>OY390708.1:5000000-10000000 GCA_959613345.1 Tolmerus cingulatus
TTTGGGAAGTATTTTTATCAATTCGCATTATTAGATGATTATAACGTCATATGACGTTAAAATTTTTCAAAGCTTTTTGATTAGGAAATTTAAATTTCTTTGATTGTTGCCAGAAACGTACACCTTGCAGAAAAATTACGTCGCAAATTAAATTATACTGTGCTTCATCTCATAAAAGATACAGAAACACAATCAGATTATATCATGACAACCAAATAAGAAATAGGGCAAAAGAGTCTTCACAATAACCTCGAGAGAAAGTTCCCTTTCAACAATCCACCCTAACAGCGGTGCTGTTTTTACATTTTCAGAATGATTTAAATATTCAAATTGTGGGAGTTTGCTGAAGGATCCCTTTACCTAGAACAGGTCCGGACTGCCGCCCTTTTGGTATATGTGGTAGTCACAATTTGTCATCGTGATTTCACAAAAGTTTGTCGTTTAAACCACACGTCCATTACGAGGTTAGGGGATTATGTTGTTTCGGAGAAAACAAATCAATTTGCCTCCTCAGTAAACATGGGGCATTGATGTTCTTGTATATTACAAAGTTAGCCAATTTAAGTTTATGTTATCTCTTTGAAATCAGGGAAATTTATCAAAGACGTATAAATTTTGACTGCAAAGTGGTGTGTATGACTATGATTTAAAGCTTCATAAGCTATTACAAAATGTAACCAATTAAAACTCTTATTAATATGCTTACTGAGCTAGCGGGTGTTTTTTTAATTCATATGTGGAAAAACAACGAGAGATTGGCAATTTCATATTATATGTTTACAAATATGAAAATTTTCATAGCCAAATGCTGAATAATATTAAAGTTTGTTATGAGTAATGGACTTATAGATCTAGCAACAGAAAACTTTCAGATTATTTATGTATTTTGTATTACCCGGGTGATTTTTTAAACGCAAATAGGATTAAATAGAAATTTAAATACATTTTGTTATTGTAAAAGTTTGGATAACAGACTTTCCGCAAAAGCGAGATGATGAAATAATCCAAAATTAGAATTAAATTTCGTTTTCTCTCTATCAGAATAAAAGCTTAACAGTTTATTTGTTGATTTTTAAACCCTTGTTTAAAAAGAATAAAATAACGATATTTGAAATTTTCTATATTCAACTTAAATCGTTCAAAGTTTTGAAACACTTTAAAGCTACAGGTCGCGAAAAGTGAATGTTTTATTTGTCTATACATAGTATTTTATACTTATATATTATTTCTAAAAAACATGGAGTACTTCACTAATTACCTGGTTGAACAAGTTTTAGTAGAGAAGTGTATACGTCATGGCACTCACTGTCTTTAGGAATAACAAAAGTCACGGAATGGAATGTTTTGGAGCGTATTAAGAGCGGTGACCCAGTAGTAGTCAATGGAAGTTTGTCCACACTCCCAATATGCGTGTGTAAAATCTGAAACGAGAGTGAAACGTAAAGGTTACATGAACAAGTTCAATCAGCTTACGCATATAATTTTTCAAAATCATTCTTACGAAAACTTTCTTAGAGGAGAAATGTACAACACAACACGGCGTAGAAGAGAGGAACCTTGGTTATTTTTCCCATTGTACTTATT
This sequence comes from Tolmerus cingulatus, assembly GCA_959613345.1. Lineage (NCBI taxonomy): Eukaryota > Metazoa > Arthropoda > Insecta > Diptera > Asilidae > Tolmerus > Tolmerus cingulatus. The sequence continues at coordinate 5,001,585 of OY390708.1, forward strand.
TGTATAGCTATAGAATTACATCGAATCTTGGAACACCCAAAAGTGTACAATTTCAGTGGCTTGAGGTAAGTTATTCAAATATTGATTGATTTGTTGGAGTCTTAAAAACAACTCCGCAAATGATGAAACTTTAACAGTAGAATTCAGTAAGAAAAGCACCGGTTATGTGGTGTACCACAGTAATTTATTGTAGGGGGTTTAAATTTGAACCTCCTAAAATTAATTCTGCAGTTAAGTTTTAATTAACCGACTTTTAAAATGTAAAACATATACGTATTCTCTTTTTAAGAAGACAATATTGGCGTAACATATTCTATTAAATAATTTTGGTACGAAGTTACCAAAAGATTAGTTTTAGCTAAATTGCTTACTTTGTATTTGGTCGTTTATGCTAATTTAACGATGTTTACAAATGATATTATCAAGAAAATGGAATGTTTATGTAAAGGGGAATATTATTGTTTAACAACAAAAAATCAGGAACAAAGTAAAAGTACGGCACGTGTCAGATAAATGGGGGTAAAAGGTCAAAATTATTACTGTGATAACAAAAGCACGTCCTCGAAATTTGAAGTATCTTCTAAGGTAATCCGATTTGTTACTTTGAATCTTCTCCTCACAATGTAAATTAAGTTTTTATGTAAATTTATGAGTGGTTCTGTTTTACAAATCTAATATTTCAAGGAAAGTTGCACAAATAACATTTTATTTAAATTTCATTTAAATTTGAGCAAGGTTGAAACATAGCCTATTAAACACAAAGCCCACTCAAGCGGTGAAATGTATGTTCATTCCGAAAAATATTTTGTGAAGCGACCATATTGTGGCACTTTCATTTTATGTGTATATATTTCAGAAACTGAAGTAGCAAAAACTGGAGAAACATCCTCCCAAAATCCCAAGAGCATTTGAGAAACCAAAAAACCGAAATGTTCCCTTCAAAGTTTTCGTGGTCCCAGAGATTTATGGAAATTAACATCCTTACGTAAATCTTTAATGAGACCTTAACTTGTGGGTCTGCAAGGGGAAGTGTACTTGACGGAGGATAACAAGCTATACTTGTTTAATTAGCTTAATTGGACCATGATTTGTACGCAGAGATGTTTTCTTGGGGCATTCCAGTCAAATAATAAATGATCTGGATCATTTTTATGGGAAAAAGGGGAGCCTCGGTCCTGTTCTTGTAAACGATTCTCCGTGTATTCGTTTTTTCTGTACGTAATGCAAGAAACCAAGAATGAATCTAAATGATGTGTAATATCAACTCTCAGGAGAATGAAATCAAGATTCGTTAGTTGCCGAAGCTCTCGTGGCAACAACAAATTAATTATACGACCATATCTATTCTTATTATTTCTGAAAATTATTCTCGTGGATATATTTGATGTCACTTCCAAAATAATGGATACTTCTGCCAGAAATAAAGAATTTTATTTTGGATGTGTAATAAAAATTCATTTCCTTTTATATTACTTTTTATATGTATGCGTATATAAGAGATTAAGTTGTAAAACGGAATTGCTAAACTATACATAAGTATGTACGAGTAAATCTGCTCCTTTATTTAATCAATGAATTAAGCTTACAAGTATCCATTTTTATATTGATCAATGCGGAAATAATACGACAAATTTGATTTGCATAAAAGAATGGCTGTGATAATTACATAATTTAAAATTGCTTATTGCACAGAATGTCAATTTTATACAAAAATTATTTAAGTAGATTATTTAGTATACTGGACTTGTTCAATTTTACGTTATGCTGTAAATTTTTGCAGAACTGATTTGGTAGAATATCGAACAAAATGCAACATATGTGTCTCATACACATTAAATCATTCGTACAGGTATATGTATAAGTATGACTGGAGTGAGGTTGCCTCAATTTTATAGTGCCCAATTACCACAGAACTATATAATGCTGCTCGTAAGTACAAGGATCGACCTCATTTCAGCACGATACGTGATAAAAACTTTGTCACGTCCTGGTCCCGGTTTCCCTATGCTAATTTGAGCGAACCTCTTTCTGGCTTAAATATACACACATTCTTTGGATGTCCTGAATTTATATTCACCTCCACAAATTCACCTTTTACAACTTAAATATTTTCAGTGAGTGACGGCGCCAACACCTGGAGCGCCTGGATGGAGGAACAGTTCCAGGTCAACATGTTTAAAAAAGCAGCGCCTGAAGTCAAAACAAAAAAATCAATTGCACGCTTCCTCCTCGACGTTTCTCTGGGTGATTTACTCGTAAAATTTAATATAAGCTATGTGCAACCGTCAATTGCACAGTTCAAATCCATAAACCCTGCCATCCCTTGGAGAACTCTAATGAAATGAAATATAAACGGACCGGAGGGAGTTGATTTTAATCAAGTTTCAAAACTACTCCAGTCTGCGGTAGCAAATCTTTAGTTACATAACTATCGGAAATTACTGACGCTACGAGCCACAATATGAGCAAGAAGTACACAAAATTGGGTCACTTCGCAAACAAAAAAGGGAATTATTGTAAAGTCCTAGTTTGTATTGCTTTCAGGGCGGTACACTCAGTTTTAGGTATATTTTTATATTTCTTGACGAACTTTCACCTCTTGAAATTTGAAAGCTAGTACTTCGCAGTAGCAGCAGTAATTTTTCGATGAAATTATTTGGAACGTTAATTTCGATTTACGTCAAGATTTTATAGACATGAATATTTCCGAGGGACCCAAACTCTGATTGATTGGATCATGGGGGTTGGAAAGATGTCGGCAAAGCAACTGAACACGAATTTTCTTATACGTGCAAAGCGAATTCCCTAGCTGAGGAATTTTAAATCAAATTCGTTTTGCAGCCGCTTTTACGATTTACTGATTCCTTAAGGTAGAAGTTTAGAAGAATTATTAGAGCAACGGACGACAGATAGATACTTCATATTTCTTTGCTGTCTACTTGTGACGTATAGGTATAAAAAAGTTATTTTTGAAATCTGTATAGTAATTGAATTATTTATTGTGTATGTATGTACTCGAATTTCGTATATCCTCAAACACATATCCATCTTATTACAAAATCTTTCAATAGCAATTTGCGAAGTACGCATGCAGCATCATGTGAAGTGGCAATTTTCCAAATGGGCGTTATGAGATTTTGTTGGTGTTGATGGATGGCTGTTTCTGGAAATTTAGATAAAAATTTTATACAATAATTATTGCACTTGCTTGCAAAAGTCATCGATATGTGTGTAGTCGCTGCCATGCACATTTTTAAATAAATTACTTCAATAGCGGTAAAATTAAGATCGTCATATACAAATCGGTTAAGACTTAGTTAAGTATATTTATTATATGAACGGGTTGAGAGACTTATACTTAAACACCATATTTCTAATCTATGTTTGCAACGTCAAATATCAGGTTAGACTATAATTTTTTCTCTACTACTTTTCTCTAGAAATCAATTCCAAAATACTTATATTTTTATCCAAAAATATAAGGCTCTCTTTAAGGAATTAAAGTTTCTATTGATATTTAGGCTTTATGATAAAAGCCATACAGGACAAATATCTAAGCCTCCATAGTTACAATCACTTACTATCTTTAAACGATGTTTGCGTGCTTCGATTCTGCTCACAAATTATTTCCAAAACATAAAACTTGAACAATTTAACATTTCGGTCCTTTTGAATGAGTTTTTCTAGTGGTCAAAATTGGTTTTTACCCTAAAATACATAACGTTCTACTAGAAAACTGAAAGATTGATTTATGTTTTTTATTTGTTGGCCGTAAGTGTTTTAGCGAAATTTATGTTTTTGATTTAATGCTTTGTATTATGGAGTTTTCTTGTTTGCTGCATAACCCAAGAGGTTTGGGTTATTTATTGGTTGACCTGACACCATCCAAGTAGAAAATAATTTCGAGAAGTCTGCTAAATATTCACGCTGAAATTGCTTTAATGTAATAAAAAAGTTCAACAATGTCATTAAATGTTAAATAAACCCGTCTGCTGGGAACGTGAGATTTTATAGAAATGCTTATTCCTTGTACAAATTTCCAGCGGACATTCCGCTATTAAAATATTAATCAAATTTAAGTATAAAATGAAGTAAATTTTCGCTAAAAGCAGGGCTAGCCCGTTGAAACATTGATTGGAACTGGAATATTCCCGAAATATTCGTTCTACGAAGTATAGTCTTATATTTGTTTTTCTTGTTGCATGCCCTTGTCTATACGGGACCAGACGTTCCCTATAGAGATAAGCTGAAATAAATTTTCTTGACAAATGGATGCCGATGTGAGAAAGGTACACAGCACGCTATTTGTCTGCCAGACATGTATTTTACTGATACTTTTCCTTTCATTTGATTTGGATAAATAAGGGTGTGGTTGGAAAATATTGAATATTGGAAGATATACAATACCTATTTATATAAGATGGTATCTTCATATTTCGCAACAAAAACTAATTTATAATTGTACCGCGTGGGAGTATCATTGACGTATTTTTTTTTTACAAATAATTCTTGGGATAACCTCCTTTGTCGCCATAGAGGTCAAGTTCTTCATCTGGAAATCTGCCCATTTACAGGCCGAGAAATTCCATTTGCAAAACAAATGTATTTTGTTTGTGCGAAAATTTCATGTAAGTCGTTCTTGGTATTTGGCATGAAAAAACCAATTTATTTGCATATCTCGCATACATGAAGAATCAGCGGAAAGATATTTCAATTATTGAAGGATATCAGTAACTCTCAAAGGATGGTTTCCAATTTTGCTTGTAATCGCGAGGCTTTATATATTATGTGGAGAATGGTTGGTTAAGGGTACTCAACCAAAATCAACAAAATATCAAATCAATTTCGGATTTTTTACTTAAAAGCTTTTATACTCATGCGGAATTTGGAAATTTGACATAAAATCTAAATAAAACGAAAACTAAACACACCAGATTTTAAATCGAACTGGGAATGCGATGTTAACAAAAAAATGAGTTGTTTATTTATTTACAAGACTACAAGAATAGATTATCGTAACCATCAAATAATCTAATTACATAAAAAAATTGTGTCTTTTATTTCCATATATTTTAAAAAATGTCAATTTCACGAAACGTGTATCAATTTATATTTGTAATTATCCGCAATCACAGCCATTAGATATAACTCAGGTATAGTATCTATAAATAAATCAGAAACAAAAATGAAATATCGAATTTTAATTATTTTATTGTTATCGCTACATATCCAAATATTTGGAACATGTCGGCAAGTTCAATTATGATACAAACTATTTCATTTTATTATCTGAGGTTGAACTTTGCTGATTGAAGTACATTTGCAATAAAGTGGGACACAAATATCTCAAATTTAAATTAATTAAAGTGGATGAAATATTTAATTTTTGGATATGCGAAGAACTCAGAAATTTGGTGTGCGCAATATTTTTATATTTTTCAAGATAACTTTAGCATTAACATTAATTTTCATCAGAACAAAATGTTCTTTTTATGAAAGAGTTCTACTTTCTGAAAATATTCATTAGCAATATCTAGAGCTTCAGATGGTAAGATAACACCTATTCAGTAAAAAAAAAGATTTTCCGAGAGTTAATTTTCGCAGCAACCAAAATAATAAGCTCCTACTTTAGGGAAAGAGTTTATGAATGAAATGTGATCCCTTGGTGGGCCGCACCTAACTGAGCATACTTTGAACCCCAAAATCTTGAGATCTTTTAATGTAATTCTTATTAAAAGTGAGTTGAGTGGAAGAGAGATTAACCCTACGCCTCCTCTACAAGCACTAATTAAGTTCAAAAGCTTTCGCGAAAATTAAAATCGATGCTAATTGGTTTTAAATGATAAAGCAATTGCCTTTTTACCTTCTGAAATGAAGAATTCACTGCTGGGACAGCACTTCGGATTATCAAGTAGTAAGATTGCTTATTTTAGTAACTTTGTATCTTTAAACAGACGTTTTGTTTGTGTTTCCCTTCCATGAACATTTTATTGTCTTCATGAAGACACATTAAAAGTTTTATTAGCCTTATTCCGTGGAATTACTTCATTTAGAATATTTTGGTGCACAGTTACTGAGATACACACAACAAGAAATTCGTATGAATTTAATTCACTTTAAAACAATTCTCGAAGGACAAGACAGAAGTGGAAAGAAAAGTACGATTTGAGTACTAATACGTTCTGGAAGGAAATTAAATATTAATGAAATAAGAACTTTCTTATTCAGTGCTTCTTGATTACTTTTCTTGTAAAAGCAGAACGTAGGAAATAAAGCGGTTTCGGCCTGTCAGCATGAGTGAAATAACTCTGTATCAGGATTTGTAATTGATTGAATGTTTTTGGTGCAAAAGATTAATTGAAGAGGAAGTTGAGTTGAAGAAAATGCTCTTATGGGAAGTAATCAAGTAATAGGTTTTGGCATTTATCGATCTACATCTTAATCAAGATAAGTAGTATTTTTTGTTGAACTTGTTGCTTGAAAAAAAAAAGGAAATAGAGGGATGAAGCTTACAAATTCTCAAACGAAGTTTGTTTAATTATATACACCGAAAACGGACCCACTATATTGAAAACTTCATAGAAATTTAGGGGTTTCAATCCTTCAACTGAAATTTACCTTTAATGTAAATAATCGTGTTTGCAGCGTTCCAAAGTGCAATACAACGTGGAATAAAAATACGAATTTCACGGGAGTGTCTTTCGTATAGGTTCTTGCAAATTGAATTGAGAGCCAAAAACATTTTAAAATTGAATACAAAATGATGCACAATATGGTTTTCTAACGATTTTTATGCTTTATGTTAATATACTAACTCCGTCGTCGCCATGGACGGTTTGATGCGTCTATTAAGACGATCAAGCGGAAGTTAATCTCCACAAAACCAAATTGCTTTGTTCGTTCTAAAACTAGAAGATTTAAAGCATTTAAACATGTAACTTCAATATGCTTAAACATGTACAACCCAATTGGATATGCATGCTTTTAGAGTTAAATGGTAATCGAAAAATACCATAAAAGGTTCTTTACAAAACGTATATAAATATTTAAATGTAAGGAAAAATTGCGGAATATGGCGCAATAACATTCCTATTGAACCTGAAAAGAAACATAATCAAAAATTAATGGATTTACCCTACTTACAAAAGTTCTATACTAACCGAACTTTGCCCAAAATGTTGAAGGCAAATCCTTGAATATTGAATGAAAATTCAACGAATTGATCTGATTTGATATGGGACAATGAGGTGTAAAAGCTTTTAAATGGAATATAAGGGATGCCGAATGGCTGAACAAAAATTCAAAAAGGATAAAAGGACCCTCTTTTATGTTGTATCACAAACAGACGTGACACGTCACAAACGACGATGATCTTATCTATGCCACTAGGCCCTATTACTCGAGAATATTGGGCACTCATTCATAAAGGACTTCACTACGAGAATTTTCGCATGATAATCGGAAATGGATTAAATTTCGCCATTACCCTTTTAAGTCCTTTAGTCCTATTAAAGCAGGAGCTCACAATTGCTCACTGCACCCCCTCCATAAAGAACGGCGCCGCTGAGGCTACACCGTAAATAGAGCGCGCTATGACTGAAACCGTCTGAGCAACGAAATCGATTCTCCACGAGCGGCATTTTGTCGTGAAGTCACGGGGAGCCTTTCATGATAGCCTCTATTTAGCACAAGGGAATCAATGCATAAATCTTCCCTGGTTCGCCTTTAGATACTTTTTATTTGCTTTTAATATATGTGCAATTATTATTATTATATTACTCACCCATGTTTCCTTGTTTGTTTCTGGCTCAACGAATATGAGATGTGTTGCTGTGAGATAGAGTGTTCCAACAATGGGGTTCTTAGTGTTGTAGCGATCAATCATTCGCACATTTTCGACCTGCGGAGCGACATAAAATACATATTTCGTTTAATTAGCTTAAAATAATATCTGTATAATGTTTATAAGGGAAAATATCTACTTCACTTGTTTAAGGCAGAAAACATAATTTAAAAAGACGTCATTATTCTATTAAATCTTTATCCATCATTCCCGTTTTAAGATTATTTCACTTTCGATGCCTAAAAAATATATTTTAAAAAGTCTTGGGTTCGAACGGTCAATGTAATAAATAGATTTTAATGCAACCAATATAACATGTTGACGAGAATACAGTAAAAAAATAGGTAAAAAAATTCTGCTTAAAAACTTGCATTCTTTAAAATGTATAGTACTAAATAGAATTAAGTTACACCTTAAGGAGTGTAGAACATACAAAAAATATTGAATTTTTCATTAGTTTATACGCAGCGTGAATAAGAACTTCAAGAAAAACGCGTAATAAACGCTTTTTATATACATTTTGAGGTACTAAGATCTTGTTTAAAAATAAAAGAACCATTATTCCCGAATTAGCTGTACTTTCCTTTAATACTACCACGTGAATTATAAATTTCTATCTAAAAATAATTCATTAAATTATTCATGTCAACATGTATGCATGTATAATTATTTTATAATTCAATTTATCTTGTTTGTTATAATAAATAATATAATAATAATAATGATATGAGAAATAAATCCTTTTCAATTAAATGAAGGAAGACACAAGGAAAAAAACCATCTATACGTGATGCCCTTGAGAAACAGCACAAAATTTCACTCAGCACTTAAAATGTATTACATAAAAATATGCAGCTCTCCGAAAACATCAAAAGCACAAAATCTACAAAATCTTTGCATGAACACTAAAGAAACGTGTATAACTTGAGAGAAACTTCATTCTGACCATTTTAGAATTTTAAGAACCCCTCATTCAGACATCCTTTGTTTGACGGAATAAGAAAACTTTTATTTAACATACATTTTCGTCTTTGAAAGTTTTCCGCCATTCGCAGTTTATTCATTTCTCATTTTCTTTTTAACAAAAATCAATTACGACTCCTGAGTGTAAAATGAAACACTTTATTCACAATTTTATGAAAGGCTTTTGAAGGAAACCTTCTTTTGTATTGCATTTCGCGATGATAATGTACTCAATTTTCAACAATTTCAAATTATTATATTAAATTGAAATGCTATTTTATTCATTCTACAAATTGATTAACTGCTCGTAGATAGATATATCGTAAATCATGTGTTTGTGACTTTCCAATTAATTATATTTATTTACCTGGAAAACTGTAAAATCAGTATTATTTCTAAATTCCCGTAATTTTTAAGAGCCTCTTATACGACCTTTTATAGCGTTTTAGATGGATCGTAGACATTAAGTACTTTACGAAAAATCGAAATTCTCTGCTTAAGCGTAAAACTCTTCTTCACATAAACATGGGTAATTTGCTCAAGAGTTTTATGTCGACTAATTGGGGGCTCGTAGACTTTCTTGATGGTGGTGATAAATACCTACGTACGTGAATGTTGTACGTTAACCAACCTCATTACCGAAAGTTAAAGAGACGATAAATGACTGGATTTCCCAAGTTCACTTCTTCAATGTAGGTTCAAATAAATAATGAGTTTCTCTGATTTGCTGAGTATGGTGAAGCTATTAATAAGAGGGTTTCGGTAAATGTCAATATCATGAAAACGTATTTAACACGCCATTAAATATCAACCCTAGCACTTCGCGGCAGAGAAGATTGTATTAATCACATTTTGTTTTAAGAGATAAACTAGTTCTGTGGCCAATTTTTTTTATATTATGTGTGGTGTCGGAAATATTTGACATTTGCATTGAATTTTTAAAATTTTGATATCTTTTATGTAGAAGTAAACTGCAATTTCCAGGGAAGATCTTACCAAATACCTATTTTACAATTATGCATTGTTTTCTTGTTTTATGGTAAGGTAGACTGGAAATTGCATTTATTGGATATCTTCAAGTTTGTGCTTATTTTATCCAAAAGGCCTTGTATTCTTCTTATTCGACTTATGTACATATAAAATTTTAAATTAGGATACTGAAAATGAGTTTGCTACAATCGCTAATTACTTGATCTAGTTTGAAATCAGAGCATGTAATGCGGAATCTAAATATGAAATATAAAAATATTCATCGCGTATTTTTTTACATAAAATAAACTCTCAAGTGGCATAAATTCCCCTTTACTTATAGCAGAGTACTTCATGGATGTCTGTAAGCATTTTAAACGATGAAACATTAGAACCATAAACCACTTAAAAAAAATTATGGAGCATACAAAGAGAGATTGCACCAGTAACTATGATTTTATATCTCACCTCGTCATATCTTTTTTCTTTCTTATATGTATGAACAGGGGTTAAAATCCTAACGTGTAGAGGAAGTTCATTTTATGTAATGAATAATTTTCAAACCTCATGGGAAAATGGGGTTGTTTCAAAATAAAAGGGTTAGAATTGCGACTTTTATTAACATAGGTCACATATGTACGTGCTCAGTTCCACAGGGCAATCTCGGCGGATGCATTTACATAACAAGAAAAGTGGTGAAACAGAAGTTAGGCATATCAGGTGAAGCCATTCCAGTTCCACGAAGCGGCAGTTTACGTTTTCTGTGGGTATGGGAGTACTGTTCAAGATAGCTTAATTAGATGTTCAAGGCAGCCACAAAAATTTATCTTTTGTTTTATTGGTTATTTCCCCGTAGCTGATACATAAGTTCAAACCCGAGTTAATCCACACAGTAGCCCATCTTTATCCCCATAGAAATTATGTAATGATGTTGATCTTAATCCCCAAAAATCTCTTCTTTGCTGGAAAGGTTTTTCTATCTTGCATTAATAGGTTTGGCTTCAAGTAAATAGCAGTTCTCTGAAATTATCTCAGTAGGGGTTTTCTTAACAAATGACCCGCATGTATGTATGTAGAACTGGAACTTTCCTTTGATATAATTTTATTGTACTTGATGCTCCAATAAGATCTAGGAGTGCTGCCAGCTTTCCTTACCAAAACTATGCTTTAAATTCATTCAAGTGAAATCCTCTTTCTACTCGTTGATTCATTCCGATTTCAAAAAATCTAGGGCAGATGCAATCTTCCACCTGCAGATATCCTTGCAAATAATTCAGATTATGGCTCTCTCTTGGGCAGTATAAACGAACTGAAATTTAATTCATTTCAGTCTTTGTAGTTGCGATGTACCAAAAATAAATTATTTTTCCAAAGTTGAAAGAAAAAGATATTATAATTTGCAAATATGAGGAATATTCATAATGTGTCGTTTCTCATATTGCATTCTTGTATGGAATATTACTACAATTTTTATATTTTATGGTTTTTTCTATAGAAAATGAATTTTTAACATCTTTACAATTTTTGTAGATTAATAATTTGTATTAGATGAATTTTTAGGTAGCTTTGGAAATAACAATTTTTGTCTCGACGACAGATAATTAAAGTAACAAGAATGGTTAACTTCTTTCAACGTTACATGAAATACCTTGAAACTTCTAGATAGCAATTTGTGTTGGGATACAAAATTAATCCTGCCAAATAGAAAATATGGCCCTTTTACACGAGACAGCACAATTCCTTGAGAGTGATAAAGGATATAAATGTTAATTAAGATGAAGTTAACTTTCATGAGCATTACAGAGAGAAAGCGAAGTGGGCCGTTTTTCAAGAGACACGTGTAACTCAAACTTGAAAGTGATACTCTTGCATATTTGATTTTAAGGGTACGTGGTACGTATTTCGTGGAAATCATTTCACTTCGCTTTATTTTTTAGTCTCTTTACTTTATTTATTATAAATTCATTTTTTTCATAAATATTTTATACTAAAATACAAACAAATATGTATGTTATTTTTTGTAGTTATTTGTGCAGTAAGAAATATTTAGCATAAAAATTTCATTCAAAATTCAAAGTTAATGTATGCTATTATACATTTTAAAACAATTAGCGACAAAAAATTCCATTTTTTGTGTACGCTAATTGAAAGATTACAATGTTAACTATTTTCCACATAACATACATACATATGTACAATTATGAAAAAATAGGAAATGGATGGTTATTAGCAGAATTGGGTTTTGTAATAATTAAGTCAAATTTTTAAATCCTTCTCATGTGATATAGAACAGGGCAATTATGTTAAGAAAAGATCTACGTAAACCATGTAAACTTTATTTATCTATATATCTGTAGTGAACATTTTATGTTTTTGTGTAAGGGCATTAAATGAGTTGTATCACTTGGATTTTAAATTTATTTATTTTGTATTACCAAAAGAATAATTTAAGTAAATCTAGTTAAAAAGTATAAATTGCAAATTTATGACTTACTTATCCGCGGCAATGAAATAACAATTTCATTTGAAGTAAAATTATAAGTAGACACTTCACGAAAGGGTTTCATGAATGTTGGGCGGGATTAATTACATTTGATGATACCGAGACCTCACAACTTTTCAGTAGTACAGCAAACAAAGGAGTCCTCGAAAAATTCTTTGAATTATGAATGACTTTGAAGAGCGGAACAAATGTAAACGAAAACAAACTGCAGGACCACCACAGTCCTGGATTGCGAGCCACAATTATGTTTATATAATACATACAAAATGCACAGGTGGGTACGGAAGCATAACCTAACGTCCTGGAAGCTTTGTTGACCAAGCACACCATTCATCATGTATTTAATGAATTGCGTTGTTTGCTCGTTGAATTTTAGTATACAATCTGAATTTAAACGAGGCACTATGGCATAACTGATGGAGTTGTTGTGTTAAAAAATGCTTCAGGGATCAAAAACTTTTACGTTTCCTACATACAAATGAGGAAGGCAAATTATCATATAACCACCTTTTTAATAACACTGACTCCATTGTAGAAGATGGGGGGTTCATTGAGGCCCTCTTCGATCCAAGATACGACCTTATCTGAAACGAACGGCGGCACAGGTACTCCCCAGAGCCTCTTGTTAATATCGGGTTGGTCGCTTTCTGGCGAAATTTGGTCAAAGCTCAACCGCAGCGAGGATGTCGGGGATAATTGCTTTTCAATTTCATTAAACTTATTCATGAATTTTGTGAAATCCATTCTGGGCACTACTAAAATCACGGTATAATTTATGAATTCACAACTTCAATCACTTGAGGAAATGTCGAATTTTGGATCAGCAGCACCAGGATTTTAAATCGCGGATCTCCCATGAAACGCGAATTTACTTTCGTTGGCTTACTTTCGCGGTTGTTACTGACTTGAGGGAATTTTTGGACGTATCTTATAAACATCCAAAAGGGAAATTTTTCACTTCTCCGTCAATTGCTGACCAGAAGGAGAAGTAGAGTATTCCCTATAGGAAATCCCAGAGAAGCTTGCCTGATGTGGTATGAAACAAAATAAACAATTTTTCTCTATAGAAAACTCATCACTCATAGCTTTGGCTCCACTGAATCACCCTGTATCCTTAAAAAATGGCAGCCCCATTTTCCGCAGATAAAATGACGTCATATTTTCCTTTTGTTGAGAACGAGAACATGCGCACCACAAAAAAGGACCTTTTCTGCATATACAGAACAAATTTTTTTCTCTAAATAATCTGTAGGCATAGTTTTGTCATCGGCCAACGAAGAGAGGGGTTTCATTGTGCTGAATAGACTCCATCCTTGCCCTTGAAATGAAACCTCCAAAAGTCCCTAGCCTTTAATGGGTCAAAATGAGTCAATAAAAATTGAATTTCGGTTTCGTATCTTGCAGATGTACGGAACGTGTATTCGTCGCCTTGTGCATTGATTTTTGCATTCCTTTCCGTCGTTTTTCCGACCTATCGCTACGGTAGCTGGGAACTGTGAAAGTCATTTGCATGGGTAAAAGGAAGGAAAGCTCCTTTAATAGTCAATGATAACAAGCACTTGTCTGCTTATTATCAGTGTTCTTGAAGCATTTACGCAAATTCAATTGAAAATTTCCAATTTGACCTTAGAAAGATGAACAAATATGTTTGCGCGGAGAACGGAGCAACAACATTAAAATATTCTGTGCCAGCTCAACCGCAATATATTTTAAAAACCTATTTAGAATGCGGATTTGTACCTTAGCAAACAAGATTATTAATATATACACTGATTTTTACTGAATTAGTAACAATTAAGGGAACTTGCTTCGCCATGGTATAAAATTCGTGTTATTTTGTGTTTACGAATTCCAGTAGCAATTCAAAAGTGGAGAGCTTGCACAGTCAAAATTATATCCTCGCAGACATAAATATTTCGAAAACAATATTAATAGCATGAAAGATGTGAATGAAACCTGTCCTTGGAAGAGTTTTATACAGCGTGTTCCTTAGTTCCTTTGCCAAAATAAGTGGGATAAAAGATCTGACCTAGCCAAACAAAAAATTGTTTTGCAGCGGGAGAGCTTGCCAACCGTTTAGAAGTTACAGGGTGATTCGTAAGTTCCAATTTTCGATGGTCTGCACATTGCTATTTCATTTTTATCGTTTTATATACTCAACGCAGCGATATTCAACTGATGTCAACAATTTGTTGGAATGGAATATAATAATGTCCTTTCCAAAAATGACAGCAATGTTGGCCTAACACAGTTAGTGCAATCACTTCCGCAACTGGAGAAATGATCTTTATTTTTCTAAAACTAAACTTTTTCACGAAATTCATGCAATTAATGCCCTTATCGTAAGTGTCTTTGGTATGTGTCCGACATCTTTATTCTTGCGATAACAATGAAAATTTATTGCACTATTTTCAATTTATAAGTTATTCATTGATGATGAATTTTCAGTGTACTATTATTTAACTAATTTTTACCGTGGAGAAATTGATGTTTACTTTTTGTTAAAAATACAATGATATTGAATTTGAATTACATAACTTAACCACTAAGTACTTTAGTGATCGTGCACTACGGTTATAATGTATATATCTAGGTATTCGAAATCTTTGCCAAATGAAATATTAATGAGAGTTTGTAGTAACTAAGTACAAAACTTTTTTTCAATGAAGGAACCAGAATACTATTTTAAACTGTGAAAGAATTTTTGCAGTTAGTTTAGTTTCATGAATCAATTTTTCACCTTTAATCTTTGTTATGTGACCAAAGTCGCGGTTGATCAATTGCTTTTTACAATTACCTAGTTACGTATATTTAGAAGGCATACAATCACTAAAGTCGGTGGTGTCGGTTGGATACTGAGATTGTTGAATAAGCGCGATTCTGTCGGTTAAAGTTTTTTTGGTTTTGTTTGGCATAATCTGAACAATATAGCCATAATTCAATGAACTTTCCATTTCCCCAGAAAGCTTTTGCAATGTGAATTAGAAATGTGTCGTAAACAATCTGGTAATTTGTCTTTTTGCTGATAACTACATCTGGGTAATTCTCCGTTCAAATTATGATACAAATCAAATAAAGCAAATAAAAGGAAGACTTCTATCTGTGCCTTTAATTAACTAGGACAACAACAAGTCGCTGTGTGGGCAGGCAGTGATGAGAATGAGGCGCCCCTAGACGAAGGACGTCTTCCTTTGAGTGGAATATTCAAGGATACGAGCTGCAAACTGCACGTTGTTATATTTTTAAACTCTTTCAACCAAGTGCTCATGTTGTAAGGAAATTTGCTACCTGTGCCAGCTTTAAGGCGTTATTTGAATGACCAGAAGAAAAAGTCGATTAGCCGGAAAATGTCTCTAAAAACATTGGCGGCGTCGAATATGTTGCCTTGCAATCGGTCAGCGCAATCAGACGGATCGAATCACAACAGCTCTTATCGCGGCAATAAAAAGGATTATGCCATAACACGAAATTATTTACAAAGAATTGAACCCACCTTTGACAGCTTGATGTCGTCCATTTCTGTTCTACAACCGCCAATGACTCGCTAGAATGTTACAGAATTCAATTAATTCTGGCTGGAAATCAATCCTCTGATGCACCGATTTATCACCGAAGCAATCAATTCTTCATTTTTTCACGGAAACCCACTGAACAAATCCAACTATATCAATAAAAAGCGACCAACGACAGCAGCCCGACAAACGTCAAAACTTTATTCTTCGGCTGCACGCACCGGAGAGGTCTGTTGCGCGGTTCGCTGCGGTTTGCAGAGAGCAAGTGAGAGTTAATTTAAACAGTGGAGATTATAAAAAGCGACCAGTCTGGCGAAAATCTTAAATGAATTAAACAATTTAAATTTATCAATTTTAATAAAATAAAATTAGTTAACTGCTTGTGGAAGTCATTCGTCAATATATCTTGATCATAATTCTTTCGTGAAGCTAATTATTTATAATAATTATTATTTTGAATTTCTCTTTTCGATAATTTTCTTTGGTAATTTTGAACACTATTTTTATTTCTCTCGCTTTGGGTCGTTTGAAATATTGACGGACAAGAAAAATGTTAAAGGTTGCATAAAGCCTAAAAGTAATTCAATAAAAGTCGAAGAATGTATTCAAGCGATAAGGGTGATATAATAAGAGTAACAATAAAATGGCAGGGTTGTGCTTTGCGTTAACTTTTTAACTTTTGTCCTTAACCTCCAGCGATGCTAACAGGTCTCAGTTATTTTCTCATTCCGACGTACTTAATCCACACGTTTTTGCTGTCGAAATAAACATTATTCCTTGAGCAAATTATAGCACTTCTGAACACGTCTGAGTACTCTTGCAGGAATGGATGATTCTTATGCAGGTGGTAAAGAAACTCGTAGATCTGAAAAGACCTCAAATTTAGAAAGATGTACACATTAAAGTAAAATTTCAAGAAACTTTTGGTTCATTCTCCATCCAGAAGTCCTGGTCGCACAACATTTGTAAACTTTCAGGGAATATTTCATTCCTGGAGGTGAGCGATGTAGCGGCAACATTTAAATTTCCCAGTAGCACTGCGCATCCGGAAAGGACAACTATTGTAAGAATGTAAATGTCTATTAGGAAAATAACTTTTTGCTGTCTGTCTTCTTTGGAAACATCCGATAATAGGCTTTGTATTTTTAGGGATAAATTCATCACCCATGAGCACGCGGTTTTGTCGTCGTTGTAGGCAAATAAAGTGATGGCCAAGTGTCGGAAGAAGAAAATTTGTTCTTCTTTTAAATTCGCATAAGCGTCTATTAAGGGATCGAGCCACGTGAGGGGGTTTTCGATCTGTGTGTTGTAGAGGACCAGGTAGCATCGGATAATAGTTGCTTTTTTCAGCTTTGTGATCGGAATCTCCCACCAGTTGTTAGGAGAGGTAAGGCCGTCTATTGAATTTGGGTGGAGAACTGAAACCAGTTCAGTGTACCTTTCGAAGAGCTGAAAATCAAACAGTATTAAAAATCTTGATTTTGTTTAATGTTCGTTGAAGACTTTGAAAATTATTATAAGATCCAAATATAGTTTTTTCTTTTAAATTGGAAGGGATATTTTTATAAAAAGTAATAGTTAAAAAATAAAATTAAATCAAAAATCATATATCTGTAAATTCAAACGAGCATTACCTTCGAATCCAGTTCCATGGAATCCATGTATCGTTCAGCAATTGAAGTAAACAGTGACAATACCTCCGGAGATTCTACATTCCCCAGAAAAACGGATTTCACACTATCCAGGAATTTTTCGAAGAGACAACCTACGACAATAACATTAAATCAACAAAAAATATTAATACCTTTCACCTGACCTTCTATAAATCCATTTAGCTGCGACTCCCGGAAACAATAGGTAGCAACCTTTTCAACAAATGATCTCAAAATTGGTAAACTAACACCGTTTGCGATTTCAGGCAAAATACTAAATATTAGCAGCAAATCAGCCTCAAAAATATTGGGCTCAAATTCCACTAGAAAATTTTCTAGCAGTCTTTTCGCATTGCCAGAGTTGAGCATTTGGTTCTTTGCGATTAAAACGCAGTACTTTCGCGCTTCGAAACTTAAATGGAAGAAACTGTGAAGGAAGCACCAGTCGAGGGGTGGAATGGGTTTAGAATATTTTTTCGAAATTGAACGTAGGGCTCCGGTTACAACTGCGGGTTCTGGTATCGAGTCAACCATCCTGGATTGTATCACCAAATAATTTGTGATAGCCCTTAAAGCGCTTTCGGTTCGGAGGCCAGCCAGTTTTCGAGGTTCTGCTCTGCCCTCTGGGAGGTGGTATACTCCACTACGGTAGCCACTTATTTCATCGCTTATGTAGTGAGATATTAAATTTGCAGCTTCATGAATGCAGGCCGATTTTACATTCCTTAGAAGATCCACCCAAACCTCACCCGGTATATAATCGAAATGATTCATCTCATTTCTAACGAATGATGGATTTATGAATTTTTCGGGGATATGTCGGAGCGTCATTATGGTTCCTGGCTTGAAATTTACTAGGGTTTTGAGAGCTTCGTTAATTAATTCTGTGTCGTTGGATGCTGCGATTACGAGCCACAACGTTTCTAGGCACTCGTCTACCAAACTTTCGTAATCTGCTGTCGGAGACGGAAGTAGTGGAACCTGGCCAAAGAGTTTATATAGGCTTTTAAGAACTTTGGTGCGTTTTTCATGTCTGAATTTTCCTTTTAACGCCTTCCAGGTTGACGTTATGTTCACGGTATTGCTTTCACAGAGGGCAACGATTGCTTCTAAGGCGATCGAAGTTGCTAAACTGCCGTCCTCATTAGAGCAGTTATTAAGAATGTCCGAGAGATATTTTACTAGATCTGGACCGTATTGTGAGGGCCTAAAATAAATAAGAATTTTGTAATTTTCGAATGCCACATAATTTTAATTAAATATTGAGATCGGTGCACTGATAAAAAAAAAATTGCAACAATCGAAGAAAAACAGCTCAAATGTAAATTTATGATTAGAGGTATAAACTATAAACCTCATAACTTCTAAGTTAAAATCATATGAAAAATACAACATACCTCTCTAGGCAAATCTCACGGATCGTATGTGCCTTCGTAATTTGAATTGACCAAGATTCCTTTTTCTGTGACGTAAAAAGTTTACTGAGGAAAGGGTAAGTACGAGCCTACAATTAGTTAAGTAAAATAGATCACCCAAGTCTTGTTAAGGAAGTAATTACCTCTAATTTCCAAACTCTTAAGAACAGGTCCATAGCGAGTGCCATATTCGGTCCGGTCGAGATCATTTTTATAGTATTTAGAACCATTGGAATGTTGTCCTTTAAAACATAAGTTTAGAAATAGTTAAAAGTGACATACTTTGAAAACAACCTTTGAGACTGTAAAAGCCGGCAAGCCTTTCAAAAGTTCTAGTTGCACCTCCGGGTTTGTCTCACTTGCTAACTTGTAAAGGTAGGTCATAAGCAAGTTAACCGCCACATCTTCACTGCTCTTTACGACCGACAGAATTGTCTGGTAAACCTTAAACCAGCAATCCAAAGAAGGCTCCTTCGAAAGAAAGATAGCTCTAAGAAACAAATTCATCTTTCGGCAGAATGGCAGCTTCGACTTTATATTGATCGTATCGACGAAAGTGAATATATTTTTGTACTCAGACTCCTCAAAACTTTCAGCCAAATTGGCAATGTCGAACGACAGAGCAATGTCTGGATGAAAATTTCGAACGTCTGAGGAGAAGTCAGCCGTGGAGATTTGCTCAGCATCTTCGGCTCCTTTACCGGCGATGATCTTCTTGATGATTTTCTCCGCGAGAGATTGCCCCTCGAGAGGAATAAATGCACTCTGAGACATCCATTGGATGGTACCGTCAAGAACCATGTTCAGAATGTATTGATTCCCGTAATTTTTTGTCACAATTATGTAGAAAAGAATCCGGAGTATTTCGGGCAAGTAGAATGGGGAGATGATGTGCAGCGTCTTTGAAAGGATCACCAGCAGGACATTGAGGCTATTTGTGGTGTTCTTTGTCTTGATGTGAAGGCATCTGTAAATGCATTGGAGCGAAGGACGTGGGTCTATCCCGAAGAGAATTAGTTGGTTTACAACAAGAGCTAAATAAATGTACGATTCCACCATTTCTTCAAATTTGTCTTGATTTTGGTACTGATCAATCGCCTCGAGAAGCATCAAGCAGGTAAACAGACATGTCTCTGGGGACGATATCTGAAATGAAAATATATTGATTTATATTTACAAAATTATTTTAATTTGCTAAAGAGCAAAATCATTGGGTAATTTTACTAGAACTGAATAGGAATAATTTAACTTAATCATTTACACATGAGTCAAAATAAATAAATATTTCATACTTTATCTCGTAAACGACAGATAATCCTACAAAATTGGCAGATAAACGATTAAAGTTTTATACCCAATGAATATTAGAAGAGAAGATTTGGACTGTTTTCCTACTTATCTTTTTATATTTTCTATATTGCAAGGATTAAAAACAAACTATAATTTTCTCTATACTTCCAAATAAGTCCGAGCATAGGAGAATATTAAAACAGTTTCCTTAAAATGAAAAATGAAGCTATTGCATCATACTTTGCTCCATGTTAAAATCTCCTTAATGAGATCCTGGGCGACTGGATTCCTGCTGCTCTGAGTTAGAAGTCCTGTCCACAACACCTTCGAGTCCGGGAAGCTTTGTGGGTTGCAGAAAATGTAGAGGAACACCGGCCGGAGAAACTCGATGCTGTGCATTCTGATCCTAAGACGAGACAAAATTAGTAAAATACCTTACGCACTTACTACCACTGAACTCTTTGTCGTTGTGATTGCATATTCCGCTAATTTTTGAAGCAATGTCGATCATGTTGGAGCCATCCTGGTGAATGAGGACAATCAGCGGGTGCTGGGGATTTTTCAGTCCGTATGTATTTTGGAACTGTCTGCTTTCGTTCTGCGCAATTTGTCGCTTCAGGCTGAGTAGAAGAAGGCTGACAATGCCTTCGGTTATTGCAGTGTACTGACTTGGACTAGAAAAATACCAAAATTTAACGGAAACACTCCGGAGAAAATATGAAAACTTTACTCACGTAGAGTTGGGAATTAGACTGGTTAAATCACTTAAAACTCTAGCCAAGTCCAAAGCTTCCTCCTCCACGAGCTTGACGAGCGTCTGACACGCCATTAGTGATAAATGGATATTTTCTGCTTTGCACTGGCTCCTTAAAAAAGCCAATTCTTTTATGTTGTGGTCGTCGACACTTTTTTTCTTGCTCTCGACTATTTTCCGGTACAGCTTTTGAAGGCAGGACGCTATTTTCAGCACTTGAGATGTCCTGCTAATTGTCTTGAATTCCTCCATGGTCAAGAAATTGATTTTATGTGGGAAAAAACGAAATTTTGCGCTAGTCCGTTCGCGGTCTGTGTACGCAGGTTTGTTTTGCCGGAAGTAGCGTGTGAGGTGTCAAGGTGAAATGTCCAAATTCAATCAGCTGATTATGTAAATACACGAGAAGTTGGATGCGATACTCAAGTTTTGAAGATGTCCGGAATCACCGCTAGGAGGCTTTTGACTGTAGTGGGCCTTTCTAAAGGCTTCACACTGCTTGCTGAAATTAGTGGCTAGATTTATTTAGTAAAAGATGCATATAAAATTAATCGTTATTTAAAAATTGAAAGTCTTCTTGTGGATAAACTCTCAACGTAAATTATTTTTATTTAAATCGCTTATTTTCCATATTTTGTATTTACAAGTTTTGTATTTTGAAAGTTCGATAACGAATTTAAGATTATTACACCGCAAAAGCACTAATTATTCAATTTTCTTAAAATTTTTTAAATTGGAAGTTAAAGGTGCCATATCGAGAATTTTTACATTTTAATAATATATAGAAATTCGGAATTAGTGGATCTGAAAAACCTTTTGTACATCTTTGTATTCGGAATTAACGTACATATAATCTTAAGGTATTAACTTTCAAATAATAATAATGAAGCAATTTCTAACAGTTAATTAAGGTTGACAACTTTGTAATAAGCTTCACTAAATGGCATACCTTGCAAGGACAATCTTACATCAGATTTTATTAAAGGTCATATATAGATAGATTTTGAGTTTATACAATAAATACGTATGAGCATAAATGGTAATGAAAATTCGCAGTAGCGGGAGTCAGAAAATTGTACAAGGATATTAATTCGAAAGGTAAAGGTTTTTTCCTATGGTTAATTTTTACATCTAATGAAACAAGTCTAAAGACATTCGAAAAGTATTTCACATATGTACCTACTACTACCTTTAGGAGGTAAAATTGTTGTTGTTAAAATTCTTTTAATGGAGTGCCAGTCACGAAGTCTATAAAGTCTCGAGAGAAAACAGGCTTAGAACATAAAGTCGATTACTTTTTATACCTATTATCTTGAAAACATTTTAAACTGATTAAGTCAGCTACTCAACCAAATTACCAGTTCCGATTATCTTAATTTGTGTAAGCCTATAGGGTAAAATATTTTTAATAAGATTGGAATGACAAAAGGAAAGAGCTTCTGATTACTAAAGGCTGGGACGGGGGTAAAAGATATAATTCCGAAATAAACCATTACCCTTAGGTCCCAGGCACATTCGACATCTTCCCGATGTAAGAAGTAGACGAAATTGCCCCGAATGGCTTAATTTGCATCTTTGTTCCATAAAACGTGAAATGATTGCATTGTACAAGGGGCTCGGACCTGATCTGGGGCACTATGACGAAGAATTTACGACTCATTCCTTATCCCCATGTAAATTCATCCAGGGAGATTTCCATCAGGAATCCTTCAGAATATTGAAACCGAGATCAAATCAACAATGGGGATCTGAAAACCCTATAACAGTGTGGTGCAATTACTACCTCTTTTTTTTACCATCGTCCCCAAAGGTATTGAATCCACCGCAGGTTGAATTAATCCTCTTAGCCGAGGACGGCTCTTGGATTCCCATAAAATCAAATTCTCCCACCCGCCTGAATGTCCTGCGCATTTTCCCGGAGTGGTTCGGAAGCTAGAGTCATGGACCTAAGTCCTTCCTATCATATGCCTTTTCCTGTATGTATGTAATGTACGTGCGGGGGTGTTTTACTATGTTAATCCGGCCCTCTATTTGGTTTGATGCAACTGCTAGGTCTGATGGAAGACCTCCTTAAACGATGCAGTCTTCAACAATTTCTGCATTTATGAAGTGTTCGCCGTTGCATTGGTGCTGAACACCGTGAAAGTGTACTGTCCCAAATAGGTTGACAAATTACCAGGACTCACCTCGTCGAAATAGGGTCTTTATGACACGATAAATTTGAAGAACAAACTATACAGGGGTTATCACGGTGTACTCGTAAGCATACCACACTCCTGCTGCATATGCTGCAAAACATTAAATTTTCGGGTCCCCTCCGACAGTATTAAGAAAGTTGTCTAGGTTCGCTGGAGGTGTTCTCATGTAAATGTCCTGAAAATAGCAGGCTGCGTCTGCAGCGATGCATAGGTATTAAAGTATTTATAGGGCAGAAGTGGGAATTTAGCACTATAACTATAAGCATTAAATACAAAGGACATCGTGTTCGTTTGCTCTGCTCACATGTGTTCAAAGATTTACGTGGCACAACAGGTTTTCTGCTTCCTGCCATTTTTAATGAGTTTTGTTACCTTTTACTTACATTTTCCTGCAGTAAAGGTAAAAGGACGTATCGTCGTGTCATTCGCCAAAAGTGAAATATTAAAAGACTGAAATTTTTGGACTGATGCTGGAATGTGTCGTTTCCCTTGATGTGGGTAAGAAATTCTTGTGAAACGTGCCATTTTGTAATATTTTTATGGAATATCACTTTGTAAGCTTCTGATTTTCCACTGAGGAGCCTTTTCATCGTTGGGTGCCAAAAGGGATCAAAGTTTTACGTCTTTTCCGAATAAGCTCTTTTCAAAAACATTAGATACACGTTCAACGCGTTTGGAAATTTTTTTCTTTTAAATTTAATAAAATACTGCTTGTTGTTAAGCGATTTACTTCACTTACTTCATTCGTGCTAAGTGTCAGATAATAGATTGAATTAAAATCGAAACTTAAGTTATAAAGTTTTACAGCACGTTTTTTAAGAAATCCAATGATGCTACGAGGAATCAATATATTAACAGTAAATATATCAAAAGGATAAATACATTACACATATTATTTTCAATAATAATTATTTATACAAAAACTTCTAATTTTGACGGTACCTTTTTCACAGTAATAATTTATCTCAAACACAACATTCCTTTATTTGCTGCAATACCGAATAATTATTAATAATGTAAACAAGTTTTGTTTTGTTAATCACGTATCATTTAATATTCGAAAACAAAAAACAATATAGTAAAACTTACATTTTGGGATAAGTTTTTATTATTTATTTATATGACTTATAAAAATGAATGTTTTAAACATTTTAATTTTATTAGCCGATTAGCGAATCATGGCCTTTCTTTGGGTCAAGCCTCTTAACTCTGTGCAGGCTCTCGATCACCTTGGGGTCAACTATAAATAAACAGAAATACTTATATAAAGAAAATTATATAAGCAAAATAAAAAGATATATTTACTTGTTGCTACGCTTAGTCCTACAAGAACTAAGATAATGGAAAGAATCGATAAGATTTTCATGGTGCTTCACTGCCGGTTTAAACTCTTTTGATTTTGACGCCTTCGATTCAAATTTATATATACTGCAGCGTATCAAGTTTGGCAAACAAATTAACTATAAACTTGTTTTTGCATATATAATATTTTGCTAAAAGAAGAAAAACGAGATCTAAGTCGTATTTCAAATATTTTAAACATTTTAAATAAAGTGATTTACACTTGAATTACTGCTTCTTTTTCTATAAGATGATTGTTCATATGTAGCAGAAGCTATATGTACATTATTAAAGCTTACTTTGTTATGAAATTAAAAACGATGATGCAACGATATTTGAATACTTCAAGATTTGCAATAATAATGTAATAATATTTTGGCCGGGTACTATCAAAACGAGAAATATGTTGACCCGTTTTTAAAATAATGTTACTGCTCAGAGCATGTGTGCTTATAAATTATTAAAATTATAGTATTATGGATTTCGACGATGAATTTTTAATACACACCGTAAAACTAAAATGTGAAATGAATATGTATGTATGTAATTAATCTTAGTGAAAAGAGAGAAATTCTCAAATGTAAAAATGACTATACGTAGATACTTGTTAAAATGAAATTAATGCGATATTTGAAATTTTGAAGCAAAAGATTGACTTTGACCTGCTTATATAGTAGGTAAATATATGTTTTATTATACATTGAAGTCTTACGAAAGCAATTAGACCAAAAATAAGCATGTTTATAGAAATTCATTTCATAGTTTCCGATAAATTTAATTTCTGCATTACTAAGCAAACAAACTTAAGGATTTAAATGTTTCTGCTTAAAAAGGTTGTCGGTACAATAGGTAAATTATTGTTACTTATTTATTTTAATTACTTGTTTTGATTATCCCTTATTTGGATTGGAATACAATAATTTTATTATATATTTTTGTACTGTAATACACCCTGCGCCTAAGACTAAGCCAGTTTTCGGTTACTAATCCATTTTGAAGCTTTCAAGTTTTTTCGTTTAACTCTGAGTAAAAAGTTATTAGAAAATATTAGCGTTTTATAATTTTGTTGTTGCGAAATAATGCACTTTATCGGCTGGTGGTTTTTATTTACATTTTAATTAAATCAGCCCTATTATTGACAATTTCACAATTTTTAATTAAGGTGTACTTAATTAGCTGCTGATAAGTTTAAAATAACTGTCGCGCTAATAATGGGTGTTTGCGTTATAAATAAAGATCGCTGTATTTGTATATATCATATTATTTATGCAGCTATTATTTCTTTCTGTATATTTACGTTCCTCGAATTGACACGGAGTAGACTGCATAATAACGTGGAAATTCAATAACAGACCTTCAATTTGTCTACTATATATTTTTTACATATAAGCACAAAAATCATATTTGATTGAATTGCGAATTCGTTTTCCATCTGCAGGCAATTCTCCTGTACACAAATATTCTGGAAAGGCTGGCTATTGTCCTCATCTCTGGATTATTTTTCAATATTGCGATTAATTTTTCTCAGCGGGGGACAATTCAATAACACAAATTGTTTGTCTTGTGTATGTATTATTTGAAATAGCCATCTTATTTTGATTAAATGCGTTTTCTCAGTAAACAGGGAACGTTAATGCGTCGTTGTAGTTATTTATGTAATACCTGAATGAAAACTGAAAATATATTTCTCTACCCACGTAGATTAAACTAAAATTGTCATCGATTTTAATGAATATGTTTCAGGTTTTTAAGAGAATACCATTATAGAATCACTAGTTAAACTTACAAAAAGCAAAGTTTAGCGATGGTCTATACTTAAATAATTAAAAAGAGTTTAGCCTACAGAGATGCTCTTGAAAATAGATCTAAAGTAACTCAAGGCTAATATTTTCATCATAAGCACAAATATAAATCTTTTAGGCAGGAAATATAAAAAAAATTAGTTTAAATAAATTGTTATTGCCGCAAAACTGGCTCGTAATAATTTAACATATGCATATATTATGTGTATGAATCAATATCGTACATTATTCAATGAGGATTTAGAACATTTTCAAATTCAAAATGTATTCAACTTCTTGAATTAGAAATAGAGTGTAATATAAGGAAACGAAATTATTATTAAAGAGATCAAAATTGATGCTCTTATCCCTTATTTCCAATAGAATTAAAACTACTTGTAATATAAAATTTGCCAAGAGACTTAAATTTATTTTGCGGACCCAAACTAAATGGATTAGAAGTGTAAAATAATCAAACGATTTTCTAAATCCAGGATTAATGTTTTTAAAAGAAAACTTATTGGATACAGAACTCCGAAGTTACAAAATTTCTTTGTAGAATGTGAAACTCATGAATGTTCCATTAGTTGGAAGGGTTTTAGTTTCCATCACAAGTTTTACTGTAATATGTACTTTTTTGAAGTTAAAAAAGTTTAAATACTCGATTACTATGACATTTCTAAAATGACAATTTTTATTTTCAACCTACCCAAATGGCTAAAAATAATCCAATTTAAAATGATTCATGTTATTTTTATGAATTGCTCTTTTCTCCTTAAAGCGGATCCAAACAACAATGAAAGATTGTTTGAAAATAGCTTCTTCTCAAAAATGTTTAATATGTAGATTGAAGAATAAAAATAGCAAGGTTTATTTTGACTGTCGTTTATGTCTAATTTATTTGTAAACTTCTAAGCACGCTTAAGAAGCTGCAGATTTCAGAGAGCGTAAGAAAATAATTTTTCATTTAATCAGTTAACTTTTCTTGACAAGCTTCAGTAAGATTACGACAGTAAGAAGATATTATGCTGAAAAAAGAACTACAGAAATCCTCTTTTATGATTCCTAATAAAGCCTTCTAATCTGAATTGCAAATTATTAAGTAACCGAGATTAGGTTATAAATAGATAAGATATTAATTGTTTTCATCAAAATTAAATTACTGTCATTCTTTTGTTCTCTCTTATTGGCTAATTATCGTGTTTATTGCATTTGACTAAAGTTATTTCGACAAAGTAAGTGCATTTTGTATTTTAATATTTCTTTGGTGAAGTTAAATTGAAGTGAATATTTGAATCAAGAACAGTTTATAAAATGTCTCTATTATAAAAGTTATAAAAGTTTGACACCTGATAAAGATGTTTTATGCATCAGGAAAAGTTAATTCAACACATTAACTTCGTGAACTAAGAGCTGAACAGTGATACTAATATATAACACTACATAGCTTCAAAACTTGTTTTCCAAAATTTTGTTCTAAAGATAGTTTTGATTTGATAATCTAAGTCGTTAATGTCTGCATTTTTTATTTTAATTTTATTTGATCATTAAATGTTAGTAGTCAGTTCTGTGTGACAATCTATTATATCGTAATTTGATAAATGCGAACATATAAATTCCCATATAATCTAATTTCAAATGGGAGCACAGTCATGTTCACTTTAAATGTAGAATGAAACTTGATTTAAAAACTAACAATAAGCAGTTTTTTTCCATTCGTTGTTAATTTCTTATGCGTCATTCAGAACCGACTGCGTTTTGTACTATAGGAAAATTTCTTGGTCTATTTAAACACATACATTTCAGATTTCAAGTGCTGGGTCTGATTATGTGATGATCAAAAGCCCTAAAGAAATAAATAGTAAGTGATTGCCTTTTTAAACTTGGAGAAAATATATCTTTCGGGTTGAAAGTTTGTTCGTTTTGCGTAGTATCGTTCAAAGTTCACTTAATTCTGGTATTTCCAGTCATTTAAGCGTCAGCTCCAAATGTTACGAAACTTACTTGGGATCCAATTTAGCTGAAAATACATTTCTGCTTGCCATTTGCTGTTCCCAATAAATCAATTTAATTATTTTCCTTGCTTGAGCAAAGTTTTCGAAAAATAAATAATTTTACCAATTTCATCTCAGAAAAATATCTGAAGAAAACTCTGATTATACGACTCTTTTTTAAGCCCATATTATTTTAGGGCACATTAATATTATTTCAGTTTTTAAAATTCCACTCGAGTGCATTTCAGACGCATAAATACTTTCGAAACCACAGTCTGGTCGTATCGTCCTCATAAACATGAATTTTTGCAAGCCCAGCAATTGTCGGTAGAAGCCTTTAAAACTTTAAAGTGCAAAGTCCTCCATTGTAATGGAGCACATGAACTTTGGTTTTATTTTGGATGTCACTGGCTGATATGTACGAGGATTCTCATTTAAAATCGATGAGACTGGCATTATGTCGTAAAAGGTTACATATGTGTAATTTCCTAACGAAACTTTTACATTTTACGAACTCATCCTGTTTTAATGTGATGCCATTAAATAAGTATGGCTCACTTAGTGCAATCATGCGTGTACTTTGTCTCTCCCGGAATCCTTCCAAATTGGC
The DNA here is from genome assembly GCA_959613345.1 of Tolmerus cingulatus. Classification (NCBI taxonomy): domain Eukaryota; kingdom Metazoa; phylum Arthropoda; class Insecta; order Diptera; family Asilidae; genus Tolmerus; species Tolmerus cingulatus. The sequence continues at coordinate 5,030,407 of OY390708.1, forward strand.
AGAGTAATTGGAATGCTGAAAATGTATGCAATCAGCTGCAATTTAGAACGACAAAGTTTATGAAAAGTTTTTGAATCCAACAAAAGATTTCGAGGAACAGACGAATAATTTGTGCGGGCTCAACGATGCGTAGCAGTTTCATTAATTAACTAAAAACGTTTAAAAATGAGTATCTACCTCTTGAATCTTGATATCCACTAATAAGTATGCACCTATTACCTTATTAAGCTGAACCAAGTATGTAACTTGTTTTAAGATAAGTTGTCAGTCAGGCATGATCTGTAAGGTCACGATTTACGTGGACAATTCTTCCGAGAAATTTTATGGTATAGCGTTGAATTTAATGTTCTCTAAAATGAAGTACAATTTTATACTTAAGTATTGTTTGTTCAGATGTGAATGTTAAAGTAATTAAAGTATAAATAAAAACTTATTGCTATACTTATTCATTACATCTTTCAAACAAGAGAACGACTTAAGTTCACTTAAATGTGAGGTGCTGCATAAATCAAAGTTCGCTGATTTTGAAGAATCTGGAATAAAATGATAATATTATAATGCTTATGAATGAAAACTGTTGTGAAAGCTAAGATTTTAGTATAATGATAATACTTTTGATATTAGAGTTTTTAATGCCATGTAATTTTGAAATAGATCGTAGGAATTCTAATTAGGTCTGATTTGATCGCGATATAATCTTTTCGTGAAATTTTGTTGAGCAATAACAACATTTTTTTATGCAACTAAGTTGCTTCATACCAATTTCATAAATATATTTTTTAGGCATTCCCTAAACAATATATTTATGAAATTAGTTTTGGCACTCTCTAAATTCTTTAGAATCTATACCTAATTTATGTAACATATAATAATTTTGAGATAGATAAACGAAATGTGCCATGTTTTTTACTACTTAAATTATTTAATATATTTTGTATGACCTTGAAAATACACACTTCGACAATGTCGTCAGCAATATTAAAACCCATCATGCATCATTTTTTTCCTAATTTGATTTTTGAAAGTTTTTTTACTTTCTCAGACAGGTAGATATGGAATACTTTCTGTTAGATTTTAATGCAGTTTTTTAAGCAATGTTTCATGAATGTTTTAAGAATAGGATTCTAATAAAATACAAATATCCTCTACCATTTATTTTATAAGAGGTTGTGTAAGCCGTACTACGTTTTGCTATAAATCCTTAGATAGCTTAAATATAGTTAAGTAAACAAAATTAGCCGGGCTATTATGAATACGTATTCTTTCAGTTCTATAAAAGCGATTTGTTAAAAGTAAAAATCATGCTCCTGGTCATGGTTGGAACTGGTTTGAGCCAAAAATAATATGAAAACGTTATGCATCATAATAGTAATGAATGAAAAAGTGTGTAGCTCTTGAACTTGTGGGATAGTGGCACTGGTTAAAAACTTGATCTGTTGTCGTCGCTCGGTTCCCACCTTGCAGGTACCAATTCACATCTTATTCAACGGATAGTTCTTTGGGAGGAAAAAAATTTTACGTAAAAAGATATCGCCAATTCTTTAAGCCTAGACAGTGCGAGTCGATCTACCGAGCGCATAACACGTTTTTAATCAGATAAGTAAGATTTCTTGAACGCATTGTGAATTATAATCGCCGGATTAATTCTGTGCGAATACCTACACCTGAGCTTAGGTCTACGCGCGTTGCATAGAAATTAAGCTGTTTTAGGGCTGTGGAATTCTATAGCATTCCGGTAGTTTTCCGGTAACTTGCAACAAAATCCTCTCAACATGTTGCAAAGGGCATTGCTCTTGATTGGAGCTGCGCACGTCGCCGTGTGTAATCCACAGGTAGGATTTTGACCAGTTACTTACATATACCTAATTTAATTTTTAAGTGTTTCAGATCAGTTAAAATATTATATTCGTATTTTAAGTTTCCCTAGACCATAAAGTAGTATATGAGTACATTCGTGCTTTATGTGAAGCTGTGATTTTGGTATTTATGGCATCTCTGTGGTCTTGAGATATTTGAAGGTCTTTAAAACAATTTTAAAAATTCTGTCGTTTTCACTCAAAAATTGAATGCTTGACGCAGGTGCTAATTTTTTTTTGTCATATTTCGATATACCGCCATTGAAGTTACTATATTGTGGGAATATGCTGGAATTTGTAATTTAACCTTATCTGCTAATTAAAATAATTACGAACGACTCTTATGTGTGCGATGATTTGTATATATATTTTTAACCTTGTCAATAAGGTGAAAACTAAAACTTGTTTTATTATAACTCGCAACTAAACCTATTTCGCGCTGAAAGCTTTATAGAAAATGGGTTATTATTCTTCCTAGTGCATTTGGAAACAAGAAAGAGTATATGCTTAATAAACTTAGAGAATGTTTTTATTTATTTCAACTTATCGAGATTGGAATAAAACTTAAATAACTTAATAAGTTCATGTTTCAATCTAGAGTAATCGAGTCTGCTTATTTCATTTGCTAAACTTCATATTGCAATCGAACATCGTTTTTGAATAAGCTGTACATATTATACATATATAGCAATAATATGGTAATGTGGTTAATTTCAAATTAATTATTTAATATTTGTGTAAACTGAAATAATTAAGTCGGCGGAAAAGTTTATTCAAAGAGCTCGTTTTATTTGCAATCATATTTTTTCAGTGCTTCGGGTTTTCATTTTAAAAGAAATAAGATTTAGACGACTTTTTGGTCCAAGAAAGAAAAAATTAACTTTCGCCCGTAAATTGCATATTATCTAATTGAAGAACTCTTATAAGTGCCTACAAAATTTTTTTCTTTAAGACTTCTAAGGTAAAAAGCTGTAAAGTCTTGAGACTTATAAAATTGTTGAAGGAATTTACAATACACAAAAACACCAGTTCTTAATACCTAAAGTAATTTATATTTATAGTGTAGGACAGATTTGTTTACTTAAAATTTAAAAAAGTATAAAATTTCAAAGAATCATAAAGCTGCTGACATTTCTAAAAAAAATTAAAGGTTTTCTGAAAATTGAAACCAAATAGCTTGAGAAGTACACGACAAGAGGTCAATTTTCTCAGACGATGTGAAAGTAATCATCTTTAGTCGGATTACAATATCAGGTCGAAACCAAACGAAAGGCAAAGGAGACATCACGGTGGTTAAACTTTCCGAGACATACTCTATAGTGGAAGGAGTTTAATGGAGTGAAGATGTCCTTTCTATCTGGTGAATTCTCGCCCATTTGTCTTGAATCAATTGAATTATCTTTAGCCAGAGATATTAAAGCATTTCGGAGTAATTTTATTAGCTTATTTTTTGAAGATTTAACAAATTTTATGCACTATGTATACTGCAGGGTGCTTTGAAAAGTTCATAGATGACGAACCACAGGCGAACGGTTATATGTAAGTAATTTTAAAAAGGGTTGGCTGAACTATAAGGAAATATTTAAAAAATTCTCATAAATAATGAAAAAAAGCTTAAATGCTTTATCGAATTTTACCTATTTTTTTTATATGTTTCGTAAAAAAGAGTTCTGGAAAATTAATTGACTTATACATATTTTTTTCTTAACAATCCTTTTTAACATTTAATAAAATATAGATAAAATCGTCTTATTTCAAATATCAGAAAACGAAATTTATATTACATATTTAAACTTGAAACTATTGATAGTTGTAGAGTATCTAAATATAAGTTATGTGAAATTCGGAAAGCTGAGTCAATTTGAAAACAATTTTGCCTTACTTCGAAATACCACTAATGGGAACGATACTGAAATTCACCAAGGAATTTCGCATTTGCATAATAGACGTGCAAACCGCAATTGAACTCGAAGGATACTTTCCGATAAGTCTTGACGTCTGGGCTCCTTCAGGAGAATGTTGCTAAGACTACACGGATTGAAGTCCTTAAAGGGTTAAATTAGTAACTACTCGCTGTCTTGAGTCCATGACCCAGCACTTCGCCTGATGCATGTTCAGTTTCGCTAATCTTGTTTTAATCCAAATAGGGAAAACTTCAGAAGCAAGTTCGACAGGGATTTGGTTGTTATTCAATTTACAAGGCTAATGCAAATGCATTCAGTGAGTTAATTAAGTGCACTCGTCATAGTTGCATTAAGTGCGAATCCGTGCACACTTATAAGAGTTTTCGCGAAATTTTCAGCTAATTCGTTTTGAGAAATTCAGGCTACCAGAACTTAATTTCAAGAATCGGCAATGATATAATCTGGTTGGGAAAAGTTCGGTGCTAAAGGAAATCAGACATGGAAGTTTGCATAAATGCAATTGATTAACTATAGTTTACCATGCAGCTTGTCGTTTGAATACGTAATTTCTACAAACATTGGAAGACAGTGCACATCCTCTGAATTTGGATTAAGGTCGACTAGACTCTTCTGTTGGTGTAAATAAAGAGCTGGGACTTCTCGAGAAATATCTTCGGTCTCTCACCTGTTTACAACTTATTTTGTGGAAGTACCTTACTCATCCACCTTCCGTAGAAGCTTCTCTAATAAAATTGTAAAGATAGTAGAAAAATGTGCTCTGTCATTTTCTTCAAGACCACGCGTCTGGTAATATTTATAAACACGTGGATGGCCAACAAAACAAGAAATCGCAATCCGCGTTACACCTCAAATTACCTAAAGACGAATGTCTTGCATCTTCTGGACTCAGTCGGATACTCCGATGCAGCTCTGTTCGGTTCTTGAGCACGTGTATCTAAGCATATTTTTTTTGGCCTTATGACTGCAGCCACTCGCGATTGTTTTTTGCGAATTTATGCTTGTATGATTCACAAATGCATAGTGAGGAGATTTTCGTGGTTCGGTCTGGTTATAAAGTGATTTCAGTTCTATGTGGTTCGGATGAATATACAAATTATTTGGATTATCTTTCTACTCTTCTGCTTCCGAACTTCCCAAGGAGAACTTTCAAGTTTCCTGCAAAAATTGTTCACCCCGATGAAATTAGACGATGACAGCCCATTGGTGGTAAGCTTACGATCATTATACATATACAAAATGTTAAAGAACAAGTTTTAAAAATCCAGAAAAAGTGTAACATCTTTTGTATATATAGAAGAAGAAGTGTATATAAAAATTATAAAATAAAAAAATTGATAAAAATTTAAGAGTTAATTTTCCCCTCAGCAGTTACATCTTATTTTCGATAAAAGAACTAGTTGTGGTTAGTTTTTAGTTTTTTTTATATTATTTTGAAATCATTTGACATTTTGAAAAGTAATATTCTCAGCTAGTATAAAGACTAGTAAAAGTTGAAAGTGGCTTAATCAGTATTGAGCATATTATAATAATTACTTAAATACGTGTTTTCGTCCAGCAATAAATTTTGTGTTACACGTTAACAGCCAACAAGCAAACATTTAAAAAATAAATCTCTTAAAAAATTTATTATTATTTAGGTTATTCTTGTTTATGACTTTTCTATTTAGAAGAGATTATTTAAATATTTGAAATTTAAAGATTTTCAAAAATGAAAAACTATTGGCATCCTTGAAGTCGGCCTAATAATTTTAAAATTATTTGAAGATTTTAATTAAGTTGCAAAGATATAATTGTGTAAAATAATAATCTCTTTCATTTGTTGAGAGCAGCGTGCCTAATGGTTCTTCGTGCATACTCATGAAATGGCAACATTAGTAAATTTTCTTATTTTGTGTCAAATAAACTGACTATAAAATATACAAATTAGTTTTCGTAATTTAGTTTAGATTTAATTTTTACTACCATCCGAATGTACAGTAACTGTGTGACTTAATCGAGGTTCATCTTGCAATTAGAAGAAGTAATCAAAGCTTGTTTTTCTTGTATAGAACTCGTTTGTCTCTACGAATAGTTTTAACGGCCATGAAGAAAAAAATTATAGCTATATTGTGACGCAAGAGTATCATATTGAATCATGAGACTATGATTACTATTTAGGAAGAGTGCACACTTCTAAAACAACTCTGTAGAACAGCAACACGAAATTCCACAGGTACCCACAGGGGTACAACGATTTTCGTAACGCCACCCGTAGACAGAAAAGGTTCAATGTCTCAAAGTCAATTTGTGGTTTTTTATGCTTCACAAAATTATACTGAGCAGAAGTTTCCGCTTGAGTCAGTCATGAAAGCTAGTTAGTGACTAAGAGGAATTAATTATTGCAATTAATGCAGTTAATGCAAAGTAGTAACACACCTCTGCTGCCGGGGTAGTCCAATAGGTTCATTAATTTTCTTATGTTATGAATAATTTCTGTTTGGTAAATGTAAACGGAAATATCTCAGACCTCGATTTCTTGAGAAAAATAAGAAAATGGGGCTGAACTGATTAACTGATTTGATACTCGTATTATTGTTACGTCAATGGTTGGAAACGGGTTCTGTAAATTAATGGACTTAATGAGAACTGTTTGCGACTCGGAACTTCTCTATGCAGGTTTTGTTTTTTATGTAATATCGCCAGCTAATCTTTGCCGTCAATTGTTTTTGCAACATAATGAAAAAGAAAATTTGATTCCAGAAGCTACACGTATTGAAATTTGATATGTTTTTTTCTGTTCGCTTTTTAATTGTTGACGCACAACTTTACTTTATTTTAATGTCGTGGCATTCACTAAGTTTACCAGTTTCTGGGTAAATCCCAAAAAGTGCCCTTTCGTGTTATTGCCAAAGATGTTAAAAAACTTGATTTTGACATTGTACAATAGTGTCAACGATGCACGTCTATATGAAATTTAAAATAATGATAAAATGTAAAGCTCATTAAATTTATGTTTAACAAAATATACAAAAAATTTAAAATAACATTAATGAAGATTAATTTTCGAAACTACATAATATTAATATAATAAAAAGCAAAATTAAAACGGCTATACTACTACTACTCATACTTACCTGCTTTAATATTTATGATGATGATTCGGCTTTTACCTTTTATTGTTAATATTTGTATGCTTACTAAGGGTCTTTACATATACTTTTGTTGCTTACTTTTAAAATAGAGAGTCATTGTTTGCCTCTAGTAATTATGCGCCTTTCAACATGCAAATAAATTCTGTCTACCGATCTGCAGGATTTTTCTCTATAATTTAAGGTAGTAATTAGATATTGCATTGTGTACCTTTAATGCAAGAGTGAGTTGACCTGGATAAACTAACCATATAAACACTTATAGTGATTAAGTCAGAATTATCCCTAGCTGCAATCAAGGAAGTGATTATTCATATCTCTGGAGGTAGTCAAGCTTTCTAATAATTCAACAAGGATGTAGCTCAACATTTTCCGGGAAATCATGTTTCCCTAAGCAGCAATTTGTCACAACTGTACCAATATTGTAAGCTATCTTAAATAGTTCAGTGAATTGTTAAATACTGAATTTTGTACTAATAACAATACATAATCTTCAAATTGTATTTAAATAAAAAATGCAATATTCATAAATATTAAATGTTTCCATATAGTGTAAAAAAACGCAATTTTTCACTGATTTTCACTTATGGTCTGCGAGAAAAACGCTTGTTGGTTTTCCATTCATTGTTATTGCGAAACGTTACCAATTGGCCAGACGCCAGTTAAATTCTGTCCAACAGAAAAATCTTTCGATTGAATGCCCATCTCTTGGGAATTACGTTCCTGCTAACAATAAAACAAACGAGGTAATTAAGAGATTGAGTTTTTATTGGTAGCGAATCGGCGAATAAATTCTAAACCAATTGGTTTTTGACGTATGTAGTTACAAATGAGAATTTAAATGTTTTATAAAATAATTTATTCTTTTGATACCTTTTGCAGTTTGTGTCTATGAAAGATGGTAAAATTGGTGTGAATTTCGGAGGATATCATGCTGAAGCTGGGCTAGGAGGATTACTCACAGGAAATGCTGCACACGGTGGATTAACTGCTTCTGCTGGGACTCCATTTGGCCAAAACGCAGCAGCTGGATTAGGTGGCGTTGTTGATGGTATGATAACTGTCATATTATATATTTATAAGGAATATTTGAGTGGTAGGTTAAACGAGACAAAATTATTATTTTTTTTATATAATCAATATACAATATTTGGATTATAAAACACAAAATTTACAGTATTGATGAACTAACTTGAATCTATTTTACTATATTCCGTCTGATATACTAGTGTAAGGAGAACTCTTAAAATTATAATTAATAGGTATATTTTGATGTTCTAAATATTTCCAATGAATCTTTTAACACTCGTCCGTTCCACTTTATCAAAATTTACAAAATAAGGCGCCTATTTCGATAGCGTTTTGCCACGTTCCATTCTTAAACAATTCGAAACTTTTGGCGTGAGTAGATAACAAAGTGTTCAAGAGTTCGAATTCAGATCTCTTGAATATTTAAAGGGTAACTTCAAGTACTACGAAATTTATACGGCAGAGCTCTTCTCATATTTTGCGGAGCATAATACATCGGGTACTTTAGCATGTTTTCAGCCGACATAATGCGATTCGGTCGGTAAGTATTTTAGAATTGGAGAAACGCTTTAGGTAAAATAACGTGAAATCTTATATCCCGACATGTCGTATTGATTTCAACGACAATTTTGAAGACAAGGACATTTTATTTTAAGACGTTTTACCCCTGAAATAGTATCATCTAATTTTGTTCTCCAGGTATATTTATTCCAAAGAATTCCGTCGTAGAGCAAATCCATTTTAATCCCATAGCATTTATAAATTATCTTCTTATCTCAAGACACACAATTTTATGCCAACTTTAAAAATGAAAGCTTTTAGCCACGCTCAACTTACTGCACCCACAATTTCTTCAGAAGCGTAATAAATCTGCCCACCCTTTTCCGCCAGCTCCCCGTAATGTACAATAATGAAGATGCACAGCCAGGTATTAATGACAGAAAAATGGTAAAAAATGGTCCTCTTATGAAGTCATCAACTCTCCGAAAGCCTTGACCATTTCATATTTTATCTCGCAGTCCTGGGTTTTAAGTTAATCCAGTTTGGTGAAAATTTTGTGAGTATAGGCATTAGCTGACGGCAGCTGTGTTTAAGGCTACCATAGTGTAATCAAGCTATTAATAAGTAATTTTGTTAAATTGGGTTAAATTGAGATGCTGAGAAATTTGAGAGTTTACGATAATAAGAAAAACGAGAAAAATTAAAAAGAGTAGTTTCTTTGAAAAAGATTCCTTATTAATTTCTTATATTTTCATATTCCTGTGCAAGATGAAAATTTTCATTATATTGCATCAGTCTCTTAGGTGCGTCATCCGGATGAAATATATATATATATATATATATATCCATGTATCTGCGCAAAGTTAAACTTATTTCAAAACCTACTCTACAAAAGCGTTCCAGTTTTTGCGCTTCAAAAAATATTGCATTAATTTAAAATTAAATGGCTTAATTAGTTGCTGCTAAAATTGTTTTCTTTTTTTTAAAAATCCTTTAATCCTGCATCACAACCAAGTTTAATTCAAAGTAATTCCAGAAATAGCTAGTTAGCAAGAGATACATATTAAATTTGAAGTATATTTTTTCAGAATAAATGTTAAACAAAAATTGATTGTATAAAACTTTGAAAGTCCAATATTCCTTTAAAGTTAAATATGATTTTTAACTCTTATTAATTTTATTATTATATAATGAAGGTGTTCGAAAATTGCTTTAAGAATTTTCAACAAATGTGTTTTCTTACAAAAGTTCATTTTAACGAATATTTCAGTAATATTGCGAAAAGTAGTCTGATAAACATTTGGCAAGCAGGGTAGTTGGAGCAGATCGTACAATTTCAGTAAAATTTGTTGGGTTGGGCGTCCTTAGTCAAGCTTAGCCCCGGATTTCAATAAAACTTAGATTGTATGCAACTAGATACTGAAAATGGTATAGGAGTAATTTGGATAAATGCAAGCTATTTCAGTTGTATAGTATGTACCCAGTGCAACATTCTCCTCATAAGTGCAGTGTATGGCAGATGCAAAAGCCGTGCCAAATGCTCGCTGCTATTGATAAAATTCATACACAGGGAGTCTTATTGCTTTTAATGTTTCCAGGACGTCCAGCGGGAACTGCTTTTGCGGGAGCAACAGCCGGAGGAAATGTGGGGGCGAGTGCTGGGCTCGGCGGAGTGGTAGGTGGTGAAGCAGACTCCGGGCTAAGGGCTGAAGCACATGCCGGGGGCTCAAGTCACAGTGTCGTTGGCCACGGTGGTGGTGGCGGCTTCCAGATCAGGAAGACAATTTCCCTACCCCCGCCGCCATCAGTGGAGGTCCAGGGGGATTTCTATTCAGCAAACAACGCCGCTGCATCAGGGAACGTTGATTTTGCTGCAGAATCGGACGTCGTCCAGAAAATTAAGCCCCACAAGAAAATCGTCCATGAGGCCGCTCCGACAAACGTAAGTAGAAAGGTAGGGTTATCGGGGTAACGTAGACGTAGTTAACACTAATGTGTGTTTGCCCAACACTTGAAACTTAAAAGGGCTGTTTGTTTGCTAAGTGTTAACCAAACTAACATTTACTCATAGCCTTTAGTGGCTGAGGAAAGATTTGAGATTCCAGCTCACCTGGAAGTGGTGGAGGAGGCTGCTCCAAATGTTGAAACTACTCATCATGTTGAAACTGTTCAACAGGTTGCACCAGTTCAGACAGCGGTGGTTGTGGAGAAGCCTGCTGCTAATTTCCACAAAGAGTTTGGTTTCAATTTTCAACTTGGTGGCGGTGGACAGGGCCACGTGCCGGAGACATATTTGGTCGAAGAAACCGTGCCTGTACAAACTCCAGCTCCTCAAGTGATAGTCGAGAAGCGTCTTGAAGTTCCTAAGGTGGAGACAACTCGTCATGTGGTCGTTGAAAAGAAAATTGAAGCTCCTAAAGTGGAAGTCGAAACTATTCAGCAGGTTGCGCCAGTAAAGAAAACAGCGTTTGCCGCGACAGCAGTTGCAGAGCAACCAACATTTAATTTTCAAAAACAATTTGATTTCAATTTTGGACTAGGCGGAGGTGTTAACCAGCCACAACAACAAACATATGTATACGAAGAAGAAGCACCCGTTCAGACTCCGCCCCCTCGGGTGGTGGTTCAAAAACGAGTTCATGTCCCTAAGGTAGAAACAGTCCAAGAAGTTATCCCAGTTAAGCAAAAGACGGTTTATGCAGCAGCCCCGGTAGAGCAGCCTGCTTGGGGCTTCCAGAAGCAATTTGGGTTTAACTTTGGTCTCGGCGGTGGTGGTTACGGCCAGGCGCCGTACCAACCTGCACCTGTACCTGTGTACAATCCGCCAACATACTTCTACCGCAAACACCACCACGTCCGACCGGCGCATAGACGGGTGTATCAGTACGAGACCGAGGTATAACAGTTTTGCAGTTGCATTTTCGCATACTAGCACCGCATGAACAAATTTAATGTCAGCTCCTCTCGTTGGCTGGATTTCCACAAAAAACATCAATTTATTTGGTTGAGGTCCTGTAAGCCTCCTGGCAACATAACTTTTATAAATTTTTTCACGCAAAGCCTTACATTGTACATCATGTGCAAACTAAATTACGCTTTTTTGTCTACTTTTCTAACGCTTTAGTTCTTTCTTTTATCGATTTAACATTTTATAGTTTTTTAGGTACATACATATAATATGTGTTTGGTTCCTATTTTAATCACGGTTTGTTTTGAAATCATTAAATTTTCATTTTTTAGGTTGTACCCGTTGTCCAGAAGCGGAAGCAGGTTGTAGTGCAGTCAGCACCAGCCCCAGCTCCAGCTGCCGGTTATGGAGGATTTGCTGCTCAAGGAAGAGTGGATGGAGGATTTTTCGATAGTATTTTTAATGTAAGTTACCTTTTTGTTAGAAGATTTATAAATGATGTAGCCAATTCACGAATTTTAACTGCCCCTTAAAGGAAGATAGCTTCCATGAACTACATTGAAAATATTGAGCATTCATAGAAAATTGGTATAGATTTTTAAAATATTTTATAACGGTTTTTAATTTCATAGTAAAACTTGAAATTAAAGCCACGTCCTTTAAGACAAATTTATCATTTTTAAATGAGATTTTCTGGATATAATAATTTGACGAAAACCTTTAAATCGGAAATTACAGCTCCATGAAAATTAGTAAGCGTTTAGTGGTCTTTATGATCACTGATTTTAAAATATCAATTTCTTAAGGGCGACTGTAATGCGATATTGAAAAATTTCAATTTTAATTTTTTCCATAATAAATGTATGTATGTATGTATGTAAATTGTAAATGAATATGAATTTTCATGAAAGTATTCATTTTGTCCACATGCATATAAAATAAGGGAATATGTATACATTCCATACGTAGTGCCTTCTCAAGCTTGGGTAGTGTAAGCGGTTAAAAAGTGCAGAGAAAAATCTCTGTATATGTAAATGTATAATTAAACTCGTTATGACTATTTTTTGGTAGAACTTAATTTGGAAATATGGCTGCATGCATGTTTTTATGGAGAAAATTTGAATAGTTTTTTCTTTTCAAAACGACATTAACTAACTTTAGTGGTCTTGATTTCTATACTTTTTCCGTTTCAGATTCCAATTCAAACCCTGAAGGCTGTGAATGGACTTCTTAACACAAAAGCGCAAGCCGGAGGAGGCATACAATTTCAGAAGTCAGCGGGCTTCCAGCTCGGCTAACATTGCCTAAAAACGCCAACCAGTTAATTATCGTAAAAGTAACATAAGAATCAAAAGCACTCCTTTTATCCCTTCCTCTCGTCCCTTCAACTTGAGACTCCCATTAGGATATAAGAGAGTTTGAAGCGAATTATTTTTTATATGATGACAAATAAAATCCTTTTGTAATTACTTTCTCCGCTTGGTCTGCGCAAAGTGTGCCATTAGTTCTGAATTATAGAGGCTGTCTCATAAATGCTGATATCAGGGCGAGGCGACGAGTGGGGGTGTTATGCTCGGTGCACGGTCCGTTTCAGCGGATCCTGCGGACGAGCACGAAATGCTTTAAGCGTGTGATGATGCGGCTCCACGCCACCGGCCGAGGAACAAAGGCGAGGAAAGGACCTCGAGGAATACTTTCATGCTCTGGTGCTCTTCCGGGGTGTTTTATGGAGTTGTTACCGCCGAATGTTGAGACATTACAGGAAACTTTATGCTTTATTTAGTGTCCTCCATCGAGATCCTCGGTCCGGGGAGTGCATGCCGAAGTGCTTAATGGAATCTACTGGCCATTCCCGAATGTGCCTTATCCGGACCAGCTGTCCCGAGAATCCTCTGTGCATATGAAAGTCATCCTGAGGGCGACTCGACCGGGAGTGCTTCATTCAATTTTCATGCTCTGGTCGGTTAATGGCTTTGAGTGTGCTCAAGACTCATATGCACGCACTCAAATTCTTGGCAAGGAGACTAATAAAATTATTTCGATAAATGAGAAATTTAATGCATCGATTAGCTCCCCTAAGTTCTGCTCTTGCGCTTATTGAATGATGGATCAGCAAGATTTGTCCGTTTTCCTCTATTTCACTTAAAGCAAGATGCTCCATTTTTGAGATGTGGAACAAATTACTTGGATATTTTTAATTTTAACAATTGTGTAATGTAATTTTTCGTGTGTTTCTTACAAATGGAAAATCAGAAATGTTCCATTAAATCACGTTTTCTAGAAAATTGCTTGAACGGGTAAAAGAACAAAATCATTTCTAAAATCTTTAATATTGGGAAAATTTATTTAATTTAAGGTTCGCCTTAAACGAATTTATTTGAAACAATAAATAGCGGGTGAATATCAGAACATAACTATAGAATTGAATTGAATTGAAATTGAATTTAGTTGTCTCAAAATTTGGTCAAAATTCGCATTTTTACTTTTGGGTCATTAATCTACGAAAAGTACGTAAACCATACATCACACTTGTCCCGCGGAAATTGTCATTGGTCTGTGTAATCATTAATTTAAGTTTAACACAACAAAGAAAATTTATAATGTGATAATTAAATTACATTTTTATGTGATAAAAGAAATAGCATTAAACATATAACAATTATCTATCACTTGAATTGAGAATGAATTTGATTTATAAAACATTGATAAATCACAATCAATTTTTGATCTGAACAAAAGCTTGTTAATGACGCTTCAAAATAATAATTTGGAATGTATGGGACGATCAACATTATTCACGCTATGATTAATATTTTTATATTTTTCGCTCGGATTATTATGAATATTAAATCTGCACAAAAGGGCAATTAATTAAGATGACGATGATAACGGTTGTCGAAGTTAAATATTCACTGACATTAATTAATTATAATTTGGCAGTTCATATGAAGAATTTCAGTGCTCAATTTAATTATAATATGTAGCATCGCTCATAGCGTTTATATGGAAAAGTGACGCTCAGCTGAATATTAATTTATGAAAATTCTGCGAATTATTCAACAGTTGGGATTGGGATTTAAGTATTTTGCAGAAAGCTTGTTATTTATGGTACTTACTAAATTTCATAATTTTCATAAATCACAAGCATTGTTTCAAGAATGCGGTAACGACAAAGAATTGGTGCATATGTCGTCGCAACATGAACGCTAATGCAGTACCTATTAATTTTACGTGAAAACGTTAAGGTGCTTTAAATTGCATTGTAGTGTAGTGGTATAAGGGCTATGTGTCATTCTCAAAGGGGGTGGTATCTGGAATCATTCTTAAGCTGATTAAGATTTTAATGGAAGAAGGTATGAACAAGGCGCACTGAAACAGCACCAAAAGTAAGGAATTTTAATGGTAGTGTTTCAAGGAATTGGCACACACATCGGTATCCTTGATGAATCTTCATGTGAAACTGAATTTAGAGAAGCTTTCGCAAGTAAAGTAGCCTTCATCAGAGTTGTGCATTCGCATTAGGAGGTGAATGGCTTTTGCTTGTTAAAGCTGTATTTGAATTGAAGGAGGATGAATTCTACGAAATTCTTCAAGTGAAACCGGCTCAGGTTTCAAGATTTTATAAATTTCCCAATTGTTGCGAAAATCTTATCTGTGCTATTACACCATCTATGTCTGCTAAATTTACTGTCAAACTGGGAGAATTCCTTCGAACGGGATTTAAACCTCACCCCCTAAGTCTTGTCGATTTGAATGCTTTCAAGGGATGCAGTAGCGCAATACCTTCAAGGCCATCGTAGATTGCAACACAATGGGTTTCAAAAGATATCATCATTGATGCCAACAATAATGTCAGTCATTCTTAGATATTCAGCGCGATATTTCTTATATTCAAACTGTTGTAAAATCCTCGCTCACCTTAAACAAGTAACCTTGTTTCTCAAGATACTTTCTTATTATGAACTGAAGAATGCTGCTTTACTCGTACAAGATTAATATTTAATATACATAAAACTTTAATGGAAGAGAAGGAATTATTATCCACTCCTCAATGGAATGACACAACGAAGTATTTCATTGTGATGTGGAGCTATAAAATATGTAAAATTGGGATTGTGAAACTTCTTACTTTTGGAAACTTCTAAAAACAAAAACATTCCATCAAATTAAAACTTTCTAGGCTAAAAAATCAATTACTACAAAATTACATACATATATGCATGTGTGCATATCTGTTGAGAAAATCATTCTACTAAATGCATTTTGTTATTTCGATTAACTGTATTGTGTAATAGCAACTAGTATGATAATATCAAAATTATGTTGATTCATCATTTAATCAAAATCCTCTACTCTACGATTTTATTTGAATGATCTGACGTGGATTCGTATAAGAATTCGAATACGAAATCACAGAGAAGCGTATAAGCCCTGCAATCACAAAATGTGATTAGATCCGATAGATTACGTTTATTGGGATGTAAGTGACGAGACAGACAAAAGAAGTGTAAATTCATTTTCACCTCACGTTCCGGCGGTAAGGATGGAATCGAGCGAAAAGCGCAAAGAGTTTTCCCTTTTTCTCCTGAAAAGAAGGAAAAGGAACTTAGTATTGAACTCTGCGAGTCGGAAGGAAATTTAATTTAACGAAACCTTCTGGGTTCGCCTTTTTTCTTGTGCATTCTGCTCCTCCGTATCTGAAAATTCTACTGTAAGCGTTTAACTGGCAGAGTTTCCTCCAGAATAATATATCCTCGTTTGAGGAACATTCGATTAAATAGAAAAAGCGAAAAATCCAGAAATTCCTGTACCTGCAGTAAATCACCATTTTTACTTGTAAACTAAAAGAATTTATCGCTTCTGTGTCTCTTTAAGCTTGTAATGAATCATTGAATGCATGCCGGAGCAATTCTAATTACCCTTAAGACGCGACGGCAATGAAAATTTCTCTCGTGGGATTTTAAAGTTTTTATATGTATGACATTTGGGAATTACTGACTTAAATAATTAATTAGATTAGAAAGCTTTGCTGGTTAAATATTTAAAGATAATTTTAAATTGACTTATGTATATCAAACTTGTACAATTTGACACATATGACATGAAAATAAATTTTATATCTAAACTTAGATATGAGATTGTTTAAACTATACATGTACATATGTTTTCTTATACAATTACATGTGCAGGTATACTCGCAGTATCGACAAACTATTGTCTGACTTTACAGATCAACACATTCCTCAAAAATATTTGAAAAAGCGTAATAAACACTAAAGAGATGAAAGTTTTTTGAAACTTAAAAGAAAATAAGCAATTTGAAAAGGATTCTTAATTAGGGAAGAGCAATTAACTTCTAAATTTTAAGATTGTTTCCGCCCGGGTTCGAACCGGGGACCTTGTGCGTGTGAAGCACACGTGATAACCACTACACTACGGAAACTTCGAAGTTTTCTTGGACGAATTTTTTTTTGAAAATTCAGGGTTAATTTACTATCTTTCTCCTAATCCTAGAATAAAATTTGTAGGTTTATTACATAAAGTGAAAACACGGTGAGATATTTTGATTAAATCCTTTTTTGCTACAATAATATCAAAATGTTTCTCGGAGGATGTACATATGCACACATGTATGCACAATATTCGTTTTTATTTAGAATTGAGCAGAATTTAAACATGACTACTTTTAAAAACCTTAGAAGCCGATTCACAAGTTATTACCTACCCTTTATTAAGTATTAAAATTTGATCACCCGGAGTAACCTGAATATAAAATGTATAGTCGTATCCAGAATGTTTCAATTACTGGATGTATAACTCTCTTTATGCAGCTGTTGGGCACTAAATCTCTGTTTTTACTCACCCATTTACTTAATTGTGCTAAACGACACATTTCCACACAAAGTATATCTATCTTATCAGTTTTTGCTAATCAAATCATGTCAGCCATTTGTGAGGCAGAGCAGGTATCTTCCATCTCACAGATGGCTCCGCTCGTAATCAGCCTAGGTAAGGAAGTGTAGAGCATTTGCGAGCAAGTCAGGTCTGTCATAAATGTTCCCTCACCAGTGTCGGCTGCTGCTGAATTCATAACACTAACACGTTCAGGAAAAATATTTTGTAGGAAATATGATAACTACATGTTTTCTTTCAAGGATTTTTACTTACTTTTTCTTTCCTACGATTATTGATTTTTTCGCTAACTTGCTAAGTCCATTTTCAGGTAGATAAATTCGTGTTGCTTACCTTTAAAATTTCGTAAAGCTCTTACCGGTCGAGTTAATGAAAGAAATCCCAAAATCCGATTAATCAGATTGTATAAAATTTTGGAAAGGAAGCATCTCTGAGACACGAGTACGATATTAAAGCCTAGCCTCTCTACGGTTTCCTTTCGAAGTGGAACACGTTTTGAATTAAAATATGTTTTATAAGATTTTCCGTAGGACGTGCGGCCAGGACGTGACGTGGTTCAAAGGTGTCACTGAGAGCATTCTCACTGGACCACCTAATCCGATTTGTTATGAAAATTTTATTAGACTTAAGTACTTTGTGATTGTTTACAGTTTACATACAAATTAGATAGGATAGTAAGAAGAAGGGACCAGGTTCAGTAAGGAAATTTAATAGATTTATTTATTTAGAACGTCCTTCTTTTATGTAGTTAACTGATATGTAGTGGGTTGATTAATTATTGATTGCTGTTTAGGCCTAAAATACATAAAGAGGAATGATAAGCAAGCATCAAACGAAAATTGTTTTCAGTATAATAAAGATTAACATGCCTAAGAGCTTGGCATATTCTACAAGTTGTAGTTTGAGCGAAAAGAAGGATTATGGAAAATGAAAATTCATATGTATTGGATGAGTAGTTAAAATTGTAACTAAATTATCTTCTTAAAATCTTATCCAACAGTGTATTTATTTTCATAAAAGCCTGCTATTATGCATCGAACAGCATGTAATTTTATTTCCATATTCTTTAATTAAGTAAAACTCATCAACAAATTTAGATGAATTCATAATGCTGTTATTGACATAATTTTCCTTAATGAACTTAACCTTCACCTTGTTACACAGTTGTGAGTAGTCGTGGTCTAGTTAGCTGCATATAATATTTGTGTACTCAAATGTTGTATTAGTTTTCCAGGGTTAATGCTGCTAATGAAATACATATAATTCGAACCTCTGAAGTTTGGAAAATTGTTCTCCGGTAAGTACATGACAATGGTCCTGTAATATGTAAAAACAAATTTAAAATTAGAGTGGCAGCAAAAACCAGGAGCAAGGGTTGTTCTAGGGGGAAAAGGAAAATAAAAAATCACGAACAGCAACTGAAAATGAAAAGATTAATGAGTATCGGTCCAGAGAATTTGATTATGTCTAGCACCGCCATAATTTATTGGCGTGGTGAACCAATCGGACAGCATGGACAACATTCCTTGCATCCGTTCCGAGATATTGGCTAGAACTGAAAATCAATAATGGCAATTAAGATAGGTCGTCTCGACGACCCCACCTGAAGGCAGCGCCAAGATCCCTTTGCTATTTACATCACTTAGGGGCAATTATTAACAGCTTTGGGAAAATTATTGAGACAGATTTAATTAAATAGTTTCAATGTCTACATACATGTACATAAAACGTATACATATACATGTACGTCTGCAGGACCCAAACTAATTTGATTACGCTGGTTTCGACTTGAACGCTCGGTTTGCTAGACGTCGACGTGTCGTACGTGAGTCTGGCAAGTTTTGCCCAAAGTTTGTATGTACATGTATGCAATTTTAAATCAAATGGAAAGGGGTGTAAAATTCAGATTGCGTTACAGTTAAGGAACGTTTGGTTGTTTTTCTTTAAAAAGAAACCAGCATCGAATCGATTTTGATAGGGGGAGTAAATTTTAATCACAAACCTTTCTTAATATTGAAACCGATTTTCGATGTAAACTCGCTTTCCAAGTACGTGAATATCCGTAATAATATTACACTCCGGTTCTTCTTCAATCTTCGACTATTTAAATTGATTTGATATTCGTTTTTGAAACTTGAAACATTTCCTTAAAGAGTTGTTCGACTGTCGTTCTTTATATGCTTGCTTATACATATACAAAGTGCTTTCGAGAAGGACAAAAACATACCTATACATGCAAAACTTTGTATTTCATCATTAAAAGATCTCTAGTAAATGTTTATTTGTTTTTCCTTCTTTTAATTAAGGGAACTCTGAATAAATTACTTGAAGTTTAAAATAGTTTAAATTTACTTTTTATACTCATCTAACTGAAAAGAGTGAGTTAACAAGGCAAACTAAAGTCTAAAGAAAGACCTACAACAAGGCAAGGGTTGGAGGAGTTATTTACTAAATAAGAAGGGATGAATGCTTTAAAAAAAATTTCAAGCTTTCCAAGAACCATAACATAGGGGGAGACCTTGCAACCCAATGGCTTTTGTTATGCATGAACTGGAAAATGCTAACCATGTGGACTATGACCTAAAACCCTTTCGGATCTTTATTTCAAAACTTTGTATACGCTCTGTTCCTTTGGGGCAAAATTACACCACAGTTGGAAAGTTTGCCATATCTAAGGGTATTAATGGCCAGCATGAAAGGATACAGGGATAAACTGGGCAAATTGGATGAAAATTTGACGAAGCCATAAACAATTTGTTTAATCGAGCCCTTTTTCGGGGACGACAGCGTCCTTCATCGTTCGTTTTTATCTTATCGTAATTAGGCTTATACTGCTCGGCTATTTGGAGCTTTATTGCATAGACGTCTCGTTCTATGCTGTTTTATTACAAATTCAGTAAAAACAATTTCTGCTTTTATTTAAGCAATAATGTTGTGATTGCAATATACGGAGAGTTTAATGATCTACTGCAGTTTAGGTAAGCTTAATTTCGTTTTGCAATTTAAATATATCGTGTCTTTGGTATTGAATTTTATTACATTTTGAATAAAGTGCAATCGGTGGCCGTTTGAATAACTACATTTAGTTTATCTCTATTGCCGCAAATAAAGCTTAAGCTACCAGGACGACATGGCTGATCCCTGTGAAATTATGCTTCATTACTAATCTTATCTACGTCAAATAAATGTCGTTAATGCTATGGGATTATTTCTGCTGCAAAGTCCTTCCGTCAGCTTTATTCGAGCACAATGAATGGACAACATCGGAGTCCTTTTAGGACAATGCGGGCAGCACCAATATCGTTCCCATAGATTAGAAACGTATCAATTATCTTGACATTAAATTCGACGAAGGCTATGGATGATGCTGGCACTAAAGTATCCATAAACCAAGTAATTTTGTCAGGAGTTACCAATGTACATAAGCATATAAAATACATACATACATATCTTGTACATTGATTAGAAGGGCAACAGAAATCGGCAAGGGCTAGTCAAAATGAACGCAAGAAGGAAAATTCCACGAAAAAAATAAATAATGTAGCCCATCAAAAACGTAACGCAACTCTGTCTACTTTAGTATTAAACTATATAAAATAATTAGAACGCCCCCTCAAAAGTGTTTTTGTCTCGAACTTGTGTTTGTATTTTGCTCTCTAATTTTTCATTTTTGTCATGCCTATGTTAGGATCGAGATATCGATATCAGGTGTGAATTTAAAATAAAAGTTTTTATGGAGAAGAGAAACTACGAAAAATGATATTGTACAAATACACCTTTATATTGTGCAATAACAAATATAAAAAATATTGTGGTGCACAAGCAATCTTTATATGTATGCATAAAAGTATAAATATTCAAATATCCATTTTGTTTAATGTCATTAAAATTACTAAAAAGAGTGCTGCTTTTACAGATGTTTTATAGAAAGATTTACAATAAAAAAAACTCACTTTTAATTAAATTAAATCATTTTCTTCAAGAAGTTGATGAAGATAAGATCTGAAACCAAAAATGATAAAGAGTGGAGAAAGTGAGATTTGTAAGTTAAAGGCTTTGAAATAAAGTAAACTGTACATACCATAGTTTTGTTAATCAAGCTATTTAATAAAATTACCCCGTAATACCTCCTCACTTCAAGATCTGCGCTTTCTTAATTCCAAGAAAATCGTACCTACAAAGAAGTTACAACTTCTTGTAGCAATAGTCAAGAGTGGCCTCCACTCCGGTTGTTATTTAATCAAAACTTTCTGTTTCTTTTAGTCACTTGGCTAGAACTTCGTAGTTTACGCATTTATGTGTGTTTGTGTTTGTTCACTGAACTTCAGGGGTAGTGCAATTTACCATGTTTGACAAATTTGTCTATTCACAGGATTTTACAGGGATGATAGAAATGTTAAGTAACAGGAAGGAATTAGGAAGTATCACAATGAGAGTTATCCTGGCTAAAGAGGTTTTTCGGAGACTGGCCAAACACACCTTTGCGGTACACACTCGGGCTAAAATTGGGATCCACAGGATTGTCACCTCAGTCGGAAAGAGCACCTGTCGTATGGGAAATTAAAGAGTTGTTGGCGTTTAATTTAAGTACGCATGTTAAGGGGTGCCATTAGCCCGGCACCATCGGGGGTGCGATGATGCTGTGTGCCTTTCGCTCGAGTCCTCTGGGGACTAATTGGGTTAGGTGTTTGCACAACCGCTTTGCCAACAAGTGCGGACTGCGTTCGTTACGTGACGTGCTGATGGCTTATCACACTTTAGAAATATTCTAAATAAACACCTGCAGTGAGGTATTAGCCCGGAATGCCAGTGACACCCTAACGCCGAACATAGCGTAATTCCGATTGCTTTTCTGTGTTAGGTATTCGCTGAGAAAACTGTGTGTATTTGCACCCAACCACTTTTGTGTAATCGCTTCATTTTAGCATTTTGCGGCAATTCAAACAAAACCTTCATATTTGGGATGTTGGTCATGATGACTTTACTGATGTCGATGGAAATTATTCGAAATTTTGCCTGCCAATGCTAAATACTTTTATCTGATCTAGTTTCAAAGGACACTGCGGAACCCTAAACTCGATATGGTATTAAAATAATGAAGCCTTGACATCGTCAGAGCTATTTTCATATTATATTTAAGGTCGGGGTAGTCGGAGGTATGTTGGATGATTTGGTTGCTGATAGTGATGGTTCGTTGCATTACTAGAGTTATGAGAGGCTGACTCATTTTCAGTCAGCGTGAAAAGTAAAATTAAATATGTGTTATTGTAATGCTTCAAAACATCCGCAATTTAGCATAGGTTCTGTTTGTGTTCGAACGACATATGCAGTGACTTGATTTGGTCGGTTTATAGGAATTTTCTTCGGTGTGTAGAATACCTACCTGTAATTGAATATTTCAATTGTGATAAATACAAAATGTGAATATAATAAGAGTAACCGATATGTATATTTTGTTTTTGTTATGTAATAAAGTAAAGTTATATTATTTTTAAGTAATTACAATATTTGCCAACAAAAAAATCACGGGGCACTCAGTTTGTCAAAAATGGTGAAGGTTATTTGTGCTTGTATATTCTGCGTCTCACAAAGAAGATGACTTGAATGTACTTTTTAATAATTCTTGAATTTTTGACATATTATTATTTATTTATGTATGGCTTGTATAGCTTCAAAATAAAACCTATTTATGAAGAGAAGGTTAATAGGTAGATAGTGAGAAAAACCAATTTAATTATTTTTTACGTATTCGATCAGTTGGAGCCAGTTGGAGGAATTTTTTTGGACTAATAGGAATGAATAATTAAATAAATATAATGTATATGAGAAAATCTCCGATAAAAATGCTAGCACTTAATTGATTCAACAAACTTTCGTAAGTAGTGTTTGCAGATTCCCATGTAAGCCAATTTACAACTTTTGTAGATTGGCACTAAAGAGTCTTCGCGATATTTACCTATTTGAACTTTACTTAAGCTATCTATTAAATAAAGATGTTCTTATAGAAAGAGTGTATCAGAAAGTAAATGACAGTTTTGTTTACAAATCGTTAATATAAGAATTCTTTATAATTCTAATATTCTAATATTCTCTGTAAATGTTCCTTACATAACAGTCTTTTTAAAGTAAGTACAAGAGTAAAAGAATCCAGTAGATGTATTTAACTTCTGAATATATTTAAACATAGTTCGAGGAGATCCACAGAGGTCAAATACGCGTACACAAACAGAAAAATCTTTAAGGAAAAATTACCAGTCTTTTATTAAAATTTAATAGCTATCGAGGTAAACATTGTATCGCTGTTTGTTTACAAGCCCCATAATTGCATATTGTTTTTGCAAAAATGGTAGCAAACTCAGTCTTCCGAATATAAACAGAAATTTTTTGTTAGGTACCAACTCATCACATGGAAAAACTACCAAACAGATATATGTATGTACATAGTTTAATAATGTCATTCAATAATTTTGTTCTGACCAATAAGGTGAAAACGATTATTTCAAAAAGCATATGGTCGAGTTTGGTCGCGCTCTATTTATTTGTAAACATGTTTCACATCCTCTTGATTAATCGATCGCGAACCCTCCATTTTATGGGCTCGTTTGTGCATTAATTATGCAATCGTTCAACAAGTTGAGTCCGCTAAAAAATTTCCGACTACTCATTGCTGCATTAACGCGCTTCGGCAACGAAAAAACCTTCACCTGGTAAGCAGAAAGGGTAATTGGTCGAAAAGTTTGAGATTCTCTTGACATCGGCGTGGTTAAGAGCCCCTAAGCAGCCAGCATCCGTCCCACCAGGTAGATCAGGTGTTCTGGCTGCTGCTCGGGTGGGATATGTTGCACCACAGGTCGACTACATAAAACTATAAAATTTACGTCATCTGAAATTGCAGACCATTTCAATTTCACTTTCAGCCTTACCTTACCCAATTGCCGACTTTACCTGGTGCGCATACGCGAAACGCTTCAATCTCCTGGTTGGCGCGCGAAGATCAACGTCGGACATTGATCTTTTTAGCAAGTTACAAGCTAGCAGTAGTAGAACTCGTCTTCATTGGAAGTGAAAGAGTTGAGCGTAACGCCAAGTAACTGCCGAAACCCGTTGCTGTTGGAAAGAAATTTTGGAAAGTGCTAGCGACGCAGTTCGACGACAATCTACTTAGGTATGTGGTATGTCAGTTCGTCCTAAACGAGAGATAGATAGCTTCGTTCTGATAGTGATGGAAATTTTGTGTCATAGTTCAGGTGTTTTCACCGATAAAAGCAAAATGTTTGACAAAGTGAGTTGAGCAGATGAAGATAACCGAAATAAGTGGTTCAAAATGATCGTTACCAAGTGAACGGCGAAAATGATACCAACTTCCATTCCTATGTGTAAAAAGTGATTACACATTATTATTATATTGAAAATAATCTCGAAGATTAAAAGGACTTTAGGTATTACATTTTAATTTGTAAACAACTCATTTAAGAGATTTTTGAAAGGCAATAAATTAGAAATGCCATATTCTTCTTCTGTGTATTACTTCATATTATATTTTTAAATATTTTCATTACATTCATAAAAATTACCCCTATATCCAAATTTTTGCACAGTGCAATATTTTGCATAGTGATTGTAATTTTTGCATTTGAATTTTTTGAATAAAAAATGTTAATTTGTTAGAAAGTTAATTATCTGAATATTGCTTTGCTCGATTACAGAACTTAGGTACTATAATTTCTTTAACTTGTTACATAAATGGCTTGGAATATTAATTTAGAATATCTTTGAGGTGAAAATTCGACTGATAAAAGCTTGAAAGCTGTATAATGTATGAATAATTAAAAGTTTAACTAAATGTAAAAATTTTATAAAATTAATTTTTGTTGGGATAATTTTCCTTTGTAGGTAAATGAAAATGTCTTATTTTTAATATTAACATTTTGATACCTAAAATTTAAATAAATGAAACGTAGTCAAAAATTAGTTCAGAGTCTCTTGTGCTAAAATTATAAAAGTTAAGTCAGTTTGTATTTTCTCCGCTTATTATTGAAATTTTGTATCTAAAATTTAATCCTATGTAAGTAACATTTGTTGCCGGGATTAACTTTCTTTATTTCATGTGCATACAAATTTCATAAAAGTTCATGCTTATTAATTTAAATACTTTTAGATTTTCATATACTACATGGATCGTTTAGTGTGGCTAGTAGCTCTAACTGCCATGTCATGTCTTTTGCTTGACATAGGTATGATAGTCGCAGATGCAAAGGATGCAAGATTAGTAAGCAATAAAAATTTTTTTCCGGGTGATTTAACAAACATAAATAATTTTTCAGTATGTTAACGCTAATGTACGAGAGAATTCAGCAATACCAGAAAAGGAGGTCGAACTTATTTCGGACACCCCATCCAACGAAGACGTGTCGACAGAAACCTCCCAGAAGATGTTTAATCTGAATGGCAACAGAAACGAATTGTTAGACAACATATTTAATGTAACGCCGATTTGGCAGACTCAAAGGGTTTACTAATCAAAACTTTTCCATGTTTTACATTTCCAGATTCCGATCGCAACGCTACAAGCTGTTAATAATTTAGTTCAGAGTATTGCGGGTGGCCTGCAGACGGCCGGACGCGGCATCTTTTCTGGGAACCTGCAGGCGACACATGCCGTGGTCAAGGAGAAGGCCGTCCACTAGCCAAAGTCCGCATAATTTCGTGGGCTTGGCACGTCCAAGTGTTGACATATTGATTTAGGGCTCCACAGAATTTTGATGAAGTTTTTTTAAGTTTTGGGAGATTTCCATTTTCTTTTAGTATTAAAATTGACTTACAGCCGTGTTTGTAGGTTCATTGAATTACTTAACCAAATTGTACATGTTTTGTAAGACTGCGAGGTAACATTCAGAAAATATATATTAGTATTTAATAAAAGATATTACTGGATTGAATCCGTTTGCGATATTAAAGTAGAAGCAATTTTTCCAGCCAGATCCTATTCCTGAAAACTCCCAATAAATTTCTCATGTCTGCTCGAGGTAGCATTTTCATTTATCGCAACTGGGAGTGGCAGAAGAGCCTTTTTGGGCTAGACGTTACAAAGTTGTAACGACCGCATTATCCGAAAGCGTTTAGTACGAACGGAGAACCCCTTTTTAATTCCCTTTTGGCGGAGAGATTTAGACGCAGCATGGTCGTAAAATAACCCACATAAAAATGTTTTACAAGCTAATAGTCCATTTACAAGAGAGCGGCGACATATAAATATTCCCGGCCATTTACTTCGCCCTTCATCAAATTACGTTCTAAAAGAATTTATTACGATTTCTGTTTAGCCCCCTGGCCATGACATTTTATTTCCTGCTAAAGGTAATCTTTTTCCCTTTATTGTAATGGCAAGGGTTCAAAAGATGGGCCTATAACACTTCCACGAGTCTTTGAGAGAGAGGGAATTGGGTCAAAAGAAGGAATTCGGATTGAATTTTAATTAAAAGAGAGTGACAATTTTTCAAAATGATGTGGGCTCTTAGGAAACAATAACAAAACCCCTACCATTCCAATAAATAACAGACAATTCTTATATCCATTAGTAAGACAATTAATCAATATCAATACAATTTGTTTTGTAGTAATGGTTAATTTTAATTATATAGTGACATCAATTTCTTCGTACACTTTAATTCAAAATGTTATTTCATGGGAATATCTTAAAGGATTTTAAGATGTATAAGTAGCTAAGTCATATTTTTAGCGTTTAATAGTAGCTCCGAGAAAGAGTAAATTGGAGATATTATTTAAGCCAAATTCAATTAATTAACAAAATGAACATAAAAAAATTTATGTAATATTCTTTGAAAAATTGAAACATGGTATACTTCTGTGCATACAATGTTTTTAAATTAGTTTTCGTAATGTAAATTATTATAATAATTTATTTTATTCTCAACGGTGAACAAGATATAATGTGACCTATTTGCTAAAATAAATGAAGGATGGCTTTAGAATTAGTGAAATAAAGGTTCTATGATATTGTATTTAATTATTGATTCATATATGCCAAAAGTTCAGACGAGGGTCAAGACTATGATAAGAGTAGTGCATGGAAAATATAATTTATGAGCTCTGTTAACCTTAACCTCTTTTTCGTATATTTGACTCAATAATCCCAAAACTTGCTTATGGATAAATTTCATTTTAAATATTCTAGATATTCTTTCAACTTTCTTTGTGAATTATTTTGACCATAAAAGTGTTTGACTTTTAAGTTTAATAAATGTCCGAAATATTGTAATCTAAAACTTTTCCTTCAAAATATTTAGATATACTTTAACCACTTTAACGTCGAGCAACGCTCCTTCCACGGCAACCATTTGGTGTTTCTGTCATAGCCAAGAGGCATTAATCCCCTTGAGAAACAGCAATGCCAGAAAGTAAAGAAATGAGACTCAAGGAGCTTTCGGAATTATGAAGGTGTTTCGTCTTTAAACTGCAAAGCCCTTAAATAATTCACTGTAATCCGCGCTACTTTCAGGGCGGATTGCCTGCATGGGGGCTTTAAGGGCTGTAATTCTCTCATAGAATATGAACAATGGAAAATGAATCGGAAAATGACAGCCTACAGAATGCTTGTTCCATTAAAAATGAGTGCCAAATGCCGCGAAATATTTATATTTCATGAGAGTCCCTGGGGGTTTAAAATTTTCAGTAAGCTTTGGTTTGTCCTGCTTAATTTTTGTTTCCTCATGATGTCTGGAATTGAGAGCTAAAATTTTCGAAATTATATTATATCCCAGAGAGAGTTCGGGCAAAAAATTTTATTGAAATTGTGTGGTAGTTAAAAAATAAATCTTATATTTTAACTCATTAATTATCGCTACTAAAGTAATTAAGATTATTTATGAATGAGTATTGAAAGTTTCATAACAAAATATTAAATAAATATATTTTTTAAATTATTGTTATTTATTTTACTTAAATTTTCTTTAGAAAGGATACCTACAATTACTATTTGTCCTGAAGAATTATAGCAGTTCTTCTCACGAGTAAATAACTATGGTACTCTGTGTAGTAATTCTAGCTTTAATTTTAACGACTTTTTCAGCAGTAGCCTTTCAAACTACTTTTGGAACGTGACTGAGGAAGTACTTCAGGCAATTGGGTATTACAAGAAAAATTTTAAAAAGTTAAAAAAAATCCCACTTTACATATATTTCCTCTCTAGTTGGCCGCCTGAACGCGGAAATTGTATTTCAATAAAAATCTGTGGAGTTCCACCATTCGCACAAGTTATTCCGTGGCACTTAAAATTATCATTCCTCTTGCAGTCCCAGGAGTCTGCAGTGGCAATGGATCTGCTAAAACCTTCTCCTGGAATAAGGTTTTCTTTTTCCCTCATAGATTTATCCAGTGAGGTGGTGATATTTCATATTTTCTTAGAGAACCTTTCGTAGAGCACGGAAAGTTTGAATTATTTTTCTGTCCTTTTTCAATATATCATTTTTTTTTTGTGGGCTCAGGTATGAGTTGAATCCGAAAATGCGGGCTCACCCTGCACGTCTCTTCTTACAAGATTTGCTAAGACAGATTTTGGGAGGACACAGAGTGCCATGTAAAATGCTGGTCAAATTGAAATTTATTACGACATGGGTCATGTGAAATTGAGATAAAAGGATTCCTGTCGGGGGCGTTATCCCGCGGACAACAAAAAATACACGTTTTATGCTAAAGAATTTTGCATAAAAATGGCGAATTTGGTGCTGCGACTATTATTCTGCTAGTCAGATCGTATTTCAACTGCTGTTGGCAGACATGATGGATGGAGAAATTTTAAAAGTTTATGTTGATTGTAATGAGTCCACATGCACTTTACGTCCCTGATTTATGAGGTTGAAGCTCTACTCGAAGGACAACGCTTTAGATTTGTTTGTTCGATAAAGATATTGCCATTAACTGATTGAAAACTGCAAAGTTAAATTAAATTACTATATTAAACAAACATTTTGTAAGTAATAAGCTCCTATACTAATTTGTTTTGGAACCCAGATTTATTATTTATTTTCATACTGCAGCTTCAAGGTTTAGTTAATATGTTTTAAATAATTTTAACTATGAAACAATTACCTTTGTTTTTAAATTAGAAATTCAGAAAAAAACATTATAAATTTTATAAGTTTTCTTAAGTTGAATTGATAAATTTCGGATTAAGTTGAATTATTCTATTCTATTAACAATTATAATTGATTCGAATGTGTGAAGAAAATTTTGTTTCATATATTGGAAAATTGGGTTCTCTAACACATTCAAATATGGATATTATATCCACCCTGTTGCAATGTGCTTTAAAATTAAAAATTAACTAACCTTTTAGTGGTAGCAAAGTTATTTATTAAGCGAATTAACATTACAAGCTCTAAAACCAATGTGGACGGCCGCAAACACCTAGTACCATAATATCGGAAAATAAATAACAAAACATTTGCGCAAACTTCGACAGGGAAAGGAAGTTAAATTTAAAATTACAGCTGGAAATTAGCAGAACATTTGAAACAATTCCCACAAAAAGGTGGAACCAGAAAAGCACCTGATTTTCTCAGTCGGCCTGCGAAGTGAGCCAATAACGAGCGTGTGCCGAAAGTGGGATACGTTGTCCGGCAATTAAATCAATTTGCGCTAATTTCTGCCAGCATAACGCGTTGCATTAGACCATTAGAGGCAGCATAGAGCATATTGAATTGCCCGGTGCATTGCTCCGGCGGGGGTGGGCGAGGTAAGGAGGACATAGCCGCAGCATGTAGCTGCAAATTGATTCATTTGCTTCCTGTGTGGAGCACGTCTGCTCTGAATGTTTAATTTTTTAGACAAAGCCGAATTTAAGCGGGGCACCAGCAGCAGCCAGCTTCCTTTGGGCTCCGATTCCCCGGATATTTCTAGTGGCTTAATCAAAGCGGGCTTCTGTTGTGCAAACATCAATAATTGCATTTAATTTGCAATGCCATTTGCTCTTGCAAGTACTTGCAAAGTAGATGAGGGTGTCTGACGCAAATCGCAGCGCGTCGCTACGTATTTCTAACGCATTAAAGCATAAATGATTGAACGCTCTGCTCTGTCTTAATTGGTTGCGTAATTTGACCCTTTGTCTCTCGCCGATTAAACTGGAAAATTCATGCTTTTAGAGCCCTCAAAAGAACCCCGCAAATGTTCTGGGCATCATCGAGGCAACAAAAGCAACACCCTGTCGCGTTGTGTTTCCGCCACGAACTCTAAATCATTTTGCGTTCTGATACATTTGCGCGCTTTTGTTCTCCCCGGATAAAAGCGAATTGTCTTTTAACTAGCAATTTTGTAATCACTATAGTTGCAATTAAAGAAAGTGATTTTTAAACCTTTACTTTATAGTTTAAAAATATTTAAAAATTTGTTTATGATTATACATACTATCTCTTGAGCCTCATCGAAATAAAATTTAATTTAATTTCTTTCTTTTATCACATTCAGCAGCAGTAATGTGTTAAAGTTAAATCGTATATTAAATATGTGTATTATAAAATGCTGTTCTCGTGAGATTCCTATTTCTATATTATCTATTCCTCTTAAATTATTTTAAACCTTTAATTTATTGTTAACAAATACTTAGAAATTGTTTGATTCTAAGACTTATTAAGATTACTATATCTTGAGCCTCAGCAAACAAAATATAATTTAATTTCTTTCTATCATTATATTCTGAAGCCGTAACGTGTACTCAAATCTAATATTAAATTTATAATAGAATACGGTTGTCATCTTATACCTAGTACGAGTACATGTCAGTTTGATTACCTTCCTTTCACGAACGTGCAGAGGAATCATCCTTATTCTATTACCAACATACTCGCACATTATATGATATCAAGCAAATTTAATTTCGCAAACGTCGCAGATTTTCCGCCTGATTTAATTGCATTTTGTCATCAATCATTTCCTAGAAGATGGTTGAGAAATTTATTGATTCATCCAAATTATGGGGTCTTGCCTTTAATCGTATGTATGGTTGTAATATGGGTGATATGATGTGTGCCATTGCGCAAACCAGAACCAAATTAAGTAAAAAACGAGATATTTAATGGCAAATGTAATTGATTTCATTAATATTACTGTGAAGACCCCTTGATTGCAATTAATTTACGTTTGAGGACTTGGCAATTACGCTTCTCTGAATGTTTAAATAAGAGCCGTACTTACTTATGGTTGAGTGCTGCTTAAGAGCCAATTGCATCAAGTACTTTAAATAACGTTTTGCGGTACTATATCATCAATTAAAGAAGGTCATTATATTATTTAATTTGTGAAGTATTTCAAAGGAACCATAGTATTTGCCATTTAGGAATTCAATTTTTATTCATGGCGCACAATTTTACAAGTTCACTCTGTTAAATGCACCATGGATTCTTGAGAATTTTCAGTGGAAGAAAAACAAATTTTCTACAACTTAAGTATTCTTGTTTAAAAAAAAATTAGATTATTGTATTGACTGCATTTTGAAAATGAAATATTACTTATATTTATTCTTCATGACATGTATAACGTATTTAATAAAAATAAATTATAGTTGTTTCTTATTAATTATTTCATATGCAGGAAAAGGTACATATATACTGTAAATACGAACGCAAAATACCTTGCGATTAATTACGAAAACAGTAATTTTAATGGGTAAACAAAGCAATGCAATGAATTTTTAAACCCTGATAACAATATTGCGAATTATGCTTGTAACTTGTACCTACATATATTAGTTAATATAAATAATTTATTGGTTTCGTCATCTCCAAAGATTAAATTATGGTTAATTACCTTTAGCACATTATCCAAGTTCAATTGAGTCTGTGTTACCCTACGAGTATAGTTCATGGAGTTATTCCGATCACCAACATTTTTATTTCTCTGTTTATCAATATATATATATTTTTAAATTCGTTATAATTTCTATTGAATTTCCGTTTAGATGCTCGTAATTAAATTATTCTCCACTAACCAATGTAAATCAATAATAGGGGATGGGGTCTTTTCCAAAAATGGACTTTGAAGTGGATACCTTATGGAGGTTTAATTTAGGTGGTGTACGTGTTATGTCAGCGTTTATTTTGATTGGGTCCAAAATGAAAAGATAAAGAAAATTATTAATTAACAGTGCGAGTAAAATACGAAGTTGATTGTAGTCAATATTTTGAATTTACCTTATGTTTTTTTGGAATGTTTCTACTTTCGTGTTTAGAAAAAAAACCGCATTAAGTTGAGATTGTACTATATGTGGGTATGTAAGGAAAGAGAATTACTTTTAAAAATTTCAGACCAGAATGGTTAATAATAATATATTAATAAGCATGTTTATCAACATACATATCTTTTATGTGGAAATTTTGTAAAGTTTTGGATTTTATCTTGATTGCACTAAAATTTCTTCCAGGAATAATTCGTTAAGTGAGAGATCTTTCCTGGAGCTAGTTGAAAATTTTATTTGAAGAAAACTCCTCAGCAGCTGGAGTATGCAAAGTGGTGTGGTGCAGCGGCTCTAAACTGTCTCCCTGGTCTGTGCCACGTCATATTCCCCCATTAATAATTTCAGGACGCCGTAGCACCTACCGCAATCCCCTCTGGGAGGATAATAAATTACAAAGTGAATGGGCACAGGGTGGATACGAGACCAACTTGCATTCAGCACATGGTGTCCCTATTAATTGCTAGAACTGCGTCAGGAGTTCACATTGATCCTGAGCCGGACGTGGCGGGCTTGACCGGTGAAATCAGTGCTATGTCCCGAATGCATTTGGTGCATTCGGTGTATCTGGAGAGCGGTCCCGAACTTTTGCAATAAGGGCTCGTTCCGGTCAGTTGTGAATGGTTTCGATGTTCGCATGTCCTGGAGGATTGCTTGTTCGCAACGAGCCTAATTACTTTAGTATCCTTGTGCCTGTTGCTGGGACTGGGATCCAACCAGGAACGAAATAAGTCTGCCTTTTGTTGCTCCTGGTTTAAGGCAGACATGACTGGGCAGATGCTCCAGATAATTTTCAACAGTCGGTAGCTTTGATGGTGCATAAAATAAGTAGTATGCAGTGAACAAGGAGGGCATCGTGGAGTTCTGCAAATTTCATTATTAAAACCTGCTCCCAGCAGATTCTGGTCCAGTTAAGTGCATTTTGCAATGAAGTTCTCCGGAATATTGTGCTCTTGGGTCGGATTCTGTACAATGATAATTTATTGTTACAATAAGTTTTGAGTTGGATTAAACAACTATTATAATACAAGTAGCATTACAATGAGCCTAGCATACAATTATTTCAGTTTAGACTTTCATGAACAATGCATATTACAGATATAAAATGTAGTTGTTCTCTTACTGAAAAGAGCCGTTTGCGCGTATGTATAAGGCATCCGGAATGGGCTAATTCAGAAATCAAAATTCATATAATCACAGTATAATACTTCGAATCAATATCGATATAAGGATATGAAACATTATATTGCACATAATAATAATATCTCTTCTTAATCACTTAAAAATATATTTTTTATAAATAAGAATAAATTAATTAATAATTAGTAATAAATATAAACAAATTCTACGAAAATATATTATATACCAATTTATTGCAATATAAAATTTAGCGACTCTATTTAAATATATATATATAGTGCTGCATAATAGGTACTGGTTTGCATTTTTTGTACAAAACTTGAATCATTTATAATATGTAGAGAGTATTTAAGAGAGCATTTTAAGTGAAACAATTTATAAAAAATGTTATGAAGGAAACCTCATCTAGAAATTCTTTAAAATTTGCATTTTAATTTTGTACCTGCATATAAATTTTTAAATTTGCATTTTTGATACAATTTTAATCATCTTTTTATGAGTATATTGAAAATCCTTTGACTCCTTGATAATATGATTTTACAGAAATTGCATGTATATCATTTAAAACAGTATTCAGTGTTATAAATATTGATTCGAAATTTCATCAAATGCCTTGCCAAAGATATGTTACTAAAAAGAAAATGTACATTTTGCAAAGCGGTTTTGATTGTGAAACTTAAATATAAGTGCGTAATTAATTCAGTTGATATATTGCTTAATAAATTTGAATTTTGATATAAAAAGTATTCTAGTATTGCTTTTTCATTCATATTAAAAATTTCAAGATTTTTATTTCTTTGAAGCAACAAATTTAGGAAGGACCAAGTTCTATATGATTCGTCATTTTTTCCTAACCAATTTTTCGGTACTGATTTTCGATCCTTTAAGAAAATTTCAGGACAACAGTTGGCGCATGTACATAAATAGATAGACGAGTACAAAAAATTCAAAATAAAAATTTCTTTTTTATTTATTTTGGTACAGAAAGCATAGACTGATATTTCGTTGAAAACTATAGAATAATTTGGTGAGATAATCTGAAATATATGCATGTGTGTACATAGTTAAGGATGGTTAAGGCAAGTAATCACATATGATCTATATATTTACAGGACTATACTTACTCGTAGCGTATAAAGTGATTTTTCGAAAAAAGAAAATGTTGTTCTCCCTCCTTCAAGCAAAAAATACATACGTAGTACGTAAATTAATTCCCACAGTCGAGGTACCACGTGCTAAAGAAGCTCAACAGATTGTTGAAGGGCATTTGGTTTCTTTTCCAGGTTAGACATGCGCCCTCCTCGTCCAATTGTACATTCCCTTCGTTCCAGCCCTTATAAAACCAGCTTTGGAAAGCTTTCGGTTCCCCAATATAAGACCTTCAAAAAAGGTTTGAGTGAAATCCGATGGCGCCACACTCGCAAACTGAGCGCTGCTAGGGCTGTTGTCTGCCCAATTGAGTGAAACCGGGGCGGATGCTATGGCAGCCAGCATAGGGTTTTTCAAGCTCTCCAGCTCACTGGTACATTGGGTCAGGATGCACAAAACTGGGTATATACTGGCGGTCTGGAGCGCTACACATTCAGTTAGTCGAAAATGGAGCCGCCAAACGGTTGGTTGGATTCGCGACGAACCTCACCTTGGTAGTTAGCTTGTTCTACTGTGACTTTAAAGTAACAAGATTTAATGAGTGGCTAGAAAGTACACAATTTTGAAAGTATTAGTTATGCTGCACTTGCTAAAGTGGCTTAAAGTATAAGAAATAGTTTTAGAGATCGTCTAGACTTATTGTTTATATTGTATAGTGCGACTAAATCTAGAATGAAATTTTGAATCCGGTTGTGTTTAGTTTCTAGTACAATACACTTGGAGTGTAGAGGAAGTCGTGATAGTGAACAACTTTTCTCGAGAAAAACTACTCTTTGTTGTGCCCGAGATGAAATGGAGTGAGGTTGAGCAAAAAACAAGCCGCAAATTGCCTAAAATTAGTTGCTAAGTGCAGTGAAATATGAAAACGGATTTATCTTTTCGTCGCGGATAAGAAAGAGAGACGTGATTGCGGTGTAGTCAGCATCTCCTTGAGCACCTGGATCCGACGCTCCATATTGTAAGAAAATATTTTATTTGAAATTCTAAGCGACTGCTGCGAGTGATGCAGCCTTGGGGCGGAGGGTTAAGTACTCGAATACGAAATCCTTTCGCTTAATTTTGTAAATTTTTATCCATCCTACTTCGGGTCTTTGTTTATGAGCTCAAATTTCTTAATTATGGCCAAACGAGAAAAGGTTTGGGTCCAATGTTAGAGCGTGGGCCAACATTTGGTCAATCCGGGATAAAAGGAGGGGAATCAAACATGAAAAGCATAAACGAGTGTTTCCAGGAATATTTTTATTTGAAATAGCACTCAAACCAGCCTTTCTTTCTCACTCTCCTAATTTAGGGAAGGCTTTGCATTAATTGCCGGGTACTGCCCTAATTGGAGAATCTTGTTTCTTTTTATGGGCCGTGATAACAACTTGAGTCCTGTACTGTTTGCTCACCTCACTTGCCTAAATTTTGTATTTTGCTCTAGACCTTTTTGCCCTGCTCCAGGATTCGCTGCATAATTTCAAATTATTAATACCTTTTTTTGGGGGTCATTTGCTTGATGGGAGAACGAGGCATGAAATGCTTTGGCCCTCTTTACTTCGTCTAAATTATGTCCATTTCCTTTGGTACCTACGTATACTTATGTATCCCGAGCTGAGGAAATATTTACAGAACTCACTCTGCCCTGCATAATTGAGCATGAAACTAAAAAGCACTCGTTGTCTGGTGTAATGGAAAAAACAAACATCTCCGCCGCAAGCTGGTGTGATGGAAAACAAAATTGAATCCGATGTACGAAGCGGATTTATTACACATGTGCCTACACATGAAAATGTAGGGGCAATTTATTAAAATGAACGCCACTCATGTTCAGATGGAATAAAGCATTTCTCTTCCTGGTTATTACATAGAACCTCCAAAGGTTTGCTTGTTGCCAAAACCCAGATTTGTTGTTTGTAAACAAACATAATATGTGGTTTTCTGGTTTTATGGTTTTCTCCTTCTGGTTCCATGCTCCAAGCACCTTTGAGAATTTTATTAGTAGATGACTCTGTTTAATGTTCTTATAATTCCTTTAATGTCACGAATTCGAAGAAGATACAATTCTTAATTACTAAGCCGAAAGTGCTTGTTTAATTTTAATGTATCTCGAACTGAATTCATTTTGTTAATTGAAAACAAAAGGATTCGGCAGAATAAAGGGTCTAATTTAAGTAGAAATAATTAAAATTTAATTATATACCCTTTATTCAAATATCACTCGTATATTGTACATATATATAGTTAAAGTACAATAAAATATATCATATACTAAGCAGACGCAAAAGAGTTATTTCAAAATTCACGTCATCCGAGCAAACGCCTTTGCTTGCTAAATTATTTAAAATATTCGCTGTTGAGAGCCTTTTACTTAGTTGATTTAAATTAATTCATGTTTGCTATTCCTATTCTTATTGTTTGAATAACATGAATTAAATTAATATCTCATGTAACATTTATTAGTAAATTAAACTTTGAGCTTGTAAAGATAACTAAAAAATTATTAGATTCACTGATTTCTCTATAAAAACTAAAACGTTTTAAATGTTTACCCGAGTAAAAATATTTAAAGTCTTTAGCAAACATTCCGCCTACATAGTGCTTGAAACACCCCCGCAACAGTTCTACATTTTTACAAACTACGCCTTCAACAGACCAAACGTTTTACAAACTGCTTGAAAATGAAAAATAATATATTTTATTAAAATATAAAATTAAGAATTGATTCTTGATAGTTAACTCTCTCTAGTTATATTCGCTTAGAGAAAGACAAATAGAAAGAATTTGCATCTACATACATATTATGTCAATAATACATATTTGAACTTTAAATTTTTATTTTTATTTTAAGCAGGGATGTTGTAGGCTATGATAATATTTTTCTTCGAAAATCCTATATGCCCGAGGGCGTTAATCGAGCTTCTTCTATTTCGGTCTCATTTTGGGTCTTTATAACCTTTCTCGAGTTTATAGCAGATTTTTTATTCTGAAGAAATAAAATTAGAAGCTTCCATAAAGGTCGATTTAAAATCGGTTGCAGATCAAAAATTTCTAAATTCAAGGTTTTATTGCGAAAATTGGTATAACAGAGTTTTTAGGGTAGTTGGATTATTGTGTCGTTTTGGGTCTGGAATTCAGAATTGCTGTTTTCTTGTGTTTAATGTTTTGTATTTTATGCAATTTAATTATTAATTTTTTTGGTTTTATTACTAGTTTATAAGGTTCACAAAAGCCTGAGAAGGAAACATTAATTTCCCCGATGTTTCGAATATATGTGTGTATGTTATATATAAAGGTACCACTGTCGTAAAAATCACATGCTAAGCGGTAAGCAGACAAAAACTTCAAAATGTTTTACCAAAGTAAAAAGTTCAATTGCCCTGCATTTCTAAAAATGTTTTGCGACAAACAGAAGTAGTTGCAATATATGCAATTAAAAAGTTGGCTGTTTACATAAAACGTACCTACTTTTTTCTGCTTTTAATGTCCACACAAAGTTTCTGCTGCAAAATCCTGCACTGCTGTAGTCTTCGGAAGCAAAATGGAGAAAAAACGCGAAAAGGATTCTGCGGTTTATTGCAAACGGGTTCCTTTGAGTATTTTCTTTATTCATAGCGGTTATTAGTCGCTAGTTGTAAACGATATATCGTTTTCTTAGTGAGTTCAACATCTTCCAGTACTTAAATATTCGCATGAAGTCTAAATGTTCTTCTAATTTCACTAATTCTCTTAAGATAATTTCGAAAAAACGGAAATTTGAAACACACAATTTTGAGTAATGTAGAGTTTTGAAAATTATGCAATAACAAACAATTTAGTGTTAGTATTAAATAATATTTTAAGGATGTAGGTAAGTAAAATTCAGTAAATTAGTACTCTAGTAAATCGAGGCTAACTTTAATAAAAATTTCTATCAGTTTTACGACATTCTCTACTTTATCAATCCACATGTTCATATAAGCCGAATTCTTAATATAAAAATGTCAAAGACCTGGACATTTCCTTGAAATCCATTATCCATTAAAACTGAAATGTTTATAAAAACAAAATATTTCCAGCCTTTTTGATAAAATATTAAGAACCGCCGGGGGTAGCTGCAACTGTATGAAATCAAACTGAATTGAATTACGTGGATTGAGAAGAGTTAATGAAAAATTTCCTGTTGGTGTTGAAGTGATGCATCTTTACATTTTATTGTTAGAATTTCAACGATAATATTATGCATTTTGTAATTTCATGGAATTTTCAATTGCTCGACGCACCACAATGAGCCAGTTAAAATATGTAATGATAGTTTTTTTTGGAATACTTATAAGTTATTTAATTTGTTATCGTAGTTTTTAATGTTTCCTTTAATTAATTTTAAACAATACGCAGTAAAAGAGTTGAAGTCGAAGTTTTTGATTTTAACATGTATTACGCTCTGGGAAATTCATTCGTCATTAACGAATTCCAAAACCTAAGAAACTGAATTCAAAATCAAATGTTCCTTTATTAAGGACGTCGTACAGGGTGTGCACAACATTTTGACGGTGCAGGCTCTTGTGCGAATTCATCATGGCACTAGCAGCGCCAGGTTTTGTTCAATTTGCAAGTTTGCAGACTCACGGCCTGATGCAGGGGAATGATGAAATAACTTCATATGAACTCATCCACCCACCCGCCTCCATTTGGGGCTCATAAACATATTTTGCTCATCCCGGAGCACCCGCTGCCGAAAGCGGCACAACTTTTGGCCCTGGCTGCTGCCGGTAGGAAATTTATGAAAACATTGGGAAGGACTTAAGCCTGGAACATGAAAAAAGTTTAATATGTTCAGTATGTTGGGACCCCTATTCCACGGCCAGCGTGCTTTATGACCGTCCTACCCCCGGATGCAGGAAATTGAAAAGTTTCCAAGAGTGATTTGGCGAAATCCGGCAAACTGCCTCAATTGCCAGAAAATGGGGTGAGTAACACAGGTGCCGGGGCGGTAGCATATTGAAGTAGGACAACAGGGCCGGAATGCAAACTATGCACCTCTTCTGAAAAATTAGGTCCTTCCTAAGGATCTAAGGCGGAAGTATTCCAAAATTAGTTTGTTGAAATTCGTGAAACAAACTTTGACGTCCTAATGTTTAAAATTTGAAAACACACTTGTATTTTTGATGAAAATACTTCTGCGGTTTGAGGAGTGTCTGAAAGCAAAGCAGCCAAAGAACGCAAACAACTCTTAAAAACTAACATCTGTCGGTGACACCATTAGACATCAGAAAAGATTTCAAAATTCAATTAACAATTTAAGAAGACGCTGCCACCGAGCCTACAGCGGAAGAGGGCTCTCATGGTCTTTTGTAAAGCAAAATCTAATTAATTATGGGATTATCACTGAAGAGGCTTCTGAATTTAATTATGTGTTCTCTAGAAGCCCTGCTTTTCTGCTAAGAAATATGTACTTAGCGAATTCTTGGTGATTTTGCGCTCAAAAGGAAGTCTTAAATTCTGTAGATATTTACCACATATTTTGTAGAGAAAACGACAGAAAATATTTGCATAGGAATTCTTTCAACTGAAATTAGAAAATATTTGATTAAACCCGGATTGAAAAATTCCCTATAAAGATACTAAATGATTTTATTTTTAAAAAGCTTCAAGAGTACCTAAGCAGTAAAGCGTTGTCCATTAACCATAATTATTTTTATCTCCATCATTCACAGTCAGAATAAATTAAAATTGATAATCAATCAAACCTAAATTTTCGGACATGAATTTTTTCATTTTGCTTTTACTTTTTTTAAAACAAAATACTATTATATAAAAATGAGTATTCGTAACTTTTCTTATTCTATATTTAACTTAAAGCACTTTTATATGTATTAAGTATGAATAAGATTGGGAATAATATCAGAAAGTAATTAATAATAGGCTTTGATATCACACATTTGATATTGAATTGTTTCTAATACTTCTCGTGTTTATTCAATTATTGATTAGTCACCAAATATATTTTCATTGTCATGCCGCAGGTTGCAATACTTCTCAGAATTGCTTAAACCAACTTCAATTTTTAAGTTTTTTTTAGATGTGATTATATATATTATACGAAAGATATAATTTACAATATATTCGTCCATTGCATAAAATATGTATACAAAATATTATCAATGTTTTATTCTGCATAATATTGACAATTTATTAAATTTTGAACACGTGGGGACCAGGCGGGTATGATTTCTAAAAACCTAAGTCAATATGGCCTGAATGAATTAATATATAAAATGGTTAAAGGTAAATAAAATATTCATTTATGCCCTTAAAACGTTTGTTTCAGGGAAAAACATAAATTCAATATCCAAACAGATTCCTATTTTTTATTGAATACTAGCTGGGTTACCCGGTTTCACCCGGTGTACGAATGTTTTGGCCGCGCATCGTATTGGGTCCGTCATCTTTATTCTCAAATTTTGTACATAGATCCGCAATAAGGACAACTAAAAACCCCCAAACACCAATTTTCCTGCCAATCCCTTGATATTTTCAATTTTAGGGCGCCATCTTGGATCTGCCAAATTTCAAACTCGCAAAAATAGTAACCTATATGTTGGACCGGAATATGTAGTACCTAACTTAAAAAATGAATATGATCGAATCCACCGTC
The DNA here is from genome assembly GCA_959613345.1 of Tolmerus cingulatus. Lineage (NCBI taxonomy): Eukaryota > Metazoa > Arthropoda > Insecta > Diptera > Asilidae > Tolmerus > Tolmerus cingulatus. The sequence continues at coordinate 5,071,816 of OY390708.1, forward strand.
TAAGCGTTATGGCTTGTCCAGTTTTATCCCGTGTACAAAAATTTTGGGTGCTATATTGATTCCGCCATTTTGAATTTCCAAATTTCGAACATTATATTCGCAATTAGAATATCTAAAAACCCCTAAATACCAATTTTCACGCCAATCCCTTACTATTTAACATTTTTGGCCACCGTCTTGGTTCCGTCATTTTGAAATTAGAGAATAAAATGCAGCCTATACATATGCTTGGCCGCAGTATGAAGGATATTCACCCCAAAAATAAATATAGTCCGATCCAATATTCAGGCGTTATGGGTTACCCGGTTTCACCCAGTGTACACAAATTTGCGTCACCGTGTAGGGTCCGCCATTTTGAATTTCCAGACTTTGATAGTAAATCCGAAATTACCTCAAAATATCCATAGTACTACTTTTCATTTAAATTCCCTGAAGTTCGAAAATTAGTCTACGCCATATTGAATCCGCCACATCTCACTGCAAATTTCGAACATGTATTCTCAAGAAGGGTATCCAAAACCCCCAAACACCAATTTTATGGCAATCCCTTCATATTTTCAAATTTTTGCCATCATCTTAGGTCCGCCATTTTGAAATTCGTGAATCAAAAGTAGCCTATATTTTGGGCCGGAATATGTGGTACTTTCACCCAAAAAATGAATAAGCTCGGATTCAGCGCTTAGGCGTGATGGGCTACCCAGTTTACCGACTACCCGATTTACCAAAATTTTGGTCGCCATATTGAATCCGCCATCTTGAATTTCCAAATTTGGAAAATAGATTCGCAATAAGGACGACTAAAAACCCCCAAATACCAAGTTTCATGGAAATCGCTTGATAATTTCAATTTATAACCGCCATCTTAGATTCGCCATTTCGAAAATCATGAATAAAAAGAAGGCCGGAATATCCAAAAAATGAAAATGATTGGATCCACCGTTTAGGCGTGATGGATTACCTGGTGTCCAGAAATTTTAGTCGCCATATTGAATCCGCCATTTTCAAATTCCAAATTTCGAACGTAGATTCACAATAAGGACATTCAAAAGCATCCAAATACCAAGTTTCATGGAAATCGCTTGATATTTTCAATTTCTGGCCGCCATCTTGGGTCCGCCATTTTGAAACTCGCAAATAAAAAGTAGCCTATATGTTGGCCCGGAATATGTAGTACCTTTATCCAAAAAATGAAAATGATTGGATCCACCGTTTAGGCGTGATGGATTACCTGGTGTTCAAACATTTTAGTCGCCATATTGAATCCGCCATTTTTAATTTCCAAATTTCGAACGTAGATTCGCAATAAGAACATCCAAAAGCACCCAAATACCAATTTTCGCGGAAATCGCTTGATATTTTCAATTTCTGGCCGCCATCTTGGGTCCGCCATTTTGAAACTCGCGAATAAAAAATAACCTATATGTTGGGCCGGACTATGTACTAACTTCACCCAAAAAATGAAAATGATTGGATCCACCGTTTAGGCGTGATGGATTACCTGGTGTTCAAACATTTTAGTCGCCATATTGAATCCTCCATTTTGAATTTCCAAATTTCGAACGTAGATTCGCAATGAGAACATCCAGAAGCACCCAAATACGAAGTTTCACAGAAATCGCTTGATATTTTAAATTTCTGGCCGCCATCTTGAGTCCGCCATTTTGAAATTCGCAAATAAAAGTAGTCTATATGTTAGCCCGGAATATGTAGTACCTTTATCCAAAAAATGAAAATGATTGGATCCACCGTTTAGGCGTGATGGATTACCTGGTGTTCAAACATTTTAGTCGCCATATTGAATCCGCCATTTTGAATTTCCAAATTTCGAACGTAGATTCGCAATGAGAACATCCAGAAGCACCCAAATACCAATTTTCATGGAAATCGCTTGATATTTTCAATTTCTGGCCGCCATCTTGGGTCCGCCATTTTGAAACTCGCGAATAAAAAATAGCCTATATGTTGGACCGGAATATGTAGTACCTTCACCCAAAAAATGAAAATGATCGGACTCGTCGTTTAGGCGTGATTGAGCAACAAACAAACAAACAAACAAACAAACAAACAAACAAACAAATAAACAAACAAACAAACAAACAAACAAACCAACTTTCGATTTTATATATATACATGATTTATGAGATTTCCCAGAAAAGCGGTCCGTGTTCAGTGAACGCTAAACATTCTAAATATGAGTGAATGTTTTTATTTAAATTATTTTTATGTCGATTACACTTTTGATTGAAATTTATGTTTGCAATAAAATCGTTTAATCTGGAGGTCTAGAAATTAATAATTTCATTTTTTACGTACTCATAACGCCAATTCTAATCTAGTGCAATATTTCAAGTTAGTACATAACAGCTTAAAAAATCATTTAATTATTTTGTTGTTTAAATATTTTTTTGTTTATTAATTTGTTATATCGATATGATTTAATAATTCAATTGCGTGAAACTTTTTCTTCCTAAATTATGTTTAAAATAATCTTTAGATGATGGTGATCTCTACTAAAAATACAAATTAAATGGACGCGTGGAAGACCACCCACGCTTAACCACAAAAATCAATTTCAAAATCAGTTTGCAACTAATGAGAAGCATGCCGCAAAGCTAATAGATTAAGGCCTTTTCTCACTAACTACACTGAAGCCAAACCACCTAATAACATGGTATAATTTCAATAGTAAGGCATTAGTTTTGTTAAAATGTCCATCTGATGTTAATAAATGGTAGGTCAATAATTATTATATCCCTGACTCCTAAACAAATTTTGCGATTTTTCACCTTTAAAAGAACTTTAATAAAGTCGGAGCACTTGGACTTCACTAACTCTGGTCATCACTTCACGCAGAAATTTCTGAGAAAATTGTCAGTGAAACGAGTGTTCCAATTACATTTATTGTTGCTTTGTCAGCAGTTCGTTTGATCTGTGCAATTTAATATTAATTTAATTATAAATTAATTTCCACTTTCTACCAGGCAAAATAATAATAAAGTTCAATAAATATGCAAAAGGAAATATTGAAATTAAATTAATATGAGCATTTATTATTTTGATTCGTTCAACTTTAAAACGTAGCAAGTCCACTGTATATTAAAATTACCCACTTTGCGATTTTACGAGATGAAATGGCTCAAGAAAATGAGTTAAGGGTTGCTGATTAATTTGAATTCAATAAAGAGTAGCTCAATGAAACATATTTTGTTTATATTAAGCGCCAGTTAAGTGGATTACGATATTAAGCCCATGCAAATTAAATGTGTATATTTTGCATGGTGTGCTATATAGATATCCATTTTTCCAATATTTGCATACGAGATCCGAATGCATTCAACTGAATTACATTAAAAGGCATTAATGCTGCCCATCATAGGCACTGTTCAGAAACTGTTCAAAATTTTAATGTAACCTGTAATTCGAGCAATCAACTTGACTTTTAATAAAGCACACTACCAGGGCGTGGTTTCATGGCCTTAAATCAAAATGAAAGCCAATATAAATTACATAAGAACATGGATGTAATTACGGATTTTAAACTTCAAAAGGGACGCATACAGAGGTTTTCACTTTTAATTAACAAACAAAAGAAAAACATTTTAATCCACAGAAGTTCTCATTTTGAAGTAAATTTATTTTTATTTTAGAAAATAAGTAGTAAAAGGTAGTATGGTGTAAACGAATACAGATAAAACAAAGAAGTATTCTTGTTACTCAAATAAAAAATTTAACTGTAAAGCCTTAAACTTTCTAATTTTTATCAGCTTTTTAAATATAACATATATAAAGAATAATGGCTAGATTCAGATTCAATCTTTAATTTTAACCCCCTTTCTTTCTTAAAATACTTGTAAAATCGAAAATTTTTGAAAATCTCTATCTTAGACGTATGCAAAGATATTTTTAAATCTTAATATATAAAAATCACGAGTCACTGTGTTCGTACAGCTAATCTTCAAAACCGCCCAACGAATTTCAATGAAATGAGCTATTTATTATATCACAAATTTTTAAAAATTATGAATATTTTGTGAAGTTTTCAGTATTTTTATGGTTATTTCCAATTCCTATTTTTAAATTTATTCACTAATGCGGCAATTAATTACCTGTCCCAAATTCTCATTGGTTATAGAAATTGGGCCATTTTGTAGCAAAATACCACTTAAATTTTTAATTATGACTTTGCCAATGAACGGTGCTCATTTCATACATAAATAAGTAACGTCTTTTAGGTGAATATCCTTCGACAGATTAATGCCTTAAATGAACGTCTTCCTCGAGAAGTTAAAAAAATAATTTTCGGTATACCCTCAAATTTAATTCAGATGAACAAAAGAGCGAGGACTTTTATTGCTTTAATGAAAACATTTTGGAAGGACTTTTCTAGTAGTCCTTTGTTTTCTGCCGCATTTACAAAATTCTGAGAAATGGTTCTCCTGGCGGCTTCATTATTTTAAGTACGAAACGAACCAATACAAAGGCGGCCGTAGTGGAACCGCAGGAGAAAGTTATTTCATTTTCCTTGCGTTAGCTCTTCTAAAAATCGAATAAACTTTCACGATTCATAACTCATGGCAAAGGAAAAAGAAATCCTCGATATACTATTACTCTCAATGCAATGAGTCCGTTTTGCCAAGAAGTCCAGGAAATTGTGAAGTTTGATCCTTTCCAAGTGGTTTCTGTATGTTCGTTGTTTTCTCTTGGTTGTGTGATACATTCGCATTTCATAATTACGATATCTTCATAGCTTACCTACTTTTTAAATCGCCTGCTCTGATAAGTTCTTTAATTGTTTATTCGTGGAGTAGTGAAAGAACATCATTGATTTTAAAAGTCATTGTATTTATGCTGTAAAGTTCATTAGTATAAATTTTCATGTAAAAAGCTAGTAATAAAAAGTTTTGAATTTTAAGATTTTTCATATTTGTTACAAATACATAGATTAATTGAAAATTAAAAAAATTTCACAATAATTAGGGCAAAATTGTTGTTTCAGTTTATTAAAGCAGATACCGATCCACGAAAATACAGTTGTTTCCATATATTTATCAAGTGTTTACATTTTCAATGAAGGTGTATTTACATGTACAGCGACTGATATTTTAATATATTTATACATTTTCTGTCAAGATCAACATAGTTTTAAAAGAACCTACCATCATTTTAATACCTATACATATAAGCTAGTTATCCCTCTACGGAAATATGCGTGTTATTTATTACATCCAAATTTTTTTCGTCTTCTCTCTCAGGAAAAGAGCAGCAATATTTAATTATAAACAAATTTTAGTTACTTTTAATTCCGTTGGCAACATCAATTTCACCCAATATAGGCATCATTTGCTTTGAGCATAAATCTTCCCTCACTCGGAAGTAGGTATGTACTGAATTTGTGAGTTCTTATGTCTTTCTGACGAAGTATCCCTCGTTTATGTTCCACGAAGGACTTTCGAGGTCCATCCTTTCGGCTTGAAAATGAAACTCGAAATAATTACAGCGATTAATCCCTTTTACGTTCGCATGTACTGTGTAGAGTTATCTCCAAAACAGATTCGGAGTCAACAATTTATTTTTAACTTACAACGAAGCTACCCGACGTCGAACATCGACAGAGTGTCCAAAATAACGAAATGGCGATAAAATGCACCGTTTAACTGGTCCTAAAAGTTTTACGGCCATTACACTTTTTAAATATACACATGACGTTACGGGATTTTATGTTAAAGGCATACGCTGCTCCTCCAGAATAATGGTAATTCGTCTTTGTTGAACATAATACGAACTGTAAGAGTGCTAACTTTAAAACTTAATTATCCTAATTTATATAGCACAAATTTATCTTAGTACAAATATTATTCTCGCTTCCAGAAATTTTCGTAAAAGACAAGCAGGAGTATAATTTCATTCTTCAATTAATCACTGAATAGCTTGGTCCCTAAGGCTCTTCGTATTCAAAGGAAATAAATATACCTATATTACAAAGCTGGCTACAGTTTCGAAATTGCGATACTAGCCATAGTGGAAATTTTTTCATGCACACAAAAGTCTTTAATATTATTAAAAAGTTTGAAACGGCTCGCTTAGAGCTACTACAGGTAAAGTTGCTACGGGCAAACTAAAAAGTTTTTTAAAAGATTTAAAGAAAATCAACTGTGTCTCGCTGGGCGAAAAACGAAGTTAAAGAAGAGTGCACTGCAACTTGCAAAATAATTGAGTCATAGATTTTCTTGGCTCTTTGAAACTTTATCGTCACTTGCAAAGGCAATTTTACATTACATTTGCTGCACTAGCAGGACATAAAACTTTAAGGCTGAATATGTTTTAATCTTGTAACTTTGTAAAGAAAGTACATTTAGCTGACTTTGCCAGAAATATGTAGTATATCAACACTTAAACTATGCAAATAATCTGAGAGTGTAGTTGAAAGGACATGCATACCTTGTAGATAATTAAGGTCTTGTGATCATTACAAGTCGTAATGAAACAATATCAGTAATGAATTAGTAATATTTTTCTAGAGTCATATTTTCGTAATATTTTAACATAATTACTTCAGTGGAATATATTTATTTATATTTGGTATGCTGAGCTATTAGATACTTCTAAATAGAAATGAAAATTCTAGTTGTCAAACTATCATTAGCGGATTTATAAAATGATATTTCTCTAAAAACTGTCAGTTTCCATATGAAGAACTAAACATTTTTTAATGGACTTATTATGTAAGATAACATTTTAGAATACCTGTAAAGCTGTTATTCTTGGGACAAAATCAATATCACAGCTTTTGTTTCAGCACTCTAAAAACAACCAAGGAGAAGAATAATAAACATTTTCGAAAGTGCTTTGATATGTGCAAGCAGCCCTTCACTCAGATTTTTCCAAAAATAGCCCCAGGTTTTTCAAGAAGCGTACATTTCTTATCGACCAAAAATGAAAAAGGCATTGGCAGGTACGCTCCCGGTTATTACAAGAACATCCATCAGTCATTGATTCCATTAAGTCCGTGTCTACCCGACTTCTACGAGTGCCACCCTGTGAAAGAGCGCTTCCTGCAAATCTTATTTGCAGATGGACAAGGCAGATTCAGTCGTCGGGAATTTAATTTTTTTCTCCCGCGGGAATTGTGCTTGAAAAAGGTCAAATACATAGATGGATACCTACCACGCAAAGTGGAAATGTGTGTTCGAAGTGAAAAATTCTGACACCCGCCGAAGTAGTCTGACCTCGCCGTCGGCTATGGGGGTGGAAATTAGCAGTTAGTGTCAGAGCATCGTCGGCATAATTACTTTCGAAAATGGAAAGTTGAAAGGACACTGGACTGAAAAGGGATCACTATGACCGGGTGTTTTACAATTGATCCTGGCTTTGGCGGAAACGAAAACGCGAGGGGGATGAATCCTGTCGGGGAGGCACTCTGTTTCAGGCATTACATCAAACCTGAAAGCGATATTTAAGAGGATATAAGCTTCAGTCAGGAGGGCAACGTAGCAAAGGAGTGATTCGACTTAAGTGCTCCTGCCGAGGGTGAAAAATCCTGGAAAAGCTCCTTTCATTCTTGTTCTGTATAATGCACAACAGTGTACACCCGGACCAGACCCTGCCGAACTATTGGTTCCCGTGTTTAGGCCTCGGTTCTGATTTCACTAGACAAACTTTGTCTGCTGTTTATTTTATAAAATGAACTGCTGTCGCCGCTGTTGAGAGTAACTCCGATCTCATAAAATATTGACATTTACCAATATATTCCCGGGGTTTTCGGGGATTAAGTGGAATTACAGAGCATTAGCAAATATTGACACACCCCAGTGACTCTTGGCTGCGTCGGGGTGCACGCGAGCCATTTAGCAGTGGGCCCGCGAAGGCATAATTTAGTTATTTTATGCCATCATTATTTCGGATTGAATTCCTGAAGATTTGCCCAATTTTGCTTCTCGCTGTTGCCGGGTAGGCGTTCAGGTATACCACGAAATGCTCGCTTAAGCCAGCGTTCAGTGGATTGAATTTATGAGATTACTTTCGCAAAAATTAATCGACGACTGGAAACGTGAGGCTCTGGAGCCGTGTGGATATTACCAGCAAATTAAACTCTTTAACAAGTCAACTTCGTAGGCTTAATTACGCCCCTTTATCGACCGTTGCTAAATTAACTACAACAGTCTTGAATACTGGTCTGATTAGACTTTTCTTCAACTAATTAAGAGTTAGCATTTCCAGTTTCTTTTTCATTTTACTGAAGAATTCCACTATTGCATATAGTACCTATTTATTAATTATAATTTTGTTGTACTGTATATTACTTACAGAAAAACTACAAGCTATGCACACAGTTTTCGAATATTAATCTCTATTAATGGTAAGAAAATTAAAATTTTAAATAAAATATTTCAAAAAAAGCAAATTTCAATTTGGTAGCATACCGGAAAAGATTTAATAAGTAATTCAATTTCAAATATTTTTTAACACTAGAACTGCCAAGTCTTGAATGATTTAAAATTTTTAAAGTTATTGCTTAACATTTATGCCAACATTTATTAGGATTTATAATTGCGGCGTATGTAGAAATCATTTTCAATTTATCATTATTATTCCAATTATGAATGTACATTGTGTTACATTAAATGCGCGAAAAATTAGTGAAATTACATGTTTGAGTGCTGGTAGTTCTAGTGTTATACATAATGCTCTGGTCTAACCAAAACTAAATGCTTTGGAAACTCTATTTAAACCAAATAAAATTAACTTATTTATGATTTTATACCCCATTTTAAATTATTAAATTCGCACATTTATCAAGCTTTAAGTATGCAAAGATATACTATAACAATTCCTGTGTTAAAGAGATCGTGGACTCAGCATAAGTGTAATTGATTTTATAGTAATTGATCCACTTGATCCCGATTTGACCAAAACCTATTTTCCATGCAAAATTAGTGATTAATACTTATGTAGATACTATATGTATTTTGTTACCTATCGTATCATGAAATAACACCTTATCTGAAACTGACCACAAATAGTGGAAAATGATCAATAAAATGGGTATATAATATTTTGATGGATACAACAAAAATGGAGCTACCACAGCCAACACTCTGCACAGCATAGAAAACAAACATAAATACATTACGCAATAAAGTTTCGAAAAATGTACAGAATTTGCAATTCAAAACCCATCAATCTCACGCATATAGGCAAAAATAAAAATGGTTTGGATTATTCAACTAAAAATTGGAATTCGACCAGACATGCCCTCAAAGCTGTGGTTTAACGAGAAGTGTGCAATCAACTCCCTCAGTTTGCCTAAATTTTTACATGGATACTGAAGTTGGTCTGATTTTTTGCCGGCTTTGCAGCCATAGAGATAGCTAGGCTCTAGTATCAAATCAATAGCCTTTTTTCTGTTGAAGTGGGCCAAATTGAAACCATGGATGAACACATCCATGTTGACAGGCAACAGAGTTGACGAAAATGTCTGCCTTTATTTAAGCAAGTGACCCACTTTCGCCGTCATAAAATTCTTATTAGGGAAAAAGGGAAAACTCTTCCAAATTGTTTATGTCTCCAAAATTGCCGAAAGGAAAAATGAGAGTTATACAAATAATAAATATTGGATTTGCCCAGTTTATCTGGAAAAAAATCAATGCATTTAATAACTGAATCCAATTATAGGAACATTTGAATCTGAAGGACATTTGGTTCATTTTACATGCATTTTTGAGAGAATATTTAAATAAAAATATTGTGATGTAATTCAAATTTTTCGATGTAGTCCAATGCAGACCAAACAGCCAGAGTGCGTATGGGAAAAAACATAGATATGAAAATATTTTATGCACATATTTAATATGGATAATATTACTATTTCAATCAATTATACATCACGGATGAAAAATATTAAATATCATTTGATGTGTTCAATATATGTATTTAGGATATATATATCTCATATATGTAATATTTATTGACATATGCACATACCTTTCCATACAAGGGAAGTCTCAATTTTATAAAACATTATATTGTAGAAATATGATATTAGATTTTTAATGTTTGCATCTTTAAAGCCATCAAAAGTCTGCAAATTTTTTCTAGTAGGTAAATCCACTGAAATTGATTAATTGATCGATGTTTTTGAAAGTGTGGAGAAATTTTTGTAATAATAATTACTGATTATTATTAAGAACTCCTTCAATAATTTTATAGTTATATTTAAAATGCTTTGTTTAAACCATGCAAAAATATAGATGTACACCATCTACCAATGCTTTCTTTGTGTATGTATACATACATATATCTCAAATGTTTGTAGGCTAAGGAATAAAATACCCCTTATTTTAGCATCCTACGAATCCTGTCGTAATTCGAAAGTTTTTATTATCGTGTTTTATCAAGGTCGGATGCCTTCGACAAGAACGCCTTTTGGAGCCCTCGGAATATATCCCTGGGCCGGAGTTTTCAATTCAACACGCCGCCGTAGTGCAGAGTACGGGGAACTTCCTCAGAAGTTACAAACTTTTCAGGTATTACATTTCTGGTAGATGTTTTTCCTGCTATTGGTGGCTATTTCTTTTGACTCAAGGAACATTTTACTTGTTTATCTGCACCAGACCGATAAAAATTGAATTTTACTATTTGACCTAAAGTAACTGAAATTGAATTGGAACTAATCTTCGTACTTATGTCAATTAAAGTTAAAAGAAAGTTTCAGATATGGCATAATATATCATTGCATGCATATCTACTTTTAGAAAAGGAGCTCTCTTTAAGATGGTTTTCATTTGATTTTGGATTTAATGGGATGCGAAAGTTGTGTAGATGTTGAGATTGATACGAAACAGTTTTTCAGGGGTCTCAAAATTATCTTATCTCTTAGTCCAATTCAATTTTGATCCAATTTTGGTCTGGAAATGAAACCGATTTTCGCACATTTTCTAAATTTGTTTTTTTCGATTTAAACAGCATTTAATTTAATTTGCTGAGAATTAATCAATAGCGGGTAAGTAAAGCGAGAGATATTTTCAAACTAGAACAATGCAAGTTTTCCGCGCGTAATGAAAATCAATTTCCCAGGGGAGCTCGATAATTGCTCTCGTTTGTCTTTCGCATTATAAAGAAAAATCGATCAAACGATTGGTCAGCATCCAATCGTGTGATGAAGTTGAAAATTTGCCAGCTTCGATAGTTCCTTCGTGGGATTTTTGCAGCTTTCGAGGGAATAAAATTTTAATTTTAATTTTAATTATTTAGTTGATCTCTTCCCTTTTGCTTCCAGGACGTCGCAGCGGATCCCTAAGCCAGGGTACTCCAGGTGCATTTATTTAGCGTTTTGCCGTGTTGCCTCTGTTGTTTACCTGGCCGCAGCGTTAGTCATTAACGTCAACTACAGGGTGACCTGTCTGCATAATTGAGACGCTTGCACTCATGGTACTAAAGTTGTCTTCCTCTATTTATAGCATCCTAATTGAGGGAGGAGGAATTACTTGGAAAGTTCATAACACCCGCGGTTTTAATGAAATTCCTTTTACGAGCCATTCTATCCTGACAAAGAAGAAATGGGTTAAAGTAGTAGTAGCAAACCCGCTAACAAAATTTCCTTAATCCAAATTGGTTGTAGTCGATTAGACTTTATATATTTTTTTAATAATGTCAGCTTCAAATTGGTAGAGTCAGTCTTAAGTATGTATGCACCTTCAGAGGTTCTGCTTGACCTCTCGTCACCACTTGGAGATGCCCATTAGTAGCGGAATTATATTATCTTTAATTTTAATCGTACTTATATTTCATAAATATAAAGATAAAGAGATGTAAAGTTACTTATTAAAAATTTTTTCAATAGTAAACTTTCGAAGCATTATATTCGTAATACTGTGTTACATAGGTTTTTAATGTTCTTTTAGCTTTTAACGTTTATTCTAAAATAGGTGGCTTTCAAATATTCATTTAATTATAAAATATTTAGAAATATTGAAAATATTTGGAATTTTCAATTTGGGGTAAGCTAAAATCAGATAAGTATAATATTTATACTAAAGATGTAAATTTTTCTTTAAATTATTTAAGTTGTAGTGCCTGGTGCACTCAACCCATAAAATGTGTTATTAAATTAAAATTTTTTTTCGCAACTTATGCGATTCAATGGGACGTACTTTGCATTGAAAACAGTATATCGATCGTTTTGTATGTTTCTTTCGAGAAGCGAGGTTTTTTACCTAAATAATCGGTTATGCTTAGGGCGTTACGAAAAATTTCTTTGCCCCCTCTTACCCCCGCATATTTCGGTTTAAATGTGAACATTTTTCGCCTCAATAGAATATCTGGCAGGTGAAAGCTTTCAGGCAGATATCATTAAATACTTATCACGTTTTGAATTCGAAAAGGACTCTTCGTGCAGGCTTGAATCCCTACTGAAAAATTTCCTTTCAAAATCCCCTCATATACGGGAATAAACCGAAAATCAGATAAGAATTGATATAACCCCCTGAATGTATCACGAGAATGCTTCCTGCTGTGTTAAGGCTGAACACCGGAAGGGTAAAATAATTGGCAAAAAGGAGTAGACGCTAAATCCGCCGCATATCCCCATCACTGAGGGATTGCCGTTGACTCAGAAATGTTAAAAAATATTACAAGGAGGATGGAATAAAGGAGAAGTCGCTATTTTGATTCGCTCATAGGAAATTATTTCATTCACACAAAACCGGCCCCCCGCGGTGAAGGACACCCACTGGATAAAGACTGCTGGTGTCTTGAATGAAGGTGGTGCTTCCTAAAAATAAACAATATAATATTCGAAGATAGGAAACGAACTGAAATCCTCGCCCGACAAAAGAATGGATTTTCTCGAACTCGAATTTGGGTAGTTGGAGAAAATACATCTTTTGAACAGAAAAAAAATATTATGAATCCAAACGGAGCATTGGAGATATCCGAAATTTCTATAAGGCGAAAATAATTGAAAATGTTAAATTTTGAAAGGAAGAAAAAGAAAAACAGAAAACGGATTAGTTCAAACACCAACACGATCTGATGAACATAGTCTTATAAACTATCATCTTTTGTTATTAAAAGTCATTATTAATATAGGACTCTGCCTTAATAGTTAACAAAATTGAGTGAAATCATTAGATATATTATATTGCATTTATGAGTTTTAAATATTTACAAAAGAGATAATTTGTTCTCATATATTTTTCAATAGTCGGATAAGAAGTATGCTACGCATACACATATATGTTTATGTATATTTGCCTAACAAAATCATCCGGTTTTTGAATTCAAGTTCTTATAATTATCATTTGAAACAAATTCAGACCAAATTAAATTTCTAAAAGTAAAATAAACCAACTCATCTTCTTTTTCGCCGATATCCATAATATTACATTTTAATAAAATAGGTACTGACCTTTTTATTCAGTTATTTTGGTCATCCGGAACCTCAACGGCCAGAACGGGTACTTTCTTGGGTAGACCAAACTGTAACGTTCTTTAACTTTATATGTTTTAAGTATTATCACTTGTAAAAAAAATTATAAGCTCGTTTCATTACTGATCGATTTTTACTCAAGTAGGATTTTTTGGTTTCTTTCAGATAGAACTTCACCTTAATTCTTCAAGCCCGCCTCACCCTGTAATGACCCCAGTATGAAAGAAATCACGTCCCAGTGACCCAGTATGTGTTTTTTAGTGTTGAAAGTTCGAATAAAATCAAAAAGGTAATGCAAATGTTGACCCAATGACTTCCAACCCGGAGGAGAGTGGTGCGCTGTGCATATACAGAAAGGATTATAAAAAGATTTGTAGAAGTTAAATTTCATGAAAATGGTGCTAGAGCAATCCATAGATTTGTTTGTAGTAATATTTTGTACGATAATCACTTTAGTGCCGGAAGCGGAGGCATCTTCTAGCTCAGATATGCTTTTCATCCGGCACGGGAGGTCGAGGGTGCGCCATTCAAATGAGAAGGATCACATCCGGTGGGGGCTGCAGGCCTTCGACAACCTCACCCTCGACTACGAGGGGGAGGGGTATGATAATGAGTCGCTCATTTTGTTCGGCGGTGATTTATGGTCCAGTGACAACGGCAGCTTTGTCAACCAGACTACCATGTTCAACCAGACGTCGAAGTACCTTCGAGTGTTCGAGGAGAAGCCACCTCAGCATGTAACAACTCAAGTTCCACCCCCGGCAACGACAACCGTAAAAAGGAAGCTGAAAAAGAAGATTATCATGGAGAGCATCCGGAAGAACGTGGACAAGGGACTCGAGTATCTTAAAATGCATAAAAACCTGGACGAAAATCTAAAGATACCTATCACAAGCCAGGAGTTCGGATATCAGAACGATGACGCGTCTGTCGCTGCCCAGACTTCCGCCGCCACCCGGAAGTCGACTGCTGAGGTGGAGATGAGCTCCCACAAAAACGCCACCCCGGAGGCAGCATCCCCGAATGGGAGTTTGTCGGACAACAATTTGCCGCACTCGATCCCGACAAGAATTTCCGTTTCTTACAAGCAGCAAATGATGACGAGGGAAGGTGAGGCAGCCGCCCCCGCGGACGCGGACGAGCATAGCGGCAGCATAGGCGGCAACATAACGACCCTGGGCTACGACGACGATGACAACCCCCCCGTGGCGAATGTCCTGAACCTGGACGGCGGCGGCCCGAATCAATCAGCCAGTACGAGTTTATCGGCGGCGGGGGCGGATCTGGGGGGTGGTGGCGAGGACCCTTACGACCGCAGCGGGGACGTCGAGGACACCGACGAGGACGCCGGGTACAACAACGACGACGGCGACGGGGACGCTGAGGGCCTGCCCCTGAACGTGTATGGCACCACTGACGAGGATCTCTCCGATCTCGATGAAATTAGCCGGAATAATCGGCTCAACTTGATGAAGGGACGTGACGTGGTTACGAAATTCTTGCAAATCGTCGAGACCCAGCATCTTCTGGGCGCAAACTGCACAGCGGGCACCGCCCTCAACCTGGGCGAGGGCGTCGTGGACCAGTACGCCCAGGACCGCTTCCGCGTCGAGGCGGAGGTCGCCGTCAACCGGGCGAACATGCTAACGAGGTAAGCGCTCTGGCCATTTTACGCACTGCTTTTACTACCGATTTTGCTGGTTAATGGCGCAATCACGGCTAACTGGGGGTTTGTTCGGGATTCGCAGCTTGTCACCCGGCTCACCGATTTATTCCTACCGGGAAATATGCGGGACGGGCGTTCTGCCGACAATAAAAAGGGTTTATGAGCTGTTTTGGCTTATTACCGAATTATCTTCGACTGCCACTCCAGTCGTCAGTCTCGTGCACTGTGGTTTCTTATCTACCCCTGTCGAGCTTAACAAAAAGCAATTCAAAACCATTTTAAAAGTCGTAAATCTTCTTTTGAAAAGAACTCAAAGCGTGAGTCTGTTTTGATACCCCCATTAAGTTTTTGCAGCGAAAACGGGCAATGTCCACAAAAAACGTTAGGTCAGGGAAATAAAATTATAGATTTATTACCTAACTTTTCTCAATTCAAATCCTGCTCAAATTTAGTAGTAAGTCCAAACTAAACTCTTTTGATTTTGCGAAATGTGGCAAAACTAACATTGTCTGGTGCATTGATCTTGATGTCTACGCATCTCTGACAAATAGTTTCAAATTTTTTTTTAATACTACATACAATATTATTATTATTATTCTCTGATACTAGAGCTCAAATTACATTATCTGTAAAAAATTACACAACAAGCTAACAGAACTCTAATAAAATAAATATCATTCGAAAGAAGTCGAGGGCATATTCGTTATTTAATAATAAAATAAATACCACGTTAACCATTTCGCGAATTTTCGTTGTCATACCTATAACAAAAATTAAAAAAATCGCAGATTTACTGTGAAATATATTACTTAATTGCTAGGGTTACCACAAACCTTATTGGATCATTTTGTTGTCCGTCAAAGGAATTTATTTCGGGAAAAATTTGAAGTATTGATTTAAAATATATAAAAATTAAAAATCGAATGCGATAATTACCTTATGTAAAATTGTTTATCCCTTTCCAATGAAAACGGAATATCTTGTTTTATGTACTTTAATTTTTTATTTTGTTGGTGGGTGATTTTAATAAATGGGTCTATATATTTGTTCAAAATAAATGGTAGGTATCTAAACACGAAAAGAGATAAATATTTTAGGTTTAGTGTAGCCTTTTATACGATTAGATTTGAAATCGACAAATGTTAACAAATCAATAAATACAATAAATAAAATAATGCCATATCTTTGTTATACTATATGTATTCGGCTACTTAAATAATGTTTAAAGTGCACCGCTCTTAAAACTGAGTCAAAGGCATTTTGCTGTTATCCGTAGGTAATTTTATTATTTTAGATCCTGAAATTTCTGTTGCTTATTATCCTTTAACTCCAACTTAATTCCACGTGAAGGATCTACTCACCGGCTTTCCATCGAAGGATAAATTGATTTAAAGCACTTGCATGAAACGAAGCAGTTGCTTGACGCACCCCGCAGACTGGCAGCAAGACTGACCTATTTTCCTCGGTATTGTCCCATCTGAATTCCACAATACCCTTGCATGAAGGAATTCCCTGCGGTGATAATTTCAGCGACATGCTCGTGCGTTATGCATTTAATTGTGTCTCGCACAGAGTCGTTAAAAGTTCTCGAGGTTTTCATTCGGTTCTATTGAATTATGAAATCATATCTTTCAGACTGACAGCGTCTATGCAGACTGTGCAGAATGGTGGAATGGAAATGATCCTTTTTACCCGACTGTATTATTTTCTTTTATATACCATACATATGTATATACAAAATTATTAATTCTGCGACCGCTTGAGGGATTATGATAAATTAGGATATATGATAAATTCAGGAAGAAAATCAAAAATATCGGCACAGTCCCGTGGCGATGCTCATATTGGCTTAATTTGAATTTCCAATTAGAATGATTTTCATGAGCGGTTGACCAGTTTTGAATTAATAATTGTATTTGTAAATGCACATACTTATTAAAAAAAGTCTAGCAGTTTCAGAATTTTTGCAAGCCAAATAAAATATAAAAAAAATATCATACTATTTTTTCAAAATAAAATCTGACTATTTGCTTTAGGTTAGAGATGAACAATTTGGTATATATATAGCTCCATTTGTGAAATTGTAAATTATAGACTATAATGAAATAATTTAGCACAGATCTATAGATTAAATTTTGAATAGGAAATACCTATTTAAGTTAATAATTGAAAATTAAGCATGTAACATGTGCATGCTGTTTGGATTGATAATAGCAAGTTGTAATCCCTACAAGCTATACAAGGGCATAAGCAAATTTCTGTATGAATTTAATGATGCGGTAAGTATCCAATCACCCCTAACAAATTTCCTCACAGCTCCAACATGTTGCCTAACACCAACATCCCCAAAGACTGTAGTCATGGATCATAATTCCAACAGGGATCAATGAAATGTTAAACAAAAGCTCTGAACTCTCCGAAGAAACCAACCCACCCCCAAACCAGCAAACGAAAATTAGTTTGCAAAAATTGTGGCAAAATAAAATAATACTCAGGGGTAATAAGGCGAATTCAATTCGTTCGAAAACTCCCGCAGGTGTTTCAAGTGGTCAGCATCATTTTATTGCGGCGTATTGTATTAAAAATTCGAAATTGGTTTTACGTAATTTTTTATACTAGCTGGCACTGCAGAATTATACCCGTGAACATTTTACCTGAAGAGCCCTTACTGTCCATGAAACCTTGTTATGAAAATGAAATCAAAACTTCCAGAATTAATCAGAAACCCCAAGGGAATTTGGCGGACAATGAATAATGTTTCTCATTGGCCTAGCTTGGCTTGGTCGCAATCGAGTTTATCCCCGAAGTTTTACAAATTCCATCTTCGAACGCAAATTGGAAATAGATAGGACTGTGCGGGTGGTTCTCATTTTATCATAACTTAGCTGAAGTAAAACTGCATTTCACATCATTTCCAGAAATTGGTATCTAGCTTATAAATGGATCTGTAATCTGAAAATCGCCTCATTCTGTTAAATTAAGTTAATAAATTTTCCAAGTTTCCCGGAATAATTCTATTTGGAAGTTCTTGTAAAGTTTTTAATTGAGTTCAAACAAATTGATTTTGTGATTATCTGAAATTTCTATATTTACCATTTCAATTTTTACACCGGGTTGGTAAAAAGGAAATGAAGTAATTAGTTTAATGCTTTCCCAATTAATGGATTAAAAAGCACCTGAATATAGAATCTGTAATAAGTTTTCCTCTATTTTAAATGGTGGTTTTGAAATCAAAGTGAAATTAGATGGATCAGGAGGGATTAGTTCAGCTGTAGAATTTATTTATTTCCGGTGGATATTTGAATGTTTTAATTTATTGAGAGTAAGTAACTTTTAAAAGAGAAATAAATTCCGCGGAATTCTGTGCAATAAAAAACGTATGTATATTTTTGACAACCCATTTTTAGTTTAACCTTTCCAGGTGCATTTCGGGCCTGTTGCGGGCGTATTTTTGTGAAAATGTATGGGTTGATACAGGCATGATTGTTTGACAACCGACTTGAAAAACGGATAATGTTTGGATAAATGATATGTATGGAACATTGGACGCGTTGCGGGCGTGCACATAAAATTTAGATAGTTTTTCTGGATATCATTATTAGAATTTTTTGAAAAATGAATTTGCGCCATTTTTTAATAAACAGCTTATACCTATATCCTATAAAATCAGAACTTTCTGGTGTATAAACACTTCGCTGATTTGCATGGTAATTCATTTTTTTGATGTCAGTAACGATTTTAAGTTGAGTCAAAAATTATCTACTATTTTTGGATGAATTGGAGTTTTTTGGTATATTTACTTGAGACAATATAGTGCACACTGCTTGTAAAGTAAGTCCAGATAAACATATAAAATCTGCGAAACTCGATCTGATTTGAATTTGAATACAATCGAAAGTCGTTAAGGATTTCAAGTGTTTGTATAAAGAAATATAAACTGACTTTAACAGGACTGAAATTTCAAAGAACTTTTACAATTAATGTTAAAAATATCCACCTAATCTTGAAATTTAATCGCAGCACAACTGGACATTTATTCTCTCCTGTCAAAGTCCTTGGAAGTTTTGCAAGGCATCTGCATAATAAATACCAAAAGTTTTTTTGTAGCGCAAGCCCCAATTTTCCACTTTGCTATTCAATCCAAGAACTTTTTCTTCTATTATTACCATTGATCTTTGTTACGCAAAGGGAATAATTTAATAGATATGTATTATATGTAATGTAGAGTAGATACTGAGTATTTATATGCGGATTTGAATTAACTATTCAGTAGCTGCCGCGTAATGGGACGGGATAAAGACTAAATCCGAGTGGGCTCAGAGCTCGTTAAATTTGCTTTAGGAAAAGCTGGGATATGCGATTCGCCCGGACCACAATTCATTCAGATGCAGTTTTGCGGAAAATTAAATAACACTTACTGCACCCAATTGCAGTCCACACTTCACGATTGGGTGCTCTGTGGGGACAATGAATCGAGCACTATCTCTGGATATTGCGCAAAGTTTCCCTTAATTAAAGGACATACAGAGTCCAGGGAAGCGTTAATAACCCGAACCACAATAATGAAAGCAACATTGGCCATCTTAAGATAAATCAATTTTTATCTCGGGGCTCTGATTTCCGGCAGAGGGGCCATTTCACCAGCGTTCTCCTGGTGGAAGATTTAATTTTAGAGTCCGACCTCCCGCCGCCGCGACGCTGTGCAACACTTTTTGATAAGAGCGGAGTATCACGTCGCATCGTTTAAATTCACTGCCGAACCTCTGCCTTTAGACGTCGGCGTCGCAGCAGAGTGGAAGTGATTTATCGGAAGTCGGCGCTCCGCGATTCGTGATTTGAAAATTTATAAGGAAGTCGTTCATCAAGGGGTTCGTCTTGACGCGTCCTGAGAGTGGCGGCATTTTCTGAAATGGGCGTAATTTCGCGTAATGAAGACAGCGGAATGGAATTAGTCCTTTTGCCTAGAGTCTTTCAACTATTTTAGGAGTAAATTGAATATTTGAAGGTGTTACATAGACTGAACACTGTCGCGTCAATTTGCAAATTAGTAGCAGTCAGTACCATCTTAAATTTTATTTATGCTAAAAACTCGTGCTAGGGATTTCAAAAAAGGTTGTAAATAAATGAAATCTTTTTTTCATTTATTCCATTGTAAGAACGAAGACTTTATTGGACTTTGTAGCTAGTGAAATCAACCATTGCAATCGTTGTCTGTCTGCAGATTTCTTCTAACTTTTAATTAACGAATTGCATTGTTCTAGGAATGGATTTTAATTCTTTTAATGATTGTAACTCTTTTGTAGTTTATTATTATTTATTCGGAAAAATAGATAATTTAGTTATTTTTGAAATTAAATTTAAAATAACTAAAAAATTATGCAGGTACTTAATAAAGTATAATAAATAATGAAATTGAGTAGTATACAAACTTGTGAATGTATTTTAGTGTTAAAAATACAATTAAAACTTAAGTTCGGTGGTTTTAAATTTAAATATTTCAAATTCTGCTAATAGTAAACTTCATATTGCAAATAAAACACATTTTGCATTATAGAATTTTGAGAACAAAAATTACTGGAATGACTATATGGAAGGAGCATTACATTGCCTTGGAAATCTGAAAAGAGATAATTAAGTTAGTTAAAAGAAAACTTTCTTCCTTAAAGTTTAAACAAGTTTTATGGAAGTATCCTACCACAATTTTCCCCGATAAACCTGCTTGCTGTTTCAGGCGGTAAAAACAATTCCCGGTATAGCCCTAAACCTGCACATCACGGAAAAGTTTTGCACTAAACATCTTTTGTAGATACTACTTGAATTTTGCAGGAAGCTTCTCCAAGATGTTCCTTTATAATTTTCGTCAGTTTTATTTCAGAAGGATATTCCGGTGCTGCACTTCATATAAGAGTACTTTGCCTGACTTTCTTTACTTTCAAAAGAAAATTCTCATTTTAGGCCGCTTAATGGGATATATTGTAAAATAATTTGTTTTAATTAAATACTCGTTCTACATTGCACGTTATTTACTAATTTGAGTGACTATTTCAATTTATTCAATTCCGTGTTTATCTCAAAAGAAGAACTATCTAATGAATAAATGAATTATATATTAAATTTCCCCTATTAATATTACATATTTTATCTTATTCTAGATCGATTTCATTTATTTATAATATTCAACAGAATGGCGCTGGGGATAACATTAAATAAAAACTCACACTGATTGCGCTTAATAGATAAAACACATACACAAAACAGAGCATGGTCTATGCATAGTGCCCGTAATTCCAGAGTTATAAATCCTTGCAAATGGTTATTGCATTGCCAGTCAGTTTAGAAAAGCCAGCTATTTACTGGGAGTAGCAAGACAATATCGAAACATCTCATGAATCTAGATGGGGTTCGGTTTCATCATCTAGGTAAATAATCATTAATCATAAATCTGGAATTTGCGCCAGCATAACTCCGCATCGTTGCAGATTTCGTTATTTGATTAAGGTGGAATTTTTTATTAATCTGAACCATCTCGTGCGTCCCTTTATGGATCGTTGTAGCCCTGCGGCTTTGAGTGTGTATGCAAATTTATTTAGAGGTGCCCCTGGCTTACAGGAGTCCCAGGGAACAATGGGCTTCCGGGGATACTCAATCGCACTGGAACGTTCCCAGTGAGAAGTTGAGAAAAGTCTGTTTCTGGATGAAAGTATTTGGGAATTAATGCTTGATTTAGACCTGCATTCAGTGGCGTCTTCTATTCAATTTCGTAATAAGCTTAAAAAACCTGACGAGCGAATTGGTGGGCGAGATGAAATTTCGCCGAGGACCCAATTTGCATTTAAAAAGCTGTTAAGAAAAGCCTCGAGAGCGCTAAAAGTAGGCGTGTCAGCCTCAATGGCTGTCTTAAGTTAATCGAATGATAAAAACTTTAGAGCAACTTTAATAGATATTGCTTCAGAGTGAAAGAACTCCCCGGGGAGTGGTGGTGTGGCCTGGGAACTGCTGGTCTCCAGCCGCACAAATAATCCCATTTTTATGCCTCCACTTGACGGTGCCCTGATTCTAAAAATCTCTCTGGGCACGGAGCAAGGAGCTCCGAACAGTCCATCTCTTGAAAGTTCCAAGCATCGTAATTGACATTTTCTTAGATCTCGTCGACGAAGAAATTGCTTTTTCATATAAGGAGCAGCTCATCACTGCGAAACACAATTACAAGCTTCTTATGACGATAGCAGGAGGAAAATTGAAATTGGCATGAACTTGGGACCATCAAGGTCCTGGCTTTCTTCGCGGGCGGGAAGGGTATAGGGCGCAAAATGTTCACCACAAATGGAAGACGTCATGAAACATTCAGGACCTCTGAGCTCGGCCTAAATGCAGAGAGAGATGTCGAAATTAAAGAGCTCGCATAGGGCCAATTGTTGTTCAAAGCAAAAAGGCCATTTTTGTTACCACTTGTTTTAATGTTTTATGAAACCTCTGTTCTGCCCTTGTTGGGAATTGTTTGAAGTCCTGAGACAGAATGTTGGGCTGAATCACTTGCGAGTTAAAATCCCCATCGGGTTGACCTTTTTCCAACAAAAGTTTTGCTGTTATTACTTATTTACTTGAGCCGGTTTTGTGACAGCCCTGTGGTTATCTTTGACCACAAAGCTAAAAAAATGTCCTTCGGTCTCGTTACCATCCTTACATATATAAGTAGTAGTTGCTTTGAATATTTTTATAATGCAAAATGGAAACCTAGGTGCTTATTAAAAGAACAACAGCACGTAACAGCATATAATATTCTAGAAACAATGATGTTCTGCACATAACCCACTTAATTAACAACCTACCCTATCCACCTTTAATTACGACAAATAAAGATAAAGCATATTTTAATAATATAATTATTTTCAACATTGCAAAGGAGCCCGCAAACTAATTAGTGCATTAACTTTTACTACAAATTATCTGAATAGCTTTTAAAATAGTGGAAATAAAATACGAAATACATACATACATATATGTATCTACTTAATGAACCAATTGTGCAAAAAATTATTAAATAAAGTGTCTACCCAGGGCTCTGAATTGAATTAATTTCATGATAGAATAAATGGAAATACATACGTTATTTTGAAAACCAAGAGATTTCTTTTAATAATAAAAATAATTAGTGACAACAACATGCAAACTGTTTTGCTCTATAAAGACCAAATTAATGAAAATATGCATATTGTGCCTTAATTTAACATTTTCGGTTCATATAACATCTTTATTATAAAGCAACTATAATGAATTTCTTTTATTAAATTTTGTTTTATAGCCTTCTGTTGCAATTATTAAATATATTTAAATTTAAATGTACACTAAAATTATAACAATGCACTATCAATAGATTTGTATTTATTAATGGAGCTCATAATATTGGAAATTTGCTTAATTTTGAATTATTATATATCGTTCTAATTGAGGATATAAAAAATAATTTTCCGATTGGGATATGCGGGTGAAACTAATTAGCTATTGTGGTTATTTTGAATTACCTAAATCAACTAATTTATTTCATTAATAGATACATATAAATCAATTCTTTGAACTTAAATATTATTTGGTAAATGAATTCAAATAATATGCTGTATAAAAGCCAAATGTAAATAACGAAAATGAATGTTTTTAATGGAAAACATATTTATTTTTTATCGACCGACTGAGCCGGATATTTGCAGATTTATGAACCATGATTGATAGTGGGTTCTAACGAGTGTATTCCCCGAATAGTTTACCCAAACCGCAGAGCTCAACGAAAAGCCATTAAATAAAGTTTCCTTTCGAACGAAAGTTATTTTCCTGCATCTCATGATTACAAATGGATATACATACATATAATATATATTTTTTTGGATTAAACGAAAACTTCGGTCCTTTTTAGCCTAGAACCTTGGCATGCTAAGGAAAGTAGATTGCAACCTCCGGGGAAATTTCCTCTTATAGCCAGCATCAATCAATGTTGTTCACATCTCAATGGATCCGCGGTGCGGGGGTGCTGCTTTAGTTCTAATTTAATGCTCTGATAAATCGCTTTTTCGCTCGTTGTCGGGAGTGTTAAGGTTCGCTGAAAACAGCTATTATTAGCGCACATGTCCGTTCCTACATGGCCGATTGAAATGGTTTTGGCCTGCCCTTTATCATCACTCCGAGGACGACCTTGCCCTGAAATCTCGCAAGACTTGCCGAGCTCCTTAGGGTTCGGTTTTATTCCCTCCCATTAATTACACTGTAAAGGAGCGTTTTTAAGGGTGACAAATAGCTAAAAGGCGGCTGCACTAACTTCTGCTCAAGCTGTGCAGTTGGATGCTCCAGCAGGACGACACTAAAATCTTGTTGACGACGGATTTCAAAGATTTATCTCTTCCTTTATTTCCAGGATATTCAAGCTGACATCGCCATCCGTGCAGGCTTCGGAACACCTCCTACACGCCTCGGTGCTCTCAATGGTCGAGTTTGACGATGACATTTTCGCTGCCGGAAATTGCTTCGATTGGAACCAGCATCCCGCCAAAGCGGGGCTCTTCTGCCCATTTGCATATCGCCTGCCGCCCCCCGACCAAGGAGCATCCTTCGCCAAGGACCTGGCAGCGGAGTATCACTATCTTGGCAACACGTCCGAATGGTTTTTTCTGGCCAGGAAGAATGCCGAGAAAGTTATCGCCAGAAACGACCAATACATTAAAGGTAAATAGATTTTCTGCCTGACTCAGCTTAGCGCCCTGCTTAGCTAAAAGGTTTTCGATTAATTTTATCTGCAGAAGCTGAGGGCATTTCCTTTGCAGTTAAATGGGCGTCCCGGTTATGTTCACGTGCCCGGGGGTTAATGTAATACCATTTTCCTCCAGACGGCCTCCATTGATTTGAGTCTGAGCGGCATGAGACCTCCTTGCCAAATTCGGGGACCAATGTTCGCTTATCCTGACGACACGGCAGGAGCTCTATATGATTGCCCTTCGGGGAATAAACCAAGAAAGCATAAAATATTTCTTCCGAACCCGGACGGATGCCTGTTGATTTAAGCGAAACAATTGTCTTCGCGTTGCGACGACGTAACAGAGCCGGTTCGGCTTTCATCTTCGGGCAATAGGATTTATTTATAGCTCAATGTGCTGACAGACTCCTGAAGGCGATGGAGCGTGCAGATTTCCTCAAGGCCTGGATAATTTTGCCAGAGAAGAGAGTTTTTCAAATCGACTTTAAACGTTAGAACCGTCCTTATAGAATAGTTCGCGATTTTACGCCCCTTAGGCGTGACCTCATTGCAAAGACCTTGAAGATTTGAATAGTATTCTAGTCTCGACGTTGATTAAAACTTGAACTAAAATCCAATAACCATTCTCCGATGAACATTAGAAATTTATACGGAATTTACAAAACTAATTAAATAGCACGTCCAGTCGGGTATTAATACCCGTTTAGACTTTCTATATAATAAATATTATTAGAAATAAAAAACTACCTCATAAAGAGTATGAGACGTCTTCTCTAATCATTTCGAAATGAAAAAATAATTGTCTGAAGTTGACTGCAAATCACTCTACAAAAGTCTCAAGAAATATTAAAATGAGTTCAACATTTTATAAGTGTATTGCATATTTATATAGAAATAATAATAAATTCAATAACTTATCCTAATGCCATGATTATTGTTCTTTCTTTTCTACTCGTATATTAAACACAAAGTAACTTAAAATATTCAAGCTGATATTGAGGCGAGTTTTACCGATTTTAATTAAGAAAACACACGTTTCTACTTGTAAATTAATCCGTTTATATTGGAGCTTAGAAGCTAGAAGAAAACCTCGAAGGACTCTTCTACAGATCTCTTAAAATATACAAAAATAAACTTCAGTAAGACGTTCAAAATGCACCTCTTCACAAGAAAATAAATAAACAGTATTTGTTCAATTTGAGTTTCATTTACTGCTGCGTAACTTTTGCTCTCTTACAAATGTAAACTTTAATCTTGAAAATGAAAAATATTTCCGGAATGTTTTCAACTTCACTTCACGAAGTCATTTCTCAGAAGTAAAGAAAGGCGTATTTTCTGTTTTGACGCTATTCCGCTAAGCCCCTTTTAAATTCAAATGAGAAATAAGAAAATGGTTGCAAATTGAAGCACCCAACAAAAACGTTTCAAATTTGAATTAAGTCTTGAAGATGCAAAATGCTTCAGGGGAATAGCGCAGTCGTATCTGTCCATCAAAGAGAATTTTTGAAGGTTTTTATTTAGATGCATTTTAAACAAAATAATTTTAATAGTTTGCACTTTAATTATTATTTGTAATTATAATTCTAGTAATTTGACATGGAAGATTAAAAAGTCAAAAGGGTTAGCCCGCATTTCGAGTGTGATTAGAATTGTTATTGTAAGATTTATCAAAGTAATTTATTAAAGTTATAATTATTTGTTGATAGAACAAGAATATTATTTTGTGATTAGATAGCCAGTAGTGAGAAATCAATATTAGCGTTAAAATGAATATAATCAGATCGGGGGAGCCTTTTTTATGCGGCATAGTTACCTTAAGATAGAGTAGCATATAAATTTCCTCATGGCATCGATGGTTGAACTGAAAGTTTCCATCCAAATAGAACGAAACCCATTATAAGTGTCCAGTTGATATCGTTGCTGCGAATTTAGAGCCAAACTCGATCAATTTTCGGCGCTTTGTTCGTTCAATAAGAAGTATAAATCCTAGTTTGAGAAAGGACTTCCGCAAAGAAGGTAAGCAACTGCTTGAGTCGGCTAAACTGTTTGATAGATTGCGCACTCGAGCGCCACTTATCCAGAGCCAATGGCGGTTTTTTCTTGAAAATAGCCAACTTTCGTGTGCCTTCTCCGTTCGCTGTTGGTAATTCAGCGGAGCGAATTTGGAAATCACAGTCATTATTTATTCTCTTGGAGTCGTAGAAGTTGATGCGGGCAGCTACGTACATCCCTCCGGCAAACAATAGGACATACATAGGAAGGAAAAGTTTTGAAAAATTGAAGGAATTCTCGAGCAGTGCAGACGGTCTGCTTGAAAAACCAATCCCCTGGACCACCCTATCTCCCGTATTGTGCACATTCGAAAAGGATTTATTTGTGCACAGATTTCACCCAGATGTGCATCTTAAGATTGGTGAACGTGCCAAAAGGTCCATAGTTTTTCGATTAAGGTTAGTGGAACTCGTTCGTAAGTCAATTTGGAGGCTAAAATTGTAAAACTAATTTGGTCGAAGGAATCCAATTAATCTCGTTGAAATGCTTGCTGGTGAAAAAGCCCTGCAGGACTAAAAAATACTCTACGACACCGTGGGAGTTTAATAAAATTTTATCTTACTGAAGAGCCAATAAACTTTTATTGTGGAGACATCAGTTGCTTCGCAAATGGTCCGTCCAATCAGTTTGATAATTTCCGCTCGTATGCACAAGCACTGTGTTCCTTTTCGCGTGATAGCTGGGTTTCTGGAAGATTACGTCTCACAAGGACGTCCGCAGGATGTAAAGTAGTTTATCCAGCTAAACGTGAAAATTTTTTACAGCGAAGTGAACAAAATGCCATTTTTAGAAAATCGAGCTACTTACTAGCTCATCAAAGTAAAGCTTAAATAAATTCATGTTAATGACGAGTCTAAACTGTCCTATTTTGCTAATTTAAAATCAAATTATATTTCCAAATAACTATATCGAACGAATGTTACACTGATACAAAGCAATTCGGTTACAAATTATAGAAGTAATACATAGTGAATTTTAATTTGTTGGATAAAAATCGATAGAGAAATTTATGTTAATGGTATTAAAATATCGAATTTTGATCAACATGCAATTATCATAAATAAAGAAAATAGGCCCAATAAAATATTTCCTTCTATAAATTCCACCCTTTAGAGTTTTGGGTACAACAAAACTGTCATATTGTGGTAAGCACTTAATGTGTTTTTGATAATTATTTACAATTCTTAAAATATATTAAAATTGATGATAATAAACCTAGATATAAAAGCACTATCAAAGCTATCGAATGGGGGATGTTAATTTTTAATACCATTAATTTTTTTTAAGGACGTGATTTTAAGAACATACTTACATATAAAAGTGAAATATTATATTTAGCTTAATGTTTAATGAAAATACATTCAGTGCAACTATATTCGGAGATATCACTTATTTTATTTACTAAGTTGGAAAACAACAAAAAAATAGGGTATTTAAGCAGAAGTTCAAGATACAATTAATAATTTTTAATAACTTGGGCCTTCAATGATTTTTAAAATCAACAAAATCGAAGCCAAAGGAGTAATTTTTAAAATTAACCTTTTAAAGTTATAGTTCGCAAAATACAATTCAAGAAGTTTCAATGAAAGTCCTTTCAATTCCGAGATTTCGAAAGTTCTGTTGTTCACTGCAAGTCCCCCACTCAGAATCCTCTGTAGTCACCCCACCTGGAAGTAATGCGAAGGAAGCTAGCTAATGTCGGTGTACACGCCAAAGGAGCTCGATTGGAAAATCGTTAGAAAATATATTGCACAATATATTGTAAAAAATGAGGCCAATGGCAATTTCGCCTCGATTCCTTCTCGTGAGCGGTTTGTCGCACGCAACGTTAACTAGGAGGAATATTATAACAAATGAGCGGCGAGCAATTTACTGATTTTTATTTATGTGGCAATTCACCATTGGCGAATTAATGGAATTGATTCCGTGGCTGAATAACTAATTTGCTCAGCACCTGCCGAGAATATCGAAAAATTATGAACCTAATATGCTTTGCGACACGCATTACATCCGCGAACAAGGAGTTTATGAATTTTAGGAGAAATAATAAATTGCCATTAGTGGCGCAGTTGTTTTCAATTAAATGTGTACGCTATAATGGTTATAAATGTTAATTATCTAATTGTTGTTTTGTTATATTTCGAAACCACGCAATGCGACTTCAAATACTTTTTCGCCCTTCGGGAAATTTTGTTTTAAATCATATCGATATTACTCATAAAATTCAAAAATCGTTTTTCAAAATCTTTTTACCCCTACCTAGAAAAAATTCATTATAATCCATAATTCAAATTTACAATAAAGAAAACTAATTAAGTTTATGAACGTCCTCCAACTGTGTCTTGTTATTATTATTATCAAAAGCTGTACGAGATTTCAAACTTGGCATATAATAAAACACTATTCTACTCTAATAACTGCCAGAATAAGTAAATGCAATTTGTCAAGCTCTCAGACGTATTCAAAAGAAACTTAGCATTCGGTTAGCAAGAATATTGTAAATCCACTAGCAGTTATGCAGAATTTATTTCCATATCTCATTTAACTTTGAATATAAGTTCATGATGGGATGATAATATGGGATAAGATGAGTAGAGAAGAGCCATTCGTGAGAGATTTAAAGGGATTGTATAATTGTATAGAATCTAATTCTATTTGGACTTTTGGACTCCGTAAATTAATCTTTCGTTGAGAATTGAAATGCAAATGCTTTTAGAAAATTTTAATGACCTGATTAAATGTAATGATACTCAGTTGTGATATAACATATAATGGAAGTGCAGCAGAAAAAATCGAATATATCGAATTTTCAAACTCTGCATAATTCCTAATTATACACCTACGAAGCTCGAAGCTATGATTTGGATCTAAAAAATGGAATCGATTTGAAAGAATTTGGACAAATAAAATTGGTACGAATTTTGGTTCTAATTTTGTTCGGTGGGATTTATGCAAAAATTTGCATATATTCAATTTTGATGAGATAAGTCGCACGTTTTCATTGCAGCATAATAAAAGAATGCATATGGGAATTCTGCACAAACAATAGCTGGACGATGGCAGGAATCGAACCTATGAATTTGGAATTTTGCGCTTCGATGGTATGACCGCAGAGCTACAATTTTTACAAAAAAAAAAAAAAAAAAAAAAATAATATGATGATGCGGTTTCTATTATATCGTGGTATTGATTAAAATTTCGAAATGTTCAAAGAGGATGCTTCGGTAACTGACCTTTTTTTACCCTCAGAAAAAAGACATAATAGAAAATACAACTACCAACAAAGTATGTCGAATCTTTGGTATAAAAAGCTGAAAAATATTGATTTTCTATTTCGAAAGAAATTTGTGGAATAAACAGCTCTACGAGTGACCACTGTTTTTCTGACTAATTACTTATAGCTCTAAGAATAAATAATAGTGAAGTACAGAAAAAGGACAAAAAATTCGGTACTAAATTTATTGACTAGAATCAAAATAAACTGAAACCTAAAAATGATGCAATATGGGAGGAATGAAAAGCAAAATAGGTTGCGTAAATTTACTCATTGTGCACCTACCATCTTTTTGTTTGGTTTATATGCGTGCGTGTTCCGGGCCCAAAACAATTATACATATGTATGCATACATGTATATTAATACAGATTGTGTTGGAAATGTGGAAATCTGCGGAAAATTGGGCTATATGGTTCAAGTTCGTAATACAAGATAATTTAAAAAATAAATTCGATAAAATCTCAATTCGCAGTAGCAGTTATTCAAAAGTACTATTGATTCCTTATTGGATCTGTCAGTTGCAAACGACATTACGAAGTTTGATTCTACATTCAGCTGAAAAGTTGTCGAAATTGACTTTATAACAGTGGAAAGCAAAGGATTACGTGTATTGCTTCAAGTTAGATTATCCCTTCTCGTTTTGATAGTTTTCGAAATTACGACAGATTTTTGTAATCTTTTTCTAAAAGTTTTAAAAGACTGTTAATTTGTTTTAAATTAATTTAAAATTATTAAGTTACTCTAATGATTTCAATCAAGTAATTATTTTAAGTACTTTCTCAACTCGCGCAGTTTGCAAGAACTTAAATTTAATATTATCTTCTAAATTGTCCTGTGTACGAACAACTTTCTAGGACTAAAAAGTACATTCTTTTTCCTAATATTTGCCCGGGAAACTCTCAAACTTGAAGTGTTTTAATTTCCACCGAAAAACTTTTGAGAATGGAGGAAAATTGCTGACGATTTCGATTCATATCGTCTTCGCTCCCTCTGCCTCTTATGTAATCCTTGATCAATATCCTGATTATGCTAAAAGGGGAATTCAACTTACATATGTGGAAAACTTTAGCAGCTCTGCCCTTTCCCTTTGGATTTTTTTTTTCTTTTTTAACATGTCCGACACATTTAACGTGAAAATTTTACTTCTCTCCACTTTCAGCATATCATCTGTACTCGAACAGCACGACCAGGGAGGCGGACGAGATACTATCAGTAAAATACGACGACGGAAGATGGTCCAAGCCCTACTACGACTGCGGGGGCGGCAACATTTGGATGCTCACATACACCGTCCCCTTTTTCGGCTACGAGAACGGAACGTACTTCTTCAAGTAAGTAACGTGCCAACTTTAAGCATTTTCGTTTTGTCTCAAGGGGATCTTAGGACCTGACCTCAAATTCTGAAAAGTTTTCCATGTCCACGTGCGTGTAATTTTCCTTTTGAAGATTAAATTTCGAAGCTTCCACCTCAAATTACAGTGGGCGGGTGCGCTCTTAAAAAGTCGTTGAAGAGCTATTAGCCAAATCTGCAGGCGGACAATGAAGTGCTCAACGACAGGATAAAGTGATATAAAACTTTTGCGATGGTAATGCGACAAAGTTGAAAATTATATTGTTTTTTCTTCCCCTGGAAATAATTTGCTTCAAACTTCTTCGACTAGCATGTGAACACATGTTTCAGACAGCTTTATGGACATTGAGTGCGAATTTTGAATAGGTGTAGAGATTTCATTTAATGATAAAACAGATTTGTATTAATTGCTGTGTGCTTTGGATCACTTTATCCGAATCAAATTTCGTTGCATGAATGTATTGAATTTGAAATTGGCGAATAGAGATTTCCAAACTCCTAATTTTGTGAAAAGGATATCAAATTGCATATGGTTTATGCACTTTGTATATCAATAACTCGATCCAATAATTTTGTTCAATTAGCGATTTGAAGTTTGTTTTTGAATCAGGAATAGTCAATGCAATATGGACATTAAGCACATTTTAATATAATCAAGTTAAAGCGCAATTACAGATCCAGTTCAGATAAAAGAAAGCAAATATTTTATAGTATATAAATAATAATTCAATTTTATTTACTAGTGTTTTCACTTTTCATTTCATTCATTTAAATGTTAATTCATTTGTGCAGGTATATATGTATACCAGAATTAACTAAACTTAGTGCTGTAAGTAAGTTCAGTATTTATCTATGATATTTATAATTTGTCTAGCAAAAGTAATATTGACTAGTTTTATAGTTTTAATTGAAATGATGAGAATTTGAGAAAAGTTTAATTTTATACAATTTCTCGTATAAATTAGGAAACTGAAGAAGATCATTGCACAACGATTGTTAATACATTTCTTCCGACATCTAACATGAAAATCTGACGTATCATAATAATTTTACAACGATGTCCAAAACATGTAGGTACCTACTAAGTGCACCGAGGTGGAACTAAATTAGAGCTTACTAGATAATCCTATCATAGCTATGCCGTATGAGATTTATCTACTACTATCGGGAAGCATTGTAGAACTAAAATTATAATCTCCTTATTGCTGTTAATTGAATTGGTATTTTGTATTGTATACATATGTATTTAAAATCAAGATACTAAAATTCATTAGCAAAAATTAAGCTCAATACTTTCGAGTTTCTGGCTTATTTCGTTTTACTCATTTCCTACACGTTTATTTATGCAAAATGAGACTCTGTTTTATTGTTTCCAAATGTTGCACCAACATTTGAGACCTAAGCAAAATGTTTAAATTGGTATATAAGAACATATACGCAAATTTCATACCAATAACATTCGTAGAAATTGATGGCGTAATCAAAAGCTCTATTTAAACATTCAAGGAGACCGAACACCGCCATAATAATCAAACATACTTCAATTGCAGAATTTAGAATATCCAAGTCTTCCGTTCTAATGTTTCCGATTTTGATGGTTGAACATAAGCGCAAAATACGCTGGGTAGAACTAAAGTAAACATTTTAATTTGAATGGGAATGGAAACTGCGAGACTATATTTAGCTGAAAATCGGAATTCACTTAAACTTGAATTCAAATGAAATGTAAACTAAAATTGACTGTATTCCAATTTAATTTTGCAATTTCAAACTATACACAATGATTTTCTAGGAATGAAATTAATCATTAATTGACTTTAAAATTGTTACTGATATTTCTTCGTTCAGATTAATCAATTTTTTAGTTAAAAGAATATACCACAGTTTCCCAATAATTAAATTTTTAGATGCTACACAGTAAAATCCGAATTTATGTTATTTAAAATATTCAGTGTAAAATGAGAAAACCGTGCAACTACTCAAAGCTATAACAAATATTCAACATAAAAATATGTGTGCTCACATTTACCAAATAAAGTTATAAATTAAACATGTATTTTACCAATGCTAAAACTCGTAGAGAAAATTGTGAGAACTACTTCATCCTGAAATTGCACCGCTGTAGCTGCACCTGAAACGTGCACACCTAATGTGAGTATGGCTTTATGCAGAGCAAATTTAATGTGGCAGACGTGCCTCCACGCCAAATGGTAATACACAATTTATTCCATAAATTTTTTCGTAATTCTCCGCAAATGAAAAATTGTAATATTAAAAAAATGCTTTCTGGTGTGTAACTACATATACATACATGTTTGAAAATGTTCCCGAACGTAGCTTTTTTTCGTTGCACATGCTTTTAATGAGATTTTTGTAGAGTTTAAGTAATGGTAAAAATGCAATTAAAACCTATAACGTATGCCCAAAAGTAAATCTGGAGGTTCGTATTTCATCATTTAAATTTGGTAGAAGCCGCAAGCTCTACATATTAATTGAAGCAATCATGCTGAATAAATTTGCATAGAATGCATTATGTTATATCATGCATACCATTTCAATGAAACCGCATTTAAATGGAACTTAGATTTTAATTGGAACAAATCTGTAGAGATATTTACATTCAAGAATTATTTGTTTTAGAGAATTGAACTTTTAATTCTAAATGCTGTGACAAATAATATACATTATATAAACAAGGCAAACAACATATTGTCGTTTAAAGTTTTGAAGTTTTAATATCGTTGGCTAAATATAAAGACGCGTCTAATGTTGTTTAATGCTTGAAAATTTAACCTAGCAAAGTTTTAGACAGTTTACATACATGTTTTCGTCTCTTGCGAAGTCCTTAAAATTGGCTTATCTATGCAATATACATATTATACTTTCTTAAGTGGAAATATTGTGACCAAACCAAAAGCCCTATTACTGCAAACGCAAAAGGACATTTAACGTATTTATTACATAAAGATGTTAATCTATACTAATATTATATAAGATAATCAATGTTTTTTAAACAAAATATTGTAAAAGGCAATATATGGTGAAGTATATTAAAAAAATTTCTCAACTTGAAAAAAAGAAATAGCAAAGTTAAATTGATAGAATTCTAAAAGTACTCCTGCATTTTTCAAGTTTCGTGTCCAAGGAGTTGATCATAAACTTAAGCACGTTTTCTTGTAATTCTTTGAAACAGTCAAAGTTTCATTGTGTGCAAGTTCAGAGAATAAAAGGTAACTTTCGTAGTTTTAAATTTTGTTTCCAAGTATCCAGAATCATTTTCTAAGTAAGTTCTCCAGAAATACCTTTCGATTCGAAAAAGGGGAGCCGTGCATAACAACATTTTTGTGCATGTGTTCCACGTAAGCCACAAATTCTCAGATTTACACCTGCCGCCTCAGCTTCATTTTTATTTTCCGGCTCTGCGGAGCGAGTTGCATTGTAATGCACAACAAAAAGTGATCTATAAAAATTTAACGAGGAACAGAATAATTTTGTGGTTTAAGTGGTTTATGTTCTGTGGGAAGTGTACCGCATAAAAAATCTGTTAAAACTGCCATTCTCCCATGAATGTTCAGAGCATTCAAATATTTAGTACCCTTAGGGGACTGCTTTTGTAATTGACCACCCCCACCGGACGTTTATTGTCATAGTACTCATTTAATTATAAAACAACATTAACTCGATTACAGGACCTCCCTTGCCAGGAGCGGATTAATTGCTTATGCATTTTTTCCTGTAGATATAAAATTTGCTCTGATACTGAATTTGAGTTGAAGTAGAGGATGTTTATTTATCCTCGCCACCGAGAAAGGCTATGCTTTAGTCTGCCATTCCAGAAATATCCTTTTAGGAGCCGCTAGAAGTTTTGGATGATAATTGCCGGAATAAACAAAGCCTCCACCGCGACCTCCGACGAGGAGTAATCGCATGCACTTAATGCGCGTTTAAAGTGGTTGCTTTCGGGGAAATACGCCCGCATAATTTATGGTCTGATGGGGAGCCGTTTTTTAGACGACAGAACGATTTCCAGGGAAATTTCCTGGTATTCCGGGACGGCCCAGACCCTTAATGTGGACAAGTTCATGCAAATTGCCTTGCATTTTTCCAGCCTGTTTTGATATTGCCCTTCTTTACACCGAGTGCATCCTCAACGAGGCCAGACGAGAGTTTCGAGCAGGCTAATTTTCAGCGAATTTCCATAACACAAAAAAGTTTCCAAGTCTAAAGGTTTTGTTATAAATTAGGGCAAGAATTTGGGGGTCAAAGCCAACTCCAATGTGGCTCGCAAATCCTTAGGCTAGTCGGTTAGTTTTTTGGTTTTTTTGTTTTTTGTTTTTCGTTTTGCTTTGCTGTAAGGGTACTTTAAGATACTCTTTTCCGCTGGATGCTGGTCGGGTCCAGGTGTAATTCACAGCCAATTAAACACTAACGCTTCTGGCAAATACAGCGGCTTGTCTAGGGATTTATAGTCGAGAAAAAGGGCACATGTGGCTTAGGGATTACGGCCCACTGATTGTTTTGTCTGTTCCCGACTCGTAAGATAAAGTACCCTTCGGGAGGAAAACAAATTTAGAGGAGCTGCATTGCAGAAATTTTGTGGAAGAAGGTTTTGGGTACTTAACATGGTCAGTTTTGTTAAGACAGAGACTGAAATGTTCACAACCATTAGCTAATTAAATTTAATTTAATTAATCCAGCAAAAATTTATTTTGTATAAAATACAATTTGTTTTTGGAATCATTCATTTTCATGCAAAGATTAATTTTTGAAATTCACCTATAGGATTATTTTATCTAATAAAATAACAAAAAATTAGTTGGAAGTATCCACAATATATTCTGTGACTATTCTCAACGCTCAAAATTATTTTATATTGAATTTGTTTAGTTTCATTATGTACTAAAAACGAAAGGCACCAGAGATTTTAAAGAGGAAAATCATTCGTTCTTCGTTATTTTCGTATAATGCTTTGATACAGCATATGCTTATATTTTCGTCCTCTTTTAGGCCATAGAATTCGTTTTTGTTTGTATTTACCTGCCAAAAGTACGAATTTCTAACGAATCTGAAAATGGCCCGAAGGCATTTCGCTGCTGCTGCTAAATAAACAGCTTTTCATAAAATACCTAACCTTAGGTGCTTCGAACGCTTTTCATGGCCTTTAAATCCCGAAAAACCTCTGTTCGCACATCGTTAAAAATCCACCTGAAATCTCTCTTTTGTGCTTCGTAGTTAATAACGCCCGAAACATAACAACATGAAACATAGCAGCCGGTGTGCGCGGCGGCGGTCCTGCTCCTCAGAGTTGGCTGTCATGTCTGCAAATTATTTAAATTGTTATTGGCCTGCAGCCAGCCAAGGCCCTAAAGAATTAAGCCCCGCCACAAAGTGCAAAAACTTGCTGCAGGACCGCCACCACACCGCCGCGATGCTACGCGCGATGAATACGAGCTTAGGGGAGCTCCGAGGACATCCAGCGGAGCCCCAAGCCCCAGGGATTTCCTAACGAAGTTGTTAAGTCGCAAAAAGGCAGCCAACAGCGAAATTTGCTACTTTTGAGTCCCATCCAACACCCGGCGGATTGGCACTGCTTGCTGCTTAGAGTTAATTAATTTTGGCGAAGGTGAGCTATTTCTCGGCAGGACTGCTAATTAAGGGGATCTGTGTCCCATTCGTCCTTGCTGAGGATAATGAAAATTACTAGATGGTCACGCTGCACCGCGTTTCGAATGGTAACAGGTAATAACCCCTTCGATAAATGCGACTCACCTGCCCGCGGTGTCAATTGACGGCGATTACAGAGCAAATCGATTTCACTCAGAGTCAGTGACTTCGGGGTTTGATGTATTTTAGAGTAGTCCCCCAACGCTTGCCAGCAGCTAATAGTGGATCAAATGTTTCCGCCTGGCAGAGCTCTCCGCGTCATCAAACTTTTAGTCCCTCAGGACTTTTGAAACAGTGAAACTTAAACTGGAAAAGGAGAAAGCGTAAAGTTTGTCTTCGTATCCGTGGGGTAGAAGTAAACATGACGTTTTTCTGATTAGAAGATGAGAATGACTTTCACTTGAAACTATAATTAAGGGAGCCTCTAAAGTTACAATATGTTGAGGAAGTTGGTCCAGGTTGAGTTATTCGCATGTTACTAAAGAGCCCATGCCTTGAGGGTGAAAATGAATACGAAAATTTATGTTTCTTATTTCAATTATAGGGATTCGATGAGAGAAAAATGGAAAATTGTATCATGTATACAAATTTCCAATTCGATATTTGATATTATGCGTATTAATAAGGTTTGGAAAAGTTTCGAACCCTTCCAGTACAGAGTTCAAAAACGGTAACTTTAACTTCGAATATTCCTTGAAAAAGTTCAAATATACTTCGTAGAAAAATGTTACCCTATTTAAGTTACAAAGTTTTCGTATAAGCGTTTAAAAATAAAGCAGAAGCCATTTTGGACAAAGGACAAAAATTCTCTCAAGGATTTATTATACCAATTTTTCAATAGTCAGGTAAATTTATGCGCCGAATAAAATAGTTCCAATAATCAACTTGTCTTTGATAAGATACATTTTTATAATACTACGTACACGAGATTTATTTAATGAAAATTTAAAATTTTTGTTTTGGAACTTTTTAAAGTGGTGGGAACTATTCTCATTTAATTTAATTTGTTTTCCCTTGTTTAGTTGAAAATACAAAACTGTTTGTATTGTATTACTAGAAATAACCATAGTAACAATTATGTGGAAAACTATTTGGCTGTGCGCTTATTTGTTTTGTACGTTATTACCCTCCCACCTAATTATTCGTAAGGTGCGTGCGGTTAGATTCAACATGTAGCAAATTATTTGCAATGAAAACATTAAATTCCAAACAGAACTAATATTAACACTCTAAACTTCCCTAGCATGCAATAAGCAATAATGTTTGAGTTAACTTTCCTGCAAATAGTCCTATACATGTTATATATTTACATATGTCTGCTTGCGTAGGTATTGTAAGTTCGATACATTCGCGATGAATTAAACATTATCAGCGATTCTCCCACATATAGTCGCTTTTAATGTATCAGATAAGGAGTCCTATAGTTCTTCTCACCGCACTACGGTAGCTGGATGGGGAATAAATCAGTTCAAACGGGCGTATTACAACAATAATTAATCACTTTTATGTAAGTCGATTAGGATGAAGGTACCTTAATCGCAGCTCGAATGAATCCCTCTCAGTTATCTGCCTATCAGTGGCGCCAGTTTCTT
Organism: Tolmerus cingulatus; assembly: GCA_959613345.1. Lineage (NCBI taxonomy): Eukaryota > Metazoa > Arthropoda > Insecta > Diptera > Asilidae > Tolmerus > Tolmerus cingulatus. The sequence continues at coordinate 5,110,581 of OY390708.1, forward strand.
AACGATATAATCCACATTTGAAGGACATGCATAATTTGATACCGCCAGTGAGCACGAAATTGTCTTTAGCTAGGCAGAGGTACCTGGAAATAAATTTCATGCTTTGTTCCGGGCGGGGCAGGGCTTCACTCGTTCGTATTATGTTTATGAGCACCCTCTAGTAAAACACCCGCACATAAGCTCTGCATATGAATATTTGCCGATTCTTCCTTGACACACGGCGTTCATGCCTCCATCGATTATCTTCAAGTATTAATAATGCTTTCATGAAGTTCTTTATCAGGGAAATTGGACCGGGGGGAGAGGGGCGCTGCCTTACGAAATAAATTGCCCTGAATTTGATTAACCTTTAAAGAGGCTGGGCGTGGATTCTCTTGAAAACTCGCTTACGAGCACTTCAGCATGCCTGCGCCAGCTTTATTTGGATAAGGACGAAGACGTAGCAAGGTCGTATTTTGAGCGTTTTTGCAGCAATGATATAACTTTTTTAATTTTAGACGGTTTGATTTAGCCTGAAGAGGTAATTACACGCATATCTATAGCAAATAGGCTTATTGCGACGGGGGAATATGTTCCGCCATGCTCTACGCAAGAATGAATCACTTGGAAATTTATTAATATGGATTAGAGTAGTCCCCCTTTTGTGCCGCTGTTATAATAAATACATTCCCAAGACGAAAAATTCTCATAATATATTCTTATAATAGCAGGGTTCATCGAAAGTATAATTAGCTCCGTCAAAAGAAATCACAGAAAAGCCACGCAATCCGACTTCACTCCAGGTAGTATTATGAACTGCTTAAGAAGCGTATTTTGAGAGCAAAAATATCTTCATAAGATAGCACAATGCAAAAGGCTTCATCTCTAGCACGTAAATAAGGACAAAGTAGGGTGAGGAAAAAAAGTATAAGATATATACTCTTTATATTATTTTTATATAGGTTTTTCCACATTATATGTAATACAATACGAAGGTTCAATTACTGAATATAAATTGTAAATTCTAATAAGTTTATAAACGTATACTAACATATATGGACAAAACACTAAAAATACCTAGCCAGAATAACCTGTTTCTTTTTTGTTATGGTAGTAGTTACGTATACCAATCCAATATTCAATATAACCGATTGTTATAAAGGAATTCAATTCATACATTTTAAAATTCAAGTTCTCAATATTATGCTGTAAAATAACATTTATTTTAAGCATTAAATGTTCATATTTCTTCGTCGCTACTCATACTCATGGCGGAGTTCGAAGTAGTTTAATATGTTCCAATAATAATTAAAATAAAGTAGAGTAATTTGTTTACCATAAAGTGAAAATGATTTAAAAGCACCTTAAATAAACGAAACTACACCTTACATAAATTTCATTGCTTATTGAAAACTTTTCACTTTTAGAATTTTCAAATTGAAGTTGACTTCTTCTTCAAACACTTTTAAATTTACAAGGGGATATTCATTATCACCTCCTAATCTGCGGACTGGACTGATGAAAAAGTTTTTGTTCGAAACTTTTTCCATCAAGCTGGTAGCAAACAAAATCGTAAAAAATCTTTCTTAACTTAAAGGAATTTTCCTTCATAGCATCTGTTTTTTTCGAATTTATCGATTAGGCAGTTTTAGAAATGCGAACATTTCTTGTTTATTTTGATAAATTTCTTAAACCAGCTTTAGTCTGAAGAATTATGTTCTTCAAGTTTAAATCAATATATTTATAAATAAACAGGACAACCGGTCGCGACTTAGTAAACTTTTCGACATTCTTGTAAGACATTTAGAAAAGCATTGAACCCATCGTAATTGACAGTCAAACAAGGTGTATAATCCATCGATTGTCTTCCACGCCTTTTATTTGAAAATTTATAAATGTTTGAGCTTTCCATAAAGAAGGAACCAACCATAAACAAAGTTAACGAACGCAGTGAACTTAATTCTTTACGGGCTTGATATTTACGAGCAATGGAGAATTTTAAATTAATATTATTATGCAATTTACTAACTTAATATTGAACAAGAAAAACTAAAAAAATTCCATTCTTTTCTTACAATAATCATTGTTTTGTATTTTGAAAACAACCGAATCAGAGGAAATAAATACATATATGAACAATTTAGTCAATTGATTTCTTCATAATTTTAATAAATTGTGTAGTAATTATCGATTGAAATAGCTGCCAACATTATTTCGCTACTTATTTTTGTGGCTATGAGTTATCTTCATCAATACAGAGATATTTCGGATATAAACACAAACATGTCATACATAATGTAAAGAGATTTGATGATTGAACCTTAATTTTATTTTATGCAAAAAATGTACGTTGTATTAGATAGACAGCAAAAAATATATTCACCACAAATTGGGGCTCATATGTATTAGGATGTTAAACTTCTTCCAGCACAGGAATATAAAATCTACAAATATCTACAAAAGACGTAAAATGTGATTATTATTAACGTGAACATAATCACCTAATATTATGTATACTTGCAAATTTTTGAAACTGCCTTCGTTTTACTTATTCTAACACTCATTGTGGACCTTGAAGCCTTCGTAATTGGCAAATTTCAAATAACAAACTTTCGACCACCCCCAGACCATTGAGAAAATATTTAAAAATTTATGAATGTTGTGGCGCGTTGTATGCTCATGCAGGACTTTTTACCACTTTCAGGGGGACGTCGGGGATTGATATCGACTTGAGGCGCGTGGACATTGACCAGTGTCCGCAGAGAAACACCCCTGGGACCACTCAGCCCCTAAACATATTTGCCGGGACCGACAAGTGCAAACAGAGGACCACAATGGTAAAACACATATTTACGCTTTCTTTCTCAATTGCCACCTATGCTGGCAGTTATGCTATATGTAGAACTAGTGATTTTTCCCGATTTTATTTGTTATGCTCTTATAAATGTTCTATTTCGTCCAGTGCGAGGCCATAACTGGGCTTGGGTTCCGACGCGGCTCGTACAAGTGTGTGTGCCGCAAGGGGTTCTATTTCCCGGACACGGTCGCCACCCAGAAGTACTTCAACGGGAGCGTCCTCGAGGAGGAGTACGAGAAACTTATGCTGGTAAAGATGCCCTTGATCTGGAAAATTCACTGCAAATAGTTGACATTGAGAAAACATTATTTTTATTTCTCGTTTCGGTTGACGACATTTGCACAGGGCGAGGACTCCACCTACAGCAAGCCGCTGGCCTACGAGTGCTTGCCGTGCGCCGAAGGATGCGATTTCTGCGAGGACGCTTCACCTTGCGTCGCCGCCCTCAACTGGCCCATGAGGACGAGCATCCTCGTCCTGGCGTGCGCCGTCATCGGATTATTGCCACCTGCCGCCTGGTTCACCTTTCGCTATCAACAAGTCAAGGTATGGAATGAACAAGATTTTGTCCTAGCCCTGGGCCGGAAAATCCTCAGGAGCTCTGAGTGCCTCTCGAGCCGGGAAGGGTTGACGTCTTCACTAATCCTTGACGGGCTACATCCATACTGTGCAGGATTATTGCCAGTCCAGACGACGTAATTGCGAGACACTCGAGAACCCTTCTGAAATGCCAGCGAAAATGAGCATTTCATAAAGTTGCCTTATCAAAAACGAATAATAAGTTTTTGATTTCCACTATACCGAACCTTAAGCACAAAGCAACAACAGCTGCAAACATTACGCGATTCAATTTTCACATTTAAGTAAACCGTGTTCATACATAAACAATAACTAAAAGCTTCTTAAAAAAATTTTCCAGAAAATCTCCAAAAATATAACACCTCCTTCTACCTCTCATTTATATCAAATTGAATTACTTATTTTTGATGTATGCATACACAGCTACATATATTAAATAGTAATATTGTTTAAAATATCATTCTTCCTTTTCCTAAATTTGTAGAGTTTGCTCTACTCCCTATTTCGGATCCTTATATATATATTTCAGACTTAGAAAATCTAGGGGCTTTCTAGTATTTCAGGATTTAATAATAATAATGTTTGTGTAAGTGATTAACTAGAAATTTCTGATAATACAATTTCAATAATTACAAATTTAAAATATTTTAAGAAAGGGAAACCCCTTCTTGAACTGTAATGATATTTCGTTCAAAACCAAAATTAAAATTTATATATCAAAGATAAGGCAATTTTATTCTATAAAAAAAATTTAATTATGCGTAAATAATTTCTTCAAAGCAAGCAAAATTTGTGACCAATTTCTATATAAAGCTCTATAGAAATATGATTCCACCTCAACAAAACTCTACAGGAAACAAAATCGATTCAGTTATTTGAGTAATAAATTGCCCCTAACTATTTGAATTGATTCCCCCCACCATAATGGGCTTTTACGCATGCCTATAAATTATAAACTTTCCGGGGACAAGTTAATACCTTTAAGAACTCACCCTAAGAAAGTTCGAAGGATACAAAGGTTTCCTAACAAAAACTCGTTCATGCTGTGCTGGGGGACGCGTAACAATTTTATTATTTTCAGTTGCGGAGCTCAAAAGTGCCCTGCGTTTACATTAGTCACCGGCTTGAATTGTCCTTTCAATTTGCCACAAAGCAGGATCCCGGGAGCATAACGAGACAGAAGTGCCGGGCACAAAATAACATCCCGGTCCTTCTTAGTCCTTGGTGCCAGAAACAAGAAAATATTTGAGTGATGTCTGGGGAGCGCTGGTACACCCAACATTGTTTCCTTTCAGAGTGTTGTTATATCGCAAAATGCAAGCAACTTCTTCCACTAACTTTAGAGAAATATTTTGCCCCAATGGACGGATTACGCGATGGTTCCGGGCTCTGGCTTCGCTTTAATTTCTTTAAGTAATTCTTACTTCAATACGTTTTGGAACTTCAGTCAGTCTCGGTCTGCGCTATTGTAAAATTGGACAGCATTCATGAGGTCGAGGATTTCCCAGGTTGCTCTATTCAGTCGTAGGAAAGAAAATTTATAATACATTACTGGGACTCGGGCTGACCTTCTATTCTAATGTCGTTTGCCAGCGCTTGTCCCACTGTGCAATTTAAATTTTCAAAACTGCTTTAAAATGCTACAAACGATGGAGTACATTCGAAATGTCTGTCTGTCTTTTCAGGTGGTGCGCGCAGCCAGCCCGGCCCTTCTACGAGTCATAGCACTGGGTGCATTCTTCATCTACTGCACGGTAAGTACCACGGGGCGGGAACCCTGCTGACAGAGCACTCCACGGAAAATATTTTCCCCCTGGAAGACCTAGTGCTCCTGAAGTGCCCCGCCGCCTCCGAAGCGGGACTCCAACAGCACCTTTGCCCTAGATTTGCTTGCGAGGTGGCTCCAGAGTCTATTTTTCCATATGAGCAAAGCTGCACTTGCAAGGGTGCTGAATTCTAGAGGCAACCATGGTATAGCACAAATTAAAGTTTTATAATTTGATATCTAATGTAATATTACGTTATGTTTCGTCTTTTCACATATAGTTCTTTAATTATCAGATTTAACGAAGGAAAATATTGAAGAAATTGTCGTTTTGTGTTTATATTACATTACGTTTTTTCACAAGCATACTATTTCACTGAGTAACATTAATAACGATAATTATTCGCTCTACTTTTATGCTGCTTTCCTCTGTCTTCCAAAATTAAATTGATATTCGAAAAATGACTTGTTATACAAACTTGCAATGTTATTTTACGAAAAAACTCTTCGAAATATTTCGTTTTCCTTTTTCATATGACACGCCCTTAAAATCCAAACAGAGCCACTTAATACCTATATAAGAAGTAACAATTTTTAAAATAAAGTCACAGCCTAAAGCAATCTAAACACCTAACGTACATTTTTCTAATAAACTTATCAGCTCACTGGAAAGAAGATAAGATTCTCGCTTGATTTTAAGAGGCTCATATTTTTTAAACATTTGCACATTGTGATATTAAATTAATACTGTCAAAGACACACATGTGATTATGTAAATTGCTTCCACCTCGTGAAGCACTGCCGCCCTAAAAGAGGGTTGTATCTTTGGTAGTGCTTTCACATCAGCTCACATTCAGACTGACTTCAATCATAGAAAAACTAAGTATACTTAGTTTTTCTATGCTTCAATTCAGTTCTGAATCGAACACTGCAGTCAGTGGAAAATGAACATTTTCAAATTGGAACCTACATCTTGTTGACTTTCATCAAACTTTTTCTAAAATAGCAACGATGTATCTTAATGTATTTTAAATTATTGATACAATATATTAACTCTTGAAATGAAGCCACAAGTCTTTAAGACTAATTTAAACTAAAAGTTGAATTAATTCGTCAAAAAAGTGTTTAATACAAACTTTAAAACTCGCATAAATTTAAGAGGAAAATCTACTACATATTTAAATTAATTATTCAAAACGATTTGGAGATATTGTTCGCTATTTTAATTGCTAAGCATTAATTTCAAATATTTTTATACGTTACCCACTATAATGGAAAATCCACGAGAGTTAAAATAAAAACATTGTATTTATTGCCTGTTCTTTTACATTTAATCCAAGTTAATTAACGTAACGATTTCACGTAAAATTACAAAGAGATTCCATAGGTAGAAGGAACATCAGAGACATGGAATTTCGAAAATATGCAATTGAGCTATGTATGTACATTTTTACCGAAATTCAACATAAATTTCACGTGATGTGTGTTTTTACTGGGTGGATATTTTACTGATTGCCGGAATTGTCATTGCGTGCTGAAACTTCGTACATTATAAAGATATGGGAAAATAACGAGGGTAAAAAATTTGTTGAAGTGATTTCTGAAAAATCATTTTCAACCTGTGCTGGAATAAAAAATTCAAGTCAGACTATAGGCTGGAGTTTTTGAATTAACAAATCTTAAATTCCCAGCCCCAGGTTGTTTTTTAGAAAGCTAATGTTTGCACTTTAGGCGGCTGCCTCTAATTAATTCTTGCTTACAGATGTAAGAGTCCGCTAATAAATTGCCTGTCGTCGCAGTGTTTTGCCCAGAAGTAGTCAGAGTTCAAAACTTCTCAAGTTGAGTCCTGGACGTTAAATAAGCTCCTAAGGGACGTAATCTTGCACCATACTGCTAAAAATACGTCCGCCTATACAAGAAATTGATCCGGTGATAAAGTCGCCTGTTGTTTTACCATTTCAGCCCAGTTAATTGGTTCACTGAAATGTTTACGATAATTTTCGCAGAAAGTCCAGGCGCGATGGTCGGTGATCCCTGGGGACGCCCTGCCGCCGTAATCCTATTAAAATGATTGCCTACAGGGTTGACGTCGTTGGTCGCAATTTAATGCCAAATTGCCATGATTTTCCGCAAAGAAATATTTCCTGATAGGATTTGTGTTTGGACGTAAATCTCCTTTTGCTCTTCGATTTTCCCGTCACCTCTGGAAGGCTTTGTTGAGAGCTTACATCCTGATAGACGGACATCCTCGGGCGTGGCACGTAACCGATGCAGCTCATTAAAATGGAAACATTCACACACAATGGAGTTAGGGTTTAGTGCAATCCAACTATGGCTTTCGTAATTCTATGCAAAACCAACATTAGCCTTTGTTTCGTAGGTACATCGTTTCCGATACTCTGAGCATTGAGTAAAAATGTTTTCTAGGGAAGTGGCGAAATATTCAACAACACCAGTTGATGTTTCACTATAAAATTAATTAATTTGTAAATATAAAATATACCTACCATACATTAGCTGCATAATATTCTAAAATTACTTTTTAAGGTATAATTATCATAATAATTGTGGTTAAACCTTGAAATTATTGTTATCAATTAAGTTTTAATTTTAATATGGTTGCAAAGTTCACAACACATAGTCCAACTTTATTAAAAAAACGATCAAATATTTATATAACATAACATTTCATAAAGAGAAACACGATTACCTCATTAAACAATGTGTGCAGAAATGCAATGTTAATTACATATGAAATAAAATTTTAACGAGTCCTATTCTCCCTCCTCCACTCAGAATTGCCTCCTGCATCAGTTGTTCCGGACTAAAATACCAGTAGAAGATCCTTGGTATTAAAGTTACGCCACATAAATGCCAGTGAGCATTAAAGCACAAACCAAATCACAAACACATAACTTCGATATGGGTCTATTATTGATTTACTACCAATGATTGCGGAATAATTGCAAATTTTGTTTGTAAGGTGAAAGGGTAATAACGTAAATTGCCAATTATTATAAACTTATGGCTGGATGATTTAATGTATGTGAACGAAGATAAAAAAAAAATGTATTTATCTTAAACTTCCATAAGCCATGAGTATTTGGACCAAAGACTTTAGAAATTAGTGTAACATTAATAACAACAATAATGAGAAAACAAATAAATACCTAAAATAGAAATGTTCCTTGAAATAAACTTAAATAGCAATTGTATTAATTTGCGATTAATTATACTCATCTTTGTATTTTAATCACAATAATGTTACTCGTAATTGTAATATCCAATTTTCCAATTTCGCTTTTCAATTTGAAAAAGACATTATCAAAGGCTTTAATATTAAATTCAACAAAATACCTTTATGTTTGAATTTTCTTGTGCACCTCTGTTCAACATCTGAACATAATAGGGATTGGACAGTACGACACATGAACACGGGTTTGCCACTGCGGGGTTTAGCTAAATTTTCAGCTTAAGGGAAAAGTTGAGTCCATCTAGACAAGTCTCTGGAGACTGGAGCAAGCTATTTTGGGTTTTTGCGGTGTCTTTTGTCCGAGTAAATTCCTTTGTAGCATAACTACATGAGAAAAAGTCAGAGTCTGACAAAACATTTTCTGCTTTTTTCAGACAATTGTAATGTACCCGCCACCATCGCTGTACACATGCACCGCCAGGATATGGCTACGTGAAATTGGATTTTCGCTGACATACGGAGCGCTGATGCTGAAAACTTGGAGGTAAGTAAATTGAGACAGTTTGCAATTTTTAATGTAATTTATACTGCGGATTTTGGAGGCAAATGCTCAAAAGGACATTTTAGTTGTGCACAGTGCGATAAGAGGATCTGTAAAAAGGTATTTTGTTACCCACAAAATTTACTACTCCACAAAGGAAAGCGTTGGACGTTCGTATTCTGAAAAAGAATTTTATAAACAAACGAATTTTATTATCAAGCAGTTTCCTGATATGGATATTATCAGGAAGTCGGTTCTGTAAAAACTGGTCAAGACAGTGTCAGAAAGGCTCTATGCGGGAAGGTTTTGTAGGAAAAACTTTTGCTTTTCTAGTTTTTTACAGGACTAAGCACTGTAACAAGGGACAAAAGAAAGGATACTCGTTTTTATTTATGGCATTTGAGGACAGATATTTGCATTCGAGGCAGTAATCTTCTTGTCGGTTGAAAATAAATCTTTCCCTTGAATAGCTCTGGACGATATATGGGTCAAACACAAGTGAAATCTCCTGGAAGGCGTAAATCCTCGTTCCATGATGTGTACAATATATCGTAGTGATTTTATCAACTCATAACCTTGTCAAAAAAAATATACAATCTGGCCAGAAAAGTAGAGATAAATCATCCCATACTATGCCCCATCTAAACCGAACAAAGAGCTTACTGAGCATAAAACATGATATTTGCCATAATTCAAAAATCATTATTGATTTCAAATCAACCACCGAAGTTGTTGAGCCAGCACTAAAGCAACGAAATTCGAATAGATGTGACGTATTGCTAACGAGCTTCAGTGAGAACTAGAGCCGCTACATATTTTCATTCTGATCCATGCATCACAAAGCTAAAATTAATCTAAATCATATATTCCGAGAATATCTTCCCCTGCACAAAATAAAATACCTTCTGACATGCATGATTGATTATCGCTAATATATTTAAATTTGTTTATTCCCAAATAACGCTTTTTTGATATAGTTGGCCTTCTATTTCGTCCTACATATTCATCAATCCTTCTGTGCGGAAATGTTCTGCCAGCAAAGAGTTAAATGATTGATGCATAAAAATGTTCAATAGTTTTACACTGAGCTCCCCGTCATTACTCAAAACTGTTCGAATGAAATGTGAAAAAAATTGAAAATTGAATTAAAAATAAATTTCTGCAGTGGAATACTACTTAAACTTTCATTATTTAAATGTAAGGATATTAAAAATTATTCGCACGTCGTCTAGCAATGTACTATGAATAAATGGCAGCATTCTCAGCGAATTATTTGAATTCACGGTGCGCCATATGTTTTCAATTATTTGAGATTTAAGGGCAGCAGAAGGACGAAATAGGGCATTAAAAACGACGTTTGTGTTATTACGATATAGCATTCAAACGAGGATTTTTCAAGTATGCCAGATGTTCACTTTTATATATTATTTGAACACATATTATTTTAAGTAACAACTAGACAACTAAACATGTATCTTGAATTCTTCATTCTTACAAATTTTAAGCGATTGTTAGAGAAAGTTATGTTATATATATAGTGTGAAAATTGAGTGCTGATAATTTAACGATTTATAACAGTACCTACTTATCCTTATTACGAAGATATTGAATTTCTGGAAAAATTCTATAGTCATTTACTGAGTCTTAAAATTGCACGCAAAACCTTTAAAATTACATAAAGTAGTGCAGGACTTTTCAAGTATACTTAAATTCTTTATGTTCGAGTTTTTCATATTTTAGTTTTTGAGTTTAGTATACAAATATTTGCTGTGCATTTATTCTATTCGAGTAGCATAACATATATGTATGTATGATAAAACTGGTATTCTTCTTCTACGTTTTTTGTAACTACAAGATGGTCACATTATTTTATACACTAGTATGAATAATCACTAATAAAAAAATAGGTGTATAAATACATTTTTAAAATGGGACATATTTAGCAGCAAAGGTGTTAAGTTGGTTCAAAATCATATAAAATATTATAAGAAAAACTTGACTTTTCTCCACGCTAATACTAATAAACATTATAAGAATACAGTCGTATTAATCATCGGATTTTGGCATAAGAATCTGTTTTACAATTTCAGAAATAAGTACAATAATACAATCTTTTTTGAAAACATCTGAACCTTTAAAAAATTTTAGTTTGCGGACCGGAAATTCCTAATGCAATTATCTACCAACTGCTCTATAATAATAAACTAATATCAGAAAATCCTCAATTGCATTGAACTTAAAATTTTAAAAAGCCCACATCCAGGATATTTAAGTGCTTTATCGATTTACAAAATAAAGGCACAACAAATTCCCATATATTTGCTTTTCTAGAAATTTCTACCACAATTCCAATTTTGTTTGATATCGAGAGAATTTTAATTGAATTGTTTTAGCCTGTGGCCTTGTGGGGCAGGTCGAAATCCTCCCTAAAGTGCATGATGCAAGTATGCAAATCTACTGGCACTCGAGCGGAAAACCGCCGAAGTAATTGAATTAAGCTGCACTTCGCTTACTTTCCAGGAGGCGTTAACAGGGTGACCAATAATTCACACCTCCCACTCTTCCAGGATATCGGTGATATTTCGGGTGCGTTCCGCGAAAGCCGTGAAAATTACCGACGCTGCGTTGCTCAAGCGGCTGGGCGTCATTTGCGGCGTAATTTGTGCGTGTCTCCTCGTGCGGACCGTCGTCTCCCCGCCGGAAGTGGTCGTCGGCCGGACGGCGGATGACCTCAAAGCGTTCCTCTGCAAAACGGACTGGTGGGACTACACGTTTACCTCGAGTACGTATCGCGTCGCATCGGACCCGAATTGATTCAGTCTTAATCCCAGGAGTGCGGGCGGTCGACTCCCGCACTCCCCCGCAATTCCAAGGGCCCTCTGAAACCCTCTTCCTTTTTGCAGTGGAGGTCCTGTTCCTGGCGTGGGGCGTGCGCCTCTGCATCATGGTCAGGAAGGCCCCGTCCGAGTTCAACGAGAGCCGCTTCATTTCGATGGCGATCTACAACGAGTTCCTGCTAACGTGCTTCCTGAACGTGTCGATGTAAGTTTCCTCCTTAATTTATTGGTTTAGGAGCTTTGGCGAAACGAAAGTAGATTGAAAACTTAGTAGAGCAATAGTTTAAGAATAAAAATTACGAGTACAACAAGGCTGAAAATGTTGTTTTAAAGGTAGACCACAACTACAAATGCAACGTCCGCCTAACTTTATTTTATCTATAGTAACAATTTTGTGATTAATTTCATAAATCATTGTTTGGAATGAGTTTGGAAAGTTTTGTACCTTTAGTCACTTTAGTCTATCGAATGTGATTCCCAACATGACATTCGGCGTTAAAAGTAATTTGAGTGCTGCTAATAATTTCGTATAATCATGTCTACACTCCTTAGAGAATACACAAATTAGGCATAAATGAGCAAACTCGATATCGAGTTGATACGATCTTTGTAGACTATCGGCTTACATGAATGCAATTTGAAAGCGAAATGCAGATTTCTGAAAAAGATCAACATTCACTATTGTATCTCTAGCATAGCGTACTTACTTGTTTAGTTTTGCAAGGATAACTTCTTTCCCCGTAGCGTCTAACACCAAGCAAAAACAGCTAATTTCCCAAGGATTATCTGGACTTGGTGGTGATTGGGGGTTTCTTCGTGTAAGACGAAAAATTTGTTATTCCTATGAAATTACATTATTTAATTTAAAATAAAAGGCAAAACTCTATGCTCACAATTTTGCAAACACGCAAAAGGAAAGACATATTATACATATGTAAGTTCAATCAACTTAATTTTAAAAATAATGAATTTTTAACAATGAATAAATATACATATATATGTATTTATTTCGTAGTTATGTACCTTAATTGAACAATTTATCCGAATTAATCATCATATCCTGTAATATTTATTAGAATATAATATGTAACTGAACATTTATACTATTGCTCTACTAATTATTCAAAATATATTATATAGTGCTCCGTTTTTATTTGCTAAACTATAAATTTGCGCTGACGAGTATCACAGGCCAAGAAATTTCCAGTTTAAATGCTTCTTTATTTCTGCCATTTCCGTAGGCTGTTTCTTCAATCCCCCGCGAATCCCGACCTTCTGTACATAATCTTCTTCTGCCATACGCAATTAACAGTGACTCTGCTGTTGGGATTAATCTTCGGCAGCAAGGTACAGAGCGTCTTCAGAATTTGGGTAATTCCCGAAATGTCCTTTAATTGTTTTCATTTTCGTATATCTCGCAGGTTTACATTGTGATGCGCAGTGGAAAAACTCAAGAGAACGCCATCGGGCTGGGAGCCAAAGCATCGGGAGCTAAGTTTAATTTTCGTCCTCAAGTCAGGACATTCGCTAATCCAAGCACAGCGACATCATCAACAGCGCAATTAGCTGGTAAGTGCCCTAAGCAGATTCTTAAGAGGAGTGGCCGTTTCCGAAACGAGCCAACCTGTTGAGTCCTTTTAATTAGTAGTTTAAGCCTCCCCCGCGCTAACCTCTAGTTTGTCGCCTCATTGTTTTTTACTTTCCCATTAGGTCCTCGCATTTTGGTTCAAAATTCGAGCAATAACACTAAAAACGCTCAAAATTCGCCCTCTAAGCTGAGTGAGCAATTTTCCTCACATCTACTTACGGCTAGAAATCTGAGCACTAGTTCAGAAGATGAGCTCGAAAGTACAGGGTAATTTGGAGAAGTGCAGGTCTTCATGGAGCGGTATTACACCTCCTATTGAAACAAGAATCCAAGGATCTGTTCAAAGATTCTCAGATTTCATGTGATGTGGCACAGGATGCACTTTTATGTCCTGCATGCAACAACGAAGTGCACTATGTCTCGACCAATTTCTCACATTTTCCACACTCTAATGCATTATTTATTAAGACAAATATCAGGAAGAAGCTTTATTGGGAGAAACATATCCTTCTTAGGTTACGACGAAATTTAAGACATGAAATTGACATTATGTAAACCTGGCGTGCATGTTTGAGATTTTGGTGAGGCAAGAATGTGTTCATTTAGGATATATTTGAGAATTCGTGACACCTCATGCAATTACTGGCCTTACTTATGGGCAGTTTCCCAAATTAATATCACAAATACTTCTCTTTCAAATTTCTCATAATATACTATACCGTAAATTTTCAAACATTTTAGTACTAATGGTTCCTTTGAAAGCAATTTTGTATAATGTGTTTTAGTTTCGAGTTCACTCAGGATAAAAATTACACATATAACTTACTATTATAAATTATTATATTGTGTGTATTTTATACAACATTTTTGATTCTCAGTCAGAACATCGACGTTCACATCTCAGTGGAGTCGCTTTTAATGTCTCCTTGCCTTCTTTTAAATTTCCTCTGAGACGTGATCCACTTTTAAGTTAGGTCTCACAGGTCAATATTTGTGATATATTTAATATATGTATGTACCACGATGCATCAATGATGTTCCCTAGTGCCTTGTTTTGGGACCTTTCAATAACCTTCATGATTCTCCTTTTAGTAAAACCCCCATGCTGAATACAATAAATCCATATTGGTTTAAAGAATATCTTATAGAGTCGAATTTTATTAAGTAAAGCTTAGGAGGGATGAATTTTTCCCTAGTAACCATACATACATATACATATTGCTTAATTTATTTCTCAATTAATTTTTTTTCATCTTTTGATGTGTTTCTTTTAACGAAACTTATAGCATCTGGTGTCATGTCGAGATATTTTACTGTATTTGTATGCAGTGCCACTTTTTAGTCAGTGTTTTATTGGTGAAATCTACATATTTTCACTAATATTGTTATGAAACATGTATGTATGCTAATGGGAAAAACATTGGCAAGATAGTGACGATAAAACAATACCTAGGTTTTGCAATTTATATTTGTTTCTGTGGACCGTATAATTTCTGAGGAGATTTAACTTAAGTGAGCAAGAAAAATTGAGTTCGAATTTAATCTATCAAATTTGTTTTAAAATTAAGCAACAGTGTATCTGCGGACTTAGTCGCAACAATAAATTTTTAAAGTTTAACTTATTCTCATTGAACCAACTTAAATATATTTGATAATATAATTTCGAGGTTTTGTACCTACTTTATTAAAATAAATGAATCCTCCTGTTTATTAACCCAATTGTTTTAAAATTACCTGTCAGACACGAAACTCTCAGACCAAGAAGCACTAGAGGAGATCCGTCAGTTGAGTGTCCAGCTGCAGCGGATTCAGGAGTTGGCACCTCCGCGGGGGATCGCGGTTATGACTATATCTAGCCTCCTCGACGGGTTAAAGACGACGTCCCACCAACTTTCGCTGAAGCCGCCGTCGCTCCAGGCGCTTCCCGTGCTGTCAATAGGAAACGATATCCAGAAGCATCTTCCCGCACCCCCGCAGAACGGGACACCGAAGGGTTGTGAGAAGTCTACGAACACCGACCTGCAAGGGGATGACTTCTGGGGTCAGGAGAAGCCAAAGTGCATGACTTGTACCCACGCAAGGGAGGACGCCTCCCAGAAGTCGCCCTGCCGCCAGAAGGGAAGTCTGGAGCTGAGTTTCTCGGAGCTGCAGCTTGACTGCATGTGCTCGCAGCCAGACGAGGTCTATCTCAGATCGGGGGGTGGTCCGCCCCTCAGCGCCGAGCTGCTGGGAAACTGCACCAGGACTATCAACAAATTCCAGGAGGACCACTGCAGGGCCGGGCCACAGGAGCGCCCCCCGCGGCGGCCCAAGTTCCACAGCTCGTGCAGCCTGGTTCAGTCGAACGCGAGCAACATCAATACATATTGTGATAATCATAAGAGTAATGAACATTTTTTGATATGTGATAATTGTAAAAATAAACTTTTAAGTAATAAGAGCATCGAACTAAACTTAGTTAGCCAGCAGTCCCCAGACGTCCTGGAGAACGCCCGCGCCCAGTCCAGCGGCGACGTCTCGTTCTGCTCGACGACCGGGTCTAACGATGCCGAGACACTGAACGGGAGCGATGTGACCCGGGTCAGGAATCCCGACTCCGCCAACTCGGACAACGAGTTTATGAACGGGAAGAACGGCGGCGAGGTGAGGAAGACGCGCACCCGGAAGCAGGAGAAGCCCGTCCTCGACCTCAACGACCGGTCCAAGTATACAAAAGAAGTTTCCGTTTGAACCTAGCTTAAGGCACCCTAGGGCAATTTTCTTCCGATTTCGTCGGTTTCTTAAGTTCCTCCTTCGGTTTTGCGTTATCACCGAAAAACTTTCCTGTCCGCCGATTACCCAGAACAATAATGAGCCCCTTTCGTTCTCGGTGGAGCGGATCGATTTTCGAACCTTTGGCTCCTCAGGCAGCCAATCAACGAATTGTACAGACGCTGAATAGCAGTAAAGTGACATATCCTGAATCCTAATAATTTTTATTAAGTACCTTTTTTATGATTTATACCTTAATTAGCGTCATTGCGCGGAACAGTAAGTATTAATGAGACACATAAACTAGTTTAAGATCGTTTAAGATACTGGTAACTTTGTATAGTCCTCGTAGGTAATATCTGTTAAATAAAAAAGTCTTCTCTGTGCAATACGACCGTTACTAGCTGTAAGTGGAAGGGTTCCAATCTTGTAAATTCTACAACTTTTTAAGAACTGAGGCTAAGAAGATGTCTAGTAGTTAAGGGATCTATGCGATTAACTGATATGAATAAAAGTTAAGGATTGTTTACAAAACCACAACCTCTTTTATTTTCCAACAATCAAATACCATTCTATTTTAGTATATGTATATTAGTCAGAAATCAAATAAAAGAATTAACTATATTTAGTAAGTATGTATCCTTTTCAGAGAAAAATTTTACAGTGGTTTAAAAACAATTGGACAACTTGTCCAAATTCAAAAAGATGGAATATGCGTTGTTTTGGAAGATTTCATAAATTATGAAATTTCGAATATAGAAATTTGTTAGAAAAGGAGAAAAACTAATTGCTTTTTCAAATTCCAGCACAAAAAAGTCCAGGACGTGCAAGTGAATTTTCAACAAAAAAGGTGCGAATAGTAAAGATTTAATTTTAGAAGATCGTTGATATGGAATTTGAGATTTATAAAAATGATTAAATTCAGTAATCAAACAAAGTTCTGCTATATCCTTTAACATCGTATGCATCTATGCAAGGATTTGATAAGCGAAATATATTTCAATTGTAGTTTCATATCTAATAAACAAATATTTCTTTCATGGTGCATACTTTCATTTTTAATTTAAAACTTTTATTATCTTAACCTAAAGCTGAAACTTCGTAAAATTGTAACGAAATTTTGAAACAAATTTTTCACCCATAAAATAAAAATGAAATCTTCAGTAAAATGGAATAAATGGACTAATAGCAGCGTTCCATTTTGAATGAATTAGTGCTTGAAATGCTCTTATTCGCAAATATGTATGGGAAGGTTTCGGTACCAAAGTTACTTTATTTAGGCCAATAAAACGAACGTACATAGGTACAAAAAGACAACTTAAATGGAACTAGGGTTTCCGGGTGAAGGCTAAAAAACCCGCACCAAAGGCCAATCTCATAAAAATATGCAAGATATGCCGGGAGACCTAAACTAATATTTAATCAAAACGAATTTTCAAGATGAACATATACAAAAGCCCCACATGAGGGCGAGGTCGAGGTCCTGACGAGGACCGCTTGCCTGGAGCAAATTAAATTCGGTGATTTTCCTTGACCACAGACCGCACTCTACGAGCCCTCAATGCACTTTGGCATAAAATATTGCCCAATGCGGGCCTGAACCCGACTCCTGAAGGATCGACCACCTTCATGGGGTGCGATGAGTGTGCTCAAAAGGAACTCAAAGGACATGGCCAAAGGTAGGCCGGTTGTAGGGTGGTACATCTTCAGGTCGTCCCTTAAGTTTGAACAAAAATACTTTTCCACCAGCCCCAAAGTGGTTCGATGTCATTCGACGTGACGCGGCGGTTTCCCTGGCTGTCCGCACGTTTTGAAAATATTTGATTTAATAAAAGACGATGACTTGAAAGAAGCAATATCTGGTTTATTTGCGTTGACAAGGAAAATGTTTTTAGTTATATGGTATGAATGGCAGAAACCGATTTTGATACAGAATGTGATTTGCGGAAAAATGAACTGAGTACAATTTTTCCCTTCTCTGATGATAAATATAAAAATCAGAGAAATGTTTGCCAACCTTAGCACGAATAAGCATAATTATAACAAATCACTTCGATACGATGACAGTTCTACCTCAAAACTCGTAAAAATGTTCTATAGAATTAACTCCCTCCTATTTATTTAAAAATTCGAGTTTTTCATGAGAAAAATAGTTACTAATGCGTGTTTTGATTGATAGTGTAGAAAACTTCTCATTATCAGTCACCATTATGAAATAGTATTCCATGATATCCAAAATTTTATTCTTTACTGCAGAAACCACTAAAGGGATATTATATTATGTGTAAATGAAGTTGCATAAACATGGAGTCTTTTTTATACGGAAAAATGTACGTAGGTATTTATAAATTCTATGGGCAATGGTCAATTAATGATAATTCCATACTTTTGCATATGCGTATAAATAGTGTCATCTTAATCGGAAAGTGAATCAATAGGAGCTTGTAAAATTGTAAAATTGCTAAAATAATATACCTATGTACACTCACACCTTTTGATTAAATATGTATTTTTGATTTCACGCCGTGTTTACCATCTGGAAAAATCCATAACCCAATTTGTGGAACTGAAAAATATTTTCTTTAGCTAAATTTCATAGAACTGTGGAATGAACATTATTAATTTACAGTCTTTCTTTATAAATCATATAACCAGCCAATATGTAAACTACACAAGAAATGTCATAGTTTTTTTAAAAATAGAAATAGTAAAGGATTCCAAAGTTAAAGGTATATCATACATTTTAAAATTAGAATTCATAATTTTTAAACCTTATTTTTTCTGCTTTAATAAACTATGTAAATGTTTATTTGTTTTTGTTCTAAAAGCAAAATACCATCTGCAATTTTAGTGAAACAGGAAGCAAACGTGGAACCTCAAAATGGTCCCTTCCGAGTCTCTGTCGCCGTAGGGAGTTTGTTAGTTGGCTATTTTTTGGAAATTACTCCTATGCGGACGTAGCATAATTTCGCAACACTTAATTATGCTCACTACTTTGAGGATCTCCGTCCTCCAGTCTGAATAGTGACTAGTTTTCTTTTCACCCACGCTCCTGTGATTACTCTGAATTAATTTTGGAGAGCCGCGGGCAATGCGACCACAGGTCCCCAAAAAGCTTGTTACGCTGGAAGACCGCGGGCATAGGAGGCTTGCTAAATGTCTGATGAAAACGGATTTTGTAGCAGTTTGGGTGTGTGCAGACGGTCCATTTCAGGACAAATCCTCATCCCATTTGGCTAGACGGGATAGTTTCCGCCTCCCAATTTTAAATTCAATTTTCGCCAAAATCCGCTTCGGCGAGGATATTTGCAAACAGAGATAACCTAATTTGGGTGAAAGGAACAGCATTTTTATTCATCCGCATAATCCTGCACAAATATTTGGTGTAAATCTTTTAAAAGCTGCTGCGTCCTGTCCGATGCTGAGTGCTGTCAATTAAATCATGACGAGGGTTTTGAATTAGAGTCAGCTTCCCGGGAATATTTTGTCAGCCGGCCGGGAACTTTATTACTTTCTGGAGCGATTTGTTTGGCTGCTTCGAGCTCTGTTGCAGTTCAGAAGGTGCCCGGAGCTCCGCAGCGAAAGCCAACTCCTTATAAATCACTCCTCGTGCAGTGGAATTGGCTTCCACGGATGATTAATGATTTTAAAAGGGCGTTAAACCAAGCGGCTTTAAATCAATTTCAGACGGGGAATTTCCCGAATTGGTGATTTATCGTGGTTACTTTTGCCCCCTGGCATGGGGCGTCGTTATTAAATCTCCACGGACGAGAAGTGTTCGCGTTTGCAAGTGATTTGCTTATTGTTCGCTAACAACTTAGAACTTGGGTGCTCCGCCTCAAGTAGCCAAGGTCGAAGGGTTGGTGGAACCGCATCTGAAAAAAATGTTCGTTAGATACTATCGTAGTTAACTTTTTTCAGAGCTTCAGCTGCATAATACAATGCATACATACATGCATTAATACAAATCATAAGATACGTTTGTCAAATGGGAACAAACTTTATTTGAGAAGAATTAGTAGGTATACCCACCTATCTGTTATCAAAGTGAAAATCAAACATAACTGATTAATTAATTTATTTTTATCAATTTTGAGTGCAAACTGAAAGACATCTTTAATAGAATCAAACCAAGTGTTTCTAGATGTCCTTTATATTTTGAACGTTTCAATGATAAGCATTTTTAAACATGACAAAGAATCTGAGTAAACCAAGTAAGACTAAATAAAAATATTTAAAGTACCTAAGAAATTGCAATCGTTTTCATAGCCTAGTTTCAAATTAATTATATATTTAAAATTTCCCTCTGGAATTATTTATATTTAGTAAACAGCATTTTAGACAAATTTTTAATCTACGCGACAATAAAAGGTTGCGATTTATATATCGCATTTATTTATTTACAACTTTAAATATGCAAAGTAGCTCTTTTGACAAGGTTTTATAAACGTTATAATTCGTATTTAAATAGTAATGTACATTTTTCTTGAAACTATTTTGCGGAAAATGAAACTTATTTCGAAATTAAAAATAATTGTGTGAGCGAAGAAAGCATAACTATAATTTTTAAATATTTTAGATGTAAAATATGTATTTAATATCAATACTAAAATCCGCATTTATCATTAAAACTTAGGACCAAATTAAAGGATTTAATTAGATCCTCGAAAATTAGGTAGCTACATTATATTATTTGAGAAAGGAGCAGCAAATTGAAGTAAATTTCTAGCAACACTGCTGTAGACCTATTTGAATAGCGACTCTCAAAGGAAGGTAAATCGAGGGTTGAAAATGGTAATTTGCACTTGGGCCTCCAGAACTGTTGTCATGCTACCGTGAAGGTCAACTGGGCCCAATTTCAGATTTATTTGTTTTTCTGCACGGACGACGCGGAGCAATTGATTGCCTTCGGCAGTTTGAATCAATGTCGGCGTCAATTTCTCAATTTCTCCTGTAGTCATTTATCAAGTGATGTCGGATGTCGAATCCGCTTACTAGCTGCCCTTGACATCTACTGGGTTTTCGAAAGGTTCTCACTGATATTTCACCTTACCGCCGGTGGATGTGACGAAACCGCTGTGGGAAAACACCTTGTGGGGATGGGGTGGCACGCGAATTGACAGATAGAAATGAAAAGGCGACACGGCGTACATATGCATGAAGTTATGTACCAATGTGCGAAAGAAATATTTGGGTCCCAAAATACGATATTTATGTGTACCTCCCGTGATAAGCGAGTGATTTTCGATGAATGAAAATGTGTTTTGCAAAGAACAGCCATAAATGAAATTACCTTTTAAAGCTTTCCTCTGAGTTTTCTTGAAGATTTGCCTCCACACGGCTGAAAAGGAAAACTTTCTGGTAAAAATATGCCACACGTGAGCACCTCACTCCAAATAGCGAATATTTTGCTTGGCAAGATTTTCGGAGTTACCATAGATTTGCTTATTTTCTAAATTTTCACAAAAATATCTGGAAGTCATAAAATATAATGGGCGGATTTCCGCTTATGATAATATTTGTTTTTATGTGTTAGACATTACAATAACCTGTCTATATTCAATGTTTTTTTTTGTTTTTTATTTGGACTGTTCCAAAATCGAGGTTGATATAATTCACAAAATTCATATCACTGTGCGGTTCAATATATTTTCAGAATCAAAATTGTGACCATTTAACTTAATTTCATGTCCCCTATAAATAATTTTTAAAAGTGGTCCGCCTTTAAGATTCAGATATCTCCCAAAATATAAGACAACTTTTCCCATGTTATCGTAGTAGCCTTAAAGTGATAAAAAAAATAAGGGAAAGAGAAAAACGCTTTAGCAAAGGAAACAAATGTTAAAAATTGTTTTTGTAGATTTTCTACCCTGTAAATTCCGAGAGATTAATTTCATTAGCTTTTTCCATTTACGTGACAACTGGAGTGTGAAAAATGTAATTTTCCTCTTTTGCGAAAAAACATTGAAATATATTTTTATTTATTTCTTTTGTTTTTTTTATTTTCTGGTATAGTAAATAAAACTCGATAAATTAAGTACAAAGCTTTGTAATGCAAATTGAAAGAATTTTCCGCACTAATTGAAATCAATGCAAGGTCCATTTACTTTCATCGAAATAAATCGGTTCTATTTCGCAAATTATTTTATACTCTCGTTAGATTGGAATATAAAATACATGTCAAATGTATTTATTTGTTTTAGCTTACGGTTTAGGTTCAATTAGTTAGATACATCAAAATTAATAATCCATGTTATTAATTGAATTTATTCTGAAAAAATGTCAGCTAATGCAGAGAAAACTGCTTAAAATATATTGTATGTTTCAGGTATAAATTTGCAATAATGCGTATAGCGTTGGGCCACTAATAACAAATTTGTAATATTATATGAATTCAAAATTAAATAATAATGTATATAATAAGTATGGAGAAATATACACTCAGTACTAGGTACTGAATAAAATCAAATGACATATCATTAATATAAAATTATTTTTAAAATTTGTAACGCCCGCGAATTTAAATAAAAGAAAAATGCAGAAGTTTGATCCTCTAGGTCAAAAAAATATTCTAAGGACGGGATACTACAAAATTTTTTCTCTGACGAACACCCTCAAATTTGAATAGTAAGAGGATTATGCCTTAAAAAGCACCTAATATATTTCAAATGCTGTTTAATACCTACTTATGCATGTTGTCAAATTTTATTACGTGGTTAGCATCCGTTAATAAATTAAAATAACGTGGGCATAGTAACCAGTTCAACTGGATGGTTGCACAACAATGTTCTTGCTGCAGAAATTTAATTTTCACATACCAGGAACAAAAGTTAATTTAGACCTGAGGCTTCCACAACTTAAATCACTCGAAACTTCAGTGTCCGCAGAAACCACCAAAACCCCGAATCTCAAAAACAAATGCTACACATTTAGTGCATTACATGCCACAACTTGACCGTGAAGGGTGAAGGTGGATTTTATGGTTTTGTATGTTTAAGGCTGCAAGGGGAGGAAATACTATATGATAACTTTAACTCTTGGTATGTTTAGTTAATGAACTCGAACTTTAATTTTTTATAAAACTGGACTTGCAAAGTTAATTAAAGGTTTTACGACTTACTCACTAATTCTCGTCGAACCTTCCTGTGATAATAAAATCATTGGTGCATCAAATTAACATTTGCTAAAAAAACGTAACTCTGAATATTGCATTCTATGGCTAATTTAGTTTTAATGTAGCGACTCTAATCGGGTTTTTTTTTGTTTTTCTGCATTTAAACAATCTTGGAAGTGATAAGAATTTGGTAATTTTAACTGAAAAATATACATGTAAACTTAATTTTGATTTAAAAACATTATTCTATTTTTTATCTTAACTGAAACTGACTATAATTTTCGTTATGCTATTACTTTTTAATTTAGGTTCATTGTCTTACTAAATTAGGAGAGAATTATATACTTAAGTTCTGAAGTGGGATATGATATATCAATAAAATATTATTTCTTTAAAGAAAAAGTAATAATAGTATTTACCATGTTACTAGGTCATACAACGTTTCTGGTAAATATGTAAAATATGTTATTATTTTAATATATTTTCCGTAACTGTTCAAACCACTCACTGGTCACAGAGTTTATTCAGTTTTGTCATAAAAAAGACCTTGTCACGTCACATATGGGTAGAAAACCTAAAAATGCCATTTATATTGTACTCTATCAACTGACAACATTGTTCTTCTTCGGCAAGGAAATGACCCCACGGGAACATATCCAGGTGAATTTATGGGGAACTGTTTCAAATTTTCTCAAGCATATATCATGTCAGCGAAACCGACTTGCGTTTTGCCAGGTGGAACGAGCTGCTCGATTTTGGTTTTTCGTATTCTACATTTTATTTGTGCAAAGCTATAGACATAAGCCAATGCAACAGGAGGCGATGGAGTCATGCAAGAGCGTTCAACCTGCCCAAAGTTATGAATGTAGCTCGAAAGCAAAAAGCCGTAAAGCGCCCCTTTTTACCTGGAAAATGTCATTCAAAATAGTTTTGATATGTGGGGATGCAATTGCTTTTTGCTGGGACTGCGGCAGGCTTTGTACGAGTCCTGAATTTTATCCTTGTACTATGCCACACACGGGGCCAGAAACATGGAGACAACGCCGAAAGCAGATGTTTTGAATTACAAAGAGCAAGTGCCCAGATCGAATTTTGCTTTCATGTCAAACGAAAGAGTTTTATTTCCAACATAGTTTAGTTTAAATCTCTGAGCAAGTGGGAAAACAATTTAAATTGTTATTGTTCTAAGAGGTCGAATACTGCTAAAGGACAGTGGTTATGCTTTATTTCAAATTTATGCCATTATTATCTCGCATTCCGAATTAAAAATGAATAGGAAAGGATACACTATAGTTACACTATAGTCAATCTAAGTTTTTACCAGTAAATGATACTTAACATTGACAAAAAGTGTAGAACGGCACCGAATTTAACAACAAATGATGATTGTAAATAAATGTTGACATCACTAATATGATGACACATAACAAACTTTCCACGAACAATATTTAAGCAGATATAGGAATTGATTTAAGCCGTTTTAGATACCGTATACATATTATATTTCACTTTTCTAGTATTATATTCACAGTTTCATAAATCGTTTGTAACTGGAATTAAACAAAGTTACGTAGTGATTTTATTTTATTTTATACATAATATTACAAGTAAACATCAAACGAAAAATGCACACAGCAAAATTAATGTAATCTACACTTCATTGATATTAGATTTGTTTTCAATCACAAAAACTTAATATAAACCTAAGTAACTTTATTAATCACAATGTCATAAAAGAGGATGTAATTTCTTTAACCATTTAGAAGATGTTTAATGGTTTGCGGATTGATAGGTTCAGGGCTGCGAGCATGTCTACCTTTTTCCTGGTGGTTATGTTCATCGTTTCCATCACCATGATGATCAGGATGGTGATCTGTAAGAAGACATTATTAATTTTTTTGACTTTACATTTATTTTAAAACAATTAAGACCAATTTTTTCAAAAATTTGCTATTTAAATTAAGCTTGCTTTAAATTATTCTTATAACCTTTCTTCATTAAATCAAAAAAAAAATTAAAACGAACTACTCACGAGCTAAAGTTAGGAGAACCAAGCTCAAAAATACAGCGAATATCCAAAACACTTTCATTTTGCTGAAAAAACACAGATAGACTGAAAAAGCCCTGCGCTTCGGGCAAGTTTTATATTTATTCGTTAAGAAGTTTAAAAAAAGAATCAACTGAAAGAAGCCTTCGAAACCAGCACATTCTGCCAATATAACGCGCAATTTACTATTGCATAGGTATGCGATATCACAAAAAGTGTATATCGCGAAACGTGTTTTCGACCGATCACATACACAGAGTGCAATAATATTTAGATAGTCTGCACTACTATTAAGCGAAAGCGGAGATTCTGCAGTTTTAATACATGGAAATTTTCATATTTGTCATGGGAAATTTCTTATTATTAACAATTACCGTACAAAACCGGAAATATCAAAAAGTCAAATTATAATAATTTAAAACATTCCAAAGTGCGTATTAAATATTACGAAGATGTGCAATTGCGTTTTATTTTCTATGCATAATTCAATTTAAAGGAGTAATTTTAAAATTTCCTAGTTCAAGAAAATAATGCTTCCAAAATGTATTTTGTTGTCTATTAGCATTTTTTCACATTGTATTAATTTTAAATTCTTTCGTATAAACGAGTATGAATTTAAAACCCTTCAATATGAATTCAAGAAAGTAATAAGAGTCTGTACCATTAAAAACACAAATAAACATAAAGAAGAAATTTCATATGAACAAGTGCGCATAGATAAATGAAAACACAACAGAAGTAGAGAAGCCTCTTTTGAGCCTCATATAATGTGCTAAAACGAGTTTTGTATATCTTGAATTCTTAATTTAACTGCATAGCCACACTCTGACAATACTTAAAATAAAATCAATTTAAAAAAACGTTCGATATCAATAAAAAAAGATGTTATTGCAAAATGATTATTCATTGAGAAGAAAGTTTATAAAGCATGTGTATGTATTTGTTTATATTCTGACCAAGAGCTGTAGAATATGGGAATTTTTATAATATTCAAACAGGTTTCGGATCTGCCTTTATCAGAACCTACAAATTTAGGTCAATCACTACTTTACTGGATGACCAACTACACGAGTCTTTAAAGGCAAACCCTATAAATATGTATACATATATCAAATTAATAAAATGCCGAATTGAACACTTTTCTTATTAACGAACTTTAATTACTGCATTGTACAAGGATTTTCGATACACTGTTCTCGTTAATTAAAGAGGTGATGTTTAATTGTAGAAAAGAATGGAGACATAAATAGGCAATCTGCAAGCAAAGCTTTTCTGTGAAATAAATCGATCACACCAATTTTATTTAGATTGTTATGGGAAAACATAAACTCTTTTTAATTTGCAAACAAAATAAATAATAAATATTTGTATGTATGTAAAAACAACATAACATATAGCATAGCCTATAAAACTTTTTGCTTGAGATGTTATTTTTCAAAATCCCGAATGAAGTATCACTGATTTAAATGACCGATTGAAATGGACAAGAGTTTGAAATAAATATAAAATGCTTCTTATATTTTTAGTATAATGAGATCCATAGACGATGATGTTACTAAATAAAGTTGGGTAAAACAGCATTTAGTATAAATATGTAATTTTAGAACAATTTTATAATAAAAAGAAAATCAGTCAACATTTATTATTAATATTATTTAATTCCATGACATTATCTAATTTACGCAAACAATGTCTATGAACTATATACTCATTATAGGATATAATAAACTTGTTAAGTAAATATTTAAAAATCAGAATACCAGCTTGCAAAAATTAAAATAATCTCAACTGACTAGCATTCAAGCTGAGGTACCTTGAGTCCGGCAGTTAACTTCTGACCTCATGCTCACTTCGACTGATTTCGATTGTGAATAAAAATCTTAAATAAAACTGTTTTTTGTCTACTTTACATAGTAAGATTAGTGGGTAAGATTGAGAAAACAAGAAAATTTCGAGGTTATGACTTGTAATATAATTGCACACATATAAAGATGTAACAACAGCAATGACGAAACAATTTTATTCTCTTATCCTTAGGAATTTCTTGGACATTACGAAACCTTTTAAGAATATAACTTACTTAGCATAGACTCAACTCATTTTTAGTTAGGAACAAACCTGAAGGCATATCAACAAATCACTCAAATGTGACATGAGCACCTGTACCTTGAAAATATATGACATTCCATTAGTTTCAGTGAATTTGAATTTATCGCATTCAGATGTTAACTAGCTTCTACGGTGATGCGTGCATATAAAGCATCGTCTCTCTCTCGTTTAATTTAATTTAATTGAATGGAAGCAGTTGCGGTTTTCCACACCTCACTAAACACCACACTCAGACAGGACCAAGGACTGGAAAACCCTTTAAAGTACGTGAGCCTTGAAGTAGGAATTTATCTGCTCTTTCTCACCGAGGGATACTTTCTAGGTCGAGTTTGTTTCTGTAGAGCAATAGCAAATATAAGCCTCACTTCCTATCCTACGAAGGCTAATTAACCTCAAATGAATCATGACAGGTAAAAGTTCTTGAAGAGACTATAGAAAGTTCTACGGAAAGTCATAAATTAAGGTTTCTGTAAAATTTCTGCTCGCACTGGCTTTCAAAAATATATTTTCCAATTTAGACGCCCCGTCCACTGTTTAAGCGTGGATCCTCCAGGGTAACAACCTGCCTACTTCAAAGTCATACCGAGCCCAATATAGAAAATAGGATTAAAGGTTTAAGCAGATCCTCCATAGGAGCAAATGAATTATTTCACTCGCGTTGCGCGCTGTTTACTTCAAAAAGGTACAGCCGCTGGTGGTATTTAAGGTTCATATGTGAAATTTACCCACACAAAAAGAAGTCGAAAAGAATCCTAAATTTAATTTGATCGGAGTTACGTCTTTGCATAATAAAATGAATTTGATGAGATCCGCGCCCACCTTTGAATGCCTGCTGCCAAATCTCTGGCATTGGAACGGGTTTATTCAATGTAAAGTAATAAAGTATCGCCTTCCTACGTGCGCTCCAAAGGTTTTTCTTTTCCAGCAGTAATGAAATCAAAAAGGAACTTTTGATGCCCTCCCAATGTTTGTGTACTGAATATTTATCTTAATTCCTAGAAGTGCATACGTACTACAAATTTGGTATAAAAGTTAATATTTAGGACGAGATTGAAGGATAAATGTAAAAGATGTATTATGTTTACTTAAGAATTTACAGTCTAAAGAGCTTCTGAGGCGGGGAGTCTTATTTTAGCCAAATGTAACGCATCGAATTCTGCAAAAGAAAATAAGCATATCTTGAATACACAGAAAAGATTGACATGAATAACCCCATAGTGTAATAATTTCAGCTATCAATATTTATGTTGAAGCAGTTATAATTTGCAGATATTATTTCGTTATCTTTACCAAATCTTAATTTAATTCTAGTCGTCGAACGTCATGCGTTTAAATTCAAATTTAGCTTTTATCTAGAAGCAATTCTTTCGTTTAGAGAACATTTTAAAAGCTTTCATTTTTGCCTGATTGCGTTTTTGGAAATCTGAATATCAAAACAAAAACATTAATTCACTTTCGTCATCCTTCATCATTCGTTTACGATACTTTGATTTAGTTGAAGAGTGATATAAAATCAAGAGTAGGAGTCTTTGAATATTATATATCGTATTTTAATTTAGACCAGATTTCTAGTATAACACATATTATTTAGGATTTTATAGTCGATGATACTAAAAACAAAACCTTATTGTTGGCATGAAATTATAACTGATGACTAGCATTTCTTTTCTTAAACAAAATAAATCAATTGGACGCTGAAATGGTGTTAACAATTGCGGCTTTCGTTTTTTACATTCATAATGGAAGAACTATTCGCGATACGATCCAATATTATTTCGTCTTAATAAATTATTTACAAACAATATAGTGCAGTTTTGTGAGTTGGTCTTAGAAAATATTTAGATATGTGGTATGTTAGTTGATAATTTTTTAACTTGTTTGAAAATACAAGCGCATTTTAATGTAGTGTTCACTGAAGTTTTCGAAATGACCGACGAAATAAGATATCCGGCTAGTAACTAAATGATTAAAGATTTCCAATTCGTACTGAAGCTATCTTCTGACATAAGAAGTTTATTTACCTCGTTTTCAGCACTTTTTACATTAATTAGCTTTCTTCGTGAAAAAAATAATTTACATGTAGATGACATAACTTCTTCCCAATTGTCGAAGTTAATGATTTTAAATATAATAAATATATAAATAAATATGTCTTCTTCATTTGTCATATTTTCTATATTATGATTAATTCCATTGCTCATATCAGTCTACGTTAAATTTAACTTAATAATCCTCTTTAAGGGGTTAGTTTTGTAATGCCTAACTAATTTAAATAGTATACCAAATATTCACATTACATGTAATATTCTACTTCTGCAAAAAACTGGTTAACTATTAATCTGATATGGAAAAATGTGCTCAGTTAATTCGTAGAAAATTAAATTCTGCAGAAAATTGATTATAATCATGTTCATGTGATATTTTTTACATCATAGCGAAAATAAAAGTACCGAAATTTGATATAGGTATTCATTTAATAAATAACTCAAAAATAGTCAACTGAACGCTAAAATGTATATGAGCATATCTATAGATAATTTTACTTTCTACAATATTGTGCAACATTTTTTAAGATATCTGTTACAATCAATAAATGGTTGGTTTAATTGTGCTCGTTACTTTAGGTGGCACAGTTATTGTAAGATACATATGCATATCTAAAACTTTTGATTGGATCAACTTTTCACCGAATTTTTTGAAAACGTTGACTAGGCGTAATCTCCTTAGGCATATGTCTGCTCAGAGTTATTCTGACGCGGTTTTTGTCGAGATAGAACTGCTTTGATGCTGGACTTGAATAACACGGCGCGTGTATCCATTAAAAAACGCTTGAACGAAATCAATCACCCCCGAACATGCCCATCAACTTTTCGATACGAATACTTCATTTCGTCACGTACTGCGGGTGGAAAAAAAAGATCCACCCCTAGAACTATGTAATTTTCGAGCTGTTGATGCCGGAAACGTGACTACGGAAGGAGTTCAAAAGCGTAATGAAAATTCGTGACAACATTTGCAAAGTAAGAGAAAAAGGGCAAAACGCAGTGTAAATATCCAGGTTTGTATTAGACCTAAAATAACTTAAAGCGAAATTCGCAAAAGCGCAAAGAGTTATTCAAATTCAGGGCACATTCATCCGCGGCAGAGTTTGGCATCCGCTGGATATTTTTAATTAATATACCTTCGGAATTGGGACATTTTCGGTCATTTCCACTTAGGATTAAAATGCGACTGATTGAATGCAAGAAATGTTCCCGAAGTAAATTGAATAAAAATTATTGAGGCGGCTCGTCCAGTTCAGCGCAATTGGCTACGTGAGCATTAAAGCCGAAAAAATGACCCCATAAATTCAAGCTAATGGGCATCTTAGTGCTCTTGCCCGGGCACTTATATCGTCCATCGCTGTATTGAACAACAGTGAAAGTTTCAGAATCGATATCAATTTCGCAAAGTGGATGTCACGTAAATTTGAAAAATAGCCGAAGACGAACCGGACCAATGCCAACGACCAGCGGTGGACCACAATTCTTTTGAAAAATTCCAATTCAGCGAAATCAACCCATTTGTCATACTTTCCATAACATTCGTCCTGGTCATGTTATTTGTATTTGCACTACTTTTACAAGGACATCGTGTTAACGATGCTATCGCCCCGAATCAAAAACACCGCCATCCG
Source organism: Tolmerus cingulatus (assembly GCA_959613345.1). Classification (NCBI taxonomy): domain Eukaryota; kingdom Metazoa; phylum Arthropoda; class Insecta; order Diptera; family Asilidae; genus Tolmerus; species Tolmerus cingulatus. The sequence goes on from OY390708.1 coordinate 5,141,617, forward strand.
CCACTCGAACCCGCGACACCTTAGGAAGTGTATAACAAGTACATGTACATTAATTTGTGTTCATTTGCAAACATTTTGATGGGATTAGATAATTAGGGTGCCATTTCCCATCCTGTTTGGAAATATGTTCGGCTCGATAAACACTAGATGTGATAGCGCGACACCCGGCAACCCTTCCCGGGAGTCCTGTTTCCACGTTCACTCGTTATCGGGGCACATCTCAGTCGCAGCCCCAGAGGAGGGATCGTTCAGAGTTTTTACCAGGTTTATTAAGGTCGGACAGATATCCTTTCAGCATCGTTTCCGGATAATACTTGCCGAACACAAATGCCGCAAATTTACAGGTTTACGAGCCATTAATTTCCGGACAGGGTCAGGTCACATAAATTTCCGGTTTGGAAATCAGACCGCCAGGAGTGGGCCATGGGACAAATAAATACCCCGCGCCCAACCTGAATTAAAATATTTTGCCGGCTTTCGGAATATTGTCGCAATGTCGCCACCCCCACTGGCTCATGTTGATTGCTTGCCATCGATAACAATCAAAGGACCATTGCATGTGATGACCAAAGTCATCAGTGTTGAAACCAGCCAAATCGATTTAAAATTCAGGGACTGTTTATTAATCGGTTCCCTTGCAACAAAGCTAAGAAAATGTCCATTTAAAAATAGAACACAATCATTATTGTGATAACATTTTCTATTATGGTTCTGCTTTATATTACCATTTTTAAAATGTGTAAAAATTCGTTTTGATTTCTACAAAAACATTGATTTCAAATAACTTCAACTTTCCAAAATAAATAGATAGGGTCAATTCGTTTCCGAATAAATTTAATTCTAAATTAGTGAGCCGCAGAAAGAAAAAATTCAAGACTTTGAATCCAAATTTTGTTTAGTATAATTCAGATGAAGACATATTAGACTCAATTTTTAACTTGCAAATTAATACAGAATCGTTTAAAACCTATCATTTATACGGAGTATATGTGTAGTGCAATAGCTGATTAATTTTCGATTTTGTACCGATGTTCTTAACACTATGAAATTATTAATTTATTTCTTCTGAGGTTTTTTTTTTAATGGAGAGAGACTCATACTCATCTTTAATTAAACTAGAAATATTAACAAATCTATTAACGGATAGATAACTTTAACTTTTGTCCTCATGTAATATGTATGTATGTTATATGTATGCGTAACAACATAAGTGCAAATAAAATAGATATAACCTACATATAAAAATGCAGTAAAGATTTTTAATTTTCGAAGTACATATGCAGCATATAAAAATCAGTTAGTAATAAATGAAAGTGATTAAATCGAAGTATTGACTTTTCATTAACTATTATTGATTTCAAAATTTTGAGCGAAATCTTCTTCGATTATCCTTTATTGCAACTTCCGGTTTTTTGGACATTGAGATCCGCCACAAAACAAAGAAATTTTAGAATGTCCCATGAAACCGTCCCGATAAGGGGAAGTATGCCACACGGAGATAAAACGCAAAGTATAACGAGCCCGTTGTAACCGGAAATTTGAACTTTTCTGTAGATAAATAAGAAACTTTGAAAAACGCCGAAGAACTTGCCAGAGACACGCCCTGTCAGGGATATGAAAAGATAGATTAAGGACACCGATACATCTGGCTCAGTAGAAAAGTGCTTATCTGGGACTGCCCTTTCATCTTCGGACGAAACATAAATTCCCAACATTTTATTGCGACTGTATAGGGCCTTTTTGCAACAATGGTGAAGCCGCCTGGGCCCATAAAAACTTCATGAAGTGGGCTGCTCTTCGCGTAGTTTCAAACTTTAGCGATTTCCTTAATTATGTTGCAGACGAAACCGGGTCGAGGACGGCTCTTATGCTGCAGCGCAACGCCCTTAATCCCCTATCGCGTTGAGAAGCTTAATTTAGTGATTTGGCGGAGGGCAAGGTGCATGGACCTGTTCGCAACCATCACCTGCTCACCAGGGCAGGTGATTTCGATTCAATGGGAGCAAAACAAGGGCATCGCCAAAACTCATTCAGTAGGATTATTTGGCCGGCGAGGAAATCGGGACCATTTACGTATCTGGGTACAGGATTTAACTTCCTGCGGGACCCTCGTGTGTTAAATGAAGCGTTTCGAGTTACTCATGTGAAACCACTTGTGACGCACATCGTCCAGGGGTGGACTAAAACTTTCCAAAATATTCTGAGAAATATTTTCAAAAGTTTCTAGGTATTAACAGATCCCAGAAACTTTTCCAGAATATTTTATTGATTTATGTGACCATAGCTTCTTGCGAGCCTGTCATATGTCCGACGTAAGCCTGTATGAATTTATTAACTAAACAGACTAAAGCTTAGTCCTCGTGCACTTTAAGTTACTCTTGAGGAGGTGGAAAGTTATTGCGGATTCAGAAGTTTTGATGGAATTTGGGGTTTTTCGTCACGACAGATTTTGTGGAGAAGTTTTTTTTCCGGTTAAGGTTACTGAAATTTAAAATAAACTCCAAACCTTAGGAATAGGATTTTCTGCATATATTTGTGTTAATTAAATGCTTACACTAGGAAAATAACCATAATGCTTGAAATTACACTTGACCTTTAAGTTAATTACGTAACTTTTTAACTCCTTTTCAACAATATTTAATCAAACTTACCTGAAATTTAAATTCGGACTTACCTTGCACTATTCGCATACACACAAAATTTAATAATAAAATGTACACAATATTATAACTCAAGTTTTACTGGTTGAAATTAAACTTGTAACAATTTCTTTTAAAAAACGAAGTACTTCAATGGATTTTTCAACTTAAGTTAGTAAAAAAAGCTTTTTATAGCCTTTTGGCTTTATAGGTATATTACACGCTAAGTGAAAAAATGAAAAAGAATTATTTATTTATACATATGAATTAAAAGTAAAATAAGAGAAAATCGGATTTTCATTTAAAATTTAAAGTGGCAAAAAGTGCTTCAAAAAGCCCCACCTTGAATATAATGAAAAATAATGTGAGTAATTTGAAAAAGACGTAAAATTAAACGTATTTAAGCAATAAATAAAATACGCCAGGTACATTTACTTCTAAATATGTAGAAATAGAATTCGCTCGATAATTCGACTTCGTTTATGGAGAGGAAAGTTTCAATGAATCCTGTTCCAAAACAAATTCCTCCAGTTAATTAAATGAATTGAATTCTCGCATTCCCTTTTCTGAAAGGAATCTAGGAATTAGAAATTAATATGAAATCGAATATATCGTGAAATAATTCATGATTCGCGCGGCTTGGTATTCGACAATAAATCATATTCAGATGTATGAGGTGTTCCTGGTTTCTGATTCATTTGTGGTTTTCATTCCTTTGCCAGAAATGGTTATATAATTTTGCACTTAAAAAGGTTTTCGGATTCACATGTGCGTGAAATAAAACCCCGTGTTGCGGTCTCGATCGAATAATAGTCGAAATCAAATTAATGGCCAGCACGTTTATTACAAGGGGGCATTTTCTGGCTGGATGGGCGTCCCGGTAAGAGGAAAAAATCAAGTGGAAACATCCTTGATATGAAAAGGTGTAATTTATGGCATTTTGAGTCCCAGCATTTTCGGAAGGAAGGGTGCCAGCTTAGTGCGATTAAATTGGATGATTTGGCGGCCAGATCACGGGGGATGATGAGGGCTCCGTAAGACAGTAATAGCTCCTAAATACGACTTCGTTAATTGAAGACTTTCAGAAACGGACAGTACGACTCGAAAAAGCAATTAAGTTGAGCAACAAGGGTTTTTAAGGAACCAGTTCCTGGGGCTGTTTCTGCTCAAATAACTGCGTACAGCTAACAAGGGAGCGTTTTACGAACGAGGCCATTTGAACGCTGAGTAGATGATCTCAACTACAAAATTTTCCCCATAAATGGCTGCGAAAGAACAGAGCTCATATCACGCTTCGCCGCATAATTGGATGTTGTCTGAAAAACTACATTTGGGTTAATGTTCCTCCTCAGTTCCAGCTGTTTAGTTTATTCAACAAAATTGCGCGTAATACATTCTCTCATTTCGTCATTTTTGTATCCCATACGAAAATAACTTCAAAGTTTTCCTTATATTTATTTGCCTAATTGCGCTACATCGTCCATGGCGCACAGTTGCCATAAAATAAACGCCCGCCAATTGTTACTGATTATTCCTCCAAAACTCAACTTTTCCTCGTGCTCTGATGGAATGGATATCACCCAGAAAATAGAAATATTTCGAGTTGCAAAAGGCAATTTGTCGACCATTTGACTCATATGTATCCAAAAGGATGGCTGTTGCCTAGAGTTTTGGGAATATGTGTTATTTTTGCAAAAAGTTTTTCCATCAAAATATGGGAAACTTTCTGAGTAGTACAAATATTTTGCAGCAGTTGGAGAAGGTGGTAGAGAGCCATGATTTTTCTTGCCTCATATTCAAAGCATCAAATCAATTGGGAATAATTTTGTGATATCTGCTTCGATTTTATTTTGATATTTATAGCACTTCTTGTATGGTTATTTATGATAAATTGTGCACATGGTTTTTGTGAGAAATATACAATAATAATTTTATTAGAAGATATTTCATTTATGTTATCTAAAGTTTGGTTTTAAAGTATGCTGTTTTTATAATATTATAAATGAAATATCTATTTGAATACATACACATATGTGTACCTTAGAGTTGCATTATAAGTTTATAATTTGTGCTTATTGCCGTTCTGAAATGGAAAAATTATCCTGGTAATGAAGTGCATGCAGGGAGCAGAACAAACTTTGCAAAACTGTTTATTAAAATTTTTGTTAACAATATTTGAACTTGTTTCATACACGTGAAAGTTGGAGGATGTAGTTTTATCTTAATAGACAACATCCACAGAAGGTTAAAACAAACCCCACAAATACACCTTAACTGGAGGATATTCAAAATAGGGTTTAATATGAACTTTAAATACTTGCGGAAAGTATTTCGGAATTACCTTAAATGTTATTATTTACAGCTCCAGCCAGAAGCACAATATTATTCTTGTGAATTTTCACAAAAACGTTCCTCGCTTTGTTCCCCATTTGAAGAGCGCAAATCGTAAAGTGTTTTAAATTTCAAGTTTAGAGTTTTTACAGAAAAAAATGAATTTAAGGAAACAAAACGCACACAAAAATATTTCGCATTTCTAGGGGCTTCCAACAACTTGCATATTTTCTTTTAGTAGAATAATCCAAACTTCTGCCACTTTCTTTGTTCACAGATGGTAAACATTTTCCTGAGTGGGAGATCTCTCCTAACAAAATGTTGTCATCCAGGTGCACGCTGCAAACAAGCCTAGGAGAGTTAGAGTCAAGGTAATAACTCTTCTTTTCAGTTGAAGGGGCCATTTAAATTTCCCAGCAAGTCGAGCAGCATGCAATGGGAGTCGGACCAGGCACCCCCGGGTTTTGGAATCCAACAAAGAATTCGGTGTAAATGCTCCTTCGGGAATTTAGCAGCATCCCAGCTCCGCATTTGTACTGGGAACAATAGCAAAACAATAAAAGCGCCCTGTGACAGATAACTAATTATGGAATTTATTAGCACTCCTCGCGAAAAACGCGTACTTCCCCGGTGGTGGTTGCTTGGTGTGGCTTTCTTTCCTTTTGTCCGACTGTAGAGGGTAATGTCTTTGTCTGCTGGATTTATACTTAATACACTGACAACCTACAAAAAGATACTTCAACAAATATTAATGTCAATTTGCCCATTTACTTTAAATGTAGTATTTAAATTTAAGTGACATTAAATCGTTTTACCATAGGTGCTAAAGGAAAGGGCAGAATACTTAAAAATTTGTGACATCTTAAGACAACCTTTATTAGGCAGGTCCTTGAAAGACTCCGTCAAGTAAAATTATTATAGACATTTTAAATTAATAAAATTTTATTAATAGGTATATAGAGGTTTAATCATCCTTTCATCTATATCCTTTCTAAAAAATGTATAATTATTCCCTTTACGCCTTACAACGCATTTTTTAATTCATCAACAAAACAAGAAGAATTTTGGTCAATTTTGAAGAAGGATCTGCATCGACTTTCTATTTCTATTAATCAGTATTAAAAATTTAAGAATTTAAGACTTACCGCTGTAAATAAATAAATAAATGTTACAGGATGAGCTTTAGAAGCTGCTCGGCGTTTCTGAAACTACTTACATACTCAAATAATACTAGTTATAGCTAATATAGGATTAAATCGATTACTTCAGTTAAATATTAAATAATCTGATCAATCGATAAGACACGTTTGGTTTCAATTTGTTGTTTCAAAATCTTCCTAATCCTATAAATATCCGAAAATATTTATTTGGATATCAATCCCTCCCCTTTCGTAACAGCTCACTTTCGCCTCGGACTGCTTTTTATCTGGCATCATGGTATTAAAGGGAACGGTATCGTCACGTCCGGTACAAATTATAGATTTAGATCGCACTTTGCGTCCACTCCCACAAACGTGCCTACGTGTCCCTGTTTTAAGGAGCCTTCTGTGCAGACGTCCCATAATCCTCCTTCGCCTGGCGTAATAAAAACAGCTGTGGTAAAAATCCCGAGAGTGGACCCATCAAGTAAACAGCTGGACGGGGGTCAACTTCCGAATTCGCCAGACAAATGAACTTGTTCCATGTCTTGTGCGGCCAGGACCAAGCCGCAGGTCCTGCAAAGTCGAGAGATTTATTGGCGGGCCTACAACATTTAATGACTTTGAACTTTGTTTGTGGGTTATTTATGGCGACGTCATCACGCCGCAAAATTTGCTGCCGTTTCGCCAGTATATCGTTCTGAAAGGGCCGAAATAGAAAAGGGCATGATATATGGACTACCACTGTTTCGTCTCCTATCTTTTGCAGTGGTAGCTTATCCGTCCGAATAAATGGAATGTGAACGCGATTAATCGGGGAATATGCGCCTATTTGCATCTGAAATGTAGTAACTACTGTCCAGACCTAAAAGGTCTTCAATTATTCCGAACAGAGCTCGAATCCAATCAGTAGCTCCTATAAATCTCTTTTTGGAATTGTGAAATCGTTTCCAGGGACCCAGGACCTCCGGTTGTAGGTACCTACTCAAGTTTAAAAGCTACCGGCCAACGAGTAACAACCCCTGCCGCCTCCACTTAATAAAATTGCCCCGAAAAAAAGATATCCATCTCCCAGGGAAAGCACAACAAGAAAGAGGATAAACCCTTTGGAATGGTCTCGCTTCCTGGTACAAATCGACATTCCTCGGAAGGGATGAAGGAAACAACCCTGCTGACTAAGCAGAGTCAGACTTATACCAACATTATAGGCCATTTCGGCTGTCAAATGCTCCGGGACCGATGGTGGCACTACCTCGAAACAAGATATTTTACGGCTGGGAGCTGGTTAACATGAATAATGGAAACGCGCGCACGCCCCCGCCTGATCCACTGCCCATAAACAACGTTCTAGATGAGCTCCGCGATGATATTCTGCGGCTCGTTTGGTCGAACTAGTTCACCGCGAGACCGACCAAATACACTCTTCCTTGTTTTCGTATTTTAAATTCATCACATTTTCATAGAAGGGATCGCGGAAATGGAGAAAAAGGATTCTAGCCCCTGATTTAGTGGCTCCAGCTCCCGAGTAAATTAAATTAAGCTTTATTTATTCCATCGCAGCAGCGAACATACACAAACATTTCATTCAGCGTCCAACTGATGGACCCGTGGCATCAGAAAGGTGGGGCGTCGAGATAAATGGCACCCTCACCGCGTTTTTTCCTCTGAAAAACCCTTAAATAATTATCAAGTCAACCGGACCCGGCTATTTTATGGACGCGTGAAACAGGAGCGTGTTGTTCAACAATTAGATCCTTATTAAGCAATTATTCGCGTCCCTCCGCACCTGCCCAGGGAGCCTCATTAATTCCCATGCAGCTGCACTAATTCATTTTATTATCCCGGAGAGCAGTGCTAATCCGGTCTAATTTACGAGCATTACTAAATTTTATCATGGTTTGCAAGAGTCATAATTAAGGTAAACGCTCGGACCAGAGAAACACTGTCCACAATTTCGGAGAAATATGTATTTTTGTTGCATGTTGGCGTGTTAATGGTCCTAGGGCTGGCTTAGATATGCAAAAGGATTTAGAATATTCCTTCCTTCCTTCCTTTCCCATTTCCTAGTCATCCATTATACCATATTTTTTCTTATTATTGATTTAACTTCACATCTGTACTACCTAAAAAAGTAACAAAAGTATAAGTAATTACAATAAAACCTGGCATTTTGGAAAGTTTAATCTTATTTTTTTAAAACCTATGCACATAAAGAAGTCTGTTGATTTCCAAATCAGTTTACGTAAGAGGTCCGCCGCAAGCAGTAAAAGAAGTGTGCTCATAACTATTTTATAGTATCTACCAATTTGCGGATTAATAATTACAATTTGGTGCATGGCCGTCAGGAACTAAGAACAGGAAGATACAAGTGACCGACTCATTATTTTCTATATATGTCACTTTTAACTTCAAATCAATAGTCCTATAAAGTTGTATTTAAATCCGTGATGGGATCTCAGTTTCAATCTAGTCCAAATTTTATACAAGATTACAGTGAAATATTTTAAACTCACGAAACTTTAAAAACTGGTTCGAAATCTGCCATCAATGCTTTTATGTTCAATATCTTTTTTTTAACTTCTCATTTATGAAAACGTTCTGAATTTATAAAGCCAGTTTAAATGTTTGCTTTTTCTTCAGAACTATGTATTTACCGAAAAATGTTAAAGTTAAAAGCAAGAAAGGTTTGGTTGCACTCATAATTTAACTATAATAATTAAACTCTTTAAAGTAGATTCGAAGGTTGATAGGAAACATTATCAAGATTATTTTATTTAGGTACCTATTTATTATTTGGAGAAATTCAGATTTTGTGCCTTGTGGGCAATCATCCATTTCAAATTAGATAGTATTGATACTAGTCAGCGACAGAGCGTAGCAAACAATGGGAGAAGTGGTCTTTAGGTATTTCTAATTGTTCTAAATTGTATTTGCGGAAATTCCAACTCAATTTGAGTTGCCCTATTTGATTACAATCAATAAATGACTAGGTACTGGCCCTTTGCTTTTGAATATTCCCAGTACACTGAGTATCGTTTTTGAACCCATAACCGAAGCAAATATTGATTAAAAGGTACTCAAAATCCAGTATACGTGCAACTTCTCCAAGTGTTTACCCAGGATTCGAAATAGAGCGATTGATTTGTGGCGACCAGCTTTTTGGTAACCTGGTAGATTCAGTATAAAATATTCCAACAATGCAGAACAATCGATGTCTTAACAAAAAAGCAGATTGATGCTCTCAGATCAGGTAGCACTTCCTCAGGACTAAGAGAAAGTCTTTCTTTATCGATAGACGTGAGATGCCTCTGTCTCGCCTTTCAGGGAGTGGAGGAAATTCACGGAAACAGCCTAATCCTTTCTTCGAGTCTGGTAATCTTGTTCAGATTCTTGTCATGCTTGCTACAATAATGAAAGTGAGAAATAGGAATGTGTCCTGTAAGCTGAAATCTCTTGAGGTGGGCTCAATTTACTGGGGACTATCTTGAGTAGATTTCTGGTATCGGGATATAGAACAGTAAAGTCTGTCAATTCAGGCTTTAGCTCCACTGCACATCTGAAAATGTAGATAAGTTATCCTTAATAGACAGAATAGTATTTCTCAGAAATTTGATCGATCGATGGTAATTGCTAAATGGAACTACAAGAAATGAATAATTCAATAGTTCATTATTGAAGCTGTGTGTGAGGGTGACACTTTGGCTCATCTTACAAAACTTGCAGAGAATATTTCGCATTTAAATATTTATATTTCATTTGTAACATTTCGAATAATGAACAATTCTTAGTGTTGTCGGAAAGACTTCAATTTCAGCTTTAAGGAAGAATTTGTTATATTTACATGACTTAAATAATAAAGTTAAAGTTTAGAATCAATTTAAAATCCTATTTTTCAATCAAACAAAAAAAGATATTATGGATACTGTAACCTGTACTTTAACTTTAACATTTAATATATATTTTTTATGTAACAAGTTGTAGATATTTTATATAAAAATTTATTTCATTTCTCTTCATTATTATTATATGCAGTTTTAATCCAAAAGTCCGCCCTATAAGTGAAGATATTTGTTATGGAGTAATATAACTTGTGGCTACTTTCTTCTTAACTTCCGAAATACATATTCATGAGTTTCTATTGTACTGAGTTGTTCAAAACCATAAAACTCTTACTTTTAATTCGCTGAACTATCCTTTAATGCTTTTCGAAAAAGTTACACTTAAAGGAACATGACTTTTGCTTTTAAGCCTGTTGTTTATCAGATTATAATGCAGGAAGAGCCCTGTTTGGTAGAATAACACAAGTGTGTTCAATATTCAAATTCCTTGGCATGTGTGGCCGACTACAGGGCTCCCCTATCCAAGCCGATTGGGTTTTACCTTCGTACACATGTCCACTTCCTGTCTGATGTATTAATGGGCTCCAGTAGCCCGCAGCAGGTAAACTATCGGTATTTTGTATGCTACAAGAACAATATAACTATAGTAAGATTTTATACTAGGGCACATTTGCTTCTGAAAACAAGAGTTTCCCAATTATGTAAAGAAGCTTTTCAATTAACTAGAATAAATTATCAGGTAGAGCCAATCTCGGCTATGGTGTGTCTCCCATGAATAAGTTATTAAGGACACCTTGGCAACTTAAATAGATGGAATTCCTTTTAGTACAAATTTCAGGAGTATTCTTTGGAACCACCCAAAAGTGGCTGTACATGCAAATATGCATACATACATTCATATTTACTTTGCTCAAAGAAATAATGTTACCAATACTTGAGAACCCTAAAACCGCTTCACATTTGAATTGAAGGAACCAATTTAGTGAGGTTGGCATTTTGCTATACAAGTAGGTTCATGAATTCTTCAAAATGAAAACTATACGCAAAGGATGTATAGGTGGAGTTTTCAACTTTCACCTTTATTGAAAGTTTAGGACTGTGACTTACATATGCACTCACAAGAAATTTCAATTTAATTTACTCTATCCGGCTTAAATTTTACGCATTAATGGAAAAGAGAAACAAATAGGAGATCGAAATAGATATAAATTAGTTTAATTCCTTTATAGTTTTATTGCACAAATGTTTCTGTATATACCGACTTTGACTTTAAAAGTCACGAAATTGATTCCAACATATTTTGAGATCGCAACATAAATTATTTTGTGCATAATACAACAAAATACCAACATTCTCACAAGACCATTCTCAAAGAAGGAGAGGCAACTTTGATAAATAAAATTATTCGCTCAACAAATATTTCGCAAGCGTTTAGCAAATTCTGAAAACATGTTAAACTCCTGGTGCGGGATTTTCAAACATTTTAGTAATATTATTTCTGTATACTCACGTAAATCATTGTATGATATATAAAAAACAACTCGATTTTCTGGAAGCTTTAAAAATTTCGAAACAAGTGTTATACCTATGACTTACATTTAATTGAATACAGCATGTTCATGCAATGCGTAGTCGAATTCTTTGGTTTAATATATGAATTTCGAAGTTGTCTAAACTCGGGCGTGAAATACCAAAAATGTTTAAGGACTTGGCATGGGCACATAACGAACAATTGTGGATTAATGAAATTCCTTTGAATGTGAAGACCACCCGAAAAACGATGGTCACTGCGAAAGTTAGTTATATGTGACTTTTCGGACTGGACCGATGTCGAAGTTGCTGTCATTACCAAAAGTCCACTTCGTTAAGCTATGGGGTAATTTGCACCGGATTACGGACTCGGGTTTGCCCAGAGACCTGGAGACGATTCTGGTGAACGTGGAGCCCACCCACCACCCAAATGCTGATTATTCTCGATCAGGCAATTCCACAAATTGGCTTCGTACTCCACTGATTACCCCATTGAGACATTTAAATGATTTTTACAAGTTTCGAAACGAAATGGGGGCGTTGGGCGTTGGGCCTTGGGCGAGTTTTGGAGGCTCTGATTTCACGTGCCCATAAAATGGAACCCTAACGAGGGAAGGACGAGGTGTCTGAACATTTATCTGCAGCCGCGGAGAAGTTGATTTCTTAATTGTTGAGATGGAACTTCAAGTGATTTGCAAACACCTAGAGAGCGGCCTACTTCGTCACGAAGTGCCCTCGGGGCTGAAGACGAGCCCCACCACCTGACGACAATGAATGTCGCTTCAGTAGCCACCTCTCAGTTCAATTTGTCAAGTCATCTTTAATTTCAACTGTCTTTAAAAGTCATGGCGTCGACTTAGAAACTAAAATGTGGACAGCCTGCCAACTAGCAGCCGACATAAGCTAGGCTTGTTTTAAAGTTAGTCAACTTAAATTATGTGATGTAAGACACTTCGGTGGCTTTTGATGTCTGCAGTATTAAGAAAGTTTACTAGTGCCTCCGGTGCTCTGTAACCGAATAGACATTTTTCTAGGGTCACCACAGCGAAGTCGGGGCAAAAGAGGCAAGGCTTAAGTTTTTTAATGAAAGCCTAAGTAAGCGGTAAGGAGATAAGAAGTGTTTGAATAAGTGGAGAGTTGTGGGATTCTCGTAGGAAATATTCGAAACATTACAAGAACATTTTCACCCTGTTCGGCCACAGAATTTTGGGTCTTCTTAATGTGGTTACGCCTTACAATAAATGGGATGAAAAGGTCCTTTTACCTAACTCGGAGCATGGTACAAATACCAAATGACGTCAAAAATATTTACCATTTTGTATATAACGTCAAAAGTTCGATACTTTTACGTCTATACATATGTATATATAAATGCCATAGGGTACGAGCATATTGTTATACTAGAAACCTTTACGGGAAAGGTGAGATACCTAAAGAAAATACGCAAATTCAAGAAATCCTCTTTTAGACCTCCCGGGCAAAGGGATTCGCTTTATAACTCATAAACTATTATTTTCGTTTCGGATCAATTAGACACAAAATAAAACTTCCACCCTCTGAACTCCCTATATATATTTACGCAGTCATTTGGTCGTTCTACATATCAATAAAGTTTAAATGTTAGATGTTCACTATTTTTATAAGATAGTTACTAGTATTATATCCTACACACTAATAAATTTTTCTGTACATATTAACATGACCTTGACGCCGTCGGTTACATTATTTTAAAGTATGTACAGTATATCTTCAATAAGTAGGCAACATTAAATTTATTTAAATTAAAATATTTACTTTGTAGAATTATTCATTGATATTCTCGTTTACTTTAAACCCTAATTATAATAAAAGTAGATTTTCCGTCAATTTTTTTTCTGATTTCGAGCAAGATAGCCTAAAACATTTTGAAAAGTAATGATATGCAGAACCGAGGGTCCTTACCTTGATGTTCCTTCTATAAAAATAAAACCAAAGCAAATGTACACCGTCCTATTAATTAGAGCTCGTTTAGCTTATCAGCTTAAACATTATTTTTCCTCCAAATATTTTGGTACAGCGCTACCTTGACAACAACATCTCACTCAGTCAGTTGTAGTACATATGCACATATATGAAATGTGATAGCCCTCATCCTGCAAAGGTTCTGGTTTACAGCTTATGAAAGGTTTTATTTGCGCTACAATGTGAACCAGCCAAAATATCCCTTTTTCAGGATGTTACACTCCTCTTTTGTTACCGCGCAATAAACCAGTTTTTTTCTCATAAGGCTAAAAAGTACTTTGGAAAATTTTTTGAACAGGCGCATCGCGATGGGGTAGTTTATAATATGTGGGAAGCTTCATATTGTCGCATTTCATAAAAACTCCCTTCAAGATGAATCCAAGGCAGTTTGCTTATCAAATTTCAATGCCCTTGTAAGTAATCCCCGCCAGCTATGATGCTAAGGGAAGCTAACATCCTAAAGGAGTGCTCCACTTTAAAGGGACATTTGTATGATTTCGTTATGACTTCTGGCGTGGTGTTGGCGGATTTCTGCTGTAAGGAAATGCTGACAATTTCAAAAGAGCCCTAAATTTCCCTGGGCAGCAATAGTCAAGCTCTCGTTTTCAATAATTTCAGGAAAGTGGTTAACCTCATTTAGAGGAATTGAGTTCGATCAATCGGTGATCTCGGGAGACTTTTTAGATTATTTCACAAAAAAAAATTCAATTTATCAAGTACATTGTAATAATATACGAAATTGTCCATTTTAATTTGATATACCAATAATGTTTTGAAGCGTCAAGACTTCTTCCTTCTTTATTGATGACTGACTGTATGTAATTGAAATTCGACCTGATACGAAAATTGATTTTTTTGTAAATAATATCTATTTATCCGTTTTAAGACAAATAACATCAGATTTGTTCGGGTAATGTGGTGGTATCTATTACCCTGAAAGTAACATCTCTGTTATATACTATATATACATTACATAAAGTGTATTTTTACGCCATCAAAATTTTAACTTTCTGTAGATTTTCCTAGTCACCAAATGTCCGAATGCAGGATTTTAATCGTTAATCTTACACCTTTCTATTAGCAAGTTGTAGGTTGTCGATTTGATGCATGAAGAATTTGAACACAACATTTTCATTGATACCTTCAACGGATGGGACGCATGTGCTATAAACATCGCCGAGGTATAGCTACTTCCACTCTATGCTCCGTGGGACACGTGCCCCAACATAAATTGCCAAACGGATTATCGTCGAGGAGCACGTGATACCCATTCAACAGAAGTGGAAGTGTGAAGTGTTTGTAAATAAGTCACCCAAGGATCCAATCTCTGGAAAGTTAAAGTAGGTTGATGCAATTGCATGCATATGCACTTGCAAGTACGTCGTACGTATGCAAGAAACATTGCTTTCGTTAGTTGGGTAAACTGACAGGAAGTTTGGTTGATTGGGTTGGTGATTTAAATCTGCATACAATCACCCACCAGCTTCTGCTTATAAAAATAGAGTGTGCTCAAATAAACCCAGGCATTTCATAAAATTATAAGTACTATTCAGATTGCATTCTAATTTTTATGTTTTTGAATAGCATTGTGAGTTGTTAGTTTTGGAATAGTACTTCTTGTACCCCTGTATTACGATATTTCAGATATCTTTCAGAAATGATTTCTAAATTATATATCATAGTTACCTCTTCATGTCTTTTTTCTTTTAGTTTGCAGAATAACAAATGTTTGATTAACTATTATTTCTTTCACAAGCAACACCACCTCAATACATTTACAACGTTTCGGTTCTGTCTATAAAATTAAAAGAAAATTATGATGACTTCGCAACAAAGAATGGTTTCTATTATTATCCCATGAAAATTCCTTTTAAATTGAATTCAAATAAGTAAAGATTGTCTAGTTGAAAGAAATGGAAGAACACAATTTATTAAAATTATAAATTCCTCGAAGTCTGAAGAATTTAGACAGCGTCGAAAGAATCATTTTATTAAATCTTAAAGAGTTTTATTCAGATTTATTCCAAGCCAAATTTGTTGCTCAAACAGAGTACTTGGCTTTAAAAGGACTAGCGACGACAAAATGTTTTTGATATTCATAACGCAGATGAGTGTCCGGACGTTTGCTTAAGCATTCTTGACACAATTAGGTAAATCCTCCAGGGCATTTAGGTTTAGGAACTCGCAGCTCTAAATGCGGGAGCGATGAAATGACTTAAGCCCTGCGATGAGATAGACATGTGTATGCTCATCTATTCTATTTATAATTTCGTTTAAGGATCTATGGCGTCGACTGACATGTATTTCGAATAAATGAAGCTTCAGCTCTGCCAAATGTCCAAACATTTCTCCGCTTTCTGTTGAGCTAAACCTTGGAATAGTCCAGAGACGATAGAAAGATTGGTCCTCCAGGAAAATTGGGAAGAGAGCAAAGGACGACCTTGTGTTTGCGTAGCACAATGATGCTGGAAAGATGGCGAGATTAAAATATTAATTTTCTTGTTAATACAAATATAGTACATGAGTGGAATGCTTAAATAAAATTTTGTCACTTATATTTCCTATTTACTTTTAGGACAGAATGTTCAGAGAAAATTACATTTATTTCTACAAACCTCATTAATTTTAATTAAATATACAAACCAAAAAGAAAACTCATTCCCCTATTTAATTAAGGGCGGTAGTAGCAAAATTAAAATTAATAAAGTCCATATTTTAAAGCCGCAGACGGGTTGTAACGTACGCCGACCCAAAATTAAATATCAATTAATTTTCATTCTTTATAAACCCTAGTTACAAAGTATGAATACGTTAATTATCTTTCTTCGTAATAATTTCAATATCGGAGTTGCAATTTATGAAAATAAAGTGTAAATAACGCAAAGAGCTTTAATTTATTAACACATAAACGAACACGAATCCTTTGGGGCAGTATATGAAGGGCTTTCCTGAAAAATAAAAATATTTAAATATAAGCAATCAAATCAATCTTCCTTTCAGGAAGCACATATATGCACGTGTTCCCCCACACCATTACATAAAACATACAATTTATGGTCAGTTTTTTGGATGACGCTATTAAGAGACTTGATTTCTGGAAAAAGTATTTTAAATGATATTACTTAACTGGTATTTGCGTGTCAATGTATTAAAAATTATAATTAATGAAATCCTGCTCTTTAAAGTTCAGCAAATGACAGACTTCTAAAGGACAGAATTCAAGCAACTGGATAATTAAATGCGCTAAGATAATGTAATTAGTCAAACTATGTAATCAGGTGCTTAACATGCATTGAGTGGAGTTAATTGGATAATACCACTTCAGCGGTTTACCTATAATAATCCAAAACTGAATTGAAACAAACAAAGCAAAATTAGGACAAATGAGATAATTTTACACTTTATTTTCGTTTGTTTCGTTGTTTTATTATACTCAAACAAGCGTGAAATGAGTTTTACGTCTTTCGTATTAAAGTAATTACTACGCTGCAATGCTACATTTCCGCCAAGTTGAAAAGAATTATTGCACATTCTTAAATTCGGAAAATTCAGGTGTGCACTGCACTGAAGTTTTCAATAGTTTTAAGGAACTGATGTGATATTTGAGTGGCATTTCATTCATGTCATGCACTCTTTGGACCATTACGAATCATTAATGTATAAAATTTGATACCGCAATAAGGACTAGTTAGCCAACGATTTATAGGTACTATTTTTTTTTATGTTGTTTTACTCAAAACTACAAATATTCTTCTGGTGTTTAAATTTACATCAAATTTTAAAATCATACAAACTTCGAAGTCGTTCGTATTGGCCAGCTCCTTCTGCATCTATTACAACTACATTTTTAGGAGTTATAAACACAAGACGATTTAATAAAAAAAATTATTTCTCCTTCTTATTTACATTAAATGAAAGAAGCTCCACATTTTACTTTATACAATTTACGCCAAGCAGTCGTATGCAAGACTGATGAGAATTTCTTATTTAACAAAATTGCCCATAAATTATGGGGTAAAAAGGGTGAAGCCTTCTGTTTCTGAGATGGACGTGTTGCCCACTTTCATGGAAAATTTCAATTTTTTCCGAACCTCTTTTATTACTTCTGAAACTGAAGGTTTATCTTCTCCATGTATTTTAAAATAATGCCAAGAGGTTTTTCTGAAGTCTGTTAATCTTTTCTCTCTTCTGGTGGTTGAATTTTAAAGTGTAGTTAACGTGTAATTTATAATGCTGTGGAAAATAGTAACCGCCTTCTGTGTAATATAAAATTAAGTGTGTTTATTTTTAGTTTTATTTCCTATATAAAATGCATTTCACGTTTTCAGACAGGCTGCGAGATTGTGTTATGCAAATTTATAAGTACTTTGGAAAATGAAAATCACCATAACGAGAAGACTGATTTTGAGTGAGATCCAATTAGTAAGATTTATTCTTATATTTAGCTCTAAGTTTTATAACTTTATAAGAACTGTTTATTGTTTGAAAAACAATTCGTTATTGTATTACCAATTTTTAAATTTATGACGATTTCAAGATAGGCAAAAGATATGCACTTGTTCTACCTTCCTCTCAGCAGATGACTACACTTTTCTTTTATATGCCAAAAAGGGCTTTTGAAGAATATAAATTAATAAAACTTAAACTAGTAACTTTAAAAATATCGAAAATGTTAAGTAGGTATATTTTCAACATTATCAATCCAAAGATGTCCACGAACAAATAATTATCTTATTACATTCGCTATCCCGATTATAAAATATACCACTTTGCAGATAAAATTTGCATTCTTCTCTTCCCTTTTAACATCGAAATTCAATCAAGAAATGAAAAATCTTTGTTGGTTTGGAAGATTTACGAAAATTCGAAAATTAAAAATCAGAAAACAACAAGACACCGTGAATGAAATGTAGCTCAATTTAAAAGTTGTTTCGTTTCCTTTATTTAAGCTCAGCATTTATCAACCTTAATGCACGTTACACCTCGCGCGTGGGGTGTAAAACGGAAGTGATTTTTCATTTACCTGGTCTAAATTACAGTCATTTTTCCATGTTCCAGCCTAAGTAATCGATACAATTCTTTATCCAAAGTTCCAAATATGTTGCTTGCACGTAAGCTCCAGGCAAAATGTTAGGAATTATTTTTTGAGTCGAAGGAAATTTTATCAAAAACATGTTAATGAAGAGCAAAATCATCGCTTTATGTATTATTTATTTTATTTGTTTGAAAAATTAGTGAGGATTACAAATCCTATAAAAAAATTAACAGTTTGTGTTTAGACAGGACACAATATGAATATGTTTATGAACTAAATAACAACTACAAATAATTTAGATAAGACCAATCTAGCCAACAAACAATAGGTATACATAAAATGTAATACATTTATTTATTATTTTAGATATAGATATATTATACATATATGTTATTTTAAAATAATTCAAACATTCTTCTTACTCACTTATTGAATAGTGTTCTTCAACATTGTCGAAAATTAGTTGTTCCACCTCAACAAAAGTCATTCGCTTTTTGAGTGCGATTTAATCTCGATATTGATCTGGCCTCCTCCAGATGAAATTACACAATCAACAGAGGTGCCTAAGATTAAGGCGCACGAAAATGGCGTTGTGGTTACTTTATTGCCACTTTGCTGTCTGAGAAAGGACGAGTCTTTTATTAGGCTACCGTGATTTATTACTCTCCGGAGCTCTGATTAAAGGACGACTGTAGGTGACAATAAAATGACTAGCGCAGTGTCAGCTATTATTCCTCCTTAAAATGCTTTTTAGCATTTCCGCAAGCTCTAATGGAAAGTTATTAAAAAATATTTTCTTAACAAAGTTTGTATATTAATGTATTATAATTTGTTGTTAATTTGAAATTGAATTTTAAGCTTAGAGCCATATTGTCGATATGTGTTTTTACGATATGCGGAGAAAATTAAGAAAACATATTTCTCAAAATGTAGGTATCCCCATATAATTACTATTGTTGCTGTTTATAAACTTAAAGCAGAATGAAACTATGTAACCGCGCGGTAAATTAGTTAGTTAGAGCATCGACGCTCCAATTTTAAAGTCTCAAGTTCAAGTCGTAACTTTAATCTTTCGTTGTTTTTAAATACATATATTTATTTTAAACTTACAGGTTTTGAATACCTACATATATGATATCAAAGAAGCGTGGGTTACTAACCAGGCTCATTAATGATCCGCTCCACGCAACTAGCTGGTCAAATTTTGCGTTGTAGAAAATGTTGAAAAATGGCAATCAGCAAACAAATTTATAGATTGCTTCCTTTTACCAGGTAACTGAGCAACGCATCCTTTATGCCGACGCAGAATTCAAATAAAGGCAAATTTTGAGATACACCTTATAAAATTTCCTGGAATTCTTCAATGAAATTCTTAAGGAACAACTCGGAATACCATTTCTTATAGCCAGTCGGATCCACTTGCGATACCATAACAACAAGTTTTTCGCGAAGGCTCCAAGGATCTTTTGTAATTTTTTTCCAGGTGTTGAACAGAGGACGGGAAGAGTTCTCGTAGGGATATTTTTTTATCATAACGTCTCCTAAATGCGTGTTTGCCCTTTATAGCTTGGCTGAGAAAGGGCTTGTGAAAAAAGATACGAACAAAACTAGTGCCTGGAGGAATTCAGGACATATAATATAAAGGACATCCTCTACTAATGATCCCCTTACTGTCCCAGAAATAGTTTTCATATTTCTGGCAGTGGATATTAAGGGTTAATGTCGAACATTGCAAGACGTCCCTGTATCCTTGCCGCTCGTTCTATTCCGAACCTCTGTGATCTCGGAAAAGCAGTGCTCCGTTTTGCAATTTTATATTTTTTACTTTAAAACAGATTAGGACGCATGACGGTCCCTACTTTTGATATCTAATTAAATTAAAATTTCATTAAGTTTAATACCTTTACGTGTCTGAAATCTCTTCGGATTGATTAAATATTTTTTTTTGAAATTAATGAAAATTAAATTCTCGTCGGGGCTGTCAGTTTTTCTTCGGTTTCCTCACGGTAATGTTTTTTAAGCTCTTTATTTCGGCAAAACTCCCCAAAGATGTTATCGTGCTTTTATTTTTCCACTTCAACTTTTCTTCTGAAGTGTTTCAGGATGCTAAAATTTCAGTCTTCCTTTCCGTAAAACAGCTATTCAAATAGGCGAAAACAAAACAGGTCAAGCAGACTCTTAAGTCCCATAAAGTCGACAACATCTTTTCAGTTCGAACCATTTAGGCATCTAATTAATTCGACAATCCGCGAACTATTCGACCTCGCAGTTCTCCCTAGTTTGGCCATAAATCTCCTGGTTGCGAACTGCTTACAAACAAGCTGCTGTTCATTTGCGAGCATAGCCCACAATTTATCATAAAGCAATTTCAGCAGAAAGGAACAACTACTTACACGACAAGTCGCCACAGTCGAATGGCAATCGTTCGGAAGGATTTATTTCCTTCCTCAGAATCAATGAAGTGGAAAATTTTAATATTTATGTAAATTTGCGCTTTGTCATATCAGCGGAGTGCACTGTTGTCCGTGACACATGACGATGGAATCAGAACGCTCTAAAGAATTGGAGTTCATACCAATTTGAATTTTGACGGTGGTGAACTGAAGACGCACGGAATTCACCCTCGCGGGGGGTGTATTGCTCTAAATATTTAAATGAATTCACTTTCGAAGACACACAGTCAGCGTAATAGAGGTTTTCTAGATGAATAAAATCGTATACTCCCCAAATTCCGACGTCTTCCAACGACGGCTTCCGCAGTGGATTCGTTTTCAAGATTTAAAGATATACCTAATTTGTTATCCTAGTGTTGGAAATAAGGAGTTCAGAAAATGTATGTCTATACGTACTGCTTACAAGATTGGATAGTACAACTTTTCATATTATCCTTGTAAATTTTGCCTTGCCGAAATCAAAAATTTTCAAAATAGTGAATAATGAATAAATTGCATGAATTAGAATTGAAGTGTTTTTCATCACAAGTCATATTTGTAAGTTTGAAATTCTACAGCAGTCTTGCAGTCCTGTTTGTTTTATGTTATTGGTAAGTAAAAAATTGATGATCTTATTTTAAATTTTATCACGTAACGATATTGTAGATAGCAGTGGTAAAATAAGAATAAAAATAACTTGGAAGCGCACTTTGAATTTATAACATTTAGAGACAGTACCTACTTTGAAGGGTGACGTTTGCATCTACCCATAGATAACATTTTATGGGGCAATCGGAGCAAAGACTGTGATGTGCGTAGCTCTGATAAAACCAAATACCTTCTCTTTGCCGAATTGCATAAAAATTTCCCCTCCGGCTGAAATCAAATAATTTTCGGCTCAAACAGGTTCGCCTTTGAAACAAGGACCATTATTCCGGTCTGGAAATTATGAAAGGAACTGGAGAAACATGCTTTTGTTTTGGCGAGCCTTGAGATATAAATTCATAATCTCGCAAAACCCATTTATAAATGAAATTTTCTTTACAAATCTAAATTAGAATACTTTCTCAAGAATCCGAAACTCTTCCCAATTTGATAGGAAAGATAAGCTCTCCTCCTCGTGGACAATGAATATTTCAAGAGCAGAGAAAAGCGGAAAATTCATCCACACCCCCAGTTTTATGCAGCAAAAGTAATAAAAGTAAGTTCGGTGTCTGGAGGAAACTCTAAAAAGTGTACCTATCGCAAAATTAAAATTCCTGGGCGACTGCGAACATCATCATCCTGCTCTGAAACTTAACGAAATCACGAAATATGAAATTAACCACGAGAACTCCCGGGCACTTGTTCTCATTTCATTAAGATTCAAAAAGGGTAAAACAATTATTTTTAACTGTGCTGCATAGGACTCAAAACAAATTTTATTAATGCCGTGAACAGCGACTCTATTGTCTTGTCGTATCGTATCTGCGGACGACCTGGACCAAGTTGTTCTGCGACCCGTGAAATCTCCTTGCCCTTGGTGCTCCAATTCATCCCTTATTTTCGCATTCTTTTTTAAACTCATAATCACAACATGAGGACTTCGTTGTTATTATTATTATG
This sequence comes from Tolmerus cingulatus, assembly GCA_959613345.1. Classification (NCBI taxonomy): domain Eukaryota; kingdom Metazoa; phylum Arthropoda; class Insecta; order Diptera; family Asilidae; genus Tolmerus; species Tolmerus cingulatus. The sequence goes on from OY390708.1 coordinate 5,164,168, forward strand.
TTTTTTTTTCTTAATTAAAGATGCTATGAAACGTTCTGTAAAGTCAGTAAAAGATTTATTATCACGAAAAGTAGTCGTTTTTCCGACGGAAATACCTATTTTACTTAGGGATCTCTCTAGTTTAATAAAAAAAATGTATCTGTTTTGTTTGTTCACGTAATATTTGTCTACATTAACCAACTTTTGTCAAATTTTTAATCGGAATTAAAATGAAAGAATAAAATAAGATTATCGATTCGATAAACCCTTTGATCAGGTCTTAATGATTGATGTTTCAAAAAAAGAAACGTACGTATTTATTTCCCCGACAAATAGATTCGATACACATTTGTGGTCATATTATTTATAGTCACCCGATACTCACATAAAATTTAAAAGTATATGTTATTAAATTGTTGGTTTTAAAAAACCATTTTGAATTGAACTCTAACAATAAGAGAAACTACATCGAAGAATGCAAGACGTTAAAATAATTCCACCCCATCAACAAATAAAATGTATTCTGATTGAATTCGCAATGCATTAAAGTATTTTTTTGTCGTTCATCTTCAGACTACATAAATATAAACCAAGCAAAGAAATTTATAAGCTTTTATAGCCCATACACAAGTGTTGCCTTTACAAATCCAATTTCTTGATGACGATATTAATGCCCAGTGTATTGAATAGACTCTCTTGATTAATTTCGAAGGATTCAACAGGACCAAGATTAATATGTTTTTGGAGTTTAATTCATGAATAAGAAAAAGTTCCATAATCATCTGAGGAAATGTTCATCATTATATATAACACAATCCTTAAGGACTTCATGAAACCCATATGATTTTCGGAATCATCAATCATAGCCACGTGACACCTCACCTCAGGAAAAAGTCAGGGAAATAGGAGCAGCATTATCCCATGAAATATTTATCCTTTGGTGTATGGCATATAAATTGACAAATGTCTCTGTAATTTTTTACAGGTCAAGTAATACGGACAACTTGGTTATTATATCTATATCAGCGCTTTTGTGATAAAAATAAAAACCCAAATTATGAGATGAAGGTCGGAGATGTATCCAAAGTCGAGGATATATTTTCAGAGATGGCATATGTGTCTGTTAGAAAAATTATAGATACTACGAGTATATCCGGTAAGGAAAAACTGAAATTTTTCGAATGATTGATGTCTGGAGTCATATTATTGATTTTCTTTTTATACGAGAACAGTGGAACCTTCAAGCCAGTCACAGAGTAATGCTCTTGTAAACCCCAAGTGTGCATAAATCGAAATTCCAACTATCTGCAGATTATGCTTTGTGAAGGTCCATAAGTGGAGATGTGCAGTGCGTACTTGACTGAAGCTGAAAATGCTAAATAGACGACAGATCAATCCAAATCTGAATAGGATCGCTTTCGCAGAGGAAACGTGGAGCATCCTGCATCGCGAAACTCATCTCCGAGGAAATCTCGTACATACTGAAATATCCTGACTGATGCGGTAGAAATTGTCGTAATTGAGATGTGCAAGTTAAATGAACCACTTTCGAACCAAGCGATTCCGACTCGACTCGATATTCAATGTCCTGGTGCATCCCATTGTCGGAGCCGTCGGATGCATTTAGTGCGCCAACAGACGTCAGGAGATCTGGGTCTTAAACCCTTCGGATTATTCAACGCCTATTGAGCGAAGGTTAAACGAGATGCACGAGATTCAATTGGTAATAGCTGCAAAGGTTTGGCTAAAAGTCTTGTGGGAATGGTGAGTTAATGGGTCCAAATCCCTGAGCCTTGCCTTTGTTCGTTGCAGTTCAAAGAGGGATAATTATTTACAAGCTGCTGCAATTTACCTCGAAAGTACCCTCTTCGCTTTTTTCCGAGAATTTGCCTTTATCTTGTCAACTAGAATCGAACAAATTCATTAACCTTTTTCATATATTTTTTTTATCAAATGTTTTATGTTCTTGTTGGCGCAATAGCGACAACAGCACTTGTTATTATGATTGGATAATACTATTTCAAAAATAATTATTTTATTAAGTTAAATTGGCTTAAATAATAGGGCAAAAATAGTAGCAATAAGCCACCTTACTTATTCGGAATTTTATAGACGATTTAGGTTGAATTTATTTGTTTATTTAATAAAAATACCGTAACTTAAATCACTTCCCATTTTAAAAAATGTTTGAAGAATATTAGTTACAGAATTGAAGATATATGTTTTTCGACTTCTCGACTGTGGCAAGCAGGTATTTGTACTCTCAAATCAAATCGAACTTATATGAAAATATAAGGTGAAAATATTTTAAATTTAAAGCTTTTAAGTTTTTTTTGCCAAAAGAGAAAATAAAAATTGCAGCGGTAAACCATTTAATATCAATTTTCAAAATTGTGGAATCAAATATCTCAGATATATAAACGACTTTTTTTTTCTTTACATGTCCATCGCTTTTGACCCTCATGAACATTCCTATGTATAAAACGTTTCCTCAAAACCCACAAAAAGACTTATATTTCAATTTATGCCTATTTTTAGTTTTTTATTTTGAGTTATTAACAAACAATATCGTTTTGTGAATAAGAAGGCAAACATGGAAAAATAATTATAAGACATATTTATCTGTTTTTTAATATTACTGATCACTAATTTCATATTTAACACTGATTTAATACATCCATACATCGAAAATAACACCCTTTTATTTTCGTCATTATTTATTTAGATCCAGATTCACAGTAAGATAATTCTAAAAAACTTACCTTGAACAATAAGTAGAGAAACAATTCATTTTAGAATAGATATCTACTTTACAATACAACAGCCCCTTAGAAAGAACTCATCCTTTTCTTTCTCTTGTAAAGTCCTACGGAGTTGAGTGAAAACTCTTCATAAGTAGATAAGCCAAAGAACTTCCTTTAGGTCTTACACCTGAAAGGATTCATCATAAATATCCTCTCAAATCCACTATGATACCTACAACCTGCCACTACTTACTTATTTGTAGCCTCCAGAGGCAAAAATATCACGTTCAGAGCCCTTACTAATGACGATATATCGAAAGATAAAAATAATCCTGTGACTCCCATTCATCAGGAAGCCCATCATCCGCCACTATTTACATGCAGCACATCCGCAAATTTTATGAGATTTCGAAGAGCAGCAATTCATCGAAAGCATCTTCCGCCGGAATCTGAATACTAAAAGGAGGTGATATCTTCAGGTGAGGGTGGAGATCCTTTTTATAAATTGATTGATTTTTGCGTGCCTGCGAAAGCGTTTACATACGGTGCTCATATTGTTGATAAAGTAAGCCGGTTTTCTCTGCCCGCCCAAAGGAAGTTCACCAATGGAGTCTTTTCTGGATTTGTGTCAGTAATTCTGATAAATGTGAAAGATGATGCCAAGAATGAGAATCTCATTTCTTTTAGTCGTCATTTCTTCTATTTAGATGACCTTTCGGAAGGTGATAAATAGCTTAGCAGCGTAAACCTTATAAAGCTAATTTGTGGTGGATTCCGAGGACGTTCAGTGGATTAGTACGTATTTGATGATGACTTGGGGCGTTGGTTGAGGTATTCCTGGAGGTTGGTAACAGACACATGGGATTGCACCAATTCGTCTTCCTAATTGAAAGTTTTATTGACAATCCGGCATGTGGTTTCTTCAGGTTCATTTGCTATGTGTTCTTCGGTTTTTCTGTTTTCGCCTAAATTGTCCTCTTCACTTAGATAAAAGGTCGCCCCTGCTGGCACCAGACAGCCATGAAAAACGTTGTTCCGCCCACCAGACTCTGGATGTTTACTCGAAACTTCCTGACTGGCTGAGAAACATCACAACAGCGAGTCAACGACCACCACTTTACGAGATGTTGTCATAAGTATATAATAAATATATAACAAGAAACAGGAATAAGTTTAAAGGACTTTTTGTTTAGCACTCCTAATTAAAGCGAATAAAATTTTATCACGAGCCAAGTTTTGCATTATTGTCCATAACTCACCTCTAATTTCTTACAGATATAAAATCTCAGCCAAAGCGACAGTAAAGTGGAAACGAAAATCTAATTAGGGCAGATAATAATTAGAAGAGAAGTAACTATGGCTTTTTCTGAATTTCCTCTAAGTATGTATACAAAAGTGAATTTCTTATGTAATGAAATTAATTATTGTTTAAAATAATTTATATATAACTAATAATATAGGCATTACTAGAATAAAATACAACTTGTGTTCCAAAAAATCAAGAATATTGTAAAATTAAAATTTGAATACACATTGGTAAACATATGCAAAAAATTGAATAAAACAGATACAACTCGTTTAAGCTTACTTAGTCAAATAAAATTCGAAAAATTTTATATTTACGAACCAGATGATCCATACTTTGCACATTGATTTAACAACTTTCATATAATGCAGAAATTCTGAAGCAACCTTGCAAATTGAATTACAAAATATTAATATTATAATACCTATGTATACATATTATTGTTTAATAATACTTCAAATGATAATTGTAGTCATATTTAAAAGTAATCAGCTTAAAATTGGTACTTTTACAAAAATTAAAACTTAAAGTTACAAGTATCTTTTAACTATTTTCAGGAGATTTTAATGAAAAAGGAAGAAGAGTGAGGCGAAGTAATTTAATAATAACAAGAGGTCCGGTTTGTACTTAAAAGTCAGTTCGCTAAAAAAACACTTCCCTCTTGCACTCCATTATCATGAGTGCAGTCCAGCTCGCTCGTTAAATTATACAATCTGCAAAAACGTGGAAGAATGCCTTCACGTGCCAGGATCTGTAAAAGTAATTGCATTTCGAGACAAAATCCATTCAATTGAACGATGTCTTCACAACACCATTTCAATGAAAAGGACAACGGAGCGCAATCGTGTGCGCTTAAGAGCTGCTCAAAGCATTTTTCGAGAAGAATTCAATTCCTCTGGCACATCTCGACGATTTCAGTGACCCACTCTTGGGAGCTTTATTCAAAATTTATGGTAAGTGGCAGGAACGTAGTAGTTCTGTCCAGGACACTTCGTATATCAGGCAAAGCAATCTAGGGATAATTGCGCTTTTTAGAGTTTACTTCCAAATTCTAGCCAGCAAAAGCCGAGATTCACTAACAATAAATTATACTTCGACGAGGACTTCTTCGAATGTTTCCTATTTCTTGTTGATTGCGGAACTAAATTCAGAACTAAAGACGGTTTCTGCTTGAATGACCTTTAGATGTTACAGTTTTCTTGTCTTAACAGAAGCGCAAAATTCTGTGAAGAGTTCAGAGCTTAACGAGCATGAAATATATTCTGAGTATGAGCATCATTGAGAAATATTTTACAATGTCATCTCATATTTTTCGCTGGAAAAGTTTCCTTTTCAAATCATGGAAACTCGAATCTATACAAATATCTAACGTGCCATGTATAACTATACAATTACAGATAAATTTCTCGAAATTTAATATTTCTTTTGTTCAATGTATTTTAGCTATAATTGCTTAGCTTTTGTAATGGATGAGTTGGTTTTTTAAAGACCGCGCAAAATTTAAGAAATATTTTTGTGTCTTGCTATCTTTCGATAATTTGGAACTAAATATCAAATTTATTTACTTTTTTTTTAAATAGACAATTCTAATAAGATCAATGGATATGAATACGAAAATAAATATCGTTTTTAAGGAGTCAATTTATAAAAATTGGTTAAATGTTTTTTCAAAGCTCAAATTCGAAACTAGTTTGATAAAATAAGTATACTTACAGATAGCTTTGAAAAACATAGTTGACTCACAATTGCAGTCTCCTACTTATGTCTCCAAAAAAAATTTAATAAAGGCGCGTGCCATTCATCTGTTCACAGCATTGAACATCGAAGAAAGGAAAATTAGTTTCATTCTCGTCAAAATTTAAGCTATGCTTTATTAGCAAACTTATTATAAACTCTCTTCCAAATATATTTATCCAAAAGAAGCCTGTTAAATTTAATTTAAGAACTTCTTCTTGGCAAAAACATCAAACAAGCTCCGCACAAAATGCTTCCTCCGATATGCGCGACTGAACATAAAAAGGCATAGTATCTATGCTCTATTTACAAATCGAACTTTATGTTTTGCGTCTATTCGTTAAGTGCTTCGGACAGATTTTGCACTTATTCCCACTTTGAAAGAGTCTGTAGTTGGTGATCTGAAGTGAAAACCACTTTTTAGGCAGCAAGTCGTAAAGAGATTTCTTTAACCACATTGATATAAAAAATTGCTTTGATCTTTTAAAACGTTTGCAATAAGTCCATAAAAATCGTATAACGTCTGAAAACCTGGCCAAATCATTGAAGTTTTATTAGGGTTTTGACATTTTTATAAAATAGTGTATGGGACATGGGTAATAATAATAGATCATACATTCAATCCAAATATCGGGTCCTTGAGCACTGCATTATTAATTCGCTAGACTCCAGAAATGTTAACCTAAGTGCTTAGCATTGTTACAGCTTTTGCTGAAAATCATTTGTTATTCATTCAGAAACCTCAAAAATGTTCTCGCCTGTGTGTGAAACGTAGAAAAACCTAGGACACCTCGAAATCTGGGGGTCTTACCGAGGAGAAAGGTTTTCACCTTTTTAATCTTGCTGGTGGCCGTATTTTACGAATCCGCCGCAAGAATCCACACACGTCACAAGTTTTTTCCTCTGACAAATGGTGCCCTGTTCGTTATTTTGCTCCAGTGAACGCTTGAGAACGCGTAAATGTGTCCTTGTGTAAGATCCTTGCAAACTTTGGGTTGGGAATCTGAGAAAATTTATTGCACCGCCACCGGCACAATATTTGTGGAGGAAGGTAAGGCTCTGAAGTTAACCAGTCCATGGAGATTTTTGTACCATTTCTTTTAAAGTGGACGTCTTAGCTCTGGACTTGATTTATTTTATGTAACGACCAAGCGAATTTAAAAATATGTAGTGCATTGCATTCTGGTTATAATTTATGAGTTGCAGTTTTTATCCGGTTAGTTAAATTTTTTATGTAGGTAGGTGTACCTAACAGATATTTTACAAACAGATGAATGTACAAAATGAAAAAAAGTTCTAATTCTATTCGGTTTTCTATATTGTTGTAATAAAGAAAATTAATGTTGAAAAATGATCAAAATTTTACTTAAATTAAGCCCAATCAGGTATACAGTAAAAATATCGTTATGAATATACTTAATAATATTATTGGGTAAAAAAATTCCAAAAAAATAATGCTACTGGTAACTACGTCAATCGAAAAGTTTTCGAGAGTTCTCTGAAGTTTGAAAAGTCCTTTTGAGAAAGACTTCAGAAAGAGCGAAGCTTTTGGTTGAGTTCATACTGCTAGAACTTTATCCAATTATTGGAATTAATAGTTCCATTTTTAACTCCCCATGATGAGAAAATAGGGGATTGATTTTTTATCATAAAAACGAAGCTTAAAATTGTTAATATTGATTGAGTTGCAACCTTAACCATCCAAACTAACAAGGAAATTGCAAAAATTAATTAGACCTAGTATTCATTAATCCTGCATCGCATCAATGGTTGAGTTATTAAGTATTATTCAGGAAAATGCCGATATGCAGTTTTATTCGACGACTTATGAAATTGATATTTGAAAATATCCTACATAATTTCATTTGTGAAGCTTTCCCATCTCTCAGGCAGCTGCCTCCTCCTGCTTTTAGTAGTTTCATTAGCTCGAGTTCATTAGATTTGCTAACAAAACCGCGTTAATTACGGAATCACCACTTTGCTGCCATTGTTATCAGGCTCGGCTCAAAATTGGAGCAGGCTTCCTCCGTGCGGTGCTGCGGAGCTGGTCCATTATTAAGCAGCCCCCGTGCCACCCTGCCATATTGCCTCATACAGGGTGAGCATTAGGACTAAAATGGTGATTAAGCTCCGGTATTTTGCAGCATTACAATGATCCAGGGTGCCGTGGTATTTCGGCAGCAGAGGTCTCCTTGCAGAAAGGAAGTAACCTCCTCGCTCGATGGGATCTCAACTAATAAGACACTCCTGCTCGTGTGGGTGGATAATTACAAACGAGGTGTTTGGGGCCTTTTTCGCAGGAACATTTGCCGCGCCCTCTAGGTGCCATTAGGTGGCACCTACAAAAAGTTAATCACAACTGCTGCTTTATAGTGCTCATCTGGCGCAGCGGGGACGTGTTTCCAGCTGATCTTATTAACAACTTTATTCAATCCCCAACAAGGCACTTCTCGGTACAGGAGGCAATAATCGTAGCAATTCAAGTAAATCACCAAACACCTCGCAGCGCCTAAGGATCACATTGGCATTATCTTGTTACGTAGTTCACTATCAAATTAAAATGTTGCGAGATTATCAAGCTCCCCTCCCGCTATATGAAACTATCACAAGGTCCTTAGCAGGAAAGAGGATATACAGATGTAGGAAACTTTTCATTTAACTTTCCGGTCCTCATTAATCTTGTGGACTTGGGTAACTAGGCCACAATTACGTGTCATCAAAACCACTTAAGAAACCATTCCCCCCCCCAAGAATTTTCGTGGTGTTCAAGTTTTATTGGCGCCCCAAAAGTCCCTTTATTTCTCAGACATAAGACAGAATCTTGAAGAGTATTATCCACTGATTTATGGACGGACAGATGACCGCGAGTGAAAAAGGGATATCCCAATGGTTAGCTTTGCACAAAAGATAAAGTTGAGCTATAATTTATATGAATAAGTGACAATGAACACTTTTTCTTACTGTCGCTATTTATGAGACTTTCGTCCGATCGATATGAAGAAGCTGAAAATGTTATTATATTTCTTTTTTTTTTTTTAATTTGTTTTAATTTGGTCAAAACTCCTTCAAACTTAATTTACTGCAAACATTTACCATAATATGTATAAACCCCTTTTTCAAATTATATGCAAATTATCTTTCTCACCTAGAAATTAATTAACGAAACATATTCTTAAAAACAAACAAATCAATCTAGAAAAACATTACGAAATGAATAGCAGGGATTTGGTGTTTCTTTTATCAATAATCTAAAATATTTCGATTTCTTCACATTTCGAGCCAGATTAAATATTGCATAATTAACTTTTTAGCTTAGTGAAATTGGAGACTTAAAGGTCAGAGTTGCTGCTTTTTATAACAAAAATGGTATATCAAGCAAAGGAAGTAATGGTTAGTTCTTCTTGATTCTTGATGGTCTTCACACCACCGCAGCGATCCACTAGAATGGCCTTTTAAATTTGTCTTAATAGCGTGACGACACTCTACTTAGATATGTGAATCTGACTTTGATAAATGCGAAAAATGCGCTCTTTCTCTTAAAAGCATTTTTTGTACTTAGCAGAAGAACTTCTCGTTTTAAAAGCATAGTCATTGATTTTTTGTGTAGTAATTCTCAGTTTAATTCAATTATTATAAAACATTTTGTATATATGTATATGTATACAAAATATACGTATATAATCCCGTTCAGATTGTTTAACATTTAATTACCCAATTTATATGACGAATAAGGGAAGTTTCTATTCCCATCAACCCTCATTTCTACAAATTGCTTTTATTGCTCGACGAATGAATTAATTACTTTGAAGGAAAGATTTGAATCCAATATAACTTTTTTAAGGACCTATGTAATTCTGAAAGCATAATATACGAAAAAATGATGTGAAGGACCTTTTGTATAGAGAATTCAATTTTTTTCAAATTCAGCGTATCTATTAATTTCTTTTTTTTAGTATTATATATTAATATTTACGTACAGATAAGGAAAACCTCTGCCAAGTTCTGTAATTGATATATAAATTCCTCCTGGTTGAAGTATATTTCTTATATAAACAAAAAAGGTAATATTTAATATTATAAAAAGAACACCTTTAAAAAAGCACCCTAATGAAGATACGTGAAAATAAATGATATTTTTCGTTTTGTGTAGGACAAACAGGAGTTTCGCTTTTTGAATTTTTCTAAACTTTAGTAAAAGTTGTAAACGACACATAAAGCTGGTGTTTTTACCTAAATTAGCTTATTCTAATCATCCAATGCTGTATACCCTTTTTCTGTGACAAAGGCTATTTGTTTCAATTTATACATATTTGATTAGGAACTCAGCGGCTCCTATTATATACTCATTCCTATCTAAACCTCCCCAAGGATGAAAGCCTTGTTCATATGCTCTCTCACACAATGGTCGTGGGTCGAAACCAGGAGCTGGTGATAATTTATTGAACTCCCGGCAGACAAAAGGCGGCTTTCTTCGAGAATTCACGCTGTTTGCAAAAGTTTGAGGATACGAAGGCGTCTCGTCCGCACAACGCAATTCGCCGGAAGTGATGAATCAATTTTATAGGCCCAATAAAATTACAGACCGGAACAAATATTATCCGGAGTCAATACATCACTTCCGATAGACTAGCAAACATCCTGGGGCGAGAGGAGCCTGGATCTAACAAGGATCACCCGGCCGGGGAGACACTTGCGGACGGAACTATTTGCGGAGGTATCCGTATTCCATTATTAATTACGTGTGCACCTCCCCAAAATTTGAGCAAAAGGGCGTGCGGAACAGTACACTAAACTGGGCTAAATGGAGGCTAAGTGTCTTCTCCTCGCGGAGCTCCTCCCAGATTCTTAGATTCCTACGGGAACATCTCCTTGCTGACGAGACGAAAACGTTCGCCTCATATCCAGCGAACGTGAAAGGATGAGTGAATATTCGTTTCTGCGGTTCTTCCTCGTTTCAGAGTTTCCTAAGGCCAATCACGGAAGGAAGTTGAAACATTTCCACAGATCAACTTGTGAAGGGGTTCTTAGAAAGATACCATCAACCGATTCTTTCATGGGTTATTTTACCTTGACAGTCCTTAAACGTTTTCAAATTACTCAAGCACCAAAAGTTACTGAAGTTTCGTGCTATAAAGGAGGTAAAACGCCCAACTTAATAAAACTTTCTTCGTAATGGAAAGTCCTCAATAGCGATAAAATGCATGTCTGAGTCTCTTCATGACCGAAGTAATGAGAAGTAAATACGTGCATTATTTGCACTGCAATTACATATAATGGCCGTGGAAAGTAGTTTGAGAATATTTAAAGACTAAGTACTGAAATTAAACGTGAACACATTCTTGCGAACTCAAATCGAAGCAGTATTTTAACCATCCAAAATTCTCTTAAAACAATAAAACTATTCGATACTTTCTTAACCAACTTTAGGAAAGAAAATTCGAAATTCGGTAGGTATATTTATTCAAAAATGTCGCATGACTTTCTTTGTGGCTTACTATAAGAATATTGTTTTCATGTCCATGATCGGTCTGTTTTAAAGATCTATGAGCAAATATTACTTTTTTCTACTTACTTGAATATATAACTTTTATTTGTTTCTTATTATTTTGAAAGCTATAAATTTTTCAAAATAGATACCTAGTCAGGGACCTGTTCTAATTTCCATACGAAATGAATCAAAATAAAGGCCTCGACATAAACCCAACTTGTTCGGCGTGTTTAAAAATCAAAAGATCAAATTCCGTATTTCCTTTTCCTTCTCAAACTTCTCTAGGAGTCATATTTTGTATAATATTGTTTTGTCATTGTATCCATTATTTTGGAAACGTTTTTAAATTTAATTTTATACTGCCCTCATCAATAACATTAAAATTTACTCGAATTACAAAACAAAACGAATACTTTATAGCGTCAGCAGTGACCTAAGTACCCAAACAGAAATACGGAACATTACCTGCAGATAATTTAAATGTAGGTATCGTACTGAGAATTTCCCTTGGGTGCCTTCAGAAATGAAATTTGTAGACAAATGACTTTTCCTTGCCTTATTTGCTATTTTCCATGTTTTCTTCGTTAAAATCTAAAAATACCTCCCTGAAAAAGATTTATGTGGATTTATCATGCAAATGCGTTGAATTTCCAATCAAACTTAATTGCACGTCGCGCAAACGTAGGTCTTGTTCCAGGACGAATGCCTGGCACTCGTGTGCAATCCAAAGAAAACCAATTCCATTCCCGTTCGGCTCCCCAAGGATCGCATGCCACATGCCGGCCCAGAGACGATATGCGATAAATTTCCACGGACTTCATTTGGAGTTTTCGAGCTCCGTTTTGATTGCTGCCCGGGCAGTTTAGTGCTACTCTGATTGTCTCCCGGCTGGAGCAATCACCAATTGATACTTTGATGCCTCACCTATTTTGCTTCGAAAGGATCACAATTTTAGGGAGCTTGTCTGCATTTGCACAGCTCCCGGAGCTTCTTCTGAGAAGTGTGAGTTCTGGGGCGAAATGCATAGCATCCTTCTTCCCTCCAGACTTGTTATATTTCACTCCATCGCCGAAATTGGTTTGACTTTGAATGGCAGGAGCCATTTTATTGCTCCTTTGTGCCAGCCTTCCGTTCGAAATGCATTTCAAACGAAACCCATTCCAGGCGACTAATGGGAAAGGGCTTCGGGAATCGGGACCCAGTCAAGAGCCCTGAAGCCGAATTTTAGCGATGAAAGCAATTGAATGTGAAAAGTGGTCTGGTTTGGGTAATCGAACTGCCGGAGATTCAATCGAAAATCGTACAAACATCGTTGACTTGATTTATCGGTTACAGACTAATTCTGACAAATTAAGAAGCTGTTTATTAGCGATAAAACTTTACGAGAAATTAACGCGCTAACAAGAACATCAAGCAGGAGAATAATTTTCCTAAGTTACTCAATACCAATAGAACAAGTTAACAAGAAGAAAAGAGATAACCGATTCTTGCAGGACCATTCTGATGTGTTACGTTAAGAAACTAAAAATGCAACATAACAAACTGGACTTCAAAAAACTAAACCAAACGAGGGTTTTCTCAAATAATGGTTTGTTTCTTCTTCAGGAAAATCAATTATACGCATAACAAAATTTAAATTCGTATAAAGTCGAAAATTAAAATCGAATTTTTAAATAACACCCTCACCATTTCGATTAGAAATTTTCATAACCCAAAAATTTTCTATTGGATCATCAAACCGTCCGTATCTGCCTTAAATGATTTTACAAAGTAATGAATTATTTTGCTAATTTTTACTGAGTCTGTCAGTTACGCTAATTTAATACGAGTAAAGAATGAGGGTTAAAAACAATCGCTCTGTCCCTGTGCCGTTCGATAATTTCAATTGTGAGGACAAATTGGGAAAAGGTTAAAATTTTCACGGACAATTTAATCTTCTATAAGGGACTGACTAAAGGTAAGGTGTACCATCCTTTATACCACGAAGCGTTTAATCTTCAACACCTTTTGAGGTGATTTTCTTCAATGAAAATTCGCAAGGGCGGTGATGTTTCGTTATTTTCCCATCCGGCGAAGGCGGGGGCGGTGTGCGACCTTCTCTGTTTCAGTCCAGAAACTTTGTCAACAAAGAACAAAGAAAACTTTCCACAAAGTAATTAAGAATGTAGCAGGACAAGTCTTGGGGGATTTATTTCGGTGCTTTGTTTGTCCTGAAAATCGAGCTCGAAGTAAGCAGTATAGTTGGGAATAGCCCGCACCAAACAAGGACCCGTGTTTTTCTGGAGGTGATTTTCCATTCGGGCAAAACCAACGTAAAAACTTTTCAAGAGGGAAATTGAAAAGAGCCTTCCATCGATTGCCAAACTTAAGAGCACTAGATTTATTCGGTGCGAATTAATTTTTAATTATTGGCCAAGTCATTAGCATAAATCCCCGAAGCTCTCCAGGAAAATTAAATTTTCCCCTAGCAACAGAGGCAGTGGTGCCGGGAACTAATGGCCGATTACATATTCCGCTGCGCCGCACTATCGCCCGGCTGATGGGTCCAGAGCAGTTTTGAAGGGATATAAAAGCTATCGTAAAATTCTGATTTACATTAAAGGCCTTTAGAGTGGCACTCCTCCCTTCATAGAGATAAATGGCCGCGATTAGAGTTCTTGGTGGCGCACGTGGTCGGTGGTTGCAAAGCAAATGGTTGCGGTCGCTGCTCCAGATATTCATCCCTCAGGAAGGCGAGTAGCCGACCGCCGTGCCACTAAATGGGAAAGAAGGAAGTCGGCGGCGATGGCCTGGTCTCATTATATCCAGATTATGCCAATCTGATGCAAATTGAAGGAAAACTTTTTATGGTATTTGCGGAACTAAGATAATCAAACCCGATACTGCCTCCGGACGAGCATTTCGTTAGCGGAATGGACTTGTTCCCAGAGGAACTTCTCAATCTAGCTGGCCAGCCAGGACGTGCCCTGCGCCCGGAATGATGTTTTGATACGCCTCGATAGAAATCGAATTAACAGAGGCTTTCGCTTAGCAATCATTAGTGTTTTTCTTTCTTTTTTTCAAAAAGGTTCCCAATTGTACTCAAGTAATCCGATTATATTCTACCTGGAAAAAAACCGATTCCTGAGAATTTCCAATCATCTTCTTCTGAAAATCTTCAAGTCATTTTGTTTCCTATGTTCTTATAAAATTCGGAGCACTTTTACCTGTACAGTTGCTCCCGTTTGGCAGCGATTTATTTTTATAAGAGATTTCAAATAAAAATATAAACTTCATCATTAGAATAATTTTAAAGATTTTTTATATAACTCACATATACTTATTTCATTTTAAATTTCACTTATCCACGTCATCCTACGCAAAAAATAAATTTAAAAGCATCTCCTCAAAATATTTTATAATTGCCTCAAGTTTATACTTTGTTTAAATTCTTAATAGTATGTATATTATGTACGTACTCAAGTATCTAGAAAGTTTACTTTTTCATTTATATATGTATTAATGAAGGCTAAAATTCTTCAATTTGCTCCTGTTATGAATCTTATAATAATTTCATGAGAATTGCATGTCAAACCTTCTGAAAAGACTATTGAAAATTAAACAAAGTTCCATCTGTTACTGTTGCGCCATTAAAAATTTATTATGAATGATTTTCCATTTTTGGCATCTATTGACATTAAGCTTACAATTTGAGTACTCACTCAGTAAAACTTTATATTTCTGACATTATTAGCAAACGATGTTCAAAAGGACTTGATTACTCGAATGGATAGAATTTTGCAATAAAATTGAATTTTCTAGTAAACTTGAAATTTATTCTCAGAATTATTCTACGTTTGCATGATATTGGTTGGAATTAATTAAAATTCGCTCGAAAATCTGGTTATTAATTTTGCAAAATTATTACGTTGAAGTTTTCAATTATGTCTGTGTTTCGTTTATGTGTTTTCCTGCAAACATTTAGCCTTTGTCAGGTGTATTGATTAGGGAGAAATTAAAATTATTTTATTATAAACACTCATTCCTGGTAGAAATGATAGTTAAAAAATTCTCCATAATATATTTAGAAATAAAATGCTTTCTTTTTGGTCGAGATGAAAAAGTTAAAAATTCTTGCAATTTATCTATAAATTAATCTTACGTTTTCATTTCTGGCGAACATTATAGAATAGTTTCATGCATGAATATTTATATTTCGGTGATATTTAATAAAAAAGAACACAACACTGTTTCATAAGCCCATAGGAACTGTAAACAATTTATTTTGCGAAAATTTCCAAATGAAATTTCATTGGTTTTCCCCTTTGAGATTTGAAGTGGATTTTTACATAATTATAAGTTGGTCCCCCGGCCAAAATAGTAGCGTAACCACCTTTTCCATTTTTAAATTGATCGGTAACTCGGATTCCGGATATCAAACGTGATCCGACATGACCCTACACAAAAACAAATGTTCTTATTAACACAGCACAAAAGGTATATACATGCAATATCATATTTTAGGATTAGTTTACCTGTGGTGGATAATCAACATCTTCAGTAACAACCCTCAGTAACTTTCCTTCCCTGTCGATCACTCTCTGGAAAACCATTGTGTCATTAGGTGAAGTGTACCCCCAAAAGTAATTATGACTTTGAGCATTAGAAGTGGCAGCGCAAGTGGCAATCACGACCAACAAAATTAACATCCCGGTGAGTTTCATCTGCAATTTGTAAGACTGATTAAAACGAAGAAATTTATATTTGGATTATTAAATTATATATACCTTCGACAAATTAAGTGAAGCACACCCACTAAAATGACAAGAAAGTAACCTTTTATCTTCATTTTCTGGCTTTTATATAAGCCCTCTCTCATTCCAAAATAAGTCATATCTTGTATCAAGAAAGTTGATAAAGCTATTAAAGGCATTTAAATCGATTGATAAGGTTTTGTTTCTGTTTTTATATTCATGATTATCTTTGTATTTCTCAACCACCTCGTGCAGTTCAGTTTATTTGTAGTTTTCAGACATTGAACAGTTTCTTAGATTAATGTCCCCTTATTATCAACAAAAGTTTAATATCTGACTTTCCCTCAAGAAATCACGAGATAAGTTTTAATACAATTAAGTACACATTTAAAAGACATCCCAAATAATTTATAGTTTGTTACATAGAAACTTGAATACTACATGATTGTAACTATCTTGTTCAATTTGTAATATAAAGAGGCGTTTTGACTATAACTATACTATAACTGAAACTATGCCAGATTAACAATTATAAGAAGAAGAAAAGAACATTCATAAAAATATGTCTAGATAATTGCCGAACTATGATCCCTCTCTGAAATCTGAAATTAAATCGAATTTACAGATTATTAAAGCAATGAAAAAGAAATGTAAATTTTGTCTGATAATTAAAAAACACTTTTCGTTTTTAATAGTACATTTCTTAGAATTTTTGATAAGGCTAAAGAATAAAGTAATTGATTGGTTCATGAGGAACAAATAAAACATTTATAATAAAATATATTAAAATGAAAATGTCAACTCCTAAGCTATATCATTATCCATTAACTCCTTACGCTATAACTTAAGAAGCATTAATATTTTTAACCACTTCTAATGCAAATGGCTTTTACATTGTTACTTTCAGTAGTTCAATCATACTGTGAGTCTCCCACACGTTGACGTTGAAAGACTTTGTACCATGTCCTTCGTAATTATATTAATCTAAAATGAAAATTTGCACATTTATTTGAAGCAACACCCACATAACATCCAAATTATTAAGAAGTGACCTATCAGAATTCTCTCCTACATAAAGATAAAAATAAAATACATATGCTGAAAAGTACATCTTTTAAGCACAATCAAATTGAGGACTTTGTAGAAAAGCCAAAAGGAATAAGTAATGTTGTTAATGATTACAGTCATTTAACCTTTAAAAGTACCCACTTTAGCATATATCGAAAATATCAGCACCGCTCAATAAAACGACCTTTTCGCATACTTTGACCTAACACGCATCTTAAAATAGACAAGTTGTGCAAATTTCGCACGCAACAAATAAATAAACTTGCCGACAGCTGCCCACTCAAAGGCCGGCGTAATGATTCCCAGCGGGATAATGCCCTTGAATAAATAACAAGAGAATTCGGGCGAAACTCCTGGATTAATGAGTCCTGGAATTGGCCCGTCTAAATTAAAACTACTACAGCGAAATGTGCAGGAGCTGAAAATAAAGATGTCACTATGTGGCAACGACGTCGCTGATTCTGGGTGCCTGCCGCAACCACCACCTGCACAAAATAAATTTATTTTCTTTCGTGCCTGAAGAGATTTATTTGCCTCCTTACAAGGAATCGACTCCTTTCACCTAAGTGTCGTTGGCGAATGAAAGCCACGGTTCAATGGGGCCCCAGCATCCGACATCTGCCTTCACATCTGCGCTGTCTGAGACTCCATGGCCCCACCTCCCAGATGCTGGCCCATTCCACCCCCTGTACCAATGCAGCGTCAACCGCAGATTTTAAAATTGTCTTTAATATTTTTCACGGATATTTTTCCAAGTTGCAATTAATTGCTTCGAGGATGCTCTTCGTGGCCAAGGAAGAAAAATTGTACCCATGTCAAACCGAGGGACTCACAGCAGCGCTTCCAATTAAATTAGGGGAGAAACGAGAGCAGCTTGATACCAGGATACAGGCATTGTAAATTACGGAAATTGGTTTCACTGATAAGATTCCCGTCCTGTTCCCGGCTGTCGATTGAGTTTCCGGATGGCTTTTTGTGATGATATTATCCTTGCTGGCTTGAAAATAAAAAGATGCTTTCATCCCTTTGTCAGCGCCCTACAGGGCCTCCGGCATATGCTCCCCTTCTGTTTTAATGGATAAATTCGCTGATATCATTGAAAAAGTTTGCTGTTTTTGTTACGTGAGCCTTCTGCCCAACGTTTCTGTTACCGAGTTGGTAACTCAGATGTGCTTCATATACATAAGCATTCGAACAAATAAAATATTTTACGAGTGTCATAAACATATAAATCCCATCAAAAGGAGACGGCATATGCCTCACCGTCATTTCCATGGTTAAGAAATGTGAACTGGCACGATAGGAAAGAAGTCTGGAATGCTTTCATACCTAAGATTTATAGATCTAAATATGAAATAATTTTATGTTCTACAAATTAAAATCGCTCCATGAATTTTAAACTATTTGATACCATATGGTCACTTTGATTAATCATCGAATCCCGCTGCTTGTACCTTTTAAACATAATAACTTTAAATTCACACAAATCCTGTTAATAAAAATACAAATATATTGTATTTGTAGCTAACTAATACTTAATTACAAAAATAGTCATGATGTATCAAATTCTATCTTTCATATATTTTTAATGTTAAAATCCAAAATATTTAAACAATTATTAAATCGGCTCTTCAACTAAATATTCGATTAATTAGTCAATTTTTATATTTCAGCACATACAAACAAATCCTTTAAAATATTGTGTAGGTATATACCATATTATGAAATTTTTAACCGCAAGTTGTTACACATAATGTAATTTATGGAAGAGTTTTAACTTTATTAAAAATATTGGAAACATTTTTTCACCCAAAATGTCTTCCGTAATTTTACTTATGGCATCAATGAAGAATGATGTTAGTCGGTCACATATCATCGTCTGAAAATATGAAAACAACAGCTATTTCAGTCGCATATATTTATCATAACATTTATGGTTATTTCTTCAGACATTTTAACAATATTAAACCTGCCTTCCATTCTGTTGATTTATTTCTGACATATGTGTAAATGTATTTGGCTAGAGCTTTTTCTGTACGCAGAGCAACATTAAAGAGTAAATTGAAACATTGGCAAAAATGCGATGAAAATATATGATATATTTTAATATACGACTGTCAAGTTATTGTGCAAAGTACTTCTGCTTTATTAAACAAGCAAAAATGCATTGATGACTCGAAAACAGTATACGATAATATTTATTTAGATACTAAATTTTTTTTACTTTTAATCAAATTTAACGCATAAAATCATAAAAAATCGTCCTTTTTCATAAAATCAAAAACAATATGCTTACAAAACACTGTAAAATAATTGCATTACTACAATTAAAAGAAAGTCTCCTTGCTTGCTTTCTTCCGATTTTTTTTCAGAATTTCTTTTCTCTTGCAGGAAGGCAGCAAGGACCTTAAAATATAGATAAGGATTGGATCAGTTTTATAAGTCGCTGCTCGTCAACATGCTAATTTTATGCCAAAAATAGCCAAATAATGTAATCAAGGTTTAGCTCTTAAATATTCAACAGGTTTTCCCTAAAGAAGTAAAATTATTTTGAGCCCCACAAAATTCATTGCAATATTTAGAATTTACATATTTCCTATTCAGAGGTATGGTAAGGAACCAGTCTGTATATGTTAATATAAAAATTTGATGCTATTGTAATGATTCGTGTGGAAAATAATCGTACTTTAATATTATTTCATATATTAACTTCGCAAATCAAATCAAATTCAGGAGCCGCCAAAATTAGATACCCTTTGAATTCCATCTCAACCCCTACGAAACCAAATTAACCCTGTTTCAAGTGCACGATAAATTTCCGGGAGTAAAGGTATTCAAAATCAATAGGCTTCTTCTGAGATGCTCACTTAGTAAACAATCATTTCCCTGTTAGGATAGGGAATTTTGCGTTAAGGGACTCCCGGGGGAATACTTACTGCAGCCCCAAATCTGCTATTTTATCCTAGCCATATCGTCATTTTATGAGTTCGATTTAATTTGCATAATTCCACTCTCCCTTCCGCCTGCTCGATAAAGGTGTAATTTAGTGTCTTCATTAGAGCAGAATGGTCGCATCTAGATTTCCGGCTACAGATACTCAGGATCGGAAAAACCTCCATGGGGAGCCTTGAACAATTTGTGCGTGGTGGGTTACATGCAACCCCCTGGTGCACAATTTCAGAAAAGAGGCATTCGGGGTGAAATGCGAGAGTTAAAATTTAAAGGGCTTTCTGCGCCTTCTACGTGACGGCATCTGCCCTAACTTTTAAAGTTAGTTTAATCCTCGATGTCGTTGGAAGGATTAACCACTGGGTCTTTCTATACTTTCGGTTGGAAACCTCCTGATCAATGTAAGACACGTGAACCCTGCAAGTAGAACAGAAGTTAATTATTAGAGACACGTGAACCCTGCAAGTAGAACAGAAGTTAATTATTAGAGATTAGAGAGGATTATCTGCGCTTTTGGGGTCATTAAGCGAGGAAAGCGCCACATAAGAAGTGTCACCTCAATGAAAGCGTCTTCTACACATAAATATGTATGTTTATGTGTATGTTCCCACGATGGGATTTTTCGAAAGAAAGTTAGAAGAGGATAATGCGAGAAAGTCAGTGGACCAAGGACAAGATTTGCCACAATTTTCTGCGATGATTGATGTGTCACGACTCAATGAAATATTTTCCCTAATGCTTTTGAAATACAATTTTCAACTTACCACCGAAAATCTTGCTGACGTTGATTTCTTTTGACAAAACTTTTTAATATGTATGTATGTTCACAGAAAAAAACGTTCTTTTCAGAATCTGTAATCAGTGCGCTTTTGAATGAGGTGGCGTCTTAGCGCATTGAGCGTTCTTCCGACAGACTTTCTGCTTCTTCAGCTAATTCAAAAGTCGAATTTTTTATGAAGTATATAATTGGATAATTCTCAATAGACTTTCATTTTAGTGAGGATTAAATGAACACTGGAAATTTTCTTGTATAAAAGGTGATAATCCGGCAATTCATTTTAAAAGAGCTTGAAGGTTTGTAAGAGGGATTTTAAATCTGCCAAAAGAAGATAGGTAACTTTTAAAAATCTCCTATGAAATATGTTATAGTATAATTAAATATCGAAATACATGAACATATTCAGCGGTTTAGTGTTTGTTATGATTTCTTTATAAATATCGATTAGTACGGAAAAATATGTGTTGAAATTAATGCCCTAACTTTATTTTAGTAAATTTTTGAATATAAGTTTGTACAATCTCTCTAAATTTAATTTCGCTGGAGCAACAAATAAAGATATACAATTGCACCAGCTAATATGTACATGGAGAAATATTCCATCAGAATTTATCATGTTAATTTCTTTTTTATACAATTACTAGTGGGGTTGCCCGATTTCACACGGTGAACAAATATTTTGGACGCGGTATTGGGTCCGTCATTATGAAGCTCCAACATTTTATAGTAAATTCGAAACTACCTCAAAATATCCACAGTAATATATAATAAATACATATATTTATAAATTATAAATTATAAATTAAAAATTATAAGTTATAAGTTATGAAATATAAAATATACAATATACAATATAAAAAATAAAATATAAAATATACAATATCCAATATAAAATATACAATATACAATATAAAATATAAAATATACAATATAAAATATAAAATATAAAATATACAATATAAAATATATAATATAAAATATAAAATATAAAATATACAATATAAAATATACAATATAAAATATACAATATAAAATATAAAATATACAATATACAATATAAAATATACAATATAAAATATAAAATATAAAATATAAAATATAAAATATACAATATACAATATACAATATACAATATACAATATACAATATAAAATATAAAATATAAAATATAAAATATAAAATATAAAATATAAAATATAAAATATAAAATATAAAATATAAAATATAAAATATAAAATATAAAATATAAAATATAAAATATAAAATATAAAATATAAAATATAAAATATAAAATATAAAATATAAAATATAAAATATAAAATATAAAATATAAAATATACAATATAAAATATACCATATAAAATATACCATATAAAATATAAAATATAAAATATAAAATATAAAATATAAAATATAAAATATAAAATATAAAATATAAAATATAAAATATGAAATATAAAATATAAAATATAAAATATAAAATATAAAATATACAATATAAAATATACAATATAAAATATAAAATATACAATATAAAATATAAAAGATAAAATATACAATATAAAATATAAAATATAAAATATGCAATATAAAATATACAATATAAAATATTAAATATACAATATAAAATATACAATATAAAATATAAAATATAAAATATAAGATATACAATATAAAATATACAATATAAAACATAAAATATACAATATAAAATATACAATATATAATATATAATATACAATATACAATATACAATATACAATATAAAATATAAAATATAAGATATACAATATAACATATACAATATAAAATATACAATATAAAATATACAATATAAAATATACAATATAAAATATACAATATAAAATTAACAATATAAAATATACAATATAAAATTAACAATATACAATATACAATATAAAATATACAATATAAAATATAAAATTTAAATATAAAATATAAAATATAAAATATAAAATATAAAATATAAAATATAAAATATAAAATATAAAATATAAAATATAAAATATAAAATATAAAATATAAAATATAAAATATAAAATATAAAATATAAAATATAAAATATAAAATATAAAATATAAAATATAAAATATAAAATATAAAATATAAAATATAAAATATAAAATATAAAATATAAAATATAAAATATAAAATATAAAATATAAAATATAAAATATAAAATATAAAATATAAAATATAAAATATAAAATATAAAATATAAAATATAAAATATAAAATATAAAATATAAAATATAAAATATAAAATATAAAATATAAAATATAAAATATAAAATATAAAATATAAAATATAAAATATAAAATATAAAATATAAAATATAAAATATAAAATATAAAATATAAAATATAAAATATAAAATATAAAATATAAAATATAAAATATAAAATATAAAATATAAAATATAAAATATAAAATATAAAATATAAAATATAAAATATAAAATATAAAATATAAAATATAAAATATAAAATATAAAATATAAAATATAAAATATAAAATATAAAATATAAAATATAAAATATAAAATATAAAATATAAAATATAAAATATAAAATATAAAATATAAAATATAAAATATAAAATATAAAATATAAAATATAAAATATAAAATATAAAATATAAAATATAAAATATAAAATATAAAATATAAAATATAAAATATAAAATATAAAATATAAAATATAAAATATAAAATATAAAATATAAAATATAAAATATAAAATATAAAATATAAAATATAAAATATAAAATATAAAATATAAAATATAAAATATAAAATATAAAATATAAAATATAAAATATAAAATATAAAATATAAAATATAAAATATAAAATATAAAATATAAAATATAAAATATAAAATATAAAATATAAAATATAAAATATAAAATATAAAATATAAAATATAAAATATAAAATATAAAATATAAAATATAAAATATAAAATATAAAATATAAAATATAAAATATAAAATATAAAATATAAAATATAAAATATAAAATATAAAATATAAAATATAAAATATAAAATATAAAATATAAAATATAAAATATAAAATATAAAATATAAAATATAAAATATAAAATATAAAATATAAAATATAAAATATAAAATATAAAATATAAAATATAAAATATAAAATATAAAATATAAAATATAAAATATAAAATATAAAATATAAAATATAAAATATAAAATATAAAATATAAAATATAAAATATAAAATATAAAATATAAAATATAAAATATAAAATATAAAATATAAAATATAAAATATAAAATATAAAATATAAAATATAAAATATAAAATATAAAATATAAAATATAAAATATAAAATATAAAATATAAAATATAAAATATAAAATATAAAATATAAAATATAAAATATAAAATATAAAATATAAAATATAAAATATAAAATATAAAATATAAAATATAAAATATAAAATATAAAATATAAAATATAAAATATAAAATATAAAATATAAAATATAAAATATAAAATATAAAATATAAAATATAAAATATAAAATATAAAATATAAAATATAAAATATAAAATATAAAATATAAAATATAAAATATAAAATATAAAATATAAAATATAAAATATAAGATATAAAATATAAAATATAAAATATAAAATATAAAATATAAAATATAAAATATAAAATATAAAATATAAAATATACAATATACAATATAAAATATACAATATAAAATATACAATATAAAATATAAAATATAAAATATAAAATATAAAATATAAAATATAAAATATAAAATATAAAATATAAAATATAAAATATAAAATATAAAATATAAAATATAAAATATAAAATATAAAATATAAAATATAAAATATAAAATATAAAATATAAAATATAAAATATAAAATATAAAATATAAAATATAAAATATAAAATATAAAATATAAAATATAAAATATAAAATATAAAATATAAAATATAAAATATAAAATATAAAATATAAAATATAAAATATAAAATATAAAATATAAAATATAAGATATAAAATATAAAATATACAATATAAAATATAAAATATAAAATATAAAATATAAAATATAAAATATAAAATATACAATATACAATATAAAATATACAATATAAAATATACAATATAAAATATACAATATAAAATTAACAATATAAAATATAAAATATAAAATATAAAATATAAAATATAAAATATAAAATATAAAATATAAAATATAAAATATAAAATATAAAATATAAAATATAAAATATAAAATATAAAATATAAAATATAAAATATAAAATATAAAATATAAAATATAAAATATAAAATATAAAATATAAAATATAAAATATAAAATATAAAATATAAAATATAAAATATAAAATATAAAATATAAAATATAAAATATAAAATATAAAATATAAAATATAAAATATACAATATACAATATAAAATTAACAATATAAAATATAAAATATAAAATATAAAATATAAAATATAAAATATAAAATATAAAATATAAAATATAAAATATAAAATATAAAATATAAAATATAAAATATAAAATATAAAATATAAAATATAAAATATAAAATATAAAATATAAAATATAAAATATAAAATATAAAATATAAAATATAAAATATAAAATATAAAATATAAAATATAAAATATAAAATATAAAATATAAAATATAAAATATAAAATATAAAATATAAAATATAAAATATAAAATATAAAATATAAAATATAAAATATAAAATATAAAATATAAAATATAAAATATAAAATATAAAATATAAAATATAAAATATAAAATATAAAATATAAAATATAAAATATAAAATATAAAATATAAAATATAAAATATAAAATATAAAATATAAAATATAAAATATAAAATATAAAATATAAAATATAAAATATAAAATATAAAATATAAAATATAAAATATAAAATATAAAATATAAAATATAAAATATAAAATATAAAATATAAAATATAAAATATAAAATATAAAATATAAAATATAAAATATAAAATATAAAATATAAAATATAAAATATAAAATATAAAATATAAAATATAAAATATAAAATATAAAATATAAAATATAAAATATAAAATATAAAATATAAAATATAAAATATAAAATATAAGATATAAAATATAAAATATACAATATAAAATATAAAATATAAAATATAAAATATACAATATACAATATAAAATATACAATATAAAATATAAAATATAAAATATAAAATATAAAATATAAAATATAAAATATAAAATATAAAATATAAAATATAAAATATAAAATATAAAATATAAAATATAAAATATAAAATATAAAATATAAAATATAAAATATAAAATATACAATATAAAATATACAATATACAATATAAAATTAACAATATACAATATACAATATACAATATACAATATACAATATACAATATAAAATATAAAATATAAAATATAAAATATAAAATATAAAATATAAAATATAAAATATAAAATATAAAATATAAAATATAAAATATAAAATATAAAATATAAAATATAAAATATAAAATATAAAATATAAAATATAAAATATAAAATATAAAATATAAAATATAAAATATAAAATATAAAATATAAAATATAAAATATAAAATATAAAATATAAAATATAAAATATAAAATATAAAATATAAAATATACAATATAAAATATACAATATAAAATATACAATATAAAATATACAATATACAATATAAAATATAAAATATAAAATATAAAATATAAAATATAAAATATAAAATATAAAATATAAAATATAAAATATAAAATATAAAATATAAAATATAAAATATAAAATATAAAATATAAAATATAAAATATAAAATATAAAATATAAAATATAAAATATAAAATATAAAATATAAAATATAAAATATAAAATATAAAATATAAAATATAAAATATAAAATATAAAATATAAAATATAAAATATAAAATATAAAATATAAAATATAAAATATAAAATATAAAATATAAAATATAAAATATAAAATATAAAATATAAAATATAAAATATAAAATATAAAATATAAAATATAAAATATAAAATATAAAATATAAAATATAAAATATAAAATATAAAATATAAAATATAAAATATAAAATATAAAATATAAAATATAAAATATAAAATATAAAATATAAAATATAAAATATAAAATATAAAATATAAAATATAAAATATAAAATATAAAATATAAAATATAAAATATAAAATATAAAATATAAAATATAAAATATAAAATATAAAATATAAAATATAAAATATAAAATATAAAATATAAAATATAAAATATAAAATATAAAATATAAAATATAAAATATAAAATATAAAATATAAAATATAAAATATAAAATATAAAATATAAAATATAAAATATAAAATATAAAATATAAAATATAAAATATAAAATATAAAATATAAAATATAAAATATAAAATATAAAATATAAAATATAAAATATAAAATATAAAATATAAAATATAAAATATAAAATATAAAATATTAAATATACAATATACAATATAAAATATAAAATATACAATATAAAATACTAAATATACAATATAAAATATGCAATATACAATATACAATATACAATATAAAATATAAAATATAAAATATACAATATAAAATATAAATTATAATTCAATACCTATAATATAATCCTCGTTAGGAAACATTCCCTGGTTCAAGCTCGGTGCAACTGCTGCCCGTGGGAGCCCAGCCAAGCCATCCTTCCCCAACGGAGTCCCTGAAAAGAATGAAAGCAAAAGCCGGCTGCTCCCCTATTTATAAGCTGACCGCTCACAGCCAGGAGAGAGTCCTGGTCCAGGCTCGGCTCAACTGCTGCCCGTGGGGAGCAAATTCAAATCTCCCGAGACCTGGAGACGATCGCCTGCTGAACTGCCGCCCTGCTCCCGACGGGGGAGAGCTACCCCGCACAGGACGAGGTGAGGAGAGGTCCCTCTGACTATAATCGCTCCAGATTCCGAGTCTTCGGGAACTCCGCGGTCCCAGTGCCTGCTTATTTAATTCTTCCGCGATGACCACTCTCTGGCTGTTTTTCTCACTGATCCTGTTCATGGATTTATTTTTCCCGGTGCTTCTGCACCTAGCGCCTTCGCATGTCAGATTCTTCATAACTTAATACCTAATTTGTTTTTATTATTATTAAGTTTTTTAGCGTTTATCTTTACTAAAAATAGGTATACAAATTAAATATATGAAATCTATTTATTTTGAGATTAATAGTACATATATTTAAAATATAAAGGCTATTGAAATCAATATTTTTTTTCAATCGTATCTCTTCGGGGTTTAAATTATTTAAAGTCGTTTATCAACTGAATTAACGTTGTAAAAGTTCTACTTTGTTTATTTTTTAAATTTTTAATATAGTACTTATTTAATTTATTCAAAGAAAATGTGTATATGAATTTAATTTTATTGTTTAAGCTTTATAGCTAAATTGCTATATTTCTCCAAAGGAAAATTTCGCTTTAGTAAATTGCATCCCGTAGAACAAATTTGCGGGAAATACATTTCACTTGCAATTAGTTCTCTGTTCCCAAAACAAAGCTCAGCTGCAACTTGCAACTGGAATGCATGTTTCTGTTTTTATTATTTTTATTCGATGTATTTTAATGTTAATATTTTGTAATAATATAACAGAGATTTTGTTCCCAATCAGCTACAAGCAAAATGGATCACACAATTTATTCGCTTATAAATTTCGTACGCTTATTCTAAACTCTAACCATAAAACTAGACCTCTCTTTGTCAATAATTTATTTTATCTGAGCCCATCCTTCGTCGGATTACTTTCTTAGGCCTGCTCTTGCAATTTATGTCATAATGTCTGCCCAAAGGGCTAACTTGCCTCGTAAAATGCACCCAGGCTGGATCTTCCAGAAAATCACTGTCCGGTCCACTCTCATGGGATTAGTTTACTTCTTGCCTGTTTATCCGAGGACTTATGAACTTAAGGCACACAACACAGCTTCGGATACTATCTTATTGATGGCCTCGGGCTGTGCTGGCGTTCTGGAGGTCCTTTCTGGATGGCCACTCGTAAAATGTTTACACTGTCAACGGCTACTCAAAATTATTGGTTATGCTTCATTTGGATCCAGAATACATTGCCTTGTTGACTACCTCAGCTGCTTGGGGAAGTGTTTCTTGTTGAGGTTGCCATGGAATATGCCACCAACGCAAATATGTTTTACATTTTAGAGATTAAATAAATACGACCATTTAATCATATCAGTTAAGAGAATTTTTAGAAATTAAACTTATTACGTAAATATATATGTGCGTATTTGATTCTCTTACTTCCGCTGAAAAACGTTGTTTGACTTTTTCACGTCCACTATCTTTTACTTATAAAAGAGTAGTGCAGCTATCCTTCGGAAAATGGAAATTAATTAATAATGTAGAAGCAATTTGCTTCATCCCTTTGAGGCTGCTAGTATGCTTGGAAGAAGAAAACCTTTCGAAAGTGAATATTTCTGTGAAAAAATTAAATACCATCTCTTTTCTATATAAATAAGAATATTCTCAAGAAAATTCTTCTATCAAAAGCTGCAATCCTCTTTCTTAATTTTACGAATTTCTAATATGTGTGACTGCTTATTGCACTCTAATTCCGCAATTAATTTCAAAAAGGCTTTTGCTATCAGCCAATCAACGTAAAGTAGAAGTCCCTAGAGTATTAAAACCATCCGTAAAAGTTATTAAACGAACCAACCGCAGTGCTTTAAAATATTCTATTTCTTCAGGAAATTATTTTTCTATTATAAGACTCCTCTGCTTCACTCAAAGTAATTTGTTTTTTCGTGTAAACTTCATTTAGCATGATAATATTATATATGTGTGATATATCAGGACATAATATATCTGTAAATTGATTAAATGAGTATTATTAATATTGTTATTTTATTAATGAAGACAGGTAAACATTTGTTCCATTAATTAGGATTGGGTTATATTGATATTTTTTAAAGAAATATGATGTTTAGATACTCGTTAAAACATTTGGTTACTTTTTTTTAAATCTCTAATTAACTTTAGAATCAATACGATTTAAATCGAAATACATGTTTATCTTGGGCTTGTGCTTTCGAGCAGTAGCCAATATTTCGTCGACACATTATTTAGGGAAATATGTAGAAGTATAAATATGAGGAGTGCTTCTTACTCAATTTTCACTGAGTCTGTGCTAAATCTAACGTAAGATATTAGAAGAATTATCATGGAACCCCCTGGGTATGATTTAGGGACGGATTCCATGGCTTTTGAATAATTTAAGCTCGCTTAGGATAAATACACACACATTCCTCGAAAAGGGTACATAAACCGGCTGTTGAGCTTAATATTTGCTCAAGTAGAAAATTCCTTTGCTTTTTCCCCTTTGAGTTTTCACAATTCGAACGCTTCGGGCTGGACTCCCGTAGTGGTTCCAGGTCCCCGATTCCCCATAAAGTGGTACTTCTCAGTGTCAGGTTTCCTGGAAATACATACATACATACATATATTTTGGCTTCGTACTTCCCTTGGCAACATAAAGTGCACTGCTATTGAAAATTTGTGCATTTCCAGCTCTGCACCACAGGAACACTTTTGTGAAAATCGCTTTCGATTACTTTGCTTCCTGGGGCTATTTCACGTTGAGTGTGATTTTGTTAAAGCTATTGAAATAAATTCGAAAAATCAGATGTGCGCCTTGAATTATGAATTAAAATGGAATTGGAGCCTTTAGTGAACCAGAAATGGGTCGGATTGATGTTTTTCTTATAGCTTAAATTTATGTATTTCATCTGTCTACGACAACAACGATACTTGAAAAAATACCATGTTCCAATGAAAGACGATTAAAAATTGTTTAACCCTGCCAACATGAGTTGCGCATTATTGATGTTGTTCACTGTCGAAATGGAAGACTTAATCTTATGATATGTAATTTCCATCTAAGGCACTCACAGGTTTAAGTAGAGAATTATTTTAAGTACTGAGTGCAATGAGAGTAAAACGTTTTCATTTTAAAATAATATAATTTAATTTAATTTAGTGTGCATGTCTGTATACGATTTTTTCTTATAGAAAATGTGTCTTCAAGTTCTAAAAACAAAAATATACACGTGTAAATATAATAATTTGGAATATTTGTTATAAATTGAGATTGACTTCAATTATATCAATTGCAGATACAGCCTACAAGAAAAACTGAAAAAAGTTCAATTGCAAAGAAGAGAATTGGAAAACTTGTATAGAAAATGTTATAAATGGTAAAAATGGTAAAAATACGGGTTTATGTTTTTCATTACCTTTTGAACTTAATCCTTTTGATGCAGAAAGTGGAAGCCAATTGAGAAGAAGTACCTTTTTCGAATTCGTAGACTAAGAAAAAATACATACATATTAGAAAATTATATTTTCTATTAATTAGTAGATATATTCTCTTAGGCAGTATCATTTACTACTATTTTGCAATAAATATCTATACCTATTGTGATGTATTTTTATAATAGAATACACCGTAGCTGTAAAAGGAGTGGAACACAATCATGTAGTAAATAATAACTAGTAAATGGCGATATTCAAACTATGTTTAGCTATGTTTAGATACTAACATTTTCAGACTTTTCACTGCAAAATTCTAAATTATCTTCACACTTGTCGTGGGCTAATTGTAAGATATTCCAGGGTGTTTTAAATGAGAATATCCTTGAGTGAGACGAGCATACCTTTTCAGGTAATTCATCAGTGAGTAATTGTGGCGAGCCACAAGTTCCCTGCATGCGCCTTATCTGAAGAGGGACTAGGTGAATGAGTGATAACAACTGCCACAATAACCACAACTTGACTCTGGATGTGCAGCCGCGCCCTTTGGAGTCCTTTGTTTCCGCCGGGGGAGGACTTGTTATCTAGTGCCCTCCTCGCAGTCAGGTGCAATTTGCGGGACTTTGCGGAGATATTTTCAAGCCGGTCTTGAGTATTTTTTATTGAAATTTTACGGATTTTTGCTGGGAAAGTGTTCGTAATGACTGCATTCAAGCCAGGTGCACTTGTCGCCGTGCAGGGCGAGGCTCACTTCCTGGCTCCCAGGACTCTGCTGAAGTTAACAAGCGAAAAATGTCGATTGGGCCCTTCTAACTCCTAACGCTTGACGGCGGCGGCGGCGGCTGACGTTGATTGCGTGTCTTCTTCCAGGACTACGCTGCCTGGAGCTGACCTCCGCCACCCGCCGGGAAAAATCAAAATTGCTTTAATTCGGGGAAACTCTCTGGAGTTCTGTTCGCTCCACTTCCGCTGATTCTCACCGTGAAATTAACTTAGGAAAACTCTGGGGAGCTATGGCACCTGCAGTACGTAAATTTGCAGTTTCGGAAATGCAACGCTTCCTGGAACTATAACTGGAGCTACATATGTCACAATGACCGCTCTGGACGTTGACCTCCTCCTGCTGTGGACAAGGGAATAACATTTTTACCCTTCAATTAAAACCAAACCAAGAAATTAATTTCGAGCAATATTCTTTTCAAGCTACGCAACGATAACGAAAATGTCTCTCTTTGTGCGAAAAATTATGTTTTTGCT
Organism: Tolmerus cingulatus; assembly: GCA_959613345.1. NCBI lineage: Eukaryota > Metazoa > Arthropoda > Insecta > Diptera > Asilidae > Tolmerus > Tolmerus cingulatus. The sequence continues at coordinate 5,196,662 of OY390708.1, forward strand.
TTGTTGAATTTTTCACATTTTTGTATAAAAATTCAACGTGTGCAAATATATGTGCATACACCTGAGCGAACTCCTTTTATTTCAATGGCAGAAAAAACGAATTAATTGAATAACCCCATTTTGATTGTTCTGCAATTACATATCCATGCATACGAGTAAATTTTTCTTATATTTTAATAGTCAATGCTCAAAAATAAATAAGTATGTATAAAAGATATAGTAAACAAAAACCTATGGACACTTATTATTTTATTAGGCATTACAGGGTTACTATGTAAATTACTTTTCGAAATTTGAATAAAACTTCATATTTATTTATCGAATAACCACATTATTATCTAGAATATTCGCTACAAATAAATATTCGATTCCAAAGTTGCACGAATTCCAATCAGACTTCGACCTTTGATTTGAATAATGAAATTATTTAAATAAATACGTATACTGAACAATTTTTAAATTTAATGAAAACATATGAGGAGTTGTTTTTTAAAGTCCACGTTTTTAACATATCATTTTTATAACTTCTCTACTTGAATCATATCATATGGACTTACCACTTTCAAAAATAACTATCCATATTACGTATATAAATTTACAGATATAAATATAATGCTCACTTATCCTGCCTTATTTTAGAATTCGTCTTCAACCGATAGTTATAATTTTTGCAAAATATACTAATCATAATATAAACCTAAATGACTCATTACGTACATATACCTAATAATTTTATTTTGAATTACATTTTAAAATTGCCCTTTGATCAAATGCTAAGTGCCACTTAAATCGAACACTTGAAGTCAAATGTTCCGAAAACTAATCGAAATATAAATATAAAGATTAAAATCGAATTGGAAATTCTATATATAAAATTGGCACAACTATGCAATCGAACAGCTGCAACACTTTCACAAAATAAATAAATAATAAATTTTTACTGAACGCTTTCGAATTATTACCGAACAATAGGGATAATGAATTTAATATATTATTACAAAAATGCATAAGAGGGGTTTAATAAAAGTTCAAAGCTCTACTATCGCATTGATAAGAAAGCAAAGAACTGATTACTTAAGATAAACATTAAAGTAACACTTTAATATTTTGTGTGCATATAAACGTTCGAATGGCATAAATATTTGTTAGGCATAAATCAGTTGGATTCCAAGTAGCAGTTTTTAGTAGACTACAAGCAGTTTTATTTCGTTATACTATTTTTCCATAAACATAAACAATGTCCAACGGAGGTTTAACTTTGGCAGTGTTTACTATTTGTCTTGCTGCGACGAGTGCGCAACGACATAATTTTTCTTGGGGATCGATGAGCGCCAAAGACAAACTTCTTTTCGAGCAAACAATTGAACAACAAGGTAAACCATCAAGGATTGTCGAACAGGATTTCATCTACCCCCCTCAAGTTAGTATTAGTTCCTTTAATTTGTTCACTAAAAATAAATGTCCCCATTCTTTTCTTCATAGGATACAACTGGCCGTTACACTATTACTGGAATTCGAATTACTGACCGCTTTAAAAACGGAGAGGGTGGACATGCCAATCTCATTGAATTTTTCCCTGATAGAATAAAAGTCCATTTCAAATCACAACGCGGGAAACCGATGGCATTTCTAGTGCAAGTTTTTGGAACTTAATAGTTCGAAAGTTGTCTCATGCACATAGCAAATAAAATCATAAAATCAAGATGAAAGAAAATTATTATAACATAAACTAAAAGGCATTATTAATAGTGACAAGTTTTAGAAAATAGTCTAATTATTTGTTTTTCAAAACTCTTTATGCAAAGTTTAAGGTAACAGTAAATGACTTCTAAATGTTAGCACATGGAAACTCTTGCTAAAGAATTACGGTTTTGCATTAACCTTAGTATGAACATTTTATATATGTATTAAAAAATAAATCTCCGAAACTTTATTTACGGCTCTATAATAAGTTAATATTTTGTTTCTGAAAAATACTTAACTGGATGCTTGTCGTAATAAACTCAAATAGAGAATTCCTAACTGAGAAAGCTCACTTCAAACTCGTTATTTAAATTTTAAAGTAAAAAGCGAACATATTTTTGTAGAAACGCATTACTCCGGAGCATATGCCTTATTTATGAATGAGAAAAGGGTACCAAGAACTCCTTCAATCTACCCTTCTTATCTTCTTCATTGAAGAAAAGACTTAATTAAATTATTTAAAATACCTTTGGGTAAGAAACCTTATTATTTTTATGCTTCCACAAAACCGACAAACAAAACCACTTATCATCTTATCGATCTTTAATCCTTGTTCTGACCCCTTTCAACTTTTGTATTAGGGGGTGGGCTGGGACTGTTCAATTTATTTAGCCATAATTAAAACAGCTTGTATATTGTTAATTATTACAAAGAAAATGTCCTACTGCTTCTGCTAAGAGCTCCATTCTTGACAGTAGATTTGCAATCTATCCTAACAACATCATGGACATGACCTCTGACTATATCATTTAACATTTATTACTCCATAAAAAATAAATTTAACCCATATTAAAATATAACCATAAAATTACGCTTTTAGAGATTTATTTTACTCTAGTGTGAAAGAACTGCAAAATGTACTCAAAGACAAATATGTACCAATTGAGACTTTCAGTTAAAGATTTCTTACCCATTGCGCTAAAGTTGTGCAAAAATAAGTTTTAGTCCACAGAACATAGTCAATTGATGAAAATAAACCCAACCTGGTGGATTTCCACTTTCTATTTCAAGCAAAATTCGTATTAACCACAGCCACACCGCGAAACCTTTCATGATTTGCTGTTTTCGTGTTATTGTCCTATAAGCTGAATAGATGAGAGCTAACATTTTGCTTTTACAATTGACCCACCTACTTACATAAACGGAAACGTTTTACCCATTTAGAATCCAATTTCGAAACCCAGTAATAAACCAAATTTAGTAATTATCGGTTTTGCTTATAAAAACTCATCTACGCTGTTGAGACATTTGGGTCAGACTGACCAAGCGTAGAAAAGCGATTTGTTTTGGGGATCACTAGTGAAGGCTTTTAAGACGGATGTTCCCGAAATCAATATAAAGTGCACCATCATACATCCTTCCCGGGTTTTTTTCTTGAAAATCTGTCGTTTTTCTTCCTGATGGATTCCGAAGTTTTTCTAATTGGGCGATAAGGAAAAGATTACATCTAACCATTAATCAACAAAAAGAAAATACTCGACAGCATCTGCACTCTGGGGAATAAGAGAAAATAGTTAAATACTGCTTCCGCAAAGAGTCAATATATTGTACAATTGTTTTCAGAAGAGGTTACCCCAAAAACCTCCGGAGTTTGTGGCAGTTTGAGCTTGAAATGCAATTTTACAGGTGAATAGATCCAAGGCGTCAAAGGGGTCTGCTTGTTCCAAGGACTAGGAGTTAGGAGTGCTTATCCCTTTTCAATCCACTACCCTTTAGTTTAAATGAGATACGGAGCTTCTCAAGTCAGGGCATGATAGAATATAAAGTGCCTCTCTAAATGACTCGTCTATTTATCTGTTTGCTTTCAAATTGAAGGAACACAGGATCATAGTTCATTCGAGAAAATTTGCTGCATAAGTGTGGTTAATAATGAAGTAGATTACAGCAGATGTAGCTTTGAAAATTGATTTAATTAATTATAAGTGCACACATACAATGAACGCCTAATTAAACTTTCTATATTATCTAGTAAAAACTTCATTGTTAGGAAGAAATTCAATTAATAAAATATGTGTTTGGAAAATATGGACAAGTCTTTCATGCACAACTAGATACGAATGTAGGGCAAAAAATTTCTGTGTAATGAGAAAAGAACATACATATTTTATATTTGCATATTACTTGAACATTGCATAATAGCATTCAAAAAACCTACATATTTTTCTCTAAATGTAAAAATTTTTCTAGAAACATGCTTGGTACATTTAGTGACACTTTTCCAAGCTTCATGGATTTGTAATAGAGTAAACTATATTACATATTATTGGAATAGCTTTATTTACATAATAGATTTCCAAAGTTAATTTTATTCCTTTTTATAATAGAATTACTAGTGAAGTATCAGTCCAATAAAAATTTATTAAGGATCTAGTCAATAATTATTTAGAGTTGGAACGTATTATATTTTATACTTTTAGTACTTCTTGATAACTGCTTAGATAAATGTCTTACCTTTTCGCTTCTACATAATAGACGATATGTGTCTACATTAGATAAGAAGTTTACTTTTACCTCAGGATATCACCTATTCCAATCCTACAATATTTAAAACAGGACTACCAGTAAAGTAATATATAAAAGATGAATTTTTGCCTTTGAATGAAGTGTTTTTGAAACCGGTACCATTTAATAGTCTTTTCGTTTACGATTTCATAGGTACGTTCCGTACACAACCCATACATCATAAGTAGACCAATTGTTCACGTTATAGTGATCTAAATTTAAAACAATCTCAAAACCATTAATGTAAATAAAAATTTAAGATGTTTTTTTCGTACCTAAGTAAGTACAATTCGTAACCATTTCCCTTCGGGTTTCTTAAAATCCATAACAGCTATTACTAAATCCGCACAAATTGCGTCCCTTGGGTATGAAGGATTTAGCGTTTTCATTTTTGTCGACGTTTTAAAACGCAAAAGAAATTTCTTTACGTCGCGTTGCGGGATATCTAAACAAATTTGCATTACGCCTACACACTCAAGCTGAAACGACTTTCAAACTCATGCCAGTACCGTGAAGGCACTAAGAATCAAGGAGCAGTAGTTCAGTAGTAAAAGCAGAAAGCTTTGGTCCTGGAAGATGGGGAAATTTATAAGAGTATAAGAGGAAACTGTGAAATGACCCTGAAAGTTTGAGGGTAGGACATTACACAAAATAAGGGTATAAGAGAAAAACCTTTTGCTTTCGAAAGTACGTTAATCCTGGAAAGGTTTTTAAATATATATTTATGGCGCAATTTTAGTATGTTAGCTACTGTCAGAAGTAGAAAGTAGAAAACATGATAAAAGTAAAAATTCTTCGAAACATTATTTAAACTAAAAACTTTCGAAAATGTTTTAAATTTTAAGTAAATTGACGTCAGGTATGAAAATTTATTTTTAACGCACCACAATCAAATTCAATATAATTTGAAGTGCCAAAACCAATTCGATAATCGAGAAACTGAATGGCTGCTGGCAGACTAATTGAATACCCACCACGTTAAACTGAGATTCATTGGATTTGGGTCATTTGATTTTAAGAACGGTCAAGCAAAGGTCCAGCATCACGACGCCTCGTCTCATTCATTGGGGACTAATGGCCCCATTTGAAGAACATTTATGGGCCTGCCGTCCCATAAGTTTTAATAAGGGTGACTTCACATTTAAAACCTTATTGAGCCATAACGAGTTCTCTTTTTGATGCTGGAATCTCTTAATTAAAAGACTCTAGTGCGGTTTAGCTAAACGCAGTAGCATTTTAAACAATGGAATACCATTCAATTAATTATTCAACAATGCAAATGCTTTAATATTTTGAGCTGGTCGGATTCTGCGAGCTCAATCAATTTTAACGTTCGGGTATTAATATTGGCTGATTTTAATTTCATGTCAAGTAACAACATTTTGCCAATTACAGACCGGTGAAATGGATGGGCCAGACAATTCCATCTCTCATTACTATATGGTACATTTCACACAACTATATATTAATTAGTGATAAAATGTTCCTATAAATTTGAGGAGTACATTCTATAGTAACTACATACTTAATTACGTATTCAGTTAAACATTTCATATTCGAAATTTAATGTAATATTATCTCTTTATGTTAGTTATTTATAAGTTAATTTTACAAGAAAACTAAAGCAGTCTAAGTACATGGTGAACATTATAAAACATTTTACTAAAACATACCCTAATGAACTACGGGTGAAACTAATCATTTTCAAATTCATATTACAAAGTGATGGAAAATAATATAAAGGTTTAATCGTGAATAAAGTCACTTTTACAATAAAACGGGCGTTAATTCTAGTATTAAAACCAGTTTCTTTATATAATAAAATAAATAGGTATTAAAATTTATACACGAATATTTGATTGATTCGCCAGATTAAGTTTATGAACCACTTAATTTAATGTTGGAAGTGTGTCTTAAGACGAATTAATTCGCAGTTGGCGCCAAAGCAGTGCGAGATATAGAAATACTTCAACCGAATTTATGTTGAAACTTTCTTAAGGGTTCCCAAAAACCATAATTGAGTCACTTTTACAGCCTCAAAGCACTCACTACTCCTCTTTCATTTATTATATTCGTCCCTGAAGAATTTACTGCACAAGATTTATGTGGAGCACCCATCACATGGCACCATATCCAGCGAAGGTGATGAAGAAAGATACACCCGCATGTGTTATATAACGTTGATTAGTACTTCATGTTAACTAAATTTTTAGTATCGCCTACAGTTAAGGATCATAAAAGGGCTCGGGCAGTAAAAGTGAGACCCTGGCACCCTCCGGGCACCGTCCGTTGAGCCTTAAAACTGTGCTATCGCCCAGTGCTCAATCGTTGATAAATTTACGATAGGATTTTCATACAAATTGCGCATAATGTCCCTTTATCGCCAAAAGTTCTCGTAGGGCTCATGAATCCAAGATTCGAAATTTTAGCACAGCCGCGAGCATCCTATGGGAGAGTTATTGCCACCGACAATGTCTCTCCACACGAGTTACTCATGTCGAAAATCTAACGACGACTATGGGGGCCTTCGAGACGGATTTGCACATTCAAATAAGAAAAAAGGGGAAATAACTCCTAATCTGCTGCAGATCCCGGCAGATTTATGCGCCCCAATTTGAGAAGCAAATGCGGACTAAGGCGGTAAACATGCTAAGACAGAAAAGATAAACGATAAGGCCCCTGCAGGAGCTAAACTGAAAATAAATTTTTTTTTCATCCCATTCTATTGGCACTTTGGGTGCGTGGGGCGCGGAAGCCCCTAGTTGTTTACAACTAAAAACGAGGAGCTGAACCGGAGCGCCATCCAGGCCATATACACCCCGGCCGGGAATAGTATCCTCGCATTGATTTAAAGGTCTCTGACGAAAACAACGAAATATAAAAGGAAAGTTTCTTCCATTGAGTTGGTCACCATCACGTTTATCTGCTGTTCCATAGACTGCGATCCCTTTGCGCTGCTCCCGCATAAAATGGGCTCCGGGCCGGGGAAGTCTGGAGACACTGATCTCTCGGCTAAAATTGAAAATCAAGGCAAAAGCCTAGCCCTGATGTCACTCGGGATAAGTTGATGACTTCTTTTATGAAGTAAATAAAATGAGTTTGATAATGTCACATGCGACATGGGCTCCCCCGGGAATATTATATTTATCGATTTCAACCGTGACACACATGAGAAAATACACCCGCTGCGAGTCCACAGCGCGGGAATCTCGAGGCCTTTTCTACTTAAAAAATCGAACAATTTTAGCCCTAATGGCGTTCACGTAAACATCGCACAAGAGGCTTCTAATTCTCCTGACTTCACACCTCCCACACCGTAAATAACATTTTTATTTCTTTTTGCAGAAAATTCACGTCATTTTGGTATCTTCAGGTATGAAAAGTAATGATACAGACGTGCAAAGTCAGGCCTTGAATCTCATAATTTAGAACGCTTAAAGTAAGTGGAATGACGTACTCCGTCGCTCGACATATGGAGCTAGCGACGAAAGCAAAGATTAAGGGCGAATGTATGCGGCAAAAAGCGTAATACCAAAGGTGTTAGTCCCTAAATCAATTAATCGTCATAGTAGAAATTGTTCATATAAAGATAAATGGTAGCGATTTATATGCACATACCAGACAGTGCAGCTTTAAAGAGAAAATTCGATTCGAATGCATATTTCATCATTTTTCCCAGGCACATATGCATCCAAAGGACGCACGAAAATTTAAAATAATGCCCTTTTGTAGGCACAAAGCGCCCAAAGCACAAAAATCAAATATATGTGAAATATCATGTTCAATTATTACTCGAGAATGTAGTGCAAATTAAAACTACGACTATCAACTTCCACATTCTTCATTAAAAGTTTATTTCAAATACGAAATAAATTTAATAACTTCACTATAATATTGTCATAAGCTTACTCTAAAAGTATTCATAATAAGAGAAATTTGAATCTTGCAAGTAAATCTTGCAATTTCGTTTAGCAACTATGAAGTTTACTTTCCAAATTGTAGGCATGTACCTCTCAAAATAAAGTAATCTACAAACTTGCACCGTAAATTACTACCGGCGTGCTCCTAACAAACGAATTCTTAAAGAACAACTTTAATATTCCGATTGCCTTAAAAAGCCCAGAACGACTGCCTCGAAATGAACACAAAGAGCCCAGCCCTTATTGCTCCGAAGCCCCTAGCATTCAGATTCGGAGCAATTTGCAAAATCTGCGACCCATGTAATGGAGTGACATTTGTTATGTTTAAAGTCTCTTTCGCTCTCCAAAGAAATCGCAGAAGGCCGTTAAGATAAATTTTATAGCGACGTGGGTTGACGATTAAATTTCTCTTACCGTCTGTAATTGTTTGTCTGCACCGTCACAATGTCCTTTTATCCATCATTCATAGACCCACGGGGGGCTGTATGCAAGCGACTCTTAACGTGTGCCTGTCGACTATAATTCTTTTGAATTGCTCAACAGACTACCACCCGTTTTGCATCCTCGCTGCCTCAAATAAGGTTAACGCAACCCAGCACACGTTCGCGTCGTCTGTGAATTTGCATGCTATTTATTTTGTCAATTATTCAGGAGCCCGCAAGCTTTTTTGAACTCCTTTACCGATTTTATGACTTTGATGCTATCAGTAATGAAGTGCGCCCTCAAGCCATACTTCATAACGTGAAGGTTAATTTACAAAATTTAAATAACAACCATTATTCTTATACCTGTATGTAAAATTTTAACTCAGTCGATAACCGGAAATGGCAAAACATTTGTTACTAATTTTAAACTAAACAAATCCAACATGTACTGTACATTTCCAGCATCTTTTAGGTAAATGTTCCAAGTCAAATTCGGGATTTCTAAAATGTAAACAACGAATTTATACTTTTTTAAACTTCTAAAAATTTCATTTTCGAATCACAGATTATACAAATCTTTTCCGAATTGTGAAATTAGACCTTTTTGAGTTAAATAAATCGACTTGCTTGAAGTGAAAATAGACCTTTTGATTTTAAAAATGACTATTGAATTCAAATTGAACCTATGATAGAACTTTGTTGAAATTTAAAAAGTGGTGCAGGTGCTAGTTCCAATATATGTATGCATGCATATTGTATTTATATATATTGAATAAAAATTACCTACGCATACATATTAGAATTATCTTCTTTTTATTTGTTATGTTCTGTATAGTTATGAAATTAAGAATATTATAATAAATTCTGCTCACCTAGAAAAAAAATAAAAGTTCAGGTAGCTTAACAACAGTCCCCTTAGATTACACCCCTACATATTTATTGTAACTATTTTAGCCAATACTGAGAGCATTGTCAACTGCTAGGACACTTATTCTAAATTTGAGTAAAAGAGTTCTTTAGAAATAAAATTTCATTCACAAAATGAAAGAGTTCCAAGAATTAAAAAACTCCAAATAAAACAAAGGAATACTGGAGGCAAATTAGATTACGAGAACCTGGAAGTAGCATCACTAATTATTATGGCCTCGTAACTCTGAAGTACTGTGTCCAAACAAACTCAAAAATCCCTTGTTTACCTTTCTTGCAAAAAGCGGCCGTCTTTTAATTGAAACGCAACTTTTAAAGTAACCTCTTTTTGGAATGTAGCCAATTGGAAAAGTTTGAGTAAAGTCGTAGCGTAGCCTCTGGGTTGTTTTGAAAAACATCACTAAAGGAGCTCCTCTGTAAAATCGGGCTGTCCATCAGATAATCCCCAGATATCGAAAATAACTTGCTCCTCTTCCTGAAGGGCAAGTGGTTTCCTTGAAATTCATGGTAGACGGTAAATGAGTACTCAGGAGATGTGCCAATTAATGGGAATAGACAAGGGGAGCTGTATGTGGGGATTTGTCTTTGACTGTCGCTCCTCATTAGTTAATGCCTTCACTCCACCTTCCGCAATCCTCTACTTGACAAAATCTTTACTAATCCATTGATTTGGAGAAAAATAACAGCTTTTACCTAATTAACAAATAATAAAACATTAATTAAACATAGCTCAAATTACACATACCTATTAAGTGGCTAAACAAATAAAAATAAAACGAAACATTTTCATATTTTTGAATAGTGTAAAAATAGCATCCAGTCCAAAAGAAGTTCAAATTTAATTTGGCACACGGTCTCAATATATCCTGTTTGTAATTTCACATACACTCCATACATACATACATATTTCAATTTATATTTCCATTTATAAAAGCGTACGGATATTTAAACAATTTAGAGATTTGAGAAAAGTTTACGAGTCTACGAAAATATTGGAATTACACAAAGTTATTTTATTATATGAAAAGAGGCAGAAATTCGAAACAAATTGAGTGTGGCCTTTCCACGGATTTTAATGAAACTTTTTCATTCATTCTGTTTAATGAAAATGCAAAAAACAACTTACAATATTCTGCAAAAATGTTTATTGGAAATTGTGCAAATTCCACCTTTTTATTATATAAAAATTCGCATTTTTCCCCAACCATTAATATAATGAAATATTTTGATTAAATGAACAATGGTAAATTGTTATCATTAATAATTATTTTTGCAGGAATACATTTATTGGGTTAAATTTTACCATAAAAGATTCAGTAAATAAAACTTTAAATGTTACAAAAGTCACTTTATCTACATACATACGTATGTATGTATGTATATTCAGAAATAAAACAAAAATCAAAATACCCTCTGCTTTATTGTCCGTTTAACAAGAGTTATAAAAGCAAAAATTAGCAATATAAAGCAGTGAAATAAACAAATTTTTCTATATCGCAAATACAAATTTATAGGAGCGTACTCACATAGTTTCAATAGTTTATGAAAAATGTAATTCATCCCCATAAAATGAGGAAAAACAGTGAGAACAACATTTTATGATTGCTTTGTCCACCCTTACCATGTGGGCAGGATTTGCCTAACAACAATTTCAGATAAAGGACATAGTTGCGTGATCGGGGTCAACATCTTCCCGCGGGATGTTATGTAATCGTCTCGGCATCATTAAAAATCAATTCATTTCCTGGAACGACGACACCCAGTTCTGGCTGAAATATTTTCAAACTTAATAAATCAAGTACCGCCAAGGGCGACTAAGCCCGGGTGTCCTTGTATTTTTTTGCTGGGGTATTACAGGGTGGAAGGTTTTACTAAAGAATAGCTTTAAAATTTATACACACCCTGTCTTCCGGGCTCAGTAATCTGATTGAACCTTTTTATGTGTTTATATTTACGACCCCATCGGCCGAAGAACAGTGTCCTTGGCCCTTCACTTCGTCACTTCATTTATGGGGCATTTAGGAAATATATTACGCCAGATAGAAATGACATTCCTCGCTTTATTAAATTCGCCTGTCGGTGATATATGATCGTTCCTGACCATTCTCCTTCTGGCTGCGCGTCCAGGAAGAGCTCCACATCGCATTATCGCTCACAAATATTTAACACGGCCCGGGTATTCGTTTATATTTAGACACTGTCCTTGCAGAACCTCCCTAATATTTTCGAGGAGCACTTGGTACTGCCGAGCCCCGCCCTTTCCCGACTGCTAATAATTTCCTGTGAGTCTGTCATAAAAAGTGGACCACTGACAAATTCTAAACATTTCTGTGAAGGTCCATTACGACTTGTTGGAAACTTTTGTAATTTTTGCAAATAAACTTAATATGGAAAAATTTTTTACGATAAAACTTGTCGCAAACTTTGGACAATTTAAATTGTCCATCCGCCGTGCGGCAAAATTCTTCTTATTTTTTGTTTGGTTTTTTTTCCATTCGCCCCAAAATTCCCGGAGACTTAAATTCATTGTACAGGAAGACTCCGACATTTATAATTGTTATGCAAATAGCTTTGCCACCGTTCCCTGTCGCTCTTGGGATCAAGCTGCGTAAGTGATTATTTCCAACAAGTGTGTTTTCAAAAGTGTCACCTAGTATAATAATTCCTGTTTTTAGCTCCCCTTGGAGACAAGCTAAATTCGCTTTGATCACGTTACTCAGCGCCCCCAACGAATTATCTTTCCCCAATGAAAAATCGTATTCAATTTACATTTATTATCGGCGGTAACGAGAACCTGTCAATTCGATTAAGCTGGACAGTTGACGCCACCCCCTTCCTGTGACAAAAGCCAAGGGACATTTAAATTCCTCTCTGTCACACATAAGTGCAATTATCACGTAGCATAACGAGGTACTCGCAGGAATAAATAAACAGTCTGCCGACAAATTTCCTAATATTAATCGATTAACTCAATGAACCCACGAGACGGTGCTAATTTAATCAAATAGTTAAAGCGCGAACCACAATCCTTGACAAATACAAAGCAATGTGTAATCTAATATAAAAGTTTTTATAGAGAGTCCCTTTTTAAAATTAAATTGTATAGAAATATGATCAAAATAATACTAAAATTTTGAGTTTTGCTTTATACTATAAAACTCTTAACCTAATGTACATACATATATGCTTGAGGTCAAAATATCTAGTAAAGAATCGCGATTTCGGGCTCTAATAATATTTTATATATCACTTTATAATTTTCATACTTTTAAAATATTTGAAACAAAAAGTAAAATTGTTTTAAGTTTCGTTAGAAAATCCGCTACAGCTAAAACGTTCTCTTAAGAACTCTGTGATTCGTTAATTAGATTTTGAGAACTCATTTCTTCCAGTTAATATAACAATGCTACATATTTTAAGGAAAACACTGTTCAAGTATTTTCAAATTATGAGCTCTAACTTGCGAATTGTTTTTATTTGAAACAAATAACTTAAATAAACAACATGAAGTGCACATTAACACCTTCCTCATTCACCTTTAATTAATTCTACATATAATATATACAACGTTTCACAATTTAAATTAAAAAACTCTATAAGTACAAGTGCCTAATTTGTCTTAATCAATCTTCTGTCAGTCCTTATTTGAAAAGGTGAGTTCTTGTAAATTAAAAAGTATTTCGCAAAAACAATGATATTTATTACAACAACAAAACCCACATAAAAGCCATACCACAATTTTGCAGTCCCTTGCTTTATAAATAAGCGCCTTCACAGGTGATATCTAGGCAATTATCTAAGCAATCTCTGAAGAGAGTAGTTAAATTTTTGTCCCTAATTACTTCATCCCAGGGAATCTTCTGGAGGAATGCGAAGAATTATTTTTTCTCACATTTCTCCTTTATCGTGCCCCTCATTACGTTGGCGGCAAATTTATCCCTGCCACAGTATCACGCCAACGCAACGACCTCCTGCTATAATAGGTCGGATGCTTGGAGGTAAATCTCTCTGGCTGAAAACTTTATCTTTCTGCTAAAAAGGTTATAACAATTTCTAATCATAATTAATTATTGCTTTGAGCCCTAAAAGCATTCGCGCATGTAAATACCAACACGTTAGGTGAATAGCTTTGATTCCCAAAAGGAATTTCGTGAATAAGAGACTCTATGGTAAAATGTATCGGTCCTTTTCTCATAAGGAATATAGAATAGAAATAATATATGTATGTAAATTTCGCAAAATTATTACTTCATTAGGGGATTACCCGGTTTCACCCGGTGGAAAAATATTCTGGCCACCTACAAATTTGCTATTAATGAATGAATGAATATCCGTAATGTCACGTGTATTTTATTGTTACCCATTATACTTATTTTAACTACAATTATGTAAATAAGAGTTTGCTATGATACAAGCCCAAATTCACTGAAGAGTGAATACGCCTAGAAATTTTACTTCAACATTCTTCCGTACCTATGCTCGATCAAAATTTGCTAATTCGTATATAAAAAAAAAAATTATCCATTTATATTTGTATATAGTCTAGCTTTAAGTTCAAATTAAGGGCATTTTCTCAGAACGTGAAAACCTCACTCGACCCCGGATTACACTAATAAATTCGGATCAGTTCGTATTTTCCAACATTATTAAATGCATGGTTTCAAGATCATCTCAATCCAAATATTTAGTGTGGCTCCCGACAACGTCAAGATAACTACAATCCGGGAAACAATAGAATTCCCAAGAATAGACACAGAATCGCAATTCGCCCACTAGGGCTATTGAGGCATAAAGCACGTCAAGTCGAATTGATAAGGACATAATTGAGAGCGGAAATTGGAGACCAGGACCGCGCATGTAAGACCACACGTAATCCGGCTCCACCCCCTCCCCTGGGACACCATTGATACGAGGACTTTAATCCTATTAAACAGTTGCCATCCCATGGACAAGCGTCGAGTTGAATTATCTCCCGGGCAACTCCCAGCAATAAACATATCCCGAAAGATGCTCGTCCGCCGGACTAAAGTAAATTTAATTTGTTGAAGATTCTGGCCATTGATAAAAACCCCCATGGTCCTCCCGCATATAAAGCGAATCCTGAAATTACCGAGCAGTTCAGCTGCATATTCCACTTGAAACATTGTCCGCTCATCCCAACCCCTCTGGGGGGATGAAAATGTTGAAATGTTGAATGTTGAATCTGCTGACCCACATCCCCGCCTAATTCCCACTGCTCCAGTGGGGAACCCCCACCGAGCCGAGGACCAGGGCAGCCTCCTTTCAAACAGTTTGCAAAAACTTGCTAGTTGCACTTGTGCCAGGAGATTTTCAAAGAATCCATTCCTTTCCGTTGGCATTTCGTGCACTGGATCTAAGTTTAATTTCTGTTTTTAGTTGTGAGCAGGTTGCCAGTGCAATTTGCGGCTTATCCCCCGGGAGCCCGCAATCGCTTATATTGCATGTGGGTAGGCTAACTCATTTTCCTTCTTCTTTGAAATACTGGACAATTGCCAGACCTACAAGTCTCACAAAAAGGTCCAATCAAATTTATTTATTTTTAAATTGAAAGGGATTTTTTGTAAAGGTTGTTTGTAAAGAAGTTAAGTTCATGCCTACGTTCCTTACTTCGCAAAATATCATATTTGGAATATTAAGCTATGAATTTTGAAATGTTAACCATTTGAAAATAAGCGCTATCCTCTCTGAAAGTTAATAAGCACATCGCCTTTTGTGTTAAGAATTTTAAATTGATATGCAATTTATTTCAAATGTATTTTAACACCGGTGCGTCTTATTTTATACATTTATACTTTCTTTATAAAGAAGAAATATATATTTCATAAGACTTCAGTATCATTCAATTTGATTCAACAATTGCCCAGTCCATATGATGTTGAGAATGGAATTTGAATTCATTAATCTATCTTCTCTATCTACTTTTTTCCAGTATTGATAAAATATGTAAAATATTTTTTTGAAAATATCCATTGGAAATGTATCCAAGCACAACAGTAGATATATGTAGATTACGTCAATTTCGTAATTTGCTACATCTCAAAGAAAACCACTTAGCGTCTTTTAAATGTCTTATTCTCCTGATCCGGTGATGGTAAAATACATAAAATGGGCCTGATAAATTCTCTTCAAATACGATTAATATTGTTAAACCGCAGAAAAATGCGAGAGCTTTCCAATATTTTCCCAGAATCTATAATAACTCGCCTGACGCAACCACGTGGAGAGGCCTTGAGATAATGGCTCCATTCTGGATATTATCAAAGGCAGTTTCTCGACGACTATCAAATTTAGACTCACCGCGAAATTTATCACGGGTATGCCATTAGATGAGCTCCACTGATTTTCGAGTAATAAAAACCAAAACGCCCGTCCTTCTGAG
Organism: Tolmerus cingulatus; assembly: GCA_959613345.1. Lineage (NCBI taxonomy): Eukaryota > Metazoa > Arthropoda > Insecta > Diptera > Asilidae > Tolmerus > Tolmerus cingulatus. The sequence goes on from OY390708.1 coordinate 5,212,579, forward strand.
GAAAGAAGATAAGGGTGAATCTTTATTGCGAGTGTGATGAAGTATTGACCCCCACTAGTGGCGCGGTGTAATTCAACCTCGACCATTTCATATTTTACGGCAGGAATACCACCTAAATGTTTTGGGGGTGACTTGATTTTGGCATGCTCATAAAAAATTGTTCATAAATTTCAATCTGGTTGAAACGAGATGCTCTTATCGTCTTTAATGACGTGATTATCCGTTGTTTAAGCCATCAGCCGAATACTTAAGTATTCTGCAGTCATGTCTTTGGGATGTATCTCACTGGAGAAACAAAATAATAATAATAATAATAATTAACCATTAATGTCCTATAAAACTGATTTAAGTATGTATAATTTACTATAAGTTATTTGTATTTGGTCATCACCGAAACTACTTTGAAAAATCATTTCCCTTGCTTAATATTTTCAAGTCGATACTCCCCTTTATTTCTGTTTCCGGTGCCCAAAGACCCGGAAATAGACTCAAGCTCAAGGGGCTTTCCTTTGGAAAGTAAACCGTATAATTTCCTTGAAAATTAAAAACTCAGAGTTACGATAAAGAAAATTTTCTTCCAGTTAAGCAAATTTCTACTTGACTCTTTTTAAAGTTGGGGGCGAAAGCAGCCTCAGTGGTAGCGCTTAATTACAGTAATTTATCTACATTTAAGTTTTATAAAGCAATGTCCAGTCATATGATTTCTAAAGTGAATAAATCTGTTTTTGGTCAGTCCTTCAATTGATATTCATATTGTAAACAATTCAAATAATTGAAGAGCGTAGAATGTAAATAGAAATTTCATTACACATAAATAATTTTTTTATTTATATTGCATTTTCTTAAAGATGAGTTTTTCATAAAAAGTTACGGGCGTTTGTTTTTTTGTGTCGATATTTTGTTTATAAAAGTGATACGTGACCAAGTCTTAACCATATTTAAAATGAAATATAATTTTAATAGAATTGTTACCTAACAATAATTAAAAAATGTATTTAGTTAATTTGAAACATTAGGCATATTATTTCTTAAATCTCATCTTTTATTTTGTAATGTGCTTCAGGATTTTACGAAAACTCTTTGTAAGTTTTACTGTAAATTAGGTTATATTTATTATTAAAAATATCCTTAAAAATGTACCAAGAGCGCTCTAATTCCTCCTTGAGAATAAACATCAAATAGAATGTTTAGTATTATTTCAGAACAAAATAAAAATAGGAAATGTACTCTGCAAATGAGTTAAAATTAAACTTTGATAATATTAAAATATGTCTTTCGAAACGAAAGAAGTGTAATAATTCAGAGCCAAAACTATATGCGATCGATCTTAAATAATCTAAAGAAAAATGTAATTGTCCAAGAAGTTAAATTGAATCCAATTGATTTTCCACATTAAATGTTTTCTAATTTAAGATAAAAGAAATCTGTCCTTAAACTGGAACTAAAAACGGAGGAAGTGTTCTGCGAAAAGAATATAAGGGAAGGGAAATAATTTCATCTTACATGGGGAGTTTGTTACCTCAGGGACTTCAAAGAAGTGCTTGTCTTAAATTTTAAACGATCGTTGGTTGGCAACAAATCCTGCGAAATAGAGCTTGGCTAGGCTGATTCCGCTTCACCTCTAATTGAACGAAAAACAAGCCAATAAACTTGCGCTCTGGGCCGCAAAAAATTTCAAATATCTTGATAAAATTTAATGTTGTCGTCGACGTCCTGTCTTCCAGGCGAGCCATTTGTCTGCGTCCCGCCCGGCAACATGCTCCCCGACCCGCTCGCAACCATTCGCACCGAAGGACCGGGTCCCAGGACGAATCAACAGTGGGCTCCATCGGAGGCTGAGTTGCCCAGAAAAGTTCAGTAAGACTTTAATTCGGAAAATGGTTAGGCATCGGCTGGATGTTTTCATTCGCCCGCCCTTATTTTTCACACAGCCCTAATGGGGTCGGGATTTGGCCGGTGGCCGCCCTCTGACTCATTTGTATTCCTGTCGGGATACGTGCTCCTGTTCTATTCGCATTCCAGAAATAGTTTTCGTTTCGGTTAAAGTTGGGCTTAAGTCCTTTAAGCTGGCGAAGGGTGTCGTCTTGTGCTATTTTGCGCTGCGCGCTGTGCCGACAAATGTTTTTGCTGCGTCCCGCTAGCCCCCAAAATCCCTCTTGATCCTCGAAAAAATAGGATGAAGCCAGCCGCGTGCGATTACTTAGCCTAGATTATGAATGCCAGGCTCGGCTGGGAATACGAATATTTGGCCATCGCCAGTTATTTGTCTAAGCGAGATATAAAAGATGTTAATCTGGCTGCCGATTGATTCATTGCTGGCCGAGCGGTTACGCTTAATTTGCCAATAAAAGCCCGCTGGGAGAACAGCGCCCCGCCACCACTTGAGTGGATGTGTAATCCCGCTAAAAGCAAAGTTTGGCTTAATTAATTCTCCCCCGGGATCCAAAACTTGTCTGCAAATAAGCCATCCAGGGCACAAAACTTGCCCGGTTCAGCTCAGCGATTTTTTTCCATATGGTGCCCCAAAGATCGCTCCTGCGGAGTCCGAGTCTGGCAGAACTTTTTAATTCTGCAAGCATCATTTGAAACACTCAACGATTTCGTCAGCTTAACAATGGGAGCCCCAATCCCGATTCGGGAGCTCCTTAACATTGGAAAATCCCTACAACAATGGGTCCGGGGGTGCCCCCATTCGATGTGGATGCAAAGTCAAACAAAAGAAGCCCAGCCAGCGAGTACTTAATTCTAGTCACTTTCAATGGAACTTTTGTTTTTACGTTTCACGAAAATCTGTTTACTCGACCATTATTCGGTCTAGCGCAGGGCTGTTGCTTTCTGACTTACTTTTTTCGGGTTCAGTTCTGTTTTTGCATAATTAATGGTACGCTCGCTAAGTTGCTTCTTCAGGGGACGAAAATTTGTGCGGGTGGGTCGAAAGTGCATTATAAGGGGTGGCATTTCAAATACTTTAGCTTTTGGGTTAGTTGCCTTCAGAGTGCTAAAAGTTTTCTCGGTAATTGAATTATCTCGTAACACTAAAGTGAAGCAGCTGCATAAATACCCACATGATGCTCAAGTTTGATAAATTGAGAGTCACTGCATGGAAATTTATTTCATCCTTTATCAGATACTCAATGAGACAAACTTATTTTTAAAATATTCTCAAAAATCATAACTCCTCTTGATAATATATTAATTATTGAACTTTTCGTAACAAAACATTGGATTTAAAATGAATATCTAAAGATTCCAAATAATATTATACTGTATCAAAATGGGGCTTTCGAAAGCAAGTTTTTGCCATTATATATTAGAATTCTGGCTTTCGTTTGAGAAGTCATTCTATAGTAGACTACATTCGGAAACATTTATTTTTTCCTAGAAGAATGTCTCCAAAGCCAAAATTTTGAATTTTTCTAGTTTCCTTTATTTATCATTTGCAATTTGTAACAAATTTTATAAAACAAATAAAACCGATTCCAGAATATCCCAAGCCGTAAAACGTATAAAAAAATGCATACGGGTCGAATTCATAACCTCCTCCTTTTTTAAAAGTCGCTTAATTATAAAAGATAACGAAGTGAACTTCTTAGAACTGAGGAAATTTTGATTAAATTAATAAATCAAATAACTTAGCCATTCCTCAAGGAAACAAATTTTCCGAATGATGTATTTGACCACTTATTTTATGGAATTTTTCGTTAGCGTATTTACACTATAATATTTACCTATATTCAAATGCTAATACATATTGACCTTTAAACCGAATGCGAAATTGATAAATGAAAAACAACCACTTACGAAGGTGGAGTGTAATTTGGCAAGTTCCCCAGTAAAATTTGATGTCAACACATTTTCACTTTATAATGAGATGGAAGTAATATCAATCAATTTTAGCCCTATTACAACCATATATTCTGTTTCATCTCAGCCTGCAAGATTCGAATTTTTTGTAAATCTACGAATTATATTTATGTAGCTTCCCCAAAAATATTTTAAAACAGCCTGCGCGAATCAAATAATCAAACTAAATCATTTCACCGAGGCCAGCTAAAACATTAGAAATTTAAAGTGCTTTAAAACCGCGAAATTTATGTTAAGTTTGAAAATATTTAGATAAACTTTAAGAACAATAAACTCAAGAATAAGAAACATCAAATGACTTCTAGCATAATGACTTTAACTCCTATCATTTTATTAGAATCTCAAATAAAATTTAACTAGTGATAAAAATTTTAACTATACTCAACTTTAAACTGTATGCGTTTTTTTACAGATTAACTTACAAGCGAAATTGTTAAAGAGGGTGTAAAATTTAAGTGCACTAAATTAAGACTCGCTGCTGCAAGCGTTTGGAAAAGAGTTCTCTTTATTTTTCGAGCTGTGGTGTGTAGTAGCGTTTCTTAATACGAAATTGCTCCTAAAAATTCCGACTTTAATGAGCGGCGGAATAAACACGTTAGCAATTTTTAAGAAGCTGGAAGCCCATGCCCTCACCGTTGGGGTCTAACGCTTTAATAAAACATGCAGGTCTCGACCTGGAGTAATATTATTCAATTTTGACAATAAACCGGCATAAGAAAGTAAATGCGAGTCATAAATATATTTTTCTTTTTCATATACGCCCCCAATAGGCACTTTCTTCACGCCGGTTGGAGGCGAACAGTGGGGACCATTTATGAGCTTACAAATTACCACCCAATTGTGGCTGGCTATAAAATATGAAAAAGAAAGCAGGGAATGAACCCGGATCCTTCGGAATTTACGTTCACCCCCAGTCGTGAGAGGGATTTAGATGAATTTCTTGTGATCATCAGTTGAGTGCTTGAAGGCGGTACCCCTGCGACGCCTCGGGAATGAAGCATCAAGCCAAAATGCAAAAACGGCCCTTTTTATTGTGCGACAAATCTTAGTCGAATTAGATGTATGTTAAGGGTAATGTGGAGATTTTAGCACCCGTCTCCAGGTGGAGGTCGTGATAAAGTGTCCATGTCTTTTTTACCTTGTTTTACTTCTTGGCAGAGGAGCGACTGACAAATACCTTCGGATTTAGAATTTCATTCCCTCAGAATATCGTCTTTATTGGATAAATCCACCTTATTTGCTTTCGCAAGGAAAGATTTGCGGATCAATGCCCTGAACGTCGATTTTCCTAAATGAAATATTGAAATCGCTGCAAAAATTCGAAAATCATCGACCCTTTATCCCATAATTCGGTTAAATCCACTTCTCATGCATGTTTCTATATTTCGAACGCCCAATGTAACCACAATTATTTACCCCGACCTTATCGTTCATCAAATTTTTGCTGGGTCTTTTAATAAGCAAATTTTAATTTTGCTATCCCGCGTTAGTTAAATGAAACCAAAGTTATTTAAACACGACGCCTTCCACTGGTTTGTTGGGTTACCGGAAGTTAGCGTAATTAAAACGTTTAACAGTAGACATCCTTTTGAGAGAAAATCGCAATTTTAACTTAAATTAAAAATATGAGTGCTCCCCTAAAGGCTGAAGGGTGGTACTTCAAAATTAAAACGACCTTTCTTAATTGGAAACCTGCTAATCGAGGCAGAGGTTTAAGCACCGAAAAATACATAAATAAACAGGATAACATGGTCCTCGGCTGAGTATTGACAAAATGCTTGTGCTAACTTTGTGAACCAAAAGGGGGCAAAACACCGCACCTTTTTCTAAAAACAGTTTCACTAACGAAGTGATGTTTACTTACACCAAAAGGGCACGGCACGCTTTGATGTTTGCTTAAAAAGTTCTACCATAAATGAGCTCCACCGCAGCACACCACTTAATTACCTGAAATATTAAAAGGGGATGAGCGAAATTGCACAACATACGTATTTATGTAGATTTATAGATACCAGATGCAGCAGCCTCCAAAATTCATATTACAAGCATTTTAGTCATTCCACGAAAACTCCCAAGGTTGAGAATAGACTCTGACGTATTTTAAGAAAATTAACAACTACCCATATTCATAAAAATCCTTTCCTTAATCATGTGATTTGTGTGATATGATAAAATATCAAGTTGGTTTGATATCTTCTAATCTTATGCCAAATATTGTAGGGATTTTTTTTCATAACCTCTGTATTAGTATGAAGTTTTGGGGAAATTGTACACCTTATTCTCCAATTAAATTCAAATCCGTTCAAATCGTTCATATGTAATTTTAAACTTTGTAATTTAACGAAGTTTTTCTGGTCAATTTGCATCCAAATTTGGTAAGATATGATCTGGAAATTGTAAGTAAATCTTGTGAGTAAAATGCCAGTTAGAGCAGAATTGTTATTTGGAAAAGGTTCAAAACAAAATTTTATTTGTCATGTTTATTGATTTCATTTATAATTTTCACATTAATAGAATACAATGAACAACACTTAACATGATAGGAAAACCGTTTGTAGGAATCAATATGCTTTTGGAAAAAGAAACAGAGGAAGTGAGGATACTTCGACTTACTGGCTATGTACATTTATGCACTTCGAGTATTTTTTTTTCATTTTTTTCATTTTTTTTTCTCTTTTTTATAGAACTAATAATCAATGTTCCCCTAATGCGCAAAACGAAGTATATAAACTAAATAAAACATTTTTCTTGCATTAAAAATGAAATCAACAAATATTTTCAAATTTTTCAATCATTTCCCGTATCGAACTTTTATGATTACAAGTAGCCAGCCGTGTTCATTGTAATCATAAAAAAGACGAAAGGCGTCAAAACAACTCGGAATTCTAGAAAACAACGTAAATGCCCTAATCTACTGTTTTGAGAAGACATTCATGGGCATAACAGATAGTAGACATTAACATTCGTTAAATTCTTTTTTTGTTATATACCAAGTGTGGCCGGCTATGAGCAGCATTTTAATGTTAGTTTCATTTTTCATAGTAAATTCGATAAGAATATCTTTGCACCAGTGAATGTCTTCTGCGCGCTTTATAAAATGCGATGACATGTCGATATGATGTTTTCAATGAGATTCACCTACACGTAAAAATCAGCGCCAGTTTATCGAGTTGTTTTGACGAAACAAAAATACTTTTTGCGGTCAATTGTGTGCTGGTTCAACGGACGAAAGCAAAAATCGTCCTGAAAAACACGGCACAGTTCTTGTCAACTTGTACGAAAAATAGATTTAAATACATTTATAATTTTTTCCACGTTTAAATGTTAAGGGTCAATTTTTATAATACTTAATATAGTTACACACGACATACAATATTCTTTTAAGAGCTCGTTATATTATATAAATACATCAGCAGTTGTCTTTAAGTGAAAATAAATACTTTTATTGTGAGGAACTTTATTACAAAATTGTTCGTTCGTTTTTAATTTGATCAGACGTTGTGCAAAAAAAAAAAAAATTAAAAGAAAACGCTTTCTGCATTCTCTGGTTAGTTATTAATTTTGTTCACTAAGCAGGTTTAAATATTTTAATAAAACAATATTTTAAGCACAAGCAACATCGATATAACTAAATAAATACGGTTTTAATAAACGAGGGAAAGAGCAAAGAAGCATGACTTCACACTGTTAGAGGTTCCCTTTTTACCGGCAACGTTAAAAGAGTTTTTGAAGATGTTCGTGCATAAGAAAATTTGTTTTATACCTGTCTTCACTTCTGCCTTATACAGAAATTGTCTTTATTATCACTACTTGAATTTAGCTACGCTCGGAGCTCGATATCGCGCTTCCTTAGGCTTTACCTTCAAAGGTAGAAACACTTTTTGAAAACAATTGAATCAGATCAAAAATACTCAATGAACAAAGTGCAATTTATAAAATTAATTTACATTTTTTAAAGCATACATTTAAATGGTTAAATATATTTAAATTTTATGAAAAAGGAATAGAGGACGATAAATAATAATAGTAGCAATAAAAATTTATTTTTTTGGTGTTTTAGGACTTAATTTCCACTTTTAAACATATCTCATATTCTGAATTAAAGCAGTCTATCAAACAAACCAGCTTTTACATTTCTTTATTACTAATATTTTCGAATCATAGATGAAAATGAGACTTTTTCTTCCTTTTAAATTTAATTCCACAAACAACACACGGTCCAGAATTTTAATTTAAAATGTGGTATCGAGTACAAGGTTTGTGAAAAATTTCATATTTTAGTAAATAAATTCAAATGGATTTACCAACCGCATATGTAATTTAAAAAATTCAATATGTAAGCAGATCTATTTTTATAGCAATTGATTTCTTATAACACACACATTGCCATCATTAATTTATCCACTTTCGTATTTATTTTCACTTTACACACGCATTAAACTCATTATTGAAAAAAAAGGACTTATAAAAATTGACCGTACAGCTAAATGTATTTAGATGCTAAGTTTTATCAATTACCATGTGCCTAATACTCGTATATCACCCTATAGGTTACGATAAGACAAATTTTCTCCTCATCTAATACTTGCCGAAACCTAAGACTTTTTCCTTTTCACTTGGCTAAGTTTCGCTATTCTTTCTTCCGTATCAAACATTTTATTAGCAGCTCGCGTGCAGTTAGTGTTATCGAATCAAAAACAAAATCAAAACAAATGTAATTAGCGGAAGGCGTAAAAATTCTTGTTGAGGCGATCTTTTAGGTATATGGTAATCAATGTTCGCGCAATTCCCCTTTGACGAGTTCAACATTACTGGGACTCCTTACTGTTCTAGTAAATAATATTATCAATATGACCTCATGTTATCTGCAGATATTGCTGTTCTGTTGTGTAATTCAAACCTACTGTATTTAATTAGCCTTCCAAGTTCTAAACATATCAAGTTACGAAAATATAGTGCATAATTTATTTAAGGACATAAATAGGAGTAGTTTTGAATTACATACACTTCGAAAAGTCTTTGTTATGTTTCTATCACATCAACAATTTCAGTAGTGTTTTTGTTCGACTAATTTTTAAGTACTGTGGATCTTTCGAAAATCTTTTCTAAATGAACTCAATAATCTTCGGAAATTAATAACAAAAAATAAAGAAATAAAACAAAAACATTCCTAGAAAAAAAAAACATACAAAAATTTACTCTTTGGAGCCTTCAATCACGTTCGCGTCTATTTTCTTTTCTTCTGGGGGCTTTTTCGGTTTCACGTTGTCCAAACCCAACTCGCTCAACATTTGAAGGGCAGTCATTGAAGCTTGGTCTTGAGATTCATCTGTATCACTGCCGGCACCATGGCAGATTTGCGGCGGATCTGTTGATAGTGTTACTATTGTCAAATATTCCCCATGGTTACCTTTAGGGTAGTCCGAAAATACTGCCTATAATATGCATAATGTTTCATTATTGACTTAGACATCTGAGCGAATTCCATTTAAAGAGACAACTTACTTGAAATCCTAAGAGCTGCGCAAGATATAGCAGTTGATCTTTGGGTCTCACGCCATCCTTATTGAACGTTGCAGACAGAGGCGAAGATAAGTTCGGCTGGTTCGACGGGTTGTTATCTTCCTTAGCAGAAGTCGAAGCCGAAGAAGTCTGTTGCTTCTGATTGTATTGGTCTGGAGATTTCGTAAAGGAATCTATAAAAGTAATGGCATAAAATACAAGCCACAAACTCCCATTAAGATTCTTACTTTTGGAAGTTTGCTGCATTAAGAGTAAGCCTGGTACTATTTGTCTTCCCAAAATGCAGCCACTTTTACTGTGAATGTTGACCGAGGGCGGCACATGATTTTCCTCGCGATAGCTTTTCGATTTTTCATTATTCCCACTCGAAGTTATAGTTTCGTCAATCTCTGGCATCGGGTATCCCATCATAATGAGCATATCTAGTAAAACAGAAATTCGATAAATACCTTTGGAAGTATAAAAAAACAAATATACGTACTTCTAGCAGCCACTTTCTTTGCAGTTTTCTTATTATGACCCACTCCTCTCGCGACTTGTCCGCCAGCAGATACTTCGATAACGAATTCCCTTGGCCGCGGATATCCGGTTTCATCAATTAAAGTGTAAACAGGTTCCCTTTCTTTTAATGACTGTTGAACTTGTAACAGCTTTGAGATCGGATTAATTTGAGGAATTTCAGGATCCGGATTTTCCTTAATCAAATTTTTAGGCTTTCTTTTGATCATTGGTGGCTTCCTTTTCATTGATTTCAATGCCATCATTTTTGTATTAATCTTTGATGGGGATAACGGCGGCAACTTCTTTAATTCTTCTAACATTTTTTCCGCAGCACGCTTCTTTGATATTTTTTTCCCATTTCCTTCAGCCTCTGTCTGTAAAATTTCAATATCTAAGTTATTTAAAAAATGATTGGTAGTGTACAAAGGTATACTTCATGTTCTTTTTGATTTAATATGATTATTATTATAGTTTGTGGATGAAAACTTTAAAACTTTATATTAAAATCTTCTATAGACGCTATCGATCTCTGTTATGTGTTGTCTAAAAACTTGAAAAATAAGTTGAAGTGCCTCCCAGAAATTTCAAATGCGTAATTTTAACATTAAGAGTGTTCTTGCAGCTAAGATATATTTAGAATATTCGCATTGAATAATTTTTTTGCGTATACTAAGGTCCTTTTCTATGATCGTGCGTTGCCTTTCGCATAAAGAATTGTTGCAGATGTATTTTACCAAATAGCACATACCTCGAAAAGAAAATGTGCCACCAAAAAGACATAACAGTTTCTTCCAGTTCAATTACTTTTTAGATTTTTCTTCTTAATAATTGATAGCATATTCTTCTATTCTTAAAACTTCAATGCGCTGGATAAAATTTTCTGTATAACAAATTTTACAAATACATATATAAAGCACCTGATTAAGTAATTTAATTTATAGAACAAGTATATAGTGGAGACTTACCACAATATCACCGACTTTACACATAGTCACGAAAGTTTTCATGTGCGGCTGACCTCGCTCGCTTTTAACTTCAAACGTAACAGTCATATTTCTTTTGAGCGCAGTTTCGTGAACCAACGATATTGGTGATTTCAAATCAGAACTAGGATCTTCTTCCGCAGTGCCTTGAAGTTCTGCTGTAACATCTGCTACCACTAGAGGTTTTAAAACACCCAATGCTCTGCAAAATTATTTGATTATTAAAAGTGAATGGCTCTCATAAAAACTATAAAAGCAATCAAAATTAATGGACTTTTTATTATTTTCCTTGCTTTTTTATTCAACTATAAGAAGTCATATAAACCGAAGTAACCTAACTACTATGGTATAATGAAAAGGAAGATTTTTGTGTTGATAGCCAAAAAAAAACCATCAATATCAAAAGACAATAAGACTCTAGTAATATTTACAATCAAATTCAAATCTTACTTGGTTGCTGCATCATGTTTGGCTAACTGAGGCGTATCTCCAAACCCAACAAAAGTATGCTTCCCAACAATTAGAGTAATCTTACACACTTCTCTTGGACCACTCATAGGCGGAGGAAATCTCTGTGAACATATTAATTAGCACAATCAAGCAATAAAACTATTACATCCACCTACTGAACCATATTTCATGTACCCTCTACCAAAAGGCCTACCGCTCATTCGTTGGAATCGCGGGGACGAATAAAAGTTGCTATTAGTCGGTCTATTAAAATTCGTAAAGTGGCCATCTGGTACATATCCGTGATTGGGAACAGGGATGGGGAAACCGTTTTGGGCAGGCGGAGTACCTATACCCTGATGGCCAGGACCTTCAACAGGATTGACAACGTAAACCGCGGGCTCGCCCAGCTTCATCAAAAGGGCGTTCAGTTCCACAGTAGGTGTAATGTACCCAATGCCGGGCCTCCCATTCTTCGAGCGAGTCGACTTCACCGGCGGGTGCTGGTATTTCGTATTGTTGATAGCTTCCGAAGCAGCTGCGTGCTGGGCCTTTTTGATGCTCAAGCCCTCCGCCGTGTAGTCCTCGTCGCCCAGCTTCAAAGTGACTGTGAAGCGCTTACAGTGCGCTGGACCGTCTTCTCCAGTCAGGCGGTATTGATGTTGAATCTGAGATGTTGAATTTAATTAATTAAAAATATATAGGTTTTGAAGACAGTTAAAACAAAAACAGGGACAAACACATATTTGATTTAAATCTAATCAACGATAAGTTCAAGCCAAGTCCGAACCTTGTTCATTCTCAAAATAATTTAGGTAACATATGTAAATAATAGTGTTATAAAATCCCTGAATAGTAAGCAAAATCAGTACAAATTTTTAAACTTCTCTCTGCAAATCTACGAACTGGACTCTTTATAAGTAAACATTTACATCAAATACCTTATTAAATCTCGCTAGTTCGTTTACTAAGCACATTGGTGTTTTCTCTTTAATGTTTGCCAAATTGTCATTCGTCGGAAGGTTCCGAGAGTTTCCACAAGCCAAGTCTGAGGTCACGTCCTGTTGGTTTGTAGAAACTGAAGGATTTGAATTTTGCTGAATACCTTGCGTCTTCAGTTCTAGAAAAAAAAGTAGTTATCTTTATTTTGGATCCTGCGCTACCAGAAATTACTTACGACTTTCTGTAGTTGCTTTGAGGGGCTCAGAGTTGTTCGTAGAAGCACTATGACTTCCTGTCTGTGCTTGCTGACCTATGGAAATCGGTGGACCAGGAGGATGAGTATTGTTGGCTGCTATCGGATTGGATTTATGCTGTTGATGAAGACTTAGGGGTGCGGGAATCGAAGTAGAAGCAGTGGTGTTCGCGGATGTAGTGCTCAGAGGAGGCATATTATGCACAGGGCTTGATTTCGAGGTTGGAGATATGGGCAAAGCACCATGACTAGAAGCAGGGGTAGGGAGAAGAGGAGGGTTGTTGCCACTAACTAAATTAGATACCTTAGTTTGAATTTTTTGAGGAGGTGATGACCTTTGAGGTGGTGGATTGTTCTGCCGATTAGGCAAGGGTTGGTGGGAGTGCGGTTGAATCTTCTGTGACTGCATGGGTTTATATGACTGAAAGGATTTACCAGAACCTGCCTGCGCATGCATGGACGGTTGAGAGTGTGAAATTCTGATGGGATTAGGATGTGCATTTGGGCCTTGTGATGATTTAAAGGTCAAAGATGACTGAGAGTGTTTAATTCCCATTGGCTTCATAGGACTAGAATTTTTAGCCTGCAATGGCTGCTGCGACATTACAGACTGCTGGGGCTGTTGTGGTGGACCAATTTTCTGGTGCACTGATACTGGAGGTTGGGATGCAATACCTGTTTGTGGCACGGCACCCTGTTGTGATTTTTGAACCGATGACTGTTTCGATATTTCGGGTGGTTTATGCGTATTTTGATGTGGTTGCATGCCGTGTGGCTGCTGTGGCAAACTGTGCGAATGCTGTAAGTTGTGTGAATGTTGAATACTGTGAGCAGAGTGCGTGTTTGATTGAATTGAAGCATTCGAGATTCCCATGCTGCGACCCATTCCAGGGCGATATTTTGATTGCATTGCCACATGGTGCATTTGGGAATTCATCCGCGGCTGATGGTGGACGGACCTATATTTTAAACCTAACTTATTATTCATCATTGTATAAAAGTATTTATCAATAGCAATCAAGTCAATCAATTACATAAAATCATCATAGTTGCAAAACTTTCGATACTTTATTAACAAAAATAAGTAGAACTGATCTGGGATACCTACTCTGAAATACCCCAGAATAAGCTTCACGGCTTTAATAAAGGGTTTCTTTAAAATAGCACATCAAATGAGCAATTCGTGTTAGTAAAAATAAAATTGTCCATGCTCACCGTCTGTATCTTGAAAGCTTCATTCTCAGATAGAATTATTGAATTGAAGTAAACTATGCTAGACGTTTTATGCCAATTAAAAGAAATTTGTTCGGTATATTTGATGATACTACGTTATTCACTTTAGTGATATCTTTTTTTTTTAATTTAAGAAAAACAGATCGAGTCTGACATCTCGAAGCACATTGGACCGACGACTTAACCATTTTCTTAAATAATCCACGTTAATCAACAAGCTCAGTATAACTAGCAAATTCAGCATCTTGGCATGTTTACATATTACTATATCATATTTCGCCGGTTCATGTGCCTACGATGTGAGACCGAAAGTTGACTCTAAATAGCATCAGTTGAATTATTAAAATCCTACGACCTGAATTAGGTATTTAAGTGGGATCTATGATATCTGTCTGTTTACGATTCCATATCTTAATTAACATTACTAGTTATCACCTATGCGCTGTCATTTGAGTTTTAATAATATTAAGTCTTATGTGTAATACAACAAAATTCCTCATTCTGATTATATAAAATTTAATATTTAGTTGATTAATAAAATAGATAAATAGTGCAGGATATAAATTATTTCTGGTTTGTATTCAAAAGTAAATATGTATCTAATAAAGTTTTTCCGCAAAGCAACTCAATTTGCAGAGTATCCCCTTCATCCCTGAATCTCTCTGTCTGTAATCGTTTGAGGTCCACATTGTTTCTTTATGCACTCAAACAAAGCCTTGTTTCAATAATGTCGGTTTCCAGGATAACACCCAAGTCAAATGCCGTACAATAATGGCAGTGCTCTGCAAACCCTCGAAAAAATCAAATTTTTGTCAATAAAATGCCAATTGTTGAGATAAAATCTACAGCGGATCTATTCGAAAGGAAGGAGCATAATCTCAAAAGTGAATATCCTCCTCGAGGGGTGATGAAATACAAGTTCATTCCAAGTCCAGTTCTCAGGGGGCAAAAAGAGGTTCAGACCGTACAGTAAAAAATAATCAAAAAGGGGTGTTAAATTAAAACCTGTTCTATTTGTGACCTTCTTTGGTCTTTGTCAATAAAAGTTGGTTCACCCATTCAAATCTGTCTGAATATTTGTCATTGCCACTGAAGAAGTGCGGATTCCTTTATTCGCACTACCCATTTGATATATCATTTAAAATGCTAAAGAAAGTGATTTATTTAAACACGCTACCACATGCCACTATTCCTATAAGGACTCTTCTTCCTCCTTTTTTTTCAATTTTTTTGTTTTTCATCCCATTCCAGGGTGCTCCGCTGAGGGCTTTAATACAAAACCCGGCGAACAATAAGCAAGCGCGAATGATTATATTCAAGGGGATGACTGACTCATATGATGAGAATTTTAAACCACAAGCCGGTGTAATATCTCTTTCGATGATATCGGGGAGGGGTCAGAATTCAACTTTTCGAAACTGAAATCCTCGAGAAGACTGACTTGTGCGTACATCTGGAAATCGGTAAATTTTGAAATTATTAAAGAAAGGAGCCTCTGCCACAAGGGCTGCGTGCAATCAACCTCTGTGCGCAGCAGCTAGACTTTCCGCGCATGATTTTTATTTATCTTATTTATTTTTTCAATTTTTAAATTAAAAAGAACTTTCGACATTTGCATACCTGGTCGCATCTCTTTGCATCGGAGGAATATAAGAGGATATCTGTTGGTGTGCCCCGTGAGGCGGCATAGTCGACATGTGATGATGCTGAGGTGGTCGCATTTGGGGACCAACATTTATTCCCACTGGCGGTGGTCGTTGTGGATGCATTCCCGGCTGATGAAGGTGATGTCTCATGTGTTGCGGACGAGTATTGTGTGTGGGATGCATTTTATTGCACTAATTTATAACAGAATTGTAAAAAATGGTTTCCTCAAATCTAAAAGTATAACAAAAATTTCAAGCGTTTAATAATAATTTCTTCCTCAGTTACTTAGCATAAATTAAATAAAAGATCTGATGGCATTAAATTGGGAAATTTTAAAACATCTATTTTAGTCATACTCAACCCATTACAATTTTTATTTATCTTGGATGAAATCGTTTCAGAAATATTTAATTTATCTTAAGTTTTTATGATTCTCATAGCAGCAATCCACCCCAGGTTCCTTAAAAATGCAAATCTTTATACGTCGAAATAGATCAATCCTACTGTCTATTCTTTTATATCTGAACCCCTTCAATTTTAAGATCTCGTAGCTCGAGGGGATCGTCTTGTTCTCACTATTGGGTTTTCCCTTCGGTTTCAGATTCTCTAACTCGAAGTCGTCTTAATAATTGAATTAAGGCAAACGAGCGAAACATTTTTAAGTTATTATAACATTAATTAACTTTCAGAAAAATAAGCCCATTTGCTGTTTCGTAGTACGTTCATTTAAAACCTAAAAAGTTTTAAATAAAATGAACAAAATTAAAAAAAAACCTCGAGTTCTAGTAATGACCTAAAAAGAGAAAAGAATCAATCTATTTGGCTATTTGATTACTTGAAACTCTTCTCAACTTGAACATTTATTCCAACTAATGAAAATCAATAATTTATGAGAAAGCAGGAAGCATGTCATGACAGAAATTGTCACTTTTATCGATTCATGTCTCTATAGAACGTTTGTCGTTCTGGTATTCGAAAATTACCCCGGTTAGAGGAAACAATGTTATTATGGAAAAATAGAGTTAGTCAAATAAAAGTCCAAACGTAAAGCAAAAATACAGTTTTCCGTTTTACAAGATAAATTGGGGAATTAAAGGGCTCAATCATTGAACAAATACAAGTGCTCTTACTTAAGGTCTAATAAGGACATTGTAGAATTATAAAATGAAACTATTTTGCAAGCGCACACTCTGGATTCTAAGGGTACTTCAGTTAGCGCACTATGAAAATTAGGATGATTAAAAATTAATATTTTCTTTCAATTGAAATCTCGCTGTTCGCTTTGAAAACTACCCATTTTTTGGATATTGACACACAACAAATTCAAATACCAAGCAATGAGCGATTAATAATTTTATAAGCTATTTTTATGAACAGTTTTTTTCCAAAAAATAGGGCATATTTTCATTAGTTTTCCCTTTGTACTCGGCTACAATGAGAAATTGGTTTTCTCTGGATTTTTTTTTTCTTTTCTTTAGTCAGAAGAATTTCTTATTAGAAATACCAGAACTAGTCCAGCGTGAAAACTATCACTCGAATGAGCAGCGCCGGTGCAAAGTTCTTAACTGTTGAAATTCGGAAATCATGAATGGTCCAGTTCAATAGAAAACTAACTAATATTTGTGAAACCGGAGATTTGGCTTTTCACGGCCTCGTCTAAAGTCCTGGGCCATTAAATGTGTGGCTCCTTGACTAGAAAACTGCAGCCGCGGGTTTCTTTTCTTTTCCGCACCCAGGCCGCGGCAGACAAAGAGCCCACTGAGGCAATCCCAGGGCAATCGGGGCCACCGAGGAGCTGGGAAAATCAATAGAAAGGTACGTCAGCGGCGGTGCAGCCCGGGGCCAGGTGACGCGAGCAGCGGCATTCGCCGGGCCCTCGCCGGAGCAGGGGTGCAGATGCAACAGCTGATTCACTGGGACACGGGAGGGTGACACCCTTTGACCCCTTCGACCGGGGCGCGTACGTACCAACTCCGGTCCTCGCTGCAGCGCGCCTCCTCGGCCCGGCGGTGATCGCTCCTCCTGGATGCTGGGTGCTGGAGCTCCTCGGGGGCCCACTTAGCTGGCACTGGGGCACTCTCACTGACCACAGCCTCTGCCGCGAAACGGCCGTCGGATCACCGCAAAATTATCCAAACAGCACAGAACTTCCTCGAACGGCGAACGGCGGACTTTCCCACGAACTATTTACAAACACTGCTCGCTCGGCGCACCACTGCAAGCCCGGACGGCGCGCGCTCTCATTCCGTTCCCGCTGCGATGGGATTCCAAAAAATTTCACTCAGAATTTCTTGTTGGCAAACAATAAAGAAAAATCCACTTTGCTCTAACATGCGGCCATATTAATGTGAACTCGGCAAATGATTTTGGCCTCCGCCGAGCCGAGCGACTTTGACATCTCGAACGGATGGTCGGCACAGGGAGGTGTTTTCGTCTCTTGGTGTCACAAAGAGAAGCCAGGTGGCGCAGAGCTGCTTGCATTTTTCGATTGCATATCTTTAGGCAACCCAACCCTTATATGAAATCTCCCCGATTTCTGCGTAAAATATTTTGAACGAATTTTATATTTTTATCTTCAACAAATTATATATAATTATCCTAATTTTTCCAATAGTGTAGCAATAAACAGTTTTTAATGTTAGAACACCGATAATAGTGGCAATAAATGTCTTTCAAAGTATATAAAAATATGAAAAATCAGAGAAAGTTCATATAATTAAAACTTTACTCAACAGTGCACACTTTAATATTTAGGAATATTAAAATTTAAATATTTGCTTTCTTAATATTTTAAAATAGGTATTTGTGATTTCAAAACACGGGAAGGAACGAAATTGTAAAAAGAATATGCAGTTGTTTGTTCATAATTATTTATTAATGCAAAAATATGTATATGAAAAATATTTAATAACTAAATATATAAATATCTTGTGTTTGCTCTTAAATCGGTCAACATAAAATTTATCTCAATATATACATACATATAGAGAACAGGTGAATATATAGGTTATTTTCTCGTTAATTGTCCGAATTACATCTCTAAAATAAGTTAATAAAATATATTCTCAAAGTAGTTCGAATCCCAGCGCCGCCAGAAGCATGTGCGCTTGCCCTATTCTCGGTCGTGTCTGTAAATTCAAAATAATCTGCCTTAACGCTAAGTTGATCTAAAAGCACATTTGCATTAAATATTCGTATGCTCCCTAATAAGGCGCCGGTTGCTTACGCGAATGCAAAAAGCAGACAGAATGCGGTACAAAAACACACAGATTGTATAAATATATGCATTAGTAGACTAGAAAATCTAAAACTGTTAACCTTATCCGTAATTGCAATCTTATTTATGTACAAGAACATTTACCAATTTAAGGAGAATCTTATCAGTTATGTATATAAGGCCCTTTTCTTCACATTTTACTGCGTATCCTGTGTTACTTAGTAATTCTTTAAGTTTATTGCTCGTTGAGCGGTTGAACCATACTTTTCAACTTACAAATAGTTTTGAATAGGCGGCATCAGTTAAAATTGGACACTGAAAATAAAAAACGCAAAAATTAAAATCGCATTCACTTGTTTTGCAATTTTGTGTGTTTTATGATATATTTTTTTGTGTATACTGAGCTTTGATTTTGTTAGCAAATGAATCGGGAAGGAAACTGTTTTTATTAGTTACTGAGAAGCCTGCAGGACTCTGATTCTACTCTTTTTCAGAATTTCGATTGGAAACATTATTGTATATTGTTAAAGCTTATTGGTCCTTATTTGGATTGCGTTGAATTATTTAGATCTTACGTAAAAGTAAAACTATATTGCCTGAGATTATTTTGCGCTATAGATTACTCACTTTTCTTCTACTCTTTGTGCCTTTTTATTAAGAAAATAAATAAAAATTACTTTGGTCAACTCGCCTACGTTATGACGATTAAAAAAAAATGCTAAAAATTAATTTTTATCGATATTACATTTTGATTGCCTTCGACTTTAATGATTTATAAAGCAGTATTTGGAGTGAAGAACATAGCAAAACTATTAATAAAGCCTATTTCCTATCTTAGTAAACTTTATAACTTTTTTCTTCGTTGGATTAACCTCTTATAAACAATATAATTTAAAAACTTCTTAAATTTTTAATGATTGAGTTGATTTCTCCATAGGAATGTTTTATCTCTTTTATTTAGAAATTATAACAACTAAAAGCCGCTATAGTTAACTTCATAAAATGTTGAAAACTAAATCACTATAAACATGAACGAAATCGCTGCTTTTTTTAAACTTAAATGCAATAAAAACATTCGTAACATTTAAAAGAAATGGAAAAACTATCGATTTCGATTAAGTATTTTATAAATAAGAAAATATAAAATAGAAAGTTAATATTGCTTAATAATAAATCGCTTTTTACTTATTACTTTAGCATTTAATGTTCGTCGGGATTAATAAATTTTTATGAGCAAGTGCCCGACACACAAAAAACGTGACCCTAGAACATTCTTGCAATCACTAAAAGCTTGTTTCTAAAATACTATTCATAGAAAATAGAAGGATAACCAAATATAAAATAACATACCACAAGATACATATGTTTCAAGGGTCGTTAAAACACGAATACTAGTAATTTTATCACAAAATTCGTTGCAATCGTAAGTAGTAACAAAATAACACTAAATATCTACGCTCCAAAGCACTAAATTTTTAGACGAGTTGAAAAAACTCTAAAATACTCCTAGAGCACAATGCCTCTTATAGATTCTGCTTATAGATGTTTCTTTTAAATATGCATGAGGCTACAAATAGCTAGATTTGGTATTTTGCTAATTACAATGCTTTATGGTTTTCGCGATTTATTTTTATATAGTCATTGATTACAATATATGTACTCTCTATAATAGGTATAAATAGTTGAATTTGTTAAACATTGCACCTGTAGCTCATCTATAAGAGGCAAATCTGTAGAGACAATATCTTGCATCTTCCATAAAGTTATATATAGATTAATTTTAAATAGATATTGTAGAAGATAACGATTATAAGCCTGAATGTACTACTGAAACCTTAATCCTTCCTTCCGCACGAAATTGCTAATGCTTCTAAAATCTTTAAGACAATTTGCATCACCCACCTGGCATTTAAAATTTAACTGATGCCGCCTGGACAATATAATTAATTATATTTTACTACAGTCACCCGGACTGTAAGACTCCAATGGAACGCACCTCCCCCACCGTCGAGAAGGAATCTTCGTAATAAATGTTATCACCCAGTTAGATCCAAAGGCACTTCCGAAGAAGTTAAAATATCTCAAATTTTGGTGTAAAAACCCTTTTTCAACTGAAAATCTTTTAGAATTTGTTAGAAATCCCTAACAACTAAATCTGCAACTATGTCCTCATTGTAAAACTAAAAGTACTTTGTCTTAACATAATACCTAGAAGGGGGCGTTTTGGAAAACAACGCGCTTCACTATTCAGATAATATCACGAGTAAGAGAGGTCCTTCAGTTTCTTCAAGAGGCAAAAGTTCCTGTTACTTGCCCTGGAGCACTGTAGAACTGTTATATACTGAAATATCGCAACCTGCCTGAAGGTGATCGATAACCTGTTGCTTCAGCTGGAAGACGTGCTCCTTCAGCTGCTTTATGACCGATGCTAAGTCCGCATTTTCCCCCTTTAGAATTTTCACCTTCTCTTCGAGTTTTGAGATTCTCTCCAGTTTTCGCTTTCTGCACTTGGAGGCTGCAACCCGATTCCTCTGGCGCTTGCGTTCTAGCTTTATTCTTTCTTGAGTTTCCATGTCGATGGGACTCAGAGGAGGGGAATTTGGTACTGTTTGAGGCTCGTCCTTAATGGCTACAGGGAAAGATTCATCTGGAAATAAAACAACAAAAATATAATTAGTAATTGATATTAATTTTATATCCTAAGAATTATTGTTCCCAAATGGCCTGCAGAGTCGCTGGTTGACAAAAAGCCAATATTGAGAAACATCGCCCGAAAGGTGTAGGCAACAATAATGAAAAAAAACTGCTTTTATTTTATGTTTTCCCAATACTTTAATATCAAAAAGTTTAAGGACGAAATATAAAGTGTTTATATTTTCTATAAAAATATAATTAAATAGGAATTTAGAAAAGTACATGAATAGGAAAATTTTTGGTATTTTAGACCTTAGCCTACTACCTAAATCTAACCTTCTTAGTTGAGGATTTGTACGTGGGTGTCCACCGTAAGCAACACCTTGTCACGAAACTCTACGGGTGACTTTGTTTTCGGTATTAGTTTCATTGCAACATAGCAATCTTAATTAATTCGCGCCGATTGAGCAAGAGATCTTGGACAAAAAATCGCAGATAAGAAGCACGTGAACTGTCAAAACAACCATCGGAACGAAACAGGAGGAATGCGGCTCCCGTTAAGTGGCACGAAATTGGCGGAATGCTTGGACTTGAGGTCGCGAAAAGCAACACGACCGCCCCAAATTATGTCGTTTTATTTATGTGGGGAAAACCCATTGCAACTTGCTACTCACCGAGATTTGTGTAGGTTATCGATCCGCCACTCATCCCGTTCGCGGTGACCACTGCGCTCGCAGACAGGTTCTGCTGGGTTTTCGTGTTTTCACTGTTGCGTAAGTCGTTGAGCGCGTCGACGAATCCCTTTGCGTAATCCTCCTGCTCGGACGTCACCTGTTGAGCGGGCCGCAAATAATCGGCGCCTTCGCTTCCTACGTGGACGCAGTCGTGCACCTTTGTGGGGAAGACCAGCGTCGGCGTCGGCGTCGGCAGGTTGCTCGAGAGGAGAATTTTCTCAAGCTCGGGAGTTGTCAGTTTGCAGGCCAAGATATCGGGGGACTCAAGGACCAGGGGCCCCGGGGTGGGCAGGGTCTGGGTGAGCCGCTGCTTCTTCGCCTGGTTCTTTGAGTTTAAGTCCAACGAGGCTGGCCTCTTCATTATCGAGCTGGGGGAAAATTGCGCGCTGTTATCCTCGTAGAAGGATGGTTCCATGTTACTACTTTCGCTTAAGCTACTATTATTGCTGTTGCCGTTGTTGCCGCCCCGCATAGTCCCCGAAAACTCGACTGGGAGTCTTTTCTTTTCTTTCCACTCGCTCGGGTGCACTTGGTCAATGACAACGAGTTTCCCACTCTCCGCGCGACACTTTTTACACTTTACTCAGCCCTGACCACTTTGCGGAAACGTCACTTTTGCAGCGCACTTTCGTGATTTTGAGTTCGGGCCGCAAACGAACTACGAGCACAAAAAATTCATTGTGGCAGCGACAAATCAAGCACCAAGCACTAATTTAAACATAAAAAAAAAACGCAGATAAAAAATAAAACAGAAACCACAAAGGCACTTTTTGCTCTAGTCCTCAGTCCTTGAAATCGTTGTGGGGCCTAACAAAGAAATCGTACCCCAGTCGCTCGGAACCGAACTTCTTATCTGCAGCTGAACCTCTTCGGGCGAGGGATTGCCAATTTCAGATGTATTTCCACAAGATTTGCACTTATTTTCCGGGAGAACGCACGATTTTCACGGCGAGAAGAACCACTTTTCGCGAACACACCTTGCCCGAACCGCTGTTTACAAACGAATGGCAGCGAATTTTCCCAGATAGGCCTTTAAGCCCGTGAGTCATCGGCTAAAAATAGGAATAGCGTCATTTCGGGCCGCTCCGATTGGTTGGAATTACCGTCATTAGTCGCATTCGCCGTGCTGATTGGTTCGCTCAAGGCGACAGGCTATCAAAAAGCTCTCTATTTCACCACTTAATTGAGGAAAAGTGGATTGCGTCTAGAATACGTGCGAAAATGAATGGTTCTTGCAGAAACTAAATAAGATTTAAAATAATTGTTATGTTCAATTCCCCAGCATAATCCACTCCATTGACACTGCTTATTTCAAAATAATTCGTTATTGAATTTATAGCTCAATCAAAAATGAAAGATATCCATTAATTTTGTAGAAAAGAACTTAAAGGTAATCAAAAGCGCGTGTTATTCACCACCCTTCACATACCACAAAAGTTTAATTTTTCCGTTGAGTCCCGATATGTGTGGTCGTTTTGAATTTTTCACAAATTAAAATTTCATCATATGTGCATATTACCTATTTAATTCAATTGCTTAATTCAGTGTCCGATTACCAAATAGAAGGAGCGCTTGCTGGCCTTCATAACTACAGAATCAGACAATTTATCGCAGTTTATTCAATTTTTAGGCTCATCCCTTTCAGTCTGTAACCGCTATCCACTAAAGTAGCAAACACGAATAAGTGTAATTTTTTTGAATATTTATGTATTATACTATCATATGAGTCATAAAAATGCCAAAATCCTCTTTTTTAAAGAAATGTCTGAATATTTATAGTCTCATATCTATATCCCATTAATTATGTGAAAAATTAAAGGAAAATTAAGTTTTACAGACTAAAGGTGGCTAATTACATACATACATAGACCAAATTTGTTGTTAATAAATTTTTGTCTGTGTGATTTAACACTTGGCTTGAAACGAGAAACCAATTTTAAATACAAAAAATAGACCAATATTTCCAAAGAAAAAGCGTATCTTAAAAAGTTCAATTTTTCGAACATTTTCAAATGGCAACTTCCAGCATTCAAAATATCTCAATAATTTCATAATTCACGTGCGAAATCTCCTCCAGATTAAACTTCTCAGAAGTGCTTAAAGACGTCTTGCACGGCGCACCGCGTGCTTTCCACCTCGACATGGGTGACTCATTTCCCAAAGAATGACGTAGCATAGCGCTTCTTAATGAGTTTGCCTCACCTGTGGCGCTTCAGCAGAACTTGTGCATATTCAGCGCGCTTGGAATTGGTTCCTCAGCTTCTTCAGGTAGCGCCTCAACTTCAAGGTGAGAGGTTTTACCGGCGTGACTCATCAGGTAAGTCGAGTGCAGCAGTCCTGCAGCAGGAATTATTTATGTACTTCGCTTTTAATCTAGAAAACTTCTTTGAGCTTGGCAAATGAAATTCTTTGCGTGGTCATGAGTAAACTATTTTTATATTTATTGGTTGTGAACCAAATGCTGAACGTAGCCAACGTAAAATTTTGTCTCCGATGCACAAGCTACATATTTTCAAGTGAGCTTTTTATGTTGATTTGGCGAGACATAAAGAAATTCTTAGCTCAGCTAATTAGTCATTAGCTTTATTTTTGGAGGCAAAGCTTTCTATTGTTTATAAACAATAATTTGTCCTCAAGAAAGATTTTTCAATTGCCTGAACATCATGAACTATTTTAACCGCCGACACAAAAAGAAAGGGGGTTCACTTTGAAGCTCTTGTCTGTTCTTCTGTCTGTGACTTCATAGGCAAAGAAGGGATAAAACGATTTTAATGTATTTTTAAATTTTGGTTGTTTGAAAGTTGATCCAAAGCATTGACTATTTCTTAGTTTATATATTGGTGTATTTTATGTTTAGTTACATTACCAGTCATCGTTTTTCTAAAACTGATTTACGACAAAAATCATATCACTTATTCATCACCCTGTTAAGATACCATATTCATATTAAAAGTTGACTTACACCATTATGATTCCCAAGAGCTCATTTTAACCCATCATTTCATATTAAGGTCATCCAGTACTGGGATGCGTACCTTAGGTTTATTTATTTTTTATTAAGTTGATTAAAGTAGTAATAACAGATGACTTTGGCGGAAAAGAAACCCGTAATTCACAATTACTGCTCTTCTAGAACAAGAACAACAACTGCTTTAAGGTTTTTTAACTTTTGGTTAAGATTTTCTGCATACATAGTATAATTACAAGTAGACATTATACTTCTATTGAATATTTGATATGAACAAACAAATATATAAATTGAAATAAAACTCTGCAATAAATAAAAAACTTAAAACTTACCTATACATATATTTAAATGTGCCAATCAAACTGAACAACAAAAATCCATTTCGTAAAGCTACGCAGGATCGACAGGATCAATTCTGCCCCTGTCGAAAGTATATGGGATCATCGTCATAAATCAATCAATTTGAAGAATAGTTAAAAAAAAAACTCAGGTTTTTAGGTACTTTTACCCAAAGTAAATATTTGTAGTCGTTCATCTGCTGCCGGTTTTTACAGCATTCTTAGTTCTTTTCGATGGACTATTTATTGCACTTTTGAGATTCGCTTGAGTTTGTTACCTGCAAAATGAGAAAACTTGTTCCAACATTTTCACGTTTAATGTTGTTTACTTATTTTCAAGGTTCGGTACTTAATGGTTTTTAGATTGTTATCATGCTGATAATTTTTATTGTATTTTTATCACAAAAGTAATTTTAGTTAATTTAATTTCATTTCCTACTGGGGGCTTTTATTTTTAGTTGAATTATGTTTAGTATTAGTAGATTAAAGAAAAAGTATTTGCGTTAATATAAAATATCATGTTGAATTTAGAAAAAATATCAATGAGTTCGAAAAGTACCTCATATTTGAACAGCCCGAAAATCTAGTATTCGACAGAGTGCGACGATTATAATATAAAACATATTAATCATTATTTGTGCAACATTAAGATACTGTTGTTATGAAAGTTTATTATCCATTCTATCGTAAATAAATATTTCTCTGGCAATGTGCCTTGTGCCTTAAAATTAGCTAAAATTCCGGTAATGGGCGCCATTCTAAAGGTCTTGGTTTTATTGATATTTTGCCTGTCCGAGACTCCATGTCCGGTTTTGGTTGCTGGTTGGAGTTATTTATGATCGATCTTCTTCTGATATGAAATAGAAACTTGTTATTTAAACTTAGATACCTACAGAAGAACATCAAAATGACGAAATTACTTTCAGTCTATATATACCAAATCAATTAATTATTGTTTGGAATGATCTTCAATGCGTAAACAATTTGCAGTATTTTATTGTTGGCTGTGAGAGTGAAATTGAAGAATACTGATTCATACATATGTATCATACTTATGGTGGGCATATGCAGCATTTTTGGCTACTTTAAATTCAACTGTCAGATTTGATATATTTCTTAAAATATTGCACGATGCACCCATCATGGAAATATTTGATAGTTAAAAGCTTAACAAGAAGTCGGAAGTGATAACTTTTTCCGATAAAGTGAAAGTTCCGCCGACCAGAAACAACATCACTCTCACTTTCGGAATTCAACAATAACTAGATAGCACCCTGCATATTTAACGAAATGGGAGAGAACCAAATTTAAATTATGAATGAATTAATGGTCACCTATGTGGCACCTTTGATCCACACGCGTGCAAAATCCGAATCGAAGGCAATTTTGCTAATGAAGCCTGACGACCCTATCATAGGCACTTATCTTGCCCCAACAGTCGCTCCTTAAATCTGCAGTAGGCAACTGACGGAAATTGATGGAGACTGCTTCTCTGCACAGATTTATTGCAGTTTTATGGTAATCAAGAAGCTACGGCAGCTTTATGACACACTGAATTTTTTGTTTACGAACTTTAAAACGCTTCTTTTCATGCAAAAAAGGTGAAAACATTGTCAAAGCACATTTGGAACAATTAATTCGCACTATGTCTTTTGCTTTCTCACTTTGGATTTGAATTATCCATGCGAAACAAGTCTTTATTTCTAAGACTGAAACTTTTCTTTCGATTAACAGTTTACCTTTTTCTACAACATTTTTTATATCTAACCTTGCTCATTGAACACAAAGTTGTTTTTTTATCAAACGAAAAGTTAATGTATCAGTTAAGACATAAATTTATTTATTCATTTTATTTCATGGATACTTATTCTTTGGTATATTTAACCTCGTATCATAGAAAATGCTTACTACATTGTAATTAAATACAATGTGCCAAAACAAAGTTCATATGTGACAAGTATTGTATTGGATGAAAAAATTAACAATTGGGGAAGTTTCTAACTTTCGAATTTACACCATTGTAAAATTGTCTGCCTTCGGCTACTACGGTTTTTAATTGCAATTTACTCCTATGTATTTGACGTTTAAATTAAAAATCGATCAATTAAACAATTGACTCATCCGGTCGAAATTTTACAAGGGTATAGTAATATTTTCTCTGCATTGTAAGTAAATATATAAATTTGCTATCTGAATAAAACTACATCGAAGAGAAACTACATACCCTTTTCGTTTTAATCCCAAAAGCACATTTACAATACATATAATAGCTACTAACATTAATGTTATTGATGTTTGACTTCTAACAATTTGTAAAAGTAAAATAAAAAATTATGAAAATTAAATATATTTTGGATTTCAATTTTCCTGTTTTGAAATACCAAACACCAAATTTTTCTAATTGTTGCAATTTCCTTTAAAAGTATGAATGTTTTTTTATGACTCTATATTGTATGGAGAGATATACCAAAATGAGTCAAAATGGAATTTCCTATTTTTAACTAAGTACCTTCTTGTGAAATTGACAAAAACAATTTGAAGATATGTTTTTGCTAGTCGCTTATAAACAAAATGTGGATGAGGTGAGACACATTTCGAAAGAAAAAGATAATTTTATTTCATAGAAACTCTCATGTAGAATAAATATAAAATTGCTTCTTTTTGATAGTAACGAAGTGTAAATATAAATTCATTAGTCATTATCAATTGTCTTATTATTATAACATCTTTTGAAATGTTTTAACTAAATAGTAAAACATTACAATTTATTATTTAATATTATTAATTATTATTCTACTCTTCCACAGAATTTACGTTTCTTTAGCTATTATTTTAAAATTTATCTGTGTATTCCAGACAAGGTTGTAAATCCATAAGGGCGTTTGCCGTTTATGGAATGGAGTCCGTGATTTTGTTGTTACGCAACAATCGAAATAACAACCAAAGTAAGTAAATACTTTTTTATTTATATATTTGTGTACGTACATAAGTAATTGCTGAAATA
This sequence comes from Tolmerus cingulatus, assembly GCA_959613345.1. Classification (NCBI taxonomy): domain Eukaryota; kingdom Metazoa; phylum Arthropoda; class Insecta; order Diptera; family Asilidae; genus Tolmerus; species Tolmerus cingulatus. Next base: position 5,240,870 of record OY390708.1, read on the forward strand.
AAGTAAAATATGAGAAAACAAATTTGTTGCCATGTTAGTGAAGTAAGAGGAAAATTATCGTCAATTCAATATCAATGTCAGTATATTCAAACATTAATCTTAATGTAGCAATTTCATGAATTTAATTTTAACTTCGTTTGACTTTGTATGTAGTAAGTACATACTAATTAATGTTAGGGTTCTTCCGAAATGCTTACAAGGCCTCGGGTTATAAAGGGAAAATAAGCATTAAAGAAAACTTTCGATATCAGCAATATATAAACAAGTTTGCTAACTGATACATCAATATCAATTTAAAAATCTGAGTATCTAAATTCATCTTACTATCACATTTCATTTTACTATGTTCAAAAACCTTGAAAAGAGAAACATTTGGCATCAGTAACAATTGACAACAACTATACGCCCATAATTTCATTTCCTTATGACAGTCGAATTTACTTAATTAATTTTAATTTAAATAAATTTCTGCTTGTTTACGTTGATTTTAATATAAATTAAATAATATCACCCAGTGAGATCAAACATTTTTTCAAATTGAATGATCGTCGGAAACTAAAAACTGAAAGATACGAAGAGATTAAAATCGTCTGCATGTCTCCTCGATTCGGAATGTACCAGCCGTCCCCCAATTCGGATGCAGACTGAAAGTTCAGATAGTAATTAAATAGGTTCCTCAATGAGTTTTGAATTTTAAAGAGAACCGCGTCTTCCTAATAATCACCGGCGACGGTTGAAATGGTTGGGTGTTCCACTTCCGGGTGGTTATGAGAAAAGAAATATCGAAGCTGACTTTCCTTAAGACAGTCTGCGTAAGATCTCACACGCATCGGGCGGCCTCCTATTTTGGGTAATCTGTCGCTTGTTAGAATCCGCAGAACAAACAGAGATTTCCATATAATTTTAATAAAGCGTCGAGCAACTACTATGTGGAGTCGGTAAAATTGAATTGACAAAACGAAAGATGGGTCTGGTCACGAAGTCGCTGACCGTCTTTCACTTTCTTCAGGTATTTTTATTGAAATTAGTCAAAATTGCCATCTTCTGATGGTCATCACATCACTGTGGGAGTTTTCGCTTCGAGATTTTTACGCTTGCATGCCGATTTCAATAATTTCCTTTGGCAGACAAAAGTTGCAGAAGAACTAAGTATCCGCATAAAAAACCATAAAAGATTGTCGCACGGGCCAGGGCGTGATGGTAATCAATGGGAATTTCTGCCATGTCCAGAATACCCTCCAAAGAAAGCCATAAAATTTAAAATGTCCGCAGCAAATGAATTAATACATAGATTTTGATACTTTCCATTTTTCTTAGAGATAGCACCAAATGAATTTTATAATCGCACACTCCCACCTATGATATCACTGTCCAACTGCGTCAGCGTCACAGATAATGTATGCAAAAGAGGAAAAATATTGACGCGGCTTCCACAGGTGAACATATTTTATTACGTTATGCTACAGACCAAAAATGATTAGAGGTTAACGTCTGTGCTGGCATTTAAGTGCTCCCAGCAGCGTGCACAAATTGGTGCGATTTATGTGCAAACTCTTCCGGGGATGATTTTGAACGAAGCACACGCTTCTTCACAAGGTGGAACACTTTGATTCGTACAGCAGGAAGAAATCTTCAAATTACCAGTCTAGATTTAGGTCACTTAAAATTTCGATTTTCTTAATTTATTGGTTCATTGCAGTTACGAACCAGGTTAAACTGAATGGAATTTTATGAAACTTTTGACATTGTACTTCTAAAACTGAACACTGGTTAAAAGGTTAGCTCTTAAAAATTGAAATGACGCTTATTAATAATAATGTTATTATTTAAACAGTCCTAATAATGGTTGCTCGAAAATACGTCAACCAATCAAATAGTACATAGCTTGGATGAATTCTAACACAAAACCAATAAACGAGTATTGAAAATTGAATTTTTCAAAGATAAATAATAAATTTAACATGATTTTCTACAAATATGCTTCTTACGCTTACCTACCTAATATATAATTTGTCGATTTGCTTCTTTTCGGGTATCAATTTTTAAGGTTTAAAGATCAGTTTTTGCTTTTTAATCTTTCATTACGTTGAACTAACGAAAATACAAACTCCTAAATCTGCTTACATTTTTAAGAAATTGCAGCACTTGTAAGCATTTTGAGGCGTAATTGTACTCCATTATGTAGCGTACTGTAAGAAAACTGTTGGCAAATTAAAAATGTCAGATAATTTCGAAAAATGTTGGTGTATCTAAAGACATTTCTCAAAAGTTTAGGAGTAATCCAGCGTCCAATTAATTAAGACCTGCTAAAATATTCGCAATATCCAATATATCACAAATTATACCTACATAGGTAGTCATTATACGCGACAGGATGATCAATTTTTCAAAATCACACAAATAGTTTTTGTTGTTAACATGATGATGACTGACTGTACCAGGCAAAGAAAATGAAATGATCTCCAAAAGTCGCAAAATGCTTGCCCGGATATTGACCAAAGCAAAGAATGTTTCTTAAAAATGCAAAAACCAGGTAGTAATACGGTCAGTGACATAGGTGTTTTGGTTTTTTGTGAATTTGCCACAAAGGAAGGAGGAATTTTGTAAAATTAATGAGTTTTATAATCGGTTTGTTATTTTCCTTAAACGACCGTAAAAAATTGTTCATGCTAAGCAGTAGAAAAACTTGTCCATGCTTGCTTGATATACGGAGGGCTAAGATAAGATAGGTTCAGATTTGCAGATCTTCAGCAAAGCGAGGACAGGAAGAGATATTTTATTTTCAAGGTCGGATACACGAACTTCCATGGAAATCGCATTTCTTTGTCACAAAGCATGAAACTGCAAAAGAGATCAGTATCAAAATCTTTAGTTTCTTGATGGTGTGTTGTCTGTTCCGAAATTTCGACATCTTTCATTAATGTTGCATGAATTTACCAGTCCCGTGTTGAAATATGTTACATATTATCTGCTCAAATTTACCTTTATCTCGTCGACTGTTGATCTTGATAACTTTAAACTAAAGCGGCCAAATTTTAATGACTTGGCCCCCTAGCGCTAGAGTTTAGTTTACTGCCCATAAATATTCTTGAAGGATTACAAAAACTTATACATATGACCTAACAGTTTTTTGACATATCTTTGAGAATAGTTTACGATTTTAAATGTGGCCCATTTAATAATTTTATGATTTTTGCATCCAGTGATCATAATTTTTCTATTTACGACATTACAGTAAACTTTCAAGGAACTGAGGAATATGAAAGACACTTATGTTATAGTATTAACATATATTAAATGATGGCATTACCAAACTTGTTGAGTTGTTTTGTATTGTCCCTGCGATTTGAGACGTACAACAATTGTCTTCTTTCATTTATAGCAGCGTTTCAAAAATGTTCCTCTATTTTGAAAGCTACCAAGGGTCAAAATAAAATATGTACACAAAAGTCTAATTATTTTACAAGTTCTAAATTTGATAATTATATCATAAAAAAACAAAATGGATATGTAAAATTAATAATAACGCATTGTACTACATATATTACAGATTTAAAAATACTGTGATATATTAAGAGCTTTATTAAAATTATTATAATAAATGCAATCCTTTTATCTTCAGTTTTCAAACTCTTCGAAAAAAATTGCTTATATAGATAAATTAGTTTCCATTGATCACCTCTAAAAAGCTTGAGTGATAAGATTGATTGGCCATAAAACGATAAAGATACCCAAAGCTTGAAAAATCTTAAAAATATCTAGGTAGGTATAACACCACAAGTGGAAAAAAAATGTTAAGTTTAATGTTTAAATACAAAATTTCTAATAATGAGTTATATTCTAAAATTTTAAAATTATAACTACCAATAAATTTCGGGAGTGCTCTCTTGATCTCGATCAATAAAAAAGCGGTGCTGCAGCTTAAATTGAAACAAGTTTTATAAAAAGCAAACAAAAATATGTGAACTTATTAGTAATAATTCAATCTAGAGAGTAAAAGTGTATTTTTCAATTCGGTTGATAAGCTGGCTTTTAAAAATTAGCGATGCTAATTTCTTATACTTCGGAGTAATTCGCTCAATAGGCTTTGAGGTTGATAACGCACGGATTAGAGAAATTTGGAGCTTCGTCTCCATTAGAGGTTAATTTCCATTTGGGTATGCATAAAGGCGGGAGGTCGGCAGCATCCAAAAGAAAGTGAAAATAATTCAGAAATGCGGAAAAATCCAAATGTTCGTTATTCAATGCAAGACTTCACAAGATAACAATGATTCCATTTTCGATCGTGGCAGCGACAAAATACGACTGGCAAACTAAACCATTGACACGATGCGTCGGAGAAAGTGTTGGCTTGTCTTTTAGTCATTTCTAATAATTTTATGTCTTTTTCCAATGTCTCCCGATGCTAATGAAACATAAATGTGATTTCAAGGGCTCGTTAAAATCAAAATTTAATCGTAATTTATGTACAACGCAAACTACTTAACATTCCTCTCAGCTTTCCTTTATCGAAGAAACAAAAATCCAAAAAAGGTTTTAAAAAGTTCAGCCTGAAAACAGTGCAATAAATTAAGGGAAATCTAAGAACCTTGAAATCCTTCAAACAGGTTCAGGACAGAAAACAGCTATTAGCTGTATGATTTTAAAAAAGTTTAGAGTGTCTGTAGGTCGCTAATCTACCATCTAAGCTGTTATTTATGCATTTAATATGAAGATAGCATAAAACCTGTACGCCAATCATTTAAAAGTTTGAATGCATATTTTAGACACGGTCTCAGCACCGTAAAATGTCATATAGTTGGGGTCTCTGAAACTCTGCGTTCCGGAACTGCGGCACACACACACTGTCATCTTCCTTTTAAAGCAACTTTAGCTATATATGCAAAAATTATTGATATTTTGGACACTGTTGAACTTCATGATATTGTGTGTGTTATTATAAAATTTTATATAGAAAAGTATTTTCGGTATATCTCGCAAACACGCAGCATTCAAGCAAGTTGATTTTCTCACAGATAAAATGCATAAAGTTACTTGAATTTAAAAAATGCCTATTCTTTTTTAAAAGTTCATCTAATAACTGTAATGTACTTTTAAAAAAAAGCGTGTAAATGGAAGCATAAATATGTATTCGACAATATTAAGGGGTATAGAAGTGAAACTAGCAATCTCTGCCTTTGAAAATTTTACAGAAGTTGCGAAAAACGTTAATCTCAGACGACGCATCAATATTTAAATTTTTATTTGGTACTTTTAATATAATTGCTGAATTTTGAAAATATTGCTCCTTAACAAATCGTTGAAAATTTGTAATTAAATATACCGGATAATTGTTACTAATTTTAATTTTGTTAAATCTACATATTCATAGGTTTTGCTATACTTTTGTTTTAAATTGACATTCAGTAGCACATTAGCTCCCAGTCATGGATTTGGATCAAAACATTAAATTACCATGACTAATCCTCTCGTAAAATTAAAAATGTTAAACGAAAACGTTTAGTTTAAGTTGTATCATTTTATTTTATAAATGTACGTTATGCAAACTATGGCAGTGATGTTCTTTATTTAATATTTAAAATATTCCCAAATACTTACGCAAAAAGTCTCACACACACTTCATGTAATTTTCTTTGCAAATACTTTGCACTGTGACAATTTATTTAAAGTCTTAACCTTGTCAAAAGATTACATGCTTAAAATATTTCATGGACGGTATCCTTTCGATGATTCTGGCACTGCGAACCATTAGCTTAAACCCTGAATCTCCTTATCAGATGACTGGAGTTCATAAATTACAAATTTTGACCTACATGCGTGCATCCAAACATAATTAATCTATTTAACCTTTCAAACGGTAGCACAATTGCGGTGCACATTTTATTGGACTGATATGGAGGCGCCGTAGAAATAGATGCGTTTGTTAGTTCGCAAACCGAGTGACAGTGGGTCAATCTCAGGGTTATTTGGCCAGTCGTTTGTCTGACAGATTACAACGGCTTAAAATAAAATTATGAATCACGAAGTGGATTAATATTAATGGTAATTCCCTTCGTTAGCCAATAAGAGTTTGATGATATACGCGTGCAGCCCACTCTAATCGCCCACTATTTGGCTTAATTTTATTCTACAAATAAGGGAATCGAAAATGTAAATAAAAATTTGGCGTTACCCTGTATAGTGCGAAAATATCGAAGCCGATTCAGGAAGTGTCGGACACTTGCAGTTGTAAGAAAAGGTTTATCGGCTTTCCTATATTAATCGACTGTAATTCTGCGCATTCGACGACCTGTTTTGCAACATCTTCATCAGTGGTCACATCCACTTTTTGTGGTTATCGTCTTAACGCTTTTACTGGCTGATCTCCTCGTTGTCATTGAGCCGTTGAATTAGTTTCGCAAAAACGTGTAAAACCTCGCCATAACAAGGGACACCGACCTTGCACCAGAGATCATTTGTGTCAATCAGCGCAACCTTAGTACCGGAGATACTCGTCACTCTCAATAATGAAAAAAAAAAAAAATTTATATATATATATATTGTATATAATCCAAAAAACACTAAAACACAATTTTTGTGCAAAAAGGGCCAATGTGATACGAGTATTAGCACGTAAATCTTGTCCGAATCAATTTCAGCGTGGCAGCTGATTCGAATCCAAGTTCATTAATCTTTCTTAGCGATGGTATCTTTTACGAGACCCTCATTAAGGAAGAGCTGAGAAAATAATTGAACTTTTGACCTTGTATTCCCTAAAACCTCCTCAGATCGTTGTAAACCGGCGGTAAGACAAATAATCGTCTAATGATAAAATCACCTGTAAGATCTATCACGTACGAACAGGTGAGGTGATGTTCGGTGAACTCGCGGAGCGCGGACTGGTCGCGATGATAATGGCAATGAAATGGTCCGGACAAGAGAAACTTTTTTCCCCAAATGCAAGTCTTCGAATATCTGAAATGTCTGCATATGTTTTTATTAAAAATCTTCAATAAATGCCCAACGACACAAGATGACTGTTGATGGCTTCTTTTTTTATATCTCTCTGCTAACTATCGCAGGGTCTCGGGCAGCATCTTCAGGTGGACCATTCGAACAAAAGCAAAAGTAACCGTCGCCGTCTTCGGAGATGGTCACGGAAAAAAGTGAGTTATCGTAAAATTTTGGAATCAGTTTCGATTCGTACGTTATTCGGTGAAGATCAAGAATCTGGCTTGATCCGTGCGGGAGTTCGCGATTAGTGGGTTTTAATTAAATCCGGGTGATATCCACTTAATTCGAATTAGTGCGGTTACTCGTCCTTAGGCTCGCGGTGGATTGTGCTGTGTGATAATTTAAATGTGCACATGCAAAATAGTTTTTTTATGCACTTTTCGGACTAACATGATTTGCTGAAGGAAAACTAGTGGGACCTCCTTTAATTACTTTTGTGGATTATTTTAAAGTAAGTTCCACAACAGGAAAAATTAACAATTATTTTAAAAAATTCAGCTAAATTCGTTTCCAATTAATTTTTATTGTATTATCTTACTTTGCTCTTGTGAATTGAATCAATAAATATATACATTAAGGTTACTTCTATTTCCCACCAAGTATCTACTTGAAGATTCTTTCATCAAAAAATGGTAGTAAGGTTACAAAGTCGTCAAATAAGTTTAATTAACCTTTAATACCTTCACTTATTGAAGAATAAAACCGATTAGCCGTCACGAGGAAAGGCGGGTGCTTATACCATAGAATTGTAGTTCACTTCAATTCGCAATAGTCGTTCCCCGCAAACTATTTGATAGTTGCAAGGGGATTGACCTTTGCATTTTCAAAGACTGTGAAACTGATTTAGTTATGGTGGATAGATATCATTGCTATTCGTCTGATAAATCAAACGGTTGCCTAAAAAATAGAGTGCTACGTTGGCCTTATTATGATATTTTGTACTGACCGGTCAATGAGATCTACTTTTTAATCCTTTAACTCGTCGTAAATGATAATTTATTTTCTGATTAGTTAAACCTTAAGTTGCAAACTTGATTTTAAATGCTGAATATTGGAAGTATCTATTTATGTATGAAATTGTGATTGTCAATAAATGGAAAAGTGTGTGTGGTATTTTTCAAAACCTTTTTAAGATTAGAATTCTTTGCTTTGCAAAAACATTAAACGTTTAAAGTAATTTACTCTGTAAATGCACTGGCTTTTAAAAGTTTTATACATCTGTATAGTTAGTTTAAGTTTTTAAATTAGGATTTTGTGAGGTATTCGGTAAAGCCGGTTAAGCATGAATTTTAGTCGAACATAAAAGTTTCCTGTAATAAAACAGAAGTAAATGTACGATATTTGCTTACAAACGTTGATAATTATTTTCAAATAAGTAAACTTTTATCGATAACTTTTTAGGGTCAACCTTGTTCATTTTCCTGATCGTTTTTCTGATACTATAATTTAGAGAATAAATTTGAAATGACCCTGGAATACTATTTACATAGATTTCTATTTTGATCAGAAACTTTTTAAGAAAACTAGAATTTTCAGAAAAGTTTTTCAGTAAACTAGACGTATACTTAAACGCGATGAATAATGACTGAAATAATTAAAATACTTAAAAATATGTTACAATAATTAAAAACTTTTAGATTATTATAATGGTTCGTTAATTCATAAGATGTATATTTTTAAATTTTCTCAAAATAGTCAAATTTTATCTAAAGTGTTTAAAAATTTACAAAATGAGAATAGTTTTTATTCACATTTTCTAATATTTCTGTGTTTTATATACTATGATAATTTATTTGATTCATTAAACAGATAAATTAACATTGCAATTATATGAAAAGGCTGTACTATACATATGTATGTATAATTTAATTTGAGTTAAAAGTTGTCGGAAAGCAACTCCAATATGAAAACATATAAGGCGACATAATAAAATGTATGTTTTTAAATCAAAACTCAAATATTTGTGTAATTTTCAAGAGTTTATGGCAAATGAACAAATTAACGTTCGTTTAATGAGTCTCTCCCACACATTTCGATAAAATCCACAAACATTAACATTATTCGGCAAATTATCTTCCCACACAAATTGGCCAACCCGGATACGATGGAATTATAGCAGCATAAAATACGAGGGCCGGCGAAGGCCCACAAGTAATCTCCTAAATGTAATTAATTAGAGATTAATACAATTTTATAATTAATAATATTATTAATACATTTTTTTAATCAATTCCAGTCGGATAAAGTATGACTAAAAAAAAGTATTGGTTTGAAATAAAATTGTACCTTCGCTTCTCTTTGAGTAACCACAAGAGTTTTCATTATCAAACTCACAATCCTATTTAAATTTTTCTTTAATAGAACAACATCACTCTTTCTCTACTATAACACCTCAATTAACTAGACAATTAAAAAGACATAAATAGCATTTATGTCTAGAGAACCACAATATAAAAAATACCTTTTACTTGTTGAACTGGATCTGAATAGTTATCTATAAATTGGCGAATGTGAAGGCAGCACTAAATATGGCAATAATATATGGTAATATAAAAAAAAGAACTAGACAAATGCAGTTCCGCAGGTATTCCTCTGAACCAAAATTTCGAAAATATTTTACAGTGAAGGAGGGTTCTCCAGGAATTCATATGATACCGACACTTATCTTACAGCAATTTATATTCATTGGAGATAGTTAAAATCTAGAGCTTAGACCAAATAAACAACATCCCCTTCACATTTGATGTCTTGATTTCTTATTTTATAGGTATTTATGGCGACCTCTGAAGGATATATGCTTATTAACTGCCTTAAATATTTAAAGAACCACATAATCTTGCCTTTCGATCTGATCCCGGGGTATCATTTTAGAACATCTGGGATGAGACTAGAATTAGAAGTCAACGATCCGTGATCCACTCATATATTTAAATTTTATTGCTTCAAATTAAAAGGTTACTACTCTCCCCTTCAATCTTTCTAAATATATTTTTGGCAGTGAATTGTTCATTATGTAAATCAATAAAATAATGCGTGAAACAAGTTTCAAGTATGCGTTAATCATTGAATTAACAGTTCGTTTGTCTTATAGAATTGTATGCGTTTTTGGTGAACCAGGCTTTGATTGCGACATTTCAAACCAGAGCCTAATTCTAAAGGTTATCTGTGATTTTGTGTTATTACTAATCAAATCAGCATGACCATGGTGTGTATATCAAGGAAATGAGCGCAGCAGTTTAAACAAAATTTTTGAAAAAGTAGAAATCATTATAAAATTTGCTGGGATACATACAATTCTTAGCTATAACTCTGAGTTTAAATATTACAACTCAAACTCTAAAATATCAGATTATCTAAAGCTATATTAAAATTAAAATAATAATTATTTTGAGTTTCAAACAAAATTATTATAAATAAAAAAATGTATGATTTAACTAGTGTACCTTTTCCTCAATAAAACTGGATTTGAAACTCCTCCGTTTTACTTTTAAAGTTAAGTAAGTTAGTTTTAAGTAAACCAAAAATGCGGACGTTTGGAATTTTGGTATTCGTATTACAGTTATCGTTCGTTAACAAGTTAATTGTATTGGGTCTCAAATGAGAAAAATCTGGTAGCTGCCTAAGTCTTATTAATACCAATGAAACCTGATTTACGGACAAAAGGTGGTGTCGCTTGAAAACAAAATATTGAACCAATTATGCAAATTTTAAACTTTCCGAATTGCGAAGATATATTGAAAAAATGACATTATCACAACTTGAATGATTACATTATTTAAATAATTTTACACCCAATGACCACACCTAATTAAGACTAAAAGGTGCTAAAACTAACTTCTTTAAGCGTATTATTATTGACACTAAAATAGATGTATGAATTTAAAGAACTGCTTACTAATTAAAATATTGATTTTTGTTCTTTGATGCGTTTTATTTAATTTGAAATAAAATATTAGGTTTTTATTATTTCTTTAGTGATGTTAGTGCTTAAAGCTAATAATTATAAAATTATGATTTTTTTAATTTGTTATATGGAAATATAGCCATTCAAATCAAAACAAAAAATTTGAAAAATATCGTCAATCATATTATTTTTTATCCTACAATGTATTTAATTTATATGCATATATGTATGTATGTATGTATACTATATTTTGTAAGCATATGAAAAATCGTTGATAAACGCATACGCATAAATGGTGCCATGCATTAAATAGATCATGTCATTTAAGAGATAGCATTTAATAATATTCATAAAAATATTATTTCAGTAATAAATATTTTTCCATTCTCTTTATAATGCAACTGGTCACCGGTTGCATACGCCCTAGTCATTAAAAATAAGAAATGGCCTTATAATCAAACGTTTGTTTATTAATTGATAAAAAGTATAAATATTAATCATTGATTTTGCATAAAGTTTAGCTCAAAGGTGAAGGAGATGCCATCTGGCGACACATAGGGATTGTTAAAAATTTTCACCTAACACTAGGTCTATTATTAAAAAAAGGCCGATTGATTTGCGAGCTTGAACTAATAATAGAAATGCATTAATTAAAGTCATCAGAACTGCATCTTCATTAATAACTATCACAGATTAAACAACAATTCATAATTCAGTGCATTTTCGCAATTTGTGCATAGTTATAGATTACAGCATTCCTACGTTCAATAGATTAAAATCATTTATGTTTGTCCGGTAAAGCAAGTACTAAAATAGGCCGCTATCGAAATACAGCCCTCATAAACATTTTTCTCGCACTCTCTGCAAACATTCATAAAATTTACGACTTAATTGGAGCATTTCACAATAAAAGAGGTGACTGATTAAATTTATCATTAGGACAAGGTCGAAGCCATATGTTTTAGGAAGAAAAAATTTGAACGCTTGTAAAATCATTAATAATGACACAAAGAGAAACAAATCTGCTTTATGCTTTTTTCTGCTTATACAATAAATCAATCTCAAGTTGTCTGCTGATTTTTGAATTAAAACCTAAATTTGTCTGTGGACTTAAACCGCTAATACAGGTATCAAAAGGGTCATAGAACCCGTTCTTGTGTTATGCTGATTATCACAAAATATTTTTATTTTTTATTTATAATAAAATGTTCGGCAATGTTGTTAAATACCTAAATAAAAGACATTTTCAATTTGTGAAGATTCCTTGAATATTAATTGCAAATGTTAAGCCGTCAACAGATATGTAGGTATACCATAAGTCGTTGCTTTGAATAAACAAAAAACGATAAACCAAAAGATTGATGTTTCATAAAACAACTTTTAAAATTTTTAATTCTCTGATAAGGCTTTATTCTAAACATTTTCTGATTTTTGTTTCTCATTCTCATGGGCAATTCTGAAGACAAATGAATGCATGTGAAAGCATTTTACTGACAGGCTATAGTCGTTATATTTCTAAACCCATGCAAATGTATAAAATGATTTGTATATGTTTAACATTCAAATTAAATTTTTAAAAGAATACCATCATATTGCGCACTTTGGTATTCATTTGTCTTACATTTCGTTTAAACTGAGAAGCTCCCAGTGTGGATAATAAACTGCATTTTCACAAAATACTTTAATTTCAGTGCTACATGGAATAAAATTATCATTGTTTTAAATTTTGAGAAATAAATGAAATGAATTCATCATTCATCTTTTTAATATCGTTGCTATATCATTTCATTTGAAACAGTCCAAATTTTCGAGTTGTTCAATTATAATTAATCGGATTTTTATAATAAGAAACACTAAAATGGGTTAGTAGCTATAAATGATGCCAAGATCTTTTTTTAAAAGGACATTAAAAACGTGACGACGGACGTGTGACAAACGTTTTCACCATTGAAGGAATGAATGCAAAATTGCTTCAGGTGGTATGCAATCGGAAATAAATTCATAAATCAAAATGTCTCATGATAAAACGTGCGTTTATTTTCAAGGTTTTCAATTTGGCGGCCCTCCAAATCAACACATAATTAACACCAATGCTCGATTCATGCGTGGTTGATTAAATTTGGATGTCTTCTTTTTTCGGAAAACACTAAGTCGATAAAGTATGCTTTACCTCTAAGTATAATAAATTGGCTAAATGCTATATCTGATGATCACGCAAAATCCACGACTAGTCAGTTTCTTTTGACGATCTACTCACGCATGTCAAGTGATCACTTAGTTTTCATTTTTTCCCAAATTACAACCAAACCAAATTCAAATAACGAATTTGAATCTTATTAGTTTTAGGTTATTACAACGACAATTTGCTTTTTCTTAAATTTGAAATCACTACTTGTTTGCAGATGAAGTAGTTCCAAGGTCTCAAAGTCTACCACGCTCGAAGGAAAGAAAGCGCTTGAATTGAAAATGTTAAGCACTTAAGTGATACAACTTTCTGCTCCATATTTTTTATAGCATGCTTGAGTTATGCTAATTGGCTTCCGTGAACGATTTAAATTAAAAAATTTTGGACCCGTATTAGATGAAGTATATCTGGTGTTATAAGAGCGCATGCCGACATTTTTTCTAAAAGATTAATTCACTTACCTTACATACCGTAAATAAAAAATATTTATTCAACGAATTTAAATATTGAACAAGTTTCGTTGTATAAAATACTGCCATAAGTTTCAACTATAAAATTTTAAACATCTTTATGACAAGGTTTTCGTTATTAAAATGATCGGAACGAAACCACTTTTAAAACATTTTTTAGTTAAAAATAAAGAAAAAAATGTGTACACAAAACGTGCTTTTAGTGAATTTTGTTTCAAATTTGTAGGTATATACAAAATTTCTGAGAAGTAGAAGAGGGCACTAAAATGCATTATCGATACTGTTATTACTTTTGAAATAATTCAATGAATTACATATTTATTAATACGTACATATATATTTTAATTAACAACCTTAACTCTTTTAAATAGAGCAATTGAAAAGCTTTAATTCTTCGATAATTTTAATTTTGTGAGCATAATTTTCCAATCTTTCTAATTTGAGGATTCCAACGTAAATTTTGTTAACTTGAAAAATGACCCAAATTACTAAAATTAGAATTTACTTAATTTTAAGATACAAATAATGTTATAATATGTAAATGACTGAATTAATAATTTAAGTTGTCGTTTTAAACAAATTTCATCATTTTTCATTTTTCAGAAAGGTCAAACAGTAAGATCCACACAAAATGGTCAACAAATTAAATCGTAAGTATTCATAATTTCATTTTTATGAATTTTCTAAGTTCTTTTCTAAATGAATGTACCTAGATTATTAATACAAGAAACTTAGTATTGGTCATCACTACCTAAATAATATTATATATTTTCATTTACTTAACACAATGACTTGGGAGAGCTCCGCAATATAAAGCTATTATTTTTGAAAGTGACATAAATACCCCTCATTAAAAAATATGGCATTAAAAGTTTTCAGGTGTGTTTTGCTACCCAGTTTAGTGCAATACCGTTTTATTTAAGCAATTTCTAATGAAAGGGGATATTTTTCAGAGATAGATCATATATTATATAGATTGTAGAACACTATCTCCTTTTTGTTAAGAAATCTCTTTAATTACCTACAGTCTAAAGGGTTTTAACTATCATTACTTGTTTAGTTACCTAAATAACAAATAATACTTATTAACCATTCAAATTGTGAAGAAAAAATTAAGAAATTATCCGTCAGTATATTTATATGTTTAGTGATTAATGATAACAAGATTTAATTGATAGTAATATAATATTTTTATCTACTCTATTTTGTTTGAATATCGAAAGAACTTGTCTTAGTCATATCTTTCTATAAATATTTATTTATCTCTAATATGTTAAAACAAAATAATCCTAAATAATAAAAATCTGAATCTTTTGTTTAGTTCCAGTTAATCTACTCTTTCTACTGTTACTTTGTGGTCAAGAAATCAAAGCTCAAGGAAGGTTCGAAGATGGCGACCATGGAAACGACTTCGGTTCGAGGTAGAATATAAATTTTTCAAAATTGGTTTCTTACTTTATATCCTGACAAATCGTTTTCAGATTCGGAGATAACGGACAGTGGGACATCCGTCACAATATTCCAGGTGAACCGGACGTGGACTACCCAATTTATAGCATCGTCCCAAGAACAAGTTTTACATGCGAAAATCGTCACGAAGGTAGGAACAGGTTTATTGGGTTGTCGCCAAAATAGCGCTACGGTTATTGCTTTTAGTGGATTACAATAATTGATGGCGCTTAATTAAAGTCCACTTAATTTCGAGACTTAATTTGGCCCGTTAGATTTAGAATAGAGGCTTCGAGATATAAAAATGGAAATTTTACTGATGTCGCCAGATTTCTGAATAAAGTACTAAATAGATGTTGGCTTTCTTTTTTATATTTACAAGCTTTTAATTTTTTAGTGGAGCTTAAAATGTGTAGGGCATTAATATAAGACAGCCAGGAGCTTTTCATGGGTAATTTAAAATTAAAGTGTTTCTCAAATACATGCATAAATTAATCATTATTCGGCTCTTGAATCTATGAAGAATTACATAAATCCAGTTTAAAGTTTTTGCCTACTTGCTCAGAAAGAAAAATAACAAATTTGATGGAAGATGCTTTTTCTCTCCCGTCAGTGTGTCTATTGTTATGCGTTAATCACATTTTATTAAGGGAAACATAAAATTAACCACCATAGTCACAAAAGTAATATCTATTATGTTTTTCATTACCCAGCTTTCCCTAAGGCGATAATTCGTTAAAAACAATTTGATTATATTTTACTTAGACAATCAATACCTACACATATGTATTATTTTACTGTATTTTCCAAAACAAAAATGAGAAAATAAATCGAATTTAAATTAAAATATCTCACAAGATGCATCAACTTTCGATAAAATGAAATTTTGATTGCATTAATTATCTACATTTTTCTTTATTAAGGATACTATGCGGATATAGAAGCGCGATGCCAGGCGTTTCGAATATGCGCCAACACAGCAATCAATGGAGACGGTAATTTTTGATATCACCTAAATGCAGATTTTAATCGTGTTGTTTAACTATTTAAGGTTTCGCGTTTCTTTGCCCCAACGGAACACTTTTCAGCCAAAGAAAATTTATCTGCGATTGGTACAGAAATGTTGACTGCACAGAAAGCGAAAACTTTTATTTTATGAATGAGGAAATAGGCAAGACTTTTAATAACAAAGAAGAAATGTTGGAAGCTGCAAAACATATGATTGAATTTCCTTTAAGGAATGCGACTAATGCTCTAACAACAAAAGCAACAACACCATTCCCGCGTACAACTCAAAAGCCATTTACTACCCCACCGAGTGTTAATAAAATAACAACTTTCAAGCCAGCAGTTACCTTTTCTAGTCTTACAACAAAAAGTACGACAAGACCCACTTTTTCAACAACGACCACACAGAGACCTTTTACAACAACTCAGAGAGTTAATAGCTTTAACAATAATAATAACAATAAGGATGGTATTAAAGATAAAAGACCTACAACCACAATACCTATTACGAAAGAGGAAGCACAAAGTGTCGACTTGACACCAATTCTTCCACCTGGAAACGTGTACGTGTCCAATTTGGGTGAACTGTCGACCGATATTGGATCCACTTTTGATCCAAAATCATCGGTGATAATTGGAGATGGTTCAGGAAAAGAGCCAGAAGCTGGACTAATTGATATTCGCGGTTCTTTTAGTGATACATCAAAGGAATCTGAAACACATGATGTTTTTCGACAGAATATAGATCACGTTCGAAACAGTTTCCCAGCTAATGTAAACAGCTTTTTCAGTACGCCTGAAAGTCAATCCGCTATTAAAAGTGGTCATGCTGTCTCATATCAAATTCAGAATAGATACACTGCGCCAGAAAGTCAGGCATCGTCTAGTTCTCTGACACTAGCTCAAAAAATTAACTCTGGCTTGACCGGATTTGCTAAAATTTCAGTAGCAGACGACAGTAATAAAACTTACTTCCCAAATAAAATTCATTCAGGGGAGGGAAATTTGATAACTCATGCCTACTACAAACAGCCCTTAGGGAAAAGTCTGAATTTCGCCGACACTGTCAACACTGCGTTTCAGCAGGACACAGTGACTGGACATCAAAGCAATTACGCGTCTTCAGATAGAACTCCTTTATCTGCCGCTGGGGAGCAGAGAGTTGGGAATGGATTTGTAAAATCCGGTCAGCAGGGACTACATCGTGCACAAATCGGAGATTTCAGAACAGGTAGACAATTTCAGTTCCAAGGTAGTGGGTTTTCAAGAGGCGGACAGAGATTTGAAAACGATCAAAGGAATGAATACTTGCCACCTTCAGGATTGCGCAATACACCAGGATCCGGATTTTCGGTAAGCTATCTTAAGGAATGCATAAGGAGTGCAAAATAAAATTACTACGAGTAGGTATACTAGATAAATTGCAAATCAACTGTTGCATTTTTAGCTATTTTACAAATATCTAGATAAATAAAGCACAATTTTATGTTAGGAAGTTTTGCAAATGGGAAAAGATACAATTCTTTTTAACCATAAGAAATATCAAAAAGTTATTTGTATCCTAGATTTGTTTTTGAATTGAATCAAACGCTTATGTTAATTGGAATGAATGCCTTATATGGGCACAATTTTATAAATGTTAATGTAGTGGAATTGATTTTTTCTAAACATATTTCCCACGTTTTTCTCGTTTTTTTTGAGACGTTTCAAGAAAGGTGCTTGCTAACATTCTTCAACTTAGAAAGTTGACTGCAGAAATCCAAAACTGTGTTCCATATGTAATTTTTTCAGTCTCAAAATAATTGTTAAACCTAATACCCAAGACGCACTTAATCAAACAAGAGAAGAACAATTATGCCCAATTGCCTACTTTAAGGCAGAATTAAAATACGAAAAATTTCAGCAACAGACACCTTCATTTTTAAACAGTGCGTAGTTTAAAAGAACATTTTTCGTACATAGTTAATAAAATCATTTTAGGCAAATGACGTTATTATTTGTAGAAAGCAACTATGTACATACAAATGTTTGACATAAATTTCAAAAACAAAAAATAAAATATCTTTTTACTTTTACAACAGACCGAATACGAAACCTTAGAGACATCAAGTTTTAAACCGACTTCTGACAGTGGCGATACAGTACCAAATTTATTAATTAACGTTGAAGACGACGACGAATCGTTTCTTGATACAAATCCTCAAGAATATGGAGAGAATGACGTTCATGTAAAAAAGAGAGCTGAACACCTTTTACTTCAAGGAGTTCATTTGACACGTTACGAAAACGATATAAACGACTTTACTGACTTCAACGTTGCAAGTAGTATTAATTCTGAACTTCTAGTTGATACGCCTACAATACATACAACAACTTCTACGACTACGACGACACCAAGAACAACTTCAGCTGTAACTTTACAATCTTCTACTGTAGAAACTAAAACAGTAGATAGTAGCCCTTTGTCGACAGAAACACCTCTTACAAAAACTCTTATATACACATTTACGCAACCAAAGCAAGATGTAAATAAATCTACTAGTGCGCCAACAGGAAGATTTTCATTCTCTTTAAATAGTCGTAGACAGACAGTTAGACCTATAACTTATACGAAGAAACCCTCAGTTCAACCAACTCGCAATACTACCAGGACAGTTAACAGTTCCTCAAGAAATAATACAAGACGCAGACCTACGCACAAGTTTTCTAGCAGATATTCTGCGACTCAAAAGCCCACTGTAGATGACAATGACTTGACTCCAGAAGCAAACTCGTATGGCCACAGATCAAATTATAACAGCATTAGAAATGAAACCAGAAAATACGCAAATGTAAAACGGACAAAAGCAAATTCCGAAACTCGAAATAATGCCTTCGGTACAAGAAGTAGAAGTAGAATTTCGGTTGTGTCCTTTAACTCCACTGGCAAGTTAGTGACTACTACTAAAAGACCAACTTCGACAACGACCGAAATAATAACTAGAACTTCCATTATTCCTGAAATTAAATTTGATTTCGGTTTACAGCACTCTGTCCAAGGAGCAACTGGAACGAAAGAAAATAGAGGGCAAGCTCGTACTCAGGGTGAGTAAAAATTAGCAATGCAAGAAGGTTTATTGCAAGTGTAAACTTAATGAATGATGATATTGAAACTTTGAGCATTTTTTATTGAATATTTATTTATTCTTCAGGATTTACTTCAACGCATAATGGTTTGAAAATCTTTCCATCACAAAAACATGAAGATTCCAAAGCACCTTCCTCTTATGTTGAATTACCTGGAACAAAAATAGAGATAGCTAAATCGCAAGAACAGGGCCACTTCACAATTTCAAATGATCCCTACCAAAAACAAGGAGCTCAGTCATCCCAAACGTCGAATTTTGGATATCAACCTTTAGAACAATATCTGAAGGATTCATTCCAAGGGCACAAGCAACAACAGCAAGGCTACCATCAAACATACAATCATCAGACACATCAACAAAACACGCAACAGCAAACCACCAATTTCTATCTGCCTTTCCCGACTGTTTCAACAACAAAGAAACCTACTGCAACGTACCAAATTTTTCCATCGGTGTCCCAACAAATTCCATCAACTTTCGGACATACGCCAACAACGACGAAGGCACCATTTTATGGACAAACACCAAATGTGAACAGCTTCTCAATAGGAACTAAGTCCTTCTCGCCGTTTCTCGAGGGCATTCCTATTCAAAGAAGGCTCGACATAGTCGAGGACGAAAAGGAGGAAGGATCCCTTTACACAGGTGTGTCCTCATACCATGTGCCAATTAGCAGTGTAGGCAGGCTGCCTGGAGATCTCGTGGCTCTTCGGAAGAGGCGAAGGAGTTAGTTTCTAACGCCAACTAGCGCTAGGTTGTAAGATTTTGTTAGACTTTTTAGAATAGTTATTCATTTGACTTGTCATTCATAAATTCTTCTATATATTTTGTTTAATTTATTGAATAAAACATTTTTTTGTAAAAAAAAAAATAATGCGCAACTTTTTTTTAACAAAACGGCAGACGCTGTTCTAAGAAATATTTTGCAATATATTGCTACTTGAGATTCCTTAGCATCGGAGTATACGGCACTCAAGACAGTGTTGATAGAGTCGTACTTTCCTTTCTACAAATATTTTAAGACACTTTTAATTATATTGTATAGCAAGGCCATACGGGCTTACTGTATTACTTTACCGTTTTTGTTATCAAAACCGTTGTAGAAAATCTACGGTTTTACAATACGTCCAACAAAGTGAATTGTGCGATGATCTTTTACTACAAATAAAAATGGTCTATCCACAAAAAATTTTATCTGTTCCCCATTTTGTGTCCATTTGGATATGGGAGTAACTAAAAATATTAAATATTAAAATTTGGTCCTTTTCCGAAATTAACTATTTCACAGTCTGTAGGTATACCAGCCTCTGCTCCGGCCTCATTTATGTTTACTTGAGCTGAATGATAAATGTGGGAAACTTTAATCTTGCTATTCTCGGTTATATTTTTAAAATTAGCTGAATCTGAGCACATTTCTTTGAATCCTATCTAAAAACGAAAATTTTAATTTCTGTAGTTTCAACTAGAGCAAGTTCAATACTTTAGGAATTGCGCTCATACAATTCATGCGGAAATCTACTTGAAATTTTGGCAATTTAAAATGTACCGTCTTTTCTGTCATTTTCTGAGCAATCTCGAAAATCTCAAGATCTTTTAAGCTCTGCTCAACATCCTTAAATCCTGTCTTCGATTCAGGCAAAACTAATAACATACAATGGTTCTCTAAATTAAATGGTATTGCGAGAACTCTTGCTTTCAGCGACGGTAAATCGCAAAACCTAAACTTGTCTATGGTGTGCATCATTTGCACTTCAACCGCGGTATTTCCATTAACCCAAAATTTGGCTAAGTCGGTGCCGCCCAGAGGAAAGGGTTTTTCAAATTTAGCTTTTAAATAAATGGCACTTAGCAAGACAATTCTTGGATTCTCTAAATTGTCAGTATTTACAACATCTTTAAATTTTCCATTAGTCAAAACTGCCATAATGTGATTAAGCTGCGAAATAGCTGAACTTTTCATTGTGAAATCTTGAACCAGAAGAGGTTCCAGTGTTGCACATTTTATTTTTTCAACAAAGTCTTCCTTAATGTCAATGTTCTTTGGGACAGAAATTCGAGCGGCCATTACAAATGATTTCCCTGGTTTTGAGGAATCATTTATATTTTGGAGTTTTTCGGCTACATGTTGCTTGCAATTCGGAAGATATAGACATTTTCGAATTTCTGCTTCTGTTGATCCATCTGCTCCCAAATATGCTAGTGCTAAGGAAGTTCTTAGTGCCATTGGAGATACAACCGCATTGTTAGTCGAGCTACCAACCACTGCTGCTAGATAAGTTGAAAAAGCAAAATTTGACCGAATTTGGTTATTTGCAGATTCATGTGAAAGACGTCTCATATTGATAACTTTTTATTATTTTTATTTTTTGTTAATAATTTAGAAAATGTGCCGACATTTATTTTGAGTTAAAACTGAAAGAAAATTCCATGCAAATATGATTGCCTATGATTCTGTTAAGTTTATGTAATTGTTGAAAAATTGGAAAATAACTTTATATCATTTAATAAACTTATAAAAAATATTATAAACCAGCCCATCCAAATTTCCTTATTCAGAAATTCTATTATTTCCGAGATTGGAAAAGGTTTTTAAAGTTCTTTGAAGAAGGGAAATAGAGAACAATATTGAAAAAATCCACCTCCCATAGCTTTCGTGATATTAATGAAAATAGTTTAACTTTTTCGACCCATTTTCAACAACAACCACGAACAAAATAAATGTCAGTTCAATTAAATTTTCCTTTTACGAAATATTTCTGTTGACTGAGAATTGGTTTTATACAAAGCGCCGTAGTTGTGTTATATGTAGTAATAACTAATTAAAATCCATGTCTATATTATTTTCGAAAAACTGAAAAACCTCGGATATAATAAACGTTCTTAAAGACTCATAAAATACAAATAATCATTAATAATAATGTAGTTACACTTCTACTTATTTATTTTGAAATAATTGGAACAACTAGCAAATTTTAATGGTGATACAACAGAACCCACAAAATAAACATTGTCTTTATCACTGATTACATAAGTGAATGGTCTATTTATTATCACAACTCTTTTTGGATTTTCTGGTAACTTTTTTTTCTTTCCTATAATGTATATTTGTAAAATTAAAAAAACTCTTCGAATAATTTGATTAGCAAAAATCATTACCTTGCAAAGTATCTTCGACATCAACCATTGAACCGGCTTCATTGATGCTAATAACAATTTTTTGAAAAATATTTGAAACGTTAACCTGTTTCTTACATTTCAGCAAATAATCAAATTTTGGATAGTCAGAAAAAATTGATGAAAGCCCCATCTAAAGCAAAAGAATACTGTGAGCAAGTTGTTGCTATTTTGAAATTTTGTTCTTAAACTTAATGCCATTATTGGAAGCAATTAAAAAATAAAGCAGATGAAAGCATTTTTTAAGGCGATGGCATATAAAAGCAAAAGATTTAAAATAATTAATAAATAATTTCCAACTTTAGCTTACCTCTCGAACATAATCAGTTAATTCGATTTGGAATTCTGTTACAAATTTTGGTAGAAGAAATAAAACATTTTTAAGTAAAAGATTTTCGCACAATGCTGATAGATCGCTTTGAAAAATGAGTTTGTTCATTTTCCTTAGTCCTTCTTTTGACTTAGGCATGAATATAAACATTGAAATATCAGAGAAAGCAAATGGTAGTTCTACAATTTTAGCATCTAGCTCTGGACTATCACCAACGCGGAATTTGTCGTAAGCAGTTATCATTTCTACCGGAATCGTTCGAAACTCGTCCAAAGCAAATCTTCCGTAGGTCGTGTTCGCAGGATCAAAAGGTATCCTCCAATAGGCTTTAAAAATAGAGGTGCCTACGAGAACCAGGCTAGTGTCTTTGTTAAAGGACTCACGGCCGACAATTCTCTTAATGCGATTGCCAGTGACGTAGCGCGCCCAGCAGTTTATATGTTCTGCTGCTTCTGCACTGTTCTCAAAATCCACGAATTCAGGCTTAACATGCAACGCTATTTTCACAAGCTCGTTAAACGCGTTAAAAAACTTGTATTGAACGTTAGGGAATATATTGAGGGAGAAATTAAGAAGGGGGCCAATTCTGCAGTTGGTAAACAAATCATGAAAATGACAAGCAACATCGAAGTTATTGTTCGATTCCAAACAGAGAAATTTACGAATATTATATGCTTCTTCGCCTACGGTAGCAAACAGTACAATTCCAATAGACATTTGTAACAACTTCGGTGAAATAATCATATTTTCATTGACTTTCCGAAAAACCATCTTAAGCAATTTTGAAATAAAGTTTTTTTGGTCTTTGCGCTCTTCAATCTCCGGCATTTTTATTAAAATAACTTCAAAAACGTAAAACAGCAAATTTTCACAAAATTGTCAAAACGACATTTACCGGTCACGCAACGAGTACTTTATAAAAACCTAAAATTTTCAATATTTGTTCTTGTTAAGTAAGCAAAATCGTCATTTAAAAACTGAAATTTGTTGCGTAACATTACGTGTTTAATTTTCATGAAACTTTGTATAATCGTTCATATTTTTTAAATAAATGTTTTCTTCTACACACATGTTTACGCTTATTTGCTCCTTTTAGCGGTTAAGTTTCGAAATTCCTTTCTTTGTTTATGCCCTTACATAAATCTATAAACAATTATGGTATGTTAACGCACACACTTTTTTTTCGTCAATTTTAGAGAAGAGTTATTTAAATGAGTGATCACGAACAATATTTTGATCTTGCACTCTAAAGAATCGATTACTATAACCTTTCCTATGAATGATCTGAACACCCTGTATATAGATTAGGACTCTAATTTTTTTCCGATAATTATTTTTTTATAAATTTGAGATTTTAAAGACAATAATTAGATACTGTGTATACTTCAACGTTTCTTTTAGCTTCACATGCTTAGTATATAAATTTAATTCCTAAAGAAGTAGATTACACTATCATGACCAAATAACAACTGATATAAAACACTTGTATCAAAAAAGGCTAATAAGCTTAATGGCTGATTGTAAGATATTCAGTTGAAAATGCCAGCTCTAGCATTGTTTACCTAAGAGGATAGAGAAATGCTCTTCCAAGCCGAACCAACTCTTTAAGATATAAATCATTGGGTACATCATTTTCACATTTTTTTGTTATATCGACAACTGTTATCACACATGGAGCTACTAGGGAGTAAGTTCTTAAAAATATTTCATAAATAAATCAATAAAATGTTGGGTAATTTATTTTGGTGAATTAGTGTTGATATTTATGCTGTCTTGAATTGGGAATGTTTTGGTGTAATTATAATTTTAGTGATTTTTAATCGACAACCGTAATTTAATAAAAGTGAATTTAAAAGAGATAAATCGTTACCTTTCGATATCATATCATTCAATTTTAAAGTGCGTGCCACGAAAAAAATGGATTGTAAATAAGATTATAAAAATGTGGCTTGCTCCATCCAATTAGTGACAAGATAATACCAAAACTGTATGTGATCTTGATCCTAATCTTTAATCAGGAAACGGTCAATGTGTTGAAGGATTCACCTGTCTAAATAACAAATATTAATCATCGCAAAAGCTTGTCTTGTTGGTACAGTTTTATGTGGTCTTTTCATTGTCTTAGAATATGGAGTGATTGTGTTCTGGAGTTATCACGTCACAACTGTGGCCAAAGCTTGAAAATGAAGAAATTTTGTATTCAAAACACGCATCAAATTCAATAGTTCTTTTGGTTGTCTTTTTTATTATACGCATTTGGTTTCCCAATCAAAACAATTAGTCACAGGATAGAAGATTAGATTAGACTTC
Organism: Tolmerus cingulatus; assembly: GCA_959613345.1. Classification (NCBI taxonomy): domain Eukaryota; kingdom Metazoa; phylum Arthropoda; class Insecta; order Diptera; family Asilidae; genus Tolmerus; species Tolmerus cingulatus. Next base: position 5,265,822 of record OY390708.1, read on the forward strand.
AAATAAAATATATATATGTACATATGTATGTATAGGTCCGTTTATTATTATGAAAATTTTCATTCAATTTTTGTAACTCTAATATTATAATAAATAAAATCATATTATTGTTTTAGTTTTCTTCAGCGCAGCTATTATGCTGCTCCTGGGAGGACAGGATAAAGCCAGCGAACTTCCTACAAATTTTACAGAAAGCAGTATATCATTCGCCAGCAATATTTATGAAAAAATTCTCACATTTAATGAAACTGAAAATATAGTGATATCACCATTTTCGGTACAAATGGCTGGAGCAATTTTATATGCTGGTGCATCAGGAAGCACTGCCGAACTACTTGCTACTGGTCTTCAATTGATTTCGAAAGATCGTAGTCCAGTCGTTAATTGTTTTGAAGGTATCTTAGAGAAATTGCAAACTAATTCAAGTTTAAAAACTATAAATAAACTTTATCTGAAACCTGGAATTTCTATAAAGTCATCTTTTCAAACTATTCTATCCAATAAACTCAAATCTGAGGTCGATCATATTGACCTAGAAGACCCAAAGGCAGCAGCTGAGACAATGAATTCGTGGGTAAATGAGAAAACTGGTGGAAAAATTACAAATATGATAAATTCTGATGCAATTGATGCACTCAGCGCTGCATTCATTTTGAACGCCGTTTATTTCAAAGGTAATTGGGCCTATGCATTTCCCAAAACAAAAACGAAGCAAAGTAAGTTTTGGTTCACCCAGAATGATTCTTCCAACGTTAAAATGATGCAGGACACAAAACATTACAAGCTAAAATTCCTCTATGACTACAATGGACCTGCTTCGAGTATTGCAGTCGAATTACCTTTTAAAAATGAATACTTTTCAATGGTTGTGGTCATACCACGCAAACGAACTGGACTCAAGGACTTGGAAGAGAGATTAATGAAGGACAGTTTGAGACCACTATTGGAGGGTTACAGAGAATTCAAGGCATTGGTTAAACTTCCAGTTTTTAAGATAGACTCCTCACTGGAACTTAAAGAAGTATTTATGAAAGTAGGAAATACAAAATTTGTTCATGTTCCTTAAGGTTAAATTGACATCTATTTTCCTATTTGTTAAGATGGGTATGACAGAAATATTTGGTAAGGCCGACTTTAGGGAAATGTCTGATGAAGGCCTTAATTTGAAAGTTGGAGGCATAACACACAAGGCTGTTATCGAAGTAGATGAGGAAGGAGCTGAAGCAGCAGCTTCAACAGGTATACTAATTTTCATATGCATTTTTCTAAAAAAAAGTTCGTAAATTTTAATTTTGCAATTTGTACGATCTCTTATATACGAATAGTTCACTTACCTTTTGTTCTTAAAAAGATATTATGCCCTAAATCTCTAAATTTGTAACTTCTGAAAACCTGAAGATCTAAAAATTCTAATATGCGCATATTGGCATATTTTATAATTTTTTTTTACAAAAGCTACTAAAATTTGTTTTTAAGGAATAGTTAATAAGGATGATTACAAATATACATATGTATTTTCTTATATATTTCAGGAGTACGAATGGCTTTTAGGTCCAGCCCAATTGAAGTAGTTGCAGATCATCCTTTCATGTACCTCCTAAAAGGAAAATCAGGAGAAATTTACTTCCTTGGACGTTATGTGAAACCTTAATTAAAAATGTTCCCTTTTTCCTAACAGATTATATGTATGTGTGTTAAATGCCGAACAATTTCTGTTAGCCAATTTTTATTAATAATGCAATAAAAAAACAATTAGTTTTTAAATAGTTTAATTTTCTTTATAGGTATTATTATTAATCAAAACATTTAACTATCAAGGGTTTAGAAAACATGGATTTTACAGTAAACTCGCATTATTTAGAGCTTGTTGTCTACAAAAACAAATAAAAGTAGGAAAAAAATAGGTATGAATTTAGAAAATGACCATATATTACAAGTATGCTTTATTAAAAGTAATTTATATTAATGATTTCAAAAGACAAGATGTGTTACATCTAAAGCATACATAAAATATTTTTAAAACTTTACAAAAAAGTATTATGTTACCAAAGGCCATATTGGATCTGAATTTATCGATTAATTCTCATTTTGATTTGTAAATACTACCCTAACCTTTATTTAAATAAATAGCATGTAAAATTATCCAGTTACCAGATTACAATTATCATTATGTAACTTCAAATATTTATTTTTATAAATTGTTATTTCCTCTTGATTTTTGTGATTCCATAGATACGTTATTTCCCAATCGAACAAAAGGAGAGTTTACATATCTTCCAGTAAATAAAATCGCTGAATCCGATTTTATAGCAAAAAAGAAAGGACGATTCGCATTAAAATCTTCTTTAGTTTCATCCGAACTTAAGTCTACATTGAAAAAATATAACCTTATTAATCAATATAATATAATTCATCAATTAAGCAAATGAAATCTTATGTAAAGCAGAATTATATCCTTACTATAGATAAGATTTTAACAAAATTACAAGCCTACCCACAATTTCTATTGCTAAATTGCACAAATATTTGGATAGGTTGGTAATTTTGGAAGAGTTGTATTTTTGTAATGACATTTAAGTACCATATATTCCAAAAATTTACTAAGTAAATATGTTTCAACAAAAATCATTAATTTCTTCAAACAGACAAGCATACCATCAATAATATGAGTGCCCTCTTCGTTAATGTCAAGAACTACCTTATGTATGATTTTATCAACTTTAACTGGGTTTTCATCAAACATATTGCTGAAGTCAGGATTTAGAAATATTGACCCCATACCCAACTAAAATTAAAAATAAATAGTAACAATAATATTAGTGAAATTTAAATTTAAACATTTAGTATTTACCCCAGTTAGAGGCAACTTTAAATCCAATTGACACTCAATTCTAAATTTAGGAAGAAATACATTTACAAACTTTGTTCTGAGTTCTCGTGAGATCCGATGCAAGTCCTTAGTTGTAAGTCGATCCTCCAAAAGATCCAACCCATTTTTCTCTATTGGTAAAATAATTAACATCCAAATATCTGTATTGCTGTACTTCATTTCAAGTATAGATGCACCAAGCCTCCTAATGAACCCAAATTTGAAAAATCCTTTCTGGAACATTGTTGGAACCTTAACACATTCTTGTTCTGAAATCCAAAAGTCTCTTTCTTTGGTATCCTCTCCATTAAATCCTTTTTCCCATAAACCACTGAACGATATTGCATTTACCAGCATCATGTTCGTTAGTGGATTTATAGATATCCAGTCAACGACACGGGGAATTGTATTATTGGTTTTTTGAGAAATCCATTCATTGAGGGCTTTGGCAGCTCTGTAGGGATCAGTGAAATCGAACACTTCCACTTCCGAGAGGAAGTGCTTCGTAACAACTTTATTAAACGCACTTTTTAGTTTAACGGTTGGCCCTACACATATTTTGTTGGCGATTTGCAAATAAGGACAACCTGCATATTTTTGAAGCACTTGCTGAAATGGTTTTTTGATATTAAGACTTGCTTCTCCAGGTAGTTTTAAGGCTCGTGCCAGCTCAATAGCAGTTTCACCAGCACTACCGATGTAGGTAAGAGCTATGAAACTTTGAAGAAAAAGTGGCGAGATAGCCACGTCTTTATTTTGAGTCACTTGCAAGATAGCTGGGTAAAGATCTCTTGCGAAGTCTGCATTGATTTGAGCCAGGAACAACGAGGGCGCCTCTTTTAATAATTTTTTAATATGTGTCCTAAAATATAAGGTTTCATAAACTATATTTTTAGTTCACTTTAGAGTTAATTACTCACCAATCCATCCTTAGTAAGAGTAAATTTTTTTATAAAGTTTTCATTTTCTTATAGATTATTTTAAAGCCGAAAAATGAATTCAAGTGAATAGATTGAATTTGGAATTTATATTATTTTTCAATTTGAAAGACAATATGAAAGCCAACTGAGAGAATATGAAAGAAGTCATGTTTACGATTTTAAAACATATAAGCGCGAGAAACCTACAGTTTTGTTCTGTGCTTTGGTCCTTTTAAACTAGAAGCAGAATAAAGGAACATGTACCTAGAAGATATTATAATAGTTCATTTATATTTGTATTAATTCTGAAGAACTATGAAAACGAATGAAACTTTAAATTTTTCAAACACATTTTTATAACTCAAAAGTACTTTAGTTGCATGGTAAAGTATTATTTAATATTGGAAAAAGCTTTTTAAACCCTTCCTCATACTTTGTTACCTTTTCATAGCAATTAAAATAATACTAAATTTGTTAGATTGTACTTACTAAAAACGTTAAAGTAATTGCATCAGATAGAAATCTAAATCGCAATCTATTACTTCCATACTTTTGTCAATCACATGTCAATGATGATGAGTAGGTAAAGATTAGTAACATTGACAAATAAGGAAAATCAAGAGTGTATTCTTTTCTTCAAACTAAATTTCAGTCAAACTATGCAGGCGGGAAATATCTTATTAAAAACCAAATTTCTACAAATTGTACATATGATTCATGTCATTGTAAATTTTATTACACCTAAAGAATCTCAGAAAACAAATCACCAATTCCGGAAGTTATGCTCAACATTTTGTTTGTGTTTACATTAGGATTAAGATTTTTAAATTTGTATATTGTTGTTTAACCCACCATCACTATCAACCTTTTCTTATCAATATGACGCAATGAAATAATTTTATATGAACACCAAATACTGCTTGAATGGGTAGCATTTGTATAATAGAAGCATTGTGCAAAAGGAATCGCACGTCGATAATTCTTATCACTCTCGTAAATTTTAGTATTAAATTTAAGCGAAAAATGCGCAACAAACACATCAGTAAGTAGGACAGTAGTAGCTTCGCTGATTCCGAATGTGCACAAAGTGAAGTGATTCCACGCCGAACACATCGTTTTTCACTATGACGTCCTTAACAGGTGTGTTTAGTTAACTCGTGCATTTTAGTTGTAAAATTGTTTAAATAAATAATGAAAGTGAATTTTTTCAATTCCCCAACAATGAAAAATTTAAAAAAAATTGTTATACGGGTCAGCAAAGTTATGAATATAATTGAAATAAATTGAATGGACATACATGTGAATCCCAGACAAAACATTCTGTTATTACGTTATCTATTTAAAGAATACCTTCACATTTTGTTATTACTTTTATGATTAAAACTTGAATGCACTTTATAACATTGTTAGATTGAAGTGTTTGACTTTGAACTTGTGCGTTTAATACAGAATTTGCAAACAGCGACTAACATGAAATTAAAAATTTAATATTCCAAAAATGTTTTTTTACATATATATGTAATATATGTATATGTGTGTCCATAATTTTAATTCAACGTATGCGACATTTAGATTAGTTTGTTGCCTTTAATGAGATCGTGCTGCCAATTTTTATTAGCCGGCTTGACCCTACATGTTTTGGTGATATGCTCAGGGTAAAATTTTCTTAAAGTAAACATTTCGACTGAATTTATGGATGTACATATGTTAGAACACGGGCCATAAAGGTTGAAGTTTAATTTATTTACGTTGATTGTTTTAGATTTCATTTAACTACTTTACTGATTTGCTTGTTTTAATTCATATTTATTACAATTTTAAGTCTATTTAAAGAAATTAGTTGAAGACCCATAACCAAGGTTAATAATATAATGAAAAGGAAAATCGTTTCAGAACCGTACACAATGACTTAAACTTGTTTGCCAATAACAAACATATTTCTTTATGATTATGCATAATTGCAGTTATCAAAAATATTAAAGTTTGCCTAACTTTTTCAGGCTTCATAGCTATTGTTGTTGTGCTCTTGGTGCCATGTCGAACAATCCTAGGAAATGAAAATTTATTATTTTCTCAAAATAACGCAGCTTTCACATCAACGTTATATTCATCAGTTAGAAAATCATCCAATGACAATTTCGTCATATCACCGCTCTCAATTCAAGCGGCTGGTGCACTAGCCTTCATGGGAGCAAAGGGGCAAACCGCCAAAGAAATAAGAATCGGATTACACCTTTCCGACAACGATACTGCCCAGGTCGGGAAAACATTTCAAAAAATTTTAGAGGAATCCACGAAGGACCTTTCTGTACAAATAGCCAATACAATTTTCTTGGCTGAAGGCAAGCAGGTTAAAAGTAGTTTTCAAAAACTTACTACTAAACACTTTTTCACCGACACTAAAATTGTCGACTTTTCTAATGCAATGGATACAGCAGATCAAATTAACACGTGGGTGAAAAACGTTACAGATTGCAAAATCAAAAATATTGTGACAAAAAATACAATTAACACTAACACTCAAATGATTTTGGCGAATGCGATTGCCTTTAGTGGTGGCTGGAAACGACCTTTTGAAGTAAGCCGAACTAAGAAAAGGCCATTTTGGATATCTCAAACCGAACAAAAGGAAGTTAAAACTATGCGATCGCTAAATAGGTTCAAATTCCTCAACAGCCGCGACTTAAATGCTAGGATTTTAGAAATGGATTACAATAACTCTGATATTTCAATGATGATTATTTTGCCGGACAAACGAGCAGGCCTGCAAAACCTGGAAAGTATCATAGCAAACGAGGATCTACTTAACCTTTCCAATAAACTCCAAATTCATGAAGTAGTTGTACGAATTCCTAGATTCAAAATTAAATTTTCTATTGACTTGCGTGATGAGTTTGCGAAGGTAAAACACGAATTAATTAACTTATCAACTATTGAATTATAAAATTAATTTACAGATGAACATAACAACAATGTTTACGGATATGGCAGATTTTAGTGAAATGCTGGAGAATGAAAATGTTAAAGTTGATCAGGCAATTCACAAAGCATATATTGAGGTGAATGAAAAAGGTACCGAAGCCGCAGCAGTAACGAGTAAGTATAAATTTATCCTCCTACGCTGCAAAAATACTTATATTCTACAAATACAAAAAATGTATACATATGAACAGACACCATCGAAAATATTGCATTATAGAAATCAAGGATCTAATTTATTTTCTTTATTTTAGCAATGGCAATGGTGCCAATTTCAGCACGCTATTCAAGGAAACGTTTCTTTGCCGATCATCCATTCATTTTTGTCCTTAAATCGAAATCAGCTATTTTGTTTATTGGTCGATATGTAAAATAGTAGATTTATATCCCACACACATGGCCATTCAAAAGTTCGGAGAATTTGAGTATACCAGAAATTATGTAGAACCATCTGATCACGTTAAGAAATGTTAACGAGATACGAGCAAAGGAACCTTGAAGGAAAGCATTCATTGATACATTGCAGAAAAGGTGGTAAAATGATGAAATATTGTTTTACATATAGAAGCAACCCTCCCGATCAAATTAATATTAAGTGTACTATAATTAACCTAAGTAGAACTGTACTTAAGAAACTTTTCATAAACATATTTGGTAAACAATGCATTTTGTTAATGTTATAAATACAAAGATTTCCGTGTGTGTATAAATGTACATACATATGTTTGTTACCACTCATTTTTGACCCAGGAACGGATTGTCATGAATTTTTTTGGTATATACTTACTTTAGGTCCTGGTACAAAAAGTACTTATTTGATTGATATGAAATTTTGCAAGTGCATTATACGTACGAGCTCCTTAGTGACATAGGTACTAGGTAATAATTAGAAAGTGAGGGGGAGAAGCGAAAAGGGGCAAATGCTGACCAGTGATATTTATGGTGAGACATATAAAAAGTTCGTTGTTAAAAAGGCAAAATTAAAAAACACTCCCTTGGCATTTCCAAGCTATTTTAAGAGTATTTGAACGTCAATATTGCAAGAAATTCGATCCGCCAATCAAAATTTTCAGTTTTAATAGTACATATGTATATTTGAAGCGATTAATTGGTTGCCTTTGCCATTTTAAATCAACATATTCCTGCTAAAATTGTTAAGGAAACTCCTGAGTAATTATTGAAAGCAAAAGAAACATTTTTTGTAAGCAAGAATTTGCTAGAAAGTAAATTATACAGAAAATTAAATGCCTCAATAGCAATAATTTTCATTTTTCGATAGTGTCATAAAGCAAATCGTAACGATCTCAAGTTTTCTACCTCAAACGATCCCATGTAAGTGGTCAATCCGGCAATGGTAACGTTTAGCATAAACACACCCAAATAATTATTCAGTATTTCACATGGAAAGTTTTTGAGTAAAAGATTATGCAAAACATTTCGCCAAAACCTTTGACATAACCCAAAATAATCCTATCTTATACAAAACCATTGATCTCTAGCTGCCCTCGAGTAAGTCTACAACAATAAAATTGTTAAATAACATGGCGTTCTCAAGCTAAAATTTCAAAAACTAGTTTGTAACTCGGTGATAGAGTTTAGGAACTAATTAACTAACTCGTTATAAATCTTCGACTAAATTAATTGTCTTTGTCGAAAGCCTACTTACAGAACCAGTTTGTTTGTAAATAATTGTTTATTATTAGATTCCAACGCGAAATTTATGCATTCTGAACATTTACATAACTTACATCAGAAAATCGATATATTTGTATATTTTAAGGGTGAAACTTATCATTATAATTTCCCTTATCATTTATATATTTATTTATTTATTTTTTTTTGTTTTCACATCGTCTTGATTTAGAAGACTAAAAAAGCATATTTTGAGAAATCCCAACGAGTTTGAAATAATGTGTTAAAAAAACCTCACGCTGCTTTACTTTTTTCAAATGTATGCACAGAATTCTCTATCAGCACTGCATTCACCCTTTAAAATCCCCCCAAAAAACCAAAGATATTTTTCAAGCTCTTAAAGCACTTAGAAAAAAGTTTTGATTCGCAAATTTCAACAACAAAATAAAACCTATTTAGAGATTTTGGGAATTGAAATTAATGTTTTTCAAATTAAGAAAACAAACTTTTAGCTGACCATCAAATTTTAAATTCTAATGATGAAGTTCACCCGAGGTTACTCAACATTGATTTTTAAATTATAATTAAATGTTTGAGAACTATTCATAACAAAATATCGCCAGTTATAATTATCATATATTAGTAAAAAAAATCTGGGACTTTTAAATGCATTTAATTTTACATAAATGTCACTAATTGCAAAAAATAAATGGCAACTGATAAAATAATAATACCCTACTGCTAGATGGCTAGAATTGGGTTTTTTGAGTTAATTACACGTTTTTTTGTTTGGGGTAAACCCGATTGCATAACTTTCTTAACTTTTCAAAGAAATGGCATGTTGTTAAAACAATTAATAAGAAGATATTTAAACACATACTCATCCAAGTGCGAAAGCTAAAGTGAATTATTCATTTATCCATTACGATGTGTTGATTAATTCTTTAAATACTCTCGTTTTTGCAACAAGACTTTCAAATGTCCTTTGACAACTATAAACCAAAAAATATGAGATCTATGAAACCGGTTGAAGTAATTATAATTTGCTTGTTATGAAACAAACTATTTTATTTTACCTAACTTATATATTTTAGAATTTTCAGTTTTGAATATTTAATGTTGTTTACTTCTTGTCTTAATTCTGAAATGAAACTAAACTCCAAACTTGTTAAGATTTGGATGTGTAGATTAGACAACGGTTATAAGCATTAGTTAAACTGGATGAGAAAAAAGTATTTATTAACTTATTCAATAAAGTATTATTATTTTCAAGTCACAAAAGGATCATAAAGATTGCTAGCAACGTTTACAATGGCATTTTATTCTCTAATTTCAACAGGTTTTAAACGAAAAGTCAAGAGTACCATATTCTATGTTATTGAAACTATGAAGACACGCAACACCATCTAAGGTAAATAGTGCTTTCTGTAGACTTCTTACTTCTAAGATAAAAATATTGGATTTCACGTCAAGATTAATATTCTAACTTTTATTCATTTGATGTTTTTGCTCTAATCATAAGTAATTAGTTTACTTTGAGACTGATAACTTCTGGATGTTTTGAATTACATTCGTTACTATTTAAAAATATGAATTTCTAAATAATCAGACCTATTTTGAAAGTAAAAAATTAGAGCTAAATAAAAATTCCAGTACTGATAAGAACACCAAAATCTCTTAAAGGTCATGAACTTTCACTTTACGTAACAAATAATATATGTACATGAGCGGCTAAAGCTGGTTCGATTTTTACTTTCGTTTGGGGGCATCGAGTTTCACATGCAAAGTCAATGAAAATCAACTAATTTGCGTTTATCTCGTCCCCCATATCGAGAACTGGGAGCCGGCTGCTATATAAGTTTACAAGCCGCAGGCTTCCAACTTTAGTTAACCCGCGACTGATTTTGAGACCGTTCGCAGAATCTTTTATAGTGATCAATATATTCGCGAGGTGTTTAGTGCTTCGTGTGTTTAAGTGAGTGCATCTTCAACGGATAGCCAAAATGCGGTCAATCTTATGTGAGTTTCTAAATTACCTCTTACAGTGCCTTTCTTAGGCTCTTTTTAAAAACTAGAATTTCATCGCCGAAGTGCTAGCTTGAAAATGTGCGTCAGTTTTTCGCTCCGGTATTTAAACAATTGTTTTGCGACAATGGACGTTTTTACAAAGATGATTACCATTAAATAAAGCCGATTACGTTTTTTTGTTATGAAGGTTAAGTTACGGTCAACCACTTTTATGTGTTTATAAAACGACACTTGTATTTCAGGGTTCTAATTGTTCTTAAAGAAATTTAAAAATGAATATGAATAGCAATTTGAACATATCCTTGCCTTAAACGCACCTTATCCAAAAACGACAATACTTTAATTCATTAGACAAACCAAATACATACTTCTTATATTTTTATTTTTGAAATCATATTTAAATTCACGAGAGAGTGAATTTTAACTGCAGCATATGGTACATACATATATAATTTCGGTTGTCTGTCTGATTAAAATTCACAGGTGGGTCCAATTACCAGTGACAAATTTAATGTAAGGTAAAAACAAATAAGGTGCCCTTGACTTGATTGCCATTGAAAACGAGTCTCAAAATTTTACTGAATAATTTAATTTTGTTTTTAACAAACCGGTCATACGTTATGTCTGTTTTGAGGTTTTATGGTATTAAAATTTATTTTATCGCATGTTTCTCCTGTTTGTCGAAAATATCATTTAAATTCTTTATACGTGCAATGTAAATAAAAAATATAAAAACTTGGAAATTCCTATACTCTTCCCAAAGACCGGAGTTTCTGCGATGTGTTCAAATCGGATTCATTTTCCAGCGCCCTTTTCGCGGAACTGAATTTTGTCAAGTTATACCACAAATATATCCAAAATCATACCGAATCGGTTAGCTTCAAATTTTCTGGGGAACTATAAACGATTGCGTATCGTACAAATTTTTGTTGAACTCTTACTTAGTATTTCTTTAAACCAAAAATTAAATAATTTTGACTTTAAAACCATTGCTTTCAATTCAAATAGATGTAATGTATATATAATTTTATCAAAAATTTAATGATACGCCAATTAGAATAGCATTGAAATAAAATCTCGTTTAAGTAATTCAGAGATCTAAAATGTAATTTTTAATATTATAAATACATCATTTTCACTTGATCATTCTTGCCGGCCAAACTCCAATCGCCGATCGTAGTACCTAATTTTGTAAAATAAATATGTACACATGTGCAGAAAAACCAAAATCTCTTTTTCGAAAACAGCTAACTTCCATTTTTCCTTATTTTTCATAATACTTACATACGATGGATATTATTTAACGAAAACAATAAAAAATAAGAAATTTAATTTCCCCTAAAATGTAATATCTGCAAAAATACATATACATAAGTGTTAGAAAACAGATGATCTAAAAAGAATATAGAAATTTGAGGAAATTTCCCAATATAATGTCAGTTCGCTGATATGATAACAGTTCGGAAAGTTTATCGCAAGATAATCCATTACGTTACAAAACGCGATAATGGGTAAATTAGATTTTTATCAGAGTTCAGATACGTCTCTTTTGGACGGGTAGATAAAACATTTTGTATGTTATCAGTAGATAAATAGAAATATTCTGAACACTTCCACAATGATTTATATCTACCATAATAATAGCATAATGCGTTCTATTTTCGGAAATTATCAATGTCTCGTTCAATTATAGTATATTGTTAGGGATAATGGCTTCAGAGTTACAACGAGTCGTGCCAGAAAAACATAATCACATGTGATAATTTGTATCAGACCACACTTAATCACATAGGAAGCGTAAAGAATTAGACTTATATGGATGGGAAAACCGACCATACATGTTGACCAAAAGTTATTAATTATAAGAATTTTACAGCGGATATAGAACTACATTTTTTTTAATTTTTTTTATGATTGGTTAAGACACAATTTCCAGTTCTATAGTAATTTAGCCAAAAAGTTAAGCAAATATAACAGAGAAATTTTTTGATCATTCGCTGCTTTGTTTTGAAAATGTTAAAACATACATATGTATGTATATACAAAAGCTCATATATGTATATAAAATTTGTTCTAAGTAGATACCTTAGTCAAAATGAATAATAAATGTTTTAAAATAAATGATTTTATATAACAACAAAAAAGGGTAATTATAGACGATTTTCAAACATTATCTTTTTTTTTAAAGTCGGTTATATATCTTTTTAGAGAAGCTTGTACGATTGTAACAAGTAAAATATTTTAAATTTTCTTCTAAAAGGATAACTGAATATTATACCCTAGTTATATTTTCTAAAAAAAAGGAAATATGTATGTATATTCGATATGTTTAAATCAAGTTTGCTTTTCATTATACCAATTCTAGTTTGGAAAATAAAGTTTTCCAAAATCTTTCTTTACTAAAAATGATACTAAATAAAGGCCGCATTTTGACCTTAGATATAGTTTTCAAATACTAAACTTTTTTGTTTTCTTATCGATTCCTGGTGATAAATTGAGTTTTGAAGGCAAATAACTAGCATTACAGAAATCATCATGTATATATATAAAATCGAAAGTTTGTTTGTTTGTTGGTCTTTCACGCCTAAATGCTGCATTCGATTAGCTTAATTTTTTGGATGAAGGTACTGCATATTCCGGCCTAACTTATAGGCTCTTTGTATACGCAAATTTCAAAATGGCGGACCCAAAATGGTAGCGAAAAATTAAAAGTATCAAGGGATTGCCATGAAAATTGGTGTTTGGCTGTTTTCGGATGTGCAGTTAAGAATAGCGGATTTTAAGAGGGGCTTCGTAGGGGTAAACATTTATTTTTTAAACATCAGTACAGGCGTCAAAATTAAGGCAATTTTAAGAGGGATTTAAAAAACAAATGTCCACCCGTGTGAAGCCGGGACGAAGTATAAAATCATATTACTTACCACTTTATACTTTAAATTTATAAAAGGCACTCGAAACGGGTAATCAGGGGAATACTGTAAAAGATTATCCGCTGAATAGCTTCCTCCTGGCAATGCCACAAGTTGACATTTGACGTTACGTCACCGCAAAGTCATTAATTGTTTACAAACAGGCGGCGACAAGTCCGCGGCATTTTTGTCAGTTAACAGAGAAATTCATCTCAAAGCTGTTGATTCTGAGTCACACTTTAAACTCCCCCAATTCGATCGATCTGCTCCCGTCTCGTCCTCCCAATCGAACAAAAAGAAACGAAGCGGATGACGTGTTCTTACAAAAATTCTGAGAAAAAGCTCTTGCCGTCGGTGGCTCGTCGATTTCTGGCTGAGATAACGGCGACGGAACTGCCGCAAGCGGGCCAGGAACCGGTGGACAAGTTCAGAAGTCGCTCAGTGCTCTTCAATTCCCCGAAGCGTTCGTGGCGAGCGTTTTCAAGCAGCATTTTTACAAGAACTTTTGGTTTACAGTTTTTTCTACCTTGAGAGAATAGTTTTAGTGAACTATTTGTTTTTTTCAGGTTTACTTTTTGGAGTCGCGGTGATAACACCTGTAATCATGGCAGATTTCGCAGCAAACAGCGCCGAATTTGCGGCAGACCTCTACAAGAACGTTGTGGACGGAAAAGACGGTGAAAATGTGATCATTTCGCCATTCTCAGTCCAAACCTGTGTGGGCCTGGCCTACGCCGGGGCAGGAGGAAAAACGGCCGAAGAGATGGCCAAGGGGCTCCGATTGAGCTCAAACGACCGCAGTGAGGTGGCAAAAACTTTTGGGCAGGTGTTGGACTCGTACAGCAACAACCCTTCGCTGAAGATCGCGAATAAGATCTACGTTAAGAACGGCTACAAACTAAAGCCTGAATTCAACGAAATCGCCACTAAGAGTTTCCACTCCGAAGCAGAGAACGTTGACTTCGCCCAGAACAAGGAGTCAGCCGAGAAAATTAACTCTTGGGTGGAGCAGAAAACTAACAACCGAATTAAGGATTTGATTAGTGCAGACAGTCTGACGTCGGACACTCGATGCGTTTTGGTTAACGCGATCTATTTCAAGGGCTTCTGGGACAAGAAATTCGATGTCGAGGCAACCCAGAAGGAGGACTTCTGGATCAGTGAAAACGATGCCGTGAAGGTTGACATGATGAACTTGAACCACAACTTCAAGTACGGAGAGTTCGCGAACCTGGACGCCTCTGCTATCGAATTGCCCTATAAAGACTCGGATTTGTCAATGATGATCATCCTGCCCAACACCAAAACAGGCCTGAAGGCGCTTGAAACAAAATTGGCCACCTTCAACATCGCCGAAATGTCGAAGAACATGTACAAGAGAGAGGTAAACCTGAAGCTGCCTCGTTTCAAGATCGAATTCTCTATGGAGCTAACCGAACCACTTAAAAAGGTAAGCGCCACTTAGCCAAACCCCATTGTGTAATTTCGTTATCAATTGAATTTCGAGAACGATAAGACTGACGCACTTTTATTTCTTTCTCAATAGATGGGCATGACTTCTATGTTCCACGGTGCTGATTTCAGCAACCTGTTGGAATCAAATGAGCCCTTGGAAGTCTCCGAAGTGGTTCACAAGGCTTTCATTGAAGTTAATGAAGAAGGCGCAGAGGCTGCTGCAGCCACTGGTAAGTGCAATTGCTTGCTTTTGTCTTGTTTTCCCACTTACCGCGCTAATTGGCTTTTCTCACTAACATTTTTGGCTGAATTATGAACAATTAATCTAATTTTGGAGAAGAGTCCTAAATAGATGTGATCGGAAAAATCCACAAGCTTAATTTAAAAACTCAATAACTCTTGAAACAGAAATATACCGTTTTGTATCATAAGATCAACTTTTATATTTTTGTAGATTCATATTTGCAATTGCGTAGAAAAGTCATTAAAAATTATTTCAAAAGTATATTATTTATGAACAAATGGTCTACGAATGGTTTGCATGGAGGCTAGGTAAAATATTTTAAATTACTACCAAAGCGAAATTGCGTAATTTACATTAATCCAAAATCATGTCACAGATCGTTGAAAAACAATTTAATTTGAAATAATAACCAGAATTTCAATTTCACATATACCTTTTCAAATAGAAAATAATGTTTTTTTAAATTGGTTCGCGGTTTCGATGAAATCTCTTCGGAATGAGTCATTTAATTTTTACACAGTATTTTGTATTATTGTGAAAGGAGAATAACATTAAATGATGACATGTTTATATCAATGCAATATTACTTTTTTGATAACTTCTTTAACCTCTTGTTTTCTAAATTTCACTAAAACACCCGCACGTTCTATTTTTGTAAGAAAGGGGCGATTTTTGCGGAATAAATTAACTGAGAATTAGCAGCAATTTTTTAAAATATGATATTGCTTTTCTTCGCACTTCCGAAACATCTATTTAGGGCCAGTCTAAATGCATTGCCTTACATTTTCCTGCTATCAAAATTACTTTCTCGTTTATGTTTGTTCTATTCCATAGCTGTGGGGCGTATGAAACGCTCAGCAAATTTTTCTCCAGAGCCACAAGACTTTGAGGTCGATCATCCATTCGCTTTTTCAATAGTTTGCAGAAAGCAAAATATTTCATTATTTATCGGAACTGTCCGAGCTCTTAAAGCCTGCAAAGAGTCCGGAAGACTGCACGGGGAACTTTAAATGTGTTTAGAAAGCGTACGACCAAACAATTCAACGCTTGAAAATCTCACCGAATCTCTGTACTAGTTATAAATTTTATCTAATTATAGCTTAGTATGTTTCACATTAAATGTCTGACCTCTTTGGAGATATGTTTACTTTGCATGATAGCTACGTTCATGCATATCGTTCTTATTCCGATAAAAGCACTTCGGTTAACGTCTGAATTCGACAGGGGTATTGTGATAGCTTGAATTATAATCGAGAAATTATTTGCAGCTCATTTAAAGTAAACACGTCCGTAGCCAAAAATAATTGCAAATTAATGCAGCTGCTTTGAAGTTCGGAGTTTTTCCCGATCCTATTATTGTTGGATCGCTTTGCAAGACTTAAGCTTTCAGTTCATGTATTGAAACGTGCAATTTTTTTTTGAATATTGAACTTTATTCAATATCAGTGATAATAACGAAAGAAAAATTTATAATAGCTTGGCATGATGCATAAATATAATTTTTATACCCATGGTTATATCAGATGCAGTTATATAGAAATTTAAAATAAGGTGTCTTGAGTGACAAAGGATCGCTTTCATTGGTAGAACTTTAACATTACTACTACGAAATAGATTCTATTCACGTTGTATTTATAATTAAAATTATGAATAAATACAATATAACCCCCGGCACCAGCATTGTAGGCACTCAACTGAAAAAATGTAAACTTTTTATGGTGAATGAAAAATTTGTTTTTTTCTCATGCAATTGCTTTTTAAATAGATACTTACAACAATGTATTCAGACTAAGGCTCGTTTCAAATTGAAAGATATAAAAAGAAAATATCTTTCTGCTATCATCTCTTTTTTCTTTCTATTCACAATGAAATTTATATGATCATATTATTATAATTTAATAAATTACTTTGAATTTAAAATTATGTCTGAAATCTCAGTTAATCATATCGGAAATCACAGTAAAAATAATTATGCTATTTGTATCTTTTAATATTTAAAAAAATTAAATGTGCTTAGTCTGAACAACTCATTGTTGAAATATATACCAGAATTACTTAAATTGTTACTATTTTTAGGTTTCAGGATATCGCCTTGCTCAATACCGATCGTGTTCAAATTCTTTGCCGACCGTCCATTTTTGTATTTGCTTAAGAATAAAAAGAAAACTATATTCTTTTTAGGAAAAGTTCGAAAGCCGGTTTATGCTTAAACATTGTCCTGACGTTTTAGTGTATCCAATCTGAGAATTTAGATATGTATGATATAAAATTTGTAGATTATCGTCGAATAAAGCTAATTCATTGATAACATTTTCTGTTTGCCTCAAGCTGTGCGCCTAAATAATTGGACAGAAGATCAAAACACTGCATTAATTTTTCATTCCATATAAAAAAACATTGTGTGGGAAAATTTCTCTTAAACATCTTAAGGCCGTATCGATATTGTTTCTTTTTTCGATATCTGAATGTTTTAATAAGTATTACCCAAAAGGCCAGGGTGATAGTCACGAAAAACGTTCGACCTAAGTCTCAAACATTTTGTTAATGAAAAGAAATTCAAATGAAATAATTCTGAACCCTCCAGTTGATTTTGCGGTCTGTTCCAGGTTTATATATTAAATTATATTAAAATTTGGAAAAGATTGTTAATTCTCAATTATTGCGTTTTTTATTTTAAACAAAATGTTGATACACACATAAATATATTGAAAGCATTGTTTCTGTTACGCCTACTTAAATTTATTTCATAAAAATTATTTTTTGTTAATTGTCTATTTTTGAGCACTTTTAAAATAGCATATTAATTTTATAGGTTTTATGGTGGTCTGCTTAAGTCTTGAAATTCCCTACGATATACATGTCGTTCATCCTTTCCTATATATGTTGAAGGACAGCAGAAACAACATTTTATTTATGGGAAAAATTTTGAATCCAAGCCAGTAAAATAAAGTGCTCCGAAATGTATATAAGAACGCTTCAAGTTAACTACATTGAATAAACTTGATAGTATTCCTCGTCCAAGGCTTTGCTAATTATGAAACGCTTACACAAATTTTCAACCGTTTATAGAGCTGTATTTTACATTGTTATATTTCTTTATTATTCTTGTTTAATAAAAATAAATGTCATACAATTTTTATGACCTTTGTAATATCTCTGGTGTTTGTAGCATCTGAAAGAAGTTAAAATAGCCAATGTAAAATTTTTTGGGTCGTATCATGTCTATCAACAAAGCTGAACCTAACACCAAAAAACACGAGTTTGAGACTCACCTACATATACTATTATGAATTTAGCAATTTCCTTCAAATTATTCTTTAGGAATTAGTATTTAATACTGATTTAGTGCATGCGATTGTGTTTAATAATATTAACATCCGATTTTTATGATTTATTCAGTAGAAAACGTAAATGTTTCCCAAATACCAATAATTTGGGAAATAAAGAAGAACCCCAAAAATGCGTAATTCCTGATTTTTATTTATAGTGTCG
This sequence comes from Tolmerus cingulatus, assembly GCA_959613345.1. NCBI lineage: Eukaryota > Metazoa > Arthropoda > Insecta > Diptera > Asilidae > Tolmerus > Tolmerus cingulatus. The sequence goes on from OY390708.1 coordinate 5,284,350, forward strand.
TATATTTTTGCATGGTATTTTTTACAAATGCAATGACACTAATTGATTAAACATTTTTGAATATTTATCTAAATTATGTTTCGTTTCTTCTTTCAAAATTTATTTAGAGTGCCAAATTGAGCCACGATGTTGTTTTGGTGAACACTTTCGAGCTAAATATCCCTTTTTGTTTATTTTACGCAATACGCGAACAACACTGTTTGTAGGAAAGTGTTGCAGGCCTTAGAAAAAGAGGATAAATTTGGTAGTGTGTTCTTTATATTATGTTGTATTTTACAGTTTGTTGAAGCGAAATAAAAGTTTGGTAAACATTTATTGACATAATTCCGAAGCGTAATTACCAAAAAGTATAAATGGGCATCGCTTCAATAATGCTTCCATTTTTATTAGCAAGAATTACAACGGTGTTAGAAAAATGTCGTTATTCACTTTGTTGTCTTCGTTTCGTTAATGGTTTGTATATGTTTTAATATAAAGCTAAAATGTTTAGTTGAACACTTTATTTTTAACCACTACTCCACTTGTTAATTGTTCCGTTTTTACCATTTAAACAAAATCTTCATCGTACGTTCTTCTTAGGCGCTGTGATAATGATGCGTTGCCTTCCTATGAGGATGCCATTCCATGCTAATCACCCATTTTTATATTTAATAGTGGAAAAATCAACTCCACTATTTGCCGGAAGAATTTCCACGCTGTAATTTGTGATGAAAAGAGTAACCATTCAATTTTGTTGTATTCGAATTTGTTAATAAAATAAAGTTGAATTTGAAATATTTGAGCCGTTGTAACAGAAATCATTTTTCTCTTAAAAATTGTTAATTGTTGCATTGTGTTTTGTAATTGTTGTAACTAGTTAATTATCATGAATATCCAAAAATGTTATTTGTAAATTTTGCACTGATCCACTTAAAATGTTATAGCTTGCAAAAGCAAGAGAAATTAAGAATTAATTATTATTGCATTGCGAGTAACGAAGGGAAAAAAGGAAGAAATATTAATCTTGTATAATTCTTCCTTAATTACAAATCCCATAAGAGTTTTGCAGTAATCCGTGCATATGGCACATTTTTCACTACATCCTTTATTATCTTTCTTTAAAAAAAACCTTCTAGTAATGGTTGTTATAAAGTTTGGATCTCGAAAGGGAAAATATTGCACTTGTTCAGGATTTCATTGTCTTTATTAAAAATTCAGGAGTTCGCTGTTCGTTATGTTTCTTGCTTACAATTATAATACTAAAAATATTATACGTATTTCGTTTACACAATGTTTCGCCGGAGCTACTTTTTGTGTAGTTATTTTGTCATTAAAGAAATAAATTGGTGTCATCAATATTTTTAAAATGTTAATACACTTCCTTCCCACAGGAATGAATATTATGTTGATGTGCTACGTACCGGTCCCGAGTATAAACGTTGACCGTCCCTTTATGTTTCTTATAAAAGACGGCAAGAACAGTGTTTTATTTTCGGGGAAATATTGCACTCCACATTGAGAAGAAAAGGAATTGGGTAATATATGGCACGTTGAACCAGTTGTGTTTCAATAACTACAACTTTGGCAATATTTCATATTATTGTTAAAACAATAGAATATTAATGTTAAAAAATTCGTTGTTCTTTTCATTGTAAAAAAATAAACGTTCTCGTTATTATTCAAGCTATCGAACCTACAGTGAAATCGAAAGTAGAATTTGTAAGGGTAAGTAGTGGTCAAAACTGTCAACTAACATCCTGAAGATTTTTTGTCTTTTCAAAAATGTTCAAATTGATTATGATTGTGAAACTCTGACGGATACCTCTCAAGATATTTCTTATTGATCTTTCTGAAAAACTGTTTTAAAGTTTAAAGAAAACCATATAATTTTACTAATTTATAATTTTGAAAGTTATAAAGGGAAAGAGAAGAATAATATCTATGTTGGTTGTAAAGTTTCAAACACTTATTAACACATATATTTCACCAAACTCCTTCTTAGAATTTCTATAAATGGAGATAGGCGTCAAATATTCAAAATATGTAAAATGTTTAGAGATTTGAAAACGTTCAACAAATTGACGTTTAGCCCAAAAATTGTCGTGTATATGTGAACACACCTTTAAAATGAATGTAATTAGACACCCTGCTCTCGCGGCGCTTTTCCTACTGGCAATCTAGCAAAGCTTTCAACCAATTTGCACTTGCGCCATCTGCTGCGATTTGTAAATATATTTGGTTAAGTGTTGCCATGGAAGTAGGAGTTTGAATTACCGTGTAGACTATTTATTAAAATTATTTTACCCAATTTTATTTTTTAAGTTTCTTCGTGATTACGAACTCTACGAACACCATATTCCGTTGCGAAAGGTTATCAAATTTTAAAATAATGACGTTACTTCTTGTAATTAATTTTCTAACAAATTAACGTATATTTGTACAGAAACTCAACAGAATGGACTCTGGCATTTTATTCGCGGATAATTCGTTTTACGTAATTCGTAAGAATTCTTTGAATGGGTACAATTCAGTAAATTTATATTTATGTTTTTAATATTCAATTGAAGTACTGTTTCTCTTACACCATTTTTTTAACCAATTGTGCTAATCTTGTAATATATGTTTAATTGAGTACTGCGATAAGTACGCAATTTAAAAAACAATTAAATGTTTGCTTCGCAGAGTAAAATGATATTATACTTTTAAGTTTCTTATTTCAATAACAAGTTTCTAACTTTGGACCAAAACAATCTTTTATGCAATTTTCTCATCTGCTTTTCAGGTCTTGTAGCTGTGGCATACTCCTCTCGGGCGGTCATTCCTGAATCTTTTATCGCCGACCATCCTTTCTTATTTATGATTAAGGATTCTACAAACACCATTTTGTTTAGTGGAAAAAATGTTAAATTTTAAATACTATTTCGTTCTCTTGTTACCATTTATAATAAATCATTTTAAAGCTATTTTGCTAAAAATGATTTCTTTTATTTATTTTCTCTTTGCTCGCAGATTCAATTGGGCGTCATACATTCGCTAAATATTTATAAACGGCTGAAATCCATGAAATCCAAATATGTTTTATTTAAAAATGATTTGAACAAAATAATTATCGTAGATAAAACGGCTGTTTGGTATTAATTTATTTATTCAAACTATGAAATCTGGTTTGCATGTTTGTTTACTTTCACAAAACAGATCTGAAAAAAAAAAATACATTTGTTTGATGAAAGGAGTAAAAACTGGACAATAAATACACGTTCGTATGCTCGTTTCATTTTTGTTACAACGCCAACCGCTTTTAAGCTGGGCTCACAAGCATGCATTCAAAACTAACTTAATATTCAAAATCAAATATTTTGACGACATCTAGCAATTTACAAAAATGAAAATTGTCGTGGAAATGAAAGTAATTTTAAATAAACTGCTAGGGGTATGAAAATATAAAAAACACAAATGTGCGTTTGAACCAGTTGAATGTTGAAATGCATGTTACCTGAAAACAAAAAGCTATACATAGTTTAATTTAATAAAATGTTTGTATTTGTCCGGAAAATTTTTATATTCAATAAGTTTTAAACTTTTTTGCAAGTACTTAATGGGAATGAAATTCTGATTTTTAATCAAAGCATTCATATAGAATTTTTCACATCTGTTTTTAGGAGCTGTTCTCAGACTACAGTCTAGTGCATACATTCCGCCAACTTTTAGAGCTGATCATCCGTTCTTATTTATGATTAAGGACTCTAAAAGCACCATTTTGTTCATTGGAAAAAATATTAAATTTTAAAAATTGCATTGGTCTTTTGCTACTCTTAATTTGTAATAAATTTCTTTTTTCTTAGCGCATGTACATATATATTTTTTTTGTAAAATGACTTTTTTTTTATTTATTAATAAGCCGTTTGTTCTAAACATTGAAAAAGGTTAATTTTTGTTGACATATGCGAAAAATTGTTAAATTACTATTTCGGTTTATTAGGTATTGCCATTTTCAATATTTCAAACAACAATCAAACTTTAAGGATAAATTCTTTCTATGTAAAACATAGCATCAAATCTACACGATTGGACATTGTTTAACATATTAAAAATATTTATATTTTTACTTTTTCATTTAATCCAAAGGCAATAATTGAAAAAGCCGTAGAAGATTGTGATGTTTTAAAACTAAAATTTCAATATCCTCTTTCGGATTATTAAGTTTGATAATTTGAAGCAGGTAAAATCAGTTTCATAAAAGACATCGACTTTTATTTAATAAATTTATGATTTAAGCAATAATGACACGGTTCGGTAACTGGTATTTTGGTTTTCTTTTCGGTAAACGCTATCTCAATTACTTTTCCACTTTTTCCTCTCCAACAATTTAATTATAGCAAAAAGGGATTTTATATTGATTGTAAGGATTGATCATTTCAGCAATCTTAATAGCAGAAAGTGCAGCCATTCATCCTTCGACCTCTAAAAACTTCGCAGCCGACCGCCCGTTCTACTTTTATATTAAATCTCAAGATGCCGTCCTATTCAGTGGGCGAGTTGTGAAACTGTAGGATTTTTCTAAATTTTCCAGTACTTTCCAAAAGGTACATATTTGTAAGATTTTCTAGTAAAATATTGGAATAAAAATCGTAATCCATTTAAGTATAGTTACGTTCTTATTAAACTGAATTGAGCATCATCTGGTTCTGGTATTTGGTACTGGTATTGTCTATTCCGCATAAAATATCATCATGGCATTTTCTTTTTAATTACTGTTGTACTTTCTTGGTATATTTCGGAATCGTTTCAAAATTTTAATGAGTAATGAAAAGGGATTGATTCGAAGATTTTATAATTTCAGGAATTCTAGTAGGTATAACTGCAATACTTGATCCTCCTATTACTAAAAATTTCGTAGCAGATCGGCCGTTCTACTTTTATATTAAATCTAAAGATGCAATCTTATTCAATGGGCATATCGTAAAACCATAAGAGTTTTCAAAATTTCTCAGGATGTGGAAATACAGAATGTACCATATAACATTTTTTTAAAAATATGTAATTACTTATAAAAGGTTTAAAAAATAAAAAAATTCCACATAAAATAATCTTTGGCATCTATTCATTTTTTGTAACTATATTAGGAAATTTTTTAGGACTTCAAATATAAGTGTTAAAATGTTGGTAGTATAAAGCATTATGTAATTTTTTGGATTTAATGGTTATGTCTAGTAATGGCTAAATTTGATGGGATTCTTTTAACTTCAAGAAATGCTAATGCACGTAGTTTGAACTAAAAACGAAGTTAATTCTTCTAATTAGATTGGATAATTTTCTAAATGTAATTTAAAGAAAAGGAAATAATCACGTTTGTCTGTAAAAATGGAGTAACAAATTATTTTTTAATGCAACAAGAAAAGCTTAATTTTTTACCGACGTAATCTATTATACATTTTTCTCATCTATTTTTCAGGTGTTAAAATGGCTACTTATTCTGTTCAGCTAAATATTCCTGCTTTTAAGGCTGACCATCCATTCTTATTCATGATTAAGGACTCAGCAAATGTTATACTTTTTAGTGGAAAAACTGTCAAATTTTGAATAAATTTAATAAACTAAAATTATAATCTAACATGTTCTCAATTTAAAAAACAAACATTAAAGATCCATTCCAAATGCGCGGTTTTATTTTACTCATTTAACGAAAACTGTTTCAATTTGTTTATAAAGCACTTTCATGTATTATATAATGGTTAGGATTTTTCTCTCACATTTTATTTAGTGAACCTATGCAGGCAGAATTATTTATTGATTATCTAGATTAGGTTTTAATTTCCTCGGAAGAAATTTTTTCCTATGTAGTATTTTATTGGAAATGTTTTTAGTTATAAAGAAAAGATTAAAATTAATTATTCTCGTTATGTGCCGAACTAGACAAGATTGAATGGTTTCTTGCTTTGGAAGTGGTTTCTATTAATTTCCGATTTTCATTATCGCTATCATTTTTTGGTCTACTTCAAAGTACAATCATATAAACTGAACAATATTTATAATTTCAGGATTACAAATAGTGGCAATTTCTGCAATTATACCTAATTCATTTAAAGTGGATAGACCATTCTACTTTTACATTAAAAATAAAGACACCGTCTTATTCAATGGCCGTGTTGTAAGACCGTAGACGTCCTTAAAATTACCAGAACAGGTATATTTCATATTGATTTTAACTCTGAACCGAATTCTAAGAGTTAGGAAGGGGTCACGATAAGTCAAATAATAAATGGTTATTTGTGAAACTCAAAAAAAAGTAATTTGTTTTTCAAGTAGTCCTGTGCGACCAATAAATAATAAGTAGAATTGTGTTTTATGTTTTTAAGGCAAGTTAAATATAAAGCTTAAGTTAAACGGTTTTCTTTCTTTCCAGGACTAGGGGTGCAACTGCGATCAAGGCCCTTGCCGAGACAGCTATCGTACCTTTACGCCGACCATCCATTCTTCTTTGTCCTGAAATCGCCTGAAGGATTATTATTTTCTGGTCGATTCCTCAGGCCTCAATAGAATGAGATTATGTATTAATGTTATGCTTAATGTTGTACCTATTTCTTAATCAGTAATTCTTACATACATGTAATAGAATTAAAGGATTTGAATAAATATCATTTACGATGATTTTGAATTGTGTTTTAATTATTTTGTCCGGTGTTGAACTCAAATGAGTTTGTTTTTAGTAAATTTTAGTTGAACAATTTTCAATTCGTAGATCAATAATACTAAAAAAATCGTCTTACCTTAAATCATGGAGGAAAAAATGAAAATAGAGAGGCTGCATCCAGAAAAACTTGAAGCATTTCTCCAGCTGTTTTACGGGATTATATTGTGTAAGTATTCCTCATAGTATGTAGTTAAAAAGTGGAATTTTTGAGGGGTCTTTAAATTTTACAATGCGAATTGTCATAAAAGTTGAATAAATAAGAAAATAACTATTTGAAAAGCTGTAATTACAAAATTTAGTAATGAAACAAAACACTATGATTTGACTAGAGATTAACCAAATTCAAAGTTTTCTCGCAATATTTCCTCGATGCCCCTTCGCATTCTTCCTAAAACTGCACCGCCACAAAAAAATAAAGTGACATAAAAAATTAGAGACTTTAAAATGTATACAAATTGGAACACCGAAATGAAAACTTAATTTTCACATTTATATAATTTGTTTACCGGCATTCACTTAAGAACATTTAAAAAATATTAAATAACACTGTAACTTGCCAGAACTTTTTTTTTCCATTGGCATATCGTTGACTGTTTTTACAGCAGAGCACGGCGCACTTCATACCCAAAATTACCTTTAAGAATAAAAGTAAATAGGATTTCTTCTTGCACTACACAAATAGCATACACTAAACACACTAATAATCTTTTGTTTTGTTGTAAATTCGGTAGAAAACCTTAATCCGCGCACTTAAACAATCCAACTAACGAGCAGACGTCAAAATAAGGCCATTGTCCGTTTTGCACCGTTCCTACAAGCGCGATCCGGGTTTTACAAGATTTAGCCTCTCCGTTTTCATTTGTTTCGCCCTGCCTTAAGGGAACCAGTTAAGACGATTGATAAAATCGGCTTTGTTTATTTCATAAATTGTTAATAAAACTATTCAAGAATATGTTGCTAAAATTCCAAAACAAAATTCCGATTTGCGCCGAACGCCCGTAGGTTCAGAGTTGAAGCACGCGGTAATTAGAATGGAGTTTGGAGAAACGACTTTTTTTCAACTTCTGAGAATACCAGCTTGAAAAATTATTGTTAAAAAGTTCGGAAGATTTGTGTGAATATTCTTTATTCAATTACAATTTATATGAACTAAACTCTGGGATGATACTGTTATCTAAAATTTGTTTTTAAGTATAAAAATAGGTAAAAAAAAACGGTCTAAAAACACAACATTTTGCTCAAACATCTCAAAAAAATACAATTTTCAATTTTTTTGTTAAGAGGTTCATATTCTTAGAAAATATGTTTGTAACGAAAAAAAAAAAGAACACTGTGAAGATTTCAGATAAAAATTGCGACTTCCAGATTTCCCAAAAGCAGCAAACTCAGATGGCGATCGTCTATGAATAGCAGCTTCTAACTTCACTATTTGCAGAGGAAGTGACTTGAAAAAATTACAACGTGTACTTCAAAGCATTAATAAAATACCCTCCCAGTTTAAACAAAATTCTGATTATTTCTTCCCTGTTAAAAAAATTCACGAAAAACACTAAAATATCCGCCTCCTAAACTGGTTTACCCTCTTAAATACAACTTCCTCTTCGGTCGGTAATCAAGTTGTATTTTTCACGTCGTCTTTAAGAAAAATTCCTGGATTGGGTAGACGTTTAACTGTCGTGCAGAAAAAATAAAATGCAAAACAATTTATTTATAATACATTGTATTCATAGAAAACAAAATAGTCATCACATCTGCGTATTTGGTTTTGTCCTTCAGAAATTCCCATTCGTTTTGTGTTGTAGCTTCTTAGCTTAGCATGTGCGAAAATACTCTTCAAAATTTGTAACTATTATCAAGTTCGTAAATAAATAAATAATATGTAAGTAACTGAGCTAAACAGTCGCTGAAAAGATTCAGGAGAGGAATGCCTCAGAATTCGCGTCACTCAAGAAATTGGAGGACGTCTTCGTCCTCGCTCCCCGTCGGCAGGTCAGAGACGTCGACGGCCGTTTCGACCTCCATCATCAAACCCTGGGACCGCCTGGCGTCCAGCTCGCTCGAATGGCGGCTTTTCATGTGCCTCCAAATGTCGAACCGCCTCTTCGACCGGTAATCACAGAAAAAACACTGAAACCTCTTGATGTTTCGGCAACTGAAGACGCAATGCGTCTTAAGACGATTCAGCGTCGAAAAGGCGCGGCCACATTGTGGGCAAATCGGGCGGTTGCCGTCGAAGGTGCAGAAGAACTCCGGGGACCCGACGTCGTAGTAATCGAAATCTGGAATCAGTTTTAAGGGTTTGTTAGCAAAATGTCTCCTCTTGGAAATAATAAATAAAACATAAATTCACCTAAATAGACGACTGCTCTTATTCGCATTTCAAATAGTAACAATATTTGAAAGTTGGTTTGTGTTGGCACTCACACTAATTCGATTTGAAACTAAAGCACAATTAAATTAAAATAAAGTTAAAACATTAACGCAAAGTAAGTGTAAAGTAATTTGTAGTCGTCCAAATGTTATTAATTGAACCCTTTTAATTTATTCATTTGTAAAGTATTTATGAGGTTTCTAAAGTTTACATATATGTGTGGTTCACGTATTATGATGCAGTAATTGTTGGATATTTTAAATTCTTTATTATAAAATATATTTTTTTCTGAATAACAGTTTTTGAAGGCGACAATTATGTTTTATATAAAAATGTTTTGTTTTGTTTTCAATATACAGTTGAACCATTTTATTCTATCAGGTTGATTGATTATAAAAAAAATTGTCGGAATAAAGTTTTTTTTAAAAGTAAATAAATACGAAAGTTCAAGTTAATTTTATTAAGTTCAGTTTTTTCTACACTCTGAACCTACTTCAAATATGGCATTTTGAGAAAGTTTCGAGTGAATTTTAAACACAACAGCCAAATTTATGAACTGCTCTTCTCTATAACACCGATATTTTTAAACATTTTTACATGGTTTTACACAAAAATATTCTTAATAGTTAAATAATAAGATTCCGTAAAAAAAAGAAAGGAAATTGCCCTTCAAGTAACTGGTAGAATTGTAACTTTTCAATTCTGTTGAGACAAAACACAAAATATGGATAATGCATTTTCAATTTCTTGATTATTTTGATTACATTGATTAATCGAAACACAAATCCAGTTCTAATAGAATGATCAGAAAAGAAAGGTGTACGTGGTCAAAGCATATAATTTTTGTGTGTTCTTATTTTATCATCTTTTAGAATAATAAAATAATATTATTTACTTCGTAAATGTAGTTAATCAATCACCGTCCCATCACTACGTAGTTATGGCATTGCACCAAATTAATGTAATAATATGCTTTTTTTTTATTATTGTAATTTATTACCATAAATTGACAGACTTTTCTTATGCTCTCTAGTCTGTAATTGTAACTCTACTCACTAATAATATTATAACTCTAATCAATGTCGTTACTTACAAGTATGACATGTTTCCCATTAAAGAAAATCAATAATAGTAGGCCGCGATAAAAACTGGAAATTCGTTTCCATATAACTAAAAGAACAAAATATGACAAAAAAGTTTGCAGTTTAAAATTTAGCATTTATTAAAAAAAAAAAAAATAGGCAGGTTTTAAAAATGGAATCTGAAAATAAAATGTTGTACTTTATGTACAAACAAGCCTCTATTGAAAAATAGAAAGAAAAAATTAGGATCAAAACTATGTGATAAATTAAGTCTTTTGAAAATGAAATTATTAAATTCTTAAAACTACAGTTAAATCTTAAATGCTATCGAACAAATTGTCCTTCAAACATTCACTTTTTAATTTTATTATTATTAATTTTCATCGAAGATTCTAAATGATAGAAATTGTTTTAAAGGCGCTCATAATTTCGAGTATTAGAGCTTAAAGTTGAGGACTCTTAAATTCTGAACTCTATTATTTTAATGTGTAAGTACTAAATATATACATATATATATTTTTTAATTATTAAATTTGAAAGAAGTAGTGAATACTAAAGTAAATGTAAGCATTTTATAAAATAGTCATCCAGGACGAGTCTTCTTTTCTATGACCATCCTCAATTACTAGTTGTCCAAACCTATGATTTTAATTTAAGTGCTATTGAATAAATGTTCCTGAAAAGCCATTATATTTTAAAAGAACTATAAACACTAACAAGTTAAAATAATAAAATGTTGAATATAATGTCCTTTACCTCTTCCTTTAATACTCGAATTTACTGAAACGATGGTCTTTAATTTGATTACTGTATGTCTGTTAAGTATTTATTGCACACAGGAATTTTTGGCTGCCTATTTTAGATTTCTGCGCTAAAGTGTGGTTTTAATGAAATTTTATTGTATCACGAATCTATAAAAATCGAGTCTGAAGTCCAAATTAAGGACTATAAGGAGTCACATATTTGCATTGGTATTTATTCGATTTATAATAAAATTAATAAATGATTAAATTTACTCAAACAAAGCGCATAAATGGACTTCAAGCTCTTCATATTTTTTAATCCCACCAAATTTACTAACTATTTAAGCTCCTTTAAATAATTTTGCGGCGAGTCGAATTTTACTTCAAGGGCTTTTTAACTCTCTTCTGTTTCATGTAACGCTTCTGCTTCAAAAGAATGTCGGTGACAGCAAGCAAGTCCGCGACTTCTTTTACTTTTTGAACGTTAACTTCGTATATTTTCGTATCGGTCTTCTTTAATGCTTCAACTTCTGGCTTCGGCTCTCTCGCAACATGATCAATTTTTAAAGTCGTCATTGTTGTCGTTGACTTAATTATGTTTTCAGATGATCGCACAATTTCAATGTGCTCGTCCTTAATTTCACCATCCTCGTGTGATTCACTTTCATCGTGCGTTACTCTGTAACATTCAATTTCTCCGTGGTTTGCGTCGTCCTTTAAAAAGGAACTTTCATATTGATTTAGGTATTCAATTTGTTCGTCGTCTGAAGCCACTATTTCAAATAATATTTGGGCTTCGTCTCCGAGCTCATCGTCCTCATCGTTATCTGAAATATATATAATCGAATCAGTACAAGGAAAGGAGTAGTGTGTAGTTAGTAATACAAAAATAAAATAATTAGTAATATTACCAGGACTAAACAACTTAAAATGGAAAAATAATTATTCTATAGCAGTATTAGACAAATGATACATTTTAGACTAAATAAACCGAAACAATAATGAAATAAAATGAGACGCACTATTTTGTCCACAAAAAAGTTTAATAACAATTTTGTTCTTTCTAATTAACATAGATTAGTTATTATTACTAAATTTTCTGAAAACAACACGAATAGTGAAATACAGAAATAGTATCTTACTTATGAGAAATAAAAGTCGGAGTAATATTTTAAATTTCACTCAGTATATTTTTACAGATTTTTCGACATTTCAAAATAATATAAATATTTACGATATCACGAAGTTTTACCTCTGGAAGCAATTCACACTAAATTTCGAAAATAATACTAATATAATTTCAAATGGGACCAACTACTAATAAACATTCAATTTAGTAAGATATATCGAATTTTAAAGCCTGCATAAAATAGTCTGAACAAAATGATTCAGGCGACAGACAGATGGACTCATGAGTGATTGTAGCAGAGGCATAGTCCTTATCATTTTGAGTTTTTTTTCATTTATTAGATATGCAACGATAAAAAATTCTGTACTTATATATTTCGCATGTAAGTGGAATAAGTCTCAATTATTTAAATTTAAGACATTTTTTTATATTTGAAAGGAACTTCGAATTTACGCTGTGCTTCCAACTTTCACAAGGCTATAGCAACTTAAAAACGGGCCACTCTAAACGTGGATATCAATTTCGTAATTTATTTCTCAGGCAAAAAGTAAAAGATCTTACAATTGGGTAGGCAATTTACTCTGAAAACATTAAAACTGATATCGTCGCTGCATATTGAAACTCATTACATATGGTATAATTTTAGAAATTGCGTCTTTTTTTCACAATACACAATCAGTTTTCCTCCTGCTATAAATGTAATGATCAACATTAAGAGAATTAATTTTTTTGAGTGGAAAAGGTCCATTAGTTGGGCACAAATAACTTTGCAAGTTTATTTTACTTCAAATATGATATGAAATGGCTCATCACAGACTTTTCCAAGTATTTCCTTTTCTGACTTTTCCATCAATCATCTCATCAGTTGCATCTGTGTTTATTGAGTTAAATAATACACAACCCATAAGTTCTTCACCTAAAAATAAATCCATTAGTTTAGCTATAAAAAACAAGAAAATTTAACCTACCAAAAGAAAGTAAAGCATCAAAAGCCTAAGTCCACCTTGTTCAAATGTGAATAAGGTTAAGTGAAATTAAAATAAAATAAAAATTGTCCAATAAAAAATTTATTGTCCTATTTTTTTTTACAAAAACAGAATATTTTGTTCGAAAAATGGAAAAGATAATGAGAAATTAGGAGAAATTAAAATAATTTTGGCGCCAATTAAACAGCTAAAAATAGTTCCATAAAAATATCTTATTATGTTTCGGAAAATAGTGTGCGTATGTCATAACAAATTGTTGCTGTAAAATATAATTAATACTAAATTATGTCTAAGTCTACAGTATAGTTACAGTATAAATTTTGGTTCATTTTCTTGTTTTTTTTTAATAAATTTTGATCGAAATAACGATAATATGGTATCTCTTAAAAAAATAGTTCACTTTCGAACAGGTTTATATAAGAACAGTCTTGTTAAAAATAGTATTTTTCTCTTTTCTGTGCAAACCTCTGTGTAATCTTTAACGTGTTTTAATATAAACTTTTACAGAAAAATATTTATATTTGGCTCAAAAATATACTCAATGTGAATTTTATAGCTGCACCAGGACATTGTGAGAGGCATTCGAGCGAGCAGTGGCCGGTTTGCTCATCAAACTCACAACGTGTTTAGTTTCTACTCAAACTAAATATTAAGATTTGGCTTTTTTAATACTTTTAAATAATCTCAAAAATTTCTTATATCTAAATACCATCAAATTTTCTTTAGTACAGTACAGTCTTTTAGTGGCACACATAGAGAATTTCTACACTATAAGCAAAGCGCCTATAAGCACTCTGGAACTGGGCTCTGCTGATAAAACTCACATGAGAAATTTTTAATAATGTCCCTTTTCTCTATAAAGTAGGAAAACTCAAACACCTTCTTGCGAATGGGCGTTTTAAGGCCCATTCTCATTGCTAGATGAAATATCTATCAAGCACCTTACTGTATTGTATTTGTATCATACTTTCATTATGATTAAATGTATAATTGGATTATGCTGTATATGTATTGTAAAGTCTTTTAATATCATTTCTACAGGGCGCCTTTCCAAACGGCCCTCCGTCGATATACTCAGTGTTTCGCTAACGGATTCAAACTGATATGATATGAATAATATGCGATATATTTATTATTTTATATGAAAATACATTTATGAAATAAAATATATTTATATATAGTGTAGACAAATATAAAATAAATAATGTAAAAAATTGCAATTATAAGTCTTCTTCATGTCAGGACATGTTTTGATATTTTGTTTAGGGTCACAATATGAATAGTTTTTGCTATATTTAGTGTTTTTAGTCTACCAATGTAGAATGGGTTAGATTTCTAGTCCTTCATTGATGCAAACTAATTTCAAAAGCTATTGATTTTTGATTAATCAATCCCTTTACCATTGGTATTACGAAAAGATTTAGTTTAGCCCTCATATGAAACGTATTTTAATATTTTCTAGGTGTCTTTTACTTTAAATCAGTAGTACATTTAAATTTTAATATAGCAATATTAAGTTCGGTTCTATTCTAATTTATCTAATTACAAAAATTTTATTTTATATACAAAAACGCTAAATGTTTTTAAAAGGTTCTGGCTTGATGTTCACGTATTTTAAAAAGGTTATTAATTTTTTAGATTATTATTTGCCAATGTAAGAAAAAGTTCACAATATTAAACCGGCGATTAAACTTCCAATAGTGATCGATCATTTGTAAGACCTAAACGTTTAAAAAATTTAAATGTAAAAACTTAAACCATAAGTAATTAGGATTAGATGTAAAAGTCATAAAAACATATATGTAGTTCATAAAAACTGTTATACGGACAGATCGTTTTACGACGATGGTTCATTAAGCATTTGGAAAGTAATAAAAAATATCAATCCTAGTAGAAGGAATTTGAAAATTGGTTATAGGAGATAAAAACCTTCAACTCTATTTTTAAAAAATTTTACCTATTTCCTAAGCTTTTATAAAGGAAGTCACACTTTTAAGAAATTATTTATTTGCTTCGTTTTTATAATTATGTAACTTTGCAATTTTTATAAAATAAAGTATATGAGCTTCTGAAAATGTTTCGAAATCTCATATTTTTTTTAGCAGTTCACAAGATTTTGAGATCAATAAGGTGAATTTCGAACTTAACGTACTTGAAATAATTTTTGTATATGTCCAAAATTTTTCTTAATAACCATATTTAATTTTATTATTTCGTCATTCGTTTGCGCGGTCGTTTTGAAACTTTAGAAAAATCTAAGAACCTACTAATATCTGTAAATTGCACATTTTCTGAAAAAGAATTAGAAAAGAGAATATCATCGCATTCCCTTCGAAACCCCTATGACTTTCCTAAACATTTTTAGGAACTAAAAACATTATTTATACATTTCATATGAAGAATAAATTAATCATTTATGCGAAAGGCAACATATCGGTGCTTAGATCGTTAACTCTTATTTTTACATATATTTTATTACAGATTCAAAATATCTAAATTTACTTGTTTGCATCATATGAAGGAAAAATGATGATTTTAACTGATGAATGTTCAGTCTTCTCCATGTCAGTCAATTAAAATTATATTCAGTGTAAATTTCGATCGATTTAAGATAACATAAAAATCTTAGTACTCAACAACTATAGATAATTGTTTCATTATTTAGACAATCATCGGTAATTACCAGAAACTTTTTACTTTTCAAATTTACTATTTTTGATAAATCGAAAAATTGGATGATATTTTAATTTTATTTTATTAAAATATCCAATAGAACTTTTGATGAACTATTTTGGTCGAAACATTTTCAAGTTCGGAAGATAATTTTAATGTACAATTTCAATGCTTAGCGTAGTAAATTCAGTTTAGGTGGATAAGCTAACGAACAATTTATTATAGAAACCAAAAGCATAAAAGTTTTCTTTTAGCAAGTATTGCACTTTGTGGTTTCTTTTAAAAGTTGGTTTCTGAGTACGAACATAACGAAATGGACACACAATTTTTAAACCAAACGGTTTACGAAATACGTATTTTACCTAAAATTATAAAAATATAAATGTACAATTTGAAAGTTTAGTTTGCAATACAATTTTGAGGAAACAAAGTAATCGTGTTTTTTGTTTATTTGTTGTTCAAAAACTGTTTGCGAATTTTGCTAGTTACAATTTTATAATCATCCTAATAACTACTACTTGAAAGAAATTTCTAAATTTTATTTAGTTTGCGTTCTATGCACAATAATAATATGTATAATTTAGTAACTAAAAGAGATCATGAAAAAATTAGTTGTTGAGTGTAAAATTCTTTTGACGACAAAATGCATTGAAAAGTACAAAATAAAGTAAGAGTAAAACAAGATTGCTTCAATAAGAAACGTTTTTCGTACCTAATTTCCGCGTTTATAATTAATTTACTTAAGTAAAAAATAAATTCACTGCATATGAGTACTATAAACTAATTTGTATAAAATATGTAGATTATGAAGAAAAAGTCTTACATTGCTTAATCAGTTCAGTAATGTAAAAAAAAATATATAAATGGCGAGTTAAAACCTAGTGTGTTCAAAATGCGTTCAATAAATAATGTACAATGTTCCGCGAGTCAGATTTTGCGACAATCCGCCAATTAAGTAAAATTACATATATTTATAAAAAAAAAAAATATTAATTTCTGATTCCAAACAACAATATCACAAATTAATAGCATTTCTGAACACAAGTCGTAGGTGAAAGAATTCGGAGGAGTAATGGACCAGTTCAGTTCCTGTGCGGCTCCACCAGGTGCTCCCTGGGCTGAGAATATTTTGATCTGCGCTTGCTCGCGAGCTGGGGGAGGTTTGCGTGGTGTTTACGCACGTGCACCCCCAAGTTGCCCCTCTGTTTTGATTTATAAGGGCAGTAGGGGCACTGGTGGGACGGCTCCTTGCCGCCGCACTCGACGTTTTCGTGGCGACGGAGGGTCGACTTCCATCGATACTTCTTTCCGCAGTGGCGGCACTGGAAAAGGTTCTCCTCGCCCCCCATGCCACCCCCGTTCCCGTACTCCCCGAAGGAGAACTCTAGGGACCTTAGGGCTTGCGCCGCCATCATCGAGTATTTGTGGGACTCCTCCGAGTTGTAGTCGGTATCCAGAGACACCGAGAGTTGATTCGAGATCCCTGACCTTGAGCCCTCTATCAGGTGGATGTCGTCTATTTCGGGATACTTGTTGCCCTCCTCCTCGTCGTCCTCGTCCTCGTTCTCATCGGAACTCGACTGGCCGTTGTCCGACGATTGATTGTTATCTTTTCGCAAAAAATTTTGCATATAAAACTGGGGCTTTGCGGGCAGAGGTGGGATCGGTGGTGTGGGCTGTGGATGGTGTTGCTTGAGCAACTCCTGTGCCCTTATCTGCTGGTGGAGGTTGTGGTAGCCGTCCCGAAAAAATGCAGCCGCTATTGCCGCTGCAGCCGGGGGTGGGGGTAGAATAGGGGCTTGGATAACTGGCGATGGAACGACCGCGGGTATGGCCACATTTGGCACGGATGGGGTTGCGGACGAGCTCGAATTGTTGATCACTGGCTTATTATTTACACTTGAGTATTTGATTCTGGGATGAAATGGGGCAGACGGTCGCTTCGCCGCGATAGCTACTTCTCTGCTCGCCATTTCATCACCATTCACGTTTTTTGAAATAGGAAGGCTCGTCGTCGAGGTCGTTGGACCGTTATGACCACTGGGTCCGCTCATTCCGTTCGTTTTAGCGGTAATCGGAGAGTTGTCCACCGTTTTTATTTTCGAAATCACCGAATCGGGCAGCGGTGATATTGTCGTCCTGTCGGGCTCGTTTCCCGAGTCCTGGCCGACAGGGTGGTCCAGTCTAACGATCGTGTCGGTTTTGGTCTTTGGTCCGTCTAAGTGATCTTTTTTGTAGAACTCGAACAGCATGTCAGAAACATCGGACATCGAGAGGGGCTTTTTGAGGGCAGCTAATTTGGCATTTATCTTAACTGTGGGCGGAGCCTCCGGTGGCGGGTTATAGGACGGAACAACTTCGGAAGTGGACACCTTCGCTCTAACGCTAAGATCTGTGGAATACAATTTAACCGGTTAGTTAAGATAAACATAGCAAAAAAAACTCACGATACAAATTAATATTTAAATTTTTCCAAAATAATATCAACAAAACATGCAAAAATCGACTGAAAAATACTTAATGTAAAAACTGCCAATGTTAGTGTACTCTCTCTCTCTCTCTCTCGCTTTCTTTCTCTCTCTTTCTCTCTTTCTACTTTCATGTTAAGTGACTGTTACCTCTTGGGCTGTTCAAATATGAATTTTTATATTAATAAAAAATGGATAAAATTACGAGAAATTAAAAGTAAAACAACAGAAGGTATAATGAGTCTTCAAAAAACAATTTTATTCTTAAGAACAGAATCAAAAAAAATAATTAAACGAGTGTAAATAAAATTAATAGAAAAATTAAGCGCTCTTATGATGGTGAAGAGAAATGTGTGCACGATGGGAGCGATGATGTGATGATGGAGGCGTCAGTGATGATTTTATTTTTTGTTTAGCAAATAAAACCCCGTACCAATGGCATTATTTTTTTATTTACCTTTGAAATGTTTCATCGCTTATTTGCTCTTGAAATTAATCCATTTAAAGTAGCACCTGAAAAAAGAGGGTGTTAGTAAAAAGAATTAACACGATTAATTTGATTCCAATTTTACCGTGTCAGAAAATATTCCCTAATAGATGATATTGTGCATCTACACAAAAAAACCCACTAAAATCATCTGTAAAGCAAAGCAAAATCATTATTAAATATTTAAATAGTCACCAACATTAAAGAGCGATTGCGTGAAATTTTTATTTTAGTATTAATCGTGAAAATTATTAGTATCATACACAGAATAAATACCTTTAATTGTTTAATAACACCTCGAGGACCTTTCTTTTAATCCTAGAAAATCATTTAAGAAAAGTATTAACATTTGGTTTATTTGAATTAATTAATATTAAATTTCGCTTGAATGCTAAATTTAATTAATATAAAGTAAACTAGCATAAGTACCGAACGAAAGGAGAAGTTAGTCCGTCTTCCATCGCCAAATTAAAGAATTCAAATATCGTCACCTGTAGATGAAATCAAAAATTAAAATTACGGTAGGAAATCGAACATATTTTAAGCAGAATACAACTGCAGAAATTAAAAAAATTGTAAAGGTCATCATGATCATCATCATCATCATGAGTTTCTGGATTCTTGGGCAATTTACTCAAATTTAACAACCAATTTTGGATGTTTAAAAATTTAAATCACCTTTATATAATAGTGGTTAAGAGAAATTAGATTAGAGCAAATTATGCAAATTTCAAAATCAAAGATCTCATATTAGAAATTAATCTTCAATTCACAACCACTCTAAGCGACTCAATATTTAGCATATTTCTAAATTAATATTAAATCTGGTTTCTTCTTTGCACTTGTTCTGCATAATTTAAATGCACATAATCAATTTCAGAAGAAAGGAAGAATTACAAAAATCGAAGTTTTAAGATGAAGATTAGAGATATGTAAGTAAAATGAGAATTCTATTATTTCTGAAGTTTTTGGATTGGGGAGCGCTCCAGGAGGACTTTGTAGTGGCGAAGAAAATTTATCTCTCATTGTGCTCGAGAAAAACCTCAGATTTGATAGCCGTGCCCGTAATATATTACAAATGAATGAACAAGGAAATGCAAATTTTTTAATGCTTATAAGTACTGAGAATTCTGACATTAATTAATTAGGTATTTATGCTTCACTTCAAAGGGAACTAATATCAAGATCACAGAACATTGGAACTCTATAGAATGTAGATATTATCGCTTAATGGTCCTTTATGTTGCTCTATCCGATTTAATAAAATTATCGCAGCACAACACTCCATTTCGGATAGATTGATTGAGTAGAACAAATCCTAAGAATTCCGAAAAATTACACGCGACACAGCTCCAAAACTCTTGACAGAACTTCATCCAAGCACAGTGAATCTTATTTCTTGACCTAGGCTGATATTTTGTTCCTAATATTCCTTAGGTAATGAAGAGTATATGTAATTTTAAAAGTAAATACACAAATAACCGGTCAAACAAAGGATTCCACTATTTTAAAATCATAAACTTGAATTTGCCGGAATTCACATTGAAAGCATAATTTACACGACATCTGCTGTCCTGCTAGCAGCTAGCCTTATCCCGGGAAACTAAACCAACACATGAGTGATAATCCCGAATTGGTTTAAATCAGGTATGCGGGTAGTTTGAGTTTCCTCCCTTTCCAACTGCCAACTTTTCCTTTTTCGCCCTGCGTAAGCATCGCATCCCTTCCCGCTTTTAAGCCATGCAAGTCCTTTGGCTTAATTCAGCTCAGTGGCAGCGCACAAATCACAAACACAAAAGTTCAGGTAGCTACAAAAATTTCACATAAGAACGATGCTGCAGCGCTAACTCGACTCGCTCAGCATGCGCCGAACAATTCCTGGAAAACTTTTTTTCCCAACCCGAATGAGAAGAGCTCGAGGAACTATTTCCCGGGCAGTGCAACGCAAGTTCTATGAATAGAATCTGTGAGTGTGGGTAGCTTGCGAGGGATTTCAAGGATCCTGATTTTCAGATACAATTGCGGCTGGACGAGCCCACGGGAGCGACTGGCACATATTCTGCGCCTGTGGGAAAGCTCGGGGGAGCGGAGGCGGCAGATCGAATTTTGAAACTGCATGCGATCAGCCCGAAAGGAAGCGTCGTTTCCCTGTGAGTGTGTGTTGCAATTGCACCCACGCACCTGCCTGCGAACATAACGAGCAGCTTAAACTGTTTTAAACTGTTTGCAACATTCACTATTGATGTTCGTTTTAGACCAATATTACAATCAAAAATTTATAAAATTTGAGCCTTCTGAATTTTTGGAGTTGACGCCTACCATTTTTTAATTTACCCAATTAATTACATTATACAAGAGGGTTTGAATTTGTGATTACTAATTTTTTCTAACAAGCTTATGAAATCGCAAAAACATTGATTAAAAAATGTTCATGTTAATGATTTCCAAACAATAACATCAATTATTGCGAAAAGGTTGTTTTCTTTAACAACGAAATTACCTTGCAGTAAAGTGTTTTATTTTCGGAATTCTGTCAAATTTAGGATTTATTTTTGGAACCACTTTCTTATAGTAATAACATATGTATCTTAGATGATAATCATCTAAATAAATATATGTACTTATATAGTGTATTCACAAATTTAAAGTGAATATATCCTCTGCAAATTGTAATATATGGTAAAATACACAGATTCAATAGAAATTTAAATTGTTCATTTTCAGTATTGAAGATATGTAGTAGAAAAAAAAAATTCCATAAAAACATAAAAAGCATTTAAAAAGAGAATTTTTATTGAGATTGACTTACTAAAAGAAAGTTAGTCCATCAATCCCTTGCTGAATTGCAGTCCTTCAGTTTCCGGGAATAAGTGAAATGCCTAGAATAAGAACAATTGTAGTACGAGTACAATCAATTGTAAAGAACTCACCTTTCTCAGAAGTAAATTTTAAAGGACCACCTGCAAAATCAATTAATAGTACGTAAGCTGATATTTTAGCTTTAAACGACTTGAAAAAAAACCAAAAAATCAAATAATGCACGTTTATTTTTAGGAAGAAATAAGACAAAAGTGTGTACATAAAATAAATTTGACAAATAGGATTTTAAAAAAAAATATATAAAATAAACAGATTAAAGTAAAAATAAAGGTATATAAAGGAATCAATTCCAACAAAATACATAAAAACTTAAATAAATCAATAATTTTACAACAGCGAAAGGGAAGTGTGATAGTTGTTTGATTATAAGACATATGACTATCTAAATGTAATAAATATAAATCTTGTACTTCAATTTGATTTGTAGATAATTTGTAGGTAGGTTCCCCTACTATTTACAATATATCAAAAATAAAATCTGTTTACAGATTTCCTTCTTGATACTTTAAGATCATGAACAAAAAATATTGTTGAAAATTTTGATTTTAACTCTCATAAAGAATATATAAAATATGTTCACATATTTCGGAATGCATTGCTAACTTTTCAGGCAGTTCTTTTAAAAAAACGACTATAAAACAACTAGATTAATGTTAAGTAAATTGTAAAATATACATGTGTAACAATTATTAAGTTTCTAGACAATTACATACATAAGATCCAAAATTAAACAAAAATAACTAAACTGAATATTTGGAAATAGACTAAACCTCCAGTTTACAAAATATAACAATTACTCTAATAAAAATTTTGTTAGTGCATGTTTTGAGATAAAGCTTTAAAATGTAGAGATATTGGAAAAATGCCACTGAAATCCCTTGTATCACCTGCTCAAAGGCTAAATACAAAAGTGATATAATTTAAAATCATTCTCAAATAAATGACATAGGTTCAACCTGTCAGGATTTTATGGAAAACAAAAACGAATAATCTAGCTATGGCATTTTCATATCAATACGAAGTAACAACTTTTTCTTGGTACATGTTATTTTTTGATAAAATGTTTAAAATGATTTACCAGCTGGAGCTATGCTCCTACCTGAGTTTAGTAAAAAATAATGGAATGTTTCCTCAAACGAGTGTTAAAAACTTTCACCATTTAAAATGTTTTGCAAAACTGGATGGCTTAAATGCATAAAATATAATGTAACCTTTGAAAATTACTAGATAATATAAAACAATAAAATAACAGAATATATTATGTGTAGGGGATAAAATAGAGCGATGGTACTATATCGTTGTCCATAATGGACTTTCTGGCGGAAATGTAAACATGATGAACTTTGGACATGTGCCTTTTAAGGTCTTCATTTCTTTTGTATTTGGACGGACACAATTCACAACAAAATTTCGGTGGAACGCCAATGCATTCGTTACGAATGTGACGCTTAAGGTGGGCTTTTCTTAAATAACTTTTTCCACATACACTACAGGGGTAACGAAGTTGATACTTTTTTCCAAAATCTGTAAATAAAAAAATTCGTTAATTTAAAATACTTGATATAAATAAGCTTAAGTTTTTCATTTATGTTCTTTGCAGGATTAGTGTTTACGATTTTATGTACAGGGCCAATATAAACAATTTATGTAATTTTCAGACTTTATTTGCTTATGTTTAACGAAATTCTTAGAAACTCCTTAATTATAATAGAAGGCATCATAAAAGATATATAATATCTACATTCGCAGTACATTTGTTGAACTTAGAAAATAAATAACATTGAATAAAATTATTAAAAATTAAAAATATATTTTTAGTAAGTAAATTGCTTTTATTACACAATTTAATTAAATAGATTTGTGATAGGACACACGTTTTAAAATATTTCAATGTTAAGAAGTGTCAAAAATTCACAAAATTTTCAAATTTATTTTAAAGAGTTCTCTTTCTATTGTTATATAGTGACTTTGCAAGAATAATTAAAATGTTGTCATTTAGATATAATTAGTTTATATATTGCAAATGCATATGTATAGTTTTATGCTGTATTACACTTCGGAATGAAATTTAAGAATAATAAGAATTTTACATATTTTTTTTTTACTTGTGAACTATAAATATTTTAATAAAGTAGCGAAAGAAAGGCACATTATATTATTTATTAAAGGGTGTCTAGTTACAAACTTATATTAACAAGAACATTTGCGATGAAATCACAATGAAATTTGATCCCCAATTATTATTTATTGTATTTATTAATTATGGTTTAGGATGACACAGTTTGTCTTATAATTATTAAATATTTTCCCATACAACTCCTGATGCAATTTCGGAATAATTTAGTCGAGGCAATTGCCGCAAATTTCAAGATTAATTTAGTAAAATAATTGGACTACTGAATTATTTGTACCAATAGAATAGGAAATTATGTATAGAAACTCGAAATGTTGTATAATTAAAAACAGATAACATAAATTGAAAATTTACGAAATTTGTAAGGTAATATAATTTTCCCAAGTTTGGAAAGCCTACAAAGTTGTGTAATTTTCTTAAAACTGCTTAGACTTTGCCAATTTGTTTTGCTGTGCAATTCTGCTCCTTTTGAAAATTTAAGGTTATTGCTATTTGTAAGTCTACAAACTGTTATTGGATAGTGTTATAATACAAGATCACTGTCAAAGATAGCAGATTTTTATTCGAATTCGGTTTATTTTATACCAATAGGTCTTTATCAATGTGATAAAATTTGCACTCCGGAGGCTTTTATTTCAGGGATGACTTTTCATTTCTTTTTATTTTGAAAGAAAAACCAATAGCGTCACAATTTGGTCATTTTTGATTCCCTATTTACAAAAAATTTATATTATAGTATTCTGAATGCTGTCTGTCTATAGATTTTTTTTTCTCTAAAATGGTTCTGATCATTAGTATTTTTGAAAAAGTACATACGATTATTAAAAATTATTAGTTGTGGTTAATTAAGAAAAATAACACAATAAATCTCTGTGTTCATCTCTACTTCATATGAGAGTACCAAACGTAAAAATTAAGTAGAATCTAGTGTTAAAGTACTAACATAATTAAAGGATTAAATTTATTAACGAAATATGTTAAAAATTCAGTTTATTTCTTCCTATTAAACTTCATTAAATGAAAACTGAAGAAAATAACGACAATTAAGTTAGTGTTTAATTCAAATTAGAATCCTACTGATGGCGCAATATTTTAAAAAAGCTTTGATTTGTAAAAGCATCAGGAGCAGCATAAAGATGTGAAATCCAAATTTTGTGCAATCACATTTAAGTAATTATAAATTTTAATAGGTTAATGTTCAAATAATGTTCTCTCTTTGTTCTTTTATTATTAATCATTTTCGAATTAATATCCTGCGTCATTTGAACTCTTAGGCCTAAGTAAGTAGAAAAGGAAATGCTATTTGAACATTTTAAATTATTTAGCCAAAGAGACTAGCAGCTCATAGCGATGTAAATTCGCGACAAATGTAAAGTTCAGAAAAGGTGATAAAGATCAAGATGAGAAATTAGACGAGTTCGTGATATGAAAAAAGCTTTGTACATTTTTTAAATAGGTAAATATGAAGGCCGATTTCCTTAGTGGTCCATTTACGGGAGCTGCTCATATTAAATCAGAACCGAGTGCTCTTTTCGCATGTGCTCATTCAAAAAAGCCTGAGATCTATAGTTCCGCGCGCACAGGGGACATCTATTGATTTCGGGATAGAACCGTGTCTTCGGGAGGAACGGATTGCTCTGAGATTGGGGATTCAATTTTTTCGGCACGTTTCCAGGCACTGTAGAATCTTGAGCGTCCCTGGAGAAATTGGGCACAATTCGTTCCTCCGATTTCATTGTTGAAATTGTGGCAACCACGGATCCGTCGTCTGAGAGTATGGTTACATCAGGACTGTTCTGTTGGCCCCGCGAAAGTACCGACGTATCGAAATCTCGAACGACCGGAGAGTTTGACCTCAAATTTAACAAATTAGCTGACATTGGTGAACCGAATACATGGCAAGGCTCTGCCTGGATTGGGGCGCGATGTAAAAACGAATATCTTTTTGTTATTTCATTTAAACGTTTCAAGTATTCCACGTCCTTCCGAAGCCAAGAGATATCTGAAAGAAAAACAATTTATATATTATCAATAAAATTTAAATACACGGCAAATCCAGTGCGGGTTATAATAACATAACAAAAATATTTACAGAAACTTCAGTTTATACAAAAATATGCGTTTTTATTAGCTTGCTTTCAAAATTCTAATTTTACAAAATGTTTTTGGTTCAAAAGAATGATGTTCGCATCATTGTTGTTCTTAATCGTTTCTTTACAATAATTGATATCCGATCCGATCGTAGCGCGCATATTAAATAGATTTAAGTTTAGGAATAAATTAATAATAAATAAATATATATGATTTTATTATATTTATGTTACCTCTTAGGCTGCGTCAAACTTGGCACAAAATGAGCCCTATAATACAAAAATATGCACTCTGTATCTTATAAAATATACGTATCTCAAGTTTATAAACACTTTGTTTTATTAGATATATATTTGGTTCAAAACTTAAAAAAGTATTAGAATTCTGTTAAAGGCAATGACAACGTTTGCAGGGCGAGACTTTTCAAAGAGTGTTTCTCCAAATCTTTGAATCGTGACTTTTTTTCTTGTACATCGTCTTTTTCGTCATCATTTTCCTCTTCCAATAATGCCTCAAAATTTATACAATGTGTCTTGTAATGCCTTTTCAAGTGATACTTTCGTTTGAATGTTTTCTTGCAAATATCGCACGAGAACTTCTTAACATCGCCGCAGTCCAGACGAAGGTGTCGTTGCATCGTTGAGTAAGATGTATAAAATTTTCCACAATTATTCTCACATGGTACAATATTTGGCCAAAGTGCATTGCGTCCATTGCTATCTAAGCATTGTCCTGAAATTTCATGAAAAGAGAAAACATTTTCCGTATAGGAGACTCCTTTCCGTAATGAATTTCAAAAATGGAAATTAAAACACTCCAAGCGAAAACTCAAAATTAAATTTGCCAATTTTAAAAGAAACTTTGCAACACAACAAAAAAACTAAAGACAAAATTTACCATGCTCACAAACAAACCGACGCTAGGATACTTTTCAAAATAGGTGAAAAGCTAAACTTTTTCAAATCACTTCGCGCTTTTAAACGAATTGATCAAAACTTTTAAACAAATTTTTGCTTTAAATACAAAAATGAGAAATTTTTATTGGAGTATTTCGAAAGTACTGAAAATTTACACAAGATACATTTTAAAAGTTTCATTTTATTTACAAATGTATTGACAATGCTTTCTATAAAAGAGAAATGGTAAATGCAAAGCCATTTGCAAAAATTAAATTTAATTGTTGAATTTTATAAAATTTTTATAAACAATTTCCTAAAAATGTTAAAGAAATTATTTTTTTTAAAGAAGAACAAATTCACAATGTGTTTATTAATTAAACTATAAATAATCTGTTGCAGCTTTTCAACGATCTGTATATTTCGTAATTGTATACAATAAATATAAACAATTTGGAAATTTTAATAACTGTTTCGATTGCGTTTAATTCATTTTAAAAAAAAAGTAAACCATCTTATTTGTGCATTAACATGTGATTTTGTGAAAAGTAAAAAAAGCGTTTAAACTTTTTAATTGAATTTATTTGATTTCGGAATGGTCTTCGGAGTTACGGAAAAGAACTTCAGTTTGTGAAAAGTAAACATTTATGTTAAAAAAAAACTAACCACTTCGAAATTACCTAAGAACTTTTTCTAAGTTAAAGTCAAACTGTCACTGTTGGCGGAACTAGTTCAAATATTTAAATAAAAAATAAGATTCAAAGAGTTATAGGTTCAGTTGCGATTTTTGTATATATTTTTTTGATAGAAGTTTTTATTCATTTCATATTTGATTTATTAGATTAGACATTATTAAGGCAACGTCTGAAGTTTTATTTTCCTCCCAAATGTATTGAAGCGTTTTTAACCAGGTTAAGAAAATTTTAAAAAAGATTAAGTCATCAAAAACCTACTAGCGGGGGTAGAAGCCTTAAATTACACATCTTACCTGTAGACCTCGAACAATATTTTTAACCTAGAGCTCTTTTCAGGTATTATTTTTAAGAAAATAGCTGATCTTTGGTTGGAAATTATATGTAACTAGCTTACCCGTGCGAATATTTTGCACAAAAACTTTTAAGTTCTACCAAATTCCCCAGGAGAGATTAGGTATGTTCGTTCAGAAATTCGATAAAACAAATTTGGGACGCGCTGGAGTGCTCCGGACAATTGTGAAAAAAAAATAAAAACCCTGGCGCCAAATAGTGCTCCACTGCTTTTCCAAAAATATTTTCGACGAATTTTCAAAGAAACGTTAATTTTTAATAGGTTTCCTTATTTTTTGTCATTCGTGAAGGTAATCTTCAAAATGTCTCCATTATTGGTATAGCGATTGGTGATTCGTAATAATGAACAAGGTATAAAATTGTTCACATCACAAATTAACTTTTAAAATAAATAATAATAAAGAATAAAGAATTTTAGGGTGCGTTATTGGAATGGTAATAAATTGTGCATTTTTATTGCTAAAAATTATAATGAGATGTAAAATAATTTGTGAAATGAAGCTGCTTTAATTCGAAGTCAACTAATTTATATAGAAAAAAAATGAATTTAAATACTTCAATCTATCTACTAGTGTCGTTACAAAATTATTGGAAATTTTGCTTGTTCAAAAATTTCTTCTAACAAGTCTATAAGGTCATAATTTTTAAAATTGCCCAGCAAAGTTTTGTTAATAAACTAGTCACAGCCAGCGTTTAATAATTCATAATAATAAATTTGCTGTTCAGTAGTCGGAATGTTTGATTTCTTTTCCAACGATCATAAGAACATCAACAAATAATCGAAATCAACAAAAATTACAATTGAATTATTATTTTTAATTGCTTAAAAGCGCAAAATTACTTTTCACATGTGCAATCATTATTTTATTTATAATAAGCTTTCACTTAAAATTAGTTGTAACGAAAATGGAGCTCTTAAGCAAATATACAATTTTTGTGAAATAATAATTATACCTATGTATGTATATTTAAAAAAATATATTATATGTACATGAAATTAACAATTTAATTCTTAGGTCAATTAAGATTCACTTGATTTTTTATGATTTGATCTTAAAGACTTTAAATGATCACGCATGACTCAGTCGATTTGATTTTAATGTTTTAATTAGATAAACTCCTCAGAGCCAAACATTCTCCGGCCCTTTGGCCTGCTGTGGAGCTTCATGTGACTGATTACATGATGTTTATGCGAAAATCTCCTGTTGCAATATTCGCAGACAAATTGCTTTTCGGCACCGCCACATTCAAAATTCATGTGCCTCTTCATGGTGTAGTACGAGGCGTAGTGCCTCCCGCATCCCATCTGGCAGTAAAATCTTTTGCTCATAGTTTTCCGGCAAAATGTCTTCGATCTCAAGTATTTAAGAGGTATGATGCTGATTGAACCTAAAAATAAAATATGTTAGTGATAGCGTTCTTTTAAGCTTTTCCTCGATTTTATATAATGTAAATCCTTTAATCCGTTCTACTGTACTCATTTACACAGATTTTAAAGTTTTTATAATATTTTATATTTTAAGTAAGCAACTGGAATTGCAAAGGTAAGGAATTCTTTTATTTTGGTTAATAAAAAACAGTTTTACCAATGAATTTATTTTATTGTCTCGAATTTCAATATAAATCGCAAGAGAATGAAGATTACAATTTAATAAAAATTGTATTTTCCAACTCTTCAAACATTTAAACAAATAAAATATGTGCAGTGGATTAGCAGTTAATGTTGCGCTAGAGCCCAAAGTTATGTAAGTAAATTATTTATTTTGCAAATATTTAAACAATAAAAGACCCAATTTTTTTTTTTTAAATACCTTTATATGTAGAATTAGTATCCAAAAACCCTACCCGATTAAAATATGAAGAAAATCTCAGAGTTATGCAAACTTTTTAAAAATAAGTATTATTATATCCCTTTTAGTGAACACATATCTTAAGCCTTAAGCCTTAAGAATAAATTTAAATTAATTTATATGGACCTTGAAAATCTCAGTACCACTTGAAAAATTACGCATATTTTTTTTGTATTGTGAAAATAAATTAAATATTTATTTTACGGAAAAAATATATGCTTGGTGATCGATTTTCGGGTAACAATTTGAAATACTAGTTTTATGTTGATTGAAAAGCAGATAATTCAAAATTAGTTTTCAGTTTTCAACATATTGGACCTTCACGATATTATACCAATTTTTCTTCTAGCTAATTTAGACAAATTTCGATTTATAATATTAAACAGTGGTTAAAATCAAAATAAGAACAGTTTGTGTGCTAGGGAATTATTCCAACTATGTGAATTTGTGCAAAGAAACTACGGACTCTACGCACTAAGCAATCTAAAAATAATTTTTTGATCTAAATATTTATTTTATTCTTGTGTTGATTTCTAGAATAATGAGGACAATTGAATCAAATTTTAGCTCGAGTTTTTTACGGAGTGTCTTTAAATTCAAAGGGCGCAACTCTTTTTAAGAAAAGACGAAGAAAATTGTTCAGCTTACTTATTTTCTGCAAAACGATCACCCAAAGAAGATATAGGTGATATATAAAATAATAACTCATTATAAATTTAGTAACTACGATAATGTTTTATTTTTGTTTAATAAAAATATTCAAGACTAATTGCACTGACCTAAAACATTGTAATAATCTTCAAAAATTACATGTACTTACAAACCCCAAAAATTACCGAAGAGAAAATCAAAACCGACGGCAAGAGAGGGCTGAACGCACGGTATTTGAAAGTCGGCTGCAAAAGACTAGTTTTTATTTTAAAATAGTTTTACTATTTCAACATGTGTGTCAAAACAACGATTAACAGCACAATCAAAATAACTAATGTTAAATTGAGATAAACTAATAAATAAATTAAGAGATAAAAACAAGAACAAATTAAAGCAAATCGTCCACTGCTACTTCTGGTGCAATCTCTTCAAGTGTTGCTCCAAGTTCCATTTGCGACGGAACTTCTTGTGGCACAATGGACAGATAATTTTCTTTTCAACACCGCACTCATGATTCATGTGACGCAACATGATACTTCGTGTTGAATACCACCGGCCACATTTCGAGCAGGCAAATTGCTGTTGCTGCTGGTGATCGCGGTGTTGCTGTTGTTGCTGCTGCTGTTGTCCATTTCGTCTTTGAAATTTTGGACTATACACGTCATCAGTGTACTGAGCTAAATATATGTATTCCCCCCAAAAATCTGAAACATAATTTAAAAAAAGAAATACTTTTGGTTCTTCGTTTTACATATTTCTGGAAATGTTTTCCACAAATATCCAGCAATAAAAAAACGTATCATCGAAAATAGGCAAAAATTATAAACACTCAACTGAACAATTCATTTTAGGAAAACGAAAACACTCTGTTAAGAATTACTGCAAACCAAACGATAATTATGAAAGAAACACTGCAAACTTGATAAGAACTGAAAAGAAAAACGATTTTGTGTTTTTTATACTTCTAAGAAGCTAAAAATGATGAAAGAATAATTAAGTAGAAAATTTTTATTTGCTTTGAAACAAAAGCTATGTCATTAGAACGACACATACAAGACGGTGCATCGATTGAGGAAAAATTAACATACATCTGGCGACACTTTTTAAAAACAAAGTGAAACTTAAAACATTTTTGAATAAGGTAAAATACATATTCCTAAAATACAACCAATTTAAATACATATAAATAAATATAATGAAAATTACTTTTAACCAAAAAAATTATAAATTTGAGAGACATATTTTCACCACATTTTTTCAAAGCTTTTACATTGTTTCGTAAGTAGTAGAGAGAAATTTAACTTTTTACAGAATGCTATTTCGAAATAAATTATACTTTCAAATTTTTTCATTTGATCACTTATTATAATTCAATCATTTGAAATCAATGTTTTTTTAAAAAAAGTATTATTTCGACTGTTCAAATATTAACTGAGTTTAGTGCGGTTTATTAGTAATTATAAACAGCATAAATTCTTATTTATAGATATAAGTATTTCGTTATTAGCATCATGTGCATTTGCTGCCATTTACAGCCTATCAATGAAATGATTGTTTTCATTTCGCTATTATCTTGTTTTCGAAAATGAAATGATTGAAATTATATTTGACTATAATTGGCACATTGCCTAAGGTCCTTTTCATTGTACTTCAAACCGTTTTTAAACCCAACGATTTTTAATAGCACATTTAAGCAATCTAATTAAAAAATGTTCTTATGGCCGGCAGAAATTTTTCTCTTGAGGATAAGGTTCTCTATAATAAATGAACAAGGTTTTTTTCTTGGCGAAGAAAAAGTTTCGGCTACTACCTTTCTTGCGAAGATATGAAGGATTTCGCTTTTTTGGGGAGACTATTGCAAATGTCTATGCGTAATTATTAATCTACTAAAGTCTTATAGAGCTGGAGTCGGACCATTATTACTTGATAAATAAATATGCACAAATTGCTAGATAAAGATTAAGTAAGTGACCTTGGTTGTTTGCTTAGACAAAGCATAGAAGAATCGAACTTTTGAAGATTTGGTTTAGACTTAGGCAAGATTAATGAAACAATGCTTCATTTACATTATAACTTTAAATGCCAATTGCCTACTTACGAAACTTTATTTATATTGTAGTCCATTAACCAACATTTATTTACTAAAAAGTTTGTAGAAGCTCGATAATTTGAAAACATGTAATCCAAAGAATTACAAATACACCGCCAACGAAACAAAAATTTGTGCGACACAAAAACTTTGAATGATAAAAGAGATTTTTAAAGAAAAGTAAGATTAACCTATCAACTGGTGATCCTTAATTCCGATGTACCCGAGACATACGTTCACTTCAGAATGTCCGCAATATCCGTACACTTATCACCGTGCTTTTGCAGCATATGTTTCCTGAGATCGGATTTGTACTTGCTTTTATGCACACAATACCTACAAGCTAAATTAGGAACAATGCCGCACTCATAACTCTTGTGTCTCTTGAGCGACCCTTTGATTTTGTAGGATTTTCCACATTTATCACAAACAAATTGCAGGTGCCGATCTTCCCTTAGATCGGTTTGAGGCTTTATGGTTATAACATTTGGTGAAATGTGCGAGGAGTTTCTGTCATTTCCTTTTGAGTTATCGTCGGAGGACTCCTGGGACTGCGAGAGGATTTCTTTTCCGTCTGGATCGTCGTAATGGAGGCTGTTAATCGCTCCTGTTTGAGTCGGTGCCAAGGACATTGGCAGTTGGACGACGACTGTTGTTCCAGACATGAAGTCACCCGATCCAGATTTAAGTTCTACTGTTTGATGTCCTGGAGGTACAGCCTCTAATATCGTCCAAAAACCTAAAAGTATAATGCAAATAATTTGTTAATAACATTATTGCCACTGATTACCATCAGCCCTACCTATTTAAAGAATAAACGAAAAATCAGTTAAGTACACTTTTGGTTGCTTTCAATTGTCTACATAGGTAACTGTTAATAATTTTATCTAACTAGGTGAAATTATTCGTAGATTTCAAATATATTTTTTTTAATAACTAACCCTTAAAGATGATTCAGAAGAACAAGGAATAATGAAAATATCTGCTCTATGATAAAAGTTTCATATTCTTTAAAATAGTTTATTTTTAAAATAATACTTAACAATTTGTTTTTTAACTTAACTTTAAGATAATTACCCTAAAAATTAATGAAATTATAAGGTCTAAAATAATAGCTCTGCATAAGAAACAATCACTAAAAATTCATCATGTTTCTATTATACATCTAACGTCCCTTAAGAATAAATTTAACTCATAAGTACGATCAAATTATCCATATACTTATTTCATCCAAAGTAAAATCAAATTCATTCAACATAAAAATTGAAATATTTTCACATATCGAATGTATTTTGATCATTAAAATTGTCCAAATGTTTGTCCGAGTATTTAGAAAAAAGTTACATAACTACAACTAATTAGTCCGCGTAAAATTTATCAATGTATAATTTTCCAAATTTAACACACATGTATCCTAGAGAGGAAAAGATTCTATAAAAGATTGTTTGCTTAGAAATAAATTCACACTTTAAGTTTCTTCTTTGTTTTAAACTATAAATTAAAATTACTTCAGTTGCTTACACATAAATAATATAATTAATACATTCTTAAATATAAAAATAGGAAAGATTGTGATTTAACAAAATGTTTACTTGGGACAATATGCAGACTTTGATTTTACAACTAATATTTGTATTAATTTAGTTTTGGTAACACACATTAGCAGAAATGGAGTTTTCCAAAACATTACTCAAATTATAATCAAACCTCCTCAATGATTCCTGTGGCAATGTAAATTATGCAATTTGATATAACCAAAATAATTATGAAAGTTAACATTTTTGTAGGTTCGTATGAAACAACAATTGAATAGCGACAACACATGTTTTTTTTGTTTTTCAGTTTTGCAATTTCGAGTATGCAATTTACCGATGCACATGGAGTGGCATAGGAGAGAACGAAGCCTACGATTGTCAAGATATCTAAAGAATTATTATAACTAAAAATACGTTCACAATCACTTCGATTTCGGAATGTCTGTGTCAGACTTAGAGGAACCATTTTCGTTATTTTTTATCTGTCCGTTTTTAAAACTAGTAATCATATAAATACTTATAACATAATATGAATGAGAACTCAAGAAAGAATCTTTGACAGGTTTTATTATGTGTTAATGGAATGATCTAGAAGTGGGAATGAAATTTTAAAAATAACGAGTCCTTATTTAACTCATTGAAACGCAATCATAATATAAGGAAATCATAATATAAGGTTTGCTTTCCTAATAAAAGTAGGCATTTTTTACGCACTCTCGATTCCAAAAAAAATTTGGTGTTTCTACTGGGACCAAAATTTAACCCAATAGCATGAAGGCACATCCTTACCCCTTTTATCATTTTATTTTATGTTCCTAAGACGAATTAAAACATAAAAGAGAGGATTTATCAAAGCTCTAATTACATAATCACAATTATGAGGAACGTTTCTAAGAACTGTCTTTTAAAACCAAAATTTGTTTCGCAAGTAGCCAGAATACAATAATTCTTTAGTCAATTATTATAAAAGAAATGATGTAATGTGAAAATATAACTTGCAATTTTAGATTTCATTTACCTCCTAAAGCATCATTTGTCATGTAATTTGGTAATATCACTTTTAGTAATTAAGCCTCCCATAATAAATTAAAACACAAAAAAAAACATTTTTCAATCGACGAGCATAATAAAAGAACGATGAGAACATTTTAAGAGGCAAAATCATTTTGATATGGTTTAGTTAATTGTAAGTCATAACTTTTTCTCAAAAGAAATAAATAGAGACTTAACCATTTAAATGTCGTCAAAAAATTATGTTTAAAAACCACATTTAAAGTCAACAATACTGAACGGATAAGAACCTTGTTATAATGCAGAACTTTAACATATAATTGAAAAATAATAGGTTTAAATATTTGTTTCTTTCCTCAATAGTTAATTTCTCCATAAAATTATACGAAGTAGTTAAGAAGAAATTTCATTGACAATTTTGATAGTCTACTTTCGTAGGGTTTAAATTCCATTTAATTTTGCATGGTTTAAAAATAACAATCAATGAGTAACATTATATTTAGACTTAAAGTTAGTGTCGACACGTTGTTCAGTTAACATAAATAGTATATTTCTTCTGATGGACGGTGACTGACTATCACAAATTATATAAAAAACAAACATTTCGCATAATCCATAATAAATTAGAAGTTCGAAAAAGATTAAAATTTCGGAACATTTTGTTGAAATGAATTATGAAAGTATAAAAATTATGTGATATTGTTTTAAATTCCACTGAGATTCATAAACCTTAAGAAATTAAAGTCTTATATGTATGTAGTTGTCATATGCAGAAATATCTCTTAAATCGTTGATAAAGAGATCAAAGAAATTCATGATTCTATGATAGCTAAATGAATGAATTTATAAATCTTTTTGATAAGGATACACTAAAAATGGGTGAATTTACAGAAGCAAAGCAACTAGAGTATGACACAGAAGAAGGTTTGATTTTAAATTTCCTTTCCTTTTAAATGAGTATCCTTAAACTGTGATTCGCCGATAATACAAATAACTAACGTATTTCACTTAAAAACACTGGTAAGTACT
The DNA here is from genome assembly GCA_959613345.1 of Tolmerus cingulatus. Lineage (NCBI taxonomy): Eukaryota > Metazoa > Arthropoda > Insecta > Diptera > Asilidae > Tolmerus > Tolmerus cingulatus. The sequence goes on from OY390708.1 coordinate 5,320,171, forward strand.
CTACCATTGGTCTATCATCGGAAAAATATCACAATAATTTATTAAAAAACTACTTCTACTTCACATTATTGATAAGTAGGATACATTGTGGCATGGAAAAAAAATAAATATGAAAAAAACATAACTATCACAAATTCTAATACATTAAAGAACAAAGCTGAGGACAAAAATATTTAAAAGCTCGTTAAGTACTAAATCGAACGTAGTCTTTTCGATAGTAAGTAGGCTCCTGTTTTTTGTATTCAAAGTCTGGCCAAACTCCCTCTCTCCTATGTCGTTCCATGTGCTTCGGCAAATTGCGTCGCTGTGTGACAATTTTTGGACAAATCGGACATTGAGCTCCCAAGCCGCACTCTTTAAGATGACCACGCAATCCACTAATTTTCTTATATTTAACACCACACTGCGGACACACATAGCGAGGATAGCCGTCGTCCATGAATATAACTTTCGGTTGAATTATATTTAGACCTAAAAGGAGAAACGTTTTAGAAATAAGTTATAACCTAACTAAAGTATTTAAATGACAATTATAAGGCAAGGAGTAAGCAATTTAAAAAAATTATTCAATTTACCTTCAATTTTATTTAAAACATTGCAAAGTCTTCACAAGATCTACTCCCAGCACCAAAATATGAATGTGTACTTTAGCTATTTTGTAAAGTGTGAATTAAAATAAAACGGAAATAAAGTATAATTAAAAACTAAAAAGAGAAAAATTAAAAATCATACAAAGCAAAGAAATATGCAACAATTGATTCGGCAATATAAAAATAGAACAATTTGCTGAAATGAATTTTTTTTATTTATATCTTAATAACATAACTTTACAATTTCTTACAACTATAGTTTTTATTATCAATATTACATATTTTGGTTGTTTTCTTATTGCTACTAATAACTATGTCTCCAGAATATTAGGTTAACATTATTAAATTTACATTAACTAACTTCACAAAGACAAGAAAAATCTTACCATAGTCGTTATCAATTGTAAATATTATTTCAAAAATCACGAATAACGTATGGCAAAATTAAAGTAAGAATTTATAATATGACATACTAAAGCAAAAGTGTGATTCCGCGAACGTGCGTGCGTAACAAGTATGAATAGGGTTTCCAGTTTATATTCAATTGAAATGAAATAATGAATTGTATAAAAAAATATTTCTCACTACCTCCAGAAAACCAATTTTTTTAACTTTAGTTGCAGTCGACGGTCACTTTGCAATACTGAATTTCACGCAAACCTGATATTACCTAAAATGCACTGATTTTAAATTCAGTGTATAATCGTGAGAATTCAAAATGCTGGATCTATTATAAGATACTTTGAACTTCGATTTAATTTTCTATTAAATATTGTAAAATTTATATTAATTTCTATAGCAACTGATGTTTTACACCTCTTATAACGATACTATGCTGATTTATTTAATAACTATCAATGAAAGAAATGCTAAAATTCCAAACCGTAACCAGAGCCACCAAACAGTGATGAAATTTCATGTGAATAACTAAAAAAACCCGCTTAATTACTGATGAACTTATGTATGTTAAAATGTCTTGCTATTGTTGACATTTGAAATTAACATAAATGCAATCTGGATTATATTATTTTATGAGTTTACCTTATTTTAAAATTTTATGTTAACGCATTTATTTTATACACCCAATCTCATTTAAATATTTATGATTATTTCCAATATCTTTTATTATTATTTATACCGTGCTCATATCAAAATAAAGTTATGTAGGAAAACTTACCGAGATATTTATCCATAGATCGGATGTGATGTAGTGAAAAAGAAAACTGCTTTATTTTCAAAATGAGATAGATATTCGAAGTACTTTAACTGGAATTTTAGTTGGACACCAACGATCACTTTCATAAGCCAATGTATTTATATTTACTAATAATTCTTATAATATATGATATTTATAAAAGTTTTAAGCAAACTATTATACTGTCATTGTAAGATACCGCAGTCTGTACTCCACTTTTGCATTTGCAGAAAATTATTATCAAACACAATAAAAATTTAAATTCCAATTAGACCGTTTGGATAAAATATTAAAATATTTAAAGCATAAATAAAGGTTTACTTACCATGACAGTATACTTGCTTAAATGTAGGTTTCTTGCTGAAACATTATTTTAAATTATAAATTAAATCTTACACTAACTGAAGCATAAAATAATATTACACACATAGTAATAAAGCCACGACTTGTGTCCTATAATTGGCTGGAGTAGGTATGTGCATTGTATGTAAATTATTATATTATTTTTTCTTAATACAATGTACTTTCTAGAAAAACTTGTTTTGTACTGAAAAATATACTATAAAAATTCATTACTTCAGTTAGTTACCTCACAGAATCAAATCTTAATTTAATACCATTGTGCAACCAGAATCCACGCTTTTTTCTATAACCAAAACTTTTATTATAACAATTTTCACAAAATATAAAGTTCTGGCACTTTACAAGAATCGTTTTGATTAAAAATTGATTTCGAAAGTTTATACATTTTTTAGTTAATTATTTTACTGTTGATTTTTTCTCGATTTGATTATAATCCAAAAACTCCCTATTTAATCAAATAAAACAAATGGCAAGGAAAACACTAAATTTTAAAAAGAAAATATTTATGAACGATGAATTTGTTAAAAAATGTTCCTTAACTGTTGTTTCCTTTTATTTCCAACGCTTGTTGTTGCTTAGTCACAAAATAGTTTAAAATTTCTCTGAAGAAAGGTTTGAAGAATTTTCAATAGCATATCAAATTTCTATGGTTTACAATTTACATAATATGTTCTCGTTTATTTAGCTCAAAGATGTAAAAGCGGACTAAGTAAATGATGCGAATGTTTGGTTGCATTAACTCAACCTCATGTTGAGTTTAACTTTATTACACAAAAACTCAAAAAAACGATAACAGCTGCCCCTACGAAGTCCCGAAAAAATATCAAATACAAAACTTTCAATTATGAGGAAAACCTCTTCTCCTACGAGTTGGATATAAATTAGAATACAAACAAGTATATTTGATTTCACAGGAGAGTTCCTTTCCTATTTTCTCCACAATTCTGGAATACAGAAAACCCTATTACATCTTGCTACAGGTTTTGCTTGTTTTCAATAAATATGATCCATTTAAATAAAAAATACATAGAGCTTTTTTAGATACCTGTCCTTGTCCAGCTATCGCATTTCTTCCAGCACAAGTTCGTTCAATTCTCATACATTTTAAATCTTCATGTTCCGTAACAACCTGCAAAAATTGACTGTTAATATTCTTATCAAACCATTTAAAATAACGATTTACCTTTTTATGTAGAAAATGTCTAAAAGCAGTCGGGTGCTATATATTTGCATATAAAGTTAAAGGACGAGAGGTTCATTGAATCAAACAACAATTTTAAGTTCTTTTTGTTTAAATTTTCAGTTTTTTTATATTTAGTCGACTTTTACTCCACAATTAGTATTTCTTACAAAATGTATTTAACCTCTCGAAAGTAACAAAACATATTTCATCGCATGATTTCATTTACTCCAAAAATAAAACGAGATATACATTCAGTAGAAATCATAATTACAAATTCATTAACAGGAAAAATAATGAAAGAAATAACAGAAATAAACAAACTAAGAACGTAAGATTTTCAACTAGTTTAACAAAACTATAATATAAGGTGTAAAGTTTGATTAAGATATTTGAATTACGGTAAAATATTTAAATGTATTACAGCCCGTTACCTCAGATTTAGTAGTAAATTATTAGAAAAAAAGATATATTCCATTTTTTTTTTAATTAAACGTACAAAGTAAAAGTATATAATTTCAAATTTACTTCGTTATCTTAAATTGGTTAGTAATTAGTGCGGTTTGTGTGTTCTATTAATTTACTTTCACAATATGTTTTGCTTTTTTTACAATATATATATTATATATAAAGTTTATTCAAGTACCTATGGTTTAACGAGGATTGCTTGCGGCAAAAAATTTTTGTATGAAATTTTATAGAAGCTGTTAAGTGAATCCTTTGGTATTGCTAGAATGACTACAAGAGTTAGACAAAAGTTTTAGTAAGGTATTCAGAATTATGCTGCTGTAACGACTATTGACATTGATTCAAATGCATCCTTGCTGTGTAAATGGCACAAAATATTTTGGCAGAAATTCCAATAGTTATCAAAAATTTTTTGTCGCAAAATCAAGTTTTCTTTCTTTCAAAATATTTTCAAAAAAGTGTGTCAACATTCTTTATAAAAGTACTTCTACTTGTTTATTTATAATAATGTAATATTCTCTTTAAATATATGTAGATATATAAATCAAATTATTTATTGTTAATAATAATAACAATCACAAATAATCACATCAATATTTCTTTCACAGCTCCATGGTTACTTGATTTTTCTGTATTATTTAATTTTTTTAGAAAAATATGTTTAAATTAAGATTACTGCGTGTTTCTTTTGAAAATTTTGTGGTTAACAATTACATTTAAACCTTTGAAGCAAACGTTTTAAATATTGATAAATTCTGATAACCAAAAATTTATGTTTATGTTTGTTTCAAAATATTTCCTGGTCTGATTTCAAAAATATTGATAATTGAAGCGTTCCTCTCCAGTCTGATAAAACATGTGAAATAGGTTTGTGAAATAAATACAAAACAGAAGAAAGTTTGTACTCGTAAAGAAAATAACGCAATGCAGACCTGACATTAATTGAATTTTCGATCGATTGTCGACGCTGCCTCGTGTTGCATTACTGCCTTTAAGTATATTAATATCATGAAACCGCAATAAAAGATACAGCAGCTCTTAGGAATCTTTGAATCCGATTTATAGAATGTGTGTAATTTAATTTTCTATTGTCCCAAGGGAAAATTGTCCCTTCATTTAAAGAATTCAAGATGGGGCGAAAATAAAAATTTAAAACAGAAAAAAAAATAGACTAACTCCGTCTGCTACTATTAAAGCTTGTCCATTCATTCCAACAGCAGTTTAGAAAATATTTTAATTGACTGAGAAATCAACAAGAAATAATAGTTTAATAGTTCATTATGTATATACAAAACAAAAGATTTTTTTTCTCTTTTCAATTTAAAAAATACAGCTGTGTTACTATAACTTATAATATAAAAAAATAAACTACGAAATATATAGAAAAAAAAATAATAAAGAGGACTATATTTTTTATATCACATTCCAATTGTTTTATGATGACTATGTGCGATTCAACAATATCTCAATATTAACGCAAATTTCTTTTCTCTAAAAAAAAAATGTATGCTTTGATTGCTGATATATCCAATTCGCCTATCGATATACAGTATGATATTCAATCAGTTAAACGTTTAAAAATGATTCAATCAATTCAATCATATTCTAAAAATAAAAAACAAAAATACATTTTCTGATATACATATGTACGTTATGCTAGCACTAGGCGCTATTCACTTTTCCTGCTTAAGGCAACTCTATGCGGAATCTATTTGGACCGAATTCTTCAAAAATCTTATCACATTCTTCTTTATCACACTGATATCTATCGGTTCTTCCTTTTTATCGCTTTTAGTTTTTTTTTCAGTCTTACTAAAATTATCTACAATTTGGTTTTAAATATAAACATTTTTCTTATAAATCTACCCCTTCAGACAATAAAATCTTTTTGATAACGAAAAGCAAACTCCTGTAAATGCGAAATTTTAACAACTTATTAAAGATATTGTAAGGTATTTTCTTCATTTCTACGATTTAAATTACCCAAAACGGAAGTCAAAAGTTGTTGAACGAACGAGTTTGAAAATTTAATATTATGAGTATCATATAAAATTAAATCAAATATTTGTTAATTATTCTTCCTAATTTGATTCACATAAATTACATCATAGTTATAAAAAAAAATAGGTAACTATGATTCTGATGAAGTTTCTTGTCACCAGGAAAACAATTTTGTCGTTTAACGTTAACATCTTAAATCAATCTTTTCCAATAATTTCCCCAATTAACGAAATTAGTTTTTTAATCTCTAATTCTAAAAATGTTTCGTTGCTTCTTCTATTAACAAGTTTTATTTTTTATTTGCTCGGCGACTTCATCGCAATTAAATTTCTTAAATATTACCGTTTAGCATAATAGTTAAAATACAGCCGAATAAAAATGTTAACACGATATGTATAATGGACCTATGTAGTTCACCCTAATGAGAGTAATTTCAAAATTTTAATTAAGCTTCAATAATGTTTATATATACATTTATACTTCGTTATTATCGCGAAGTTTATACTTAGACTTTAGGATAAAATAATAAAATTTAAATAATCCATTAATTGTAATAAAAAATCACTAAATATCAATAATAAATTGCGAAAGAAGCTTGCTTTTCGAAACTTAAACCTAATATTGTCCATATATGATTTCAATGTCGAATTAAATAAATTTTAATATGTTTTTGAGGGTAGGATTATAATAATCAAAAAATTTGGAAACAAGCGCCTGCGCTTTAAAAAAAATTAAAAAAATAAGATAGCAGCTATAAAACAAAAAGTTCAATTAGTCTTAATAAAAATAAAGGAAAATAAGACTGCAAATAATGCAAACTTAGCTCCCAAGTTGCCTTTAAATATCACTTTAGGAAAAAAAAACTATAATTTTTTTATCACATAAAGCTACAGCCCAGTGCTACCAAGTTAATTTATCGCCATTCTCTTTACACATTTAATAACCATTGTTTGAAGAAGTGTTATTGCACGTTAATGTTGTTAATTCTATTCGAAAATATCGATACTTCTCAACAGCGAAAAATCAACGACTGCCTTCTAAACAAATTCCTTCGCAAAAATGAAAAAAAAGTAAAATGAAAAAAAAATAAACAAAATAACCCTTCCGTATGATTGCTTTACAAACTACCTAAGATGGTAAAAGAGACTTAGTATTTTACGAAAATACGATATCATCGGTTTTGGTGCGTTCGCATGTGTAGGACTAAATTATGCTTATGTTTGGATTTCTTGTGACAAATGGGGCACTCGAACTTCGGCTCGACGCCGCACTCGAAGCGGATGTGCCTGTTGAGGCTGTGGGGCCTCGCGTACGAGTTGCCGCAGCGCTGGCAGGTGAAAGCACCCCACCCACCCCCTCCGCTGCCACTGGAGCTGCCAGCTGCCAAGTTTCCCCCACTGCTGCCACTGCTGCCGCCGCCACTCTTAATAGGAAAATTAATTAAAGGACTAGCTAGGGGCGCTGCTGTCGACGCGATGCCCGTCGGTATGCTTGGCGTTATCCCTAAATTTTCGATTTTTAAAAATTTCACGGACTGCAGGGGCGAGTGGTGGGGAGGGGGTGGCTGCAGTGTGGGTGAAGGTTGCATACCTGTTCCTGGACTCGTCGTTCCCGGCAAATTTGAAACTGGCGACCCGACCGCTGCAACCGCCGCTGCAATTCCTGCTGCATACGTTGAACCGACGACGGACGTCTGCGCGGTGATCGCCGCCAAGGATGGTGGTGGGGGTGGAACCGGTGGCGGCAGCGAAGCCGCGATCGAAACCAACTCTTTAAACACCGACGCCGTCGTTATTAAGCGTAAATCACACGGCTGCTCGTCAGGACTCGGAGTCGACTTGATCCTCTGCTGAAGTCCTTCTCCTGTTTGAACAAACATGGTTAAATATTTTTCATCGAATTTACTCAATACTGTGAGGTAAATACAAAAACATTTTTATATATGTATATTATTGAAAAAAAAAAAAATGAATAATAAGTAAATAAACAATCAGAGGAGCATTAAAGCGCAAGTTAAATTGTTTATACAAAAAAAAGAAGATACAACACAAACAATTTCTGAGTTAATAAATTAAAGAGCATTTAAACAATTTATCTTATTATGATTACACAAAAGGAAACATTTAAATGTTTACCGCTTTTTCTCAGCTAAGTTACATTGTGCGAAAATGTTAATGGCATGTATAATTGTTTTAAATTTTTTACTTAGTTTCATCAAAACTGTGCGCCAATTATTATTACAAATTTTATACAAAAAATTTAAAATCATTTTAAAATTCTTAGATTTACTACTAAAGCTTCTTAATAATCAAAATTTCATGTTTAGTAAAGCCTTACACGAACTTTTTCAAAAATTAGTTCAGTCCAAAAGCAATTGGAGGACCCCCGCAACCGTTTCTTTTTTATTAAATATACAATGAACTTATTATAAAAGAAATTCGTTTTAATAATACAACCATATAAATATTGTGCACAATGGCAACAAAGGAATAATGGAATTAACACACAAAAAAAACAAAAAAAATAGAACATAACACAATGCTCCAAAGAACATTTATGAAAAAAAAAAATTACTACATGTACTACTACATACATATAAAATATTATTCGAAGATAGCACATTTGCCATTTTTCGAAAAAAATCACGAACAAATTAACAAAATTTCACAATAAAGAATTTCGTTTTTGCTTTATTTAATTTAATTGGAATGTAGATTTTACCTTTGAACATTTGAACTGCTGAGCAGAACTTAAGTTCGAAATTTTGGTACACAGATTAAAGAAATCATTTTCAGTGCTACTACCGATTAGCGAATTGAATAGGAAAGTTGACAAAAATATTTGGGCACCACATCCAACCCGCCAAAAAACAGGATTATATTTATTTTTCTAATAAATTTGTTTTTGCTTAAAGTTTTGTTAAAGGCTCTGTCAGGAGCTATTGCCATATGTTTCTAATGAAGATTAATGTATCTTTTAAATTCATGATAAAGAGTCTGAATCGTATAATTAATTTAAGTGAAGGAAGATAATAATTAAATAGAAAAAATTGCAAATATTTGGGCATTCTGGATTTATATTAAACTAAATAATAATAGAAGCTATAAAAAAATATTTTAAAATTGACATTACCGAAATGTTAAAGGACATAAGTGTCATAGTTAATTTTGAAGATTTTTGTAACTTCGCATTTCTTTAAATTTTTCAAAATCATCCATAATACTAATACTGCCTACAAAAATCTACGTACTGTCAGTTTATGTTGACACTAATCAAACTTTATCATAAGCGAAATTCAAACTGGTTTTTACAAACTCCGAAGAAAAAATACTTTTATTGATATGTGTAAAAGAACATTTATATACATAAGTATATAAAAGTTCTTTTCAGATATGTGCATTCCGTGTTATAAAATTAAGTCTTACAAGAATATGGTAAAGTTGAAATAGTACAAAACAGTTTTGTGATATCATAATAAAACCAATCTCTCAGTAGTACGAATATTTAACAGACAAATATCGGAACACATAAATAAAAAGAGAACTTAAAAACACAGAAACGTTTCGAATTATATAAAACTAGCTATTGGTGACTTTGCACCTATTTTCAATAGCATTGATAGTATTTAAAGTAACAAGAAAAACAGAACAGAATTTATAACCTGGCACCATTTCAATCGAAGCTGAAATAACATGGGCACTTTTTTTATAATAAATAAGATAAAAAGAAATTGTTTTTCCAAAACCTGTTCCTCTTAATAACATCTTGGACAATCTAGCTTTCACAGAATAGCCAAAATAACATAAGAATTCCATAAAATTCATTATTAAGCAGTATGTAATTTTAAAAAGTTAAAAAGTATCACATAAAAGATATTGTGTAAATATAACTCCTAATTATCAATACTTGAAAAATTAACTGTCTCATAATAAATTAGTATCGATGAGAAATTAAGGTTTGTTGTTATGTATCTTTTAAAAGTAACAACAATTACACTTTAACTGAATTTAAATTTCATATAAAACAAGAAAGCTGGAAATAACGTAACATTCGTTCATAGGAAAACAAGACACTATATAAGATTTTTTGGAAAGCGCAAAGAGCAGACAGTAATATGTTTTATCAAAAACGAGAGGAGACTTTAATAAAACTATATATTTTAGTAGCATGCATCATATAACTTTCTACCAAACCCCCTTTACTAGAAGTAAAGTTGAAATAAAAAAACAAAGTAAAGAAAATAATAATTATAATAAAAAGTAAAAACAATAAAAACTACTAAAAACATAACTCAAGTTTCTCATTATTTTAAACATAGTTTTGGAATTAATAAACATTCAAAAGATACGTAATTCTACAAACACTAATATAAAATGCGTTAAAAAGGAATGCTGAAAGTAAATATCACGGTCTTCTTCAATCATTAAAAAACAAAATCAAAAAGAACTACTTTTTCGTACAATACTGGCTAATGATAAAATCAATTAAGTCAAGAGGTATTTAAATGTATAGTAAAATTATACCAGCTATCCTGGGTAAGAACGTTTTCCAGTATTTTCTGTGTCCAGTCGTCTTTAAAACTATACATTTCGTTTTGAAAAGTTTACAAGTGAATCGAACTCAACCGATGATTTGTCCCTTTGAAGAAAGCACCTAAAAAGATAATAATGTTAATATGGTTTCATAATTTAAATATATAGTGGAAGATGCAAACCAAGGGGAAAGATTGGTACTTTTTATGTTATTAATTGGATTGTGGAGCTTAAAATGGGATAGGTGGGATAGGAGTTGAGGGTACACTGCTTCGAGGAGTTTAAAAAATGATTGTTAATTTAAACAAATCATATGGAATTAAAAAGAGGTAAAGGCATTTAAACGAGTATTTATTTCTTTTCCATTTTCTTTAAATATATTATGTTTCATTCCCAATAGCCATAAAATCTATCAGTAAATTAGAGTTTAATACTATGACTAATTAAGTATTGATATAATTGTTATTAATAATATAATTTTTTTTTCCATCATACATATTACCTTCCAGCTAAAGTATTATTCAATTGTGTCTCTTCTAATTTGGAAAGCAGTTTTTAAAAATGTCACATCGTGTAATTAATTCTAAATCCTTCTTGCAATTTATCATTATGCTACCATTTGCAATTAAGTGTGAAAGATAAATTAAATAAATAAGTAAATAAATTCTTTTTATAAATAATAAATAAACTCTGAAATTAAATAAAAGAAAACATATTTATTAAATTCATTAATTTAAACTAAAGGAACTAAAACAAAAATAATATAAAATTCGACTAGATAAATTATTACAGCTCGGAATGGTTATTGCTCATTAGCCATTTATATTTTATAAACTAAACGAACACAAAACATACGAAACGAATTAAAAAATTAATTCATAAATAAATTAAATCACGGAATTTAATATTCACGCACGTTCTTAAAAGTTACTGCAAATTGTGATCTCAAGGTGTGTCTTTTCCTAGAACATTTTTAAATTAAGTTTACACTAACACAAGGTTTAATAAAAAATTATGTTTAAATCTCATTTTATGTTTTATAAAGCATTTTTTACTAAAACAATCGCTATGCTTGTGGAAAGGAATGTTTGGTTTAGAAACATAAAAATTATTTTGCTTATTTTTAATGCCGTTCATTATACTATTATTTAATTTTCTGTTTCAGTTTTTACATTGTTTTAATTATAAAAACCTTAAAATGGCGTGTAAGATTGGTTAATGATGCAAAAGAGTTTGTATATCAGATAAATCAAGCAATATTTTAACATTTTTATTTTAGGCATGGCTGAAATAAAATTATATCACAGTAGATATATGGAGAAAAACAAACAACTTTTTTTAAAATAATTTATATCATGCACTGCTCTAACTTGCAAAAAAAAAAAGCGAAACCGTACAAATACCAACACTGCTGAAAGTTGCATCCAAACATTAGAGCATAGGTGCATTTACTTAAAGCAGTTATTATTTTAAATATAAATGGATGTTTGTCAACGAATTTCAAAGAAAGCGTGCATTTCTTAAAGGAGTTAAATTTCGACTTTTAAAGGACGATGCTTTAAAGATTGAAACTTATTTCTACAGAACGGCAGTATTTACTATTAGCGCATACAAATTTAGTCCTTTCCCATGATTTTTATCTCGAAACCGACGTTTAAAATTGTTTACACTTAGTAAATTTTAACACCTAAAATACATTTTCATTTTTCAAAAACAAATAGAGGAATACACAATCTTGAATTACTCAAATATTTCAAAAACTAATAAAATGTATGGAATATTGCACAATTATTAGAAATTGCTTTAAAATGTTGACTTTTAATAATTAAACTACCAAGAATAGCGAAGAAACCTCCTTCGAAAGTAATCAGGTTGGTATTTCGTTATGTAATATGCAATGAATATGTCAACTTATTTATATTTAGTATTCATTTAATTTAACCCAAAATTTTCTGTTACAATATACAATATATACCATATACATATGTATATTGCATATATATTAACCAATCTTACACTCATTTGTTAAGTGATACATAAATTCGTTGAGACATGCAATATTGCAAAATTTCCACGAGAAGCCTTTCTTATTACAATCGTGATTGATGTGCAATTCAGACGCGTGTATTTACAGGATGCGCTCAAATAAAGGCAAGATGTAATAAACAATTCAATCCTACGGTGTATGGCTTGACAAAATTCGTGTAAAAAACCCTCTTATTATGTTCTTGCAATTATTTAAGGCATTTGACATAAATAATTAATTCATTAGTATTATTTCTTTCCTTTTTTATCATTTTCTCAGTATTCCACATATTGACAACATGCGCCATCATAAGTACACTGTCGCTGTTCACCTCAGTTCTCAATTAAATTACTAATCCAAGTTTAGTGTATAAATAGCAAGATATTATACAAAAGAAAAGCATACCGGTAAGATTTTAAATCAAAGAGTTAATTTTCCTACCTCCAACTGCTTTTAACAATATAAAAGGAAATAAAGAGACATACAAAGATTTTTATAAAATTTTGTACGTCCAAGTCTATCTACTGAGGATTACCTTCGTCGTCTTTATTTTTACATTTTGTATTAAGATGGCGCTTCAGGTTGCTATGGACATTGGTGCGATATCCGCACATTTTGTTACAATAGAATTTTGGCGGTTGACCGCACTCATTTTTCAAATGGCATTTTAGGCTATTCTTCCACTTATAATTTCTGTTACAATTTCGGCAAATCCAAGGTTTTTCAATGTCCGCGTTGTAAATCATGTCTTCAGAATGCTCAAGGCTTTCCTTTCGAACTCGGTGATTTTGCAGTAGGATTCGGTACTTCTTCTCCGATGCACTATTGTGAGAAACTTGATTTTGTAAAACGCGCATTGGTTTCGGTCGTAGGCCAATCGTAGACTGATTCGAGTAAGTGTTACGGACTTTTTTAACAGCCGCGTAAATCGCAGTTGCTGCTTCTGAAGGAGAAACCGTGCTCTCCGTTTTTATCTGTTCAAACGCCCAGGAGATGGGACTCGAAATCTTTAAATCATAATTAAATGTGGGGCTTGTATCCGAATGGTTGCTATTATTATTGTAAATAGATGGACTTGGACTATTGCGTTCAATTTTCACAACAACACCAGTACCAGAAGTATCCACGGGGTCTTCTTCGTCATCTTCTTCGTTTGGTTTAGTGTTAGTGTCGGGAGTTTTTGTTAAATCTATTCATTGTTATTTTATTTTTTTTGGAATGTTTGTAAATATTTTTAAATGTTGCATGAATTTTGTTTAGTTTGTTAGTATCAAAATGTTCGTGAAGGTTAGCGTGAAAAGTAGAAAAGAAAATTATTTTAGCATTTTGTTAATAAAATTGTAGAATATTCGAAAATTAGAGGAATAAACACCAAATATAAAGGTTTATGTAACAGAAGCAAGCCTAAAAGGGAACTGAAAATGAAATTAAATAAATAAAATTAACGAAAAATCATCAATGCAAAAATATTCTTATAAAACAATAACTTATCAGTCTTATCACTACATTTTACATCAATTGAAGTCTGTTTTATTTAACTCACTATTACTATTTTTATCACTACTTTGAAGCAATGTGAATTGGTAAAAATAATTTGAATTATTGATTTTCTGTAGTTCTATAAAATTATTGAAGTTCTAATCGTCTAACATAGGTATTTTTATTATCACAATAACATAAACTTGATCGTAGGATGACACATCGTAAATTAAATCCAGGCACTAAATTAACTGCCCGAGACCCGTGTAACTGCTGAGAGTATCACAATGAAACTACTACGGAATTTAAAATTAAGTTCAAAACAAGAACATATTCTCTGATTTTCAAACCCCCGGCGTAAGAAATAAGAATAAAAATTTGCATCGGATATAAAATAATTTCCATTACGTCATCAGTAATAGTCCTCTTGAGAAAGTAAATAAAAGCAATTAGTGAAGCATGGAATCTAGTTGAAGGTGTAAAGGGTTTTCCCCATAAAATCTTATTGTGCTTTTGTTTTCATTGCATGCCACAATGTTTTATGCTAAAATTGAATGGTCGAAAACAATACAACATTGTTAAATGATTCAAATTCAGGTAGTTATTTATGATGAAACACATACTTTTATCGTTTTTTTATGAGATTTGAGAAACTACGGTTACAAATCAACTAACATTTTAGATAGCATATGACTAGCATCTTATGTAACGAGAAAAATGCATTTTGCAGTTTTATGAACACTGAACTTTATTAGCTACATCCAAGCTCTATTCTGTAGGTATGACTGGGCGATCATATCATCGTTGATCTTTAAGAAATTCTGATTTATTTTCTTTGTATCAGGTACTTTCATATTTACAATTTAAAGAAATATGTGTATATTTTGTAAAAATGAACTTGGATTTGAAATTCAGATTTTGTAAGGTAGTGTTCAAACTCAACAAAAATGAGTTCAAAGATTTTCACATTGGTGTACATAGCCCCCTGAAAATTTCAGATTGAAAATATATGAATTATTGAAGCTTCACTGTAGAAAAATTCGCACAACAATAACGAATTTTAAATCACGAATACTTTTACTACTGCTATAGACAAAATTGAAAAATTTCACTTCTACAGATTTTGGTAGTAGAAATAACCGCCTTCAGAATTTTATAAAACATCAGTGAATCTTTCAGACTATGAACGTTATGCTGTAAATATAAGTTTTTTTTAAAGCAAAATCTACGGTTCAATCTTTTCCATACAAACGTTGTAATGATCTCCAAATCCAATTCAATTGATGCAAAAATAAATTATCAAGTGTTTAATAAACTTTAAAACAATAAACATAATTGAACTAATAAAAAATCTGAAATCAATAATGTATTACTTGATTCGTCTTGAGTATCCTTGGTATTGGATGCACCAGCTTGATCAGATAACATCAGCCAATTCCGCACTCGTATCCTCGAATAAGTTTTCTCGTTATTACTTTCATCTACAAAAAGAGAAAAAATAAGGAAAAATTAGTATTTGAGCGACGCCCTAAAAGCAGCTATAAAAACAATGTGCCAAAATAAGTTAATTTTCATTTACTGCTTCATATTGCAAAAAGTCACACAAGTTCAAATTAGCTCTGTAAATCCATATTGAGCTATAAAATTACTTTAAAAAACCCCAAAAAACACTTTACTGTTTCTTTAATGAATTATGAATTAATCAATTAATAAATTTGTTTTAAACAAAATGTTACCCTGCATTTATAATACTTACACTGCTTTGGGAAATAAAATTGAAAATATTAATAAATTAATAAATATAAATGAATTTAAGGTCACAACAACAACAATTATTTTGTGTGTTTATAACTAAACCAAAAATAAATGAACCAAATAAAAGTAGGATAGTTCGGATAAGAAAACATCAAAATTTTCGCTTTGAACAGTTTTGTAATATTTTCTTTGTGTTTTTACCACGTATATAAATTTTTACAGTATTTGCTCTTTCAAAAAGTGTATATATATAATAATAATTAAAAACAATGTCAACTTCTTTACAAATTAACATAAAAAATGGAAGAAATAATCTATAAGGGTATATAATTTTGAGCAAGCATATACGCAGAACAAATTAAAGTATGAAAGTAAGCTTAACCAAAATCTTTTTTAATTTTAATGAGTATTTGTTTTGTTAAGTATTTCCACTTTTTTCCTCCAAAATTAAATTGTCTGGGGTTGTTTCTATACGTAAACGAGATTTTTTCATTACCAATACCTTTTTCAACCTTTATACAATTTTTTTTATTATATAACAAAAGAAAATTTTTCTGATTTTTTAAATATCTTTTAAGCCCTTCACCAATTTTTACCTTATTTTGAAGTATAAAACTTTTTTAGAAATTAAAACAGTTTTAGAGCGAGATATTCTCGCTGTATTCACACATACATTTATAATAGAAAAAGAACAAAAGGTAAACAAAAAAATAAAGGAATAAACAAAATATGAAATAGTAATAACTAATGGAATATATTGTCTTTTAAAGCTAAATTGGAATGTACTTGTTGTTCAAATCAAGCAAATTTTCTTAGAATTTCCTCATATTTTTGTTTTACTATCTTTTATCACAAAAATAATAGCACTCCGCTTAATGAAAAAAATTCGGAGTCAATTCCTGGGAAATATTTATTTACAGGACATTTGAAATCATGGAACATTGTATGTTATACATATGTATTTCAATTACAAAATCAAATGGCAGATGTTTCAGAAAAGATAATCTTATAGGAGATTTTAAGGAATTTAATTAATTAAATGCTTTATATAATTATTTGGAAAATATTTTTAAATCTATGCTTTTCTAATTTTGGAATTTTGATTCCTTGAGAATAACTTGGTTTGAAAAATATAAATTTTCATTATTTCCAAACCCATAACGGAGAATTTTATGAATACTTGTTTTTTTTATTTTTTATTTGAAAGCAAAAGTTGATCTGAAGACGTTTCAAACAAACATCTGTCTAATTATTTTGCTAACGCAAATCAGTTAATGTTCACTTTGAAAATTCAATATACCAATAAATACGATTTCGAATTTAACAATTTTCCATTTTTTAAATTTACTTCTCGCTAAATCGTAAATGTATTCATGTTGAGTTAAAAGAATATTGATCTAAATGATAGTTGCAGCTATCAAATAAATACATTACTTTTCTAGTAAATCGCTATTATACCTGAGTTGAGAGTCTTTAAAGAAACTGTGATGTATGGCTGACAATAGTAACTGTATAGTGATTTACATTTATTAATCTTTCATTTTCTAAAAACCTACTGACCAGAAAAAAAAACATCTCTGAAGCATTAAAAAAATACATACAAAGTCGATTTGAACTTCAAGGTTCTCCTTAAACAGTTTACGCGATTAAAACTATAAAGTAAACTTAACAATAATTTCACAATTTTTTCACTTAATTATTACTAGAAAAGGCACTTTTTTAGGAAACTATTGTTTTACTGAGTAATTTTTTTTTTTCATGTTTTCTTGCTCCTAACTAAACTCATTTATGAAGACTTTTTCTATGTATAAATTCAAAAAACATATTTTTAAAAAAATATATTGAGGTAAGACGTTGTTCATCCTAAAACAAAATGCATTATTTGATACGAGTACTATTTAAAAATTAAAGAAAAGCGACTGCGGTAACAATAGTTATTTTCTTGAGTTTTCGTTTTTTATGTTCCTAATGCAATGAGGATTGTATTCAATACCATGGCTACATTGTGCACTATTATATTATTATGGTACTGCGAGAAACATAATTATTATTTTCAATAATGTGAGTTTAGATTTCTACCACAATTATTTTTAAACAAAATACTTTAACGGTGTGAAATGCAGTTTCTCTCTGAGCTCTTTAATATTTCACTCTAAGCTAAGCTAAAATACTACAAAAGTATAAAAAAAAGAATTAAACTTATTCCTGAATGAATTACTACATAACTTAATAGATATTCCTTTTTCATACTTTCAATATAAAACGGAATGATTGTGGTTTTAATTATTTGTTGTTTTTGTCTTTATTTCGCCTAATTTTGATATCGACAATTTCAGAAAAAAATATATATATATTTCTTTTAAAAAACTATACTTTTTACTTCCTCAGTTTTTAACAATATATCTTTATTTCATCTATAATACGAAATTTATTTTTGTATACATATATAAAAATGATTTTAAACCTTTATACAATTGAGGAAAAATATCAATCAAAATTGCTTTCTATTACCCCGTCTTTTGTTTCGTTTGTCTTTCTCGTTTCCTTACAAACTAAGAGAATATCACTGAATATGTTCGTTTATTAACCTTTTGTAATTCTGTCTCATAGATAATAACCATTTGTCCAAGGAGCGCTGTCAGCTGCTTTAGAAACGCAAAAGAAAAAAATATTTACTTGTTGGGAAAAGTCCTTTTAATTTACTTCATTTGCTTTCGGATTAAATTCAATATAAATTATAATTGAATAAACT
This sequence comes from Tolmerus cingulatus, assembly GCA_959613345.1. NCBI lineage: Eukaryota > Metazoa > Arthropoda > Insecta > Diptera > Asilidae > Tolmerus > Tolmerus cingulatus. Next base: position 5,338,512 of record OY390708.1, read on the forward strand.
CGCAACCCAATTATCTTCCGGAGTTGTGAAAGTATGAATGATTTTCCTAACTAATTGATTAATCATTACAAATATAAGCAATGAATTACAGAAATATAATTTCTCATTGTGGAATTGAAAGGGAATTAAAACAATGCGTTAATTCCTATTCGAGAAAATTCTCGAATCTAATGATACTATTGAAAAAAAGAGAAGAAATAGTAACAAATAATGTTCAAACGTGTGAGCAAAAGTGCTTCAATATTATAAAAATTTAATTTTTGCTTATAATGAATCCAGTTAATGAATCCGAGAGTCAATTGATGCTTAACTCGATACGAAATAAATTCGCATTTAAAATAAGCGTGGCTTCGGAGCCAAAGTCTTCAATGATTTTAATAATTGGCTCCTACTAAGAAAGTAAATAAATCACAGAACAAATTTATCAACTCCAAAATCATGTTGCCAGCAACAAATTCTTGAATTGGAGTTGATAAAGAAAAATTACTGGGACTTGGAGTCTTATCCGTGCAAACGTCCAGTGAAGAAAAAGTTCTTCGAAGAAAAAAACATTTCCCCAACAAAGCTATATCATCATCACTCCCTTTTAAAATTAGAAAAAAATAAAAATAAATTCAATATTGTACAAAAATAACGAAATTGCGAAAATTATTTACAAATTCTTTAAAACATGAACAATTTAATATACACATTATAAAAATTTTGGCACAGCGAAATTCGTTTCTAAAGAGCCGGCGAGCACCTTGTTAAAGTAGGAAATATCACCAAAGACTAAAGAGAACTTTTCGAATACCATTAGCTAAAAGCCGCTGTTTATGTTCGCCACATCTTCGGCAGAGAATACTTTTTCTTCTAGTTTAAGAAATTTCTCTTTATGCATTCGCTCCATGTGCCGACCGATGTGCATCTTTTGCTTCGCTCGGTAGACGCAAAAAGGACACTGGAATTGGGGCTCCTTGCCGCACTCCCACTTTTGATGGTTTCGCAGGGATGACTTGAGCTTGTATATTCGGCCGCAATCGGGACAGGGATGACCGGAGCCACCACCGACACCACCCCCATTATTGGCACCTAAACCACCTATACTTGAGATGTTACTTAGTAAACTGCCTACACCGCAAATATTACCCGAGCTACTATTATTACTATTATTTAGTGACCTTAATGCACACTGATTGGGGCTACTGCTAACAGCATTTACAATACTACATCCATTTGGTGATGAATACGTCGGTGATTTTCTGTCAATTACTGATGACGCTGTAGATGATGAGGTAGATAGGGGTTTCTCCATTGTACTTATAGATAAATCTTGTGGAAATATCAATGGATGAGCACCTTCTCGTAATTGAGTCACTAAGGGCATCGCTAGACGCGCATTCCATTGATCCCAGGTTAGACCAGCAATGCGAGTAATACTTAAATCTTCAGCAGCTGCTGCAATATAAGTAAATAAAAAAATAAAGGAAAAATAAAACCAATAAAAACTCAACATTATCATTAACTTATAACTTTAAATAAATTAAAAACACTTAAAAAATTATATATATTTTTTCTCACTTTACTAAAAAATTAAGATTTTACTTTTGAAATATAAGGAATTTTGCGTAGTTGCAACTTATGAAAAAAAGATAGAGTGGTAAAAGCGATGTTAATTTAAGAAAATTAATAAAAGCAATAGGTCTAGAATTATTCCGGTACTATAAGTATAAATAATTAAACTGAAAGAAGAATGTAAAAAAAATATACAAAGTTAATTTGACAAGCAAATAAAACACTAACGCATTGAATCGTGTATTTCTTGGCATGTTCAATTATTAAACCAATTGACTTTTGGTACAAAATATTTGCGTTATTTTTTAATAGTGATTAAATTAATGACAACATTGAATCACTATAAAATGAAGGGAAACGTTATTGATTATAAATATCACACAAAACATAGTATAAAATTAAAATACTTATAATACACTACTTTCGGTGCTTTAAATTGCTACGCTTTCCTTATTCTTCTTTTCTCCATTTTATTGTGTATTGTTATTTATTTGTAATATTCATATTTTCATTGTAATCCTTCTGAAGCAGTCACCTGAAATAAAAACATGTTAGTAAAGTGCTCTTATAATCCCGAAATAACGTATTTCACAGGAGTTAAAGGAATACGGAAAGGAATACGGAAAGGAATTGTATAAATTGAGGTTAATAATAAAATTCCTGTTAATTTTAATTGATTTCTTTACCAAAAATATTTATTTCAGTTTTAATTTAAAATAAAACAAAGAAAAATAAAATATTTCTAATCTTTCCGGTTATATTATTATGATAAGGAGAATAGTAAGATATTTTTGAAAATCCTATTGATACGTTCTTCTTACGTATTTCGAGTACCTTACTTCTATGTTTATTTTGAAGACAACATGTTAAGCAAGATGTGATTTTCATTAAAAATTCTCGTATAAACTTTGAAAATTAATATTGTATGTCTTATTACTGTCTTTGTTGCAGATCATACATTATAATTATCTTATGAGTAATATCTAAGGACGTTATCCAATATTGATCGCAATATGGATCCTTTCATACTTGTATCACTTAAATTCATCCAACTCTGAAACTTATCACTGTGACGCAAATTAGTGATTTATCTTTTATATAATATTAGACCCGACCTTTGGTCCAACATTTAAATCATTGAACTTCTTTTACAGAACTTGAAACAAAAGAAAGAACAAAAGAACACTCAGTGTCTTTAAATACAATGAAATATGAATTTCGCATTTAATTGCAAGAATTCCCATATATTTATCTGTCTTCTAGTAAATGTACATTATTTTAGTTGTGTGGATTAAAAATGATCAATATCTCAAAGTCCAAATAAGCACCGTGCACAAAACAAACAGAAAATATATTGGGGCTTAAATCACATTTCTTTGGAGGAGTTTCAAAAATATTTAATTTTTCATATTAAAAAAAAAACTGAATACATGATAACCCAAAGTTTTTAGTTTTTGAGAATTGAGAAAGAAATAATAAAAATAGTCTTTTTCAAGTGATCTCAAAACTGCGAAATTGCTATACTTTTTGATTACATATTTCTGTAGATATTGAGTGACATAAACAATAACGTAACTGTATATGTATATAAAAGTTAAATTATTAATATCCAACCACAAATTATTTTTAAATTAAAGATAAAGTAAACTTAATATTATCTCAACAAATTAAACATGTTATTAAACAGTAGTTATGAGTATGAAAAACAATTATGAGTTTTGAAACTAGTCTATTTTAGCGAGGCAAAGGATACAATGAAATTCTGTCTCGGTACACCCGAAATAAATTTGATGAATGAAATTCGAATTTGGTATACTTTAAAACTAAGAAAAAGGCATGAAATAATTTGATAAAATTTTTCAATGAAAAGGGATAGGGTAAATTTTCTCCTTTGCAAAAAAGAAAGAAAATGAATAATTTTAAACAACGCTTTAAAATTTACAGAGTAAACAATTCTTTTGATTAAAAGCCAATAATGTTTATATAACGAGATCTTTCACAAACAAATAAGGAAAAGTCGTTTTTTTCTAGATTTATATCTACTAACTATGCGCTTATTTTACAATTTAAAATGTTTATATTATATATATACTTTTCGTATTTTTAAAAACATCTCTATATACAAAATATAATATTCTTTTTAAAATGAATGCAGTGCGACCAACCCTTCAAAATGCGCATAAACAAAAATTTCATAATGCTTATTTTGCACCAAAATAAGTACACAAAACGTGGAATGTGGTAGAGAAGTATAAAACAGAAAGTAATGATTAAAAGAGTAAGGAAAACCAATAACTGCCTTAATACTCCTTGTCATAGTAATTAACTCTAAACTTTTTTTCACGTTTGCTGCGACGAAGTTCTGGAAGTGGTGTCTTAAAGATATTGCAGCTACTTTGATGGTCGGTGAGTTCTTGAATTGAGTGCATGATTAAGTGACACTGAGGACACAAATACTTGGCCATCTCCTTCTGTTCGTCACGGGTGAAATCAGGGTTATCTGGCTGTTCCACCTTGACGGGGACAAGCATTTCTGGTATTTCTGGCACGCCTTCGAAAGACCTAGGGAGTATCCTGTGCTTACGCTGAAGATGCTGCTGAAGATGTTGTTTCAACTTAGCCCTGTATGGACAAATGTGACAATGGAATTTTCGAGGTTTGCTACAATGTTGCATATGATTGTACAAGCTCGTGGTTAAAGAGTAAATGCGACTGCACATTTCGCAGCGATAGTACGCCTACCATTTATAAAAATCTTGCATTTTAGCCATGGTGGCTGCAAAAATATATGCGGCAGAGGTTTCTCATCATAATTAGAGTCCTCGGCAGCAGGATTTGGATTATGCCAGGTGATGTTTAATATTTTCAGATCACTCTCTTTTGGTGAAACTGCAAAAATTAAAGCTGTCTTAGTGGCTAATTTCTTTCATTTATTAAGTGAAAATAATTTTTTTTGTTTTATTATTATTGTTTTCTTATTTCTTGTATTTTTAACGGTGAAGATATCCGGCAGTATTTTGTAGGAGACTGTAAACTAAATCAAAATGGGTTAGAAATTCTTAGCTTATTCCAAAAGTATTTCAAAAGAAATAGATAATTATTACTATAATTACAAAGAGTTTTCATTGATAACATATATACATATATATATAATTTTACATTTCTGTATCAACTTAATAACTAAGAGGAAAATATATAATATCAATAATTGTATTAATTCGCAAATTTTTAAGCTCAATATTAAAAGTTTAGTGATCAGTTGAATTATTTTACATCAAAGCTATTTTAAATTCATGAAAAAATTAAAATTTTATGTACACACATTTCAATTATGATCTTCCCAATACATAAATGTTTCTAATATTTAAATATTAGAGTGAAAGTTGAAAGGATATAATATTCAAACTGTTTAAAGTAAAAACAATATTAATATTTTAGCCAAAAGAAAATTTTGTTTATTTGTAAGTTAAATTCAGTTTAAGAGAAATATAGAAAAAATTACTGACAATTACACTTTAAATTACCATAGCAGCAATTGCAGTCGTTTGATAATTCAGATCAAACCATAATTCGCTTACGCTTACGCAACTGATTTAATATTATCTCGCTTGGCATGTTAATTTTGAACAGGAATAAAATTTATATTCCATCTAAATCATTCACGGTTTGTTTCATTGCAACTTGAAATATGCTAATTTTCTATGTGATTTTTAATTGAATTATTTATTCTATCAATGAGATAACAATTACGCAAGTCTTCCGTTCTTTTGCGTTATTTAATTAACTAATTGAAAAGACAAAAACTTAAACTACATTAAATTGAATTTAATATTAACTATTATTACAATTAATTATTCTGAAGGGTCTTACTCACTTTTCCTGACATTGATGAATCCCTTATCGTCATTTATATTGCTATCGATCGATCGATTACTTATCTATTACTACTATTTGAAATAATTTCTTTTTATGTTAAGGACAGACATTCGAATTCTTTCTTTAACTTCATTCATGTATAGTTTCAAAATTACCAAAACAAAACTTTGAATTACCCAACAAAAGTATGTAAAGTTCACATACATTCATATGTACACATAATCTTATTATTACAGCTAAATGTTAAAGATTTAGTAAGAAAGCTGCCGTTATTTACAAAATAAAATATTTTTTAAGAGAAATAATATAAAATTCACCGACAATATCTTCATTTAATTTATGAAATATCTAAGCTTTTTGTGACTTTTGAATGGTTTCCAATCTTCATCTGGATCTTCGATCTTAATAACTTCATCCATAGGCATCAGGGTGTCATCTAACCTGCTTTTCTTGACTAACTTGTGAACTTGCTTCAAATGCTGGTACAATCCGCCTTTAAGCTTCGATTTATAGCTACACAAGTGACACCCAAATTTGGCAGGTAGTCCGCACGTGAATTTCAAGTGATTGTAAAGGGTTGTTTTCAGAGAGTAGGTTTTCGGGCATTTTGGGCACTGATAGTAAGAATTTTGGCCGCCATCTTCATTGTCGATTATCCTTTGACTGGCATTTAGAAGTTCTTGAAATTTGGAGTCCCTAAATGATCTCTTCGTAACATCGAAAGGCGAGGTGCTTCTTTTCGGAACAACGAAGGCTGAATTGGTTCTCTCATTCAAACTAGACTCGATTTTGATCTTCGTTGGGAATTTTGCGTTTTTATATTGCTTATTGCAATTTTTATAATTCTTATTATAGTTTCTGTTATAATTCTTGTTATAATTTTTGTTACAGTTCTTCTCGGATTTAAGAGTGCACGTAAGATTTTTTAAATTTTGCAAATACGAAATTGCTGCTTTCCGTCTTGGTCGCCCCAATGAACTGATATTACTTATTTCTATTTTAGGTATCATTGTAGCATATTCTATAGCTTCTTCTTTAATTTGTACTTCAGATGGTCGTAGGACATCGAATTCATCAAAATTCTTCACATCCTGCACTTGTAGCAATTCATCGTAATCGGGAAGTTCCAGTTTAATATCTCTTATTGGCGGATAGACTGCAAGAAGTAAAGCTGCATCTTAATTAAAGAAACCTTAAAATTTCAAGTTGATTGATTAATGTTAGTAAAATATATATATTGTTTTTAAATTCAATATTTTCAAGACAGCTTGTGTAACTCTATTGTTGTAAAATTTCTTTATTGACGCGCTAAGTACATAAAAATAATATATTTCTTTGTTTTTACATTAACCCAAAAATATTTTATTATATTTTACAAATTATTGTTGTACCTTATATTAAATCGATCTTCTATTTATAGATCTTTTACAATAGCAGTGGTACGACAAAACTTTGATGTTTTAGATGGAGTTTTAATTAAAAAAGTGCTTAAGGTAATATTAAAAATTTTCCAAAATGAATTTTAGATTTTCTTGGAAGCTCATATAAATCTAGTAGCATAGGTATAATATTATTTCTGTATAAAAAGAGAGCTTACTAGTTTTAACTTTAGAAAAATATTAATATAAACCTTGCGACATATCTGACCTTATGATAATCTAATATTATATACATATGTATTTACTTTTGGTTAAAGAATTATTACGAACTTCATTACAACATTACAACATTTTTAAGTGCTTCAGTTTGTTCATACTCGAAATGTGTTTAAAAAACATGATTTAAAGAAACCCCGTAGAAAATAAGGAACCTTTTCAGAAAATTGTGTTAGTTAAATTATTTTTGCAGCGAAAAGGAATTAATAAATTTTAGTAATTAACTTCGTCTTTTGTTTCCATGTCAAATTAGAAAATTCATAAATATATCATTAGGTACTTTTTTAAAAGCCAGTTACTCCTTATTTCAAGGTTATTATTTATTAATTTATTTTATTATTAAAGAATCTACTTAAACCACTGTAGGGACGAATTCTGGCAAGTAAATCTTATTGTTGATAACTTTCCCTATATTTTGTGTGTTTATCTGGTGGTTTATAACGTCTAAGCAGTTCAATTGATTGTTAATAACATTTTGTAGAATGAATAATTGATCCAATCTTATACTAGATACAATGCTCCTTTCAAACTATATTATCAAAAAAGATGGAAATCGTAATGGTCTTTGACTCTTCTAAAAATAAATAAAATCTATTTAAGACTGTAAATACAAAAATATATTTGTAATATTAAAAGAATTGTTATTTTAATTTGTATGTATATTTACCCAGAAAATATACTAACAATTAACTTATTGGTGTTTTTAATTACAAGAAAGAATACCTTATTTTTGCTTTCTTCCCGAATTTCGTATTCCAAAATAAAGTAATTGATTTTCTTGCAACATGATGATTGATGCCGTCACCTAAAAATAAAATATGTTAATAAAATTATTCTTAATCTTTATTCGAAATCCTGAGTTCGGAGAAAGAAATAAAATTTTAGAACTGAGGAAAGATAGGATGATGAAAAAAGGTTGACAAAATTGTTTATAAATATTACGAGGTAATCAATGATTCTTTAGAATAAAAGAATTTTATTTACGAATAAAACGCCATTGTTTACAGTTTTAAAAATAAAATCTTTACAATTCATTTCCTTTTATCAGTAATATTTAATATAGAATTATGCTTATGCTATACTCATAATAAATTGATTCTTTTAGTGATCTTTAAATCAATATACTTGGCTTCCATCATCAATTAATATTTCTTATTTGAAATTACAGAAAAATGAACATTATGTATTTAGTATACATACTCTAATATGTTTTTTTTTACCAGAAAAACTGTTATAAATTTCGAAATATTTATTTCTTTTGTACACAACTCTTTATGTTTTTTTTCGTTTAATCTTTTTTTCTTTTTGTAAACATTAATTGAATATGAATCTTAAAACGAAGGAAAAAATAAGTATACATTAATGAAAGCAAATAATTATATCAAAAACGTAAAAACAAAAATATAGAGATGTGGCCAGATTCTGATTTTGTAATTTTCTTTTGTTACATTTAATCATTTTTTATTTTAGTCTGTTTCGTATTCCTCGAATAAATCTGCTTATTTTTATTTTATTACATAAATATTTGTGTCCTTCTTACATAAAGAAGCCAACAAAAAAGGAATTTGTTCCTGATGGAAAACAGAAAATTTGAAAATTTAAGTTTTGTTATTTAAACAATTGTTGGCAATTACTCTATGTTTAAATTAAACGCTTATTTGGTTAGAAAAAGGAATAAATAACCAATTGTAAATTCAAGTTTAGCCTCTTGCAGTTATATTAGTAAAAAAGTATGAATTTTCTGTTGTTCTATTAATAGTTCATTGGCAAAGATTAATGTGTATGATATAAATTTGAATAACTTCAGAGAACTTCTAATAAAGATGATAAAGGGTAAATTGTTGCACTTCTAAATTGATCCTGTTGAAACTTCATTTGTGAAATTCTCCCTTTAAAATAATTAATTCAATTATATTTAATAACTTAAATTTAAAATTGATGGGTATATTTGAAATTGAAGTGAAAAGAAATTATTAATTTAATACATCTTCTTTAAAAACACCACATGCAAGTATTAACGTCACGGTTTTATTATGAACTTTTCTCCGAGTGAATTATTAAAAGATTCTATAATAGAAAACTAATGTCGTAGAAAACGCAAAATAAGTGTGACCTCCTTACAGGAAGAAGGGTATGCCTTGCCCTAAACCCTTCGTACAAACATTACGAGTAAAAACCGTCGTTCAATTGAATATAAAATAAGATTGCTTTGAAGATTGTGATGTATTAGATAGGAATTTTGAAATCAATTTGTAAAATAATTAAATTTTACAATTTGGGCTCGAACAATTTATGCATCAAAATTGGAAAACACTGTATCTCTGCCAATGCATCGGTGTATATTAAATTTGATAATTAAAATGTAAAAATGAGCCAATTTGAAATTAGCAACTTGAATAGAAATGCTTTACGAATTGTTTAATGGCCACTTCTACAAAAGTTTTTGCAAGTAATGAACCCGTTTTCGTTTTTTATAATTGCACTAAACCATATATGTTTTGCTTTTAAAACAAAGTTAAACCATTAGTACTTTCTTAATACAAAATATGCTACATACGAATGAAATAATAAACATTGCCATTGTACCTCTAAATCGTAAAAAAAACTTGTATTAGTAAAGTGCCCGAATACCCAAGTCACGTTGTGTAAAATAAGTAAAACAGAGCGAATCATGATTAACATCGTTTTTCCTTTTATATTCTGAATAAGAAAATATAATTCCGGCCCATCTCTAAAATAACAAAAACAAGTTTTCATAAAAATACTTATATGTGGAAGCTAAACAACACATTCAGTATGAAGAAAAAGAATAAGAAATTCACTATCGTAAAGCAATGCATCTAATTTCTCTTACTTATCCTTAAAGTCTTGCTGATCTTAATTTGCTAAACATATACAGTACACAGTAAATAAACCTAATCCACTTTTATCTCTCTTTTTTTAACTTTTTGCTTATCAATATTTTTCTCTGCTGTTGACTGTTGCTGTTTTCTTTTTAAATTCCTAATCTATGTAAACATTGTTTTTAAAATTTCTGGAAAAACAGGATATTGTATCTATTTAGCTTAAACGGGCATAAAATTATTTGAAAAATAACGTTTTGTGTGCTATTGTTTAATGCGACGAATTTCAGAAAATTGTACGTAATATCTACGTAGAGCCATCGCACGAACATCGTAGAACTTGAGTAGGTTCAAGAGTGTAAAAGGTATAAAGAAATAGATAAAAAATTGTTTTTTTAAAAAATCTGAAAAACTGGAATAAATCATATAGTGAAGAACGCACACACCGACATGATAATGAGTGTGCTTTGCTGAAAAGTTAGCAATCATAAACTAACTAAACGTAGACTGTGTCCTACGGGTGTGAAAAACACTGAGAAAGTGATGGTGATCAAAGCTTCTCGTTATTTGTTTTTTTTGTTTTTTGTTTTTTGTTTTTTTCCTTGTTACTCAATAACTTTGCAACGAATACGACGATTTTGAAAAAAATTCGATTTACTTAAGCCGGGGCCGAGGCTCATCTTACTGCCTCCGCCCCCGCTTGCTCTCGAGCTGCGGCTTGTCGGGGTGATGCTTTCTGACGTGGACGCCGAGGTTGCCGCGCTGCTTCGCCTTGTAGGAGCAGTAGGGGCAGGGGTGGCACGGCTCCTTGCCGCCGCACTCGACGTTCTCGTGTCGACGCAGTGTCGACTTCCAGCGGTACTTCTTGCCGCAGTGGCGGCACACGTACAGCTTGTCGATCTCGTCGCTCTGGGTCATGGAGGAGTCGCTCAGCGCCAGCTCGTAGGTCCGCTGCGACTCGGTCTTCATGGGCGTGGTCGTCAGGATCGTGTAGCTCTTCGTGATCGACTGCTCCTGGCCGGAGCGGCCGGGGGAGGTCGCCGGGGAGCTCGTCTCCGTCACCTGGGTGGCCTGGGTCGTCTGGATATGCTCGCTGATTTCAGCGGGGGCGAACCCAATGCCGATCTTCGTCCCGTCCGGCAGTTCGATGTCGTCGATCTCCGCGTATTTCACCAGGTCGCTTATTATGGAGGCGGACTCCTGCGGGTTGTTCAGGTCTATTTCGGCTATCTCGTACTTCTTGTCGGCCATGTCGGAGGCGTCCACCTTTTCCGTGATTTGTACTGCAGTTGCGGCGTTGCTGTTGCTCTGGTGCGGAATTGGGCTTGGGAACTTCGCTCGTGAATATTTTATGCGCGGGCCGAGGCTCTTCTGCTGGATGTTGACGTCTCTCAAGCCCAGTAGGCTGTTTATGGTTTGCTGGTTCGCTGTTACAATGCTTGCGTGGTCTCCGACATGGGGCTGAATAATTGTCGCCGTTGTTGCAATTGCAGTTGCCGCGGACGTTGATGGAGCTTTCTTTAAGTTGATTAATTCTGTTGCGAAAACAAAATTTTATATTAAAACACAAAAGATAGGTGTTGAATTTGACAATATCTTGAATTGGAGTCTCTACCTCTAAATATGCATTTATATTACGATAAATATATATATGATTTTTTTTATCCATACGTATCGCAGACCAGTGAGTGAAGCTACATACTTCAAAAAGAATAAAAAATAGCGATTTCCAAAATTGTTTACAATGCGAAGAGTACCATTGAAGCATTAAATAATAAATAGAAGTAATTTTTACTGAAAGCAGGCATAATTTTAAATTTATAAGCTTTAAACAAATTATTACAAATATCAATAATTCTTGTGAATCTAAAATTCGGATAACAAATACATTCATTTTTTTTTTTCGTGTGAAGACCACAGATGCAATAGATCGTGAAGACATTCTTCTTGGAAGAGAAAATGTACGAAAACTTCATTTATTACTAAAGTTTCTTTCATTTAGAAGGAAGTTTAAAAAAGCCTAACAAATATTAGGTTTCATTTGGCCAAAAAATATTCAGGACAAATTATATATTTTCATTTAACGATGTTTCCGTTCCGATATGATTACAATTTATATTCAAATTTTTCAAGTAGAACACAACATATCTTCTGTTCGTTCACTCATTACATAGCAAAGTGTGAAATTATTCGAAGGGTCTTACAGTGTAGTTAATAATACGAAAGACGAGATATAAGGATATTCAATTATTCAACTCTCCCTTTAAGTTGCTCTTAACAGGCTTCTTTTAATTAATTTGAGAAGCCAACCAGCTCGATGGTAAACGAAAATTCGGAACTAGTAAAATGGGAAGGGGAATACCTCCAAGAATAATTTAGAAATGTTTACAGAAAAAATTGGCTGCTTTGGAAATAGAATTATAAATTAATGGTTTTCGGATTTTTCCTTAAAATTTGCTATAAGACTTTCCTTTGTGACAAATTTTTTAAATTCTAGATTAATGAAAAGAATCCTATAAGTTTTGAAAGGCCGTATCTTGTTATGTTTGAGTTAAAAACTCGAATTTTTTAAGGACTATCCAGCTATTAACTTTAGTATTTGGTAATAATTTAAACTGGATATCTCTAGCTGGAGAGAGACCGAAAACTAATTCTTCTCTTATATAAGGACTAATTAAGTAATTTCCTTTCCTTTTAAAAGCATCCAAAACGCCATTTCAGATCAATGAATCGTGGTACACTCAATTTTTTACGGTGAGTAGAACCACATTCATAATTTTTTTCTCTTTGTTTCTTTACATCCTGCAATTCACAATGATTGGAGATATATTGATGACTTAGAGAAGTAGGATAAGTTCAATTAATAAAATAAAGGACGAGTGTGAAAAATAAAAACTCTCTTAATTTGATAATAATATATCTATCAATGGAAAATTCTTTAATAGCGAAACACGCAAAGTATATAACCGATAAAACTAATTAATTTTAGAACAAATGCTATAATATGCATTTTTTAAAAATAATAAATTACTTTATTGTTACGTAGAGTAAGTAAATGAAAAACGAGAGTTTTCCGAAGGAAAAAAATAAGATTTTGGAATTCGCTTTCGTTTAATATGGCAAAATAAAAATATTCATTTTTTGTGAATCAGTAAAAACTCTCCTCAGGAATGGTTTTCTCGACGAATTCATGAAAAGATACACAATTTAAGTTATTTACAAATTAACACTTTACCAATAAGTAAATATATGAGTTAAAGCAATAATTAAAAAATATATATATAAGTATATGTTAATCTGCTTATGACGATTAATAAATGAAAACAACGAAATTGCTTATCGTTTTATTTAAACAAAAATTATGTAAAAATGATGTGAGAACTATGAGAAGTGCAAAATAAATTGTGTTTGATGAGAATAACACATGATGTTCTTCTGTTGGATGAAAAATTCTTTCGAGTGGTGATATTCAAGAAAATAATAAATTGTTAAGAGAGTGTAAAACAGTGAAAATAATTTTGAAAGAGCAAGCCAAAAATTAGAAAGGTGCAAAATATTGTTCGTTTACCGCATTCAGAAGACGGAAGCTTGATGGTGTGACACGGTGTCAGCGTCGTTATTTGGGGCTTCTCCTCGTCATCGTCAGGCATGTGCGGGTGCCCCGAATCATCGGTGGCTAATTTAGCCGTTGTCACATTACCCAGTTTTTTAACATGCAAAACGAAACCGTCCTTGTTCTGGGTAATGACGATGTCATTACTCTCCAAAAGACAATCATCGAGTTCGAATTCCTCAGGTGTGATATCTGTTTGCTCGCTCTTGTCGTGTTTCACTACAAGTAAAAGAGAAGACGTTGGGGGTTAGTGGGGCTGAACTTAACTAAACTTACGGCTACGCTAAGAACATTATAAGATAATTTGTACAAGAAACACACTAACAATTCATATTCATAGGTATTAAGAGTGTTCAATCAATTATGCATTGTACTCATTCCAATAAACAGTTAGATTAAATAAAACTATTCAACACAGAGTTCTTTGGTAAAAATCAGTTTATTCCTATAAATATATGTTTGTTTACTTTTTTTCGGTTTGTTCTTTTTCGTCACCAAACTACTTTTCTTATTTCGAGAGTCACTTTCTTTAAGAATATTTACTTCGATAGTTCAGCTTGAAAATTCCTGCAAGAAGAGATGTTTGTTTTTAACTTCGAATCCGCAAAATCTTTCTCTTTTAAAGTCTTTCTGTTTTGTACAAGAAAACAATTAACAGTCCTGTAACAAAAACATCAAAACTTGTATAGAGGAAATATTGGCTGGCTTCTTTAGTTTTTTGGGTTATAAAGGGTTTTAACAATTTTTAGTCATGTTAGTTAGCTTTCGATTCATTTGCAAGCAAAAACTTTTAACATAGCGGCAGGCATTACTCAGATACGAGATAAGGATGAAATAACTACTTTTAACGAAAAAAACAACTGAATATTAAGAAAACACCTTTTAACGGTACAATTTATTTTTAATTGTTTTTAAAACAATATTTTGTAAAGATTTAAAATTTTCTTTAAAACAAAAAAAAAACTTTATAAAAGGTCGCGATGGCAAGTCGAAACGGCACATGTTGAATATGTTTTTTAAAAACAATTATTAAATAACGACTTTAAAATGAATTCAAATAAAGTAGTCTGCCGCTAATATAAAAGTTCTGGGGCCTGAAAATTCCGCTTTGTTTTATGCAATTCAGCTATTCAGCTATTCATTTCCCAAATTCCAAAATGAGTTCTTTTCTTGTTGTTGCGATTCTTTTTGTGCTTTCTCTTCGAAAAGAGTTTGTGATTTTGTTGCTGGCACATTCCATCCATGTTGCGATATCATATGAGTATGCAAACTATGTTTGTAGCGTGTAACATAGGGACAGAAAGCGCAGTGCTCGGTGGGCTGGACCCCGCATTCAAAACGCAGGTGACGCGTTAGATTCTTCTTATATGTATAGGATTTGTCACAGCGTGGACAAGCGTGTTGTGATGGCATTTCATTATAATTTTTCTTTTTCTTTTGTTTTATGGCAACATTATTGAGGGTGGTCATCGACTTAATCCCAATCCCATAGTACAAATCTGAAAATATACAAAAAATTAATATATTAATAAAACAACATCTAAACTCCGAGCAATGAAAATTATCTTTGAAAAATTTCCATTTTCTCTTTTCTGAACTTATAAGGGAAAGTATCACACAGATGCGATTTATGAATTTATTTTTGTGCTTTATAATCTTAGCTCCTGTTTTAAAATAACTTATACAACCGCTCGTACCAAAATATAAAGCAAATGTGTCTGTGTTATATCAACTTGCTTCCAAAACAGATAACACAAAAAAATGAACAATGCTATAGTTAATAATTGAATAAAATTTAAGCAATCGTTTTAGGAGCAAGCTTTAACATAAATGAATGATATAAATGTTGTGTTAAAATTACATGAAAAATAAATGTCAAGAAAAGGAGAAAACACATTATTAACATCACGAGAGTATAAAGTAAACAAATTGAAAAAAAAAGTAAATAAAATAACCAAAACATTATGCAAAATAAAGCATCGAGTGAGATACAAAATTCAGAAGGATTAACAAAACATTTTATTCGGTACTTAAACACTGACTAGAAAAATCATTATAATTAACTATCTCTTCCTAAATCAGCATAACAATTCGATTTCTTCAAAATGTCATTTCGTCGCTTGTTTTTTTCCCAAAATGTCGGGCTAGCATGTGATTCCTTAGCTGGTTATTTCTTTTGAAGCGCATCTTGCAAAAGTTGCATGGATACTGCGGCACCTGACCGCACTCAAGACGAAAGTGTCGCTGCATGTTTCTTAGTTGAGCATAATCGCGACCGCATCTTGGACACTTGAAACGGTTCAATCGAGATATGTCTAGGAAGACATCGTTTCTATTCGAAATTATGTTGGAATTCATTGTTGGGATGGGTTGAAAGTGTTGGGTGCTACTGCAGGAGGAGGTGGAGGTAGTTCTTGATTCTACAACTGCACAATCACTGGTCACTGTGGGCGTTGGTAATATTGGAATATTTTCGGAGACAAAAATAAGTCTTTGATCAGTGTCAATTGGCAGCAGAGTTTGGGACTGTTCCTTCGAAGATGCCGACCAACTGAAGAAAGTTTCATCGAGGAGCTCTGCTTCGATAATGTCATCTGAAAGAAATTCAAAAATATTTCAAACAATTTTTGTATGTTAATAACATTGACTTTGAAGTTGATTATAAATCTTATGATGTCGATGAACAGAATAGAAGAATATTTAAAAACCAATACGCCATTCTTTTGCTCCGAAAAAAACTTCCATAAATATCGTCCTTGAAAAAGCTTTAGTTGTAAGGTGAAATTAATTATTACACAAAAGACCAACTATACTTAATACTTTTAACCCTATCACATTTACTTTACTAAGGCTAATATTTTTGAGCAGCCATATGCTATGATTTGTTTACTAACTCGATCAACAAAAAAGGTAGTTTTAAAAAGAAAACCAAGAATATTGTGCTTTGAGTTGACAATACACATTTGTTATTATCATTCTTCGACTAATACAATAATTTATAATAAAAAGCGCATATTTTTTTGTCAAAAACAAGTTTGCAAACTATTCTAAATTAGCGCAAGCTAATATTCATATTTTAACATTCGTTATACAAAGCAAATTCATCTAGGAAATTAAACATTATTCTCGACATATACGCACCCATCCCAACTCAATATTAAAAATAATGGAAAAACGATAAGTTAAATCGGCCCCACAAATAATA
Source organism: Tolmerus cingulatus (assembly GCA_959613345.1). Lineage (NCBI taxonomy): Eukaryota > Metazoa > Arthropoda > Insecta > Diptera > Asilidae > Tolmerus > Tolmerus cingulatus. The sequence goes on from OY390708.1 coordinate 5,355,258, forward strand.
ATAATAATAAAGCGATTATTTTGCATTTGGCATGTAATGTAGGAATTAAGGATCAAAAAAAAATTCAAATAACTTCAAACATTTCGTTCAAATATTTACTATCTTTGCTATCACAAAATTCGTCAAATAATTTTATAAAACAATTCACAAAAATCGTTTAATACTTACATTGTATATGATTTTCATTCAAATTGCAAAATATAGAGATGTTTTGAAGAGTATTTGTGCCAAGTTCTCCCATACTAAATTATCTAAACTGATTTCGGTATTACACACCACACATAATTCGATTAATTAATTATTTTTCGTTGCAGTTCAATAACTGCTGCAGAAACTTGATAATTTTGTTTGTTTTTTATGTTTGTATAAAACGAATTTTAGTAAATAAAAAAAGACACAATTGAGTAGTTTTCACAGGTTAAAATTCAATGATGTATTCTAGACATTTCAAATTTTATTGCAACATATATGTATAACGATGTACCTAATAGGAAGCTGTACTATATCTGTAATAGTTTAAGTATATGTTCAAGGTATATAGGAAATATTAAAGATTTTTCTTGCAATTTTACAAAATATTGTACACCAGGTTCTCCCTTTATTTACCTTGTAATCCTTACGTGAACCCTAAATTGTGAGAATTGTTTGAAATTGTTAACTGGATTATTTTGAGCAACAGAATGGAAATTAATTGTAATCATATCAGTTTTAACAATAACTGCAAAATAAATCAACACTTATACATTAATAATGAGGTAAAGAACAAACTTTAGATATTAAAACTTTGAAATGATACGCAACATTTTAAATTTTTTCGGTTCCATTTGCCTCTTTCTAGACGGCATTCGAACCTACGAATAGAGAGGCACATGAAAAAATAAATTAAGGGAATAGTGTTGACAAGGTACAAAACATAAATTTTCTCAAAATTTCTTTGTACAAAATATTTCAGTTAATGATTTAACATTTTGCGCAAGAAAAACTTTAGGAAATGAATAAGCTTACTTAGTAGAATTTTTTAAGTCGATGCACGAACTAAATAATCGTGACTTTTTGTGGATGCTAAATTGAATAATCTGTAACATTTTCAAAATTATCATATTAAAAAAGCTGTAAATACATTAGCTTTTAAAGGAAATTATATAATAAAATCAACAATATGAGGTAATATGACAATTGGGTAAAATAGAATTAGTGCATTTAAAATGCAAGTACGCGAATTTTAATTCAGACTTTTTCAACTCGAAACTCTTCGCTAAACCGAGATGTAATCCCCTCAATGATAGGGTTCGAGCTTGCGGCCTAACTTTGCAGCACATGAGGAAAAGAAATGAAAAATCAGGAAAACAGAGGATTTATTTAACAACAGTCGCAGGTAGTACCGTGTACTGTTATGACGGTAGCGACAAACGTCGACCTGACTTGAAAATCTAAAGAATACAGGTAATAAAACCAAGTATGTTACATTCCGATTTAACTTTATTTTATCCATATCTTAGATCTAATTTGGATGCACTTTAGCAAAATGGTCTAACAGAGATTGCTTGAAACAGCAGCTGAATCCACACAAGTGGCACTTAAAAGACGGGTTGGCTAGAATTTTCCTGTCCAAGCGTCCAAAACGTTGGTACGACACGATGTCTTGGACAGTGGCTTCAGTCTCCTGTGGCTTTTCTTCATCTTGGACATCGATGAAAGAACCAGTCTCCTCCTCCAGAATGAATTCAGATTGGTCCTGATCATTCTTGATAATTATCTCGCAGTGCTGTGTCGATAGTTCGCTGTCCTCGACATAGTCCACGATTATCGTGTTGCAATCGCATGCAGCTGAATAAGTCGTTCCACTCGATGATGCTGTCGATGTTGGAGAATCGATATCCATACCTAAAACTGTAATTGTTGTTTAGTAGTACAATTATTCAGCAATAATAAGTAAATATAAATACATGAACACTTTAGCATTGTTAAAAAAATTAATAAGTATGTAGCCTAGTGAAAAAGGAACTTTCGATAAAATGAAATACACCACAGGCCGCTTATTTGTAAAAATATTTTTCATATTCTTTATTTTTCTCAATATGGTTTTTTTTCCTTTACAGATATTTATCATTATATAAATATGGCAATCGGTTCTGGAGTATACAGTTCTTTCATTTTTTAAGTTAGTTTAAAACCTATTCTAGTAATATCATAACAATTTGTTCGTTTTTCAGCTTGTCGACTTAATAAATACGATAACACATTTTTTGTTTTATTTATACACATTAACAACAAAGAAAAAATCAATCATAAATAGAACATTTTGTACATAGTATCGATTGAATTCCTTCTTTTTTTTACAAAAACGATTTGTAACTTGCAGTTTTTTTTAGTAAATTTCCGAATATGTACTACGTAATGTTTTGCGTGCGTCTTACTTTTACAATAATTCGACTTTAATTGAAATTTAGTAATAATCGCATTATTTTTTGGCCAAAATCACCGAAGTTTTACAAAAATGAAGTAAAATTTCTTCATATTATATATATCACACGTAAGTTCGAACTAAATTTTGACTCTTAAATTAAGAAAGGTTCAAAAAGTTGTTTCTACAATTGTAGCTTTGGAAAGTAAAGGTTGTTGGCACATAATACATTTTTCTTCCTTTTAAATTCAGGCAATTTCTTATTCAAAAATGCAATTTTAAAATAAATTAAACATAAATACTGTATAGAGGTACAACATATAAAGATAAAACACGATAATGTTGTTTATTGTTTCTCTCCACAACACAAATAGAAGAGTTTTAATCTATGGCCATAATTTATCTTTTATGACTATCCTGCTGGGCATTAGTAAGCGGAAACTCCTTGGAAAAGGCATTGTCTACAATGCAAAAACAAACACTGCTTTTATGGCATCATGGCACGACATTTGGCGGATGAGATAATCTTCACAAGTTTGTAGTACAACGAAACCTTTATTTTAAAAGCTACAAAATTTAATAAATTACATTTACAGAAGACAGAAATTATAATGCAGATAGTAAGTTTCATTTTTTTAAAATACATGTCAAATCCGTTTAGAATTTATACAACGATACAACGGTTCATTCGATTATATTTCTAATCAGTTCTCATTATAAGTCTAAAATATGATACACGACAGTTAAATTGGTCTTTTTAAATTCAATGTGCCAAACTACTTAAATTTTCTTGAAGATATTCCATCGTAAAGTAAGATGACTTTCACTGATATTTTTGAAAGCTACCTTTTCGTCCTACAAGATTACAGTTTGCATTTGACCTAATTTAACTTTGTGGTTTATAACTTAAACTTCTAAGGACCAAAATACGTTTACTCAGTTGTATGAATAATTGTCGTGCTTGTATTACATTTTTCTTTAAATTGAAACAGATATTGAAATTGAAAGCAAAAGCGGACTAAAAAAATTTCCATAAAAGTAGAACAGAAGCTCAGAGAATTTCGTCTGTTCTACGATGGAAGATTTTTACAAAAACATTAATTATATTGTTATTATTGATTGCTACAGATTTAAAAAAAAATAATTTTTTAATTATGAGAAACAAAAGCTTAATGCATTTTACATCCTGCGTCTTGTAGGACAAAAAAAATTAACTATAAATGGTATATAAGTTATATACTAAAATGTACCTCTATTGAAACACATAACCAAGAACCAAAAAGAACATGGATAATTACTTAAAAATAATGATATGGCACTTAAACGTCAGTCTTCTTAACACGTTTTAAGATATTAGGTATACAAAAACAATACATTTATTTTTCACATTAAAAATCTGCTTTAAAGGACTAGATAAAATCGATATACCTATCTTTAATTGTTCTTTGTACTTAGAAATTTTAAAGAGGAAAAAACTGCAAGTTACTCAGCGCCTGCCCGAGTTCATATATCCATCTTTTTGGAGTAAAAAAGGTGTCACAATAATGTTCCAACATCATCTAAAGTTTCATAACTAGTTTCAATGATTTATAACGATGCGGTTGGAATGAGCAGAAAGTGAACTGGACTCGGGCAAGCAGTGGGTCCATCATTTCTAACTTAACGAGGGCTACGCTAAACAGTGCTTACTTATAAATAAAATTTTACACAAACACCTGACTCTAGGTGACGTTTCAAATGAGTACTTTGTGAGAAAGCTTTCCCGCACATAATGCAACGAAATTTCTTTTGACCACCACACTCGTATCTGCAAATAAAAATGATCTAAATATTAAGCAAAACAAAAACAAACAAAAAATTATATAATTCATATTTAAGTTTTACGTAAACAGATTTTGTGTAAATTTGTATATTTCTTGTTTCAAAATAAAATTATGGAAAATAAAACAAGGTTAAGGCACAAAAAACTAAAGGAATTATGTATTACAAAAAAAAAGTAAATGAAAAATAAATTATTCTCCACCTAATATGTCTTTGCAGAGAACTAGCATCTTTGTAGCTCTTTAAACAATTTGTACGTGGACACTGATAACGTCCATCAGAATTTATGAATTTGAAGAGATCTGAGAATTTCAGTTCATACCAGTAGTCTCTTATCTGTGGTGTTCTACCCATACGACCTGAAATAAGTTATTTTAGAAAAGAGAAAAAACTATTGTTAATGTTTTTCTGTTTATTCAAAATAAAATAAAGCGACTATTAGTTTGAAAAAGGAAACAAATCAAGTGTTAAAAGTGTGACTCGCCTTTTATAATTCAATTCGATATATTTTTTTTTTTGTATCAGCAAAATTCAAATACATCCAAATTTCATTAAATTATTAATCGAAAACAAAGAAAAGGGGAGGAAAACAAATATAAGGTATACTTTAATTTTTAAACAAACGAAACAAATTAAAGAAGAAAAATAAATAGCAAAAATAAATAACACAAAATATAAATAGAAACCAAAGTGTTATGCAAACTTTCAAACGAAATAAACTTATTTTGGAAGGAAATATTTATGTACAGGGAAGAGCAAAAAATAGCATAAAATATGGAAATCTTGCAATGATAACTGAAAAAACTTATAAATGATTGATTATAAATACAATGTGTTTTAAGAGGAAGAAAAGATTGATTTCCTTAGAAGTTCTTTTCAAATTTTATTTGTATAAAAATAAACTTACATATTTTGTTTGATTTAAATTTTTCATAAAACATTCATATAAAGTTTCATTCTTCTGTTTAGTTGTATAAAACTCTTAAAACTAATTCAACTATGTTAGTTAGTACAGGAAAAATCAGTTGAATCTTTAGTTTTACATTTGGTTTTTCGATACAGTTAGAACTATCCTATAACGAAATTTTGCCCACCACAAAATATAGATTTTTATTAACGTACCGGATAGGCCTTCTTCAACAATATCTACATTAAGTGAAGTCAAAAACAAAAAACAACAGATACCAGGCAGAGTACCGAACTACTTTCAAAAGTTGCAAGAAGGAATTTAAAAATCATTTATCTATTAAATGCAAAAGCTAGAAAACGATTAGATTATTTTGTGCCTTTGTTTATTCCTAATTCCTAATAACAACTTTGATTTAGATAGAAAAATCATGCAAAATAAAACTCTAAGTGAAAAAGAACTTCAAATTTGACCGGGGAAAATGCAACAATTTTGAATTTTACCAAATCCAAATTCTTTAAAATGCTGATTTGAATTGAAAATTTGCGAACAAAATGCACTATTATTTGTAGCTAAAAAAATTTAAAACCGATCGTTAATCGAAATTTCGTTACAGAACAGTTCACACTATACTTTAATTTATTTCAGTCTTTTTATGAAATAAACTTCCTTCACTCTTTCAATTGTAGCAGTGTCTATACCTCTTTTACACAATTTTTAAAGTTAACTATTGTATTTTGGTTCAAAGTTGGGAACTTAATCACTAGTCGTTTTTACAAATACAAAAAGCACTGAATTTCGATAAGAGGCAGATTTATCCTATTCTACGAAATAAAAGAGCAAGAAATAATTTCAAAATTTTGTGTGTGACATTTGTATTTAAATTATAATTAAGTGTATTATATGGCATTTTTCTGAAAAAAATGACAAGAAAATTTCTTTGGTTTTAAATAATGCTTCAAAAAAAACAAAAAACAAAAAAGATAATATACATCATTTCTAAATGATATTGTAAAACAATATCATTAACTTTCTTAAAATATAGAAAGGTATTATTTGTTGTATTTGCTGCAGTTTAACAGTTTTTTAAAGTACTGCATTGAAGCTTTTCATGCATTTATACCTATTTGTTATAAACTAAAAACAATGATATTGCTAGAAAAAAAACTTTAATTTCAGATTTAGTAACACGCATAGTCTCCAAAGACACTCAGCAGTATTAAAATTACGATAGTATGCAATATTATCTTCCTTTAAAAAGTTCTGAAGATAATTTTATAAATTTTTGGTTTCGAAAACTGTTCAGAAGGGACATAAAGCGTATTAAAGATAATGCAAATCGAACTATGAAGGAGTTATTGAACAGGTCTTTAGAAATTTTCAGGCAATCCGAATGTAAGATCAAATTTTTTAGTATTTTCTCAAATTTGAATCTAGTTTTGGATATTTTCACTTTTATTACTTACAAACAACAAACAAACTACGAACCCAACGAATTTATAAGTTTTCGGTTTGTATCTTTAGATGGTACAGACAAGTGAAAAGTGAGAAATTACAACATGAAATTCAGCTAATATTGGCATATGTTCTTGTTTAAGTGGACTAAATCGAACTGGCCGAACAAAAAATATAAAATTGGGAGAGAGCGAATAGGTGTAATCACCTTTGGTAGTTTTCCAATATCTCGGAAATAAGTATAATGAATTAGTTTAATGAGAGATTTTTAATAAACGCCAATGAAAGGTCACTAATGCTAAATTCATGTCAAATCGCTCTGAATTCTAAAATACTTTAATAATAACGTATCGCCTTATGTCCCATAAACAAGTAAAAATAAAACAGAACATGGCACATATTAAAAATTAACAAAACTTACAGTGGATTATATTGCATGATGTTATAACTTTGGTAATATTATTGATTCTTTTAATATCAATACTTATTAAAAATTTTCCGTTTTAGATGCGTTATTATATGACATTTTAAATTATCTTTTCGTTTTGTTGAAAACCCACAATGCGGACAATGAAATTTTGCTATAGTACCAGTATAGGGACATTCATAGCGTGTGTGCCTACCAAGGCTTCCTCTAGATGAATATGATTTACCGCAGTAATGGCATATAAAACGTGTTTGCTGTAGTGGTTCCATCAAATCTAGAAATGGTATAAATAAACATATTTTGTTTGTTTTCTTTGGCAAAATATATAATTTTTATAGTATAAATGCAGACGAATAAAAAATATATGAAATATCTTTTACTCTTTTGCTTAAATTTAAGCTTATCTATTCAGTCCAGCTCTTTCTTGGCATCAGTTTAAAATTTATATCCAAAGTAATTTCTTTTTTATTATTATTTTTCATTTATAATACAAAAACATATTTGAGTTACAAGCTATTTTATGCGCACATGGACCTTACTATTTCTATTTGTGAAGTTAAATGACGCAAAATGCAATTAGAGAATGATAGAAACTAAAATTACTCTAAAATAAATAATTAATAATAAATTATGTTAAAAATGCGATTTAAGGGCATTACATATTAAATAAACACACGCACACAATATTAATTAAATCGATGCATTCACAACAGAAATAAAGTTAAATATTAATTTAAGGTTAAAAGCTAAATTAATGAGATCATTTACGTTCTTTTTAATTTATAAATGCAATGCTGAGATGAAACTTTTGGCTTTGAGATATCGATTTAAATTAATATATAAATATATATCCGACTAAATTCTTAAATTTGAAATGTTAAAAGATCACAACGAATAATTAACAATAATATTCATGTCTTGAGACGATTCATAAGCATTTTTGTATAATGTGTCCTAATATGTTTTGTTAGATTATCGCTACGTTTAGCAGCATAATTACAAGATGGGCACTGAAATAATGGTCGTGCTGGTGTAAAACGACACTCAAATCTACGATGACGACTTAGACTTTTTCTAGTTTTGTACGCTTTTCCGCATTGATCACATGTGAACATTTGATCATCGTACCACAACAGCATATCTGTAAGTAGAAAATTAAGACAAAAAACATATTTTCTTCTTTTATTTCTGATAAGGGCAAACTGAATTCTTGCTTTACATTCTTGTATACTTCTCGTCAATTCTTTACAAAGTAAACGATATTGAAGAAAAAATCATCCACACTGAATGCAAAATTCTTATGAAAATGAAAAATTACATGAAAGAAAAAATCCTGTATGAAACAGACACTTTCTATTATAATGTGCAGAACAATTAAAACTCGAAAAATAAATTAAATATTGCAAAAATGTAGACGCTTCTACATTATCAAAATGTTTTGAATACATATATGATTTCCTACTTAAAAAATTCAACAATTTTGTTTCGATTCAAATAGTGAATCCAATTCTCAGATATTGATCCGAAAACTTTTTTAATTTACCCTTGCATAAAAAACTACTAGAGAATAAATACACCTTGAACTTATCACTTTTGTACGAAACTCCAAGAAAATGAAAACCTGAATCTGTGATAGAATAATATATAACTTGTGCTTGTACTAAAATCGGTATGAAAGTCTCATTGTATTTGGCTTCGACTATTAGTAATATTCCAGCTAATGGGGCGATGACAACACAGAAGGCGAGGTACGTTTCGTGATCTAATGATCGAACACTTAATCTCAAACACATGCCATTATTAGTCAAAAAGCAATGTGCAAACTTCTGAAACCTCCATAAAACTTCGTCAATTCAAACTGGATTACTGCCCTTTTTTTTACGCACTTAGCTGCTGGTAATATGCCTTGCAATTAGTTATATTATATACCCAATAATTTGAATCGAATTTTTGCCTTATTTATATTACTCTAAAAATGGTGAAAATGCACGGAAAGAGTAGCTTTTCTCACATTAATTCAAAAATTAGACACTTTTTTATATGACTTTTACTATTTTACATCGCTGTAATAATGATAATCATTAGTTTCCTCTTTTATTTATTGAAACTTTAAAAACTGACATATTTTTCCAGTTCTCCAGTTCGAACACTACATATATCCTAAGAACAAGTCAAAAATATGTGATAAAAAAATTCTAAGCTACAAACTATAAATGACTTTTTTTTCATTTACATTTGAAAAGAAAACCCCTATTTTACTTGAAAAAAATATTGATTCAAAACAAACTATTTGATATTGTAGAAACGTATTTTTCGCTATTTTTACTACTCCTAACACAAAATATGTATGTATTACGTGTAAAATTCAAGGCAACACAATTCTAGATGACAAGTGATAAACTAAAGCTGAAGTAGCGTATGGAAAAAGCATTACAGGAAAATATAAAAACAATATTCGATATTTTTCCGCGAATATGAGATATCGAAAAGCGATTTTTTTCAAAATAAAAATAAAATAACAAAACATTTATAAGAACACAATTAAAAATAATTAAGAATAAAACTAGCAGCTACAATCAAGAAAATTTTATTAACGCAATGTGTTTAAACAGCTTGTTTTATTTGAATAAATGGACGTATTACAAAAAAAGTACAATGAAAAATTATTTGAACGGCTGAAAAGATAAAAGCCCAACACCAACCACCAAAAAACTAGAATACATTCTCTGCGAGGACTGATGGAGTTTTTCGAATGAGTTAATTTTAATTTTTGTCCATTCATACGAAGGGTGAAAGTGCCTGCAGGAAGCCAACCGGGCCAGATGAGTGAGAACAGGAAGCATCTAAAAAAAGACCAGGTTATTTGGTTAGTAAATGTACAATAAAATTATGTAATTCTCAAGGAAAATTCAACAATTGTTGAAATTCAAAATGAGAAATCTTCTTTGATGCACTTGCGTTCCTATTTCTGAATAGTAATGAAAAGTAAACAAATAGTCAAGACTTTTTGCACATTTATTTAGTTCAGAAAGTTACAGAGCCTTACAAATATGTCCTACACCTGCGAAATACTGCTTCGTTTGTTACTTTCAAAAATAATAGCAAAAATTTGACTTGTATAACGTTGGTTATATTATTAAGTAATCGGCTAGGTTTGAACATTTAAAAATATAAAATTGTACATTTTTGTATGGCTTCTTACTTATTTTTAAACTCTTAGGAATCCACTCTGAACTCATTCTATAACTTCGATTTTTATATATTTATTTACTATATGCAATGGATACAACCCTCTCAAAACACGAAAAAAACACAAAATAAAAAACGAAAAACGTGGAAGCTTCGAGGAAATTTTGAGAAAAATTCATGGTACGTAAACGCAGCTCAAAAAGCTCAATCATAAGTTCATGAGTTCGAGCGATACGACTGATTATTAACTTTCATTTTCGATTTCTACTAGGTTAAAGTCATGAGCGTGCATTTTCGTACTATGGAAAATAATAAATTAAATTTATTTATATCTTTTTTCTTTTTTATGAGCTCGTTGTTGTCTTTCGCACCTCACTTTACACGATTTATTATAGTGTTTAATTAAATGTTCGTTTCGTTTGAAACGAACCAAGCAGCAAGGGCATTCAAATCTTTTCTGAGCAGTATGACATTCGTATTTTTGGTGACGGACAAGTGTGCCCTTAAATTTATACGTTTTTCCACAATCAGTACAAACATGTTGCCTATATTCATCATCGGTGTACACTGATCCATTATATAAATCTTCATTGTAAATTAAGCAACCTGGTTGCCAATTAAAATACGATGAATCCTCTGAAAAATTAAAAATTTACAATTAAAGAATAATTAAAATGAAATACTTATTCACTCTACAAAAAACATTCACTTTACAATCAACGAAAGCAGAATGAGAAAATATTTTATATCAATCAATTATCAATTTTCTAATATTATAAATTAAATTAACATAAGATAAATCATAACTTTTGTGCTAAATCGAAAAATTCTTTTTAAATCTAAACATCAATGTGTATTTAAATTTTTTTCCTACAAGAACATGAGCCAATGTTGTAGCTTCCACGAAAAACTTGAATTGAGATTTACCAAAAATAAATCCTAATCATTATTTGCACACACGATTTTTAACTGGAAAAATAGTCGTAACATGAACCCTCAAATATTTTCTTATGTTTACCTTAAGCACAGAATACATTTTTTTTTCCTTTTCGATATTTGTATTTATTATATAATTTTCATTGTTGACATTAATAGATAATATGTTGTTAAAACTAATATTGGAGTTATTCCCTTTTTTTCATTTCACATTAATTATTGTGGGTTCTATTCACATTCAAAATAATAAATGTTAACACTGGTAAAGAAATTGGCAAAAATCAAAAATTATAATTCAATATGAGAAAGGCGTAATTATTGTGAAAATTAAAAATGTTTAATTTGTTGCCCCTTCTGGACTTTTTGAATTTTTTACTTTTAAATTTAAAATCAAAGTTTTCTTATAACCATCGAGTACAATCATTAACTGCGATTTAGCTTGAATATTATGTTAAATGTAAGTACATTCTTTGTATTAAGACTTAAACTTATTAATTCTCCCGCTTTGTGATAAATTTTCAAAATTACAAGTTTTTCGTTCTTTATCTCGACAACTTCAATTGTTTGTTTCGTATTTAAACGACATATAAAAATGAGTCTTTAAACTGTCCCTTCAATTAAAACGACAGTAGTCAAAAGTACATTTAATTCTTTTCTCCTCTTTACCACATTCATAATTCTGATGACGACTAAGGATGCCTTTCTTCTATTTTTTTCTATGCAAATTACAAACATGTTGCCAAGTAATTGTATTTGCAAATCACTATAAACTAATGATTTTGTTTCCCAATCAAAATACGATCAACGATTCGCTGAAAGATTAAAAATTAGGATGATTTACGAATAAATACATTTTTTTAATTACAATTGAACTATTTTTAAAACAAAATACAAATTAAATCAAATTTGTTTCAAGTTTTTCTTTGTTTTCGCCCATGGTGTTAGGAAATTATAGCGACAGAGACAGAAACAATATTGCACCTTTATTTCGTTGTATATAACAAAATCTGTATTCTTCAAAATTAAATTGAAAAATTTCTAATTTAAATGTGAAATACGTGTTTGTCTGCCAGCACTAAATACCTAATTTATGGCTTATAATTTTTTAACTTAAGAATGAACATTTAACTTATTCTATACTTAACAATCCAAACACACATGAAATTGAAAAAGAATTGACTCGTTTCCATGTTAATTTATGCGTTCAATTCTACCTTGGGCTATTAGTTTATGTTTCCTTCTTAAATGCTCCAAATAAGTATCATTCCTGCTGAAACGCTTTGCACATAATACGCATTTATATTTTTTAGAAATATTTACACACTCATATTTTTTGTGCCGATAAAGACAGGTCTTATATGCATAACACTTTTTACAAACATTACAAATATATTTTTTAAACAGCACATCTTTGCGATCAGGTGCACCTAGATCTACATCTAAATAAGTAGATTTTCTATCAAACGTTCTTTGCCGATGTTTCGTATTTGAGAATTCGTAATCAGGTCTATCTATACGAATTGGCTGCTCTAATTCAAGTTTTAAGGGAAGAAAGCTTGCTGACATCCCATATGCTGAAATATTACAATTAAAATATAATAGAAATTTGAATCATTAAGCAGCATCTATTATTATTCTAAACAAAATAAAATAAAAACGTATGTTATATACAAAACATAGATGTTTCATGTTCGTAACGACTGTACCATTTTTTGTAAGAAATATGTTACTTTCCAAATAAAACCTTTATATAGCCTTCACCTGTCTTTAGCTACTCATTAACAAATAAAATCGTATTTTCTCTCTTTCGCCTGTACGACAAAAAGAAAAAGTACAAAATAGGTACGTTTTACAATTATTATAAGAAGCCATAAAAAAAATATCAAATGAAAGTTTTCTGTAAAACAAATGAATTCGTCGCTGTCTGAAGAGCTATTTTTTCTAAATGTTGATTATACACATAAATAAATTTGCTTTTAAGAAAATTGTAAACTTAATAATTTTTCCCCAGATTATTCAGTTTGTCAAAAAATTATACATACTGTTGATTTCGAACTAAACTTAACATTTTATAAAACTTTTGTGTCATCAAACCTTTTCCGAATAGAACGAATTTGGATAACTTTTAACATTAGTTGAATGCATTTAATAATTTTAACTTAAGTACATATTACATAATTTAAATGGCCTTATACAGATAATTTTACTCAAATCGATTCAATTCTAATTTATTTCAAGGATAAGAATTGCAAAGGAGAAGCGAAAAATTACACTTTTATGGAACAATTATTAGTTTTTATTCAAGTATATTTAACAACAATTTTGTTAAACTTACCTCACATGAATAGCATTTTGTGAAAGATGCCTTTACTAACGTTTTCAGCAGGAAAAATTGTTTATCCTCACTAATTTTTTAAGTAAAATTTTATACTTCGCTTCTGTTGTCTACGCTGACAAATGCTATAAAGTAATTTAAGTTTAATTGGAAAAGGAGAAAAAACTGACAAATTTTAAGTGATGTTACACTGATGAATTACCTAAAACTCGAAAAAAAATTTGATTAGTATTAAATAATTTGCTTCTCTTATTACTCCAATACTCCACAGTATGAATTTTCTGTAAGTTAGGAAGAAAATTAAATAAAGTAATGCACTTAAAGTTAAGAGGTTTAAAAATAGTGTAAACTACCAACTAGGATTGCATACTATCTAACTAAAAGTTTGAAAAGCAAAATCAGAGAATTGCAAATTTAAGACCTTCCTTTTGAAGCTGATTTATGCTATCATTATGTAAGACTTTGCATAGCTGTGGCTGAAATTCTGCTTCCTACCAGACATCGAAATGTTACACAATTCTATGTTAAAAATCGAACTATTCGTATAATGCGGATAATTTCTTCTCATTCGAATATTTGAAGCATTTAAATAAGAACCTTTTGACTCATAAAAGCTAATTAAAAAACGAGTACTACACTTTATCACTTGTGTTCATTATAATGTAAACATTTTCTGCTACTTAAATGAGATCAAACACAAAAAATTAAGTTTACACCAATTGAATTTTAAAGCCAGTAGGAGAAGGAAATTGCAAAACTTATGAAAATTGTACACATTTAGTTATTTTTATGAAATTCATTTTATTCTAGGCATTTTTACAAAGTCGTCGTACCACAATGCATTATAACAAACATATTCTTTTTCATTATACTTGTTTTTATAAAAGTCTCGAATTTTGTACTAAACTAGAAACTAGCATTTTGACTGCTACATTTCACGCCTCAAAACAATGAAAACGAATATCTTTAAAAAATTAACTAACGGTTTTAATGTTTGTTTAAATTTTCATGACAATCCTGAATATCTAAATGAAATATTCCGAAAAAAATAAATCAATATCCTTAAACATTAATTTAATTTAATACAGGCACTTTTAGCTTTTTACGATATTGATTTTTAAGACTTTTGGAGTTTTACCTTCCTCGAGAATATAAACAAAACTTAACCCAAACTAAGATTAAAATTTTATATTTCGGCGGAATAACTTGTACTTTTGTCAAATGACAGTATTAAAAATTTATAACTTATTAACATTTTCACCAGTCGTTTTGAAGTTGTAGTCTTGCTTTTCATCACTTAAAATACTTAAAAAATATATACATACTTCTAAGTGACTCAAAAAACTGTGATTACTTTTTTGAAATAAAAGTAGAACATTTTTAAAACAAAACAGAGATAAATAAACTCATCTTAATATTTCACATTTTCAATTCGAAGCATTTGGTATATTTGGGATTTTGTGTAGTTTAAAGTTATCATGTATTAAAAGCAGACGAAAGAGAAACTTATTAAAATAACTTAAACGTTTAATTGTACAATTTGATATAATTCATAAGACTTAATATCAGCTAAATCGCTTTCCTTAATAATTAAGTAATTAATTTTTAATTTTAAGTGTTGTATGAGTCTATATCTTCGGTGAGACACCGATCACATTGATAAATTGGTGCTGTATTTGGGCATAGTTCACGTTGATGACAATTTAAAGCAGATCTTTCAGCGTAACTTCTCCCACAAATACTACAAGTAAAAGGTAGTTCTTCTTCAGAATCTACATGATAACCGATAATACTATCGTCATCTTCATCATCACATGGATCATCGCCTTCTTCGTCATACTGATATGGATCATCAAGAAAATTTGCAGTGAGGAAATAATCTGCAACCGCTGAAATTATTCAAATAGAGAAAATGGACTTATAAATAAGGGGCTGCAGAACTTACGCTCGAGTAAAATGTTTTCATTTCATTTTTTGCAAATTAACATTGACTTTTGTACGACCGCAAAACAACGACCTAAACAATTGAAATTGAAGCCTAAAAACTGAATTCAATAATTTTAATTTTTAAACCATTTATATTTTTAAATAGCGATGAAAATAACAGAGAAGGAAACTATAGAATGCTATATTATGTTATAAATGTAACGCAGTTTCTTATGAAAACATACAAATGGAATTGAGAAGTGCCCCTGGTATATTTGAAAATATAATTCTCGTACGAACAGTAGCTGTAGGTGTCGTTGGTTAAATATTTCATACATAGCCTCCATTATAACATAAAACAAATTCTATGCATTACTTGTTCAAATATGATTTAGACAAGAACCAAAGTATGAAATAAAAGAAAAATAGAGGTTTTTTGTTCTTCCAGAAAAAAAATCACAGGGAATTAGTGCCACTACAAAAAGGATTTACTATAAAATAAAAAAAATAAAAAATAAAGTTCACTTATGCGGAACTCCTTTAAAAACTATAATGAAGTATAAAACATCTCAATATTTTCTTGAATGAAATAATTTATTCGGAAAAAAACTATTCAAAAAAACGGAATCAAGATATATCACTTAACTAAAATTGTATCAAAACTTATAATGTTAAATAAAAAAACTTAAATTAATGAGATTCAAAATATTAAAACTGATTAAGAGATGTGCAGATTTTTCTTAAATATACAGAGTATTTTTTTTACAGTACAAAACCGTATATCAGTAATGGCAACGTTTAATAAATAAAGTGCACGATTAAAATATTATTAAATTAAGTACTACTAATAATCATATCGCAAATCTTTTTATTTTTTCATAGACTAGACGAGATCTTTTTCTACCCAACTAAAGTTGTGATTGCTATAAATTTCTGAAGTTTCTGTTCACGTCCCAAACATTGTTCTAAATTTATCTAATTTGATCCATTTGAGTATCTTCGCACATTACTTGTCGGGACTTAATTTACTTTTTATCAAAATCTTATTGCTTAAAATTATAATATAATTACAAAAAACAACAAAAGTTCACAGTTACTGGATGGCAAGCAAACATGGCAAATTAAATTTTTTCAAACTTTACTTTATGACATCGAGGTATTTTGTTATTATTAAAATTGAATGAATTTATTTATCTAAACTTACTTAAATTCCTTTAAGTATTGTTGTTCGTAAACCATAAGTTATTTTATTAAGTAATTGTAACTCAACAATGACACAACTAATAAATAAATCGGCCATGTAAGCAAATAATTAAAGCATTTTACAATGCTAGAGGTAATTCGTGTTTGGGATCATAGAAAATATAGCAATAACATCAGTTAAATATCATCAATTCAAAGTTTGATGAGTTGACCTACTCTCCACCCTCTCTTTTTTTAACCCATATATTTTATATAGATTGTAGATTTCACTACGATTGTAATTTATCAGCTGTTGTTGGAAAGTGCCTTGTTAAAATGTTGGGAATGTGAAAATTACAAACAATCACAAAAGTCGATAGTACTAGACAAAAATTATAAATTACAAGAAAGCGAAATAAACTTAAAAAGGAAAGATTAGTCGTTCACAAATAAAGTTAATAAATTACGAGGAAACTAACCCACACTAATCTACATAATTCCTATTTAGACCTATTACAAAACCAATTGTAACAACAATTTCAACTTAATTCGGAGTATGATATGTAGAATAACTTCAGATTTTTCGTATTTCTAAACAATACGACGAACATTTATTTAAGAGAATCAGTTTGTTGGATTATTTTCTTAATACTTATGTAGCCTCAATTGGATTAATTTATCCTTCTTACAATAAGTTAATTTATCTCTTCCTAAAGAATTTGAAAAGTGCAAGAATGACTAACACGTTCGGGGAACATAGTTTCTTATATAAAAATTAAAATGCTCTTTGTTATTAATTTCAAACAGGCAAGAAGGTCTACGAAGTCGTTGACAATTGTTCTTTAAAGCCATTTTAAAGGCTAGGTTAATGATATCGGCATTAAAGCCGTCACTATGAGAAAAAAAACATAGGACCTTTTATTAATAATTGTTGCAAATTAACAAATTGAATTATTCTAAAAGCATCATTTTAAAAATCGTAAAAAATCAAAGGAGTAATTTTAAAGAAAAGCGTAAATGTTATATACAATGAAGATTTAATTAATTATTTACCTATAGACCTATTTTTAGACAATTTAATGATACTTGACAAAAAGGAAGCATTTGAAGAACTTTATAAATGTCCTCACCAAGTACATTCTTTAACTATCCCCCCAAAACTGCTAAATGTATAATATAAATAAACTTATTTATATTTACACAAGTTAGCAAGGGAGACTGTCTGAAAATATCACGAACGCGCACCCTTCTTGTTATCCGTAATACCGAAAATGCAACAAAATCATCCCTTCAACTAATACAAAGTACTGAAAAATAAACAGAGCAGCCCCCGAACCAAAGAACATCCGACGCAGGTGCAATTATTTCCTTTATATAATGCAATCGGATCCCTAAACTGAATGTGCCCAAAAATATCCTGAACCATGGAGGAAGAACGGACAGATGTGAAAAAGAAGTACTTTCTTAGAAATTGGCTTGTCACGTTGGTAAGTGTCCAAAAATAGATTTCGGAAGGCTTTTACTTCAAGGTTCCGGCAGTTTCTTTTACTTTAAAAGGTTTTGTTTAAGAGATATTTTACTAGACTATGGTTTAAATTTATAGGTGAAAAATTATCAATTTTTTAAAGGCTTTTCCCCCACAGCAGCCAATACTAGGATAATAATCTCATTCTTTAAAATAAGGCAAACATTAACACCACGTCGAATAATAAGTGAAAATTTTGAAATGAAATTTTTCCTAACAAACAGTGTTAATAGAAGCGTACTGAAAGGGATATGAGTGTTAGTTTCAAATGCAATTAATATACACAATGAAAATCTGGACGGTTAAAATACAGAACGCTATTAGCACCGTGAAAGGCACCCCTATGAAATGATTTCCCAAATTTCAAAAACAAACCAAATGCTGCACTTTTAAAGAACGATAAAGGACGGAGATCAGATTAAAGCGCGTAATGCGAGATCGCTGTTTTGATATTCAATTTTTACACTTTCCAAAATATTAGTGTCTAAAAACACCAGAGTATGAAACCAAGATTATAACTACTTCCTACTTAAATAATCATAAATTCTAAAAACTACAAAGTCCCAAATAAAAAATAGATTAAGTCTGGATAGAAACAACTAATATTATGAGACGATCATGCAATTCATTCAATTTTAACTAAATCTCCTTTGCTTTTACGAGAAATTAACTTTTCAAACAATTGCTAACTTCGCAGACAAATCATTCATTGGAAGCAAAATTTGTTAACTCAGTTTCTTTTAATTAGTCATGAGAATTAATAATGTTGTAATTATCGTTTCAAACAATTAAAACATATTCTTAAAATTCCTCAAATTTTAAGCAAGAATAATGATTCATTCGTTTTTTCTAAGCTGGGTGCCAATCAAAGTAGAATGTTTGAGTAATTATAAAGTTATGCTGAATTGTGAGGAATTAGAATAATATCTTTAATTCTCATTACAAATTAAAGTGCAATGAAATTAAAAAATGGAACTCCAAGGAATGGTAATTAGGTAAAAATTATCTCCTAAAGGAATAATCCATTATTTATGGTAAAAATCTGGCCAAAAGAATTTCCCCTTTCTAACCCCCTGTTTCAAATTAAGCATAGGAGATGTCATTTATGCACTATGAAAACATGCATTACATCAATATCAATTTTTGCTGCCTCTCCAAATTATAAGGGCATCAATCTAAAATTGTTCGATACGAGATATTACAGAAAAAAAAGTGGAATAAACTTGAGAACATTTTATTTATAGTCAATTTAATCGTGCACTTTATGAACTATAAGAAGAAATACACATAAGACTAAAGACATCGAAGCGTAAATAGTATACCTTAAAAGAAATGTAATCGGAATATTATATTCATACAAATCAAAAAAAAAAAAAAACTTTTTTAAATATATCGACATTTACATGAAAATCTTAAATATTTCCTAAACCTACCGCTCCTAATAATAATTGTACGTATAATATAAAAATTGATCGAGGGATCCGCCCTATATCATAATATCTTTGTTTCGTCTTTTTGGTTTGTATTGTGTTATTTTGGCATGAATGATACTAGTTCGATTGTGTTCAAAAACATAAAATGAATGAGTTAAAAAAATATGACAAAAAGTAAGCGAACATACTAAATTATGAAAGAAAGCATATGATGAAGTTATTGATTGTTATAAGCGAACGGAATGGCATTCACAAGTCTCTCCTTGAGTAACGAGTTCGAAATTAGTTGCAGGCTCAGTTTCATTTTCCAATCTTCGTCGCTAGCACTGCCGCCCTTCCCGTAAACATCCTTATTACTATCTTTGGAATCGCTCGACGCATTTTCGTAATTTTCCTTCTTCACGGAAAGGTTTTCAGGTTTTTCGTAGCCGATCAGTGGCAGTGTCGCGGGAATGCCGTGCTTCGAATTCATGTGCCTCGCCATGTGATATTTGCGGCGGAATCTAGAGGGACACATATCACATTTGAATCTTGGCGGTATTCCAATGCACTCGTCGCGCATATGTCGCTGCAGGTGGCGCTTCCTTAAGTAACTTTTGCCGCAGACAGTGCACGGGAATCTGTGAGCCGATTCTCCTGAGTATTCACCAACAACCATTGATTGTTGAAATTGATATTTTAAGTCCGAAGATGTTGTTGGGTTAAGAGCGCCTGAATGAGTCGATGCTGAAATGTTAAATATGAGAAAACAAAAAAATAAACAAAATTGAACATAAAATTATGAAATGATGTGTTTGCGATGTTGCGTGTATTTGTTTTCAGGTTTGTTTTATTTTTTATATAAAACTCTTTCAAATGAACAGTAAACTCGTTGAAGTCTAACTTAACAAAAACATAAAGTAACTACAAAATTTTCTCTTTGACAACATAATCTACAATAACTTATCGTGCACTACAGTAATCGACATAATACAGTACAAAGAACAAAACCTCAAATAAACAAATTATTACATAAACAAAATCAAATTTACTTCAAGAATCTAAAACTAATTTGTCTACCTAATGGGCAAATAAAAATATAATTTTTTCTTTAACTACTTATTATGACGTCTTTTTCGTAAATAACGAATTGCCGAGATATTTCTTTTAATTGCCTTGTTACAAACAAATTAATGAAAAAAATTAACTCGCGAATCCTGTAAACAGATATGAGTTATCGGAAAATAAGCCTCAACACAATCCAATCAATTTTTGAACGAAGAGAATCAAGTCTCTTTCAAGACCAACGGACCGAGTACTTACGTTGTAAATTAACATTTCTTAGTCTACACATAAAATTCATATTTATCCATAATCATAATCGAAGAATGACTGAAGGAATACGCAGATAAATTTTAGTGCAAACATAAACGCTGATTAAATTTTTAGGAATGCGTTTGCGTATTACTACTAAGAGAAGATTTATTCAATCCACTGAATCGATTAAGATGTTGAATATTCAACTTTACAAATTTACATATTTTTTTAACTGATCATACTACCTGAAAAATTAATAAAGACTATATGAACAAATAGTAAGCACATTAAAAACTCGTTTAGCTAAAAATTTAAATATTCTCCTTCTTGAGAAAATGGCATAACAGCCAATATATATTTAATTATTATTTAAATTTTTTGCATTTAAAACAACAAAGGTTTCCTTTTTCAACGATATTTAAGAATTCGTGAACTTCATTATGGATGAGGAATTAAACCCACAAGAACACATTTAGTGTCCGAAGTAATATTCACACCATACTAATTTTGTTTTTAAATTGTAAAAGCAGAAATTTGAAAGGATTTAGTCTTGCAAAATCAAGCAAACTTGAAAAAAATGTTCAAATATAACTTCCTTAATTTATATAAAAGGTGTTTAAATACTATCTTTTATACTATTTACGTCGTTTTTACGCGGTTATCAATAAAATCGTTGTATATCGAGCCGAAAATAGATTTCGAACTTCAATAATTTATTTAGCAATATACATATATGGTAGAATAATTTTATAATTTCTTCTAATGTAATTCACTTAATTCGAAAATTATTACCGCTACGCAAAATGATACCTACACCACTCTAAAATAAAGTGATGTAAAATGTTGACAAGTTAAAAACAATATATTAGAAGAAATTTAAAATTAAAAAACAATTGATGAAAAAACATTTATCATCCTCTTAAAAGCTTAAGCTTAGCACAGTATTTTGTAATCAAAAGAAATTAAACGGCAGCATATTATGTGATATGACTGTTTCAAATTTTAATATACATATTTGCTTGTAAGAAAGACACGCCAAAAGAATTGGAAGTTCCTTTTGGATTTTTTCTAAAAAAGAAATTATATTTAATTTAATAAAAAAAAACTAAATAATACAAATCAAAAAGCAATTCCCTTTAACCCTTTACTTTGACGGTGAAATACTCTTACGAAGGGGTTGAACGGGACAAGAAGCAACACACTCTACCAAAAAATATTACTTTTGAAAATTCATTTCCTACACTACATCCAAAATGATAAAAGCCTTAGCACACAAGAGGAGTGGTAATGAGCGGGTATGTAAAAATAGAAAATGCCATTTGTACATTATTCAACAATAACTTTATAAAAAATTGATTTCGTATTTACATTTCTTAAATTATTTTCGTCCTTACACTATAGATACAAAATATACTTTAGAATTAGTACTAGCAGTTGTGATAGTTGTAATAGTGGCAAATATTTGTACGTTTCGCTCAATCTTGCTACAATCGTATTACAAGAGGCTGCCAGATACTTCCTAACAAAACTCCGATAACTTCCTTCAGACATTAATAATTTACAAAACTAAAAGTAAAAAATAAGGAATGATTTTTGCTATGTAGTATATCTCAGCCAGTTTTGTTAGAAAGCATTTTACTCTGGTTATTATAAGTATGCCAGGCGGTGGCATTACATTTTCTTACGAATGCCATGTTTCTGTCTCAAGTGCAATTTCAAATCGTATTTCCACGTGCAGCGAAAGGAGCAGTAATTGCAATCGAAGAGCACAGAGTTTTTCTTTGGCGCTACTATCGTTGTTGTTATTGCTGGGTTAATAAGGGGCGACGACGTTAAGAGGGAGGATGAAGACGCCGTCGCGGCGGCGGCGGCAGCAGCACACGCAGCGGCGGCGGCAGCAGCAACAACAGACGAAGTGCTCCCGACATCAGACGCAGATGGCATCATCAAAAGCGAAGACGTCGGATTGTTGTTGCTGTTGTTGTTATTGTTGGTGTTGTTGTTGTGGTGATGATGATGACCTATATGACTACTGTTCGCCCCGCTAATATAATTTTGTAGCTGTAGACTCGCGGCCGCTGTTGGTGACAACGTGCATCCGCTACATGTCATACCGACCGTACAGCACTTATATAGTTTACGTATTGTTATTTCGGGCTCATATACAATTGATGATGCTCCTGGCATATTGTAAATCGTCCTCAGATCTGAAAGATTTTTTTGTTTTGGATTTTCTAAACTGGACAAATATAGGTAATTTTTTTATGTAGCAGAAAGGTGTGTAGAATTGGTTTCTTGCTTTTATAGAGATGCTAACGGAAGTGTAGTATAATAGCATTAATATAGAGAAGTGGGGGTGGGGTGAAAAAATGCTGTTATGAAAACTTTGTACAGATATGAAAAGGAAGTTTGATAACAAAAAATAAATAAATATTAATGAAATAATAAAAGGGTGTTGAAATCATTAGGAAGGATAGCGCACAATACTACATTGAAATGAAAATAAAACTAAGTAATTTGTGTTAATTTCTTCCCCGTTAAGAAGGTTGTTATATTTTGTAATATGATGTGTGTATAAGAATTGTTAACATTGCGAAATTAATACTAAAATAAAAATTCGTATAAAAAATAAGTCTACATTAATTAAGATCATATTTAAAAAAAAAATATATGTATATGGCAAACATTGTACTTGGTTTTGTTGATAAAATTATAATTAAATAAATATGGAATACACAAAAAACAGGAATGTTTGATTCAGAAAAGAAATACATTCTTTCGATGTTTAAGACTGAATACTATAAAGTTTTTATATGGACACCACCGGAATAATTTGAAGTAATATTAAATATTTAAAATCGTCACTTTTCCATAGAGACAAAAAACATGGCAATTTGAATAATATTCAACCAAATACATAAAAAACTGTCGTTGACAATGGGAACATAGTATTCAGCAATTTGGAAAAAGATTATAACAGCGCAAGTGCAAATAACTACTTCGAAGAGACTTTGATCTAAAAGAAACAGAATTTCGTCTTTTATAGCTCAACTACACGCAAAAAGATCTCTCAATGAGAAATAAACATAATTTATGTGGTTTACGATATTCTAACATAGAGTGTCTTGTCAAAATTGTCTAAAATTTCCTATTCCACTGATTCATTCATTGAATTACGATAAAATTTCAATAAGCAATTACCACGTAATTCAACTATACACTGCCATAAACACCACAGAAAGTGACGCGATATTCTGAATTTTATCAAACATGTAAATTTCAGTTTTGTTGATGAGCCTAATGGAAGCTCACAAGTCAAATTCACACTTTATTTTAGTAAACGAATTATTCTCGAAAAATGTCTAGTATTTTTACAAAAATCGGGAGATTTTGAAATTTAGAATGAAAATATAACATGAATATTTTTTTTCGAGACAATATCTTTATAAGGTTTACTGTGAGAGCTAGATTCATATACAGAGGGTAGATCATATAGCTTACACGGATTAAGAATAAGTAAAGCTTCGAGAACAAATTTATATTTGAGTAAATGAAATAACTAGCTTGCTTACAGTAGGTATTATAGTTGATAGTTCGATACTCAAATTGCCATATTTTGCTCCAGAGTACTCAAATATGTTTTAAAATAATACGAGTAATGCATTTCTTTCCTTTATAACCCGTAAGCTGAAACAATATCGGACAAAAATTTAAATTAACATTAAAATAAAAACAAAACTACTTAATTGTACTAATTTTTGATTTCCACAGCAACACGGTGTGCAATATCACTAACTTTGCATTAAATATTGTAAAGAGATACCATCTTTAAACCAAGGATCTAATCTCATTCGAATCGCAGAAGTGTACTGTTGAATATACTCTGGATGTTTGTTACGTACATGATCCTTAATACTATTTTTACGTCTAAATAATTTTGAACAGTATGGACAACGTAATTCCCGACCGCATTCCTTTCTAACGTGATGTAATGCATCTGACTCACGTGTATAAACAATTTCACAATTGGGGCATACATATCGGTTTATTAATGGGTTATACAGTCCGTAGCTTGAATAGTCACTTTTTAAGTTACCTGAAAATCGAAGTTATTTAAAAAAAAAATCGTTAAACCAATTGTTCGAACCAATAGAGCTTTTTTGAATTTTTTATCTTCTGTTTCGTGTTCAACTTAAACAAATAGCACTTCCAACTACACTAATACCTTATTGGAGGATTGTGTTAATATTACAGGATTTCTTCTACCGAATGAATAGTGTTACGAAACGTTTAAGAGGAATTTGATTGTGGCAATAAAATGATCACTAATATCAGGTTTTAAAACAAATCTTTATTCAAATATACTTTTATATATATATATATTTATAATTGTACACTGGATTAATTCAAACAAAAGATATTTGGCTTCAAATATGACTTAAAAGTTAAACGAAAAATGTTTCGTAAAAAACAAAAATCTTTTCAAAAGAACTTTTAAACATTTAAAAATGTGTGACATCTCTGTCGTATTATTATACATCAAATAACTTTACTAACAATGTTCCTTTCTTTTATAATTAAATTCGTAAAAAAAAAGAATATTACACTGAACTATTTCTATGTGAGTATTTGCCTGCAATTTCAGGATGTCTTTTCCTGACGTGCTGAAGAAGATGATCAGCTCGTTTCGTTCTGTGCCCACATACCGAACAAACCATACGTTTTCCTTTACCACATTCATGTTTCAGGTGACGCCTTAATGTTCCAGGACGTCTATATACACGTGAGCATTGTGGGCACTCATAACTTTCTTGCATTTCTTGCATATCTTGCATCAAATAATTGTAATTAAGATATCCTGAAATTCGCCTCACATTAATTTTTTAATATTTTTTTATTTTTCACTTCAATTTTATGTTGACTAATTTTCTCGGTTTATTGATTTTTAGACAAAATAACTTTTTATTTGGAAAACATATTTCATTCTCTTTCATTAGTTTTTGTTAGAAAACATAAAACAATAAAGTTGCATTCACAAGGTGGCAAAAGTAAAACATTTTGCATCAAAAAACCTTTGTGTTAATAGTGTTAGACTTCTTTATAAAAATCTTGCAGATGTTATCCAAGCTGACTTATGACTTTTGTCTAAACAAAATTTGTCGAAGCATTCAAGTAACTAATTAATAATTGTATATTTTGAGATTCTTTTCTTTTTTTTTTGGTTTTCGGGACGTATTGCGCTTTATTCAAAATGTACTTGTCTGGACATTAAATTATACGCGTATAAATTTTCTAAAACTCGAATTTAAACGAGATTGACAGTTCCAGTTAAATAATAACCTAAAATACGTTAATACCTATTCTATTAACTTCCCAATACACCTTCACATAAATGAAACATAACAAAAAAAAATAAAAATATCACGAGCAATAACATAATTTTGTCCATATTTCCCCAATAACAAAAAAAATTATATGTTGAAAGCACTCAACAAAACTTTATCTATATGTTTTAGAATGTAATCATTCAAATCCTTTGGGACGCATGCCCAATGTTTCAAATTCATCGATTTTATAAAAATCGGAAACGAGATATAATAAGCAACAATTGAACAAATTTGAGATAGGTTCTAAAGAGAACCAATGTTAACATCATAATTTAAAATATTAATTAAAAAACATGATTTTACATAGAGTTCAAAATTTAAGAATACGAGTTTATTCAATGTGAGCTAAAAAGATACAAATTCTGAAATTCTAGTAAATAGTGGTACTAGTATCATCCCATAATAAATGCTTCTTTCAGAGAAGCAGCAGAACCACAATATGGATTTCGTAAATGTTAGACCCATACATTTTTTACTATAAAGAAAAATCTATTTCAATGTAAACAATGTATTTATTCAAAACAAAAAGCCCAAATCATTGGACACTACAAATCAGCATAAATAAGTGTTGAAACAAAATTATCTATTCATATGTACATATGTAAACGAAAGTTTTCTAAATCATGATGTGTTGTTTTACATTCATTTAACATTAAGGTAGTGTGCCCTATAAAAGATTAGATATGAAAAATCTGCTTCGGAAATTATTCAATTTGGTTTTGAGAATGCCTGCAAAACATATGTCGGTACATATTTTGGCAGAAATATTTACAATATATATATATAAGAGGTAATATACAAGACGTGAATTTAAAATTCAAATCGCCTCAGAAAAACACCGAATTTTTTTTTTCCGAAACATCGATTTATCTAACTAGTCGGTTAATTTCTAAAACTAGTAGAACAATTGGACATTTTGCACACAACTTTAGTTGATTAATCCAATTGAAACTATTATGAAGGAAACACCTGACAACTTTTTTTTATTTATCCTTTCTGATAACCATTCAAAGAGTAAGGTAAAATTAAGAATACACCTTTCGCTAGGCACTGCATTTCATAACGGACACTTCTTCACGCTAAGTGAAAGGATGATTTAAAAAAAAAAAAATAAAGGACTAGATGAAAATTGCAACACCAAACAAAGTAATATCTGAGAAAAGGAAGCTCAGAAAATTCAGTAGATCCTGAAGCTTGTGAAAGAAATATTCCACTTCCAAAATTTCTCGCCCTCCGTCTGTTATTCCAAGTAAAACAATGGTAATTTTGAAAAACATTTTAAAGTATTCAGAGTACTTGTTAACACTATATTCATTAAGCAGTTATTTGAATATTGTAAATCGATTGACATTTCTTCTAGCGCCTTATCTCAAAGTACAAATCATAATTGATGTTTTTTTTTTTATTTTAATAGTAACAAAATTGTGTTGATTTTGCAAAACACAAACATAGTTATAAAAGTAGAAGGTGTAAAGTGAAAGTAGTATATTCACAAGATTCAAAAACTTAGCAATTAAAAAAAAAATATATTGCACCAATTGTAATACCGCCAAAAACCAGACAAGTGCAATTTCTTCATATTGCTCAATACATTGTTTAATATAATACTTATTACAACAATCTTTGAAGGAAATATAAATAAGATTTTAAAATGAGATCGACAGAACTAAATAAATGAACTAAATAACAATTATAACTTAGGATTACACAAAAATTCTCTTCTCCTTAAACCTTTCCTTCGTCGAGGACAATGTTTTGCAATTTCAGGATGGTTTTTTCTAATATGATTTATAAGCTTGTCACTTCGTTGCAATTTCTGTCCACATACAACGCAAATGAAATGCTTATCAATGCCACACTCATGTGCAAGATGTCGATTAAGAGTTTTTACATACTTATAGACGCGATCGCAACGTGGACAAGCGTAACCGGGATGTAATGCGGCATACATGTACTCTTCAAATCCTGAAATTCATTTATGTATTATTCTCATAAACGTGACTGACTTTTTGTACGAAAAATACTAGTGTTAATTCTTTGGTGTTTGATTTTAACAAAATAAAATAAATTAAGACCATTTGGAATTGCGGTTCGAAATAGTTACCGAAAAATTAAAATCACAAATCAGATTTTACACCACTATAAATACAACTTTCAATTATTTTAATTTTTACATGATTTATATTTAAATTACTCTCGTTTATTTTTTCCGCTTGTAATTCATATGTAACGTAGCCACATGTCTCTGAAGGTTGCATCCCTGGTGAAAACGACGGTCACAAACAGGGCACGCGAATATTCCTGGCTTCCCGCATTCGTACTTTATATGTCTACCTAAGTTGCCACGGTGTTTATAAGACTTCCCACACTCGCCGCACAAATATTCGGTTACTTTTTTCTTACCATTACTAAATAAAAAAGTTTGAAGAATTTTTTGTGTTTTAGTTCAAAAAGATATTTATAATGGAATGTGTTCATTTTATGACTTTTAATTTTACTACTACCTGGAAGTACGCCACGTTTTACATTCATATTCCTTTTTCACACTGTTAGATTTGTAGTCACCACCAAAAGTGATGATACCAGATTCATCGACGTGAAACTCTTCCCAGTATGGTGATAGAACTTCTATAGAAATTGTAAGAAAGAGAGCAGACGAAAAAGTACATTCAGTCAAAAATTTACTGAAATATATCACTTTTTTGTTGTTTGTATTTATGTTTTATCATCTACTATCAAAACTTTAATGCGCAACAAAAACGAAAAGAAAACAATTTTCATTATCACATACATAAAAATTGTGTTACGATATGCATATAAATTTTCATAAACATAAAATTATCATTGGTTTGCTTTGACCGACTTTCAAAAATAATAATTTCTTAATATTACGCTAAAATTGTCACATCATAATGCTCAATAAATTTGATGAGATAAACATGTCAAAATGTACATAGTTTTACGAAAGAAATAAAGTTCATACATCTTACGACACCACCGGCACGATAAGAAACGCAATTCTTTTTACCGAATTTTTAAACACCCAGGTTTGAATTTAAATTTTTTTTTATGGCTCTATTATACAGAAGGATATCAACTAAATAATTTTATTATATAGTTCAATTGAGTGCAACAGTTCCCCTTTTTTCTTGTTATGTTTCATTTAGAGATCCTATTACAAGCTTTTAATTTTACTTAATTAAAACTCAATTTGAACTAATGAATGAAAGAAGCGGAGCATTCAATTTAGCGGTTTTAACGAAGGAATAACTAACGAGTCTACGATGTTTTCTCAAGCTGTTAAGAATGGGGCGTCCATTAGCCGTCCAAATGACTACTTTTTGCTCAAAATTAAAATAAATGAACTCGAAATAAAAAATTTTAGTTTTGAGTTTCACATTGCAATTTACTACTGCTTTGTTGAAAACATCCATAGCATTGTTCAAAATAACACTAAAGCGAAATCTAGTAATTTTTTGTTTAAGCGTATTTTAATCAAATGAAAATTTGTCTGGAAGACTTGCTGAGTATTTTCTTTCGCAAAAACTAACATACGAAAATATTGTACAGAAATTACTTGCGATTTATTCGGTCGTAAAGTTTCAAAACTATTACAAAATCTAAGCAATTGTAACCATTGCTTTTCTTTATTAATTTAGTTATGGGTTCGATGTTTTAAAAACCCATTAACCATTAAATTGATTTCTTTTCAGAACGCTTTTTATAAAGTCTCCCTGTAAACCACTATTTTATTGAAACGAAATTTCGGACTTCAAAAACTGTTCTTATAAATTGCTTTTATCTACTTTTCAGAAATTCTCCACAAGATATCTACACACAACAGAACAAAATTGGTTAACTTGAATTTTGAGTTGTTTGACTCTGATGTGGCTAATTGATAATAAAATGAAATATATTGCTATCGCGACAATTATTGAAGATCTTTTACTTTTCATTGTACTTTCACTGTTTTTTGCGAAAAAAACTATTTTGTTGTTTTAATTATAATTAAAACGCCTACTCTATAATGAGGATGCCGTAGTATCTGTATGTGTATGTGTAGTGCTGCGACTTTTATTTATAACCCAGTTTTTATATTTCACCATACTAATCAAAAAAATAACACCAAATTCGAATCGCTGTATTTTACCATTTTATAAATTTAAAAAAAAAAATAAAAATTGAAACATTGCAGGAAGTCATTTATGTAATGCGGACGAATTACTGGAACAGTGATGTTACCTTATATGTATTTTCATTTATCTCACTCCCAATTATAGAGCATTTTCAATATCAAGAAATATTTTTGAATATCATAGTTTGTAATTAGTTAAAACCATTTCGTCCAATATGAAATTATTTATTCCTATTTTTAAAAAAAAAAATCCCCATATACACTATCGTTATGAGATTTTTTATACGCAAAATTGAATTGAATTGAATCACGGAATTTCGAATAGCTGATAACATTTGAATATTATATAAATTTGAGCACAATCTAGATCAAATCCAGTGTTAGATTTTTAGCAAAGAACAGTAAAGAGCCTATATTACAATATTTAAAATTTAACCAGAGCGGTTCAGGTGCAATCCTGGTTTGAAAAAAATTCTATTGTACTATTATAAAATTGAGTTTCCTCTGTTTAGAAATAAATATTCCAGTTGATTCACATTACGAATTCTAGCACACCAATTCAATATTTTTTTTTTACAAATTATTGAAAAATAATTTATGTACACACGGTGCCTATCATAAACTATAAGGCAATTAATGATTTCCAAATTAGAGGTACATATATGGAAAACAAACCTATGAGGATATATCGACTTGAAAGACATTCCAAATAACTTTTGAGACCAACATTTGTCGAATTATTGTAGAGAGTAATCAAGCCTATGCAAATTCTACGCAATGGACTTTTTCCTCAGAAGTTAAATTTAATTAATTTTTGATTTTGAGGTTGGAAATAATAAAAATTCAAATAAAAAATATTATGACCTAAAAGGAAACTGTGATTGGACATTAGAGGTACAATATCTCTCAAGAAGAGTTTAAGTTAGAGGCTTTATACCAAAACCAAAACGGAGATATCGCCAAAATCAGACCACTCAAGAATCGAAATATGACATTTGTTGGTGCTCCCTACCCTACCACGCGTTTCTGCATAGTGAAGAAGAAAACTGTAATAAAATTTGGTATAGCCGAATAAAATGTTTATATAACTTACAAATAAATATCCTTCTTATTTTTGGTCACTCATACGCTTTGTTATACACTAAGAAACTAAAATAATTTAATTTAATTTGCAACATTTGAATTTAAAAAAGAATTAATAATAAAAGTAAAGAATAGTACAGACACACTCGTAAGCCTATTTATATTTCCTAATATGCCTCAAAGTTTTTCGAAGGAAAAAGTGCTTGAATACTTAAAAATTCAAAGCATTCGCATTAGTTAAATTTTCTGTAATCAGAATTAAAAATTCTTATGAGATTATATTCAGAAATATATCCAGAGGGAGATTACGCATAGGTCTATATTAGCAAACTAGTTATATAGCAAAATTTTTAATTTCAGAATTTTAAATGTTCTAAAATGAGCTGTTTAAAACATTTTGTCAATTGCTAATGTATGGATAGTACACGTCAAGCCTAGGCGATGAAGCCTACTATTTCGTTAAAAAACAAATCATCTTTTGAAGGAATTTGCTTGCAAATTTAAGCACTTGACAGGAAGCAACTAGAACGAATAAGTAATATTTCGAGTTACTTCTATATTTATCGGTCTGGCAAAACCTAAGCAAAGAACTCATCATATTGGACTAGAAAACCAAAGAAACAAAAGAATATATTTTCGTTTTAGATTCAAATATCGCAAATGCAATCAAGTAATAATTACCTAAAGTTTGTTGAAATATAGTAAAGTGTATAAGTTAAAAACACAAAACAAAAGTTTCTCACTATATGTGTGTGAAATGATTGCTTCATTTGCCAAATTGGTTAACTCCAACAGGAACTGATGAAATTATACGAGTTTGAAATAAAAGTTCGTTTTCTAATAAAAACTTAAATAAACTTTCATAAAGATATATTACCTTAACGAAATATTGTTAATATTTTTAATTTCAGACATTAAATCTTGTCTCGGAAATGTTAAAAAATGGATTTAATCGATTTGGCCAGCGAACCGTTCAAATACCTATCTTTGAAAGGTTTCATTTCATGCTCCAATAATTAGAAGCCAAATAAAGAAAGAATTTAATGTACAGAGCAAAGAATAATACCGTGCACTTGAACATTAAACAGTAAAATAAAAAAAATTATTTGGAATCAATATCCATAATGTGAATTCAGATAAATCGTATATCATCTACGATGTATATTCAAACCCAAGTAGAATCACAGAGCAGGCTCAGATTCTTCAGTATTCTATACTTTTTCCGATAAAGAATTTAATATTACTAACAATTTTTGAAAAGCTGCCATCATGTCCAACAAACGCCTTTTCGGTAAAAAATTCCCCATTGTTTGGGTAGCACTCGTTCAGCTTCTTTCGATAGTACAGAGCATTTTGTCCCTTTATTTTAACGGTTATTTCATTTGTTCCACACTTTTTCCCTTGAATTTTATCCAAAAAGGATTAGATCGTAAATGAAATATAATAATTATCAAATATACTTTTTATCTTGCAAAGGGATTTTTATGTAAAAATATTTTTCTTCAAAGAACAACTTCTTCTTTTTAGAATGAACGCAATACATTGGAGTTTGATTGAGTTGCATAAATCAAGTCAAAATAAAAATAGAGTATGTTTTCGTAAAACACCATTGGAGATACATATTACTTAGAGGTGGAGCATTTCTATTTAAATTTAATATAAAAAATGACACAATAATTAGAAAATAATGAGCCAACAATTTTAGGCATCGACTAATTTCAATGCAAATTCTCATATTTTAAAACTTGTTATAAATTTTGTATATACATACATAAATTCTATAATTTCGACATTTCCCAAGAAAATTCGTGCATTGGGCTTCTGGGACAAGTAAATTGAAAAACAACATAGTGGGAAACTTTGATTTGAAAAGAAATGTTAGGTAATTGACTCGTTTTCCATTTATAAAATTAGAGTACAATCGTTTCCGGCTTTGAAAATATTTATCACTATTTATAATTGGTATCATGATCTACTTGCAGAAGAATTGGTGGTACGTCGACACGATTATACCCAATTCAATTCAACATTCTGACATACAATTCAAATACGTTAAAAACGTATGTTTTTTCAAAAGCAAATTCAAAATTTGCTACACTTTTTAATTGTTTCAATCTGCTTCTGAATTCTCTATATGCTAAAGGATTTAATTTTCGTAGGAATTGAGAGTAAGTGCAAATACTGGATATTTACAATCAGAGAGTATTCGCAAGACGATCTATTTTTAAATTACAATTTATGAAATCAAATAAAATACAGTATCTCCTTAGATTTCAAAGACAAATCAATATTTATAAAACCTGCACACCCTTTAAGATAATCAAAAAAGCGTGTTCATTAATGAAATCAAAGCCTTGCTTTTGCTCATACATTATTAATAATTGTGAAAATTCAAAAATAGATTCTTAAATCTCCATTTATACTGTTTAAACAATCACCAAAAACTAGTTTCAACAGCTTATGAAAGCTCTAAAATATGGATGTATATGAGAGCAAAATGTTTTTTATGGATGTTGCGATCCGTAAATTAGGGTAATTGTTTCTCCATCAAGTGATACATAGATAAAATTGAGTGTTGATTTTTGCAATGCGACGCAGAATGGCGTCTAGAAGTCTTTTTACCAACCTACTATATTATAACAGGAGGTTCTCGTGAACTTCGATAAGAATCGTATCACTTCGTCTTTTATACTTGAATTAAATGTGTAACTTTACGTATAAGAATTTATACACAATTTAGCTCTGACTGATAAAACTAATCTACGATTCGTATCATATTTCGGTTCCACGTGTTTCAGGTGAAGGTATCTGGAGTCAAATTTTCAACGAGTGGGACCTTACACTGAGCCTATCCGTGAAAACTTCGAATTGAATCGAAAACAGTTTAGAAAAGTCCTCTTTGGATAAAATGTTCATAAATTCATTATAGGGAACCAATCGAATTGTTGATCTGTTATTTTTGGTTAAAGAAATATATATAACAACTTTTAATACATCTGAAGTGTGGTAAGAAATAATGGACAAATCGATCGAATATCGATAATTTATATTATCTATGAATAAGCTTAAGTAGTGGTAGCTTTCGAGTATAGTTTAACAGTCGACTGGAAAACGATAACACTAAGTTGAAAATATTTCTACACACTAAAGTGTCATACTTTAATTAGAAACGAAAATGGCGGCACAAGGATGAACATCCATCTCTAAATATTTTATTTTCCATTAAATGCATCGGAGGGCAGAATAGTAAGTGAGGGCTCTATCTGATGATGAGCTTGACATGAATCATTAATTCTAATCGACGTTTACAGGATTATCCATTTCGTGATCCAGATTGGATCGTTTAACAGTCGCTGAACGTGTTTAAATAATGAAAACACACTACAAATGTAGCGAAAAATGTTTGCATCAAATTTTCTTGAGTCGAGTCTCATTTTTCGCTTCGTGGATATGTTCCACAAACAAAGTTATCGCAGTAGTAAATTCACAAGTAACTATCGAAAAGACCATTGCATTCCCAAAAACTCACTGGTTTGGTGTGGAATTTGGCCTGAAAGCGTGATGGGACGGAGCATTTTTGAAAATGACAAAAATGCGACACAAACCGACAATCCTGATCGCTACAACTGATTTTCAAATTGTTTTTTTTTGCCTTAAATTGAAGATATGCAATTTTATAAAGATGGCGCTACAAACCGCACAACATGGTCAGTTTTGACTTTATTGCGCGAACAATTTTTCGGGCATGTTATTTCACGTTTTGGTTATGCGAATGTCACCGCTATGACGACAAATCTTCGAAAATTACTTCAAAAGGATCCGGAGTTGTGTAAGATGGCCTGTGGAAGGCATTTGACTGAAGTTGTATTCCACACATAATGGCAAGGTGCATACAATTTTGTAGTATAAAAATATGGCCGAAATTTCAATGCGACGTTCGTTTTAATTTACGTTTACTTTCGGAACTACATAATAGATAACCCTATAGTAGAGGACAAAATCTCTATTAAATAAATATTTGTTCAAATGAGACGTTTTAGCACTTGTGGCACAATGAAGTTATTGTTATATTGCTCACTTTTCGTTTTGATATTTTAGGCGGAATTATTAAGTTATATCGACATCTGACTTAGTTATTTAAATAGTTCAACTAATTTAAATATCGGTTATTTAATATGAAACAATTCATACTTATTCGTACCCTTAGCAATTGCTGAACTTCTTTGCATATTTTTTTTATAGGTATTTTATATTAATTATTCTAAAATATACCACAATATCTACGGTTTGCATTAAACTGGAAGATATTGCATTTTGATCATTTGATTTAGCTTACTTCTAAATTTCACATTTCAAAATTTCAGATTCATTAAATCTGTTTTTATCCTAATTTTTAATGAATTTTATTTCAGTAACTACTGTAAATGCGCTATTACATTTTCTTATAACTACACACATGAAATCAATAATATTGATGAGCGCCTTACGTAATTACTGAAATAATTTTTACAACAATATAAAAAATATCCACTTACTTTTCTCGTGTTCTTCGTCATCTCACCCAAATACAACGAAAATACGAATGAGGAACCTTCACTTCCCAGAAATTCCATCACGAACCGTTTTCTTCTTTTTTCTTTATTTCCAATCGAAAGGGCCAAACATGTGATTCCGATAATTAAGGTTCAACACGTAACATATATTTAGCATTTTTAACAAATCTTCAATCATCAATATACTCGATTCAGAGATAAGAAAACGTTGGCCCTTCCATTGAAATAAATTTAAAAAAAGACAACAAATCTCACCTTACAGCGACTGTGAAAAAACACAGGCGTATTCTTTCACCTTGACAAAAACCTGGAAATTTTTATTATACGTTTCTTTTTGGGAAATAATAAACAAAAATAAACAGGGATGTAGGGAAGGGACAAATGAAAAAAATGTTTGTATAAAGAAAAGAATAAGCCCATTATAAAAATGAACTCTCCTTCAACCGATACTGCTGAATGGAGGCATACTTACACCCTCTTTTTGAAAAATTTACCCCATTGCACACTAACACTCAACTCAGTTTGGATGCCGCCTCTCGAGAAGATTCCTTATACCTCACTGCAAATTACTTAAAACTTGCAGCTACCAACCCTTCTTCTTCGAATGCTTCTCGAGATTTGATTCCGTCCTGGCTAGTTGGAGGCACTATCGATCTCCGCTTCACACATCTCACCGAGGCGTGCTCAAGACGCAGCACTTGACTCACTAAACAATTGTGTTCTATTTTCACTTCAACTGACTCAACGTAAACGTAAAACTTAGTACTTTTATATATTTTGTTTCCTTGTGGAACAAAACAACAATTGAAATATAAACCGGAAAGCGGACGATTTGGTCAAAACAAACATAACATCTAACGTATTAATACCGGTAAGACAAAATTAAAAAGTTATCGCAACCGAAACTCCGCATACGACGATAATTTTAACCGAACCACGGATAGTGTTAACACCTTGAAATATGTTTCCTAAAGGACGATACTAAAACTGTAACGTTCAAATTACTTAAACTTAACGTATATGTACTTAACAAAACAGAAAATAGACTTTAAATATATTAAAAAATAGTCCCGTCAACCAAAAAAAGCATATGTTAAATTTATAATAAACAGGAAATAAAAGTGCATGCGAAAGTATATATATATAAATAAAATTCTCTGATCAAACAAAATCAAACTTAAAAAAATAAACGGATATTTCCTTTTCAGCAACAAGAGTAATAATAATATAATGAAATATTTTAGCAAAAATTTCTTTTAAAAACTAGTGAAGAGGCCAACGTTTCTTTTCTTAGTGCAAAATTCTTCTAAAACATCTTTGTTTATTGCTGTTTGCAATTTCAATTTTATCTAGTTTTCTCTATTACTGTTGAACTGTTTTCTTTTGTTTCCAAGAATTAATTCTAAACTTTCTCCTTTACTTATAAGATGTATTTTGCAAATAAATCTGATCATTAAACTTCTTCTGAATCATTAAGAAAAAGATTTGATGAAACATTACTATACACTTTATATCACGCGACTTAAATTGTTTCGATTGATAATTATGATTATGAAAATTTTTATGGTGATTAGTTGGGTTAAATTGCAATTAGTATATTACAAATTTTATGTATATATAATTTTAAAAAAAAGTTTAGTTTTCACCGTTATCTCAATAAAAAAAAAAATTTAAGGACACAAAACCACTTTCAGTCATTTAAACGTTATTCTACAAGGCTGTTTTTTAACAAGACGTGCACTTCCAAGTTCAGAAGTTGTGAATCCTTAAACTTTTTCATATCATTAATATCCATAACAAAATGCTACACAAACACCAAAAAATTACCATTTCAATAGTTTACTTCAACTTGCAAAATAGAACTAAAGTCAATGACATAAACTCTTGTCTTTTATTATGATAAATATTCTGCTCAGGTCCTCTCCAGCAACAGAATGTGCCTGACATTTTGTCTACTTACCCCAGGAATAAAATGTGTCTTTCCTTTCCACGACGACATCACAATATCGCAATTTTATTTATTTTTTCTGTTTTAGTCAACACTTTTAATAATAATTAATAATAAGTTTCCGCGAATGCAATAAACAATTTTATATCATTGACTTTAGCCTGTTTCTGAAAAGAGCACGGCTGATAAAATAATTGCGCACGTCAACAGTCTAAGAATTTTGTCAAATACTTTCTACTTTCATACTTATTTAGTAAAAACTGTTACAGAAAATACACTTGTTCATTTTCGTGCCGAATTTCAATTTCATCGCTTTTCGTTTTTATTTGCCGTGCTCATCGGTTCATTTGAAAAAAATTGAAACCTACCTTGTGGATCCCGTTGTTGTCCTGCAGCTTCCTGTGCCATAAACACTTCATCCTGAGATCGTTCCACTTGCCATTGTGCATATCCTGGAATAGAGAAAAAAAACAACGATTATGAATTTGTTAATCTTTCTTTTAGTTTTTATAATTTTTTACAAAACCGAAATTTTTATTGCTTACTACCTGAGAAACCCGGTTTTCTCCTGCTTCTACTATTTTTTAAAACATGTCGAAAATGCTCAAGTTTGCTGCCTACTTCAACAAATAAGTATAGTTTAAATGCGCTAGTAAAATCTTGGATGTGTAATAGAACCATCGTCCGAATCATCAATTGTTTACTTATGCGTTTTTATTGTTGAAAATAAAATATATCGGCGCATTAATTGTTTTTGGCTATTGCTGCAGACCTTATGTTAATTACCTATTCATTATAGAATAGATCATCTGCCTTAACATTTCAGTACACATATATTTATTTTATTCACTTAATATAAGTGCAAACAATGAATTACTTAAATAATGCATAACAATAATTATGTTAAAAAGTGTTTTCTCAGGATTACTTTGAACCGGAGAAAATCTAAACTATTAAGTTCACCATTTTGATTTCTTAATTTTGGAAGCGGAATCGCAATCAGTATCTCCACAAACCCTAACTACCAATACTTATGGCAATCTCTTCAAACTTTATAATTGTTGGTGACCATCTTCAAAGCGCCATTTAAAAAAAAAAAAATCTTTATTTTATGCCAATTCTACCAATAATCTTCAGTACCTGAATCTGACATTAAACACACCTATTCTGAATGTTATCAGTATTTTTGATCATGTGGGTTATTAAAATGGAACCATCAAGAATGGTTAATATTCGAGAATTGTTGCAAAAATAACAATTCTTACAACTGATTCATAGAAAATTTACAGCATGAAACTACTCAAATTTTTGTTTTTGAAAATGCAAGCTCAAAATGTATAGGTGCGTTATAAATATGAAAACAGGTGTATTAGTTAGTGATAAATGAAATAATCCTGAGATCTGTCCCTGCAATTCAGTCAATCTCTCAATTTTGTATGAGGCATGTTCCACCACACAGTCCTAGGAGAATAAAATTCACTGTAGCCTTGTTTATGCGCAAAGTTTGAGAGAACTAAAGTAAGGAGCTGTGCTAAATTATAACACATAAGGTCATTTTAGTTCTACTACTTTTAGAAGCGCTAAATTAACAGAGTGAAATAGCGATGTGTGCCGATACACACGTATTAATTTTACTTAATTAATTTTTGTCACGAAATATGTTGTGCTATTACTTTAGAAAATCAAACACGACTTTCGTGCTTCATTATTTTCACAAAGGCCACACGCAGTTTAGAATTCAGCAGTGCTTCTTCATTTCATTAAATTTGACTAGCCACCATTTTGAATTCATCAAATTTCACAGTGCACAACCATCTTGAATATATTCAATTTGGAAAGCC
Organism: Tolmerus cingulatus; assembly: GCA_959613345.1. Lineage (NCBI taxonomy): Eukaryota > Metazoa > Arthropoda > Insecta > Diptera > Asilidae > Tolmerus > Tolmerus cingulatus. The sequence goes on from OY390708.1 coordinate 5,395,041, forward strand.
GGGAAAATTTCCGCCGTACATGCGTACTTATTCTTATGCAAACCAAGAATGTTTGAAATGTGGATTTTATGTTCAATTTTATGTGTAGATAATAATTACGCCGAGTTTATTATTTAAGAAAATAACATATTTAATTCATTTCATTTCATTCTTATCATTTAATACATGTGAAAATGAAACCTTTGAACACTTCCTGCCTAGAAATCATCAACAACAAAAAATAAATAAATAAAAATTAATAACAATTTTCGATCTGTAATTATACAACAGATTATATAAATTTTGAAGGTCTTTGCGTTTAATGAGTAACGTTTTAAGAATGAAACTTAATAATCGTACATTGTGTGATATTTTTCGAAGCAACCATTGATATGTAATGCAACTTTACACTTTTTGCATTCCCACGTTGTTTCACGGCGTATTTTATGTTTAGTGCAAACTTTACATGTTCTCGATGGTTTTTGCTTTGATGGTGTTGGATCGATATGCTTTGGAAAATGCGCCCAATTCTGTCCTTCTAATCGCTCTGATGGGTCTCGTTTCGATGTCCATCTTCTTCTGCTATACCCTGGCATTACGACAGTTTTCAGTAATAATTCTGCTATATCTATTCTATTGGATTGACGGAAAAGTCATAGCGCATTTCAATGTTGTAAAGTTTGTTTTTTCTCGACAATCTCTCAACGAATTTTATAATACCTCGTACAGAGAAATAAAGGAATAATCTTAACTGCCAAAAAGCCGAAAATGGTACTGATATACAGCATCCACTGAATTGAACGACATACCTCACAATGAGTTTTGAAGAGTGCGGAACTAGCGAAAGTCTGACGACTATAGTTCACGCGAGTATAGTGGGTGTGGGAACATAACCCATCCAAGCTCAAATATTTTTCTAACTATGTATATAGTGAACAAACTTACGTATAGCTTGGCATTGTCGTGATGGACCACAACTCCTTTATGATTAACGTGCTCTATACGTTCAAACTGTTTATTTGTCAATAGTAGTCTTCTAAATTGGTATGGTTCTTTGATAGAAGCTCAAAAAACGTTACGCTTCTAAAATACCACTAAACTAAGAGCGCAATCCTGATCTAATGAGAGTCTACTTTCGACGTTTAATGCTTCGTATCGCGGTAAGGCTGGTTTGACAATTATTGCTTTTATTTTGTATTATATTCGATAACATACATATATTATGGTTCCAAAATATTTCTTTGCATTTCCATTAATTTCTGATCTTCTGATCAATTCATTACTTAAGACTTATTTTCTTACAATTTAATTGTGGTTAATTCACTGAGTGCATTTCTATTATTAGAGCGCCATGTTCCAATGGAATTAATTCTATTTTGAATTAATCAACAGATCCATATAATTTTAAACGTTCTCAAACTTAATCATTATTTGAGAAATATAAAAACTCTAAAAATAAAAGTCGATTTATTCCTTTTCATTTATCTGATCGGGTTTCCTTTCTTATTTAAATAACTTATACAATGCTGGTTAACTAACTCTCCAGATGTTTGGATCAAAATTTGTTATTGCCAAATCCATTATTATTCTAATCGTCATCTGAAGCATTGGCATTTTACAATTTGAGATGAAATCAAGGAACTTATCAACACACTTACAGAGTTTTTTTTAGTACGACGAACATATTGATTTAGGATACTATCGCAACCAACGGCTAATAATTCTCGAAAAATGCAATTATCAATATGAATCCAACTATTTCACTCGTTGCTTCTCCTCTATTGTCTTTTAAAGGTATCATGCACCTGATACATTATGCCATTTTGAACCGTTAATAAAAATATCCCAGGGGTATCACATCTCCACCACACATATTTCGACAAATTGGTTTTTTAACTGGTTATTTCAAACATTTGAGTTCTTAATCCGCATAAATAGAAAATCCAGTTAAAACGTAATAACTGTTATAAAATACTAGTATCTAATAATTGGTTCCCTACCCTTAACAAAAACTTCGGTGTGAATAAACGAAAGTTGAATCAACTAAAATAAAATAACAAATGGCACAAACCTTGACTAGATCCTTCACCTCCACCATGGCTTGGGCCAGCTTGTTCTAAATCTTCCAATAGTTCTTCATCATCTAATGTCAAGTCCTCAACAGTTTCGTCATTACCATCATCATATTCACTTTTTGGTTCAATTAACATTTCCGAGCTATCTTTACCAGATTCAGAAACTGTATGAGCTTTACGTTTAGCTTGTTCCTTTTTAACTTGTCCAGCTGTTTTATCATTATCATCCTGATTATCATCATCATTGTCGTTATCATTTTCACGGTCCATACTTTCAAGTTTTGCATTTGAAACATTTTCAGTCTTTTTGGTAACATTTATTCCTGCCGCTGCTGCAGCACCAGATACAGTCGCAACTGTTGAGGATGTAGACAATGAGGATGTTGCAGCAGTTGTTGATATTGAAGCAATTGCCGCTGAGGTATTTGATGGTGGTACAACAGATGAGTTAACTTGCATCGAGTGTGACGAAGAATTTGAGTGATCGTGATTATCTGTAATGGACACAAAAAAATAAAAATTTAGTTATCGCACAAAAACGTTCCTTATACGAGTTTTCAATGCAAACAATTGCAGATAACTCATATTATTTATGCAACAGAGTGACAATTTAGTAATGCTATTATGCTCCTATGTGAAAAAATGCGATATTTTGCAGGAAATTTCATTGGTTCTATAGAAATACAAGATGCTCGATTTCACAAAAAACCTTCGGATTTTATTTCAACTAATTTTAGTATTCCTCGAAACAAATAGCGGTGCTTAACTACTATATATTAAGGTGTTCACCTCGAGAACCCACCCTGTTAATATTATATAATGAAATCCTAAATAACTAGTTTAAGGTACTGAATAATCTTACAAGACTTAAAAATTACGCGGTGCATACGACGGAGAATTCGATTTACGTCAAATAAAAATGAATATTAAATTCGATAACGTCAGCTATGCGATCCAATTTGAAGGTTAACGAACAAAGTTTCAGACTTGGGATTAAAAATGAAACATTGAAATATAATTCTTAGATTTACATTTGTTACAAAGTTGAATCGAATCCCTCATTAAATCACAGTGAAAAAATAGCAAGGAATTGCGAAATTAATTTTCCAAGTCCAAAGACTCCATGTACGCTTTGTATGTTAGACCAATATCTATAATTATCTTATGTGTAGACAAATCTTTCCATGCCATTATATCGATTACATCATCAGTTATGTAAGAACCAGTATTTGGTATGTTGCTTACGTCGAGGATTATGCAAATAAAATTTAATTTTAAAAAAATGTCCCTAGGTTTTAAATCTAAATATTCAGAAGAAAATAATATGTCAACATTCACCAATGATGCACTGGGAAGCAAACCTTCGAATTCCACTAAATGTACTACATATAGGACTGATATGGTGAATGCAAAACACCGACAAAAAAAAACTGATTTACGTTACTAAAACTTGCACAATGTTTAATTTAATTTCATACTCATGAATATGTCATAAAAAAAAAACAGATGTAAAATTTACTATTTAATTGCATTAATTAAATCAAAAATGTAAATGAATTTATTTTAAACTCAGCATTGTATATATTAAAGACATAGTCAGCCCAATAGTTCATTACACTTCCGCGAGGAAACCCTAACATTTAATAAATTATTCCAGCATACTAAATCGTGGCATAATATCAAGTCGTCACTCTATTCTAACTAATGCGTCAATAAGTCGAACAATAAATAAATTAAAAATAATAAAACTTACCAGGCATGACATTATCGACGCTCCTTCGCCGTATTTTCTTTCGTTTTCTTGATGTTGGACTAGATGAACCTTCCCTGGATGCTGATAATTCTTGGGAATCCATAATTCGTGGCCTTTTCTGTTCTAATGTGTAACCGCCAGATGAACCACCACTTTTACCAGTTACAGTAGCAGGTACAGACAATTGTTTATGTTCATTCGTTGATTTTTGTTGTGGTCCAGCAGTACCACCACGGCTATCAGATAATCCTTTTATTTGTAATGACTCAGCTGCCTTCAATAAGGCAGCCAACTGATCTTGAGATATATTCACTTCCCCCCTGTACATATAATCCATCATGGCTCTCAGTTCTTGAAATTTAACGTCCTTAAGTATAAAAATTGGGTGTTTGTCATATTGTTGCGATAAAAGCGACTGTAAGTAACAGAGAATAACAAAGTTTAATTATGTTGTTAATGTCAAAAATTTAAAGATAAAAACTTACTGCAAAGTAAGGACTGCAAGCCGATAGGACCACCTTATGCGCCTTCAAAAATTTACCCTCAGCAGCAAGTGTACAATCCACAAGAGTGCCATTTTCCAAAAGTGTATCAAACACACTTATCAGTGTGCTTTGGTGGTTATTCCACCTTAAACAGAATTGCTGGTCGTCATCCATATTTGAATACCTTTTATGAAGAAGCACGTTCTAATTTTTGTATTTCATCAAAAATGTTATTCAGGGTCGCGTCCTCTGAAAACAGAAAGAAAATTCATTCTTAAAAAAATTGTTTATTACCAAAACCAAAAAGCGAAAGGATCCATTTACAAACTGAGATTTCTTCGAGAGGCCACAAACAAACTGCAGGATATATGAAACGCTACCAAGAGTATTATGCACAGAAATGCACAGAAAATAGATTTTGCAACGTCTTAAGTATTTAAGGGATTAACCGAACTGTTAGAAAAAGTCTCAACGAAAAAAACCCAGCTCATTTGGAAAAGCGAGCTGCACAAGATAAACTGGAATTTCGAAAATAATGGAAACATTTTCAATAACCCCCCGTCGTCCCAGGTGTTCATATTTACGCCTTAAATAAGATGGGGAAGAAGACAATCGAGCAGAATTATGAAATATCTGGAAAATCCTAAACAAGTTTTCTCAGCGTGTCGAGCAATGTTATTAAATGATCATTAATTGTAAAAATAGCACAGAAATCCCAGAGTAAATGACATAATTTAAACGTAATTCAACTCGACCCTCTTCAACAAGTTAGCATTGCTACCAAGATCAGAAAAGTTCTACACCAGCAAGTTCTTTTTTCCCCGTAGATGGAATAAATCCAGTTTTGCATATCTGTGACATTTCAGAGCTTTCTCAGGTGGAACATCGACAGAAAAACATTTTTATATAGAGGAAAGCTCGTTTCCGATTCCGAGAGAGCTCGTCCAATTCACCCAAAAGAGTGAGAAGATGCGACCTGTTCCCATCCAGCCGAAGAACAGTGTAGGTGGACAAATCTCTGGCTGTTAATCCTCTTTACGCGCGCATGGGAAGACTTTGGACTATATTTAAAAGATTCAGGAGGCGAATTCACTCCAGAAGGGCTAAAAATATTAAGGCAACTAAATAGAGTTAAAAAGCATAAATTAGCGGAGGAACAGCTTTATAAATAAAACGGTTTCGTTTTGACCGCGTTTTATTTTGGTGCAATGACTTTTACGCGTTACTTATTACTTCAATCAAGAACTTTTATTCATGTTTTTAAGCAAAGCAAATTTTAAGTTGAAAAAGCTTAAATCGCAAAACATTGGGAAGCTTATGAGTAAGAAAACATCTGCACATTCGCGAAATGCTTTCAGTGTATTTTGGCGGGAAAAAAAATAAATACAATGCGCCACACAACTCTTATAAATTATAACCGGCGCTAATCAAATATTTTATTAAACTGGTTTTTGGAACAGACAATTTTTTTCTAAGAAGATTAATGATTTTCTCATTATTTCCCGAACATTCAACAAGAATCTTGATGGGTTGCAGAATTTTACGTGGCAATGAGAAATTTAAAAGAAAGGAACAAACCGTAGACATTTTCTTAAATGCGACGACGTTTTTATTACAAAATTTTGAACAAGATATGCAAATATAATAAGCGAACTATCATATCGAATTTTACGTAGAGGCGTTGCGTTTTATTAATAATTGTAAACAAAAACTGGCTTAATTATTTTAAGTCCTTGCTCTAATCTTAGGCTCATTATAAAATTCCAGAATTTAATCTTACGTGGAAAGTTTTATTACATAACGTGACTGGAGAATTTCTTAGTACAATTTACAGGTACACCTATATTAATAACCACGTTAAAAACAAAGCTTTTACGATACGACATTCATTCACATCACTGGATAAATATTTTAAAAATAGAAACAATTAAACATGCTTCAGCAAAATCATACTTATGCCTTGACGCGACAAATGAATTACATATATGATAATATTAAAATATTTGATAAAGGAAATCTTACTGAGAAAAAAAATTGTTGTAGTAAAAGGTTGTTTATAAAAATAAATAACAATATTCTTGCTTCCAGCATTTAATATCTCAACTAATCATTATTTTTAAATAACAATGAAAATTATTAATTGCAAGTAATTGAGCCTAAATTACCCTGTCTGATAAATAATGGAAGAGGAATTACCGTGGAATCCAAAGTATTATAATCCCATGAGTAATTCTTATTACTACAACTACAAGAAAATTACAAAAGTGTGGCCATAAATTCATAAGTACAAAAACTGGCGATAAAGTCCAACTTTTCTTTACTTTTCTCGTCATATTCATTGGGTAAGAGTTGCATCTGAACAATAATTAATTTTCCAGCTGTAATACACTTGGTTATGTTTTACTGAATTCATTAAATAGCATTTTGTTCGTACACAAGCTTAATGCAAGCCTCAATCACATCCTTGCATTATTATGAGGTACATAGGTGTATGAATTTCCCAACAAACAATATCAAGCCACACCTGATTTAACAATAGAAGACAATTAAAAGAAGAATGTAAGTATATTAAAACCCCAAAAAAATATAAGCCTCTAAAAGAGGGCATAGAATTTCAGCATTCTGTTGAAAAAGAATATAAGTATGTATATAGCAAATACATATTTCACTTCGGAATTTTACGCAACTTACTTTACTTTGTAAATTGCTTTTTGGATATAAAATATATTTATAATATTCAAACGGGCCAAGAGTTATCCTTATAGAATAAAAGAAATAGATATAGCTTTACATTTATCATACTAACTTATTACGACCGCCGTTTTAAGAATTTTTGAAAAAAAACGACTATGAAGTGTTTTCTTAGCAAGCAAAACAAACAATAAATTAAAGAAAATTGCTATCTTCATGATCATAATTCCACCTGCGATTTATTACGCTGAAGTTCTTTGCAATAACTCGTCACCGCGGTTATCGTAAAATACATTTATAGTCTCGTTGTCGTTTTGTTGGATCTTACTCCCGACTCTTGAAATAATTTTAATGCGACAAGGAAAACATTGAACTTTTCGAAAGAATGTTTTGGGGCAAAAGTGCTCCTCAAAATTAAAAGCTCCGGGCAATAATTGAGAGACACTAACTTAAACGAAAAACAACTGCATCAGAAAATTCTGACAATGAATTTCATGTCAAACACCCCGAAGAACGAGCAAGAAGAAAGGAAGCAGCAGCACCTTGCGCGTCGGTTCTTAAGAATAACTAAAAAGATCCTTCATTACCTGGCAATTTCGCAATTTTCCTTCCCCCAAACTAAGCGAGTAACACAGAGTAACTTTAAGCGATAACACTGACCGAACTCGAATATTTCTGCAGATAAACCACCGCGAAAAAGTTGCATAAGCCTACCGAACTAACAGCACCTTGAGGAGCGACATTTTGACTAAAAAAGAACGAAACTGCGATCGATACCCCACACGAAATGGCATCCTATTGATCGACTCGATATTCACGCGCAAATCGCGCCTTGTGATCTCTCCCTTACGGCGCACACACAAGTGAGCTCTATGTAACGACTTCGAGCACACACGCTCGGGGCCCTGTTTGCTTCTATATACTAGAAAAGGGGGCGCTGCGAAGGCCAAGGGAGGGTGCCAGGGAGGATTACCCTTCGTGGCTCGCACACAATACACGTGCAGAGCATCGGATCTACTCCGCAGCATAAAGTAGCATAAGGGCGAAACCCCAGGGGTATGTTTGGCCCGGTGGACTCGTGCGATGGGTACACGGCATCCGGACACCCATCGTGCGTCACTGCATCTACTTCAACCCTTGGGGTAGCGTTCCCCTGAAAGATCCCCCTACTAAAACTGGAAATATCACACAAAAAAACTGAGGGACCAGGATGGTGACGATGGTGATGATAAAGAAAAAAAATCAATATAAAATGACGCGCTCGGGAGCTCCTGTTCCCATGGTGTCCAGCTGTATGCTGTTTTTATGTACTTCCTTTCCCCATTTAGGACCGGGAGCAAATTTTTGGGAAGAAAGGAGCCATTTATTTTCTTGGAAGCAAACCAGATCGAGATAATCTTGAAAAGAGATGTAACATAACCAGCGAAGAAAAATTATGCTTCATACTTAAACATACATTTTTTTTCTGGATTGTGTGCAGAGTCTCTTCACCGCCACAATCACAAACGTGTGACAACACAGGGCAATTAGCAAAGAAATCGATATGTATGCGCCTCGGCCCCGCACGCTGCTTCATTTTCCCCCCTTAATGCGGGAGAGCTTTGGGGCCCACAGCGACAAGGGGGCGCCGTTCCCGCCGTCACTGGCAGCCCCCCAGGCAACGACGACGGCGGCGACGACACACAAAATGGTCGGCTCGGTGTCGGCCGCAAAAACATATATTTCGGCAAAACTTTTATGAGGTGCTCCGCTGCCGCCCCGGAATTAAAGAAGAAGAGTGGCGGAGCACACCAGTCACGGAAAAAGTCCAAACATCAAAGGTATCTCGCGCGCAAAGGAAAATAAGCACAAGACCTGATGATGATGTTGGATTTCTTTTTTTTTTGTTTAAGATATAATTTTCGGCTGGCTTCTTTTAACTTTTCTAAGTGAGACCGCGGAGGAGAGCGGAGCAGTTAGTAAAACATGCCAGAACAAGAAAAGCGGCAGAGGAGCCTCCGTCGCGATTCGGGGGCTTCGGCACAGCTTTGCGAGAAAACTTAAAATGGCGGATGTGTGACGCCAGCTCGCTTCTGGGCACTTGTGTGTTGGATTTCCCCGAAATTTCTTCGAAAGGCACTTTCCAATTAGTAAATTCGTTTTCTAACAACAAATTTGAGGGAAATTCATTAAATTTACTCAACAGTAAATTAACGCTAAATAGGAAAAGGAAAAAAAAAACCAATAAAAGCAAGAAAATCGCCCTTTCGTTTCGACAAAAAAAAAATGCACTCACTCGTCCGTGGGGGAAAAACGGAACAATGACCCAATTACAAAAAGGCGAAACGAAAATCAATCCCAAATCGCCATTATAAAATGAAAAATCGCTAACTGTAAAAACACATCGATGCACTTGCATTTAAATAAATTAGAGAAAATAAAATACCTGAGTGATTACGTACATGGTTCAAATTTAATGTGGATTATGCATAATTTGTTTCCCTGATGCTTTAATAACACACAACACACAAGAAAAAAAAGTTAAGTTGAAAAACTTCGCACGGAGCAGAACTTTCGACGCTTTTAATTTGATGCGCGGCGGTGCTGAAACTGTGGTAGAGGCACGAGCTTCAAAGGAAAAAGAGCGAGCTTCCAATTCGCCTTCTTCGCCCGAGTATACACACTTTTCTGCTACTCTACTACTACCGCACGCGGCTACTACAAATACTACTGGCGGGGCGAGAGTGTACTAAAAACGTATAAAACCATCACACGGTTTCCCACCACATTTCCACCGGCGGCCCAACACAGCCAGGTACCCCAAATAAATAACAAACCGAACGGACCCGACCGACCGACCGACCGAGCGAGCGAGCGAGCGAACCGAGCGAAAATGAAAAACAACAATAAGAAGAAGACAGGAGAACGGCTCACGGCTCACGGCTCGAAATTCTCGAGAAAATTTGCCCTGTCGCCTGAAGAACGCCGCCACACGAAATGAGTCCCAGCAGCTTATGCTTGCACGCACACACACGCCGTAAAAACGCGAAAATGCTTGAAGGAAATTCAAATAATGGAACACCGGAGCAGTGCCGCAGCGGGTGGTTCACTCACAGCAACAGACCCGGACTCGGACTACTTCCACCGCTATCAGCGAAGTTGGGCTTGGTTGGCTAAACTCCGCGACTCTAAAAACTCTAGAGGGGCTCCTCAGGCGGCGGCGGCTCTGGTTTTGGTCAAATGACGCAGCGGAAACCCAAACTCACTCACACACACCCAGCTGAAAAGGGGCGCGCGTAAATTTGCCGCCGCCGCGTCAGTGAAAAACTTTTTTATGTTATGTACACGATCAATTTCACTCGCCGTCGTAAGCCGAGTGTACTCAAGAAAACTGACTCACTGCGGGGCTCCGCACTCCGCACCGAGGCCCCGCAGGCCACCCCCCGACAAACGGACAACATCACCGCTCCACACATCGGCAACCTGAGAAATTATGAAAATGTTTTCCCCCATATTCATGCACGGCGTACCCCACACCGCCGCCGCAGTCCCGGACCCAAAACCCGACTCAAGCAAACCGGATGGCAGCCCCAGCGGAGCACCAGCAGCACACATTCGCAAAAGGATAAGATCTGCAGAGGCGGCGTGTGGAAAAGCACATACAAAAATACAAAAATAATAAAAAACATAAAACGGAAAAATCGAGGGGGCTCAGGCGCACACACGGGTGCAAGATGAGGATCACGTTTTTGGACCTACAAAACATAAAGAAAAGAGCCCCGCACCGCGCAGCACCCATCCCGTCCCGCGAGCCCTACTGAAGCTGTTGAGCCAGCCACAAATTTACATTATTTGGGGCTCCGCACGGCAAAGGGACGGAGGGACGCCGCAGGAAGACGGTTCAAGTGCAGGCAACCACACCGAACACTCGGTGGAAAAGTACCACACTTAACAATCCAGGGAAAGAGGGCAGGAGCGGCCAAAAAAATATATAAGTGTATGAATAAAACAAAAAATGAAGAAACCCAAAGACCCAACCGTCCCATCGGCAAAACTCCACAGCGAGCAGATGCCCGCCCTGCCTGCGGGCAGGTAAAGGAAATTATCCTCCTTTTGTTCGGCGCATGTCCCAGAAACCCTCCAAACTGCCGCCAGAGATCCTCCTTTCCAGGAAAACTGGCGAGCGCTAGGGGAGATTAGCTCCTTTTATGGTGCCACATGCACGGGCATGATCCCGGACCGCTTCAGGCGGCGTGCGAGGGGTTCCCGCCCGGATTCGGGTTTTGTTGGGTCGGATGGCCCTGAATATGTATTATGTGTATTTTTTTTCCCTCCCTTTCCGTCGCAGTAAATAACATTTGCGAAGGGCATCCCTTCGGTTACGGGGTATATTGATTTTTTGGGATCGTTAAATGCACGTACAGTTGTGCGCAAGGGGCACCGAACGGGCTTCTGGGAAACGGTGCGATCCCTGCACAAAATGGAGGCGGCCCAAGTGGACTCTCGAATTCCACCCGCGGAAAATTTTTAGAAAGATGTTGATCAGAAACCTTGTCTAATAATCGCATAAATAGAAATTAAAACTTCTCGAAAAAAGGCGAAGTTGTGCGGGGAGAAAATGGACGCTGAGGGTTCCCGATCATTATACACCGCCAAGAATTAAAATATTAAAAATTATGATTTTCCAATTTTTCCTTTGTGCCAAATTTCAAAATTCGAAGTCTAGGGCAAATCTTAACGCCATATTTTTTTGCATTAAGTTAGAAGGACATACGGAGAGACAGACAACAAGGTGATCCTATAAGAATGCACTAAACCCTGAAAATAAAATATTAATCATAAACAAACATTTTTGTAAGGAGGCTTCGAGAAGAGATAACAAACAACGAAGGGCAGAAAAATGTATGTAGAATAAGGAAAACATAAAGGAAACAAGAACAATGAAATCCTCAGGACCCGGATATGAGTTTTACAAATTTCAGGTTCAAAAGAAAATTGTCATTTAAATCAATTTTAATAATTTTAGCGTAAAAAAGCGTAATTTTGTCCTGATTTAACCGTAATACGATCGATTTTCCTACATTTTTCATAAAATTGTCAAGAGAATGAAAACAAGTTCCAAAAAGTTTATGTTGTTCAACTTGGCCAACTTTGCTATGAAAGCAACACCAATCTTAACTGAGCGAATTTCAAAAGGGGTAACTTTTAATTTATGGCCATTCATAGTTTCTTTTTTACTAGTTCTACTACTGATTTAAAGTCCTACGTAAAACTACTTTTATTTTTAATTAAAAGTGACTAGTTTCTTAGGAATATTAGTTTTACTTTTATTGCTATTACTGATATGGCTTAGCCAGTAAAATTTGGTTAGGGAACAGGCACTACTTCTATGCATCCTGTTTACTTTACAGGACTACTAAAGTTAATAGCTTGCCTTAACTTCGTTTCCGCAACCAGACCAATTTATGATAAACAATTTCTATAACATTACTTGCAGGTTCGACAACGAGGATGTTGGATTCCTTTTCGAAAAAAATTGGGATTGAAAATGAAAAAAAGTGTTCTTTGCTATTATGATTTTCTTTCAAGACTAATAGAATATTGCAAGATCTTAAAATAAAATTCACCCAAAAAAAATACTGAATATTTGGACAAATTTGATCTCTATAAGAAGAAATGGGCCACATAATACAAATACTTCACGAAATTCAATATCTCGATTTCTTTTTGGACTTTTTATGTTGGTGCCCCAGATCCTGGAATACACTCATCTAATCTCCTTTATTTATCTAAATACTTAGAAGCACAAACTTCCATATCAATAAACTGTCGCTGCAGCATTGTTTACGCTTCTTAACAATCCTCGAAAACCTGATAAGGGCCAAATCAGCTGAGGCAGCAACCCAGGTCAAGGCTGATCATTTCCAATTCATCGGTTGTAATTCGTGCGGTTGATCGAGGGAATAGAGTGCCATTCATTAAAAATCAATTGAATCATTTCATATTTTTAGGGCGCTACGCACTCAAATCGCTTACAGACTCATTCAGGAAATCACTTATCGATCGTGCACATGAACCTAATTCATTTAGTCTTTTACTCAGAAAGGCATTCCTTGTAAGAAACATAATTTTTTAAATGATTTAATTATTTCTCCTCTTCGTACATAATTGACGAGATACACGCGAAGTGATAGCGAATATGTTTAAATTGATATGAATTTAATTTGCTTTCTTTATCAGCAAATTTCGCATAGTGACCTCGGGAGTAAAAGGCTAACTTCTCAAATATGAGTTCTGTGTTATGCTCTAATTGCAATGAATGGCCGTGACCCTACGCTTTCTCATTTTCATAACTTCTTAACCAATTAATAAATCCTCAGAGCTATCAAAAACTTTCTGTGATAGCTCTAAATGGTTTCCCTTGAATCCCTGACTTTAATCGCAGCTCTGTAGCATATTTTTACAAACTTCTCTTGTCATAGTACCCACCACTATGGGGGTGGGGTTTAAAATATGCCATTAGTACTGCAATAAAATCACAGAGAAATCCACAACTGCAAAATTTAATAGTTTATGAAATAAAGAGAGATAGTAAAACAAACAAACGCAAACATTTCAAAAAGTACTTAAGTAGGAGATGTATTACAGTGATGACTTCTCGTTTAAGCTTGGTTTTTTCTAATTACATTACTTATAATGACTGTTAATTAACTTACAATTCCCCTAAGAGCGGGAAATTCATTACTGGTAACATTAATGGGTTCCTTCTTATTATTTACCTCATACAGGTCAAAATCCACTAATTAAACATTACACGTTGAATAGAATAAATAAACAAAAAAAATCAAACTATTAAAACATAAATTGAGATATAACGATAGAAAAGCCAACAAGAAAACCTCGAAACTTTTTACCAAGTTCAAAAGATCTTTCTATTACGAGGCAACTAAAGGTGTTTGTTTTATTTTCTACCTACAATTAGCAATGCCATTACATAATTCAGGCTAATGTAGCTTTTTGGAAATAACCAACATTATTTTGCGTATAGCACTATTAATTTGTTAGAATCGGGTTCCGTTCCATGAGCTCGCGGTGCGGGGCGCTCATTATGCAGAGATATTACAAGTGCAAAAGTTGTTTGCTTGAAGTTTGCGCTGCAAACAGACTTCTAAAAATAATTAAGCTACTATAAAACATGTTCTCTCGTAATTTAAGTAAACAGCGAGATTAGCATAAATACAGGCCATACCTGAGCTGCTCACAGTCGTGCCCCTTACACAACTCTACAATTTCTGATAAAAAACAAAAGCTTGGAGATAAAACCGCGGTTATCAGGGAAAAAATAATAGGCTCCTAAAAAACATACCGACCCAATCTAGAGTCGCGTGAATGCAATTTGACATGGACCAGCCCGCGAGTCTATCAATCACTCGAATCTCGTTTTCTGTTCGAGACTGTGAGCGAGAAATTCGCCTACACATGGAAAGCGCGGGGAGACGTGGATTGCCACTTTTTTTATTTTTTGTGAAAGTAAGAGCTTGCGAGCTTACCTGGTGTTTTAGAAATTCGACATGAAGACGTGGGATTTTCAAAAACACAGCACAAAATGGACCGCGAATTTTCTCAGTAGCGAAACATAAAGAAAAGCTTAGGCGTACCTTGAAGCTTTCGCGAATTTTCGGCAATCATTTCGGCGCTTCAACTCCCCCGCTCTTCCCCCGGAGCAGAACCCAAGCACAGCAAAATCCCATACATAAACATAAGCTCTTGACCTTGAGTCTTGCAAAAGCATAGACTAAGCGTTTCGATTTCGCTTCACCCCCGCTCGCCTGCTTCTCGACGAGGAAGAAACTCATAATCGCGAAGTTATTCAAATTGAGGCAAAACATTTGATACATTGCCACCATCGAGAGGAATTGCTTTTTGCAATTTCCACAAAAAATCTCGCATTAACAATCTTTTTTCCTTCTCTGAATACAAACGTTTGAATATGCCCTTGCTTACAACATGTGGGTTTTTTACGGGCATATCGTCTTGGGGGTTTCAAGAAAGAGCATTCCTTCAAGTAATAAACGAACAAACGAGCTACGAAACGATGTTCTCAGCTTACATAACCGTCTTATAAATGAAGCAGAAAACACATATGCAAAAATTTGAAAGTCTGATTTCATTAAGAATAGCTAGTACCTGTTGCCGATAGAACATCACGTTTTTTCCCTCCAGAAAAAGAAAAAGTTGCGAGAAAACGGGTAGGTGATATTTTAGCAAATTAAATAGGCCAATAACTTATTAATGTCGTCTCCGCCAGTTAAATGCTTAAAGAACTTCACGACTTCAACTTTTAATATTTCAGACAAAAATGGCATTCTAAAACGGCTTAAAATAGATCTTTCCGCAAAAAGTGGAAAGCATCACGTAATGTTTTAATAGTATCAGTGATTATTGAATTGGGTGAATTCTGAAGTTATCGTTCATTGTCTAGAAAAAAAAACGAATTTACTACTCTGATTGTCATTAGTACAACAACATAATCCTGTTTTAGTTGCTGTAGAAGAACAAATAAATTTAAATTATTTCGCTACACTACAGTCGTACGTTTGTTGCGTACAAATCAATAAATTACGCGTAACACAAGAATTCACAAAATGGGGGTTTAAAAAACAAGCAATCCTCATTTACTAATTCAGTTTTTGCCTAAAATTTAATAGTGTAATATTAAAATTACAGTTCAAAGTGGGGTAATAACATGTTTCTATTCCTTTTAAAGGACGTACCTAAGATGCAAATTGAGATATTTAATAATTTTCGGTGTGACGGGTTTGTCACTAAATTTTGAGAAATGTGCCAAACACGAAGTTGATAAAAATCCGATCCCACAGCTGCTTCTTCAAAATATAAAATGGGAGTTGGGGTTCACAAAAACAAGTCATCAATGGTCCAGGATGAGAATCTTGCGGGAAGCAAACAAAACGAAGAAAGGTCAAAAAAGGTAGAAGGTAATTCTGTGTTGAAGTAACACTTGTGAAATAGAACTCAATGCATTGACCAGTCCTTCCAAAAGCCGAAATTTTGCTTTTCAGACCGAAAGAAACTCTATTCTTCACAAATAAAACCAATACCTGGTGATATTTTGCAAATTGTCTTCACTATTACAAGACCATCTGCTCTTTAACTCAATTAACCGAAATTCAAAATCGTCGAGCTAAATGCCACTTCCTTTTTGGAGCAGTGAACAAACCCCAAATTCAGTGAGCTTCGCCGGAGTGTTCCCGGGGCCACTCGCCGCCACTGGGCTCCTGCTAAATCCGAGTACATATAAAGGAAATAATAATAATAAAAAAGTAAAGTAATATAAAACAAAAAAGAGTATTCAATCGTGTTGCTGCTGCTTCACACGACGGAGCTTTTTGGAATTTTCCGACATAAAATGAAGCTACCCCGGGTGCAGCGGGGCCCCTCGGGCTCCCCTAACCCACGTCGGGAGCACCCGTCCCGGTTACTGGCATGCCCCCTTAACGTGATCGGCGCTCTCCTCCAACGAGGCAGCGGCGGCCGCTGGAAACGCGATATCTCGCATTTTCCCAAGCCGCGAGACGGCGCGCTGCTGTGCAGGCTGCAAAGGGGAGAAAAGAAGATCCGGTCCGGACCCGGCTGCGACCTCGGAGCGCTTCCCGTGGCACCGACGTCGGCGCTGGGATTGTGTGGGTTTCACGCAAAACGACGAGGAGCCGGAGCCGACATCGGGGCACACAATTTGTTGCTGCGCAGATGCCCTTTCCTTTTTTTTTTTTTTTTTTATATATTTTTATGTTTTTTCCCATTTCTCATTATGTTGTTCTGTGCAACGCAGAGCAGGCCCACCGCCGTGAGCCCCAGGAGCAGATGTTCCCGAAGGTACGGGGCTGGTTTCTGGTTCGGGTTCGGGCCCAACAACAAAGCGCCGCCTGTGTGCATCCACCCCTAGCGAGTCCCATGTGCACGGTGGCGGAAATCGACCCCAAGCACCACTGGCCAACGGCTTAAAAGGGGATGGAACCCGCGTCCTCCGTGTCGCCCTACTTTGAGAAGGGTCCGGAGCTCGATTTCCCCCATTTAAGCGACCTTTTTCGGGAATTAAATATACGTTTTTTTTTGTGTTCCCGCACGCTGAGCTCCCTCGTTGCGCGGGCAACAAAAGGAGGAAAACGTCACGTCTCTTGGGAAACGGGCCGCGATTCCCCCGCCGCTGCCCTGGTGCACATCAGCGTGATAATGTGAGAGAAAAAAAAACATACATTTTTTTTTTAAATACTTTTATGCGATCGCGAAAATGGTTTCGGTGCGCATAGTCCGAGTGCACCCACACCACGACGGCCCCAACATAGAGTCGCACACCACCGCTAAATCGCTATGATCCGTGCAATTTGTATACAAAAATCGCGGCTGGATGTCGCCCACACACCGAGCCGCCGCGCGTCTTCACGGGGCACACACCATTTTACAGCTGTACGTGTATTATTTTGATGATAAAGCTCCGCACCGTCCCAGGAAAGAAGAAACAAAGCAACATAAATTTCAACATGGCGACACCACAAAATATCCAGAGAAATTACTTTTTTCCCCTCTACCCCACTTGAAAGCTCCTCAGATTTCAGATAAATGCACTCATCGGCGCGTTTTTGGGGGCCCGCGAAAAGAAACAACAAAAAAGCATAAGATGCAAAATATGCAGCAGCAGCTTTCGACGCTCAATCGGCGTGCGGGGGAGCCGCGCCACTCTCGGCGCACTCGAGTCGATCGCCTCCAGAAGAAATCTCGGCACACTTTTTCAATTTCTTTAGCAAACTTACAAAAAAAACTAATCGAGGGGAATAAGGGAAAATAGCGGGGAAACGAGAGCTCGCCAATCAACTGCACTTTCGGAATTAATTAATTAAACGGTCGCACTCACCTCAGAAAGCACAGTCTTCATTTAATATCACAAACTTAATACTAATAATAGAACTCAAAAAGAAAATCTCCCTTTACTGGTTTGGAATTTTCAGCGCTGCAATGGCGTCGACCGTTCTTTACTCGTTCCTAACTCGCTTTGAAATGTTCTCGCGCTCGCTCGCAGCGTGCAGCATAACTTTCCGCGCCGCACTCACACAGACGCGGCTGCGGCGAATGTGCACTCGAGCGGTGGACTAGATCCGGCCAGAAATTGTAGCAGACACGTCAATTGTAACAGTAAAAGTCACAATTGCGACATTTGCCAAGTTGGAGCAATAACAACTTAAGAGCAAGATTAACTAATTTATCTAAAAATGTATTTCCGTATTTTACATTTTGAATTTTTAAAATGCCAGTGAGTTAACAACTTAAAAACCTTTGCGCTTATTTTAGCTTAAATTAAGAATTCGTGAAGCCCATGGAGGGAAATTTTGCCCTACCTCCATAAACTATTTTCCTACTTTTGTTGTTTTTTATAGCAAAATTTCAAAATTGCAAAATAAATTTATTACTAAAACACTGAAAAGTGTTTTAATGCGGATGATTTTAAAAATGTGAAGTTTCCATTCAGTATTCCGAATTCAGAGCTTACTGTTTTTTTAAATAACAATTGTAATGTCAAAAATCAAAAATATGTTTTTAAGTTTACAGATTTTCAGACCTGCGAAGCTGTGGCAGTCATTCTTTACTTTTATCTACAATTGTAAATAAAGTAGTAATTTCATGACGGTTACAATTGTGGCGGGCTGTAAGTGGAATAAAACATTTTTCCACAAAGTTTTATCAAAGTTTACGAAGGAACATCAAATTCAATTTAATTCATCTTCCCAAATTAGTTTTAAAGGCGAAATTTTAAAAAATTTAAGTTTCAAAAAGCGGGGAAAGGGATCATTAATTTTTAAGATACATTTTTAGATTTCTAAATAGAAATTTTGAAGAAGGGTCATATATTCGATTGTTTTCGAATTTCTGACTGAGTATTCAAAATATTTTTCAAAAAATTAATTAGGCATTTTAGTGGCAACGGTATTAGTCTTTCAAATATGCCAGTTAAATAAATAGGTTTCCTGTTTCCTGATTAAAAGACAAATTTTAGAATTCATTAAGTTTTATTGCCGAAATTCCCTTTTATAATACGGTTTTAAGATTTGGAGCCCAAAAATTCCCTGGGAAATTCTAACCGCTTTGGTGGGATTCTACAAAACTCAGGCGAGCTGAGGCAATTGTGAATGGCGAAGTCTAGTCCAAATCTGCGGCGCAGCGAAGCGAACCACGGCTCTAGTACTCCTCCGCGAGCACACGGCCTCTTGCCGGCTTTCTTTTGATCAAAACAAAGTTCGCCCTCGCGCTCTTCGCGGCGCACGGCGGCAGCCCTCTCGCTCTCGCTCTCGCCGCGCTTCCAGGCGACTTTTATCAGAAGGTGCGAGAGCTCGCCGCCCGAGCGAGAGAGCGCGCGGCGCGGCGATCTTCCCTCTCTCGCACTTTCGGTGTGTCCCGCTGTCAGCCATATTTTTTATGTCGCTCTCAACCCGACTCCGTTGTTCACCTGGCGATTGGACGGACGGTCGCAAGTCCTCACGAAAATTGTCTCAACGAAGTGGAAGTAAAAATAAAAACTGAGTCGCAACTCGAATTGTGAAGAATTTGTTTTTCGGGCGTGTGTACACGGTGCGCACCGCGGCGAAAAATCAAGCGAAAATAAAAGCGACCAACGGGCACACCAAGGCGCACGCACGCACACACCCAACCAGCCGTCCTATTGCGATGTGCCGCGGAGCAGGATAGGCCGACTGCCGCCGCCGCCGCCGTCGCCCCCGGAAAGAGAATTTTTAAGCAAAACTGCGTGCGAAGGGAAAGAGTGCGCTCGTGCAATTCCGAAAAAAAGTGGAAGGAAAAGTCGCGGAAAAGGTTTTTTGTTTTGACAGGCGAGCCAAACTCAGATAATCAGGCAAAGGGGCAGAAAACGGGGACAGAAGAAGCGCGCCCCCGACAACGAACCTCCGGTGCCCCATGAATGGAACGGTCCAGCGTTTTTTAGCCCGATCAGGAGCAGCTCGCGGCCATTTCTGGGCGAGATCGAACTGATTTCGATTCCTAGTGCCGTTAGGAGTGTGACAGCGGTTGTTTTGTTGTGATTCTTTCCTCGCTGAAAGTTTGTTGCGTCGATCGCCGATTTAATTCGGCGGAGTGTGTTGCACTGCGGGAGGAAGCGGTTAATCACGCCGAGTGACTTTGACATGCAAATAAAAGTGTTCGCCGAGAAAATTACTTGTTAAAGCCGATCTGTTTAACAGGAGGAAAAAACGAGCATTTCATTCTTTATTTTTCAGTAATCATGCACAGTAAACCAAATAGTGTGTGAAACAAAATCAATAACAGAGTGAGCGCGCGGCCCCCTTGTCGCAGTGCGATAGAGCGAGAGAGCGGCTCGTGTCATTTGGGAGTTTATTTTTGTTCGGTGCTCGCCAGGAGAACCCAAAAAAAGGAGTAGAATTCGCAACCGAGTGCGCTAGAGGGAGCGAGACGGCAGCGTGCCCAATCCACTTGAGAGACAAGGACAGCTACGGTGAGCGATGAATTTTTGCTGTGGTCGTTTTTCTCTTTTTACCCTTGTTTTATTTTTTTCGTCCCGTTTGTAGTCCGAGTTTTGCTTTTATTTGGAATTTTTCTTTCTTATCATCGGCGGTGATGAGGACCTTGTTGCACATTCTTTTGTTTTGACACTTTTTCTCCATTTTTGTTTTGATCGTCTTGCCCGTGCCCTGGCCAAATTCTCCGGTGCGGGCCCTGTGGGGCGAACTGCCCCGGGGAGCGTCCCCCGCGCCACAGGAGCCCCAGCAGCCGCCCGCAGCAACAAGAAAGAACTTGGGCTATTTTTCCGTGTTGCATTTTGCATTACGTGTGCTGGGCGGGGGGTCGGGGGGGCCGCCTCGCAGCAGGCCGCGATTATGTCGGGCCCCAAGTTGAATGAACTTCGGCCAGCAAAATTGGAGACCAAAGCTTGGGGCTCCGGAGATTCGAGGAACGAAATATTTTTGCATAGTTTCTGCGCGTTTCGGGCTCGCTTCTAGTCGAGCGGGGCCCCGGGCGGGCGCAGCTCCTCCGCAATAAAAGAAATTCTTCGCGCCTGGTAAGGCAGTCGAAGAAATTGCAAGGAAACTGGTTTGACCATCTCGGACGGCAGTTTTGTGTTGTGTTGCGGAAGGTCAGGAATAAATCTCCTCGGCTGGACCTGGTGCGGCGCAGCATCGCGATTTGAAATTGAAGAGGAGACCTCGTCGCCCGAGATGCGGATTTAATGAACCCCGTCGGAGTGCCCTAGCCCCTGGAAAATGTTAAATTCAAAAATGTTCACAGCGACCATCTGCGGGGGAACGTTTCCGCGGTTATCGTAAACGGGCGGAGTTATTTTTAGGCCCAACTTAATTACATCCAGGAACTCGGAGAATCTCGGGCTCGGTTACTCACTTCTGGGACTTGTTTCCAAGGAATGTAAATAAAAGATCCACTTGAAATCCGGAGAATTGCACCCGCACAGCCGAAAAGTTGCAGTCCAATTCGAACCGAAATGCACTCCTCGAACCTAGATTCGTCTCCTTCGGACGCCCGGACGCAGGGTGGAGCGACAGAGACGCAGGATTGACAAAGTGCAATAAAGTCACCGTACACCTGGAATTTCTGGAGCTTTCCAGACGAAAAAAAACAAAGTCCGTGCTCTGGTTAATGGCTGAATTCGTTTATTTGGGATGCAGAAAAGCAAACAACGGGCTGGAGTCAAAGATCAAGTTCCTTTCGCACGCTGAATATTTGCGGAGCTCTGGCAGAGGGCGATTTAATTGAGATGAGAAATATTTGGCGAAGTTTGATATTGTCCAGGACGTTTTAGAAGATCCGTCCTACTCTAATTAAATCCAATCAAACACGGCTACGTGGCGCTGGGCGTCCCTTGTGTGTTCAAAAGATTTTCTCTTCAATGTTGGCAGAGCAAAACTTCCTAAACTTTTAATAGGAATCCCGTCGAAATTTCCATTCAAGAAAATTTCTCTAAGGTATAGAATATCGAGATTTAAAATCACAAAATTTAAATTAAACATCCAAAGGAAAACTCTCCAAAAACCCATTGGTGTCACTTTAGAGAATTTTAAAATTTTTAGAGGAAACCGGTTAAAATCTCCAAAAAGTCAACATCTGCATACAAGATAAAATCTCAAAATGCGGGTGCAATGTCTTCGATTTTTTTCGAAAACGCATCAAAATTGGTTTAACAAAAACAACTCAACTCCTTGCTTTAAACTCACAGACTCCATTCCGTCGTGGGTAAAAATATTCGAATGTTTTTAGAACCAGTTCTTAGAATTTGGAGTTAAATTACTCAAATACTTAGTGATTGATTACCCGATGACAGAAATTCTTCTCTGCCAAATACATTGTAATTTCCTTTTTAGAATGGGGAAACACGAAATTAAAAATACAATTCTTAATAATGGAATTGCCGAATAACTTAGATTTCTTTTATTGGGATTGAAATCTTTTTCAAATCTAGTAATCAGGATTTCAGCATATCAATTACAAATTACAATTCCATAAGGACCATCTAAGATATTTAATATAATAAACTTATAAAAATACTTTGACTACGGTGATAATGGATGCAATAAAAATTAATTATAGTTAAATATTTTCCGTACCATATTTATGAAAATAAAATCTGTAGGTAAATTGGAAGAAAATTGCCCAAACCACGAAGAAATATTCCAGATGCTTCTTATTCTCTATATTAAGTAATTGTAATTTGTTTCTCATTCTAATTCGACACTGTGACTATTTTACTTTCCAGAAATCATTCAAAATTGCTGCGTTTTTGGTTGAAGGACGCAGGCTGTATACTCAGAGTTATACAGAAAATATGGCCGTCAGGAGTCACCAGTATTTCAGTCTGCGGTGGAACAACTATCAAAGTACGATGACCTCGGTTTTTCAGCAGCTCAGGGAGGATCAGTCCTTCGTCGACGTCACGCTCTCATGCGAGAACGGGTCTCTAAAGGCGCACAAGGTATTTTCGCACGGGATTCTTATTTCAACATCAACACTAATGTTTTGTATTTTTCTGGTTTCAGGTTGTGCTGTCCGCTTGTTCCTCATATTTCCAGAAGCTGCTTCTGGAAAATCCATGCAAACACCCGACTATAATTCTTCCCGCAGACATTATTTACACAGACCTCAAAACGATTATTGACTTTGTTTATCGCGGCGAAATTGATGTAACAGAATCGGAGCTTCAGGTAAATTATAATTAAACTTTTATAAATTTTATGTCCCCATACATTCTTACAAGTTTATAATTGCTCTGGAGCGGTATCTCAGAACGACCAATTTTCTTCGGAATTAATTACATGAGTTTTCATAATGATTCAGCGGCCAGTTCCCAATAAA
Organism: Tolmerus cingulatus; assembly: GCA_959613345.1. NCBI lineage: Eukaryota > Metazoa > Arthropoda > Insecta > Diptera > Asilidae > Tolmerus > Tolmerus cingulatus. The sequence goes on from OY390708.1 coordinate 5,418,407, forward strand.
CATAATACAAAAAAAAACAACTTATTAGCAATCCACCCATATTGCGGTAAAAAACAAAAAACCAAAATAGGTTTCGGTGCTAAATGCCATAATTTTGTGGCGTGCTGCATAGATGCTGAATTTAAAAAAACAATTATAAACTCAAATATCTGTTTGGAAATTTTTTCGATATTCAATATTAATGTGACATCGTCTCACAGAAAATGTTTGTTGAATCGCACATTAAGTGAATTTTAATTTTTTGGAGAAATCTTTCACCAACATTAAAATTTACATGTCCATTTCCAAAATAAATTATATGTCAAGTAATTTTTGTCTATTCTCAAGAGTTAAGTATCTCTTAAATTTTACTGGTTTTTATACAGACTGTAACTAAATTTATCCAAATATTGATTTTTCAACTACTATATTGAGTTCTTTTTAAATTTTACTGAACGTATTCTGATCAACCTGTGAACTTTTCTGAGATAAGGTTTTTTTGGAAAGTATATAACTAACTCTGTAAGCTTACGTGGGCATTTTCAGCGTTGAGTAATATTTTTATCTCATATAACAAATGAATTAATTTATTTACACAATAACTGAAGTGGAAGTATGTATCTGGGTTCTCTAATCCAATTTAATTATATTCTGAGCGATTTTGCTTCCTCACCTCTTTCAGTAAGACAATTACAAACATCTACTTCTTTAGAAAAAGTTTGCAATATTTAATTTTTCTCTTTGCTGGTTATTTTATTTAAAAGATTTCAAAAATTAGTAGCAGAGAAATAAAATTAATCCAGAAAATAGAAAGATTCGGCCCTCTGTTGGGAAACTGAGCACACTGCTTCGTTCAGTTTGCTTCCCAAAGCAGAGACTTCGCTTCGATGACTGTCTGCTTCGTTAACCGAAGTGTCTTTGATTAGCTTTCGTTTGCGTCTTTGGTAATCGTCCCATTTCCTTGCGAGGAGCTTCCAATGAGAGCCACGCGCTTTTTAGGACTTGGAAAGCACAAGGAAGGAATGGCGTTTTTATCCGGCTAACGCACTCACCCCTGCCCGTGTAATAAATGCAAATTATTCAAAATATTTTGAATTCTTTATCCACCATCAAGAACTGGTATGTTACTACAGAATGGATATTTGGCTCTTTTTAGGTGGTATTGAAATTCTTTTAATGCAAGAATCGGAAATAATTACTTAGCGGTGTAGGCATTACTTTGCGCCCATAATGATTCTACGACCGTAACCTTGACGACTGGGTTTATTGGATTTATCGGCCTCAAGAATTACCGATACTGATCTGAACGGCGCAACTATTCAAGTTTTGCGTAGAAGTCAGTGAATGCAGAAGTTCTCACGTTAAAAACTATTCCAAAGGCAAACAGAGCATGCATTGTATTTTGTTAAATTAACCTCGGTTTGCGTTCCGTAGTAATAAGAAGGTATGTATGTTTTATTTAAACTGACAATTATCACCTTTAATCAAACTTTAAGTTAAATTGATCGAAGAGAGTATCGCCAAAGAAAAATACCAGTTTATATTATACAATTTTAGAACTTCATTATGCTAAGTTTTGAGATATTGAACTTGCATAGGGAAATTCGAGTTCAACTTGATGACAATATGTATGAACAAATAATATTCGAAATTCACAAAACTGCATTAGCCCTTACGATGTACGAAGATAAAACAAAAATGTTCTCTAACTACTTCTTTAGAGCCTTTGTTTGATTCTACAATCAACAACAAATGTTATGGATATTATGAAATTAATATGATATTTAAGCTTTTAATTATATTTACGTTTATAATGTGCTCTTTTGTGAATTAATGAAAAGTGCAAAGTTTTTCACGTTTCGAAAAGAAGATAACATATGAAAAATTAAATATAACACAGTGATATGCGATATGTTCTAAGACCAAATCTCTGCTCGATAGGAACTACGACTGATTAAAGGAAATTAAATTTCGGGGGTTTAGGTAATTTGAGTTTGTTTTATTTAATTCAAATAATCGGTCTCAGATTTCAATACTATATTTGTGTTTGGGATTATTGTCTTACTTCAAGACTAATGCGGCGCGGCGCAATTTGAAATACGTGAATCCGTAATTAAAATAAAATCAGGAGGATTTAAAACTTTAAATAGAACACTCTAGGTACGTTGCGTACCCATTTTCAAGGACTGCTTCAAGTTGCGCGTTGTAATAGGCTGAAAAATAAGGGTTTATTCGGAACTGTTATACAAATCGCAAAATTACCTTCAAATAAGAAAATTTGCAGCAAACGCAAACAGCGAGGAGTCGCCTGCCCGGGGAGCCCGAACTGCGCAGTGGTAACCCCGTCACTAAACCAATCATCCGAATTGTACATTGCTTTGCTGGCCCGCCGTGGGCATTTTAGTCGGCCGCCACCTCTCCACAAGCGCAAATAAAAATGGAAAAATGGAAAAACGGAAAAGGGGATCCAGTGGACCGGCGAACGACCACATGCACAGCTGATTTTCCCGACCCCGACTCTGACTCCGGCGACGATGGGGGGCCCCACGGCTCATGACGACGGGCCAGCGCGCCAGCGAACCAGCCGAAGTGAAGGAGCGCCCCTGAGATGTGCCGTGCCACGGCGTGGATCTGGGGGTCGGTCCGCCGCCACCACCGCCGCCGCACATTCCACCCGGGCACTCTATTTCTCATTCTGGCGATGATGTCTACGCCGCTGTCTAGTGGAATCCTGAAGTGCACAAACCGAGCCAGGAAAAATGAAGAATGAAAAAGTGGGAAAGAAAAAATGAACGGCCGAAAGAAAGGGAGCGACGTCGAGCCAAAGGATAACCGGGCACGCTGTCGCACACGCCGAGAGCTGCTGCTTGGAAAAATGAGCCCACTAAGCCCCGATTGCTTACGCGTCTCAAGGAGAGTAGCACTAGGAAGACGGCGCGGGTGACACGCACAGAAATGTAAAAAGAAATCCGCCGCCGGGCCTCGAGATCTTGAGCCGATGTCGTCCCGTCCGGCGGCAGCGGCGGCGACGGTGCTGCCGCCTATCTGCACAATTTCTGTGCGGCGTGCGTTGCGTTGCGTTGCGTGACGCCACTAACGCAGCCGTGCCGTCGTGGCGTGTCGCCTCGCCGTTCCGAACGTATGCACAAATCAGAGCGGCGCACACACTCAAAAAAAGAAGAAGACGAGTAGGAAAAAACGAAGGGCCCCCGCCTCCCTCCGCAGCCCCGCAGCCGAGCAGCGGCAGAAACTCGCGCTTCGGTGTAGTCGCCGGCCGCACGCCTGTTTTTCTTTTTGGGGACTTCTCCGATGGAAAAAACCCTTGAACATTCCCTTTCATTTCAAGTTCGACCTCGCCCCGCTGGAGGCGCGATTTATCAGCTCCTTGGTTTCCTCCTCAGGCTTAAGGCCCCGGTCGGCGGGTCGTCGAGGTGCCGCACGCACACCGGTGCAATCTGGCGGTCGGACAACAACAGTTTTTTGTAAACAGTCGCAGCGCCCCTGGTCCGCGTTATCCTTTATTTAAATCCATTTTTTTTTCTCATTTATATACATATATATGCTTGGACTCCTTGGACTCGGCTCTCCTCCGAGCGCGAGCCGACCGAAACTGAAGACCGGGCCCGTCTGCCGCCGACTGGTTCGCGCGCTGCTGTGGCGTAGGCTTTAGCTAATAAAATTACTCGAACTTGGTGTGATTCCTCTTAATCTCGCCTTCTTTTGTTTTGCTCTTTTTCTTGAGGGCTTTACGTGGAGCGCGCGCGAATCCTTTTAAATTTCGAGCCGGGACAGAGTAACGGCCGCTGCCGCAGCGAGAGCAGGACGAAGGTATTTTTTTATGCTCGGCGATGTGGTGGCATGTGATTGTGAAGTGGACACGTCTGCTGATGAACAAGGATCAGCTTTTTCAGCTTTTTTAATTGCAGCAGTTGCGTTTTTTCGACGACGCCGTGGCCCTCAAGAAGACCGACGGACGACGACGACGACGCCGCCGACGACGACAACGACAACGACGTGCGAGCAGTGTGAAGGAATGCCCCAGCGCGGTCATTGTGATTAGTTCTTTTTAATGGACAGAGCCTCGCTGGCAGACTTTTTGTTTCTCTGGGACTTCGCGACCTGCAGGAAGTCGGTGTCTGTGCGTTCGCTGAGTTTTTTTCGGGAGATACTCTTTTTTTTATATATATATTTATGTACATTGACTGTTTTCCCGGCGATTCGTTCCCTGTTTATTGGATTTAAAGTCACTCGGAGGTTTTTTGTGCCGCAGCCGCCGCCGCTCTCTGGGTGGACCGTGGGACCGCCGCCGATTACGCCGACGGTAGTGTGAACAGGTATTTATGAGGTTTTGCTTGAGGACGCTTTTCTAGCTCCGGGTTGATCCCGGCTAAACACTCCCCTGCTGAAACTCGGGAATATCCGGGAATATCGTGCTAATGAAAATTGCCCGCAGCGCCGCTCGCTGAACTTGTGCCGGCCCAGGACCCGACTATGCGGCCAAAACCGGTTTCAAGTGCGTGGTTTGAAATTTAAGGGTGCACTCTGCTCGGAGCCAGGCCAACTTCACTGCGTAAAGAGTTGCGACCTGCAGTTCGTCACTTCCTCCGCGTTTTGCATTCAGCGCAACCAGAAGGCAATTACTGTGACTAACCAGCCGTTCGGCTTCCATAGGTGAATTCTCGGTTAAATTGATTCGATTGTTACTAGTCTTTAGTGCTGTTGTTGAGTTTGGCAGCTGTAGGCAAAGATAGTTAACCTGGAAATAGGCTGGATCCCCCTGAAGCCCTGGAGCTTCAATTTCGCATTTATGTAGTTTACAATCACTCCAGGCATACAAGTTTGAACTCTTCTATTTCAGTATCAAATTGATAAACTTTTATTGATTTCACTATAAACTTAAGAACGCGAATTTGTTATTAAAGGTGCAAAAAACGAATGTTTTTGTGGAGATTTTCATATCAAACTATTTTGATTAGATTTCGCATTAAACACCTAAAGTTATGTGGCTTGCTTCGGTTTAAAAATATAAAGAAAATTAAATGTATTTTTTGCCTGCACCCTTTACGTTAATTCAGAAGTCAAGTTAAAAAGTTCAATTTAATGAATTCTCTTGCCAGACCACCCAAGTTGGATTTTCAATACTAAATTGTAAGAGGTTCGTTTTTACTTTTGCTTTTACTTTGCTTTAAATAGTGTACTGTCCTCTCAAAGTTCTTTCTCTGTATAATTTTTCTCTAATTGTACTATTTTTGAAAATCTGTAATATTTTCCCAAAACAAGGTTGAAATTTGATAAAATTGTGTTGAAATGTATTTGAATTAGACTGACCTTAGCATAACACTTTCATAATTGAAAATAGCGTTTAAAGCCTTTATCCTCAAATTTTTTGTTTTAAAAAATTAATATACTTTTTACGAAACATTGAATAGATCAGGAATTAAATAAATGAAAAATTGAGAAAATTTCTAACTAAAATTAAATTGTTACCACACCAAACTTTAATATCCCTCAAATAAATATCGAACTGGAGCTAAATCATGAAATTTTTCGCTTTCAACGGGCTGAAGAGGTTAGTTGCAATATATATCTATTTTTAGAGTTTCGTACCTAATAATGGAAACATGAGACCCTTATAGGATCATTTTTTGTCTGTTCGTCTGTCCGTCAGCGTGTCAAGGTCCTTTTCGTGAGAAACTGCTTAAAGGGTCAAGTGGAAATTATGTGGAATACTGAAGTCTACTTACTGTTTTAAGTTTCTAGTTTCACGCAATAAAAATATGGGGCCTTTCTAAGCGTATTTTCATACTAAAAGCCTCACTCACTGATTTGTCATCAAAACCTATAGGATACAATATTGAAATTTGGCATGAAGGGTACAATGTAACTATTTACTAACTGTATAGTAATATGTATAACAACCCTCAAGGCTCAAGTTCTAAATGCCTGCAAATATAATCCGCAAATCGAAAGTTATAAATTGGTCCCCCCGTTTTCAATTAAAATAATTTTAAACACATAAAAAATCTTATTCTACACTTGTTTCAAAAATAATTTAAAAATAAAGGTTAATCACAGATCTTTTTAATATTGGTCAATTGAAACTTTGAATTATATTATAAAAATGAAATACCTCAATCTCTATGAAGTTTTGTGCACAATTTTCCGAATAAAGTTTTGGTGGGTGGGGCTTGGGATTTGCCATTTCTTAGAACAATTTTTTTTTAAAACATTTTTCACAAATGATAAAAATGCGAACTTTTCTTTATTAACCCTTTGTTTCCTGAAAACGGAAGCTAAACTGAGTTCAAAACAAATGTGTAGTTTTTGGGGATAGGTTTGTGTTACATATCTAGCAAAGTTAAAATCGTCAAGTCTGTTATAAAAAATGTCGGGTTAAATCAGTAAAAAAATGACGAACTTTTATGAGGCTATCAATGGTCCGGAATTAGTATACTTAGACTATACATAAAGCCTAACCTAGTAAAATAACTTTCGAAAACAATAATAAGAATTCTTTTCGGCACGGAAATCAATAAACTTTTTGCTAAATAAGACATAAAGCAAGAAGCTGATGAGAATCAAGAAATCCTGACAGTATCTAATAAAATATCCCACCCAACTCATTATTCAAAGCTGATAAAAAGCCAAACCCAATTGGAACGAAGGGCTTATATCATCGTAGTGAAAGGGTTGGCCGCTAAGGTTAATGTTTTTTTCGCTAGGGGAGAAGTGTCCGTGAGAAAAACTTCTTTTAGAATACAAATACACGAGGCGTAAAACAAAAATAAAATAAAGTAAAATAAGAAGAAACGAGGGGGGAAGTTACCAAAATTTTGTAAATTACGCAATACACTCCCAAAAATAGTACGTTCGCTTCCCGCACCCTTTCAGCGTTTGCATATTATCGGACACACCCGCAACCTGAAAAATCCAAGGGAAAAAAGGAGGCGAGGAATTTGGTGGAAGCAGCCAAAAACTTCATCAGGGGATGAGAAAATTACTAGAAAATTGCCCCGAGTTGTAAGAAGGAAACCCCACAAACACAGACGCGAATTCTTCCTAGAAAATTCCACTCGATAAGCGAGTAGAAAAAATAAAAGAAGCAAAGTTGGAAAGTTCGACAAGGGATAGGACAATATATAATGGGACAAAAGCTCTCTACCACGAAAACAAAAAAAATGTTGATAAGAATTCAATTTTGAGCGCTGCCCGTGTGGTCGTATAAAACATAGGCGCGCTAGGCGCTATCTTGGGGATCGCGAGGAGCTCTGGCAAACTCGTTACTTTTCATAAAGGTTAAGTATCCCCGGGAACTTTTAAGCGATTTTGTTTAAATGAAGGAGCGAATGGGTTCCCTTGGAGAATTCCACGGCGGACTAATATCTGCTTATGAAGTTTTATCTTCGCCCCGAGAATCCCACTTTAACTTCTTTTTCAAATGGACACTGTTTTGGCGCCTTGGAGAATTTGGGATTTTATTTTGATGTGTACGTCAAATGACGACTCAGCCCCTATACTAAAATTCAAATAAATGTTCACTAAAAACGAGAGATTCCCTCTTGGTTGGTTCGTATGTGAAATTATATACCTTCGTTTTCGTAAAATTTTGAAAGAATAACCACCAATATAGAGGTCAAAAGGAATTTTGGCAAAGGATAAAACAAAATAATCCATATAATTTCTAATGCAACTGATTTCTTCTACATCCCGGAAAACTGGACCTTAAAATTTGTCTGGAAAAAAGTTAAATTGAAATCTTAATACAATGACTAATGCATAATACACTTAATTCTCTTTTTACACGAATTTGATTTAACACGAGTTAAAAAGAAAAAAATCCCTTTTTATACGGATAGGTTAGTTTTAACACGGTTTTCGATATTCTATGAATTTTTCTTGAACCTCATAGAGCAAATAGAGCGAGATTTTTCGACGTGTGTAAAAAACGTTTAAATTAGGTTTTTTAGGTTATTTGTTTGGGATCACCTAATGCTCTTTTTACACGCATTTTTTGGGAACGTATCTAACGTGTACAAAGAGAATTAGGTTTAGATTCAAAAATGGTATTAAACTAAGCTATTGAAAGAATTACCTAAAAGATGGTGTATGTGTTGCACCAAATTCGAATCCCATTTGATATATTTTTCTCTATGGTAGACAATGGTTAAATAATTGGAGTTTAAAACCTTTTTCTTATGAATTGACGGTTCTGACTAACGTTTTAAGAAGTATTCGAAGCTAAATGTGTTATAGCTTATTTTCATCAACTTTTACAAGTTCTTCTAAATCGAAAAATTTAGATTTTCTAAAGTTAAAACATTTTTAAAGTTTATTTAAAAGTTGTAAGTATGCAACTGTTTAACCAAATATTTTTGAGACAGCGACGTTAAAAAAGGACAAGGTCCAAAGTTGACATCGCATTGCGGTCTCTGTTTTAATTTTTTTACGGTAAAAACCTGTTCTACGAGGCAATCAGGTACCTATAGAAAGTATAAAAAATCTAGAAAACAACAATCGGAGGCAGGTAGGATTTTAATCGGTCAGACGTAGATAGGCGGCCTTTTGTCCTGCCAAATGACCACTTTGAATCAATTTTTGTTCTTCGTTTTCCAATTCCCGGGCACAGGTACACCACAAGCAAGGGCCTATCTAATCCCATCCCAGTTTTCCCTTTTCCCTCCCGGAGCAGCGGCATCCCGAGGGGGCTTCGAATTTGTATGGAAGAGAAGAAAAAATATTTTCCATTCCTTTTGTTCGAGGTGGTAAATCTCTGAAGACAGCAGGTACTCCTGGCGCGGAGTCGGGAATCACGGGCGATGATGTTTAAACTTTCCTCCGTCGAGAGGGCGCTGTGGAAAGGGAAAGGGCTCCGAGCAAGGAGGGAACACAGCCGTCTGCGATTTAGGGGACAATAAAATAATTTCGGTACCTCTCCATATGATTTTTAACGCTTTTTTGTGTGCTGTGTGTGGTCAAATTGAACGAAGGTGAGTCCGGCAAATATTTAGAAATTGTTCGTTCCAAACAGTTTTTTAGAAGGTAAATCGTCTTGTGTTTTTCGTCTGTTTTTACTTTGAGACCTCAATAAGGAATCTTAAAAAAAATATATTCTTGAATTAGAACTTTAACACTATATTGTTTTATTATTACTATAAAAATTACTTCTTATTTTATTGAAAAAAAAACAGAAGAATTTAAAATCTGCGTTCATCACTTTTAAATATATTCACTGACTATCGAAAGAAATTTCCGTTTAGATATATTAAAATCACTTCTAGCGTATATCACTTTGCAAAATAATAACTCGCAATAATTTAACTTTCTACACCGATGCACGAAGTATTCGAGTCGATTAATTAATTTTAAAGATTAAGTTTTGTGAAGTCGGAAGAAGCATTTTAAAGTGTAGTGTAATTTTAGACCTTTTTCGAAGAGTGTTTTCTTGGTGACAATTTATTTTATTTTTGATTTATCTTAACATTTATTTGATTATTGATTTACTTAATCAAATTAAACCAAAATAAATACATATACTAATACTAATATTATAAAGTACTTTGGGGAATGATTATTTCTGTGTTAAATTACTTGAAGGTAGTAAAACCTTAGAAAGACAAATAATAGTAAAAACCATTATGGAAAAATTGCATATGAAGAGGTTTTATACTGACCGGTAATGGCCGCGAAATTGCATTTGTCTTTTAAGGTACTTAAGTATCATTTGAGCCGATGAAAATGAAAAATTATAGTGTTTACAGAAAAATCATATTTTTCTAATTTTAACTACATATGAAAGCATGTCAAATGCCATTTCAGTGAATAGTTTGCATTCATGCAAACAAATAAACATAAACAGATTTTGATAGTTTTGATGTTTTAGTTGAACGAAAACGTTCATCTTCCGTAATGCAAAATATGATTTTTTTATTGGGCATTAGGCCCGCGAAAATTCGTAATTTAGAAGGAAATATTCTGTCAACCATAAATAAAGTGCAAATTTGTTTTTATGTTTTTGTAGAATTGATGGATCATAAAATGATTATACTGTTGCGGGAAGGCAAATAATTTTATTTGGTACTTATTTTTGAGGATATATAAATACTTGCTTCAATTTTCCGAAAATATCTTTTCCACATGTGAGAGTGCAACTTAAAAATATTAATAAAACCTTTTCTGCAATGAAATACTTCTATATATACATATCTATATAATTAAAGATTTATAAATAATATTAAGGTAAAATGGTGCAATAGAAAATAAAACCAAATATTTAATTGATGCAGATCTCTGAAAAAAAATTTGTTGGACTATTTCACAGCGGGGGAACGACGTTTTTATGTTTCAAACTAGTCTAATAAAAAGAAAGTTAGTTTAAAAGCATGTATTCCTAAGTATTGTGTTTAATATTGGAAGGAAACCAGAAGTTCTATTTTTTTAAGAATTTGCCGGTTTAAAAATTAGATTCAATTCAATATCGGAGAAAAGTGTAGAAATGGGGCTTAAAGAAATATTGAAAAATGACCAAAAGTAGTCAAAATGGAATATGGTTTTGGAAGATCCCAAACTTTTTGATTTGAATTTGCTGATCTTTTCTACAAGTTGGTCGGAAAACTGAACTTCAGTTACCATAGACCTAATTGGAGTCGCAAAGAGATTGACCGTAAGACTTGTTTCTATATTAGCCCAAAACGTTGCAGTCGATTTGTTCCTTATTTCCATTTTCGTGAATAAGTTCAATTTTGGGTTAATTTCGAATCCCATGAAATGTGTATTGCAGTGGAGCGCCAGCTCGCCCGAAATTATTCGCAGGTTTTGTTTCAATTTGAATAAATTAATGCCGACGGAACAGGTCATCTCATTTTGGCGGATGTAGACTCAGCTCCTCTGGCGCGGGCAAGTGGCACGATGGATGGAGCCCGGAGCCGCGAGCTGGGAGCCAGGAGCCGGGACGGGAGCGGAGCGGAACGGAGCGCACCGGGGCCCCGTCGGGCAGCCCGGGAAAGGGAAGAGTAGGGAAGGGACGGGAAGGGCTTTGTCCGTCCGTGGATGGGAATGGATGGACCTAGAAAAATTCTCCTTAATCGATCTTGAGACACAAACTGCCAGTCGAGCACATTCATTTCGTGCCTTTATTCATTTTTTTCTTGGGCTGGCCGTTCTCTGTTTGTGTGTGCAGGCCGGGGGAGACTTCTTTTTGAATAAAAAAAAGATTACCAGGGAAAGAATAAGAATGGGCGGCTCTTGTTGTGTGGGTTTCTGGTGCCAGATACCGTGAAATACATAATTACATAAGCTTCCCTACGAACACTACCCCGGGCTGCAGTGCGATAAGTTCATCAGGGGGAAGACGCGCGGCCAAGACCGGCCATGGGCTTTTAAAGTCTTCCATTGGGCTGGGTGCCATCGGTGTTTTCTGACTCTGCCCCCCGCCTCGGCGCTGCTGCACGGTGCACCCGCTCGAGGAATTGGCGGACGGGACTTCGTGCTAAAAGTTCCTGCACCCGGCTGAGGCTGAGGAGGCCGACGTCCGCCGCCGCCGCCGCCGCCGCGACGTTCCCGGCCGCAGCTCTCCAGCCAGCCAGAACAGGAGCACCACTCCGCGCTGGCGGCAAAGCTCCAATCATCAGCCCCGCTGTTGGGGCACGTTTAAAAAATGGAATTAATTTCTTTTGTGTTCGTTTTAAGAACGTGCCAGCGTATTTGTGGCTCCCCCGGCACACTTATACCCATTTTTTACGTTTTATTTTTTATTTTATACTTACACACGTTAATCCGCAGTTACACATGGAGAATTTTTTCAAACTTTATTTCTTCGAGCCGTGACAGATTGCATTTGTGTATGTTTTTTGTACGGAATAGCCGTCTTAAAGTTGTTCGGCTCTTCAGTTCCCGGCCTCCAGGATTTAAGGAGGTTTAATTTCCTACCCTCGCGCCAGAACCGGTGGCGGGTTTGCTGCTTCTGGTGCGCTTGGGAGTTCTTCCCTGGGAGTCGCTAGGATTGACAAAAATCTAAAAGTCTCCTCCTGGGGCTCCTGTGGAAAAGGATAAGGATACGTTTTCTTCGGGGAATAGTTAGGAAGAACTGGCGGATTTGTATAAGGCGTCTGGAGGACTGATTTAAATTTTAAATCGGCCCTTATTTATTTTCTTAGATGTGCTCTAAAAATGGTCCCCTCCATTAGCGGAGGAATATTAAACTTTTTATTTGATCAAAGGTGTGTACTCCTTGGGGTTTCGACCCGTCGCTGAAACGGAATAGTTTGTAAACCAAGACAAGCAAATCCAATTTAAGCAGACTTTCGAGGAAATGGTACTTAAATGAGTAATGTCTAATTGCTTTACATTTGCATTGAAGAAATTCAATTAAAATCGATGAAGGTATGCAGTTCCGGGAACAGAGGGAGATTTCCGAACTCAGGCATAGCATCCATTGTTCGTGGAGTGAAAGGAAAGGTTCAGAAGATGTGAATTCCTCTGAATATCAGGTCTTAAAGTAGATGAAACTTTTAATATCTGCCATTGATCCTTATTAAATAAAATTTAAACTTTGATGCAGCTACTCGCAAATAAAAAGAAACAGAGAGAAGGGATTTTGAAGCCCAGATAGAGATTTCAGTCAGTTTTGCTGGAATGCAAGTTAATACCACAGAATAAGAAATTTTTCAAACAACAAAAATAATCGAGATAGGCTACATACCTAAAACTATACGTATGCGTTTTTGTACACGTTAAAAGTGAAATCGACAACCAATTAAGCTGATCTATATGTGGGTGGTCCTGGTAACTCGGCAGTCAAAATATTACATCGCAAATTCGAAGGTAGCAGGTTCAGTTTCTACCTGTGTTTAGGAGGTTGATTGCGAGAATTTATTTATTAGGGTCATATCGTTGACTTTAGAAACGCTATCATTCGATCTCCAAAGTTGAAAAGCCGTAAAAAATAACTACTTTGGTAATTATTAAAAGAGTCTCAGAGTCTATAGCCCTGTCACTAGTAACCTTATAATTTGCACGATCGACCTAGCTTTTATTTAGACAATAGTAATGTCTTCAAATTTGGTTTGAGAATTGCGAAATATTAATTGAACTATTGAAAAGGTTTTGTGTTCGAGATTTGCATGATCTGAAATTATTGGAATCGAGTTACTAACTTCTGATATCAACATTATAGAAAATACCATATATTGGGTTAGAGCACTAGAATATTGATAGTGCATAAAATTGTTGTCTTAACTATTTTTTGTAGTTCGTATGTATATATGGAGATCTGTTTCAGAATTAAATAGAACATATAGCACAAAAAATGGACGTATAATCAAAACACAAAAAATACGTGCCATGTATGAAATTTAATCGTTTAATCCGTTTATTACTTTGAAGGTGGTAAAGGTAGGAAAAAACTGCGAATTAAGTTATAACATTAATAGCAATGCTAATTAGTTTATTTTCCTTTTACTGGCTTTTTGCTTTTAATGCGACTGGTTTAAGTTTGTTTTTTCATTCTCGTGACTGAGTGTAAATGCTGGTTGCAATAAATCTTGGTAAGGGTACGATTGATGTTCTCAAATTGAGTAAATACAGCTCTTCTGCGTTTAGATAAAGTTGTGGTGTTCAATTAAGGGCTCGCTGCATGCACATAGTCTTCGAATTTAAAATTCTCTCCGCTGCAAGATAATGAAACGAAATTAGAGGTACAAGCTGACTCCTTCGCCTCAGATAGCATTCATAATTGTTCTAAAAAGCGAACGCCCTCAGCTACACGTATAATTGTGCATCGAACTGAAAATCTTATCGATCAGGCCGAACCATTAATGCGAGGCTGCACGCTAAGAACATATGTACAGCCGGAGTGCGGTTAGTGCAGACATATATTTATGCTGTGGCATACATATAATTACGAGTATTTTGCCGGCTTGGGTACTGGTGCGCTGCCAAAAGACGGTTGCTGGGAAAAAAATAACTGCCAGACAAAAGATTATTTGGCCCTGAGAGCCGAACAGCCTTGAGAGTCGATTTACTCGATTTACCCTTTTTGAATACCTTACCTACCTCTGCCAGCAGAGGGACTATGTTTTTGAACCGCAAATAAAATTCTATTTTTTCTGTTTCTTCCAGGTGAGCTAAGTATGAATATCGCAACCCATTGCAGTAAGTATATTTTGTCTATTTTCTTTCGTTCGGTAAACAAATTTTATTTCGCTTCGATTGGTTTGGATAGTTATTCTAGTGCTACTGCGCGGACGAACCTTCGATGCGCTCGAACTTGCTGGGAATTTTAACCAGTTTACTGTTTTCTTCCTCAAGTTAAATCAATCCCTTCTTAAATGTGCAAAAGTTGCTAGCTCTCGGTTACCTCCTTAAAAGTGTTACTTATTTATATTTTTATTTTCGAGGTCCATGACCACTTAGGCATTCAGCTCGTGTTTATTTGGCCGTGTTTCCAGGCAGCCATAAAGTATTCATGCGATTCATGCCTTGGATGTAAATCTGAATACGTACACGGACTAAGGTCTTGAAATTAACTTTAAAGTCACTGACACTGCAGAAGTTGGTCGGCTTTCAGCATGGCCGTGGTGCAAAACCTGATGGCATTTTGGCATTTAATTGGATTATTTATGCAGAGTTGCATGAAATATTCAGTGGGTGGGAGGCTTTTTTTCGGCGCCTAAACACGCATTACATTTCCTTCGATGTTCTCTCGCCAAAATTGAAATTTAAAATTAAATCGAAATCATCCTAAGGTCGCGTCGTGTTAAAATCTTAAGACATTTCCTTCTCTTAAAGCAGAATTTTTCTTTTTTAACAAACTTCGTTTACTTTTTCTGGAGAAAAGCTCACAATGTGTCTGCTCTTTCCATTCATAAAATTTTGTAATGATGTGCCATTCATGATAAAACCATTTGACTTCTTCATGATCTGCTCACGGAACGTCTTTAAATTTCCGCGTAGGCTAATTTTTAAACTGTGTGTGAACGCGAGGGAAAACTGAAGAATGGACCATAATTTATTTAATTTCAGTCCATCGTCATTAAACGTGGGTATTTGAAACGTTTCTGTAAATGCCACAACATTTTGTAATAATAATGCGAAAACTCTGATGTATAGGTATTTAGATTAATTATATTTTTTAGTCAATAGTCTTGAATAATATTTTAATGCATCAAAGAATTTATTGTTTGGGAAAGAACAGTCAACATTTTTAAAATAAGTTTCTTTTAATTAATGTGAAGTCACAACATTGAAATTTTGCTAAAACAAATCACTGACGGAGGTAGCATTTTTGCGGTCGTTGTTTAAATATCGTTTCTTCTTTCGGACGGTTAAGAAGACGGATTTTTATTACGAGTTTTCGTATAATGTCACTAGTCCTGTCCGTTCGTTACGAATGAAGTCGTTTAAATTGATTTTTACAAACTTTCTTTTTTCGGAATGAGCGGAAATTTTGCACAGACATGCTTTCGATGGCAATGGCATAAAATTAGCCTCTTCTTAAGTTTAGGTCTTGTACTTCTTTTGCATTAATTGAATTGAGGGAGAGCTTAATAAAAAGTATTCTTGGATCCGTTGAATTCAAAAATTGTTATTTCATATTATTAAATAAGTACCTAAATATTTAGAAGCAAAAAGCAGAATGAATTGAATTTGTTATAATCATATATGATCGGTGAACAAAAAAAAGAAATGAAGAAAATGAAGAAAATTGAGCTGAATAGTCTGCGAAGCGATTTAAGATTTTTTATTATTCTAAACACTAAGAACTCTTAAATTATCAAATCGTTTTTAACCATAAATTTTATAAATATAAGAGTTGTTGACAACAATTCGAATGCGAAACACTACACAGTAACGCCTTTATTAGAATACATTATTTTCAATCTAGTCTTCCAACTGGGTTAGAGTGTTGTTGAATATCTATCGAAACTATGATCTAGAATTTAGTCGAAATTAAGTTTCGGGCCAAAAACCCAGCTACCACAAATATCAGCATTATTTCTTGAGCTATTTTTAAATATGCATTCGGTTTTCCTTAGTAGGTACTAATGTGACGTTGATATGTGGTATTAGCGTTGAAATAAAATAAGGGCTTTAACAAAAGGTTTTTTCGTGGAACAAATTTGTATAAATTAAAAACTACTTAGCAGATGTTAAATTAATTTTATTTTGATCAACTTCATGTACCATACGAAGCTTCAACACTTTTAATTAGAAATTCAACCAATTCTTCATTTTTATTAATTTATCAGCGATGCAAAATAAAGAATCAAATTTTGAGAATCATATCAACAAATTTGTTTTCATTTTTAACAAACACAATAGAAGAAAGACGTTTTATTTGCTTCAAGACTCGATAAGTTTAAATAGGGCATTCGCTTAAAATAAGGAACTATAACCTATTTGTATCAGATCAGGTAAAATAAGAGGAAACACCTGAAGATTTTTTTGATCGGGTTCGGATGTTTATTACCCCTACCGAAGCGAACCCTGATTTGGTTCGGATCACAGAAGGGTAGCCCTAAGATCATGATATTCAAGGAATTTTGTGGAGCGATATAATTTGGAATATTTCCCAATTCCACTGATAATTTTGAGTTATGCTCTTAATAGTAACTAGTATTATAAGAATTGAAGCATGAACAATTTGGATTGAAATACGTTCTAAAATGGAGACTATACAATCTAATTATTATTAGCTGAATAACAGAGAAGGGCTATTGATTTTTAGTACCTAAGGGCTATAGGAAGAGGGGGAATTCGAGGGGTATGTGATTAATTTACCTGCCTGGGCCCCAAAGAAACACTGAAGCCCTAAAAGTAGTGCCCACCATCGGCATTCTGTCTTTTTTCTTTAATTGTTCACACGTCGTCTCGGTGGGTGAAGCGAAGTCGTTTGGCTGAGCAGAGCAGGTACTTGACATGAAATTACTAAACCGTGTCACCTAAGCGACACATTAAGAGGTGAAAAGAGGTAGAAATAATATAAAACATAACGAAGTGGCCAGCTCGGTAGGTATTCCTAAAGCTACTCACTATCCAGTTTACAGTTATGTGTCGCATATGACTGCTTATTTCTCGCTCTGGTCGGAGCTAAAAGAATAAAAACTACAAAATACAAAATACAAAATGAAAAATGAAACATGAAAATTTTCGCTAGAAGTTCGGTGGCAAAATGAAGCACCATTGACGGCCTCTTCCACCTTGAAGATACCACCGAAGGCCCGCCGAAGAGAGGTGCTGCGACGCACGCGACGGACCCAGTAGGAGCGGTGCTCAGGTAACTCAGGCGGGCCCTCGACGCGCCTGTGTATAGCGGCGTCGCGCGTTCCGCCGCACAGTCGGTGGTGCTTCTTCTTCCTCCGGCGGAATAAAACGAAGCCGTACCGGACACCTCTGTCTGTCTCTGTCCCGCCGCCGGCCCGCCAGTCCGGGAAGGGTGCCCGACCGAGCGAGCGGCTCGTTTCGCACGGAGCCTCTTCTCGTGTGTGCTGCTCCTTCTTGGAAGTTGGCGAAAAATTTTTCTTACCTGTCGGTGGCCCGTTCATCAGGTTCGCGTCCAATTTGTTGTGTTCACTCGTTTCTTTGTGGAGTTTACTGAATTTCTTTTCTGTTTTTGCCATAATTCGCAAAAAAATCATCGTCTGACATTGAAATAAGAATTTTCCTTGCGTCTGTGTTTCTCTGTGCTCCATTTTCACTATAAGTGCGTGAAATTTTATTAACTAAAATATATAAGAGGGCTAACTTTCACCCGACACCGGCGAACTGGCTAAACTTGGCTTCATTTGATCCAGGTAAGAGATGTTCAGCTTTTTTTTGGTTAATTATTCGGCTTTTAAGTGGGCATATTATCTTTTTGGGGCCACTAGTTGATTTTGTGGATGGTGGCGCATTTTCGAAATTGTAATGTTTCGTAAAAGTGGGCAAATATTGATTTGCCTGCAAGTGAAACTCGTGCAGGTTGTGCTCAGTGCGCATTCAACCAAAGCTAAGTAACTACAGTCAACTAGTGGAACCGTTACGGAGTAGATTCCTTGCTATCCGCCTAGATACGGCTGCAGCTCGATTTGTTGACCCTGTTGAAGTCGTGCTAATTTCTCCATTTTCCCCGCAATGCGCTGAGCAAACAAAGAAGTTCGACAACGCCAGTCTCAATAAGTCTTGATTTCGAATTCAAAGTGAAATTTCCAGCAATGAGATTTGTTTGGTCCGTATTTAAAATCCAGAATGGAGTTAGTGGTCGAGAAAAGTTCGTTAAATTTTAGAGAATTTAAAAAACTCGCTAGTTCGGAGTTGGAGAAGAATCACCAAAAAATGTTTAATCGTCGATATGGCAACAGCCGCCGCTTGGTCGTCGTCGCACCGCTGGCCACCTATACAGGTACAAAGAGGTATATGCCGGGCAATCAAGAAACACGTTTCTCCATGCATCATCGACGAGATGGTAATTCTATGGCGGAGTCTGATGGCCTGGCGGCCTGGTTGGCTTCTATATGGCTACCACCAGACTAATGGCCATCACCGTGACTCTGTGAGGTCAACAAACAGCTGGGAAACGTTCAAGATAAACTTGTTGTGTTGGAAATTTATGTAAAAAGAAAAATGGAGAAGTAATAAAAAGAAAGAGGCGAGCAACCAGATTGCCAAGATTTCGTTCCCCTGGACTCGGGGGCTCCGCGGTGGGGCCCCTCTCTGTTCTGGTTCTGATTGACTGGCTGGGTATGAAATCGTGGTCATGCTCGGAGGCACGGCATGCCCGTCGAAAACGACTATACAAATTTCCATATATCAGTGTTCTCCTCGTCATTACACTTATTATCCGGCGGGAGAATGCACGGCGAAAATTTATTAAATGCAAAAGTTTGCCGACAGTTTGTAAATGTACGTATCGCATGCCCTGGTCTCCCACAATAATTCCACCATGTCGGATGTTTCCCACGAGTTACTTTTTTCTCTCCTCCTTTTTTAATTCAAGTTTTGCAGCTCGAATTAATGGATGCTTTTAGCGAAATGTTCATTTGCAACTTGTAACCTATAGCTTAAAATAGGTCACTTGGAAACTCGGTAATTTTGATTTCTCACCAGCACTTATCAAAGCTACTTTTTATTTTTGCCCAAGGATAATTCCTGTATATCATAACCGAATATGAAAAAATTTCCTCATTTTACTCGTCCAGTTCTGTTTACTCTCGTAATTTAGCAACCAAGCCAAAATTATTCATTCCAAAAGGATATGAGAAACACAATAAATTGCATTCAAAATTCCAATTAAACCGGTTTATACTGGCCCAATCTGCACTTAATTCTTAAAATGTTTAATAAAGACGAAGTATTTTCTTATAAAAACTAACAATTTTGTCCAGCGTCTTTAGGAAACCCTGCACATATACCGTTTTTATTAGAAATTTTATAAAATGTAAAAGTAGTTATATTTACAATTCATTAAATCGTCATTGCAATTGAAAGTCTAGATTTTGATAGTCCACCATTTTAAATAGCAACATGCCTTCTACATAAAATATATTCGAATTACATAATTGTAAAATTGTTATAAACTTGTAACTACCTTTCATTGTAAGGTTGTTAAACATCATAATTAATTTGTGTGGATAATTTTCTAGAATTGTTGGTTGCAAAGCTTTTAAAATCCCTTAATTTTGTTAATTACTGAATGTTACTGTAAGATGTAAAATCTGAATGCGTGGACTTCGCAGAAAAAATGTTCCTTGTGCATTGCAAGAAGAAAAGTAACTATCTTTTGCTATATCTTAGGTTTTGCTGAAACAAAAAATTGCTACAATTCAATATGATAAAATTTGTGGGTTAAGGTTCTCTTAAAATGATTGTACTGAAACGCCTCAAAAGAAAACGTACGTCTGTTAATATTATTTATTTTATGTTTTCAAGCCCATCAGATATTAATTTAATAATACATTATAAAAATTCATTTTTGTATCTAACCGAAAATGTTATGTGATAAGTCAACATATAGGATATTTTTTATCTCCGTTTATCCCGTGCTTTACGTGGTTTCACAAAATAAAAAATTGCCTGTTATATGTTTGTATATCCTTATTAGATAGGATATTAAGTATGAACTGTTTTATTGTGACAATTGCGCTATAAATTGTCTTCAAATCAATCAAAATCTTCGGTTTACAATATTCTGTGCCTTTAATAGAAAAATTAATGTCTTTTTATGCTTAATAATTGAAAAAGGTTTCACTGGGACGAAGACATCAATCTCAGTCAAGTGAATTTAAAATTACATATTTATGTTTATGATGGAGAAGCTAAAACTAATGTTGTAATTTGGGGTAGTTAGTTATACAAATAACTTTGCCATCAGAAGAGAAACAATTTCGCTTCCCCGCAATCAACCCCCTAATCGCATCAATTTCGGCTTTGCAGACAGAGGGCATTTTGTCTATCAAGGAGGTACTCGTGAACTTTCTAGGATTATTGACGCGGCTCTGAGAATGACCAGTTGGATAATGGTCGTCATAAAACGAACTATCACATTGAGCTGTTACAAGGGCTTAAAAAAATCGCTCATCTATCGCGACATTAAATCTAAGAAAGGAATAAAACTTTTACGAGCTTGATTATTTCGGCGTAAACCAAAACTCCTTTATTGTTCAATTTGCCCGCACACGGCGTTAGCTCGAGTGTCCACTTCTAGGATGTGAGTTCTTCTCACCGCTGGTCCTTCGATATGTTTTTCAAGGGCGGCGATTCCCAGACTGACCGGCAATCGTGCGGCGATATCAATAAAATTTACTGCCAGCAATTTCCCCGGGATAGTTTCACAGGGAGTCGGGGATAAGTGCGATTAGGGACATCGCAGGAGCCGGCGACGGAGGCGATCGCGCTCCGGCCCCAGCCAAGTTTTTACATCTTCACAGTGGCGGCCGTAAAAAGTTGCGGAGGCAATTTCCCTTCAACTCCTTAATGGGCAACCACTTGATCCAACCTGCAGCCCCAGCGCTCCCCCGCAGGAGCCCCACACGGTGCGAATTGGGTGCGGAGCATGTGGGCCTCTTTCTTATCCTGCCCGCCTCGCCACTTGCCCTACGAATATGAATTTAAATGCCAGGGAAACACGTGCTTTTCTGCTTTTACTTTCTCGTGCTTTTCCTCGTCTCGCGACGCAGCCGGCCGGGGAGCGCTCGTGAAGACTCAGAAACGAGTTGAATAACATAATAATGAAATGGATGGGGATATTTCAAAAATTATGTGCACATGTGCTGCTCCCGAGGTGCTCTAGCGCTGCTTGGTGCGTACCTAGAATGCATACATGGCGCTCCTCGGCCGGGGTTTTCTTGGGCGCTCTCGAGCAGTTCTTATTCGAACAGGTGATTAAGGAGGCGAATTGGATTTACAATTTTCCCCGGCTGTTTTATGAGCGAATTCGAAGAAAACGAAAGTTCAACGCTTCTTGTAGTGGATGTATGTGGATGGATTTGTGCACTTCCATTATGCACCTACTGATGTTAGTCTCAAGGTCATTGGGAAAAATCAAACATTTTAATCACAAGCCGTTTAAAGGAGGTAAGAAATTTGCATTTCTGAATTACTCCATCGTTTAATGGTTTCTCATAACTTACGTTAATTTACCTCGTTATTCAATTCATTAAAAAACACAACTATAAAGTGGCCTTTCGAATATCGCAATTCAAATTATTCAATTCTAATTTGCAAAACCAAATTTCTATTGAAATTGCCTACAAAATTTGGGGTGAAAAATTAAATATAAGTGGAATTCTTTTTATAAGTGACTTTGACTAATTTTAACTAGTTTTATACGCGACAAATAAATTATAATAACTGTTTTTAACCCCGGATATTTCCTGAGGCTGCAACTTAAGTTAGTAAGAATATTAAAATCTTAATCGTCCTTTTTAAAATTCTTTGTAGTTAGCTACATCCACCACAATATTCAAGTTAAGATGAATTAAAACCAACATTTTTTACAATTATAATGAACTATTATATTCTATACTTTTAATAATTTTATTATATGATAACATAAAATTCCATTTTGTAGTAATTCATTTTTTCATCTCACGAATCAGCAAATGGACCATCACAAAAATTCTCATAAATCATTCATTATTGCAATTAGATGAAATTTGAAGATTACTAATATTTTTAACCCTAAAGTCAATATCATCGCCTCTATTGGATTACACATACATATGCCGCTTGTGGTTGGGGAAATTAATGTCCAGTATTTAAAGCCAGGAATATTAAATTTGATAAATATCATTGGAAAGTGGTCGAAACAATTTTAAGTATTAACCTCATTAATAGCCAATATTTCAGTCATCAGATAAATTTATTCATCGAATAAGTTCACCCCAATAATCAACTAGACTGTGATTTAAAGTACTCGTAGCAATCAGTGGATAAACTTATTCGCTATCAGGCTTTTGAAAATTTGGCCCTAAAAATGAAAATTTGCGCAATGTTGAAGGCATTTCACGTAACTTATTGGATACAGCTTGAAATTGTTTAGGCAATTGTAGGATAGTCGAAAAACAATACCAGCATAATTTGTTTAGTGCCTTTTTGGGATACCTTCAAGACTATGTATTTTATGCGAGTTTTGCTTGCTGTTTTCCAAAACGTATCCAATAATGTCTAGATTTAACACTATGTTCCTCAGCTGAAATTTATAAATTTTGCTAAAGTACATAGTACGATCCGAAACATTTCATGAATGAGTCCTAAACGTATCAAGTAATCATGCATTTGTAATTTAGGATTTCCGTTTTTGCATTATTATTATTGTTTTTTTTTTATATGACGAGATGGTTTAAGAAGATCTTTACCAAAATATTGTTCTTCGACATGACTTATCGTTAAATATCGTTTAGTATTTTAAAATGTGAAAATGAAATACTGCCTCATTCTATTCTATAATACATTCCGACTTTCGTAACCGTATCGACATATTGAAAGTTAGCCTATGTTTAATAATTTTCATAGAGATTTATGTCCATATAAGAATGGTAATTTCGAGGTATTGCTTTCGCGGGACGATAAACTCTTAAAAACTTTGTCTATCGAAGCATTAGTTGGGGATCATTTAGTAAACTGCGAATCATTCTATTAACGATATTCAAGAACCAATTGATACAACATTTTGTAGTGTCGATTAAGAAGTGTTGTATAAGTGATGGAAACTCAATTTCTAAACAAATTGGGAACTCATCAACTTTTATGATAGAAAAAGTAAACTCGCAACTGAGTATGGGTGAAAAGTCAAGAAACATTCGTCTTCGGTAGACGGTGAAAAGAGAATTGGGTCATCGGGTTAAGTCGGATATGAAGGACATTGAAAGGGAAATAGAATGAAAATGAAAATGCAATAAAAAGAGGAATGTTCGTTATAATAAAACGATTCTAAAAAAAAAAAAATAAATAAATAAAGACGTAAAAGCGCTCCGAGGTCCGCCGAGAAAGAATGGGAAAAGGGGAAAAGCGATTGCCGAGTATAGAAGCCCAGAATCCTTTGGTTCTATTCACTGCGGACCATCATAAGCAGCGTGGCGGCGTGGCGGCGTGGCATCATCAGCATCAGCCTCAGCCGCAGCAGCACTCGGCGGGCGACAGCGTGTTGAAACGAGGAGAGGCTGAAGAAACATAATATCATCTGGGAACAAACGGGGATTCCCCATAATGTTTTTTATAGGAAGCCCGAGCCACATGATGTGCTGGTTTGTTGCCGTCGCTTCGTAGAGGGAATTAAATCGCTTTTTCCCTTTTCGCTCGCCTCTTCCTCGCATAAACATTCCGCTTTTATGTCGCTCAGTGATAAAGACTAGCGGGCGGGGTGTGTGCTGTTGAAAGGGTACAGATCGCGGGGGGTGGAGCTGCTACGTCAAGCCGGTGAGAATCAACAAGTTGTTACCGGCGTTCGCTTTTATGCACCACTCAATTTATTGGAGGTCGCCGTAATGACAACTTTTCATTTTATTTTCCGCGTGTCTTCTTCGCGACACCATTCATATTTTTCCGGCTTCCTGAGTCCCGCGTGATTTGTAAATAAATTTTGCATTTGGGGGTTAATGGGATCCTTGGGGGTAGGGAAATTCCGGTGATTCCCTGAATAGCTTAGTAGAAGACGTAATCTTCGCTCAGCTGCAGGAGCTTTTAACAGCTGCATGCTAACTTTTATGTCTAACGTACTTAAACTTAATCAGGGTCATTACACCGGCGTGAACCGCAGCTGTGAATTGTCGCTGTCGTCGTTGTCGTTGTGTCGTCGTCATCATCACTTCATGCCTACCTGCTCTGAACTCTGCTGATGACATGCAAAAAAAAGGCAATTTTTTTTTGCAGACTTACCTGGTCGTGACTGAAATACGTTTTTTCCAGCTCTCCTCGAACTTGAACCGCGCCAGTCGCGGATGCCTGCCTGCTGCAGCCGTCTATCAAAGTATCTCAAACAAACACAGTCCGCGTCCGCGATAATATCCGCGTTCGCGTTCGCGTTCGTGAGAGTGAAATATCAGGTAACCTAACCGCCGAAGCCGCGTCAATCGCGGTCGATGTGCTCTCCTGTATATGTATTTATAAATTGTTTCTTTTTCTCGCTTCCTAAGCTCCAGTCGAACGGCGTTTAGCGGTGGAAAGCTCTTCCGGCTTTGGAGTCTCAACAATTAAATCTTGAATAAACGCGGTTCAATAACCCTACCGCCGATAAGTCGGTAAGGCGGTGTGTGGCGGCCTCTATGTGCCGGGAATAAGTTAGCGAGCGCGAACGTGGACCCACTTGGCCGCAGTTGCCAGCGTGTGCCGGTGCGAACTGGCGGAGCGAATGTCCCACCCCTCGGCCGGGGGGAAATTTATTAATAACATTTACTCCTTGTCGTCCCTCCGTAACTGTACACGTTTCTTTAAATTTAGTGCAGAACGTGCTCATTTGTTTTGCAAAAAAATATCTTTAGACTTCTCGAGTATGACGAGCGGTTCTCTCTTTTTCGAATAATTCGCATTTGAACTCTGTTTGTTTTTTTAGTAAGTATTTTTTCCGCAAACACTCATATGTTTTGTTGTTTAGCATGGCTATTGAACTTGAAGTCGCTTTTCTAAGTGTTTGCTGTCAATTTATACACTGTTTTCATTGCGTTTACATGACAATTACTAATTTACCTCACTAAACTCAATAGTTTCGTCGTAAATATTCAATTATGTATATATGCATCTGTAAGCAAACGTCTGTGAAGAAATGTCCAAGTTGAAATATTTTGGATTTATACAATGTGATAAATTATATATAGGGTGTTCGTTAAGGTCTGCACACATGAGAATGTGATTTTGTTCTTCATGTCTTCCTGATCAATTTGTTTTCCGAAAAATGCCACAAAAGGGAAGAAGCTTTTCCTTAACAAAATTTTGATCCTACCATACAAAAAATGAACGAAGGTCCGAAGCCAAATGCGATCATTGATATTCTCATAGTCCACCGCTATTCTTCAGATTTGAGTATTTGAAAATATTCTCCTTGTGGTATGAAATTCACTATTACTATCGAAAGTACTCAACAATTTTTTTCGAATAATTGTACATACACCTAATTCTCTTTTTACACGATAGATATGTCCCCAAAAAATTCGTGTACAAAAAGATTGGCTCCAGACCTAAAAAAGTAACTGAAAAGCACAATAAACAATATTAAAAAATTCTTCTTAGAGTTCATTTCAGAATTTATTTTGGGCTTAAATATTTTAATCCATTAAATATATTATAAAAAATGAATTATGCTTTAAACATTTTATCAACAAAAATGATATTCTCAAAACCAAACTAAATTAAAATCCTCAAAACAATTCGTGTAAAAAAAGAATTTTTCTTTCTTTTTAACTCCCCTTAAATCAAATTTATGTAAATAAATTAAATAGCAAGTATTCTATGTAATTGGAATTTTAAAAGCTCTCCTTTATATAAAGATTTAAAAATTTGCGAACAACGTTTCAAATTGGCATAATATTTACACATCGAAACTTAAAACTTTGAACCAGGTGTAGTTTTGGATTGAGTCTTTAGCGTAAAGTAGCAATTTGATTATTGTTTATGAAATAAAAATGTTTGATATATAAATTTCAATTCAGTGCAAAATTTCCTGCAAAACTAGCATCGGATCCGATGTGAGAAGAAAAAGAATATCATTTAAAGATGTGAAGGATTATAGTTTCATTATACTTATACATAGATTAAACAAAAAAAATATCTGTGATCACAAAATCTAGCAAACGCATATCTCCCGCTTTCATTAAAAGTGTAGAGCTCTTTCTAATACCATAAAATAACACCTCTGGTGTTTTTTACATAATCCTTTTTTATTTGTTACGTCTTTACAATTTATTCCTTTTTAACAATCCTGGAATTTTTTATTATGGGCTTATTATTCATGGCACTTTTTCAAATGAAAGAATATTTTATGAGGTATGTGTGAAGAAGTAGGATGCAAAATGGAAAGAAAAATTATGTAGAGCTGTAGACTGTGAAACCCAGTAAAACATTTACGTTTGATTTACGTGAATCTGGGAAAAGATACATGAAAATTAGGTGCAAATATTTTTTCACGTGAAGCAAATCTGAGAATAGACTTCTATGATTTCCAATTTGTAATTGGGTCTAATTAAAATGATTGAACGAACCAAATTTAAGAGTTTTACTAATATAAATAGTTTTACATTTTTAACGATTTATTTTTATGCTTTTATTTTAAGTTAGGAAAATGGGCTTCATTGTAGTAGTATATAAAAGAGTTTAACGATCTATTAATAACAAAACTTTTTACATTAACTTTACTGATGTTTAATTGCTCAAATGTTCGTAAGAAACAATAAATTTTTCTGAGATATGTATACGAATATAGATTTCATTAAAATTTGTCGGCATAAAGTTTCTTAATTGAATAGTTTGAACCCATTGAAGAAAGTTGGTTAAGGCAAGGTTAAGTACTTCTTGTAGGGATATTCAAAGGTATCGATTAGTTATTTGATGCAGTTTAAATTGTGTTTGTTTGAAAGACAAAGAGTTTCAGTTGTGCAAACTGAAATTCAGATTTTGGAAAGTGTTTGTCTTCTATGGTAAAATACATGACGCAGAGCGAATTAACATGGAAATATTAATATTTAAGTAATATCTGAATTTGCAGCTTAACTTTAAAGTATACCCGTACGCCCCTGGTTCGTTTAAATTGCCCGGTCCATCGAGCCCGGGGAAACAATTGCAGCGCATTGAAATCGCACAGAATATGATTGTAACGTTCTTTTCTTGTTTTCAATTTAATTTTTTGTTCAGGATCTGTATTATTCATCCGGGCGAATGGATATGGCTCCGGAGTGTAGAGGACGTTCTCATCATTGTGAAAAGAACAACACAGGATACCCGAAGAACTTCATGAAGCAGCGAAGGCTGAAAAAGGAATTCATTTAAATAAAACATAAACTACCCCTGGAATGCCATAGAGAACGATATATTTTGCGTGTGGATAGGCCGTAAGGGTAGCCAAAAGCGAGCTCGGATGATTCGGGTTGGCTTCTGAAGGTTTTATTCTTCGGGGCATATCGCACGGATGCATACACAGCGGCACATACATAGGGTGGTCCTTCTTACATAGCTACGGGATCGCTAAGTGTTGTTCTCTGTATAGTTGGCTATATGCGGGGGAGTGTGCAGATAGATGTTTAGGACTTAGTACAACAATCGGGCCGAAGGAGGAAAGTCCGGAGGAATAGTAGCGGAAACAACTCTGCAATGAAGCAAAAAAATGTACACACCGAGCCCGAGATGAAGAGGATACCAACACCTCCCGGGGCCTGAATCAAGCAAATCAATAATACTCGTATTCGTCTGCACACAGACGTAAAAAATGTCTACAGATGAACTGAAATGTGCCCAGGAATCTATCTAAATACAGTTGGCTCGGCTCTCAGTCTTGGCTGTTTCAACTAAAAGACGAATATCCTCTAACCCCAAACATTCCTCTTTTTTTAATCTCACCAGACACCGCCAGTGTGCCAATGTGCAGAAAAAAAGGGACAAAGCGGGTCTGGGTGGGGATTGGGATGGGGATGGGAAGGGGTGGATTGGGGGAGGGTTGGTTCCAGAGGGTTGTGGTAATTATTGATTTTATGTCGTTGGCTTTTCTATTCCTCTCCGTCCCCGTTAAGGCATTTCAAGCCCCACCCCTATGTGCCCAGGTCTCGTCAAGTATTCTTTTTTTTTTTTTTTTTTTGTTAGAAAGTTCTAGGTAGATGTAGATGAGGAGAAGGGCTAAACATCAGAAATGCCGAATTCTTTCTGTTTAAATGCTTAAAATTCTTTTATTTGTCCGTTCATGCTCCAAAGAAACTTTTAATTCGAAATGACGCAAATGAAGCAAGCAAGCAAACAAGAAGCGCTCCGGCCGGGTCAGGGTGACCCTTTAAATTTTTTTAAAAGCTAGTCCTTTAAACTTTGGTATATTACATTCTTTATTATCAATTATTAACTTTGGTTAACTATTTAAACAATCCATTCGTTATTGGTTCAAGTATATAATGGTACAACTGATTATCAATCCAAATATATGTATACTACCGACACTCATGCGGTTCTATATTGCGATTAGCCATATTTCGAATCGAATCAGTGATCCCGAAAATCCTATTCGATTTCTTAAAAATCTCTTGATTCTTAAAATATGTCATAATCATAATATTGGATTTGGAATCTCGAAATTTTCAATTTCTATAGTAAATTCGAAATTGATGACTTTTTAAGATTTCTTCCATTATCCACTTTTATGCAGATCTCTTAAAGTTTGAAAAGTTCGTTTTCAAGATGCAATCCTTAAACAGGAAAACTGCTTTAAAGTTCTCTATTTAAACTTTAGAGTGCTGCTCCATAAAATATTTCCAATTTGTGATATTTAAAGAATTTGTTCAAATAAATTCTATTAAAAGATATGTGTTGTAACCTCCTATTTTTCTCTAGGGAGGTTTTTCTTATATCTCTTATTCGACTTTTGTGATAAATGATATAATATTTTTCTCTAAGCTATTTATTTCACGGAAAAAATAGAGTGATGTAAGATTTGTTGTTCCGTCTGTTGTCCAGAATAAATTCCCAAATTTAAGGTTAAGGCCACTCAGTGTGGGGGAACGTTAAATCATTTTGTCAATAAAGATGACCGATCGTTCTGTGAGATAAAACCAGCATTTCGATTTGTTGGAAGGTTATAAGGTGATAAATAGCAGACGTTCAATTTTCCATTATGTGGTAACTTACTTTAGCACGATGGACTCCAAGAAGGGTTAAAATTTCGAATATTTTCATTTAATTTAAGCGAGTTTATCGAAGGAACTTGTTTTATATTAAGTGCTCTTAGTATATTCTATTAATATATTTATTTGCCACTTTCATGTATAATATGGCATGAACAATTTTTCATTCTCCAACTCATTTCATGTTGTATTGTATTTTTCCTGACGCGCCAGGCTTTTTGTAATATAATATAAATAATAAAATTCATTAAATAAAAGAAGAATCATCCAAATCGGTTTATGCGTTACGAAATTATGCGCGAAAAAGAAGACAATTGCACTTAATCGAATAGTGAGTAACCAACCAGTTAATTGATTGGGGCGATAAATATTTGGGTTTATTTTATTTTTCAAATTTTACTTTTGTGAGGATGATCGCAAACCTAACGTATTTTTTATATTTCTTTCTAGGGGTTGCTGAGAACTGCTGAGCAGTTGAAGATCAAAGGTCTTTGCGAGACAGCAGAAACAGTTGATGAGGTATCATCGGAAACAGCAACGACAACAACAATCACAGTCCCAGAAACAATACCGATTACAAATATCGGCAACACAAACACCCTCGCCCACGTAACCAACACACCGCAGAGGAAGACACGTGTCAGAAAACGTTCCAAGTCGCCGGACACAAATCAATCGATCATCAACGGCACGCAGACCTTCAACGCGTCGGCAATCGTCAACCTCAACCCGTCGTCAACATCGACAATCACATCTGGAGCAGCAGTGTCAGGTGGGAGCGCCATAACGACCACTGCGGTCACTCATTTCAAAACCGAGCACCAGTCCCAGGTGACCAGCTCGAACACTGATTCTGCCCCCGACGATATTGGATCGAAGCCAACAAAAATTTGCAAAACCGAGGATTCAGCAAATAATGGAAGCGGGGTTGTCACCCCAGGCACTGCTATCGTAACGCAAATCGTGGTTGCACGAGACGGTAAAGACAAAAACATGACCAGTTTGGGAATGGGAATGGTGAGTGCTGCTTACCTAGCCGCGGACAGTCTGCTTATAATCTTGTTTGTTTTTAGAACGGCGGTCTGTTGGGCGTTCCAATGGGCTTCCTAGACTTTGCCCCGGAGCCCCCGGCGCCTTCTGCGACACCAGTTACAGAGCACGTTGACATGTCGTGTCCACCCAGCGCTGACACGAGAGACTTATCAAGTGAGTACGATTTTTTTATTTTAAATGTTTTATGTTATTTACCAGACAAATAATGTCATGCACAACAACAACAAAATACAATTTGATTTACAGACTCTACACCAAATGGTGGTGAAGTTCGTATTAAATTCGAGACTCTTCGTTCTTTAGATCCCACCGAAGCCCTCGATATAGACAATCAGATTGCCCAACATATAATTCATCGGCTTGATCAATCGCCAATGCATCAAATGCAACATCAGTCTACGACCGACGATACAAACTCGAATCTCATCCAGAACATCAAAAGTGAAGTAGTCGATGTTAAACATCATGTTCAACAACAACTTCAAACCCAACAAACACAGACCCACCAACAACATACCCACCACCAGGATATATCGGGATCCACCGTAATGGAAATTGATCCGAGCAATATAAAACACGAACCGGGAATGATAATAACCCCGGAAATCGTCACTATGATGACGACAGGACATATGGGTAAGAGGTTTGGTCTCTTTTTGGTGATGGTTTTTTTGGGGTTCCTAACGTTAACGCACTCTACAACCGTGTTATGCTCTTGTTTTAGATATTTACAATTCGGATACAAGCGAGGACTCTCTAATGATTGCGAACGGATCTCCCAACGATAACAATGAACCACACTATACAAATTTGGATCAGCAACAGGACATGAAATGCCAACCGAATGGAGCTAAGACTTGGACCCAAGAGGACATGAACTCTGCATTAGAAGCTCTGAAAAATCAAAATATGAGTTTGACAAAGGCGTCTGTAACGTATGGTATTCCGCCGACAACATTGTGGCAGAGGGCTCACCGAATGGGCATTGACACACCGAAAAAAGAAGGCACTACAAAATCATGGAATGAAGAAGCTCTGAACAATGCCCTTGAGGCTCTTCGGACCGGACAAATATCAGCGAACAAAGCCTCAAAGGCATACGGAATTCCGTCCTCAACTTTGTACAAAATAGCACGTAGAGAAGGTATACGATTGGCGGCACCGTTCAATGCAGCTCCAACGACATGGACGCCCGAAGATTTGGAACGTGCTTTGGAAGCTATTCGTGCTGGCCACACTTCCGTCCAAAAAGCTAGCACGGAATTCGGAATTCCAACTGGTAAGTTTAGTTTTTTCCGAAGAACTTATATCACATTCAAACTGTTTGTCTATTTAACTACAGTACTTTTTAAAGTTGTAATGCGCTATTATCCTTGAAATTTATGCCCTTTATTTTTTAGGAACACTATACGGTCGCTGTAAAAGAGAGGGAATTGAATTATCTCGATCAAATCCTACACCATGGTCTGAAGATGCTATGAACGAGGCTTTAGTCGCCGTGAGGTACTTAAAAATTATTTTTATAGCTCGTTAGCTCTTCAGTTTGTTAATCGTAATTAATTTAGGGTGGGCCACATGTCCATTAATCAAGCTGCAATCCATTACAACTTACCGTACAGCTCCCTTTATGGCCGATTTAAGCGGGGAAAATATGATACAAATGCAACGAATGCCAACACAAACAACACCAGTGCAAATACAAGCGGAAACATTGAAATGATCGAGCATAGTCCAGAGAATTCGGTAAGAATTTGTTATTTAAAGTGTTCATCTCGTCAACCGTAATGTTAAGTTGCACATATTTCAGCAATTTCAATACAGTCCTGGACCTTCCAACACCCAAACTCACCATCATCAGCAACCACAACCCCAGCAGCAGCAACAACAACAACAGCAACAACAACAACAACAACAGCAGCAGCAGCAACAACAACAACAACAACAGCAGCAGCAACAGCCACAACAGCAACAGGCACAACACCAACAACATCAGCCACAACATCAACAACACCAGCCACATCAGCAACATCATATTCAACAACAGCAACAACAGCATCAACAACACCCACAGCAGCATCATCCACATCAACACCTCCAGCAGCAGCAGGATGTTGTAACCTCTTCCAGCCAAGTCCATACGCAAACCGGCCAAATTCAACAAATTTACCACCACCACAGCACTTCGGAGAGGAGTTGAAAGTCGATCAAGCGAACAAAGCCGTAAGAAGAAATCATAGTTATAATAAACAGGCAAGACGTTCGGAGCGCGGGCGAGGCAGTGCAGTGCGATGTTATGCACGTAGAGACGTAACGATAAAGAGTAATCAAAAATGGTAAAATCCAGTCTTCATGAGAAAAAAAAATGTAGTTTTACTTAAGGAAGAGTTTTCCGATTCGTGTGAAACGTGTCGTTTGCTGTTTAATAGACTGTTTATTAGGGCATAGCGTGTAAGAGAAGCGAGGAACGTGGTGGGTTTTGTAAAATCGCTGGTGGTATTTCATTTTGTTTTCTTCACATTTGAATTAACTTCGATTGTTGTTATATTAAAACGCTGCTTTAATCGAAGAATAATTTCTGTAGACGAGTGCAGACTGCTTGCTTAAATCCTTAACAACTGTTTTGAGAAGTGAAGAAAAATCACTTGTAACTGCTCTTGCATATTATTAGAAAAGAAAAATAAGAGACATATTTTTTTTATCAACATTTTAATCTTGATTTAGTTTATGCATTGTTATTTATTTCTCATTCTATAATGTAAATAATTTTTTAAAGGTGTCTTTTCCGTTTATAATGTTTTGCCTGTGCGAAAGTATAATTGCATGGTCCGCAATATCAATTAAAGGTTTGTGGATTTATTCATTTATTTATTATCATTTGTTCAAAAAAGTAATAATTAGAAGAAGGCGAGCCAAGAAACAACTTCACTTCTAAAACAAGACTGTTTTCAATGTTAGGTACATAATCATATTTTTTATTACTTGCGATCAATTTTAGTAATTTTGTGTTTTAGAGAAGTTGATTCTTTCTTTGAATTATAAGTTGAAAATTGAACTTATGTGGTTAAATTTTCACTCTAGTTATTGTTTGTTTAAATATTATTATGCACATTAAAGCTGCAAATAATGTACAAGTTTTTGTTGCAACAAAAGTTGTAGAATCAGAATTTTTCAAACATTTTGTTTTTTAACGTGATAGTAACAATATTTTTTGATGCTTTTCAAACCGACGAGATGCAGCCCCCAAATAAAGGTTGCTCTAAGAGTGAACTGAGTTTTGAATGATCAACATTTAATTTATTTATTACATCGTCATTCGACTTTAGTTTAGCAATGCAGCATATAAAATTTGTTTGGCAGCATTCATAATTATAATTTCAATACAATGATTTAAGGTTCATCAAGATTATCTTGGAAAGAACCAGTCCTTCAAGTGCAAATTAATATAATTCTAAATACATTTACAGTGACCACCAGTTACTAGTTACTATTACATCCAAAACTGTTAGATTCCGCAAGCTATCCAGCAAAAAGTCTTTAATTAATTTTTAATAACTCAACTTTTTATGATTTAAAAAAATTTTACATTAAGTTTAATATAAATTTTATTATTATTATCTATTATTTAAGGCATCAATGCCATAGATAATTTGGCCATCAAAAATTAAATAAAAGTTAGTATTCGACTTTATCATCTAACACTTCAACTTCTTTAGCACATAAAGTGACGATTGGCCATTTGTCGTGTGGCAAATTAAAAAATTGATTGATTACTTGAGGTTTTGCAAAAATACGGCCTATTCTGCATGGTACTTGTTTTAAGCGCTTCCCCTTAGAAATATGCGACACTTTGCGCAGTACTATTATAAAATAACTACACCGTCGTTTTGTTCCATTCAAACTATGGAAAATATATTTAGGAGTCTTGACTCGTTATTCAACGCGAATAGGCTGAATATTAAAATATATCAATATTAAAATTAAAATATCAAGAGAAATTATCGACTTACTGGTCTTTAATTATTGTTACATGAAATAATACCTGCGAAGACATGGATGTGGTAAAATGTACTGAATCTATTTTATATAATTTAACTATAATTTAAAATGTAAAATTCTATAACTGTCCTATATGTATACTATCATACTGTTTGTGAATGTTAAATAATTTACAAATTTATTAAATAAGCTAAAATAGGTTCAGTGTATTTGTTTACCTCAGGTCCTTCAACTTTCGCTTTCTTTCCAATGGAATTTTAAGAAAATTATGATTTCTTTGAATTCGCATGTTTTGATTTTGAGCTTTGAAAACCCTTGTTTAATGCTTCTCTTTACTATTTTTCTTTAACGATTTTCAATCAAAAGTGCTTAAGTTTATTTACCAATTAACACTGGTGCAAGATAAAACGAAAGTTTTCATTTCTAGCTAAAAGCTCAAGGGATACATTTGAAAGATATTATATAAAATGGAGATACCATACATTTTGGCGATTTTACAAGGAACAACTGACTGTAACTGCACTGAGTTTAGTGTTTAATGCGATGTAAACGGCATATTTTCATAATCAAACAAACTCTTACTATAGCTATAAATATATAAATAAACGAAAAAAAAAAAAAGAATAAAGTAACAGAAGAACATAGAGATATGACGTACAGTATAATATCTTCCATTAGTAATATATTTTAGTTATAACGAGAAAGGCGAGATAATCACGAGATATCATTCATTTAGTGGTTAGATAATTTTCTGTTCAGTTTAAGTTGCATTTTAGAGCTACAGAATGCCCCTTCGCGGTATAGAACGCTTTATAATTTATGCCTTCATGATATTCGGTAGTACTTTCCGATCTGGGTGCGGTTTGATCGAAATTTTGGTCAGAGCCGCGAATCCTGGCGGAAGGGACAATCTTCTTTGTTAAAGACTTTTTATAGTTTTACCGTATTGAAATTATTCATTATTTTTACTATGAAATGTGCTAAGCATGTTCACTTGCAATCTTTCTTATGTAGTAGAATTGAGTTATTAAGCAAAATGTATTATTATTATTGACTAGTATGTGACAAATGAAGAGATACGAACTGTTTCTATTCTGTTCTTTTGAGATAACTATTTTAAGTTTTATATAATATATTGTTATGTCTCAAAATAGCTGAGTGGAAAACTTTTAAATAAAAAAAATTTGTGCGCATTGCGTATAATTATAAATAATTGTGTTGTTTCTACAAATTCCTTATTACATTTTTTATATCCATTTTAGATAGTATCGGTTAAATAAAGATATCCGAGACTATCGATCTAATGATCCTAATAAAATTCACTGGATAAACAATTTGGGGCTAAAGTAAATGAGTACATACCTCAACATTTATTTTCGAAGGAGGCCCTTTTAATTCAGATAACAAAAATGGTTATGTCTGACAAAAGTTATGTGCCCTATTACAGGAGCCAATCGTTAAATTTTACGGCGTCAATGTAATTAAGTCATAAATTATTATCGTAATTTGGGATGGGATCGTAAAAATATGTATTGCAGTATGAACTGCTGCCTATTTTGATTTATTGTAATATACGTCTATTTAAGTGCATCATCGGTATAAACAACTAATCAACTTTAATTCGTAGCCTATACTCCTACTCGTGGTATTTCTGGAGGCAAAGGGATAATCAAAAACTTTGGATTACACCAAACAAATGAATTTGAAATTTTGGGAATAGTTACTTATGTATGCGAATAGTCCCTACAAAAATTAGCTTATTCAATTAAATTTAACAGGAAAGGAACTAGAGCTGTCCAAAAAATTTTAGAGATAGCAAAGAAATTACATCTTCAATATATTGTTGCCAGCCAGCCGCTCGACGGATAAAATTTTAATAATACTGAAAATATGTTTATTTCTTTTATACAATACATATTATATGAGAAAAAGGCTGTAATATGCCTTACATAATCTAAAAGGGCTAGGTATTACTTGCTAGATTTTCAAACTACGTTTCAAAACACCATTAAAATCACTTAACTAGTTTATTTTTAAATCAATGACACGATAAAATAATTTTAGTTTTCTAACAACAGAACGATAGGTGGTGATGACTGCAGACTCATCTAAAAGTGAGATAAATTATTTTTAATAAACTTAACAGCCCTTTATTTAAATAACAAAAACGCTAAAATCGGGAACGAAGTTTTAGTTATATTGCAGTCACGAACACATATTTTAATAATTTTTTTGATGTTTAGATGTCGACCTCCTAATGGGTCATTTAAAATTCTGTAAAACGATTTATTTTATTGCTGAGACATATTTATTAAGAGAACTTCTATTTTATTTATTGCGACGTTATTTGTCCCGGTGTATAGCAGTTCTAAAATACATACGATTTTAATGTTTTATTTTATTTTCAAGTTGTTCAGATTCTAACGACCAAAGTCTGTGCAGAATGGATCGGCCTACATTGGAGTCATAAAATAATAATAACATTATTTTTTGTTTGTCAGTATAAAAACCGAAATTCATCAAAGTCTTTTATCGGCTAGGTATTAAAACAGAAATTGCTGCGTGTAATGGTCGGCGATTGTCTGGGGCTCGGCAGACTGCCAGACTCCCGAAAGGAGTTCAAATTGTGAGGACAGCAAGGACTATTGGCAAATCCACCGGCTCCAGGCGACGCTCGTAGTTTGACCGACTTTCCCTAAATAAACCGTCGTAAAAGGGGGCGTTCGCGCCCGGCTGCGATGATAGCAGCGTTTTGGTTTGAACTCATCTGGAGCTCATGTCCACGATGGATTTATGGACCCTCAGCCCGGGGGATTGAACCCTTCAGTGTAAAACGAGGACACATTGTGCGATTTTCCAATACAGCAAACTCCAAAAGGTTCGCCGGAGCCCGCCGGTCGGGTGGTTATCTCATGTTCCCCGGGGCAAAGTTCTGGAGATTGTTTCCTGGGGCGGACCACCCCCGCCCCGCACCCCTATTCCCAACATTAGGCACCATGAGGCGGGACTTGTGTTCACTTCATGATCTCGAATTTATGCTTTTTATTGAACGGTTCCGCTGATGGGCGCGTCTCTCGTAACATGAGTTTCATCAGTCTATCAAATTTATTTCTCTTGGATTTTGTCGCGCCATGCAAACTGTCGTGCCATCGCCCTCGAAGTCGACTTCTGGCATGCGAGAGCATGAGTGGCTTGCGGCACATGCACTCATTGGGGTCGCATTTTAATTGCCTTATTTGAATTAATTTGCAAGAAATTACTGCCGCTAAATTAAATTTTTTATCCAGGTTGCCGTCAAAATGATTGAAACACTTAACCGCAACCGATGAATGCTTGCGGCTGAAATTGTCCACCTTACATCCGATCCGAGCCCAAGTTAAGTTAATTTATGAAGGTTTGGTTCGTTTGCACTCCATGAATTCTAAAATTAAAACGCACATTTAAATAGGTCCTTAAACATATATTAAACTCGTATTTTCTAATAATTAGCAATATTAATTCAACTTTTATTTTAGTAGTAATTGAAATGCTATTGATATAAATTTGTCTGCATGTTTTCCGAACTTACTTTTGTAAAAAACAAATGTTAATATTAACGGTCGATTTTTTTTAATTTTACACAACTTATACTAAACTTGAAAATAAGCGTTTTATCAAGTTTTTCTTTCTAATTATTTATTCGATACGGTTGTTTAATAATTTCAAAAAATTTGCAGGCCAATTTATCCCCCCTTAAAATCATTCAATTAAT
This sequence comes from Tolmerus cingulatus, assembly GCA_959613345.1. Lineage (NCBI taxonomy): Eukaryota > Metazoa > Arthropoda > Insecta > Diptera > Asilidae > Tolmerus > Tolmerus cingulatus. Next base: position 5,456,465 of record OY390708.1, read on the forward strand.
AATTATAATAAACCCTTTCATTTGGAAAAGTTTTTTATTTTATATCGAAAAATTGAATTTTTATTATTTATTTCATATATGCTTATGTTTGGGTTATTTCATTTGTTTAAACTGCCATACCAAAATCTAGGTAAAATCATTCAAAAGGATGCGTAATGAATCGTAGTATAAAAAATATAAAATGAAAATAATCGGAATTTGCGCCGACCTTTCACTGATTCGCATAATAATACATAATTCCGTATTTTGGTTACAGGTCACTAAAAGTATTTATTCATCCGCGGTACCGATTTCAAATAAGCAATTGCGGTCACGACCGCCGCAATAAACCACCAACCACCCCAAAAATAATACTCAAAAGCCGAAATTGATTGATGACAATTTTTCATAATTAATTACTTCAAGTAGGTATATTTACACAAGCCGCACAAAATCCGCGGAAATAATGAAAAATAATGACTTGGGGAAATATTGTCGAACCAGGTCAAGTCTTGGCCAGAAAAAAGGTACCATTTTACGATTTCCAGGCAGGATAAGGACTCGGGTTTAATTTTTTAATTAAAGCACCGCATCTATCGAAGTTTGATCAGCAACCCATTAATTTGGGCGCTCTCGGCTTTCAATTATTAAAGTCAACAAATTTGCGCTGCTGCTCGACGCAACCTTGTTTCATGAAATTCAAAATTCGCGTTTTCTGCAGTACGAATGAGCACTCTGACCCCACCTGGCGCATTCCTCCGAGTTGTGGGTGAAGAGGAACTTTTACGAGAGTTAGATAAATATCTTTGGGGTTCTGGCTCCACGTAGGGCACGCTCCGAGGGAAGGTTCATCACGTGAAAGATCACGTGTGTATTACGAAAGGTCAGGTGCCACGAAGGCTGGCGAAGGTGAAAGGGCCCGCTCGAAAATTTATTGTCGCTGAAATTCTTTTGTTGGAGCTCTGAATGCTTCCAGAGTTACATTTTTGGGCGAAAGGCTGCTCATGGCGGATATAATTCCGGGGAAAATAGCCCAGAAAAGCACATACTTTGCAACTCTTGAGATATGTGTTATTTAATATGGCTCTTCTCAATCTTATGTCTATTAAAAAGTTCCCCGTTCTGAGATATTTGCTTATATAATGCAAGGATATTTGGCTGCGAACATGTGATGCAAGGATGAATTTCGTATGAAGCATGTTTCTGAGGGTGATATTTGAAAAATTGCTCCTTGTTGAACGATGGCGGACAAGGAGAAAGGAGGACGAAGGCAGCTGGCTACGTCGATTTAATACTTCAAATTGATTTAAACAAAATTTCATTACAATTCTTTGTATCCACTTTATACCATATGTGCACACATTATTGGAATAATTGTATGTATTACAAATACATAACTATACCAAAAAAATTTTACAATTATAGTTATTTTGTCTACAGATAGACAAACAGTCTAAGAAAATCATGAACATAAAACTAAATATCACAAATATTAAAATAATAGTATACATTAAATTTTTGGGTTCACTAATTTTAAATTTAAAGTATCTATTGCCATTATCGGTTTTGAATCGATTTTGTTAACATATCTTGCATATGTTTCTGGGCTTTCCAATGAACTAATAAAAAACCCTTGATATGTTGTGCTACTTTGAAAATATGTCTTCGTTATTTTTTAAGGCTGTTCAGTATTTTTATGGACGTTCTTAAAATACTATCGCATGTCTTAAAAGTTACGTATGTGGCAATTATAGTAAAAAAGGGCCCTAATCAGCGTTATATCTGTCTATTCTCATTGAAAGTTGCGGAAGATGGCCTACTTTAATACAAGCCCTATTTTGTCTCCAAATCAAATATAGTCCGTTAAATTGGGCAATTTATCACACATTTTGAGGAAGTTCTGACTTTCTTCTATTCGTCCTAAATGACAATGATTTCTCTCTTGCGATATTCTCCAGTGCCTCCGTCTTAGGGTAAGGTGCTGTAACGACTTTTATGGTTTCTGCTCCTTCTTGGCAGCGCTATAAAGTATTAAAGCTAATTCCTGGTTGAAATCGTAAATCTTGCTGAATTTTAAAGTAGTCATTACTTCAGGAGCAGGGCATCGTATGAACTGCCTTTCCGCACCTTTTCTTCATAATCCCATATCTATTGTGCCGTAAGATTTACTTTCCCTCCTTTTCCTTAATTCACTTGGTGTTCTAGCCACAGGCGAAATATTCGTTCACCGCATCTTTCAAGGCGTTCGGGGGAAAATTGAAAATCAAAAGACACACCTAATCCTCCCCCTGGGGCGTTTATGTATTCAATTTTTCGTGTCTTTCGAGAGCACCCTGTGCCTTTTTATATTCGTCCCGCGTAGCGTTTTGATTATTGTTTTCATATTACCCTGGTAAGTGGCTTCTATGGGGGCAATATTCACCTAGAAAACAGCCGTTTGTTTGAAATGGGTAAAGTGGGTCCACAAATTTTGTTCTAAGGAACCCACACTCGACTCAACCCCCTCAATCAACCATCCGGAGACCCAATCGTGCGTTGCAATGATTTACGAAATTCCACGCACGATATCGACATCAAAAGGGACCGCAATAAAACGAAATTTTTACAGGCATATCGAAAATACTGCTTTTAGCCAAGGTACTCGACCTAATCGCAATTGCTGTTAATTTTCATTACGGTCTACCTGTGTGAGTCTATCACAAAACCTCAGTAAACAAAAGGTCCCACTCTTTTAAGGAAATTAATATACCGGAACACCTTTAAGTTGAAACCTCTTTTCGCCAAAAACAACCTCCGCACTTTGTTACTGTTTCAAAATTGAAATTACATAAAATCTCCATCCAATTGACACGCAGGCTCTGGCACCTGAGATTGGTGAACGCCCCCGCGAAGTTATTAAAACACCATCTTACGCAACATATGCTGCCGAGTATATTAAAAAGTTTTTGCATTAGAAATGCGGATGAAACGCTTTATTGCGGCGCGGATCCGGTGAAATCCCGGTTACTTGAAATTTGGGCACTTTCAGGAGTTTCGAAATCCATTTGAAGTTGTGGCTTAGTATTAATAATAATTACAACACGCCTTCTTTTATAGGAGTGTTAAATCCATTTAATGTTAAAGAGGTTACTTAGACTGTGGCTTAATTTAATGGAATTGAAAAAGAGGGGGCAAATTTACGTCATCTTTAAAAGATACTTCTTGGTTTGTTTTGAGGGAAATTTGCGGAGAAATATCAAATTAAACGGATTTTACGATACAATAAAAATGTAATTGTTAATCAGCATTATTTTATCCTTTTTGAAAACATAAAGTTTAATCGAATACTGTTCAGCATTCTATTTTCAAAATCTGTTGTTCTAAGGGATTTGGATTTGAGTTCGTAAATTTTAAAAATATCAATTTAAAAGAGGGAACATAAATATATTAAATATCTATCGCAGAAGCACCACAGGAGCGAAAACAATGAATAAAATATAAATTCTTCGGTTACACGCAGCGAGAGCATGTTGCAATTTAACTGAGCCTATAGATTTTATGTAATTGAATAGCACAAAAGATCAAAGCTATAAATTAATTTAGGAATTGCTGCAATAAGCTTCAATTAATTTTCCGCTTCCATTGGTGCCGTTTTATTTATTGAAAAACAACTAGTGGAGTTTTCCCGTATGTTGCAATTGTAGATAAAGTGTTTGTTGTATAACCGCCTTATGAGAAGTAAAATTTACTGAAAAATTTAGTATTACTAATTGGAAAATCGTTGAACTTTCAAAATTATCGCGCCTGCTAAAAGCTTTTGAAAAAAGGACTTCCACTATGTAACCTTCGGAACGGCCTTCCATGGAAGATATTACTCAAGAAACTCGGAATTAGTAGCAATTCTTTCAAGCGCGATAAAGATTTTGTGTATGCTATGATATATTTACTTTTATTAGTATTATCTATCACTATTAGCTTATACATATGTATCCTTTATTCCAGAAAACATTCCAGCTCGCGAGATTCTCTTCCTCTGAAAGATCTTCGCAATTTTGCTATTGCAGTACAAGGTTAATAAATGAAATATTCTGGATTTAAAGGATTAAAGCGATGATTGATGTCCATCAACATTTTGCTGCAGGTATGTCAATAACTAAATTGCACATACAATTGTCGGGAATAATTTCATTGTGGGCCCAATATCCCAATTATTAATGTGAATAGTCGTTCGTAGTGGTCGCTGACCACTGAGTCCTGTTTGAGCCATTAACTCTCAATCTCATAAATGATAACCTGCACTTAATACCCATTTAAATTTTCGGCAATGGGTTATTTCCTGGTTTTATTCCGGGATAGCTCAACACCGTCGAATTGGGATCCGAGCTACTTTTCCTTCAAAACATTTTTGCTTAATGGAGCGGCAATTTAATGCTGGCCAATCGTTAAAAGAAAGGCGCTTTCATTTCAGTACTTCTCTTTACCATCGCAATGATGTGAATTTGAAAAAAAGGAGCGCTATAAAAGTGAATTAAAAAGTTTTTCTTACTCAACTTTTAAAGTCCTTACATAAGCGATCCATAAAGACAGTCTCTAGAGAGCAGTTAATTTTAAGCGATAATGCGGCTACCATTCCACGGAAAGTGGGTCTGAAAGAACCAGTCCTAACATTTCTCCACGCTTTGTTTAAATTTCCTAGCTACTAAATGTTTACATTTAAGGGAATCACGTTCAGGAAGCGGAACATGTGTCTATAAAGCTAAATAGTTCCTCCCTTTTAATGGTCGCTTAACGACGTCTCGCTGCAAATACTTTGCTATGAGTCTTGGGGTCTTGGGAAATGCCAACAATTTTAAAGGATAACGAAACCCTTTTGAGGTTTGCACATTTCAAGTTGCCTTTAGACTCGCTTATTCAAGGGTAATCGCGCAGGGGTGAGTCTTTGCAGCGAACACGGAAATTCTTTAGAATCTGTCCGTTTTCCTCTCATTTAAGTTACTCACATCATGGAGTAGATCTGGGAATTATAATGAAATTATATTACCTTATTATTATCACCAGCAATCCAGATAATTATTACTGTGATTATTATTGTGTTGCTTTGATGACAACCCTTCGGAAATTATAAGGGGTTCTATGGGGCAAGCAGACTTGGCCCTAATTTATTCTCAATTTGGTTGCGCTGCATGAATTTTTATAATCTAAAGTAGAAGTTATTCTTTCTTTAGTAGATGCAAACATAACGTGGTTAAAATATGTGTTTGGTACCTAGACAAAATTTATTGATATACAGTTGTGATGTTTTTATCTAGTTTATTTTTATAAATATGTAAGTAACTATTAAAATAATGCTCCGTGATTATTTCTGAACCACTCGAACTTAATAATGCATACATAGGAAATTGCTGTTCAAAAGGTCACATTTTACATTATCCAGCTTAAGCAAGGGTTCAACTAGGTTTAGGTCGGTTTGAGCTTAACTTAATCCAGCGAAAGTCAAATTTAAATTTGGGCCAAATTTATGATATTATTAAAATAGAAAATTTCCAGTGGCTGATTTCGGGCATTTAACATAATTTCTGTTGCGTTTTTATAATACATATGTTTTTTAAATAAAGCATCACAATAATTACCCTAATGTTGATGAGATGTTTATATCGATTGAAGTAAAAATAAAATACTTTTTCCCTTTTTATATTGGAGTAATAAAACTTCAGATCTTAAAACCAAAGTTTTAGATGGATTCATTTTAAAAAAGAGTCAAAAATTTATTGGATGTATAAAGTGCGCAGTAAATTGTTGCGTTTAAATTGTAAGAATAAAACAAATATAATTGTTTTATTTCTAGGAGAGGCACCCAAATAAGGTTTTCGTTTCGTAAATTTTTTAAACAGTTGTAGTATGAAAGTTTTGAAATTTGAATAATGAAATATTCGCTTAGGAAATTTATACCTTTATGCACTTTAAAATATTCCATTAGGTTTTTAATTTTAATTATGTAGGACCTCTCAAACGTTCGACTAATCAACACTTATGTGATCTTATTTCCTTTAAATGTTCAACACTACAATTAATTGTCCAGTTTTCAAAATATTGTTTTTATAAGCCTCTAGAGCAACAAATGTTGATTTACCTTCTGCATTTATGCAGGTTCTTATACGAATAATTTTGCATTACTATCTTGGTAAAAATGTTAATCCACCGTTTATTTACAGTAGTGTCTCGTAAATTCGCGAGATTGCCGTGCATTGAATAAATTTCACTTTCCTCGAGTGCTCGTGGGTGGAACCCACTAATTCCGCTCCATCTTCTGTCAACTCTAGCGACAAATCTCGGCATTATCCCCGAAGCAATTTGAATGATTTTATATTTTCCCCTCGTTTCAAGCTTTGTTTGAGGAAAGCAATAACAATCCTTGCGAATTTACGAACTGACTGAAAGATAAAAATCTCATTATCCCGCTGTAAGGCGGATTACAGGCGATTTTTCTCCGCCTTATGCAAATTATGCGAGCGAATGACTTCGAAATTCGTCTTTATTTGTGATTTTATGAATTCCAATGAGTTCAAATCGTCCTTGTCTCCATACCGCCTGTCTGGCCGCGTTACGCCAACCCGCGGATCGGTCATGTCCAATCAATATCCTTTAAGTCTGATACCGAAACAATTATATCCTCGAGGGCGGTGAGGTGTTTGAAGGGCACTTGGACGAAAAGAGGCAATCCTTAGCTTCGGTTAAAAATAACCCTAGACCCGAAAAGGAAGCCTTTGGGCTGGGCAGGACGCTTCCTGCCACATTCTCAATTGATTTTTTTTGTTGGTGAAAATCACTTTTATTGGCTTTGGTGCTAAAGACTCTCTAAGGCTGCCAATTTGCACCTTCTTCCTGAGCGTTAATTGCGCTAGCGTCTTTTAGACCACGTTAAGCTGGCAAAGTTTTTTCTTCGTCCGCTTATTGAACCTCGAGGGGACTGCCGTCCTTTTAGCTTTCTCTTTAGAAAGTTTTTTGTAACACCCCTAATTAAATGAATGGATTGTTTCCCAAAAGCAAGTCCTTAAAGTCCAATCGAAAGGAGGAGTTCCTTGAAAACATGTTCATTAAAACCAAATTCAAGACGAATAATTTTGTCTTTTGAAATCCGAAATTTTTTGAAAACTTTGAGGCTTTGTGAAGTAATAAATAAGGTAAAACTTTGAAGTTTTAAAAATTGTGTTCATCTCAAAAATAAGACTATACATATTTCGGAAGTTTTGCAATTTTTAGCTAAGATAGATTTAGGTACTATATAGACATAGATAAAGATTTTTTATACTGATTTTTAAAACCTCTTTGTGTTTTCTTAAAGTCAAAACAAACTGTTTGTAATTAATAAACAATTTCAATTTTGGTTAATTTTCAAGCAGACCAAAAAATTTCCTTTTATCAAAAGAACACAAATATAGATGGAAAAAGGAAGGAAATAAAATATAATATTTCCGACTACAAAAATATTAGTTCAGGGTTAATAAAAACAAAATAATTATTTATCATACACATTTAATTCAACAAAAAGGTTGTAAGACTTCAAAACTTATATTTTTCCAACAGCTTTCTTCTCAATGTAATTATGGTAAAATTATTACTATGATATTCAAATAATATACGAACGGATCATATTATAATGTTTTGAAACTATATTTATCTTTTAAGCTACTAACAATCCTTAAATCAAAGATGATTTTATCAACTTTCAGCAAATAATCCTGTAGAAGGCTTCATTTTAAACAAATTAAAAAATATTATTTACGATTACGACTATTCAGTCTATAATTTTACATGATCAATATAGTTGTTCCCGTCGCTAAATCGAATATGCACATTTAAATTAATGTGTTAAATAGATATCCAGGAATAATGTGCTCTAGACTGCATAAACAAACAAATAAATAATTTCCTAGTCAAGCTGTTAAGTTCATTTGAGAATAACTCTTTGAAATAATGTTCATTATGAACAAATCTAAAAGATATCTTAAGAAATTGTATGAAGGCAGTAAGGCTTGTTAAAATGGTTTTAAAAACGAAAAGATTTCTTCAAAGATGTTCGGGTAATGCGAAAGCCATTGTGCGTCCCCATCGGCTTAAGAAAAGCTGCCGGAAATAAATTGAAACAGAAATTCTTTGGAGGCCTAAACAGTCCTTGACCACCCTTTCGAGTTATGAATTCCTCTTCACATTTTCGCAAAAGAATACTCACTGGAGATTTACAATTCCTTTCTTTTCACGTTTTCCTCATTTTGGTGTCACGACACGACCATGACACTCTCAGCAATTCCTGGCCCGGAGAAGTCCTTGGGAAACCGAAAAAGGGAAGGAATTGTGAGTTGTGTGCGATTGAGTCCTTGCGGGGGAAGGAACCCCCCGCGGCCTTGTCCTTATACGCCGCGAAGAACAACTGTTCCTTCTGCTCCTGTTCGGAAGAAAAGCGGCGCCGGCGAAAGAAGCAGGCGATGGATATAATTTTCGCATCGACCGTCTTCCTTTATTGAATTTGCTTAAAGTTATCAACTTATGGCGCCAATTTGAAGAGCTACAGCGCGAGTTTTATGTCCTTTTGGAAAGGTCGTTGAAGCGGCCGCCGCTGGAATGGGATAAACAATTATTTACGGTGTCGTAATCCGAATTCTGGAGAAATACTGGAACTCCACAAAGTAACAACATGCTCTAAACAGGAAATCTTTATAGCTGCTCAATCAAATTGTGGACTGGATGTGGAGGTTTTCCAATAAATCCTCTGACACGGCCAAGCGATAAAACATCTTATGGTAGAGTTTCTTACTGCAGTTATCGGGTATTTGTGGCTGGAGCCATTTTATCCAAGATATATATCTGGATGCAGAGAAAATTGCAGAAGGAGCCCTTAAAGAGGATCCTTCTACCCTTGGCCAGATGCCACAGGATTCTTGATACAGCCTCCGGTTTCCAGACGCCAAATTCCTCATGCGATGCAGTTTTGCACCGTTTGGCTGGTTTTTTGACTTCCTCGGAGGATGCAGGCTCTCAGACGTCTGCTCAGATGCAGCAGGCTGCCAAGAAGTTCATCAAATGTGGATTGTGGCTGCTACCTATGGCATCGAGCCCTGAGGAGATGCGATGGATGCAGCCGGAAGATGCAATGCACCAATTTAAATTGTATCGGAAATAACATCACCTGCATAAATCTTGAATTTTGATTAGTGATGAAATATAATTTGTAAGTTGATTGTTTTTGCCCTGATGAAAGTTCTCAGTTAAAAATATTCGTTACACCTACACTATACAAACAGCATGAGTTCACATCTGCTCTTCTAATCAAATTTATCCTTTTCGACAAAACTCCCTTTTCAAAATTGCTACAAAGTTTCGAGCAGAAAGCTCATCAGAAATAAAGGATAAATATTTCTAATATTATTTTTCCAAATTTTACTTATGCATATAAAGCAAAATTAGTTATGTATGATTATTGAGACCACGGATTTCAAAACTAGCCTAATTACTGATTGTATATTTAATGCCTTAAAATGTTTAAAGTTGTTTGGAGTGTGGGTAGTTAAAGATTTGTATCGTGAAAACCAAGCAGATGATGTTATCTCATGTTTATTCACGACGATGAAAGCCAGGAGGAAAATCTTAAACCTCATTTATCGCTGGCAGCGTGTAATCAGGCATAGCGCTCAAGGCAAACGTGGTACATAATTTTCGCGCACAAAATCGCGTTGTAATTAAATTGTAGCAATCTCAGAGGGTGGATCTCTGGAAAGGCGCAGTGCTGTGCCACAGGCGTAGCTCTCGTCCGCGTCCGCCTTTCACTGTATTATTTCTGGGACCTAACTAAGCAGGAAGCAACTAGGAATTGCTTAACAAGGATTTCCGAATAAAACGCGATTTTTCTCTTTTGGTCGTGCGGTGCATGTCGTGCTCCGTAACATTGTTTCAATATCCACCACAATTTCGGGACATGCAAGCTTTTGGTTTGGCGGGAAGAACGCCTCAAGGTCCGCCTACTTCATGTAATCCTATTTTAACATGGATTAAAAGGGATGATACACACGTCGTTTCGCGGGAATAAAAATAATAAGGGTTAAACTGTCCCCATTGACATTGGGAGTTTTTTTTGGGAAATTCAATTTTCAGACATTTGCCACTCGAATCTCGTACATGTGGGGCCAATTCCTAAGTGGGAATCTTTCAAAAGACAATGTTATGCTTGTCTACTTTATTCAATACAATTTTTTTTTAAATGAAGGCCAAAATTTTCGGTATTGTAACAAAACATTTTTATGTAATACCAAAACTTTCTTTATATACGTTTTGGTGTCCCTTAGAATTTTCTCCTTCTATAAAGGAATCATTTCATAATATAGACAAAACTTTCATGAGTCTCACGTTTAAAGTTACGGATTCGCGTAATCAACCGCTATCTAATCATAAAATCATTCCTTATATTTTATACTCTGACTAACAATAAGTAATGTTTGAGTGAATGCCGTAATATTCAAGGATTAATATATGATATACATATGTTTTAAAGCTTTTATTTATATATCAAAAAGTTTTAAAATTAATAACCAAACTTTCAAAATTTGCATTCAATGTATTATAATTTTAATGAAAGGTAATAACTGCGTAATCAAAACTTGATTTAAATTTTCTTGTATACTCTTATTTACTTTGTTGCAATAGTGTTTATCATTCAAGCCAATTTATAATTGTAAAAAGAAATTACTTATTGCATGAGAAACGAATATCCTTTTGCCAATATTTTCAATCTGAGATTCAAATAAGCTTATTTTTGACCCATTTCTATGTAAACTTTTCTGCCAATCCCAACTTGGCACCTAATTAGGCACTTGCTCTGAATCTGTTTTATCTCCGCATCCAAGTCTGCTCAAACAGTTTGGGTCCTTTTACAATTTTATTTTCCTAGAAACATTTCATCAATGACACTAGTTGCCATAGAGCGAGCATCTACCTGAACGTTTATGAGAAAACGCAAAGATTTAGTTGTTATCGTGGAATCTCACCCTTTTATCACTGGCTACACGGTGCGCAGCTCCACAAATTGTAGAAACTTTTCGTGTGGACGTCTGTAAACTCTATTTTGCCACCACCAACTCCTCACAGCGAATAATATCTTCGTTTGTATATCTGGCAAACTGTTGAGAGTTGCTCGCCTCCTTTAAAGATGTTTCCAGTTCCTGCCATCACCTGCCTCACCCGTTTTATACGGTCGACCCAATCTCCTCAAATTTATCTGTTTTGACTGCAGGGTGCCATGTTTTTGCTCCTTGACTGGCTTTCGTAGCACCCTTAGCTTGGTTTATGAACCCCTTCAAAACAAATACACAATAGAACAAATTTGCGATTGGGGGGACAGATAAATTTTGAAAAATGTTTCATTTTACTGAATTAAGTTGGACTATCTTCAAACAAATGGCAGATAGAAATAATGTCGCTGTTTAAATAAAATAAGCTGATATATTAAATTGAAATATGGTTTTTGTAAGTATAGTATAGTTTATAAAATAAAAATCATCATCATTCGGATTTAAAGAAGAGTTTTCTAACGAAATTGTATATCTATACTTCTACTTCTTTAAATTGAACCGCAGATTCAAAATAAGTAAATAATAAATTGATTATTACATATTTTTTATTCCACTTAAATAAGAGTTCAATCGATAGAGAAGTCCATGACTTTACAATATAAGATTAATCGAATTCTGGTTGGTGGATCCACACAAAATCATTTTTGTACGGAGGTTGATATGCGGACATTAATCTTAATTGATTATTTCAGCCTTCAGGTCGAAGTATCGACTCATAAAGTGCCTGTTGCAGTAAACACAATTTCGTTTGATAGTGTGTACGGCAACGTTCCTGATTAATCAATTGCTCACTCATTCATACATATATGAATATGTCGATAACAGAGATACAGCCAACCTCAATTTATTGCATGAATTTCAATGTTGTTATTCATGGTGTTGTCGGAAACTCCACTTAACATTTTCGCCCTCATTAGGGCAGTAGCGCATATTTCAAGCGCTTTCATCTGCAACATAAATATCTAAACTTATGTAACACTCGCACAGTCGGGGAGACCTGGGTTTATTCGGAAATATATGAAATCTTCGCAGCAGACTGTAATCAGGCAAATACAGTGATATCATTTCAGAGGTAAAACTTGTAAGCCGACACCTTTACATCCCGCAAATCCTTCGAAGGTGGCAAAGCCTGCGGCATTAGTTGACAAGCGGAGATAAAATTGGTCTTACCTTCTTAAGGAGACACAACTTGTCCTCGATTGTACTCCTGGCAGGAGATTTCTATAGATTCTCCTGAGTGATAAAAACAGAATTTTTTGTCAGAGCACATGGAAATATAAGAACATACACGTACTTATGTATTTAGATACTTTATAGGTTCGCATTTTTACGTTTCCTTCCTTTGTGCAGAATATTTTCATGGGAGCAGTTTTTGCGATTTCACTTCCACGAATGACATTACAAAGTTGGGCAATACTGCTGAGATATTTTCATTGTCCAGGACTATCCTTTCAGGGAGAGGTTTAGAACGGACAAGAATAAAATCGTAGTGCGATGTGACCTCTTTAAATAGGAAAATTTTTCTGAAAAAAATCTTATACCTGCAGAACTACATAATTCACTTTATATACAATATGTACTTCCAAAAATACTTACTTGGGATTTATACAAAGGTTTTACACTTAAATTAAAAATTTTTTTTGTTTTCATTATATGTACTTTGAAGCAGCTTTGTATACCTAGTAAAAATTTCTTTATGTAAGTGGACTAAAGCCTATGCCAATTGATTCTTAAATATCATATACAAGTACACTGTTTCTTTTAAAGTTTTAATTAAACTGTTCAAATAAGTATTAACTGAAATTTATTTCGTTTAATAGGAATGGTTGTAACAACAGGCATATATTATAGGGATATTTAGATGTGGTGATTATATGAAGTTAACTTAAGTTTATTTACTTAATATTTTTTGTCTACCTTTGTATCATTTTATCCTTACCTCAATTTTTAAAACGAAATGATTGAAATGATGGTTGGTTGGTTAAATATCAGCATCACATTACAATAAAATTTAAATTGAAATAAATTGTTTTGAATTGATTTTTTATAAATACTTATTTAATGACAATTTTTATACTCTTTAAATAAAGGATAGTATTAAAATCTACTCCAAGTGTAAAACCGTTCCAAAATTCTCAGTATAATCGCATTTTCTTTTTACGTAAATTTTTGGCGCATATTACATTTGTGATTTATTCATAGTCGTTAAGCTCACCTGCCGACTGCATAAAAAAATCATTTGTTTGCAATTCAAATTTTAAAGGCGAAATGTGAGCCCTTTTCTGCTTATTAAAAGCCTAAGCTGCCGTAAGCAATTTAAATTACTCTAAATTCTACCCGCGGAATAAGGGCGGATAGATTTACCGAGTTCCAAATTACATAGGTTCTGAATTATTTATGAGGGGGCTGTGGCAGTCATTTTCATGTATCTATAGTTTATAACTAAAATCAGCCAACAGTGATTTATTTGCATTTAATATACTATATCTAGAATTTTCCGCTGTCAGTCTGCCATAATTATGAAATTTGATGTGCTTACTTTGGTTAATTACTCCATAAGGCATTATAAGCTGTATGGCGGGAGTTTTAGCGCTGCCTAGAGGGTGATAGACTTGAAAAACAAATATTGCCTATTCATAAAAAGCAATTAATTAAAATTACATTTATGATTTACGAGCATTAAATTACGGTCTCCTCGAAATAGGATCATTCCCGTGATGTTCGTGTGCCTTCTAGTTATTCTTTTATCTGCCGTAAATTTCTCAGGTAATAATCAAACAGCTGCTTACCTTATAATAAGCATACGCGAAAATGTTATTGATATGAATCCCCACTTGGTACAGGGGGTCCAACGAGAGTGCTATTTCAGGTGTTCCGGAAATGGAGTGGCGGAGGTAAAGTTATCCCAACGAAATTGAAAAATCCGCTAAATTACTATTTAGGATTTGAGACTCTGGAATGCTTGTTAATTAAAATGTTCTTTTTGATGGATTTTGGGAATTTAAATATTGGAATGATCAGAAGCTATTTTAAAAATTAAAAAACTTTAATACCTACACTATTTACAAAGAGATATTTTTAATCCACTCATATTTTCTGTACGAATAACAACATTCCATTTTATGATATTGGATTTTAACGAAGTCCGATTTTTTGCGTTTTACATTATTTTCGCGAATCTATTTCGAATTCCTGACCAAATTTAAATTACAAACTATTTGTTTCCTTTTATAAAATTAAGCTCGTTACACGAATCGCGGAAAAATAACATAGTGGTGTTTTATGTTTGCCAAATTCAGATCGATCGGATGGTCATGACTCGGTTATTTTGTTTAGAGTATTTCGATTGCAATTTATAGAAAAATATTCAAGTGTGTATTTGCATCCCCAATATTTTTTACTAGTGATGACTGTACATCGTTTCTCTTTTAATTTTTGAGAATATTGTCGTTGTTTAAACATTTTTGAATCACAGAATTGACAACTAACATTGTAGTTAAAAACTCTATTTTGATATTTGTAATTCTGGATTACAAAATAGTGCAATTGATCTTCTTTTCGTCTTAATTTATTTACATTTTAAACTTGTAATATATTTCATAAAAAAAAAATATTTCAATGGGTTAACGAACAACCTTTTGCTCTTTTCAACTAAAAGAAGATTTCCATAGCATTCAAATACTCAATCTCGATATGATACTGAAAGGTCTAAAAGGTAAGCATTGAAATAAAATTTGCATTATCACTCAGCCCCAAAAGTATTCCAATATATAAATAAAATGCGAAAGTAAACAAGTTCCTTTCCGCATATCTTAAAAGGAAGTAAAACCCAGCCTCTTCAGCGGAGATAAATCTTAACCCTTTGTTCGGTATCCAGAGTAGCGCAAACACCCTTTTGTGTGAGCATAACTTATAACGTTTAATTGGTAATATTACATGCAGAATTGGGTCGTTCCAGGCGCCAATTTTTATGCGAATCTTTTAATTAATTCCTGAAACTTGTGCGGACGGAGGATCCCACTTCTGAATAATCCGAAGCAATTTACTTGGCGATATTTTCGAAATCTATTTATCGCAGGTGGAACTTTTTGCTTTGTTCAATGCTTTCGCCAGAGTGATTTTTCAAAAATTTGTTTTTGCCAATCTGGCAAATCAGTTTAATTATGCAAATTCCATGAACAGATTCGGCTCCTCACCGAGATTCGTTTATTTTTTTATGGAGTTTATACCTTTGAGTAAAACTTTGTTTAGACAGGTCTTATTTTTTCTCGGTGCATTAATTGCTTCACCAACGGAAAATGTTTTGAATGTTTCTGCGTTTTTGGCCGGCGAGTTTGTTTACGGTTGAACAATGACGTCGATTTTTGCATAATCAATCCCATCGCCTACCAAAGTTTATTGTTATACAATTTTACGAGGATTTGATACAGAAAACGTTAAGACGTTGCGCTGTGAAGGTATATTTTTAAGTTTTTACGTCACAGTCGGCGGGGAAAATTGGGAAAATTTTCTTTTTATTCCTGCATGAGAAGCTTTAAAGCTTTTCGAAGTAGGAATTTTCATTGCGACACATTTCTCGTGCCAGTTCCCATGTAGCTATAAAAATCGTTAATTGCAGGGTATTTTAAAATTTGAAGGGGCAGGTACAGAATATTTAAACATTGTTGCGCGAAATCTTTAACATTAATCCAGTTTTATTACAGGAAGTGAATTTGGGCAAGTTCATCCACGGCTATAAAAAACTCAGTGTTCAAAGTTGTTCGCTGTTTGTTTTTGCAAAATCCAGACTTCTTGTTTATGTACATATGTTTTAAAAATATTTTTGTTTTGTCATAAATCGTGGTTTCATCGACATAAAACATTCGATTTATCATTGTATCTATCCGCAGTTATTGATCTATAACTAAAATATGAACCTATTTACTTAAGCTAGATAATTATCGTTGAAAAAATCTTATGGAAATTATATAAAATTAAATTATCTTCTAAATTCGCTGAGTTCAAGTAAACCAAATTGCTAAGATTGTTCATCAAATTACAAAGCATTTTATATCAATTTGAGCTGCTTATATTTCAAAATTTTGAAGATTAAATATTCCAATAATCAATTTCGAGTAATTTAACCCTTAAAAATAAAAAGATGCATTCCAGTTGCAAGTTGCAGCTGATCTTTGTTTTGGGAACAGAAAATTAATTGCAAGTAAAATTTATTTCCCGAAAATTTGTTCTACGGGATGCACTTTACTAAAGCGAAATTTTCCTTTAGAGTAATTTAGCAATATAGCTGTAAGGATTAAGAAATAAAAATAAATTCATATACACAATTTCTTTGAATAAATGAAATAAGCACTTTATTAAAAATTTAAAAAAATAAACAGAGTAGTACTTTTACAACGTTAATTCAGTTGATAAACGACTTTAAATAATTTAAACCCAGAAAAGCTACGATTGAAAAAAAATATTGTTTTTCAATAGCCTTTATTTTTTAAATATATGTACTATTAATCCCAAAATAAATAGATTTCATATATTTAATTTGTATACCTATTTTTAGTAAAGATAAACGCTAAAAAACTTAATAATAATAAAAACAAATTAGGTATTAAGTTACGAAGAATCTGACATGCGAAGGCGCTAGGTGCAGAAGAACCGGGAAAAATAAATCCATGAACAGGATCAGTGTGAAAAACAGCCAGAGAGTGGTCATAGTGTAAAAATTAAATAAACAGGGACTGGGATCGCGGCGCTCCCGAAGACTCGGAAGCTGGAGCGATTATAGTCAGAGGGACCTCTCCTCACCTCGTCCTGTGCGGGGTACCTCTCCCCCGCCGGGAGCAGGGCGGCAGTACAGCGGGCGATCGTCTCCGGGCGCGGGAGATTTGAATTTGCTCCCCACGGTAGCAGTTGAGCCGACCCTGGACCAGGACTCTTTCCTGGCTGTGAGCGGTCAGCTTATAAATAGGGGAGCAGCCAGCTTCTCCCTCATTCTTTTCAGGGACTCCAACGGGGAAGGGTGGCTTGGCTGGGCTCCCACGGACAACAGTTGAGAGGAGCCTGGACCCGGGCGATCGGATGCCGGTATCGGTAAGTGGCAATCGTCAACGGGAGCGGTAAGCTGTTTGGGTGCTTGGGGTAGTTTCAAATTATTTACTATAAAATGTTGGAACTAATAATAGCGAACCCAAAATATTTGTTTACCCGGTGAAACCGGGCAACCCCGCTAGTATTTTATACTTCGTAAACAAAGATTAAATATTTAACAATCATAATACTAATTAATAATAATACAATATGTAATTGGAAATTATATTACTTTCTGTTGATGATCAACAAGTTTTTCTTTTGCTTTAGTCGTTAGCCTCGAGAATTTAATTAGTGCAACAGGTGGTTAAGCATGAAGTTCACGTAATAAATTAGCACACTTACATCTGATATTAAAAGGTCCGAGATCGGATAAGTGTGCTTGAGTGCGACGGCACTTCCCTAAGTTTGGTGTGCAATTTAAGTTGCTCCCAAATTGGGTAATAATCCAGAGTCCTTCGCATCCCGAAAGCAGATGGTGTCAGCAAATATTGTGCCACAAAGCCGAAGGGTTGTGGACCAAATCCGAAACTTAACGACGGTTGGGGGCCGCGTTCGAAAATTATTCATGTGGCACCCCACCCGCAAGGAAATAGGCCTCATAACTGAAATTCAAAATTTATAATACCTTAATAAGTGCGAATTGCTGAGCCGTTGCCAAGCCGCAAAGAGATTGGTTGAAGTTGCCGCTCTTTTGATTTATGCAACCATGTGGCCGCCAAAAACCGATTCAAATAGTTTATGCTTCTTTATGTCGGGCGCCACGCGGAGGAAAACCATTCGAATTTCGGGTAAATGTGCTGGGAGCTTTTATTGGGGAGGAAAATTCACTGTTGGAGATTTTCCTCGAGGAGGAAATTTTTCCCAGGAAAATTGTGCTTTTCCTGGTGATGTTTTTGATGAAAGCTATGACGCCTGTTCCCCGCTTTTCGTGTTCGTTACTCGCAGCCGGCGAGGCATTGACTTGGCCCGCCGTGGAAAACTGAAATCAGTTAAATGCAGTCGGTGAAGCTTTACTGAGCTGCGAAAGTGTGTCGTTCTCGAGATAGAAAATAATAAAGGACGACCGTGTTCGGTTCCGAATCCCAAAAAAATACATTACATATAATATAAAAAGTAAAAATTTATAGTGTCTCTGAGGTTGAGCGGAACAAGTACACCGAGTAACGATCAAATTGTGAGTGGAGTGGGTGGTGAATGTGTTCAAAACCGCCTTGGCGCGGTTTTGGCCCGTTTTCCCCGAATGGGGCTTACTTCGTGTTGACCTGTGGCTCACCGCAAGTTCCGATTATTGCAACATGGCTCTGAAGTCCTGAAACGACTTTCAATCGGGAAAGGACGAGATTGCAGTTGCGGAAAGACACAGCCTGAACTAGAGTGGATTTTCCGGAAGCACTGAAGGGATGGCACCCGGAAGTGGGAGTGGATTTGGGCATTCTCATTTTCGTCGAATTATGCGATCCTGTGGCTGGAGACCAGCATTCGGTTCGTCTAGCCCTGCTCTAGTTTAGATTTAGATAAATTGGGGAACGCGTGGGTATTCGGCGGATGTTTCCAAAAACTATTGAAAAACGAAAAGATCGAGTTGATGAGGTCTATTTTCGCTTGAAAACAGCTCGTTCTTTTGTTTTTGCGCTTTTCCACCATCTGAAGAAGCCAAAAATAAAGTCGACCGCCCCAGCTTCACTTGAAATTATGAAGATGAACAGTCCTCTTGTATATTCGATACGACTGCGAACATCGCCAATTAATTTTAAATGGACGAATCGATGTGATATCGTGGCGGTGTTCACCAGGACACCCCCACCGCCTTTCGCTTTCGTTACACCGCGCCGAGACGGTCATGTCTAGGCCTCCTCGAAAATATGTGATGAAGCATCTATTCTTCGATCATGGTTTAATTTTAGAATTAGACGGTGCTCTTTGCTCATCTTCTTATCTTTTTGTAAGACAACGTGGTGATCTCGTCCATGCTGTGCTCCTCTGGGGTGTCCCAGAAATTCCTTTCAACCCTTCCTCAGGAATTTCTTCATCGTTTGCACTTAAGAAGCAGTCTAAAGCAATTGTCGGGCAATTTTGGATTTTTTTTTTTACCTAAAATAATAACATTAAAGCAACAGCCACTTTGAGAGCGCTCCCAGCTGAAGAAATTCGAGTTTTCTACGATGTCGCCTTTTGTGACATGGGTTTATAAAAGGATAACACGCGCTCTCGAGTTTACACAAAGAAATTCTCAGGGAAAAGCCAAGACAGAAAGGAATTCGCATTGACTTCCTTTGCATTTAGAGTACCTTAAATTACTTGCATATGAAAAGATTTTCTCGTAAAAAAATTTCTCGTAGGTACCTCCTTATTCAAATCTTCAATTTTCTTAAGAGAGTAGTTTAGGTTCACTCTGCGACATAACGTACGCGAAAAGAAGATAGTACAAAAGTATCTAAAATTCTGTGAAACAGACTTAGGCACGTATACAGTGCGGTATCTACTTCAGTTGGATGAATAGAAAAAAACAAAATCCTTCTTAAGGCTCTCCCTTTTGATTTGAATTATTAATCATCACGCACGTTGGACGATTCTTAAAAATGAAGATAACACGCTATTTCTGGTTGGCCTGCTCCAGTGATGATTTTTCCTTTTCCACCTTGGCAGAAGCTTCCGTTTACCTTAAAGAGGTTCGCGTGGCCGTCACGATTCTCTTTCCTCGTAATGTTTGGGTTATAAAGCGGAATAATTACAAATTGTCGGTTACGCTTTAGCCGTGCAAAATATTCAAAACGAAAACCAAGGAGAAACTGGTCCTAAACAAGTTAAGAATATAAATTTTATCCAAAAGAAACTTTTTCGATTTAAACTTATTTTGTCAAAAACAAGCTAGTATAGTTTAAACAAAGTATAATTCCAATCCAAAATTCAGTATAAGAATATAAATAACTTTATCTAATGTACAAACGATACCACCAACATTTCAATTCTACATAAATTCACTAAATTCACTTGGTAATAAATTTCATCTTGAATTTGGTAGTTTAAGCTCTTATATTGACTTTATTGTTCCATTATTAAATATCAACAAGCATTTTAAAATAGTTTTTCGTTTCGTTATTTCCTCTAGTCGTATCCTATTGCAAAATAAAATAAAATTGTACTTAGGGTGGAAATGTCACAGAAGCAAATATTCAACAGTCGTCTATACCTGGCTCATAGAAAATAAAAATATAGAGAAACGTGAAAATTTGTAACGACTGAGTGCACGCGACTAAACAAATCGGCCTAATAAATTTTAAGCAAAATGCACATTCGGGCACGCAAAAACTTCCTTTACAAGATTTCATTGATTTTTATTGTGGATTTTCTTATTTTTATAGAAGAATGCTATAAAGATGTAGAAATTTACATTTTATCTTGAATGTATTATACTATATAATCGAATGATATACATAATCGGAAAAATTCAAAATTAAAGTAACTATATCATGAAAATACCATTTAGGATGAATTTCGTTTTATTACTAAGTTTGTATAATTAAATAAGTAACTATAAATAAAGTCGTCGTTTTCTTCAGACTTGCAAGGCAATATCGAAAAACGATTGTGACTTTTATAAATTATTAAAAGAAACTTCTCGGGTTACTTCAATCGATATACAAATTTAACTTTAGTTCAGTTATTTTCTTCGATAGACAAATTTGAATAGTGAGACATGCACATTGACAGTGCTAAAGTACATAACAATGCATTTTTTATGGTCAAAGGTGAAATAAAAGCACAAGTGATCGTAGAATTGACCGCTGAAAACGAAGACTAAACAAATAAACCGTTGAGCTGGACCTTTTAACAACCAAGAAAGTTTTTATATTACTTCCACATAATCCAGGAGGAAATTGTTAACTGGTATAGTCTACGTTAAATTTAAAAAAATTAATTTCGAATTCGAATTTTTTTTAATGACGACACAAAGGTTTTTCAGAATGACCAAAGGAAAGAATTGAAATCAATTGTATTAAAAAGTAACGAGTTTATATATGAAGAATAAGAAGAAAGTATATTTATTTACATTATAACCAGCTTAAAATAACTTCTAAGTCCTTTTATTTGTTTCTTGGATTCATATATTTTTGTTTGTTCCTTCATTTATAAATCTGGTGCACACGAGTTCCTGCTGAGCGAGCTATTATCATTAAGTACAAAATCATTTTACGCATGTATGTGTGTAATGTCTGATCCCTTTAATCTCAGAAAATAATCCTGAAATTAAATTTTCTTAAAGAATAACTGAATTATTCATAGGTTCTTCGTTTACTCAGTCCTTTTGAAGAAAAATGTACCAGACCCTGAGTCTTTTGGCCCTTCTTTTCCAGTATTACAATACCAAATATACATCCATTGCCCTTGGGTAAATAGGAAAGTATGTACGGATGTTAGTTACAATAGCAAAACCGATTCATAGCAGCTTACGAGATCGTTGAAAGACGTATTGGCAGTGTCATTTAAGGAAATAACAAGCCCGGCCAAAGAAGGTTAAACAACCTAAAACGCATAATTGCCCATTCATTTTAACACATCCCCCATTTTCCCACTCTATCAGTCGTCTTCTCCACATAAATAACTCCCTTTTTGTTGGCCGCAAATTAAAAGAATAATACCGATTACGCCCTACAATGGGCCGGGGGATGTCCAGCGGATTATTAGTGCTTAGCCGGCTCCCCAATTTACTAAAAGCCTCAGCGCCGATACACCCCCGCAATTAAGAGAAATATAATTGGCCACTCTTAAGCCGGAGCCTCCTGAGTCCTGTCCCAGGGCAATTCATTTGAACCTGGAACGGGAGGACGTGTCTCATTCAATTGCTTCACAATTTATTAACTGGCTGAAGATTGGTGCGGCTTTCCTTTTTACAGCATTCCGAAGAAGCCCTTCTTATTAAATGTTTACTGAAGGTCTTCTACAGCGCTTTTTGCGGTTACTTGGTGAGTCATGATCTTGCGACTTTACTGAAGGTGTATTTTTGCTTATTCGTCTAAAACCAATCTCATCGAATCCTATGAAATGATTTGTTTTAATTAACGATTCTATGGCGGAATCCTCGTTGTTAGAGTAATAAGAAAAGTTTTAAGTATTAAGATAAAATATTTCCGCCCGAGGGAAAAGAAATTCGATACAAAATGTGGTCCCGTCGTTGTCGTCTTCATCGCCAATTTCTGAAGATTTCTAGGGTCAATGAGATGAAACTAAGGCTTTTCAAGGAAATGTTGCAGAAAGTGTGATATTTTTAGTATTCAACTTTCTCTAGGGAGCAAAGGAAAGAATTTTCCTTTTTATACCACACCTACAAATTCACACACGAATGGCCACATCGCGTACACGTCTTGCATCGTGATATCCTCCACTCTGCAAAATTATCTACAGAGTTGTGCAACTTCGGGTGAATTGCCACTTGTGGAACTTTTGCTCACTTTCTGTTGCAATGAAAATGTGCAATAATTCTATTTACCCCTCTACGCCTCATGTAAGCTGCTCTGTGTACCTATCTCAAATAGTTCTTGCATAATATGTAATTCCAGAAAATATTAATTTCCGCAAGCAGCTTACGCCAGATTGTTGCTACTGTTTGAGCATCACTCGCATGTGTTCACAATTAAAAGCGGACAAGTTATTAATTTAAATTTAATCCAAAATGGGAAATTAAATAGCTGCATACAGAGATTTATCATGTCCTAATTTTATTACATACATATATGAAATTCTGAAATTATGAAACCGTACTTTTGTGAAATACAATTATTTTTTTTAGATTCAAATCTACGCTTTTACTGCCTGATTAAATTAACATTTTTCGAAAATTTAGTCGAAAATGAGTTTAGCTATTAAAATAATATAAAATTATCAGACTATCGTCTAGTGTAAAATTTTGGTTACGTTTGGATCTTGTAAACTAATTAATACATGAAATACTCTAACTTTCAAATGTTAATATTATTTAGTCAAATGTTTGGAATTTATAGTATGTTATCTAAACTAAAGTAAAAACAGTGAAACTTATTTTTGCATGCCCGCAACTCGGCCTGTGTACACCGATTTTCCAAGTCTATAACAGGCATGGTTATCGAACAATTACTTCTACATAAAACGCCTCCCTCGTGTCTGTAACAAGCCCGTATTTTTAAATCCGGGCGTGTCGCGGGCTTGTTTTCAAACTACATTTTTTTACTCGGGTATGATGAATTTATTTCAAATTTTGCTTCAGCTTTATGATGTCTATTCAATTATAAAACGTCTAAACATTTTAAGTGATTAATGAATTAAGTACGCCAGATTCACGCTCTTAAATTCAAAACTTTATGAATTAATGCGAACCCCACCTGTCGACTTCTCCGGTGGTTGAAACACTTTCCAATTTTAATGAGAACTTCCTGAGGCTTGTGGTTCTGAATACGGACGATGCATGATTTTGAGAATTCCACAATGCATCTGTTAGAGGAGAATTTCCCACGTAAGCCATTCAAGGAGTGTGCTAAATTGGCATTCATTCTGACTTTTTAACAAAAAGGATTACACTTCATATTAGAGGAAAAAACATTTAAATTAATTGGCGTGGAATGTTATGAGTAGATCTTAGTCAAATATAAATTTGTACTAGACAAACTTCAGGGTTCTTGCAAAATTCGCTTTTTTGTGAAATATTAAACATTCAGAAGTATTCTTGACACTTTCACAAGTTTAGTACATTACACATGACTGAATTAGGAAGTGGAAATAATTATGAAGGGATTGAACTGAAAATTCTCTAGACATTAACTATCATATCACATCAATCATTTGCCTCAGATTTATATAAAACCTAACATTAAAAAATACCATAAATCTAAGCCAATAATATGATATTATGTCCCTCTTACACATAAATATTTAAAATCACCGCAATAACAAGCAGAAAAATTGATCATGCTCAATGTATCAAGATTATCATAAGCTAAGGATTTAGTTTGCATTCATATCGTAGAAGTCCTTACAAACATCTTTTAAAAGGTCATGTCCATTTCTCACAGAATCTCTAAAAAGAGCATTATCTTAAAAGCGAATTCATAGCCATAGGAAGGACATCCTTAAAGGAAAATGGAATCGTTTTCTTTAAGACATCTCTTGGATTTTATGCTGTGTAAGACCACTGGGGCGATCTTGTTGTTCCATTATAAAATTAAATTGCCATGAAAAGTACCGGAGATTTTCGTATTATTTTTATTTGACTCGTAAGGTATAGCAAATTGTTATTTTACAATACAAGTTCACCGGGAACCAGAAGAATATGACGTCAATATAAAATGTATTATAAATACATGTTTTTATGAATCCCTGAGTAGTTCTGAATTCAAAGTTCACAACGCTCAATAGTCTGTATGGTGCAGCTAGCACTTAATCGATAAAACTCTCTTTCCGCGAACAGAGTTAATTTAATTACAGAATAAATAAATAAACAATATTGGTATAATAGCTACTGTGAAGTTAATTAATATATGGATCAAAATTAAACCCCAGAGGGACCATAATGAAATTGCTAGCTTGCAATTGATTTGTTCACTACAGTCTATCCATAATAAATATCATACTTAAAAATCGGCCAAAAGTTTCACAATCTAAAAGTAAATTTAATCAAATAATTCCAAATTAAATAAATAAAATTGAAAAGAAAAATTCCCACTAATAATTGCCCCAAGGGGAAGATTTTTATGTATGTATATAATTTGCTTTAAAAAAATATGCCAACAGAGAAACCGAGATTTTTAATGTGAAATATGAAGTTAATTAGTTAAAAATTCTTGGTAAACGAGTTATCTGAGTGAGTCCGAGGCAAGGTACCAGTTTAAATGCAATCCGAAAACATCTGACCTAATTTTATATTCGTTCCAGAGGCTTTTAATGTGCAGGACACTTTTATAGCATACAGCTTCAGCTTGTGATTCACACGTTTATTTATCTTTCCTGTCTCGTCATTCAATAAATCCACACACTCGTTGATATAAAAATATTTTGGTGTTTCCCGGACGTGAACGCCAGCAGCATTGAATAATTTGTTTTTATCTTGTCGCTGAATATGCCAAAATATAAAAGAAAAGTATAATTCTTATTTTAGTGGATATCTTTGTTTTTATGGTATTCATTGATGATTGATTTTAATTTGTAGACGATTTTATTCATGTTGAACAAAAATATCTGACAATTCAAGCAATTTTCATGGCCAAAAATAGTTATAATTATTTTACGTACAATTATTATTTTTGGGTATAAAAATAGGTAGATACAAAATTTAACCACCCGATATTATTCATATATTTTTTGTCGGTGTATTTTAATGAACCTTATTACGAAAAATATCATTATGCATTTATGTGAATTACTATTCATATAATTATTGTAGGCATAATGTTCAACTCTCTTAAATCTCAAAAATACATTTCCGAATTGTAATGTTTACGAATACGTAAGTTTCAATTCAATTCAAACCATTTGAAAATAATAAAAGCAATATAACAATAATTTAAAAAATCAAATGAATCAAATGTTTTTATATAAATTGAAAACTAGCAAATGGAAGAAAGCGAACAAACAGAATTCGTGAAATTTGTTTGCAATTATTTTGATGGAAAATTTATTAAATCCTTATCAAAAAGCAAGTAGTTGCAGATATTGCATCTCGTCTCCTCTTTGTCCGTGCGAAGCGCAGATTGTATTTTTCATTTAATTTGTTAGAACGATCGATTAATATGAGAATAGAAATTACAAAAGAGCTTTAAGAGGAGGTTTCCCTAAATAAAATGCACTGTTTATAGAATAGAAACAAAATTTAGAAAATTTAATTTATATAGTATTTGTACCTACGACATTTTAATCTAGCATATAACAAGCTTAAGTTTAGTAATTTCGGTTTTTTGAAGTAATTAAACTTAACATTTTGTAAAATTCGCATTGTATTATAGTTTTCTAAATTAATACGTTTAAGAATCTCAGTTTTAAAATATATAAAATTTTTGTAACAAAAACGGATTTACGTACCTTAAGATCCACAATAATTTGCAAAAGAGCGTACAGAATAATTTAAGAGCAGTAAATCTCATAGTTCCGCCTTCTAAAATAAAAACCTTTGGCTTCAATACAATTTTAAGTTCCTTCAACTATTCCGCAAAATCCCTGAGGACATCTTAAACTCAATTTATGCTTTCAATAGTATGTTATTCAAGTTAGGACTACAAGCTGGCTATGATAAAATGTTGATGTTATTATCGTTATACCAAGTTTGTGTACTAAGGGCATTATTTTGCTGGAAAATTGTGCCTCGTAATGGCATACCATATTTTAAACGGCAGCATATTCGATGCTAAAATATCGATGTATGATATGTAAATCGGTCTGAACGGCAGGGTTCATAAAATTGATATTATGTAACTTCTGATTCAAAACCGAAATTTATCTTTATTTGAAGAGAATTAAGCGAAAGTTCTAAATTTGCGTATATTTGCAATATCTTACGTGATATTATTGCCTCAAGGCTTTGCATGGACAAGCTGTTCATACATTTACGAGCACATATCGGGGCTCGATAAAATCTCCTACCCCGCTTGGGGCTTTCATCTCTTGGCTTCGCGGCTCAATTGTCCTCCATCCTTGCGTTTTGAGCGCAAAATTATAAACAGCAATTTTATTATTTGGGAACTCGCAAAGGACACGACGGAACAGACGGCCCAAAATGAACAACAGCTCGAAGCTGAATTTTTTAGGCAATATCTGCAAATCAGGTCGACTCCAGGACATAAATCTTGTCTGCTGCTGCTCGTTCAGTGTTCATGTATTAAAACATCAATCTTTATTGTGCACGTTGGCGACGTTTAGGAGCTCTCCCGTGGGAAGGGGGAATATATTTTTTCCAATAAATTGTTCAGTTCGTTTTATCATTATTATTATTTAGGACCAGAGCAGATACCCTCGCGAAGGCGGACTTGTCGGCGAGGTGCAGAACTGCTGCCACTGGGTCATAAAAGAGATACGAAACGGACCTATGCTACGAAGGTTTCTATGTTTTTTATCGAGTCATCTCAGCGCTTCGCCTGTATGCAAACGTATGTCCAAACCTCTTTTGGGGCGATGTCCTCGTGGCACCAGGACACACGGCTGTCATGTATTATGAATAGTCTTATCCACTTTTCTGCTCCGGATATAAATCTCGAGGCGCGTCCTCATTTTTTCCACAATAAGTCTTCCTGGAGGCCCGGAGCTCGACGAGCCCAGGACACTTTCCAGGACCATCAAGGCGCCCCCCAGGAAAAAGGTCATTATGACGACTCCAATTGCAGAAAGGAGGCCTGCTCCCGGGGAAGACCGTTTCTAGGTAAATGCTCAACTATCGATTCCCGGCCTCCGGCGCTATCAATAAATTGTGATCGGAAGGTCGTGAGCCACAGGTGCCAACATTGTGCTTATGCCCGGGTTAACATAAAAGTTGGAAGGGTTTTTGTCAGTTTGATGGGTTTAATTTAAGGTGCCGAACTTAGCGCCCTGTGCCGTCTTTAGTCTTCTGGAAGTTGAAGAAGCGAACGGAGTCCGGTGGGAGGGTGTCACCACCTACACGAAAGTGAAGTGAGTTAGATGTGAAAATCAATTTTTTAGAAGTTAAGTGAAAGAGGGCCCCAGAGAAAGTGAAGTGCCGAAAACATGGGGGACGATTCGTCGTCGGGACGCCCGCAATGTAAAACAAGTCGCAGTGCTTCGATTTGCGCCCCCGCCAGCGGCAGCATGGAGGCTGTAATCAACTCACCCTCCGGAAGCGGAACCCCCGAGAGTGGGACGCCCGGATATCGCAGGAGGAGACCCGCAACAAGGTCACAAAGTGCCCGGATCACAGGCGCTAGATCGGTAAGTAAAAATTTAATTGATTTTTCTTATAAGAGATACTACGCCGACGACATTCATTAGCATCCGAAAAGGGAGCGCTTTTTTCCGATTTATTTATTTTGGATTTGGATAAATGTATTATATGTTGTTAGGCGGTACATTGAATTTATTTCGTGTTTAAATATAATTAAAAGTTTCGAAATAGGGACTCTTTATAAAAAAGTGCTCCAACGGCAGAATCTGCGCTTACTTAAAAATCTACAGTTTCTTACTTTACAACAACTGGAACTTAAATTAAATTTATTTAGTATGGTAAATACATTTAAATATGTACATATCGGGACTATCGATGACTATTCTGCAACAGCAGATTTTATGTTGTTATAATTTTTTAATAAATATGTCAGATTAGCTTTCTTCGTTATAATAACAATAATACATGACATAAATACACTAAGCACGAAAAAATTTAAATTTCTTTTGTTAACCCGTTTTTCTATAAAAAAAAAATACTGTAGTATGATATATACCTTCTGACTTATTGCCATAATCACAAAAATTCTAAAATTTACCCCTAACGCACGAAATATTCAATATTTTACAATCGACAAAGGATACCTATGTTTTCAGTTGATACCTATGTTTTCAGTGCATTAAATTGAACTAAAGCACTTTTCATATTAAATAAGCATCCTTTAGTCGTCTCCAATTAAGTTAGCAATATTTAATTATGTCGATATACAAATAGAAAACTTCTGTGAATTAAAATTCAATGCTGACTTGCAGCTTGCATTTTACTTAATTTCCGGAAAACACTACCAGCAAAATCAATAACTTTTACAATTGCTTTTAAGTCGTTTGTGCTCGTCGTGCCGTACCGATTCTGTTAAAAGCAGTAAGTACGACATCGTCGAATGGTATTATTTTAATATTTCAAGAATCAGCATGATTTCACAAAATGCCATAGGGAAAAAGAAATTTGCAGAAGATTTCTGGAAAACAGAACCTCTTACATCGAGTGCTCGTCGGTTCGCAAACATTTTACGTGGGTTCACCACAGAAAAGAGCCGTCGAGCGGAAGCGGAAAATAAAATGGAGTACAGGAGCATTCGTTGCTTACGCAGAAAGGATCCTTCTTTCTTCCCGCAATAGTTGCTTAGTTCCTGAGACCTCGGCCAAGTACAAGTCCCGACTCGACCTGAGGATGGTGATGGCGCTCATTGGGATTCATATCGCATGAATCAACCCGGGAAGCACTCCCCGGGGATGTCGGCAGGCCGGGTGTACATTGATTGATTAATTCAGTGAGTTGTGTAAAAAGCAGCAGAAACAACCCGCAACCCACCCCCGCCGCAGTCGGCATGGAATTCGTTGTATTACACAAATTAACTTCCGAATTCAGCGGGCTCGGGCGTCATTCGCGCATTGCACGTCCTGTAGATTGACCCTGTACGGAGCAGATCCTGTAGCTCCCTTTTGTCTTTTGGCCTTTCTTTTCGATGCTGGTAGACATACCTCGTTTTTCCACAGATAGAAACAAAAATACAATCAAGTGTGAGTAGGACTCGAAATTCCGTAAAGCTTTTGTAGAATTTAATATTTCAAATTAATACCAACTTCATCTTCTTTTAATCGTTTTTAAGGTAAACTTGAGGGATAAAGGACAAAAGAGTAATTGTATAGTATAAGGATTCCTTTTTTCAATGTAAGTTAATCCCCAATGAAGTACATAGTCATAGAACCTACTTTCTTATATTCAGAAGCCAGCCAAAACCAACGCATGTACTTTTAAAGCAAAAATGAGTTCCTATAATCAACTTACTCCGTCGGGATTAAGTTGATAGTGCAACGTGATTAAATGAAATAATTTATTTTATCATATGTACATATATAAACAGTTCGTGAACTGAGGGTGGTGATTCTAAAAAACGTTCGCCTTATTTTACTCATTAACTTGAATTTTAAAACTTCAACAGCATAAGTTCCTTATGATGTTACCTATCTTAAAATAACCCTTCATCCAATTTATTATTTCCTGTGTGATATTCTAAAAATACCTTCTTTAATCTGAGGTAAATGTAAACAGACAATTTTAATTTAACTCACGTAATACAATGTTAAACATATAAATAGTAACTGCTTCTTTTTTACTAAGCTATTAAAATCTTAAAAAGACTTTGTAAAATTTTGTAAACAATTATTTACTCCCAGAATGTGAAAATCCTTTGAACATAATTGAAAATATAACTTTGTTGTATTAAAATCGAGATAAACTGAAAAACGATACACATGTTAGTATAAAACAAGATAAAAATAAAATTAGAAGAAACACTCATATAACGAGACGTTGTTTATTTAAGTGGTATAAATCTAGTTTTTTAACTTAGCATTTTAACAGTTTCTCTAATTAAATCTTATCGTGTAGATAGCCCTCATGTGAATTTTTCAAAGAAACTACTCATATGTTGAATCTCACAGCAATACCAGGGATTAATTATGTCTCTAAAAAGTTGTTTTAAATATCCTTCTCAAAGGTAATTTTCCATTTCCTGGCAATTACTACCCAACATTTTCAATTATGTACCCCATTGCCACAATGCCGGCTGCTAACTTTACTCATAATCAGGTGTAAATTTCCATGGGCTATGTAAATAAACATGCTGGGGATTATTGTCCCTAGTAAAAATAACTCTTTCGAATTTCCTAGAAAATAGTCAGCGTTTCCAAGAAAAATATCTGTACTTGAGAACTTCTCAGGGTTTTGCCGGTGTCTTTATTGAACCTATTGATTTTGCTTAAATAAATTCCTAACTTCTAAAGACCGCTTGCGATAGTTATATAGCTGTCTTTTAAGGTAACCACTCCGCCAGTTAAAGCAAATTGCCTGTGGAAAGGGTGAATAACAAAATTCTTAGAATCTAATTATTGCTTATTACAGACTGGAAGTTGTTTTCCCTGCTGTTGTCAATGCATTTAACA
Organism: Tolmerus cingulatus; assembly: GCA_959613345.1. Taxonomy (NCBI): domain Eukaryota; kingdom Metazoa; phylum Arthropoda; class Insecta; order Diptera; family Asilidae; genus Tolmerus; species Tolmerus cingulatus. The sequence goes on from OY390708.1 coordinate 5,487,484, forward strand.
CGGGTTTTAAATAAATATGTAGTATATGAAATAATTCAACGTATCCCAGGTCTGAAAAAAATTTGTTTAAAAATATTTTATTTTAGACAATACCAAAGTTTTCGGGAGCACTGGACTTAAGTCTAGGAAATATTTTCAAGGTTGTTTCCGCGCTAAGATAAAAAGAAAATTGAAGTAGGAACATAATTTTAATATTTATCCAAGTTTTATATTACCTTGGTGAAAATAATTCCAATAAATTGGTTGATTCTACGAATGATATTTATGTTACACGATCCCTATGCTTAATCTATAGCAGAGGTTCTAGGGTATTTTTTTAGTTTACCTTCAAAAAATCACATTTTTCATTAATTTTCTAACAAATATAAAAAGCTAAAAAGACACGTAAAGAAATATAAACTTTATTATGAATTGTATAACATTTTTGACTATGCAAAGAAATATTGTTTCAAATGTTCTTCTTTATTATTGTACTTAAATCGTGAATCATAAACAGAGAGTATGTGCTATTACTTAGAACTTAAGGATAATGTTTGATCCGATTCAAACAATGACTATTAATTTCGCTTTAATTTACCCACGTACACATAGAACATGCATATAACAAAAATTATGGTTGTTCCAAATGTCTTTCAACTTAATCCCGCTCTCATGTCTGGCGAAGTGCAACGAGTGCATATTGTCATTATCTTAAAACCAGACGCAAATATTAACTCTAATGAAACGACGATGACTCGCTCTGATAACATACTTTGACTTTGAACATGCCGCTTGTCCATGAGGGTTTATCTTTAATCCATTAATCTCAATGCAACCTCAACATAACGACTGGCAGTATGCACTCTTCGATATTCGTGCAATTTTGTGGCATTGTCCTGGAAGCAGACAAAGGGGTGCATTGCACGCTTATTACAAGAGAAATCAATTTCTCCTGAGGCTCTTTTAAAAGTAGTTGAAAATTCACGCTCATTATCAGGATAATTGAACTTCAGTTAACCGTTCTCGCTTAACTGCGAAAGTTAAATTCAATTCCATTAAACCTGTCGGTTGTTGTGCACTTTTTTCCTCGATCCTATCAACTTTATCTAAACTCAATAAACAGCTCCTTCTCACTCCTTCGGGGGTGAAAATTGTAATTACAGATAATTGTGTATCTCCTGCCAGTCCTCCATTCATTAATGCACGTTTTAGCATTTTAACGGAGGGACGACAGTCGACACCCCCGCATCCCTCCTCTATTTATGCTGTAGCATGAACCTCTTCAGGTTTTTAGGACTGAACTCAAAAAACAGTGTTTCTACAAAGAGTGATTGCGGAAGGTTTGTCGGCTACGTCTAGATTGTGTACACTCGCACAACGCCGCAAAAGGAATTGATTTGGTGGTGGCAATTATTATAATCAGATTATTACGGCGTTTTGGCTAATAACATTTAACAACCTTCCGAATAATGAGCGGAGGTCGAGGCGTGGGTGATAATTTTTCGGCTTTTACCAGCTTTTTCCTACCGTCGTCCTTTTACAGCGAGAAGCCCGTGTCTTTTAGTTTTGGGCGGACGAAACAATTTTCGATGTTTGCCGTTTTGGTGGCGACTGACGAAGTGAAACCCATCAGGGCTGAGTGACATAGTTCCACTTTATTGGTTACTAGTCATGTCATAGTTCGGTTCTGGCACCAGTAAGGGAATTTCCGGCTCATATCAGGGGTAGGGACGCAGGGCAGACGTGGAGTAGACGTCGAGTAGGCCCAGCTGAAGGACCGTAGGGTGGTTCGTTAAACGAGTATTCGGTTTCCATTACAGCAAAAGGAGAAATGCGAGATTACATGAAATCCTATAATTTAAAGGGAAATGTCCCCAAGTTATATGTAGTGCAGGAAATGTTCCGCATCGTCCAGGGTCCCTTTCTAAAAATCACATGGAGACCCGGCCCGGGGGCTCAGAAGTTTACCTGAATTCTAACTACGACAGCCCGAGAGCTTGAATTAATGAAAGAGACCGGCGAAAGGTCCTTACTCAGAAGAGCTTAGCCAAAACTAAATTTTGCCGGGGTCCTCTGAACTTCATTTCCCATTCTTCGTCTTTTAGAATTTAGTTAATCAAAGGAAATGTGAAAACAAACAAAAAATATACTTGTAGTGTTGTGTGCTTTTGCCGTACACTTGATTTTCCTCAGGCGCGCAAGAGTATCACAAATAAATTTTTTCCACTTTTCCATTAATTAAAAAACAAAGTTCCATTGCAGTTTTTGTGCTCGACTTAGCATCAACACTTCTCGGTGAAATTTTTGAAATGCGTCAGAGAAAAATGCAATTATGCTGGTGAAGGACATTTTAATGAAATTTTAATCCAGGATAATAACAACACTAAAAACAGAAAAACCTAAAATTGAAAACAGAAATTTGTTCTGCTATGAAATCGTGTATGGTATGACTCTAGTATAGTACTTATAGGGAAGCTTTAATAGAAAGCTAAAATTTACATAAGCATACTCCAAACAGAAATTAAAATTGATTTGGGGATATACATTTCAAAATTTAAATATTAGAATTTTTCAAATATTCAAAAATTTGTTGAAATTAGGAGAATCTAAAATAGGCTTATAATAACTAATTTTCTTAGTCGCTAGAAAAGTCTTAATTGATTTTTTTAAACTATATTTTTATAAGTCGTACTTGCAATATTTCAAAACAAAAGACCGATTTACTCTTTTGAGTGAATATATTCGTTGCTTTTAAAACCGTCGTAAAAACTAGAATCAAAAGATCTACATATTATACATATTAAGAACAAAATTTTCCCTTAAGGATAATCACATCCTAAAGCAGCTTTATTATTTTCAATTCTTTCCATAATTATCGGAATATGTGTATGCATCGCAATTTGCAGTAGCTGGTTCCTTTTGGCAATATGCCAGTGCACATTTTGGCGTTTTAACAATTAGTCATTAGCAACAGAAAAGGAAAACAAAGTTTCAAATCTGTGCCAAAAATAAAAACTGTATAACGCTTGAGAAATAAAATGAAATAATATGATACCGGAACTAAAAAGCGCCACGTACCTACCTCTTTTAGGAAGATTGCTGCTTGTTTGTGTTGCTAACTGGCTCGGCTAACTTGGCAGCGAACAGGATTTGTTTCGCTCAATGAAAAATAAAAAAATAAGTGACTGTCTTGGAGAATCACATAAATTAACGTTGGTAAATCTTTTAAAAACAAAAATTTGTTTGTTTTGGCCAACGAATCTCATAAAGCTGAGTTACAAATTTGCAATAAATATTACTTTTCGTAATAAAATATGAGCGAACTACTCGTAAGTCTTTTTCACTTAATTTTTGAAATTATTCACGCTAAATCGTCAGTTATCCCCAATTTAGAGCGTAATTGTGCAGTGTTTTTACCTCTGAAAAAAGGATCATTCTTTTAATTGGTCGTTAAAGCGTAAATAACTCTTTTCCAGGTGAGACGGAAGGTCCAAGCGCAGCAGCAAAACCTCCAGGAAACGAGATCCCACTGCACGAGTGAGCCCCGCTTGAATGAAACCGAAACGCCGCTGCAACGACGAAAGCTCTCCCAGCGGAGGTCAACACATCATCAAAGTGAGTAATTGCCAATTTTGCAATAAATTTTTAACTTGATGGTCGAAGAACTGCTTCAATTTGCATTTTCCTCAAACGCAATCGCGAACTTGCAATAAAAGGGATTGTTTAATACCAAAATGGTCTGGATTTTTAAAGGTTTTATTATATCACCCCGTGTGAAAATTAAAACCCCTCTGGTAATTTACATACTTACATAATGTTTTATAAAAGGGTACAAAAAAAAAAAATTTAGATTCATACTCGTTGTAATGACATGCTATTAAATTTTATTAAGTCTTATCGAATATATAAAATACATATGTTACCGTACATTTATTGACTTGCATACCATCAAAAGTTAAATGGGTTCAGTACTACTGACATCTAAAGATTTTATGTAAAATACATATATTTAAGATCAAGCCGTCTAAAATAGAAAATATTTCTTCAATTGCACTTCGTCCCAAATTTAAATATATTTAAATTTATTAAATTTTCTAAACTGATTTTTTCCAAAAAGAAACTTGAAATCTGTTTGTTCAGAAAAAACTAAATATAGTAGTACATGTGTACATATATGTAAAATCACCAAGTCATCTGCTTTTACTTCTAATTCGTTGGTTTTTAAAAGGGTTTATAAATATAATATTTATAAAAATTGTCTGATATATTATTGTAATTCAACAATCTGTTTGCAGACTTAAAGCACCAAAGTAAATTAACTTAACATTGTTATAAAACATTTCAAAAAAGCACTAAAATATTAATATTAAAGGGTTTGATGAAATGCTCCTTTCATGTTGAAAAACAAAAATTGAATCAATACCATCGATGAGGCAGTACCAAAAATAATAATATTAAATAAGTGGCATAAAATAAAAGCTTTGTGGTAATCAAACTCAATCAACCGGGAAAATTAAAGGTCACTTCGGCGTAATTCTGTTGAAATTTTCGACGCTAATCGGTTCTAGTTCCAGATAAGAACCATAGAGATGTAAAACTGGTTAATTATGTGGGCTAAGTTTAAACGTGTGAATCAGTTTTTGGGTTAATTGTGAAAAGAATTATTTGAGAGATTCTTTGTAAAGTAGGAAGTGCCAAAAAATTAATTTACAGCTGGAAAATCATAACCATTAATATTTTAATTATTTATAAAAATAATGCGGCCAAAAATCGTTTTGATTATGAACTTAATACTGATATGTTCTGTAAGTTGCGAATAAAGTGATTTTTCGATAGTTTTTTAACACCAGAATTTAGACAGATTGTCGAACGCAACATTCGATTGCTGAAACCGAAACACAGGAGAGTGAAAACAACCGAATTGATTCTCAAACCGAATCCTCGAGTTCTAAGCAACCCGGGCAACATTTTGTTAGGAATATATCTTTAAATTTTGGTTATCTCCAAATTCCGTCCAAAATCGAAGTGAATTCGAGCACTTGCAGTCACTATGACCAGGGGTTCTGCGTTAAACCTAGTACAAAAGCTACAATCATACCTACCAGCTCTAGTGTTGACAAGCCCGTAATTACAAAGGTTTTTCAAGGTGTTTATTTTAGCCCAGGCTATTCAGCACAGAGTGCAGGTCCTTCAGTACGTCTTGACTTCTACGGGGAGTCTTTGTGTAAAAGTGCAACGAAAGTGTACGAGCCTACATTTTTAAAAAATAACGAAAATAGCTGGCAATATGTCGTCAATGGAAATAATTTTGAGCAATTAATTCGCTACGAAGAATGCGTGTAAGAATTTTGAAAAATTTATTTTGTTGTACAACCTTATTTTAGGGACCTCCTGTAATATCACTAAAAACTTTTTGCTTTTAGAAACCAAGGACACTCGTGTCACATGACCCAAAATTTTCCTCAGGGATACATCACTCGATGTGAACAGCGGAAAAGTAGAAGAATGTTTCTTGTGGTGGACGAAAAAACCGAAGAACTTCGACAAGAATTATTTGAATTACCATCACATTGCGAATGTTTTCTATACCAAAGGTCACGTTTATGATAAAATTAGTTATAATACCACAATAGTAGTAATGATTGGGACCAAAACATGAATTGATGGTATTGTTTTGTATATTTCGTGATACTTTTATGGTCGTTGGCGGCTATATTTTAAAAACAGTATTCATATAAATATATATATGATAATATTTAAAGCCGCTTATTTAAACATCTTATTATATAGAAATTCGTGTATAAATAGTGTATGGTAAATTAAAATAAAATAAATTAAAAACAACCACTAACTCTGCCTAATGTAATTTTCCAATATCCTTAGTTTACTTACTTTGATGAGAAAATGAAAATTATTTGTGATACTAAATTAAAGTAGATATAAGTAACTTTACATTATATGTATTTTGTTATTTTTGTGCTTCAAAGAAGTAACTTCTGCAAAATTCATAGACGGATGATGGTTTATCGGCTTGTGTCTCAAACATGGAAGCTGTGTATGTTTAGGTGGTTTTATGTCCGGTTTTTGGTTTAACGTCCATATGTTACATGCTAATTTTAAATTCCTACAAGTATCGTGTAATCTAGACCAAATGCTGGACAATTAATTAATTAGAAGGCACGACATGTGATGCGCAGCGCAATGCGATTCCAATTTTATCAGACTTAGAAAGGTATGTAATTAATTAGTGGCCGAAAATGTTCCTACTAATTAAAACAAATCAATAGTTTAAAATTATTTAAAAAGAGCGAAATATTAATTTTACGATTTTGGTGTACCTAGAATATTATTAATTTAATTTTTAATATATAATAAATTTCGGTTTTCTTCATTTTGGTACAAAAAAAAATACATTTACAAACTCTCATTAATATTATGTATGGAGTTTGTTAAGAGAATAGTTTTAATTAGAAATATATTGTATAATTTTATTATATTCCTTTCGAGGGCCGTATTTATATTTGTTATAAAAGAGTTTAATTTCCGTTCTCAAATTTTAGGAACTATGAATATTATTAAAAATTGCGTTGAAACAATTTAAGGTTAAAAAGGGATGGCTTTCCAAATAATTTAATTATTCATAGGAGAACCGAGGAAACCTGACACTACTTTATATTTAAAATTAATATATATTTACACCCCGGGGTGCTGGCGTAAATATAGGATGTAACAAATTATGACAGAGAGGTAATAATGATTATTAATTTTCTCAGAAATGATCGATAGAGGCTTGTGATCTCCACGAACAGTTCTGAAAATCAATCATTGATAAGCTCAAGTAAAAGCGGAAATCAGACCGCACCGGTTTCTGTGAATTTGATTAATGAAAGGATCCCCATTAATAAAATAGCTTTTCTTTTCCAATGGGTTTGGTCACAGGGTTATTTGTTATTTGGCCACTTTCCAACGGTGTAGAGAAAGAGCCCATGCATCAGATGTGGGAATTTCGAGTCATGAAATAGGAAGAAGCACTTATCCATCAAAAGTCTGGAGTTTCGCAATTGTTCCCCCCATAAATAACGTCGGTCCTTGAAAAAAAATCTGAGCCTTGCGCGGGGGAGGCACTTCGCACCGAAGGACTTCCCTTTTTGCGGAACCTTTCCCCGCTGGGCACGAACCGAATAAAAGGGCAATATTTTTCCTGTCGCAACGCCATTCAAAGCACCTCCAGGTGAGTGCCCCGAAGTTTGGGGCTGTGCTGCGAGGAGCCGTGCTGCGGCCGCAATCCTGCCTAAATCCAGGATAGCCGGAGCCCCACCGGCGATACATGTTATAACACATCGCTCCGGCGAGTTGTTAATTTTCCATGATTTATCGGGAGGTGTGATTTCCTCCCGGCACATACACGAGTCCCGAGTGCCACGCCGAAAAGTTTGAAAGGACGACGGCGACGGAGGAATTTTTCGTTTGATATAAATCAGGAGGCTCATTAGGCGATCGCACCTGTTGAGCCCGTTTTAATGGCGGATGTTCGAAGAAGGCAGTTGGCATCAATCAAATAAACATCCCACGCGTGCCTGACTCCCTGCCCGGGTTTCGTGTCCTGTAGAGAAATCCCCATTGATCCTGTTTTAGTCCACCTGTGCTTAGCCGGGATCCGAGGCCTCATTCCGCTCAACCGAGTCGGCAGCTTAATTGATATGCCTTTCACTACCTTCCTTGTTATTTTAGTGGCCCTGCGATTCCAATCCGAATATTGAGTCAATTTTAGTTAGCCTGCACGAGAAATCGGATAATTGACGCTTACGAGCAAAATCAATAGAGTTCTAGATAAAATCGTTTCCTTTTCGTCTGCAGCGAAATCAAATCTAAGTTGATATAGCGCACGGAAGCCAGTAAGGATGTATTATCTAATTCTATATATTTTTGAAGAAATTTAAGAAAACGCTATTGCGATGTGATTTAAGCCTTATATTTAGGTATAGTAGAAATATATGTAAATGATTAAACCAATTGTCATTAAGGTTTTAAATATTTATTCAACATAAATACTTTAAAAACTGGTCAAATGCACTATTGGTTCCGTACTATGAAAAATCCAAAAAGTATATAGTTGAACATTTTAATCATGACCAGATAATGTAAACTTTCAATTCTTATTTTATTTTAAGTTAAATATTAGAAATAAAAACACATTTATATATAAAAAATCAATGACCCAACAAAAAGCCTTGCACCTTTTATTCGGAAAATTCAATGAAATGTTATCTTCACAGATTTCAGATTTGTGGCAAGAATTTAGAAGCCTAATAAGTTTTTAAATATTCGGAAACACAAAATTCCGTATTTAATTGTAAATGAGTAACCCTTTAAATCTCTATGTATCTGTTTTATACACAAATTATTTAAAATCGTCACGCAAATGATAGAATTTATTCAGACAAGTTTTTAAATTTTGAACATACATTTTAAGCGAGGCAATTGTTTCTACTTAAACAATATTTTAAAATATTTTTCTGTTTTTAATAATTACATCTTTTAATTGCAGCTCAACGTAAATCAAATGCCTTTCTGGACGTACCAAATGCCAACATGCACCATTTACAATTAAGTGATGCAGAAGATGAAGATGTAGATAGACTACGAACATTTAGTGCTTCAAAAGGAGGTAAGTTACCTTTTTTATTTTTTTATTCTTGTGTTACTAAGAACAAAAGTACATATTTAGAAAATATATCAAACAATTTTCAAGTCTCTTATATGCAGTGGGTATATTTCATCTATAATTATTTTATGGATTATTGAAAGATTATTTTTTCAGTAATAAAAAAATTCTTACATAATCCAAAAGCATGTTGTCTTACATTTATTTACTGGCTGTATCTGGCGTTAACTACATTTTCACATAACTTTATTACTGGACGAAACGAAGTTACAGGACGTTAGCGGAGAACTTTAACATTGTGTGAAAAATAAGAGCACAAGGGAACCTGCTTTTTAACTCAATTTATGTAGACAATGGGTGGGTGTGACAAATAACAACTCTTTGTACATTGATTGAGTTATCAACGTGTGAAGTGTCCTTTATTGTTGGGAGGAAAAATGAAAACCTGCCTCTAATTGACGAGGACAGCCGCATCATATCATGCAATGATACAATAGTCCTGCGACAAAATGGACCAGTATAATTGAATTTTGAAACCGGCTGTTCTGTAACGATATAGAGAACCGATGTACCAAACTTTTGGAACAAAATTGTGTTTACGGGGTTTCGATAAAAACTCTGTACTTCGAAATTAAGAAAATTTATCAATACTTATACATATAAATTCACTCTACCAAAAAAGTAAAATAGTAAATATATGATGAGTCATGAGTTCAAATTTCGGAAAACAAAAACATTTCCTAACGAAGCAATTTTACCAGAAATTAAACTTTCTCTTTTGGGGCAATGATTGTCCCTTTATTCCTGGAAGAAAATAAAGAAAATAAGCTTAAAGGATAACCCAGGCCCAGATTAAATTTTCATGGGAGTTTCTATTAAATTTCGGTTGACAAAAACCATTAAAGAACCGAAAGAGAAATGTTCACCGAAGATTAACGTTTTTTTCACAGTACGCTTATGCTGTATGAGGGGAGATCCTTTCTTTATGCTAAATTACTTATGAATTCTTCAAGGAAAAGATCCGCCCAAGGAATTCTAAGTGAATGATTCAGGAAAAAAACACCGCCGACTTTGCAGTTAAAGACACCTTGTACCCGGACTAACTACTCGGAAGTCGGCCAGTTTTCCCCGAGGAGACACAGTTTGCACAAAATAAATGGTCAGAAAACGTGAAATTTCCATTTGGCGCGGCTTTCTTCGCCGGCAATAAACAGCGGAAGAAAGCATTGCTCTGTTTTACGAGAAAAGTTTTATGGCCATTCCGACAATTTTTGAAAAAAAGAAACAATTTTATATCTCACCTGTTCGCCATTTGCTAGTGGTGACGAAATGCATTTTGCTTTCTCTGCCCAACAGCGGGGAGTTATTTTTGAATTTCGGAAGACCTTTGAAATAAATATGATTGAAGTGGGCTAGCCGAGGGTTTCTCATTCCCCTCACTCATTTCGAAAGACATAAAATCGTACAAAGTAAAGAATGGAATGTTTCTAAAATATAAAAACCCTATTCAGAGGTAGATTTGAAGCCAATGGTGGAAATAAAAATTGTCAAATGGCTTGGTGGATTGACGCCAATTAACTCGGCGGGAAATGGGTTCGGAAATGTCAAAAAAAAACTCCTGTGGGAGTACCTATTAAAAATTTTAGAGGTCAGTCAAGTGACTTTGAATTCATAACTTCCTTACTCAAATATATTATGAATATTTATTGATTTCTTATTTGTTCAAACTACATAGAGATATTCGAGACATTTTTTCGCATAGAATGAATAAATCAATTTAAGTACTAATTTGTATATTCTTCAATAATATATTTAGGTCTCAAATTAATTTTTATTTTCCATTTAAAAATAATCCAAAATTTCGGAGCTCTGGTGGGCACATCGTGAAAGAGTGGAGCGCGTCTGATTCAATGTACTTTCCTAAATAATTCCTAACAATTTCTTACCTAAGTTCAAAATATAACTAACCCTCTTATTTCCCTCCAACTAAAAATTCAACGTATGAAAGCAATTATTGATATTAGGGATAAATACATACGGTCCCCCCATTTTATATTGTTTTTCATATTAGCATATAACAAATTTTTTCAGTTCCCTCCAATTCCAGGCCAAAGCCCAAAGGCATAAAAGCATACAAAGGAAGAAGTGTTTCAAAATACGAACCCAATTTTTGGGAATGGACCTTGAAGCCCATGGTCGAAATAAAAATTGACAGGTATTCCGCTTGACGGATTCGTGCAAATTGACTGGACGTAGGGGAAACACATAGGAAGCCAATTCGGAAATTTCAACAAAACCCATTCGTGGGGAGTAGTTGCCATCTAAAAGGTCGCTGGGATACCAAAGATCAAACGATTTCAGATTCATAAACCGAGTGTTTTCCAATCATAAGGATACTTCCGCTGCGTTCGGTTGTTCCTGTATTCCTTACCAAATCAACAGAAATGTGGAGTTTCCCTGTATTCTGATATTAGGCTGAAGCCTTTCAACTTCTCCGCGAGCATAAATTTTATTGACTGCAAATAATAATTGCCTTTGTCTGGCCATAAACACCCACTCTTTTGAAGTTCTGTACGTAAACATGAAAATGTATTTCCAAAGCAATTCTGGCCGGCTTAAGTTCCTTAACTAAACCGACATAAACACCCAAATGCTATTTGCAATATTTTAGGGAAACATCGCGTACTCGCGTGCGGGGCGCTGTGTTTGCCGAATGCCTGCGATTTCGGATGAAAAGAAGGAGGCCTCTTGGATTAATCTGAGCAGGAGCTGCTCGTCCTTGAGCGCTCCGGCGAATGTCAACATTTTGGTATCGTTTGTAAGAAATCAATAGCAACAGTCCTCCATCTCCGGTGCGGATGAATGCTTTCCTCGAAATGTTTCCAGACCGACAAAAGGATGTCACCAAAATGTTGTACCACAATTTAAAGCCAGACAAGGAGGCCTCTTCAAGGACATCGGGGATACATCGAGTTCCATTTGCCGAGACGTTAGAATTGCGGCCCGGGAAAATAACCTCGCATAGTTCGGGGCCTTCGGAAATACATATATCCCGATTAGTTATTGGGAAAGTTCTGCGTCCAGGCCTGTCCCGGTAATTAAAACATCTCGAAGGGACTCGTGAGGGACAAGATGTGGGTCGACGTATCAAAGTGGCTTTAAAGCGAAAGCATTCATCACTTCATTGGGCTGATTTGACGGAGGGTCGCTGCTTCTTTCCCGCATTCATAAAATATGACTTCAAGGCTGAACCTTCGTTACGTCATTGATTTGTGTATTAATAACTCTTTTGTTCACGCTGACATCAATTTAACTTTTCAACGCAACGATCGTTGGGATTTCACAACATAACATAACTAATACTCAATGATTAACCCTTTTGAAGGAGTTAATAAGTGAGATAACCTTCTTTCGGAACAATTATCATTTCAAATAATACTCTTGACGGGCTTCTAACCAAAAATCGTTTCGATTTATTAAGTTGTTTGGGTCCAACATTTCTCATAGAGCGCAATACGCCCTCTTTCCGGCACTTCCTTTAGACTTCATAGACCTGTGCTGAAGAGGCTGAAAAAAGTAAAGCAGTTTCAGGTATATTTTTGCTTTATCAGACGAATTAAAAACTAATTTAATGTCAACTTTAACTTAAGTTTACCTTATACCGTATAAAAATAAATATATATCTGGTCCAACATAATTATCTATGAAATGCCAAACAAATTTCATGTATCATATCAGTGGCGGCTCGTGGTATTCTAAGCAGAGGAGGCAGAAAATTCCATAATCTAATTTGTGGCCCCACGCTAGCCAAAAATAGTGACAATCACCTTTGTTACCATTATCGCCTCTACACTACATTATATAAATATATATATTTAAAAACAAAAGCAAAAGCTAATAAGAATTCAAATTTTATGCCGTATTGCATATATTCTATACATACATAGATATATTTATAGCTATTTATAAATAAAATCTACTCTACATTCCTTAATGGTCGCAAAATTATTTATAATATTGTAATACTAAAGCGGGTCTTTTTCCAGTTCCTTTACCAACGTTTTTTCTATGCTCAAAAGAGCCAAATCCGATAGCCGATTTTGATCCATTGTATTTGTTCTATAATCTTTAATTCTTTCCAAAACAGGAAATCTCCTTTCTGTATTAACTGATGTAGTAGGGATTGTTCATATAAGTTCAAATAAGTTTGTTAACTCCGGCATAACGTCAGTAATATTATTTTCGATTAAAGTTTTTAACAAAGATGACACTGTATCCCTATCATTCTACAAAGTTTCTTTACTATAAAACACAATTGATTCACTTTTAAGTTTAACAGAGTCGTAATTCGTTATTTTTTCATCTAATGTCTTTATAACGATACTACTAAAAATTCTGAAACAGAAAATTGAGAACTTTCCGTAAGTGGCAAAAATGAATTTCATACTCATCAAGCTTAACGCGTAAGTTTATGCAGATTCGCTTTTAAACGACCAAAGCTCAATCTCAAAACTTTTGCTCAGATGAGAATAGCCTCCGGGCACGCACACGCAGAAGTCTCAGGCCCTCTGTAGTTCTGCTTAGATAGACACACACAACCACAACTTATTGCATCTCCATGACTTTGTGCTTAAAACCTCCTTGAGGCAATCGGCGCACTGCCTCCTCTGGCACGCACACACAGAAAGCAAAGCTGATTTGTCGCGGAGAAAAGAGCTTGCGCAAAGGGAACTTTCTGTTGGATTTGACTTAGTAGTTCCGACTGCACAGCTCAAGCTCTTTTTTTCGCATGGAGTGGGTTCTAGAGGCTAGCCTCACCTTGATTTCATGCGAAACTTTCATGGCACAGGGCAAGGCGAAAATTACAAATATTGCCACAGGATACAAGGAATTTCTTTGATATTTCAACAACTTTACTTACATCAATAGTTCTTTAAAAAATTGTGCTAACGTTTTTTCTTTAATTTACAATTTAAGTACTTAAGAACATTTAAGAATTGATAGAGGAGGCACTGCCTCCCCTGCCTCCTCTGACGAGCCGCCACTGTATCATATATGTATAAAATCGAAAGTTTGTTTGTTTGTTGCTCACACACGCCTAAATGCTGGATCTGATTAGTTTCATTTTACTAAAAATTCAGTCTGTGAACCGGAGTTTAAAATATTTCGATATTTCAAATATTGTCATCCCAAATTATTTTTTAAAGTCTTCACAATTTTATCATTCCTATAGAAAAGGAATTTATTTAATAGATCACTAGTTTGATGAATGAACGCCAAAAAATATATAGACCCCAACACTCTACGAAAACATGCTAATCGCCATTTGCATTTTACATATTCCGATTTAGGGGTGTTAAATTTTGCATATACCACATTTTTAAATCTAATTCATGGTAAAAGATGAAGCGACAGACATAAACTAAATATAACTTAGACGTTATAGTATTCATTTTTGGTGCAAATCGTATCTTTTAGATCAAAAATTTGCCGAAAGACATAAGAGCCGAACAAAGCGAGTGCAGTTGCGAAATAGCTCATTGCAAGATCGGACATATGCTCAGCATCTATCAATAGAAAGAGAGACCCCAAAAATAAACCGTCGCTGACAGCAGTTTACATGAGCGGTCTTTAGTTAAACAAAAGTACCATTTTACACGATTACGTCAGAGGTAAAAACGAAATGGGTCAATGTGTATAAACAGACCGAACGCGAGCCGCGACTGTTTATTTGCAAGCCATACGAAAACATTTAAATTGAGATAAAATGAGGTTTGCCAGGTGCTCTTCGTTAAATATTTATCCTGAAAGTTTGAGCAAGCATAAAGGTACGACAAGTTTTGACTTTTCGATTGCGGCTAAGTTTTATAAAGATTCGCCGCCTTTGAGAACGAATACTCTGCTGCCTATCAAGCAGTAATTACGTGTAAAATTGCACTTTTAGCAAGTTCGACATCATAGTTTCAAGAATAATTTATTCCCGTGAGGCGGCACAATATTTGGCGAAAAGCCACAAATGAGCCGTCCATTCGCATCAGCTAAATCAGGGAAAACCAATTAATCCTTTGACCAGACAAATTTATAATACAAAATAATACAAATTTATAAGTGAAACAGATCAAAAAACGAAATAAATTTATTTTTGACAAAAACAGTATATACTGTACACATTATTATTACATATACATAATACAGAAAACTATTCTTCAATCTAAATAATATCTTCAGTTCAATTTTTGAGTTCCGAAGGAAATTAAATTTTGAGCCCAATTAAATCGTATACTCATGAAAAGTATTTATGACCCGAAAATTGTAATAAAAATATTCTTTTACCCGCAAATCCACGTAATTGTCCTTTTAAAAAAATTTAATTTAATTCAATCTTTATATAAAAAGTAGAATTTTATTGAATAAAATCATTAAAAGTATTATGTCCATGTCCCTAAACATATATGGTACAAAAACAAGAAGTGGGATAAAGCGGAAGGCCAAATGAAAAGAATAAATTTCATCAAAGCCGATGAACGCTTCATAAGAAATGGTTCCTTTTTCATTTTTCTATATTTTTTTGCAAATCCCCAGCAAGAAATCTTTCTGATTTCATGGTAAATCAGGTTTAAATTCTGCCGACAAAGGTTTCAATTGTTATGGCAACTCAGATGTTTGGATTTATCTTCCAAAAGGTTTATTTGTCAAATAAACTCTTTTTTATGGGAAGAAGGTGTTTTGCTGAATTTTCCTTTATTTGGGAATTTCGTAAAGAAAGCTTTTTATAATCAAATTCAATTGAAAATAAGAACTAATTTTTTTATATATGCATATATATTAATTCCAATCAATTGATCTTTTTCATGTCGTCCATAATTAAAAGGATTCAAGACAACTGCTCTATCGGATGGATATACGAGTGTATTTCTCCGATCACTCAACTTCTTAAGTACTCTTACGAAGTCAGCCATTAAAACTCAAGGTTTAAATCCTTTTGTGAACTACAGAACGTACTTCTGCTCGTAAGTCGTTAAGTAGGAAAAGGTTTTTACTCGTATCGATAAATTGGGCAAGTATTAACAAGAGAAGGTTTTTCTTTTCGAAAAGGAAATTTATTTCGTTCGAATAAACATTGATTACTACATACATATTGTTACGTATAATACAAATTTTGTTTTCGTTTTAAAACGATTTTTATTCAATTCCTTAAACTTTTAAATATATCTACCAATGCGGAAATTACATTTAACATACTGATAGCTATAAATTCAGATTTTTATTATGAAATATTTTGAAAGCAATATTAATATCTGAAAAATGCGCAGTTTGGATCTCAAATAACCTCAATAGTATATATGTACTGTACGTAGAGGATGAACGTAATACATAGTATATAACATTTTAAAGGATATACGAAATTTTAGGAATTTTATAATTCTCGTCCTCCCCATTGCTCTTATTATCCTTATTATGGTATTTAAATTCCAAGTGGAAGACCGTTAAACTTTTATACCATAATATTTTCTGTCATTTGTTAACGCCCATCTCTGGAAAATCGTTTCAGAACCACAAGTACTACCTGGCATCACGGAAAGCCATTCAATTTGTAGCAACTAATAAATATTAAAATATCGGCATTGTCGCTTACGTTTGCATGATGACTTGCACATCCCACGGGAGACATGCCGCGAATGCTAATCCCCTTCGTGATTATAATTTTAATTTTTTAAGGTGAGTAGGCTGTTTGCTGTCGTGTTGGAAGACTGCAGATTAACCCATCACCTGTTAGCCGCAAAGTCTCTGTTGCCAACTGATTACCCTATGCAAAGCGGTTCCGAGGGCTGGTTTTGTTTAATCCTTCACCCAAGCTGCGAAAATTCTCCTATAATTAGTCTCGACGCTTTTGATTACATTAATTATTATTCCTGATAACGATTTTCGTGCACACTTTATTTTACTTTGACACGATTTCACTTTGCGGTCTATGTTAGAACTGAATTATGTCTAGACTAGTAGCTTTTAATCGCTATTTGGCCTAAGATCCGCATGACCACCATAATAATGTATTACATATGTGCGTTTTAAAAATGGTTTTATTAATGGTAATTTTCATTCAATTTCAGTCAGAAACCTAAATTTATTTTATTGAAAAGTAATGTTTAGCTTCATGTAGTAGGTGTTACCTAAAATACATATTGTAATTTTCATTAAAATAGGTCTTACAAATATCACGCGAGGTAGGACACAGTCGCAATATTTAGATTTGCTTTTACGTTCCGTTTAAATAGTCATTTTTTTTCGAAGCACTTCCAGCCAAATGTAATCATAATTTTTGTCTGAGTTTTATTTTTATTATTTAAGTACTTAAATGTTTTCAAAAGAAAACTTACTAATAATAAAGAAAGTAGGTACCTACCTATTTCAAACTCTTCGCTGAAAATTGCACTTATCTCATAAATTTCGTCTGCCCAGTTTGATTTCTATCGATTGCGTTACATGAAGGCTACTTGCTTCGAAAGTCCAAAGTCCGTCGATGTACTACGTTTCCATTATCGTAATTTGTAAAACATTTATAGACACTCAAAAAGAGCATATTCTTTTATTGGTACATATGTTACAAGCGACCTCGTTTCTTTCGACAATTGAGAAGAATATAACTTGAAGAACATAGTAATCACAGAGGATTTATGAATTCCCATTTCCACCTCCATAAAACCGAGAATTTTTTGGGCAGTGAGACTGAAAAACAAATTCGAGAAATTTGATCTTATTGTTGAAGACAAGGAGCTTTTTTCATCAGATATTAGTCCAAGAAAGCGGAAACATGTTTTACTGACACTTTTATGTATTCTGTCCCTGAATCATGTATGCAACTAAGAGCTTCATTTCCCAATTCGTCTTGAATTCGCTTCGTTGTGACTTGTCTAAATGTATAAAAATGCACATTTTTCGAACCGAGAGAACTTCTGTCTTCTACAAAATTTGAAAATATCTTCTTCTGGAGACGGTGTGACATCTTGAAATTCTCATTCTGAAAATTTTAGAAACTAATGCATGTTTTCTTCTTTTTGCAGGTATAATAAATAGAGGTGATTCATTTCGGCGACGCCGTTCGCGAAGCAATAGTTTAGCACCAACTAGTCCAATGTACCCGGGTCCAACGGCAGAGGAGCTCGTTCAGTCAAATCATAATGTTGAAGTGTTCAGAGTATCTATGCTAGGGGCACCCGGCGTAGGGAAGGCAGCCTTAGTATCACAATTTAGAACATCGGACTGCATAAACGCATATGATGGACCAGGTGAGTTCCAATTAAAAATTTATTTCGAATGCTGCAGCCGCAGTTATAGCACACAGTCCAGAATATTACTACATAGAACGTAGGTCCAAAATAGCCTCAAATGCAAAATAATATTTTATACTATAATATATGTTTGATATGAGCCATTTTTATTATAATACAATTTACTGCAAAGACATACTTTTACTTGAACGACCATTCTTCGTTAAAGTAATAAAATCAATTAAGGTATTCATTAACAATTCATCCCAGAATCGTTCAACAATAATATCAATTTTTACTTATTGCTATAATTTAAAATTAAAAGAGTAATATATATATTTACTTACCCTCAGTTCATTTTTTTACGCTGTGTAAGAAATAATTGCAATTAGTTTATAGACATTAAATTATATCTTCTGACGGTAGCATATCGATACGCTGCGTATTTTTTTGAATACAGAGAATGTGTTGTTGCTTTAGTGTGCGTTTCCCTACAACCGTCTTGCCACAAACCTGCTATAGCAATAAAATTGCAATTAATTACATATTAATTTGTAATGAATCCTCCCTTATCGACCGTTGGCTTCTGCGCTATAAGCAGTGGTGCACGCAAAAGCACTCTTAATTTCCACCCAAAATCCAATAAAGACAAGACAGACCCAAATTGATCTAACGAAGGTGAACCCTTCAATTTATTTAAGAACCCGCCAGGATGCTCCTTTTATAAAGTTTGAAAGTGTTTTGTGGGTAAAAGTCGCAATTTCCTTGCGGGGTCCTTCTTAAACTGTCGCTCCTATTAGTGAACAAAGAAGCGGAAGTTTAAATGCCACAAAGTCCACAAAGAGACATTATTCATAGGAGAGTAAGAAAAAAATTTTATTCCTTGGAATTTTATTTCTGGAAAGAAAGAAATTGGCAAGAATTCCATTTTAGCCTACTCCTCCACCTCCAGCGCAATTCTTGTTGCCATCACGTAAAATTCCGAGAATTTTTCGAATGAATTTATTAAGCGGATAAAGGAGATTCCGTCTGGAAGTTATCCCACCAAGGGAGCGACACTGATACCTTGTTAACTAGATTCAGATCTTTCCTAAAACTCGACTTACTCAAATTTAAGAAGCGCAATCTTGTTCGTCGCCACCCCACCTGCTGGGCGACCAATTTATGTAATGGAATCAGTCGCAAGTTGTGAATTTGGTTCTGATTCGCCGCTGCGGGGGAGTTGTCCAGTTCATAAATAATGTAATTTCTTTTAATCTGCTCGCATGGACCGGCTCCAGGTCTTGGCAGGACTCTAACAAGAGCTCAAGTGGGGGTGTATTGAACTGGCCCGCCGTGCCAGGCCGGGTGATTATGTGATTTGTCCTGGTTGACAAATATTTGCGGTGGACAACGCCAGTCCCGCAAGGCAAAACAAATCCTTAGATATGTTTGGTCCTTCGTCCTTCCATTTCTAGAAAACAGACAATGTGAGTTGGGTCCTCACAGCGACTACCCCTTGCAGGGTTCACATGCTCGCAACAAACAAAACGAGTACCACTCCTGCCCTCGAGATGTTGTCTCGAGTTCTGCTCGTGATTCTTGCTTTAGGTGCGCTATTCATGCTCCATGAAAGCTATTTAATTTTTCCCACTTTCAGGTCATGTTAAAAGAAAATTCCATTTATTGGGTCAGTTACACTTACAATTCCCCTAGATTCTACTTGAGATAAACTTCTCAGCCAGTATCCAAGACTCAAATAATAATATAACAAGTAACTCACTTCCTTAAGAAACTTAAATTTTTTGTGTTAAATTTTCTGAAACATACTCAGTTTTTGGATAAACATAGTTGAAAAATAAATCTAGCTCGGTTTTTAATATTTTTTAGTACTGAAGCAAGTTTTGCTTAAGAATTCTAGACTACCTATGTATATCTTGTAATATCCATACTTTTCGTGAACAGAAATATTTTTACAAACCAAAAATGTCACGGAACACGTACCTATGTTGTACATATTTATGCTACATAAAAAATTTACAGTCGTCGTCATCTCTTGTTTTGTGTGAGTTTGGCTTTCCCTGGTGTACTTCCAGTTCTTACTGAAAATTGCCTCTAACTTGGTCTCTAGCGATTTTCCAATATGTCAATTTAAACGACACATGTCTTCGCTTTTGCTGAGGAAGAGGGTATGTAGGCTAGTAAATATTCTTTGAACTATCCCCAGCTATTTCAATAATTCAATCGCTGCTTAAGATGCTTCCACTGCAAATCTCAAGAGGTTCGCTTTCGTTACTTAACTATGAATATTGAAAATGTCGTCAATGCCTTAAAAGTTTGTGTAGACACAGGTACAGCACTTATGCTGGTTTTCTTTTTTAGAAATACGAAAACAATGTGCCAAAAACACTTTTAAAAACTATGTCTATACACAAGCTACCAACGTTTTAATCAATATCAACCTAATAAATAATTTAACTCAAATGTGTAAGGCACATCGAGAAATAGTAATTAAAGATCGATTTAAATTTTAATATTAAGCAGCTTGATTGCTCCGCTCCAATCTCCACGAATTTCGCGGCAATTTAATTAATTGGCGGTAGATTCATTTCACGCACATACCACAAGTACATCTCATTAAAAATAAGAAGTTTATTTGAATAAACGTGAGCAAATTTATAAATCGAATATTAGTAGAGTTTAGAAACTCCTTAAAAAAAATATAAATTTAAAAGCGATTTGTGTTCGTGTAAAATTGAATTTTGAATTATTTGTTATTTTTCGAACAATTTATATTTAAAAAAAACCAATCTCAAAGCTAATTTTCAAAATCGTACAAGTTTTCACAAAAACGAAAATTTTAAACAGGCACACACTTGTTAAATTTAAATCAATATTCACATAATGAGATTATTTCTACCTATTTCATTTCAGAAACTGAAGATGGGGAACAAAATATATCAATAATTCTAAACGGCATCGAATCTGAACTGAAGTTTGTCACAGATAGAAAGGAAGACAAGGTAAATTCTATTTGCTGTCCACACGTGCATATCATATGAAATATCCATAGGACAAAACCACTTTATTTTGACACCAAAGAGCGTAAAAACCTTTATCTAATCGATATATTAACCGTGGAAATTCACTTTTACACTGTTTTCAACTGTCATATTTGTGTCCCCATTAATATTTTATGTCACGAAACCTTTTAACATTTTATGTTCGCGATAAGAAAACCGACAATGCAAAGTGTATACGCTGTATGAAAGTTGTTGTGAAATATTTGCAGTAGGTCACTTAATTTTGTCTAAATCTCTCTTAAAATATGTTTTTAATGGACTATATTATATGCTTTATTATGGGACTATTAATGTTTATCACTTGATCCTCAATTTAGGATAACATTAATTGTGCCACCTGTTATTAATTTTAATGCCGGAAATTCATTTTCAACTCAGAAATGGAAAAATATAAAAGCTATTAACAATAATACATAGTGCTCGACTGTTACACAGGCAACTTAAATTTCAGAAGGATTTTATATATCGATGTATGCACATACATACATATGATGTATTTCATTTTCAGAAGCAAGTTCAACTTGTTTCGAAGAAATGAAAGCCTGTAAACTGCAAAAGCTTATGGATTATAAAATGTCCTAAATTAAGGTTAATTTTATAATTTTGGAAAATCACGTTTAAACAAATTGTTAAAAGTACAGCGCAAAGTTTCTGAATGCTTACTTGCGCGGTGCTCTATAACTATATTTGCAAAATTTTATATAGATTTTGCAAAAATATTCCAATCGGGTTTCAAAGCAGATTTAAGATGTTCCTGTCAGCTGTACCAACGCTGCTGATCTTCAAATCCGTTCACAAATTAGGGCCGAAAAATAAAGCTACCGAAAACTGACAGGTAATTTCCCTTTCTAATTACAGGAACTGATGTGCCCGGGTACCCGCACAGTGCCCAAATGTGCGTCCATTGTGCCCCGCATCCGTAGCCAATGAATTCCTTGATAGACATGCCATTTGCCGAAAATAGCCCTGGAGCAGGGTCGGGGCACGGGACCCGGGCACATTAATTCCATTTGCTGCCCTCAGGACCCATCGACGGAACCCACAGGTGACTCTGGCGGGCGACCACGTCTTCATCGTCTTCATTGTCCTGAGCCTGTTGGGTCGCCGCAGCGAGCAGCTGAGGACAGGTGAAGTTTGTTGACCTAATTTAATCGGATGCCCTTTCCCCGGGGCGGGCGAGCGAAACGGAAACGCAGCGGGTGCGGGTCCTTTATCAATCCTTGCCCGACTCGCTTATCCTCGTCACGCCGGGGTTCCTTGGGCGAAAGGTGCGCTCTCCACGAAGGTCCTGTCCTGGCGGCTTTAAAATTTAAAATTGACTTCAGAATGTAATTATTTGCGGGGCGCGAACGCTTCTTTCCTTCTAATTAAAACCTCAAGAGCCTCAAGTGGGACAAATTGATGGGATTGGCTATTAAAAGCGTTTATTGGCACTCATTCTGGGCACGACATCTTCCCGATTGCTCTAGCCTATAAACGTATTGATTTCTTTAGAAAGAGTTGCTTCCGCTGAATTTCAGTGAGGGTGGAGATGAAATGAGGGCGTGAAACGAAAAGGATTTATTTTACGTGAGGCAGCTATTCGGAGGCCAGGTTTGATCGAGATCATTCAAATTGATTTCAAGACTAGTAATAACTCTTACTCGCACTTCACAGTCCCAGGCTGACGGCTTGTACGAGCTTTGAAATCTAATAGGGACATTTCTGGATCAAGCTCGAGTAGATGCCTATTAAATTCTGAGGACGTTTGAGTAGGGAAGAAATTTAATAAAGTAATGACAACTGCAACTAAACATTTTTGGTGTAAAATCTATGTACCTTACAAGGGTTTTAATATTAAATAAGTGCTCCATCTATTTAGTAATAATATCATAATATCATAATAAATTTACCAAAACATGGAGTTTGGTATTAACATAATTTACCGAAATTGCATAAACCTCCATTTTTGAAAAAGCAGCATTAACAACTATTTAAGTTATCAAACATAAATGTTGCGTGCATATATTTAGCAAATAAACATTTATTGTCGTACACAACATCTACTTACATTTTATTATCCTAATTGCAATAGATTTATTTTTGCTAAAAGGTTCATAAGGCGGTATTGTATTACAAAAATCGTATAAATGGCCTATTCCTATAAATTACACTTTATTACATATACGTGACCAGTGAAATAGTCGCACCGATAACAATAACACGTACATACATGGAGCTCTAAATGTCTTCCATAAAACCCTCAAAATTATGAATGATTCACTCAGAAATGAGCCAAGGATAAGCCGAAACACATGTTGGAAATTTTATACTCAAGCTTAAATTTAAATTCCTGAGTGCAAGGCATAATCAAAGGAAAGACAAATTTGTCAAGTGCTCATTGGCCCATAAAAGTTTTTATTTTTATTTTTATTTTTACTGTGGGCAACAGCGGTACACAAAATTCGGGTCAAAACGCTCAATCGAGTAGAGTTCCGAAAATAGCACCAGAAGTTGAATGAAATTAACGAGCTGCAAATACGGCTTTCCTGAAAATAAACAGGGACCGTTCTGATTCTATGACCTTTTCTGGCTTAGGGAGAGTTCATTTACATTTTGTCGTTCAAATTTGACAAATTTTCCCCCATTTTTGCAGGAGTTTAAATGGCAATTGCAAGCGAATTTTAATAAACACAAGGGTCGATTTCTATAACCCCGTATACGATTAATATTACCATTGCGATCGTATTATCAGATTTGAGCGCCATTTTGTTATTCTGAATAATTTAAAACTCGTTAAGAATAGCCCTGAATTAATTATAGGGTTATTTGAAATGAATGTGTTCAATGACCGAAAGAGCAATGAATAATTTTGAAAAAATTAACGTTTTGGGTTAGAGAAAGGTTTTTGTTCTTAATATTTTTTCTACGCTTTTTAAACGTCTAGAAATGCAAAGGTCCTTCCAGATTTGAATCTATTTAATTTTTAACAGACTTATCGGTTTTTATTATTATTCATTTGATTCCATCAACTTAATATAAGTATTAATATTTCTATTACAGATATTAAAGCTAAAATATTGAACTGCTTAAACTATGAATAAGTAGCTACTGCATGTTTACATTGAATTTGTTTTATATCTTTTCAGGTAGAATTAGAAAAGGCTGACGCTTACCTCGTAGTATATTCTGTTGTAGATAAATCATCATTTAACCGCGCGGAACAAATTTTGTCATACCTACAAGACATGGACCTAATACGAACTAGACCAGTTATTTTGGTGGCAAACAAAATAGATTTAGCCCGATCTCGTGCAGTATCTGCTCAAGGTAAGATTTCATTAAAATTTTATAAAAAATATTTACACACTATAAATAAATTTTTAATTTTTGCAAGAATTAAAATTCTTTAAGAATAAATTAATGTCTAACATTTCATCATCACAGTTAGAAGCAAAAACAAGAAATTAATACAAGTACTAATATTTTCGAATGATCCTAGAGAAACAACTCAGTAGATGAAGGTCTGAAAACTTTCTTTTAATTATAATTAAATGACAAATATAATACATAATATATAATTTTACTTCATTTATCTTTTAACTCTTTACGTAGCATTTTCGGCTTGTTGCTTTGTTTTAGTTAGATATTCCCTAGATATGCTATCAAAGCCTCATTTTACAAGCTTTATCGAATACCGAAGCAGTTGTATCGAAATAATAAGAGAAATCTCAAAAGGTATTCTTCTTTGACCACGCAAAAGCCACTGAAGACACCATTCCAAGGCAAAGCTATATTCAAATGGAGGAGAGAAGGATTGTTGTATTTTGCACGGGTTTGTAAACAAAGAGTATCTTCCCTCCGGGGATTGCAAGAGGAAAGTGATTTTTAAACAATCCCACTGAATACAAATTTAAATTCATCTCTCCGAAGGAGTTTTGTAATAAATTTACATTTCCACAGAATTTGCAGGAGGCGAAACAGTTTTATTTAATGAATAAACATTATCTCTCTCAAGTCCGCTTAAGATCTTTCAATTTTACGCATAAAACAATCGTATCCCTTTTTGGTATAAATCAATCACACGTCGAGTTAGCAAGGGATATTTAATTTAATCGAACCTTTTGCCTCTACAAAGTTTCAACTCGTCCTCATCTCACTCACGACCTTCTTGATCCCTGACAGCACATTCAAAGCGAAAAATTATGAATAACTTGGCAATGATTGTAAAGGTTTCTTAGAAATTATTCTTAGCATTACATAAGGTGTACCTTTTTGTGTTATTTACTAACCACATTTGAGCTGGCTTCATTCACTGATCGCCGAGCTTAAAATATCTCCATGCATCATGTGAATATTAAACATTTTGATATTTACACTTATAATCAATAGGCCTTAAATTCTAGATGGTTGTTGCGAACATTAAAACTTGCGGGAATTTAGAGAACCCCTGTTGAGTAGTAAAGTTGATTAGTTAAATCCCTAATATTTAGTTTTAATATAATTTATATTAACCATATCGAAATAATAAATATTAATAACTACTTCGAAGGGAGTAGTCATAAAAACATGCATGAATTAAATAATATATATAAGCACATATACAAAATTCGGAAAACACTGAATTTTCAATTTGAGTTATTAAATTGATTTCACTTTCAATTTCACCATTTCTTTAATTTTCCTGAAAATCGATTGAAAGCGCACAATTCCTGTTTATCATGTTAGGCTTATCAAAATAAAAATGTTGCGTAGAAAAAAATTTAGGACTGCCAAATAAACAGATTTTTCACGGTTTTATTTAACTTTCCAATAATCCAATTACATTAGTGTTGTGTAATCCTACGCCGGATAAATAAATAAAAGGAATTGGGTTGTTTTAAAAAAATGAAATATTCCCTCGCGAATATCCTTTTTTGAAAGAGATACGATTTTACTGCATTTTTGAATTGTTAAAATGACGAAAGAAATCATTCTGCACATAAGCAGCCACGAGCCACTGCAAAGTGGAAAAATATTCCTGAGTGATGAAAACCGAATGGGCGATTAAAGCAAAATTGACATGGGTTTATTTTCGCCGTCAATTTCACTTTCCTTTAACTTTAATTGCATATTTGCATAGTCGAAGGTGGACCCCATGTTAAGATTCTCGCAATTTATAATTGCGCCGTAATTATTTAAGTTGTGAAGGTTCCGTAGAACCGCGAATTGGCGGAAAATAGCTGAATCCAATTACTCCCGAATCACGCGCACCGCGCCTAACTATGAAATCGAGATATTTTTAGCGTTCAAGATGCTTTGCATAAGATGCCGCGGCCGCAGGGTGCCGTCTTGGTCCCGAGGACCGCCTTTTATCAAGAAAGTCATATTTCATGCATGGAGGCGCACGGCAAGTGCAGGAAGCTATTTTCATCCCGCCCAGAATACTCTGCCCATTTTATTTTATTACGAAGTGGCCTCTTCCCGAAGGAATTTCACTTTCTCTTATCGCGCGGCAGCCACCTCATTAGCAAGACTTCGAGATAAACGCGGATGGGTCGCTGATCACTCCCGCCTTAATTCAGGGACCCACCACCGGGACGGGGGAGGATGGGCTGGACCACTTCGGAATTTACAAGCGATTACACCGCGTGATTTACGGCACCATGGGACTCCGTCTATTTTTAATTGCAACAAAAATAAGGAGGAGCAAATGTTCGCACTTGCTTCGGTGCTTATTTCTGAATTCTAACGCGTGCTTTGTCATTTTTCTTGAGCACCTGCCGAAAATTTGAGAAGTCATTCTATACGCAATTCTACCTTTTCTTCCCTGTAACCGCAGTAAAAGGTCTACTCTCATTTTGGATTCTGCACATAAGGCCTTCAATGGCCACAAAATGTCAATAGGTCAAAGTATGATTACAGATTTTATTATTTACATAAGTTCCTTACTTTTCAAAGAAATTCGCACCGTAGCTATTGCGTGCACGAAAGTTATGTGTTTTATTAAAAAGTAATATGTATAGGGATTTTGTTATAAGTTTATGTTGATATTTACAAATTTAATTAATCTATTTCATGGTGAAAACACACAATCTTACAAACTATGTATATTTAAACTAAAAATTGGCAAATTCAAACAAAGATTTTTTATACTATAGTTATCTGGAAATATTTGCAATACATACCATATATTAGGAATAAAAGTTCCACTAATTTTATTAAAAATAAAGCTGTGACACATTTTTCTAGTTTAATTCAACCCAGGAGCTGCTTAAGTAAATTTTCGGACTACAAACTTGTGCATATCTCACATAGCATGCATTGTCGACCACGACCTACATAGATTTATTTTCTAAATCCTAAATAAATAAGTTTATTGGACGGTTAGCTTTAAAAATTTAACAATTCTTTTCCAATATACCGATATATACCTGTGTATATAGATTTTCATAAAATTGAATAAAACACATGCATGAGAGTTATCAGAGTCGTTATTTGCAAATATTGTGTCGACATTAAATAGGTAATTAAATATTTGATCTCATTCTGGTCAGTTGAAAAATAAAAACAACAAAGTTATAATAAATCTTCAGTTTTTATTAGATCACTTGCGTGTTTAAAAGAAATAGCAAAGAATTTCAATTACGAAATTGGAGCAATAGTTAAGGCTTGCGAACAAACCGCTAAATCCTGAACCTTTCCTTTTATGTTGACTACAGTAGTGAAGTAAAAGCCAGTTTCAGCACGTAACAAATAAATAACTTTAAGACAAGCTACACTTACTTTTCTTTCATTTCCCTTTTTAAACATTTTTCTATTTTAGAAATGGAGTAAGTAAATTGCATGCTTATAACAATTCTTAAGCTAATTAAAAAGATATAAAACACTTACCCATATCAACGATAAAATCGATCACGTTGGCTAAAAATACACAAAGTAAACTCAAAATAAATTTTACCAAAAAGCATGAAACTATTCCAGAGGCAAAGAAAACAAAGGCGGGTAACGTGCAACAAAACAAGCAGACGAGGCTGCTGTAATTAAATTTTAGATGAAATGTTGCACTCGCGTGCCCACCTATTTTCCGTCGGGGGTTCTGCATGGATTAAGTGCATTTAAATTCCCCATAAAACATGCGATTTTGGCACAACTTGCTCCAATTGCGTCATTCATAAGAACTAAATGCATCCTTTCTAAATCCTTTTTTATTTTTCAGATGGAAAGTGTTTGGCCTGCACATTTCGGGCAAAGTTCATTGAGGTTTCAGTGGGAATAAATCACAACTGCGACGAATTGCTGGCGGGCACATTAACGCAGATTCGCCTGAAAAAGGAGCAAAACTTAACTCAGGTAATTGCAAATGAAATTCCATTCCATAGTCTTAGATTTCTCCTGGATTCGAATGAATTTCTTCAAGAGAAGAGATAAAGTAGAGGATTAGAGGGGAATCCTTGGGTGTCAACATTTTCATCATAATTAACGCCTCGACTCGAGCTGTAATACGAATTCCTTGTCAAGCATACTGTAATTAATGGAGTTCTTGTGATGTTGCCATTTTCGCAATAGCAACTTCTAATGAATTATTTTAACTTTGGAGACTCCTACAAGAAATTAACACATATTAAGAGGCTAAAAATACACAAATCTTTTAATTACTTGAGCGGGTTTCAAATTTATAAACGCAATTTGGGAATTAATTAAACAAAATACATATTGCTCTCTCCTGAGCTACCTACTTTTCACAATATTTCCATAAACGAATATTTTATCACATAGTCAATTCTGTCTGTCGGCACGGCAACTTTAACAAAAAATGATTTTTTCATGAAACAAAATCTGAAAACCGACTAAAAACAGCGGAGGTAAAACCACATTATTTAATCATAATAAATTTATTGGTATCAACGAATAAAATACCATAAAATTTTTAATATTCGCAATTTTCTTAACTTAAAATTTTATACATAAATACATCATAATTGTCAATCGACAGACAGATTACAAAAATAACTGATGTTTTATAGCTTTTATATTTATACATAAAGCCAGGGAAGTCAGCCAGATATATGGTTTTTGAGAGGAATATGCCCAAAGATAAAGTCAAAATATATTATATGGTTTAATCATGTTGATCTCTTCTCTTGTCACTCCACATCCATACTAAAATATACTAAAATCAAAGAATTGTCGATTTCACTCACACTGCACTGAATGTATGAGGTTTACAAAATTTAAGAGTTGTTGGGAAAAGATTGCATAAATAACAAATTAGAAAAAACATTATGAAATTAAAAGCATTTATTTAAAAACAGGAAAAAAAGAAATCATCGGAAAACCATGAAAAAGCCGATAACATAATTCATTCGAAAAGTGCTGACGACATGGTAAGTAATAAAATCGAAATCCCCAAGTGGTGCATGTGTTTGGACTCCCTTTGTGCCCCTGAGAATACCCAAAGTCACCAGGAAGGTTCCGGGAAATGTCTGCCCTTTGAAAAGTAAACTTTGTAAAGAAGCGTTCCCCACATGTCTCATTTAGCTCAGAATTCAACGTAGCCCCCAAACCCTAGTCAAGTCCAATGGCTGTGCTCACCTTCATCACTCTGTCCAGAAATGCAAATGGAACCGAGAAAATTGTGCGTGTTTCCGACCCACTAGTCAACAAATTTGAGGAAATAAATGTTGATGTTGAAAACGTTCGGTCAATTTAAATTTTAATCAAATCCCTAAACGATGCCACATCCGGGACTAAGGTTCTTTTTCTGGATTTGCTTGCAGGGCTCGAGGGAGAACTCGCCGTCGCACTGGTACAAAAGCCGCAGCATGGTCCGCGCAAGCATGAAGGCGCGCCAGATGATCACCTGGATCCTGGGAAAGGAGGACTCCAAATTTAGACACTGCGAGAATCTGCAAGTACTCTGAACAATAATATCTTAGAAAAATATAAATAAATAAAACAAGAAGATGAACCTAATTTGCTACAGCGGAGTTATTTTCCTAAATGTTCGACTTCAGAGGAGTATTTTATATGTTGCTTTTATATGTACTTTCGTTTCGAGACTAGGGATCGAGTATTGATGATTTCATGATGTTTTGTGTCTTCCAAAAATATTTGAACATGAATAAATAATTGTTTGTATTTCGGTCTTTCATTTCAAAACACTTTTCTCTAGGCACGCGCCAAGGGTTCATCATGTGGAAAAAATCAATTGATCAGGAAAATCATCTATAATTTTTTTTATGTCAAAAATCTCTTATAAAAATCTGCTGTAAAAATTCTACATATAAATGCCCAAAATATGCTTCAGATACAAATTAGATGGCTTTTGGAAAACTAAGTAATCTTGTCTGCATATTATATATGTATGTATGTAGGTTCATATTCAACATGATATTTAAAGGATTTTTTTAGTTTTAAAAGGCCAAAATTTTTGAAATTTTCAGGTTATTTGTATTAAATTAATAAACTTAAAAATTTATTTATATTGCAAAAAATCAACCAATATTTTTGAATTTATTTTGTGTTTACTGAAATAAAATTTTTATTTTCGGTATTTTCGGCAGCCCTATTTTCTCTCCAAATTCTGTAGAATCACGGGCCCGCCTGTTGTCATTCATTCAGGTAAAAGCAAACATTGCAAATTTTCTGTTAGCACTAAATTTATTCATTGGACGCACCCACAGAATTCCATCGCTCAAAAGTAATTCATGAAATTTAGCACAGACTGCGAGGAGGTTGCCTTTAAAAGTTTGAAAAAACTTCCCCGAGTTTATATTTTTTATGATAACATCTCCCGTCCGAAGATTGCCGGGGACTTCCTCCGGGAGGAAAATGTTATTTAGTCTAGTGCCGAGATGTTTTTGTATTTCGTGGAATTTTGCCTCGGAACAAAAGATATTAAATGGGCATTATCTTGCTTAGGAAAATTCGCTTATTTTCCCCCGAGGAGGGGCATTTCGGGGAAGGAGCTCTAAATCACATTTGCGACGGTTTATAAAGCCAGTAGGCAAACAGAGTAGCAGTAGCTCGGCTTCCTTAAAATCGATGCCGAGGACGGCGACATGTACCCACCTGTTCAAAGCATAAGTATCGGTTATGATGTATGACTTTTGTGGATTTAGCCCCTTTTCCCCAGAAACCAGGTAAGTTGTGGCACACTCTCCCGGGGATGACAAATGGAGCCCAGGGCTTCTGTCTATCCGCTCTCCAGAATTTGTTTCTGATGCAATTAATTATAGCATTAAACACGCACTCCACAAAGATACTTGTGGCGAAGGAAATGAAATCACCACAGAGTATATCTGCAGATTATTTTCATCCATATCTCCAGTGTCTACTCACCAAATGCTCCAAACTGCTGTTAACAATTAGGGATTAATCCGCCTAATATTATTAGGGTCCACAAATTGTAGTTTAGCATCTCAATCAATATTTGATTTGTGTATATCATTCTGTTTGCAGGAATGCGGAGATGTCAGCAATCAGTCCTTAACTCAATGACTCCTCTTTGGACTGCCATTTGAGTCTTGTTTGCAAATTAAGTGCAATTAAAAAGTTTGCGATGGAAGCGTAAAGGTCCTTCTCTACACTCTCGGAAATTTCATGTGTTTTACTTTTAAAGCTTTAGAACATCATTTTTAAAACAATTTGCGATTTAAAATGTTTTCTTTAAGCATTTCAAAGTAATATACTATTGTTTATTTAAGTTAATAATTGTGAATGTTCAAATTTCGACAGTAGAAATTTTAAATTGAAAACTCAAATCAAAATATAGTGGTCTTAGATTCTCGTACTAAATTACGATGTAAAACAAAATTATGAGGTTCTAAATTATAAATTACAAAGCTCATTTTAATTTACAATGACCTAAATATGCGTTGTCTTCTTTTTCATATTTATCATATTGCGCCAAATCAAAGATATTTACATGCAGTAAATTCAGGAATGACCTATTTTATTTCCAAACAAATAAATATTCATGATTTGAAACACGCATAAATCACTGTTTCAGAGTTTAATATTGCTTTAGTTTGTCCATAAACTTTTAATGGTATATTGTGTAACTCAAAAACTATCCATTAAACCACATACCTTGCATCCATTAACTTTTCATCAGAATTACAAGAAACATTATTCTACGATTTCAATCAAATCAACTGAGACCCATTCGGCATAAAATCCATTAAATTCATATATAATCGCAACTTCTACGTTCTGCGTATATTCGTTCATAAATGTTTAAATACTATGTTCAACTTGTATGCTACACATGTAATGTATATTCAAAAATAATAAATTTAATAAGCGTACTTTGACTCGGTGGATGGCGTGTATCCAACCAGGTACGATTTCAATCGAAACGATTTAATTGCTCATTAAATTCATAGTAATAATGCGCTTAGAAGCAGTAAGTGAGTAAACTCTGGATACAATTAGTTTGCCGAGAGGTTTCGTAGCTAACCACTTTAATATAATATTAATTTTGTGACATTAAAGCATCCACCGCCAGAGTTTATGTAATATTTACAAATTTACGCAACCTTTGATGATATAATCAAAATTTGTAGGTGGAAATAATTCGTGTTCGACTAATGCTGCTGAAGATACATGTATGCGAATATCTCCTAAATTTGGCGATTTTTAAAGTGATGATACGAATATTTGATGAAACTTTCTTGTTCAGTATTCTGTACGCAGGTAAAGATTTTAATTTTTAAAGTACAAAGAACGCGGGTAGGTTGTCAAATACTTATATTCGGTTTTTTTTGTACTTCTCTTTATCAATTTCGTATTCCATAAGTCGTGTAGCATTCATTAGACAAGAACAATTATTCCTCCCGGGGAAATTTCCTCGAAATCCATTCTCATGGTGGCAGCATCCAGCAGGAGCAAACACGGAAGTTGTGTGCCTTCGCTGAAGGAGCCAAATGAGCCCTGATGAGCAGGGCTTGTCTTATTAAATTCTTATGTTCGTTTGTTTGTGTTTTTGAGTCAAATTTACGTATAAATCCGATTTCAGAATGTTTACAAAGGCATTTTTGTTTGTTCCTAACCCACTTATATAACTTCTTAGGAAATTACCGCAGTTGTTTCGATAATGAACCATGGAGAGGTAATTTATTGGTTACTGCCTGTCTGCTGTGCCACAAACGTTTATTTTCGGTTGAAAGGGTAATCAGTGAAAATTACGGCAGGATATTAATTTAATGCTCCTTTTATACGTTTAAAATTTTTCAATATCCCTCCAACAAATATTTAAAAGGAAATGGATTTATGTACTTTTCCATACAATTCGATATAAAAAATGAAATAAAATTTATTTTGAACAGAAAAAAAGAAAAAGATAATTTAAGAGCTAAAATCCGACTTGCAAAAGTTGAAAGCGAACATAAAATGTTATACATGAGCATAACCATCATATGCACATAGACTGTTAACTGCTAATCATAACCCTCCTTTGGCTTTGCCATTGTCAGGAGAAAACAAATTTATAAAGTTGGAAATGGAGTTCGTTATATTTGATATTCACATTCATATAATATTTTTAATTAATTTATGAAATAAAACGAAGTCTTGTGCTGCAAAATTAAACATATATGTAAGTACGAAAGAATAGTGAAAAGTTTATGTAGAATTTCGATTTTATGGTTGTTGATATGCCGCATGCTCGGTTCGGTGCATTCTTGTTTTTTATGAATAAATAAATAAACAAAATGCACCAAGTCTTCATATTGATTGTTGGAACTTTGTTAGATAAAACAACATTTCTATAGAGTCGGGAGGCAAGAGGAAAAATAGTTTTAGGGACAAAAGTTGCACATTTCTATAGTTTCAGTTCGGTTCCTGACTATTGAACGGATCTCCACATAGAAAATCTTGCATTGAGTTACATTGAAAATGTCTGCTTTTATGGGAAAATTAACTCAACTTTTTGTTTCTCTGCAGCAAGCGCAGTGAATACCGCCGCTGTTCGAAGAAAGTTTTCCAACTTAAATGACATTTCCGACGTTATTTGATACATTTAGCATTCAAAAGGTGCATGCGAAGTTAGAAAAAGTTTTGTTGAAATTTATATCTGCATACATTTATTTAATAAGGAATGAAGAGGGAGTTTAATCATCAGGACATAATTACAAAAAAAGAATTGAAATTTATTCAACTAGCTTATTTATATCAGTCCTTCAAAACAAAGTAAGTATAGAGTAGTGAATATACACATACATATATATCCATATGAAAAATAAAAGTTACTTGACAAACATTGCACAATTGTTGAAGTACCTATACAATTACAAGTTTTTAAAAAAAACATTAAGCATATATAAATTGAAGGCAAGTATGACGACTAACATTTTATTATTGAAATTGAACTCTTGCAGAACTTATTATTTTAAATATATCAGTACAAAATAAAGAAATCGAGTTTGAGGTCTCCTTACGGTTTTTTATAAAACTTGGTAGGAGTGTTCATTTAGAGTCAAAAGTGACGTATACACAAAAATAAATTTTTCACTTATTTCTACCCGATATAAATACATATTTAACATTGAAAGCCATCACGAGTTTCTGCGTATTCACAAAAAGTTTTATAGCAAATTCAATAGATGCCTTAAATTTAGGACATTTTCACTTTTCAGAATTGTAAAATTAAATATTTCGAAATTTCGGTCTACCTGTTTTTCCTGTCACTGTTATTAACCCTAAATGAATATTCCTACAATACAAATGTTCATCACAATCCA
The DNA here is from genome assembly GCA_959613345.1 of Tolmerus cingulatus. Classification (NCBI taxonomy): domain Eukaryota; kingdom Metazoa; phylum Arthropoda; class Insecta; order Diptera; family Asilidae; genus Tolmerus; species Tolmerus cingulatus. The sequence continues at coordinate 5,522,162 of OY390708.1, forward strand.
TGAGGAAAAATGTTTCATTAATTCATTAAAGTACACGAGCGTAAAATTTTCAAAGTATCTATTCATAACTTAATGAAGAATTACTTAAAATAAAATTTGCAATTTTCAATCCCTCATTGATGTTTAACTGAATGTTAAAAGTGAATCCATATTCCAACGCATTTAGCGATGTTAAATGGACGAAAAACCACAAATTGAGGAGCACTTCCCGTCTCTCGAATCGAGCCTGAAAATTGGATTTTAATAAGTGGCTTGTAAACAAATAACTACTCAGGCCGTGACAAAGCAAGGCAATTAACTCTTTTTTGATAACTGGAGTGGGATAGACACGTTCCCAATAAAATGGACTATAGTTCTAGATCCCCAACGACTGCTCGTACCGCTAAGGGTTCTTTTCGTCGTCGAATTGGGGCAATTCAGACCCATTTGGGAGTGTACTGCGGGACAATAAATTTTAATTCAGTACAAAAGAGGAGGCGAACTAATTAAACTCCGGTAGCAAATTGTAGGCAATTTCCGAGAAGATTGATTAAGACAAATGAATTGTGTGCGGATGCTTCCTCAGGTGGAGAAGAGAACATCGAAACGTCTTTTTGAGCCTTTCGTGGATGGCAATTGCATTCATTTTTTATGCTTACTTGTATCAAGGGGCAATTGCAAAATATTTTGCCCGACACCACAATTATTTAGACCTATGCCCTGTGCAGACAACCTTCATATTAGCGTGTTTTGGCTGCGAAATTTTAACGACAAATATTACGTATGCATTATATTAATGTCTCGTTGTTCACTTTCATTAATTCCCCACATATCACAGCTAGTTCGGGTAATTAATTAATTTACGCGACAATGCCACTTCCTGCTTGAGCACTCTTGGCAGCAAACATTTTGGATCGATATCTCCACGAGTCCTAGACCAAGGAGCAACGAGTGCGGCTGTGTTGATCTCAAAAGCGGCTGGAGCCTCCAAATTTCCAATTGGACATCCGGAATTAAGGGGGATTTAACATTTAATTCTCTAAGTCGACGATGCCGTGAGCACACAAAATATTAGACGTGTCCAGAAACCTAATTCCTTCGATGCCGTGAATCTTCTCCTTTAGTATTCAGCTTACATCCATGATATTAATTAGCCAGTTAAATCATAGCTCAGGAAATTTCGTTTAAACAAAAATAAAAATATCTACAGGGGACCTTAGTCTCTTTGGTAATTTCGAAGTACAAATTTCAATAAAACTGTTCAACCAATAACTTGAAAATTAATTTACATTTCATTTGCTACTAGAGATTTCAGTGGCTCAAGAATTAGAAATATAATTCCTTATATTGTCCTATTCCTTATTTTTTTATCTTATTGCTTCTCTACTCAACTCGTCTTTTCATTTTCGAAATTATAGCATTACCTTTCTATACTGGAAAAACCTGCCATTTTTAGAATGTTGTCGGACTCTTGATGGCGCCTTATTGTGAAACAAATATTTAGATTTACTCCTTTGAAGAAAGTTTATTGCGCTGTGGATAAAACTAATAAAACAATACTACCTACCTCAAAATCTTATAATAACGGGCTTTTCCATTTGTTGAGTTAATGCAAAAGTTTTTCACAAAATTTAAAACCAAACCATTACAATATCAACTACATATATTAAATGCTAAATATTATTTAAGAGCTCACCAAATTCTGGAAATACTTTACTTAAATGCAGAACATCTTAAATAGAGCAATTAAAAAAGTAATCGCTGTGGCCTTTACTTTAAGTGTGCTTTAAGCCGCGATTCACTTTCCCTAAGAGCTCTAAATAAAAGAGAAAGTGTCCTTGTATTTTAAAGGAGCAAAACTTGGATCCGATTGTGTAAATTAGGCAGACATTCGCACATTCTGAGGGAATTTCTTAGATCCAAATTAGGTCGTACTGTCCTTGTACAGCTGGAATAAATAGCTCAACTAAATTAGAGACACGTGTTTACTTTCTTCATGTTCAACATTTCGTTCCCAAAGTACTTGAAGCTTCCTTTAAGGAAATGACAGAAACAGCAAGAAGAAAGCATTATCTTCTAAAGAATTTTCTTGGACAGAAGTCATTTGCTCCGTTAGACAGGACATTTTCAGGCAGCTCACCATTTTGCTTTTCTACATATGTTCTTAAGATGACAATAAAATATGATTTGCCTCTCCAGCTAATGAGCAAAATTCTAACGCTAATATTAGTATACTAAAGCAAGTAAACAGATTTCTGTAGAATTAGAAGTACCTATATATATAGTAAAATACATTTATGTATATTGCGAGTAAATTGTAATAAAATGAGAGCTTATTTTTGAAAATAGTAGTTCCACTTTTTGAAGAATGAGGACTATCTACAATTTAAGATTTAACTGGAAAAATACAATTTAACTTCTTAATATAACCTTTAAATGTATAGATAAAATTATTAAGCTGAAGTTTTCTCTAAAGTTAGATTTAACTCTCTACATCTAAACAAAAGTAATCTTTTTAACCCAATAGACCAAATCCGATTCCCCCTTGCATAATTAATATTTATAATAAATTCTACACAGAACTAGTTTTTAGTTGGTCGCTTTTTTTACCTGTCTTATTAATCCACTAAAATCAATATGTCGTTATTGCTCATATTGAGCGATGTTACAAATAATGTAAAATTTAAATAAAACCAATTTTGGAATTTTGCACAAAACAGCGTTTATTTAATTTATATTAATATTTAGCATATTTTGAAAAGAACAATTTTGTCGAAATTTATAAGTATATTTTTGAAATATTCTAATTGTTAAATATTGTATTTATATATTACATTATACTGTATAGTAGGTGCACAAAATGTAATTAACACACAAACTTTACAATTAAAACAATAAAGTAATCGGACTCTAAGGACAAAGTTAATGTAATTACTTACGAATTTCAAGAAGATTATATTTGTTGAGATAAGATTATGCTACTGTATCATCACTTGGACTTGGAATAATTCCCATAAAATTTATATTCTAGAACATCTTTTAGAAGTCTAAAATCCCGGAAACAGTTTTGCAAATAACTTCAAGGAAATATTTTGGGACGTTTTAACTTTTTATTTTGTTTGTCCTCTCTATATAAAACCCTCAAGAATTATTTCAATATACAAAATTCCTTAAAAGACCAAGAACTTTGGAGTACACAAGCTGATGTCGCCTCGACATGCCTTGTTAAAGTTTCAGGCATGTTTCGCGTAGCTCCATAATTAATTTCTCGGTGCACTATCCAACTATGCTCCGTAGCCGAAGCATGATATCCACATTAAACGACTTCATGCCTCCCCAACCGCAACGGGGGCATTGGAGATCTTTAATTGAGTCTGGTTCTACGTCAAACTTAATTCTTACCCCTTTATGGCTTGAGTACACCGGATAATTTGATTTGTCTTATAAAATTATGTTCCTAGACATGTGTGGGGTAGTAGGGTTTGCGGCTGCAAAATTTCCCAATGCAGCACGAGTCCCAGCACTCGCCGATGTTAGATAACCTTTTACCTTCTTAACCTAAATGGCCATGTCCCTTTCAGGCGGCGTCGGCAGGAGACCAGCTCCTTTCCCTCGCAATAAATTCTAATTGAGGAGATCCTGAAGAAGCAGGAGGAGGTCAAAGTATTTCTGGAGCCACACGAGGAAGCCACGCTACTCCTAAAATTGCTCCTTTATGTGCGAAAGTAGCAATCATTGGTGTTTGGCATTGTTAGGACCCGACTTGATTATGGCAAATAAATCGGCAAATTAAGTAGGCTGCCCGACTCATTAACTTAATTACTATAAATTATGCCGAAATTCTCCTTGGCAGGCTCAGGTAGACAACTTAATCAATAAAAGATTGGCTAATGCAATGCTCTCGAGGCACATAAAATTCATGGCCTCTCCAGGTGACGGATTGGCGGTGTCTATCGCCTTTTAAGCATGAAAGCTGCCACTTTCCGCTGTATGTTTTAATTCGCGGCTTCATATTTTTGGTGATCAATCATCTCAACAGTGCGAAGTGACGAGCCATGCAATATAATTTTCCTTAAAAGCCCTTTTCCATTGAGTGAGTCTATCGCTTTTCTTATGGCACACCATCATTTAATCGGACCGATTTTCTCCTTTCTTTTGATTTCGGGTGTGAAATTTTTCCGGGTAATTAGTCGTTCACTTATGTGCTTTAGAAATTCGACGATTAAATTAATTCAGTTGGAAACTTAATTTCAGTTCAATTGCTCTATGATAAATTGATAGCAAGATTTAAAAGAAAATCCCACGAAGAAAATAAAGAGCGGATATAATGGGGCATCCCCATCTATCCTTAGATGAGTTTAAGAAAAACCAACAGATTTTTTTGTCGAAAAAATTACGAAGATATATGATGCAGTTAATACTCTTACTTGAACTTTTTCAATCGAATTTTTGTTAAAAGGTCGTTTCTAGTGTTATGGAAATTTTGTACTTTACCTCCACATTTGTACGACTTTCAAGTTGTTTTTAATTTTTTTTTAACAAATATTTTAATATTGTGTATTATATCAGTTAGTTATATAACCACAACCCTCCTTACGAAAAACATTCGAGAATTCGTAATCAAACAAAAATTAGATCATTATCTACATTTTAAAAAATCGTCCTGAAAGACATTAAATTTTTTCAACCTCATGTGTAACGTTGAAATTAAAATTTAAAAAATTCGAAATTTAAAAAAATTGGTTTGATTGGTGATAACAACCCAAAATGTTATCTATGTATTTTTGTACTTCAAAATGGACGAGCAAGAAGTTTCGTTATTTTTTATTTAACGCATGCTTTCGCCCCAAATTAGCCCATTGACTGCTCTTTCGGAAAAATTGGTTAATTAGTATTCGTCTTGGGAGAAGTCTTTATGAATGGTTGCACACTTGAAGCCCTGGAACTAATCACCATTATCAGGAACTGGGCGAGGGCCTAACGCGTTACTTCTTTTCTTGGCCGACAATTAGGCGGGACGTTCTCAAACTCAGCGGGGAGGAGCTCGCTTTTTACGCCACATTCCAGCTCCTGCTGGTCGCCGCATTTTCCACGAAGAAAATTCCGAATTCCTTATCCTTAATAACTTAATAACGGCTTCCGAAGGAGACGAGCTGCAGCAGTTCCCTGGGGAGCCGGGCGCACAATTCGTTCGGGCTGGCTAAGCCTGGAATAATGCGAAAACGGAAAAGTGATGCGGCGGGACATCGGGGCCCACCGCGTCATTAACTCCCCCCGCATCAAAATTAGGACGAATGTGTCATGCAAAACATTTTCTGTTCGGCGGGGCTATTTCTGGAGCCCTGGTACCCACCGGGGGTCATATCTGCGGCAAACCCCAGCGGGAAGCTCACCTTCATCCCAAAAATGCTCCAACTAATTCATGAAATTCTCTCTGACTGGACCTTCGGGCAATTAAACTTTTATTGCTTTTATTCCCCGCAATCGCCGGATTTCTTCCAGCTTCCTTGGACCGGGACCGGGAGATGTTTAGCGCTGGTTTCAAAGCCCGACAGATTCTGGTGGCCCGATGGTGCCATTAGTTGAAGGATTTAATTAAGTTTCTTTCTAACTTTTTCGTACAATCGCAGTCACAGGGGGAATCACTTCATTAGCTCAAAGTGGGTTAAGGACTTGAAACTATTAAATTAATTCTTATTCACAAAAGCAGACGAACTTTTGTCTAAGTTTAAGTCCACGGTCACGCACTATTTGTTTATTTTTGGTGCAGGATATTTGGTAATGAAAACTTCATCTCACCGCATTTTCAGCATCGTGTTCCCGAGGTAGGGTTATTCCATAATTTAATTAACTTAACCAATATTATTCAACGAGCTCTCGAAACGTTAATTTTAATGTAGATAATGGTTTTGGAGAAAAAGAATATTTATATAAACTTTTTTTTAACACGGTTCATATTATTACATACGTTTTAAAAAATAATTTCGTTTTTTTTGTATTATAATATTTTAACGAAAAAATAACATTTTTCAAAATATAGACAGTTTTTCCTAAATGATAACTAAACAGGAAGATATATTATCTGTTATGCTTTCAAGAAATGAAAAACTGATAAAACAAAGCGAGCATATCTATCAATACGACTCAAAGGATAAAAAGGTAATTGGTTGAAATTTGAAATACAAATAATAAAAATCACACTAAATATTCATCTTTTTGTTAGAAGCGTTTTGGTCTTGTCATTAGCACCAAGGTTTGCCTCCAGAATTTGAGCTGACTCCTTAAAAAACTGTCGCATTAATGGCAAAAGTCTCTCCGGAATTGTCTTAGCTACGTTATGGTTCAGTTCAAAGGGATCTTGGACGCAAAATGGTTTATCAATTAGCAGCCCGTTGCTTGGATTTTCTTTGCAATATTTAAAATACCTGATAAAACATAAATATTTAAGTATAATATATTAAAACAAACAATATACTAACCTCTCAAGATGCTCAGAGTGATTGTTTAAGTCACTTCTATCAACAGCAAACCCCAGGTAGGGACTGATTATTATTCTTTCGAGAGGCAGCTTTTGATATAAATCAAAAAACCTTTTTAAATGTTCCACCACTACTTGATTAGTATCTTCAATGTAAGGAATTTGAAGCTGATCGAGAGTTTTTTTAGAGAAATTTGCCATCCAAGCTAAAACGAAGTTAGATAATATATTTATAAAAGTATTTTTCAGATGAGTGCATATTATTAATTACGTCCAATCTCCAAGGGAATTACACCACTTTGCAACCTTTGTACAGAGGGGAGTAGATTCTTCAACTGCAGATAAAAAATCACCAACAGCACCAAGGTGTATGTCGAAATAGAGGTGTGCATTCCAGAAAGGCTAAACCATCTTTTAAGGTAGATAGACATTTTATTACCTATTTAACAATTAAATTATATATGCCTTTATAAGTTATTTTAATATTTGCTTACAAAGTGGCTGTAAATTGAAAAAGTACTCAATTAGCCATGAGTTGCACCATCCTAGCCCATTTGAAAATGAAATGTCGACATCAAGAAGAAATGAAGCATTGAAAGCCCGAAGAACCGGAACACGTGTATTTTCTATCGCATTCAAATTCTTCCATTCAAATTCCCCGTTTTTCATTAGTGCTTGAATTTTTTGCAACCTCTTTACTTTATCATCGTTGCTTTCGTTATAAGTGTTAAAAGTGTTGTCTGAAATATAAAAAATGTTTCAACATCTGAAGCCTTGATTTATTAGATCTTCAAGAAAGTGATGAGGTTTGTGGTCAATTGATTTTATTACTTGAGGAGTTTAATTTAATTAAATTAGATGTAAATTATAAAAACATAAACTGACCAACATCGATAAAAAGGTCTAAATCAGAACTTCTTGATCCCATTCCATTAATACGAGATCCAAATGCGTATACCATAGCTTTAGGGTACTCATTTTCAATAAGTTTTAAAATAGACTCTTGCAGTTCTGAATACAGACGTAAGTTCTTTAACGCGTTCGATTCCTGAACAGCCTTTTTAAGCCAATCTAACGCATCATCGGCCAACAGTGTCTTAAGTTCTGTAAGCAGAGGTTTTGAATATGAGCAGTTTGATGAAGTCATACAACGAATGTACTTTTAGGTAAATGTTGCGTTTCAACAATCTGATTTCTAATCTCGTTTTTAGTCGGTCCGCCTTCTTTGAGATTCATTTTATGCTGGGGTGTCTGAACATGCCTCCTAACATCTTTGAACCGAATGCCTAGCGCATCCTGAAGAATCACATTAGATTCATCAAATTTAAGTGAGATGCTGAATTTAGCAGTAAAAATATTTTTAAATTTGGGTACTTACCACACAAACCTGGCACACGAATAAACTTCCTGATTTGTTTTTCTCGAAATTTACAATATCTTTAACATCAGGCAAACTCTCTATCTGGTTTGGATTACTGCCGAGGAAGTTGTCGACAGTGTCGACTAAAGCCAGCAAATTGTTTAATAAGCTTACATCCATCGCATTTGTCGTTTCCCGGAACTCGGCAAATTTGATGAGTAACAGCTCTACGTTCTTGTTTAACTCAGTTGTCTAGATTATACATTGGTGTGCACAATTAGATTGTTAGAAAAAATAATATTTTGAACTCCTTGAAGTTTAAAGTTTTGGTCCATGTTTTTCCTTTACTTGTGTCTAAAATAATAATGTTACCTGATTCACGACTGTCCTGCGAGAATCGATTTCTTTCTGGGACTTCTCCATTTTTCTTCTAACCGGTTTTACTGAAAATAAACATAGTAAGATTCATTTCTTTGCGCAGATAATCATTGAAAATTTAATTTCAACACTTTGCTTAATTTATTTATTAAATGGAAATTACAATACTTTTTAGAAGTAACGATTTTTTGCAATCACACTCTAGGAATGTTTAATAATAGCTCTTAAAATTAATATTTAAATTCAACAATGCACTTGGTTTGGAGTGATCGAATTTATCAACAAAGTTGAAATAAAATTGCTTGCTACTAAAGAGAAAACGGGCTTTCGACCCCGCTCAACTGACAAGTGATAAGAAGACTTCAGTATCTTTATTGCAATAAAATTATAATTTATCAACTGATAACCTTATGTCATCTTCAAAACAGAAGAAACATTAAATTTTGGAAGTAATGAATGCGGAACTGATCCATGATAATAAACGAGCCCTTTTTTAGTAATTATCTGTATTGGGATTAAGCCATTTTTACTAATCGAATTCAAAGTGCCTAGTTACAGGATCACCGCGTTCGCAAACCTTTTCAATAAAACAACAATTAATTGTTTATCAGACTATTTGTTTTCGAAGCAGTACCAAATAAACCTTCGAACGGGTATAAGGATTTTTAGATTCAAAGATATTTTTAATGTGGAATACTAATTTAATAAAAGTAACAAATAACTACAAATCGTGATCTCATTTCTTAAGCAATAAGTGCCCCTTTGGCTTCAGTTGCTCCTGCAGTACTTTCTGTTTCTCCAATTCCTTTTCCTTCTGGATGTTGGCGTATCTCTCCTTAGCGAAATTAATTTCCTTGCTCAATGTGACTATTCTCGTTGCTAGTGCACGCTGCTTATTCAGACGCCCCATCTGCCTGGACTAAAAAATGTGTTAAAACACAATTCTTGGCGAATTTAACAAATTACCCCGAGAGGTGTGGGCCGCCCATCCATGAAGGTGTAATCGGGGTAATTCAACAGGGGTCCTTCTGCATTCGGGTTCGCCGGCAGGCCCCTTTCTTCTCTCCACTTCATATCCAGCAGAACAGGACTCGTTGTAAAAATGCTCCTGCAAGACCCTATGAAAAGTTGTTACAAAATCGGCTAACTTTTGGTGAGGGTAAATAACAAACCTGGCTGATGTTTTACAACTTGGCCGGTGTATTTTATTAAACGGCTCATTCTCAGCAAGTTTTTGAAGAGGAATACTCCACACAAGATTTAGAGATGCAAAGTTACGAGGTTAGCGAGAACTGTCAAAGGAAAGTCAGTGTGACATTTCTAAAGAACGTCTATAAGTGATGTACAGTCAGTAGAACAATTAACTTTTGGAATTATTTTTATGTACGACGAAACCATAAAAGTGCTTTCGTTCTGAATTATATTGTACAGAACAGTTGCTATATATATATCTATGTAATGTATATACTTTTATTTAAACAATTGAGTTCGTCCAATTATTTCTAACACCAAAAATTTTCTGAACAATTTCAATCAATTGGGATCATCTTCAAAGTGCTCCAACAGCAGCCAATCGAACCAACTGTGCGTGCGATTTCTGACAGCTGACATTTCTTTACCATGCAAATGTCAAGTCGGCCCATTCTAGAGGGAAGTGTTTAATAGTTTGATTTAGTTAGAGTTCACCGAAAATGTCCACAAAAACAAGCACAATAGAAAGGAACGGTCACCTGAAGGGCGGCTCCACGCCATCAGTTTGGTCTCGAGCAATTAAGGCTAAATCTGATTGGCCGGACAAGGTGAGAGGGTACCCGCCGAGTTGCTCCAAATTAATTGTCCTATTTCCCGCAGGAAGAGTTCCTGGATGTGATATACTGGTCTAGACAAATATTAGGTATAATCTTAGGCGTTATTTGGGGAATTGTGCCGCTGAAAGGTTTCCTGGGCCTAGTTCTGTAAGTTCAGTCAGTCTCCCGCTCGATTTTTCTACTATCAGATACTTTTCAGATTCGCCGGAATTAGTTGTGGAATTGTGTACCTATATTCGATAAATTTCCAATCAGTGGACGAGGAAGCCTATGGCGGAGCGTGGGAGCTGGTTAAAGAAGGCTTCATGACTTCCTTCGCCGGATTTCTGGTGACGTGGATCATTTTTTACACGGGGTTGCATTACGCGACTATAACAATGAAAGCCTCGGGTAGCCCTAAAAGCTTTTAATTAGCTTTTTTCCACCTCAAATACGTCTTTAGTTTAAATCTTACTTTTCCATGGATGTCACGCGGTTATTATAAAAAACAAATCATGTTAACAAAATCCCTGTATTGTTTATTTCCTAGGGTTTGCTGGTTTAAAGGGCATTTATCAAATAAAATGCTACAAATTTCGAGCCTGTGTTTAAATAGAATACAAATAACTTAAATTTTGCGCTATGCGTAGGTTGCAGTAAATATTGAGCATATCAAATACTGAAAAGTAAATAAACTTGGAAGATGCTTTCTTCTACCTCCAAAATGAGATAAATCAATTCCTAAAGTACATATCTTCCCTAAGACTTAATATTAATAAAAATGCCTTGAGTTTTAGAAGTTTGGATCACAATATTGAACTAACAAATTTAAAATCAACTTCTCCAAATATCACCAAGTACTAAATTTCCAAATCAGCATACTGGATGTGCTACTCCGATTACAAGTATATTCAGAGTTCTCAAATAAAATTACTTGATTTTAAAAGAGTCTTGAAAAGTAACTTTTTAAGAAATAAACACAAATGTTTTATATAATTGTTTTATTTATATGCTAATTACATAATAATTAATAATAATTGTTTATGTATGAATAATCCGTTGTAATTGCGTCTGTATATAATTACCTTATTGCCTATTCATACCGCAAGAATTTCATAGTAAAAATAAAAACTTTAATAATATTCCTTTATCAAAAAATAAATCACAGGATACAACTTAGAGAGTAACCGAAAACAAAACAATATCGCCGTATAAAAGTTGCTGCTTCGTTCCTCATAAATTCTTAAGTTTAACGCTCTTGTCTTGTTCGTCATTTGTATATAAAAATTAAATTGACAATAACTTTGCTCCGCGGTCCTCCGACTACGTCAGAACGGAGCGGGCCGCCGATGCGAACGAATCAATCTTTCAAAAATATCTGGCTTTTCGCAGGTATAAATATAAATTGCTTATGAAAATTCACCTCTCAAGTTAATTTGTCTTAACGCGCACATACGAATCCAATAAATACCCATAAACATTTGAACGCTTCTTCGTTTATTTCTACACCTATAAAGTTCGAAGTGTTTAATTTGTGGAATGTGTTTAAAAATATGAGAAGACAACGAATTTCCGCAGGAGTCCGGCCTCCTGGTAGCTAGAAACGACGATTAAAGTCACAAGTCTGAAATAGTTTTGGCATTTTCCTCGGCTGCTTTGAAACGGCTAAAATACTTCGAGAGCAGCTAAGTCGAGAACCAAAAGTTATCAAGAAAGACGACTGCCGACAAGATAATCGTCAGAAATAGTACACTTAACTACATACTTAGATTGTCCTCGAGTAAGAGCGAAATAGAGTTAACTTCCTACTGAGTTTAAACCCTACGATACCGTAAAATTTTATTAATTGGCACTTAAAAAAATCATACCGCTCGCTTTCGCTGAGAACGCTGATTAAATTAAAACAGAAACAAATTACATACTCGACTTGGTCAAATAAAATATTGCGCTGAGTCGACCACTTTTAAATTTAATGTCGAATTAAATTGCACGATCTTAGCGAAACGATCCTATTAAATGTCGGAAACGAATACTAGTGCTACTTAGGGTTAGAGAGGAAAACGACTACTAAATCACTCTTCACGTTGCCTCACACGTCCACGGCATCTTCCTTGGTATATTGTGCATCTCTATAGATCGTTTGTCTGAATGACGATCTCTGCAGGCCTTCAACTAACGTCTCCTGGAAGAAATAGATTATATCAGTATTCTTAAAGGTTTGTTTCCTTTTCATGTTTGTTTATTTTATTTGTATTTTTTCATAACACTTATCTGTAATAAGTTTCCAAAATAAATGTTTCTATTTAAATTTTTTAGCGGACATTTATCACTATGGGTATAATACTTCTTTAAATACAAAAATGTTTCTACAGAATTGATCGACAGCAATATTAAAAATCGTTAAACGTTTCTAAAGAAATTTGTATATAAAATGCCTGTTGCATCGTCAAAATGCGTAACTTTCAAAATGCACTCTTCGCATTCATCGTTTCATTTTGATGACATTTTGAGGTGCTAAAAGACATTAAATAATATATACGAATATGTACAATCTATATCATATAATAAGCAGTGAAGACCACTTTTAACGATTAACATGCAATGCAATACCAAAAGAAAAAATACTATTTATAAAAGTACTAATTAAAATAATTCTAGTTAAAAAAACAACTATTTATGAAGCAAAGAACTTTCTAACACTGTAATTAAAAATAATGCAAATAATAAAAATAAATGAACTCGAACCTCGAAAATTGAAGTGATTTGTTTACCAGCAATGCGCTTCACACTGATGTCCGTCCGCGATTCATCGGTTTCGCTAATTATTGATTTAATACTTTCGCTGCTTCCATTGAATTTGCTATTATTGCTGACTAAAGACTTCCGCGGTAGCGCTTGAGGCTTTTTTGGCAATTCTATTAACGTCAACATAAAGAAATAAAGATGCAAAAGGCACATGCAATGAAATTTATAACGCATTCAAAGTAAGAGACAAAAATACTTTCAAGTTCTATTCTTACCCATACGGTTAAGACCCGCCGCAAGCTCCCGTACACTCTTTTTCTCTAATACATTGCCTTAAAATAAATTAAACAAATTTAAATATTTCCGTTATTAGAAATAAGATTTCCCTACCTGGTGTAATCCCTACAATACTCCCACCACCGGAAGAAAGGGCTGAGCCAGGACTTATACCCACAATAGAACCTCCGGATGTTTGACCAAAGGGAACAACATCACAATCTGAAATTCAGGGCATGTAAGAAGATAGCTAAAAGTTTAATATAGGATAAATTAAAATTAACATGGGCTCGCAGAAATTTAAACAGGATGTCCCTTTGACAACTATTTTTTACCGAGCAGAACTTAAAATCGCATCATATAAAAAATGGACTTCATTTGATATTGCAAGCAAAAACAAATTGAAATTATTGAAATTACTGATCTAAAAATATCGTTTTAAACAAATTAGCAAATTAACCAAATCGAAACTGCTGAATGATACTATGCATTCGATAATTAGTTTCTAAAATCGACTGCTCAAACCAGCCTGAAAAAAGCAAACGTTCGCAGAAGATTAACCTAGCCGAATTGATTTATTCTTTGTTCATTCAGTTAATAGATCGAAATGAGATAATTACCTGTTTCAACTTTTTCAGGAGTAGTCTTACTTGATTCAGAGTTAAAGTCTCCAGACTTAGGTTCGTTTCCAACGACTGACCAAGGTCTGGGCTTTTGCAGGACAATCGGTGTCCGGACAACTCCATTCCCTGTTTTTATTACCACGCTGTCGCCACCAGTATGACTTTTAATTGATTCCGAACTAGGCGATCTAACTTTTTCATCCCTTAAAGGTGTCTGAAGCCTATCAGTTCTATCATCGTGTCCTTCCGTTCGCATTTTTATTAGAGGTGATTTTCGTCCAACCAAAGGAGAACATTTCTCCAAATTGTCTGAAGATCGTGATCGGGTGGTCCAATTGACTCCTTTAAAATTGCAAAAAAAAAAAACGGTTAGTATTTATTGAAGTAATGCTTTGGAAGATTCTGAAAGCACCTCTCAAAAGCGGGGAACTTCGATCCAACTTAATGGGTTTTCTTTCTTCCAAAATCGGTGTAGTTTCTTCTGAGGTCAAACTGTTAAACCTCCCGTTTTCATCTCGACTCATGGTGGGACTATCTACAAAACTCAACGAGCTGCACTCTTCTGAAGTTGGTGAAATAAGCGGCGTTAGAGTTGTAGGAGTAACCGAGCCTGGTCTGAAGAATTGTTCTAATCCCTCACCGAGGCCATGTGCATTCATTTCTGTGAGGAGTGGTCTCGTAGGCGCCCGAGTTTTTGCTCTTTTGGGACGACCCTTCACTAAATGCTGGAGTTGAAAAGAAGCGCTTGGAAGTTCAGTAATTGAATCACAGCACTCGTCTTCTCGTTTATCGGGGGATATACTCGAGCTCCGGTGCGAGGATGGAGACTCCAAGAGGTCCGGTATATGACCTAAACTAAGATTTTCCACAACCGATTGCGGTCGCACTTTCCTAGCTATCGACCGACGCTTGGAAGGGAGATGCGGTGTTGCCTGTTTAAAATTAACACAGATAATCCTTACTTCTTCTTAAAAGTGTTATTTTTGGTTTGTTAAAACATATAAATATGGCATTCGCTAAATACAGATTTCTTGCCGTAATTATACAGTATTAGGAGCAAGAAATCGATTTCAAGCTTTAAATGAATTTTGACAAAAACTACTTACAAGATTCAGATACTCCAATTTCTGTAACAAACGGATGATGAGCATGATTAGAAGACAAAAACATTTACATGAATGACTAAATATGTTTGCTAGCCCGACTAAATCTTATCTAAGGGGCTACGTGGAAGTAAGGGGTTAAGTAAAACAGAACCAAAAGAGCAAATTATTCGATTATGTACAGCTGGGAAAGGTTTTATAAAACATTTTCCGCTAGCAAATTTACAAATCTCTAAAGCAGTGAAATGAACTTTGCACTTTATTTGAGCTAAAAAGCTATGAAAACAAGGTTAGTAATGCTTAGCTCAAATAGACTGACTTACAGTGGGCGAATCTAGTCCAAGCTTCGGCAGATTTAAACCTCTACCTCGCGATCCAACACCGTCGGAATCCTATAAATAAAATAAAAACAGTTGCAAAGTTAGCTAAAGTAGAAGATACAGTCTGATTTCAATATTTACTTAAAAATATTTTGGAAAATGATAAATGTAAAATTTTTTCATAATTACTCAAAATAAAATTTTACTTACATGACTAGAGCGGCTGCGAACAATATCAGGTGTCTGAGGTTCATCCAGAAGCACCGATGGAGAATCAGATATTCCCAATCCGCGCCGATAACGCGTTAAAGCTTCTAGAACTTCATCAGTAGCTCGATCAGAAATTGTTGCCGCCAATGTTTGCTCAATTTCACTGTCAATGAAAGAAAACTAAATTAAAAACCCCTTCCTTTTTAAATTCTCAAACTTCTCATTGTTTAGTAAAGTATGCGTCTGTTTTCGATGAAAACAGCAGAACAATTTTTCCCAACAACTCATTTGTGCAATCACTTCCAACCGCATGACAAGACTGAATTTAATTAAACTGCTGCACAAATGCAAACCTCGTGCGTTATCTTTAAACTCTTATCACTACCTGATAAGCAAATGGTATATGTAAATCTTACCTGATCTTATTCATAATTTCGCTGCCGGCGTTGTTGATTAAACAAGTTTGAAGGAATTCATCTGAAATGACGAGTCTCTCCAATAAAATTTTACGCAGGTCATTTACAACATTCTGGCTTCCCAACGTTTTGGGACATTGTTCTATGCCAGTACGCATCATAGTTTCCATAGTTTCCTCCAGGTATCCATGCACAGTTTGACTCAGATCTGTTGCTATTCGGGTTAGTTTGATCTCTATAGGATGAGGTTCACACCTAACAGCTTCTTGTAATTTTGGCATCAACTGCTTGCAATTTTCAGCATCGTCGATTAGCCTCTGCACAGCCGAGGAATCACTTCCTCGAGCAAGAGAAATTGTTTCTTGTGTTTCTGCAACCAACTTGTCGACCAACTGGTGAGTTGACGACAACATGAAACCATGTTGTAGACGAAAGCCCTGTCCATTCGCTCGTTTTAGGCCATTACAATTGCGCTGTAATAATTCTTGCATTTTTCTCATAATCGCATCGGTTTTTTCTGGATGACTTTTTAGGCAAGGTGCAATATCAAACACTGGAAATGGAATACTTCGCATCGAGAAATTATTTTCCAGTGCATAAACGATGTCAGAATATCCTTGCAAAGTTATGTTATTTTTATCCAAAACTACCGTCCGTAATTTATTATTTATTTGTAAAGCTTTTGCTAGAAGTCTAGCACCAACATCACCCATGTAATTGCCGCTTATATCTACCAAAAATACGTAAAATAAAATAATTATATAATAGAGGCAATGCAATAGAGTAAAATCAAATAACGTAACAAAACTGGTGATGTAGTAAGTCTCACCTAATTTCTGCAAACTTTGATTGCTTCCTAAGGCATTTATAAAATCATGAATATCAGTTTTCAGTTTATTTTCCGATAAAACCAGTTCCGTTAGAAGAAAATCATCCTTCTGTATTAGATTTATCAGAGCATCCATAACAGTTGGAATGTGCTTCAATTTCATTCCAGTCAAGCTCCTGTTCATATGCAGGCATCTAATCGATGGATTTTTTGATATCGCTGTTAGAACTGATGCCAGCTCAGCATCCAGATCTATGAAAACAAAAGAAGTTGAATTAATTTGGTTTTCACTACATTAAATATCTGAATAAAAATTCTCTTACTATTGTCACTTATGTCCAAACTTTGTAAAACACGAACTCCATGAATACAAGACTCAAGTACGTGCGCACCTTGAGCACCCAAGGAGTTGCTACTTAAATCTAAAAACAGCCCTGCAGTTGATTCGTTGCATGCTAATCCCAACAAGAGATTTCTGTAAAATGTTGAGATATTGAAAACTATTTTATAAAATTATTTTATATACTCACTTTAACGCTTCCATTGGCAATTTACAACCAGCGATGTTGAGATGTTTTAGACTTAACGTGCTTGTAAAAAACTGCTTAAAAGATGGAGGAATCTCTTTCCCCTTCTTTGTACTAAACGAGTTATGGGAAACATTTAAATGAATAAGGTGTGTCGAACAGCCGCGAAGTAATGCACCAAACAGCTATTAAATAAACAAATTTAAATAATTTCCTAATAGTTGTAGAGTTATATAATGTTACATTTTCTAAAGTCGTATCAGTCGCTGAAAGGTCCAGGTATTCTAAAACGTTTGGCTGAGCCAGGAAATTATACAGATTCTAGAAAGAAAGCAAGCAATTGATAAAATCGAATATTGTGCAAAAATAATAATTTTCGGTCTTACAGTTATGTCATCTTTTAAACTATTTCCACTAAGATCTAAATACGTCAATGAACTAGAAATGCTTTGATTAAGTGAAAGTGAGTGTGACATCTGATTTACACCTTTCGATGTTAAGCCGCAATGAGATAGGGCGAGTTTGCATAGCCCTTTTGACACTTTGGCAATGGGGCCTGCCAGGTGAATAGCGCCTATAATTATAAAAGTAATCGCTTGTTAGTGAAAGAGGTTGACTTTAAACTAAAATAATAAACATTCAGAGCAGTTTCAATTAAAAAGAATTGCTTAGAGAATAAAGCGCTAAGAAAGAAAATTGGAATAGATTTCTTTATATTAAATTACATTTTCTCTCCACGTTTGCTATCAGTTAAAATAACTTTAACAGATTGCTGTTAATTACCTCTAAATTATGAGAATGTGTTGAGTTAAAATTAAAATCGACACATTTTGTATCGGTTTACTAACATTCAAATAACCAATAAATAAAATAATCAAAATTGAACCTTGTGGGAGGGATCAAGAAATTTAAAACAAACTCATCTTTTTTTTTAAATAACATCTATTACTGTAAACTAATCTTTTTTTAAAACATACACATATGATTGCTACCGTTATCGTTCTTATATTATGTTTTAAACAAATAAAATTACATGATTTACTAAGAAAATCTGTTCCAACTCTCTGTAAATTTGTAAAAAAATGTAAAGCCATTCATTGTATTTATTATAGTGACTATGAAACAGTAAGCTGCAAATTTTGAGCATATTAGAAAAATAGCATTAATAGCAAATGAATTGCAAAAAAAAGGCTTGATGCTCTTCACTATTCCCCAACGGTTTATAACATTACTAATAAAAATAAGCCGAATATGTATTTTATAATTTTTTTTATGAATTTTGTTTGTGCTACAAACCGAAATTGAGTTATATAGAGAAAAGTAAATTAGTGCAATGACATGAATGTGAATGATGACATCTACAAGCAATGAATGAGAAGAAATATATTGAGAAATTTAATAAATTAAATAACAACGATTTTTTTATAAAAATAAGCAACATTTTAACATCATTCAATAAATTTCAATAAAATAATAACATTTTCGATTTATTATTTAATGCAAAGGAGTTCAAACCTTGCACTATTTTTCCCAGTAGGGCACATAAGGAGCTTGCACCTACAATTACGGGATAGCGATATTGTTTGTAGCAAGTAATGAAACAAGTTAGAATATTTTAATCATTTTATCTCAACTCAATTCTGTGTAACTTCCAGTGTTTTTACCTCTACTTTTGATTTCATCATTTATCCAATATTATTGTTGCTTTTTTATTTACTTTTATAACTAACCTCTATGTTTTAAAATAAACTTGAACAAAACAGAACAAAGGAAAATATTCAACCTTAAATATTTTTTTCTTAGTTAATGTTTTTATCACACCTATCCCCAGATACATTATATCATGACAATTGCAAATACGAAGAAATAATATTATCTAACAGTAACCATCCCTTTGGAAACCTTTAAACGCACCATTACAAGATCTAAAGAATATAATGTCGAATCTACACGTTGAAAATCAAAATTATAATAATTTGCACCCTAGGGCATTTCTCATATTATTGTATGTACATATTGTTTTCGCTTACTTCATTTTACCAAAAAGTAAGAGAAGTAAAGATAAATATTTGTTATATGTATATAATATATTATTATTAATAAATGGTAAAAACTCATAACAACGCTAAAGTTCTGCAAACAGGAAATTCCATGGTGCTCTTTTGATTGCTCAAAGCAATTGCAAGAAACCATTGTGAAAACTAGAATTCATAATATTTCAAAAACATAGTTTATTATTATTTATTAATTGGAATAACTATTTTTTATATTGTTATTTATAATATAGATATACATATGTCTATTATTTATTTATAATAAGCAAATAACATTCAATAAATGATGCTTATGATTTCGAGTGAGAGGTGCCATTAATATATATTTTCGTGTCAATATATTGTGTTTAGTATTTTTAAAGAGTAGTTACATTGTACACAAGGTGAGTGAATCACCGATACAAATGCACCAAAAATTTCTTACCTTTATCCTCGATTAAATTATGACTTAAATCAATAGTACGAATAGCGGGGTTATTATTCGTAATCACAGATACAGCTAATTTATGAAGAAAATCAGACCTAGAAATAACAAACATTAAACAATAATGACTTTATCTGAAGACGATAAAATTTTACCTTAACCCTAAAGCTTCTAAATGCAATTCTTCGAGCCACATGGACCGCTTTAATACATGTAATATCCTTTCTAGTGTTTCATGGGATAGTCGCATGTGGGAAGCTTTCAGTCCTCGAAAAAATGTGTTATACTCTAACGCTGAGACAATTGCCATCAGGTCCCTGGAAGAACCAAAAGACCCATTAAATGTTATCACCATTCTCACGCTCTTACGACGACGTTCTACTTACTTTGGCTCTAAATGATCGAAGTCTCTTAGATTTAATATCCGGGTATCATGTGATAAATATATCGTGTCGATATCCCACGCAACTTCCTCTCTAGATTTATGGAAAAAAGGGAAAATCATTGAGGTTTTACAGAAATATCATTTTACATAATTTATTCTTCAAGAAACGAACCTGTATGGAACTCCATGAAAATCACACATGCAGGCATATTGTGTACTAAATCCACCGCATGGTCCCACATTTCGCGGATCGGACGGTCTTAACTCATCAGAAAAAATAGTTTCTCTTTCTGCGGGTTGTATATCAATCTGAAAAGGCGATATTCTGCATTACTTGATATTTGCCTGCGGTTTGGTTTGAGTTGAGTTTATTTTGACCTAGAAAAATTACTAATTGAAAACATTTTGTAAATGAGATGCTTCGTGATGTATCTATTACACTTCTCCGCTAGATAGTGGCGGTTAATAAAAGAAGTGTGAATTATATTATGCTACATTATTTGAGCGAAGAGTTGTCACTTGCTACTGTGTCCGGAAAATTAAATAACGGCATGTTTTTTTAAAATTACATTTATATTATTATTAACAAATACAAAATAAATAATGTTAAGTATGTTTTTAAGTGGAATTTTAGTAAATATAATGTCACAAAAACGCATGAGCATGTTATCTTACAAGAAAGCAGCAAGTTGCAGACCAAACCTACTAAATGATTTTAATTTAATTAAGGTCGTTTTCCAGGTAATCAATCATAATTACATGATTTTTAGAAAACAAATTACTGACTTGCAAAATCAATTAGAGATACCAATGAAAGTTATTACTTTTATGGGTAAGTACTTTTTTACGCTCAGTTTCGCAAAATTTCATACAATAAGAAAGTATGGTTTATGGAAAAGATTTCGTGCAGACTATTACCCCATTTTGAAAGGATGTTCAGCACCGCAATGAATAATTAAGGCGATTTTAATGAATTCATCTCACGTGCCGCGTTACACTAATTATATCCGTCCAAAAGTCTCATATATTAAGGCAGAAAATTCATGAAATATGTAAAATGCTTCAATTACGGCCTTTATCATCCTCTAGGGTTGTCAAGCGACGGATTTAAAATGCATGTTCATCTTACACCTAACAAAAAATACTTTTAATATGGAGAAATTGTGATACACGAAAGAGAAGAGGCCCATTGTTTTTGAGCGCCTGCAAATCTGGATGGAAGTTATATTGTGCCGATATGTGCAAAATGTTTGTTGCCTTAAAAATGCTGAATCGACAAAAGTTTAATTGTCATGTACACTTGAATAGTTTGCCGCAGACTGTGATTGTGCTCCCAGGCCCCATGGTAGTGAATAACCATGCGAGGGCAAACATGAAATCAGACACACTTTTAGATGGTAATTATTCATGACAATGACATAAACAAACAACTTGAATGAACCGAGCTGACACAATTGGGTTAAGTGGGGCAGCGAACATTATGCAATTGAGAATTTTATTATTTTCATTTTGAAAATTGTGTATAAAACCCATTTTCCTGATCCGGAGATGCAATGACAATCGTAGCCTTAATCTCCGCCGATGGACTTTCATGGTCTGCAGTTGACAGAATTCCATTTACTCACGAATCAATAATTTAAAAATATAAATATAAAAAATAAATCGTATGAGAGGAACATACCTTTCTAATTATGTATTTAAGAGGAACTGTTGGAAAAATTTGTTTAATCGCTGATGCCAAATCTGTAAGGATGACGTCAGTATTCTAAAAAAGATAACAAATAATTGTTTATTGTAAATTTGAACATTTTGTTCATTAAAATTTATTAGAAAACACATCTTCCTTATTGGAGTCAAAAAACTCCAAAAAACATTATAATAAAATTAATTTTAATTTTTAAAAGTTATTTAAGCCAAAAATAAATAGATGATCAGATGCATACATATTTTTGCATCTCCCATTTCTGTGAGCTTTCTCTAAGAACTAATTTTACAATGAGTTCCCAATCACCCCATACAATTTTTTCTTTACTAACTTTAAATCCACAAAGTCCAAAAACTTTTAATACAACAGAAAACAACACAACAACTTTATTATTTTTTAAATCCAATGCCATAGTTAACTAGTATTCTTAAAACCTTAACTTCGAGCTAAGGAATCACTTTAGGAACAAAAGGTGGTAAATAGTCACCCAAATCTAATCGCAGCTGCGCTCGTTCAACGGGTATTATACTAATAATAATAATAATAATAATGGAAAAAGTAAGAATTTTCATACTTTCAATCGTAAAAAATACATACATGTTAATTTACCAAATACTTTTATTCACAACTTTGTATATTGGAATGAAAACGAAAATTGAATGAAATGCGCCACTTACCGAACTAAAGTTGCCTGCATCTCCTGTCGTTGCAAAAGAATACGTCCGATCGTTGGTTACAATAGAAAAATGTGTTGGCTTTTTACTTTCAACTGCATGAATATCTAAATAATGGAAGTGGCTTTCAATCTGAAGTATAAAATTTATTTATAAATCGATTTTGAAAAGATATGTTAGTACACATACCTTCGTTGGTACTTTGGCAATGAGCAAATATATTCTAACTGGGGTGAAAACCTGTAAAAAAAATAAATATTACGGTAAATACATAATTTTAATAAGGTATCAGATGATGAAACTATGTAAAAAAAGAATTAGTATTTTATGATTGTTATCATTGGATAAAAAATTGCTCCTATTCGTCATATTACATACATAAACATTCTATCCCATATTTTATTCAAGATTAAGAGAGCCTATTTCAAAAACATTTGAATCTAGTTCAAAAAATGCAGAATCACGTTTTACCAATAATTAAACTAAGATAATGGTATTTTAATATTGCTCTTTCTTAAGAACATTTAATATTTACTATAGCAATTCATACTTTTTATTATAGTTCCTATGTTATTTTACTTCACAACGGAAGATGGAGGCGTAATGAACTCAAGGATGCATAATTAAAAACTTAAAGGCTGGCTCATGAAAACTGATTGCAATCTACCCCTTCCAAATCGTTCATTGTATTGTACCTGCTTCCTGATTTCCTCAATAAAGCAACCGTGAATTTATTTTCGATATATTCCAGGAAGTAATTTCCTTTATTTCATTTTTATGTGCCTCTTGCACCCTGTTACTGCAATATTTTTCATCTTCTTTATTAAATTAATTCTTTTATATATTGAGACCTCTCGAACAGATACGTAGGAGTAATAAAATGCAGTCCCCGCATGAAATATTGATCTAACAATAGCCTCTCCCACGTTAGATTGCAAGGGAATTTCGTCAAATCGAATATCGGCAAGCACGCAATCTGAAAAATTCCACTCGCATATAAAACATTTTGTGAAAATACGGATGATACGTTAATAATGGCGTGCATGTTTCGCGTTTTCATATCTTCCGGAAGAAATGCACGGGAGCTGACGCTATTTCCTGTGGCATTGTACCATCATATGGCTCCGTATTTTGCGATCCTACAAATAAAAATTCCAAATGCAGTGGAACGCGGGCGGGGAGTGCACACAAATGCACAGAATGGAATTATTATTGGATACCATTTGAGAACCAGTGTTCTAAAATGGGTTTTAAAATATTTTATTCATTTAATCGCCGCGATCGTGGGAAAGCACTTACAAAAGTGAATTTATTACCGTCATCGCCGACTTAAATTAGCTCTTTGTTTTATTACCAGTTTTTGTTTTAACAACGATGTTGAACGGCTCTGAATCAACTAAAGAGTGTGCATAATTCTTCATCATAATTTATTATTTTCAGAAATTTAGCTTTAGCATATTTCGAAATTCACAAACTTTAGCATAAATCTGGTGAGAATTTAAAAAAATATGTAATTAATTAAAGAAAGAAATTTAGTTCGTCACTTTGACTGGTATTGATAGTTCTAGTGTTAAAGATAAATGATATTGATTTTCGTCCTCAAATAAGGTAACAGCTAATTTTAATTTTTTGTAAACATTTTAAACCATTTATTTGCGCCAAAAATAAAAACATAAAATAACTAAATTACTACAGACGTGAATGTATAAAAAAAAATGCAGTTAAAATACTGTACATAAATATTTGCCAATACATAAATAAATGGATAAAAAGATACAAACATAAAATTAGATTTAAGGACATTATTAAAATATATTCTATTTTTAAATTCGGCGAAATTAAACTTAAGGATTACGGTTGACGCACTTTAAAATTCAAAGTTTGTAAAAGACCAAAATTGAGTCTAATTAAGAACATAAAAGGAAAGAATTGAAATGCTGGAGAAGAACAATTAAATTGGATAATAATTGCGGCAATTCGCTGACCTTTCTCCCCTACGGAATTTTTCGTCTTATAGGTGAGGTGGAACCTAATTAAGTTTTAATCGGTTTAGGTTCGTTTTCGTTTCCAATTTTAAGTTAATTTCTTATCAATTACCGGAAAAGTTCAGCACTACCGATTGGCTGAAACGAGGGTTTTCTTTGGGCCATTTCTTAAATTTCTACATCAATAGAAGTGCCATTACATGAGGAGAAACAAAACCGAAGACGTACCATTGTGAGATTGGAAGCAGTTCATTCCTTGAACTTATCTAAAGTGTCTCGGTGACAATGCGGGTCGATTCAAGTAGTAAAGTAAGTCTGCGCGCTTTCCCCTCATTTCCTCTAAAGCTGACACTCGATCTTAATTAAGATAATTTCGTCTTAAAGGGAGGCAACTTATTGTGTGTGCTCAGCATATTTATGTTTTGTCCTCGCCGCCTCTCCCCTGCCCTGCCCTTTGCACTGCATATTCCTAATGCACAGGGTTCACTTTCTGTAATCTGATATTGGATTAAGCATTTAACCGAGCATAATGAACGGAGGGGTTCAAATTGTCATATGAAATATGACTATGTTGGAAACTTGTTGATAACAAATATTTTTCGCACCGTCCGTAGTCACCTTCTTTATGCTTTTTTAGAGGTAAAACTGGCAGCCAAACTGATTAGACGAGCCCGTGCTTTGCTAGAATGGGTTTCGAAATACGATGGAAGGCAGTTTGGAAATTTATTTTCCGTAACGAAACCGCCTAAAAAATCGTTTAGGAATGTTGGAGCGCAGTAAATGACCATTAAGAGATATGGAGACGCATATGTGGGTGATATTTACGCGTGAGGTGGCCAACAAGAGTTTTTTCCAATTAGTACGTACTTCGCTGAGTCACATTCTGCGTTGAGTCAGAATCAGACATTGAACTGCTCAATTCCCCGTCTACTCAGTTTGCTTGCTGCCAAAGCAAATTAAATGCAGAATTCGCTTGCAAAATCTTCTTTAAATTTATTTTTTAGTCACACTCAATCTCAGTGTGTAATCAGAAAGACGATGGGTCTTTTTTCCTCATCTCATGTGGCAGGAACAGACGTCACGGCGCGTTAAGTGGTTCACATGCTTTCTTTCTATTTCCACGAAGGTGTAATTATGCGCTGAAAATGGGCTCTTTAAGGAAGCAAAGGTTCTCAGAGTAATTAGTATTAATACCAGTTTGATTTGATAATTTTTCAGAAAATATATCTCTGAATGTTGTGCTAGAAGGATGATATGCATGCACATATCATACTACAGATAAGGGATTCATTGGTGAAGAAATTAAATTTTAGGAAAACCTTTCATTTAGCATATTATTTTTATATGCATATCTAAATATTTGTCTATTACACGTTCTATGGAAAGTTTTTAAAATTAAAATATTTATAGTGGAGGTAGTGTTAAGTAAATATAAGAAATCCACAAAAAAGTTTTTTGCCATCCAAACGTTTGTACAATTATGTATTGTATTTTCGGTGTAAAATAATTTTTCATTTTAACAAAATGGTACATAATTTGTTAATGTTATTATTATTCATTTAAAAACTAAGAGTATGATTAAAAAATGCAGGATAATCGAAACTGAGTTATGTGTAAAATAAATATATTATATTTAATAGAAATTCATATTACTTACGGTTTTTATTGACTGTCATAGTGGAAACGCTTTCATTTTAACTGGATTTCTTCAATTTGAAATTGTTTTTCTCAGCAGATTTACAACTCTAAGAAGTTCAAAAGCAACTTACAAAAACTACTAAATAATATTTAATGTGATTTTAATAAAAAGAGACTAGCAGGATTCTTCAAATGTCTGAATCTTTTTACGATTTTTTGTTACGTAAAATAACATTTATTTTTCTATCGTAAATGCTTTATGAGATTTAAAAATCTTGACTGCCTTAAAGCCATTTAAACATTTCCTATGTCTACATTTCAAGCAATGCTTGCACAGCTCGGTAATTTATTAATTTAGTACCTGTAGGCAATCAAATAAATTCCTAACCCGACCCTCAACCCAAGGCACTTCGAAAATAACAAATAGAATTACGTAAAAACTTTTGGGTCATAGAACACGGAAGTCAGCATTATGGCTCTGCTTGAGCTATCCGAAAGAGCAAAGGAGGCCACATAAAATTAACGACTGAATCGGTAGTTAAAGGAAACCAATAAAAATAACCTCTTCATGCATTACCAATTCCGGATAAATACAAATCTGCGTTCTCCGTGTCATATAAATTGGTTATTAGAAAGCTAACATCGTAAAGCGCAATGAAAAGGTAAAAACTCTCAGGTGTAAAACGCGTAAGGTAAAAATATTCAGAACAGCGCGCAGCATCCAAAGATATTTAAAGACGGAAAAGCAAAGACTTCATTTCAGGAGCAAGTGAAGTGGAGCGCACATGCAGACTCATTTATGTTCGCGAATTACTTTTTCCTCCTGTTCGTGCAAATTTACCCCGCCCCGCACGTTCCCGTAATGATGAATGCGCCGCGATGAGAATGCTTTTAAGACCGCTCTAGTTTAAGCCAGACTAAAAGAGAGTTATTAGATGTCGAGTTGCGAGTGAAGGGCATAAAGTCATATAAAAGTAGTTTTCAACAAGTTCTTCTGGAAAGATGGATTCCTCCTGCAAATCGCGCCGTTCCCCTGAATCGGTTCAGAGCGAATGGACATAACATAGGACTTCTATTTTATTAAATAGTTTTACCCTAGATATACGCAACTTACTCGCAATTTACAGCAGTTATAAAATATATGTTAATGAAGCATTAAATTGCTTACCTCTTATGCTATTTCAAACTGAAAAATATTCTATACCAATTCTATCAAATTTTCTACCATTCATGTTATAAATATCCGTAAATCTAATATTAAGCGCAACTTACCAAAACTCGGTTTTCTGTTTTATCTCCTTTTGTTTCCAATTTCACCATATACTTTACAAGAATTTTTGTGTGCCGCCCCAACACAAATTTGACACTTTCTGAAAAAGAAAATAAAATATTATACATTAATAGAAATATTATTTCAATATTAGATGAATTTTGAATCCTTTCTTCTAACAATTATAAAATTTTTCCTGAAGCCAAATATAAATGAACAAAAAATGTAGCAATGTAGAATATAAAACACTATGATCAACTACTATTGTTTGCATTTAATCTTTATACTATCTTCATATCTTGACGATTGTATGTAATGCATCTATATCAAACATTGCCGTCAATTGTTTATTTACTCGTGAAGTAAATAAATTGCTCATTTCCAACAAAATTTCATTACACACCCTACAGTTAAGTAAATATTAATCGCAATCAAACATAACAAAGATATGGTAATCTTTTGTAAACATAAAGTTCAAAATCATTTCAAACCTGGTGGGAAAAACCACATTTTTATGCACCTATGTATGCACGCAATATATCTGCAGCCAATCCCACAAAAAAGAAACACCCATTAAACTCTGCGTTAATTAATGAAAATATTTTTGCTGAGAATTATTGATTTCTTTCGACTGCAAGTTTTTTATTTATTGAGAACCCAGATAATTTCCCAATTCATGGTAAGTAAATTTCTCTACTTTGGAAGGAAGTGGTTTTTAATGAAATGAACGAAAAACCGAATGATCGAGGTAATTTATACGTGGAGCTATTTCTACCCTCCTGCTTTGATATTTCAATATTTATTAATTAAGTCATCACGTAAAAGGGGAATATTTCAGACACGTCCTTGTTCAATCAATAGAAAATTTGTTCTTGAGTGAATGCTTCAAGGAGTCTCTCTCTCTATTCTATAGCATAAATGTTTTAAAACTTTCAATTACAAAAGAAACTATTCTTTAATTAAATTATTATTAACATATACACATTTTGCGAAGCTATATTCTGATTTATGCCTTTCCAGTTTTTTGTTAATAATAAAGGAAAATGAAAATTCCTACGCTTAATTAACTTTCAATATTTTTGAGTCAACTTCGCTAACATCTCAAGCCACAGAAGCATTGCTTTGAGAAAAGCTGACTTAGTTAAAAAGAAAAGACATCAATTTAATTAAAATCCTTTACTTAAACTAAATGTTTCTTATTTAAATAAAATTTTGAGTCATTATTTTTGAAAATTACATATTGGAAAAATTCAGAAGTGGAATATCTACGCGTTAAAATGTAGCTGAAAGAAGATATGCAAATGATAGTGGGTTTATGTGGACCACTTTCAAAAATATCGGCTTGTATAACACCTTTATTTTTTGCAATCATACTTTATAATTTTTGCAATCAAAACTTTAAAAATATCATTAAATATGTACATTAAAATCAAGCCTGTTCTATGTATCAATGACTATAATGATAACTTTATTAACAGAAGAGTAATGAGCAAGATAATTTAACATTCAGACTATGCACAAGGTGTCTAATCTTTCAACTTTTACAAAGCAAGTTGCTCTTTTCTGTTAACGACTACTGCGTTACATTTGCATGGAATTTCGATGAAGAAATAACTCGTATTTAATGTTATCAGTTGTTAACGACCCTCCCACCAAAGGTATATAAGAGCGTTAAAATCTCGTCAAACCCAAGTTCAATGTTAGGCACTATACTGCCTTTTTACGTGTCGCCTTCAAAGACGTCTATTACATAAGTCGGATAGTAGCACTTATGCTGCACTTGTTACCCGTAAATATCGAGTTTCATTGCGGATTTGCCGCGGGCAGCGGCGAAGGCAGAAAACGCGGGGAGTATCCATTTCGGCGCGCTCGAATGTTTTATTCGAAGCAACTCTTAACCCACTTACCACCACCAATTCCAGAATATTTTTTCCCGCCAGAAATCGATGTCTCGAATATTGCTTTCGATGCAACGGCCAGGTTTAAAAAACTCATACACCTGTAGCTTGCGGTAACAAAGTGTTTGCATTTTAGTTTTAAATTTCTTCTTTTTTTAGCTCTTTTGTAGTGCATCCGCTGGCTTTTAGCAAACTATGCCTCGACGAGAATTGCTTAGGACTTTTCTATTCGGCCAGTGAGAAAATGTGGAAAAATTGTTACGTTTGATATGTTACAAGACAAAGCGGCCTGCAGAAGATTATGCGCACACGAGCGTCTATTACATCCTTATTTCCAAGGATTTTGATCTGGAGAGCCCGAGGACGATTTGAAATGGAGCACCCAACAGCTGCCGTTTCTGCCTTTTAGCCGCCCCGGGTCTAGTGACATAATTTCCACCGCGCCCATTAGTTCGACTTCTCCGGAAAGCTCACTGAAAAAAGCAAATAATAGCCGAGTGAAACTGGGGTGTTCGATTTATTTATTTATTTATTCGACCACAAACAAAAACAGTCAGCAGGGCGCCTTTTAGTTTTAAAAAATTGGTCAATTCGCGGAAATTATTACAGAGTTGACACAATATCTTCCCTCTTGGCGCAAGACCACGAGATCTAGACTTCTCCAGCTTTTATTATTCATAGAATACTTTGCTGCGAATTCTAAATATGCACATACATATATTTTTTCGTATGCTTCTTCTCCTTAAGGAAGACATTTTGAAGACAATAACCCTTTCTTCCTCAATTCAAGTCGAAATCGACCGACGTCAGTTTATTCATAAAATGGCTCTCAAAAATACCAATATTAAGCAAGGGAACTTTTTACTATGCAATAAATACGATAAGCGAATCATCATCTTAAGACAACAAAAGACCCCAACTATTGCGAGTTTTCATGGCATTATTTTTAGTTGCGAAAATACAACTCTTGATAAGGCAAAATACAGAGTACTGAATGTATGCAAGTAAATTTCCTGTAATTAGCATGTTTTACATAATATTCTCCGCAAACGATAATTTCCATCGAACTTAAAGAAAAAAAATTCTAGACGAAACCACAAAAGCTTTTCTTAACATTCAATTTATTTTTAGAATTTGGAATTCGTCCGTGTCTTCTAATGACCTTTATTTATAAAATAATAGGAGGGCTACATAATGAAATAAGCTATAAATTAATCCCAGTTAAGTAAACCCATCCAATTAACTGGGATCTCGTTTCAAATAAATTAAAAACATGTACTATATCAAACTATACTCTTCAAAACAAAATTTTAAGCTTCAAATTTAAATCTTATAAATTCCTTATTGTTTCTGCAAGCAATAATAGTTCGGAGGAGCATCTATTATTAAATATACTCACAGGCTGTTAATTGGATTATATCGAAACCAAATTAACTTCCGAGATACACGCTATTAAACTGCTCACATGGGTATTGTACTTTTCACTAATTCATTTCATTGCCTAACCAGATATGTTTTTTATTTATAAGTATTGTTGTGATTAATTGATTCCTTTTCTTAATCGAATTTGTAGGTTATTTTTTATTTTCTATAAATTACGTGACTTATATATTTAATATTTTAGTAAACCAATCTATATCTCAACAAAACCATAAAGTTGTACATATACTATCAGCAAGCCAAAAAAGATAACACAACTTCAAAGAAAAATTTATCACTGACTTATAAATAAATTCATTTCGTTATTCCTATATTTTCACTACGAAATATTAATAAAGATGTGAAACCAAAAGCTATAATATTTTCTTGTTATATTTAATTCGATTTATCCTCTACTTTACTTTTGTTTAACCCTTGTAATACATGGCAGTGCGGAAATGCGCTTCGGAAAGGAGGGGCAAATCAGCAAACACATCTTCTACTCGATTGATTAAACCGCCCAGGCTCAAATTGCACTTTTCCTTAATTGCTTGAAAGGAGGTGATTCTAGAAGCATAAAAAAAATAGGAAAAGAAATCCAATCGAACCTGTGTCGTCATTTTCTCCATGTAGAGTGATCCTAACAACATTCTGGATGTACTCCACGATATGATTCATCAGTTCCGCCGTATACATGACGAGATGTTGTTTTTCTGATGATTATGCTGCAAGTGTACTAGGAAACGCGTTTCAAAAAATTAAAAACACTCCCCGGGGCGGAATAATTACGTAAAATTGTTTCAAAACATCAACACGTACACAAAATATTTCACTTTAATTGTGCTCAAGTAATTCTTTAAGACTAGACTTAGGCCCCACCCGAATGAACTTAATAGGGAGGGAAATTATCACGTTTTCATAGATAAGATAAGATACAATCATTATTTTAAATGTGACAATTACGTACACTTTTTTAAAAACATAATATCATGTACTTACATCATACCCTTTATGTATTTTTAGTTTGTATTACCATATACATAAAAACAAACTTCTACGTTTTGGTTAACATAGAGAAAATATATATTTAATTAAAAATATGTGAAGAACTTACCGGAAAAAAAAGCAATATATCATGCGTACAATTTTTCTTATCGATACAGTCTAGAAAGTTATCCAGTTCTCCTCCAATATGAGGTACTATATCTTAGATCTCAAATTACATCTTTATCAAATTAACAAACAGAAAATATATACTTTCGCAAATAAAAGCGTTGTCAATCAAGGTTCATTTGGTGCTTATAAGACACCAGGTGAAGGAACATCTGTCCATTACGGAAATCTTAGTATTAATGAGGGATTTCAATACTGATTAGATTGCCATCAACATAAGTAATATCATTTTATCAGAATTCGATTGAGTGGCATTAGGAGAACCACTTTGAAGAGGGTTATTAGATTTCTGAAGTAGGTATCTGCTCTTCTTCTCAAAAGTAATTATATATTCGAAATTGTTTCGAACATAATCGTTAATCATCTTTATGTAAATTTAGGTATTTAATAAATCAGGGAATTTAATACGATCCTTTTTTGATAGTATTTCTTTGTCAGAATGGAATAAATGTGAAATTCATAAGTTGAAAAGACTCTTCTCGCATTCAATCGTTCCGTCGTAGTTCACTGAATTTGTAGTAAGTCAATAAAAGTCTTGATACTTATTGTATTGAATGAACATAACAATAGTTCTCCAGTTAATAAAAAAGTTTTTGTTCTCCGAAGCAATGCACTACGTCACACATCTCTAATTGTCATGCTTCTCCATCCACTCATTCTGTGATTTAGCAACTTCAACATCTTCCTTTTTTCAATTTTTCATATTAAAGTTACTGATGTATTACAAAAGTATAATTTACAAGAATTAAAACATTAATAATAAATCATTACAGGAAACTATATCAATCAACAACTTTCTTCTATGCTGCCTTTTTGTAATTTTGCATATTTAAATGATTACTAATGAAAAGTTGTACACTCGAAATTGCGCTTTATTTAATTAAAGAATCCGATTTGCTTGCTTTGAATAAGCAAAAGTTTAATGAAAATCGTTAAAATCTGACAAATGATTAATTATTCCAAAATGAATAGTTAACGTTTTTTATATTCTCTTTTCTTCAAGCTTCAATCTTTCCACATGAATCAATTTCCTACATGTGCTCATGCACAACTCCGGCAAAGATGTTATGCTACTATTACAGACTGCACAGTGTAGAAATGAATAACTTTTAAGTCTTTAATATTAAATTAAAATAAGTAAATGGAAAGTTATTTAATGAGTTGTTTTACCATAAACTTTGTAATCCGGAATTTTGGAATTTATAAATAAGAGTGTATATCGTGAAGCTGAAAATA
The DNA here is from genome assembly GCA_959613345.1 of Tolmerus cingulatus. Lineage (NCBI taxonomy): Eukaryota > Metazoa > Arthropoda > Insecta > Diptera > Asilidae > Tolmerus > Tolmerus cingulatus. Next base: position 5,555,054 of record OY390708.1, read on the forward strand.
GAAGATTACTTAACTAGATTAACTACGTTACCAAATTGAATAATAATCCATTTAAAAAAAAAAGAAAATGAAGGTTTCTATAACAACTTTTTCCTCACTCAACGTGTTGATTAAAATTGTTCAATAAATTGATAAAACTACATTTTCCGGAACGATTCGAAAGGTAACGGATAGTTCTCCGGAAAAGGTGCTACTGTTTATACCTGAATTGCGTGGAATATTTTCATATTAATTTTTGCACGCCATGTAGCTATAAAGAGGCACAGCAAGACGAGCAGTCTCGTTTTGCAGACTGAAACCCAAGGTCTGTCGCGGATTTCGTCGCCTTGGCTGATTTATTAATATTCTAGAAGACACTTGAGTGCAGTGCGTAAATGTTGAGCTGCCTTAAAAGCAGTGGAATTGTCGCGGCAATGTAATTAGCATATCAGTTAAAATTTCGACGAGCGGCGCTAGCTGAGGCGATAAAACACCAATCATTAATACACAATTGAGAAACTAAAAACGAAGCTTTATTATTGTTGTAGTCTAGAGATTAATACGAAATTATAATAGTAAAATCCTGAAAATTGGGTCGTTTTACAATCAAGCGATATTCAATGTGGGGTAAAAATAATTTACGCAATCTTTTGAGTGTAATAAAAAATTTTATTTCAAGCTGATTCGCAAAATTTATGAAGAACTCCACAGTGTCGTTTTAATCACTATTGTATACCTACATTTTGCTTATGTAGAAAAATCTCAAAAATTAAAAGAGTATACTTTAACTACAAGCAGTTTCCTGAAATTTCAAATAAATTATTCGGTTGAAATATTTTATTTAAATCTGAAAAACGAATTTCAAAAAACATAATACATAATGGAGCAAGCACTGCGTTGAACTTAGAACCCAACGGAACCAAGTTGGCACTCAAACGAAGCGGATATGTTGGAATATAACTTCCCTTTTGTTATTTCTATATGTAACTCTGCAATTTAAGTGGTTGAAAAGCAATTGCATATCTTTTCAATACCTATACATATATGTTTTCAGTGTAATAATAGCTATTTGATATGTTTTTAATAACTTCTTTAAACCATTCATTAAATTAACAAAAATGTAAATTTATATAAATGTCTGTCTACCGAGAGCAGCCAACTTTAATTCCATTCTTTCGAATTTGTGTTTAGATCTGCGCATTCTCAGTATCCTCCGGAGCGCCTGATTAAATTTGATTAATCCCCAAATGCGGCTCAATTAACTTAATTAGAGCAACAAGTGAATTGTGCATCACGAGAACGAGCTGCCAGTTGGCCTCGGCCCGGCAGAGGCGAAATTCACTCGACCCAAAATTAAAATAAATAGTAAAAACGAAAGAGAATCGAATCGGGATCGGAGCACGTAAACTTTCCAGTCGATGGTGCTGCCTCCTCGCGGTGATTCACCGGCGTGGAATTTGCATTACACTCCGTGAGCCGTGCACACGTAACACGCCCCAGCTCGACCGTGTGCAATTAATTTCACGCGTCAAGCTTAAAACTTACTTTCCTTTATTATTATTTACAATCTTCCTCTTTCGCGATGCAATTTATTGTGATAATTAATCACAAATTCACCTATAAGCCGATCGTTATTAAAATTGCTAATTCAGCAGCCGTACCCACTCTTTTGGATAATTAGGGGGTTTTACTGCCGAAGAAGGTAAAATTTCGGGGAGCCTACAAACGACGAGCAAAAATTTTTGGCTGACTCATACGAAGCAATTTCCTCCACGAGCAGCGCCGAGGAACAAACGATTTTGGGTCGCTACATAATCATAACGCACATAATAATGTTTATGATAAATGCTGTGATTTATTTACTCAGCACAGCAGAGACCTTTGTGTATCTGAGTTATTCCTCCTTCAATATTTATTTATTACAGTGAATGTAATTGGGGATGAAAGAATATTTTCCTTCTCCAGGGTCACCAATGAACCTGAATGCTTTCATTGTTTCTCCAGGGCTCGACCACGAGCTGCCTCCAGCCATTCGGCAAATTTCTGGTGAAGGTCTCAACATTTGAGTTTTGTTTCCACTTGGGATAATGAAATTGTTGGTAACACTACTGAGGCAAAACATGCTGTTTACATAAACAACAGAAGCATAAATCAGTACTAATACTTTATACATCCTACATTATAATTGATGTGAATGCAATCTTGCGCTAATAATATTTAAAACCTAAAAAAATATTGATGAGAAGATGGAATCAATTATTTGTATCAACTTAGCTTACAGATTCTGTATAAACCAGTCAGCCAATTGACGAAGGAAAATCTCGTGTTTCCTGCATTTTAAAGAATACGTAGGGTGAATTTTGTCAAAGTATCTTATAGAAAGCCGGATGATTCGCCAACTTTTTCCAGCGGTGCTATGTAGAGCGTAAAAAGGTAGGCTTTGTTGTAAAAATGGGATGCATTATTCGATACTCGGGAATTGGATGATTCGGGAGGGATTTGTGTTAGACGACGACTTGTAATTTTACATTTATAGTTTTTATGTGCGTCCTGTAAAATTTTCCTCCCAAATTTATTTCATTAGAAATGTGTTGCTTTATGTTGGTTTAATCAAAATAACCTTTTGCATAAATAAGTAATGATGTGAGCTTGTCAACCTCTATTGTCTGAAAATTCAATTGTCCTGATCGGTTTCTTTCCAAATAATAGTAAATCACCTTGGCTTATTTGCGTTTGCGAAATTTATTGAAATTTTATATTTAATTATTTGTACATAAATGTTTTAATATTTTGCAATTGCTATTTCATTTGTTACAGGAGATTTAGGTTAGAAATCCAGAAACCAGACAAGGATTCAGCACATATGAGTATTCAGTGATTATTCAAAAGATTCTAAAAATGCCTCCTGGTAACCTGTTTATTTATTGAAAGCGAATTCGTTTCAATTAAGAAGTAAAGGGAAATACCAAAAACAGACTCTTTTGGGGAGATGCTCCAATTCTCCACTAATTGGGGGAAATTCAAATTGGTACAGCACTGTCTGTTGGATCTGTTCTCTGGTACCCATGCGAATCAGTTTCCTCCCCTTTAATGGGAGATTGCTCCAAAAAGAAAAATGCTGAAAAGCCACCCCGGTGAGCTGATGGAGCCGGGGTGGCTGCCCTGTTGTAGCGTTCAGCGCTCCGCCCCCACCCACAACAAAATGGACCGGATCTGGATGGAGACGGGCATCTCCAAATCTGGCGCTTGTCAAGTTCAAAACGGAGAGACCTATAAAATCTGATTGCATTTCCGACCTCACCTGGCTTGTAACCCAGTTAACCAGAGCGGGGGCGGGGGCTGGCGTGCACCTGTGCGTCGCTGGCGAGCCTTGTTTTCGTGCGCCCGGCCAAGGTGGAGCGCGAACGCCTCGAAAAGCCGCCGGCTGCCGGAGTCGCGTCACCCGGGCGGGCAGCGAATTTACTTGAGGTCCACTTTAGCGCTCCGGTCGGCGGGTGGCGGCTCCGCGCCTCCCAGCCTGAGTCACGGTTGGACGTGATCGAATCGGTCGCTGGCAGAAACTCGAGCCCGAGCGGATCCAGAACGGCCGGAAGCCGAGATCATGCGCTGGTCAGCGCCTAATGTGTGCCATTTAAAATTTGCAATTTGATTCGTGTCAGGGAGCATTTCGGAGACATGGCAGAGCCCGGGGAGCTCTGAAGGGCAGGGCCAGTCCTTCAGCGATGAGACGGGCCAGGAACGGGAATTTGACGTAATCCTCCGCCCGCCCCGAGGGGAGCTCCAGAACCAGCCACTCGAAGGCTTCCGCAGGGAGGTTTGGCGAATTTTCTGGCGGCTGCCAGGCGAGCACCTATCTACAGATTTCCCGAATTTTATAGGAATCATTAAAAATCAAAGTAAACAAGAAATCACTAGTGCGGCGCTCACGCACCAAATGCACCAACACAGGCACACGTCCTTCTCGTCCCGACAGCCGCACTCCATTGGCCGTCAGGCGTGTGCAATAAGCAGAACTCGCACGCACACACACAGCCGACTTACCATTCAAATCTTTTGTCAATTGAGATCGCGTCGACATTTTGCTTGCGATTTTCTGCGGCTGGTCGTCCTCTCCTGTAGTAATAACAATAATCCTGTAGGCAGAATGGAGGCGATGGCTTCTTCAACGGGGACGCGATTAGAAAACATTCACTAATTAACAACACACGGGGGCATCTTTCATGCGAGTCACACCGCACGGGGACTCGTCGCAGCCGTCCGTCGCTGAACACAGAAGTGGCGAAAAAATTCCTCAAAAGTGGAAAATCGAGATGTTTCAAACACAAACAAATACACTGGTCACACTATCATAAAACACTTTTGCACTAAAAATTTACACACCTACAGACATGCGACCTGCAACATACCCGCCGAACATGTTAACCGCCGCGAAGTTTGAAGCCTACTGAAAACTGAGGGGCTCGCGAGAGAGCAAGTGCCGAGTTTTTGGTCCAACGGAGGTCAGTTTGAGAGCAGCTGGATAGGGGGCTGTGCAGTGGTTGCAAATTCTTAAAAATTGCACTTTAACTGAAATTGGGAATGTCTAGCAGCCGGAAAAATCAAATTAAATCGAACGCGGTCAAACAGAAGCCAACTTTAAATCGGATTGCATTTTCAAATGCTAAAGGGTAATTCTAATGATAGAATAGACATAATAACATTTACCGCTGAAGACGATGAAGATTACAAAAATAGCAGAATTAATTAATTCGTTATGTAGTTTGAAAGCTTTAAAACGAATACAAACGTGTAATTTTCCTACTTTGAAAAATTCTAAAACATAACAAAATTCGTGTTTGTTTACCAAGCTGCACAAAATTTGCGCTGGATATCACAATTAAAAAATCCTGAGCAAAACCCTTACAGGTGTGGCAGTACCAACAAATTTCGCTAACATTTCGGCGATTGTTGTCGTGGCACTTGGCAGTCCCGACTAAGCGAAATTAATAAAAACATGATGGCGAACATTTGTGGAATAAACATAGTTGTGAAATTAACAAAATTAGCTGCGACAGCAAGTAAGTGATCCCAGTTAATTCTTCAACACGATCTATTCAAAATTCCCACAACTGCTCCCGATGACACTCGCCATTGTTTTAACAAAATGCGCTTTTTATTGCGAGCTGTCATGTTGACGTTTCAATGCGAATGTGCGAATTATCGAAAAAACAACAGTCGAATTTGGGCCACCACGGAATTTTAGAAATGTCCGGTATTTGTATAAATCCCAGTGAGAATTTAATTCAGTTAATCGATCGCCTGATTGTGGAAAAACAGTACGATGGGATAACTGTTTTGTTACAGGAAAATCGCAGCAAGAATCACTTGAAAGAGGTGTGCGCCGAGGCGGTGCAAATTTGTGTGATAAATTTAACAGAGGACAACTTCAGAAATAATGTCGAGTTGTACATGTGCTGCGAGCAATTGTTAAAGACAATTGCGCAAAATGCGACCGAAGAAGAAATTCTCTTGGAATTGCTCGAGATCATTGAGACGACGAAAGCTGACATCACATTCACATCAACCCTAAAAGCCTTGCAAATTTGCCTCTCGCGACTGAAGAAAAATAGATCCAGAGCCTTGGAGTGGAGTCTGAACTCGATTCGGAGTTACATTTCGGAGCTGAACGTTCCAAAATACTTAGAAACTGGCTACGACGAGAAACAAGAGAAACTTCTCGAGCAAGACGAAAGTATTCACAACGTTCTAACCAACTACATTACGATTTTCTTGTTTTATGAACCACTGTTTAAAGAGCTGGAGGCAGTAAAAAGCAAGAACACTTTCTATGATACAAGAATAAGCCAGAAAAATGTGCTAACTTGCTTCGTGTTGCAGCTCCTTGATAAGCCTTTATCCCTCTTGGACCTTACCAACAAGGGAGGGACTACAAATTACCACTCTCTTCAGTGTGCAAGGACTTTAGCTAAAGATCTATCTGCTCTTCTAGTCGATCCATTCTTTCTTCTGTCTTACGTGGAGTTGCGGGTGCGATGGAAGCCAAAGCACCCAGAAGAAGGAGTCTACGAGCTCGCGTCACGAGATATTTTCTTGGTTGATGAAAAGGCTCCTTTGGTCGCTTTGGGGATCTATTACTACCTCCTTTTTGTGGAGAATCTTATACCAAAAAATGCCCCGAAAATATATAGGAACATGTACTTTTTTGAAAGCTGCCTTTACTTAGTCGTAGTTTTGCTCGAAACCGAACAACCGTCTCATCAATACAAAGGTATTCTCCTTGGATTGAAAATCATCGCGAACCTGGAAGAAGAACTTATAGTCTCCGATGCCCTGGACCTAAATGTTCATTCAAATTTCTGTAACGTTCTCATCAAAATCATAGTCTATTCAGATTCCGAAAGGAATCGTCGTTTAGGGTTCAAACTCCTTAAAAATTATATTTTAAAGTTTGAAGACGATGGGAAATTCTTCCTGCTTAAAAATATAATTCAAATCACAGACCAGGATAGTCTTCGAGGCTATATAATAACGATGTACAAAGATTTCATTGCAGATAGACTAAAGCTAGGAAAACCACCGTTACCAGAAAACTTTTGCGCTAAGGAACTCAGAAATGTAATGCTAAATCACATTTGCGTCCTTAAAAACGGGTTCGAGACTGATATCTTGCAGTGCTCGCAGCAGATAATTTCCAGTCTTAATGTAATTAGATTTTTTGCTATCGCCGATCCAGAAAATCGAACAGGCTTTTGGGAGTTTTTAAATGACTTGGAAAATGATTTCCTTACACCTCTGAGGAAAGGTGTTGTTTTTTCACGGGCGCACTACAAAGAAAAAACAAACGAAACGGAAGGGAATGTGGACGCTTTGGAGGATTTGAGCTCGAGTTCTTCGATTTCGTTGCTGTCTGGAGAAAGTTTGCCCAGCGTCACCAAAGAGGACCAACTTAATATGCTGTCCAATGCCATGCTAACATTTGACTTAGTCGAAAGTTTATGTGCAAGAGTCAGCGAATGTATCGATGCGAATAAACGTAATAAATCGAAATAAATTTTGTAGAGAAAATGCTTTTCATATTTGATACCTTCAGCCTTAACATAATCTTTAACCTTCCAAAAGCTAGCAGGATCATGAACACAAATATTGTTTTATCTGAGTTAATTTTAAGTTACGGGGTGGAGTTTGTGTCCAGAAGTTAAGGTCGGCTTATTGTTTCACTGTGGTTATAAATTCTCTATTTTTTTTATTTTTGGCTACCAGAAAACGTTGCAATTTGTCTGCTACTTGAATTCAAAAATGTTGTCCTATCTGCAATAAACTTAAAAACGTATTAATATAATCAATCAGTGTTTTGTCTGCCCACTGATAACGTTTTTCGTCACCAACATTTTTCTAAGCTCTTGTTAATTTCAATAATTACACTAAATTACTTGCTTTAGAAGAATCATCGTTTTTGTGTCTATATTTCTCACTAAATACAAGCGAAGTATGCGTACGAAATGGTCTGAATATGTTAGAGAAGTTAAAATCCGAAATGTTTTTAGGCATCTTAAATTGTTAATTGTTGTCTTAGTTATTTATTTATTGGAATTATAAAATCAAATAAACAAATCAGTAATATTATGAAATTATTTAGTCCCAAAACCATTTGTACACAATTACGATTTTACTACCCACTTGTTTTTAGAGCTGAAATTTTGGAAAGTGTTGAAAATATTGTAACAATTTGATTTCATTTCTATCTTTTTCACAGATTATGTACACTGTTCCTGTTTTTCTAGTTATACCCATAAAATATTCTTAAAAGAAAATTAATAAAATTATTTAATATTCTTTTTAGATTTTATTGGCCCACTGCTTTCACGACGTGCAGTCCAACTTTCTGTGAATTATTCTCGCCATTTGCACTTAGAAACTAGTCATAAAAAATCCTTATTAATACTAAATAGCATACGCCTATTAAGAAATTTAAGTACAAACGTAGAAGCCAACAATGAGTCAGGCAAAACAGACAAAATCGATGAATTTCGTGCAAGAGAAGAACAAAAGGAACAGGAGTATGAGAAGATTCAGGAGCCGCCACCCAAAGCGGACAAGGAAGAGGCTACTAAAGCCATTCGAATAAAGATCTTGGAAGCATCTCTTCCGTTCGTTTCAACCCATGGTTGGACCAAAAAAGCCATTGCTGAAGGTGCTGAAGTGGTTGGTTATCCGGCTGTTGCTCACGGCATGTTTCCCGAGGGAGGTATTGAACTGTTGAGATATTTCTGCAATAAGTGCAATAAGGAACTTGTGGAGCGACTGAAAGCAGAGACGAATAATGGACAGACCCTGCCTAACGATACCTTAGAATTTCTTACTTATGCGGTCAGGTTGCGGTTGCAGATGATCGAACCGTACATTGGACACTGGCCCCAAGCACTCGCCATCATGTCCCTTCCTCAGAACGTGCCCACCTCGCTTGCCCAAATATTGGCGATGGTCGATGATATTTGCTACTACGCAGGAGATAGATCTGTAGATGTAAATAACTTCTGTAAGGTAATTTGGAGCATTTTAACATTGGTTCCATTCATTTCAGTTCGCATGGTACACCCGCCGAGTAGGTTTAGCCGGTATTTTTAAAATGGGAGAACTGTATATGCTCCAAGACTCGTCGATGGAACACCAAGCGACTTGGAAGTTTTTAAGAAATCGTATGGAGGAAGCAACGCAGCTCGAGGATTTGTTGAGTAAATCAGAAGGTGTAAGCCAGAATGTTCAAAAAACACTTACTTCGGCGTTTATAACGGCAAGGCTTCGATATATTTGATTAAGGAATTCCGAGTTAATAACATCATTCTTTTTCAGGCTCGAAATATACTGGGTCTTGGCTATGATCGTAGATAAGTGAAATTATTGGTTAGTGTGCTTGGGAGAGAAATACAAATTTGTTGAGAAAATGCAGTACTATGAGCCTAGCTTTTACAATAGCGTTTTGAGTTTGTATTTTGTAAATCTGTAAGAAACAGTTAAGAACACAGCTAAAGATGAAATGAAGATAATAAAAAGGCTTGGTATTTGAATGGATAAATATTTCAAAGAAAATAATTTTCTTCCATTATAAATCACTGCCTTTGTCTCACTCATCAGCGTAAAAACTAACTAATTCAAAAATTGCTCCTAAACATTTTAAAATCTTCCTAGGCACCATCACTTGCTTGTGGGCTAGTGATCGAGAACAAAGATATTTCTAAGACAATAGTAGAACCTAAACACGAAACTTTTAAATAGAATTATTTTGAAAGAAAGTAGAAAAAATGATGTTTAAAAATTACTTTTATTTTTAAATATAAAGACTTTTTTCAAAAAATATTAACTTACTTTATAACGAAGGGAATAGATAAAATTTCTTAGAAATTTCACACGGGGAAGAGCACGTAATTAACAAAAAAGCTAAGAACGCAAGCGGAGATTAAGTTGCAATAGAGTTGCTAGTCGATTCCATGTTAGCCGGACTGCCGTTTGCCAGTATAAGACCCTTGAAATCGTCCTCCTCTTCCTGTTCATCAAGCGTTTCCAATTTTTGACTCTTTAATCGCAACTCAAAAACTTGGCTAATTGCCTCCCTGAAGCACAGAAAATTATAATCGATAACCCCCTGACGACTGAAATTATCCTCCCGTAGAATGCAAACAAGTGCTAAGAATTTGTTTACTTCCCGCAAATAAAGAATCGTGCTGTTGTTCAATTTGATTAGACTAGAACTTTGGCAGTCAAAAGCGGTCTCCTCCGAGCTTTAAGAAAATATTCAACTGGGCAAACCAAATATTTTTTTGTTTTAAGTATCCTACCTATATATACTTGAAAGATCAATGACTACATCAATCATGTCGCAACACAGCTCGTAACTCTGCATGTCCACGGGCGAACAGTCTGTCGCAATATATATTTTTGAAACCACATCAAAAAGAAAAGCCTTTTCTATCCCCGAGTTCTATAAACGATGTAAATATTACCTTAAAATTCTTAGCTGGTTCTGTGGGACTCACCGAAATAAGAATATTCAAAAGGTTTTCCAGTGTGGGCAGTTGAGGTATCAGTTTTTGTACAACTTTTGAAAATGCTTCAAAAATTGAATGATCGTAAATCGATGTCAGATGAAAGCTGAGGTGAATTTGATTTAGTCCAGCATCCGCAAGATCGTCAGTAGCACGCTGATGTATGTCTCGTTGTGACTCCATTTTCGAATCATCGCTAATGCCATCAACCTTTAAAATTATAGAGATTTTAGAAACGTATTTTATTGTTTTATTCATATTTAAATGTGAACGATTTTTGTTTCGTGAAGGTTTGGAAAATGTTTTCCATTGGTTTGTTAAAGTGTCCGAATCAAATATGGTTTAAGGCTGTTTGGGTTATTTTATCATCGATTTTTTAGTTTAGTACGGGTAGGGTAGGAATGAGCGAGAGTATTCACTTCATAATCTGCCACTATGCCCTTCGATAGTGTCAGAGAAATTTTGATTCTAATCTCAACAACGATAAAAGATCTCTCAGTTGCTAAACTAGGAGACCGAGCTACCTGGGCATTTATTAATAAAGAGCGTTATTTTAAGGTAATTACCCAAAATGTTTTACTTGCGAATTTGTCCGGATCTAATATAAAGAACCAAATAAAATGCTAGATTCTAAAATTAACTACATAAGATATACATATGTATATTTTAATATACCAAATTTTCTATTTCAAAGGAAGGGTGTGACGCATTTAAAAGATGTCAGTAATCAGGTTTTAATGTTTACAGAGTATGACTTAAAACAACTCTGAGATCATCATTGACCATTGAATTGTTTGATAGCGTAATAATCTTTTCATCGTGCCAGTGAAAATCAACCCACATCTCATAAAACATAAACAAACTCTCGTTAAAGAAAGCAACATCGGATTGCACATTCGGAGTTTTCGGCTTCCAATCTCACAAAAGCGGGTGCGATACGGAAAGTTCCATTGGGAAATTATCTTCGCTCAACACACTGTTTGGGTCAATAATTTGACTTTTACAAAGAGCAGCTCGGCACAATCGCACTGTTCTTTCTCCTGTCTATTTTCAAACTGATAGTGGCTCGAGTGTTGAGCCATTCTGATAAAATTTCACGGCCCCTTCTCTGCGCACAAAAGAAGGAAATGCTCACCTTATGTATGAAGACCTCAAATTTGATCCTGGGATTCACCTTATATGCCTTAATCACGGTATTTTTGAACTTGGTCAGTGCTTCGTTGTAGTCGTCCTTGGCGTCGATAACAAAAACTAGGGCGCCGCACCCTCCGAAAATCATATCTGAATCAAATGTTGGATCGATGAAATCTATTTGTCCGGGAAAATCCCAAATTTGGAACTGTACGAAGCTGCTGTTGTTTATGTCGTCTTTAACAATTTTGCTCGTCGACTCCAAAAAGAGCGTTTCGTTCGGAGACATTTTGTGGAAGACCACTTTCTGGATAGAACTCTTCCCGGACCGTCGGAGTCCCATGAGGAGAATCCGGGGCTTCGCCTCGGTCCCGCCCTGGCTGTCGCTGTCGTGCTCGAACGCCCCATAACCGAAGTCTTTTGGAAAGGAGTCGACGTGATAGCCCATTTGCTCCTCCTCGTCTTGGTAGCTCTGAAATTTTACGAATGAGTCACCCGTCCTCAAAGACGCGTCCAACTTACCATGTTCTACTGTTGCTCTCGACGTGCTGATAAGAGCATGAATTCAACAAGAAGCCCACATGTAGCGCAAAATTATATCTGCAATTAATTCTGACCCCACACCACACAGAAGCTTATTTTCACGCAGTGCTTCAAAAACAGCTGAGACGAAACGTCAGTGTGTACACTGTTAAAAACATTTGATTGAATCATCGACAGAAATGTTTATGTTTTTTTTCACAGAAGTAGAACGCTTCAAATGAAAAATATATATAAAAGTTACAATTTTAATTTGTGCTAAATATAATGATAATTGGAAAAACTGTGATTGTAAAAAAAATTTAAATTACTTAATAGCTTCTTTAGTTCGATCATAGCAACTGTTGTCAGTAAAGCTTTGACATTTGTTAGCAGTATCACGGAAAAAAAACTACACAACAAAACATCCAAGAGCAATTTGCTGTCATTTCCGTGGGATTTATTTTCTGTTTTGTTTAATTTCTTATGGTTTTTTACGGTCACGCGTTTTAATGCGATAAATGATCCTATCGTAGCTATCTCAGAATTAAGATGGGCGATGAAGATCAGCCGAGAAGCGGAAAGAGCCCGGATGATGAGCCCCAGTCCACTATTTCAAGAAATTGGTTTATGTCGCTGTCTCGTCGGAAAAAGTCCAACCAGAAATCTCCGGACCTTGAAAATTCGCCGAAGTCTAGCAGCGAGTGTGATCTCAAAACACAGGATAAAAAGCCAAGGAAAGATGACCGGAATGTCTTCCAAAAAATTAGACGAAAAATGGAGCTTAGGTAAAATTTATTTTCATTTTGCTTTTGTGGCTTCCTATTATTATTAATCATACATTGCTGTTATTAAATAATATTATTGATTCGAAATATTATATGAGAAACCACAGTTTAACTACATTTCAAAAATTTGTTATATCATTAAACTAAACTAAAAATTTGCAACTTTATTAATACAAAGAATTAACTAAGTACCTACTCTGGACAAATTTTCCAATCATAGACGATTTAAAAAAAAATATTGATTGTTGGTTACTTTTGTAGTAAGAAACGTTTTTGTTTAATTTAATTAGGAAATCCTTTGACTAAATTTGCGATAATTTTGCTCCTTTGCCTATAATAACATTGTGGCTTTTAATAAAGGATCAAAGTACAAATTGCTTTTATGATTATCAGCCAGTTCGGAGTTTTTTGATGAATCATTTCGACTGCGGGTTTTGTTGATTTTCTTCAAATCTTTTAATAGATAGGATCACTTATTCATTACACACAGTATGAGATTAACGTGGATATTTAAACAACATTTTTTTTTTGTGCATTCAAAGTTTTAACAACTCCCAGTTAGGGTTTTAAAATTCAATTACATGTAAGGAAGTTACAAATATGTAATTTTAGTAAATGCATACTATGCAATCATATACGTTTATTCATTTTTAATTGAATATTTTTGTATTGAAAGCTTTATAAAATTGAAGATTGAACATTGATGTTCAGGAACAAACGAAAGCATATAGGAAATGATTTCTTCCTCTAAAATTGGCCCAGGCTCCTCTGCAAGGGGCGATAATTTCTATTAAATCTCTTTAGATGTTTTACTGTGAACTTTCATTTGTAGATCAATAACGTTGGATATATTGCTTTTTTTTCTCATATTCTAGGACATAATTCCGAGTATTTTGCCTTTACTTAAGTTGAAATTAATTAAATTAAATTGAATTGACAATTAATTTACAGATTCCCCTCCCGACATAGAAAGGTGATAGCAAGCGAAGAAGAACCAAAAATAAATTTAGAAGAACCAAAGCAAGATGAACCCGAAGCAGGATGCAGCAAAGCACTGGGCGATTACTATCGTAGTTCGATAGCAAAGAAATGGTTAGAGAATGAGTCTGGGCCTAATTTAGTTATGTACAGAGCCTGCTCTGAAATGATCAGGTAGGAGCAATTTGTTATTTTAAAAGTGGACGACTAAAATCTTCCCTCTTAGCCACGGATGGTATTGGGGAGAAATCTCCCGACAAGATGCACAAAAGCAGCTAACAGACAAGCCGAACGGGTCATTCCTTGTTCGCGATTCGGAATCCACTGGGTCCCAGTTCACCTTGAGTTTCCGCATTGGGAATTGCACACTTCATTATAGAATCCAGCACCGCGACAGTTATTGGCATTTTGAGGAATTGCACTACGAATCAATTGTGGAGCTCATAGAGGACATCATGCTAAGGAGTACTGATGAAAACTTTGTGTGCTACGTTAAGGTTCCCAGTGAAATGCAGCCACCTTTTCCAGTTATCCTAAAGTACCCTGTTAGTCGGTACTTAAAAATTCCAGCTCTTCAGGATTTATGCCGACGAACCATTCAACTTTATATTGATCCTGAAAAAGTAGGAAGCTTGCCCATTCCTCTTAAATTGCAGAAGTATTTAGTCGAAAAATCTTCGCTTATTTTCTGAGAGTCGCTCTCCATTATTTTAAGCGTTATTTGTATATTTAGCAATTTTTATTTGTTGTGATTTTTGGTATTGTGACTTTTATTTATCTTTGACTTTAATAGGACAAAATTCTAGCGATTGTTATAGGGCCAAAATATTAATAACGTGTAACGCTGTTGTACTCAAATCAAACTAGTTACTAAAACAAATTGTACCTCGAAGCGCAATACTTGTTGAAGAACTGCAGAAGTAAGACTGCGGTCGGAGGTTTTTTAAAGTCATTTAGATATAGATCTAATAGATTTTGGTGAATTTTTAATGTTATTAGTATTCAGAAGTAGATCTCGCGTAGGAACTTTTTAATTTAACATGCCGATTTTAAGGATAAGTACTCTTTTCGAGTAAGCGTTTATTCAAAGTGTTCGAATAGTGCTACATAATTGCGGTTCATTTTTTGAAATCAGAGTTAATCTTTATTGACTTAGAATTACTTTTTCTATCCCACAATTTACCTTAGGCTGGTCAGAGATTTAAATGACACCAAGGATTTTTATGTATTTTTATTCATGTTCTATATTTAGTTGTAGCTCTTCGTGCTATTTAACTTTTAGGCTTTCAGCTATGCGGGCACAACTGATTGTGATGATTACATTATTTATTTGAATGCAATTGTTCCCTGAATGTAGATTTAAACTGCAATAAGTAATTATAGAATTGAGAAGAACGCACAATTTTGTATAACAAAAAAAAAAAAGAAAGAAAATAATCGAAGGAGAATTTATATTTTGATACTGTTTAGAAATTATAAATAAAGTTACATCTCTATTGCATTGCTTTCAATTTCTTGTTGTGGTGATTAAACTTTGTTTTTGTGAATAATTAAAAAATGTGGCTTTCTGATTTCTTGTACTATTGAAATTATAAATATTACCATTTTACTTATATTTCTGGCATTATGTTTAGGTGGATGAATCATTACTGCTCAATCAGTTTATAAAACAAAATTAGTTTTTTGAAGCACTGGTTAGAAATACAAATTTAATTAAAGTTAGTTCAAAAGTGATTTAATAGGACCTTAGTTTAAAGTTCTTCCTTGTCAAAATTAATTTCTGCTTCCATTTCATTCAGAAGAATTTTTAAAAATTGGCGAAGAAAGGGTTAAAAATAATTAGCAGCACCGCCGCCAACGATGAAAAACGAAAAATCACAAACAATGATAGCCAAATGGCAATCTTCTCTTTTGATTTTAAGCTGTTGCCATCCCTTAAGCCGCAACTGACAGCTGTCAGTGAAGGGATTTTCCGATTTGTTATGCTTTTCTTTCATCCGGAAAATAAATAAGTCTTCTCTTTCGCTGGTTCTGCTCCTTCGGTGGCTAGTTGCTTCATTCCAGGGCTGCGTAGTGTAGGTTCAAGTGTCAGTGTACAGGTGTAGTTTTTAACGGAGATCTCTCAAAAACCGCAGGGAATTTGCATTTTCGTCTGATAAAATCGGGGGTGAGTAGCCTTTGATTGCACCTATTTTGAAATTGCAGTGCTCGCTCAATTGTTTAAATCGTTTGGTGTTAATTCGTGACATCCGCTCTTTGTGAAATTTGCAAAATCGATGAACCGTCTGAAGGCCTTTGTCTATAGATCAAACAGTCTAGGGGTAGGCCAGAACTCGTAGCAGGATTTAAATGTTCTTGGTTTAATTAATTACGGTGAGTGGTCCTCCTGTAACCGCTTTAAGTTGCTTGCGAGGTAATAAGAAAATAAGTTAGTGTGACGAAATATAACAAAAGAAATTTAAAATTTTTGTGAAATTGTTTCTGTTTCTAAGGATTATCGTTTTACATTTTTCTTTTATTGTGGCCAAACGAAAAAAGTATTCCGGTAGCGGATAATAAGATTTAATTCTAGCGAGCAGTGGAACTATCCAAAAATACGTGCTTTTATTAAATATGATCCGTTGCTAACTGCAGGATCAATCATCCGCTTCTCGAGGGCATATGACTTGCAAAATATGAGTCGAAAAACTGTCTATATCATGAAAGCTCTTTAACGGCAGGGGAGTGAAGTTGGAAAGTGTGCGCACAAATAATCCCTTAAGTCGTGCTTTCGTGATTTAAGGATAAATTCCTTGGAAACTTTACAACTTAGTTGATTCGTAAAGTTGCAAAATGTAGAATCAGTTATGAGTTTTCATAGCTGATTGAAATGGCAGCAGGATGGGGCAATCAGAGAGCAATACTCGTAAAACTTTAATCTATATATGTATATAAATCTTTTATAAAAACAAACGAAACAATGAAGTTTTAAAGGTTCGATTCAAACATTTTATAAAAGAACTAGCTTTCTGAACACTAATCTGGCGGATCTAGCAAAATATAAACAAAATAGTGGTAATATAGGAGTAAAATTTTTGAATTCAAGTCTTTTATTTCAAAAGTTACAGGCGTGTAATTTGACATATTTAGGCTATTAAATTGAAATAAACTACATATGTATGTTTCAAGCTCAAAAGAAAATCAACTCGTAACTAATAATAATATTTATGTTTTTTTTTTAACCTTAGAAATGACTGAACTCTCGAAATTTCATCTTCTATTTTACTCCTACGATTTTCCAAAAATGCTGAAACATGTCATTCTTAATTTCTAAGCAAAATGCTAAATACTAATTTTCATTGGATTAACGTTAAAAATAACAGTATTCCCATTCAAATTTTCATCCTCTTTTTACCTGCATAAGGAATAAATTTCCAAAATTCTTTAAGTACATGCATATGTACGTTTTTCCTAATTTCTACTTTAAAAGTCAAAGACCAATCACCAAGAATTTTATTTTCATAAATGAAGGAATTTCATACAAAGTTACAATTGATTTATTTTGAACTAACTACAAAATTTTGTAATTAGTAACTTAAAATAAAACTATTCTTCCCAAAGTATTTACAATTCTTACGAAAATATGAAAAATTGAGCAGTTCATTTGTTTTTATTAAGTGTGTATTTGCACAAATGTTAAGTTAACTTCTCTTAGTTTACCACATTCTGTTTTAAAAATGTTGATTTATCAGCGTAATTTTGCACCGCGTTGCAAGTATTTGCTTATTTAATGCGCAGCAAATGATAAAATCTTCCCACCTAACTCATAAAGCACGTGTCAATTTTATGCCGCCGGTTGTCTTGTTGTTTCCATATCAGTAATCTTGAGAATAAGTACTGAATTCTGAGAAGTGGATATGTAAAACTATAATTATTTTTTCCATGGCTTTTAAAAAATTGCCAAGATTGCAAAGAACTTTCTCCAAAATAAATATATAAATACTTAGTAGCGTCTACGTATTATACAGATGTTGCGCAAACTTCCATCTATTAATTTGTCACATCTCATTTCCACATATCTATTCGTTTCCTCAATGTGAGATCAAGGTCAAGGCGTTACCCAAAAAATGCAACTTTCCTCGAAAGACAACATTGAACTTATATTTTATGAAAAAGTAGTAAACCGGTTTTCTTCCGATGCACGATTTTCCGTTTTTGTTGAATTTGTATCTTCCGCAGATTCGCTTTTGTTGAATTATTTTTAACCGTTAAAGGTACGATGTTTCGACTAAAAGTCCAAATTTATCAATTTTCATCTTTTTGGTTTACATATAGATGTGCAGTGGATTTTGTGGTTCCAAATCAATCAACTTTTTCTATATTGCTTTTTTGTTGCTTTTATTCGCATTCTTCTTAAATTAATAGTTAACCAGTTTTTTAAGGCATACATTCATAGATGTTGTGGAAATTGATTACTACGAATGCAAATTATATATTTTTGTCACGACAATTTCGCATAAACAGCAGCATAAAATGCTTATTTCAATTGAATTCTTTTATATGCAATATTTTTCGGACTTAAGCTTTTTTTAAAATTAATTGTAGTGCCAATTTTCAAGCAATTGATACTTACAAAGTCAAAACTATTTAATAGGATAGGGTAGAAATAAGGCAACTATTATTAATATCCCTATTGACTACCACATATACATATATATTATTTTCAACTGATATAAATAATTGTATTTATTAATTAGGGACGTAAAAACACATTAGGATTTTACTCCGCAGCAATTGCATGAACAATGGTGCAGATAATTGGCAGTTACTTTTATTGCATATCTTTAACTTTAAAACAATGGCAGACAGTAACATTTTACGTACCCTGCGAATATCTCATTTCGCCAGTAACGATATGAATAAATTTTGTGGAGCTTCTTTCGAACCCTCCTATGAAAAAGCCGCTCTCGCTAAAGAATAATCATGCTATATATTTTACACTTTTATGTTTCTTAATTTCTATTAACGATCGATAACTTTTTGCATTTTTAATTTGAAAAACCAAACCCCAAAGTTTAAAATGCAAATTGATGGCAGTGGCCTTGACCACATCTATTTTATGCAACTATATTGCATTTGCAGACCTATGGGAAAGGCTGGCGACACCAATTGTTTATGTTTTTAAAATGCATTCGCATTTATATTCGCCGCCACGAGATAAACATTCACATTCCTCCTCTGCACGTCCACCCGACCGAGGCGAGATTGTTGTTCAAAACAACTTTGAAAAACATCGTTGACTGCAGGCGCCCCAAAGCGCACTTCCACCAGCTAAAGTTTATTTTTTAGCCGTTGCGTAGTGACGCAGTATCGGAAGACAGTCGTGAAAGTCTAAACATGCCCTCTGGAGCAGCCAATCGCGGATAGATAAATGGTCTGATCGTTGCGGAATGATCGTGCCGCGATCCATTCGTCTTAAGTCGTCCAGATAGAGTCTTAAGACGCTCAGACGAATAATTAGCGCAAATCAAAAGCTCTCTCGGCGGACAGTTCGCAGATCGAAACGAGTTTTATGGCGTCATCGGAAGAGCAGTTGCCTTGTTTTGTTGGCCACGAGTATCGCATGGGGCATCGTACGATGTTGTTATTTGCCAGGTTTTGATAACTTGGTATCATCCGATATCACCTGAGGTTTCGCTCCTCAAGTCTCTTTGTTCAGTTACATTTTGGCAACGCCTCGTATCAGCCGACACTTTGGATAAGCAATTCTTAAACCTCAATTGAAAAGACAGTATCAAACTTTGTATTTTTCGGCCTTTATCATGTATCTACCTATTCTTAGGTTAATCAATATTTCCAAGATTCCAAGATAACTCCTTACTACCACATTTCGCGCGCCTTACTTAATCGGTTGAAGTCAACATAACTTGTCCATAAATCACTTAGAATAATAAAAATAAAACAGAATTATGTATATGTATCACAAATCCATTATGAAATTTGGCTAAACCGGTTTTATAATATGAGGTAGAAAAATGGGGCCATTCGAAGCGTGTGTGACATATTTTTGCACAGTCACACATACAAATCTTGTTTTATTTGCTCACGTGCAGTTTAAAATTTTCTGTAATTTGGTATTTTTCGTTATACATTAATACTGTGTAGGTGAATTCCGACTTATTTTTCTTAAAATATTTTGAAATAAAACAATTTTATTTTCTTCTCAACACATTAAATTAAACGCTCTGAAAACAGAAAAAAATTCATTGAATGTTGTTGAACTGATTTTTTCCTCATCCGTGAGAGAAGAAGGAATTTTTATAAAAAACATTGCGTGTTCTGCTTATCATGCAAAACATTGCCGGGGAGCATAATTTAACGCAATCTAAGATTATTTCACTATAACAATTATTTTGCTGTGCGCAACAAGTGCCTCGAATTAAAAGTTAATTTCATACCTTTCCAATTTTCCTCGTACTATTACAGCACAATAGTTTTATTTGGTTTGGTTTTGCCTTTGTTTCCTCAAAATGTTCTCAAATATTTTATGTAATGTAAATTGAACCAAAACAATTTGAAGTTTTATTGGATTTACATGTGTCATTTACAATGTTGTATATCTCTTAAATCTAAATAGCTTATTGATTGTTATAAAAATAGAAAGCGAGCTTAACTCATTTGTTAGGATTTTTAAAATCGATTATTCTCATAACACTTGCATTCATAGAACATATCATTTGATTTTTATTAGACTCCCAAAACTTAATGTTGTTTTATTACATTACGCGTGAAATATTCTCTAATGTATTATTTACATGTAAATAGGGGTTTAGGAATTTTACAAGTTCATACGGTAGTCTAATTAATTTCAGATTTTTAATATTTGTGTAATTACTCCAAAGAAATAGTGTATACTGGTTTTTAAGTTCAAATTCAAAAGTACGATAGTGTGAGTGAAAAAAATTAAATAATAATAATAATTTCAATATTAATCGTAAAAAGTAGTGTAAACATTTACCTTTAAACGTAATAACACTTCATTCAATTTAGATAGTTAAGTAGAACGCTAGAACTCTTTTTATTGCGCACATATACTTTTCTGTAGCATATTGAATACGCGGATGCTCTTCTGCTGTACTTCGTGCTCATAACGAGATGCCCTGGTGAAATAGCGAGCACGAACAGATTCAGCTTCCCCGAATGACTTTCATTTTTATTATTATTTATCCGTCCATCTGGTTCATCCGAGGCTTACATGTGTGATCGTGATCCGAGAAAATGCCAACCGCCAAATTGAACCAAAGCACTTCAACTTGAGAGTGGACTCTAACCTTTGCGATATTCCTCAGACATGGCATCCGTTAATGTCTCCTAATTAATTTTAGTGGATGTATGTGGCTGGCCAATCCGTGGATAAATATCTGGACTACGCTATGTTTTTTGTTGATAGACTATCTAAACCCACTTTTCCAGATACGACAGCAGTCTTCCTGTTGTTTTTTCAAATTCATAGATCAGCACTCTATGGGGGTTGGGATTGAGCGTTTCATGTATTGGCGTTGCAAAAAGCTCTCTCGGTTTGTAGTCCAAAGCTCTATGCTCGCAAGACGACCGTAGCGTTTCACGAACTCTTTTATATTAGTCACTTCTTGCAGAATGGATTTTCAGTGTGAAATCAAAAGGCAACGGGTACTTTTATACCTTCTACAGCCTCAGAAAGATCTTCTGAGGTATATCTTTTAAAAAACAATACTAATTTACGTAAAAACTTTTTGACTGTATAGTGACTGTGTTCGTTTTTGGCAAACGCTAATAGTCAAACCAGACAGGGGTCGTTCAAGTTTTTGTTCTATTGTAAAGTTTGGCGATAATTCACATAATCAAAAATAGCTTGCGTGACGATTTCCATAATAGTTTCCTCTGCGGTGATTTATGTTTCTGTTTTGCCTCTCTAAGTGAATAAAGAAGTGTCCGTCAAGCAGCGGGTTGGCATATGATTTTGTGATATTTTCTTGCCAACGGATAAATCAAGTGAAGGAAGCCAAATATACAGCCTCCCGATGAAAATCAGTGACATAATTTTTATGCAAAGAAATTGGCGTAATTTTTCGATCTTGGGCTAATTGTAGATATTTATCGTGCATACAAAACAGATCTTATCTGTCCAACAAAGGATTCATATTGGATTTTAGCAACGCATAAACGAAGATGCAAGAAAATTGAATGTAAGTGCAGAATGATCAGGGATCATGAAAAGTTCAAGCTCTATAAAATTTATAATACACAAATATTAGTTATATTGGCTATATGCAGATCTTTCCTGAAAATAAATTTGTCCTTGAAATGGTGAAGGGGCACGTGCAGATCTGTTGCATGCGTACTCATTTAATTTTAAATCTACATTTGCGTATAAGACAGAATTATAATTAAATAAAATGCATGAAGTAGCAACAACGCACCCGATCTGCGTCTTTCAGACAGAGTAATTCTACGCTGCCGTCTGGTGCAACCGCATAACGAATGCATTCTTTCAAAAGAAGCTAATCAATGTTTAGAAATTGATCGCGCTTGCATAAGACTGCCACGCGAATGTAAACCGCAATTGTACCTTTCAAGTGCAGATTTCGCTGTGAGCTATCGTTGGTTCGATTTTAACGTCTTTTGCTATGTATTGCGATATTGTAAAATAAAAGTGAAAAAGATTCAATTGCATTGAGCTTTTGAAATCATTTACTTTTGATCATCGATGCGTTATCGCTACGTTACGCATTTGAGTGCTCGGAAATCAACTCTAATTAAGAAAACAAAACAACTCCATTCAGTGAGGTTTTCAACTTTATTGTTGAATGTGTTTTACAAACAAATAAGTCGGCTACCTTCAAGAGATAGCGTCTATTAGTTTATAAATTTATCAACGTTTAAAGGTACACAACAAATAGCAGAAGAGTACAAAAGATTAAATATGGGTAGACGTCTGTTATTTGTTCTTTTAAGAGTTCATGCCTTTTTATAAACTTAAAGAAAGCTGTTCCGGTTTGTGTTTGTGTATATAAAAACTTGTGCATGATATCTCATCATTGATATTCATTGCATTGCAAAGACGTGCCTTTCTACAATCTTAAATACAGCTGATTAGATTAGAAAAACTTGACGGCATTGAAACCATTTAAGTTATCTAATCTTAGAAAAACATAACGGCTGCTTCATGAATTTAATTTTATAAGTTTTAGAAATTTTGCAAGTTTACCATATATCATTTACAAAAAAGAATAAATTTGATTTCATATTTTAAATAAATATTATATTATTTATTTAACTTATTTCTTTACTTTTAGTATCACAAGGGTTCGGATGTATAATAGTTATGAAAATAGTGAAATTAAACTCTTGTAATTGGGTCTAAGTGTTGTTTTCTGTAGAGAATCATTTTCTGCCTTATTACACAATAACACTAAAGCTTCCTGCAAGATCACCCGCAATCTTAAGTACAAGTTTTTATGTTACAAAATCGATGAATTTATTGCGAAATATAAAATTATCTCATTTCGGAAGTTCTTCAAAATATCTGAATTGGTTAAATTATGCATAAATTTCATAATTCAGACTTTGAGCTGAAATACATATACCAAACTCTTACATTTTAATTAAGTTAAGAGTAAAACACGTTTTCTTAAACTCTCTTTTATGTTTGCCTGTATTTAAAAAATTCTTTTAATGCATTATTTTGTCTGCCACAAACAGTCATTTCAAGAATCGTTATACAAGTTTTTTACTGCCAAAAAAACATACGTAGTTTATTAAAACATTTGCTCTTTACTTTCAACTTTTTCGGTCCGGTTTTTTCATATGCTAAAATATTTATTTATAAAATGGACTAAGAAAATTTGGAACCAATGCAAGTTGGTTGAGTAATCCAATTTATTTTTCATGTATCTATTAAACAAAAGGTATAGTGGTGAAACAAATATTTTTTGTTTGAAGTTTTTTAATTATGTGTAGACTTACGAAACGTTCAACCCACAACTTCTCTAAATATATTCAAGAAAACAAAAATACCGAACTAATGGACAAAGTCAAGGGCATTATCGTTCCCTTGGCGCTTGAATAAGCTCGATATTTATGAATCATTGAAGTGGACGGACGCTAAAATGAGTGAAATCTCAATGGAAAAACTCGCACGTGTGTATTCTTCAATTTTGTAATTATAATTAGTATGTGGAAGCAAGGTTGTTAAACTGCAAGATTTTTCAGAAATTGCTTGGGATAGATGGAAAATAGAAATCTTTTAAGTAGATATATCTGATGACCGTAAAGCCTTGCCAACGATTTTTTTGGTGAGCGTTATAATATTTTTTTAAGACTCATACATCCGGTGTTCGAAGATTTACAACATGTTCTCTGAAGATTTCGTCTTTTATTTAAATTGAAATTATTTCCCCCAATTTCAAAAGATTTGTATTAAGAAAATAACGTATGGAACTAAAAAGCAAGAAACAATAACATGTTTCCGCAATTCTATTATACATAAGCCGCAAGGTAGACTGTTATTTTGTAAATATACGTTAATGTAAATCGCCAACCTTTACGTTGGTGACAAAACAAGCTTAAGGAAAATTCAATGCTACGCCGCCGTCAGAGAGGCATGGTATTTTTTGGCACCGGCATTCGCGACCAGCCGGTCTAGCGCTATTTTTAAGCCAATTCTAGTGAATAATATTCATGTTGTACACATTTGCACTAATTTTTCTTTTATATTATAAATAAATGACCACGTAAACAGCAAACAGGAACGAGACGATCTCATAAAAGTTTAACTTCTTAGTAATCGGTACTGATCGACTCATAGATTGCGTCAATGACAAGACTGTCTATATTTGATTTGCTAAGAGTAGTCTTCCGTTGTTCAACAAAAGCTTCTTCCATCCCTCATTAAAGAACAAGTTTTGTTACCTAATCTTCTGTGACTGGAGTTTTGTTTACATTGAATTACTCACCCAGTCTTTCTCGAGTACCTCGATCGATAAATAGAGGGTTTATATTTAAAATTATTCAACTTTAGACATGTATTCATTGAAATTGTGAAATTATAGTTTGAAACATTATAATTTATATATGAATGTCTATGGGGGATGCCTTGAATTTCTCAAGACTTTCATCTCATTCATTAACTTTTCTTATACATTTACACGAATTTCTCTCAATAGAGAGTTCATAATAATTTCTTATTACAACAACCGTCACTTAGAAAGTATACTCAATTTTATTTAACGCGCAATTAATAGAATCCATTTTTCTTTGTCTTTTGAACAACTTTTACATAATTTTAGCGTCCTCCTGTCAAGGTTATAGCTTCAAGATTAATTGACGGCTTATTTTATTTGTTGTCTTCAAAGTGATATTTTATATTCTAAAGAATTTAACAAAGCAATTTTCGTATAGTGTTAATTTTCAATTTCTACAATTTGGCTTTTTCTAATAAGCTCCAACGGATTAATTCATATTTTATTTATGTTCCTTTAGGGGTTACGACTTCTACCTTTTTTACTCCGTTCCATTTTTCTGGTGCTCTGTAATTTATATGTAGTCTCATCTTAGAAATGAACCATATTTCTTTAAACTATTCAGCTTTATGTTTGGTTTTGTAATCAAATAATATTTCCAATTTTTTCGTAAATATTTAAGAAGTTTTTTTTATTCTACAGTTTTTTGCCATTACTATTGTTTTAAAAATCGGTAATTGATAGCTTTTAATATTTCTCGACAAGATTTAATTCTTTGTATTGATTTGCTATCGAACCAGACTAGTTTCGATCGCCTAAAAGGTGACACATTCTTGATCTTTGTACTGTAACGTTTGATTTTTTTAAAATTTAATCTTTGACTTTAGGGTAATGTTAATTATTTCATTATTTAATCAGTATTTTCAAATCTTATCTTTTCAGATTCACCGAAAAGCGCCTTGGCAAATCAACGTTTTTAGGAAACTGCGGTTAAGACATTTGTGCTGGTCACTACACCGCAAGAGTGATATAAGTTTATTGGAAGTGATATTTGTTTAATAGTCGACGTTGTGATAGGTTCGTCTAAATAAAGCATTGCTTAGGAAAAAGTAGAAAACGTTGAAATTGCGAAAAACTGCTAAATAAATGTGCACCATAAGATAATTAAAAAATAATAAACTCAGTGAAATATACGCTTTAGAATAAAAAATTCCTAGTCGTAAAACCTAAAACCATACTCCCAGATCTCAAGCCATCTTTGGATATATTCCTGACGGTAACCATTAAAGACTTCATACTGGATTGGAGTAGCCAAAGATTTTTAAGGATGTATAGTCTTGCACGAGTATTTAGTAACTTTAAGGAGTTCTACAATGATATTAATGGAGCTACATTGACCGGTGCCATTGATGTGATAGTTGTAGAGCAACCAGATGGGGATTTTATGTGTTCACCGTTCCATGTCAGATTCGGAAAACTGGGAGTCCTTAGAAGTAAGGAGAAAGTGGTAAGATACGATTTTGAATCAAAAATATATGGCTGTTAAAACATATTCAAAATTTGAAGGTTGATATTGAAATTAATGGTGAATCCGTGGACATTCACATGAAGCTGGGCGACTCTGGAGAAGCCTTTTTTGTGGAGGAGTGCACTGAGGAAGATGTTGAACAACTTCCAGATAATCTAGCAACTTCACCAATTCCTACGATAGAATTTGATAAATATGATGATAAGAAATTTGCGTAAGTTCGCTAAATGTTAGAAATTTTATGTAATTTTTGTTTTGTTTTTTACATTTATTTAATATTTCGCTGTCTTAGCAGAGCTAGTGAAAATATTCCCTTGCCAATACCAAGACGTAACTCTATTGACTTTTCTAATGAACTCGGTGATGACAAGAAAAACACATTGTTTGAAAATCAGATGTCTGATTTCAGTCAGAGAAGGTGAGCGCTCCTTAGTTGCTGATAGCTTTTATTTTTTAGTATTTTAAGTTCTCTTTTTATTATATTTAATTCGCTTTTGCTGTAGGAGTTTCGTTTTTAATTATCAATGTATTGTGGAAATATACTTCTATGCTTTAAACATTTTCTAAAATAGACATACTGACAATAGCATGCAAAGGAGACCTGACCTGTCCGAAAAAAAAATGGAATTTACAACACAGAAAATTCGGCAGGAATGGGCTGAATGTGAAGATCAACTGTTTAAAATAGAACCTGCAGAAAAGCCACGGGTAAATTATATTGCTCATTTATTTTGAACTTAAAGAATTGTCGTGTCATCTAATGAATTTTCTCAAAATGTTGTTCCTTAATTTTAATTACACTGATTTTGGGTTTCTTTGAATTTATTTAGCATTAGTCTTTTCTATTTAAAATATATAGGACTGGAGCAACAGCACACTCAAAACTGAAGAGATAGTCGAAAAGTCAACAGAACAACAGCCTCCCATCCTTAATATAGAGGAACCTGAAGTTAAAACCAAAGAAGAAACTACCACCAATAACATTAAAGAAGATTCCAAATCAAAGAAAAAGCGCCGAAAGAAGTCTCAAATGAAGAAAAAGAATGCTCAAAGAAAAAGTTCCTCTAGCAGTTCAGTAGGAAGCGCCCAACAAGAAAATACAGAAACTGATGCAGATACTGTTTCAATATCGAACAATACAAACTCTTCCAACGATGAATCATCCCCGAAGGTTGAAGATATCGTTTCGAAACCTGCATCTACTCCATCAGAACTAAAGGAACTGCTTCCAGAAAAGATGGTTACTCCAAATCGTATTCGAGACTTGGATATTCATTTCTTCAGCGACACTGAGGTTGCAACTGGGATTAGTCCTCGCACTTCTCGACCCTCTACTCCTATTCAAAGCGACAGCGAGTTGGAGATTTCTCAAAGGGAAAAGGAAACTGGAAATGACATTATGACTAATTCTGCCTCATGGAAATGGGGTGAGTTACCCACACAAAACGAAGAGCCATCGGACGCTCCACAAGGTCAACGTAACTCCATGCTGAGTGGAATGTTTAGCTTCATGAAAAAGACGAATAAATTGAGAAAGAATGCAACCGAGGGCGTTTACTTGTCTGAGCTCGATGCTGAGGGCATGGATCCTGAAATGGCTGCTTTATACTTCCCTTCTATAAACAAGGATGCTTCCATGAACCAAAATGAAGAGGATAGGGAAAGTGGAAATGGTACTTCATTGCCAAACAGCCCAAACTCTTTGGAAGGTCCGAAAAGTTTGGATTCCGATTATGAAGAAGGCAAATCGGAAAAGTATGTTTTTGTAAATATTAATTGTAATGAACTAATTTTACTAAAGTAATACTTCTTTTAGATATTTGGAGTTTGTAGCAATGTCACTCTGCGGAGGAATGGAAAAGGGTGGACCAACTGATGAAGAATTTGATCAACATCTAGTCAAGTACTCTGATGTAAGTTTGTAATCTTTTCATTATTATGAATTCAAGATCGAAAAAAACTAACAAGTTTGCATGAATTCTATCCACACATTACTGACTAAACATTCATAATATGTAAATAAAAATAGACAACAATTTTGTAGGTTTGCGAAAACCCAGGCATTTTTTCCACACCAAACTTAGTAGTCCGATTAAACGGAAAATACTACAGCTGGTCCGCTGCATGTTCCATTATTATGACTATTATAACTTTCCAGAAACCCCTTTCTAATGTGAGTTAAATGATAATCGGAGAGTAGACATGAATAAATCTAACTTTCCCGTATTTGTAACCCTAAAGGAAGCTATAGAACAACTGATGAATTCTGCCAAACAATCTTCTGAAGAGGCTGCTAGCAAGACTGATTTAGAAAACGCTTCTTCAGAAACCCAAGAAACGAAAAGAGGCTATTCGTGGTGGTACTGGCGCCGTTCTGGGAACGAGAAGCGTAATAGTAAAGAAAGTGAGACCAAGAGTAGGTTCTCGGTTAAACTTGTTTTGTAATACTTTTCTATTGGTTTTCTTGAAAATGCAGTCGATCCCGATCAAATGGCGGTAGGAACTCAAACATCACGTTCCAACACTCCAGATCATCCTGATGGGCCAATGAAATCGAACATAGAAAATGGTCAAACTGAAGAGAAGCCCGTGGACGCGAATGTTTCCAAATCACAAGATATGTCGATAAGCCTAATTTCAAAGTCTGAGAAATACAAAAAGAGCTTAAGACTTAGTTCTGATGCGATTGTAAGTATATAATTTTTTTTTTGTATATATGCAATATTTTACCTCTACAGCTATAATCTTTTGCAGAAAAAGCTAAACTTAAAACCAGGAATAAATGAAATTGAGTTCAGTGTTACAACAGCCTACCAAGGAACTAGTCGTTGTAAATGTTACCTCTTCCGTTGGAAGCACAGTGATAAAGTAGTCATTTCGGACATCGATGGAACCATCACTAAGTCAGATGTCCTTGGACACATTCTTCCAATGGTCGGAAAGGATTGGGCCCAAATTGGAGTTGCGCAGTTGTTCTCAAAAATAGAAGCAAATGGCTATAAAGTTTTATACTTATCTGCTCGAGCAATTGGTCAGTCTCGCGTTACCAGAGAATATCTTCGTTCAATCAGACAAGGAGATGTCAAGCTTCCTGACGGTCCGTTGTTGCTTAATCCAACGTCTTTAATTTCTGCACTCCATCGAGAAGTAATTGAGCGAAAGCCAGAACAATTCAAAATTGCTTGCCTCAGTGATATCCAAGCTTTGTTCCCGGGTAAAAATCCATTCTATGCTGGTTATGGAAACAGAATAAATGTAAGATCCACTTTCAAAAGTAAAAGAGAAATATATATGTATATATTAATGTTTTCCTTTTTTTGTCGATCCCTAGGATGTCTGGGCTTATCGGGCTGTTGGAATTCCTATTATGAGAATATTCACTATCAACACAAAGGGGGAGTTAAAACACGAATTAACGCAAACATTCCAGTCATCGTAAGTACTTTTCATCTTTTTAGCCAGAAATTGTTTTTCTGGCACTCACATTTAATTCATATTTGTTCGGTTGTGACTAATGAAAAGGCAAAAAAATCTAAAAGATACTTATTTGCTAAACTGCCGGGTAATATTGGCATGAAATGCACTTTTGTTAACAATGCTGCTCTTATTTATGTTATATGCATGCAGTCTTTCTAGTGTGAAATGATATATTTGATGTGCTTTTGTAAGCAAATGTTATGACATAAGAATTATAAAGATGGACTGTATTCTCCAACGATCATCAGTAAAGTTCCCAGCACTATTCAAACGGCTGGTTGTTGAGTTATTGTAGAAGTAAAATTCTTCTAAAGCTACTGAAAATAGTTCTGATCAGATAACCGATTTAAACAATAATCAACATTTACACAAAATTATCAACTCGTAAAAATTGACAGTAAAACACATGGTTCAAAGAACTAAAATTAAAACATTTGCTAAAATAATCTACCCATTTCTAGCAAACGTGTAAGTCCAGATGTCCTTATTTCTAATTTCCTTCACCTTTGCACTTTGATTTTTTGTTTACAGAAATCACTCCACTTAGTTGCCATATAAAAATAAAATTATCAATGTTACGTTTTATGCAACAAAATTGCGCAGACTCTAAGCAGACATGTGCCGATTGTCGTCGCATGTGATCCTATCACATTTTTATTTTATTCATTTTCTAATCAACATAATTTACAATATCGCACTGACGGTACGAATTATACAAAGAGCCTTAAAAATTGATTGTTATTATTATTTTTTTTTCTTAAGATTAGAAAATTTCGTATTGATTTCATTGTAGTTTTTGAAATTGATTATTGAAAATAAAATGTATGAATGAACTATAAAATATGGAATAGTCTTGCAAACCGAGTAATTCAAAACAGACCTTAGGGTCTTGTTATAACTTGTGAATTACATACATACATATATGTGTATTGGTATTATCACTCGTCCACTGAAGGGATATTCTGATCAAATTTTGAATGTTGGGCTTTTGTACCTATTATTTTTCCACAACTGCATATATTATAACTGAATTACGGGCTGCGACCCCTGTAAAAATTTGTCTTCTCTTAATTTGACTCATAAATCTTAATAGAGCCTTACTACCTGATGTGTTGTCGTGATTTGTGTGATAATGATTGGCTATATATAGCATTGATTAAATTGGAAATTTAGTGAAATTTGCAAACGCATTATTCTGCAAAAACGCTTGAAAATTATAAATTCACTACTAGTCTTTAGCTACATTATTTTTTACTTTGATATCTCTTTTTTCTTAAGACGGATTTTATAATGATATACATATGTCTCACTATTAAAATGTATGTAATCAATTTTTATATTAATCAGTTAACAATTGCGTTATTGTATGAAAGATTGTTTCTGAGTGGATTTCGGATAGTTTTATGCTAAAACAATTGAACGTTAATTCAATGAAGTTATAGTAAAATGAAATAATACTACAGGAGCTCAATTTAATTGTTTAACCCATATTCTCCCTGTTTTTATTTAAATTAATTAGAATAATCAACAGAAGTTGATTAATAAATTAAGGTGGATTGTTTTTCCCTAAAGTGAGTGTCCAACTAAAATATAACATGCATTAAGTTTTTTCAAGCATGAGGGAGGGTGTGCAGTGCGGGCATCGGCCCTCTCTAAAAAACACTGATAAAATTAATCTTATTGTACAAACGCAAAACGAAGAAGTCATTCACAGTCATCTATGTATATTAAAATTGCATAGAACTGATAGCAAGTTCATTTTTAGTTACGCCGGTCAATGTCTAGTGGTGGATGAAATATTCCCTCCCTTGAGTCGTGATTCTGATGATGACAACGATTCGCATAATGATGACGATTTTGAAGATGAATTACAATTTGATCGCTCCGACGATGAAGTTGAGAATACCAACTGAACATAAAACGGATATGTGTTATGATTGTGATACCTAGAAACAACGTACCTTAAGCAGACAATTAGAGCTATTTATATTTTTCGATTAAGTATTTAATACTTTTTATTCCTATAACATTTACTGTGTATTGCAATTAATGTGTATTTCTTTTTTGTTATTTATTTTTAAGATTGATGTTAATTTTGTAAAACAAAATAAACTTTCGCAAAAGTCCAGTATTTTAGATTAATCTCCCCCGTCTGAGTCATTACATTTGTATATAAAAACTCATTCGGTTTTGGGAAAATTCATTTCATGCACATTTCCGACATCAAAGTACATCGCGCATTGATTAACAAATTTCATGAATGCTTTTGTCATCATCATTATCATGATTACCCTGCTATCACTCAAATAAAAAAATAAAAAATGCATTAGTCATTTGTGGGAATACTTTCGTGCTTTTTACTGCTAGTATAAGATTTATGGGGCTTTTGCAGCAATACTTGCAATGCAAACTATGTATATTTAATCTCAATTTTCAGCGAGCGACTTTTTATATATCCAGGTAATTTTGATCTTTGGTCGAAATCGCATGATAAGTGTTAATAAAATTTCAGAAATTCTCAGACTGATATTGTATTATCAGAATGACTTTGTTTTGAAGGAGTTTTTATTGAGTTCAATTGAATCATACTTTTCTCTAAGCAACGAAAAATTTCACAGATTGTAGGTCATCATTTTACTTCAAAATAATTTACTCTCCTATAAATTGTAAAGCAATTGTGGAACTACGTCATTTGTTTTATCGTTCACTATTTAAATCCATTTGATCCTTGAACTGTTGAAAAGATTAATAGATTAAAGAAAATGTGGTACACTATTTATTTTTGTTAAAATAAAATTGATAGATTTATTTTGCAATATAACATTTATTTTCAGTAAAGTTGAAGACTAATAAAGATAAAGATTGAAAATTTATTGGAAAGGTTTTCAGCATTTAATAAAACAAAGACTGTATGCATATAAAATAAGACTACTTCTGCCAGGAAGTTATTTCTTGAATTCTATTTTAGAAATCAAAGATATTTAAGTCTTATTTTAAACACATGTATACTAAAAACTTATGGTTTCCAGTATTTATATTTGTTACATAGTAAAGGACTTTTGAACCCTAGCTGAACTGATAAAAGAAAAATAAGAAATCTTCTGTTTTTGGAGAATTTCAGCCAATTATTTTGATCAACAGTGAAAGCTTATGCATCTTTTAAAATAAGTTATAAAACTATCTGGGGTAATTTGCCTACTTTATTTAATGAAACAAACAACCCCTAAATTTGACTGAAAGTTGTGCATATAAATTTTTTTCAGCGCCGTTTAATTACAACTGTTATTATTCCCAATTGCAGTCGATGTAACGCGTCTGCTTTGCATCACGTTTAAAAATTACATAGTGGAAATTTTTGTTGATCCTTTGTAATAATAAACACTCCTTTCGAAATTTTCTATGAAATATAAAGATGTGAGGCGTTAGAATATTATAATATGTAAAAGTTGCAAATATCTCACCTATCTCATCATTATTTTTGCATTACAGCTATTGTGGTATGACGTACATCGTAGATCAATTATTTCCACCTATTAAGGAAGACGAGGGTTCCTATGAATACTCTAATTTCAACTACTGGCGTGATCCCATACCTGAACTGGAATTGGATCTCAAGCCGAAGCAACCGAGTGCCCAGACCCAACACTCAGCCCCCCAAAAAGCTCTAGCGACCATTCCAGAAAATTAGATTTGTAATAGTGGCATAATCAAATAATTAAGGCTTAAATTATTTTAGTGAGTAGCATTTATTTATCTACCAATGTTTACGATTTCAAAATATAAGTTCTAGTATACACGCAAATCATTCAAAAATATATCTCGAAGAACTTTTCAGTTGCAAAAAGACTATGTATTTGTGGAGGATTAAAATTCGTATCGAGATTGATCCAAAAATTTTAAGTACAGTTGATTTAGTAATAACATATAGCTTAACTCTGCATAGATACGTCATAAAAAAAGTTCTTTTCGGCACCAGTTAGCAGTGGTAATTTTTGATGCGAAGCACCGAATATAATTTAATCAGACAACTCTCAGCGAAGATTTTATCCAAAGAGTCACTGTATGACTATAGACTTTAGCAGTATATCAACAAACTACATAGCTTTTGAAGAAACGTATTCAATAACCCGTAGCCAAGAAGGTTCACTAGTAGATAGTAGTAAGGTAAGGATCGAGCGTCGGGAGATTCATGTTGTCAATGGAATTTTCATAATACTTTATTGCATATTTATACAGAGTGAAACAGCTTATTAAAGTGATTTCCATATACTAGCTATCGAATTATTATCTACGACGGCACTAATGGCGAAGAGCTTAAAAATTCCTTTTTAATTTCCATTTTGTACTGTTGACTATTTAGAAGTATTCTCATATTTATACTCTTTACTTAATCTATTAATGCGATTGTTTGAAAATGTGATATAGGACTTTTGTTAGCATCCACAGATTATTTTTTATTTACGTTTTTCTTTTGTACCATGCCAAATATATTCATAAATAAATTTGTATCCGCAAAATCAAATGGCTTCTTACATTCAAGTGCTTATTATATCAATAAAGCTTAAATGTGTAAATTGTGTTTTTAATACTCCAATTTCCAATTTCCTAATTTTTTGAGGTGTCTAAAAACATAAGAAAAGACAGACAGACGAATACATGAGCGATTGATGGCATAGTGGCTCACGCATTTCCGAAAACCTGGATTCAAACCACAAATATTCAAAACTAATTTTTTTAAACTGAAGCTATAAAATTTTAATGTGTATAAAACAGTTTTTGGTGGCACTAATTTAGAATTTACTATATGTATTTATTTTTGTTGTATATTTAATTTTAATCAACGGATTAACGTAATTAATTTACTACTACTGAGGTAGTAGCGCAGCAGCAGGCGACAGTGGAAAGTGCAAGCCGACAAAAATAAAACGGGGACATAGATCAGGCTCCTTATTCTCTGTTACAATCATGTAAAAATTTCTTAAAAAATTTGCCACAGTCCCTTGCACTCAGTCCGAACTCCAGCAAGATTTCCATTGCATATCTATAAGCTATAAATATAAACAAATAAATTCTAATGTTCTTCTTCCTTTAAATCTCACGTTAACTAATTCATACAGTGGAATTATAATTCAGAGAGTGATTCGGTTCAAATAAAAATAATTTTATTGTACGTAAGACTTAATCCTAAGTAACACAGAAGTTAACTGCTTCCTTCATCTTCGTCCATGTCGACATCATCCTTGTCAGAGTCCTCCTCATTCTCGCTTTCCGCGTTAGCTGACTCGAAAGCCTCGAACCCGTCCGTTTTGTTCCAAGCAGCCTTGATCGTCAGCCTAAATTTAGCCATAGGTTTGCCTATCAGTTTCAAAATCCTCGCCTGTTCTGGCGTCAGGACCTTGCCCTTTTCGCAGACGGTGTGATCCCCGTACAACGTAACAATTCCTTTGTGAAGTTTCGTTGGGAGGCCGAGAGAACGCAAGTGCGGTTCAATGGCATGTGAGAATTCCTCCAGGGGTCCTTCCTTCAGAACCACCGTTTCGGTAGCCTTGAAGCCACTCCGGGCGTATTCTACTGCCCAATAATTTTGCGCCCATTCAAGTACTTCAGCTTTATCTTTTTCCGTGAATAGCAAACCGCACTGTCCTTGAAGTCTTTCAGAGAGCTAAAATTAAAATATCGTTTTAAAATATGGGAAACACGAAAAATGGGGTATTTTAATTTGCTGGGATACTTGCAATTATAAGACCAAAAATTAAACCATATTTCCTATTTAATCATATACAGGCTTTGTACAACAAGAACAACCCAGTAACCATCTTCTCTAAATTATGCATGCTTGAATGCATACATGCATTTACAAAGAAAAAGATCTACGTTCGATATTGAATTTTTCAATCTTATGTTCTCTTACGGAAAGACTAGATACATTTTATTTGAATGCAGTAGGCTCGAAGTATCAACAACACCGCGATATTTTTTTGTAAATTCAATATTTTTAAAAGTGCTAAATCAACAAGCAAAACAGAACAGGCAGTTTTATGGTGTATCTACATACATTGATCTAGGTACTGTGACCCCCATCGAATTTTGTTTAACAATTTTTATATTCAACTTGAAAACAAATTTAGGGATGCCGATCACTTAATGAAAGTTAAAAATTAAGTAGCTACTTTTTAAAACTGGTTTGTTCGCTTTTCATTAACAAACACCAACGCTCTTATCGGGTTATCTAATATGTGATAAAATCATCTTGGTGATCCTGAACTAATCCTTAAGTTTTAGGACTTACCTTGTGTAGCCCCGGCTGTACTTCCTCATCTTCTGTTCGGCCTAATCCAATTTGCATTACTCTGTTCTTCCCGAAGAAAAACCTCGAATTCTTCTTCCACTCCTGCCGCAGGTCCTTCAGGAGGTTGTTTCGCATATTGTGGACAGAGAAGAGGAAAATGTTCGGGTACTTCTCCACGCAGTGTCGCATGTCTTCGATGATGTGCTGCTTCCATACCAACCCTTTTCTGTCGGTTTTTGTTAGTGAAACTGAAAAAACGGGATGTTTAGTTCGAATGGTGTTTCTTACGAGGTTTTTCACTTACCTTTTTTATCCCTTTTCGAGCGAGGCATTTTGAACGTCAACTGCTGTTCTCACCACGTGCGTTATTTACGCCCCGCGAGCAAGTGACTTTGACAGTTCGTTCGAAGTACAGTACAGTACAAATATTTGCGAAGTGCGCTCTCTGGTAGAGAATAGAACTTTTCATTTTTTTCCAAATGCGTCATAGATTTTTTCTTCTTTAAAATGATTTTAAAATGAATAAAGGCTTAATGAGTCGGTAAATTAAAGATTTTCCATATATTTTGAGTTGTATCAACGTCAGAGAGAGCAATAAATGCAACTTTTCATAACCAGGTCATTGCCATGTAAAATCCTGCGTCGAGTCGAATCGCAGTCACCTTCAATTCAGTGAAAACAACATTCAATCGCAATTTTTGTTTTCGAGTCGGAGGTGTGTTAAGGTATTCTTCTAATTGTAGATAGACTTGCAGGCGTGTACAATTGTTGGCCGATAAATTCCGAGGTCTTGTGCAAAGTAGTCCAGGTAAATATCGTTTGCTTTAAGTGAGGAAAATGTGAAAAATAGCCCGACGAAGGGCCACACTCTTGACAACCGATCGTCACTGGTCAAAAAATTCACAAGTGCGGCAGAGGCGCGGCTTAATTTCGAGGCAATTTCGTTAGTCATCCACCTGCCCTCATTATTTAGCCACAATTCAATCCGAGACATCTTCATCTCGAAGACGGTGAAAATACCTACAGGAGAATTTTGCGGCTGGCGTGACCTGACGCTCAGTGAAATCGGGGGGAAAAGGTGCACCTTGCTAACACCTCCATTTTTAATTCCATGCAATGCGCAACGTCGCCTTGGTGGTGGTAAAAATGTGACGCAATTTCACCTTGTAGTTTTGTTCTAGAATTAGATGCGAGAAAAGTAGTAGAGACCTGAGCGAGCCGGGCGGTGCGGGCCGGGTCGCCCGAAACGACCAAAACTAGGCCCCAGCCGGCTCGCCGGCTTCTCTGTCGCATCGTGCGCACTATCGCGAGATATTGAAAAGTCTCGATGATTTCCGCAATCTTCGGAAATTTATTATCAGGGCGCGTGGTAACGCCAAGATACTGCGGCCGGGGACGGATTTCTGCTGCATAGTTTGCGAGTCGCCCGGATTCCGCGACTCCGCGATGGGTCTTTTGCGCATGAGATTAAAATCGGATCTTCCACCGGACACCTTCGCCTTTGTGTAAATATAACACCTAATTAGGATTCATGCTTAGCTGCGTAGCGCGGCGGTTGCAACCCTTTTATCCTCTCAGGTTCTGCCTCGGCACCAATCTCAACGTACCCAGATTATGACAAAACTCAGAACACTTTTTTAAATAAATTGTCCTTAAATTTACAACATAATTTTATTCCTTCGTTGCTACTTCGTTTTATAATTCAAAAACTCCTATTCGAGGATCGCACAGAAACCCAAAGTAATTTTCTAACATGGAATTTACGCATTTTAAGTTTTTTGAGGTTTATGTAACATAAATTATTAGTTTAAAAAATTTCAAAATTGGGTACTTATTAATTCTTTTTAGAAAGCCGTTACTTTTACAGGCGAAGGAAATTTTATATCAATATTTGGTGTAGAATTGTTTTTGAAAAATATAAATAAAAAACTTAAATGTTTTCTTTAGTATTTTGCTTTGCTATAATTGTAATAATCAACGGTCAGTTAGGATTGCATAGTTTAAACTGGAAAGTAATCGAAAATGAAAATCACTTCTGGACTTCTTAATATAATTAAGCAAGTCTCGCCAGTGCAGCCAGACATTGGGTCTTTGGCGCAGATTCCCAAAAGAGTAAGTTTTGAGGTCGTATGATTAGCTTTTATTACAGTTCACTTATCCAACAGCTCTTAATAAAGTTGAGTTTTGGGTATAAAATTATCAGAATTTTGAATTCGCCAAATACTAACATTATTTGATTATCTAATGAAAAACCGTATTTTTCCGATTTTAATGTTGGATAAATAACTTTCATTCAGCGGAAGCGAGTTCATATTTTAAGTTACGATTTCTTTCTGATATCAGGCCATATAAAAAAAAAACTATTTACTTTTAAATATGAACTAAAGAAATGAAACAAAAATTTTAATCTAGGTGCGTAAACTTTAATATTTTACAAAAACACTTCAAACGTTTATCTGAACTAGATTTTAGAATTCCTTAACTATTATAAACGATAAAATCATTTGTTGGAAAATTGTTGTTCATTTTATAATTTATTAGTATAACAATATATTTCTTATTGTATTCCCTCTTTTACAACATTTATACAGTGTTTTTTAAACACAATCCAATTATTTTCACTCTTTCAGCTGTCTGAAATTTTATTAAAAAATAAGGAACCCCATACCCTAATGAAGTCTTTACTGCTGTACTTTTAAATTTTGGGGTAATCTAAAACTATTATTTCTCAGGAAATGCGATTACACATTTTCCTCGCATTATGGAAATTTTTAGGCGTACCCCGAAGTGACAAAAAACAACCCTTGCAATTTGTTGTAGGTTTGTCTGTCCGTCTGTATTTTTTAATCATGATTTCCTCTGAAATTTTGAAAACGTCGGACAGTAATTTTGTTATTGTGTAAACAAAATAGTTAAATGATTTTTATGTTAACCGCCGAATCATTTACATTAAAAGTTTCTAAGCTAATAAATATGAAGCTTAACAAGAAAGAATGTTTTCAATTTGTCAGATAAAAAAGGTTCAAACCCAAAAGCCGTTGCGGCGCTCGCACCTCCCTTGGGTGTAATTTGCGAAATTTCATTGAAAGTCCCGGTCGGTCCAACTAGTACTTCCCTCGCTGCCAGCTCTATTCGATTTCGATCGCACTTCACCGAATTGTAAAGAAAAAATTCTCAAGTTGCCGTCTGCACAGGCACACCATACACTTCTGAGCTGAATCGCGGTCTCTCGAAGCGAGCAGAGTTGATGAGTGTGTATTTAAAATAGTGTGTAGAATTGTGCCATTAATTCTGTGCTAAATTCCTTTCGTCCCTTCCGCCACGCTAAAAGTAAGTAAAATTACTTTTTTTAATGGCATAAATTGTGAGCTGGGAAAAGTGATTTAAATTATTTTCAATTATTGAGCTAATTCAGCGGGAATGCACATCAGTCAGGGGGAAAAAAAAGTATTTTTCTTCAATTTTTTTTCTAAAAGGAAAAAAATTTTTTTTTCTTTTGCTCTGCTCGGAGTGATGTCGCCAAATCGGAATGAGTGTTTCCAGGAGTGATCGATACTCGCTCTCGCCGGATGGTTTTCAGCTAGCTGCGGCGGAATTTCAGTTGAACCAGTCGCTGTCATGAAATTGTTTTATGGATTGAATTACTTTCGGGGTTTGGAAAAATTGTGAAGGTGAAATAATTTGTCTTGGCGTACTAAAAAACTTGCGGTATCTCTCTGGGGCCAGTGCCTGAGTGTTGGTACGCGCATGTGCTTGGGTGTGTAAGTTCTTCTCTGTGACGCATTGAGGAGTGTCCGGCCGCCATTTTACATACATGCGAAGTTATTAGATCTTGTTACTAATAGAAAATTTGTTAATAATCGCAGCGGAATCACTCAGAGACGGTGGTTTTTTTCATCTTATTTTTTTTTCCCTGCCGAGCGGAACAATTTAGGTAATTTTTGCGTATTCGCCCTGTTCCGGCACTAGGTGGAAGCACTCGCCTGAGTTGTGGGATGGTGGTGGCCGCCGTCGCCGCCGCGAGTGATTGATGGTTATCACATGTCAACCAGCTCGTTTACTTGTCTAAAAATTGCCTTTCGCAGTGAATTGCCATCGATTCGGTGCACCTTGAGGCCCGAATGTGCATTGATAAAATTTGTGCCGCTCCGAGCGATGCATTGCGTCGCATTCTCATTTTTGGAAAAAAAAAAAAAGGTTGGCTGTCCATGTGACTGGGGTGCTGCTGTGCAGCCTACGGAGCACCTGGCTCTTCGCCACCATTCCCCATTCATCCAGTTCTGGAATTTCGGGGCTCATTCTGATTGTAGTTCTGTAATTGGGTTGGATTTAACAAATGAATCGAATTAGACATTGTGCCAAATCGCCACTGTTGACAATGATTTTCACGCGGGCTTATAATTCCCCCATCTCTTTTACATTTCTAGAAGAATTTTATTTTTAACTCGGTCGTCATAGAAATCACTAACATTTTTTTTTTGTCTTATTCCTCTCATGAAGCAGATCTTGTTGGTAACAGGCGTTGGATTGGGCCGTTCCGGGCATGCGATATTCGAATAAATTTATAAAATTTTTATATATTTGAAGTGCCTGCTATGGGAGCGGTGCACAACAAACACTCTTCCGGCCGAGCTGTGGGGCCCAGTCAATCCTCCCAGTCCGTGCAGAGGAAAGTATCTATAGTCATGAATCATTTCAGTCCCCAATATAAGCTGGAGTCAGAAGAGTTATTTTTAGAAAAAAGATTTTTTTTCTTTCTGCTACACATCCACGATCTGAAAGAATTGAATGAGTTGTATGTGTATCCGATTGGTTTTATCCAAAGACACCTTTTTAATGCTGCTCTGCTATTTAATCTAATAGCCTTGATTGGTGGTAAGCTCCATATTTCATCACTCTGTTTTAGAACGTGACTATTATTTATACGAGTCCTTGCAGTTATAATCCATCAAACGATTTTATTTGAAAACATTTTATTCTTATTTGTTAGTATTTATTTTTTCCTTTAAAAATAATTTCTTGGACAGGTAGTGGGGCAGCTATCCAGTTAAGCTTTTTGTAGAACAAAATTTCTGCTCGGTGCGGCATTTAAAATTAATTGAACAAGCGAGTAAACATTTGGGTCTGAATCCTTCGATAAAATGTTTCAATCACGTGCTTTACTGTCGCCTCATTAAGAAGGTTGTTCGGCACAAACATTTAACCCCACAATATTGTTCAATGTGGAGAGGGACTCTTGTATTACGTAAAACTGGTAGTATTTCGTAAAACTGATAAAAAGCACTTATATCACCTCACCACTAAAGTTATCTAGAGTTTCCATCTCTAATCTCTTTATCCTCATAACTTTACTTGATTCATTCTATTTGCTAAAGTTGAAACAAAAAACTGGCATGTTTCCAGTTCAAGTTAATCAATAAAACCAAAGGAGTTATTTCATATAGAATAGACGCTTTCATTATTAGAAATATTGGAAAACAATTTTGCGATTAAATGAACCAATTTGCTGTATATGCAATTTACCTGAGTGGGACCGAAAGAATCAAGATTTTACGATTCATAAGAAAATGATGCCAAAAATGCAGTGCAGATAATTTGTTAGCTTCGTTTACTTACTCATCAGGTATACCTGATTTGGTGGGAATGACTCATGTCCGCTAGTTCATTATGTCTCAATCAACAGTCTTAACACATTTGAAAGCTCTTAAATATGATAATTTATAGCTAGTGGTCTATGTTTACTTATGGTAGCGTGCAAAAAAGAATAATTGCTTCAAGGAAATATTTTGAATTATTGAGGTATTTTGTGCTATTTATTTTATGCTATATGACATCAAATATTAATTTAATAACTAAAAATGATGCATGATGCGCAAATATGTTAAGGCATAATTTGTTAAAGAAGTTCTATTTCAAAGTAAATATAATTTTACATTTACACTTAGAAATTCAGGGTCTTGTTCTGATGAATGTATTATGATCTGAAGCCAAGCGAATGAAGTGTTCATTTTGATTGTTCCCGTAGCAAGCAAAGCTCAAAATTCTCAACTGAGGCTTAGAATATGTTATGTATACCAATTTATCTGTGAAGTCGTAATTGAGCCGTATTAATAAAGTATACACAATATTTATTCGAATTTCCTATAACTTTTATATACGTATGTGCATGAGAAATTGTTGAAATCAAACGCTCTCTAAAAAAAGATTAGATTAAAATTATTTCCATAAGATAACTAATTTTTGGATAGTCTTTTAAATATCAGGGATGTGTTCACGGGACAGTTATTAATTATTCATTTGGGCAGCAAGAATTTTGTTTTTGCAGTAATTCAATTAATTGTACAAGAAGTTGTATTAATAGAAATTTTCAGCAATCTATTAATATTCATTGTTATCTTATCAAATAAATTCCTTCATTATCCAATAAAATTCCGGCGGTGTATCTGTTAATAAATTTTCAAAGTCGAGATGACGGATTCATTGGAACGCCCTTTCCGTTTCTTTACTTCAAAAACTTTTAGAAGAGCTTACAAGTTTGCGTCAAAGTCAGGTCGACGGATTCTATGGGCGTGGGTCTTGAGGGTGGCCGTTAGAAAAAGAGTGTACATTGACATTTCACTATAACGGCTAGTAAAGTATATCGACTTTTTTCAGTTTTTTCGGTTACACGTAGAAATTTTGTTCAGTGATAATTAAATAGGGCATAATGTTAATATGCAATATGCCTACATAAAACCTATAGGTAAACTGGTCTCTTGCATGTATGTGAAGTGGTTTGAGAGGATAAGCGACTGCTCTTATGATTTATTTAAACATGAATGAAAATATTAGATAAAATCAAAAATGTAATTTGAATTCTTAGATTTCTTTATTATAGAATGTATTATGAATGGAAATATCATAGAAGTCAAAATCAGATATGTTTGTAATGTAATTTCAAAATGTTATGTCGGGTTATTTTATGTTATTAAACACCAAGAGGAGTATAATCAGAAATCTTGTGAAAAAATACTGCATACATATATGTAACTATATCGGGGCAGGAGCACAATCGGGTGAAATTTTGTTTCAAACATATTTGGCAGCATTCTTTGTTTTATTAAATAAATTTGTAGTCATTGACTCCAGAATGGATTAACGTCTCGTCTGATGAAATTTTTATACATATGTACATCAAAGGGGTGCTTTTTACTTTAGATCTCAGTCAACCAGGCCAGACAATATTACTGGGAATTTTGTTGCTGCCGTGTTTGGTATTCTTAGAACTTACTATC
This sequence comes from Tolmerus cingulatus, assembly GCA_959613345.1. Classification (NCBI taxonomy): domain Eukaryota; kingdom Metazoa; phylum Arthropoda; class Insecta; order Diptera; family Asilidae; genus Tolmerus; species Tolmerus cingulatus. The sequence continues at coordinate 5,598,036 of OY390708.1, forward strand.
TGAAGAGCAAAATGTAACATCATAAGAAGCTTCTTGGAGCAAACATTTTACATAAACCAAATAATTTTATAATTTTGTACTTATCTCGCTTGGAGAATTGTAAATCAAAACATTTGTATTGAACGACTGTACCATAAAAACGTAAATGCTGAAAGCTGAAAAGGCTTAGTATCAAGGACGAACAGGCTTAATAACAGAGTGTGATGACCTTGTCTCTCAGTAAAAGCTCACGTCCTTTCCTTTCCTAAATGTGTTTTGCTGATACGCAGGGTGCTCTGAATATTTCCACAGTCGTAAAAAAAGTTTTAAAAAAACTTGTCGCTTTAGTCTGAATTTATATTCCCCAAGTTGTGAGTGTGCTTTAAGTAATTGCTTTTAACACAAAAATTGAGAGATGTTTTATGGGTTTCAATTAAAAAATATATTTAATTACAAAAATTAAAGGTAATACTAATTTGTTTCAAACATTAAGGCAAATACTGCACTAATAAAAATTAGTAGTTATTACAGTGTTACGATTTTACTATCTTATAGTGGAAATTAGAAATATTGGTTTCCTTGGTTACTTTATTCCCGATTGCTTTCCCTAAATAAATATGAATTTGCGCAAGGACACATTATTGATTTTAGTGAAAATACACTCTTAAACTGGCGCCAGAGGCACTATAGTCTTGTGCTCTTTTATAGGAATACAAGGGGTGTTTTCTCTGTCGTTTTCTTATATAAATTCGAAAAGAGTGTTCCAAAATAAAACAGAGTAGATTTATAGGGTTTTTAGCTCAAAATAAAAATTTAAAAAAAAGCGAGCCTAAGGAAATAAAGCTTCTCTGCATAAGTGCAGCATAAAAGGGAGAGAGAGAGAGAATCCTAAATGCGCATGATTTTACATAGAATTGTTAATTGGAATGCAAGAGTTTCACAGATTTCCTATTATAGTTTATTTCAAAAGATTCTTCTGTTGAGGTTTTGCTTACCGTGGAAGTTGACTAAGATTTTGAGCTTTTTTTCTTACAAAATCAGAACTAACTTCAAATTGGGTCGACTGTTAAAATCCACATGGGTATGGAGGGTAATGTTTCTGTCTGCAGAGTAGAATTATTTTATGGTTTAATTGTAAAAAGGCCATATATAACCAAGATTTATTCATTTATATATTTTTTCTGAGTTGTCACCACTCTCAGAGTTACTCTTGATGCCTGGGACACTCCTTATGCGCCATGATTCCAGAAAAGAGTAAATGGGATTTTGCGCATCGTCCTGGTATATTCGTAACGTAACTCTCATCGTTCCAGTAGAAGAAAGCTACTGCCAAGTTTATGGAAGAGTAAAAGAAATGGTGTATGCATGGAAAGATTGGCACAGTGCCTCCTTCTTTATTACAATAAGCCCTTTCAGTCGCATTCTCAGTGCAGTCTTCAGTCTATATTGAAGTGCCATCGAGAAAGCACGAATTTTGTAGATAGTAATAATGTCTGAAAATTAGTTTAAAAAATTCAACAAGTCTCTTGTAGAACTTTTTCTTTAAGAAATATATATATATAAAAAAGTGTTTTTCCAGTCGTGAAGATAAATTTGAAAATGAAAGTCAGTTATTATTTATAAAAGAGGGCAGCCAGTGGAAATCATTTGTGATAATAATAGTTAAGCAGAAAATTAAAGAAATTTATAAATTGTTGCGCAAACTAATTTGCTTTTTTGAGTAAAATGTTTTTTTTTCTAAAATTATAAATTGGATTTTTAAAGTTGAGGTAAATATCAAGGGACAGCGTGAATCATTCACTGCTAAAATTATTGATTAGTTACGGTCACCTCGCTTTAAGACTTCAGAATTACAGTGTCCTAAAGATTATCTAATTGGAAATTGAAGTTTATATAAACTTACAATTAACGCATTACTATGATTTTGATGATAATAAATTCTTTTAACAATTTATTAAAACAGTTATGTAATTATATAAATATAGAATCAAAAAAGAAAGTCCTGAATCCAAAGTTGGATCAATTTTATAATTTTACGCATGGTAAACTGAACTACATTAAAATGTTGTCTAATTTTTATTTTTATAGAAGAAATAAAAGTGAAGTTCGAGAGGAGCAGAAATTCAATTTTTGTGCAGAAAATATGGCCAGACGTTTTGAACAGATATCTATATATGTACATATCCTGGGAAGTGCGCAAACTCTGAAAACATTCTTTTATATCCTTGAAGAATTTTTCTGCGATGTGCAGAAAATGAGTTCATGAGTTTATTTAAGAAAATATCTTTGAAATACTTACTGCCGTTTTTTAGTTTTTTTTTAAATAACAGACTTTTAACTTATTACTAAGTTTAAGAATTGCTTTTGTTAGGGTAAGAATGAAATAGTTCGACGTTTCTGCACAATATCTGTTTAGCTGTTCTGTATTGGATAGATAGGAGCACAAATTTAAAAATAGCAAACCTATCTTAGCAACAGCGATCTTCCAGAGCTATACAATTAGGGGGAATTTTCAAGACCTTTTTTTCAAATTGAATGGAAGAATGACTGCAATAATGAATTTAGGACGAGATGTTGTGTAGAACAAAATTTTTATAAAGTAATAAATTTAAGCTATCGACTTCTTGATTAACCCTGATACATATTATCTAAAATTGTTCTATAAATGACTTCAAAAGTATACAGGTATATACAGTAAATGAATTTGCGTCCATGCTTTTTATAAACTCTATATACATTCGTTGCATAGGAAGTGAAGGGATATTTTATGTTTCATTTCTAGGGATATTTCTGGCTGCGTTAGGGATTTCTTCTTCTTGAAAACCTTGAGAATTATGGAATAGGGTGGAAATATCATAATGTATTCAAAAAGACATTTTAGGGGAAAAGTTGTTGCAGGAATCTTAAAAGGTTGTTTGGGCGGACAATGCGCTCTATGGGATCATAGTAAACTGGTGGTCGATTTTACAACTGCATTGTTTATGAATTTATTTATTTTTTGATGTGTAGACAAACGTTGTCTAAAAGTTATATAAACTTTTATCATCAGCACTTATTTCTGGTTGTGTCTTTTTTTTATCTTTTAAAATTTGTGAATTCCGACAATATTTTTACTAATAGAACTACTTTAAATAAATTGCGCAGTATCCATATGAAATTATATAAAATGTGACAGTATTTATACTAATAGGACTATTTAAAAGAAATTACACAGTAGATTAGTAACATTACTACCTGAATAAAAGTTGCCAGAACTTTTAATGAAATAATTACATGAGAAATAGGTTCTTTAAAACATTGCTTAAAAAAACTATAATACGTTATGTAAATATTCGTTTACCTCAAAATCGATTTTTGCTTTGTGAGGTTTTGTTTGTTTGTCAAATTTAAAAATATGAGACAAATTGCGTTAACTTATTAACACATTTTATAGAAGTTGCCCGCATATTTAGAATTGTGCTCCAATTTTTGGAATAATTTGATGAAATATAATAAAACATGCAAATTGGAGTTTATTAGTTCCTCTAAAAGCTCTGCAAATAAAATGACTAAAGTCAGAAAATTAAGGCTATAAAACTTTTTAATTGACGCGGTAATCAGAAAAGTTAATATATTTCTGAAGATTTATCCCAAAAGCTTGCCTGAAAGGTAATTTCATTAAAAGTGGACCGATCGAGTTTTTTATGTTATTAAAATATTAAAAAATTTAATTCAACTTTTTTCCCACTGACAAGTTCAGTAATTATATGTACATGCACATGATTAAAAAATTAAAAAAATCGGCAGTATGTTTAAATTTCTCACATATTTGCACTGTTTTTGTATATTAAATGCAAACTCGGTCTGAATGTTAAGAAAAATTTTCAGTTCGACTATTTTAGAGATTTTATACAAGCAAACTTCTGCGAACAGTTTGCTGTAAAGTTAATTCAGATCTAGTGCTATACTCTTGTCTATTGGCAGATTGATAAGTACCATACCTATAATCTTAAGTAATAATACTTTTACTATTGGTGGTTAATGATTTCAGATAATTATTTCTGTTTTGGATTATGTTACCATTCACAAATTACGCAAGCAATTTGTAGATGTAGAGACACAACGTGGATCTAGTGGTGTTGATGACTAGTTTCATCTTTAGAGTGTAAGAAATATAAATTGGGAAAAGCTTTCGTTCCAATCCTCAATCTTTAAAATGTTTACTAAGACGAAATTTACCTCAACTATACAGATTCAAAGAATTTAGATTAAGAGATTAATCTATTACATAAAAACGTTCTATTGCTGCAATATCCCTAAAACGAAATTTGTAGCTACATATTCAAATGCCTTTGATTCTTTTTATTTAGTCTAGCAAATCACCTCCGAAAAATTTCTTGCACTGCATACAATTTTCTCCTCATTTTGGGCTCTTCGTTTTATTTTTACGATTCTTTCGCTGTTTTTTAAAAATAGTTCAAAGTTTCCATGTGTGTGGGAGTTCAATGCCTTTTTTATAGTCAATTACACATTCTTGCTTGTTTTACCAGAGATACATCTCGTTCATGAAGATTTTATTGATTCCTTGTTTTGTATTTAATTTTTTTGTGAATTTTCAATTTCAAATTCAGTTTTCGCATTTTACAAACATTTACCACACACATTTGTATTCGTTTTATTTTCTGAGTAGAAATAAATGTAAATTTATTTTGGCTGTGATCAAATTATGTTACCATTATGAATCACCAAATATTTTATGTGAATCTTTTCACTATAATTCTGGATTTATTGTGTTCGCTTCTTCCTTGTTCCGATAGCTCATTTTTGCCATTGCTTCATTTTAAATTATTTTACACAAAGTATTGATTGAATTTAATTTTAATATAAATTTTTTTTCCTATTTACAGGGGTTACTGAAAGCGGCGCATTAATCTCTCTGTACCGATTTTTTAATATCTCTCGAATTCCCTAAATCTTTATACCAACTAATCTTAAGCAAAACACAAAAATGTCTACTGTAGATAAGGAAGAGTTGGTCCAAAAAGCCAAACTTGCTGAACAATCTGAAAGGTAAAGGATTATTTCTAAAATGTCATTGTGTAAGCATGTTAATAATAATGGTTTTTCTTTTAAACTCAGGTACGATGATATGGCACAAGCCATGAAATCAGTCACAGAAACTGGCGTAGAATTATCAAATGAGGAACGAAACCTTCTTTCAGTTGCATACAAAAATGTTGTTGGTGCCCGCAGGTATGCTTAAATTATGAAATATTTTTAAAACACATTTATATTATATAAATGATGACAAATAATGTCCCCATATGAACTCCCATGTTTATACGACATTAATGCTTCTATAAAAGACTGAATAAATAAGAAATTCATAAATTATTTATTTGCCTGTTTAGCAAAGTGGGTTTTTAACAAATTCCTTTTTTTACGCAGATCCTCATGGAGAGTAATTTCATCTATCGAACAAAAGACGGAAGCTTCTGCCAGAAAACAACAATTGGCCAGAGAGTACAGAGAGCGCGTTGAAAAAGAACTTAGGGAAATTTGTTACGAAGTTTTGGTAAGCATTTTCAGTATCATAAATTCGGCTTTAGTTATCTTTTATATTGATTTGAATTGTTGAATGTAAGAAGTTTGTATGGAAATGATTAAAATTCGTAATTTTCTCATATGGAATGAAAACTGGGCATTAATAATACGAACTATAAGAATCAATAAAACAAAAATTCTCTGGATGCGCCGAGGAAATTTACGAAATCGCGAAATCATGATGACAACAACGGTAATGTTTCATTTTACTTTGATAAGAGATGTTGATTATCCTAATTTGACGTCATAAGCAAAAATGTGTGTAAAGGCTGCACTTTTGTTTATGAGATCAATTTTCTACACAATCTACCGTTATCGAATTGGTCAAAAGCAAATATATACGTATGTATTTGTCGCCATCTGGTTCTTCTCAGTTATTCTTATAGGCATAATTTTGATTTTATTCTTTGATATAACATATGGCTTATGTAAAAATACATATAATGACCAGGGAAGTATCGCAGATCAGCGTTTTAATGCCATACTAGCATTTCAGTTAAAAGAAATATTAGATAACAGCTCCAAAATAATTCTTGAGTTTATAACACTGTTAAGCCTGTATAATTAAATTCAAGAATATTTTAGATAAGATTGTTATGCAACATCAGTCATAATATTTATGCTAAAAAGTATCCAAGAAATATTGAAATTGCACTAATGTTGAAATCTACAAGTGTATTAGTTGACACTAAGGCATAGTAAATGTTTAGATTGCCAAAATGTTATTTTGTGGAATAAAAAGTGTTTTAAGGGTCTTGGAAAAAGATTTTGGAAATGTCCACAATATTTAATATTCAAAAGAATGTAATCAGTCACATTATTTAGTCTTAATAATTAAATTACATCCAGCGTACCTCTGGATAAGAAAATGCTTTCGAATTGGTATGCTCCATTTTCACTTGAGGGAATAAAATTATTTGTTAAATTATTACCGTATTGTTAACCCTAAGTTAATTTAAGGTACGCTTCGAGACAAATTAGGCTGCTTTGTCATTGAATCATGATTCCTTTTGTATTATAATTTTTTTTTCTATACAATGCTACTTTGCAATTTAAATAAATGTAATAAATTTGTATACAATTCACCTGAGAGGAAAAAAGTTCTACGATTATTTATTAAGCAAATCTTCTCAACCCACATTTAGCTTTTATTAGTCGAGCTGAACGCCCTTTTTGATTAGACTACTACGTCGAATGACTCCAATAAAAAGCTTGCGTCCTTTGCGTGCGTTCAAGTTTTAACTTTGTGTGTTATCACTATTTCTATATGATTTTCAATTTAATGTGTTTTAATTTTACATTATAATGAAATGCTGTTTTTATAGTTCGGTAAATGAAATACACTGTGCTCATAGAATTAGAAAATATTGTTGTTTTATGTAATTCTTAATCAATTTTAAAAAATATTTTCTTTTCATTTGTTAAAATGTTTTTTTGTTTTTGTTTTTACAGGGACTTCTGGATAAATATTTGATTCCTAAAGCGAGTAATCCAGAAAGCAAGGTATTTTACCTTAAAATGAAGGGAGATTACTACAGGTATTTAGCAGAAGTAGCAACGGGAGATGCACGAAACAGTAAGTTTAAAATGAATTTTAATAATTATTTTAGTACAAAAGAATTATGTAAATATTTGGAGCAATCATTATATATTATAATAATAATAAATATTTAGGTAAAAGAGTTTCAGAGAAGATACAATAACCATAAATTTTATTTGGAAACTAGGTGTAGTAGATGACTCTCAAGCTGCTTACCAGGATGCATTTGAAATTAGTAAAGTAAAAATGCAGCCGACACATCCAATCAGATTGGGTCTCGCATTAAATTTCTCAGTCTTCTATTATGAGATTCTCAATTCACCAGATAAAGCTTGCCAATTGGCTAAACAGGTCATTATTTTTTCACTTATTTGATTTAACTAGACAAAAAAGCGAAATCGTTGCTGCATATAATTAATTATAATTTCTCTGTTTTTACGAAGTATAGTTTATCTGGCACAGTAATGGCAAGATGGTATTTTTTTTAAAGACGTTTTTTGAACCTTAGGGCTAAGTTGGGAACTTGATTTAATTATAATAATTTTGTTAACTATAATTTTTAAACAATAATCTAATAACTATAATATTTATACGTAAAAACAGCTGTTGTGGAGGATTCACAGAAAGCATATCAGGAGGCATTTGATATTGCAAAAACTAAAATGCAACCGACACATCCCATACGGTTAGGTCTTGCGCTCAACTTCTCAGTCTTCTATTATGAGATTATAAACTCACCGGCGAGAGCTTGTCATTTAGCCAAACAGGTTTATAATTGAGTTTTAATCTGGAATATTTGAATGTTTTTAATATTTCTAATATGCCTGCCATTTTCCATTTCCTTAGATATATTCCTTAAGTCTTTAATCCAAAAAGTACCGGAAATTGTGTCTAACCAGCAATATTTTGAATCTAGTGAACTATTAAAAATATTTGTTAAGTTATTTTGAACGTACCAAAAAGTTACATTTATCAACCTAACCCTGTATTAGTTTAATTTTGGACCTTTGATTAGTACTTCAGATTCACAGAGAAATCGTATTTGTGTATTTCGTAATGTATATTTGACTAAACGAAGCTTATTCCTAGTACTTACGACAAGATCGCAATTTATGTACCATCTCTCAGGTGTATTTATTTATGATTAATTTATCTTGCCCCTTTTAAAATAGATTGCATTTAAAGTCGAGGGATTTATTTGTGAGAAGAATAAGAACAGTTGAAATATTTCTGTTTTCCTGTTTCCGTGAGCACAAAATCTTACTTTACTCTCCTATAAAATATGGCAAGTGAGATATGCATATCCACTTTTAAATCTCCATAAATGTTTAACCATGGTACTGTCCTTTGATTTGAATTAGTGAGAATATTTTGCAGTTTTGATATTTTTTTAGTGAATTTCGTTTATAATTTTGTTTTTTTAAAGAACGTATTAAGTCACCAGTTCATTTATTTATTTATTTTCTGCAAATTGTATTCTTTATTAGAAATGTTGTGTTAAAAATAAATTTGTGGTCATATAAATATGTGAGTAATCGTAGCTCTCATACGTATATTTAAAAGTTCAAGTTTTTTTGGCATTCAATGACAAGATATCGTTATTATTTGTGGGAAGAAAAAATTACAGTATGCAACATTATTACAAAATCCGTAAATGCCCTGGCAAATGATAAATTGAAGACACAAGTCAATCGTAGCGTTTCGTTTTTTGTATCATGTTTTCAAATTAAATGGTGTCTCGGTTATGTTTTAATAGTTCACGTATACTAACATCAAACATGCTTTATCCAATTGAATATATTTGAAAATATGTTTATTAACCACTTAATCTTTTGTAAAATAACTTTAGGCTAACAGAAAGTTAACCCTTTTTTTTATACCTTATTAATAAAATACCTGAATGTGCCATGAAGTCCTGAGGTTGTTTTTTATTATTCAGACATGATGTGTAGATGCTTTGCAGCAGCGATTTTTTTATTTGCCACTAATACGATCCTGCTTCTCTGTATGTATGTGGTTATTTAAAAAAATCTATATACATACCTTGAAGCGATGAAGCGCACACTTTTCTAGAAGCTGAGACGTAAACAGTATTTCGTGAGGATTCAGCTTTTTTAGAAGTGTGTTGTTTTTTTCTTTGGTTTTCCATTTTTTTAAAATCTTCATTTTCACGGTTCCTTATCTTTTTATTTGTGTTACGATGCAGGCATTCGATGACGCGATAGCTGAACTGGATACCCTTAACGAGGACTCATACAAAGACTCAACACTAATTATGCAATTGTTAAGGGACAATCTAACCCTTTGGACTTCAGACACACAAGGGGATGGAGATGAACCGCAGGAAGGTGGAGACAACTAACCAAACTAAATGTTCCCTTAAATCAAGAAAAAGAACATAAAAAATTCAATTTTTTAAAATCAACAAAGATCTTCAAAACAGAACGTTTGAAACAAACATGTCTTATTAAAACAAACAAACAAAGGAAACATCAATTTACCGGAAATACTTTTTTATATATAAATATAAACATCTCTTTGTGGATGTCCAATAATTGTAATACTTTCAAAAACGAATCCATTTTTCTTTCATTTTTTGTAGAATCAAAACATCTCTGTGGTTATATCTTCTGTTTTTGTTTAAAGAAAAAAACAATTTTACACACTTTTTCGAATCTTTGTGTTATTCCGTTGTGCATTGCTAAATTTCTTCCCCAACCCGTGTCCATATATTCGAAGATAGATAATTCGGTTCGCTTTTCAGTTATGTTCACTATTATTCAATTTTATTTTTCTTGTTATCAATCATAAAAGAACTTGTTTTGTTTATTTTTGTAATGCCAGTTATTTTTCTTAAACGTGGGAAACTCAGTGGCATAATTTATATTTTCACGTTATAGATGAGAGAAGCAGTAATTTTTTTAAATATATTATTTTCATATCTTAAAGAATTCATTATAAAGACTTTTTAAAAATATTTTTAGAAACTATTAATCATTTTGTTTAAAAAATGAGTCTTCAAGACGTGAATTGTAAGAGAAGAAGAACATAACACAATATGTTAAATACAAAAACGATACATTTGAATTCGCGCTGTTGTGCACATACAGCGGCAGCTTCCCAGTGTTGGAAACGCGACTGGCAGGTTCTAGTTTCCATTAAACGTAAAGATATATATGCACGAAGCTTAAACAATTTTACAGCTACATTTTAACATGAGTCATATAAACAAGAGATAATAGAATTACTTCCTAAATTTAACTTGCTTTGTTTAAATTCTATTCAATCAATGTAGACTACTTGTAGCTGTTCAAATTTGAGGTGAATATTTTTGCTAAATATCGTGTTATATCCTCAAGATACTTTCTAGTATTTATTTCTTGACATTTTCAACATCATCTTTTCTGTTCTTAAAAAAAAAATAAAAATTAAAGTTCTACCAAATAGCAAGAAGGGAAATGTGACAAAAACTAGGTGTTTTAACGGCAGCATGCATATCACCACCTTTGCGGTGAATGCAGCTGGCGCTGTGTATTTGTATTAATGCATAAATGTAATAATTTATATAATTATGTAATTAATTTAATAATTATGTAATTATTTATTTACAAAGAGGAAGAGTCAACAATTGAAACAGGTACATAATTTTATAATAAAAGGAAATTTCTTTTATATTTTTCTGCTATTTCTTGTATATCATTACAACATAATTGCTGTTTTCCAAATTGGTTGTAACATCAAAGCAAGTAACTCAATAAAGAGGTCTATATGAAGCGGAGAAAAGCCATTTATATGACAAAAACATTTTTTTGTTTTCTTTTCCATTGTTCTTTATTTCAGTTTTCTGTAACGCCCTATCCCCCAGTGGTGTGTTTCCATCTTTGTTGTTGTGTTGTTGCGTTCGAGTGTGCTATTTATGATTTCCCATCTCGTTTTTTGAAGAATACTGCTTTTCTATGTCTGTAACGATGAAATTTTCCATGTATTTTTCAATGTTTTTTGCTTAATACAAATGTGTTAATTGGTGGAAATAATTAAAAAAAAAGACAAAAAACTCTGTGTGTGTGTAACTTGTGAAAAAAGTTTTGTGAATGTACACATTTACTTTTAGCTTTGCATAAATTTATATGCTGGACCACTATGACACATATTTTCTCTTTAAATATTAACGGTATAATTCTCTAAAATGTTGTGAATTTGAATAAGTAATAGTATGTAGTTGATGAAACGAATTTAATTCCCACAAGATGAAACATTAAAATGTGTGTCTTTAAGGCATCTATCTTTTTTTGTATATCGCACAGATCTATTTACAGTCGTTATGTGTTATGCAATGGGCGCAATTTCAAGTAATTGAACGGTTGAGTTTGTTGATGTTAAATCAGCCTGAGTAAAGTATAGGATAAAGGATAAAATATTGCTTTTGCTTTGTATGAATAAAGATAAAACCACAGAAAAAATTTGTAAAAATGAAACATTATGCTATTTTGGCTATTCAGGGTAATGTATGTATTTTCGTACTCTTACCCTATTTTTTTAAGATATTCAAATCGTGATACATCCTTAATGTTTTTCGGAGCATGAAATGTTTATGAGAAATGAAGCGATTTACTTAACGTATCTATAGCTGAATTGTCCTATTAAAAATCAGCCAAACGGCGTATGACTTTTACGCTCGCCTCAAAGGCAAATAAATTCCGGCAGTCCCTTTTCTGAAACCTAACTATTAATGTTAGGAAATACCCTACTTCTCTACGAAATCTTCCAAGGTATTTAGAAGAGTGACGGGCCTTTTGCGATTGTCGGGACAGTAGAGACATTTTTATAGCATTCGCTACGAAGATCATATTCAGCCACATGTTCAGCTGCAGGCAATCCCGAAGATTGCGCGGTAACAAAAAGTTTTTGCAATAACACTTCTATTACAATTTTTTCAATATAAATTGCAAGTGGATACATCGAGAGGTTTAATGAAATCTGATCTAAACATTACTACTGAAATTGCGTTCAAGGTACGACAAATGTAGGAAGCTTAAAAAAATGAGATTAGTAGATTTTAAATCAGTCTTTAAGAAAAAACAAATATGAATTTATATCAACTGAAAACGCTTGTGTATATGTGGACTGATTCTTTTACAGCTTTTAAATTTGTCCTCTTCGAAATTGTCGAGAGAAGAACAACCTAAAAAGCGTTGTTTAACTATTGCTCAACTCTGACGAGTTTATAGTATTTTACATGAGGCATGGCGGTGAACTTTTGCAGTATATAAGTCTAAAATTTTTAACGTATTACTGGCTACACGATATTCTAAGGAAATACTAAGGAATTGTCTCTGCAAACTTTAAGCTTTGCATGAATTAAAAACAAAATAAAAAATGGCATTTTTGGTTCAGCAAATAAATTTATATAGAATATGTGGGGAAACAGAATGGGATTTAATCGTTGAAAGAAAGTAGAATTTGCGACAAACTCGCGGTCATTTTGCCAGAGAGGAAATTGTTTGTTGACTTGAAAAATAAAAAATAACTGAAGAAAATCCAGAGTCATCGCAAATGAGGCTTAATTCTTCATTGTGAATTTGATTAAAAACAAAGAATTAAATGTCTATAATGGGAACATAATTTGTATTTAAAATGAAAATGATGAAAAAAAACAAGCATATTTATGAAAAATTGTGTGCATGATATCAAATGAAATCAATTCCAGCAATTTATCGTACGTTGTGTGTTTAAATACATAAGATGTCTTGGTTGGATTTACTAGTATTACTACAGTGTATTGTATTTTCACTTCCAAAAAAAAACAAAAAAAAATCAATTCTGTTAAATCAATATGCTGTTTGTCACTAATTGCAATTATTTGTGTCGACATAATGTCTTGTGAACACACAAAAATTAACATCTTAGCACATAAATTTACTAAATATAAAACAATGCGTGCCCAATTAACCGTTTTTACAGGGATTTTTCTTTTATTTGTTTCTTCAGGCAACGGGGAAGACTACAAACTTGTTGAATTCTTTAAAAAAACCCTTCGTTTTCGAGAAAAAACACAAATCGTAAAGCCCACAGAAATTTCATACTCTCAAGTTCAAGGAATGCAACAGTCCCAAAGGGTTACAATTTAGGCACAGAATAAAAACACTTCTTCAAGGCATTGATTTTCACGATCAAGATTTTGTGCGAGCTTATTTTCAGTTCCTATAGTTGAATGTGCAGATGTTTAGTATTGGCCTGTATCAGGTCAAACATTGCAAGAATTTCGATAGTTCAAAGAACACAGCAGTGAAATCGAGGTGAAACATTAGTTTCGGTTTTTTTGAGTTCGCCACTCTAGTTAGTTGGCGAATGAAATATCTATTGATATTGAGGCACCGAAGTTTAAAAAAAAAATTAACTTGTGCATTTCACTTGGGCTTGAATTGTGCTAAATCTAAACTTACATACTTCCTCTCCCAGCTCTATTCAAAGGAAAAGAATTCGGGGTCATCCTAGAGAAGTCTATTCATCTCTAAAAATCTCATTATCTAGCTTAAAAAAGATAGCAAATTTTGCGATGTTTTTTTTAATTATATTTATTCCACAAATTATTATTTTTGAACTCATATCTCATTCATTAAAACAAATTTTTGACTAATCTTTGAAGAGACGAAAATCTTCTGCTCCACGTTTTAACCTACTTTGGAGATCAGACTAAATAAAAAAAATGACTTGGATTAACAGAACAGAAAAAAATATTAATGAAACCAAAAAAAAGAAGCTCACAAGCCGAAAAGTAAGATTGCTACATTTTAAAAAGAAGCCAAAAAAATAGTCACGCATATTTATTATTATTATAATTTCATTGTGAAACAAATGGACAAATACTATTTAAAAAACATGCAAGAAATTATCCGAAACTATGGAAAAATTTGAGTAAGACAGACATTTTTACTATCATTATTATGATTAAATTTAAACAAAAGCAAACATGATGAAAAAAACAAGCTAATAAAGAGAGAATGAAAAATTATAACAAGCAAAGTAATGCAAATTCGAGATATTATTGTCCAGCTGAAAAAAAGAAAATGTGAAAATGATTTAAGTTTATTGAAATTACAGTTTCTTAATTAATATGGGTGTTTTAATCAATTTTTGTTTTTTTTTCTCAATATACATATACACATAGCTATTTTTATTTATATTTAAACCTTATCGTGATTAATGACACAATTTAAATCAATTAGCTACTTCTTTAAATTTTTACTATTTGTTTTAACCGCATAAAATTGTCTAAGGCAGGATGGTTTAACGCTCACAATAAGCTCAACCATAAAATAAAAATATTTTCAGTAAGGCAAGAGAAGTGCTAATGTTTTTATTCTTTGGCATAAAGACTCAGATTTATTATATTTATTTTGAAATTAAGTTTTCTTCAACTTGTAAAGTATTACATAAATAACAATAGTAATACGAATCGTACACTTCCTAATTGGCCACAAAGTGTTTTAAAGAATTGTTTTTCAATATTTTTAATTAAATACTAAATCATAATTCCCAGCTGTTTAAAAAATGTTGGAAACTACGAGTAATTTAAAGAAGTAGTAATATCAGATTAAATATTGTTATGTTCCTCTAGAAGGCATTTATGTAGCAGGAGTCGCAGCAAGTAAAACATGAATCTCATGCCTCCCACATGGATTATTTATTTATTATGTGATCCAGTTCCCGGGACTTTATCTATCACCTTTTAGTTCGCAGGCTCAAGATGGATAATAACAATGACTATTTTAATTTAAGGAAATGAATTTTCATTATAAATTCTATTATGTTCCTATACGTAGTCTTGTTTCTATCTTTTTAGTTCGCGTTTTACGCAGCCGGTTTTTCTTCTTGTTTTTATTGACGAATGTGTAGTTTTGTTTTATTAATTTAATATTAGTTTCGGTCTATAAATACTGATTATGATGAGCCCTTTCATTATCACTGTCCTTTGATTTTAAAAAACCTAGTCAGGGATATGGCACTCAATATGGTATGCAATGTTTTTTCGTTTCTACCGCCATTTTTACGGCACCGCCATTTTGGTTTTATAAAAGCAAAACCTATCCTACACTCAAACTTTTTGAGATGGACACTTTTATTTTCCTGTTTTATTACCTAAACAAAATGTTTAGAATACATTCATTCATTACGTGGGTGGGGAACTTTCCGAATTTCAAATTCGTGCTTGTGCGAGAATTTCTGTTTTAATTTTTGCGTGTGGCAGAACCAGCATTCGTAGAAAAATTGTGCCACCCTGTAGACACTGTAAAGACGAAACGGTCACACTTTTTAGCGGCTGTCAATTTGAAATTAGGGCAAACTCCCCTAATGAAGGTCACCTTGGACCGTCAGTTTGGTGTCACCTTCCCATCAGGTTTCAGAGTGGAGTTTTTCCGGAGTCTACCTTGAAAGCCGGTCTCATCAGCGGAATTTCAAAATAACGCAATCGATTTCGGGAGTTGCTCGTAGTTATTGAATACCAAGTTCCGGTCATTTTGAAGTTGCGACGAAATTTCTGATTGATCACCGATTGTAAGGGTCCAGGGATTGCATAAAAGCGAAAATGAGTGACAACGTGAATCAGCGTTTCATCGAGCGGGGCTCCCACAAGGGGAAGGGCATCGCCGTCTTCACCAGCGGGGGCGACTCCCAGGGGATGAACGCGGCCGTGCGTGCCGTCGTCCGCATGGGCATTTACCTCGGGTGCAAGGTACACCGCCACTTTCGAGCTCTGTTTACTTTGAAGGCGATCCCTCGGGAGCTAGTGGTTGCATCAGAAGATTCATTTAGAGAAGCAACAACGGGCTCTTTATGTATGACGACGCGAAAAGTGTCTGAGAAAAATTTTCATCGGGATCATTCCTTGGATTACAAATCACCACTTTTAGTCTTTAAATCAATAATAAATAGTTGTTTTTACAACGAACTGATAAACGATAGGAACAACAATCTTATTAAAATTTTACACAGATAGAAATCGGGGACACAACATTGTTTTTTGACCAATACCGTTTTGCCGGCATACAAATTGGGAGTTTTTGAATATTTTGTCTTTTAAAACATTTCCCTAGTAGGATGGAAAATTTTATATGAGTAGCTTCAAATATTTTTCATTAATTATATATATATTCTAGTATATAAATTTCTTCATTCAAGTTTCTTTTACAAAATCAGGAAATAAATGCAATAGTCCGGTTGAAGTCAGCAAAGAAGACCACACCATGATTAAAGAAAATGTCGATGCTTTACTTGCTCTTCTTTAAAACATTTTTTAAATTTATTAATGTTAATTACACAATATCTGACGCAATTGTTTCATAAAACCTAGGTCTATTTCATCCGTGAAGGGTATCAAGGAATGGTAGATGGTGGCAATCATATAGTCGAAGCCAACTGGGCCTCAGTATCGAGTATAATTCACCGAGGGGGCACAGTGATTGGGTCTGCCCGCTGTTTAGAATTTAAGACAACGGAGGGCCGTCTAAAGGCAGCCTACAATTTGATTGTGAAAGGGATCACACATCTGGTCGTGATTGGAGGCGACGGCTCCCTGACTGGGGCTAACTTATTCCGGCAGGAATGGTCTGAATTGTTGGATCAATTGCTGAAGGATGGGAAGATCACGGAAGAGCAGCGCAGGAAGAACGATGTTTTACACATCGTAGGAATGGTGAGTCCTTAATTCGCATATAGGTTTCATTAAAGGTGAATAACCTTATGTTGGTTGCTTTAATAGTTTTCTTTTACTTAAGCCTTCAAAATTATATTCAATTTGTTTGATTAACTGAGCAATTTCGTTAATTCAGGTCGGTTCAATTGATAACGACTTCTGTGGTACTGACATGACCATCGGAACAGACTCTGCTCTTCACCGCATCATTGAAGCAATAGATGCCATCGTAAGCACGGCCTACTCTCATCAAAGAACATTTATTATGGAAGTCATGGGGCGGCATTGCGGGTAAGTTAAACACTCCTAATAGCATATTGAATGATTTTAATTTTATTACGGCAATAAATTCAAAAAAGCAGAATAACTCACTCCTTTATCATAAACCTTCAGATATTTGCCAGTAGTAGCTGGTGTTATATCAGAAGCTGATTACGTTTTCTGTCCTGAAGCACCACCACCAAATGATTGGCCCGATAAACTTTGCAATAAATTGCTCCAGGCAAGCTCTACTTTTTAGTTAACAAAATTTCATCATTTCACTGCAAGGTCTTTCGTATGTATTTTTAATTTAGTTCTCCCCGGTTTATACAATTGTGGTATTGCTACTAATCCGTGGTGTGTGAAATGAAAGTACCCCTAATTTTATATGGAATATACTTTATCTGTATAGTATTACTTATATATAAGTTAGTAATTAAGGCAAATATTGTAATATATGTCGCTGCAGCGCATTATGCTCTCTTTTATTGTATAATTAAGGTCATTAATTTGATTTTTGTTGGTGAAAAGTATTATTTTTCAGCTATTTGGGTCTTGTAGCAGGATTATGTTCTGAGGCTGACTTTATTTTTATTCCCGAAGACCCACCTAAGCCTGATTGGCCACAAAAACTTTGTCAGCAACTTTCACAGGCAAGCGAAAAAAATATAAAATTGGTCTTTTATATTCGCGTCAAAATTTAGATGTGCTTTTTAAGGATGCTTTCTGCTTTCTTTCCTAAGAAGATAAATCCGTTGCCTTCACATTTTATTATGTTCATTCTTTCTTCTTTATCTTCTTCTTTTCTTGCATGTATTCTCTACTTCTACTTAGGATTTTTTTATTTATAGCGATCCAGTTAAATTTTTCTATGGTATTTGGTGTTTTGGTTAGATCTACAGATTCATTAGAATTACCTCACCTCCCTTTTAGGACAGGATATGTAATTCAGTTTTTACAATTGTTTAAACTGGACTTCTTTGGTCTCCAAACAATTTGGAATCTTTTATTCCTTTGTGAAATCTAGATGGTTTTATCCAAATGAAGGATTTTTCTTTGGAAGTGGAACTAGAAAGATAGAATTACTTTTTTAAAAGCAATATTACATCGAAATTTATGTAATTTTTAGTATGCAATTGTTTTGAAAATCTCGTAACTAATGTGCCCTAGTGACTCTCCTCCACAATTTATTGTGCTGTATGTTCAGGTTGGATAAACCAATGTGAATTCCCAACGCAGGTTTTTTTTTTGTAATCCTTTAATCTATACAATTAGCGTTTTAACTATTGAAGATTTTATTTTAAGGAATATGTACTATACAAAAACTCAATTTTTGTTAGGACCTAGCTTATGAATATCAAATTGGATTTGTACATTTTACGAAATTACTATTTATTATTTATCGGCACTTGTTTGCGAATGCAGGGAGATTAAATTATATCTACCATAAAAAATATTAAGCGGATGTTATGCTTTTGATCTTAGTATTTTAAAGGATTGGCACGATTATAATGTAAATTTAGTCCAAATGTTTATTATGAGCAGGATTCTAAATATCTTTGGGTATATAATTATTTATGTACATTTTATAAATACCAATTACAATTTTGTTTACCAACAGAGAAATATATATGTAATGCTAGTTGTGTGCAAGAATGTTATGAATATTTAGATACATGTAAGCATGTCATAAAATTTCTCTCCATTCATTTATTGCATAAGAACATTTTCTCATTTTGAATGGTGGTGGTTGTAAATTACATCGGCAGTCTATTTAATGCAAGTATTGATTTGTACATGCTGTGTACATTTTGTACAAATGTTTTTCTTTTCTATTTGTTCATTATTTATTATTTTATTTATATATTGCACATTTCACAGACTAATTGAGGTAAATAATAAAATAACGAAATGGTTAAAACTTGTTTCCTACATCCCACTAAGCAGTTTGAATACAATACACGAGCAATGAATCCCACATCCTCTACCCAGTACCTATTTTTATGTTAATAATATAATATTCTCCTTTATGCCCCAACAATATTTTTGTGTTACATTCTAGTTACCTAGCACTTTCTGCCGCCATTGCAAGTGAAGCCGATTATGTTTTTGTTCCCGAAGATCCAGCCGTTGTTAACTGGCAGGAAATACTGTGCGATAAATTGCTTCAGGTAGACACACTATAGATGACACTTGTAACACACCGTTTGCATTTAACCCCATAACGTTTTAACCATTTTTCGATCCAGTGTCTAATAAATTAATTTTAATACTCAAAAGTGGCTTTAGTTTCTGTTATTAACATGCACATTACAAAATTATCATTGTTCCTAATTGGTTTTTCAGGAGTTGTTCAAGATCCTGCATCTTGAATAACTTTTTGTTGTTTCGCTTTGTAGAGCTCCAAATTTGCCACATTCTGTCTGTTTTTTTTAAAATCCTGTCTAGCTTTATCCAAATATTAAATTTCTTAATTCGTAATAGGAACGCAATGCTGGACAGCGCTTGAATATTATAATTGTAGCAGAGGGTGCTATTGATCGCGATGGAAAAGCGATCAGTGCTGAAGATGTAAAGAAAGTTGTAGTGGATAAACTGCAGCAAGATACTCGCATTACTGTTCTTGGTCATGTCCAACGAGGTGGAAATCCAAGTGCTTTTGACCGTATACTTGTAAGTATCTGGTGTAATTAATTTGTTATATATTGCTGAATTGTGTCCAGTCATTTAGCTGGTGATTGCGAAATTTTCATTCAGCAAATGATTGTTTCATTGCAATTAAATGTTAAGAAAGTGGAGTAAAGATCTAGTTATCAATTTGTTATACAACTCTTAAAGGGTTGTCGGATGGGGGCTGAAGCAGTTATGGCTTTAATGGAAGCTACTCACGATAGCGTGCCCTGCGTAGTATCCTTGGATGGCAACCAAGCAGTGCGTGTACCGTTGATGGAATGCGTTGAACGCACTAAAGCCGTTTCTCAAGCTATGGCAGATAAAAATTGGGAGTTAGCCGTAAAACTTCGCGGTCTCTCATTTGAAAGGAACTTGGAGACTTACAAGATGTTGACTCGTCTAAAGCCGCCAAAGGAATCGTTTGATGCTTCTGGCAAGGGAGTTGTAAGAATATGGTAAAAAGCGTTGATTTCTAGTATGTTAATATATCTTTTGTAAAGGAAGGGTATCGTCTAGCAGTAATGCACATCGGGGCTCCAGCTTGCGGAATGAACGCGGCGGTTCGATCCTTTGTAAGAAATGGTATTTACCGTGGGGACACTGTTCTTGGTATTCATGATGGAATTGAAGGATTAATTGCAGGAAACATAAAAGAAATGGGCTGGTAAGGAACTTTCATTTATAATATAGAGCTACTCATAAATATTGTTATTTTTTGGTGACATTTCTTTTCGACCTTTCTCAAACCAAATGCTATTTTATAATTGATAATAAAAAAAATGTTGTTCTAAATTTTTGTTAAGAGAGCTCCTTTCAATTTTTGGATATCGCCAATAAATCTATTTTATTTATTAAACTAAATATTTTAGGTCTGATGTGGCTGGATGGGTAGGACAGGGTGGAGCCTTTTTAGGTACTAAACGCACCCTTCCTGAAGGCAAATTCAAGGAAATTGCAGCCAGACTTAAGGAATTTAAAATCAACGGTCTCCTCATCATTGGTGGATTCGAAGCATATCATGCGTGCGGTCAAATTTCTGACCAACGACCCAACTTCCCTGAATTTCGTATTCCTCTCTGCGTTATCCCAGCAACAATTTCTAATAATGTACCTGGCTCGAACTTTTCTCTTGGTTGCGACACCGGTCTTAATGAGATTACTCTAATCTGCGATCGCATTAGGCAGTCCGCGCAAGGTACAAAGAGGCGAGTATTTGTTATTGAAACCATGGGAGGATATTGTGGTTATTTAGCCACTTTAGCTGGATTGGCTGGTGGGGCTGATGCAGCCTATATTTTCGAAGAGAAATTTTCCATTAAGGATTTACAGCAGGATGTGTATCATATGGCTTCCAAGATGGCAGAAGGAGTTCAGCGTGGATTGATTTTGAGAAATGAGAAGGCTTCAGAAAATTACAATACTGACTTCATTCATCGTTTATATTCTGAGGAAGGGAAAGGATTGTTTTCAAGTCGAATGAATATTCTGGGTATGATCCTTTCAGTTTGTTGTATAGAAATTTAAACACGTATTGAATTCGATCTTTCAGGTCATATGCAACAAGGGGGCTCTCCTACACCTTTTGATAGAAATATGGGCACTAAAATGGCAGCTAAATGCGTCCAGTGGTTTGTGGAGCAACTTAATACCCACAAGCAGGCTGATGGAACTATCGTTTGCGATACTCCGGACACTGCCTGCTTATTAGGAATTATCCGTCGCCAGTACAGATTTACTCCATTGGCCGACTTGATATGCGAAACTAATTTCGAGTAATTATTTTTGAAGCCTAAGTTGCTCTTTAAAATAATAACCATTTTTATTGATAGGCAACGCATTCCCAAGAAGCAATGGTGGCTACAACTTCGTCCTCTCTTGAGAATTTTGGCCAAACATGATTCAACTTACGAAGAGGAAGGCATGTACATCACCGTTGAGGAAGAGTGCACCAGCGACGCTACGATTGTCTAAGTAAAGTCATAATTGACTACAAGTATTGCATCATCAAAAACTAAAAATTTAGTCATGCACATTAGACATTTTCAAAATTAAGCATGATTTCCTCTAGAGATTGTGGCCGTTTCGAGCAATATTTATAACATTGTACATGTGTATTTTTTTAGGATAATTCACACGCCTCAGGGTTAACTTTTATTTTTTCTCTGTCTTCGCTGCCATTTTTTTTTTAAAAGATTGATTATATTTTTATTACTAACAATACCCTTTTTATATAATTATTGCTTTACTTTGGAGATTATATATTTTTCAGTCTTTATGAGTATTAAAATGTACTAGGTTATTGCTGCTGTTAAAATACTAATAAACACTTAAAGGAAATTATTTGGTGTTGTTAATTGTATTATTTGTCAGGTTTTATTGTCTTTTAAGAAATGGTAAATTTTAAGTAACAAAATCTAGTAGATAATAAAAATGTGTAACATATTTTATTTATAACTTTATTTCTTTACAAAAAATATTATGATTGAGTTGTTCTCATTTGCTTAAATCTACTGATCCTCTTCTTTGGGGCATGAGCATCAACAAATTTTTCAGTAGGTAGTGGTTCTGGTTCAGTAATTGGATTTTCCACAATTTCACCCATAATCTGATGGTAGGAAAATAAAAAAAAATATTGATTTTCTTGTAATGTTTATAATTATTTATCTTACCGAGTTAAAGTCACAGTAGTCATCCTGAACTTTTTTCTTTTTAATCTTTTTCTGCTGAGGTTCCTTCGCTCTAGTTTCTTGCTTTACAGCATCTTTATTTTTCAAAATCGATTTAACATTTTCATCAGCTAAGCTCTGATGATTTAAAGGACTACTGTTTTCCTTGTCTTCACTCTTGTTTGGAGTGAAAAACTAAAATAAAGTAAATAATTAAAATTAAATATTTTACCATTGTGCTTTAAGTTATTACCTTAATTCTTATATCTTCATAGGCGTCTTCATGACTTGTAAACTTTTTAGGAAGAGCCGCTTTCGGAAGTTCCGATATAATTTCGGTGTTAAACATCTTATAAATATCGGCGGGACTTCCAATTAAATTCGATGGCTCTACATCTTTGTCTTCTTCATATCCTGGATACTGAAATTCTTTCTCTGAGTGGTTGAATTTTATGTGTAACGTTTTGCCATTTTGCTCTTCCGCATTTAAAATTTTATCTATCAAATTAAAGACCTGCTGGCTTTGATTCTCAGATGTGAAACTGCAACTTTGCTCTACCTTTTCAAGAATGGTGGATTTTCTATCATTAACAACATTTTGATTGTTATTGTTCTCAATCACGGAAATTTGTGAATGTTGGGATACGTTTGGATCAAAAATTGGATCCAGTGTAATAATATCCTTGTTCCCTCCTGTACTAAACATTGAGTCAACTGTAGCATTCTTATCTATGTACTGTACCTCATCTTCCACAGCAAAAGAAATTGATTTTTTTTTCCGAGATTTCTCCTTTGTGGGTTTGGCTTTACCTACTTTCTCTTCCTCTGGGGAAGAAGAGCTCGAATCCTCGTCATCTCTTTCATCTTTCATAATTTCAACGTAATCTATCAAGTACTCCCGGACTTCGAGCAAAGAAGCTTTACGCTCCATATCGCCAAGATTCTGAAGTTTTAAATTCTTCAAGTATTTTTCGGTTTCCTTAATTTTTCGTTTGAAAACTTTTATTCGATCCTTCTTCCTAAGGTGCAAAGTATCTTTCTCCAACTGTAAAACTTCTTCAGGAATATCGCCAGTTGAAGTATCATCTGAATCATCACTGTCGGAATTATTGAAATCATCGGAATTGGGAATGCTATTGTTGTTGGTGAAATCAGTTGGAAGCTTAGAATCCGGTAAATTCACATCTTTATATTTATTTGATATTTTTTCAACTACGGAAGATTCTTTATTGTATTTACTGTTTTCGTCGAAATGTGGATTGCCTATTACTACATCGGTTTTCTCTAAATGGGAGGTTCTTTTCTTTTCCGGAGGCAATTTTATTTCACCAGACATAAGCTTCTGCAGAGTATCGTCGTCTTCGATTTCAAGCTCCCCCAATTCTTGTTCTAATTCTTCCATTAATTCTAATTCATCCAACGCATTCATTATTTCTTCGTGGGTTTTATTAGAAGAATTTCTTAAAGCTTGTTCGCGCCTTCTTTCTTCCTGTTTATACTCTTGCATTTTTCTCCTGTGTTCTGCGCGCCAGAGTTCTTCTTTTTCTTCATCGTATTCCTCAATAATTTCATGCTCTCCTTCACCGGGTAGGGCGCTCACTTTAGGTAACTCTAATTTGTTTCTGGAATTTAATTTAATTTATAGTGCAAGCTCTCATGAAACAAAAGTAGGAATAATAGTGAAAAGTAGACTAACGAAAATAGACTTACAGGAATAAATTGTACTCCTCTTCAAGCTGTTTTAACCGCTCTTTCGCCACCTCCAGCCGATGCTTGCACACCGTTCGCGCTTGGTCTACTGAGCAGTTGGAAAACATCCCTGCGAAGTGGCTCACGAAGACTTCGTTGGTGTGGTAAATTACGCCCGGCATAAACGCTTTTGAGCCTATAGGCACCATCACTTCAACGGACAACTTCTTTGAGAATGAGTCTAAATTTTCCAGAGCGCTTTGGACGTCCTTCTGGTAGGCCTCCCACCGCTTCGTCTCAACCTCATTTTTTAGAAGAGCCTTTAAACGTATATACGAATTAATAGAATAGAACGCACGATAATTACTTAGTTATTATTGTTGAAAAGCATGCAACTGTTCATTGCCATTTTTACTACATTTTAAGACCGGCTTGTAAAGAGATGTTGCTTATTGAGTGCTTCGTTGTTAAATTAACTCAAAAACATTTTCTAAACAATTAAATTGTTCCTCATGAAGAAAACTACAAAACACTAATTTTGGGAACTTCATATTTTGCTATTAAGTGGTACTTTAGAATTCATCAAATTCAAACATTCCTCTTGAATAACAAGTCAATGTATTTTTTGACTTGTTCAAAGAATTGTTTTTTTGCTTAAGGAACTACCTCTTTCAAAGTTTCTTCCCGTTTTTCCATTTTACAGAATTTAAAACGAAGTAAGCATTGATAAAATGTTCTCACTTTGGAGGTTATACAAATTGACGTTTATCAGTTATCAAAACAATCACTGACAAATATCAGCTGAGACAACGTCATACTTCTTCGAGATTCTAGCGAGCCTCGAATTGCATTTGGCGGAAGATTTAAATAAAGTTTTAACGGTTATCGACCCTTCTGATATCTACTGTGAAGATTATAAAACATTGTTTTATTTGTGGATTTTTCGGTTGTTATCCAAACCTTGGATCCTCAATTTTGCAAGCTGCCTTTTTCTACTAGTACTACCGTCCTAATAATGATAAATGAAATTGTAGTATGTATTAGGGCTTTAAAAATAATATATTTTGTTACATGCACCTTTATACTGATTTAAGTTAAACTCGCTTCGATCAAAGAACATAGGTGGTAGCAAAAGAAGGCAAATAAAAATTTTATTTTTATGGTGATGAAAAAATAATACCCTTGCATAAAACTTTATAGTGGCTATTGCTTTATTTCAGTAACTTTTGAAATGTGCCACATACATATATGTATCTTATAAAATCTCTAATGTGTAGTAAAAACTCCTAAAATTCATAGTTGGTAATTATTTCAAATAATCTTAACGCTGCTTTTTTCTCTAAAAACGTAAACAAATTGGGGCTATGGATTATATGGGTTTTTTTTGGAATAACGTTTTAGAGGGATATCATTGATTATCTTAATTTACTGTTTTTGTACCTTTTCAAATAGTTTTCGTCAAGTTAGGTACTTTAAAATTTTGTCTAACATGTTTAAAAAATCGTTGCAATAATATTTTGAAATAATAAGTTATTATTTTTTTTATTCAAGTTCTGATTAGTTGTTGAGGTAACTCTTTATAATTATAAAGATACCAATTGTCCAATTAGGAAAAATACAACTCCTTCTAATGTTTTCCTTGAATGTTTTCCCGAATGAAAAAAAGTTGAATTGTTAACACGATTAATGTTTTTATATACTTCTTTATACATGTTCTCCTTTGTGAAGCAATACAACAAATCAAAAAAGAGTTTTACGGTTTTACTTTCTTACTTAAGGAAAAGTTTCTAAACTTTTGCTAATATGCAAATAAGTTCGTGGGTTGTTTTGTAAATGGTAGGAGACAAGGTAGATATAATTAAGGATGAAAAACAAGATTCCTCGTGAATTTCACAATTTCTTGCTGATTTTTATTCCTTGAACCATACTTTTTCTGTGAAACTGCGAAGGCGTAACTTTTAAATGAAATCAATGAAAGTCATGGGGTATTATTATATTATTCAGTGTGGCCATGCATATGAAACTTTGATTAATTCTACGTTTTATCATAACTGAATTTGTAGCTGCTCCTAATAATTTTAGTCGACGTTCAAAGTGCATATTACTTTACAAAATTGCCTAATATTTCTTGATTAAAATCCTATATAAATTACCCTTTAAAAATTTATGTCAGTTTTATTATGAATTTTGATTGAATATTTAATTAGAGGGTTAAAATTTATAACTTGAAGTTTTCATTTGCAGGACCCTTAGGTCTCCCTATTTTCCCTAATAAGGACCATAATTAATTCCTGGGGTTTGGGCAGGTTCAATAGCTCTTCTTTCCCACTTATTCAAATACATAAATCAACGGCAGAGATTTTGTAAACTGTAGGACTCATCATTTTTAATACTCCACAAAATAAAATTCAATTAGTCTGCACAATGGCTGCCCCTTTTTAGATCAAAAATATTCAGTTCCACAAAAAATCATATTAAAGAAAATATAAATTTTGAAACGGAACCAATCTGTTACTTGCATGTTAAAACCCAACTGTAGTTAAAATCATTTATACCTGTGAAGGGAAAGCTTTGGATTAGAAGGTGATAATGGAGCTTATAAAGTTTAATTCCAGAAACATTTTAGGAGAATGCTCAGTACGTGGATAAGGTTTAGCCGTCAGAATTTTAGTATTCTAAAAGTAAAATGTCCCCCGCCAACAGAATTATTTGGGTGCTCAGAGCCGATTTATACAGGAGGTCGCCATATATTTAATAAACGATCTTTTATCATGAGAAGGTCCTTCAGAGAAGGGAACAAGGTAATCTCTACTATGGCTCAGCCATGAATATTTTACGGGACATAAATCCGCCCTGAATCCATTTACCTCAGTTGGAATTGTTATTTGAAACAAAAGAGAACAAGATTCTTCCACAATGGCTATTATCACTATTGTCTTATCACGCTTCTTAAGGAATTTTTATGTATTCTCATTCCCTTGAAAGCACCGCTTACCTGAATCACAGCCTCTTCCTCTAGGGCTCTAGTTTAGCCGAGGTGTGGTACCCGCAAAAACCCCTTTAGAGCTGAATAAATAAATAAACTAAAGGACAAATAGAGTGTAATGAAGCGGGAACTGATATGAAATCCGCTTTTTGTATATTTTCACTACGATACACAACAAAATTTAATGGAGTGTAAAGATTTTAGATGTTACCACTTTGCAAAAGCCTTAACTACTTGCGACTGACTGCAAATGGTTTACAATTCTATCACGCCGTGCGGATTTGTCTGCTTTTAAAAAATTAAATTATCATACTTTAACTGAGGAATAACGAGTTTTTTGGTATTTATGGCATCTCATAATACATAAGTATGTAGGTGCCATGGAAAATCGAATGGAAATATAAAAGATAGCATTTTAGATCCTATAATAATTTAATGTAATATTATAGTAACGCGACGTCGTTCTAGGTCGTACTCTATAAAATAGAAAGATTTTAGCACTTTTATTAGTAGAGTAGTAAATTATTGCATAAAGAATTCAGATACCTAGATACTATGAATTCGGAATGCTAATTATACATATAAATGTAAATGTTAACATATACGTTTTTCCAAAAGGGTATCGAAAAATTAATATTATGTTAAATTTAGTAATTAGTAACGGACGTCTATTAAACACGTATACATATTTGTGAAGTTTTATTCAATCCTTGATATCGAAATTGAATTCCTCTTTGCTATTTACGAGTAGGTATCAGAAATATTAGACAATGCAGTTCGTGACTGCATGTCCAATTGTAGGTTTAGTCTCCTTAATCTTATAATACCTCTCTAATTTGCCTGCTTTTGCTAGACTCGAAGAAGATGGATTAGCAAGAAAATATTTCCGCGAACAAAAATGAGAAAGTTTAAAGTCATTGAAAATGTAGAAATTAAGTTCTATATATCCTCACATTTTGGTTTCATTCTATAAAAAAATCAACTTATTACATTTACGTATAATAAGGTGTGGTTAATCTAAAGACAAAAAAAGAGAGAGATCAGATTAAATAAAAGTCTCTGAGTAAGTATGAACACTAGAACAACTTTTTTTAGTCCTCCCTAAAGTTTTAAGTAGATACCCCAAACTTGAAGAGAGAAAAAAATTAAAAGTACGAGTTAGTAAGTTCCTTCACTTCTTTTCCTGAATGAAAGTATGTAGTACATATATTTATATGTTTCGGAAGTCGACTTTTAAGAGGCATCATCCTCGAATTAACAAGACCGCATAGTAATCATTTTACGTCTTACACCCAGTCAGGAGTCAAGAAGTTCTTAAAAACTGGATTATATGTTCGTATACTTTGTATTTTAAAAATGACCGAAAGATATAAAGTGAAGAAACTCAAGTTATGCTGAACATGATTTTGGGACACAAAAGAACCCTCCACTTATCGGGTTAAAGAATATTTGTCTGGCATGTAAAACATTCTCTTAGACCTCTGTGTTGTGATAGAAGTTTGCAAAAAGATGTCTTCTTGTATCCGATTGTCGACCGATATCTCAAGCTAATCTAAAAGTAGTCAATTCAAACCGTAAGGGTCGACGGCAATTTAAAAAAAGATCACGACTTACAAAATTGTTCAACTGAATTATGCCGCCCCACTTTGAGTGCTTTATTGAGCAATAACTTATAAAGCAGCATCCGTTCCGCTTTCACCCCTTTCAAGCGAGAAATGTTTTTATCACCACTTTCTTTGCCTTTTCGGATATTCGATTTCTCCTTAAGCACCACCTGAAAGATGGAAGCTCACTTGTTCACTCCTTGCTGAGCGGAAATTCGCTAATGTAACCCATCAAATCGGAGTTTCAAGTAACTCAATTTAATCATTTTCGCGCGGTATAAAATAAAATGCTAATAGACACGTTTCGTTTTTCATCCCCAATTCCCAAAGCGCAGACGAACAGCTAAAAGAGCAGATGGGCCTTATCTTCATCAACAAAGTTCGTTTACCACAAACACTTTAAATGTGAAAAATTTGAGAAGTTCAACATGATTTTATTCAATTTTGAGTTTGAAAACATGTC
Organism: Tolmerus cingulatus; assembly: GCA_959613345.1. Classification (NCBI taxonomy): domain Eukaryota; kingdom Metazoa; phylum Arthropoda; class Insecta; order Diptera; family Asilidae; genus Tolmerus; species Tolmerus cingulatus. The sequence goes on from OY390708.1 coordinate 5,627,174, forward strand.
AATGGTGATAAAAGTTAGGATTATGTGTCGACATCGCGCAAATCAAATATTTACTTGAATTTCGGAGCATAGAGGCAGGCGGGATAAATCATATCACTCCGTAATTACCTAAACATCCGAGGGTAGCATAAACGCCCGACGGTCATCAGCACTGGATTTTATAAATAGCTCATATATTTTGCATCGCGTCATGACCTGGTGGACTGGAGTCCAGGACGCCGAACTCCAGGACGTCGCAGTCCTTCCGCAGTGTGTACCTATTTAATTAACTGCAGGAAAAACTATGTGCAGTCGGAACTTTCTGGCAAATTACGTGCACATAAATTAGTTTTTCAAATTCACGCGCTGCTTCTGAAAGGAGAATGAATTGTGATTTCATGGAGAGAAATGGATTTAATCTCTAGTTACGTTGTAATTAGCTCATATTAATTACTTAATTATTGCACTATCAATGACTTTAAATTAAATGTGCGAGCCCAGAACATCCATTTCTTTAAACATTAAATTAAATTCTATATTAAAATATTATCTTTTGTAGTATGGATGAGAATATTTAAATCCAAGAAAAGTATGTTTGGATTTTATTCGTAAATTTTTTTGATTTAACTTTGCGCTCATTACCAAAGGAAATTTTGACAGTATCCAATTAATAACCTATACTTGTAATTTATAAAAAAATATGGATGCTGGCCACTTACAATATGTACAGGCTTGTTTAAATTCATTGTCTTATCGTACTTCCAGTCATATGTATTTTTCAATTTTTGTTTCTTCGTATAAACTAAAACATGTTATAAGATTATATTTGAAACCTTGACTCATTGCAATAATTACTTAAGCATTTACCTATACATTAGGAATTAAAAAATCAATGCTCAAAAACTGGTAGAAATTTTAGCCGTTAAAGAAGAAGGAAATAAATGGAATTATAACGAAAAAATATTGAAACTTTCGCACCACCCCTCTTATTTTTTAATTAAGATATATAGATAAGGATAGCGTCCAAACAATGGATTTTTAAATTACGGTTTTCCTCTTATTTTTTAATAAGGATAGTGTCTGATCCAAACATTGAATTTTTATCTTATGGTACTGATAACGAAATTAGTTCAAATTCTAAAATAATCGATGCCCTACTTCTCTTATGCTTTTGTCCTATTTGATGTTATAGATGAGCTAAGAAAACTCGTTGGTATGTACATTTTTTGGGTCAAATTCAAACAAATATTGTATAAAACAACAAGTTTGAAGAAAGCCCCTTCTTCATATTTAAGATCAATCAACTTGAAATTACAATTGATACGAGATTCGGTTTCTCAGACTCGATAATGCTCTTTCTTTTCAAAACTCAATTTACCAACGGTGTGAGATTTTTGCTTTCGTGCTGATTATCACTCGGCTTCCGGGTGTTTGAAGCTCAAAAAAGTAATAGGTGAAATGTAAATTTCTTCGTTGATCACGTCAGTTACTCCTATTAAATAGGTGCAATTTCATCTCAACCCTCTCGTACTCCCACGCCAGATGCAGCTCAGGTGAATCTCATGCACACCTGCTATTAAGATAATTTAGTGGGATTGGGCTTGAAAAGATGTTAAACTTTTCGAAATATATGAGGCAAAATAATGTTTTCAGTCCTCATCTTCGGCGAAAGCGTAAACTGCAGACCATTTCCACACCGGGGGTGGTAATCACTCTTTAGAAAACTGCAGGAAAAAAAATTAGTGTTGAAGAGCAGAAGCGAGGCTATATGAAGTAGAACGTAAAACCGCTTAAGTGCTTTTTAGTGAAAAAATACCACAGAGGCCGGGTCACAGCTCCTCGAAGGAACAACATAAAAGGTGCAGGGCGCATCTGTGCCATAAAATTTTCCTTTTCGGTGCCATATGGTTTCGATTGTGGCTGGGTCTTACGCTTTGCATGAATTTTATCTCTTGACTAAATTTATTGGGTTATTTAAATGCAATGAAAATGTGGAACATTTTTCTACTGCAAATGCCATGGAATTCCTGCTTCTGCATTTAGTTGCTGAAATAAGTCACACATTTAATCACTTAGAGTTTTGGGTTATTTAATATTGACTGCAGCTTAGTATGCCAATATTTGTTGGTATCTGTATGCGAAAGATAGAGCTTATAGCTAGATATTTTATAGGCCTTATTACCAATTTATTTAATAAAATTCAGAAAAGGCTTATTCATAAGTTCGTTAACTATTTTTTTTAAAAATGCGATGCTAGTGAACTGGTTAAGAAATTTTCCACAAGAAGCAAATCCTTATGATTTCAATAAATTTTCGGATTTTAAATAGAAGATTGTATATAAAACTGATAATTAAAAGGAAAATAATAATTCCATTTTTAAATATGACATAATTTGCGCTGATTTTTTATTATAATAAAGTTTAAATAAAAGTCATGTAAACCTAAATAAATGATTTCTATATAGAAGACATATTAGACAACAACATTGTGTTTCTATTTTCGATAGTTATCCTCGACTTTGCAATGAAACAGGCACAAATACCGGGCCCATAAAATGCACAAGTTAATTTCGAACAAAATTGGCGTCGAGCCAATATCATAAAAGCAGTGTTTGGAAAATCCTTGTTTACTTGGTAAATGCGCAATTGTGTTAATTACTAAGGGAATTCCTCTACACATTTTACATCAAATTCTGTCCGAATTAGATATCTTATTTAAAATGTGGAGACGAGTTAATCGCTTTGTTTTCATTGATTATGCAAAATATCTTTGAAACGAGAGATTTATGTTATTTTTTTGTAGATGAATGTAAATTGAAAATTTAAAAATGGATAAGTACAAACAAATAATTTTTATAATAACATGGATTGAGTCACAATTCATACATTATGGACAATATGGACACTATAGAATCCTAATTACTTACAAAAGTATTTTCTTATGTTTATACATTTTTTTATGTAAAACATACCATAGTATAAAATAAAATAAAATGTGAAAACGAAAATAAAATTCCTTCAGTAAATTAAATTTTTGGACAAACAGTTCTTTTGCATATATGTATTAAATATTCTTTATAGTGTTGCAATTTTTAGAATAATCATAACGTTCCAAAGTTTTAGCTACAGAAATAAATTAGTTCTATTATACCATCAAGAACACTTCTTTAGACTAAAATATAAAGCAAAAAATTTGAAATAACAAAAATGAATTCAACTTTGAAAATTTCGCATTTGCAGTCGAACACAATTCTTGTTAATGCTTTTCTCAAATATCTGAAAGCAAAAGTTTCCTTTCTCATAAAATATCAATTTAAATGAAAATTGGCGCAAATAAGTTTTCTGCGAACTATAAAATACAAATTACAAAGATGATTGGCTCTGTATAGAAAATTATAAACTGAGTATAAATATGTCTTAGTGTTAGTTATATTCTTCTTTCAAAAAACTGGTAAATAAAATTATTCCGCTTGAGACAACATTATTTGCCTTATTTACGAGAATACCTTTTTTGCATAACTAAAAACTTTGATCTTAAAAGCTTGCTGGAGAATTAATTAATAGCATTATTAAGTTTTATAGCAAATATTTCAACAAACTTCTGCAAACTAGCAGAGGAAGCAAATGTTTATTGCTGCAAACAGACAGAGGATGACTCAAAGTGGCGTTTGCTTCATAGAACCTAAATGTGCTTTCAGAAGATTAAAATATTAAAAACTTTTCACTCTACTCCTTTTTAATAATGTTAAATTTAAGTGGACGGAAACCTATCGTCGTAACCCCTCACGTCGGTGGAGCTTTGTCGAGGAGGCTAAGCCAACAAAGTGCTTCGCACCGTTTTAACTTTTCATTCCGAGCACGGGTCAGAAAACAATGGAGCCTGTTCCTAAGAGGATTTAAATCATAAAGCAATGTAATATCGTTAAATTAGGTAAACTATTGTTTCATCATTCATGGAGAATGATACCTTTTTTAAATTAAGGTTCTGATGATCTACTTTTATGAATAGCTGTTGCAAATATTAATTTATTACTGCCGTTTCGTATAAAGCTTTGTAACAAAGTTTATACCTATGTTTGAATTTCGTGACATATTCATACCAAAATTAAATAGCAAGCACACAAGTATCTCATATGTACTTTAGTTTTGATTCTGAAATAGAAGAAAGTTATGAATTAGTTGTACATTCAATTGAGAGTTAGACGAATGGAATTGAATTGGAATGGAATTATGCTCAAAGTATTAAACATAAATTCACAAGAGAAGTCTTTTCATATGTATGATTTATTTTCATTTATTTCAGGAATCCAAGTAGCTAGTAAGTATATGTTTATGATATATTTAATTTTATACTGTTATACCTAGTTAAAAGTTTATAAAAGAATAGGGAAACAAAATACTCACAAAAACAAATTATCTTAAATATTTCGATAATTTATGAAAAAATCATAAAAGTTTACTCACTAATAGATTAGCTAAAGTCGTTCTAATGAAAGATTTTCAATAAAAATTTGAAATGCTTTAAAATGTTTTGAAATTTATTTTTGCAATTATTTTTGAAAAATTCTATAATGTGATCTTTTGTTCGTTTTATTTCTAGATTTTCGTCGAAGTACAATGAGCAGATTTATACATATGTATATGGTCGTAGTATGTACATTATTTAAGAATTCAGAATTTACGAAAAAAATTTTGTAGAAATCTGTGTATACAAAATTTTACATCTACACTGCTTGCTAATTTAATTTAATTAATTTTTCGAATGAATTATATTTTTATGCTGTAATGAACAAAATATGGAGAAAAACATTTTTAATTAAAAGGTGTCTAGATCGACTGGAAAATGGGGAGCTAGAAGCCGGCACGAGGAATTTCGAAGCGAAAGCACACTCACTGGAAGTCAAATAATATTTTCTGGAAGTCGGATGAACCCAAACAGAGAGCATTCATGCTAAAAAAAACCGAAGCCCGGCTTTCCACGCAGAATTTTCTAAGACTGCTTAAGCACGTCTAGGCTCCTTGAAGATGCTCCAGAATTATCTTAGAAAAGCTCCGGAAGATGTTCCCGGAACGGCGGCTCTGGAAACGCGGGTTCATAGTGCCGGCGCCGGGGGTTGGTTAAGCTTTTAGGGTTAGTTGACAATATAAAAGTAGAGTCTGCGAAGCTTTCAGCTCAGTTGACTAGGACTAGGTGCTTGGTGAAGGTTGGAGGTCGAACAGGACTATCCGGAGGGCTCAGGAGGCTCATATCGCGTGTCCTGGAGCAGTTCGAACCTAATTGACACAGAGAAAGTGAAAAACGGTCAACTGTCGCGGGTGATAGTTGAAAGACGGTCTGCGATTCCGCGGCCAGCGAGCACAGTGGTCAGCCCCGTCTTGTTAGCGTGTGCAATTGAAGTGGGTCTGCATGAAAATGAGACGGTTTTGTGATTAAATTGTTACTAATTGTGCAGATTAGTGCAGATTAGTGCAATTCGAATAATACAGATCGAGGGCCCGGACTAATTGGGCATGCATGAATGGAGATTACTATCGACTGGGAGATTTATTAAGTGCTACTGACTAGTTCAGTTTAATGAGTCTTAATAGTTCGTTATACGTGAGAATATTTCTTAATCGCATAAACTGCTTCTTAAGGAATGAACAATTTAAATTCATTATTTTGTGGACACACCAAACAATTTAAACGGAGACCAAAAATAGAATTGAAATTCATTTCAGCTAATTATGTAGAAAAGACGTTGTTTTGAATAAATCTCAATTCCGAACACAAAAATATGTCAGCGCTTTCAATTAGCTGAGAAAACAAGGAAGATTTTTACAAAAAGGCTGAATGCAGAATTAATATTTATTTCGCAACTGTTCCATTAAGTTTAATGCCACTTTAGAACTTTACCTCTTTATCGTTGAGCCGATTTGATTAATTAGAACGGCTGGCTCTTTGATCGCTGTAGATTTTATATTTGCCCTTACTTTTCGGGGGTTTTCGAGGGCTTTGGACCTCAGTTAAATCCACTTAGAATTTAGGTTCCTTTTAAAGGCTTGCTGAATTTATTGCACTTTTATGTTTTATGAGGAAGAGATGAAAATATGGATTTTATCATAAATACCATACGCATTAGTTTTATATTTTTTCCATTTTAAAGCATTATTGACAAAGGAGATTTCAGTTTTTTATTGGACTTTAAACCAGGCTTTCGCTTATTCAATTAATTTTTAATAATTATTTGCTTAATAATAGAATTTTAAGTGGTGCCTAATGTCCACAAATTAAATTAAAATAAACACAGACCGGTATTCATTACTCTATATAACTTTTATGACTGTGGTCTTATTTTTAAAATTTAAAAAACCTTGTAAGTAAAATGGAAGATGGTAATTTTTAATTTACAAAAATTGAAGATTTATTTATTTAAGTACTCACAATTTTAAATAAAAGAAATAAAATAAGTAAATTTATTCTTGATTATCGCTATTGGACCTGAAAATATACCTTTAAATAGTATATATTTGTATCACAACTTTTAAAAATATAATTTTGAAATTCCTAAACTATCTTATTTCAGAACATGGCAGCAATCAGAGGATGCTTTATTAAAATTGATAACATTTTCTTAAAAAGCTTTGAAATACAAAAAATATTAACTAGACCTAATTCTCTTTTTACACGATAGATACGTTTCCAAAAATTTCGTGTAAAAACGATATTAGCTAAACGAAAAAATAGTACATTAGCTCCAAACCCTAAAAAGTAATGGAAAGGTACAGTAAACAATATTCAAAATCTTCTTAGAGTTCACTTAAGAATTTATTCCGTGCTTGAACATTTTAATTCATTAAATGTATTAAAAAACTAAAGTATACTTTGAATATAAAAAAATGAAATATATTCTCAAAACCAAACTAAATTGGGTAACAAATACTTCGCGTTTTTGCTCTATATATAATTCGGAGAATCCCACTCATATACGCATAAAGTCGACATAATTTAACTGGATTGTGGAAAATATAACGCGAGTGAGAATGACAAAATTTAGAAAAACATCCAAAAAAAGAAATTCATCAAAAAAATCCATAAACAATATTTATTGAGTATTGAATTTGTGTGAAAACAAAACAATTCGTGTAAAAATGGAATGCGTGTGTGATTTCAAATTGCGTTATAAATATTATTTATTAAATCTATTTAAAGTTTCCAACGAGTTCTTTTCCATCTTCCTCGGATTCGTTTTTATTTTGAAAAGAATAAGCCTTTGAAGTTAACGAATTGAGTTTTTCAAGAATATTCTTCTTCAATTAAAAATTTTTCTGTGGATATCCAGTATCGAGTGATATTGAATATGGATGAGTTATTAATGATCTCTTACTAATTGTTTCAAATCCTCCTGTCTCTCTGAATTTAAAATCACATTTCAAAATAACGATGAGTATTTGTGTACTATTTTAGAATAATAAAAATACCTAATATTTGAGTGTTTTTTACTTTGAGAAATACATGAATGTTAGTGCCTAAGAATGAAAAATTATCGACAATTCTTAACACATATTTTGAATTTCGATAATTTGGTGGTGGTTGGTAATATCATTGTGATTTGATAAACACAATATGTACTTTCCTTTTACAAAATTTTAATATGCTCTAAAAGTTTAAGGCTGTGAGTAAAAGTATTTAATTATTCCTGCAATAATTGAAATTGTTAACATTTAATTACCTTTTATTTAAACACAGAATAATTGAACTTGCACTTTTTATATTTTGTTCATCTATAGATATTTATGTATTGTGGAAAATGAAATCTATTTTCTCGTCTATAAATTAGTCAATCATAAAAAGGAAAGCAGCCAGCATACGAAGTTTTTGGCTTGTACTAAACAAACAAAATCTGATGTGGGAATAAGAGATTCTCAACTGCACTGAGATGCGAGGTGGCTTTCCTTAAAATATGTTATATGCTTCGTGCACGTTGGTAATTACGAGTACCTCTAATACAATTTATGTCATGGTTAAATTTTCACGTCGTACTACGAATGCACTAAGACCGACGATTGCGGCCCAATTGCATTTTAAGTGTATTTATTTTAAAAGGAGTAAATTGTCCTTATTTACGAATTTGAAGTCCTTCCTTTAAAACTATTTTCTCCAACTAAATTCCACCATTCTTTGAAGTAAATATTTTACCATTTCCATTTTAGGGCCTTGAAAAAGGTACAACAGAAAGGTGCTCCAAGCTGTTTAACTGCAAGTAAGAACTCATTTCCTGCAGTTACAAACAATCAATATTCATTTTCTGCCAACTTTTCTATTTTCAAGTTTTTTGGAACAAATTTGAATGACTTCATTGACGTTAAAAGTCAAGTTTCCAAGCAACAGTCGTCCTTTTTGATTAAATATCAAAATCTTACTTTAAATGGAGCGCTTATTTAATCACACAAAAGTATTTTCTTCAGATTTTCCATAAACTTGAGATTAATCAACATACAACTTAAAAGTAGAAACCTTAGAAGCAAGTAGAAAAAGATTTAACTCAACGAGAAGTTAAAATATCTCAAATGGGATACTTGGGAACACTTGTGGGAATTAAAATGTTTTTTAATTCGGTAGTGAATGAATGTAATCAAAATAAATTAATAGTAATTTGTCTAATAATGCCTGCGTCCTTCTAGTTGACCTCGTTCGACAAAAGTTGATTTATTTTTGAATTTTCACATAATCATTTATAGCATATATATGTATAAAATCAAAACTTCTAGACATTTTTGCAACATTAATAAAAAGTGATCTTTAGTAAAGAAATAGGCAGTCAATCACTCATTAAATTACGAAAATGCATTTAACGTAAATATTTATTTTGTCTTGCCTTAAATAATTACTGAAATTCTGCATAAAGGTCGATTTCTGGAATTAAATCAGTGCTTTTCAGAAACGATAAACCATATGTTAATTTATTCCTTTTTACATCCTCACAAAGCTGCATAATGGAACATCCCGGGGAGATTGATTTTAAATATTGTCAGTTAAGCCCAAACGTGTGAAGTTTGCTTTTGACATTTTTATTCGAAAAAAGGTAATGAGTCACTTGTTATTCTGATAAAAATTTGTCATATGCATCTGAGTTTAATTTTTAATCAAGAATAAATGACTTCAGGCATGAAATTCCATTACGATTTTCATACGTACGTAACTACATATGTACGCATAACGTTTATTTATTTATTTATTTATTTATTTATGCAAGGCACTGTGGCAACAGAGGAGTAAATGTATTCGTGCGATTTTAATTATGCTCGTTTGTTCATGCATTGATTTCGAGATAGCAAAGTATAAAAGAAATCAATTATAATAAATTAAAGCAGCGAAAGCAAAATGTACCTAAAAGAAATAAAAGCATGTAATTTTAACGAATGAATTTCTAAATCGTTTTGGTTAATAATGTGCCTAATCATTCTAATGAATGCCTCCTTTAAATAATATTATTTATATTTACCTTCTAAAATTTAATACGATACAGTTGAACTGGATAAATGCCTAAAGTACGTTGTTATTTGAATTTAATACAGCAGCATTTATTCTGTGCAATTTTTTCTTTTTTGAACAGAATAACAAATTATACAATTTCGTGCTATCACCTTGAAAGATGTAACTTATTTAACAACCAGGACATTTAAAGGACGCTCCTGTTATGGGAGTCGCATCAATTCGCAAGGATAGGACAAGCTGTTGTCTTGTATTTTGCATTTTTTATGATCTTCTTCAGACAAGTGCCAAGTGCGTCGTAATTTCTTTATTTCGACGAATTCATTTAATAATAATATCCTTAATTTTTATGTTATTTCTTCAATTCCATTTTTATGTTGTGCTATGTTGCATTTCTTTCTGTAGAGACAATTGACAATAAAAATAATATTTCTTGATGTTATTTTAGTAATAGCTGTAGTAAAATTGGGCTTTATATTTGATTTTCTGTTCTCATAAAAGGAGTCATAACTAAAACTTCATATTTTTTACTTTATTAAAATTCATCAACTTAATTCAATTTTGTTACAAGCGTGTATAACGAAATAGATAATATTAAGAAATTATTACTTTGTTGAACATGAAATTGAGGGGAATAATGAATTTACATACTGTTAAAAAAGACTTTTGTGAAATTTCATACGAAAGTAAGTTAATCGAGTGAATGAAAAACTTTTTTTGATATATAAGCGTTGTAATTTAATAAAGATGATTATTAAACTATCAATTGAAATGGAATTAATTTATTTCGATTAGAAATTCCACTGCATGAAAAAATTTTTATAAAGCGAATTCGTTCGAAAGTAATTTAATTTGAATAGTCAGCATGACAAAAGGAGCTTTGATTTTATCAATACGTAAAATATGGATATGGAAATTGTGTCAGTAGAACTTTTCCTTTTTAAATTAATTTTACATTTTCATGCCTGAAAACATTGGAAAACAATATTTCATATTTATCGCTCCACTTCATTTAAAACGAAGGAAACTGAGCTAAAAGCAAAGCGGCACGGAAGGTTTTATTATTTGATATTTCAATAAAACTCAGTGCACTTTCACAGCGGAATTTGGTTTGTAATTCAGTTATAAAAGGAAGACTTTCTCACAAGTAGACTTGTATGATGTCTTAAATAAAAAGGGAGTAATACGAGAACATCTTTGGTGGACCACTGCCGTGCTAAGAATCACTAAAGTGAGTCAGCATCCTAAAATCAAATTGATCCCGGCATGAGATTTGCAGGTCATTAGGAGCTTCGAGCCGGGACGTGCATGAATAGTAAATTTCGAATGTGCCTCAGATGAGTGTGGTTCCAGTTGGCAACTACATATATTTTGTTGTAATGAGGCAGTCCTTCGGAAAAGGATGTGATTATTAGCTTTGTTAGTACATTTACTGCACACCTCATTATCCTTCAAAAGTAGTGAGTCGAATTTTGAACTTGCACAAAATTACTTTACGCAAATAAAGTACTTCGTAGGTGCAAAGAAAATTATTACATTTCATCTAAGTATTTCAATGAAATTGGTTAAAACCTATAGAATGCGCCTTAATTTTGTAGCGCTGATATACCTCGTTATAGTGCTCAATTTTGGACAGATCAATGATTCCGAAAATCACCATACTTATATGTATGTATTTTCATGAGTTAAAATATAAAACGAAAGCAATATTAGAATTACCAAAATAATCTTTAACGGAAATATCTATATAAAATTGGCCAATAGAAAATAGCAAAAATTGTGTACTACAATTGTATATTTCCAATTACTAACAAATAAACTACAAATAAATGAAATTCGGCTTGATAATATAACCAATCATTAAATTATATCTTTAACAGATAAAAATTCCAAGTTTATCCTAGCTGACCATAAAAAATAGATAACATTTTTCATAGACACTTTTAATCACGTTTTTAAAAAACATTTGCATTAAAAACAGCTTATTTGGAAAATTTTCCAATTTCTCTTCTAAAAATCAATAAAAAAATGTATTGTTTTCAGATAAAGTTTTCAGTAAAGTATTATAACTAAACCTCAGTGATTTATTGAATGATATACATATGTATATAAAAGTAATAAAATTCTGCCCTGCAGAATATTCAAAGTGTCGAATTGATATGATTCATTGTTTATTCAGTTTTTTAGAATAGTTGAAGGGAAACGTCAACATTTATTTTAATGTGTATGTTTTCTGGTTCAATTCCATTTAAAGTAACAATAACTTAATTAATATACTTGTTAAAGAAAACGACAGTATTAAAACTGAAAAATAAAAATACGTACCTACAAATGTTATTTCTATTGAGTCGTAGTTACATATATGTATGTATGTGTATGTACATACATACATTAACGGAAGATATATTACGTACTAGCTTCAGGCTATTTTGCTACTTCCAAAGTTTAATTATAAATTTTTCATTTTAGCCATATTGACCTGAAAGCTTGTGTGTTTTGTTTCTGGAAGCGTGTAATTAAAAGTACCTTCTGTGTCTGTCTTTTAGCTGCATGTTGTGATTACAAAATATCAACAAAATAATTCATAGAAATTTGCGAAGCTAACTTAATATAAAATGAAATGAATGGATATCTCATATAAAATAGCTATAATGTTTATTAACTTACAGTTTAAACACACAAAATGAATATGAATTGAATATATGAATATGTATAAAGAGGAATTTACATAATTATGCCTCGAGCACTTTGCAAATGAGCCAAGAAATAGTTCTGTTTTCATAATATTAATGCATCAAAAGAAGAGGATCGCACTTACTTTCCCTTATGAATAACAGAAATTCCAAAATAATTTTCTTGAGAGGCTCAAACATGAACTTCACATGACCGTTGAGTGCGGGTGATCCACAGGTGTTTTCCTTCTGCCTTGTGGTGCATTTTCACCCCACCTGGTGAAGGCATAAATAATGTCACTGTTACTGAATTTTTACCAAGATTCATTTCATCACACTTATTACTTTCACCCACCGTGGGACACTATGTTACATTTATTTACCGAAAATTTTCATTTCGCTTGCTTGATTTATCGCGAGCATAAGTGAAATTTCATTATCAGCAGTGGGATGTGTGTAAGAAGTGGCGACCGGAAACTTTGAGAAATTTATAGCGCGGAATTAGAGTGGCAGTCTCAGTGGCCATAAATCTCTCTATGATCTACCAAATGATTTGATTCCCAGTGCTCCTGGGACACCCCCGGGAATTACATAGAAGAATTGTTTCATCTGTCTAGAGAGCAACTACCCCCGAACGGACCCCGTCGGATTATGAAATTAAATTGATAATAAATGACTAGTGATGTGCGAATATCTCGCTTCGGTTGAATTGAATGGAGTCAACCGAAAATGTTTCTTTCAATAATAAATCAAGTGTGGCATTCTGCCAAGAAAAAAGAAACCCTACAGCTCCCCGGAGATGAACGTCCAGAAGGAGGTATGCCTGAAAAATTAATTAGTGAGAGTGATGCAAGAAGTGTTTCATTACACGATGGAAGTGCTCCCAAGTGCCATTGTACCTGCTCGTGTACGAAGATTACCTGTCGGCGGTGTGGTAGCTCCATGTCCAGCTCGGTTAAAAGATCCTTGTGCATAGTTTACTTACTCCTGGGATCCACGTTCTTGTGCTTGTTCGCAATGGCAATTTTGTTTTATTCACATGTTAGCAACGCTACGGACATTTCAGTGTTTAGGCAAAATCTTAGGAGTGAGTTGACTGTGGATGCACTTAAGTCGATAGTGGTCAGCATTGTTGAGGCAAATCACAAACAGACTGAATATTTTAGGTATGAAAGGTATGTATCGATGTATCGCATGCTTAACATACAACTATTTATTTTCCTGCCCGTAAATTAAATAATTCCTCACCCTACAATTAGATAGACTTAGAGCCGCGAATTAAACAAGGAAAATTGGTGATACGAAAACGTAACTCAAAATTCCTCTATTGCGTTCAACAATTTTATGTTTTATGACTCTTACATGGTGAAGAGATTTGAAATATATATTTTCTTGTTTGAACGATATGAATTATTTATTATTCAATTCTTAACCATGATTACATAGAAAACTAATTTTTATCGTTGACAGTATAGGGTATATTCTTATTTTATCGCAATAACTGAATTAATGACACATAAAATTTAATTGAACTTAGAAGATAAAAAGAACTTTTTACGAAGTTATTCCAAACGAAATTAAAATGTATTCATATATTTAAGCAATAGACTGTCGACTAGCATGGCACTAACGTAGTCCAACCGGCAAATAATTATCGATTCGTTTATGGCACCAATGTGGCGTCAGCGGTAATTAACGAACGAATTGCCTATGGCACCTCGTTGCTGTTAATAAATTTAGAAGTTGTACTTAATTAATTATATGTATTATAAAAAAAAATGAAAATTATATGACTTAGTTTCGCATATATGATTCCAATGAAAAGAATGTAAATGAAATTATATTCCGCATATTTCATTAAATTTCATGATTTCTTCTATTAGTCCTGACGTGAGCAGTCCTCACCTTGTCTTATATAGGTATACCGCCCTTTTCAAATTACACGGCTTTTATTTTGTTGTATCACCCCAAAAAGAGCTGTCTGTTTGTTTCGGCTGCTGCAGCATATGTTCCCTATTACAAAAAGTGGAAGGTGAAATGTTACAATTCGTTCTGACATGAAATGAAACACCTGCCAATAAATAAGGAGGGATGTTTATTTGGCCACTTCACAGTCTTCTGCTAGTGATTTATCTCTTCTCTTAAAATGGGAAAATTATGTGCTTCCTTTCGTTTATTAGCTGTCAGGACAAATACTCATCTCGCTGTCACAAAATTGACGACATGCCCTTTTACCTTTCATTATTAAGGTGTTCAAAAGACAACAGAACGGCCAAAGTTATTGTAATAGGCTCCTTATTTTGCTCAAATTAGAAGGCATCAATTGGAAATAACTTCTCATAAATAAGGCAGTGCTTTGATGATAAAGTGGCAACCGTTTTATTTACGCTCACGTAAATGTCTTCGATTAGCAAAGCTATAATTTATATCTAATTTATCTTAAGTACACATAATTCATGAACAGCGATCTTATTTTGGTTCGTTGGGACTCAGAGAGGTAACCACAACCTTTTAAGGCTTTGTGAATGGAGCACCAGATGGTTTACAAATATCGTAAACATTTCTTTTAATTAAAATTTATGAGAATTTAGTCTTAAAATATGTTTGATACGAAATACAATATGTATGTATACAATATAGAATTTTCAATATGAATTTTAATAAAAATGGTGTTTTCGTTGTTTATAAACTTATATCCACAATCGTCGTCCTGCTTAAAAAAAGATAAAATGTGGTACGCTTATGTAAATCCGATGGCAATGCAATATATGTAGCATATTTAATATCGTTTCAAATACAAAATGGCAGACACACCAAGATGGTAACTTAGCGTTTTTTTCCCAATCCCTTGGCATGGATATTAAATGGAAGGGTTTAAAAAATGTGTGCTTAAATTAAGAACTTACTTACGGTTACCTCTTTGAAGTATTTTAGTAGAATATTACTAGAATCGTTGAATATCAGTTCTTTTTAAGTTTTGTGCTGTATAGTTTTTGGCCATAGGGACTAGTTTTCTTAATTTTCAGAGTATAAATGTGGTTAAGATTAAATAATAAAGCTCGTGTAAGTAACCGAGTTAGAAATAAATTCAACTATACATTTTGTATATAAACAATTTTACATAAAAGTTTCATTATGAAAATTGTCTGAAGCTCCATTGTGTGTACCTATGTATGTATGTATAAACCAAGATACCTATAAATTTACCTTTTAGGTTCCACAGAAAAGCATCCCCGCTTTAATTTTCACAAAACTCTAATTGCGAGAGAAGAACACTTTGTAAATAAAATGCTTGCATACACTTTTCCATATCCTTTTTCTTTTCCAGCACGAAGTTGCCTTACGACAGTGAAACTGTCCGGAATGAGAGAAAATACTCAAGAGGGTCATCAGTCCGAGAACGAAGGGATGTGTCCCTCCAAGGTAAATGACTTGGAAATATCCGTTTTTATTCACTTCATTTTCTCATTAATTTAATTTTAGCAATAAAATCGATTCAAATTTTCAGGGCAACCTGCTATAGAGTTCTTCAATCCCAACTATCGTAAGGAATTGGAGAAACAAGACGCTGAGATTATCCGAAGGACTGGGCAGAAGGGCGCTGCTCCAGATGGCGACAGTTGGGTCTACTTGACCACTTACTGCAGAGTTCCTGTAAGTCGTTCAGTTTTTTATTTAAATCAAATGAACTTATTGCCACTTTTGCTTGTCGGTTTTAATAAAAACACAGTAATTGATTGCCACATTTTCCATACAGCGAATTCGGTTATGTATAAATTGATTGCAATAACATGTGACTTAATTCAGTTATACTGAATACAAAAATGTTTACCGATTTTAATTGATATTATTGCAAATATTTCGCATACTCGGTCTGGTTTGCTTGAAAGGTTTCATATCGCGATTACCTAAAAAATTGTTTTGCTATTTAATTATGCAGATATGAAATTAATATTTCAGCTCTCTTAGAGGCATGCAGTTTGATCGACTGAAATTATATGAAAACAAATTAGATAGAAAATTTGATTTCAAACCAATTTTGAATTCTTCGAATACTCCAAAAATTATCTACAAAATCATAGATAGTTCATGATTGGCGAACTTTTAATTGATGAATTTTTTAACTTTATTTGTGTGTCATTCTACAATTTTGCGACTTTTTGATTTTATAATTATTTTCCGGAATGATGTAAATACAGATAATGAAAATCTGTTAAGCAGTGTATGGAATTTCTGAGCTTTAAAAACTAAAAGCCTGCACTTTCCTTTGATTCCACATGCGACAAGTTCGACTACGTAGTGTGTTACCGAAGGTAAAAAAAATTAAATTCTTCCCTCGAACTAAATTTCCAGGATTATGCTCAGAGCATGCTTTTAAAATTCCAAACTAAGCAAAGTCTCTTTTGAGTTGATCCGCTCCAACGACATACATAAAGCTTATGCAGGTAAGGACGAAGCAAAGGGGGATAGATTTCATATCCAGGACTTTAACAACAGAAACAGATACGATGACGCAGTCGACTGTAATTTGTCCTTCTCGATTGAACTTTAGAATCATTTTGCTGGCGAGAGCGTGCTGCATTTATCTAAAGTCGACATGAAACATATATGAAACTGTATGGCGCTATTGATGTACATATGTTTTTATTATAGGATATTGTAATTGATATGCTTGCAAGGTGGACGACTATAAACTGATTAAGTTTTTGATATCTTACTTGACCTCCACTCCCAGAAAATCCCTAGAAACATGTTGGCTTATTTTATCGCGGAAGAGTCTCAAAGTCATGTAATTCTTTAATTTGAATTCAATATCACTCGATTCGCCGCATGTGTTGACTTCCATCCTTTCAACGATAAGCAGATTAAATTTTCTAGGAAAGCATCGAAACTGATTTTGTAAGAGTACCTTTGATTTCTCGCAATATTTGTTCAGTCGAATGCAAGCGCAGCTGCTAGGTCAGGTTGAAATTTCAAATGGAAATTGGCTCCCTTTCCAGTTCGTGATTATATTACAAAAAATATCAGCAGTCTTAAAAAGAGTCTTTTTAAATTGATAAAACAGTTCCTGTTCGTTGAAATAGTGTTTTAAAGGATGACTCGATTTTGCTTAATCATACATGTTTAATGTTTGTTACTTCATTAAAAGAGATTGCATTTGAATCGAACTTCACTTAATATTTGAAAAGTCGAAGTAATTCTTCTAAAGGAATGACACATTTAACTTGGCAGTATATATAAAATATATTTAACGTCTTCCATATTTTTGCAGGAAAAAGCTATAACTGGTTTTTGTAAAGGAACACAAGAGTACTGTCCCCCAAGTCCTCCAGGACCACAAGGTCCTGTTGGTCCGAAAGGTCCAACAGGTCCACCTGGCTTGCCAGGAGTCCCTGGAAATAAAGGAAACCGGGGTGATGTGGGATTGCCTGGGCCACCTGGTTTAGACGGTAGAGAAGGTCAACCAGGCCCTAGGGGTCCTAAAGGTGAACCTGGAATTCCTGGAAATCCTGGCTTAGATGGTCGGGATGGTGTTCCTGGAGAACCTGGTTTAGATGGAGTACCCGGAAGAGCTGGAGCGGATGGAATACCTGGGAAAGATGGTAAGGACGGTTCCCCAGGACGAGATGGTAGAGATGGTCAGAATGGAAGGGATGGTGCTCAAGGACCTAAAGGTGCACAAGGCCCGCCTGGAGAAAGGGGTCCAAAAGGTAACTATTATATTTTTTTAAATTCTGTTACCAATTGATAAATAGCAATACAACAAAATCCATAACCGTTTTCTTTGAATCATCATTTTATTAAATTTTTTATGGTGGTCCAAACAATAAACCAATTTAATTAGAACTTAATATATGTTTATGTGTAAACGTAGGGGATGTACTTGTTGATAAACGTGAATACTACTATTTGCTATTTCACAAGGCAAATGCAAATTTTCGCTATCTAGTTGGAAAAGGTTATTTATTGCCTTTAATTCCTTCACTTTAAACATTCACTAATAATGACTAAATATTCCATATTTTAGTGATTTTACAAATCTGTTCCCTTCGAATTAAAGTTTATCTTATGCTTTGAGTAGTGCCTACGTACAAAATCCACTTGTATTTTGAATGTTGCTAACTAAAGGTATAGCTGCTAAGTAGTCCATGTACCCTTATTCTTCTAAATAGGATTACCTGGACCCCGTGGGCGGCCAGGAAAGGCTGGTGTTAATGGCACGCCCGGGATTCCGGGAATCAATGCATGGAAAGTTAAAGTGAACGGCACGTTTTCTAGTGAATTGCTAATTCCGCCTTCGATAGCAGGTAAGAGTGGCGCCATTCAGAGGGAAATACTTTTGAGCAATTAAATTTAATTCCCGATAGATAACAATATACCAAATGCCAGCCGCACGGTCATTGTGGGGGAGGGTAAGAACCTTCGACTATCCTGCGCCGCAAACGGGATGCCTCAGCCGAACGTCGAATGGCGTCGTGTAGATGGCCGCACGATTTCCATTGGAGTGGAGGAGTGTAAGGAAACGTTTCAAGAATTTTGCAGTCATAATTCAAAGGCAAATTGAATTTCCTTTTGTAAACTGTTTCTATAGTATCTTCGGTAAGTGGTCCATCGCTGAACATCACCAACATTACCCGAGAGCACATGGCGGCGTACACTTGCTTCGCAGACAATGGGATTCCTCCCGTGGCGAATACAACGTTCTCCGTCGAAGTACACTGTAAGTTCCAAAATAGTTGTCGTTGCTTTCAGTGGTATCAATATCGTTAAATTTTCAAAACACATTTTTCGAATTCAGTTGCCCCAATGATTATAGTCCAGCGACAGAACATTTACTCGGTTGAAGGTGGATCTGCAACACTCGAGTGCCAGGTAAGTCTCGAGGATTAATTATCTTCTAAGCCTTCTGTTATTTTTCGCTGAGGAAATTAAAAAGATATTATGCTCTGGTGGAAAATGTAATTTAAAATAAAACGTTCCATTAAAGGAATTAAGAGGTTTTCGGCTAATTAAAATGGAAATCTCACCGCTTTCTGAAGTGGGTCTTAAATGTTTGCAGTGATAGCACTTAATTTACGTGTGCTGCCTCGTTTCCCATTTTAATTTCAAAATGAACGTAATTAATTGAAGACGAAATTAAAACTAATTAAAGCTGTATTGAAATTATGAATGCTGCCCACATTTGCCGCATATCACTGTACGAATTTTAAATCAAACTCCTCTGAGGTTTTAAATTTTAGCGAGTTAAAAGGAAGTACATACGCACAGTATATGGTATTAATGTTATTCTAGTTGAATCACTTTCTTACACATATTTTTTTATAACCCGGAGCCGAAACATTGCTCAAAGTACTGTACGTTCTTTTTACATACACATAGGCAGTTAAAAGTAAATTTTGTTTAGTTTAGACTTACAATCAAGACTACAAAAATGTTCCCACAACAAGCATCAAAATACCTAAAGCAGACAAGAACATTTAAAATTCGCCCTCTTCCAGGTACATACAGCACCCAAATCAAGCACGTAAAATTGAAAAACAAGCCTATTTGCCGGCACAAAATTTAAAAGTATACCATTTAATTTGAAACCCAGGTGTGTGTATAGATGTTATGCATACGTACAACACATAAAATTATTGATCTTCATGAAAATTTTCGGATTATTTGCTAGATATTTTTAGCAGTGCGCAATTATTTCCAAATCGAATAAGTACGCGAATGTCACATTTATTATTTAAATCAGTAATCGAAGGGTTCGCCGCTTTTTACTTCAAAACTTGATTAAATTTATAACTTGCAAATTTTAACTGTTGAGAATGAACAAATCATCGAAAAAAAGGGATCCCTCCTTCCTGCGTGCGAAGGACCAAATCTACTATAAGTGTTGTACTTTGATGGGAAACTGGTTTGAAGATAGGAGGGTTCAGGAAGAGCAGAAGAAAGATATTTCCAAAAAATGCGAACACCACACTACTGAATACAAAAGCAGTTTTATACCGAAAGATCTAAGTGGAAAACTTTTAAGAAGAAAACTTTTTTTTCAAAACTATCATTTTGGTACCAGGAGTCAAGTTAAAATGATCGATAAGGAAGAATTCTTTGATAACATGACGACAAGTACTGATATATTTTATAGAATTATGCCAAATAGTATGTGTAGTGGCCTGCCTGAGTTCAATAAAAAAACTGGTGAATATTTACCAAGACCGGACCTTTTGGCCTGCTATGGAAATCAAACAAGGTTCGGTTTCAGAGAATATCTCTTGAAGTTAGAAGCAGAAGAAGACGACTTTGGTGGAAACGTATCGGAATTTCGAGCGAAATATGGTTGCCATCCTAAAGCTGCTTATATAAGGAGAAAATCTTTTAAATCCACGAAAAACACCAAACATTTATTAGATTATAATCAATAAATAATGCATATTAATTAATGTATTTATTTTTGTCGCTACGAAAAGTGGCATGAAAATATATCTTTCCTTTATGCTTCCTCGTCTCAATCGAACTAAATAATCCTTAAAAATTACGTACCACTTTTTAAACCCCCTACACACATGCATAAATCAAAGCGAATTGATTCAATGATAAATGTTCATCTGTAAGTCGGGTTTTATTAATTTTTTCTATTAATTATCTCTCAAGATAAAATTGGTACTGTGGCATCGGGTGAGCAAAAATCATTAATCAGATCTTCAACGTTGCACGCTTGAAAGAGCTTTTGGTTTGCGGTTTTTTGAATTAA
The DNA here is from genome assembly GCA_959613345.1 of Tolmerus cingulatus. Taxonomy (NCBI): domain Eukaryota; kingdom Metazoa; phylum Arthropoda; class Insecta; order Diptera; family Asilidae; genus Tolmerus; species Tolmerus cingulatus. Next base: position 5,648,043 of record OY390708.1, read on the forward strand.
GATAGAGAATTTGATGCTAAAGACATTGAGATTGTAATTTATTCTTCTTTGCTCCCTATCCTCGATTATTTTTAGAAAATTCGTAGCAAAGTGCACTTTTTTGCATTTAAATTGCAGCTCCCACAGATACATTCATTTATAATCATAAGGATACATCTTCTTTCCTTTTTAATATTGTTTGTATCGTTTTATTATTTTTGTAAAAATTGATTTTCTTGGAGCAGAGTAAATTTATAATTATGTCCAAGCATCGTCTCGTCTTGCTATCATTGGCGGTCCAATTTAAACAGAACCAGCGAGGTGAAATTAGCTCGGTCTCCGGCATGCAGTATTATGATGCTGGCCATAAAAGTTTTTGGCAATGTAGGTCATGGGAGCATACCACCCCACAGCTGCTCCACTTTACCTCTATGAATAAGCAAATTCTTTCAGATTGCTTAAGTTTCTTCGGTTTTTTTCGAGAGCACTAGGGGAAACTAATTCTAATCAATGTGCATCAAAGCATCCACTAAGTTTTATTGAACAAATAAAGTTTGCGAAAAAGAAAATGGTATTCAGGAGAAGGAAGTCTTTTTATTTCCTGATATATGTAGAAATATTGACCAGCGATTTGATTCTAATTGGCAGTAGAACGCGCCTTTTCGATTCTTAAGCCAAAGAAAATAACCAAGTCGACGTCAGTAATTTCTTGTTTCAACTTTCGTGGAGTTTCAATGGTTTTATGAAAATTAGAAAGTTTTAAAGTGGTACAAGCAAAAACCTTGATGTCGGCAAGAACTACAGAAGCTACAAATGGTAATTTCGATCAACTCGGATAACAAGCAAAAGAGAAAACATAGGATACAATACCATAAACAGTTTTCTTAAAAATTGTTGAGTTTCTTTGAAAAAACTATTAAATCGTTATAAGAAATAATAATATTGGTCACATAAAATCAAAGACATAAAACTATTTTCATAAAACACTAAATTACTTTGATTTTAATTTGTTGAAAACCTTATTAACATTTAAAATAAAAAAATAATGTAGACATCCTAAGTAGTGAGTTACCAGTCAAGATCTGAGTCCAACACATCTGAGAGTTATTTCCTTGATTCCAACAAAGAATACATATTATATACATTTTGATTACAGATTTATCATCTGAAAAATTGAATCTCTCGTTTTCAATAAAGGAATTCTTAGAAAAGCGGTCAATTTTATACAATATTTGTGATAAAATCGTGATTATTATTATTTTTCTATATATTAAATGTAAACTTGCACAGGTTGAAGCTTTTCCGGAAGCCCTTAGATATTGGGAACGTGCTTCAGATGGACGTCTTTTAGATCCTGGTGAAAAATATCGTATTGAAACATACCCAGACAGGTAAATGTTAATGTAAAACTTTCCAAATATCTACGCAAATTCGTCTCATATTCTTAGATACAAAACTACTATGAGATTGACAATAAATAGTTTGCAACGAATGGACTTTGGAGTATACTATTGTGTGGCTAAAAATGAAGTTAACACAACTGCAGCAATATTTCATTTGAACCGTAATAAAAGTTGTCTCTGTAGACATTTTTAATTAACAAATGTTTTGCAGAAAAAGACCTGACATCGTTTACCCGAAAGGAAGAAAAAAATGAAATTATAATATACGGACAAAAGCCTCCAGAGAGCTTCTGCCCACCGCCTCCCCCTCCGTGTCCAGAGTGTGAGGATGTAAGGTATGATATCACGTGGAAAAATACTTGAATATTAAAATAGGCCCCAACTCCCCGAGCAATGATAAACCATCTACCAATTTTTGCAGGCCGGTGAAGTGCAGCGGCAACAGAATGACCGACGTCGAAATGGAGCCAGCCGGCAACATAAGCTACTCAGGACTCCCAAGACGAAACACAAGTAAATATTAAGATCTAATTGATTTTTCGTAAGAAGACGACTTCATCTTCCTCCTCGTAACCCACCAGCTTGCCAGGTGTATGCAGTGGGTAAGCCCGTCTACCATAAATTCACCGATGAGCTCTATGGCGCTTGGCTGCGGGACCCTGCAGCGAGACAGGAGGACAAGGAAAAAATCTACGTAACTAAACAGGACAATGAACGTCGTCTTTATGAATATGGAAGTAAAATAAGTTATAGAAACAACAATATCCCAAAGTACTATGAAATTCCTGGAGGATTTACGGTAAGAGATTTTCAAATATTATACATATATATGTACATACATGCTGTATATCCTTTTTACTTTCACAAATTCACAACGAACAAAATTCTTATTCTAAAGGAACCACTTTGCTTTATATAATAAAATTTGATTTTCCCAATTCTATTTCATATGATGAAATTTAATAAATACATCACCATTGAATTTTAGGTTCCTAAGATCAGTGATTAAAGTAAAGAGCTAATTTACGGTTCACCGGTTCAATACTCCGACTAATAATATTGCAATTTATGGACATGTCTAATGGCAATGAATGGGCTATTCAAAATGATGTCCTTCTGGGTATAATGCATTGTCGGAATATGTTCATCTAAGGGATCATTGTCGCATCAGACTAGTAATTTATACCACAAATTAATTATTTACGTTATTGCGACTGCCTTTGCTACATTGAAATTTATTGATACGTATTTAGAATTTATGGTGACATCTCGAATAATTTTGAAATCACAAATGTTAGGTATATCATGAGAATACGTATTCTTTAGAATAATTAGAATTTGAAAACAGACTTCAGTATTTTGTCTTGTACGTCTTTTAACAACTCCGGTGAAGTAAACTGGTTTTTTTTAAACTTATCTTAAACTATTTTGTGCGAATAAAAATATACTTTTTATTCATGGGTTTCAAAATGGCGGACAACAATTGGAAATTTCTAAGAGTTGCAATGAAAATCTACACCTAGGAGTTTTTGAACATCCTGATTGCGAATCTGCTTTCGAAGTTTCGTATTAATATTGAGTTACGTGTTTAAATCGATATTTTAATTATATAATAAAAAAATTTTGTGGAATAAATCTATTCCCGATAAACAGTACATATTACAATATTATTTTATAATTTGAAGAAATGCGAGTAATTGTCGAGCATTTCTAATCGACACAAAAATAATGTCTAATTAAAACTAAGAATAACTCTTTTGGTTCCAGGGAAATGCACACGTCGTTTTTAATGGCTCCTTTTATTACCATGAGAAGGGAACATCGAATGTAACGAAGTTTGATTTAAAATCTGGAGGAAAAACAAGTGAGTATCTGGAAAACAAGAAGCGTGAAAAGGAAAGGGGAAATGTCTTTATTTCTCAAAAATTTATCTAAAACTCAATGTCCATAAATTCAAAGCTATAAAATGTGTCAACGACGCCCTAAAGGACGAAAGAGTTGTTTTCCATCAGAATAATTCTTCCAAATGAAACTGGCAACTTCCTTTTAATTTGTCTTCCTCGCTTTGATTGCTTTATGCTCCTTGTTTTTGTTCTGTTTAAATGCTTGCGAGAGCCGTCGCAGAATCCAAATCACAAGACCTAGTAACAAAGTTTAACATACCCTCGAAAAACAGATAAAAACCATAAACACTCTCGAAATCTGCAATTGTGGGAAGCCAAGTGGCAAAGTCACCACTGAAAATGATAAATTAAGTCGCTCCGGGCTCCTTGTGTGCCCAGATTTTATTCTGGTTTTTAATTACTCGACATGAGCTGGTCCACTGAAATCATAAATCTCCTGTCCGCTTTTAACAGCTCTTTTATCCCTTTAGCCAGGCGATTGCCGTACACGGGGGTGGCCACGCGAAACTATTTGTACACAACTGAGCACAATTTCATGGATTTCAACGTGGACGAAGTCGGATTGTGGGTTATCTACAGCACCGATGACTCGAACAACACAATCGTTACCAAAGTATGGTTCCTATCCAAAATTTAAATTTTCAGGCGTTATTGTACACCATGTTTACACAGTGCCGGATTACAAAGTAAACGGGGTAATGATAATATAGCATGGGATTTTAGCGACCCAGTGACAAAGATAAAATTATCGTTTTGAATTATGAAACAAAATATAACATATGTACCTTCTAAAATTCAAATGTTATATAATTATTTGGAAAAAACTAATAATATGGTTTTTGTTGTTAATTGTGATAGATTATTTATAATGTGTATTACAACAGTTCAGAGATATCAAACCATTAAAATGTTAAATTTTCTGTTAATATTAAGGTGGTCCTTCAATATATCCTGAAAGAATATATCTAAACACAATAAACTGAGGAAAATGATATGATATTAAATAGTTTTATATATTGGTTTAAAATTAATTTCGATTGAACCTTGAATCTCCTCAGGGTTTAATCCGGCACTGTGTCTACGTCGTAATACACAATAGTTGTCGTCGTATACTTTATTTTCTAGCTTTTAACTTTGAAATCTTTGCAGTTGGATGCAGAAAGTCTGGACACCCAATTCAGCTGGAACATAAGTCTCGACCACCATAAATTTGGAGAAATGTTCATCGTCTGCGGTGTCCTATACACAATCGATTCCATTACCGAGAAGAATGCCAACATTCTCGTCGCGGTTGACCTCTATAAAGGAGAATTGCTGAGGGACCTATCGTTGTCATTTACAAATCCCTTCCGCAGGACGACAACCGTCGGCTATAATAGATATCACATGGTAAGTGGCCGTGACGTGATTAAATTGAATTCTCCACTGCTTATTTCGCCCGCCGAATAGAATGTATTTTTCTGAGATTCCTTTACTGATTTTCCTGGGTTTACGTACTTATTTTCAGCCGTACAAAATTTCTTAAAAAAATAACCGCAATTATTTTAAATTTAATTGCTTCCTTTCGTACTTCATTCAAGGAACTTTACTCGTGGGACAAAGGAAACCAACTTACTTATCCTATTAGGTATAATGAGAAACCAGTGGATCCTTCAGACTACCCACAGCTGGGATGAGCTGAGTTCAAGCAGAAAAGAAATACTAGTCACGTAATTGCAATATTTGTGTGTATGTGGAATTATTTCAATGAAAAATATTATCATTGAATTATTGTGTCGCATTTTTATGTTGTGTTTAATAAAGAAATTTCTTTAGAGAACTGACTTTTTAATTTCGCATTTAATAATTGGTAAGAAGGTGGAAGCAAATAAGTGATAAAGGTAAAGTAATTATTGTCTTCTTAATAGTAAAGTAATTATCGTCTTTTTGAATAATTCATGTTTTTAAACTAAATTTGAGTTTAAAATCATGATGGACCATAACACCAAAGGTGGCAAGATTTAAAAGTATTAAAGAAATGCAGTGGATGAGCAAAACACTACAATACCTAATCTTCTTTACGCAGAAAATTCCAAGATTCTTTTCATAGAAATATTGAAATATTAATCCAAAATATTAAGATAAAGAGTACGTAGAAATTCTTAAATAAACAAAATAAAAATTGTGCAGGGTATTTCGCCCAATGTAATTAAAAACTTTTCATATGATTAGATAATAAAAGTTCAATTTTTTTATGACTAAGAAATTACTTGGGTAATATTAAATGAGTTAACCTATTAACCTCTAGAAGCATATTAAGTAAGATAATATTTAATATATAATAAGATAATAATCGAATTATTAACGATTCAGTTTTCCTTAATACTTGTTCATTGGAGCACCGGAGAAAACTCTTAATAATATTAATAAAACACGTATTGAGTGTGTGCTTTTCGAGCGATTTAACTTACTTAATTACCTGATTATTTATGTATGGTATTATTATAAATATCTGGTAAGCAGACAGTAATCAAGATACTACAGTCTTTGAGACAATTACATTTTTCTACCATTTTATTTCACTAACCAAGCAAGATATTTTCCAGGAAAATGCAATTTAATAACTTTCGATGTACAAGCAACCAGAAGCTAGGTACATATGCATATACATATAATATCATATCATATATTTACTGGGCATATTGATTATCATTATTCCTGGTTGTTTGTGTATCTTTTACAAGACTTTTAATATTCTTGTTAGATTGACTCAGATAAATTATTCTTTGTATATTGTTATATAATATTACTTGTATGTACTTATAATGTTTAAAGGAAGTTTTCCAAAAGATAATTATAGAACATTACAGAGTTTTTATCATTAGTACTTAGTGTATTCAACACCGAGGAAAGAGGAAAGCTTGCTAAACTTACAAATCGTGACAAAATTACAGAGATGATGGGCCACTAAGTCGATTTCAATAAAAATCACTATAATAAATACAATGAAGTGGGATTCACAAGAAAAGGGTCTCACGACAGGTTGTATTTCGTTCAAAGTACTAATTAAGGTCAAAGTATTGTGCACTGAACTTCTTTCTTTCCGATGGGAGAAGAAATCAGACGCAATCAATGTTCGCCTCCCTTAGAAAAAATATTTCTTCATTTGGCTCAAGCACAATGTTTACTTTCCCGTGATTCTTCCGGAATACACAAGAGAGTTCCGACCACAATTTCGCTTAATTGAAGCCGAGAAGTGAAAAGCCGGTTGTCAGTTAGAAAGGCACTGCCTTCTACCACCTACACCTACTCCCTACGAGTGCTATTAACACCACTTCTTCCTTTGTGCGGAGCAATTGTCTGGACAATTTTTTCTTTCTAGAGTTTCCTCTACAAAAACTTAACCTGTGATTTCTATTCTGATGACACCACAAACCTTCTCGCCCCATTTTAACCCTGGTGGAGGCTTCCTATTTAAATTACTAGAAGCGCTCTCCTGCAGGATGCTTCACGAGGGGGCCTGGGTTTAAATATTAATAAAAAGTGGAATTCAAAAGCTAGAGAAAACCCCTGGCATTGCTAAAATGTAACAGGGGAAAATGAATTGGAGGAATAAAACCGTTTTAAATCCACTTCCGCCCCTAGTCTTAATTCAGTTTATCTGCAGGGTGGTGCGGCCCCTTGCGAATAATTGTGACCAGATTTCCAGTAATACGCATTACTCAGCAAAAGTGCCTGAAACCACCTCCTTCACGGCACATAATCTGCAACTATACCAAGACCCACCCACGTCGAGCTGCGGAAAAAAATATTATGTCCTGAATATGCGGATGGTAATGAAGGGATATTTACGAAAGACGGCTTCCGTATGAATCAATAGAGAAAAGTTACGCCAGGATAGAAAATATGGGCTCACATTTTCTTCCCTCAGAGCCGCAGTGTGCTCAGTGAGAACGAGCCAATTAACCCTAAATGTGCTCCAATAGGGCCCCTGTTTGAATTTTATGACCATCATATCAGCTTAGTGGCACTCCGCATTCATGGTGGTCGTAGCCGCTTAATTAATAAAGGAGTTGTTGGTTCAGAGGGTGCACTAAACATTGTTTATTTCAGATCTCTAATTTCTTAATAATTACATCCTACTACGTACTACTAATGTTTGATTTTAAACATGAAAAGCAGCGTCCTCTGATTTGTTTACATGTACTCTCCGAAGAGATTAACATAAATTATTGCGGAACTTATTAAAAGATAAAGTACATATGTATATATTTAAATGTGGATCTCAATTCTGGATATTGGCTCATACGTACATAATCTTTTGGGCCAATTCCTCTTGGATCCAAAAATTGATTTGTTTTATCTTAATCAATGTACTTTTAAGATATCATTAGAGAAATAGAAATTCACTCATTCAAATCCGTTGGGGATCTGTGTTTCTAACACTCTTGTTTAGGAAGGGTCAATTACACCAGTAAATTAATTATTAATAAATCTGAATGTGCATCCAAAGTTTGCAGACGATATCAATTAATAAATTTTACATAGATATGCAAAACATATATGTATGTTGTGTATGCATACAATAATATCTATAATTTAATAATTATACGCGTGCAAAAAAATGCCAAACAGATCAATCATCTAAAAATAAAAATTATTTTATATGAATAAAGCATAAGGATCTGATTCATGAGGGCACTATTTTACTATTTCACAACTGCACCGAAGGTGTTTTGGTGCTTCCTTTTTTTATCACGAAAAAAGTTCAAATAAAACATAAGGAGTCCATCTCAGAGGTAAAGATATTCATGTGCACTTGCACTTCACATTTTGCATAATGTTTGCACAAAGGAGACACAGAGGTATTCTATTCATACATAATTGAGCACATTGTTATGGGTTTTCCATATCCAAACAGCGATAAATTTTGCCGATAAATAAGTTATGTAAATGTTGAATTTTCCAGTAAGAGAATTCAAGTTATATTTTTAGCATGAGTTTATAACTACCAAAGATTACATTTTAAAATACTTCATGAAATATTGTGAGCGAAACTACATATTTACTGGGTTGTCTTTTTGCCGAAGTAAAAATAAAATTGAAAAAATAGTATTTTGGATTGGGACATGAAGTCTGCTCTTTCTTTAAGTACCCGATTCTGCATAGTTGTAGCAGATTTTAAAAGATTGTATCTTTTACCAAAAAGTACCGTTTTTGAAGTTGCTAATTATATTTACCATAAAATAAAATCAACTTAATAAATAAATGTTATACACTCGATAAAGGAATATAATAAATAATTTAACTAGAGGAATTCCATTTGTTTTAATAATATGTGTCCATATTTTACAATTAGGAGGAATTATATATTTCATTTAAAAGTAGTTCGAAATCATTTTAAAAAATATATCTATGAAATTCCCTTAAGTTTAAAAGAATCTTACCTCTTTTAGAAAATGAATGTGGCAATAATGGAATGTTTCTTTTTATTTTACATACTTGCTTTGCCGCTTTGATGAAACTCTTAATGAATAGGTTTCTATTTGTAAAAATAAAAAAACGGTTATAAATGTTCCTATTAATTTGTATTAGTTCAAATTTTGTCCGCCTAACAGACGTAGCCTGAACTTATTCACACCCCTGTTTTCATAAATTGTCAAAAGTGTCTGTAAACAACTTTTATAACCTCATATTTATCATTGACCTTGTTTCCTGCAGGGAAAAGCAGTTTATTATAAAATATTATTTTAGGACTAATATTTTTAATTATGGGTCGAGGTATAATTGTTTACACTATAAAGATAAAGACGTGCTTATTTAAATTAATTTTAAATTCTAGACAGCGAAGAAAAGGTCAAACAGCCATCGGATCCTCAGGCGCCGGTAACGAGAAAAGGTGTTTTAATTTCATTTAAAACAGGAAAACCTGTGGAAATTAATGAACGAGATAGTGTACGTATTCCATTCGTGTTTGAAGCTCTCCTATATTTATGTTAATTTTTTTTATAATAGTTGGGAAGATGCCGACTGGTGACTGAGTTCGAGAAATTGAACAGGATCGGGGAGGGCACCTACGGGATAGTTTGTTAGTAAATTTTATTGGACAATCGAATAGGACATTAAAAAACCATCATTTTGTAGACCGAGCTCGGGATTCGAAGACGAACGAAATAGTGGCTTTGAAGAAGGTGCGAATGGACCAAGAAAAAGATGGGCTGCCTGTGAGTGGACTGCGAGAAATCCAGATCTTGATGACTTGCAACCACGATAACATTGTGCGACTAAAAGAAGTAGTTGTGGGGAAGAGCCTGGAAAGGTAATTAGCTACAAAAAATAATTTCGGCAGTTAATCATTTTTGTTTAGCATATTTCTGGTGATGGAGTATTGCGAGCAAGATCTGGCCTCGCTGTTGGACAACATGACCTCTCCATTTTCGGAATCTGAAGTTAAATGCATCATAATTCAAGTACTAAAAGGTTTACAATACCTTCATTCCCACTTTATCGTTCATCGAGACTTGAAGGTGTCGAACCTTCTTATGACGGACAAAGGATGCGTGAAAATAGGTAAGTAATTTTTAGCTGACTTTCAGAATAGTTGAGGTAGTTATATTTGATTTATAGCTGATTTTGGTTTGGCTCGGTACTTCGGTCTTCCCGCAAAACCCATGACTCCTCAGGTAGTTACTTTGTGGTATCGTGCCCCGGAACTATTACTTGGGTCTCACATTCAAACAACAGCAATTGATATGTGGGCGCTGGGATGCATCCTTGGAGAACTCTTAGGACATAAACCTCTTCTCCCCGGAAGTACAGAGATAGCACAACTCGAACTCATAATTGATCTACTGGGAACTCCATCCGAAGCTATTTGGCCAGAGTATCCTTCACTTCCCGCTCTGAAAAACTTTACCTTAAAACATCAGCCGTACAACAACCTCAAAACAAGATTCCCATGGCTCTCCGGCGCTGGACTGCGACTTTTAAATTTTCTTTTCATGTACGACCCAAAGAAAAGAGCAACTGCCGAGGAGTGCCTGCAAAGTTCTTACTTTAAGGAAGCACCACTGCGTAAGCTTTAAATATTATAAGTATAGCAAATAGTTTTATAATTTTGTTACTTAGCGTGCGACCCAAAACTGATGCCCACATTTCCCCAGCACAGAAATATGAAAACGAAGGAGAGTTCCTCTTCCAGTGCCAACATAGGAGACCACCACTTGCCGGCAATATCTGATTTATTGGGTAGTTTGATTAAGAAAAGAAGAGTGGATTAAAACTCAGTAATTTAAGCGAAACATCTATTTATTACTATTGCACATCGGCAGATTAAAGGTAAGGTCTGTCCATCGGCGTTTTCTTGGCCTTCTTGTCTCTCGCTCGCGGGAACCACCTGTGCTTCGTTGTGTGGGTCAAATTCATCAGCTCCTGCCGAGCAACCTCTGGGAGCTTATTTTTGAAAGCAGACATTGCGTTTCGCATGGCATTTTCTTTTAATAAAGAACCGGATTCGATTTCAGATACTGTAGGCAGTGGTTTCGAGTATTCGTACGGAAAGTCAACGTCGGGGTGCCAGGCCACAATCACCTTGCCGTCGTCTGTAATCGCCACTTTATCCACAAGGCTTCTTCCACCAATTGCAGTTTTCTTTATAGTTGAACTTTTGCTAGACATAAAACGCCTTATTATTAGCGAACACATCGCTGCAATCGGGATTTTTCACAAGTTTGAGGTTAAATCGGATATTTATTCCAATAAATGCCTTCTTCTTTATTTCAATGTTTTCGCATTTGCTACCTTTGTGTATTGAACTGTTTGAAACTGTTAAATTGGCACAAAGGATTCTTTTCCACATCTTAATTAAAACGTTTATTTTTATTATCTGTTTGTTCTCTGCGAGTTATACGTGTATGTACAAAGAAGTGGCAAGTTTTAATTTCACTTAGCATCCAGTTATTCTGAAAATAAGGTTCCAATCTTATTCTTACTGAAGTTGTTAAAATATGTAAATTTTTTTCGATACATCAATCGATTTTTTATATTTATTTCCTCCACTTCTAAAATACTTGGTTTAGTTAGTGAACCAAATTCATACACCTGAATGAGACTCATGGAGTCTCACTTTTATTATAGGAGTGTAGGTATTCTTAAATTAATTATATATTAATGATTTTAAATTATATTCCTAAATCCACTGAGAAGTTTAGATTCAACCACGAGAAGCTTAGCACTGCTTTCTGCTACGGTGTTAGAATAAATAAAAAATACGAGTTTTCGGTTCCGAGATGTCTGATAACTATATAGTATATGTATATAAAGCAATTTTCATTAACAACGCCACAATTTTTAAAAGAATTGTGCAACCAAGGCATTTAATAACCAAAATAAGAAACGGATAATCGCATGAAGTAAAGAAAAGTAGTGAAAAATAAGTCAAAAGGCAAAAAAATTAAAGTGAAAGAAATGGGGCTTGAACTTGTGTTCCGCAAATCGCAAAGAATTTTGTCTTCTATTTATTCTTTGCAAATTAATTAGTCAAAATCGATTATAAATATTTAAATTTTTGTATCTACAAACAGATAATGTCTTTGTTATTTGCGCGAGTTCTCCAAAAATTATCATAAAAACACTTTCAAAGTACCTCATCATACTTTTATGAGTTCATGCAAAACTTATATTTCCTATAACTCGGAATGGACCTACATATATTGCAAATTCGATTATTTGTTGTTGTTTAAAGTTTATTGCTTTGCGAAATATTTGTTACAAAATAAAAAGTTTGAAATTTCTAAACTAGATTTAATTATTTTGCATACATTAGCACATTTTAAATAAAATATCAAAGGCAATCATGCACATGTTTAAGCCAGTTTTCGTCCAACCGGTTGAGAACTGAATTTACTATGTATACTAATTATATACTGGTAATTCAGTTTTTGATTTGTTTTACTATATCTACTAGTGCCATTTAAAGTCGATCGGTTTCTACAACGTCCAAATATCTAATATCGAATTTTGGGTAACAAGACAAGAATGAAGCTGGAGGAAACAAAGCACAGTCTAAAGAAAGCAAAACAATTAGGAACTAATCTTGTTTTTTTATATTTTTATTTTGTATGCAAAATTTAATTCTTGAAATGCAGTGGGCAAACACGTGATATGGATAGCAACACTTCTCTATCATAACCAGACAGAAGATATTTCAAATATTTATTAATTTCTTCTATCAGATTTTAATAAAACCAGGAGTCATTTAAGTGTAAATTATTTTATAGAAATGTTCAAAATCTGAAAAGCACAACATATATCCAGTTTTTTATATTTTATGGATCCATGTACGCATATGTGAAAACAAGTTTTTAATTCTTTATCTTTGCAAAACTTTCTACACCGCAAATGTAAATTGTAGTATAAATAAATGTGAATCGAAGACGTTAGAATCAAAAGAGTGTTAACCCACAGTAAAGCATCATGAAAATCTTCGCAGTTCTTTCAATTATTTTAGTTCTTGTGGGACTTGCAGTAGCAGGTACATACACTTTTTTTTATTTTGCTCATTTAATTTTATAAACGCATTTCTCTTTGTATAGTTGACCCCAAGGTGATCGAAAGTCTGCAAAGGGTGAAAAGGGTACCACAAAAAACTGGAGTGAAGACATCAGATTTTCTTGGCTAATTCAATCGCATTCAGTTTCTTACACAACTGAAGTTATAATGTGTAAAGCTTAATTTTTGTAAGATATATATAAAAATAAAAAAAAGATCCTGTAATTTTGTCTTGTCTTAATAAATCCACTAGAGTAAGGGCACTACGTTTTAATATTATTAATATGATACCACTAAATTCGCAGCAAAAGGAAATTTCAATATAAATTAAAACGTCACTAACACTTGAAATAATTAACAAATTTGGGGAATTCTATAAAAATCTGTACTGAAATCGACTATACCACACTAGCCAAATTGTATGCTTAAGTTAGTAGTAAATAATTATAAAGTAAGTTAAATTATCTAAAGGTAAAAAAAGTTTCAAACATTTCCTATTTTTCAATTAATTACATTCCTGTGTAATTCGGCGGAATATTTGTTCCAGGATATTACAGCAAAGTGATACCTTTTCAGGTATGTTCTGCACACAACAGACTGTGCATCTGCTTAACATAATTTAAGATTAAAACTCATATGCAGCAGGCTTTTTTCCGGCCATCCTCTAAATACGATCAATTAGCACCTAGAATGAAAGAAAACGAGTGGCGAAGCGATAAATACTGCCTTGACCTTCCAGAAATGGCCACTTCATTCAGAGTACGAGTGAAAGCAACGACCCAAACTGCTCCAATAAAATATTCGGAAATATGTTAAAAGGAAGTGTGATTATATTGATTTTGGCTAGTTTTGCTTTAGCCGAACAATTGGTGGATAGTGAAAGTGAAAATAAAGATCTTGCACGGAAGAAAAATAAATTCTATCATCACGGGCTGTGTAAGTTTAAATCATCATTCTTAGTAGTTAATTGCATTAACAACTTATGAAACATGAAATGGTGCCGAGTTGCAAGTAATCATTATTAAGGTGTATGCCCATAGTTGATTACAGGAAGAAAACTTATAACTTACAAGCGATTTTTTCGAAATCATGCAGACCGTTTTGTTTCCATTTAAAGTTTTTCGAAGCACCTATAAAAGAGTAAGAAAAGCGGTCTATGTTATCGAGTACTATTCATAAGATATCTCTATTTGTATCTCTTAATGTAACAGATATATATTCTTAAACATTTGAAAAATTACTAGTTTTCCAGGTCACTAGAAGGTGGGCCCCTTTTGTACTTTGTAAACTATAAATTATCCCACCTTTTGTTTTACAATTTCTATTGTCGTTTTCTGAAACTTAAAAACAAATATATAACTAAATGTCCAAGAATTAAACAGGCAGAGAAATAAAGATTTAAATACATGAAGTGCAATGGAATTAAATTACGTAATTAGATAAGAATTAAACAATAATTTGCTATTTAGTGAATTTATTTTATCACAAATATCGAATGTTTAAATCATCTGATTCTACGCCTCCGGTAGCCGTGATCGTCTAGTGGTTAGGACCCTACGTTGTGGCCGTAGTAACCCAGGTTCGAATCCTGGTCACGGCAGTGCAATGGCACTGTCACGGGGAGGTGCTTTTTTTCCTTTCTCACAATTTCTAATGCAATTATTTTAATTAGTAGTTGTTAATTAATCATTTTTGATTTAGGGCACTGGTGGGGTCTCGCACTAGCCATTGCTTACTGGGTGAAGGTTAAAGTTATTATCGTAGGCTTCGTGATTGGAACAGGAGCAGTCTGGGCTTGGAAAAGTTTTTGGGCCTGGAAGTCCTGCCCTGAAATTGTCCATTCGGCGCCTACACTTTCCTACGAGCACGGGTAAACAAATAGAATATTTTTAAGAATAGTAGACACTTTCAGTATTTTCCAGAGTGCATGACCACATCGAACACATTCCATATTCTGCCGACTTCCTCCACGGCCACGACCATGATCCATACGGAGCTTGGAGTTCTTATTCCGATGTGCTATCAGAACCTTACGGAAATTTCAATCCAGACCACCCCCAGAGGAAGACTGGAAAGGGAAGACAATTCGATTTTACAGAGGAGCAGTAATATTATTTTTAGACAAACTATAAACCAATATTCAAAAACAATTATTACTACAGAATAAGCGAAACCGTGTTCGCATTCTTAGGAGTAGGCTCAGACTCTTGTCGGAGGCGATTCATGTGCGAAGTTGAATTTAAATCGAAAAGACACCCACTGACCAGAATGGCATTTAGAATTTTTGGGCGTGGATTCTTTTCAAAATACATTCGAAATGAATCGGACACAGCAGCACCCAAGAACTTCGGAGAATGCGAGTGGGCTTATCCAGATTGCACGGTTATTGAGGAGAACATAAAGGAGGAATATCCCGAAGAAGCAGTCAATAGTCTGGAGGCTGGGAAAGCCTCTGCAGCAAAGACCGGGAAAAGAAAGTACAAATCACGAAGAAAATCTTGAGAGTAAGCAGATATTTGAATTTACAGCTTTCTCCATCCACCGGTTCAATTCGAAAATCACGACGATATGCGTTAATTAAACGGTCATGGAAGTGGACATTTACTGACTGAATGCATGTTTTATTTTAAATATTAAGTAATTTATTGGAATGAAAGCTCATTGTGTGAAAAGTGAAAACTTTTAAAAATAAAAATTTAAATAAAAGTACAACAAATATTCGTTTTTTTTTCATTTGACACAATAGAAATATTTCAATAAATTTTTAAATGAAGTCGATGGGACTAATATTTACTA
Source organism: Tolmerus cingulatus (assembly GCA_959613345.1). NCBI lineage: Eukaryota > Metazoa > Arthropoda > Insecta > Diptera > Asilidae > Tolmerus > Tolmerus cingulatus. The sequence goes on from OY390708.1 coordinate 5,663,653, forward strand.
GTTAAAACTTTTTCTTAAATTAAAAAACCAGCCACAGGCCTTTATGACGGTGAAAAAAAGTCATTTTAAAATATTTTAAAACAAGATGTATTTTAAATCAAATTTTAACAAGAATTCCTTTTACAGAATAAATTTATTTTAATTAAATTAAAGGAACCGAAAAGGTAACATTTAACGTTCCTGTAAATCGGAGTCTTCGAAGACGCGGCACAAAATTATATACGAATTTACGAATCCAAGTGAACAATATTAAAACTATTGAAAATACAAACATATATGAATGTAACGAAAATAAATATAATTACTTAACAAAAACATTCGGATGATTGACTAAATTTTTTTAGTTTTTTTCTTTTTTATAGCATTTATACCATCAGCGATTTGTTCAATTTCTTTATAATTAATAGTTTCGGTATATCTGGGCTCCTTTTTTTTAGTTTGCTTTTGCAAAATATCCTGAACAACTGCATTTAATCTATTCCATATAAATTTCAAAAAGTCAATAGCTAATTCTTGTTTGAAGAATGCGACTGCTACTAGTCCAACTAAAATCAGAGCTGAAATAGAATTCTGATTTAACTCATTTTCGGCTGATTTTAGCTCCGGTGTAAATTTAAGCTCGGCATAAATAGAGCTTGTATTTGCAACGAATTGAACAATAGGAAGATTTAACTTGTAATATCTCTCGGATATTGTCGTTTTCAGCTCTACAAAGTATGTTTTACCATCGAGAGGAATACGCGGGAAGAACACCATTATTCCAGGATTAAACCTTAACTTTATGTCCAGTGGAGTTTCTACGCGTTGGGAATATATCGGGCTGTCGGCACTGCCCTTGCGATACATTTCAATCCGAAGGGATTTGTAATGTTGGTTCGAGCTGGCGACGACCCTACCAATTACATCCACGAATGCAATGGGACTTATTGCAACTAAATTTATATTGCGGACATCTTCCTTTGCAACATCAATTGTTTTCGATTCAGGCAAGGATCTTTCTACATTCTGATTTATATCTCCTGGTTTTGGCCGAACTATGTACGAGCAATTTGGCTGAAGACCTCGGATTCTGAACTGGCCGTTATTTTCTGTTGAAGATTCCTCTTGATGGTGCATACATTTTTCATCAGATATTGCTTCCATAACAACATTCGGGAATGGATCACCATTTAGAGATGTTACAGTTCCAAAAGCTGAATATGCTACGCGATTACCCCTGAAATTTTAGAATGTTAAATTAAATGGTAAAAATATGCTTAATTTAATCCAAATTACACAAGATCCACATTGATAGTTTGTCCATCTTTAACGTCAATCAACTTCGAGTTGGGACTAAATTTGTATTCCTTCATCATCGGCCTCAAGAAGTATTCGCTGGGAGAAAGAGAATGGAACCTAAGTGTACCTTCTTCTCCAGTTACTAAATTTTTTCTGTAACTTTCAGCTCCTGAAAGTGAGAGCAAAACTCCGGGAAGTTTATTTCCAAATTCATCTTTAACTGTGACTATAACGTCGCATAATTTGTGAGCTTCGAATACATTTTTCTTTCTGTCATAAGGGGAAAAAACGTATGATTCTTTTTCTGCTACTAATTTAATTTCAAGCTTTCCATCAATCGGGCCAAATTCAAATTCTCCCTTCGACGAGCTCATGGTTTCTAAAGTCTTGAACTCTGGATTTTCAGGGAAAGAAAGAGAGACCTTAACATCCTCAATAGGTGGATTAATTTTTCCTTGTAGGATCAACCCTTTGGTTGCAATGAAAGTGAAAGCAATGTCTACGCAATCATTTCCACCGATGATTTCTTTGCTTTCTGGTTGAAACAATAATCTGTTGCTAAGTGGGCTAATTGTCATGAATTCGTCGGGCTTTAGGAAGGTGTCGTAGCGATACGAATAGTGTCCATCGACTTTAAGTGATTCAACTGATGGAGTGACTGTTTCGACGCCATCTCTATTCTCTACTTTAAGCTTCAGTGGTTCATTTGCTTCAGGGGAGAGAATGCGAACCCCTATTTTATGAGCAGTAGCTGTAATAACTAAGGGATACTGGTCTCGGGTTGAAAAACTTGGTGACGATTTATATTCGAATATATGACATCCTTGTAACTGTACGGTGTACTCTCCGGCACGTGGTACGCAAAATTTATTTACACCTGGAGAGAGTATAATGCTTTCTTGTAGAGTTTTATCTCCTGCTTTTTTAGATTTATATGTATACTCCATCTGAAAATTGTTATCACTTAATACATTTTGATTTAGATAAAAATTACTGCACAATACCGTTGCTCTATGACTTGAGGTCACTGCAACCGTGTACCCCGTGTGAACGAATGTGGGGGCAGTTTCTTCGGCAGTGTTAATATTTAAGAAAAATATCATGCTTTCCCAGCAAAGTTTCGATTCAGGTAAAGATAACTCATACGGGCCTGGTAATATGTCGGTAAACGAATACTTTCCATCTGAGAATGAAGATATTTAATAACCTCGTTTCGTAGACTTTAAGAACAGTACCTGTGGCTGCAACTACTGCAGTTTGTCCTGTTAATTTCCCTGTAGAGTCCAGAGAGCTTAAAGTTATTTCTATATTGGTACACGACTCTGCGCTGTCTGGTAGGCATTTAACTTCTCCCGTAAGCGTTGCTCTAAGCTGAGAGAAAATTATCCCTGACATTGGCGTTGTATTTACTTCGATTATTTGTTTAATAGGGAAAAATCTAAAAGCAAAAATCATTCATTATGAATCTTATATTTTCAAGCTTAAAAAGTTTATAGGTATTAATTTTAAATAACAATTTGTTGTATTTTGGTATTTGAAAGTGTGAAATTGAATATGAGGATAATTTGGTATAAATTAGCAAAATTACAAAATAATAAGCGTGTTCTTGAATCAATTCCTCATTTGAAATGTATTTCTAAAAATATTAAGCTGTTCCAACTAAAAATTTAACACAACTTTATGGGAAGTGAAAAAGAAAAAGTTTCTTAGTGTTTCAAAAGTTAAAATGTAGAATGAGTAACATAACAGTGAGACAACTTACTGAATTCCACTAGTTTTATCCTCTTGCGTTGTAATCACCTCTATCGAGTATTTCCCACTGGACAGATAAGTGCACCACTCCCCAGTTTCACTACTTGAGGTGGCCTTTGCATGAAAACTGCCATCATTATTAGAAATCCCGATGAAATAGGATCGATCCGAAACAACTTGTCCACACACCTTAAACCTTGAGGTAACCATGTCAGGTAAAATAGGGTTAGTAATCGAAAGCACAACCGTCTGCTTTTCAAATTCCAAATTATCTGAAGAAAAATTATTGTTGAAATATTTTGTTAATAAATCAACAAATTAAATTTACCAAATTTAATTTCTAAGACATAAGTTCCAGACTTCATATTTTCCAGCGTATACGTGCCATCGTCCTTAGTAGTTGCTACGACTTTTCCATTCATTAATACTTTTGCGCCTCCAATACCTTTGCCATTTGGAGATGAAAGTACTCGTCCTTGGGTACTAAATCCTGTTACCTGTTATTAACGTTGTTAGATGTACGTATACATATAATAAAAGTAAATTTTGCAGACTACATACCTCGAAATTGTCTTTTATGATTACATTATCCTTCTTTACTTCGAACTCAATAAACTCTGGTTTTATGCGCAATTTTACATCACTTGAAGAAACCACTGGTCTCAAAATATATTTTCCAGGAGCAACAGCTTTAAAAATATATTCTCCATTTTTATCGGCAGTAGCAAAACAGGTAGCAGAACTTTCGTACTTTGAACTGTTAGAGTTAATTCTTGGAAGGTTTTCTTTTGAGCAATAAGAAGGCAGTTTTGATCCTCTGTCCCTAAACAGCGCGATTCCAACAGCCTGCTCATTGTTCAATATCTTTCCTTGGACATCAAATCCAGCCACGACCAAGGCGTCCTTCGGCAGTTCGGTGTTCCCGCCCTTAACCACCACGTTGTGCTCTGACTTGCTAAAGAACCACTTGTTGTGTGAGGCTTTTATTAAGTATTTTCCAGGGATAATTGGTGTGAATGAAAAGACTCCATTTATGTCTGTTAAGACTTTCCGAACGTCCGAACCGTCCTCAGAGTGGAGTTCAACCTCGACATCCTTTACACCCCCAGTTTGTCCGGCTAGCGCCACTTTCCCTGTAATGCCGAACCCCTTGAACACAAAGTTAACATCTTTTCCTTGGCTGCAAATGTCCGTTTTTCCGTTGAAGTTGAGCTCAACAGTTTGGGGCTCGAAACTCCACCCTGGAGGCGGGGATATTTTTAAAATGTATTCACCCTTATCGTAAACCGGGATGAAGTAGTATCCATTAGAAGGCGAGCAATCAGTCTTATCCTTCAGACTTCCTTGTTTGGTCAACCTGCATTGAAAATATTATTTTTTGAAGATATAATGTTTATTTCTAAAAGCAAAATGCTTCTATATTTAATATAAAATGTATTTCATATCAAATGTATGCATAAAAAACATGCAACATCATCACCATGCCCTTTTTGCTCAAAACACTCACAATTTAATTTCAACTTTGGAGAAATCGATATTTGCGTGGCTTTTAATGAATCCTCCGCATCCCAAGATTTCATTAGAATGTCCCAATTGAACCAGGGAAAGTGTTTTAATTAATAAAATTAGGAAAAATGACCACCTAATCTCCATCTTCCCGATTTGACACTTTTGTCACGTTTGACGTAGACACACATGACACCCGGTCAAAAGTTAAGTTGGTCACATTTTTGTGTTATTAAGGCTGCTTTAAAAATGGCGAAGAAAGCTTTTAACGATAATTCATCATTAATAATTATATCCAACCTCGTATCTGATTTTCTTTAAGTTTTCAAGAGTTCTCAACTGAGACGAATTTTTATGGTGTTTTTTTAATCTAAATATCAGCAGTAATTCAATAAGAAGGAAATTGCAAAAAAATAAGTTTAAAATAATAGATAAGTTTACAAATAAATCAGACCACATGCTATTATTTAAAAAAATATATATATGTAAATAGGTACTATTGCAAATTGTATTTTTAAATGAAAAGAATCATATAAGCTAGCCATATTTTGTTAATCGAATATTTATGTACGATATTCTTTCAATAAAAAAGAAACAATTAAACTTATTACTAAAACTGACGATGGCGTTAATTTCTGAAAGCGATATTTAAATCACATCACAAATTCCCGTGATCTTCGGCTCTTAAGAAAAATTGGTTAATCGGAATATTATTTAGATATCTTTGTCGAAAAATTATATATTTCCAAGTAAATGGATTACAGACAAAAAAGAAGCGATTTGCATAGGTATATCCATGACATTAGATTGTCTTATTATTGCCACGAAAGTTATGTGAAAACACCTCGTTAGCTGTTTTCAAATCTTGAAAGTGATAACAGAGTGATCGACAATCCGTTCACTAATTTTTATCTTTTACTCAAAATACTTGCTTAAAATATTGTAGCTTTGCGATCTTTTGTATACTTATATTTTACATCAGTATGTTTTTTATTCTTCTTTCATTTTATGTAAATAGAGTTATTGATAAAGTATTGGGTACCTACTAGTATTATGCTAAAACTGTCTTCATACATTTCACAAATAATAAAGTAATCTGAAATTATGTTAGAAGACTTTCAGAAAAAAAGGATTACAAATCATTTCACCAACATTGTAATAACTTCGCATGCATCTCATAAAACGTGACGGGAAATGCGGAAGACGTTTTATTTGCACTGGCACGCTCTAGTCGATATATTGCAATAAGATGTCGCTCCCTAGCTCAGGGGTTTCTCATTCCTCGGTTCTATGGTGGTGTTGTTTGAAATTCCATGTTCCCACAGTTCATAGTTTTGCAGATCTTGTCGAATGTTTATTAAAATAACAAATACTTATTAAAGATAAATATTTATTGTTATGCTTTGTCCAGAACAAAATTTCAGTTCGTTTAGTTCCGTTTATTTCTGAAAACTTTGGCATACGTGAAAGTGTAACTTGTAAATTGCTCAGACAAATTTGAAAAGTATGAAAATCTTTATTAAGTAACAAAATAGTTGTTTTATTAATAAAAAAGTATTGAATCGAGTTCTTTAATATTTATTTAAACAAGCAAAACTTGTTCCGTAACCGCAACATCGTGCTTAATATCAATAAACCTTTATTATTTGTTATTTAAATTGTGTATACCTAAAATGATAAAATGAGTGTACAATTATTATGTATATTATCTCTGTGAATATTCAGTAGAGAAAAACATTTTAATTGTCGTTATAAAATGATTCAAATAATAAAAGATATGTTTTCCTCTCGTGAAATCGCGGTAACGCATTCGTCTTTTTTAGCGAAATGCAATAAATAATTCTAAGTTAACGTCGAGCATTAGAATAAATTCCTAAAACCTGTTCCGATAAATTTTTGGTGGCATGCAGTGTTATGAGCGCTAAAACCGCTCGAAAAACGAAGATAAACGGCCTTTTCGAGTGATGTAAAGAAGCACTTAAGCACTTCTGAGTGAGTAGTAAGACCTCATTAGGTAAAACAGATTAAGATTTAGGAACTTCAGTCTTGTTATCACAAGCTGAGTAAATTTGCCTTTATTTTTTTCTTATTCTTACAAAATGCCTAAAGAATGACACAATATGAGTTCACTGGTCGAAAAATGAGCTAATTACGGTAGTAAAACTATAAATGGTAGTGATATTTAAACTAAGTTTATGTAGTAGAAAAATGTTTATTATGTTGATATGTAATCAAATCATTCAGTTGAAGTAAAATGTATTTTTTAATGAAGTTATAAAAGTAATTTAAATTTAATATACTTGGGGTCCCAAAACAGAAATGATCTTTACTAAGCGAGTGATCTCATTATACTTGCCGGGTTTGTTCCTCTTATCGTGAAGACGGAGACCAGTAAATAAATGGTTAATTAGACTGCAGTGTGATCGTCAAAAGTGCTGCGGAGCATTTGCATCATTCATACACAATTTCTTAGAAGTGAAAAGAACAATGATCGTTTGAACCGCGCCGCTCAGAGAAACTAAAGATATCCGCACACGGTCACGGACAACCGCAGTACGCCTGTCCAAGTCGATATGTGTTAAGTATTGCCGTACGTGCTAAACTAGTTCTAGCCCCTAGACTTAAGAAAGTACCAAGTCGAGGGATCCCAGAAATCTTCACCCGAAATAGTCACTTCCTTGCGCACGATCGCAAGTCTCTGTAGTTCTGGCTAGTGGGAAATTTCTATGGTTCTATCTGTCTTTAGATATTTCGCTGATCCCGCAACGTCTTCGCGTTCGCCAGTCTTGCTGTCGAAGTCTTGAAATAATGCTGATTTCCTTACTTGATTTAATTTAGTGTCTCGCGGATCGTTCTCTCGAGTGGAAGTTCCTCGCATTTCAAGCGAATATCTTTGAGCAGAAAGTCGGACTTGGCTTGTTGTGAATCCCGTCCACATTCGCTGGTGATCTTGGACAAGTTAAGTCAAATGCGGCTTCGCTATCATCTAGTGTGTAATCTTCGTCAGAGATACTCATACGTTTAAGTTGTTGTTTTTTATAAATTTATTGACTGGTGTTATGCTTTTGCTGAATTACCGATGATCTGTGATTAATAAAGTTCATTTCTGTGAATGAGGTGCGATTGATACATTTTTGAGGATACCATACCATGACTGCCGAAACGTTGAAAACGTTCATTGCTCTCCCGTCGTCGGGCTCAACATACAGCAAGTCTAAGCGAAATGTGAATTTGATAATAATCTGCCTCTCAACAGTCTTTTCTTTAATATGCCTCACACTTTTGGGAATTTTGGTAAGATTTGGGATCTCTGCGAAATACTTAATCAAGATAGAAAGATCAAAACATAGCTTAACATATATTAATGTTACTGGCCTAGTGCCAAACTTCCTTACGCATTAGGAGTTGAAACATCTTAAACTACTCTAAAAACTTATTGCAAGTATTTTTGGATACGATAATACTTTACTCAAGAATATTATGTTTTCTGAACGGTCTATCTCAACCGCATTTTAAATGAATTCCACTTGCATTTTATCGTGGGAGATATGCAGTTTAAATAATTTATCCACTAAACGCCGAGATAACTAAACTTATCTAATTAGATTTATAAGCAAGAGCAGTCAAGTCGATTAATTCTTGTGTCGATTAATAATGTCATAGATTGCGCATTTGCATATACTTGTAAGTCAAATTGCTTACCTTGCTCTCTAGATTTGCTATTTGTTTTTTATTACAACCTTTTAGTGTATACAACAAGTTTGTGGTTTTACCAAAAAGTGGTTAATTCTTTCAGGTTCGTCCAGTGCGAGATGCTCATATCAACCTAACAGACCAAATGATTGAACTTTTTAAAATTGAAGACTTCATTATTTGATCTTACAACGTTAACAATTATTTATTATATGGATCATATGCTATTCTAAAACATACGAGCTTGCTGAATCTTTTATTGAAGTATCAACGATTTTACTGATTGAAAATATAGTTTTCCATTCCCAAAAATTGTTTTGGACTAGTATTTGGGAACCTCATTTTTTTGGGAATACCAAAAGCTATTTATATACTTCTACAATTTATGTATTATTTTGTATTATTAAGATAAACATGCTGAAAGTTTTTTCTGATATATTACGTACATGTCCTTTAAAATTATACATCGCTAATATAAATGAAACATCGATTTAAAATTGTACATATACAAAAATCCTATTTGCGTCTTAATCTAATTTTCATATTTCAAATATTTTTTGAATTTGGTAGTTAGAAAATATTATTTTGTTATTAGGAATTATTAACAATTAGAGCGACAAGAGTACAACTCTATGTATGATAATGTATCCGAATAACTTTATTTTACTATTTAAAAAATGGACTGAATTAATTTTTAAAATGTAGGGATAAACATTAAAATGGTATCTGTGGCCTGGTACTTAAAAATTATATTTGTAAGTGGAACAGTGTAGCGGACCATCTTTTAAAAATTAAATATTAAAATGGCAACGAATCCTTGTTATTTAGGTATGAATTTTTAATTATTTCACTATGCTATTTTTTCATATATTTATAGTATAATCGGACCTTTTTCGCTACCTCGGAACGACAAATCTCCAGTTTCTTCATCTTCTGCTCTATTTAGTGCAATGGTTTTTTAAATTAAATTAATAGTTTAAATTACATGATTGTAGCTGAACAAGTTAACGAAAAATAAATTTGAAAATTGAAAATTAGGGTACGAAAACTTGACACCGTTCATAAAGATGAGACTTATTTGTTACGTTTTCAGTAGCAAAGCGTCTCCAATGACGTCCACGCGTGGTTGGTGTTGATAGTGGTGATACACACTCAACAAACAAAAGCTCACACATGTGCCCAAGCCGAGCTCCCAATAAATGTGTATTAGTTACAAATTGCAATGAAAATCTTGGTTTATAAAACACATGTGCTTATTTATTCAGTGGTTATCCCTACGTTGAGACATAAAATGTTAAGTCTAAGAAATTAATTCAACTTTTCTCTTTTAAAAGGAAAGCAATTCCAAAAATAAGAAATAAAATTGTTGTTTCAAAATAAAATATAAGACAAAAGTCGGACAAGCAAAAAGGGAAGTTCAAAAATATGAATTATAAATAAGTAAAAAAATAAAAAATAATTTATATATTTTTTATTTTCAAGATTTGCTTTATTCCTTTAGACCAATGAAAAGTAAACTTCTTTAAATCATGTGTTCTTTTTGAACGCAAATCAAAGTAATCGTATTTAGACTGCTGTATGCTCCTATTTGCATTTTTTATTATGGGCTAGTATGTATTGTATTCTTAACTCATAAATCGGGCAATTACCTTAAAGCTTCTTGTCTGATTTTTTGTACAAGCCAAGAATGAATGCAAACTCTTTAAAATCACATGGAGAAACATTTTGGGCTAAAATCTCAGCTGTGCATAATTTTAAATAAGAAAGAAAGTTCCGGCGAAGACAACAATTTATCAGATAAAACAAATTTGGGTTCATTTATATTGCATGCATTCCAGAGATAAGATTCGCTAAATTTGGCCTTTATATTCGAATCTAGAGGAAAACAGAGTGGTGAAAAAAGCATCTTATGAATTCAAGCGGCTCAAGTACCGAGCTGGCGCTTCAAGCGTTTGCTGCTTAATGTTATGGCGGCCGTCTAATTCATTATGCTCTTCGAAACTTCGTCTGCCTAAGAAGAGTAGAAATTATGAAACTACGCCCATTCGACAATCAAATTCGAATGGGTTAATAGTGGAGGACATTCACACTTCCATTTCGCCCCTTGTCGGCTCTGGTAAATAGAAATTTAATTAAAAGCTTCTAATAGGGGTTCTGGCAATTTGTTTATGGTTTGATAAAGTGAAAATCGTTTTTAGTTTGTTTTTTGAAGATCTGTTCCTAGAGGTTGCTATCAAAAATTTTGACCTCGAGCTAAAATGATGACTTTGAGGACTTGTTTTTTGAGTTTTTATTGCATCTTATTTAGGATATACATGTGTATATATTTATGTTAGGACAATTCTGCAAGGTCAAGACATGAAAAATTAGTTTAATTATTTCTTAGCTAATGGATAATAATTGCCAGAATAATGAAAGTAAAAAGCAGATTTGTGTATGGTATACATTATCAACGAGAGATGTGTTAAAAAATAAGTAGTTAATCAAGTTTCATTAAAAAGCATTAGGCACATCACTAACGTCTTCGAATACACCCTTTACAATTCGAATTAAAATTAACTTACTTTATGTATTAATATTTACTGCTTACAATTGTAGTGGAATTAACTTCTAATATAATTAATCAGTGATAATAAACCTGGATCAATAGTGTTTAAGAGAATTGACTTGCACTATCACTAATTAGGAAGAAGAAGTGACTTTCCAATTTGTACTATCATTAGTCCACTTAGTGGTAGCGAGAATAAAAGTGTTTTTTCGATACTATAGTTTTTGGTATCTGCATAAATGTATGTATGTATACGAGTATCTGTATGTAAATAAACACAAAACAACTGAAATTAAAGAAACTTACTTACAACGAAACTTCCATCTGAAACACTAAATTTGCTTCGTAACTTGCATTTCCAGAAATTTGTATTGTACTTTGGAACTTCGAGATTTATGTATTCAGTAGTTCTTGAAAAAATCGTGGACTTCATGATTCTGTAAGTTTTCAAACATAAGAATTTTAAATTAACCTTGTTAGGTACTATTATTTAACCAACCGACTGCTTACGAACAAAAATCTATTTATGCTGGAGGGACTTGCTCATAATTTGCATCTACTGCAAATATGTAGATACATGCAAGAGCTCGTAATTATATTCATGAAAGACGAGTTCTTAAAAAATTTAATGGTACGCCACAAAAGGGTACTCTCAATTCGTCCAGCCTACGCCGATTGCTCTAAGTATTATTTCCTTCGTTCCAAGTGATTCCAAGATAATATTCGTTAATTGCATCTGGTCCAGGGATCGTCTGCTGGCAGTCTGCAAGTGGGAGCAGCGCGCACTTGACGACGAAACCCCGCTGATTGAACCTATAAGAACCGGAAGGGCTTTCAAGAATGTGCTCATTCGAGAATTTGTCATTAATTTCTTGGAAAGGTACTAAAGCTAAATGCCCGACCCGCACAGCATCGTCCCATAAAATTTATCGAATTTCGCATCATTCGTGCTGAGCGAGGAAAATTGCAAATTTGTATTACACATGTAGTTCATTGGTCGCGCACTTTCGAATCCATAATATTTACATGAAATCGTATTCTTCGTTCATGGTTCTATTTGAAAATTATGGCGAACTGGGGCCTTTGTTATTTAAATCTGGAAATCTCTAGATCATTTTGCGAATGCGTAAAAGACGATCTGCAGATTTTGGAGTCTGGCCAAAAATCAAAATTTATTTTCCTGTGGTCCTTCACTAAATCGATCTGCTGGCGATCTAAATGCATACAGACGCTTAAGTAGGTCGCCCCTTTCGATTTCGCACTTGGTTCGCAATTTGAAGTTTATTATAATTGTGTACCATCGTAAAGTTAATTTTGTATTGCTCCTCATTTCGAAGTAAATGCGGAAACACTTCTTTCAAATTTGGCAGACTCACTGATATCGCATAAATAAATTCTTGATTTGTTCCTTATTCAATTGCATATCGAAAAAAGAGTAGTTTTATTAAAATCTAAATTAATGGTTATATATGTATTATGCAACGTAGATTAGATTTTACTTTTGAATCATGTTATCACTATTATTGATTGTTGTTATACAAAATAACTTGTTAAGAAACAGCAAAATAAACACATGCCGACGTCCAGCAGCCTTTGATCCCATTAACACCACATAAAAGATGTGGAATATCGCCGGATAGATTTTACTGCAACTTTGAATCAATCGCAGATGATAAGACAAATTTAAAATATCAATTAAAAAATTTATAATTTTCGCATTCACACATACTAGAATATGTCATTTAATAAGATTATTTATATTACAAATTTTATCTAAATCTAACCTAATAATTCATTAAAATGAGCATATAAATTTTAAACTTGAACTTTCCTCAAATATTTAAAATGACTCTTTATTTATTATATTTATTTCTTTACAAGATTTAAATGACTAAATTGAAATATTTTAATAGATTTATTACTTAAAAATCTCCGATATTAATAAATAAGTTATTTAAAGTTTGATAGCTTAGTATTATTAATTTAATTTAAAATAAAATAGATGAGTAATTTATCTCATATTCAGATTAAAATTCTTTCGGATTTTAAATTATTATGAAATATTTAATTTATAATTATATTTTAAAAGCATATAGGAATTTTAGAGAGTGGATTCAAATTGCAGTTAAAAACTAAGTAAAAAATACCGAACTTCTACATTTGGCTACTTCTCACAAATCACAGAGAATAACTAATAGAGATATATAATTTTGGACAATTAGATCATTTTTTTGACGACTAAATTTTAAGATTACATTTTATCTATCACCTATTATTGTAATTTGGTGTATAATAGAAGGATTGTAGAACAGAACTATTTTGAAGTTTTAGTTAACGTTGAAGGTTGTTTATTTTAATTTCTTTACTACTTTCAGATTTTCAATTCCATGCGCATAAATGAACTGCAAAGAGACTTAGATTCACTGAAAAAGGCTTTAGATGGAATGCACAAGCGACTTGGCTTAGACTACTTTGATGACCTAAATGATTTCGAGGATCTTGTAAGTAAATCTTTAATTAAGAATTCAAATATGTATACCCTAAACACTATTATGATGAGCTTGATTTCGATATCCTATGCAAAGAATTTTATTAAGTCTCTAAATTTATTTTCTCAACGACAATACACTAAAAGAACTTTCCTGAGAACCCACGTCTTTTATCTAACGATTCATTTAAATGATGAACTTTTTTGAAGTTCTTGTAAATGATTTAGAAAATTGAAGATCTTATGTTGATCACTTAAATTTCTTTACAGCTCATTAATTGTGAAAATTCGAGTTAACTAATGGTACTATGTGAAAGCGAAGATGACGTAGATTTATGGTTAGTTGCAAAAACCTAGGATGTCCGCCAATTCCTAATTTTACGTTCTTAATTGCGCCCATGTCATAAGAAGAGAGTGTTAATTGCTTTATTAGACCATAACACTTAAAAACTGATGTATTTTTAAGTGTGGCATATGCGCACTCTTTAGCGCTTCCAGAAATTCGATTGATTACATTAAAGAGGAAAATGTTTTGTATTGGCATCGTAGGCACTGAACGCTATGAGTTTTATAAATCATAAAATTTTATGTCTTATTGATATATGTACATACAATTCACATGGTCCTAAATCAATACCTTTTAAAATTCATATTTGCAAGTATATGCAAGAGCAGTATATGTTTATGATACATTTTCGCATTATGCACAACGATGAATAAGGTTTAACTGCGTGTTAAGAGTATGCCAAGGTTTCAACCCTTAAGCCGATGGTAAAAGACGTATTACTTAAGACTTTATTGTTATAATCCAACAGTACAACGTAATATTCAATATGAAAAATTATTTTAGAATTATGCAAACCATTCAAATGTTTTTTACATTTTTTATATCTTTTCTACCTGACAGAAAGATAAAAAATATTGTTTATAAACCACATACATGAATTTTGGGTTCACAAATTCCGTCATATTTAATAATAATAAATAAAAATGTTATTAAATAACACACTATTATGTGCACCCATATACACAGAGCTTATGAATGATTATTTAGTTATTTATTTTTTAACAAGAAGTTTTATTGCCGTTCTTTAGTGACAAGTAAACAAGTCTGTTCAAAAGAGTAAAGTGCGACATAAATTTTCGAATTTATTTCCGTTTTGAATCTAATTGCAAGATGTAAGTTTTCTCCGTTCTAATATTTCATAACATAATTGTTTTCTTTGCGATAATAATGTTTGGTTCGAGTCAACATTTGCCGATAAGAACCATATATTATTGTTGACATAATAAATACTAATGTGTTTTATTAGGTCATTAGACCTCAAGTTAATTGGTGAAAAGCCGTGGGTTCTGAATTATTTTCGATTTATATAGAATGATGTTTTATCACAAAAAGCAATAGGAATTAGTTGTATATTTTTAGGTCCATGGGTAAAAGATGAATATATTTATTCTAAGAAAACATCCCACTTGAAAGAAACCATACAAAATATATAAATAAGATACTTTGAACTTGTGGCGTGAAACGCACTTATTCCTCTTGTTCTGTCCAAGGTTGAAATACGTTGGCGTGCGCCAGCCGCAAATTTAAAAAACTCGATCAGAACGTTTAAATTTAGAAGAAGAGTAATAAAAATGCATTCGGTATGGAAATAAATCGATCGTAATAAATTACTTTCGCCAATTTATTTTTGGCGATGGTAGTCTGGTGGATTAAATGAAAAATTTTTCTTTAATTACCCCATTTAGCCATAGCTTAGGCGTCTGTTGTACATTATAAATTATACCCAAAGTTTATTTGGCTATCATTCTATTTGCTAATTGAACATATTAACTCATAGGTCATGTTTCCTAATGCAGCTTACCGAAAACATTGTTTATTGTCTTTACTTCGGTTTGACCATTTGAATAATCGCGCAAACGCATATATCAATATCTTCAAGGCTGCATTCTGCCGGATATCATCAAAGGATGGTTTCATTCATTAATTGAAATAAATTTCATGCAACCGATCTACGCAAATGTGTGAAGTAATTTGCTTAGATATAATGAATATGAAAAGTGACTAATTTTTTGAGTTATTCCCAGCGTGGCCTTGTTTGACAATTAATTTTATAGCCAATATTTTGATGTCTTGATTTATACTGCAATAGGTATAGACGACTTCAGATTCATTTTAAATTTTTAAAAAACATCGTCATTTAAAGTGAACAATGTTAAATGATGCCCCTGAAAAAATATGAAAGACAATTGAATATTATCATCAGGTATAATTCACACAAGACAAGAACCAATTAATTTGTGGCAATGAGGCATATAATCTAATGGGTCTTAGCTTGTTTTCAAAACAAGATGTGTATTTCATTGAATAAGATTTATTAAATTTCAACTATTTTATTCAATTTTATATAAAAACATGGGTGTCTCGAACATGAAAATTACGTCACAAACATATGTTAGTTCACATTAGTGAAAGTAAGATACGCAGGTCAATTTGGCAAGCGCTGGATTCGATGTTTGCCAAATCAACAACACAAGCTACCGACTGCTATTTTAAAAAATCTGATCCAAAAATATTTATCTATTAATTATTTTGCCTGCTGCCTTTGTCACGCTGATTTTACTTTATTTATTTTGAATCTAAAATAGCCAGCGCCACGGCGACTCCTCATGAATGACCTATTTGTTTATATGTGTAATTTACAAAGACCATTATTTCGGACCTCTGCGTTAATGCCTGGCATCACTTTTCTTTGCTGACAATACAAGCAATTAAATATAGAATAAATTTTTAGTTTAAACAGCGAGCTGCTCAGCTTCTACATGTTCGACACATTTGAAAAATATTCAAATGAATTTTCATTAATGGATCGGAAAAACCCATGTTAATCCTCGAGATTTCTTCTATTGTAATTAATTATTTTTTTCTAGTACTCAAACAGTGCATATCCTTACGAGCCACACAGTGACCTGCTGGATTCTTTTGAAGATGATGAGGAAGATGACGATTTAGATACTTCCGAAGATGGAAGCGGCGACTTTGATGATGAAAACTATGAGAACTATGGCGATTTAGAAGATGATATGAAATTAGATGATTACCTTCCCAATGACGAAAATTTCAAAAGGTATAATTGGTGAATTTAATATAAAAAAGATTAATTCTCTAGATTGCAATAGAAGCGAATAAATTGTAATAATTTTATGAAACAATTTAAGGGCCCAACGATCAATAGTAACGCAACCTGGACAAAGCAGTCTTCATGAATCCCTCTTTGAAAACAAGAATGATTTGAAAATTGTTAAACAATCTATAGAAGAAGACTATCAACATTTAACAATCGATGACGAAGATAAAGTAGAGTGAGTGTATAATAAATTAGTGCTCCAGATTAGTTACCATAAATATGAACTTTGTAGAAAAACTGAGAATATTCCGATTAGAAGGAAACATTCAAAAAGTAAAGATCGTAGTCGATCGCACAGGTATTACAAAAGGAATAATGGCAATGAGGTATGTTGTTATAATTATTTTAATTTAAAACAGTTTGTGTGATAGTCGTTTCGATTAAGCTTTTTTATTCACGCTTCTAAATACAGCCAAGTTTCAGAATAATGCGTTAGAATCAGAATTTTGGTGTGTTTAAAAAATTTGTTTTAAAATAAACATTTCCCAAATTAGGTTTCTATATTATAACCTAGTAATATTCACATTTTTGAATGCAGCGTTCTAGTAGGTATCTTGTGAAAAGGAGATCTAGAAATAGCAATAACCGATTGTTAAGAAATGGAGGTATATAAATAAATATTTATGTTTGAAATAAATTCTAATCACAAGTATGTAATATTTGCAGAAAGATCCGAAGATGGACTTTTGCGCCATGCGGCACTTCATTATATCCTAAATGGAACAATAATTAATATTGGTCATAATCCACCACATTCTGGTAAATGTTATATACAATTTTATTTTACTAATAAATTATATGAATTATAATAAAAATTTAAAAATTAGAAAATGCAAGACTGCGTCACGATGGTGATGTTTATGTTGGACATGCAAATTCTTGGTCTAAAGAAAATGGACTTGACAAACCTTTCGACATTGAGAGAGGATTTGTTCGAATTACTGAAAGCGGAGTTTACTTAATTTATGCACAGGTAACATTCATTCGAATTTGATTAAACGCAATTAACAATTTTTTTTCAGGTCTACTATCACAACCACATAGACAGGAATGGATTTTTCGTCTATCACAATAACCACGCATTTTTGCAATGCGCTCTTACAGTGCCGGAAAATATGCTCAAGGGCAACACATGCTACACAAGCGGCGTGACATATCTCGAAAAGAATGATGTTATCCATCTTCGTGATATTTACAGAGAACGCGCTGTTAATTACAACGGAAGGAGTTTCTTTGGAATGGTGAAGTTAAGCGAAGCGAAGTGAACTTAAGAAGTATTTCTTCGACGATTCCTAAGTTTTTGTCTATATTTATTATATATCTTGAAATATACCCATTTATACTTAGCTTCTCACGTTAGGATAGAGTGCTAATTTTTAATTATGTGCACCTAAAATGCATGAAAACTACTGAGAATTCCGAACAAAGTTTTAGATTATACTATATAATATTGATGTTAATTTTTGAAGAACGCTTGATATTGTAAATGCTATTTAACGAATTGTGGATGTTGAAATGTGTAAATATATTATGCTGTATACAAAATTTTAGTTCATTTTTTATTTGAAAACTTGAATATTTTAGAGATGGACACAACCGCAAATTATAAAGTGAATTTCATTTACAACGATTTAGAAATAATTTATGCTGAAAGGATAAAGGTTTAAAAACGAACATCTTACCTTATTCCCATCAATTCTTCCAATTTCAGCATTTATGATAAACGAGGTAAGTTTGTCTAGTAGGGGAAAAAGGTTTCAAAAGGTCGCACTTTTTGATCAAACCATTAAGCAACTAAACATTTATCATAACAATTTACTAACTTATAAAAAATGAATTATGCTAAGTCTATTAGGATGTTAAAATATCAAAGGTCCTAATATTTGTTTTCATAAAATTGATTAATTTAAAAGTTACAACGAGGCGAAAATTGGCTGTGAGTCTTTTGTGGTGATAATCTAAATTAAAAATATATATGTAAAGAAAACACTTCTTTGTTATCTAGACAAATCCCTGGGAACCGATTTTGCTGTATATGCTGTCTAAAATATCAAAAACTCTAACTAATTCAGGTTTGTTTTCCGCTCTTTGCTTTTGATAGATTAATGTCACAAAAAAGCAATTGTTATGGTTAAGTATACCTCGAAGGGCCCGGCTAAGCACCTCCGCCCGACGGTATGCGGCTGCGGGAGCTGGCAGGCTAGCATTTGCGGTAGTGTGGGGGGGTTTGCCGAAAACCGCTTTCAGCCGTCGGGGCGGCAACCACCAAACAAAGAAAATTCTCCCGCGACAGGACCGACTATAAAATCGTGTTGGGGTTGGAAGGGGTCAGTGCGGGCAGACCCCTGCAACTGCCCGTGAGTGACTTGTAAGAATGGGGGGGGGGTTCGGTTCGCGATGAACCCCCCCTTGGCCTGTTCCCCATCCGCCCGATGACCTCTCCTTGGCCAAAACAAAACTGGAGAGGTCCCTAGTTTATTCGCACATGTCTCCTTCCTTCACCCCATCCTGGGGCTCATTCCTGCAATTCGAAAAGCCACAACGATGTGGGCCGACATGACGGGAAGAGGGGGGGAAAAGAAAACGGGGAGCAAGCGAGTCCAAAATAGAGTTAATCAATTACACATACCTTGTATTAATCAGCGTTACTTAAACAATTTTAACCCTAACCTGCATAAGATAAGGACGAAGAGAAGACGAAGAAAGCTCGTTGGGCGCCTCGATTGATGACGGTGTCCGCGGTGCTGTTTCCCTCGGAGAGGCGATGGGGGCGAAGAATTCCCGCGGTGAAGCGATGTGATGGAGAGGGCGGAGGCACCCTGCCTCTTCATGTGGCCCCGTCGTGGTGCCTTCCGCCGATGATCCACGGCAACCCGGTCGATTACTTTTTTTGTGTTTCTCCTCCCCTTGTTTTTTTTTTTTTTTTTTTTTTTTTTTTTTTTTTTTTTTTTTTTTTTTTTATTTATTTACACAAGATTTACAAGAGAATCCAGAACAATTTTGTTTTTCAAAAGCAGTAATTCCAAGCATGGTGGAAAGGTAAATCAAAACGACTCGAAGACAATGGTTTATAAAGTCGTAGGTATTCACTATTTTTAAACCCGAAAACATATGAAATAGAGAACGTTTACCAGAGTTTCGTATTATTTGTTTCCCCTCTTTTTTCTTTTTCCTTTTTTAGGCGTTCATAATTACAAATCAATTTGAAACAGAGTATTATATGAAGCAAAATAACAATTACGCTTCCAAAGCACTACAAATTGACAAACTAAATTCCACCCTTTTCCTTGTTACTTCTAAAATAGTTTACATTCTTTTTGTGATTTTTATAATTCACGCTCAACAAACCGTTCCATTACAAAATAAAAAAAATCTTAAGTGTTCAAAGTCTCAAAACAATTTATTTTATCTCCTAGGAGGCAATTGTTCACTCTTTCACGTTATTTTCACACAAAAACTCCTTCAGGTGTAAACGCGGGAACATTTTCCCATTGAGTTAGGTCAAAATTAATCACAAATAAATTGTTCCTCATCTTCTTATGATTTAATTGGATTGAATATTTATTTAATTTTTTTGCGATTTTTATTTAGTCTGATTATTTATTTAATTTTTTTGTGATTTTAATTTGGTCTGATTATTTATTTAATTTTTTGGTGATTTTAATTTAGTCTGATTATTTATTTAATTTTTGGTGATTTTAATTTAGTCTGATTAGTTATTTAATTTTTGTGATTTTAACTTAGTCTGAATATTTATTTAATTCTTCAAAAAAAAAAAACTTTCCACTCTTTTAACTTTTCGTGAGCACTTATCACTCCAGAGGTGAGCTTCCCGTTCTCGATCTATCACTTTCCACCACCTTCGCCGTTCGCTGCTGGATCTCAAGTCCCGAGTCAAGTCGAGCCCACGCGCCGCCTGGCTTCCCTTTTTCGAGGTCCCGTTGCAACCCACTCACACATCGGCCCGCGCAGCCAATCGCTGGCGATCAGCCGATATGCGAGTCGGTTGCAACGGTTCCTCGCACCGCTGCTCGAGTTGCTGCGCGCTCGGCCTGGAACATTTGGGCGCACTTTGAATGCGCGGCGGCCACAACTCGAGAATAATTTCAGCAAAAAATCCTCGAATTGTGGTCTCCGAGCACTCCAGCTCGCCCGATGCCACAGGCCGAGCCCGTTACAGCTGTGCAATGCCCTTGAACGCCTTGAACTGTGGCGGTGCCCGGGGCTCGGTCGCAGGGCTCGCGCCGGAGATTTTTATGGCCTGGGCTTGGCCTTGAGTTGCGACCGACGGCGAATTGCTCTTTATGCCCTGACCATAACAGCACAGGTCCGTTGGACCAGACTCTGAGGACAACGGAGCTGAGAAAAGGTCAGGATTCGTTAAGGGTGCCCAACATGTGGCTTGACCCGCGACCCGAGTATAGCTCGCAACTGAGCTAGCCGAAACTCTGGGGTGAAACGCCCATGAAACTATAGGACTGGAGAAAAATAATAAAACTATGAGGGTGGCTGTAAACCAACCCCCGCGGTCATCCCAGTCCCAGGATGAACTTCCGCATCACGGATCCGCGTTCCTCCGGACGCCAACGGCGGGGCGCTGCTGTTCACGGGAGTCCGGAGGTGGGGGTTGTTGTGAAATTTTAAAAAAATGAAGCTTAATTTACGGGAAGGGAATCCCCTGTCAGATCCCTTGACGTGCAGTCTTTCACTAAGGATGGGGAGGTTGGAGTACAGGAGCTCCAAGTAGAATACCTGGTTAAACGATAGGGTTGTGAAGAAATGGGAAAGGTAGAAATGGGAGTTGGAACAGGGAGAAGGAAAATTCTAGCAAGGGGGTGTACTGGGTGATTCTGGCGGGTTACCGCTGGAAAGAAAAACGCTGTGTGACTGAAGTGAGCTCCCGGATTCGCCTGGGAAAGAGATATGGACCTGTCGACTTGAGATGAAGATGAGATTATGGAATTTAAACATAACAATAATAATTTTGGCCTAAAAGATTCAAATCGCTACTACCAAAGAAATAATCATCGCCACGTGATGAGATAAAAAACAATTGTTGAATTTAGATTATTTTTTATAAGAAGGGATGACGTTGTACTCGTCATATCTTGGGGGGGGTGTGTGATCAAATTAAGGAGAAAGTGCTGTGAGGGAGAAATTAATTTTTATGCGGAATAATTGGGAGAAGCCCAGCGACACCGAAAGGGAGAAGAAGGTAGCCTTGCGGGGAAGGGAGCCATGCCGGCCCGCCCCCCAGGGGGTCAGGCCAGGACGACGACCAGCGAAATCTCCCGGACAGGTGGTTGGCTCTTTCACCAGCCAGCCCCTGTAATTCCAGGGAGCACCCTGGTAGTCTCCGGAGCTCTGATCCCGTGAGGGTGGGCAGGCGGGGCCCCTCCCTACCTGTTTCCATCGAGGGTGAGGGAGACCCGAGACCTCGAGACGGCTGGCTGGCTGACGAAGCCAACTGCCGTATTCTCGAGAGGCCTCAAGCCAACTCCAACCCCGAAGGTTGCAGGCAGGGCCTCTTGGCTGAAAAGAAAAGGGGGGCGTAAAACTGATAAAATTTTGAAGGAAGGTGCTGGATGGGATGAGGTGAGGGATAAGGAACTCTAACTAGGAAAGGGGATGGGAAGTGAAAAGGGTGTGTCCGCCGCATTACCAAGCAGAAGCGGCTCTACGACAACCCTGATGCCAGTTAAGCTGGTCGGATGCCTTATTAGGGCTACCGAACTTTGATGAGTGTTAAGGGTAATTGACTGATAAAGAAACTAAGGTATCCGACCATAGTAGTGTAATCTACTTAATTAATGAATCTCTGAACCTTGAATTTTTTATAAAGAAATTGAAAACCAAATGTCCGTTGATCTCATCTTCACCTCTTGATGTCCTTGGCGTGGAATGTGCCGATCAGTCTTCCTTGAAGATCCTCCAACTCGTAGAGAGCGTTGCCCTTTCGAGCCCTTACTCTACACTTTAAGAATTTTCGCCCAAGTTTCGCATTAATTTGCTTCTCGAAATTACTTTGCTGGAAATTTCGTCGATATACTTCTTCACCTACTTTGAAGTCTACATGTTTTGTTCTCAGATTGTAGGTTTTTGCACCTTGATCGAAAGCCTTTTTGAGATTCTCCTGAGCTTTCGCTCGAATAAGCTTAAGCTTGTCGGAAGTGTCAATGTTTAAGGGTTCGTCAATTCCCTGAAGGCGGCGCAACAACTCGTAGCTGGAAGCATGCGTAATCATATGGAGTCCGAACAACAATCGATAAGGGGGGAAGCCTGTTGCCTGGTGGATCGAGCTCCGAAGTGAGCTGGCGATACTACTTAGCTTCTCATCCCACTTCTGATGTTCGTCCTTGATATAAGCACGAATGCCGGTTAAAATTGACCTATTTACTCGCTCCGAAGCGTTGGCTTGGGGAGAGTAAAGGGCCGTACGCATATGTTTGACTCCATAACGTTCCAGAAGTTTAGCGAGTTGTGCCGAACGAAATTGAGTACCGTTATCAGTAACTATTGTTTCGGGAACCCCAAACATATGGAAAATTTCTTCTTCGACGAAAGTACATATCTGAGACGTCGTAGCTTTACGTAAAGGCTTTAAAAGGGGGAATTTCGAAAGATGGTCTAAGGCTATCAAAATGCAGCCATGTCCCGATTTAGTGCGAGGATACGGGCCGAGGAGGTCGATGTAAATTCTTTGCCACGGTCTTTCGGCTATAGGTTGTGTTTGAATCGGTGGTCGGAGCGTGGTGTTCGGGGCTTTGGTTTCCTTACAAGTGTCACATGATAGAACATAAGATCTAACGTCGGCTGCCATGCGTGGCCAATAGAAATATCGACGGACTCGCTCAAGAGTTTTGCCAACACCACCGTGTGAAGATAGTGGAGGGTCATGAGCGCGAGAAATAATGCTCGTGACTAGGCCGGGAGGAATCCAAAGCTTCCACGCTTCGTTTTCTTGCACTGGGTCACCCGAACGTGGGACAGTACGCACGTAAATGAAGCCGTCACGAACCATCAGATCCGGGAATTTGGCCCTGTTTTCTTCGGCTTGTCGTCCCAGCTCTACATACTCCGCCGAAGCGAAGTGTGGAGAGCTGAGATCGACCTCAGGCCCGAAGTCTTCCGGAGCTGACAGAGCGTCGCACTCCACCCGTGATAGCGCGTCTGGCACCACGTTCAAGCTCCCCTTTCGGTGCTCGATAGCGAAATCAAAGCGTTGAAGCTTCAGACTCCATCTCGCCAGTCTGCCACTTAGGTCTTTCTGTGACATAAGCCACTTCAAACTCGCATGGTCCGTAATAATCTTAAAAGGCATTAGTTCGACGTATGGGCGAAATTTCTGGACACTTATAATCGCCGCCAAACACTCCAGTTCTGTCACCGAATAATTTCTTTGGGCTGAATTCAATTTCTGCGACACGTAGGCAATCGGTCGCTCATTTCCTTCGTTGTCCACCTGCAGTAACACTCCACCTACACCCTGGGTGCTCGCGTCGCACTGAATGACAAACGGTCTGGAGAAGTCGGGGGTAACTAAAACGGGAGCAGAGGTCAAGAGTTGCTTAAGTTTTTCGAACGCGACTTGGGCTTCTTCAGACCAGGAGAATTTACTGGCTTTCTTTAACGTATCGGTGATTGGGCCCGAAAGGTCTGCGAAGTTGGGAATAAATCTGCGATACCACCCTGCCATTCCCATGAAGCGACGTACTTGTTTCATGGTTTTGGGTACCGGGTAGTCCACAATTGCAGAAATCTTATCGGGGTCCATACGCATACCATTTTCTCCAATGATAAAGCCAAGGTATTTGGTTTCTCTTAAGCAAAACTTACTCTTCCCCACGTTGATAGTCAGTCCCGCCCTCTTCAGACAGTCCGCCACCCGGGCGAGAAGAGCCAGGTGTGAGTCAAAGTCTTGTGATAAAATTAATAGATCGTCAAGGTACACCAATACATTGTCTCGGAGATCGTAAGGAATTGCTTTATCCATCAACCGGCACATGGTCTGTGGCGCGTTGCAAAGCCCGAATGGCATCACTGTGTAGTGATAGAGGGGATGACCAGGCACTGTAAATGCGGTCTTTTCCTTGGAGCTCTGCTCTAGAGGGATCTGCCAAAAGGCGTCCTTTAGGTCCAGACTGGTAATGTATTTTGCCGGCGGAAGGCGACTCAGGATGCCATCTATCTGCGGAAGCGGATAGGCATCCTTTTTAGTGACGGAGTTCACCTTCCGGGCGTCAAAACACAGTCGGACCTTGCCTGGCTTCCGTACCAAAACAACGGGAGAGCTCCAAGGACTCTGGCTCTCCTCTATCACCCCAAGCGAGAGCATTCGGCTCAGCTCCGCGTCCATAAGTTTTTGCACGGCCGGAGAAACTGGATAAAACCTCTGTTTGATCGGTGTAGCATTTCCAACGTCTATTGCATGTTCAAGTAAGTGAGTTTTCCCCAAGCCCAAGTTTGCGTAGGATGGAAATAGCGCTTTGGTTCGTTCTAGACGTGATTTGAGATCAGAAGATAATACGTGTGCTGCCGGGTTGGGCTTCGTTGCGATCGGTGTGTCCAACGAAGAGACTAGACCGAGAATGTCCGGAGCCAACCCGAAAGTCCTCCAAAAATCTATTCCTAGATATAGGTCCTGGGTGAGTCCAGGTACGACGTAAAGACGTAAAATTTTGGTCTCACCCCTGAAGGAAACTTCCAGGTCGGCGTGGCCGTGCACCTCCGGTCTAGCTCCGTTGGCCACCTCGATCGCAGAACGGTACTTGTATTTGGCCCACTTAACTCCTGCCTCCTGCAGCAAACTCTCAGAACCTTTTCCCAAAATACTAATACTAGCGCCGCTATCTAGCAAACCTGTGATGTTCTGCCCTAGGATTCTTACTGCGGCGTAGGGCCGTACATCTTTAGGAACCGAGACGAAAGCTGTTGATAATTTACGATAGGTATCTCTGACGCGTCTCCAGAACGCACGCCAACGTAGTGTAGATCGACGGGGCTTGGGAGATTTAAAGAATGAAGTTCCACCCTGACCCTTGGGATATTCAACAGCCGAAGCAAAAATTCTTTCACGAGCCTTTTGATACTCTTTAAGCCTGAGATGATAAGGTTTAATGGGAAAGAGAACCGGTGTTTGAGGATTTTCTGGTCTCTGCAGTATAGAAATTTTTTTGCTCGGAGGTTGCTCTGGCTGTGGCAAGGAATTATCAAATTCAGGGGGGTTTTCCGACTCACTTATTAAATCTTGGTTTGCAAACTTTGATTGAGCTGATGTAGACGATGTAACAATTGAAGTGTGACTGTGTAGCGAGGGAGATGAAGATAAGAAGGTGGACAACTCGGGTAAGTCTTGGCAAAGTTGGGACGTGGTTATGTCTGGGGGCGGAAAGGGGTGGCCATTGCCTCGCCTGTCGTGATTGCAGGCGGTCGTTGTGGCCGGGGGCTGGTGTTGTTGCTCCCGACCCGCCGCTGGTTTTTTGATAGGCAGTTTGGGCAGCGAGGTTTAACGACCCCTTTTCGCCCACAGCCATAACAGAAAAATCCTGTGGGCTCCGTTGGACAATCCTGATAGTAATGCCCACTTTGATCACAATTCCAGCATTTGATAGCTGAAGAAGAGAACTTGGTAAGGGCTTCGACCGGTTCAAGGTTTTCAGGCTCGGGCAACGCTCTCTCCAGATCTCCGAAGGCAAAAGTTTCTTCGACTCTTCCGGCACGGTGTGCGGTCGACAGCAGCGTACTCCTCGTTCGCTGTCGAGTCACCTGGACCTCGGTCACCAGGTCACGCAAATGCGCGATTGAGTATATTCGGTGAAGGCAAATATGCTCTTGTATGTATGGAAGCAGATTTGCTCTCAACATCTCCACAAACTCAATCTCTTGCATTGGTACGGACAATCTATTTCGTAGTGAGACGAGATCCAGGTAATACGAGGTGAACGATTCATTGGGCTGCTGTCGCCTGCTCAGCATTTGCCGCTTCAAGTCGATATCCCTTGAGCGCTCTCCCCAGTCGGCTCTAAGGGCTGTTTTGAGGTCTTGCCAGGTTAAATTTTGGTAACTTCGGCGAACTGTCCAGTACCAGTTTCCCACCGAATCCCCGAGCAAAAGGTGAAAATTACTAATCAAATGATCAAAACGCCCCCGAAGAGTGTCACGTGTGAGACTTTCCACACGAAAAATGAACTCTTCTAAATGTAGTTTAGAATTATCTCCGTCATATTGGATCTTCCAGTGACGAAGGGGCGTACTGGGCCATTGCTCGTTTAGGGGTTGCTGTCTGGACCGGTGGGGGTACTGAACCCGAGGCGAAGGCTCAGGTACATAATCAGGTATTGGCCGTCCAAAGTTTGGAGGCGCGGAAACAGGACTCGTTTCGAAATTTGGTTGTCTAGTGACCCGCGGGGGACGTGGCGGCTGTTCAGGTGGGAAGGCTGTCGAGACTTGATTTATTGGTGTTTCCATTTCAGCTAACCTATTTTGTTTCTCCCGTTCGATGCGTTCTACTTCGGTACGGACTAGGTCCGCTACACGAAAACGAAGACTCGTATCCAGTGTCTCTCGGAGAATTGATTTTTCCATATTCGCCGCCTCGAAGTCCACGCCCGCTTGTTCCGTTTCCAACGGTCTTTCGGTTGATATTTCGCGATCACGACTTGGCCTGACTGTCGCCGGCGTTTCGACTGTTTCGCGCGCCGTTTGACGAGTGTTATATTTTTTTCCGATCGCGCCCTGATTCGACTCCGCCATTTTACCACGAAAATCCCGAAAGAAAAAATGTCAGATCAACACGAGAATAAGAAAGATGAGGAAAGAAAAAAAAAACTTAAAATGAATTAGTTATGAAAGAGTGAAAATCACTGGAAATCCCTAAATACAGTTCCCTTACAACCTTACCAGAAGTTTTACAATTTAATGATAGCTCTTAAGTAAACTAACAATGGCAAATTAGCTAATAGAAAATATTCGGGCTTAACCCACAAGCAAATTAACAATGGCAAATTAACTAATAGAAAATATTCGGGCTTAACCCATAAGCAAATTCGAAATTATATATATATATACGAAGTATGACTCGCTGCTCCTCGTTTTCTTCCTCCCACCATCAACTGATGTTTCAAAAATATTGATTTTGGACCATGAAACGAACCACCGAAGGGGAAGGAAGGAGCGAAGATTCAAAAAGAAGAAAATTATTTTATTTTGATCATTACATTCTTCCAAGTCATCCACGAGCTACTGAGCATCCGGCCCGCGAAAGGAAATTGTGAGGGAAGAAGACCTTCCCGGCTTCATCCGTGGGGGCTGCGAGGCAGAGGACGACAGCGGTATCCTCCCGGTCAGGTAGCTGGCTGTAGTAGCCAACTCCTGCTGCTCCAGGGAGGACCACTGCCGTCTCGGCCACGCAGATCCCACGGGCTCAACCGGGAAGACTTCCCACCACCAGCTTCTCCCGAGGATGGGGCGCACCCCGAGCCCTCGAGACGGCTGGCTGGCTGACGAAGCCAACTGCCGTATTCTCAAGAGGGCCGGGATGCGTCCCAGCCACGGGAGTCACCAACGGTGCCTCGAAAGGAAATGAAGACAGGTAAGTAGAAATAAGGGGAAGCCTTACGCTTCAAAGGGAAGGGAGAGGAGGCCCCACGTTGGGCGCCATAAATTTGTTATGGTTAAGTATACCTCGAAGGGCCCGGCTAAGCACCTCCGCCCGACGGTATGCGGCTGCGGGAGCTGGCAGGCTAGCATTTGCGGTAGTGTGGGGGGGTTTGCCGAAAACCGCTTTCAGCCGTCGGGGCGGCAACCACCAAACAAAGAAAATTCTCCCGCGACAGGACCGACTATAAAATCGTGTTGGGGTTGGAAGGGGTCAGTGCGGGCAGACCCCTGCAACTGCCCGTGAGTGACTTGTAAGAATGGGGGGGGGGTTCGGTTCGCGATGAACCCCCCCTTGGCCTGTTCCCCATCCGCCCGATGACCTCTCCTTGGCCAAAACAAAACTGGAGAGGTCCCTAGTTTATTCGCACATGTCTCCTTCCTTCACCCCATCCTGGGGCTCATTCCTGCAATTCGAAAAGCCACAACGATGTGGGCCGACATGACGGGAAGAGGGGGGGAAAAGAAAACGGGGAGCAAGCGAGTCCAAAATAGAGTTAATCAATTACACATACCTTGTATTAATCAGCGTTACTTAAACAATTTTAACCCTAACCTGCATAAGATAAGGACGAAGAGAAGACGAAGAAAGCTCGTTGGGCGCCTCGATTGATGACGGTGTCCGCGGTGCTGTTTCCCTCGGAGAGGCGATGGGGGCGAAGAATTCCCGCGGTGAAGCGATGTGATGGAGAGGGCGGAGGCACCCTGCCTCTTCATGTGGCCCCGTCGTGGTGCCTTCCGCCGATGATCCACGGCAACCCGGTCGATTACTTTTTTTGTGTTTCTCCTCCCCTTGTTTTTTTTTTTTTTTTTTTTTTTTTTTTTTTTTTTTTTTTTTTTTTTTTATTTATTTACACAAGATTTACAAGAGAATCCAGAACAATTTTGTTTTTCAAAAGCAGTAATTCCAAGCATGGTGGAAAGGTAAATCAAAACGACTCGAAGACAATGGTTTATAAAGTCGTAGGTATTCACTATTTTTAAACCCGAAAACATATGAAATAGAGAACGTTTACCAGAGTTTCGTATTATTTGTTTCCCCTCTTTTTTCTTTTTCCTTTTTTAGGCGTTCATAATTACAAATCAATTTGAAACAGAGTATTATATGAAGCAAAATAACAATTACGCTTCCAAAGCACTACAAATTGACAAACTAAATTCCACCCTTTTCCTTGTTACTTCTAAAATAGTTTACATTCTTTTTGTGATTTTTATAATTCACGCTCAACAAACCGTTCCATTACAAAATAAAAAAAATCTTAAGTGTTCAAAGTCTCAAAACAATTTATTTTATCTCCTAGGAGGCAATTGTTCACTCTTTCACGTTATTTTCACACAAAAACTCCTTCAGGTGTAAACGCGGGAACATTTTCCCATTGAGTTAGGTCAAAATTAATCACAAATAAATTGTTCCTCATCTTCTTATGATTTAATTGGATTGAATATTTATTTAATTTTTTTGCGATTTTTATTTAGTCTGATTATTTATTTAATTTTTTTGTGATTTTAATTTGGTCTGATTATTTATTTAATTTTTTGGTGATTTTAATTTAGTCTGATTATTTATTTAATTTTTGGTGATTTTAATTTAGTCTGATTAGTTATTTAATTTTTGTGATTTTAACTTAGTCTGAATATTTATTTAATTCTTCAAAAAAAAAAAACTTTCCACTCTTTTAACTTTTCGTGAGCACTTATCACTCCAGAGGTGAGCTTCCCGTTCTCGATCTATCACTTTCCACCACCTTCGCCGTTCGCTGCTGGATCTCAAGTCCCGAGTCAAGTCGAGCCCACGCGCCGCCTGGCTTCCCTTTTTCGAGGTCCCGTTGCAACCCACTCACACATCGGCCCGCGCAGCCAATCGCTGGCGATCAGCCGATATGCGAGTCGGTTGCAACGGTTCCTCGCACCGCTGCTCGAGTTGCTGCGCGCTCGGCCTGGAACATTTGGGCGCACTTTGAATGCGCGGCGGCCACAACTCGAGAATAATTTCAGCAAAAAATCCTCGAATTGTGGTCTCCGAGCACTCCAGCTCGCCCGATGCCACAGGCCGAGCCCGTTACAGCTGTGCAATGCCCTTGAACGCCTTGAACTGTGGCGGTGCCCGGGGCTCGGTCGCAGGGCTCGCGCCGGAGATTTTTATGGCCTGGGCTTGGCCTTGAGTTGCGACCGACGGCGAATTGCTCTTTATGCCCTGACCATAACACAATGTCCCAAGAGTAGAAATTGTTGCCTTTAAAAAAATTTCATGATCACGCTTCGCAAAGCAGTGGACTGACGAAGGCATATAAATTGAACCAATATCCATTCATGAATATTTACAACGCTTGAAAGCGACTTTCACCTGTCGAGTGTGAGCAAGCAGAGTTTTCAGGAAGGTAGAAATTGGTTGTCTATTAAAAGCAAAATCAGATTTTATGGGATTTAACGAGCCGGAAAAACAAGCAAACAATGATAATTTGACCTTCAGCCCCATAAAAGCCGCCAGGATGTTAGATTCCTGCGTAGAACGCAAAAAGGATACAAAATTTATAGGAACGTGACCAAAGGATTGCTCTGCAAGGAAAACTGGTATACAACTTTACTGCAATTCGACGGAAGGACATTTCAGCACGCACTGTGACGTGACATCGCCGGGGTTGCGCCTATTTTTCACTCCACGCGCCCAACTATCGCCGGCATGACAATGGAAATTATAAGGACCAAGGAGCTTTCGGATGAATGTCTTATGACGCAAAACGATTGAGGGGAAAAGTTTTCAGCAGTTTCCTTGAATTAATTTGATTGGAATGTGGATTAACAGATTCCGAAGTTCCTTCACTTTGGGGTCATGGGATTAATGAAACGTACTCTTTAATGACACATAGTTGAGGCTTACATAATAAAGGACATTTTCCCTTGACCAAGCATTTACTATCTACATATGTATAGTACCTTCTGCTTCTGCACAATGTGGCATATATAATGGACTCATATGTTCCTCAAATTCCGAAAAAAAATTTTCACCTCACTTTTGGAAAGCGGTCTTCTTATAAACAATAGTTTTTCACTTGCTGGTTTAGTTCATTCCTTAACCAAATATGTAATACAAAATTTAGATATCGTGTTATCGATTGATTTTATTTTGAAGGTTATTTAAAGACATTTTTCTAAGATAGTTGAATGATCACATATTAAGGAATTTTCTATAAACTTTTGTAACTAAGCTACTTACATCAAAAATATGATTGCTCCTTTAATGAAGTGTTGAAAAATTTCTTAAAGCTTCAACTTTACGAGTCTCTACTAGTTGAATAAATTACCAAATAAAAGATATCGTTATTAATATTTTGTGATTATTTTCCGCAGAATTTTTCAAATTTCTGTAAATCAATATTTTCGTCGTCCTTCTTTGTAATTTAGAAATAAAATCCACCAGTCTAATTCTGACGCATGGTGGTTTCGATATCTCATTCAAAGATGTGGGTGAAACAAATTGTCAACATAATATCAGTGATTTCTTTTCTGAAATCAGATATTACTAGATGCATGTAAAAACTCCCAATAAATCATTTTTCATTTTTCTTCCCTTATTGTAGCAATCAATATTTGATGATTACACTCAATATTTAAATTTCTTTGCACGTGCATTGATTTGTTATACGACACCACATCAATCTCAATTTAATTGTCAACCCAACTCGGATACTCTTTAAAAATTGGCTCGTGCAGAAGCTCAAGGTATTTGTAATATATAAATTTGATTTCCTTAGAAATTAAGTAATATTTTAATGAACCTTGAAATTTAAGAGTGGTTTTGTTTAAAGGAAATAAGAAAATGAATTGCATAACTTTTTCTTTGATCTATGTATCTTTTATGGCATTAAATTGTATACGTTTCATCTGTAAAAGTATAATATTTATGTAATATTTAGTCAGTATTTTGTTGTTACTTAAATTTTGATTACTCAAAACTAGAAACCTCTTAAGATTTAGGTAAATTAAATTTTTGTTATTTAGATAAGATAATAGTGGTAAATGTTTTATTTTTGATTTCTTATATTATGCAATAAATTATTTCATCCATACTATATTGTTTCGAATAAAAATAATGTCCTTTGACTGCTCTGAAGCTACATATTTTTCTTCGCCTTTAAGTATTTGTCTTTAATATAAATCTCCCTTTTTTATGATATAGCCGGGTATTTTAGTACCTTTTGATGCTATCAAATATAAGCCGAAAGTATGAAGCGTGGGCGCGAAAGATATCTTTTTACATCACAAGTAGCGAACCGAACCACCCTAAACGATAAACTGAATAGATTAAGTTAAGGTTTCATGTAATCGACGAAGGTTGCCTTCTATTCCGCAATCAAACAAGAAGGAATTTCAATAGAACCATTTTCAGGGTGATGTGTTTGTAGACATATGTATTTTGACTTCAAATGAAAACCTATCTAATAAATATGTCAGAAAGCAAAAGCACTCAATTTTCACAATACATAGTGGCAAGAATTTTAATGTTTGATATACATTTATGTAGTTTGCAATTTTGCTAATGCGATGGAACGAAAGTGTGATTCGCTTACCTTAAACTTCATTTAAATTAAGGACAAGAAAATATGGCATGTACGTTTTAGCTGGACCAAACAAAAAGTGATTTAGTACCTGATTTGCACAGAAATCATGACAGTAGTTATTATATAACATCAAATTACAACAAGAACTGAAGATGTTTTTAAATTCCTTTCGTAAACCATGTAGTCTTTGTAGTTGGATTTCTCTTCAGTAGGTTGAGAGCCCAAAAAGGCCTTTCGGATAAGAAAACCCTAATTTCATTGCAGTGGATAATTGTCTTTCTTATTAACACTTCAAAGCATGTCTGGGAATTTTCATTAATTTAGTTATAGCGACGAAACTTATTGCAATTTGACGAACTTCAGACGTCGGATGTAGCCGATTCGTAGCATGGACTAAATAACTTCATTATTATTCAAAATTCAACAAACTCTTCTTGCTCTTCACGGCTCTGAGGAATTCGCCTTAATATTTTTCGCTTGAATCCCTCTGTTGACTTTTTAGTCTAGGTATACACTTTGATTAGATTTCATCAGTCACCCTCACGAAGGGGCAAAACCGAAAAGTAAAATATCTTTTCGATTTAATTTATTCTTTTATTAGGTTAGAGCTTTAATA
Source organism: Tolmerus cingulatus (assembly GCA_959613345.1). NCBI lineage: Eukaryota > Metazoa > Arthropoda > Insecta > Diptera > Asilidae > Tolmerus > Tolmerus cingulatus. Next base: position 5,696,939 of record OY390708.1, read on the forward strand.
CAAAAATAAAAATAAAGTAGAATTGAGTGGCCATTTAATTAGTTTTCATTTGATACCCAACATGATACGTTTGAAAATAAAGTCAAGTTTGGATGGATCATTAATCCTGCGAAAATTACAACTTTAAATGGAAAATGTTTCTATTTATTTATGGCAAAACAAAACGCTCTGTGTAAATTGATAGATATATTTAGGCTACGATACATATTAAAGTATTGTACAGAAAAGTTAAGTTATACATACATATAATTATCAGTTCAAAACAAAGACATTTTTAATTCGAAAATATGTTTCTATACAAAGTTATTCGATTTAAGGACACCTCGAACTTATTTATGCATGTAATATAGATATGGTTTATGTACAAAACAGGAATAGTTCCATTTTATCTAAACTTTTAATCTATTGACATAAAATCTGGCAGTGGTTTTTACACTTGGCAGATTTTTAATTAAATGCATACTTACTTTGGATTTTCCAGAGTGGGGATGCAGAGCTTTCCTCTTTTTATTAAACAAAATTCATTATGTATAGCCTAGTAGATGCTCCTAGGACCTAGATATGTGTAGGTATATTTTTTATGCGTTGCCACCCGGAGAGCTTTTATATGGTGAAGATTTATCGAGAAGGAAGCTTTTTCATAGGAGCAACTTATATCGAAGAGTCGCACTCGATACAGGTAGGTATCTACAAACTACCACCCACCTTATCTCAAGTTCTAGAAGCACCCCGTTTTTAAATTAAATTTCTTGTTCTGAACATACGCCCACATCATAGTGTCTGAGACGCTTCTAGTAATTATGCTCACTATTATGCAATTTAATTAAATAAGTTTAGTCAACAGTTTTGATTATAAAACTTATTTGATAGAGGGAAAACTCTTTCAGGATTTCAAACTTAAAAAGTTTATCTGTTGGAACATTTTCCAAAAATTACGTATTTCACTTTGAAATTCTTCGAAAAGAGTTCCGTAACAGAAGTGATTAGGTTACGCCTTCCCTAATTGCTTTATTGAGTAAACAAGACGTTCAGATTAATAGACACAATTTTATTCATAATTAGATTACAGGTCCATGGAGCGTCGGCCTCTACAAACAACGTAATTAATTGCTGGCTACTCCCAGCCTTATTAAAGGATTCTCTAAAATATACTTTCCGTACACGAGAATGAATCTTCTAGATATAAATTGAATATAAGGAGAGAAGCTTCAACTGGCATTAAAGTACACACCCAATAATGGTTTTGCCGGATTTTATTAAACAATATTAGCACCCATTCCATTCTTATCAAAATTATCTACCTCAACTCGATCCATAAAATCCCTCCTCATTTGCAAACTTCCGATATTCGCACATACTGTTTTAAGGAACTTAAAATTAAAGAGATGATTCCTGGCTTATGCTGTAAGTACACACAAATTTAATTAAATTTTCCATCATTTAAATACATATTTTACTTTGAAACTGTTTGCCAATAGAACCACAAATGTTGATTGATTAAGCCAAAATTAAAAATTTAATGGTACACATATATTTTTCATATAATGTACATCGATTTGAGTTCATGTCTTTAAAAATACCATTATACAGTAGCAGTGTCACATTACTAACATAATGATATATCAAATAAATTTATATAATTATAAATTTGATTTTAAGGGTTTTTAATGCTCATAATTAAAATGTTTTGCTCTCTTAGCAATGGTAATTATCACGATTTCGAAAAAAATATGTAGTAATTTGTTGTTTCCTTTTACTCTTCATAATGTACATATATTACATTATATTTCTGCTCTTTAACGAAATTAATTTATAAAATAAAATACGCGTAATTCAAAAGGACTTCAATAGAAGTAGACAATTTGTTGAAGTACATAGTTTATTTAACCATGGTCGTCCATTGAATTAATATCACTTTAATTTGAATCCTTAATTGTATAATTCGAAAACACAGAAATAATTGAATTTGCAGTCAACGTGGACTGTTTAACAATTGGGAAGTAATCAGTAAATTCGGTAGGTGAAAGTTTTGAGTTAAATTTAAGTAAGTAGAAGAACTTCGAAGATGTTCACTATGTTTTCCTAACATCCTATTTTTAAATTATAAAAATGTTATTTAGGAATTAAGGAACAAAACAATTTAGTCACTTAATTTTAGAAAAAAGATAAAACCCAAGAAAAACAACTTCAAAGATATTAAATGAAAGGTCATAAGTAAATCTTTATTCAACCTTTAACAATATGCTTATAAATAGCTTTAATTAAGTGATGTTGTACAAACGCCATCAATTATAAAGAATAAATAAGTTATAATTTATTTATTTTTAAAGTTTGGTTTTGTTTGTGCTACGGAAAATTTTTACCTTCCTCTTCTTTACTGAAATCAAAGATAAAGACACTAAATTATAAACAATGTAGACAATTTGCACGAAGTAAAGTAAAGTAAAATGAAAGTACAAAATATAACAGCACTTCTTAAAGAAGCAACAAGTTTGATTAAAAGGAGGCAAAATGTCCAATTTAAAATGTATGTATGTACCCCATCTCTTTTATTTAGCCATTCCATTTGTCCCATTTTGAATGAAGTGTAGGAAATAAAACTTTAGACGGAATAAAAAGACCTTAATACAAGAAAATTAATTGAGTACTGCTGTGGAAGTAATGAATTACTAAGTATATAATTTGTTTTGATGCAATAAATACCATCACATTAATACAAACGCCCAAGCTTTTTCCTTCAAAAATTGCCATTACCGCGATTAATGTGTGTTTTGCAGAGCATAAAACCGAGCCAGGAATTTTCCATAATCCCAATAAAACCCTCAATCAACAGGCGACTCCGACACACGTGCAGGTGCCGACCCAAAGGTAATAACGCACTAGCCCGATTTAATGGATTGCCTTCTCAAAGTTTGCCATAAAAACGCACATGCCGAGATTTGTATAAGAAGCAGTTGGATCAAAGACTGTTTAAATTAGAAGAAGCTAAATGTGTCTTGATACGGATCAAGGAGCAAGGATTATTTCGGGGGAGGGGTCACATCTTCAGTTGCTTCCGGTTTAGTCTGAGCTTCGCACATAGGGAGCATAATGATCCTATGTTCAAAACAGAATTTTTTTAGTTGCTAATTATTGCCACGAAGAAATTTAGGTGCCATTCGGAGTTTATCTCCGACGACCTTGTGGCCGGGATGAGTGCGCACGCATATTGATTGCCGGAGCTTTAGAAGGCAGCTTTCGCTCTTGATGTCCTTTCTAAAAAGAAAAACCCTCGACTTTTGATATATATAAACCGGCTGTTCATTTGCAATCGTCATTTGAACCGACGTCCCCGGAAAAGCTGCTTAGTGAAAAGGGTTTTTTTGTGCAGACCTGGTGATTGAAAGAGGTTTTTCAAAAATGTATTAACAAGTAGCCGAGTCGTAGAAAAGGTCCTTCCACAAGTGTTTTCATTTTGGTATACTCTACAAGTGGCCGGAGGAGTAGTCAAGGAGTTTTCTAAGTTTGTGGTGTGTTAGTGATAGCGGCAAGTGAAGTGATAAGGACTCAGTTCTAAAGTAAAAACTTCTTCAAACGGTATGTTAAGAATCCCCCAATAAATTATTATATTAATTTCGAATTTTGCAACTTGTGTTACCCAGCGCTGGATCGATATGTTTGGCCAAAATAGCTCTTAAGTTTCTATTTATGCATACGTGGGCGATAATAACGTGCCATGTCAAACCCTATTGAGCTTTGCGTTCGCAATGTTTTCTCAAGAGTGATTTTCCGGCCTCCTCAGAGAAAAAACTATTTTTACAGGCGCATATTCAGCCATCCAATTATTATTTGCCACACTCTACACATTTATGACAATTTTGCACATTCGTCCCCGCATATACCTTTTTGGATATGCCACCTACGCAGTTTTTGCTTACATAATGAAGGAGCTGTGCCATCTTCGAAAAACACCCGGCTTATCTTATCAGAGAAGCGAAAATAGAGCCCTCATTTATTATTCGTTGCATTCATGTTTTCCGGAAGCGGTTTACAGCAGTTTTCCTCTGGCCAGCAACTAATTGGTATTAATTGCTCATGGGACATTCAATTTCCGAGAAAGTATCCTTCAATACAGAGAAATTCGGGGAATGTAAAAATGATTTTATAAAGATGTAATTGGAAATGTTTCCAGAATTTGTGTAGGATATTTACCGAAAATTAAAAACTAAATTGAAAATGTTGAAAATTGTTTTTCCTCCAATTTATTTCACAATACACGAAAAGACCTAGGACTAATTGTTTAAATAAATTTTATTGAATATCCAACAAAGAACATATCAAGAAAATATAAAATTTTAAAGTCGATAAAATAATACAATATATGTAAGTATAAAAAGCAAGACATAAATTCCCCTGATAAAGTTTTTGTATGATACAATTAAATCGTATTACATAGGCTGTCAAAACAGATATTGCAAAAATCGATACCACAAACAAAGAAACCTGTGGTTTCAAAGGTAAACTTTTCCTTGCCTCTACTAAAATTGTCAGCTTTCGTTTTTATGATACGCTCTTTGGAGCATCTTGAAGGGAATGTATTAAAACATCCTTTAATTAAAAAAAAGCTCGGCTTTAAAAATGTAAATCTCATACAATGTTGGTAAAATTCAATCTGCCTAAAATGCCCCCGGCTCAAGAAGAATCAACGACACTTCGTTTCATTCATAAAAATTGTTTAATCCATTAAGACTGTCATAAGTAGGCGGTGGGTGAGATTAGCAGATTCAAGCTACCTTGCTAAGCTCTTAGTCGATGAAAGAAAATTCCCTGATTACTTCCATTTCTCACAACTATTTCTTCTTTAATTTCGCATCTTAAATTCATTATTTTTATATATTTCAAAGTTTTAGTTTTATTATAAAGATTTTTAATATTGTTCAATTAACATACTACTTGAAGAATCAGAAATTAATTTCTTCACAACTTTTATGTACAGTAAGAATAAGGAATTTTAACACCAACACAATAATTAGGATTAATCAGCACTTAAAAAGAAAGCTTATTGCAATTAGCTGGCGCTAAGAAACCGTGTAATTAATCCAACACAAATTATATCTCGTTAAAGTAATTCACTTTATTGAGGATAAAAGTGTTTCTAAAAATAATATTAAAAATCTTCTTCACCGCCAACTCTGGTATAAAATTAAAATCATGTATCAGAAAGATTCCGTGACCTCATATTTTGCGTGCGTCTTTCTTTATCATTACCAAGGTGATTTTTGATTTATTTTATGACCTTAACATTTTTAAGTATCACATGTTTTCAAAAAATATATTACATTTAAAAAATAATTTGCAAATTCATATTTTTAAATTTCTTAACTAGTAATATATTATTTTCAAGAGTTAAATTCGTCTGCCTGAATTGCCAATAAAGAAAAACCAACTTACACCACAACATATTCCCTCGAGGACATAAAAAGTCTAAATATTTTCTTTTTCGTATAATTGACTAATGAATGTTTTTCGGTTGTGTTTGCACATAGTACTTCAAAGATAAATTTATTTATTTATTTATTTCATACAGAGCGTAAAACTTTTAAGAGATAAATGTCACTGCACCACCACTTTACACAATTTTAATCCGCTGGGAGCATTTCAGTATTAACAGCCCAGGATATGTTTTAGAACAATTTCAGGTTCATAATCTATTTTACTTTTTTCTCATTAATTATTAAATTGCATTACACTAAATTTCACTCAAATGAGAAAATGTAAAAAAATATGTACATATCCATGTTTCGCAAAAATTGTATATAAAAATGTTCACCATAAATACCAACGACACCAATTTCATGAATATTTCTATCATGATCATATAATTGATTTTCAACTTATCATCTCCTTTCACTCAACTCATCGTCATCGTGTCATTTCCACAGGAATAAAATTAAAATTTTTCTTTTCCCTTTAGAGCTGTTTTCTGAACGACACTGAGTGGGAATATCTTTGACAATATCTACTTTGAATATTTCTAGACGTCCATAAAAGGAGTCAAACAAAAACATTTTAATAAAATCATTAAGGACATTTGCAATTCTCGGTATTTACTTCGTCATTTAATCTAAATGGTGTACACATTTTTCGAAACTCGCCATTGAAGTGTTTGTGGCGGATTTTCTTCTATTGAAATTTTGAAACTCATGATCCACTAATCTGGAATTGAATTGCACTCGGTTTTGATGAATTTATGAAATATTTCGGAAAATAAATTCATTTGCGTGTTTGACTGATTTGATGTTTTGAACATCAGTTAAGAGTGCTCAGAGTTCGATGAATACATTTAATTGAGTTCCATTAATATAGATAAATGATTTGTGTTGATAACCCTATTTCTTAATAATTGATTAGGAGTAGACTTCAGTTGAGTTGACTCACCCATTTCATAAGTTGTCTTCTTCCCATAATCAAACTTAACATGTTTAAAAGCCCTTCAAATGTCGGCTCATTTTAATTTTTAATATGAGCTTAATTTACTCCAGTTACTACTCATAATAATTTGATAGAGATCGCACACATGGGCGGGTCCCCGAGGCAATGTTGGCTAAAAATGTCTAATTTTGTAGCAACGCATCAGCAGTGGTCCAATTTTATTCCTTCAGTATAAAAACTCAACTTATTTTTAAGTTCCCCTCTGTATTGAAAAACTGGTTTTATATATTTAAAAGAATTTAAATTTTGTGTTTATCATTAATTTACAAAAACAAACGAAAAATAAGTATTTTTGAAAGAGCCAGCAGTTGAAAGTTATCTCAACATCTTGTAATATTTTGTATTAAAGATATTCTCTCTTTTCTTATTTACTGTATAATTGAATTGGAATATGGTATGAAATATATTTTCCTTCATTACGATCTCAAGAAATTTTCTCTTTTCTTTGAAAGGTAAGAAATTGTTATTATTTCGATAAAACAGAAATGGTTCAAAGAATACATTTTGATTATATATTTGAATATAACAAGAATGGTTTTTTGGGAAATGTCTATATCACAACGAGAATTCCTTTTTATCTAGAAGTTTTGGCGAATTCCCTTAAATCCCATCAATCTGCCACACCCAAAGAAACAAAAGTTGCCTTTATGAAGGACTGATTCATTGTTCAGCTCCTAAATCTTTTTCGCCTGATGACGGCTTGCAAATCGTTCGACTGATTTTCTAATGTGGGAGAGGTTCTTAAAGGAAGTTTGAAAACTTTTAAGTAGAACTGATACCCTTAAAAACCTCCGTCAGATGCAGGGTTGGTGGACAGGACTCTGAAATCTCGTTCAGTCGTAAAGGTTTAATGTGCGAAGATTTCACGACATTTTCTTAAACTTTTCAGGTCCCACGATGACCGCGAAACTCTTGCTTTTTCTGTTTGCCCACGTATGGGCGTCGCGGGCGCAGCACTCCCCCTATTCGCTTCAGGCGGCCGTGGACGCGCTCCACCGCAGGGAGACGCAACTGGCCCTAAAGGACAACTTTAGCCCTCCGCCCCACTACCTGGCGCAGCAGGACGAGGACTACTGGGAGGACGGTAAGGGCTAATACTAAAAAGGACCCATTCATAGGACTAGCCGCTCATTGAGGACCTTTTCAGAGCCGGAAACCACCCTACCGCGAACCAACCGATTAAAGCTTAATAAACTTTTAGCTAGGTATTTAGCGCGGGAGAACGAAAACGAGCGCGGTCCCGGGGGATACGATGACGACTTCGAAAATGACAACTACATGACCGAGGAGAAGAAGCGATCCTTCTTCCGTGAACGTGAGGAGAAATATGGTAAGCAATATTCCGCATTCCAGGAAGTCGTACGCGTATTTGTGTAGGCGGGCACTTACTTTAATCCGAGGACACTAAAATGGCTCTAGTCTAGGAGCATCTAGAAGCATCTAGAAGCATGGTCCTGGACAGGGATGAGCTCTTAAGCTCTTATTACGAGAACATCGCTCCACAAGCAATAAATTATATTTCCGAGACCTAAGGGCTTGCTTGAAAAGTTTAAGTAAGTATTATGACATAGCAAAAAAGCTCAGTTCGCGAATACACCCACTATAGGAAGGACACTTTAGTGGCTCTAAATATCGATTACTTTTAATATGCAATTTCGAAACGTAAACTTCGAGCATCGTTAAATTAATTACCAATTTCACTGAAAGGCTCGAACGTCGTAAGAAGCCAAAGCCTGTGGAAGGTATGGAGCAGGAATTTAAGATATTTAAATTTCATTTATACTATACACCTTCAAAATACATAAGGTAGATAAAATATATGTACATATATAAAATAACCATCCTGGCAAGAAAGGTGGTCAGGGTTTCTAGTAGATGAATCGATCAGTCGACTTATTGCCACGCACACAAGATTCCAAGGACGGTATTTAGGGCAGACTTCTTAAAAGTCCATCGGGAAATGGAGGCAGACACTTCGGAATGCTGGATTCGACGATTTCCTGGAAGATGGATGGAGCGATTGATGCAAGACCATTTTGATTTCAAGCCATTAGGGGGAACATGTTGGGTTAATAAAAGAACGCATTAATTTAATTTCTAACAATTTTAAAGCTGGTGAATCAGTAGGATCTTGAATTGATTGAATTAGGAAAAAAGTAGAGGGTAGTCATCAAACTTTATATGTGTAGCAGAAGTCAATATATTGCTTAATATTTTATAATAAAATAATAACTCTAAATGGAAAATATTTGAAAAATATAATAATATTTATAGTCAACAACTAGTAAAATAAAAGAATAGAACAACAATAAAAAATCAAAGGAAACGAATTTCTGTCCTCGTGAAAGTTTTAAACGAAATTTTCTTCACAGACACTCCATATCAAACCGTATTTCGAGAAAGAGAACAAGTACCTTACGACCAGTCCGAGCTTGCTGAACAATTCCTCCGCGAAATTGAAAAGGAACGAGAACAAGAACGGGAGGAGAAGTACAAGGAGACCCTTAAGCACTTATGGGAAAAATATCAACAACAAGAAAATGAAATTGAACAGGAGCTCTTCAACGAGGAAAAGAAGAAACATCCCATGGCTAGTGACATAGGGCCATTTTACGTTGGTCCTCCAATGGAGAGAAAACGGACTTACCCAGTTCTTCCCTGGCTGCCTGCTTCTCGCAAAAAGAGATTTCCAGTAACTAAAAGATCACCACAAATGCCTAGCGAAGATGTGAATGCTTCCGGCACAGATGAGAAAGTAGCAAAGGACCTTCAAGAAATTTTCGGCCAGGATTCTGGTGAAAAGAAGAAGAAACGCTCTACAAAAGAAGGTTCATTTAAGAAAGCAATATTACTCAATTTAATACCAAATTACTTATTTCTAGAAACTGCTACTAAGGAACAATCAGCCGAAGCATCCCATCAGAATGAGAAGAGCACTTCGGACGAAGAACATGGACACCATAAGCATCATCATGAAAATAATGATGGTCATGAAAATGACGATTCTGAGGAGCATGATCATGAACATGAACATGAGCACGAACACGACCATGAGGAAGATGAAGACGATCATGATTTTGATGATGAAGACGATGAAGATCGCAAGAAGAAAAGAGAAATTTCTGCTGCAAGGCATTCCAATCAAGAAACTATCGGAAGCGAACGAGCTGCAGATAATCCGGAAACGAATAGAGCAAAAAAATCTATTCAATGGTCAAAGTATTTTGGATTAGACCGGAAAAAGAAATTTGATCCTTGGTACATGGGAACAACTGGGTTAGCTTATTTGATTAATTGATGTTTTTAGTTTTGTATTTATTAATTTTTTAATACATCACAGAAATGGCGAAGTTAAAAAGCGTAGTCCTACAGAACCAGAAAAAGAAAACAAGGACGATAAGCAAAGCATCGACCCGAGCAAGTTAGATAACATGGATCACAAGCTAAAAATGATTGAAGATTTAATTATTGGGGAAACGATTAAGTACACAGGTGCTCACGAAGGTAAGGGTAGTTAAATTAATCAATTGAAAATTTAACGCATTTCCAAATAGGAATTTCCGATCCAAATGAAATCCGTAGACTTAAAGATCACGTGGTTTCGAGACTAGCAACAGCTTACAGTCTGGAGAAAATGCGGAGGGCACTAGATAAATTGCGACAATCTGTTGATGACGACAATCACCTGGAAAAGAATGAAATTGAGCCTCGGGATAATGCTGCAAAGTCAAAAGAAAAGGAAAAGAGAGTCGCTGTGAAGAAAGAAAAAGTTGAATATGATGGAAACCAGTAAGTAAAAAGTTGTTATAGGCTTAGTTGTGCATTTCATCAGGAGTAAAATGATACCTTTTCCAACGGTTTGTTTAATTTTGATTTATGTATAACATTTTTTGTTTACTAAGCATTTAGTTATTACTTTTCCTTAATGTCCTTATAAATATTACGTTAAGTAAAAAAGCAATTTTAATTTCTTGTTCAAATGATGCAAAACGTTCTGCAATTTTTCATTTTATTTCAGTAATGAAATAATTCATAGTCGGAGTAGTTATTGGATTAATATCAATCATGTTTTCGCGTTGATTTCAAACAGCTAATAAAATGTTAAGATTCAATATTAAAATTCGTAACAGAGGATTTCTAAGTAAACTTATTTGTTTAATTTGTAGCGCTTGGCATTTTTTCGAGTTAAGTCTATTATTTTCAAATTGTTTTTAAAAATTCATACTTATGTTTGTGTTGTATGTTAGTACGGGCTTTGAAACAATTTATGTGCATTTGTACCGCTACTGTGTAATAGGAGAGTCAATCTGTTCAGTGGCATAAGTCGAAACGAACGAACGAAATATGGATAAATACAAGAATAAAGTAATAGTAGGAATTCTGTCACGAAAGCTTCTTTAAGAAATCTGCTGCAAAATTTGTGAAGATTTTTTAAATATTAAAATTGTCTTACAGTGCTCCACTTGATAGCACAGCGCCTGAGAAGGCTCACGACGTCCCAGCCAACAACTTGGAAGAAACGAATGAAGAAAAGAAGAAGAAGAAGCGCAACGGCTTCCAGAAGTATCCCGAGCCAGCTAACGATTTGAGTGAGTTCGAGGAAGAACTGGGAGCCGGTCACTTCGAGCCCCCCAACGACGGTTTTTACGGCTTGACCACCTACGGGATCCCGGGCAACTCCTGTCCTCTGCTGGACTCCATCGCAGACAGATGTCGGGGCGTGGACGTCCTGAGTGGGGATGTCCACCAGGAGCTGCTCCCGGTTTGCGGTATTCACCAGATTTGCTACCTTTGCGTAAGACTTCAAATTTTAAGGGATGGTCTATTTTATGAATTGGATTTATGGTTTTAGGGTACTTCACAAGTGGCATGCGACCTGCAGTTTTTGTCGGATGCAGATTCGTACTGCGGCCACAACAACGAGTGCCAGTCGGCGGCAAGAAACGCCCTAATGATTCTGCGCGGCGCTCCTGGACCTCAATTGGGACCCAAGGAGTGTCTGAAGAATCCTTGCCTATTTAGAGTTATGAGAGAGATTGGTCTGTAAATTAGCATCGTAAGACGTAGACACGCGCCGCGACCAGAGGGGAATCCCACAAATTTTAAGCATAGCTCCATCCTCTGGCTCCGCCGCCCATACCACCCACAGGTTTATGTATATCCAGAACGTGACGTAGTTGTCCCTCAGTGTGCACATGTTCCACATTTAATGCAATCGCATCCATAGGGAAGATACTAGCAAAGGCATAGAACAATGAAGACATATTTTTTAGATAAATTTTTACTATTTTACGTTATAAGTTTAAATTTTCACTGGAGATAAAACTTGTCGTAGTGGCCAGGTAATAACTATATTTAAGCATAAATGTAAGAGTAAATTTAAAGAAAAATACAGAAACCCATATACTTGAACGTATTGTTGTCTTAAAGGAAAACTTAATTGTATTTAATTGAAGTAAGAAAATCATGAAATCAGAAAGGCGAAATAATGGCAGCTATTCGTTTTTTATTTTGACAGTTCGCTTACACACGCTGTAAAGTATAAACGATACCGGGCCAAAACCCGGGGGAAAAAGGGAAATTTTGTCAAAATAAAAACATACAATTTTGGAAAACAAAAATTTACTAATCTGTGTTAACTTCGTGTTTTTGTTGGTGTTTACATGTACCCGTGTATGTGAAAATTTTAAACTCATTATTCAATACAGATGTACTCTAACTCCTTAAGGAAAGAGGTGAGCAAACTCATTTTCAGAGAATTTATTTTTGTGCCTAAATAAAACTTTTGCTTAAAGCGAGTTATAAAAGCATCCTAAATATTTTAATTGTCGATGATATGGAAACAAATATAAGTGTCTATAAATTTTTACGAATACAAATGTCCTATTTTTCGTATTACTTTGATATGTCTCATTTAAAATGTATTTTTAAAATTAACTGAAACTTTTTCTAAACATTTTAACGAGAGAAAGTATGTAGTTAAGGGTAAGAAGTTCGCTTTATATTTATTTATTATAGGTATTTTAAGTATCACACATTCACTGAACTGAAAGTATGAAAACATGTGTGCATACATAAATATAATCGCCAAGTAAAAATTATTTAAGCAAATATATAAAAATGCTTACTTGTATTAAGAATTTTCGTAATTAAACTTGCATAACCAATTTTGTAGCTGTAAGCTGAATTAAACCATTAAATATTTATTATCCTTGCACCCATTGGGCATAATATCTTAAAAGAAGTTATTTAACGAAAGCTTGCTTCTTTATAACAATTGGTTGTACGCATTTGAACACTTGACATTTAAAACACAAGCACGCATGTATGCCATTAATGATCTCATTAATTAACTCAAAACCGCCCTTAAATTATACTTACTTAAAAAACATTCGAAGTATCCCCAAATTTGATTTGTACTTTCTTAGAGCAAAGATTAAATCAGCTGGGAGTTCGTAATTCAGATTTAAAAATTCCTTTTGATGTGTCTTTTAAATTTTAAATTAAATTTGTTAATTTTCGGTGAATTCAACAACAAATTACCTGCTAAATAATATAAAACCTATTTTCCGCTCAACTTTTCTTAATTGTTTAAAGCTCACCTCTTTTTAAATTCTGTAAATGTTGAAAACATTGATGTTAAAATATAAAATTTCAAATTATATTAAGTATAATGCTGAATTTGTCATTGATGTCAAATGTTCGCTAATATACCTTGCTTAATGTTAAAATTAAATTTAACAATACAAAACTTGAAAATTCAGGTTGACGATATACAAGCATAAAAAAAAAACTTTGGGAAAAAATAATTGATTTGAATTAAAGGAAGAAAAACATTTAAAATGTATAAATAATCATAAGCTGTGTTTAATCATGCATTATAATTTAATATACTTTAAAAACTATAAATATATATAAAGTTATATATCTGACAATAATATCGCGAAATTTTCCATGTGTCGTTTGGTTTCATGTTTAAAACATTTTTACTGTCAGAATATCTGGAAGTTGTCATGTATTTCGTGTTATAATAAAATGTCAAATGCAACAATGTTAACGTGAGAAAAAAATATATGAGAATTACATTCTTGCTGATTTATGCATGTAATATAAAGACTCCATAACTTTTAATACATTAAATATACAATTGTGAGCAAATCGCTATGTATTGTACTTAAATGCGTACCTATATATACTGTTTTATTTACTTACTTAGCGTGCGCCACAAACTGACTTTATTACATCCCACATATACAAATAAAGGTAAAAATAAATGATTTAATCAAAGCCGAATTGTTTTTCAATTTATTTAAATTTAAAGGTATTGTTTAATTTTTACTTAGTTACCTTCATAATATCTGAAACGCAACAAAAATGTGATTTCCAAAATTAGCAACAAACCGTTTTTCAAAAACAATTTCTGAGATTTTCTAAAATTTATTTTTTGTTAAGATCAAAATGAAAGGTAAATTTTGCAAAATCATGATCAAGGTAAATTTTGTATTTATTAAAGTAACTAAAATTCTGTTTATTTATCGTAGACTAAATACCAAAGAATTTAGAATCAGTGTATTATAGAGTAGGTATTGCTTTTAATATACTTACATAAGGATATAAATATTTAATAAACACATTGCTTGTGGGGTATACATTTATTTTGATTGAAAGTATAAATATTCCTGAAAACAAAAAATAAAAGAAAGAATTAGGCTCTTGTGTTTAGAGATCATCTCAAACCAGTTACCATTAAAAATGCTGCCCCTAAGAACAGGGCTTTGTTCTTGGCATCTAAATTGGTATCGTTGAAATAGACGTTAGTTAAATATTGCGAAACATCAGTAGACCATTTCCTGGTTATTGAACCCTTCAAAACTTGCAAATCCGCAGAGTATACCTTTTTAGTAAATTAAGATTCATAAACGTTTTCAAATTCTAATATCCAAAAGTTTACCTTAAAATGCATCTCCTTCGGGGAGCAGCATCCAATCGCTGTTTCCCCTTCGATGTAGTAAATCGTGTTTCCACTGTCAGCGTTTATTAACAATCTCGATGAAAATAAGTACGACTCCTCCACAACAGATCCGAGCATATTTCCCGGGGGCATCCAAATTTCTAGTTTCCTTGGCTGGCAGCAAATGTACCCGAGAGAAAAGTCCTTCTGGAGGGAAAGGACCTGTTGGTGTGTCTTGTCCAACAATCCCAACCGAAAGGGCCTCGCGGTTCCCCAGAAGGACTTGTTGCTGCCCGTCGATGTTTCGGACGCGAGGTACATCGCTTCGCCAAAAGGACTGCGAACCGTGTACCGATTCTCCGAGGCCGCTGTTGTTAATGCTGAAATTGATTAATAAGCAAATAGTGCTGGATTTTCGATTCGCCTACTCGTTAATTCAAATGTCTGCTCAATGTGGACCGACGGCATGTCGTGGAGAATTTCGAGGCCTGACTGTGGTAAAAAGGTCCTTGCTGAACTAAGAGAACCGTCGACTGTCGTCACCGGGAGTGGAATGCGTGATTGCCCTTAAAATTATATTAAAAAATTAATTTTACTCCTCTCTAATTCCTTAATAGGTTCTAGTACATCTGACATCAAATAAACAACGTATAGTAAGTTAATAAATATAGTAAGTAGGTACCTGTTGAATATTGTCGAGATGTTGTTATGTTCATTCTTTGGTCATAAACTGAAAAGCCAATTTTTTGATTAGAAATCTTTACTTTTGTATCACAATATAAAAAGTCCCAGATTGAACCCCTTACCGAAATGTAAGCAGTGGTAGACTTAAAAACAAAATTGTAACATAAAGTCTCATCTTCTTTCATTTAAGATAAACGAGGGCCTATAATTTTTATCAATCTTACTGTACAACTACTATAGTCTTATTTACAATAATTCTGTAAATTATCGAGACCATATCTTAAGGCTTAGTAATTTCAGAAAAAAATCTTGATAAATTGGAAATACCCCATTCCTTTCAATTACACAACAAATAAGATTTATAAATTGGCCTACTTTTTTTGTGAAAAATATAATCATTACATTAACTGAAAGGAAGCCAGATAAATGCTGTACATCCGCCAAAAGTCATATATAAAATTAAACTTCTTAAGATAACAATAAGTCACACTAAAACTTTAACAGCTCGAATATGAATTTCAGAACAAAACCTAATATATTATTTAAACTTTACTTTTGCTCCGAGGTAAACTCTATTATTAGTCCATTAATTCAAACAATTTCACAAAAAGGTCAATTTTGAATACCGAATGCGAATAAATAGTGTTTATATTTTTGTAGAACCTGGCGAAGCTATTCATATTGTGAAATAATGGCGATAAAAGCAAAACAATCCGATAAGATAACCAGCACAAAATACAAAAATTCCGTGCATATTGATAGATAGTAAATTCTCAAAGAACCCTAGAATAAAAAATGCTCACCTGTTTGCTCCAAACGGCGTTGCTGGGCGACCCTTATGTCATTGTCGTATTGCAAATCTCGAACCGGCTGATTTTGTAACATTTTTCTGATATATTTTCCAACAATTAACTATTATTAACGCAATTGTTTCACCTCTGCGCACCAAGAAAATGTGCCTTACACTGGCTTCATGCGATATTTTTGATAAAAATTATAATGAAAGGGAACTATCAGCGCTGATAACGACTGATAATAGAAAATGATGTTTGAATCGATCAATCAACTCCAGATAAAGCATTTATCTTAGTTTTTCCGGAGTTGCGGGGTTGAATTCCATCAAAACATCGCGCTTCGGTAAGGTGTAATTACTCTCATCAGAATGCAGACCTTAAGACAGTTATATAAAATTGATTAAGATAAAATGTTGAATAGTTTTGCTGGTGTTCTTGTCCTTTCACATAATTACGAGTTTTTATCAAATGGGGTATCGAATTCAAGCACAAAAAGAGACCATTGCAAAATACAATATTTAAATATATGTATAAGAGTTTATAAAAAAATGAATGTTTAAAGCAACCAGCCAGTACAAAGTTAGTAGCAGACAGAGAGTAGCCTAAAACTTGTATATCCCTGATTCCTGGAACGATCTGTATTTTTAAATCGCCTTCGTAGAAGTTTATGCTCATTAAAAATCTTGGATGAAATATTAAAGGAGTGCAAATAGAGGATAATTTAAACAGTAAAATATTTATTAAAAATTTCCTCTTTGTTTCCGTTGATGAACTATACACAAATTGTATTTAATTTCTATACACAAATGTTCACAAATGTCCAAAATGTACGTTAAAATTGATATAAAAATACATTAATTCCGAATACAATTTACATAAATATTTTGTTTTTCTTTCTATCTTTATTCACATGCTTTCTGATGGAAACCAAAACTCTTCCCAATAAAAATACTCTATAAAATTATAATTTCGAACGTATCTAACCGCCATAGACATTCGGATAAAGAAATTCGCTCAATTTAGAGTGATCTGCTACAAATTCTTTGCTGAATATGTATTTATTGATATTTTGTTCGGATTACATTTATGTTTACGAATATTTTTTTGTTGGTTCTAATATAGATAACTATTTACAATTTGAGTGTATTGCCCTCCATTCAGATGCACACATATTTGGCACTGGTGCAATTTTTGGCATACCTTTTAACGTCAATTCAAAATTTTGGGTGCATGTTGAGGTAAAACGTGGATTTATGCACACCTGGGCTCTTATATGCGATAAACGATAAGGAGCGTTTTTCTTATATGTTATATATTACATTGGGACATTGTTCATTTAATTTAAGTATGTAGGTGTGTAGCCTAGGGTTTTTTTTTCAAAGACAAACTTACAAATACAGGTACCTGCACGAGTGATAAATTTGTTTTACAAAATTTTCTTTAGATATGGTGAACAGCGGAAGTTGCACGTACATTCAAATATAAAATTGTTACTTAATTTCACCTTTTTGTATAAAACGGGTAAAGTACTTTATTCAAAAATTGGTTTAGACATTACGATTGCTACTACCAAAAATATAACTGTGCAAAATTTCCTTTTAGTTATACATTTAATGGAATATGTCTTAAAATTGAATGCTTTTCATTCGTTACGTTTTAACCATTGTCGCATTAATAAATAAGCTTAGTTATAGTAATAGGTACTACAATTTTTTACGTTTATTTTATGTTGCTTATTAGTACCGCAAAAAAAACATCAACTACCGTCAATTGCATAAAAAAAGTAACTATCACGTTCCTATAAAAATACCATCTTTAATCCTTCTGAAGATTCAATATAAACAAGCAATTTACTGAAACAATTATTCAACTCTATCTAAAATGAAATTCTGTTTATTTAGTTATTTTAAACTTTTCTAAAAACATAAGTAACCGAATATTAGAGAAGTATATATGAAAAAATTTAAAATTCGTGAGGAAAACGACTAAAATTTATGTCACTGGATTCACGTTAATTTTACAAGAAAATCTCGGTTTATGTTTGTAAAACAAATAAATAAATCGATCAACTTGTAGAATATTACAGAATAATTATCTTTAATTTAATTTAAAAATGTTTACTTAATAACAATGACTTCAATTTCATAAATTTTGGATATCATAAATTATAGTTTGTCAAAAATTTCAAAATGTGCATCTTAAAGGTACTTTTTGAGTTTTAGATTTTGAAAATGATTACTCTACAGCAGAAAATACAACAGCACTAGTTAATAAAATGAAATGTCTTACAACTACCAATTTTCGTGGTAAAAGTTTTTCATATCAATTTCCTGGTATTATTGCTCTACACAAAATTTATGCATTTTCTGCATTTTATTTATACAGCTCCTTCACAAATAACATTTTAACAGAGTCTCATCACAGAAAATAAAAAATAATGATGACGTAATAAAATAAAGATGCAAAGGAATATGACATCAGAATTTATTAAAAAAGCTATTAACATTTCTTACCAATCCACTCGTGTATTCAAAATAAAACAGATGCGTACAACTGAAATAAAGCAAAGAAGCGAATGATGAAAGGAAACATACGAAAAAAATCAAAAATTTTCAAAACAAAAGTTTTATTAAAACATGTTGGCGCAAGTTAACATAACTGAAATCACCCTATCTGTACTCTAATAAGTAGTTTTACTAGAAGAAACGCTTCCTGTTGCAAGGAACATAATCGAAGTCGCGACGTAATCTAATTATAATCTCTTTAAACACAAGCCAGCGGCCCTTGGCCCCGCAGGCACAGGGACGACTAGCTGAAACCAAAACGTTAACAACACAGCTTAAGGCCTTATTGCGAACTTACTCTAAAATCACTGAAGGATGTCTAAAATACGAACTAAAAGCATCGCGGCGTCTAGAGGCTAAGAACGAACTTAAGAAGTAGCATTTCGGTGGCCGGGTCTGTCCCGCCCGGCGCAAGTAACATAATTTTTTATTATTATTATTATTCTCAGGAGGGACCGCCCGGCACAGGGAATACAGAGCATGCTAAGCCTCGGACCTAACGAAAAGCGAGAAAAGCTTTATATCACCGGTTTTTTCTTCTTGGATTCTGAAGACGCAAGAAATAATCTTAACCTACAGTCTCCTTAGCTTGGCTAACTCTAGAATTAAACTAAAAATTTTGTAGAAAAATTTGGCACTAGGTTTCACTAGTAGTTCGTAGCCGTTTCTCCAGCGTTTCTTGTGGTCCAACTGCGAGCGAATCGTTGCTGCAATTGTTTACGGAGTCGAATTTCCGCTTGAGTCCTGATCCTTCTGCGGATGGCACCGCGACAGCCATCAGGGGGACTTCCGGAAGGTCCCGGATTTCGTTCAAATCTGTCTGCCGATCAGGACTGTCTTCGCTGCCGCTCTCGTGCGACCCTGTGGCTGAGTTCGTCTCCATGCACGGTGAGGTGCTGTACGAGTTCAACTTTGTGGGGTCCTTTTCAATCAGCTTCTGAGCAAGAGCTTTGAGACTAGCAAGTGAGTTATCACAGTCAGTGGTGTCGATTTCGGTGAGGCTGATTCCAGCGCGTTCTATTTCCGCATACGTCCCAAACGGCAACTTCTGGAGACACTCCAGCTTCTGGACGTGCGTCTTTGAACGGAGATGCTTCGCTAAGTGGCCATGGATGCGAAAAGCAACCTTACAATCCGAGCACTCGAAAGGACGAGGATTGGAGGTGGTAGGGACCCCAAAAGTAGAGGTCATCATCACCTTGTTCTTGTGTGCTTCTGATCGCTCATGCTTCTGCAAGTGCCCTTGTGTGCGGAAACTGACCGCACACGGTTCACACTTGAACTTCCGCTCCATGTAGTGGATGTTCATATGAAGGACCATTTGATGCTGCTTCTGAAACGTTTTTGAACATATCGTACAAACCGGCCGGCCATCGTCTGAGAGAGGGACCCGCGGAAACATCGGCTGCACTTCGTTTGAACTATTCTTAAATCCATCTTCTCCCACGATAACCGTGCGAGCTAAGACCCCTGCAAAATCCGCAGGCGGTTTAATTGCTGATCCAGTCTCGGTCACATTAATCTCTTGATCCGAGCTGCTTTCCTCACTTTCTTCAGTTCGACTACTTCTAGATTTCAGTAGTTCTGCTGAGGTCATTTTGAGGTACTCAGACGCAACACTTTTCGCCCCACCGGTTCCCGGTGGAAGTGATCTCGGTCTAGGACTCTGAGTCACATCCTTGCTAGGCTCTGGAACCGACACACCAGAGCAAATCACAGAAGAATTAAAATGTCCTGGAGATCTGTGCTCGCTTTCTATTTTAGAATCACTCTGAATCAAAGACGGGCTCCGACTTGACTCGAGTCGGTGATCTAGTGGACCGGGAATTATCACTTCTGTGCTGTTCCCTTTCTCGCAATCTTTCTCTACAGGCCTATCCATCTGATCGTCTACTACAGAAGGTGGCCTAATAATTGAAGTGCATGGCGTAGTTATAGTGGAAAAAACTACCGATGATAGCTCTGGGGTTCTAGAAGAATATGGAGTTCCGCTAAGAACATTTTCTGGAACCCTCTCATAAACAGACCCTCTAGAAGGTGAAACGGTCAAGGTCACTGTCGATGTGCTCGAACACGACATAACCTCTGGGAAATGTTTATTCATTTGGCTCTGCTTGATTTTTGTATATTGCAAGGCTTGCTCAGTCAAATACGCCTGCAGCAGCACACTCTCATCCATCTTTTGGACCTGAATCGCCGGCTCTGTTGAGCTCCTAATTCTATCCGTAATCGACACTAACGACTTCAACAATCCCGACTCATTGGTTAAATCGCCAATAACTTCAAATATTTTCGGCTTATCAACTTGCCTAGGCTTGGTCAAGTCGATCGGCTTCATGCTGGACTCATCAAACTTCTCTTCCCTGCCCTTCGGGATTATGCTCGGATTGGAGTAGTACTGCTCCTGCTTTTGGTAGTCGAACGGCGGCTTTGGTGAGGTGAATGAAATCACGCGCCGTGAGGAGTAAGGCTGCCCAGCGGCGTGCTGCACCTCCTCCGAGGATCGGCCTGCATTGACGCTACTCACTTGCATAGGCTCCATTTGCTTGAATCCGTACTGCGGTCGACTCTGGTGCATGTGGTGCGAAACGCTGTTTGCTGGAGGAGTCATAGAAAGCGATAGGAGGCACCGGGCCGCTTCATGCTCGGGTAATCTCGATTTTGATTCATCTGTATCTATAAATAAAGGTTCAATTAAAATGGACTCGTATGCAACAATAAGGAAGTTATTTAAAGCAGCACCCTACGTCGTTTTCGAATTCGCACACATTAAAATCTATTTTCCAAACTAAATATTCTCTGAAAAACTCCGAATACTTAGTGCGTATGAATATATTAGTACACTAAAAAGGATTTAGAATTTTCTGACCATTGAGAAAGATTTTATAGCCAATATTATTTTTTGATGACTTAAAAATATATTATAGTTGAAGCTGTTCTTCCGAAAAAAAATTTAGTGCAATTCAATTCGAACATCCTATTAGGGCGAAAAAAAGTGCCAAGTGCAAGTGTACTATAGTCCGAAAATTGCGTGAAAAGTGCGAGCGCATGCGAATTCGAAAATGTCCTTAGTTCGAACATTTAAATAAACGAACTTACCACTGCTCTCGGTTTCATTGTCACCAATATCGCTGTAATCATCGGAATCAGATTCACCAGGAATAGACGATGTGCGACCGCCGGCAGAAATAACTGACTGCTGATCTGTGTCACCATCAGTGTCCATAAATTCTCCTTCGGCCGGCATTGGACCAGGATTAATACCAAGCTCCAAACATTTTTTATAGTGTGTTTTTGATTGCATGTGTTTTGTTAAGTTGCCTTTCGTCTTAAAGCTGTTAGAAGAAACAGGAAATCGTTCAATTTTTCGAAATTGTATTCTTCCTTTTTTTTTAAAAAATAGTGTCACAAACTTGTCAAGTGCTTATCAAAGTGATCACAAAATTTTTAAGTGATTTTTTAAATCAGAAGTGAATGCTTTACTAAAATCTATTTCAGGTCGGTATTACAAAAAACCATATGATTCATATTTTTGGACAAATCATAAAAATTCTAGTTTTTCGAAAAAAACTATTTGTATATTGATTTAGAAATTAAGTTGCAAAAATATGCTCTACAAAATATCCAGTAGTTTATCAATTTTAGAAAGTATACCAAATTTTAAAAGGTGAATGTTTAAAGGGCTAATTAAAATAATCGATTAATTCTCATAGCTATTAAAGATTTTCTTTTTTGTTATTTTAAATATTTTGTCGAATTAAATAAAAACAACGACAGCGAAGAGTAATTTTTTTGTGTATCCAGAATGATCGTCGGATTTGATTACAAGCCTTCTAGCACAGGTCTGTAGGTAGCTTGTAGTCGTCAAAAACTTAATAATCTATTAAAAACGTTAAAACTGAATAGTGTTGTTTGCTCTTTCAAGGGTAATACTTATATAATAGTAACAATTTACAAAGGACTTACCTAAAGGAACAATGTTGGCAAGTGTATGGCCGCACATCGGTATGAGTCCTGATGTGCTTCTTAAGCATAGACGGCTTCTTGCACCGGATGCCGCATTCCAAGCAGACGTACCGCCCCCGCCCCCTCCCCCGAATATAGGTGTAGTCCTCGTGGCTCTCGTACCCTCCGACTAAGACGTTCCCACTACTCTTGGAACTCCCGTCTGATTTCAAGCCAGGATCAACTGGAGGCTGAATGGACTTCACCTGATGATGATAAAACTGACCGGAAGTGGCCGCGGTGCTTTCGAAGGGCGTCATCACCGGAGGCTGGGAGTGGACCACGGTGCAAGGTGCACTGATCGCGGTCGTCGTGTAAGCCGAACTTCGCTGACGCGTGTCGTAGAGGGACATAACTTCTTTCGGCTTGAGTCCAAGCGGATGAGGATTGTTCTCGGCACAAACCTGCCAAACGCTGTACATCGAGAGTTTGTGGAGATTGGCAACATAAGACGGCTGCGGACAGTTCACGGTGCAGTAGAACATCTTTGTGCTGCACTTGAGACCCAGGTAAGTGTAGGCGTGCCCGTTGAGATAGAGCTGAATGCAGGCTTTCGAGGGGCGTGGCGTTTCTGGAGAAATTAGGGGCAGTGTGTTGGCTGTAGGCGTTATGCCGTGATGCCGTTTCGGAGTGAATGTGCCCGGCTTCAGAGGAAGACTCGTTGGCCTCAGGAACTTCGACTTGGCTTTATTCTTCACTTCAGATAGTTCGCACTCCGACGGCTGTTTCTGAACATTTTGGCTCGTTATGATGCTTGAAACATCGACATGCAATGGAGCCATTGGCTGAAGCTGCGATGGTTGCGAAATTGCGATAATATCGACTTTTGGTATATTTTCAAAATTAAAGTGACGTATTTCTCGTTCCTTCTCCGGAGATTTTGTTGTCTTCTCAATTATGCCTTTCCTTGGACTGATATTGTCTGCCATTCGAGTGAAATTAAAAGATTTTTTTATTGATTCTACTCCAGTTGCAGGTTGTGAATGCCTTGGGCTTGCTTGAAGAAATCGACTTGAATCGCCTACAGGAGACGGAAGTTCGCCTTCAATTCGAATAATCGGTTTGACCAGCCTTGGGCTGGGCGAGTGGGTCACATGGAGCACTCCGTCCGGTTGGACATTAATTGAATTTAAAATATTCGCTTCCTTTTTCCTACTCGGACTAAGATTGCGACTCAGTGAAATATCGCTGGCAATCTGCGGAGGATGGACTAAAGTTGGTGGCGCCAGAGAATTTGGACCGGGAATTCCAGGTACAAATGGTATAAGTTTGTCACCGTGCATAACCGTCGATGGAACTATAGACACCGGAGGAAGGGTCAATGGATTAAATGCAGTAATTGAATTAATCGGAGGAAATTGAAAATGTGTCGCCAATGGCAGGCCGGCGGTGAGTAAATTTGGAGCAGGAAGACTGGGCGTTAGCGGAGCTATAGGTATCATCATTTTTGGAGTACTGGATGGAGTTGGAGGAGTATCTTTAATTGACGATTTCGGTGAGACTTCTGTAAAACTACCGCCCGATAAGAGAGGTGTTCGGATCATTTTCGGACTGACTTCTATATCAGGACACTCTGAGATTGGAATTACGCACCCTCCTGAGGAGAGGTACCTCTTCATTCTATCCTCCTTTTTATCCAACATTTGGACCTCTCCGCCACACATAGCATACTTCATCGGCGTTACCTCAAAAGGTAAATTCGCATTATTATAGCTCGGAATGTTGTTACTGCTCGACGCTGCATTGGCATCGCTCAACATTCCCTGAAACGCTTGTTGTGGATAATGATTCAGCCTCAGCCGCTTCGATGAAAATTTTACAAAGTTTCTATTTTCCTCGTGCACCTTGGTTATTACAACGTCTTCAGATTTTCGCTCCGAATTGTTGTACGACTCAACAAGGGGCGTTTTCCCTAGCAATGGACCCGGTGATGGCAAAGGTGCGTCTATATTTTTCGAATGCGTAGAATAGGTACTATCACTTGCATTGCTCGAGCTGGCTACAGTGGTGTTTGTATTAACACTAAGCTTACTCAATACAAGATTACTGGGCTTCGTTTTCAATTGAGACCACGCCAGCTTGGCAAGGGACAGAGGATTCTTCGATAGATGTAATAAAGATGACCGGGCCAGTTTAGCCAGCGAATTAGGATTGTTAAACTCTGGTAGGCTGACGTTGATTGAATTCGAGCGGAAGTATTTGTAGGATGGCGATGCCACAGGACTAATAGGTGCACTCGATGGTCCGCCTTGGCAGTAGTTGCTAGTGTGCAACTTTAAATCTTCAGCCGACCTAAACTCCATTTTGCAAAGCGGACAAATATACACCGCATCCTCTCCTTCGCCATTGGGCACTCCCAAGCCCCTGGCATTCAACAGCAGGTGCTTTATGATAGATCGCTCTTGATTCACAAGTCTGCTTGGTCCGCTTTTGATCCCCGATGTCGCTGGCAAATTTCCTTCAGAGGCCACTGAAGAAGGACTTTCCATCGGAAGTCGCTTCCTGTTCATATCAATTTGCTCAGCAATTTTCGATAAATTTAACGGTTGGAATGTCACCGGAGCTTCCTGGGATTGACTAGCTTGGCTCATATTATGTTGATTTACTCTAGAAGCCAGTAAGACCGCCGTATTATTTGCCAGTGAGTTGTTAATGGCAGTAGACTTGCCCACGGTCGCCTCATCGCGACCTTGCTGCTGAAGATGTTGTTGCTGTTGCTTATTAGCCAGAGCAAATGCTAATTTTGTATTGGAGCTTTCGTTTGATAAGATTATTGTCGAATTTTTCGACTTTCCCGACAACTTTGGATATTTCTTTTGAAGCAGCAACTCTTTGTTTTCTACGATAGCCTCATTTTGCGAAATTATTTTCGAAATGTGTTCTTGTAGAAATTCACGATTCTAGAGAAAAACATAAGAAACAAGATATTGAATACAAATTTTATAAGAAAATAATACTGGAAGTTTTGTAAATTGCTAAAAAAATTTAAAATTTTACAATCAATACAGCGAGTCAATCGAAAATATAACAAAAACCCATTTTATTTTTAATTTGTGTATTTTATAAATCTTCAATGTTACCAGACGTTTAACAGAATGATAAGGAAATTAAATACATGAAAGAATAATGTCTCTACTATTTTTGGGAGAAGATAAGGTCTACAATAATTCACAGCAGTGGCAGAAATTTAATTGCAATACTTTTTGATAAATTATGAAATTAGAACAAAGTTATATAAGATAGAGAAGAATGCTATCAAGATTATTTTTGTCCACGCAAGGTCAAATCGTACCCTAAAGTCGTTACATACAAAGACAACCAAATACTTCGCCAGCGTTTAAAGAAAACCATCCATCGTAAAGAAAAAATTGAAATGGAGAAATGACGTAACTGTTGGACGGACATAAAAAAATTAAGAAATTACAATGTCCTAATTAAATAACATACATTTATTTCTTTTTTGTGTTTTGTATCTGACCTGCATAATTTACGATATTTGCCTACAGGACCTAATAGAATCCAAGACGATACATAGTTTTCAAAAATCAAATGGATAAGAAGAATCAAGAAGGTCAAAACTAGATTTAAGGAAAAAGTAAAGCCATTAAATTTCATGCACGTTTTCACATGGAATTAATCTTACCAACTGATGTCCTCCGCCAGCCACAACGATTCCGCTGAAGGACGCACTTGTTGACTCCCGACTTGATAGCGGTGTTGATTCGACGTAACCAGACGGCGGCGGCGGCACATGTTGAAAGCCCTGCGTATTGGTTGGGAGTCCTGGCGCCTGATCCCCCCGACTCCTGGACGACTGTCCCTGTGGCTGTTGCTGCATAAGGGAGTCGAGACCTTGATGTGGTTGTGAGGCTGCGGGGTAATAATCTGTCGAATGACTTTGATGGTTGAGGTTATTGTGTTGTTGGTGCTGTTGCTGATGTTGTTGTTGTTGCTGCTGCTGTTGCTGTTGCTGCTTCTGTATTTGCGAATTTTCCTCTTTGGCGTACAAAGCGGCATTATGGAATTTCGGCTTGTATGGCTTCTCATTTGAATATTTCTGAATTGATTGGGCAGCTTGTTGCTGAACAGCTGGCGACGAGGTCCTCTCATCCATTGGAGAAGCTGTTCTGCTTATCTGTTGGTAAAATTAGCAAATCAGAAAATGTCATATTGCTGCATTATATTATACTTACCACATCGGAGCTACTGTTACTTAAGTCTGGATCCTGATCCTGATCCGATCCGAGAGAAGCATCATCGTCTGGTGGTGCTTCCCCTCCTTTTGTTCGAAGAGCATGAGATCTAGACCTGATCAAGGAAACCATTTAACCATCGACTAACTTCAATCAATAGACTCTTTTTACCTGCAGTGCTTATAGTAATTACTTTTCGTCTTAAATGCAAAACCGCAAGTATCACAAGGATATGGTCGTTCATTGGTATGAGCACGGATATGTTTCTGTAGAACCGACGGTTTCGTGCAGTTCAAGTTACAGTAGGGACACACATGCCGCCCAGAGAAACTTTGGTCAACTACTTCTCGCTGTTGCGGTCGCTGTGATGCTACTTGGGGCTGGTGTACCCTCAGACTACTTCCAACATTCGTCACAGACACAGTAGACACTGTCGAGCCACTGAAATTGCTGACGATTAAAGGTAACCGACCCAAGACATTGTTATTCTGGCTCGTCACGGGCGATGAAGTTCTCTCAACTTTTATTGAAAAATTACTGTGGGAACTATCATCGTTGCAGGGTGAGAATTTCACTTTAAAGTTGTTCGATAGACCCACCCCTTCGGTACCCTCGCCATTTAATTCGGAAGCTAATAATTCCCTCTTAATATTTACATAGTCCACATGCCCATTGAAAGCTGCATGCGGACCCTGACCCTTGGTGGATTTAACCGAGTTCTCCTGACTGTTTGTCAGAGTTGTCTGGAGATTCTTAACGACTTCTGGAGGCTGACGCTGGGCCTCGTCTAATGTGGCACTGGCGATTCGTTTGAATTTTTTATGCAGGTACTTAAGGTCATTCGATGAACTGTTCAATGTTTTACTATTGTTATTATTACTACTGATAAGATCGGTTGAAATCGTGCTATCACTTGGTGTTCTATGTACAAGCTCATCGTCATCCGCCCTTCGATCAGAACTCTCTTTTCGGTGGGATGGTCGATCTGCGCTAATTTTGGAATCTTTGTGATATTCGTTACCCTTTATGTGCAGCTTTTTCGATATCAGCTTAGATTCCTCCATATCGCGAGGATTGCTCTGATCATCTGGAATAATTAGAAAATAATTCATGATTAGTTTGATAAGGTTTTTTAACTATATTGTATAGCATAATTTTATTAAAATTAATACAGTTCTAAAAAATTTTAATACGATAATAGTTCATAGAAATCAAATTTCTCCATCGAAAATTTACATTAATTCATTTCCCGTGCTCACAGTTCGCTCTGAACGATATGGGCGCGTATTTGCACAGTTGCTCCGCTTGCAGCTATTTAAGCAATTTTCTTTTCTCCAAAACTTCCTCTAGATAATAAATGTATTATTGCTAAAATTAAGATTGATAAAAGCCTTTGGTACTCTACATTAAAATCAAATATTTAACTAATATTTTGTGCAATTTTCATAAAAAAGCGAGATGTTTTTCAACAGACTAGTTCAAACTAGACTAATACCAAATTAACTACTGAATTGTTATTTTTTAAATTTAAGTCTAAGTAAATATATAAGTTTAATCTTATCAAAAAATCAATTATTCGATACATATATGATTTTGTAAATTATTTATATGACTGCCTTTTAACTTTAAAGATTTTATATTAATAAAATTTTTCACAATGTTTCGTTCTATCTGTAATATTTCGACAAAATTAAATTTGAAATTGCATTTTATAGTCTCAAAATTTGATCTTTCAAATTTTCTAAACAAGTGATATTAGTTTAATTTGTACTTTAAAAATATAATATTTTATTTTGCATTATATGTCTTCTATACGAGGATAAGAATCTAAAAAATATTTGCTGTCTCTAGAGAATTGTTTTATAAATCAGTGGCATTAGAATGAAAATATTTGATTCGAAACGTTAAATAGAAAATTGTTAACATTTGGAAAGGGATAAATTTGAGGTCCTTGCTACAATACAAAAATGTGATGACAATGAGGAATAAGGTAAAATAGGTTTCATAAAACCTTCTTATTCAATACACCCAATTATAACTTCGTACTTTACACGTAATAAAATTATCATAAATAATTAAAAATTATAGCTTGTGCTAAGTTCAAAACATAGGCATATTAAAATCAACTTTTTCTTCTACAGCTGCAAACAATGAGTCAAAACTCCCGCTTCTGTCTATTGCATAATTCCGCGCACTTCTGTCTGTTCTAAGCACCTCTTAAAAATAAATACCTGCGTAAAGAGTGAGCTAATTGAAATTTACCTGGACTGCCGAACACTTCGATCCAGCAAATCAATGACCGACAAAAAATGCCGTCAGCAAAGTTGGTGCAATTTTCGAATTGAGCACATTTCAGATGAATTGCAAAACGTAACTCGAACGTAAAGGAACCAGCGTGGAGAAGAAAACAAGTTACTTTTTATTTATTTTCTACTCCGCAAAAGGCCAAAAGACAAACAGTGCCAGAACCACCTGCCGAAACAGTCTTGGAAGCGAAATCCTACTGCCCCGAAACGAAGAAAGCTGATCGCGGGGACCCCGGTCTTCGGCTGGGCCTTCGAAGACGTCTGAAGCTAACGTCTTCGTCTGGAAAAGGTAAAAAACGAAATCACGGACGTAATTACGCCGCACCGTGGGCACCTCACATTTTTAAATACTCCAAGTGACGCAATTTTTAACATTTTAACCATGCAAGACTGGTTCCAGCGTCAGAAGCATTAATCGCTGGCCTCGGGGGCGGGGCGGGGCGGGGCTAGTCCGGCACCATATTTGTATTCGTATGTGATTAACCAGACGCTGAACCACGCCGCTGGCATTACATCACTCAGCCAGAACTGCATTGACACCGTAAAGTGCAAATGTGGAGTAAGCCGTGAGCGGACCCGTGAGCGGAACCCCAGCGGACCCAAGACGGCCGAGTCTGGGGTCTTGGGGCTTCTTGACTTCTTGACGCTTGAGAACCTTCTTGAATTATCTCTTGATGCGCGCATAAATAACACAAATAATAGCGTGTTGCCACCAGGGCCGCCAGATTGGAGTCGGCAAGTCGCCGTTAAATACCGCCAACTGGCTCCTCGGCGGTTCGGCGCGTCTCAAAAGACGCCCAGCATCTCGGCGGCCACCGTATAAGCTGCCGTAGGAGACTGTCGGAGCGGTAGGCAACCACCGGTTGAACTTGTCTGATCGCTGTAGAAGAAAAGACCCCCCCGCCCCCCGGGTGGACGACACTAACTGGTTCTAGCCGTTTGCTTTTTCTATGTTCGCACCTCAAAGTTAGCAGTTTGGCTTTTCAAAGTTAAGGAATCGCTGCAGATGTGAGAAAATTGAGTTATCACACTTAATAATGCGGATTTTTCTCATTTTTCTAAGCAATCTTGAAATACCCATTTATAGAAATCTTAGATTCTCATACATTCATGTCCAGTTACAAAACAAATAATGTTACTTCAAAGCATTATACATATTCATTCTCTAATTATTTATAATAAAATACGGCGTAATATCGTCTTTTAACTTACAACTTGACATGCCCTTGTCTAATTTTCATATCATTTAAATTTTACATTTACTTAAATTGTATTCATAATATACATGAATCTAGTTTCATCAAAAATCATTTTTATAGTTTCAAACTTAGTTTTATTTTACTAAAAGTCGTGAACTTTTTACTAATCCTCTAATATCGGTCATGATAGCCTCTTTATCACTAAAGTAGTATTCTTTCATCATTCATATATTTTTTATTCATTTACACTTTCGATAAATTGCTTTTATTTTCTAGAACTAAAACCAATCAGCACTATCATATATGTAAATCAGATATGGCAATTGTGTAATAAAGTGCCACTTTAATGATGTGATAAAATTCGTTTATATAAAAAAGTTATTGGAACACTTTAAGTGCTTTTTGAGGAGTGCAGAGAAAATGGATACAAAGCAATAATATTTATTCCATCATTTGATTCAGAGATCTGAAAGCCCATTTAGAAGAAAGAAAACGAAACACTTAAAATGCACCTCCATTTGATTGTCATCGTTATAATACGACGAATATGATAAATCGACTAATGCAAGGTCATAGGAAACCTTAAAATAAATGTTTACAATTCGAAGAAAAATGAAACCAACAATTTCCTGACTACACAACAGCCGCAGTACTTCTTAAACCCCAACTTCGGAGCTTTCCCTCTTCTTTGCGCTCTCTGAAAAAATTAGCATATTTAGCGCTCAGCAATCACGTGCCTTCTTCAAGCCCGCAAGAACAAACACAACAGTGCGAAGGTGGAATAAAGATAACCAACCCCGGTATCTCCAATCTTCGCCAAATCTGTCGAAGCAACCCACATTTTAGTAACAGGCCGGTGGATTCGAGCATAAAAATCCTTGTACTTCGAACAACTACAGACACCTCGCTGGGTATGCCCGGGCGATTGGCTCTATCTTAAAGTTGCTATCATAAAAATTGGAGATAGCAATCGCATGACGCAGTAACCTGCTGTTGCTCACTTTTATTTACTTTGTCGGAGGCGCTGTTTGGTGCAAATTATGAAAGTAAACCGATGTTCACGGCGGAATGAATGATACTTCCCAGGCAAAAAAGAAATTACAAAGTGGGTATGTTTCCGCCGCTGTTATCTCCAGATATCAACTGGTGACTATCAACTTTTGTCCAGGTGATAAACTCACTTTGGGACGCCTGGCGGGACGGTGGCGTGCTTGATGTCCCGCGAATTGAAGATTTACCAAGCCCCACAGGCCGTCTTTTAATCCGTGGCCAATTTATCTTGAATGTTTTGGAACAATAGAGCGCCGGCCTCTTCGGTTTTGATACGAACTCGGACAAATTCCAATGATTCATTCTCTTGTCTAGTTAATATTAGCTCATTTTTTAATTTTAATTAATAATCTTACTCTTCACTCTTGTTTAACTATAATATCTTAGGTGAATCCAAAAGTTTATAGGACATAAATTATACCGCAATTTATACTTCCTATTATAAAATCATTAATTAATCAGATTGAAACCGCTCTTTCCAAAATATTAGTGTTTAAATAGTTTTATATTCAAGAGGTATACAAAATGGCTTCCTATTCGAAATTAAATAAAGCGAATTATTAATCTTATGGTTATCTGATTTGGAACTAATCAGGTCATTCAGGATATAAGCGAAGGTAAATTTGTAATGGTATTTTCAACCGTCTGATTTGGTCCTTGATGCTAATCAGGAAAACATAATATTTGTTGAACTTTTAACACTTGAAATATATATCATACATATACTAGAAAATCTCAGGGTGCTTGCGCAAAAAGTAGACTGAAAACGACGAAAGTACTACGCGTTGTTAAAGATCCAAATTGATTTAACCTAAAATGATATACATACATAAGTATGTAGTTTTTATAATTAAAGTCTTCCATGTCCGATTATTGCATTATTTGGGTCAGAACTTATGGTTAGATTATATATAAATAATTATCTTGAAATATGTATGTATGTAAAGGAAATTAAATTAAGGCCGGTTTGATATCTAGAACGTATAGATTATTTTTTCAGACTAATGTTTCTAAATAGATGTAATTATTTAAATATAAGATTTATTATAAGAAAATACTCTAGTTCGGTTAGAAGAGGTGCAATCTAAAGATTGCCCGAAACTTATGTCTCAAAAATTCAGATCTAGCATTGGGCGGACAGCGTGTTTCATTGGCGAAATTAATCCTGACAAATATGTGCGCTTCGTACGTCATGCACGTTTTGGCTAACAACCTAGAAAACGCCATTGCGTTCCGCGGGGGGCGACGGGGCCGGGGGCAGCCGCAGAGAGAAATGGTTTCGGAAATCAGAACACGAAGTCCATCGGCGCGAACCCAGCCCAAGACGGAGAGCCCCGTCTCAAGACGCGGCCCGGACGCGATCTAGCGCCGATCCGAGAAAGCCCGCGATAAACAACGCAGGCCGCGTTTCTGTGTGACTAAGCGCAAATTGCTAAATATGAGAACAGAGTGAACTCATCATCACGCCATTCAGCGATAAGAGCGCTGTGTATCGGAGGAGCCCCCGATAAAAGGGGCGGCGGGGCGGGGAGTAGCCGAACCGGCCCGGCGGGCTCAATGAAACCCGCCAGAGGGCGGCCACTGGCCAGCCGGGCGCATCGGACTTTTACACTTTGCTCGTAATCGCGGCGGTATCTGTGACGATAACGCTCCCGAGGCAGAATAAAATAAGAGGCAGAAAAAACGAAGACGAATTAGCGTTTACCTTGCATTTGCAACTCCGCGAAACAGAACGGCGATTCTGCGGGGCAACCCCCAGCTATTTATCAACACACGTCACGCGAAACCAAGGCCCCATCCATGTAGACGCTGCGGTACGCGAATATTTTCGTGACGGAAGTGGGACTTTTTGCTCCCCGTCCTCTTAAGATAGTGCGGGGCAGAATTCGCTAATTTTGAGGTGCCCGATAGCCGCAGCCGTGCACTAAAACTTATGCTTTTATCACTCAATTTATCACTTAGGTGTCACGCAGCGACCTGGCGAGGCGCTAACAATTATTACGAGGATCATCCAAAAAATCAACAGAATCCGAATCACGATCACATAACTAGAGCTTACCGAACAGAAACAGAAACAGGCAAAAACTTCGAATTACGATTTCAGTTTATTTATATCAACAGACATTCTTTGCATAAAAACAAGTTTGAAGAGGCGCCCTCCTCGCCCCGCTGCCGAATATTTGAAAACATTGAGCTAAGAAGCCACTCGCGAAGAAACAGTTCGCCTCAGAATTCCGCGCGCAACGAACTCAATGTACCGGACGAATATTCCTGACTGGGGCGTAGCGCGGTGCCTCGCGTTGCCTCCGCTGACTCGCTCAGCTCATACTTCTTCGGCTGCTCAGAGCTCGCGATCGCGACTTTTCCTATCTTAAAAGCGATGAGGTAAACAACAACTTACTTAACGCTGGCTGAGCCTAAGCGCCCGACTTTGTGGCGCTGCGATACAATTAACGATCGCCGCCAGTGCTGCCACTGAAGTTCACCTGACCGATCACCGATTTCTGCGAAACTCCCACAACTTCTCGAGAGGTGTAAGCTTAAGCGATTGTTGATTCAATTGGAAGCAAATAAACATATTTAAAGGCAAATAGACATGATTATAAGCAACTGCTAAAACTCAAACATCCGAAAACCACAAAGTTGTAAATTTCACCACGATAATGCCCCAGCGCACGGTTACGAATTCTTAAATAGATTACCAAATTAAAGCTGTACAAGCAGATTAATCAATCTGGACAGTTTAAATCCCGAAATTCGTTTTGGACTCGCACCAATCTACCGAACCGAATATTTAGAATAAAAATACAAAAGAAGAGTGTGGCACTTAATTAATACAAGAATATACTCCATAACTAACATACCTACTATACAAATTTCTAAAAAATTAAACCTCATTGTTTTAATAAAACGGCAGGAATAGAAAAAGCTTATCAATTCCACGCAGTTAATGGTCAATGAAAATATGTAATGAGTCATAAGATACATCCCATGTTTTTATATTTTTAAAATATCATAAAAAGAAATGTTCAAGCCGCCAAAGCTTTTGATAATAACAAAAGTTTATTTATCGATCAGAAGAGTGGGTACGATGAAATATCCGATTTGATAATAAAACGAGGCGAAGCCGTCCTCTTTTTCCAGGGCATG
This sequence comes from Tolmerus cingulatus, assembly GCA_959613345.1. Classification (NCBI taxonomy): domain Eukaryota; kingdom Metazoa; phylum Arthropoda; class Insecta; order Diptera; family Asilidae; genus Tolmerus; species Tolmerus cingulatus. The sequence continues at coordinate 5,731,306 of OY390708.1, forward strand.
AAGAATCAGATAAGAATTGCAGAATTTTTGAATAAAAAGGAGAGAAGTTAGTAATTTTTCTAAGGATGCACATATTTAAAAATTAAAGAATATTAACTAAAATCCAATCTACGTTACTTTTGGATTTTTTTAGTTGAAAACTGCTTTGCTATCCATAATGATTTTTTTGATAGTTGTAAATAACTTTCCGAACATACATATGGTCCTTTTGATCTCTACCTAATCTTGAATATCTAGCTTAGTATTGTTCATGATTTTTACATACATATGTTCTAACTTTTGGTTTTTCCAAAATATGTTATTTGTAGGACTGGTTGGTTGCTCTTAATAGTATCTATCAAATATAAATATGAAACTAAAAAAAACTGAATGCAGATTTAATTCATGATGAAATTTTCTTTGTGTACCGTATTCGGTACATGGGATGCGAAATTTTTTTTTGTTTGTAAATTTTCCATTAGAAACCACTTCTTTCAGTTAATAGGGGAAATTGCAAAAGCACATGCACAATAATTTCTTGAAATTTTGCTCAACAAAGAAGTCGTGTTTACATACGATTCCGAAAACGTTAAATGAATAATTACCTCCGGAAAATCCCGGCTCCCTCTTATAATTCATTTTGAAGAAGTTTGTTGAACCGTCATTATCACGATAATATTCACAAGCATTCCGGGCATTTTACGCGCTAAAAATAGGCAAAATATTTGGACATCCACAGAGCGCAGCCTTTGCTTTCTTCGTCTTCACACGCCACTCGGGTCGCCGCGAATCGTCGCCATCTGGCAGCACGGGCGGCTCCGAGCGAATTAATAAAATGTTATGGTAGGAGCTGTGTGCGCTCCCGGCGCGAGTGGTGGTGGCGAAACTTTACACGATCGGCGATCGCGATCAAAAGTTTCATTGACTTGTAATTTCCAATAAATCGCGGTGGACGCGTTAGCAGGGACCTGCGCCCGCTGCGCCGCAAGCGGACCGCGACTAAACGCTGACCGCAGCCGCGATCTTGGACGCTATCAGCGCCAGGGGCTGCTAGCACCTTCTTAATCTTGAGTGCGCCGCCGAGATCGCGACTGGGACACGAAGAAAACGCCAAGGGGCAGAGGCACTCGCAAAAGTCGCAATCGCAACTTATCAAATCAGACAGGGCGACGTAAGTTTGATCGGCGATCGCCGCGCAATTCCCGATGCCGCGCCGGAGTTAGCGGGACGATCGCGCTCGCGGGTGCTACACTTTCGGCCCGCCGATTTTTATGTTGCAACGCACAGCCGACCGTCTGCGGTGCTAATCAGGCGACGTCGACTATGCTATCACGCAGCATGAATAACTTGGGCAATCTAATTGCTGGGAGCTTTCTCACACCTGAAATTGATTCACTTCGGAAAATAGAGCGCTTTATTTGAACAGCAACCTCCATGTATGCACACACTTGAGCGAGATTATAGTTAAATCAAATAATTGGCAAAATAACAACTTCCTGAGAATTTCCAATTTGTACAATGTATTTGAATAAAAAAGAACTGAAGCTATCGTTTTTAATAAATAGAAATAATTACAATAATTACTATAATTTCACACTTTCTTTATTACCATCTTACTACATTGCATTACGATTATCCCATTTCCTTTTTGTTTTCCATATCATAATATAGTTATTTCGTTATCTTCACTTCATAGAAATGAAATTTAAACCAAAAAACTAAAGACCCATCAAATATGCAGCGATTGGTTAATTTTATGAATTCTTAAAGCTAGTGTATACCGATTATTTTCTTTTTGTTTAGACACTCAAAATAGTTAATATCAGGTTTCCATTCATCTCCCAGCTTCGAGCCAAGCCTCTGGACTTGAATATCTATCTACCTATCCTCTACACCCCCGTAAAAAAAACCCAGATACTTATCAAGGTTAGTTTGAGTTGAACAGAGCATAACAGCAAAAAATATATAAACATGAACTTCGCGATTCGCAGTCATACTGCAATAGGTCTACATGTGTATAACCAACATTTGTTTAATGTTTTTCGAATTTACGTGAATTTTACAAACCTATTTTGGAACCTTTTATGAGAGTCCGTAAATCGGTCCAATTCAATTTGAGTTTGGTTTATCTACCCAAGTTGAAAATTTAACGTCCACATAAAATATGATCTGACCACAGAAATTATTGGAATAACTCGCACTATTCATTATTCATGAGCAGAATCATGCGGGGTCGTCTTAGCGATAAATTATAAAATAAATTTTCATTAAACTTTTATAGCTCATTAAAATTAAATAGAAGAACTTTGCAATGATTATTGTCGTGAAACCGAAACGTTCATATAATCATAAAAGCTTAAAATAATCAATATCAAAGTTGATAAGAAAACATGTTCCTTCACTTACTTTTTAATCGGCTTTCTTCCTTCGGCAGACTTGAATTCTCACTAATTAATTTCCGTGCGCCTAAATTTCCTGAAAATGAAAAAAGTTCAAATTAGTTCTTGTTTGTTTGCAACAAATAAAGTACTCTCAAATTGAATAAAACTTGTCTATTGCATAAATTTATTATCAAAATGAAAATATTTAAAAGTTTTGACTCTTTTAAAACAAAAGTTAAGACGTCATATTTATTTACAAAAGACATTCCAGAAAAAAAATGTGCCAAGATGTTCTTTTTTATCACTTTACGCCGAATTTCCCGAGGAAACACTAAAAATACCCTCTGCCTTTCTTCACACACGGGAGCAGTAAATACCGGTGACACATGTAAGCACTTTCGCAGAGCGGGAGATCAAAAAATAAAAACCTTCTTAATATAATTGCGCCCACTTTCGCTTTTTTGCTTTTTCTCTGCAAAATACTCTTTGAAGCTTTCGGACAAATTCCCGATGAGTTGGCACGGATTTTTCGAAATAAATAACCTCCTGAATTTGGGATGGAATTCCCATCTGAGAATTTCGGATATTATTTATAAGAAAAGATTCATTTCGTCATATCTGACCTGTGAAACCTACGATTTTTACACAGCATACAAATTCCAATTCATACTAAAATAGTTTTGAAAAAAGACTGTTTATTTGCATTTTCTCTATTTTTGAAAATACACTGCCAGACTAGAAAATCGATGATCGAGCGGAAGAAGCATACTCAGACAAAGAGGCAGTGGAAATCTTTCAATTCAGCACAATTTGATTTGTGTAGAGATGGATCTTCCTTTTTTGTAGTAAACAGGTTCAGATTTCATTCAGAAGAACTGAGAAAAGCCGATGAACGCGATCGGATCTTTTTCTTGCGCATATGTGAACGCCGCTTTAAATGCAAAGTCCGGAGCGGTGCGTCACAAATGAAAACGTAACGTAGCGGCTGTGCGCACGTTATTTATGATATTTCAGTTGCATGAAATTAGGTTTACTCTGCTAATTGGCAATCATCTCAGAACTAACGCTTTCGTAAGAAATACCCAGTTGCTTCAGAAACTTGTTACGAAATTATTTCAGCGATCTTCGCAATATTTTCTCTTTTTTAAGTTTAAGGTACAAATGCTTTGAAAAGAAAACCCGGTTAAATGCGTGTAGGAATATGAGTTCAAAATTTTATTTGTGCCGTGGTATTTGAACAATAATGCTATCCAATTAGATAGTGAGCACTCCTCCCTGTTCAGCGTTCCTTTCTACTGCTTAGTTATTAAAAGTAATAAAATGATCAAAGTTGATAAGCAATTATTCTATATAGTTAAGCATTATTTATAAAGCGACAAATATAGGTCTAGTATATAAGTTATTAAAGTATATATAGTTATTTAAAAACAGCCTTATTTAAAAGTTTGCGAACGATTACAGACATTAAATCTCGAATCCTCCAATGGTAAACAGCGATTTCCGAAGATAAGGTTTCAAAATCTCCTGCTGGCCTGTCTCACGGGTGAAAGCTGGGCTCAAAAGAGTTATAACTTCCTGTTGACCGGATCACCGCCTGAAATCCCAATCCCACCTGCCACTCGCCAGCAACAGCGGGCAGAAGTGGTCCTTCCTGTGACTGGTCTTTCTGAGATTTGCAGAACCCACTGTCTGGACCACCGCACGGAGCCCCTCCTGCTCCAGAAAGTTACCCACTGGGATCTTACTTGAATTTCAATGTTTCGGGGGGACGCACGCCCCTTCCTCCCCGCGGATTAAACCTGGCTGCGGCCATTCCCGGGCACGCATAAATCGCGGACGAAGAGGCCTATAAGGTCCAAGTCGATCGGCATTTCGCGGACAATGGCTCGGTTCTTTTCGATAGCTTTATTTGCACCGCATCCAGCGCAATTCCACGTCGCAGCGTGCAATTCGCATTTTGCCCTCCTCGTGGTCACGACGCATAAACCTTCGGGAACCACAGGAGCCCTCCTGCCCCCCGAGCAGGAGCAGTGTCTTGGAACGAGTTTTACAAGCCGTCGTTAAACTGACCAATGCCCGGAGTATGACCAGCTTTTTGTTGGGGTCTTCGCAGAGGTCCATTCAAGACGATCTGAACAAATTCCGCTTGAAATGAATGAGCAGAAACACTGACGCGAACGCTGCTTAAGCATGATTTACGCAGAGTATCAATGAAATTGATTGAATTATGAACCAATAAATGCACGTTAGCCTAATTTGGGATACTGTCCCCGATTGTTGCAGATTTTTAACTGCCTGATTTGGTACTCATCGTTTCATATTAATATTAAGGATTTCGAAGAATCGATAGTCCTTTAAAGAATAAACGAAAAAGAAAAGTATTCTCTAAATTTTAACACATTGTTGTGTTGGTTTGAGGAGTGTATTGAACTTAAAATTCTGAAGACCCAAATTCGATTCCCATGCCTAATATTTCTAAACGTAATACAGGAGTAAAATGTTAAAATGAAAAGGAATAAAGCATAGAGGAAATTAAATTGCCTTTTTGAACTGTAGTTAAATTCAATTCCAAATCGTCTAAGAAAAAACACTTTACAGTGATATTTTTTAGAGCTACTGCGAAGACCTAAGAAGTTTTTCTAATTTATTTTCTATAAAAAAATATTAAATGAACATCGGATTATGCTTAGTTTTATATCATTGCTTTTTATACGTAATCTCCTGATAAAATTTTAATTTTCAACTCCAATGCTTTGCAAAACTGAAATTGAATTACTCACAGGACACGTGCATTTTTTATAAAGGAGAGTTTTTTCAGATACATTTTTATTGTAAAACCAACGCAAATGTGTCATCAATTACTAAGAATTTACGTGTATGCTAATAGAATTGCTGAGCTCATTACTTTCAGTATGAACTTGTTAAGTCATAAAGATTTTGTTTAACGTCATTATTACGGAGTTAATTAAAAAAAGATCTCTCAGAAACTGTTGCGTAAATGTTTTTTATAAGTAATTTTAAATATCAGGAAAGATTACATAAAATTGAACAAATTGATAGATTAATTCATTGAACGTCCGTTATGGTTTAATAATTTTATTTTAACTCCGCGCCAGCTATTTCCGCACAGAAGCATCTGTCGCGCTGGCCTCACCTTGCATTGGTCCCAGGCGAAACTTTTAAGTGGAAAATATCGTTGAGAAATTCTCGGCGGCCCCGAAATAAAGCAATTCAAGCGCAGTGTTAAAAATATCCCAGAGCGTTTTCCGCGAGAAGGAATGTCCCGAAGTCGCCACTAAGTCCATGATATTGTCCGGTAAAGTAAATGGATTTTATTTTCAGCCACCCGGTGTGGCCATTTATCCTTGACGCAATTCGCGGTGCGGCGGGGCTAATTTCTTTTCTAACAAGATCTCAAGACCCAAGAGTTAAGACCCAAGACAACGGCTACCGAGAGTCGCTAAATCGAAATCGAAATCGCAAGTAACCAGCCAGCCAGGCTAACTGCCGGATTATGGTGGGCTAAGTCTGGAGTGCTGGTGCTAACTCGCGGGTAAAGTTTATGATTATTACTTATGACTGCATGCCTCCAATCACATACCCGCTTTAACATTATTCCGCGGCGCTCTTTCACAACTTTGCATGCACAGCCCGGCAGCCGAGAGGTGCATTAATCATCGTTGCGCAATGCAAAATGCTTCTAAGCTGTCAAACACGCTGTTCGCGGCTGCATTCTGCGCTTGCTAAAGCTGCAAGTGCGCGCACCAATCTCGTTGAGTGGGTGGCTTGAAATTTAGCAAGCGACAGAAATGTGAACGTACCGCCGCCACTGCTGCCGCCGCCGCCGGTACGGGCAGCCTTCGGGCGGGAAGTGGAGAATAAGGGATCCCAGATTGCAACACTACTCCTATCGTTGCGAGATACGCCGAAATACCTTAAGACAAAACAGCGCACTTGCTTTTTAATAAAGAGCCACGCCTTTCCATTAACATACAGAAGGAATAAGAATTAGTTCAGGAGCTATAACTCTGGATATATCTCTGCCAACCCGACCTCATGTGGTTTCGCAGCTCCTTTTTGTCCAAAATTAGTTCCACTGTTATGGCCGAAATTTCCAATAGAAATTCAACATTTTCAATACGAATTGGAGAAAGTTCAATAGACTATCAGAACTATTGCAATAATTTGAGTATGGATTCGATTTTGTAGATACATTTTCAAAAATGTTATAACCTCTTATAAGTAATATAATGTAATAATTTTCATTGAGCGAATAATTTGTTTTTAATACATTATAATTTTTGTTAATGATTATAGACCTGTAGTTGATTTTTCTAAGTTCAAAGGTTTTTTTGGCGTTGATTTAATATTTGCCTATTCTACTACTTTATCTACTTGGACTCTTACTAAGATTATGGAGTTTATAGGAATGGACCCATTACACTTCCTTAGGGTAATCCTGCTTTCATGGGATAAAAAAAAAGTGCTAAAAGTTAATATATATAAAATCAATTGCTTCCTCCCTAGATAATTTAGGTTCAGCAATGTTTATCTTAAGAAAATCTGCCTTTTTCGATTTCTTCCGCTAGAAATTCCGTCAATTTAAAGACGTTACCAATCTCTTCAAATTTTTAATCTGCTGGGAATTCAGCCTTCATTTGGTTGATGATTTTTGGGGAATTGTGACCTAAATTCTTGAAGCCGTCAACAATCGGCGGTTTTTTTTCGCAGAACGATTTTTATGCGTTGTACGGCTAAGAAACGGCAGCCTTTCAATTGACTAAAATAAATCATTTTAAAGGCTAAAACCGCATTTTAATACTTTAATTCGCTAGGCTCCACTAAACACACTTGGGAGCGGAGAGTTTTCTAAAATTTTCGGCATAGAAGTCATCGAATTATCAAGGCAACCTGAATCATCGCGGGGCACACACATCCGCACCGGTCCAGCTCCAGCTTCATCGCAATAAAATTGGAACCGGTGCGGCATCGCCTCGGCGTATCGATGCCTGTTATTAGCACTTCTCGATCTTAAGAAACCGCCGTCATGGTAACTCTCGTCTTGCTCATCTCAAGGAAGGCGGCCCGCCCGACCCGCCGACCCGCCGTCCCGCCGGGCCCGCTTCCCAGCGGCGGTGTCTGCTGCGTCTTTTTGTGCCTCTCCTTAAGATCATTTGTGTGGCGCCAACTTGACGACTTCGGTCGGTCTCCAAGCGTTCGACATCCACAACCACAGCCGCAGCGCACAGAGGCGGCGCACACTCGCCCCGGGGCTGGGAGTGTGTGTGTCGTCTGGAGTGCCACATCGATGTACAAAAATAAACAGCGCGGCGAGGACGGAATCTCCGACGTAAAATATGTAAACAATTTTTTCGTTTTTCTCCCAAGCATCCGCTCGTCTTTTTCGTTCTAGATTCGCCGTCTGCGCTTATCGTTATCAGCTGCATCTGCGGCGAAAAGAGAAAAACCCAGAGGCTGGTGTCTTCTCGCCGCCGCGCTTCTTGCCGCCCCTGGACCAAAGTCATCTGTGCAGCATCCCAGGCGGGGGAGGGTGGGAGCCGCCCCCCGCGTGTGTTGCTCGACCCGGCAGACAACAGCCGCGACACAGCCACAGCCACATTTTTACGGTGCGCGAATGCGAGCAAAAAATGTGCCTGACCTGCGGGTGATCAACAGGCCTGGGTTTTGCATAAGCACCGAGCGGCGAGAAGTGAGTCGCAGTCGGGTCGACCCACAAGCCGAGCCGAACGACAGTGCACATATGGCTGCACTGGCGAGAAAACAATTGGATTTTCAGTTTTTTTTCTTCATCTTTTTCTTTATCTTTTCTTTTTCTTATTCTTATGCCGCTGCCGTGCCCTTGTTGGGAATTCCTTCAATTTAAAATGACATCAGGAAGAGGTTCACGCAGAACTGTTTTCCTCTGTGGCGAGAGAATGTGCAGCGATGGCGGCGGCTTGGGAAGTGACGCGCCACTCAATGAACACGTCCCTCACTTCAAGGTTTTAAGAATTTCATTGGCTTTCATAATAATACTTATTACTCCATATTTAATACGCTGTACGCTGGTATGAGCAGCAAGTTTGTCTTACGCAACAAATTCAAATTCTTCTTACGCAAGAAATTCTTTCTGAACTAAAAATTTACAATTAGCACGGCAATACTTTCACAAAGTTCCAAGTTTTTCACGAAAATAGCATAAAACTCTGGAATTTGACCAACCTTAATCTCTACTTAAGTATCATGAATCCTTCGGAGAATTTTAACCTTTTTATTTTTTTATCGGGCAATCAGTGCTTCGTAATGAAATTATTTTCTACCCAGAAACGCATTCATGGGGAAATAATTCGAATGTTATTAACGAGACGCAAAGGCTTCAAACGAGCAGCAGACGGAATAAACAATTTTCATTTTCTCCTGTTGACCGCGCAAATGTTGTAAAGTCCTTGATTTATCCAAATAAATTTTAATTTAAGACATTATTTACGTATCAGATAATAATAGATCTTATTTTCTTCCGAATTTTGTTGATTTCTTCGTGCACAATCACTACAACTATCGCTTAAAATATCGTAATACTATAAATTTTGTTAATATCTCCGAAATTCGTTAACTGAAAATTTAATTTTAACTTAAATGAAGTGTCAATAAAACTTGTTGCCCTTCATTTTTTTCAATGTTCCGTAAAGTAACGATCGAGTTTAAAAATATGAAAAGGAAATCGAATCGAGTTGGCAATTGATTTGAGAGTTTTGGAATAGGCCTCCAGCATTTCGTAAAGAAAAGTTTAGTTTGTCGTACATCTTATAAGATTCTCCAAATATTATTTAGGTGGTAAGCAAACCTAATCTTATTTAGAAAACAATTGGGACTTTTTATAAATCGTTTTTATTGAAGTTGATTCAATTCACCAACAGTTATATTTATTTTAAAGATTAAGTGCTTTGAAAAGTGAGTAGACACCTTTGTAATTAAGGTATGTGGTATTCGGTTTTGGTAAAAAGTTGTTTATCTTACAATTTTTTCAACTGCACTATACACGACTATGTCGTGCTACTTCTAAAAATATTTATAAAAAAAGTAGTGACCGCGTTAAATACCAAAGAAATATAAGAACAGATAGTAAAAGAGAAAAGTAAGAAATATGTATGCTGATGCTAAATTTAGTCCGCCTTGACCAGTTGAATTTCGTAACCCAAGACACCACAGCCACAGTCGCGGAGGCGCCTATCGCCGTGGACTTCCAAATTCACAATTACTTACTTATTTAATTGCCCCAACGAAACTCCGTCACGCGAAATTTCCACTGAATTGATAAGTGCATAAAATTGCAGCTTGAAATGTGTGATTAAATCTCCCCGAGCGGGAATATGAGCAATCCGAGGAAATTCACGGAATATTCTGTGAAAGATGAAACGTTCCTCATTTCGAATTCGAAGAAAATAACAAGGGATTCCAGGTAAACATATCTCAAGTGGTCATTACACTTCGCATTCACACCAGCGACGGCGGCGACGCGGCGTCGGGCGTCGGGCGGCGGGGCGGAGGCCGGGCGCTGAGCGGGCAACCTTGCGGCTGGCCAGCCCCTCGAAGCCGCCGCCGCCACCGCCGCGCCGACCGAACGAAACGAAACGAAGCCAAACCAGAGCCGACAGCCGAGCCGAGCCGAGAAAAGAAATTCCAATTCGTGTGCTCACGGTCCACCGCCGGCGGTCTCTTGAAAGTCGCCTCGGGGCCCCGTGCGACTTCGCAGAAAACGGAGTGAGACGCTGAAAATAAGACAAAACGCGGTCCCCAACAGGTAGACCAGCGAGTAAAAAGAGGAGGAACAACTGTTCAATCGATTGATGGGACAGGTGGATTTCAAGTTCGAAAACTCGTTGGGCCGCGCGGACAAAAAACGCTTTTGCGAGCAGAATTTATGGTGATTTTATTTTTCCGCCGATTAGAGACCCTTTGTGACGATCGTGACGATTCATTTGCTTATATAAGGCGTCTGCATGTCCGTCCGAAATATTTATGCTGATCTGGACGCGTTCGGATTTTGTAAAAGATAAATGTAATCGAAAATTTTGAAAGAGTTGCGTTGCATAAAAAAAGAATAAATAAAAAAATAATATATTCAACGCGATCGTAATCCGATCGCTTCGGTTGCACAGACGACGTTTGTATTCGTCACCTGGGCCATTCAAGATCGGAATCACTTGGCACTGCCGAACTTTAATCTAAATTAAGGATTGAAGATCAGCAGAGTTTTTCCTTCCTTCATTTGAATAACAACCGTCGACGGCGTTCATTAATGTAATAAATCGAAGTCATTAAAAGTGTCAACTCTCTATTCAAAACACTTTTTTTTATATAAGACATAATGCCAAATTTGAAATCAGCAACTCTGTTTTTTTTTAAACGAATTTAATTAAGTCAACGACGCTGCAAACACTAAGTAAATGCTTTCTAAGCATATCCATTGAAGGCGAAAACGTTTTAAATTTTATTATAGTCACTTAGTAACTATTTTAAATGTCTAAACTGTACTGTAATGTAATTTCATGTAAGCGTCACATTATAATTTAGTCTTTGTTCTAACTTCCCAAAATAAATAATACTATCAAGGTGTCATGGTCATATGCATGATATACACATCTCCCAAATTCAATCCCAAACTATAAAAATAGCCGTAGTGTTACATGTGAAATGTTACCTTTTTGCATAACTAATGCAAAATCCGGCCGTAAACGTGCACTGAATGAAATTTGTAAAAGGAGACCACCCATTTTGTATTAATCTGTTTATCATAAAGCTCGAATCGACCTAATTTTATAAAACTCTGCAAATGCCAGTAATGCCTATCAGATAATTCTAATGAAGGGACTTATCACAATTTACCTTTTTTCCTCATTTCACTTCGGACTACAATATAGTCCAGGAAAATATAATAAGATCGTTATGTTAATTAAATGTTTTGTTTTCGGAAATGTTGATCATGTCAGAACTATAAATATGCAATTTTTAACTTAAAAATCTCACTGTCTATAGTAACGAAAAAATGAATTTTTAAATAATTTTTTCGTCTCCAATCGTGAATAAATTTAGAACGGGTTAAAACAAATCTACCAACTACTGTAAGAAAAACAAATTTCTATTAAGAATCAATTTACGTTGTTTCGTTGCTATTACCTGGTAATTTGTAATTTAAACGCAGTTCAAAATGTTGTAGCACTAAATTAAATGTGCAGATGTATTTTACTACTTATAGTACCTTGAACTTAAAAATTAACACCAGGAGTTTCAATATTATTACAAAAACTGCAAAAACACAAAAATTCGTGATAGAGTGATTTGACACACAGAAGACGAAAATATGAACCAGCGTTTCTTATCATACAAAGAAAAGTAAGCTTAGCTTAACCTTAGCTAAACACTTTAGATGTTGTTTTAAAAATCAAGAACATTTTTCCGGGAAATTATTTAGCTGCTAGATTTTAAAATAATGTAAAAAGGATTCAATTATACACAATATCTTACCAAAGGAAGTACTTCAAATCGTTGATAAATAGCATAATTTAATTATTATAAAATGGGAATTTCTGCTTCTGAATGCATCCAAATTGAAATGTCAGGAATTTCAAAGTAATAAGCGAATAATGGCAACGATAAAATAAATATAGTGAAAGAACACGGCAGCTTTCAACAAGTAGGAATTTATGGCAGTAGTTAATATCGAAATTGGGTGCCTTCAAAATTGGATTTCTGGTTGTCCGATAACAATTAACCCGTAGAAGTCAATATGTACTCCACTAATGTAGGTAATTAATCAAAATTGACATAAAATTACTAATTAGAGGGGAAGAAGAAATCGTTTAATTAAATTTTTAAATTGCATTTTACGTAATCACGCCGGAAATATCAAGATAAAGTTACAAAAAGAAAAAATCGGTTCCCAGGGCGTTTTTGTGGCCGATTATTCCCAATTTCGCACAAGTATAGAAAAGCTTTCGTAATTCCTGAAAACTGACCAAAGTAGCCCCCGGCATCCGGAGGCATTCCAAGCCCACCGTTTGTGGGCCGCGTGTTCCCATCTCGAATTGATCGCGCGTCGTGGCAGGCCCCAGCCGCGGAGTTGTCCGGCTCCAGTCGCTCGCAAATCGCGCGAAGAAAACGAAAAAAAAAACTTTTTGCGGCTGTGTTCCATTCGTCGTCTTCGTCGTCGTCGTCGGCGGCGTCGCCTTCGCTGTCGTCCAGAGCGCGCACCGGACACCGCTCGCATCCCCCGCGCTCCTCCCCCGGAGAATAAACCCATTCACAATTATTTATGTGAAATAATTTAACACGGCGGCAGAGGAGCAGGCTTAGCGCGCTGCGATAATGCGGGGAATGATAAAAAAAAATAAAAATGGAAATAAAAATAAAAGGAAAACTGAAGTAAAACGAGGAGGAGAGCCCCAAACGACGACACGGGCCGGGACGGGACCGCCTGGAAACTTCAAAGCTTAACCCCCATCGGGTCTGGCACCGGGAAGCAGGACGCGGCCGAGGGAACCTCCAGCCATTAATGATTTCTGGTTCGCCCGCTCCCTCGCCGCGTCTTCGGCTCGACGTCCTCCTCATCTTGCCGATACTGCTCCTGGAGCACGCTCGGGGCGCGGTGTGCCGGCCGGGGGAATTGCCGCCACTGCCGCTGGAGCTGCCGTGGCCGGGGCCCCGGACCGGGAGTATTGCGACAGCAATTGCCATGCCTTTACCACCGGTTTAATTCTTATTTATCTGGCTGATGTCGTCGCCATCCGCCATCCGCCATCCTCGGCGGGCCGCTCCCCCGGCCACCGGAGCCCCACTTATCCGTACTCCATCGAGACCCGATGTAGCGTATCATGCCCCCGTCGTCGCAGCCTTTCTTGGGCGGCCGAGCCCGGTCCGGACCCCGGAGTCCCGTCTTCTCCAGCTCATTTTTGTTCGCCTCGTTTTTAATGGCATTCATGCGTTGTGGCGCGGACAAATAGGCGGCACTGCCAGAGATTGTGGCGACTGAGCAGCCGGAGCTGGTGACTGATATACAAGCCGACGTATGGGGCGCTGGGGGCTCTCGGGCTCCTCCGCCGCTGCCACAGACGTAGACGACGACGACGACGGCAGCAGCGACGCCGCCGATGAACGTTCACTTGTTGAATGTATTCGTGCAGCCAAACTGGAACCAAAATAGGATTAAAACGAGGGGGGCGCGGGGGGCCCTCAGTTTCGTCATTCGAGGCAAATAAGCTCGCCCATCAGACGCAGCGCCTCGGTCGCCGTCACAAGATATAGAGGCGAACTGGAAATCACGACAGGTAGAATTACTCACCTGATCCGGAGCGTTGGCTCATAACTTTGCGGCCACTTCGCAGTTGATTCATTCCAGCTTTATGGCTGCCTCTTGCTCGTTTTTCCTTATTTTTATTTTTTATTATTATTTCTTTCCCTTCCCTGCCCCCGGACACCTTCTCCGAAATCGAAAAGTCTGGCGGCACTGGTGCTGACGCTGACGCTGGAAGCTGAGCGAGGAACACCGCGACAACGACGACGACGACGAAAACAGCGCTTTTTCACGAGGAATTGAAATCTCTTGAGTCATCACTTAAGTCATCTCTGGATTTGGGCATGGCTCGCCGATTGGCAGATAAACAAACAGAGACCTCGTGAAATTGCGCGAGCATCCGCCGCACCCGCGCCGACCGCCCCCCGCGGCTGGACCAACTTGGCCCAGTCGCTGATTAGTCGCGGAGCGTTGCAAACTTTCGAGCTATCATCGCGCGGCGGCGGTCGCTCGGCGCTGATTTGCGTGTGTGCATCTTTTCAGAAATTGCGATTTATCTCCTCCGCCTCCAGCCATTATTAATTCGACCTTATCAGCAGGTTTATTTCTGAGCTGTGCAAAAATTTGTCCTAATTAATGCGAGCGAACGGGGCGGCCTCTCGCGAGCTCTCTCCGCATGCGGCGAGCGGAGGCAGTCCGACATGGCAATGATTACATACAGGAATAACGGTACTGTAACGATATTTTAACAGAACGAACCAAATTGAATTACTCTCAGATGCGTAATCTGTGCAGCTCCACATGTTCAAAAATAATCATATTTTCTTGAGTTTCCTTATAAAGAAACAGATTTTGGGTAAAGATCTCAATGAACAAAACTGCTACTGTAATATTTTTGGTACTACAATTTTCGAATCCAAACGCAAAAACACTTTAAATTTAAAAAGAAAATCGAAGTTTATTTTCGAGTTGAGGTTTGTAAGGCAACCGAAATTTAAGCCTAGAAACTGCTAAATATATACCAGGATTAACCTTCTCCTACCGGTTATAAGAAATATAAATTAAATAAATATTGGGAACTTATTGTCAGTATTTTTTTAAAGAGTAAGAGAAAAGGGGTTTAATTAATTTCTTTGCCTCGTCTATGGCTTTGTTAACATGCAGAGCATAACTCTTGTTTAAATGCACTCAAAGGTATTTTATTTCGTTTAAAATTTATATTTATTATTCCTATCAAGCTTCTTTCCCTACTGAAGTAACGTGTATAAAGAATTTTTTATTTAGGCTCAGCCGTGAAGCAAGCTAAAGTCCAGCTTGAGTTAAACTTTAGATAAAAGCATTGCAAAAAGCATGTTCTGCTTTATCGATTTAAAACACTGTACTACTGGATTAATTTGGATAAAATGAAAGAAGCCTCAGAAATTTGTTTTCCACTAATATTTTTATATTCCTTATGATGCCGTATCGTCTGTTATATTCATTACTTTTCATGTTTGTGAATAGTTACGAAATTTTGTAAAGGAGATCTAAGCTTTGAAACAGACTATGTATAAATCATGCAAAATTCTATTGCAAAATTACCAAAAAATAAAACATCAACTTTTAAGTCGGTACGTTTCATAAAGGACCTGATTAGAACATTTTTAGACTTAATAGAAGAGGTTGCTAACAACTGAAAATTACAGTCTGTTCTATTTAGGAATTTCTCGCTATTGTTTGTATGCAATTTCCAGGATAAATAAACTTGTATTTCTATTATAAGTTCTTAAGATGGAAGCAGTATTCTTATGAGAGGTTCGGAAATTCTTACAATATTGCTTTTTTTGATAAAATTATTCCCCAATTTTCGGTACTGGTTGCTTTTATGTTGAAAATTTGCGAAATTTGCTCACCCTTTGGTCGCCCGCCCTTTAATAATTTCAGCCACAGTTTCTCAAGTAGAAGTAATCGCCCCACTTCAACAATCCTCACCCTTCATGCGGCTCCCCTTGAGATGAGATCCCCCGCCCCGCCGCGCGCTGTTGCTAATATCTCCCCACCGAGGTGAGGTATGAATTTAATTTGCCTAACGAGATTTGCGGGCGCGCTCGTGTCACCTTATAAGAAGCGCTCAATTTTCTTTCTCCCATTTCTCCTCGCGTATATTGCACGGCAGAAGCGCGGCCGTTTTTGTGATTCGGAACGAAATTCCATTTTTCCATAAATCTAGTCTACGCCCACCCAGTCCCAGTCCCAGTCCCTTTATTTGTGCTTGCGCCATTTCTTATTTTGTACCCGAACCCGCCGAACCCCCGGAACCCTCGTTTCCACGGCCGTGGGGGGCTTACCTACGTACCTACACATCTGCATTATCGGCGGCGATGGGTTGTGCAACAAGTTTTTTGCTTTCTTTGAATACGTTGCGCTGCTTTTCGTCTTTGGGACCCGAAGCGCTGACTGGACGTAATGGGAGCATTTTCTTGGTGCCTGCGATTTAGCGCAGAATTTTTACTCTCCCTTTTGGTCGAAGATCGCACTCGGAGAAGAAGAATGTACAAAGGTTACCGGCTTCATTAAGATTCGCATCACAAAAAAAGTAACCTAAAGACTGGTCTAAAGTTAGAATTAAAATGCATTAAAACTTTAAATTTAACAATTATTATTCCATTTTCAGTCTTTCAGATATCCAGTCTTTGCCAATTGTTCAAATAAATCATATAAGTTACAAAAGTATTTAATTTTGTTTTTTTCAGTTTCATAACATATGAACCTTTGACTATGTAGTAATTAGATCCATTCCTCAGTCTTAAGATCAAAATCTACTTTTCATTAGGTTAAAGTTTGAATCTTTCTGGATTTCGATGAAACTTTGTAGGAACATTCATTTGATCTTAGCATAAGCAAATGAGTTAATATTTCTTGATGACTATACTTTTGCTCTGAAATATTTTACTTCAAAGTTTTGCGTTGAAAAATGAAGCCAAAATCTTCAGGCCCTAAGGTTGCGATCGCATTTCCCAAGAAATGGAAACTTTACAGAAGCATTCCAAGGACTTTTAATTTAAAATCTCATATGCGAAAGCTAATTATTGTGCCCCGCGAGGCTGCTGCAAGTGCAAAAATGTTTTGAACAGTGAGTGGGACGAGAACCCTTTTGGCGGCACGATGCACCCGCATGGGAAGTACTTTTAAAAAGCAAACCCATCCAGACCCTTCCCGCCAGCCAGAGCTGCAAGACAATGAACCTGGCGAGGCACAAAGGAGACACGCGGAATTCCCTGGAGTTTCATAATTCCATAGACCCTTTCTAGGTTTTCCGCGAAGATCCCCCTCTCCCGAGGGCTCCTTCATTCTTCGCAGGTCACAAAAGGCCTGTGCTGCACGGCTAATGGCAGCAACCCTTTCGCGGAATTCCGCCGCTCTGCGACGAGCGATTGGACTCTGTGCCCGCAACAAATAGTGCACACTTGCCTGGACCCCCGCCGGCGCTCCAGGGTCCCGTCCCGGCGCATCCCGCCCCATCCCGAGCGCAAATCGCGGGCCCGTTCCCGGTCCCTCTTCGCAACAACTGCACTCGCCGTTCAGCCTCCACTCCAGAGCTAATCCGCAGCCCGAACCTGGAAACCTGCCGCAGCCTGGAGCGCCCGAGGAGCGCCCCGCTCGGAAGGGAATTCCCTTACGTAACCATAAACAGAACTAAGCGTCACTGGCTAGCTAAGGAGGGGTGCACAGTGCACACACACGCCGCCTGGCAATTACACGGCAGTCGGTGGAACCGCACTTTAGCTCACTCCCCCTGTCCCGCGCCCGCTCCAGAGCACAGAAGTGGGATTAAATTGTCCACCGGTTATCGCTTCTCGTACTTGAGCAGTAATGCAATTTTAGAAAAAATACCCCATTCATTGGGAATTTCCTCCTCGGAATTGCTTCGACTATACATTTTTTTTTAGATAGTTATAAAACGATTGCACAGAATCGAGTGGCGAATTGTTTTGGAACGAAGCTAATTCCAGTTCGAACCTTAGGTACTCGAGGAGCATTGAATTTTTTAACAGAATAAAGCCCTAGAACACGTAGGGTTTCTCTGCCTGCACAAAGGGCACTTTTTATTATGCACAACCATAGTGCTCTACTATGGTGCAGGACCGATATAATGAAAATTAAGCGATTTTGCACATAGTGGTTTGATTGATTGATTTTTGTGATGGATGATTATTCGTGGGAGTTTCGGTGGAACTATCATCCACTTAATGTTACAATTTTATGATAAGGTAATGTCTATAAGCTTTATTAGTAAACAACTCTGAAGTATCCTTTAATTTTTAACTTCCTCCGATAAGTTAATGTCCCTCTAGATCACGTCTGAACCATAAGTACTTTCTCATCTTTGCTATATCATTAAAACCAGTACAAAGAAGTTTTCGGCGCTACTGCTATTTTGAACTTACTGAATATGGAAAATTTGTTATAACGTTAGTCTTAAATTCCATTCCACAGTAATACACAAAAGAATGACTATATGTAAATTTCAAGTCGCAAATTTCAAATTCATATTAAGTCTCTCGAATCAAAACGATGCTTTGGTAACTATTTAAAAATAAGGACGTAAAATTGTGATTAGAAATCGCGTCCTGTTTCGTACCTTTTTATTGCGCTGAGTTGGAATAGAAGTTGAACTTTTTATAAGTTTATGGGGCTATAGTTTTTACTATTGGGTATTAATTTCAACTCGCTGTCTCGTGGGAAAAACTATCTTGGCGGACAACATAGTGATCCTATAAGAAAATAAGGATCTGCTTTTCAGTTCGAAGTGCGAAACTCTAGAAATAAACAAAAATAGGTCTTTGTCCTGTAGGCTCTTTAACTATCTGAATTTATTGATGCATTTTACAGGGAGTGGTCTAACAAATGTGAATTAGGATATTACCTAGAATCAGATGGCATATGTTAAACGCCCAGCCAACCCAAACGAATTTTATTGAATAAGACAGAGCTAATTATCCGCGAGCAGCGCAGTTTTAAGACTTTCTGTGGGCAATTTTAAATGCTTTTAAGTGAATGTAAATAGGGCGAAATTCCGTGAAAGAAGGCGCATGGCACGGGGATCGGGGAATCGCGCCCCACGAAACGAAACGCCCGAAATTGCCTATTTGTCGCGATTGAAGCGCGCTCCCATCACTGGTTGAGCGCCAGACGGAGCACAAGTGGGTGACATGACAGGCGGGATTATCCGTGGGTGCTGCGAGGGGGGCGCGCATAATGAGGCCCAGCGGAGCCCCACTCGCGCCGAGCCAAGAAGACTCTGAAAATCCGACGAGCAACGATTTTCTGCATACTCCGCTGGCATTCGCCTTTGCGGTCTCTGCGCCCGCCCGCCCGTGATTCGGTTTTATGTTGGCGTCAAGAGATTTTTTGCATGGGTTTCTTTTCCGCTCCCGTCCGCTTCTGCTGCTGCTGCTGATGTTGGCTTGCAGCGGGACGGGGCGGCCCGCGGAAGGCTCTTTCGCAGCAGCGCGGGCTGCAATTGCGCGCGGCGTACACGCAGAAATAAGAAAAAAAAAGGAAAAAGATTCAAATATATGGACTTACTTGTTTTGGAGACTCCCTTCCGCCTCGCCATCGCGGTGGTTGGAGTGGATCCAGAGGAGTTCCTGTTGAAGGGTGCCGGGAGTGTTCCCAGGAAGTGTCAGCTCAGTTCATGCTACCCCGTGTGGGCGGGGGAAGCCCTGCGCTTCTACTTTATAAACAAACGGCTTATTCCCCCCGATTTGACCATCACAAATCACAAGGAAATAAAATCTATGAAACTCGCGACAGAAATTTGCGCACTGATCAAGATTAACAAATCGGCTGCTGGTCTGGTGCTCGTCGCTGCGACTTCCGCGCCTCCACCAATTTGCATTTTCCGCCAGAAGAGGAGCACCCAAAAGTTTTCCTCTGCTCGGTGGGGCCTCTTGGCGCTCCGCAGAGACAAGCACACACAAAAGGCACCGCGGGGCTGTAGTAAATTCGCAACAAAATTTTTCTGTTGGCTGCCGGGGGTGCGGGCGGCCGAGGGGTGGCCCAGCCGCAGTGACTAAGGCGGAGGGGGCGCGGGGGTGCTGCTGGGTCGTATTCACGCAAATCGGTGCTGATCTAGCCCCAAAGCGTAACAGGGAGGCTGAGCGGGCGGCACACGCGTGACTTATCTTTTTCTTTTGGGGCTTATATCCCTCAGGAGCACGAGAGCACGAGAACGGAAACGTTTTACATAATCTTCGCCCACCGGAGTTCACTTGCACTGGGGCGCTTTGGAGGGGATTCCTCAGATGTCCACAAATTGCTGGAAATCACTTGACTCGACTGGCCGCGGTGCGGAGACACATCACCACGTCAAGGCAATCTTATCACTGAATTAAAATTTATTCCGGGCCACGGAGTCTCCTCTCTGGTGTTTTGGGTGCTCCGCGAGGGGGACAGGGACGCCACGACCGCTCCGCTGCTCCCGTTCACGCGCACGGACCAATCGCACCAGCAGTTGACATGTTTCGGGGCCGACGTCGGCCGTCGCACAACAAAACGATCCAATTCCACTGCGGCCTGCACTTGTGGCTCCAGTTGGAAGGCGCTCGCAATTTATTTTAAATGTCCCAAAAAGTAATCGGCTAAAAGAGCTTTGGCGCTCCACTAAACGAATTATCTTGGAAATTTCTCCCGCACTACTCCCACGGACTTCAGCAAAACCAGACGACAGCCATCCGAGCACTGAACTGAGAACTGACCACTCCAACAGGGCTGCCAGAGCCGAATTGCGGGTCGGCTGAACCGGACAAGTGCACAAACTGCTGAATTGCTGAAGAGAATAACCATTTAATAAATTACCTAAAATTCGGACAACAAAAAGAAAAAATTCAACTTAATCAATAAAATGTTTCAAATAAACTCATTTAATTGCATTTCTATATTTTTTTATACCCAAAATAATCCTCAAACAAATAACAGAATTCCTAACTTCTTTTAGCAAATGTCAACGCAGAATACCGCGCTGTTAAGAAAACAGAGAACAAGAAGAAGATCAAATTTTGCCGGAGCAGCCGAGTTGATTTGTTGTTTGAAGTGACGTGTCTCCGGTGTTTCTGACTAAACCTTTTCAACTCGTTAAAAGGCATCCCCGCCCTAAAAATGTTTAGATTTTGTAAGTATAATAAACTTAAGATACCCCACAATAATAATATAAAACCAGCTTAAGAAAAATGGCATTCGAAAGACACCGGCTAACCTGATTCTTCACTATTCCAAAAATACACAATTTACCACTTTCACTCCAAACGAAAGTAATTTGTAATTAATAATTTACCTTGCAGACCTCCTAGTAGCCCTGCTGGGCTGCCTAGTGCAATTAAACCTCTCAGCAAATGCCGTAAACAGCCACATAGGGGCCTCGGACATCGCACGCCTCCAAACTGTCTTCGTAGAGGGCACCGAGGCGACCGATTTACAGTCCCTTTACTACTCCGCCCTTAACGTTGACAAACCCCAAGAGGTCAAACAGTTGATTTGCGGTAAAGTAGACAAAGTTCATGCCGAATCCAAGCTCAATGTAAGTTACAATTGCTGCACCCGTTTACATCCAGTATTAACCGATTTTGCAATCGCAGGATTTTGAAAAGAACTTCTACTTAATCGGTGTCTACAAAGCTCTCAACTGTCCCAATAAAATTCCTGAAAAAATTGCATCTAACCTGCTTTCGAAGGACTACGCCACCAGCCAGGAAATGTTCTTCAGTTTGTCGACATTGAGGGACCTTAAGACGCCCGTCGACAAGGCGACTAAAGAGAAATTTGCAAAGAACCTTCAAAACATACTGAAAAAGGATGATTCCATCAGTGGGTATGGGTTTTCCCCTTGACTGTGTGTTCGGATCTTTTTAACAATTTCTACACTAGGTTGGGCTACGCCTTCTTAATTGGATCCGAACTCG
Organism: Tolmerus cingulatus; assembly: GCA_959613345.1. NCBI lineage: Eukaryota > Metazoa > Arthropoda > Insecta > Diptera > Asilidae > Tolmerus > Tolmerus cingulatus. The sequence goes on from OY390708.1 coordinate 5,752,896, forward strand.
GTGAACCTGCGGCTTTCGTCTATGAGCGCATTGAAGACGCCATCGCACAAGCAGATGAAATCGATGGGAGGATGCTCCAATTCGAAGGTGGCCTGAGCATCACTGCACTTATCATCAATGGTGCTATGAAGTGAGTATTTAAAAGATAGTAATTCTTATCAACTTTGACAATATTTCTGGACAAGACGTGCTAGCTAGATGGGGCCACACATTCTTCCAACTCCTACGATTAAGGGGATGGATCTGAAAATTTGTACAGGCTTGGATCTGAAACGATAAACTTTACTTGCATGAAAAGTTTAAGTCTTTTCAATAACTTTTACTTTTCGATCAATCGATAATGACTACGAAGTCATTTTTATTTTTCCACAAGTTGATAATGGTTACGAAGTAATTTTTATTTAGAAATTAGAAAACGTTTTGATAACGACTTTGAAAGCAATAGATAGAAATGCAGTTGTATAATTTTCTCTATCTACATTCATTTTTTCCTCTAGGCTGTCGAAAGCCCTTAATAAGCCAGTGCCTATTCCGGAGGACAAAGCAGTTAAATTTGCCACATATTTTTTGAGTCGTCGGTCTGTCCAAACCCCGAAGGGAGCGCACGTTCTCCTTGAAGTGCTGAAGATTTTCTCAGCGGACCCTAAAATTGCTCCGATTTGCATTCAAATCATCGGAAACGGCCAACTCCAAGCAGAGTCTCCTATTTTGAATTTGAAGATTGTGAGCCTCCTCGGAGCTCCGCTCTCTAATCCTCCATCTCGAGTATCAGGCAAAGTCTACCCGAAGAAGGGCAACATTGTTCTGGCCGAAAAAGTTGAATTCGCTCAGAGAAGTTCAGATAAAACCGTGTTTAGTGCTGATTTGAGTGCATACAAACCGGCTAGAAATATTTACACCATCGATGTTGTTGCCGACAACTACGTACAAAATTTGGAGTTTAAGGTCCTCGGAAAGGTGAAGGTGCACTCTTTGGAAATTGGAGTCGGAGATTCGGACTCAGGTTCAGCTCTGAAAAAGCAGAGTGTTATGTACCCGCTAACCCTACAAGAAGTCCTCAGCGCTGACCACACCCAAAAGGTCGTCATGAAGGTTGTCCTCACTGACGACGGTACCACAAAAGTTATTTCCGTCCACCAGGCCTTCGTTCGATTGGCCCACAAAGAAACCGACGAAGAGATCATTTACGTTGCGGAACAGGACTCCACAAAGACGTACAAATTCGATATGGATGTTGCGTCGCGGTCCGCCGATTTCGGCCACAAGTCTGGATTGTACAAGTTGGAGCTGATTGTAGGAGACGCCTCCATTTCGAATTCCTTCAGGTGGCACGTCGCTGATATAAACCTGAAATTCATTAATGAGCCAAAGAGAGGTGAGCAATTTAAATGCTATAAATAAAACTATATTTAAAATTTTTATTTTATTTTATTTGTTGCAGAAACAAGTCGGGGTAGAGCTCCACTTCCTGAAATTAAGCATATGTTCCGCGAGCCTGAGAAGCGTCCTGCGCGAATTGTTTCCGATATTTTCACCGGCTTTTGCCTGTCGCCGCTCGTACTGCTTTTCATCCTGTGGGCGAAATTGGGCATCAACGTGTCCAACTTTTCGTTGAGCTTAAGCTCAATTGGGTTCCACTTGGGATTCGGCGCCATCCTCGCCCTGTTCGCGATTTTCTGGCTCCAGCTGACGATGTTCGACACAATATGCTACCTGATCCCAGTGGCGATTTTCACATTCCTTTGCGGCAACAAGCTGCTGCGGTCCATCGCATCACAAAAGCCGCACTCGCAGTGGGAAAACTAATTCTCTTTAGTTCACTTCTGTTTTAGAATGATCAAACACATTTTCGTGTTTTCAACATTGCTGGTGCAACGCGATCTCTAGATGGTAAATTCACAGCCAGCTTAAACTCGTTTTGGTTTTGTTTTTTTTTATATATATTTTTTTTTTGTAAAGCGAACTGAACCGAATTTAATAAACAATTGAAAAACATTCCACTTCTTTTTTTTACACCAAACGATTTTCTCTATATTCAAATCTAGTTTGATGAAATTTTAAAATGTTGCTCAATATTGTTTACTGCAGAAAGAATGACATGTAATAGAAATAAATAAATACATAGTTCAGTAAATAAATAATTACAAAACTGCTTAAGTTAAAAAATATAATAAAACTTAAAAGGCAGTAAACTACTTTACTCCAATAACTGTCTACGATAACTCTTTAAGTTATTTATTTTACACGATTATTTTTAAAACAAAATTTGTTAAATTTCTAAGTATCACATCAATTAAATAAACAGCATAATTCAAAAGTGCCTAAATTTAAATATGAAAAGAAGTAATTTTTAATTCAGTTTTACCCATGGGTCTACGCATCAACGTTTCAATTCATGAAATTGTTTTTTAATTCTGCTAAATTAAGGATCAAATAAAAAAATTATGGGTCAGTCCCTGTGTCGGTGGTGATAACTGCTGCAGTCTGAGTTTTAACCTTTAACAACTCCAATTCCATTTTCGTAACAATATTGAGTATTTCTAACTTCGCTTTTGCAATGTGCGTCGCAGGGAAGGTTTTCACCGTCGAAATGATGCTTTCAAAAAATAAATCGACGCCCTGATTTTCTATTTGGTTACTTCTCTCAGATATTTTCATTTTCCAGTCTAACTTCGATTCCCAGGGGTCCTGTGGGTCTGAGTACGAGATTTCTTGTTTTAAAGGCGAGCTTGATACACTCTTAATATTTAGTTCGATCGCTTTATTATTATCCATTTGTTCGAAATCGTCGTCGTCCATTGAGTGGGTTTGGGAGAGAAATTCGGAGTCGTCCTCGTTGCTATCAACTTGCTCCTCGCTTTGAGTTATGCTTAAGTTGTCCTCTTCCGTTTTAATCTTAGGACACGGTGTGACAATGTTCATAATTGCTCTGAAACATAAACTATTCGAATAGGTCGATTTATAAACATAGATATTTTTAGCAATCTTACTGCCGCTCTTTTTCTGTGTGTAAGAACATGAGACTTTGAAATCGAGAATTTATTTCCGAAGAGGAGCACTTCGATAATTTTTTTCGTGTTTGGCGTTTAAAATAATCTCGCATAGTTTTCCATCGGGTTTTACAATCAGAAACTGAAATTTTAAAATTAAAATTGAAAATTTCAATCTATGTAATTCACCTTTCTTATCTAGTTTCTTTCCAATTTCTAGCCAAATCTCCTCCTTGAGGTTGAAATTCTTTATGCTTCTGTCCCACATTACAGGATTTGATTTAATTAACGTAATTAATTTATCGTCGTCTTGTCTCGAGAAAAAAACTCTGTTCGGTGTCATAGCGCAATTTTTTAACACGCTCACTGCCTGCACGCACTGAAACTTGTTTGGCGGGAGATTTTCTGAGCGGAATTTTTCGTGACGGGGCCCCCGTCGGTTACGCACAAACGACCGATTTACGTCGACTGAATTGCGCCGCACTCTCGCAAAAGCTGCTTCGCAGACCAAAGTGCGATTTCACGTGCACACGCGAAAGTCCGGGGAGTGTGGGTGTTGGCGCACCACTTCAAGCAAGTGCGTCGAAGTATTTTTGTCGCACAGTGCGTTGACGTAAAACCCAGGAAACTGAATCGAAGATGCCGCAACTCAAAAAATCTTCGGCTTCAGTTTCAAATGTTGAGCTGAGCTATCATGATTTGATAGTCAATAGTAGTAATTAGTTATAATTTAATATAGTAAGAAATTGTAGCTGGGCCAGCATTTGCAGTTTGCTTTGTTTTCCTTGTCACTCGACCATTTTTTTCCGTTTTCCTTGTTGCCGCCTTAATTTCACTCATAAATTCTTTTGTATTTTTCCTAGTTGAGTTTTGTTTGCTCACTAATTCACACCTTCGTTTTACTGACTGTTTATGATTTTATTCAAATGAAATGGACCAGCTACTACTAGTGGAAACTAAAAATTTGCCTAGTAGGAATATTTTTGAAATGAAAAACTGGAGAATGCATTTTAAGATCTGTCGAGTCGCCAATATTTGAAATAGTGCACTACTTAGCCTTGATTTATTTATTGCCTATCAATTAGAGGTTAAAAAGAATGCTGCTGTCACTCTAAAAGAGCACTCGCGATTGTTTTCCTACTGCGATTCCATGATGCTCATTTATTAATGTTATTATTCAATTTGATTTTTCCATTCTTGGTTACCCATTTCAAGATGCATAAATAGCCCACTCCTTTCAGTTGGGAAACTAAATCTTAGAATTTCACCAATTCTGGTGTATAAGTAAATAATTTTATGCTATATAACCGTGAAATTTGTCTCAAGCACAACTAAGGAATTATTTTGTTATCCTCTTTAAAGAAACATTGAAGGTGAAAAAGTAAAGTTAGTAACAAATCACGCTTAAACTAAATGTGTTATTTCGTATCCTGCACTCTTTTTTCAAGTATTTAATCAAAAATACGCTTTATACCGATTGTATCTTCATTTATTATTATAAATGAACTATCGGAGCGGCTAATCATTCTTTATTTTTTAAATAAAATACCTATAATTCCACAAAACGGGAACAAATTGCAATTCTATGTACTTACATGATCTTATTTTACGAAACTACTTCGCTCAACAATAATTAAACTGAATAATTCCCAACAGACAAATTTCTCAATTTGCTCGGAGACCAAATAATTTCAGATGATTGCCCAAAGAAATGCACATTTTATACAAAATTGAATTTATTTCACATACCATAAAGTTCATTAAAAGTTTCATACTCTTGGCTAATGCGAACTATAATGGAGAATAATCTTGGATCAGCCTAACATTAAGTCTTGCAGATGCCATGACTGCAGAAAACATGTCGTCTTACAGGCGAACTTACAGAAGATAACGAGGACGATTACGATGACTTACTTATCAAGTACAAATAATCTAAGTTCTTTAGTCTTCTTAACGCGACTATGCAGCGATCTCAGCCCCAGACGTATTTTGGATAATTGAATACATCATTAAGGTAAATTTGTACTTCTAATTTGAAAGATAAATTTACAGTTTTAACTTTGACATCAAATATTGCTCATACTCTCATCTCCCCTACAGTTTGTGTGACGTTGCTCGCAAATCAACATTATTTTTGGTTAAGTTTAGCTGAAGCCTTACAGATAAAGTTCTGATGCCCACGAGTGACACTTTATTTATTTTACTTTATTATATCTACGCTACCCTGCATCGAAAATACCAAAGAGCAGTGCAATAATTTGCTGCTAGAAATGAGGCTTAACTTAATTGCACTGCATTGCACAATTCTGACTAAAACTTTTTGCACCGTAAACTAAATGCGAATTATAAAATATTCAATTGAAGAGTCCATGATAAAGCGTTTATGCATACGGATTCATATAAAAGAACTTGCTTAGATCAACAAAACAATGTTTTTTTAGAACTTTTGCCATAAGATTGATTTAAAAAAATAAAGCGTTTGATACCATTTTGGACGGTTTTCTAATAGACTCTTCAATTGAATATCAAAATCATTAAAAATGAATATACATAAATGAACCTCCCTATTGATGGCAATAAATTATGTTGAGTACGACAATTTCCAAAGGCAAAATATTAAAATTGTAGCAAAAATCGTAAGAGCAAAAACATAGACGGTATTTTATTATTACTTACTCGTGGGCATCTGTTCTAAAGGAGACACGACCCGTGTAATTAAAAAAAGAACAAATTTAGTGCCTGACCCGTCGGAAGGTTTGTATTTCATCTTAATCTTAAGACTTAATTGATTTAACGTAGTCGGTTCATTCTTAAAAGAACAACTTAAAACAAATATGCTAAAAAGAAGTCGGTAGAGATGAAGGATGTTGTGTTCATGATTTTCCTTTTTTCTACTGTTTAAAATATTTTATAGTCGCTGTTGCGTCTTCTTCAACTTCTAGAACTTAGAATTTTCTTCGGTTTTCATGTACGCTAAAAGAAAAGAAAATATTTGGATTAAAATGTTGGTAACTACACATATGTATGTAAGATTGGCATTTTAATTTTTTTTTATATTCACAAAATTATAGCATAAGAACCTGAAAAATATTTATTTTTTATGTATGTTTATTACGAGTTTATTATTAATTCGCTTTCTCCTTTCAATTTTAGATGTAATTCCAAACATAAATTGACCAGCGCAAATTTAGAGTTCGAAAACATAATTAAATTTAAATCTTATAGATATGTATGTTAAACACTAATAAATATAATCTAACCTATTCATTTACATAAGCTTGCAACATTTTGATCATGAGAAGTTGTTTTACTTTTAATCATTTTTTTTCAGCCTGAATTTTAATTTATGCACTGGAATTACAGCAACTCAGGTTTCCTTCTTATAGCATAAAATGGATTTTTGTTTTGTTATTTAGGTAATAGTTTTGTGATAGCTCATACTAGTTGTCTTTCTCGGTACCCTGTCCTTCTTCATTGCTCTTGCAAGATTAGAATTATGTAACCTGTGAGCTTTGTTTCATTCGTATGAGTAGCACTTTTGTTTTTTTTAAATATGAGTGCAGTGAAACAATTCAATTGTTATGTAAAATCATGCAAGTTCTGTACAGAATAAAATATTGATTAGTTTCTTAAATAATAGACAAAGTTCAAATTCGCAGATTTTACAAAAGAATTTATAAATTAAAATGCCAAACTTGTATTATACGGACTATTGATATTATTAAAGTTCACACATGTTGATTCATTGCATATAAATTTTAGAGGAAGTTATTTCAAGCTTAAAAACAAATGCAATTTTACCAAAACCCCAATGAGGACATAATGAACAGAAAAGAAAAAAATGACAAGTAAAAGCACTCTTTTCCCCACACTTAAACAATATTAAGTAATATAAAGCTGCAGCAGAAGGCAACATACATTGTAGAAAGACGAGGGATTTTTTGTTAATTCGAAAACCAAACAACAAAATCACTAGTCTTCCACACAAAATATGTCAGAACACAACAAACACTGTCACCTGGATTAATGATGAATTGTTCCATGAGATTGTTATTAAGTGTTAGTATTAGTGGTTGTCGCCACAAATTCAGAATTGTGTTAGTTTTAAAAACTTATTTTTGTATAATGATATATGAATGATGGGCTTATTTGCTTACTTGAACTTACCTCTGCTGCAGGAGGTACTGTGCCATCTGTATTTGTTTTTGATTTCCAGATATAGTTATAATGCGATCATTTGATCCTGGAAGCGGTTCATCGATGGTAATATATGCTCCTGACTCTTGCCTAATACGCTTGATTCTGCCACCGGCTTTTCCAATTATAGCTCCAGCAAGCTGTAATTACAATATTATTAGCTTTAAATGTTTATAGTAAAACATGATGTTCTTACATCTTTTGGGATTGTGACTTGGGTACTGTTTTTGCCATCATTCTGGCCATTCATACCGCCGCCACCGAAACCTCCTCCACTTCCCCCCATATTTCCACCACCACCCATGCTACCTCCGCCTAGTCCTCCTCCCATTCCATTTCCCATGTTGCCTCCTAGATTACCTCCTCCACCGAATCCGCCTCCTGAACCGAAATTACCGCCTTGGCCTCCACCTCCGAATCCACCAGTACCGCCTCCACCGAAGTTACCGGCCCCAAAACCGCCAGCTCCTCCTCCGCCTCCTCCAACTCCACCACTAAATCCTCCAGTGGCACCGCCGCTGGATCCGAATCCACCAAAACCGCCGCCGCCTCCGCCAACACCGGAGTTAAAACCGCCTCCATTTCCGCCGCCAAAGCCACCGCCAGCGCCTCCTCCGAAGCCAGCTCCACCGCCGCTCCCGAAGCCAGCTCCACCCCCCATACTTCCAGGACCAGCACCGCCACCCGAGTTGCTCTCGTTAGCCCACGGATTAATATATTCCCGATCGCGACGGCCACCGCTGCGGCTGCGATCGTCACGCCTACCACCACCCCGATCTCCACTGCCAAATCGGTTGGTATCGCGCCCCCGATCAAATCTAGATTGGCGATCTCCTCCGCGGAAGTTGCCCCCAGCGGCACCACCGCCACCGCCGCCGCCGCCACCTCCACCGTTTTGAACTCCCCCATAACCGCCGTATTCGTCAGCGTAGACATCATCGAAGTTAATAGGGTCGTAGTTGTGAACGGCTCCCTTCAGGGGGGTCTGAAAATATTCAATAATCAATAATTTCCTTACACTCCAATCAAATGTTTCAGTATTACATCTCTGGTAAGATTCAAAACTTCTCGAACTGCATTCACACATTGCTCCTGCTTCCCAATAATCTGGACGATTCTGTCAGTACTTTGGGGCGCTACGTTGGAAAATACCTTAAGAATTCTGCATCCAATTTTCTGTAATTTAAAAAATGTATATTAAAGTAAAAGTAAAAATATATGTATATTTAAAAAAGTTTATTTCAAGTTTTTATTTTTTTATCAGTTAAAAAAATATATAGACATTCTAATTTTTAAACCAAAATTGTGACATAAAAACACATATTAATGTTATATATAGTTGGAACTAATATTGAAAATAATCAGTCAAGTCAAACCGAAAAAGAATAATAATAAACACATCTCTCCAGAAAAATGCGCCTCATTGTTATGAAAAACAGGAAAAAGGAGCACATTAAGGGTTTCTAAGCACATCGACCGACTTCTATCCATTTTATTGTTTTTGTTTTTATGTTTGACTTCCTTCCGATATTCTACCTGAAAAACAGGTTTTAATTTCCCTTAAAGTTCCCTTCGTTCATTGATGTTTTCACTCAAAACGGCAACCACATAATAATTTTTACGGCTAAAAAATCAATCAATCTTATATTCCAATATCCAATATGACTTGCTCTCCAAAAATGTGAAAAAATAAAATTCACAACAATTCAGAGTGCTACGGAAAATATTAATTTTTTTTTAACCACAGAATATTTCCGCCAGCATATGAACGCATCATACCGCGTCATACATATTATAACGATAAAATAATTTAATTTGTTTTCAAAATAATATATAAAGTTTGTGAATTAAATTATCTCCAAACCAAGTACTGTTCAGAAATTGCATAAAGCAAAACAAATTTTCACAATTTTGAAATGAGTTTACACTTATCACTCGCCAGGTGCATTTAAAGCGTCCTTTGAAGAAATGAATAGCATATTAAGGAAATGTTTTTGATTGTATTGCTTCAGTATTTTCATGGAAAATAAAAAACATTCATTGCACCACATAATAAAGAAAATTGAGTTGCGAAGGAAATATGTACGCCAATTGCAAAAGTATGAAAATGCGTTCTAAACTAACCTCTTATTTCCAAAACTGAGTACCTAGGTATTTCAATGTTTAGAAATGTATAGAAACTTCTCCTAGAATATTTAATTATCATATCCAGCAAATATAAGACCTTTTAACCCTATTCATGGTAAACCAAACATTATTACCCCAATATCATGCAACTAATTTAATTACTTCAATTAATTGAAACTTTCGATCGCCTTTCATATAATTTTGCCATATTTCAGTAAAAACGACAATATTATTCAGTATTTAATTTCGTAATGTGAAATGTTTTTATGAGGTAAAATTAAAAGGGTTTCAATGCATCTAGGGTATGATTACCCTAAATAGCGAGAAAAATTGGTTTTAATTACAACGCTATCGCTGTGATGATGACTGATACATGAACTGACACCTAACTAAACTCTGAAATATTTAATGAGCACAAATCATGGGCCATTATAATTATTAATTATATATACTGCGAACTTTCCATTTAATATTGCAAATTCTCTTATCGATCCTTACCCACTCAATGTTCATTAACTTTTCAAAACAAAAAAATCCGAATTGGAACAATACCCGGCATTTTTCTTTTTTCCTATTATATTTTATTTAAAAATTGCTTAAGGGATATTATTATAAAAGTCCTTTTTTCGGTACACCATTTTCAATTGTAAAAAATTGTATTTTTTTTAAACATGATTCATAAATCTTTTTGTATCGTGACTAATTTTCAAACGTAATTACATGTTGAGAGATGCATGGACAGCACACAAACTAGTACAACAGCAAAGGTTCTTTAGATAAATGAAATTGCTTTTCATTTTCGTTACTTTTTAGGGCCAGGGGACCGTCCCACTTCACCAATTAAATTAAATTTCATTGATAATTCGTTCCAAAAGCCGACAAGTAAGCTGTTTTACACTAGCTTCAATAAACGTACGTGCAATCAAATATTCCATTATACTAATTCAATAAATTTTCAGCTCAATTCAACAGGTTTAAATAATATTTAAGGCACTCACAAATTACAACATCGAGCGGTAGGCTGCAGTGCCTTTGTTACCCACATTTCGTGTTCTGCAACAACATTTTTATCCACAATTGTAGCGTCAATTTATTATTTAAAAATCTTGAAAACCACATCACACAACATTTGTCGCAAAATGTGAAAATTAATGGCAAGGATGTACATTTTTCATCAAAGAATGAATTCCTTCCTTATGAGGGCATTCACGAGACTATGTCCAGAACACGGCTCCGATCACTGTTAAGCACAAACTGAAGTGATGTGGTACGCAAAAAAAAAACCCATTCCTGCTGTTCTTCATGGAAACCAGATGCCACACAAGCAGCCGGTGAATTCCAGAGCGCTTGCGTCTTCCCTGAAATGTATAGTCATTCCCATACACCAGCAGAGCCCTGTAATACGTCTACGTATCCTTTTCCTGTTCCAGTGAAAGATACAGGTCATACCCACAAGAATTCGCTGGTGTACGTGCGGCAAAGGAGCCCTGTGGGAAGGCATGAGTTGCATATGTCCCTCTACACTCCATGCATCCTCCGTAATTGGGAAAATTCTGTTTATTAATTTTCGTCCAATTAAATATATATGAAACAAAAGAGCCCAGCCAGATCCTAGTTAAATCTAAATATCTCATAGTAACATTGGAAGTTAGTCACCTCATTTCCTTTCGCCTGAACCCATCTGGACAAAACAGGAGCACTGCATATTGATAAATAGTAAAACAAGTCCGAAACTCGCACATGTATATAGTGCATAAAAAGAAAAAAAAAAACCCTGATTATGCAAGTACATACATACTCTTATTGTAAGGAAGTTACTACAGCTGGAAAGAATATGGACCACAAAACCAAGTTGTCTTCCTGAACGGATGTTGATTTATTAAGAGCAAAAAAACATTTTTTTTAAAGGAAAAAGCATCGTATGTAAAGAGCCAAAGGACCTTTTTTTCTTCTTCTCTTATTTCTTTAAGGTAACAAACATCTGTCTCCAGTTATGGCGCGCGCGTTTTTAAGAAGCACCTGGCGATAAACACACCCAACATGTTTAACGTCCGTTCGGCTTCAGTCATCATGTTGTACTTCGACGGCATTTTTCCATGTCCGTCCATAAAAAACGAAAATTTTACTTTTTCACTCTCCTCTTTCGAAAAACGAACGAAATACTTATAGCGTTGGAGTGGTTGGGACCCACTTGCCTTTTTCTCCAGGTATAGCCACACAATTTCAAAGGAAACTGATATAATTGGCAGAATGGCATGAGAATATATTTTTGTCATTAAATGATAATCGCCCGGATAGCCAGGCATGCATATGTATTAGAAATAATTATTCACTTTACATAGCTAAGTTGCTGCGATTAAACACGCACAACTTAAATATAGAACCGTCGCTGGCCGCTGGACTGCGGGACTCGATATGATATAGTTTTTCTCTGGGGACGCTATATTCTATATAAGTTGGTAGCGTTCAACACCCTTAGCCATATATTTTTTCATACCTTATCGACGTTTCATCGATTTCCAACGTACACACTTCGCTACCGAAACAAAAAGCAAAGCAAGAACAATGTGTCGCTTACGACAATAACACAAAATTAATAAACGATCATTTCCATACCCGCTGACCAAACTTGTAAGCATAACTGACTTCAAAATTAATAGAGATTACATTTTCCATCAAAAACAACATTATAGCAAAAATGTGATATTAATCCTCTGACTTACATCTCTGATTTCCTTGATTTTCGCTCCAGCTTTCCCGATAACACAACCAGCCAAGCTCTGGTGAATCAACATGCGGACGTCAACTTCATCGTCCTTCTGTGAATTCAAAAGAAATAAAATTAATTCTGAATGAGTGAATAAATGGATTTATTTTAAAATAAATGTAATGGTTTTTGTATTTTCCATTAAATTTTTTGTTCACTTTATTTGCAGTCAAAAGCATAACTGTGAGATTTTGTAATCAATAAAACGCAATAAAAGCCGAAATAGTTTTTAAGAAATGCATGTATAGCATTCTGCTTTTTTAATTGGATCTTTTGATTAATGACTGGAAACTGTTTTGAATTATACTGTAACATTTTTTTCGTCTACGAATAAATAGTTCCTCCGAAATTATTTCGCAGTCCGCGAACCAAAAGTAAATCATAAAAAATGTATGCCTATTGCTAAATCCAATCAAACCCAACTCTTTCTAATTATTTATTTGAAGTTGCTTTTTTGCTTTAGAAACAAGAAAGAATATGTAACCCACTTTTTATGTTTGCATATGCATCTGTAGCATATCGAAATATTCGAGAGCGATTTCGATATTCTTTTAAAATAAAGATTATATTACATCGGTAATTCAGATTTATATTGCGATAACACTCAGCTGATAAAATCTAGGATTAATCCATGAAAATTAGCAGTTCAAACTACCGATTTTATAAATATGTGAAAACAATTTAGGAAGTTATTTATTGAAACGTAATAAAGTTAATTCTTTTAATTGATCAGTTTTGAAAATAAAATTCATTGTGAAATGTTATTATTCTGTATTTTATTATTTTATTCCTTTAATTAATTTACAACATTTTAAATACAGTATTATCGCAATGCACTCAAAGTAATTAAAATGAAGTTTAGTTCTTGCTTTGTAAATTTCAGTGGCTTTGTGCCAAGCAATAAATAAAATGAAGGCGAATACACATTGTTTATTTTATGGGATAATAAAGCAGAAATCAGTACATTTACTAATTGGTAGAATTAATGACTCGATTGCACAGATTTTTCTAATAAATTTAATGGCAGCATTTTTATGTAAATGACACAAAAATTTAGGTTTGTTATTTAAACAAAATTTTAGAAATATTAAACTGTACTCATCTGATTTTAATTTACAGGAATTTATTATTGTCAATTAGTGAACAAAAGTATATTAAAAGTAATATTGAATTTATCTCTCAAGAAATGTCCGAAAGCTTAACAAAAATCTCCATTAAAACTTCTGTTGCATTGACGAGCAATCCCAAAAAATAATAAAAATAAATTTTACTTATGGAAAGTGTAATTTGGAAATATACAAGTGGATACGCACGCATTTTAAAAGCCTTATATCATTTCCCTTTTCTTAACCCAAAACTCTAGTTTCCTTCAATTAATCGATTTATGTGTGAATTTAATTTGTAAGTAGTCCCTCCCCTTCGTCACGTTTCAGAAAACGTTTTTTAGATTTATGTTATGTACGCATATCTTTGAAATTTGTCTAAGCGAATATTCTTTCAATATTTATATACATATGTACATATGTATGTAATATACATTTTTAATATTCAAAATACAAGACCACACATTAATAAAATAAATACAACAAAAAATTGCGTGTAAGTAAAACCGCAACGAATTGGTGAACATCTTATTTTTATTTGTAGTTGCGGCAAATATTTTTGCTATTTTAATATTAATTTACGACCACACTCCGAGATATTTTGGTGGCATTTAAACACTTTGTAAAAACTTACCTCTTCAAAATATTTCAACATTTCTGAAATGATGCTGCAAGCTGATTCCATGTCTGAAGAAATTAGGATGGTACTGGAAGAAATATTAAACATTAAAAAGAAATAGCCAAAAAGTACATTTTATTAGCAGAAGTTACCTGCACTATACATTTCTCTTTGAAAATATAAATAAACAATGTCAAAAGTAAGCAGAATATTAAGTTTTCTTAGCGTCCTATTCCAAATTAATACAATGGTAAATATGTCACCGAATTATTTTGGGGGGGTACTAGGAAAAATAAAACATTGACATGATACAAGATTCTTTAAATTGTCGAAAAGATCGGAATTCTTACAAGGAAGTGCCCAGCGTTATAAGACTCAAGGGTTTTCGGGAGCGAATCAAGACAGAAAGTAAAGAAATGGCACTCAAAACATATCTAACGTGCATATAATTATGAATAATTGTTGAGGGTTCCCATAAGTTTATAAGACTTTAAATGTAGGAAGGCAATGAGCAAATTAGGCGGTGCAAGTTGTGGATTCATATCATGTCGATGTTTTATCTAATAGTGGCTAAATGTTATCCTTGGCTTTTGCATATTATCTCCGAGACTTGGCGTAAATATGTGCAGTTAATTGTATCATAAATTATGTACAGTGCTTGAATAATAAATTAAAAATTATGTATTAGAGCAACTGCATATATCTACTTTGTTATGTATTTAGAAGCATCTTACAGGTGGCTTTGTCCGTACCCAAAGTTAAAAAAATCATTTTAACGTAAATTATGTGAAACCTGAGGGTGACAACATTTACCGTAGGAGCTCTACATTTTAGGTTCCCTGGTCTCTATTGTAATATATAATAATTAAATTTAATGATTAAGACAATATTGGAACTAACAAGTCAAAACTCAAGGATCGAATTACACTGAATGTGAACATTTCGTTATTCCATTATAGTAGTTAAAGTTTATGATAAAATCAAAAATATGAAAAAGACAAAAATAAATTTAAGATTGTGTTTACCGTTCGGGACCTTGGCAATCGTCGACAGACACAGTGGCTTTATACTGCATATTAGTTGGTCGGTTGTTTGGTGGTGGTTGGTGGTGGTAGTTGGTAGTTGAGAGAAATAAGGCACAAATTTGTAACGATAGCATATTTGAATGGTTGTTTCATTTTACAAACATATTTCAAATTATATTAATTATATGAAATATGCGTAAATGTTTTCATTTATGATGTATAGTAGGGTGAGAACAGTAGATCGTCACCACAATGTGCATAAAAGTTAAGGAGATCATTTCCCGGATTTGAATGAATAGTTCCATTTTGAAACAGTTCAACAAGAGAGATTACATTCACCAATTATGTTGATACGGATTAGGTTAGATTTGCGATCAAAGTAACATCGTCATGGCATATCACAGTGTCACATGTTAGTAATCCGAGAAATCCATTTTAATGATTGCAGTGATCCGTCATGCAATTCATTTTATTTCAAGGTAGAAATTGGTTACAGAGTATTTTGCATGGTTCATGGCATTTTCAGTTTTGACAGTATTTATTAGTCGGATCATCCATGTTCAAGGTAATAATTAAGTGGTTTCAGTTTCACAATTTGCAGATAACGACCAAACATTCGCGTAGAATCGTAGATCATTTGTTCGTCGGTAGATGGTGGTTGGTGATGGTACAATTAAAGTTGAGATTATGGACAGGCAGGACCATCGCATACAGAGTCGGAGACACGCGTCAGTCATAATTCGCCGGTTAACAGGTACCATACAGATGAATCGGTTTGTTGTCAGGGCAGGCACAATATATAGAGGGGGTGAGAAAAATTTAACGTTTTAGTAATTTTATTTTTAATTAAAAAAGCCTTAAAAATAGACGAGATTATTATTCTTATTTTAAGATTCGAATAATTATGAATATTTGTCTATAAATAGTAGGAAAGAGGCAAGTATTAATTAATAAAGCAACTTCCAAAAAGACAAGAATATCCCATTTTTCTATAAAGCACAAAAGCTTTCGACGAGTACGTCATAAATAGTGAGTTTGTGAATAAATATAATTTCTTGTACATACCTGAGATCTCATTTTTTGAATATGTTGACCTCCTTTTCCAATAATTGCACCGGCAATCTGGAAATAAAGAATCAAACTTAGTTGTTTACTTCTACTCACTTCAAGAATAAAAATTTTTGAAAATGATATGACCTTTCGTAGGAAGCATTAACTGGCCACCAGTATTAACAGCTTTATTGTTTTTGAAATTAATGCATTTTTAAATGGCTGGTAGAAAAACAAACATTCTTTATAGTCAATAAATTTCTAGTCATATTATTGACATTGTAAGGCAGTGCTTAAAATGCACAGCATACAGAGGTAAAAACTCTCATTATTAGAAGTTGAGGTTTGATTATTAACATTTTTAATATGGCGGCAAAGGAATGAATTGAACTGACCCAGAAATGAACGGAAACATTAGGATAAATAAAAATAAAATTACAGGAGTGATGACATACGGACATTTAAAAAATGCATTCCTATTATAAGGTCGGCAGACAACCAGAAAAGAATTCAGATTCTTGTGTACAACTTTCTTCTAAAATCTTCGAGAGAATATTTAGAACTAATCTAGTTTTGTTTTAAATGAAATCCATTGGAAAAATTATTATTTTAAATTATAAAAACAAAATAGATTTACAAATTTAAACATGTATCATGCATAAAAATGCTTAGAATAGGAATACATAATGTGTCAATTAAAATGAAATCTTTGATTTAGTTTTAACAGCAAAGATGGAATTTTATTTTAGGCCGTAAAAGTTCATGTTCTAAGATGTTCCTTTAAGTGATTTGAATATGATAAAAATGTTAACAACTTTTAAAGTTCAAGGACAACGACTCGTTAAGAAAAAAAACACTTTTGAGCAACATTCTTTTTAATCACACCGTATTTACTTTGAATTAACATACGGAATATTTGTATTATACTTTTTCCGGGAAAAACATCACTTCTTACTAATATTGAAAAATCATTCGCAAAACATACACGTGTATTTATAAAATTTTGTGAGGATGTTTTTTTTTACATTTTTAATTAACTCGATTAATCGAAATTATGAAATCTGTTTAACGGAAAAGGCAAAACGGATCGCCTGGATGTTATATTAATCCTAGAGTTTTGTACACTTCCATAAATTCCAGCGTTTCATTTATTTTTGTCGAGCGTATCCATTTTGTGCATTAAAATCAATAAAAATGGAAGTTTAAATGTTAAAAAACAAGTTATTCCTTTTTATCTTTATGATAACAATTTTAATTTCAATTAATAAGTAACCGGAATTTGAAAAAGCCAGAAAGAATTCAATCATTGTGAGCAGTTCTAGGTTCTGTTATACAGGTATTCAATAAAAGTAAAATTAACATTGTAATTGTTTTTTCTTTATTAAAACTTTACTCAATTTAATAAAACAAAAATATCCGGTTTTCGCGTCTACATGTTCCGAAACCAAATAGTTCTACTATCTCAGTATGGGATTAAGATAATAGCATAGTCGATACACAAAAAAAAAGAAGGAAAATATGCTCTTACATAACGCGACAACATAAAACAAATAAAGGGGTGTGCGATAATCGATCCGACTTTTTTCGTAAGAAAAAACAAGACCTCGTATTGGAAGTTGTGTACAGCTTGAAGTAGAGCGTATCGAAAAAATTAATAATTTAATTAGAATGCAGAGTAATTTTCTAAATATCGCACAGTTTTTGCATTTTGAAATCACCGAAGTCTCAAATATTGATGAGTAAACTTTCTTGCACTTTTTATTATTAAAAAATATAAAAGTTAACTTACCCGACTTGGAATTAATAATCTGACAATATCGTCATTCCGACGGTTTCTTTTATTGTCTGGGCCGCTATCATCACTTTGAACGTCTCGTTTCATTTTCTGTAATAAAGACATAAACATCCGGTGAGAACTCAAACCAATAAACACTTTAAAATATATACTAACTATTAAATAAAATAATATTTTTATAACTAAATCAAGAACACATTTTCTTTCAATGTGCTTCTTACATAAGTGTTTAAGAAACTAATAAGAGGGATCGTCAACTACCTTTTTGTGATCGCATTATTTAGCACAATGATTTGCATTGACAATGCGATCAGTTCTTAAATGGAAACTTGATATATTTCCCTACGCAATGATGCCTTAATCAGATACAATTTGACAATGAGCGTAGGAGAATATTCGTAGACATACAATCTAATGAAGATTTCTGCAAGTTATGCAGCTTGAAGGTCAAAACGAAGCATAGAAGTTGTTTATATTTTTAAATAACGACAACCGTAGGCTTTTCGCCTAAATCTAAGTACAATGAAAGATATTTTGGAAATGCTCCAAGAAATTGTAAACAATTTTCATTTACGGGCATAAAAACACTTAAAATAGTAAATGTGAAAAGATGTGTAAATCTTGGGAAAACCCAAAGCTTTTGAGTCTTCCAAAAATTTATTGTTTTGTGACATCTTTCGCAGTTTGTTTATATGTACTTTTTTGACTTTCGATTTCGTTATTGAACTTTTCCACCAATAAGGCATTGAGTCCAAAGAAAAAATTAATTATTCTAAACGAATAATGATATTGTTGGCATGAGTACAAAAAACTGCAAAAATTTAAACTTACTATCCGAAAATGTTTGCACCAAAAAGCCGGTAACACAAATATTTGCAATTGTTTTGGCAAATTTATTCAATTAAAATTCACAGCCATAAGCACACAATAGTAAAAAAAAAACTGCTATTTGACCAGGCAAACTATGTAAAAAGGTTTACTAGCCAATAACCGGACTCGACGATTAAGCGGAAAACACTAATGGAAATTACAATTGAAGCTTAATTTATCATATCCTGGCCGTAGGTAGAATACACGATATTGTGGTGGGGATACAAAAAATACACTCTTTTTCTAAGGAGAACTATGTAATTGACAAGTACATTTTTAGAGTGCGCCGGAAATGACCAACCACGTATCCTAGAATTCAACCCCTTTCGTCGTCGAAATGATAATTCCTTGAGAAGGACATGCCATTCGACCAATCAAAATTGAACATTTCACTCAATAAATTGGAGGGGTAACTGATATAAGTGAATAGTACAACAAACTTTTAAGGGTTACTGTACTAGAAATAACTCCTTGTAACATGTAAAAGGCAATATCAAACAATGTCCAGACTATAGATGTATTGTTTCTAATGTCTTCATGATAATAAAAATTTCATTGGACTGATGACCAAGACGGATGCGTCTTGCAAATAGCAAATGTTGTTTCCCAACGACTAACTATTCTTGTGAAATAAAATAACGTACAATTTAAATTCGCCTCATTACTGGGATTGTTCGGTTAATTCTCATATTGCTTTTAAATTGTGGGAAATAGGTCATGTCATCGGATATGCCATGACTGAAGCACTTTCCTACTTTGAATAATACTCTCTTGATGGGTAAAATAGCACCCTTCCATCACTGTGAAACATATTTATTATAAATATTTGATTGTCTCATCTTTGTCTTTGCAGCTAGAGTTTATTATAAAGTCAAATTGGCGGAAATTGCATGTAGAACTTTTGAAAAAAAAATTAATAATGCATAGTTACTTTTCCTTCGCGTTTACGGCCGATCAGAATAATTAACCAAAACCGCACCAGATGGTTGCAATACTCACGATATAATTCGAAAACTTTACTTTTCAGTATATTTGAAATCAACAAAATCAAATAGTATATAAATACATGAAATGTATGCTATGCAAATCAATTAGCTACTTTAAAAAATATTAATGCTTAACATATAACACGCAATTAATATTGTGTCTAATATTTACATTATTAATTCCTTTATTTTAAAATAATTAAAATGCAAAATATTATCTGCGTTTGGTTGCAGTTTTTAGTCAAAAACTTTTTCATGTGCAAAGGTTTTGCATGCTCCACTAGACACATTAAATGAGTAAGGTGATAGAAGGCGTTATTAATTTTTTTTAACAATTATAGCTTTTCTGCGAGAATTAATCTATTGCTGTTGATTATTAATTATGTTTAAAAAGTTATAACAGTTGTGACCATTATCAATAATAGTAAACTTTTAATTAATTACGCAAAAAATAAATAAATACCAGAATAATTACAAGCCAAAATGGGTGGATGTTATTATTCTATAAGCTTTCAAAAAATTACAACTAGGCAGCCCAAATATGTGTTGCAATAATGAAAGAACCTAAGATGCTAATGACCAATTTAACGATAAAAATCCTTATGAAATATCAAAATCTTTTTGATATTTTTTCTGTTATTTCCTTCATTCCGAGAAGGAAGATCGAGTGGGAGAGAAATCCGCCAAGAAAGCGAGGCTTATCAACTTAGACTAAATTAGATACTAGAATCGAACCGACAATATCTAAAATGGTACCATTTCGTATCCAAAAGAACCTACTAATTTAATAATAAAATTAGCTTCACATTATCTACTGTGGTTCGTAGTTTTCTATGGAATAATTTTGTAATGTTTCAACGTGAAAAAGATCGCAATTAACAAATATAAATAAAAAAAATTGGTAGAACTACTTTGTGAAAAAATTAGAATTCGAAAACCAGAACACCTTACAAAATTCTTATAGTAAAAATGTTTATTTAGAATTAATTTCACACTGTAAGATATCGAGATAGAAGTCTAAAAATAAAGGATTAAAGGCTATTTAATTTGATTCAAACCATAAATATATATAGCTATGTAGATTGATGTTGATTTACAATGATATGCAAATCTCTTATCCAAACAAAATGATGCAATAATTTCGATGACTTTATAATTAAATTTCTACCTGATATGACGATAAAAGTAATATAATGAACTATCGATTAATATAAATTTGGAATGAATGGAATCGCAATTATAACTATTAATGATATTGAATTATCAGAACAAAACGTGGCTTTAAAGTACACAATCTGAATTTAATGATTTATGATAAAAAAATAAAATTTGAAACATATCAATTATCATACAAAATAATTGATGTATGAAGGGAATGAGAAGAAATAACAAAGTGTTTTGTAAAACCACCCATAAATTTTAAATTAAATTGAGTGCTGTAATAACCTCTCTTTGCAATCTTTCTTACTTGAGTATCAAGATAATATAAGGAAGTATTGTTTAATGTTACTAGATAAGCAATAAAAGGCATTCTGAGAATATTAGTTGACGAAACAAATGACAATGCGTGAAAATAGAGACATAAGATTTCCCGATGACAAAGACCTCATCCTTCTTATACAAAAAACTAAAACATATTAACAAATCCTTTTTTTCGGAAACTTTATCAAACTTTTTTAACGGGAAAATATGTAATTCATTTTCATACACTTTCAATCAACTAAGAAAAACTTATATCATGTATGATGTCGGCCTTCTTTTCCCCCAATAATTTACATATTAAACTTGCAATCATTATAAAATGATTACCTACAATAAAAGTCCTAGTCCCGAAGTTTTACTTCAGACTGTACTGATGGCACACATGAAGATAGCTCCTTTGATTATTATTTCATCGGAACGGTTTGTCAAAACAATTCGTCGTCATGGCGATGACGATACCCGATTAATATTTGAAGGCGTTAATTAAAGCAATCAGGAAAAGCCTAGTTGGTAAAGATGAAATTTAAATTCAATATCCCACTGGTATTTAAATTGTTTCCCAATATAGAAAAATGGTTTAGTTTCCCAGACTCAGGAACAAGGAATCGCCAACAAATGTAGAAAGAAATTCTATGTTGAAGAATTTTTCCCAGACCGACAGTTTTTATACTGAAGTCTAACGAATACTTTGAAACTTAATAACTAATGTGGATATCGCGTGTGGCTATGTCCATGAATTATTAAGCGACTTCGATTTTTCCTCTTCATTTTTTCAATCTAGCATAGCTTGCGTTCGGTTATATAATTTGGTCATTTTGAAAAAAACCACGAAGCTCTTCGTATCGAACTTGAGAAATGTGGACAAAATTTTGTATATCAATTTTACTAAAATGATTAAAAGTTTCTCTTATAAATTGGATTATTGATTCACACACGTTTTATAAATGTATCATACATTGTGTTTTGTTGTTGGTTTTTTGTATTTCGAAAAGTTTTTTTTCCCCAACCGAGAATTTACAAAAAAAAAGTGTCAGACTCTTGGAGCAATTTATCGTTTTAGAAAAATATTAAAATGTAATATTGTGCATTTTTATTAATATCAGTATGCATGTGTCATTTATTCTTGAACTGTCTGAATTTTGAGGAAATTATCGACCACTGCAGAAGTGTGACATAATTATTAATTAGGTCTCCATATTAGAAATAGATTATTTTTTCTTCAAACGAAGACGTTTTCTATTTTTACGAATGATGACACGGAACTTAGGTTGCACGGAATGTATCGTCAATTCCTTCTAGTAAAACATCTTACAATTACTTGGAAGGTTTTATAATGTAGGGCAACACTTGGTAATGAGTTCTACGACCTTCTATTTTAATTGGACATTTTTAATTACAATTACATTAGGTATGAATGATTAATGCTGGTATAATAATGATGTGTTTGAACTACTACTATCTTGTTTTCCTATAATGAAGAAGAAAATAAAACTAATGTAATTTTATGAGTTTCAAATAAACTCTAAAATCTATTTCGACATTCAGAATTGGAATTTTTTGATTTCGGTTCATTTATACACCAGGTTCAAAAAAGGTGGTTCTCACTGAAGAAAACTTATGTTATCGACAATCGTAAGAGTAACTTTTGAAATCCAAAATTTTGTTCGTATCATATTTCCGAATAATTGTATAAACAAATAAAAACAAGGGGTAATTACGCTTTGTTGTGTATCCGATTGCATCGATGCACTGAATGCAACAATTTCAAATTTCATAGCTATTTGTATGGTAACCGATTATTTTGCACCTTTACAGCGATGCGAAAGCAAATATAAGGGTCAAGGTCTATTTACACCAAAACATGAATATCCATACCATTTTTCCCAGTTATTTATTAATAGCAATTTAGTTGTTTGCCACTAGTGACCTATTTTGCTCACACCGCTGTTTTTTTTATTGTTTATTTAAATTAAAGTATACACGCCCACAGTATGTTAACTCTTCTATGTCCATAATAAGATACCTCCTATAAATCTTTTGGTACGCGTGACCGCTATTATATCATTACAAAAATAGCTCAAACTTGGCCATAATCAGCCATACTTGGAACGATCTCCAATACAGCAGCTGCAAAATTGAATTATTGATATTAATGGTAAAACAGATCTATGCCCGTTCTGCTGTGCATATGTAATTAACATGAAATGCAAGTACAAAACGCAAATCATTTCGAAGATATTTACATTAACCACATCAGAGAAGCATTTTAAATGACGATACCTGTTGATACTTTGAGTTTTTATACTGTTAAAATCGGTGAAAATGTACAATTTTTAAAAATTTTCATCTCAATATTTTTTAATCATATGATTACTTTTAAATCGTGTTTTACCAATTTATGTAATGCTTTGTGTTTAAAATCTCAGAAAAATTACAACATAAGCACACAAGCATGTATTGACTCAAAGTTTAATCGGAACTCTCTATTATGGTAAAACCTACATAACAAGTCGTTGTTTACCTCCCGAGACACGTTTCAGCATCATAACAAAAAATGAAATTTAAAGATTATATTATGTCGCTTCGCAAAATTAGGCTGATCCATTTCTCCGTATATGTTGAGCATTTCACACCGAACAACGTAAGTCACGCGCTATGCAAATTAATTCCCAAAATTTATATGCTACTGCGATGCAACTAGATACAAAATCGTGATATGTTATAAATACAAATAATTTTCTATTTTACCTTTGTTCTAAATAATCTAAAAGAAACTCCATTTTCTTAGCAAGTTGCCTTCATTTAAGTTTAGTAAGTAGTAGTAGAAATAGTTATTATTTATTTATTAACTTTTGGTCTTTTTTGGTTCCGAAATATTAGGACACTTAACTGTCCTTCGCGCATTAGAATTCCAAAATAGTTATAATATAACGGAATAATTGGATGAAATGCCAAATCGACCCTAAAAAGATAGTCGATTGCTTGAGAAAATCACGGAATATATCATAATCCCTGAAAGGGTTCCTTTTGTGCAAATTTTAAAAGCATTCGAGAAAACAGATTATGCCCATAAAATACGGAATTCCTAACGCCTTCTCTACAAGCATCGAAATTCCAACAATGTTTTCTTAAACAGGTTTTTACGTAATACAATCTCGTGCTGACGAACATACGCTTAAAACCAGTTAAACGAAAAATTGGTTGATCGGTCAGCGTTCGGTGTTCTGTTGCAGAAAATTCTTCGTTGACACGGCGACCTTGAATTACTTTCCGATAAGCCGATTAAATTTCAACAAAAAACTTTCCTAAAGCTGCTTCAGCCATTAAAACCAATCCACCTTCGCACTAAAATGTTCTTTGTTTTCTTGTTATGTCTTCAGGTGTTTCTTCCGACCATCACCCTACACTACTTTGATTAATTAGTGATTGATTGTTACTGCCGAGAAAATTCGTCCGCGGTTACTCAATAACGAATGCAGTCAGCCTTGAAATGGGTAAATAAATCAAGTTTCGCTTTTTAGAATCATTGCAATGTACATAAGCACATGGCAAGTATCTTCTCGTAAAGCCGCAAATGTTTGTTGTGTCTTGTGATCAGCGTAAATCTACACGTTTTCTTAACCCAGTCGACCTCACCTCAGTATAACTGCAGGACAAACGCATTAATTCAAGAAATCTAACTCAAAGTTACTTAAATCATTGAATTTCATCATACAGCCTGAGGGGCAAGAAATAGTAAAGAGCAAGTTTTGAATACAATTTTGCACGCCCAACACGAGTTTAATTGAATGCCATGAATATTCATGAAGTATAAAAAATCGCGTTTGTAGAATCCTCTTTATAAGAGTTGATATTTCTACTCCACACATTTCGTGTGCACATTACTAACACTAATTTCACAGAAATGGTGAGTGCTGCAGAGGTCATCAGACCAACGAAACGTGAATACATTTTTATATCCGTGTATTGGACGCATCCTCTTTGATTATTCAGAAGTGCCAAGCCAATTGAAAAGTTTTTAAACAAAAAAAAACCAAACTCATATGCTTCATAGAAGCAGTTCAACAAGGTTATCTCATTTAATTTTAATTTAAGTTATAGAACACTTACAATTTACATATTTTCCTTTCTATACTGACGAAGATGGACAATGCGTATTGAATTGATTTATTATTTTGTTCTGTATCTTCATGCGGTCGCCGTTGGGAAATAAAACAGAAATATTTTTTATATGATGAGACTTTTCGAAAATTAGCATATGAAAGAATTTTAAAAAAATATATACATGACAAATTATATGATTTCATGGAAGGAGTGACAAATTTTAAAGATATTCTTCATTTCTATACTGGAAAAAATGATGTTATAATTAAGATTATAATATTTTAAAAATTATACGGTAAGGATAGCAACGCACTGAAGGCAAGAATAATTTTGAAGTATGTAATTATTTTTTTTAAATATGAAAAGCTATCTCGCATATAAACAGGATATTTAAAAAAATATATATATTTGATCAATAAAAAGCCCAATTTAACGCTTTCACGTTTTAAATTAGCCACAGCATCGCATCAACCTGTTTTGTGTTGCTAATTTAACCTTTAAACCTACGAACGTGTAGTCCCACAGATCGCATCACTTTTCATCATTTTGTCATTGATTGATTAGCTTTTTATTACTGACTTATTCGCCAATAAATTTTAAAAGCGTTAGATGGAATATTATTACAGCATGCATTTAATAAGGTCTTTAGCACATCACGTTTGTAAAAAGTTAAAGGTTTAACACATCACGTTTTTCGAATATTCCATTTGTAAGGTAAAGTAGATAATATGCAAAAATTTATGATAATTTATGATATTATTGCGTACTCGTACATACCAAATAAACTTAACAATTTAAAGATTGGATTTCACCCGAAACATACAATCAAGATACTAATTATTTTTAAAATATAGCGACAGTCGCATTATATCTGCATAAACTTTTTACTTAATAACCTGCAGTTTCCATAGTATTTCTCTCTATTTTCAAAGTTTCAAATACTCAACGTTTAAGACAATTTTACAAATGTACACACGATTACTAAGAATACTATTAGTTCACAGCAACCTATTTAGAAGCCAACTAAAAGAACAAATGATGCTTTAGGGTTCAAAATCGTGGTGACTAATTATATTCAACATAGTTCATAAAAACGAATTAACAGGTGTTCGATGAAATCATTCAATCATTCACACATTTTTGATGTATTACCAGTTTTCGCAGATAAATGAAATTCCACTACAAAAGCGTGAACTTGATTTGAATTCAAATTCAATCTTCTCGTTTTAATTGATCATCATAAATGGAATGGTAAAGATCTGAATACAAAGAACGAAAGTTTGCGCAGTAAACTATTACCAGTCCGTAAAAACCAATCCTATTAGCTAAATGAGTTAGGTGGTATGCCCAACTTAAAAGCTGACTAACTTTCCCGCCCCCTGAAATGGGGTATTTGTCCCATTTAAATTAAATGCATGCATGTTTAATTGTATTATAAGTGCGGGCATCTTTCGGAACGATTGAATTAGCTGAGTGACTACTAAACTGTGAGATGCTCCATGCTCAACGGAATATCTAAGTCAGCTACTCAAATATAATGAAACTGCCAAGGAACTGAACTGAGGCACGTCGGTCTCAAATTCTGCAATGGTCCTCAGCTGAACGAGCCCATCAGGAAGCTGAGATCTGAAACTGAATCCTTAATTCTACGCAGGCCCCTATTGAACGAATCTAATGCAAACTTTCTTGTATTGTGCTTTCGTCCACTCGGGTAAAAATGTGAAATTCTGCGTCAGGACGAGGTTGATATGTGATAAACGCTGTATCCTGAAGGAGGAAATGAATTTATAAGATGTAGCAGGGGGATGCCCCGGTCCTTAGCCACAGTTGTAGGACATGATACGTAGGGAAAGTGGCGGTCGGCATGATAGTAAAATAAATCCATTTATGAGAAGACCCAATAGCAGCGGACAATGGTCTCGATTTAAGAGGTCTCAGTAGTTCTCAAGAGGTTTCACTCAAAAATTTAATGCTGAATTCAACAAAGAACTAATGTATATAAAGAAACTGCATATGCTCATTTCGATAGCTTAACAATAATACTTTTTGTAACATTTAATATTCTTTCAAATTTAAAATTGTAATTAGAAATAATAAAAAGATGAAATATGTAATAATTTTCAATAACCACGTTTTACCATATATCTTAATATGTAATGTTAAAAACTATAATCAATTCAAAGAAGAAATTAACTACCACTCAATTTGTTAAAATCGTTGTACATATAATACAGTTGTTTTTCGCAGAAACTAAAAATGTCCATCAGTTTAAAATTTGGCACGGTGTCAGATTTTTATTTTCCCCAACATCTAAAAATAATTAATGCTAGATTCTTGTAAAGATCGTAAGAAAGATAAAACTATGCTAAATACCATATATATGTATATATTTAAAATTTTGGAGAAAAAATATTTGTCTTCTGCAAGCTTGTAGGCCTAATAAAATTGGAATTTGTTTTCCTGTTGGTTTTACTAAAGAACTCTTGTACGAAAATTAACCGAGTAATTGTTATTATATGTAGTATTTTTCCGGATTGTTTGAAAGAACACAAATAGGAGAATTGGGTTCACAGATTTGATTCTAATATGAAGGTAATTTATTTTTTAACCAATTTTTGCTCTGGGCCTGGATCAAGCCTCGTCGTTCTAATTTCCACATGAACCAAACTAGCTACCAATGTGAAATTTATTTCGCCTGACCGAATCCTTATTTTAATAGAGCTGCTAAAACTGACGAATGACGCACACGTGCGGCCGCAAAGTGGTTCTTACGAGACAAGTTTTCGACTGGCAAAAGTTTATCATCTTTTCGTCAACAAGCCCAGCAAAAGATCTTTGACATTCCCGCGCTATCTGGCTTTTAAGAACCTGGCGGGGACAAATATTTGCGCCCCTCGGCTGGCATTCAACCACGTATGTAACATTTTAACGAAAACAAACTGCCGATTTCTGGCTCTTTTATTGTTTTTTTCCGCTTTAATAGTACCCACACAGTGGCATTAGAGAGCGATTTTGTAAGGCGCGAAAGTCATCGCCAAGAAGTTTTCACTGAGGAAAGTCAGGGAAAGAAAAGTCGCATCGGGGACGCTTCGAAGCGCAAAAATTTCATTGAGGAAACGAAGCAACTAATCTATTTCCGCACGTCATGTGGGGCCCCAGAGGTGGGATCCCGAGAACGCCCACTGACGCGATCCACCACAGCACAAGAACTTTTCACTATTAGCGAAAAATCAATGAAAATACTTTTCGTCCGGTATTTTACCCGTGCACCACTTGAATGATGCTCAACACCCTAAAAACTAATTTTTAACTTAAATTGCCAAGAGACAGCAGCGCTCATCAACCCGCGCCTGTTTTTCAGCGAAGCGCGAAGGATCCCCTTGTCCACCGCTGACCAAGGACTCAAAGTGCAATAAACATTTCTACTTACGGACTCAATTTTGATGAACTTTTAAAAAACTGAATTTATAAGTAAATACTCCTCGTAGGCGTTTTCTTCGCACAAATATCAGAGTCTCGAAACACAACGCGGCTAAATCGCACAGAACCAAACTAATAACAAATTGCAAATGGCTACCACGGTCCTCCAAAAATCAGCGAGGTGTTTTAGCTTTTTAGCACAATTGTGTTTCAGTTCCGAACGTTTCTGCGAAACGATTCCGAGGTTGGTACTAAAATAATCAATTCAACGACCGGCATTTCGAGTTTTATTTGATTTTACTTTCTTTTCTTGTGAGATTGAAGGTTTGCTGAGTTATTTGGATTGCAAAGTTTTTCCTTAAATGTTTATTATCAAATTATGAGCATTTCCAAATTAATTTCTCATTATACTTAGCGCAATTAGGGCAAGTTCAGATGTATGCTCTGCAGTCAGACTACTAAAATTGAAATTTACATTTGTTTTATCAATTTCACGTTCTCATCAATTATTTTATTTTTATTTAAATCCCGCAATGAATTTTTCTTCACTTATTTTCACAAACATTATTTCTTCTAAAAATTCGGTGCTAAAAGAAACAGCTCTAGTACGTTTATGCCTTGCACTCCATTCCATCCCTCGCAAATGTCGCGCAGACGCCGTCTGTTTGGCGTATGTAACGGTTCGTTGTTCGCTCGCGCTCAGTTAACAGCTCCAAAAATTTAAAATCCTCGCTGTGAAATGGAGAAGAATTTGGAAGACGACACGATTTTTAATCAGGAGCTCGGTAACTCCATCAAGAATGAGTTTTTGCAGCTCTACAAGCGGATGGGTGAGGTTTTGAGGTTAGAAAGTGGTATTTCTCAGAAAAATTAAGTGAGTCGCCTTTTCACAGATTTTCTTATATTTCTCGGCCGTGGTTTGGGCAAATTTGTTGTTTTAATATTCAGATTGCACAATCCCCGGCCTGGAAATGTTTTTGAGCAGCAGCTGGTGAAAGGGTTCCTAGTTTTACCGTATTCTAACATTCTTAACGGTACTATGTAACTACTTCTACTTTTCAGTTCTTCGCATTTCGAAGAATTCTTGAAGGTTTTGGGGGATGAGGGAGTCACCGTCAGCATAGATGTTGCTGTCGAGACCTTCAGCAGCGTCCTGGTTTCAAATTTGACGCGAAAATTTAACATCATGTGGAACGCCCAGAGCATTACTGAAAATATTTCACTCCTCGACTACCTGAAGAAGAAATACGCCAACAGAACAAAGCCGCAATGGTAATAATCTTTAAAAAATTTTACATTATCAGAATTGCTCTAAAATTACAGGCGGCCTTACGGAAAATCAGCCCTTGAACAAACATTGCCGTTTCGCATTCGAATGCTCGAGAAGAAGTCTGCCTATTTGGACAAGCAGTTGGCTTTTCAAAAGGACCTGTTGGAAGTAAGTAAAAGCGTAGAAATATCCTTTTAATTCGATAACGCGACTCCCCTAGAACGTGGTGGTTCGGGTGGAGGAGAGCAGGAAGGAAATTGAGGCGCTGGAGCACCGGAGGAGGCAGCAGTCTTTTAACATGGACGTGAGGCTGGAAAACTTCGAGAAGATCAGGACGCAGTTGCTCGACCTCCAGCTTAAGTCTTTAGAGATGAAGTATCATTAGTCGTTTTGTTATTTTAATCATTTACTAGTTAGTTATTTTATTAAATAAGATTACTTCCATTTTCAACGTTTTGAATAGAATCTCCTTAATTGGCCTAATTCAACGAAGTAAAATGTGGTAAAAGTACTTCTCTTCGCTCTTAGGTCTTCATTTTTAATCTTTTTGCCCACAAACTAAGGGGAAACTTTTAATAGCCTTGCCTTGGGTTAATTTTGTTTTCACAAATGTAGGACATAAATCATATAGAAATTGCTCAAATTTACTTAAAAAGAACTGACTTGAGATAAACTGATTTCGGTAAAGAATATTTGGATTGTGGGCATAAATTAGTCTTTAAATATCGAATATTTATAGAAAAATACTATAACTAGAAAATAAATCTGCGTTGAGAACTGATGACCACAAAGTAAATCTCGTATTAATGTTTCATTTCATTCAATTCTGGAAAATATATAAAAAGTTCTTAAAGTCTTATACTTAGGTTGATAAATATGCTTTATTCAATATATAATAGATTAAATATATAAAAATCTAAGATAACATTACTACTGCTATATACACTGAATGATTACTTTCAATATTATTTACGTAGGTATTTTATTGTATCAGTTCCGTATCCCTTAGTTCTTTTTGTTTTACAAATGAACTCCTACAGAAGCACCAAATTATTTGATTTCGAGCGTTGTCATCTTTTATTGTGACTGGGATTCGAGTTTTCCTCGCTACATGTTGCGAAGATCTTGTCGTCGGGATATATTTCCCAAAATTTTTCGTAATATATAGCTTTAAAAACTAATTTGTAAAAAATTCTTAATTTAGGATTGGATTGGAGTTCTTACAATTATTGCCTTTCTATTTCGATTCCTTAAAGTATCGGCTATTTGCTAGTTTCGTTTCGAAGAATTTATGAGATATTTACAGCAGTGTGTTAACAAATGTTTTTCGCTCATCGAATTATTATTTTGGTGCATGGATCCCACTTCTCGAGTATAAATATCGAGTCCATACTGCCCTTCTTCCGGGAAACTAGAAGAGAACAAATTTATTTTACCAATTGCTAATTTAATCGAAGTATGCATTTTTATATACCTTATAGTGAATGTTACTGCATCGTCTGCAACGCTATGAGTAACATATTTCGAAAGTTTCTTTTCCTCAAGCCCATTTTTGTGTAATGTTGCCATGAAATCTGTAAGCGGACGAGACATCCTAAATTGCAATTCAATTCCTCTTCCGGCAAATATAAGTGGTTCCTGAGAATATTTAATTTCTTAGGTGATCCTTTAATTGCTTCCCAAATGTTTTTAATACCTGGTGCGTTATTGGAACCAAGCCAAACAACCGTGTGGCTTTAGTTGGTCCCCATTCTCCACTAGCGCAGTCTGGAAGTGGGACCATGACTGTTTGCAGTTCTTCGCAGCATATCTGTTATTAAAAATAAAGTAACATTTTAATAGAAGTCATTATAAAATTCCCTGCACTTGCCTTAAATTTGCAAACTGATTTAAATTTCATGGGTTCTCCTGTAAGGTACTCTTGCGGTGTAACAGCATTGGCGAATATATCTAAAAGGAATGCTCCAGAACAGGGAGCATGTACGCGGAAGGCGACAATATTCCCAATGACGGACTGCATAACGAACCTTTTCAAAGATACAGCGTCATAAGAATCCTCCTCGCTGTCGTAAAACTTAAGATTGTAGTGGAAGATTAAACATCCTTGCATGTCAGTCGGCATTGCTATTCGAACAGTTGCAGCTCCTAATAGTATTGAGTATATTGAAGAAAATATAGTGTATTATGGTATATTATTAATTATTTTACCAGTGTCATCCGTGTAAACGACGGCTCCGTATCCTTCGTCCGCAAAGTGCAAACCATATCGGAAGAATAAAGACCGTACAAAAGGTAGATTTTCGAACTCCTTAAGGGTGATAGGCCGTTTAAGAAGCTGCCACTCTTCTTGGAGTGGGAAAAACTCGTATATGAACTCTCGAGGATCAGTCAAAAAGTAGTGGTCGTCATATTCGTATCTATCCAGAAAATTATAAAGTTTATTATAAAATACTTAAATGTTTTCTAAAATGCAATGCGAAGATTTTCGTCCGTTTCCTAAGTTTTTTATGTTTCACACGGAACAAATGCTTAAATGTTTAGCTCAAGTAATTGTAGAATTCAATAAGTAATTTATAATGAGTAATTATATTGAAGCCCTTTTTATTTTTTTGTTATGTTGTCTAACTATAATTTTTGCATTGTAGGTTTAGCAATATTTCAATACAAGCAACTTTTCTATCCCTTGAGAGTTTTGATTTTGTTCATAGATCGATGAGCTTGTATCTGTTTTTAAAGGGTTCTTTAAATGATGCTAATATAAGAACTCAAATGTTTTATTCTCCAAAAGGGAACTCTGGATTTATTGCTATTTTCGAACGGATCTGAACGGCTACAAATTTTAGCGCCCTTACTATTTTTTAATTTTTACTGCTGCATACATAGTAATTGAAAAACGGACGACTATATATAGTTTTTGTATAAGTGCGAATGAACTCGCCTCGCAATTCTGATATCAATGCAAATGAGTTTTATTTTATGTACTAATCTTAAAGACAAGATCGTTATTGTAGTTATGTCCTTTTGTTAAACTAATGGTACTGTTGCAATGGAACTTACCTGAGGCTATCATTTTTACCGCGCCCATTCTTAGGAGCTTCCTTCGCATTAACCAAATGGCGCGCTCCCCAATTGCATTGGACGAATCGCCATGCTCCTGCGACATAGACCGCATTCCAGGAATTCCTGAATCTAGAATCTTGAAATTTGACTCCTGGCTGGTACCCGGCGCTCTTCGAGTACCCCTTGATCACGACGCAGTGCAGGCCCGCGTAGCTGCAGAGGCGCTTGAACAGGACGTGGTAGCTCTCGGTGCCGTACTTTATGCCCCGCAGGAGCCCCATGGGGGTGTCGCCCCTCAAATCGTCGTCGAAGTGCATCGCGTTCAAGTTCTTGACGGTGATCCACCTGAAGATCGTCCGGGCCTTCTCGATGTCGGAGGTGCAGCGGCCGACCAATTGCCGGACAAGGTCGGTGAACGTCTTCTGGTCTTCTTGGGCGACCTGAAACGAAAGTGGTGAGGGAGGTCTTGCAGTGCGGCGGCTGTTTTCTTACAGAAATCGCGATTCGATCGACGTCTTCGAACTCGATCGGATCGGTGTAGATCTGGAACTTGCTGACGGCAGGTGGCGCTGGCGGCGGCGCCATATTCGGGTACTCCAGGGGCACCGTGCCCTCGGTGAACTCGTCGTCCAGGAAGATGCTCTCATTTTGCATATATTCGCTGCGGCGGGCGCTGATCAGCTCCAGCATCTCGCTGGATTGGCGGTCCACCATGGCGGCCGTCTCGGACCGCTCGTGCTCGAGCATTTTCCGGGTGATACTCTCCTTTTTCTTGTTCCGTCGCAGCGTCATATTCTTCTCGAGGTCTTCTTTTTGCTGCTCATGTCTTAAAGTCAACATATTTTGTTCGTCACGATTTCGCCGTGAAGTGGCTAATTCTTTTTCAAATTTGTGTGTCAAACGTTGCAGTTCACGTTCCCATTCATCTTGGATCTCCGACTGTATTTTCTTGTCCTCCTCCTCCCGTTTCTTTGCGAATTCCCGGTACAGCTCGTCTTCTTCTCGGCGATGCTTCATTTCGAGCCATGCTTGCTCTTCACGTGCCTGAAAGTATTTACAAATTCTATTCATAAATTCAGGACAAATTTTATGTTGGCGATTTCATAACGGTTTTCGCAAGATTTCTTTTTAGTTTTTCTTAAATAACAACATAAGTAGGTAATGTTGGAGCAAATTTAGAAAAATATTGGAGAATACTTATGCAAATAGAAAACAAGTTTAACGTGCGAGCTCTACATATACAAAGTTGGAAAATATAGTTATTCCAAAGATTTTGTTAAATAACAACTTAGTTTAAATGTAGCCTTGCTCTAATAAACATTGTCGTAAATTAGTCAACAAATATTTTTCTACATTAAGGTATTTCTTTCTGGAGGACGTAGAAAAACTGGTGTTTTGAAATTTTTGAGTAAGTCTAATCGGAATTAATTATCAGATTAGTGTTGAAACTCTAAATATCATAATTGGCCTAGACTCTAGTTCTATGTATGTAGGTATATAGAAATAGGTAATATTTTAAAAACAATTAACAGAAATTTGATTAACCGACTGTTTATTAAATCTGCAATTTCGATTACTAAGTATAAGGCTAATTCAAGCCGGAACAAGCTTAGTTTAAACCGGCTTTAATTAGGCTTAAGCCTGATAGCCTATCCCTTTTTTTAGTAGTCTTCATTGTTTGTTTAGAAAATCTAAATGAAATCGGCTGAGTGGACTAGAAGTAATGGGGGCATAGGCAGAAGAACTCTTAAAATTATTATTAGTAAGAGAACTATGCAATTAATTGTTTTAATCTTGGGGGATCATTACGCTGCAAAATTGTTAGTGGTAATTCGACTCGAACCATTAATAAGAGAATCCAAATTATGCATTATGCTATGCATCTAAGGGTTTGCGTTATGGTAATATAGCGATTTAGAATTTTAACTACTTTTCTCTAAAACGTTATAAATTAAATGTAAACACAGAGGTCTTTAGAAACTCAGAGCCATTGTTTCGTTGCTTTAGAAGCAATTCTTTGTTCCCTCCGCTGTTGGGTTCACTTTATTTTTTTGTAATGAAAGGTAACTTAAATATTGTCGCCCTAATATGCATCGCATCGCCATTGTTGTTTGCACAAAAAATTGCCGAAGCGCAACGATGAATCCCGCTTCTGTAGAAAAAAATGTTTTGTTGTAATGCAAATTTCGGATGCAGCGAATTGCACCTTGCTCCGAACTGCATATTTATTAGGTGCATCACAGCAACCGGGCTGCAATTAAGACTTGTGCATACTTATTTCAGGTGATTCGCGGAACCCCACCGCGGACCCGGGCTCACCTACATAACGCGTCTTCCG
This sequence comes from Tolmerus cingulatus, assembly GCA_959613345.1. Classification (NCBI taxonomy): domain Eukaryota; kingdom Metazoa; phylum Arthropoda; class Insecta; order Diptera; family Asilidae; genus Tolmerus; species Tolmerus cingulatus. The sequence continues at coordinate 5,788,099 of OY390708.1, forward strand.
AATGGATTTCGTAACCAGCCGTCGTCTATCAGGCCGATGTATCTTTTCTCATATGGACCAAACCAGGTACGATTTAGTTCATGTAACGAGTTTTCAGTTACGTCACCGAGTCTGCACGGCTTTCCTTGTGGATTCTCAATTAACCCACCCAGCAACAGGTTTGCGAGTTTTTCAAGAATTTATGGGTCGCCGCCTTTTTAAACAAAAAATTTTCTTGGTAGCCGATTGGTAGTCGCCGCGGCGGCAGCGTCGGTAACTATCCCGGTGTAACATGGCACTCTTCGCCGGTTTTCCTGTTTATTTTTATTTGATTTTTTTCCCTGAATCTGTGCCTCGTCTCCGAGTGAAAGTACGAGATCGACCGCTTTCTGGACGTGAAACTGCCACCTTTTGCATGTAGCATATGTATGTATGACTCGCATTCCGACTCTGTGGCTCAACATAAATCTCAGTATAAAGTGGAGGAAACGTTTTCTTTCCGCCAACGGCCCATGGGTACCGAATTGTGATCAGAAACGCGTGAATTTTGGGCGATTACTTCTTATTTTTTTCTGCTCGAAACGGTCCAAATGCGCTATGAATTATGAAAGCAATTGAGATTCATTCAGAAAGTTTGTGTCAGGTGCCCTCTTTCCCACAATGGTACAATTGCTTTGTCTACGGATTCCGAATTCATTCACAGCATATTCAGCCGCTCTTTACAATTCAAAATTCAAGTACCCAAATGTTAAATAACGTGCAATGGAGCATCTCGCTTCTTCGGAGAGCAGCGTTTACGGAGGTTGCTAAAAAACAATTAAAAATCATATGTAACTACAAAACACCCATTGAATCATACATTTTTATAGCATGTATTAACACCTCTTGTGGGTGTTTAGAAGTCGCAAATTCGCAGTGCCACCGCGGTGTTTCCACGACAAATGTTCGCGGGCAAAAACTGCCTGAGAAATCGCGATAAATTTATTCATGAAATTACTTTATTGTGCGTTAGCATTGCGGTAAAACGGTATGATTGAGATAACTACTCACGATAGCCACCTAATTCGAGCTTACAGTAAACTCATGAATCAGTCTGGCATGATGAGTGAGCAATTAATCCCACTAATTATCATCACAGTGCGCTATTTTACCGCAAACTTTCTCAATGGTAATTTCAGTTAACGATCTCAGACTTTAATAAAATCTCAAATAAATTTCCCAAGTTCTTATAGTACTGAATATTCTATGCGAAAAGGAACAAAATGCATCCGAACTGAACGTCTTTAGAAATTATGTAATATATGTATGTGTGTATATAATGTAACAGGCGGACGATAAAAATGCTACCATGATAAGAAGATAGCATGAGATTGAAAAATACCAGAAGTACGTAAGACTCTCTCAAGTAGTTGGATGTAAAAAAAAGAAGGTTTCGTGGTTACTTCATCGACTGACTTTGCGCAATTCGAAGAGTTGCAGGTAATTATCTTTAAATTTCAATGAAACATTTCGCAATTCCATGCCAACTTTAAAATTCGTGCAGTATGAAATAAGTTAACCAAGTTGCAATTTTTGGGTGAATTTTAAGTTCCCTTGAAAGCAGCTATTGCAATAAAAATTGGATGATTTTATAAGAATATCTTTACTAATATGATTCATTAGTAAAGACAGAATGTAGTTTAGGAAGATGACATTAGTGAAGTATTTTCATTCGTAAAATCTTAAGATTTTGTGGAGATAGAAATATGTATTATGTTATTTTCATGTTGATGGATTTTAATAATTATTTACTCGAATATTGGAAAATGTTTCGAAAAAATTAACCTTTTTAGTCAAAGCTCAATGCATTTCGATTTTACACATATTTGAATTCTTGAAGAAGTCTACTTAATTAATGATCAGTGTTTGGTGCGAAAGTCACTGAATCGATTCGCTTGAAATTTTAGTTACGAACAGAAAATAAGGATATCTAGTATTTGGTGATTTATTTAAATTAAATTTAAATTTATTTTTTAATTTTTGTATTTTAAATTTCTAGAGTAGCATTTTTAGTAATGGTTTTAACGATTTTCTTAATATGATAGTATTACATTACATATTTTAATTATTTAATATGTATATGTATGTACACATCTTCACTTTATAAGAATAAGACAAGTATTTGTACGGTCGTTAAAATGTGCTAAGCGAACCTCCAGTTTAAAGCATAGCTTAAACAGTCAACTGTTGTGCATTTAAATAAATTATGTTCGCTTTCTCAGTTTGAAGTGAAAATGTGCTTTAGGGGTCTTGAATCGAGCGCTTTTCGCAGCACCTCCTCTGAATGCAAAGTGTGTGAACACGCACTCTCAGTACGTGCCTTTAAAATGTAGGAGACCTACATGTTGGGTCATTACCACGGATCGCACGAAGAATAAAATTGTTTGATCCGTGAGCCCGGGAAGTGCACCAATGCTCCTGAAACCCATAAAACGAAAGCGAATTTGCATAAAACGTGAAATGATTTTGACCCGCGGCTCGCAGACTTAAGGCGACCGCGGGTACTTAGAGAGGGGCTCAAGATGCGGAGTGCGTCCTCATCTTCCCAGCAGCACGCAGCTAAGCAGTTAGATGCTTAGGTACGGCGCACATCGGCGGATAGGTGTTAACGACCGCGCAATTGGAAGTGACCTCGACGGCGAGGCTCAGGTAATTTAAGTTTGCGAAGAGCGTGGCTCAGGTACGCCGAGGCATCCCGGCCTGTTATGCCCTGAATACCTTTTTATCTACAATTAATTTCCATTATTTTCGTTTTGCCCCACAGACACTTCTCGGGAGGATCTAACTCGAGACTCACCAGGTAGAAATCAATTGGCTTCTCACGTCGCTTGTTGTACGCCTTCTGGATTTCGGTCTGCTTGAGTGCGTGCGCAATATGCAGCGCACTTGCGTCAAATCGACCATATTTGTAGTCTGAGTCAATTTGTGACGGTGAGCTGACATCTCGGTTACCGTGATATCCATTTGGCGTTGATTGTCTCGGCTGCCCTGTTTAGCGATTTCTCAAGGGTTATTGTCTTCTGGCTGGAGCAGTTAAACCTACAACATCTTGGCAACTTACCGTCTATCTCGGTGCGGGTACCCCGGATTTGCTCGTTGACAAACTTATTTGTTTTTGGTACGTTTAGCGCTTGTCTTATTCCTACGGATGTTTGGTCTAGATGACCTGGTCCGCTCTTTGGTACATGGGAACTACAGTACACCTGGAAAAGATAAAACAAAAGTAGTTGCGGTGAGAAAGTTCAAAGTAAGTAGCACTTTTGGCAGTACAAAAAGAAATTTCAAATTATATAATAGTAATTGCATGTTCCACAAACGGGGAACAAATCTTGCATGAAAACTTTCTTCAAGAATATAAACAGTTGTTAACCAAAATAGGGGAATACTTTGGAGGGGTGATTCAAAATATATGACTGCATACTGTTTTTAAATTAATTCTGAGTCTATGTCCAATGAAAATCCAGACTAGAAATTAGTTTAACATATTTTTAAAAGAGATTCTTGTTCATTTTGCGGTTGGTTGATTTCGAATGCAATGGTATTTGAAAAAACACTTTGGTATCAATTTTCATTTAATTAGTACATAAACGTGTCTTTCGAGAACCATTTTGAAAATGATTTTTAATTGATTAAAGCTTAAATATTTTCAAAGAGGATATCAATGAATAATTGATTCTATTACAATATAATTTTGGGATTCGTAATCTACAACAAAAAAAATATATTGAATTTAACTATTACTTGTTCTGTTGCATAAACGAACACAAACAATGTTAATCAGCGTATTCTAATATAACATATGTTGTAAATAACAACAATACTTAATTTTTAAAGAAGCAATTTTTAAAATTGCGGACAATACAATTAAGAGAAAGTAGTCTAGTTAAAACTCTTACAGTCTTTAAATTTACGCGGCTCTTCAGTTGAAACAATTGAAAGGAACCAAACAGAGAGAAAGCCAACTCCAAGTGATCAAAACCGATAAAATTTACGTGTTGGCGGTGCCCCAGTCGCGGAAGTGATTTGTAGGCATTCAGTCACTGAACTTGATACCTCAACTTTGCACGTGAATAAACCGATTTTTAATCGGTGTCTGAAATGCAATTCCATTTTCACCGCGAGAAAAAATAAAAATACTTTCACTTGCAGAGCATTTTTCCGGTTAATCACCACCGGCGGAATCCGTGGGGGCTCTGAAGTCAATGATCTTTCTTCTTCAAGATTCCCGAGATGAGTCTTTGTTACACAAAAGATGCCCTCCGAGCGAAAGAAATCCTGTGAGAAATGTTGCGCTTCTTTTGGTCCGATCAGCGCGATCTAGCCGCGACCGCAATCAGGTGAATTCATTTCTTACGCAAGTGGCTTTTGCTTTGATTCAATTTTCCACGGCAGCACCGCGACAAATTCCGCGGCCTGATGCAACAACAGCGGTTTCAGATCTGACTCCGATCTTAAGGTGTTGCGCGCCCCCCGCGCCCCCCGCACAATTACCTGATCAGACGCAGGCGATTCTTGTCGCCCGAAGAGGGTGTGGCCTACGCTAAGAAGATCTAGGAGATCTAACAATTACCTCCTTGTCTTCCTGGCGGTGCTGGTTGTTGTAGTACGTCTTCAGAGTCAACTTGGTGCCGCAGTGGACGCACTTGAAGCAGCCCGCGTGGAAGAAGGTGAAGTCTTTCAGGGGGCCGACGCGATCCACTTGGTAGACGATCTCGTTGCACCTGAGGCAGGTGGACTCGTAGAAGTTGGGCCGGTACATTATCCTTTTTTATCTTCCAAAACTGATTTACTTTCAGGCCTCGATAGGTGTCGTTTACATCCGCGGCTTTGTGACTACTGCGAGGACGGGAATTGGCCGCGGTCCGCAGTCACATGGGTCTGCCGTTTTTATCTTGCTCGCCAACCCGCGGATTTGCAGCCACCGATCTGAAATGAAAAGTAGTTCAAATTAAGAGCGACTCCGGTAAAAGTGCATGCGTTAGGTGTGTGGTTACGCTTGAACGGGCACTGGTTTTATTTATTTATGTTTTTCTTTTATCTAATTGTTGCTCTATTCCTTTCATCGCGAGACCCCACCGTGTCGCCGCTGCGCTACCATAAAACGTCCCACATTGCATTGCGCGATTTTTGATAGTCGCGAAGTGTGTGGATTATGAATGAAAGCTGAAATCGAATCGATTGGGTCTTGAATGAAGCGCCTTGCCGCCACTCCCTAAAAGGAGTTCGCAGGTTGCTGTGAGTAGAATTAATTATGTTTTGATCTTGCCACTCGGCGACCTGTGGGCGTTTTCAATTTTGTGCACCGGTGGGCGTTGTTCACTTTTAAGCCCGCGGAGTGCGGTGTACTCCAAAACGCTTTCGATTTCTACCGACCTTGCGCGCCAAGTTATTTACGATTTTTTTCAAACAAGAGATGCCGCCTATTTTGAACTATTTGACCATTTTGAAGTGAATGGAATTTAAATGCATTTTTTACATAAATATTTCAAAGTTTCAGCACTTCCGCTCAATGAGTTTGTTTTCGTAGTTTTGCGATAGTTTCCTTTTTGGAAATCGCATGGTCAAATCCATAATTTGAATATAAGGAAAATCAATTCTTCGCCTTTTGCTTAAAAATTATGGTCTGGTCAACTTTAATTTGTACATCACTAATTTTTGAAATATCTGAAACGATTCATCAACTATTTGTACCAACACTTTTTGTATGATTGCTCTACTAGAGATATTATTGAAAAAGTTTGTTCTCTCTTTCAGTAAATAAATGCATATTTGCTAAATTTTGTTTAATCCTAAAGACATGTGTTATGCTTCATATTTAGGTACTATAACAATTCCATTGCCATTTCTATTTTCAAATTCAAAATGAAATGTATTTTGTTACTGTAATGGTTTCTTACATACTTTCCAACACAAAATAACTTTTATACTAATCATATAAGCATTTTTATTGGTATGCAAAAGTTATGACTAATTATTGCAATCAAAACTGACTTATGGCTAAAAGCGATTAAAATGAATTAAGCCATGAAATTGATCAATTTCGTGGTTAGTGTTATGACTATTGTTGTGCGTGGCTCTTATAGAGAGTATATGCAGTTCTAATAGTTTAATTTTATCAAGGACCTTTTGTCCATTCTATATAATTCTTAGTAATTTTCTACCATTCTCTCATGAAATGAGTTACTAATCGTTAAATTTCAATAATTGGTTAGACAGGTAAATTTAAATAAATTAGATAAGAGGAACGATTTTTTTAAATCGTTTTTAATCACTCGTTAAGGTTTTGTTTAGTATCGTTAAATGAAGCTAGTTATAAAAGGTAATTCATGTTCAAAAGATGCATATGAATTTCTTTTGCAAAATTAGAATTTTGCATAAATTGATTGAACTAATTGAAAAAACTTGTCATCTATGAATTATTAATTTTCATGGAAAAACTGGGAAATATTATGTAAATAAAATAGACGACACCTTGACTTTGTCGTTAATTTTTTTCTTGGAAACATTTTCTATCAAGTCAGGTAGGCCACAACTTCTTAAGCAATTAAGAAGAAAAGAACCTTTAATACAATGCAAAAAAGAATTTTAAAAATAGTCGCTTTCATAAATCGAAATAAGAAAAACCACTCTCAAGTGATAATTGCGTAAAAGACTTCATTTGGCCACTTCCCGACCGCAACGGAAGTCTCTCCCATTAAAAATCACCAGAATGAAACGTTTTTCCGTGAACACTTTTTGACTAGTAGGTTTAACTCTTTTTAATGTTTTGCGGGTAAACATGACATCCGCTAATCTCCCACGACATTGAACACGCTCTTTAAAAGTCAAAGCGAAGGTTAATTGCTTGTCTTTGATAGTGCACTTGGCGTAAAAGTGAGTAAATTTTAGTCACCTACATGGTTAATGGGATTTAATTGCCTTTCTTGAAAATTAGATATGAATCCATCTTTTTGGATTGTTGATAGAGGATTATTTTTGAATACATTTTTCTTATTGAAGATCTTCTTTTGAACTTTTATTTTATTCATGTATGTAGGACTTTTTGTAAATTTAAGACTATATTATATCTTTACTTGTCTGGGAAAGAAGAATTTTGCAAGTCTGAACTTGGGTTGTGAAAGAATGGATCTTTTTGGTTTAAAATATGCGTTCACAAAATAAAAACTAAAATTTTCAAAAAGTATTAATAACATAATATGCAATAACAAGCTGTATTGGAATAATTTTTGAAAATTAAGGATTTAAATAGTAATTGCAAATAACTGATAATATCATTTCGAACTGGAACGATTTAATTGTATTCAGAATAAAAAGTCTTGAATGAAGTTAGTTTCCGATCGTTTCTAACTATGTCTATTACTCTCTTTTTGTTTCTGTCTTTTAAGGTCAAAACTCTTAAAGAAGAATTTAAAATTTCCAGCGAAAAGCGAAAACGATGAAAGAATCACGTGTTAGCTCTGCACTCACATGACGGTTACACATGTTTCTTCTGAATTCCAGAATGACAAAGTGAAAGCGAGTAGAAAATGATCGCTAATCAATCATTCTATCATTAATTTGTGACCGACTAATTACTCTTGCAGCAGAGACTTGCATGCGAAAGAACAATGAGTATTGCGCTCTGTTATTTTTGTTATAAATAAAAATTAAAAATTCAACTACAAAAAGTTCATCTCATGCGGAACATATTTATGTAGATCCGAGCAATCACTTATTAATTACGACTTATGAAGATTTTCACTTTTTTAATTGCAGCACGACGAATTCGAAAGTTTTGAAAGGCAAATAACCCGAACGAGTTCATTATCACTAAAAATTTATGATTTTACATTGCAACTTAAGGGGCAAAACTGATTGAAGGTGCAATTAAAGCCAGGCGGCAGAAAATAAGTGAAATACTGAACCAATTCATAAGTCCTTGAGTGACTAAATCGAATGCGATTTTTAGCTTTCATTTTTAAGCTATTTCTGACTACTCTTTTTGTGCCACAGACGATAAAAAGTCCGCTAAATTGTTATCGTTCAGTTCACCTTAACATTTTTTATATTTATTAGCATGGGTGATTAATTATTATAAAATATATCAACTCGAGGGCAGTGCATTTATTCGAGATAAAATATTTTTCTAAATCATTGCAACAGAAATAAAAGTGAAAATGCTTTTATTATTGCTATAAACTTTTAGGGTGTGGGAGGATCTCAATCTGCCGATAACAAATATACCGCACCCTTCATATCGAATTTCGAAACAGATTTTTAAGTGTCTTTTTATTTTGAACCCATCAGTTTTATCTGGTGCAATTTAGTGCTTCACTGGTATTAAATCGATTTCTTGGATTTTCTTTTTAGACAATATGAAAAAGTCTTATACATATAATATGGTAAATATTGTGGCTTTTTGTGGTGTCATCGATTCCGGGTAAAATCAATGTAGGAAATGTTTAAAAAATCTAATCTGATATGGTATCAATCAAAGCAGTTAAAAAACAAAATAAAAAAATAATAGCATACAATTTCAGTCCAAAAGAAAAATTATGTCAAATAGAATACGATAGATCCGCTTTTCTTCATTAATTCATAGGTTGATTATGTAAAGTATGGCCTTTAAAACTTTTTTGCAAAAGTTCAAAATTTCAAGAAGTTATTCAAGTTTGAAATGCGCAGATTTGTTTAGCTATAACGCTATTAGCGCTTTTCTATAGATAGTTTTTTGGTATAACACACTAATTATTAATCGTGGAATTTGGAAGGTTTTTTTGAAACCTACAAAACTAATTGCTAAATTAAATATTTATTTTTCGTACCCTTATAGTATGAAGTTTTGGATGTTCTTGTTTTTTATTCTATATAGCATTCAATTTTTCAAATAGCAGTCACTTATTTCGGACTGTTTAATTTAAGCTATAGGAGCTATATTTACGAAGTACATATAACCAAATCGTATGCTATTTTTATTTTTAATATGCAATATTAATTTTTCGAAAAGGCATAATATTGTGACACCGTACTGACTTTTATTCTTAAGTAATAAATTATTTTTCTAAAGTGCCAACGAGCTCCTAGCAACGTTACAATTCCGAAAACACTCTTGACTTATATCAGAGGAATGCCTTAACGTCGAAGTCGTATGGTAATAAGATCTTCCATCGACGTCGAATAATTCAAAGCCTACATAGACTGCTCCTCCTCGCTTAAAAGGAATCTGTATGACTTTAATTACAACCGGGGGCGATGCAATTGCAGCGAAATTACAGCAGTTTCGCCGTGGGGAACGACTTTACGCAGTAGGCAAGAGACTGCTTTACGAACTACGGCGGAGCCCGAGAAAATGATTTAGATCAGTGAAGATACCCCAAATTGAGCGGTTCCAATAAACTTGAAAAACCAAAAAACGATGCTCAGAATTTATGATCCTGGACAATGAAACGATCATCTTGGAGCCACTTTCGTGCAGTTTCGCGGAACATTGCCTCCAAGCAATTAAACTTAATCTCGTCAAGCGGTGTCGAAGCGGAGTAACAAAAGATCGTAAAGATTCGCAAAATTGTCACATCGCATCGGCTCGAAATTTGCAGAATGCGAAGAGTAATGCGTTTTCGAGGTAAGCAAACATGCCCAGTTCTGCTGACCTGTTTTCTTTTCCAGTTGCAAGACCGCTGTGTAGGATGTCGCATAAATGAAGAGAGGCCTTAGCATAAAAATAAAAGCATAAAATAGCACTGTCCGTCGGGTATGTTGGCCACATTCCAGAAAACAAAAGACTTAGACGGCAAACCTGGTCGTTCATTAAAATTACGTTTTTGAAATAATCAACTAATTTGAGAAGAACTTGTTCGTCTCGGAAACCTGTTTACTATACGATTTCTATGGATTTTCGCTATTTATAGAGCGCCATAAGCATACATACACGTAATGCGACCTCCAGAGAAATGCCGCAGTTAATCCATAATGGTTTGCGACTTCTGCACTCAGAGCTGAACTTGTATGGGAGTTGTAACCTAGGGCACTCCGGAGTCACTCACAGACACCCAGTGCGCTTAGAAACTCGTTTCCCGCAGTCTTCTATCGGGAAGATCAAAAATTTTTCTTCACTCAATGTCGGTGCGAAATTTTTGTGATTTCGTTCCGCGATTTGGAGTCCACCGTGACACTTAGACACTTGCAATGGAAGTTTTCTTGGTTTAAAAAAACGAAAACAAATTGAGAACACCCAAGAAAATTTCAAGCACAGTCGATGGACGTTGGTGCGAGACCACGAAACACGTCACGTCGTTACGATAGAAACCTCGCGACTAACTTACCTCTCAGGTGGGATAAAGTCTGAAGAGCAAGTTTTCCAGGTGCTCAATGAACGCTGCATTCAGAAATACGTCTACCTGTTGTGCTACTACCACAGGTAACTTGTTTTCGAATAGCCAGCCGACAACCAAACATTTACTTTTATCGATGGTTGTTTGAACACAGTGGCGTTCGCGATCGTAAACATTTTCCATTTTATTTCCAGCAAGATCGCACAATCAATTTGTTTTTTTAATTTGATCATTTTAATAAAATAATTGTTTACTTTTAAATTGATTGGTAACTGACATTTGCCTTAAAATCGTTTATCTATTTTTGTATGCTAAAATATTACTTCAAAAGCATATCTTCTTTTATACATAAATATTACACCTAAGTTCGGCTAAAATGCTCATTTAAGGTTTTTTGTTATTGTTGAAATTCGTGATCACAGAGAACCGCGTAAATCGAGGGAAAGGATGTAATCAGATTTTGTACATTGTAGTTCTCTGCGAATGATCGTAGAAATAGCATAATTTTAGGCGACTCCCAGAAAATTTATTGAGAAAGAGCTTGTATTTCTTTAAAAGTCTTTAATTTTAAATTAATCGTTATAATTTTGGTTAACAGTTCTTAATAAAATTTGGATAATAAGAGTAGGTTTTCAAATTAAGTTTTAAACGTTTACTAAAACATCTGATATTTAGTGATAGTCAATTTGCTGTACGCTCTTACTTGAAAATTCGGTGATAGTTAATTTTAATTGTACTATCTCTAAACAATTTAATGATACACTGCGCATAACTAAAATAAAAGAATCGATTCCACGTTACCTTAGGTGCTATCAAATTTCACTGAAAGCTCACTCCAGTCGTGAGGACGCCGCTTTAACCACGGATATAAAATAAAAGTCTGTAAAACTTTCGGCTTCAGAGACATCTACCGCGTTTTGAGCGAAAAAGTAGGTTGTCTCGGATATTGTAATTTTTTATTTAGCTCGAGTTACGTTCACAATTTAACCCGTATTTGCAAATGCGAAAGATTCAGTCACAATTTAACAGTTTATGTAGTTGCGGAGAATAATCGGTGTTTTTTTGTGTAATTCTATTTCCTTTCAAAATACTCTTTTTTAACATAAATATTATAAGTTTTTAATGGATAATGACTGCGTTTCGTTTGTTCATTCGAAATATTCGTTATATTCCAGAAAGATTTCTTTACTCGCCTAAATCGTTTTGAATATTTCGATTTTGCATTCTGTTCCCATTTTTTCAAATATTCTTTTATCTTCTTGATTGTATGCTTTTCAAAGTTTTAAAAATTGTCCCATTACACAACATTTTATTGTAGTTATTAAAAAATACTTACTATTTTAAAGATGAACCGAACAAGTTATAATAAATATTTTAACTATTTATCTGGTCACTTTGTTATTGATGTTTCATATTTTACTTGTACTAAAAAAGTTAAACAAGTGAAGGAAAATTTTGCCTTATAATTTGTTTTCGCTTTTTGGGTGAATATTTAAGACCTTGTCATAAAATATCACAATTAGACAGTAATTGCGAGGCCACTTACCTCTTGTTCTGTCTTAAAATAATTAATGAGACATGCAATAATAAATAAATTAAAATTCAAAATTAGTCTTAAAATTAAATATAAGAAATAAAGAAAACGAAATAAATCTTCAGAAACTACTATTTTATTTATAATTTGTTGAATGCTTCTTCACAGTAACAATGCAACAGTTTAAAACAGTAAATGTGATCACATCATAAAATATACAAAAGTTATTATATAATCGAAAGACGTCTACAGTAGTCATCATCACAAGAGAGTTTACATTATATTGAACAATTTTATCGCGTAGCCTATAATCGCAATTAAAGCTTAGAAGTAGGTCCTATCGATACAAGTAGAGTTTTAAATGTCCAGCATTTTGTTAATAATTTATCCAATAAAGTAGCTTTATATCTTAATTAATCTGTTGTGGTTGATAGAGGCCAAAAATACTTTATAGTGCTAAGCACGCCGCGCTCTTGTACTTGGGTAAAACCTACTTAATACTCGTAAAATAGTTAGAAATATACAGTCGCCGGGAGAGGGCGATTTTAACAATATCTGCCGTCGATGCGGCGAAATAGAAAAATTGCTTACGTTTAAGTAGCTCTTTTTAGGTTTGTTTGTATCTAAATAAATATTTTGTATAAAATACTATGGAAGACTTGAAGTAGGTTTAAGCTCGCCCGTTGGTGGAATTTACTGGTGTTTGGAGATCTTGTCGCGAAGATGGCAAGTTGCACTTAGCACTCCTTCTATCAAATAGATCCGATACAAAGTTCGCCTGGAAAGAGAAAAAAAAATCAATGTTTTAATTTTAAGTTTTTACTGTATCCTGCTTAATCCTATTAACATATTTTTTTTACTTATTTACTTCTTAACCATTTAAAGAGAATTTCATTCAATCAAATAAATTCTAAAAGGAGTGAATACTTCAAAACTTTGAACTACCTAATTGATTAACATATAATCGATAAAATAAAACAAACCATGCTTATAATGTCGCAGGGGTTCAATCGTAGTTATGTTTGTCAGTCGAGCATGCCGTCAATCGCGATGCCCTCCTCACCCTTTCTAGTCGGAGCCATCGTTTATGATAAATTAATTATATTCCCATATTTTATGCACCGAGCAAGCACAGCTCGCGGTTGTTTCGCGTGTTGACATGAATAATTTGTTTGCATGACTGGGCTAAACCTCGTGCCCACGGGCAGAAGACTCTTTCTGCAACTGTCCAGTAAAATATTGGAAACGAAATAAACTAACGTCTTCGGACAGGTGTAATAAATTCAATTGCACAATTAAGATATACCAAAAATGTTCCTTGCGTCAAGTCGGGGGTAAATCCGTTCTTGGCCTCTCGTGATTGCATCACATTTCGAATATTTTGCGATGGTAATACACGGATTTAAATTTCTTCGATAAATTGGAAACGAAACATAAAATTTATGTATCGCGAGATAAATCATGCTCCCCGAAAACAAATTGCATTCAAATTTTGTCCCGAATCGGGCTATCGCACGGAAGCGATCGCTGCAACATTTTCTCTCTGCTGACGGACAGATGACCTATTGGTGCATTTCAGAAAGTGTTTGCATTTTCTAGTCGCAGCCACACTCAGAAATGTTTGAGGGAGTGCTTCAAGAGTCGTGACTCAGATTTTGAGTCGAACACTGAAATACCAGTTGATTTTACTGAGAACAAGAGACCTGCATTTTTTTAACTTTTACAAAAATAGGGGGAAAATTCCCAAACTATATTTAGAAAACGTATAATTTTAATCAAGGAAAATACGCTCCAAGAGATGTAGCACTTAATATCTGTTGGATTATGGCAAAATGAAATTTCACTGTAATATGTATATAATGTTTAAAATATTTGCTATTTAGTTCCTTAAAGGAACAGAACAAAAAATCCATTCATTCGTTCATGTTCCATGAAAAATCTATTTACCAAAAATCATAAATCTCTTCGTTTGGGTCAACAAAATTAATTATTTGTTTCCTCGGTTTTAATTTTTATGAGGTTTTTATTTGTACAAGAAATGGAAATTTGTTTCCAGAGGGTTTGCCCGCCTTTATAAGGAGAAAGAAAAAGAATCACTGCTTAAAAGCAAGTGGAGCAATTCGTCGGAAAGATTTTTATTCTTTGCAAGATTATTTTGAATTGTTAAACCGAGTGAAAAAGAGATTAAATTTCAATCAAATACTTCTTGATAGGTTTTGAAAAGTAGCATATTCTTTGATAGTGCAAAATTTTAACTCTATCTAGTAAGGCTTTATGAGTTATATGAATTTGATATAGTAGAGCTTTAAAAATAGTTCTGGCATTCGACTGAGAAACCCTAAACGTAGTGATAATATTTCAAGATCAAAACAGCGGGTCGTTAAGGTGGGATTTTCTCTTGCTCGCTAAAGTGCTGACTGATGTAACCACGCATGTACTCGTATGTTGCCAAAAGTAGGCATATAAACATAAAATATGCAGAATCAAAACAACTTACCACGAGAATGGCGCAAATGGTTCCCAGGAGCGCACCTGACAGCACGTCTGACCAGTGGTGCTTGTAATTGGACACGCGGCTCAGAGCCGTGGCCCAGGCGAGCATCACGAGCGCGAACTGCAGGAAGTGCCTCACGAGCTTGGAGCCCCGCCACGTCATCCTGGACTGCAGGTAGATCTGGAAGAAAGTAACCTGTCTGAGACCGCCGTACGCACATAACTGGGATTGCGCGCGTCTTATCGGGGACGCCACTCACCGCGCAGTAGACCATCGTGTACGCCGAGAAGCTGGAGTGTCCGCTGGGGAAGGACAGCCGCATTTCCTTTATCATGCGCTGCGTGGAGTTCGGGTTCCGGCACGTGAAGTCCTCGATGTACTTCCCGAAGTTCGCCGGGCTGGAGCAGTCGGAGCCGTCGGGGAGAATGGGATCGCATACCTGCAAGGGGAGATAGTTGGGGTGTCAGGTTTGCGGCTTCCATGTGCCCTCGGGAATCTGCCCAACTCAGCGAATAATAATTTATCTTAATTGAATTTCTTTTGTAAATATAAACATTCCGAGATGAAGCAGCTTCCGCGGTTAATTAGCACGCCGACAGCCAATTGATAGGCTTTTTCTGGGGTGGCCAGATTTATTTTCTCATTTTATAACTTCCATAGTAACTAAAATTCCGTAGACGTAAATATATTACTGATCAGGTAAAACATTTCGCAATATACATAAGCTGAGCAAGAAAAATGAATATTACACAATATATTGCTCATATGTATATACGTTTCCAAAATCTGTTCTTCGATTTCAAAATATGTTTCGTATTTAAAAAATATTGAACCTCTATACCCTCAAAAACAAAAATACATCGCAGTCGATTTCTACCTCAGAAAACATTACGCAGGAGGAGGGAATCTAATTTTGAGAACGTAAATAGTTTTAGTATTCTAGAATAGCTAATCAGCATACTTTCCACATTTAATGGTTTCAGTAGCTAAAATTTAGAAGTAAGCAAATAAATTAAATGATCTTGAACTAAAACTGTAGCAATTTAAAAAAAAGGTACTTGGTAAGGTTTTAAAATTTTAAAATTAGATGCTTTTATAGGGATATGAGGTTTACATCGATAGTTGTTTATTGGTGCAATCCGAATTAAATTCCGATTCCAGAGATGTTCGTGGGCAGGTTTCACCCGCATTTTAACATTCTTAGAATTAGAGTCTCGACCAGTTATTAACCGTCGTAATCACATAGGAATTTGTTGTGTGCTTAGAACAAATAGTTATTTTTAAATTACTAAATTTTCAATTTTACATAACGTAAATGTGTTTTTACATTTGTAATAAAAAAAATTGTTCCAATTAATAATTAAATCCGCATCGTCTGGTCACCCTAATTCTCCTCGTTAGTGCGTGTCGGGTGCTAGACTTTCTTCCAGAGCCGATTGAAATGTTCCTGGACGCGAGATAAGGTCTGCTTAACGACCTAAGGGCGCGGAGGAGGACCGATTTGTTGATCGTTGACCACCTGCTGAGCTTGCATGAAAACGGCGTCCGCGAAAAGGGGCCCCGTTGGAACTCCGCGCAGCCTCTTTCGCGGACCTATTACTCCGCGATCGCGACTAGACGGAAGAATGCGGCCCGAGGCGCCTGCAGCCGAGCGCCAAGCGTGGCGAAGTGAGCCGCAATAATGGAGACATTCGCCGGGAATTTCCAATTTAATTGAAGAAAAGCGGCAGGTGTCAAACCTTAATGTGACAAATTGCTCACCTTGGGTTATTTATCGCCCTGGGGAATGATAAAACTCACGCCGCGGACCGAACGACTGAATCGGTTTACCCAGCTCCGAGGGGACATAAACAAAGCCAGGAAAGATATAACTCTTATTATTTTATCGATTGTCATCGGGGGTGGACAATGGCGAAAAATGTCCTGCAAGAAATGTGGATCGTTTCAAATTTGCTAACTGCGACATTTGTATGCACCGTGCAAGTCCACCGACTTCGATATGCAAACGCGATTGCTAAATTGAGCGATAAAAGTGATGTCCTTTCATAATTTACATTTATAAGCAATGCATATGAATTTGCATTATCAAGGTTCAATTGCAAATTACCACATTACAACTTTAGATGAACCTTTTTTAGACAGAAACTACTTGCATCCGGTGATACTGACCGTGTCTATACAAACCGACTATGCTTAACTTTAAGAAATTAGTCAATTTTGAACGTATTCATTGATTTAATTTGCTCAAAATGTTGTTAACACTATAAATTTAATTAAAAATTTTTTAAAACTTTTAATGAGTTCATTTACTCATTTTACAGAAAAGTCCGAATTAACGCCTTTTAATAGAAACTTATGACAATTTCTCCAACTATCATCAAAGGGAATTCAAATTTCAAGGTAATTGTAATTTTTATTTATAATACAATAATCTTTTTATTCTATTTGAAATAATACAACAAGGAAAAATGATGATATTAAAGAGATATTTTTAAGAATACATGAAAAATTTCACATAATTCATTTTCAATTTTTGTTGGTGTTTTTAGAATTTGCATGCTAGAAGAATATGTATTATAACTGCGGTTAATTTTATAGGGAATTTGACAGGGTAATAAAACAAAGAAAATGCAATTTGAGCAATATAGACATATGTACCTACATGAAAATCCAGTCGAAGTTGTCTAAAGACAAGAAGCGGCATGCATGAAAGACTCTCGATACATTGCAACATTCGCACGCAAAGTGCACTTATTTTGTTTTTACCCCCGAGTCTTTAAATTCTGTTTTACCTTACTGGTTTTCTTGTCTGGAAGGTTTATGCAAAAGAAAAGCATTATCGAGTCTTTCTTCTTAAAGACTTTTGCTATGAAAAAAGGTTCATAAAAGCAGAGAAGTACGCGCCCTAAAAGAATGCGCTTTTCGATTTTTCATTAATTTCGAATGGATAGACCAATCGATAGTTAATGGTTTCTGTAATGTGATTTAATTTGTAGTTTAGGTGTTAAATCATTTTCTTTAAATGTTTTACTCGTCTTTATTTGGTTCAATATAAAGGAATTAGCATTGATTTAATTAAAAGATGAGTAAAACTTCAGATTTCGTCTTGAAAATTTACATATTAAAGCAATATTACTGACGAGAAGTTGATGAAATTCTGTCACTTCTAACTTAATTAAAAAGTTATGAACTAAAATGTTTACTGTGCCCGGGCAATTTGAAGCTGCTTTAATGAACACATAATGGAAGGGACTAATTAAGAAGCTTTGGTTCCCTTTTTGGGCAACTCTTTTTCTGTTCCCATGACAAAGGAATGCTAATAGTAGTTATGCATTTGAAAGAAGCGGCTAATTTAAAAGCTGAGAAGTGAGCATCAAAAACACAAATTTCGTTTCAAACGGGCGTGTTATTGATAGGCAGATTCAGGCGATTCGACAGTCCGGCCTTTAAGAAGTTCTCTTATTAAAACCGAAGCATGGCAAACTATGAATGAAGCATTAATTAATTAAATCTAAATGAGCGAATTCAATTAATTACCGCCTTAAACAATTAAGCCGCATTAGATACCTTATTAGCATTTTCCTAAGACACTTATCAGCCTTTTTTACCAGCAGGGGTTCCGGTTATTTCTCACTAAAGGTACTTCGCTGCGTTGCGTGGTCTTAAGATTTCTTTCTGGGCTGGGGACTTGCATTAATCTCATCATTTACTTATTAATGGATCAGTAGATAAAAAGTCACGATATTTTTAAGAGACAGGCGCGATGGCGACATGTGTTCTGCTGGACCGCTCTTCCGCGGCTCAATTGACGCGAGGTCAAAAAACTTGGCGTAACGACGAATTGCGGCTCGCTTTCGAAAGAGCTTATTTCGGCGGCCTTCATCCGACTTGCAACATAAGTGCAAAATGAAAAGTAAAAAGTAAACGAACTCTTTCTGAGAATTCGTCTTAGGACTGCGTTCCACTAAAAAATTTAATCCGAAGACAGTGAGTGTGACTGCCCTTTTTTGTGGTTCTCGTTTGGTCCATCGATTAAACCGCCTGCGACTGCGCCGCGGAGATCAACTTTGTCGCGTGCTCATAAATCAGATCAACAGTGCAGATATGGGGCTCCTTTAAGCAAATAAATTAGTTTGGGGATTTTTCTTGCCATTTCGAGAGACATCTGCAAACGGAGATAACATTTTCTCTTTTTGAACACAAGACGGGAAATTATCCTATCTGCAGAAATGCTAATTGCTGTCGATCGTACTTAGAGTTACTATTTTAAATGAAAATTTACTAAGATGTTAACTTAGCACATTTAGTGGAACGGAAGTGATTTTCAACAACTTCATTACTGTATAAAAGTTTTAAATATTCAAAACGCAATGTCAAACTAGATTTTTGTATTCTCCAATAACTACTTTAAGTTGAGAGGAACAATGGCGTTTGTAAGAATCATGTACAAATTTATTTCTTAACATAATACAGTTTAAATACAAGATCCCAACATTCTTGTCAAATATTTTAAATACACAAAGACAAAAGTACTATATATGTAATTAAAAATGGTGATAGACAAATATTTGCCTCAAAATATTGAAGAGTAATGAGTACCTAATTTAAGTTTACTATTTTGGTGATTATTTCTTTTAAATTACCATAAATTCTTAAGACGCATTCTGTCTGGTACAAATACTTGTTTAGTTTTCATTTACAAGGAATTAATGGGCATTATAAGTTCATAAGATTATTCGATAGTAAACGCCGTTATTTTACAGTAGTTTGGAAGCATAAAAGTATATGTTTATAGTTTACCTGCGTTAAAGCCTAGGAGGTAAGACATAAAATTATGCAGAATTCTCGGGCTATATTCGAAGAAAACATTAAAAACGAGTAGCCAATGGTTATGCTTAACAACCAAAAACATTTATTTGTCTAGAGCTGACGCGACTCCTTTCATAAAAGTGCACAAACAGCCATTAGTCAAGTCAGTAGGCCATTTGGTTATTATTTTATTTTACAGCGCCCGTCCGTTTGAAACAAACATATCCAGAAAAGATTTATGAGAACTTGTTTGGTCGTTAAATTTCTTCTTCCCAATCAGATAATAGTAATTCAGCGGGCTGAAGAGAAGTCAGCTTCGACATTTATGTTTACTGGGGATTCGCGGAATTCCTGGATTTTGAAAGGTACTCACGTTAATAAAGTGGGGCCGCAGCCTCCCAATGGTGTACTTGGCGATGTCTGTCGTAAGTTGGCTAACCGCTGCACCGAATCCAAAGACGCCGATCTGCTTGTAAGACTCCACGGCCCACTGGGGAACTTCCCAATTGAAGAACGAGTACGTTCCTACCGCGCTGTTCGCCTTTAGCTTGGTATGTATGATCTCCGTCGAAAGAATCTGCAAAGTGGAGAAAACGTTTATTAGTCGCATTACTATCGGGGCACCGAGTGGCGCAGATCGATCGATTCGGAACTGGTGGGACATAAATTAGATGCGGATAAATAATGCGGCTGCGCGGATAGATTGACTCTGATCCAAACTTGCGTTTCTGGACATTCGTCTTCCCGGGGAGTCTTTAAGACGGCATCCTGCACTAAGCCGCTTATAAATATTTTGCGCAACTGTCCTGTCAAGTAACTCCCTACGCCCGGCTCCGATTGCGTTTATGACGGACTTGTGATCCCCAATCAGTGCGTCGCGCATACCTGGGACGTCACATAAATCACAGGTCTGGCTCGCGTTGATACAATAACTCAAACTTTTGCATATGGCGAGATCATGGCCCCATAAGTCTTCAGGGTAATTAAATTTCAATGTAGAAAAAATAGCGCAAAGGCCCTTTATGAATTTGAACGGTCTTAAAACGTCCCATAAATTATAAGTTATATTTATGAGCCCTGAAATGCATGTGGCACCTCTGCTTGCTGTCTGCCACAGACACTTATGTTGAAGTGCTGAATTTTATTACTTATTAAACATGTTAAATTACTTAAAGGATATTGATAAAACTGGTTCTACTATTTTTGGTGTACGGTTCAAAAAGTATTTTTGTGCCAGTGATATATGTAAAAGTGATTTCTTAGCCATTAATGAGTGGTTACGGCGTGAAGCAATAATTTTCTAATGCACTGAGCGCTAATCGACAGAAATTACGATTTATATATGGTCGTAATTTTACAACTACGATAGTTTGCATGTAGTAAATCAATAAAATGTTTTCGGTGTGATTTCAAGTGCCCACAAATTATAAATAACTATAATCTTCGAGTCCTGATTTATGTGGAACAATTTACATTTACGCTTAGATTAATTTCTTTTAATCATCGAAAAAAGGTGTTTGTGACAAAAGTTTCTACCATTTCTTAACGTTATATAGTCATTTTTGTATTCACGTAAATGAGAAAGACCGGTATGAAAGCTTAACGTTATTTATGAAAAATTAGCGCCCATACATGAAAACATTCATTGTTATTCAATAATAGAGGTATGACAATTGTTATTCTTTGTTAAATTGAAATACGTTTTCTAAAATTACGAACGTTTGTCTCGTCGTTTACTAATTTTTCTTTAATCAACAAATTAAACTATTTGTTTATATTGTAGCTTTTGAACAATAGAAAACGCAGAAGTTCTCAGTTAAAGTTGTAAGTGTATGAGTACGTAACATTTTTTTAAAAAACCCTTAAGCCTTCTAAAATGAAAACGTTCTGAAAATTATGGGAAGGCTCGCAATGCGACCAATAAATTAAGATGATAAAACAGTCAGCGGAATACATATGTATGTATAGCCTTAAATTTATCATTTCGCATGAGGTTTGCTTCGGGATTAAATCCCGAGATTTTATATAACATTTTAGATATATTCAGCACATCTCTGATTAAAATGCCTACAAGAAATGACTGCAGAATGAGGGGGATGAAAAATGGGAAATTCCCAAAGAAAAATTTGGCTAGTGACGCATCCTTTCGTGGTGTATCCATGCTAAAGGATGACTAAGAGAATATTGGCGAAATCGGGGCATTTGCCAGGCTGGCGCTATCTATAAAAGAAAGTTCAACCACCTTATAGCTTTAAAGGGAACATTTTTAATAGAACATTAAATGATTTTTATAGTATACTTTAGAAATAAATTTTCATAAAATGGCACTAAAATAATTCTTGAGTCAGAACTTCTAATTTTGGTTGTGTATCTATTGATTTCGAATCGTGTCGTCACGTGTGTTACGCATCCCAATCGTTGAGTTAATACACAAATTGAGTGACTTTGGACACGGCGTAATGAATTCAAACGGGCATAGTTCGTAAATTTTCATGTTTTCGGTCAACTGAAATCCAATTTATGGATGAAATTTAACATTTTACATCCCTCAGCAACCGATAGACAATCGGGTAATTAAAATTTATTGATAAGCTGCGCTTTAAAGACTTAACACCCATGAAGCAGTCCTGGTAGTGGAAGTCGACAACACCTCCTGGGTGTTTCCATGTTGACACTTCATCGTCATAAAAGTGTAAATCAATAAAGCGACCTTCTTTCGTGGTTGGCTTAACCGATTTCGAAATCACCAGTTTATGAGTCCCTCCGCGGGGAGTTCTGTGGGTTCCCTCTGGAGCGGGCGGTACTCCCGGATGGGGCCCTCGCATGATGACGCCGACTGAATTTGAGCGACTCACATGAGTGGAAATTTGGGACCTTTCGACCGATTTGATTCCGAGCTGGGCCCGGCTTAATTAATTCTGTCGTCTAGAATTCTGGACCAGTTCCCGGGACTCCCGGGAGTGCGTAGTCTCATTTTTCAGAGAACCGAACAGAGGCACTTAGCGATAATTGGGCTGTGCACTGAAGGGTTAAGGGATTGCCCCAAATCGAGTTGCGTTATTAATGTGGTGCCCACAACTTGTGTGTCATGTGCAGCTCACGATTGCTGGGAAATTAGGGCAAATCAATAGTTTTCAGCTACAATCGCACTGGGACTGTAATGGTCAACATTTTTTCATATTTTGTGGCGTAGGCAGATATGAGTTCTGTTTACATTACTTTGTCTACAAATATTACTACGTAAATAGTGGCTTATTTCGTAATTGCATTATATAATCATTCTATCACTTTTTGTATTTGGAAACACAAATAGAAATCATTATCTTTCGTTTAATTAATACCAGTAACATAACGGACGGATTATTTCTGCATTTTCTTATATTTTTTAAATTTCTCCCAACATTTTTATTACACTATCAAATTTTTACCAGTTTTAATGATCGCAGACATAAGTTTTGATATTTGATATTTATAACTCCTCAGATGTAAAATAATAGTCACAGAAAACGCAGTTTTATGTTTTAGGAGTTTTAAAACCATTTTTATTATATTTTTATTGGCCTTCAGAAAAATGTTATGGACACCGCACATGGTATTTAAATCTAATCAAATTAAATAAAAAAATTACTTACGATTCCAATTGGCAGTACTAATCCAAGTATATAAAGCATCCAGTTTTTCACCGTAGAATCATGGAATGGATGTCGCAGTGACTCGTCATCGCAGAAGAAGCCTCTTTTATATGGATCGCCCCACAAATAGAAGAATAAGATTGGAAATCCAACTGAAATAAAACAAAAATATAAATGATTTTTTAACGCCGATACTATACATTTAAAATAGAAGATGATCAGTCCCGCCATATAAGAAATAGAACTCACTCGTAACTGTGCGAGGATCATCAATATCACTTATTGACAACAAGACAGAAATGTAGACGGAGTCAAGTAATTACACAATTAATTAATCTAAAATCGTGGCGCTCTGAAATACTACCAGTCTATCCAAAACAAAACAATAACTTGGGGCAGTGTAAGTAAAACTGCAAAACAAGAAGTAGAATAAGTAGGGAGTGTCGTAACGATTGTAATAAAACACTTAAGAAATAATTCACTGCTGAAGTAATCTCTAGTTGAGAGTGCGACTGATTTATTTTACAACCCAATTATCAAATAAGTTCCTTGGTGTCGCCTTTAAGAACAAACAGTGTGTTGTTTATGCTTGTCTTCATGGGAGAGTGTCTTTAAGAAACCTAGCCGCTTAAATTAAAAAAGACCGATTTTCACTTCATTTCTCTGGAGTTTATGTGCTTTATTTAAAATATAGTATATTTTCATATTCATTATACTTATGCGATTACTAAATCAACAAATAAAATATGTTATAATTAAGTCAGTCATTAATGGAACAAAACACTAGTAAGCGTGTTTTTACCAGAAAATTATCATTAATTTACAAGAATCTTTTTAAGAGTATGTCGAAAGAGGATGATTAAGTTGATATCCATCATGGTAATTTACATATGAGCGCGATAAGCATTCCAAAAATTAGTCAACTACATTTTACCACCTTATCGTAAGCTGACATATGTCGATAAACTTCATTTGATTAATGGAATTACCTTAAAAATTTGTTCTTACTGATATTTGAATATGCAACCGATGCAATGTTATTATTTAAGAAACATTTTGTAAACTTTAATGAAGTTAAGTGCAATGTTGTGTTTCTTTAATTAGTCACCTAATGAGAATTAAGAAACAATTTTCTACATTGAGCCTTAATGAGTTCGTTAGTGGTTGGATGTCGAAACAAAACTTGAATGTCTTCATTGCAAGCTTTATGCTAACATTGGCAATATGATACAATTATGTTGTGGAGCGACATAAATGTTGATTAAATCTATCTCCAAATGTGGATTTTTCTAATTTATAATATGTGTTGCCAGAGCAAATTGAACTTTGACAAATTTATACTGATCGATTATCTTATTAAAAACTAAAGTTATAAATCGATTTTAGCATCGAATATGAAGTTTAACTAGAAAACTTAATAATGCTGTTGTGCACATTCTCTGGCCAAATTAGATTGTGTGTTTCGATTATATTTCGTCATTTACATCGAGCAATGAGGTTTTCGTGAAACTGATAATACTTCAATGGAAAATCACCTTAATTTTCGGTTTAGACACAAAGCAACATTTCCGCACCTATGAATGAAGCAATAAATATTTTTTAGTACCTATCTAAGTTCCTTCAACGAAGATATTGTTGGCCACAAAGTTACCGACGCTAAATGTCCGCCACGGTCATAACTTTAAAGTTACTAACAATATACAGGGCGTTTCGATGTAGGCTGTGGCCAAACAGCACTTGACCCGTGGTTCGATAGTAGGTACGTCCTACGCCAGAAATAAATGTGTTCAAGTCATTTTTCTCTCACCTATACCCGACAGTGAGCATTAGCCGTAGCTGCAAAGATAAGCGCTCATTAGCCACGAAGTCGACATTTGATAAATCGCCACTTCGACAGGCGTTTTGTCGAAAGTCGAAAAAGCAGCATAATTAGGGCTGCAGCTGGGGGCATTTGGGCGAATCGGCGCAAGCTCTTCATTAAGTGCGTAGGCTGGATAATTGGCTGGGAAATGGACCCATTCATTGGCTGAAAATTGTTGCTATTATGATCAATTATGCTATGAATATTGCGAACGACTGTCTTGCTGCGCAGCAGACCAAAAGTTTATTGCGTAATAAAAGTGTGCGCTTCGGCAGGAATTGGCTTAACAGGGTTTTCAGCGACAGACCCGTGCTGGTTAAATTTTATCTGAATGGCCCCCTTCAGAACGACAATTGAACAATTGGCGTCGTTTCCTCCTCCAATGAACGCAATTCGGTTAGAATGAAGGTAGTTGGCTAATCTGACGTCTGCAGGGTCCCGGCAAATTCAATTTTCTGCAAACCAACTTAGAATGGGCAAAATCGTTTCATGTTTGTTAAAAGGAATAATTTGTGCTGGTTGTTTGCACCAATGATTTAGATTTACTCGAGGCCAGCGCTGCTGAATTAAAAAGGGAGGAAGCTCTTTGCATAGTCAACGTTATACAAATTGTTCCCTGCTCCCTTTTGAACGAAATGAAACTGGCTAACCAAGTCGCGCTATCTGTGCCACACAAATCCTCAGAAGAGATCCTTTGGATCCATCTCTTTATTTCATTCCTCGCCGGAGGATGTTTACGGTGATGAATGTGTTTTAAGGTCGTGGGAAGATGCTCTATTTAGTTAGATACATCCTGGAGCTTCCGGTAAAGCTCCACAACTTGGCATAATGCCCTCAACATGAACATTCATTCGAAAGTAAATGGAACACAGCTTTCGGTTCCGCACCGTGTCCTGTAGCCTTTTTGAGATTTATTATCCTAGAGGAAATTTTTGTATGACACATGTTCAGCATAACGTTGCAATTAAAAAGATATTTAGCCCTTTGACATAAAACCTTCAATTTTTTATAGTTTTTGTGTCTCGTTGGGTTCACCTTTTGGCCTGCTTTTTTGTTATTTATGTCAACATTACAATATAGACACAAACATACGTATGATCTAAAAGGACATTCAATAGCAATTGAAATAACATTAAAATAAACCCATAATTTCTATAATGTAATAAAGATAATTTTATATAATACGTACAAAGTTTTTTTTTTATAAGCCTTACGGCGGAAGAATAAAAGTTGAACTCAGGTCCTGACCGGGATTTTTGCCGCAATTGCTCAATTTGGAACTGATAATGTTTTCCACACACGAACTTAAGTAGAGAATATCATGCTATAGAATAGCTGGGGAGACTCTATTTATCATTATGTGCTATACGAAAAACATCATGATGTATGTAAAATTAAAACAATTTGAATCGTCCTTTTTATTCGAGCAATAAGCACACTGAGCTTGTCTGCAGAGGCGGTGAAATTCCAATTTAAAAATAAATACTGTAGTTGAAAATAGCAGACTTAGCATCTTATGAATTTATTGAGAGAGGAAATAACAAATGTTACTTGGCAACGAAGTCATAATATCGCCCATACGTTGAAGCCTAAATATTATCACCTAATTTGTGGGAGCAGCTGTGCTTCCTTGGAAATTGCAATTAATTAAATAACCCGCCTTGATTCTTCTAATTCGCAAATGGGCTTTAACAAGCAGTTTCCGTACAAATATCACAGAATGCAGTCTCCAGAAAAAGAAAGGCGTAAATTTGATTAGTCTCTAACGTGTTAAATGCTGAGTCGCAGTGTAAAAGGCTGTTCACTCCGGAAGACTGCAGAATCCTCACGCAGCCTAAATCATCATCCTACATTCGAACAATTGTCGAGCCTAGACAATTCCAGTAATTACCGGGTAACTAAAAATCAGGTCTTCTCGCCGTCTGTCTTCCTTTCTTGAAAGATGTCACTCACGGCGGCAAACGAAGTCTTCTTAACTGAAGTCACTCATTCCCACGCAACCGCTTAAGAATCACTCAATCTTGCGTGTTTCTTTGAGTCATTCATCGCTCCCAAGTCGCAGCACTCGGTTTTGATTTATCTAGGACGTAAAGTCGCCAGGTAGTTCGTTCGCTTTTTGGGTTTTTTTTTTGTCATCACTTAGGGATAAGTAAACAATCACTAAGCACGTACATACAATTCTACTTAAGGTGCTCGCCTTAAGACTCTTTACATCAGCGGCACGTCAAACAAATGCCTTTTATTGCTCGATCAGCGAAAATAATGCCTTCGGGACCCGGGTCCACCTCCCGTCTGGACACGGTGAAAAAACACTTTTACCCTATTGTAAACCAGCGAATACGCCAAGGTAGCAATAAAGTTACCAACCCAGAGTTTATGACATCTTGCTTTTCCTTGTGCACCTCTGTAATCCGGGCAGAATGTCTTGATAGTGTTTTATTGTGGGCCCTCGGATAAGACCTTTTTCATTTCGATTCACAAAAGATGAGGGAAGTTGGACGCCGATCTTTTTTTAAAGCAAATCAAAAGCCCACAAGTGCCAGGAAGCCATGGGAAAAAATAGGGATCCCTAGCGTCACGGTTTATCGTTTCGGAAGAATGTCGTTTACCTTCAGTTCGAAGTGGGTCATAAAAGGTTTAACGACATTAGAAAATTGTGTTCAAATTTGGATATTTACAATACGAAAAACAAAAATATTGGTAGTTTTATTGTTAGCAGGTCCTTATTTAAGAATTAGTCAAAACGTTACCTTTATTTATGGGTGCTTTTACTTGTCCACTAAGACAAATTTGTAAGTGCTTTAAACCATAAAATCGGCTTACATGAAACAAGGTTTTTCAATAAATTGATGAAAATTTTTCTGATACGAGTGGTGGATTTAAGGAAAAAATTTTAAATTTCGACATTCAAGATCGCGTTCATCCATACAAAATTTGTTTGAAAGAAGTTTTACTATAAGTGCCCTAATTGTTAAACTTTTCAGACATTTTATAATATAGGAATGAGTAGGTTAAGAAGTTCTCTTTAAGACAGTGTATCTTTAGTGATATTGAATTGTAAATGCGTGCTTGTCACACAAGTTCATTTTTATCATTATAGTTTTTGGAAAATGCCATAAAAATTTTAACTTTCCCCATTAATATAATTTTTTCTAATATTCGTCCTCGTGAAATAGTCTAGATCAGGTCACGTGCGAACAAACTCATCCAGCATTCATTAAATGCCTGACACGTTGTCAAAACATGTTTTACAGAGTCTGCAACTCATTATGAGATTCATAGAGATGTTTCCTCCGTCGGTGCAAAATAAACTAACTAAAAAATAGTTCTAACGAGTACCAGCCAGAACAATATCTCATTATGGCACGCCAGGGGAAATAAGTTTCACGGGAGTCGACTTATTGCAGCTTCCCTGAATCATTTAATTTTATGCGCCACAAGACATTTCATTCTTCGGGGATCAATTCCGATTTAACAACTGAGCAAACACACTTCAAGATCAAACGCCGCGATGCACCGCTTCTCTGAAGCATGAATAAGAAGCGAGCGCAGAAGCAAAGGCCGCGGCGCTAAATAATTCCACGTGTAGCTCATTTCCATCTCCAAAGACACGAGCGGCCCGGGATCTTATCCCGCGGGATATTCAAATGATCCGTCGCGGCGTCGTTGTTATGACGAATGCCTCCAGCATACGGACGGTGCGTTGTCAGCTGGTGAGGAAGGTTTGAGTGCGTCCTACTGAAAGCAAACAAACGCGACGACAGTCACCTGGATGTTATCAATTTTACGTGACGTTCGCAAACAGCCCTGGGCGGGTCCAGACGACAAATGTAAATAATACAATTAGCTCAATTACTTTATTCATTGCCACAAAGGTGACAATTTACCCTCCTCGAGCGTCAGGTACCTATTCAAAGGTGGTGAATTTTCATTCTACTAATATGCGTCCCATGAGTCATGGCATAAGTGTTCTATTTGCATAGTCAATTCAAAACGTTTGTTTCCAAGTTAATTGGTGCCATTAACAAACGTTTAGGGGTTGTAAAAAAATATTTATGCGAAATGGCAATTATGATTTCAAAATGGATGTATCTTCCTTTTTCGAACTCTAAAACAACTATTGAGTAGACACGAGAAAAATTACAACAAAATACGAAATTGGTATTTTAATTATATATATTATCAATCAAACGTTAATTTTTATTTTATCCACAGCTTGCAAGCTTTCATAACGTCTTATGAATGTATAAAAGTACGACACACTTTTTCAAAATAGCAACAGATGTTTTCAGTTTTTCAAAAATTCATTTATGATTTCTACATGTAAAAACGATACATTTGTAATCTAGGAAATAAATTATATTAAAATGATATATTTTGGGACTAAGCGGCTATAGATTAAATTTTCAGAAATGTAAGTTTAAAGTAAGTTTAATTGAATCAACTTTTGTTATAAAAAACGTTTTTTATCGGAAAAATTATGGTCCACAATAAAATTATAAAAATGTTGACTATAAAAGATGCCCTGAATTGAAAAAAGCTTTAATGTTTATATCCGTTGCATGGCAACATAAATTATGACAAAAATTGAAATTATAAGAGATAAAGTGAATTCTGACTTTTCCCTTTTCTTTTGATTTATTCAAAATCCGCTCTCCTATCACCTGAAAGATCGCTCGATTACGTCCACTTTAATCTAGACCTACTTCGAAGACGTCTTATCTGTTCTTCAGATAGCGCGAGGCCAATTTGAGACGGGAAGACGAAGTGACGCGCTGTTTATTGACCGTCAGCTGAAGACGCCACGAGAGTCAAAGACGCGCGTTCCGCTCCTCAAAGAACTCAAATGCTTCTAATTCAATTAGAGCTCCGGGCTAAACGAGATAGAATTTAACATCGTCACCTAAACGAGGTCTGGACCTTCGCTTTAGTAATTCTTAGATAAGAAAAACATAGTGTTCTTTGCGGCAAACAAGAATTCTTCGAAGTTGTTATAGTTGAGTTTGATTGGCGACCGTTTAATGAACCTTGGGGGATATGTTCAATCTCCGAATTAAATTAAAATTAAAGAGATGTCCCAGGTGGAGAATAGGTAATAATTGAAAACAAGTTTTCAGACAAGCCTAACACGATACGGGCAATGTAGGTAGAAGTAGAAATCCAAATCTAGGTTTTCGATGTCGAAAATGAAGAAAAAGTACATTGCGCGAATCAAGTCAACGTAAAAAATCGCGATTTGCCTGAGGTCCGATGATGTCATTTGCACAATGACCTTTCTTTCATTCAATGTCTGAAATGAGTCTGAGCGGTGATAGTTTGCATCGCATTATGGAAGAGCTGTGCAGCCTTCTTGTAGCGATCGGTATGCATAGAAAGTTTTGAAAATATGCATATATATTATTAATAAACTAGATACGAAATTACTTAAATACTTGCAAATAGCGAATTACGAATAAAATAACATTCAGAGATCTTAAAATTTTATACTTAACTTTGTCATTTCCTTCTTTACATTGCGAATATTTTTCTTTTCGTTTTTAGGTTCTAAAACCTAATAAATAAGGTTGAAAATATAGCTTATCATTTATTACAAAATTTTTGTTGATTCGAAAAATATCTAATTCAAAAGAAATTTTTGATGGAAGTAATTACACATAAAATTCTCTAGAAAAACAGAAGTAACACTTTATGAAGAATTGATCTTGAAACATTTTTGAAGTGCAAACATTTATTAGATCTAATCATCCGTATTCGATCATGTTTTATTATTAAAGGTATTAAACGTAATTCGCACAATGCTAACTACTTCACATAATCCGCAAACACAGACAGAAATCTTAGGTAAATAATTAACAACGCAAAAATTTCGCAGAATTTGATCAGGTGAACTTTTGCAATTTGATCTGCAGTTGCGCTATAGACCGACAAACAACTGCAATTTCAAAATTTTTACAGCAGCGATATCATTTCCGCTGATAACAACGACTATACTTGCGTAATTACGTGCAAAATTATAGGAGAGGAGAGGTATAATAACCCCTTTTTCCCAGAGGTATCTTTTAATCAAACTGCTAAAAAAACTGATTCACCTTCCGGACAAAATAAACACGGGTAAGCTTTCGCAGGTAAAAAGTTCCCCAACCCCGACAGTGATTCCATTCACTGTGACATCACAGAGTGGAGTCGAGGTATTTTTAACCGACAATCAACCACTTTCTTGGGCAGGTAACACGTGCGTAATTAAAGCACGTAAGAGAAATCACAGCCGGCGCGGAGGCCGCTAATAGGCCTTTTGTTTGCACTAGCCACAAACGGCAACATGATAATTAGAGGACGGCAATCTCGTGAGATTCTTTTCACGCGACGGCCTTCACTGAGTGATCACGAGTCTGTGTGAGTGTTCTCAGGTGTTGCCGCGCACCTATCCCAGGTGGGTGTTGCGTGGCCACGCGAACGGTTCGAAAGCCGCCAAAGCGCTCGCGGAATTTTAATTGACCGCAATAAGTGTTTAATATTTGCTCACTCGCGGAAGCTGCCACAAAACCACGAAATGTTGCAGGTAACAAGGTACTCACCACACAGAAGGATGCCGACATCGATGGCCACCTTGACCAGGACACGTCTGTTGTCCATCTTCGGATTGTTGCCCGTCAACAGTCGCGGCTCGAGGCGGACGTTGTTGTTGTTCAGGTTGATCTGCGTTGCGCTGCTGCTGCTCGTTGTGCGGAGCGGTGTTGTTTCGCTGGGGGCAAATTCGGTACTCATTTAAAAAACGTTTCCAAAGAGCGCTCAGGTAAAATTATTATCTGGGACCGCGCGAAACTCGCGGAACATCACTTGGCGGGGCAGTTCT
Organism: Tolmerus cingulatus; assembly: GCA_959613345.1. NCBI lineage: Eukaryota > Metazoa > Arthropoda > Insecta > Diptera > Asilidae > Tolmerus > Tolmerus cingulatus. Next base: position 5,819,610 of record OY390708.1, read on the forward strand.
CGGCTCGGCGAATGTCGGCGAATAAATCACCCGCTGGAAGGTGGGCCGCGGAGCTTTTCCAGCCGCTCCTCGAGTCACTCTAACGGAGCACTCGCGGCCTGGACGCTATCACCTGAAATTGAAGCAGATAGTCGCGTTAGAAGCAAAGCAAAAACCGCCAAAATCGGCGTTAGGCTGCATCTGTTTCTAGTGAATCAGACTGATAACACTATCTGGGGGCTTTTTTGATTGGTGAATTTTCTAAAATTAGTCGAAAATATCACACATACTAAGTTCCGGGAAAATATTGTAAAAAATATGCGCAAATATGAATTTTGAAAATAGATACGATCTGTATGATTGCTACTATCAATCACTTCAGCAAAATAATCGCAGACATTTTATGCTTTAATACGATAAAAAAAACCTACAAATATACATAAGTATTTACTTTTTATAGAAAAAAGGGAGGATATAAAAACTGGCATATACATACATGTAAATATTTAAGATTTCAAAAAATATATATTGGTATTAAATTTTTTATATCTTAAAATTAAGCGAGTTTAGCTTATTCATTTTATTCTTTAGCTTACTTTTTCCATTCATGTGTGCAAATTTTGTGCAAACCTCTTGGTATACATAAGTAGTTGTCCACGTATACTAAATATTCTGTCTTCAAAATTGATATTTTATCAATTACTGCTATTGTACAATTTTCTTTTACGTGGAATATTTTCAGTTATAGCCATTATTTGCACAAATATTTTTTTATTAATAACATGATTGATAACGATTAGTGACTTAGTTGCTTTAAACTGGAAATTGACTATCAAAAGACTTGCTACAAAAATTGCTCAGTAATTTAAAAGCATGATTACTTTTGTCACGACAACTTACATATATAAATTTCCAGCTGGCTGAAAACGCACAAGAAAATTATATCGTATATTTAAAAAGTTTTGAACCAATTTGATAAGTATCTATTTTAGATTATTAAGTAAAAATTGATAGTGGAGAGACAGTTTGAACAACAAATTATTTTTGTTGTAACATAAAACAGAGGATAATGAAAAATAATTCTTATAATAAATGTCTTAAATTCTTCCGATATTAAAATTATGTAGTTAATACTTGCTCTTTGAATTAATCAATCTAGAATTTAACATGCAAACAATATAAGTAACATATAGTGAGCATAAACACTTTAATGATGAAGGGAATTCCGCAAGGTAGTGTAACAAATTGCCGACATCCAATTTGAGATTCTCGAAATACTTTGTTGTACTCACTATGCAATTCCTTTTGCTTGTCACGTACTTTTGCAGTATTTGCAGAGGAATCTGTTAAATGTAACTAATTTCAATCAACACTTCCTACTTCAGAAGAATCCTCCTATGGTCTTCCTTATTTTTAGCTTCTTTGGTCTATTTAGAAATACTTGATGCACAGATGTTTGCAATAAGGTCTGGTTTTAGCGCGTCTCGATTTATGTATTTCTGTTAACAATTCCATGGATAAATTGATAACACTTCTGGTTTGGATTGCATTCGTCTTTATTTGTTTATGTAGATTACACGTAACATATTTGTGACATTAGTTTTTATACCAGTATTATCTCAGTTGTTATTTATAATAATTATAATTATTGTTGGACTTACTTGTTTTGTGCAAAATTTGGACGCAAAAATGAATGAATTACACCTTTTAATAAACCGCCGATGGTTTTTCAAAATAATTATAACTTAAAAGAGAAATTTATTTTCTGTCGTCACTATTTTCATGTATAAGTTTAAGCACGATATATGCATTTTATTAAAAATTAATAAGCATAAGAGTTGCGAATCTAAAGTTATTAGCTGCTTTAAATAATCGTCCTCCTTTTAACCGTCTTTATATGATAATGGCTTAATGTAATGCTGGCAATCTTCAGTCTAAACTAAGTAGAAGGTAAACCTCTAAGAAAATGGAGAAGAAACGAAGATTTAGCATCGTAAGGTTCCTTTGCAACGACAACAGCTCTCAACATTCGAGTCGTAATTTGCACCAAATTGCATTTCAGAAAATTAAGGAGATTGCGGCCATAATTCTCAGTTTGCGAATTGACACAAAGCTGAATTGAACAAATTGCATCTCGTGTTCCTACAGGTTGCTGGCTGAAACCTGGAGCATGAAACCTGAAACCTAACTAAGGAAAAGGTTGCCGAGTCGAATTTGATTTTGCGTAATCGTAATGCAATTTGTGGTCCAAACAAATCTCGTCTTCGTGCATCTGTGCGAGGTCGCGAAGGTGCCGTTGCAGCGGAAAAGACACGAAGGTAGGTACTTAGTTATGCAAAATGAGCAGGAATAAATCGCGGGACCCCCGCTCAAGATTTAGCTCCAGCAAGTGGGAAAGCAGTTGATCGCCCCCGAAGTCTTTCCGCCTATGAGACAAATGCTAAATGCAAAATTATTGCACGACCACCTGGTCGCGGGATTTTCCGTGGGCCCACACCCCACCAGGCCGCGGTCGAAACACGCCGGATTTGTTCGGGCGGCGCGCAATTGGTCGGCGGAAATGAAAAGATTGCGCCAAGGGAAAGTGCCACGGTGCCCCGGGTACTTGTGCTCGTGTTTACTTCTCCAGCGGGGGCGCAACAAGTAGAGGATTCATCTCGCGCTGGAGCCGGGATGCTGTGCCAAGTGGCTGCGGCGCCCAGGAACACGTACGCCGCACTCGACGACAGGCCCTGCTTGCAGCTCTGATTTACAGACTCCGCGGGCCCCAGCAGGCTAACTGCACTCTCGCGCCCGGCGGCACACAGCGAGCAGCCGCGCGGTTACCGCTCGAAAAGAACAAAGCACTTTCACTCTTTCTTTCCACCCCCACACGTCAAACACGCCGGGCAGCGAAATGTTTGCCTTTCAAAGGGCTCTTTTCAAATTCCATTTTTGTAGGGAGGCTTCCCGTCGGGGCGGTGCTTTGTGCACCTGATCCCATTTACTTACGACTTTTCAGGAATTAGGAGCAACCTGTGAGGCTGTGATCTCTGAGGCTCAAATATTTGCTTTTTGAATGCTTAAGTAGATTTCGTTGTAATAATATCGAGTGTAAAATTGTTTGTACTGCAGAGCGAAGAATACAAAGGTTTCTCTAACGAAATGCGACCGGAATATTGTGTATAATATTTGCTTTTTAGATTTTTTAATATCCATAGTGTACATATAATATGGCTTTCTATTACAAATTAATTTATATTAATAATATTAACTTATATTAATATGTATTAGAACTGGGGAAATGTCGACCTCTAAAATAAATCAATCAATAATAAATATTTCATTATTTTATTTAATTATGTAATACATTGTAATTCAGATTTAACAAATTTGTTTGTTTTAATTGTTTCAGCACGTTAGTTTATGCCATTTTAAAAAACCTTGAAAATTAAGAGCTTATTATTAAAGTTGATATTCTATTTATAAAAGGGGAGACTATAATTTTGTTAAAGGTTTGTTGTTAATATTAGTTCTAAAGTACAAAAATTACGTACCATATAAGCCGTACTCACAGACTACATTTCATCTCTCAATTTCTTCTTCGCGAGATTTTCAATTTCGAAGGAAATGCTACAGTTGGGGGTGCTATTTTAAATTTCGAGGCCGTGGTTTTCTAGAATCGAGACTGCATGATTTTCACGAAAGTAAACAAATGAAGGTCCCAGACATTTCCGTTTCTTTTGTTTTCTTAATGTCGCGTAGTAAACCAGTTTCTCTGTTAATTGCTGTTTTCTTAAATTTTATATTATTTTTCCTAGAATTATATCTTGGCTGTTACTACTCCAAAATTGGAATATTTTATACTATGTCGTATATCAGCAATAAAAGGAATTTGAAAATTTCATCGAATTGATGATCAAAAGTAGATTTCCTCACGCAGATGTTTATTTCTTCCTTGTTTAATTAAAGGTGGACAATAAATAAGAAGGGGCTTAACTCTTAATAACCCTTTCAAACTTGTTCTAAGCTGCATTATTTCATGCCGTGAGCTGTCTTTGTTGCAGTTTATTGACTTTCCCATCATCGTTATAAGTTTTGTAATGGAAATATTACTTCTTTCTAAATATCGTGCTAGGGTTCATTAGGAACAATACCAGGGGTTAGTTTGCGCCCAGTTATTTTGTTTATGAAGGTACATATAGTAAATATGTATTGTACGTACCTTCAAATTGTTTTTTGATTAAGGACTACTAAAGTAAATTCGAAATGATGTTTTAAATGCACTATTATACTCATATTTTGAAAAACTCGTTGTGTTTCATTTCAAGAAACACACAAGTTCTTGCTATTTTCACTTTACTTTGTATGTAAGTAATTTGTTAAAGTAGAAAGTTTTACGTTAACATTGCGAAGAAAACCTTTATTAGTACTTAGTAACTGAAAAAATTTTCTGTTTGTCTGTTAGCGAAATTTCTTTGTAAGGAAAATTGGCAGATTAACATTAGGATACAAAATATTATTATAATATTAATTAATAGAATTTAGTGCACATAGTGATCAAAAAGTATTTTTATCTTGTAGACGCATTACCCCTACGAAAAAATTTGTTAGACTCTTTTTGTTACCAACACTTATAAAGTTAGTCACTGATCTACAGGCTTTCGAACAGTTTGCAAAATACGTACAACTATTCATCATCTTTGATACCAACTAATTAATCATACAGCTGTCGGATTAACGTGAAACTATCGAATATTATTTAGTACCCCTGTGTTTGAAAAAATTTAATTTGCTAGACTAACTCCGAAATAACTCAGTGAACTGAAAATCACAAAATTTACTTAAGTGCGATGGAATTAACTAGTTTTGAAAATAGATCTTATGGAAAAGGTGTTCGTTATTTTGGAATGGAAACCAAATTTATCAATATCGATAACACTTTCGCACCAAATTTCACTTCAAGTTTAAGAACAAAACTCAAACAGCTTGAACTTGCGATCTGGGATTTTGAAATCGCAATCATAAGCAAAATTTCAAACCTTCCAGTTAAAACATTCGCGTGAGAATTTCACAGTCAGGAGCAGCTAATTTCGGTTTATTTACCTCCGCGTTTTGTTGCTTTGAAGTCGTTTAAATTCCCGTCGAAGCACAACTTCGAATGGGATAAAGCAGGAATTATTTTTAGTCAAATTGCACCCCAAAATAAATTTATGGGACTTTCGCACGTTCCTCTCCCGAGCAGCCACCTCAGTGCTCCCGGCGGCAGTGGGTCAGGTCGCGGGGCGGAGGCGTCGTGCCCCAGAAACCCTGCGACGCCAGCAAACTGCCCGGCCTGCCGATTTTCGTGCTGATTTGCGCAGGGATGAAAGCTCCGTGACCTGGCGCGGGTCCCGGAGCCTCGCACTAGGTCACGCAGCATCCCGATCCTGTGACGTGCCGTGCCGCGTGCCCCGGACAATTGGCGCGCCTCCAAATCGAAGCCGCGGCAAACAATGGGGCGCTTCGGCGAACATTTTTCGACCGGACGGAGGCTCTCCGAGAGGGCGGCGAGCGTCTCCAGTTACGTCATTTCATTCTAGATAACCTCGCGGCCGCAATTCGCGACCGCCGCGAAAAGCTGGGAGTCGCAAAAAGACAGCAAATGGGCCTGGTGGTGGTTCAAGGTCAATGTCAAGGGGAGCGGGACGCTGTACACACCTGAGAAAGTCCCTTCTTTTGCGTCTTGCGAGCTGCGGCCTGGGGGGCTCCAAAAAGGCTGACGCACACTCAGAGAGGCGCTGGGCCCCTCACAAAATCGATGAGCGCCCCCCAATTCACCTGGGAATCAGTCGACAGCCGCTGGGCGACCACAAACTCAAAGTGCTAAATTTTCTTCAGGATCCACAACCGCCGAAACGCCGTTACAACTCGCGACGGAAACCGTTGGGGAATTAACTCAAACCTCGTCTTAAACTTGGACTTTTCCGGAGGATGGCGACGCGCGACTCCCTGACCGACGAACGCAGATCCACTGACTGACGTTTGCTTTGCTGCGCCACCGCCACCGTGCCTCGCTGGGTTTTGTTGACATTTCCCCGCGAAACAGCCGTGTGAAAACAAAACCGCTGAGGAGGGGAAGTGAGGACAAATGAACTCCGTAGAGATCCGAGTGAACGGATGAATCGTCAGTGAAGTTTTTTGTGGTTCTTCATCTGATTTTGCCATAATGGAAAGCGGAAACAGAAATAGCAGTTAGTTGGTTGCGTTTCGAAATTGTTAATGAAATGAATTTTTAAAAAATATTTAGCCAAGCTGATAAATATTTATTCCAGGATTATGCCCTTTGAGAGATCCTAGGCGCCGAAATACTATTTTTCATTATACCAATGAAGAATTTCTTGCTAACGTATTTTGTCGGTTTGTTTAAAGAAAGTGTAATAATTTTGCAATACATACATGAATTCTATATATTTTTATTATTATTATTTCTTACAGTAGGTAATTGATTCTTGTAAATTCAATTATTCAAAATTTTTTTATCTATTTATTGTCATCTTCCCTTGAATCGGTTTGTTTCTACCAACGCAGCGAGATTTGTATTATCATTTAATAGATTCTGAGTCGTCAAGATTGATAATGTGTGATTTCATGTTTGTTTCTTAAAATAATGTATGTTATGTACTAAAACTAATAGAACAATACAAAATAAGTTTTATGACAATACCACATGCCTATGTTATGTACCTATTGTTTTTGAAGCTGAAAATATGCGGAAGTAAAAATTTCACATTTTGCATGAAAAAATGGGCCATGTGGCATACGATTTTATAGACAAACGAGTTTTTTTTCAGTTCATAGAAGGACATCTGTAAGTAATTTAATCTACGAAAATTTTTCTTTTTAACTCCTGAATGAAAACAGTAGGAAATTGTAAATTTCACCATCAACCATCAACTGACCCAAATACGAGTTCTTACAACTACTGTCTACAAAAATGTGTGCCACATTGCTTAGTCTAGTTTATGAGATAATTACTTTCAATTTAACCTACATGTGAAATATTAATATAGCGCCCATAGTGCAAAGGGCTAATTAAATTGAAGCCAAATGCAGAAGATTGCAACATCGGGTGACTAGCGATAATCCCGAAATCACAGCAGTAAAAACTTTAAGATTATGCAGCTTAAATCGAAAGCGGAGCTGTAGCCCGATCAGACTAATTAAAAAAGTTTACGAAAAGGCATAATTACTTTTGCAGTGCAAGAACAATAAATTAAAAGTCTTATTTTTCGGTTTTATCTCAAATTAGTCCTTTCTCTCGTATTCCCAATTATTGGCTACATGTGGTGGTCCTACATCAAGGCGCAATTATGTCACACGCTAATTCATGAGCCGCCCGCCCCTCGCTAGCTAATCGAATCCCGGCGAACACCATCTTTCAATAAATTGCAAACATTATCAATTCCGCTGCTCCCTTGCGAAAAAGAGTTACCAACTGGAGCTGCAAAGGTGGGCGGGTTATCTTCCCTCCGAGAATATTTATCGGTCGGATGTTAATAACAGGCAAGAACACGCGAAATGTGTTGCTAATAATCGCGTACATAAATCTGATGTGTTCGGGATAAATGTAACTCCAGGAAAGTTATAATTTGAGAGTGGCCATTGCGCGGCACTGCGCGGCCTGGACCGCCGCCTTTCGCGCGTCCAACGTTCCAGAGGCTGGAAATTGTTTTTCGATTCCTATTATTTCATGGTCCGGTGCAAGTGTTAAGATTCGAAATTGATAGCGACACGTTTCGCTACGCCAGGAGTGATCTACATGTGTATCAAAGGTACTTTGTGACATGGGTATTTAGGTTCAGAATCAGAAACTATCAACAGCCCTAGGCTATATAATACCTGTTTATACCCCTTTACACCTATAGGACACTGGTTGCACTGCTTTAAATATGTGAATTGTATATGTATGTAAATGTACCTTATTAAACCACCTGCAGTGATCAGGAGTCTCATAACTTTGATAAAATAGCTCCAACTGTCCCTCTATGTTGCTAAACGACGACCTTTTCATGAAATAAAGTTTGAATTTATGAGGTCTTTAGGATCATTATTTGAATCAATGATATAATTATTTTTAATATCCCTTATAGGTATAGGTAGTAATTTTACTAAACCGAAAATTCATTAAGGCACAATGATGTCAACGGATTAACCATCGGATAGTGTGGCTGCATGTTTTCTTTTAATAGCATGCAGTCACATGAAACATTAATTTGCATGATGTAATTAATTGGTCTAATTTGCAGAGTTATAATTATATTTAGCTCTTGCACCGACGCACGGTGACGTGTTTCTTTGGCAATAAAAACGTGTGAAATCATTCGAGTCAGTTGCGCTGAGTTTACATCAATAAAAATACGCCGTATGTTCATTAAACTAATCGTTATTAATTCAACTGCTTTTATGATCAGTCATTAGGTAGGTACTTAAAAAGAATTTTTAAATATTTACAAAATTTATAGGAGCGTAAATTGAGTTTGTAGTCTCCAACGGATTTCGATTAAATCTTGTAATATTGTCTATTTAAGGTCAAAAGTGACAGATATTCAACAAACATATGTAAAAATATCTACAAGATTGCTGAAAATAAGAACAATATTACTTTACTCGATTTATCATTTCATAATGCAAATGTGTTAATTTTAGAGATATTTTAAGAATTTATTTTATAATTAAGAGATTAAACAGTTCTTAATTTATGGTATTTACACATTTACAAAGAAATTTTGCTTGAATACAAAATGTCTATTTTCGAAATTTCATCAATTTTTTTTGGATATTCGTCACTTTAAGACTCCAAATGAACACTCCTACAAAAATTCATCAAATTCCGTTTTTTATATATTATTTAAAGTATGCAGAAAAAGTTATTCATACTGTTACAAAAGATAGTTGTTCTTTTTTTTAATTTAAGGCGTTTTTAAATTAAAAAGTCAAAGCCATGATTACTGAAAATTAAGGATCACAAAGTTTTCTACATTTTGCTCATGTAGCCACTTTGATAAACAAAAAAAAAACATAAGCTATTTTCAGCGACTTTTATTAGACTAACCAAACGTTTCAATTCGCCGATAATCCACATCAAAATAAAACTTTTTGATTTCAAATCGCGATCTAGACAAGCAATGAGTGTTTACGCTATTTGCCACAAACAGTTTACTTAACGCAATTTCATCCTAAAAATATTCTGATTTAATTTAGGCTCGGGTCTCTATCCGCAGCGCCATAATGTTCTGCTGAGTGACTCCGAAGTACCATAAAATATGTTCACTTAATGAAACAGCTCTATCCGGAGTGACCCGGGCAATTACTCTTCGCTCCAATTTAAGAAGAAAGTGCCCACAGGGCACTCGAGAATTCTAATTGCAAGTTGGAAAAAGATTAAATGGAGGTTTGTTGAGCATGTCAAGACGAACTATCTGCACATTGTCAAATTGAATTGGTTTTTCGCGCTTTCCCGTCGTCCCTCCTCGTTCACAAATTGATTTAAAGCGAGTGCAATCAAGCTTACACTAACAATAATTGCACCTACTCCTAGCCAATCTTGAGGTTACAGATGATAAAGATGTTGGTTGTTTTAATTGGAACTTACATGATTTCCTCATTTGTTTTAATTTGTTCAACAATAGTAGAACTTGCGTCCTTAGCCTTTTGTGTCACTCTGGTAACGCAAAATTCTTCGAAGAAATAACACAAACTAATTTTGAAATTTAGTTCTTTCCGTGAACAATATGAGAATTCTTTAGCCTCAAAATTCAGGATTCGAGATCAACGAGAAGTACTCGCATTTTTTAAAAGACGGCTTTAGACTTTAATAGTGTTTGGTATTAATTTAAATTCGATATATCCGGTCTTTCCTCAGAAAAAGGGTTCTGAGAAATAGACACTCTGATCTTATAAGGATCGTTTTTTCATTTTGAGGTACTGAACTTAATTAATTAACAAACTGTACATTTTCTTCCTTTCAGAAATTCTTGAATTATTAGATTGCAAGAAAAATTAACATTATCATAGTTATTTCATGTAAAAAAAACTCTCTATTTAGACAATTTAATAATAATAACTTTCTTATTTAAGAGACATTTCTACCTGTAAATAAATTTACGACATTAAGATTCATTTCATTATGAATATGCTGTCTTAATTGCTTTTTGACTTGGCGCAACATAAATTACATGTAATGTGCAAATACCGGTTTATCGTAGGTGTAAAATAAAGACCTTAGTTTTACCAGTTCTCCAGTATTAATCGTTGTTGGTAATTATGTCTCGTTTTTGAAAAGCCAATAAATTGAATGAGTTTAACGAGGACTACACAAGAGAATCTTAAATTGATTTATCTTCATTTTACCATGGTTCGAACATCGCTAAATACCACACGATCTGAACGCGGCAAAGCCCACTTATTGTTCGATGAGCTTGTTCTTTAGTTTAATTTTTGATTTATTATTTACGCGAAGTGTTGCCTTCGCGAATGTGCAAATTGTTTTAAATCTGCTGTAGGACTGACTTCATTGCGCTCCTCATAATTCCTAATTTGACTGATTGGCCAGCTATCAAGTTGACTGGGTTTGAGAAGAGTACATTTCTGGATTTCTGCATGCAACGTCCGTACTCCAACGAACTATATCTTTAATATGTATAGTATATTTATCGCTGCTGTTGGATAAGGCTGGCAGAACGGAGTGTCTGGAAATTTCTTGTTCGGATGGGAGGTGCTCGTTGTATGCAATAAATATTAGAGACGCTTTGCTCCTGAGCCCCTGCATCAGTGTCGCCAGAGGAGCCCATCTTCCTCGATATCTGTTCATCAATCCAAATCTCGTAGTCGTTCTCTGGAAGACCGGCTCCATTCAGAAATTGCACTTGTCTGGGACACCTGTGTGATTGATGGCTTTCCCCGGGGAGTGTGGCGGGTTATAGGCTAATTACGCACAGAATGCGTAATTAAATAAATCAGCTTAAGCTTGTTTGAGGTCTGTCGGTTGTCACCACGCGATGCGTTGTCGGCCGTGTTCAACACCATTCATAATCCGCGAATTGAAAGATAATTTCTCGACAGTTGTTGGCGCAATTATTGATGCAGGGAGCCGCGGCTGGTTGTCTCCGAGGTTGATTCCACATGCAGGGCGTGTTCCCGCAGAACTTGTGCACCTTTTACACTTGGTGAATGAAGTGCGGTTATGAATTATTATCTCCCCCAGGACCGTCCCCAGATACCTTTTTAGATACCTTTGCTATGCAGTCGGCCTTGCTGGAAGCGCCGCCGCGGCTTCAAATCGAAAAAGTGGTGTCTTTGCCAGACAATGCTGCGAATGGTCGCAAGAAAAACATTTTAATAAGCCACTTCGCCTCAAGTTACCACATTTCTCGTTAGGCACGAGAAGGATCCATAAAACACCTTGCTTTATTGAGTTTAATAGTCATAAACTATTTTTTCCTGGGAACGGCACGACAAGTCGGTTACGACTCCAGAAGCCGGTTGGTTGGCAAGTGTTTCTCTTGGCCAAAGCGCAATTTGCAGATTAAAACTAGATAAAATGTGAGGCAGACCCCGTCGGGATCTTGCAGCTAGTTTATCTGATTTTATGTAGGGCTCCTGTGCGTTTTGCTATCACCAGAATTACTACCGAGATAGTCACCTCTTGGACTATTCGTTTTAAACCCCGTAGCATCCCTCCAACCGCATTTCTAAGACAAGTGTCAGAATTAACATTCCGAACTGAAAATAAGAGCAATTTCTAAGCACAACTTTGAATGCATCTGGGTCTGTTATTAACCCCTTTCCTCCACTTTTGCGCTGCATCTTGGTCGGCGGATCTCATTAATCTTAAGCACAAGGTGTTTTCCATTTGCGCTTGTGGTCTTGAATGGAAGGAACTCGTCGAGCCTTGTTTAAAGGTTTTGCTCTTTCTTTTACTACGTTTATGTTCTTCCAACATTTTCTTCGTCCGAATGAGTTATGTTACTGCGAATTCTGATTTAATTCAAGCGACTCTGACGGGATTACATTCCCATCTCGAAATTTACTGCATCTCCGTACAATTGCGGGTTTGTTCTTATAAATCACAACGAAATGTTGGATTTTCAGATGGAATCGCATCGTAATCAAATCATTATCGATTTGCGATGCATACGTAATGATACTAAAGACTGATTTTGTATTGCATGAATAACGTATCCTGATTTAAAATTCTAGTTTTGTATTAAATCAAGAAATGTGGCACTTTTTCATGGGAGGTAAAACGAGTGCTTATTTCCACTTAATAAATTAATTCTGTCTCAAAATCAACCGTTTCTTTGACTGATTTCTATAGAAAACTCTAATGTAAAAATTTAATTTAATACATAGAAAGGTCTATCGTAATTTTGAATTTACAAAAGAAATTCTTGTCACTATGTTTCTACAAATATCGGAAACTAGCTTACTCGGTATAAGATATTTTTCAAACATGACCAGTGTAACAAATATATGTTGATTAATTTATAATGAGATCTACCTTTTTTTTTTAATTCTAAGTAGTATAGAAGTTTTAACGACTAATTTTAATCGTACTTCTTCGATATTTGAAATTTTCAACTGATATATTAGACCTTATAAATTAGTATTCTGTAGTAGACTGTAATTTTTCAACCTAATTGGCACTTATTAAATATTCTGATTTTTTAATAAGTCATAAGTCATTATCAGGAGTCGGGACTAATCTCATACATTATTGCTTTGATTTTGTAAATCATTTTTCTTTGATTTACCGGGGCTACCACTTCGTTTAGGGCCGATTAATCTCCCTGCATGCAAATAAATTCCACAGTGCATAATTTACCAACGCCATTAAATCCTAAATGTCCACAGAAGAATGTGAAAGCGTCAATTAACCACGCTTTAACGATTAAAGGTGTGATGCGATGCCCCTGCAATAAAGAATACAAAATCGATGCTCTCGTCGATTTAACCAAATTAAAAGGAGCCATTTGTCATCGTCTTAATGGATAATCCAATGGGATGAAAATAATTGCCGACACACACATCTGCCCAATGAATGGGCTCGCTGGATTGAACCGATTACGAGATTCAATTTTGTCGGCGTGAAATTGAAATGCACGTGAGAAAAAGGGCACAATTGGGACAATTGAAGGCGACAGGGTTCTCAGGAGGATTTCAAAAGGACTGCAATGCTATGGGCGAAACTAATCAAATTTGTCGTTGGCTATAGAGTCGGTCCAGTAACGAAGCAAAGTGAACTTTTGCGTCCTTTGCAGTGGTTTTGCGTGGTGATGAAGTCCTGAAAAGGACTTGCGACGGTCGCTTTTTGTTCGGCAGTGTTTGCCACTAAATTAGAAAAGCCAAATACAATTTCTGAATCAAAAAATGCAATATTGTAAGGTATGATTACGTAAACAGCTTTTTGAGAAAGCGGTTGAGAAAAGTTGTTTAATCTGGTTTAATTTTATCCTAGATTAACTGCTTAAGACTTATAAAACATACTTAAAAATCTGAACGCAGAAGTGTGGCAGCGGCAGGCACAGCTGATTAAACGTTGCAATTTACTGATATGATACCTTGGTTCCATACCTGTTAAGCTGTCGATGATATCTTAATTTGAAAAGCAGGAAATTTAGCAGCGGCTTAGTTATTGATTAAAATCTCTTTTAAGTAAACTAGCGCACGAGACGGTAATTAACACTGCAGACATAATTACTTGTCTTCTTGTCAAACATTACTTAATAATTTTGTTAATATTCGAATTGCATGTGGTATAGTTTTATATGTGGATTAAAAAATATCAGGAATTTATTTAAAGAAGAGTGTGGAAGTTTTGATAACATTTTTTTCAATTTTTCAGTCCTAGATCTTCGAAAAAATATAAGATTCCATATTGGAAACAAGAAGCAAATTGATATTATTATTATTCTTCGATTGTAATAAGCATAAAAGGGGAAAATATTCTTTCACGCGAAATCTCTCAAGTAGAAGTTCACTGAAGTTCAACCAACTGAAAATTGAATGCCAAACTGCCCATTAAACCTATCATCAAGCAAGTAAGAGGCTAACTGCGGTATGCAACGAAACGAAGCCCTGCAGAATTTTTCTTCAGTTGGAGCATCATCAAAGAATCATGGTAACCTAAGCATGATTGACAGTTGCATACGCCAGAAACAGCATAATCATATATTATTAGGCCTGCATCTCGTTTTGTCGGATAATGTGATAATTGATCTCTCCGAAGTGGAGATATTGTGTCTTCGCAAAATGAAGATATGCGTATCCTGATCGGCAGCCGCAAGCAATATTTGTTTTGAGAAAACGTGAACAAATTAGGATTATTACTATCCGCTCGAACTGCACAGGTAATCTTATCCGCCGTATAAGGTTAATTGCAAGTTCAAGTGCTTCGAACTGCTTGGTTCAGATAAAACTCCGCGAACTGAGTATCCATGAAATTATCTTATAAATATAATGGGCAGCTATACTTTAAAATCTCTTAATCAGCATCATTTGGGGCACTCAAAAGGTAAGTAAAGTAATGCAGACAATTATTCTTAGGTTTTAATCTGTACGCAGATAAATCGGTACCCATTGATTAGAAATTTAATTGGCGGTCTGCAGTGGAGTTAAGCGAAAGGTTTTACCATTAATTGAACAGCGTAGACATGCTGCACAATGCTAGAATCCATAGATTATAGTTAGTTTTCCATACTTGTATGTACTAGTCCACAGTCAGAAAAACATTTTGATAAGTATTTCCAAATCGCTTTGGAGCTCACTGATTCCGAGCCGAAGGTATGCAGTTTACTACCAAAATGATCGAACCAGTGTAAAATGACCCATGTGGTCGATGCTGGTTTTCAATTGCCCAATCATTAAGAATTTCAACGAACAAAATAGACGAAATGTCATTTGGATAGATACCTCCAGTTGAACACCTTAACAAAACTGGTTGTGGAAACACCTGGCGTTTCATTAAAATTAAAATTGTCTAAGTAAAATTGAGAAATGCTTGCACTATTTATTTTACTTACATCGTTGATTTCCTAAAAACACCTAACGTACGTTTTGCTTAAACCAGCATCTTCTTAATCCTAGTTGCTGAATTCGACGAATATTATTTGCTTAGGCTAGGTAGATTCGATTCAATTCCATAAAGAGCGAAAGTTAATTGAGTGCTTGGTAATTGGTTTCCTTAAAACCGAATGTGCATAGCAAAGCTTAGATATAGTTAAATGTATAAGAAAATTGAAGTTTTAACGCTACAGCTCTGGCTTCTTTGCGGATTCGCATTAATAACTCTATCAAAAACGAATTAATACACGTCGTTTGATTGGTGATAGGCCTTCCATTTATGCGAAACGCCGTTCTATTAGAGGAGCTTCAGGTAGTTGAAAGAATGATAAATGTACGAGAGGTGAAAGGCCTTAGATCAGCGACATTAATTTTATATCAAGTTTCAGCTAACTACTAACAGGTTAATAATTATATTAAACCTGCACCTTATACTAAGACGATGTAATTTCATATGATGTCACTAAGTTGCAGCGTATTTGAACGTTTGGTGTCGATTTATTGCATTATTTTATTAGATAGGTGTGACGTTGTTTATGTGCACATAAAATACATAATAGTTTAAATTCTTCCGTTTTACAACCTTTGTGAACCAAATTCTTAAAGAACTAAGAGAGATAATTGTCAATTTTAATTTTCTATAATTCAAAATTAAATATTTATCCAAAAAGCAAAAATACAGATCGGAATTTTAACGGCTTTTTATTTATTGAGATTCTATGTATTTCTTCTGTGAAAGATATTATCAATAGTAAAATTGATTATGCCTAACAAGGAATTGAAATTTATATGTTATTAATTAAATATTCATAAACTTGAGCGCTAAGAAGTAGGTCGTAATTCAAAATTATCTATGTAATCACACATTGAAAATAAATATTCCTGTAGAAAACCAATAATTATTAATAACTGCATATTACAGACGCTATCATTTGAATATTATGAAAACATAGCATTAAATTTATGCATATCTATTTAACGTAAAATCTGCAGTGGGTTGCGTTTTATAGGATTAAGATAGTATCTTCACAGCTGATCTGAACTTCACTACCTTGACCGGCTTGGACGCCGAAAGGAAATTCATTGAATATTTACACTATCACAGCTGAGTAGTGGCAATTCCTCCTTAATTGCCATCGGTAGTGAATTTTAATTGCCAGTTCTTGTTCAATTCGCACAGCCTCTTCGTGGCGTAGACGACTTCTAGACAACTGCAAAGACAAGATCTAAAATTAAATGCGGGCGCTGCTAAAATGCACCATTTGGACTTGTTCGGAAAGGATATGAGCAGATCGTGATGCTCGCAAGAAACTAGTTTTCTTCTTCAGTACACGGCAAGACGGCATCTTCGGGGCTTGTATTTTATGAGAACCACACAGCGAGCAGCTGAAATTTAATGCATCTTTTCCTCTTATATGGTGCAACAGAAAATCACTGGCGGAAGATGGCAAACTGCAACAACCACAGTGGGAATGATGCGTGCGGCGCTGCGGTCTTGTCGATTTAAAGGTGAGCAGACCTACCATACCTATTTGTTTTAGTGACCAGTTGGGGAGATTCAATGAAACCTTTGCATGCGCGCTTGTGCCGTGCTATAACTCACTTTTATTGCAACATAAAATTATCCCAGGTGTAATAACACATATCTCTTCATTGACAAATGCAAGCAACCATTAAGGCTAAGCCTTTTATAGTAAAGAGGCAAAAACTGACAACCCACAGATGCAAGCATATTCTTTTTCATGGTCGTAGTATATGTACCTTAAATTATATTCAATTTCTTTGTTTGTAACGAATATTTATAAAAAAAAGGACGGCTTTTTAACTAAGCGCGCAACAGTTTAAGATTCAGGTTCATTGTGCCTTATCTTTTCATTAATTATGCTATTTCCGTTCACCAGGTATAGAAATTAAATTAAATTAAATAATAATTGAAATCGTAAAGTTGCTTTGCTCGAGTTTCATTTAAAAAGATTTAAAAAATTTGACATGCTAGTTATAATTAAAGTCGTTATCAAAATTAAAAAGTTTATACCAATTTTTTAAATATTTATTACCTTTATACGTAATTTCGTTAATTTCGTTTTTGCATTGCATTTGATATTATACGAAATGAGCTTCGATGAAAATGTCTACATCCTTCTGGAGAATATAGGTATATAATTTTCATAACGGTTAATTGAATCAAATTTGCGGCGAAGGAAACTCAGCCCTCATTATGCTCGTTTACAACATTTGCCAACATGAAAATTCACACTGTAGCTATTTATGCGCTACTATCAACCACTTAACATTCCGCGAAGTGTAAAAAGTCCATAAAAAATGTCAGTTGATCTCATCGGCAGAACACCAGATTTATCGTGAATTAATGCAGCCACTCTGACCGTCGCGATATTACTTACACCTCGCGATCGAAAGTTAATTGTAATTAGGGCTATTAGCGGCGCAGCGCTCGTTTTATCTTCGTACCTGGAAGCGATCGATTTTTCTGAGCCAATCGATCTTACTGCCTTAATTATCAAGTAGCTCTTCATTTTATTCAAAATGGAGCCCGATTTTGCCCTGAGGTGCGTCCCGAGATAATCTAAGATCTCTTTATTTCGCGACCAAGACGAGGTCTCCAATTTCATGAGGAACGCCATTAATAAATTTAGTTGGATTGTGATATAAATCATGTTAGAAATCATAAATTTTCCGTAACAAGGCACGAGTGGGATAAAGATTACACATAATTCCTCGAAACGATTGCTGTATTAAAAGGATTTACACAAAATAACGAATGGGATTGCCCAATTTGTTGTTTCTTTCAATTCGGTCAAGACGTCCAAATTTAATATTAATGCTTGATTGTGCGTCTAACGCATGTTTTATGGCCATTTGTTAATAAAGAGATGCTCGTAGCATTAGCCAATTCTTCTGTTTTTAAGATATTTTAATGCAATTATTTTAACAAGGATTCAATTTAATTCTTCGTCGTTATTGCATTATTTTGTTTATTATTAATATTTTATGATTTTCTTCGATTGCGGAAAATTGAGATTCAAGATGAAACAAAAATAAATTGGAATAATTCGGCATAATAATCTTGCGATGTAACAATGATAAATGTTTTCAAAAGATAAACAGAAAATCACATCGATATTCAAATTATTAAAGTTTTTCATTCCACTTAAGCGATTTGTTATACTATAAAATTTTGAGCGCTTCACAATTAACTAAAACTGATTTTTTGTTATAGTACTCGTATTTAAAGACTTCTTTATTTTGAAATAAATTTTATAAGGACAATTTTATGGTTCACGTTTAAGTTTTTAACTCAAAGACATCGCTTCCTTTCTTTCCCAAGTTTTTCTCGGTACTGTAACTTGTGTCGACTTTAATCACACCAAATAGACTAAGTAATTGAACGTCCTTTGAAAAGGTCCAAAGGGAGCAATTGCAGCAACTGCTTCAAGGAGCTAAGAATCTCTCGAGGGAGGTCCAATTAGGACGCAAGTTCTAAGCCGTAATCCTCAATGGCACTGTAAATACCTGAATACCTGGAAAACTTCTTTGACACAGGACCCCCAGCCCCCAGCCTCCCGGGAGCGGAGGACATTCGTTCGGATTGATAGTGTCAATGTTGCTGCTTCTGGGCACAATTAGGCCCCGTTTTACATCTGTAGAAGACACGTCGACTCCCACCTGTTGCTCCTGGACAGGTAAGTTTGAATCGACCCCCAAGGGCGACGGGGAGCACTCTCAAAGAATAATATTCGGAATAATTTAAGCCCTAATCGATTCCAGTGTTTTATCTTGTAGACCCTGGGCATTCGTCGGGCGGCTTTTGTAATTAACTTTAATTAAAACCTCTATCGCCAAGTACGCCGAGGTACACGTGTAATTTTATTATCGATTTGTTTATCGAAGGGAATCGTATCGCTAATTGATCAGGGCCTAATGAAATCCTGAGCAACTGGTCGGGGGACTCTGGATAGTTTGATCCGGCAGTTGAATGTGGTCGGATTGGCGTTGAATGCGTCCGTTGAATTATCCATCGGGACACATGGCTTGAGGTTCCACGTACAAGCGCTGTATGTGGAAAGTGCATTATGTAAGTTTGTATTGTGCGAACTACATGACAATCAATCGTACCTCGGTTCTGTGGGGAATGGTGCATTAATTTGAACAAGAGACAGTGCAAATGGATCCGGTTCAACATGATTCTGATTTACTTTAACACCAATTTGTAATTTGTCCCAGTCCTAATTGAACAGGATAGAGCATAAACCATTCCCCGTCCTCGAACTCTAAGCAAAGAGGTGAGCATCGGCGGTTATTTTTGCCAACCGATTTCCTCATCCACAGCTTCCTCGGAGTGAAGGCCAAGGTGCCGCGCGTAGGCCTGGCGTGGACAAGTGCGCTTCGAATGCGTTTGGCGTGATTTATTTCTGTTGCCGCGAACTCATTTGGCGGCTGCTTTTGCATCTGAAATATGAGAGGACGCATTACACGCATAATTAGGGACGTTTTCCCCAGGGCGGCATGACACATATTTGACGCGAATTTGTTGATTTTCTGCATTCGCAATTAAGAACGTTCGTTGGGAATTTCTCTTTGAAGTTGATTTCGCGATTGTACAACACAAAGAGTTCTATGCTTTTTTCAAAATCTAATTATAATTGGCTAATTATTTTGAAAGGCATTGGGTTGGCTGATCATGAACCAATTTATCATTGAAGTTTTCTGGAAATGTTTTATATAAATTTTTGTAGTAGTGGATAATATTCAAAATCTTTTTGTAAGTAAATCTTGACTATTACAAGCTATTTTGATAGTTACTCAATTTAGAGACATAGAAAAATTGAATTTTAATTTGTTACAGAATTATAAAAGTGCTCAATTTTTTCATACATTTAATACCTTATTTTTGATCTAACATGGAAACATTTAGCTTTCCATAAAAGATTCTTTTTCGAAGTTTACCGAGAGACATTAAAATAAATGAAAATTTTGAATAACGCTTATACTTTTGTAAGCAATTTGGCTAATTAGTAACTGTATTTTTTTACCTATTTTTATATGTTTTTTTTCGTAAAGTTACGAATTAGTTATAACAAATTTTTCATCCTCTTTGGTTTTAGAATAAATAAACAAATAAAATGCAAACAGACAAAAGAATCAATCATATTACCTAAATCGAAATCTTGAATTTTAAGACATATATAAAAAGTCTATGTTTTAGAATACTAGAGGATAAGGACTTGGTTTCATAAATTGAGATTTTATGTTGTTTGGATAGATATAGTTTAAAGAATGGCAGCGTGCATACTTTTGAAAATTAAAAGTTTTGAGTAATTACGATTCTTACTTGAAAGTCGGGCGTTATTTCCAACCTGTACTGTAAAAGTTTCAAATTAAATCCGACAGGTGGCGCAGCTGAGCTTTCCGTGAAAGAAACGGCTCTGGCTGAAGGTCATGTTCCCGATGGCTGTCAAACTCTGATGAAACTCGCGGACGTGTAAACAAAATTTCTTTTGCGCTAAAATGATGAGTGGAAATGAGGTGGAATCGCTGCGGAATCAACTGGCGGTGGCGAGAAACGAAATAAACAAACTGAGGTGAGTCGCGCAACCAATCCGGCAGGAGGTAACTTAAATATTTTCTTTTCCGCGCAGGCAGCAGGTGAAGACCCTCTCCCACGTCCAGCGCAAGGACATAGACACAATAAAACACGTCCTGAGCGGGTTTCGCTGCGAGGGCTGCAGGCAGAACGAAGAAAACACAAAAAACAGGAACGATTCCGTAATTAGCAAAATGCACCTTAGTCTGAGCCTAAGCGAGCTAAAAAAAGATTATCTCAATTCCAGGAGGCCGAATCCAAGGAACTGAATGTGATAAAATTTCGTCCAATCGGAGTCATAAGGACCAGCTTCCCTGAAAAACGAGCCGTGCCAAGGCAGTCGAGCGTTGCAACCGCGCTGAAGGGAGTCATCGAGGTAAACTCGGAGATCTTCACGAACCCGGAGCACTCACTGGAGGGCCTGCAGGACTTCTCCCACCTTTGGATCATTTACCACTTCCACAAGAACAACTCCCACCCGAAGGCGAAGGTGGCCCCGCCGCGGCTCGGGGGAGAACGCGTCGGCGTTTTTAGCACCAGGTCACCCCACAGACCCTGCCCCATCGGACTGTCTTTAGTCGAAATCGACCGAATTGAGAATTCGCTAATCTACTTCAGCGGCACAGACATGGTAGAACTCTTTTATATCGTGAAAAACTGAATTCGATTTACGTAATTCAAATTCCCAAATTAGGTCGACGGAACCCCCGTTCTAGACATCAAGCCGTATATCCCCTTCTATGATGCTCCCTCAAATGTAGATTTGGGTAAGTGGGATTTGAAGACTATAACAAGAAAATTCAAATCAAATAAAGTTTGTAAGTAAAACTAATAAAAGACCACAGACTAGACAAATTCGCCTGAGAAAGATTTCGGTTTACGTACTCGAGACTTTGAGATCTCAAGATCTAAATTAGGATAATATTAGAATAATTTAAAGTATTAATTCTATAAGAACGCCTTAGTTAGACAATCTTAACTTTGGTTCTTTACTTATGTTTAATTTGTCCTTGCCAGGAAGCCATTCCATGGGGGACAACGTCGACTTCTACAACAGCCGACAGGAGCCCGACGGCGAGGAGTCGGAGATCGACGACGTTGGGGCGGCCGCAGCTCCGCAGAACTTCAAAGCGCACGCCAACCACACCGCAGTTAAAGTGCCAAACTGGATAGTCGCGGGCAACCAGCTCACGGTTCTGTTCAACGACCGGGCCGAAGCTCAGCTCCGCGACATGAAGATCGATAGACATAGCATCGTCGAGGTCCTGGAGAGCGATCCCAGGTCGGTCTATCTACGCACAAAATACGGATCCCAGATCTTCACCTTCCAGCTGGGCGAAGTGACGGTCACCTGCAAATTTGACGACAGGAACTCCACGGTGACCGTGGTCCAGGTGAGGAAGACAGAGAACGTGCAGGACGAGGACGTCGGTGGATGTACTTAAATTGAGATTGACCGAGTGCGATCTGCGTCTCAAATTGTGATTTCCTTTCAACACATTGCTGCAATGCTCGATAATTTATTTGTTACACTTTCATACGTTTTGCTTAAATTAGGTTGCCTAAGAATAAAAGTTAAGTAGCCACTAGACACAGTTGTTTCAGTCAATGGATTTTCCAACATAGGGACATAATAAATATTGGATATTGGATATTTTAAAAATTAATATCAAAAAGAAAAGCTATTTAATTTCCATGAAAATGATAATTACGTTTCGCAGAAATTCTGCATTTTTAAACGATTTTCACTAAATTGCCTGGACCTGAATTGACGATTGAACTTATTCTATTTTATACTTCAAATGTAAATAATAATATAAAGCCTGTAATAATCTTCGCAAAGATATGAAACCAGAGCCTGGTTGTTTGGAAATCCAATCCTGTTTTCCTGGAAATTCAAACTCAATATCGGCCACATAGTTATTTTTTTAAAATATTTATTCAATTTTAGATGCACCTCTAGTGAACTTAAATTTTTGTAGAATTTCTCCCAACGAGGTTTTTATATGTAAATTACAAGAACTGAGTTGATTCAGTTTCCGATTTTAAAAAGTCGGCATTATGGCTAATATGAAAGATGCAGGATAGGGTTGTTTTTATCTCAAAAGAATTAATTTTCCGCAGAATTTTCTCTTAAATTAAAAAGAGCTGGTTGAATTGCATATTTTAACCATAAAATTTAAAAGGTAAACTAAATCATTTCCCCGTGATAAGATTTTATTAAAAGTGCACTAAGTGTAAAATTTAAAAATTATAAAAATACAAGATTGAAAAGTTTGGTATAGAACATTCGAAAAGGTTTTATTGTTTGTAACGAGCTGTTCAGTTTTAGAATTATATATGTAGGTAAGTGAAATAATAAAATTATTTTTATTTTTTAACCGAGGCTTGTACTTCCTCTTTGCATTGAGATTTTATTACATATAACGCACAGAAAAAAAATATGCATATTAAGATACTTTGGTAGTTAAATTCAAAAGGGTTTATCTAATGGTAAGTTGTGATGTCTCCGTTGTTATGCCGCGGCCACATGCACTCGCATCCCGCCGGCACGATTCGGGTTTCGGACTCCCAACAATTGCTATTAGCATCCTTTCGAGTCAGGAAAATTGTGCGGCTCAATTGGATGCATGTGAACCCGGCCTGTCCGCAAATCTGGAAATATCGAGAACAACGATATTAAAACGAAAAATTTCCATCTTATTAAAAAGCTGAAATAGTTAAAATATGACTTACTTTATTTTGATGTGGAACGTATTCCTGCAGGTTGGTGTACCCATGCACGCACAAAACTTCCTCGTATTGCTCGGGGCGGTACTCAAGCCCAGTCATGTTGAGGTAGATTGTTCGCCGTATCGAGGGACACAGCGACTGGAAATTTGTCTGCATAGAGAGTAATAGTTTTAAAATATTTAATATAACTCGCGGAATTATGTATGGCAAAAAGCTTAAAATTAAAATTTTTTCCCGAAAATCATATAATCCTACTGAGCGAGAGAATTTGCAACGGTTGAGCACATAGAAAATAGAAAAGGCGACTTTCAGGAGTATTAAATATAGCAAAATTTCTAATCTTTAAGAGGATTTTGTTAAAGCTTTAGAATACCAATTTAAGGTGTTTATTCAAGGAAAAAAAAAAGATTTGCAAGGTTTGCTTAAAAATTCTCTTGCTTGTGTGATTTGCTTAGTGTCGGAAGTGAATTTAAAAAGCACTTATTAATTTTGCCTTGAATACAGTTCTGCGATTTTCCTGGTTGTGGTAATGTTCATTTGCAGCTCGAGAGGCAACATCTCTGGTGTTTTGAATTCCGTAGGGCATGTCGGGCTCTAATTCTTTTTCTGAGAAGTATTCGTTGAAGCTGATTCCCTCATCCGGTTCAAATATAATTTTTGAAGGATTTTTCCTGTAATTTTAATTATATTATGTTTAAATTCTCCAGAGGCAAATTGTGGGTGATATGAGTTTTAACGAATATTTTTTTATAAGATGCTATCCATTTTTAAAAAACAGTAAAGATTTAGATATCAAGGAATTTGCCATCAATAGAAAAACATAAATGTATTTTAACTAAAAGTAAAATTTATTGAAATAAACCAATTCCTAAGTAAGAGGTACAAGGAGAAAAAATTTCGAATTTTTAAAAATGGGATCTTATAACTTGATATAGGAAACGAATGAATTTTGAATCATTTTATCTCTCTTCTTTTGAAAGTAAATAAAAGAATTAGAATTAATGTCTGAGATCTTTATCCTAAAAAGGTACATGGGCGGATTTTGAAAGTAACTTGGCATAGAGATGAAATTCGTGCTTCTTTTAAAAAAGACACTGTCACAATCATTAAATTAACTAGAGTTTCTTCGTTTGTAAAAAGTTTCAGAAAAGTTCCAAAATAAGTTTCACCTCGTTCCGCAAATTACCTGTCGTTCATTTGATAAAATTCCTGTCGAATCTTCGGGTAGTCATTTTGGGGGTGGTTTTGCTCAAAAAAGAGCCTCCATCGCGCGAGATTGGCGGGGGTGTAGGGCTGGTAGAAGGGCTGCTGCTGCTGGACAGAGTCATCAGACATGCACAGTGGAATAGTCACAAGAAAGACCTGTAAAAGAATTAAAGTTGTAAAAATAATATATTAAGGTCGGAAATGTTTTAGAAAATCCTGCGCTACCAAACTTGGAAACGCGCCGGGACTGCGAAACCGCCGGATGACAAAAAAAAAACAAGGAAAGAAAAAAAGAAGTATGTGCGGAGCACCAGGGCTGCGATGGCACGTTCAAAGACGAAGGTGGAATAATAAGCACCTTCCTGGAGCCCCGGCGATGCGTTGCAGCCTGCCCCGTAATAGTGCTCGATATCAAGCATATCAAGTGCTAAAGTTTGCGGACGGGCAGAGTGCAGTCAGGACCGGGACCGGGACTCTGGATCCGGTACCAAGACCGGGACCGGGAATGTAGTTGCACATTCGACATAAGGAATAGCCCCGCACTTGCGGGAAACTTTTGCAATTTTCCCATTTTTCCTTCGATTGAAATTATGGCCAGTGAACAAAAGTTAAGAAAAAGTAAACCAGATGGAGACGTCCGAAGAGCCACATGCATGTACATAGTATATATTACACAGTTATATAGTATATAACATAGTATAGTATAGTACAGTGTAGGTAGTTCTGCGGTGGTTGAGGCTGTGAAAAAGTTTTCCTTATCCCGATTTGAAGAGTTCTTGAATTTTCTCACCCATTTGAACAATATTTTTCTTGGACGTATTTTCTCATTTCCGGAATGTTCTTCATCACCAGCGACTGGAGCTGGTATGCCGAAATTATTCCTTGGACAAGGATAACTGCAGATAGATTGGTTTTGTATGGTGGAACTGGCCAAACTTTTCCGCAGACCACCATTTCGATTCAATGGGAATGGACAGCGAGACGAAATTCTGAAAAGGCGAGTTGTGATAAGTGTGAACTTTTTCCGAACAAGTCGAACTTTCGCCACAAAAGGATAGAACCCCGGGTTCCTCTTGACCGGGAGCCGCGCGACGAAAGGACGAAAGGGTAAAGTGACATGGCAATCATTGAAAGTTTTCTTTAAGAAAGTCCTTTCCTATCGAATCTCTGTTTGTTTATATTCGTCGGGACTCTCGAGTTAACTTACTCTGAAAAGTCCTCGCTACCGCCAATGCGATGGTCTGCGTCTGCAGCAGCTCGACGATGCGATCGTTTTCCCGCAGAGCTTCCATTGTTGACTGAGATGTGATTTATTTTTGAGACGGTGCCAACTTGACTCAATATTTTATAAGGGGACTATTCCCTAAAACCTGAATAAAATATAATTGATCAATTAAATTTCCCATCAACTGTATGCCTGTGAAGGTGAATTTAACTGGGGTTCGCCAGGGGCAGGTGAGTCATTTCATGAAAAGCCATAAGCCAGATTAGTTTGATTGCTCTGCAGACTTGTGGCTTCGAGCCATTTTCAGGAACTACACAACCGAAGCACTACTTGATAAAATTATAATTGAAGTCAAGTTTGTGATGGGATTCAAGGCCATTCATACCAAATGTTCCTCAAAATGGGCTAAGCGTATTAACTGATGTTATAGAGGTTTCTCAGAAGACAGCCTTGAAAGACATGAAATTTTAACTTAAAGTAGGTATGTTGCTGGTAACTATGGGAGTTTGAGTTTTTCTCAAAAGAGGATATGAAATATTTGCTATACGTAGTAGATTAATATGTGATACAGGAAAAAATCTTCTTACTGCTTATAAATTTTTATGAAATTAGACAATTTTCGTAAATTACGTTGTAATTGTATTCGAAATTTTAACATTTGAAGAATATAGAAAATGTAATATTTTAACATTATAGGTATTTAAGAAGATACATATAGGGAAGATATACCACGAATTTAAAATTAAACTACCATTAATTCAAAATCACCGAATTGACGATATATTGAATTGGGTTAAAAACGAAAATAAAACATTTAGCTTTATTAATTTAAATATATTCGATTTTGGAAACTATGAAATACCCAATAATTTAAATTTTTATTCTTAAGAAACTATCATAGAGCGAATAATAGTTTTTACGTAATTATATTTTCTTATTTCAGCTTAATTAACATTTTACTGTATATGCACCCACAAGCTCTAAAAATATATTTTTAGTTTTTCCAGTAAGAGTATCTACTAATATTGATTCTTGAAAATAGCGTTAGTGGGATTTTTATTTCTTTAAAATTTTAATGCAGTCATTTTCCAAAATTTCCTATATAAGAAAAAGTGACAAAATAATTGTTGTTTTGCTAATTATCAAAATAAATTGCGTAATTCTTCCAAAAACTAAATTTTACTGTCTTGAGCGAAGTCTGTTCCTAGCATACCTAATTAAGTTACCATGAAATCACTAATGAAATTTTTACAAAACCATTCATCAAAATTGTTTTGAAACTCAACTTAACAACCTCCTTAGCAATTAGTTTGTACATATTTAGGTGAGGGCTATCACCGTCCTTGCCATAATCACAGCCCGGTGAAATTTAAAACGTGAAAAACAATATAATGAAAACTGAGGGTTATGTAATCTAGCTATTCGGCGCTTATAACAAGCATGAGGCATAAATCAAAAGGAATGTTATTAAGGGTTCCCGGAAAGGTCTTTTTAATGTGTTTACTCGAACGTAAGATTTTTTGGCAAATTTAGGGCTATTCAGAGAGAAGTGAAAATTAAATTGGCCCATTTACCCCATTATCGCGCAGTGATTGCCCACAGTTGCGAGCGAGGTCCTTGAACATTTGGCTCGTATTCTAGGTGGTAATAAATCCACCGTTCAAAAGGTTGAAAAGCTTAGATTTCTTGGACAGTTTGTTCGCAGCGTTTAATTAAGCGAATGGATTATCCTTTCGACCAGATTCTTCCGTTCCACATGCGCGTCCCGTCGCTGAAACAGGACTCCTCAAACCCACCTACTTGTAGCTTCCCCGGGATTCCCCGTCCTGGCCCGAGGGCACCGAGCAGACCTCATGCGCTTCTGAGGACAATGGCAAACTTTGAAATTTAATAAAATTACTTGGAAGCTTTTTTGTTAATTAAGTTTTGTTCAGAAGACATGTCTCTTATTTAATTTGAGTATTTGAATTTCAATCCCCTGCTAACTACAGCCGAGGCTCAATTCGTTAACCTTTGCTGAATACAAAGGAAGTTCGAGTATTTGTTTAGTTTTAATTAAATTGCCCGTTCGATTTAAATAAAACACGGGCGCCCAACTTTTCCCAACTTTCCTGTTCGGGAGAGGTGTAGGATACGAGTTTAAAGTGTTACAAAACAGTTCGTATGGTTGTAACATAGTTGACGGGAACATGCTGATGAAATGGTTCAATATTACCGACTCTGGGAGGTATCGATTCATACAAACTCATTGATTTGATGCTCATGCACTCAGTTGTTCAATTTTTAGCTAAAAGTTTTACGAAAGATAATGCAACACGAGCGGGAACTTTTGTTTAATGGTAAATGAACAGAGTTGTTTGGACTGGGACTTTAATATTTTGCTCTGTAGCGAGGACTCTTCCAGCTCATCCCGTCCTGAATCGCATTTAGCCAAATAACCTACATTCCTATATATTCTCTCTCGAATCCTGTTCAAGCTGCATGGACTCGTAGATTTCGAAAGGCTCAACGATGCTCCAATTGCTCTAAAGTAATTTCCATTCCGGGCTCAAACTAATCATACTTAGCGTCTATTCACATGTTGTCACCGAAAATGCAGTGATCCAAATTTTGAAGTTATTGTTGGGACTTTGCCGTTCTCGTTAAATTTATCAAGTTCGTTAAAAAGTTGTGCTTAGTTGCACCTGAATTTCGCTCCTCTCAATTGAATATTTGTGTGTACCTTCTATGCCCCAAGTGGACTTGAAGTCATGACAAACTTAAAGAATCAACTTCCTGAAAACCTTTGATAAGATAACTGAGTGAGTGCGCTGTATGTCGACTTCAGTTAGCTCGTTGTATGCACTCCGCTTTGTGAACAAATTCAAGTATCTCCTTACTCCAAGTGCAACAAATGACGCCATTCGTTATCCGTGTGTGATCTATAATTAGAATATAGCTCGGATATTTCCAGAATGGTCCTTTCTTGGGGAGATGGAAAATGCTGAACTGTCCTTCCGTTCAACATACAACATACCTATACCTATGTATGTATGCGTATAGTTCCCTTGAGTTGTTACATTTTACATACAATTGCAGTTACCTTTGCCGTATTGTTGTACCTAACATATTTTTAGCGTACATAAATTCCTAAGTGCATTTCTAGTCTGTATCTATAATATGTATAATATACTTCCGCAAAACCGTTAGTATACTGCATATGCACATACATATATAAAAACTTGATTGTTTTAAAATCCCTTTACTACTTATTTTACTTTACTACTATCACGTATGTATGTATATCTTACTTTTCATATTCATTATTAAACGAAGCAAAAGTAATTTTGTTATTAAAATAGAGATGTTATTTTATTTTAATCCCTTTTAGAATAATATCTAGTTTTATTAACTCTTTCATATTATGTTTATAAATACTCAGTTAACATGAAATTTGCGGCCGAGATTATTTCTATAGGATTTTTTCCGTAGAATACGAATTTGAAATGAAAAGTAATAGTGAAAAATCGTATTGAATACGAATACTGTGGAATTCAGTAAGAAAACATAAAAGTAAAATTTGTACATTTAGGCCAAATTGGTTACAAATTTTAAAGTATCTAGCTACTTGAATTTATTGCGTAGTAGGTACTTAAAAATAAATCAGCTAAGGTCACATTTTTAAAAATGTTTCAAGGACGTCGAAAAACAGGACCGGCTTGATAAAGTTTAAAAGCATTTAAATGTTCAATTAAAAGGATATGAAATGCCTTTTCAGAGGAATTTTCTGCGCCAGCTCTTTCACTGAAGCAAGGTTAGGTTGACTGTTATCGGACTTCCCTATCCAAATAGAAAAAGGCAAGCCAAACATTTCTAGAAAGCTCTTACGATGGAAAACTCCAAATACTGGAAAATATATTAACTGAAAAGCTTAAAGTGGAGATAATTAAAGGGAATAAATGGCTCTAGCAAATTCACTTAAATGGACCAGCCCACGTTTATCTGTAGAGGCTCTGGAGCGCTCCTGCCGTGCAGAGCAGTTCAAGAATGCTTTTAAGTTGTCGTTTCCTCCGCCATCCTTGACCGCATGATTGAGCAAAACCAATTGCCTCTAACTTTATTTCCGAGATAAATTCCCAGTGGTAGTAAACAACCCGTTTGCTACCTAAATCAATTCCCCCGGCCCTAGCATACCTTGAAAGATAGCTCCTGTGAAAAGATTCCTTAGAGATCTGGGAGTTTTGATTTATTGCTTAGTCAACCCGGATAAATTTGGTTAGAGCGGCGATTAGCATGTGTATTTTGGGTCTAGGATGCAGACCGCGGCAGACATGCTCCACGACTATGTGCATGTAAATCAGGCTTTTTTCGGTATATTTGGCGAAACTTATCTTCCAGGACAATGTACAGGAGCGCCGGGAACCACATTTACCCGAAACCGGGGATGGTCTTGTGTGCAACATAAAATAAATCGCTCCACATCCCGGGGGATATTCCGGACTGTTGTCTCCTTTTCCAGCTTCGCAGCCAATGAGGCCTCGTCTAACCACCAAACAAAACACAGTCCAATGATCTATGACCAAAATGTGGATTCATGCTTAATACGCGGCGATAAAAATATACCACTGGGATTATTCCTTCTCGTTAGGTCGATTGGTCCGGCTGCTCTGGGAATATGAGGGCATTCCACAATTTGTGAGATCGTCCCTTTTTGGACCACGCAGGGCTTTACATTACAATCGGAGCCGCATTTGTTTTCCAAAAACTGTTGCCGCTGAAACGATGCCAAGACGAATTTGGACCCCGCACCCGAATCTTTCAAAATAATTTGTCGATTTGTCTTTTTCGTTTTCATAAAATTGCATAACCGAAAAATTTTATGGATTTGAGCGATTTCAAATTTATGTTACATATTATATACATATAAAGTTGGGGCAATGGATATTTAAACATAAATATCTACATAAGTAAAACCTTAACAGTTGTTTGATAAAATTGGTAGTTATATTAAGAGTTATGGAGATAAAAGTATCTTCTTTTAACTAATAAAATATTCGAGGAATAATTATGATTATTCTCACCATAATTGTGTTGCAAGTAACACTATTGAAAAAAAATTTTTGCAGTTGCACTATAAAATTTACGATATTTTCGATATTTTATATATTTTTATAGGCCATTTACACGGAATAGCAATTTACTGTGGTGATTCAGGAAAAACTAACCACGAAATCCACAATTTTTTTCCAATATTGTGTACCATAATTTTCCAATTATTCGTCGGTGATACTTGGGACCCATCGGTGAACTCCGCAGCCATATAAATGTCACATAATTTCTAACAAACTAGTAACTAGGACAAAGATCCTGAAAACTCGCTGGGGAATTGATTTATATAATATTTAAATGTAAACAAAAGGATTTGTTTTTTAATAATTGAATAAAATATTTGTAGATTGATACTTACTAATTTTTTTCCAGTAGCGATAAATCGTAATTTGGCTTTAAGGTAGACAAAATATGTCCCCTAGATATTCCCTTAATTGAAGGCTGCTGACTCACATCAAAACTTAATGCGATGTATACTAATTCAATTGGTCAGCGATAGTCAAAAAAGTTAATTGGAAATGTCACTGTAATACGTATAATAAAGCACAATTCACGGAGGTAATCTCCCAAAAGTAAATGATTTTCGAGATGTATTATACCAATTTCATTTCAGTCTGATTTCATTTCTTTAATGGCACGTGATCTATGAATCTCTGGATGTGTTATCCTTTGGTCCTGACGTTCCCTCGTTTTTGCGAAATTCGCGTGAACATAATATTTCGTCAGTTGTCTGTGAAATACAGTGAGAATGACAAGTTTGTACCCTCGTGACTTCAGGGCGATTCGAGCGGATAGGTGCGCTTTTCAGGTGCAATAATAAATTCTTGATGATGCATTAAATTGAAATCGATTAAATCACGCCAGGTGATAGTGAGTGCAGCTAGTCATAAAACCTAAATGGGTCCTCTCATGTGCAAAATGCAATAATTTTAAAAGAGCTCCATATCACACACACGACAATCGTGATTTGCTGCTGAAAATCTTTGTTAAAAAGGATCTCATAGGAAATAAATGCTCACAGCAATGCACTTTTCGCTACCGTGCAAAAATGTCTAGAGTGAAGGTGAGCAATTTTGGAATGTTCCTTTATTCTTTCCACTTCATTCGGCGCAGCAACTAAATTTTCCTCTTTATTCTTTAAAGGTCAAAATATGCACCAAAGCCGTTCCCGGGTGCAACAAGTGCCCTCTGTAAGAGCGCAAATATTCGCTTTCGAGTGAAAAATGCAGTGCATTATTGAAGGCATTTAGACTGCATAAGTTCGTCTAGCAAAAACTCCGGTCAAAGTTTCCCATTCATGTTTCCGTGAACCGCCCTGTGTATGTCGATTTATGCTCCGTGCCACCTTCAATTTTGAATGCACCATACACTTGCCATACACCACTTAATATTTAAATGGTCATGCATAATTATTTCGACCCA
Source organism: Tolmerus cingulatus (assembly GCA_959613345.1). Lineage (NCBI taxonomy): Eukaryota > Metazoa > Arthropoda > Insecta > Diptera > Asilidae > Tolmerus > Tolmerus cingulatus. Next base: position 5,851,946 of record OY390708.1, read on the forward strand.
GAGGTTTTAAACGACCAACAAAATGCTTTATGAACATTTTTATTAATATCTACGTCCATCTCCAACATTTTATTTGAAAATAAACGTGGTAAGAGTTGACATTTTGTGCGAAATACTTCAGCTCGTTTAAGTTAAAATTTTACAGAGAAATTTTGCATTAAATGTTGTTATCATTATTACTTTATTTTTATTAACTGAGGAAAATTGTTTTATTAAGAACAACGTTTTGTTCTTTCTCTTCGAAAATTGTTTTCAATTACATGAAAAACTTGAGAAAATTCTCAAAGGACAAGAAAAACATATCGCGGGGAAAATTCAGCCTGCGATGTACATGGAGATGGATTTTATTCGCGTTTTAAGAGCAACATTATTAAATTTATTTTACAGAGAAATAGTTGCAATTTAACATTGTCAATTAATAATGAAAATTAGATGAAGGTATTTTATAATGTTCGAAAATTATTATATATTGATCTTTTTCCTTTCTGTAACATTCTTTTCTATGGTTAAATTGATTTTTTGAATCCTTGTGTACATTTACTATTTTAAATTGTGTCGTTTCAGTTACAGCTTCAGTTTTTTTACTAATTTTATTCCAATTATTGGTAATTTAAAAAATAGGTATAATAGAAGTTTTAAAAGTTCGTGGATAAATATCCGAATTCTTAGTTGATATTACACTTACACAAAATTTTTGGAATTTTATGATGCTGCTGAAGACTGAAATGAGTATAAAATTAGGATTACACTTATGAGCTACCTGTTTCATTTTGTTTTTTCTTACTTTAAGTCGAGCTTTTTTAAATAAGAGTTTAGCGTTTTTCAGGTTTAAGAAGTTCAAGATTTAGTACATGTTGCGTAATGTTTCGCTTCTGGGCCTAAAAATTTAAAGCGACTATCTTAATAATGTACAATAAAACAATTTTTTTCTTATTTAAGCCATCAATCCAAAAATTGTGTCATATCTTAAGTAGCACGTGCTGTATTTGGCTCGCTCTCCTATAAAAGAATTGGGGCAGTTCATATTACTTTTCTTGTGAATACTTAACTCACGAATTGATAAAATTTTTTCGATATTGAATAATCTTTATAAAAGCTCTAGTAAAGGAGCATAAATATGCATTTACTACGAGTGCTTACATTACATATGTATATTCGACTTGGAGACTAACTAAAATAAAAAAAAATTGTTTATTTGAGACAAACGCTGACCCAAACGAAACGTTTGCAAATATTTGAATATTGAATACAATTTCTCGATTGGGTCGCTGAGGCAGATATATCGTAAATTTGCGGTAGTCTGTAAATCAATCCCAAGCACTTATGGTCACCATAAAATCAAATAGGCTATCTCGAGGGCAGATTATAATCGACCTTGACTTATGCTGCATTTCAGATAACACAACAGTCCCTTTACGAGCTGACACAAACATCAAAAAATACTTTTGGGATAATTCACAGAACCATAAAGCGTCATTTCGTATCAGCAATCAATACGCCAGACATTATGGGATTACGACATTCTGGGCCGTACGAGCCGAGCAGGCCCGTAAAGCGGTTATCAAACGATCTCATAATTTCGGAGATAGTACGACTGTCACAAAATTTAATTAAGGCCAAAGCAGATTATCAGTTATCATAAAAATATTGATCGAGATGGCCGCTGTTTGGCCCACAGAATAGCTGCCAGGCTGCTCAATAACTCGCATAATTGGCGAGTCCATTATTAGGCCCACGTACGGCAAGAGTACGCCCAAAAGAGGCCTATGCTTCAAAATTGTGCTAGTAGTAAAAGCCAAAGGGCCAAGCTAAAGGACTTTAGCAGCTCTTTACGTAAATGAGCAAACTTTGCAAAATGTGGCGTGGACGTGACAAACACATGTCGACTTGCGAAATTGTGCGTAGAAAGGAAATTCAACTCCCTTCTTTGAAAAATTGAAAAATTTACTGCTCGCCGCAGGGGACTATTTTGTTTTACTGAGACGAGATTATTTGTGCAAAAACTTGGAAATTCGCTTAAATTGAATGAAGGAAAAAAAAAATTCAATTTGATAATATTAAAAATTATCAACAACAGAAACTTCCTAGAGCATATTAATTTTTGTTAGGAAACCAAGGAATTATTGGAGCTCGGCTACCCTGGGGCAATTTCTGTGAATTACAGAAGTAAGTAGAACTCCTTCAGTCCTATCGTTGTGATCAAATCGTAGTATTTCTTTAGGAGACTTTCTCCCTTCATTAAGAAAATGGGAAATTCCACTGAAGCGTTTGTGGCCATCACGTTCAGTGATAATGAATTTTGAAACTAAGAAATTCTTATCTCTTCAAGTATAAGAAAAATAGAGGAGACCTGAGGACATGTAATAAGATAAGTTCCCAAGAAGAAATAAAGAAAGATTAAAAATTTCATGTTTTTGAAGCCAAAGTTTTAATATCCAAATAATTTTTTGTCTTATAGATTATTTCTTTTTATTACCATTTCTTATTACTTTTGAAACAATTTTCATTTTTTTAAATAAGTGAATAACTACTATATATCCAAAATGTTATGCCCATCGATTTGATCGCTTAGAAAGTACCTCCGAAATTATATATTCTCTAACGGAAATTGTTACCCTTAAGTGTTAATTTAGCTGAATTAGTTAATTTTGAAAGTTTAAAAAGTTCTTTGTCGCTCCGTACCCCAGGAAAAAGTTACTAAAATATCCCTTTGATTTTAATAACATTTTGAAGTAGATAATGCACGCGGTTCGCATAGAAATTCTCCCAGGGCCACAGAGATGCCAGGATGGTGCAATCGGACACTATTGAGTTAAGAAAAGTTATGTAACTCATCTACCACTTTGCTTGCTCATGGTAGAATTTCGGTCCGTTTTTATTTTGCAACATCTTTTGCTCCTGGCTACTCCACAGTTATTGCTTCTGCTGTTGTTGTTCAGCCCTAGAGCTAAATGGCGAAAAACATTCGAACTTGAGATGCTATTTCGTTTACAAATCCACACAGATAGAAGACTGCTCATCTTGTGTTCAGTTTTAGATTCTAAGCAAGGACACCTTCGCATAAGGACTTCTGCCAATGAATTATGTACGTACGTGTGGGTGTATGAGCGCTTGGATGTCGTCCTACTTAGAAGATATTCACGGATTTTATGACGCTTGCTTTTAAAAGTTTCGTAACTTTCCCCTTTTCTAGTGTTTGCGCGACTACCCGGTCTTCAAATAAATAAATCGTTAAGAGATTGACATCAAAGTCGGAATGCTTTGCGGAGTTACCCCTCAGTAACCCAGAGCCAGAGGTTATTAGCTCTTTGATTAAGTTTGCTTTAGTAAAGTTACGAGTCAGATATCGTTCGAGCACATCTCAAATTCCTTTGAGATATAAAAGTAAACCGACTGTTTGAGCACAGCGTTTAACACTGGTATGAGCATTTGGACGGCTTCAGTTCAACTTTCTTCAAAATTCGTTTTAGTTGTAAGACAGTTATTGGTTTGAATAAGGCCGAATACTATACTACGAGGTGGGAAATCATTTACAAAAGCAGTTTAAAAGGAAAACTCCTTCGTATTAAAGCACGAAAACAAAGGACCTTTGAGTGCATTGTTAACCCGCTATAAACTTTAAGGTCAGATACACTTACATTGCTACCCAATAACTTTCAATAACTTTTAATTAGTTTTAAAGTTAACTAAGAATCAAAATCAATACGCCAAACTTCTTCTAAGGAAAGCTCGTCATGCTCTCATACATTAGCAGTAAAATGAGTGAATGGAATTTGCTATTAATATTATAGGTATACACCATAAATGTGAAACTTTTTGAGAACATTTCCGACGTAAGCTGCTTAGTAATGGAAGCAGTAAAATATTGAAAATTCAAAGGAATGATAAGTTCAATGCTTTTTGGTATTAAATACTTTTCTTAAAATATATTATGATATGAAATAAATCAGTGCTATGCAGTAACTTTAAAAAATGATGCGCAGTGATTATCAAAATATATTTACTATGTATTTTGAGGCAAATAAGTCAAAGTAATATTAGTGCTGCTAATTTTCTAATTAGCTAATTTCACGGTTTTTTGGCATGCATACATATGTAATACAGTAAATACGTTCAAATAAGTGAACCTGAATAAAAGCGTGCGAAATGTCTCTAATTAAGTAAAGAGATCTTATTAAAACAAGGATATTTGCATGCATTGAAAGTGTTTCTTATGGTCTGGTTATTGCATCTCTTTGAAAATGCTAATTATATTTTAAATACCCTCAAATTTACATCCACTCAAAGATGCAGGTACCCATGCAAAAACTCCTTCATTATGTTAATTTGCATATCCAAATAGCGAAAGTGAGTGCCAAAATTAGCACAAGCTTTTCTACTCAGTGTCAGGTAATTTATACAAGAAGGGGGTACAATTTTAATATACTTACATAGTTCAATAATCCTTCCGCATTATTGATTAACTCTATTTTTCAATTGAAAAAGTTTCCTAAGTGTCCTAGATACAAAAACAGAGTTTAATACATACAATATGTTGAAATGTTGGCACCCCCTCAAGGGTTTCCATTAAATTTTATTGCATGTTGAGCTTTCATCCGAAATAAAAAAATTCTAGAGTATTGGAGTTCGGAATAATAAAAAATATCATTTAGCTGTTACACTTAGCGGGAGGCATTGCGTGGCTCCATTCAACCGAAATGGATTACTGGAATTACATTTAAATCGTGTCCTGGAGGACGATGTGCCCAAGCAGGCACATTAACCACAGGGGTAGAATTCGATAGGTGCCTAAATGTTTTTCATACCTCCAGTGACGGATGAACCAATTATAATCACGAATTTTGCACCAAATACCTGAAGCAGTGCGTAAAATTCCTCTTAAAAATTTAAAAATAAAAAGTAAAATGATGATGTTATACATAAAATAAAACTCCAGAGGAAAATATAAAATACACCTGAAAAGTTGAGCTTTATATGTATTTATTGGAATAAAAAAGATATCTTTCGTAGTCCTAGATTGTGTTGTTGGCACTGACCGTTGATCAATTATTTGTTAAAGTGAAGAGCTTAAAGTTTAAAAACTGATAAGAACGCCAAGAAGCCTTTTCAATATGTCAAACCCTTCTCAAAACTTCTTTTTGCAGGTTTCGAAACGTAAACAGATGAATAAGAATAGATGAATGGTGGCGGTTCACTCCGGGTAGGATATTTAAATAAGAGTCGATTAGGGTTGAAAGGGCTTTTAAAGAGCCCCTGTTCCAGCTGATGTAATTTAAATACTAAGAGATACGTCTGGACCCGGAGATTAAAGTTGCGGAAATCACTAATAGGGTGGGAGCTGTAAGGCAATGACATTCCCTCCATCTGCTATCCAATCTTTTTGTACAAAAATTTTATAACGAGGGAAATAACATTGTCAGGAGTGAGTGGCTGGGAACAGGTGGTGCAATAAAATAGAAAATCTTTGGAAAACTTTTTCTTCTGAAAACTTATTGCCTGTTCAAGACAAAAAAAAAGAAATCATATTCCTCTGCAAATACGACAAAGTTTGCTAATTAACTTTGACCAAATAATTTATAAAAAATTCGTGTTTCTTTAGATTTTTTATTTGCCTTCTAAATCATCCCAATTTTCTACCACAAAATTAAATAAAAGAAATCGATTTGATTTGTATGGGTATATGTAATGTATATACATGGAGTTCGATGGACCAGAACTGCCAAACTATTTTCATTCATCTATCTTGGGCATGCCAGAACTATAACTATAGAGTATTTTACTACATATATTGCAAAAATTATTGATATCATGACTATTTTATTGGCCTCAAATCCATAAATATTTTTCTCAGTGAAAACTTGTATTTATGAGGTTTTTAAGGTACCTGAAGTTTATTTATTTAGAAAAGATTTCATAAATATAAGCATTCCTACAATGATAAGTCGGGAACATCTAGAGCAATCATCTTCTATCATTTTTCTGTTGCCGTGTCTAGCAAAGTGCTGCATATGGTCTAATGTATGCAAATCCTGTGCTCCTCCCTGTTGGTTTCTCTGAAAACTGAGACTTGCATTCTCGACCTTTACTAGTTTTAAGGTACAGTATATTTTTGATACTCACTGCTTGTACGATGAATTTCCCAAAGTTGGTAAATATCGAAATGGATATTGAGATTATGCAAAACCTAAATATCCCCTAAATCATCAAAAATTCTTCAATGCATCAGGCAAGCTTTTACAGATAAAATGCAGTGCAAGGCAATGCACTTTAAATTCAATTATGTTCGGGATCCCTGGACTCAATTGAGTAAATAGTCCTCGTCCACAGCGATTTGGGGCAAAGGTTCCCTGTTTCGGTGGTTCTGAGTGAGTCCCCAGCCGCAGAGCAGCTATTAATTACAAAACGATGAAATTTTGGTAGAGGATGAAAGATGCAAACGTGATTTTGAGCCGAACTGAGAAGAAGCGTCTGCAAATTACCTTGTAAATCACTAAAATTGCGAAACGTGAAACCTCAGTGAGCAGCTCCTGCAGCGAGCGGAGACAGTGGCAGCTCCGGACATAATTCAGGACACCGCAGCGGCCAATGATATCTTTTCCAGGTTGGACAGGGATTTGACCCCCATTAGTTCGGGTGACTCCTGGAATAGCCGGGATATTCGGGATATTCCATGTGATGAAACGTACTAAATATGACGCTGGGGCCCCGTTCCGCAGCGGCGAACACGTCTGGTTTTACGATGCGACCAAAGTGTAGCTCACCCATAACGTAAACATTCTGTGACAGTTTTAATTACTTTTAGATTTATCGCAAACGGATATTTCTGAGCCCGCCAGTGGTTTCCTCCTGGCAAATTTATCCTGTCTATTCCGTGGAGGCCTTCATTTGCATTGTAATTCAGTGGGGTGTCAGGGGCTCCCTGTTCTGATGGAATTTGGCACAGAAAATCGATTGAACTGCATAACGATAGTAAATTGAGAAAACATTTGTAGCGGTTTTATTATCGTTCGTACCCGGTGAATCCGGCGATTGGGGACAGCCCTGGAGACCCGGTCGGTGTCCTTGCGCTCGACAGCGCTCCGCCCTGTCGGGGGCCTCGGAGGCCCTCGGGACCCCTCTGCGCTATTTTCTGGTGCGCGGTCCCATTTGCGTGCCCCAGTCTCAACTTCAAACCGCAAACCTGAGACAGTACCATTTCTTTTTAACTGACTTCCGAGAAAGAAGGGGGTTATCTATTTGACCCGTATTTAACCGACTTTCAAAAAAGGAGGAGGTTATCAAATCAACCCGTATATGTATTTGTTTTTAAATGTTTGTTCGCGCATAACTATTTAACGCGCGAATCGATTTTGATGATTCGGTGCCCGATTGCGTGGTTTCAAAATGGCGGACCAGAAATGACGAGTTATTTTAAGCCAACTAATTACCTCAAAAAGGTTCAACGCAAAGATACTATAGCACGAAAAACTAAAAATTAATAATTGTCAGTATGATAATTATCATTGCCAAACAAGATTTATCCGAAATATGACACTAAAAAGAATGAAATAACAAAAAATTTTTTAAAAAAATAAAACTGATTCCACAAATCCCAAACCCTAAAAAGTGTACAATAATTATATTAAAAGTCCTCTGTTACTGCTATCAATAATAAATACATTACTTTCCTAGATTGGAAGTCTGTGTGAAAATCTGACTTATTATATTAATCTATCAGTAAATAATAAAGGCAACCAGAATGTCCTGATTACCTAGTATTGGGTTAATATCAGTCAGGTTTTCACACCGATTTTAAAAATCTAGGAAAATCTTGTATTGAGAACTTTTAATATAATTATTTTATACTTTTAATACTTTTATATACTTTTTAATACAATGTTTTCAGACATCAGGGCCGCAGCATCACAGAATCACAGCATCCAGGATGACAATTCGCCTCCAAAAGGAGCATCATCGTCATCCGGCTGTGTCAACAATTTATCTAGATCCTGATGCACCTAGCCTCAGTTGCTCGAGAAAATCGATTCCTTTGCTGAAAATGTCCTCTCTACGTGACTGGTTTGATTATTTTCAAGTTCAGCAAATGTATTCGACGTTTAAAATGATGTTTAGATAAGGATACGACTGGAATAAAAATTGCTCGTGTACGTGCGGGGGCCTGTCGGCGAGAATTACTTAGCCTTCTGGCTCCTCAATTTCCCTCGGCTGCGAATATTGATTTAAAGTGGAAAAAACATTTTTTGGCATGTGTGGCGCTAAATTTGATTACAATTTCGCAACAATAACATAAAAATAAGAAAAATGGAGGATGTACGCTTCATTTTGCGCTTATGCCTGAATGCGGGTCATGTAATGGCTGGCACGAGCACGCCCTTGCTGAATTTTAAAAGCCGTCTTGTATTTTTAGACTTTGTAGTTTTGTTGGTGGACGCGTTTTTTCCCAGATTTATTCATATGCACACATGCCCACTGAGACGACAATGGCTGAGCTATGTTTACCCATTCGGATCGTAGTCCGGGTCAATTTGTCGTTTTGGAAACGATGACCTACTTCCGTCATAACGAACTCAATCTTATTGTACCAATTTCCCAATTGGGTTTCTTATATTTTCAACTGATATCAACTCTTTTGGTTAAATTAAATTGTGCAGTAAAATTGTAATAATAATTTATATTTAAGATCTACATAGTTTCAAAAATTAAATAAATTTCATAAAGGTTTCTCACTTTTGATTTTTTTAAGTTTTCTAATTGTTGATCTCAATAAGGAATTAAAATCTATTAACTGCGGTATCAATGGCAAGAATTAATTCAAAATAAAAGATTTTTGTAAAAATAAGTAAGGACGCTTTTAGAGCCGCTGATTTCAAATGAATAAATTGTGTAATCATAAATATTCCACTCTAATAAATTAAAGGCATTTGTGAATACACAGATACATAAGCTGTGATGATTCCAAAAGTATAGACGTATCTGATAGAATTAGAATTCTCTCACTATAACAGATTGTTCCTTTGAAACAAAATTTCTGTGAGCTAGTAGTTCTATTTCATCAAATTAAAAAGAAGGAAAAAGGATATGGAAACGGACGGATTTACATTTGCATGCTTACCATTTCTCCTTGCAACTTCGACTTGTGTCTTTTTATCAGTCCGATCGTCCACGATAAGGAAAACGTTCAGACGAGAGCTGCTTGACAATGAAATGTTTGTTTAGTTGAAGAATGTTGCTATAGCTACTACATAAGAAGACTAAAGACGATAAGTTTTCCATTACTAACGAACAATTTTGTCTTTAGGGAAAGTGCTTCACGCGTTTCTTGAACCCTTTCTTATGAAATGCTGTGATTTCTTCTTCTTTACGCATGGAGAGTATAGGACAATATTGCAGCAAACATTTTGTTTGGTAGCCTTCAAAAACAAATGCATATAACTATTTGAAATTTATTTGGGAATTTCAGAATATATGTAGGTATACGAGTACATACAAATTTTTTAATTTAATATGTATGTAGATATATAAATTGTCTTCTGATTTTACAACGGTTTCCATTATAATTTTATAATAAGAGAAATGTGAAAAAAGTGTGAAAGAAAAATTACCTCAAATCGTCATCAAACAAATTCGTCTTTTCATGGTATGCAAAATGGATGAATGAATTTTATTGAAATATAATCGCCATCTCTTCAGATTTGCCCCGAATAAAAAAGTTTTGTTTTTTAACGTTTGGGCTTTCACAGAAAACTCGTTTAAATTTTTTTTCTGAGGGTTTCAATTAATATTATGTCGACCCTTGCTGTCCTATATTGCCTCTGTCAGGATTGGATTTTTCAAATACCTGTGTAAGTTAATTGGTTGCTCTCAAAGTTTCTCCCAGGTGCCTACTACCCCAAATTACCTGGCAACCTCAATTAAAAATTCATCGCAAGGCTAGATCAGCTATGTAATTAAATTTTCATTCAACTTTTCCAATTAGTGGGTTAATTTTTTTCAACTTTAACAGATTTCACTCTAAACCTGGCTTGACTGAGAATTGGCGTCTAAATATGTATTTTACTTTATTTGCCAGCTGAATTGGAGTGGAATAACTCTCTACTCATGTCGTAACGAAGTTTTTCGCGCCTGAATACTTCTTATATCCCCTTTGGAGTTCGACCTTTTCATTAAAACTTTGAGTTGCACAGCATTCGTACAGAAAAAACAAAAAAATTAAAATCAAAATTAAATCTTTTAATTATGCCCAGAAAACAATACGCTCGTTGGCAGCTTTCGGGTTTACACAAATTTACAGGGAATCAGAAGCAATTATAAATTTCTGATTCCAGTTTTACCAAAATTTACGAATTAATGTTTCAGCAAGTGTAAAGTAGTATGAAAGTATGCAAATTTTATAAAGAAGCGATTTTATTTTAATATTTATTTTGTTTATGGTTTTTCGATGTTCTATATTGTTTTAAATTTATAGCTTCATATATGTATATTCAAGTGCTTTTATATCATCTTGGTACAGGTAAAAATATAACAACCGAAAAACAAGGTATACAACTTATTTTTGATAAATTAATTTGTATGTATATGATATTAAAATATATACCTATTAGTATTTCTGTAGTGCGTAAATTATGGCGTGAAATATTGTAATTGATTGTTAAAGCATATCATTTATAAGAATCCGAGGTAGAGCATTTTATTTTTAAAGTATGACATGGTTTTAGTATTGAAGAAAATATTCGTGCTTAAAAATGAAAGATTTTTCACCAATCTAAATATAATAATGTGTTAAACAGTCTCAACAACAACTCATCAATATTTTAGTCACATTTGAAATTAATATGACCGGGCAAGTTTCTTAATATGCACTTAATAATTGTTATGAAATACAGTAGAGTCCATGAAATATTTGAAAACACTGATGGAAAAGAACTCTCTACTGAATTATTCTCACATTTATTATAAAAAAATAATAAAATAAACAAGTAGGTAAATGTTTAAACACTATAATAAAACACATATACTACCGTTTCGTTCTCTAGGAAGCAAAAAAGTTAGTAATCAAGAATAACATGCATTTAATTTCTAGTTCAAATCAGGAAGGATATCCACTTTCAATGAAATCAGAAAAGAGACGTTTCACAAGTTTATCCGGCATGAAGGAGAGCACTTTCATTAGACGTGTATAATAGAGATGCGCAATTTGCATGCAACTTTGCAAGTGCACCTAAATAGTTGTATCATGTTCACTTGCTGCAGTAGCATTAATTTCGCAATCAGGTAAACCTTCTTTAAAACTTTCCCAGACTTTGTGAAACGCAAATCTCTGGCTCAGACATTTGGCAAAAATGCAAAACCGAAATAACTCAAAAGGAGTTTATTCAGTGATACAAGTGCAAGATGTAGTTGGCTTGTACTTACAAAACACACAAAACTCAGTGCTGCGTTCATGTTCGTTATTATGTTGTATCGCCTGCGGTAAAATGGAGTTAGTCCTTGCAGAGTGACGCTACAATTTCCCAAAAGGAACTTTCTCTGTCCGGACCGGGGGAGTAAATTATGCGCGAACAGAACTAGTTACAATATAAAATTCGGCAACCCGACACTAAAATACGTTTTCACACGAAATGAAAAGTTGCCTTTCGACGGCAATAAAACTTGAAAATGTTCACAAACTATTTTTGCAGTTGTTCCGGATTTTGGGCAACTTTTCGCCGTAACATATCGTTTCAATAGTGCTAGTATGAATTATTATTTTGTTCACTTGCAAATTCGTTTAGGAGTTGATCGGATTTTTAGGATCCCTCGTGGTCAGAGTTTTGCAGTTTTGTTTCGCGAGCTCGATTCAGCTTCAGATGTGAATTTGATTTAGATTGAAACAGGACTACGGTACGCGGTTTTCTGTAGGCACTTTATATATATTTTAGCGGTTTCAATTAGCGCAAATTGCGAAAATCCTTTGGATTAAACTGGTATTATGACGACTGAAGATACAAGCAATCACTGAAGTAGAAAAGTTATTTCTGTGAAAAGAAAAGTGATATCTCCATGAAAGGGATAATGATAAAAGTTAGCGCGGGGCTCAAACACCTCATAAATGCCAACTGTGGGTACTGAAAGAGGGTAATTTTTGCTTATCAACAAGTTAATTAACGATTGGCGGAAAGAGACTGATACCACTTCAGTAACAAGCTTCCAATTAAAGTAATGGGTGCAGGCAAATGGTTTTGTAATGTTTTCCACCCTCAGAGTGGAACACGTGAGGTGTTACTTTATAATACTCAGAAATAAATGCAGAAGCAAAAAGAATTTTTATTTTGTATTTAACTTAATAAAAAGTTCCTTAAAATGTATAATTTACCAATTTGTTAAATTAAGATGTTAATCTCGGATTCGGCGAAAAATTTATTTTTTTTTTCATAAGCTGCAAAGATTTGCTTCCTCCACTTTTCAAAAAGGTACTTGCTAAAATTAAACACGAATAAATTCATTAATATTATTTCGTACAAAATGCTCGAAAAGTGTAAAAAATGTCAACAAATTTAAGCTTTAATGGTTAACGTTAAGAAATCATCATTCTGAACGCTTTCTTCCCCTCGTACATCTTTTATAAACGCGTATAAAGTTAATAAAACTACTAGGGAATTTTTTGAGATTAGAATAAGTCGTTGAATAAAAAATTTCCCTCAATTTAGAAGGTAAACAAGAAACCTTCTCCATCCCAAGGAAACTATCTTTCCCGAAAGGATGTGATCTGCATATACTCGTATACTCGTAAGTATTCCACCCACACGTTCTGCTTGACAGGCACTCCTTATGTGTCCGTCGGAGTACCCGGCTGGAATTTATATTAACATTTCCGTAAAATTAGAAATTTTCGCAGCTCAATAATGTCTTGTTGCTATTTTTCAATAAAGCTTACATAAATAGTTGTTTATATGAACAAAGACAGGCAAAAAGTAGTAACCTGTCAAGGGCTCCTGTCGGCAATTTGTATCCTGGAGGAATTGCCTGGGGCCCGGGAGGAAGCGGGTCAGGTGCTTGCAAGTCGTAATTTTCTTGAGAGCGCGAGGCAAAGACAGATGCTGGGAAGTTCAAGAACCTCGATGGAATCAGCATCAATTATAATTTTACATGTCGAATATTACAATATAAACGATTCCACCGTCGTAGTTAGGCTTCTAAGCCATCAAGCGAATTTAGTTGGTGTTAATTTTCACGGAAATGTTCCACACATAGCATTCAAATTAGCGGTTCGTAGTTAGTTACGTAGTTAATTCCATTGGTTAAAAGTTGTACGAACATTTGCCAAATGGGAACTTATCGTATTTTAATGAGGATATATTCTCGTTACAGAGACTTTATTGTTTCAAATTTTGCACTTAAAGCTTTTTGTGATTTCCACAAAATGGCAGGGCTCTACGGATTTGTTTTGTGAAAATCGTAAAGGTGGGGAGATGGAATTACATAGTAAAGTTTATAAAGTAATAGTTTATTTCTGAGAATTTCGCCGATCTTAGATAGAAACATTTATCTATCACGGCAAGGACTATAACATATTTTAGTATGTATCATTACGAAAGTATATAAATAATTTTAGTAGATATGTACATATCGAAAAATTCAAATAAATTGAATAAAATATGATTTTTCAATCGGAATAATTCGTTTTCTAGATGCTAACAAAAGATTAAAATGCATTCTCCACAAAATGTACAATATTTCCAGTTATTTTTTAGAAAAATTTATTAATCAAGCCTTTTTTTCTTAAAACAAAACCATTACCTGACATTAAGGGACATTTACAACACTATTTTTCCACCCAAACGCATATAACCTTTTGTACCTATTCTCATAACTAGTCCGAGGAAAAGTGCAGTAGTATGAATTGCTTTTAGGTCAGGAGCAAAATTATAAGATTTATTATACAAGATTTATGGAGCGAGAATTGCAAAAACGAGAATAATGAGGTCATTTCGTTTGGCACAAGCGTAATCGTAGAATTTCTTCTGTAATCTCGTCTATTTTCTTGAAATTGTCACAAAATAGAAGAAATATTAAATGGCTATACTACGACAAGCTTTCTATGGAGGACACATCCTTCGTAACGAGAAAAGGGATTTGATTGAATTGTAGAAGATCAAGAGAAAATTAAATAATTATATTGGAACCATCCTGCTAAATGAGTTTCAGGGACGAAAGTTGGTTCTTAAGCTGGAAGAGTCCTTTTCGCATGACTTCTAATTATTTCTTTTCTCAGAGTGCTTAGGACGCATTCGCAAGGATTTTAATGCAGTGTGCGAGGAGTCTTATGCAATAAAACTGCAGGCTTTGAGCCTCAAGGTGTTTTCTCCTTCTGTCCATTGTACGCCACGATGACGAAACGTCTTTGAGGCTTTGAATTAGGAAAGTTTGCTTTACCTATTTTTGCCATGGAGCACCGGTTTTAATTTAAGCTCTCACAAGCATCTTTTGTCGAAAGGAGCTCCAATTAACTTTGAGAAATACGATTAAAAATTAAGACACTTCGCGCTTTGAGCTTGCGCTCGGAAGAGAGACGGTGGCTTTGAACAGATTTGCGGCAAGAAGTGACGACCATAATTACTTTAATTAGCGCTAGATTTAAGGATTTAAGCAGATTTTCTGCTTTCGCTGCTTTTCACGCATTTAGTTTTCGCTTGAGTGTTTAATTAGTGACACCGAAAGTGGTGTTGTACTCCATAATGGAAAACTTTTCAACAAATTCCTGTTCAGTATGCACAAGCATAATTCAGACGTACAAACACAAACAGTCTATGAGTTTGGTGTTAATTTGCCTAAAACTAAAATTCCATGCGCGTTTGCTTACGTTCACGTGCTCCCTTTCAGAGGCCGTTTATTCAGGTACACTGGAGCGAGCTAATTTGTCCTCATAAATCGCACCTTGATACGAAAATATCACCTGCCTACGCACTTCGTGTGTATGGGGAAGTGCTAAAATGACTCATTTCCTGTTTGATTTGCATACCCGACCCAGGACGGTAGTAGCGATGAATGTTGAGGGATTTTTCCGCCTCTTCTCTTACATCCTTTTTAACTCGGTGATATTTCATGCTTGCCAAATTATGAGAAATAAATCACCTTATCACCTGTGCTTACCTCGCCCCTATGCCGCCCTAAAAATTTCATCTCATTTGTGTGCAATGAATCAAACACAAAAGTGGAGAGGTCGCACGTCTTGTAAGGCGACTCGATCCGGAAAATCTTAGCAATTTCCAAAAGTAATTTATTTGCATCAAAGTCAGACGGCGATGCTTTAAGAAAATAGGGGAATTTATCAAATGCCAGAAAGAATTGCAGAGGAAATGATAGACTTAGGGTCGGTCAGAGGGGGCATGTCCTGCCAACGACTAAGTGTTAGTTCAGATGTGATAATCTGCTTAATCGCCCAGAAGGGGACAGTTATTAATTCGCAATTGATCCTTATGTTTTGTCGTCCTTGGGCTGCTCTATGCCACGCTCTGGCATAAAGTAGTGGGGGGAATTAAACACATTCGTCCGTTTGTTGCGTAATATGATAAGATTTTTGCTGGTGTTTCCCAAAGACGTAGTCAGCTAACCACAGCAAAATTAATATGAATGTCTAGACCATAAGCTTTCTTTTCAACTCGGTGGGTTTGCGGCCAAATGGACTGGTGGAGTATATGAAAATAATATCTCTATAAGGCGTAGTCCTGGCAACATTCTGGAGTGATTAATTTCTTAATTTGATTGCTGGGGATTCATTCAAGCTGTTGAGGCGAGTTGCTGGGCCTCAAAGCCAAAGTTATATAAATTTAGTTTTACTTGTGCCATTCTATTCTACGTTATTAAAAGGATTGCTTTGCTATATTGCTTGAAGTTTCTAGGAATTTATTACTACACATTAAACGTTGTGAAGCAATTGCAGTATGAACATTTCTTAATAAAAAATTTCTACGAACTTGCTTCTAGGACAATTAGTATGCAATTAATTGTAAATTGTTCTTCGGTGTCCTGGATGTTACAATATAATTTTAAAATAAAATATATTTCCTCTAATTAGCTACACATTTACGTTTTTTAAGTAAGGACAAAGCAAAAGGTAAAAGGCAACAAAAGATGATTTTGCAGTTAAAAGCCTAGAGGACTCAAAATTTGTTCGAAATTTGGTTTGAATTTATTCTTCTAACTTTATATCATATACCTTATATGGTTATAGTTATAATGAAATAAGAGTACTTATGTAGAGCGATATTGCTGTACCTTAACAGGATCAATTTCTCAACCTCCTTTGAAGCTGTTTTCGACCTGTAAGGAGTATACAAGGAGGGTATTTAATATCGAATAATGAAATTATTGTCTGGGGTATGATAATTTGCTCACTGTTGGCAACAGCTTTACGTTGGTATGTAGGTTCAGTGATAATACATCTGGAAATTGGATTACAAATATTGAAACTGAAGCTAAGCTACAACGAGAACTGATACCGTCTGAATTTTCCTTGAGTTTTGGTCTTGTTTTCTCATGTACCACAAGATTTTCTCCTTATTACATACGGACTCTGGCACTAGGTAACAAAGTTAATCTTTGGAATATTAAGACATATGTACACTTGGTACATTTCCAGAGATATTTTGTGGAAATATGAGCAAAGCTTAATGGTCTTAAGTTTGAATTATCGGCATTGTTAAAGTAGGTGGTATAACAGCTCAGGTTATTACATTCGTCAATATAACTAAATAACAATTTTCACAAACTAAAGCAATTTACCCAGTGGGTGTCCAAATTGAGCAATTGAAAATGCAAAAATATTCTACGGCAAGCCCGGCAATTTGTATTGGCTATGGGTTGCAGGATTTCTCGTCTCTAGGCTATTAATTCAAAATTCACTATTTCCTAGAAGAGAAATTCTCGTAAATAGGGTATTTATTGAATTGCTCACATGTAGGAGCGTAATCGTCTTTTCTGGAGAAATACAATATAGCGATTTAAGAAATCGACAGAGTATAGTAGATGAGGAGAAAACAAATCAACCAATTTAGCCCTTTCTTTTGAAGGGAAGAGCCTCTGCTGGCTGGTTTCAGGAGACCTATTTAACGTAACTGGCTACGAGTAGGAGATATACAGGGAACTTTTGTTTCAGGATGCCATCCCTCCTCAGGTTGAATTTTCTACGTGCATTGGATTTTGTGCAATTTTTTTACAGATTTATGGCGAAGAACATGTGCACTTACTCTGTGGGAAACAAGAAAAATGCAATAAAAAATTTATGTATTGAGAAAATGTTCAATTGTCTGAGAAATGGAGGACAAGCGTATTTACATAAATCTCAATTTGAAGATTTGCATGAATTCCAGTAGTTGCAGATTGGATTAATTAAAGTTAATTAGGTAATGTCACTTTTTCCCTTTCTGATTTGTGATTTTAGTCTCTTTTTTGGTCAGTATATGTAAGTATAAGTTAACTCTGGAACTTTGCATTATTCCGTCTCACATTATACTTCCATCCTAAATTAAAAAAATATTAACAATTCGCCTTTTAACAAATTTATGTTTATTGTTTAGATATAAGCTTTAGTAAAATTGAGTAATCTTATTTCGTGTTTCGTTATAGCTCAAACAAGTTTCCAAAATCTGGTTGCGAGAAAATGCATTTGAAGTCTCGATATATTCCAAGGTTTTGCAAATATTTTTCGAGAAATTATTAAGAGGAAAACAATCAATATTTTATTAATTCCAAATGAAAATACACGCTTAAGTTGATGTTAGATTTTAAGCTCGAGAGATTGAAATTAAGTTTTATTGTTAGTGTTACCTAACATGCCTACTTTAATGATTGTTATAGTAAGCAAATTTTCTAAGCAAGATACCGTTTATTTGTACAAGGTACTCAAATTGATGATAAAAATTTAATCATTATTATTTGAAAGACACCTTATGCAAAATAAACTGAATTGAAGGAGCGTTCCGAGTCAATCGCATGCAAATCAATAAAAATCAAGTTTTATTGAGATCATTGAATCCATCGATATGAGTACAACTGAGATGTTTAGGGGAGCCAGAGGATGTTTTAGTGCCTCCATCCGAAATTCAATCACAATCCCCACATCTACTAGAGTAATAAAACGTTTTTTTTACTTACAAACAATAAAGAAAGTGAAGTCGTTAACCATTACCAGTAAAATCCCTTTCGGCTAGCAACTCCTTTCAATGCCAGACAACCATAAGGCATCCCTACAATTTACATCGCACACTCGAAATTATCGCAGCCCCCAAAGTGGAGAAGTGTAGCACCTCCATAAAAACGAAAAATAAAATTTGTTTGAATATCAATACTACGGCAGTAGGTCGCATATGCCACACTCCCAATTCCAATCTACACACATCCTGTCCAGAGGAGCCCTAAATCCCCAGCGGGGCGACTACTTTAGCCCCATGTACTTGAGCATTCCAGGGAAGATAAAATTCCTTTGTTGGGGAAATCTGGGTCATGCGGGAGCTTCGTGCTTTTTCACATTCACCAAATATGATACTCTGCAGTTTTGGCAAATATTTGCAGATTTCTATTTTAGTCTGCATCCACCAATAACACGAAATTGAGTTTGTTGCGCTGCAGGCGTATGAAGCGCTACATTTCATGTTTCTTTTTAATTACACTAAACTTTCTCCATCTACAGGGTTTTTCTGATTTATTAATAATTAATATTCTATAAAGGAAGTTTTTATAGATAAAATTATTTTAAGTTCTTTTTTCAATTTGAAAGTACCGTACAACATCCCTTCCAATTAATTTTTAAACCTCGGTTTTCCTGTTTACTTTATTTTAATACTGTCATTAAGTGTTAAATTTTTTGATGCAGTCCTTTATTTTCCATTTCGTCAAAAGAAGACACACATTTGATAACAAGAAAATTGTTACCTGTAATTTGGTCGTATATTATGAAGATCATAAGAAATTGCGATTATTTGGCAAGTCAGTGACTCTGAAATTTGACGTGAAACAATTTGTGTTTTTAGAAACCACGAAATTCGCACCAAAATTCATTTAGAGTTTAGAGCTATTTTCAATTTGATGACTATATCTACACTATATTACCCTTACCTAACTAATAATAAACAAAAGTTCGTCTCCGAATAAAATGTTTGTTTTAATATTTTTTTATTATAATTTCCAGAAAATCTGTATTTTGTTAGTAATAACGATGCTTGAAGTTATTCTGCAAAAAGTTTGCATTCCTGCATATTTGCTCAAATATTTGAAGGATAGTTATTTTTGGAGTGCAAGTCAGGCCGATGAGCAATGCATTTCGGTCCAAACGAAGGCCACACAAACTCCTAAAGTCGTCCATTTTTGGAGTGATGTAGTATTTATGAAGCATTTACGAACATTTTAAATATGTACTGCTCATTGAAATAAAATACATTCAACGTGATTTATGCTTGAAGGAGAGCTATGACTTAATAATGAATTTTACATGGGGCATCACTCATTACTGCACACGTCCATGTTCACTATATAATATATCAATGGTAGATTGTGCCCCGGGAGGCAGTGTGCTCGTAAAATGTTCTTTCGCTTTACAAAATGACATATTTTGCAAGATGGGTAAAAAATAAAATTCTGAATATGTGTCGAGAATTTCATTATTGTTCTCACACGGCCGGATTCTAGCTATTTTAATACTATGTCTGCCTAGATATGGAGGTTAAACAAATTTAAAACTGTGATGCAATTTGATGCATCTGGAATGGAATTCGTTAAATCGAAACGTTTATATCAATATCAAAAACCAATTATTATTCAGCACACTATGAGTTAAAGATTCTGGGAATTATTGTTGTTCATTGGTTTTGAATTAAGACGATTTTTCGGAAAATATATATACAGAAAAATTAACAGAAATAAAAGAAGAGGTTGAGAAAAGTATTATATACAATATATTCACATTACAAAAATTAGATACCTTTGGAAAATGTGGGTAAAATGTAAAAGTTGTGCAATATCCCTGCACGGAATTTATTCAACGGCTAAGCAAAATGTTTCATTAAACTATACCATAGATTGATATGCTTTTGTAAAAAATAATTACATAATTAAAAATTAATTACATATGAGCGCTAAAAACTGGTTTAGGTCACAACAGAAAATAAATCAAAGTTACGAGTATATTGTTCATGGTCCATAATGATATTGGTTTTCATATTAAAGATATAATTTAAACAATGTTAATTTAATTGAAAATAAAAGTTTTAGTGCGCTTTAGTTTATTTTTGTTTGTTTATTTCTTTGAATTTTTTCTGTGCTGAAGATAATGGAGCTTTTATTATCTGTATAATGAAAAATGAAAATCACCGGACCATAAAAAAAAATAAAAAAATGTCTACCATTTTCCTTTACTTTAAAGGATATTTTCGGTTAAACTCTTCTGTTAAAATAAAACCATCGCAGTCTTTGGGAATGCAAAGCAGGGACCCTTAAAAGTGACTTATCTCTCCAATTTCAATTAAAATCAGCGAGTCGGCAAAATAGCGGGTGCGGTCGCAAAGAGCAATTTCCAGAAACAATTACATTTTTCCACGAGAACAAACAAATTCGGGTGGGCAAAACTGACAAATGTCGCCCCTGCTACGGCGATAAATCAGTCAAATCGAATGAATAAATTAACGAAACAGATCGCGATAGCGCCAATAACTCATAAAGCCCCGTGATAAACGCCGCTCAGGCCGCTCCAATTCCGAGATAAGAAGCCTCTAATCCAGGATGAAATTAGTTAAGAGGAAAGCCGGGGTTTAGCGGATTTAGCCGCCGGTTGCGGTGCGTACCACATGTTCCCGGAGTTAGGGGTTTTTCGCGGCCAGTTAGTAACCCTTGTGGTTATTTATTGCCGCCGGCAAGTGCTTAATTGTGATTTAGAGCCCTACGCGCGAAACTTTTGCCTTTTTACGACCACTTGACGGCACCGCCAGACTTGCCCTTTATTTTTGCGCTATCGAGGGCTAATTGTGAACCCAAGATGAGTCCTTAGTAGTCCTTTACTGCCGATGCCATTTTATGTGGACAATTCCATTAACTTGGACTAGGACTTCATAAAATCCTCGCCTCGCTTCCTACGAAGATCGCAACTATGCGTTGAAATTCTCCTAAATTTAGTATCACCGACGGATGGTCCTCACACTTCCGAATTTGTCGAGAGCACATCATCTTCAAGTTTTAGAAGCCAATTTTTGCTTGAGTAACGCTTGCAGCGTATTTATTATTCCTAAAAAGTTTCGGGTGCAGAGGAGCTCCTACCCAGCAGACGAAATTGTGCACGTCAAGAAAAGATAATGTTGTAAAGAGCACCCTGAGTGCAATTTAAGGAGCTTTGAAGGGTGATAAACGACGCGGCGCTTGATGCTGCAAAGTGCTGCATTAACTTTGAATCTCTATGTTATGACTTTCCACCGTTTTTCCTCAATGAACAAGTTATGGGTGAGAAAAATGTATGCTCTGTTTTCCGCCTTTTAATTTCACTAGCCGGGGTGATGTACTCAATCCTTTCAGAATTCGAATATTTTGATAAAGTACACACAACTCAGAATTATGTAGGTACCTACTTACTTATGAAAAAAAGAAAAAAATTAATTCAGATATGAATATTATAAGAGTCAATCAATATTTTAGCGCAACAACCAATTAATATTTATAATATACTTAAGAAGTATTAATTTTTAATGCTATGATTTCCACATTCGATTTATTTCGAGAATACTTCATCTTTCATATAGATAATTTCTTGTCAATTTATAATTAATGAAAATTTGAATTAAAAATGAAATATGTTGGGAATAAAATTCGTATGTATGTATTTAAAAGAGCATACGATTCGAGAGGTAGTCTTTTTGTAATAATATTTTGGTTTCATTCTCTATACTGAAGTAACCTGGAAACAGATATTTTATATATATTATATTATAAGGAAAAAGGCTTAAGAGCGAGTCAGATTCGCGGATTGAAAGCCACTTATGCAATGCATAATCTTAAAGTGTATGGTGCTACAAGAAGCTTTAACAATGATCAGAAATTAAATCGACGCAAAGATCGAGATAACGTAAAATCCCAATTCATTATTTTAAAGAGATATGAATAGTATAATAAGGTATTTTTACTACATACATATATACTGAAATAAGAGCAATACAAAATTTCGTGATAGTATTATCTGAAGGCATTTACATGCGTATTTAGTGGGCTTTAACGAAATTTTATTTAATTTTTCCGTGATAAACCAGAGTGTAAACATTAAATTAAAAGATATACCACTACAACTAATGCGATTAATCAGTATCGTGTGAAATCCGCTGAAAAGTGTTTAAATGAAAAATTATAGCAAATTGCTCATCATTTACTCATTTTGATAGCTTTTTTTATATTCAACACGATTGCGATACGCCCCGAATGTGCTGTGAAGCTAAAATAGATTAAACTCTTTATTAGCGTATTCAGTAATTTTTATAGGTGGCCAACCATTTTGCTTATTATACCATTTTCCGTGCAAATTTTATGACCAGTTTTATGATTCCATAGAATTATTCATCCGGTCACCAAAATAATTAAATCATTTGCGTTAACCATTACAATTTCGGGAATATTTAATTCAAAGAAAAAAGTAAAAAATAAATAAATAAAGGCAAGCGTTGAAATGTTCATTATTTCAATTTTTACGTTTCATTAAATCAATTTATTTGAAAGTTGTTGAACAGTCTGATTTTACAAATTAACCCAGAATTTATTTTGCAAATTATTCAACTTTACTGAAAGGTAAACAAAAATTTAGCCCGTGTCATTAGCTTAATGAGACTTACATTGCTTTGTTAATAATCCACTGTTTAGTATTCATTATGTTGATGGTGATTTAAATATTTTTATAGAAGATGATGTGTCCAAACCGAATCACAATGTATAATAAATAGATTAATTAAAAAATGAGGAGAACTTTGGTAATTTTATTTCATATTGTAACTTTTTGTAATTTGTAGTTTTCGTTTGTTGCAATTTAAAATAATTAGATGCAAAAATTCATTGATTACTATGTAAATTTCTGAAAATTCATTTGGGAATACAGCGAGATATTTTTAGAGTAGTTTCCTTTGGGTGGTGGGTGCTTGCTCCAATGGTATCGTGTATTTGGGAGGATCCTTTAGCGTCAGAGGTAAACATTATAACACACCATTAGTTTCATCTCGAATGGAATAATCCCTGCGAAGCACAGAGTCTAATTAATTGTGCGTGTACCCTGCACAGAGCCTTGAATTTCTGCTTAAGGGAGCACCAGAAGCAACAAAATCCGCCAACTGTTCAAAACATTAAGTATTTAGAACGAGTTGTTGATAATTTCAATTTTCAATTAATGAGACAAAAAAGGAGGTAAGTTCAGACAATTTAATTTTGCGAATGACTTAAAGTGAAAAGAGAATTAATATCATCTTCGGGATTATTTTAATTATAAATTTTATTTTTCCCTATTTTGGAGTATTTGATCATAATTTTTTAATCGTAAACTTACTTAGGTACTATCTTCAAAGATACAATGTTTTTCCTTAATGTTTGTAATTCATAGATATTAACGATGATGAAGTCCTATTTTTGTGTGTGGAAGATTAAATAACCTGAACAGATTAAACTTAATTTTAATATAACTTAAAACGAAATAGTAATAGAAAAACTCTTCAATTAAATTATTTCAATCGAAATTTGGGATAATTAGTCTATATATGTATATAATATTTTGTACAAGAGAAATTGTATAAATTGTAATTATAAAAATTATAAATAGGCTTAAAATAAATTTTCACGGGATATTTAAAAAAAATAAACGATGGAATATATACCTTTTGCGGAACAATGTCCAAGAAATTATCCAAAATTAAGACATATCTTAAAGGATAAAGTAAAATTACCCTGAGTGTAAAACCCACAGTTTCCACTTAATGTGGGGCACTGACTTTTATTGCGATTCAAGATAAAATTTTCTTGACTTTACCTTGAAGGAAGTCTGCCATTCTTTACAAGGACTTGCTACCTTCAAGATTTTATTGAAGTAACTTCATTTAATTACCACTCAAAATCTTGGGGCAGTACAAGTGGTTCAGCACTGAGCGAAGTCACCTCTTGCCTGCTGGTTTTAATCTGCTCCTTGCAGATCCTGGGTGAGATGGCCTTGTTTAAAAAATAAAAATTTTCTTAACAACTTGGGGGACGTCGATGATGCGTGACTTAATTGCGAGGTAACTCGAGATGTCCTAAATCGCTGGAGCAGATGACGCCCTTACACTAAAATGGAATAGGGTTCTGTTCGCTTTGTGTGGTGTGTAAAAAAAGGATTTACGGCAGGTCATCGCTCCAAGCACCTCACAATCTGGAGCAAATGAGTTCGGGGACGACAAACCGAAATCTCATCAAGTGTTTGATTAAACACCTTTTATATTTTTGCCCCAACGTGACCCCTTTGGGGCTCCGTTTCCGTCAAATTAAAAACCAGCGGCCGCAGAAGAGAGCTCACCTCTGTGTGGACATGGACTATCGGGACTGCTATAAATTTTCCGGAATCGACAGCTTTAAGGTGAGGATCTCAGTCGAATTATGGTGTTTGGGCAAATACGCAGCCACAGTGCGAATAATCCATTGAAAACTTATAAATCTTGTACGAGATCCCATTGATTTATTGGGCCGACCACGAAGACACGTGTAATACAAGCGCCTGTACACCTTTCGTGTTCGAGGCATATGCCATTTATTTTGCGGAATTACCGCAGGCACAAAACCCAATCGGCTCCAATCGATACGTCTGGTTTCGGAAGCCACGGTTAGACCCAATCGACGACAAATTTAATAAATAGGAAGACCCCCCAATCGCTAGGAGTCTTCGGGGGTTTTCGGGAACCATCAAAATATTTTTATCAAGACAGATATGCAACATCTCACGGATTACCTGCAAACTATTTTTATAAAGAACACAAATTCAAAATGCACTCACAAATCAGCACCATACTAAATTCGCCTTAGAGCTACTGGGTGGTCCCTGTAATTAGATAAAAATAAGAAGGTAAGTATAAAATTGTAAAAACTCAAGGCTACTTCTGCTTTTATATTTTAGTAATCCTTGCAAACGAAAGGCTTACCTGACTCCAGGAACAGTTTTCATCCACCATTTGGAATTATTGGATGATCCCTTTCCTCATTATGCACTAATCACTTTCTACACTCGCGCACTCCAATCTTAGCGAATTAATGCGATCTTGATTATTAGCGGACTTAAAGAAAATTCGAAAAGCTCGAAACCCACCACCAACCCAAGACCCAAAACCGAACCGACTCGTTCCACCCACCCAGGAGAAGAAATCGTTAAGAAAATTAAAACGCGTTTTAGAAACTTTAAAAATTAACATATAATAACCAAACAAAGGACGGAACAACAAAGATTAATTTTTGATAGACCTAGTTGCTTGACAGGGTCTTCAGAAACCGAGATAATGTTTCCATTAGGAAGAATAATTCAAAAATGCAAAGATAAATTAACGTTTAGGAATTAGAAAAAATGTGAAACATTTAAAAATATTGTAGATTAGTAACAAGAAAAATTACAATTTAAACAGAAAAAAAAACCAATGAAATAAAAATATTTGAAATTTGTTTTAGAAAACTTGACAGTTACAATGGTTGTAAAATATTAGAGAACAATTTTTACAAATATAAAATATGTTTGATAATGAAAAGCTAAAAAAAATTTAAAGTAATTAAAATATTAAAATAAAATTATATAATGTAAATTTAATAAATAAGAAGTCATATCAAAACAAAAATTTATTACAAAATAAAATATTAGAAAATGCAATTGCTTGATACGTGTCTTCAGAAAACAAGTAGATAAATATTTCTATTTAAGAAAAAGTAGAAGATTTAAAAACTAAAGAAAGTGTTAAATATTTCAAAATATTTGAGAATAGTAAGCTTACCACATAATAAATTAAACTGAAAAGTAAAGGAAACAAAAATTGTTAATTAATAATAATAATAAAAAAAAACATTTATGACACAAACGGAAATATCAAAAATAAAAATAAAACGCATATGCAACAGCAAAAACGAAAAAGAATAAATATGATTTAAAAGGATTCCAGTAGAGCCGCAGTCCCTCCAAGTCAACCTACCCCGATGAAGTCCCTGAAGCGAATAAAGGTAGAAGCCGACTGCTCTTCTACCTCTCTACGCTGCCCGCTCACAGCTAGCCGCGAGTCCCGGTCCAGGCGCCTCTCTACCCCAGCCGTTGGGACAAATTCAAATCTCCCGCGCCGTGGAGCGGAACGGCCGCTGAGCTGGACTGGATCCCTGCTCCAGAAAGTGCCCAGCTGGGGAGAGCGCCCCAGCAGGGGGTGAGGGGAAATCCCCCTGCCTGCAGTCGCTCCCGCTCCCGGTCCCAGGTCGTTTTGTTTATCCCGCTGATCTTGTTGCAGATCTCGTTTTTCCCGGTTCTTCTGCACCAAGGACTTCGCGCGTTAGATCAGTGTTCTAAAAGTTCTTATTTCATCTCTTTAGTCGCTGTAACTGCTGTTTATATTTATTTTTTGAAATAATTAGATATAGTTGAAATATTTTTATGGATACATAACAGCGAAAACATTTTACAAAACGTCGATTTTAAAAACTTGAAAATAAAGCGGAAATTAACTAATATTTAATAAAAACACATTTTCATTTTTTGTGCTTATTAATGTTTTGCTTCACTAAAAATAGGTATACAAATCAAAGTTATGTAGGGAATTTTCGAATTTTGCAATCGATAGAACATATATTTAAAAAATGGAGAATATTTAAAATCAATATTTTTTACCATTGTACCTCTTCTTTATTTAACTTATTTAAACTCGTTTATCAACTTAACCAAGGATGAAGCTTCAACTAGTTTTGACCTAATACCAGGTGAAAATAGCCAAATATGTAGAGGTACATCACTGGTAATGGTAAGGCTGAAAGCTACTCCCTGTTAAAGAAGTATGACAATCAAGAAAATACCGATAACTTTTAACTTTATATTTATGTATACCTTTCACTGTAAAAAGTAAGATTTAATCTTTTATAAATTACTAACATAAATTATCCATTGTCCACAAATCTACGATTACTTCCACATAGCCAGTGTTAAACTCTTAATTAATCTATTTAAATTAAAAAAATAAAACCCCCATAAACAAACGAAAAATAATTCATAGAAAAAGTAATACAAAATAAACCTTCAAACTTCAATTTTGTATAATCTGATTAATCCTAGAAGAGCTCGTTTTCTTAAAATAAAGACCCTGATCGCCAAAAAAATTAGGAAATATTTTAATGGAGCCTCGGTGGATATTAGGTTGTTACTTCCAGTCATTAGGGGATAAATACTTATGTAAGTAGATTCATCTCTAACCCTATTCAGGCTGTTTTTCAAGAGATGGATGATATACTGACAATATTATTCCTCTTATTATAATTGTTAAAAATATGATTTTTCAGAATTATAATATTATGCTTAGGGTTTGGCGCAACCAAACAGACCTAAATAAACTTTAGGAAATTTTAATGACACCTGAGTAAATCCTTTCGTTCGTAAAACATGCCGCGTGGCAAAACACGAGATCCTTTCGTGCTTTAAATTCAGCCACTGTCAGGCCTGTTTTCCGCCGTAAATCTCACCTAAAATCGTTTTGGTTGCCCGTGCGCCACGAACACTTAATCCTTCACCAACGAAAAAGGATGTGGCGCTAGTCCGGAGCTATCTACTCCGGTAGAAATTATGTAAACAATTTTATTTATTTCCTCAAACAGAGTGTTAATGTCGTGCAAAGGGCGCTTTGCGGAATTAAAGAATACCATCGGAATCAAGTTAATAGGCGTCACTCGAGCCCCAGAATTTCGGGATTAGGGACCCCACCCGGCTCATATGCTGGAACCGTCTCTTGCACGCCCCCAACAAACCCACCGCAAATTTATTATGTACCTGATAAAGATGGGAATCACCAACAAATTTTCGAAGAAGAAGGTGCACGCCCGCCCGGGAGTTTAGTCATGTGCACGGGAATTTATTCGACCTGCTCCAGAAGGATCGGTTCGGTTGAATTGGGAATATGTGTCCTTTCGGGCAGACCTAAACTAAAGAAGTGTGGCAGGCCGAGAGTCACACGTTCGGGGCTGGACATAAATTCCAGGCCCTGCATGTTGACGATATTTGCATTACATTTTTATGCTCTCGGAAAGTTTGTTTCGGTGGGTTATGTTGGGCACACATAGTTTTATGTGTGCAAATGAGGAGGACTGGACCAAGTTTTCTGAAACTACTTCGCACGTACTCAAGCTACTTCGCAAGATTTCTTTGGGTGCACCAATTTATGTATTATTAATGGACTCAATACGGCAGGTACAAATTTTTACCATTAACACGTCCGCAGAGCAGTCTCCCTGGTTAGAGGTTATACAGTCGCGTAGTATTTGTAATATCGGTCAGCTAGGCTATCAAACTGTAGAGATATTTGGGTCATTCGTCCACTAGTTTTCGCATAGTTATAATATTGTGTACCTATATTATACTATAAATTAAATATTCAGAGCTGTATTATTGCTTTATTTTTATGAAAATATACTCACCCAAGTAGTAAAATAATTGACTTCAATCAAATAGTAAGTTTTCTGAATTTAAAATATTTGGTACCCTTATAGCGAAGACCAACAAAATTTTTACTTAGGTCTTTGTCCACTTTTGACCCCCTTTTGATCAATTTTTGTCTTTCGGGAAACCTAGTAAATATATACTGTATAAATTGGAACAAAGGTTTTAAAATTTAATTATATATATAATGTTATGTTAATTAAACGCTTATATGATATATTTTAATTTAGGAAACCACAAAAGATAGTAAGTTAAAGTATGTTAGTCGATATCTTTTCGAGCGCAATTTATTCATTCACGAAAAATTCCGCCTGTAAAATTTCAATGTTTTAACAATCCGCTAAAAGTTTCGTTAGACAAGGCATGGAAATGGATTGCTCCGGAAGTGATTTTAATAAATGAAATAGAGGTATTAGAGCCTTTGATTGATGATTACCCTTGACAGAAATTGTCACCGCATAAAAAGAACAAAAGAACAGGTGATCAGTCAATTTTCTCTGGATAACGATCCTGCGACCACCACCCACCAAAATATTCTAGAGATTAAATTTAAGAAAATTTTATTCCGATGATTGATTGATTCAATTTTGTTGGATTATGAAGGAGATTTTGATGATTTTCTTGCGATATTTCAGAAAATATATTTGCCTTTGGGCAAGCCCACGAGCAAAACATGAGTAAGTATATAAAAAAGAGGGAGTTTTCACACCCATCGATATTTTGTGTTATCAAACAAAGACAGGATAATTTATCAATTTTAATATTTTTGAAACTGCTTTTCATTTGTAATGTTTGATTGCATAATAAATCAAAATATTTATGCTTTTAAAAGGTATGTACATAAACATGAAAAAATGTGCGTCGGTTAATCTCATTAAATTAGCGTGCACGTATTGGGATAATTGTAACGCATTACATTTACTTTCCTGGGGTAATTGAATTAATAATGGCAGTGCTTTGTAATAAATAAGCACATTATGAGTATTAGCTTGCTATTAAATTCTGTAAATACTCCAGTGAAATATAATATTATTGTGGTAAATTTTGTAGAAATATTTCATCATATTACTCTAAGTAAATGTTTGAGTATTGAATTATTGGAAAATTGAAGAGCCAAATCAATCTAGGTCAGTTTTGCTCGGGGGTTTTTTATTTTATTATTTGTTAAAGTTGTTTCGTACCTTCATCTTTTAGAAGGTATAATTTAATGTGATATTTGTTGGTAGTGAATTAAATTGGATTTCCAGGAAGTTTCCTTTTTTAGCCGGATTTTATTTCAGTATACGAGACTTTCTTTAGATTTTATC
Organism: Tolmerus cingulatus; assembly: GCA_959613345.1. NCBI lineage: Eukaryota > Metazoa > Arthropoda > Insecta > Diptera > Asilidae > Tolmerus > Tolmerus cingulatus. Next base: position 5,881,925 of record OY390708.1, read on the forward strand.
TCCAACAAGAAATTATAACTGCTGCTTCCTACTGAAGCATAAGTTTGAGTTCATTTTTGTTCTATTAGGAAGCTTAATTTTTGCATAAACCAATTTATCGAAATTTTCGTGGAGTTCTTTGTTTGCAGTGCTTCACATTAAACTTGCAATTGCCGAGTTGCCTTATGCTCTAAGCGAATGGACGAGCTCTAACAAAATCATAGTTGATTCTGCTGAGAACTCAGAGTTGGGTTAATTGAGTTTTAAGTTTATTTTTATGTTTACAAACTTTTAATAGTTCCTGCAGCGTCTAAGAACTTCGCGTTCAAATTCACTGTGTAACCGGCATTTTGGATGGTGTCTGAAGCCAGTGAGTGTGTCGAACCCATCAGCGGTCGAGGGGCGCAGATTACGGAGGTGTGGATTAAAAGTTTTCGAGGAAATCGTCAAATCTCAAGCGGTCCTTCTTGTCTGATTACCGATAATGGTTGCTTTTGGCTCGTTTGCACTCACATAGCTAAGCCATAATGAGTTGTTAAAGGGTGTCAGTTGCCAAAATGACTTTAACTTTGCTAAGCTTTACTGCCCGACTTTTAGTTTGTACGCCATTTATAGTCGCCCCAGCATGCACTTATGACCCAGTTCAGAGAAAGTATTATCCTCCAGACAGAGCTATGGTATTTATGATTTCAAACTTTTAGCACTCGGTGTACTTTGGGTTGTTCATAACTATCCACCAGAACTTACACAAATTCTTTCAGGGATTCACCTTAAAAGTTTGAATGATAGGAATTTTCTGTGTCCTATAAACACATTATAACTGAAACGACAACATCTCCAGGAAAGTTTTATGGGAGACTCTTCTAAGCCCGCCGGATGCAGCACCTTTCAGTCGTTAAAGTTTTTTCATCAATATACTTTTCACTTTGCTTCAAGTACGAAATGTTGTTAATAAAATATTAGTTTAAGTACGGACGGGGCACATACATCACAAAATATCAGTTGTCTTTCCTCTTTCGTAAATTCAATTTTGTTGTGTTTCTTAGATACTATTTCTTTGGCTACCAATATTTTTAAAAATTTTAAATAGTCCAAAACAAACCGAATTCCACTTATGGATTATTTCTTATACTATAGTTTTTAATTAAAATATTAAAGCGCTATATGTGCAAACATATGTACATTAAAATTGGTCGAAACTTTAAATTTTGTACTAGTATACATACATAACTCCTGTTTAGCAATTCCATTTCTTCTCAAAACAAATTCTTAGTACGTTTAATCCAAAGAATTCAATGTCTATATTTTGAAAGAGAGTTGCGAATATCGGTTATAATTATATAGCTATTTAAATAAGTACAAGCTCATATTTTCGTCCATTTCGAACATTTAATGAAGGAGGGAATATTAGAGGAAAGGAGCAGAGAATATTTTAAATTTGAATAGTTTAAAAGTAGATGAAATCAAATAAATTGGGAATTTGATTCTCTCTCTGGCAAAGAACTCTGGGTTGTTATTAACATTCCTAGAAAAAGAGAATTTCTTCCTGTTTATTAAATTTTAACTTCTTCTTTCATAACCTACATTTACTAAATTTTTGAGAAATTTGTTATATTGAGAAAAATGATGAGATGAATAAAACGTTCTTATCACATAGATGCATTTTTGCGCTCTACTTTTCATTTTCTTTATCTGAAATTGATAATTTCAATTACAATTAACTAGGAGTGCACAAGTACATTATACCACTTAAAATGTGTTAAAGTAAATACTTTTTTTAAAAAAAATCGATTAAACTGGTGTTGTACAAACTAAACAAGCAGTTTTTGAATCCAAACTATAAAATTAAATGCTCTTTTTGCAATTAATTTTAAGCTTATAAGTCGTTTAGCTCGTTGAACCGGTCAGAGCCAGCTGATTTTCGAAAAATGTAATCCACTTAAACTGATAAAAAGTTGTCCATTGAACATTCGACTTTGATGCTTATCACATTTGGGGCTGGGACTCTTTTATCATCAGACACGCTTATTAGGGCGTCACCAGGTGTTTCAGACAGGGTGGAATTCAGCTATCGATATCACCTTCGTCTAGACGGTATCAGCTAATCTGGTTCGAGAAAACTCTTATTATTTTTTCCATCAGCTTCTCGGAACTTGGACTATATTAATCGATTTTAGGTAAAACTTCTTAATTATGATGTCATTTATGCCGACATAAGAAAAGTACTCACATGATTTAATCTATTTTTATAATAATCACCCACTTAGTGAAAATCATTACCTACTTGTTTTCATGCTTCTTAATTTCACGTTCTGAGAACATAATTTTAGAAGAATTACTTGAAAGCTTTATGGCGAAGTAAAGTGTGAAGTTTTATTTGCGTTTAAATTATGGGCATCTTTAATTCATTTCCTTTTCCTAGAAAGTGCAATAATACATAGTTTATGGTTATTTAGAATTCATATTGCAGCATTTCAAATAAAACATTTTTTCTGGAATGGAAAAGACGCTTACATAGCACTTAAGACAAGATCTAGAGATTTGATCAAATTAACAGTCAATTTTAGAAGAATAACTCTACAATTAGACAAAAAACCCATCTGATTACATTATTAACAGAAAGATAAAAGTTCTTTCAACAATATATTATTAATAACTCTTATGGAACATAACGCAAAATACTTTTATATTTCTGGACAGTTTTAAGATGAAACAATGCATTCCAGATAAAAAATATTGACTAATACTACAAGCTTATTAACTTTGAAGAATATTTTCTAAGTTTCCGTTTTATATTGACTCGAAATAGTACTTAGATTGATAGTCAATGAATGTGACAAATCAAGACGATTTACATCTTTATATCAATCTTTCCATTACAAGCCAAAAATGAGGTATTCTTTGCAAAAAGTAAAGCATCAAAGTCCAAGTAGGTACTTGTACTTGGAAATTAGACGGCTGCTAAAATTTTTGAAGTGCAAAATCTCATTGTATTTAATTTCTCGATAACCTGATAAAATCTCGGTCTTCTGTCTTTGACAAATCAATTTTAAAACAATTAAATTGATTTGTGCCTATGGATATATCGAAAAATTGAACAGATTATTTGCGTGTTTAGTATATAAAGACTAATTTGGCGAAACTCTAAATCAGTATTCATTTGGAGTGAAACAATCAATTGCAAAATGAAATTAGCACTTTTGTTATTATTGGGCGTAATTGCTATATCCGTAAATATTTAAGATTTATTTTTCCTAATAGCATTTTTATAAATTTTTTTTGTAATTTTAGGCAAATGCGCAACATTACGAACACCAATCTGGAAGTGATATTTCACAAATAATTGTGAGTGCATAATGGATAAATTTCAAATGAAACAAATAATATTTGTAAAATTTTCCAGGATTTTAAAGATGAAGTTCAAAAGCCAGGATTTTTTGACCATCTTCGGGATAGAATGGAGCAAAAAGTAAAAGAGCTCGCTCAAAAGTACATTGAGTTTCTAGAAAGACAACTTAATGACCTGATCAGCAAATTCGTTGCAAAATTGACCAGTCTTGCTCAATACTCGCTCTACAATGTAGACAAGAAGGCTCGAGATGCAAAAACTGCATTTTTACTCTCCGATGATGAATTCGCTTTACCTTGCTTCAACAAGCATCGCCAGGAATTTGATAATGCCCAGTCTTTTGCAAGGGAGGGTGTTGAAAATTGTTCCTTTGATGCAACCTTGGAACTGAATGTTGTAAGGAAGAATATCAGCCAACATATTAATGCTATCGAAAAGGAGGTCGAAAATATCAATAGCATTTTAAAAGAATGTATTAACATATTTAATCCATTCTCTACTACAAAGTGCATTTTCAACAATGTATGTTTTTTATAGTTTAGCAATTCAATTCCATTTAATAACTTTTGATTACTTCAGGTCAGCAAATTGACAAAATCAATTAAAGATATCGTAGCTTCTGCTATTGATGCAATTAAAAGTGGTGGACAAAATTTAAGCAAGGTTGTAAGTGATACAAAGATTTGTATACAATCAAATGTAAAATTAGCCGAAACCAGGACTGAGTTTGTCATTGACGATATCAAGAATTGTATTGAAGCAGCACATAATGCTACGACTACTGAACCACCAGCAACTGATGCACCAGAAACTGAAGCACCACAAACTAAACCACCAACAACTGAAGCGCCGGAAACTAAACCACCAACAACTGAAGCGCCGGAAACTAAACCACCAACAACTGAGGCCCCACAAACTAAACCACCAACAACTCAAGCACCAGCATCTTAAAAATCGTACAAAACGCGAAGTAAATACATATATACATCATCTAAGCCTATATTCGTTGACATCGAATAACAATAACAATAAATAAATTATTATAAAATATTAAAAGTAAAGAAACAGCAAGTTGAGATTTATTGCAAATATAATTTGACAAGATTTTCACAATATTGTAAATAATATTATGATGTAACCACCGTTTGTTGATTAATAGAACATACCTACAGAATTCTCACAAAAATTATCTTTTTATTTTCGTATTAGATTTCAAAGAGAGCGATATTAAATTGTGTATAATTAAGTAACAATTTCAACACTATTGCATAAATGTTTTCATTTATCAGAAGCTGTAAAGCAAGTAAACAAATTGTTTTCCAAAAAAGCATGTTATGTTTGAAAATAACCTAAACTAAGAGTAAATGAAAATAAATATCATAAAGAAACAAAACAACAAAAACAAGCAAAACATCGAAAAATAATGACACTATCGTGATATCGATTTGTATTGAAGGTTAAAAGAGATATCGTAAAAATAGTTTTTAATCGTTCATAAATTTCAGTTAAACGAAATTACAAACCATTTTTTGAGTATTTTTAAGCACAAGAGTAGAAGTGTATGAGTAATGCGTACTGGGATACTTAAAAGCAGTCTCTAAAAATAAATCTGAGTGAATTCATGGGATAGAATATTATAAGAATTCCTTAAAATGGAAGCAAGTAAATGATATTGACATTAAAAGCAATGATGCTGTAGTAAAAGTTGATGAAGTAATTTGCAAATTGGTATATGAATTTTAAAATTAGTTTATTTTAAATATAGCAATTTTCACCAATTATGTAAGTTGTTGAACGTGAGTCTAAAGTACAGTAACTGGACAAAAGTGGGAATGTTTTTATCAAGTTCAAGGTCATGTACTTCAGACTTAAAGTTTTAATCATAGTATTTTTACCTATCTAAATCTTAATAATTATTTAATATAGCTACATACAGATTTTAGTTTAAAATTGAATGCATTATAATTTTGTTTTGTTACCTACTTTTTTGGAAGATAAAATATAGGGAGCTTAAACTAACTAATCATGATTAAATTGTATTGGGTAATAAAAACAACAGATTCAATATGAAGCATCAATCTTATATGTTATTATTTGATATTGTACGCATATTGTTTTGACGCGAGATAATAGGGGACCGGAAGGCTTACACAACTCAATTACTCCAATAAAGCGGATTATGGACAGATTTTTAAAAAGCAGAAGCACATCCGCGATAATATTAAAAACTGAATAATATTTTTAAAAATTTAATAAGAAATTTGATAAGCTACTATCGGAAGATAGTGTCAATAATCAAACTAGACTGGAAATGTTCCACTAACTCGGAAGCGAATTTGTAAACAATAAACCAAAGGTCTTCAGAAATTGACTCACCTGCGATATCAAAATATTTCGACATTACAAGTCTTTAATGATAAAAATTGCATCAGAGTTTAGGTATAAAAGCACTAATAATATTTGGAGCAGACACAGTTCACTGGCTTCAAACAGAGAAACAATAACAATGAAACTTGTACTTTTGGTACTTTTTGGGCTGTGCACTTTTGCAGTAAGTCTACTTTTTGAAGAATATAATCTACAATTGAATAAATCAATTTTTAATACTTAGGTGCACGCACAAGTTTATCCAGATGTCTCTGAAATGGAAGATTTTGATCTTGATGTAAAAAAATAATTTTTCATTTATTGAATTTTTGTAATTTATACTTATTTTATTTTAGCTCTCGAACGCATCCGATGAAATCACCCGAACGCAAGTTATGGAAACCTTGAAGAAATTTGTTGAATTTTTGAGGACTACTGCTGAAGAAATGGTTAAAGATCTGGAAACTAAAATGAAGAATGCCATAGATGCTGTTGTTGCTGAAATGAAATCATTTGCTGAAAAGAGCTATGCTGGTCTAGAGGATTTAGTTGCAAGTGCACAACAGCAATTGAAGAGCAATCAGGCAATTGAATGCTTCGACAAGTACCGACCAGAATTGTCCGAAATCCTCCAAAAAACACGCAAAGAGATTGAAGATACAATTGTTGGAGCTGTTGCCGAAATTTATAATATTAAAAACTCTGTGCAAGGAAATATTGATGCAATTAGAGGAGAGATCCAGAAATTGAAGGACATCTTAAAGGAATGCGTCAGACCACTCAATCCCATTTTCACCATGAAGTGTATTCTTAAAAATGTAAGAATTACATCTACAAATACTTAAGAAAAGAAATTATTTAATTTTCATATTTTAGGTGAAGTCTATCCAAGAATCTTTGAAATCCATCGCTAAAGACGCTTACGCCGCCACCAAGGAGGCTGCAAAGGAACTTCAGAAAATCGCTAAGAAGGTTAGATCCGATATTGAAGCAATCGTAAAACAGGCTGATGCATCAATCAGAGCTGTTCTTCAAAACATCAAAGACTGTGTTCAGAATGAGGGTGACCAATCCAAGCCTGAAGAGAAGCCCGAAGAGAAGCCAGAAGAGAAGCCAGAAGAAAAGCCTGAAGAAAAGCCTGAAGAAAAGCCAGAAGAAAACCAGGAGAACCATGACGACGCTCTTGACAACCAGGAGTTTAAGGAACTTCTCAAGTTCTTGATGGTTTAGATATAATATTCTTGAAGAAGTTCAGGTAGCTATAATCGCACAATAAATTTTATATAAAATGTATTCAGTATTTGAATCTTCCTGCTAATCAATGGGCAATTTACCTTAATCGCATAAGTCGGCAAATAAAACGAAAATCGAGGACAATGCTCTGAAAGTCCCCGGCACATCCCCATCATTGATCATGACAGGCAATTAGTCACCGTAAAAAACTTAATCCGGGTGAATTTTGTGAAAAGATTAACATGGAGCACATTACAAACTCAGTTGGCTTACCCAGTTTTCCCCTAAATTATTTTGTCGAGAGCACGATTAAATTCCAAAACGAAGTCACCAGGGACGAACTCCTTCAGTTTCACCGCAGAGTCTACGGGGCGTGTTCCTTGCACTCGTGGCGTCACAGCGCTCAGCGTACATAACTTAATTTGAGGATTTACATAGATTCAATTAAGATTACCGAAATTGCCACAAGGTATGTTACGTATTTACCCCGCAGCCTGCATGATGTTCAACGTGTGAAATTACAATAATGCGAACAAACAGATTGCCTTATGACACCGAAGCAAAGACTCCCAACTGTCTTCATTTGGGGTCACAAGTAATTTATTTTCAATGGATTTTAAGTACTTTACCAAAATATCCTGTCATAAGTTTGCTCACAAAATATTAGCTAATATTTAACCCTATTTGTATGCTCCTTTTGCGCCGCAATTCGTTAATGATGATAGTTTTACAAAAAGAAAGTTTAAGGACTTTTATTAGATATCATTATTTTTCATAATGGCCTCAATATTCGTGGCTGTAAGTTAAAGATTTTAAAAGCGTTTAAAATACAAATTTTAAATTTGATATATGTACACACACGAATTTCCTATGTTAATAATATCGTTAAAAAAATTTAAATCTATGCTTCGAAAAAGAGTAAAATAGTTCGGAGTCCTGAAAATGAAAAAACCTCTACTTACTCCAGAAATTTTGTAAGAATTCGAAAATTGCATAAAAGTGATAAGATCATCAATCATTTTAATTTTAAACGAATTACATTTGAAGATTTGGTAGTTTTTTTTTAAAAAAGTTATTGTGTTTTCAACATGTCTTTTTGTAATATGAAATCCCAAGTTGGGATAGCATAATCGCATAATTTTGAAATAACGTGAGCTGCAACACCTAGTTTTCAATTTGGTGTTATGCTCCAGAAAGTTATGCAATAATTGTTCGTAATTATATTACCAATTAAGTACTAATTTCGTATGAAAATAATGGGAATGTCTGAATTTTAGCGTTGTTTACCTATTAACAACAACACTTATTAAAATTTTAAGTTATAAATGTTGTTCACCTTGGCACATTAGCGCTTTAATTACAAAGCAAAAACTGCAACAACAGACATCAGCATGGGTAGTGACTTCGAACTTTATCCAAAGTGAATGTCGTCTGAAACCCATGCAGCCAGGAATATCATTTTAAGGGGCGAGAACTCTGCCTCATTGGTAGCTTTCTACCAGATCAGGTGATTTCCGGCCCCACTGCGACACAGAAAGCGAACGGCTGTTATATAAGGGCACGTTCCGACTACATGCCATATTGTCGTACTATTATACATCACGAGCTCCTACCATTTTCCCACAAGGACATTCATTACCATGGCTTCAACAAAGTTAGCTTTTGCAAATGGATTTCATGACCTGCATGTGTCTACCCGCTGGTTGATAGCACTCATACTTTCATTATTTTGGATTTAGACTGTTCTGTATGATTACTTTGTCTATGTGCGGCTCAAAGCGGGCATGAAGAAATCAAGGACAATGTGATAACATAATATTCAGTCATTGTCCAAATTGCGTGGCTTATTTAGAGCTTTACATGAACTAGGGAAACAAACGAATTAGTTTTTTCAATTTGCTCCATTTACTTTAAAAATCGTTTTAAATTACTATTATTAAATATGTCTAATTTCAAAAAGTAGCGGGTCGCAGAAAACTAAATATTTCAATTTATTTTATATTATTATTATTTTTTCTTCATTTTTGAAATTATTTAAATGTATAACAAAACATTCATGTAAACTACATACAGCAGGATCTTCCTTAATACTACCACTATAGTAAGGATTATGCTTGCATGAACATTTTGTTGTATTTTCAATTTATTTTTAAAAAAATGATAATACTTACTAATATACCTAGTTTGTCACATCTTAGATATTCATGTTTCATAATATTTTCATTTAATTTGAAAATGTGTACATTTAATTTAAAAATGGTTTTATTTAACCGATAATGCTATAAAGAGATAATTCAATGACTTCAAGATGATACCTTTAGTCATTATTGACAGATAGGGTCTTGAGTCTTGAAGGACAGACAGAGTACAAAGTGATCCTATTAGCTATTAGGGTACCCGGAACCCAAAAAGTAGATCCAGAGATATTGGATGGGGTTGAAAAGAGAAGGTTCCACAATCGATAATACAAATTTCGTTGGTATTTCATATCAAAAATAACTCCGATGGCAATAAAGCAACACAAAGCAGCCAAAGACCCTCTGCATCCAGAGGGATGTAATAATTTTTGCGAAAACAATGTTTTGCCAACGGAATGAACATTATTCCACTCAGGTTCTTAATTCCATTACGGTCTGCCCAGACGGGCTATTTCCCATCGCGAATCAGGGAGAATTACCCACCAGAGTTGGTGCAGCCAAAAAATCTCCATTCATGTATCTATCTTTCGTTAAATCTACCCCGTCCAGACAGTTCCCATCTTAAAGTCCAAGGGAAAAAAGCTGTGCGGTGGAAATCTTCTCATCTTTATGCATGGAACACAAACGAAATTCTAATTTTCCACTGCAGTGGCTTCGAATGGACCAGGCCGTCATATCGCCCCAAAGATGAAAGAAACGTGTCCATGCAGTCGGAGAATTTCCGGGTCCAACGTGTCCCGCATTCTCGCCACACCCCAGTCTGATTATTGCTATAAATTATAACGTCTGCGGGAATAGGAGTCCCTGAAGATAATATGTTTGTGCCCTAATATTTTTTGACTTTACACAAATAAATGGACGGATACTCCCTGGACCGGAACTGACATCCGTAACTATAAATTCTAGCCGGCTTTCGCCAATTGTTCATACGTTTGCTTCATAACCTGCTTGTACTTGTGTTGACCGCCAGGACGAACTTTAATATCACAAGCGATAAATTCTCGCCGCGCTTAAAAGGGCCAACAGCGCAGAATGCGCCCTTTCTTCTGGGCAGCCAAACCGCAGCCGAGGGCCGCACCATTATTTTTCGATTCTTATTTCCTCGCATTCATTCCGGGAAAAAAGGGCGAGCTTTCCTTCCTTCCTTGGTTGAGTCCTCCCGGCTCCCGTCATTACTAAAAGAGTTCCCGGACCTTCGTCGCACCTGGTCAGGAGGTTATTAAAATAGGTGCCCGCAAGATGTATGGCTGCATCCGATTGCACAAACAATGGCCTGGTGAACGACCTTTTGGGGTTTGAAGTGCTGCGATGGAAGGGTGAGTTCACTTGCACATCGAGGTCAATCACTGAACTTTGATTTCCTCAATATCCGCCCTTTTCATCTACTTTTTGTTATCGGGTAGATAGTCGAAAATTATCTGCAGTGTTTGATTAAAATTACAATATAATGATATAGAAGTTAATTAATATCATGACTTCTATTAAGCTACGAATGTTATCATAATATCATTTAAACATTATAAGAATGATATGACCATATTATGATAAAAGTTTGCGAAAAATAACAAATTATAATAAAAACTGTTTGTATACCCAATAATGATATTTTGTGATTTAATATTATTCAAAAGTACCTACATAAATAAATTAACGCAAAATAGAAGTGAACATACAAAAAATTAAAGTGTTCAAAATTGGGTCCTTTATGAAAAATATAATTATAAGATTGCTATTCAAGTACATACTGTACACAATTTGCAACATATTATGCAGATATTTTAGAAAACAAATAGAATTTAAAAAATTAAATGAAAAAAATATAATACTTTATACTCATTTAAATTTTTGTTCATGAATTCAAACGAGATGGTAATGCTAACAAAATATAACGTACAAAAATCGTAAAAAAATTTTGTTTCAGCTGAACTCGAAATCAATGTTAGTAATAGACTAGAAAATATTCCGAATATTGATTAATCGTAATATCTATAATAACGTAAAATCAATTTTTATAAAATTTTATATTATATACATTACACATATGCTTGCAATGGTTTTTTGAATCCAAGAAACGATTTTTGATAGTGTCGTTTCCGGGAGTTCTCTTTTGTTTTTCATAAAAAGGTCAACAGTGTAAGAGTAACTAAGTAAGTAAAACGGTTTGCTAAAAGGACTAATAAATTAAAGACAAACTACTTTAAGTAAACCCCTATAGTTTTTTGCATATTATTTTCATAACATATAATGCTGTACGTAAAATGACATTCCCATCTCCAAGTAAAGTGAGTAAAGCTGCTTCCTTGTCGCCAGTAATTCCGCACTCCTTGGTAATTCAGGAGGGTTCGCTGGAAAATTTGAAATTCCCGGTGCGCTAATATGCAAAAGGCTCGAAAACACCATTCCATCTTACAGACTGAATACCGAAACCCTGTTCAGCACTCAAGGAATCATGCGTGAGTCCTGGAGCACGGCTCCACCCAGGCATCGCTCGCTTTGCATAACAATTCGAAATAACCAAATGCAATTTGATGAGCTTAAGCGTCCCGATGCGCTGCGGCGCCGTATGCATAATGACCACGATTCAAGACGTCGGCATCCGTTGAAATGCAGGGCTTGATCAATTTGCAATTTTCACGACGTCATAGGCACGCCAGGTATGCTCCTAATGCGGAACGTGAAAGATCGGCCGGGAATCGATGTATAATCGATGGCCCAGCAAATTGCAATTAACCTGGCTGAACTGAACCGACTAACGAGGATTTATCTTCGCCTGGGCCAGTGGCTGGCCGAATATCTAAATTCCGATAACGAGCACTTTTGTCCCATGAACGGCAACATATTTTTATTGGTGGGGGCGGGCCGAGGCGGGCCGGAAGGGCGGGAGGGGCGGGAAGGGCGAGAAATTTGAAATTCATCAGTCTCTGGCTGTCAATCGATTGAGAATCCCGCCCGGGAAGAATTCCCTCGAAAGATGGATCTCCGGGATGCTGCGGCGTAAACTGCCAGGACCATCGCGTAAAGTGCATTCGGCTTATCGGGCGCGATAATAGAGAGAACCGGGCGTTTGACATCTGCTAGGCAATATTCCCGACGATTTATCTTTATTCTAAGTTTTTTCCAGCGCGCTCGGCGTGGAAAAACAGAAACTCGAAAGGAAATAGTACCCGACTGCTCATTTATTACCCTGAAGAATGGCGGCCAATTACTCTTCGCTGAAATAAAGTTCTGTACCCCATCGGCACGCTTTTTTATCCTGTCCACCCAAATTGATTTTATCGCCTTTAACGGCTGAATTGAAAATTTTCATAGAAATTTAACGAAAATGCTAAGAACAGGAGGTGCTCTACTGCTCCAGGTTCGTTCAAGGATCCTTCTGAACACAGTCGGAACCAATTAGTATGGAAATTCCAAGACGGGTCAATTTCTTATGCTTTGTGCAGTTCGATGCAATCCAATCGTTTTCAAATTTGATACTGTGCTAAATACCCTTGCTTTTCTTTCAGGACATTGTTGTCTTAATTTAAGACGCACAAGAGTCCTTTCCATTTATAGGTTGCATTCTGAAGATTGAATCATTTTATTCTTTATGTAGGTATAATTACCTCAAAAGTGGTTATTATTCACATACAAATTGTAATAGAAGTAGTATAGGGCCCCAGTAGCTGTTTATTTTGCGAAATAGGTCTAATATACACCAATGTAATTAATTTTGAATCGCGCAAGATATCTATTGTCGACAATTTTAGGGCAATTCTATTTGCTATACATTTTTAGATAATTGGCATTATTAACTTTTTGTGCAACTTTTGGAAGTTTTTTAATAAGTCCAGAAAATATATTTGAAGTTCTAAATAATTTGTACATTCTTAAAAATGTTTACCTAATAAAAATTATCAAAATGATGTACCTATATATTTCAAAATTATATATGTAGAACATTTAATTATAAGATCAAAACTGATTTTGGGCGTTTTTTATTTACAAAGTTATAACTTATAATTAAATGGACGAAACTCAAAAAGACCAACGAACAATTAAAACCAAGAGATGAGTGACTAAGGAATAAATTTGTAAGTTATACTTAATTTAAAATTTATGATGATTGGATTATAAATTATATTTAGCATAATTAAGGGTTTCTTTTTTTTAATAATCTTATTTTGATTGCTTGATAATAGATAATAAATAAAAATCACCCGGATTAAGTTTTTTAGGGTGTACAATGTGCGAGTACAGTATGTATGCATATAAAAATAGCTTCCATCAGGCAGATTTGATTTATTATTCGAAATGAACTCATCACCCTTAAATAAATCCAATGACTTCCCAGAATTATATTTTTATCCTTTTTGTAATATGACCTGCTATACAAACATAATTTTAGAATGGCAACCATTGTAGTTAAAATTTTAAAATAGAAATTTATCCCAAACGAAGAGCTGCTGGGTAACAAACATACATATAAACAATGTTACAGAGCTCAACACTGAGTATAAAGGAAATTAAATTAATTAAAAGAAGCGGTGGAAACTCGTCCTTTAATTATGTCGCCACAAGAGAGCAAGAGCTTTGTAATGAAAAAGGGGTCATACTGAAAATAAAGGAACTCGAAATTCATTGCAGAGTTATTTACACGTCCGTACTACTTTTACCCCGACTTTAAGTACATCTCGTAATACGAATAACTTGGATATTGGTTTTATATTGCTTTCAGATATTTTTGCTTGATTAGATGGAATTGGTAAGTACTTACGCTGTTTTATACACGAAAAATGTCCTTTTTGTAAAATACTTGTCCATGCCACATGAGATTCTGTTTTGCATTTGCTTTTAGAGAAACAGAGGCGCATAACTTGCAAAGGCCTTCATTCAATTTGCACGCAAAATCTTCAGGTCAAAGGGAATTCCTGTTTCAACTGCATCTATGAACATGAGAGTTTCCACTTTGAACATCGTCTTCTAACGAGGAATTTTATTAAAAACTTACGATATCTTCTTTGAGACTGTAAACCTGCATCGATTTTCTAGATAAACTGTATACCACTTCAAAGGAAGAAAAAACGTGTTTACACAAAGCTTTGTAATTCAAAAGAAAATGCTTCTCTACAAGGAAGAACAGAAGGAGCAAAATAGTTTCAACTTCGCTTTTTGCTAAATTGACGGCATTTCGAAGTGGAAAACCTTACTGCTTTCTGTTAAACCCAACTCAAAGAGCTCGTTAACGAAAACAATGGCGTAATTATCTCCTAAGTAAGTCAAATATAAATTCGAGAAGTGCCGTCTACTCTGCAAAAATGTTCACTTCTCTAGCAATACTGCGTAACTAAGAGCAAATTCGAAACTACTCCTTTTAGTTAAAAACACTACATTTAGCGAAAAATCCCAGTCATCCCTTCAGTTCCTGGAATTGCAATAAAAAAAGATTTTAGGCATTCAAATTTCAGCATAACTTTTTTCCTAAATCCGATCTGGTTTTATTTTACAATCATGTGCACAATGAATAATGAATGAATTTACACACCCCAGGGCTGCAGCGGCGGATTAAGATTATCTCCTGCAGAAAATTGAACTTTTTAAATCCTCTGGGTCGGAAACTTTAAGGGTATCTTCATTGTGCAACAATTGCTTAAGCTGAAATAAATTACTTTTTGTTGTTTAAGTCGACTAAATTAATAAAGGAAGTTTGAAGTACGTGGATTTTTATGATTGATGCATATTTTATTGATAAAGTCATACTGCAGCTTGTTGAAAAACTGTAAATATTGAGGGATTTGTATTGCGACATTTTAATGAATTGAATTTTACTTGATTGAAGAAGTTAATTTCTATTTTGTCTTTAGTTGAAGTTTACATTGTCGTATTACAAATTGAATATGGAAATAATGATAAATAGTGTTGAGAATTTTTACTGATATAAAACTATTTTAAATTGTAATTTATTAGAAATTACATCACAATGACTTTTCTTTATACATATTTTAAGGTTGATTAAATTTGGTTAATTTTGGCTCAGAGATAATTTTTATAAATTCTGATGTTAAATTTTTGATTTTTAATGTAAACCTTAAATTGATGACTTAGAGAGTTCTCTATCTGTTTTGTATACTTGATTAGTATTGACTAGTGTAGTTTATCATAGTTTTGAAAATTCAAAACAGAAATTCTTTTTGATTTTTAGGTAGAGGTGTTATGTTTAAATAAATTAAAATAAAAATGTTAATTTTGATCTTGCTAAACCTTTCCACGTCCAATCTCTACCACATAACAAATCAATTTTAGATTGGTAAACTCAAGTGGAGCGGAAGAACCTAAAATTATATCTATAACTTTCTGAAATGAGGCGAGTCTAGCGAGTCATGTAGTCGAACCTGTCCTCAGAACAATCGGCGCAAATGGACTGTATCTAAGGAGTGAGCATACGTATCTATCATGAAAGCCATTCATGGAGTAAGTATAGGAAATGGGTACAATATTTTAACTTTCCATGCAGTTCCTGTCTGCGAACCATTCCTTGCCTTTTTCTCATCCCAATTCATATTTTACGAGTAGAAAAATCCTCCCAGAATATCCCGGGACATCGAATGCAGTTCCTCACATTTTTCATTCTTTGCGATGCCATTGTTCGATGTAATCCTGAAGTAATTGTTTGGGACTGACAAAACCCTAAACCTGCTGATATTAATGGCTTTTCCTCTTTGGAACGCTCCTCTCAATTTCACATTGTCTACATCCTTCTGAAGTTATTGACGTAGTTGAGACGCCCTTTTCAGGATTTATTATTTGTAATTGTCGTAACACTCAACTACCCGCCACAGTCTCTCATTTAAGGACTACAAGAAACTTTGTGTGCTTCTCAGATTATACCGTGAAAAGCCAGCAAAATTGAAACCTTGAACAGATCAGTAACTTCTTGTAGGGCTAATAATGTCGCAGACGTCTCGCCGCTTCATACCAAAGTTTGGAATTTTTAAAAAGCTTTTTGAGGGATAAAAATAAATCTCACGAAATGACATCCACAATTCTGGTTAAGATACATAATAGATTTCTGCTGATAAAAATCGGATACACTTCCCAAATATTATTGCAATATAGTAATTGCAATCTGGATTTTTTATGGTATTTTCAAATTTTGTTTTTCGGAAATTATATGTATGTATGTAGGGATTACCGAACATAAACTTTTAGGTGTAGACATGGATCGTAACTAAAGTCTTCAAATTTCCGCTTTGATGTTCTAATCTGAATGAAGTTTATAAAATATGACCAGACAACCGGTTCCTGTGTGTTGTATATATATATGTATTCAACTAAATTTAAATATATCCAATTAAGATATTTGTTTAGTTAAAATATAAATAAAGAGATTAAAATAATTTTACTCAAATTTTATGTTAGTCTAATGATTTTGGAAGGTTGTGGCAATCATTTGGCATGAGTTGGAAAGGGTAAATTAAGTAGTGTTGGTCATCTTTGCGAAAACTAGTTGTTGGTGTGAAATATACTTTATAGTTGTTTTCAAACTGAAACTTTTACAACAAACCCATCCGTCCACTATGCAGTTCAAGCAGGCTTATATTTATATTTATGTATATTTTAGTTTTCTATTTTTAAGTAGGATAATAGAACTCATTGTTCACAATCGTAGTAGTTGCTAGCCTGCTATGCAAAGTTTGGCACTAAAAGTTTGTACCTAAAATTTATGTAAATCTCCTAACTACTTCTAAAATGGACGGAGTGGAAGTAAAATTAGCCAAGTTCAGGTCGTTTTAAATGAGAGAGACTTGCATGCACTTATGCAACAAACTTCAGCGAAGAACGAATGTTTTTTAGTTGAAAACTGATTTACCAGTTCCACGGTGCCCTTCAAGTAATTTCTGCAATTTACTGCTGTGCTCCAGGAGCTCATATGCGACGTACCTGAACAATGGCAAAAGCGCAATCTGGCAAATCTGAGAGAGGCACTGCCTTAAAATAAGCAACTTCAACTCCACATACGCCGTGCAAACGTTAATTTTGTAAATAAATGGTAGGTGCTTATCACGAAGATTTCTTGTCGTCAGTTAACTCCACTCCTGTAAAATCGCGGAAAACAGAACTTGGTGGGCTTTTCTTACAAGGACCTCTTAATTCGGACTACGAATGTAAAGTCAGAAGTCGGGAGTGCAAAATTTTAGCTGTTTACCACAACAGCCCGTGTAATTTACGCATCTTGATTCGCAGCAGTAGGGATATCGATAAATTAAAAGGAATTTTCTCGTTAATTTCGGGCCGGGAATTTCTGTTGTTGTCGACTGGTTCCGCACTGAAGCGGCGTACTAAACGAAATGCGGAATTCCGCAAAATAAGTCCTCTTGGATTAATTCCTGCGAGTTACGCTTTGCAGAAGTGGATGTGTACGTGGCGTGCACGGGCTCAGATTTATGGAACACAATATGGAACCATTTATCACCGAAGCTGCACACTTCTTACGAGTTCAATCCTCAAGTGTTCCTTTTTTTCAGGACTCCTTTCTCTGGAATAAGTGCTCTCCCTGGGGCCGGGCTCTTCGGGTTCCGGGTTCCGGGTACCCAGAGGGCGCTCCACACCCGCCCTCAAAATTTATAATTAATTACGGGACAAAATTGAAAATCATGCAATAAATAATGGCTCACTTAGCCTTTGTACGCCATGTAGATGATAGCAGTCCTTGGCTCAATCTCTGCTCTATTAAGCCTTACGTGAATATTAAATATTTCATTAGCGTAAATGAATTTGCCAGCCCCGTCCATAAATTAACAGGCGAAACGACTTAATGCAGTTAAATAATAATTCACAGTCGACTTCATTTAAGTGCTTTCGCAGTAAGTCGCAGCTTCATATTAGAGACTGAGCTTAATTTCAGTTAGTGTCCTCTGTCGCTTCATACTGAGGAAAATTTTGAAAATTTAGAGCATACTGCCTTTGGACACATATGCATTTCTTTGGAGTCGTCTGTGTAAATTTGAAGTTATTGCTTCCGCTTCATCGTACACTCGGGTGTTAACTCAAAATTTATCACTAAACTTTCACGTTCTTGTCTGGTACTTGTAAATATAAAAGAGCTTACTGTTTTTTTTTGCAACAAAATATGCATGCATGCATAAGATTCCAGTGAAAAGTTACTAGTAAAGGACTTCACACGATTTTTACTATCAAACACTTGATCTTACCATACATAGTTTGCGGCAACTTTTAGGGGTTAGTCAAAATGAAAACTTGTTAGCGAAGTTCTGTTTATCTATTAGTAGTATTATGTTAAATAAATTAATCGACGGAGTTAAATTGTGTAAGTACATAAAATCGTAAATAAATTAAATCCTTATTATTCTCCAAAACTTAAAAATAAAAATACTTACTCGTACATGAACCAAAGTTTTTGTATTCTGTTCAAATTAAAGTTAACAAAACGAGGGAGCTTCCCATTAAAATAATTTTTGGTCGGAACTTTCAACCACCCTTCGAAAGTTCGTTTAAAGCTAAAACATTGTATATGTGCGTATTTCATTAATTTATGGTTGTAGAAGGTAAAACTTTAATAATATGGATTACCTTCGGGGTAAATTAAAAAATTATGCGTACTTTTTTAAGATTTTAATAGCCGTTTAATTTATATTCGTTAATATTTTTAAGCTGCAAAAAATAAAGTTATTTGTGAAAGTTTATAATGATACAGTTTATTGTGATATTATTTTACTTATTTTATCTGCGTCTCTGTACGACTTTTTGATGAACAAAAAATTGATTAAATGTTATTTCGTTTTAAGGATGAAAGAAGATAAACATTGTACGTGTTAATTAAAGGTATCCTTGCTATATACCAAACGCTTGTCTAAATGAAGGTGAGATCAATCATAGTTAGACGCTGAAATATTCATTCGCCGGTGCCGTGTATTAAGGGTATAAGAGGGTGAGGGAGAACACTTTATACAATAGCTAGAAAACGTAGTTCAAGGATAATTTCCGGCGAAACTTACCTTACGTATTTTGTTTGTAGCAGCTTAAAACTTAAACACGAACGAAATATTCATTGATAAAATGTTTATCGTTTCGGTAATAAATGCAAATTTACATTTTAAGCAAAACCCATTCATATTTAATGTATTTCGTTTTACCCCTTTACACCGAATAAAATTACTAAGTTGGAGGAAGAAAGGCAATCCGTTTTAACGTCATAATTGTGTTATGCAAAACTAAGCTGCCAATTATGAATGTACAATTTATCTAGTTGTTAGAACATAACTCAAGCAAAAGTAGGCTACAAATCATGCCCGACATTGCGAAAAATTAGGGTAACGAAAGAAGACGGAAGAACTAAACAGTCTGCTTGAGGAGGAGCAGAATTTTCTTTTCCCTTTGTGGCTGACCGAAATCTGCTCATGCAGACCAATGTAGAAATTTTAAAAAAGAATGAGGAGGAAAATCCTGGGCAAGGCCTAGTTTGACCGCATTTGGCGGAGAGCTAATTCTCCATAATTATTCGCAAAACATCGTTTTCACCTGAACGTAGGCAAGTTATCTTAATTAAATCTTCACGCTGAATTAAAGCGCCAGGTACTAAATAGATCCCTTTTGACACATGGTCAGGGCGAACTAGATGAAATTCTGGCAGCCGCACAAATGCAATTAACCATCAAAGGGATCAAGCTTAGGAGTTTGTGGCTTTTCATGGGTTCCGTAGCGAGTTACGGTTGCGGTTAACCCTAATGTAGCATTCCTGAGACTCGTAGAAGTTCCTATTTTGTTGCTAAATATTCAACCTTTACAAAAGCGTCGGGCGTAGCCCGTTGGGATTAAATTAAGCTTAAGCGGTAATGAATACGACTCACGTTCTGGAGCATCAAATGTTGTTGGGACCTGGAAGTGGGGGTTCCCGAAGAAACTGCAAATGACCTTGGAGCCCGCCTTTTCATACAATTATACAAATTGCTCTTTGGAAATTAGTCAGAAGGCGTCGATAGTTAAGAAATGATTTTAATGGATCTGAGGGGCGCTCCGGTTAAGCTGTTGCTGGCAATGAAAAGGAAGCTATCAGCACGCACCCCTAATTCTTAAATTTGTATTCCAAGCACCTTCAATCTAGGACAGGCAATTAGATTATCCTTTCTCTTAACAATGATTCGCCTCCATAAATTACAGCGAAAGAATCATTCCGGCGCTCATTCTTTCCTTTAGAGGGCGATTCAGTACTCCAAATGGGGTTATCTACCTGGGCTTTTAATTTCCATTTTTATTTCTACATAAGTTTTTTATATTGAATTCTTAAATGCACAAATTTCAACGCATTTTATACCGGAGATAATAATTCATGGACATGTACAGTGCTAACGAATCGGTCAATTCCCTAATATCACTGTTTTTACAAACTAAATACTAAATCGTGAATTTTGCGAAGCTGTTTTATGTAATTGAAAAAATAATATACATATCTATTTTTAATATACATTCTAAATATCAATGCTACAAAAAACTCCTCCTAAATTAAATCAAATACATCCCTCATCATTTTATTTGGTTTTTTGAAGTTGTGATACTCAACATTAAATATGAAACATAGTTTAACGAGTTGTTATATTGAAATCAATAATTGTAGAATAGACGAAAACCAATTACCTGAGAATTTAATATGTATGCATATGTAGGAACATTTCATAGAAATCTACAAATGATATATTTTTAATTGAAAAACTAGGTTATTTACACTAATTGAAGTTTAATAAATAATTTAATCAATTTTACAATAATCTTTCTAAATTGAGACAATAAATGTTTTTGAAACTTTTAGGAATAATTTCAAAAAAAATTCAATATGACACATTGCAGTAAGAGAAATTTAAAAATTTTATTACTAATCCCCCAACTGTTTAAAACTAGATCTTAAATGATTTTCAACAAAATTCAATTAAAATCGAACAATTCTTAGATTGTAACATTTTAGGAGGGTCGGGATTAAATTGGGTTCTCATTTAAAATTTTATAGCTTTAGCAGTAGTTGAAGTAGCAATAAAGGATATTGTTTTATTACTATTTCCGACAACGATAACTTATTGCGCTTTACGACAATATTCGCCCATCTTTCGCTCTAAGCTCAAAATCTATCCATTGCTAGGCTTCCAGGGAGTTCCAATAATATTTCAAAAGAATTTTATTGCCCAGGACAGCATGAGCTGGCTGTTTCTTTCCGATTGATCCCAAAGGACATCGTTTATGTGACGGATCCCACATAAAGGTTTTATGCGATATTTACGAGTTAAAGAGGAATTTCCATAATAAATTTAAATCTCGGCCAATTGAAAATCGGGATAAATTTCTCATTGAAGAATTTAACACTTTGTTGACCCAATTTGCATTACAGCAATTTACTCGTTCTTAACGCTTGAACGTCGAATTCCACGGATTACTCTGCAGCTGGAAAAATCTCAAATTTATTTTACTGGCAGGAAATACATCATGATTGGATCTTTTGGGAATCAATAAATTTACCGGGAAATGACTTAAAAGGATATCCATTGTAATTTCGTATCGGAGTCAGATTTACAAGGATGTGCCTTCGCCTGCCGCTTGTAATGAGTTTAAACGGTTCTGCAAAGGTAAATAAGCAAGGACTCGAAACCTGCACGTTTCTGAAATCCCGGTGCCCATTTTATGGCAGCGATGCAACGACGGACGAGGACGATTACATTTTGATATGAGGTTGCTTTTGCAGCCGCAGCTGAGAAATCAATAAATCGAATTTTATTTCGTCTTAAAAGGCTTGTTATGTGCAGCTATCAATGCGGGTCAATGCCTTCATATTGGATGTATGCTGACTTTTAAATCCGATACAATTTTCGTGGAGCTTTATGTACAAATTGTATTTTCAGAACTTTGCAAAACCGACATTTATTAAACCAGCCTAGTTGAAAGAGAGAAGAGATCATGAAATTGAGAATGAAAAATTTAATTGTTTTGAAATTTTATACGTATACGCGTATGTATATAAAACCGACATTACATGTTTTGAATTAAAATGCTGTATTTTTTATTAATTTTATTTTAATCATACTTTGAGTTTATGGTATATTCAAATTGTATGAAATATATGTAAAACCCATTTTTGAACAAAACCGAGAATAGATTAATCGATAAAAATGGTTTTCTTTAGTTATTCCAGTTTTGCATATTATGTCGGCATTAAAAAGCCAATAAATATTCTTTGAAAGTTGTAGCGCTAAATTATGTAAATGCATTGACTTTAAAAACGAAATGTTTTCATTATATGTAGATACTAACTTTCCATATGTGTATATCGATTTGAATTATTTAATCGACATTTGTATGTAGAAACCTTTTTTTAAACCCAAGGCAATTAAAATATTCCTTCATGTAGAAATTGTGTTGGATACATGAATAACTCAAATATTTTTTCAATGGCCTGGAAATTTTGTATCTTGTAAGATTTCATAGAAGACTTTGTAAGGTTCGATTTTTAGTTTATATTTTTATAAATAAACATCAAGTTTTAATCATTATATGAATTTTTTGTGGAAATTTGAAGGCACCATATACATAATATATATCACACCAAACAAAAGGTTTGATCGGTTTTTGTAAAGCAGTTCATTTTAAATGGCACGGATTTAACAAAAGTAGTGCAAGCCATTTTTAGATATTTTATTTAAATGGTAAGCAATTCGAACAATAAGTACTCCGCAGTTTGCCAGCTAAACATATCATAAAGGTATGCGGTGGATGCAAAAAAATGATTGAGCATAGAGAGAATCTCGCATTCAAAACGAGTAAAAACACGGAGGCTCCTGCGGAGAGGAACGTTAAATTTTGTTTCAACCATTTACGCTGGCCAGTGGCCAAATGTTATCCAGAAAATTTGGGTGCTGGCCACAAATTTTCAAATACTTGCCCGGGAATGGGTCGAAGTGGCTTACAAACTTATTCTCTTCCGATTTATGAATACTTCTCAAACAAAAGGTCAGAACGTAGCTATGGTAGCCTGAATTTCCGCATGACTAAAACTCAAAAATAGCCCGGTAGAAAAGTGTAAATGCAGACAAGCTTAAAGAGTGCCCTCGAAAAGCGCATATTATTTTCTATAGCTGAGATAATATTTTTACAGAGTTTAAGTGTAACTCCCCCGGGCGAGGCGAAAATGCGGAAAAGTTGGGGTGTCACGGGAGAAAAAGGTGTCTGGGCAACTGGGTCAAAGTGGTTAAGAATGGCATTTTCCGGCTGCTTACGTGAAATGTCGAAAGCAATTATTTTCTGTAGCCACTGAGTGAATTTCTCGGAATTCCTTGGTATTTTGGAACATTGAAACTACTTATGCAGTAAAGGCCTCAAACCGAAGGCAATTGCATTCCAATAAATTGTGGGAATCTGGCAAGATTTCAAGAGCGTTGGAGGAAATTAAACCAAAGGATGTGGGCCGGTGTCCTTGGTGTGGGTTGGGAAACTGAGGCATGAAACAACAAAAAAAGTGACCACGACGCACCCCGGGAGGACAATATTTCTTCCAGAGTTTTTGAGCACACGAATTTTCAGAGCTTCTTGATTTATTTAGTGGGTTCTGCTAGAAAATGCCTGCAATAACTTTTCCTCTTGTTGAGTACAAAAGCATATTTCAGATTTATAATTTTAGCATGCTGCAAGGAGAGCGTAATAAACCAGGGAAATTTCATCACTACATTAATCGATGTAATTTATGGGAACACCATCGATTTACATCCTCTTGATTTTGAGGGCAAATTCTCATCACGCAAGAAGCAAACGTTGTTACTTGGCAAGTTAAGGGTAGGTTGTCCTCTAGTAAAGGGCTTATCTCTTGGATGGTAGTATTTCAGGTTAAGATAGCCATGATTTCGCACCATATGGATCAAGTGTACCGTGCTAGGGCCTTTTTGAAAATTTCTCCTAGCAAGGGGATGCGATGTTCTAGTGGAGTTTAGAAAGTATCATATGCTCGATTTATAATTCAAAGGTGAAGTTTAGTAAATGCTACACTTTTAATAATTAATTTCATATAACTTTTAAAATAAATTCATAAAACCAGGGAGGGGAAAACTAGAACTTGAAGTTACTTAATCTGAGTTCAGTTTAGTTTCGAGCCTTACCCTTGATTATTTATTCCTACTTCGGGAAAATTCGTGATTTTATTAAAGTAAAGCAATCAGTATACAAAATAGACGATTGAATCTATTAAAAAATTAATCTTTATAATAAGTGTGTTTTGCGGAATACTCATATTATCAGAAATTGATTTATAAACTTCTCTTTTGAATCACACATGAATGTTTCTTGTAGGGGGCTTCTCTAAGAGAGTACACGTATACACTAAATTAATGAATGCAGTATCATGAAAATATTCCTAGTATTTGTAGATTTACTAAGGTTTAAATATTGCGCTATTATTCACACATATTATGAGCAGTTATCAACTAAAGCATAAAATTATGAAATTATATAAAACCAGAATAGTGGAAAATGAAATTTATTTTAAGGACAATCCCTGTGGATATATAAATGTCCTGGAAGCTCTTAATTCTAAAGCTTGAAATTCCAGAAAATAAATGCCGAAAGGAGAACGCAATATTATGAAAGTTTGCGGAAAAATATTTCACGTTTTTAACGACCGGCAATAACCGACTTATAAAAAGTAATCCCCGACGACAAGCATCTAAAGCAATCCGAATGTAAAATGCCTTTGCGAGGAGTAATTTTTCGTGCTCGCTGTTAGGAGATATTTCCTCGCAGATGACTTCATTAAAAAATGTTCTGTCAAGATAAATAATCTGCACGTCCTGAGGATAAATAACACCTAAACGTGCTCATTTTTACTCCGCCAAAGCAAAAACAAAGAGTACTGATATCATCTTAATGGGGTTCAAGAATTAGATGAACTTGCTCCGAGGACGTGGGGGCTTCACGGTGATTTTTCTGCTCCTTTCCCACAGTGGCGCTCAAGAGGCGGGGTAAGTAAAGGCCTACGTGCTTTCTTTGAATTTGCACGCAAAATTTATTTATTACTCTTTCCGATTGTGAACGGCAGGCCCGACAAAACTCTTTCTCGGTTCAAAAGATTAAGGTATCACACATATATCTTCCGGAAGTGTCAGGTGTACGCCTTAAGAAGGACGTGAAAAGATTTCCGTGGAAGTTTTGATATCTCACCTTAAAGTTTATATTCTATTGTTCCCCAGAATATCCTGATAATACGTTTACTGAAGCCCAAATGACGCATACACGACGTTTTTCCGGGAATGAAGGCTTTTCTCTGCTTTTCTTTTATTCTTCTTGACATTGAAATTAAGCCTTAAGTAAAAAATATTCCTGTAATACTTCGCTCCAATCTGCTTTTAAAAGTATTTACGACACAAAGCGTTTCTTTGGCTCTTAAGTTATGCCGCTTAGAATTTCAAAAATTTACCGCACACAAACACGTAAACTAAGTACCATAACAATGAGTTTTAAAGAGCCAGGATGGTTATTCTTATTTTTCCATTAAAAGAAGCGAAGAAGGTACTGCCGGACTCCAAAGGAGCTGTGGTTTCCTTATGGTTAGCGTTTTCAATTGAATAAAGAAGTAAGATATCGTGCCATAATGCTCTTGCATGCATTCGACAATATATTCATAAGAATCGTAACCTTCCCACAGTAAGAATGAAGACCTTAGGTACCTCCTGCAATTTATTTTTTGTATAGATAGAATCCTATTCTAAGTAGATCTCCTATTTGTAATGTAATGTAAATATGCTGCTTCCTTGCGTCGGAATTTCAATAACGTCAACTTCTAAGCTCAGTTAACAATTTTCCTTAAAGATTGATATATTCAAATCATTTGTTAAGTTATTTCATGGTTACATTAATTTTTATTTTTATGCTTGTAATGATAAATTTTACCTCAGAGTATAAACATATGTTTAATTTTATGGAATGAATTTTCTCATAATAATCTTTTTTGCCTGAATAAATAATTTAATTTAATTTAATATACATATTGCTCTGAGAAATAAACCAGCTTTCTACGCTTCTCTATTAGAAATGTCCCTGAAAGTAGAAACAAGGAGAAGCACTACATTACATGAAAGCTTAGTTTGACTAAAACAAATTTACGCGAATAGAACGCTAACTCTATTAAATTACTCCATTTAAATTCATTAGACTGGAAATTCTTCGTGTAGGTACGTATTTCGAGGAAAGTTTTAGTTTCGCTGAGTTTTATGATGAAGAAATTTCATTAAATTGTTTAATTTTGTACGTTTCTGCTTATTTTCATAATAAACTCTAAAAATTCTTTCTATCTTATCATGTTATTTTAAAATGAATTAATAAATAAGTTTTAATGATGGACTCGCAGGTTTTATACTAAAATCTTTAGACAAAGATAATTTAAAATAGTGTTTTATTTACTTTCTTTTTCGGAATTTAATAAGGTTTGTAATATTTCGTATATAGGTCATATTTGGTGAAAATGCAATTTAAAATTAGTTGTATACTTTTGCTTCATAATATACTTTTACTCATATCAGAATAGTTTAAATTTCCCAGAATCATAAAAATATGGTTGAGTAGCGAAGGAGTTGCCCCGAAGCAATATTATGCTTGCTAGTTAAGGAACTATGTTTTTATTGAACTTGAAATCGATTTGTAGCCTCTTCAAAATAGCAATTGTTCGTCGTCGAGGAGCATCTGAAGAGTAAGCACTCTTAAATCCTTGTCAATTGATTTTGTTTAACAATTGTTCACCAATAACTTCAAATATTTTCCAAGTGCTTTCATATAAACACCGAACTATTATCGTTGATGGAAGACTTTCCCAACAAAACGGGAAATCAATAAAAATGACCGCCACCTTACAACAGATGCTGGAAAATAATTTTTCATCTTTTATCGGAAACCAATGTAATCCTTTCGCAATTCTCCAACAATGAAATGTTGACAGATGCCCTCATTTGGCGAACAAAAACACTTCAGTGCACCCTCAGGAGGTCTGGATTCTCGACAAAATCGTTTAAGTAAATTGAATACAAGATTTGGGGATAGCTTCTCTTTTCTGGACTTGTCCCCAAATCATATGAACAAATATAGTAAAGCCATTTCCTCTTCCCTCGACTTTCACATATTTGATTTGTGCGAAATGTCCCGTCCCTTCGGGATCCATTCTTCCCATGGACCGGACATTTCCCTGTGTACGTTTCTCATTTATAGAAAGGATTAATTTATGGTTCTTTAGGAAAGTATCAACTTTTCGACACGACAATTTGTCTGTTGGTCATAATTCAGTTGTCTAATGGGAACCAGGGACATATAATTCCCGAGTCTGAGTAAGTTACTCCCTCGTCTGGTTCTCAGAAGGATAAGTGAATGATTAATGTTGGAGCTTCAGACGGATGTGGACAAGTTTAATGCGACTAAATAATGTGCTCCTTTGACTACTCTTGAATTTTTATATGCCACTACATCAAAGCCGAAGACGAATTGCAAGCTAATGCACCAAACATACTGTGTAATATGCAAAAAGAGATAGAGAATGAATCCCAGTAGAATATAGAATATGATACAGAAAGTGCTTTAGTTTGCAGTTTTTATACTTCAAATGAATCCTCTACTCATAATTTATTAGGGACAAAGCCACTAGAACACCACAAATTAAAAATAAATACATGAAGCTTTTAATTATTCGTTCTACATTGAATATAATTTATGTCTAAATTTGTCTAAAGCAAGATAAATTCAAATAGACACTGGGGATTTTCGGGATTTAAAATATTTGATTCCATAAATGTACTGTTCAGCACACTTTGCGTACTTTGAGTAATAAGATTTTTGTTTCTACCTATTTCTTGCCTTTTCTGGGTTTTCCTCCTTGACATTCTCCTTTTGCAATTTTATGAAAAAGGTGAAACATCAACTTTTAGGGCGTGCAAATGTTGAACAGTCGATATAACAATATAAGGTTTGTCAAATGCTAAAGTGGATCTTCGTGAAACCTTCCAACACTCCACGGGCGTCAAGTCGTAAATCATTGAAATGGAAATCAATTTCGTTTCCTTCAATAGGAAGAATTAGGAACCAAAATACAATTTTGTTTGCACGGTAGTAGAACTGAATCGATTCTGGGACCCATTACGAACTGAAATGGAACCCAAATTGAAGTCGGTTTAGCGCTGCTTCATTACAGAAATGTGTAATGAGTTGTGTCCTTGCTTACTTTCAATACCAGTCATTTACTTGATTACGCCTTTCCACTTTTTCTGATTTTAGAATTGAAATTAATTGCGATATAAATTTTATTATTAATCGTTTGTTATAATAATTTAAATTAGAGGGCATTTGTAACTGGGCCTAAAATCCAAATTGTTTACCATTTATACAGAATCGTAGTTCAGCAATATAGTGTGTAAAATCATTAATTTAGCGCCAAGCAAAATTTAGTTCAATATACAATCCAACGACTCTACATTTTTCTGCAATTTCGAACATTGCTAGTTCATGGAATAGGTACAAATGCTCCAGTTTGAATCCATTTAATTATTTCTTTTAATGTAATTAAAGTATTATGTATGATGCAATTGCTATTCACTCTTAATCTATCCTTTTTTGGTTAATTCACAGTATATAAACATTTTACAGGACTCAGTAAAAATCGAGCCATTTACATAGACTTATGGCACGTTTTACAAAAATGTATCTCTTCATTGACTTTAAGCTAGTTAAAAAATTTATTACTTTTTATGTTGGGAATACGCTTATCTTCTGTTGGACCGATCCATTTAGTGAATTGATTATAATACATACGTACATATATGTTTTAGTAAAATGTATCAATAGGTTGAAAATGTACTACATACTATACATACATAAGTTACATTTAATTTTAGTTCTGCAAAACATTGAGGCGATTTGTTTGGTTGTTTCGAGTCCGCACAATCTTGCCGTGCCATGGCAATGTTAAATATTGAACTTTGTAAATTTAAGTAGCGCAAAAACTTTAACAGCTGTGAAACTTAATTTCAGGGAAATGTTCTTCATTCGGAGAATTTGCTTTTGCTGAAATTAGAGCAGACAGCCTCGGGAGCGTGAAAAGTAAGTGACACTTGTTGCCCATAAATTGTTTTTATGAACTCAATAAAAATGCCGAGGAAATGCGAGGCACCCACTGCTATGCAAACAATTTTCAATAGCAGCCATAAGTCACGAAAGTCGTTAAAGCTTTAACAGTTTTCGTCTAATAGACAGAGGACGGAGGTTCACAGGTTTTGGGCTTCTTTCGAAAATATTGCAAGACTCCCTGCGGCCTGAAGATCGTCCTTGTAAATCCCTGAAAATTTCATACTTGATTAATGGCATTTAACTAGAGTGGAGAATGGTTTGCTCCTGCCGGTTGTGATATCGATAAATTTTAAATAATGACTGACAAAAAGCTGTGCACGTGATCCCGACGAAGTTTCCATTTATGCTAAAGTTGGTATCAGAAAAACGCAGGAAAACTTTATTAATCCTTCTAAGTTTCGCCTGCTTAAGCCCCGGCGCACACACATAAAGACCCTGAACGCCTCAGTCGGTAAACAGAGTTTCGCCTTCCGTTTTAGCAATCTGGCAATTGGGTTTCCCGGGAAGTATGGTTCTTGGCCCTATTTCGGTTTCGAGATTGTTTCCCATTATTATTCCGGTCTTCTTATAAAACTCCTCGACAGCGCCCTTAGAACAAACGGGCAGGCACCTCTACCTCTCTAACACACTTAATGCGAATAATTCTTTAGGTAATGTCTAAGGGATTATTGAGGAAAACTTTTTCTGTACTTTACGAGTGGATTCTTTTTGGGTTCCCCTTTTTATGGATTACCTGCTTCAATGGATTTACTGAAGCATTAGGGCCTATTGTTGCGGTGGGAAGGAAAGAGTTTTAGAGGAGTAATGCGGCGGGAACAATGCCGGAGCCAAGTTCGCCATTCGCATAATCCCATATGCCTTAATTCACTCGTCGGTGGAAAATATAAAAATTACAAAAATTTCATCCCTTTATTAATGTTAAGTGCATAACGTGAAAATTCACTTTTTCAAGAATTTCCCTCCTAACTAGCACCTAATTTATGGTAGCTGATTTATAGCGTCTGACTGAGTTGAGTTGAAAGAAGTGCACTTTGTGCAAGCTGCACAGTATCTGTGTGATAGTGCGGCTCCCATGCAACATTTTGATAGATTTACACGTTTTTGGATTCCGAGGACATACACTTTTTTTTTTTTTCTAAAGGACATGATTTGTGGAAGCGCTTTGGCGAGCACCCGTGCGAATGTTCATACATCCCACTGAATATTTTCAGCGAGACAAGAGAAATGTGGGATTCTAAAGAAATTCTGAACCAGATCTGTGTCCAGGTTTGTGCGAGAAAAATTAGCAGCAATTTATTTCGGCAGCTATGCATGGGGCTGGAGGACTTTGTCTGGTGACATAACCTGTGCGGCCTTTTTTGGGTTTGGTTTCCGCGCAAGAGGACTACCAATGATGGACCATTTTTAGGCATCTTCTTTTCGGCTCCCATTTCATACACCGTTCTGGTACAACAAGAACTCAATTTTAGATAGTGTCTGAAAATAAGATTTGCTTTTTCCATTAGTACAATGAAACTACAAACCTGCTTTTCACATTTTGTAAACGATTTAGTATGCGAAGTGTTTTGCAACAGTTGTCTCATTAATCTCTCATAATTATATGATTGAAAAAACAATCAGGCTCATCATTGTGTGAGGTATGCTCACATCATTTGAAATGCTAAAATGCCTTTACACCTGGTGTTAGTGCACAAATGGGTTCGGGGTTCTTTTGGCAGAACGATTTTATTTAAAATATATAAAACTCACGCACATATAATCACAATCCATGCAACATTTTACGAATTAAGTATGAGGGTAAAGAACGCTAAAAGATTACAAATGTCGCCGAATGAACTTAATATTTATTACATTTGTTACATTTTTACTTCCTATGTACTATACGCTCTTATAATGAAATTATTAATGTAAGAAATAGTAACAGCCCACCAGTTATAACCAGTTATAATAAGCTTTCAATTCGGCATATTTTAAAATTATATACTTTGATGCTAAAATAAAAGGCGTATTGCTAAATTTTTCGCTATATGTTTTCTGAATTTTCTGTTAAAAACCTCCTATACAATCAGATTCTTAATAAATGTCTGTGTTTTTGGTTTGCTTTCATTCAATATTCAACTGCATTTACCTTTTTTGATTTGCCATTTTGATAAAGGAAAACGTATGTATATTTTTCTAAAGGATTCCGGAA
The DNA here is from genome assembly GCA_959613345.1 of Tolmerus cingulatus. Classification (NCBI taxonomy): domain Eukaryota; kingdom Metazoa; phylum Arthropoda; class Insecta; order Diptera; family Asilidae; genus Tolmerus; species Tolmerus cingulatus. The sequence continues at coordinate 5,913,363 of OY390708.1, forward strand.
AATGTCTAACATATTCATCCCTTAAATTGTCTGACACTTATAAGCTATAAAGAGCTATTGAGAATTATTTATCCTTTTATAACATTTTCATATCAGTCAACCATAATTTTAGTGGTATTCATAGGATTAATCTTAAATCTGTTGGAATTATTTCCGGAAAAGGATGCCTTTCCCCAAAAAAAGCCCGGATATTTCGCGACCCACATCTTCGTTTCTATCTTGAATTTCTTACAGAAATTTTCCGTAGAAATTCAATTTCGTCGTTAGATGACTATGTGTCACTTTCAATACTAAATCCGGTATAATAAGATGGCAATTTCGGTGAAGAAAATTTTTCCTCAAGAAAATTTGATAATTTCATTTCATCGCAACGGACAAAGTGTGATGCTCCCGTTCCGTATATTTGTCATCCCGATAAACTTTTCCACACTCACGTTCAACGAAGCCGCCGCCACTCGCTTACGTGAGCAAAATTAAGCAACGCTTTCAATGTTTATCCTTGAGCCATTTTGTATTTAATGGAACACTTTCCGTATTTTCCGTACTCTGTCGAAATTTTGGTAATATGCATCAAGGTATGATTTTATCTGGGAAGCGTTTCCTTGCACGATGTCATATTCTCCGAAGGGAGGCAGATGGGGTTAAGATTAGTTTTCAATGGGTTATCTTGCACGGAAGCGAAATCCAATTCATTTTTCAACTTGGAGTATTTTCAATACAAATATGCTAAGTCCTTTTAAAGTATGTAAAACCCTCTTTTTGTAGTAAAAATAATTGGTATACACTAAGCAACATGTAATACATATGTACATATGTATCTCATATTAGCAATAAAAATAATATTCATTTTCAAATTTTTAGTTCAAAATGTAGGTACATTTAAAAATAATAACCCTAAAATTCTTAATTTATTTTATTCGCTGTCTTTGCTTCCACATCAAAGAAATATAATATAAACCAAATGAATATATTCGATCCTTAATTGATAACGTAACTGAAATGCTTCGTGTTGCCTCAAGCTAAGAATTATATTAATTTTCCAAGGAGAATATTAAATTCCTTAATAAATGGGAATAAACGTAGGCTCCTTCCTCCTTGATAATTGCAAGAAATTAAACACCAAACATTCAATAATGGCAGAGACTAAGAATTCCTTAATTTGATAGCTACGAGAATATTGGTGGTTTACTTCTAAATGTTCGTTATCGAAGTCAATGCTTTTCGATATGAATTTATTAATTAAAATTAAATATAGTTTTGATATATTGCAAAACCGCTTACCTTACAGTCGGACTTCTAATTCCGGTTCAATTGTTAGGATAAATGGAAAGTTTTGTTGGACTAGTATTGCAATGCCAACAAAGGTCTCAATTTAACTCTAAACGGGGGAAAAGTTTTACAATATCGACGGCAATTTGCTTCCTTTACTATTTTAAATTGAACACAAAAACGCTTCAGAAATTAGTTTACAGCATCGAATCGGCTATACCCCTCTTCCGGGAAAAGTTTAAAATTTGTTCTGTTTATTGTTCTTGTTGTTTGCTGGCTAATGCCGAAAACTTCTGGAGTTGTTCTTATCACTTGGGAAGACACCAGCTTCGAAGTTTAGCTTAAGCGATGCTGCAATCATCAGGGAATAACAGGGCACATCGACACTTTAATCTCTTGACATTTAGATCGACTCTTTCGGGACTTTGTTGGGACATTAACGACAGTTTCTAACAATCATTTGCATGTTTATGTGCGGATAAGTAGACACATGATGATATCGTTATAAATCTATGAGTCTGGCAGGATATCCGCCACAACTTCACGGAAAGATTTACTGAAGCCACAACTTTGGAAACTTATAAGCTCCATTGAAGTCGAATTCTCGTTTATTCATACACCTACCTGAGGAAGTGAAAGTTTCGGCTAATTTGTTGGATAATGTTTACTAAAGTTCAGGTGGTTCTCAGGTTAGGCCCAGGTGAGTCACTTTAACATCAGTTTTCTCTGACAAATGCTTTAATACTTCGCTGATTAAGGAGGAGCAGGAAGGAAAACAGGTGTTAATTAAATCAGTATGTCGTGCCAATTTTCATGAAGGAACCCTTCTAAACCTTCGGAAGAGGATTTTTGTTACATTAATTATATATGACGTCTACCTCTATTAGTTTTGTGAGAAGAACCCATTATTTTCTTGAACTTTTTGAAACATATTATTTATGTGCCTCCTTTTTTTTTGTTTTTATTAACTTATCTACTGAAATTTACAGCTTTTTCCGAACCTTTTCATTATTTATTTTTGCATTGATATAGAGAATACTACAAAAATTTAATATTGGTTAATTAGGTGCTCGCAGGGCAAAACATTTTCCAGTTTTAGTTATGAATATAACATTAGTAAAAATTTATGCTACCGAACAGAGTAATGCAAATTCTTGATTTAAAATAAACAGCTTCGAAATATTTCGTTTTATAATTTGTTCTATAATCTATATAATACTTTATAAAAGTAGAAATAATGCTGATTATCTTTAAAATAGTTTAAAAAATATTACTATGTTTTTTTGAAAATAAAATCAAAAAAGTTATTGAGTGGTTTTCGAAAAGATAAAACTTTTTCTTTTACTTTGTTATTTAAGCCTATTGAAATTATGATTTAATTAATTATGTCCTTTGAATAAGTGTCCTGATATCTTTTAAATTATAAATCAACATTTTCTCAGAAAAAGATAAAGCAAAAGTCAAGATGTTCTGATATCTTTCCTAGAACCGCCTACACAGATTTTGCTTCAAGTTTCTCAAGTAGGGCGAACATATGAAAACGACCACCCGATTTTTAAAGGAAATAGGTACGATATATACCTACTTAAGAAGGTATAGAATAAGGCTAGAAGTTAATGGAAACCAAACCTTTGAGACGATGGAAGGTTTAAAGAATACGACGTTGCTTTCGCAACTCATGAAGATTGCAATAAAGTTTCATCAAGGGTTACCTGTCGCACAATTCTATGCTCAGATTAGTAGCGACGAATTCCCTTTTCTTTCTACTCCAGTGAATTTAAATGGGGGATCTTGACACCTTCGTGCACATGAAAAGGTAGGGAGTGCCGTGTGAAGGTGTAGAATTATATAAAAACTTCATTTGCCGAGTACGCTTGCAGTATCACAACCGCAAGTAAAATAGTGCCCCTGAAAGATTCCGCAGTCTCCTTGAAGGTTGTATGCGGCAAAAATGTCCTTTGATCAATAAATAGTTCATGTGTGCTCCTATGGGGTAGTTTCTATCCGTGGAGCTCTAATTACACCATGGGAAAAGCATTTCAAGCCTTTTAAGCAGAGGATAAATATAAAAATATATGTAAAAATGAACTTTAGGGCAATATATTTTACCTGAAGCGTTCTCTCAAGAAAACGTTGTTCCGCCGGTTATTTGTCTCCCCAAAGTGCCATTTTCCACACTCTCCTTTTATTTGCATACTTCATTAAACATCCCCGGAATGTAGTGCACGCGTGCTATTAATCATCTGAAATAGGGCGAAAAGATTTTCTGAGGACGAAGTGTCGACCAAGGGAAATTTGGTTTACAACGTTACTTCTGCATGGCACGGGAATTAATCAAAGGCAACACCCTCTGAATTATTTTAGCCATCAAACATACCTGTGGGAAATGAAATCTTGGTCCCACAGCCTCCATCAATGCGTTTTCAAGACAAGGGTACAAAATGAAATTTTGATGCATGGTTCAAGTCAAATTTGCTGTTCTCGTTCGTTTTTTCTGTTCCTTCTTATTCCTCTCCTTCATGTACATTTCTTCAAGAAAAATGATTAGAGGCCATCAAGGGAATAGGGAAAGTGGTGTTTAAAGATATTATCCCACTGTGGAGCCGAAGCAATTTTCCTGGTTTTAAGTTGAACGCATCTTGTGGGTAAATTAAATTTCATCTTAATGTCTTAGCTTAGTCGTCGCTTCCTGACAATTGCTGTGAAATTGCCAAATAAATCAGATTTAATAGACACTTATCGTTACGTTTTATTGTTACCCACACCTATTAATTTGTATAAGCTATAAGAGAGCGAAGATGAAACCACGAAAACTTTTCTGGCTTCAGATTTCTTGAAGATAAGTATACCTATTTTTTGGAAAGTTGCTCATACTTTTGTATTTTTTTCGACAACACTGGAAGAAAATATATAAATCTAATTTTGTGCTCTTTCATTTTATGATTTATATATCATATTGTATTTGTATGTTTACTCCTCATGGTTTAGAATTCATCTATGGGACTCTTAGGGCGTTATGGCAACCATTTTCGCATGCTTTTATCACATTTTGTCTATATGAATACAATGAAACGTAAGTTAAAATTATGTAATACATATGAAAATCAAATTAACATATTTTGAAAAATTGCAATTAATAGATATACTATCTGTTCGTCGAAAATTCGGCTTTATCCAAGACTACATACGTTTTTTTACATTAAATTCTTTTGAACAGACATTCTGTGCTTCGAAGGGCTTTGTATTTTTGTATGTTATATTTCGCAGTCGTGGTACACTTATCCTTAATTAACTACTCATGCAAGAGCTATAAATTAATTGAAATTGGTACCAACGATACATTTATTGTTAGGAAAGTGAGTCAAGGCTGAATTTATTTCCACAATCCCAAGGTAGCCCATAATCCCGCCATCCTCGAACAGGAGAATTTATATCAAAGCTGGCAGAAGTCGCAAGAGGTTGAAAGTTAACGAGAAAAAAATTAATTTTCAGAATTCCACCCCTCACATTTGGTGTAATCTTTTACTTTAAACAGTTCCGCAATCCAACCCTCACTAATTAATCTCCCATTAATTTTTTTAACGCGTCTTTTCCATGTGGGAAAAATAAATTTTCCTCTCTACATGGTTTCCATCGTTCTCCCACAATTTCCGGTAAAAATTATCCAGAAATCAGAATTACATGTGGCTGGAGCCTTGCCGAGGGAAAAAGGATAACAAAGAATTCCAGACAAATGACTAACAAATAAAATAATGAGCACAGGGGGTGGAAGGGCAGGCCTAATTAGACTCATTTGTTCCGACTCTTGTGGATTCGTATCTAGCGCGTCTGCCATTTCTCCAGCCCTGATTAACGAGATTGCAGCGGCCCTGTTCTTTGTAAGCGAGCACCCTTACGTGGGCTTTGTTTTTTCCAGGATAAAAACATTCCAAGAAACTCCCCCGGTTGGCTTCTGATGAAACCACGCAGTTCAACGACACCCGGGAAATGGATTGTTCCTTGAACGTGGCTCTTGTGCGTTATTAAATTTTGTTTTGGTACTTAACTTCGGTCCTGTAGGAAGCTAAAAATAATCCAAAAAGGACAAATACCGACAGCCTAATTTCTTCCTCAATGGTTTTTCTATACTTAGCGACTAATCCAATAAAACCAATCGAGACGGGCAAAGTAATAAAAAAGTAATTATATTTTAAAAAGTAAAAAAAAATATAATGAAGTAAAGAAGTTAAATTTCCTTATTTCTGACAAGAAAAAATAAGGAAGATATTTACTAATTTAAAGAACCTTTAAAAATCAATATCCAGATTTATGGATTTCTATTAAATATTTTATACGTACATACATACATATGTGGACTTTGGTGCACCAATCACTCCGGTAAACAAAACAAATTACAGTCAGCTATTAACTATTTTCAATAACTATAAAATTAGATATATGTACATATATACCTAAATATATATTTTAATACTATACCATTTTACATAATATTAAAAAATTAAGATTTTTGATAAGACCAAATTAAAACTTGGAAAGTTTCGACATTGCATAATTAAAATTTTACTAAAAAAGTAAAACCTATCTATTTACCTGATTTAAAACTCCAACTCATTTATTTATTAATATTACGTTGCAGCATATAAATTTCTTGATTACAATTTTTTTGGTAAGGAACACGCTTTCGGTTGAGTAGGTAATATTTGAAAAATACTAACTAACTAAAATATTAGTACCAGAATCAAAATTAAAATAATTACTCAGCTGATAAATACTACATGGTCGTTAATGTACGCATTCGAGGCGACGAACTAAAATGAACATTTTGGCTTTTAAACTCTTCACTTTTCGTTCTTATGAAAATAAAGAAGAAAAATAAAATAATAATAATCAAACATTTAGTTGGATTAAAGCATAATACAAAGCTCAGGATATCTTTTATATCCTGTGAGTGGAAACTCTTGAAACTTTTCACTATCTCAATCTCTATTTTATTTGTGTTATTCGCAATCCTCAGTCGTCTGAACATTAAATAGTCGTATTTCCAATTACCGGCCGCATTAAGTCGTTCTAATTTGCATTCATTGGAAGACACGACAATCAATTGGAGTCCAGATCCTGATCGTGATCTGCTTTTGGTACAACATGCGTCGTAACATTTAAATCGGTTCCGCATAGATGGACCGTCCAGAAAAGGGGCACAGTCCTTCCAGCTGCTGCATACTTTTAAACGAAATCTTGTATAAATTAAGGCTAAAGTGCCAACTTTTAAATTGAATTGATTCTATCGGGGGCTGAACACCATTTATAAACATCAGATGCTCGGGGTGTGTCAGAAAGCATCGTCCTCGCAGCATCCGCCCTCAGATGTTAGCTCATATGCTCATCTCATAGTACTAGTAGTTTGCCAGTGATGTGCTGAGCTCAAAGGGCTCGGAATGTACAAATACAGGTCGGGGGCTGATATCGGTCTTTTCAAGTGTCAGTACTTATTTTCTGGATGACTTGACTAAAAGCTTATTAAAAACATTTCAGTGATCAGTAAGTACATGACTTTCCGGATTACAGATAGTTTGTCGCAGATAATTTCAGTTTAGTTCCACTTAGCTCGGCGCTGAGCCATCCAAAATGGTAAAGTGCGCTTAAATTTTAAGAGCAGCTGCTAATTTATTGCTCCCGGGGATTCACTGGGACAAACGTAATTAAGTAATTAGGGCTGTCTTCAGTTTCAAACTTATTCACGGCGAGGTAGAAACAGTGAACGAAAGCAAACAGCTAATTACAGCGGATCAAAGTGAAAATTAGGAAAATGCTAAAGAGGAAAATTCGAGTGTAGGACAAACACATTATCCATGCGATAAATCGGCTAATATGAGTGTCATTACTACTGCAACATTACGCGAGTCAAGTGGGTGCAAAAAGCGGCGGGGGCGGTACGCATCCGAGGAGGTACAAATTTTGCAGATGGCTTTAATAAAATACCTATTCAATTCGGTTCAGTTGGAGATGGCATCTCTTTTTATTTCTCTTCAATTTTATTGCCGTCTTGTAAGATTTCAAGGCCCCGACCCCCGGGTAAGATTCTTTAAGGATTGCGTCAGATTTCGCCATCGAGGGGACGTACATAAATGGTTGTGAAGTTTTAGGAATAAGGTAAATGTAAAGGCGGTTAGCCTTTGATGTTTTTTATTTTTTAAGGTTAGAAAATAATTTGGTCCGTACAATTCTTTAGGTCATGGACGGTTATTAACATTTGTGAGGATAATTCATCAAAAAAAATATTAAAGGAAAATCTTGATACCTGAACTTCAATCACGTTTCTTTTTCCTACAACTAACTCCGATTTTTAAAAGAAACTATTAGACTGATTCAAATTTAATAGAATACTTCAAAGCTAAAAAGCAAATTTAGTATATGTAAAAATTATTATCTATACCTTTGTCATTACTAATTTATTATATGTTATCTATACATATAATATTATTTTTGTTTACAGTACAACACTGAATTAATACCTTATGATTTTCAAAAATTTTTATTCAGATTTAATACACAACAATGCAAAACTTGATATGTGACGCAAGTCTTTTAAGGGACCAACGACAAAAAGGGTGTATTATTTCCAAAAAGTATTTCACCTACATTTTTTCTCCCACAGAATGAAGCGAATCTCAACTAGAGTTGCGGTTTCCCCAGTTATGCAGAGCAAAATTAAGTGAAATGCGCATCAGTATAATTCGATTGAATTATTTCCTGGATTTCTATTTTAGCTCAGTAGTTTTCTGGGAAATATAACAAGAGAGATAGGGAAAATTTCCTGTTTTACGAGTAAAATTAAACTGAGCGGAAATCTTGTGTGAACCTAGTTAAAATCCAATTCTGGTTGATTTTGCTGGAAATTTAGTAAATTTCTTGAGTACATTGTACCATGCAACTGATACTGCGGGTGGGTTCTGAGAATTAAATAAAATTAAGAGAATGAACAGGGTTTGTATGAATTCATTAAGTGGACAGCTAAATATTCGAATGAATTTCTTAGAATTTGAATAATAAGAGAAGCTTTGATATTGTATTTGCTAAATATTGTGGGTAATTAAAATTAAATAGTTTTAAAAATACACATACATTCATATGTACATATATTACAGAAAATTAATTTAATTATATTATTCGCTAAGCATGAATTACATAATTTATACTGCATATAGGACAACACACTGGTTTCTCCTTTACAAGTGGTCGAATTTGAATAACTTTTGAATTATACGAATAAATTTGTGGAATTTTCTAAAATTCTAGCTAGAACTTACAATAATTTAGGAATATAAGTAGAATTTCAATTTCGTTAAGGGATAATGCTCTTAACAAAATAATTTTCAGACTTTCCAGGGAATTTCATTGGAACTGCAGTTAGAAATACATATAACCACACTATCAAGTGTTTTTTGTCAGCGTCCTAGATTTTTTAACGCACTTTCTAGGCAAAATTTCTGGAAAGTAATTAATAATTTACAAGAGCTCATTTATTTAGTTTAATTTAAAAATTGCTTGATGAAGGTCGTTCAAGCTAGGATTAAATTTCTAGTGTAAAAAAATGGATACAATTAAGTTAAATTTAAAATGTATATGTATAAAGTTTATGTTCTTTGAGGAAAAGAGTGGAATATTACTCAAAATTAATATCAACAGTTTCAAAAATCTGATGTACTTTTTCTGTTTGAGACATAAGTTTAAGAAATAAGCCAAATTTTGTGAAGCTCAGATATTTTTCAGTCATGTCAGTGCTGGCCTACTTATCGTTAGATGGTTGCGAAACTGCAGGCCTTCTAAAGGAGATAGTTTTTGATCAGCCAGAGATGTGCTGCTCCTGGAAGAAAGGCGTAAATCTATGTATTCTCGTCGGAGCAGGAAACTCAGGCAAAACATATATTTCTGTAAAAATTCGTCTCCATTAAACTTCCAACAAATTTACACGTCTGTCACAGACGATTCATAAATCACTTCAGCTGATTTTTCAGGGAGAATCCTAGCGCCGTAAAAAGCCATTAGCTACAATGGTCCACATGGGGCGCAGCATTCCCCGAGCTCGTTATTTTCCGAAGAGAGAAAGGATCTGGGTCACATGAGCTTTAAACTGAGCCTGGTGATGAGCGAATTGGATAATGAAAATAGCGTCACGCCCCGGGAGAGATGGACTTTATTAGACGACGCCGCTCCACCTCCGAAACATGCGCCACCGCGACGCAATAAAATGAGCCCGTTTAGCTCTTTTAGCGCCTCGAGTGCAGCCCTGTTAATTCGCACTACTTCATAATTAATCGTGTTGAAAGTCGGCGATAACAGCGGCCCAGTGAATAAATTCGATGAATAAGTCATGAGTCCACTCAGGGCGCGGCGTAAACAAACTAGTCGAGTTTTATTGAAGTCGTTTACTCAACTAATTACACCCTGAATGGCTATAAATTTTATCCAGATAAAATCAGATAAAAAGCATTATGTGGTCGCGCCCAGATAGTGGCAGGACGAGCCCCGGAGCCTCGCTGTGATTGGAGCCTTTGGTTTGGGGATAAAAAACCAGAAGCCAGCCGGAAGGCTCCGGAGTCGTCTCCGCACCCGAGAAGAAGGGGGTAATTCATCAGGATCTAAGCAGGCCATAAATTCTTCGGTGTCATCATGCGACAAATATTGCTCCATTTCTTATCTTACAATCACCATAAATATCAATTTTATGTCTAAAAGTTCGAGCTTTGATAGCATACGTTCCCCATTAATGTTAAAGGCGGCATCCCGCACCCCGGGCCCTCGTCTCAAGGAGCAGAGACCACTCCACCCCCACTTGAGGAACCGCCCGCCCATCCCCCTGCCAATGCGCGGTCCAGGGCAGATGAACTCCGCATAGTTGCTTATAGGATTTCGGCATTCCTGGGGATATTTCGGCCCTATCTTGACCACATATTGTCATGTCTAATTGATAATGTTTACGGCGGCTCCTAATCCCTCGTATGAGCCATCACATTTATAATTTACAGCCTCCAGGATAATTCAGGCATCGAACGCACATCCAGGGTGGGATTTCGGAGCTGATCGTGTTCTATATAATTCAGGCTTCTCTGGCCGGATGCTGAATAAATGGAGCCTATGGGCACATTCAAATAAGATTATGGTTTTTAATTACATGCCTTGACACTCCGATGGGAATTACACCCAAAATATGATAAACCGCAGGCGATTTTGTCGAGCGTATGGAAAATATAATTATATTATTTTCAGTACAGTTTAAGTACTAGGTTTATTTTCGAACTCCATTATCAGAAATGGGTTGTAAATTATAATATTCACAGAGACAGGATTTCTCGACTAATTTTCTTACTGATATAACTCTTGATATTTTTAGCAATATTATTTACATATTATTAGGCACAAAATTGTCCCTTAAATGAAAATGTTGTGTTAAAAAAGTAATACACGAATTTCACAATAATAAATTTAATACACACATATTAAACCTCGAGCCTCGAACTTATCGAATTTTCAAGCTAATTAGGAGAAATGATAAATTTTGAAAGCAATCGATTTAAGCGCAACACACCTATCGAATGCACACCCCAAATAAAATGTTGCACGCAATATCAAGCAAGGACGTGTGCTCCTATCTGAGCATGATGTAATCCATGCAGCGTTTATTCAAAACAAAGCAATTAGAGACAAACACAAACACAAAATGGGCAAGGTGAGATTAATGGTGTTCATAAAGCTCTTAATTACAAACAGCCCGAGAGTATAATCTACTTACTGTGGTCAACTTATTTATGTACGTAGACCTGATCAAATCCATGCAAAACACACAGTGAATATCATAACCCGGAGTGCATCGTCTATGCTGAAATTAATGTCGCTTCACAGAAATTTGATGCATAGGCTCGCACGCAGGATATTTTAGCAAACATGATATCACCTAGACACCTATGGTTTCCAGTCGTTCCATATTTTGGTAGTTAAAATAGGCTCAAGAAGGACGAAATTGAGTATGTAGTTTTAAAATTAAACAATTATAACAGTTTGTTGAACTTTAAAGTCAACTCTAACCAATAATCTCTAAATTACAACCATTTATATACTTCTTTAGCTGATATAATATTTATAACTTAAATTTTGAGAATGTAATTGAATCTTGAATTCGTAGACTATAGTTTTAAATATGGTATGGGATGAATAAATATTTTAAAAATTGGAATTCCCATAAAGTAACGCAATTATGTAAATATCTTAAGCTCTAATATATGTAAATTATTTGGGCAATTGAATCGACTTTCTGCAACATACTATGTATGCATTACATTATGTACATTTAAGAGGAAATTCATTTATGTAATAACAAAGAAAATGAAAACTACCTGTTTTCGTTTGAGATCAAAGTCTTTATAGGAGACATGCTCTGAAGTTACACCACACTCACAGAATAGCTTTTAGTCTTTTAGAAAGCCTTTGATCTGCGGAAATTACAATGTTACAGAAGAAGTGAATATAAAGACACAAAAATCTATAAGAAGATTTCATAAATTTATCAATGAATCATTTCTTTTGGAGGGGATTACTTTTCAATAAAATTTCGATACTCAAATTACTCAAAACAAGTCAGAATTAAGGCAGAAATCGGAAAATTCTCGAAATTCTGAGAATATAAGAAAGTTAATCAACTAAGCCCGGAGGTAAAGAAAGTGAAAATCGCAAATTGTAGGTATTTTCGAAGTCTCTAAGCCTCGAGAATCTTACCTAAAATAAGTTGGTTAATCTCCGTGAAAAGGTGAATATCTCATGCGTGTCTAAGGCGTTTTTCCTTTAACTCAAATAACTTCCTAGCGGACGGCGTTACACTTTGGTACAGCCTCGAATCTACCGGGAGAAATCGTAGATCTTCCTTTATTAAAGTTAATCTAGGGTGGATTAATTCGTCTGGCTGAGGACAAGCAGTGTCGGTGTAAGCTTCGTAAATCATCGCTGTATTAAGCAAACAGATTAAGTGTAGTAGCCCGACTCTCATTTATCTATCGGGGCTACGTACGCATCGGACAGGGCCCACCTCGACAACCCTTCCAAAGGGATGATAGATACAGTGGCTGCTCCTCGAGGTGGCCAAGTTCTGCATAAATTTCCTCGTAATCTGACGCTGTTATATCTGTCCTGTCATCATTTTCATTTCCTAAGTCGTCGCTTTGCGGTGATAAAGACGTTTGTTTACCCCGCCCACCCCCGCCCCCGGTGATAGTGGTCAAGTATAGATCTTAATCCGGCATCACCATCAAAAGCGGGGGTGTGGGCTGAATGCGTCACTTCCTGGGACAATTGCGTCCTTCGCCTGCGAATAATATCTTCAGGCGCTGTCCTCTGATGCCAGTGACGTCGGATCAGATACTGGTTCAGGAGCAGAAGCATTTAAATGCGACCCTAGGATCTGGCTGGCTCCTTTTAATTGCTTCATGTGGGTAGTAAAAATCCGATTTTGACGAGCCTGTGGGTGGTGGTGTCGCATATAAAGGTCCTCCGCCAGCTGCTGCCATTCAGCCTCAAATGGGCCTTTGATTTTGTCAAGCATTAGACTTTCGCCTATAATATTTCGCTGTGAAAAACGCTGGATAAAACTTTTAACAAAGAGGGCGATTTTATTACAATGGACGACGATAAATCGAAATGGACACTAGAGAGCGACACTGAAATGGCAGCGATAAAAGACTTTTTATTGAATTTTGCGTCGAGAGGCGAATGCTAGTAAACGTAGAGGCGGAGTTTTATAACGGCTGGAAATCGAGTTTTGATTTCCGTCTAATTGATTAAGTTAACTTTTTATTTTTTCATCAGAAAATGGGAACGGCCACTGAAACGATGTTCGACGTGGATTTAATATTAAAACACTGCGGCAAAAGGCATAATGTGAAATTAAGCTTGAAATTGCGAAAAATTGTAAAAATTTATTATGACTTTAACACGCCATTACTCATATTTTATATAGTATGCATATAACGATACTAATTGAGGGGAATAAAAACAAAAACAGCAATCACTATTAAGGTAGGTAAAACTTTCGAAAATTAAGAAGGAGCAGTAAAACTTCTACTATCACTGCCAATTTTATTTAATTCATTTCGGATTGGGGTGCAAAATTACCCATTGGTTCAAAGAGACAATAAATAAGTTGACATAATATTTTATCTATCTAATAGCCTCAATTATAAATATAAGTCCGAATTTTGTTGAAAAAAACTATCGATCATTTATTTTTATACATATATGGGTTCCCTAGATGTTTCCATAAAATTGGCCTTTTTTTCAAATTTATGAGGAATACGTTTTAATTCCAAAACATACAAACAGCGGCTTGTATCTACATCAATTTGGTAAAATCAATTTGTCCAATGACTTGTATTTGTAGGAATCTCGAAATTGTATTACAAACATAAAACTTGAAAGAAAATGGCCGTCTTAATTCGATAATACATCCGGGTACACATGGTCCCGAAAGGTTTTTGGTACTGAATGGGAAGAACAAGACTTTAAATTAGACTTTTTCCCGAGCTGAAGGGGCCTTTCATTATTAACTAATAGCCGGACTGTTGACAAAGATTCACGGCGGCCTTTCGGTTCCATAAAGCATGTTAGTCGACCGCACGTCGTGGGCCACGGGGCCGAAGAGCACTGCGCCTGGACCCAGCAGCCCTGGCGAACATTTTTCTAAATTATCTTGGCCGAAGGGTACGGCTAAGTGAGGTGGCATAAATTGTCATTATTTTTCTTTGTCTCAATATCAAAAAGCGAAGAGTTCCGCATGGCCTCGCACCCCGTGCGCCTCCAGTGGGTCTGCGGAGGACCGCTGAGTCGAAGGTCCTGAGAGCCTCGTCCTTTTTGGGTCGTCTAATGGCATTACGGAGGCATCTACCAAACGTAAGATTTCTTCTGCATGCGGAACGAATGGGGGGCGCCGGACTCACATGCTCGCGGTAATGGGAAATCAATGAAGGACGAGCAAAAATGATCAAGTCCACCATTGAAACGCCAAAGACAGAATCAGGACCAACCGCTCGATTCGCCGCTGCCTAATGAGCAGCTATTTGCGACTAAGCGTCCTTCCCCTGCCGTCGCGATGTAATTAATGAGCACGTAATTGATTTTCAGGCCAACTGAAATGGAAAGTAATCCATCAATTAAAAGGCCCCGGCTCGTGAGTGTACAGCCGTCCTGAAATTATTGCCGTAAGTGTTGATGCCGATGCACTCATCCAGGCTTGCCAACGCGTCTAAACGGGTGAATATTGTCATCACCACGGGGGCTGCCGGTTGAAGTAGGATTTGAAGGACCTTCCCCTGCCTCTAGGCTGTCCTTTCAGATCGAATGAGGGCGTAATCACCAATAATTGGAACTGGTACACCTACCTGAATTGAGTTAATCGTGCAATTTTGATGCTTCGAGATGAATCGGCGTGAGTCCTTGATTGGAAAATAACAGGTCCCAGGCACATAAAGGATGGGGAGCTACAAAATTAAAAAACGAACGAAATAGAAATGCGAGTTCATAATTTTTTCCTAAAATAATGTATAATAGAAGAATAGTATCATTTACTTTTAATGCAAAGAAATATCAGTCTATAAAGTAATGATTTTGACTGACACGTTTAGCCCCCAAAATATTTATACCAGTCTGCTTCTAATTGTTTAAACAACTGCTTACAGAGAATAAAAATGTAAATTTAAAGTTCAATTACTATAATCACGGTTTGATATTAAAATTAATCTTTTCTTTAATTCAAATCAAGCTTGATGTTTTTAAAAATTCATTGAGAGTGTGGACTTTTTACGAGTATATTACAAGATTATTTTTCAAACCAAGAAAATCTTTTGATTTAATTTTATTTGTATTTTTCACAATACAAACATTCATTAGCATTCATTGTATTTCTTTTTAGTAATATCTTTATTCTATTACGCAATAGACGAAAATTAAAGTAGCAGTAATCTGGTAATTTAATGTTCCATTACTCACATTCATTCAAAGAAGAAAACAATATAATTCTAATTTAATTTTATTTAATTTAATTTATTTAATTCAAAGTTGGTCAGTACGCCTCGTCTGTTTCTGGTTGTCATTAAATGGGAAATGAAATACCTTCGTAATAGAGAACATTTTCATTTTTGTTGTTATTTAAAGTTATAACAATTTTAGAACTAAATTCGAAACTGTGGAAAAGTTGTTCATTCATTAGATGTAACTTTAAATTAGCCAGTTAATGTTGCAGTAAGTAGTTTAAAACTGAAATGGAAAATAATCCATCAATTTAAAGGTTCCTTTTCGTGAGTGCTTACCTAACCCAGAATTGTGGCTGTAAGTGTTGATTCGAATGCACTCATCCAGGTCGTCAACACGACTAAACGAGCGGATATTGTCACTAAAGAACTTATTGAAGGACTACCCCCTGCCTCCCACGGGGTCCGTTCAGGTCGAATGAGGGCGAAATCACGAATAATTGGGACTAATACACCTGAATTGAGTCAATCCTGTAATTGTAATGCTCTGACAGTCGAATCAGCGCCAGGTACTCGGAGTTTCTTTAAATCAATCGAAATTGGAAATGCCAGGGACCTTCATATGGGCGCCTCGCTCCCGATTCATCCCGAGACCCATTGATTTTCTGGGGCTGAGCGGGTGGTGTGCAAACCAGCGAAATCAAACTCCCCCGGGAAAGGGGAACCGCACCACCGCCCGGGGCAGGGTCTATTTGCCACATGCACATTTGCAATGTTTTCCGAATTCTGGAGATCCTTTCGTCAAAGCAAGTGCATTACTGCGGGCTGTCGAGCGTGAATCCACTTTTGCTAAACTGTGCACACAGCCAACAGCCGTGTCACAAATAACATGTATGAATGACGCGGTGTAAACTTTCCACTTCTGCGAAGACGACTGCCGTAATCTTGTTACATGGAACCGAGCATGTTTTTCCCGGCACTGGAGGTGCTCCAGCATCCCGGTCCACCCCCGCCCACTGGAGCCTTCTTTTGCCGGGAACGTTTGCCATTAGGTCAAGTGAATCTCCAGTCAGTCTTCTCGTTAGGGAACCCGTTGTTATCTTTAAGAAAAGGGGAATTCTTTCATCAGATACGCGGAGTATGTAAGAGTTTAAGTGCAAGTCCCTGCAGCCGAGTGTGCCAAATTGTAATGCATTTTAAGTGGTGCATCAGTAGCTGCCTCGCCGGCATTCTCCTCCCTCTTAAAGGGCGTGGAGGGATGTAAGAAGCCTGCATTTTCCCTTTTTCATCCCCATCCCGCATAGTTCCTAAATACTTGAGTTATACCATGAGCAAACAGAACATTTCCAGAGGAGTTGCCGAGCTTTCGCCGCAGAAAATTCCCTGAAATTAATTTGAGTAATCACGGGCTGACACTCGACGAGTCTGAACCATTCGACATACAATCTTAGGAGGTCTGAAGATGGCTCCTCCGCAATCCGGCGATGTTTACAGGACCCGGCCAACGAGTGTGCTGCGATTTTGGGTAGTACACCAATTCTTTAAATTGAAGAACTTCCTTAAATTGTTCCTCCGTGCGTTTGAGTGCAATTTGTTTTACAACTTGAGACCGACATTAAGTTTAATTTAATTTTTGAGGAATTTCGATGCACTAGCGCTAGGAAGATTTAGTGAGGAATCCGAAAGGAAGATAAAATGTACGGAAGTTGGCTTTTGACTAACTGAAGTACATATGTGTGTATGTATGTATACATAAAAATAAAGTTTCACGGGCTTACATAATTGAAATTAAATTGTTCGGATAATTAAACACACAGCGAAAAATTTGCATCAAACTCTTTGACTAAGATTATGAATTCAAAACTGAAAATAGCATGCACTTCGTATTAAAAATCTCTTTAAATATAAGAAGAAAATTCTAAAGAATATATGGAAAACATCGCGATAGAATTCAAATCGAAATCTCTGAAATTTATTTTGAATTTCTTTAAGATAAAATGCGACCTTATTTTTAGAATGTAACATTCAAACCACAAGGATTAAAAAACCTAAAAAACGACAGTGGATTATTATAGGTATTGGTTAAATAATTCAATGTAATAAGTATTGGAATGAAACCTAAATCCTGCCTGTTATACATATTAGGTATTAAATGACTCTTACAAAGAAGAATACATATATTTTTTCATGGGTCTAAATAAAATGAGGTTGACATTTTATGATATTCATATTAATCATATTAAAAACATTAAGAAAACAATAAAAAGAAGAAATATTCTATGTGTAATACATTTTAAAATGCTGTGGAGAGACGAAAAAGGTAATTAGTATTGTGAGGAAAACAAATTTTTATTTTAAATGTTATTTAGTCTTATTAATTCAGAAGGACTTTTAAAAGTATTATATGGCTTCTATTAAATTTTATATTTGATTTCTTTGGAATAGCAATTAAAGTTTTCTTAAAGGTATTTATAAAAGTCATAATCAGAGGACTCTTTAAAAATTTATAAGTGTTCAAATTCGTTAAAATTGCCTTATTGCCTTGCTATTATTATATTAAATTAATTTTTGATAGTAAATAGATGCGAATCGAAATATATCTGAAATTGATTTGACTGAAGCCTGTGCAATGTTTGCCGACGCGTTTCTGCGTAGACAAAGGCGTGCTCTAGACACCCAGACAGAAATTGGAGTTACGTAAACGGGAGAGCGAAGTGGAATTGCTTAAAATAAATTAATTAGCGCATTCGCTCGTCCTTAGAGCAAAGTCTACAGTCTAGGCTGGCATAAATCAGCCGGCGATTTAAGGAGGATTGAACCCACCTTGGGAGGACTATCTTCGCGTGAATTCCACTAATCGCTGAAATAAGCCCGTCGCCAACGTTTGAATTGAGCGTTTGGAGCGGGCTTCTAATTTGAAATTCAATGAGCACCGCCCTCTGGCGGACACTGCAGCACTATGAAAGGACCAAGGACCATTGTTCCGCAAAACTCAAAATGTATAAGCCAGTTTGTATGCGGCCGTTTTGTAATTAAAATAAATACTCCATTAGGACATCCGTCGCGTTATAATAACATCCGGGAACAATTCCGATTAGTCGTTCACGGCCTGTCAAACGGAATGGGGAATCGAAGCTGTGGTCAGGAGTTGAAACCGGGGTAATTAACCGGGACCGCGTTCGGGGAACTCCTGGATGTTTCGCAACCTTCCTGCCAGCGCCACTGCCGCAACTTTAATTAACTCCGGCATTTACAAACTTGCAACGAACACAAACCTGCCGAAGAAACTCCCAACTGAAAGTTTGGCAATTTGGCCGACCACTAAGGAACGAGTAAAGGTCATTCGTATTATTTTAAAGTTGAACTTTTCCGCCGCGATCGAATTATGTGATTCTAAGTGGTCTTAAATGAGCATTAAGAGCCTGGAAGAGGTATTGATAAAAGAGTTTAGTTCCAAACTTTCGTTTAAGATAGTTTTGGCAAGTTTTGTCGTTTTCTTTCGAGTTTCATCTGAGTGCCACTCGGGGGTGGAATTTAATTTGATAACGACTTTCTGACTCATTGGAATTACCCGATAGATCAAGCACTTTACGGAGACTCTGAAAGATACCTCAGAAGTTCTAATGAGGTTTTGGTAAGGACTCATTAAGAACTCTTATCATCCCTGACTTTCAGGCTTACGGCTAGGCATGACAGGTTACAAATGTTCTTCCCGACAGGATCAATTGCTAAATAAATAAGTAAATCAATTAAAGCTTATGTTTGATTAAATTATAATTTTCTCAAACATATAAATATGCTTAAAACATACTAGAGAAAGGCTTCGTAAGTTGGGCTCAACAAATTGAATTCCTTACTTTTGAAAACAAGCTACTATTTTAGAATATACATATTTTTGAATATTTTTTATTCATAATTTCATAATTTCAATTAGTATTTAAAAACAAGAAAATAAACTCATTATTATTAGTAAACTTATTACCAATCTGAAAGCTTCCACTTCAAAGACTTGTGCTAACTAAAGATAATTTATATATTTTTCCATCATTGGTATTTTTGAAAACAAAAACCATCGCCGGAGTAAAAAATACATCCAGAAAAATATCCCCTGTTGTTTCAGTTTCAACCCTCAACATTGAAGTATTCTTGGTAAATTCTCTTTCAGTTTAGTAAATTATCTGCTAGCCCTTAGGAGATGTTATCTGAGGAATAATTTTCAGGAAGAGCCTAGAAGATGAAAAATTTTACTTTCAAAAGAGCTGTCTAAAAAAAGAACGGAAATTGCACTTTAATTCATTATGTCGCGGAAGGCCCCTATTCTCGTTATTTGTTAGGAAATTAAGCTTTGAAAAAATCTCCGGGAAACATAAAGCGTTGTCACGGCTTACTCTCATAAATCCTGTTTGTGATTTCAAAGAAGGACATTGCTCAGCTGGGCTTCTTCCTTAGGATTTCCATAGTAAGTTCTACTTGAGGGAAGTTAATAAAAATGCACTTCCAGCTAATTGAGGGGTTGGGAAGGACTTTCCGACTTAAAATTGAAATTTAGCACAAATGGACTCTCCACATTGGTGCAGGCGTCCTTGCTAAAACTCGGCCAATTCTGGTACTCGTCACAAAATCATTTTTTAGGTACCCGGCTGAGTGGCGAGGATAAATTTACTTGAGATTTTATACTGCAAACTCCTCAAGGGATTTATCTGACCTATTTCGGCTCGACCATTATTCATCGCTTAAAAAATTTCGTGGCCTGTCACCGAAAATTCTAATTTAGAAAGATAAACACTTCTGAGAGTGATGCCGACGTAAAGATAAAAGGACGAGAAAATTATTTTACCACTCGCTCGAATCTTATTAAAGACGTTCACTGCTCAGGTTTCGCATGACCTTCCCGGAGTCTACTACCCCTTATTAAGTCAGACCCCCGATGAAAGGTGATGAGCAGGACATGATTTATTATATACTTTTAAAACGCTGAGGATTGGAATTTTGATCTTGATGAATTGCAGCTCACTTCTTAAGTTGTAAGCTTTAATATTCTCCTGAAAGACGGTGACGCTGAAGAAGTTAATTTACCTTTCGCTGAGCAGGCCTCCTGAGGTGAAGACGGCGGCTGGCAGTCGGCAAAAGTTGCCCTCGGCCTCGAGTAATTAGGACTGACGAAATTCAAATTAAAACAGCTATTCAATCATTAAAAAATTATGTAGTAAAAAGTTTTTGAGATTTTAATTGCTACGGTTACCACTTGCGTTTTAACTGATATTACCGACACGAGATGTTGTCAATCCTGAACTCGAAACCGAAGTATCATATTTGCCAGTAAAATTCTGTAAAGTTAATTTCTCCTGACAATTTTCGTTGATTAAGTACTACTGATATGAGTGGACACGTGCTCCCATGTTTCCCCTAAGGAGGAAAGGGCTAGCAGAATATATGAATAATAATTAACGATGATAATGTCGTGTATTTTATCACTATAAAGTAAATAATATTCAATGAAAAATTTGGGTTTCCGGTAGTTGACTGTAGGTACCAGTTTTTCAAGTCTAAAATTATTTTGGTAGTATGGGAGTATATGTAATGTCCTTAAAACGAAATTTGGAAAAATTGTTAAGTTTTCTAGAGTTCTCATAAAATAACTTCCTCTGAGCCTTCTTAATGAAGATTGGGCAGCCCAACCGATGGGGAAGGCCTACTGAAGACGTTCTCCTGAATAGCTAATTGCGCAGAGTGGAGTGCAGCGAGTGCACGAAAAGTCGGTAATTCACCAGAAGTAGCGAACGCCGCTTTTTCCTCCTATTTGGCCTGCTCCGTGGCACTGCATTAGTACCAGCTCCTAAAATTGATGGTGTCGGCCAATTACGAATTCACCAGACGAAGGTCCTGTAAACAAGAGTTTACGCCCGGATACTATATTTCACTGGTCCCTATGATGTACACTGGAAATTTGCAAAATTCGCCACGACCGGCCTGCACATCCAGGCGATCCTGCAAACTCCTTCTAGTCAAGTTAATGTTTGCATAATATTCAGAGCCCCAACGAGACGTGTAATTCGATACAATGCCACATGCTCCTATTGCACCATTCTATTCGCTTATTCCGTGCCGCACGTTGCGCCACAGATTTTGCGGAAGGACGTTTCTTGGTGAGGAGAATTTTTATTAAATTGGCCCATCATGGCTTGTGGTCCAGGAGTCGTTGTAGTTCATTGTCAGCATGCAAGCTGTGCAATTTGCATGGAGATTCATTCATTCAGAAGTGTTGAAAGCAGGAGCGTTTTTAATATTAAAAGGAACGACCACATGGATCCTGACGTCGTTGGCAGCCACTTATAGAATTTAAATTTTGAGGCAACTTTCCTCTGGCATTAATGAAGATTCTTTATATGCACCTCGAGCAGGGGGTGGAGAATGACGCCTGGAGTCAGTAAGATTCAGCCCAACAACAAGAGCCTTTTGAGAAAAAAATCAATAATTTTCAGTCTTTTATGATGCCAATGAGAGGAGGAAATTAAATCTGAAGAAAATTGAGAAATTCCCAATTGCAACTATGTAAGACTTTAGAGTTTAGGGGGTGAAACTCCTTTTAACCTCAGAAATAGTTTGAAAATGGGTAGACACTTTTATGTAGTCAAACCGTGACCAATTAAAAGGAGTCTAATTAAATTCCTTCTCACACATCATCACATAACTTTTTAACTACTATTTCAAGTAAGTATAATGTAATGAAAATGAAGGTACTGAATTTCTATTGACATATTTTAACTAAAATTCGACGTAAATATATTCGAATTGAAGATATACTCGTAAATGATTTTACCTAGAATTCACTGGAAAGTCAATTAAAAGTGCCAAAATTGAAAATTTAATTATTTTTTCGCATATAAATTTCAACTATTATAAGTCGGATTTCGATTTTATTTAAAAAAAGTTGAAAATATAAATATCTCTACATTTCTCCCAAGAGGTTAATTAAAAAAATATGAGGTGAAAGAGTAATATTTTTTTCAGAAGATAGTTTTTAATGCTAAAGTAATTGCGGAATACAATGAAAAAATTGTGATGCATTGTCTTCATTTTATGTATATAAAAAAATAAAAATTAAAAGAGGAAGCTTTTTTGAAAACTTTCAGAACGTAACACATATAGAACGCACTACACTTTATGGAAACTAGATGAAAAATTATAAGTTTTGTATTTTTAAATTATGCATCAATGTTTTGATATTACTCCAATATGATAGTATGTGCAATATTTTGAAGCTCAAATCCTTAGGTCGCACTGTAAAAATCTTAGTGTGATTATAAAAAACTAAAGAAAATAGTGGAACATGCAAGGATAATATCTTGGCTGCTGGACTTTCTAGATTTAGGTGGACTAATCAAAAGCAAAAACTAAGCAGAAAGTTTCCACAAAAATTTCTCAACTCGAAATCCCTCGAAGCTATTAACACAAGAAACACTGAGCCCCAGAATTAGACGTGCATGTACGAAATTGAGCCCCGGCTCCGCCATCTTTGTCCGGGTCCCATTATATGCCGCCGCAGTAATACATTAGAACTTGGAATAATTCTTAGTTAACACAAAAGATACGAAGGCGCAGACAAATAATTTCCAACTTGTTTATATAAGTTTGCCCGCAATCTACTTAACATTTTCGTCTTGTTGCACAAAATCCCTTTAATATTTCACAGCCTTAGCTGAGCCTTCTTTGGAAGTTTATATTTATGTATGGAACAGGTACACTTTTCTACGTATGTAGTAGAATCCTACATTTATGACGCTACGGACTACTTTTCTGGGCTGATACTGCACCTTCGAAAACTTTTCGGCATAATTTTTATACTTATATTACATATTTACATACTTTGTCTATCAAAAAAAAATATATTATATACTTTGTCTATCAAAAAAAAAATTAATTCTTATATCCTGAAATCTGATAGAGTACAAAAAGACTGTGATAATTGAATTTATAAATTCATTAAAGTATGCTCCTACATATCTCTTTGAAATTATCTACAAAATAAAAAATCTACTTTATTAAAATCAAATAATGTATATAACGTAACTGTCCATAGTTTTCCAATTTATAATAGATAGCAGGTGACGCATGAAAATCATCAGTTGAACTGTTTTTGTAGAAACATATTAAAATTCGTATATTCAATACTAAATTATAAAAATTGGAATTGGAATAACAATTACAAACATATAAATATTACAAAATCGATCATAAACCGCAACAGTCGCGTTGGTAGGCGTTTGTAATTTCAAAAAATGACAGAGCTGACATCTAGTTATAAATTGTTATTCAATGGACACTGACAGATAAATGGAAGGAAGGATTTTGCAAAGGTATACAAGTTTTAAGTGGTCTTAATAACCTTGATTCGAACAGAAGAGTGTCGGATTGAAGGTAAATTATCTGCGGAATCTGCTTTTCAACTAATATTGTTCTACAAATATTCTGTTTTAAATTCGATGGAAAAGGAAATTCTAATTTTAAGGAATCGCGATAAATACATGTGTAAGTACGCAAAGGATTGTGAATATATCAGGATTAAAACTACAAGAAAACGATATGATGAACTTAATATCTATGTTTTGATTATATGTTTGTGATGTGGTCAGCCAAAACTTGGGATTCTTGTTCAACAATTTTAGTGAATTTATTAGTGATAACCAGAAAATTATCATACCTAGTTAGCGTAAATTATCGCTAACTAGTCAAATTTAAAGCATAAAATCGTCTTTGTATCTGCATTAACATCATCTATTTAATATTCATTAATTTCAGCTTAAAAAACGCTTCTCTTAAGGACTCTAGACAGTAAATTTTGCGACACTGGAGATGCCATAACTGGGTGATTTATAGCGAAAAGCTCTCAAATTTTAAAATCCGACAATATCTTAAGCACAATAAATTGCGCTGCATTCTTAGTTATCCAATGCCGGTTACATATTGTGTCATGCAGCAGAATCTTTAAGATTTTGTGCTCGAAGAATAGGTTGGATGTCGCGTCGGTAAGACCACTACCCAGCGATGGAGTTAGCTATAAATGTAAAATTTTCTTATCAGAAATGTTTATGGCCCAGAATTACCCTCTTCATGGGGACAGTCACGTCCTCTCGCAAATCAGCTTACACTAACAAAATCTCAACTTTGCACTCGTATCCTGGGAAGCCCGGCGATGACGGGTCCTGCACACTGTATGGAGTGTAAAGCACTTCGAAATACCGGAAACTGCCAGAATCCTGACATTATCTTAACCGAGAATCCGCAGAAAAGACAAAAATTATTCTCGAAGACGGAGCGCGGAACTGTTTGTCCTTCATTGAGCACAGAAAGGATGAAAGGCAAACAGGACGGCTCCCCAGGCGCAGTCCCTAGAATAATATTTGTTCATCTCAACGCTTATATTAAACACATATTTAAACGCCACGGCATATTTGCAGAAGATATAAAATGATTTGGCAGAAAAAATAAAAGCTCCAAATAAGCACTATTCTGCGATCGAAGAAAGGTGAAAAGTAGGCTGGAGTGCCATTTCATGAGCACACATGTGACTCAGCGGAACGGAATAGGGCACTTTGGCGCTCTTTACCTAAATGGGCGGATGCTAGTTTTGCCCTTTGAAAACCTCTATAACTAAGTTTTAAGAAAATGGCTCTTGCAAGGAGCTCCACTTTGCGCAGTTCCCCAATATTTCATAAAACAAAACTTTCAGAATCTGCGAAAATTGTGGATTTCAGTCTCAAAAGAACGTTCAACTCCTGAGGCCCGCTCTAATCCACGGTCGGGAAGATTGCGGAAAAAGTTTAAAGGTCACCCAGGTTAGGTCAATGGCTCCAGAAATACGCAGGGGATATTATTACGAAATAAACTGGATATGAAAACTTTTTCACAACATCTGGCACTACACGAGACAATAGCTGGGACCAAAGGAAAAGTTACGATAACTCGAAATTGGGGCATCGCTCTGTTTTTGCCACGAGTGCGGGGAGTCCATTATGTCTCAAACAGAATATGAAATTATTTCCTTAAATGTAATTATTCAATTTAACTTTATACCTTAAAGAACGTATGAGGGGTATCCAATTACGGAGAGTAGTCACAGAGGGCTTATTAAACTTTGAGCGGTTAAGTTCAGGAAGACAGAATTGAATACGAGATGAAACCAGCTGATCTCGAAATTGAAAATATTTTCACCAGTTCCGGGAGTACGAACTTTTGGATATTGGACACTTTGTTGTTGCTTCTGTCTTGCTCCGATATAACGAAAGTTTACCGTGTCTTCTGATTCAAATACAACAACTTTGGAAAACAGATTTCTGTCTTATTTTAAATTTGAAGAAGTTTTAAAATTTTCAAGTCCTTATTTTATAGTATTTACCAAATCTTGGTATCACAAAACTTTTTCAGTCGGATAAGTGATAGATTATCTTCAATATGAATTTAATAAGGAAAATAATCTCTATACGTATAAGTTATATAAAAATTTGGTTATTTTGAGCCATGAGGATCGATATAAATCAAAATTAAATTTAAAGGACAGCTGAGTATCCTGATATATAATATGAATTAAATATGATTTAACTCTAACTCTTCAAAGCCTTCATTTACACGTTTTTACTTCAATACGGGTTTCAAGTTATATATAAAGCTCGAAATTTAAAAACAAAATTCCTTTTTCAAAATATTTTTCTAAAATCAACATATGTGTTTTATTCTTAGACTTCGTAAAGATATAAAGTCATATTGGATGTACAAATTATATACAATGTATGCATATTGACTATGTCTTGAATTTATAGATCTAAGGTTTTATTCTTCATAACCTTATCTGTAAAGTTTTATGTTTTGAATTTTCTAGTTTCTTTTTGTACATATAAGCATATAAGTAAATTTGAATGTATGTGTTTTAGTATTTGGCGATAAAATGTTTCGTCGCATTGATTTTCAAAATAAATAAAATAGGATAGGGACCGCAGAGGACCGCAGACGATTTTTTCCGTGAGATTATATATTTACATCATCTTATTCTTAACGTTACTCAGCATCAGCATCTTGGGCGAAGGAGATCCCTTTGGGGAGTTTCATTTACGTGATTTCTTTTGCCTATGAAGCTTTATTTTTTAAATCGGGTCTAACTTATGTCTGCACGTAACCGATCTGACATCGATGCATACTAATGACTAAGCGGAATATATCTTTGGATTATATCACTTTGTCTTTTCAAAAGTGCTTAACG
Organism: Tolmerus cingulatus; assembly: GCA_959613345.1. Classification (NCBI taxonomy): domain Eukaryota; kingdom Metazoa; phylum Arthropoda; class Insecta; order Diptera; family Asilidae; genus Tolmerus; species Tolmerus cingulatus. Next base: position 5,939,895 of record OY390708.1, read on the forward strand.
AATCTCGTCACGATTTATATTCTTCATGTTTTAAGTGACTCAATTTACTGCAGCGAAATTACTTTACAGTAGTTGATAGAGGCCAGATATGAAATTATTATAGGATTTTTTTCATTATTAAGATTATATTATTATTAGATTAAAATTATGACGAAGATATCTTTAATAATAAAGTTGAAAATATTAAAGTACCAAATCAGTACTTTATAAATAAACGCATTTAACACGTAATGCATAAAATTTTACATATTGTATAAGGATATTTACATGAAAACTGCGAAACTTTCGAATTTTGAGATTCGTGTATATATAACAATGATTCAAAAAGTATATCTTTTACTGGGTAACGGAAAATACATATTTGCCTAATTGCTTTATGTCAAGGATGTGACGATTTATGTATTATAGTTCAATCTCAATAAATTAACTATTGAAATTAAGTGCCCCGGTTAATGTTAATAACCGGAGGATTATGAACTTTTATTTTGCACTGTGGAAAAATTATATAACAATAATTTGCTTGACTTACCTATTAGTCTTTATAAACCAGTCTAGTGGTTTGATTAAATTAAAACATAATATAATAATGTACAGCAGTAGGTTAATTGGTAGAAGCTTCGAAGCATAAATTCGAATGTAAATACATAAAACGGAGCGGAAATAGAAAGAAGTGTGAGTATATTGTTTTCTTCGATAAAAGTGATTACTTTTATTTCATATAATAATATTTCTAATATTCAGTGCTATGAGGCTACTAGTTAATTATTTCGTAATATGCTTTATTCTATTTGATAGTTCCTAACTATTCTGAAAATTTCTGAAAAAGTATCACTCCTACTGCAATTTTTATGACGCTGATAAAAGGGTAGATCTTCCCGTCCATTACGAGCAAAAGAGGCATCTGAATACGGATCTCAGAAAGGGCAGAAATTAAGGTGGGGTTAATGCCAACTACATGTTTCTGAATTTTTGGGGTTCCTCTCGTTATCCGAAAGCATCGCATTAGCCTTTTAGCTTCTTCTTAGAGGAATAATAAATTACCGGGATAACTGGGAATTTTGTGCTTCCGTGATAGCGCCACGCACGGAGAATTAACAGAAGCCGCATTTTAACGAACGGCCGGCAACTCCCTTATCATAATCTTTGGCAAAATGCGGTTCTCAAAGAGAAAGCTCGAAACCCTTTTAAATATATAATTTCGTATTTCTATCAAATTAGGTCGTGCTCCCGCACAGGGAGTGGTATTTATTATACCTGAAGTTTCTACCAACCATTTTTATGAAATTCGACAGTAATCCACTTTCTTCATTTTGCCCACCAGGAAACCGAGTACGCCTGAGAGCACCTCGAGTACGCACACGTCTTTTTAATGCAAATGCACGGTAACAAGATTTATCATTATGCGAGAAACTGCTGGCGGGGGTGGTCCATTGTCAGTTCGTACGGCTCCATTTGGACTTTGGACTCAAGCAAACACTTAAGAATAAATGGGAAAAGCTTTTTCCTCTCGCATTCGCCCACATTTGAAGGTGTTGCTTTTTACAGGGCACATAAACCAGGGCAAAATGGACTAGCTTTTGGATATGTCCTTTTTTTGTTTTAGGACGAGTATTCTTTGGGAATTTACCTAATATTTTCTCTTCTCGTTATTTTTTCAAAGAATTCTGGGAAACAGGGATAACCTGCATGACTGCGGAAAGTTAGAAAATTAAATTATTTGTTTTATTTAATTTTGAATTGTGTTGTCCACATTTTATTAAGAAAATATACAGGTACAGCCAGAACCATCCAAAATATTCGATTTTGTAGTTGTTGTTTTTCTGTTAGTAAACCATTTCAAAAATATACCTCCAAAATGTTGTAACGAACAGAGCCTTCGCTGAAAAGTTATGGATTATATGTTTAAAGTAAACGAAGCATAATGATAGCCTTCATTTCCAATGAGCATGGGATCTGACATCAGATTAAAGTTAATAATTGGGCGTTGTTTTTAACTAAAAGTTTGGTAGTTCTTTGCATTCGATATTTTAGAAACGCCTACAGATTTATTCAATAAATTAATTCTTGTATTAATTCAAGTCATTCATAATTTGGTATTTTCACTATAGAAAAAAATATTCTGAATATATTACTTACAGTTATACTTACTGAAAATAAATGGCGACAGACGTTGAAATTGAAGCCTTTGAATTAACTATCGAAGACTTACAAGAAATTGTAGAAGAAGGCGAATCTAAAATTATTGAATTTGGTGGAGTAAATGAAATCTGTAGAAAATTACGAACCGATCCAATTGATGGTGATAGATTAATGTATGGACTTTTTATAATTGAATTTCATTTTAATTTGATATTAAAGGTTTGTTGGATGATGAGGATGATTTGCAGTTTAGGCGGAGCATTTATGGTTCCAATCGTATAGCTATGAAAAAAGGAAAAACTTTCTTAGCTTTAGTATGGGATGCACTTCAAGATGTGACACTAATTATTTTAATGATATCAGCGGCAATTTCAATTGGTCTTACGTTTTACGAACCAGTAAGAGAAGACGAAGGTAGACAATGTCACTTTTAAGTATATTCTTTTACTAATATAACTTTTCTTATAAAGAAGCGTTCCAAGAAGATGAAGCCACACATAGTTGGATTGAAGGAGTTGCTATTATAGTAACTGTCCTAATTGTTGTTTTAATAACTTCATTAAACGATTGGGAAAAGGAGCGTCGATATCGCAGTTTGCAAAAACGCATTCAAGGTCAAAACAAGTTTACTGTCATTCGAAGTGGGGAACCTGAAACTATATTATCGAGTGAGATCGTGGTTGGAGATGTTTGCCACATTCAGTATGGAGACAAAGTGCCAGCAGATGGATTTATTACACAGAGCCATGATTTGATGGTTTGCTTACTATTATTTATCGTGACAAAGGACCGTGGACATTTCCTACAAATATAGTATCAAATCACAAACAGTTTAACTAACCAATCAGAGTCGACATAAAATATCCAGTTATTTAAATTCATTATAATAGTATTTGGATTGTATTTCTTTAACTAATTAGTTTATTTAATCGGGTTTAAATTATTTCTTTTTAGAATTCTGTTTATCTGTTACTTTTTGCCATGGTCCTTTGTTACTATCTTCATATAGTGTACAAAAAAGGTTGATATATAAGAAATTTATTTGGCTAGCAGCTATGATCCAGTAGTAAATTTTGCGTTATCACATACATTTTTTCTACTTTATTTTATGACTTTTTAGACAATTTTCAAATTGTGATAAGCCATTTTTACTTATACCATTTTCCTTATATATGAACAAAAATATTTATGAATTTTTGTGCATATATTTATAATATCGCATTCATTTCCATTAAAAAATTGCATTAAAAAGAAAGAATTTTCTTACTTTATAGACTATCACAATGAATGCATACATTCACTAAATTCGTCTCTTATAAAAATATTTGTTATTGATAGGGAGGACTAGATGTATTAATATCTTAAATTAAAACTATTATCTTTAGCTGAAATATCTTTAGATTGATGAGTCATCAATGACTGGTGAATCGGATGCTGTGAAAAAGGATGCCAGAAATCCGATTCTATTATCAGGAACTAATGTGATGGAAGGTAGTGGAAGAATGGTTGCAATTGCTACTGGAGTTCATTCGCAAGTTGGTATTATATCGGTGTTACTTGGGACTGCTCAGCCACAGCAAAATAAAACAAATATAAAAAGTATGTAGAGTTTCATTACACGAATATTTTAGTTAATTATTCCTAATAGTAGGTAATTCAGTTTACAACATAAATAGTTAAAACAAATCGAGCTCCAGTCACTTCTAAATTTTCTTAATTTTTATTTCCGATTATAATCGAAAATAAATTTGAATACTGTTTCAGAAGACGACGCAAAAAAGCAAGGAGAGCCCTCAGTAGTTCGTTTACCAGAAAATTTAAGACCTGAAAATAAAGAAGTTTCGGTACTTAAAACCAAATTATCAAAATTAGCTGTTCAAATCGGTTACGGTGGCTTGGCGATATCTATTCTAACAATGGTTACATTAATTATCCGATTCAGTATAAGGACCTACATCGTAGAAGGAAAAAATTGGCAGCCAACACATTCGCAATATTTTGTTCACTGTGTCATTATTGGCATTACGATATTGGTTGTTGCTATTCCTGAGGGCTTACCACTAGCCGTTACACTTGCTTTAGTCTATTCTGTGAAGGTATTTATTTTTGTGTTGCATTACAATTTTTATAAGACAATGTATTGCATTTTTGAATTACAGAAAATGATGAATGACAATAATTTGGTACGGCACTTGGATGCATGTGAGACTATGGGAAATGCTACTGTTATCTGCTCTGATAAGACTGGAACATTAACGACTAATCGAATGACAGTCGTCTCTTCATATATTTGTGGAATTTTTTATGAAGATTGTCCAGGATTTTCTTATATGCCAACAACGGTAGCGTATGCATTAGTTGAGGGTATAGCTGTTAATACTTCTTATAGCTCAAACATGGTGGTATGGGAATAGTATTTTGTTTAATTCTTACCTACTTTTAATTGCATGCTCGATTTATAGCCTCCGATGAATATCAATGGACTTCCCTTTCAAATAGGCAACCGAACTGAGTGTGCCCTGCTTGGTTTTGTAGAGGATTTAGGGATTAATTATGAAATCCTCCGAAACAGGCACCCAGAATCAACATTTATAAAGGTCTACACATTCAATTCTCTTCGAAAGTCGATGAGTACTGTAATACGGCGACGTGGCGGCGGATATAGGCTTTACACAAAGGGAGCTTCGGAGATTATACTTCAAAAGTATCGCAGTTGCGCATCGGGAGTTGTTTACTGAATACGATCAGATTTAAATTTTTATAAATTAATAACCTCATTTATACTATTATGGGCATGGGCCAATTTCATAACCGTGACGTCACAACATGTATGTTTGTTCAGAAATCACTATGAAAACAATTGGTCGAAAATATGCCAAAAAATCACTTTACATGCATATTTTCTACTGACCTTGGTGCTGACTTTGACTAATATGTTATGTATTTCAATTTTATATCCAAATCAAGACATTTTGAACTTTTTGTTCTCTTCTTTTTCATCATCTTCAAAAATTTTTATTAATATTGTTAGTAACGCGACTACGGAAACATACGTTTTTACTTATTACTCAATGGCATTTTATTACTAAACTGACTTGTTAGTTGACTGAACAAAATTTTTCAGAGAGATTGTAAATTTTTGGACAAAAATGTAATGTTCTTTTTGAAAGCTCTCACGAAATTAACACGTATGCGTATGGTTGTGTAAATTAAAGAACATTTATGCATTGATACCAAAATTATTCATATTTATAAAAATATTTAAAGCTGTCGTATTCAAGTAGAGGCTTCTTTATTTTTATGAAACACTAAAGCAAAAATAATTGTTTACAGATGCACCTTTATACACAACGACCACGGGGATATAAAAGAGATTAATAATGAAATGCGAAATAGATTGATGCGGGACGTAATAGAAGTCATGGCAAAGGACAGCTTACGTACAATTTGTTTAGCATACAGAGATTTCGTACACGTTCGAACTGGATTTCATCAAGAAGTGATCACGGCCGAACCGAATTGGGATGACGAAGACCATATTGTTAGTAAATTGACATGCCTAGCAATTGTTGGAATCGAGGATCCTGTCCGACCTGAAGTTCCTGAAGCTATTCAGAAGTGTCAAAAGGCTGGTATTAGTGTATGCATGGTAACTGGCGACAATCTTAATACTGCTAGATCTATTGCTGTAAAATGTGGTATTTTAACTCCCGAAAATCAATACGATCAAGACATAGTTTTGGAGGGTGCAGAGTTTAATAGGAGGATTCACGATAGCTCAGGACAGGTTTGATTTTGATAATAGTCGGTCTTAATATAATAAATATTAATTCATAATTCAGATTCAGCAATATTTAGTGGACAGGGTGTGGCCAAAATTGAAAGTTTTAGCACGATCATCTCCTTCAGATAAATACACTCTTGTAAAAGGTAACTAAGAATTATTTTCAAAGTTTTATTATGAAGGTTTTATGTAACTTTTATCAATGATCAATCGTTTTTATCTGTAAAATAAGTTTGATGGAAATTCTTAAATTTGCAGCGTTTTATTTTGAAAGCAAATTTTAACCCTAAAGGGAAGCACGAATGCATTCGTACGAATATGAAAATTATAATAACTGGGTCTAAAATTGGTTTAAATCGTAACAATTCAACATTTAAATTTGTCTAGATCTATTTAAGTTTTCTTCCTTGCAAGCGTAATATAATGTTTTGCGATATACTATATGGGGAAATTCAAACCACCAGTCATATTTCATTATAATTCAAATGCTTTTAAAAAATTTTTCACAACAAAGTTTGGACAATAATTTTTATTATATTTTTTAAAAGCAATTATGCCTCATTCTTATGCTTTTTGCCTTTGAAAATCATGACCATTGAACATTTCAGCATAACTAGGTTCTATTAAAAATTTAAAATCGTTTTAGCTGTATGCTTTTATTGAACAGGTATTATCGAAAGCAAAATTAACGTACATCGCGAAGTTGTTGCTGCCACCGGCGATGGAACTAACGATGGTCCAGCTCTCAGAATAGCCGACGTTGGGTTCGCGATGGGAATTTCAGGAACAGACGTTGCCAAAGATGCTTCAGACATTATTTTGACGGACGACAACTTTAACAGCATTGTTGCAGCCGTTCTTTGGGGTCGCAATGTTTACGATTCAATCTGCAAGTTCTTGACATTTCAATTGACAGTAAACATTGTAGCAGTCACTTGCGCTTTTGTCAGTGCCTGCACTATTCAACTTGTACCAATCAGTGTAGGTTAACAATGCCCTATATTTTACATAAAATTTCCTTTTTATTAAAGCGTATCAAACAGGCAATTCAAATGTTGTGGGTGAACCTTATCATGGACTCGCTTGCTTCGCTGGCTTTGGCAACAGAGACCCCAACAGAAGATCTCCTTCTTAGAAAGCCATACGGTCGAACTAAGTCTTTAATTTCAAAACAAATGTTCAAAAACATTTTTGGGCAAGCAATTTATCAGTTGATAATTATGTTTTTATTTCTTTTTAAGGGCAAGTCATGTTTTATTTCTTGACTTTAACTTTAATATTAATGTTGGCTTCTTAAAGGGCATACAATTCTTAATATCCCTGAAGGGACGGAGAAAGGTCCGAGTGAGCATTTCACTTTTGTTTTCAATTCGTTCGTGATGATGACTTTATGTAATGAGATAAACTCAAGAAAACTGCATGGAGAGAGGAATGTGTTTAAAGGCATGTTCTTAAATCCCTGCTTTTGCCTAATACTATTTGGATCGCTTTTTGCACAAGTAAATATTAGTGTCCAAACAAAATGCTTCTAATACGTTTCATCTGGTAAACTTGTAAAAAAAATTATTATTATTATTGTCATATTAGTACATATCAAATTTAACATCCTTTTTGAACTTTTCGGAAAATAACCGAAACATGACGAATCAGAAGCATATTTTTCGTTCTTTTACAAAGACCGTTGAGGATCTCTTATGCCTTACAACTACAGATACTCATTGTTCAATACGGGGGCGTAGTTTTATCGACCAAAAGCTTGGATGAGGAACAGTGGCTCTGGTGTATATTCATTGGAATTTCAACTATTATTTTTGGTCAAATACTTAATTGCTTTAAGACATTCCCACTTATAAAGTCGACGAAATTCCCTGGTAGTGGGGCTTAACAGAATAGAAAAATATATAATGTAATAATAAGCATATAATGAGGTGTGAAATATACTTACTTAGTTTTGATTTAAGTATTTAAAATATTTACAAATACAATTTTACTTGTTGTTTTAATGGTTTTTCGAAAACACTTTTCTTGTACATAACGATCTTTGAAACGAAAATATCTCACCTGTGATAACGTAATATTTTAGTAATTTAGGTAAAGTAAAATAAACTTTTCACGCTATAATATAAAATTCGAGATATTTTGGACACCAATTTCCTAATGAGCATAACTTATGTTTAAGTATTTGTAAAGTTTTCGTCAGGGTGTGTTATAAAATACATATAATAAAACGATCCAAAGATTGTTATTAAATTTAAATTAAACGAAAATGACTAATTTTTTATAACTGGTTTCTCTATTTTGTAAATTATTTTGAAGTCTCTGGTACTTATTCAATTCTTCATTTCATTACAATGTGCTACAAAACAGCTACAACTCATATCACCAACTTTAATAAAGAAATACGTTTACCAAATATCAAATTAATTTTTAAAAATTAAAGCATTTCTATTTTCAAATATTTTTGTCATACTTTTATGCGGTAATAATACGTACTGAATTTTAATTACAAAAACACTACCCAGCCCATATTACTATTAAAATATGTATTTTCACTCCGGTTTAAATGAAATATTTTTTACGGAAATTACATATGATTTACGTTATAAATGTCTCATCTGTTTTGTTATTTGCAGATGGTTTTTAAAATTAAATACATTAAATACTCCAGTGGGAGTTAGTTACACCCACATATGATTATGCTGGTGTTATCAAAGTGCATCTGATTAATTCTGTATTCTGTAGGTTCATAAGTTCCGACATGAGTTCGTGTAAAAATTATATAAGTATGAAAATTATACATACTATATATTATTTCACCAAAAAAATACACATAGGTATATCTGTATATTACCTGCTTCTATAATTTTTATTTGAACATGCCTCATTTTTCCCAAGGGCTAATTTAAATATATTTATCTACCAAAAATAAATATGAATTAATTAATGCACCAAATAAAGTACTTACAAAACAAATTAGTAAAATTTCTCTACAGGCTATTTTGCATATTTATTCTGGAGAACTGTTTAGATTTATAATTATGAATTAGTTATAGCAAAATCATAATTATTCTTGTTTGCGGTTAAAGCATTTTGGAGGCACCAAATGTAGATATGGCTGGGAAATGCACCAAAGGCTTTAAAGTTTCCAGAGGGAAAGTTTGGCTGAAAATTAAATTCGTAGCTCTTTACTAATTGAACAACAAAGTGCATCAAGCATTTATAAAACCTACAGCTCTTCACAGTCGGCTGGTCTCTAACTACCCGCAAAGTGTGCCTGGCATTGAGTATTTTAGTGAAAAAGTGCAACAAGTTACACCTGTGTAAGTGTAGTGGATTATGCAATTTTGAGCAGGTCACAATTTGTAGTGTGTACTTCACTTAAATTTTAATAGGCATTCAGTTTCTACTCCTCGATTTTGGTAAGATACTGCATATTAAATCTATGGAAATCAATTTTATATATTTCATAAGAACAATAATGAGTTCACATACAATAGTTTGATTTTATAGTTAAAATAAGGGCACAAATATCCAGTTCATTTTCCTGGTAGATATGCAAATTAAAAATCTACGAAAATTTATTAAAATGTTGATAGCACGTACGGATTAAATCGCTCACCAAACCAAAATCGGGTACCAAAAATCTTTGCTTAGATTAAGATGAAGCGCTTTTGATCAAGTCATCCTTGATTCTTTCTTATATTAACATCAAACAGAATTATTTTATCAGCTTGTTAAACGAAAAACGTATAGCTTTAAAATGGATCTGGTAAAACCGCACTGAAAGTAAGAAAGAATGGTTTTAAAAGTAGTATGTAAATACAACTTTACGACAACACCATATTTGAAAACTTTTTCCCGTCTATACGTTTTTTATTATCATTTCCTTATTTTTCTGTTGGTGTAGGTATAAAAAAATAAAATGAGTCCAAAGTGAGCCTGCTCCATTTGACGTTTGTTTACTAAGAACCAATAAGTAATTTTTGGGTAAACCAAATGCGCAATTATTTTTCTTACAAAGTTTTAAGTTGTTATTCTTTGCTTAACCCAAAGTATTAAAGGAAAATGATTTTTGAGATTTTGTGCTGGACAAAACAAGGTAAAGAACTAAGTCATGACACATATTAAAATTTCATACAACAGCCCAAGGAAAGAATTCACTGGCTGGGGAGAGAAAACGTAGGAGTGTGAACCAATTTCACGGTATACAATTTTTCTTAAAGTTTAAATTGTGGAGTCATCGAAATCCATCTCATTAAAGATCCTTAGCCGAAGCTATCGTCCAGCTATAAATCGTTGTAGAGCAACCGACCAAAGGGGATGTGCTTCATCCAAAAGATTTATTGCATTCTTGGACCTAGTCCAGGGATAAAATCTGCGATTAGAAATTCATATTAGAATTCCGATCATTGCGATGTGATAGGCACCTTGCTGGGGACTATAAAAGGACAAGGAACTTATACTTGGGCGCTCCGAACCATACCTTAACCTATCGATAGATGTATAAAGATAAGGTGAAGCAACAACAAATGCAACAGCCTCCTCTAGATACTCTTACATCCTGGGGAGTCTATGAGGTTTGAGCAAAATTAGTTGTTGCGCTCTTTTGAGCTACGAAACCTCTAAATAAAGCAGATATTTTATCGTTTCAGAGTTTACGACAAAGAGAATAAAGCACAACAAGAATTGTTGGTCCTTTAGTAGCGGAGAATAATGTCAATTTTGTCTGAGCACGTTCTTTGATATTTTTTTTATAAATTTTAGTTAATATGATATTATATAATAACTGAGGTATTTCTACAATCAAAATGAACGAGTTACATAAAATAACAAAAAATTATCATCATTACTCTAACTGAAATTAAAATGAAAATTGGAAAAACCTATTATAACATAATTTCGTAAAATAATAAATTGTTGAATACTAGCGTATAGGTATTTGATTTTATTATATTAACCAAAGAATATACTAATGAAAACAGGTTTGGTGTAATGTCATTAATAATGAGTTTAATTAATTTTAAACATCTCCCAATAAGAGTAAACGCGAAAATATAGGTACATTATCCTTCTAAATTGAACTATTTCTCTATTATCATTTTACGTCTGGTTAGAAATAAATATGAGCACAACTTTTGGCGGTATTATATTTTATGCTTTTACTTCCCTTCATACTAAACTGATGCTCCTGGACCTGAATGTTTTGGCTGATTCAGTTATTAAGTGATTTCCTCCCGCAGATTACCTTCCGCATGAAACCATAGCAGTCAACTCGCTTTTAGCATAAAATTTCAAATTCTGGGAAAGTTAGGCCATACTAACTTTACTTGCAGTAAACTGGGACATGAGTTATGTGAGTTGCATTAAAATGTCGACTTCCTATTGCATATTTTATATCTTTCATTCAAGTTATGTATAACAATTAAACAGATTATATTTTGATGTAAATCCTTTTCCCTAAATTCATACAATTTGAGATACACAAAATCGGTGTAGTGCGAATTGACATCCTTATAGCTTAGGAACTAATTAAAATAAACTTGCATGCGGTACTTTTCAAAAGTGAAAATCTTAGGTACCTACTAAAACCAGAGTCAAATCTTTTGTAAGTACCTCGTTCAATATCCTTTTCAAATTAAGGTTGGATTTGTGGCAATTAAAAATTGTTTTAATTTCTGACTCAAGTTAAAATTCAAAGAAGGAAAATCTCTTAACTAAAAACTAAAGGCAAAGGAGTCGTGGTACAACAATAAGTTTACCAGGTTTTCTGTACCCACAAATGGTTTTCGTAACCGGGGAGTAATTAGAAATAATTAAACAGTTCTCGATGGGGAACCGGTCCAAATTAAAATCTGTGAGGTCGCCAGCCAATATCCTCCAGAAGTGAAGTTAAATTGAATTGGAGAATGCGAAATGGAAAAGTTGTTAAAGGCCAAAGTGTTTGCTCACCAAGGAATCAATATCCTTCAATTTTCTTGTCAATCAAATTGAGTTCTCCCTGCAACTCCCGTCCCGGAGTCATAAAACGGGAGTAAATTTAGGGCAAAACAATATTCCGGTCCGGCAGTGCTCCTCTTACCACTCAATTTCGGGTGAAATAAGTCATCTGAGGAAATGCGACAAAAATCCTCTTCTGCTCATTCTCCCAACTTCCCTCAGAAGTAGTAAAAATTTTTATGTGAATTCAGTTACCCTTATCACAGGCGGTACGAAAAATGGCGGAGTTATTCGCCTTTTCTGATTTTTTTTTCCAGCCATGAAATAGATCCCGGAGTGAACATTTGCACTGCGGGGTGCGACCTCACAAAGGAAAACATTATATTTAATAATCCCTCATGTGGGCGGATAATTTGCATAACATCCGACACATTATGTTATGTCACCGCGGTAATCTCGTGTCACACAAACCTCCGACCGGAGATCAGTCTGAACCCACCCCAGCAAGTTTCGAAAACAAATTGGAGCAAAACGTAAGTTTCCTAAGCCCGGCTAATCCTTGCCACAAATGTTGTCGTATTGATTAGCCCTTCGAGAGGGGCTCAGCAAACCTGGAAAATTTGCTAATTCCCTCGCAGTCGTCGTCAGCTGAAGAAATTTCCCGATCACGTTTTCCACTTCTGCTTATGCTTATGCTTTCGTAAGTGTAACTCTCTTTTATGTTTTCAAACTTTTAGTTGCCCATAAACTGCGGCAACTGCATGTAAATGAAAGAGGGTTGGAGGTCGTGGAGAAGCATAAAAACAAAAATATCGTTTTATCATTCATATCTCAAGTATTCAAAACTATAGTCGTTCAGTTCAGTTCAAAAATTATAATTGCGTTGCATCAGAAAGTTTCATACTTTTTTAAGCTATCGCGTTAAGTAAAAATAGGATAAAAAACAGTAAATAATTTTTTAGTTTCCAGTTGTTATTATTCATATATTAAGCAATAAATAAATTAGGTGAATTATTTTATTTGTGAGTTTCTATGCTGACTATGCAGGTATAGATTCTAAGCATCCTCACATTTTTCGTCCTGTTTTGTCCTCTCTATGGGTGTGTAAATTGAATTACAATTTTTCCGGAAGAGCCCAAACTTTCAAAACAATTTTTGCTAAATTCGCTTTCATTGAATCACTTCGGAACTCTCCACAGAAAATGTGCCTATCCAGAGTAAAAACATTACAAAAGGTGCTGAATTGATTTGTATATTTTGCTCTGATTTCCTTTGTTTATGCGTTGCAAATTGAAATGGATGTTGTCGCCGTTTCGAAATGAACTAGCCTAAAAATTTGTATTTTCATTAGATTCTACAAAAAGTAAAATAAATATCACTGAGCTAAAAGTTATGCGAGGCACGAAACAATTGCCTCCGAAGTTAGTGGGACTGTCGTTAACGTCCTTTTTACTTGTTATTGTGTCCGTTTAGAGCGCTTGTTTAGAAGCGGAAAAAAGTATTTGAAGATTAGGCCAATTGGGAATTTTGTTTTAGAGTCTGAAAAAAATCCATTTGTTAGTCATTGGTGAATTTTTTAGCTCTATGATGATTTAAATACTTACATTTTCAATGTTTAACTGTGTCTGAAAACGGAAATAATTGATTCATACATTATGCATGTACGTAAATATATATACATATAATCACTTTTCACAAAACGAGAATCGGCCATTTCATAACTAACAATTTTATTTATGCATATATACACTTTTTTATTATAATAAATATTATTTTAGTGTGTTATGAAGGCCCACAAACTGGAAAATTTAGAAAAATATTAGTAAAGGCATCAAGTGAAAGTTAAAAACTCAAGAAAAAAAACAGAAAGTTACATGAGCTTAAAAGTTGTTAAAAACGAAAATATTTCCGGAGCAGTAATGTGAAAAGTTCGTGTTCATAAACATTTAATGCCAAAATAATGTGATTGCTTACTATGAATTTAGCTATAGAAAAATTTCCTTGGATTATTTTTAGAGGAAATTACATATATGGACTGTAATTTAGTTTATTTAATTTTTATTTCAACTTTATTTAATATGTCTGAGAAGCTACCCAAAGTTCTCCGCTTAAATGCTTCAATTTTGAAACTCAGGAATTTTCAAAAGTTAACGAATATTTGAGGAGATTATGTAGCAACAACTGATTGAAATATCTATCTATTGAGAATTTAAAAAACATAGAGAGGCACTGTATTCCAAAAGTGATTTATAAGCAAAGTTCAGAAAAACCACCAGGCCAAAGTTTGCCATAAATGTCAACATAAAAGTGATATTTTTTAAGTCGTCTAATTGAAAATATTGAAGCATTTAGGAATGGGTAAAACTAAATTAAAGAGCAATCTGCAATGCTACGACACTTTAGTGTAGATACATAATATTATAATTTTAAAAAGAACAAGGGTATATTTCTCATTTCAATAAAGATAAGTAAATTCATCATGTACCTACTTAGGTATTGTTGGAGAAGTCATTTTTTAAGGAAAGTAGAATCCTTCTATTAATAATCCACTTGAGGACAACATTTTGTCTACAATTTTAAAGTTTTTCATTTCTATAGAATGCACATAATTCACCGTCGTGTATATCGAACAACTAAACCCGATAGCCACACTTTTCTGGCTTGGAGTTATTTCTAAACTTTAAAGGAATTTTTTCAATTCGATTTTATCAGATGTCGTGTAAGTTTCGGGTACGAGTTTTATTGCTAAAAGACCGTAAAAGCGAAGATTAGTCTGCGGATATTTCACAGCTCCTCACCGGAGCACCATCTTATCCAATTTACGTCCTGTTTAAGGATAATTTAATTTTGAGGTGTTTAACGTAATCCAGTAGAGATAGATAAGTCCCTTAAGGAAGATGTCACCTGGGGGCATGGAAATAAATTTGCAATCACTCAATCACATCTGTGACAAGCGGGTTACACAAAGCATTTGGCGGGGAACACGTGTTGTTTCCCAGGTATCACGTCACCGCAACATAATTAAAATTCCCGGCATCTCCTCGGGCATATCATCCATCAGGAGCACCGGGGCCGTGCCAAGTCAACTCCACTTTGACAACTGTTAATAATCACACATCGTCCCGCATCGCTTCTGTAATTTGTTTCATTTCTCCCAAGATGAATTTGAAGATCTGTGGTGGCTTCATCAGACGTGCATCATCCAGTTCTTCATGGGGCCCCGTGTAGTTGGCGGAGTCTCCGAAGTCCTAATAGACTGGAAAGGATCCCGCACCGGCCCCATACATACCTAAAAGGAAATATTGGACGTGACACAAATTTAAAACTGGCCCGGCCCCTTCTTGTTTATTTAAAACACGTAAACCATTTTGTGACAAAGTATTCGCCCACAAATGGAACAGCAGGAGGTAATTATGCTAAGGGACCACCAGATAAGAAGTGGATTACAACGCCACTCTGGCGTGATATCGCTCTTAATTTGGTAGCAACGGTCCGGAGAATTAGCACCTTTCCATATATAGTCGACCAGATAAACCTGGCCCCAGATTGAATCTTAAAGAAGAGATAAAAAGGGGACGTGTTCTAAACACCCTCTCTTTAGATCAAGGACCATACCTACATATAGTCCATCTTCAAAAGTATAGTGTGCAATTCGGTCATAATCCATTTGCGGAAGGACATCTCCAACTAGGGATGATATATTGCATGTTTGAGATATGTGATAGAGGTCAGGGCGGCAGGCCACTAAATTTTCCCGATTTAATGGAGCATAAGCACAAAGCTCGGGCACCAGAATGGCAATTATATTCGTCGTCCTTTGAGCCAAGGCGATTCATAAGGACAACCGGGAGACGTCGATTACAATAAAAGTATCGATAACAGTGGCTAAGGCTGGAGCGGAGTGGATCAGAAATAGAACGATTCCCGGAAAAACTAGGCTCCATCAATTGGTGGGGTCATGCCGGGGGCCCTAATCTGCAGCCGGCCCCATCTCGTAATAAACCTGTAATGTGTAGCACTAAATGGGCAATCAGTGCGTTCTCGGAGGCGCTGTTATTCTGTAAATCGATCCTTACTACGGGGGTTCGGGGTATAAAATGCCAGAATTATATCCATCTAAATTTGATACCTTTAATAATTTGGAGGGTAATTTGAACACTCGAGTGGTCCCATAAAATCTATCGATTTGCAATCTCGTGATAGACTCAATGTGCAAACGCTGCCACAGTCGAACTGCACTGGGACGTTACGGACTGTCGATTTTCTTTAGTTAAAGGGGCCAAAATAAATCAGCATCAGATGAAAAGTATCCGGGCGAAGACAGGATGAACTATTTTCAATTTAACCCGCAACGGCATAAGGAGGTCAGCGACGCAAACAGTCTGCTGAGCCTTTATTTACTAGGATTGGATGGGTTGATGCAAACCCCGTTCTGGGAAGAAAATTCCAAGGAGTCTACCCATTCGAGCAGATTTGATTGTCCTCGCAGTAACTTCGACGTCTAAATGGTTTCCGAGATTTATTTTCGTATATAAGCCCTTACATATTTTTCTTATGTATATTTGTAGAAAATTCACTTTGCTCTTTAATATAGCCGTTTCAATCGATGCTTCTGAAAGTGATTTCGTTTGTCATTCTTGCTTAAATTTCATAGATACTCTGACACACAAATGTTCTATGTATGTCCAGGAAATTTTTGGTTTTTCATTAGATGTCCAAAACTACATTTGAAAATTGTCGATATTTATATGAAATTGAATGAATAATAATTTTTTATATCGTTATTGCACAGCGACGTCGACGGGCATAAGTAAGCACCCTATTTTAAAATATGCAAATTTATGTATTATAGGCACAAAATTACTGAATAATGAGAACAGCAGCGATAGGCAATAGGGCCGAAAAATGAATAAATTTGTCTATTATTTACAATATGAATGAACGAATGCTTTTTATCGTCAAGCGTACAAGAAAAACACGCGTAATATTACAGAACATATTCGATATTTTACAAATGATATATGTACAAATGCCTGTTTATTAACTTATTGGCCTAGGGGCCACCCATACATAAGTAGTTTTGACATTTTTGAATAAAAGGATAAATTAAATTCAGTAATGTGTAATTATAAAAGCTACTCAATTTGAAGTTAGAAAAATGCTTTTTTGGAATTGTCTTCCTCAAAATTGAATATTTCGGCTTCTATTGTAGTTAAATTGAACTTACAAGTTTGTCCTATAGTTGCTTTCGATATTTTAAAAAAAATTATTTAATTTAGTTTTAAATTCTTTACATATCTATTTCTGAAACTTTTTTTATTTCATCTTGAGCAATTTGGGGGAAAGAAATCTAAAAACGTATTATTTTTAAAAAATTTGTTCATTAAAACTATATCTAGTGAAACCATTAGAAATATTACAATTGTCTGTTACGAATTCTATACAATTCCTCGTGTGTGCCACGTGAATTCTGTAACAATTTCAATTAATCTCAAGTCAAAAAATGTCTTTTGTTGTTAATATTTGAAGTAGAAACGCCAACGGCGAACATAAAGGCACCTTTCACGTTCTAGAATTGGAAACTCTGCTCATTCTCAGCTATGCAAAAATCGGAAGCTGCCTTATCTCTGCCTTCATTCGAGTGTGTGACACAGAAATGGGAATGAAGCAATTGCCGGGGACGTGGACAATAGTAACTCCCGCAACAAATGCCAATGGGCTTTTTCGCGTGTTTTTTAATCTAAAACGAATTTTCCAGGACAAAATGCGAAATCAAAGCATTCAGAAGAGATTCGCATCGTTGATCTTCGTAGTTGGGTCAACAAAAACCCGGAAAAATAAACAGATATAAAGCTTTGTTTCCGCCAGTCCCGCACTTGTGATAAAGAAGAAATCCTTGTGATGAGAAGAATAGCTCTGTGGAAAATTTGTTTTCGCATCTCCGGCTTTTTCTGCTAAGTACCCACCATTTTTCTTCGCAAATCACCATGAAAAAGCCACGTTTTTTGTTTTTTCGCTTTTTTTTTTTTGAAAACATAAAAAGGCAAATGGGTGCTATTATACATAGGCCCTTGCCAAAACAACTTACGACTTCTGCATACGGAAATCGCCCAAATCCAACCTTAGGCCGCGCCCTACTTTCCGACACCGTCTCGCAGACACACGGCGAAAACGCGTAGAGTGGCGAAATCTCAAAATTTATGAGACACTCCAGTCGAAATAGTCGACGCGTTTTCCATTCCTGGGAAACCGATACTCCGCCAGGATAATGATTGCATGAGGCGCGCACTTCCGAGTAATTGTTTTCGAAGGATGTGCTCGGCTCCGTCTTCGGCTCGAGGCCGCGCTCGGGGCCCAAAATTAGAGTCGTGTCGGGGGCAATGTTCATAAAGCCGCCTTAGAGACATTCCAGCCCGGGAATTATTAATGTGCTAATTTCCGACCATAACCGGTGAAATGAGAAAACGATTTTGCCTTCCAGGCACGTTAACCGGCGGACAATTACTACGTTCCCTTGGGACCGCACACAATTAATTAGCAGCATTCCCTTAAATTTTTTCCCCAATTAGTGTCAAGGTCTTTTAAATAAAATGGAAAATTCAATTTCATTTCGACAAAGTAAATGTCCATCCTTGGAAACTGTCCGATTCAAGTCGCTTTGTAAGAGTAAGATATTTGACGTTGAATAATTCCTAGATTCTTTCATTCATTTATACATAGGCTAACGATTTTTTAGTTGGGATGAAGGACCTATGGAGTATTAAATACCCCATTTTAGTATTATATCACATATCAAAGAGCCTTTTTATTTATTTAAATACAATATTACAAATAGCATTCTTTTCACGCTTTTGTCTTAATTAAATTTGGATAAAAAAACAGAAATTTGCATAGTCATAAAAATTTTAAGATAAACTATCTATGTATCATGACGACTGCTTACTCGAGTGATCCTGTTGACAGAGCAGATATTGCTGGCATAAATAAAGTCATTATAATGTTGTTATATTTTAGAATTAATAATTTTAATTTTTGATAATTACTAGATACTAGATACTGGTGCCGCCACTAATTTTATCCTATCGTAGTTTCTACAAATTTCATCCACTGAGGTGGGATAGTACGATAGATTTTTTTAATGAAAAATGATTTCTTGAAAAACATTAAAATTGATTAAATTTTTCACACGTTTGTATATTTTAAGATGTGAATAGTGAAACCCGAAAATATTAAATTGGTCGCTTTTTTATTATAGTGGTTTGGGACTCTTTCACAAAAATGTCTCTCAATTTAAGGTTTTTCAAACAAATATTACTCTTTAAAAGTAAAACCTATATCCACATTTTTTCTTTTCGTTTGCACTTTGCAGATCAACTAAATAAACAAGTAATTTAAATTTGCAACTCAGAAAACTTGAGTACTTTGCTTTAACTTTCTAACGCTTTTTTAATTCTTACTTTAAGTAAGCATTTAAATCGCCCAATTAATTTTGTATCACTTTAAGTCTACAATATTATAAAATCTGTTTATTTGTGTGTTATTTTACCCCAAATAAGTTCATGCATAATTCCTTGTATTTATTTTAGTTCCGAATACATCCGAGTCCTTTAATTATACCAAAGGCTCAATAATTGAATTTTTATTGCGTGTCCCAAATAAACTTCAAAGCCAAATTGAAGGGAGGTAAGCCCGTAATCAGAAACCACGTTGACACGTAGAGAAGCTCAAAGGATGGAAACTTTACAAAGCCTAATGCCATTTTTTAAAATGTAATTACGAACGATATATTGAATCTTTCATCCTGGGGGCTTGCAGATCTCTTAAGCACAGCTGTCAGTAGAGTTCAACGCTCGGGTGATTTACAGGCGAAGATTGGATTTGCGTAAAACGAGCCAACAGCTACGCAACATATGCAAATAACATCGTCAGGACTGCTTAAATGAAGATCCCATTTTGGTTTCGTTTTAAATTATCAAATCATGTTCGCAGTTAACGCATAATTGCAAGATGATGCGTGCCCAAGTTCTGTGCGACTCAAGCAGCCCCAGAGCGGAGACCAGGAAGAACGCACCCTAGGAGACGTTGAGGACACGTACGTTTTGTTATATAGCGCCAGGACGTGAGCTCGGTTCATCACACCTAACGTATAATAATTGACCTTTGTTGGCCCGCTTCCATCTCTTAGACTAATGGCTACGAATAATAAAACGTCTTAAACGGCTGTGCCAACGGAAAATGAATGCTCCTCGGAACAAGGCCTGGGCGCAGAATTATGGCCTGGGAGGGCTGCTGGATATGAAGACAATTAACTGGAGAAAAATTAGGTAGCTATTTCAAGTTGAGGCCACCTGCAAGGACTTCGTGCCAAAAGCTGCTCTTTTCCTGTTGATTATTATTGACCTCCCGCCGGGGCAGGTGAATCTTCACGGCAAACACAGTTTCTTCGTCCGCAGAAGTTTCCTTCTGTAGACTCTTGACGATGACAAGAAGGTCCTTTTGCAGTTGATGGTCTGCAGTGTGGGGGAATTCACTTTCCTTCCTCTATATTGACGGAAGGAATTTTCTCAAACATGTTTCGTCTCACAAGCTGTGTAGTACCAACAGAACATTATTTGTTAATATAAATACTTATATACATATGGTATGTATGTACAATTTCACTTTTTTCTATGCTTTGACTTCTAAAAGACGTCCTGGTTCAACTCATAAGGACTTGTATCCTTTTCGTTAAATTACTCGTTCAATTGTCTAAATTAAAGTCTTGTATTTTATCCATAACAGATTCCTTACTTAAGAGTTATTAAAGATGAAAGCAACACTTATGGTTGAAGTATAATATTCAGGATATATGTTATATAGTAAATTAAATGTTGCGTATATATGTATGTATATAGTAATTAATTTATATGATATTAGTGCCTGAGTTAGATATTCAATTTTGAAATTTCGAAAATTCATTGTTTTCGTTAAATTGTAATATATTTTAAAATTGAATTATTCAAAGTCACGTTTTCTTATTCTAATTCATAATTTTTAGTTTTGAAGACTTTCCTAATTTAATTCAATAATGTTGATATCATAGAATACGGAAATTGTAACTTATCTGCATCTCATAAGCAAAGGCGTTAACTAAAAAAATAATTTTGCAATATTCTTGTCCAACATTGAATGAAAATTGGAATATAATTTTTCATCTATAAATCCTTTAAACAAATTTTAAGGAAAAAGGAAAATTATGTATTAAATAAATCCAGTTTCGAACGTTTTTAAATTTATAGCCAAGCATCCGTGTTGTTGCTGTAAATCAGCGAAATATGAACATCTGGAGAAGGAAATCACATAAAAACGCAATTTCCTTATTTAAGTGATTGCGTTTTAGAAGTTACAGGGTGTTGGAAGTTCTCAGTTTCTCATGCGAGTAAAGGCAAAAAACTGATTCCGTGCCGCCTTTAATAATTCACAAATTCGCTACCTAAATTCCCTCCAGTTCGCGACGTCGTCTGCAGCACATCCATCATGCACGAGTATATTTCCAGTTTTTTGGTAAAAAATGAGATTTGTACAAATATGCGTGAAATATGAGGGCGTCAAAGAAAAAAGGGAAATTTGTCCATTTCCCGCCTTTAAAAATATATTGCAAAGGAAAATTTGAAGGCTTACAGAAATAAAAAATTTTATTCTGAATTTGCTGGTGGAATTTGTAGCATATAAGAAATTATGTAGTTAAAAACTGTTTTAATTTAAACTTATTTAATATAGTTTAAAAACGCTGTATAAATTATGTAAGTTAAACTTCGTAATGGGACAAGAAAAAGTGTGGATACTAGAAGGAGAAAACTTGGTAGAATTTATTTCGAGCAGTTCAAAAGAATAATGTATTTTTGCCGTTTGCTTATTTATTTCTTTTACTTTTATTTTTTTATGGGAGTAGGTATATATAGTACATATCTATTAACAAGTTTATTATGTTAAATCAAAGTTGTAAACTTTATGAGTTCTTCCTTTCCATGCGGACATTTTACACTCGTGGATAAAAATAGTCATAAATTCAGACTTTCCTTGAGTCCTTAAACTGATGTTATTCAGAATTTCTTAGGTGATTTATTCATTTCACGAATTTCATGAGAAGTCTTATTTCAGTAGAACTAGAAAATTAAAATATATATCTGAAATTTCTTACAGTTCAAATAAAAATATTTTCG
Organism: Tolmerus cingulatus; assembly: GCA_959613345.1. NCBI lineage: Eukaryota > Metazoa > Arthropoda > Insecta > Diptera > Asilidae > Tolmerus > Tolmerus cingulatus. Next base: position 5,961,957 of record OY390708.1, read on the forward strand.
AGTTTCTATTGCCATGAAACTCGCATTCGTCCAGAAGAGTCATCGCTTCTGAAAGATCCCCTTTACACCAAAATTACTCCATTTACATATTTATATGTTTTTCGTAATCAAAACTTGTAGAAATAAGTATAAGTATATGTACTGTGCATATGTAGTTGTCAACTCTGGGGGAAAATATCGGAATTTTAAGGAGTTCTCTACAAGAGGGCAAGAACTCTGATAAAATCAAAACTTCGTTGAAATTTTATTACGGCTCCGAGGACGACGTAAGCAAGGAGGACTTGTCTGTTTGTGCTATTAAACGGGCGCTCAGGATGTCCTTCCAACGATTTTATGGCCTAATATCAGTGGGAGCAATTGCAGGTGTGCACAAATATCTCTTAATTGGTGAATTTTACAAGAAACCGTCATTGTAAGTAGTTTTGGCGAAGATTCCCTTACGGCAAGTTTTAAATTGTAAAAAGTTTTAAGAACTTCGAGCAACTTTCACACAGCACGTCAGTATAATTGAAATTGTTAGCAGTTTCCTACGACGAAGAATGAAGGTCCTCACATAATTGATTATTATTAATAACGGCGTCATTGATAATTATAATTTTAATAACTGCTATTTAAGCATATCATTTTCTTGCTAACTCTGAAAGAAACTTATGTATTTTTGCATACGGAATGATTCAAACACAAAACATACAAGTAGTATTTGTGTATTTTAACACTGATAGACTAGATCAATGAATGGTGAGAAATATTAAAACTAATATTATAAAGACAAAGAATAATCAGAATTGTACGAGGTTTTTAAAATAGTGAATTCTGAGGTTGAAAAACTTAACTTTTATTCAAAATATAAGTATTTTATGAAGAATGGTAATTTTTTCTATAGATAGGAAGGTTAATCAATACTTTCATTTTTTTTAAATTATTGTAGGATCAATTTTTCTTGATTTGTAGTACCTCAAATTTGGCACTATTTATGTGTAACCGCTTGAAAAGCTCGTATTTTGAAAATGCAAGATCTAACGAAATTTTGTAAGATTATTTCATATTAAGAATTTTTCCATTTGGCGTATTAAATAGGAGTCTTTTAGGTATTATAAGTTGTAACCCTATAAAATGATTTGAAATTGAAAAAATTCTTGAAGTTATCCTTCCTTTACTTTGGATAAATTTAACTGGAAAAGGTAATATTTTGAGGAACTATCTTCCAGTGTTTTTGAATCTTGGAAATGAGTGACGAAGGAAAAAGTATCTGTCAATTACATGAAATGTTTGTCTTGTATTCCCTTTCAAAACTAGCAAACGTACATGAAAAAGGTTGCGCGGCATATGCGAAACTTTTACAAATCCTTCCTCCTCAGCTCTTACCCTTTCCAACGAAAACTTTTAAACTTTTGTCTATGAAATGAAAGCAGAAATTTTACGAAACTTCTGCATTTGATGACAGTTGTCGGAGTAACTTTATTATTTCTAAAACAAACTTCAGGCAATTTTTTCAACCCAATTCCAGCAAAGAGCTTGCTGAAAGAACTATGATCCAACTTTTGGGCACTGTCAACTATGAAACACATTCAGATCACGGGGAGCGCTGAAACGTGAAATAATCACTGAGTCATTTACTTTTCCGGGGATTCCCAGGAGAGTTTTGGATTTGGTTCTGCAGCCCATTTTAATCTAATTAGGTCGGCTCTTGTTTGTTTCCTTCTGATTGGTTTTCGAACTCAACCAGTCCCTGAACCAATATGATAAATAGCATTTTCTGATAATCTGAAATTGCAGAGCTCCACCGCCGGATATCTTATCGCGGTGCTCATTCAGGTTTATTCAAATCAGTAATGGAATAGTGCAAAAATAATTTATAATTATTACATGATTTACACTGCAAGGAAGCCTCCATAAATTCTGTCCGCATTTTAATTTACAGGTTGCGACTCTGAAAGGATGGTTTTGTTCGTTTTCTTCCATTTAAATCACTGCATTATTCGCGGGCACACCCTTGATAGCAATAATTTTTCCGCCACCATGGGTACCCGGCCTCAAAGGGCACCAATCATGATAAAGCTGAGCATATTTTTACATTCGCCAGTTTTAACAAAGGTTGCCGCATTGGCAGCAATCGACCAAAGGAATGAAATTGGGTCGGACACAGCCAGCAAAGTCAAGAGGAGTCTGGCATTAAGCTAATTTATGTACTCGCCACCGAAAGGTAAACAGTCAGGTGAATGGCTTTCAGAGATAAAATTAAAATTTGTGTTATTTTTATATTCAGGCCGCTTTCACGGGTCGCATCCTATCTACAAGGAGGCCGCGAGTGAAAAATGATAAGCGGCCGGCTTAAGGGCGCTGAAAGTACCTAGGACCCACCGTGATTAGCAATGATGGTGACGGGTATTAAACGACTCCCGGCAATGTCCTGACTTTTTAAACGTTGAATGTATTGTCAACACACAAAAGGGCATTGTCAATTCGGAGTCCAATTTATTTTCAAAAGCCACGAGTGCCTTTGATAAAGAGCTCTGAGGTATAACCTAAAATACTTATTATGTTCAGTTTGAATAGCAGGATTCTACACTGCCGGAAATACTACTCTTAATTTTAACAAAAAAATTTCATATATAATTCCAAATTAAATATTGTTTACAAGGAGAACTCCAAAAGTTTTAAAATGACCGCAATACATAAGTTTACACCTCAAACTTCGAATAATTTTATCATTACGATAGTCCCATAAAATATAAATATAAAAAATATTAATATTAATGAATACGAAATAATTCGGAAATTCATATATAGGTATATTCTATTCTATTGTCAACTTCATGTCGAAATGATAGAATATAAACAGATATATCCGACCAGGAAATCAACACAATTTCGCTTGAAGTGTCACTCATTTCCAAACCTTTGTGCTTGGGAATCTTCAATTTCTCCCCAATTTATTGTCAGTTATCTAATGTATTAATCTATTTGAATAATTGGACAAAGTCAAATGTCTCACTGAAGAATATTTCTACTTTATTTAGGAAATTATGTCAATTTATTACAAAATCCGGTATTCAACGTTTCCTCTCCGGAAATAAAGCGTTATAGGAAATTATACGTACGCAGAAAATTTAAAACGCCCAGTTTAGTTATTTGACTGTTTTGACACACAGGTCGTCATAAAATGAAATTTACACAATCCTCGCATCAGGAAGGGTTATATCTACATATTTAACCCATTTTTTGTATTTTAGGCCCTGACCCTTAGAAATTTTAATCTACAAATAAAACTAGGTTGGCAGCGGATACCAAATCTGTTGTGAATGTTGGAAAATCAGAAAATTTTATCAGGAAGGCATATCCACCAGGATTTTGGGTTCTGCCGAAAAGAGGCCATTTATATTTATCGCTGGAGACAAAAGATTAAAGGATCCTTAAAATTTTCCTGCGGATATGAGTTATGGTTTCGGAGATACGGGCAGCAACAACTAACCATTAATCATCGCACCTTGTTTCCGAAGTAGTCGATATTCAGTTGGGGTCCAATATCATTAGATGGCTCAAGGAAGATGCCAGCAATGCCCCTTGGAACTGGAGCTCGCTATAACTCCTTGAGTTTATCTTTGCCCGAACTTTCAGCATACGTGGACTACCGTGTAATCGTTACGCCCTGAATCACTTTAATGGCTTTCACTTTATCTGCTATATGCTCCTTAATATTGTGTAATTATTATTTGAGTTTCTCAGACGTTCCTTAGTCGCTGTACCACCGTGAGGCTGGAAACTTTCAAAGTATCCGAATTTCGCCAAATTTATTACTTGCAATGTAGGTGCTTGTCAACCTTTTATGTGTACGTATAAAAAACTGAAATTCAATAATTTGTGAATAAGTTTGAATTCACGACTGCAACTTTTCTTGTATAAGTAGTAAGGCATATATTGTATTTAGATGTACAGCAGATGTCGAAAACATTCTATTATACTCAGTTATTGCGAAGAAACATATTTAAAATATTTCAGTCCCAGCCAACAGGATTTGAAAAAGATGGTTCAGCCTCGAAAACCCCAGTAAACATTCAATTATATATCACATAGAACTTACATTTTTGAAAAAGAAAGATTTTTATTAAAAAAAGTTATTTTATTTAATTGTAAATTTTTGTTTTTATGACATTTCCCCAGAAAATAGAATGGATCTATTTCAAATTTGCAAAATTACTCCATGCTAAAAATCTAAAAAGGTTCTAATTGAATTATTTTACGATATAGGGTATATTTAATATTTATATCTCACAAAACAAAATATACTGTTCTATTATCAATTGATGGTCCCCTCAGTTTATTATTTTTATTATTAGTTGAAATTGAAATATTTTATCGCCTTACTGCTGTAAAAACTTCATAAATTTTTTCCGTATCGCTTTATTGAAATATGGGACTTTTCCCGTCATAAAATTTTCATTGATAAATGTGATGTTCGTGTAAATATTTAATAACGTCGTGGTATAGAAACAAATATTGCCTTAACAAAGTAATTTTCCTGAATGCAATATTTGATCGTTATGAATTTCAACAATGTTTGCATTTCGACAGGATAATTCACTTATGGTCTCTCATATTAAATAAAAAATGTAGCATAGATTTTATATTCGAGGAATATATTTCGGAACCAATAATTTTTGTCCCAATTGAAGTAAAATTGGATACAAAGAACAATATGTATGTGGACAGCATATTTCCCTATTAAAATTAAAAGTAAATTCTATGCAACGAAACAAATAAATTATGCCGTCATTCCCAACTCAATTGACTCCAAAATGGAAACTAAATATTTTTTATACAACGAAGTGTATGAAATTTAGTGCAATATTGTATGCTAATTTATCGTACTGGTATCTTTTAATAAATATATTCGTGAGTGTTCCTAAAATTATACACTATAGCATACTGTTAGTGTTGAAGTTATTTTTGGTTTCTTTTTCCGCTTTTAAGATCTGCTCTTACTTGTTCTGTTTCTGTTAAACACATTTTAATAGTGTTTCATTTTCTTAAATCTTCTCATATTTTTTGTCATTCCATCTCAAATAATGTTGTAATGAGTGCTCAACGGTGAAGCAGGCATCTTCAGAAGCTGTCAACATAAGTCCAATTTTATGGTTTCGAAAAAGATACCTTCGCGTTACTAAATCCCTACAATCTTTCATTGTGGATCAAACGGACGAGCTCCATGAGGGCAATTCAGTTAAACTCTTCTGTGGAATGAATAGAAGTAGTCAATTGACTGGTCGTTGAGAGTCTTAATGTGACAGCTTAATGGCACTTTATTTTGATTTACTTTTCGATTGTTTTGATTTTCGTTATTATAATACTGGATATTGTCGGGTCGAACATTATCTCACCAACGCTTCTGGACTTATTTTTAATACTTCGATTCCTTATGATTGATACTAGCATAAATTATTTGGAACTCTATCACAAATCGGATCATAAATAAATATGTGACTATATCCTGGAATGCATTTATTATTCTGTAAATGTAAGGAAAAGAAAGGACGACGGAAATTGACTCCAAGTTTATCAAATGGTTCTCTCACAAAGTAAGTAGCAATCAATTTTATGAGTTCAAACTTAGATTCTTTACTTAATTTCGTTAGTTTACAAATATTGATAAAAGAATGTTGATATGTAAACTCTGTTTCCTGAAGTTAAAAAGTTTATTATTTATGCGAAATTTTTCACACGTAGAGATAAATATTTATAATTTTAAATTTAAATTCAAATTTCTCAAGCCGCGATCATTTAGTAAAAACATTAACTTTTGAAATCATAATTTTGTATAATAAGTTGTTTGTTTTCATTTATTCCTCAATAAATACCTTTAGCATTTTCTAATTTTAAAGGTGTTAAATGATTACATCTCCTGGTTTGCCATTTAAATATATTTATGATTACGAATATAAAGGCGTAAGACTCGAAATCCGACATACTAAATCGTAAACGACATGACATATTATACAACAAGCAAGAGCTAATATAATTTCGCTTAACTTATGACATCATAGAATTTGTGTGACGCGGCATTTGGGGGAATTATAAGACAGAAAAACATGCGATTATATACCAAAATTTTCAGTAGGAAATTTAAAGACATATTCACGTTTTTTGGTATTAACCAAACAGACAGACCTCATTTCAAAAAATGATAAGTAAATAAAAATTAAATTTCAGCACGAAAAATGAATGACAGACCGAGATATGGGTTGTATGTAATTTTATATTAGTGTGTTATGAAAAATTATCAGTCGAGAGGCTGCTCTTTGAAGTTATTATTAAATTTACCCTAAAATACCCTACTATTTCCGAGTTGCGTTTACATTTTCAAAACGAATGAAACTTGAAAAAGAAATTAATTTTGGGTTTATTTGCACACCGAAATAAAACTTTCAAAAACTGAAAATTGTTGAGTCTATTTACTTTCCTCAGTTGAATGGCTGTAAGGTCTACTCTACAGGGAACATTTTAGTTATGTAAATGTCCGTCAAATGGGAAAGTCAAGAAAATGAAGGCCCATAAATCAAATAATTGGAGCTTCATAAAAATTCCCTTTTCCGGGTGGGACAATCATTTAGAGGTTCCCGCATGAATACGAGAAATAAATAATTTACGTCAATTGAGAGAAGCGGTGGATTTGAAAATAATTTAATTAGAAAGAATTTCTCGAGTTGTTTGTTTGATGTTTATCTCATTAAAATTAGTAGGACGCCCCTCACTCTCTGTACGCATCGTCAGACACTGATTGCGCAAGAGTATTCCCTGTTGCGGAATTAATTTAAGACGAAGGTTTGATTAATTAACCAAACTAACATAAATTTCTTAATTATCGCTGTAGAAGCTCCTGTAAGCATTCTGCTCGTTCACCGGAATTGTTGTTTGGAACAGAAGTACTTTAATTATTCTGGCTCGGATCATAGCGCAATTATTCGAGAGATTTAGAACAGACAGCCTCCGAGGAATCCGAGGAGAATTCTAAACAATTACTGGAGGTATATGAAAAGTGTACGGCGCCGTTTTATGTGGAAAACAATAAAGGGGTTTTTCCTGTACCTTCTCTGGCACTTGAAAGGAAATGGGCTGCGGGGGTGGAACCAGAACCACCCACACACCGGTCGGCTTCTGGCGTCGAATTAAGACAAAAACCTACGCAGGAAAGTGCCCGCGGAACACGGGCGCGCATCTCGGGCAATGATATCCCGGTCGCATTAAGGACTCATAATTGAAAATTGAGGTTATTTATTCGCGTAATATGATGGAGAATTTTTCCGTTGGGTCCTCCTAATGGAAACATCCCAACCGCCTATCACGTCCAGGCGGAACCTCGCGGCGGTCTTATGTAAACGCCATGAAATCGTAATTGGGTTATCTTCCTTATCAAGCGCCGGGAAGCGCCGCGAAATTTAAAAGGAGAAGGAATGCCTCGGCAGCGCCTTAGGCAAATTAGTTTTTTTTACGTTCGAGCAATCACGTCAATTGCAAGCTGTGCGAGGTAGGGAAGTTTTTAGTGCTGCGAGCTTAAGACAAACTTTTAGGTGGTTTCTCATTAATTACGACGGGCGGGAGGAGCGCTCCCAACCGATCCGGGCGCCGTATAGGACTCCGGTTCGTGGCCCTCTATCGGTGTTATTGTTAACTTTCGGTTACCCTAACTTAACTATACTATACTATACTATACACTCATCCTGGCGGCCGTCTCGGGAACCAGGCGAACTACTTCAAGCTCCGGGTTCGGCAATCTCTTTTTTCCGCTTGATTTATTGCAAAACCTTTTCAAGCGTTAAAAAGCAATTACAAAGAGCAGAGGGCCGAGGGCGGGGCAGATGGGTCCGCGATACCGGGCGAAAGGTGTTCTAATCTCATTATACAGAAAGTATCCACCTTCCTTGAACACCAAAAAAATACATTTCGAGCAGCGTTCCGGAAATATATCAGCAATTAAGTGGGCGAAGGACCAGGAGCGCCACCACCACTGGGCCATTTCTTATGATCGCCCAAATAAATTACGTGCAGAATACAGGTGTTCGCGAATGATCGCATGATAAATATTGTTTGCACAGATGCTATGAAATTTTTAAGAAGGACTCGACAGGGATGAATGTGACTGGGACAAAAATTTTGCTCAGGCACACTCCTGGAACGAAGTGCACCTTTAAGAAATCCGCTGTGACCCAACTGCACAATACAATCAATTATGATGGCCAGCAGAAGGGTCCCTCTATATAAAATTTATGAGCTTTTGAGTGCATATCTTTTGGGGATCGGTCATAGTCATAACTATTCGATACATATGTGTTTCATACTTTACCATAATCCTTCCGATTTACGACCAATAGACGAACGATTTGCAACTTGCAGTATCTTGAAACTTCACATGCATTTGCTCACTTGAGCACATGAGTTACGACTGCTTGCAGAGCTTCCAATTACACGGATTGGTAGTAAAGAAAAATATTGAAGTAATTCAATTTATCAATTTCATTTGACTGATAGTATGCATATGCTTTAAGATATAGTAAACAATATATACTTTTTTTAACTTCAACAAATTCCATTTTCAAAACACAGGAGTCGAATCTCAATTCAATAAAGTCGCTTTTAAAATCAAAAGGTCTATTTTCATTTCAAACAAGTCGAAAATAGGTCCAATTTTTCGATTCAAAGAAGCTTTATTTTTCTAGCTAATTGTGTTGGCAAATCTAAACAACAACAAATAATATGTAGAACAAAAGGGTCAAAAGACGATTTTATTGAATTGAAATTTGACCTTTGTCATTTGAAAATTGACTTTATTAAGTTAAAAAAATTAAGGTATGTAAAAATATTTCCTACATAATACAACAACTTTCTTGTCTAATTTTCGAACTAATTACAAAATAGTTAAAAAGCATACTAAAGTTAGTTGATTTGTACTGTTGTTATATATATGTTTTCATTTCAGTCTTACTTAATGTAATAATTATTAAAACCACTTTAAAATTACATATATGTACCTTCCAAAAGAATATTATATTTTTATGATATAAATACCTGCAAGAACAATTATTTATGTATACAATATACAACTTTGTATACAAAAATACCCGACTATTTCGTAACCAATAAAGAATTATTTATTGGAATTGAATCCCTACACTTGAGGAGATAACAACATTCGGAGAATTAAAACCGATTCGTCTTCCTCGGTGAAGATTCAAACTACTTCTGCAAGACGTCTCCGGAGGAAATTCAATTTCGGCAAGCCACATTAAAACTACTTGCCTCGAATACTGCAAATCATCGAAAATGGAAGAAGAAACTTCTTGAGTCGAAGGAGGTGCAAAATTTGTTGTACTAATTAATGAATTTACTTCAGAGGAGGAAGTTTTTACCGACATAAAAACCATGTGTGACACACGCATTTTTCGCTTTTTCCATTGATCATAATGTTATCAATAAATATAAAATGTTTGAGGAAGGAAGGACGAATCACCGCGAACGGAACCCAGTTCATGCATTGACCCCTATTGGACAAACATTTGTCAGATTGCCAGGTTTCCCTGATGCCAAAAAATTTTGCAGTGTTCAAACATTGAAACGGTTATTTCCACATAAAGTTGCTTAACATTTCCTTAGAAAATTCATGTAGCATACGTTCGATTGCAAAATATATTTTCTGATATTTTTATGGATATTATTTACAGCACCGAAAATTGCTATGGATTTACAAGGGAAAAAACGTAAATGTTTGTATTCCACAGAGATTTTGCAAGGGTTCTGGTGGCCTGTTGTTATGGTATATAGCATACCATGTTTTGGCAAACGGGGGTAGGAAAAAGATTTACCTACTCGCAATTTCACACAGTTTAATTTTTGGCCTACTTTCCGCGGGTATTAAATATATCAAGGATATTCTTATGATAACCGTTGAAAATTCAGAAAAAGAATTATGACTACTTATTATTTTTTGTAGCTATGAGCAGTTATTATTTTTCTGGTCTGATAGAATGAACTCTTTTTATAATCCTTCTAGTTCTAAAAATTGATTTTATTAAACAAAAAAAAAATACTTTGGAAATACTACTTCTCTGTTTTAAATACTAATATTTTAAGAGAAGCCTCACTTTACTTCGGTGAACAGCAGCATTGGGTATTTTCATACTTCAATTATTTTAGAATCTTACGGATTAAGCTCTATTTTGCGGAATAGTCTTATTTATACTTAATTTAGGTTTACAATAGTTTTATTTTAATGAACGAACTATTTATATAAGTCGTGATTTTTCAAAAGTTGATAGTGCACTCTTTAATACTTATATTTTCATTTCTTAGTGGAGAAAACCTTTCTTCATCTGGGTAAGTTTTGTAAAAAATAGTTAAGAAGATAATCATTTCTTTTCAGAAAATTCCCTTTTCTTCGTCGCAAATCCAATCGCAATTTGCAAATCTGATACATAAAGCCAAATTCTTTGAATGGTGGAATAGTTCTATCTTATCTATCTACGGTACTACGACATTTATCTCAAATGCGGAAGCGGAAAATTTTAGCGAGCCTCTTCCTACCGAGCGGCATAATAAGTTCGCTTCAGTTAACTCACTTAAATAATGGAATCAAGGGCGCTGTTAGAGCAAATGACCCTTGAAGTGCTTATCCACACAATAAAATCCCTTTCTGTTATGTAAGCGAAAGTAGCGAAGTTGCAGAGCACAGCGGCGATATCATTTTCACTTAACTCCGGAAAAGGATTAGCGTCTGCGTCCCTAAAACCTTGAGCTCGTGATTAATGACATTAGGCAAGAACTTGGTTTCTCCATTTTCCAATTTAATCATCCACTTATCAAATTAAACTGCTAGTCAAATGAGCAGATAAAAACTCTGATGCCGATGTGGCGTTCTTTACAACATGTTGGCTTTGGGTTAATTTTCAGCGATCTCTTCGTCTGATATTGCCTACGCTCACAGGGTCCTTTCCGCCCCCGCACGCCGCCCTCTCGTCACTATAGAGATTATTCAGAATTTTCCCTCCAGGAGTGATTTATTTCCAAAGAGTTGATTAAAACTTTTCAAGACAAAGAGCATAAGAAAAAGTTTCGTCGGAAATTCTAGAATACAAAGTTTAAGGAGCCACCGAAGGCAACTGGCAGGAAACAGGGCAACTAGCAGCCGTGGACTATAAAACAACAATAAAAAAATAAAATTTTCAAAGGTTCGTAAGACAGGTTGAAATATATTTTACATACATGTTGCCTGGTTATGTGCAAAAACGCTGAAGGGGTGTGAATGGGTTTGAAAATTTTGAAAAAAACATATTGAGTTCACCAACACCAAACAAGCGCCCAAGAGTACCTCAGATGTACGGAAGATGAATAAAGAATTACGAGCCCTTAACCGCTGCTTCATATTTTGGTAGAAAGGCAATAACCAAGGACGATTCTTGACTTGAGCTTATTGTTGCATAAACTGTTCATGCGGTCTTGGGACTAGTCCTGGACCTCCAGGCAATCAATAATGACGAAACGATAAAAAGATAAAAGGAAGAAAGAAAATAATCAGAATTATGTAAAGGGATTTTTCCTGAGGGCAGATATATCCCTGACTTTGGGGAGAACACCCCAAATAATAAGAAATATTTTTGATGTCCCTGAGACATAGGCAACTCTCGTGTTTCGCCGGGCAACAGTCGTTCTAAGTTTTATGTTGAGGTAATTTATGTTTGTCTGGGCTTTGTTTTGATCGTTCCACAAAAGCAAACAATATCGGGGGGTCTTTCAGATGACAAAGCTAATTAAATTTTTGGGCAGTTTCTGTCTTCTGTCCTCGTGAAAATATTTTTAAAGCTCAAATCTCTGCCCCTCGATTGGTACCAAACAAACGGAATGGAACGAAAAGTTTCCACCTTTTGATATCACTTAATTGCAAATTTATTCAATGTTGAAAATATTCTGTTTCTTGTTGAATTCGTGAAGCTTATTAAGTTTGAAATGTTTGTTGTATATTATTATCTTCTCATTTTAACATGGAATTTTATAGAAAAATAATATATTATATATGTAGTATATATACATATTATCCCCAATACCCCGCCTTGCGTCCTCCTTTATCTCCTTTCTATTCCGCCCTTATGTTACCACAAAATCATTTTAAGTCATGAAAATTATTAGATATAATGAATATGCAAATTAATATATTCAAAATATTCAAAAATTTCCTTGAAAAAATGGTGTAAATTTCAGCTCATTATAAGCAATATTTTTATCATATTTGAATAATAAAAGCATTTTTCTATTTTGGGACTACAGATTATTGTATGAAAGAAGCTGCTTCTACATATGATTTGTAAATTGCGTAATAGTAGTAAAGTAAATACACTGGCTTTATCAATAAGAGTATCAATGCCGCGTAAGCTGGAACCTGTTTTCTGAAGTTACATATAAGAGACTTCATAAAATGGAATATCAATAATTAATATTAAGATCGCAAATTTTTATTGTTGGTGGTGGTCTCGAAATAAGAGTTGATGTTTCAAGAAATTCCATCTTAAGAATTGAAAACAGCATACCCATATAAGAATTACTTTAATGAAATCAATGTTTTCTACAATGTTTTATGGGCATTTTAAGGAAATTGGTTTAAGGCATCAGCCTTTATTTAAATTAAACTCCGGTGCACTACTCACATAATATCGAACATAAATCATATAAATCGTAATAGAAAAGTTATATGTACACTCTCTGTAGTATCGTGCTAATCCTTTCCTCGTTTAGATATTTCATTCACATCCCTCTGCGAATTTCATTTCGCCTAATTAATAGCTCTTCCAAAAGTTTTCCCAACATCCCCGAAGTACTCAGCAACTACTATAGAAGCGAGTATGTCACGTGGAATTGAGTCTACTGCGTACGGCTTTTTCGGATTTAATTAAGTTAATCAATCTAAGTTAATTTTAAATGAACCAATTTAATAAATTAAGCGAAGCAAGTCATTTGCCTTCCATCTTGACTATCATGAATTCTCCAGTCGCTTGAGAGACTCCCACTGTAGCTGAAAGTAACATATGCTCCTTGAGCATCTAACACATTGCAATTTTGGGCGAACAAGATTTATTTGTAATTTAAATTTCCGACAAATGAAGAACGGATGAATTCATGCTTTTAGCACAGTGCCGTGCAGCATACGAATCATTTCAAAAAATCCGAAAAAATGGTAACTAAGTTCGTTATATCTACAAAAAGTTCCGATAAGCTCAGATCTCGTCTGGAGCGGTGTGAGCACGTGCTCCCATATTTAATGCCGGCAATTATTAAGACATATCACGTAACCAAAACGTTTCATAAATTTCAGAACAGACAAGCAACCTTGTACTCGCACAACTTAAGGCGTCGGAAAGTTTTCGATGATAAATGGCTTGAAGTAAAGTTCACGTCATTGGTTCCTCAAGCAGAATTTTTAGGCTGCCGCCTCCCAGATAGCAGATAAATCCTCACGAGCAGAGTCGAGAGATTTCCAAATTTTAAATTGTTCGGAAAATTGCGGAAAAATGTCTGCACATGATATCCCCAATAACCTATCCCTGATGGGTAGCAAATTGTGAGCGTAAAGATAAAAGGACCGACTGCGAAGCCGATTGCTTTCACAAGGGAGTAGCGTCTTGGGGGAGTCTGAATTAATTCCAGCTGTTAAGCTTCCAACTTGATTTATTAACTTTCTCTGGAAAGTGTTGTCTAATGCCGATAATGCTTATGAGATTTCATGATGGACACAATTTCCATCCTATAAAGAATAATTGCATAATATGTAGTGTACATTGTATATATGATACCCATAACGCTTTTCGTTTACAAACTCAAAAATAGACGGGCTTGTCTAACATATATATTTATGTATAATGTTAAATACATCAACCTGTACATAGTTTTGAATTATTCTTTAAAAATCCAACGACATATCACTAAGATTTAAAAATTTTGATTTACCTTGCTTATAACGAAAAAATTATTATTTGAAATATTTAAACCAAAAGGACTCCAGTTGTAAAATTATGATAATACAAAACATTATGCATACTGCAGTAAAAATATGTATTCCAGTCTGAAACGAGCTCGCCCAAAATTGAAGAAGGGCCCGGTATACACTGTTTGAAATAACAATAAATATTTAAAGTTCGAATGTTATGAGCCTGCAAAAGTAATTTATATACTTTTCTTCAAGTAAAGTTTATTGAATATTATAAAAATGTCAAAGCGCATTTTTTTCAAAATTTTCGTGTTTCTCTCTTAATATGAGTCAGAAAAATATAGGAGATGTGGTATCTAAATAAAGATATACATATGTATATAGTACTGTACATGAAAAAACTCGATTTCAATAAGAAATTTCTATATGGACGAAGGACGAAGGTATAAGGTACTTTAAATGTTAATATTGCTTTTGATCTTAAAATGCACCCAAAAGGTACTTTAATTTGCATCTGTATAATTTTAACTCCTAAATGGAATCGTAATTTATGAATAGCTTCTAAGGCAGTATGTATCATTGTCTTAAATGGGCGATTAAGCCAAAATTGAAATGCCTGTAAGTCGTCGCCACTGCAACCAACATTTTAGGTGGATTTATTAGAAAAGAAACACTACATTTAACACTATTCAAACTCAATTTGAATTCGTGTCATCTAAAATGAATTCGGAGGACTTCCTCTGCCGGATCCCATGGGTAGTTTTATTCTCCTATTTACGCATGACACGAAATGGCCTGCGAGAGAAATGTGCACCACCGCTGTTATCGCTGACATGATTCCATTTGAAATTGAATACCAACAGAACTCTACGCCATTTCGGATAGTAACCACATCCAGAGCTGTAAATCTCTTCAAAATTTCGGTTGCAGGCTTTTAATTTGTTGAACACCATTGATGCCAGAATTCCATCGGTGGACTGCACCAGTTCTAGAAATTGAATTGAAATCAAAAATTTTCTACAGAATTTCTCACCGCCTCAATTATGTAGATATACCAATTTTCCTTCAAATTAAATGTACCAGGATTATTCAGTTTTCCGGTGAATGATTTACTTTTTACACAAATCACAAACTTGAGAGGATCTGTCGGTCTCACGTAGTGTCTGAAACCACTGGGAAATATAAAGAAATAGAGCCAAATAATTTAAAAAGTAGAAAAAAGGAACTATTGTTACTCGGCTTTCACCTTCGAATGTAATAAAAAGTTAAGGCACGTAGCGAGCATCCCAAAGATGGCTCCGGGGGAGAAAGTGTACCCAATAAGGTTTGCACCTACATTCGTCGGTTTAGCCACCAAGCAAATAAAATATATCTGTATTTCCTTTTCTTGGTTGAAATACTTCTGCATCACGTACTCAATAAGTCAATTTCTGAAGTGAAGCCCTGCGGTCTTTGACTATCCTATTAAATTCAGAGGAATGCCTTTCGCCACCGTTGGCATCCAGAACTAAGCAGCAAACAGGATTAGGGCAAATCCATATATTAAGACCCCATGAGGGTCAGCTGGCGTCGGGGCACCCCCGAATTCACTCAATCGAGATTTCGTTGATAAATAAAAGAAAAATCGCTCTATCAGCAGGCCATCCAATGATTATTCGCCGAATCTGAAATTGTTAACAATGCGATAAGAAGGACAAATTTTAATGGAGGCGAGTGAAAATCCCATAAACCAGCGCAAAAATCATGGAAGTAATCTCACGGAAAGCTTTTACACAGATTATAGTATTCATAAAAGGAGGTCAGGAGGGCAGGAAATTTCACCCGCATAAATGCCTGCTATTGATTCGCCGACGTTCCTACGATTTAACTAGGACTGAAGTAGCGAGAAAAAGCTTCTTAGGCCGCAGCCGGAATTAAGCAGAGCACCCTGGGACGCCTGCTGAATTTGGCAATGTACCATGGAATTATTTCCACAAACAGCTCATCCTTTTAGTGAAATCTGGATGAAGTCGAAATTAATTTCATACAAAATTATTAGTTTGGCTAGATCAGTGCCAATCGCATCCCGAATCTGCGGCACATTTCCCGCGCATGGAGATTATTAATGCCACCTTAGTCGCATTTCCTTCTTCAGCGTCCCCAGATTTGCTTTCCTTAAGTGAGGACTATGAGACACATCCCTAAGAATATATTATATTAATTACAAGTACAAGGTACATAGGCCCAAATCCCGGAAGGTTTTGCAAAGGTTTACTCTCGAACAGAGCGTAAGGAAACCTTTTTATCCTTGTCTTGATAGTCTTTATTGTGTCATTCCGTGTGAAGAACGCATAGTTGCAGGGATTATGTTTCATATTCATATATATGATGTAAGCAATATATGGTTTCATTTTAAGGATTTGTGTAGAAAAT
Organism: Tolmerus cingulatus; assembly: GCA_959613345.1. Lineage (NCBI taxonomy): Eukaryota > Metazoa > Arthropoda > Insecta > Diptera > Asilidae > Tolmerus > Tolmerus cingulatus. Next base: position 5,978,332 of record OY390708.1, read on the forward strand.
CCCTTAAATTGATTACAATTTTAACGAGAAAATTCTTCTTTAATGATGAAAATAGCTTTTTGTTTAACACATCTTAAAGCAATTAATCAGTTCTTAAACTGAGTAACGTTGTGTCGTTTTTCACCGCCTTCTCTTGAAAATAAATAAAATCCGAATCAATCTTTAAAGATTCGGAAGTTGAAATAAGAAGCAGAGCAAATTTATAATTTTATTTCAATTAACCACTCTGGTCTTGAAAGTTTTTTAAGCAAAACCATTTTAATAATTTTGAAGTTGCAAATATTCGAGTACCATTGTTGTAATTTGATTATTATAAATTAGTGATTTTGGTTAAATACATATATGCATTTGTATGTACATATTCATTTTAAGTAACAAACTAGAGGCATAAATGAATTTTAAAGTAACTTAAAAGCGATTAATATGAAGCTCATGAAAGAATTCCCTATAAGTGGGGAATGAGCACTATACTTTCTGCAGTCAGAGTTTTAAAAATTAGTTCAGCTAATTAAACAAGTTTTCCAATTAAAAGAACCATTTTCGTAATTATTTTATGACCCATGAACGCGGGTTGGGACAATATTTTATACTGCTCAATCAGTAACAAAAAATAAAAAACCCTTTGTAATCATGACTATTTTACTACGACCTAAAAATTAAGTTTGTAACAACCTGTCCTTCACTACTTTTTGGAGGACGAATTTAGATTAAATTCTCCTTGAAAAAAATTCCATTACTTTGAAGTATGATTATAAAAGGATAGAAAGATATTGACAACAATAATTGGGCTAACACAAAATGTTGAACAAATAATGCTGACTTTACCACTAATGGAAGAACCTCAGAATGCTTATTTGAGCCCAACCAACCCTTTTTATTTATCTGTGAAACCCTTCCTCGGGGCACTTAAAAATCTAAAGACTCCCAACCACGTACCCAACAGATATCTTCGTTTGTTTGCATTGAATTATTCAGTCCCGCCCTTTGGTGAAAAATGTGATTGCAGAGAATTTAGAAGGTTCCTCATTTAATTAAATGTAATTAAAGAAATGTTCCTTTGGTTTCTGCAAATTTACGAGTGGAATCTTTAGTCATCGGATACGTCTCTCTTTTAAATTTAAATGAGATCAACGAGATTTAAATCTGTATTAAATCATTCTCCAACACCATCTTCATTGGTTATATTACAGCACACCAAGGATGTCTAAAAGTAGTGGTTTATTTTGTTAGAAAGAAAATTCCGCATTTTGGCTTTCAGTAAATTACTTTTGGATAGCTTTATGGATTCGAAGAATTTTACCATCGAAATAATGTCAGCACACTAAATTTACTTACTTTTGCTGTTATAAGAAAGATAATATATCTTGTAATAATATTTTGAAGTATGCTTATTAAAGCTGTACCTACTCTACAAATTGTTAGTCATCAAATATTTTTAAATCGTTACTAAAAACGAAATGGAATACCCAAGAATCAATCCAAAGTAGAAAAGGACGTCGAAAATAATTTTCCCAGATTTTGAGTATTCTCGATGGAATTCGTTTTCCTTGGATTTTGTTTTTGCCCAATCACTATACGAGATAAAGTCGATCACGTACGTTCAGAGATGTTCTGCGCCAAATGTGAGCAAAATTGCCTTGCACTTTTATCAATCATCCTGGAAGTAGCTTTGTGTAATACATAGTAGGTAATCATCAGCTATTGGTTAAAATCATTTAGCTTTCAGCTAACTTACACCGAGCTCCTGATAATAACAAACTGTTTCTGCCCTCGGGGAATTTCATCCTCCTTACTTTCGTTCTAATGAGTTCATACGGATAGCTGCAGTCGAACGTGACTAACTAGTTTGCTTGCTCTCCTTGATATAAAATGAAGTTAAAACAACAAATGATGGAGTAATTAGTTTCAATTTGATACCAGACTTTTCACTATCTCCAGAAAACTTTCGCCCCCATTAGCCGCAAGCTTAATTAGTGTTTATTGAAAGAACGTGATTTTCAGACCTTAAACTATTTGCGGACCGGATGACAACATTGTTAGGAAGTGCTCTCTGTGGACCCAAAACTTCATCGTGCTACAGAAAAGAGGTCTAATAAATCCGATGAACGTGTATCAATTTCAGCTGGCGCCTTCATTAAATCAGTCAAAGCAGCCAAACATACTTCCATACCTCCATACCTTACATACATACCTACTTCCGAATATTTACTTTCGATTCGCCTTGCTTTTAATGTATTATTTCTTTAAGATTAAATTTCATAATTCGTATACTTTGAAGTTTTATCCGGAAATCACTTCGGGGCTTTGGAAATTTTTGGCGGTTTTCCAGCATTTGCACCATTTGCAGACAATTCCTCCAAAAGTCAAAGTAATTTTTAAAAATCGCCTCATTAGCTGAGTTCTGGCTTCCCCGTAAACTCATTGTGGGGAGTTTTCGTTTTACGAGAAGAAATTTCATAATTATTTTAATAATGGTAATTGGTTTCGAAAGAACACCAACATTAATAAAATTTATAATGAAATATTTTAAAACACAGAAAAATGTATGTTACTGGAAAAGTTCACTTACACTTTCTTGTGCACAATTCTCTTCTAAACGATACAGAAAAATCAGTAGAATGAACGAAAGGACGAGTTTTAGAAGATGTGGTTTTGTATTTAAAAATGAAAGCCATTTTCACTGATTTCTTGTGCTCTAATTTTAAGTATTTAAAATTTCAAAGTACGATTAGTTGATACTTTACAAAGTGCATCAACAATAAATTTAAGCTCTGTGTGAAATAAAAGATGAGTGAAAAATCATTTGAGAGGTTTTATGATTAAAAAAGTTTTTAGTTAAGCCCTAAATACATATAACAGAAACATACTCTGCAGTAACTGGATGCCGGAGCGGACAATACAAAAGCGATTAAAACTCGAGGATTAAAAACTTCGTATCCTAAGTTTAATTCCCTTCAATGGAGATAAAAGTGGATTAAGCATTCACTCACACATCGACCAAAGTTTATAAAACAATTCCGACCCTTTTAGATATTGCCTCTGATGCTCTCCTGCGGATAATGATTCACTTGGCGCACAACTTTTCTGTTGGGAATATAATCAAATTTGGGAGTTCTGAGCTTTGCTCCCGTTTCGAATATTGATTAAAACGGGCAAAGCAGCAGAAGTGTAATTGCAATAAAATTTGAATAGAAAAGTCTGTTCCCCACATTTTTACATTTTTTTTGAAAACTCCGAAATTTTTTAAAAAATTTCTGAGAACTGCGGTCACCTGTACAAAGTTTCTTTGAAGGACACATTTTTAATGATACTAATTATTTCAACTTATGATTAAAAGTTTCAGGAAATGTTTGTGCTGCTCCTCTGAAATAATGTTTTATCTTAAACTAAAGGAGAAAAGGTTCTACAGCCCAAAAGCAGGGATGCGTACTCCAAATTAAAAATAAAATACGTTTCATTAACCTTTCCATATCTCCCGCATAATTTAGAGGAAGGGCTCCTATTAGGAGAGTCAAATTTGCTTCATATCCAAGAGGTCTATCCTATCTCCAGGAAATTTATGTGAGTTTACCGGAAAAGATCCATTCATTAATTAAGCTGAGGAGCAATTGCAAGGCCTCATTAAAGCACTTTTAAAACACAAGCAGTTCTTATCTGATTCCTGCGTTAATATTTTCCTGAGACTCTTCCAAGAAGTAATTAGATGGGAAAAAAGAAGCGGAAAAGGTGGACAGGGACATTTCAAGAAACAGAAATAGACAATCTAATGGTCATTTAGTGACTTAAAGCCCTTCGTGGGAGCTCAGAAAAGTCTTAAACTTAATTTGAAGGGTGAGTTTAAAGTGTAACTCCAGAGTCGTGCGACCTGGTTTAAATTAAATGGTCTCAAATCGACGGAGCAGGTATCCTTAAGACCTCCAAAAATCTTAAATCCGCAGCGGGGCATATTCTCCTCGTTGGTGCATCCTTCCAGGACCAATTGACATGTGTCTGGTCACGTTTCTGGAGCTCAGAAGCCGGCTCTGGGGACGGCATGCAGTCGCTACTATCGTCCTGACAGAGGAGGTCTGCACTGTGGCTATATTAAGCGGACCTCAGATTGCTCATTCAGAACTCCCCCTAAATGTATCATTACGTTTATAGAATTGAATAGGAATGGATAATTGAAAGTAATCCCCAGTCGGTAATAATGAGACAATGATGCTCACTGTGTGCCAAACGGAGTTAATTGGAAATCCGTACCAAGTGGCTTCGTTTAAAATGAGATGGTCTCACGTGGGCCTGCCTGCTGAATGAGAAAACTTCTTCAGTTGCGATTTTATGATACTAAGCGCAATTATTGCGCAACCATTTCCAATTTACTCAGGTACCTACTTATGCAGGACCATTTCGGGAAATAGGTAGGTAACCGTTTGGGGACTTCTCGAGTGTGACGGCCAGAATTTCATTTAGGGGAAATATGGTAATAAGGAAAATACTCCTGTATACCATTGACATTATTAAACTGATTGCGGGAATTATTACACTTGGGGTTAACAAGCATGAAAACAACGTACTTTCATCGTTAAATACCAGATTATATATTTTCCTGTAATTTTTCGTTTTCATAGAGGAATATGAATATTTAAATAATCCCATAAAATATTTAATCATCTACAAACGATTTTTTATCAAGCACCTGTACAGGTACAAAAGGATAACATATCGGTAATGCGACAATCCTTTAAAATAAAATAAAAAATAGTTTTAATAATAATAATTTTAATAACCTATTGAAATAAATTTTTAGGAGAAAATTTTTTTTCACAATAACTTTAATATAACCATTATTCAAAAAATCAGAGTGGATGAAAATTCAATTTTTCCAAACGGCATATGTTTTCATGAAAAGAAGTGAATTAAAGGTTGAAATTAAATTGTTTTTAAAAATTGGAATTGAAATTAGGTAGGTGAGTTTCCATTCATTAAGCAATTTTAATTAGGTTATTATAGTTATTCCGTTAGACAAATCGACACATATGTATATGTGATTTGTGAAAAATCAATGTAAACACGCTTACCTACTACTAAGTAGTTGTAGAATTAAAATTTTCACTGCATCAGGTCGTAATTTTCAAGACGTCTCTATAGCATAGTTCAGATCCATTTTATAGTTGAAGTATTGAAACTAAGATATGTATGGTAACTTAGTAAAAATGTGTCCTGATACATTTTCTTGACTAGTGAAACTTGAAGTAAAACAGTAGTTATACTATTGATTCTCCAACCTTAGTTTCTATCGAGTTCTACTAATCTCACTTCCGCTGTTCCGTGTCGAGCTTGTTATTTATATTGAGAAACCTCATTACGATTTTGTTGAAAACTTCTAGTTTTGTGATTAATTACGTCTGCACAAACACCGACACGAAGTTGCCGTTTAAATGCGTCTTTGTATGCTCGCGTGCGGTAGACGTTTAATAGAAATTATATCAGGTTAAACCTCTGATTGCATCGAACCCAGTCGTTATAGTTTTAATTCACTCAACCTTCTTGTACTTTGAGTATTTATTTGACCCGGGAAAGTGTACCTCAACTCCCTCGCAGCATTTATCAAACGAAATGTGGTATTTCGCTAATTGCTTTGCATTCAAATTAATGCTAACAATATTTTATATTACGCGGAAAACCTCAATTGCGTACACCCGCAGTGAACGCCAGAAATCGCATTATTCCATTTATTCAAATCGGTTCGAGGCACAATACAATTATTTTCACGCCTTCAAAGAACGTAACTCAGCGAATGTAGGTTATTTTGGCTGTAAGTTACAATAACTTACCGTGAACTCATTACGGAATCAAAACACCTCGCATCGATTCTCTTTTCACAAACGTTGGGAAAGTAACCCATTTCAAAGTATTTTCCCGGAAAAGGAGTTTTCCTTTGGAGTGTTACTAAAAAACAAAATGTACCTACGTAGTTTAGGGCAGACTCGTTCAATTGTCGGCGGCTCGTGGAAAAGTGGTACAAAACAAACGGATTACTTTTGTTGGGGATTTACTCAACTGTTAGGAGATTTTCTCGACAGGCGTTTAGCCTCGAAATCCTTAGACATTTGCAGATTGAAGGGAATGCTTAAATGTACTTCAGAGGATAGTATTTTTTTTTCCACAAAAGGGAGCTTTCTGTTGCGTGTGCCAGAAATTATCTTTCAAAAGCGGCAGAAAAGCCCGAATTTTTTAGAATAAACCGAAAAAGAAATTTCAGACTAAATAATTCTAAATATAATAATTGTTAGGCAGTCTGTAAGATAATTCAGGTAAACACATTCTATCTGCAATCTTTGTTTAAAAATGTTAAGGAGTTCAACATTTCTCTTTTAGGAAAATTCTCTAGATAACGTAAAGCGTGGGTCCATCTTTTCGATGGCAACGGATATTCATTTAATTCTGCCAATGATACTGATAACTTCTGCGGAAAGATAATATCTAAATATAAATTGATATTCTATTCCGAAAGGTCAGAGTGAATTCATATTTTACATACTTTAAAATATATCTTAGCATGTTTGATCTTACTACTTTACAAAAGTTACTGAGGATTACTTACTCTTACTAATTTCTGAAGGAAAAATCCATTCTTTGCCATTTTCAATGTGATGCCAGAACTTTATAGTGCTACTAGCTACGATTTTTTTTTCTGTCGATCAAACGACAGATGTATTCGAAGGATTATTTTGTATAATATGTATTATAAAATAATTAATTATTGATTACAAGGAGAAGATATAAGAAAACTTTTCACATCTGTTGGAAAATATCTCAGAAACTGTTGGCCCTATTGTATAACGGAATAATGACTAAATAAGCTAAAAATCGATTAGTACTTTTTATAAAATAAATTTATAAAGTGAAATATTGTAGCAAGTGATAATAGTTAGATATAGTAAAATAGATAGTGTGAGGGTTCTAGGATATTTTTATGAATAGAAGTTATGCTAGGATTATAAAGCCTTTTGATAAAAATAGAGGGACGTATATTGTACATTTTTGATGCATTTTGTCCTAAACCACATAAATAAAAGCGTTTAAAATATCAAGTAGAAAATTTGATACTATGGGTGTTACTTTATCATTTAAAAATACAACTGCAATTTCCGGAGAGTTGCTTTCTTAAAACAAACTGCAACGCCCGAGATGGCATAGTGCCCGTCTCTAGAAAATCTCAACTTAGCCCAACAATTCTTCACTTTTGACCTTAAATTCTTCTACAAGTGGATCGAATTTCTTACAATAAAGCCGCAGAGTTGGCAGAGCAAGGTATAGTACATTTGTCCGGGCTTGTTAACTCCTGTAGCGATGTTTGTTTGTTTGTTTGCTTGCACAAAAAGCAGCCTGAATACGTTTGACTCTTAGCTCGTCTGTTAAATGGTAAAAAGTGAAAGAGGATCGAAACCAAACGAAAATATTTATCCTGCAGGCGTTTCGCTGCACTTTTCCCTCCATCCTCCGAGGAGCTTCGACTATCTGGGCATTGTTCGGAATATGAAGTAAAATAAATAAGAACGCGGGGGTGGGCGTGGATGGAAAAGGCGAATGAAATGAAAGGGCGAATCCATTCACATGTTATGCACTCGAAAGGGCCAACTTGGAGGCAATACACCTGAAGTGGAAATGTTTTCCAGGATCCAGCTTTTCATGCTAAATGGCTCTCTCAAGTGCATTTATGTAGGTGGCGGAGCCGGAGGATGCTGGCTGGACCGCCTCCGGGTGTTTCATGATTGGAAAAATTAGAGATGTGGAAATTGAAAGTTAACACCAGGGAAAGGTACTTCGTCTTTCTGGCTCGTAGATTCATTAAATGTACGACCCGGTTCTCAGATTGCCAATTGAGGATAAATGAATTTCCTGCCGACACATTAGGCCCTGCTCAGAACGAGGACACTCGTTTATCAAGCCTTTTGCAGCGAGTGCAAATGGCGCTGTAAAAATGGTTGGCTGGTTCGCGCCAGCGAAACTCGACTGTGGAAGGATGTTGCGGAACGGGGAAATGAAGCGTCGTCCTTGGGAGTCCCTACGCGACTCGGCGCTGTTCTTTTTCATTACTCCATAACACGTGCCTTTAGTGCTCCATTCAAGAAAATAAAATGCTTGCAATACCGCACAGATTTATATTATTAGATAACTCACCCTGTGAAATGGGTGTCATAGTTAATTTGCTGCAGTTACATTTAAGGGGTTGGCTAAAACAACTTAATTTGAAGAAGTGAGTGTACGATTTAATTATTAGCTATGTAAGCTGCAACTAAAGGGGCGAATTTTGGAAAAATTGTATACACTTAAATTTAAATTCGTAGAAATTTATAAAAATATTCAGCATAAACAAATATATGTATAGTATCTTGGTATCTCCTTGTTTTTAAAATGAATAATATTTTAAATATTACAGTGGTTTTATACTTTCGAGTCCTTTATGCATTAAATATTAACTGAGGCACCCATGTGCCCACTAAGCAGACTTTGATCGCGTTTGGTACTTACCGCTTGCCGACTGCCCTGGTCCAGGCTCGGCTCAACTGCTGTCCGGGGGAGCCCAGCCAAGCCATCCTTCCCCGACGGAGTCCCTGAAAAGAATGAAGGGAGAAGCTGGCTGCTCCCCTATTTATAAGCTGACCGCTCACAGCCAGGAAAGAGTCCTGGTCCAGGCTCGGCTCAACTGCTGCCCGAGGGGATCAAATTCAAATCTCCCGAGTCCTGGAGACGATCGCCTGCTGTACTGCCGCCCTGCTCCCGGCGGGGGAGAGCTAGAGAGGTGAGGAGAGGTCCCTCTGGCTATAATCGCTCCAGCTTCCGCGTCTTCGGGAGCGCCGCGATCCCAGTCCCTGTTTATTTAATTCTTACGCGATCACCACTCTCTGGCTGTTTTTCACACTGATCCTGTTCATGGATTTATTTTTCCCGGTTCTTCTGCACCTAGCGCCTTCGCATATCAGATTATCAATAACTCAATACCTAATTTGTTTTTACTCTTATTAATTTTTTATCTTTTATCTTTACTAAAAATAGGTATATAAATGAAAGCTATGAAATCTACTAATTTTGCAATTGATAGTGCATATTATTTAAAAAATAAAGGCTATTGAAAATCTATATTGTTTTTCAATCGTAGCTTTTCTTGGTTTAAATTATTTAAAGTCGTTTATCAACTGAATGAACATTGTAAAAGTACTATTCTGTTTATTTTTTAAATCTTTAATAAAGTACTTATTTAATTTATTCAAAGAAAATGTGTATATGAATTTAATTTTATTTTTTAATCCTTATAGCTACATTGCTAAATTTCTCTAAAGGAAAATGTCGTATTCCATAGAAACAATTTGCGGAAAATAAATTTTGTTTGCAATTAATTCTCTGATCTCAAAACCAAACGCAGCTGCAACTTGCAACTGGAATGCATTTCCCAATTTTTATTATTTTTGTTCGATTATTAACTTTTCCGAGTGGTGACTAAATGAACTTAAAATAAAATGCTCAATTTTTGGCGGTCATTTTGGGTCGGCATATATGTTAGGCCGGAATATGTAGAACCTTCACACAAAAAATGAATCTGTTAGCGTTTAGGCGTAATTGGACAACAAACAAACAAACAAAATTTCGATTTTATATATATACATAATTTCATTTGATATCATAAAATCCATTGGACGATCATTGTTTTTGTGGTAAATATTAAACTTAGCAGAAAGCACGAATATTGACCAATGTGAAGCCCTAAAGAGCCCATTGAAATAAAAATGAATGTATTGTTTTAGAATTACAGGATGGAATAAAACATTTAGATCCTTTTCCATTTTTTAATAATTTCTTTTATTAGTACATTTTATTTATAGTATAAAAATATTTACAGAAAATTTTCGAAAAAATACAAACCTTCAATTAAAAGTTTTAAGTTATGTAATGTGTTTTCTTCATACCTCTAGCAATAATGTCACAATTATATGAACTTCTCACGTTCTTCGCCTGCCGGTCGATCGTTCTAGCGAAATTTGATTTCATCTCTTTGTATTATTTTAACAAGGAAAATATAGCAAATAAAATTGATTTCTTAAATCAATATCGAAATTAACTTAGAATATTCTCTAACTAATTACACGGGTTAATTTCTCATTATTATGAATGTCTCTTATTACTTATCAACATCTTACTTGTCCAATGTCTGATTACTAAGTAACCGTCGCTGCTTCAAATTATGTCGTACCTTAACGTTATATTTATTATACAGCTTAACGTATTATAGTACAATTATACAAAAGAATGTAAAAATAAAACGAACACAGTGTCAGCTAACGAACAGAGGAGTGTAAAGTATATAAGGAGTTGGTTCTGATATGACTTATTTGATGAGCCAACGTGTCCATGGTACATTGCAGCTGGATTATCACCTGCAACATAAAAGTAGATTTTGTCATTAAAGGTGTGCACACACTGCGGCAAACATTTTTAAATTTTAATCCTAAGAAAGCACCGAACAGGAATGTAAGACAAGCAAGCAACCTTTCATATCTCATCTGAGAAAACAATCATATGTTGTTGTCAAGAGGCGCCATAGGGTGCCCCTATTTATTTTTCTACAGCAGAACTCCCGCTTCCTGGTTGGGAACTTTCCGATTGGCAATTCTTCGGTTGTGTGTGTCAAAGGAAACAAGGATTCCCATATATCCTGCAGTACCTGCTGTTCCGGTAGAATGGAAACAGCACAGGATTTTACGTTCGGAATCGTAACGTGCACGTCCCGTGCAGCCATTATTCCGCACCATATGCACCCACTTCAAGAAATAGCTCGGATTCACGGCGGAACACATGTTCATCGTAATCATATAACACCTAATTCTAGCATTTTACATATTTTATAAGCCTTCAGCTCCACAACATCAAAATCGATCGGAATTCGTAAGCAGCACCTCTTTTCAATTTTGTACCTGGCAAATTTACTCCTGATCAGACGTTCCCATTTTCGTTTTCACTCTTGTTCCCTGCCATGGATACGTAATGCAGTTCAGGGAAACGAAAGTGGAAATTTTTGGCAAACAAGTTCAGATGTGAGGCCGTTTTCTCACGTATCGATTTTTATGGTAAATTAGCTACATACGTCTCTAATGTAACATCCACCTTTTCGATCCCAACCTGTACGATGAGTGGTTGGAAGAAGTGAAAGTTGATGAACTTCGACCAAATATTTCCTTAGTATAGGTAGATTTTTCCAATTCATTTTCCCCGGCCCCATATTCCTATGAAGCACCCTGTAACCATTTTTTCTAAGAAATATAATTGAATGCCGATAAAGTGCTTTTCCATACGTTTTTGTTTGGTTTTCGTATACACAGAATTTTAAACTTTTGATAAGAGTACCTTACGCAACTTGGCAGAAGAAAGGAATTTTCAAATAGTAATTTTTATTTATATGTATACCTAATAGCTTTTTATATCCATATAAAAAAATATCGCAGAAAACCCGGTCCACTTCTTAAGTAATTTAGAGATTTAAAGTCCGTGGTCTTTTAATTTGAAAACTTAGACTTGCAATACGATCAGCTACAGGCACATAATAGGCTTCATTATGGGAACATATACCATACAAAAACATAAACTGAAGTATTGTAAAAGTACATTCTTTGTCTTCACGATATTGACGAGAGTACTTAAGTGAAATGATAATAGTATCTATTTTTATAAATACAATTCCTCAATATTAACGTTATTCGCAATAATTTTAAAATCGTTCAGCAATCCTTGTTAACTATTATAATATTAACATGTAATTACTTTTGAAGCGAAATGGACTGAATTAAATAACGTTTTATGTGAACTCTATAAATATTACATTACATTTCTAAGAAATATTGCAAGTATGCCGACGTAGATATAAATTTTACGACGTTGAACTTTTCGAAAAGTCGAATTGGATCCTATCCTTACGATTGTACCTTTAGGATTTTCTTAGAAGTCTTTGAGATATTTTTGTGCAAACTTCTTTGAACATTTTTTCCTAGAAGAAAATAAACTTTGTAAAAGAAGAAAGGAAAATATCTTCAAAAGCAAATAAATCTAATATCGATAATTTAGTAACAGCTTAAGAGTCTGACGTCTTAGTGTTAGAATTGATTTTTTGCTATAGATCGGATAATCCAGGCGTTAGCTATTAAAAAAATTCGAATTCACATAAAGATTTCATAAATAAATTTACAAAAAAAAATATATTTCAATTTTTGTTTTTGTACGTAACATTTTAGACTTAAAGCATTACGAAAAAAATGTACGATTGAGTTTCAAGAAAATAAAAACTATGTAAAGAAAAGGTAATAATAGTAAAAAAGAGTATTTTGAATTTTATTTCATAATTGTATCATTTGAGTCTGCAGAAATCGCTCCGCTTCAGTAGTGAGAATTGATTTAAATTTTCTTGAAGTGAGAAGAATCAATTGCAAACAAATAGTTTGAAGACGGAGTTTTGGAACCTAGTAATTGCTTTTACAATTAATTTTTAATTTTTTATACTACAGCAACTTAATCTAGGTGTACTGTTGGATCAAAAATGCCTTTAAGATTTTTGTAGGTGCTGTTGACTCACCGGGTGATAAAGTGCAATAATTGTAAGCATCGTACACCTACACAACATTTCTGAGTAGAAAATTAAGTCTTGTTATTATTATTATTAAACTTTCTAGAGTTGCAATAGCAGGCTTTTTCAGACGAATAAGTAACTTAATTGGAACTTGCTATGTAGTATCTTAATCCCCTTGGTTTCAGCATCCCCGGGAGCCAAGAATGGCGAAGTTGATGTTGAATCAACAAGGGATCTACCTTATTAGGGATGCAAGCATATACTGAATATTTTCGAGAGCTCCTTGAGGAATTTGCATACAGATGAAGTTTGCTGTCCAATTTCGAGTTATTGTTACTTTGTCGCTCAGTTTTTAAGGAACTTATTGAGTGCCAGGGAGTTTAACAGGAAACTCAAAACTTTTCTGTACCCTAGCTAAACTCGAAATTCACTTGGAAAAGCCATAAATCTTTTTACATGTTTCTCACATTTGGCTTCGACAAAATCAAAGGAAGAAAGTTGAAGTAACATACTCATCGGATTAAAAAGTTTCCTTACACGTGCGCTAGTCGAAATGTTTAGGAAATGCTGAAAATCCTTAAAGAAACGGATGCGACCACCGACACTACAGATAATCCTTCCTTACAATAACAGCTTCCAAGTAATTCTTTCCTATAATCGGATAATAAGTTTGAAATTGGGTTCCTGGCTGTCTTGACCTTGCGGAGCTCATAAAACCCAGAAAAAAGTTTAATCTCCACATCGGAGCCCTAACGCGTGGGGGCTCCGAAGATCCAGGAGTAGTGTGGATGACCCTGGAGCGGTCGGGAGATAATTTTGTGAGCTACACTAATTTACTTAAATTATGATGTGATTACTCTGCCCAAGGCAGACAAATCGCAGCGGCCACCATTACATGAGACTTTTACGTTTTTCAAGATAGGGTCGGCTCGGACAGGGCTCCAGCAAAACCGAATAAAAATTAAATTTTTCGTGTTTACCCTTATGCCTCGCCTTCATCGCCTTCATCCATTTTTCCGTTCCTCGTCCTAGAAATTCGGGCTGGGTATAAAGCTAATTTTTTCCCGAAATTGATTTTCTCCAAACAATGGAATGGAGTTGATGTATTTTTCTGCAAAAGGACCCCCTCTGGTCAGGCTGAATACTTTCGCCATTCTTCCCTCTGTGATGGACTAGGCTTTTGGGTTAAAATCCCCCCCGACGTTCGAAGCCCAGAATTAAGTTACGAAATCCTAAATAATTGATGGCCGACAAAAGTTAGTTGACAACAGGCTTCTGGAGCGAGGGGACGTAAGAAAAGAGACCCGTTCGCAAAGATCTATAGTAATTGAATAGGTTCTACCCGCCTGCTGGGTACGGAGCGTTGCTGAAATCTTGACTAACAAGTCAATGTCGCCACTCAGTCCCACCCCCGGGGCATCATCCCTGGATGTAAATTAATTTAGGTCGCGTACCAATCCGCAACCTAATGTTGTAAATGGTTTCCCCCCTCAAACAATATTTTAAATTTGTCACGACAAATTTATCTTTTGAACATGAATTATTGGCGCGCTCAGGGTGAGGGCAGTCGCCTGCACCGCCCCTCGCAGGCCTGGCGGCCTCGCAATATATTTGTGGACCCATTTTCCAACACAATTGCAGAAGTTTTCCGGTTTTTCTGGTATAAAACCGGAGAAAAATGTGTGACCCATTTCACAAAATATGGATTTGTTCAAAATTACGCAACAGAAAGGGAGGGTGAAGAGGTTATTAATTAAAAACATATCGCCGTGTGAACGCCCTGGCCAAAGGCCATTAATATTTTAATGGAAGCAAATCAATAACTGCAATTCATCGGTAGAACGCGACATTGTTCCAAATTTATGGTCGATTAAAAGATACCTAAAGTCCGCCTCATTAAGCAATTGTAAAAGTGACAACAACCTAATTAGTTACTAGAGCAAAATGTTTAGAATTATTATTTCCACTGAGTTTTGATACACCTATCTTCATTTTTGTGCATTAATCAAAATGAATTGCACCGCATTAATTAGTCAGCGAACATTAAATTGAGTTTCAGATATCTTTTGTGCTAAAGTTAATGAATTAATAATTTCATTTAGGAAATGTACACCTCATTAAAGCGTATATATCATAAAAAGCACAGACGCATTCACGTAACATAATTTCAGCATTTTGTCTCTAATGCCTCAAGCACTTTCAAAAATACTGATGCTCACTATTATTGACAAGAACTAGTTCTGAAACCCGAATTACAGCGAAACAGAGAGTTAAAATGAAATTCTAGAAAGAGGTCTTTTGAAATGAAATTTGGAAGAGCCTTCCGACTTCTATCCTCACCTGTATATTTTACAAAAGCAATTGCTACCGACTTTCCCTACCAAAATAGTTTCTAACAAATGTAGAATTTGAAAAACAATTTTTAATAAAAATCCGTTCTATTTTATTTCTATAGTTATATTGATATCATTTCGAAAAATATCCCTAAGATATATATTTACTAGTGGATAAACATTTAAATAAAGTTATAAATATAAGGTCATCAATGAATATTCCTTTTCATGATTACATATTTTGCATATTCTATGCCAAACCTGCTTCTGGATTATTATTTCTGAAAATGTTAAAGTCACCCACTAAGTCTTTTTATTTGGTAAAATTTTCCAAATTCAAGGTAATGTTGATTTAATCTTATAAAAAGTTAATGAGATTTCTTAAAATTGATAAGTATAACAAGCTGATTACAAAAAATGAAAATTTAAAAAGTGTGCTTTGTAAAGCTCACAATATTTGTTTTTCATCTAATCATTTGTATGTCTCCTTTTAAGGGAAGGAAAATAACAAAAAACGAAGTTGTTGTCATAAGGCGAATTCAAGACTTTTAATTAATTTAAATCCAAAGCATTTTTAATTAAGAAGTCGGTGGCAATTTAATTTAGGTATATGATTTGTTCATTATAGCTAAGTATGCTCTGCGTAAATCATAAAACGGAAAACTTTCTCTTTATTTTAAAGAGGAGAGTACTAAAAAGCTTGGAATTTAATTATAAAACAGGTATTCAACTACGCTTAAAGCAATTACGTAAAGTACTAAAATTACTTAGAATTTTCGGTGTTAGTGTCTGAGCAGCTACTCAGAAATTAAAACTGACATTTTCTAAATTGTAATACATGAATGCGATTCTTTTTAATTCTGAAATACTGAAATTTGGAAATGCTCCTCTGGACATCCGGAACCAAGCTGTTAAAGTTCGAAGGGTCTTAAATTAAATTTAACATGCAGTCCAAAACATCACCATGAGGTTTATTAAACTAATTCGCTGAGAGTTTGATTTAATCAGAAACCACATGAGGTTTGACTGAAACTGAACTTCAGCAATCATATTTCCAATTTAAATTGAATTTAATTTTACTTCCCAGATAGCTTTGCAATTTTAATACATATGTACATATCTACGTGTGCACGCTAAATCTGGCCTGAATTTTATTTATTAAAGATTAAAGCAGAAAAGTAAGACAAATGCAATATTTATGTAGGAGATGAAAATGGTTGTTTATTACCTTATTTTATTTTCTAAAATGTTTTCGTTTTCAAAAACTAACTCCTGAGCATCATGATTAGTTTTTCGATATTGAGTTTTACAAGCTTTTTTCGCGTACGATATTCTTTCGATAAATGTACACTTAACACTCAAATATAATAAGTAAAACTAAAAAGAATTTATTAGATTTTTCTGACAGCAGGAAAATAATATGACAATTTTTCCATTAGTAGTTTCTTTTCTTTGACATAATGACTAATGAGAGGTCGTAGGTCCTGCTGAGTTGCCGGAAACCGATCGATTTTGTTTTTGGAAACATAACTTACATATATGTATATATGAGATTTGAGGCTTCGCACTTAAGTATATCTACGAAGTCTAACTTTTGTAAAATATAATTTTTGTTGCGAATTTTGCTATTACTAAATGATAAAATTTTCGGAAATAACATACCTTTGAATATATGCACCAATACGCTTGCAGGTTGCGCATTACTTGCCACACACGTATAGTTGCCTGAATGCTCCCGTCTTGTCCTCAAAATTGTCAGCTCTGATGATTGAAAGTCTGGAAAAAGCGAGACGAGAGGTCATAAGTAGGAAAGTTCTGTCGTCAACGTCGTCTTCAGTGGCGTCACATGTGCACAATACCCCATTCCATAACGTGATCAATCATATTTTTGCAATAATTCATAGAGGCTAAACGTGGACGTACCTGCTTCTGTTGAAACATTTATCCCACGATCGATGTCGTAGTTAATCATTCTATTGTCATGGTACCAGAATATGAATTCTGACGCCTCCGTATTTTGTACGACACGACACTGCAGTCTTAGGGTTGATCCCGGTGTCAAGTACCTAATTGGAGGGCCAGATATTTCAGCACGTGCTTCTGTAACAATGTAAGACTTTTTAGACTTTTTACCCACGTTATGTCCACAAGGGACATTTTCTGAACTTTTCTGCTCACATTTTATGTCTAAGGATGTCATCCTTGAAGGACTATTTTACATTTTATTAAATTGCATTTCAAAATCGAATTTCGAATATTGTATGGTAGATTTAATATCTTAGAATTATTAAATGTAAAAAACAATGAATAAGGGATACTATGTAAAATAATATCAATCAATATTTCTCTAAAACACACATCTATACAATATTTTTTAATCTGTATAACTTGCTCTATTTATCTAATACTAAACCAGAAAAAATGTGCAAAGAGGAATAATAAAAAATCAACACCTCTTTGGAAAAAAGACAATAAAACCATTTAAGTATCTTAACTTAAAAAAAAACAAGAATTTAAGGAAATAAATATTGTTTGATAAGAACTCTAACTTAAATTTGTACCAACAAACCACAAAACACACTTTACAAGAGATTTCATGGGGAGCAGAACACCTGGAAGATGGCAAGGAACACTTCACACAATTGCTCCTTAAAAAGATTCATTCAAAAGGGGCTTTATTCAATATTTATTGATCCCATTTTATAGTTAAATATTCATATCATAAATTTGTCGTTTTTCAAATCGACGAGATTTTCATGTGGTAATAATGTGAAGACTGAGCGAGATGAAAATATTTTCCTCCATGTACAATTCTCGGCACAAAGATCATAATACTTTATTTCAACAGAGATTTTTAAAAATTCGAATGATTGTGCTTCTAGAGAGAAACTGCTGGATTAAGATTTGAATATGTATTAAATAAAAGTTTAAAACAAATCTAGAATATTTTAAAGGAAGCTCAACTCCTATCATAGACTTATGAGATCATGAACCTTCAATCAAAATAAAAATATAAAACAAATACGCGAAAAAATCAATACAAGTTAGTGGCTTTAAAATTAAAATCTTATTATTCGGATTATCTACTTAGTCTTTCAACTAATTATTGTAAAAAATATGCGTTAATAATGGTTAGATTGGCCTATCAGAAATTGAGTGCTTACGTTTTACTAAACATAATATTTTCGTAGTTCAAGTAGGTTCTATCGACGTTTCCATTTATAATTAAGTAAATTCCAGGATTCACCTTGTCCCTGAACACCAGCTCTGATGGGCTGTTCGGCTTTTTCAACTTGGCGTTTATGCAATGCAGATAAACTTTCAGAGCCCTCGGGAGGAAGCGAGAGATGCTCATAAAGAAATTTAGATCAAAGTAAAAGCAAAACTCTTACCAGAAGAAGGCCAGGGGCGAGTATGGACCACTTTTGACGAAGCATACACCCGTGGATTAAAATATGTAGTCCTGCTTATGAGCAGCAGTAAGAGAAAAGACATGTAGTCCCTGCAATGTGAATAATGCGACTCCTTGAATTTCAAATTCGCTTTTTATGGTAAGTAAGACGGAACGAGGCGCCAGGAGAGTTCCACGTCCTTTTTGCAAGGAAGCCTCGTTTTGTGGTTAGAGTCGTCGTTCCGAAAAATTATGGTAATCAGTTTAACAGAGGTGGGATGCATTCGCGATCAATAAGTGGAGCTTTATTGAAATCACAGAGCCGGGCTCCACCCGTCATCTTCTTAAGACTGTTCAATTTCGCGTATTGTACATAGTATGAATTTGTGAGATCTGCTTCCATGGGATTTACAATTGGGATTCAGAGAAGAACCTAAGCGAGTTGGGAATTGCACGCGGAATTGCAGTAAAATTAAATTATACAACCTTCCTAAGGGTTTCGAATTATTGATTCCGCGAGTTCAATTAATTTTTAAGAGATTATTCCCTGTGGATAGAGATATTTAAAGTATTTCCTTATTTCATCGTGATGGTATGAACATTTAAAGCTGAATCGTAATTTTATGTGAAGGAAGCATACCGAAGTACCTTTTTGTCGGAGTGCTCATTTAATAAATCAAATAACTACTATAATATTTATGTTATATTGGTTTTATGACAATATAGGTACAAAATGTTTTTCAATCGCATTTTTGTAAGAGATGTACATACTACAGATTACTCCTTTTCTCAACTAGCTGCCTATAAGAGAAAGCTAACTATTCTGAATTTGTGTTAATTTGATAGTTTATAGCTGCTTACTATGAAACCACTATCAGTCTAAATGAGTTTAACGAAACCACAACTTTTTTTTTTATTAACAAGTGATTCAAGTAAATACATGTTACCTATTCAAAATAGAAGCACAGGATAATCTTTGCAGAAATAATACACAAATTAAACTCACGTTTTTGACAAAATAATAAGCTAATAATATTTTATAATAATGCTTTGTTCGTAGCAAGTAAATAACAAAGTTAAATAACATTTCTCTGTCCGTTTACCACGTTTTCCGAATATAATAGCAACTATATTGACTCTGTCGAACCGGATAAACACTTCAAACAAAATTAAACGTGAGTTGGTGGGAAATTGAAAAGGAAGGCATGGTAAAAAGTTTAAATTAATCGCATTGTCCGTCCGGTGTGGTGCGTATAATCATCAGTTTTGACGTTAAACATTAATTGCGGAGCGCTAAAATGAATTAATTTCCGGTGCGTTTTGTAAATGCAAATCTACTACATGCGAAGTTTTAAATTGAAATTCGATTAGGTCGCCGATATAAGGTTCTCGCTTGGCGCATTGATTCGTCCTGCATTCAGCGGGCTCTATTCAGGAAGAGTCGCATTTGATGCAGTTATTGAATTAGTCTTTCAAGGAGGACGAATGATGCACTAAAGGACTAAAGCTAAAGCTAAAGCTACACCGAGGCAATTCTACTCACCGACGACATTCAAATGCAAAAATATCGATGTGGGCGGATGAGTTGAAACCTGACATTCGTAAACGCCAGCGTCACGTAGTTGAACAAATTTTATTTGCAGTGTCCAGTCCTTTAGGTGGCCAGTGTCCATGGAGGAGGACGAGTATTGGAAAATAGAAAAAGACATTTAGAAATACTTCCACTTCGATGGCGATGGCTGGGCCTGGCCCCAGAAAACCTGGGCGTTCACGTTTATCGATTGGAAACTTTTTTAGTACCTACTATGTTAGATACGCTGCCGCAGGCAGTTTCCAAAATCGGGGAACTGCTTTGTTTGCTTAGTCCAATTGGGATAAACAGGACGATTAAGTGGATTTACTTACCTCAGAGTGCTTTAGGTGCGTTGCACTAAACCGCTCGTCGCTGCTGTACGTCGTTAATCCCACTGTAAGTAGGTGGTAGTCTTTTCTCCTGATCCATGAGACCTGTTCCGGGAAAGGATAAGGAAAAGAAAACCAGATGGAAGTTAAATATAAAAGAGATATGTGCAAATTAAATATAAAAGAGATATGTGAAAATGGCAAAAAGCGCTAAATGTTAACGAAACGAGATTTTCAGTCGCCATAGAGATAAACCTATTTGGTCTGCTCGGTCTTTTTCGTAATTAAAGCATCAAAGAGTTTTCCCGGCAAGGACGTTTTTTTAATACCAGATCTCGTCGAGACTCAAACTTTGCACTTTTTAGCAAACAAACCAAGGTTTCCCGACAAATCCATGCACAATGTCGACAAAGTCGACAGTGAAGGATTCAAGCTCTTATAGTCAAAGCTTGTTAGTTTTGGAATTGCATTTCAAATAAATCTGCTTAAATTGTTTTAATTCTCTTACGCATTTAAAGTGGATTTTGATGAATATGATGAATATCAGAAATACCTTAACTGCTCTTAATGATGCAGTCACTCGATATGAGCAATTTCCCGTGAATCTAGTAGCACTTTAGTGCTAACCTAGCGCAAAACGCGAGGACTCTTTGACCGCAATATTGCGGACTATTCATGTCCTGCACCAATCTGGGGTCGCACCACTTCCCCGGGCTTAATTTAATTTCGATGTTCGCGCTGATGGATATGCTAAAATATTGTACTGTGAGCTCTCGACGTCACCATTTCAGTCCTATGGGAACGATGGGATGGCGTCAATGAAATTATTCATCAGTTTTCAATAATCGACCGGAGTAAATTTCAGTCACTCTACAAGAAAACTCATCTATGTATTTTGTGCTGTTTTACGGTTGATTGCATCCCACAGCGGTAACATAATGGTATCGTATATGTATGTATGTAGTGTTTAAATTAATATATATTATAGATAGTTTCGAAGTAATTTAAAAGCTTAACACTTCAAACAGTCACAAAGTGGACGTTCCATTAGGTTTTGCTACTCTGATGCAACCGAAAAGCCACTGCGAACATGGTCGTATTTTCCATTATTAAAAGTATAGAGGTTCAAGACCCCTCAATTTAATTTCAACCAGCAATTTCGTATTAAAAATGTCAATATTTAACTAAAAATTTTGCTGCAGTAAATAAATATTTTATATGATTTTCGAGCTCTCAAACATAATTAAACCTTCTCTGATGTATTTTATTCTGAGAATATCACTTTACTTATTCCTAGAAAAAAATAATTTCATCAAATATATTTCAAACACCAAAATTCTAAATAAATTTGGGTAATCATCTTCTTCCAATTCTGGGAAGTAATATAATGAAATCCGTAACATTTATATGTTAACCTTAAGCTTTTAAGAGTCGGAGTCGGCCCCAAATCAGTTTATCAATTTGAAAGCGTATTAAAAGTATTAATGCTTTTAATACCATATTCATCGAAGTGTTAATCCCGACATTTGTAAAATATCCTTCACCTATTTAATAAATTACAATTCAATCGAATTTAAAACCAGAAAGTGGGAAAATACACTTAATTAAATTGCTATTTTAAGCAAATATGAAACAATTTTTTAGGCGTTGCTCATAAGTTTAATGCTCAATTAAAAACCCTTTAAGTGAAATTTTAAAATTAATTAGCCATAAACTGTTACGTTGGAAACCAAATTGTAAATTACGAGGGTTAGCACCTTCATACATTAATTACGCTTGCATATGAAAATCGTGTAATTTGGACTGCTAACGCCCGCTTCGCATTTACTTCAGGCGTTTGCTGCCAACTTCAACTGCAGAACAAGCAGCAATTTGCTGTTGTTATCCGCCTTCATAAGTGCCCCCTATATTTTCCTGCTCTAAATGAGTCAATTACTTTTGCCCCGTGCAGCGGGGGTGGTTAAGTCCTCGTAGACGTTGATGCAGGATAAAACAATAATTTGGTATTCATAAGTAAAATAATGAAACCTTCAGTGTATTGGTTGCAATGCGTGCAGCTAGCAGAAATGCATAATTTCTAATAAAGGGTCTAAAAGTGTCAACAACATGCAAAAATACTTCCGTTTTTCATGTTAAACCAACACCAGTAAAATACTGATTACTTATTAAGTTTTCTTATACGAAATTCCTTCTACGGACATTTTCCTAAATGTACCTTTGTAAAGAGTTCTTAGTCCTTAAAGAAATTTTTAATTCACTTAAAGAGCATTTTGAAATTAGTAACGTCTTCTTTCAGTCAATATTACGTATTGTTTCTGTAATTTTATATTTTTGTTTACGGACTGAAAGCAATGCCATTAAAAAAATGCGTTATTTAAGAAAAACAATACTGAACTATTTTAAAAAAGCTTTTACAAACATTAAGATACATTCTTAAACCACTTAACAGAAGCAAATGTTGTTTGATCCTTAAGAATTTAATCAATTTTTACAATAGCATTGTGTAAAAGTAGGCTTCCTTCTTTCATTCATACTATTTACACAATTATGTGTATTCCTTAAAACGTTGTTACAAATGCCATAACAAAACCTCTGAACGACTAGATATAGAAACCTCCAGCTGCTGCCTAATTCAGAACACTTTCACTTCTTCCCCTTGATGCTTTAATATCTTTCAGCTTAAATTCTCGGGTAACTTTCTCCATTGTTTATGGAATTTTAAATTTCCTTAAAAATGGATGAATGAATTCTGGAGCTATTAAAATATACATATTTAATTAAAAGCTTTTGAAATATACTTTTGTTTACGAAAATAATTATAAAACAGAAAAGGAAAGTATCTATTTTAATTGTGCCTTCGATGGATACACTTCAAAGATTGGAATTAATAATATGTCTTGTTGTTCCAAACTCTTTATACGAGGCATGCATCATGCATTAGGAGCAGTTTAAGAGAAAAATGAGAATTTTTAACAGAAGTATAGTTAATAAATCTTTGTAAATCTAAGACAGGCTGAAAATGTGTTACGTTGATTACTTTTGCATATTGAATAAAGGACCGACTTTGCGCAAATTTCTGATAAGGATATCTGGTTTTTGGAAATAAGAGATTTCACTCACTTATTACAAGTAGGTGGTCTAAATTCAGTCGCTTAAAAAAATGTGTTTTCAATCTTTGCTAGTTTAAGATAATGAAAACCATATGAAAGTGCAGAATATTTTAAAACTTCAGCGTAAGGACTGATGGATGAAATAAAATATCTGTCAGTAGGTAAATATTAAATGTATACAAATTAAGCTCCGTTGCTAAAAGCATACTAATAAAAACACATGAGAACGCTGTATAATAACATAAGAGGAAAAATCTTGCTCTTGATTACATCTAAAATCAGCCAAAACAGCATTTTAATATTTTTATAGCATGAAAAACATGGGCTGAAAATTTTGAAATATCAATAACAATCCCAAGCAAACAAGCTTCGCTGGCTTGTATCATATTTGGAATTCCCTTAGAGCGACAAAAGACATATTCATGCTAGTTCCTTGACCTCATCATCGACCAAATCGATAAGTCCAACTGGTCCATCTTGACGATGAAAAATTTATGAATTTCCTATCTTGGGGTATGTGATAAAATCCGAAAAATAATCTTAGAGCAGCTGTCGGGTATCAGACAGATTCGAAAACTATTTGTTCGATAAATGAATTTAAAGCTGTTGAGCTACCAAAATGGGATGATAAAACTTATTTTAGGGTCTTGTAGGTAATCTAAATAATGTTAACGTCATCCAAAGTCTGGGAGCAAGGGAAATTTATTTATGAACATATATGCAGTAAATATCTTGTTAAATTACCATAAATGTTGAAGCAGTTTCGCAACTATCCATTGAAGCAAAAGCAAGGGGGTTAGGGCTGGGAATGAGGACACAAACCGTCCGCATTCCCGAGAATTTATATACACGCCAGTTAAACCTCATTAAATTCTGATATAAAACTGACAAATTCCGGAGACGGCATCCTTGGAGCCGGGTCGGGTGGGTGGTCGACCGACCCGGCCAGCCTCTGGATTCTAGAATAAAAGGCGACACTGAAATGTATAGAACTGAGATAAGTAAATTAAGTGGACGGACTCGCAAGGGAGGAGCAGGAAGAATCGCTAAGAGACCTCTCATGCGAATCCCACGTCACGGGATGCTCCCATCCAAGAGCCATATATCAAGAGGTTTATCTCTGTGTTAACATCTTCGCCATTGCCCGGATAAAAAATCAGTTTAACTGCGAAAATAAGAAAAATCGCACTTACCACGCCGTCGCCAATATGATGAATGGTGCAGGGTATGTGTGCAGTTGCCCCAATTTGCGTTGTTACGATCGTAGAGTTTTCGGTGCCAAAGTACATTGGGGTCTTGTAGATGTCGTCGAGGACCGTCTCCTTGTTGCTGTCCTCCGTGTTCGTGTCTACCACATTCTCACTTATGTGGCCGTAGCTGCTGTTTCCGGGGCCGTCTTTGCCTAATTGTCGCACTTTCGGCAGCATATTACTTGTGTCCACCGCCGACTGATGCGACATTATTAAATTTTGATTTAAAATTAGATTATCGTTGTCTACGTACGACGACAGCCCTGAAAGGATAAAAGAACATTTCATGAAACAACACATTGTCGTTAGTGCTTATTCAATATTTCTTCAAAATTTTGCTTGATGCTTTCATGACTGGAATAAAATATTCCGCAGCAAATTCTAGATCCAATTTTGTATATTCATGTCTTAAATTGCAATAGCAAAAGACACATGAATTACATGTATACATTATCACGTCGGCATACATAAAATGCTCTTTCAAGTATTTCGGAAGACAAATTCAAAACGATAAGAATGTTATGAGGTTTGTAATTTTAATTCATATAGCACGCCTAAAAAATTACCATAATTTGATATTTCTGTCACGGTATACAGACAACAATTTCTTTGCATTTTCATGTGTCAAAGGAAATTAATTTGCAGATTTATGATGAATTTCTATTGCGCTAGAGAAGTAAGATATTTTAAGCTCTGAATTCTAAATTATGTTAGAGGATTTTCTCTACCGAAAGGATTTAAATTTACAGAAACAACTCACACAATAATCTTTCTTATAATTTTTTGTAATATGGTGCTTATTTGAATTTATTTTACTTCTATATACATATGTATTCAAAAATATGCCCTCGTAAACGTAGGTAAGAATTTTAAAAAGTGATAATTTCGTTTTAAGCGTCGTACTTTACTTAATCCAATCACAAATTATTCTTTACAAAACATGTTTACTTTCTGATGCTCATAATTTTGGTCTTCCACGTAATTTTAGCTTTTCATATTCAAATTGACTTCGTAGGTTTTCAAATCCAAGTTTTCTTTAAAATATGTTTAAAATGCAATTAAAGGGATATGAAATTTATTAATTTAGGAATTTTCCTGTAAAACAGTTTTACATTTTTAAAGACAAATATTTATAAGTCTGGTGTGCGGAGATGAAAAATTAAACTCGGTTAAATTGCTGCAAATTGGAACGCATACAATTTAAGTCATCATTTTAATGAAACATGAAGCATTCATTTAGTGTGAAGAGCTCCGAAAAGCGAAATTCCAAAAATTTAAAAATAAAACTGAGTTTCGAAAACTTCATTAAACATATGTAACTTTTTATATCAGTTAAATTCCGAGAACTTCATGGAGATTTCACGAACATGGTGTATGCATCACAGTATCGACCTATGCAGAGCGGTTACAAAGTAATCATCCGATTTAAACCACATTCAAAAAATGATTTTCTGCAATACGTTACTCACCAGCTTAAAAAGAATACTCGTTTTATACTGGTCCCGACTACGAAACCTGAATTTTCGACCATGAATTACAACAAAACGCTTTTAAATGATTTAATAATTAAAACCGATTGTGAAATTTTAAATATGTAGACATTAGATATACTATATATTCATGGAAAAGTAAGATTACAAAATCATCGATGTAAAGTAAAACATTGGATATTATACAGCACAAAATGTCAATTTTTAAGATTTACATTTTAAATTTGTTATCATTGCGACATTTCCAATTGTATACTTCAAATTAATTTTACGCGTTTGGGGGTACATTTAACAAATAAAAATCTGAACACTGAACTGAACATTTTAAGTATGTTTGTTTGTGATTTTAAATACATACATAGTACCAAGTAAAATCATTCACCTTTGATTATAAAACCATCCAGTTTTGATTCTAAATTTTGCTATTTTATAGTATTATATTTAGTTAGTTAGGTAGTACAAAAGTCATGGCATAAATTATATTGTTGCCTCTTATTATTTTGAAATTTGATTTCAGAATACGGCCATTGTTGAATTATAAACAATCTTTCCGTATTGCAAAAGAGCAAGTTCATATAATTATTTTTATCAAATTTACAACAATTTCTCTGTGTATTAAAGTAAGTAAAAAAATTCGGATTCAGTTGTAATTGTTTGTCCTTTAGTTTCAAAGTCCTACAAATAGAAAAGTTGGTGAAAGTTTACTATAAAATAAGGAATTTATAATATCATGCCACAATGTTATAGCCATCATAGGTAGTACTGTGTATGCGTAGCTAAGCTCTTGAGGCTTATAATTACTTCAAAAGGAAAACAACTTGATCTTAAGTTTTCCTAATAATAACTTAAGCAAATATTTACATGGTGCAGGAGGCAGGCTCCCCATCGTCACTTTTGTACACTTTTTGCATCGCAAATGTCGTCTGACACGCATGCACCTTAGCGAAAGATTGATTACAAATTCCAATATCCTCTCGGTATTACATCTTGAAAACAGAAGACGTTGTTCCAGGCACTCCTGTCACGTTCCTGTGTGAAAGTTCATCAAACATCCTTCCTCTTGCTTGCGCACAAATGTCCTGAATCATCACAGGAATTTTCTGCTCGCCCCGAAGGAGGAGAGGTGTGTAATAAGGAAAAATGCAAAGGCACTAAGAATTTCTTCCCTTTTTCTGCTTATTGCCGTCGCGTTGTTTCCATTGTAAAATAACAAGATATAAAACATAACACAGAGAAGCCAGAAGGATTCATGAGGAGCACTTGACCTAGAAGTGAATATGAAAAACGTTATGTCAACACAATATCTCGTTAGATGGGAAATCATATTCCAGGGATGCTGAGGCTGAGGCTGAGGCGTAGGCTGCGAAAGATGCCGAGGCGTAGTTGCGGGGAATCGTTCTGGCGACAGCGAAGGCGGTAAATGTGGGCTTACACTCATAAGATGGAAAAATATGGGCCCAGAAGAGCCCCCCGCATGCATATACATGTCTCCAGGCAGGAATGCAAATACCAAGAAAATATTAAGTAGCACGAGACACGAGACGCTGCGGAACTGGGACCCATATTTTCATTCATCTTTGCATAAATGCAGCCTCGACTCTAATGCAATCGATCCCTTTGATGTACAACTTTTCCGGTGAAATTTGATTAAAGAGTACTTTTCCCGACAAATGCATGTAATACTATGACCGCGATATTTCTGAGCACGGTCTGGATCAAGCATTCAAAAGTTAATATCGTCTTCAGTAGCTCTGTACATATTTGCAACTTTAATACGCAGTACATATTTACACAGATCCCAAGCAATATTTTCCTCAAAAGATTGCTCATGCTGCACTGAAAATGTAATAATCCTTTCCCTGCTAAGGAATTTTCCTTCATCAAAATATGATTGAATTTTCTCTTAACTTCTTTTTGATTTATAAATAAAATTTTATTGATCCCATATAAAATTTAATGTAGGTAGATGTATCCAACATTTTATTTTTAACTGGTTGCAGGACCTGAATATACAAACGTGTTAACATCTCCGTAAAATTAAAGAAATTCTGAATTAACTAATTATAGTACATACTTATGGAAAAGAAATAGTGCTTCCTCATAAGGAACTTTTTATTACGATAAATAAGAACATTTTATATATTTGTAAGAATATATTATACATGTATATGAGTCAAATACAGGTAAATTGTGGGTGGGTATTTTGTTCACTGAATTATTGCAAGTTTATTAGTCGACATTAATTAGTGTGACCTGAAAAACAAACAAAGACAAAGTTCAACATATTCTTTTGAGATTCCGAAAACGATTAATCATATGCCATATTAATCGATTATTTCTTTCCGAAGCATCTACTACGGTGCCATTAAACAAATTAATCAATTATTCCAATATTTTTCTACATATCCCGTAATTTGATTTTTCTAAACTTTGTGTGGTTTGATTGTGCTGAAAATAAAGTTTTTCAATAAAACCCAGTAAGGATTTTTAATCTGATTTTGGGTTTTAAGAAAATCTATAAAGTTTTTTTAATTTGATTGAACATTGGAAAGGACACATTTTTATTGTAAACTTAGAAATTGAGAATGAAATTTTACATTATTTCGTTTTATATTTGTAAGATAAGGGTTTCATGATATTGCAATTCTATTTACTTAGTTCAAAATCTCATTATACCTACACATAGAGTACCTAAATACGAATTAAAGGCAATTAAACCGATTTCATTCGATTTAGAGGCAAACTTTGGTCCTGATCTAATCAAGCGAGGTCCACTGGGTAGGTATTTGTGTTTTTAATTGGTTGTAATTTGTAAAGAAAATTAATTGACCAGTAGAAGTGGCAGCTTAATTGCTCTTGTAAATACATAGCATGATTATTGAGGCTGATCTAATCAGGTGATAAATATGCTAATAATGACATGCAAATCTAGTCCGTCCACCCACATTCAACTAATCCCACATATCTTGATCTATCCGTCCCAATTAACAATTAAAGAGCATGCACTAAAAGCCACAGTTGCACTAAATCGATTTAATTGGATTGCATCGCTTGCTCTCAAGCTCGTTCGTTTTACTTTTATTTGCTTTTTAATTTTACTTGTTACCCGCAAGTCCTTTACTCCTCGGAATTAAACCCGAAATATGATAATAAACATGAATATTTTTATTATTTAATGATTGTTTAAGGATTTCAGTAATTTGAACTACTTTGATGAAAGTAGGACGTAAGCATTCTTAATACAGATCTTTGCAAAACCCAAGCGTAAACAAGTCTACAGTAAACAATTAAGCGAACTTATTCGTATTATATTTGCTCGTCAAATAAAAAACTTCACATAAACATGGTTCTAAAACCCATGAAAACGGGCGATTTTATTCAAGCAAAACCTGCCTTAAAGTGCAAAATTAATGTCTGCTCCCACATCTAAATTTCATGTTTTCCAGCTTGAGGGCATGGCTTCCATCTACGCTTGGGAATTTACTTGGGTGTAATTTTGTATGCTAAGCAAGACAAATGAAACTCGTAAAACCAGAATGCTTTTGGCTACGCCAGAAAATTCCTTCAT
Source organism: Tolmerus cingulatus (assembly GCA_959613345.1). Taxonomy (NCBI): domain Eukaryota; kingdom Metazoa; phylum Arthropoda; class Insecta; order Diptera; family Asilidae; genus Tolmerus; species Tolmerus cingulatus. The sequence goes on from OY390708.1 coordinate 6,007,974, forward strand.
TAAAATATTCTCATTTAGACTGACATTGAAACTTCCATTATTTAAAAAGTTGTAAGTGATGAGACTTCACACATCGAAGAGCCAGCTCTCAACTGGCCTTTGTGCCGAGGACGTCCCCAATGGCCGAACTAAAAGGATTTCATTATTAAAAGAATTTGGGTTTTTTTCGGGGCCGCGAAAATGAATTCCCTTTTAAAAAATACTGCAAATTAGGGCGGCTGGTCCCGCCTTGATAGTGTCACAGTTCGGTTATTACAAATAATTCATCAAAAATATACGCGTCAGCATTTTCAGACACAATTGCTATGTTATTGAATGGACAACATTTTTATAAAGACTTGCAAAAATGAAAAGCGCTCTTTCCACAGAATGATAATAATTAAAAAATTTGAACTTTGACACTAAACAGATTAGGAACATTTATAAAGGAAATTTAACTGATCACCGGCGAGTCCTCATAAATATTTGTCATGTTTTAACTGGCGCATTGAATTAGACAATTTTGTTTATCTTCTCTTAATTAGAAAGATATATGACTAATTATAACTCAGAATAAACACAGTTTCAAAACAGCAACTGCGTATCTAAACGGCAATTAATTTTTAAAAACTCCAACGTCCCTCCAAGCAATGAAAGCTTAAATTATGTTAAAGGGTAAAGGGATTTTACGCAATTTGAACAAGACAGACGCTTCGAATGTAGTTTTTCATTAATTAAATGCTCTGAGAAATCATGAAAGCTAATTTAAAATTATTTTAAAAGTACTTATTTTTAAAAGTGTTATTTTATTTTCTAGTAAACATGATTTAAATCGGCACAACTTTACCTGAGCGATTAACTACACTTATAATGAAGCAAAAGCAAGAAAACGTAAACGTTTCCATTTTTATGCTGGCATTAAAAGAAAATGTCAGCTGCACTTCGGGCAACCATAAATTAGGGTTTTGTAATTTATAATGCTTTATAATAATGTTGCTTAATGTAGTGTTTTGCACGAAAGAAACATTTGAGTCGTAATATTTTTGATAATGGAGATATAAATTTTCTATGCTGTATAAAAATTGTTTTAAGAGGATTGTTGCTGGATTTAAATTTATGGAAAAGATTAGAGATTCTTAATTTTAAAATCCGGCGAATTTATCAGGAATATTTTTCATTAAGTTATAAGTTGAAATTCACACAAAATACAATAACATTCCATGAATGATTTAGACGTTACTTTTAATACTAAATTTAATTTCGATTTTGTATATCTTGGTATCGTATCAACTATGGTTTTCTCATAATTTCCATCGCAAAATTGTGAAATATACATCCTGAAAATTTCGAGTTTAATTTTTCAATTTCTTTTTAATTGAAAAATTAGACTTTTTTATTGTTTTTTCACTCATTTATGTACCTAAAATATTTCGTAAAAAATTTGTTATTATCATGATTTCCTCCATTTGTTACTAAGAAACACAATTTTATTGCCTTAGTATGCAGTAATCACTAGTCATCATCAAATTTTAATTTAAGTTACTTGAGAAATAAGTTAGTGTTATATAATACAGAACTTATATAAACTCAAGTTTTTGTATATAACAAGGAAACCATTTAGAAAGTAGCGACAAGTTTTAGAATTTAAATCTTGTTGAATAAAAAAAAAAATTATTTAATCCAGGACTTTGACGACGGCACGAGGGGTTAATTCTATTTACATAATAACTTTGAAACATTTTAGAAGTAAACACTAACTTCTAATACAAAAAGGAGGTCTGACGGAGCCTCAAGAACCGTCAACGTCACTAGTTACTTGATTGGGTAAAGTTTGTCCCTTCTCTGCCTACTTGCAAAGGATATGAGGGAAATGGTGGTAGAAAAATTTCCACAAATGGAGAAAGTGTGGGAATACTGCGAACTAATCAGGCTTTAAAGGAAAACTTCTTCTATTTCAATTGCGACCTAAGTATTCAGACCCGAGAAAAGTGGCAGAGATTTTTGTAGGAAAAGTATGTCCAGAATTCAAGGATAGCAAAAATGCGCACTGAGATATTTCGGGTGGAAAAAAAAAACACCTTTCACATAAATTGTTGAAATTTTTTATGATACTTGAGGAAACCTTCGCGAGGGAGGTTCGTTTGGGGGCTTTTCAACGTTCGCATGGAAAGTAAATTCAGTGTGCTCCTCTATCCGGCGCAATCGACTGTTGACAAAGATTCCCGAAGTTTTTATTTTTCCCTGGTTTTCCAGGATACCATTTCCCTGCACAGACGTACGATTATCATAAATTAGCATACTTTCGTAATCCGGTGCGTTCCGTAATGCCTTAAATCTGGTTATTCCTCTGCTACCCTCTTTCTTTGTTTTAATGAAACATTATGTCTAAGCTTAAGACTTTTGGCGTATTATCCATCCATGGGCGGGCACCTCGCGGAGCATTGCCCGTACCAAAAGGACAACAGCTAAATTGTCGCATTACTATTCATGAATGCAATTAGACAAATTTATTCTCGGCGCTACCTTGAAAGTGCGCCTCAAGATATCCTGGAAAATTGAGGCTCTAAACTTTCTTCGGTCGGCAGAAAGTTTCAGGCACTCACTAATTGCGTCGCCTGCCTCCCAAATTCACATCCCTGCCTGCGTCAGCCTACGTGAAAATTTGGAGCGACAGAAGAAGACACAGAGTAAGAGATGCTTCCTTCATCTGAATCCTAATTTCAGGATTCGCATCTCAACTCTTCTTTGCATGTTGCTTTTTCTGAATTCATTAAAATTGGATATCGCATACCAAGTGCAAGAATTCTATCTCGGCAAGGAGTTGAGCTGAGCTGCGAAATTCTACACGACTTCATGAATTTCCCTAGCTCCAGTTTTCCGAGCGTACCTTTCCTACCTTCCTTAGCCTGTTGACAGGATTTTGTCATTTCTTGCGTAATGTAAAACGATATGCCCTCGGGATCTGTAATTTGCTAGCAAAACTTAGTTCTTGCACCCACACAAGAAATGCGTCGTTAAGTATTATATACCTCGAATCTTATACTGGGTGTTTCAAGTTTAATTGGTAAAGAGGAACATATTTAAATTAATTAAGTAAAGCTCGAAAATTTTCTGGAGCTAAATAATCTTATATCCCGTGTAGTTCAAAATCATAATTTTGTGATTCTGAGAAAGTGGATTGAAACAGAGAGAGTTCTTAAAGTATGGAATCTAGTAATTTATTATTATTATCCTCGCTTAAAAACAAGTTTATACACTTTTCTAAAATATAAATATCTCAGCAATGTTATTAAGAAAATTTTCATTTAAAAATTACTAAAAATTAATTAACATATTTTACATTACATGTTCAGTGTAATATAAAGATAATTTTAATGGCTACAAAACACCGCAATCTTCTTTTGTACTAAAAATTCATATTTTATGTGTTTAATGAAAATGCATATAGTGGGAAGAATTAAATATAATTACATATGTATGTACCTAGAATTGTTCTGAAAACTACAATATATCAAAATATTATAAGTAATATTAATCGAATATAGATTTTCAATCCTTTTTATATTATTCACGATCCAACAAAAATTTGAGTAAACTTACAATATAATATCCTTGCACAAAAGGAATATGAATATCTTGTTAAACGTGATATGCTTAAGGTAAGTAAAATAATAACGCTGTATCTGATGGCTGATGCAACGCATTGTTCAACGTTCATAATATTTACAAGGTTTATTATTTCCTAAAGCTCCTTATCTCTTGTTGTTTTATTGTTCACTTTATGATTGTCATCTTAATGATATAAGTGCTTCCTTTCAGTTCCAGAGGTAAGGATGCACGTTTCCCGGAGATATCAAGAATTAATTACTGGTGATAATAGTAGTTCTTGAATAATGTTTCCATTATTTCCAACAATATCTTTATCCGGCTATCAGATAGTAGAAATTCCGAAGGGAAAGGCATTTTCATCATCAAACTTCTGAAGTGTCGACAAATGTATTTCAGGAAGAAATGGGGTTTGTCCATAAAATGAACAATTTGGGGAATTAAGCCCAAAAATGATAAGGTAGATTGTAAGCTAACCTTTTGTTGGATGTAGGTAATGATTTCAAATGCCTTTAGATCTCTTTAGTAGCTTTAAATCATTTCGAACAACATAAGACATCGTAAAAAATTTCAAATGTGTTTAGAAGATTGATAATCGGATTGAGTTAAAATTTTTCATCCAGTAGAGAGATTACTTTAAGATCCTTATAAAATTGAAATTAATTAATTTTTGGAAATCGAGGGCGAAGAAATGTTAAAGTTAATCAAAAAACTTAAAAATTACTGCCGCCTTCAATATTTAATCCAGACGACCTAACGAGAAATCACGTTTCTAAATGCTGAAAGCAATATTATTTTCTCACCAAAGTATAATGCATATTTTAAGCGATGTTTAAATTGGTAAATGCATTTATAATATCTACGCAAATCAGGAATTGTCCTTATTAAGAATCCTTATGGCACATAAATAATTCAAAATTAATTATCAATTTGGCTCACCATTAATACCGGCAAACAACGTCTTGTTAGCAACTGAATTATTGAGGACCTCCTTCCCATCAATTTAAGGCTGCGTAATCATCAAGAAGATTGCGAACCTGCTTCGGAAATTTTCTGTACCTTAAGCCCCCGTTTAGCCCCCTGTCAAATCTATATATGAGCGCTCCTCCATTTTTAAATTGCAATACCGTCTCTGAAATTAAAAATTTACTTTACCTTGGCACACAGGCGAAAGAAGCGAATCGATTTGAGAATTCTCGTATTTATTAGACGTTCAGTCGGGGCGGAGTTGTGAGCGTTCTAGGTTTTAAAAACGGCTTATTTCGAATTAATTTTCGCTCCTGCAACCCCCTTAAGACCTTCTGCCATTTGTATTACTTGTAAGATGAGTTTCCTTTATGCTCCCAGACGAGTGTTGACGCCCACTTTATCCGATAAACAAATGCTTTCGAGTGAGTTTTACAGATGTGTACCACCCGCTAGCGATTTTAGCCCCAACTACTTAGTAAATTGAGGCTGATCTGTTGCTAAGTTTCGCATCTTATTGATTTCTCAAGATTATTTTCCTTTCTGTTCGAAAAATCCAGAGTACAAACTTGAACTAAACGTATTTTCTTTCTATGAAGAATTGTTGCGACTTCAAGCGGATATTGTTCAGAAACAAATCAATTCCAAGTGTTCCTTTCATTCAGGAACAAACACAATTCCTTGAAATAAGTGTGGAGTTTCGGCCGATTCATCGACACGCTATTTTGATACACGCGAACCCAGCGAAATTCCGTCAAATGTCTATCACCGCTCCTGGCAAGGTTCAATTTCGAAGTAGTGGCATCGCCATACACGAGTTGGGTCTTTTGTACTCGCAAAGGCTACAAAATTTATACTCTTCCATATATCCTGTCGTGTATCCAATGCGTACACTAACAGATTTTCGTGTAGGAAATGTGCAAATGAAGTAGATAATGGAATATCCTCAAGTGAACCTACGCTAAACACGTTTGCACCTCTCGCCACGCAGGGGCTAGGTAATTAACGATTCCGACAGGTACTTGAGGTCCGTGAAAAGGACGAGGTGAAAGGTAAGTGAAAAAGTTGTTTACGTTCATTCGACCCTTATTTAGTAGTAGTTCTAAACCTTCCAGTGTGGCGTATATGCAACAGAGTCACGAAACTGGGGGTAATTTAAAACGCTTATGTTTTCAAAGCGGTTTGAGTTATCGCGTTGAAGGAAGGGCAAATGTTTGAAGAGATTAAAGAGTGTACATTAGAGGACGCTTTATTTTCGACCGTAGTAAAATTGTACCTGCATGTAATTAAAATTTCTTTTTTAATTATATGAACATTTCTGAATAATTATCCTAAAAAAAATTGCAAAAATCTCGAAAAATAAAAAAGTTATTCGGGTTTATACACTAAAGTGGCTATACTTATTTCTTAGCGTGGAAAAAGCTGAGATTACCCCCGTAACATGCTTTTAGAATCACTGTTCACACTCATTTTAGATGTAGTCATATAGTTAAATGTTTTAACTCGCTAGGAATGGAGCATACATTTCTAAGCATAAAACTGTTGAAATGGCCTGTAAGTATTCGTCAAATGTTAATAAACTATTTTTTGACAATGTATTTTTAAAATTCAATCCACTAATGGATGCCAACTTGACCGCGGTTATTTAGTGAACTCAATAAACAATACAATATTCAAAAATGAATCACGTACTGATAAAAGTAAATAAATTATGCATTCATTAAGTAAAATTTCTGCTGAGTTCGTGGCTGTTTGTTATTTATTAATTATAACTATAATTATCTAATGTTATTTTTCGTTTTATTTAAATTTTGGAATTGTAGAAGGATTCATCAGTAAAAAAGAGATTTATTTAGTCGGGTTATCCTTCACAACATATGCATACGTTACAACAGGAAAGTATCGACATATTAATGTAAAGGAAATTCGTTATATCATTTCACTAGTGCATTTTAGAGTTTAAATTTTTACGCACTAAAAAATGCTTGAATATCAAATTTATGTAAGAAGAGTTAGTTACGAAGCACATATGCAGAAACAATTCCGGATTTCAACTTATTCAACTAATGATTTAGCTCTTGATTCCCTGAATTTCGATCAGTTTCTTTAAAAAGTTTTCCCGTCGTTACGAAAATTAATTAATGGCGTGCCTTTTCTTTTCGTTTTCTCGATTTACTTCCGATGAAAGGTGTTCGGATTCATTAGTATCGCGCTCGCAGGAAAAGCGCGAAAAAGGATCTGCTGGCGCCGGGATGGTCGTGTTCTTAGCATCGTTTACTTGGAGCAAGTTCATTTTTTCTTGAATCGCTTGGGGCCTACTTCTAATTATGTGTGCTGCCCTCAAAGCACGGAAACCCGGTCAAAGTTCCCTTTCAATTCCATTTGGAGGCCTTCCTGCAGGTTCCCCGGCTGGAATAAAATGTTGTGGGAAATGCACTGAAATAGTTAACTGGGTCAACGCAACAAAAACACACTCGATGTATGGGTGAAACTTCCCCAATGTGTATTAATTTTTTGTTTCTGACTCCGCGGCGGAAATTAAGGCAGATACACAGAACGCGCCCTAAATCAGCGTATCCCTTTCCTCCGAGTCTCTCCCGGTGTGAAACGCTAAACAATTGACTTTTTTTGGGAAGGCAGGATTTAAATACCAGAGTTATGGTATCTGGATAATCGCCACTTCCCCCGGGCGTGTCTGACTAACCACCCCCGATTTCACTCGAATCTTAGTCAATCGGAGGCAGCGACTAATTGCTGCATGCAGAAAGTGCCTTTGCATAAATAATCACGCAGAACGGCTCGTTTACTTTCGCATTAATTATGTAGCGCCCAATTGATTGGCGTGATTTTGACGGAGATGGTCGGAACGGAAAGAGGATGATTTATAACTACTCGTATGAGTGGCTTTAATTTGCGGATCAATTGGATGCTGTCACGGAGACGGCCATGCAACTTATGGAAAGTCATCAGGAGCACAAATTTTCCCAGTGCTCTGGAGCAGAAAATGTCGAGTAATTTCATGAGTGAATAGTCCTGTGACTCGTCATTCTTACCGAAGGCTAAAAAAATGTGAAATCTCGTCGGTCGGATTCTTGCAGCTTTTTCTGCCTCCTTGCACATTTTTCAGATTTTCTCTCAAAAAAGCGTAAATTAGAGTGGAGCCTTACATGTGGCAGCTTCGATGATTTTCAAATGAAATAATCTAAGTCGGCCAGAAATTCTGAAAATGGGAATATCTGAAGCATGTTCATTTCGGGAAAAGAAAAATATTCATATGAGGCATGCAAGCGCTTTCAATTTATTCTGAACCGAATTCATTGCGAATTCGCTAAATTATGGTTCCTATTCAAAGAATTTTTAAAAAATTTATGCTAACTCTTCTGGAAATTTTCTTTTCCATAAAATAGGCTTTTTGAATTATATGTGCTATGAATCCAAGTAGGTACCTACCTCCTCATTTATTTCCCCGAAAAGTGAAATGTTAAGCAGTGGTTTATTCATTCGCGTATTCATAGAAAATGAAATTTTATTTCGTTTGGTTCGGGCAAGATGTTTGATTTAACCCTTACTGAATTCAAACTTTCACTTAAAAGCACAAGCTTTTAATTTCCATTTTATTCAAAACCTTTGCAGATCCAATATTATTGTACCTTATTATGTGCCTGTCTTGTTTTAATAATAATGATAAAAAGTAGCATCATAAAAGTTGTTTGCTAAATCTTAATCAGTCTTGTTTCATAAAAAACAATAGCAGCGCACTATTTAACAATTTTATACATGTATGTTTATTTCACTTAATTATGACACATAATCTATTCATTACTAAGAATTCTTCGGATTAAGCTTTTGAAGAATTAATATATAATGAATTTACTTAAAGTAATTCGAATATTCCCACTTTAATACGTATTTTATTAATTAAATCAACCTACCAATTTACTCAATTCTAAATAGTATACAAAAACTGTGTGCATATGCGTGTATTTTGCTCAGAACTAAAGTAAATTATTTTGAAGAGAAATTCTAAAGTTCTAAAGATATAACTGTACTATACAATGAAAAGAGAAAAAACTATTTTAGTATATCTAATTATTTTCACTCACTTTCCAAAATCTTTCAGGTGTGCTATGATTAAATATTTTAGTAAGTAAGATACTGAAATGTAATGAACATTTTGAAAATAATAATAATTTATCTTCGGGCAACTCCACTCTATTGAATAGGAAGCAACTTAATAATACTTACCTATTTAAAAACATTGTTATGAATCCGTCCACAAACGCGTTTTACCCGTTTCGAGATTTCATCTTAAACGAGTAATATTATGGTCATTTCCACCCGGGAAAAAACCCCGATTCAGTTTTAATGCAGACAAAAGAGCACAACTGTCGTTATCCAGATTTGCATACAACTGAATTTGGGGACGAGTGCTCAGCTTGAGTGCACGTCGCGTTTTTTAGCCGTTCTATTGCAAGGATACGGCAGCAAGAACTGCTGACTTTATTCTCACTCAGGTATTCAGAAAAGTGCACTACAGACGTCCATGCGGGAATACTAATTTGGTGATTCTGCATGTTCGCGGGGGTTCCAAGTTCTCCTGGGCGACCAGGTCTAGGATCCTGGATGACATGTGAATTGCACAGGTTCATCCCCTGTTCTGCGCGCAATTGTTACAAGCAGCCAGCATCCCACAGCCCCGGCCTTGGATCTCTTTGAAGCACCATCAAGCGTAATATGCGAAATGTTTGAGGCTTCACGAAAGTTTAACAAATGTAAGGACTAACGAATGTGTGAAAACGCAAAGTTTCTGCACGCGAAAATAGAGCGCCCTACTAATGACTGTGCCAAGGCACGATTTTCATGAGAGCGAAGCGGTCTAGTTCCCCTAGGAAAATTGCCGAAAATGTTTTCGCTCTGCCCGTTGCAGTTGTAATTGCGGCCAAATCTTAATTAGGAAAGTAACCAAATTGAAATGAATGTAATGCATATTATGGCAGCAATGAAAGAACCTACCAGACTGCCAAATTTTTCTCACAAAGTATATTAATACAAGTTGCTAACAAATACGGAACCCAATTATTTTTTCATATTCGTACTCGTACATTTTATGTACATAAGTGGTCTATCAAAACAAAATGATGATGAACATGATTACATATTTCATATTTCCACAATAAAAGGATCTCGTTTTGCTTTATGTCTATTTTAGTCATAGTTATACGGCGGTTTTATTTAATATCTGAATTGCCAAAAATATCTAAATGAAAATCTAAATTGATATATGTTATAATTTTCAGCTCGGCGATGAGTTCAAGAGGATGAAATATTATTCCATTTTCTTTCCTACGCATATATAAACATATATTTAGAAGTATTCCTCGAGGACATTGTTAAAGCTCGGAATCAGAAGTGGAATCGTATGCTTACTTCCAAAGGATAATAGATTCTTGGAAGAAGTCTTTGAAATCAATTTATCAGTACAATAAACAAGAATCTGATCATCTTAATCTCATAAATACTTACAAGTATGCTAAATAAATAGATTTCGAACAGACAAGGCTTAGCCTGTTTATACCAGAAGTTGTAAAAGTCATTCTGAAAAAATGTTAGAGTTATAATTTATTTGAAGTTAAAAACGGTACCGGAGCAAATTCAATGAATGATCGAATTAAAAATAATAAACAAGTTTAAGGAAGATAAAAGGCTTTGAAATTATATTGATAATATTTGTCTATCATAATTTGTAATCGAATAACTATGACAAAAAAGAAAGAAAAAGGAGAAGATCCCTAAATTCTACAAATTCCTTAAATCAGCACCTCACAAAAGTTATTTCTTACTGAATTTCTTACGAAAATAAACATTTGAACTTTGGTCTAACTTTATAAATTAAAGACAATAAGCGGCCACAGACAAATTTTCAAAAACTTTCCAAGTTGTACTTTCCATCTCTGCACTTTAGGTTTTAAAATTTAAATGCGCTAGGAATTCAGGTAGACAAATTCAAATTTTTCGCTGCCTTTTGATAGATATATTTATTTAAATTCTTGCAGAGATTTTTGCTGGAGTATTGCAAAAAAGTAAAAGGAAATACATTTAATATAAAAATCAATTATATACATAATTAGGTTTTAGATACACTTCAATTTCCAGATTTCAGTTGTGTTAATTAATAGGGCCACTCACCTGCATTACGTTGAAAAATTGTGATTGTGATTGATACATATTGCATCCCTTCCATGCGTTAAAATGTTACTATCTGAAATTGCAACTTAAATCAAAAAATAAATTTCGTTTTAACACTTTGATATCATATTTTTGTAGCTCGTTAATTTTATACGGGTCATAAAATGGAAAATTTTCAGTAATGCTGGCTCACCAAAGCGAGTGATTTATCCATTTATTTTTAAACACACACTCATTTCCAATCCAATAAGGTGAATAATAAAATATGTTAAAATAAGAATACGTATCAATGAATATTCGATTTTTTATTGTTGAAACGCCATAAAGTTTAAAAAAATATTACTAAAAAGATACTTTAAAATATATGTACATAATTAAGTAAATTTGGCTATTTATTCATTGCACAAAAATGAATATTTCAATATTTTTTAACTTTCTTTTCCTCATTATGTGTGAGGTTCGGCCAAATAAACGAAATATATATTTTATTGACCTGCTTCTCTTTTCTATCGATATCACAGTTTTCTTTTTAGAAAACACCCTAAAATATTCCAGATTTGCACAATTCGGAGCTGCTATCCCCAGGAGCTCTAATCATGGATTTGGGTTTGGCCAGTTTAATAATGCCCACAAAATACCTTTCAAAGTTCGAACAAACTTTAAATGAATTTAACATAGGTGGATAGATACACAAAAAAATATAACATTCATCCCTGAAGATTTAATGCTGAAAATAGAATCTATTTATATATAGTATATGTGTTTTTTTAGTTATATTCTGAATTTTTATTATAGTATATTTATGTAAAATAAGAAAATAAATATGTACCCATCTACGAACGGGTAATTCAAGCGTAAAACAGAATGGCAGTGTATAATTAAATATTGTACATTGAACTGGGATTATAATTTTATAATATCTTTAAATGCTGCCGAATTTAATAAGTAATTTCTGAGTAGAAAAACTGTGAATAAAGTTTTGTTTATATGCAAAAATGAAGAGAAGTGAGGATCCAAGAAATGCGAGTGCCTAAACTTTAATAATAATAGAGTAAAGTTCCTTAACTTCTCCAATGAGCATATTATTCAGCAGTTTCAAAAACTTAATGTGCCCTCGAGTAGAAGCAACAATTTTATGCTAAGAAGGTATATACCAAATTCAATTTTGGCATATTTTGAGAGCGACTCTAAAGTCAGAAGCTTCCACTGATTTTACTTAGCTCAAATATAAACATAACGAACAAATAGTTCCCAAACATTTGCTGTTAGGATGCATGAAAGTCTGTGGGAAATTTCCTGGAAGGCAAAATAACAGTCAAGTGACTTTCCCAGTGTGGATGAGGCAATTCCAGAAGCGTTCGAGAAGACTTCATGTGAATGTGCCAAGACCCATTAGACACCCTGGCTCTGTCACAGGAAGTACTTTACGAACGCATTTCGCAATCCGGGCAAGTTGGCAATTGCGGCGGAACGTAAATATTGAAAGTGCTGTAAATTCAGCGAAATTGCTTGCTCTGGAAATTTGCGAACAACATGTAGTTTGTATGGAAAAATAAGTGCCGCCAGTACACGACACTGTTTGCATTTGGAAACCTCTTCAATTGTACCATTTAAAAATTGATTTGATTAAACTGATATATGATATTTACAAATGATTTCTTCCAAGTGTACATAACTAGTTTATTCTTATAATTTTATTTAAATACGTAGGTACATTAGTAATTCTTCTAAAATTCAAGAAAGTTACCTAGAAGCAGGTATTCACAAATTTTATAATGATAAAATTCTTAAATAATTAACATTGTGTATAAAACTTTCTACATGCAAAAACTAAATTTCAATTAATATCTAATATAGACAATATAATCCACTCATAAATAAAAGTATAAATATCGTTCGGTTTTATGGTTTTGATAAAACAACGAAAAATATTTCTGACGCTATACATATGTACATAGTACCAAGAGTAATATTGTAATATGTTTGACTACAAAAAAGTGGCTCAGCTCCTTTATTAATATTGAAATTCTAGAAGTTTTCTCCTCTGAATTTCTCAAAAATTCTTGAGGATCCTACCTTTTGAATTTACTTGCAGTCCACTCTTACAAAAATGTTTTCTCACAATTTTGTTGGAAAACCACAAAAAAAAACTCACTCCACTAAATTAACTAAAATTTCAAGAATTTTGTGAACCAATTAAGCTAAACTTTGCTATTACTGAAATTTTTCAAGATATTAAATAACCATTATATTGTTTTGTGAACCATGAAATTCACAAGGATCAACCATTTGCGAATTCCTAAAATAATTCCTTAAATCTGAGGAAAAGTTTTACAGATTTCGTCTTAAGCAGGTATGAAAAAGGTAAGGCATTATATGTATTTATGGTATACCTAGTCGTACCTTTGTATCAAAGGATTAATTTTTACTTTCAAGAACATTTTAATAAATAGGAAAAATTTTTAAACGAATTTACATTAACAACTAAATTAATTAAAAAGATGTAATTTATTAAATAAAACAAAAAAATAATTCTATAATTAATACAAAGTACAAGTTTAATTTTAATATCTCTTTGGGACAGGCTTAAATTAAGAGGTAACTAGTTCCTAGAACCTTTTGAGATGTGGAATAAATTGCCACTACGAAAAGAACGCTGGACATTGAAATTTGCTTTAATTATAATATAAACCAAGTCCCTTCGATGATCCCTGTCAAGTTAATAATAATGATTAAGGCAATAGAAGTTTTCTTAATAAATACCATCATAATTACGTACTTTTAAATGAGAAATTGTTAACTCTAAAGTACCTTTCTTCTATTGTTGCAATGAACAACTAAAAAAAAGAGTCACAACGTTTGATTATTCAATTTTTGAAAATTAAAATACTCATAAAGAAGTAAAACCATACTGTGAGCAAACCTAAAAATGGATTGAAATGTATTTTGGACCAACTACACAAAAATCCAGAAAACTCGTCAAATCAAATAAAAAATATGTAGTTTTATACTGTGAATTTGCAGTAAACCCAAATTTAACGAGGACTTTACGGTATTATGGATTTCATTCCAGTTATAAAACGAAACTACTTTTAAAATCCTTGAAAGTCTATTTAATCTTTATTATATATATTGTAGGCGCAAATTTATCACAAGAATGAAGAAAAACGACCGGTGTATGCTATCTGGTAAAATAATAAAATGGAGACATTTAATTTGATAGAAAATGATGTGTCATAAAATGCAATCGTAAAATGAACCATCATAAAATCGCTCCTTTACTTTGTATTTATGACTTTTTATATTTTCAGTTCTTTCAGATTGTAAATCCTTATACTGAGTTTAGGGTAACTTATGCTAGTTGAAATTTCATTAAAAAAGTGATTTACAATTTTGAAAATTTACGTATGGATCTCAAAAATCTATTATTTGTAATAACTACCTTTATAATGATTGTCAGAATCAGAATTTTAATTACAAGAACAATTTTTTATTTCTCAATGGTTCATTATTTGAATTTTGTTTTCGTCAGTAGATTTTAAATAGGTAAAAAATCAAAAAGTTATTATACTAAAACATTAAGAAACAAGAATGAACGAGTTTCTGAAAATTTGAACTTTCCATAATGCTCACAAATTTTGTTTCTTACTTTTGTTCATATTGGATCAGATAGTGGTTTATTTACCATAATTCTTTGATAAGTCATGTTTCGCTTTATCCAAATGCCAATTTTATGAAAGTTATATTAAAATTTAGCTTGTATAAATATAAGTACGTATGTATGTAATAAAAATATCGAACAGATTAATAAATTATTTTATCATAAAAATTCCTCATCAGAAAAGAAGGCCTGCATATTACAAACCTTTTTTTATTTATTGTAGAGAAAATAGTAGGGAAAGAAAACTTGCTACAATTTTCAGTCAGTCGAAAGGCAACTTTTACAGTGAAAAGATCGTGACTTAGTTTTTTTTTCATTACAGGGGGCTCCGCCCCCCGTACCCCCCGTCAGGGGCTTCGCCCCTTGCAACCCCAGCGGGGGCTTCGCCCCCTGCACCCCCTTTGCGGTTATACTTATTTTTTTTTTCACAAAATGCGTAAGACTATTTCCCACTGTGTCGTTAATCAATCGTTAGACTCCCCTTTACGGCTAAAATATAGTATCACTTTAATGATTTATTTTTATAATTTTAATTTAGATTTAACGCCCTTAGCATTAAAAAATAGTATGTGCATCTCGGGCAGCAATTGCTGATTCCCGACTCGTGTGAATTTAGCTCCCTCGCTTCGCTCGGGGCTAAAACTCACACTCGTCGGGAATCAGCAATTTTGCGCCCTTGATGCACAATGTACTATATACTGGAACACATGCAAAAATTGCCAGATTTATCCTACTCCTGTCGCACTAATTTTCCTCGCAAAATCGAGACTTCCCGTAAAATAAATTAACCCATGTTCCATTCGTTTTCTTTAGGGAAAACAAATCCTTCGATAATATCCAAAACTAAAGCAGACTGATCCCATTAACTTTCCCGGGTAGAAACACCAATTTCCGCAACACTGACGGTACGGAAACCGTCGCTTATTCTAGGCTATAAATCAGAGTAAGCACACTTTTAAGCAAACACTGAAGTTCCCTCATCGCAGGGTGTTCCGAGGGCGCAGGGGGAGAATTCACTATCTAATCCCTTTATGAAAATTTACAACTTTAAACAAAATTTATTATTCGAGACTTCTGCAAGGACTATAATAACGTTTACAAATTAAGCACAGGCGCAGGACTTACGAAACTTTCAAGAAAGCCGATTAAATAAATAGAAGTAACCAAATTTATTTTTAATCCGCTGAAAGTCCACACGTTGCTTTATCACTTAACCCCGTGTTCCTATGAATTAGTAAAATATGCGAAAAATCCAGCCGAGTGGCAAAAAGCAAGAATCAAAATCGCCTCTGGGTCCCGGAACTCAAAACCGGGAACTAAAGGGCAAAGGACGCTCTTATGCTCGGGTCCTTTGTCTCCCACGATCATCCCGCTGCCAAAGGGCTTGACTTTAATGAGGACCGTCGGGACTTTTTCACACGGGAGGACGAAAAGCCGACTTCGTTATAAAAGACTTGCAAATATGAAGTTATTTTAGGACATACCTATTGTAACCGTTGTAAAAACAATTGATAAGATCTTAAAAACTTTTAACAATTTCAGCCAACCCGCCATTGTGCTCTTCTTACACTGACTCTCGTTGTGATGATTGCTGCCAAGATCTGGCCAAGTTAACCGGCTAAAATCTACTGAAAAATTGATAGCAATGGTTAAATTTCAAAATAACATTAACTAAGCTAAAAAATATATAATCAATATTTGTCAAAATATTAAATAAGAACCCATCTTCTCTAAGAGCGAAAACCAACTAAAAACACTTTTTAACTCCAATAAATATAAAAGAATTCACGCATTCACACGCACATATGATTTTCTAAATCATTAAGCTTTTTTAAAATATGTAACTATCTACTAATAGAAGTATGTCGTGTGATTAAAAACAAAGAAGTTATTTATAAATTATGGTAATGACCAGAAATCGCTACCGCACTCAGTATCATCGTCGCAGCGCTTTAGAAAGTTCGCAAAAATGATTTTTGTTTATACAACTTCTATTGACATCTGGATGTAAAGTTATATTGTTAGTAAAAAGTTATAAAAATCATAATTAGTGGTACGATTCCCTTATTACTATCAGTACCTATAATTGATTGGTGTGATAAGATAGTTTGATTATGTAATTATTGCTTTTTCCAAAACTTATCCGTGAAGCTTTATATTTTTCATAAAATACGTAATAGGAAAATTTCACCCGCGTGCACATTTTGTACGGAATTCTCAAACACAAATTTCGTAGTTAAATTGTTAAATAATAATAAGTTTATTATAATAAATAAAATCCATATTTTCATTAATCATAAGAATGCAAGTTGATTACTTTTTAAAACTATAAAATCCAATTTTACTTTGAAGCTAACGAATAATTCAAATCTAATTTCAAAATTGAGTTTGAAACCTTTTTAAGTTACGAATATATTATTTTCAAGAAGTTTTGTTGAAATTATGTACAATCGTAAAAATCACAACAAGTTTTGAAATAGTTACTGTAAGCAATACTGTTGATTTAAATACCCAAAAACATATTTTCAGATAATCACCGTTCAAAAATGTCTACATAACTTAAAATAATTTCATAAATTTAGAAATGCGGTAGTTTCGACACAATTTAATATAAAATGTTTAAAAAAAATTGAATTATTTGAATACTAAAATGAATTCAGTATACAATGAAATGTTGAAAATTTATCTTTTTAACTCTAATATGAAAGCAGTAGAAGTCGGCGAAGAAATTATAATTTATTAAGTTCAAATTTGGTAATTAGGTTTAAAAGAGATTGTGAATATATTAGGATTTAATTCCGTTTGATACAATTCAAACATAAATCAAGACATTTCCGAGAAATTAGTTTTTAATAAGAGTTGAAACTCATTATTCTGTGCAAAGAAATTAAAAGTAGATATCATCCAGTTCATTAAAAATAATTCGTCAGTAATTGGCTCCACGTTTTCTCGATGTCATTCAGAGGTATTTTTGCCTCAGCGAAACCATTAATTAATTTGGAAAACGACATTAGTAAATTTAAATGTTGTATTCTTATAAAAATAAAATAATCTTCAAAATAATGTTTGTTATAAAAGTAATACACCAGGCCTTATAATTTTTTTTAAATATATTAAGCTCATACTGGACATATACCTAAAATATATCGGTATAGAATATGCCATGGTGCGTTTGGGTAGTAGGGTAAGTATTAACTGATAAGCGTTTTCAAGAATTTGAAGGAATACAATTTTTATTTTTATATTAAGTTATAGTCAATTTCCTGCCGCTTTAATCTCTTTCACGGAACTTTGCTACCAGGTTTTCTAACACGTAGTGGACCATTTTTGCTTTTTGACTCAAGTTAGTCACATCGCATTTAGCAAATCCCAGCATACTTGAGGCGCCAGATTTTTCTTGCTCGCATGCGGTCGGGCTCTGGGGACATTGCTCCGTAAAAGGGCAAAGGGCGCTCTGAGGCTCGTATTTTTGTCTTCCGATCACCACACCGTAGGCCCTTTGACTTTAATTAAATCGATGATAATTGCGGGGGAGCTTTCGTAGGAAAGCACATGATGCACGCAACCCTATAATCGGTCGCGAAAGGTCCTGCGAAGGTTCCGTGTCGAGGGTAATCAATAGAAAAAAGGTACCAACCATTGTTTATCCTTGCGAATCCGAGGAAGGTAACCGTCAGTATCCTAAACAAGTTGTTGCATATCCTTGAGAGGGGCAGGTCTCTTGCACAGCCGAACATAATTTCGAATTTTCTGTTATCAGTTTTCACTACACCTTTGAAATTGCTTTTTTCCTCCGGAAACTGCTCCTTTACTCGAGCACATTGAAAAGGGCACGGACGCCGTTCATCGTCGACGAGCACGTTGGCTGCGGAGCGTGCCACAAATTTTAATAGTGTCGCGAAAACATTGTGTCACCTATAAAAAAATATGCACTCGGGGGGAATTCCACAGCACCACCACAGGTAATCTCAGGTGTCACAGGATCATGGAAACTGCCTACTTTCTTTGCACTTTTAATAGAGCGGAAGGATGCCGCCGAATTGAGGGCGCTGTAGGGCTGACTAAACAGTGCACATCCGCGCCACGATCAAACTTTCGTCATATTCCCTTCGCACAGTTTCACAGAAAAACTTCTACAATCGCGGAAAACAACACTTCACCAGCAGCTAAATTTACATTTACATTTAACCACGCCGAGATTTGATAGAGGCGAAGACGACACGCTTTCTGGGGCCGGAGGAGCTCTTAAAGAAAGTAACTGGAGGACACCGAGGAGACTCCGCGCTTAAAGGAACTGGGCCAGATTTTGAATAGACTGCGCCTCGCTGGGGCAATGTCGTCCATAATTTTCTTCTTCTCTCAATTTTTGCAAAATTCTCCACAAGGATGGTCTCGCAGAAAAAGGTTCACTTCTTAAGTCCTCTGCGTGCGAACTCGGACAGGATCCACGTCACACTCGGTCCTTGCATGGTCCTAAGGAGACTGAGGCGACGTCTACTCAAAATATTTTCTCGGGGAAAAGTGCCACGAAAACTACTATTTTTCGAGGATGCTGGCTGCCTGATAGCTGTGGCCCAGAGCTTTCATCCGAGCTTTTATCCTTTCGAGCATCCTTGGGATGCTTCCGTTCCAGCCAGTGCCGCCCCTTGGGAAGAAGGCTCACATATGCGAACTGGAGACAGATTTTTTATTATTACATATTTAAAAACCCACTAATTAAATATAATAAGACAAAACATGAAAATATCTAAAATAAAAATCGGTCAAGTGTCTGTTAAAATTAAATGTATTTTAACAGGGTTTTATTATGTACACATTTAACGTAGACACCAATAACGTGAAACAATTTCCAGTATGTCACGAAACTACAAAATAGGCAATTCCGAAAAACACAAATGTTTTATGATATCCCTAAATAAAACCCCTTTAATGATAAAATGGACTTTGAAAATAAGCTATACTGTATATTTAATGGGTACAAACCCATAACAAAATAGAAATTACTCGAAATTAAGTATTAGAACTAATTGTTAATTTGCCCTAACACTTCTCCATCTCAGAACTGCATATCTAATAACTACATAGCGCTAATAACTTATAGCTATTAACTTTTATGAAAAATGAAAAAAAAGCGAAAAGCCCATTGATCCTAGTGGATATAGTATAGCCTAATAATGTTTACTTTAGGAGGGATACGTTAGATTGCAGATTTCACTTTTTTATCGCTATCATAAAATATTTTTCTTGATATACCTTGTGATATTAAAGGGCAATGTGTCATCTACGAAAATATTGCATCCAAATTTAAGATCGTTTAAAACTTTGCAATATAGTACATATTTGAATTTCCTGTGGTAACGTCAATGACGTAAACTAAACCTAAAGTGTTCTGTTGACACGTTTCTGAAAATTCTACACACAGTTTTTCAAAGTATGGAAATATACAAAATCATGTAATGCTCATCAAATTTTAAACAGTGAAAGGGGCACTGAAATAATTATAGCAAAAAGTGGTCGAAATTCGAGCTGATGTGAGATATTTTAGTTGGGTGGATTTTAGATTCCTAAGTGATAATTTACTACTTACCGAGTAAAAATTATAGGCTTAAAAAAGCCCACAATACGCCCTTAATTGAATATGCCAGATGCGTGCTTATTCGAAAACAGCGCCCGTTGCGGGCCTAAAAAATCAAAAATGTTTGGGTGTATTTGACCAAACAATGGGCGTGCAAAAAGTTTTAGATAAATTGTTTCAGGTTGTAATTAACGCATAAGTCAACAAAATATTTTGTTAATTAAATTTGTAAGCTTATAACTCCCAATCCAAATTTATATTAGCATAGTGAACCAATGAATAATGAAATTGAATATTAAATCGTTTTTTAATATATAAATATTATAGTATCTTTGCTTAAAACCATTTAATAATCAATTTTCTACCCAGTATTTTTACTGGTAATACCAAGGTCAGAATATTTAATTCATTTTTTAATTTGAAGAAAAAGAGCATTACATAATTTATTATTAATTATAGACCTGAAACAATGCCCCTCCTTCTTTGACGCCCTTGTGCGAGGCGGAATCCGAACGACGGCTCCGGTTGGAACCTAACGCCGTCGGCACTCTCAGACTGAACAGCGGAGCTTTCTCCCACAGGAGCGTTTGGCTTTTCTTGTTCGGTGGCAAGCCAAAAGTCCTGTAGGTGGATGAATTTTCAAAAATTTCTCCAGCCCGAACAGAAGGAACCAGGAGCTTGGCGAAAGCAAACTTAACTTCATACTCCTCGAAGAAAATGTTTACGGAGAATGCTGTTAATCATCGTCTTATATTTGACCTCGTTGCTTTCGGAGGACGAGATTTCGCCGTT
Organism: Tolmerus cingulatus; assembly: GCA_959613345.1. Classification (NCBI taxonomy): domain Eukaryota; kingdom Metazoa; phylum Arthropoda; class Insecta; order Diptera; family Asilidae; genus Tolmerus; species Tolmerus cingulatus. Next base: position 6,028,739 of record OY390708.1, read on the forward strand.
GTATTCCCGTGTTCCGGGGCAAACCCGGGAAAAAAGGTAGGACAAACTATCGAAAAGGAGGCATTGATTTATTGCAGGTGAGTGGGTAACTTCCATTTACCCGAGTACCTTCTTTATCTTGACCGGGGTGTTGAAATGAAAAAGATCCGACGTACTTTTGTTTGCTACTACGTACTGAATTATTTCGGGGTTAGATACAAGGTTCCTTGCATGAATTTTGAGCAGTTTGTATTTTTTGGCCGAGTACGAAATGCTAGATCCTTCTCATTCTTAAAATTTTACGAAATCGTATAAGCAAAGTTCGGGTATCCGCTGGGAATTATCATTGCGGAAGCACATCGACATATTTACATATATTTGGCTGTCTGTTCAATAGTATGATGCGGCTATGCGTTGCTATCTAGGTTGGTGCTCATTCGTATACTTACAAATGTATATTTATGCTACAGTTAGTAAGTATATCTCTCTGTTCCGGAATTTCAAATAGTCAAACCAAATGGAATATGAAAGTAGTAATTTCGACAAATGTTTTTGACATGATATCACTACATATGTCATCGGAAAATTGAGCTCTGTTGAAAAATGCTGATACATTTAGGTACCATTTTAAATAAAATTGTCTAAGAAATTATATGCTTAGGAAAAATTCCAAATTGAACTCACTTTAATTCAAGGCAACGCAATTTTTAAAATGCATCGATTTGAAAATAAAGATGGTTAGTGAACTTTAAGAGATTAATATAGAATTAATTGTAACCTTAGCAAATTAAATAAGTTAGAACTTGCTTATTATTTTACTTTATTTATACAAATTGTTTGGCATTCGATTCTATGCAATGTTTGTTTTAAGGAATTAAAAAACATATAATAAATGCACAATGTTTGAAATAATTTCACTTAATTTGAATACCCTATACAATTTGTCCAGACTAGCTTTTAAAATTATTTATTCAAAGCATGTTTCAAAACTACCTGAAAATAAAAATTTAAAAGATCGCAGTCAAACATTTATTCCAATTTAAATTTGATGTGCGGCGGCAATATCTACATTACATAAATCAGTTTTTATTTTTTTAAAAATTATACAAAATGAGTTCTTTGTTCCGGCCAATTGTTAATAATAATAATAAGCAAGTTACGAAATAGTTATTATTTCGTTTCTTGATTTTCTCCCCTGACAACGATAAATGCATCAAGATACTTATTTTTATTTATTTGTTTGAATTTGTGAACATTTATAATAAAAAAATTAAAATATTTTTAGCTCATGAATTTAACACAAAATTCTTGTCGAAGATATGCAATTTTTCGAGGCTGACCAAGAAAGATTATTTATAAAAGTAAAATTGCATACCGAACAACAAAGCCATCTTTTATACCCAGTTCAAAAAGAAATGCACAAATAATTATTTTACTGAACAGATATGCGACATAAAAGAATTTTATTATTCTCTTATTCAGTTTGGCTGAAATCCACACTATACAAGACTATTTACGTCGGCACTCCCCTCAAATAAAAAAATTATTCAGGTCACGTTAAGCCTCTTAAAGAACAGATCACAAAAGATAAATTAATTTTTAAAACACTCTACAATGTCGCATAAAACTCTCAGCTTTGGGGGAAATATATGCATCCGGATAATGCCCGCATTTAGTCCGTAAAAAAATTTTATGACAAATTTCTCGTATTTCACCCCTCTGTAGATAGCCCGAAACGCAAATGTGGATGATACGGGGAAAATGTCTCTTCAAGTTTGCACTTTAATTCAAGTGAAATCGCTTCTATGGGACAATTTTGGAGGAACGCACTGGCACACTCGTGCGAAATATTAAAGTTCTAGTGAAATTTAAGGATTTTCCCAAAATTTATCGAGTTTTGCCCATGGAACGTGATGTTGAGAGGACACTATCAAGGATCTTGACTTTTTGAATAATTGGCGATCATTACGAGGACGTTATCTACACCATGCAGAACAAAAGGCGCTTAGAGACAGTGCACATCTTGCTGTGGCCAGTGGGCTGGTTAATCTTATTTTGTGTCCAGAACGTAAGAAATAATTTCAGCTACATTAACTTGTGCCGGGCTTCAAAGGGCGTGGACGACCATCGGACGAGTAGTGCAAATACACGAGCAGAGCCCGCTGTTGCACGAGCAGAGGGTAACGACTGCGAAGCCGAAGGATTCGGACTTAAAATATTACGCTGGTTGCTTTTCCGATAAAATAAACTTTAATAATAGAAATCAATGAGACGGAGAAATTGAGTCCCTGTATAACAAGCCGTAGCAGGTCAGGAGAAGACCTAAACGTAACACGTCCAGCTCGATTCGAGTGGCGAGGGGATTGTGTTGGTCCTTTTCATCGTGAAAAAGGACTTTTGACCTTTTCAAATGGCCAAAGATTATAAATAGTTTGCCAATTTGTGCTGCAGGACGAGCGCTCACCAACGCTGATATGTGCTCATTTGTCGAAAGAGAAGGCAAAAAGCGGACAGTCTAATACCTTATGAAACTTTGGAGGCGACCAGGATTAATGAACTACTTTGAGGGAAGTTGTGAATTATTCATAAGCAAGAAATAAAAATAGAAGTTGAGATAAAGTTTGATGTTTTCTGAGAGCGAAGCATCCAACTTCTTGCAGGTCACAACAACTAGTTGAATTTAGAAAGCCCTCAATGGATTTTCCAAAGTTGCAACGAACTGATTATAAAATATTCCCCGCGATGATTTATTGTTTCAACATCAACCGTTTGACGTTGACCCAAATGCATCAATGTAAATTTTGTTCTCACTACTTCTTGAAATTTGTCTACGTTTATCTGACCTCGGAAGCATGCTAGACTTCTAGGTACTGAAAACTAGAACGCCTTATAAAAGTTTTTAAAACAATTTAAAGCATGGAAACTATATTAATTCTATTATATAAATCATTAATCATTAATTATTCATCCTTATGATTAAAAATTCCAAAAATATTACAAGTAAATAAATAGAAATGTACCTATAATTTAATTTAAAAGTACAAAGATTATAAAATATAGTACAGCATCATTTATATTGTGTAATACAGCGATGATTAATTAATTATTTCTTAATATGCACTTCCTTTTAAATAACGTAAATTAACTATTAACAAACCTTTTCCAAGAGGTATCCTTCTATTATGCCATCGCTTAAGCCTTTTATGTTATTAGTTAAGGATTAAGAGGAATTAGTGAGAATTTAACCAATTAATTGAATCAAACATGTTGAATGTAGGTATACTTAAGCGCACATTCAAAGGAGTTTAAATTAAGGACTAATTGCCTTTTGTAAAGCTTACGTCGATTTGGAATATTTAATTTAAATTTTAAAGCGCATTACCAACAATAAGCTAATTTTAACTGGAAAAATTTTTTATAATTTAATTGATACTTATGATGATTTATTTTATATACGACGAAGTTACCGAAAATTCGTTTGTGGGTTTTAAAATTTAGAAAGAGAATGGTATTTAAATAGCTTTTCATTTTTAATACGATTTGGTAGACCAAAGCGGTGTATTAGTTCTAGTTTATTAATTTTAGAAAGATGTGTGCTACCTTTGCTAGACAATTTACTTCCTTTTATGTATATAGCAAGCTAATACGAGAAACGATTGATACCTACTTATGTTTGATTATAAATTCCGAACGCCAAAAAATATAAGAAATTTTATAACAAGTTGATTGAAAATAATGACGGCAATATTAATAATTGAAAATGGTTCATTTTTGTAAATAGATTTCAGGTTATTTCGGTTACCTAGATTTTTGAATTATGAGCTGAGATAAAAGGAGGATATTACGATTTAGGACGTATCAGTTTTACATAAATTTAAATGGAACAAGAAGTGATTCGAGTGCAACATGCTGATCTAATTGCATTTTACTTCGAAATGCCCCTAATTCCCACTAATTTATAGTTCAATTTGCAGCAGAGTACACAAATCCTCCAACGTTAATTATTCAAAGAAGGCCCCTTGCTACTGATAATGACTGACTTTGTATGCCAAAGGGAAGTAAGAGAGTTTTCAGTCAAAGGGAGAAACGGAAAACATCATAAATAATTTATAGGTTGAAAAATTCTGTCAAGGTTATTCCAGTAATTGCTTCCCTGCACCCCCACCGAAACGATGAGTTGCGCCTTTCGTCTGATTAAAATTCCCTTCGAAGGTGGCGCATATCGAAGTAGCAGCAATTAAAATATTCCTTTAGTTAAAACATCAAAGTCGGCGCGAAACGCGAAACGTAAGCAGGTAAATTTGCGTAATTAGAGTTAATAATCGTTTGTTTCCTCCACTTCCCAGTCCGATTCAACAAAATCCCCTAGTGGTTGTTGATTTAAAAGTGCCACTCCGACAATAAATTCCTACTCGCTGACGAATTCCGGGAAACGCGACTCCGAGAACAATGCCAACTGTCGCAATCGCACCATGTAAAAATTACGCGTTCTTCCTTGTGGCAATCGGCGCTTCATCCATCAGGATTCAGGACCGGGGAGGATAAACTTCGCAGCAACCCTTCGAGGCAAATAAAGGAAAAGTGGAAATTGTTGATTGATTCCAGTTCTGTCTGGCGATGATCTCCATTCTTCAGCCACATGTATTCCACACTCCGAGGGTTGGGTGGTGGAAAATTACTCGTTTTCCATCAAACCGCTCTAGCGAAACGTTTAGTGCACACATATTTGATTATCCGAACAGAGCGCGCGTGGTACAGCAGGAAATTGAGAAATGTACACACATACTATATAAGTAAACAACCAACAACATGCACTTTCAAACATTCTTCTTCAACACACACGTGTCTTACCTCAAATTTGCACTTCCTACTCATTTTATACTTCCTGAAAAGTTCGCTTTATTTTTGTGACGAGTTTACATCAAAATAGTTTATCCGTAGCTTCTCGCTCTAATCCCTTTTGATAGAACAAATAAGTGAAAAATTGCTCTTCTACTGTTTTATTTGGCTCATTAGTCTTATAAAACTTGCACCTGTAGAACACCTACCTTGGTGAACCTTTCCTAACTTTGCATATTTAACTAATGAAGCTGAAATTCGCCGCCTCTGAAGATAGTCGTTCATTGACAGCCACAACGTTGCATTCTATCGTATTTTAGTAAAATAGAATTGGTGTTTTAACATCACCACTGTGAAAAGGAAAATTAGACTAGAACCACGAAAGTTAGTTTTCAAGTAAAAAACTAACGTAAATTAGTCGAAGCTAACTTGTAAATTGAAACTAATATTTGATTAACTGATCGTTCTACAATGCAAAATATATCATACTTACTTTTGAAAACTATTTTGAATTTTCATATTCTAAAAGAAAAGATGGCATCAACATTTAAATAGTGTAGTACATTTCTTGTTTCTGTACCCATACTCCTAAAGTTTATCGCTTGAATGTATTTTGTCATATGAAAGTATGATGCCATCAATAAATTATATTCTTTATTATTAAAACAGCCCTTCGGAAAAATTAAGGGTTTAACATTTGGGTAGAACCATTGTTGATTTTGCTATCCACTCAGACATGAAATCTGTGATTTTGAAAACCATTAAATCTATGTTCTTCAATAAGTGCTAAATAGTTTAACTTTTTAATATATCTAAAAGAATATTTATATGTAAAACAATAAGCGGGTAAATTTTGTTTGTACCATTCCAATATATCTAGGGTAGGCAGTATAAAAAGAATTCCACACTGGATAAGTAGGTATGTACATATATCCCATAACCTCTTAATTAAGTGGGTTCTCGTTGACCATGGCATATGAGGAGTTAGATAAGAAATATTTAAGTGATTAACATTTGAAATTGAAAACAGACTTTGAAAATCCGTTGAAAGAAATATTTTTGCTATGATTTTTTTGTTTTTATCGAATAAATTATTTTCGTCATATGTTAACCCCAATTCTGACTAATTCAAATTTTATGCAAATGTTATCGAACCTTGTCTAGCAATTTGCATTAAAAAAGGGAGTCCTATAAATACAACGAGTAGATTGATGGCGTTATAATACCCGAATTCGAAGTTTGAACATATTGAATGAATCTTAAGAGACTTTGCATGAACCCAATTTGAAACGACTTTGTTTCCAGCTAAATGCAAATCATATTTCGAAAGTGAACCATTTAGTGATTTGGAGAAACTCTGTTCAGTATGTTTGAAGTATCCTGCCCTCGGGTAGAGATAATACCAAAAATTATCCATTCAGCTGGAATCTCTTTAAGAATTGTGGTAGCTTTCTTAATATCCCGGAAGGATGCTCCAGATCCAGCCTGGACTCCAGATTGACGATGGTAGGGGAACGATTGGGAGCCTCCTTAAAACTTTTATCCGACATGCGCCCTGGAAACGCACATGGCCAATTTATTTCAGAAGGCCTATGGGGGGCCAGGACGAGCTTTCGGCCGAACTTTTCGGAGATAGATGGACTATACTTTCCTACTTTCCCCACCCGCACTTCTGTCTGGAGTATGCATCCAGAGAAGACGCTATTAACCGAAAACGCTGTAACAAAGGAATCGAGTTGAAAAAGCTTATAAATCAAATTTTTATCTTTTATTTTCAGTCTTGGCTTTTTATCGTTTATTCGCCATTGCTGCTATTTGTGTCCTCCGGCGGCATGTGTGTGCGCGCCTACATGAGATGTCCGCCAACCGGCGACCGAACGCCGTGTATCCTGGAACTGGTGCATGCATGATAAAGTATTTCGCATATCAACAATGACACCAGTAGTATTGCCAGGATTCTTGAATTATGGCATGTGCGGAGTAGTATTAAATTTCTCTGTATTCTGTTCGTAAGCCCAACTACCATAAATCTTTCTTCTACTTAGATGTGTTGCTTTTAAAATCATTATAAATTGCGTAGGCATTCGTGGCTAACCATACACAGGCGGGTTGATATTACATAGCGGTTATTTATGAAGTTAGGGTACCCTAAATGTAGTGTGGTTGAAACGATTTACATGGAATTTATTGCGAAGAACTTGTTTTTAACAAACTTGGGAGCACATTATTATGGTTAGCCAAATTCGCTGGTGTCTTGCGAATGACTTCGAGTCTACATACCAGAGATAATTATCATTATAAAAGGATTTTTGTACTTTCCAAAAATGTGTTTTTAATTTTTCATGTAATTTATATATAACACAATATACATTATGTATACACTCAACGGGTGATCATTTAATACTTTGAAAGATAGTAAAGAATAATATAAAAATAAAAACTTATTTATTGTAAAATTTAAAACTAACCTTTTTAACGATCTTCTAATAACATGTTACATTTTCTTACTATTTATTTACTTTGCTCACTAGTTATATAAGTTCAAATGTATCCACAATACCTAATTTATCTTTTTACAAAATCGTTGATTGCATTCCAGTAAAGTATTCTAAAATCTTTAAAATAAAAAGCACAAATCTTAGAAAATTTGAACTTCAGAGTGAGTTTTCTTTGTAAAATAAACAAAGGATTTCTATTATATTGAAATTTACACAATGTACCTACTCTAACTTTTTGAAAAATTTGTTTCTTCAAAACGGATTTTTATTTGTAACTATATACATATGTATGAATTAGTTTGGTGTGTTGCTACACAGTATCATATGGTTTTTCTCAGTTCAACTTCAGTAGTATTAAATGTAAAACGAACTTAAATTAATTGATAAAATTTGATCTACTTTATTACAAATTTCCAGGATAATAAAACTTGAAAGTTTTGTAAAAATTGCTTGGTTGTGTCAGAGATAACATATTACTATACGTTATCTCTGGTTGTGCATAAAACATTAAATTAGCTCTGTGTGTCAAAAGCTGCCTACTTCCTTTTTGTATGTCTGATCGTGCACTGAAGTATTTATCGGAAAATGTACTTACCAAGTGCGTTCAATGCATTGCCATTTGAGCAAAGCCTCTTAAGGGCTCATTGTGAATAATTCTCCCTCCTAGAGTAGCGTTTTCGTTCATAAACACACCTAAATGCCCTTTATGGTACTCGTTAAGATATTAATCTGCCGGCGAGTACGCAAGAGTCTCTTTGCTAGAGCTCGGCTAGATTGATATCAGAAAATCGAACCTGAGAATTATTGTTATTCGCTCCCAGGCTAATACTTCTTATTGCCTCCGTCATTCCTCCAAAGAGCTGTAAAGGAACTTTTTCGTTATCAGGACGTTGTGGAAAATCCTCTGCCGACAAGAGTTCTCACACACCGAGCCGTGAAAATAGGGCTAACCGTCGCAGGGATGCCGAAACCTTTTCGGTTTAAGCTCAAAAAACCCGATCGGGTAAGTGGCTGGGGCAGATACAGCAGGAGATGGACGTTACAAATAAAATTTGAGCTTTTTGGTTTAGTAGGATATTGAAAAACCTCCCACATTCTGTGTTTGTTTATTCAAATGGGGTAGAGGACCAAAGCCGGAAGCCCGATCCGATTTGCATAATATGTGACATTCTGAATAGGATGTACATGATGTGGGACTGAATTGAGCAATTCGGAAACCAATTCAATATCAAATGTCACTTTTGGAGTCGCCCGGATCCTTTATATGAACACAGCCCTGGGCCCCGGCCACCACCGGATGAAGGGCAGCTCCTAACTTACCCTTAAGCACACACCTGCACAAACCCCGATAATGCTCCCATATAAGCAGTAGGTTATTTTTACAGTCCGACATTACTTCATGATATTTCGAGTCTAAAACTCTGCACCTTCGAAAAGGTCAAGGAGATTGCAGAGAAGCAATTTCGCATGCTTAAAGGTCTTGTCAGGCTTTTAGATTCTGCCCCATTGCTTTTAAATAGCCACACAGCCATTGCAACATCTTTGAACTGACTACAGCTGTAGAGTTTTATCGGGTCGTCCTTATCCCAATAAAAATGAGAAATGTTTTTAAGCCCTGCCATTGTACATTACGCAGTTGCTTAGAAATTAATACGAAATTATTATGTTAAGGAAGCTTACTGCGATGAGGGAAATGCCATTATTATTTTGAACTGATAATCAATTACATTAATTGCGCAATACAGGTATATGTAAATAAATAAAATAATTGCAATAATTAAATTAACGAAAACAATTTTGATAGTGTTGCGAAAATGATGTTTTGAAAAAATCGTCTTTAAAATTTAAAGAACAAGTAAAATCGTTGTTAATACATATAAAGAAATGTCTCAGTCCTTCTAATTCTTACCGCAGACTTATAAGTTTCAAGTTTTGGACAACTTAAGGACTATAAGTACTCAGAAAAGAAAAAACATATCAAAATTTGCTTTGATTATTTCTAATAAATAATATAAAGAAAGTGATATATATTTAGTTAATGTATAATACAAACATTCTTTGTAAACCATATAAATTTGAATTGTTTAGGTCTATGCGATTGACTTGTGTTCAACATTATTTTTAATTTCTCATCCCAAACTAAATATAGACCAAAAGCAAAAGTCTAAAAGTCGTCTAGAGAAAAATGAATTTATTTCTTTTAGCTTGTGAGTTCAGCTGCTCTCAATTGATGTGAAAAAAACCCACTGTTTTTTTAAAGAAAAAAAAAAAATATATATATATATATATGTAATTTTCCAGTAAGCAAAATAGAAGAAAGATGGTAAAAAGTCTGGGCTAAATAAATCACCCCAATTCGGGTTCTAAGGCTCTATCTTCATAAATCTCCCTGGGTTTCTATAGCAACCCTAAAGGGTGTGATGAAATGAATGCAGATATTCTCCACCATTTCAATTTATCTAGTTCTTGTGCCTCTTCAGTAAACCATTTGTATTACTTCGATATCCGGCAATTTCCCACCCCATTGCGCTTTAGTTACAAGTTGAATGTGTTTAATATTTTGAATTATCTTGCTATTGTTGGGTTTTTGTGGTTTCTTAAACGTGACTGTTGAGCTGGTGTTCATTAAAAGAAGGTAAGGTCAAATTTTTTGTTATTTACGCATGAACTTATATACTTCGGGGATATATTTAAATAGATGATTTTATGCACACTAAATGTTACTCTGTTTTATCATATTGAATATCATCTAGTTGATTTCGAATTGAAATTTTAGATTCAAGTTCGGTTGACTGCGCAAAATTTGCTGTGGCTGTTTTTATCTAACATGTGTAACCGGGATTATAAAATTATTCTTACAAGGAATTTTTAAAGTTGTCGCACTATGATATATTGTATTCAAGAATCTGGAAGTTTTGTAAAAATATGCAAAAGGTTATTAACAAAATATTGAGTGTCAGAAAATCTTCAAAGAAATGCATTTCTGATCCTGGACTTTTAATTTTTAGATCTATAATTGCTTTTCATTTTTATTTAATTTTATTCAGTTAATCACTTAGTTTTCAGTTTGGATGAAGCTAATGCATTTTTAATAAATCAGTTTTAATAGTTGTATTAACTGGTTTTCTGTTCAAACTCAATTAGCCGAAAATCAGTTTAATAATTCCGCACAATAATTACAAGTATCCTAAATCGTTAAGTAATGTCAGAATAAAATTTCTGTGTATCAAAGAGTTGCAAATTTTGCCTGAAATTGTTGATTCCATCCAACCCGAGGACATAATGCTACAGTGCGAAGGAAGTTTTCTATTAAAAATACTTGGACCTAGTCGGATACATTTGGAGAATTTAAGGATTTCCCGAGTGCGTCTTTATCTTAAATGTAATCGCAGCAGAAGAAGTGAAAAGCCGTAAATAAACGGAATTTGATTTATCTTCAGAAAACAGTCCTATCTCGTATCGGCCCATCTTCGTAGCAATCATTCTCCGAATGTCGGGGGAAGCTCCTGAATTAATCGTGTGGGTGGAGGCGAGCTTTGAGGCATTAATCATTGGGGGCGTAAAATCAGATGGAATCTGTCCTAAGAAAGAAGCAATCTGTTCTGGGTACACCGCTCCGCCGCAAAACGTTTACTCATTCGCATGCTGCACTTTTGACAAGCTCATTTCGGGGGATAAGCCAAAACATGTCCTGAAAGCAAAGAAAATCCTCTTTCTTGAGTTAGCCAAAAGAACCAGTGGGATAAGACTTATGTTCGGACTGGATTTCGATTGTAGCATCCTTAACCCCGTCACTCGGGTCGGGTACTTGCACGCAAATTCCTATCAATCGTCTCTGGAAATTGATTGATTTACTGCTTTGTCACACGATGGGATCCCGGCGCCGCAAAAGAGGTTCACAAAACTGGACGGTGATTAGTTCACCACTATCCCTAATGGAAAAAGGGTGATTGCCCGAATGTATTTTTGGTGCTAAGGATTTTGGGATTAGGTATCCGGAATGTGTTTGTAATGCGGACAACAAATTTGTTTGTTTTATAGATTTGTTCGTTTGGTGAACTTTACTCGGACGGATGTCGGAAATCAGTAAATCCGACTTATTCCAAAGGATCTGTCTCTTATGGATTGAGGTTACATGAGTTAATAAATAAATTACACAAATAAATCAACTGGCTTTATCTTAAAGTTTAAACATCGAAATATATTCTACTGTATGGCTTTATAATATTATATTGTAGCACTTTAGATATTTTTGCTCGTGCAGTACCAGACCGAAACGAATCATTTCTATAAATTTTAAAAGTCCAAAAATAACTTCTTATTTGTTTCCTTGATATTTAAAATATGATTCAGCAAAAGCGCGTGGATACAGTCGTTTCGTATAGCTTTGTTTCTTAGAATTTTGTACGCCGGAAATTTCTTTTTACTGAAAACAATAAAGAGTATTTAGTACACGTTTTGCGTTCTTAAGTAATTTGTCGAACATTTCTACAAGTGGAAAAGGGAAGAAATATTATAGACTTGATTTGTATTGTCAATAGGAGATTTAATTTTGCTGACGGCTCATTCAATCAATAGACTATAAAGTAAAGGCGCCAGAGGGTAGGTTGAATTAGCTACCCCAACGCGGGCAGACGTCGTTGTCTTTTTATACTTATTGTTGGTTGTCTCTTTTGATACTGAATTTGTCGATGCGAATGTTTACTAGCTAACAATCTTTTCGCAAGTTTTCTTTTTCAGTTTTCTAAAGCATAGATATATTCTATTGCTTGTATTCATATGTAAATAGATATAATTAGGTACATATCTAGTTCGGTTATTTCTTATTCTTATATTTTTGCACGCGTGGTTACCCGGTCTCACTCGGTGAACAAATATTTTGCCCCCCGTATTGGGCCCGTCATTATGAACTTCCAACTCGAAACTACCTCAAAATGCCCACAGTACTAATTTTCATTTAAATTAGTTGAATTTCGAAAGTCATTGTTCGCTATATTAAATCAGCCATGAATATGATCCTATCCACCGTTTAGGAGTAATTGAGAAACAAAGAAACAAACAAACAAATGTTCGATTGTATACACATACAAGATTATTTTCTTTAATGTTTTCCTTGCCTTGGCCTTTTTTTCTATTCTTCTATGTTAAGCAATCAACAAAAAAACACTTTAATTTAAGTATATGCATGCATGAAACTTCGTGAGACAGAAAATTAACAAGTACAGTGCCTTCAAGCCATTAATATAAAACAAAATAATTACCAATTACATACTAATTATTTTATAATTATTCTAAATGAGATATCAAAGACTTTTAACAAAAATACTTTAAAAACAAGATTCAATTTCATTAAAATGCCTAAATTCCTTTAGCTAATGGCAAGTAAGTAATCCTGTGACATTTAGACTTATGTATAAGTGATACGATTTTCAATTAAAATGAAAAATGTATGAATAATTTTCGTTTTATGGCACGTTAAATACAGTGACATCCTTAGGGAAAATTGTAATTGATCCATACTCTCATTGAATTTACCTTTTCCTAACATCCCAGAAAAGATGTCAGACGCAAAGCTAAATAAGATATAACAAATGTTTGTTACCACCAGAAGTAATTAGAGGGCACATAAAAACAAGCAAAATTTATACCGAAGACCCTGCGGGTTTTGAGTCAAAACAACGTTTCTCGAGTGGCCAAGTTATTTATCTAATGAAGTATCTTTCGTGAACCATGTGATTTCGTTTGTGACTAGAAAGCTCTGAAAAGTTCGAATCGCTGAGGGCGGTCCCCGAAGAAGTGAGCTAAATTTTTAGTGAAATCTTCGCTAAGATCATTGACTTTGTTTTCACGCCATGTGCAGAATATTTTCTCTTGAAATTCTCTTTGCCTAAGAAATGGTGTGGATTGTCATTTTTTGAAATTACAAAAATATAGCAAATTTTATTTGAATTTACATTTTATTAATTCCCCCAGGTTTCGGAAAACAACTTGACAAAGCGAAAAATTAATGTGGCTGCGTTAGGGGCGTAATTTTCGAGAATTAGCGAAAATGCCTATTTTGCAGATTTAATGAAAACTCTGTCGCTGCAATGATACCACTTGGGCAATGCGCAGCACCCATATTTTAGTTAGACAATACGACAATTGCAGCTTCTGTGTAAATACTGTTTAGTTAATAACGAGTAATCAAACCTTTATGGCCTCCATTTCAATATTATCGCCTTTATTTTCTCTAGCTCCTGCAGCTTCAGTTAAACTTTTGTGACAAACTAAGCGTACACCATGGAAATTGCACTGGTTTTAGTAGCATTAAAGCTGAATTACATTTAATATGCGTTGTTGAGATAAACCTATAAATTGCATTGCAATGTCTGTAGGCTTAGTAAATAATTCGATGTGAAATATTATTGTGCTCTTATAAGAAGCTCGAATGTGGGGAGTATTATTCTTAATTAGAATTTGATAGTAAATTATTTTTCCTTGATTGGGTCACACTGTACCTAATTAGCAAAACTTTTTGTGCTATACAATTTATCAATGGGGGGTAAAATTTGAAGTAGAAATTGAGGTTCAGCTTAAATATGTAATACTTATATAATAGGATACTTCCACAAAGAAATTAGCAAGCCAAAAATTTAATTTATTTAATCATATATTCAAGGACTATAAGTGATATTTAGTTGAGTTCGCCAAAAGTTATTTTAATTAGGAAATGTCTTGAATAAGTCAGCAATTTGGCGCTTTTCTCTGTCAAGGTTAGATGAATTAGAATTCTTCAAACCTTTTTCACAGAAAGTCTCCTAAATTATAAAGAGCCCTGTCAAATTAGCCTTTAGCTGAAACTTTTCGGGTGTTAATTAATTGTTCGGGGACAACAATTAATGATGAAGCCATTGTTGCGCTAATAAAATTCTCCTTAAAGTCATTCCGAGGTTAGAATGCTTCCTCAAAACGTTGCTTTTTTCTGCAGGACTTTCAGCTTCGGCCAGGATTAATGATTTGCTTATTTGTTGACTGAAATATCACCTTTTCTATGCCCCTTCCAATTCAGTCTCCTCAATTTATTCCTAGAAATTCTGAGGGACTGCTGAAGGAAACTGAAATGATGTATTGACGTTGTGGCGGAAGGCTTGGAAAACGTGCCGGATGAGTTCAGGTTTTTATAATACATTGATTTATGTTTATGTATAGATGGTGCTGTAACCAGGCATTCCATAACTCATCACAATCGATTCGTCGACCTCTTGGCAACGATTTATTCGACTTTTATTTACAAGTTTCCCTTGTAAGTTCATCATTCTTTTTTCCCCACGGCATAAATGGTCTAACGCATTATGTATTTTGTATTTTGACAAAAACGCCTATCATTTTGTAAATGAAAATCAAATTGAATTACCTGCCGTCGCATGGATTTAAAATTTAACTTTCTAACATGGTAGACAATAGAAGAACGATATAGAAAGTACTGAAAATAAAATACCTTAGGGCTTTTCGAGAGACAAAACAATTAATTTTTGAGCAGTTAAATCAAAACAAAACATGAGAATTTTCGCAAAGTGGAGCTTAAATTCGAAGAGTTTCCCTATCCTCTGCTTTATTGATTTACTGTTACAAATTTATGTTTGTATAAAGAAGCTTAAAATTTGTTAGATTAAATTTTGACTAAAGGAAACTTTCCTTCATCTTCCTTCACTATTTCAGAAAACTTTTAAATTTTTTATTTCATTTCTGAGTTACTCCTAAAAAACTTATTCAGCATATTATTCAAAACTTATTATTTATGTATTATGCGACACTTTAAAAGTTTTATTCAAGAAGGTGACAAGTGCCTTTCTGCATATGTATTTCTTGTAATCAATTGACAAATCGGATATTACATTTACACACATATATACCTAATAATCAAAACAACAAACAAACTAAGGAGCTTATATCGTAGTGATCAAAATAGTAATTTTGTGCGGCATTCACACCTTGCTTGTTGTTTCATTTCAGGATATGTTTTTACATTCGCCAGCTAAATTCGGGTTTTAAATTTATTTAATGAATACCTTATTAAAAATAAAATGTGCTTACATACATATGCAACTACTTTTGTTTATGCACATGATATAAACGTACAAGGCTTAGAACTTTAAAGCTGGTCGAATATCACTAAATTACCCCTGGGCTAGCAGATCTTGTTTTCGAAAATTGTCCTTTGATGTGAGTTCATGTACAAATAATTTTCTACGTTTGCACATAAAGGGCTAAAATTCGGTCACCTCCCTTTAATTTAATTCAGACAGCCCTCCCCCAGTTGGGATATTCACTAATTTATAGTGGTTATCTCTGGGGTGTCTTATGATCCCTTGCAATTTCATCTTATGAGAATGTTTACACGCGGGTTTTGTGGTAAAGAGAAACCAAATGATAAGTGGGACTCAATAAATTTAAAATTTTACTACGCGTTCACGTTTTCTAATTACGGCTTGCGTTGGATGAACATAATTTTCAGTTGACTTAATTTTCCGCCGCAAATGGGATTATTATTGCCAGACGAATTTATGAACACCCTCCCAAGTACAGATTTTATAAACATAATAAACGTATGAAATGGGATGCAGCTAAACGTCTGCGCCATTAAAGCAATAAAACAATAATTGCTGATTGCTCAGATATGTACATTTTTGTGTGAATCAAGAGTTAATTCTGGGTTCTCAAACGACGCAATTATTGACAAATTGGAACAATTCGTATATCTGCACAAGCAATAAAATATTATATAAGACCACAGTTATCAAGGACATTTGTTTGCTCTTCTAATTACAATCGCGCTTAGGGAATCCTTCATTCAGCAAAATTATTCTATTGAATCGACGACAGTAATTAATGCATCCTTTGAGCTTTCATTCACAATTCCTCGGTTTTATAACCAAATCAGAATCAGATAATATAGATTCTATTAAAGGTTCATCAGTATAAAAATATTTCTTTCAATTTCAATTCCTATTTTGGAAGATTTGCACTTTCAACTTTAATTTCTCAATAAATTTCCATGAAAGTGCCATCAGAGA
The DNA here is from genome assembly GCA_959613345.1 of Tolmerus cingulatus. Taxonomy (NCBI): domain Eukaryota; kingdom Metazoa; phylum Arthropoda; class Insecta; order Diptera; family Asilidae; genus Tolmerus; species Tolmerus cingulatus. Next base: position 6,045,111 of record OY390708.1, read on the forward strand.
ATATTAAAAGACCATTTTCTCCCCCAGTTCCATTAGATTCGCAAAATAATGGGAGTGTGACGAAGGTGTCCCATTTTTTATGATGGTCTCTTTAAAGTCAGAATTTACCAAGAAAACCTATTTTCCCATTTATTGCAATAAAAAAAACCGAACCTTCATGATGTAACATTGTCGAAATATATTAAGAATTGTAAGAGTTTTCAGGTTTTCAAGATCCTCGTTATTTCCTACAAAAGGTGTATTACCGGGAACAAAAAATATAATTTTTAAATAAAGAGCATTCAATTTTATTGAACGTTGTTATTTATATTTTACTGAAAAGGTTATTGGCAGCCTTTGACAATTATTCTGGATAAAATGCCCAATGAGCAGCACCTGCATAGGTATACATATAAAATTAAAATTTGAATTAATTTTATACTAGTGGTAACTTAATTAAATAACGCTTTGTTCAATATGATAAATACCATCTACATTTGCACGTATACGCCAATTAAATAACACTAAATTGTGGCAATTATAAACCATATCACCATAATTACACTAACCAAAGGTTCACCTTGTCTAAATTTGATTGTGGGAATATGCTTAGGCGACGCAAATCGAAACAGCCTTGCACCCAACGAAGCGTCTCGCTTTTAAGTCGGTTTGATTCAGTTAATTTAAATTAAATTACCATATGATGAGGATATCAAAAAGATTAACCACGTTCACACCGACACGAAAAACCACAATTGGATTCTGACCAATTTAAGGTGGATATCAATTGTAATAAGGGATGAAACCCAAGACTATTAAATTTTTTTGCATTTATTAGAATTTATAATATATAAAAATAAACGTAAATGCAGGCGATCCTGATTGGTAATGAATTTCTCTGTCGTCTTACCATTCAACTTCGTTTGAATTTTTGCCCTAAAACAATCCTGTATAAAATTTAAGCATCATTTTCAAGATTTTAATTAACCATCCTTTCCAAAAGTAACCCTCTTAAATACATGGATATCTTTCGCCAATAAAAACTGGTACAAATTTTAATACAGCAGAAGTGAAATTAATGTTGAATGCGTGGCCACATAATATCTTTTCTTTTAAAAAGGATATCATGAACTTCATCAAAATGTTCCTAGAAAACAAACACCGAGAACAATGAGATTCATTTGGAGGAAATGAAACGCAAGTGTGTTGACATTTAATTACACTTCATTTCATCTGTTCCGAATACGGCTTTATTCAGGTGATTCCTGTGTATGGTAAATTTGAAATTTTGAGGGTATCTGATTAGGTACGTGGATTATAATTCCAGTGGCAGTTCGCACCAACGCAGCCGTGGTATTTGAACGCTCGCATTGAGTACACTAGAAATTTCTAATTAGGCAGACTCTAAAATTAAAATCAAATAAACCGCTGCTGCACAACTTTATGCTGTGACGGTGTATGCAAATTTCCAGCATAAACAATAATTTCGTTCATTGTATTCTTGGTAATTTTTTTGTGGCGCATATAAGCATATTTAGATTAGTGCGATGGGCGACCAAAAATTGCGAGGCAGTTCTTTTTAACACAATAATTTCGAAAATTGTTCGAATTAAATGTATACAAGATAATTTCACAGTAGGATTAAATGAACTTTTCGGGTGAAATAAAATGGTCAAGCCAATCAACTGTTTCGATACAGATTTTGGTCATGTACATTTTATTTAAATTTTATTCAACAATTACGGTTAACCGTGACTTTCTATCTCCTGTTATCTCAATACTACCTACTGTACAAAATGTTAATTTTTCTGGAATTATAAAACTGCGATACTCTTGTAATATGTACATTCTTCATATCGTATAGGTAGACGTTTCACCATTTCCGAAATATATTCTATGTGGAATTTTTGCAAACTTCTGAAAATGTTATTATATTTAACACATGTGCATATATAATACATACATATTAAAGGAAATTGTTTGGAAAACAAATTTATTTTTTATTTCCGCATGTTAAAAAATTTGGTCATAAATGTGACTTTACATAAACCATATGATAGACTAAATTGTCACTGACAGCGGCCAAATATTTATCTATTAAATTAACCGAATGCAGGGATTTTAGGTCAAGTTCATTTGTTGGTATTACTTCACGATAATTCGTTGAGCCTCGTGCAAACGATCAATGCTAATGTAGTTATCAAAGTTCTTTAGTTGATTAATTGGTTTTTGCACAAGTGGGATTTCCCAAGAAGCCTACTAATGGAAAATTCATTTGCATTTGTTAAAACTTGTTTGTGCGGATTTTACAGCATTTTAGTCTAAAGCGAATAACAAAAGCACATTTATGGATTTACGAAAAAGTTGCTAATTCTTGCGAGTGATTTAGATGCTCCATTAAATTATATTCTCTAATTCTCTTAAAAGAGGCTTTTCTGTATTAATCAATGAATACAAAGATATCGAAAGTAAAGAGCAATTAATTTTGATTTTCCACAGAAGCCTCAATTGAGCTATATCTATATAGACGATTTTAAAATGTCACAATAACGTACCCTTTTCGGAGTACACTGATTCAATAATATCTGTTTGAAAGTCGATACATAATTTTGAATATTTGTTAAAATTTTATATAGGTATATTATAAAAACTCAGTATGCTTATTTAGGTTCAATATAGAGACTCATAGCATACCAATTGCGGACCATATATTCAGAACTTCAGGCCACTAAAAGAAGATTTGCAAACACTTCGATAGACAGCTTAAAAATAGAGCATCGGAAGAAACAAATTAGCTGCTTCTTAATGAAACGATGTTAGGCAATTCAATATACAAAATTATCTTGGAAAGCATTTTAACGCGAATGGTGAAGGAGGGATGCCGACAAAAGACCATTAGTATTCCGGAAGTTTCCGGTTAAACATGTTTCTAAGCCTCGAGCTACGGAAAGTACAACAATAATATCAAAACAAAACTATGTGTATCCAACCAAAGGACACGTCAGTGGAATATAAAAATTTGCGATTCAAGGACCCTTTCCCAACCGCTTTCGTCTCCGCAAAAGGAAACTTCTTGATTTTGGATAGTGCGCTGCACGAACTCGGGAACGTGTGCTTCTCTGCAATTTTCGGTTAAAGTTTTCGAATGAAAATCCATAGGGTATTTGTCCTACTTGAGCGCGCAATATGACGAAAAGGCAGAGGTTTAATGGCGCACCCCAAGGAGCAGACCGGCTAACATATAAAAGTTTACCTTGCCAAAAATTGCCTCGGATCCTCGTGCTGTTTGCCATTGAATTAAGCGAATGTCGGCGGGCTCTATAGCGTCTGAATAGCCCGCCACTATAATGCTTTTCCATTAAGAGACTCGTACTAAAAGGACGCATAATACATTTTCCATTAAACGTTTTGGTGCAATTTGGGTTCTTAAAATTCAGGGACTTGGGTGTGTACACTGCGCACTATTAAGATCAGAGCAGCTGCAAAACGGGGATACGCACAAAGGAAAAGCTCGGGTAATTTCGTCTTGCCTTCCCTCATAATTTGTATCCAAGGACTGGGTCTCTTTACATTCGTCCATAAATGCTCGTTCCTATAATAAGACCTCTATAATGACGACGACCATCCGGCTCCATTCTCTGGGAGCGATTTACTTCATTACGCTTCTAAATCAGTCCTGAGTTTTTGGGAAAATTTAGGGGAACGGGCTCGTCTTGAAAGCTAAAAATTAATTAACTAATTAACTTAAAGGATAAAAAAAGCCAGCCACCAGATACAAGGAAGCTCAACGCCGCATCTGGGGACATATTTACAACCAAGATAAAATCGATAGCCACGGAGCCTCTCCCAAAAAGTCAGTGGCTCGAGAAGTGGTTTATGTAACGTCCGCTTATACTCGCACAAATGCTTTATTTTGTTGTTATAAATCTCTCGTTAAGGATTTCTTATCACAAAAAGCCTTCTTAGAAAGTTGGAAGAGTATTTATTGTTCAAATGTATAAATTTATTATAGGAACTATGTGCATGCAGTATATGAAGAGAATACAATAAACAATTTTTTTACAACAATCAGTCTAGTTGCAAGAGACAAGAAAAGCCATATTTTCTTTTGTCTCGATCAGTGGAGTTTTAAAAATAAGGCCTAGTCAAAAAGAAAGGATAATACTTACGAATGTAAATTTTTGAACTTAATTGAATCGTAAATAAAATCGTAGCAAGAGAAAAAGTTGTCATGATATGAAGCAATTAAAAATCGCATATATCAATGTTAAAAGCTCTAAATAAATACATAGTAGTGAAATTTAAAGTCACGGTACAATTCAATGAAGATGATGACAAATTGATTAAAGGCTTTAATTCATTAAACAAATGAACGCTATGCACTGATTTTATGAGCTTCGCTTCACTAATTAAATTTTCATTAAATAAGGGCGATTTCGCTGACTTTTAATTGTATGTTCATGCTGGATGTAAAAGGCAATTTTACTCATTTGTATAACAGATAATTTTGTTTTTTAAGAGTAATTTAAGAAGAATAAAAATAAAACTATATTGCTTTCAGATCTTATGTTTAGGCAATCCTTTGTCTTTTCCAACAACCGAAAAAAATATTTGATACAAACAGATACCAATTTAACAAAACTTATTTTCACAATAAAAGATTCCTAAATGATTTTTGTATTTGTTATTCTCACTAAAATTTAAATTTTGAGGATTTTAGTCTATATTGTTCGACAGTTTCTACCGCCAATAATAGTTACCTGTATGAGGCTTCAAAAGAACTAGTTGCAGCATATAATGTTATGTTGTAGAATTTTGTTAGAAGATATACTTAAAATTAATGTTTGAATGTTTTCCAAACAGTTTCATTTTTGCGCAGTAAGTGACTGATGTTTGTTGTTGTGGAAAACGAACATAAAGTATACAAATTCATATTTTCTTTAAAAGATTACTTAGGCATATTGTATCAAAATATGTGTGGTTCCTAATAGAAGAAGTGGAAAATAAAACCATTTGGAGACACGCTAAATATGCGAACGCTCAAACAACCCAAGATGCTATTCATCACCTCTTGTTTCCCAAGAAATTATGGCTCTAACAAGATGAGTGCGGGAAAGGTGAAGAACATTTCGACGCCCTTCAGCACCACCGCTGAGGAGGAGCCGCCCCAAAACACTCATTTTTTTCCCGAGGAGCAGTACACATCTTCACCATCAATGTAATCCAACTTTATGCCGAGAACTTAAAAAACAGCCGCCTGAGTGCCCTTTAAACGATCGGAAATTTCTCCAAAGCAAAATTTTCAGTATAATTTCGTTGTAGGAATATTCACTATTCCGCTCCGGGGAATTTGTGTTTCGGCTCACGTCCTCCTTTTCACCTGTCTCACCGAGTGTGTAGAACATCTTGAAAGATGGGGTTCGCGTCGACGTGGGGGAAAATTACCGTATTTATATACTTTGCAAAGGTTGCGAATTTATGCTGGGATGGGCCTCATAGCGATGCTTTTCACGATTGCACTCCGGCCCCCGGCTTATCAGACTATCGCGAATAAGGAAAAATTACCCGCACCCCATCCTCGGAAAGTTAATGATAGACAGCGCCCACCCCCGCACCGCACCCCGGGAAAACAGAGTGTGTGGGTGCAGATTACGGAGGAAAACCTAGAAAACCTGCGAACCTACGAAACCTGAACCTACGTGCTGTCAGCCCATCGAGGTATGCATTGTTTGCCTCCTCAATCAGAAATTTGATGACGGAATTATTCCAAGTTCTAAAAGCCAAGATCCGTGAAATTGATTGATCTTGGGGAGAGTAATCCTTAAGGAAAATTCATAGAAGAAAGATTTCATCCTCGGGGAAAAAATTTACCTTGTGAAATTCTCATTCGAGGCAAACAAGGCAGGACCGGGCGAAGCAGAATAACCTGCTCTTTTCTTTTATAAGCACGAAGTAAGCAGCACTAACCTTGGAGTTTTTCAATGAGAATAAATGCTCCGTCAAAGTGACCGGCAATATTAACTGACGACGGGAAGGTGGAAAGCGCTTTTCTTTTAAATTAGTTTCCGAACTCTGAAATTCTTTTCCTGTTCATTTTCTCAGCGCAAACAGTTTGCGTTTCTCAAGATTTTTCATTCTTCCGTTTTTCGTTATCGAAAGAACCATCGTTTGGTTTTGTTTTGCCATAGCGCAAATTTAATTTTGCCTTTCCCCAGCGCTAATTTATCATTGTTATGCTTCTGTTGTTGTAAATTTATGATTGAAGCAGGTTTTTGCAGGCCATTATTTTTAAAAACAAATGCAAACTTACACTAATAGTAAAGTTATAAATATAACAATTCATAGTATTAATTTAAAACGTTTTTGGTGAAATTCCATTACCTACATTCCGACGGTGAACAAAATTATTTTATAAATGTCGAACTGTCTACTAAATAGTAATTGAAATAACTTTCCTATGATACATTACATACATACATTATAAATTTGGCCACTTTTTTCGACATGATATGACGTAACATGTCATGTCATGTCAAAAATCCACTCACTATAAATAATAGAAGCAACAGTATACTATTTCCTATAAGTAGGTATCCCAAATGTGGTCGGTGATTAACAATTTCTTTATTTTCGCTATAAATATCGCACGCTATTCGTTTTTAATTAAACTCTCCTATTCATTATCGGTCCTTGAAAGATAAATGCAAATACCTGAATGGTCTTTGTTTTGTTTTAATTAAAACTGAAGTTCATCCAATGCTAGATGAGTTGTGTATTTTTCCAGGTTTGGATTTATTTTTCCGCTTGTGCTGAAATTTTTCATAAACTTTTCTACCGTCAGAGATAGAGCTCTTGAAAAAAAATATTAAACAAAAATACAAAGATGTTTTTAAACCGATTTAGAGCAAAGTTCGCAAACATTGAACTTTGGAAAATTGGGGGCGGCAAGTGGATTTTTAGATTGTCAACATTAAGTTTTAAGCGTATTACAGTGGGGAAATATAAAATAAATTTCCGATATTTTGTTGAAGTTCGTCATTCAAAATTTTCACATAGTACGCTTTACAATTTTTTTTAAAACATTTCAATAATGGGTTTTCTATTCTCTTTCATCTTATTGAGTGGTATATAAGGACTGATTAATTTTAATATAGGGAAATTCGTTCCTGTTGTACCACATCCAATATCAAATACATAATAAACAGATTGCAAATTCTATTTAGTCGCATTTTTCTTTGTATTTGCTGTTCAAATTTGATCTAGTAAATAGTGTTGTAATTCCACATAATTCATTTTCTATTCGTATTCATTTCTACTCACTTAAAAACATTGTGTTAGGCATTTCCGCTCAATATAGCAGACATGAAAATTATGCATCAATAGAAATTACTTATTGCATCTATTCAGTTTATTCAGCCAGAATTATATTTCCCTGATTGATATAAACTCCATTTCAATGAGAGCCCACAAAGGTATATTGAATATTGATTGATGCCAATCATATTTTCCATTCAAATGTTTGAAATTGTCAGGATGGACGTGTTCTATGATAAAGCTATTGTTTGGTAACCCTCTGATTTCTGAACTATGAATTCACACAGTGTTCTTAAGAGTACTTACTCCTCAAATGTTAAAATGCAAATGGCAACATTTTCTATCATGCTTAGAATTTAATGTTTTCTTTTATGGTGAGAATATTCTCATACTAACCATAATAAATATATTGAAATTTTGGGGATGAGACCCAGATATTAAAATATTTCCATTATTCTCGGCTTCAAGAGTTAGGGCTTGAAGGTTTAATGAAATATAATAAATATAATAAATATTGTTTTACGGATATAATTACGAATGAAGTTAGTAATTATAATTCACATAGCATGAACATTTTTTCATGATACTATCTAAGATTTAATTTTTGCAATACTCAAGGATGAATCAATGATCTTTCTTTTATGTCAATGTCATTTAAGAGGATTAACCACCTCCAATTATCATAAACCCATAAGTGAAATTGCATCATTTTCACCCCCTTACAGCTTTGAATCAAACCCATCGTCGTAAAACGCGCCACATCAAAATCATCTAAACCTACTGAAATCTTCATTTTATTGCGATGAATTTAATCCCAGCTATTTGATAGCAGTTGAAAGGAAGGTCACGGTCCGATTCCACAAATGGAGCAAGTAGTTAATAAATCTGTGTCTGACTGGCGCCAGAGGTACGCAGTAAAACTAACTTTCGGCTCGGGGGCCCTTCTAAATGTTCAGTTGAAAAGGCCTTGTAAAACGTGACGTTCGGACAAAACTACCGAGCCGGCAGCACAGAATCATAACGCTAAGAGTTTGAGAAAAATTACAACAAATTCGAGCATAAATTCATATTAAAAATTTTTATGGCCCGGCAGTCAGGACATATTGCGGTCGGACACACAATTTCTATGTGGCAGCCCACCCACACCCTCGGGGAGGCGCGCTTATTCGCACCAGGGAAACACTCCGTAGTGCCGAGTGTGCCTGAGGCCTAAAAATGTAGTGGCTATTTTACAGCATTAACAAATGTACGGGTTTCGAGTCCTGTGGATCCTGGCGGGTGCGAGTCGGGCTCCTGGACGTAATAGGACAGTTGCTGCATAGTGTTCATAAAGAAGGCCCACTTCGTGCCGGAGCCCTGAAAATAGGCACGTTTAAGCGCCATTTATTTCGCAAACGTGACGACTCAGCTAGGATATGTGTAATGTGTTTGGTTAAAATTTATTTTTAATAAAGCCGTGACAGCTTGACGCCTTTATTCGCACTAAGGGATGGCAGCACGGCACCCCCAAAGGTACACTCGCGCACCCTGCAAATATTACACATGATTTTTCCATTTGCCTAAATTATCGACGGCAATAATCGGCAGACTCTGATAAATAGAGCCCATTGCATGCAATGCACAGAAAGGTTGCTCGTAATGAAATTGTGCATATTACTTTCATATGAAAAATATACCGCTGGTAAAAGCGATAACAATGGAATGGCCGTCCCGGTGCTTTCCACCATACTCTCATTTTATTGCATGTAAATTACATCGTAATCTCATCGCACCATTGCCGATTTTATTGCAATTCAGCTGGTTAGAAATATTCATCCATTGTTTATGCTTCTGCCATTTAACTTCTCAAAAAATTATCCTATAATGGTGAATTATGGTTCACCAAAATCTTATTTTCCTGGAATCGAACAAAAGCGGATTAATGGCTTACGTACATGTATGTAAATTAATTCAATGAAAAGCGAATTAATAGTAAGCACACCTACACAAAGAGCACAAAATCAAATCAAAATATTATATGCATACTTTATAATAAGTTTAAAATCGATACTTCACGATATCGATACATTTCAAGATTTTTTATTTTTTTATAAAATAAAACCACATATCTATGGTAAACCCTAAACTAGGAAATTAATATAATATAAAATAAAATAAAAAAATACATTATTAAAGAAAATAATAATTACTTAACTATCCAAACGTATTTATGTAGTTTATACGAACGACAAAGTATTGAATTGATTAATTTTAAATATCAAACATAGTGTAAAATTAATGATAAGAATATTTTAAAAATGTATCTTTGAAGTACTCAAAGTATGTTTTGTTTTCTTGGTTTTTGTATGTTAAATGTTGATGTATGTATTTATAAAGCTAAATTCATTACAAGCTTAAGTTCACTAAAAATAATGCTATAAACCAAATAAGAAGCACTGAAGTGTTTCATTCGGTATGATAAACCGAAGCAGATTCTTTATGCAATTGAAATTTTCTGAGCATAAGACCTAATCAAAAAAACTCAAAGAAAACCTCACGTGCTTAAACTTTCCCTTCTCGGAAGCGCTAATTTAATTATACATTTATTGGATTGGCATCTCAAAGTACTTTCTGCAGGTGGGTTGAAATTTCCTCAGAGAGCTTTTCCAATCCAACCTGAGTATACTTTATTTGCCCTGGCGCTTAAAAGCCTGAGTTTGGTGGAATTACCTAAGTAAATTTCGAGCTCTGCAATTGCCGCATTTTCCTTTCGAAATGTAAATGCTGAGGTTAATGCAAAGGCGCCTTTTTTAGTGTGTCGCTTGAGAGGAAAAATTCAATGCATATAAATGTTCTCCTTTCAGTTCGAATTTCGAATCATTTTTGATCTTTTGTAACTGCTGCATAGGTGCATGCGTTAGTTAGGTGCAACACGATGACGCCCCGCCCTGAATATTAACTGCTGAATTATAGTCGCCCTCAAGCATTATTTGCTGGGTCAGCACCGAAACACGTCGTTATCACGTTGGCTGCATTTTAAGAAAACAATCGTTGAGATGAAATCCATGTACTTGCCTGCCATAATTTACGATTATTGACTCAAAATCGATTCGGTAGTGATTGGGATCGGAAAAATCTAGCGCCCTCGGGTCTCGCAGAATCCAGTTGGACCATGGAGGCGACCATAGAGCAAGCACTAAACCAAAATCAGTGCCCCATTGTCATAGACTTAAGCCTCCAATCGTGCTCACGAACACCGTCGGCGTGGCTCCTAGGCGTAATCCCCTTTGGTGCACTACAACTCCTTTTAGCACTATTTTACTGATAGTACTCGTGAATTTTGCATCAGGAGCGTTTCTTGTGCGGCCAAACTTTGATACTGCTGCCCGGGAAGCGTTTGTTTTGCCGGGGTAGAATAGAATATATGCCCTCTGGCTGCAAAAGTACCCCCGAGTGAGTTATGTGGCTCTATAAATTAAAACATTCTTATTATTGTAACTGGCTTCCCATGGGCCGAACAAAAGCCTAGTTGTCCTGTGTCTCTGCGTGGTTCTTGCCACTGCTCCTGGTTTCTTCCAGTGCTCCTTTGTGCGTCTTTCTGCTGCAGGCCTTTTATCATCCTGAACTTCCCCCTTTATTTCTGGTAAACAATAAATTATTGTTAATTGCGCAATTATCATTTCTGACAGTCTTCCTGGTCAAACCGAATTGATTTACGTTCTAACAATATTTTTTCTGTCACCGCGATTCCTCTATGCCCTACAGGAACTAATCAGGGATTTAGATGAGCATCGAACAAAAATTGGTAGCGACCGTCCGCCGTTTCTCATATTAACTTAATATTTCACATATTTCGAGCATATTTCACAGTTGGTTGGACATAAATACATATTAGGTAATACGAAACTATGTATATGAAAAATAAATCAATTTTAGGGTTCAATTTTTATTATTTTTTACTTCCCAGCAATGAATTTTGCTTTCCTTTAAAGCACCTGTACTCCTATACTTTAACTTGAAAAATGTTTTGAATAATTGAATTCACTTAAAAATACTTCGAAATCAAAATCAATTCTTTGCGAAAAATTGAACTCGTTTACATTTAGCTGACTGGTGGTATATTAAAATGTTAATTTCGAGGTAATTTGAATAAAAATTTTATACACCAGATATCGAACCTCATGCCAGACCAGTAAACACGGTGTCAATTTTAAAGGCTGTCATGATTAAAATTGTGAAAAATAAATTTCAGAAATTTAAAAGTTAACGCATATGTAGATTACCACATATAAATATTGAAAACACAATAGTTAAAAGCGAAACAGCCTTGATTATCTTTTAGTTGGTATAGATTACATTATTTGTATGTTGTCTTGTTAAATAATTGGCTTTGCTTATGAAACTTTAGGATATGATTGAAAACAAGTCATACAATTTTTCGAACGTGATCGAGGTAATTATTTTATATATAAATGTACTTATTTTTTAAAATTAAAATTTAATTTGTGACTGATTATTAAGTATATTTCGTGATAAGAGTCCAATGTGAGACTTCTTATTAATAGTCGAAAGCTTGAGTCCCTTAAATAGATATTCTCATAAAAGGGAATCTCTGTGACTTTATGATTGAACAAAATTAATAGGAAAGTATCACATTACTTTTAAAGAATAGAATATCTATCTTACTATCTTAACTTCCTGTCAGGAGGTTGTATTTTTTTTTAATTTATGTTTGTTCCATTAATCAGTTGTTGTTTAAAGGTCATGATTCCCTTTGAAGTTAATGTGCAAACAACGTGTGCATAAGTGTAAAACGAATAAACCGAAAAGGTTCTGAGATACGTTGAAAATATTTACCTAGTGAAGTGTTTACAGAACCGTGATCTGCTTTACAATAGGTTCTAATAAAAAATGCAAGAACCTAAGGCTAAAACAAATGAATTTTCAGAAATGTTCCAGGATACGTTCACGTAGGTTGTCTAAAAGTAATATTACCTTTCCAAAAGAAAGCTTTAAATTGGTTCTTCTGCTCCTTTCCGAATACCGCAACTGTTGGGAAAACCCCCAATGAGCTGAATATTGCATGAAGCAAAATCGCATCGAGTCATTTTATAGCATGGAACAATGGGATTATATCGTAATTTCGAGCGTATTAAAGAACAAAGAGCGGCCATGATGCATTTGTAATGTTTCAGTTCCTTCCTCGAGAAATTTTAATTGTGAATTTAAGTGTATTTAAAAGTTTTGCAGCAAATCCTCCGAGTCCTTGCACTTCCATCCAGGGCTTACTGAGGCTTTGCACGGCTCCACAGCGATAACATTTATCTCGTTAAATGCATTCATTCCAGGAGGAGATACGGTTGGTGCAAACCCGTGGAATGATAAAATTCTGAATTAGCCGGGACTTTTCTACAGCTATATGTTCTCCCTGACCCTGATAATGGCTACCAGCGATTAACTCCGAAAGTTTGATATTGGTCCAAAGTAAATAGTCCAACAATTTGGAGATTATAGTATTTTTAGGTATTAACCGGGCAAGTAAATAGCACGGTTCAAATAGATATTGAAAAACATAATGAAAATTAGATTTTATCATAAATGTTGATTACTTGCTTAGTACCTAATACCAGATATGGAATAATTTGTTTTCAGTGGTGCAAATGAGTTTCCTTTCAACATCTCCAAAACACTATTTTTCCATCAGAAGCCTGTTGGTATTGTATTAGTAATTTAGAATAATCATTATTAATTACTTAGTTATTATAATATAAATTCGTTTACCCCATGGTGCAAGTAGCAGGAATTTAAAACAATATATATATACAACATATTTTTTTATGCACACAATGTATTTAATCTTTTAAAATATAAAAGAGATGGCTTTTCTCTTTTCATGTTTGCTCTCTTCAGATATGTAGAAATTTGCAATTAGTATTATCAGTATTCGTGTGCAAAGTATTTAAAAGCCAAAAAGTTTCCTTAATATACATGTTCGCGTCTTGTGCGTACATCACAAGTATTTTTAACTTTCGTTGTAAAGAAAAGTTTAGCATTTAGAAGCTTGAAAAAAACACTGCATTTACTTTTTAAAGTTTCACCTAGTTTTCAAGAAACTCAAAAGATTGTTGATATTGCATTAACGCAATAAATGTTATGAATTTGAATTTTCGAAATTAATTCTTGAAACAATTTTTTTTTAAAAAAAAACTATACCTAAAAAGAAATTACTGCAAATTAAATATTAGCTTACCAGAAAAATTTTGCTGGGATGTCTGACATCTCGGCCACTGATAAAGGGTTAAAGGATAGTAAATGTGTATTACCAAGCAAAATTTGAAAAAAAATAATATTTGTCTGTTCCTGCTAAATAAACACGAATCTAACCTTGGAATGCATAAGAAATGTCTTTTAATTACGAGTACCTAGTCGTTAACAGCTCTTACGCTACTTGTTATACATTGCAGAGGAGTTAACTTACGAAAATCCCTATTCTATTTACTCTGTCTAGTTTCACTAGATATGCATGGATATGCAATGTAGATAAAGTTCATTAAAACTGGATTCGGAGGTATATGTGCATTTTTGGAAGCGCTCCAGTTGTTTTTCCATCTTTCACCCTTTATCGAATCCATCTTTTATATCGAACAGACCCAAATTAGCAATTCGAATCGATTTTAGACGTCCACCGAAGCAATTGTATTGCTACTTCGGTGATGTCCAGCAATCGTTGGCGTCAGCAAAATTCTTAGTCCGTTGTTTACAAAACATTGTTGATAAAGCGAATTGCTGACGGGGAGTTACACGAATGTTTCGAATGGGTGTTCAACCCGGACGGGGGCATCAACTCCCAGCAGGATCTAGCCCCGGCCGTCGGAGTGCCGAAACGTTTGTTAACGTGCAAAGTATGAAATATGCGCCTGACGTGGTGGCCAACTAGCCGCAGGACATTATTCTGCATGATCCGCAAAATGGGCCTGCAAAACCCGCCCCAATGGGAGACGGGTCCTCCTCCGATTAAGCGCAGCTTAAATTTTAAAAATGCGATTGGTTTCAATTAAAATGGGAATGCCGATAATAACCCGGCTCAATGGTCGAAATTATGCTACAACTGTGAAGTCCTTCACGGCTGGAAAAATCAACAACAGATGGGAATTCGATTTTGAACAGGACGCCGGAAGATCAGAATCCCGGATAGGACAGGACACTACAGACACTGTAAGTCTGCCATTAAATTCGCCATAAAAATGTCGGAGTAAGATATTGTCAAGGCTCGTTTGAGAAGACGCAATATAAAGGAAATCATATACTTAACATAAGGAGGCGAGTGGGGCTTTATTGCCGCTGTCGTTTTCATTTAGAATGCCGTTTAATCTCATGGAGTCTGGAAGGCAACCACTCGGGGAATGGGTAATCAAAAAACTGCTGTTTGGAAGCCGAAATGAGTGGCTTTCCAATTACTTTTCTTGTTAGGTCTTGATTGTCCTGTGAATTTCAATGTCAGCAGCTTTTAGGAAATCCCATTAGACTGACGGTGGGCACGGGACCGCTGTGCCGCAACATCCCCCTCATCTTGTATGCATAGATTTAATGTATCGCAGACTCCTTTGTATCTGGTGTCTTTTGCCGCTGGAGTACAATAAATAGACTTTTTCAGTGCGACCCCGTCCAATTTTCTCAATGTTTTTCAACGATCGTGTGAAATTGTTTACCGTGATGACAATAACCCTCAGTGGATTCCCGATAAATAGCTAAAATAATATTTTCAAGATTTTAAAGGGTATACCTTTTTTAAAGGTAGGCCCTTAGAAATTCATAACAAAATGTGTAGGACTTTAAAATTCAAGACAAAAATTAAAAATCAAAAATTTGATTATAAAAATTAACCCAACATTTTTTCGGGATAAACTATGCAGCTGTTTTAGGGACGAGAAAGCAATCTTGTTAGGCTCATCTATATATTTGAATTTTCGGGGTTGCTGATTTGAAATTTAAAATGGTGGACTGCTCAATCAAAATCTTACTAAATATATTCCGACCTGCGACCTAAGTATTACAGATTTATGATTAAAAATATATATAGTACCTAAATTCGGTACTGCAGTTAATTTGAAGTCTTTTACTAATGTATGATATAAATATATGCATATATGTATTTTGAAAAATCCACTATTTCTCTTACCGTCTTATTGGAAAATAATGCTTAAAAAATCCCTTAAAGCATTCATATGGCAGTTTAAATTGTGAAAAATGATTGTATTAAAGGTGCAGTCTGAGTTCATTTATCTTGAAATAGTTGCAAGTATACTAAATTCTCACTAGGTATGGAAGTCAGAGACACCAGACTATACTCCGGGCTATTTTCCGAATTTCACTTATTTTCTTCAATTCATGTGAGAGCAAGAATGTAAAACTAAGAAAAAAAATATAAGTAAGTATCCATAAGATGCAAATCGCTGATGCAAACTCGTATGCTTAAGAAACGGGGGCAAATTCCCGCAAAGCACATCGGAAATTATTCCACATTCCTTCAAACGACAAATGTTGGTAGGGAAATGGGGCAAGTAAAGCAGTTTGAAGCGCACAGATTCGGGATTCCGTCCATCCCGGGGAGCGTAGTTGTCCAATACTTTCCGCTTGTAAGGACTTCAGACAGACGTTAAATTTTGCCGCAAATAGGAAGCAACACGAGCAATATAAGAGCGAGCGGACAGGAATGAAATTCTTCCTGCGAAGTCACAGCAATCCCGGGGTATATTTTATAAATTGTGAGAATGAATAGAAGGAGCCGGGTAGAAACAGAATCCTTCGACAGCACATTCATGCAAATCTAATTTCGCGGGGGCGGGGCACGGCACGTGTGAAGTTGACAACCGGGCTCCGATCAGCTGGAGCCTGCAGTGTCACCCTATTATGTAGATATGTGTGTGCAAGTGTCAAGAAAACGAAGGCGAAAATATTAAATAAATTTGAGACCCCCAAATCCATTACGATGTCCTTTCGGAGGCGAAGTGTTAAGACATCATCTTGGAACTGTTTGTGTTGCTAACGTCTGCCATCAGGAAATGCGGGCTTGTTTTTGCTAAAAGCTTTGTGCCGTCAGACGGAAAGGAATCCGATGTTTCCAGTATTTGCTTCTTCCTTTTGCTGCCCTCAGATTTCCCGAAGATATGGGATGAAACCGCATTTTTCTGGCTGAGCCTAATTTATCCGATAACATTTTGAGGAGCAGGGAAACATTTTGGCAACACTCGCTTTATAATTTTACGCAAATTTGGGCAACTAGGCGCTACACGTTTTCGAGTTTTGCAGCCCACTTATTTAGCCTCGAGAAACATCCCCGACTTATGCCGTGCCCAAGTCGGTTTATGAGATTATCATTTGACTCAAAGTTAAACCTGGGAACCCACCTAGATAAATTTTCCCCTAACGAGGAGCATCGTTGCAGGGAAATCTCCGGTTATTTCAGCTGGATGTGGGTCTAGGCGGGGTTTTCTAATCAGAGCTGCGCAACTAAAGAACGAAGGGATGGAAATGTATTAATTAAAAATTCTCTGTTCGCGCCCTTTTGGGGGAGGCAGCTTTATTGAATCAACAATTCACGTTTAATTACTAAAATTTTCCACGTTCTTTTCAAATGTAGTGAAAATCATTTCAAACCTCTGGCTAGAAGGGGGAGGGATATTGGCACAAAATCAAGTTCACTCGCTGTGGCCACCATTGTAATTAAAATTCGGGAAATAGCTCTTTTTTTCAGTCGTGAACAAAAGGAATTTTAATTCCCTGTACTTTAATTAAACATTAAATTTAGGAGAATAATTGAATCCAGTTGGAGAATTGATTAATAGTGCAACTAATACAATTGGCGCTGGTGCTATTGAAAGAAATTGTAATTAATAATTCGAATGAAGATTTATCGGCATCCTTTCTGCCAGAACAAAGTAACACACATGATCTTTGTGTGTTATTCGAATTGAGCACATTATGAGTTGTAAATTAAGATTATTGCACTTTCTCAATTCGCATGATTTCGTTCATACATAACATCTTTCTGGTACAAGTAAAGAAAACTTTCAAACCTTACTAGTATGAATGTTAGTTTACTAGTGATGAATAATCAAATCAGCCATATATGTCTGTATGTATGCAGATGAATTTTTTATCCTAACTTTGATTTTAGTTTCTTATTAAATAATTAGAATTCATTGGAAGTACTTTCAATACACAATCGGAAAAATACATTAAAATAGAAAATACGAAAATATTAAAGGAATATTTAAAAGCATATTTGTTAAATCTCTAATTATACCTTAACGCAATTTCGGTAATATATGTATGTTGTTATTTTTGTGCATGTAACATAATTTCAAAAAAAAACAACTGAAGTCGTTTGGAATGAAATGAAATTTTATACTCAAAATTTTCCAAGCATACACTATATAATATATATACATTATCGAATTCAAATTAAATTAATTGGAAATTGCATGTTAACTACCAATGAATTCTTAAAAATACCCAAAGACTAAGTTTATCAAACCCGTAGTAGTTAATAAAGCTCCGGAGCGTTCCGAAATGTTTACCTACGTTTGTCCATATGCTGACCGCAAGGACATTTAGACAGAAATCGTTTAATTATAAATGCAGCAAAAAACCAAAGTCGTCCTGTCTGCTTTTTGCAGCTGAACCGCTCCTAAGGCCCGGGCCCCACTAACAATTGATACCCATTTCAATGTTGAGATTGCGGGCTCACTTTCTTCTGTTGGCTGTCACGTCTCCTTTTTCCCTTGTCATGTTTATAGCCGAACCCATTTCGACGGGAGCTTCCTGGGAACATGTGTGAGGTATTGTCTCCGGGGTGAACACCCCCGCTGGGCCGACCCCGCAGCAAGGATGCTATCTGTGTATATTGGCTCCTATGGTTCATCGATTGTGAAATGTTGTGAAACAATCATGTTTGTGTTGTTTCCGCTCCTGAGGAAACGATGACGTCCCGCCTTTACCTCTTCGCTCTTCGTTACGTTCGGCAGTCGCCACCCGACGTGTAATGCTCCTGCTGATATGAGAACTCGCATTTGTGCCAATATGCTGGGAATTGTCTGTCGTGTCAGTTACAAATTGGATTACCAACAAATTAGTGTCATAACAGAGTGCTTTTATTGGGAGCCGGGGACATCTTAAAATGTAAATTTGCTGAAAAAATACGATAAGCACTACAATATGTCGACCTTGTTAAGCGCTCACGTCCTTTCACCAGAGAATGTTAAAATTCCCTGAATATTTGTTTCGGCCCGTTTACTTTTATGTTACTTAAACGGGCATACCCTCCCCTGACTCTTAACATCACGGAATAAAAATATTTTTATATCTGGGACCATCACAAACAGATATCCCTTTCGTACCCGCACAATTTTAATAAACTTAATCCTTGAAAAATATATATATTTATATAAAAACATAAGTATAATATGTTTGCCTCAAATTTAAATAACACAACACAATGCAGTATCTACCACCCTTACCTACTGTTTCCATTTGAAAAGGATATAAGAACGTTACTGACTTTAATAGATGGAAAATATTAAATAATATCATCATATTCCTATAGCATTAATATAATTTATAATGAAATGTACAGAAAAATAATTGCACTGGTTCGGAAAATGTTTGCCCCGTTTGTTGTATTTTCGAAGAACCTTTTCTAAGGCTAAATGAATAAAATACCCGAGTAAAAAAGCAGTTGAACTAGGGGCTGAGAAACGGCCACTCGGGATTTTTAAGGGCATACACGATTCATAAAGACTTTCGTCCCAGCAAAACTTTTAAAGTTTAGCCCTTGTACGTCCTTTGAACAGCCTTACTTTAAAACTTAAATATTTTTACTCGGGCACTAAGGAGGAGGAATGCAATTAAAAACTTAACAAATTTCCAAAAACAATCCCGCATGTTTCTCAAAAACGCTATGTGATAGAACATTTTCATTTAAAATTCGTAATCTGCGAAAAAAGTCCCAGCAAAAACGTCTATTTTCGTAATTTTAATGAAAATGTATCGAAGTTTGAAATTAATACTAGTAGCGTAACTTGAAAATCAATAAACGTATAGTAAGTCATAACCGATGATATAAAATTAATACGAAATAAAAATTTAAAACTATACTGCTTGTTGGAAACCTTCATTTAGAATAAGAAGAATCAATAATAATATGATTATTACAATTAAACTAAATTCCATGAAATAGGAAACCAATTTCCTTACTCACAAATATCTTGTGCCGATGAAAGAAAGCGAATGAAATTGCATTTACCGACAAATGCTTCTAAGAAATAATCTGATGTCGATTCAACTCTGCTCAAAGTATTCAAGTTGTGTAATTAAGCACAATTCCATGAACATTATTATGATGAGTTTTTTATCGATTTACTACAGGAAATATTTATTATTTAGTAAATTATGTTTGACTACGACGACCGAAAGTCATTTAAATGATTGCGAAAGACGTCTTTTATTGGGTCTTTCAAATTATTTGAACTCCTTTCAGGATTCCTTTAGATTATTTGAATTTCGTCTACAAAATCGCTAATTTACAAATAAGGTCTTTATAAGAATACCCTTTTCTTTTCTTTTTTGTAATAATAAAACTTGAGTTACCACGTTTTGTCTTTTTTGTAATTCAAAGATGAGATGATAAATTTCTGTGGATCTTGCAAGAAAACTAATATGTTTGAATTAACATGCTCTAAAAGTTTAAAACTAAAAATTATTTTTAATATACATATTAATAAAAAAAAAATTGATAAAATTTCATTTTTTCATCAAGTGTTATCATCAATATGGAATATTGATAACTAATTGTTATATCTTGCTTTATTGGGAAATCTGTGGATTTTTACTTGTGTATTAGTATAAGATTGTAATTCCAGGGAAATAAATGTGTAGTCATACCCTTTGTCCTTATTAATAATGATAGCATTCCGAATACCAATTGAAAAAATTGCCCACTGTGTAGAAGCCTCGAAAAGTTATTCTACTTATTGGAATTTGAAACTAGGTCGCCTGAATTTCAAAGCTTAATTATTTATAAACTGAATTGTTCGATTCCACCTGAGGTTTAAATTTCCGTCCTCCCGATAGAACAATATATTGGGGCCGTACGACAAAACTTTTGCCAAACTCAGTCTCTGGATGGACTGGTTTCCCAGCTAGTTTAATATGTTAATTAAAATTAGAAATTTTGGCAGTTCTTTGGCGTTAATAGAATATTCCCAAAATTTCGCCAGTGAAGGAAGACATTAGCTGCTCCAGTCAAGGGGACCTCGCGACGAGTATCCTTGGCCTCTCACTGTGTCTGGGAATTCCCCGAGGAGTGATGATTAAAATTTAAAATACGATGTCTCAGTAGTTAATGGACAGTAAAATATGCTGAGCCACTCACTGAGCCTGCGGAATGTTATGAGTGTTAATTGCTAAAACGCTTACTTTGTCTTTAATTATTTGACGGTATGCTTTGAATATTTTAGCAAAATTTTCAAATTTACAAAGGGCACTTGGTGACACCTAGGCCAATCTGCAGATTTCCCTCCGAAGAGAAATCTATTCCGACGAAGACTGGCTCGCTAATTATGTTTGCCCTTAATAATTGCTTGGGATTTGAATTGCCTTTTAGTTGCTAGTTAATTCATGTTTAAACAATTCAAGCTGTAACTTTATTGGTGTTTAAGGAGATTTGCACATTAACGCAGAGCTTAGAGACAACTCTCTAAATAGCCTCCCAAGCAAGGTGATGAAATTGAGGCTCTCCAATAATAACGACTTCCTTATGGAAATATTTTAAAGAAGATGAGAGTTAATTTGAAGTAAATGAGGATTTATGAGGTAACCAAATTGAGAGCAGTGGTTTAATGTTTAAGCAAACAGTTCAGTGTTTCCGCAACGCCAAAATTGTATGAGAGCAGAAGTGAAATGATTGAATAATTTGTTAATGAACTCATTCATTAATTTTATACCAAAGTCATTCATTAATGAAGGCGATTGTAAGATGGTTTCTCTTTTTTCTTAATTTATTTATTGGTAAATTGTTTTTTCGATAATAAATTAAATTAAGACTTCACACTCCCCGTTTCTTTGAGAACTAAGTGATCTAAGTCAGGATTGGTAAAAGTATAAGCTAAATGTTTTTTAATTATGTCGCATTAAATTTTTAGGGAAAACTATTTTCATGTACTCGTATGTAGTTTGCCTTAGAATTTGTAATCTTGTAAAATAACAGAAATAATTCAATTAGAATTTATAAACTGTGTTCTTAAATGCGTAATACTCTATTTGAGCATTTTGTGGAAATTGCAGCTAGACTACTTTGATTATGTGCGTAATGTGTGAAGCAGCAAAACAAAGACTCATTCAAGAGGCGAGGAATAATTGACAGAACAATTTCCGGTGGGTGGTGACTGCTCATTACACTATTTAACGAAACCCCCAGGCAAAAGTAAAGTCGTCACTCTGGATTCATTTTAGCTGACAAGACTGATCCAGGCGCCGTAGGCAGGATACATATGACGTACTCGTCGACTTCTGGATAGGTAGACGCAGACGTAGACGTAAACGTAGACGTGGACGCAGACATCCCGACCACAGTCTTGGTGGCTAGACGACAGAATGCATTTTAGTCACGTCCTATGTTCGCGCGATACTGCGAAACAATTATTACGGAAAGATGAATTTATACCCGGCCAACAATTATCCCATGACTGCTCAGCGCGGTTGTGTGTACCAGGACACAGTCATCCAGAACACATCCCTTTTCCATGTGGATATCGCGTAAAAATAAAAGCCCTAGATGCCTGTGCCGGTGGTCGGTTGTTCGCAAGAAAGACTTGTGTAAGGACTTCCGCTGCAGGGCCCTTCCGATTTCTCTTTTCTCTTAATTGTTGCATTGTTTGCACTTGACGTCATTGTAAGTTGGCTCCTTTTGTTTTGGTGGTGGTCCTTTTACTGTGTCCTGACACTTTTCATACCAACTGATTAAAAACAAATTCACACTACGAAGCACAATCAGAAAGATTCAGGAATCAGGCGAAAATGTACTCAATGCCTGCCTTTTTAATCCTCCCCGCAGCGTTTTTATTTGTAAGCCCAAGGTAAAATAGTCCCCAGGATTACCTGATGGTTCGTTCCGCCTGACAGTCGTCACCCACGCATCAACGCAAGCAAAAGTGCCAATTAGCGACTCTGACTGAAGCGGCTTTGCTAATGGCGAACACATCGTCATCATGAAAACCCTGTAAAATGTATCGTTCTAATGGCATCCACCCACTTTCTGCACTTAATACCTGCTTTTCTATATGATTCGTTACAATCATTAATATTTTAACGAATTCGATCATTAGTAGTTCCATTAGAAAACCGGATAATACCGCTACTATTATGTGTTTTGCTAGATATTATTATTAACTTAACAAATTTGCAGTGAGTATATATTAACTACCGTTTATGTATGTAACTCAGTAAAAATCTACCCACTGTCACATCATTTATTATTAAACTAAACTATAGTAGCTTTGGTACAAATTATTTACTTTTAAATCAATATCGATCGACGTCTACAATTGGCTCAACATAAATATTCAATTTGTGTGAGTAAAAAACTGCTCCTTCGCCTTTCTTTTTCTTTACAATTTGCCTTGCGATAAATTCGTGAAAAACAACCTCATCCGATTTGGAACGCTATCAAAAATTTTATATTTAATAATCTACTTAAAATGCGTATTGAGTACTATGTCAAAGAAATAAATCGAATTTTAGTCTTTCATTTCAAAGTAGCTGACTTATTAAACTTGCTTCGTATCAGTTAGTGATAGGAATATTTCAAAAAAGACATTTAAATATAACCTGACATTACCCACCAAAGATTGTTTAAATTTAGTGAAGATAGTACTTTTCCTTTCAGGATTGTTTATGGCAGAAAATTGCTGATGTTTCGAATGAGTGGTCATGAATGCTTACAGAGACAATTTTGAGATTAAATTGAAAATTTAAGGGAGGAAAATATTTTCCCCTTCAATATTATCGCTTCACCGGGCATGTGAATCTTATCTGTAGATTTCTTTCTCAAAAGAATAAATAGAGAAGGAGATCTCGAAGGCAGAATTGCTTCGAAGATATTCAAACGAGTGAAATCACAGGTGGTGTCTATATAAACTTTGGGTGAGTCAAATAAAAGCCTCCCACAAAATGAAAATAGCAAAATCCTGAGAGGCGCCTCTGATTGATTGATTTTTACCTTAATGAAAAACGGAATCGCGTCGAATCGTAAGGTAAAAATCTAAAAATTTATCCTCCTCTTGGCTTTCGACTTTATTTCCCTTTGAAGAAGGCGTGGAAATTGAAAATGTTCAGCCCTCAATTGGCCTCCGTAAGTTTTTCGCCTAAATTACTTTGAGAAAACGCCTTTAATAAGTGAATTGCTGCTTTTCACCTTGAATGACTTTTTGTTTTGGTAATCCTTGGCAGAAAGATACTCCTACAGTTTATTGTCTGTCCTTAAGAAATCCTCCGAAAGGTCCTTGATTATCAAAATAATGTTATTTTGTTTTCGGATATTACCTAGAGACGAAGGCAATGAGATCTTCCCGCTTCAAATCAATTAATCCAAGCACAGACAGTTTTTGTTGTTGGCACTTTTTCGTTCGTTTTTGTTCATTAAAGAGCAATTATATAAGACAATCTCGTCATTTGTAGGGCGATTAAAGTGGAAGCTTAATTCGAAGTATAATAAAAGAACTTCCAATTTATACGATTAAACGAATAAGTAAATTCACTGTGGTTTCGTTAGAATTCAACTAATTAAACAAATCAGAAGTTTGAAAGAGATATAAAAAGTTACGTAGGACTTTCCGATGAAATTCGTTTAATTAAGCAGTAATTATCCTTTATATAACTTTTCTATACATAAAACATTATAAACTGGCTATATAAGGTTAAATCTCCTTCGAGAAGGTAGGAATTTTTAGCTTCTTTGTGATAGCAGCATATCATGAAAGTTTATGCCTTTTAATTTGACCCTCTGAATAGTTAACGTTAAGCAGGGGCCGCAATTAAATAATTCTAGGTTTGAAACTTTCGAACCGAATCCTAATAAATAAACATGGTAAGGAATTCAAAGTATCTTAAGAAGATACCCGCTCAAAATTAAGTCATATAGCCATCGTCTTCCGAAAATTACAGACTATTTTGTTCAATTCTAATTAGTGATAGTATTAATGCGACACATTTCGATGCTGCTGCCCAGCCCAGTCAATCTGAGACTCCTTGTTTAACGGCCCTACAATAATTGTGTAACTGAAACGTGGTCCAGTGGGCTCTTGAGATGTTCTCAACAATCAATAAATTTACTCTCGAGACCCAAATCTCTGCAATAAGTTTGGGGGTGGAAGAAAAGGACGATTTTGGGCCTCAGTTCTGGGGGAAATATTTCACTTAAACATTGTTATGAGGACAGAATCAATTTTCTCTAAGCATCCAGCTTTTCCTTCCAAATAACTTGTGTGAGGACGACAGACGGTCAAAAAGGTTAGAGCAACGAGGATTACGTTCCATCGGAAAGGGCAGATAACCCATGCATGCCAAGAAATGGATAACTTTTCTTCTGCCTAAATCGTATATAGGATGTTATTCAATCAGGTTTTAGCAGGTGAAAGTATATAGCTCTCCTACCGGATTAACACTGTAATGAAATAAATCGAAATCATTAAATGACGCAGCCTTTCGGGCATTCGATTATCTTTAGCAATTATTCGACAAGAGGCCTTTTATCACCCTCTGTCATACTCGCCATCGTAATCATATTTCAAAACATAATAAGATCCCAGCTTTGCTTTTGATCGATGTGAAAATAGTCACCAGCTCTAACTTGTGTGGTGTTTGTTAACATATGTATACTCGATTTTGTAAAATACCTTAGGTCAAATGATATTTGATATCCTTTCGATTTATGTCTGGATCTAAATATAACCAAAGAACGTATAGCATAAAGAAGTCGCATCGGGAACACACAAGCTGAGCTGAAATTTTCCTTTGAGGGTTCTGCCAGCAGAACCCTACAGTAGCTTACATTTATTTCATTTCTCGCACCAGCTCAGAACATCGCTTTCATTTGTGAAGAGCTTTCGCCCATGCGTCTTGGCTTTGCTTGTTGCGCTTGCGCGGCCGGCTGATATCTGATTTTTTTTCTGTGGAATATGGATTATTTTTGTTGGTTTTTTGTTATCATCACATTGTGGCGAAACAAAAAGAGAAGAAGGAGTAAGCTTTTTAATTTTCCACCTTCTGACACTGCAATGGGCCAGATATGGAGGGAAAGGTGTAACTTTCAAGATAATGAAGATGAGAAGAAGTTGCGGGTTTGTAAAAACATTTTCCTGTTGAATGTTTTGGAAAGCTTAAAAAAGATTAAAATTAGATTCTGTTCCATCTCTTTTTTGAATATCTCATTAGAGCGAAATGATTCATCTGCGCTGCCTACATGCCCATACGAACAGTGGCCTACAAAATGTTCTTCGATTCATTGCTGATGTTTTGCTCGCTTTCCCTTCACGTCTGTGTGTTTCGACTAAGTTATTATCACTGATGGGAATTTTTTATGCTGCACCTTCTTTGTTATTGCTCCAGTCAATTTCAATTTTTGGCCTGCCTCACAAATATACTTTAAATCCACGTCGCTTGGCTGGTAGAGCCGAGTAATTTAAATAATACGTGATGTTTATTTAACAATCTGGAAGCTTTTTTGGATATGAGTGTCTCGTTTTTTTAACTCAATAGAAAATCAGTTTGCTTTGAATTATCGAGGAGAATGGTTTGCGAAAAGTTTCTAAAAATACTTCCCTCTATCTTTTTGTTGATTTGCTAAAATATCTGTGTAGATTAGTTTCTAGGCGTGCTATACTTAAAAGACTACATTACTGAAAAAGATTATTATAGTTAAAGTTTAATTATATATTAAAGTGAAAAGATTAATTATTGTATACATATAATATAAGAATAAAATGGGAAATGTTAACAGAAATCCAGGAACAATTGCCGATTTGCATAAAGAGTGCAAAGGTTAGTAAAAATCGCAATGTCAACAGCGACTCAATGAAAGTAGATTTCAGAGAAATAATTTTATCAACATTGTTGGAGATTCGGAATATGAGTTACGTCAAAATTCATAACAGCTGAAGTTTTTCTTCGTATATTTTTTCGATTTTTGTATCTTTTGCTGGACAAGTTTTCAGCTCTTAAAAAAAATTAGATAAATAAAGGGCGATATTTCTCTCTATGTGTATAGAAAGAATCTATGTCCTTAATATATAATGACGAAAATTGTTAATATATAGTGGCAGTCATTACATTTTTTTTATAGAGCTACTACTTAATGTGTACTTTTATAACATTTTGACATTAGATTGAAAGACTAAATGGTGATTACACACATATACACACCAAACCAGTGACGCAAGAATGAAATGCTAGTTACCTATTTCTATTTTTATTGTTTCAGATTAAAATTATCGTCTAATGCGTGAAAACAGAACGTTTTCTAATTTGACTAGTTATTTAAAAATGTTTATAATTATATATATAAAATTAATTTTAAATATAGCTTTTAGTTATATTTCATTTCCACGAAAAGCCCTTGCATTTTAAGGGGTAATATAATGTATGTATGTATGCGTATGTCCACCCTGAATTCCATTCCAAACATTGGTTAAAGAATTTTTTTAAATCGGATGAATGTTACAGAGATTACCTCCGACATGCAAACTTTACCTCTTTGTAATATTAGTATAATTATATAAAAATATATATTTAATTATGACTTTAGACCTGATGCCGAATACGTTTGAGGGCTTTATACTTATGGCTAGAAATGGACTCAGCAATCATTTTCAAATATCGCACACTCTTAATTTGTCAGCAACCCCGATAGAGTGGTATCGACTTGGGGCAGCATACAGTGGTACAAAACAATATTCACCGTATGCCGCATTCCCTATTATTATGGGTGACATCGACATGCAGAGAAATTTGAATGCGACCATAATTCATCAGTTTACAGAAAAATTTCGTTGTAGTTTCGTATCACAAATTCAAAAGAACGAAATGGTAGCCGCTCAGCTAATGACTGATTACAGAGGGGATAATTTTACAGCATCCGTAATATTCGGAAATCCAAATATAATTAATAATTCTGGAGTTCTGGTTTTGCAATACCTGCAATCGGTTACCGATCGACTGTCTTTCGGTAGTGAGCTCGTCTCTCAATACGGCCCAAATGTTCCTGGGAGAAGGTCTACAGTCATGTCGGCCGTAGCGAGATACGCGCAAGGGACCTCCACTTTGTCGGGAGCCCTCGGTCCAGGTGGGATGCACCTTTACTATTCCCGACAAATTTTTGAGCAACTTGACGCCGGTATCGCGTTTGAGGCTGATTTTCATA
Source organism: Tolmerus cingulatus (assembly GCA_959613345.1). Lineage (NCBI taxonomy): Eukaryota > Metazoa > Arthropoda > Insecta > Diptera > Asilidae > Tolmerus > Tolmerus cingulatus. Next base: position 6,072,856 of record OY390708.1, read on the forward strand.
TGCGACAAATAGTCACCAGCATTAGAGGTAAACTCTACGTACCAGAAGTAGGTCTCGTTTTCCGAGGTAAGTTTTAGATAAATTAATTTTCTTTTTACATGCTTTTGTATAGGAGTTATAACTCAATAAGTGTGGTACGTTTGTACGGAAATTTGTTAATTGCAACATAAATTTAACCCACTTTTTCGTAGAAGGTTGAAATTTAGCCGAGAATTTAATCTCCAATGACAATATAATGTTCCGTTTCAATTTTTTAACTGTCAGGATTTACGAATTCAAGATGGCAGAATGTCAAATTTTGAAGTTTATGCGATTTCCACCACAATGTAGTACTTGGCGGTTTTCCGGGTCAGTTATTCCAAATCAAGTGTCAGAATTTAAGAATTTAAAATGGTAAACAGTACAATTTTAATGATTATGCAAGAAACCCTGCAACAACAACGCCCTGTAGAAATGGAAATAATAAGGATGAATCCATGGATACAGTACAAATAAATATTTTACTAACTACATTGCGTGTACACAATCATTAAGTACCTTTAACGAAGACTAAAATGCAAAAAAGAAAACAAATAATAATTTTAAAACAAAATTATCGTCCACCTGACACCTACTCATTTTATCGCAAACTTTTATATAAAAAATGAAAACCCTTATGTATTTAATTTTCATGGAAACCTTTTCAACCGATAAATTCGTTCGCCATATTTTATGTACCATTTTAAATTTCAAAATTATAATGGAATATTTATTTTATTTTTGTTTTTTAGGAATTGTCGACTCCAATTTGAATGTAAGCGGTGTCCTTGAAACACAGTTGAAGTCATGCTCATTGTCCTTAAGCGGAAAATTTGATCACAACAAAAATCAATTTAAATTTGGTTTTGGCTTAATAATTGGAAACATTTATTTTTAAAAGCATATTAAAACGTTTATTTTTTATTTTCGAACCCTGGCTATTATTTAATTAATAAAAAAGGAAATGCAAAAATTCGAAATTTTCATAAATGAAGTTACCTACCAATCTCAGTCAATCACAGGTAGACGCTAAGTTCCTTTCCGAGCTAACTCTTAAAAATGTAAAAAATAAATTTGCAACGATTTCTTGCGTTTAAACAAAAATGGTTTGAATTTTCAAATATTCAAAATTGAAGAAAAATAAAAAAAATAAAAAGTGAATTGAAACGAAAAATACGCTCTTTTCTCATATATCAGTCCCAAATTTCCTTCAGTTTTCCAAAAATTAAATACCATTATATTTATTAATTAGTTTTTATGTAGTTATATACATAGATGGCCAAAAGTCTAAGATTATAAAGAAATGTTTTAATTTTCTTTTCTTGAACTAGAGGCTTTTTAAATATGAATATGTATTTACAAAATAATAAGAAAATAAGTGATCCTGCATACCTCTTGCGTGTGTCCGATGCTTAGTAGTCAGATTTTCAGTATTTTAATGAGGATGCATAACAATTACAAAATGTATCCTTTAAATTAATATAAGTATATCAAAGTCCGACCAAGGATTACGGATTTGATTTGAATTTTGTGCATATAGATGTCTTGCGAGTTTATTTTTAGTTCTTTGTTTTTAAGAGTAATAAAAATATTATATATATGAGGTAATAAATATCACTGCTATCACTATTAATGCCTACTTACTAATTTTGTATTCTCAGTATACATATTTTTCTATCAAACCTAAATTGATGTTGGTCAATAGTTATGCGTGTTAATTAGGATAACAAATCTGACCACGCAAATGCACTATATACCTATTAACACTTTTTAAATCTGGTGCACAAAATATTTTCATGGCATTGTTCTACCACCTTTGACCATGTTTAGTCATTAGGGTCTTTGACCATAATTGGCCTCACAAACAAAAGATTAGTTCTTGTACATTAAAATCCTTTCGAGCGCGAATAATTTTAGTGACTGGTGGTTCAAATGTTCATACGAACCAATAATTACCAAAATATAGTTTACCTTTCATGACCAGCAGAAATAGTAGTTCAACGAATTCAATTTTTCGTGGACCAGCCGCAATTGCATCAATTTAAAATAAAAGCTGTTATCAGTTCCCCAACCACGAAGAACAAAACGTCGAATCAACTGCGGTGTCATCATTAGTTTCGGTATCCGTGGCAATCGACTGGCCGCTGTCACAAATCGGTGAGTGAAAACCACCTCGAATTATTTAGGATTGGCACTCGTATCGATTCACATAATTTAGCGACTATTAAATTTCTGATGACATAATTCTCTTTAAAATTGTCGACTAAAGCTGAACTTATTAAACACTTTCTCCCTTCAATTAGAGCAAATATTTCGTTTTATATTTTTTAAATCGTTTAAAATAAATTTTTGAAATTTAAAACAGTCAAGTGGTTAATCAACATTTAAACTATGTATGTTTAAACTTTCCGTCAATACGTTGAATTAATATGAACCTAAAATAATATAACACCATTACACTACACAACACTATACTATAAATATTAAAAATTCGTCCTTGAAGAGACGTTTCACAGCAGAACTTTACTCTTTATTTTTAATTGGTAAAACTTCACATTAATATCATTTGGAAAACAATTATTACACATTTCTCCACCAAACACAAAATTAATTTTTTCAACACTTTTATTTAAGTAATTTAAAGATGACCTGAAATAATTTTGAAAAAGGAACCAAGAGTGTTAAGTGGTTTAAAGTACTTTACACATTTTCAACTCAACGCAAGATATTTTAAAAGATCCTTTTATTACATCTGATTAATTTCCGGTGAAGCATTACAAAATATTTTTATAAAATGTTAAGAGTTTTCGGATCTCTTAAAATTCGCAAAACTTTGTGTTTATCTGTCTATACGTCTGTATCAGGAAACTTCACATGGAAATATTGGTGGAAACTTGGAAGAAAAGTACCAGGGATAAAGTAATTAATCTTTATATGTTATAAATAATATAAGGGAGAGTTTCGGGAAAACCGGAAAACTTTGCCCATTCGCTACAGGGAAAAAATCAATTTTTTGCACTCTACTTGCGCCCATTAATGTTTACATCCTGTGGATAAACTTCGAAACTTTGTTATTAAGTGCAAAGCATTTCCCAGTCCGACGAACTGAAATAACCACACTGAGAAGATTTCGACTTCAGTCGCCTAAGAGGAAACCTAAAAGTGGCACTTGTGTGCATCAATCAACGTTATTCGTCCGGTTTTGCTTTTATTATCGGTCATAAAAGAGAGCCACCCTGAAGACCGTCATCACAATAATATTTGTTTAAGTTGTTCGCCATTATTCTTGCGTGTTATCCCTTTTAGCAACCTTCAACGAATATTTTTGTCCTTTCAGTCAGTACTCGCAGATACGAGCAGAACTCCTCTATCCATCAATGTCCATCATCGGACAAAGTTTCAGCGGTGCTCTGATTGTTATTTATTAGAACAGCACCAATTTTGTTGGCGAAGAAGTTTTATTATTGCTTTTATCATATTTAGGACTCGTCTCTCATGAAGAACGTGTTATGTGGTTACAATATCAATTTCTATGCCATCAGAAAGATAAATGAATATGTACATATGTAATTTTGCTTACCAGTATTATTTTACACATACATTTGATAACAATATGTTTATCACTTTTTATCACAATTAATTTTATTTTGTATCTTCAGATATTAGAAATACACCCGAAAAACAAAACATTTATACATATTTTAAAAAGCCAGCAAACTAAGATATTAAATGTTTTCCATTTTAAGAACATATATTAGATTCTCAGTAAATAGTTCATTTCAGCATAAAAATCCTGTCTAACATATTATGTGGAAATCACTATGTACTAAATATGAGTTATAAAACTACTCTTACCTCAGCGCACTAAAATTTTAAATATCCATATAAGAACCGCTCTTAAATTATTTCAAGCACTGTGCTATCTTCGGCGTCCACAATTTCATTTTTAGTTTAAAAACTGTAACATTGAAAGAGGAACACAATTAAAAAATTACGGTGATTTTTATATGTTGTTTAACTTGTTCGTTTGATCGTAAAAATGAAATTACTAGCACGCATGTCAGTAGAAGAAATTCATGACAATTTCATGGTGCGGTTGTTTAAAGACTGTAAACATTTATTAGTCTATAAGTTTTGAGCAGAATTGGAAAAGATAAAGAGCTTTCGCAAACAAGTAACCATTAAAAGCCTTTTAAACATCGTGTACAAAATTCTTGAATTTTTCTCGCGTAACGTTTTTTTGCGCTAATTGATAATAATGACTTGTTATTGATCCCAAGAAATTTTGAAATAACTAAAGAAAATTAGACTTTTAGTTTGTTCCTTCTAAGATACTATACAAAATTCAAATCTCGCTATTTCCATCACCGTATAGTATGTAGGAGCATAATATTAAACTCCGAAATTCTTTTCATCTCATTTTGCACCTTCTATTCTCAAAACTCCTAAGCTGTCTGTAAAGCTTAGCAAAGTTCTGCACTTTAATATATTTTCGTAAAATGTTGTCTTCCTTCGTATTCTCCTGCCAACTCATCTGTATTGACAAAAACAGTGATTTCTCTTTTTTATCTTAGTTTTTTATCTCTCTTTTGTTTTCTTAAAAATTGTCCTAGCTGCATGCAAAATTAATTTTCGTTTTCTGCATATAAATTGAAGAGTCATCGTATTTAGACTAAGCCATCTCTTAAACAAGTTAGTTAAACATTCTTATATAATAGAATGAAAAATTGCAGAGTAATTACATTTAGAATACTGACGTTAAACCGCTACAATATCTGGGACTATAATTATTACTTTAAGGAAGTGATTGATTGCAAAATAAATCCTAGTTCCTCTTTCGAAACCCTATTTAATTTGATTAAATTCAGTCCATTCCCCTAAAAAGAAATTGTAGTTACAATTTTTTACCCATTTATCCGCTGCCCGTAAACTTAAAAAAAGAGAAATGTTTTTTAAAATAAATGGAATAGCGAGGGTAAGTTAAGTGATGGTATCGATTTTAATGAATGGCTAATTTAACTCTGCACTGAACCAATTCACGTTCTTTATAGCCGCATTCTTTAACTGGCAAAAGGGTGCAATATATTCATCATGCAGGTGAAGTCGTTGAGTTTCTTATTTTCTTACTATCTAGTGCTTTCCCAGGTGATTAAAATTAAATGGAGTTGCCTTAAGCTACCTATTTGCTTTGGTTTTTACTTAAATTAATGCTTGTTTTTTGCCGTGCAATTAATAAAAGGGGCAAACTTTTCCACATCAACTTCTTCATATCTTTTAAGGCGCTATTGCAAAACTTGGGCAATTAACGCTGGGCGTTTTCCGCTTCCCTTTCATTCAAAACTACGAACTAAAATTTTATCAGGGAAAGACACTTGTTGGAAGGATAAGGTTTAAAAATAAACTTTAAAGTCTACCGCGATTAAATGGGTTTTTATATAAATTTAAATAGGAAAAGTATTTAAACTTTAAACTCAATCAAACATTTCTTGGCCTGTTGTTAAAATCTTTGTTGCAGTTGCCACGGCAATTATATACTTTGTATTCTGTTACCGCCGAGGGGCAGATAAAGTTTTCTTGATAATATAGATTATATTTTATACATTAAGGATATTTTGCCTTATTCTTTGCAAAATGTCTTTTTAATTCTTTTCTTAACTGGTTTGTTAGTATTATAGTAAATAAGATGGTAAAATTTAATTTAGCGGCTTTGAAAATAAGTTTAAATCACAATTTTTAATTATAGAATTACTATAAATTTGTAAACGTTATACAAAAAAAATTACACATTTTACAAATTTGTTTTATAGTTTGAATTCGCATTACACAAAGATTCTTATTTTTTCAGAATGTTATCTAATATCAATTGATGTTGTAATAAATTTATATTTTTTGCAGAAATAGCCAAGCATCCTTTAAGAAAAACATTACAGAGAATGTGGTTGGTACGCCTCTATCAAAATTAGTATCTTTCCTTTTTCTAGAACTCTCTTCTTGTTTGACTTGTGCTTTTGTTACGTACTTTTACACATTACTTGAAAAGGTTTTTAAATTCTTCTTTTAAAATTAAAATTTAAGAAGACTTCTTGGATACTTCTCTGAATACTTTGAAATAAAGTTGACAAAGAACCTACTTCTGAGAAGAACTTTTATGCTTGATTAATCATAAAAATATCATTATAGCCATTGCAAATGTTAAATAACCTCCACATCCATGACTGAGAAAATTTTAAAATTGCTGGCATTTAATTTAATATCTTTATTGTACATAAAATTCTTCAGATAAATATATATGTGCACGGTTTTATATGAAAAGTAATGCAAAATAAGAGGATGTTTGTTGTAATAAATGAGGTAATTTAATTTATATTTCATAATCGTTTTATATTAGATGCAGAGACTAAGAGTGTTTAATGCGTTTTATTAAATTGCACAATCCCATTCGAATTATCAGATTCCTGTTTTCGTTGTTCCGGAATAAAAGGCTAAAAAGGACTACTGAAATAATTTCATTTTGATTTTCACATACATCCAATGATCCCTGTTTAACCCCGGCGGTCGCATAAATAGCGTCATTAGAGTACACCTTGTGGAGCCCAGGTCCCAGGATAAATGGACATTTCATCGGTGCGTGCGAGAGTATGAAGATGTGTCGATAACAACATTTGCTCGCATTCAAATCAGATGCATCATTCAGTCCTGTTCACTATTAATGCTGAATTTAAAGGCGAGCAAATTTTAATCAAGTTTAAATGACCCGGTTTTAATTCAGCCACGCCGCCAGACCCGACCGTTTTTAAATGGCTGCAATTTGAAATGCATGAATTGGCCCCACTTAAAATCGGACGAAATAATCGCGAAAATCTCGTGAAATGCTTACCGTAGCGTACGATTTGTAAAACCCTGTTAAATTTCTGATAGTGGCGGATCCCGCGAACAAATGCATTCAGCAAAATTCCATTAGTTCAACGTTCAGCTGAGAACCAATCGACAAAGAATTATTTGGTGCGCCAGGAATACGACGGGAATACTCCGGGATGAAATTAAATGAGTGCAAAGTTATATGTTTTGGATTTTGGAACAAGCTTTGGGCGTTCTGCGCCGAAAATACGCTTACAGTATTCAACTTGTTTGAGTCGTTGCAATTTAGATTCATTGCAAAACAGCGGATAATTTACGGACATATGTTCGTGATGTTCGTTCCGCGCCGTAACAAATATTTGAAAAAGTTTGGCTTTCCAGCGAAATGTGCTAATAGAGTTTGCGATTAGCCGATTTGCATAATGGATTTGAATTTGTCTCATAATTTAAACAAACCTTTTATCTCCAGTTATTTATAGAACGTTTAAGCACGCACAAAATCAAATATGAGTAAAGTTAATTTGGAAAATGTATTTGCATTGACCTTTTATTGATGGGATTAGATTCACGAGGGAGGTTAATTTAAATGAATTGAAATGAATTTGTAATAGGCTATACCGAACAATGGCACGGATTCACACCAAAGTAGTAGAAATATCGTGTGAAATTTGATTGACTCAGAATTTAATTTATAATTTCATAATGAATTTAGTTGACCGCGATTCACATATTCACGTAAAAGTCATTTTACGACAAAATTTAATAATGTCAAATTCAATTATTGATAATTGTTATACGAAATAAAAACAATATTCAAATTTAAAAATAAATTCACAATCAACACCTCCACGTCAAAAAGGAAAGGAAATGGGGAGGGGTGTTAAACGTATTAAAAAATATTAAAAATAAATACAATAGTGAACCAAAATTATCTCTTTGCTTACTTATTAAAAGGAACGATATGCGGTAGTTATACTGATACTACGTTCGACCATTTATATAAAATTTTTGAGTAACAATAGTGTGAATTTATTACTGAAATTCATTTACCACATAATCATTTCTATTATAAGTTATAAGTATTATATTAAATATTTTAGCAAATTAAATTTGTTACAAAAAGCAACCGTCGATATAAAATTGAAATCACTTGTTCTTAATCACCAATTGCATAGTTTGTTTTAATGATATAATGGAAAAGAATATTGCCGGAGCAAAGTAAAAATAGCTAAATTTCACTAAAATCCGTATTACCCCTCTTAACTTAACCCAATTTTCCTACTGTGTTCTCAATAGAAATTTATAAAACCCTTATTTTAATGTCAAGCAATTTAAAAGTTGTATTCTGAAATTAAGCACGTGTAAAAAATGGAAACCGTCGTCATTTCATGCCCGAACATAATATGTTCATGGAAGTATCAAGTAGTAATCGTTTTATAATATTTTTATTCCTGAAATTACTAAAAGCTTGTGCTGAAGAGTATGCAATAAAAATGCAATCAGCCGCTTTTAATTTTTATGAATAGCCAATGCAGGGACGATGCCATGCTGCCTATTAATCAAAAATAAAATTTCATCCCAATAGCAGAAGCCCGGAGCGAGTCATAACTTTATTATGGAGCCCTTGTAGACAATGAAAAATATGAAATACGGCAGCCGCAGCAGCAATAATTTGGCGATGTTGAATGCAGAAATGGCCATTAGGGGCATTTCGACGAATTAGGAAGTTGACTTTTTATAGGCGATTGTAGTGGAGCTAAAAGGCAAACATATTATGAAAGTGTATTTAAAAGACCATTTCTCCTGTGGATCTTTACTAACAAATAAAATTAATTATTCGGAAAATACCCAAAAATTCACAACTTTAGTTAGCTAAATTATCTTAACTTTAATAGATAGGTTTTTGTTGTTCCATAAAAGTGTTGATTAATAATAAAACTAATTTAAGAGAATATTTTCAAATGTTTAAAACATTTTCGTTTTTCGTTAACACAACTTAAATTTTAAATCTTCATTAAGGTTTTATAATATACTAGAGGGGTTACCCGGTTTCACCCGGTGAAAAAATATTTTGGCCGCCGTATTGGATCCGTCATTATGAAATTCAAAACTACCTGAAAATATCCAAAGTACTAATTCTCCCCGGTCCAGGCTCGGCTCAACTGCTGTCCGGGGGAGCCCAGCCAAGCCATCCTTCCCCGACGGAGTCCCTGAAAAGAATGAAGGGAGAAGGTGGCTGCTCCCCTATTTATAAGCTGACCGCTCACAGCCAGGAAAGAGTCCTGGTCCAGGCTCGGCTCAACTGCTGCCGTGGGGATCAAATTCAAATCTCCCGAGTCCTGGAGACGATCGGCTGCTGTACTGCCGCCGTGCTCCCGGCGGGGGATAGCTACCCCGCACAGGACGAGGTGAGGAGAGGTCCCTCTAGCTATAATCGCTCTAGCTTCCGCGTCTTCGGGAGCGCCGCAATCCCAGTCCCTGTTTATTTAATTCTTACGCGATCAACACTCTCTGGCTGTTTTTCACACTGATCCTGTTCATGGAGTTATTTTTCCCGGTTTTTCTGCACCTAGCGCCTTCGCATATCAGATTCTTAATAACTCAATATACCTAATTTGTTTTTATTCTTATTCATTTTTTTATCCGCCGTCATTTTGGGTCCGGCATTTTAAAATTCGTGTATAAAAAGTACCCTATATATTGGGCCGGAATATGTAGAACCTTCACGCAAAAAATGAAACTAATCAGATCAAGCATTTAGGCGTGATTGAGCAACAAACAAACAAACAAACTTTTGATTGTATATATATACATGATGGAAATCTTAATTTTCTGCCCTTTGTTTTGTGCAACATTACGAATTATTTTCTTTTTAATTTTAATTTTGTATTTAAAGGCTATTTGTAAAGTATATAATGTAGACTAAAAGCAATAGTGACGTAACTATTTTGAGTAAGTGTAATAAAATGTGATTTTACGTTTTTTTGTAGACTACATGACGAGTTATAACGCATACAATGAACGCTAGTAGAAATTATTATTCTTGACTTAAATTTTATATTTTCAAAGTTTTCATAAAAATTAGTTATAAGTTGATATTTTTTTATAGATAGTACTCCCAGCATTAATTTTTAATCTGTCATGCTCTTTAATTTATATCAATTTTTATAGTTCGAAGTAAAGCTTATTTTGGTTATTAAACTCTTAGGCTTAAGTAAGAGGAAGTAGGAAAGTAATACTATCCTATATATTTTAGCGGCGTCCTGTGATGGTGATACAATTTTCTAATTTAAGTTTATTGCGAGTAAAAGTTAAAACCCCTTTTCATAAGATTGAGTTTTTCATCTCGGTGGCAATTTTGAGTTCAATAGTTAACGCGAACGTGAATAACGCGTAAACAAGCTGATTTGAGCTCGTTATTAACGCGTAAGCGGCCGTCGAGGAAAGTGCAAACATTTCTTATAATTTGATTGTGTTTAATTGTCCAGCGCTGTTATTAAATTACTTCGGCGTGAAGTGATAAAGTGTCCTCCTGCTAATGGGAGTCGGCGATCGATATTAAGATACAGAGGGACTATAAACGAGACTTATTGACAATTTTAAGGGACGGCGTGGATTGTCATTGGGTGATAATTACAGAAGTTAGGGCCACTCGCCATTTTACGACGTCTTTGCATTTTAATCTGCACCCCTGCCTTAGAGGGGTGGGGCCGGATGGGGGTGGATGGGGATGGATGGTGGGCCGCGAGGGAGCGCCGCGGGAACGGTCGTTGCGGCCGTAAAAGTCAAAGCGAAGGCTCGTAAATATTTGATTAGGATGAGATTGGCCGGCAGCTTCCGCCTAATAAGTTAATAAAAGTCGGATTTATCCTGTGCGCGGTAGCGCGCCCATCTTGGCAAGGGCTACAGTCGGAATTAACTGGTCGTTACCCATTTTACATAAAAAAAGCGGAAAATCTCTGACCCAACAGACATTTTAATAAGCCAATTGCACAGGTATTTCCCCGGAAAGCACGTACGCGGTCCGCTTGAGGGTAGCGGCCCGATTTAACTTCCGGCTGCTTTTTACTTTGGTATCCGCCTACGCGGGACCGGTGCAATATATCACCGTCGTTATTGTTGGTAGCGAGTGTTTTAGAAAGAGTTCGGTGCTTTGCGGACGGATTTATTGTTTTTTTATTGCGGTCGAGGGAAAAGGGTTAAGAAGATTGAAGTCTTTGGCAGAAATTTCGAGATTTGGGTTCCCCATAAAATTACCAAAGTGGAAGACGCGCGTTCAGGCTGAAAAACGCAAAATCGCTCTCCATTGTATATGTACAACATTTCCACTATAGGAAACAGCAAAAAAAAGCAAGTAAAATTTACGATTTTCGGTAGAAATGGTCTCGATTTGGTTATTGATTTCCCAGCGCACATCTACGTGACAACACTTTTGGATATAAACTGAATTATTTGTTTTCGGGCAGGTATACAAAACAGTGGAGCAGCCCCAGCGGATTACAAGTGTATGGGGGCTTCGACAGTCGAAAGTATAATTCGCTAGAATAAAACAAAAAAAAATTCAATTAAAAAGCAGCCCCGAGCTGGAACCCGTCCACCACCCCCGAATTTTGCCATGGGACAGTTTGTTAGCCGGAGGTTTCACCGGATTCCATCCATAAAATGTGAGAAATTTCGCTGGGTGCCTAAAGCGATTTTGAAGCGCTTTGGAAAACGTGCCTCGTGTTGGGAACGTATATTGAATTTAAATTAAAATTTCCCGACTGCACGGTTATGAGTTTTCAAAAACAATGTTGGTAGAAAATTTTTATCCCCCAAATTTTGTTAGCTTTTTCGGGTTTTAGCGATAATCGGGTAAACTTCTAAATAAAAATCTGTTGGTATTGAAATAGTATTTTTTGTTATATGTTTAATTATGCTTGTCTGTATTCAAATTTCCTTATTTTTTCGATCCTTTTAAACTTAATGATAGTTTGCTAATTTTTGGTATCTATATTTTTTTTTTGAGTTTTTCGCAATCATTTCTATCGTCCCTTTAATTATCTATGGTAAGATAATTGTTGATCATTAAAATCAAAATTCATAAATGAATGGATTTTTTCGGACAAAAAAATTTTAAAAGAATAAAAATTTGCAGAAGTTAAAACGCATATTACTTGCAGGATTAAGGCTACATCTTTGTATCTACATATAGTTAAAATTTGTTGAATAAAATGTTAGGGCAATTTTCAGATAAATCTTATAATATTGACTGTATATGATTACATTTGCTCAGAACAATTATTGAATTTAATTTAATTTAATTGAACCAATTGAACAAACCAGGAAACTTTAAACGGACTTCAACATCTATTTAAAACTGCCGGAGAGTATGAAATAAAAACATGAAGAACACGTTGTTTTAATTAACAGAGACAAATGATGGTATTGTGCTTTTGTTCCAAGAATATGTATTCTATTAAACTTTCTTTTATCGACTTCTGATCATGTGCTAGGTTTGATATCATATATCGGCATAAATGGACAAGGATGCGAATAGTTTTTTATTTTTTTTATTTTCAATGTGCTTTCCTGATGGGATAAGAAAGAAAAGCGTTGATAAACCAATTAAAAATATCTATAAAAAATTAAATTAAATGAACAATAACTCGAGAGCTGCAAATAAATCAGAATCAGTCCACTAGAAATAATGGATTTCTCGTAAAAAAGCATTTATCGCTAGAACTTCTGGGCAGATGAATTATAAATGGAAAAAAGCTTTTGAATATTTCGTAATTTTGAACATTAATAAGTGTTGGCATAAATCTTAAGAAGTCACTTTACAAAATATAATTAATTCAAAGAAAAACTTGAATTGCAATCAATTCGCTGGCTTTAATAAATAGTTCTAGTTTAATATACGTACTTCTGGAATATTTTGCTTGCCGACCACCCAAGTATTACAAAAATCAGTTTTAATAAAAAGTAAAATCGCGTACTTCTAGGATACTGACCGATACTAAATAAATAATTCAGATAATAATTTAAAGTTATTAAATAGCACAAAGCCTTTATTTATCCCTGTTAAAGTGATTAACTTATCAAAAAATAGTCAATACGAAATCTTATTGGATACACGACATTTCTTGATAATTATTCGAAATGTTTCATTTAAATTCTGAGGAGATGCTCGAAGTTCTCGGTAAAGGGCGGATGCTTACCCTAAATACTTTTATCAAAAACCAAACACCCGTAGTCGACAAGTCTTTGCAGTCTTTTAATGTAATTTCTGATTAAATTTTCCAGTCGACTAGATTTGAAGGATAACAATTAAATTCAGTCTAGACGAGGGATGCTTTCAGGATCAGCTCATTAACTTAATTGATGAAATTTGTTTATGTAATTGTCTGTCTATCGCTTAATACGAGTCATGGCAAGTGGTGGCTACTACCAATGAACGTTCCAAAATTGAGGACATTGTCTCCTTTAAAGTATCGCTTTGCTCCTCTTAATATCGTCTGCTCCCCATTTTGACTAATGCTCGGATGCCACATTCATGGTATTACTACAGTTTCCCAAACCAGGACGTCTGCAAAGCACCAACAGTTCTTTAATGCTTGAGCATTATTCGGAACTTCTGGTCGAGATTCAATTCTATAAAGTTTAATGGGACTGACCACGAAGCCGTGGTCAGTGCATACGAAATAATTCATGCCAATTGAATACCCTTTCGCAGCATTGTTTTATTTTTGTGTGAGAGGTGAAGTGAAGATGGTAGAAAGGATTGGTTTAATTCTAAGGGTTGTAATTAATAACTTTGTATGCTTTATTTAAACAGGGATTATTCTTGTTGTCCGGGTACTTTGGCTTCCGGAATAAATATTTATCGAAAATTTACATTAGTATTAGTACTACTCGAGGATATAATTTACTTAAAACCTCATCGTTCTCTTTCTATTTACTAAATGCCACAACTTGCAGATTACTTATATTAGAAAACTCATTACAAAAAGGCACATATATAAAAAAAAAAATATGTGTATTTGTATAATTTAGAATTTTTAAACAAAAGGTATTTTAAATAGAACACTATGAAAATAAGATTTCAAAATATATCAAGACAATTATATCCCGGAGATTGATAAATTATTACTCCTATACATATGTTCCATAACAACTTCGAATACGTGAGCGCTTTCGTTTAAAATGGAATGATTTTCATACAAATTTCTACTTAAAAATTGAATCATAATTTTTGGAATTTTTGCTACTACTACGTACTTTTAATGAGGCAACAATTCAGTCGACCCTCAGGTTTTGACTCCTGTGAAATTTAATTTTATGTATTTATATCGTTTTGTTCGCCGGCTCCACAATTATTTTTATTTTAATTTGCGCTTGAAAAGGCACTTATATATTGAACTACAACTGATGACCAACTGTGTATATGTATTAAATAATAAAATCAGTAAAAGTATAAGCACTCTTAAGAAAAAAGTATTTTTGCTTAAAGTTGCATAAATAATTTATAATCCTTCTTTGTAGAAATAAGATTTTATCATAGAATTATTATTAAATTATCTTTAGACAAAATGGTGAAGGTTATAAATAGATTAAAATAAAAATGTTTTGTAGATGCTCTGAATATTAAATATATTAGATTTTATATTTGGGCACTGTGACTCTCACCACAATTTAAGGTAATTTCTATCTAACTTTCTTTCTTAGAAAGTCTGAAACGAGTAGCTATATCGCCCAAAATATTCGTGATTCTCCTAAATTTATTTTGAATAGTAAAAGAAAATGGGTAATAATGGCAGAGAAATGGTTCTGTTCTCTTGCAAAATGATTGCCCGCAGGTTACTATGTCAGAAGTCGGGTACACAATGAAACAAAATATTAAATCCTGAGCGAAGGAAATGCCCCCGGGGCGGGGCGGGGTCTAGAAATGTATTCTCTGATCAAATTAATGGAATCACCCGGTCAGGCAGAAGCCTAATAATCGAATTTTCACAGAAATAAAAAATAAAAATACCGCCCCGAGCTCTGAAAATATTAAGGCATCAAGGCAGAATTAATACCGCCATGGGGAATGGTCGATTTAATAGATTTTGATGAAGACAAATGGCCTAATGCCGCGGTGGGATTATTTAGAAATTTAAATTGATATTACCGCAAATCGCAAAAAGCTACTTACGAATCTGAGCATAAAAATTCAAAATAAATTTTATCCGCAAATTTTGATTCCAAATTTGCAAACTTTGAATGGGACAAAGTTTATCAAACTCCTCAAAATATTCACCTGCTTTCGAGGAGTGACGGGATGGTACAAGGAATTGTGGTATTAATGTATTTACAAGAAATTCGAATATTGACTGTAGGGATTATCTCCAACCCGGCACATCCTAGAAAAGATATGTGGTAAAAAGCAGAAAACTTTTGGGGGTATACTTGAAAAGTTCCGAATTTCTGGCTCATTATATATTCCGCAGAGAAAGGATAAACTTTCCGCTCACCTCTAAGGAGAAAAACGGAACCACCGAAACCTTATATTATAAATTACCCGTCCTGCGCCGGCCTGCAAGAAATTAACCGATTCACCATCACGTAATTATACTTAATTCAGATAATGGTGCAGACCAACTGGGCTGGGACCGCGTCTTGCCTTTATGAGACTTGGCATAAATTCGGTCTAATGCGAAAAAATGGCGTCATAAATTATTTATTTTATGGTATTGAAAGTTAATATCTGATATACGGTAGAAGTTGCTCGGGCTGGGCTCGGGCTGGGCTCGTGCCCAGAGCATTGTGTCCTGCCGTGCACCGCCTCGTGGCGTCTTTATTAAAGGATTTATTTTATTCATGAGGAAAATACCCCCGTAAGGAGCTGATGATAAAAATTTATTTCCAATGAAGGCGGCAGTCTGGATCGAGCGCTCGTCACATGGAGATTAACTTCAAGTGCTTCCGGGTGAGCGGCGACCGCCTGATGGAGTTATTGGTCCTGTTGATCCCTTTAAAGTTTTTATGGCACCACTATCCAACTTCTGGTCTCCTTCATCAGGGCAAGAAAGGCGGTCCCCGGTGGGGTGCCTTCTTTTTGAATTTTATGAATATTTGATAAAGGTGCTACACAATCGCATAGTCCAGTTTCGACTACGTCCTTTCTTACAGATGTAGAAAGGATAAATCATGATATAAACATTCGAATCCGCTGTCAGACTATCTCAGGGCAGTTCGTTTTTATTTCGGCATACCGCAGGGTCATGCACTCCGGCCGAGCGGACGATCAATGGGAGGCATGAATAAGGCCGCTTCTCATAACTCAACCCTACTGAATTATTTATGCCACAAAGCATTCTGTCGAACCAGTGGAATTAGAATAATTCTCCGAAAAATATCCTTTAGCCCTTTCGCACTGCTTCTAATAACTTTCCACAGCAACAAAGCTCCTTTGAAAAACGTTAATATTACATGGTTTAGCTACCATGTGGACAGGAAGTGCCTCCAGTGCAATACGTACTTACATGACGCTGTAGATAGTATTACACATATAAAATATTAATATATAATACCACTACAACATAATTTTCACACACTCGTATAGTATATATGTATTTTGGGGATACATTGGCACAATCATAAATATTGCACTGAACAACAGAAGTTTTTGCAGTTTTAAACTTTTCTCTGGTCACAAACACGAAATATGATTTGTATGGAATTTTCCACATAAAATAATAAAATTAAGGAAAAATTGGCATCTACACGATTTATGATTTTGGTCAGCATCATGTTTTTTGCCAAAATATTTTCTTTAGAGATACTAGAATGTTTTCGAATGCTGCCGAAAACTCGAAGGAATGTAGCTCCGTCGATTTTTAATTTATTTGAATGCAGAAGATTGTGGATTTATTATATATTACTTTTTCTTATTATTTGTTCAATAATAAGTTAGAGATGAAGATAATAAAAGAATGTAAATTGTAATAATTGGAATGCAAAATATAAAGTTACAATTCTAAGAGCAAAGGTGATACATACGCAACAAAATCCGATATTTCAGTAAAGTTGTAGTACAGATACTCTTTCAGTTCGAAATTCAATAACTTTTGTGGAATGTCGAGAATCGGGAATAATCCGCGATATTTTTGACACCATTTTATACCTAAAAATTGACGAATAAGGATATTAAGGGAATAATTCATATAATTGGTAGTATTTTTGGACAGAAATTTATTAAATTAGTAAATGCAGGAATAAAATATAATTAGCTTCTTCAATTACCCCTTGCCAAATTATCTTAACAGCAAACAAAACAAATTCCACTTCAGCTAATGTTGCAGTCGCTTCATCAAACTAGAATGGCCTATATCCCATGGGATTAGCCGAGACGATGAAACGCTGGATGGCTTGAACTATATGGTTCCAATCCTTTTCGGAAGCGGCCTGGCGAGCCTCCTCCATGACGTCCTTGCTCAGCTTATCGTCGTGCAGCTTCAGGACGTACTTGAACATTCGGCCATAGTGCTTATGGGCATGGGCGTGCCAAATTGAAAAATAAATAACCTGAACGAATGGAAAGACGCCCTCGTAAGAAAGTTTGTCGGCCGGTTGTTTACCCAAAATGTTTAGACATTACCTTCATATCCAAGTAGTCAATGAACTTTCCGATTTCTGTGTAAATATTATCAATTTCGTCCAGATGTCCGGCAATGCTGCACACTTCCTTGTCTCTCTCTCCGTCGATTATCTTCAGCTTGCACATAGCAACACCTTTCTTCACGAGCGCCTCAAGAAACGTGCCTTTCTGTTTATCCATGTTCCTGGCGCACAAAAATACAAACAGATATTATATCCTTTGCTCTACACAATTTTTAGCAGAGCAGCTGTAATGGAGATTTTATTAAGGAGAAGTTATCAAATATTTGAAATTCGCCGGTATAAGTATCCAGCTCACGGCTCCCGCCATTTGTTTTCTAAGATTCTAAGGTGCGATTTCCGGCAATATTTGCTCCGTTTAGTAAAAGTAGTTGGCCAACTTTAAGAAACACCGCGGGCGCTTATTGCCAGGAAGTGTTATTGCTTTTTATTCCGTAAGATCGGGACTAGCAATCCCGCCGAAGGTTCCTTTGCGAGACTACTTACAGGAAAACTCTTGGATTGTAAATAGTTATAG
Organism: Tolmerus cingulatus; assembly: GCA_959613345.1. Lineage (NCBI taxonomy): Eukaryota > Metazoa > Arthropoda > Insecta > Diptera > Asilidae > Tolmerus > Tolmerus cingulatus. Next base: position 6,090,890 of record OY390708.1, read on the forward strand.
TCGGACGACTCCACAAGTAAAAGAAAGTATTATTAGCAGAGAAACATCGTGTTTTCTTGCAATTTCAGTAAACGTTAAATCTTCGAATTTATTGGACTATGAGGTTATGCTTTCGTCGGAAAACAAGATTTACACTAAGTATTATTAATCCCAGAAAATACACCAAAGAGTTTGTGCCCAGAGAGAAAAATATATTTCGTAAGAAATATGATTTCTTTCAGAATTTCGATTGGTCTAAGCTCAAAAGAAAATTCATATTTTTAATGCATTATTCGTAATTTTGCATACTTTCCCATATTTCCGAGTGCAGTTTTCATAATTTTAAAAAAGAACACATTCACATAGAAAAACAGGACTTTATAAAAAGATTACGTTTCAAGTTTTATACTAGTTAACTTGTTTACTTAGCATATTTTTTGTACAATAGGTTATTTAGTAAACATTAATAAATAATTGAATTATGTACAATTTTGAAGATATGGCCACATAAAATTTAAGAGTAGAAACCTACTTATAATAATCATGATATGTATTTTGAAGAAAATTTCTACATTTTTAAAGTTATTAGTTTTTATTACTGCATTAACTTTCACTTATGTATATGCAAATTTAAAAGCCATATGAAGTACGAGCCTACTCTTGAATGTACCCCGTAATTGTGAAATCGATCCCCTCCAAGGAAGATTTTCTTTAAATTAGAACAACATTGAACTAATTACTTTTTACTTGAAAACATAACAAACGCAAGAATTTAGCAGTTGTCTCACAGCCCACATAATTCCTCAAAATTTCATTGAAATATTAAATGAATTCGCGCAAAATAAAATTATACTACGGAAAATGTTGATGTAATTGATCGTAAAATTCATGTCCAGACTCTCAAGTTTTCTGAATATGACTCGAGGGCAAGTAATCAGCCGAGAATTTTCAAAATTACCTTTGTTGCTTACCTTACAAATTAATGTTGCCAAATATTTAACTTTAAAGCCCCGGCACTGCGCCTTGAGCTAAGAGGCAGCCGTTTCTGTTCGGGAAGTAATTAAAAAAGTTTACTTTACATTCAGAAAATTTCATTTTTGTAGGTGAGGAGCAACAAAACCGACAGGAGGCTAGTTCCTTTAATTTGCTCAGATACCGAGGGGTCCTTAATTGAAAACAAGTATCCCCGACTAGGGCTTGTTCAAATTTTTTCTTTGGCACTTATTAAATATTTCAAGGAGGTCTTGAGATTGTTCATAATTTTCTAGGAAGCTTTCTTTAATAAGGGCTCAAGTTAACTAGGCGATATTTTGCGCGTGTAATGAAAGCAGTTTCGGCCCAAATATTTCCCTTACAATCGGTAAAGACTTTTCTTTTTAATCACCCGTCGAATATTAAATTAGCCGCACTTTCGTCCTTCTTAATCTCGCACATTTTCTCGTGTAGAATACTCAAAGCTAAATCGTTTTGCATATGCTGCACACGCTTTTACGGACTGATAAATAAACCTGCTGATGCGCTCACTAAAAACGAGGGTAATTTTAAAACTCTACCGCACGTTAAACTTTTATTAACGTGTCATTTTTGTGTTGCATTAAAATTTCTTAGATATAAAAATGAGAAAATATTAAATTTTATTTCATTGCAATCTTACCTTCATTTCAAATTTCATTGCGAATTTGTGTATGGAGAAATAAGAAAGTTTATGGATGTCATAAAGAATATTATTTCTTCATGTAGTACCACCCAAGGCTTTTATATTTCCATTTACGAGTATATCCTTGTTATTTGCACAGTTGAGAGTTCCTATAAACTTTTGCCATCGAAACCATTACGATTCCAAGTCAAAGTGATTTAGATGTTCAAATTAAGAGAGCTCAATTTATGAGAAGCTTTCTAATGATTTGCTTGTTTGGTATTAGTTTTTTTTCTATTTTCTTCCTTCGCCCTCTAACCATAAAAATAAATGATCCGGCACAAAGTAGATCAACTTTGCCATATTAAAGAGAGCCTGCATTAGTTGAGAATGAATTATCAGATTCAGAGATAGGATTCAAAATGTGGCGTCCTGAAAGATAATATTCCGAAAACCAATAGCCTGACACAGTAAAATTGTGAGGACAAATAATTTTATCCTTCAGGACACCACCTTTGGCTGAATAAATGAGAAATCATTAAGAAATCCAAATTTTCTTTATAATTTAATTAAATTGGGCGCAATAATTGTAAGACTTCCAGAGTGCTCTAAAAAGCAAATATGAATTTGGGAATCCAAAAATGTAATGATGATTTAATGACATAAAGATTGTATAACATAAAATTAATATAAAATGCGCTTCACCACTATTATATGACAATCATCACACTAAAACATAATGACGTTTGTTGTTTTTAACTTACTTGGCTTAATATAAGAACCTTCAAACTTCCATGAGCATTTCTTAGAATTATTAAATTATTAACATCCACAAACACAATATTAACCAAGCCAAGACAAAATTTTACCCTTTTTCTATATTTTCCAGCTTCAATCAAAATAAGTCCCATAAAACCATGCAAATTAGCTGCCAGAAAGACTTCTAATCGATAAGAACAAATATATTATTTATTAAAATTAATCTTAAAATGTTCGGATTTTTTGGGCCGAAAATGCTACATACACTTCCATAAATCCAAGATGAGATTTCTGATTTTTTTTCTAGGAAATTTTATTATCAATGGGATTTTATAACAAACAGAACTGCTTTAGGTACATACACACGTTATTTAACGGTTGACAGCACCAATTACGGAATGTATTAATAAATAACAAAAATATACAACAATTAATCACATTCATCGTCAAGAACTCAAAATCTTACCTTGGTAAATTACAAGTCCTACGAATGATGTGACTATGAATTGTCGTACGTACTAACCGCGAGACTTTTTCGACAAAACGTTCACGTCGCCTCGGTAAATCACTTTCTTCAAGTGATATGAAAGTATGGTTCAAAAGACTCCTAGTTCTAGGTACGATGGCACTGGATTGTTGTCATATAGATAAAATAAAGAATAATTATTCCATTCGCCCCGATTTGAGAATTTCCCTATTTCAGGTATTGTTTTCAAAACTGTTTTCTGAAGAAGGGTTTAAAAGGTTCTTTTCGCGTTCATTGCTTATAAGCTAACTTTACTAAATAAAATTAATATGAAGTCTAAAAATTACTTAGAATTACTGATCATTTTCGATATGCAATCAAATAATTATTAATTCAAACAAAATTTTTGATTAAATGCACAAACATAAAATATAAATATACTTACGCTTTAATTTTTTGTGCATCTGATCTGTTATCTACTTTGAGCCCATAGTACGCAAGCATTCCTTCAACTTCCGCTTCCGCAATCACTAAAGTTGCTAACTCCACAACTTTTTGAAGGTTTTCTATAATCTTTGGTAAATCAGGTTTATCGTCGGTGCCTTTCTTTACCCAATTGATGAAAGCAAACGGCAACTGAGGATTTCCCTCAGCGGGATCTAAACACTGAATATACGCCAAATGAGCAGGAAGATGCTTCGGGTAAGCAGCTAACACTTGTTTATAAATTTCCCCTGCCAGCTCCAAATCTTTTAAGAATTGCAAAAACAAATTACGTTATTATTCTTAATAAATTGACAAAGAAAATAAATATCAGTCAAAGCAAGATAAAAATAGTCCATCTTTTGCCAATTTTAGTGTTCATAATTCAGAAACCCATTTTTAATTACCTATTATTTTTTTAAACCGAAATAAAACTTAATATGACTCAAAAAAGTAATCAATTAGTACAAAAGATATTATGATGTACTTTTTTGGACAAATAAAATGTATTTCACGAAATTTTCAAATCTGATATTTTTTTTAACAAACAAAAAAATTGTTATTATTAAAAAAATTAAAGTAAACGAAAAGAATATAACAATCGCAATTGGAATTTGGAATATTTTTTGAAAATCTTTATGTTCCCTTAATTAGACACCTTTGTTTTCAAAAGTTAATGAAAAGTAAATAAAATATAATTTTCTTACCTAGTTTGGGAATCATGGAGCAATTGTAGTCCCTCAAACCTTCTTTATATTCTTCTGACTTAGGTTTATTGTTTTTGGGGCTGCCGTTTGCTTTCTTCACCGATGGTGCCTCCACGAGGACATAGTGAAACGGACAGGAATCAATCTTCCTGCCCAACTCTTCCTTCGCGTAAGTAATGGTTCCATTCAAAGTGGAGCAATGCGTTGGAATGCTCGCTTTAGTCAATTTCTCACTTGAGATTGGCGCAATAAACAACGACTTTGGAACACCATTGGACAGTTGGCAGGTCGACAATTTCTTGCCTCCGACTACAGATTGGTTATAGTGGTCATAAATGTCCAAAGTCAATGCGGTTGGAAGTTTAAATGTGGCTTGCATACATGCCTCAGAGATCTTTTCGAGAATGTCTTTCTTCTCATGTCTAACTTGGAGTTTGATGACATAATCACCCTTTTCCAATTTCGTGTAATTTGAATTAGAGTACGCATCGCCGCATGCAACCATCATCTTGTTAGAATCGAATAGCATCCAAAATTGAGATTCATACTCGGACTCATAGAGGACAGAGCACAAAATGGGCACGCATAAAGCCACTTCCTGTGACTTCGTAATGTGCAAATTATACGTCAGCACATTTTGATAAATTTGCCTTCCGGCAGGTATGACGTCTCGTGTTGCACTCAAAGGTGATATCCTTGTTTCGCTCGGCCTGAGCACCATTGTTGAAGTCTTCAGTTGAGCCAGCGGGGAGATTTCCTCATTTCCCAGAGCTGTTACGTCCAACTTATGTATGCCGTTCGCAGCCTGCATAACATCTATGTAAATTAGGAAAGTTTTTCTTGTTTAGCCAAAAACAGTTTGTATACAAAACAGTCGTAATACGAAAAGTTCCCAACCTGTGCCTACCTTGCCCAGCAAGGATCACGTTCGCCCAAAACTAACTACGCTTTACACGGTTACACATGCAGCGCGCACCAAACATTATCAAAGTTATCATGTCTCGTTATGCAAAATTATTCAAACTTTTACCCAAAAATTATTTTGTTTCGTAGTTTATCGTTTGTCAAGTGAACGCAGGTGCACGCAAGTTGTCACGTTTGTATTAATCTCTACTGTGCAGACGGAAGTAGAGCCTGCCGTCGCTGTAGAACTTTAAATTGAATTTAATATTCATTGAGTTGTGCGCTCTTTTCAAGTTTTAGCCGCTTCACGCCCTAAGATTTCATAAATCCCCGTCATCCCACATATGGAAATCACAATATGAAATTTGAAAAACTCACTATAAAACTTTCATGCAGTGAAAAACAAGAGCATTCCCTACTTGTAGCTAAATGACTGCGAGTTTTACTGGATTTCCATCTAAATTTGAATAATGGAACATTGGAATCATGGTGCAAAAATAATTTCATTTTATATTTTCGAATTCAGAGATTGGCATAGGTATAAGCTCCAAAATTGTGTTATAATGGAAAAAAATAGCTTTCAGCTAAACTAGTGACAATATTTTAGAACACTGAATTCAACTTAATTTTGTCATTTTAGAGGTTTTAAAACATTTCGAGGCAATTAAATATAGCATAATTATCATACTTTTCAGACTATATTATTGCTTGATTTTAATCAAATTATTCGTATACCAGTCTTTAACATTTTGAAACAGTAATTTAGAAAAACAAAAATTAATTTCTGCTACCAATAAAATATATCTTCTTTGGATAGAGAAGAACTATCGTTTTGAGATTATTTTAAAACTAAACAAAAATTGATCTGTCCAAAATTTAAAACTTTTCAAGAATTCAAAATTTGTTCGGTGTTCCCTTTTGTTAAAATTTCATTCTCATGGTCGCATACACAATTATAAGCATTAAATATAAAATGCTAACAATTAGATCCCATAATTAATTAAAACTAAATATCGATTGGTTTAAACTAAAAGCGTTATTCTTCAGTTTTAATAGCTTTCCATTATCTTACCCGCTAAATTAATTTTACTTACTTGCACCATTCGATGTGATTCCATGAAATTCCAAGCTGTACTTGAGGGTTGTTTCCCCAATATTCGACCAGTATTTAGTAATACACAGCTCCAATATATTATTTTGCTAAACATTTGCATGTAAAAAATTTTACAATATTTAGAAACTTATAGATAATTTATTTATATTTCGTCGTTTCATTACCTCACACTTAAACGCGTGCACCGTTTCATTCTCGCTGTTCACGGGTAAAATTTTCATTGTTTCTAAAGCCTTACAATACTTCATTGGTAAAATTTGCATTGTATGAACAAAGAACTTTCCAATTTGGGTTTCTTTTTCATCAGTTGATATCATTTTAAGCACTATATGTGAAATTTGAAAATTAGTAACTCTTGTTTAAATTGTGTTGCCTATTTTCAAGACATCTGGTTTTATACAAAGTAAAATATTCATGCTAAGTTTTATCACATTATGTTTCTTATATAGGTAACTCCCAACATTTGCTTCGCGGCGAAAATTGGCGCAAAGGTTAATAAATATTTACAAATTAGACAAATATGGAAACTTCTCAAAACTATTTAGAATACGCCTAAAAATTAAAGAATTAAAAAAATATATATCTTTAACATATTAAGCCAAATATAGTAAACAAAAACATGAAAATGGGATCAGCAAAGAATATGCTATTGAAACATTTGCATTTTAGTGAAACCAGGCAACACAATTTTTCTCTTCTGACTCTGAGTACTTACCAGCCCAGGAAGCATTATTCGGGACCAGAATGAAGTCCCGCTGAATAGTACTAGGTTTAAAAGTAATATTGTCGGAAGGAGAAAAAACCCGCGTCTTATCAATATCTATGATATGTGGTTGAATTATTGTCACGGGTATTTCAAAAAGATTGCCCTTCTCCACAGAAGCCGTATCAAAGGCTTTAATGCTATAAGAAGAGAAAACAACAAAAACAACACTACAAAACTGGATTTCAAAATGTAAGCGTTGATTAAAAGTATTTCGAAACGAAATACCAACTTTACGTGGTGTTTCATCTTTAATTCGCCCACACTCAATTTTCAATCTAATACAAATTTATTGTGTCCTTATTTTGTAAGTTTTTTATTCCTAATTTTGATACTAGATTATATATCTTATAATTATATGCACAATAAATTGTTGATACGATTTACGAATCACTTAATTTATCCGTCAATATTTTAAATGCAAATTCAAGAAATTCACTTTCATTAAAAGAGTTTCTGGCAAGTTGTCTCATTAGTTTGCAATATTAAACTACAATCAATTTTTATATAAAATCGTTTTACAAAGTTTAATATAATCACTTGCTAAAAATAAGGACACAGGCATTTTAAGTTGATTTTATACGCAACCATCCAACCAATAATAACTTAAAGCATGAATACAATTATGAAAACTAAAAGCACTTAATTTTTAATATATGTATGTATGAATGTACTACATAATCAAAACGAAAAAAAAAATTTAGCCTGTTTCTATTTTAACAGTCCCGGCATCATAAATAAGCTGAATATTAGCAAATAAGCCATTCTTTAGAAATAGCAATTCAATTATAATAATAGCAAAATCAATATCTTACCTTCCAGTGTGTACGCCAGGTGGAAGGCCAGCAGGATCAACCTTCACAACGATAGTTCTTGAAGTATAGCATAAATCCAAGAACGCGCCACACTTAATCCAAGGTTCCGAGCAAACGAGCGCCAATCGTACATTAAACATGAGTTTATCTCTGGTCGCTATAAGTTATATTCAAATAAATGGTGTCAATAAAATTTGTACACAATAACCCCATTCAATGGTTTATAAACTGATGCAGAAGCACGACAACATTTTCGTGAGTGCCTCTGCGGCAATAAAGTAAAAAGTTGAAAATGTTTTCAATAAAATTTAATTTTAAATAAATTATGATCCGACAACAATGCCGAGCAGAGAACTCATTATGTGTTTTTGTCATTAAAGTCCGGCATTAAATCTTACGGTAGTGAATTTTATTTTAAGCAGAACCCCACTTTGCAGACAAGTCTCCATGTTGGGATTTGGTTCAGGCTTATGCAGACAATTTAAATTTAAAGCAGGTGATAACATTTATGTTCAAACACTAAAATGCATTGTCCCTATTACAACGGCGTTAAGTTATAAAGTATAATCTAGCTCCCAAAAAAATATAGTTACAAAAAATATGTCATACCACAAAGAATGTTTTTATATAATAATAGAAATAAAACTACAATTAACGCCTCATTTTTATGAAATTGGACAGTACCTACCGACAAGGCAAAGTACATTTATCTTTTAATATTTTTACATATTACGAAGCATCTCCACTTGTTGGTCTTAGAAAACGTTGTGTGTGATGCACAAAGTATGTAAAACCATAACTTTTCTGCTGCAACTTTAAATTCTTTGGATTTCACGCGAACATAATTACTGCCACTCAAATTTGCATTGAAACCCTCAAAAACCCTTAGCACCAAGGGCTGTAATCCACTCCGAATGGCTACGGCTCTGAGAGTTGTAAAATGCTCATAAAGTGGAATAAATAAAATTATCCCCCATTACGAGACATTTGGTCTGTTTAACGCTAGAAAAGTTCTCTGTGCCGCGCCAAGCTTTTTTAAGTGAATCATAAAATTCTTTTGTTACTCAGAGGGCATTGTGTTATTGAATTTTTGCGGCTTACTCTCAGCTTAATTTTTTCATTCTAGCTCAGTGCGTAGATGAACAAAATCCTCCGCTTAACACCAGTTTCGCTGCACATCCTTCCGTTCATTCAAGTTTTCAAGTGGTTTTTATGATGGCATTCATTGCTTCCTTTTCTTTAGTTCCGCGAAACAATTGTAAATGCCCTCCATTTTTCTACGGGATATGGTCTCAGCTTTTGTAGATACGGACCTGTTTTGTGTAGTTGCCGTAAAATTTTGTTTATTTATCGCTTCCTTAATCCGTTCAGGTTTTAATATTAGTTTTTGTTTTCAAATCCCATTTAACTCGTTGGAACAATAGTTCATTTTACACAGGTAATTTCCAATTTTCATAACAATAAAAGAAAAAATATTAAATCTTATTCTTTCGTAAAGGACGCTTTGAAATCAAAATAATAAAAAATTTTCTCAAATACTTGTTAACACATTTTGACCCACCCACAAAAACTCGTATACCAATGTTTGTAAAATAAGCACTGTCGCTACTTTGCAAAAAAACATTTATAATACTCTTTCAGGATGTTCAACATTTTTAAAGTAGTCCATTTTTATTTTCCATTTTCTTTAAAAAATCTTAAAATTTGCCAAAGACTTTAGATTAATAAAAATAAATTTGTCGGTTTTTCATCGTTTAAGTGTGTTCCCAAATTTCAGCTCTAGGAACATATTCTCGGTCAATTTTTACTTCTGTTATTTATTAAACATTTATTTCAAGAAATTTTTTGTAGTCTTTTATACACTTTAAAATAAAATAATGTTAAAAAAAATTTGTTTTGCTTGGAGCAACAGCCACTTTTGGACGCTTAAACCAGAGTGGCCTTAAAGAGGGTTATATTATATTTCAGACCCACAAAATCACTTTTAAAAATCGGGTACATGTAACCTAATAAATGTAGTACAAAAAACTTATAAATACCTGCTTCCTTGTCATTGAAAAATATTGGTTCAATCACCACATTAAACTCAGTGGGTTTCTTCAGTAATCCCTGCCTCAAATGAATACCCTTGGCATTGTGAATGCCTACCCTAATGGCAAATCTAGAATAGGGAAAAAACAAAGGGAATAGATGCATCATGCTACAGACACTTGTGTATTGTGGGATTGGGAATAAACAAGCCTACCTAATTAAATTTTCTTGTTGATTGGAAAATTGCACAAGATGCTCAAAAGCTCTTTCCACATTCAACAGTCCGCTCCCTTGCGCAAATGGGTCGACATAGCTGAGCTTCGTTGCGGTGTTACAAATAGCCCTTTTGATACTATAGGGTGAAAATTTCAGTCCTCTTTGTTTCAGTCCAGAGATAAGAAGTGCTTTATTTAAAATATAATATTGTGAGCAAAACCAGCCTGGAAATTAATTTTTCCTCGTTTTTTCTCCTTACCCACTGCACCAGCTACGTGTGGGGCTGCCATGCTCGTGCCGTTCATCAGATAGGCCTTGGCCATCGTGAACTCCGGAACAGAGGCGATTGCAGCACCGGGGGCACACACCGTGACACCCTGTCCACCATCCACACAGGGGTCCCGAGAAGTCCAGGTGTACACGTTCGCCGGAAGCTTCTCCCTTAATGTGTATTCTGCTTCCATCATTTGCGGCGAAACATACGCCCCGACGCCTTTTATTTATTTTAAAAAAAAAAACATTGACTCTTTTTGTTTAAATAAAGTGAATCTCGCAATTTCACAATTTCACATACCTATGCAGCTCGGCTGACTTATGTCGGGAGGCGTCCCAATCGTGCAGAGGGCTGGTCCATGATTTCCGGCCGATGCTACCCAAACAACACCATACTTGTTTACTACTTCATTCATGAGGTCACCAATACGCCTGAAATGATACCAAGCATTTCACTTTATTTATTTATAACAAGCAAAAATTGGACCAGACTATACAAATACGAAATTTTAACGAATGCCTCACCCAAAGCAATATATCATGCTATGGCAGTAAATTAAATAAAACAGTAAAGAGGCGAGCTCAACAAACACGACCCAATTTCACTTCACTTTTTATTTTTATTATTTTTTTACTGGTTATCCCTTTTCATTCATGGTAGAGAAAATTAATTCAACTACGCCCTTCGGTAACAATCAATAATTGATAATTGGGCTGCATTTTGCAATAACATAACGTTTCGTTTAACACTTTTGAATTGCCGCAAATAAAGCATTTCGACTTGTAAACATCCCTTTGTGAGAACAATTTTTTCTGGTAAATATTGCGAGCTCCAACACTGTCTTAACGCAAAGGTTTCTTCAAGAGTTAAATTAACGTAAAATTGACTTTATTTTAGACGTTCTGCATTACAACAAAAATATAATTTATTTCAGACAATCAGCTGTACAGTATGATATTTCACAAAAGTCTTATACTGAATCAAATTTATTCAAAATTGTCTTACTTTTTAAAGTTTTTATTGTTTACAGACGCATACAAAAAAAAAAATAATAACACAACAAAATAAACTAAAACAATTGTGCAAAACTAGGTAACTAAAAAACATCCAAAACGCTCTCATTAATTTAAATTTAATTAAGCTAAATAGAGAAATTCCATCAAATCAAAGACCTTCGTATAAAAAACACTGAAAGAACACAAAAAACACGAAGCAATAATAAAATTCTTCTGCTAATTACAATTGATTGAAATTTAATTAAATTCTGACAAATACAGGATGAATGGTTTCGCATTATTTTGAAAGTACCATTCATTAATTTATTTTAACTATCAACAATGTGAATAAAAATTAGCTTTAAATAATACCATTTTATAACAAACTAAATCCACGTCATTTGGTTCATGCAAATTATTTTTATTTTTTGAAAACTTTTGTCTTAGTATGCTCTTTCATAAAACACTATCTAGTTTTAGTATTTATTACACGCCCTACAAAACTAATTAAGGTAAGTAGATAGGCAGATAAGGAATCATTACTCATCTCTCTGCCCCATTGCCACACAATATATATGTATATATATAGTATCTATAAACTTTTTAATTAGAAACCACTTAAGACCTGACTATGCTATTTCTCTTTAGTTACTTGATACCCTTTTCACCAAATTTGAGAAACGTTGGTATGCATTCATATAAAGTTAATTGAGCTAGGAGCAATAAGCAATCGGGTGGTGCACAAAAGCCCATTACAGGCATTGTATTCATCTCAAATTCCCGCTGATGTAACTTAAACCGCGAAATGTTAACACCCGCTATAACCCCACACAATACACAAAAGCTGTAGAAACAACATCATAACATCACTTACCCCGAATTGGACCAGTGAGCGTGCTCGCCATAACTCATATTTATCACATCTATTTTAGTCCCCGAGTTGCATAGTTCCATAATTTTAATGATGGCCCTAACCAGCGCCGTGCCAGTCTCCATAGAACCGAGGCGACCATCTCCAATAGTCAAAGAAACAATCTTAGCGTTGGGTGCAACACCATCCGCATCTTTATCTGCATGATTTCCACTTGCTATCGAAGCTACGTGGGTCCCATGGCTGGCTAATAAGAGGAGAGACCACAATAAATGGTAGATTAATTAGTTAATTGGCTTATAATTAAATGAAGTTAATTCAACAAGATAACGATAGTTTTGCGAAAGGTATTCATTTCTACGTGAATTGGATAAAGCTCCAGCTTTTGAAGTATTTATAAACTTGATTGATAGATATTTTTTAAGGTATTAAAGTGCAGGTCTTTGTATTATACGAACTCCCATCACTCCTTTATTGAATATTTGAATTGACAGAATCAATTCCTTCAAACCATCCTCCGGCGAGACATCGGAGACCCATCTATGCATTGAAAGTAATTGTGCCGTAGCTGAGTGCTACCCAAAGGGTGACTGGGTTCAAGTGGGAGGCTTACAGCAGACACTGAGCCTTTGTTTAAATAGGAATTATTTTATTGAAAACGGATAATAGAAATATTCAGACAGGATTTCCATTTTTAAAGGAGGCACGACTATTTGTTCTTGACAAGTGTTCTTTTTTTAGAATAAATCCAAAGTAATACTTTTTGCTGAATTGACTTAAATAATTCTACGTCTGTCTATACCATCAATTCAATTCGCATATTTCATATCATACATTGAAAACAATTCACACTTTTGAAAAAAATAAGCATTGTCGTCCAATTTATTGGTTTTCATAACCACTTTTATAGATACGAAATAAAAAAGCAGATCAAGTGCGTATATTGTTTCGTTTTAGAAATGCAAATGTGAAGTGCGTCAACGTCCTTTTTAAACTGATTCGACAAAAAAGTGGGTTTACAAATGTTTTTGGTTGACTATTCTCTTTGGGTGTTGGATTATTAAAAATATAAGGGGTTGTTATATTTTCTATTGCATCGTTGCAGTGAGTGTAAACTTTAAAATTTTCATAGTTGTTTTTATGGCAACCGATTTGTTTGCCGTTTATACACCATCACCTATTTGCACCAAAACGTAAATAACTACATATATTATATTATATTAAGGCATTTTATTTTGCATAACTCGAAACTCTTATTAAAGTGATTGCGCATTAAAACCAGACCGGACTGACTTAAAATATTTAAAATTGAAATATTATTTTCTATATTATGTATCAACCTAATTTCCAGGCTAATACCTACTTAAATTTTTCTATATGTAAGAAATATTTTTAAATATTCGGTAGTATTAGTATAAAAAGATTATACAGACAATTTCACACAGAAAGTCAATAAAACAAAATAATTAACATTAACATAAATATAAACCTTACAATGAAAGGCATTGCATATTGTGGCAATTTATTGTACATTTTCCGTGTACCAAGTCAACCTAAATTTCATCAAAGTTAATAATAAGCTTAATGGATTTTCAACTTCAACCAAAGTAGAGTACCTCGCTTCACTTTAAACACTATTAAAGTTTACGAGTGCAACAAGTACAAAATTCCATCGTAGCAGGCTATAATTTGCAGGTGCACGAACACTGTGATAGGAAAATTAACCATAAACTTAGAAGATTAGGTTTGCTAAGAAACCGCAGTAGAAAATCACGTTTAGGAATTAAAATGGAAAATGCTTCATTTATTAGCACAATGTTAATAGGACTGCACGATTAAAACCTTGATTTCTCATTATGTTTGTATGTTGAAAATGAAGTTCCAGAACTAACAGAAACTAATTCATCCAAAAACTGATCGTAATTGCATCAACATAATTCAAACATTCCCTTTAAATTTCGGAGTACACAAACAGTACGTGCTTAACCGAAACTTTCAGTTGCAGTCTACCCCCGTACTTTTAGTTGGGAAGTGTGCACAACACCTCGAAATATAGGAACGCTACATTTGCTTGTAAACAAGACGATAGAATCTTTATTCGAAGAATGCTCCTTGCAGTTTCTCCCGGAAGTTTTTACACTTTTAATTGTACTTGTTCAGAAGTTTACCATTCGCTTATATTCAATTCTCCTCAAGGCAAACAAACTGCAATATAAAACAAGGAATTCTCGAAAGGCTGTCACGAAAGCAATATCAAAATGGTTAAAAGTTATGCCCTAATATTGCGAATTCCTCAGAGAATGGATCAAATTACATTTGGATTGTCGCGGGGTTAGTTCAGAGCTGTTACTTTGAACATTTTTTTCTTTATAAAATGGAAATATCAGGATTACTTTCTAGAAGCTCCTTGCCAAAGATTTTAATATAACTCCCTATGTAGCTACGAATATACATTGACATTTCCATGGATATCGCCTTCAAGCTCTGACAAGGCTAAAGCGTTTGTCGTCAAGGCAGGCGTTATATTTTTTTTTAAGTAATTCAATACCCCCTTAAAAATACAAAAACTTGATACGTCTGACTAGAATACAATAATGAGTATTACTAGGGTACAATAAAAAATATATCTCCACAAAAGCATTAAGAGTGCTGTGTAATTGGATTCATTATTAAAAAACACATAAATTTAAATTCGTTAAAAATTTTCAATTGAAAAAACGAAGAATCAGGACATTGCATATATCATATAATTATATTAGCATTATTTTTTTAGAAAAGAATAGACGTTTATTTCTAAGACATTATTTAAAATAAGAGGCTTACGGTTACCACTGGAATCTGATTTCATTCATCAATGATGGTTTTAATATTATTTTATTTTTATTTATTTTTTTTTTTATCCAAGCTTTAACTGAAAAATACCATCAAATTTATCTTATTAAATACCCAAGGTGGGGTATGATATGAAATATTATTTTCCATTCTCCTCTTTTCAAGACAATCAAGGGATAATAGATGATACGAAGACAACAAATTCATTTGGTGTTTTTTGGCATTAAAAAGCCCAAGTCTGGTTTTAAATTTTATTTAACCCTAGATTTTAAGCGCTATGCCGAACTCACCTTTTTTGAATTAATATTGTTTAATCTAACTTTAAAAATTATCGCCTTTGAAATCGGTTGCTCGAACCATTATTTTGACCTCTAAATCGGTCAGTGCTACCGTAATGAAATATAATTATGTATATTGTAGTCTTCTAAAGCAATAGAAAAAATAGAATAAAAACCAAGTTGAGTACATAGGTTATTTTGTTTTAAATATCGCTCTAAAAAATAAAAAGAATATTGATTCCATGACGTTGTATAACAAACCGAGGGCTAGAGAAACAAGGATCCTATTGCTTAAAAATTTCGTTTGTTTTGGTAACGCAGTTTATAAATCAAAACTTAATAGTTATATCGAAAAATTGGACACTCTAAATTTTGCACTATTCGATGTGTGCTTCGAAACCTACATGTCGAACGAAATTAAATTTTTTCAGGTAAACGTTTCTTTTTTAATCCGTTTCTGCGATGTGGTACTATTCAGCTACGGGCTGTAAGGTCTTGAAGTGCAGAGCGTTAATATAAAAGAATTCAACCAAATTTCCGAATACTTAATATTACAATGTTTCAAAGCTAGAGTTCTGTAATATTATTGAAATTGCCGTGGGAAAATACAAGGCTTTAATAACGATTTTTTTAAAATTAATTTACTTACAGCACATCCCAACAATTTCCAAGACATCCCCGTTGTCGTGGACATTTATGGAGATTGAAAGAAATTCATCTACATTCTTGACTTCGTGAGTTTTGGAATATTCACCAATGAGCAGTCCTTTCTCTAAATCCCCCTGCAATGCGTACACATGAAAAAGATGTCGTAAATTTACGTTTATATGAAACTTACGGACTCAGAGGTGTCCAGAACCGCATACCAGCATTTCTCTCCTTCGAAAACTACACAGTCGTAAGTTGTGCGAATATCCTTGTACTTCTTCTCAAAGAGGTTTAACACTTCTAGGGAATTTTCCAAATCTTCTTTTTTGAGCCTATCCTTGAGATTAAAATTTTGAGCATCTGCAAAACAAATTTAGTTACAATCAGACTTAAGGTGGCCCGAATAAAATGCAATTTTACCAGGGTTCTGCAGTTCAAAGGCTGTCAGCTGACGGGACACGTCCGCCATGGCAGTTTTATGGGGTGCATCCCAAACTTTGAGCTTTTTGTCGTTTGAGACGTTTTCTCTGATTTTCGAGGGGTAGAGGTCGAAGAGGCTTTTCAGACCCACTCTGTACTCATTCCCAGCTTTATTTTCTTGCTTCATAAAAGATGACAACTGCAAAAGAAGTCCCTGAAGAATTGCAATACAAAAACAGGGAAACCTTGATACAAACCTTGAGGGGCCTCCTCGAAAGACCGGTGATGCAGTCCTCGGCGTCGGCGGTGACCTTTTTCGAGACATCTGTGTCCCCACAGCCGGAGCAATCGAAGCGCTCAATGACCTTAATCGCTCCGTCCGCAGTTTCCTAAAATGACAAATAAACGGAGCCCGATTGAGGCAATGACGATGCAGATAACCTCACTTTCCGCTTACCCGCAGTCCATTTGCCCGGGGGTCGACTCCTGAATCTAAAATCGCAATTGTTACACCCTTGCCATTATAATCGGGGTATTTTTGCAGAAAATTAAGGACTCCAGTCTCTGATTTTGGCACCAAAGCCGAGACAGGGAACGAAGCATCCACTACGCCACTCGCCATTTTTACTTGTTCTGAGCAAACTGACGTTTTTGTGAACAGCGTTTTGTTTTGACTTTTGGCAATGTATTCAATGTTCCTGACCATGCTGCCATCTACCGTAAATTATGTAGAAGTATTTATAATTTAAAAATTTTGGAACATTTTAAGTTCAGACCCATGGGGCGAATTCTCATGAAATGTGGCCTGCGCATTCCGTTGGGGCCCAAAACGGAAGAATCCGAAAGAATTTTGCCGCGGCGGCCTATATTTTCGAAAATATTTAACTTTTAATTTTTGACAGACGGTCAAAACTGAAAGTTCATTATTTTTTAAATTGAAGGCCACATTTCATGAGAATTCGTCGCGGGGTCGCGGATCTAGGCATCTACACTTTGCTTTTAACTTTACTACACACAATATCCTGAACAAAATAACTATTTTTATTCATAAAAATGCCCAAATATAAACCTTTCCTTTTCCCTCGCTGCGTCAGCCGCTGACGATGTCCTTTGCTGATGGGATTGGTCACTCCTTTTTAGTTTAGTATATATGTATATATACATTTCTAAGCACTTAGAAGAATAAACAATGCAAATAAAATCCTGTGTAGCATTTGCACCTCTTGCTACTATTTATTACAAAAATGCAAATCTAATAGGGAAAATATGTCGTAAAATGCCGAAAAATCTTGCTGATTGATAAGGAGTTCAAACACATTTTACGAAAGCAGGATGACAATGTGGGCATCTGCAAGAAACTAAAAAGAAGTGACCAATCCCATCAACAAAGGACATCGTCAGCGGCTGACGCAGCGAGGAAAAGAAAAGTTTTATATTTGAGAATTTTTATGAATAAAAATAGTTATTTTGTTCAGGATATTGTGTGTAGTAAAGTTAAAAGCAAAGTGTAGATGCCTAGATCCGCGACCCCGCGACGAATTCTCATGAAATGTGGCCTTCAATTTAAAAAATAATGAACTTTCAGTTTTGACAGTTTGTCAAAAATTAAAAGTTAAATATTTTCGAAAATATAGGCCGCCGCGGCAAAATTCTTTCAGATTCTTCCGTTTTGGGCCCAACGGAATGCGCAGGCCACATTTCATCAGAATCCGACCCATGGGTCTGAACTTAAATAAAGCCATTAAATGTTTTAAAGTGTGTAAACATGGTCTTTTTGAGTATAAATAAGAAATACAAAAGAAACTTCCCAAATTCAAATCGTTTCTCACAACTTCTCCTCCTTACTGTACCAACCCTCGAAACGTCAACGAAAAGTCAGCTGTGGTAATGTGACATTTGTTAAAATTGTCCTTGGCTTTGGTGTGTACGCCAAAAAATTCTACTAAATTTTAGTGATGTGGTTTGAAGTCTTACCTGCCGCGGCTATTATTGTTGGGGCCCTAGCAATCCCTGGATACGCGATGTACGGAATCCGGCTGCTGACACTGGACAACGTAAGTAAAACGCGAGAATTTGGCAAGGACCGCTTACATAATTTTGCTCCGACGATCGGCCTTAGCATCTTCCCGCGCCGACTAGACCAAAACTACTGCTGATTAAAAGTGATCGTCTTTTTCAGCCCTATCGCCGGAATATGGACGAGCGATTCGACCGCGTCATGTACCAGCGGGACGTGCGGCTCACGGGCAATGCCTACAAAATGAACGTGAGTAGCTGCAGTGTCACATTTCACATTAAAACGGTTACTAACATTTGCACTTTCCAGGGGTTGGATGCCGTGCCGGACAAGGATGAAATATAAATTAAAATTTCCAGTTGTAAAGAGGGTTAAGAGTAAAGTGTTCTAAATAGAAACAGGTTTCTTTATTTTTCCTACCTATAGTCCAACATTAAATTAAATCCCTCTAAAAAGACTAGCAGAAATAAATACTTAGATCCTCCTTCGCAATCCTTGGAATATCACGGCATTTTATAAATGGTCACAAACAACTTTTTCGTATGTAAAATTGGCAATTCTCTTATAATAAAACCAAAAAAACAATTGCCCGTACATTATGAATTTGTAAATGAAATCTGTCGATGTGTCCCAACTTTAAAAAAATTGTTCCAGGATAACGATCAGATGATAGTCTGAAGGATTTTGAAAAATTGGGCCATAACCAGAGAACAGTCATGATGAGCCCTTAGTTTCGCGTGTAAAACAGTAAATTTCAGAAATTGCATTTTTCAAGACTTCAAATGACAATCATCAATTAATATCGTTAAGACTGCCCCTCAAATTTCACCCTTCCAAATGTTAAGTAAAATTTATCCCCAGAAAGGAATGCATAGATTCACAATTAGGATTACTCTAGTCTGCAAATATTAATATAAAAGTAAAAGTATTTCATTTTCACACCATTTATTTTAACATCTATATAAACATCATCCATTCTCAGTTGCTGAATTCCTGCCCACATAATATGAAACATTTCATTTTATCAATTTTTTCTTTTTTGCGGAATCAACATAGTTTTCTTTTATATAAAACAGATTTACAAATTCTTTGTTTTCTAAAATTTCTTCAATCATGTATGATACCTTCAAAAGAGTCGGATTCTCAATAAAAATAGATTCTAATTTTCTATTTTTTTGCTCATTCTATATATTGTGCAATTTTTAACAAGTGCATTTCCTCACAGCGGCTACTTTCATTTTCAATTTTTTTTTTTACAAAATTTCTGATATTGTTCCAGATTTTTTATTCATATAAATAATAACTGTTTTTATTAATTTGTGAATACTCTTACTTCTAGTGCAAAACACAGCTTCTCACTTTTCATTATGCTTTAAAGATGCTGAATTGAATTAATATAAAAACTAAATAAGTACAAAAGTTATTTTTGAGTGGAAATATTATCAATAAAATATTCTGTGCCCTAAATTGTGATCAGCAAAATTTTGAGTTGTGTGCGCAAAATTTGCCGAAATAGATCTTTCAAACATGTTTATTCGCAGAAAAACTGAAATGGCACGTTTCGATTCTAAAATAACATTAATTTCCATTGTTTAATGTTTAACACAATTACGCTTCAAAAATGAGAATTTGATCTAATCTGACTCCAAAACTTAATTTGGCTCTTAATTAATTTTAATTGATGATTCTATGAAAAACATTAATATTCTAATTGATCACTATATAAAATTATAATTTCTAATTATTTAATTGTATTTCTCAACAAAAGCAAAACAGACAAATAAATTATAGATGATGAAAAGTGAGAGCATAGAGTTTAAAATTGAATTGCTAAATTTTTAAAGGTCCAGCCTCTATTATTATTGTCACTGTTTACCTTTACTTAATATTTTATTGTCTCTGAAATGTTTAATTTTTTTTTAAAAAATATATAAAAATTTCCTTTATTAGTTGCAATAAGTTCAATGCATTAATATATATTTTTTGAGCTATCACACAAAGTACATGTTTACGTAGAAATAAGCCCAACCATGCCATGTGGAAGTTCAGCATTTATTACAAACATTATTATTGACTTCCCACAATTTTCATGTTTGGTTTTAAAAATCACTTGCATAAATTTGTCTGTATATATTTATCTAAAACGTTAAACATTTTGTGTATATTTAACAGCATCTGTTTTTTTTTTCTAACCCTATGTGTTTGAAAAAGTCTCTAAATTTTTATATATACCTCATTATTGTCTTGTATATGCATATTTTAGCTTAATACTATCGCGTAATATACACTTGATGGCTTTTTCCCAACACCCTAGCTTTATATACCTACACAATTTGGTTATATATATTTATTTCATTTTTTTTATACTGCAGTATGTATATGAACATTATATATTTGGAATGTTTTCCACTACTTAATTACAGCTTTCTAGAGGCGTTATAAGCGTTTTAAAAACATAAGAACTGATTATTAGCTAATATCATTTTGATTCGAAGCTACTGTGGAAACAATAAATGCCACACAATTATGCTCTATTGTTTTAGCTTATTTTATTAACAGTTACAAAAATAAGAAAATCACCGTTAAAGAGATATGTGAAGTTTACAAATATAATAAAACAATTTGCAGTCGCTGTGATAAATTTTTGAAAAATATTTACAAAATTATTAAAACAAAAAAAAGTATATGGATAAAAATAACATAAGATTTAGGAAAGACATAAGAAGGAAAAAATTAATAACAACAGGATTTAGCTTATAAATGGTGTATGTTAGATGTTCAAGTGGAATGCATAAGTTTAATATTTTCTTATTCAGTATATTATATGTATGTCTAATATATATTTTTCTTTTTCATAAATGTAATAAATTTCATTAATGGGTCAAAGTGTGGAGAAGTTTGTGCATAGTTCGAACAGCGACAAAATGATAAAATTTTTCTTTTAGAAAAAGCAACATTATACGTAATTTTAAAAGTCTGGGAGAAAACAAATTAAAAATATGCGTTATTATTATAGGATTTCATTATAAAAATATTTTTTCACATAAAAAATAGCACAGTTTTACAAAAACTTTGTTAAGTTCTCTACATTTGGTATATAAGTAATTATCAGCCCTAAAATTTCATAGGTACTTTCTTAAGGATTGATTTCTATGTGCGTTTCACTTACATACTTAAGATTATTTTATGATAACATTTTTTAAAAATACGAACATTTTTTGGCTATTAATAATTGTATTTATGTGTGAGGTTGTATTATGATTCAACAAAAAATTTAAACGAAGAAGCAAACCTAGAACTCATATATAGTTGTTTTAATTTCAACAATACTTAAAACTTGGAAGCTTGATTTGAGGCACTTTAGAAGTAGAAGGCAGGAATAATTCTATCTTATAGTGAATAAAAGAATTTAATAAGAAAATAATTCTTTTCATATTATCTTACTGTAAGTATTAGAAAATCATGGTTAATGTCTTATTAGGATATTCCCTCCGCAGCGCAGCTATTATTGTCACAGTTACTTATTATTCCCAATTTATTAATAGTAGTTTTAAGGAAACGGATTCGAAAGTTGGATACAAAAGTACTTCAACGAAATTATACAGAGGAGTTAAAGTTTTAATTTAGCTGTTTAGAGTTTCTTCGGTGATCATATATAATGTTTATCAATCATCCCTTTTACAGTCACTTCTTATCTATATCTGTATATATAAAAAAAGGATACATATACATATGTACGTATATATACTTTCCATTGCAAATTATGCTTGCGCCAGAACAGAGTAATGCGGAGAATAACAATAGGATCTGTTTAAGTTGTATACAGATATCGATTAATTAATATTTGTTTTTGGATATGAGAAAATAAATTAATCAGTATCCAATTGAGAATAATAAGTAGTTATTAGTATGGAAGAAATTCTTCAAACTTATTTATCCTCTTGATTACTATTCGCAAGCAGCTTCAATAATTAAATATCATCATCAACATAGCTTTGTAATAGAAAAAGGTTTGCAAATAAATTGTTCAAAATCGTTATCATAATACAACCACTATATATTGAGAATAGTCACTGACCTTTTAAATTACTTTTTGCAGGTATATAAGTTTTTCTTTGGCTACAATTACTGCGAATTAGTTGAATCTTCTTGCACACATATACTCGGAAAAGTTGCGAAAACAATTGTATATCATTTGATAATTTCAAACACGATTTTCTGTTTCATGAAAGGTTCTCCTACAATTCATATTTTTGTTTTTCCATCGAACATTTTCAATGCAGAAAACCAGTGAAATCTCTATTAGGCCATATGTGAAACTTCTAAATAGGTTTTTAAAGCTGAAACCCACGCATTTTATGGAAAGCTTAACAGTATGCTATTAACAATACATGCCTTACATTTCTTTAATTCAAATTTGTTATACATTTACTCTACTCCTCTAGAAGTTTTTTCTTATCGTCAGTACATTATTATCTGCATCATTTTCATGATTCGCATTGATTCTCATTAACTTACCTAATTTATTGTCTGCCATTCATTTTAAATGGATTCTAACATAATTTCTGCATGCTTTTGGGCTTTAATCCACAAATTATACAAAATTCTTAATTTTATGCTTACGTTTGTAGCTTAACAAATAGATATGCTTCATATAAATGCCTCACTTTGATACACATTATATATGCTTGTATAATTATAGAAAAATTTCAAGTATAAAAATAATATATTGGTTTAAGCAAACTGATATATGTATGTACGTTAATTTACTCTACGCCGTGGCTCTAAGACTTTTTTTTTTAGTAAATTCTCTTAATGTTGTATTTCGTATGACTACTTTATAATTGTTATCTAAATTATTGTCAATGAACACTACATTTTGCTTTATATCTCTTCTAAGCTATTTCAATTGGATAGGTAAGTAGATAGGTGATTATATATTGTCTTCTTTGATTATAAGATTATTTTTTCAGGTATGAATAAGTTTTATTGTATATTAATAGTTCATTTTCAACGTAGGTATAATATTTTCACAATTTCTGCAGTTATAGTAATATTCCAGGTTGATATGTTAATTCGAATTTTTTTTCGTAATATTTTTACTTTTTTCACTATTTCTAACACCTGTTTATATATGTATATTTCAATATTTTTTTGCCATATTATTACTAAATTTTCAATTCATGTTTAGGACAAACATTAATTCAAAGACGATTATTTTTATTTGTCCATAATGGGCATGGACTTTGTATTGTGGTAAATCTAGGAATTATCATTGAATTTATCATTTTAAAGTGTTTTTATTATTTTCAATTTCAATGTGTTTATTGGCCATTTGGAATTTAAATCACGCCTGCACTTTGGAAATGCAAATAATATTTTGCAATGCTGATTTTCATGTAAATGTGAAACTTTCGTAATTCAAACCTAAAATATGAAGAAACAGAAAGGAACTATTTAACTCAAATTAAATTCTTAAAGCCTTTCAACTTCACTGACAAACGGGAGAATCCTACCATAGAATAAAACAAAAAATTATCTCAGTTATTTTCAGTTTACAAATTAATACGAATGTCAAAGTGAATCCATGTGACTGACAATTGGAATCAAAATAGCAATGGTAGTTTTACAAGATTTAGGGCGGTTCAACTGATTTTTATTTATTTTTTGCCAGGATAGAGTATTAATTTGAGCTAAACAAAAACATCCAAAACATGAATAGGATGATCATTTAATCATATATGTATATCCAGAATAATAGAAAGTAATGAGATTTTTAAACAGATTGAATTTTAAAAAATTAAGGTAGATATGTATTTCTTAAATATGTATTTATAGGTTGGTGAGGTATGAGGATCAGGATGAGTTTAGAGGTTTGTGAGGTATTGGAATCAGATTAAGGTTCACTCTTTTATTCTAATTATCATTTTTTAAATTACACCCATATTCCCATCTTGTTAAAATGTTTAAGACTAATAAATAAACGAAAACTTAAATAAAGGTAATTATAGATCTAAATTAAAGTTATCATTATGAAGTGCAATAGACATACACAATTTATAACAAAAGAATTTATTTATGTTCATTCATAGAAAAATGGTTTTTATTTAGATGATTTAGTTTCATTATTTTAAAAATTGGGATCAGTCCGGTATTAGTTTATTTAACAACCAATGTACGTTGGGATATGTAAGTTTCAAATATGTATTCTTCGTTTTCCAAATTTTTCCAAAATTCTATATATATGTATGTATGTAATTGTACTATTTTAGTATCATATGGCATCTAAAGATTTAACAAACTTCTCATATTGTAAAGTGGAAAGATTATTTCCCATAAAATTGTTTACCCAAGGAAGCTCATTAATTAAAATTATGCAAATTAAATATTACTATAAAATGCAGAAAATGTGGGAGTAATTTGTTTAATTTTGGGTTGCCTTATATAAAGCTAGTACTCAACGCTCCTTATAAAAAATATCAACGCATTGTCTCCAAATATAAAAATTGATTGTTCTCTTAGTCACTTCACAGGTT
Source organism: Tolmerus cingulatus (assembly GCA_959613345.1). Classification (NCBI taxonomy): domain Eukaryota; kingdom Metazoa; phylum Arthropoda; class Insecta; order Diptera; family Asilidae; genus Tolmerus; species Tolmerus cingulatus. The sequence goes on from OY390708.1 coordinate 6,115,633, forward strand.
TATTTACATAAATGCCCTTAAAAGGTTCCTCTCAATTCAAAAAATATTTAATTCTCTTCTTCGTCAGATATCTCTGATTTTCAATATTTGCATTATGTGATACGTGCGCTTCGGAAGATACTAGAAAACAATATTGATACGTGTCGTTCAATAAATTCGCTAAATTGACTCAAGTTCAATTTTGTAGGAAATGTGTCTTTTAGCTCACAGTCGTCCACAAATTGTCACTTATTTAAAATTATTGTCTCACTTCAATAGTTCAATTTATTGTCTAAATTTCATTTAGAATATTTGTTGATTTGCTGGATGATCCAAGGAACGTATTTGGGTACATTTGCATACACCCCTGGAAGCTTAGGGTGCGCACACATTATGCCCCATGAAACTATTCCCCCGACAAACCAGCGATCACGCTCTCCAGGATACGGGCACAACAATGGACCCCCGGAGTCTCCCTGTTGATTTCATTAATGGTGTCAATAAGATTGAAATTTCATCGAATTTAATAATTTACCTGGCAGGCGTCCTTCCCGCCCTCTTTATACCCCGCACAAATCATCCCCAAAGTTACATTCGGAGTATCCAACCACTCGTTGCAGACGTCCCGATCTAAGACAGGAACTTCGACTTCATTAACAGTCGGCTCGTATGAGACACTTGCACCATCTGGAGACACTGGAATATTGGGATTAATTATCTCGAATTGAAAAGTGCCCTGCTCCACACTTACAGCTCTTATCCTCTCGTTTTCCCCATCCAATCACAGTACACCTGGTGCCGGGCTTAAGTTCCTTAACACCTGGCGGGGGCAGACAAACGGGCAGAAGGTGCTTGTGAAAAGCCACACGTGTCGCAAGCTTAATTGAATTTTGTACACATTAATTATATTTATAGAACAAAAACCTTATCTCTATTATATAAATTCACAAAGGATAATTAAAAATCAACCACATATGTTAAATTTATTTATGTTTAACTATATTGTATTGGAACTTTAGTCTATTATTACCTGAAATAGAGCGATGTCATTATCATGTGCAATAAAGGAATTGTATTGTGGATGCGGAATTACGTTGCGAACTTTAACTTTTTGAGCATAATAGTTATGTGAATGCCGCCTCGTCACGCCCAATTGAATAGTCCAGTCGTTTATGTTTCGTAAGGTATGACTAAAATTTTCAGATTTAAAAAGAAATTTATGCTATAAATTAAGTTGCCGTACTTTCCAATACAATGTGAGGCTGTTAAAACCCACTGATCAGCTATAAGTACTCCTGCACAGTAGAAAATCTCTTTGGGTCCTCCTAAAATTGCTACCAGGAATGGCCAGTCTCCAGGACTTGAAATAGAACCACCCACAATTCTCTTTGACGGTTTGTATTTTCGGTTCCGTATTTTACCACACTCTATTAAAACATAGATTTATTGAAACAAATTTAGATTTGTACTCCTGCTATTGTACTATCTAAATATTGGTTATTGTTAATTTTAAATTGAATAGATTAACTAGTTTAGGAATATCTAATAATATAATAAATAAATAAAGTAACGTAAATAAGACTTTTCGGAAATATTAGTTATAATATTCTATTATAATCAAATTAATTATTAACATTGTGATTTCAAAAGCAATATTGCAATATTGTCAAGTTATAAACTTAATAACAGATAGTGAGCGTTTCGCAACTTGTTGATTTGAAGTAGAAAATTCCTAGTCGTTTTCAATTTAAGGTTCAAGATCTTAATATAAGTGTAATCAAATTCTATTTAGAAAAAAACTTACCGAAATTGGTACAGGTAAGTTCAACTACCGGATAATCGCCGTGAGCGGCGCAGCTCGAGAATTCTTTAATGAGATTGGACTGCTTTCGTCTGTAGAACTCGTGCAAGGATGGGGTTTCATTCATAGGTGGGGTCATCGTCAAATTTGAGCCACGTTTCGTCAGCTTGCTGGAGTTGACCGAACTGTAGCCTAGCAAGGAGCAGACGGACGAGGGGGAGGTTGAGAAGTCCCAGTGGGTGACGCAAGCAGGAGTCCACCGCATCACGTCCGCTTTGTAGACCTCAAGGGTTCCTTTGCCCAAGTCGCCATTCCTTTCGCTAAGTCGCACTGAGGTACAAGAAAAAGGCCCTTCAGGTGAGTGGCGCGGGTAATTGATGGAGAAAACAATTTAATTTAACTCACGGCAATTTCCTTCGTCCTGACCGTAAGGACAGTCGACAATTCCATCGCAAATGTGCTTCTGGCTCATGCACCTTTGCTGGCCGCAGTAGATTGATCCTTTTCCGCAAAATTCGCACTCGGACTCGTCGGTTTGGTCCTCACAGTCGACGTGTCCATCGCAGCGCCAGTCGGAGGGAATGCACCGATCCTGGTCACACAGGAACCCACTGCAAACTGTAACACAATTCGGATTAGTGGTTTCCTTTCCAAATCCCCTCAGTAAATAGGGAAATTCATCGATCAGACAGATTACCTGGATTACGAGCCCTGTGCTTCGCCTCGTCCACTTCCCGTTTCCCGACGCATTCATCCGGGTTGTTGAAATCCATCAGCAAATTGCACGTTAAGTACTCGGGAAGACCCAATCCGAACACATCGAAAAAGAACCCGCATCGGTTCATTGTTTCCATACAGAGGCTTTTGCAAGGTGGCACTGTGTTCCCACTGGGACCACACTTGGGAACAAAAAGGGAGCACAAAAACAACGAGACTAGCTCGTAGCAGCGCACGTCGACCAGGGCGTCGTACGCCTCTAATTCCTTAGGGAGAATCAATTAAATCACCTGTAAGCTTCAAGAACTAAGAGTCCTTACCGATTGGGCCTCGAGTTGTCCGAAGTGGCCGATGTAATTCGGGAAGACTGTGTAGTTGTAGGACACCTGCTGATTCTGGCAAAACTTAATTATAATCGGTAGACATACGCCTGGTGCGGGATTTTTGTCTAAAAGCAGTATTACCACTCATTAGAAACAAGATGGAGAATTAAGAAGTACACCAACTTACTTAATTCAATGGGGTCCTCTATCCGCTGGGGTGTTATTATGGTTTTGTTTACAAACTTTATGTTCGGATAAGCATTGAAGTATGCTGCCAATCCACCTATGTAAATAAAGCGTTTAATGCATTCATTTAAGCATTAAAAATTCTCGTTTTACCGGCAATAGCTAGAAGAGCGAGTGCATTGAGCAGAATTTGAATAAGACGAAAATTTGGGCATCCTGGCGTTACGTAGTGATTAGAACTTTTCCTTCTATTGATTATCTAGAGAATACAAAAAATTGTTTTTCTTCAATCAAAACATATTTAAATTTTGAAAACTTTTATTTCAGAAACGCCTTTTTCTAATATCATTTATAACGTCTTCGTTAACTCTTATAAAATAATTAGTTTGCTCATGGAATGCAATTTCTAAATCGCGATTGCAAATGCTAAGAATTTAAAACACCAACTATAACTACAATGCTCAGCCGGAGCGAAGTTATGTTTAATGTTATTAAGCTTCTAAGTTGTTTAATATTTTCAAAATTCAGTGCCAAATATGAGCTATAGCGCAATTTAGTGTGAAAAATATGCCATTTATATACTATTTCTACTGATCACACCATTGTAATTCTTAATTTCCAAATAAAAAGATAATCGTACAAATCGCGTCACACGAATTAAACGTGCCCAAATAGACATTAAAATAAACTCCTTTTTAAACGTTGTTAAAAAACTGAAATATCAGAATTGGAGTAACCAATAACAACGCAATGAAGCTGTTCTTCTATGTAAACGATGGCAATTTATTTCCTTTCTTGAATTTATGAAACATCTGTAAACTATCTTACGATAAATGAGTCGTTATTTTTTAAAGTAGCATAAATTTAATTTTTGAAAAATTCACATGAGGGCTATCTACATGAGAAGATTAAACTAAAGAATTTGTTGATGTCATACATACATACATATGTTAAAAAAGTGGACTTATACCAGTTTCAGAAACAACAGCTCGCATGTTGATGAAAAGTAGATTTTGTCCACAGTTTCGTTAAATTTTAAACAACTATTTTCTCCTCAAAATAGCTGATTTAATTTAAAATGCTATTTACAAAGAAGTCATTAACCGATATTTAAAATGGGTAATTAGAGAGCTTTAATAATAACATTCAAAGAGCAGGGTTTTCATGATAACATATAATTTGAGGCAGAAATGTTTTAAACTCCGATATGGGTCATTCATGCTAAAGAAGGTTTTATTAGAAATGCTCATTAGCTTTATTCGGAATTTAATTTGGGAAATGCATTAATAAAAGCCGCATAGATACAAGTCTGCATATGTAGTTCTGATAGCTTATTGAACAGAATGAATCATTAAATGTAGTTCTGCTGAAATACAGATTTGTATTATATTTAGTTTACAAGGGAAATATATTTTATGAAATATTTGCTACATTTTATTTTGTTTTATTTCAGCTGAAATTAATTAAAATTCTTTAGTCCTAAATATTGAAAACAATAATTCCATAATAATACATTCGTCAATAATTATTAATTTAATTGCAAAAAACATGACATTCTGATGCTGATATTGTATTGTACCTACTCGAAAAAGGGATAAGTATAATATATGTAATAAATTCCAATTAAAACTTTTTCATTGCTCGAATTTCAGACGTGATTCACCAATGCATGCACTCGTAATTAAGTTTCAAAATTTCAAGAGTTGTTGTTACGAAAATTTTGTGAAGCTAATATCTTTCTTCCGACATCCTAAATTCTAAACTAAGTTAATAGATACTTAAAAGCAGCAATGATGAAGAACTCATCCATTTCACAAAAATTCCATCACGTTAAACACGTTCAACCGCTTTCTCAACACTAACAGAGTTGAAAACCGCTCGTACACTTTTCACGTACCAAATCTAATTAATCTCTGTCCTGCATGAAGCAAAACGGATTTCCGGATCGCCGTGTGGAAAACAAAGAGATAGATATCGACTCCAACCGCACATATGCATATCACATGCTATACAACCTGAAAGTTATAATAGCAGTAGAACGTTTTTCATTTTGATACACTTTTCCTTCCCACGAAATCGATGTCGTTAATATCTCATTCGACAGATAAAGCCATAGACTTAAAGATACTTGGATGATGTAGTTGATTTTAGGAAATAAAAGTTTAATTTAGAAATGCAAATTCAATCAAAAAGTTTAACTTCTGTAAACATACTGTATGCAGCATTGCATAATTTTAAATATTAATTTTTTCTTTTAACCAAATACCTAGTACAAGTGCACACTATTTCCGAGAAAATGATCCTTCATTTGCTTTTACTCAGGTGAAGGTAAATTTTGCAGAAATTTACCTCAAGAGGTAAGATAAACAGAACTAGCTTTCCGAATGCCTAAAGGTTTCAGACTTAATTAAGTTCTGTTTATTTACACAAGTAAAGGAATCGCCTCAGCACATTTTTTGCAGTGATTTTCGAGAAATCGAATATGTGAAAAATATTTTATTAAAGAGATTTTAGATAGTCAATTTACTTTTGATTAACCTCTAACCTAGGCACTTATGAGGAGAATTAAGTTATAGCAGTGCCAAAGAAAAATAGTAATTGAAATTAGTATCTACAAAGGCAAACCAATTTATTTCGTTAAAAAAGTGTATATTTCGACAACATTAAATTTACACTATTTTAGCACAGAAAATTAATTTTGTAAGTGCTTGTGAAATAATATTCTTATTTATTATGTAAATTGTAATTTTCCAGTAACAAGTAAGTAATATGAATTAAATATTATGAAATTAATGATAATGGATGGCGGGAAGCGTCAGATATGGCAATGAGAAGCCTACATATAAACTCGACTCAAAAATTTTAATTTGTAATTGCAAGAACATTTATCACCATAACTATAAATAATTTAGTGGGAAGTAAAGCAGAGAACCAGTGCGATTATAAATACCCTCCCTAATGAGATGAAAACTTCATCAGGAAATTGTCCTTGCCAGTTTATCTTTTATAATAATTTAGATGATTTATGTTTTAATTAAGAAATAAAACGAAATTGTTTTCAAACTACAACTTTCTTTCTTACGTTGATTTAATTTCCACGGAATTCAATGATAATTGTTAAAAAGTTAATAAATTAAAAAGAACTTACCCTATGCTGGAGTGACATGTTTGATCCATTTTGAAAACGTACGATGGTTTGGAGACTAGCTGGTGTTGAGGCGCTTTTTGTAATTGGAGAAGTTGGAATTTGCTCGCTTTGTTCTTTCATCACATCACTTTGGGTTTTAAAACCTTGTTTCACTATCGTGGAAAAAAAACATTGAAATATTCATTTTCTAATTACCAAAAAATAATTATTGGCTTAAAATAATCGAAAACAATATATACATATATATATATATATTTAATACAAAAATATATATTCAATAAAAATGTTGGGGTATGTTAAAAGCATGTTATTATTTTTTAAGTTTGTAGCTAAGTTGGGGGTTACTATAAAATTTGCCGGTTGAATTTTAATTCGGATTAATTTTAATTCTGATAACCAAAAGGGCGTAAGCAGACACAGATTTTCTAATAAGGCCCAAATTTGAAATTTCAAAGAAATGACACCGACACATAAACTTTTAGTGATAAAATTTTAATATTGTTAATGTTCTATTCTATTCATTATATTACCTACACATTATTATGTGAATAGTAAATGAGAACAAAATCTTAAGGTGGGCGTTATTGGACTAATATTTTCCGTATTTGTTATTCCCCGAAGAGTGCCAATTTCGAAATACGAATACGCCTACATATGGATATATTTACATGTAGGTTTTCTCAAAATGTCATTGTAGATTATATTGTTTTTTTAGATATTTCTTTGATATATTTTCCGTATGTAGGTAGAGTGAATAGTCCCAATTTGGTGTGATGTGAATAAAAGAAAGTAGTGTCGCACTTCAATTAGGAAATCGGGATATCTCAAAGATGTGACCTTGTAAGATTATTGTTATATAAATTTCGTGAAAGCAGATACGTACGTCCAATTAGCAAAACCCAGTACAATGGGATGAAAGGGGGCGAATTTAAATTACAATTATAACAAAAAATAATTATAAATCTTCTGATAAATAATTATGGAAAAAGACGTCTATCAACTTACGGTTATTAATTTTGATAGTTTGAAGGAGCAGCGGAGCCTCCATTATTTTCGAGTTGTAGCCAGGACTTGAAATCTGACTGAAACTATCGCTCGATACGCTTGAGTCTTGCCGATAGTTAATCTTGTTGGATGGTAAATTGAAACGCGTCATTACAAAGCTGTCGTTCGAATCCTGGTGTCGAATTCCTGATCGATTAATTTTGGAAGCGTGCTGCAGTAAAGGAGCTTCCATACTTTTTGTGTTGTAGCCAGGACTTGAAGACAACTGAAGAATTGTAGACTCTACACTTTTTGTGTTGTAGCCAGGACTCGATGTTGCAGATAAACTGTCGCTTGAAATGCTTGAATCCTGGCGCTTATGCAATCGAGGGTACATTATAGGGGGTGGTTTGTTGTTGTTCGCGAATTTTGTTCGAATTGCGGCAGGTTTAGGGTAGTTGTCCTGGTAATTATTTGGTTTAGATACATTCGAATTACTATCATTTGTATCATTGAGCTGTTTGATGTTATTGTCATTGGTTATGCTTATATAATTTGGGAGATCTTGTGATCGCTGGGATCGCAAGGGAGGAGCAGGCGGAATCGGGCGTAGTTTTCCAGTAGCTGCGGGTGGTGGAATCTTTGGTGGTATCACCGAAGACTGTTTCCTTGCGGGCACAGTCGGCAAATTCTTGCTGGCTTTGCTGGGGGAGTTGTCATTAATTACAGGACGACCTGTCTCCATTTTGAAGGACTCCTTTGACAGAGGTGAGTCTATTGTTTTCTCGGTTAAGCAACTGTCCAAGGATGATTGAGTATCGGCCGATGAGAATCGACTACGATAATTCCGGGAATCGGGCTGATAACTCTTTTCATTCTCATTGGACATGTAGCCTGTGTCAGTGGTAATCTGTGATTTATTTGAATCGCTGGATGATCGAACCGATTGTCGTGAATTATTCATGGCGCACAAGTCTGTTCTCTGCTCGTCAAATACAGAATTTTCTAAACTGATTCTGTCATCATCAGAGATTTGTTCGCCGGCCACATCCACGTACTGGGTGGATATGTCGGGTATATCCTTGGCGCTGTACGGTTTCCCCATTATGTTGAAGTTGTATGGGGGCAGATTTGACTCACGATTTAAATTGGAGCTTTGTGGGCCGCCCGAGTAGCTCCCAGTGTTGTTTTGCTTGCTAACAATTTTCCCTTTGAAAGTCCTTTTTGGTACCGGTGGCGGGATACTTTGTGGCTGAAGATTTGTTTGCGGCTGTTCAAGGATTAAATGTATGTATTCAGCTCTCCACAAAAAAGCTGGTATGCAGTTAATATAGTAAAAAGTTCAAAAAAAATGTATAGTAAAAGTTGAACTTACTTTGAAATTTAGCGTGATGGGGGCAACTGGTTTATCCTCTGTTGTTGGGCAGCAATGGGACGAGTGTCGGCGGATGGTTGTGTTCGGAGGTATCAAAGCCAGGGAGTTACACAGTTCCTGCTGTTCATCGTTTAGATCCAAGAGCGAATTGTCCGGCAATGCTAAACTTCCCGTCCGCTTAGCTCTGGATTAAAAACGACTCCTTTAGCAGCCTGTTTCAGAAACTTCTTTTCAACTTTCCTACCTTCCTCTGCTTTGAACAAAATCTTCAAAACATTTGTTGGAGCAACGATCCTTATCGCTAATCCGCTTAGAAGCAAAAGCTGCCATCATTGCTAGTATTGTCATTAAATTGATTTACACTGAAAAGTCAAATTAAATACGTGTAAATTACTGAGAAAATGGTGAACATAAATCAAATTTATAAAAGCTGTTCAAGCCACATTATGTATTTAGTACACAAAGTTTTTAATTAATTAAAAAGGTCTTAAATGCCCCCGGGTGCAATCTATTCAATGGAATTTGTGTACAAACATATTAAAATGATGAAACGTATGATTCAGTTTAAATATTTATGCAATATTGCACTAATTATTTTTTTTAAATTAAACGGAGACAGCAGCAAAATCAAACACTTTAAGTAAATTAGACGAGTTTCAAAATAATCAATCAACATAAAAGTAGAACCCATAAACCCCTTTTAAATACTAAAGCAAATAATGCTTTTAAAATTATCAAGTTATAGACAACTCCTTTAAAGTTGATCCGTACGTAATGCACGTTATATAGGTATATTTCATCTACAGCACAATAATTGTTCATGTTTGTATTTCAGTATTTTTGATACATGTAAATATCTGCTATAGATATGCTGGTTGAGTTGACCCAAAAGCCCCCAATTCTTAGCAATACCGAAACAAACAATCACAGCTAGACATTTCATCACAGAATCCTTAACAAATATTGATTTCGAGGAGCAATTCCGCACACTTTCGTTTCGTAGAAGTAAAAGCAAATAAAAGGATAACAACAAAAGTGCCGACAAAGAGACAATCAAGTCAATCATGCTTAAATTACTAACGAAAGGGCAAAATTTTCAACGTTCCAATTAACCAATATTTGCGGAGGTATTCAGAATGTGAGGTATTTTCGCCTCATCAAAGTTTACGATTCGCCACGCAAATCTTTAACACAGAAATATGCATGGAATTTGTTTTTGGTGGAAAATATTTCACAGACTGAAAAATTATGATTCAATATTAATTTATAAGGTTATTCCCCTGCATTGGATAAGTTAAATGATAAACACAAAGCGATGATATAATTTCCCGTGAAATATTTTCCACACCCAATAGTTCGACTTTTCGTGAATTCACGTGGAAATGAAAGGGTGATAACAGAAAATTGTAAATGTTTAGATACTTAAAAAATATTTATTTAGGCCCTTGAGTTTGCTGAGTTTAATTAATTATATTTGATGATATAAATGCGTAAACGGAAATTGAAATAAAATAAATTATGGTGTTGTGCAATTGTCTGGCAGATCATTAATAAAATAGAACTAGAATAGAAAGAAAAGTTATTTCAGTTTGTATAAGAGGACCTTTTTAAGTGAAAACGTTCTGAAAATCGATACAAGAGCGACGTTTGCGTATTCAAATTGTTTTATAAAATGGACTTAGGGAGTCAAGTTGCGGCTTTTAAAGGACTCCCTTCCTGTCAAGGCATCAGATCTTATGGAGTGCCAGAAGTAATTTTTCCTGGCCATTGGAGAAAACCATCCATTCGCTTTATTTAAATTCATGTCACGGCCTTGTCAATGGAAAGTTTCCTTCTCCTAAACTCTGCTATGTAGATATAATTCGGCTGGGAAATCTTCCCAGAATCTTGATATCTAGACTCTGCTAGTTCTTATCTCCGTCTGTGCAAACATATTACTTCGCATGGAGATAAGGATGTGTACCAAAACCACGCTGATGAAACCTCCTTATTTCCATAATCACAAGAGAATTTAATATTAAGTCCAGATCCCGTCCATGTAGGGCATGGATTTTTTTACTCTGACTCTGTTGAAATTTAATCGAACTGGTTCAGGCATTCACGTACGATACTCGTGTTACGCCTCTGTGTTTAGAAAAAATATCAAACTTTGTGGACTGAGGCTAAAATTTGGGTTTTAAATTTTTTTTAAAATTTTTGTATGCTATTGAAATTTTTCAATAAGTCAGGAACTAATTCAAAATGAAACGTAAATTTAAAATTATTAATTAAAATAGTTCAGTTTAAGTATTAAGTATTAGTGGACTCGTATAAATAAAATATAATCACAAACCCATAAACAAGTGGACTCCTTTTGATTGAATTAACAATATTTTTGGAGTGCAATAATTACTTATAGCACTCCTTTATCTAAATTAATGGCCTAATATCAACACAACCACAGGAGCTACAGCCTCACAGCATAAAACATCACCTAAATGTACCTACGTAACCAAAACTTTAATATCAAACAATTCCTTTAAAGATAGCTATCCATTGTTAAATCACATATTTTTCTTAAATTGCCGAATGTACAAACAATTTTTATATCAAATTTTCAATATTTATTTTTATTTCCCTAAATTTCCCTGAAGCCCTAATTAATTGCCAAAGCTCTTGGTGATATTTTAATCACTTAGAAAAATTTTACGTATCCTGTATTGCCTCAGTAAAGAGCTCTTTTGAGTTTTCATTAACATTAAATTGATGTCTTCAATGTTTGCCGAAGTCATCAGTAAAATTAAGTTGAAATTAATTGGTGTCGCTAAAAATTTAATTGACACAAGGATTCTTGAAAAATACACGATAATACAAACTCAATTAGATAGCGCTGACGAGGCAAGAATTAGCAGACTTATATTTTACACGTGAACTAAAATTCCATGAACGCAGGTCCAGTTGAAATATTAATCGGTTGGAACGTTGTTGCGCATAAATATTCTTTGCTATAATTGCTTTTTAGATGAGTTTCACTGTTTACAGATATTACCCGTGCCAATAGAAGTTTTTCCCTTTCTGGATTTTGTTGGATGCGTGGATTTGTTAGGGATATTAATAAATATTTCCTGTGGAATATTTTTATCAAACCATACTATTTACTACACGTGTATCCTGATGCAAGCAACTAATGAATGAGTGATGCCCGACTACGCGTAATGTAAGTGCACCACAATACGTATTTAGTTTATTGATACTGGATAGCAGAAAACAAAATTCAAAAAATCACGCTTTGGTACAAATAGGCATTAAACCCATGTATTTGCTATTGCATCTTTTTATAAGGTGCAAAAAAGTCGGTTGCTATAAAAATAACTATAGGAGTAATCACCTTTGCTACACATTTTTGCACCTTTGCAAGACTTTTTTGCAACGAAACGTGCCTCTGCACAAATACGGCATATGAGCTGTTTCACACTTCCGTTTTGAACATTTGCAGCGCCGTTTTGCAATAGGTTTAAGCGTAATAAAAGTGTAAAAGTGTTGTTAAATTTTTTCCCTTAACGTTGTTACTGTAAGGTTACAAATTGTTGTACCAAAGTGTGATTACCCCTTGTGAAAATTTCAAATTTTCCACTCAATGCAATGATGCAAAAAATATACATCAAATCGTGATTACCCCTAGAGATTTTCGTAAAACGTATCTACCGTGTAGTTTCAGTTTTATGAATGTTCTTTGACTGAATTCAAATGTTTTTGAACTTTTGTTTAAAGTTTAATTCTTTTTACCTAGGGATATCGACTACCAGGTATTTTAAAAGGACACTGTAACCATACATACAAAGCGTAATGAATAGGCATCTACCTTCCCAGAAATATTAATATAATAGCCCCGCTTTTCCCTTGAGGTTAATTAGTCATCCACAAATTGGTTGGGACGGCATTATACCTTTTACTAAATCAAGATAAAAAAAATACTGCCGAAAAATTGATATCATAAAGGCAAGAAATTTCGTGGTAGTAAACTGGAGAAAATCAAAACAGGGTTCGAGTTTCAGGTCTCCAAGAGGAAGAAACGTGAGGTAGACCCTGGTGCCCCGGCGGAGGAAGGAAGAAAATCGATTTCGACTTGGACGTGTAAAATGTCTATACCTGAAGCGGAGCTAAAAGTAAACACTCCGGAGGGAGCAATTGTGATGTCATGAACTGGGAATTCAGCACCCATCCAGGGGATGAAGAGACGCGGTAATCCCCAGCTAACCGAAATAATAGAAACTGTCAGTTACGGGGAGAAGGTGATCCAATATCCAGATCCGCTTTGTCTCAATACCACGAAAAATTACCACGTTTGTCGCAGATCCTGGCGAAAGGAAGCAACATTTGGTTCCCCGTAAACTGCACCTAAGACCCTCGTTCCCCCGTAGGCTTTTTATTTAATGGTAACGGGTGACCCAAAGCTTTTGTACGGCTCCTCTTATTTTTCATTCCGGTATCAGTGAATTATACGACGGCATAGGTGTACATTTTTCGGTTTTCTGTTTACCTGAGGACACTTTTGCGCGTTTATAAATCTGGAAAAATAGGAGCGCCTAGGGACTTATGGGGCGGTAGGTCAACCTACCTTCCACCTACGCTCCAACATAAGCTGTACATTTATACATAAGCACATGAAAGCTATGCTAAAACGTATTTTAGGTAAACAGGTCGATATAACGACCTTATGAACATGATGGGTGTGAGGATCCTACAAGATCTTCGAAGAGGCCTTGAATGGGAAGCAATTTGTTTTTAATGGATTCGCAAAATTTACCAAAGGTTTCTTATTAAAGACTTATTGGGCGATGTATATCCCTTTCATAATACAATCAAGATACTTTTGAATTTATCTTCTTGGGAATAGTGTCGCTCAAAAACGATTTTTTAAAATACATTACATGTATAACCCAACAAAATAGATATGATAGTGATATAGCATTGTACAACAAAAAAATTTTATTTTTTAAATAAAACTCGTTGGTTTTTGTGAGAATGTATAAGTAAATGCATCTTTCTGCAAAATATCAATAATTTAATATATTTCTCCATAGTGTGAATATATTGTTTTCTTGGCTTCGGCGCAATCAAAATTGCATACATAGGCCAGCTTTTTTATCCAGATATACTAGGCTCTGGCTTTATACAAGGGACTTTTATGCAAATTCATTTGTTTTTAACAGAACACATAGCTCTTCCTCTTGATATTAAATAATTCCATATTTCAATTATTTTTAATTTATAATCAACTGAAACCATCATATAAATGGAAACATCTCAAAACACATGTTATACCCATTTAAATCTACATTTTTGTAAAAATGATTATAACATTTTGAATATATTATTAAAATCCTTGAGGAAATCTCTAACTAAATCAGCATAATAATGTGAATCATATAATTTGTTGTATTAAATACATATAACTATAAATAAAACCTGTTGAATATAAAGTAAATTTGATCCTTAACTTTAACAATTCCATTAGTCAGTTAATTGGACTGATTAACTGTATCTTAAGATTCAAGATATTTATCCCGACTATACTGGCTGTATTTCTTGTAACTACTACCATACATAATTTCAAATCGATTTCTAAAAATAAACCAGGAAATCAAAAGATTGTCAACTTCCTGAAGCCAAATAACTGCTGTATAAATCTGGTAAAATGATCTTATTGCTTGGAATGCCCAGAGGTATTCCTTGTGCCTTTATCCCATTTTCTCCTCTATTAACCTTGTTTCAAGGGCGAAGGCCACGAGGGGGTTTATTCATTCATTTAAATGACTCGAAAATCCACATTAGCAATAATTCCCTTTTGCTAGGGAAACTTGCACACGCATTCGCACTCTTCATATTATTTCCACTTCTTAAACAACTAAAGTGTCTGAGAAGAACGCGTGAAAACCTTGACAGTATGAGCCGGACGGGGGAGGGGGACTTGTCAAAGACGATATTTTCAAAGAACGTCTTAACTTTGGCGGCATGAAAAATCAATTTGAGCAAAGGGGATGGCGGCACAAGATTATTCGGGAGGTGTAAGTTCGAAATCTCTCGTTATGAAAGGTGATGTTACTCAGGAGGATAAGGATAAAGGCTCCCAGTAAAAACTTACGGAGGCTGTTCGCTAGAAGTAATGAAGCTCGAATTATTAATTGACACGCAACAAAACACTATTGGCTAAGATATGAAATTATTCCGGTAAGATACGTTTGAGCTTTTTGATTGATGTCCCGTGACGTGAGCATTCACTTGTTGGCTATTGGTTGGTGTAGGTGTTGGTCCCACGTGCCCGCTTTTGAACCCATTTTTTCATACTTAAGCGATTTAGAAACAATTTCAAGAAGACGGCAACAGGATGGCAAAAAATATGATGAAGCCATCTGGGGGCAACGTTTTTCAAATTCAATTTATGACGATTCAGAATTTTCTTTTACACTTATTATAGAACTAGCTTTCTGTAAGGTACTTCATCTGCGGGGGAATAGTGGTACTGTTAGGGATAAGCGTTTCTATGGACATCTGTTATATTTGGAAGCTAGGGACTTATAATTTGGTATTAATTTATTTAAACATGTTTCAGCGCTTTAGAAAAATCAGCCTGTTTCCAATCAGTTTTCATTGTTTAAATCCTTAAAAATGGCGGAACTCCCACATAGAGATTTTGATTCCCCTTTTTTGAACTTTTATACTTTTTTCATTTAAACAAAGTTAGAAAAAGTTTCAATGTAATACGAATAGAAAAATATATTGATAAACATTCTTTAGTATAAATACGTGTTATATCTACTACTTTCACGTGTGTGCTATTAAAATACCTCGAATGTATTTTTTTTTAAATAAAACCTTATTGTATGTATATTCAATTATATAAATTATTTATAAAAATTATTTTGAGTTCAAAAAGCACTTGCATAATAGTTTACGCTTAGTTATTCTCATCTGTATAATCATATGAATTATAAAATTGAACAATCTAAACTTCATATATGTGTAAAGGAACAACACATCACGATTCTATTCAAAAAGCCAAAATTGTTATTAATTTTCTTAACGAATTCCATGCCTGTTTTACTATGATGAACAGAAATAAAAATATTATTCAAAGATGGGCACATTTCATTTAAGGATTTAAATTTTTATACTTCCTTCAAAACTCAATTTACTCTCTAAAACGACGAAACTTCAACGAAGAACAAACTGTTGTACTTACGTTTTTTATACATATACTTATATGTATTTAAAAAAGACAGGAAAAAGAAGCCCAAAATTTTTGTTAAGAAAGGGTATCAAAAAAATCAATATATGTATTATAGACATTCTTTGTACAATACCTTATCACATCATAATTTGAATTTACATTGAAAAAATGTAATACTCACTTTAAAAGGAAAAATTTCTTTAGAAAATTTCGTTCTATTCAAAGAGCCTTTAATAAAATTATGGGAAGGAGAGGACTTTTATTTTTTTAAGAAATCTTTTCTCAAAGAATGAACGGTCAACAATGACCTGGCGATAGGAAATTTCTTTTGGCCATTGGAATTTTTGAATATTTTGCTTTTGAAATACCTTTTCAAATTTCCCTTTTCTCAATATATGCATGCTTTTATTTGGAAAAGAAAAGGACTGATTCAAGGTTAAATGTTGTGCTCGTTTGGTACTGAACATTATTAGATATTTTGGAGGAACAACATTTTAATGAGTGATCCAAAAGAACCAAATTGATGACTTTTACATTCGATTATTTATATAATACTATTACTGGGATATGGAGGCAAGTAGAACTTTTCACTTAAAATTAAGAAACGAAATTAATATAATTTTAAAAATAAAATAAAAACTTCTTACAAATTGTGTACGTTTGGCTTTTATTCTGTTTTGGCAAACTAAAGTTTTGAACATACATATATATTTAAAGCTGCCTCGTTTAATTCATAGTATTGTGATTTCATTGTAGTAATTTGAAAAAAGAGAAAAGTAACTTCCCTATCGGGGAACAACTTCACTATTTAGTTTTTAAAATTTTATTCAACTAAAATTAAAATATGTTTTATTTAATTATTTAATTGCTTCAAATAAGACTTTTAATAAACGCAATTATATAATGTTCTTAGCAAGATCTGAAGATAAAAGATTTTGTACTTTAAATTTGCAGTTAATATAAACACACTTCAATCAAGAAGACTTAAAATTAAAATCTTCGTTGAAAGCACTTACTGTAGTTATGTATATAAACAAAATTTCTATTCTTATTACTCAAAGCCGGAATCTCCCTTTATTTATCCTGCTTTTTTTGCACCAAAAGCTCTAAATGTTGAAAATTCCACATTGATATAATCTCCTCTAATCTTGTGGGTTATATGACTTATTATTGAAAGACTGGACAATGTGGCAGATATTTTGAGTGACATATAAAAACTAGTAAGGCAAAAAACGAAAATGTTTCCTACTTCAACAAATCATTTTGTGAAAATATAAACCCACCTAAAACCATCGGAATGACTGTGAGAACATGGAAATACAAAGCAAAAGGTAGAAAACGGTATAAAGTAAAAAAGGATATTAGCAAAATAGGACTTTTTTCGTAAAAGGCGTAGGTTAGGTAGGCGACTAAAATTTCAAACCTAAATCAAATTTTATTGTCTGTTCAAAGCTTTATTGGCTTTATTCAAAATTTCTTTCAGAGGTAAGAAGTTCAAAGGCAGTAAGTAGACTTAATACAGGTACCTGTTGATTAGGCCCAAATTGATGTTTAGGGGATGAAAATTGAATTAGGGCATTTCTGTCACTGGTATTTAATGAAATTAAATTATGTGCCCTTATTTTAACTCTTAGCTGCCACATTTCACGCAAAATCATTGCCACGCTGGGGTCATCTAGTATTCCAGCTATAAATGCTTACTATGAGATTTGACTATTTTAATTTGCAAGAATTGCCAGACGTTCTTTAAATAGTCTTCCATATGAAAATAGGACTTCTTTGGAAAAAATAATAGTGAATAAGAACTGTCGGAAAATCACAAAGATTTTTTTGTTTAAAAATTTCTTGACAGCTAAGGGTTAAGGATGATTTACTGAGATACAGAGGACTAACAAATTTAAATTATCATTGGTGCATTGTTTTTGATTTCAATTATTGTTCCATTAATTTTAGTAATACAGAGCTAGAAAATAAGTAAAGTACATTAATTTATGTGGTGAGAAATTGTTGACAACAAATAATCATTTCGGATGATTTCAAGAGGTACATAAAATATTGCCGTCATTTAGAGACAATAAGAAAGTGAAAATTCCTTTTAAAAGCAACACAATTTCCTTTAATTGCTTTCGATGCCGCAGAGATTGCATTTTATTTCCTGAAGAAGTTTTAATTATATTGCAAGTAGCTGCAACAAGATTTACTTTTTGTTCTGCTCCAATTTAAATTGATTTCCGCACAATTGAAATTTCATTTGCAGAATATATGGATAAGATACGTTGTAGTTATGCACACATATTATACTTACATGCATATCACACATTCACATTATTCATTAAAGCTATTGATATGTTTTCAGTGCTTACAGAATTGGAAACGGATTTAGAAGCATACATGAAATTGAGATAATTATTTGTGTAATGATTATTTCCAAACGATGAGTCCGAATCTATGAAATAAACTCTCCCTTTACCAAACGCTATTGATTGATAGCCTTTGATAATATCATTAGTATGCATGTAAAACACATTAAGTCTTACACGTAATTACTCAAACTTAGGAGTTTTTTAGAAAGTAAGGCGTTTTGCAGCATCTCCTAAATGCTTACACAATTATTTCGATTCAAATTATAAATAAGAAAACGTTGTACAAAAATCAGATAGAAAATATATTCGAAAGAAAGCTATTTAATATCAAGCTCAAATTATTATTTCTGATTTCTCCCCTTTTTTCTTTGAACATGAATATTAATGTTAGGTACAATATATTTCAAATAGAAATTCTTAAAATAACAAATCTTTTCGATGCCCAATGTTATAGGAGTTTGCATTTTGCTTTCGAAGAACTGGACATATTTTTGTTTCCTTGAATTGTGATTTAAATAAAGATTTTTACCAATTATTTTTGTTATTGATTTTTCTCTTAACTGATATCAAAAATATCTGAAAAACTTCGGGAAGGATTTATACCATATTATGTTATATTTTTGTATGAGGAAAGCTTTATTTAATCCAAGCGTTGGCACAATTTGAGTTGACGTCTCTTCGTGGGTTTTGATGGAATCTTGTAGGCATTTTCATTTGAAGTCAAAATGATGAATTATTTTTAAAAAATTTTATTTCTCAAAATATTGAAAAGCTATAGTTTTTTCAATATTCCTATAATGTTTTAGTGAAAACTGTGAAAAACACCTTGACGGTTTATGTATACATATAATATTATATCTGAGATTATTAAATAAATAAATTAAAAGAAAATTTCATATTTCTGCGATTTACTCAAAAGAGAAATGCGTGCTTATCAATTAGTCGAAAATAATATAATAAATAATATATCGGGAAATAATAAGCAACGATTAATTTTTCAATAAGTTTTCATTAAAATCTTTCAGGAAGTTCTCAAATTCAATCTGTGTTTTATTTTACAAAAGAAAAGTAGTAGTTGCTTTGTTACATTTTTCTTATTTGTTGTGTTAGAAATTTTTACTTTGGGGAATCCTTATTCTGAAAATGATTATACATATAAAGAAACGGCCATTTGAAATGTTTGAATTGTGTTGTATAATAGTGTTTTATTATGAAACTTGTTGCTTTCTTGAATCGATAAAATGGAGTTGGATATTTGAAAATATAATACACCTTTATTTATTTTGTAATGTAAAAAGGAAAGATTAAAGATATTTTATTTTAACTATAAAAAAAATGATTTATTGAATATAAGATTAACGAAAAATTTAAAACTTTGTATTTTTCACCTAAACAATTGGAAATTTTCAACGGAAAATATAGAAGCCCGAGACTGCTCTTTTGGACCGATATAAAGAATTCCGTTTCCACATTTAATACATACGAAATGTTGCACATGTCAGCAACAGCGGAGCACAATTGAGCCTGGAATCCGCAGTACTCCCGAACTGCATCGGTAGGAAAAAAATTTAATAGGGCAAAGTGCTGCCGCGACGTGCACACACTGAAACTATTCTCTGGATTTTAGATCTTAAGTACTCTTACAATGGGGTAATATTGGGAATTATATAAAAGCCCGGAATCCGGTATAATCGGAACCTCTGAAAAATGATTTTTACCTTTTGTCGGAGTACCACCAAGAATTGATTTTTTAGAAATTAAAATTGCTGAGGGCCCTTCACATCGTGCACTAAGGGGAGGCGCGCTCCTCCTTAGATTTCAGCTTGCATCCGAAACTTTAACACTTTCACATTTCAAGGAAATTCACAGAATGGTTCGGGGGAGGCAATTTTAATTCCACCCGCGTTCCCGGAGCCTCGGTCTTGAACTCAAATTAGTTTTGGATCGTTCCTTGGAGCTAGTCGCTATATCACTTTCACCTTTTTACGAGCGTGATGGCATTTTTTTATTATATATATATATATATATATTTTTTATATTATTTAATTTATTTTCTTACGGTTGCACCCAACAAGAAGATCAGGTAGAGGAGTTTTACAAAATATAGGGAGGAACTTATGCAGCTCGAATATGAAAACGTGTAAATATTTATGCAGCTGTAGCTAAATATGCTATGCTACATATGCACAACTATACAAAAATTTATAGCAGACAGCGTAACACGTGGTGGCTACGTCTACGACAACCG
This sequence comes from Tolmerus cingulatus, assembly GCA_959613345.1. Taxonomy (NCBI): domain Eukaryota; kingdom Metazoa; phylum Arthropoda; class Insecta; order Diptera; family Asilidae; genus Tolmerus; species Tolmerus cingulatus. The sequence continues at coordinate 6,135,967 of OY390708.1, forward strand.
CCTACGCACTGCAACCAGACTTACGCTGCTGATGGTACATTTGCCTGGATAAGGAACCAGAGGCTCCCCTTTTACTACACCGGGAAACTCACCACGGTGGAGGGGACACCACCACAAGCTCACCGGGCTCGCGGCCAGACTGGGGCATTTGAGGGCAACCCGTGTCCTGGGTGGAAAAGGCCGGGACGTCCGCTGCTCCTTAGGGAGCTAGCAGAACTCCCTTTGTCCTAGTGCCGGGGCTTCTAGTGCTCTGCCCCCCCGCCGACGAAATTCGCTATAGTTGATAGCAGGTATCCCCTGGAGAGTCCTTTGGATCCCCTATAAAACAGCGGACAGTGGTGAAGTTGTCCTCAGAAGCCTTTGTCGACAGGACGAAACGGCGCTTTTCGCGGAACGCCATTTACAAACTAACGAGCTTTTCTTGAAGAAATTTATGACGGGGACCCGGGAATTTTCCAAATCATGCCGCTTCTCCTATGCGAACATTCTTCAAATCAGCTGGGGAAGTTCAAGTTATGTCCTTTTCTTGCGCCGCATACATAGGCACACAATGTAAGATTCTATATCTGGTTTTTGTTCTTCGGCTTAACTTGAGGAAACAGATTAATTTGTTAAGCAAATATTTCCGAAAATACCTTCAAAGCCTGCTCTCAGAAGCCCTATTGAAGTATTCGAAGTATCGAATTCTTACATTATGTAAAACTTACTAAGCAAATAAAATGAAATAATTTTTTGTATTCTATTTAATTTTTAAATCCTAATATTTTTCTAAATAACGAAGCCAAATTTCTTTTCATTTTTGAGTATTGGGTATTATACCATCACTACAAAAGGCTTTACAACTTAAATAATCTTTAAAATACTTTAATGTCAAAAAAACAAGAGTTATATTAATTACTTTGTCATCAGATAATTAATGAAAATTTATTAGGCAATTTTAATTATGAAAAATAAAATTTTGCTATATATATTTGATATTGATAAATTATACAAAGTGTTAAGGTATGCCAATATATTCTACATGGTCTTATATTCAATATTTGTTAAAACCAACAATCATTATTTAATTAATTATTTAATTTAAAACAAAAAATATGGAGCTAGATGCGATTAGCGCGCTGCCAACTTTCAATTTTGTTCACACCAGTTCAAAGTTTTTGCGAATCTCATCATTACGTAATTATGCGTTAAATGAAATTAATATTTTCGAAATTTTAAATTCATACTTATCATTGTCATTGGAATTCCAAACACGAAAATTCATTTATATTATATTTTAGATTTTCAATCCATAATTTGGAAAAGAGACGCGTTCTGACTGGTTCTTAGCCCAAAACGTTCACTGATAAAAGTATTGATACAATAATTATTTTCCCGCCACAAATTTTTCCTGTAAGAACGCCTAGGTGCTGTGAATCATTCCCCTTAATTGATAATTATGCATTACAAATATTATTTTTCTTGATGAATAAAAAAAATAAAACCTTAACTTTAACCAGGTAATGTAAACAGAAATATATGAAAAACAACAACCTATAAAAATTTGATGAAGAGTCAAATAAATAAAAATGAAACGTTGATTCGGTGAACTGGCTACTAATTTTATCAAACCAATTGATTCAAAAAAAAGTGACACACACTTCCAGTTTTGTAATCAAGTAAATTTAAACGTATTTTAATACTTCTTTATGGTTTGCACTTTTATAAAAATCAGATTTTTGAATATATTCAACTATTTTTGAGCATAACACTAATTTCTTTTTATTTACCTTTTTAAAATATTTTTAAAGTAGTCAATGTGTTGTCGGCTTTTAAATTCAATGTATTAGTTTCACTTCAAAAATAACGTTTTTATAACATAATCACGTGTCTCTCTCTTAAATTTAAACCTTAATTTACCTCGTTGAAGTGAAACTTATTAAAGCTAAAACATCATCACACCAAAATCGCCGAATTGATTTAATGCGATACAGCAAAAATGAACTTGTTACTCGAGCTCCTAACCTAATAGACTAAATTCGAGAGTGCGATGTCCTTTATATATAACAGGCTGTGGCGTAGCTAAACCTACTCGAAATTACACCTTGAGGTTTGCAGAATTTCTATCGCTTAAATGGGGAATTCCTTGATTGTTCTGCCTTAAAAAACACGTCCTCCGCACCTGCCCTATGCATCCTATTAAGGGGCATTCCGCGATCAATAAAGTTGTGTAAGTTGTGGCAAATTTCTCATTAAATTAAGGTATAGAGGCCCGCTCACGTAGAAAAATCAGTCCTCAATCCTGGGCAATCAATTCATTTTTTCACTGGGAACTCCACGCTTTATGAATATTTAATTCACCCAAAAATCATTTTGCTGCAATTAGCTGGAGGTGCCACTTCAGAAGGAAGTCGGAAGAAGTATGAGTTAAACAATTATTAAAGTTAGTATAACCACCAACTGCGAACGACTTCCTTAATATAGTCAGCACCATATGGCCTTTTGCGAAACCAGACCTAATCATATATCCATATTTCAGCAAAGAAGTGTGCTGTTATTGATTTCTTCATAACCCTTTCGAGCGTCTTTCATATTGCCTAAGAGGAGATGCTCGAGTTCAGTGAACAAGGTTTCACTGTCTTCCTAAGATTAGTTCATTAAATTTGACTTTGTGAGTTGAGCAATTAGTTGTGTATGTCATATTTTGGATAATAAAAGGACAAGCTTTCAGAACAACTGGTACTTGATGAGTTTTGCTCTTAATGGGCGTCAAGTTTTTATTTGTTGTCGTTAAACACATCGAGTTATGCTTCTGCTTCATATTTCTTTCCTATTTATAAAAATACTGATATAGAATTTTATTTTTTTCTCATCTTTACATGGTATATTTTTTCAGATGTTTTATGTAAAATACAATAAAAATACATACATAATGCGTTCGAGAAAATAAATGCCGTGTTTTCTATATTTTATTAAATAATTATTTTTTATACAATAGATCAATAATAATTAGCATAATCGTTTCTACTTATTTCTCAAATAAATACTACAAGCAAAAATTTTGAGCATTTGAAACACAAACTTTTAATTTTAATATTTTGAACTGATAGAAATATATAGGTAAGCTTTTACATAAATGAATAACTATTATATAACAAACTCTTTTTGAACCACCTCTTATCAATTTAATTTATTTATCTGACTCAAAATAAAATGAATAAATTTGCAAGTGAGAATAGCAACTTTTACGGATACCACACTAAGCTTTGCTTTCGATGCGGACTAATTATGCACGTGCTCACATATACCAATATAAAATCAAATCCTACTAGAACCGATTTACATAAAAATTCCACTTAAAAATATCCACTTTGATGATATCTACTTGTTATATCTGCATGTGTAATATTTAAGCATTAAAAATTATTAAAGGAAATTTGAAAGCAATTCGGTACTTTTTGAATTTATCGGGAACAAAGAACTTATATTTATATAAGTAAACTCGGTTATGTAATATTATCTTCCATATACTATTATATAAATATAAAGAGTTTTCAAAATATACTTGAAATCAAATAAAGTAGCTTATTCCTCTTTGAAATATAAATCTCAATTCCTTAACAAAACGGCATTTGCGAAAAATGTCTGTTACTAGAAGGAGATGTTTTTACTTTGAGTAATCTTTTGGTTGCGAGATTACACACCTCCTTCAAATTCATTTGTTGCCTTTGAAGAGTCCTTTCCTAATTATCGATAATATGCTCTTGAAGTTAATGCTCACAAATGATACATTTTTGAATGCTCAATTAAAATACAATTTCTTTCAGAGATTATTCTTTAACAATTATGTAATAATATAATATAAGCATGAAAGCACTCGTAATACAAGAAGAAATAAGAAAACTTCTAGACTCTCATTTTGGCGGCTTATCATTTACTGTACATATGACAAAGAGGTGGAGAGTTCATAAAAAGGAAACCCTTTTCTTTTGCTGGAATGACAAGTCATTCGTTTTATTCGCTTAACTTACCCTCCTCGCTAATACATCTTCCTCCGGATAAGCTCAGCCTCGTTTGTTATTGTCAGTCCTGCCGCACAAGGGAATTGTTAAGCAGTAAAGTTTCAAGAGATAGTAGTTTAACAAAACGTGAATAAAAGTTACAATAAAAAATTATCATACATATATAAGTAGGTAAATGGACGTACTTCTTTACCTAACCCCAATAATAAAGAACGTAGATATAAGAAGTTGGCATTCTTACGAAAGTGGACTTTAAATAAATAAAATTTGCTATGAAGTGATATTATGTTTTGTCAAAATAACTTAATACTAGTAGAAGACGATACTTAACGCCTTCCAACTTCCAATGTATTTATAAGAAGTATGGTCACCCTTGGTTGCTATAACCACTGCTAAGAATCAATTACAGGCATACAGCTTGATTCTAATCTAGGGGGATGAAAAATAAAATAAAGGCTACATTAGGTAAATCTTAGGGGTACAAGATTTGCTCATTTGTTTAAATTCAATAGAACGGCCATTTCAAAATAACTATAGTTATCTATATTCAATCAAAATACCATTCCACTAAATTATCCGTCGATTATGATTAAAGAGACCAAACTTGACCACCTTTTTTGATAAAACTGTTTACAAAATTGTAAACAAATAAATAATTTCATAAAAAAGTGTTTATGTTTAAGTTGAAATTTCATATCAAAACAATAATGATTCGAGTTAGTACTTTTACCTGTATAATTTATATTTCTAAGAAGGATAACAAACATCCAGGATATTCCTTTTCCTGATTTTTATGTTATTTAAATTTGTGCTTTAAAATGAAAGTGAAAAGCTTTGAGGATGCTACCTAGTACTCCCATTCGTTTGCGATTTTGGAACTACAATTTTATTTTCACATTTACTTCCAATTCAACGGATACGATATATTGATAAATATTTCTTGGCATGGACAATTTTTTTACAAAAAAAACGAAAGCTGTTCTCGTTTTAACAGGAGAATGACTTTCCCCAAAGGTTTCAAATGATATAAATTTTAGAGAGCATTTCGCACAAAATTATTCTTAATATCTATGGAAATTCAAACATAATTCGACATTTGTTCCCCTTGTTATATTGTGAGGATTTTTATGACACGAGAGGGAAACCTTGTGTGTTAAACTCCTCCTTTTCTCAAAAGTAACAATAAGAAGTCCTCTTGAGTGTTTCCCTCCTTATAAGTTTTGTTCAGAAATCGAAAAATAATGGACAGTAATCCCATAAGCATTAAATTCAAACGTAAACATATACACACTCATATGACTTTTCTAAGGAGGCACACAATCTATTTAAAGGATTTTTATTCGAAAATTACCAAAAATCTTTAAGAATTCAACTTCCTTCATCCTTAAATTTATTTTAAGTATATGTTGGCGATGCCAAGAAAAGTAATTAATTGCTCGCGCTTTCTAAAGTGTCTTTGCTTTGACAGCTTTAAGACAATTAAAGCAAGTTTCAAAGTTAATTGATAACCTTTTAACTGATAGCAAGCGCTGGTTGAATTTCAAATAAATTGGATTTAATTATTTTTGTCGTCAGGGTTTTCCGATTATATTGTCACATCAGCGCAGCAGAAAATTTAAGGGAATGTATTAAATCTTTAATACACGTGGCGATAGGCTTATAGGAAAAAGTGTCTTTTATTTTTCGTAACTACCAATCATTAAAAGAAAATAATATAATGCAGATATATTTCAATGCGGAACTACAGACTTCGTTTAATATATATATATATATAAGTGTTGGTATTATATTAAATATTAAGTTTAAAAAGTGCCAGATGCACTCATGATACTGCAGTTCTAATTGATGGTGAAAGTATGACAAAAGTTCGAAACTGCCGTCAACTTCCGTAACGCCAACTACTCTGCAAATGTTGGGTTGTGCATACGAAGTTCATTCAATTAAATTTCCAGCTAAATCAGCATGGAAATTTTTCGTAATTTCGTTATGCCTTGCCGTTTTGTCGTACTTTCGAGTTACGACTAGTTAGTTCTAAAATTGATTTTTCTTTTAATAATTGCTTAGATTCGATAATTAACCTTCAGTTTTTCAATAATTAAAACCTCGTGTTAGTTCAATTATTAATTTATACTACATTGTCCTCCTCCTCCTTCTTTTTCTCAATGTTATTGCTTCACACACCCGGTGATTGCTTTTTTTCTTATTGTATAAACGAATTACTTAAATCAAAATTAGGTGAATTGTGTAGTATAACAGAAATACTTTTTGAAAAACAAAAACCTTAACCTTTTTTTCTATTAGTAAAAAAAAATTAATGTATTCGAATTAAACATTAAAGAAAATTAAATTTGAAAAGTTTGTATTCAAAGTATTATAAGTATGTATAGTCACAAGCGATTTTACTAAGAGACTTGAAGATTAGTTTTGGTAAACAAACACTGCGAAGAGCGTGTAATTTTTGTAATTTAGGTTCAATATTAATGAATTTACAGAGGTTCAATATAAATAAATTTTGAGAAAAAATATTTGTCTTTAGAAGTGCAAAACATATGTATATGAAGGAGCACTTTTTATAAATAAACAATCAGAAAACGTCGCGGTATTTTTACAACAATTATTTTTGCCTTCAAAAATTCGCCCAATGATAGTAAGGTATTGCCGAAAACTATGTACATGTGCATATGTACATATATAATTATGTAGTTTATGTAGAATTTGATATTAAATATTTATGTTGTTATACGGCTTTTCATGTAAAAAATGTTGAAATTATCCTGTTTTTTAATTGTTGAATTGTTAAACTCCATTAAATTTTAAATTTGGGTATTATTCACCCAGAGTACTTATGCTATGGATGAAGTTATTTCCCAATCGACAAAAAACGCGATTTTTTGAAACTGTAGGATTTAGGTGAACCCATATAAGCTGGATTGTATGGAATGAAAAACAAAGATTTCTTCAACCATAGACATTGCAGCATAACTATGTTTTCTAATAATGAAACTCTAATAATGTTCAATGCAGCACATGTTTCATAATACCGATTTTGCTTCTGGTAGAAATATAATTAAGTCCATAACGAGAGCCTTATTAAATACCACCGTCTGAGAGTATATTTCATGGCGGTAATAAGCTGTAATGAGCCCTAAAGCAAAACCTTTTGGCTTGCGTCCTTGTCTTACTTTTTATTACTTTATTTACAGGATCGACTTCAGTGTCGGGACAGTTGCTTCCTGCAGGATTCCTACCCTTACGCACATTTTTCTGCTTGCGTTGTTGTGGCGAAGGGACGAAAATATTTCACCACCACCAGACAGAGGAGGGCCCAAATCTTTCATTACCTTCTTCTTCGAATGAACTTGGACGAGAATTTGTCTCAGATTTGTGTCGATTATTTTGCTGTGAATTTGTGATATGCCTTCACCATCTAATTAGGATTTCAAGTTGCCGACGAGGAGCTCTTACTTTATGACGAAGTGGCTTCGTCCTTAGTTCTGGTACTTATCGCTTATATCTTTCCTCGACGACAGCGCGGACCCGCCTGAGAGTCCTTCCAAATTGGATGCCGGACAAGGTCTCCGGGAAAACTAGATCGTTAAGCCGTATACACTTGAAAGGTTTTCTCGCTCCAGCACCCCTCCAGACTGGAAGTTTTAAACTGTCCTTAAATTGAATTTTGTTTTCATTCGTTGGGATTTTCCGTTTATTACACCACTGGTTGCTACCTCTCGGGGTGTTTTTAATCGAGGAATGTTTCCTTTTTGCTGACTGTGTTCTTGGGTAGATTTTATATTGACTCAAGTCCCGACGAAAATATGGTTTCATTTGAGGTTTTTACTCATTTTTTATCGCCCCTGAAAAATCGCGTGTTTATCATTTAGCTCCAGGTATATGAAAAATTGGAGGTGAGTTCAGCCTTGCAAATTCGCTTTAAATAACACATTTAAGAAACTTTCATTTCGACTACCTCCAATTTCTTCAGCTTGGACTAAAAATTTTTCTCCCCTGTAATTGGTTTTGAGGAAAAGAAGATATTTGAGATATTTTGGCAGATTGAAAAAATAAAAAAAAAACCTAATAGAGCTATGGGTTTCCTTAGTCGAAACACTTTTAATTTAGCAGAAATTGAACAACATTAAAACATACTAAAGGAATTTTTCTTAAATAAATTGTGTTTACGGAAATTAATTCCACTTCACTTTTTGGGGGAGAGCCTGAATTTCTCAAGTGGCACTCAAAATTCTTCACAAATTTCCAGGCAGCTTGATTTGCATTAATAAAATAAATTTAATTCGTTTAAGGCTTGGAGATTTGAAAATTCCAATATCGAATCAATTTTCCTCTTAACTTGAGCAAACTTGAGCGAACTAGTAAACTTTTTAAGCTTTAAGAAGAAGGAACCAAAATTTAATTATTGTAATTTTATGGGTGCCGGGCTGAGGCAAACAGGAGCAACAGGGTTGCCACTCAACACGTACTTATCTCAATGTATCTAAATTAAAAGAGGTTCAATTAGGTCACAAAAATATGATGACCTTTGAATGGCGTTATTGTCTTTTCATTTCTTAACTTCAAAATTGTTCAAAAGTTTGAATAACAAAACAAAAACCTTAGTACGATGAGGTATACCTGCCTTAATACTGTCTTAAATAATAAAACAAACCTTCAGGTTTATTAAATACGATCAACAGATTGTTTTCCCTGCTTTCTAAACACCCTCATTTGTTAAATGTACTTCAAATTGATTTCTGTAAAAATGTCTTGCGTTAAATTTATTTCTAGGAAGTATTATGCATTATATAAATTATTAAATAAAATATATTTCAAACTTCAGAGTTATTTTGTTAAAAGTATATAATTACAGCTGAAATCAGCAGACAATAGAAGTGCTTCTTGAGGAAATTCTAACGTAATTCACCAGAGTTGAAGGTACTTTCGCAAAACAAAAGATTCAATTTAAACACGAGGTAGCACTTGAAAATGATCGAATTTCCTGAGGATAATTCCATATTTCGAGTTATGCTACCACATTTCCAGCTTGTGTAAATATTGAATGTCATTCGCCAGGAAATTTACTGGAAATAAATTAATTGGAAAAGTGTTGTGATTCCAAAGCTCCTACAAATGAAAATTTCATCCTTCAGCACGAGCATTTGATTCCTTGATGGGAAAGCAAGTGTACTTTATGATTCTACCAGATCTTAAAGGCTACGGCATCCTCTTGAAGTTGGATACTATTACCTCTCCTGGCTGCTCTTGGAGGTTTAGGAACTGAGTTACAAGATTCTTCTGGACGACTTAATAAAGCTTTAAACCCTTTAGAAGCAGTACGGTGTTAAGTTTTTTAATTTTAAAGTTTTTGAATTTTCAAGGATTAGGATATTAACTATGTATGTATAATAAAGTATTGTATAATAAAAGTAAATGTGATAGGTAAACAGACAAATAGTAATTATCTATTGCAAAATTATTCGCAATATTTTGTTGTTATTATTATTATTATTTATTGTTGTCCTTGATACGATGCTGGTATTTATTTAATGATTGTTTTTTACCTTACAACTAAGGCTCGGCATAGAATTAAAGTATTATAATTTTCAAAGAAAATACATATCTATTATATTGATTCCGTTTTATTAAACCCACATGGTCGCCTACATACTCATAAATTTGAAAATTCGCCAAAAACCTATATTTACTTTATTGTGGAATATTTCAACGGATTATTTAAAATTTATCGTTCTAAAAAAAGTGCTCTATGACATCTCTTTTATATTTAACTATGCGTCGAGACGCTCAGCAAAAAAATAATAATAATAATAATACGAAAATCTCATACAAAATCCTTAAGACTCAGATTAATGTCTAGACGACTCGAATAAATCGCCCACATTAGTGGAATCAAATATTTTTTGAAAATAGAAAATATTTCCTCTAATCTCGCTCTTTCTAGATAAAGTGATGATTTCAACTTCTTATATATATGTATGTGCGTACCTATTTAGAGAAAAAATATATATATATTATATATTTGTTTTTTCAAAAGTATAGCCTAACATAGCATTCATTGGATATTTATTACGTACTCGTATGTCCATAATTCCCATAAAAAGTGCTCCTGTAGATGATGTCTACAACGTATTTATATAATACCTCTATTGTAAGGGTCCGTGAATTGAACTTTCCCTTGTATCTTATTACATTGGGTTTGATTTATGATGTTCGTCAGAAGGAAAAGATACGCAGGAATAAGCAAGTTGTCTTTTCTTCTGGAGCTGAATAAATAAATCGATTCATTTATCAAAGTCGCCCCCTAAACTTTTTCATTTTATTGTTATGCTCAAATTAACTATTCCAAAAGTGGAACTTCAGTTTGGCTTTCGTTTAATTCATTTTCCTGAGGTACGTGAGCCAATTCGTTAATCATGCCCTCTGCGATTCAATAATAGACAATTTTCCTGGCTGGTGAGCATTTTCTGTTTACCAGTAACAAATTGCGTAAAAATAACACTTGAAGATTTCCTTTTTTGTATATGTAAACTGAGAGTTTTTGGAGAGACCTTTTTAAAGATATTAATAAACTGCGTTATTAATTTCACTTATGGTTGATATGTGTATATTTCCAAAAAGGTTTTTTGAACTATTTTTTAACCCAATTTTAAAAATTTTAAAGCTCTTATAAATATTAATAAAACATTTTAGTTCGTACAATGGTGCAACACTTTTTGAAGATCTTTAATGTCGTTTAAGCGAGGCAGGTATGTTTGTACAAAATATGCATGTATTTAATTTTAAAAATGAATCAAGTTTTCTTACCAAAAATGTATGCTAATTGTTCATTTAAACATATGTATATGAAATGAAAGTATTAAAAAATTAAAATCCCTTTTAAAAGTTATAATATAAAAGTTTGTTTTTGGAACTTGGCAATTTGATTACTACCATTTTTTATTTTTTTTATTTATCAAATATCTCTTTGAAATCTTTGAGCTATAAAATACTTTCAAGTTACTTAACAAATCCTCAGTTTGAACGTTAATTTTTTTATTGCCACAATAAGTTTTCCTGGTAGAATGCTGAGATTATAAAAGGATTCGCCCAGTTCTCACAAAATACAATTTTTACTTTTTTAAAAATGTGCGAATGTAAAACTTTTACCATAATTAAGTACATAAGCTGCTTGTGGGATATTACTGGCAAGTTGCAGTGCGCGCAAAAGGAATTTTTTTTATAAGGACGAGTATTAAATTTGTAATGCTGTCTAATTTATCTGCTCACTTGCATGCATCTGTTCGCATTTGCTACTTGACTATCGTTCCCAGCGCAGACGTAGCCAAGGACAATTTCCAACTGGTCTGCTGTTAACTTGATAAAGTTATACTCCACAAGAATTATTATATCACTTCACTCGAGCGTACGGAGAGCGGGTGAACAATTTTTAACAGGTTGCTCCTCTGGTTTTTATTCAAAGGACTTAAGTTTAACGAGCAAGCTATTATAAGATTTTCTGACGCAAATTTAATATCCTTTGCACATTATGTTTCAGGGAAGTTATGCAGGAAATAATTTTAAGGAATTGTTGTCTACAAATACAAGTAAAACTTTTTCTGTTTGTGAAGGCCGTCGCATAATTATATGGAGAAACTAAAGATTTTTAAAAATTATAAATCAATAGAGTAACTAAATATCATATCTCTGACAAAAGATTATATATATGGTTTATGATTGGCCACCACTTGCAGCGAAATAACGTATATTTTATTTTTCAATTTCCTTTCCTTTATTGGGATATCGTTTTTATTTGATATAGTGCTCATCCGGTGCAGCACATTTTAATTAAATGATTATCTATCGCTGTTGAAAGCAATCAATCCCTAGAAAGAGTGCATCTCGTGTTTATGCAGGTGTTCATCCGGAGCATCACGTGCCTTAATTGAATTATTATCTATTGCTGCTGAAAAACCAATGAATCCTTTATACCTTTTTATCCGCGGAGGCAATCATATGTAATTGATTATGTAAAAGGAAATTAATCGATTTTGTGAAATTTGTTATATTGAAGTGAAAAAATTTCGAAAAATTTTGAGTGAGGAGCTTATAAATTATAAAGTTGTGCAAGAAATTAAAAGTTTTTATAATATTACTAACTTATTTAAAATTCTGTACAGTGTTTGGAGATACTATTCTTAGCGCAAAATATTCTTTAAATCGATTTATTTAAATAACCTTCCACTCAAATATATTTCACTATTATTCAGAATATTTGTGTTTTTTTTATTTAGCTTGTTTTTGCAAGTACCTTAATAAAAAAAGCTTTCACAAATTAATTTCTTTTGCAAACAAAATTTATTTCCATGAGAGTTAATATGTAATAGTTGCTTTGATTGACATTGCAAGGGAAACTTACTTGCATACGTTGGAGTGCATAGAAATAAATTTTGCAAATTTTAAGAGGAGCTTTAGAGCGAAAAGTTGGTCAGTGCATTGGTAATGCGTTGCTACTGTAGTTGCGTCCTAAATAGTTGTTAACTCAGTGTTCTCATGCCGGACTTAATTTGTTAAGTTTTCTCTTCATAATTGCTGTACTTGTTCATCTGGCTTCCTATAGTTCTACCAAACCTTTAGAAAACCCTTGTTAGGTCCTACTTTTCATTTACATAATGTAATGCCAGAGCATAATGAAAAATTACCGCACTGGTTGCGTTACCACATAAAAATTAAGTAGGTTGGAAACTTTTTTAAAATTACGTCTATTATATGCTTTTAAATATATAGGTAAATAAGCACAAAACTTATTTATAAAATAGAAAATTCATAATTTATTGAAGTACATAGTTCCACGAAATTTGACTCGTCTGTCTAGGGCCCCTGTTTTTGACAAAAACTGATATATTTTTATATAGCCCGCACAATAGTGCAAATTTAAAATTTATGTAAAAGTTCTTTTTGCAACCAGTTGAGTTTTAATACATATTCAAAATGTTATAAACTACAATAAAATAATGAAATATGGAATAAAAACAAAAAAAAGAATGTAAATTTTTCTCACTCATTGAAAATAACTATTATAATTGAGGATTATGAACTATATTATAAAAAATTGACGTTACAATAATTTTCTTGATTTATAGCATTATCAAATTACTTAATTTTCATGGAACGACCCACAAAAATTAATAAATTTAAGATGGTGGCATGTAAATTTTTAAAGTTTATAAGAATTTTATTGTAATGAAGTGCATGGGAGATTGTGGGATCATTAATTTAAAAATTGAAATAAATCAAGATGTTCAAGACAGCCTATTAAATTCTAAATATAGTATTTAAATATTTTCATTCAAGATTAATTTAAATTTAACAGCTTTAAAAGAAAATGGGGGAGGGCATTAAAATGTTTTTTGCATTCAAAAGAATATAAAATAATGATAACAAAAACAACACAAATCAAATTAAAATAGGTAACTAATTTGTTTTTTGCTTCAGTTGATGTTATTAATATTTGTAATGTACAAAGTACAAACAAATACTAAACACATAAAATGTGAAAAAAAGTAAAATATTTTTTAATATCTACAGTACTTTTGGCATAATGTTACATGCGTCAAACTCCTCCGATTTCGATGAAATGTAGCACAGTCCTTCCGTTCGGCCTAAAACCGAAGAATCCGAAGGAATTTTGCGGAGGTCGTCTATACTTTCGAAGATATTTAACTTTTAATTGTTGATAATCTGTCAAAACCTACGGCTGAATATTCTCCAAAGATAAGCCCCCTTTTCATCACAAACCGACGCGGCCTAATAATATACATGTACACACGTTTAATTCTACACAAAATACTGCAAAAAAAACTATTTTATTTTTCTTTCCTGATTGCAAAACATATGTAATAATAAATTATTTTAATCTACAAATTTTAGAAACCGATAAACAAAAAATGTAACTCAGTCAAAGTATTTTTCTTATCTGGCAATGACCCCGATCTTAAATTATTCACAGTCAGATGGCGCCACCAGCGCAGGCAAGAGCGTCAACTTCATTCTGGAACGGCGATTTGTTTGTGGAATTGTCACGTCAGGCGAGGGAGTGGAATCGAATTATTTGCGTGAGAAGCTTGCGGTTTTACTATTAAGCGCTGCAATAATTGCGCGTCGGGTTCGTTCTCCTAATTAAACACAGATAAGTGAGCATTAGTGCATTTAATACCCGCTCCAGCAACCGCTGGGGGAAGCTGACCGCCCGGCGAAATGGAGGACATAAAGACGAATTTCGACAAAATCATGGAGCAGTACGCCGATAGCATGTCCACGACTGTCCCCAAGAAGCTGAACTTCGATTTCCTGAACGATTCGTTTGGGGCCTCCAGTAAGTTTGGGGTTATGTGTAACCGGGCAGCCCGTCGCCAAAAATAATTTATTTTACAGTTCCCAAGAAGCGAAAACGGTCGCCAGAGGAGCCCGAGAAGAGCGAGGACCAGACGGTGAAGACGGAAAATGACAGCGACCACAACACAAGTCGAGAAAGTTTTAATTCATCTCTGGTGTCCAGCCCCTGGGAAGCGCGTCGCATGAAAGCCGATTTGATTGAGGCAAAAACGCGGGTGCGTGTGCCATTCAATTACTGCAGCTAATTACCTCATTAAACTGTTTTCCGCAGATCACCAAGTTGAAGCAGGAAATCGAGCAGCAGCACACCATCAGAGCGAACATGGAAATTCTTTACAACAACAAAGTGAGCGCCCTGCAGACGCAGTGCGACTTCACCTCGAACAAAGTTCTCGACATGGAGAAGCATCTGAATGCCGTGCGGAAGCGCGAAAACGCGGCTAAGGCCGAGCTCGTCAAAGTGAAGAATCAGCTGAGCCAGCAGAAGCAGGGCTTCGAGGAGAAATACTTCGACCTCCAACGAGCGAACGCCGAGATCGAGGAGAGCTCCAGGGCCCTGCAGAACAAGCTGTCGAACGAGTTGGGGGAGTACCGCCGAATGTGCGAGAAACTAAGAATAGTACGTTCACTAGCTGCCGTGATTTAGAATTCTCCCTAATAATTTCAATCATAGGAACTGGATTTGGAGAAGCAGGAAGCGGAAAGTCTCAGGAACGCGCTTAGAGAAATGCAGGAGAAACTCTCCCTCTACGAGGGGACAAAGATCGATTTGGAGGCTGAGAAGCAGCAGCATGAGATGTCCAAGGCGCGAATTAAAGAGCTGGAGTACGAAGTCTCTTGTCATGACGAGTGGAAGGACCTTTGGAAAGTACTTACTATTTTTGGTTTCTTAATTTTCTGTAGGCAAACGTTCCTTTTTATGTAGAACTCACAAAATCGTCTTTCTACAATGCCCGATTTGGAAAGAGAGATAGCCCGATTGAAACAGGAAAATAAAAACGTCCGGGACTCGATTGGGAATAAATTGCTGCTCGAGGAGCAAGTATTTGATTTAAAGACGCGTCTTGAGAAGTACGAGAGCCAGAGCAATGACACGATTTCCTTAAAGGTCGGTTCAAATTTTGCGATGTTAATTTAAAAATAGAATGCAATAGAATCACTAGGATTCAACATTTTTTTTGGGTGTATTGGTAGTGGAAAAAGAAAGAAAGTAGTATTAGTAGCTATTAAAGCTTTTTAAGTGGCTTCTTATAAATATTTGATTTGGTTTTGGGATGAATCAAACTAAAAATTTCACTCTGAATTTTGTCAGAGATTTCAAGACATAATTTAAAATTAAAAGATTTCCTCTTACAAATACAACAGAACTAATTGCACAAATTTTATTCACTGACATTGTCTTTAATAGATACAGATTGAAAATCTAGAAAAAGAACTTAGAGAATGGAAACAAATCGCAGAAGATCATTGCCTACCAAACACAGCGATCAATCCAATTTCGCTTCGATCCCGGTTGGAACAGATTCTTCAAAAGGACATTATTTTGACTTCAGAAAAGGGAAACTCAAAAAGCGAAAAAGATTCGTACAAGGCGCAAATTCAGGAGTTACAAGCAGTAAGCTAAATATTCTATTTATACTTGAAAAATACATGTACTTTTAATTTTTTTAAAGCAAAATGAAATGTACACAAAAAGCAATAAAGATTTGAAAGCTACCCTGCAGCATCACAAGAACATAATGCTGAGGGTGCAAAAAAAACTGATGCTGGTAGCTAAGGAGCGCGATTGCTACAAACAGCTTCTTGAGAATTTTGAGAAAGATCTAACAAGTAAGATTGGAATTATTCAGTGAATGTATAAAATAAAGTTTGGAATCCAGTTTCAGGAGCGTATGTCGATACTCTAAATCCAGACCCACAGCTTAGATCCCGACTTGATGTGTTAGAAAAGACTTTATCTGGATACAAAGATATGAACGCAACCTTAGCAAAGGAGTTGTCGCAAGTGAAAAATCTTCCAGACGTCCCATTGGAAATACCTTTAAATACCGATAGCTATGAAAGGCTTAAAAAGGAAATTGAATTATTAAGGATTGAGAATGATCGCTTAAAGCGAAGAAAAGAAGAATTAGAGCTCGAGATGGAGCACAGATGGATCAAAGGAGACTTCAATCCTGATAAAGTTAAGGTTAAAAGCTTTTATAAATTTCAAAATATACAATAGTATCTTATATTTATTCCATTTTAGATTCTGCATTTGGCTGCAAATCCAGCTGATGAGGCTTATAAGAATTCCGAAAATGAAATGGAAAAACTTCAAGCGGAGGTTCGTAATTTTTCTCACCAAATAAACAGGCAATGCTAAAAGAATCTGATTTAGATCGAAAGGTTGAAGAGGAAAATTAGAAAACTTGAAGAAGACAAGGAAGAAATGACAACACGCTTGAATGACACAACAAACCTTACGATGAACATAAAAGAAGTAACTAATTATGCCGAAAGGCAATTTTGATTTCAATATTTAAATAATTACAGATGAACACTTTGCGTTCAAAGTTGGAATCGATGGAAAACAAAATGCAGCACATGAAAGAAGTGTACAAATCTGCAACTCTGGAGTTTCGAGAAGTTTGCTACATGCTATTTGGCTACCGTGTGGACAGAGTGGGCAATACTAACTACAGGTAAAATCTGATTATTTTAAGATGGAAAGCTTAAAGTTGTACAACAAAATATTCGTTTTAGAATATCAAGCATGTATGCCGAAAGCGAGGACGAATACTTAAATTTTCGGCTCAACGAGTCTGGAATTTTGGATATGCTGGAGACCGGCTATTCGGCGTCTTTAGCTGACATGATGCGGACTCATTTGGGGGCCCACAAATCTCTCCCAGCGTTCCTCAGCACATTAACTTTGGAACTTTTCAATCGAACAACCATGATGGTTGTTTAAGTATATGATGATATGTGGCTTCGGAGGCGAATGAATATCTTGGTGTAATAAAGAGTAATGAAAAGCAGTTGCAATCATTTTGTGCCTTTGTCTTGCCTTATCGTTTTTAGTAGATCCTAACATTCCGAAAATTTTAATATATATTTTTTGGATATATTTCCATAGAACTTATCTCTAATTTATTTTATTAGAAAACGAGTAATTAAAATATTGTCCTTTAAAAAACGCTTTTGTAATGGGTTTTTTATTATTACGAATTTGAGAAAAAACATTTTTGTTGTAAATTGTAGTGTCATTAAAAATTAATAATTGTGCAAAATTTAAAAACTCTAGTTTCATCTGAACATCATTAATATTCGATTTCAAATTTTGAACTAATTCACAAACTGATGCCCCAATTAAATTACATAAAAGTGTTTAAAAAAGTATTAAATTTCATAAAAGTTTCACAAATCAGAGGACAGCGCGGACTATTTATTTATAGTTTAAAATAATATCAAATTTATTAGCGCTTTAAATACCTATAAAATGATTTTATTCTTACTTACGTTCATTTATGAGTAATCAAAATAATGGCTTATTTCGCTTAACATACATTTCCGCATCATTTCAGAGAACTGAGTTTAACTAAATAAATATGCATAGGTATCAAATTACCTGTAGGTTGTTACCCTTTTTACAACCATAAAACTCGACCAAAGTGCCGAAAATGCAGACGCAATTTAATTGTAGATTTGATAAAGTCGTGCGGGTCATCGGGTGATGCAACTTTGAGAGTACTCTATGGCTTTCTACATCAACAAATGATCAAATTTCGGCCGCAAAATAACTACTATGGCTTCTGATTGTTTTACGACAATTTCAGAGACTGAGCCGCGTTCTGTGAATTCGGGCGGCGATTAAAACACTCATCATCGCGACGAATTTAATGTTTATATGATGCCATTTGGATTATGGGGATAAAT
This sequence comes from Tolmerus cingulatus, assembly GCA_959613345.1. NCBI lineage: Eukaryota > Metazoa > Arthropoda > Insecta > Diptera > Asilidae > Tolmerus > Tolmerus cingulatus. The sequence continues at coordinate 6,154,269 of OY390708.1, forward strand.
AACAGATGTATAAATATTTCCATCTGTTGCTGTGGTGTCGAGGCAATGCATATTTTTAGTTACATGCTTAAGATTAACATAAATATGCGAATTAATAATTTAGATACGAAACCCTTGATCACAGATATGAAATTTAAACACAAAATTGCTAAAATGTTCGCAGTTACAAACTTCGTCGCCAATCTTCAAATTTATTTACTTTACTTTGTATTTGTTTTTCTTTAACTTGAAATGCTTATTTTCATTGATAATAGTACAAACTATTAAATTAGAAATTTGTCATCATAGCACATTTTTGAAAAAAGAAATAAAAGTACAAAAATTAATATATTTGTTATTTTGAAAATCATTAAATGTGTTTTTTTCAAATTGGTTCCGGTTGTAGGCTTAATGCGAAATTTTACACTGATTTGAAATTTATGAGACGTTCCAAACATTTTTTATTTCGCAAACATAAAAAAACCTTAATCCAAAAATTTGTCTGGTTCAAAGTGGCAAATTGATTTTGATACAACTTTTACAAATTAAAAAAATATTGTTGCACGTGAGATGTTTTAAAATACAATTCAATGCTAAATTTTCCATATAACCTGAATCAGATAGAAAAATGAAAAATAACACCAGAGTTCTATTTGCATTATTATATAAAGTGTAACTTACATATTTATAGACGTTAGCATTTTAAGTTCTAAAATTTAATTAGTAGAAGTTAGTTGGATCGTAAAATAAAGCTATAACAGAGCAGGAAAATAAATTTACATTGTTTATAACTTTTGAGTGCAATCCGCAATCTGATCATCGTAGAATTATCAAGAAGTGGCTGGGAATGGTTTGAAGTAGTTGGCGAGGTGTAAGCACGTACACTTTTCAGTTATTTACTTAACAGTTTTGTAATAAAATATATTGGAAAAACCTTAATTTATTCGTAGTTATGAACCTGTTTTTGAAACCACAAATTACACACTCCTCCAAACAGATTTGCTAACCTTTAAACACTTCTTGGGTTCCCGATGAATTTTGGGGAATTATTACTTTGATTTCATTAACCTTATCAGGGAAAGTGTGAAAACAGTTTACTTACTCCATCGTGCTAAATGATACACTAAACACGACCGCAACGAGCGCTTAATTCGATCAACAATAGCAGCTATAACTGAGATTAATTGGAATTGTGTCTGAATTTCACGAAATAATTCGGCGGGCTCTATTCAGAACTGATTTAAGCCCTGCGTGTCGCGGGCGGCTATCACCCGCGAAGGGAGTTCCCTTCAGGCTCAGCTTAAGACGGAGACGAGGTAGTAACTTAACTTACAAAAAACACTTTATCAACCGCCAATTTATCCGCGAAAACACTCTGAGCACTCGCAGCGGCCGCGGATAGCGTTTCGTGGACCAAGTCGCGCCTAATTGACTGCCGGAGTAACTCGAATTGTAAAACGCTGAAATTATCGCGTCTCTCGGCGCTAAGTCGATAGTAGAATAAATATTAAAAGCGTGTAGTTGGTCACCAAGCCTTTTATCTAGATACGTCAGACTTTCGTTTTGTTCCTATTTTCTAAATTTTTTTCTGTTTGTGTAGATAGTTCTTTATGAAGCAACAACTCTTACTGAATTCATTTTATGTAACTCGAATGGTTCACCAAATATTCACAATATTTCATTTGTTGCGGTTTTCAATTTCAACCCCCATCAAGCTATAATTAACCACGCAAAGCTGTACCGCGTTCTAATAACTGGTTAGTGGGTGGATTTGAGTTATCTATCTATTTTTATATCAAATAAATTTTACTGAGGTAAAAATATTGCAATAGGGTAAAAAGACGTTTGGAATATTACGTAGAATCCTCAAACAGATTTCTTGGGAACATTTGCGAGTTTATAAATAAGTCGCTTCTCAAAGGACGCGTTTTCTGGTATCAATGATAAATGTACCATTTGTATTCTGAAGTACATCTTTTGAATTTCTACATATAGTATATGTGATTTCCTAATTGCAGTGACATTATCCATGAAATTTAAGAAACCCCCAATAGTAGCATTACATAAATATTTACCTACGTACATACATATGTATGTACAGTGAGCAGCAAAGTCTTAATAGAATGAGGTATCATTGTAAAAATTTCACAAATATAATAAATATCCTTTTTATATTTTAGTCATTACATTTTTATTGTCCAATGAATTAAATTAATTCAACATAATTAAAATTAATAGGTCTTTAAAGATTTTCATTGTTCCACTTTGCATCTAGAATAATTGATTTCAAATTCAGAAAATATTCCTTTATTTTTCTAATTTTGATCCCCTCTACAATTTGTGGTGTAATACTAGACTATGCCACACATCCTTCGTCCTTTTATTTATTCCTTTAAATGGATTCATCATAATTTAGTAGTCCTTTTTTTATATACAAGAGTCAACATAATTTAAGATTTTTTCTACAATTTGTGTGCTTTGGATTTTAATTGTCCTGCAAAACTACTTTTTGTTCTTAGTTGGAGGAGAAGATCCAGATTCTCACAGCTCTAATTTGAATATTGAACCAATTTCATTATTTTCTCAATTATGACGATAAATATTAATATAAAATATGTAATTTTGTCAGCATCCTGTACAATTTTAGTGCTATTGCGTATATTTTTTATTCGAAAATGAAGACATTCAAAATTTGAATTTCAAATACTTACTGGTATCTCTTAAAAATCAATAATTCAAACCTTTTATTTCATGAAACCTTACTGATGATTTATTACTAATTTTTCTTCGTGTAAGGTACAAGTTTAATGAAATCATAACTTGTTCCTATTAAAAAAAAAACAAAATAAAAATTACATTTAGTCTTTAATTCGAAAAACATGTATACTTACTTTTTATCCTCAACTAGTACAGATTTTTAAAATATTTTATTTAGTTAACTTCATTTTATGTCTGTTTGGAATTTTGCAAGTTTCCTTTTAAATAAAAGCTTTTCGTAGAAAATATGTTTTAATATTTATTTGTTACGATTAGATTTCGGCATTGTTTGTGCACCAATTTTTATGGGCTAACAAAAATGTCCACTTTCGTTGAAAAGTACATTCACCTTGAAACTACAAATTTGATGTTAATTTATTTTAAGTATTAAGATTATATAATTATTCTGAAGTGTGCAGCTTAAAGGCTAAAAAAAAGTATTTGAGTTTTTGATGTTTAATTTGTATTTCACCTATTTAGAAAAGTTATTTTTTTTAACCATCTTGATGAAACACTTGAAACACGATTATTTGCTGGTATCACGAATAATTTTTATTATTATAAGAAATTATTAATTTTTTACAATGAAATTGTTATAATTACATAGCTATTAACGCTTATAGTAGGCTTTCCTGGAAGAAAATAAATAGTGAAGATAGAGTGGTTAAAGTTTGCGAGTTAAAAGTAGCGGAGGCATGCGAAAGGAGAAAGAGTAAACAAAATGAAGACAAGTCGCTTACTGCAAGTTGCTAAGCAAATGCTTTTTAGTTTTTATTGATATGTATTTCTTAAGGCTTTGTTCACAAGTTTCGCTTTCGGAGCATGAAATTTTTTTCTTAGCTTTAAGCACTAATAATTACTATGATTTCATTTTTCTCTTGCGCCATTTTGTTTTTTGTTCGACTGTTGCATAATCGGCAGGCTGTTAATCAGTTCGATTAATTAAAACAAATGGATGAGTGGTTTTTTTTCTTTTGTGAATTTATTTCTCGTTAGTTTGGTTACATGCATATTGACAAATTCAACAGAACAATGATCCCGTGGATCTCAATGAGAATGAGGGAAGATTTACAAAAATAAAGTACAGTCGGAATGAATTAGTATCTTACAATTTTCGTTACTACGCTGGAGGACTTCAGTCATTAAACACGTCTTAATATGTTCGAATATAACAAATCACTTTCTAAAGTTGGGCTTTCTTCACGCTCTTCTTTTCTTGGCTTACAGTCGATTTTATTTTAATTTTTTAATAATTTTACTTCGTGCAGTTATTGGTCTTCTGTGCAAAATTAATCCTAGTTAACATACATAAATATATATATGCACTTTTGCTGCCGCTTATTGGTGGATAGCTGAATAAAGAAAAGGTTTAAAGAATTTTCGGATTTACTACTCACCGAGTGGTGAGAGATATCAAAATCGAAGTTCGAAAGATTTCAGCATCAAAAATCTTTTTGCCCAAATAGAATTCTATAAGTACCAAGTTGCTTTAAAAATCGGTGAAAAGTTTTTTCAAGTTACTCTCTTTGAAGTAAATCCGAATTTCCAAGTAGTAATTGTGAAGAACGGCGTGGTTACAAAGCGCTAATTTAACCTACAACAGAACTCGTCGAACTTGTCTCACAATTGGTCCTATAGGCTTCGTTACAATGTTACAAACATAGTGATTTCGTCACTTACCGAAGTAATACAAGTTCTTTACCATGTCTCAGTACAATAACCAGATTTAATTACTAATTTTTTTTTCTTTTCTTTTATTAATAATGATTTTTTTCCCCGCGGGGAGCTTCAAATACATCGAGATTCATTCAATTATCTTAAACTTACATTAAACGTAACACAACACTTTTATTGACATTGCTTCGCTAAGAACTAGACATCCTTCTCTTATCTAACTCTGATTACTATCGAACATATTTACACCATTCGCACTTCCAAGTAAATAGCACCGTTAAAATACTAATACAAGCTTATCTGGTTATCACTATTTCAAGGATTTTTTTACGAGCCTCACACGTTTCATTTCAGTTCAAAGAAAAATCAGAATTGCTTACTTTTTTTTACACAATCAAAGTTAAATTTACGACGTTTGGACACCAACTTGATTTGGAAAGTATAATTAAATAGTTATTTTCTGTCCCAACCTAATCAAAACCTATCTTAAGCCTGTTGTAAGCCTGTTATAATCCGGACTAAAAATTGGCTTAGTCTGGCTCAAACTTGGTTCAAGTCTAGTTTAAATTGTATTCAGATATATGTATATTTAATTATTTAGAAATATTAACAACAAGTCTCGGTAAAGTGCTTTAATCTGCTTATAGATCGAAAGGGATTTTCGAAGATGCAATAAGATTTTAATAGTACGTCGGTAGATTTTAAAAAAAGTGGAAACTATTTTTAAGATTAAAAGTCAGGATCGTCAAATCCATTGAAAAGTTAAAAACATGGTCTTCAAAAGTTTATTTGTTGCATATAAAAATATTTTTAAAATAGTGCAAATTACTGGAATTAAATTTCGCTTATTTTAAAGAGAGTTTGTTAATGTGAGATTAAACTTTGAAAATAAAAGTCAGAGCTCTTGCAGTGTAGTAGAAAACGTTTAACATTAAATATCAATACTTACTACCACTTTCTTTAATTTCAATTGACCTACTCTAGGAAGGTTTATTTTTATATATCAATTACTTTTTTATATTTTTGTTTTCGCAATATTTTTACACTCGCTTAAAAATTTTAGTTGAAATCCTTTGCAATCACTCAGATTTTATAAAATATGAAACCATCGACTCTTAAGAATTTTTTTTTAAACTCTTTAACCCCAATCAAACTTTATAAGTCCATTTAAAAGCCATCAAGGACTAATTTTGATCAATATGAGAAATCTGTTGCATGACTGGCCACATGTGGCTGGGAAAACGTCGGCTACACGACACACCGCACCCTGGATGGAAAATATTTTGCAACCCCCGCAGGCACGGGTTGTCATCTGTTCTTTGTCCCTAAAATCCCATTCAACAGGAATTTGCTTACAAAGTGATGTCTGAGCTTTTAATGAATTACGGGAAAAAAATGAAAGCCAGTTACGGATGTTTAATTACCATACACCTTTTGGGTAGAAGAGATTCATTCCATTTAAACCTGAATATGATTCAGGACAAAAACAAGTTTTAGGAAGCAATTCTGATTTCGATTGAATGTAAAACGTTTGCAGCTTCCTCTTTGAAAATATAATTGGAAGAAATTGTACACACTCTTTTCAAGAAGGAAGGTTACAACAAATACTGCGATATTTGGTTTACTTGAAGATATATCGTTTATATCGTAAAAATAACTATCAAAATTGCAATAACTGTAGAACTTTGAATTTTGTGAATTGAATTGAATCGAGAAGCCTTAATCTTGAAAACTGAAAAAATGATAACCTACGCTTTTTGAGATAAAAATGAAGTGAGCTTCAGGTAAAATTTTAAATATAAAATATCGCTAATCCGGTTAGAGTAAAACAAATATAACAATAGATAAAAATTTAATCATTAATCGTATAAAAATTGTTAATGTCAACAACTAAGATATTTCTTATTCCACTACTTAAGAGTCAACGAGTATTAACTTATGGAAATACAATTTTTGTTTTTGTGAGAAGATGTAACAACATCGCATAAAGAAACACTTAGGTATGTTTTAGCAATTTTGTCAATTTAAGCACAAAAGTAACACTAAACTCATCTCACCACCAGAGAATCAAAAAGCATTTGCTTTTCGAACAAAAATCTCTCAACTATTTTGGTAATCATTATCGATAGTACCTCAAGGTAGGTTTCAAATCAACTAAGAAGAAAGAAAATATAAAAGGTTCTGAAATGAATTTTCAATATTTTTTACAACAAAGAGATTCTAGTTAAGATTGTTGAATCGAACTTAAAAATGCTGGATCGACAGAAGCAACTTTAGCTGTCAAAAAGGCATGCATACAAAATAGCAAACTTTGCAGCACTTGACATTCTAGTTCCTGTAAAGTAAATAAAGAGAATTTTATATAATCAAAACGTTTCCATGTAATTATCGAGGTTGGGCTAAGGCAGTAAGTAAAATTTCACTAGTCCAAGTGTATCGAATGTGTCATTTTGTTTTCATAATTTATTTTATATACACAAACTTTATTTTCTTTTACTATTTTACTGAAGAAGGGGAAATTACCCCTTTTCCTATACCTCGGATATACGATGAAATAAAAACCAAACATTTTTTAATTGCAAATAAATAGTAAAATGATATTATATTTTTCCGTTTCAATGACAATAAACAAGTCGAAATGCGAAACTTAGACTCATTATTAAAATATGACTTAATTTTAGTAAGATTATTTAAAAAATATTAAGAAATTTGTAAATTTTATTTATTTTGTTCCTTTTAACTATTTTAAGATATAATTTTAACAGTTTTTAAAGTTAAATATTTAATGGCTTTCGTGCGATTTTTAAAAAAGTATTATTATACAGCTATCAAAAATACCGCCGAATTAATTTTTGACGCTAAGTAGTGATTACACAGGTCAATAATTTATTTTCCGAATGAGTACCAAACCACTTCTCTAAGATTATCCGAAAACGTCATATCATGCTTTTGGAAAAAAAAGTATTAGAAAAAAATTAGTATTATGCCCGTTTTTGAAAATTTGGTCCAGAAATATATTTTATTTACCAAAATTTGTATTTACCAACCTCTAAGTAACACAACAATTTTTCTGACCTGTGTAATTCGAGATTTTAAATTAGTCTCTCGTTTTCGTGCGTATTGGGATGAAGTTTGATGTAAAGTGGTGTATTGATAACTCAAAATAAGGAATGACAAAATTTTGAAACATAAATTTTGTTTTGATAGAAATGTTGATGTCATAAATAATGGGTAATAATAAGATGTTGTGATTGTTCTTTGGAAAATCCTCAATTAAGAATGTTGAATTGTAGAATTTCAAACGAATGTCATGAATTTTTACTTACTGCCTCAGTTATGCAAGCAAACATTATAAGAATGTAATATTTTTCAATAACCGTCTACATCTCAAACAACAAAGCTTTCTTATAAATTAGCTCGTAAAAGAATTGAAGTAATTTCGTGACGAAGGTCTCAATTTCTACTTACTTTGGTTTCTATAGCACGTGTTTCGTGATCTTGGAAGTGTAATTTTAATTTTGATTTGCCATCATCGCTGGATCCCCGCAACTGGGAGAATTTATACTGCCATACGATGGTTGCGTCAGCACCCTCCGCCAGGGAGAATCCCGATTGCCAGTCTAGGGTTAAACCACCGCTTTTGCCGTGATGGGAGACAGCGAAAGTTTTCCGCTGTAAAGGACGAAATAGAAAAACAAAAAAGGAAAAACACAAAAAGGATCATGATACGAGTTACGTAAGGCCTTAAAGGGCCCAAAAGCTTAAAAATATCCAATTTACCCCAAGTTTTATAACACTTGTTACTATCGCTGCATTCCAGCTGTTTTCAATCCGGAGCAACTCCTGCCGGGTTTCGACGCTCAGATACCGGGGCTCGTGACCCGAACTCTGGAGGAGGAAACAGTGTTGGCGGCAGTCCACAGTTTCAGACTCCTTCACAACTCGGAACATTGTTTGGTAAACTTTGTAGGTAACAAGTGCTTTTGATAGTCCGGCAACATTCAGCTGCAAGGGAGAAAAGTTTCAGATGAATGCTCAAACACAATTAAGGCAATTTAGTGCTGCGTACGGCGGGTACGCTAATTGGCTACCCTTTTTTTCCCTTTCCCAGGAGGCGACAGGACTCACAGCAGCCCTTGTCTTCGGTGCACCACCTCTACCTGGAAGGTGTCGGTTTAATTGCGTTTAAGCAAAAATAATTAAGGGAAATGCGTGGCAGTGTTCATTTCCCTTTTATGTACATAATTTGCATCGTCCCCAAAGCGAGCTCATTGAAAGTCATTTTCCCCCCGACTGGCTATAAAGTGCCAAATTAACAGCGGAAGAATCCAGGTAAGGCTTGAGCTTGAGACGTGCTGCTCTGCTAACAGCCAGCGAATTCGCATAAACGCAACATAGAAAATAGGGGAGTAAATAAAAAAGGTACGTGAGCAATTGCCTCCGGTAATTAGGGCTGAATAGTACAAAAGGCGGCCAGGAATCAGGTCACACCGCCGCAGGATTTTCTGGATTCTGAAAATCAATACGCACCGGCGGAGACTCGAACAGCATCACTTCGGTGCCCTTCAGAATTAGAAATCTCGGCTTGTAGCTCTGCCAGGAAATGTTGTTGTTGATCACACCCTCGTTCACCCAGCCCATGTACTCGATCCGCTCGCCAACTGCGAAATTTCTGTTGTAAAGTTTCATCTGCAAAGACAAGAAGGATGCTGCATGAGTATCTCAAGGGTAACAAGCCGCAGTGGACTTAAATGCAATTTTAGTGGACTTAGTCGCCAAAATATTTATTTATTTATTTACTATACTATTATACTATTACTACTACTATTATTAAAAATACCAACTTTCATGCGAATCCCTTGATATTTTCAATTTTTGGCCGTCATTTTGAGTCCGCCATTTTTAAATTCGCGAATTAAAAGAAGCCTATATGTTGGGCCGGAACTTTCCAGTGGAAATGTCTATTTATATTTAATATTCTTTCTCCATACAAGATTTAAACCGCCCATTTTACGCCTATAGTGGATGAATTTCGAAAGATCCTTCCTTATTCCTTGTAGTATACATCATAAAGGAAACCTCTGTTCAAATTGTCAGTTTTCTAGGTCTAAGAGTTTGGACCAGGCGTTGATGTGTCAGGACTTTTCTTATTACTAATAGATAGATATAAAATTTAAAGACGTTCTTTGGGTTATGTATTTAAGATTAAAATTCAATGAATAAATTTAAAACAAAACAACCTCAAAAATCTGGAATTTTTCTTTTTTTTCGACCGCTTAAAACGGCCATTTTGCGAAGATGTTCGATGAGTTTTAATTACTAAAATGGCTATTCTATAAGAGTACAAAATCCGCTCCATGAGCACTTCAAAAAGTTTTGACTTTACCTTAGTCAATAAGCAAAAAAATGTAGCATTTTTTACGAGTCGAAATATTTATATTAAAAAATAATCTAATCTTTAAACGAAGAACAAGATGATACCAAAAGGGATTTTAAGACTTTCGGCATGGGTAAGTCGACTAAAATTTAATTTCTACCCAGTGCGCCCGAAGGGCAAGTACTTGGTAACGAGTTGATCCGTGCTTACCTGCAAGTGCGTTAAGCCGGTTACGTTGTCCGTAATTAGCTTCAGCCACTGGCTCAAGATAGCCAAGTCATCGCAGTGGATTATCCCCGTCGAGGCCCCGTTGAGGCCCCTGACCTCGAAGGCGTTGGGTCGCAGCTTGTCCGTGCCGTAGATGTATCGCGTGACGTAGGCCATCATCAAGGGCACTGTGGGTAAAACGAGAAAATCCCATTAGGACACAATTTAATATCGCTTTGCTCAACTCGCTTTTAATTCGGCCGGCCTTTTCGCTGACCACCGCGATTTTAGGTTTATGCTACTCTCATTTTGATTCGTTTTTATTTGTGGCCGGATTATTTTTGGCTTACCTGACACGACATCAACCCACTTTTTCTCGGGCTCTGAGCTAATCGATGCTGGCCGACTTCCATTGTAAACGGACGATTTGAAACCTTCGTCGGCCTTCAGTTCTGCACATGTTGCATCGTTGTCTGAGTCTGGGGTTTCTTTTGATACTGCAAAAATATTAAGGTTAGTTAACCCACCAAACATAGTTATTTGAGACATTCCATAGAAAATTGACAAATTTAAGGGATATTTTATGTAATCCAGAAAAAATATTGGTAATATTCCATATAATAGAATTATAGCTACATTTTTATATATTTACACCTTTATTAGAACCTTCGATATGCTTTTTTGGTTTTCAGTGTCAAAAGTTACGCTATTGGTTTGGTGTGTTTTCAAATTGTAAAATTATTCTGTGAAATGATGTTTTGTAATCAGTGTCGACCTTTTATTTGCAATATTTGTATACTTTTACTTAGTTTCGCTTCTAGAATCATATTTTGTATCATTATCTAAATATTATTTACATTCCTATTATATAAATTTTTATAATAATCTACCACTGTGTAGTTAAACGCAGGCTGTTAAATTAAATTCGCATAAAAAGCAAAACCAATTCAGCGTAACCAATGGAAGTTGCTGTATTTTAATGTGAAGTAAAATGATGTCACTGATAATAAAATTTATTCAATACCTAAGTGCAAAGTTGCATTGCAATCGCAATGAGTGAGTAATTGCCAGAATGACTGTTTATTAAAATCATCGTAATACCAACGATAATAATAGGCCTATAAAAAATATTGCATTCATTATACTTTGATCATCACGTACGTCGTCTCATACGACTAATTAATAATCTCTGATCTTTGAAGTCACTTTTTCTCTATTTGCATGTGGTTCATGTATGACGAGGTTGATTTATATCTTAAAATCCGTCATTGGCTTTACTCATTAAAGTTGAAGAATCATGATACAAAAAGAGTATGCAATTGTTTATCGTCTATAGAATTTTAGAACAATCATTTATATAACTATAGATTGGAAAATATGCTAGTAAAATTAAAAAGAGTAATAGCAACGGGTCAGAAACAAACCTTTGTCGATTTTCTATGGGATAATATTTTTTTTAAATCTTACATTGTTTTTGCAGGAAAGGAGTTGCCGCCCTGTAATGCTTGACGGTGAGGACGACGATGTCGCCCGCGTTTCGAAGGATGTTGACGGCGTCATCGTGCGGACAAGCCGTGATATATTCGCCATTTACCTTGATAATTGCGTCGCCTACAAATAACTGGCCGGTTATGTCGGCCGCCTGGTCTTTGTATATTCGGGAAATCAGAATAGGCAATTTGTGTTCGGCTCCTCCCTTTATGCTCAGTCCCAAACCGCCCACTTTTTGCCGGGTAATCTGCACCATACGTTCCTGCGAGAAATGAATATTTGAGCAATTTGCATAATTTACGGCAATGCGCTGAGTTGTGATGCGCAAACTGAGAAGAATTATGTTTAATTGTATATGTACATTATATCCTGTATGTATATTAATTATTTAAAATTATGCTCGATATATTTAACTTTGCACCGCTGCGATTCATTTTTTAAGCTTTAAAGATTATCTACTACTACCAGACGTGAGAATATCATTTATTTCTTTGTTAATGGAAGTATGAACAATTTTGTACTTTTAAATAAGTGCCAAACAAATATCATTTAAAACATATTTTAAAAGCTTTTTAAATTTGCAATTGAATTGAGTAAATCTTACGATAGGGTTCATAACTTCTTTCTTCTCTTTTCTAATAAAGAAATATATTATTATACCAAAAAATTAATTTTCAAAAATCAAAAAAATTCATTGTACTAAAATGATAATTAAAATTCATGACGATAGTAATCAAAATATTATCTAAACTTTTTTCTACTGAACGAACATTATGTATGAATTTATTACGATTACACTTTTATGAATTTACAATAAAATAAATTGTTTAACTTAGCCTTGACTGATTTGCTCGTAAAGTTTTTTAAAGCAAGCATAAAAGTGCTGCAAATATCATAAAACATATCACATAAAAAGTTTTAAAGCTTTTCGTTAATAGAGACAGATTTGCAGTTTCAGCGCCATTGTCTCTTCCATTTGGGCATTTTGAAATGGAATTCCTCATCGACAGCCATTACGAACAAGTGGCTACAAGTTTGGGGATTATATTTCTTGAGCATATTGCAAACCCAGATTGGCAAAGACTATCGCAAATGGGGAATTCGATTTCACGAGCAATTTGTCAATATGAGATTAAACCTGGGCAGAGATTGGTCGTTCAAGTAATCCTTCATCATTAATGTTGTTAACATAATCCGGAAAGTTATGCGCTGCCCGAAATGCTCACAGCTTAATTATTCAAATCCTAGAGACGAGAATATCATCCTGAACCTTCCCCAGTCATTTATCTTAGTGCGGGTCTTGCCTTGGGAGCTCCATACGAACATTTCATTATGAGAATTAGCATAAATAAGTATCAAGCACTTTGAGCATAGTTGCCTCGCCCGGGAACCCTTTAGCTGTAAGCATCCGAAAAGAGAAAAAGATCCGGCACTTTTAAGCCGCTGCAGGGCGTGATGTATTTTGGTTTTAAATATTTACGCCGGATTAATTGGTGTAATGCTAATGCCCCTGCAGAAGATAAGCCGGCGGTCTTACCTTGGATTCAATAGGTGGTCCATTTGTTGAATTTGTGGGTGTGACGATTTCCAACTTTTGAAGTGTTAAGAGCTCCATCGTAAGATTAAGACGGACCGGCTCCGGCTTGCTCTTCCCATCGCTCACTGTAACCATCCCGGTTCGAATCTGAAATGATTAATGGGATCCGGGAATCCAGAAAAAATTATGATTAATTATATTTTTGGGGGGAACTACACTAATTTGGTCAATTGTGGACACGCTGTGGTTTACTCATTTCACGCTGGCGCACTTGATCATTCATGCCCGCGAAGTGTTTACCTTGCACCCGAAAAGGCGTAATTAGCGTACCGGAACTAAGTGATGAATGCCGCACCTGAGCTGGCCTCCCGACTGTTCTCTAATTTTCAATGTTTGATTAAACGAATAGATTTTATGCTATTTCTAAATGGAGTCGCTGTAATCTGGATCTGGAGCCCAACCAGTGGGAACTCGTGACCGGAGTAGTTTTAAATTTCAACAAGTTTTCAATTGAAATCCAAATTTATTTGAGCATGAAATTAGAGTGCTCGTGGGAAAATCAAATCAATAACTTTCTTAAACGAAAATTGTTTGCTGGATGGTTTCATCATCGATTCAGTTCCAGTGCCAGAGCGAATTCTACTACTATATATAACACGAATGTAGTTCAAGAGAGGGCCTCGCGGGGTGAATTACTTAATTTCCAGTAAAAAGCGATAATCTGATTTGCTCCAATATTTGTTTAACTCCGTCGAATGCCAGTTAAGCGGAAGGTGAATTCAGATCAATGGTTAAACGGGCTAAATCATCGCAGGCAATTAATTCACGAAGACTTGGCGAGTGCCAACGTCTCAAGCGATTTAAATAATTTAACATCCGCCGAAGGTGGGACGAAGCGAATCTTTAAGAAGACGATTTATGGGAACGGTTGAGTGATGAATGGCTCCTGTGCGATGTAAATGTCTTTTGAGTTATATCACGACGAACAAATTGTTTCCTCGTTTCTTCGAAATACGTCTAAGTAAATAGCGATTTGGATTTAAGGCTCTTCTAAACAGCTTTACATTCGCAATCTTTTCAGTTTGTTGTTCTGAAACTCGGTACACGTCTAATTTAAATGTAATTTATCTTTAACCGAAACAAGGTTTATAAGAATTAAGGTGAGATTCAAAACATTGAACAAAATTGGGATTCAAAAGATCCTGATTACGCTGAGAGAGCAAAATGTAATGAAATGAAATGATTCAACACAAGAGCTTTAAATAAACGTAAAAAAGGACGTTCAATTCAAGAAAGGTATAAAAGATTTCGTCTAATTGACCGCTTTTACTTCTGAGCAATGTTCAAATCAGACATCCTGGATAGACATTTATTTCAATTTGCCTTTCATCAAAAATTATAATCCTTGTAAAATTGTATGTAAGTTATGCATTTGTCAAAATTGTAAAAATTTGTTTAAAATCTAATTAAGAAGTAGGTTAACACAATTTGAAATATTTTAGGTTTACATATACAAAATGAGGCAATGACGTGGTTCCACATCAAATTAAAAGATCAAAGAGTCACTTTTAGATAACTAATATTCAAAATAAAATGTAATTTAAATTGGCATTTTATGCGAAACCACAAAAGCCTTTAGTGATTCAAAATGAGCTTAAAAGCTAAAGATTGATTTAAAAAAAAATGTTCCTGCCTTTTAAGGTTGCAACCACAAGCAAATATTTCTTCGTTTCAAAATTGTTACTGCTTCTCGACAGCGAGGCGATTTCAAATAAAAGATTCCATGAAATATTCAACAAAAGACATGTTTAACTTTTAAGGAAACGAAAAGAGAAACTGCGGCGACAAAGATTAAAATAATTCACCGGTATCCTTGATCTGCTGAATAATTTACTGATTCCATTGATCTCGAGTCGTGTACCATTTAATTTAAAGATTCATTAAGTCTTTTGCAGCGATTGTTTGCTTGAAATTATAAAAAGAGCCGGTTTTGTTTCGCGTTGTTTCGAAATAGCAATAAACTTGTTTATGTTATGCGGCATGTTTGTCGATTCAGACATGATTAATTGAGTCTTACCTTTAAGTTCTGGTCCACTTTTTCCTCGATCGGAGTTGCCATTTTTGATGCATTGATCTTCATATTTTCTGAAAACGACAAAAGAAAGAAGATATGATCCAGTATTCAATTAATCGTTCATGACAAGACGTTTGTAGGCGCAAATGAATTTCTTTTTTAAATTGGTAAAAATATGATTCACCAAGAAAAATCATAATTCCATGTGCATTTTATTCAAATTTACTTTTCGATTTAATTGCTTTCGCGTTTCTATCATACAAAATAAGACAGCCAGACATGGCGAGGTATGTTGCAACTTTATTGAGGCAAAAGGCAAGACACGCATGTCGATTGTGGGGGCACTTCACGTTAATTGAGAAACACCATAAAACATAACGCACTTGAGTCCATGCTCCGGCGCAAATATCACTCCAGCTAGGTTTGGATCAGATCCAAATTTATCTCCACAGCAATCTTCGATGGGGACGTACAAACTGAGATAGTAGCAAAACGCTTTTAGTGAAGTCGGCCTGTTGCAAGAACCAGTCCTTGGCCCGAGAACACGCGTCCATAAAAAACTAATGACACAACAATTTGTAACCTGTTTCATAGGTGACACAAAGCTCCAAAGTGCCAATGTTTGGTCGCTGGTCCATCTGGAGATATTCGCACAGAATCCGCGAAATGCACACACGACGCCACAAACCGCGTCAATGTAACCCCTAATTTATGCGCTGTTAACACAAGTGGGATTATTGTTTTCCTCCACTCGCCGATTGTAGGCTCAGATTTGATTGATTGTTTTTAAGTGGCTCAAAATATTAATCAGGCATTCAGTTTCAATTAATTCCATCGCGAGTAACCACACACCTAATTGATAATTTTTTTACAGCAGTCACAGGATTATGCACTCAAAAAGCATTTCATTCACAATTTCAGATGTTTGTAGAAATATTTTTGGTTGTGTTTGAGCAAACAGCGTTCTGCGCTCTAATAAATCATTAATGGTGACATATTTAATAATTGGGTACCTGCTGTCGCTGCAGCTGCTGCGAATTAAAAATTATACGCTCGACGGAGCTGAGTAATTTTTGCTGCTCTGAGGTGTTTGGAGGTGGGTTAATTGCACACTTTTCTGCTTTGTTTTATCAAAAATAAATAAACCTCCATCCTCGTTAATTCTAAATTTATTTATGATTAATTATACAAAACTCTGTTGAGATAGTCGACATAAATTTTGTTCCAGCAAAGTTTATATCCGCTACATTATTTTACCCAGAAATATGAAGAGTTTTTATTTTTCACAAACTATGTTTTTCTTTAATTTTCCATTTTATCGTTTCCTATCATTTACGGAACTATTTATTTATGTTTCTGTTCAATATAATGTAGAGATGATTTTAAATATTGTATTTATAGTATTGTTAATTTTTTTGTAGAATGTAATGCTCCAAATTTAAATATACCCAATAAAATTTGAGGGCCTTAATAACAAAATAATATTTAATTTGAAATCTGAAATAGATCAAATATGTACAATGTTGGATGTTTGGCTAGAGGTATTAAATGAAAATTAATATCAAAAAGGTCAATGAAAAATGTTTCCCAAGATAATATAAGACGCGCGGTTTTTCAAAGTTAGTGATACACTTTTTGTCATCAAAACCCTTGAGGTACTTTCTGTCGGTCGTCGACTTATAATCTTAATATTTGGTACGAAGGAAGATTTCACAGCAAAAATGAAGGAAACGATTTGAAAATAAATAAGTTTTAATTCTAAGTAACAACATTTGGTAGAGATTGTTAAAAAATTAAACGATAATCTAGTGTATGAATATGAAATGCGTAATCATTGGTGCGTGAATTCTATTCGCACTTGATTGTTTTTTGAAGACTTAATAAAAATTTATAAAATGTCGTAAGATCTCATCTATACCTACTTATGTTAGTTATAAAATTTAATGAATGAGCCACACCTACTTTTCAGACAAAAAAATGAATGGTGGGCAAGTTTAGTACGCATGTAAGTATATTTTCTACATATATCCCCCACTGAATGAAACTTCTTACAAATAAAAAAAAATGGCATGGCAAACACATTAGTACACATACGTTAAGAGCGGAATTAGTTAATAATAAATGTAGGTGCATGTATACGTTCTGAATTATTGAATAGGAGTTTTTTATTTGTAAAACTTCAAAGCGTTTCTTGTATTATATACTTTTCTTTCTGAGGTATTATTTCCGTATTTAGGAGTTAAGAAAATTTTTTCTTGTACGGGTGGATGAAATAAATTCTCCTTTGTAAAAGAGGACGAAGCAGCAACATCCCAAATAATATTATATATAAATTAACTCACCTGGCAGCTTTTGAAGATTTGGATTTTATTTAAGGATAATCGAAAGTCACCTTTTCAATTATAAAAACAAACATATCTCCGTTTCTTCAATTCAATATTTTATGAAATAAGGTTCGGAAAATATTTGTTCAATGAAATCTTTAATTTCATTGCGCCCCCAGATACGATCATTTCAAAGGAGTGTTTTCAACCCCAAATTGAACAATGTAGATTCAGTTTGCCCCCCATAAAATTTTAATTGCAATTAAAACGTATTTATGCGAGGCGTTCACGGTGAACTCCATTCACGTTTCCTCCACAGTCGAATTCGAGAGCTCCACCTGAAAAGTACATTTTAATTCGCGCCTACCGATGCCATGTTGGCGTAATTAGAAAGAACTGAATAACCCGGTCGTGTTCAACATGCAACATGCAACACGCAACACGTTTCCCGGCTGGAACATTCATTCCCCGCAGTTTTATCAAAAGGTAAAGTCGTCTTGATGGCGCAAATATTTGCGGCTGAGATGTCCCCTTGTGGGGGTGTGAGTCTTAATGAAGATTCCTCGCAGCTCGCTGCCACGAGGGTTTTCTTGAAAAGGGCTGCAGGGAAAGGGTTGAATGCGTTATTGCCTTCGATTTTGTGCATGTCCTAGATCTGGAGCGGAGGACGCACAGCGCCCCGGGCCTCCTTAAGTGACATTTTAGAAGGACAAGAGGAGGCGTGCCCGGGCACGGTGAAAGCAACCCGTCTATTTGCATTCGTGGCAATTAAGCCGAACACAATGGGTGCAGGGAAAAAGTGCATCCACGTCACTCTGGGCTCACTCGGAGGGCGGGGTGCAGCGCACCTTGCGGGAATAAATTTAAAATTGTCGGCGTCTTGACTTCCTCGTAGGAAATTTAAAGCGTAAACATAAATCTGCTTCTTTTTTCCATTTTTTTTTTATTTTTTATATTAGGCCCAGGGCCCTCAAAGTGCACAATTTGCATGGATCGCAGTTGATGTAGGTCAACATATCACTCGGAGCCACTATCTATGCTCTCGAGCGTGAAGTAAGGGATGCTATACCGCATCATACAAATAGCTGCATTTTTCGCAGAGTGAGTGCAAAAAGCCCCGAGTTCTACAATGGGACATGCTGGAGACATTCATCTATTGACTTGTTTTCAACGACAATGGCTTTATGCTCCTTGTTCTGCTAAATGGAAACGTTGTTGAATGGAAGAGCTCCTCAATTTGCCTTTTTCTTCGCGCCTCCGCCGCTGTTGCTGTTCCCATGGAATTCTGCCCATTTTCGCATTTTCAATTTCGAGCAAATAGATAAAAGTTGCCCGCGAGAAAAAAACCTTGATTGCGATGTTCACTTGCACGATTGCGTCTCCTGATATAAAACACCTGAAACCTGAACCCTCAGCGTGGTGATAAGACATTATCAATTTATTTTTTTAACGAAACAGAGGCGATATTTTACGAAATCAATATATATGTTATATATTCGCATATATAATATCTACAAGGCAATACCTACGAAAATATAACAACCCAATATCTTACAAAATTTGTTTGTATGGGGTGGTTCGGAAAGACGTGTTCCAACAAATACCAATGAAATGTCAAAGACTGTTCGAATACCCCAACTCTAAATTCACTTCTTTATCTTTTATTTTAAGTTAAAGGTTTTTTTAAGTACACTAACCTAACACGTCCTAAATACCGGTGAGGACGTTGTAGGATTATAAAGTATTTAAAATTATACTCGAAATTTTCTATTCGCAATCTGTAATAAATATACGGAAATTAAACGAATATCCGCACTATTGTTACTTGTAGTCGAATTAAGTTGTGATTTTAAGATTACTCTTTCCACATATCCCTAAAACTACATATTTAAACCCATGGGAGTTACTCTATAGGTGTAGAAAGAAGTATTTTCATTAATTTTTAAAAAATGATTTAAGCTTAAAATGAGCAATTCCAATTTGTTAAAAAATTAGCAATTCCAATTTGTTAATAATTTAAAAAATATTTCATTCAAAATGTTTACTTAATAATCATGCGGAAAAATTACTCGATATTGACAAAAATTACAAATTCTAGAATAATTCAGTTAAGAAACTTGGTATTGACTTTTATAGTATGGCGACAAAAAAATAAATCACAAATATTTTACACATCCGCTGTTCTTTTTTACCAAATTAATAGTTAATCTTCTGATACATCTTAATATGTTAGTTTAATCGATATTAATTTCAAGTTTCGGGAATTGGATTTTAAAAACCATTTTCTATTTTCGAACAATAAATGTTTGAAAAATTTAAAATGACTGATGTAAACATTTTTTTATTTAATTTTCGATTTCAGTTTCATCGTTCTGCTCTAAATAAAAACGCAATTACAATTCTCTTTCGAATGAAATATCCATAGAATTTGAAGACTTTCTACTTCCTGTTCTATAATAAAATTGTCCTCCAAAGCATTTAAAACGCAACTGCAGTTTTCCAATCAATAGAGATGACAAGAATTGAAACGTGGATATTTATTTCAAATTCACAAAGTAAAAATGTTTTTCGCAAACTCGAAAAGCTACACAGCAAAATTCTTCATCTTGTACGTCAACTTCCTTCAGGGAATAACCTTTCAAATGCGCCATAGGTCCCACATTTTATCATGTTGCATTTGGAGGAGTATTTTTCTGGAAAAAAGGCTTCCAACAGGAGCACTCAATGTAGGTACTTCTCATGACTTTGCTTTTAACAGCCTCAAGTGAAAACAAATTGTAAACCTTTTAGCAGAACTTTTCGAGTTTTGAGAGAATTATGTAAAAGAAAGGAGCAAGTTGCATAGAGAAAAGTTCATCGGGAGGACTACTTAATTTAATCTGCTGCTAAAGGCGATGAGGCTAAACGAAGTTTCTAACCTACCTCGGTGAAATTCGATTCCCAGAATTGTTAGTTCCGAGTCAGTTTCTAAGCGGAGCTAATTCCCTGGGCGGAACGTTAACTTATTAATACTTATCACTGGCTTATTAAATATTTGCTGAAGAAGCAATGCCACGAGCTCCTAATTAACAAAGCCGATCGAACACTTAGTTGGCAAGTCTTGAACGACCGCAACGTTTGCAACCCGAACAGAGTAAACATCTCGAATCGCTGGAAAATCGAAGGAGCTCAATCGACTTGTACTTTGCAGGCCACGTGCCTGCCATCCCAATTAACCCTTTCCTTAAGGACTCAATGCGGCAAAATTGCTGAAAACAGCAGCATCACATCTGCTGGTGCAGCAGGACTTTTTGCATCCGTTCCATGTAGTGAGCACCTCTGATTCGAGCTGCATCCCGCCGGGTCAAAATACGGCAGGACACACCCTGAATTTAAAGTAAAACATTAAATGTATTATAGGCATGACACGTAGGTCTGAAGCTGGCAGTTGGCCGAAATATAAACTACGATATAAAAGTAGTATTTCTGATAAATCCTCAGCGTCCTCTGCAACTTTAGAACTTAACGCAGATTGAATTCGGTGCTATCGTCAGCCCATGTTAATCCAAAGTGTTTTTTAGAGTTAGAAACATAAAATTTGCCTTCCTTTGCTTGTCCGTAACATCTGTCCACTTCAATAAAGATAGTTGAAAAATGTCAATAACACATACTTAAATCGTTGATATCTTGTAAGAAGACTCTGCTCTCTGTAGGAATTTCGAAATTAAGGTCGTTTATGTCCATTCAGATTTCAATTAAATTAAGGGTTGTTTTGACTTATTTCTCAAATATTTGAACATATAAAGTATTCTGCAAATACAAATAGACCCATGAAGAAATCGAATCTCAGACCTTCGAATTTTTGCTTCGATGCTCTGACGGCTGAGCTGCCCTATATTTAAATATGATGAGAAAAACGACTGATCTCCCATGAAAGTTATACAGAAATTCACCAATTTCAACCATAAAATCTTCTTTGTATTAATTGCTTATAAATTATATATAAATCTTACTTTGAAAAATATTTCTTATAAAAATTACAAAGTTCTTAAATTCGCCCACATAACAAAAAATCAATGAAAATATAAAGAATTTCGTATTTGATATCATCTACTAAAAGCTGCTGTAATAAAATATAAATTTGTTGTTCACTCTCTTAATTATAATAATATAAAAAGTTTGATACTTGATAAAGTTCAACAAAAACTTTTAAAACAGAGTGGTTTCACCTGTTGCATTTTATCTCCGAGTAACCTCGCAAGTTAGCAAATTTATGTCAAAAACTTAACGATAACTGACTTTGTTCTTTCACTTTCCCTAAAGAATTCTTGCATTAAATATCTCCTCTGTGATGCTTTTGTCTTGCCCCGTTTATGAAATTTTCCTCACATCAACTAAATATTAAAGCCCTTTCATTTGTATAAAAATTACTTTCTTAGATATTTCCAACTGTATATAAAGTAAAGCAGGATAATAGCAATTTTATTTAGTATTATTATCCAAAAATACTTCAGCGAAAAGATTTTGATTTTTGTGTTCAGTAGAATAGTTCTTCAAGAAGGATTCTTTTTTTGAAAGCCTATGATAAGTACCGCTTTTGTTGTTTGATTCTTACATATTTAAAACGTGATTTACCTTTCTATATGCAGGATTATTATATCTTTGAAAAATTCAGAAAAAACCTAATAACTATGTATTTTAAAATAATTTAAAGTACTCTAACGTCTTTGAATTTGCCCATTCTTTCTTGCTCTCGGGTACTTTGCACTTTGAAATTTAATGAGGTTGGTTTTTATATTTCTTGCTCGTGCTGCATATTCATACAGCGCCCTACAAGAGGGCTTACACAGAAAGTCCCTCATTATCCGAATTTTTATATACTAAGTGCTCCTGGGTATTATCTTGGAACTGGAATAAAGCATCATCAAGATATTCATTAGTCTGTTTTTAAGGGGGGTTTAAGTTTTCTCCGTGAGTTTAAACGCATATTTTAAGAAGCAATAAATATGGAAAGAAGTCTTTTGAAGACAAAAATTAACCTGCAGGGGAAAATTTTATGTTCATGTTCAAGTACGCCCCACTTTAAATACAATTTTTATCTTAATTAGGTATATGTTAAATAAGGAGAATCCCTTTTTGGAAAGTTTGCAGTCAGTTTTATCATCTTTATCTAAAATTATATAACCCAAAAAAGTTTTAATATTTTTGAGTAAAATTACTAACGTAAAAATTTCATTAAAGTTTACATTTTGCCGACTTTTAATTGCACCCTGACTTCAAGGTTTTTATAAGTTCACTTATTAGTCACTTCTCGGTTCCGTCCAAGTGTCTGCTTCCTCCTTCAGTCACGGGAGAAGTGCGGCATGTTCCCCGGGGAGTTCAGAAAAGGGATATTTAGCACGTAAATATTGCATAATATCGCATACCATGTAGCAGTCGAAATAATGGAGTAAATTTTATCCGGCGGAAATGCGGAGTTTTGCGAACTGCAACTAATTCCGTGGTCCCTGTGCAGTGCCTCACTGTCATAGAAAATAATTCAAGCACTTAATTTTGCGCAAATTCAAACAAAAGAGCGCTTTTCGAGCTCCCGGGGGAAATCACTTGGGAGCAGCGATAAAATTCATATTTACTGAGCGTTTTGCAACTGCTCCCTGGATGAGAATTTTAAAAATTAAAAATTTGTTTTCGTTCAAACGACTGTGCTTTGAATAACTTTGACCCAAATGTAAGTATATAATTTCCGGCCTTGTGGAAAATAATTCTGAAGCTCCAGAACCTCGGCTCCATGTGTAAGTATGACTTCGGTTTTAGCAAACAATCCACCGAAAGGAGCAAGGAAGAAAAAATTAATGGTGCGGTTAGGATGAGAGATAAAAAATCGATTCCCAGGAGCATCACGCGCATAATTAGAATGGTGACGCTTTTTTAAAAAAGCAAAGTAGTTGAGAGTTTCAGGACTGTTCACAACACAGGAAATGTCATATCCTTTCTCTCTTCATTATTCCTCCTTTATTTAAATTCTAGACGAAGGATGCGCTTTCAGGGCGCTGAGCTGCCATTGTTACTGCAATGAAGCATTCTTCAGACGAAATGTAAACATAATTAAATTTACCTTTGTGAGCTTTAAGTCCTTTTTAAATAGTGTTCAACCGACATCCGCAGTTTTAATTTCATCTTCTCTAGTGCGATATGAGGGTAAAACAAACAGATCTAGGTGCCCGATATTTTTATTTACCTACTGCTCTACCTTCCCGGGAAATTATTTGCAATATCCGAATGAAAATTGTGATTACTTTCCTTCTTGGAAACTAAAATCAATGTTTTTCTTCTCGAGAAAATATTTTCATTTTATACGGAAGCATGTTTATGTTTTGCTTTCTAATTCAAACAAAATGAAACTAGTTTTTATCAGGTATAGTTACATACAGTAAAATTATATTTATTTTCTATTTTGTAATTACACTATCGATGTTTACTTGTACATATAAGAAATTTTTAAATTGGATTTTTAGAATTTTCATTTTATATAATTGTTTTGGAAGATGATACATAATCTGCATATTAAAACTTTCAACGTTCTTCGGTTTTAAGTTTAATTTTCATATTCATGACATTATTGCGATGAATACATTATTCACAGAAAAAACTTCATATTTTATACTTAATATTGAAGATTGCACGAAATCCCGGAGAGCAAGCTAAAAAGGTTTCATTTCCCACAAGGAATAATGGAAGCATGCGCTTAATTTCAAACTAAAAATAATCAACATCTATAACGAAAAAATACGCTTTGCCGTCCCACATGAATGTCACAGTTTTTACTAACATCTTATTTTCCCAAATCCTTTTGATTTCGCTTATCCCCTTTTTGGGTAAACCTATCCAGCATTAAGGCATTGCCTCCTAAAACACGCCACATCGTAAAGAGCATAAGAGTCCCAATGTACGACACTTTTTATTATGAGCTGAAAGTCAGAATTTTTTCGAGGAAAAAGCAGTCGAGTTAAATATAAAGGTAGAATCGCCGGTGAGTATGTGCCCAGCCAGTCAAATTATTTGAAATCCCACCGAGATCGGGCTCTACTTTATCGCTCGAGAAAGAAACAGTCTCTGCAAATACTAAGTGCAAGCACGGGAAACATTGCTTCCTCGCTACCGGCGATGTTTCTAAAAATGAAACCCGACTGAGGAAATCGCACACATATCCAGCACATATGTGGAATTGCAGGAAGTAGCATAATGCCATTCTCAGCGATATTCACCTGTTCCAGAAAATCACCGCCGCAAATACCCGCTGGCGGCGGGGGCGGTAGGCGGTAGGCAGGTAGCGCTGAAGGGCGTCTGCTTTTATAACCACCTCAACGGTGCGCATTCCGGCAATCACAAAAGAGGTTCGGATCGACTCTAAGGCGACTAAAAGGGTAAAAGCCCTTGTGCGGGTTCAAAGTTCCTTGCAAAAATTGTCAAATTCATTCCCTGGCAACAGGGGACAATGGCCGCCGAGGGCGTCCCCCATACCCGGGAATTCTGTCGCCAAAAGTCTTGGCCAATCGATCGCAGCAACTACAGGGGACCTTAAGCATTCCAAGAAAACCCACCTGACCAAATGCCGATTGTTTAGTGTGTCGCGTGCTTAATGAACGACCGATTGCATGCCGCCCAAGATACCTTCGCCCATTGTTGGACGACGACGTCCCCCGGGACCCCCTGGGACCCCGAGTCCCGACCACTCCGCCGAAGTGCAATAGCCGGGAATTATTGATGAGGGCCTAATGAGCATTGCGAGCCATTCTAGTTATAAATCACGGCCTAACCCCGCAATTATAAACATTGTGCCCGGAGGTCCAATAAATAAATCCCACCCGACCCCACTTATTATTTCCGCCGCGTTCAATAACTCCACTTTAACAAGGTCGACCCCAAAATTTTAGTCACATGTGCACACCACACGTAATTCATGTGACTGAAGATTGGACGGATTCCAGGTTTTTCCTAGTTATTGTAATTTTGGATTTTTGCCGTGGAGCCAACTCAATTGAATCTGGGGGATTGGGGCCAGACATCGCCAAGATGGAAACTTGATATAGGGTTCAACGGTCGAGAAAAACAGAGTTACGTAAGTTAGAAATTTTCGCGAGCTTCCACTATACTTTAAATTAGTGGACAAGCTTTCGCAAACTTAGTTTAAATGCATGAAAATTCATATTTGAATTATTCAATTTGTATGCTAATTCAGGACACAAGTAGGGTTCAAGATAATAATTCTGTTTTCCCATTAATCCAGCTCCTGCCCAGTCTAGAACAAAAAATACGGAAATTAGAATCTCCGCAAATCCATTTCTGATGTAAATTTGAGAAAATTAAAAATGCTTTTCAAAATGAGTAAAACTTATAATATCTAGTATTTTTTTAGGTATGTGTGTTCGTGCGGATTCAAATTCCCACGTTACTCAAATGCTCGGAATGAAACTTTGGCATAAAAAGCCACAAAGTTCACTGCATTCGATTTTCTTAAGCTGCTTATATGCTCTGTGTATGAACATAAAAATCACAGTAAACATTCAAACGTGCCGTAGGTTTGCGTGCATAACCGCCGCATGACTTGGAACCCGTCTTTCCTTTTAAGTCTACCAGGTTGCATTAGGCGGCTTTAATATTTCAAAACCGTTTTAAAAATTTTGTTATCCATTTGTAGCTGTTTAGTAAACAAAGAATTACTTTAAACTCCAGAGTTGAAGGACGCAGTGGCAGGATAAAATCGCAATTTCTTAACACTCTTCGTTTAATTACCAGCTTTATTATGTTATCAACATATTTTGATATATTTGAATGTACCACTTTATTAGATGTACGAAAATCGATTTCTGAGTTCATAATTAATTTTTTAAAATTGCAACTTCTATCAACATTTCAAAAACAAAATTCAGAACAACTAACATTCAACAAGTTACGTCTTCAAAATAAAATAATAATCAAAAAAATGACTATAACTGGAAATTTAACCTTGAAAGGAGTATGCATCCTCAAAAAGTTGAACTTTACGAAAATACAATGACTCTCTGCCCTGATGATCGCCTCTTAGGTTCCAAGTCGACAAGATTAGTAAGCACTCCTGATAAAAGGGACTTAAATTTCAAAGGGTTGTATAAGTTTGCAAGTGCCCTGATTTCCTCGTTTTTTGTTTTCCGCATGCTTTGAAAGCCCCTATACATGTGTACATGTTTAAGGTACTTAACACAAATTAAAGTTTCCTTCTTAGGTCGTTCATTTCGTTTATCAGGTAACCATTTATATGTTTTATTTCATTAAAGGGCAAACGAGAAGCAGTTACCTGCGCTAATTAAGTTGGATTGATTCACGAATGCAGTTTCAAGATGCAATCGCTGCAAAAGGGTTGCAGTGCAACAGCCAAAGTCCTCAGTTGATTATTTCCAGATTACATCTGCGCAGCTAAAGTTTACCGACCTTAGTTTGTGCGAATCATGTGACAGCAATTTCAAACTTTCTGTTTTACCTGGTTTCAACTGACGTTAAAACAATGTTCACCTTCTGAGTGCGACTTAATTATGTTGTACGCAATTGCTATACTTAGCTAGGCTGGTACATGATAAACTCATTTGCTTCACTCAACCTCGGGAATAATTTACTCTCATGTGAAGTCATATGTCGCAAAAATACTTTTTAAGAGGACTTTCTAAATACTTCTTTAGGATGCTTGATAAACTCGTGACCTTTAAATAAATCCCATCTCTTATTTATTCATATAAGGTAAAGAAAATTATTTTATATATGTATATGTATTTAGGATGTGGATGCTACATTTTCATACACTCCCAAAAAACTTAATCAAACACATTAAAAACCTCAAGAGGATTCTTTTTCTTTTTCCGATTACAAATTTTTCAATTTTGTGAATTAAGGTAAAGTAAATATAAACTTTGTTTTAATTTTACATTTTTTACCTTTGGGCTACAGTCAAATATGTTGCACTGTAAAATGTTATTTTTCGATTTAATATGTATGCTGAACGAATTGATTTTATTTCCTCTCAAAAAAGATAAAAATTCCACGAAGTAAAACCGATTTTAAATCTTTAAATGTTGGCAACATTTTTTTAAAAATTACACAGATATCTCGAATCTCCAAATTTTGATAGAATTGTCGATATAATGATGGGAATTTTTATGCCATGCTCAATGCGATATTTTAATAGGCATTCGAAACCATCTGAGTATTCATTTTTATAAAATTTACTGCCTTAAAAGGTTTCGCTGAAAAAGTCGATTTTTAATTTCAAATCGACGCACTTTTGTGAATGTTCAATATATCGTTAATTTAATGATGTACATATATGTTAGATTCTAATTTTATAGGATTATTTCCATTTCTATTAAATTTTACTGTTGTATGACGATTTAAGAATCTACAATATTCGTTAATTGACATCTGGTTTCTTTCAGTATAAAAACAAATCTTCAAAGTTGACATATTTTTCAAGCTACAAGTGTACTAGAAGTTGCGCAACAATTTACTCATACTTACAATTGAAGAATAAAAGAGTTCGCTTGTCCCCCATGTGATAAGAGATCGAAATTAATTAAAATTGAATGAAAGGAATGAAAAGCCACCACAAAAAAACCCGACCAGCAGAGCGAATGGTCGAATTAAGCTCAATTAAGACTATTAGAACCTTAAAATAATGAGGGTGTGAAAAGGTCGCAGCGCACTCGCCACCTTTGAACGCAAATTACGTCGACTCAGCACATTTCGGAGTTATCTGTTCACGTGCTGCGACAGAAGATAAATAGATCCTTGGGTTCGAAATTTAAATGCAAATCTTCATTGATCCCGGCGCTTGCATAGAATGCGAAACATTGTCCTTTTCGTCCTGCTGCATGACGGCACGTTCCAGATACAGCGAATCTTCGAGCTGGGCACGAAGGAGATATAATGAAGTTTTGATTTCATCTTCAGATATCTGCTGCGACAGATTCGCCTCCGGCTGACATGTCATGTCCCAAGCTAAGGGGAGGTGGGTCACCAACCCTTGGATGAGGCTCGAAACCCCATTCTTCCAGGAGGCTCCTCAAGAGCGGGCGGGGATCTTTCGCAGAATAAAATTCTTAGAGTGCTTTTTACCATGTACATTCCCTTATTATTTTCTTTTCCTTTTTGCATCGGGGAAAATTGATAATTATCTTTTTTACAATGGAAATTTAGGACAATTCCTTTTACGGTTTTTTTAATTAGAACGACGAGAGAAGCAGAGGCTCCAAACAAAACAAGCTTTGTTATTGGATTAATTGCTAGAGGGAGGTTAAATTGCTTTCGTCTTAGGAACGCTCCCTGGTAATTGGTTTTAAGCTTTATTGTGAAATGCAAAATGGAGTCTCGGAATACCAGCCCTTAAAATATTTTAACTATGAACAAATTTGATGCTGAAAAAATAAATACAAAGTAAGGAATTCAAAGCAGAAATACACGTGCAAAATACATATAAAGACCTTTTGTGTAACTATAACGAGTAATTGAGACATTTTCTTAGAATCGCTTCAAAAAGATGTCGTTTTAATATCAAATCAAGGAGTGGGAGTTACCTACCCTTAGTTATTTCATGGAAAAATAAATTTGGGATATAATATCATATTTGAAATATACAGTGGTGGATAAAAAAATTAGTTCAACAGCTAATCATTCAAAATTTGATTTGGTTGTTCCTTCAATGGACGAATTAAAATAAATAAATCTTTGTACATTTAGTATAGTAAAAAGTGTACTAACAGAATTTAAAATACATATATTTTTATCTACATATTATTGTGAACTTGTAAATTTGTTACTTTATTTTTCACTTTTACTAAATATTTTTTCCGCCACTGCATATAAACAGCATAATTGTTCTAAAAACACTCAACTAAAATTGGTCAATAATAATTTTATTTCTTTCCCCCGTAAATCAATTAATCAATTATATGGCGTTTCTAAGAAATAA
Source organism: Tolmerus cingulatus (assembly GCA_959613345.1). Classification (NCBI taxonomy): domain Eukaryota; kingdom Metazoa; phylum Arthropoda; class Insecta; order Diptera; family Asilidae; genus Tolmerus; species Tolmerus cingulatus. Next base: position 6,183,663 of record OY390708.1, read on the forward strand.
TGTAATTAATGATTTCTCTTAAATTGTGAAACATTAAGTATACTATTTAATGTATGATTGGCACTTAATGTGAATTTATGTAATGAGATCTTTAATTTTGATGTGAGCAATTTCCGTTTTGCCTTCACCACAAGGATGAAGTGGAAACCTCTTGAGGGAAAAGCAAATTGCACAGTAACTCAAGTCTTACAATTAACACACATAAATTATCCTTTCCCTTTATGGTCAATGACAATTTCTATTTAATTATAAGATGTAAACATCTACTCGATAATTATCATGGGTTTGGTATTCGGGTCGACCTCAAATATTCTTTCTTAATACACTATCTCTCCTCAAGAATGTTACAATAATTAACGTAAATATTATGATTAATAACCTGATATCAACGTATTTTAAAAATTATAAAAAAAATCATCACTCAGAGATCAGTTTACAACACAGTATGAAATGTAACTAAACAAAGTTAAAGTTAATGCTTTTTCGCAGAATTAATCCGCAGTTTGTTTGCTGTATGAATAACGTATATGCATATTCCATTTGACCAGAACTTTCCGCAACATACAGACGTAGGCCGGTTAATAATTCACTTCTCCAAACAGCCTCCGGTGCGCAATACTCGCTTTTAGCACTTGTAACATGCTACTCTAAAACGCAAATAAAATTCCAACGAGTAAAATCTAATTTGCAAATTGTTAGCAGATTTGAACGATAGCTTGTCATCGTTGTTGGGAATTTTATTGGGACTTTAAATGGCTGGGCAAGGACAGTTTGCAAACGTAAAAATGGCAGTAAATAATTAAATTTGGTGCCCCCCTCCCGAGTTGATTGCTCATGACAATTCATTAAATATTCTGCAAAAGGGCTTACCAATTATTTGCATGAAATTATTTTATAGCGAAATTGATCGAAAAACGTTTCTATGGTAATTTAATTCGAGATAAATAATGAATTGTCCATGATCGGTACAGGTGCAAGTGTAATTGAGTTATTAGTCTTTTCGGGAATTTGAAACATTAACATCACGTAATAGCAAACACCCCATAGCATGAAAATATGAAAATGTAAACTGCAATTAAATTTCAAATAATTAGGTACTAGGAATCTTGTTTTGGTAAACATAGAACGAGAAAATACAATTGGCTGTTTGTCCAAATTAAACTTTGATCGGTATATTTAGAATTGAAATGCCCAACATTTAAAATTAATTTCTTGGGAATTATTTGGTGTATCATTCTCGTTGTGATATAAAAGTACCTATTTATTTAAAAACAAAACTGCATAACATCAAAACATTTCATAGTAATCGAACGCGTAGTATGAATTTTAATACGTCGTAAATGTTGTTTCGGAAAAAACCTTTTTTAATTTATGTATTTACATATTTAAAGCAAACATTAAAAATGAATTTTCCCAAGAGCTTAAAAGCTTTTTATTATTTTTAAAAACTCCAATTTTCAGCTCTTGAAATTTTTCTCATTTTTCAATTTGCGCAGTGTGCCTACATAAAATGTTTGCAATTTCCCTCAAAATATGTTTAATTATTTATTCTTGAATAAAAGCTACAATCGAATTTTATTGTCCCAACGTTTAAAAATTTTAAAGAAAAATAAAAATGTTATATTGTTCTGGGTAGATATTACTTGCGGTTTTTCCGCAATGCAATTCGGAACAAATTTTAGGAGTTTGGAAATAGTTAACAGTCACCTCTTGGCGAGAAATAGCATCCAAATAAAAATTAAATAATCATTATTATTTTATTGCCTAGTTAGGTAGTTTTTAACGATTTTTCTATGCATTCGCAACATCGTAGTTTTGATAAAATTCAAATAAACGTTATCATCATATTTTTAATATGTATTTGCTTACTACATTCTAGGGCAACAGACTATATTCACTGGAAAATCCGTAATTTAATAGTCTACGCACTTTTATGTGGGATTCCTCTGAGAAGGATTATTAGCGAATCGTATTTGCGTAAAAAGATTAAATTCATAATTTTTAGCGATTGTATCATATGCATATGTTTGTAAAGAGCTCAATGCAAAATACCCTGATATCTAAATGCTCTGATCTTAATTAGATCGTAAAAGGAACGTGGCTATTAAGTTAACTATTACAATTTTTTATAAATAGACAGTTGCTGCATAAATGTTCAATAAATTCTAGTTTTTTTGGTATAGTTAAATCGACGTGGGAATGTGATTATGCTTTTTAGAGTTGTCACATTATTACCGGACTATTGGAATACCTGCTGAGTCCGAACGAAAACAATCCGAGACCAGCAGTGAAATCTCACGTAAGTGAGGTGAGAACCAGAGCAAGGTTCGCGATTTATTAACTCATTTACATCGCGAAGCAGCGTCTCAAGACGGCGGCTTTGACGCAGTGGTCCAGAAAGACGTTTCTCGAGGCCTATTCGCGAGCTGCGATAAATTGGCTTGCGACAAAAACCGCGGCTAGTCGTTCGGGGTAAATCACGCCGAAGCCCACCTGAATCGGGCCGCCGCGAAATGGGCGCGAAGTGCGAGAGGTCAATTTTAGCATCTTCATATGGCACACTCCCAAATATGGGAGTAGTCATGTTTTGGCGATCTCCGATTTTCGATTCTGGCAAATTCTTCCCAAAACGGAGCGGTCTGGCCCGCGGAGTCACCGTTACGCCATAAAGAGCAACAAGAGGCTGGCGAGTGACCGGTGTATCGCGCGTAATTTCGCCAGGTAGGGTCCAGGTAGACGCAGAGTCTGTTTCCCTTCTCCTGGTCCCGGCAGTCCTCCTAGTTCGTGGCTCATTATGAGATTTTCATCTTCACCACAGGGCAACAATTGCATAATGGTCCATTAACGCCGTGGATAACACAACCCATTTCGTCAAACAAATCTCTATAGCAAAAATTCTATGACAGCAAAAAAAGTTTGATGTAATTTCGGATTATATAAAAGTTTGGAGTCAAATTTACCATAAACATTTTAGACTGATGTTTTACCGTCGTAATGTGGACTGGACAAATGGACTATTAAATTAAGGCTTATTTTTTAAAACAATTCAAGGCCATTTTGGTATAGTTAGTTATTATTTGCGTCTTAATACGAGCATTACTATATATAACATACATATAATAAACATATCGTTCCTTTTCATTTTGACATTCATATGTATGCATATATACCGAAATGGTTGAAACGTTACAGCTTTTGAACGAAATCAATAAACATGAAGGCCGGAATTTGTTACTACCAGGAAATGATTGTAACTAGGGATAACGATGAAATAGTTGGGGACGATTATATAAAATTAGAATAATGGTTATGTATATATTTATTTATATTATTCTTCATAGTTTTGAATCAATGTAATTATTTACTCGTACTCTTATTAAGTAAAAATAAAGGTAACTTATCAAAAGCCAACGCTTTAAAATAAAACCTCGATAGATATTAAAAGACTTGTTACGCATTTTATTAAAAAAAATCATAATTTGTGATCAACTTTAAACCTCATCGCATGGCTTCCATGATTGGGTTGTGGACTAGTTTTGTTAATCGAAATTAAAAAACTTTAGATGATTCGTTTTAAGTTTGAAATGGGTTTTGCGTGTTTTCGATCAATTTTTTTTTAACTTTTAAGTTGGTGGGATCTTTATGAAATTATTATCGCCAGACTTGAAGTCAAGATTAATTTAACTCTTCAAAATAATAGTAAAATATTTAATAATAATAATTTATTGACCAAAATTTTGCGTAAAAAACATAAAGAGGATAGGTAAGTCTTTGTTTATTTTCCATTTAGGGAAGACATTATATTCTTTTATTATTGAATATGTAAATCTAGAGTGTAAGTTATTAAAAAAAAAATAAACTCGTTTCGTTTAGCATTTTATGAATGCTTTATAAAGGGCTGTTTTGTTTATTTTGGAAACATTATCATATTTGAAAAGTAGTTTTGTTCGAAAACTGAGCGATTGCGACCACTGCGAGGCCGGCGAACCTCGGGAAACTTCACCAGGTAGAACCAGGTAGACACGGAGTCTGTCTTCCCTGCCCGTCCCCCGATCCCGCCGTTTGTAATGCTATCCATCTCCCCCCCGGAGCACCGCGTTACATAACGCCCCGCTAAGGTCGTGGAAAACGTAAGCACGGAAGGTCATGTTTACATCGAGCAGCTCGCGGAGCCCCTTATCGACCATCTCGTCGGCCTCGGCGTGACCTGTTCATCTCTCGGGGGCTCCATCAGAAGACGCTGGATGCTGGATGCGGGCGTGCTCCGTGAAGGAGGATGCTATTCAAATCGCGTGACATCGGGGACCCAGCGGCCTCCTGGCCCCGTCCGATCCAGAAAACGGAAACGTTCTGCGACGGGGCCCCGGGAGCTAGGCGAGCCCCGGCCAGGGATTTTGGCCCGTGCATGTTGCTAGTGCTCCGCATCGACACCCGTGCCTGCCATGAATCAGTAATGTCCCGAAGATTTTCGTGGAGGATGTGGCCAGGAATATAAAAGTGTCACCGTACGGGGTAACCAGTGGCGCGGCTGCGGGGCTCCGGGCTCCGGGGGGCCCTGTCGATTATTCCTTTATTAAGCACATAAATTCGTAAGGAACGTGAATCGGGCCCGCCGTCAATTATGCATGACATCCTCCTTATTCAACCGAAGGATTGCTCTACGCACGGAGCAGGATTTTTCGCTCGTTTATTGATTTCTCGTGCGAAGGACAGGACAGCCCCGGGAGCATTATTTATACCTCCGCCTGGCACCGCGTCGAGTCCTGCCAGTCCCTGCCCCCGCAATTAGCGCGATGACTGGCCCTTCCGGGGCCCTGGCCACCGCAGCCCCGGCCACCCGCAACCAACCAGTGCGTACTTACGGTTTTTCTGTCTTCCAGTCGGATCGAACAAAATCAGGAGCTGCACCACGGCACAACAGTTAGCCACCGCACCCTCCGCGCGGATCACACCAGCGAGCCACTCTCGCACATCCTGGGCACCTGTCCGCGTTTTTGAGCCCGCTGCTTTTCGCGATCGGCCGGCACTGTCCACTCTGCGGCACGATAATCAGATTTTTGTGTTTTTATTTTTCCCTTTAGCACTCACTGAGACCCACTCTGGAAATTCAGCACTCGCGGCTGACAGCTCTTTCCTCGTAATTCGCGACGGCCATTCTGGTCCCCTACTGTTTGGAAACATTCACTCCGGAGGTAATTTCCCTCGAATTCTCTACCATCTGGGAATTTCCCGGAGTGCCGCGCTACTCGCCGCCAGAGCGGCGGGAACAGCTGAGTGGCCGGGCTTTCGCTTTACTTTGGTGGGAGTCTCGGCGAGAAGCGGTTCGGGGAAAGCTCGATCGATTTAGCGGTCGTCTTCGCGAATTTAAAGTTAAAAAATTAAAAGCTTTCTTTCGGAAATCTGAAAACTCTGGAGGGAATAAGGGAACCATCTTGGATAAGAACGGTAAAACACTTGTCATGTCCACCAGAAGATGTCTCAGCATTCACTAGAAATCTAATAACCGGACATTCTCTCTACTTGACCCAACTTCGGTTTTTTTGCAAGTCCCTGCTAGTTAAGAATACTTTTAATTATATAATAAAAAGAAACCTAAAATAATAACAAATTCCTATAATAAGAATAATTCATAAAAAATTTGTAAATCCTTTTCACATTTACGACACATTTTGCTTTAGTTAATACAGTAAAGGAACAATTGTTTACCAATCGTTATAAAAATGAAAGTTATCTATATTTATAAATACAAGAGAAAGGTAACCGGTGTAGGCTAGCGATTTTAACGTGTCGCATAGCCTGCGTTTTTTCTTAGGTGACCCAGAAGGTTTTGTTTTATTTTTCACTCAATTGTTCTAAATCAATCCAATGCTAGTATAAAATCTTATTTAAACGAAAATTGTGGGACTGAAAGATATTTAATTCAAGTAAATTTAAAATCATTCAGAAAATTTTAAAAGATAAGGTATGTGTTACAACTTTCAATTTAATATTAAAAATCTGTATACGGTTTTGAAAGTTGCAGGCTTATTTTATAATTGATTAAAGGCGGATTCGAAAAATACTTAATAAGAATAGATATTCGTGCTGCTTTTTTACCTTGTTGTCTCTAACAAAATAAAGAAGTTATGTGGAAGATAAAACTTCCTTCAACATTATTGAAGAGTAATTTAAAAATAGTGTAAATAATTTTATTTTAATTTTCATCAACGAAGAAGGGTTAAAAATCATAAGATCATAATGTAGATATTATGTCTTATAAGATATTTGGGAAACTAATTGCAACCGATAAAATTATTCTTCAGAAAAATGTTATTAAAATTTATAGGGACATATAAATAATATATAATATACAACATGTTTGTAATGTATATAGGCACGTTAAATTAAGATTAACCAATCAGTAACTTCAGCGTTTCATCAGCAGAGAACGGATAAGTGCTATTTGAATGTCAAGACGAAATGTTAAGATGTTAAATTCGAATTAAAATTGTCTGAATTCTGAAGTTTAAGGGGGAATTTTAAACTTAGTCTATCATATGAAGCCTCGACACAGAAAATCACGCATGCTGTGATTAATGAATCCCTTAATATAATATTATGTGACACTCACAATTCGCACAGCTTTGTTTTAAACATGGCACTTCGTAATTGACAAGGAACATACAATAATATTCTAAAAGCGTTCTTCAAATTGTCGACTCCTTGTTCGGTTTACATTTTGTGACAAAATTCAACAGAAGTTATCCACTCCATCAATCGCTTGAATGGAAATATATTCTCAGACTCAATGGTACATCTTATCCCAATAAGACAATAAAATGCTTCAAGCGAGCTCTTCGTCGCGCTTTTATATTTTTATTAGGGCCATGAATGGGGCAATTGATTATAAACTCGGGGCAAGATTCCATTCAATTCCAAGGGTGAATTCCTCCATGACATAACCCATGACCAATATGCTTTACGTCCATTCACTTCATCTCCATAAATCCGCCCCGAGTGGCTCACTGATTCGCACCCCCACCCCAAACAAAGGTCCTGTTTTGTTTGTGTACGGCCTCAATGCGCCCCTGAGGTTCCATACACCACCACAACCACCACCCACTTTATGGTGTCATTTTACGGAAAATTCAAATGGCATAAATCCTCTATAAAAGAGTTCATCTAGGCTGAGTACATCCATCCGACCCTTGCGGAGGAGTTGCCCATTTACAGCAGTTACTCCTATCAATACGCCATCAGGATCGGAATCGAAGTCGACGGAGTCGTGATGCGGCCTAACAAGTGTAAGGACCTATAAAAATATTGTTATCCCTGAAAAAGTCGTACGATTCGTACTCGCATTAGCCGCTGCCCTGGAGCGGCCTCATCCACCGACATCCCTGTAATTATTCTGGAGCTCCGTGCGAGTGTTGATAGAAAAACTTTTTATGGATATATTTGCCGGGGTTTATTGTTATTGAAAGAAAACAAAACTCTCAGCGAGTATATCTTTGCTACATGGGGTTTGCCCTTTTAGGCTGCTTCCCTGTTGTCTAAGGGAGTCCTTCGGGGGTTGGGGGAGGGCGTGTAAGGAAACTCCTCATCCGCAAGGAGGATCGAATCAAAGTTTTCTTCCCCGGTGAAGAATCAAAACGGCATTAAGCAACTTCTGGCAACGAGGGCTAAAACAATGAGACCGGGACGCGTGGAAAAGTAATTACTTACATGAATTTTATGCCCTAAGAAAGTTTTCGCTTTCGCCCGCCCTCGAGTACCTCTATATCCTTATTTCAACTCGGTCCGAAACGAACGCTATTCCAAAAAGTCATCCGATAGTTGTTCCAGTTTCGTGTATATTCTATTATTACCCTTGGATTTCTGGTGCTGGTCCCTCACTTTCCGATGGAATCTCGTTAGTTTTGCTTACCGCAGAGCTGTGCATTAAACATTAGTGCCGAGGATGGAGCTACACCTAATTTCATGGTGACGGATTTTATATGCGCTATCACCTGCTCTTTCAGTTGTATTCGTATTTGTTTAATACAAATTGTCCCACTCAGGTACACCTGGGTGTGCTGCACGAAAGTGTCATAACTCGTGCACTAATTAATTAAAATCCAAAACTCATCCATAGTGAAGTGCTCGAGCAATGAAAAACCAATCTTGCACGCTGCCAAGGAATAAATATGTATGTCTGAGGGCTTCCTAATAGAATTTCATTTGAGCTCTGCTAATAAAAGCACCCGGGACTTTTGCATTAAGGCTCCGTCCTCTCGGCCAGCTCTAGCAGTCCTTGTTTACTGCTGGGATCGTTTGTGCAGCATAAATACCGTACACACTTGAGGCACATTCATCTCACGAATTAATGCTAGTTACAAGGATTTTACTTTATTAAGCTCCAAGTTTTGGAGTAGATAATCGTAAATAATTGGGCTAGCAATTTTAAAACTCCTAACACAATTGCAGAGTATGTTGATGAACTACACTTACATTTACTATAAATTAATTGCAATGAGATATTCACTCCAAAAATATGAAATTATTACTAAAACTAACACATTTATCCTTTATAATAACTAACAATTAATGCTGGAGTAGTGAAATTTGTAGATAATCGAAGTCAATGGTCGAACTTTGTATAATGATGGATTTTATTGTAAAAATCGTAAATCTATAATAATTTTTCCGAAAATCAATGCTTAAGGAGTCCAATCAAAAATCCAATATTCATGTTTCAACCTTAAAAACGACGGGATTTCTGTACAAACTTTCATTTCCTATTTTACACCCCCTATATAGGGGATGAATTTCTCAAAGCGGTTAAATACGGCATTGTTAATTTCTAACCAAAAGGTTGAATCCCAATTTTTGTGGTTTTAACTAAAACAAAAAAAGAATTCCTATACAAACTTTTATCTCCTATTTAACCCCCATATAATGTACCTATGTATGTAGGTCACAAAAGAAATCTACTGTCGAATGTTCACGTAATTAGCTTTAGTGGTTTCAGCTCGGTTTTGATGAATCTGCCAGTTATTCAGGACATGTTCTTTTATACTTACGTATTATATATAATATAGGTACGTAAATTATTTTATTCAGCGCTGATATTTGGTACATATGTATATTAATAGTTATGCCCGCTACAAGCGTAAATGTTAGCATTTCGGAAAACAAGAATGTTTAAGGAATAAGCCTACCGCCCCTAAGTGAAAAGTTGGTATCAAAAAATTGTTTACTTACCCCTTGAGTGGGATGCCCCGTTGAAAAGGGTATTTAAAAAAATTATGAAATTTATTAAAACATTTTACAAAAATTGGTTCGGGGAAAACAGCAAAAACAAATGTGTACATGAGGATTTGGGCATATACCTAAAATACTATAATTTATATAGCTTTATAGCACTTTTGGTTACAGTACTAATAATTTTGGTTTATAAATATTAAACTTTATTTTAAATAGGCTTGATTGTAATCCTGAGCTGAATTTATATAAGACCCTTTTGAATTGATATTTTAAATTTTTGTTTGTAAAGATCCTGTTATTTGGCTAACTAAGTATACTATAACATCTACTAAAATACAAATAATATATTTACTAATTGTACTCTGTATGCACCTACGATAAACAAATCTTCCAATATTTGTGTTCTTTTAAACAAAATGTGGAGCCAGTGAATTGCTTTATACTTTTTCCTCAAAATGGTCTTAAAGTAACTAGAAACACGTTGCCCAAATTCATTCAAAATTCCGCAGAGCTTATTAAAAAAACCCAATTTAGCATAATAAGGCTAAGTACGCCTAGAATTGTAATCATTTATAAGGCGGTCCTTAATTTACTGACATTCCATCAGTCGCGTCCGTCTCGACAGTGCGGCGGTGTATTCCCATCGCTTTAGCGGGAAATTAAAATTACGGCAATAGGATTTCCAGAGTATCCGTCATTTTTCATTTCTTGCATGTACGACGGGCCAGGACAGCGTTTTGAGCGGATTAATCTGCTCGAGAGGTTTTCCTTTCCCTGGCAGCTTGTAGGCCTTCCGGGGGCAGATCCTGGATTGCGGAAGGACCTCACCGCAAGACACGGAGCCAGACACCAGCCATCCCTAGTACCCGTACACGTCGTCTTTTTATGTCCTCCGCAGCGTAACTTCCTCCAAGTTTTCTTCGTTTCCCGGGATTGCTCGTTTGCTTAATGACCACCTGCTCACCGCTCAGTAATAACAAAACTTAGCTCCTTTTATTATTCATTTGTTTGCCGGATGATTATTTTTTGTGCTCCGCCAGGACTCTGCGCAACCTTGATTGAGTGAAGACTGAGGGGAGTCAGCCATACGTTCAGATTCGTTTTCATTTTGCGATATTTGCATATTCGCCAAATCGGTAGGTAAAGTCTTCGTTTAATGAAAACGAAGCAAATTACACATTTTTCCGGGAAATTTTTATTTAAAGGGAAGGAGAAATTTAACATCAGTCAGGGAATATGAAATGGTATGCTTCAGGAAATACAATGTGTAGCCATCTCGTAACGAAACGAGCTGTAGTAATTTCATCATTTTTACTTACTGAATTGAAATTATTCACTCAATGCATTTACATACATTTCGTTAAAATATCAATACTGTAAGAAACTTCTAGCTCATCGAATTCAGCTACAGACTTAAAAGAGTAAAATATGTAAAATTAGGTAGGCAATACAAAAAAGCTTTTAGGACCACTATAGACATTTTTATTAAAATCCATGAGAAGATTTTTTCCTCACGACTTTGTTCAAAATATAATAATAATAATTTTCCAATGTTCATTCAATTTATTATATTTATTTATATTTTATATTTTTTCCGGCGCGTTAAAATCTCAATAACATATGTAGAATTTCAAAAGGTTGTAATATCCGTTTTCGATCAATATCTTAAAGTAAGTTCTATTGACATTCGACTTAGTTACTACCTTTCCATTTTCAATAGTTCCTGATTTCTTTTAAAAATGCTTTTATTACTAAATTTAGAAAATTTTACACGCAATGTTGTTTATTATTACGTTTTAACTGGAAGACAACTTATTTCGAAAAACGTTCATACTATCTACGAATAATTAATTGTTCTGAAAAGAAGTCTTAAGTGTACCTCAAGGTTTTTATTTGCAGAGATAATCAAAAATAGTACATACTTACCTAGTCATTTATAAAATACACTTTGTGGTTTGGCAGGAAAACGTCTTTTCTCGTGATAATCTTGGCAGCTTGAGTTCAACAAGTAAAAGCCTTTGAAAGATTTTTCCAATCCAACGTGAATAAATTATTAGCAATTGAACGACATTTTCCTGAACTCTGTGCTACTGAAAAATATCGTAAAAAGGGTCGAGGATGATGACCTTTTCAAATTAATTATTAAAAAGCGATTTTCTGTTCTTCAAGTGAGAAAAAAAACTTTTTGTTTCAGACTTTCTTGTTGCTGCCGGAGAAACGAGTCCTTTCGTTAGAATCCGATTAAGAAATTTTCAAGTATAAAGTTTTTTTTTTCAGTTTTACGTTCAACATTTTTAAAGGTGAGAACTTCTCTAGGATTTTTGAGCTTAGTTCTTTTTAACAATCTCTTTTACAAGTTCAATTGTTCTGAAGAGTGCTTTTGTAAATAAGGGAAGAAGTAATGAAGACGGTACATTTCCTAGAAATGTTTGCAGTATCGTGGCATTTTTCTATCACGGTTTGTTAGTTCATAGAATTAAATTAAAAGACTGTAAAGTCTTAATGAGGACTTTTGAAGGTTTTGCAAAGATGTTTGAAATGCCGGTAAATAATTAAGTGAAGTATACTGTGGTGTCTTTGGAGACAATAAAATGAAACTAGAAATCACAAATTTTACAACAAAAATTCAAATTACTTTTAATTCCTTTCAACTTCAGTACAGTGTTAGGTCCTTTGCTGTAAAACACTAAAATACAGCAATTGCGATATATTTAAATGTTTAAAGTGACTGTTTTTAAAACATTCATCGCTGCAGTATATCATATACCCACTAAATTTTATTAATAGTTCGTAGAGTAAATTTACTGCACTTTTACAATCCAACCAGTAAATATGTATGTTAGTTCAACCTTACTTATTGCGTTTCTTTTTAAAAATATGCTAAATATTGAAGTGTAAAATAAATATGGCATTTTATTTCCCATGATATTGAACTTTTATTCGTTTCGGCCCAATTGATCTAAATACTATAATTTTTCCAAGTGTGTGAGCAGCTCCACGGACTCTTTGCCAGTTGAACTTTTAAATGCGATTCGAATTTCCAATTCCCGAGCAATTTTGAACGCCCTCGAGAGAATTTGGAAGGATATGCATTTAGAATGGTCGGAAACACTAACTTGGATCGAAAATTGTCGATATAAAAGTTCAAGACACTTGAGGGCACGAAAGTCGAAAGGAATGACATTCGCAATCATGGGAAGCCCTGAAGGATCGGCCTGGCGTCAAGGTGAGATGTCGTTCTGATGGAATAGTTTCGAAATTGTTCCGCCAAGATCCGATAAAATGTTTAGTAGCATCGACTGGTCATTGTCCGGGGGAGCGCTTAAACTTACATTGCTCCGTGAAATTCATGCTGCATAAAAGGCGAGCCGAATGGCTAAAAATGGCCCTCCGCCCCGTCGCCGGCCAGGTGATTCGCCCTCGCCGTGTTTGTAAACTATTCCGCCTTTTCCATTGAAAGGACTCGCAGTGGTGCTTACTGCAAATTATCCTCACGAAAAGGCTCGAACTATTGACAAGTCCTCGGGCTTTGTGCTCGAGCGTCAGCGGCTTTTTTTTCACCCTCGGTTTTTTTATTGTTCCCGGCTATTAAGTAAATTGTTACGTTGCCCTCGGGAACATACGTTCGTTAGCGGAAACATGCACCTCGCAATTTCAGCTCAAATCAACTCCTTTATTGGTCTCTAATTAGCCGGAGCTCAATGTTACTCCGCAATTCGATGCGTCGTTTTGTTTTTCATTTTCATTTTACTGCAGGTACAAATGCTAATTTTATCTAATATAAAATTGATGAAACCTCCCACCCACCTATCGTTCATCATCCGCCGTTCTTTAAAGCATGCCCATTTGTGAGAATTCAGGAGAATGTTGCTTCCTTCAAATGTTCAGTCGACCTAAATTCATTTCAGCAGGTATCCATCAGGAACATTTTCATGAATAATTATTCATTAATATCAAAAGAGCTACTTCTATTCAATCATGCACAGTACAATTTGCAAAAACTTGCGACTAACTACAAATAATCGTCTGTCGGTGGAAAATCGCGCTCTTAAATGAACGAAACAATGGTGGAAGTTTGAATTAATATTGTATTATCATTATATTTTATTATTATATACATATTATGCACCCGTCACAGTTCATTTTCTCTGGAATACATAGAAAAATTATAACTATTCAGAATTTTTTGTTTTTGTAATTTTCTATTCCTAAAAATATATAAGAAGTAGCTATAGACAAATTACGTTATCTACGTAATTTTTTTATTCATTTCCGACAATAGAGGCAGTTGAATTTTCCAAAAAATAATTGTATTAGGTATATTAGAAATATATTGTATTAGGTATATTAGAAATATAAGTGTATAAACCAAACTCTTAACAGTTTCAAATAAAGAAGTTATTTCATAATTAAGATTTTCTTCAATATTTTACCGATCTGTGTTGATTGTTTGACTACAAATGGAAGGAAATTATTTTGGTAATTATTAATTCAATTTAGATTTGATATCTTTGATAGGTTTGATAATTTTCCAGGTTACTGCAATTTTCTGGTACAAATTATGGATTATCCTAAAATAAAAATAAATTTACTGGAGTTTGTACAAAATTCTACACGAATTCTCAGAATAAGAATTATTTTATTTAACTTAGATTGTTTACTTCTTATAAAAAAATGCGTCCTCGTCACTGTCGAATTGATAAGTGAAAAAATGTGTTTAGCTTTAATTGGTTAATTTCAAATATCCTTGAAAGTGTTGTTTACAATGAGATAATGGAAATGTCCTTAATTTAAATTCTCAACTAAACTCACGAACGAACTCGGCAGCAAAATATCAATTTACGTATTTTCAAATAAGTTAAATCAGTTAAATATTTCGGGATGAACAAGGACCTGATAAAATTCTTTTTATATTGTTACCACTTTTGACTCTAAATGAACAAATCTACAAAATTTTCTCAAAATACGTGAGGAGCCTTAATTTGTAAACATTTTAATGTTAAAAATGTATCTTTGATATAATAATATAGAAGAAAAAACAGAAATTCGTATCATTTTGGGAAAGAAGGAAACAATTTATGATTTGTGGAGCTGCATTCGTTTCAAATATGCTTCAGATACAACGGCATAAAACAAATACGTAAATTGTCTAGTAAGTCTAGATATCACAATCAGTTTAGCTAGGAATAATTCAAAGCCAGTAATTTTGAATATATTAGCCGTTGTTGGAAAACTAAATAATCAACGAACACCAAACAAACAATATGATTGTGATACAATCCATTGGATGACGCTGAAAGTAGCCAATTATTTAAATGCAGCATCCCACTTCCTCCGCGGCATCTCTTCCCGCAGGATAGGGAATATCGACATCGAACATGAACAAACGGATTTCATCATGAAACTATTGGTGATTGTGCCGTCGATGCTCCCCTTTCGAGCTGCCAATAAAAGTTGTGTGTTCCGCAGCCCTTCGGAGCCCTTCGGAGTCCTTTTTCCATATTGTTTCACGTTGCTTGCTTATGTCTAATTCACTTAACGAAAAGATATTTCTCACGGACGATTAGGTCCGCCTCCAGCGAGCTGAGCAACTGTAGGAAAATATGGCTCAACGGGCGGGCCCACCCTCAGAAATTTTTTATGCTTGAACTGGAGTAATTTTGAAATCAGTGCAGTTCAATAAAGTTTTATTATACTACAAATTGCACAGTGGTACGGCGTACTTGCGCCCCCTGCATGAGCCCATTTATGGATTCAAATAAGGGAGCTCGCTTGCTCACTGTTCGGAAGTAAGTGACCCCATGAGGGGAGGATTTTGTGCGAACCAATAATCATATTAGATATTCAGACACCTCAATGCTTCGGTGACGGTGATGGGGTTGTAATTAGTTAGTGCTAAGCCGACCTCCTGGAGTGTTACTAAACACTTATCAAAGAGATTTGACGAGTGAGCCGCCACTTTAACTCACGTAAATAGGTGCGTCCTTCTTCAGTTACTACTTCAACTATAGTCCGCAGTCTGAAGTTCTTACAAAAGGGATTTTCGTAATCTGTTCGCATCACTTACGCGCAGGAAGCGAATAAACAAGCTCCCCATCACCGAATTAATCATAGATTTCTGCTCACCGGAAGATATACAAGAGCAAACCCCTACGTAATCCAGTAAAATGCAAGTTTCGTGTCTAAACACGGTGTTTTCAAAAGTATATTTTCGACACCCACTTTGATCTGATCAAATGTTACCCTCTCTGAAATTTCGAAAATAGTCTGTTTCCATGTTTAACCAATTTCCTAAATCCAAACATTAAATAAAATTTTGATTAGGGGGAAGTGCTTTAAATTAATGAAATCGTGCTAAATTGGGAGAATCATTAAAAGTGCTTTCATGTTAAACATTGAAATAGAATGAATCATTAATCAAATGGAATACGCAGTGTTTTATTCAATTTACCATATATGTACGAGTATTAGGTAATTAAGACTTTATGAAGCAAAAGTACTTCGAATTTGAACAAATTTTTGCTTTGCAATTGTCAGAACATATAAATATATCGTTCGCAAAAATCGCAGAAAGAATGTTGCTTAAAATATTTATTAAGTTCATTAAATTTTATTTATCTATATTTTATATTTTACATTAGAATGTTGGCCATTATTGTGTGTATTAAGGCTTTATTAACACAAATAAAATTCTTAAGAAAGTTTTTAGCTTTTAAGGAAACTGCAGACAATAAAATAAATCTCAAAATGATTTTTAAAACTGTTAATAAAGTTTTCAATAAAATTTATGCTTTATAAACTTTTATAGAATTACATGTGTGCATTTACTAAGTCATATAACTCAGAAAGTTTATAACAAGCTCTGTAAACGCTTAACGTTAAATTTTTTTTCCAGCATTATAAATTTGTTTATGGACGTTTATAAGTAAAAGTAACACTTTTCGAAATTGTCCTGATAAAGACATCGTAAATTCACTTTTACGACATAATATTAAATATCACGCAGATTCTCTAGTTGTCAGATGCTTAGCTAAAACCTCTTCATAAAACTTGAAATGAACTAATATTTTTCACAAGTCATTTAAGGGACCGAAAGCAAAACGTGATACGAAAAACTTAAAGGGTGTAAAATATTTTATCCCATAAAAACTTCATAAAAAAGTTTGATATGTTTCATGCGGTTGGTAGGAAAAAGGTATGTTACGACATTGTGTGCACTTTATTTTTTAATTTCTTTAAAGTGAGAGATTTAGGGGTCAATAAATCTTAAAAGGGAAGAAAAACGATTGAAAGTATTTATCTCCTCTTCTTTTCTCCTAGAGATAATTTTGTTGCCGCTATCAAGTAAATAATACTGAGTCTCAATGAAGGGATGATTTTGTTTCAAATTTAAATTTAATAGGAAAATTACGCGTAAAAATGAACACCGGCTGAACATTGGCTTAAGGATAACTCGGGTGTTTTAAAGACGCATGTGGCCTGCATACGCACTAAATTTTCAACAGCTGAATGTTTTGCGGATTTATAAGCAATATGATTTGTTTTGATAGTTGAAGAATTATACATAATTAAACTTTATTTGTAGTTCTTAGACCAACACCCTTTCGGGAAATGTATTATAGTAATTTATTTTAAAAGTAATATAAAATAAAGTTGGTAAAAATTTATTCAGGTGTTCAAAAAGGCCACTAAGTTTAATAACTGCCATTGTTAAGCAATTTACACGGATTTCCTTTTATTTATTTTAAGGTGAGTAAAATAGACAGGTATTTGGCTAAGAATTTGTTAGTAGTCCCCCAAACAGAGGTGCTTTTATGACTTGAGCATAAAACTGCCTGCACCGGGACGAAGACGTTACTTATATCAATAATAAAGATTTAATATATGTACGGTGTCTAGCAGGTTTCTCATTCCCTCCGGTACGTCTCCGGATCCTTAAACTTTATCATTCCCAGTTTTATTCCTCTGTAACGAGGGAGCTGGAAGAAACCGCACGACACATTACCGCCGCTGAGCCATCTCCCGGGGTGCTGGGTATATCCGGAATCATAACCGCATATCCAGCGAGCATATGCATGATGTATGTTGCACGACAAGAAGTTACCAGCCGTAAAATTAGAAGGAGGAAATACCGCTTCGTCCTGAAAAATGGCCGCGAGTATCAGCTCATAAAGGAAAAACTCGAAATATATTTCGCAAGGCGGAACTTTTTATTACGCGTTGCGCTTTTCCCTGGGATCTGGGGGAGCTGTGGGGAATTTTCTTTGGTCCTTCGGTGTCACCGAAGCGGCCGCGTCTGCAGCCATTGCACCGACATTTTATAGCTTTTGCCCTGTTGACTGCTCGTAAGAAAACTCACACGAACACGTAAAATCCTCCCAGTTTTAGTAGTTAATTGAAATGAACCCTTTCCTGGAATTTTTAATACCCATAAGGCAAAACTAGGTGTCGCACAGTAAGCGCCACACGATTTTCTTTATTTATTTTAAACTGTTTATGTTTTCATTTTTACGATCTCTCCTCTCTAATCAGTTTTAAAAGTAGGTACGGCAAATATCGTACATCAACAAAAATATCTGAGTAGAATAATACTGACTTTCTCAATCCAATAAAACTACCTTTTTTATTTCATAACTTTATTATACTTTTCATTTAATGGCTTTGAACATAAATCACTTTTTAATATCTCATACGAAATTTCAAAATTACTCAACTAACATCCTTTTTATATCTATCGTACTAAAATTGTCATCAAAAATATCGGCCCAGATATTAAATATAAAATTTGAAAAAATATTTTGGTGGACAAATAACAATAAATTACAAAAGCCAATCACATAGGTAAAATATAATAGTTTGCAGAATTGCAAGCTAGTATGCAAAACACAATTTAATTTAGTTTATCGTCTTTTATAATTGAAAATGAAAAAGGCGTAAATTACAACACCTTCAAAATTGATATTGATGAAAATTATGAGTTGTCTAGGACTAATTGAAAATCATATAATATAGGTATTGATGACATTTTATATAAGTATACAAGAAGCGTCTCAGTAGCATAATTGACTTAGCCTAAATATTTATATCTAAATTCGACAAATTATTTCATCCCAATTAACGTTTTTTAATATAATTGGTTACTCGCATTATAGGACATAAGACAGAAAATTATGAATAGGCCTCATCAAATTTAACTAGGCTGGTAAATTATTTTTCAGTAATTTTGCCTGAAAACTCCGGAAAGATATTCTTTAAAACTGCAGTTTAAGCACATTATTATAAAAACATGGTATTTTAGCTTTTTCTAACTACAATTCTAGTGAAATTTACTGCAGAATCTAGAAGTTGTGTCGTCGGCCACAATATTTCCTGAAATTTCCTTAACTTAAATGAAATTCTAACTATATCCGTAAACCACCGCATGTTCTAAAACTGGAACGTTTTTCCCGGTACAAGTATCAAGTTCATAATACAATAGTAAATTAATGTAATAATATTATATTTTAGTATGGTTTATTATACGAAATTCATTGTAATATCAGTTGTGCGTTAAACAAATTTCTAGAGAAATTTATAAAATTTTTTTTTGTAAAACAAATCCGAATTTAACACCATACGCTTTATTACATTTTCTTAGATTTCAGATTAGCTTCCCTGTGTTTTAGTTATGTTTCCTAGAAAATAACTGAGTTTAAATAGAGATGCAGGATATTATTTCACTAGAATTTTGGTGAGCTTTTTTCTCATTAGATTATGAGCTGCATTTCCAGGAAGTAGAAAAAATACTTTCATTGGAATTCGTTGTATTATTGTAAACAGTGTGGAAGCAAGGCTAATTTTCTATGCATGCATGCGCTAAGAGCTATAGTATTTATTGCACAAAATACTTTATTTTGTAATGCATATGTATGTATATGATAGTATTCAAAATTTTGTTAGTTATAATAATCCTATTTTTTCACCTTCTCTTTTAAATAGTGGTGAATTAAATTTTTTTCGTGTAGTTGATATTTATTTATAATACGCGTATTTAGTTTTACCGATTTTCAATTTTGATATGATATGGTATTGCATCTTTAAAATGCGTGATTTTCTATTTTGTTGGGGTTTAGTGATAGTACTATTAATTTTGTTCTTCGTATAACACGAATAAACACAAATATAAACAGTGGTTGCATAAGTTCCTAAGGTACTCAATACTGAAAACCCAGATTAGGAAAATTGTCCATCGGACCAAATAGCTGAAAGGAGCATAAGCCAGTACTCAGTTACGAGCATGTCTGAGTATTTCAGAATTTTCTTACCTTGCGGCAGTAACTTCCTGATAGCTTATCACAGTCTGGTCATTTGTGTAATAAATCAACAGACACATTATTGCGAGTCAGGAGGCATGCAACAAACCCGACCACTGTCTACTGTACGTAGTCGTCCAATCCTAATATTTGATTTAACTTGCCGAAATGGGTCATAACTCAAAGACATGTCATGAGGGGAAACAATAAAAGGCCACCCTCATATCGGGCTCCTCAGGGTTGCGGCTGCAAATACAAATGCTTACCGCAGAATTCCTGTTTATCATATGCAGGTATTTATCATATCCCGTAGGACAATACCGCCGGATCAAGTTGAATTCCCAGCCAGAGTTTTCATTGTGTACAATCACGTGGCAACTCTGCATCCCCACAAATGTAAATTTTCTTGAATTTCGATAATTGTTCTAAGAGCGGGGGCTTCCCGAGTGCATGAATTTGGCGCTCATTGTGCGTCGGATGAGAGGACCGCCGGCGTGGGTGGGGTCGTTAATTTCCACTGAATTAAGTCAAATCGATTATTTTTGGTACGCCCGAAAGGTTGGCGCAATTTATGTATTTTGGAGGTCCGATGCAGATGCAAATTTCAACTTCAATTGCTCTCAATAATAAAGGCATAGGCGATTCTGTTGACTGTATGATCCCATGATGCACGGCACCCTCAGGAAGTTATTTCGGGATTTAGGGTTAGGCCAAATCTTTATTTCCGAGTGGTAATTCGGAGCCATTGTCTAAAGCCTTCGAACCCCATTTTCGTGTGTAACAAAAGGCCCAAATCGTGGAGTACGCAAAATAAACGGACCGATGCAAGGGTCGCTGCACACCCCTTTTGCTGTGGAATTTTGCGTATGCGTTTATTAATGTTACTTTGCCTTAATTGGTGTAATTTTTAAATATATTGCCCCTGACGAATTGAAGTTATTTGCAAATATTGCTGGTCTGCTGGTTTTCTCCATTAGGCTTATTGTCTCCGCATCTCTTTCCAGTAGTCGTTTTAACCAGTCAAAAAAATCTCTTTACATATATAATATTAAAACACTTTATATGTTAAATAGACATAGGGTAGAACATGTTCCATTGTTATTTGGCGCAAAATAAAAAAAAATCGTAATAGAAACACAATTTTGTCAGTTTAGTTGTTACCAATAATTTTATACCGAAAATAATGAAATGAATTTGAAATATTAATAAGTTGGAAATAAATTAAAAACTTAAATACCCGAAACCTAATTTCTAATTAAATATTAGTGACTGTATAAAATATCACATAACAGCAAAAGTTACTTTAAAATTATTGCAAATTTAGTTACGATTTTAAGATGTTTAAAGGAATTAATGTTTTTGATACTGGAATTTGTACATATAGGTAGTTCATTTTAATTACAATAAATACATTATTTAATTACAATTTTTTTTTATGTTATCCTTGGACTAAAATCAATTTTACCCAATTTTTGGCACAGTACGAAACGCAACTAAAACCGTGTCGAAATAGAAAATGCTGCACTCAATAAAATTGGGATGTGCTCCACTATTTCAGAAAGAGTCTTGATGTAATGAAATTCAGGTATACCTCAGATTTATTTTTACATTATATGTTATTTGGTTTTCATACGTAAATAGATATTTTATGTAGGGCATATTTAAAACTTGAAATTTTCTTTTAAATCACATATTAAATGTATTTGGAATTTGTGTTAGATAAAATAGTTTGGGCAAAAAACGAGTATTTGTTCTTCATTGTAGAAATTGTGCTTTCAAAATTGTGTAAAAAAAGACATTTTTCTAGGAGTTCAATATTTTGAGTAAAAAGGACTCCTAAAATAAATTTTTTTTGGTCTGTTTTGTATTTCTTCTGTTGATGCTCTCAGAATTAAACCGAATGACTTGAAATAATTTCTCTTAATATTTCTGGTGGATTTGCTTATTATTTCTACATTTTACTTAATTATTTATAATGATTCAATCCTTGTTCTGCCAGGCAAATAATTTGTATGCCTTAATAATTTGCATTTTCTTTAACATTAAAGTAAATAGAAAAATTCGAGAAGACGAATTAAGGTCGAATTTGTTGTTTCCGCCTGAATTAGCCTCCTTTTGGCTCGAAGAAAAAAGCAGAAAAAATAAGGACCTTCGATTTACTCTCGTTGGGCACTGTGCATTTAATAAATTCGATTAAATTGTCTAGTAAGTCGGCCGAGAGCCACCAGCGCGGAGCATGTATGCAAATAAATGGAAAACAACAAAGCGATTTACTACAGGTATTTACATAAGCCCGATTTTTACTCATGGCTGAGTTTTATGTCCCATTAGAGGCCTTTGTTTTCCTTCCGAGTGCAGGATCAAAAGCTTCCACTCCGGCATTTTGTCCACAAGTTGCCTCCAAGGAGAAAAATGTAACTATTTTTTCTGGGTGGTGGAAAATGGAAAAGAGCATGACTGGCTAAGCTCGGAATTACCCGCAGAACAGTCTGCTTAACAGGCGCCGGATCCGAAGCATTTACTTATTGATACCAGCCGCGAGGGTGGACCTGGATGTGGAGTTTCCTCAGATTTATTTAGCTGTATTTAAAGTCGTCCTTAAAGTGCACAATCGCATCTGCTCAGGTGGATGGGTTTTGTGTTTCAAAAGTGTCCCGGCGTCATCAAGTTCGCCTCATTCGGGGGACTGCGATGCAGCAGCCAAAGGACCAAAATCACGACACATGCATACACAAAGAGGAAGGAAATTATTCAACGAAAACTGAGCCCGACGTAAATTTTAGCTGCAGAGGTTCC
Source organism: Tolmerus cingulatus (assembly GCA_959613345.1). Taxonomy (NCBI): domain Eukaryota; kingdom Metazoa; phylum Arthropoda; class Insecta; order Diptera; family Asilidae; genus Tolmerus; species Tolmerus cingulatus. Next base: position 6,205,976 of record OY390708.1, read on the forward strand.
CAGTGCCAGCGACAGGGTGTGAAGAAAGTTTAATGCAACGCTACACCCACGTCTCCGCTTAAATATGAGTTAGAAGGTTATGGCATGAAACAGAAAATTGTTGACGATGGAAGTGCTAAAAGTTACACATTCTCGGTGAATATTTTAGCTGCCTAACTGATGTTGAACTTTCGTTCTCGCCCTCCGCATTAAACAAATTTTGATTTTGGTGCGCAATTTTGTGCAGAATCAGGCGCTGCATAAGCATTTAATTAAGAAAAGCGAATTATTCGAAAAAGTTATGGCCCACCCGAGCAGATTCATTTGTGAAAGTTAAATGATTAATGCAGGGGTCATCAATTCCCTGCCAGCCGCGAAGCACCAAGTCCGGACGGGATTTTGGAGCTGTTTTAAATATCTGCAGAACAGAGGGCGCACCTCGTCCGCTGTTCCGGGATTCGGGATCCTCAGTTAATATAAGTGAAGACTTTGTAACACGCAGTTAAGGTTTAATGTCGGAAATAAAATTTTATTGCCAATAATCTCGTCCGGTTACGCCAAACAAAGAGATTTAAATTTTAATTTGATATCCCTGCTGTCGCGATGCTACCTTTTGTATTTTATGCCAAAAAGATGAATATACACTTTCTGTAGATACGAGTATAGAAGTTTAGAAACCTTTATTTAATATAAATTGGAAGACTTTATCCCCTATCTTAAATAAGCAACAAAATGTTTGATGGCTCAGGTTGTCCGTAAAATTGTTTGCTAATTTGAATTATTTTAAGACTTCCTGAACACACTCATGTATAACTTAAGTGGCATTTCCAGAAAACAGCTTAGCGACAACTTTGCCGGATATAAAATAAACTTAAGAGTCTTATACAAAATTAGGGTAGTCGTCTATTACTTTCTGAAGTGTTCAGGACTAAAATTAAACATGGATTTGACAGACCCATGTCAACATTATTCGTTTAGTTTTGACAAAGTCAAAATATTCGTTTTAATTAATTTGAATGCCTCAAAATTTAATTAAAACTTTTTATGTGATTTACTCAATTAATTTATTTTGCACTTTTCGATTCAACTTATCTTACTTTCATAAATACTCTATATGCCCAATAAATGAGCGATAATCCTAACCTGGCGTTAAATCGTTTCGTATCCCTACGTCATCCAAAGATGGAAAACAGGATACGAATACATTCAAGTCGTACAAGGGTTTAAGGTGCTAAAAGTATCAGAAGGGTTTTCATTCGTGTATATTGGTTTCTAAGACAGGCTGCTATCAAATCTTTTACATTGCTTACCCTTCAAAGTTACTTCAAAGCCGTTTTCACCCTTAGATACTTGTGACATGGGGAGATAAAACCACTTAATGTCAGGATGAGGTTATTATCTATCTCTAGGCAACATAGTTGTAGGACTTGAAATATCGCGTGAATCGATCGATACGCATTTATAAAATTTTACTACTAGGATATCTGGCGACGGATGATGAAATCGTTTAATATCATACTAAAACTTTTGTACATATAAGAACACAACAAAAAAGCTTTTTAATTTGAAGAAATGAATGATTTCTAAGCTGCAGCAGCCTGGTCGTATAGAATAAGGTATAATGCTAAAAGTAGTTATTATTATATCACTTTGTCGTACAGCTTCGGATTAGCTCATAGAGTCTTCGTAATAAATAAGTTAGCAAAAGCCCGAAAGAAATACCTAAATTCAGTAAGGGTAAGTAATAGACTAAGGAATATAAATTTAGCGAAAATTTCACGTTAATTAATTAAATTAAAGTAAAGAGTGAATGGAATGAATTTCTGAGTCATTTAGCGTTTGTATTAATTTTTGAAAGAATTTTTCGTAATTATTTCTGAAAATACAAGGAATTCTCAATTAGAAAGCAGCAACTCCACGAAGACTATGCAAGCGACATTATACTCGTAAATTAAATGGACTGGCAGAGAGGGATATCGTAATTTCAGAAAACTTTTTTAATTTAAGATCCTAAGCAAGCAATTGGCGCTCTGCTGCGATTACCATGGAATAAAATGCCATATGTCACTAACCTGAAATTCAAACTTTTCCGCGAACCGAGAACGCGAAGGGGATGGGTGGATTTATTGTCATACGCCCAGATAAAATTGATCAATTCAGGGTATAACAAAACTCCAGGCAAACTGTACCATTTTGGGGGTTATGCAAACAGTCGCTTCCCTTTTTAAACATCAAACAGATTTTACCATGAAAACTCTGCTAATATTGGAAAATTGAGCCCGGTTAAAAGCCAATAAAATTCGTTTAAGCTCATCAAGAATTAATGCTATTTTAGTTAGGGCGATTTACCAACCATTATATGAATCATTTACTGGGGTCACGTAACATGTAAAAATTGTAAATCACTTACTCAATACACGGCCAATGTTTGTTGAAACTTGTTCAAAACTGATAAACATCGAGCGCCAGATTCCACCGAAAAGAGGCCGCAACCGCATATTTCAATTTTGTCATCGAATTGGACTTCTGAATCTTTTTAGATAGATGGCCACTGATGGCTGTTAACAGATGGCTGCATTTGGCGGCTAACCAACATAAATTGAAATGGCCATTTATTGGACAACGCGGACAGCCCTTCATGTAATGACTTTTACTGGGCACCCTGTTTACGCGCTTTCAATAAAGGATTCAGGACTCTGGCTTTCTGGCGCGGAATTGCTTGGCGCTTCTAAGTCATTTAATATTTACAGCGCCGAAATCAAATTGGCGTCCGTCTAGACGGTTGGCGTTTCATTGCTTGCAATGGAACACGCAATAGTAAGAATCCTGCTTTGTTGTTAATTAAATAAGTCTGGAATGTTTAGATTGTCGTAAATCCCTGGGAGTAATTGAATTTCTTTATTTGGGGAAGGAAGGGTAGCTCCAGGTACGGAATTAACCTGCTCTTCTAGCCCGCCAACAAGAAGCGGTTTTAATATCCCATCCGGGATTTCCTTCTATTTAAATTCCTCTTTAATTTAACCTGCGGAGATGAAACCAACCGTTTCCACAGAGAGTTCCTAAGCCAAAGTACCAAGATCCTTAAAATTGTTGCTTGAAAGCAAATTAACCTGTTCCCTCGGATATCTACTGTCGGATAACGTAATCAAGGAAAGGTTTTCGAAAACACTTTCCTTATTTGATTGATTAGGCGATTCATCGAAGCGTGACACTGTCTAATGAATAGTTAGAGTTAACTAAGTTAATTATAATTCAAGCTGTGAAGCTGGAGCTCTCCCAGTGCCTTTGTGTTGCCTTCGGGCTATATTTGCTTCTCGAAATCGGGAGAGTTCTGGGAACGCTACACGAATTCAAGAAACATTTCTCGTATTTACTACTTGGTGTACTCCGATGTCTCTTGAATTGTGAAGAATTTGGTTAAGTTTATTAAATTTTACCCGACATCGCCGGGAGGTAATTCGTGGCAAGAATTTAAGTACTCAAGGTATAAAACAACCAAAAGCAAAGAGCTTCCCAGATTTGGGGAGGGATATCTGCAGTTTATCCATTGACTTTGAGAGGGTGTTTTAAGCTCGTTTCATTTACCCTCTTTCTACAAAAGTAAAGTCCAAATCTGTTTTGAGGCAGGAGCAAGAAAGTTGTCGTTTACTCAGGTTTTCTAGGAAGTTATCCAAAAAGGGGATATTAACAAAGGTAAAATGACTCAAAAGAAGATGCAAGAGAAACTATCTTCTATTCAGAAAATGATAACAAATAATATAGTTCTTTGGGTGCTCTGGATTAAAAACGCTTTGTTGCAGCTATCTTTGGAACACACTCGTACAGTTTTTGGCATTCACAAATTTTATACTGCCTTAATTGGTAATTAATTAAATACGATATTAACTACTACTACTACTATTTCTTTTTTAAGTAGAAATCTGCGAAAGTAAGAAATTTAAAATTTTTTTTGAATTTAGGTATCAAAAGAAAATTATGTCCTTAGACTGTTTCTAGGCTTGTGAAAGAAAATTAAAGATATCAAGTTAACTTTAGTTTAAAACTCTCTTCTACTTATGATCAAATGTCCGCTTTTCTAATGTAAATTTACGAAATCATTGAAAACGAAAATTTCTTTCATGACAATCAATTTCATAAATTCGTAACATCGATTGACTGCTGAAATCTGATACTATTTGATTAATTTTTTTGTGGCTACGTCACGTTTATGTGAATTATCCTTAAACAATTCCACATTCGGAAGTTTAGAAATTCATTCGGAGTTTAGTTTAGATTTTAATTGAAATTATTCAAATAAATATTTTTTGAATCCTTCGGTTTTGCTTTTTAATAGCAATCACACCAAATTGAAGCTGTTCATGTTCTCTGAATAAAGAAATAAACTTTTTGGGAGTAATGAACACTGATGGACTGACAGCATTAATGAAAATGAATGAAAATTTTCCCCTTTATTTTTGGTAATGATACTTTTTTGGGGAAATTTTTGCTTCGACAAAGAAACGAATCCGCCCCGAATACTATAATTAATTTTGCAGTTCAATCGTAATCAGTTTAACTCACCGCGATAATTACTGCGCGCATTAAATATCGCTCCAACCAAGAACAAAGTTCGCTCGCGATTGCATTAAGCACCCATATGGCTGCGGGGGTGAAATCAATCTTTGATCGCCGCGTAACTGAAATAATTGTTCGGAATTCAAATTGCCACATAATTTTGTTTTTATCGCCACATAACAGAGACCGCGAGCGAATTCATATTTTAAGCAGTCACCTTCCCGGCCACCATTCGCGCAGTGGCCGCAATCCCCGCAGAATCGTTAAAACTGTTTCCTGTTGTGATTTGATTGCGAAAACAATTTTCATTACAAATAAATAAATAAATTATGCTCCGATTATTGAATTCAATGAATGCGCTAATACGAATAAATTTTTACATTGGATTTGCAGCCCAGGAAATTGTTTTGTCCGCGCCCGCTGGCTGCTCCAGCGTCCATTGAAATTTATAGAATTGATGGAATTGAATACTGTAAGTAGATTAGACGGGAATGAACAGGGATATAATGGAGCCGCTCGTGTGCATTTTCGGAGCATGCTGTAAAATCGTTTCAAAGGACGGCTTTCAGACCCACCCTGTGTTTGTTTCCAGCTTCAAAGGGTCCGTGGAATGCGCCCATTGCGTGCGGCTTTACACAAAACACTTTCATATTTTCGACAGCCCTACCCTAGTAAAACCCTTCAGTTGTGGAAGTTAAAACCGGTCATTAGTAGAGCGTTTGTTTTCCATTCGAACGTTACGAAAGTGAATTTTAGGGCATTGATTTAAACGGCTTTACAATGAGGAACTTCGTTTTTTGGTTTTCTTATACAGCCGAACCTACGTAAGCGATAATTCAAGGGACCCGAATGTTGTTCTTGCTCATAAAGGTTTCTCATTAAACGGCTTTTCACTTACGAAGGTTTAGGAGTAATTACTCTCATTTATAGAGGTTAATAAAATTCGAGAAACATTTGCCTTCAAACACATACTTTATTTATTCGAAGAAATTAGTTAATGTTTTCTGAGTGTCCATTTCATATTTTGAATATGCCATGGGTTTAGTTGAAACAAATATAAGTTTCATCAAAAATACTTTAATGTATTGCATCATATTCTAACTCCATTGCACCATTCGTTATCGAAGAATTGTACCTATACCACAAATCAAAATACATTTTTCGTCGAAATGTTCATGAGATATTTCTAATTTGCTTTAATTTTTGAAGTCATTATCTAAACTGTTAGAATTCGAGATCTGTATGTATTGAAATTATTTTAAATAAAGAGCAACAAACATACAAATAAACTTTCGATTTTATATATATACATGATATATGATAAAGCACCTTTTCTTTACTCCGGTAGATTTTGAAAACCTTATACTATACCTTATACAGCTAAAGCAAACCGAAGAAGGTGGTATTAAAATCAGAAATTTCCAGCGGTCTGGCTCAATTATAATAATTTAGAATCGACAGAAAAGTGCACTTCATCCATTAATTAGCAGCTTCAGAGTTTCCCGGCCTTTAGCCGCCCTTCAGTGTGGGGTTGAAAGTTAACCAATGTATTTCGAGCCCTTAATTACTAGCCTATCACTTGGTAAACGGTTCGGTTATCGACCATTACGACCACCAGAGTCTTTACTGTACGCAGACTAATGTTACCGAAACGAGGCGAAGGGATCTGAAATTGTGGGCAACTTTGGATATAAATTAAAAAGTTTTCTAATTTTTCTGGTAGAAGTTTCTCTTGCTTAAAACGCCCATTTCATCCGCCTCGCCCGATTTTACCCATTGTGCCAACAGCTCGTCTATGCGGCAGCAGGGCCCTTTTCCTTTTCTAATTTCTTTCCCTGATTGTCGAAATGAGATTCGGTTTTTGGGCGACGCGATTCATTATCGCATCATTCTCCGACAATACAATTTTGGCAAACAATTTGTTTTCGGAAAAGAGTTGGAACGCACCACCAATATGGCCCTAAATCACGAAAGGGCACCTCCAGGGCTAGCTACTTCGACGCCCGCATGATTCAACGAGGAGTCGCCTCACAAGTTCTGTATGAGAGCTGAATAGAAGACGACTTTCTTAAAGTTTCTTTGTGCAAGGGCATATTTTCTCTTTTCAGATGTTGCAGCACTAATTTAACTTCTCTAAAAGCACTTAACTCTTTCAAAGGCGAACGAAGCCTTAAGTCCTTTACACTTGTTGGGTTACTCGCCCATACTAAGACTAGACCCTAGACAGACCCATTGCGTGCGTATGAGTTTGCTGCAGTGAGAAATGGCATTCGCCTTTCATTAAGAAGTCCGCAATCTAATTTCTAGGCTCACTAAATTTTACGACAGAGTCGGGACTCTGTAGAGTTCTTGTAATTTGCTTTAATCAAAGTTTCTCAGTATTTTTCTTGAAGAAGATGTTTACTACAAGAATTCAACGTAAAATTTTAAGAAGTCCGTGGTAAAACTCGAATAAACTAAAATAAAGTGGTAGCTCTTGCCAGAATCGTTGAGAATTTGGCACAAAGATTTTGTCTAGTGTCCTTAAACCAGCCATAAAACTCAATACATTAAAAAGTAAAAAAAAACTGAAAATCTACTTCAATCTCAAAAAAGAGTTAACCCATTCGTTTGTGCTTCATAGGAACTGTTTATTTTACAAGGATCATCTGTTACGCAAGTTAAAAATCTTACTCGACAAAAGTTTCAAAAAATAATTTTATAGTAGCTCAAAATATCATTACTTTCGTATTTAAAAATGTACTCCCAATTATCTTTGAATACTAATTAGCTTTTTTTTTACCAAAGGTGTAGAATAATTTCAGAATTGAGAAAATTTGTTCCTTTACGGTTTTATAAAAATTCTTCAGTAACTATAGAAGTTTTATAACTTACTATATTTTTATGAGGTCTTACGACCATATACAAGAAAGTAGGTAATAACGAAAACTTTTATTTGTAAAAGTGGGTTGCAGAGAATTTTTTAAAATTTCCGGATCTCAAGTTTTGTGTGTTTTAGTACAAACTCACTTGCTTATGTTTTCTTAAGCTTCTACTTCACCTCAAACAACTACAACTCAAATTTTGAGCTATATGTGGCTTTAGCTTAAAACACTTTAAGCTTTTACGGTTGGGATTTAATTTCAAAATGCTTCCTCGTTTTGAATTTGTTTTCTAAATGAGAGAGAAATATTATTTGGAATTAGAATTCCCACAATTAAAGTATTAATTTCGATAAGAGCAACAATTGTTTACTTTTCGAGTTTAGCTCAAATTTCCTTAAAAGGAATAAGATCTAACTTTTTAATTAATTTGCTACAAAACATGTTTGAGATCCGATGTGGTTTGTGTGAATTTTGCAGCCGAACCGTATTTAGTAGCAGGCAGTGCTCATTCGGAGGTTTAAGTAAGGGTTCACAAAATCATTATGACATACTATTTGTGGTCGTAACGAAACGATGGCTCATAATAGGGGTTGAAGGCAGAAATTCACATTTTAAATTTTCGCTGAATTTCAATTTATTAATCCTTAATGAGAGAATAACAATTACGTATATTAATAGGCGCCAAACGCTTGCAACCGTCGCTTTGTCTGCAGATGGATGCGAAATAAATTTAATTTTTATTTTCGGTGTAGATTACCAGTACCATTAATTGTCATACACACAAAGCGTAAAATTAATATTTTCCATTTAGCCTATTGACATGGTTCGACGAGACGAGTGCATATTTATGAAGTCGGTTCGTTAAGTGCTGATTATGTATATGAAGTGATGCCTTTTTGTGAAAGCACACCATATGCCGTGAGTTCGCTTTGTTGATTTAACATAATTTGCGGACGCAATAAATTTTCGCGGTACCACCGGAATTGTTTTCAATAATGATACATCTTAACAGCTAATTGGACAATGGACAAGTGTTTGCGTTTTGAATTATGCAATAAAAATTTATAAGCACTCAACGATGCATGATGTTATTTTGAAATTTGGACCGCGATAGGTGTATGATTGATGAATTGGCATTATGTATGCAGCCAAACTATTCATTAATATTTTACGAATATTTTACATCCGATACTTCCACGTTTATTGGAGCAGGTATACATGTATTGGTTTTAGCGTCTAGGTCATTTACATTTTGTTTTTTAATTCAATTCACCGAAGTCATCAAGTAGTATTTAGGTACATATATAATCATAAAAATGTCGTTGGATAAAATCGGTATGAAACTATTTTTAAAATCAAATTATCATCAGTTACATTATGATATCCTGCTAAATTATTGAAAAGAAAATGTATCAGATTTTGAATATTTAAGCATGTGCAGGTTCAAAGTGGTATGCAGTTGAAAATGATATGTCCTTGCTTTTTATTTCTGTCTTAAAACATGTCACTCAATTTTAAAATTTTTAATGTACATATGTGTTAAGCGGGCTCAAATTCAAAATGTATCAAAATTTCGTTTTTTGGATTACGTTTTTTGCATAACAGTTTTGTATTTATTTACATGCATACAAATTCTACAAAACATGAAAACACAAACTGAATAATTCATTTGTAACAAAACAGAAACACAATAGATGAAAAATGTCTGTAAGGATCAATAAATTTAAAATTTGTTCGGCGCTACAGGCATTACATAAAATGATAATAACTAGCTCATGGTGTCTTATTCCGGCGATGAAGAGTAATATCGGTATTTAATCAAAGGGATAACAAGACTGTCTGAACACTTAATCCCGATGATAAAGCCCAAGATCAAAACCGCAGAATAATGCCCATTCAGGCTGATAAATAAAATTAAGGTTCAAAGTCCAGACCAAAATGGGCAATCATTATCCAGTTTAATGCGAGAACATAACTCATCATGTCCACAGAGCCTTTTATAAGACACAGGAAATATTATCGAAACACAAAGCAGTTAAATGCCCCTATAAAATTCCTACCGCCCTCGTTCGTTGGGTTAAGCTGGGTGCTTTGGGGCGGCCCTTCAAATAATATCAAAACTGTTGAGTCTACAGAAAAACTAATTGCATTACATCATTTATTTCCCAAGAAGGGAACCCGGGATCAACTGATGGAGCCCTTTACTGCACCCCGAATTGCCCGCGTCCTGGAACCGATGGGTAAATGAAATTTCCAATAAGCGATGACAAATAGCTCGGCAACTAGTCATTCGGGATCTACTTTATAGAGGAAGTGCCGAGGAGCAAGGTGGATGACGGGATCCTGTAGCCATGCTGTTTCTTTCACCGAAGCGACTTTTATTAGGTAAAACGTCGACGTAAATGTAGCGTTTTATTGTCGCCATTGATTGTCCTCGAGAAATTCAGAAAGTCCAATAAAGTTTAAACGCCCAATTTAATTCTTTTATAATCCCATCAGCCTGATGAGAAGCGAACAAAGGCGCACTGTGTCCTGCGATACGGCGGGCACTTCTGTGGACCGTTCCACGTTGAACGCCCATAAAATTTCGCAATTTTCTTAAGGAGTAAGGACGGTACAAAATAAATAAATCGTTCGGTTTCGGCTTACTAACTTCCCAGCTGGACCAGAAGAGAGTTTGTGAAACATGTTGACACAATCTTTTACCTGTATGAATCGCTATGTTTCTACAGGACTCGACTCTCTGTCGCGAATAGTTACCAGATTTCCCAATTACAAATGCATGAATTATTAATTTTTTAATTATGAGACTTGAGCATGCATGCATTCTTTTGATTGGCTTTTAACAAAAACCATGCAGAGATTTGCTTTATATATATATAATGCAATTAATTATAATTAAACAGGATATTCCCATATTTTTCATAAAAGAAATTCATATTTTCTCTACTCCCTATAATCTGGTTAGCGGGTTTGAAGTTTTAACTAGCTGATATTAACGAAATTTAAACGATACTATGCAGCAATTAAATTAAGCCGGTCTGGGAAACAATTTGTAGACAAAATTAAAATAAAGTTTTCAGTAACTAATAGGTTTGCTTAAACTTACATAAAATATTGGTTTATAATTATCAAACTTTCTACGTAAAAAGTTAGTAAAGACAAGAACTATAAAATTATTTGTGTATTACTTCAAAAGTCAAACATTTCTACATTAATTTTTGGTTTTTGTATAAAATTTCTATATATACATATTTTTATTTTCTGGTTTATAACAAAACTTCCAGACGCTTAATTCCTGACGATGTACATTTATTATAACATTTATCTATAAAAAAATAGGAATAAAAACTTACGCCTACCGTTTATGTATTATTTGGTAATTGAGCTACGTATTGCAATTTCTCGAAATAGAAAATTATGCAAGCTAGCATTTACCAAAAGTAGCTTTTATTTGGTATTAGCCCCGCCCTCTTAGTAAGAAATCTTTTCTATTTAATGGGAAATTTAAATTTAAGTAAATATACGTATAAAAATTTGCTTTAAAGCTGTTGTGACCATCGGTGTACATTACATTGTGAATATATCTTGATAACTTTAACTTTTCATGACTTTCAAAGAAAATCCACAGTGGGATAAATGTGACAAAAACCACTGGCTACTGAAATTGCTGCTTTGTTCGTGGTAAAAGGTTTATAGGTACTCATGTTTCGCTTTGTATTTTGAAAATATAAAAGTCAGCCAGACCAAAAGTGACTGTCATTGCTACTTTATGCGAAAAAAACAGTCCCAAGAGGTACGTTTTCCACTCAAATGAATTGAATAAAATCCTTAATGTGGAATTTCTCGTCCGCTTTTGAATTCAACTTTGTTTGAGTCCAGAATGGTTTCAAATTTGATCTCTTCGGAGAAGCAATTTTCTCGTTAATTTCATATTCAAGAAAAAATTTATTTTCCATTTTTCTTTTCTCATAGTTCAGATGTCTCGTCCGGCTGCATTTACCTTATTTTAACATTATAAAAGCAGTGAAAAGGACACCGCAGCTCGACGTGAATTTCATCCTAGAATTTATTTAGATCAATAACCAGAAGAGAACAATTGACCTCTGCCATTTGGCTGGTTTCGCCATTGAAAATTATTTACAAAGTGGCGATCTCAGACTCAGGTCCAGTCTCAATCTGGGCTCAAGAACGCAGACAAACCGAGGAATATTCGAGTTTTGAGTCAAAGGGCAGACATAGTTTCCCTATAAATAAGTAATCCATTGTGCTATCTGAGGCAGGGTGGAGTCTATTATTTGAAGACAGAACCTGCTCGGCGAAACTTTCACAGACAATAAATAATTAAACCCCTTAAACTTGGATAAACGCCTCAAAGTTTACCATTGCTAAAAGCTATTTACCTGTATTAAACATTTACCTGTCGTGGGGATCAGCTCCCGTGTGTATGTCACTGGTGCGTAGAGCTGGTAAGACGTACCTCCGGGAGCGTTTATTCGGCACCCGGTCTATGTACTTAGGGCTCCGGGCGTCTTTACATATTTGTCGACCGAGCACACAGCCAATAGCCTCCATTAGGGATCGATAAATTTTTTATGTTCAAATTTCTAAGAGTGGCTTACGAAAATTTTGCGAAATCCCTTCACGTCCGAGGGCCCTAAGCTGTGCGGTGCCATATTTACATTTCTTAAAATTTCCAAGTATCCCGTAGGGTGTTAGGAGCGTCCTTGTGCCCCGGAGACGCCGCGTCGGAACGCTAAGACGCTGATATAATAAAATCAGGTAGCTCGCGATGAAGAGTACCTTCAGGAGCCCCCGGGAACTCCCCTGGCGCACGGACCCCCCAACATTTGTCATTAGATTTTAGGTGAGATCGACCTGACAATATGGTGCCAGACTCCAAACTCGAACTCCATTCTGTGCAGGGCTCCGCCAAATTTATCGCCCGAACAGGCGTACACCAGTCGGGGGAGTGAAACATAAAAGTACTTTGTGAGTCTAGCGCAACAGGAGTGCTATAAACTTCATATTCCCAGCACTAGGAGTTGGGTTTATTTTTCCGGGGATATGTTGCCGCCCAAAGTGGAAAGCCTTCTAAAATTTTTAAGGTGAAAAATGTTCGGAGTGTACTTTTATGACTGCATCCGAGAGTAACTCCCCCGCCTCGGAAATTTTGCCGGGCGGCCTCCGGATCGCGGGCCATGAACGATTTAATTTTTTATAGCTCCTCTTTTTATGGGTCTGTGCGCAGAGAATTGACTCGGTAATTTGTTTTGTCGTATAGCAACGTGCTCGTTCATTTCTGCTTCTCACCGGGCCAAATTGAAAAATATCAGTCTGACTTTTCGCTGGCATAGACCGCCACTGACTTTTGATAAAAAGAAATAGGTATGCAAACAAGAAATTGCATATCATTTTACCCTATGATATGTTGAAAATGCTACAATTTCTTCTAGAGATAAATTAGCGTAACTCCAATAAACTTAGACATTTTTATAGCGATATATGTATTTTAACTTTTTGAGGATTAACTATTAGATGATTCTTAGTTTAGTATGTTATCTTACTTTAGAGCTTTGCGGTGACCATCACAACTTCTTACTGGTTTATCTGAAATCAGTGCAACTCCAAAAAAATTGTTAGCATAATACTTTAACTACAGAGCACCTTGTCAAAACATTTTGGAAAGTATTTGTTAATGGGTAATATGAAAAACAAAATATAATCAAAAATCAATGTCCTTCCTACAAGCACTAGTTTTATGTGCCTAGAATATCCAGTGTAAATTTGTTTAAGATCCGGAAAGTAGTTTTCAAAATATGTATATGTAATCAACGAGTTTGAAAATGTATGTTTCGACAAAATTTTATTAATTTAAATCAAAATCAGCTCAATAATAACCAAATTAAAAAAAAAGGTATTGTCAAATTGCTCTAACATATCGACAATCATTTTAAGAGGTCTATCGCATTAAAAAGGCTTCGTGATCTATATGTATATGGTAAACTCATGAAAAGCGATTAATCTTTTCTTTAAGAGTCAACTCAGAAGAGTTTTTAATTCTTATTTAAATGTCTACTGGAATGTCCTGAACTCTTACAATCTTTGGTTTGATTCATTGCCACTAATTCATCAGAGTAGACTTGGTGACCTCCCCGACGAGCATGAAGACACCCCTAAAACGCCCTCATCTGAGTCATTGATATGAGTTGTTTTGCACAGTCACAACGATCTAGGGAGATATGAAGCGTCGAGAGAAAGTCAAAAAGAAGTCATTTATTTACTCGGAGCAATAAAGGACTTTCGATAATAGTTCTTGGCTCGGTGTCCCCCTTTTCTAGATGAAATGGTATCAATTTGCCAGAAACACATGGTATCAGATTCAATTGTCAAATCATGCGTAGATTGAAATCACAGGATTCACTGATTCGGAACATCAACAACCCCAATTTATTGCCTCGCCTAAACTTTTTTTATCCATAACGTTATCTTTGAGTCTTCTTGTTGTTTGACTTGTCACCGCCCACGCCGACGATATTGCATTCGAATTGGCACGACTGGGTCGGGTCGCCGAGGAGGTTTATTATTGATGACGTCGTTATTTTACTGAGCCTACCAAACATTTTCGCTCTTTAGGAATTGTTCCGTACAAATTTTGTGTCTAGGAAAAAGGACATTTTTTTGTTTTGGTCTACAAGTACCTTATTCTATTGCAAGATCCAAAAAGAAATATTTCGTTCAAATCGTCAGAAAAATAGCGTACGATTTTCGAGATTTATATCGAATTTTAAGTCAAAACGTAATGTCATTTTCTAAAAGAGTATGGGAGTTAAATGGATTCTACTTATAAACCAAAATTTTGAATTACAAAGATGTAGGTTTTTCATTGAAAATGATCGTACAAACATTATTCAAAGCAATCCCTAAGTTTAGATACTGTCCATCAAAGTGTCCGTTCTGTTTTGGTTTATCCCTTCTATCAAAAATTAAAGTCAATTTTTTTTAGTTCCAGCTAAATTAATATGGCGAGGCCCAGAAAAACATTCGGCCCTAATCAGGAATGTGCAATTACTTGGTTAAAAATCTTTTGTGTCACTTGGACCTAATTTTATTTCAATTTTGTTCAGTTGAGAGTATGACATGACAGAAAAACTCGAAAATTTACCGAACCCTTGCCCATTTTAAGGTTCACAGTATTCACGTCCATTTTTGTATGCATAACCCATACGGCGTTAGATAGACCAGAGGTATGCAAAAGATAGCGAAAGAGCCCAGGGAAGCGGATAATTAAATTTTCCCTCCTACGTGCACCGAGCCTGGTATGTATTTAGAGAAGGGTTATTCAATGCCAGGAAGGGAAAAAACTCTTCTTTTAGAGCTAAGCCATATCACCACTTCGGGGATAACAAGAAGTGCGAGGGCTTGCAAATTTGGTCCTGCCTAAAAAGGTGATTATTCATCCCTCCCACTTTGGCTGTTTCGGAAGGGAAATTATGTGCCTTCGAATCATCCGGCGGCGAACCGCTGTTACGCCAAGGATTCCTGACGCACTATAATGAACCCAGCCGTCTTTTAAGGACTAGGTACAGATTGCTTAGACGTAATCACAACCCGGCATACGAGTCTAGTCTACGTGTCATTCACGTGTAAACGACAGGCACCTTTTGCTCCTAACGCAATTAGAAGTTCGTAAGCTAAGCAAAGTATAAGACCAAATGAGATTAGGGTTTTGTCTTTCAGAATTAAAAGCCATGTTCCTCCCGACACGGATAATCTCGTATGATCCAACAACTGCGAGGGGCGGAAGTCTGAAGCAAATGAATTTTAAATATTTTGACAAGGTTCTGTCAACTTTGCAGTACATCCTATCCTTCGTTATTTCCACAGATACTCTTTCAGTCTACGACAATTGAAATTTGTATAATACAATACATTTTCCTCTGCCAACTTCACCTTAACATAAAAAATAAATATCTCCCCGAGGCCTGATTTCATTTCAAATTTCCATTACTGATTTTGAAAGAATTGCAATCTCACAGCTCCTTGCTGCAACACTCTGTAGCTGGATGTGTCCAGCTCGAGGCAGGGAAATAGCAGGGTACACGAGGATGGCTAAGTAGTCCCGATGAGATTTCTCAGATGCAATGAATTTTATTGAAGAGGCAGATGTCCTCAAGAGAGCAGTTCCGTGTCGTTTTTACCACAATTCCACCGAGTAATGAATATTTTACAGCACAGCCGCATTCAGGTTTCTTCAATAATGGCATCGCTATATTTTATTAATTGATTTCACGATGGAACCATCGCATTGCTTTCAACTGGTCTTATATTGTTTTAATCGATATGGAAAGGATGTGTTTCTTGTCTTTCCCAATATCAAAATAAGGGAAATTTCATGAAAACTGGTTTAAAGGTTAACAAAATTAGACGTACCGGATCTGCATATTAAAACACTATTATACCATCTATACATTCCTATCAAAACTTTATTGAAGTTCTTTTATAGGGATGGTTGAACGATTTATTCGTTCAAATGGAAATCCTTTTGATCTAATTGCAATTTGTAAATTTACATATTTAGAATTGACGATCTGAAAAAGTCCTTAATATTTATGTCAAATCAAATTGATTAGATATAGAGTGTCAACTATTTTAATAGTAAAAAGGGTATGATTTATTTCGCATTGCGAAATTAAAAGGGTTCCTACTTTGGCTGTCGGAATCATAAAGATGTTGATCAGTGCTTTTATTTATAGTGTTTAATAAAGTTTCCTTTATTTCGTCAGTAATCTTAGAACAATTAAATTTTTACAAAAATGCAAATCTTCAAATGGTTAGATATTTTGATATGGCCAAAAGGGTTAAATATTTATTACTCAATTCTGCATTTCACTTGATACACAGCAAAATTTATCTACTATTTCCCAAGTGCACAAATCTTATACTTCTCATTGAATTTTTCGGTCGCTAAAGCTCTGATGTTTGATAAAGTCGAGGTTTTTGAAATGGCCTAAAATGCAAAGCGGACTTTCCTCTGCAGAATGCCAACGGCGGTCAGATACAGCTGACCAGGGTGAATTTTTTCCTTTTCGACCAGAACCTCGTTACCAATCGAGAACAGAAATTTTAGCAAAACTGGACGCAGCACAGAAAGGTTTTGCAGGGTTCGGCCACAAAGGCGGATAAAAAATATAATAAATTCCTAACCTTGATGTGGAGAAGATTTGATAGTGTGGGCAACTGAGTAAAAGGCTTAAAACCGTAAATCACTAGAGCTTAGCACGAAACTGACCCGCCCGAAAATTTATATCGCCGCATACTTTTGGCTCCATATTCGCTGGGGCCCTCTGTGCCCGGGTCCAGGATTTCGGAGGATGTGAATCGTTTCGAGCAATTGTGTGTAAGTTTGAAATTCCTCGAACGTTTGCTAATTTCACAGAGCAGCCGGAGAGGAATCCTCGCCCCTCCGACGAGGAACTTTCACTTTTACTCTTGTTCGAATGTTTACAAGGTTTTTGCGATATAATAGTTATGTATATAAAGGTACATACTATATACAATATATGAATGTATATAACCGAAAAGGGGTGAGTTACACTGCCTGATGTCTTCACACGGTGGAAACTAGCCGTAAATATCCTGGGTTTTAAAATGGCGCCGGCAAGGACCAATTTGTTTAGCACAGATAAGTGCTTCATTTTGATTATAAAACGCAAATAAATTTGCATTATTTATGGTTTGGATAAAACTCATGTAATATGTATTTGCACATGTAGAATTAAGATTAAGCGAAAACAGGTGCTGGTAGGACAAAGTAGGTGATGGAAATTGTCGAAATTGTACTTTTAATATTTCTCGTTTATTTTTTTTCCTCAATGTTTTCAAGTTATTTTGTAATCTTCTTAAAATTAATCCAAACCCTCTGGGCAGCACGTAAAGAAATCGTTCAAAGTCTTTAGACGACAGCCTTTTACTGGAAAAAGATTTAATATTTCTTTCCCTTTTTGTTACAAAAATTCATTTTCTTCATTTATTTACTTTCTCTATTCATCTGGTTTCGTAATGGAAAAAACTATTGCAAAACTTAAATCGGTTTAAAAACTCTTTAGGAAATATTACGAGTCTTTAGGATAAAACATTTAGCATATTAAGTTTAGAAATATATGAGTCAGATCTTTTAGATTTCAAAATGTTAACTTAACTTGGTGTTGAGCAATTTATCTTAAATTTAGATATTTAATTGTGTTATAAGTATTAGGAATATTTTGCTGACAGTACTTACATATATCTCTTAAATTAAAAATTTTCTGCTCGCACAATTAATGATTAATTATTTATGATGCTGCCAATTGTGCAAATGTCTTATAACATGCAATTTCTTACGTATTTGCACCACATTTTCATAAAATTCGATCAGCAATTTAAAAGGCATTCAATTTATTAGAAAGTTCTTTCATAATCAATCAACCTTCGAGATGTGATGATGAAGGATAGTAAGAAAGATGTAAAAAATGTAAAATTATGAATGATGAAATAATAATAGCAATAAATTGCCACTATTAAATTAAGCATCCTTGAAAGCATTGTAATTGAGTAACGTTATGTTGTAATATTTCATACTACGCAAAGATGTGACCTACTTTCAAAATTATAGCATCTTTTTTTCCATCTGGGGCGCTACATGAGCATTTCAGTGTATTTAACACTTGAGTCCTGCACAAGTCGAGGAAAGTGTAAATAAAAATTCAAGCCCGAGAGGATAAACTGGAGAATTTTCAGCATATCACTGGAGCACGGTAACTTTATTGTAACCGCACTCGCCAGCATTGAGCGCCCTCAAACAGTTTTAATTTAGAACTTTGAACGAGTTAACTACGGACCGACATAATGGCAGCTTTTTGTAATCAAGAGCATATACGCATATGTAATTCCTCTCGTCACTTGACGGCGCTCGACGTCCTCGACGCCACCGACGCCACCGCCGCCCCCGTCGCGACGGCGGAGGAATAAACGCGCTTTTACTAATAGTAAAATGTGCACAATCTTGATTGCACAAACGGCTGCCATACGTGGCTAAAAATTGCACAGTGGCTTCCGTCTGGAGTCAAAGGTAAGTGCAGTAGAGGCGCAAAAACTTGTCGACCAATTACCACACAGTCAAAGGACTCCCGCACAACAAAGAGGCGGGGGAGGCGAATAAAACCTCACTTAAGGGCCTTCACTGAAAACCAAGTTAGCCTAAAAAAATGGGTTCCATAAAAGGGAACTTTACCGTCAGCCAACTTGCGAGCCGACGGAGACTCGCCCGTCATTCGCGAATTAATTTCTTTTCAAGTAACGAAGGTATTAGGCCCGCGCCGAGGCGGCTCTGTTCAAGGCCTACTTGGCAATTACTGGTCCATAGAACTCGTTAATTAGTATATTTTGTCCCCAGCCGACGAGGTTCACACGGCTACGTAAGCACGTCGCCGCCGCCGGTGCTCCGCTGGCGGCTGGGGCGCTAATTAAAAACTGGTAGGATATTTCTAATAGCCCTAAATGCATTGTACCCACTTTCGTCCTTTTGTCCTGTTGTTCTGTTCTATGGAATATAAGGATAAAAACAAGCGTTCATAGATATTAATAATAATAATACGTTAGAAGTAAGGACGTTTCTCCCATTTACCTCATATTATAGCTTATACAACAATTATGGAAATGTAATTAGACTCTGCAGGAACATGTAGGGGTACTTTGAAACTTTTAAGTCTCAACATAAGCTTACTCGTCAAAACAATTTCGGTACTACACTGGTATATACTTTGAAAAATGTTAGTGTTTTTGTAACAATAGAAAAAATCGAATATCCTGCCGGGCTCGAATATTGAGTTGGTTGACTACCCACCGTATTCACCAAATCTGACCTCACAGAATTACTCCGGTTTTTTAAACATAAAATCTCAAGGACAGAGATTCTTATCGAATGGAGAGGTCATCATCACATATACATATGTATAAACGTCTATTTTGCGGAGCAAGACGCCAACTATTATTTGGAAGGATTAGAGAGGTTCGAGCATGAACTTAAAAGAAGATTATGCTGAAAATTAAAACTACATTTTACAGAAAAAATATTTATTTCTTCATTCAGACTGAAAACTTTTTACATTACTGGATCGAGATATAATATATATAATATAATACAATATATTATGTAAACATAATAAACTGCAACGATGAAATTTTTGGAATATTGGACTCAAATTACTTGTACGATACTTGTAACGAATTTCAGAACCTAAAAACTGTTAAAAGTTATTTGTAACACTAAATTAATTTTAGTCCACAATCGTTTTATTATTAAAAATATTCTCTTCGATTTTCATTATTTTATAGGAAGCAGAAGATGAGTTGTAGAATTATTTAAAAAGAAAAATAAATATAATGGTTCAAAATAAAAATTATGTTCATTATTGAGTGTTAATGAGAGAATAATATCGATCTGTTCTATCAGCAATTTTACCTTAAAATCGGATTATTTTAAGGTCATCGACTCCGAAAGTAAAGCACTCAAAATCCCCAAAATATTATAATTAATGCCACTAATTGGATGTTTCACGAATTAAAGATGATTTCAAACAAAACCTCTTGATTGATAGGCATGTTCAAATTTTGAATGTATAACAAGAAGCCTCTTCCTCGAAAATTGAAAAGTTTTCCGGGTAATAGGATTTGGCGCCAAACAACTTGCCAAGAATTCATTATTTAGCCTCCTCGGATCTAAAATCCAAATTCACTAAGATTCTATGTTTCCACAGGGTGGAGTTAAATTCAACGCACAATTCCAAAATACATTGAGTAAGCATTTGATAACCTTTACTCTCTGAGGGGGAGTAACTACGTTTAGTTGCAGCCAAGTCCTTCGAACGAAAAGTGAAAGCCGACCACAATTAAATTGCCGGGTATAGCTGCGGTTGAGATAAATTTAAAGTTTAGCTCTGAGGAAAAGTTCATACATCATCGCTTTTGCCGAGCTCCTTCCCCAGTAACTTGAGGATTGGTTAGGCACATGCATGCAAGGACTTCGGAAGGTATAAATGCGGACATACATAGAAACTACAACCAGTTGTCGGCTCCTGGAGCATAAGTGCTTAAGTTTGCTCTCTGGTCAGTAATAAATTTAATGAGTTTCCTTCTTAATTACCAAGAAATGTTAATCCTAATTTGTTATAATGGCTATCTGCCGACTGGCTGGTCCGAATCTGACTGTATGGTGTTGAAAAGTTGTTGCAAATTGTTTTTGGCTGTTCTCCTTTTTCACCGACTAAAACTGCCCCAACTTTTATTATGCAAAGACCAACAGTCGTATGGGACACCAAACGTTATATATAACCTGTAGGAACTTTCAGAATAATTTACGTGGTTACCTCTTCCCTCGTAATGTGTAAATTTGGAATAGTTCCCTAACTTTTGCGCTACGTAAACATTCGAGCTGATAATAGGAGTTGCATACAATTCTCTTTTACTTTTGGCTAACGTACAAAGAGAAGAACTTTGCATACAATTATGTTAAAGCCAACTAAATATTCACTCTTTTCTTTGCGGTGCTTCAGAATAGTAATTATTGAAAACTCAAAATAAAACACCCATTCAGAAAAGTGGCTTTCTGTATCAAAAATATTTTAAATATGTACATATTAATGAAATTGGTTTTTAAAAAATGTTGCACTATATAAAGATAATGAAACGATTATTGCGGAGTAATTTAAAAATTGTAATCAAATCTGACGATCTTCAAAATTAAAATTAGAGAAAGATTTCAAAAGTAGTATAATAAATTAGTATAGGAATTGATTTTTGGAGTATTCGCCATTAAAAAAGGAATTAGTTCATATTCCATCAATCCACAATTGTGGCGATTGGAGTACGAACTTTAATTTTCTGTTGGAATAGGTTTTATTTCGAAGGTACCAATTTGTCAAACTGTCCTTGTATTTTGGAAGCTGCTGACTTTATAATCAATTTATGCTAGAAAGGTGTAATGGAAGAATTAACTTTACAATAAGTATCTAGGTTTGCTAAAAAGAGAACAAAATTTGTGTTTTAAAATACCTATAAAAATACTTTAATTATTAAGGCGGAGAATACCTAATTTTAGCTAGGTTCAACTTCCAAATGGATAAATTTTTGAAAATTTAATATCTTTTTTAAGCACAGAGTGCCGCTTTTTTGTGGATTTATAGTCTAGAGAACATCAACTTTCAACTGGCAGGACACTTAAGGAACAAAGCAGGATTACAATTTATACAAATAAAATGATTCGCAACCGGTAGAAAATAAGAGACCTGTCGGGCCATAAAAGAAGCAATAAAACGAAAAGTCACAGTCCAGATACTTTATGGCTGACGCTATGAATAATGTCCTTGCTCTTCACGGGTAATGGTGCATTTTTATCTTAAACCTGATTTACGCGACAGAGGCAATTACTTTTATTTATGTGGATCTACGTTAAGCTAATTCATTAGCTAATTACTGCAAGGCAAGTATAAAGGTGTCGGAGAAAAAAGGACTTTTAAGAAATTAGCAATAAACACCGGAGCATAAAGTACACTTAGAGCCCATTTCAGCGCCATTTTAATTAGCAAAGCGTTAAAATAGCCTGCTAATTCCCCTGGGCCGACGAGACCATCTCAATAATTAATTTAAGGTAAATTGAAATACTGCCCATGGAGTGAAGCCGTATTTTAACCATCCAAAACAGATTTTGTCACCATAGGGCTCATAAAATTGATCAGTCGTTCCTACCAATGAAATGTTGATAATTCGAAATTGAATGCATGGTCAAATGCAGCCCGGATCCATGTAAATGACTGCACGAACCATCGTTTCATCAGAACGGAGCCTAATGGTCGGGTCACATTGAACTGGGATTTAATGTGACCGCCTTCCACGTCAGGTCCAAGGAAACAGGAGCACTCTGAGCCCGAGGTGTTGCCTTAGGGAACTCAATCGAACAATGCGTCTATTGCCCGGAGTGAGACTCTGGACGTGTGCTCGCTTTGTTTAGAGCAAACAGAGAAAATGTTCCATTAACCCAGTGCTGTTGTATTAATTGCGCCTTAAATATGCGAATTACCAATAATTATGATAATGACGCAGCTATCGTTACTTTTAAAAAGCAGTAAGTGCTCCAGCGACGTAACCTAGAATTATTTCTGAAACAACGTAATTAGCCCTGTTTACCAATAAATTTGATTCATGGCTCTATTCGCCGAAATTCCTAATTACAACATGAATATTCGTTAGAGAGACACCCGAATTTATATCCGACTAAAAAGATTATCTGGAAATGTGAACCGAATTTTCCCCGGCTCTGCAGAATTCCTGGGTATATGGACCAAATTTTCTCTCGCACGGTTTACGTGGCTCTGTTTATTACTTGTTCCAATAACATGAGGTTACACCTGTTCTGTTCTGTTAAACTAGCTGCACATAAATTATAATATACTAAATCCCCATACCCAGCATATTCCTATGCAAAATCGTTGCGATTTTTCTTGTTTAATTTTAGTGAAACGTGCTTTGGAAACTAGTTGTGGAATTTGCAAAAATATTGAAATTATGTATGCACAGATATTTTTCTTCAAACTGCACTGCTGTGACACTGCTTAAATTTTGGGTCACCTTAAATTCTGATGAACACTTTTAAGTTGGATAGATTTTTACTTTAACTACGATTTTAGTAATATTTATTACTAAATTTTAAACGAATTTGTGAATCGATTATGATTTCGATGCTTACAAAACTTTTCGTAACATCCAAAGATAAAATTATTTAATACTATTATTAATTTATATAATATTCTTCTTCACGCCCATTTTAGCTGTTCGAAGTAAATACTACTAGAATTTTTTAAAGCTCCTTATAGAATAGAAAGAAAAGCGAACACGTTTTGTGCCTAAATGTAAATTGTCTCCGCAAAACGAAATGAAGAAAAACGAGAGGTTTACTGACAATGAAGCGAAATGTCAGGAAGTCTTGTATAGTGCATTTTGCCGTACTTTACCTAACGATTATTGATGTAGCACCCAAAAGCTACTGGTACCCAAAAATGTTGTTTTAGGTATAAATTCGCCATCCTCCGAGACAGTCCAGGGTGGAATCAGCGAAAATAAGTAATGATGGAAGTTTACTTAATCACTGGCTGTATCACAACTGAATTAATGCCAAGTGTCGTGCAAATTGTTTAGAAAGCTGATGTTATCAGTTCAATAACGTATACAATAGCTCCAAGATTAACGATTCGCTATTTAGGTAATCTTGAAAGAAACGTTTTATTGTCAGAGCCCGGGTGTAATCTCCTTTGCACCAAGATAATGATAAAACACCTTCAAAGCTGCGAAGAAACTAAATAAACACCGGTGAGAGGAATGATTTAAATTACTCGGTGCCCGCCCAAAGGTCTTGGGTTCCTTCCTGTGCCGGTGGCTCCTTCTACTTGAATTAATTAAAATCATTCCTCCTGGTGAAAAGGTGAGCAAACACTTCAAAGCGCTGTTATCAGAGGTTAAGGATCAAATTTATCCTGGCAAAACAAAAACGCTACTCGCGAGCTCCTTGGGAAGGACCTCTTAGATGGCTACCGTTGATCGAATTGACGGAGATTTAGTTGTTGACAACCGCAGTTCCGTGTAATGTCTTAAAGTGTTTGGTCATTTGCATTTTTCAACATTATAAACTGTTAGTCCACTCTAAGGATACGAGGTTCGCTGATGCTGAATGGAGCAATCAGAGGAAATAGACCTTACTAAGTTAATAGTTTTATGCAAATCCCACTTAATTTATTACTCTTTATAGTACATAAAACAATTTCTTTTGTATTTTGTTGTAAAAAACAAACAATTGATTTCATATTATCACATTTTTACAATTGTATCAGGTTCAAAAACGAGTTGCTAAATTTTAATATTGAGCGGAAATGCAATCCTGATAACTTCTGCCTAAACTATAAACACATATTTTCAATGTTTCTATTTTTTCAGATTCTTCCGAGCGACATTTTTGGAGATATGTATGTTTTGGTGGAAGATGAACATTATTTTCTGTTTCTAACTCTATTCGAGATTTTCATTCCTTCGAGGACGTCGACATAAAATTCAAATTATCTATTTAATAAGGAATTAAGGAATCTTGTGACAAAAATTTTGAAGTAGTAATTAATAATTTGTATTCTAGACAGCGCTTTATAAGTAAACAAATAGGTATGGTTTGAACAAATATTTTATTGATAAAAATGGGGCCTGGCTGAACGTTGGAGCCCTGGACCTAGGTCTGGTTGGCCCGTGCGTAAAAACACCACTCGGTTCTGTCTATTTCTCAATTAAATAAATGGAGGGATGCGTTGTTTTCTCCTCCAGCGGGCTCGCGAAAGGACCAAGATTTAATCTAACTTTATTAAATATGAGACTTTTAATGTCTCGTCTTCAGCTGATGGGATTCGTTTTTGCAGCGTATTACGGCGAACGCGTCCAACCACGAAAATTCGGTTGGTGAGGCGGGTCCTTCTGCAAATAATTTCGGTCTAGGGGCGCCCTGCGACTGCCTTCATTGAGCGTGTCCTCCCCTCAGCGGAGCCCCAACCCTCTATCGTTGGCCCCGTCTAACACAATAGGTTAATTTTACAGTCATCCAGCTAGAAAATTAAAATGAATATTTCTGAGGCTATAAAGTCCCGAAAATGAGTCTTATTTGTGCCTGATGGCGGAATAAAGGAATAATTTGCACAAGAATTTTCTACAGATTAATTTTTATGGATTTTCTTCATCTTTGTCATCCCCTGCGGGGGCTAGTTCCCTAACGTTTTGTTCCACCTTTATTTCTTCTACCTTTTCTACCTTAACTAAATTTTACACTCTTTGTACGCAATTTGCGGATTTTCGACGGAGCACCACGACAAAATTACATAATTTTTCAATAAGATGAAAACGCTTCTCGGTAGGAATTTCGATGTGCTTTTAGGTGCCATGATTAATGCGATAATTTTTTGATTAATACCGCGGTGTCGTGCGTATGCGCTAATATTTTATTAACCATGTGATTGATTCTGTTGCTAGCAATTTCAATTTACACCTCATTTTCTGGGTCGATAATCAATTTACTTTTGTTAATATTTTCCTCGTGGGTTAATTTGTTAATTACGAACAATAAACCGAAAAAACATTTCGTCATGGTCTACGTATTTTGACCCTACTCTGGCAAAACCCAAAGAGGGTTATGGTTTTTAATCCAAGACCTTTGTTATTGAATCAGCTTGACCTTCCTTTGCAATATTTTATGCTTGTTTAAAGTGTTGTGTATTCTGGTTTTAGTTTTGAAACTTTTTCATATGATTATTGATATATAAAACTTATTATAAATAACCTTGGATGTTCATACCTACTTATTTTTCATTTCAGAGTAGGTTTATGGCAATTAAAATCAAGGTTTTTATTAACGTTATTTAATTTACAACAGTTTGCAGAAGGCAGAACAAGTTGTTAGATTTTAAAGGATGTAATAATATATTTTGAGTACCACTAACCTCTTCTGAGTTAAGTAAGACAGAAACCAAAATTACCTCAGTAAAATACAGTTTTTACGAAAATGCGGTTTTAGCAATAAGTAATTAAAAGAGGACACAATTTTAATTTCTGTGACGGAGAATGCCTATTTGCATAAATAAGGATGCAGGTAAATTAATACTGCTTTGCAAAATGCAATAAGTGTTATCTGTCAGCACACTGCACTTACTTATTTACCTAAGTCGTAACGAGCGTAATAGGTAAATTCTTCATCCGCCTTTTTGTGTAAAAGAAAAGCAATTGCCGTACTTGTGGAATAAAGTCGGTGGACCAACAGTTCTTCGGAAATAAATCAAAAATTCTCAGGCACGATATATTGTCCGGATAAATTGAAAGCGGGAAAACAAATGTTTAATTCAAGCCCGCCAAACGACGGAAGACTTTTATTGAACCCCAGTTTGAAAACAAAGCGGAGGTGGAACGTACACAGCGATGGCAATTTATCCGTAGCAAAAGATAAATTATGGAGGATGTGTTTTCCAATCCGTCAATCATTTACTTTAACAATTGAATTCGACTTCGCTGGAACGGGCTCTGCAAGGATGTTTTGCGATATGCTTCTATTCCATTAGAGACGGCAAGCGCTCCAGGTTAATTGCAGGACATGTTAAGAGAACTACTGTCAGTCTTAATGTTCATTATTATTTACTAAGTTATCAAAATTTTAACTGACTGCTCGAACAATTACAGAAGGGGAGGAGCTTTTAAACGACAGTTAAAACGACGGCTTCAAACATTGTGATTAATTTGTACTTTGATATGCAATAACATTAATATTTAAAGTTTTTTGATTAGATTCTTAAAAAAAAAATGCTTTCATTTAAAACGTCGTAATTAAAAATTGACATTCAGTGTAAATTATTAAATACCTCATAATTTAATAAAAAATTATTTTGCGTTTAACATAAAAAATGGCGTAAAGTATATACCTTTTTAAATGTTTATATAACTTTTCGCCCTTTTTAAAAAAATCATTTAATAATAATTGATAATTTAAAAAAACAAAAATGTAACATTACTTACCCGAAAAACGGTGTTGAAGATTTTTAAACCTGAAATGTTTGGAGAAGGAGAAAAAAGGAGAAAATTAAACAATTTATTTATTTTTTTTTGTGAATAGTTTTTATCTAGATATATTTAAAAAAAATTACATAATTAAAGTATACAAAAAAGGGATAGTAGGACAAATGAATAAACCTTAAATCGAGTGAGTTGGTCTTAAGACAGTTCAACATGAAAACTATCATAAAAGAGGTGAACCGAGGCTAAGTAAAAAAGTTCAATTAACCCTAGATAAATAAATTTATCAAAACTTAACATCACATTGCTTGATTACATTCCTTATGTGGTAAATTAACTTACTTGAGAATTAGGCTTCACACCCCTCGGCTGTACCCTAACATAAATTTGTTTTAGTTTAAAAATGTTTCTGTTCATTTTTACTATTGTTTATGAAAAAATCGAAGTAAAAGCGCCTTAAAAATTTTTTTTTTAATTTTTGTTATTTTTTATTACAGTAATGGAGATGATCATGATCGCGATAATGCTCCTGATGAATCAAGAGTGATATAATACTAGTGATAAAACGACCTTAGAATATCAGTTCATTGCCAATGCTGATGCTAATTCGTCACGGTTTTCTGTATTCATTTCATTATATAATTATTTTCTATTAGAATTTTTTGTGTTTTTGTTTGTTTATATGCAAAGTTATGACGATATGAAATCTTTCGTTTTGTCTAAATTCTGTTACTAAATTTTGTAGATCCTTACTGACTGACTGGAGGAAGCTTAATGGACGTTTATTATTAAATCGGCCTATTTATGAGCGTTTTATAGTTTCAGTGGAACACTTCGTTGGGGTGTTGATTGCTATAATTTTGCCTTGAGGAACATTGCTGAAAACAGAATGAGTTTCTTAATTAATTTTAATTATAATTTTGATTTTTCACTACGCATTTAATACCAAAGGGTCAATTGGAGTGCTAAACTATCTTGTGTTGTTGGCAATCGCATTTCCGTTTCGAATTCGAACATTTTGATTCTACGCAACTCAAGTTTTCAATTAGTTCATGCAGAAATGTTTCATAATAAGCAAAAACAAATCCAACTCAAAATGTTATGTCTCTGTTTCCATAAATAGAAAAGTGGAGTAATTTCACACGTTTGCAAAATTATGTTGGGATTCGAGACGTATTGTGTCCTCGTTTCGATTATCCAAAAATAGAATCGATCGTTCGTCATCGTTAGGGATCTCTAAATTTACCGAACTCATCCAGTTCAATTTATCCAGAGCGTCATTGAACCATCATTGAATATTGAATTAGAAGCTGACAAGTGTAGAATTGCTGGGAATTTGAAATGCCTGACAATTGCTGTCAGCCATCTGAACACAATTAGAGTTCCATTTGAAAACAGAGACGCTAGCAAGTAATTAAAGACGCACATATAACACTGTTCGCCCGTTGTCACCCCTGGATAATTTATCAGCGAGGAGATATCCTTCGCAGGTCTGCTATTTATCTACACTATCTGATGCATTAATAAGTAATGAATGTGACTTACCGCTTGTTTCCTTTCCCAGGACTTCATGGCAGTTTTATACTTTTCAAACTCGTGGCACCAGTCCGAGTATATCTTCTGGTAGTCGTTGCTCTTGTTGGGTGGAGTGCACCTACAATTAAAAGTTGTATCATTAATTAAAACATTTTTTTTAGTGAAGAACGTGGTAGGTGCGTTGCGCACTGGGATTCCTTCTTACCGGTGAGAATCGACTGTAATGTTGTAGCTGCAGAGTAACGATCCACCCAGATGACAATCGTACCGTCCTCCATCAGCCTCGTTAACAGAAATCACAACCAGTCCTCGTTCTGTCGTCTCAATGTATTTCGTTGGACTGTATTTGATCTCGTACCTGGAAGAAATTATATTCAAAGTTCTCAATTAAATCACCTGCAGACTGCGTCGTTTTAAATTCATTTTAACTTTTCAAGTTTCGAATTAATTGATATTACGAGTGGTATAAAAGTTTGCATTGTATAACTGAATTGTGCTTCTTTTCAATATTTTTAACTCAATCTTTTCTACATTTCAACGTTGTTTTAACTGAATACAATTTTTGCTAAGAACTATAGCAAGAAAACTTACGAAAAATTATGTAGGTTATAATTTTATTGAATACGAAAGACGAACAAGAACGTTGTAGTTACGAAATATTTTTTAACAAAGATTTTAACTTCTTGTTACTAAAAGTTTTAAAGTGGATCGTTTGAGGAATGTTTTAGACTTAATATTATAGATGTAATTTATCTTTAAACAATAAGGCCAAATGGAGAAATAAAAATGTTGAATATTGATAGCATACAAGATAGAATTAATTTTTTTCAGTTATAGTTTCTTTATCTCCTAAACTAACAATATAATTTACGGACTGACTCACTGCTTAGATACCATCTACTTTAAGTGCCTTTACAACTGCTAGAGGCATCGTAATTGTATTCTATTAAGTTGAACTCAAATGCCCGTACAATCTCCAACGTCAATCACATCAGGTATGCAAACCGAACCCAATCAGAGCAATCGAACAAACAGGAGAGCTCGTCCAATGAGCACCGAAGACGAGCATCTATTTAATTCACTCCCACAGGAGCGTATGAAATAATAATAGTTGTGCACATTTACATGACATCGTAGTAGATTTAATATGGGCGTAATGCTTCCATCTTCCCTCCTATCAAATCGGACTAACCAACTCAGAACAAATATTGAACGACAATATAAAGCTCGTTAGTTATTGTTTTTATAATTGGTGCAAGAAATTCTATTTCCCAGTATAGGGTTACCTTAGAATTACGTTAAATTGCATTGAATACGCTGGATGCAAGATGTAATATTATTGAGCATTCGTATATATCAAGTTTTCATGCATACTATCAAATTACAAACTAACGAGTATTAATTAAAGCATACGCAATTACAATTAGAAATCTTTTTAATCAGAACTGAAATTAATGCAGCTCAGTTTCTAAGAGAATTGATGCACAAATTAGAAAGTTATGTTTTATGAATTTGGTAAAGGGTCTAGAAACAATTTTAAATTTCAAAAATGTGTAATATAAAATTTTTGTATAGAACCCTTCAACTTTTGAATTTTAATTCAATTCAATTCAATTTATTGTAATTTATTTTTATACCATGATATTAATTGTTTTTACAGTGTCAATAATATAATCTTATTTTTATGTGTCTAGACATTTATTTATTTTATTAGTTGATTTGACGATGTTGAGAAAAATTTGAAATCCTCTTTTCGAGTTTTCAAAATAAAAATTAATGAATCGACTTACCTGCCCTTATCCTTGGAATGATGGTACCATGTAACTTGTTCGTTTTTGAGGACCTCCGGTATCTTCACAAAACAACCGAGATGCACACTCTGCCCGTAGGTGACCACAATTTTCTTCTTAAGGACGCTCGAGTCGCAGATGTTGCTGGTCTCGTTGCCCACGTCCTGGAATGATACATTTGACATGAGCCGATCGAATCCATAAATACATCTGGAGGACATTCACATTACCTGCAATAAGCCCAATTCATAGGGTTTGCAGGTATTCGCTTCCTTGTCCCAGCCACAATAGGGGTCCTTAACACACCGGAAGCAGCTATCGTACCTCCGGTTGCACATAGCCAGGTCAATCTGCTTAATGCGGTGGTCGGTTGCGACGTACAGAGATTTACGTGTCTGACTTATTTCCATCACCTGGATGGCCTCGTTCGGTGCTATTTCAAAAATGTCGAGCAGCTTCGATTTTGGCTCCCCGTCTCTGAAGTACTGGACAATTTTGTACACCCGGCCCATATTTGAGCCGACATAGTACACGGTGTACTCCTGGTTGAGGATGTCGATTTTAATTCTGCGGCGAGAATAGGACTAAATATATTCACGTCCTGTGGCTATGTTCGGGGATCGCTGTAAACTAGTGCAAACGTGGCAAAGTTTTCATTGCTGTGTAAGCGGTTCCCGTAGGCAAACTGTGCCTTATTTTAGGGATGCGATCCCACTGCCTACACGCCCCTAAGTGTTGCTTATTTCCGAAATTAATCTAATAAAGCGCGAGGCGAAATTTAGCGCGCCCCAATAATGTACACCGCCTATCCTCTGCCGAAAAGTTTCGCGTCCCACAAAGGATCCACGTCCTTTGGGGTGCGCAGCCATTCGCTCTAAAATTGCTCACATGGAAGAATGAACGGCGTAATAAAATCAGGCCTCGTAAATATTTGGGATCGAATCGAGGTCGGATTCGCGCGCGATTCCCGCCAATTCCAACATATTCATTCGAAGGCAATGTCGGATTATTGCTTTGCGATTATTCGCTCATAAAATTCTGCTAAAAGAGACATAGGCGAAGACCTCATTTTTATAAGACCCGAAATTGGCGGAAGTCGATCCGTGTGAAAATATTCGATTCTAGAAGGTCACACCCAATGATATTACACTAGAAAGACTTAATTTTAATTGAAAATAAATTAAATCTCCAGAAGGGATTCAAACATTGTGAAATTTTGTTCCTGATAACAGCTACCGAGGAATAAAGCAACTTCTTTAAATTTAAGAGGGTATTGTGTTCTAGAACGTCGATTTATCGCACATCTTTATTATTTTTCCTTTCAAAGTTGTTAAAGTGTTTATGTATAGTAAAAAAAGAACCAATGGTAAATAGTTAATTTGAATAAAAAGTTTTCTTAAATCTTTTGTAAAACACTTTGAGATAAATGTCTTTAAAAGACAACAACAACAACCCTTTTATAGTTATACTCTCAACATTTTCCGAATTCAAATTAAATCAAATTTTTAAGTTTATAAATAGTATAAGGATAAATCATACAAGAAAAAATATATGAAATTACTTTTTGCATTACAAGGAGCAAACTCAAATAAATCATAGACATATGAAATATTTGGCTATTATTTGATTTTTTGCCTTAGCTCTTTATCCCGATGGAATTAGAATCAATATATTTTGCGGAATAGCCGCTGACATCCAGTCAATATACATAAGTCTGGGTTCATGTGGAGTAAATCTCCTGTTTTTCGTTCACCCCTGCCAACCAGGCACATATTTACTTACTTGTCGACAACTAGCTTCGTAAACACTAAATCCCTTTTGTAATAGACAGGATTGTTGTGTTCATGATTAACAGCTTTATCCATCAGAGGATGGGATCTAATGAAGTTGAGAACAGTATCTGGTAAGCTGGAGGTGTCGTTGACACATGTCCCGGGCCTCGGCTCAGGAATTTTCGAGTTCAAGACAGGCAGCCAGGCTGAGTTCGAGGACGCCTGCTCCTTGAATTTCCCTGGAGTTATAATTGAGCATAATTAAATTTAATTTTCGTTTAATTCAAAGTTGCCATGTCCTCCACCGACCTGAGAACGCTGCGTGGACCTCGTTTATATCGAAGCTGCACACGGCTGATCCGATGAGTCCGTTCGTGCTGGTCGTGAAGGTGGCGTAGAACTTGCTCTTATCAGTCGGAAGCTGGTAGACCGACTGGATCTCGTTGAAGTAAAAGGGGAATTCCCCCGATATGCTACAGTTGAGGCGCGCCTTCAAGTAGGTCGCCCAATTCTGGGCAAGGATGTTCTTGCCCCCAGTATCCTTTTTGCAGACCCGTGCGATCCGGGAGTAAACAGCCTTCCCGCAATTTATGTACTCGACAGCTGTTTCACGGAAGAAGAAATACACATAATCACCAATGTCGAAGGCTCCAACGAAGTCAGCCTCTGGAAGAGGAAAAAAAAATTCAATTTGATCAGGAATCAGATCTGGCGGCAAACGGCGGCCACCCGACTTTGATTTGCATAATTAATTTTCCAAGACACAAAGCGAGAAATTTTATGGTCGATTCGTATTCAATTTTCATCCCGAAGGAAGAGGGTTGGTGCCCGGCAGGTCGCTTAATATGCCCTTAACACCACGCCGAGGCGGCAAGAACCGCCCGGCATTTTGTGAATCGGATTCCTCCTCCAGATGACTATTAATTACGCAACATCTGGCGTCGTAATGAGCCCGGAAAGGAAGAAAGCCAATAATAAGGCGGTAGTTAGGACTCTTCCAAAAATGAAATATTTTTACAAATGCTGTAATACTTAAGTGGCAGCTTTAATGACAAGCGAACTGGAGATTTATTTAATAAGAGGAATAAACACGAAAAATATCTACAAAGACAGTTATTTTAAGCTCTATCTAATCGGGTATAACAAGCTTTGATGAGGATTACCAACCCAAATGCGAAAAAAGGTAATTCTGGAAAAAAAACGCAAATATTTAAAGGGTTTAATAGGAATTATTTTTGGTAAACGAGCAATCAAGAGCACTCCCATATCAACGTATGCACGTGCCGTTCAAATTTTACCTTTCAAGTGACTTATAAAGGTAACGTAAAAATACTTAGCTCATGGTGTCGATATTTACAACGTTAATGACTAATGACGCTTTACAGCCTGAAAAATATTTGCGATTTTCCATAAAAGGATATTTTGAACCTTGAAAGAATAAATATGTATATGTCTTGTAGATTAATAAAAGGTTCGGCATCGCTGTAAAATTTTAATTATATAATTCAATATAATGGCTTGATACTATAAAAGCTACGAAACTGGTTTGGGTTAAATTTTTGGACTTTGTTTATTTTATCCTGTTTTTATTTCAAAATAAAGCACGATCATTGCGTTGAGAAGGTCCAATAAGTAAGCTTGGAGCAAGAATTTTGAAGTATGGTATCTTAAAAAACGCAAAAATGTATCCACAAAAAGAAAAATTGCATATAGTTAGTAACACAACTTTAACTTTAAGCTATAATAGGGGAAGTCATTTTTTCTAATATTTACTTTTAACAAAAAAGCATGATTTAAAAATGACTTCAAAAATACATATTCATTACATTCTTGAGTTTTTCAAACAATTCATTCAATGTCTAGAGAAAACAAAATTTCGACCAGAATTCTTACAAACTTTTATGCATAATACACTTTAAAAGTGTTAGAAGTTGATTTATGTATGTACTTATGTAAGAAACATATTGAAATGTGTCTTCAAAGAAAACGAACATGAAATAAATCTTTAAATGCGAGACACCTACATATAAAGGAGTGGAAAGACTGAAAGAAGCACCTACGTCTAATGTTACCCTTGAGTTTTCCCAGTTTCATCCTCATGGGAAGTTCACTGAAAGTTTGAGCTATCAATAAAATTTGGATACTTAATTACAAGGGAACAAAGAGAAAGGCAACTGTGGGAGCATACTTCATCTTTAATATGCTGCTAACGTTATCAGATGCAGACACACACCATTCTGTGTAAATCTAATTGAAAGTTTGACTCGGGGCGGTATTGTGACACGTTCAAATTTATACGCCATAAACACAGTATCAAGGGCTGATGTATCTCGCCTTCCCAGGATTCATAATTCACTGTATGCTCGCCGCAAGGAGTCATAGAGTATCAATGAAATAACGCATATACTTACTATCGAGCCACTTGGAGTCGTATTTCAAGGTACGTTTGAAGCCGTACTCCTTCTTCTTCGCTGTCATGTTGTACAAATCTGTCCGGAATATCACAGTATCAGCTTTTGTGAATTCCGCGTTGGTGCCTGAGTACTGTGGTGTGGAGGTTGAAAAGTTTTGTACAGTTTAGAGCGAGTCCAGGTCCATTTTCAAGAATGTTTTAAATACTTACAAGTCCCGGTAAACCTCCAGGATTTCCGTGCTCAACATAAATTGCAGTTGAATTATCGAGTGGATCGTAGGGACATTTGGCGATTCCTAAGCCAATTCCTGGCACGTACTCTGATCTCGGTAAATGGGTTAAATTCGACTGAAAGAAAAAAAGGAAAAAATGGACGAAATAAGTATTAAGTAAAAGGGCTTCGGTACACGTTCTGTAAATATACACATAAGCAGCCGGGGCGGAAAGTTTGTAAAAATCGCAGAGGGAAAGGTTCAATGACGGATTTGGTCAGGTTGCTCCAACCAGACCTTCTCTCGAAGCCGAACACGTTTTTCTTGTCTCAATAAAACAGAACGCCAACGAGGGGACAATTTTCCAAGACGTGAGCCTCCCCCGCCGTCAACTGTTGTTGTGCCAATCCGAGAATTCATATCCCACGGCAATACTCTCGACGAAAAATGAAAATTTATTTCATGCAGGATTTAAGTTTGATACAAAAATGAGATTACGAGGAAATTGCTACTCACATATATAACATAATCCTTGGGATTATGAGCATTAGTTCCGCAGATGTAGAGCCTGTTGCCATTCTCCATCGGCTGAACTACGCGGATATGGTTTCTGCAGTCAAAGAGCTGAAAGTGAAGAGAAGAAACATTTTACTTTTATTCTATCGCAGTTGACACGTACGAGTCACAGTTTCTTTGAAAATGACAACATGACGTGCAACTATAATTGATATCACGAGATTTCTTAAAAAATATACTATTTCAGCTGGCGACTTACCTCGCTTTTGCCCTTCGAAATACAGCTGACTACATCTTCTGGCGTTGGCGTGAGCAGAATGTGATCCCTCTGGAGAAAGCAGAAAATGTACAAATTACCAACTTCATTTCTAGTAGGATCACGAAAATTCAAAGTGAATTAAGCCAGTTTAGCCAAACTAGAAATCAACATCACTTATCCCTTAGCTCAAAAATATCTGTGTATATATATTTATAACACATACATAAGTACACAAAATGTGTATGCACATGCATTTATATGCTATTGATTCATTTCAGCCCATCCTTGATTTTAAATTAAAGAGACTCAATTTTCTTTGCGATATATACTGATCCGCAATTTATGTTTTACTATATTTATTTGTGTTCAAATTTTTTTTTATCAAAAAGTCAAGAGAAGCCATTGTTTATTCTATGTACAAAACTTTGAAACTTTTTTGAACCGGAAAAAATTAACTACTTTTACAAATTTGGACATTATAACATACGAATTGATTTAAAAGTTAGATTTCTATACTCCTCTTTGAAAAGTTACAAATCACAATAATTTATTTATTTGTGCTTTTACACTTTTTATTTCATTCAAAAATGAAGCACTAAATTTAAAACTGATCGTATAAATTATTTTTGTTATATTCCAATAAACGTTAAAATTAAAAGGAATTATTAATGTCGTTATTTTCATATGTTTGTGATGAGGCAATAAATGTTGTATTAAAAAAATGTGCTTTTAAAGCATAACAAATAACATTACTGACTTTTTGAATCAATCTAATGCCGAATTAGTTTAACTACCTAAATTATTACTTCCTCTCAATGTAAATGGAAATTTATTATTTTTTCTAAATATAAATTTAAAATGTAATGGTTTTTAGTATTTAGTGAATCTAACCAAAATGAATTATAACAGTAATAGATCTCCGGATATTGCAAAATTTATTAGCTTATTAGTGAATTTAATCCTCTTAGCAAAACCTTTTAATATTTAAGAGAAATATAATAGAAAAATATTTAGAAAAGAGGTGTTTGTTCAAATTTAGATATTTTGGCATTATGCAAAAGCAATTTTCCGCCAAATTGGTTACCGCTAATCCCTTCGATAATAGCGATAGATTAATCTAGAAGTATTCATGAACTGAAGGCAATTTGAGGGGTATATTGCCTATTTATAAATTCCCGAGTATTCCAGGAACCCTTCAGTCATAAGAGCATTCTCCTGGAACGTATGGGCCTATCTCGCAACAGGGCGACAGGGTGTCACCGCATGAGCCCGATACCGTCGCTGGGACGCGTCTCGCAGCCTCGAATATTTGCACACTCATTTTACTGTCAATTAAGTAGATGATGTATGACAACCTTAGATAAAAGGTATTGTATGTTATTACCGTCTGCTTCATAAAACCGCACGTTTAAGATTCCCGAAATCTGGGTTTTCCATCATGGAAATGTTCGCCAACGCCACCCCCGCCCCCTGTTCCCCCTGTTGTTACTTTCGTCCCATTTGGAAGGATTTATGCATCCTGAGCCGAGGTTTGTCGTCTCCCTTTCGCTGCCTAAACCTAGACGCCGTCGCGCCGCATCATCCCAGCCCTAACTTTTTTCATATGCTCACAGGAGAACTAGCTCCAGTCCCAAACCCTTCTTAAAATTTATTATAATAACCATATTTCGGGAGCATGTGTACGTCTTCCTCTGCCACCGGAGTGTTTCTATCAACGGCGGCGGGCAAGCATCCCGAATATTTTCTGCATTTACGTACAAATATTCAGTTTTTAAGGGAAGCAGCAGTTGTAACAGGGCGGGGCGTTATGGACCCTTTAGGATTCAACTATTTTATGCGGCACTCAAGAAAACTACAAATTGTAGATGACTTCCCTCCGAGGATGTTTCGCTAACCTGAAAGCAGGACGTGTGTACGTACGCTCAGTGATAGAAATGTTATTGAATTCCCCTCCGTCGGTTTGGTCCTGTTTCGTGTTTCGCCAGCGCCGCCGGAGAGGTGGATTTTGCAAACCAGACGGTGCACATATTTCCAGTCATAAGTTGAAATGTTGGGTTTAAAAGCTAACATGTTGCGAACGAAATTGCTCCCAGAATATTTGCATAAGGCTTTTAACTGGTAATAGCTCGACCGGGGCTAGAACGAATGTCACTCACGCAGACCTGAATCAAAATGATTTAGTTACTTCTGTGTAATTTAACTAAGCCAAGTTTTTCTTCACAGCTCCATGATCCTTATTCATGCAAATCTTCCTTTTGGGATGAGGTCGGCTGAATTGATCAGAATAAATTTAATACATGTGAAGGTTTCGTAGTTTGAAAATGTTATTTTGTCTAATGAACTTTTCTATATGACGACTGAATTTTAT
This sequence comes from Tolmerus cingulatus, assembly GCA_959613345.1. Classification (NCBI taxonomy): domain Eukaryota; kingdom Metazoa; phylum Arthropoda; class Insecta; order Diptera; family Asilidae; genus Tolmerus; species Tolmerus cingulatus. The sequence continues at coordinate 6,243,859 of OY390708.1, forward strand.
GGCTCGAGCGCTTTTAAAATAGTAACTATAAAAATAGTTTGGCAGTAACGAAATTTAATTACTTTATTTAAAGAACATTCCCATAAAATGAACTATTTCTAGTCAAAATGTGTTTCATTAAAAGGAATTTTACTTTCTATGTAATAAACTTTTCAAAAATAAACCCCCCAGCAACTCATAATGCTACGAATTATAAATAAATTCTAATACTGTCATTGTTATTGTCCGCTTTTACTTGCTTCTTGTTATCATAAATGTAGTTTATTTTTCAAACTTTTCTGTCAAATAAACTTTATATAAAACTAGATCATGAGACATAAAATTCTTGAAAAATAAAGCTCGAAACTAAGAAATGCGGAATATGTTTTTAGAGCCAAGCACACATTTTTGATTTAGGAGAATAGACAGATTTATTAAGAAAAATAAAGACAGATTTATGAGAAAGAGAATATTTTGTAATAAAATATTTGTAAAAGCATAAACGTTTTTAATTTAAGTATTGACTTTTATCTAAGAGCTTTTGAAAAATGTTAAAATATACAAAAAGGTCCTGATGGGTACTGAATATAAATAAATAGAATCCATTGCATAAAGAGGAGCCGCAGGAAACATAACAGTCAAATGATTATGCAAATCAAATTTTGATTTTTTTCTGACAAATAATGAGGCTTTGACGCATACTTTTGCCCATTTGCCGCTTCAAAATTATTCAGTTTTTATATTTTAATACTGACATTTTGCTTACAGTTTTGTCATCGTGCATTATTTATTTTGATGAGGCAAATTTTTCTGACTAGCGCAGTGACCATAAAAATATTACAAATTTTAGTTAAACTCGAAAATCCTCTTAAATAAATATTTATACCACTGAATGTGACTTTATTTCATAGGTGGAGCCTATGAATATAAATTCACGTCAAGCATTTCAGTATTTTTTTTATTTAATTTAATTTTCATTCACCGAATTCACTTCGCGCGCTCAAAAAATGCACGTTATGCTAATTACTTAGGCGACGGAAGTGATATTCGCGGCAATTGCAAAACCATTTTGCAGATGGGCAAATTTTGAATTTCGTCCTGTTTCAGGACGAAAGAGAGAGGGACTCGCTGAAAATATGAAAACGTAAAAATGTAAATTCAATTCAATCGAACTAAAGTGATAATAATGTTTCCAGTCGAATTGGTCGTTTCGACTTGCGCTTTTTATTATTATGCCAGGAGAACCATGGCGTACCTTTATATTTATTTTATCGGATAAGTACTTAAATCTAGTTGAAAAAAAGTGTTTCACTTTGATGCGGCAGATATTGAAGTGGTCGAAACTGAAACTTTTTGAGGCCATAAAAAATTGTAGATATTATTTAAATTATTGTATTGCATATTTACATATCTTAAGCCTTAAATTTCTTTAGTCAGACGATATCTAAAATACTGTGCCCTTAATTTCAATAAGTAATTAATCAATCATATCATGCCAGAAAAAATAATGCGTGGAAGTTCGATTTAGTTTTATACTTTTTGAAAAAATTTAGTATTTGTAATTTATTGCAATAATAGTATCAAGTTTAACAACATTACATCAATTATATAATGTATATTTATCCTCTTCCTATATAATTGTTTAAAACCTTTTCAATAATCAGAAAATTACTTTAACATTTTCACGTCCACACTCTGATTATGAGAAGTGACACCCACTTCTTGATGTGTGAAATCCCTTTAGCAGCTCATGTTTATGAATTAAATCACGCTTAAGTATTCAACACTTGAGACATAAATTATGCTGATTACCATCCCTTGAGTAAATAATTATCTCACACCATAACAGTGCGTGGGTAATGCGTCTGCACTGATACCTCAATTTGCCTTGCACTTCAAAGCAAATCAAATTGTGAATCGTTTTAAATTAAAAGTTCAACGAGTTTTAAAATTGCATTCTTCTGGGAGTTAAAACAATCGAGTTTAGAGTAAGTGCTTTTAAAACAGAGTAGTATGTTAATTGGCTTATTTTCATATCGGAAAAATATCATAAAATATGTTCTGAGTATTTGACTTACCTGACAGTCTGTTAAACTTATATTTTTAAGATTGAGCCTAAAGACATGATTCCTGTAATAGAAACAAAAAGAAGTATTAGATAACTTCTAAACAATCGTTTAATATTAATATTCGATTACTTACATAGAACCGACGAAAAGTGAGTCTCTTCTCTCGTCTAAATAGAAAGTTCTGTAGTAGAGAGTTCCACAGCTGAATTCTCGCACATGATCTGGAAATAATAAAGAAATTGCAATTAATAAACTGCCCTTTGGACATACAACAAGGGTATTTATCTAATCGAATATCGTTAACAAAAGCTCTTTTTGGATAAAAACTCTTTAATATACATAGTTCCTTAAATTTACCCTTTGTTTCAATTAATTTTTTCGTTCTAAGTGGTTAGCATAATTCGATCGAATTGATCATTGGTTTTTCATGTCATGTATCTAAAGTTACTATTGAATCAAAATTTACAATTTTAGATAATCAATCCGGATTATAAAATGAGACATATTTTATTAGCTAAAAATTAAATGGTTATTTTTTGCGTAGTTTTTCATCACAAAATCGTAGTGGAATGGGTTAGGGAATTTATGTATGTATATTCAAAACTTTCGTAAGCTCCTTTCAATTCGATTCGAAGGAATTCCAGAATAGGGTCGAAAAAACGTAATTACAGAAAACAAAAGTGCCCTAAATTATATTTGTTATATAACGTTTCGAAAACTATTCTCTATTGTTTTAAATTGTTAGGAATATTAAAATAAAAATGTTTTTTTTCTACTATAAATGTGCTATATTTTAAAATTGATGTATTAAACTGTTCCGTGATACCTTTTTCTTCGTTATACTCATTACAAGGATTTTTCTCAAATTCATGATTTTTGTTTTCTTGTTAGTGAGTTTCTTAGATAAAAGTTTTTTTGTGGACAAAAGTTGTTGATTCTAGTTAAAGTTATAGACATAGCTATGTTGTTTCGATCTATCGGTCATTTGTTTGCAGTAAGGGGAGATTTTCTGCTGTTGTGACAATTTAAAAATTTATTATTTAATTTTGCGCGCCAGACAGAATCGTTTTGCAGAGGATGAGGAGCAAACAAACGGCTGAATTCCAGTGGTCAATCAGAGTTCAGCTATGCAAACCAGTTGCAAACAACAAACATCAGCACTTCCTGGTGGTGTAATGCATGTCAAGGTTTTTCTTCGGCTGCCGTGACATTCGACTGTATGCAAATTTTTCATTGTTCAGCAGCAACCCTCAATGAATAAGGGAAGTTTTGCTGTTTACGTTATTTATGAGATAATGGAAAACATACTCCTCGGAAATCGTAATGTACACATACCACGGCGACACCGAGGACGCCGGGATCAGGCACGGCAGGCACATAAATGAATCCCTTCCCGGCCCTTGGCCCTCCGCATCTCGTGCTCCTCCGCAGGGCCGTCCCAGTTCAAGAGCAGGCAAACAATTGTCCAAGGGGCGGAAGGACCCGGGAAGGAAACACAATTGGAATCAGAGTTTGTTTGCATTTTTTCCTGTGACTCCTGCGGGACGCCCGCCCGCCCGTCTGCGCTTTTTCACTTCTTCAGCCCTTTGTTGGTTGTTTGCATGGCGGCGGCCACTGTCCACACACGGGGCCCCGATGCCGTCGAGGGAGTCTCAAAAGGGCCCCGGCCCGAGATGGCACACCCTCCCGGGCCGCCGCGGGGGAGTATCTCGGACTTGCAGGCATAAATTCGTAAATAAAACATCCGTGAAAAATGTTTTAGTGGGTGGGTGGGCGCTGCGTGCGAGGACACTCGAGTGGGTGTGAGTTGGCGTTCAACTGGACGTGTAAGTGATTTTAACGGACTTGCAATTCTCCCAGTTGCACTTGCTCATCCTACTTGAGGAATGGTTGCGCAGTCGACCTCCCCAAACCATGTAAACCTCCCCAAAACCTCCCCAAGCGTCCGCTCGGTGAGAAGCCCCAGCTTCCGTAGAATTTCTGTGTTTACTTTCACTCTGAATAATGGTTGTTGGAAACACAGATCCAGATACAAGGAAAATGGCTTGCATTATTAAAATATATATTTTTCCAAATCTCACCAATGCATGCGTAAGTATTTCTAGAATACATATTAAGTTCTTCTATTTCTATCAATCTCTAACCTCAATTCCGTATTTCTTAATAACACCTTATTTTTTAAAGCTCTACAATTGAGAGGATGTTTATAAAGTTTACACTAAAGAAGCGTTCAATATAAGGTATTGACAATTTATTGTGTTATGTCTTATGACAGAGAAATTATTTTTATTCTTGAAGAAAATTCCTGCTGAGTTGTAACATATAACGATTTTGACAAGACGGTGGGAGTTCTGACCTTTTGATTCTAAATATGTGCATACTAAATATTAGTTACCGACTAGTACATTCTAAAATTTGTATTTCTGATGATGAGATTATATGTATTAAAGTCATGGTAAAATCTCGGTGCCTTGATACCTGATACCATTATCCTTTTCCTGAATGTTTTGGTTCAAAATTTGTATCTTAAACGCAATGGACGAAGTCTTATCTATATCAAAAACTATTTTGCCACACAATATGTATGTGAAATTCCCTAAATGCAGGGTATCAAATTTAGGACGCAAAAAATTACTCGTATCTCATTGTTTTGAAATACATCACACTGTAGGTACAAAGTTATTACACTAATAGAGAGGGTCTTAGTTACATCATACAAATTGTATGCGTTCATAAACAAGTTTATCATCGTCAAAATATTTGCATTTCTCAAGTTGTGAATATAATGATTTCCATTGATAGCTTATTTGGGTTGCGGAAGAGCTTATGCCAATTAATTTTGAGCGTAGGAAGAGAGTTAATCCCTATAGATATCTTAGCAACACATACCCCTGAATTTGAGATTTAAAAAATATTCTACCCTCTTAACCCCTAAGTCATGGCAGCTTGAAAGATTTGGGATTTTTCGATGAGAGTCGACCCAAGTTCGCATTCGAAATAGACGCAATAAATATTCTATAAAGTTCTCAAAGGTTTTCCGCCCTTTACCTCCACCTGTTCATTCCCCGTTTACATTCAGCGTCACTATTTATGGGTGCAAAGTTGAAATTTCCACTAGAAATCCCTCAGCCGAAACTCGCACGGAAAAGTTAAAATGTGAAAAGGATCACAGGAGCGTACTGCGCGCAGGGTATTCTGGGGAAAAATAAAGGTTTCATGTGTTACGTTGACAGTTAAAAGCTGAGGAAGCAACATATTGCACTGACATACGTTTATAAACCCCGTGAAGTCTGTCTTGAATAGGGCGCGCTTTTCGCCACCCTTACACTCCGAACTTACAATGTCTAAAATTTTCTATGCTTCCTGCTTACACCGAATTATGAATATTTTGTAAATGATTCTACAGAACTTGCAGACATGTTGTTTTTAATATTTCATGCGTCTTTCAAAAATATATTAAATCTCTGGAGGAGGTGGTTCTTTTTTCTTCCCGGCTGTTTTGCTTTGTTAGTTGCAAATGTATGTAAAAGTACATATTTTTGGCGCTTTATTACAATCCGACAGCTTTACTCAAAGTTTTTGAACTGAACGGATTTTAAACGTTGTTCGGTCTTTCAGGAATATTTCCTCTTTTTCCTGGAAAAATTCCCTATTTGAAAGGGAGAAATCTGAACACATGCAAAATCACTCATGTGCTCGACTGTCTGTCCAAAACTTGTATTAAATTAAATGTGTTGGAAAATATGTGGATAATCCAGTAACATTTTGTGAAAAACTATTTTGCTATTATTTTTAAATTAATTTAAAATTATTGCAATAAAGACAGAGGAAGTCATCTTAACTTTAATGTAATTGTACTCGACATTGGTAATTTTTGATAATTTCTGAAGCTATTGCGAGTATGCCACAATAGTTACTAATATTTAATTTTATAAACAGAAATAATTCTATAGAAATGCTCGAAATGTGCAGTAATTTGCAAGCAGGTATACTTAAGAAGTGTGAATACCTGCCATTAATAATTAACATTGCACAAATTGGTATTTCTTCAGCCAAAAGGTACCTACATATTTTCGGTATAATTATGCAAATCCGCCAGTCGAGTTTCCCTACCGGCTTAAAATATCTGTCAATCAAGCTTGAGTCTGCACCGCTCTAAATAGAATTAAAAATAATGAAATTTCACAAATTGTGGCGGAAGTTTCGGAGTATCATCAAGTTCATCTCCGTAGGACTATTTGTAATTCCGCCCGTGTGCCGTGCAGCTCCTCGGAGGACTCTTCGGAGGATGTTCCTCACGCCTTCGAGTCCTAACCACGAACTTAGTTTAGAAAGGGAGGACTTTTGGGGAATTCTGCCGCATAAATATTTTGGGCTTGCCCGCGCAGAACGTTTCCAGGATCTGACCCTCCTCCCCCGATCCGCCGACAGCATTTCTGTTAAGCGCTAATACACTTTGTGGATTTAAAATTTCGAGCTATTTGTTGTTTGCAGAAACATTAGATAATTCCAAATGATGCAAATGAAGGCGACATTGATTTTGAGTAGTGAACATCGGGAATATCTGCAAATTTCATCTCCTCGACGCCGATGGACCGCGTTCGCCGGGGGACGGCCAGAATACGAAATGAACCTTTATGGAGTGAAATTATCCACGCCTTTTCTGTTGTCTCGGCCATCGTTTGCTTAGCAAAAATTGAAAACTGCCGGCGGATACGAGGGCATCAAATTATCCTTCATCTCGAATCATTGCGCCCGGCAGCTTGGATTGCAAGGAGCAGCCCAAGATCTCAATTTTTGCCAGTCCGTCCGGACCCGCCTTAAGTGTTAAAGTGAGATAAAAATTTTTTAAAGATTTTCAGCTTCTAATTTTATACTCGGATGAGCTTTGTTACTCCCTGCAGTGCCCTCGTCCTGTCCTCGGGACTCAAGTTTTCATCCTTTCTTCTACTTTTTCCACTTGCCGCTCAAAGGAGTTTTTCTCTCTTACAATTACGTTTTTGTGTTTCCTAAGGAACTTTGCTGTTCGTGTGAAATTAATCAACCCTAATTAAGAAATTGTGGAAAGAGTTAATTACAAAAGGAAAGGGTGGAGTGCAAATAAATTTGTTACAAACTAAACACTAAAATATTATTACAGACATTCTCGTCGGAACTTCATGTTGGTGAATTTTCCTCAAGTTTATTATAATCTTTAAAGTTAAAATCGTTCCCTTAGGAGGTTTGTAAATTAATTTCTAACATGATGTAAAAGTTACTACAAACATTGTATATAATCGATATAATTTGGAAAAATATGACATTGCTGCAGATTTATTAAAAACTTTACAATTTTGATCCGATGTTGCATTGCCTTTTTAGATAAATACGTATACATACGGTACTATGGTACAAATAAAATAAAAATTGTATTAATAAGCTGAGCACAAATTTAAATTTTCCCTTAAAGTATGTGAATTTACTTTATGTGAGGTATTTAATACGACAACGATCCAAAACGTACTGCTCGTGTTACCCGTAAATGCACCCAAGAGCAAGGAATTGAACTCTTTCAGTACTCTCCACAATTCCCTCACCTGAATATCTATGGGAATATAAAAAACAAAGTCTTGCAGTTTAATCAACGCCGGCTTCAAATTTGAATGAATTGTATAACAGAGTGATAGTGGATTGAAAGTCAACATCGTAATTTTGTGTGTTGACTTGTGGGTAGTAAGTAGATACCAAATAATTTAATTAGATTAAGTGCTAATTCCAAATTTGGATGAAGAATCGTTACAAAACTAATTATTGATAAAGTTATTACAAATTACATTGCACAACGAGCATTTTGAGAACAATTTTGTGAGAAACTACGATCTTAATTAGATAGTTCGATATCCTTTAAAACTCCCTGCAATTATGAAGTGGTCAGATTGTTCCTCGGAGAAACACAATATTTATTGTTGCCACTTGGTGCAGTGGCGCGGCGTATTGATCTGGTTTCGCGGCGTCTGCACTTCCTGAAGGACGCCAGCTCGAACATAATCCAATTATGTTTTGTGCGGCGTCGTCTCACCCCGATTCCGCGGCACCAGTACCTGGTGGCGCTGCAATTAAGGAGTTCCACCGCTCCTTAAATTTATTCGTATTAAATTCATTACTTTGTGTACGACTGTTGCGGGGATCCTTCCCGGCCGCGGCATAAATCCCTATTTCCTGCACAAATATTTGCATGTGTTCGTTAAATCAGACTTTTTACGCTCAACGCTCGACTGCGTTTATGGCGTGATTCGGCTCCTTTCCTTGCAAATAAATCATCGGATGCTTTGACAGAAGTAATAGGATCGACGGCTTTGCCCACTTTTTCCGACATATTGGAATCCCCCGGCACCCAGTCGGATTTGCCTTTACATAGGGTCGATTTTGGGGCTATGTGTTTGAACATGTTATCAAATTCGACCCTTTTTCCAAGAAGCACGGACGTCTAGAGCCTACAAATTTAGAAAGCCTTTGACCCTGCAAGAGTGTTCCCATTGAAACAGAAAAGCGGCAAGTAAATGTTTTTCTTCTCCTGTTACAATATTTGCTTGATATCCGTGCGCTCTTGTTTCCATCCTTACGAGGAACATTTCTTTTTGTAAACATAAATGGACAGAGGAAATGACTTTCCCTATTATCCGGAGACAGCTAACATTTGCATTGACGTCCTCCAGCGTAATTGAATTGGAGTTCCTACATAATTACGGAAAATCCTTTTCTTCGATTACAGCAGAAAATTCAATCCGAAAGGGACATTACTAACTTTCCCACCTTTACACACTTCTCTATTGATCATATATTGAATATATACAGAGTTCAGGCACTATGAACTGAATATAAATGATTATACTATATTAGTTGTTATTATATTGTAATGTACTTATTATTTATTAATATTTCAAAAACATTTCTTTGTTCAAAATAAAAGCAAAAGACCGATTATGTAGGTATATAAGCATAAATTTTAAAAACGTTCAGTTTGATATTAATTTTTAGGTTCCTTCATTGATTTTTATTAAATGCTTAAGGGATACTTTGATCCGTCTACTGTAAATATACCTAACTTACAATTTGCAAATACATATATAATCAAGTAAAAAAGATAGTAATATATACTCGAATTAAAAATAAAATAAATGTTAGTTTTGAAAAAAAAACCTTAACAAGTGATGTTTGATCTGAAAGTTATGGTGGTCAGTTTTTCAATTTTAACTTTAGCCAAATATACCTAAAATTTTAAATTGTCGATGGCCCAAATTTATGGGAAGCAATTCTGTTTATTAAATCAAAACGAAATTTGTAACTACATATAAAATAATTATATCTAGCTACAGCTTTTTGTCTATCCATATCCATGCCTATCTGTAACATATCGCTTTCGTGTAAAAAAAGACATGCTCCGCGTCAAATTAATTATTATTATTAGCTATTTATTAGATCAATTCATAATTGTAAGGATATTTTTATGGGAACCGGACCGAATAATTAAACCCTGTGGAATCTTCCTGTATTTGCGTATTGACTCGCATCGCCAATAGTAGCTCTGTGGGATTGCAAACACAAACGACAGAATTAGGCGGAAATTTAATTATTTTCATGAAAACTAACAAAATATTTATGAGTGCAGGGTCAGGCGCATGCAGTGGTCGCCGATGGAGGGAATATGTTTGAAATTCGCTATAACAAAATTACGTCGCTTATTATGGCCCAGTTTCGAGTAGCGCCCATCTCCGTGATGAACTCGTAAATTGAAAACACTTCCGTGCCATTTGCAGATGTTTCGCCGTCCCAGCCCAGCGAGCCCGGGGAACCCCCTTTCACATAATCTGGGAAGCTGTATGGGTCCAAACCTCAACTAACTAGCGGCCCTCTGGGACGAAGGGCCTACACAAACTAGATACAGTCAGTGGTGTAAATTCTGGCCCAAAAGTACAGGGTGTGTCTGCTCAGTCATGTTATCAGCTATGTGAGCCATTCAACGTAACTAGTTGGACATCTTTTCATTACACAACGTGATGAGCTCCTAATTTTACTCTATCATCCGACAATTTCATTCCCGGAGCGAAATATGCGGTGGTTTTCTATGCGAAAGTCAGTTCATTGAAAATTCTGTGAGTTGCCGGCATCCCAGGCGGTGAAATTGAGTTCGCCATGTCTCAGCCGGAACAAGTTCGGACTCCAATCTCGAAAAAATTTAATAACTTCCCCAGCAGCAGTGCCTTTATTAACTGGTGTCAGAACTCAGACCAACCGGCGTCTTTACTTCCACCGGTCAGGTAACTTGTTACATTCAACCAGAGCGCGAACTGGGAAGTGGCTGGCTGCAGAAGACTTCAAAAAATCTGCAAACTATGCTTGCACCTAAGCGAAAAAGGATTGCTGAAATAAAAAGAAAATCAGTGAGATATTTCCACTGCGAAATTCCGGGACTCTTCTGGAATTTCATTTAAAAATCGGAGCGAAGCAACCTCAGCTCATATTTAACGAAGTACGTGTGCATAGTTCTTTTCGCCATTTTAACTCTCCTCTGCTCCGGAAAGTACCTAGCTGTTGTGATTCTTTGCAATTTAGTAGTAACAAAAGAAATAATAATCCTGTTCAACAAGCCATGAAATTTAAGAATTGCAGCATATCTACCTATAAACCATAGACTTGGTATAGTTGGCTATAGCAAATCCAGACCTTTTAGAATTTGTAGTAAGCATAAGACATTCTAAAGTTTGTCAGTTCGCATAACTGTTGGTATGTGTTAGTAACTATTTGTTATACCATACTTAATATGATTTTCTGCGTAATTTAGGTATTTCTGTTAGAAAACAAACGTAAAAATAAAAATCTTGAAAAGAATAGTAATGAAAAATTCGGTTGCATCCAAAATCGAAATGTACCAAAACTCAATAAAATATAATGATTCATAATACAAGTTTGTAGCGTGGCTTAAATGAAAACCTCAGTTATAATCTAAGAATAAAAATATTTTAAACCTTTCTGTATATTTATATAATTGGTTCGGATTTCGGCTTCGACTCGTTATTCTGCAATGATTTTGGCACATTTTTTTTTTCGAAAATGGTAGCTGACTAAAGATTTTTATTTACAAATTCGTAATCTATGAAATTATTTTTCAAATTTTGGCGTAAACAAGTCTCTACTGACTATTGTTCTGCATACATAATATCTTATATACTAAGATAATAACGGAAAGATAGATTGAAGTAGATAAATCCCTTGTTATTTCCGCATATGTAAACACTACAATCTCATGAATATAAATGACCAATAAGTCGCCATCAAAGCGGGCATCTGACAATTTCCAGGACTTTCCCCTTTGCTGGCACAAAGAAGGGACTTGTCTGAAAATTTCAAAAATTATCACGTAACCTCTCAAAATTGAGGTCTAGTACGGACCAATACTTATTTAAATTTTGATATATCTTAGAAAACTCAATCATTTACAACTAAGCTGACTAATTTCTGGTACAATATGTACAATTATAAACGGGTTCCTATACTACCAGGACTAATTAGACCTAACTAAAACGAATTTATGTGGGAAATGGAACATGCATCAAACCCATTTAATAGGTACCTAAGCAAATTATTAATTGCTTCTGGTCTCCGGGAATTTGATTAATTGACATTGCAACTGGCCTATCAAGTCATTTAGTTGTTTTGTGAATGCCTCATAAATTAGAATATGATTTTCAAGTTGAAGATATTATCCCTGAAATGAGTTTTGGGAAATAAAAGAGAATATGAAAAAGGAAAGATGGCAAACAATAATGCCAGGCAGTAGTTGTTACCAGGAATATTCAAAGAGTCACAGCGCCTTCGTAATAAATTCGAAATGAAAAAATAATACGACTCGAAATGAGATAATAACAAAATAAACAAGTGCGTCTGCACGATACGGAAAATGATATTTTTAACCCCTCGCAGCAGGCAAACTAGGGGAGAAAATAAGTCTCCAACTTGCGTGATATGATTCACTCTGCAGCAAGATAACATGCCCCTCCACCCCCGCCAGTGCCCCGCCGGCGCATATTACATACAAAATATTAACGTTTTCCGCATAAACGAGATGTAACTAGATCCTAGGGCAAAGTGCCGACACGTCATACGTAATTTTCATTTCATTCTGCATGCGGGGGTGGGGGCGGGGGCGGAGGGTTGGTTTCCTAAATCAACTCGAAAACCTCATGTTTTAAGACGTGCAGCTATTTTTCTGTTGATTCAAGTCCCGCTCCCCAATTGTCCTGAACTGAGGGCAAATTCCTTGTCCTTGCAGGAATTACGGCCCTACACTCGAATTTAAGGGTCGTCCTCCCCCGCGATAATTGAATTTTCCTCCCACACATTTTTGTTTTGCAGTAGTGTTTCTTCTGTCTTTCGGCATCTCGCTCCTATGTTTTGATTTACTGTAATTGAAGCGGGGATGGGGCCATGAATAATTCATGGAGCCCATCTTAAAGTTAAAAGATCGTAGAAACGCCGCCTGCCGCATTTAACTACTTTCTGATAACGAAATAAATATTTGCATCAATTTAGCGGCAGTAAAGCTCTCGAGGAGGCCTACTTTGTGTCCAATCAATTTTAAGTTTTACGACAGAAATTAAAGCGGGACAACAGGGATTAGATCTGGAATAGAAATGATGCATATAGGATAGGGTAATCAAATTCTAACAGCTGTGCAATTGTCTTTATGTCATTTCGTTGTTCAATGCTTACCTCTGCAATAAACAGAACATGAAAGGGTCATATCTATGTGGAAATTTGTCAAGGTAAGACGATTTTAAAAGGTACCTACTTTAAGAATTACGACTATGAAGGGTGGAAAGACGAAAATGTTCCAGATGTATATGTAGATATCTAGACCTCCGTCAAATTTCATAGACAAAATTCGTAACTTCTTGGTTAGTTCAACAATTAAAAAAGTTCCATTTGAATAAGAAAATTTGTCCTCAATTTGGTTGTTTAGGATTGATTTTGAAAAGTTTAAGCCTTATTTTACCAAATTTTAGTTAATTAAGAATAGTGTTTGTGTGCTTCAAATTTGAGATTTGGTTAATTCATACATATATACATACATACGTACACATATAGTAGTATAATAACACAAATATATCAATATTCATTGTTTATTTATATCCGGACTGATAGCGTTTGAATCCAAATAAAATATTTTATAATACAGCAGAAACGGGGCAGGATTAAGACGGTATATGATCCTCATAAAACCAAATATCCGCACATTTTGTTGTTAAAAGAAGCATAAACGTCAATCTACATCTCGAATTTGTATAATATCCTCTTAAATCTTTCCGATTCCTTAAAACCTAAACTGGATATCTTCCTTACTGCTGTACGAAATGGAATTATAACTACCGAGATTAGAGTACCTTTTTTTTATACATCGTATCATGTACCCGGTAAAACAGAAAAAAAAAATGCCGGATGAGAAAATAATACGAGGCACACATGTGCCTCAGTGCCTGCAGGAAGGACGGGAACATTTTATTTCTAGAAAAGATGACTCGAATAACCTTCGGTAATTCTCCTGATTGAAGGAATATTGCGGCGGGATACAGATTCAGTGCACTAGGAAAAATCGTAAATTCGTTTATGGCTTCTCTTCCTCTGCGATCGAATGGCCTCAGCTCGAGGCTTGATTTTGCCATAATTTTGCATTGAGTGCACTCGGAAACCAGAAAAATGTATAGGTGTACCCATTCTGTAAGAGAATGAAAGTGCAATTTTATAGAAATTATATCTCACATGCGAAGATAGAAATTCCCAGGAGTTTCATTTTAATGCTAAGGTTGTTTAACTTATTTAATTTCCTGATATCTATAGTATTATACTACACATAATATACGTGCCCTGAATTTTTAATATTAACATACCTACAATTGTTTAAGATTCGCAACGATTTCCAATTGTATAACTACATACAAGGACCTAGTAACCTCAATTAGTACAATTTATTGGTTGCACCAGAATCAGCAGAAGTAATTTATTTCTGTTAAGGCAATCAAAAAGCTAATTGAATAACTATTTGTAGTTTGTTCATTGAAAGGTAACGTCGAGAGCACTCGGAAATTTCAATGACTAAACTATTAAATTTTCAACTATCCTCAACAGGGATTAGTGAATAATTTGAGTTTCGCTAAATAAAACATTTTCATATCCCAAATTTTCGTTCGAGGAGTAAAATTGATATCAACACCAATTTCTATAGCAGATTGGTGTTGATATCATTTTTTGTCTTAAAATCGATTTGGCTTTTAAATGTATGTTTTCACATGTTGATTTGGACCGATTTAAAATTTTTTATCTTATGCTTGATAAACATACTGAAATGTGTTTTGAATGTCTCTATTTTTACTGAAAGGATGACGAAGATGGCTCATTTAGCTTAACATTCTTATTATTCCAGATGAAAAACTTTATGATCCTACCATATATTTTTATAATATCGTCAAAAGAAAAAATTACTTTAAAAACACCCAATGTATCGAAAAGTCTTGCGGGCGAAGTAGCTCTGAAAGAGTTAGCTAAATAAAACGAGAAGATGTGTTCTTCTGCAGAAAACTTCACTTGTTCCTAATTTAAATTTTCTTCATAATATTGAAAAGTTTTGAACTCCACAAAGCGAACAAGTTCTTTTTCGATAATCAACCAAAAGTCGATTGCAGCGTTTTAGCCATATATACTTTCGAAAAAGTTTCTGAAAACACTTGGCGTAATTATTTGTTTGAAGTACAGAACTTTCGGATCATTCGAGCATTTCGTGTCTGGCAAAAGTGAACTGCTGCCTTTGGCATTTTCTAAAGTGGAAAACAAGGAAACATTTTTTGGCTCAATGAAGCCTTTTTTATTTCGCCAGCAATTTAAAAAAATTACAGGTATAAAACGAGCTACTGCATAAAATTCTCTTTGGCGAGATGATAAAGGATCCACATTCGCGCAAAGGAGAAATTTATTTAGAGAGGTTAAGCCCAACCTACCCGAAGAACGATAAGCGAATGAGTTTTTGCGAGCAATAAGGACAAAGCTAAAGGATGACCTTAATTCGCCAATTGCACTGAGTTCAAAGATCCTTTCGCAATTATCAATTCCGACAGCCCGGGGACTTGCATGAAATTATTCCAATCCCCTTTAATTAAAATGCAGATAGCAATTTGCAGTTCTGATGATATAATCAGCTTTTCTTTTGCCATTAAGAATGCATTTTGTTTGCCTCCGCCCGGTTCATCAGGGATTCATCTTTACCTATAGGTCCCAGGTTCCAGGACCTTTCGAGGAGCAGGACGAAATGCAAGTCACCGACTCTAATTCGACGTCGTGAATAGAATTAATTACCCCGACATCCTGGCCACCTCGTGTTGTCGGGCGGGATTACACCTCCGGAGCAGGGCACCGACATTAAAAAGGCAGGCCAATAATGACCACGTAGAAGATATCACTTTTATGCTTCATTGGTCACCCGATTGGGGAGCTCCAAGAATAAGAATTAGCGATATCGTCCCAGAAGTCGCCGAGAGCCCCAGCCACGGCTTCCGAGCCTGGATATTGGGTTAGTGGACGCTGATAAGATGCAGCCTGTTGGACTACTTTTACTTCTTGAATAACACAGCCCCGGTTGCGTCAGCATGCCACGAAAACGATAAGGACCCACCCACGCCAGAGTTCGAATCTCTGACCACCTTAAGAATTCCAAGTGGATTTTGTTTATATTCTCGATTTAATGGCCCAAGGGGCTTGGGAGGAAATTCATATCGAAGTCTAATATCAATGGATGCTGGAAAATAAACCTTATCCATGCCTTACTGAAAATTCCAACACATGAATTTTGCATTTCGTGTGTATAGAGTCCATTTGATTTAGAATATTTGTAGAATTTTGAATTCAAATTAGTTTTGATGCCGAAATCTACTTGAGAATATTAAACTCTTTCCAGACTTTATTATAATATTATTAGATATGGTTTTGTCGAGGACAGTCTCAGAAACTATTGAACTGATCTCAAAATTTTTTCACTTTTCGATAGGTTAAACTTTCGTTTAATACACTGACCATTAAATTACAACTAATGGAAGAGATTGAGTTTTAGGTCTGCTGCCTACTTTTGATGAAACGCTGCAAAATAATTCATTCGGAATCGAAATAGCAGACTTTAACCTCAAGTGAACATTTAAAGGGTTTCCTCAAAATTCATGGAGGTTCATTCAATTTCTATGTGTTTTATACTAATATATATTTACATAATTTATGACCAAAAAAATACCTATTTTTTGGATATGTACATATTTTAGTCCAATCTAGAATCTTTTAGATTGATTTTTCAAATTCCTCCTGCTGCAAAGCGTTTTGGCTACTCTAGCAGCAACATACTTAATATTTATTATTGGGCAATTTTTCTTGAGGGTTTACCTTCCCCAAGTAATTTTAGGAGTAACTTTTTAATTTTAATTGCAATCAACTTTACGATATTATATCATTAAAAATATACAAGAGTCTGAAAAGAAGTACCTAGTTACCGAAATATGCAATTGAAAAATAAAGCAATATGCGAATGCAAAATATTAAATAAAAAACTGAATAATAAAATGTTTCATGGATTTATGAATTTTCAAAAATGTTTCCCTTCATATTTGCTGCACTACAATTTACTTACGCAATTAATTTCTTATCAGTTTTATCCCACAAATAAAACTTCGACTGGTCTGAAACTTATCTGCAAGATTAAGCAGCTTTGGCTAGTCAGCACCAAGGCTCGAATTTCATGATATGTGCATATTAATTGTTTTTATATTTATTTATTTAGTTTATATAAAGTACAAATAATAATTTTTGATTTGATTGCTCCAATTTCTAAATATTTAAAGACGTATAAAAATTGTCTGTTTGTCGATCATCATTCAATTGGTTCAAGAAATGAAAGTACTCTTCGATTACTTTTTGTTGTTTTTAAATTACATTTGATATTTAGTCGATACGCTTTAATAACAACAATAGAAATAAATCGACCATTAAAGTTGCACCATCGCCGGCAGCAACGACAACGAACGGCGAGATAATTTTCTAAAATTGAAATGACGGAGACAACATTCAATGAACAAAGTGGAAATGGTTCGGGAAGGTCCTTAAATTATTGATGACAATCGACAGAGGGTGAAGGTGTAAAATAGCGCGAACAAAACGTTTTCGAGAGGAGGAAAACTGTCCGGAGCTAGCCTCGACTTCTGTGCCAAAATGAAGAAAGCGAAATGTCGCAATTTTGAGAGTGGAAATTGGCTATCTGTGTAAAGTCTGAAAGTAATGGGACGCCAGCAGGAATTCGGGACCGCCCTTCCGGGATTTTATCTTTGCACCGTGTCATTGGTATGTATTTTAATCTATAAATGGGGGAGGGTCGGAAAAAAGCGCCTTATGCACTAATATAAAATTTATGCAAACACGCTCGCTTAGAACGCTCCACTAAGATGTCCAGGCTCCTTGCCGGCATCTTATAATTCAGACATAGTATAACACTTTGGATTACGTGACTCGATTCCCAACTTTAGCTGTAGGTACGGACAGCAAATAAAAGAATCATAGATGCCTACAGCCCGGAGACAGATCTGGCTGGTGGCTGGGCCCGATCCTGGTGGGATGATGGGGCACCGGGAAGAGTAAAGGAGCAAGGACTCAACTAAATCGAGCTTACTTGGCTGAACCTGGATGCTGGGATCCGGGAGGAGATGGACCAGGGCCGCCAAGCTCGACTCCAGCCCAAAGAGATCAAATTCCATGGTATCTCGTCTGCGCCAGTTTTTAACATGCTCCAGGAAATGTGTGGTGCAAAATCAGACAGCAACTATTCATGCAACTCTGCGGCGAGATTAGAAAAACCCATCTGAATGAAAACTTGTTAATTTCGCGAGAAATTGTTCACTTTATATTCGAAATTGCAACCGCTTTGAAATGCACATCGTGGTACAGCAGCAGCATCCAGAAGAAATTGAACTCCCTACGTGCGGCGCGATTCATGCTTTTTTATTATATTCCCTCTTTTCATAAACTTTTTGTTTCCACCGAGTGCAACTTGGTGAAACGGATGCTCCTAGATGGAGCCGAAATAATTTTCGCGATTTAATTGAAATTGGCCCGATGCGGAGATTGCCGCATTTTGCGCTCACGGCGAAGAAAGGGTTGAGCCCAATTACGCCTTGTTAATATGCGGTCGGAAAATTGATGAACATGCCGAGCATTGTCAGCGCGAAGGTCCTTTAGAAAAAAGGATATTGGGATAAAACCACGACTGGCCACATTTTGTCCGTTTAATGATTTCATGTGTATCAAGAGGCGAAACACAAAAAAGGAGGAGTTATGAGGACTGGTGACAACGTAAAAGTTATGTCCGCCGTCGTCCTTACAGGGACTTAAATTGATGTGAACATGACACATGTTGTCAATAAATGGGAACGTGAAAAGCATGCAGTTATTGCCGGGAGCTTACCCGGATTAATGTGTAGCAGCTACACGCTCGCCCGAGATTTTCGGTAGCGATAAGCCCTAAATCCGGAGACACACGCCGATGCCGCAATTGAAATAAATTTCAGGCATTTGCATGCGGAGCCCGCTGTTAGCACGAGATTTACGGGTTTCTTTTATTTTGCATAATTCGGCCCAATAGCAGAAGGAAAACAGCCGCCCGTTTTTACACGTGTAATTAAATGTCGCCCCCGTGTGGACACTTTGCGGGCAGGGCTACTGCACACGCCCATGGTTGCATAGTTAGTACCTAATTATGTTTCGTGGAGGCCAAGCGGAGTTTAGGGTTTAAGCCTTGCTCTGTTTGATTGTCGCTGAATCTGAAACATGCTTGCTAACTGCGGAGGCCTAAATGGAGCGCAGTTTTCCCGTAATCTCATCAATTTCACAAATTTCACAAAATTTATGACATTGTTGACTTACTCAGAATTATTAGGTAATGACAATTTTATGCCAATCAATATTAATAAATGCAGTCGTAAAAAAACGCAGTTGATCTAATCTTACGATAGTAATTGTGAGTATTAAAAAACTGATCAAGTACTCGTTAACTTCTTACATCGTGTTTAAAATATTCTTTTTTAGGGTTACGTTAATACAATTATATTGAGAATATGAATAGCAATAAGAATAATAGTTATTCTAATAAAAATGTTTTTGACTCTGATTATATGTAGTCCGAAGCATTTCTAATACCCAATTACTTACCTAAATTGTTTTTTTTTTTTTGGTGATCAATACTAAATCATAAAAAATAATTTGATGAGTAATAGTTAAGCAACTATATATGTCATCGCAGACATAAAAAATTGTAATAATATAATATATACCTGATTTTTGAAAGATTGCGAAATATCTTTCCACGCAAATCGTTATACTATAAGCACTTCATGAGGTTGGTTTGAGTTTTAAATATAGTATTGGTATCGATAAAGTGTTAAAGAAAACTAGCGCCTTTCGATTGCAAAAAATAATATTGTCCAATTTGACACAAGCTTGAATAAACAAAGATTAAAAGTTGTTTAGTAGTATGTGGATATGCTGCCCTGAGTACAACATTCAAATCAATAAATGTGTAAACTATTTATGTTAAACATGTATGTATATAAATTAGAATTGAAGTCCATAAATATTGATGGGATAGTAATTATTTTGCTCCATTTAAAATTCATTTAATATGCGATTTGAAACTGCGGCTGCGGATTCATTTGGTGTGTTGTAACATCCGCATTGCGGGGTAAAGGTTAATACAAGGATTCTATTTACCTAATTAATTGTTATACCGCTAATAAAATTTGTGGTTATTCATAAGCCTTTCTTCAATAAATATGTATTATAATTAAAATAAAAATTACCTTTGTGATGCCGTTTGTGATGAATATTATTTGTAGCCTTACAGCAGGGCTGCTCGTAGTAGAAATTCCACGTGTTTTCATAATCACACGAAACATTGCTGGCAAAATATGCCATAAACAGGAACAAAAAACCAAAATTACACATCATTTCACATAAACATGCATCCTTCTTTTATTTAAAAATTTTTATAACTATCGCGCCAATACGATTTTCACTTTGAACCACAGTTTATAAATTATTTATATCATATATCAAATTTCTGTCGAAGAATTAAGTAAATATTAAAGACTTGCGAATGGAGCATTACACAAACATTTGTGAATTAGCGCAGTATTTGAGAAAAGTTTTAAAATCGATAACAGTTTTATCAAATATCCATTTGCACCTGTGATTGATATGGACACGTTTGCATGAATCTTTTTACAAAAAAATATTCAGGATGAATTTTTCAGAATAGCATCCTACCGCAAATCGAATCCATAACAAATTAAAATTGTCCTCCAAATCCAACACATGCAGAAAATTCATTACTCGCGGAAAATTCAATCCGACTCCTTAATTCGAGTAATTAATGAAACTCCCACACTATACAAAAAATTTGTTTGGATTTTTCCTACAACGGAAATTGTAGCCTAGCAAATAATTATTTTGGTCACTGCTGCACAACGAGAAAAATAATTACAAATTTTATAAAATGTGAAATATACAAATTTTTGCCTTTTTTTGCGGTGGATGCTAGGATACACGGGCTGCAAATATTGATCCAATGACCAGGGCGCCAGTAGGCCAACACCAACCGGAAGTATGTCACAAATATTTTAGCAGAATTAATAGAACTACAGATGAATTTGCAAAATAATTGCTGCTGAACCTGTTGCAAACAGGCGGATAAAACGAAATTGAGTTTTATATTTTTACCACAAGAGGGCACCGACATTTTAACTGTGTTATTCGAGCGAGTGGATTGGAATTTTGAATTAACACTGCTTCCATTTAAATCTTTTATTGGAGGCAAAATTAGTATGTGGAAAACATTTGGATAGAGCCAGAGAGCCCTACGTACACGAGTTTGAACATGCAACAGATAGTGATTATAAAAATCATATTAACAAATTGAAAAGTACCCCAAAATGAAAAAAAACGTAACAGGATAACCTTGTGTCTGATAGACTCTCATCAAAACCTTTTTTCCTAGGAACGGGTAGAGGTATCGAATTCAAATTAATATCAAATAGTCTTGGAAATTAAGTTATTTAATTCGAATTTGAATACTGAAAAACTTATTGATTAACTCGCGCATCAATACCTATAACATAATGTTCCGTTGATCTATACCCTTTAAATTTGGAATCAAGGGCTTATAGAACAAGTAAGCGTTGAGAAAAATAATAAATAGTTAATTCAATTAACTTTTTGTTAAACTGGACCACAGCGCACTGAATTTTAATAAATGAAATATGTAAGTTGATATAGTTTAACTTCCCCTAAAAACGAACAAATACCTAAATCCGATAATATTTACTTTAGGTATTTATTCTTTTAAAATCACATTGAAATAAATTTTGTTGGAAAACGAGAATTTAAACATTGTGGCAATTTTCAAGCACTTGCTTTGAGTTTTCACTTATGTATAAAAAGTGGTAAGGTAAGGAAAATATAATTGTCTTCCAGTTTTAGCCAAATACTAAATACGAAAACCTTTTCTGGAAAAAAGGTAGAGGACCGAATTTTTCAAACGAGTACTGGAACAGACGTTGTATGTATTTGTACTTTCCAGAAGAACGATAATATTTTGAAGTAAGATGTATTTCATTTTGGGAACATGGTAAGTTTTCGTTATAAAAGTTTCTTACTGGTATGTCGGTGTTACTTAAAATGCGTTATAACATAAGCCCGAATTTTAGAACAGATTGAATATTTCGAAGAATTGTTAAATAAAATCTTGAAGTGTGTGTTTGGAGTCAACCTACACATAAATGGTCTGCGAATTTTGTTCTTCAAAATGACCAATTCACATATTTTTGAGTAACTAACCCCTGCACTTGAAAGTTTTATACATTTTATAGGTACACAGTGAATTACTCTTGTGTTGGTAGATAACCTGATTTAGGGAGCACTCACATTTCAACTACACAAGTATTACAAAGGTAAACACACTTCAGAAAACAAAGGCCATTTCTGCAGATTTGATCTTTCACCAATGTGAGGGAAACGACGAGATCACTGGACACGCTAAATAAATTAAAAGCCTCCTTCACGCGAGGCAAGCAGCCAAAAAACGAATGAAATTCTAAACATTAAAGATACCAAACAGAAGAAAACGCCAATCCATTAAACTTGCCCGACGCGTCGATCTACGGCAACATGGCGAGGATCACTAAATCGAATCGAAAATTCCTTGGGTAACAGCAGGGAGCTGGCTGGTCGGGTCTCACTGTATGTTTATGCTGAAGAGCATAAAACCTAAAAATAGCCCGCCACACCAAGAAGGCCTAGGCGAGTGTGTGCAGGCGAACGAAGACGCCGCGATCAATTGATCCAGAGAAAATCGTTCAACAGGGAATGAACTCAGCGAACCGGGGAAAGAGCCTCTTCATGGGACCCGGGATGATCCCAAGTCTGGTCGAATATTGGCCGCGAAAATGCAAAATATCGACGTCTTAAAGATAAACTGATCTTCGCGGGGTGTGTCTCGCCGACTTCAAGCACACTCGCGATCAGTGATCGTACCTAGGCTCGTAATTTGAGTCTCATTGTGCCTCAGGTACGCCGCGAATGAGAGGTTCTCCTGTTGGAACACCTCTGAGGTGGAGGTAAACTTGAGTGTGGTGGTCACTTCCCGTGAATGTTTTCAGGTCGAACCGGTTTCTCAGAATCTTGAACCCAGTGTCGGTGTTAGCCGCCCTCTGGTATCATATCTGCGCCATCTGGAGTTTCTTTTCTTTTAAGTTTTAAGAAATGAACCGAAGACTGCAGTGTCGTGTGAACTCGTGTTTGTGGACAGCACACTCAAGTACTTGTATTCAACAAATGCAAGAAAGACGGTCGACGCGGCGTTTGAGAATCTCTCTTTCAACGATGATGATACAAATATTAGTCAGGGAACATTTTTCGGTGTTTCGATTTTCTTGGAAGCCCAGAATTGTTATCTTAATCTGTTTCATATTCAAGTTGATGTCTATTTTGGTATATAGTCGCCACTTTTTTTGTTTGGACATTAATAAAGATGTAAATTTGGATACAAACTCAATCAATAACAGACAGAAAGTAATTTTCAGAATATAATTTATAGCTGAAATATTTCATTTGTATTTCTTTACTGAACACTAATAAATAAAAGACAAAAGTTATTAATTTTTAATCGAAAATACAGAAGTAGGCCCCATAAAAGAATGGCACTTATAATTTATGGGCTTTCTAATACAATAAATATTGATTGAGACTAATCGACATTTTTAATCTCGAAGTTAATGATACAATAATTAAGTTAGTGAAGCTTTTTGTTCTTGATTTCGATGATAAATTTTTTCCTAATGTAAATAATGTTATATAAGGTACTCAACATTTTTAATTAGCTCAATTTTAATATAGGCAGTATTTTCTTTTTATGCAATCGAATGAGCTTATATATTTCTATTACATAATAGAAGAATGACGAGTCTGACTCGTGGTTATAATTTCAGCTCAAGCATGAATATATTACGAGTCGTACTCATGATTTTGATTACTGCCTCTGCAATGCAATAGTTGATTTTACGCAGATTACAAGATTATATTTAATATCTAAGCAAAATCAACAGAAGAGGAGGGAAAGAAAAATTATGAGTTACAATTATAGTTTCGTTTTTACTACTATTATAGTCTATGTCAGTTTGTCATGAATCGGAATTGAAATGACTATCCTTATTATAACTTTTAAAATTGAATTTTTATAGAGTGAAAAACCTGCGTAAAACTTATGTTGCTCTCTCAAAGCATAGTTATATATTATAACCCTTTGTAAAAATGTCTTTTTCAATGAAAGCTTCACACTGTAATTGCTATTTCGCGTGCATTAACACACACCGCGGAAACAACGATGTGAATCAAATCATTAAGGAAAACTCGCCGGCATAATTAAAATCAAAACATTGGATGAAAAATGGCAGACAAGTAGCAATCGGAAGTCTGAATTACATAAAAGTGCTGAAAAGGGCAGAAGTGAAACAAGGCG
This sequence comes from Tolmerus cingulatus, assembly GCA_959613345.1. NCBI lineage: Eukaryota > Metazoa > Arthropoda > Insecta > Diptera > Asilidae > Tolmerus > Tolmerus cingulatus. The sequence goes on from OY390708.1 coordinate 6,268,033, forward strand.
ATGACAATCTGCAGGGACCGGCCTGATAATGCGCCGCCCTTTGCGCCTCAACATGACATGCGGCGGCGTGTTGACAAAGTGTTTTTTAATCTGTTGCATGCGGAAATAAGATTAGTTTCTTGCCAACATATTAGTCACATGGTTAGAAGTCGCTTGTTGTTAAATTGTTTTCCTTGAAGTGGGCTTTGCATGAGATCTTATATATTTTTTCAAATTGCTAAAACCGCCGGACCAGTACTTTTCTACGGTCTTCTTTTAGACTACCAAATTATGTTTCTGATTATTTTTTCTCCTTCTAAAGTTAATGTTTTATAATACTCTGATCAAGTTTGCAGTTTTTGGCGAATACGATTGTTAGTAAATTCATTTTTAACACAAAATAATCAATTCTTAAATCAAAACAATGTGTATAGTGTCCCAAAATGGGTCATAAATGAAATCTCATTTTCGAAAATAATGTTTAAAAACATGCTTACAAAGAAATCTACATAAATCTAAAAATTTTTACATAAAAAATACATGTGAATAATAAAAATAAATATGAATAACAAATAGTTAATCGAACCTATTGGTTAAAGAACACTTTCTCATTTACTTGTATTCTACTACTTTGATAATATCACTTTTGAAGATTGTTCTAATAAATATGTAATTAAGTGGTTATTCTTTTTCGAACAAAATGTGCGTTAGATATTATTCTCGTTTGCAAAAATTGTTGCTATAGTACGAAAGTGCAAAAATATAAATTAAATAATTCGAGAACAACTTAAAGCAATTTTATGCATTTTTTTTTACAAGTTTTATTTTAAATTATATGTTTATTGAAATACTCGTTACCAGAAATTATACTCTACATATAAATATACCAGTAGTATTTACTTATTTTCCAATAAAAATGAACTGAAATTTGTTCTCACAGGATGTAATACATTAAATATCTAGACTATTGGTATTAACATCCAAAACTACCTACTCAAACTGAAATTTGATTCAAAGCAGTTTTAGAGTTAAAATTTATTATAGAAGTTAAATACTCCTCTGAATGAAATCTAAAGTCCAAAGAAAATTAAAAAAATTAATGTTAGAGTGCCGAATTTGATAAGATTTTTGTAAGATTAGAATTGCTGAATATGTTCCCAAAGGGTTAGGATGCTTTAAGAAGGCTTATGTATATACATACTTCTGAGAAAACAGATAAAATCTAATTAATTGGGTCGATCACTTTATTCGCAGTAATCCTGGGTAATTAAAGCCTTTAAAAGCTAATAGCTATTTTATCGGTAATCCGGGATCTGAAAAAAGCTAAGGCAATAAGCAGGAATTGCAGCAGTTTGAATGGCTATTATCTCAATTAGGTAACGAATGCTAAGGCCTCTTAGGGCAGAAAAGTGGTTTATTGAGTCGGATAATTGCCAGAGCCCCGCATATCAAAAGGGCCTGTAATATGACTTAATTATGCTTTTACATGCCTTTCGGCAAAAAGGAGATTGAGCTGGCATTGTTTGAGAAGGCAACACCTCCTCAAGGCAGATTATGTTAAATTGTTTGTTTAATCGGTACAATGTCTACAGCCTCAAAGTGCCAAATTAACACTTAATGAAGATAATCGGGCGAGAAGGTTTGAAAGGCGATTAATTCTAAAATGTTTTTAATTGCATTGTAGGATTTTTCGAGGCAAAGTGTAAAGCGCATTTTCACGCAGAGTTCCCGATGTTCCGGGACACAACGAAACTTTCCAGAGGGAAAGGCAACCCATGTCCATCCAGCATAGAAACCAGACTAGCAAAACTTTCTCGATTTAAATATTCATTTAGTGGTTCCGAGAGCAGTTCGGCAACCAGCCCAAGGATGCCTCGCCGGGTGGGGGAGGAGGTCCTGGTGGATGTCCGAAACACTGGTTACAACAAATCATGGACACTTTCGGACTGAAAAGCGAACAGACGAACAAAAAAGAAAAAAATTCCGCCCAGTAGACACAAAAATGCAAAAACTCCTTCTGAATCTAAAAGTGGACAATTTGGGGCTCTGGCTGCATCCAGTCGGGAGCACCTCTGAGCAGCATCCCCCTGGACCCAGCGGCAATGGGGCGCAACTTTCAGCTTTTAAACCGAAATTAATGCTGGGGATGGCGTTTTTTAAAACGTGGGGCCCGCCATTAATTCACATTAATTCGGTGTTTGCACGGGGTCTTCGGCCCGCCCAAATGGACGCACGATAAAAGCCCTCGAGACAGCCTCCCGGGTCCAGCAAGACGAGCAATAATCAATGTTTGCTCACCGCTGCGCGGAAGTGATGACCAGCGCGACTATTTTATCCATTATGCATCGCGGCCGGCTAATTTGGGTCCCGGCGCGGGTTAGAACACCGCCGGGACAAATATTTTACTTTTGACAGTGCGAACAAGGACGTGATAAACGCCGGCCCGCTCTTTTTTGCCGCCCATTCGGAAAGTTTTAATATTTATAGAAACATGCATACGCAATGAGAAGTTTTAATATGCGCGATAAATTAATTTGCGGCCAGCTGAAGTGAGCCCGGGTTTAGGGTTCAAACCCTCTGGCATCCCCCTGGCCTTTTGTAGTCATCGCTCCACATCAGGGGTTGCTATCAAAAACTAAAGAATGAACCTAAGGGAATTGAAGAAGTGCATATAATTTTACACTTCTGCAATAAACCCTGATTTACATTTTGACTAAAATATCATAAAGGTTCAAATGTTGAGTAAAACATTGACAACCTCTTGTTTTTTATATTCTCCCAAACCATGATTATTATTTAAGAGTATGTATTTAAAATTTAGCAAGAAAATTCCAAGAAATGACGGAGTTACGGCTTAAAGTAAAATTAAAATTCAGGTTTTTCTTAAAACTATTTTCTTTTTCACTCGACCATCTCTCTAACTTAAATATCTAACTAATTATGCAGATTAAGCTTTTAGTGGCAACATTTTCGCAATTAGCTAAAGTTAACCAAGGTTTGTACCCAAGAAGTAAAGTTTAGTGAAATGGTGGTTAGATAACAAAATTCTCTATTTTATAAGTTTAATGAGAAACTCTTTTACGTAGTATTAATGCTAAAAAAAAGTTATAAGTTTTCAAAATAATATACATATATTTGTGGACATGCCAAATTTGAGGAGCAACAATTGAAGATTCGTAAATATATACATATATATTGAAAAAAATCCAAATCAATTTTGAAGGTGCAAATGGTGCAACGACCATGTATTAGGTACAAAATTAACATTTAAAACAAATTATGCGACTAACAAATGATAAATTTAAAAATTAAATATTTAAAATATGAAAGTTAACAAATCTCACAGGTAATCAACTGTTTTCCAATGGTAAAGTAATATTTTAGTATCTTAATATAATTTTAAATTTTTCGTAAAGAATCGAAAATTGAAAATATTTAACATTATGTTTGAGATAGTTATAAGATAGTGAAAGAGTTATAAAATGCGTACTTTTGCCAATTTTAAAGCGCCGAAAAAAGGAAACAATATGTGCATAGGAATAAATTGTCGTAGTAATTTTTAAACATTATTTTTATGCAATTCCTTAAAGTTTGTACTTTTATTTAGAAATGTAAAACGCTCGTATAGATTCCGTGATATTTTTTAAAAAGCTTTTTCAGAATTTGACAAAATGACTTTTCTTACCCTTTAACATTTTTGACACTTAAGTTTGTCGGGTTTGATACTTGATGGAATCGATTGGTATATATTATAACATATTTATCTTTTTAATTCAACAAATTTTGCGCATTCCCTTTTTCTTCTAAAATTTAATAACGAGAAAATGAACGTTTCAGTTCATCCACAAAATGTACTTGCTTTTTTCAACAAGCTTAGTTTAGTTCGTCAAGATTGTCGCCACATTTTATTTTGGTATCTAATTATTTAAATTGTAATTACTTATTGCATTAAATAAGCAATTGTTAAAATTAAAATCGAATCAATGCTAATTTTTGAATTTTCATTCTGTGTTTAAATATTTGCAAGGTTGACAAAAAATTAAAGATTTTGTTAAGAAAATGAGGACAAAGTGAGTGTCCAATATATTTCGATTTACACTCTGCCCTAGTGTGAATTAACCCTTACCGTGTTCGTTACGAGATTTGAGGATCAATCACTGGCTAATCCCTTCCTCGTCTAAATCTTAGCGCCAATTCACAGAGGCTCGCGTGTGCTCCAGAAGGCCGCGGGGCGTTCACAAAGAGCTCCTGTGGGAGGAACAGGAGCGGCGCCAACCGGCGCGCGAACAATCCGCAAGGTGGGCCTTTGGAAATCTTATCGCCGATTTTGCACTCGAGAGTGTCCCAGCACCGAGCCACCCCCGCTGCAGGGTCGCGAGCCGCGGATTTATTTTAATTTCGACCTCGGTCTAATTTCGCGGGGCCACGCGGTTCTGTTTCGCTCCGATAAAGGGCGGCGCGCTGCCGCGGCGAAAGACGCGTCCGTCGCACTCCGCGCCCCTGCGGCAGTTCGCGAATGCACTTTTTAGTAATCGGCCGGGGCCCAGGAGTCCGCATGACAAGAGTCACCGAGCGCGACGCGGGGGCGGGTCGCGTGTCCCTTCACCTCACGTCCTGTCGCGGCTGTTTTTCGTCCTTTTTTTTTCGTTTCCGTGTCGTGTGTGTCCCCCGTGACCGGCAGCTCCGTTGCACGCATGCACGCCGCTGTCCCGCTTCGAGCGTCCTTTGCCTCGCCGGCACCGAAACAAAACTGAGCGCCCAAATTCTAATTTGCGGAAGTTTGAGCAAAGAAATCACTCTGAGCTCGTCGGCCGGCGGGGGAGTCGGGGTGGGGGTGCGGGCGCACTTCGTCCGCACAGAGTCCACAAGCCAGGGCCGGCTGCAGGGGGCAGATAGCCCCGCTTCCTGCGCCAGATAGCGCCGCTGCTCCGGTGCCTGCGTGCGGCCCTGGCCCGACGGAGGACGGCGCGCGGCAGGGGGAGGAGAAAGGCGAATCTCCCCACTTGTGGCCGCCGTCGAGCGCAAGTACGGCTCTTCGGGCGAGGAACCAGAGGGCGCTCTCGTTCGAGCGCCGTCCGTCGCGCTTCCCCTCGACAGTGCGAAATTCGGGGTCAAAATCGGGCCGGTGCTCGAGTCGAGCCGCTGCAATAAAAGGAACCCACCCGCCGCTGGGTTTTGATAAATGTTTCACTTTTTGGCTTTCTGCGAAGCGGTCGGCGACGGTCCCGTTTGCGAATTGCGGAACAGCTCCGGGGTCGGGCAGGTGAGAAACGGCCGCTGCGGCGGACAGCAGTTAGCTAACCTCAAAATCGTTTAATGGAGTGCCACCGGTCAACGGGACTTGAGCGCTATTTGTCAATGCAGCTACTGCAAAGGGCGCTAAAAAATACGATTTTAATGTTATCATTTCATGGCTTGGATGCAGCAATTTGTGACGGAGAAGAATAAACACTTCAAATACTCTTTGCAAGGTAAGTGGGAATTTAACAGACGTTTTTAACAAACTACAAATAGCTATCTACATAAATTTTCTTAGAGATACAGTCAGATGCGCGAAAAAGGAGTATTTCGATTATTATTTTTTAAATAATAATTAAGTTTATGTTAAAAAAACTAAATACACGAACTTTTTGTGTCATGTCTCATCTCGACTTTCACAGAATTTAATAAAAATATATTAAATATTTATGAAAATATCGTCATCTTTGTTGGATTTATTTATTCCGCAAGTAGTGCTTCGCGGTGACCATCAGAACATATCACTGAATCATCAAAATTCAATAAAACAAATAAAAATCTTTAGCTTAATAATAAATCTAGTCTTTCATCGAAGATTATTCTTTTTTCTGAAAATTAATAAAATGGCGGCTTTTGATGAAATTTTAAACAAAAATCAGAAACGTTCGGTTAAAGATTAGTTTTTAATATTATTAATAAGTTGTAAAAATTTGATGAATATCCATCGAATGGTTTTTGAATTGTAGTGGTCACCGACTTCAAAGACATAGTTTCGAGAAAAATGTATTTAAAGTTTTTTACTATGAAGCTATTGGGTGCGAGATACCTTCAATAATTGCAACATTTCTCGGAACTATTAATTGGATTGATTTGAAATTTTGAGAGAATATTTTCCAAACGTTACACTTCTAAAAAAGGTAAAAAACAAAATCGATTTTTTTCAAAAAGGTAGGTAAGCTAGGTAAGTGAGAATTCAAGGGACCTTCGAATGTCGTTCTCGTTTATAGAGGTTTTCAACTAAAACGTTTTGTCACTTACTTTGGTTGGGAGTAGTTACTCTCATTTATAGAGGTTAATAATAATGGAGAAATATGATGCTATACATATTTTCCTTCAAATACACATTTTATTTATTTGGAAAAAAGTAGTTAATTTTTTCGGAGCGCTATTTTTACTATTTTGCGTATTTTTTTCAATTTCATAAATTTTATCTCAAAAAAACTATGGAGTGTTTCCGTCGCATTTAATGATCTTCCTACTTTGTCACTCTGTCACGATTGTTGTTGCATGTAGAGTTTCCTCACTTAACCAGTTTTCGCTTATTCGACTATAGTGCGTATTTCGGGCCTAAAAAATTAACGACATTTACAAGCGGAATCAGAAAACTTACATTTCGCATGTTTTTCGACAGTGATCATAGTTTTATCACCACTGTCGTTCGTAATAATTCATTTTTCGTTAATGTTACAAATTTGTGAAAAAAAATGTTCTCGACTTCAATTGGTAACCATTAGAGAAAGGTAGACGCATCCTTGTAGCAACTTCTACTATACATATGTACATTAGGAATTGGGATTCATTTAAGCATTTTGATTAAAAAATGATGTTGTAGAGAGAGGAATAACTTTGTTTTAATATTTCCCACACGTATATACGTCAACCCTTCCAAATTAGCATGATATTAAGAAATATACAAACATTTAAACAAAGTTTGCAACAGAATCCTTGTTAACGATAAACAGCTAAGAAACTTTTAATTCGGATTGAATTTTCGAAGCCCCCATGTTAACACATGACTTGTTTTAATTAAATTTGAATTCCCCAAAATTTTGTCATGCCAATCATGAGAGAGTCTTAGGCTTCCCGTGAGTACACGTGTCTGTCTTCCTTCAGGACGTATCCGAAACGTCGACGCTAAAAATAATTACTGTCAAGGTATGAACGCACACGACATGCATTTAACTGCCACCAGGCTGAAATAATTTTTATGAAAGAAGGCGGGCATGATCTGGGAAAAATTTCAGCTGATTCTGGATGGGGCTCCCCCAGAGATTCCCAGGATGGAGGATGTGTGCACTGGTGAAATCTCTTCTGTAATTGATTTTTTCTCGGTTAATTAAACTTCTCCTTTTATAGGCAAGTCTGTGCTTAATTGATCCCAACTGGTTCTTTTCATGCTCCTCGACTGGCTCCAACGAGGGGCGCTGTCTGCCTTTTGAGGTAGCTCTAATTGCCAATTTTTACTTTCGGTGCAGAATAGAATTGGCGAAGTGACGGCTCCACGCCAGATGGAGATCAGCATCCTGAGCATCCTCAGCATCCTCAGGTGAGGCGGATCCAGTCGATTTCTTTGATAAGGTCCAACTTTGCTTACATTGGATTCAATGTATCAAAAATTTATCACAACGTAATTGTGGCAATTTCCTCGACAAAGTTTTAATCCCGACTCCTATCTGGGACTATGCAGGCCTCAGAAGCCATCCGGCCCTCATGCCAGACAATGCATCCTGAGCGTGGCCCTAATTTGTTGATTTCGGAGCGCTACCCCAGCGTCCAGGCTTTGTATATCCGGGCATAATCCCGGTTAGCACATATGTCAACGGAATAATTTGGATTGAATAAACATGTCATGTCAAATGCAGGCGTAATTAGCCTTTGAACCGACGGTCAGCCGTCCTTTTCCCTTAATGAAGGTATTCCTAGCAAAAAGGATCCAAGGCATATCAATTAAAATGGCCCAACCGCACCAGCACGACCGTTTTCCGGGAGTGAGCTCGGGCCGGGCCAGGACTCGGCAACACGATCCTGCTAAAATGACCGAGAGTCCTTAGCAGCCAGCTTCCGACAGGAAAGTTGATTTGGCTCTGTCTCGTCCTGTTACCACATTTCATATGTGAGATGAAATTGAATAAAACCTACCTGAGGACGACCTCAGCAACTGTCTCTGGGTGATTTTAACTTTACGGTGCGGAAATGATCTTGGGCGTATCGATTACGCCCAGGTTTAACTAAACCACATTTTGACCTGTAATGCTCCTGGAAACATTCCAAAAATATTCTAAAGGGTAGCCGGAGCGATGTGAATGTGTATGAATGTGTTTATGTAGTCACAAAGATTTAGATATTACACTTAACCACATTTTACAATTTATACGTTTTACAGAATTCGGATAAATGAAATTTAAGCGGTTAAGTTAGTGGTTAGAGATTTAATTTCATATTATTTCACATTGTTACGCACAAACTTTTATGGAGTGATATAAAAATATTTAGTAAATGTAATCCCGCAAAACAGTAACGAAAAATAACGGGTGATATGGGTGGAAAGTAGTAGGTACTTTTATCTTTCTATACTTCATTTTAATTTTATGTTTATGACAATTTTAATTTAAGGAGGAATGCTTAAAAATCATGAGGTGCTACCACAGTGAAAATTATGCTATTTTGCATATCCATCACTTTTGACCCTTTATGATAAGAATAAAAAAAAAATTTTATCAAAATCCTTGACGGGACCACAAATTCAATGTATGGTTTGGCAATTTGTCTTGGTCTCGGTTTTTGACTTTAATATTGGCTTATCTTCTAAGCATAAAATTGGACTACATCAAAAACAGTTGTTGAAACTAGTACATACACCCTTTTATAATAGTTATAGTGCGTTTAAATTAAATGCAATTTAGTAGTACTATAGTAAAAATAAGGTCGAAGTCGAGTACGATACCACTGATATGGTTCGGATCCACTTATAAGCACTAAAATGTTGTTTAAAATTATTTCGGAGTGCAAGTATTATAAATTAATGCAATTTTCATCAGCCATCCTAAAAGTGATTGGCACTTACATAACATGTCACATAAGCGCTATGTAACCATTCAAGCGAGAATGACGGCGGAAAATTGACCGCATATAAGTACTTATGATGCAAATGGGCCTACATAGTTCATGCCACTTTTTTCCTATACTTACGCTTATATTTATTATTACTTTCTGTAGCTATATACCATGTATCAAATTTGCCAAAAATTCATCTCGCTTAAATAAATAGGAAAAGGTACCAAACATATTTTCAATTTCCATCCCCCAAGGGAGAAAGAAAAACAAGCAGCACGATAAAAAATTAATTGCAAACCACCCTTAAATCGCGAGCTTTTCGCGCGCTGGGGGGTGGTTCCACTCTACGAATAGAATAATCAGCTCCCCCGCGTGGGTGGATGCAGGACCAGCTAATCTCTTGTTATAATTAAAACCCACCTGAATTTCCACGAAACGAAACGAAATACGCTTCGGCGGCCGGCAGTTCATCAATCACTTCGAATTTACTTTTAGATATTTTTAGGTAAGTCTACCTGACATTTGCCCGATTGTTTCGAATGGCGGTATGGTACCTTTTTGGTGGTATTTATTCGGTGTATCACTTCCAGAAATCTGCATATGAGATATATGGATTTAATTTTTCCGCCACAACAGTAGAGAGAAAGGAAAACGCCAGCTATCGGGCGGCTTTGCGTCTGTATCCTTGTTGTTTTTCTGGCGATTTCCCATATTCTTTTTCAGATACATCCGAGCCGCTCACACCTCCCCTGGATGCCGTCAAACTGCGGCTTTGTGGATGCTTTTGTACTTAAGCGTATACAGTTTTTGCGTGCACATAAATAAAAGTGAGTTACTTTGCCAGGATAAAGGTCCATCCCGGATGAAATCAAACAGCGCACTCGAGTTTATTTAAATTGAATTGTCATGTAGAAATAGCGACCACCTCCGCGCTAAGTTGGGGCAAACAAAGAGCTAACGAAGCCACGGCTGAGTGCTCCTGAACCTGGAGGGCTGCCCGGGGGCCCCAGCAGGTGAGTGTCCAGCGCCCATTACGAGGGCCCCACTTTTCATACGCGGTCTCACATTCGCCGATCACAGACCGTGTAATGGCCGCACTCACAATATGACGTCCGTTTAGTATAAAAAAATAGGCTATTGTTCTAAATTATGACACCTACCACCATAAATAATGCTCGACCCGAGGATTATATACCTTGCGCCCATGAACGTAACCAATAGATTTTTTTCCTGGCTGAGATACCTATGGACGTCACCGGGATTAATGTTCCTTTGTGTAAATAGAGGCGATGAAAAAGTGTGAAGGGTTGCACAGCATCCCCGTCCTCAAAAGATTTAAGGAATGATATATATTTATAGTTGGGTTGCGGCTTGACGCTTTCAGCAAGAAGCCTCTTTTATTTATTGCAAGTTGTGGTTTTATGATTCAATTGAGCGCCGCCACGTAGGTGAAATATCCGACACTGAAATTAGGAATTTATTTATCACACGGAAACCGCAGGTTTTTGTTAAAACGTATATAACAAGATTAAAGGATAAATTCCGCTTGGAATCTAATTGGAAAATCGATTTATTTGAAAGCGATTACTTCTTATTGCCTTGCGTAATTTATATTCGAAATAAGAGCAAGACAATAGAGACCAGCACACTTAAATCATTTTTAATGAGAAAAAGAATATTCCCCAATATTAAGTGTAATTAAATTTATCATGGCCGCGGAGTAATTTGGTCAGAATTACATACATACATATATCGATTCCACTTTCATTATTAAAATGTAATAATTAAGAGTCATTTTGAGTGGTTGTCTATTTATTTTTGTGACTTTTTTAGCTAATGTAATACGCCACCAATTTCTTTTTCCAAAAGGAAAAAGTGAAAAATTGATATCTTTAATATATAGTAAATTATGGTATGTTATTAGCGTTATCAAAGGTAATGAAGTTTTAAATTTCATTGATTGTACCTTTATTACCTATATTTTAATTGCATTTCAAATATTTACAAAATCTGTAATATTTTGTTGTGTTATTACTCTTTTGTTTATTAGAAGCTCGTTTATTACTCCCGAAATTGGTAAGTTTATTAACCTCAAATTATCTTTCAATTACAAAAAGCTTATCAATTATTAATCGTCCACAGTTTATCTGAAATGTTCCAAATGTTTCCCGATTTTTGCTCTTTTTTTTATTAATCCTTATTTTTTAATTTCGAATATAGGAGTATTCATTACTAATATTTTTAGCAATATTGCTAAAATAAAAATTGAATTTCGGGACACATATATGTGCTTATAATATAATTACACCTTTCAAACGAAGAGATAGAACTAAGTCTGAGTTTATTTAAGTTTTATTAAATGAGTGCAAAAGAAAAGCAGACCTACTTTTGCTAAAATAATTCTAAATAAATAAAATCAATATCACATATTGCAGTCATTTAATTACAATTTCAGTGGAATGTTTAAACCGAACGGGGACGGAGACATCCTTTATTAAACACCGAAGGCATTTTAATTAAGGACTCAGTTATTGCCGCAAACATTACTGGATGCACAAATATAAGAAGGGTGGAATTCTCGGCATTGGCAAGAGCGCTCGACAGATTATAAGCGAACTAATCTTCCATGGACCTCTTTATCTCCGCCATCGGGTCCTGATTTCCTCGTCTGTAAAGCAAACCTTTGGTGCACAGGAGCAAATGTCGCAATCAAAGAATTATTCGACGGTTGAGTTTTCTATTTTTTCTGATTCTCGGAAGCAAAGTGCCGTCTGTGCACCATTCTCATTTCAAAACCCTCGCATTACTTTTAACTTATCCGCTCCTCATCTGCGCAGCCAAGGAGTTCTATAAGTTTACAGAAGCCAAGTACCTTGAAAAGGAGTAGTGCAGGCAGACTGAAAAATTTCACTTTTAGGATGCTCCTCTTCGGGAATATTATACGCTCGTTCTTACACACTTGCACCGTTCTAGAGCCCCTGGGAGGATTGGGAATTGCCGACAGATTCAATGAAGTCTTCCCTCGCATTCCAATTCCTCGTCCCTCTGACGAGACCGTTCCAAGTCTAGCCCCGTCTTAGAAATCGTTCTTACTGCTAAGAAATTTATTTCAGCCAAATATTTCCACTTCAATAATTACGGACTATTTAAGAACAATTATACCTGGAGCCCAGAATGGGAGGCTCTGGAGCAGGTTATGGGAAGACAAAGGCTCCCCGCCGGTGGGCCTTGACCTGTGTCTGGCTACTATTTGCAAGCAATTTTTCTAGTCTGGGGAGCAATAACTAAACTCAGGTACAAGGAATTAAGCCGTTTGAACCATTCCGTCTCTGCCTTTTCCCCGGTCATGCTGAAGGAATTAATTTGCTCCTTTTTGTAATTTCTGGACGGCGACTAGTTGTCTGCGGTACCGCCGCCACTGTCGTCCGCACGCAACAACTGGGTCACATTATTTCTGCGGAGGGACTCTACCTCGTTTAGTTCAAAGCCCGTAAACGATCGTTGCGTTAATGCGTGCCTCTACCACCGTCTGAGGGGCCCCGTCTGGGTTTAAAAAGGACGACTGAACATAATCGCGGTGAAGAGCCTTTTTGCTTGGGTTCAAGAACCGAATGCGAGGATGAATGAGAGACCACGGCGTGATACATAGTCAGCTTTAAGAGACAATATCTCACAATGCGTAACAAATTGAAGAACACTTTAAAAGTGTCCTGTGAAAGCGCCTCAGATGCAAAATGTATGTGTCTGAAGAGTTATCCTTTTCGTGTCATTATAACGGCATGCGAGAGATGAATTGATGGACGTCATTCGTAACTGCATACAAACTGAGGATGGCAGGACTAATACCATTTGAAGGATTGATTCCCGGAGGACTTTTATTGAAAGCCCTCTATAGTAAAACTATAAGCCTTTTGAATTGTTGTTTTCTCAACTATCTTTTTATAAAACATGTCAATTAAAGTTATAAGTATTGATAATTGTCTTTAATCCTTGTTACCATATGTGGATACTTGGATACAAAAATAACTAGTATTTAATTAATATGGGAAAACTTGCTTAAAACGAAAAGTATAAACTAAATATTACACATCATAAACTTTATGAGGAAAGCGGAGACAATTGAGGCAATTCCTGTCAGACGTATATTTAACGTTAAATAGTTCAGAAAAAAACTTCCATAAAAATATTGAAAAACGACTTATTTTAAAACTGGTATATGTAATAAAAAAAATCTTAAAAATAATCTTGTATCAAAAAACATTTGCCTTTTTTGTTTTTGTTAATTTTAATCTTCCGTTTACGAACATTCGCGATGCTACCGATTTTTTGCTTCTTTCTGGCTGCTCCTACTTAAAAGAGTAATAAAGGTTACGAATATTATTCAACAGGAGTAAAAACGTTTTTGTCATGTTTATCCGGGTAAATCTTTCGCTTTTTTACAGGTGCATATATACCATAAGTGCAAAAAGGGTTGACAACAAGAACCTTTATAAGCCCACCTGTCCCTGTCCGTTAATGAATCTGTCTGTAGCCTTGCCGCATAAAGCCGCTTTAATGCTCTGAATTTGTTATTGAACGTTTATTGCAACCAGATCTGGCTCTGTATCTTTTGTCTGCCAGAAATGCCATTTTACATTGAGTCCACTCCTCCCCGAATTGATGAAATGCCCACATCCAGACCTTTGTCTCATAACATCGACGGCAATCTTAGCAAATAGGCGATAATGCACGTAAATACTGAATGACCTGTAGGCATAATTCCTGACCCCCTATAGGCATTTTGGCATTTACTCACCTTACAACTAAAGATAAATTCCCCTTCGGTCACAGCATAATTCATCGCGTGCGCCCGCATTAGGGGTGTTATAGGCTGCTCTGCACACGTCCAATCAGAGGCTGTCCTCATAATCAGGAAAGCATCAAATCGTGTCCCTATGGCACACCATCCCCCCAGCAAAACTGCATTTATCAATTTAACCCCAAATCTACGTGAATGCCGCCTGCCCTATACACCTTATGCCTATTACGTTTAGGACCATTATTGGATATGTTTACTGCGAGGGTTGGTGGATGGTCCTCCAGGAAGGCACTATACAGCCAGGACGACGACATCGTGTGCGCCCCCGATATTTTCTGAATTAAATATTACGTGAATATCTTCTCGCATGACTGTTCCCTGTAGCATGCGCGGCCCTTCTCTGGATGACGAAGTGCCAATACGGCCCTCAATACCTTTGGTCAACTTCCAGGAATTTAATTTCCAACGTGGAGGCAGTGTTAACATTTTGGGCCTGGTATTAAACATGACATTTATCCCGAATATGATGGCTGCAGTTCGACTCACTAGATCCTGTCTGCAATGTGCCCAGACTCCTGCCTCCTGTATTTTGCGGGAGTATGAGAATGGTATGGAAACCCATTCCTTTGGAATTCCTTTTAATTTTCGCCCCAAACGCTAGTCTCTAACCCGACTGACCCTTTCCTCCCGGGAATTCGTGTATATTGCAATCATCTATTCATGCTGGTCCCGGTCAACCCTTATGTTTGTGTCCCACGTGGCGGCCGCCCTCCTGGTCAGCCAGTGCACCATGAATTTTTGAACAAATTATTTGTAGTGAGGAACAACTTTTATAACTCTCCATTAATTATCGAGAACCTGCAGATATGGCTGGTGCATGTAGCGCTTCCATCATTTTGTTCCCTTGCATTTGAACGGGATATTGCACTGAATCCCCCGGGCATTCCTGTACGAAAAACGTGTTTTGTACGTTTGATGAGAACTCCGGCCGGCTTCTGTTTCCAGACTCATATAAATAGAAAATTGTTTATGTGGAATACTGTGGAAAACATCAGACGTAAATTAGTCCTGAGGGCATTCAAAAGGGCAAACAGAATTCTCTCCATCCCCTTTCGAAAAATTTTGTCATAAAATTCTGCAACACTATTTGCACAAGGGTCGAAAGCGAACGTAATTGGGGCAGGCTGTAAATATTTGAGAAAGGAAGTGTACACTAAAACTGATATTGAATGGGGTAATGATCCTTAAATTAATGCCTTCGAAAATATATTCCATTTCCAGCGCTTTATATTGATCCAATATTCAATAAGCTACAGAAGTAAGATGAAAGCTTCACTAAACCATTGAATTCGATTCGTTCGGGTTCATAGAAAAAACAAAACCCGGACATATTTGATTGTTATTATAGTTCAAAGTACTAAAACCAATTATTAAATAAATAATTTAGATGGTAATCGTCGTACTTATCATTAGATTCTTTTGTGATATGTTTACATATAAGAAAGTATTTGATGGAATAATTTAAGCTTTTACTTCCTCAATCAATATCGTATGTTATTATTTTTTATTTTGAACTACCAGTTTAAAAACAGATTTTTCAAAAAATTTATTACTTTCTTCCAGGTATTGAGAATATGAGATTAACAATAAAATTTCTTATTATTTTGTATGTTTCTACGAATTATTAAAAACAAAAATTTAATATATCATAAAAGAACCGTGATGAAAACAGCTTTGTGTGTTACATTTTATATTTTGTTGACTATGCTCGACTACAATAACAACACTAGTTCACAAACATCTTTTCGAAAAATTCGAAATTTTCGGTTTATATACACAGTAGAGTAATATTATCGACCCTGAAGCGGGAATTTTTTAATGGAAACATTTTAAGTAAATATTGTTTGCTTACAGTTGAAATAAGTATTAATAATATAGAACTTGGCTTTTATTTTATTTGTAATAAGCAAAATTGCGCCAGCGAAATGTGACCTTTAAATAAAGAATTATAGTTTTTCATTTTTCATTTAAGTGTTAACAGACAAAAATTAAAAACTTGTTTAAACCGCTTAAGATGCCATTTTTTTATTCAAAATTATCGATCCTAAATTAACACATTCTAAGAGAAGTTGCTTTAGCTACACATGGCAAATTCAATGTTTTAGATTTCTAAAATTTAAAATAGTGGATGCAAAATTTGAAAAACGTTCCATATTATATTTTTTTGAAATCAGACTACCTACGAATACGTAGTCGGGGCCCCAAAATCCGCCGTGAAATCAATGCTACTGAACTTTAGATCTTTAATTAATGTCTACATGTATGTAGTTCATACAGAAAGTTTTATATAAAAATACATATTCGAGGGGAAAATTTATAATTTAAATAATAAAACTACGTAATCCTATCTATTTTTCATTGCGCCCTATGGAGAATTAAGCAAAACAAAAATAAATACAGCTCCAATAAAATTTTTCTGGATTCGTAGGTACTTATAATGAAGCGCATATAATGAATGCGAATAAATCATCTTTGAATTTTTAGTTATTTTACCATGGAAAATAAATCCAACGAATATGTAGATAAATTAAGGAGCTCAAAAATAAAGGAAATGGTCATGGTAATGCAAAAATCTTGTTTCAGTTGTAATCTGAAGATTGGAGTTTGGTTTGTGTTGCCACTGCATTCCCCATTCAGAAACTCTCATGAATAATTTAAAACCTTATGTAGAAGACATCAATTTTGTTACAATATGCACACTTACTTTATGGTGTATTTTTATAGTGGTGGAAAATTTTGCATTAAAACCCGATATAAACTTATATGTATTAAATTGAAAATAAATGAAACACACAGTTTGATCAAAAATGTAACTTTAAGGAATCAATTGTAAGTAAAAGACAAATGTCAGACATCCAAATACCAAAAACGAGATATAAAATATCCTCTGGAACAATGAAGATGTGCTCCATTTAAATTTTGCAGCATTATCAGAAGCTCTTAATTAAACTCCCCCAAGGGCCGAAATTGCTCCGAACACTGTCTGTCCGGAGTCTGTGGTACATCTTGGGCATTCAGCCGGAGAAGTACTTTTCGCATTTAGCGTGAACCCCAAGTTAATAAAAACGTTGCCACTAGATTAACTCGTACTACCACAGCGATGCCGGGATAAACGCATAATTCCGAATAAATGATTCATGAAATTTGCAGATCCTCATACCCCAGTGCACATCTGCTTGCTACAGGATAAATTAACAAAATATTTTCAGTGCCATTGCGAACATTCAAAACTAAAATTAAATTTTTAAAAAGACTCCTGCAAAAACTAGACGGGACTGTGATTTAAGGGACCACACAAGATTTAATGCTTGTGATATTTATTTTGTTTTATAAATGGAACTTTTTACTTTGCATAGCGCAACGATGGAATTAAAAATGTTTCCAACAAATATTTATTTTTCACGTGCAGCAGCAGAATTAAGATAAAGATATTCGTGTAATGTACTCGTAATGTAATTTTGCAGTTAAACATGTTTTTTCAAAAAAATATCCTTGTTTCAACATAATTTAGTTAATTCAAAAAGTAAAAGCATTTTTAAGAAATAAAATGTCATATGCATTAGTGAGATTAAAAGTAAAAAAGTTGTTTAAACGTCAATTAAGTTTGTATAACCTTTGTATATGCAGAATTTGAAATTCACTAAAACTGCTAAATTCCAACTAGTGTTCGGGGGAAATGTGGTGAATCATTTAAGGACTACCTACATACATAAAAAAATAAAGTAATTCCAAAGGCAATATATTTTAACGGGAAAAATTATTTGGGTAAGCCTTTTATTTATTTATTTAAATTAGAATATCAATACACTTCTTTAATTTCATTAATATGATATAATAATATATAATTATGAGAATATATGATAATATGTATGTTAACTCGGAAGCAATAGTATCTATGTTAAAAGTAGAAATTTTACAACAATACTATACTTTAAGTTGTTTTACTTTTACATATATTTAAAGGACTTTATCGATTCTAAACTGTCCGACATTTTAGTTTTAATTTTAAACAAAACAGATTGTGTCTTTTTAAAGACGTTTAAATATGTAGACCCATATGTTTAAAGCCTAAACTAAAAATGTTTAAAAACGTCATTTTAAACCTTCCCACAATTTAAAATTAAAACCGTATATAGTTTTATACTGTAACCTTATGAGTTTTAAAGACGTGTAAATATTTATAAACCACCAATTAATAAAACTTGGGCAGTCTATAATGAGATTAAATGTTGTGAGTGAGACTGATGAGAAGAGTGAGATTTTTTTCAGTTCCAAAATTCGAAATTTAGGCCTGAAATTATATAACTATTATATATCTACACATGTATATGTAACTGAAGATTCATATAGAGGTAGACTCAGCGTCTTGGTGGCCTACCGCTAGAGATCTTACCATTAAGGATATTTTTACACTGCTTGTTACAAACATTAAAGAAGTTCAGGCAGGTACTGGCAATAAATTAAAGGAGGCCTTCTGCGTTAGCCCGCAAGGACGTGCGCCTTAGCTCGGCAGCAGATCAATCAAATATTCTCCATTCTGCGGTGGCTGTGCCTAATGGACCTGTTAAAATATAAAACGGACGGCTGGAGCCTTCAATCAGAGGGGTAATTGAAAATTCCTTTTATGTCTTAATATACTCTAAACCGGAAAATTTCAAATGCTATAAATTTCCATTACGCAACATGTTGCAACTTTTGTAAAAGCCCGTAAAAATGCATTTCGAACAAGGGGCTTGATGCTCTCTTCCCGGAAACCTCTAAACGGCGGTCTTCGTTCCCTCGATTTTGTAGCCAGGAGTAGTTAAAAGTCGGGACGGAGACACTGCCATCCCGGCTAGAAAAGGGAAGACATCCTGCGTCCTTATGTCCAAACGGCCATAAAATGTGCTCGCCGCTCTACTCGAACACGCCCTTAGTTGGGTTATCCCGGTGAGGTCCCCTCGAATAATTTTTGGGGTTGTTTTGCAGCATAATAAGCCACACCTGTTACAGTAGCTTAAATTTCTAAATTGCCCAAAGGACTTTTTGTTCATGCTCAAGATTCTTATTTTAATAAATTCACTGCTTTGAACACAGCCGGTTTAAGTTTGCAACGCAAGCATAAATAATGCAAGTGGAGAGTTTTTATACGTTATATATATTTTTTCAGATTAGAATATGATTTCTTAATAAAATAAACAGAATTTTTTACCTTTCCACCAGAAATATATTTTCAGGTGAAACATTCAAAAGATTTGGTTACTAGCCACAATCTTTTCAATTTTAATTGCTCCTGTCCCCCTTCGTTAGTCTTAAAAAATACCAACGATTTTCAGATAAATTCCCCATTATAATAACTAGCCAGCCGCGCACTATCAACATTTTCGTGGATTCCCAAAATATTTAAAATTATTTGAGGCAGGTGAAAATGATTTTTTACTTTTTAATAATTCCCTTGACAGACTACACTGTTTACTGATGAATTTTGTGTTTTTCTGTTTAGAGTATAGATGGCACCATGGGTAATTATCTCTTCATGCTGATTTTATAACTCCGATTGAATTTACTGCGTGGGAGTTTGCTGAGGAGGCACGCGGAGTGAGAAAAAGAAGTTGCGTGAGTGAGTTTTCTAGAGCCTGGTAGGTGGACTCGAACCGGTGAACGTAATGACGGTAAGGCACGTGGTTAATAGTGACAATTCACCTAATTCGTTCGGATCGCGATGGAGCCTTCTCGAAAAACGAATCGCGGCGGAGGCTCCTCGGTAAAATAAATCGCGGTGGGGCCTCCTCGAAACGCGGATCGCGATGGAGCCTTCTCGAAAAACTAATCGCGGCGGAGGCTCCTCGGTAAAATAAATCGCGATGGGGCCTCCTCGAAACGCGGATCGCGATGGAGCCTTCTCGAAAAACTAATCGCGGCGGAGGCTCCTCGGTAAAATAAATCGCGATGGAGCCTTCTCGAAAAAGTGGATCGCGGTGGGGCTTCCTCGGAAAAATAAAACGTGGTGGAGGCTCCTCGGGAAAGCGGCTCGCGATGGGGCCTCCTCTGAAAAGCGATTCGTGTGCGAAAATGTCGTCTAAGTAATTTTTCTTTGTTTGTTTGTGTTTAAAAAATGAGTTCTTGACATTTGAGTGTTTTCCCCCAAAAGAAGTTTCGAGAACATTCCGAAGAGAGCTTTCTTGGTGAGTACTTTCGAAGTTTCTTAAATAAAAATTTCATTTTAATGATTATTTGAACATTTTAAGTATTTTAAGTTCAAAATATAACAATTTATGTTTTACCATCACTTATCTTGGTATAGAAATTTGGACATTCCTTATTTAGTAGGCTGATGAAAAAACATTGAGCTCAAATCACTATCTATTACATGTTATTACTTAAGTAGTAAATTTCAAAACTTGAAGTATTTGACTAAAAGTGTTATATTATGACCAGTTGAATAAACTGGTTTAGTCTATGTTATAAGAAGTGTAAGATTGATATTTCATACAATTAATGGATGATATTAAAATTAATAGGCGCGATATAAAATCATAGCCCAAAAACCTTATTCTTATATATGTACCTCAAATTCCTTAATTTTCTTCTTCATTAACCACTTTCTCTGCCGACTCATAAATTATGTATTTTCATTATTATCTTTTTGCGAACCTCTAAAGCCGTTTTTCGAGAAATACTCAATAAAAAAAACTTCAAAATATACTATACCTATTATTATTACAGCCAAAATAATTCTGTATCATTATTCTGGATATGATTTTAGCAAAATTCAGAGTTTTCCTAAGTCTCTTAATAATTCTGTGAAAAATTCATTGGATATTAAAGATCCAGATTGGATGGATCAAGGAGCTAAAAACGATGGATTGAGGTTAAAAAGCCTAACATAAATTAGAAAACATTCAGGAAAATAGATAAAAAAAATTACTCACATTTGGTCCTTTATTTATTTATTTTTTGTCAAATCTTGATGTACGAAATTGGATTAGCGTAGATACACAAACTTTAAGGAACTTTTCAAATTTCCCCTTGGTTTTCACGGATATCAGCGCCAAAAGGTATAAAAAAGGAGACCTACAAGTGCCTAATTGAAAACAAAAGGAACAAAGAGGACCGGACTGGACCAATATACTTTTTATTTTGGCAGAGCCCGAATGTCTGCGGCAGTATATCTTCAAGTTCAATCAGCGTCATTGAACAAGAAAATTAAAATTTTGGCGAACCGAAAAGGGCCAAAATAAAGCGAAATGACGAAGTAAAAGTTTTTTAGGGAGACTTTTGTAATTATGCAAATCGTCAACGAAACTTTATCTAGCGCTTCCGCCCTTACCCAAAATGAATAGATTTAAAAAGTTTGCGAAAAGTTTTCCATAAAATCACCTTCAAACTCCGTGAACTTAACAAACAAAACTGCAAATGAAACTACGCAGGAAAGATTTAAGGAGCGTGAAGGGCGGGTGTTTTATGCGTTGCCGCAGGACCTTGAGCAAAGTATCAATTACGACTCCTTTGCAAAGGACTTATATCATTCAAAATTGATTATATCCCACAGGCAGGTTTATTCGTCTAATTAAAACAAATTTAATTGCGCCCTGTTCCAACTGCTGAGCACCGGACGAAAATCGTGCCAGAACGCGTTCTCCGACAAAAGTTCGTAATTAAAAATTTCATTAAAAAAACAAAGGTGTACTGCGTCTTCGACCACCTCTCTAAACACCTCTCGTTCCCGTGAGCTCAGCAAGGATAAAGTCTGGCTGTACAAATATTCCTGTCTAATTACGGAGATATTTCAATTCGCCGAGCCTCGGGGACATTTTCTTATTTTATGCTTCCTTGAACCGCTTATTACATCAAGTTAAGGAGAAAAACAAATGACACCCCGGCAGCGCTTAACAGGGATGAGTTTTTGTAAATAATGCCTGCCTTGGGGCTGTTGCATGCTTCTAAGATTCTTTTTCAGACGTCTCAAAGCCTTAGTGGTTCTCACAAGGTGTGCCTGGTAGGTTAATGGGGCTCACTGTCAGATTACGTTAAATTTTACCTAAATTTACGACTTGCTTTTAATTTATACACTCCTCCTCTTTCCTAAGAGTTAAAAGTAAACCTACTTCTTAATTCTTCTCCGTTCTACATTTGGCTGCACTCAGATAAGTCCTTCATCTGCACAAGGAACATTTGTGAGACGACAATTTGTGAGAGTACTTTACTCCAAGGACTGTAACTTCCTTAAGATCAGTATTTGAAAATATTATGTATTATATTTAAAATGGTTTGTACTAAGCAGATTTCTGGGTATTTTTCAAAAATGCACTTATTCTTTTCTATAGAAACATTTAAGGTAACCCGTTTTCTTCAGAAAAATCATAAACATAGGTGCATTTTTATCCGACCTCACTTGAACGTTTATAACTTTTGTTCTGAGATAATATTCAGCACTATAGCTTTATGGCGTCCGAAAACTTTGTTGTCTTTTAATGCTTTGATGAAACGCTTTCATCAAAACTTGAATAGAAAATTGAAAATACAAACTCAAATTCAATAGCGTAAGAGGAATTTCGGTATCTTTAATTGAAATCTACTATCAGGGAATTTAACAATATTGAATGCACCTATTTGATTTGTTTATGTCACGTTCGTCTATCAAAATACGCTAATTACAAAATTAGTAATAATTAATTTTATTGATTTTTTTCATTTTGTAAAAAAGCCGAAAATTTCTAAAGAAGCTACATTGTAACTTTTTGTTCTCATTAGAATACAGAGAATTTCACATAGTGCTGCTTTTCTATATATGTACATAAGTAGTCTAAAATCTAAAGTTAAAAATGAATCACTAGAATCCTGTGGTAATAATTTCTACATTTCAAATTTGGTGCAGCAGTTTTCTGAGGAATATGACTAAAAAGCCGGGAATTGTTCTGCCTTAAAGGTAAAATTTATTTGATATCTCATAACTTACTAAGAATCTGGGGGTTGATTTTGTTAAAAGTCGGTAAAGTGAGACAGAATTTACCTGGACGCTGAGAATTTCATCAAACTAAGGAGTCTACTAAATTTGATGGAGCAACCCCATCAACTTTATTGTTCAACTTAATGTACTCATGAAAGCGCCACTGTATTTGCATAAAGTACCACATAAAACAACTAAAACAGGACACTTTTTCAAAAGATCGCTCTCGTTGTAGGTAATGATTTAAACATGCACGGACTAGAACAATTTGAGGTAAGTTAATGGAAATGTGAGTAAATATTGCTACTCAAAAGACAATTTCCACACAATGCAATTAATTTCACTGGAATGTAGTTAGAAACAACTAAAAGGTCAGGGTTTTTTGCACATTGCTAGAAATTCAGTTTTAACTGAATAACTTTCCTATATCGTCCAACAAAATTATTGAAAAGTATCTAATTAAAATAATTAACTAGAGTCCGTTTCGGTTCGCTAGACAAAATTCTGAATGTGTTAATAAATTGTTTTGAACTTTTATTTTAATTTCATAATACTAAACTTTCAAAAGGACTTTTGAAAATAAAATATTATTATTTTTAAAAATAGAAAAAAAATGAATAAAATTAGGGATGTAAAAGCTACAAGCTGGTTTACGAGATCTGTGGTAAAGAAATGGATAATCATATAGTGTACCTACCTATTTATTATATACCGCGTGAAATTGGCTACCTAAATTAGTTACGAAATGAATTTATGGAATGTGCCCCATGAAGATGATTTGATTTATCGCATTGTTACACCGCAAGTACATAGTTCTTTGCGATTTATCCTGAAATATTTATAATCAGGTTCGTACGTGACCCACAATGTCATCGCACATCTCGTGGCGCAGCTTGTTACATTTTGTCTTTATTTTTTGTTTGCGGCATGCTTCCTGTAGGATAAGCTTCCGCAAAAGGAGGGCAAACTAAATTTGAATCAGAAACACGAGATGTATGGTACTGCCAGGTATCCCATTCGTCGCCACAACAGCATATTACTTAATTAAAGCGTAAAGCAACCAATTACCCTGGCACGCAGAGACAAAAGATACTTGGCCGTCCGGTGCTAGAAATGGATACCCTGTTTCATATTTAGTACCCGACGTATGAATGCGCCCTGGATAGACCAGAAGAGGCTCCATATGGGGCTTTGAATAAAGAAATAAATAGAGGCTGCAAATCCTAATTAAGGAGCGCACCACAAAACCATAGACTGAGCAGAGCCAGCATGAATAGCAAAGGAGCTAGCAAGGGGTCATTTGATGGGGCTGATGTTACTGAAAATTCCAAGAGGAGTCCTTGCTACCACTTGCAAGGATATCGATGCAAAGTAGTTTTCAACTTGATACTCTCGAGGAAGACAAAGAGACCTTGTTAGGCTCTATTCCGAGAAGGCATCGTTTTCAAAGGTATAAAAGGAGATCCCGAATTAGGTCCGTTCCGGGCCATTACGTTCGATAAAATTTTGCACGGGTTGTGCGTTCCTCAGAAACTTAGTTTGAACTCAAAAGCAGAAGGAGCGCCAATCAGATCCTCAAGTGGAAATGATGAAAATTGTACAACGTAAGCAGGACGTCATCCCGGGGACCCCGGTGCAGATGAGGAAGCGAACAGCTCCTCGCACTAAATTATTCCAGGGGACTCCAATTGGGCAGAAGGAACGCACCCAGCAGGAGGACATAGCTTCGTGATTGCCCCACTTTATTTATGAAAGTCTTAATGATAAATTGGCAGGTTCATCTGGGTCACCATTCATCTTTTTGTGTTTGTCAATGTATTGCCGACCGAGGGCTTTCGAAGGACCTTCCTTGGAGGCTTCGAGGAGCGGCGTCGGCATCTTCCTGTCTCAGCAAATTTGGAATGGAAATCTCCGGCGCAGCAAGGACCCATCCGAGCGTGTTAAACGCTAAATTAGTCGAAAAATTTGATACTTTAATGGGCTTAATAATGTTTACCAGGGTGGCACGGGTATTCATCATTTTGATATTCGGGGATTCCCTCGCCATTTATTAACTTCAGGTATCGATTGATGCCAGAGCGGCCGGGTAGGCCCCGAATTATTCACAGGGGCATGATTTACTGCTCTACAGGAGTTTCCACTTTATTTGCGGGCTTACGAAGTCTATTTCCCACGAATCCAGAATCTGTGCCTTCTTCGAGTGATGTTTATTAGTGGAATGAGTTATGCATAACCCTCATCATCCACAATTTCCTTTGGGCCCCACTCACCCGGGGATGGCGGACGACCCACAATTTTATGTTATTTTTATTTTTTGGGGCTTAAGGATTCTTGCGCTTGATTGCCTTAAAATAACAGGATATACCCGTGCGAATTAAAGGATCAGATGCTTGGGGAAAATTTGGGAGAGTTTATGGTTCCTATATCATCCAAATCTGCTTACGCTATCCAATAGGGCTTCAAATTTCCGCGTGAAACATTTTACCTTCACTTAAAAAGATTGGCGCAAGCTATTATCAGATCAATTGGTCAGTGTTGGGAGCAAAGTGAATTCATAAAATGTGTGGTCCTTTTTGAAAACACCCTAAAATTTATTATTTGTAGTTTATGAAAATTAAAATTATACAACAAAATTTTGTTGATTTTTAAGAGGATAAATATCTCTTAAAATTCTTTCATTCTTCCTCCAAAATGTTTGTAATTTTTACATTATTTTCTTTGTTATTTAAAATTAGATCGATACCCTGACTAAAAATTATTCACAAGCAGACCTTTTTGTTCGAACGCAAGAATAAACAGACGATTGTTTTTACGAAAATGATTAATATTGCTACAAAGGATGCGAATTATGTAGTATATTCCATTTTAGTGTCTTCTTTTTGTTATAATATTTTCAAAACAGGAAGTAAGATAACAAAATTGATCAAGATTCTGTCTTCAGTAGAATGTTATGAATATAACGTAATGTAAAAATTAAGGATTTTATACTTTCCGGAAGAATGTATTAGTTTTGAAGATAACAATTTAAATTTATAAATTTCCAATTTTTGTGTTATTCATTTGAAGCACGTTATTTCAATAATCGAATTAATTCTTTTTCGGACAATTAAAAAGCCCATTTATCAAAGCATTTCTGCTCATGAGATTAAATTTTAATTTTCGTTCGTCGGACGTGCGTGCAATTTAAATCATCGAGCACCCTAAAAAATTGCGCCCTAAGTGAAATTTAACCATTTCTTTTTTTAGATTTCATGCATGCCAGTTGGTTGTTTTTATTAATTAACTTGAGCGCATAAATCAAACATGTGCACACACACATGTCCAAGGGTAATGGGGTAATATTTTATGTAAACTGTGATCAACTGTGACTGAGTGCTTGAAAGCCGCTTTTGAAACATTCATGTTTGATTGTAGACACTGGGCAACCAAAGGGGCGTTTGTTGTTCGTGCAAATAAAACTGCTTTTATCTAGCATTGTAAGAACAAATCCGATGTTAAATGCAATTAACTGCCTTACTTTGAGGATATGCCGAAGGATCCACGTCGCCAAATTGGCTGGCAAATGTGGACTGAAATAAATGGGGCGCCCGGCATCAAATATTCAAATTGGACTGCTATTAGTGGGGGAACGCAGAAATTAATAAAACCAGAATGTGACCAAAGGCACTGATTGCCTCCAAAATGAATTTCATTAAATCGT
Source organism: Tolmerus cingulatus (assembly GCA_959613345.1). NCBI lineage: Eukaryota > Metazoa > Arthropoda > Insecta > Diptera > Asilidae > Tolmerus > Tolmerus cingulatus. Next base: position 6,294,571 of record OY390708.1, read on the forward strand.
TAAGCGCGTCATGATTTAAAAACAACAACAAAGAAAAATAGGGTTCTTTTTGCAGGCATTTGGCAGAAGAACCTTCAAAAGTTGGTTATAAAAAAATCCTTGATCCAAAATTTGTTTGCTCCTTTGAATTTCGAATGTACTCTACTAAAGTTAATAGAATCATTCCAATATTTTAGTAAATTTTGTGTTTTATTGTTTCGGCGAAGTTACTAAGTGTATTAACAAATTTAATTTTTTTATAGAATGAATTTTACTCTATCTAGATTAGAGTTTGAAAATAATTTAATTTATATAGAAGAGGGATAATAATAACTAAGTAATTTATATTTTTTTTAAGTAAAGAAAACCATACCGGATTGTATTCATATTATAGTACAAAAAAGGGAATATACATGCAAGTATACGATAATAGGAACCTACTTCATCAAGGGTATTTCATACTTTTGATACCTACTCTAAAAATATTATTTCAGAGAGGTTAAATTTTTTTAACATGATTTTCCGTAGAATGAATTAAAATGTCAATTACTCAAGAAAGTGAAGGGAATGAAAATTATATTTTCAAAGCACCTCATTTTCGTAAAAAACCAAGAAAATATTTGAAGAAAGTAATCCAGAAAGATAATTTTTTCTTTGGCGAGAACTAAATCGCTTGTGACAGAAATGTTGACTTTTACTGCTTATTACCAGTCCATTTCAGTAAAACTCAATTTTAGAAACCTCTCTCCTCGCTTCGTGGTTGTCGAGAAAAAAATTATATCAAAGTCAAAAGTTCCGCCGACCTCTTATTCAGCATCCTAATTTTACTTTTTATTTTCTTCGTTTGCTCCTTGAGCAAACTTGTAGAATCGAAAAGGAAAAAAGGAAAGAAAATGTTCCAAAATTGAAAGCAAAGGAATAATTAAAAATTATTTGTTTGGCAATCAGCAGTAAATCTGCTTAGGTAAACACTCCCCCGCGGAACGATGTATGTTGCGAATTTCGAAAAGTGATTTCATTGGAAGTCCTCAAAGACGCAGGGATTGGGACAATATTCCAATAGCCAAACATCAAAAGGAAAAACCGAGAAATGAAGTCCCGGCCAAGCCTGAATGGATGTTCACACTCCATCTAAATGGAGATTAAGCCGAAATGGCATTAGCCACGCGAGAGGTACACTTCGGGCTTTCAGAGTGAAAATTAAATTTGACTCAAAGAATGTTAGAGGTTTATGGAGATTCTAATCTATTTCCGACGACATGCTTTGATGATGATGGAAAAAGGAAGAGTCCTCTCAGCCTCCCTCCGCCCTGGCAGACGCGGGTGGGTTGGAAAATTTGCTTTCGGATAAAGCAAGTCAAAATCTTCTTAGCTTGGGAAAATTATGTTTTTTCAACCCCTCGGCGCCATACCCATTCGGCGTTAGATTACCGCTGAGTGAAGTCTTAAAAGAAAAGTTTTAGATTGCGTCCTCGTGTTCACTTACGCTTCTTTAACAAATTTAAAGAGCTGTGCAAAACCTCCCCACCGCACGGCTGTGAACTTTCTTAGAGCTGTTGAATTCCCGACAATACACCCTTAAGTATGAGGTGAGGGCAGGTGGGGGAGGCTTTCGCTGGGGGACTAATGGGATCAGGCTCTTATCAAACGCAGAAAGAATTACTTTGTTGTATTAGAGAAGTTTTTTGTTGAGCAAATAGTGCCGAATTTCACGTATGAATGTCACCAGTCTCCCTGGGGAGTTTGCACAAAAGAAGACATACGCCCGGCCCCTTCGTCGAGAGTTTTCGGGAAGAATGTTGTTGCCAACTTTTGGGGGGCATTTTCACATTTCTTGGAGCGTAGGGGCCATGACTTTATTCAAATCACTGGGCAAAAAGTAAATTGAAATGTCCATTGCACTATGCGCATCTAATTCTACCTGGACGTACAAAAGCAGTCCATACCTGCGACATCATTCATTTCCCTGAGAGTTCCGATCGAAGTTCGATGCTGCGTCGTTCGTCTCCGCCATCATAATTCATTCAGGTGACAAGACTATCGCTTTGATATAGAAAAAAAATTCAGGAAAAGATATAAATGTCAGCGGAGGAAAATATCGGAAAAACTCGTGTCTTCTGCTTCAATCAAAAGGGCAACAATTTCCCCGTGTAAACCCTGACTCCGCATAAATAACTTCAACTGGGAGTGACTTACACCACCTTCTAGTATCAGGGAAGAACAATCTCTCATGCAGTGGCTGCAGGGCCAACAGCGGGGGCGGACAGGACCAAGAAGTTGAGCTCGAGTCGGGGAAAAGTTCGGCTTGATGGCAGATAAAAATTGAAATGGCAATCGAATGGCAGAAATATGTCGGTGAAAGGAGTCGAAACGGCCTGAATAAGTGTACCGTCACCAGCGCAGATAGAGCAGCGGATGGTCCTTCGGATAAATTGCATTCTTGCAACTGTTTGAAGAATTAAATTTATTGCATTCGATTGTATGAAGTTGCCCTGGGAGAGGGATTTTCACGAAAGATATTTCGCAAATCTGGACGTTTTTCGGCCCCCCTCCACACTTTGTAGTTTCGGGAGACCCAGTGGACCAGGCCAACTGAACGCAACAGGAACATCCGGACGACGACTAGGTCCTTTGTTGGAAAGATTTATAAGAAATGTTGATAGTGCAGGTTGGGATCCGTATTAGATCTGTGGCAGCCCTGCCTCACAAGTTGCCGTTTTCTGCCACCCAGCGCGCTCGGCGCGCCAGAAAGCAGACGTTCATTCCAAGGCGTGACTCGGTATTCGACTGAAGTCCTTTGTTTGCCTCAAACTCAAAACAGTGATTTAAAATAATAAAGTGAGCCATATAGCTCAAGTAAAGTGCTTTGGGTGTTTAATTTATATGCGACCCTTAAGACGCTTTAGTGGTGACCCCGACGTGATATTTTTTACGCAGGCCCCGCAGCCTCGCACAGAACAAACGGTTTACTTAACCCCAACTTTGTGACTCTCCCACCCACGCGCAGTGTGGTTGATTCGTGTTCGGTCATGCTTTTCGCGCATTCGCCCCCACGAGGGGCCGACGCAGATTCTGCTGCGGAGCCCCCTGCAGGCAACGAGCCACGGGCTCCCTTCAACGAGCCACGAGCTCCCCTCAACGAGCCACGAGCTCCCCTCAACGAACCCCGAGCTCCTACAGCAGCTTGTGGAGACGGAGTTGAGGCGATTCATCACTGCAGAGTGCCACCTTTTTGGGCAACAAACCCGGAGCTTTGGTTTTTCCAGGTGGAATCGGTCTTCAGGGCAAACAACATTCATTCTGATGTCAGCAAATACCACCTCGTGGTCAGCGCACTTGGACCCGATGCTTTGCAGGAAGTGTCTGATATTCTGAAGACACCCCCAAGTAAGGACAAATATATTAGTCTTAAAACTAAACTTTTGGACCGCCTCTCGGACTCAGCTGATCGACAGCTGCATAGAGCTCTCACGGAGCTTGAACTGGGGGACAAGAAGCCCTCTCAGCTTCTCAGGCAAATGAGGAGCCTGGCTGGTGATCGAGCTTCAGAGGACGTCCTCCGTGTCAGGTGGCTCGCCTTGCTTCCCTCTAACGTACAAAGTATCCTCAAAATTTTTCGAGCAACAACTCTTGATGACCTTGCCACGGGGGCAGACTCCCTCATGGAGAATGGTTCTAGCCCACTGGTCATGGCCATGTCACCTCGTCCTGAACGAGCGCATTCTCCGGTCGGACGGGCTGCCGTTCCGCCGACAAACACAGTGACTCAGGAACTCATTGAGATTAGAAGGTCACTGTCTCATCTAATTACACTCAACAGGGAGGTCCTCAACAAGCTTTCGACTGACAGTGGTGCTCGTTCACGCTCAGTCTCTCGACCACGATCTACATCACCGGCGCCCGTTGGGGTGTGCTTCTTCCACAGCAAGTGGGGCGCCTCTGCTCGCAACTGCAAGTCGCCATGTGCGTTCACTCAGCTCTCAGCCATCGCCCCAAAATCGACGGGAAACTAAAGCCGCTGTCGTCAGTTCAGGTGGTGGGCGACAGCGACTGCAACAACAACAAAAGTACTACAGAATACCGCCTGTTCCTGTTTGATCGCCACACTCATAAGAAGTTCTTGGTCGACTCAGGATCGGTCATTTCTATTGTGCCACGAGCATGGAGCAGCCTCAACACGAGGCCTACAGATTTCAAACTCTTTGCTGCTAATAATACACCTATCAACACGTATGGACAGCATACGCTCACCCTCAATCTTGGAATTCGTCGTTCCCTCCGATGGACCTTCGTTGTGGCTGATGTCAAGACAGCCATAATTGGAGCGGATCTTCTTACACACTATGGTCTTCTCATTGACCTTAAGGGCCAATGCCTAATTGATCGGCTAACTAAACTCTCTGCCACGGGTCGGCTACTATCAGCACCTGTACACAGTGTCTCCACGGTGGGCCCAACGGACAGCTCTGGCGAGACACTGGCTCCTCCTTACAGGGAGCTACTCTGTAAGTACATTAACATCACCAGACCCTCGCCTATTTCCTCTATAAAGGCAAAGAATCCTGTTTCGCATCACATTCTCACCACAGGTCCTCCAGTCGCAGAACGTCTGCGACGCCTCACAGGTGACAGACTTGGGGCAGCCAAGGAGGACTTTGAGCTCTTACTGCATCATGGTGTCATTCGACCATCAAGTAGTCAGTGGGCCAGCCCGATACATATGGTACCCAAAAAGCTGGGAGGCTGGCGCACTACGGGTGATTTTAGACGCCTAAACAGGCAAACCGTCCCGGATCGCTATCCGATCCCCTTCATTGAGGATATTCTGCAGCAGTGTCACGGACGCTGTGTTTTTTCGACCATTGATCTGGTTCGCGCCTACCACCAGATTCCGGTAGCGGCGGAAGACGTTCACAAAACTGCTGTTACAACACCCTTTGGGCTCTTCGAGTTTGTTGGAATGCCGCCTGGCCTACGCAACGCCACTCAAACATTCCAGCGTCATATGGACAACATACTGAGGGACATTCCGTTTGCGGCGGCTTACATAGATGACATCATCATCTTCTCTGAGGATCCTGAGCAGCATAGGCGACACTTAGAGACTGTCTTCTCAATTCTTCAGGACAATCATCTGACTATCAACCCTGGAAAGTGTCAGTTCGGCAAAGAGGAGGTAAGTTTTTTGGGCTATACCATAGATAAGCTTGGCTACAGGCCACCTCGGGACAAGATTGAGGCTATATTAGCCTATCCGAAACCGGAATCAGTCTCTGATCTTCGACGTTTTTTGGGAATGCTGAATTATTACCGGCGATGCATTCCCCATGCAGCTGAAATACAGGCACCTCTTAACAGCTTTCTAAAAGGAGCTAAAAAGCGAGATAAACGTAGAATCGACTGGACCCCTGACTCTGAGGCTGCATTATTGAGATGCAAGAACAGTATTGCCACAGCCGTTGGTGCTTCATTTCTGTCGCCATCTGCACCGCTGGCTCTTTCTACGGACGCTTCCGATTTCGCCATGGGAGCTGCCTTGGAGCAGCTCGAAGGTGATACGTGGAGACCACTTGGTTTTTTTTCCCGTAAGCTGAGTCCAGCTGAGACACGTTACAGTACCTATGATCGGGAGCTTCTCGCTATCTTCGCGGGTATCAAGTTTTTCCGACACATCTTGGATGGCCGTTCCTTTGTCGTCAAGACGGATCATCGACCTCTGGTCTACGCTTTTTCACAACGTTTAGACAAAGCTTCACCACGACAGCTTCATCAACTGAACTTCATTTCTCAGTTCACCACCGAGATCCTTCACATCAGCGGTGAAGACAACGTCGTCGCGGACGCACTTTCGCGCATCAACACGATTTCTATGCCTCAAGTGCTGGATGCAGAGACCATTCATGCGGCTCAGAGGGATGATGAGGAGTTGAGACAAATAGGGGTGCGGTGCCCACTCAAACTCCAACAACGCGTCATTGAAGGATATCCCCTCTACTGCAATGTTTCTATGGGTCACAACAGACCATACATTCCGCACTCGCTTCGTAAACGTGTTTTCGACATTGTTCATGGTCCTGCTCATCCGAGTGGTCGAGCTACTTCTCGACTTCTCAAAGAAAAATTTGTTTGGCCCGGCATCAGACGCGATGCTCTGCACTGGTCACGTGGATGCCTTCCCTGCCAAAGATCCAAGGTACAACGACATAATCGCATCACACCTATGCATATTGATGTGCCTGACAATCGTTTTGATCATGTTCATCTGGACCTCATCGAGCTTCCGAATGCTAAAGGTCTTCGCTACTGCCTAACCATGATTGATCGATTTTCACGATGGCCTGCTGCGGTACCACTTGCCAACATGGAGGCTGATACAGTTGCTACTGCATTCTATGGACACTGGATTGCACAATATGGCACTCCTCTCACTATCACAACTGACCAGGGAACCCAATTCGAGTCCAGATTATTCGTGGCTCTTGCAAACATGATCGGAGCAAACAAAATACATACAACTCCCTACCGACCTCAGTCCAATGGTCTCATTGAGAGATGGCATCGCACCATCAAGGCCGCCCTTATGTGCCATTCTCCAACACCCTGGCCTGATCTGCTTCCAACAGTCCTACTTGGTCTGCGCACGTGTGTTAAGGAGGACATTGGCGCTTCTCCGGCTCAACTTCTCTACGGCACAAGTCTAAGAATTCCTGGTGAATTTTTTGCTGCTACAACTCAACCTGCCAACCCTGGTGTCTTCTTGGAGAAATTTCGCGAGCACATTAGGAAACTGCGACCTACACCAACTGCTCACCACACGCAGTCTCGCTGTTTCATTCTCAAGGACCTTCGTACCTGCTCACACGTATTTCTCAGGGTGGACTCTATCAGGCGACCTCTGGACCCTCCATACTCTGGACCTCATGAAGTGATTAGGCGAGTTAGTGATCGAGTTTTCATCATTCGCATCAAGGGTTCTGAAAAAGCCATTTCAATTGACCGTCTTAAACCGGCCTTCTTCGTCAGAGCTGACCCAGCTCCATCACATCAGTCTCAGCCAGTTTCAACGCCGCAAGCGACACCAGCTTCTACAGGAAGAGTTTCGTTCGCTTCCTCTTCGAGTCAGCTCACTGGAGGGGGAGTAGATGTGGCAGCCCTGCCTCACAAGTTGCCGTTTTCTGCCACCCAGCGCGCTCGGCGCGCCAGAAAGCAGACGTTCATTCCAAGGCGTGACTCGGTATTCGACTGAAGTCCTTTGTTTGCCTCAAACTCAAAACAGTGATTTAAAATAATAAAGTGAGCCATATAGCTCAAGTAAAGTGCTTTGGGTGTTTAATTTATATGCGACCCTTAAGACGCTTTAGATCTGTCAGGCTGCGTTTAAATATAAAAGAACGACGCTCTTTATGTGGTCGTGAGTTACTTGCGACGCACGCTGCTGCAACTAGGGCCTTCGCTTGACCATTCTCAGGAATCTAATTGCGTTTTTGACACAGCTGCATTTCGAAGATCGTAAGTCTTGCAGCATGAAGGAAACATTGTCCAATTCCACAATTCCAATTTTCTCATAATAAAGATCCGATTATTCTTCACCGAATTGCAATTGAACATGGAAGTATAATATCCTACTTGTATGTTGAGGTAGATTTATGTCCACAAACTATTCTTGCGGCGTTATTTCCTATCGATGTTCATAGTGGCAGAAGATTTAAAAAACCTTAGTAAGTAAATATATATACAATTATTTATATTGTTCTATTCTTTGAATTTAGAATTTTTCGATATTTGAAAGAAAAAAATTAGTAATAAAACTTGAATGCAGAAGTTTACCCATATTTTGTTATATCATTTAAAACGTAAAATTTTCAACAATGTACTTTAAAATAACACTGTTTTTCTTTATAAATTTTATTTGTAAGTAATGTTTAACTGCTTACTATTTTGACTATCTTCGTGTATAGAGACATTCCTAATCAAACTATCAAACTATCAAAAAATATTGATACATATACACATTTACACTACTTTCAGACCTTTTGATAATATTGGTTAAATTTTATATTTTGTTTTTATCCTGTTTGCAAATGAGCTCAATGAGCCCAATTCTAAACAAAAAAAAATATTCGGGCTTTTAAGATATTACAAGTTCAATACGAGGTTGATGAACGTCTATGAAAAGGCACAAACACAACTTGAAACCCCATTTAAAGTACCCACTCCATTCTCTAAAATGTGAGCAATTTTATACATAACAATGAAAACTTACCTGGTGATAGCTCCTCAGTTACACAATGAATTGCAGCCACTAAGCTTAGAAAGAGGACAATCCGCAGAAAAGTCATTGTATTCTTCATGTAGATCATGTACTAATTTCACTCTTTGAGCAGGTAAACTAATTGTTTTGGCTTTTCTCTCAGGTGAGAATGCCAATGCAGGTAGACTGCCAGTTGAAAGCACCAAAGATCTCCCTGAAAGCAAGTCAGAAAAAAAGGAAACTTTAAGGCATGTCAATATAAAAATGTAAAAGCAGCCCAGTGGCAGCCAAAAGAAAGCAGGAGAGACAAGAAACTTTTTGTGGCTTGTAGGACGAGGAAAGCAAAATAATACATACAACGCCGATGTAAGCCAGAATGTAAGACCATTCTATGCAAACGTCTCGAAACGACCATATAAGAACGTGCAGGCATGCACTGAATACGAATGCGAGGCAACGTCTGGCTCTTGGTTCCTGCTGTACCCTTTCAAAGCGCAGTACAAAGGTCCTTTTTTCGAAAAGGGAAGAAGAAAAAAACATATAAATTGCTCCTTTCGCATTAAGAAGTGAATTCCTGAATTCATCTGCACACGCTGGCTAAATGAATCTCACAAGATTTTTGTGGGATTGACAGACATCCTGTCATATCTGTTAAAGAGTAGGATTATGTTTCTATTAAGTAAAATAGCTACTTATAAAGTAACTAGTTATTAGACATTTTAATTTATCACCGCTTTATAAATGCCACGAAACGCAACTATGCTAAATATAAAATTACCTTTTGCATTTTATTTATAATTAAAAAATAGTTCATACCCAAACTATTTCTTTTATGCAAAATCGTCCATTCCAACCGAGATTATGGAGACATTCAAGTTCCAATTAAAATCCTCAAGGGAAGTATTTAAAAGAACATTTAGTTGATAATATTTAATAGGTTGTTTTACCTCGTGCGATTTACTAAAATTTGTATGTAAAGCATTTTAAATTCGTAACGTGTTCTCTTAAAACTTAAGTTGGGAAACTCCTTGAAAATCACGTCTTTAAATTCATTTAATCCAACTGATTAAAATCTTGGAACTACTGTCACTGAGTAGGTAAAAAGTAAATCTAGGATTTAAGCCCACCGTTATTGTCTTATGAGAATTTGAATTTCCAATTTTATGTAATCCTTGAGCTTTAAGGGCGCGTTTTATTTATAGTCAGAATGAAATGGGTGAACAAAACAAAGGATATGAATTTTTTACTAGTACATTGCATTTACGGAGCCAAGGTTCCACTCCACCTTATTTTAAAATTAATAAACCGCCCACAAGCCACTCTTTCATAAAATCGGACAGTTTTAATCTAGTAGAGCTTTTGTTGCCATTTTCAGCCGCCACCGCAGCACATGCTAAAGCAAGGCAGCGCGGCAACCGTGCGCTAGTGGAGCAAAATACAAATAAACTTAACGTCACAAAAGGGTAACCACCTTAATACTTTTTAATTAATAACTTGACGTAGTAGTTTATTTCTGCGAATGGCGGCTGTACGTGTGCACGTACCACTCCCTCATCCTAGGGTACGTGCGCATACAAATTTCCGGGATATCTGCTAAGTCTAGCTAGGACTTTACGACGGTGTACGGGAGCACTTCGCCAGCGCTGCTCTGGACGTATTTATGACACTTCGCTCGGATGCTAAAGTGTCAACATTCAAAAAATTTGATAAACTCTGACAAGTTGACAGTGCCAAAACACTAAAAGCTTTTACTGTTGGCTTCTGCATGAAAACTTTATTAAACTCTGGCGAAGTCTGTGGCAAATTTATGAAGGAGACCAACCACCGAGCAGCGAAGCGAAGGTACGGAAGAACGTTTACAGGTATGACACCTGTGACGCCAAAGCATTTCACCTTTAAATCAGCTGCAGACTGTGCCAAAAATACGGAAGATGGCAAATTGTGGCATATCAAAAGAATATACCTGAGAAATCTGCCTTACAACGCTTATTGAGAGGGAAAAGATATTATGTGACTAGCTATAAAGGATGACATATAATCTAGCAGGTAAAATTTAATATTTACAGAATAAGAAATTCGTGTGGAACTAAATAAAATTGCTGTAAAGTATGTTGACTTCTTTATGACTTCATAACTTAAAAAACAGCACGGTCAAAAAATATGCAAAGTCATTTCTCTAGTCGATTGAAAATGCACATCTTTGGGTACTACATGTATGTAGATATTGTGTACATACATATTTGAATCCAAAAACGTTTTCTAGAGCGCCATTTTGGTGCAGTTTTATAAAAATTTTGGCTTGAATTAGTATACAAAATGAATTTCAAAATATTATTTCAATATACATATAGATATTACTTTGATATTAATAAATATACGTAGGTACTACCATAATCACGTAATAAATTTCATTTTGATTTTAATAAAACGAAAATTCTAAAGTCTGCATTAATGATTTTCGGACTTATTCCTTCACTATTATATGTATGTAGGTTCTGGTGATCAGTCAGTGAGATGGTACTTTTAATATAAAAATACTCTTGGAAAGATCGTATTATTGTTAGGGTTAACTAGAAATTTAAATTTTTAACAGTAGTATGAGAGTATAATGAACAACAAAGTCAGTTTTTTTCATTATGGGGTACGGAGCCCTAAAAATTAAAAGAAATATGAAAGGAAGAAAAACAGAACTTTCATTACCTCATGAACAAAATTATGTACCCGTATTTGAGTGGTCTGCGTAAACGCGAACGATAAATTACCATTATAATGCGTCAAAAAGGGTATAATAGGGCTAAAAAGGGGGTGAAATAATCAACTTATCAGCCGGATTTGCAATGCAATGCTTTGAATGCAAAAAATCATCAATAAAAAAATAAAATAGCGATTATCTACAAAGCCTCTTCCGTCTACCGCTAAACAACCTCTTCCGCATGAATGCGAAATTATGCGAGCATCGGCCCGCAGCCCTCATAATTTCATACCCGCGCAGACCATATTCAACAGACAATAACCGCAGAGATTTATGCAATAACGAAAACTCTAACGTGGATTGTTGGCAAAAAGATTTGCTGAGCCTCTGATGGACGATACGCGGCAACGGACGGCGCGGAATTGTGGAACACGTTGCCAGGTATTTGCGCATCCTTTTGTGCAAAGTGAAATATAAAAAAAAAGGATTTCCATGCGGGCAGCCGGGAGTTTTCAGTAAATGTGCACTTTTGCTGGTGGTTGCGAAATATGCAGCTGAAAATTTAATGTTACGATGTTGGTTAAGGTTATCAGACAAAATGATGTCCGTCTACCGCATTAGAGCCGTATGTGCTCCTGAAGCCAGACAGGAGGCTTGGAGCAACATCGAATCATATCGACGGGCAACTTTTTATCCTTTTTTTGATGCAAGGGAACGCCACCATACCATATATTTTTTTTTTCGGGACAGATCAACCCCCAAAATAACTTTGCCGCGGGCAAAATTGCTCTTTGAACCTTTCGGGGGTTTGGGAGGACGACGAAAATCAGAACAGGCGGCGGCGGCGTTGCTGCACCCAACGAGGCATGCACCCTTCAAGTTTCGAATTTCGAATCAAAATCGCTTTACCAAACTCCCAGAGGACCAGCTGACAAAGTGCACAATGATTTTTGCGTCACCTTATGCAATGGGGCTCTTTTCTGGGAGATTAGAGTCGGAGAAGTAGCTCTCGACCGTGCAAACATTTAAAACGAGATCCATCTTACCCCATTTGCACTCGATGGGTTCTTCTATCTGATTATGGGTGCTGAAGATCCCTCTACCCTGAAACAACTAAAACCAATATCGGGGGAAGGAAATAGTCCCTGATGGGAAAATGAGGAGGAATCGCTAGTCCTTCTAGTACGCATTCCACTCTTACTTTTTTAATTTAATTTGACGAACTGTGTGCTATTTAACTTTCGTATTGGGTTTTGATTCAAATCAAGGGATAAGTGTTTAAGGAATTCGAGATTCGAGCGTGCCGAGTGCTCTGTGATTTCGTCTCCTGCGAAAATGTTTGTCTTCCTTCTATCCATCCACTTTGACTTCGTTATCAGAAAAATGGGTGGTTTTGGGGTGGCCGGGCGCAATTTCGAAGGTATCGTCGAAGGAGCCTCCCGAACCCTGAACTAAAGCCGTCGTTTAATTTTATCAAATGTTTACTTTGAGGGAGATTTTCAACTGAAATTTCTTCGAACCCTTCTTAGCTTGTGACATGGCGGTATTGAAATTGATTTACATACAATGAGATGGAAACAGGCACAGATATAGCCGTGGTATAGTCCCGGTGTTTCCAGTCCCACCGAGGTCCTTATATGTCGATATTGCCGTTTGAAGATACACTTCACCCCCACCCCCAAGCTCCTTAGCCTTGATAATCGCATGCCGAAGTGCTTTCTGATTACACTTAGCACGTGACAGACGCGGGGCCGTTTGTTTGTGAAGATCGTAATTAGAAATAAATAAAAGAAGTTATTTAAAAGTGAAAAGTCGCCATCAGCCGCCCTCGGTCTTATTGGCTTTTGATTAAACACTTCACGAGAACTTTAATGCGGAACCCTTCACAGGCAGTGGGTTTCACCTCGGGCATCCACTTGCAACGCTGAGACTGCTCCCAGTGGGTTCCTCGAGGAGCTAATCTAGCTTTACTTCTTGGTCGAGGGTTGAAGATTGAAATGTTGCAGTGAAATCCTGGTTGGAAAACGTTTACGATTACATCCACATTTTGAGCGGTATTAGATTTAAAATTGGCACTTTGCAAACATGCTACGTATGGTACTGAGGGGCGAATTTATTAATCTGCGATATTTGCGAAGTTGTGATGGCAGATGATAAAAGAAGAAGAGTATTACCTCAAGATTAGTGTCCCATGGGTCTCTACTTTAAAGAACTTGATTCATTTAAATATAACTAAAAATTGTACAGAGACAGAAATAAAATCAGAAAGCATTTCCAAAAACTAAATCATTATTTACTAAAACTGCGAAATGGTTTATATGGTTTCTCAAGGAATATTGGTTATCTCGTTGAACATCGCTTTTTAAATAAATTTTAATGCCATCAGTAATACACCCAAAAACTATTTTTATGCCAAAGCTCTACTAAAAATAATATTATATTTATTATTTTAAAAAACGTGTTTTTTTCTAATTCGAAACGAAACTCTCGTAAATATTTTATTCTGAAGCGCTTCCTCATGAGTTTATTGAATAGACGAGTATACCATATATAGTAGGCAACCTGAAGGATATTTGGCCTAAAATGAGGCATTTTAAGATATCAAATTTCTTAAACTAAAATCCTTTATGGATTCAAGAAATACATGATTTCTTACACATTATTTAAGAGTTTTGAATGTCTTCAGTATTACTTTTCCGATGTCCGTAAGAAAAATAAGAAGCCTGATTACAATAAAATATTGAAGGTTAGTCACAACGATTTAACAAAGAAAATAAGTGGAAAAGATCTCCTAAACTTTCTTTCATACCATTTATTATAATTTAATTTTCTTCCGATAGCTTAAAATCGTTTTCTAAAGAACATAAATGAAGGGTTTGATGAGGTTGTAAAGGTATAGAAATTAGAAAGTCTTCTTCATTCAGTGCCTTCAGCAGGCAGAAGGATTATCTAAGTATTTACACAATTGAGATGAAATAAAAACGAGGAAAGACTCAGTTCATTCAATTTCATTCCTACAGCAAGTCCTCCAGATCTAGAATGAATGCTGTGCACGTTATATTTCGATTTATTTTTAATGAACGATACCCAGACAGCTTAGCGCTTTAATCTGTGACTAATGCTCGCAGGAGGTTACCACTTGAGGAAAAAGGGGTTTTCATGGCCAGTGCAGAGCAGTTCTACGAATGTGCTGTCAACAGGACCCGTAAATCCAGCAGGTGAGTCGTGTCGGGCGAAAAGGAGTAAGAAATAAAAACTCACACGATTCACATAAAAATAATATAAATTACCTGAAGCTGGAGGCTGCTGGCTCCGGTCGCCTGGAAGCTGGATCCTAGATCCTGAATCCTGGATTCAGGACGTACTTGCTGGGATGCACGAACGCGGGATTAGGGCGCTGCCACACGGACTGTCGCAAATTATAGCCAAGCAGAACACATGCCCCGCACTGCTAATAAACTACGGTCGTTTCTGAAGAGTACAAATTCGGGGGAACTCAAGCAATTTGTTCGCACGTGTCCACTTCAATTAATTTCGGTCCAGACTCGCTTTCTGTCCATTTTCCCATCCATTGAATTCAAGTACGGGCAGTGCGTCGTTCCGGGTGCCTCTCGTGCATCTGAAAATGAAATTCAATGTTGCCTCTAAAATAATTTTCCACAAGCGCTCAAATCTGGTGGATGCCGGAGTCGGGGCTCAGGAGTGATTACAAGCATCCGGGAGTAGCGGGTGACAGCTCCGAACATGCCCGCCAGTCGCCGCCAGGACCCGTTCGCAGTCCTGGAAGCTCACATGGTGCCACTGCCCGCAGATTGTTTTGACGTAAAGGGCTGCTGTCCAGACGTCTAGAATCAATTATTTAGCTGCTTCGGAGGTAATTTCCCCATCAGGAGTCGGACCAGCCCTGTTCTCCAGCAGTCCTGTTTCGTGCAAAATTTTTCGGGCTAAATTTAGAGCGGCTTTCGGGAAACTCAAAAGAAATATTGCCAAGGTCCTTGGAACTCCCCGGATGTGCGAGCACATGCTTTCGTGCCTCCTTTTCGTGACATGGGTTCAACCTTGTAATGATGAGAAGGGTATGGCTCTGGAAGCACATTTTTGATGCCGGAGGAGTTGCCTGAAATTTAACTGATGGCCTATGGAAATTGGATCGATGGATTGCTCGTCGAGCCCACACTCCGGGTCCTCCAGGAAACCCAAGGAGTCCCGGGCTCCAGCAGAGGCTAATGCCTTCCTGACAGCACCGCTTATTCCTGGAGGCAGCCGAAAGTCGAATATTTTATCAAAGCCTCTGATGGCCCTTTGGAAGTTAGCAGCAGCAAGATAAATTTTGACCTGCTCACTTTCAAGTTTGGGTACGTGAATTGAACTGGAGAAGTTATTGAAGGATAAGGGCAATGTGACTTTGACGAGCCTGCGAAAACCAAATATTATATGGCAAATAGCAAATGTTTAGAAGAACATCTCTCCTTATCAAAACTTTTCGCACAAGACTTAATACGAGCATGTATGTTATGTAAAGGAGTTTGTAAGGTAATGATAGTCTAATGGTTCTGATCAGATTTTGTACTATTATATGCACAAGTATAATGAAATAGTGTACTACAACGAAATTCCAACCAAAAATTTTCCATCTTATATTTTTAAAAAAAATAGGGTTAACACTAAAACAAATCGCATATTGAGCAATTTGAAGATTTAAAAAAACGGATCTGAAAACGCTCGAAAATTGGTTCAACTTAGATTCACAGTCCTTGTCGATGTAAATACATGAAATACCACTCGTTCATAACTTTTCAGGTTCCAACTTTTACTTCAGCTACATTTCAGTATTCTATAAGAATTGGCTTTTATTTTTTGTTATAAGGATTTTTTATGACTGTCCCAAGGATACGATATTTTGCTCTCTTCAGTATTCTCCTTTTCAATTAGCGTGCATTGCATAGACATATTACCTCATCGGATATCATTAAATATTCAAACAACAAGCGTATAAAATAGTTTTTATTGAGCATAATTTCCGAAACCTTATTGTAGTAATACGTCATTTTTCTGAAACAGGGAATGGAAAAATCAGTTCTGCTTCTGCCAAATGCATAAAACGAGGCCATTGGAGTGCAAAATTTAAGCTGAATAAATCCTGGCGATTTAATTTTAAAAGTCATTAATCGTTTTATTTCCTTGTTCGTTGATTGAATTTTTATTGGACATGCTGGTCCCTAAAATCGATTCCAAACTTGATAAACTAATAAAGTGACCTCTGCAGGAAGATTGATTCGAACGGGAAACGAAGAAAAACGGAAATAATGCGAAAAATCGATTTAATTTGCTTCGGTCATAATTTTTAGTGTAATTTCGTTTTTTTTCCACTTGATTGGAATTTATAGTGTTATTACTGCTCTGGCGGCAATGTGGAGCAGAAAGGATTTTGATTGAGCATATACGACGCAAATTTATGTGTATGTCCAAAATTAAAATGTTCAGGCTGTCTGGCGCCAAATGAATGGTGCTCCTTTTTTAATCCTTTATTTAATGGCGATTCTGGCGAACTATTTAAAACACTTGCAGGACAGCTGCATTTATGACAAAAATGGCGTTTTGTTTGCGTTTCCGTGTTTACATGGTTTGATCTTATGAATTATTAGTTTACAGAAACCTTGTGCCAGTAAAAAGTTCGCTGATAAAATTAATTGTATGTAAATTGTATGGAATTTTACTTAAACATTTAATTTGCTGGACATTAAAGTAGTTCAAGTACACGCCAGTTGTCTTCTAATTAGCCCATGAAAAATTAATGGGGTTCAGAAGCGGTTCCCGTTTGTGTAAACCAGGATATTTAATAATCCGTCTATCATAAAATATGCTAGGTGTAATCTTCTCAGTGCGAAGACTAACAACTAATGCATTAATGTATGCAAGCCAGGTGGGCTTCAGTCCACTTGCGCATGAAAAGTCATTTAAATTGGCCTTAAAGGTAATCGGCTTAAAGTGATCAGGTTCGAATTTTAAATCGAGGCTCATTTTTGTGCATGGGCTTATCGGCCCTTAAGGTCTACTAAATATAACGAGAGGAGCACTATTCGCTTTCGTTCAATAATTAAATTTTCCGGGGTTGTAATATAACGTAAGAGCTTGTTGGATATTCCGGATAATTTTTGGGGTGAATAGGCTGTAAAAACACATTTAATATGCCGGGCAGGTTTTGGTCGAAAATTGTTTACTTTTAAGGATAGAGGAAAGCTCTTTGCCCGGACCTTTAGGAAAAGCATTTAGTTCCTCCCGAAAGTACATTGTTTGCTTTATATTCCGCATTTCTCTCCTAGGGCTGCTCACGTAAAACACCTTTTTCGAGCACAAACTATTTGGTATTATCATGTTCGCATTGTGAGATACTTTTGGGGAAAAAATATTCAACCTATGCTAATACTATTTAGGCATGTTCTTTGGGCACCCTCTTTGCACAAGAGATGTGCTTTGAGTTTTCTTCCAATTTGGACTGAATTCCTAACAACATTTTGGGAAACCAGTGCAGAAAGTGTTAATTAAATGGAGAATAACACAGCATAGTTAAAATTCTAAATCGTAATAGAATTTCTAAAATGTTAACTTTTGATTTTAACTTCATGCTTGTATGCATTAAACAATTTTAACGCTAATAAACTTATTGAAATACATAATTAGGTTTTCTATCGACTCAAATAAAAACAAAAATTTCAACAAAACAAATGTGATTACAATGTGATCTTTGTTAAATTTATAAGAGTTTTTAAGAAAATATACGACATGAAGAAATTTCGGAGAATCTGTTCAATGGTAATATCATTATTGAAGGTCTTTATGTTAAGTTTCTACACCGTACCTGCTTGCATGTATTAAAAATCAAAAACAAATAAATATGAGATCCATAGCTCCTGAATTTTTTATCGAAATTTGTCGATAAATGACAAAATTCTCCATGAAAGAACACAATTGGGTTGTATTACAGATATAGAAGTTAGACGGTAAGCATTATTTAGAAATTATCTTATTGTATAAGAGAAATTGTGTAGATTTAGCAAAATTAATATGTTAATGTACTTCAAAAATGATAGTATAATTTTACTCTCCTTTTGGAAGAAGAGCGCTTGCATATAGTAGTAAAATTTATTTCTACTTAAAACCATTAATAAAAAAAATCACTTTTCCTATGCTAAAATATTATATGGCTGAAACTTAAACAAAAGTATGATACCAAAGTGTGCATGTTAAGGAAAGCGGTATATGTAAGTGCTAAAAACTTATGATCGATAGAAAGTTGATATAACCGACATTGTCGACTCAACGTCAATGTCGATTTTGTCTGAGAAAAATTCGTTGTTAACTCACTTGCGATAGACAGTGAAATTGCTTTTATGCATATTTCTATAAAGATTTTATATTTACTATATATAATATATTGTTTTTTTACCGACATATTAGGCGCCTTTAACCTGTTTCAGTAATTAGAACTTTGATGTATTTGAAAATAGGTAATTTTTGTACCTTTGCAGAATTCATGAAACGTTTCATCAATTCCCATGAAAGTTAATCAATTTCTATATAAAAATTCCCATGGAGTTTGCTACACCTCACACTTTCTAAATGCAAAAAGTTAGGCACATTCTCCTTTGATGGCACACAGAGGGGAATTTCGCAGGCTATTTGTTATCTCACGGGGAAGAGGTACAACAATGAAAGTTAACAGGAAGGGCCTTTACCTTTGTCAAATCGATAAAAAGAGAAAAGTTAGGTTAAGTTCGACTTTGCGTATTTTGTAAACGCCTGGAATGGAGTCATTAAAAACAGGTTTTCAGGACTTACAACGCGAATAAATGGCGTGCTAAAAACATTGAACAGGTTGCTCTTTCATGAGTAACAAATGGAAATGTTTTAAGGTTAGAAGAAAGGGAACATGTACTTACAGCCGAGTGCAAATTGTAGGGCGAGTACTTCGAAACTGGGTGAATATTGCGACCGGAAAACTATTATTTACCTTTTGGCTGTTATTCACGCTTAATGGTTTGTTTTTGTTATAAATTTATACAACCACACGAAGGAACGAACGCACACAGAACCAGCTCACTGTAAATCGCACACCGACACAGCCGCAGTAGTCTTGTCAAGAGTCTGAAAGCACTGCGGATTTTTGTTAGCGATTTTATTGGAACTACTTTTTCACACCAAACCAAATCGACGCACTTCTGTTGTCACAAAGACCAGAAAATGTTGCTAATCACTAAATAGCATTTTTTGAAAATATTTCGAATGTTAATTCGGCTCAGTGGCGAAAAATACAAAGCACGTCCAGAACACAAAACTAGAACCCAGAACTGCACGATTCCGGAGAGCTACAATGGCTGAGATTTTCCAGTGACGGAACGAAATGCAGGCGAAAATTGGGAAAACGCCTTTTTTGAGTAGATGCAGGACACAATTTCGAACGTTTTGAGATTCATCTGCAGAAATTAACTCGATTGGGGCGCCATAAATGCTTAAGAAAGTTCGGAATATTTAATGAACAGACCCGACAAAAACCCACTACCGCACGACAGTGGTGTCCTCCAGGAGTTGTGCGCATGTTCCCGTCCAAATATGGCGCACCTTAGTGTTCCAACCGAACCCTTTGCATTCGCACATTTCCACGGGATACGCACCCCAGTAGGAAAAAGAAGGGCTGAGAAGAAGTGATAGAACTGCTTCTCAACAACCCGAACCCCTTCCCGGCTCGATTCTTTTACTTCTTGTTTTTTACACACGACGGGATTGGAGGCAAGGCCTTCCACTTTCGCTTCCACAATAACTAGGGATAGAATTAGTTATTAAGAACTAATGGAATAATCACTAATGCGAAACGACTATTACAAGAAGTTCTAGGTAAGCCATTCTGCGTTCGCTTGCACAATAACCAAGGATAGAAGAAGTTACTATAACATAAAGAACTAATCACTTATGCGGAATCACTATTATAATAAGTGCAAGGTAAGCACTTCTGCTTTCGGTTCCACAGTAACCAAGGATGGAAGGAGTTCATATAACATAACGACATAATCACTTATGCGGAATCACTATTATAATAAGTGCAAGGTAAGCGCTTCTGTTGTTGCATCTGCAATAATACGGGATGGAAGATGACATACAAAATTAATTGAATATTAATTATATTTGGAATAACCTGAGCGAACTGCAAGTCTCAATTTTTATATGGGAACACCAAACTGGATCTAAATGTGCATTTCTGTTTCCCGTATAATAATTAAGACTGGGATTTTTGTCACTGATTTGCTATCTGAGCCATCATTTGAACTAATTGAAAAGGATATGAAACGTTTCAGGTTTAGGATGTTTACTGAAGTTATAAATAAGTTTTTTTTTAATTATTTTAATTCATCATATCATTATTCTTATACATATTAGGATGACATGAAACACACATTTTAATTTATGTCATTCATAATAACATATGTATATTACTTCAAATTATTAGAATTCATTTTGGCTATCGCATTATGCATTACAGAAATGTAATGTATGTATTTTATACATATGATTTTAAAAACACAAAATTATTTAATTCATAACAAATAACCTAGTCTAACAGTTGTGTTTACTATTTGTAAGCAACATTTCGCATATTTGAAAACAAAAAATTATCATGCATTTCATATTTACATTATGTACCTGAATGAAACCTATAAGAAGTTATTTCAAATATTTTTAAATATTGAAATCAATGAAGTGCGAGAAGTTGCTTTAAATTTTACATTACAAAGGTATGCTTAAATATACATTATATTGCGGTATTAATTCCGCTTTTGCTTATTTTCTAAACACTTCAGTTTATGTAATTTGTTTTTGTGTAATTTGAAGCCCTTTTTTAATTCCTTGATGTAGTTGTCTCTAGTAATTAAGTCTTTCTCCACTGCTTCTGTAAAATTACAGTGAAATTTAGATGGCATTGTACGGATATATAATTGATTATGAACTTACTATAAAAAACTTCATTTGTAAGTTGAAAAGCCTTAAAAGCCTCTTTTTGTTGTACCCCATTATAGTTGAAATTAAGAATGATTTCTCTATCCAGCAATTTGTTGAGATTCCTGGCTAAACCACCTCCTCCAATAATCGTTTGAATAACGATTACCTTTAAAAAAAGAATACAAACAATAATATGTAAGATTTCAAGAATTTCACCAATGTAATTATTATTTCGAGCGGTGCGTTTAAAAAACCTGATTTGAATTTTTATATATGCGTTTGTATGTAATAATTATGTAGTTTTGTTTCATTGATGTATTCATACAAACTTACCAATTCATTTTCATCTAAATTATTGATTTCCGTTTCGAATTTCTGCAGCGAGTCCTTCGACGTTAGGGGAAACAACTTCGCAACTTCTTCGTTAATCCTCCGCTGCCTTTGCATCTGTCGCAGAGAAATCTTTATCTCTGCTAACTCCTGAACAATAAATTCATTGTGAAGTTTCACCATGTCTTTCAATTCCTTTACTTCATGCTGTAAAGCTGGAAAACAAAGAGGTTACTACTATCATAACTATCAACGATGCTTAAGAGAACGTTAAAGATACATTACCTTGTTGCCATGAGGGTTGAGGAGGGGAGTACAATGCTTCGCCAATAGCAGCATTCATGCGCCGAAGTGCTCCAGGGATTTGTTCCGGTATGTCGTCCTGCATTTTTTTTTGATGATTTTAACATAAATTGTGGCCGTGGCCGTGGCAGACTGCAGATTGGGCGCACCGTCCAAGCGCTGCCCCTTTTATACTTTTTTTTTGGACACATACGCATTATCACTTTTTACAGTAACAAAGGATCATAAACTGTCTCCAGCTAACCCTTCCTAGGATCGCTCACGAGACAAAGAGTAATTAGAAAATATCCGTGCATTGCTGATGCAGGGATCTCAAAAACAAAGGATCATGAAATTTCGCACCTATCCCAAAGGCGCAATTTAACCAGATGTGCTGTTCGCCACAAAGGATAACCATTTGGCTGAGGATCTGTCAAACGAAAAATTGAGGATGCGCTCATGCATCTAATATTTACTTTCCGGCTAGAGAACCGTCCCAAATCCATTAGCATGTGCACCTATTTGTCTTTCAAGGGACTCACTTTTCACGCCGTTACAACTAGCTCACAGAAAACAAGTCTTAACATGCATCATATCATAAAGCTTCAGTTTCTCTCGCTACAAGAGTTTGAATAATTTGCATTTACACTTTAGATCGATTAGCAATTATGCAGCATAGGTATTAAGACATTCGTGTTATCGCACGGTAAACTGATCATTTTATACGCGATGTTTTTTATTTCAAATACTTCGTGTTCCATTAATTCAGAGTTTAAGTCTCCTGAACAAATTCCTAGTGCAGCCATAGATTGCACTGGTTCTTCGAAAAAATTTTTTAAATTTCCGACACGCACACCTTTTATCATTCCCTCATTTTCATCTAAAAATCCTATTATTTTTACGGGAATAAATGGTTTTATGCAACAGAAGTTATCTGGCGCACTTAATTTCAAAAGGTAATCATTACCCTGGAATGCTATTATCTTCCCATACCGATTCCGTTTAAATCCTGTTCGCTGCTCTTGTTGCACTACTTCTTTTCCTGCGTATTTGTTGTTAATTTGTTCCAGGATCTTTGACGGCTTACGAATTTTCCTCTTTAAGTCTTGCATAAAATTCTCAAAATCATACGCTGTGAAACCACTTATTACACCCATATTCTTCACCGAATCAGTCAAGTGGAGAAGACTGTGAACATTAAATGTTACACTATTTTCTCCAAAAATTATTGGGAAATTTTCTACAAATAGCTTAAGCATCTCATTTGCTACACTTAAATTTGCTTCAAATTTTGTAGGCGTTGACAGCAGTCTGTATGCTGCGTGCAATAATAAGAATTGGTAATAACAATCACCGTTTAATATGTTTTTTAATGCAACTGGCCCAGTGTAGAGGGCGAATTGGCGAAATTCCGTTGCTTTCCACCTTAAAATCTCATCTACAGATCGCGGTTTCCTCTGAAATTCTTTTGGAATAAATGAAGCAAGAGATGTAAGGTTTGTTGACAATTCATATTTCATAGCTGCAGTTAATTTATGGGTACTCTTCCCATTCAATATATGCAGCAACATCTTGCGAGTGACACCTAGATCTACCAAGTGCATTGGATCTAGGGGAAACTGCGTAATCATTTTAATACCAATTTCCTCCAATTTGCTGAATACATTTTTATGCAAAGTTTTGTGGAAATCCAGTTGCTTCCTATTTGAAAAGTCCTCATCCGTTCGTAAAGCTGATGATCTCGTGCTGAAAGTGGTTACATTATTTATGCGAGTACCTATCTGGTAACATTTGCAACACCCAACACACGCATTGTGTCCAACGATGCTGCACATGAATGACCGTGCTGGCGTATCACACACAAAACATCTTATTGCTAATCTTAATTTTTCGTTATGCAATATGATTCCACTTTCAAACAGTCTTTTAAGTTCTTCTGTTAAATCATGTAAATAAATATCAACATTATATGGTTTCTTTGTACCGAGATATGAACCTATCAAAAATACACTACTTTTTATATTCACAATTCTGCCCATGATGGGCCACAAATTTTGGGAACTACTCTTGTATAGTGGCAATCCATCTACACCAATGTCTAATATTATTTCTGTTTTGTTTATGATTAAATTTATCGGCAGTTGTTTCAATTGTTTTTCGATACCCAAATGAATATATTTTCCGGGAGGCACAGTACGAATTACTGGCTTGTTATTTGCAGTTTTCATCAGTCCCTTAAGGCTAAGTGGAACATCCAGCCCTTCAGACTTCAATATTTTCAGAAGCGATTCTACGGTCTCCCTTGAAGGATTGAGTTCCCTATACCACTTTCTTAATTTGTCCGTCAAATTGTTTTCCCCAACATAATTAGTTGCAGTATGTGACACATTTGGAAGTTCATGCTCAATTTCACTAAAATTAGCACTTTCTTCAAAAACACTGCTTATATTATCACTACTTTGAGCACCTGCACTGCACTCCCGTAGCTTACTTAACACTTTTTGTTTTTCTTTGGCAATTAATCGGTGAAGATTACTTCTGCTGCTGCCTTTTCTATTCATTTCGATTTCCACGTGTACTGCACGTTATGAACAATTTTTAATTTATTCACTAACAATTTAAACAACTATCATGCGCACTGGTCTATTCCAGACTGAATTTATCCCACGATACTGAATCCTCATATAACAGGAAAACATTTTTTTCCGCCGAATTCTTTTAATCATTACCTACCTAGATTCTCAGAAAACAAGGATTTCAAGCGTTCCCAAAGCCATTAACGCAGAGGCAAGCGCATCGCGACCCTCATTAAAACATATTATTTTTAGGTCGAACTGTTTTAGTCATTACCCACTATATTTTCAGGAAGCAAGGATTTCAAAGGTACCTCCCGAACCATTAACGTAGATGCCAGCGCATAAAGATGCCGAAATCATCATAAGAAAAAACCATTTTTAGATCGAACTGTTTTAGTCATTACCCACTAGATTCTCAGGAAGCAAGGATTTCAAAGGTACCTCCCGAACCATTAACGTAGATGCAAGCGCATAAGGATGCCGGAATCATATCATAACAAAAGACCATTTTTAGCTCGAACTCTTTTAGTCATTGCCCACTCGATTCTCAATAAGCAAGGATTTCAGCAGTTCCAGTAGGAAGCATTCTAGAGACAATATCGGAAGTGCTTAGAAGCAATTATATCATGCCTTCCTAGGGGAACGCCTTGCTACATTTCCTACTGGGACGATACCCTGAACCCCGAACACAACGTGATTCTCCCTTCGATAAAAAGGGAGCTCTTAAAAGCCACGTCCTCTCCCAGGGAGTGCAATCGCGTAAGGATTTGGGTTGCGAGAGACCGACTATCCCTGCATTCCCTTTTTAAAAACGGGAACCCGGCCAGGATATTTACTTTGCCCAGGATGTGTGTCGGAGGAGAGGCTTTGTCTCTTGTGGATTTGCGATTTATTGTCGGCTGCCTTGACAGGTACCGAGAAAGTAAAAAATGTTTTCGGGGATTCCCCCAGGATTTTGTAGCTTCTCTCCATTTTTTACATTTGACACACTTACATGGTTTTCCGATTATGCTTTTTGCGTATATATGGTTTATTTTCCACCAAAGTGTTCAGGTAACGCATTACCTACATCTTTAGGGGCAAAAACCACTCCATTTAATAAGATCTTGAGAAATCAAATTTTATGCTTATTCGATTGATAAATTCATGTATCGTACTCGATTTCTCAACCTCGTATATCCAATAAAATAAAAGTGCTGACACACATTTCCATATACAATCTACCAAATTCATTTAATTATAACGAGACGCATTTAATAACTTTCAGAATATAATCTGTAATTTACAAAATGAATATGCTAAAGTAAGGTTGCCTCTATATAAACAATAGGTTATTTTGTTTGTAAGTTTTATAAGTAGATGTTAATGCTATTTTATATTACTGAAAATGCATTATGGTAATGTCGCATAAGTTTAAAGAATTTTCTTAAAATAAGATGTGCCGACCGACCAGACCCGGTAAGTGGCTTCGTGTAGTGCTCAGTTAATTATCACAAAAAAATTTGGGCAAGCTGAAAAAAGCCAATGCTAAATTGGTCGATAAAACTTACAATTCAAAAGTCAAAGAAATACATAGAGTATCCCGCAAAAGACTATTTTTTTGTGTGTGGAAACGTAACTAGTATTTTACATAAATATACATAGGAGGCATTTAGTTAATAAAGTTAAAATACAAAATTGTTATGTCCCTATTGCAAAACATTTTATATGCACATACATATTTATTTTTATTAACATATACTGTTGTATTGTTAATGCTTGTTTCCTAGTTCCATTTTTCAATTGGATATACATATGTGATGCGATTGTTTATATGAATAGTAGCTTAAAAATAAATGTTGTATAAGAAGGGAATTCAATTTCCGAACACTTTTCTAAAGAGCAACAAGATTTCCGAACAAATAGAATTAAATCACGTTAAGTCGATTGCCTGAGCTTTGGAAATAACCAACTTCCGAATAATGGTAATGCTTTAGAGAAATGCACTTCAGTTCGTATATCTGCATAATCTCAATCCCTTCACCGCACTGAATATTTACCTAAAAGTAATGGAAATCCAGATTTCGAATTGAAAGTATACAGGGGGGACGGTTTGGCCAGCAGACCTCGGAAAGAAACATTTCAATTCTGAAACCTCTTTGGGATTTGCTCTCTGGCGGATGAAAGACAAACATGTCCAGGTTAAATGCGCCTCCCTTCTTTTAGGGGTGAACGTACTTAGCGTGTTTTATTTACCTATAAATATCCGTAGAAGTAGCATTTACTATCAATCGGTGGGTGTGTGTAACCCCGTGTATGCCCAGCTTAGGAGGGAGTCTATAAAAAAACTAACCAGACGGGAAATGGGGAAAACGCAAGGAAGAAAGCCAACAAGACTGAAGGAGCAAGTCGAGCACACTTGGGGCTCGAGGGCGAGCTCTATATGGGGCAAATGATTTCGCTTTTTGCTCCCCGCTTCAAGAAAGGAATCCGAGCGAAGTCAATAATCGCTGTAGGTCAGATGAGGAATATATCTATCATGACCAACACCTTTACGAGTTAGCTGCTCACTTGGGATTTTCTCGCCAATCTTAGCGCCCTCAATAAATTACCTCGGAATAGTTGCATCACTGTAATTATGGCTCGAAAGCCACTAGTCACATCTCAACAGGCCCACACCCCAAAATAGGGCATATTGGCGATTCTAGAGCTGATTTCTTTCGGTCGAGTGGGTTCATTTGGCCTCTAGCTGTTCGTCCTGGCAAAGCCAGGTCTAAGAGATATTCATTGTATCCTGGAATTAGAATTAGTAGATTCATGGCGTCCTTGTTCTTAATTCCCTTAGTCTTCGACTTTCCCTGGAGGAACGGAATGAAAAAGCACTTTTTATAACACAATACAGATAGTTCTCATATGCTGCATAAGTTACATTCTAAAAAAATTCGAGGTTGTGCAAAATGATCGATAACGTTAAAGATAATGCTGGTTTTTCTTAAATTAAATATCAAATATGCCTATTTTAAAACTGAAATCTGAAACATAAAATGATGAACTTCTTTTGGCATAATTTTCGTTATCGATATTATTTGACCAGTGTTATCAGTTTACACTTTTTGTGTATTCCTTTTTAATTTCACGTTGCTAAAGCAAATTTGAATTAACTCTTAAAAAAATCTTATAAATATGTAGGTATAAAATATAGCATCGTTAAATGATATTATAATCGATTTTAAACATTGACATAAAAGACAATTTTTTAAAACCAATTGTAATTCGCATCGGTTAAAGTTATCTTTTTCGACTTCTTTTGTAATTTATTGCATAATATAAAAATAAAAGACGTTAACAGTATTTAAACCAATTAAATAAAGATGAATTTTTTCTGGCTTTAAGAAGAATGTCTTGGCAACCACTCAGTATTATTTTAAAAATAAAATATTGATTTTATATTAAGTTCAGAAACTTGAGAATCGAAAAATTTCGACTGACTTTTCTGAAGACGACCCTGAACCCAGAAACTTGGAATGTGACTAAGGACTAATAATGACATTTTTAAGTGATAACGCAAATTTAATTTATAATATCAGCTACTCAAGAGCAGGCAGAATGTAATTTATTACGCTGCACGACAAATTGTCCCTAATTATTCCCCCATCAAAATTTTTCCATTATTTTCTCTTTAAAGTTGGAAACCATATGGCGCACTCCAGGAGGTAAAATTAATCGCCGATGCTCCTGGAAAATAATTTCGAAGTCTCATCCCTTGATGGCGGGGGCTGTGAAAACTTCTGGCTGAAATTAAATTATTTCTTGTAAATGAATCCTAAAAACAACTTGGATGGTTAATTTAAAACTCCAGAATTGCCCGAACAAACTTTTCATAATTAATTCCTAATAACTTGACACCCACTTACGCGGCACACCCACACTACCCGGCCGCGAAGACGGGCCATTTAAGCCCGAGACGGCAGGCGCAGAATTTCCATATTTCTGCACGAAACATTGCGCTAAAATCAGATCTTGAAACTTTTTCCAAGAAGCACCAAACTTAGAAGAAAAAACTTTGGTGTTTAGCGAAGTACCTCGAGATCGCGTCGGCAACGCTCGGATTTTTAAAGACATGTTGACAGGGTCTCGGAAAAAGTGCCGGAGTTTCGGGAAACAGAATGTTCCCAAGGAAAACATTTTGCCGGGAGGGGCCGACCCTGCCGGGGCTGAACTTATGTTAACCGTCGCTGAAAAACTTAAAAATGTCTTTTTAATGTCTTCTAGTTAAGCCGTATGAGTGGTGCAAAAACCGTCGCAGGAAGCGATGCCGGGACTGTGCTCCAGTTGCAAAAGCCATTAATAAAAGTTTCTTGCTCCTTTGAAGCGTGCGAAGAGGAAAATGCGTATGGGAAATTGAATTTCCTGGAGCCGAGCAGACTTTTCGATTTATCGCGCTCAATTGCCCATATACCAGCGTGGAGCTATCTACTTACCCTCAAGGAAATCCCTTCAGGAATATGTAAGTAGTACTTCATCCCTTAAATAAGGGTTGAAAAACCGAAGATCAATTGAAAGGTATTTACCTTAAAGTGGGAACGTAGTTCGCAATATGCGCGCAGACGGATTGAGCACATTCGCTAATCCTTTCCAGCTTGTACGTAAATCGGGGCGTGCACTTACGTCTACTTGAAATAGTTTTTTCCAAAAGGTTTTCATTCCTTGGAGCATTGAAAGAATTGTGATTTATCAGTAGGAGGAAGCCAGGACTCTCCTCTCCGCTGAGCCAGCGAAATTCAAATTTATGCTGAGTAGGTCGCAGAGGGCATGTTTATTTTAAATTGCTGCGGAACTTTAATTGCTCGCTTTAAATATGAACATTGTTCCAGAAAATCGATACCCAACATTAAAATATCGGCGAAACCTTTTTGCAAAATTGAAACCCGTTTGTGCTATT
This sequence comes from Tolmerus cingulatus, assembly GCA_959613345.1. Taxonomy (NCBI): domain Eukaryota; kingdom Metazoa; phylum Arthropoda; class Insecta; order Diptera; family Asilidae; genus Tolmerus; species Tolmerus cingulatus. The sequence goes on from OY390708.1 coordinate 6,323,595, forward strand.
TTTAATGAATTGAAATAAATACTTGGGGTATTATTAAATGCTGGACAACTGCAAATGGGTACTGAATATATCGCAAATTTCTCTGAAAGGAAAACATTCATGATTTTTGTCCTTTATTGAGAAAAACACTTTAAAAAACCATTAATTGTTAATTTTGTTGTTGTTAACAATGGATAATTTAATTTGAATGTCAATATTAGGTTAACTTTTATTTATTTTTTTGGTTTTTTGATGAGCTTAAAAATATGAGCATTTTGACTATTATCGGACCTGTTCAGTTGCATCGAATTTACATATTTATTTCACTTTTTAAGTTATAATATAATATCGGGAAGCTTATTGTATTAATCTAAAATTTCTTTTTATTTACAAGTACCACATTTCCGATATCTCATAACTCAAGGACAAATTTCAAACTCTACATGTCAAAAAATCAAAATTTTTATTTTAAAATATGTTTATAATATTATGACAATTTTTGGTCCTGCAAGTATAATATGTATGAAGTTTAATGTTTAGCTAAGATGACCCCATAATTTTATTTTGAACGGCTGAATGCTCAGATACTCGGAGTGTCTATCAATTTACGTTGATTTTCTACACTTGTTATAAGACTTTTATCAAAGACTTAATAATTATTAAGTTATTATTAATTTTTGTATCTTACGGTTGTATCTCGCGTTCACACTTTTTCAAATACTTAAATAAACATTGTTGTCCATATCATAAAACTGAGGTGGTTTTGAAGAAAGTGCAATAAATTTAACTTAAAAGGGACCTAGCATAATTTCTGCTATAAAGACTAGCTTCTGAATATAAAACCGAGGAATTATGAAGTGTATATGCTGCGTATGACACAAAGGTACTTTAGGGATGCAGGAGACATCAAGTGACACGAAACCTCCCCGGGGACCTGCAGAAGGAGCAGCAAAGGATATCAATCACGTATCGGAATAAGGTTCGCAGTGGGCCTCCAGTCCAGCGCCGTAAATGGGATATTTGCGCGGCTCTTTGTATCCGTTGTTCAAAGGACAAAGACTCCCCCACGAAGGCTGTCGTAAAAGTCCTGCCTCGTGCCCAGCCCTGCCACGCAGGGGTTCCGCGAGCTGAGCTTGAGGCGCAAAAACGTACGTTATCCCCTAAGCCCTGACTTATAAATCATAACCTAATTTTGTTTTATGTTCATGACATTCTCCAGAGATTTTCAATTTGTAGACCCCACAGCGTCGCCAGGTCGAACTAATGCACTTTTCCCATTCTGCGCGGTGTCCGCGTCCAAGAACCGCCGTGCTCGTGATTAATGGCCATCGATGTTTGGCAGAGGATACATACGAGCACTGGCCGTTTTTCTATTTTGGCCGAAAATTGATTTTTCAAGAGTGCAGGGCATAAAACTGACATGATACGGCTTCACTACATTATTGACGTAATAATTTTCTAATGGGGGATTGTATCGTTTGTCACTCGCGGAGGTTCGCCCTGTTGCACAGCCCCACCAATGGGGAATATTATAAATGGTGTCCATGTCACGCCGCACAGCACGGGGATGAAAAACTGCTCGCGTATGAAGGGCCCTTTTAAAAAAATGAGAACGAGTACATCCTGTTTTATTAGAAATTACTGCAAATCGCTTTATCACAATGCCAACATTTTGTTTTATTGGCTTTTTTTGTAGCGAGGATTTAATTTTCAGAAATAAAATGTCCTTGTTACGATGAACATAAGAGTCATAATATTTTTATTTAACCCATCATGGTATATGTCAGTCATTTTGGAGCTTTCTAAGTTTTAGGCCAGTTCAAAATTTATGATGAACATTACATAGTAACAAATTTAGTTAACTCGACTAGTGAAGACACATTTGCAAATCTATATTATGCTAACAATATTATTGTCTTTACTTGTTTCCTAAGAAAGTTTCTAAAAAAAGTAAGAAACAAATACTTTCATAAATTAAATTATCCGATTTTAAATTGAACCCAATATTTAGATTTGATGCCTTCAAATTGAAAGTAAACTGTGTATAAATATCAAAATCGCAACCATTTGCAAAGAAATCCTTTAAGGATTGAGATCTGTAATATCAGATTTTTAAATTTGAGTTACAAATTTTAAGCAAACTTTTTTTTTTTTTTATAAGGGCATAAATATAATACATAGATAGGCGTTGAATTGGGAATTTTTTTCGAAACATGGATTTTTTACTTTCCAGGTAGCTAATGCAATTTAGTCATTTTTTACCCTTTAGATAACAATCTCAAAGCAGTGCCAACACCTATGCCTTAATTTAATTATATATATTTGAATAAAGTCAAAACACATTTTTTGCTTTTGTTTATCTCATAATCGATTTTCGCACCCCCGTCGATTCGGGGAAAAAATTTGGAGGAAACGGTCGAGCGAGCAGCAGTGCAGCTAAGTAATGAACTGCGGGGGAGTAAACATAAACTTAATATTCCTGATCCTGATTAATGCCTCTCGTATCGTTCCTTTGCAGGAGCTGCCAATGCGTTAAAGACACTTCACCGCATAAATAAGGGTCGCCTTCCTGTTACCAATATTTACTTAATTATGCGAAAAACGCAACATTGCGTGTGCATTGGTTGCGTTTGTGGCGTGTGTCATATAAATATCCATAAAAGTAGCACGGAAACATAAGAGAAGCAGCACCCTTAGAATTCCATTTACATTTTTACTATCTCTCGCCTTTAATAAACTCTTGCTTTGGCTGCCCCCGTTGCGCAGGAGGCCTTCGTCTAAAGCCCCCGACACATTGGCCTACTCAATCCTCCTCTGACCTTAGGAGCCTGCTGGTAAAACACCCTGTGCCCTCGCCCTTGTTAACGTCTACTTGCAGGAACTTTCTTGGCCGGGAGCGGAGCGGGAAGAAATGTTATTGCCACAGAAATCATTGTGACTGCTTATTAACTTATGATAACCGCCGGAGCTGGGCTGTGCCTAATGTTAGTAGACGAAAACAGCCACGAAGGCAAGGATTCTGCAAAACGGTCCATAAGAGGTCATTTGCAGGAAATTTGGTTGGTTGGGTGAAAATTAATGACTCGCTATGTGATTACGATTTCAACAGGAAGAAATCCTTAAGATGGAGGAAAAGTGGAGAGAAGTACAGATGTGTTACTTTAACTTTAACGAAAATTACTAAAATTAAGTAGGTAAAAAGGACTTTCAATAAAGCTGATTAGTTATAATATTATCTCTGCACCAATTAACTCTTATTCAAAACTTCTCCCAACTTGATTGATTGTACACTGAATATGTGCACTTAATTAGACTTACCCTATAAAATTAAATTTTTAAGATGCAGTAATGAATGACGACTTAAATTTAGCGGACATTTCTTACATTTGTGCCACAATACTTTATATGTACTTATATCGAACAAAATGCTAAAGAATTATGAAAAGCGAATAGTGAAATTCAGTTCCTGGATTTTCAAAACTTGATCCTGACTTGACTTGTAAATTTGAACTTATAAATTCGGTTTGTCAAAATGTCCTTATAGATGTCGGTGTATAAATAGTTGTCACCACATTTCATCTGATTCGATGGGCATGACCTTTGTGAGCTTCACCAACATTGTTCTTTAAATTCATTTATTTCAATGTCAGAATATCGTGCGTAAAACCCTTTATCATTTTCTTCGTGTTTCAGGAATTATGTTTGTTTTCCAGAAAAAAAACAACTAAATATCACGATTCTTCCTTTAATATGCTAAAAAATTCAGAAAGAAGTTCAAGGCTATGCAATGATGCTAACATCTAAAATTTCCCGCAGCAAGAGAGAGAATTTTAATATTCACCTCGGCGCGGTTGTAATTACGGCGGCGGATGCAAAATCGAGTAAATATTTACCCTACGTGTTTCGGAGCAGGAAAAACCGGAGAAGGCCGAGGAGGTTTCCCCAAAGAAGGAAGCCTCATATCAGGGAAGCTGTTAAACGATATCACACCAAAACTTTGAGTATTAATAATTAAACGGGTTAACAAAGGGGCACGGTCTGGAGCTGGATTGATTTATTAGCAGGACCCTAGTCCTAGCTGTCCTAAACTGGTTAATGGAATCGCTTATCTCCGTACTGAAAAAGTTGTCTGTTGAAAGGGGTCTCGGAGGGATAACAAATGAGACATCACACGGGGAGATTTAAAAATAAAATTTATGCGTATGGGAAATTAAATTTCCTGTTGCAGGTCCCCTTCTTCCCTGACTTCGAAATGTATGGCCATGGTTTATGGAGATCCCGCATCCAAGGTTGCCAGAACTGCTGACTTGGCCGCCTCATCACGGGGCTCCCTTAAATTATTGTTCAAGATTAAAATCGTCTCAATTAAGATAAAGACTGCCGGCCGTTTTTGCGTTAGTTCCACAATTTACATCCAAACTTAATGACGTGCTTAATTTAGTGGCATCGAGATAAGCCCGACTCCGTGGCCGATGCGGCGCGGCACGGCGCAAGATGTGGCTGCAGACCAAGTAATTGTTGAATTGTTGAATGTCCGCTCGTTCCAGGACTCGTTTTTGTCACCGAACGAGTGCTGATTACCATTTATGCAAAAGGACTTCCGGACGCTTTCTGGCCATCTTCGATATTTGTTACCGCTTCCTGGACGCCGGAGTCCGATTGACACGTCTGAACAGCCAGTTGGCATGCGGATCAATAGCCGCAGACCTTCTTTTCCATGCAAATGCGAGCTTTCAGAAAATTAATAAAAATGCAAATAACTCCTGTGTACCTTAAAGCCAAGCTTAGTCCTGTACGCCCGACTTTCCAGGATTGCTTTTAGAGAGGATTTGCGGAGTTTCGTTGGGCCAAGGAAAACTGTTTGAATATTGAGCACGTTCGAAGCGAATTTTGTAAATCAAGAGCGTTGTGAGTTCGCTGTAATAGTTTTAGCTTTGCACATCTATACTCTATTAATCTATCGAATTCGCACTGTTCTTCCTTTAAAATAAAATCACCTCCTAATCGTTTTAGCATTTCAAATTTAAAGTGTGCAAACTGCGTATTGTTGAAAATAAAATATCAAATGCAAATCCCTAATTCAAAAAAGGATTGTGCAATTCTGAAAACTGTCGTTGTTAATTTATATGTTATATTATAGTATAGAATTATACAAGTATGCATATTTTGATTCTATTTTTTCAAAAGTATTTGTAATGCTTATTGTGCAAACTTATTCTTTACCTTACATGCATGAGTCGAAATGTTATTTAGCATAAATATTGCAATTGAAATGAAATAGCTTGAAATGAGTGGTAAGGCTCTCTATTTCAAACACCCTTGCAAGCGGATTAATAAAAATTTTCAATTAAATCAAATGATAATTTTAATTTATGCCTTCTGGTGACTTCCAGAGCCGAAATTATTTCAGGAATTCGCTTACATTTACACTATTCGGTCGGTGGCCCAACACAATCTGAAACTGCTAACAAAAATGCCACTCGTAGGTCCCGAAAATGCAATAACTCCACTTTGGATTCAAATGGTTTTGCATATTCAATCAAAACTTTGAGTACTATGCAAATTAAGGCGAATATATTACGGCGATTGTTCCTAATCCTCACAAGTTCAGGACCCTCGTCCCAGCCACTCCATCCAGACGCTTGCATACATTGTTTCGGGATAGATCCGGAGTTGGCCGTATTATGCCCTCAGTGAAGGTGTCTGATTGATTAAAATCCGACTGACTTCGTTTCAGAAGTCACTGCCAGACGACAGGGAATGCGGCGGTGCCTTAGGTTCGCATTGGGCTTGCGTGCGTCTAAGGCGATGGCCACAAGAAACGCTTCCTCCTATCCCACTTATGACAGTTGCAGATGGACACATGTTCTCCAGGACTAGTGCATTGTGAGCGTCCAAACTAATCAATCCTAATTAATAATTTATAACTAAATCAAGCACAATTACTCAGAGGAATTTCCTGTGAACCCGAGTAAAAATGAACATGGGCTGAACAGGGGTTGAACGTGGTCCTTTCAGATTTTTTAGGGCCGTACGCGGTCTGTACAAGTATGAAAAAGCCCGAAAGGCTGTACATAGGCCGTACAAGGGCCTATTTAGAATGAAAAATCCAATTTATGCATGGTTTGGGCCTTACATGGGTCGTACTTAGGCCACACATTACAAAATAATCGTCGGCCGTACATACGGGCGTACAGCGGTTGAACACAATTTGAAAAAATAATTATTTATCGTATTTGATTCAATTCTATGACTGAATTTTGCTAACATAAATGTAAACACACTGATCAATATTGTTAACATGCAAATTATCATGTATTATTATTATTATAAATTTTTTAAATCAAGTATCTATCTTTAAAATAGTTTATTTAAGGTAAATAACATAAACAATATACTTAATATGTGGTTATTAGTGCAATTTATTTACTTCATTTTTATAAAAACATACAAAAATATAACATGGTAGTATATATTAATATATTAACATATGAATCCTTATTCAACTCTTTATTATTCGCTATATTCAATGTTATTATCTGGTTTTGCAATATAAACTTTGTCACCAATTCTTATTAAATAACATAAGCAGACTATCGCATTTACATCGATAAGAAAGTTTGGTGAATTATCTTCAATTTTTCTATATAAATAGGAAAGTATAATTTCTTTTTCGATATGATTCACTTCATTAGTTACTGGATCTGTAATTTTTCCCTTGAATTCGGTTTTAAAGGGATTCTCAATCTTCACTTCTTTTAAAAATGCAAAAAACTTTGATCCATTGCATTCAAAATCACAATTTTTGGTAGGACAAATACATGTTTTGATAAAGAATTTCACAAATCCTACTTTCATACCTTCTGTTGTTGAAAATTGAACACAATAGGATGCAAAAGATGTCTTTCTTCTATAATCAAGTGCATATATTGTTTGTTTTGTCGTTTTCAATCTAAAAAATTTTATAATGTTTAAACGAAGTATATTTTCCATACTCGTAATGCTATGAAGTACAACTTGAAGTTCTTGAGGTATATTTTTTAAATACATTAGTTTTCCTAAGGCATACATATTTCCACTTACTCGGCGAAGAGAACTAATTCTTTTGCCAATGTTTCTTAATTTTTTACAAAATTTTGTTACTTCAGTGTCTTGTCGTAAATTATTAATTTTACTCGTTAATATTACACTTCTCATTAAGTTGTTATATATTTGTATTCCTACATAGCGAGTACCGTGAACACAGTTTTTCATTTTTCCAAGCAAATCTTCGAATGGAAAGCATGAGGTCACCCAAAGTGGGCCTAGATCCTCAACAAGATCAGGCAAATGTTGTAATGAATGTATATTAAATGTCAAAAATCTTTTGTCATACAAATACTCAAAGTTTGATACAAATTCAGTCAACAAATTTCTACTATTATTGATAGATTCTATTGAGATTGATTTTCCATTCAAAATATAAATACCATAAAGCAATTGCATGTAATGTTTTAAATATTTTTCTTCCATTAAACCGTCAACTACAGGCAATGAATAAAAAAGAAAGAAATTTTTCCACTCGCTAGCTTTCCAGTGGTTTAAGTGTTTTATTAATGATCGTGGCATCCTTTTAATAAAGCCAGGAGGCTTTATTTTCATCAAACGTTGATCTATTATTTCACGATAATTATAAAGTGACCATGGTCGATATCTGAATTCGTTTCCAATCCATAATTTTGCCAAAACTTGAATTACACCAAGGTACACGCAATGCATAACATCAATTGCGGTACCACGTGCTACATCTAACATCATACAATTTAACATACACGGACCTTTTATTCCATACTGTGGTTCTTTTGTTTGATAGGCTAATAAACCAAGGTCGTCATAATCTTGTTTTTTTTTTAATACAAGATTCTCTTCAAATGGATAAATATGTGTTCTCCCATACACACCTTCTTCACTTACGGCATCACCTTTACATTTGCACCGTGGGCAACCATATTCACCATTAAATTGTTTGTGGTTCAAAAATTTTCCTCTAGCTGGTGTATCGCAAGTACCACAAAGAATCCATGCTTTTACAATTTGTGAATTACGTAAATTATTAATTTTCATTGGTATTCCAACTTCAAATTCAGCCATTTGATGATATAAGGGAGTTAAAAAAAAAGTTACCATAGGCTCTGAAGGACCAAACCAAAGTCCAGCTAGAATCATATTTTCTTTCATTATTCGTTTGTCATACGGCAGTTCATTAATTATTAAATAAAATGGCCAAACACTATAACACCGTGATTTAAATATTGGTGCACCGTCTGTATACCACATGAAGGAAAGATTAAATTCGTTGTCGTCAGGATTATTGTTGTTCTTGTGCAATTTATATAATTTACCGTCAAATATATCCTCAATAAATGCATCATTTTCTTTTATGCGATTAAGGCGATATGATAAATTATCAACGAAACCAGGTTGTAGAAGCAATTCTTGCAATTGATTAGCTACCGGAATTTCTATAAAGTAAGATTTTTCGTGCCCATTATTATTTTCTTGATGAACACAATCACATGTAGATATTCTAGATTGTAAGCTTCTCATACAATCACCACAATAATAATGTTTTTTAAGAGGTACTGCATTATTTTTAAAAAAATTCATAAATCTAAAAATTGTTCTTTTATGTGTTGAATCAGATGGTAAATGGATTGAAATTAATTCTAGGAGATCAGCAAAAGCAGCGCCAGTAAGGTTGTGTGCCATGACATATGTAAGAATACTTATCATACTTTCTGATAAAGTTATAGGGGCTCCAGCATATAAGGGAGTATTTGCATCGTCATTGACATTTGTCTCTTCTTCATCAGAAGTTTCATTTTCTTCATCTTCTGATTCGTCTTGACTTGTTGATTCACCTTCCTCTTCTTCTTCACTTTCGTCTTCATCATTATTATTGTCGTCATCAGGATGATCATCCTCGTCTTCATCACTATTATCGTTGTCATCATCGTCATTATCTTCATCACTATTATCGTCATTATCATCATGTCTGTGTCGATCTCGATCACTACCTTCTTCTGCTTCCGATGATTGAAGTTCTTCATGTCTATTTTGCTGTGCAATTATCACGTTTTCAAATATTCCTATATGATTCATTGATATATCTTTATTAAGAGTAATGTCTCCTTCAACTTCATGATGTGTATTCTGGGGAATCTCACAATTCTGTTCGAGTTGGTCTGCAATTCAAGGTTATTGAAATAAATATAATATATTTGGGGAAATAAAAAAGTATAACAAATGCATTATCAAAAATAAAAATACACAATTTTTGTTTGAAATAAAATCAGCTAACTGATTGACTTTTAATTAAAAGTCGTAGATTCCTATTCTTTTCTTTTTCAGTAAAAAATCAGTAGATGCATAAAATAATCACAATATTCCAAGTGGTACCCACACCCTGATAAATATATTGCATTATCATAAAATTTATAGAATTGTATTTAAAAATTTGAATTATATGACTTCTATGAAACTCGATATAGAATAACAAATTCGGAAAAATCATTTTTTAAAGATGAGATGGTATATCGGTTATCGAAATTATTTCTAAATTATTTTTAATCCTGATGAACGCCCTTGCTATTGTTATATAAATAATCCCATCGTATAAATAAAAAGCTATTCATTATTCATAGTCACGTGCAGTGATGGTAATAATAATGATAATTGAGAGAAAAAAAATAACTTACTTGGTAACGCCAATAATTCTGCATCAGTACCCTGATATCTTGGTTTTTTTGAACCTGAAGGTGTATTCCTATAATTACAAAATTTTTAATGCAATGTTAATGACTGTATGAAATGGATTTTGCTACAGATTTCATTAATCTCACCTGTTTTGTATAAGTGGTCGCTGATTTTTCAATCTTCTTAATAATTCTGATCGTCTACTCCGACTATAATCACTTAGATCACTAGATGGGTTAATTTTTGGCATTTTTATTGTAACTAGTAAAATAAACACCACTTTTTAATTCACTAATGCCGTTAAAATTTTTTTAGATAATGTCATTGCTGAAGGAATGAAGTAGTACTTCTCGTTCTTTCGAAGCTAAGATTCAGAATATTGAGAATCCTTTTTGGTTACACTGCATTAGTTGTCTTAAAAAAACCCATTACATCAAAAACTAGTCCGAACCCTGAAAAACGGCTGCGCATCTCATTAGGCGATGCGCCAAGTTTACATTCCCGAAGTTTGAAACAAAGAATTGCGAACGTGCAACGGGGAAAACAGCCCCGTGTTGTTTACTCATTTTCCCCGAATCCCAAATGCGTTTCTCTAACCTGCGCAACTCCTTCAGGCAGAAAAGAACTCGAGTTCTATCAGTTAGCAGTGAACAATCGCCCTGTGAACATATTCCGAATTTCTTATACCTAGTGCATTTCAATGTTAAAAAAGAAAAAAAAATTGTGGGCATTAATATTCTGGCCAGAGACAAAGGAAATATCAAATGTTAAAGTGAGTGACATCAATAAAGTGATTAAGAACTATAGTAAAGTTGGCTGGAAAGGCGATCTGCCGTGGGTTGATGAAAATAATATAACAACTATTTATGAAGCAGAAATATTAAAAATTTCATGTAAGTATCATTTTTATGTTCTTAAAACTAATTCATTTAATAACACTTTTCAATCTTTAAAAACTAATAATATTAGCGCCAAAACATTGATATCTAGCAAATATACTCTATATTTATTGAAGTTCCTTCATCAAAAATTATTTTCCTTCCAAAATTTATGAATATTTATTACTTTTAATAAAAAATTGTTTAGAAATGTATCTACTTTATTTTGCATATTTATTATATTTTTATATAAATGAATATGTTTCATTAAGACGAAATGTTGATTATATTGTCTATCTTTCAACTGTGGCACCTTCCGTCTATACCTGCTTCTTAACCCTTTCGCTACCAGCGTGACATATATGTGACGATCCGATTTTTTTACCTGAGCTCGGCGTCACAAATCTGTGACGGGTGTTCATTTCCTTTTAGATACATACCACAAAAATAAATGACAATTGGTATAATATTTAAATAAATAATTACGTCTGAGCTGTGGTGGCGGTTTTTCCCCTGAGGCTCTGGTAGCGAAAGGGTTAAGGGAAAAACCGATCCCATCCCTTTTTTTCTAAAATTGTTATGATTGTAAGTAAGTGAACAATAAGTGTTTACATCTTTATCTAACACAAGAGAACCTTAAAGAAGCGTCCAATGATTTCATCACTGCGTACTTATATCGTATTGATATGGTTGCGCGCACTTAAGTATTTTTGTACTTAAGTACTTTTGCGCTGTCTTAGGTTTTTTTTATTATGTTATTTGTTAAAAAATTGCATATTTTTTATTTTCATATCTAATATCGAGAAAAATTATAAATACCATAATTGTTTCTTATGAAATGCCACATGTAAGGAACTTCAATACATATAACTTTTATAGGATATAAAATGATGTTAAATACATAAACTTTAATTTGATATTTTGTTTCAGCTGATAAATATTATCTGGAATCACTAAATATTGACGTTTTTGGTCGAGTATTAAAAAAGGGATTTACCGCAGCAGTGATGTCTGAGAAAAAAAAAATTAAAAATTCAAAAAAATTAAAGGCCGTAGCTCAACAGGAAAACATGGAGCTAATGGAAAAATCAATTTTCAATTTTCCTGCATTGGGTCAAAACACGTCTAACAGTTTCAAAAATGAGAAAGAAAAATGCTCTTCGTCGGATAAAAATGAAAATACATCATGTACCAATTGCTTGGATTGTGTTTGTGAAAGTTGGAGGTCCCAAAGTAAGTATCAAAATATTAGACAGCTAAATACTTAAGCAACAATTCTAATTCTGTTATAATTTCCAGTTACACCACAATTCATGCAAATATTTGATGGAATACTTCAATCCATGAAGAAACTTATGAGGAGGAAAGATCCATGCTCTCTTGACAAGGAAAATGAGGTAACTTAAAGAAATTTATTGTGAATTAATTATTAAAGCAATTATTATTATTATGGTCAATACAGATGGAATTACACAAAAATACAGGAATCTTTTTGCCACAAAAAGACATTGATGCGAGTGAGAGTAAGGCTAATGGTAGGCCTTCTACTTTAGTTAGAGAATTGCTGATGAAAATTGTTACTCCGGAAGAGCTTTTGCAATATGAAACCGCAGCAAGAATGAATGAAAAAAGGCCAGCCGTCAGGGATGCTATTTTGGGTAAGTTTCGATAAATAACTGTCAAATAAAAATATATATGTTTTCCATTAATTATCTAATAAACATTGTTATAGGATTTCTGAAACATGAACATGGAGTTGTTATGAGCTTCAGAAAGTATAATGACGTCGTCAAGAAAAAAATCCACTATTGTAAGGAGAAACTGAAGCCGGAAGAGGTAGTTAAAGAGGAGAAAGAAAAAAATAGACTCCGAGTTCAAGAGAGTCGAAAAAAGAAAAGAGGAATTTTGGAAGAATATTGTCAAAATACACCATTAAAAAAAAAACTAGGTATAATTACTTAAACATGTGATTAATGTAAAATAGAAACCTCAATAATGAATAACTGTAAAAACGTTTGATATTCTTATTAAAGAAATTTTATTCTTCTATTGTTACAGACTCAACTTTTGACGACCAATTGAGTTCATCATCAGATGACAAAGAAAATGAAGAAATACATAGGCAGGACCACCATCAGGAATCAGGAATCAGGAATCATCAGGAACTAGGACCAAAAATCAGATCAGAAAAGGAAAAAGTACCAGAACAAAAATTGCGAGAACATACATCAAATGAAAATTTAAAATCAAAACACCAAGAGACAAAACAAACTTCGAAAAATCCCAATAAAATTCAAGATCCAAAATACCACAAATCAGATCAACAAACAATACACCAGGAAACAGAAAACACTCCAAAAAACGATGAACCAGGGAGAGAACCGAAAGACCAAATACAATATCAACAGAAACAAGCATCAGAACAACAATATTCTCAACAGCAACATCAACAAAATTATTACCCAAACCCTTATCATCAATATCCTCATCACCAAGTACCATATCAACCATACCAGCCATATTACCACCCACAACAATTCACAGAACAAAATCCTACGGCCAATTATTCTCCAATTTCGCAATATCCTTATCAGTATAATAATTATTCATCACCTTCGTACACTTTACCTTCTCATTTAAATGAAACATCTCCACCCACAACTTTTACAAACCTTTAAATTATTTAAAATTAAAGTAATATATATATATATGAATTTATTTAAATTTAAATTTATAATTTTAAGAAAAATATCTATTTTGTTTAAATAAGCAAAAATGAATTAATAAAACATTTATATTAAAAAATGAATTATTTTGGGTTTTAATTTATTTTAGTACATTTGTTATTTATAAGCCGCGCCAAAATTTCTACGGCCATTTTTATTTAAAAACAGCCTATGTACAGCCCCTGTACGCCCCGCTTTTTATTGCTAAGCAACCCGTGTACGACCCGTGTACGACCCATGTACGACCCCTGTAAGTCCCTATTTTAGGTAAAATATCCTCTGTACGACCCGTGTACGACCCATGTACGACCCCTGTAAGTCCCTATTCTAGGTAAAATAGCCCCTGTACGACCCATGTGCGACCGTATATCGGAGGTATCAAAATCTTGTACGGCCCAAATGTCCTGCAAGACTACCACGTTCGACCGTTGTACGCCCCAAAAAAATTATTAATACTTGGCCCTTGTACGCCCCTTGTACAGCCACAATTTTAAAATTTTTCATTTTTACTCGGGAAGTTGCCTTTGGGGCTTTGTGCCTTTGTGCACCGGCCTTGGAGATCCAAAGTTAAGCATATGACACAAGTTAAACTGAGGAAACCAGGAAACACTCAAGGATAATTAATTACTCATAGTTCTCGATTTATGCGTTTGCATGCCAACGGCTGCTCAGCTGAAACAATACAAAACAATTAAAACATACTTTTCTAACATTGTTTAACAATTGAAGCACTTTAGTTAAGAAAATACGTCCAAAGATAGGTACAGAGGTACAACTCCTACTCCTCAATTTACCTGTTTAAATTAACTGAATTCACTCTAAATTGAAGTACGAGTATCTATAGTTTATTATGATCTTATATAAAATTAATTTTAATTAAAACACACAAAGCATGCACGTAGGCAAAATTGCAGCCCCTCGAAAGCATTGCAATATTAAATTCCTTGTTGCCTGGCTATTGTGTGTTGATTTTGAATTGATGCTCATAATAACAAAATATTTTACTTGAGATCATAGCAAATATTAAGGACATCTTTCCAATGAAATTGACAATTTGCTTAATAATTCTAATTATTTTATTATTTTAAATTACTTAATTATTTAAATCGTGCATAAAAATTTATTTATTTTATTAGGATTGAATTATATTTCTTATTCACGTTTTTATGTATCTCATCACTGCAAATCTTCTTGCACATCCAGTAGAACTTCATATATATGTATTTCAAGATTGTTTTATAAGAATTCAAAGAGCTGTTTAACTCTCGAGCATTCTACACAAAAAGTAATAAAATTTGATCTATGTATGTAGTTCACACTACTGTATAAGAAACAAACGTACAAAAATACATTTTAAATTAGTGGTCTATGAAATTATATTTGCATAGTTGAAATTAATTAATAGTAATACTAAAGGAGAACTAAGTAACCTTTCTACTTTATTACTAGAATAAAAATAGTATGTCTTGAAGATTGAAATGTTTTTGAGGTTTACAGCACGTCATTAGTAAACTTTATATAAGAAAGTATGGGTTAAGTATTATGCTGAGAATTTTCCCGATTATCCCCCATTTATTTTGCTGCTGAAATCCGAAATTAACAAGGGGTGCTGAAGCGTAACGTCTTTATGAATCTGAAACTTTTAAAATTTTCCGGGTCACAAAATCTCAGTTGGAATGGACCAAGTAATTGCCATTCCCTTTGCATTTCAACTGACTCGTAAAAAACTATTATAAGAAGCAATAAGGAGCAAGCGGAGTTTCTCCGCTAGCAACTTTTTCACCTAACCGTGAAGGCGGACAATTAAAAAGCGCTTCGGCCTGAACTTATCTTCTTAAATTACTCGGAAAACCCTGAGAAGACGGTCGAATTTAATTACTAATGGGCGATGAAAAAATTAATTGTCCACGAAATACAATTATCCCGAAGAATAAAAAGTATGCTAAAGGAACAGGAACTCTGCACCAGATCCCGAAGGTGGCTCGTCCTCTGCTCCAATCGAAGAATCTGCCCACCCTGGAGAGGCGCTCGACGTCAAAGGGAGCATAAGCCTTCTGGCGGACGGGGATTGCACAAAACGAGAATAGGTCTTACCGGATTTCTCGTACGTATGCAAATTGGACATTTTCTTATGTAAATGAAAGACGAAATGAAGGAAGAAATTATTTTAATTGCAATTTTCTCGTCCATTCGCCACTTCTTGCTCTTATTCGACTACTTAGCTGAAGCCCATGGATTCGCTCCTGTGTTTACGAAACAAATAATGAAAGGACATGAAATTGGATTCCCGGAAGCAGGGTGCTGAGGTGGATTAAATAAAATGAAGGTGTCCTCTCTGTGATTACTGCCTCAGCCACTGTTCGGGCTGCTCTGATTCAGCCGGAAATTTTGCATTAAATTTGAGTGTGAATGAGGGTAATCCCAAGGACAAAAGCTATTTATGAGAGCAATATCAAGCAGCTATCACAAACAAGATTTTATCCTTGACAAATTAAATAGAATTGCGAACAGCGGTCGGAGTTTAAAATAAATTTATTAAATAGCCGAAACATGAGCTAAAAACATTTGTTTAGCTTGTAATCACGAGTTTAAGAACTTCATTCTAGTTTAGCCATTTGGCGGGATTAGAAAATTATTCAGCTGTCGACTTTTCCATTATTTACTAATTGTAAAATTTGTATTGCACTTATTTTTCAAACCTTAATAGTTTTGTAAATAAAAAGTGACTAGCTTATTGCCAAAACCTGCTACGTATATGTTTATTAAATCCCGCATCACTGCTGTAAAACTTTTAGAAGTAAAAAAAGGTCCTGCTGCCGCTAAATAAAATAAATATTTCTATACTCCTTAAAAGTATTTTATGTGAATCTGAACTTAACATGCAGTTTTTAATAGGAAATAGAATATTTTCAGATTATCTAATGAATTATTGACCCAATAGATAGAGCTTTTCTTCGGACATACTCAACTTTAAATATTAAAAGGATTCTACTTGGAAGTACGAGAAATAAAAATCCCTTTCCGGTATTATGAAATTTAAAATGTACGCAGCCAAACGATATAAAAAATTAATATATTTAAAGTAACACTTTTACAACCAATTAAGGACCAAACAAAAACATCCTAGATAAAACCCCATGGTTTTACGAAAATTGCTCGAATCCCAAGAGAACAACCCAAATATTAACGTTCTATATATTTTAAAATGGAACCCTTAGATGCCTTCTCTGTATTATTTAAATGCCTTTTATAAAGCAGGACTCATTTCCATAAATGTATAGCACTTTTGAAAAATTGATGAAGGGGCATGCAGCAAGATTTCAATAACCACTGCGGTGCCCGGAAGTTGTGTATAAATTTGAAGTTATTTTAGCATTGTTACACTTTCGGTGTTTTCGGGTCACAAAATCGATTGAATTTGTGGGCATAAGAGCACGGCTTCAATTTAAAGAGGCCACCTTGTTCTAAAATCAATGAAATTACTTTAAGACTTACGAAAGGCTTCTTGTTTCAATAAAATGTAAAGTTGAAATTAAAATTGCCAAAGGTCGAAAGTTATCTCACTAGTTTACGTAACTCAATCCTAATTTTGTGGATTTAATTTTCTCCTTAGCCCAAAATAGACCTATTGTAATACGTGTTCTGAAGGACTCTATTGTTTAGCATATCAATTGAGACAAAATATTGCTGATAACTACGATTAGTTCCTATTACCCAAATTAACCCACTTGAGAGGAATAGGCACTAATACACATTTCATATTCAATTTAGTGTTAATCTCAACTGGCACTTGAATAAGTTGGAAACGGTTCCAACTGTCGACAAACCAAATATAATAGAATCTATAACCTGCCAGTTCCCTCAGTGCGTTTGGTTCCTACTTTCACCTCAGTTGAGGAGGTATTCCAAAAATTTGATTTGTCAACTTAAATTCACCACTTAAATTTAATTGAAATTGGCCATCGGGGTGCGTACATTTTCGCATTCATCGAAGTAAGCACCGTAAAACTGTCTACATACATACAAGCGAAGGTACCTAGAAATAGACGTTGGTATAGAACGCCATCGTCCTGAATGGTCCCTGCTTTTCAAAAGCACTGAAGAGGATAATCATAACAAACGTATATTAAAATGTTGAGGGTTTGGCATATGGAGCCTTAAGGACTCTTGTCATTGTTCCGTAATTTGCATGTATTAAATTTACAATGGTCCATGCGTCCTCTGGATAGAATTGGGCTAAAATTGGTGCGAAATTATAAAGATAAAAATTTAATCGAGAAGTAAACTCTGGCGATGACATGTTCGTTATATCTGGGGTTGTTTTATTGTGATGTTAATGGGCTTATCAACGCCTCGAATATTTATAATGAAATCACACGGTGAGGCGTTTTCGTTTACATTTTTGTATTTATTTCGCGGAATGTCAATAAACGCAGCTCCGAATGGGGAATATGATGCATAAGTAGTTTATTTATTAAACGGACTAAAGGTAAATTGCGATTATTGCTTTTGCTCTCTCTTTTTACAGGCATAAAATAGAACGCTAATTTATTGTTACTAAAAGATTAATTATAAATATTGATAATTTATATTGATTTCAGATGTTACAATAAATTTTTGATAATATTGTATTAGCCACAGAGGGTTCATAGTTATAATTATACTTTGCTAGTCTAAATTCAAAGAACTATCATGATGCTGAAATTTATTGGGGTAGAGTTCGTTAATAATTGTTAATATTTCTAAGGTATCGTCTAGTTATAATTTAAGTTATTAAATTATTTGTAATCAACTAAATTTGTAAGATCCTCTTAAGACAACAATTTAATAAATTAATATCAAAAGGATGTCTGCAGAAATGTCTAAGGAAAAGATGGTAGTAGAATTTTATTTTGGAATGAAAGGGATTGAATTGGTTAGAAGGATACAATAAAAGCATTCGAAAACAATATAAATATTAATTTTTTAAAAAGATCGCAGTGGCTTTGTAAAAGTGGGTAATAGATATATACATATTAAATCTACCGTTGAATTTTGTTCAGATATTAAAAATTATATTGCCTAACCAAAATCATCAAATTCTGTTAAATCCATAAAAAAACGTTTAAATATCCTTCAGAGAGAGGCTTAAAAATGTAAAATTTTCTGAAATCCTGTAGAACCACGAGTGCATAAAATTTGGTAATTTGACTACAGGATAATCTGAAAGTGCTTGTGCTATCATAGTTATCATGGTTCACCTGTAATTTTGTTTGTGAGCTTTTTGCGATATTCTGAATTCGGGTTTTTGTGCGGAGGTGGACAAACGTGTACCTGCATGTTGACGCAAAAAGCTTGTTTATCTGACACACTTGGTTAAGGCAAGTGCAGGATTTCACAGGCGCTTCCATCAGACAAATTACTTGCAGTTGGTTGAGCTTTAATTGAAAACTGGAATTAAGGGAAAAGCCTGAGGTATACGTGGGGTTTCAGCACAGCTCAGGTCCTGCGTAGGTTCAGGGGTTGTTCTAACGACTGTTTACAAGCTCATCACATTCACACCTTCACACCGAAAAAAAAATTTTTTTGTTGCGGAATAATTTGTCCTTGCGGTTGATTGCTACAAGCATTATCAACCACCCTCGCTTCCACCCACGAAGGTAGTTGAATTTAATTATTTGCTGCTCGGCTTAGAGTTGCTGCAAAGTTGTTAGATGCGTCAGGTAGGATTAATTTTCATCCTTCAGATTTGTACAAAACGCGTAAGATATAGGGCAATGAATAGCTTTGCACGGCAACTTTGGGACCAAAGGATTATTAAACTCTAATTGAAATTACTCATTAAGTTATTACCAGGCTTAAAGTTTCACCTTCCTAGAAAGTTGGCGACGACCTCCTTTAGTCTAGAACCGGAAAATGTTTCTTCGTCGCTTTATGCTTTATGTTTGGAGAAGGCAGCTCTTGGTCTTGAATTTGGAGAGAACTTCCTTCCTGCCATTCATCTTAAAGCTTAAAGTCAAATAACATTATTTATCAATAGTTTCGTAGTGCATGCCGTCAAGCTCCTTAGGTATAAAATAATCTCATTTGCAAACTTTCACGATTTTATAATTAAATATGCAGGCAGTTTGCTTCGGCAGTGTATATAATTTATGATGAAATAAACTTTAGAAAAGCATATATTATAGTTGTGTTTATGGTATACAAAACAACATATTTGTTTTTGGATTATAACAAATTAACTTATATATGGTACAATAATTTAAACCTCCAAAATATTAATTAATTTTTCTTATATATTCTAGGGGTAAGTGCTACCTTGTAACATTTTTTTAAACATTCCTTTTATATTATTAAATGCTTAATTTTTATAAGTTCATACAAAGATGTGTAAACAAATTTGTATCGATAACTTAATTTGTGTCAGGTAAATAAATTTGAGATGTGATTATTAACACGTCGAGGTACATTATAACTAGTAAATTTTTATTTACAATCACGTTTATAAAAATTATTATTTTTTTCGGGTAATAATATAATTTTTAAAAACCAATCATGGTATTTGGTGGTCACGATTATTTTTCCACGGATTATCTGAAATCAAAATCGGAGTAGAATATGTGCCTATGTATTTTCACCTATAATATAATTTCGAGATAATTGCGTTTAAAGTTTTAGTTTATCCGGATTTTCAAACTTCGAAGAAATTATACAAATTGACATATTAAAGTTAAGAATTTTTTTGCCAGCACAAATTTGATTCGTTATAAACGTTGAAAGTTCGTAAAAATAAAGGAATCAAACACAACTTTTACATGACAAGCCAGCCGTGGTTCTTGTGATTTTGTGGCTATACACATCTATTTGAAAAAATGGTTTTTGTTTTGGGTTATTTTTATATGACTTGTTTCTTGGGCATTTTGTGTATTAA
The DNA here is from genome assembly GCA_959613345.1 of Tolmerus cingulatus. Classification (NCBI taxonomy): domain Eukaryota; kingdom Metazoa; phylum Arthropoda; class Insecta; order Diptera; family Asilidae; genus Tolmerus; species Tolmerus cingulatus. The sequence goes on from OY390708.1 coordinate 6,343,823, forward strand.
AGCTGCATTTCAAATTAAGGCTTTATGTAAGATTCACAATTTGTACTATGATTACAAAACTGATATTTTCTTTTTAATTAGCTGACAATAACAGCCAGGAATTATGGTTCAACTTTAACTGAACGTGTCAAAGTGATTTTAAGATAGACGTTGCTGCAGAGCCAGTCGACAATATTCAAGCTCAACTCTAATATGCACTTTAAATTCAGAAAGACAACAAAAAGACGCTGGTGCTCTTGTTCTGAAGAAAAGAACATTTCCTGCATTGGAGGGATATAATATTTTTTCCTCTTGTCATTTCCTGTCTCCCGCATCGTCTACAGATTACTTTGTAGCACAATAACGATGGATTCCGACAGCCGTTCTCACCCCTGCGAGGCACTGCAAAGAAAATTTCTTTTTCTGAACTACCTCTGCTATCGGCGTGCACCTGTTCGGCCCCCGGCAGAATGACTCGCAGCCTCTTAAAATTATTCCATTTTGCTTGTGTTTGTATTTCGAAACTTCAATATTGCTATTCGCACTTCGAGTGAATACAAATCGACTAATTTTCGCCATATTTTCCAAGAAAGGGTTTTCCCCAGTACAATATAATTTCAATTCGCATTCCCCGAGCCCGCTCCTAGCACATTCTTTCCACCTACCCGCCTTGACTTTCGCCCTAGACTGAAATTAGCAAAGGGCTCAGTGCCATAATTTTTCAATTAGAGCGGCTGCAAGGGATTGGAAAAGGTGCGATAACTGGATAATTGCTGATCTCGTTGTTACGTGTGTTTCATCCTTCAAAAAGTTCATACTCTGTAGAGTTCTTCAAAATGAACAATAGTCGGGATTGCTTTTATCAGTGTATTCGCTTGGATTAATTTTCGAGAGGAAAAGTCGTCTGATGAACGCCCCGGTGCCAATACGATTTCCCACTCGAATTCTCGAGTTCCCAGTGATTTTCCCCGTTTTTTCTGGCTTTAAAGTACTGAGGACGTAGTTGTACTCATAGAGTTGGAACTTTAAAAATTGTCAATCGTGCAGTATTTTCAGTGTTAATTTTGCACTGAAATTAAAACTTAATTGAGATTCCTTCTTCCTTTTCTTCTTTGCCTTACCACCTATTTATTGATATCCCTAGTAAACGTTTTTCATTGAAACATATGTGCCCAAATAAGACACAGACTTTAAAAAATATTTACTTTCTGTATCAGCACATAACGCGCCCAAAGTAGGCACGAAAGTTGAACAATACGCCCTTTTTCAGGCATTTAGGTATGGAGGGTGAGTTAGGCGGAACTTGGCTGTATAGCGAGCAACATTTTAACAGCTTTAATGTTTGCTCCGGTGTGCTCTACTTTTATGCTAATTTTGCGACTGTTAAATTTTCCCCTATGATTTTAACAATAGTTTAGGATTCATTGAAATTAAAATATACAGAACAATTGTTTTAAAGTGAACCGGACAGTACAACAATAGTATATGTCGATGAAAAAAATATTATATACAAAATTCAAATCGTTCACTGATTATTGATAATTTTTGAAGAATATAATATTATATTGTCATTCTATTGTAATATAGAAGTATAAGCAAAAATTAAATATATGTATAAAAATCAGTCCTCTTCTACTGACCGTTGCATTAATGTATAGCAACGGTCAGAAAGTTTAGCCATTGTATTTCAATCACGGAAACAAGCTATAAAATATATTAATTTTATTGCGCCACAAGGCTTTACGATATGGCCAAGCAATTGCTATAAAGACACGGACGGCAATAAAGTAACAACAGATACATAACCGCTGAATTGTTTATGAGTTACTTCATGTTCGATAGGTGCCTCATATTTCAGATAAATGTCTTAAAGGTGAAGTGCCTCTATTCAGGTGTAAATGGTAAGGGTGACTTTAGTCCAGCGTTGAAATGAAACGCACAATATCAGAATCCATTTCTATTTGACTTGCTCCTTTCGAAATTGGCTGGGATCATCGGTTTCAATAAATCTCCCAGAAAAATAATTTTGGGCTCATTGGAGCGAGTAAAAATTTTTGTTTCCTCTGAATACAGACCCAGGACAAAGGAGCACACAAAGCCTGGCTATTGAGCCATAAAACTTTCTTGGAGCTCCTCCATGAAGATCCGTCCGCCTCGAGAGGATACAGCGTTTTGGCAAGTGCTCAAAATTGCATCTTCCAATAATTCTCAGCTAGCTCATTCCCATGGAGCTGCGATGCGAGGATATGGATATTTGCGTGGCTTTTGGAACACATAATAGAGCGGAGGATGCATGTTATTTGATGGCTCATGGAAATTATGGACCATCATTCCTATTCAATTTGATAGTTTTATTAACTTGACGAGGAAGCCCTTTATATCGTCCTATTTGTAAAAGAATTGTTTTGGAAGATGCCTTGGCACCATGCTGGCCATGTTATGGCCTTTATGCATTTCGAACATTATAAATTGTGTACTCCGCCGAAAATGCCAGGCGAAGAGTATGTGTGAGCCTTCTAAATTGGAGTAATAAAATTTTTTATAGTCGGGGCAAAACTCTGCGGGACGGGGATTTAATCAAACAGGGAAATAATCGTTTTGCGGCAGTTTGGGCATGCTCTTGGCACAAAAGCCAATTTTGCAATAATTTATTTATCTCTCACAGCATGATGCTTTGAATGTTTTTTTTTATGTTCGTGGCATTAATCACGCTTAATCAGACTCGATTGATTACCCTATTATATTTTCAGCTTGACTGACCTGTCATGATTCAAGAAATTTGGGCATAAACTGGCGCCTGATGACATAAATTTTTCGTCCTATCTGAACGTCAATCAATTACCTGGCGAAATCTGCATAACTTACAACGACTCGGTGGTCAACTGGACTTAGTAAGGTAAGAAGTAATAAATATAGTTCATTCATTACCAAAATTCGGGTGCTCTGGCTAATCAAAACAATACAATTTCCGCAAAGGGGAACAAACGCAGTGTTGCACGTAATAAACAACACGGTCCCGAATAAAAAGGATTCGTGTCAGAAAGGCTCGTTATCACGCAGAAAAATTAGCAAGCATAATACCCGCGATGCCGTGGCCCCGTGGGCACACACACTTAATGCTTTCTTTGCCCGCGTAATAGGTCCTGCGACATTCCGACACAGGTAAAAGGGTCCCTGCTTATCAAATAATTAATTAATGCCTTGTAGTGGATATCTTTCCACATGATCTAACGAGCATGTTCCCACTTAAAGAAGGTTGATAGCCCGCCGAGCGCCCAGTCGCTTCTCGTTGAGATAAGGAAACCCACCGCCGCAGAAATGAGCGATGTTTTCACGTGCAAACAAAATACTTTTTCTGGGTTTCATGTGATTTTTGCCATTACTACGATATCCTTATTTACATTGCCGGTTAATGGATTTAATTTACAATTCTTATGACTCACACATTCATTGAGAAATATTATAATTTTACTTTTCTTATATTCTTGTGTTCTATTTAGATTTACTGGCTTGACCCAAAATGCTTCTTTTGTGCCTCTTTCGCTTCCCATAAAATATTAAAAATTAATATCTAAAGTTATCGCATCTTTTATAATCCTCAACGATGTCACTCGTATCTTCTTCATACCTTACTTAAATATCTAGAAGTAGGTACATATAGCAAAATTACGCCAAAAATATAAGATAATTTTAGTAGATTGCGAAAAAACAGTGCATCTCTTTATTTATAGTATATTCAAATTTTAAATGTTTCCCCCTTTACGTTTTTGCTCTCATAACAACATAGCCATAATTGAGTAGATATATGTTTATAGATTTTTCGATGAACTTCATATTGCCGATGATTTGTCTATTTTTAATTGTAGTATCTGCATATTGGCAAAATTTGTTGTGTTATGTTATGTTACCTATATTGTACCTATTGTTGTGTAACGTCGAAACTATACATAGATTGACATCGCCAAAGAAAAATTCTGAAGAAGGTTGAAAAAATATTTACCTGTATAGTATTAAATCTATAAGTATATATTTTAAACTCCTTAAATCAGATAACATTTAAATCGACTGCCATTCCAGTTTTTTGGAAAATTAAAATGTGCAACTGTTTAAAATTATTAATAACCTTCATGAAAGAGAGAAATTTAAATTTAAACGAGACAAACTGATTTCTAGAAAAGTAACATCCTAATGACAATGTAACTACACATCTAAATAAATTATTACTGCAACCACTTTCTGTTAATTATCACGAATATTTTTAATAGGTTTAATTTTTAGCAGAAACTTAAATCTTCATTATCTCCAAAAAGAGTTTTACAAACTGAGTCTTATCACGAACTGGTGCAAAATATTTCAGAAGCCCAAATCCTTGGTTGCAGGAGCACACGCAAGCCTCAAAACAACACAAAATATTTTAACATTTAATTCAAGAACAAATGACAGTGAATCTTTCATTACCAGGAGGTTGCTCTTGTACAAACTTCAGCATGAAATTTTACCATTTTTCGCAGTTTTCTCTTTTTCCCGGAGTAAAAAAAAATTATGGTGCTCCAAAGGAGGTGCTCTTGCCCTATATGAACTAACCACCTCACATTTTTTTCCCTGCTGAACGTAAAAGTTTTAATAAATGCAAACGAGCTCGGAATCTCTTCTGTTGTTTCCATTTTTCTGGGGCAATTTTCGCGCACACTAACAATAGTAAATATGAAATATAAATAAAAATGCTTTTTTATTACAGGAATGGCTTTTATCACGAAAAAATTGAGCTCGCAGTGGACACGCAATGGCTTCTGCAGGCCTCCTTGCTTTGTTCTCTACGAAAAGTTTTAGGCCTGAGATTTGCCCTGTCTTTTATGCCAGAAAAGCCCATATAAAATGAAAGAAAATTAACGTCCTTGTGAGGAAGTTGATAATGAACCTGGCTATTGTTTCTTCCTCGCTCTTATCTGTACTAGTTAATCTTGCATCATGACCTTTAGGGAAAAATTATTAATACATTTAACGAATATATTGCGGTTGTTATTATTGCAATTAGCAAGTTATGATTATTTACGAACATTTTGCCACTATTTTTCAGTTGGTTTCTAGATTGGATATATCATTTAAGATTATATTTATTATAGCATATTTCGTTTTCATGGAAGAAGAAAATTGTTCTTTCCAGTGAATTCAATTAGCAAATTTATGCATTCATTTCTCTTTTCGGTTTATTAAAATACAAATATTCAGAAAAATGCTATGCTGTTTCTAATTTGGCTTCGAGCACGACGTTTTGTAATATGCTTATTACATGTATAATTTTATAGATTTTAATATCCTTGAACTTAAAAATAAATGATTCTGAAAATGTTTTATCTTTTAAAAGTTCAAAAATTACAAGTGTTGTCTCAAATAGCAACTGAACCCTTAGTATACCATTTTAAGAGGAATAAGTTTTTCAGTTCCCATAAGATGGAGGATATTTTACTGTAGTTGTATAAGGCCAATGCCAATCGCTGTTTTTTAGGATATCGCAAACTTAACTCTAAATTTCAACTTAACAAATTTGTATAGCAAGTAATATAACGCTTTCTTTGGAACGATGTAAATTTCTAGTTTTTAAAATATTTTGTGCCTTATCCTGAGTTATCCACACAATTTTAGGTCTGATGGTTCAGTGTTACAAATTTGTTCAGTTTTCCCTGTTGTCGATTATCCGTAGATAGAACCAATCAGGGTGTGAAATGTGCTAATAGAATTCGAAGAGCCAGGACAATTTAAAAGGATTGAAATGATTCGTAAATTCTATTGGGCTTTAACATTAAAACCTTGTGCGTGCGAGAATTGTGATGTCACGGAGATAAACGTTCAATCAATCGCGCTTACCCTGACAGGCTTAAGTGAGCTCCTGTCAATCCGACCAATAAATCTTCAAAGGGGTCGTCATAAATTTCGCAAAGTGAACAATTTTTCGTAGAACATATTGTTTGCACCTGGATAGTTTTCATTTTCGCGAATTGCGTACATTTACCATTTATCCCGCCATCAGGACGCGTAGTTCTGGGAGTTTTACGCTAAGCCCAATAGAAAACGCGCCTGAACCTGTTGTTCCCGCTGGATCCCTCTTGTACCTGGATACCGGCAGTAGGTATCATTTCGGTAAACAATCATTTGCATGCGATATGACCATTAGCACATAATCAATACCCGATACAATGCCGGATAACATTGTTCTGTTCGATCAATGTCGTGTTTGGAATGTTTTTACGGGGCCACAGACCCTGATGGCTTTTCCTTTGTGGCGATCCATGTTTAAAGTTTATCGGTTCCTTCATTCTCTGTTTATCTTTCCACCTGTCCGATAGCCAAATGCGATTTTGTCATAGGGACAATCTATGAATATTTGACATAAATTTATTATTTAACTTTTACAGCGTACGGCCATTGTTTACCAGCTCCCTGAAAAATTTAGCCGCAATTCGATTATAATTAGGGGGAATGGAAGGCAATTACTTTTGGATTGTTTTTGATGGCACCAGACTGTCCGATTGTAATATCGAAATAGGTTTACTGTCCTATCGTCTTTGAATCTAAATATTTTTTCATAATTATGCCCCGGACAGACGCTTTCAAAAACCATCAAGGAAGTTATCTCTTATATTTATCTTTGCTTCGGTAAGAGCAACAAATAGCACTCAAAATAATATAATAGGCCCCAAATAGAACGGTAACTTGGTATGCATGACTTTTTCGAAAAGTTAGTTACAGCAGCGGATGTACATTATATAATGTAGAAAGGTCCCAGCAACTCGTATGAAATCGATTTTCCTAAAATAGACAACAGGGCTTTATTCTTTTATTCTTTAAATTTTAAACTGCAATAACAAATTTATTAAATTTATACATATGTATATACACTTTATTACAAATAATTAGCTACTATAGTTTTAATATGTTAATGTTTTAACCAGTTTAAAGCAATCTTTTCTTCTTAGTGATAATAGTATAAATATTTGAATTCTACATATTACCCAAAAAAACTGTTTAGAAATATGTATGTATGTGTCATGAACATAAAATACTTATAAAGCTACAAACTTTCTATCTACATATGCAAAGAAAGTTTTTGGGATACAACTCTCCTGAGGGATTATTATTTTATAGCATTATATAAGTAATAAGTATAAAAGTAAAATCCATCCAAACAATTTTTATTGTCATTTTATAGCGCCCAAAATAAATTCTGAAAGTGTTATAGCTAATTTTATTACCAAAGAAGTTTTATTGTTTGATAGTTTTATACCTCAATAAAGTATTTAATAAGGGAGTTCTTGCTGGAGCATAATTTGATAGTTTCTATTGTACGTAGGTATGAGAATTTCGGTAATGATATAAATAATTCATAATAGTAGGTTGCTTCAACATCTTCATGGATTCTCAAAGCATTTAAGGTTTTAGTGTACTTTTAACATATTTTGTTGCTTGATCTTTAATTTACAAATTCCATGTATAGAACATCTTCTTGCATTTCTTGGTTGACAAATCTTAAATGAATATTATTTTGTTATCGTATATCAACATTTTTGTCTATAAACTGGTAATTATAATATAAGTCGAGGATGTCCAGATAGTACTTATTTAAAGTATAAATGACGGAAGAATTAAAAATTGCTGTTCAAAATTACGTGTACTTGTTTTTCCCAACGACACGTTTGCCTGTAGACTGAATGTCGAGAAGTTAACACGCAATGAAAATGTCGAATAAGATAAATAAAGAAATTGTAAGCGTTCTAAAATACGAGGACTATGAAAACCACAACTCCAAACAAACGAGGTTGCGTGCCGAACAATACAACTACACTTTTGGACAAAGTTGTCTTCATTACGATTGTCCGCAGAGCAGTTGTGTGGACTCAAATTTTATTGACTGGACTCCGTGGTTTGTAATTGGGCAGACATCAAAATAATAATAAAAGGTAAAAAATAAAACAATTAACTGGCTGTGCCGGAATATCTCAATTAACAGAGCGCGTATTGCCACAACTTGTAATCATCGAGTAGAGCGCCATTGCACAATCAATTCGTTTCTAGGTTTGCTGTAGGATTTGTGGCATTTCCCAGAATTAGATTAGTAATTATGCGGAAAAGGACTTTCGTTCGGTGTCGTGATCTCTGTGGCAGCTCGTGGCTTTTCAAAAATGCACCCAGCTAAAAGCCGAAAATTACAGGTCATAAAGACCTTTCGTGCCGTGCTCCCTACAATTCGAGGGAAAATTTCTTGTTTGCAGGAATATCTGGGTATTTCGTGACGATAATTCCTTTCCTGGCAATTTGCCACCAGTCGTCTTTAAGTGCGTTGACTGCCTCCAGTCTAACATTTTTGAGACGGCGCGGCCGTTGGAGCTCGACCAGGACTCGTGCAGCTGATTATGCAGTTTATCCTACAATTTTCTAAAACAGTATGTGAAGATAAAGTTTTACAACTGCCTCCTATCTTACACCAGTCGTGTGCAGGGTGAGTCTGTGCGAAATGCGCTCTAAGATTTCACTTAATGGGCCATGTCATAAATATTTCATCTCCATCCCTATCCCGGCTGAACTTGACTAACCGCAGCGAAAAGTTTGCAAGTTTGCCACCGACTATTGTAATTAGTCCTGCACGAACATAAATTATTAAGGATGTCAGCCTTAATTTACGAGAGGTTCAGTTTGCTAGTTTTTCTATTTGTATCTTGTTGCATGGCGCCCTGCAGATACGCCCTATTCGGGTTTTTACTATTCGCGCAAGACGATGATATTTTCCTTATGTAGCAACAAAGTTTCCTCTCCCAAACTTTTATGCTAACAAAACAGTAAACTTGTTCATTTTGAAATATGGCACCACCACTTTGTTTGTACTTATGAAATGAGCTCTTTGATAAACTTCCCCCGGAAATCTGTTTACCGGCTACGACTTGATTATGGCACCGGTACCGTGAAAGGTACCAGATTTGAACGAAATTGAGGTCAGCAAAAATATCTTCTAATTTATTTTTGTAAACAATGCGAAGAAGGACTTTTATCTGGAAATCTTCACGAAGTGATGTAGACTGTAAATACATACACATAAGATTTTAGTTTCGTCCTGACATGGCAATATCCTTTATCAAATCTAATCTATAACGATTATACTTACAACGTGTCCATGTTACTTGCTAAAGTTTTCAGTAAAAATAAATTTTATTAATCTTGACAAAATGTAGTTGGAACTCTAAAATATTATATGTAGATGTATTTTCCAATATTCCTAGAAACATTTATTTTCATTCGCTTAAAGCACACACGAAAATGTTTCAAAACTTTGAATAAGAAAAATGTATAGTATTAACATAATTCATTAATATATGTACCAATGAAATACAATTTGAATTTGTTCATTCCTTTCATACTGCTTGCAGTATTATTAACGACCCAATTTGAAGAAAAATTGGGATTACTTCCTTCCATGTTCAAGTGGAAGTAAATATGAAAATTTAAAAACATATACAAAATGTATATCTTATATTTTTATATTAAATAATTTAGTCAAAGTAAGCTGTTTTCAAAGCGAGAAAATAACAAAATAATTCCTGAGGACCCTGTTTCATCTCCCGAAAATTTATTGGCAATCGATGAGAATAAAAATACTTCTAATATGTTTAACGAAATTCTGAGGAACGGACTGATTTACAATCAAACAGTTGCGTCGATGCCGGTGGCCCATAAATCTCCAGTATGGCCATCAGGAACTTTTCCTTTGGGAGAAATAACTTAGGTCCGAATTGTAGGATTATACGAGTTTTTGGATAATTGTACACCGGTGGCCCCTTTCTTTGCCACTTTGACTGATGGCCGCATCGTGTGCACTTAAACGCTGCAATTACAGTCCATCATTTGAGGTCCCAGGCATAAAAACGCAATCAATCATTCGCAGTGCGTACGCCGAGTAATTAATATTCTAATGCGCTGGGATTCATTTGTTTGGACCCGCCGATTGCTACTATCCCGACGACGCACAGTGCGTGTAATTGTCCTGGGCTCTTCTGTTTGCCGACGACGACCGCGCATTCTGACGGTGACATTAAATTTCATCTGCTGAAATTTGGTCCTGGGAGCTCGTTATTGCGGCCTCAATGGCATGTTCGGCGGCTCATAATGAAACAATGCACTCGTATATTAAATTTATTCCAGGACCACCGCCGCCGCCACTATGATGTAATATCCTGTTTGCCAATTATGTAAAACAACTAGACAACTACACGCGAAGTGGACTAATTTCGCCGCAATTCAAGGGAGCCGCAACAGCTGAGCCCCACTGAGCCCCACTGAGACTGCTGCAGACAGCTGCACGGTCAGGGTCCTATCGCGGCTGTTTGTCTTCGTGATTGGGCCGCTAAATTTTATTTAAACATAGAATGGGCGCAATTACCTGCGCTTTTCCGCCACTACTAATTGTAAAAGGTCGCTAATTTATCGAAGTAGTGACCACAATATGGCGAATTACTAATCAAGAATGGTTCAATATTGAGAGATGCTGCGAATTTAATAATTTCCTACTGTGCACCCATATGGAATACGGAGGTAATAGATAATTTCAGATTTCATATCTCACGGTACTTATTTTGACATTCTAATTTGGCATTTCGATAACATTTCAGCTGAATTTTAATTATGTTTACGACATGCAAAACACATTGCGAAGCAATATTAATATTTCTCGACAAAGGACTGTAAATCAATAAATGAAGTCCCATACCTACCAATAAAAATCAGACGCATGGAATAGACTTTAAGTTAGAATTAGGAATACTATGTCCAAGTTCGATCCCACAGGATGCAGTTAATACTTTATGATTTTTGAAAATTGTGTGAAAAGATATGCATTTTTCAAGTAATTGGATATTTTACATTTATAGAATTCGAAAAGGCACAAGATCGCACTCAAATGTTATACTAAAATTTAATTTAGAAAGTCTCATTGCAATTTGAGGCTTTATACTTTAATCACTATACATGACAAGTTTAGAATAAATTTCTCTGACTTTTAACTTCGGTGTATTGAGCATATCTCAGACCTCCATGGTCACCTTTCCTCGTGCATATGCTAAGTTCACTTTTCGTTCATTTCTCAGCCTCATACATGTCGCAATGAAATGATATATAACAAAACTTGGTCAGGAGCTTTCAGAAAGTCATAAAATGAGTCATATGAATTTCTACTGTGCGAGTAGGCATGAGGACAGGCAGACAGCATAATTCTTTCTGTTATGGGATAAAGTCAAAAATTTTACAATGCTCCTAATGGACAATTTTTTTTTTTTTATATATGAAAAGGGACAGTGAGCTTTAAATTAATATCTGAAAAAACCTTAAGCACCATACTTTTTACCTTGCTTTCATTAGTTAAAAGAGATTGATTTTTGAAAAATTTTGGTACGAGGTCAAAAATTATACTTACATATTGCAGGAAAACTAATAGTCCAATAACTAGCTATGTATGTACATATATGCCATAGAATTTAATTTTTAAAGTTTTATGTATTTTCAAGCTCATTTTATTTTCAAAGCTATAATAATTCTATATACTTGTTATAATCTATAAAACATTCAATTGATTTCTACAACAGTAGTTATATATCGCTTGAGAAACGTTCGTGACTTAATTGATATTTATCTATAAACTTTGCTCATGCTCTCCAATTTAATTCCGGAGATACTAAACTTTGTAATTATGACATGATATTTTTAAATATTGTCATTATTAAGGCATAAAAGTTCTAATTTGAAATAAGGTATCACCAACAAACTCTTTGAGAATCACATATGTCAAGGATCTAAAAATACAAAGCAGAATTAAACATTTTATTTTGTTCCCTCAAAACTACATATTTCGAAGATATGGAGATTTAAAAAGAAGAATTTTATTTCGAGCGGACGGCGGACTAAACAACAAATAATGTTGGGACCTATGATTCTAAATGTTTCTATTAACAACTATAATAAATTTCATCAAAATGTAACTCTAATTGAATAATTTATGTTTGGTATATGGTTTCTATTTTATTTTGTTAGAGAACATACAATACAAATATAAAAATTGCAGTTCCGTGTTAGGTGGGATATATAAATGATGAAATCAAGTGTTCTGAATATCGAAATTGTTATGAAAATTCAATATAATTTTTAAAAGTAAAGGCAAGAAATTCATTAATTATACGGGGTTTAGAAAAAATAAAAATTCAGTATATGCTTCTCAGGCACAGGAATTTTATTTAAAAAAGTAATAATCAGATACAAATTGAAATGGAAATCTAGTGAACACATATTGAGAGGTTAAAATGGCTTTCAGTTCACCTTTGAATATCAAAAGGATCCCAAAAAGAAATATCCTTTGAGTGAGTCCACAATTCTGCCAACATATATTCCATTATTGTGCAGGGTATAAACCAAATTTCTCAGCTCCTTCGATTCCTGGAAAAAAATTTATATATTAAAATCGGCTCGTTTTTCTGTTCTGAGTATTGAAAAAGCACAACAAAAAAAACCATTCACACCCTCGCACAGACGACCATACTTTACAGGCGGCATCAGTACGGTTTCATTACTTAGCATAACCCTAAAAATGGTGTCACCCACGAATCCTTTCATACCTTCTCAAAGCGGAGCGCATAATCTGACCTTCTTAAAGAATGTTTAACATACCTCCATGCTGTCGAGGATTCCACTGAACTCTTCGCTGCCGATGTTATGGACGAACTTTGCGAATTCATCGCTCGTCTCGAGTTTTTCAAAGAAGAGCGATAGAATTTGATCCTGCGGGATCGTATCCAGGACATCATCGACGAGCCCGTGCAGGCCACCGACGATTGTGGAATTCATGAACTCCTCTGTTCCGGGCGTCAAGGTGAAATGGAAAGTTCCAGACGACGGCGACGAAGACGCAAATAAAGGCCCGAGACGGATGAAATCATGCAAAACAGTTTTTTGGTTAGTGCTCCTCGGGAGCCAAATGGAATACAAAAAGTGTTTGTTACCGCTTTGAAGTGACTGCTCGGGGGTGCGGGGGTCGCCGGCGAGGCCGACTAAAGTATTCATCAGGGCGAGGACGTCTAGTCCGGTCCGATTTAAATATTTGAGAAAGTGGCTCACTTGCTGAATGCCAAGGATGCGCTCCTTCAGCTCCATGAAGTCCTTGCCCTCCAGGTACGCGTACGCCCGCTGGACCTCCTTGTCGCGGTGGTAGTAGCTGGCCACCACCTGCCGGACCTCCTTCGCCGAGATCAGGGCTACGAAATCGCTGACATCGGTGCGTAGCCCCTCAATTTGGCCCCCGACGCTCGTAATTGCGACGGGCTGCGTCTCCAGATAAATTAAGTCGTCCGAGGAGTTGATGCCCATGTTGTTCCCGGAGTAGTGATGGGAAATCTCGAAGCCAATTACAATGGGCGTCAACAGCACGAGGCTACAAGCCAGCATTTTGCAATTAACTGCAGCAACTGCCCGGCGGCTGCACTTTAACAGGATTAGACCAGTCTTAGGAGAGCACCCACTCCGTCGAGGCTTGTCCAGCCCCGGCCCTGTTCGGATTCACACTGGCGGCGGACTTGAATTTGATAATCCATCCCATGTAGCCCCCTCGCTTGGCTAATTCAATTAGCGTGGCCCACGTCCGTCTTGGGGCGCCGACACGTCCCGGGGCCCCACCCCTACCCGTCCCGTCCCGTCCGTCCGTCCTCGGTGCGATTCGTAAATTGGACCTGTTACGTTCTGGTCCAGCACCGGGAGAATAATAAATTGGGGGTCCGCACGGGATGCTACTGACCCCTCATGAAAACATTTAAATCCGGGCCCCCACTGGCCGCCGATCTAATCGCGAATCAAAATAAACACATGAGCCGACCACTGCAGCGCGGACTGAAAGCGAAACAATTTGCGAACACGCTTACTACAAAAAGATGCGGGGAAAATTGAGATAATGATATCAAATCATTTCCTTGTGGCATCCACGCAAATAGTGGACAGTGATCTTGAGCATAAAAATAAAGTTAAACAATTAAATTGTTTTATGGCCTTATCTTTTCAAAGTTAACTCCGTAACAACAAGACTATTTTACTTTCAATGTCTTTTGAGCAAAATAGTTTTAGATCCTATTAATGTCTTACAACTTCTACAACACAAATGAAATGAAAATTTTCCAGAAGTTTTGGTACCTACTTAATTTAGTAAAATGTGTATTATAACCAGCAAACCTATAAGTTTCCACCTAAATTTTCTAGAATTAAATAAAATAATTCACTATGGTCCAATTAAAGATCAGAAAATTAAAATTTTGGACATCTTATTTGTAGCAGCAAACTATAGAAGAATGAATAAATCAGACGCAAGAATTTTTTCATTATTATTGTCCAGAGAACTTACATTAGGAGGAGTAAGTTGTCATTTATATTTAGAATTTGATATTTAAATTTTATTTTAAACTGTTTTGGTTTCCCCAAAAAACACAAAGGGTGCCAATGAAATTCGGAATTTTAAACAAGGATTTCAATAAAGTCTCCTCTATTTCTAAGGCAATAGGTATGTATAATAAAATGAAATGGAATACGTTCAAAATTTGCTTACAATTTATACTTGAATTTCATAATTGAATTCTAAAACTTTCAAACGTAGACAACAACAAATCTAAAACTAATAACCAGAAAATCTGCTATTCTTCTTCTTCTTGAATTGAATTTAAATTCGTTATTTACGAAAAGTTATATTAGCTTTGGAAATCTAGAATAGGGACAGACTGCAAATCAGTAACCTCAATAAAATCATCCAGTATTCATTTTCAAAGAAAAGCAGTACCAGCGCCCAGACAAAGAATTGAAAGGAGTAGCAATATAAACCCACCTAAATCCAATTCTTGGTAAAATTAACACCTCACGTTTTTCGCGGTTTCCTCAAAAGCATAATAAGTGTAGTCGCGCAAATTGGAAATAACCCCTTCAATTGAGCGGTAACACCTCTGGCACCGCTCGCGGAAATGCGCCACACCGTGAGGATATTTGCAATCCCGGGACCCGGCGAATTATCATTCCATTATCTCAATTTGGCTCCATTGTTTCCCTTATTATGGGGATGCGCCGCCCCGCGCGTAGGAGCGCCCCATTATCGTCATCTTGTGACGGAAGGACAAACACTTCTGCACATCCTTGCGCTCCTCAAACAATGCAAATCGCCCGGAAGCGTATCTGATTGCACCTGTGTGTGCGGGGTTGCGGAGCGTGTGTGTTACTCGAAAATGCAATTGTTGCAGAATATGCAAATTTGTCAACGGAACTGCTTTTGCTTTACAAATTCAAATATTTGTTTCGCAATTTCCCAGTTCCTCGGGGCACCGCGCCTCTGCGGCACTGCATTTAGCAGGCTGAGCACTTGCATAAATCTGTCGATTTCGCACACTGCACTCCTTATTTGCAAGGACGTCGTCGTCCTTGTCGTCGTCGTCGGGCGCGCCCGCTGCAATGAACTATATGCAATTTGACGCCATTGAATCGGTCTGCTCACCCATCTTCAGAATTCAGATGCGGCGCGCCCGTAGGCCTAGCATCGGACGAGTGAATGAATGCTAACGTGATTGACCTACTGGGATGCTGCGGGAACCTTTTAAATTGCAATGCAGATAGAACGGCGGGCATTCCGGCCAGTTTTACCAGAAAATTGGATTTCCATTTAAAATTGGCCTCCGAACGTGTGAACTTTTCACACCGTTTTCGGTTCTTTTTAATTTGCTCCGAGGCAATGGTTTGCCGACATTTTTAATGGCTTTATACCCACAATACCCATACTCAAATTCGTCAGCAAATTCGATTTAAAGAAATCAAAAATAACCCTTTTTCTGAAGAATTACTTATTTATGGTATGTCTACTGTGCCTTCCAATTATTGAAAAGTGTAGTTTGGAATAAGATTTGCTTTTTCTAAAATTTATCTAAGTAAGAACCAAACGTTTTGAATAAAATTATACTAAATCCATTCTGCCTTCACATAGTCATCTAAAATTGTATTATTAAATATTTGGATGGAGCATTTTTAACCTAGTTAGAAATGCCATAATACATTTGCAAACTTTACGAAAAATTTAATTCTAAATTTTTATTATCTCCAAATATGTATGATGAGGATCAGTCAAACTGAATTCAAAATTTAATGCATCTTAGGTACTATATAAGACATTTTCCTTTATAAAAGGCTACTAATTACCCAAATATTTGCTTGTATTAAGAAATATAATAAATACCATATACGTCTTATAGAAAAATTTAGCGAAAATAATACCAAGAGGAAATATATCATTTTCGAATAGTTTCCATCAAAACTGACTTAGTCAAATGAACTCCATCTTGAGATGAATTAGGGATGATTGTAACTCCTTTTATCAATATCTTCTGGTTCAATGTCAAACAAAGTAAGGCCAACAATGACAATCTAATGTGATACAAGTGACTTGGTAAGCAATAAATCACTCTCTTAAATAGATTAACCCCATCTGTGCTCTCTTCGAGCTTGTTTGTCACAAGCTATTGTCCACTTGATGATTTATCGAAAATAATTTTCTTAGAGCATAATGTAGACATGACTGCTGGAGAAATATTAGGAGAGGACCATTTGACATCAGCTCGACATCATTTCCACTTTGATGGGGTAGTAAAAACTACTGACCATTTCTTATGTTGTCATAGGCATACATTTCCGAAACATTTTATATAAATATGCGGAATGTTTTCAGTTGGCAATAATAAATTGTTAAACTGTTGAGGGCGTGGGAAGGAATAGATAAATAACACATTGAATATTTTTTTGCATTAAAAGATGTTGACTCCTTTAACCCTAGTTAGTTTAATTCATAATATTATATAATTATAGTATTAAAGTCAAAGGATCCTTCAAAATTATACCACATTTTAGAACAATAAGTGGAATGGATGTCAAAAAAGATGGAAAATATGTTATTTAAATGACCTAGTAAAGTGGTGCGGTGCTCTTCTATTTTCGAGTGATTAATTGTTGCATGTCACATCAGTCCAGATGTGAAAGTCTAGTTTATGTCGCAATACTCAGCTCGTTCAGATTTATGAGTTTTGACGCAATTTGTTCGGGTATGAAAATATTCATTTTTCCTCCTAAAGATCTAAAATGTAGTTTAACTACTAAATAAATTTAAGAAATGCTTAATTTTCACGAATATATATTTCATTTCCATAGTTGCACTAATTGGTGTGCAAGATGAGCTTATGTCTTTTGGGGATGAATTATTCTTTGAAACAAAACTATTTTCTCAAATTAAAGTTGATAAAAATATGAAAAAGACACCCAACCGTAAGCAAAAATATTTATAAAAGATCCTCCGACCTCCTTTGAAGGAAACAGTCATCGTAAGGCACACGAGAAACAGGATTTTTTTCTGAACATTCACTGTCTTGTATAATTCGATTTTCCTCTATTCCTCAAATCCAATGAAGTGTAAATCGCTTCGAATATTCCCGACATATTTGTGAACACAGAAAAAGTATTTAAGGGAATTTTTGGTTCTCTGCACAAATATGAATATTGCAAATTTTAAAAGCTCGGATATTCTTCAAATTTCCAAATACATGTCGATTTAAATTTGTGATTGCATTTCTATTACTTTTCACCCTCCAAAGCAAAATTCGGTTGAAGAACTGTATATTTTTGGAAAAAAAGTTTACAAGGTACTGAATCTAAGAAATAAATTTCCTTTTAAGGAGGAATTCTCATAGTTTTCGATCGGAAATATTTTATTCAGACCTGTCAAGCGAAAATTCAACATTTGCGTGAAATTTTGCATTTCCTTACCGGAGTGCAATTCTGCCAAGCGGCAACTTTTCTACTATATATAAGTCAAATGTGCTGCATCAGTTCGCACTCCGGATGCCTCAAATCGTTCCAACATTTGAAATATATGCATTTTTACTTGTCGATATTTCGCCAGTAGCCAAATAGCAGTAGCATTGACAATTTCATCCCCCTCTCCCCAACGGAATGGAGGAGACCAGTGGTAAAGCTGCAGGAATTTGGGGCTTGCATTTCACTTACATAAAAACTCCTCTGTGGCAAGGGAAAATTTGTACTCGCTTTACGAGGGCCACAGGTGCGGAAAAATTTTAATGCTTTCCTCTTCAGCTTTCCCCGTGGTAAAAATTCTAATCAGTCTTACAGGTTTTTTGCGCGCGCTTCTGCCGCTCGCCGTATTTAAAGCAAATCATTGAAAACTGCCACCGTTTTCCCTCTGCTTTCCACGACATATGGCATCCGCGGGGAAGGTCCTCTTGCACTTATTTTTTACGCCAAATTTTGGTCGCACGGGGACTAAATCGCAATTGTTTCTATCCAGGAAAGGACAAAGGGATTCCGTCCGCCATTTAAAAATGCGACCCTCATATAGTTCTTTTGTGTTAAATTATGCTTTCAGGAACAATTCTTATTTTAATATTAATAAATACGTTAACATATCTACTTTGAGTTTAACCATTGAGTTTTAAAAGAGAGAGCTAGATGGTAGTTAAAAGTAAAATCCGCAACCTTACCAGAAAACGACATTAAAGAAAAAATAAATGCGATCACACCAATCAGAAAGCTACATCGTCAGACAGGTTAATTTTTCTATAAATTTTAAAGTAATTAGCGTAAATGAGAATTTAATCTTGTAGGTTGTTGAACTCGGAATTTCAACAAAATTAGTTTAGGTCCGACAAAAAGACAACAGGAAAGAAAGATCTAGTTTTAAAGTATTTAACACTACAATTGATATCTAAGTTAAGGACATCATTAAAGGAACTGATATTACTTGAAATAAGATTAATATTATTTATGCGTTAATCATAACGCTTTAAAGATGTGTGGTTTTTAATCAATAAGTAAAATGGCGGTATTTGTTATCAGACTATCTCCCTGCATTTAAAATTATTTCTCCTTACGTTTCATTTCATAACAAAAATCTCAGATTGCTTACAATTATGTTTGTTGTAGATTCCACCCTCGCATAAAAACCATCCTCCCGTACAAGGGGCGGTGTCTGCTTGAATGATATTCATAAGTTACATCCAAGTTTGCGAAATACTTCGTGATTTATGATATATTAACTAACAACTTCAGAGTAAACAGGAACCCTGAAAACGCCCTCCCCCAGCACCACGACACCACCAGCACATTCCTAATAAATAATGATTACTTATCTGGAAGCTTTAAATAATTAATTTCGCCCTATTATCGTCCTTAATCTGCAAATATCTTGAGGAGCTGCCTGCGTCTACCCGCCGGCTACGAGCTTACGTGAAAGCACCACACATCGGCGGCAGTGTCTCGTTATCAGTCCCTTAAAATTTCTTGTCGACCAAAATCGCAAGAATAAACACAAAACACACTTGGGGAGTAGCTATAAATTACGCCCTAATGAATAATATTTTCATTTTTCTTTGCAGTTCGCATCCGCCGCGGTCGGGCTGCGGGCCCAGATGGCGGGGCCCCATCGAATCTGACGGGGCCCCATCACCTTCCAGCGGAGGCGCATTAAAGAGCTTCCTTATTAGCCCGCCCCCGCCACACGGCCCGCAATCGCCCGCCCGATAAGGATCCTCTCTAGTTGTAAAGGCGCTATAATTTTGGGCTCCTGATCGTAAATTTTAAACAAGCGCCGTATAGAGTGCACACAGCCAAGTTTTAAGCACTTTGGAAATTCTATTGTTTAGGAAGAGTTATAATGCCCGGAGATTACAAGATTAAAATTTTATAGTTCATTTGAGGGATTTTTCGCTCAAAAGGGGCCAGTTGTGTATCACATAAACTTTATGCGGTTATATTTCGGCAGAGGCGTCTATATTAATTTTAATCAAGCAGATTACGAGTATGACGGTGAGCATGAAATTTTTGATTTACTGTCATCATCCACTTTCATTTGGGTTTCATTACAACGACAACGGTTCCTTTAAGGCGATATTAGAACTTTCAATAGTTTGCTAAGGCACATTACTTGGGCAGAGAAGCATTTTCCTCGGTTTAGGTACCTATTAAGCATTTCAAAATTCCCAAACCGAAAATGAAAATAACTCTATAAGAAAATCATTGGTGCATTTCAACTTTCAGTAAACAGAGAACTGTTGAAAGTTATAAAATTTATTTTCGTTCTCTACTGAATTTCAAAATTCAATTTATTTGAATGTATGAATCAAACTCGGTAGTTATATGTTTCTGTTATACATTACTAAAAAAATTCACATTATCTGCTCTGATGATATTAATAATTTTTTCGTAATCTCCACATCTTCTGGAAAAATAGGAACAAAATTGGGGAAATTCCTGCAATTCTTATTTTTGAAAATTTGTTGAAAAGTCGCGGGAAATCAAAAATGTTCATCACGAAATTCATATTAGGACTTGTAAAATTTGTAATCTGCTATCTTTTCAGTACCATTATAACTAAAATAAAAATTTCAACTTGAAAATTTGATATTATATTAAAACACTTTCTTTTCTCCATACGTATGTACCATTCGAAAAAATTTTGTAAGAATAATTTTCAAAAATAAGCTATAAAATTTCGCAGCCCCGTTTATTTGGTTAATAACCGTATAAATTTGATTTAGAAATCTGTATTTAAAGTACAGAATAATAGCGATTGTTATGTATAAATTCTCTTTGCTAAAGAACATATACCTCCAACTTTTTCCTACATATTTATAACTGCGAGTTTTGCTAATTTCTTATGATTAAAAATTAAATTAAAACTAGTTGAAATTTAATAGGTAATAGTAATTAGCCCGTAATTTGAATTGTCCCTTTTAATACGTATTCCTTTAACACCACGTTTATTTAAAAAACACTTCGTATTCATGACGTCACTTTTAGCAAGTTTATTTTGTTCAAATAATTTGAATAGATATCTTTGCCCTATATCTGTAGAAGTTTAAGGCTAATTGTAGATACATGTCCGTAACTAACGAAATTGATCATTAAAGTGAAATACGTCTCTTGTCTAAAACTTTTCTACCATGTAAGCTTAGAACACCGAAAGCTGGCTGCAATATAAATACTTAATTGAATTAAAGCTTAGACATCAGAAATTCAGAGCTGGAATCCTGACTAATCCAAATTTAGAAGGTCTTTTCAGTAAAATTATGGTGCCTCGGTGCCCCAGTTTGCATGGCGTATCCTGAATGAGGACTTGCTTGACTCGACAAAGTTTGGCCCTTAGCAGGCACTAAATTAACACCACCTACGCACTTCGTTGCAATCCTGCACTTAGTTGCAACGACCCGCGTTAAATCACGACGGGGCAAGGAAATCCAAGGTTTATGCAACATCCCCGAACCAGTTGCACATCTTGCAAAATCAGCATAGGCGTGCTCTCGACAGTAAAATAATCTCGACATAAAATCCAGACAATTTTAATTATAAAATCATCAAAAATGCTGGCAACTTATATTGCTGTTATTAACATTGAATTAATTTGCCCGTATGAGCTATTCGCGCGTCGCGGTTATTCGCGACCCTGCTGGGCGTTTTGATGATAATCACGGGTAATCATTTGCAGCGGTGTAATTTTTGGGTTTTTGATTACTTCCACGCAATTAAAAATGTAAATCACAACCATTTCCCCGCTCAATGTGACGATTTCGTAAAATTATTCAGTTTGCATTCTGCAAAAATGCGATATGGTTAAATATCAAAAAGTTAAAAATGCAACTCGCTCAGCATATTTCGCAAAGTGAGTCTGTTGCTGAAAGTAAATACACATCGCGTGCCATTATGCGGAAGCAATTTGAATGAAATTAAAACGCATTCGGCGGACCGCCAGCAGCGCCTATGCCTGCGACTACTACTACTACTACTACTGCTAAAAAAGTGGCTGCGTTCGGTTTCGCTTTAAGCGTGCTGAAAAACGATTCGTTTGAAGGGACCCAAGTGCTAAGCGGACAGACCCCGGATCGTGAGAATTTTACATTTTTCGAACAGAACAGGATGGCGCTGGTCGTAATTAAAACAAGAACTGCCGCGGGCCGTCTCCGAAACGCGGAGTAGACTAATACACCCCCGCAGTAAAAGCGCTGCCGCTCGCATCCTTCTATTTAATCACGTGCGGATTATTGCGCTTCCAGGCAGCGGTTAATAACAATTAAAAGCGTCCTCAATTCGTAAGACTAAGTGTAGTAATGTTGCTGTTAGTCTTAAGAAAGTATTTTCCACTTAAAAGATTTTAAAGGAGCGGCAGCGCAACGCTAGGGGCTGGGAGTCCCCCGCCCTACAAATGCTCGAGCACAAAGTTCTCCGCGAATAAGGGCGAATATTTTAACTTTGTCCTTTTAAATTGCCAACACAATTCTCAATAATTACAAGCGAATAGCCCCGGGCGGTTAAGTGCTAGTAATAGAGCAAATAGAACTCGCCGGGAAGAATGAATGAGGGATTCTTGCCACAGTGAAAGGGTTCCAAATGAACTCCCTTAACAAGTTGTCGTTCCCAGGAGCGACCTCGCTTTGATCACTCCGCTGGGTTTCCTTTGACATTGTCATCTTTTTAAAGACTCCATCTGCTTCACACCAGCGCCCCCCGTGACTGCTATGTATATCTAATTCTTCCCGGATTTTTGCTTTTTTTTCTATTTTCGCTCCTTCCTTATCATTTCCCTTTCCCAGGGACTTAATCAGATAAAATTTTCCCTTTTTTGATTTTTTTAGGGCTTTCGGCTCCACGTTGTCGCGATAGCATTCATCTCCAGTTTCGCAATCGGAACTTCATTTCAAAATGTTTGTAGACGCTCTTAGCTCTGTATATCAAAACACATTAACGCCTGAGTGATTTTGTCAGAAAATTCCTTCGGTAAATAACAGCGTTAAGTAATAAGGGAACAGCGTCGGGACGCTTTTCCTGGGGGATCATCGACCAGTTTCCAGTGTCCTTAAAAAGGTGTACGATTTTCACGCTGACCACTTTTAAGGGTAGTTCTTTTAACAACAGGGTTAGGGACAGGTCAACATTCTTTTTTTTGATTTAAAATTCAATTTTTAATTCAATTCCTTCTAAAAGAGATTGGGAGAACATGGATTCACCGAATAAAAATGTTAGTAGTTATTTCCGAATTTACACAGTTAAACAAATACGGTATTGTATGTATTTTCTGTTACAGTCCTTCAAGTATATGACATTATATTTGCGATTTCGGCTTAATTTAAATTTGTTTGGAAAGTACGCAATTTGATAGCAGACTGGAAGTTGTAAAGAAATTATATTGTCCAGCAGACTTCCTTTAGAATGTAGTATACGTTTCGAACAGATGTTATTCCGAGGGAATGTAAAATTTCACGATTTAACATAGTTGTCTTTATTTTGAAGAACATTTGATTTTAAACTATGCAGTGAAATCAGAACCTAATTGGTTGGATACTTTTACTTAATTATATATTAAATCCAATCTATCCAATTTAGTAAAAATACCATTTACTTAAATTGGAAAATATACAAATATGACAAAGAAAAGTAATTAGTCAAGTTATTTTGGACAGGTTAGTTAGTGAACGAGTCAAGTTCACAACTCCACTTATTGAATATGTCAAATCTGTCGCAGACAAACAGTTTACTTGATATTAACATTGTTCTCACATCGATACCTATCGTCTTTCTAAACATCAGAAATGTGTAGCAACTGGTCTGAATTTGCAATATGCACCCCTAAGTTGGCCAATCAAATCAGCTCCATTTTCTGCATTGACGCAGATGTAACAAGTTCCAGACAGAGTCGGCATAATTGATATGTTTTAAATCATCGTAGATATAACATGCACATTGTTCATGTTATGTTATCATATCAAGTTCAGTCGTCTTTTATATCTTAAACGTCAGGAAAATATCATTTTAGTCTGGCCCTGGAAGCAAAATGCTTGCACCGAGGGAAGATTCAGTTTTGGTACATACATATCACGTAAACTGCAGACCTTAAGGGGAATTTGCTGCTGAGCAAGGTATGCATGGAAATTTAGCAGGCCACAACAAAGGCAACTCCTAGGAGGAGATACTTCATCACGTCCTAAAACTCTGATTGAATTAATCACCAGATCCAACTCGGGTTTGGTCAAAGGTTTCTTCCCGGCAAACTTTCCGAATATGCATGAGTTTTACTAATGAAATCCTTTGAATGAACATCGGGTCTCAAAGTCGAGCTGCCAGTTTTTCACTTTGTGAGACTGGTTTTCGTAACCGGGTCCTTTTGGGAAATGTCCCTGATATGACATTTTTATCAGGAGCTTATAAAGGTTAACACATCTCCGGCCGAGGTGCATCTGGTTTCTTTGCAAATATGCAGTGAACCGCACTCATGTTTGCCCAGTCGTTGATCCGTCCTGATTATTGAATTTATGAATGTACACAGGACATTAATAGGACCTTGGGTTCCATTTCGGTTCCGGCGCTGATTAAGGGCGTTGTGCACCTTTGCCCTGCCGAAATTCGAAGAGCATACAGAGAAAGACATGTTCGGCCTGGGATCTACGACTATTTGCCTGTGATTATGTCAATTGTAACACTGGTGCACAAAGCGACACGGAGTGCTTAAGTCCTAATGTGGGGGAAGTGTTTCAGTGCATTCGAGATTGCGGGCACAAATAATTGAGCATATAGATGGAATCTAACAAGATGGAGCATTTGGTTTCCGAATATATCGTTATCAAGGGTGCTTGAGCCTTTAACTTGTCAATTTGATTCTGTGTTGCATCAGGTTGATGAGAAGCACAATATAAGCACATAATTAATGACCGTTTACATGGGCATTTTCAAGCTCCATTTGCTTCGTTTTTTTGTTACGTTTAATAAGTAGTCCTTTGGCCTCTACCCCAAGAAAATTAGATTCTTAATTAAAATAAATAAGCAAGTAGAGTCTTTATAATTTTGAATTAATTGATATGTTTAAGTACATAGTACGATAACCAGCCTGTTTTCATCAATAGGCGGCCATTTGACTATAAGTTTATACACTGAGAGAAATTTCATTGGCCTACAATTAGTTCTTACATATAACATATGGCCATTGAATTTTACCACAAATATTCTCCGCGGATATTGTTTGAGATATTGATAGAGCATTTTCGGATCCTAGTAGTTAATATATTTTCTTTAGCGTATGCAGTTTTACTTTTACTGAAAGTTAATGTTGAAATATCCAATGAAAATTTCGTTGAATATTAAATATTCCCATTTGTAATAGAGCCTATAATGCTTAATAAAAGATGAACACTTTTCAAAAGCAAATGCATTATTTTTTGTTGCAACCCAACTTTTTAAATATGCATTACTATCAATACAAAAATTATTATTCAAATTTCTTTTAAATACATATTACTTTTTTAATATTATCCTTAAAAATGATACTTATTAATTCCAAAACCAATATCTATTTAATATTATGCGTTGCAAATTAAACTAAGGCACGTTAAATTAAATTAACTTAATTATTGGCACAAAAAGCTTCTGACTAATATTGGAACCTTTGAAACCTTTTAATATTTGAGTTAAAACGCTGACGGCAAATAACCCTAATTTATTAATAACTTTGTAAAAGTTCTCCATAAAGAGCAATTTTCTCGAGAGTCATTGAAGCAAAAGTTGAGACAAATGATTTGAAAGATTCCCCATAATTACTTACGGGTAAAGCCATTCTTTCGAAATGATTTGCCAACCCCCCGAATCAAAATGCATTAGCCCTGGAGGCAAACCGAAAAGTGCCAATCTTGTAATTTTTGCCCCTGTCCCCGCTCAGCACAACCCACCAAAGACGGTAAATGGCTTCGTAACTTTTCATCTCCGTCAAGAAATTTGTCACATCTAATTGGAGGTCTGAGGCATAAATTAACCACGACACTGAAACATGATGAATATTTCTACATAAAAATTTTTTTCCAAGTCGAATGGTATGAAAAATTAAACCTCCTTTTTGGGGGTGAAACCTAAAGGTAGAATGTTATTTTTCCCCCCTTTAGAAGACATTAGTCTTCTGTTGGCGGAGCTGAGATGCAAATTGGGGATGAATTTTCCTGTGAGCTACGAAGATAGGTTCACGCACTTCCAAGGAGGTCAAATTCCAAAAAGGGTGTGCATTGCCCGCTGCTAACTTTATTAAAATAAATGAAGGGGTCATTACGTAAAACGACTGACGCTTTTTATTCCTCGCCCCCCCTAGAAATGATAAATCGTATGCTATTTACGCAACTTTATATTACCTTATCCTCGATGGTAACCCAACTGAGCTAAAATATTAGATGTCAGAGAACTCGTGGAATTTCCTGTCTGGGGCAATATTAAGGTTTCAAAAGATTTCAAGCCCTGTCATTGCTTGATCCAAGTGGCTTAAATAGGTCGGTCACAAAATCTAATGTTACACAAATTTATCAATATATTAAAGAGGGTTGAAAAATACATAATATATAAACTGGGCATTTTCAAGTTTATATTTTTCAAATTCTAATAAAAATTACATATAAACATTTTGAAATATTTTTAAGTTCAATACCAAATTTTTGTCAAAATGAGTGATCCGAACGAAATACAATTCCAGACTTCTTCAGGCTTGGTTTTCGCATCAAAACATTGAAATTTGGAATTGTGGTCTTAGTTGCAAATGTTTTACACAGAACTATATGTATACCTAATCAGACACTAAACATTAATGTCGGGTCCTTCAAAATTGCAATCATTATGTTTATGGCTAACAGAGATTTTGATAACAATTTGCATATCTTCAACACGAAAATAACTACAAAGAGTGCTTAAAACTCCGCCAAAACTTGAAGTTATTATGGCGATGTTGTTTTAATGGCTCCGCAAACAAAGCGGGAAATAAGCCTCAGTCTGGTAGCGAAACGAAAACAAATAGAAGCGAACAACGTAAATTTAACTTGAAGCAACTTTGCCGAAAAGTTGCTGTGCCAGTATTGATTGCGGTCCCTTTCATGGTTTCCTGAATAGAAAATTCTGCTGAAAGTGAATATAGCACTTTTCCATTTGCTCCTCGACTAGAGCGCACCTATCCACAGCAACATGCAGCCGTCCTCGCCCGGCTGCAGAGAGTTCACCTAGACTTCTCAATTACACCCTCGGCGGAGTTTGCTGTACGCCGATAATATGTCTGACACGTTTGGCAAATATTTGAACAGGTTTCGACTCAAGTTGACCATTTCCGTGTTTGAAGTTTCTGATTGCCTGTTAATAACTCCACACCCCATTATGTCCTGCCGGCCCTTAAAAATTAATTCTGTGGAGTCCTGGCGACCCCACACTTTCTGCTCCAACAACAGTTCACACCTAGCCCGTAATGTTTTTCAACTTTCCAGCAGGGTTTCTTTGGTCCGTCCTCCGGCAGATTAATGACAAAACTTAATCATCTGAGAAATAGAAACGCAGCATAGGTATGGACCGGGTTTCGCCGGGTTTCCCCAGATTATACCCGGCTGCCGCGCTTCCATGAGGGTTCTAGACTGTCGAAAGCAACCGAAAGAACAAACGTTGAACATTTACGCAAGTCATAAATTACCGGTAACCGAGGTGGTCAAGGTACCTACAGTAGAGCTAGATGTACGTAGGTATATCTGAAACTAATGAAAAATTAGAATCCAGTGATATATTGGGGAAGAGATGTGAATGCCCCGGCCCTCAGCATATGCATTTGCTTTTTCAAGAAAAGGTTCTAACTGCTGCGAGCTGGCAGGAGAATTTTCCGAAAGAAAACATCCTGCAACTGTAAGTACTAGCAGTTGAGCTTAATGAACTATCTTCTTTATTCACTACTTTCCTAGAAAATAGGTTTCGTGTATCTGAAGCAATGTGTACGTATATGAAGTACCTACTCGTATTCAACTATGACATTTTAAGCATCGCATTCCATCCACATGCAGACTTTGTTAACGTGCTTTGTTTATATGATACCATAACCATACTACACTTGTTAATATCAAATTTCGTAAATTATCCAAGTAAATCTACAAAGACCGGTTTCGCAGTCCTAGCTTTAACAAAAGGATTGATTAAAGTTTAGCTTTAATATTCGATGCAGTTTAAGGTCTTTATCTTAGCTTCAGTTTGTTCTTTTGTAATAACTTACTAAATTTTCGAAGAATAACAGCAATTATAACTTACTTTTCTAAAATTGATTAGCAACCACTGTTTGTGTGAGCAAGTTAACTATTGTTCAGAAACAACATATATATAGTAAACAATCTAAATTTGCACATAAGTATGTAAAGGTTAATAAAGCCAACAATGAAAACTATTTTAACTAGGTTGTATGCATGTATCTATGAATGAAAATAGTTTATTATCTGATTGATCGATGGCGCAGCGCAGGATGTGTTTGGCACAATGGCTGCGGGCACTTTAGTTCACTGAAAATATACTTACAAATATTAAAGCAAAGGATAAAGTTTTACATATTTATATCTTCCTAAAGACTTATTAAAATACAAATAGAAAATTGTGCACGTTGTATGTAATTTGTCAAGGTTCAATATGAATTTCCTTAAATACTACTCATATGTGAAAAATTTTATTACCGACTAAATACGAGTATTATACGTAAAAATCACAATAGTTTTTACTTTAAAAATATCTTCAATATCTATCTACAATTTGGATTTAAGTTTAATAATTTTCAATCTAAAGTACATACATATGTATTACATAGTTTTCAAATATAAGATGAAGATCATAGGAATGAATGCTACAATAAAAAGTTTTAAGATTTCCGTCTTCAATTTTCTTACATGTAGGCACATCATTCCAACACTAGCAGAAGATTTTCGACCTGAACGCAAGGCAAAATACAGACGATGGACAATTACTCAAATCATAAATATAACCGAGGAAAATGTTCCTACATAAACATGTAGTCTACGAGCACAGAACATCTTGAATTAATTAAAAATTAGAAACCAGTGATATATGTATTAAGGAAGATGTATAAACTCCTTAATCCTCAGCGGTGCAGAGCATGCATTTGCTTTTTCAAGTAAAGTGAAAGAGCCTGTCTCCTTTCGGCTAGGAGTGGTCTGGCTAAGAAAACATCCTGCGAATGTAGGAGTTTTGTTAAGGCGATTCAAATCAGAAGTAGCCCGGGGCGCCTCAGAATTGCAAACTGAGCTCGTTAATTATTTCGTCCCAATCGATCAGGCCCTTCGGGGATGCTGGGGATATTTCGGATGCGAGTGCCTCTCCGTGCATCACCCATATAAGTAGCCGCGCTTGAAATTTGCATATTATTTCACACTTTGATTGAATATGTAAATGTCCGGGGATTCAATTTACTATCATAAAAGGACAGATGTATGCGCACGCAAAGGAAGAAAAAGTTAAGCTGTCGAGGTGTGCACGACCCGCTCGCCAAAAAGCCAACAGGGAGTAACCGCAAGGGCTAAGGGTGGGCAAACTTTTGATACTGTTGTGAGGCGCTCCTCAGAATTTCACAGTTTTTCCATTATCCCTGAAATCCCAGCTTCCCGCCCAGCCACTCCCAGGCGCTATCTGTCTAAGTATTTTTGGGGATTATTTAAATTGCTTGGGTATTGACTTGAATTGCAAACGAGGCGGCAATCCGCATGGGGTTTGGGTCACCCATCGGAATGAATATGCGACCGGGTTAGTCCTCTGAATATCATAACAAGTGTTACCCTTATTTCAGCCTTAAGTTTACATCTTTTCTTTTTCAATTTGTCCAATTTACATCGGAAATTATGTAAATAACTGAGGAGACGTAACTCGAGGCCGCGGGCTATTACAAGGACCAAGTTTTCAATTGGCACGGGAAATACAACCGCTCCCTTTTCTCCGGGGGATGCAACCCTGTTGGTTTGTCACTGGGGGAAACTCTCATATTTATTGTACGTGCTGCTTTCCACCGAGACGAGCAACACCTTCAGACGTGTGTGGGCGAACTTCATCCAAACACACCTGCAACAAATCGAAAGTGACGTAATGAAATCAATTTCCAATATATGAGTTTCTGCCTCCGGGATAAAAGGAAATCGAAAAACGCACCCAAGCTCGTCTCGTCACTTCATTTTTCCTCGCCAAAATCGTATCCAAAACAACGAAGCAATTTATATTCTGTTTCGAAACAAAAAGCCGAAACGAGATGAATTCTGCCGCCCAAGATCATCCCTTGTGTGTCTCCTCCGCTCAGGTGCTGGTTTATGAGGTTTGCGCAAAGTTGCCGTGAAGCCGCCGAATTTATTTCGGTTGAACATTTCTAGAGAATAGTTTCAACCTGTGCTGGATGTTGGTTAGGGCTACCCTCAATTCTACCCTTATTCCGATGCCGCTTCGGTGCCCCAGGCCATCAGACATGGAATTTTCGCGAGAATTACAAAATTGCTGCGATCCTGATTTGCTATGCAAATCAGTTACGCTTTGATACGTCTCTTTTAACCACACAGAAACAGCAATTTAATAGCTTTAAATTTTTCCGACTCCCTCTTGTTCCGAGAAAAAGTACCAGCAGAACAGCAAAAAACACAAAAGTTCTTAATTGCAATAAATTGTTCTAAAATACCTTTCAACATTGGTAGTAAAAATAAGTTATTTCCAAGTTTAATTCGTTAGTTTACATACTTGCTTTTTCAACAGTAACATTTTTACATAAAATACTTTAAACTCCACGTATTTTTCCAAATACTAAGAAACGATACCTACTACTTCATTTATTTATTCAGGTATTTGAATTCCCTGATTTTAAATTCTAAAATGAAATTGCTGTATCTGTGTCGGCTAATCGTTGATCAAATATAAAACTACTTTGGGATAATTACATTCCCTGAAATTCTAATATGAAATATCCTGAGAATTTCCAGTGACGAATACAAATTTTTTGCGTATTCCCCTATTTTGAGCAAATAAACCCTTGCAGCATTTTACAATTTTAATTAATGCTGCAAATGGGATTTTGTTTTATTTTGTTTGATAAAAAATCCATTAAAAAATGTAATCAGTATTTGTATCATTCAAATATCAAAGTAGTAAAATCAAAATTTGGAACTTGTTAAAGTTGTATTAAACCTACGTCTTTTCAAATCCAAACTACCGACTACAAAATTTTAATGTTATTACATTCAATCATTTTTAGTACATTATACGTAAATACGTATTAGACGTGAACGTTAACAATAGAAGATACAATTAACTATTTTGACTGAATTTATCACTTACAGGTGCACAATTTTCACTATAGGCAAATACTACAAAGCTATTCATTTGAAGAAAAATTCATCGAAAAGTGAATACCCCCTAATGAAAAAGTCATTTACAATAGCACAATATTGTTTTCTTCAGTTTATGAACAGTAGTAATAAGGATTTTTCAACCTTATTTAAGAGGTAGTGGAATGGTCCATAACGATTCTAATTTTAATTCGATTATTAAAAAAATGTATAAATACTCCTTAGCAGTAGCTGAGACTTTGATCCGATTAAGGGTCCTTGTGCCGAAGATGAGTTCAGGTGTCTTATTTAAATTGCCGAAGACAACGAAGGAATGAAACGAGTACTTCTGCTGAGCCGGCCGAGTATTGGAATTTCGAACCTGAAGCATTGCCATTGCAGTGCCACTGGAGCGTGATGAACATTGAATTACTTGCAGATGATTAGTTTCTTATATTTCAATATATTTTGATAAGGACGCTCTACTCAACTTGTTAAATCATCTGAAAATTCAAAGAGGGCCAAATTGAAAAGCGTTTTGCTGTTCAAATTAAAAACGGGGAGGGAAAAATATCTCCGTGTAACGTGCGGTGAGTGGAAAGTACGTAGGGCCTAGTTGCCGGGGCTCGGAGCAGTACGTGTAGGTAAAACATATATGTAACTAGACTTAGGGCCAAGGGAACAGGTGTGGCGAACATCAGTCTCACTAGGGTGAAGCCGGGGGGTTTCAGTCGTCCACTCGTTCTTGACAACCCCCAACTTTAAGGGCTTAGCTGCCATGCCACTGGCTGGGCTCGGCTCCCGGATAATTTCATATTCATCTCCACAGTCTCCAGCAGGGCTGCTGTGTCCCTTTTTAAACTTATTTGCGCTGAGTCCTGAGCCTTCCTGGGCTGCGGGGCTGCGGCTCCGTCTACGAGGCAAGTCCTCGCAATTTCAGCCGAAACATCCACCTGAGCCGGGGTAGGGCGCAACCCCACCCATCGCATTTATCCTATACGTCTTTAACCAGGCAACCTGAGGATAAATCGTCTTGGTGGCGGTAGAGAAATCCATTTTCAGGGCAACGGGTCTAAGCACACGTATCCTTTGAGCTCGTAAGACGCACGATTATTTTTACACCTCTGGCCGCGAAAGTTCCTGCCCTGCGCAGCCTACCGGATAAAATTAAATTGGCACTCACAACGGGCCGGTAATTATCGTTATGGTGTAAGGGATAAGTGCAGGTTCATAATTTAATTGTTAATTTTTCCAGCCGTCATTATCAGGAGTTTAGGTAATTATTGGGCTCAACTCCCTCGGCAAGATAAAATGCCGGATACATACATGACTAATAAATGAGTGTAGAAGGCTTTGTTTCGGCCCGTTTCGGGTGAGCAATATTTTCTTATGACCTTTTGTTAATGATGTCAGAAGCCTGGTTGGGTATGAATTAATGGCATCGTCAGAAGGAGCCTCTCATATTTGTTTGTGAAGGAGTATATTAGATCCAGCTGGAAAGCTGCTTATATATGGCCTCGTAATTCTCCTCTGATTTATATTTTCACATTGTTCTGGGAAAAGTCAGCAAATTTCAAGGAATCATAAAGTTATGTGCTTAATATTTGATGCGAGAACGTATCCAGTCTTTGTATCGCACGGCAGAACCACTTTCGAGCCGAAATTTGGCTTCAATCCTTAATTGGTTAATTAATTAATAGCACATATATTTCAGCAAGACTTAAGCAATCATGCCTTATTACTTCCTACTTTACCCTTAAAGCGGTTCGCTTTTTTATTTTCGTTTTGCTGTCGTACGAGACGTATGATAACTAGAGAAAAGCAGATGTTTAAGAAATTAGATTTGATATATGTTGTAGGTAACTATCCTTATGAGAATTATCAATCAACATAATAAAAGAAATAAATCTTCCTATAGCCAAGCACTTAGTAAAAAGCTAAATTAAAAATGTATGGGTTTTGTTCCTGGTAAGAAGTAAAGTCATGATACAAACTGAGTGCAAAACAAAAACATATTAAAAAATCATTTAAAAATGGAAATAACTCTATAACGATGGAGAAGAAGAATCCGCATATGGGTTCACAATTTACGAAATTTCATAATATGAAAATTGAAATATTTTTGTTTGTTTTCAATGCTTATTACGATTTACAGCACAATTACC
This sequence comes from Tolmerus cingulatus, assembly GCA_959613345.1. NCBI lineage: Eukaryota > Metazoa > Arthropoda > Insecta > Diptera > Asilidae > Tolmerus > Tolmerus cingulatus. The sequence goes on from OY390708.1 coordinate 6,377,193, forward strand.
TATTGTTGAAGTCAAAACATGTATAGGTACTTAATAAACTAAGTTTTTCCCAAAATTCAGTATTTAGTATTGTATTGTGCTTAGTTTTAAACTAAAAGCTAGCTCTGATTGATTGAAGCTGCTTTTAAAATTTTCGAAAATGGATGCTTCTTGAGTTTTTGTTAAGTTATAAATATTATCGAATTAAATTTACGTTGGAATCCAGGCTCATTAAAGTCAAGTAAATATTTAGAATTAGATTTAATTAATTCCTACTAATACCGCAACAGAATTATTTTTAAGAATAATAGTAATAAAAGTTTTATGAGAAAAAATTATACCACTTAAGTGCAAGCTGAAATCAAATAATTGCTCTTCCGCATTCCTGTGCATGCTTCCAGAAATTTAATTTTGTATCGTTGATTCAAAAAGGGCTTCATGCATCTGCAGATATAATTTCTTCCCGAACACTTTGGAAGTTGAAGAGCTTCATGCCGACTGCAAGTAATTTAGCGAATTGCATATTTTAAAATCGAGAAGTTCTTCAAAAATTAAAAGGCCTCGAGTTGCATCTGCAACTCTCGACGTCAGGTGGAGTCGAAGCGCCCCGGCAAAGTAACCCAGGTCCATATATAATGCAGGAGCAGACTAAAGCTGCTCCCTTTTTATTGCCAGGAGAATTACGAAGGATCCCCGCCATAATGGCGAAGCATGGCAAATTGACATGGAGCTCAGCAGACCTTAAAGACCGACGCAACCACAAGCGACGACTTGTTCCGTCTGACCAATAATGGTCACTGATTAATCAACCTCATAATTGATACAATGAACCATTTAGTGGGTGGTTGTAGGTGGCTGACGAGATTGCCTGCCCCTATTCCAATCAGAAGCGGGATGTTCGCCTAACCCCCGGTGTGGCTCCCCGATGAAGTTAGAAAAACTACCACCGTACGGTCGTTGGACACATATCGCCGTATCTAGCGATTCCTAATCGATAAAAGCAGTTAGGTAAATAGAAGGTCATCGTAATAAACTATTCCATTGAATTATTCACCTACTTCCCAAAATATATTGGAGCTAGGTGAATAATATATTCGTCTCCTGGGACTACATCGACTGCACGCATCAGGAAACAAAGTATTTACTACGGGTATCCGAGCGAGGAGGGCTCCGACGGCTGGCGTTGTTGGGGAGCTCAAGAAGCAACTTATTCCCTCTAACCCTATTATAAATTACGCAAGTTTGAAAATCCCCCTTAATGGGGGGTTTGATTCACTAAAAATTCTCCTTGGGGATTCCATGCGAGCCAGAGAATTGTGGAAAATCGTTGCCATTGCGATCTCTATTTTCTGCAATTTTATCATGCTAATAGCGGAGAAATTGCTTTTTTTTATTCAGTTAAATGCTTCTCCCTAATAATTTTATCGAAGTACTTTGAAATCATAGCGTTGGGCTTGATAGCGCTAAGGTTACAAACTTTCTGTAAAAGTTTTAAATTGAAGGCACCCTTCAAGTAAGAGAAAATCATCTTCGATATTCGAGCAAAATTTGGCAACTAAAATTTTATAATAGGATAGAAGTAGTAGAAATGATCTTAAATTGTCACTCAAAAACATTTGTAAAATTATTAGTTCTATGATATTTACAATTGTGAACATTTTCAAAGTAATGAACAATAATTGATAAGCAGAAGAGAAGGAATAATTTTACACAAATACATTATTAAGATATAACTCTATTCAGTAGCAGTTTTAAAATGGATTTATTTTTTCGGAATATCTTGAGTGAACATGATTTTAATTAAAAAAATTGAGAATGATATTTGGAAAATTATTTTCGGTTATAAAAATGGGTTTTATCGATCTCCCTTTAATTTTTCAGACATTTATGAAGATATTTTACAACGAATAATTTCCTACAATACATTTTAAGGAGTAGTATATTTATCATATGAAGCATTATATTCCATGTGTAAATAAAGGATGTATGTACATATTTTTTAATGAGAAATATTGTTATAAAACTATTACTTTCAATCTAAGCAAAAATGGAGTTTTGTTGAAATATACGTTAGTAAACTCATGGGTATAATCACATCCAATCCAAAATCACCGAGTCAAATTTCTATCTTGGTTTGAACTTTGTAATATAACTTCTGCATAAAATAAAGAAGAGAAAGAGAAGTTCAACAAATTGTTGTCGGTTTGCAAAAGAAAGAAGGTTAAAGTTAGAAAAAAAGTAGAAATAGATCTATGTACATAAATTCAGACTTCTAGCGTTAAATTAAAGAAGAAAGATTGGTTCATTTATTTCATTTCATTGAATGGGTTGTTGAACAGAGACAAGTTTAAAGGGTGGATACGCGAGTAGAAAGGGCATTTTCCCCCAAGAATCAAGGGAGTGCTGCTGACAAGCGGTTTCTTTTATTTCCACAATTAAGAACAAATAGGAAAGTGAGTGGCTGCGCAAATAAGCCCAATCCAGGCACACTTCTAGCTGACTGACATTCAGACAAAGCGAGGAACAAGTGATCCGAGCATAAGTCTAGATAAGCACTCCCTTCCTGACGTACAAGAATCCAATTTACATCGGTTTATTTGCTGGCAGACAATGTTCCCAAATAAGACTTTCTATCACAATATTTGCTCTGCCCTCCCAAAAATAGAAGCCCTTCATCGGAATCGACCTTCACATCTTGCGATTAACCCGGCTGTAGGAGCTGTGATTACAAACCCTTTCGTGATAGCGACTCGCAAAATTTGCATATGTAAGCGAAATGAATTTGTGACCTCTTTAGGGATATGCCGGGCTCTTTTCAGAGGAGCGCGCTCCAGGACGAGTTGAATTTTCAGGAGCCACTCGCTTTGAGTTGGGCGCTGAATGGGAAGTTCATAAATTTACATTGTATCGGATACAAAAGGGATGGGGGTCCTTTCAAGGTAGACAATAACCCGTCAGATTACAATTTCCAGTTGACGTGCTCCTTGGAAAGAAGACGCGCTTCCAGTCGTAGTGTGACGCTATTTACAAAACTATGGTTTTGATTACGTATCCGATGCGCTGACACTTCCCCGTTTGCGAGGCAACTTTGGTCCTATAAACATTTTTGTCAATATTGCATAAAACTTATGCTTCATGCTTGTGAATAGGGTGCAGCTTTAAGGAAATGGATCGAAAAAACTAAATTGTGTTTTAGAAGTACGTATTACATATACTTTAAAAAGTATGTGTACGAATTTTTGGGTTCTATTTCATACCAATGTCGAAACTGTGGGTTTTGGTCATGCATTTAATTCAATTTTGTTTTTGTCGACATACGATTTTTTCGGCTGGTTACTTACACTTAATTTTGTTGTTCTTTCTTAGTTTAAATCTTTGAGCATAATAAGTCTAATACCTTGCACGGTAATTTTGAATTTTTTTCGGCAGTTTTATATTATAAATTTTAAATATAAAATAGACCATTGATAATTTCAGTAAGATTTTTCTTGCATTTTCACCAATGTAATGCATATAATCGTCCAAAAAATAGTTCAGTTGTTTTGACAATTGTAAATAATCCTCTATTTTCTTATTGTTGAGTCATAAGAGAGATAACTCAAAGCCACAACTATCAATTTCGGTCATAATTTCTTACGAAAATAAGTGCCAAATTCGATGTTTAACATATATGTATATACCCACATTTGTGAAATAGGCTTAGTCGTATTTAGTCAGTATGAACAAATAAACCATTACTTAGTCTTCCAATGACCCATTTTGTACATATTACTTACCGTTGATGCGGATCGATAAATCGTTGACATGCCTGCGAACTAAAGTTGGTTTCAAATTTTATTTTTTTTTTATTTTGGGAAATAGGTTAAAAAAACCACAAGTTAATAAGGAATCTTATCACATTTATTGACTTTTCATTTTAGTTTCTTTTTTTTTAGAAAAAATTTTCTCATTATGTGATTGTCATACAAAACTTTCACATAAATTATAATACAATTCACTTTTTTGCCTTATTTAGTCTAAACCATAAATATATCTAAAAATCTATAAAAAAAAATGCATTCGGTTTAACTCCTAATTACTGACAATAAGCGAAACAAATGAAAAAACAAGGATTAGAGTAGATATCTGTTTTTTTTTTATTTTTTTTTGCCAAAAATATAATTTCGAAAAAAGCGAATATGTTTGTGTTTTAAACCTTCAGAAAAACTGTTCCATTCTTTTAAGCGAGAAATTAAGCGGATCCCAAAAACTTATACCACTAAATATCTCGCCGTCTAGAAAGTTAAGAGGACGTCGTGCCTGTGAAAACCTCAAACAACAGTTAAAATGGAATCTGTAATTCTCCTATTTTACATTTAACCTGGACATTTCGGTGACTACTTAGAAAATTAAGAGAGCTTGTATATACAGATCTGCTGAGTTTCTTTACCTACACATAAAATTCATTTTCGAATTCGTATTGAGTTTATAATACATTCATTGCATCCACAGTTTGTTTATTGCTACAGTAAGCATTCGCTTGGGAGAAAGCCTCGATCAGATTCTCGTTCCCTTTGGCATTTGCTCGTGTTACTCTCTCTCCTCACGGCTGCTACCCTTCTTCAAAATTTACAAAAGTAAGGTTTGAGTACGTTTTTTCTATTTGTCAAGTACCCTTCATTTTACACACGTCCATGATCTTAATTTGTAAGCACAATTTTACCTCTAGAATTATTGCTCACATTTAAAATTAGCTTCGGCTAGGTATTTAGCGTTTTTACAGCTGAACTGTCATATACTTTGATCCTAAGCTACGTTAAAAACTACTCTAGCGTATTTACAAGGATTAGCATTTATAACAAATTGTTAGCTCATTCGTTCGGTCCATAGCGTTTTATCTCGGCAATCAGATCGCGAGAAGAAAATAAGCTTCTAAGTTCATACACGTTTGTTTTTTATGAGAAACAAAGACGATGCGAAAAACATAACTGTTGCCGACATGACATACGGCTTACAAAATTTAAGTTATAAGCGGATTGTTCACCTTCTTGCCGAACATCTCCTCCATTAAAAAATTGAGTTCACTTCAATTGTAGAAAACAAATCAAAATATTGTCCTTGAAAGCTAAAAAGTCAGTCTTTTTGTTGATGAAACATAACCTGTTTAAAATAAATAAAAAATAAAACTATCGTTATGTCATCAGTATAAGAAAACCTTAAATATTTTATTCAGGAGCGAACAAAATTACATTTAATCGATCGATATTATATATTTTAAAAAGTGATCTTACCTAACGGTCAGACGTTTTTGTCCTGACTTGTCACTTCATTTATGTGTTTCTCCTTCTTCTCTTTTGCAAGGCAACTCTGTAAATACAAAATTTAATTTTGAAGTTTTAGGTCTCATAAAATTTGAAAATTAGACTTGGAAAAGGTTTTTTGAAAACACCAAAAAGGCTGTACAGATTCAGAACTTCTTATAAATTTAATCGAAATTCAAGAGTTTTTAGAGTTCTATATTCCAAAATCGATAAGTAAAAATGATTGCTAAATTATTGTAATCGATTAGATCTTTATAGAGTAAATTTTTGATAGAAAAAATTGAAGACAACTTTTTTAAGGTTTTGCACACTTGCAGAGCAAATGCTTTCTATTAAAATGGAAATAGCTAAAAGATAATACTTCAAATTTCGTCTCAGATCCTGTTTAAAAGTGTTTATTGCTTAGTTAAAATGGCTCCGATCCAACAAAGTAGTATCAAATTTAATTTTAATATTAAATACATTTGAATAGAAAAGATAAATTTTCGTTATTCTATGAATAAAATCCATTAAATCACGTTGCTATCATTTCAGTTAATTATGTTCTCAGGATTTATTTCCCTTGTTTCGAAATCAATACTTAATCGTATATAAAGTAGGAAAGATTTTAGCGTAATTGCTTAATTTGCTAGTCTTAAGTCTTGACTAGAGTAGCGTCTGAATGTAACGCTTACCACCTGTGATGAAAATAAATGAGATCGAAACTCCATCACAAATTATCGCAAACCGTGAGTTATCTTGTGAGTTTTATGCGATTCGGTATTGGGCTGCTGCTAAAAATACATACATATGTATATTGGAAAAAGAGAGCAATTTGAGTTATTATGCTGTTCTGTTACAACGAACCAGAGAGAGAGTGCGAAACGATCAGTTGGATTATTTAAACCGTAATTAAGCTAAAAGAAGGTATTAAATATTTAATAGCATGCTAAGGGGAGCTTCTGCGCAAACATAATTGGCTTATCGTTTCGTTGTTCGGTAAAAGAAGCAATTAGGCCTCGCTCGCCAACTCCCAGTTAAACCTGAGCATAGCCCAGCCCGGATAATGAAATGTGGAAATTCAACATAAATCGGGCAAAGAACACGGCAATTACCGCAGCCAGTGGCACTGGCACTCACCTCTTGTCGCTCCTGCCAATGTTTCATCGCTGACTTGTACTTCTCGAACTCGTTACACCAGTGCGAATAAATTTTCTGGTAGTCGTTCTTTTTGGTGGGCGGCGTACACCTAATTGCGGGTGGAACATAAAAGAACGAATTAATATTCTATTTACCGCTCCGCAGAGCATATTCGAACAGACGCCGCGCTGTTCATTCAATTTCACAATAATCCTTAATAGAAAAGCATAACGCCGCTCGTAAAACCCACCTGTGAGCATCGACATTAACGCTGTAGCTGCAGAGGAGCGTTCCGTCCAAGTAGCTGTCGTACCGCCCCCCGTCGCCCTCGTTTATAGAAATTATAACCAGGCCACCCTCAGACGTCTCAATGTACTTGGAGGGGGTGTAGGCGATTTCGTACCTTTTAGGGGTTGTTTTGAGATCAGTTAGTAAGGAGTTATAAGTCGTAAAGGCAGATGGTTTCTTTGAAATGTTTAATTGAAACATCTTCCCGATTCGTGGTACCCACCTTCCCTTCTCTGTCGAGTGGTGGAACCACCGCACCGCCTTCTGACGCCACACCTCCGGGACCCGGACGAAGCATGACAAATGCAGTGTCTGTCCATATGACGCTGTTATCTTCTTCTTCAGGACGCTCGTATCGCAAATGCCAGAGGTCTCATTGGCAACGTCCTACGCCGTGCAATGATAAGTGTTACGACCGAGATCCCATTAATCACACCGAAATGAGATAACTCACCTGAAGGAGCCCCAGTTGATAGGGCTTGCATGCCCCGGTATCCTTGTCCCAGCCACAGTAGGGGTCCTTGACACACCTGACGCAACTGTCGTATCTTCGGTTGCACATTGCCAGGTCGATTTGTTTCACGCTGTGGTCGGTCGCTATGTACAAGGAGCCCGTCTTTTGGCTTATTTCCATCTCCCTGATAGGCTCATTCTTTGCTATCTCCAGAATGTCCAGCAGGTTCGACATCCGTTGTCCGAACTTCAGGAACTGCACGATTTTATAAATGCTTCCGGTGTTCGTGCCAACGAAATACACCAAGTATTCGTGGTTCAGCTTCTCAATGCGGATCCTGGGGAGAAGTTGAAAGGGATAAGCAGTGCCGATAATAATTTAAGATGAACGCAGGTCTTGTTCGTTAGGAAAGTGGACAAGTAATCCTTTCTTACTAAAATTCCATTAAGTACATGTTTTTCTCTAATTTAAATGTCCACTTTATTTTAATAGTTAATGATCTTCTCCCGAAATATTAAATAAACTTTTTCGAACCTAGTATTTCTATTGTAAGTAAATAAAATGTTAATACGTATTACGTATTAAGACATGCGAAAAATAATTCACATAAAATTCGAATTTGGTTACGTTTTTTCCTAGATTAATTCTTAATTCTTAAATCCCGATTTCATATGAAGTATACATAATTAATACTCGTAAATAGCAGTCTGCAAAATTGCATATTTTTCATAAGTAGCATTCCCCAAATTAAAGGGAAATATATTCAGCACAAAATATGCATGACTAGCATTTTCCCATTCGTAATCTTACTTACTTACAATATTAGGGATCATTTTTGCTCTACTCGTTTAAGTCGCCGCACAGAAGTGACACTGTGACAGTGTCTTACTTACTTATCAACAACCAGCTTGGAAAGGATAACGTCCCGCTTGAAGAAAACAGGGTTTGCGAACTCATGGTCCACCGCCTTGTCCATTAGCGGATGCTTCCTGATAAAGTTCAAGACGGCGTCAGGAAGGCTGGACGTGTCGTTAGAGCAAACGCCAGGACGTGGCTCGGGCACTTTCGAATTGAGGACGGGTAGCCAAGCAGAGTTCGATGTGGCCTGCTCCTTGAATTTACCTGTAAGAAATAAAGTTAAGCATTGAAAGAGTCCTTTCTACTAAAAAGATTTGCGCTCTCAGCTCCTGAAAGTGTTATTATCATTAGTTTTTTAAACAACCTAAGAGCATGCACTTTAGCAGACATGTAAGGTCCGGTTCATCCTATTTTTAAAAGATACAAAAAATACTTCAAAGAGAATTTTTTACGTTGCCCTGCTATTCCAAATAGTCTATACCTTGGCACACTTAAGTTTTATGAGAAAAGCAGAATCTGAAGCTCTGAATGTGGAATAGGCAAACGAGATAAATCTTTGCATTTAATAAAAAATCTGAAAAAACTAAGATACCTTTAGGGAAGCAGGAAAACCAGGCTCTTGGGAGAATTGTAATTCATGAAAGTAGGTTACCTTACTTTATCTTTAGAGGAGACAAGAAACAAAGTGAATGTTTGCAAAACACTCCATGAAAAAAATGAGATCTCTATGATTGCATCCATTTTAATTTTAATTTTACTTAGGGTACATTTGGTAGGATACTTTTTTTTTTTATTTATATTAAATCTATTGATTGTACCAGTAGAGAATAGTTTTTAAAATGGAGTCTCCAGCTCTAGAAATTAAAAATGAGAATATTAAATAAGTTACATAATACTCTAAAATCGTATGACATTATAACAATTTTAAATTATCTACAACATGTCATCTGTATTTTGCTAGGCAAGATTTTCTGCAGAATATAATTAAGAAAGGATATTTATGTATTTTTCGATTTCTGAAAAAGGATTTTATTTCCGAAAAAGATAATTCCATAAAGAAAATTTTCTCTTTCACTAATTAAAATATTGCAAGAAATGCCAAAAGTTCAAATTGAGTGCCCTAATGCATAGATTTTACTTAAAATGCTGTAATATTTAACTTAAGTTAAAAATATAAAACACCTGTAACGTAAGTACTTTATAAGGTCACGTGCAACTTCGTTTTTTCTTTGATCTCTGCCACATTTGATACAGATTAATTCGAAAAAGAAGTCGGCCCTTTTAGCCCCAATCCAAAATGTTGTTAAAGGCCAAAGTGCTTTGGTTAAAGTTGAACTGAGTAAATTTTCCAGCATGACCTTTTCGTACTGGTTTTTAGGCTTTGCGAGATGGCTAATGATAATAAACCGTGAAACTTATTTTTATGCTAATACCGAAACGAAACAAGAGAGAGGCTCCGCTGAGAAATAACAAATAGCTGGAAGTCATTTCCGTTAAAATGAAAAGGTTACGTAGGATTGAATTATTACAGCACCAGGCCAAATTTTTCATCTTATTTTTCTTTGAATATATTTAAATAAACAGTAGGCATTTGCAATTACTTAGGATGAACGAATTTTTGGTTCAGGGCGCATATACCTACTTTATACGTCAGAAAGCTTAATGATGACGTATTTTTTAAAGATTGTTCGAATTGGATTGGGACTAGTTCGTGGCTAAAATATATATCAAATCGCAATTTTTGGGGCCACCTAAAGTAATTTTCAAAGCAATAAGATATTTTAATAAGCTGTTAATTGTATGTAAAAATTGTTATGTTCCTTTTATATGAAATGGCATTTCAAAGTCATTTTGCGTTTAATTAAAAGAAGCATAAAAACTATTTTAGTTTTTGAAAAACTTTGTTTTACTAATTGATAATTTCTTGTTATTTTTGCATTTAATGTTGGGAAAGTTTAAATGCTGAGAAATAAAATGTTTATACCTACCTAACTATTTATGTTTATAAACGGAAATAGACACATACCAACTCGTAAATACCCCAAGACTCGATAGGTATTGGGAGTATTTTAGAGTCTAAATATCGATTCTGGCAGGAAATGGTATTTTATTTTCGCCGAAAAGGTCCCATCAAGTACCTAACAGCTTGAAGTCAATGTTCGACAAAACAGTCCGAGTGCCGACCTCTTTTCCCTTAACGCGGCAGTAAAAGTCATCGCCGGTAGGAGTGACTAGCTGCTTCAATTTCGACATGAGGACCAGAACAATGCCAACTACCTCGCGGATCTGCAGGTATGAATAAAGGTAACTGGCGGAACCAATGATCCGCCTTTTATGGAAGAAGCGAATGCATCCGATCTTGTTATGCAAAGAGTCGTTTCGGGAGCCCCATGAAACTTCTTGTCTGCTGTCACGTTTTGTAGGGACATAAAGTGGTGCATGTGTCAACCGAAATGCGGTTTGGGCCCACTACCACTCGCTCGGATAAAAACTGCAGACCGCGAGGAGTGTCACTTTGGATGCGAGTCCTTCTGGAGGAGCATAAAAAGCTGGAGCGGAGCACCTGCAAGACACGTCGGGTGGGTCCTGCAGGAGCTGTTGGGACGGGGCTCGGACTCGCATCCCAACACCTCATGCAGATAGTTTAGAGGCGGAAAAAAGTCCCAACATGGGGCCCTTCGCGGGGCTCCCGTTCCCTTGCGGAGTCGCACTTACCTTCGAATGCCGCATTAATATCGCGGATGTCATAGCTGCATATTGCGGACCCAACAATGCCATGGGTGTTGGTCGTGAATGTCGCATAGAACTTGGTGTCGTCCGCGGGCATCTTGTAGACCGCCTGGATCTCGTTGAAGTAGAATGGGAACTCGCTTGATATACTGCAGTTGATGCGCGCCTTTAGGTAGGTCGCCCAATTTTGGCTGGTCATATATTTGCCACCTTTATCGTTCTTGCACACGCGGGCAATTCGCGAATATATCGCCTTCCCGCAATTTATGTACTCAACGGCACGTTCCCGGAAGAAGAAGTAAACGTAAGCGCCAATATCGAACGATCCCACGAAGTTCGGCTCTGCGAAGCGAAAAAGAGATATATTAAATTGCGGAAAAAGAAATTAAAATGGGAAATAATAGATTGGTCCTCCAGGGCGGCAGTGGCGGCCGAAGAGCGGCTGGCTCGGGACTCCTGCCCGGGAGATAGGGTGTGATTAATGACTGTCCTGGATGACAGTGGTAAATTGCGTCCAGCAAATTATTTCCTCCCCCAACCCCATCCGGGTAGAGCTGACGGACAAGACAAAATCTCCCGAAATAAATCAGTTTAAGTTGAAAATCGAAATACACTATGGTGTACGGATTTAGAGCGCTACGCCCCCAACCACCATGCGAAATTGCGCTCTAAATGTCAAATTTATTAGAAGAGTGTCTCAACGTCGACTGCACGGGACGCCGGACGCCGGACGCCAACGTCCAGAGAAAAAGTGGACATCACGGAATAATCGGATTTTAAACGCTGCACTGGACATCATAGTGCACAGTCAGCGAAATTTTAAAGTCCCTCGACTTCGACGTGCAATTCGATTTCCTGCAGGTTAAAACTTAGCACGAAATTGCTCGGGGAATTGATGTCTGTCTTAATGCTTCGGCCACGAGCTGCTGAAACGCTCCTCCAGCAAAATACTTTTCTATTTAAACTCTAACTCTTATCCGTATTAAAAAATACGCCAAAGTAGGGTACATAAAGCAGGCAAGGAAATGGTTCAAACAACATAATGAACAAATGAAACCTTCATTGAAGGAAACTAGCGTGCAGTTAGAAAATATCCTCAAAATACATAAAAATGTCTACAACTACTTTTCACATAAAGACCTTCATTGGTTCGTGGTGGATATAGACCCACAAAAATTAATATCGTCCTTTTTAATGAAAACCTATCAAACATTTTTATGGAATCTATTAAAAATTATATTTTTGCAATAAGAGCTACAGGCTCAAGTCTTTCGAAAAACATTTTTATGTTAAGTTTAGTGAATGCATGTTTTATTATGCACAAATCTAATATCTAGCTTGACATGAGCTTTCTAATGAAATTCACATAATTCAATACAAAATTAAAAAATGTAAGCATGGAAAAGTGGTGTTGAGAATTGAAGTGAAGGAAAATGCAATCGAACTTAAAAAATAAGCGTTATTAATATTTGAATATACATTCTATTTTAATAGTTTATCGCTTCTTTTCTTACAGCAATAACTTTTTAAGTGATATACAATTGTTTTTATTGTTGCCCTTTTATATTTCAAAATGATTCTAACCTACACCACCATAAAACTCAATGAATGCAAAAAAGTTGTTTCTTTCAAATATAAACAGATTGGTCTTAAATTTTACATCGCAATTTGTTCCTCTTGGCTGCAGAGGCATAGCCAATAACACTTCGCATTAATAAGAATATCAAAGGGGCCCAAATGCCGCGATAAAAGACGGAGCAGGGGAGAAGAACGTTGTATTTCAACAATGATATAATTTGCTCACTGGAGTTTGTTTTCGAGTTCATTTCGCCTTTACATGCCCAATGATTTCACATAAAGCGCGCTGCGTTTCAAAAGAGCAGGCCATTCATCCCATTGTAAGATGGGCACTGAAATCTTTAGGTGAGTAAAAATAAAGGCGTACAATGGGCCTTTTGAGATTTTTCAATAAAAATTCTGCTGGGTTCTTCTACCCACTCTGAATACCTTATATGCTTTCTGCCAGAAACCCCCACAAGAGCAACTTTTTCTTTAAGCTGTCAAAACTTAGAACGGGTAAAAAAGAAATATTATTCTTTCCACGTATAGCAAAAAGTTACGAGGAAGAGCAGTTTTAAAAACTACTGCCAAAATTCGGAAATTTATTGCACGGTGAGCTTCATATTTGTAAAACCACCCGTAAAATAATTTAATTAATTGTTGAAGAACACTGTATATAAAATTATAAGAACTAGAACTATCCATCTTTACGAACAACGTGAGAGAGGGTTGGTCCTTGAAAATCTTAGATAATTTTCAAACAAGTTATCCTTAGTTCGAAAGGAACTTGCAGTTATTGAAAAAAGCTGTCTGACAGTAATTTGAACCTAAGTAATCCTCTAACGCTGCTCTCATAATCTTCTTCAAAGTAACTAAATCCATAGTTTGAAGTATTATTTATTACTACTTATTATTATTTAGGTACTTCTTCCAGTACCCTGTGACATTGCATATTTAATTAATAATCTAATAGTTCCGAAGTTTCGTAAAATTTGTGTAGAATATTATGTCTTATTTGGCAAAAACCCACTCCATTATTGATCTGACTATGTTTGACGTTAATAGGCGTCAAAAATGTACTACAAAATAGCATGTATCTCTTTGGGTGAGAAAAAATTCAGAGTTTCATTAGTTACTCTACTAATTAAATTAAAATATCGTTTGCAAATAGAAATATTTACTCTCTTTCCATCCTGGTACACTTATTTTTAGATATTTAAAAATATCTGCTCAAAATTTTACGTTAAGTTAACGTTTTCCGCCAGGATAAGAGAGCGGAAAAGGTATGCAATTTTTAGCTGACAAAGCGGTAATAAATTTGAATAATTAAACATCTGAAAGCATTAAATTTGCACCACTGAAGTTGGCCAACAAATCTTCTTAACAAAACGCGACGGGGGTGGGGGTAGGAGTGACCCAACCGCACGTCCCTTTGGACGCCTGTGAGAAGGTAAATGTTTTTCCCCACCATGAATAAGGAAAATGAGACGTCAGAATAGGAAGAATATCACAACTTACTGTCGAGCCATTTCGAGTCGTATTTGAGTGTCCTTTTGAAATTATGCTCCTTCCGGCCGGATGTTAAATTATACAAATCAGGCCTGAAAATGACTGAGTCGGCTTTCGTGAATTCCGCATTTGTGCCCGAATACTGAAAAGAAAAGAAAAAAAATACGAAAAAAATTTAGCAATTTTATCGCATCAATAAAATCTAGCAGCGTGGGTGGCCAGGCGGAGAAGCTGAGCTGAAGCCCCAGGACATTGAAAAAGCCTCCAACTTCCTGGGAGTTTGTATTTGCTTCCGCACACAAAGGCGTTCGCCTTTTAGTGTTTTTATATTTTTCCCTTCGGCCCTTGCAATCGCACACACGTACAAATTCGGGGGAGTAGGCGAAAGGGTGGGGGTGCTGGAGCGGGGGCGGGGGAATACTAACCAAGGCAGGTAAATCGCCCGGATTTCCCTTTTCCACGTAAACGGCCGTCGAGTTGTCCAATGGGTCGTACGGACATTTGGCGATGCCTAAACCTATTCCTGGCACGAATTCAGATCTCGGTAAATGTGTTAAGTTCGACTGGAACGTAAAAAGAAATCGAACATTTGTCAATTCTAGCCCGCTTTGTTTTTGGCCGGCGGCGGCGCCCTACTTACAAAAATCACATAGTCCTTGGGATTATGAGCGTTCGTGCCGCAGATGTACAACCTGCGGCCACCTTCCATCGGCTGAATTACTCTGATGTGATTTCGACACTCGAACAGCTGAAAATAAGAAGAAGAAGTGGAGATCGTCTTTAAAGGGTCGTCCTTGATTTTTCCTTGTCAATCAAAGGGCTCACCTCTCTCTTTCCTTTCGAGACGCAGTTGAGGATATCTGATCCTGTGGGCTCCAGGATGATTACGTCTCTCTGCAAATAGGAGGGAGCAAACACACACAGTTAAATGGATTTCTGGAATATCTACGTCCCGCGCACGGGAATAACCTTTTATGCACGAATAACGAAAATTTCACGTCAAATAAAAGCAATCGTGAAGAAAATCCCCAAGTATTAAGGGATGGCGAGTGAGGAAAAGTTTAGGGGATTTAGCTAAAAAGTCAGAAAAAAATACGCTTCGTATTAAAGCTGAAGCATTACGGTCGTAAGTTAGTCAGTCAGTTCCACGGTCAAATTACTCCAAGGTGGGGAGCTAATTTCGGAAAAAAAGTCATAGGAAATTTTATGGCTTTTGATTTAGGATCATCGAATCCAATGGCCCTACCTACAGTAAATTCATCGCAAAATTTTAATTTTATGTTAAATCAAGTTTACTGCAAAATATAAAAACTTCTAAGAGATATTTCACCTTTAATAAAAATTAGATAAAATGAAGCTTTTTTATAATTAAAATAGAAAATCCATAAGATTTATTGACTGTAACAAAATTTTGAACTTAAGGTCTAAAAAATAATCTTCGAGACTTTTTCAATACAATTACAATACACCAGAGAACGAAAACCTTATTAGAAATTCTATCCAGCCTTAAATATTTTATTTTGATCGTTTACAAAGAGACTTTATAGCCACTTGTAAATGGTCGAATTCAACAAATCTCAAAAAATGAAAAAATACAATGCTAAAAGATTTCGGAAGAGCTGCCATTTGTTGTTTTACAACAAACCAATATTTTGGTCCTATTTTCACTTATTAAGTCGACAAGTTTTGCGAAACATAACAATATCACTGTTGTGTTTTATGTAGAAGGAATAGACTCTCTAAAGTTTAGCAACGAAATTCCCAAAATTCGAAAATAATAAA
The DNA here is from genome assembly GCA_959613345.1 of Tolmerus cingulatus. Lineage (NCBI taxonomy): Eukaryota > Metazoa > Arthropoda > Insecta > Diptera > Asilidae > Tolmerus > Tolmerus cingulatus. Next base: position 6,392,772 of record OY390708.1, read on the forward strand.
TTACAGTGCTGTTGTTTATTAAAAGCTTTTCCCATTAGTGTAATTAATCAAGTGAAAGTTACAATCACGGCATATTCAGCCCTGAAATGCGCACTTAAAATAACAAAGCCACAAAAGGCGAGAAAATTAACAAATCGGCGAAAGCCATTTAGGCGCGCACATAATTCACCAGACAGAGGGATTGACTCATCGAATCAGCCGGAAATAAGGACGAACGTGTGAGAGTCCCTAACGTGAGTTCGTCACATTCAGAAAACAAAGTGACTTAATATAAAAACTTTTCCAATAAGCAATCCATTTAGGGACCTATCTTAGCACTAGCGCTCCTGATTCGTCAATGGTGTAACCCGGAGTTGCCCCCTGTGCCCCTCTACGTCTAAACATTTTGGGAAAGTTTTCGAATTCCCCGGCGAGGACAGTCGGGGAATTTATTTCAATTCTGTTTTTGCAGAAAATTTAAAAGTTTCCCTGTGACAGGTTCCACAAAGTCCAAGTTTATCTGAAAGGTGTTGAAGGTGAGATTAGGCGGAATTCGGGTGCGGGTGCGGGTGGGGGCGGCTTCAAAAGTGCTTAAAATGTCAATGAAGGAAGTTCTGTTGGAAGCTTATAAAAGTTGGAAAGCCATGCTTACCTCGCATACTGATTGGCTGATATTCTGCAGGTTGAGGCGAAAAACTCGATCCCTGAAAAAGAGTAAAATAATTTTTTATTATTTGATGGTCTGTGTCCACTATAAATTTCAAGGAGACAGGGGACTTACATAAATAAAAATTCAATTAACTATGATGTCACATAAATTGATAGGCCGCCCTCATAAAAGTGAAAAATTGGTCGCGGATCCCGCTTAAATCTCAAGCGTTCCATCATCCCTTAATCCACTCCGACCTCAATAACTGTCCGAAATATTTGGCCACAAAAATAAATAAGTGCTTGTCAAATTTTGACAAATGATGCGATTCCTTAATGAAGAATTTACTTCTTATTAATTACCCTAATTATTCAAATTAAATTTCACCCCGGATTCGTTGAGGTCGCCGCTTGCCCGCCGCTAAGAAGCCGCAGAATCAACTTGAGCCATCTTGGGAAGGGTGCGATGAAAATCTCTCCTCAGGCCTTTTGTTGAAAGTACGGCTGAGACCATTAATCTTAATTCAGAGTGGGCAAACTTTTATGTAATTTCGTGGCGGAATTTTCGATTCGTTGGAGATAAAAGCGTACTTCTTTATGTTTTTGAACAACGGCCAGACTATCCGCAAACAATCTACATACAAATTAATGTGACCAGGACTACTTCGAAGCAGTCATTTGTCTTATTGCCGGACGCTTCCTGCTTCAGTGGCTAACAATGTTAAAATACTTTTCAATGGCATATTGCGTAGGTCCACAGTTCATACCCACTTTCTTTAAGTAGCAAATTCCACCCCTATGATGATGCCATTTGTTGTATTGTCCTATTTATAAGTTATTTTGAAGCTGAACAATGCAAGCAATAATTTGTATCCTTTTGTCTAAAGTTTTGGATATGACAACTCGAACTTACCCTACTCCTTGCCACTATAATCGAAAAGATTGGAAATCGAATAAAGATGCTGTGGTTTCGTCCGAACCAAAACACGATTGAATTAACTGGCCGAGAAATATCAAGATTGCGTCTGAATTAAGAACTTGACCTTTCCGCAAATGATAATAAATATATTACATTAATTCACTTTTGGTTCTAAAAATTATAGCAAATGTCTGAAACAGCTCAAGAAAAATTACAGTTTTTCCCTCAAAGTAGTGATCACGAATATAACTGCTATTATTTGCAAGATATGATTCAATTTTGTCTAAAAAAGTTTCCAAATCTAAACAACGTCAGATAAAACAAAAATAATATAGGTACTTATACTTTTAAACCTCTTCGCTCTATTTAAATTATTGTAATGAAATTTTTTCCCAATCATGTATACTGATCTGAACTATTACAACATTAAAATGAAGACAATTTTATTGTTTTTTGCAAGGGCTTTTTATGTGCTTCATACATATAGGTACGTATAATGTACAAGCATAGCGCATAATTCTAAATATAGGGATACGATTAAATTGTACCTCTGAGTAAATAAACAAATATAATAAGATCATATAGCTCAAATGATCTAACAAAAAATGTAATTTCAGTGCAAGTCCCTTCCGCTCCTCGTCCTTCGTATGCGCCTATAGTTTTTCATGCATTTTTAGAAAAATGACATGAATTACTTACAATAAATTACGGAACAAAATGTGGGTTATTTCGATAGTCTCAGGTTTTCCTAACATCATCCTCGTTTTGATCCTTATCTTCTAGCACTTCTTGTATACGTCTACGGTAAATATTTGGGGAGAGCTTTACCATTTTCTGTAGCCAGAAAATTTATTAAAGTTAGTTGAAAATTTCGTTATGAAACAAGACACCAGTGGGAATAGCACATTAGAAAAAGCTACAGGGTGTCAAGTTAAGCGAATATTACAGTATACCTATGTAAAACGAGATATATTTTCTTAACGTTCCCTATACTACACCTATGTATATTGTATAATAGTAATAGATATATATTTCAAATTAATTAAGAGATTAAGATACTTACATTGCACCCACGTAAATAGCATTGTTGGTTTCATCGAAATAAAACGTCTTGTAGTATAACTTCCCGCAACTAAAATCCCGTATATGATCTGGAAAGAATAAAAATATATTGTTATAAAAAAGTATCTGCATTTTGAATTGCTATTTATATGAAAGACATTTTTCTCAAAGCACTGCACGTTCTCCAGAGTAAAAAGTTATAAGGCTTAAGTGCAGTTGCACTGAATAAAGCGTTGAAGGAAAATATAGAAGAGCCAAACGCTGCCTCTGCAGACGGGAAAAGATATTTAAATTAAGCCCGAAATGATAACTACCCTCTTTCGGGGCTCATAATTAAAGATTGTGAAAGCAAACGTCTGACTGTTATTAAAATGAAGAAAAAATGCGGTGGAAACCCGGCAATGGCCACTTTAGATGCTGCGCTGCAGGTAGGACCAGCCCAGGAAATTTTCCCATATCCATTTTCATTTTCGTTTTGAGCAAGTCCGCGCCGGAGCCGGGCTCCTCCGCCGTTTCGTTCTGATTCCGACTGATTAATGACATGAACATGGAAATTCCATAGGAAGTTGAGCCGAAGTCTCATTAAAATTTAACTGAATTAATCATAAAAGACCGCCATTCACCGCAGGGATGTTATCTGCGGCTAAATACTCTCCCGCGCGCAGAATGAGGAAACTTTCGGTCTCGCGCAGACTGTCCCCGGGGAATCGGTTGAGGTTGCCCTAAATATTTAACGATTTCCCCCCTTTCGCCCGCCCCTTTCTTGAGCACTTTAAAAATCCTTAGTTAATTTACGATAAGGCATGTCTGAACTTTGCTAATGACCTCCTTTGTCAAATGCCAGCGGATCAAGGAACCATCCGGAGGTTCGCAGAAGTTGACAGGACTTTTCCTCGGGAAAGAAATTGAGAGCGAATGTTACAACAACGACTGCCTCGCATCAGTGCGCATTTGTCTTAATAAACTTTCGCAGATTTATCTCAGGTGCATTTGTCATTCACTTGGCGCGGCGCGAAGAAAATGCTGTCTCCAGTTTTTCCGAGGGCGTTCAACGTGGGCGAAATTTACCTTAAGCATTCAACTGACTTCAGAAGCGGAGTTTAAAAGGAAACTAATGGAACAGAGTCTGGCCTGGGTCAAGCACCCGGACCCTCGTTATAGTTGAGACATTAAAATTCAAGCGACATCTTTCTCACCTTTAGAAATTTTCCCGACTTTTCACAACTCCGAAATTCGCGATTCCTTTCAATTTAGTCCCTATATCTATGAAAAAAGGGTAAACAGCCAAGTGGAGCAGGATGCTTCTTTGAGCAATATTTCCATGCGAATTTCAATCAATTTCATGCGTCAACGGACAGCCAGCGCTATCCTGCCTCAATCCAATATGCGACGGCATACCTTCGAATAGGAAAAGCATTTTCCCAAATCAGAAAAATTTCACTTATCTTGTCATCGCGTCATACACTCCGGCTGCTGCACGTGCACAAGCCATGACAGCTGTCAAAATATTTACCCTACGCCAGGATATGCAAATAAGACCGGTGCGCTCCACAAGAGTCGTGAGATTATGTGCACAGGTACTTACGTGTCGTTGCCCAACGGAAAGTCGCTGAATCCTGTTTGGGCCGAAACTCTAAGAAAAACTTTTTAAAGCTGAAGGAATAACTTTAAATTGATGAATTTCAAAACAGCTTATACATATGAAAGGAGTTTCTAAATTTGAAGGGAGAGTTATTGATGCTTTTATTACACCATTTAAAGGTAAATTGAAAATCAGATAGAGAGAAAACTTAGAAAAACTTCACATTTGCACATCCTAAAGATTTAAAAAATACCGAAAAACAGATATCGATTAAATAATTTCAATTATCTTAAGCTTTATTACGAGAAACTTTAGGCATTATGTCTCCTGTCCTTCTTAATATGCTTCCTGCATTCGTATTTATGCTTCGGGCACTTTTTTAAGGACTAGAAGTTTATTTCTGAGAATTCCAATTACTTAACCGATTTCGCAATGTTCTAGATTTTTGCAATCAGGTTTATGGAACGATGGACCCCTTCGTAAGTAACGATGTAGGTACATATACTTATCGGAAATCGGCCAAGGTGTACTAATTAAGTAGATATTATCTAATTTTCTTCTTGTTTTGTTAGCTATAGGTACTACGCTAGTTATTTTCTTGTGAAATATTAATAATATATATTTCAACAAATTTTGTTTTTGTGAGCCTATACAGTGAAAGTTTAAAGGCGACGAAATGTTAGTAAATAAAAATAAAATATGTATATAAATTTAATATTTTATGAAGAAGTTTATCTTTCACATTTCATTATTTATATTCATTATAAGGGAATCAATTTTTACCATAAAATGAATGGAACATATTCAGTTTTTGGGCTTATATTTTTGCGAAATCAGGAATATTTATTTTTGCATAGAAAATTGAAGAAAATGATGCACCATTTCTATGAATTTCAGGAAAGGGTTATTGGCTCAAATTGAGGTTCAGATCTCTTGAAAGGTTTTGTTGGAATTTTGTAGGAATAAACATTTAGGGTCAAAAGTGTTATATATGCAACATAGGTTTGTCGGTCGCTAATAATTCCTGAGTTATCTGTTATATGTTTTCTTTAATAATTTGGAAAACTAAATCTATTTTTACCCTTTGAGATGTGCCTATATGTGTAATTTTCAAAATTTGTCACATCAACTTCTATAGATTAATTTATCTAAATATACTCTCTAAAATGTGTTAGAATGCTCTTTAAATGCGATTTTATCTAAAATTGTTTAACAAAGGGCCATTATATTTTGTAGTTCGACTCTATGATATGGCAGTGAAAATAAACGGAAAATGTCCCTCAAATTGATGCCACCCACCTGCGGTCTCACATGTTACATTCACCAATTATTTGTAGCCCGAAATGCAATCGAAATAGGTTACTGGAGTATCGCGGTTGTTTTAATGATGGGGCTCTCACATAACCCACCAAAGTGCTTTTATTCGAACATAATCATCGGCTATAAAATTAGTTTCTAACAAGATAAAGCAGCTACACCAGTTGCTGGTCGCCACAGTGGGGTGTGGGGGTGTGGTTGTTTGTCGACCCGACGGGGAGCGTCCGCAGACAGCAATCCACTAGAATAGGGCGCATCAAATATTGCTAAATATCAATGAACTTACTAAGCTTAGTTTGCGACTCAATTCAATGCCGGAGTTGGTCGAAGGGCCGAAACGACCGCAACTAGCCACAAAATATCCCCAGCCAGCCGAAGGGTATCTGATCCCTCCCCATAAACAATATCGGCCCCAAATACCTCTAATACACACGAAATGAGATTCCTTAAGTTGCCCTCGGACCGGATTTTGTCCTTCTTATCAGCTGAGCTCTAAGGAGGGACGACGAAATGCGAGTCGAGGACGAAGGAGGGCGGCTCCTAAAGTGTCGCCTTTATTTTCCATTTAACTTGTTAAACGGGGGCCCAGACGAGCTCGGGCTCCGCCGGCCGGAATTCCTCCACCCCCTCTTCGTAATGAAAGCGTGGGTGCGAAAATGCTGAGGGCTAAGGGCTGGAGGGAATTTTTTCTTTGGGGGCGATAAGCACAAAAGGAAAAAACAAGAGGACGAGAAGGCTTCTGCGAATGCACCTAAGTGTGGAATTATACCTACATACGTCACGATGAATAGGGAAAAGGTTCACACGTTCCTCGTGCGAGGGCTCGAAATGGAGGTTATTGATAAAGTTCCCTTCGGGACCCGGTCGTCCTTTCTACCACCACCGTCGCCGCCAGCCGGCGGATTTAGTCTCCTAACGAAATTTGTGAACAATCAATTTCCGCCTCGGAAAAAGAAAAAAATTTATATACATATACATACATATATATTTTTTCTTCTTGCACTGTGTCGCCGGGAAAGCACTCAAAGAAATTGGAGCAAATTTCTATTTGGTCCAAGAAGGATGCGGTGCAAGTGGCAGCAGAAAGTACTCCGCCGCGGGCTTGGGAACGGGACCGGGACCGGGAAGTTGACGATGGCGGAACAAAAGGAGCAGCGGTGTACGAAAGCCAGCAACAATGGCCGCAACATACGACTCTCCGGCCGCAGCATCTTTTCAATTGGACATCCTCCTCCGGATCTGGACCAGCCGTTTGTCTTTCCATATGTGCGGCCGGCAAATCGATATGACCACGTTAAAGCGTTCAGAGGCGATGCCGAGTGCTTTTATCCTTGAATGGCATTATGCCATGGTGAAAGCCTCTTCAGGTTTATCCAATTTCAGTTTACCTGCAACTCCTACGCTCAGTCCGAAGGATAAAATTGATGTTGTGGCAAATCCGGGCAACGTGCTTTCGGGGAGTCTAGTTAAATCCACAAATCCAAAATCTCGCATACACCTTTTTGGTTTATGCTGTACATATCTTATACACCCGTATATTTCTAAATTGAGCAACATAGAAAAACATACATCCAAGCATACTTATCCACGTAGATCGGGTGGATGAAACATTCCGAATCCAACAAAAAGATCCGCGCCGGATGTGTGTGCTTATCATCAAACGATTTCGTTTTTATCAGCTCGAGATGGAGCTTCTTTTCGAATTAGACTATTGAGTCTGATTTCCCTCTCCTGGTAATAGGATAATGATGTTTCGTCTGCTCCAGACTCACGTACTTCACTTTCAACCATGGGAATCTCCTTGTGGGAGTACAGCGTGATTGATACGGGGACTCAGGGGAGATTTCCAAAATATGTTAGCTATAAATCACGAATTGGAAATAATATTCAAAAATAGAACATGATTTTAAATTTAGATTGCTGTGGAACACATTTGTCCTCAAGTATTTGCTTTAGGTGAATTTGTAAAACTAAAAGCTCTTGCTGCCATTTAAACTTAAGTCAAGAAAATCTTTGTATTGAAATATGAACATTATTTTTTATCGATTTCTTCACGTATAGTATTAGGAGAAAATTAGTAAAGCTTCTTCTCCGGTAGACATGCATATTATATTTTTTAAAGACCGATATGCTCATTAAGTAATCCAATATTTTCAAAGTCGATACCAAAGTATAAATTTGATCTTTTTATTGTTAAGTGAAAAATGTTAAGTAAATTTTATTTGAGACATATAAAATTTTCAACTATCCAATACTTTTATTATAAAATACATAGTAATCCGAAATTCCAAAGACAGCTGTTCAAATAATTTGAGCACTAACAATTTAATCAAATTTATGTTATGTCATTGCTTTAGAACCAAATAATGGAATCATTTTAAATCTTTATCTCGCTGGTAGTTCGGCAAATAAAAATAATGTGTCGTGGTTAAAAATTCAGCAGTTTCCTACAATAAGAAATATCAAAATTTAAAATTTTTCTATGTGTTAGTTTGGCTTAGATAAAATTGTTAATTATGCCTTTTTGGGAAGGAAAAAGATATCAATTGGAAAGATCTGTAAAATTCGACGAAATCATGAAGGCGTTACAAATTGGACCGGTCCTAACAAAAATGGGCAACACCGTTAAACCAATTGTTGAACTTTCGCAAGATGAGGACTGGTACACGCTGAAAACATCTACTGATTTCATGGAGAGTGTTATCAAATTCAAAGATGACGAAAAATTCTATGACGAAACCTTTGATGGCCGTAAGGTTAAAAGCATTTGCACATTTGACAGTGAAAACAGACTGTTCCACATACAGAAAGACCATAAGATAACTACAATTATTCGTCAGTTCTGTGAAGAGGGAATGCTTACAATAATCATGGTTGATGACATAATTTGCTGCAGATTCTACAGAGCTATTGAAGAAGAAAACGAAACAACTGAGTAAAAAAGAAAATGTCTACAAAAATAAGCTTACTCCACCTACATCAGGCAAAATTCTTAAATCAAGTAAATGGAATTTGTTGAACGACCAGCTCGAGAAAATCCTTGAGGATGACATATCATTGTAACTACAATGTGTAAAACTTTAAAATCAACCCAATAAAACACCCATTCCTGCTTTTTAGACAACTTATGTCTGTACAATTTGATTTTCCTAATTTAATTTAATAGATTTTTTGTTTACTACCAAGAATAGCTAGAAAACTCACAAAGGTAATGTTCAAAGTGAAGTTAGTTTAAAAAATAACTTTTTAAGGTGCCAATGAATTTAAACAAATTATTCATATGATGAAGATGGATTCGAATAAGTTAAAGATCACAAATTGTAATTCATTTCCTTGCAAGAAGGGCATGACCTAAATAATTTCAAGTATACCTTAGGAGCGAAATTCTCGTTCAATTAACTAAAGTTTGGATATTGCCAAGATATTCTCGAAATGAAATAAACCAAATTTTGGGTTAACGTTGTCGGAAATGGAACGCCATCGAGCGAACGCCGATTCCGGATATGCTTTTGCCTTGCCCTGGAAATTAATCCTTTATGGCCGCCACAACTGACGAGCTTACCACTGGTAAAATATTAAAAAGTAGCAGGCAGCGAACATTAACATTTTATCAATGGAATGCCACCTCAAACGATCTTTGTATTGCTTTTTAATGTCCCGACAATTACCCTAATTCGAAACAATTTACCCATTTTGGAACAAACGGCAGCCGTAATGGCACCGCTGAATGTCTCATTTAATCCTGGATGCTCGCAGCTTTGTGTAATTTCGCTAATAATAAACACAAAAGAAATGCAAAAGGGCAAAGTATTAAAACTACATTTCATTGTTTATATTGTAGCGCTAACAAGTCGTATTTATGGTAATTTATGTCTCGGCTCCTGGGGTAGGCGCTCCAGAGGAGCTAAGGCCTGGGCCACACGGCCGGCATTAGCTCCCCGGTTTCAGGCAATTCGGGAGGGTAATCGCCCCCCGCGGGGCTCCTGGCGAAAATCTTCCTGCTGGCCAATATTCCGATACGCGCCCCACGCACCCACGCAACTTATTTATGCGTCGTGATGGATTGTTATTAGGACTGTGTGTTGACAGTAGTTTCCCCGGGAGCCGCACGCTATTTGAGAACCGGGGACCCGGGACCCCGGACCCGCTCCTTTGCTCGCAGACATCATGTCCCAGCATAAATAAGGAATATGCTGCGACCAGGGCCGGCTTATCCGCAAATGATTTTAAAACAAGCACCGAACGCAAGTCCTGGACTCATTCCCGGTCCCGGAGTTCATAATGTGCCCCCGTTGTCACGAAACCTTTAAATGTCGGCTGTTTCGGGCAGGTACCCGTAGGTAGCGGCGTGTGATATGACACCGTCACGTTCCTGACTTACCGAAGTTTGGAGAGTCCAGAATTAGTGTTTTCCCGAGCATAATTACACGTCTCAAAACGACAGGAATTACATGACGGCCGGGTCGGCCGGGGGCGATGCCCGGCGGCGAAATGTTACGGTCGATGAGTCCTGGAAGTTTTGCTCGAGGGCCGGACCCGAAGTTTTCTTCGGACTTTGCTGATATGGGACTCGGGACCACTATAACATGTGTCCATGAACCTCGGAAAAGGACCAAGTTTCGGCGAGTTCTGGTCGCACGGAGGATAAGCCGGACCAATCGACAGGCTCCTGCGGCTTCCCCCATTGTCCAACTTCTATGTTAATTTTTCATTTCCATTTCATGGGAGGAGACAACCCGATGGCCACCATGTCCAGATTAATGGCCAACTTCGGCCTGCGTAGAAATGCAGTTCGCCCGAACAATTCCCGGCTCGGCTAATTTTGGGCAAATGCTTAAAGTACTTGGCCGGGATGCATTCCGCTTTATGCGTTCTTGTGGCTCATGCTCGTTAGTTTGCCTGCAGCCATGTCGCAAATTTGTTCGAAATCGAATCCGACTATCCTAGAAGCCTTAAATACTCAGGAAATGAAATAATACTACTATATTGCTCCTTAAACAATTCATCTATTTGCTAAACTAACCTATGTTAGCTGCGATATTTGATTTCGGAATCTTGGTGACAAAGGCAATAAAATTGATACCTTTTTTCAGGTTTAATAGAATATTACTTGATTTATTAATAATTAGCAAAAGCTGAAAGGAGTATAATTAAAATGCAAAAATAAAAGTATTTTATATAAGTACATATCTAGTACAATAAGCCTAGAACTACAATGGTGTACCTGCTAAAAAATAAAACGTCAAGAAAAAGGTTAGTACCTATTTTATACCGATTGGCAGTATTTACTTTTATATAAAATAGTAAATAGAAGTTTTTATGGAATGTTGAATTTGCAGTTTCTAGCGTTATTTCAAAAATACAAGCATAGGACTCTTTTTAACTATTTTATTTTCGTCAAATACAAGTAGTTATAACAAGCAAAGGACTAACAACAACGAGATGATGGGATACTTCTATTCTCGGGCTTTGAAAGCGTTCACTCTATTGCATTTATGTACAATACATACATATAAAGCCTAGAGAATTTCCCAAAGGCACGAATTTGTGTGATTCAAAGCAGAAATTTGAGCCAGGACTCTTGTTTTGATGTCCAATTTTGGTTCGGCTATATAGGGATGCATTTCGGACGAGCAACTCCGGAGTCTGCTAATTTCGTCCCAGCGCTTAAAGTCGTTGCTTAGAATGCATTCCGCTTTATGCGTCCTGGGAACAAAACAGGATCGCTCATCGGTTTGCATAAACGCGTTGTCCTGGCTGCATGCCGAGCAGCGACTTCGCCGATGACACGTTTATCTTATCTGGCGGCGCTGCTGCAATTCACTGCGATCGCGATACCGCGTGATGCATCGCCCGTTCCGCGGTATATTGGTACAGCAGCCAATTCGCGTACGTGGCCCTGGATGGAAAATGTGCCATCGGAAGGCCCGCACCACCGCGGTACCGTCGCATAAAAGTTATTTTTCTCTTACTATTTTCTCGTTAACTTAACGACAACCGCAAGGGACTCGCGTGGAAAACAGGAAGGAATTCCGTCTCCTCAGATTCAGCATATATTCACGGAATTTTATTTTTCATGCTCGAATGACTCGACAAAGTTTGCGCTGATCTGTGTTTTGATTTGGAATCGCCTTTGAACTCTGCTCTGCATGCATACTGGTTTTGCTGAAAGGCTATCATTAAAAAAACAAAAATTGTAGAACTGCATACAGCATACTCTATGTTTGCTTTTGCCAGCAGTCGATGTAAAACAGGGATTGACTTCTGAATGTTCCAATCACTTTTTCCCAAACTAAAACAAAAATTTTAGGAAACTTTCCAGCGAACAAGATAAGCTCTGGTAGCTGGGTAACTCAAGTAAAAGGCAATTTTACATACATAGGCATCGATTGATGAACCAATTTCTTACTTTCTTTGATTTGCATATTTTAGAAACTCTCACTGGTGCAATAGTCTTCCTATACGTTTCGTGATCCGTATTTAAATTACTTTTCATTGTTTCAATAGCTGTGTTTTTTGAATTTTTTACCTGATTCAGGTCAAATAGCAGATTTTACATTGAATTCAATTTTGAAAGTCGTCATGTATATCAAGGTTTTAAAATAGGAAAAAAGTGCTTTGAATTTCCAAAACTTTCAGTCATCTCAGATAAACTTTTGGATCAAATTTTTGATTTAATTTGATTTAATTTTCGAGATATAATAATCATGGCTAAAAACAACTTTTCATAAAACAAGTACACAATTTCCTGCTAAACGCAACTACTATCTTCTATTAAAACAACTGAACGAAGAAGTTTCAAAAATATCATAGTTAAAAATATGTGTAATTAAGTTCTTAATACACAGATTAATTGATTAAATCAAAAGTCGCAAGATAAACTTCGGAATACGGGTCAAAACCCCTGTCATAGATACATTTTCTTCTTTTTTGAGTTGCGGTTTTCTTTGCCTTTATATATATAATTTATTTCAATCCCAATCTCTTAGGTTGTCTATAAATAAAAGGACCAAAATAAAATTCGTTTCGCAAGCAATTAAAAACATAGCTGAAATCAGAACAAATGTACAAATAAATTGCGACAGACGTTAATGAGAAAATAATCAGAATTTAGCAGATTTCTAAAAATAACTTGTAATTTAACCAGAAACGCCAACAGCGAGGAATGGTACCAATAAAAAGTAAAAATACGCTATAGTCACCTTGACTGACATTTTTTGAACATAAGCAAAAATGTGAGCAATAAGTGTCTGGAGAATTAAGAACCTTAAATCAGTAAATTCGTTTAGTTGTTATTCAATTTTATCTATTTATTTATTTCCTTTTTTTATTTTCATACAACGAATAATATTATTGTACAAATCTTACCGAGATTTTGAGAGATTGTGTCGATATGTAGTAAATCTCCCTTTACATATGATTTTTTGCATAAAATACATGTTGCTATTGCATACCTATTTAAGTCCTCTGTCTCAAATTCGCTTTATAGATGCTTATTGCAAGGACTGTTCCTACGGAAACTTTTAACGAAACCACAAAATTAAATCAGCTTATGCATAGACGCAGAGAAGAGAGTTGCTAAACTGAATTTAGAACATTTTAATTAAAAATTTTTCATGTCTGGAAAATTATAAATTATAATTACATTCTTTGCATAAGAAGCTTTCCAACATTTGAATGCACCCTTGAGATTAATTTTCCCTCTTGAAATTCATTAAGAATTTACATATTATGATTTACATTGTTTAACTTACTAAATAGAAAAGAAAGGAGGGAATCGCACCCTTCAGAGTGGATATAACCTAGGAGTTTACCTTTAGTGACAGCATAATATTAAAGTTAATAATCATAAAAGCCACACAAAAAGTTCATTATCATAGTCATGACATCTGTTCTATTTCGTGTTAAGTGTTAGGCTGCACATTTAATTTTATTACTTTTATGGTTACGCAGAAATTGTATCGATATCGTTTTCATGAATTATTCAAAGATGTACACTACAACGTCTACTCCGGGGCATGTCAGTCGTTCGAGGCTGTGGAACTAGTGCAAATTTGCAAACAATTGTCTGGAAAATGTGGCAGATTTGCTCCTTAACAAAGGGATAGCAACTTATTTTGAATAAGTGCCTTTTTTGAGAATTTAAAACTGCCATAGTTTTTAAAATCTTACTGCCCATTTGGAGTGAGATTGCTTTTCTAAATATTCTAAAAAATAAGAATTCTTTACTTACCACAAAATAACGTAAAAGTTTGAATACGGTCTGCATTTAACGCTAATGGGAATAATACATAATATTAAATGACAATGGTCCATTTTCAACATAAATTCGTGATGGCTTTAGGGGTTTTCTTTCTTGAAAACAGATCTTTTACATTATTGTGTTTTATGAAGTTCCAAACCATTTGCCCTTTTTCTACTTTATCAACTGCCAGAGGCAAAAACTGAAAACCTTCTACGAGCTCTCGGAAAATTTATCTACAAGAAACACAAATCGAAATGTGCACTTTGAAAAGTTTTTGAAATTTAATAAATATACTATTGAAAATTAAAAATTTTTAAAAATACTTCTAATCGGTTCAGTAATTCGAAAATACTAAAAAACGTTTTTCTGTCTCTCCAGCTTAAGATGTTACAATGTGAATGATGTGAACGCCATCTTGTGTCCAACTCACTGAATAAACCAAATTATGTTACAAATTTTAAAGTTTCGAATAAAACTATTACAAAATTAAACATAAAGTCGAAACAATTAATCATATAAAATGCCTTTAATGCATTATTCATTAAAGCCCATTCACACTTGACTTCGCCTCAACTTCGAATAGAAAAATTTAAATATCTGAAAACGTTCATTCTGCTGTCGTGTTTCATCTAGTGCACGTTCACTTATTATTGCGTATAACCACATGTAATTTCAACAAATTTAAGTAAAATTTAATCGGCCTTAAGAGTTAACTGCTTTTCTACAATGTAACAACTGCGAATGAAAAAGCATGACATGTGACACGGAAGAATTGAAAATTCAATTCTTTCATAGGAAGTCGCTTATTAGTTTACTAGTGTGTTCCCCGGGGAATTAGGGACAGTTTTATTGACGTTTGCATTCATGTGATAAATTTCGCTCAGTTTCATGCAAGGAAAACGGGTTAAGGGAACAATGCAGTTTTTGTTTTTAATCCACAATATATCAATTGTTCTTTAATTTAATTAATAATTCAATTGAAATAACGAAAGCCATTCTTTTATCTGTCTTTTTCTTTATTTTACTTTTAAAGTTTGCAAATTTTAATAACGATCCAATTTCCATTGTGTATTTAAATTCGTATTATTAATTGGAGTAATAAATCTAAAAATTGCTAGTCACCTTTAGAACTTTTACGTGCAAGTGAAAATACAAATACATATATTTCCGCTTACTTTAGATAGTAATTCGTGTTGTCCGATTACGGCAAAGACAAAAGAAATGATAACGATTTTAGATTTTTATGTTTGGATATGAAATAAACTGTCTTGATGAGATAATCAATTCAAAACTATGATATACATATTAACTTGTTGTACTCAGTGCTCTTCTTACTGAAAAGAAAAAATTAAAATAAAGGTATATTAAAACACAAACGTACTAAATAACAATAAAACCCAGCTGAAAAAGTATAAATTACTTTTGAAAATGACAAAAAGCCCATATTTTTGAGAAAATTTGATTTGTTTATTAATTTTAAGATGTGTAGTTGTTATAGCGGAAAAGGTCTTAAAAATTGTTTTGCAGATTTTTTCTAGATAAAACGATTTTTCATAGAAATAATTATTTACGATTTTATAATGTAAAAGAATATAAAAATGTGTCCGCCAGACACTTTGTGACTATTGCGTAAATAGGTAATGGTATAATTTAAAATTTTAGTTTTAGCTTCTGTAGAATATACCGTTTAATAATACAATACTATCGCAAATTACAAAATGGCGATCGCCATATTGCATCAGCCATTTTGAATTCCTTTTTCGATTATCATCTCGAAGTCTGGAAAATTCGGTCCTTTTCTATGAAGAATAAACGATAGGATTTTCGATTTTTTATATGCGTGCGTTAAATAGTTATATATATGTACTGCACATATATACTAGATATATTATATTGTAAATCGACCTGAAGCTTTTAAAATAATAAGGGAATTTCCAAAAACCTTTATTTTACATTGCACGTCTATATACTTTTTCATCCAAAAGACGTTTTAGAAAAATGTGGAAGATATTGTATATTATTTCTCTCCTTCAGCCAGCGTTCACCAGCATCTCAATGTCATGAAGCAGACAAAACATTTTAAGAAGCTTTTGCACATTTAGTTTCAGTTAATTTCACCGAGATCCGAACAGAGTCCTCGCTTCAATAGAAAGGGGAGCCGCCTTGTCACCTGCCGTTTTCCTGATAAAAACATTCCTGAAAAAATTCTTTATACCCTCCCCCGAGTCCCCACAGACCGCACGAAAATATCGCAGTGAAAATTGATTTTAGCGACTTGATACACACCCCCACAGGAGCGCCGCAGCATCCCTCGTCTTGCGACGCCCGGAATTTCCCATGGTAACGAGTCAGATAACTTTTCCTGGTGGGTATAGGAGAAAACCTACATCCGGCCCGCGAGAGCAGTGCAGTCGGTATTGGTTTGGTACTTAGCGCGAATTCTGAATTTATGTCCCTGTCTTGTAGTTTAATTTAACTCGAGCAGTCTGAGAAATTCGGCTGTTAACTGCTCCTACTTTAATTAATTTCCATGCACGCGCGATTCGAGTTCATCTTCCCTCGAAAGCAACAGTGACGCAGTACTTTTCCTCAAGTCGTCTCAAAGGACCGGGAGCATGGTGCAGTTTCTACAACATCGAAAATCAAATATTTGCATGCATGCGACATAGTAACTGGGAAGCGAGCATATAGGGGACAGGTGCCAGATCGCCAGGTAAAAAGTACCAGCAGCAGCTTCGTGCAATTTGTTTTAAGAAAGTCTCGTACAACCCTTTTTATGCTCCTGAAATCCCTAAGATGAACTGTGCAGCTGCACATACCTTGGCAAGTTCTTTAAGAAGCATGTGGAACTCCTTGCCTCGAGCTGCATATTTCGCAATTAACCCGATTCGGTGATAAAATATTTACCAAGTAGTCTCTCTCCTGCGCTATTACGTTTGAACCTTACGTCGTATCGTCCAGAATTTAAAACTGAACTCAACTTACAAAACAGGAAATCGACTCATAAGTATTAATATAAAATTTCCAGATTTCCAGCTTTATATTATAGTTACTACAGAGAAGCAAAGAATTATCTTTTTAATGAAATGCCTTGATTCGTCTAGACTTGGTCTTATCAGTATTAGTCGGATAGAGAAATTCAACAAGTACTTGTTAAAAGAGAAGTAAATGAAAACATTTTTCATAAAGTTTAATTGGAAAAACTGAAGGTGAATAAAGTGGAAATCTTCAAGTTTAATAAATTGAAAATAAAATATCTATATCATTTAAACACTATACTAATTTAATTATGGGGTTTTTTAAGGATAAGTTTTCTTAAGATACCAACATTTAATATTCTGTGAAAATACACCTAACATTTTATTCAAATATTTAAAAATTAAACATAATTTATCGATTGTACAGTTGGAAAAATGATGAAACAAACATGTTCAAGCTGTTCGTCATATTAACCTGTATTTTTAACTAGTTTATTTAGGAAGACAAAAATTTTGTTCAAATAATGTATTCTCAGTATTAAATGATTATGAAGATAGGTATATTTTTTTTAAAATTAACTCATATTTCTTCAAAATGTGTTTAAATAAAAATTAATTTTCTGATGCAGAGCTCTTCCAAATAATGGTGCAACGTTTTTAATATTTTAAATTATAATTTTTTGTTTCTATTTTATTACAAGCTTCAATATATTTCATTGAATATGAATTAAAAAAGGGAAATTATGGTTTTTGAGAACTCGTTTACCTCTTTTCTTCATTCGATTTACTTTGTTCACCTTTTTTGAAACGTATTGGTATCTGAAAGAAAATTTTATGTGAAATCAGACTCGACGTTGTACAGGAAAAGGTTGAAAAACCAAGAGGCGCCAATTCATACTATTTTTATCCTCTTATAGCTTGAGTAAACTTATTTTGGTTTTATTATCAGTTTAAAAATTGAAAAAAGTAAAAAGAATAATTACAGAACTCCTATTTTGTATCTAACCATAAAAATCGGACAGCTATTCCAAAGATTCGAGTAGAAGTGGGTCTAAACTCCCGAGCTGAGGATAAAATGTTTAGGTGCTCCCTTGAGTAAGCTTCGATGCAATTTACTTTAAGGAAGTCTCACACAACTCTTTTTATGCCCGTAAAATCCCCGGGATCGAGTGTGCTGCTGTGCATGCCGAGTTTCTAAGGAACATGTGGCACTACTGATACCAGAACCCATATTTTGCAATTAACCCGGTTCGTTGATAAAATATTTACCAACTAGTCGCTCTCCTGTGCCATTAAACTTGATCCCTCCATCGAGCAGAACTTAGCGCTAAACGTGCGACCATGTCCCAGCCGACCTGTGTGAATTTTCCGGGAAGAAGGGTCCCCAAGGAGGAGCCGACAGTTAAGCCCCAAATACCCAGCTCTATACCTTGTGAAGCAAAACGAAATCCTACTAGTAGTAAGTGGGGATAGCGGCCGTGCCTTGCCACCGGGCAACGTCACGTACCGACAATTTAAACCGAGGCAAGAAGACAAAAAGAGCGTCTTGAAAAAGTAACTACTTTACCTCGATGGTGTCTTATGTGGTGCTGACCGTTGGTACTCCCGCAGCAGGGCTGTTCATAGTAAAGGTTCCATGTGTTCTCGTAGTCGCAGAGCGCGTTATCCACAAATGTTACGGCGAGCAGGGCACACAAATTGATCACGTATTTGCACATTTTTGCTTTATTTTATATATTCTTAAATTTTATTTAAATGCTGTTGTTACAGTAAAATTATATTCGGCACTAAAAGACACGTCCGCACGTCCTGTTCCCCCCGTACACACTCAATTTTATATGGAGGACTCAAAATCACTCGACCGGAGATCTTGAGACTCCCATGTCTTGCAGAGCACTGTAGAAGTGGCGGAGCACCCACCTCAGGTGTGATCCATCTTCGAACGTTTTTCCTTTCCGCACAAACAATTCGGGACGGTATTCGAGCGCCGCCAGCGAACCGACGATTGACCAACTACCGGGAGCACAGGTAAAATACACGAGTTTTCAACACACTTCCTGGACGGTCATCCTCACGTCCCGAGCCAGGGCAAGTTTCCCGTCGCGGTTCTACATTTAGACTGGCTCAATCTGAGCTGAGTCGGTTGTTATTAAACACTTGGCCCCATCATCTGTTCACCACTTCTTCCACAGTACCGAAAACATAGACGTCGACGGCGACGTCGTCGTCGTCCTTCGGAGAGGTGGCTGGAGTTGTAGTCGTCGTCGCTGCTCCCTGTTTGTTTTCGGAACCTTCCACCCCCTGGTTTAGGCTCTCGCAGGACTCCTCCACATGCGGTGGTAGTTCACTTTCACCCCATTTAACAGTTGATACACCGAATCTAGAGAATAAGGGATGTCTACTCGTTCAGTGGTTGCTATGCTCTCTGTACGTTTGCGCACAACCAGGATAGCTCCCGTACCCTTTTCTATCACCCTGTCGTGACTGGAAAAGGCACAGGACCTCACCCGGTAACCAGATACATTCTGAACCTGGTTCGCGGCAAGGTGAGCCATCGCAGTCGAAACCACCAAGTGATACCAGGACCAGCAGCACAGCAGGCTTTCTCCAATTGTCTCCCGGAACGATCGGGGGATGGAGCCAGGAATTCCTGCTCCTCTCCAGACGGGCATCGAGAACAAGAAGAAGAAGCTATCGACGGGTCCTGGAGTTCACTGCATAAAACGTAATGAAAGCACTTGGTGGCTTGCCCTACTGCTCCGGCGGTGGTGCGGCCACGGTCGTGTTGGGAAACATTTTCTGCACACCGTCAAGGGGTGGGAATGGGCGCGCTTTTTTTTTAGCCATTGTGTCTGCCCTGTACCTTTCGGAGGGTTCCTGTTTTGCTTATTTGGACGGAAAAAGGGGTGCGAAAGGTTTAATTTCTTACCAGTTGGTGATCTTTTTTGCAAACAAAGGATTGGAGAGGGTACCTTTCTGCATTATTCTATTTTTTTTTTACCCTTTTTGTTATACCAACAGAGTGTTAGTCCGAGTAATGGTCTTTGGGTTAAATGATTAAGACGGGCTTTCCCCGGCTTCCCGAGAGCCGGAGCGAGAGCTTATAAGATTACAAGTATTTAACTGCTTGTCAGCCTTAGTTAACGGTTATTGCAGGACTATGGGGTTACAGCACTGCTTTAATTGCCATACGTTGCGCGGCATCCTGTCCTGCCTCGCGCTCCCCTCGCGGCGCGACACGCGCCTTATTAGCAGCCATCGTCTCAAAATGAATCCTTGTCGGTTGAGGTGACTGGAAAGTAAAAAGTGCGCTCGTCAAAGCCACACGCCACCCTTTCTTTGGTAGTCAGGCGTAACAAACTTTTTCATATTGTGTCGTCAAAATTTCACACCGATTTAATTTGAATGAAAACGTTACTTTATGTATATTGTAAGGATGAGCTTATTAAGCCTAAATTCGACAGATATAATTGATGAAGGATAATTTGTACATGCTACGTTAATTCGGATAATTCGGCAGAAAGACGAGTTCTCTAGCTTTGCAATTTCAATATCGTTCCTAATATAAGAAGAATTTCGCGAACATAAGAACATCTACAGTCATTCTAGCATTTCAAATTTTTTTTTTCACTCTGTAGTCTATTTGAATGCTCTATTTATTATTTGAATCTAAAAGCACAAATGGGTGCCTACAGCGGCAAATTTCATTCCAAAATTTGAAATTTTCGAATTAAAATGAACTAAAACCCAAGGAACGATTTTACGAAACTCTTCTCCCATAGGGGTAAAATAAGTAAAATACTTTGTTCTTAAACCAAATTACCGTTGTTAACTTGGCAAATAACAAACTTTTATAAAAACGTTTACCTCTAATTGGATCCTTATTCATGTTTCTTTTACTCGCTATGGCGAAAACCAATCTTAGTCCATTTTGGCAAAAAAAAAATTATTAGTACCACAATGCGATAAATACAAAGAAAAAATAAATAAACTTACAATGCCATTTTGAAAAAATAAATAAAAGGAGTCAAATAAAAATATAAAGATGAAAGATGTAATCGCTAATAGTCATGAGACGTAAAGTTTAGAATTGAAATTCTGAAAGTTTACTGATACGTGACTCTAATCGTTTGTGGCAGTCACCCTATATATATTTCCGTAATTCAAAAAATGGAAGATATGATCACAAAATTTTGCGTTATACCAAAATACTTCCTTATGTACATACATATGTGATTAAGGCACTAACATTTTAAATTAAAGAATTAGATTAACTATTATATTTTTAGTAATCTTCAATAAAATTAAGCGTTTATTATTCAAAATATTTGAAACGTTCAGCAAATTAAAATTGGAGAGCTTATATTAAAATAACTTTCCTAGTTTATTTTGAAACTACCAAGTCGATGATCCAAAAATATGAATCAATTTTTACTAAATAATTAGTTTAACCTTCTATTATATTTTTATCTATTGATTTACTTAATAAAAGAAAATTACTTTAGTCCACTTGTAAAATAAATGGGTCTTTCAACCCAAAACCTTTTTAAATGATCAAAACTTAACGAAAATACCAGGTTTTTGTTTAAGGCCAAACCAGTTACTTTAAGCAAAACTTTGGATCGTTCAACTTTTACAACTTTTAAGTAGGTAACTTTGTGCATTCATAAAAATAATAATTAGGAAAGTACTTATACTGGTACGGATAATGACATCTGGCCTTCAAGTAAGTTTCCGAAACATACATTTTCTTTTCGAATTAGAAAGTAATTAAAGTAAATTAGTTCTTTCAATTACTTGAGTAGTTCTAGGTCAATTATTGCTTCCAATACGAGTACTAAGTACGTATTGGAAAAAATTGACCTGTAGAAGGCACAACAAAAGCGATCTAATAAAAAGCTACGCGCAAGTTCTTGTGGCATTACCTTCCAGAGCCGATATCCGATTTAATCAATTTTTCTAGGTTCTACATGTACAACATTAAAAAAGGAAAACATTCACAGAAAAAGTTTATCCGTACATTGCCTTCTTGCAGTTTATGGAAATTGAAAGGAAGGTACGTGTGCTGGGTGCAGAGCAGGCACGTCATTGACGGCCTGCGACGGCAACTTTAAATTGATTTCACATTTTTCGTTGGTATGTAACAATTCCATAAGTCAGAAGCTACCTTCCCTGGAAACAATTCCAAAGATTATTGGATTTCACTAGAATTGGATTTTCCGAAAAATGACCTAAATAAAGGATAAGGGTTTTCGGATTTGCTAACTTAAAATTCTTACGTGTAAGGGGGTGACAGAATGTGAAACTTGAATGATCATTGGCGTCACAACATTATTGTATCTTAGAAAATTAGTTGTAGACACTACGATTAAGTAATTGAATTAAACTACAAAGTAACTCAAATTTTAAAACAGATTTTTAAATATAATTGTTTGCATCAACAAGTAGGTATATGGGTGTGCTGAATCAACTGATTTAAATTTTCTAAGATAATTATGTAAGCGACATTCAGAATTCAATTATACTCACTCAAGAGTTATTTTATAAGGACTCTATCTTAATTCATAGTAAAAAATTCTATAGCAAATATTTTTGGACCGTTCTAAAACTCCAAAAATTTAGGGATATTATTTACCAATAGTAAACGAACCTTCCGTGTTAATTTAAGGCTTCAAAAATTCGACGCAAGCAAATCTTCAATTATTTTATACAATAAATGGTTATAGGATCATTGCTTGTCTTCTCATCTGTTGGTGCTCATTTCCAGAAAATGTGCCTGTAGAAATATTTTTGAATAAAACAAATACATAATAAGGTTTAAGTCAATTTTAATTGACTTTTATAAACTATGAGGATTTCACAAATTAAGTGATTGAATTTTAAACAATTTATACAATCCGATTAATACTTCATTTGAAAGTTTAATAAAATATAGGTACATATAATCTGGATGTATTATAATATGTATGAATATTTCTTTTAATGTTCAGGTGGCATAATACCCACGAACATAATCAGGGAATTAAATTATCAGGGTTTCATCAAAATATTCTGCATTGTTAAGCATTTTATTCTGCATTTTAACCATTTATATTTAGAACTCTTCCATTATTCATAAAAATTAAATGGAGATTTATAAAAGCATTTCAAACTAAATGAAACTATTTTGCCAGTTTTTAGAGAGAAATTGTAATTGGAGATTCAAATGAATTTACTAAAATTTTTTTTAGAATTTACACCACTCTATAACTTTTTGCTACAGGCATTTCATATTTCCTGGAATTATTCATAAAAATTATTAAAATCGGGAAATAGGTTAGCACCACTAGTCTGATTTTTGTAATGTTTACACATGCACAAGTTTGCATATTAATAACAGATTTCCCTTTTAGTTTTCTTTTTCATA
Source organism: Tolmerus cingulatus (assembly GCA_959613345.1). NCBI lineage: Eukaryota > Metazoa > Arthropoda > Insecta > Diptera > Asilidae > Tolmerus > Tolmerus cingulatus. The sequence continues at coordinate 6,415,908 of OY390708.1, forward strand.
CTGAAAACTGACCTAAAAACGTAAGTTGGGCAAAATGAAATAAAGGTAAATAAAACTTGGAAATTTCTACCTAAACTTTAGTAGTTGAATAATTCCGTGAATTAGTCTACAGCCAGCTGCTGAGGTTTGAGAAGGATGCTTCCCATTACCCAAATCCCCGGCAGCAACTCGTTTCGAGGAAATTTGGATTTGATTAATCGGAATGAGGTTCGCACAGAAACTCTGGTAAAGGAGTAAATTTCACAAAACACAAACTTTTCGCCAGGTTCATCTCGCTGGCTCGGGAATTAATTCGCGACGAGGAAAATTAATTAATTTTGTAAGATCAAAGCGGTAGAGAGCGGCTGATGCATAGGCGAAACAATTTACCAAAAATATAGAAAACAGTGTAAAGACGGACGAAAATGAAAGTCGTTCGTGGTCTACTGGAGCGCAAAGATTTCATGAGACATCATTTCCTGCGGCCGGACAGAATAAATATATTCAGGAATCCGCGATTTAAGGGAACCTCAGCAGGGATTACGGCGCGGACCGGCCATTTATTTATCAGAATTTTCCTGTCTGCGGAATCGCCACATTCATTAGAATGGCTGACGAAACCCTAATCCGGGCGAAACCTCTTCAGGAGTTTATTAGAGCATGAAAGCTCCATCATCAATCTTCATTTGAATTGAAAGCGAACACCATAACGAGTTTTGAGCCACCGGAGGAGGGTCCTGCAGGATTCGGGCGAGCTCCCGGTGTGGTCAGGAGCCGATTTCGCAGACTAGACTTATCTAACAAATGATTCTAACCGACAGGCCAATAGACAGTGACCCGATTGACTGCCCAGGACCCAGATCCTGGCTTCTGCCCCATGGCGGGGTACAGCGGATATGTATTTCAAATCAACCGCGCACCGCACCTGGTGATGAAGACACAAAAACTTCTCCTTGCGTCTAACGAACCAGTCTTGGGTCTGGATTCTGGAGGTGCAAAAAGGCAACACGAATTCGAGCCTAGCAATCACTGAGCCTCGTACTTAACACGGTCAATTCGGCGGCTTCGGTGCCGCGACAGTCCAGTTACTGGCTGCAAACTTAACAAGACCACTAAAGCCGTGAAAACCGGAATTGTAAGAAACCGCGAGGTCACTTTTGAGACGGTTCGGCGCACATCTGTGGACCACGATATTCAACGCTGTACTAAATTAGCACGCCGGCTGAAAAGACGTCTGGCTGGCCGGGGAACATTCTGCCGGGAACAGACGGCCTAAGAGTCGTTTCACCTGTACTAAATTTGGGGTTACCATCATTGAAACTGGGAACACTCTCGTCGTTTCCCCACGAAAAGAGCCCCAACCTCTGCGCAAGTCCTCGATTCTGGAGTCTGGCTCGGGAGAGCCAAACGAAAGGTTTTAAGCAGTCCGTCGAGTTTTTCCCTTGCTTTTGGCTTCTTTTGGGCTCCAAAGGGAATTCCTTTAACAATTTTTGCCTTTTTTGTCACTTCTTGCAACCTATGAACACTTCATGGCGCTTTTTCCGGGAATCTTTGCAGTTTCTTCTTAATATTTGGCTCTTAACTTGCTCGTCGCAATGTTCTTGCTCCGGAAGGCACCTCGTAACGCTGCACTTTAGAACAAATAGGTCTTGAGCGGTTTTTCGATAAAATCACAGCTCAAAACGACACAATTTACATTTTATGTCTTAAGTGCCAAACATATGCTGTTTTCATATATGTATGTATGTATGCACTATGCCGACGTACGTATTATTACAAACACGAAAAAATTGATTCCAATGTTGCACACCTACAATATCTTGATCCTTAAACTAAATAATATACAATACGTTTGAAATTGGTTCTAAAATTATTACCCTTAAAATCATCTACAGCTTTGAAAGGATAAATTTTTAAACTTAAAAGTATACTACATACAGATTATAGAATATCACATCACCATCTCTTTTTTCTCGTTGTGTAAAAGGCACTTAAAGCTTAAATAAAAACTGAAAAATAATCTATTTGTTTCTTCAGATATATATTTAAAGTTAAAATTGGTAAATCCTAAGTTTATCCTACAGCCTGCAGGAAAAGGTTAACAATCGGTTTATTCCCCCTCGCGGCCTTAAATTTTATCGTTTATAACCGCAAATGTATCCATTCTCGATATTCCTTTCAATAAAAGATTCTCAGAAAAGTGAAACCTTTGAAGATATTGTTGCAGATGTTCCATGAATTATTCTGAGACAATCATAAATATGTGCCCATGTAGGAACCTTTGTGCCACGACCTTATTACTGTATCACTTTGCACCTATAAAGATGTAATTTGGTATAAAGTATTGAAAAATAAGTTTCAATCGCCAATAAGTAGGTATACTGTCGTTGCACACATTTGCAATAGCAAATACATGAAACAAAATATTTTGGCAGGTTTTAAATTTAATCCTTTTTCTAAACGGCAAAATAATGCCGCTAAAATACGCTTTTAAAGTGTTTCTTATAGATTTAATAAAAATGTTGAGTGTAGCTCTCTTTCAATAATATTGAAGTAAAAACGTTTTTAGAAGGTCGAAAAAACCGCTTTTATATTAATACATATTAGCATTGTTGTTAAGCAGGCTTTTGATAATGATATTAAGGAACCAAACTTTAAAAGGGTTAATTATAATAACAATAATCATGGTAATTTGGAGTACAGCTAAAAGTAATGTTCTCAATTTTACTTGCTTTTGCCAAATTTTTTATTATTTCTTGAACTCTACAAAAATAGTTTTGCTTCACAATTGTAAATATAGTAATTGCGTGAATATCTGAGAACCCATAATAAATTTTGATCGATTGTTGGAAATGGGCGAAAAATTATTGGTACTTGATGTGAGGGGAAACCTTTTTATTTTATTTATAATACATATTAATATGATAAATTGGATTTTTTTTAAAATTTTTACAAATACTGGAAATCTAGATAAACTAAGCGTTATTAGTTTATTCATTGTCACAATGTTGGACAGGATAATAATACAGATGTAACAATAATGAGCGGGAGAGAATATCAATCTTAATAAATTGATCCTTGTGGGTTGATAAATATTTACAGTTAAAGTGATATAATTGTTATATACTAACACATACAGAGTTACAATATAATTTCGCGGATGAAAGAAGATCAACATGGGTATTGAAAAAAAATAATAACGCTCTTAGTTAATAATTAGTTCGAACAATCTGTGAAGCCAGTTGAAGAAACAAAGAGGGAGCCTTCTGGTGGCGAACAAAGGGGCGGCCTACTCACTTGGCAAAAATGAGATGCATTCAGGCGTTCCTTAATGCGGAAAGCGAAAGGTGTGAGAATCCTGGCAGCCAGGCGTCGGTCGCGGGGTGCATAGTGTGAAAATGTTATTCGTCTCGCATTCCTTCCGTTCGCGGTGTTGTTTTCATTTTCGCGTATCCCGACGACGTCCTTGTGGGCCTTTATTAAGTCCTTCCAAAGCAGACGCTGGCACGATTCAAGCCGCCCTCGTTGCCCCTTGTGCGCGACAAATTAAGGCAGCAATTTAAACAAAAGTCTCATGTTTCGTGCGTCGTATTGGATCTCATTTTAACACCAAGTTACGTGTAAAACATAAAAAGTATTTGCCACCGCGCTAAATTGTCTTCGTCCTGCTTTTAGCGTTCCTCGGGGGGTTGGCGGCCAGCGGGGGCGGAATATCCCTGCACTACTCCAGGACTTGCAGTCTGAGGACTCCTGCTCCTGGTAGAAATTATTCCCTTCCAGGTCCCGATTCCCGGCTAGACGGCTGCCAGCGCCGACTGCCGACTGCCGAGCAGCATAGACACGTAATGTGTGGCAAAGTGTTCCTTGACGCCTGGCTCGGAGCTTGTAGGTTTTATCAAATGTTTACTTATTTATGTTCCGAGTGCAGTTTTTATGAAACCGCAGGAGCCCCAGGATGCGCCGGGTGCGGGGCTCGCAAGTGCCTCTTAATGCCTTCCTTAATAAATACGTTCTCAAAGAGCATTACAGGTTAATCACACTCTTGCAGGTCGTGCACTGGGGAATTGAATCGACTCGGCACAGACGGGTTTCTGGTATTTTCGCATTTTTTGCAGTTTTCCATATTCGCTTCTATAAGTATTGAATTACGCACTCTCTTCCTTAGGCGAGACTTGTGCGGTCCTGGAGGTTTCAATGAACCCAAGGATCGCACAACTGCCGTGTTCGAATTTAAGGCGATATCTTTACATCCTGCGCCTTTAATTGCACAAGCATGTCGCTGCGATTTCTATGCGCAAACCATGCTCAAAAGACATCCTTATGAATACTTTAATTTGTACATTTTAATTAAATACGTGCTCTACATTTTAAGTCCTCGAACATTTTAACCTTAGAAATAAACTTTGAAGGTTTTTCTAACGCTTTTATCAGTTGCTTGTCGTTAAATATGCCCAAAGAAAAGGAAATACATAGTCTCAAATGAGCCACAAGGGGTCTTGAGTGAACGTTGAGCAGAAAATTTTTTCAAATCGCACTCTACCCTGCAATAATTACTTTTGACTATAGAACCTCAGTATAATAATATTCTTTTATTTTGAAAAAATTGCAGTAAATATGTTTAGATAGTGGTTTATATGAAAGAGCTTCAATAATGAATGATTAAAAAGCTTCCAATCTTTCAACTTCCTAAATCTCTACAATTTTTAAAAAATATTGTCTCAACGCAGTAATCCTATTAATTATGGACTTAGATGCAGTAAAGAAATTTTTATAGGATCTACTCTACCTTCACAAAAGTTTCGTTTTAAGCAGCTATAAATATTTTAAAATCCTCAGCAGATATTATTCTGTGCCTAGTAGGGATGAAAACATATTTAATTTTTAAATGGAACCATGCATTCTAAAGTGGGATCTAAATTCATTACAAAATTCTTTATTATTTTCTCTGCTTACTAAATATTTTAATAAGAATGCTTTTGTTATAATTTATGAGTTAAGTTTCAAATTAATATTTTTACAAAGTTCCGAAATCGTCGACTTCAAATTCTTAAGCAGTCATTTTCACGAATCTCTTCGTTTTGGAATAGTCACATTGTCTTTCTATAATAATTTTCAATGTTTTCAATAATTTGGTCCTTAATTATTTTATAGCGCTAAATCTTAGTCATAAAAATCTTTGTGAATCTTTAGTTAAATGCAATATGCGTTTTGTTGTAATAAGATCTAAAAATTTGCAAAAGCATAATAAAAAAATCTCTCAGAATGAATCACGGCCGAATCGAATGTTCAAACAAATTTAATACATAAATATTAATAGCATAACTACAACATTCGTTTATGAAGAAGCAAGATCCCTCATACATTAAATCGAAAGTATCGGTTTAGTATTTAAGTGGCGTGACAACGATAGCTTTATACCTAATAAGAAAAATGCTATTGATCCATAATTCCCAAATCCAAAAGGTGATAATGAGGGTATTAATACCAAACCTTTTCCATGTCCAAACGTGTCCTAGTGGTAAATTACTTTCCGATTCATTTCTCCTACTGTTTTGAGTTAATTTTTGTTGAGGCTCGCACAACGATTTCGGATGATGTGTAGTCTGTTCTTGTCCACCTTAGACAATGAAATAATAAAAAACACAATACCTTAAATTTCTATCAGCTCGCCTTTTCTGCCCAACAAATCAATAGGGATCACCTCGGAAATTATTACTTCTTATCCAAAGCGCCGAATTAATATTCATTTGCCGTAGCGTGTATATCAGTTTTATTTATTCAGCTCCTTCCTTTCCTGTCTAATTTGCCCTGATGGACTTGGACTATTGGTAAAGGACGACATGACTACCTTTCCAGAAAAGAAATTACATGCTCCGTAGAAAGGGGGCGCGGCGGCGTTCGTAGTTAACGCTGAGCCCTGTAGGGTCAGCTCCTGAACTCGCCCTTGTTTGGTCGCATTGAATCGGTTTCAACTTTGTACTCCAGACGCAATTCGTATCCTGACTTCCTGCCTCGTACGTGATGTATTGAAAGCTAATTAAATTTAATCTTTCTCTGCTTGGGCGTCTTGTTTTATAAGTAATCAAAACCTGTTAAATATTTATGCAAGAGGTTAACTCTCTGAGTTTTCGGGCTAGCACGGGCTTACTAAAAATCGTTTTACCTTGGATTAGAATTTTCGCTCTAATTTAAATAAGTTTGATTTGCTTTGCACTATCCATCCTCAAAGCTTTTACGTCCCTAATTTACTGTAAGGGCTCTACAAACTTAAAAAATACATATTTGAACGAACTTTGAAAATATGCTAGACATCGTATGTGTTCAACTTATTCACAAAGGTAGACGTAAACGTCTGTTATTACGAGATGTCTCTTATGATAAATGCTTGATTCGCCTTGCATAAGAATATTTTGATGCACTTTAACTTACCCTTTTTGGTGGAAAACTTTGTTTCGGCCAATTGCCAACTTCCAGGGACGTCCTCTAACCCTTTCCTATATTTCACCATGTTATAAATTCATCGCAAAGCACATCAAGTTTATCCGTCTTTCTTCTAAGGTGCGACCTTAAGGAAGACAAATGCATCTTTATAGTAGAGCTGTGGATAAAGTTTCTTGTGGTTCTGTGCCACATAAAATGCTGACATACCTAATAACTAAATGTGTATGCGAGTATGCAGGGAAATTTTTATTTTATTCACGTCATATCTTGAAAACTTATTTCCACTGCTACAGGCATTCTTTATTATAATAAATATAAATAACGTGTTGCTTTTATTCTTAATTTTGAATTTTATTAGTTTTCTAATAGAATTTGCTAATATTGAAGGTTATGTATCTGCCGTCAACTTTTTTTCAGGTTATCGGAAGTTGGAGCTGGGAAACATATTATTTTTCTAGGAAAGATCTACATGCTAGGAAATAAGTTACACTGACTGGGCTTCTTTGAAAATTTCATTGAAAATCGAGAAGGCAATATTCCAGCAGAAAAAATTAAAAATATTGGCAGCATTGAAATTCTAGTGAACCGCCTTTTTGAGCAATTTTTTTTGGAACTCTAGTTCTTTGAATCTAAAACATATTTAAAGCATAAAACAGCAACGAAGCTCAATTTGTTGCTGCATTTTAGTAAGTAACTATGAATTTAGATATAAAAAAGAAAGTTAATTCTATTGCATGTGTGGAATTAAAATTGCAGTGAATCCTAGTAAAAAAAAAAAGAAATAGAATTCTATTGTTTATATCTCCAATTCTGGTAGGTAGAATTCTAGTTAAAATACTTATATTAAAAGAATTCCGGTATATCTACTTTAATGAAATTAGGTATTAGTATGTACTGGGAACATCTTGGGAAGCCAACTACAACAATTTTAGAAAAAAATAGAACATCTGCCTGAAATATAAAGTAGGTAGATTTTAAGTGTTAGAAAACCGGAGCACTTACCAACAATATTCCACTTTTAACTTTTTATAGGGTTTTTAAAGCCAGTAGCATTTAATCTTCAGAACATGAGGTTGCACGTCTGATAGTGCATGAAAATACCATTTGGTTGTTTATAAATTCCATCAACCATTTTAATCTTCCTTACACTGCGGAGCGCAAACAAGATAATAAGTAGTTCAAAACTTCTTTCAATTCCTTATGAAGCGCTCCGCAATAACCATAAAACTTCATTCCCCGCTTTAATTTAACGAAGCCGGGTGCGATGCGGCCTTCTTCTCCCTTCAGATTTTTCATTTGCTCATTCAGAATTTCGGTTAATACTTGATGAGCTTCTTACGCCCGTATGTCGTTACTTACGCATTTTTACCTACTGAAATGGCTTGCGGTGAAAGACTTTTGCAGATAACCAGGCCCGGTGTAATGCAATATATTTCTCCCCTAGAATCTAGTACACGAGTGCTCATGCATCATTTAGCAGACCCTATAAAAGTGGGAGTCGTTGAATTTATAGGCTACAATCCTGCTGGCTGGAAGGCTGGAAACGTGTAACCAAGGTGTAAAATTTGCGTTACTTTGTTGGATTAACACGGCATGACCTTAATAATTTATGGCGAATGCATTTGCAGGTATTGTCTAGAGACGAGTGGGGTATATCTCTACAGAATTGTTTTTGAAGGGGCAGTGCTATGAAAGGCAGTATTAAAAATAAAATAGGTATAAATACAAAATAAAAAGTAGCTTAGGTCATATTCTGGCGAAATCAGCTTAAGCATTTCGAGATATAATCGCTTTAAAGTAAAAGGACTCTGCTCTCTGAATCAGATGTGCTTAGAAGACAAAAGGGATGTCCCTTTGAAGTTCATTACGTGAGAGTACTTAAAGCGGACGAGAAATAATCTGGCTGCTCTTGTTATTCAAGAGGGTTTGAATTATTCCCGCGCAAAGGCGGTGAATGTTCTTTCCTTGTCGAAGTAAGAAGAAAAATTTTAAAATAATTTCAGGAAATTAATTTCGGAGTCTGCCTCCCTCAAAGACGTTAACTGCTGCCTGATTGTTATTCGTGAAATTTGTCATTCGCTTGAAAAATCCCTGCCAGGTGAAGTGCCCAGTTTTAGCCATTAGACGCCGACTATAAAACGTGGCTTCACCCTTTGCCTACGATCAAAAATGAAATATTCATCGCCCTCCATCGGAAGGTACAAAAGAAAAATGGGAAGGGAGTCTTGACAACAACAAAATCCCACTAAAACGAAGAAAGTACCAAAAGGGACAATTTTTGGGCAAATTGCTCATTTCGCAAAAAATATGGCGAAATTTATTATTCACAAAAATCCCGGGGAGTGTTCATTCCTGTCGCTGTATCCGGCCGAAGAGGGTCCAGGTTTGGTTTGATGGGCCAGTTACAGCGGGATGATACTTCGGCGCCGGGCGTCGTCGTGGGTGGCGTTGGGCTGGGTCCGAAGTTTATGTGCATTCCCATCGGGGCGGCGTGAAATTGCTCAAATTACCCCGTTTGAAGTTTATTACAAATTTAAGTTACTCTAAACTTGCGAATGGTGGCATCCGCATGAATAATAATGAACTGCCTCGACTCGGGATATCTCGCGTATCTTGACGTGCTTACGTTTTTCACAAAGTTTCGTCAAAGCTTTATCACCCAATGCATTTTTTATGGTCTTCTTTCGCCCTTTACGCGGTTAATTTAAATTGTTGAATTTTATTTGATACTTTGTTCCTAATGGATGTGTACTGTGCAGTGTCCATTGAGGCTGCAAATAAGACATTTAAGGACAAGGGATCACTTCAAACATACTTTAAAAATTGATTACTAAAATTAAGACTAAAATCGATAGAATTCCTTTACAGACTGAAAAAAATTGTAAAGTCTGGCTTAATCTATTTTTAATAATTTTACGTTTTTTGGCATTTGGATAGTTCACGAAAATAAGGTATTTTAAAGTAGATGATCAAGACATAAATAATAAAATTCTTTAACCATATTGCTCCGAAGTACATGATTAATAACTTAACTTTTTTTGAATGAAGTTTGTTTATCCATATGTTACGTACATACATTTAGAAAAAAGAAGTCGAACTCTTCAAAATATAAATGACATTGGTGGTGTTTTTGTTTCTTACGAATAGTATATAAAGTGAAAATACCTTCTCTAGTTTATTAATATGGTTTCCACAAAGCCACTAAACAAAAATAGAAACTTTTCAATGGAATATTCTAATGATTTGCATTCGATTTTGAACTAGATATCTACAATAGGAATGCAACTCTAATTGAGATCTTATGACTCATCCTGTATACAAATACACTAATATCGATGAGTTTTATCGATATAAATTATGGAGAGAAAGAAGTTCAATATACAGCATAATGAAATATTGCCAGCGAACGAAAAACTGCTGCGAAACATTTTATAGCACTATCCACCCCTACATTATGCCAGAAAATAATGAGTACTTGCCCTAGAAATATGGCCCTGAAATCTCATTAAAGTTGGTAAACAAGTTAACTGACCCTTATTCTTTCCAAGACAAATGAACGCACCAACTGCGTGGAGTGTGCGACGGAGAAAATAGGCTTTATCGCTTCCGGAAACAATTTCGACTGCAGCGACGCACATTCCGCCGCCGAGCCCCGCCAAGGGCCGACCGCTGAGAGGTTGACCAATTTCTTGGTCGTGTCCACTGTCATCAATTTGGCCACAAACGCCGAGGAAATAATTCCTCAAAACCCCGCTGGAAGAGTGGACGAAGGGTCAGGTAATCTCGCGTGACGGCTTTGTAACAATTTGTCAACCCGGGGGGTGTCACTGCGAAACGTGTGTAATGACCCCGCTGCGTGACACTTATGAAACTGATAGCTGAGGGCTTTTCTTTCGAATTCAATTAGGCATACGTTGGTGCACTTCGTAGCCTTCGCTTCAGTTAATTGAATTTTTAGCTCGCCAGGATCCCTCCGAGGTCTCAGCTCTTCAGGACGCTAATCTTGATTATAATAAATCTTGAGAGGTTCGCCCTTATGCGAAGCTTCTCCGCTCGGAGGGTCAAGAAAGGGTTGGAAAATATGTCACGTTCCTTCTGTGAGGGAATGTAATTTCTTTTCCTTTGATGCATTTACGTGAGGGCGGACTAGGACTATTAAAAGAGGTGAAAATTTTTATGGGATTTTCCGGGAGCCGGAAGCCGGGCGAAAGGCCTGAGTAAAATAAATAAATTATCTCCTTGCTCGCAGAGTGTGCCAGGAATGGGAACAAATTGGTTTTCCCTACCAACTACATAATCCCATGAAAATCTTTGAGAGTCTCTTAAACTTCGGGTGCGGCACAGAATTAATAATTTAGCAGGCCGGAGTGAATATTTTCGTTTCTCCTGTAAAATGTCATGATATTGCTACCGCAAATTTGAGATAAACTTTGAGTCTGCAGCTGCATTATTTGCCAGCATAACTACGGGCATAATTACCTTCACCGGAGAAAAGCCATGACAGTCTCAAACGAGATCTGTCCTATTTCTTCTATCCAACCACCCACCACCTGTAAATAAACATTTGTAACTTTACGTCTCTGTGAAGTCATCTGAGTTTAACATTGCATAAATAAACCTTTAATAATCTCTCATTTACCTACACTAGAAGAAAAACTGCTTAAGATGTCTGGTTAGAAGATAAAGGTTACTAAAAGTAAATATACAAGTACTACATACAATTCAAATTTCTTGTTTATAAATTTTGTAAAGTAATGTTAAAGGAAATTATTAAGAGTTTTATTAATATTTGTACCAGTGTTCTTACAATTTCTAAAAGCTGGCTAATATGCAAGAGATATTCTAGAGATTGCATCGTTTTTTTTTCCAGAAAAACCTTAGAAATTAATAATAACATTTTAAAGGCTAACTTTTACTTTAAATGTAATTGTATGTACCCATTAAAGTTACGCAGAATTTCTTACAACTTATGCTGCTGTGACTTGAACCATATAATATCCGAAAATAATTCAATTATTTCTAAGTTTTAGTACCATTAGACTCTTGATTAAACAACGAAAATGACTAAAGTCAAGAGTAAATTATGACTGCACTTGACTACGCTTTCTTGGCTCATACGTTCGTAGAAGATTTAATCTACATAAAACTAATTTATCGTGGAGCATCTTAAAACTGTTTTTATCTGAACTCCTTCTTAAAAGTTGCTTTTCGCTCGTAGTAGTCAAATTGTTTGTACTGTTCCGCATGAATGAGAATTGTAGTACACTTGAAAGATAAATTGTGGTTTGTGGATTCAGCTAAGTGAGTTCATGATGTCTCAACTGGTGCTTTGCTTAAAGTTTTACAGGAAAAAATGACTTCCGCTTAAGTTTTAAGAAGTCTGGTAAAAGTGCATTCAATCACTTCACTTCTGAGGTGAAAGGAACTACGCTAAAAACTTTAGTTGCTCGCGATACTGATCTGCAATTTCATAGGGTTTCTGGCCCTAACATAGCAAATCTAGTCATTTATGTAGCATTAGTGCATTTTAGTAGACGGAAAAGTAATTTCCTCAGAGATCGCGATCTGCTAGCGTTGTGTCGTCTTTGTTCCTGAAATTTCTCTTAAAATGTTTCAGTTGTGAATTTTTATGCAAATATTTGGCCCTGTACACAAATTTGAACATTCGACAGAAACATCCCTTTGAGTGGCTCTGAAATTTGTGTTTAATGGATTCCTACCGAAAAGCGGAGAAATCCAGGAATCAAGGAGGACTAGGAAAAGTTGCTGGTCTTGTTCTCGTCCTCCTCTTTTTTGTCCACTTCTTATGGAAAACAACCTTAGCCAGTTGGATGTTTTCGTCTTGAATCTTTTTAATACTGCTCCACTGGAGTGCTTCATCCTTCCAAAAAGTGTTTGGGGGAGCCCGTTACATTTGAAAATTTATGTGTTTAAGCAGAAGTGTAAATCTGTCTCGAAGCACATGATATACGAGTGTAGGGGCATGTGTGTGTGTTTCCAGGATAATATGTTTCACAGCTAAGACATTTGCATCGAAAGTGGTTACATATGTACGCCCGGGTTGAGTGTCTTTCACTTTTTCCTGCCGGATTTTCTGCCACAAGCAAGATGTTCTACAAGGCGGAGAATTCCTTGGCCCGCAACCAACACAAATTTATTTCGCCAAAACTGTTATGTGTTATGATTGTTTTAAAAAAGTAGGTAAATCGCATAGCGAGCATAGCTAAAGTTTGCTGTTAGTTTTGATAAACTAGAGCATTTGAATTTTTATGTGGATTAATGCTGAGCAAGTTTTCCTCGGATATCCTGAATGCAGTGCATAAGGTAAACAAACTGAAATTTACGTTTACCTAATTCTAAAATTTCAGAATTTATTAATTCAGCTGCTTGTGCATTTATGCTGTTTCGTAGTATAAACCTTCAGCGGCACTCTTGAAGCTCTTTAATCCTTTGACTTTATGCTTTCTTGTTTTACAAAAAGGAGGTTTCTATCACCGAGATAACTAACTAAATTAATTACACAAATTTATAAAAAGTAGCTGCAGCCGAGTAAAAATCTGAAATATCTACAGTTTAAAATGGACAGAATTTTTATCTTTTTTAACATTTTTCTACATTAAAACAACATTTTTTAGTCTGCCAGGCAAAGAAATATGCTTACAAGGGTAATATGATTAGCTTAATTTAATTTCTTGATACAAAAATGAAAATTAATAAAAATCCCTTTGCTATGGTTTTGTTACAAAAACTAAGTTTCTTAACGTTACGATGACAACTAGATACTTTAATATAAAAGTATGAATATCTTAAATATTAGTGTCATAATAAAGTTCTAATTAGATGTTTATTATGAGAATTTAACGACAAAAATTTGACTAATAATGCTTTAAAAAATCCATTCTGCCTGAGTTTTATGTTGATTTATCATTGAATCGTGCCCACTTTAAGGAACTTGCAAAAAGAAATAATACTTTACTAAATTTGTTATAATTCTTATGTTAAAATTAAAACTTGAGTAAAAAACAGTAATAATCATTCAAGAACTTATAAATATATATCAATCAAAGGAAAAATGGAAATTACAAGGCTTGCCTGATATTGCGTATGCTTTCTTACAACTGCAATGTCAGACCTTGTCAAGTGTCACTGTTAAGGGTTGCTCACATTTCAAATGAACACTGACAATGTGCCTGAAGACATTTCCTAAAATAGTCGGAGCATGTATCCATGCTTTGCATTACACCTTCGCAAACGGCATAAATATCAATTCAAAGAAACGCGCTCCTAGGCATGAATTTTGCAGCATGTACGCGCTAAATGGACATATTCTGTTCGGCGCACCACTAATCCCTGGAGAGGGATAATCCGCCATGTCACATGCGATTAAGCAGCACCTTCTTCCCGGCATTGTTCCCGCTAAGGGAGTTTTGATTCAGGTGAATCAGGCACTTTCGCCGGATCCGAGAATCCCTTCGAGCGAGAGTGGGGCCATTAATATCGATCCAGTGGCCATATTTACTGATCACCCCCGTTCTTGAGATACCCCACGATAATACAATTGAGGGCTTAATATTTGATGAAGTTTAATAACGCCAGTAATGAGATAGGTCGGTTGTCCGCTTACCGCCTGATGTCATGTGCTTAGGGGAAGAAATCGGGCCGGGAACAGTCTCCCGACAGTGATTACCGGGATGTGGGCCTGATTTTAAAAGCCAACAGCAATGTCGTTAATTATTAACGCATTTTGTATTAGGATATTATTTCGTATCCCGAACAAGTTAACCTGCAAAAGCTAGTAGAATGGCTCTGCCTTTTTAATTGGCAGTGGATTCAACCTAATCAAACCCAAATAGCATTAACCTCTCTTGATAGGACAATTGAGTGACACTTGCTAAGAAATATTAAATTTATTTTTAGTCCAATATGACAAGGGTACGGTTGCTGGTTCGTGATTCGAGCAATTTCCGCTTCTGGTGTTGGGAAGTGATTCGACAAAATTGAACGCTCGTTTCTCTGTCACTCTCTTTTGATAAATTAAACAAAACTTGTGCCAATTGTATTTGTGCCCTTGTAATGTAAGCATAATCTCCTTGCGGAAAATTCTTTTCAAATGTCAAAGAAAAATCTTGAGCTACTAGACTAGAACGGGACTGCCGCGCCCTAAAGGAGACGTTTGTTTTACATTATTTAAATATAGGGACGCAGAGCGCTTATTTGCAAACTTGTATTATTTTTAATGTATTCAAACACAATTTAAAGAAAGTCTAGGGGTAAATTGTGCTGTCACAAAGCCGACCCCTAATATACATATAATGTTTGGCCGTATTTCCTGTTTTAGCTGCTATTTTTGCGTATACGCCAAAGACGATTTTCAAATGTTTCTCAAATAAGATCTCAGCGTGTAGCCCTACATGTCATCTAACTGACAGCTCTATGCCTTTACTCAAAAAAATTTTCGTCGTTTTCATTTTACTCTGACACAAAATTGGCTGGGTTGACGACTTTATCAAAGGTTCGGGGAAATATAAACCTTTTATGGAGGAGCGCCTTAAATACAGAGAAACTAAACAAAAATTAAAGGAGGGGAAGTTCAAAGGAATAATTTTGGTGGGGCAAAATATTTTGCAATTTTCAAAGGATTTTTGTACCCATACATATCTGGCAGTGACACGTATCTAAACAACATGACTATTAAAACTAACAAAAGGTTGCAGTCAGCGCTTAGTTGAAAATGAAGGGACTTGCTACTAATTTACAACAGAAAGTGGATGCAGTTTAGGTTTCGTTAAAAAATTCAAATTATAAGGTATATAGGCATTCACCATTTTACAAATAGTTTTCATTAGGAATTTGGTTAAGTGTTTGTACTAAGTTTTGGTATGTCTCCTCAAAAATAAGTTTAGGAGACAATTCTCCTAAAAATTGAGTTTTGGCTCCAAATAAAGTATTGATATAAAAGGTTTTGTTTGACGGAATATCTGTTTGGCAGTTCTTAAAAGCTGTGGAGGTTTAACAGATACAATTAGGAATATTTTAAATTGAGTACATATGAAATTCTAGAAAAAGTCGCGTTACAAGAGAATACAAAATTGTGGTAGATTTTTAAACATCGCCGAAAAATGTTTTATATTTATGGAAATTCTATTACTTCAGAGGTTGTTTTTAAAGAAAAAGTAATGTATTCTATTTTGATTCTAAATCTTGTAACTATTATTTGCTGGTTCTATATTTATAAAATTAATCCAAATAATTTTCCTAGACCCATTATAAACTAAATTAAAAGTTACTTAGGTATGTCATATTTAAACCGAAATACATTCATTCGTAATGCTATTGTCTTACCTTTTACTTGAAAATTGCCTGCAGGTTAAACTTGTTTGTTTCAGGCCACCCTCTGTGTTGGTAGATTAAATTCCTCCTTAAAATTCGATTGAGGGATGCACAAAGCAAATGATTCCTCCATTTATGCGCTATAATACCAGTTTGGTCGTGGAACATGAAATATTTGTCAAAACCCAAGAGTGGATATCAAAGGTTTTCAATAACACAGGATCGGCCGATCTGTGTGGTTAATTATTTTAATATTTCCTTCAGCACTGCACCTCGTTCAGCGGGGCGCTTTCCGGAAACAAATATTCCGGGGGTAGTGATGACTTTGCTCACTCATGTGCGCATAAAGGCTGCTATAGAGGTGGCCGTAGTCTCGATTATCTTCCTTCTACCGACTTCAGGACCTGGACGATAAGGGACATAAATTTCAGCCATTAAACGCAGAATAATGTGCACCTTACAGTCTGGCAGGGATGTCTTTTTATTCCAACCCTAACAAATCAGCCCCAAAGTTCGTTTGCCCAGCTTCCCTCCTGCCGAAAGGGGAGATGTTAATTGATTTCAGCTTTAAGATGGAAGAATGCGATTTCATTAAGGTGAGGCTGCTTAGGGCTCTGAATTGAGTTTATATAATTGAAGGAATCTTCTTTGGCCCGGACGTTAACGATTTCTTGAATCTTTGTATCTTTGTAGGCATTTACTTCGGCAAACAGCGCGCATAATGAGGAACCGTGGGACACATTCCCCCTTCGGTTTCTCGTAATGCGATCGTTGCTAGAGACGCCGACGGAGCCTAGACCTGGGTATTAACTGGCAATAAGTACCTTGATTGTGTCAAGGGAAATGGATGAAAATAACTTTCTTACTTGATGGACATTATGACAATATGAAAACCCATCGAACCGCAACAAAGGGTTCCTTAAAGGGAAAATCAATTTTCCATCTTCAGATCGAAAACAAAGGGAATTCAGGAGATTCCTAAGTTGTTCCGAAGTAAATACATAACACATCGAAAAGGCGAGACCACGACGTCTTCGTCGTTCCGCTTTTTGGTGCAGCACAAAGTTTGTATTAAAATTGTGTCCAGAAATTTATCCTTTCCCCCTATTCGATTCACTGAAATGCGAGGAAGATCTTATTAAATTTTGCTTTCTTCTGAAGGCAATTTTCGTCAACAATATATCGAATAACAATAGAAATTGCCATTATATAATAGACAAAGCATTTTTGTGAGAAAGGCGGTAACCTCCCGAGGGTACGACTTGGGGTGGAGCCGTACTTCAAAGATCTTTATGGAATATATATATTCACCTGAAATTTGAGTCACGAATTTTATTGGATTTGGGTTTTATTCCTTTTGTAAAATTGTCTTTCCCTGAATGAAATTCACTTGGTCTTTATTGTCATCTGTGTTTCTCCATAAAATAATACAAACGATATTATAACTAGACTTGGTGAGTTCTTTGAACACTTTAAGTAGCATTTTAATGTTCCCTCCCTGCTTAAGAATTGTAGGTAGGGCAGAATAAATTGTTATAAATGTAGGTATATTATAAAGCATTTTAAATTTTAAGATGAAAAAAACATAAAATTATTGTTTTTCGGAATTTAGATTATTATGTAGTAACCTTTAAAGCAAAACAAATTTCGCCTAACTTTGCTAATCAAGTTTTAGAACAAAACAAATTAAAACGACAATACATACATATTTCCTTGTCCAATATCGTTGCTAATTATTTATTTTTGTACAATGGGAAATGGTTTTTTGTTCAATCCTACATAAAGTACAAAAACCCCGCATGATTGAACATTTATGTGAAATAGTACAACGGGGAACAATTATCATCAGCTAGCATTAAAGAATACCTATTATTTTACATAGTAATTAAGTAGGATTACTTAGAATCACAAGCACAATCGATAGAACAATGTGAAGCCCTTTCTTAAAAGACCATTGCATAATAGCTGCGTTAATTTCATTGTCAGCTAATGGAAACTTTATCCAGTAATCCAATTTATTGGCTACTTTATACTTGACACCCCTTACAAGGTTTTGGGTACTGTGAATTGAGTGAAACTTTTAACTGCACAGAGATTTATTAAATAAGATCTCCTGGTGTTCTTGAACCTTTTAACCTTACAAATAAAGGAACTCTCATACAAACTTTCAAGATTTTCCAAAAACGCTGAAACACATCATTCATTTCTAATCAAAAGGTTAACTGTACTAATTTTCATGATGTACATAATAAACCAATTTTATATTATCTACATAAGAAATAAATTGCGAAAAACCATGAAATACTTTTTTCTAACTTATAGGCCAAATACCAATTTTCATAGATTTGTTTTCAAAAATAAAAAATTTTTATATACAAATTACATCGCCTACTTAACCGCCTTGAGACGAGATTTTCGTAAAATCCTTTCTTAAGGATGCTTTCGTCGCAAAAGAAACCTACTGTCCATATTATATGTAATTAGCTTAAGTGGTTGCGGGTCAACGTTGACGAATCAGGAAATGCTATTTTATACATGTATATTAAATTATTGTTATGGTATCTGAAAAATTAAGATTATTTTGTAATCGCGGGAAGGATACAGACCAAATTCCGTTTATACATTGTGTTTGGTCCAGATATTTGCATTTAGAATTCAATACGGCGATACTACCAAATAAAGAGGGACAAAGCGACAAAAGGGAAACTTTCAGCTGAATGAGAAACTCACTTGGAAGCAATAAAAAAAGCATACCAAGTCTCAGCTGGTATCTTATTTCTTTGCGTTGATGCGGAAACACGATTCCAAGATATCTCCATACACTTCACTCCGGGTTTGCAGTGCGACCGGCCCAGCGGGGCCCAGCGGGGCCCAGCGGGGCGGAGCACCAAAGTCCCGCCGAGTGCTTTTTATCTGAATCCAAAGTTTCCAGTTCTCCTTTATAATTGTGGGATTTGACTGGTACCAAGGCACTATAGATTTGCCTCCATTTGTGCTGATCCCGCAGTGACTCTGCGGCTTTAAGGAAAAGAAAGTTCAAGATTCCAGGACTCCTCCGCTCGGGAGGGACGTGCGGGAAGGATCAGATAAATGCTCCCCATCTGCCCTACACTTCCATATATTCAATTCTTGGCGGAGTGCTTGAATTGTTATCATATCTATTGGGGCGTAGTGTCATGAACTTATTCTCCTTTTCCATTTGTTGACAATAAAGGCAGAGACAACAAAGCCTTATAAAACCTCGAACACGTCCCTGTCTAGGGGAGGTGCTCCCGTTTACCCAGGGATTAATGCAATTGTCAACCCTACGTCTTTCCTGTGTAGCGGATACAACCTTTACAGCGTACTTAGCACATAATCTTTGCTCATTAGAGCTTATTAAACAAAAGCTGTTGTTTGCACAAATGGGAACGAATTTTAAGTATCTTCAACATCTCAGAAACAGAGGAATCTTTGCAGTAATGTTTGGATTTTCATGGGGATATACAGCGTTTTTATGCAGTTTCTATGCAAACAAGCACGTGCGAGAAAAGCAACACACTCCAGCCTCCTTACTTATCGTCTTATCAGAAATAATGGAAGAAACTATAGAAGAACGTGAAAAAAGTATACTTCATATAATAAATAACAAGATTAACTTAAGAGGTTACACTAAAGATTAAATGTCTTCAGAAAATCATTGTTTTACAGAACCTGTTCTATATAGTATAAAATAACAGTTATGAAATTGTGATATTTTATACACCGATACAAGAATTTAGGCTCTCATTTAAACCATGTTACAAGCTTTTTTACGATCGGTTATTTTATTTCAAATTATTAAAAACTTACAAATATTACTTGATAAAAAATATTAGTTATCAGATTCAGAATCTATGAACAAATGTCTAACAAAATATTATATCACTGGTTCTGTGGCATAAACGAACCTTTTAATGTAGTTCTCATCATCTAAAACCAGTTAATTAATACAAAAATGATAATCAAACAGAAGGTGTAATTCCATTGATTTTGAAATTTAAGCTTTGCATTAAAACTGCTATAGTATACATAGAAGAGAATTAAATGAAAAATATATTGAAGTGCTTGCATACAAAACCGAAGAGTGTTACTATATTATAAGGACTTAACAATATTAAATGCCAATCACGAAAACGTTCATGGGTGCTTCTGGAATATTATAATTTCTTTTACGTATTCATATATGTATAAGAAATGAAATAAAAGGCAAACAGAATTAAGAATCAATCAAAATTGTTTTCAGAAAATGAAATGTAAATAATGTTATGGAACTTATTTGAAGGGTCCCCAATGTTTGAAGTCAGCACCAAGGAAAAAATCTTTCCCATCAAAAGTCAATAATATGTCATTCGGCCGGATCAGGGCATTACAATCACTATTCTGGGAAAGATTGAAAGAATGACAAGTTATAAATCGCTTTCAAGAACTCATGTTATTATCATCCATTTTGGTACAATAATTTCGACATATCCCACTTTGGTTCAGACATCGAGATGTCTTCTTCGAATCGTGACATTATGATATAAAACGATACAAAAAATTACATCAGGGATTTGGGGAATTCCAATGCTCCCCCAGACAGCCCGAGCAGCCAGCCAGTCAGGAAATGGTAGAACAATGACATGAAATATGTTGCCATTAGCAGACAAACGGGCACATCCACACATAAATACATATAGTATGTCTGGAGGAAATAGGCTTCCAGTTCGGGCAGCCCGACTCGAAATCGGCGGCCAAGTTCGGAGGCCGGGTGACATACTAAACGGCCCCAGTGAGCCTGCAAGTGTCTAATATATAATTTAATTTTTTGGGGGCGAATGTGCCCTAATTGAAGAAACTTTCGGAGTTTTAAAATACGGACAGTGACTCCCTGGGGACTGGGCCCGGCTGGATGCGGGATTTGTACCCCCATGAAATCATTGACGTGTCATTAATCGGGGTGCTCAACAGGGCAGGTATAACAAACGACAAAGTAATAAAAGTTTGTAAAGTTTTCCCTTCACTCTATTTTTTAAGGCTGCTCCGGCCGCCGCCCGTAAGACAGGGCGCCCTTTTGTGGCTCCGTTCGGCAAAAACCCTCGACAAAACTTAAATAGAAAGCCCGGCTCTTCAGCAGGTGGTGACTATGTGTTGCAGGAAGTCAACCACATTTTGAACTCCACCGTCTTCGCTCCGCTTTCGGATATGGCCACTGGGTTTCTTTAGTGGTTCGAGCCTTTTGTAAACTTTTTCCTCATTTTAATGAATATTCAAAGCACTTTAAAAGTCCTTTATAAGGATTTTCAACCTTTCTGAATCTTGCAGAGAATAGACTCGGGACACAGAGATACCCTAGTCGGGCTATCACCTGTCTTGCCTCTGTGAAAAGTGCCATGAACGGGCATTACCTTGTTACATGCTAATAGAAAAAGAAAGTTGGGCCCTGCGAACTTCTGAAATAGTTTTCAGTTTTCTTGTTTCGCCCCAAGTTGTGCCAAGGCAAGGCAATCTCATAATTTTGGCCCGCCCTGAACTGACAGCCATGTTGTAAATTATTTAAGATTCTAAGGGCGGGTGGCGCGCTCAAAAGCCTTTTGGAATTCTTTGTGGTCGACCTTTAGATTAAATTTATGTCCGGATTTTTAAACTCGCTTAATGCTTCCGCCCTCGCCAACCAATGTAATCCCCGTGTATAGAACTTTTTTTCCGGGATAGTAAAATGCAAGCTCTTTATTATTTTATCTTCTGTAATATCTGCATGGTCCTGTATGCACCCGAAGCATTTTTTAAAATTGTACACTATTATTATTATGCAAATATAAAAAATATAGAGGAATTATCTCACCCTCAAGTTTTTATTAATGCTAACATAATGTAATAATAACTAATAAATAAATAAATTTCAAACTAGTGTATAGTCATAAACACAGGTAGATAAAAATGAATTCTCATGTCTTAAAAATAATACTTAACTTACACAAAGTTTTTGAAGATGAGATATGCCTAGCTCAAAGTTTTCGTCAAAATATCTTTTATGAGAAAATTATAGATGCAGTAATACCTCATCAATAAAACAGGGAAAGGAAGATTAAAACCATTATATGTATTACAGTTCCATTAGCTTTTTACATTTATTATTAGAGGATTTGATGTCGGAAACGAAATTTAAGTCCACGTCTAATATAAAAGCACTGATAAAAATATAGTTATGGCGTATTTTGCAGTTGGTCAACTTTAAGTCCAGATAAAATTGAAATCACTAGATTTTGTACTTGGAAACACGGAAAGTGTAGGTATATGAAAACAATCGAAATACAGGAACTATTTACTTTTGAAATGTAGAACAGAGACGTAATCTGATTTTAAATTCCCACCTATCTAATAATAATAATTCGATTACTAAAAGAAGTTATTCAACCAGAAGCGGCGGCCTCTTTAATTATTTCAAAATAAATGGTTGTTTAATTCGCGGGGTTAATAAAGTCTAAGGGTATCCCGTATTTCACCTCACAGTGAGGGTTTTTAAGCGTCACGGGTAAACTTTAAGGGAGGAAAGATCTACGAACCATTAATTTTCTGACCCTCTTTGCCGCAGCCATTACAGCAAACACTTTACATATTCCCAGAAGATTGTTCAAAGGTATCAAATTTCCTCCGAAATAGCTAATTAAAAAATTCGAAGGAAGGTTCCGCGCTAGAGGGAGGGTTGCCTGGGCGTGAATCCATGTAAGCACCGGCACCAAATCTTTAATTTAAGGGAGTTCCACGCAGACGAGAAGCACTAATTTCATACCTTCATCCCGGGATGCTGCCAGACTTTCTTCGCCCCATCTTGGGGCACTTCGCCCGACGACGCCCCCATAGTGCGCCGCATTACTTTCAAACTTGGCAAGATTTTTTATTTTTGCAGAAAGATGCTGGCGGAACGGGAGCAAGATTTATATGTATATATTCGCGAGTATGCCGGCTGCCAGGTAGGTTAATTTATTTCGGCAAAATGAAGAGTGGCACGTTCCATCGGTTGAGGTCGAAAGTGAAAATATTTTCTTCAAATTCGTTCTCACCTGCCCGGCTTACGTTCCTTGAATTCGGAATTGTCTACTTTGTTTTCTTTAGTTGGGAGTCGCCGCCGCGGAGGGTTCCGAACGGGGCCAACTTCCTTATCTTTTCTATTTTCGCTGGGTAATTTACATTTTTACCGGGATGTGCCCATAAGAAAATGGAAAAAGGCGCTAAAGCCTAAATTAATTAAAACAGCTGGTGACAGTGATTTATTTGAACTTTTTACAAGGAATGCTACGGGAACAAAAAGAACGACGTAAAAATTCTAGCGAATCGAAGGGGAGTCGAGAAAGGAAAATTGGCAAAAATAGGAAAAAACTTCGCAACTCATCAAACTGTGCAAAAAGATCTCGCGGAAATATTGTTCTTATTTGTTGGGAAATGGTGGAAGTGAAAATAAATGATGTTACTTCACGAGAGTTTCCGGGCGTGGGTCGCACCCGCACTTCCGTCCCAACGAAAGTAGGACTGCGGATGGAGCCCGCCACCACCTCATCCATCTCCACGTGCAGATACCGACGAGATGAGTAAATTTGTAACATTTTTTGAGACAGTCTACCTTCGGAAGTAAATTGTTACGCCCGAATGGAACAGATTGCAACTAAAGATAACATACGATGTCAGAATT
The DNA here is from genome assembly GCA_959613345.1 of Tolmerus cingulatus. Classification (NCBI taxonomy): domain Eukaryota; kingdom Metazoa; phylum Arthropoda; class Insecta; order Diptera; family Asilidae; genus Tolmerus; species Tolmerus cingulatus. The sequence continues at coordinate 6,439,348 of OY390708.1, forward strand.
TTTTCCGGGTGATCATTTTAATTAAACTTGGCCGTCGGGTGCGCGCCGCATGCTTGCCTTGTTAATTAAAATGAACAAACTCGCTGTGCTTTTCCTCGCCTTCAAACTGTCGAAAACACGTAATCTGCGCAAATTGCGAATTCTGCTTTTTCTGAAAAATTTCCACAGATTAGGTTATATTTAATAATAAAACATTTGTTCAAATTAAATAGGCAAATATAAAGTAGCGAAAAGGGGTTAATGAATATAATTCAATTAAATTTTTTCGTTTTAATAATATAATTAAGGTTAATTTCACAAAACTTTAACGAAATTGGAAGGATAGAGGTAATCAACTTTTATAAAATTTGATTTTTCTTTTCATTGCATTTTCTTAAAGTATGATGTACTATTTTTCAAAACTGAAATTTTCATCCTAGCCGCAGGACAATCTTACTATTGAAGCTAAGTAGTGGAAATCAAATTAAAATGTCCAAGCGGAGTAAAACTCAACTAGTATTTTCCATAATGAAACGAAATCCGCGTAAAATACCCAATACCAACGATTCTGATGATTGAAAAATTTACCCTTAAAGTGATATTTGAATTCCTCTAGGGTATTTGAAAAAAAAAATTGTGAAGATTACTTTTTCAAAGCCCACTGCATTTTAAAATCCATTCGACTTACTAATAGAAATTTATACAACATATTCTAGGAATAAAAAAGTAATGTTCGATAGAAGAAAGGGTAACCACTAAAAAGTACGGGTTACAAAATTGCAATCAACAGATTCAGCAGATAACTTGTTCTAGAATTATTTCTATTTCGTTTTGAAATTATTATGAGGCTATAACATAATTAAATAATAATAATATAATTTCCTTACTTCATTTTCATAATATTGAGCTGAAAACGATACTATGTAGTATATAACTAAAACATACAAAAATTAAAAGCAAATTACCTACTATGGCTTTAACAATATGATTACATATTTATCAACCAATTTAACTTTATGATTCGTATATTTTAAGCTCAGAACAGATTAATGTTGTACGATAGATAGTCATCCACGTTATATTCATTAAAGGCATCATGCAACAAACTAACCAAAAATGTATGGAATTATTAGTCCTTTCATCCTTTTTCCGGAAGATCTTCAACACTTTTCAAAGCAACATCGCTATGAATAAGTTAATTTGGTAAAGGGTAAAATAAACCCATTTAAATTAAAAAAATAAAGTACTCAGAAGTATGAAGAGAGGTAATTTGGTAAAAGAATTCGTAAATGAGGTACGCAACCGGAGTCGGGCACAAAGGTCCTCAAATCATAATGTGTTTAAGCAAATTTTTGAGCTTGACTTTCATTTTAATCGGACAAAACATGGAGGAGTGTCGTAAATGCGCAATAGCAAAACAAAATTGTGTTAACTTTACAAAAAGAAAATTAAATGACTTTTCACTCTTTTGCTGAGATTAAAAAAGGCCCAGAGTGTTCCCATTCTGTAATTGTCTCACTTGTCAGCATAAAATTTTTGCACGAGCAGTTTTCTTCCTTTCATCTGAATCAGAATTCACTTCCCGTTTTCAGTTCTTGAGCAAGGAGCAAAGTCGCGACGGGAGTACGAATGAACTGGCGGCTTTGAGGGGGAACTAAATGACATTATGGCGCACAGGACCCAAGTTCTAAGGGTCCGCCCGGCTCATGGTGAGCCCTTGACTCCGCTCGAAGGAGCAGGGAAAGCACAAGATGAGATAAATATCCCAACCAACGTCTTACGCCCGAACTCGACTGGGCTGCCTTATTTCGCGTTTAATGACTTCGCAGGAATCGCAACTTGTCGCGACAGCCCTGTAAAAACTCTGTGCTGCAACAGAGTAAACAGCATCTGTAGAACTCACCGGTTTCCTTGCATTGTTCCTTCGAGACAGGACTCAGACGCTTTGCAATTTATCGCAATTATTAAAATCGAGACAACGAGTACTCCAGCTGTAATAAAGCCCTAGAAGGAACTGCTCATAGGGCTTTCATGATCGTGGGTATTAGCGGTTTTAAGGGGAATAGTCAAAATTCGAGATTAATTCAGTAGTAATTGTAAAGAAAAAATGCACAATATAAAAGCAAAATTAAGCTTTACAATCATATTTCATATTTTGGAAAGGGTCAGCTTGCACAAGAACTTGTGAATTTGAAAATGTCTATACTAGCTCTACAAATCGATATCACTCACTGTGAAGTAAAAGGTAGTAAAACCTTTCATCTACATTGCTATAAACAAATTTTGATTAAAGATTTCATGATGTCCATTCTCAATATTATCTATAAACTACGCAAAATAAAACGTGCGCAACTGAAGGTCAAGTTAAGAGATGCAATTTTAGATAACGAACTTCAATCAGAATTCACACCTGATTTCGGCACTTATCATAAAATACCACTTATTCACCGTCTACCGGAATTATCATGAACAGAAGAAAAGATAGCTCAAATTATTATATGAATTTCATAAACTGTGAACAATGCTACTAAATTTTCACTCATTACATTAAGTTAATATTTTTTCTTGGTGTCACGTTACTGACGTATTATAATAGATAATATGTTATATAATATGCCTTTCCGTATATCTGACTCGTAAATAAATTTAAAAATAAAATCACGTACATACATTTTGCATGTTATTGATTTAGTATCTATTTATTATTTGCACTATAATTCAATCAATCGAATTAAATATCTATTTTCCCCAGCTCAAGATTGTCTTGACTGCTCCATAAATATGTCTGAAGTCAATTCCTTTTTGCTTGAATATTGTGAAAGTTGGCTGCAACAATGGATATTTCTAGAAAAAAATTAAAGAATTATTATTTAAAATCCCTCTAATTTGTTTGATTTTGTGTTACCAATATAGCTTCAATACGTCTATCAAAATCTGGAGTAGTAGCAGTCATATAAAATTTCCTAAAAACTGGGCTAGTTTGTATTTTATTTTTCATAAGTTTCGAAAACTGAGCTTTAGGAAGAGCAGCGATGACGTCGTCAATAAAACTATTGAAAGATCGTGGCTGGATCAAGATTTCTATATAACAAAAAAAAAAAAAACAATTTGTAGTTTGTAAAATGAATTCTATTGCATCTTACCATCTTCGAAATCCTCAGGGTAAGGAGGAAATTTCAATACTTTAGCAAAAATGTTAATGATGGTGGCGGCATCGATGTCCTGTTTTTTCAGTTCCTCAACCATTTCACGGAACGGCCGAGCTCTCATAATATTTAGACCAAGCGCATTGCTTTCGGGGGTTCCAATAAAATTCTTAGCCTTTCTGAATTCGCTGTCGAATATAAGGTGTTTTCCAACTATGAGGCCAATTGTCAGTTTTGGAATTAGGGGTTCGAAATCCTTAAGATCTTTTTTGAGAGCATCTGGATCCGACGGATTCGCGCCACAAAACGACAAAATCGCGAGAAAAGCAACAACAAGTGAGAATTTCATTTTGTAAGGAACTTGCTAAAGTTGTATGCAAACACTGAAGGCCGAGGAACTCTAACAAGTTTCTTTATATACGATTCGGCCATATCTGATAAATATCTAATTGATATCAGATAACAACGGACGATGAACTAGTTGTTTTGGAAAAGGAGCAATACATAGTTCAATTAATAATCGATATCTAATTAAAAATTTTAGCGATTTGTTTTTATTTTAATTTTTCTGAAGTACTTTCGCACTTGTGTTAATTAGTATTGTCATTATTACATATTCACAATGTATCTTGTCAACGACATGTTATTTAATAATAAGTACCTACGCGTTTCCTTATCAATAAACTTCTCTAAAAAATGTATATTAAAAGTGAAACGAGGGTAGGAATGAGACGTAATTAGGCGTAATTTATGTGCATCTACATATAATCGTTTCAAAGATAACAAATAGTAATAAGTAAGTCCAGAAGTTATTCACGTTAAAAATCATGATTTTTTAAGAAAGTTCAAGTTACCTACATAAATAAATTAGTTGGAAAGTGAGTAAATTTTTAAATTACTAAGATAATAATCAGTATGATAAAAAAAAGGCATTCTTTTCTTATATCAATCAGTTCTTCGATTTTTATTGAGTTGATAAAGTCATCATAATGTTAAGTAGGTACTTAAAGCTACAAATTTGATTAGACGTGACATCAGTAAAAGCAGTATTACAATTGTTTTTTCATACACTTATAAAAAGAAGAAAAATATTTTGTTTCATTGTATAATGAACAAAGGTAAAAAGTTTACAAAATATGTAAATCAGGAAAAGAAAAGAAAGCATTCTTGTAATACATCTATTTAATAAATATTTAATGAACTCAGAATAAATAATTATGCAATATCAAGACTCCAACTACCCCAACTCAAAATAGTTTTAACAGCTGCATGAATATGCTTAAAATCGATGTTTTCAGAGTTGAATTTTGCGAAGGTTGGACGCAATGTTGGATAATTCTGAAAAAAAATTTCTAGTTATTATAAAAATGAGTAACAAAATGTATGACAATTTACCAAAATTGCCTCAACGCGTTTGTTGAAATCGGGACTTGATGCAATTTCCAAAAATTTTCTAAATACAGGGCTTGTTTGCACTTCTTTCTGCATAAGATTTGCGAATTTGTCCTTGGGAAGAGCGGCAACAACTTCATCAATAAAACTGTTTAAAGTTCGAGGTTGGGCCAAAATTTCTGAGTAAGAAAAATCAAATATAATTCATTATTTTGTCCGTAGTTACAACCAAAATTACCTTCGTCGAAATCCGCCGGGTAGTACGGGAAGTTCAGTTGCGCGGCCAACATGTTAATGATTGCAGCAGCATCGATATTCTTCTTTTCCAAATCATCCACCAAATCACGGAAGGGTTGACTCTTCATGACATTCAAAAGAAGACCCTTGCTCTCAGCAGATCCAATAAAATTTTTTGCCTTTCTAAAGTCACTATCGAAGATAAGGTGTTTGGCAACAATGATACCAAGGCTCATTTTTGGGATCAAAGGTTCGAAATTCTTTAGATCATGTTTGAGGGTATCCACATCAGATGAATACGCCCAGCAAGATCCCAAAACGGCGAATAATACAAATATTGCGAACTTCATTTTCTATCCCACTTACGACTGAGTACCGAACAACTGAAAACACGTTTTTTATATACAAATGTTTGAATGGATAATCTTGATGTTTAATAATTTTATTGGAGGGGATAATATTATAACGGAGATATCAATATCTTGCCCAACTTGGCATATTTATCATAAAAAAATCTGTGTGTGAAATTTTAATTTGAGTATAAGTATTCTGTAACGCATACACAACGACTTTTAAATTTTATAGATAAAACAAATTAAATGGATTGCTGCAAACCAAGTATTAATTTCAATGAACGTAAATTAAGAAGCTTTCAGAAAAAGTAGGGAGACACTAGAGATAACAATTAATGTATTCGTTGAATTAGAAGCCAAATCCGTGAGCTTTTCCTTGTTGAAGTGCACTTGAATAATTAATTTAGATGCGATTATCTTTAATTAAATTATCTATCAATGAAAATTGATGCTATCACTTAAATTTGATAACTATCGGTAAGAATTTTGTAGATGGGCAATACCCATTTTGGAATTTGAAATTTCAATACTATCGTCAGTCATATAACATTCATGCACAAAAGTGGAGTCGGTCAAAAATTAAAAAAATATGTAATTGCGTTTTACTAAAATATCCCCTAAGTGTCTATAATAATAAAATTAACGAGGGTACAAGAAATCGCTATAGGGAATTTCTCAGGACTATTTTTTTGTCGGTACGCCATATCTCCTTTAATTCTCCATCAAAACTAATGATTGAACTTTCATTTTGAAGATTACCTTAACCGCTAATGACGCAAAACAAACCAAAAAATAAAACTATTAGAAATTAAAATTTCTTTGACAATTCGACAAAAATATTTTTGCAATAGCAGTGAAGCACTATTCGGGTCCACTGCAATCGCTTTCGAAATTTGACGGTTGGAATTTAAAACAAGTTTTAGTTTTATTAAATTGAAATTATATTTATTTATTAGAACGACATAAAAATATAAATCAGCCGCATTTAAAGCCAAATGTACCTAATCTCTACTGGTAAAGTGAAATATTGTATAAAAATTTTTTATTTAATGCTAGAGTACATGCAACTCGTAGTTGCAGGAATGAGAAGTAAATGGGGAAGTGTTGTTCAATTATGCGCACGAGCACGGACACCCTGTATGAAACTATCGTTGGATTTCCCCAAAGGAAAAGTACCCTGTGGGAATCCTTCCTTCGCATGGACACCCTGTGCGTATCTAACATTCGGCCAAGTGAACGGACGAGCCCGGTCCACGGGCATCTTCTGAGGAATTTTCCAACGCAGGTGCGGTCAGCCCTTTAGAACCTTTTCTTAGACGAATGGGCACCTTGTGGCGAATTTTTCTTCCTTCACGTGAACGAACGTGGTCCGATAAGGGTGCGGAATCGCGCTCAGGTCCAGTCATGGCCCTTGGTTTAGTTTTTGTGTTAATTTTCTTATGTTTACGTACCCGAGCAGGCTCCGTTCCGGCTTCCGGCAGCTTGCTAGAAATTTTCCTTCGTGATCGAACAGGCACAGATACGGAATCAGGATCATGCGTAGCCACCTTGTCACTCATCTTCGCCGTGGGTTCAGTGACGGCCGCTCTCATTCTGCGGGGAAGTTTCTGTCGCGAATGTGAACGAACGGGTTCCGCCCCGGTTGTAGGCACGCTCTTGGACATTTCTCTTCCCTCACGTGAATGAACAGTTGTAGGCGCGGATTTGGGATCACCCAACGGACGGATTTTTCTTTGTTCACGTGAACAAACGGGAGCGGGCACCTTGCGAGCATTTCTTATTAGCTTACATAAAGAAGCGAGCATAGACATTATCATGGGTAATGAGACGAGCATGGGTCCAGTCACCCTTTTAGGAAGTTTCTTTCCATTGCTCACGGGCACCTTGTGAGCATGTTCTTTTCGTTTAGTTAAACGAGCGATCATAGACATGATCATTGGTGCTAAGTCGGGAAAGGGTCCAGACTCCATGTTAGAAACTTTCTTTCGGTCGTGCGCGGGCACCCTGTTAGTAACTTTCTTAAGATCATGCGAATGAACAGGCATAGGAGCGGGCACCTTGCGAGCATTTCTTATTAGCTTACATAAAGAAGCGAGCATAGACATTATCATGGGTAATGAGACGAGCATGGGTCCAGTCACCCTTTTAGGAAGTTTCTTTCCATTGCTCACGGGCACCTTGTGAGCATTTTTCTTTCGTTTAGTTAAACGAGCGATCTTAGACATGATCATTGGTAATAAGTCGGGCATGGGTCCAGTCACCCTGTTAGGACGTTTCTTTTGGCCTCGTGAACGGGCGGGCACAGTCACAGGCACCCTGTGAGAAAATTTCCCTCGGTAGCATAAAGTAATGGGCCTGGGCGCTGTCATGCTTTGAGAAACTTTTCTTAGGTTACAAACTTGTCCTTGTGCATATTCGTCACTTTCCTCTCCACCGTTCCATTCTTGAGATTCTCCAGATTCGCTATAATGTATTTCTTCTTCATTTTCTTCGTCCTCGGATTCATGTTGTGCCTCCTCTTCACTTTCTTCTTCGTCAAAGTCGGAGCTTTCCTCTTTTTCCTCGAATTGTTCCTCCTCGTTACTATCTTCTTCGTCAAAATCGGAGCTTTCCTCTTTTTCCTCGAATTGTTCCTCCTCGTTACTATCTTCTTCGTCAAAATCGGAGCTTTCCTCTTCTTCCTCGAATTGTTCCTCCTCGTTACTATCTTCTTCGTCAAAATCGGAGCTTTCCTCTTCTTCCTCGAATTGTTCCTCCTCGTTACTATCTTCTTCCTCGCTGTAGCTATCTGGATCCTCACTTTCTTCTTCGTCAAAATCGGAGCCTTCCTCTTCTTCCTCGAATTGTTCCTCCTCGTTACTATCTTCTTCCTCACTGTAGCTATCTGGATCCTCACTTTCTTCTTCGTCAAAATCGGAGCCTTCCTCTTCTTCCTCGAATTGTTCCTCCTCGTTACTATCTTCTTCCTCACTGTAGCTATCTGCATCCTCACTTTCTTCTTCGTCAAAATCGGAGCCTTCCTTTTCTTCCTCGAACTCTTCCTCACTGTAGCTATCTGCACCCTCACTTTCTTCTTCGTCAAAATCGGAGCCTTCCTTTTCTTCCTCGAATTCTTCCTCACTGTAGCTATATCCATCCTCATTTTCTTCTTTGTCAAAATCGCAGGTTTCTACTTCTTTCTCAAACTCTACCACCTCGGAAATATATTCTACCTCGCTAGGACAATATCCATACTCAATTTTTGCTTGATCAAAATCGGAGCCTTCCTCTTCAAAGGAGTCAGATTCTGTTTCTTGCCTTTCATCGCCGGACTCTATGATATTGCATTCTTCTTCTGAATAGCAATAACGTTCTTCCTCGCCATCGTACTCCTGTTCATAATCTTGTGCCCAAGGTCTTTCCGCTTGATCATATTCTTCAAATTCGCTTTCCATTTCGCTGCGGTAAACTTCTTCATATCCTCCGCCTTCTCCATAACACATTTCTTCTTCAGAATATTCTGCGTCGCAATAGTATTGTGGCGCGTAAAACATTTTGTAAATGCTGTTTGTTGAAAATAGTTAATGAATGCACTAAAAACAGAAAAAGTTGAATAGTTGTATTATAAGTCAATAGATTATTCATATTTATCTTATAAGGGAAATAACTGATAAAAAAAATAAATTAAAATTATTATAGTTATTTGAAAAAGTGTTTCAATGAATATAAAACTGACATCATAATCTTACTTTCATAATTAGGCATTGATATCATACATACAGTGATTGCTGTTAGTGTGGCAATTGAAAAATGTCAATATTACTGTCAACAGATTAAGGGGTTCATTTATGTAAGATATCGATTTGTACTTGTATTTTTTTTGTATTTTCTTTTCTTTGCGATTACATACTAGATTTTGTAATACGTACAATGAACTTTGCGATAAGAGTAGGAGAGCGGTTGAATCTAATATTATGTTGTTATAAATTTAGAAGCATTAATGCAATAATTTTTTCGTTATTTGATGTTATTATTTGTAAACAAATGCGGCCTATACTGCGACAGAAGCAGTGAAGTATTAATATAAAACGTTATAATAATAAAATTTTCAATTGGTGTCGGATAGTATGTGCATATTTATATGTAGGTTTGCTTAAATTGTTTTACCATATTGATATTTTGATGAAAATCATGCATTTGTTTTAAATTTTAAGCTTATCTTTCCTCATTTAACTCTTTCAAAATTAGTTATAGTTATAAATAATATGTATTTTTATTCGTTTTGGAACGTATAATTTCTTTTAGTAATATGATTGTTTAAAACAATTGTCAGTCTTCCTAAACAACGGATTAACGCCAAAAACACCTTCAGCAAAACTAATGATGAAAATTTTAGCACGAATTTTCGTAACGTCTTCTTTTGTGTATAGAGAGGTAATAAATGTTTGTGAGAAGAATAATAAAAGACAGTAGGTACTGTGAACAGAGGTCTTCAATAAAAACTTGAAAACAACATTCAAAATTATCTTAAGGGGGAGACTGTGTTGCCGAGATAATCCATCAAAGAGCAATTTAACAAAAAAAGAAGGGAATATCATAAAATGCCCTAAGATTTTGGCAATTTTCATTGTGAGAGCACATGACGTAATATTTTAACAACTCGTTAGCTGAACATTTCCATATTACTGAAAACTTTGACTATTTTCGCCCCAAATTGACATCAGACCGCAACTTTTCTATTTGCGTAAAAGTTTCTGGAGGTAAAAAGTTTCTATGGTCATCAGGCGCCTTCCTGTTTGTATCGCAGGACTGCGTGCGTAGTGCACACACACCGAGGGGCGTTCAACGGACGGAACCCTCCACAAATTCAGATCCGAAACATGTCGTCCATAAATTTGAATTAAACTCTAGCCAAAAGAGACATAATCATAAATTTAAATATGAGCTCAGCAAAATACATTTTTTAACGCCGTCGGTGTGGAGATGGGGGGACGTTGAGTTGTGGGCGGGGGCCGACTGAAGGCATGTCCACTCAAAAGTTGTACAAAGGAGTTAAAGTTGAACAAGCCCCACTGCGGCGACCGGCTACTTTGACAGCATAATCCCAAGTTGTAGGGCGGGACGAAGAAACTTTTGGGATTTCCCGGAGCATATGTAACCGGATTTCAATAAATGTTTGCACAACAATACTCGTAGATGTCGGCCCGATGATATCTATGTCCTGTAGATGGCGTGGTGTCTGGGGGTGCAGACGTCAGGATGCTCCACGATCGGGGAGCAAGTCCTGTGCGTAGGAATCCCGAATTGGGACTCAAAAGGCACGCCATGGAAATTCAAAAAATTTCATTTAATGCATACATGAGTCAGCACTTTAGATGTATCAATGCGAAAGGAAAATATGCTAATATAGCTTCCCTCCCCCGCCGCCCTTCGCCCGACCCTTTCGCTGCACAGTTCCTACACTTTTCCGGCTGTTTGTAATTCCGAAGGGTTTCCGAATTACGCTGGTTGAATTCATGTGGGGAATTGGTCTAACAATTCCTTCTCGCCATTAAACTTTTACCTTGAAGTTTTCTTACGTGCGGAGCGGGCAATTATGGAGGAATTTTGTTAACTTTGGCGATAAAGTTTTCCCAAAATCCACAAAGAAAATTCTTTAAAATGTATGTGATCGGCTTTTGAATGAAGAGGGTGCCGTCGTAATTCGGGTAGCGAATTGAGTTCATATCAGCTCCCTTGCAAGTGTTGCACACCAGTGTTGGCAGGGCGTGAGCGTTTGGGGGTAGAACAAAGGAAAATTAATTCTAAATTGGTTTTCCTCATTGATTCGATAATCCCTCTAACTGATTACCTTGCGAGACTTTGTTAATTTGACATGAAATAATTCGCGTTCCCTTCCAGTGAATGGCTGCTTATTGAACACCCTATTTACGAACATAAAAGGGAATTCGCCTCGGTGGGGAATAAACAATTTGTTATTTATTATTTTGCATACGCAATTAAATTATTTCTTTCGGTTTGTCTAGAATTTTATAATACATGAAAAGTAAATTCTAGATAGGGTGTTGATCTACAGACGGACAACAAATGATCCAATAAGGGTTATCAGAGATTTTTTTTTGATAATATTTATTTGGAAAAACCATCAATTTCCCAAAGCATTTACAGCTGTATCTGCTTAAATTCGTAATCAATAAACTTATTAATCAAGTGCATATACTTTTTCATAGTTTCGAATAATAATTTGTAAAAAGATCTTAAGTATGTTTATTAATATATTTTAAAAACAAATTATATAATCATTGTTAATGTATTATAAGAATTATTATACCTGTATGATGAGAATAGAGAGAACTTGATTTACGAAATTAATCCTAAGCCGCAAAAACCGGGAGAAACTGAGCTGCTTTCCTATTTTGCTAAGCAGAAAACAGCATAAGTTCACTACCTTTGGATGGTGGAAGCTAAATCGTACTCCACTCCATTTGCCACAAATCTTTCTTAAAGTTCATAATTTCCGCGTCTTTCCTCTTGAATGAAAACCAATTTCCTTGTTTAAATCCATGCAAGGAAGGAGTTCTTCTATTTGCTATATACTTGCCAGGAAATTAGTGGCATTTTTTATTAAAAACAGTAATTCGCAAAAGCTGGATTTACCAAACTTCTTTACGAGATTAATAAAAAGCAAGACAAAAACCTGTTTGTTAAGAATTTTTGTACAAGGAAAAGGAACTTACAAAATATGATGAGAGGGGATTTCATAAAAGGGTTGCTAATTAAATTATTTATTATTTAGTTTAAAATAACTTAAATTTTCAAAACTTGACGGTAAAGAAAGTAAACTAGATATGTATATATCTAGCATATTTAATTAGTTTTCCAAGTATATTCATTGATGCTTGAGATCTCAACGCTTGTATTTGAAAAAGGGGTTTTATTGTAATAGTTATAATTTTGTTCATTTATTACCTACATACGATGCAGAATTAAATGAGAGATTTTTAAATATCTTGAGAAATCACTTGCAGCTTAATTTATTTATACACGAGAAATGTAATAAATATATAAAAATATTTGTCAAAACATAAATTCACCCTAAAAGAAAATCGCATAAGAGGGAAATCCGAAGAAAATCCCGGAAGTTTGCAGTTAAGCATAATAAACTGGCTGGTTGCCAACAGCTACAAGAATCTTAAGGAGATGCTACTGGAAGCAATTAGCACTTTGGTTAGAGAATTTTCCCAGCTCTGCTCGGATGTTGAGTTGACATTTAATTTTGGTGGTCATTTCGAGGGTACACATTTCAAAGAAAATCTTGGGGGTGATGGCAAAAACTTTTAGCTACTAAATCCCTTTAATCTTCTGTCACTTTGGTTCTCTTAAATTTCATAAAAGAAATTATCAAGATTTTTCGTTTTGTTAATCAATTTTTATTTTATTCTTATTTATTCAGTGTACATGTGTAAATCAAGAAACATAATTTAAAAGTATCAGTATTAATCAATTAAATACTAAACCCCTACTATGCTTGTTAGCTAATTTTATTAAACGATAAATTTGCTATCGAAATATTGTTTAACGTTTTTATCTTAATATTCCCCAACAAATACAATATCAAATCAGTTCAATTCAAACCCGTAAATGCCTTAATGTTACGAAATTGCCCAAGCAAATAATTTATCATATACTTTACACGAACCGTATATACGCACGTTTGATCTTTTGGATTTCTTCCAATTAAGTAGGTACCAAGAATGCAATTCTATAGCAATGAAATAGTAATTAGTTCTCCTTCCTAGCAAAACTCCTGAATGCTGTGAGATTGGGTTCTGACTTAAAAGCAGACGAAAAATTAGGAGAAATTAAAATTCAATTAGGCCAGAGTTCCTTCAAGTTCCTGGCAATTACCAGTAATTACCAGATTCTGATGTAATTAACATTTTTAACTCGTTAATCCTACAAATGCCAATTATGTGACAAATTTTCCAAAATTCTATGTTCTGTTTAAAAGCTAGAAACGAAACTTTAATTTTCTTGTTCTAACACCGAAGCAGGTTTAGCTTAAGTTTTAAGTACTTGTAAATGAAAGACGTATATTGCTTCTTTATGAAAGTTGTTTTTCTTAAACTTTCTTAGTTAGTAAGCAAAGCTTATGTCATTCAAATTAATTAAGATATAATTATAATAAAAATATATGTATCAAGATTTACTCTAATTATGTTGGTGTGCTATCAATATATAATTAATTTAGAATTTCTTGATAAACCATATTATTTTATAGCATTTAAGTATATATTTCGTGAACTGTAGTTCAAAAATAAAAAATGTATTTTACAAAACATTATCAACAGTATGATGTATTTTACATTTAATGGATCCAAGCAGAGACAGAAGAATTAGGTGAACGTGTCGCGCTGAATTCTAGGGCAATTTCCTTTAAAGTCGTCCTTTCAAGTCCTATTGGACTCCTACCAGGTGTTGGACACGGGGCTATTTCGAATCATACACACACCAAAGGAAGTGTTGTTGGTAGGCGGGACATCCAGGGCTTGTTTTACGTCGATGCAGGAAGTGTAGTGTCCAGGAAGATTATAAAATTTGTTGCCACATCAAGGTGCAAATTGGCGGTAAAAAGCTTGGGGAATCTAACTGAAGTTATTGGATAACGTACAACATCGGTACAGATATCGAATTTGTGTAGGTCCCTGGGCTTTGGGCTTTCACAGGCCTCCCATATATGGGACAAGGCATTCATTGATTTTCGATTCTATCGTGCGGTTTATGATGATCGCCTCTGTAGTCCCTAGTTAATTGCTTTTTGTTGGCACTTTCATGCATTTGTTTTTGTCAAAGTGCCAAAAGTGGCCAAAACTAGAGTATGCTACTTCCATTTACATGGACAAACAATGTTAGTTTTTCATTTGGAACATGCAGTCGTATTTTTGCTCGCATATTCGATTCAGGACTTCGCGTACTAAATTATTGAATATTCAGGTAAGGGAATTCCCTCCGTTCTGTTAATTTAGCACTCGTTCTCATTTTGTGTTTCGCGGCTGCAACAATTTCAGCTGAGGGAATATTTATTCTTTGTATATACGGCTAGGGTAGAAACTCAATTAATTTGTGACACGTAGAGGGCGACAAATTCTGCAAATGTACACAGCCAGAAAAAGTACATAGATTCTAATTCCATTCATAACCACGTATTTTAGTTCAAGGTTATTATTTTTGTGTAGACCTTTAATTAAGATATTTTGAAATAAATAAATACAAATAACATTTCAATTCGAAATTAAACTTTTCTTTGTTAACAACTGTTTTATGTAAACATATAGCAATACCATTGCCAGTGTCAAAAATATGTCTTTAATATTTTCCCTATGAAAATACTTACTACACCTGCATAGATTGAAATTTTGCAGATCTTGAAAAGAGGTAAAATGTCATCAATCGATACAATAAACCTATATAAATATCTCCCATGCAGAACGCCTGATATCACTAATATCTTCTTTGAAAAAGTTCGAAATTCCCGACTTGGGATTGAAAATATAGTCTCAGTGCTTTCTCCTCTCACTGACTAGCTGACACTGATCAGAATAAGAAATAAGTTTAGAAGATCGCCACAGTTTTTTTATGTATACAGCAAGACATACTGAGTACGGCTGTTTACTCTCAGGCTAAATATATGTAAGTGCGATGTGAAAGCTCAACTCATCAAAAGAAATAATCTTATATATAATATATATATTAATAATAGGAAAATCCGGAGTGTTTGTACGATAATACAGCTGTATCAGTGAGTTGTTGCATTCTACAGCGTAATTAGCCGCGTACTGTCAAGGTCATTAATAAATCGATATTAAGAAATTATCCACAAAATTAGTTTGTGATAGTGAAAAAGGAAATTATATTAGAATACCACTTAAATTGTAGTAACAAGCTCAAAGACACAAAAATTACACCGTATTCGAACTCAGCAAATGATCGATTATAATAACTATATTACAAAACGATATCCACACAAATGCCAATCAAAACACAAATAATCATTCAATTACTTAATGAATTAGAAAATGGTAAAGTAGTGTATGAGTTACCAAATCCAATTTTGTTAAAAACTTTGCAATTAAAACGTAACTTTAGTCAAGCACAAAGCAGCGCGTCAATCCGTAGGAATAGCTGCTTCAAAACTGATATAAAACACGTATATTGCAAATGATCCGGTGGCCGATGATGAAATTCTTATTATGAATCACAGTTTTCAATTCGCTTTGGGCGACTAAAATACTTTCAATTGATAAGCACAGCACGTTTACCACAACATTATGATTTTTAATGCTGGAAAATAATTAAAAATAATAACAAACAAAATATGTGTTATCAAGAAAGAATTTTGAACTCATTTAAAATGACTTTTCAAATCCAATTTAAGTCTTTATAATTATCTTGGAAATAAAACAATTGTAAACATTTCGTATACAATACAACTTATGCCCTACTTTGGACATCTGAATTTAAATTTTATTGTCATTAAATATGAAACTATTGTAATTCAAATCCTTTTCAAAATATGTAATCTGTGGTGTTAAATCCACATGATACGATACTTGAGTTTTATTAAGTGTTTAAACATTAATTTTACTTGTATTATGAAATTACATAAAAAAAAATAATAGTAAAATATAATAAGATGAAAAAGTTTAATTCTCAGGTGTATTTTCATTTTTCTCAAATTTTCGCGTTGATATTCATTTTATCTTTATATTCAAAGCTTGGAAACTTTCTTCAAAGAACGCCTTAAACTGAAAAAAATTTGCTAATTTCCTGCTCGCTTGTGCCTGTAGGAGGTGCAGTCCTTGGCTATCTCTTTTAAATCAATTCATCGCACGAGCGCCTTTGCAGTTTACGCAAAGATTTAAGAGGACAATGGCATTAGAGTGCAGCCAACTCCAAAGACATGATGAAGACCTCTTCCAGTAAAGTGAAATTTCCATTTAATAAAATCCTCCACAGACCGTGAAATATTCAAAACGACTTTTGACAAGGTTTTAACCGACATCTAAAAGCTTTTTAAATTGAATAATAACAACATAAAAATGGAATCTCTTTTAATTAGAAGGACCTACATTATCCTGGAAGGGGCTGCGATGGCTGCCGTCTCCTCAATTCGCTTAACCGAAATCAAAGGCGAAGGGGCCAAATATTTCCTCCAGCGCTATATGCTCGCAAATATCAAGGGACAAGGGATCGCAGGGCGTAACTGATGGGAGCAGCACGAAACCGGGCTAAGGAGAAAGCAGCTAGTCCCCATTTTCGCTCCTCTGGAACTTTAATAGGTTTTAACGTCAGGAAATTAAAGGACTAAATCAATAATCCTTTGTTCATATTCCGAAAACTGGCATATTTCGAATTGGATTAAATCGCGATAATTCAATATTTTTAATGGGGCTCGCAGGGCGTGGTGCAGTGCGGCGGGTTGGCGTTTTGGCAGCCCATCGAGCCCCAGAACCTTGCCCTCTGCACCCCCGCACTAAAGTCAGACTAATTCAGATTAACGAAATGAGCCCCTAATGCAATCTGACAGACAGGTGGCGAACTTCTGTAAGGGCCTACTTTACTATATATTGATTCGCAAATCGAATATCTACGCCTGGGAAGGTGCTCCGCGAGCTGCAAATTTTATCTGCTAATTGGTATCGCGCAGTTCACCTTCGAATTATGCCCTTATTAAGTAGTAATCACGCATCAAAGATAGTTAGAACACAACGAACTTCCTCCGTGCCCCAGTTCCTCTCAAGGATTGTGATTGATTGCCTCAATAAGATTACAGCAATTATATTAGTTCCGAGTACTTCGACTCTTAGAATTTGGGGTGCACGGATACATCGATTGTAGTACAACTTCTATTATTCTGATACTTAGCAAAAATTGGATAAATTATAGCAATTACTTCGTAGTTAGTTTGTTTTTTACTTCGCACAAATTAATTTTTAATAAAATTATTAAACTGTCTGATTTGCAGTTAAATTGTTAAGTACTTTCTAGTTTACCTATAATCTATATCATAGTTAATAAGAAAATAAATAACTCAGTTTGTTAGCATGCACAGTATGTTTTGTTCTTTAATGAAAACTAAATATGAACGTTCAAAATGATCATGATAATCAAATACGACAACCATAGATTTTAAGTGCAGAGAAGCTGATAATAAAAACTGAGGTGAACTGATTACGATGATTCTTCTTTTAGATAAATGTTTTATTTAAAAGAATTTGTTTCTCTGTTTTAATAGAATAATTGAAGAAAGGCAAAGATAAATATTACACCAACGAATATGTTGACTTCATGTTTATGAAACTTAACACTGTATTAATGGAGTTGTGGTTTGAACTACTCAAAACCAATATATTATTTTAAAAGGAAAATGCTTTTAGATTGACGTCTACGACTTTAATTTGTTTATAAATTCACCGATCGTAAACATCGCATTTATTTGAGTAGATTATTTATCTAAGAAGTTACATTTAAAATTTGAATCCAATCGAATAAAAATTAGTTGTACTGTGAACTCGAAATAAATGTTGTCGGTGTCATTTTTGTGATGGAAAAATAATGCAAACAGATTTTATTCGTTAAATACGAATTTTTGCCATACCCAAATGAAATTCGAAATAGGTTACAGATCCAGGTATTTCACATTGAATACTAAAGTTAGTAAATATTACTATTAAGATATTGTAAATCGAAAAGGAGTTTGTATAAAAATGTGAGCAAATGTTGCTTTGTAGAAATTTAGTAAACTTAATAAGCGTAATTTTGCTTGAATAATTAATATTATGTTGAATAATTCAACATGATGTGTACGTATTTTTACCACAATAATCTTTACAGGTACATGCAATTCGATATAAGAAAATTTTTGAAATCCTTTAGGTATACTACAGCAATAATTAACAAATGGAAGAATTTTTGGCACGTTAAAATGACTAAAAATTAAGATGGGATTGAGTAACCCGGAATCCATTAGCAGAGCCATTGCATTGCTTCACATCAATCCCCGAAACGGAGCCAACCATGAAGCAGAATTCGCGGGGTTCATAAGGTAAAACAAATATTTCCGGCTCATCCTGTAGACGCTTCCGTTTTGGTAACATTGTGTGAATGATAATGTTTTTGAAACACGCATTTTCAATTAAGCGCTCTCCCCCCTCGTGCATTTAAAACGTTGAATTTGCTTTGAATTACGCCATTCCTCTCGAAAGCATGTTCCCATGGAATTCCTTATTAAAATGTTATGGAAGTCGTTGCCAAATCCCGGTGAGAGCAATTTTTCCGGGACAGGAAGATTTTGCAGGGCGTGTTCCGCTGCCCCGCAGGAGCCATTCAGGTGCTAAAACCACCTCACAGGTAAAGTGTAAGAGCAGTTACATGTTAAATGCTCCGTGCCCCCGTCAGAGCCCATCCCGGGGCTGCTCGGGCCGAAAAGTAATCGCGCCGGGGCTCAGAGTTTAATTATTAATTGTGCCATTAACAGCCACATAACCATGAGGCGGATCATTTGGCCGGGCACATTCTCATTTATTTCGCTTGGCATTCCGGAAGTGCTCGTTGCGGCGTAAGTCTTAATTTGGACCGCATTTCCGTCCGTTAAACACGTCTCAGGAAGCGTCTTCGTCCTTCCGAAGATGCCGCCGCATACGAGGGCACTTTAGCGGAGCAACAAACTACGGACGACAGAGAAATCCGTTCAAATAATATAGGGAAACAAATTATGCAATCCTAAACATAAAAATATGAAAATATGGAAATTTTCAGCCCTTTCCGCCAGAATGGCAGGAAAATCCCTACAGCCCTGGATCATCTCGACTGTGTCGCTCCAGCGGGGTCTCAGCCAGACAATCCCTCGCGTATTATAATTTCCTTAAGACGCGCCTACACTGTAAAACCAACATATTTACAGCCATTACGAGCGGCAATCACAAGGGCTCCAGGCGCTGCGAAGGTATCCAGACCTGGACGTCGGCCCACAGACCTTCATCCGCCGGGGATACCTCCTTATCTTCTTTTTTCAGTGAAACGAGATTACCCCACAAAGTGGTGTTTTGTTTTCCTTGCCGGCTACTTCCAAAGTTTCCGGCCGTCCGTACTTTGGGCACGAATTTAAGGTGGGAATTAAAAAGTTTCGCTCGTCCCGTTCCTCCCCATTCCCGGGACTTTGGGCCCTTTTCTCGGGAAATTCTTTTTTGGTTTGATTTTTCTTATCCATTCAGCTCTTGTTATTTCTGACGAAACTTTGTTAATTGGTGTTTTCAAAAGGGGGAGCCGGACTGGGAGAAGAAACCCTCCACCTCCCCCCAAAAACCAGGGAGCATTCAGAAGGGTTTAACATATTACAGCTGGATGATGGCGGATAGGCCACTTAATATTTATGAATTATCCTTTCTAAGCGCGGAGTCAGACCATGAATTACGATGGAGAGAATATTAATTTTTCCTGTCTTAAGTGGTTTATTTTGTACCCAACCGCTCCTAAGCGATGGGCGCCCGCAAGAGATTTATCACGGAGTGTTCCGAAGGGTTACCTGACAAAGACCGCTTCTTAAAATTTGTCCTCAAGGAGTTGCCGCTCATTCCAAAATGGACGAATCTGCAAAATGATGAATACTCCTATAATGGTCGTATTATTGTGATGGATCTTATCACCTTTTAATAGAGACAAGATAAATGGCTTTAGCACGAGATTATAAGTCTGCTTGAGCTTCTACGTTTCACAGAAAAAATTCTTTACAATTATTATTATTATTTTTTAATCGGTTTTGCTAATCAGACAGCAAGTCAATTATGTTTTTATATTCGATATAATATATAGAAAAGTTTTTACAATAATGACACTGACTTTCTTAATTTTGCATTTGTATTAAATTCTATTATTTTTGGAATAAAAAGAGAAAATAGTAGCGTCTGATTCCAGATAATTATTATGAACTAATAGAAGTATACTTAGCTTGAATTTCTAGTATAAAATTTATTTGACTTTGAAGTTCTTCTTTGCTACACTGTATAATATCCTAAAATTTTATTAGATGTTTGAAATTGCCATAAAAAATAAATTTTTTCAGTATTTCTATTAAAATTATAATTTTTGTACCCGAAAATAAAGTGCATTTTAATGTTAAGCAATTTTTTTGATTGCAGAAATAAGCAATTAATGTGAAGAATCAAAAACACTCGAATATTGAAATAATTCCCAGAACTCCATTTGTTCATTTCTGTGTGAAATATGGTTGAAAAGAACCGATCGCTGTCATACATTATTGTATACTCTTTATCGTTTAGTTTCTTAAATTTAGGATTACACGAATTAATCTTCGTTGCTTAAATATTCCTTTTATCTTATGAAAATATTATATATTTAGAATATAAAATTTGATCTTCCTCCACTGTTTCTGAACTCGCTAATCAATAATATACCATCTAAACTTGCAGTCTTTTTATACCTTTATTCAAAACGATATATCCGTCTTCTACTATGGTTCATAAGTATGTTTCTTAAAGCTTAAAGACGATAACTGCTAAAAAATTCTATAGAATAGCCATTCAGGTATTTACAAGCTATCGAAAATCACAATTTCCATCTCTTGCAAAATCAGCAAAAACATCAAAGGGACCTGATTGGAAGCAGTCCCCAATGGAGCATGAAATAAAGAACGAAACGTTTTTGCCCGCACAGACGAAACCCTATCTAACTTTAATGAGGCACGTCCATATAGAAAAATTGATACTAAACTACACCCCCACCGCACGCATCGCCGCAGCAGAAGGCGCAGATCCGTGGCCTCCGGCATTTTTATCAAAGGCCCACAAGATTAAGGGTGGACACGAGTTGACCATGTTAAATAATTAATGCGTTGGAATCTATTAGCACCCCCGGCGTGGGGAGCGGGGTTCCCGATATCCAGACGCTAGGCGAAACGGGAGTAGTCCCGGCGCTTCCCTAGCCATTTTTGTTTACCCTGTCTGAGTGAAATGCAATTGCTCCAGATTGGGGACTTATAATGTGTCATCTGGGAGCAGCTGAATCATCCAGGAGACAACAAAGGCGACTGCCATTAGAACGTTGCCATCTTCATCCAGCCGGGCTTGACTCAACCCTCCATTAAGCCCCCTCAAATTCTCCTCAAAAAGTGCGATGTTTGCAGGTTAAATGGGAAAAATTCGGTTTAATGTGTTTTACAGATGCTATTAAGCTTCAACACGGCTGTCCTTATTGCGGCGGTAAATAATTCTGGTTCACGTCCTCCTGCTGCTCTAATGTGCTTGTCTCCCGCTCATTTATGCTTACGGCACGTGTAATTATGTAAAACATCACGATAGCGGCAAATTTACTACCACCTTTTTGGCAACGTGCAAAATAGGAAGGGTGACAAAAATAACAACAAGTTGTTCATACCAAACTTTGAACGGATGAAGGAGCACTGATCTCTGCAACATAATGAGGGATTATGATAGATCATTCCAAAGCATGATGGCATTAGCAAACGAAATGATTAAATATTACCTACTATTTCGGGGACTTACCATTCTATACACATGTTGAGACTTTTTTAAGAAAAATCGCACTAAATTTTGATAGTATTAAATATACCTAAAAACTTTGGCATTTTATTCAAGAAAAACCTCGTTTTATTTACCTTTGCTTTTTGAAAATGTACCTAATAATTCTGAAACTGTCCATACAAGTCTTCCGCGATTTAATTTTGCTAAAAGTAAAGAAAATATCAAAATTTGTAATATCTTCTTTATGAATAATTAAGGCACTGTATGATTATCTTTGTTTTGGTTATTTAAAAAATTATGATATTGTTTATGGGGTATGGGCCTCCCAGTATTTTTAGCAATTAATTATGCTTACCTATACTATATATGATAATAGCTCCGATTATTACTTTTATAAGTATAATTTCTAGATTTCAATTTTTATGATTATGCTTTTGCGTGTAAGTAAATACGAATGGTTTAGAAATGGAGCGATTGTTATAAAAATAATGAACAAGTTGACAAACATATAATTGCGCATAGGATATCCAACATAATAATGTGTAACTGAATAAGACATGTTTACTTTCAAAATTTGTTTGCTATAATCATGCTGTATTATCAAAATGAATCAGAAAAAGTATAAAAAGGAATACATAATACCAGTCTAACGAATAGGCAGATATAATCTGATGGTATGGTAAATGTTTGCTTACGTTCCTAACATTTAAAATAAGTGCGAAAGTAAATTATAGTCAAAACGCCATTAGAGTCATATCAATTTAATTTTTTCCAACTCATATTCCATTGCACCCCGTTGAACGTGGAATTCCCTCTGTAAATATAATCCTAATTTGAATGGAGAAAAATTGCACTATACTTTTATAAAGCTAGTCGTAATGCACAGGAATGGTTTAAACCCTTTTTCCCCCAAGAGATAAGTTGTTAGATTAGAGTCATGGTATTTCCAAAATGACTTCAATTTGAAAATGACACGTGAACCTCGAGCTCATCAATCCTTTGTTCTGTTTAAAAATGTCCCAACAAAAGAAATATGACCTAATTTCGTGTACCAGAGGGAGTCATAAAATTTCCAAGCATATTCACAGGAAATGCACATCGGAAAGGATATCTCATTAACCCAGTCCTTCAAAGCATGTCGTTTGGGACCTGTTGCGCATGATTTATTACAATCAGAGGACGCCGCTGTTTAGTCATGGCAGCTATTCTCACCACCACCAAAATCCAGGCCGCAAAATTACTCGGGAGCACGGGATGGGATACAAATTTAGATTTTGCTATTATATGGATGATTGCTGCCAGTTGTCCCGTCAGCAGCTGCATGATTAATTCAAAACTGACTTTTCCTCTAGTCATTGTGATTAACCAGTTTAGGCCAGTGATGCGAATTATGACCGATTTAGTTTGAAAAGTGACTGACATTCAGACCATATCACATCCATATGCGATGAATGAATTAAGTGGTATCGTAGATGAAACATGGCAGCTAAACGATTTCCAAATCTGTTGATTGATAGTAGGAAGAATTAACCAGACTGCAGTTATTAGGTCAGCACTAATATTAAGTACTTGCCCTCCAGTCATTCGAATTTTCTGATGTCTGTTACACGTTACAAACTCAGACTTTCATATATCTACCTTCATGGCTTTGAGAACTCCACAAGACGGGAATTTACTTTACCATTATTTAATTAAACCATTGTATGAATTTCTACCGCCCCTATTTAAATATTCGATTTTTATGTCAAAAACAGATAAAAGCCCCAATGAAGTAAACTTTTTAAGTTGTCCAGGACCAATAAGCTGCATGTTGCGAAGGCCAAAAGAGAACACTACACCTGGTGCTGCGGCACTTATTTAAATCAAATATGTAGATGGAGTTGTGAAACTTTCGGCCCATTTGCATATCAGCCAATTTTTAATTTAACCGAAAAATGAAAAGTGAAAATCATTTATACCCAGAACTTTGCAAGAAGCATCCTGGATTAATTCTGGTAAAATGTTGTTTTCAGAACGGTAGTAAAGAGTTCACTGGAAAAGGACAACAAATACATTCGGTCCGCTTCGAGAGAAAAGCTTTAACTTCAATTTTAAATACACAGTACCATTAAATATATTTTGAAACATATCTACATTTATTTCTCTATAAAACTTGCATTTTTCAAGTAAGCACCCAATTTGAAAAACTTCTGATGTCCAAGATCTTTTATAAAATCTTATGACTATGAAAGCTAATTTACTAATTATAATAAATCCGTATGAACAATATTTAAGCAGAAATAATTGTCGAAATAAGAAAAATCAATTGAAAATGAAATCTTTTTTTTAGTCTTTTGAAGCTAATACGCATTTTAAATAATAATACACGTATCTATAAAAAATGACTTGGGTTACAGAAATATTTTATTACAACTTTACGATTGCGCTGGAATACGTATCAAAGCTTTTAAAAGCAAACATTATTCCAAGTTTATTACTTTCATTAATTTACGCCAAAACAAGATGCCTTTGCAATTCACCTGTTAATAGATGTACTAAGATATTTACGATAGTAACCCACGAAGCAGTAAAATAATTTTTAATTTAAAATCTTACAGAAATAAAATAGTATCAACATTTAGTAAACACTCAGACAACTCGAATCCACAAAAATATTTTTACTTCTCCACCCTAAATATATTTACGAAGCATTAATTTCTGCTCCATTTGATGTAATTTTCCAGCAAAAGCCAAGGAAAATTGATTTATGACTAATCTTTGACATAGGCGGATCCAAAGGTTGTGTGTAGCTGATTGTAGATATCATGCCAACACTGCTGGTTTGCAGTCGAACCATTACTCACGGCATTTGATTGAAAGCCGGAAGGACATAAATTCCACGCTAGTTGTTACTCCGCTGCTCGAATTAGAATCCGCAAGATACGCCCTCGGAACAGCGACTGAAATATAAAAATGCAACCCTCGTAGTGTTCTACTCGAGTTCACTGCCAGCAACAGTGGTCAGGACATGAGAACGTTAAATAAATAGAAAAAGCGGAATAACCCCGCTAATATAAGATTCCCTTTGAATATTTTGAGAAAGGGCGGCGCAGCATCCCCTGTATCATCCGTGGAGTTCAGAGATTTTTATTTCTGGTAAGTGCAGTGAATCTCTCCCGGGCGACCTACCCTCTTATTTTAATGGAGCGACAACGAATGACATCGACAAATACGTTTTCCTTTACTTTTTTATGAAAACTCGAAATATGAAGTGGCAGTTGGCGGGACGAGACCCGGGACCAATATTCACGACCCCGCACAGCTTTGGTGGGATCGTTTTTATGTATGTCACATACTTGTTCGGATTTGATAATTCGCTTATCTGCTCTTAAATGTCGATTACAGACAGGATCAAGACGTTTATTTGACCCTTCGAATATTTTTATAGTACCAACCCCTGTTTTTGCTGCTTCTCGTTTTGTATGGGTTTTGTCGAATTTTGCACTATAGTCGGGGGGTGATTCAGCTGCTGCTTCCCGTCAGATGAAAAATTAAATTGGGATTAGAACGAAATATCACTGGGTACCGGCAGATAGGCGCCATGAGTGATTGATAAACGACGTTGAGCTTAATTTCACAACAAGGGATGCTGACTCGCAAAAGTAACCCTTTTATTTGCTTGTATTTTTCGCATCAAAACAAAAATTTGATGAGTTAATTTCTTAGTAAATGCAAGGAAATATTTAAACATGCCTTACATGTATAATATATGTTACATACTTATTCTTAAGCTTTCTTTCTACTTATTTTATCTTAAGGAGGAATAATGATTGTTCCTCATTAGAGCCGAATAGATAAGATCTGAAATATATTATGTAATTTCGAAAGAAGAGTGAATTGCAACATTAATAGTTGAGCAGCCCTGAAGGAAAGCAATGATTGAAATGTTGCAGAAGACGTATTGGTCTTGCGCCCCAGCACATTACGCGGTACAATCTAAGTCCATTTCTATTTTGATTTATTAGCAGTTTCACGAGTGATTCGCCCAGGAGAGGTGAAAAACTACAAAATAAATAGATCCTTGGAGGTCATTAAGCATTCATTTCGTCTATTTATCTCAATTTGTGTACTTCAGCTACGGGAGGAGCAGCGATATTTGCTTTGTTTGTCGAACCTCCCCGGCACTGGCCAATTTGGAGATTTTTTCTTGTTCGGCAACCAAAGTGAAGACTGCAAAAGGAAAAACTCTGAAAGCTGAGAAAAGTGAGATGGATCGCATTTGTCAACGGCAATTACGCTAAATGTGCTTTTCGTTTCCTATAAAGTGCGCGCAAAATGTGAAATCACTCTCCTACTTTAATTACGTTACTTAAACTTACTATTACTTAATAAACACTATTGAATCAATTTCCATCAGGCTCCAAATGTATAACAGAAAACATTTTGAGTTACTATATTTAATAACCGCGTAATTGATAGATATCTTTCTGTATATATTTATTTTTACCAGAAATATTTCATAACAATAATAATTACTAAGTATATGTAGGTATAATAGATTTTTAAAACTGAAAGAACTTTAATTTAAAAGCAGCAATTTCCTTAAAACATTACTTCCCAGCTTGACTCTAATTAAAAAGTAAAATTTTAAAATCTAATAAGATAAAAATTAATTGCGATTATTTTAGTCCTCGTTTGTATATCAATTTCGTATTCGATGAAGACTCGCATGAAAATAAAAATGTAATTTTCAAAAATGCAACCACAACCCCTTCGAGCAGAAATAGGTCCCTCTGCTCTAAACAACACCTACTAACCTTATTTTTTCCGATTCATGCAGTTGTTCAAAATTAATCATTTCTAGAATACACCGATGAAATCTATCTCTTCCCGGTTTTTCTCATGCATCATATATTGTAATGCACATATCCCAGCATATCAAGTGCAGTGCACATGAAAATCCATTTAGCATGTAGCACGCTATTCAAAGGCACTGAAATCGAATGTTACACAGTATATCGTGCAGTATAAAAGTCGCTTGTTTTGCAATTTGCCCCTTTCTGGTTTTACCTACTGCGGAAACAGATATTTTTGCTTTTATTTCGCACTCAACTTAGTTTTATCTATTGTGCCCTGAGGAAAATGGTTTTATAATTCGTCATCAACCTGATTTTGCAGTAAAAAACGAAAAAGTAATGATATGCTACGGATTTTTCCGATTATTCAGGGAATTACATGAAATATAAGGCTTATGTTATATTTAGAGGATTTAAAAACAAAAACCAAATTTCCATATTATATGTATGTCTCTCTTACAAATACAATTACATTTAGCGTTTAGGACAACCCGAAAATATTAAAATCTGTCTTTGGAGTTTTATTCAAGGATTATAGGCACACTCCGCTATTTTGAATAAACGAAAATTAAAGATAATAATAATTTTCCCAGTAAATATATGTATATGTAAATATAAAAATAAGATATTATTGTGTTTTATTGTTAGGCTCTAACACAACTAAGCAACTTTCTCGTAGTTTACATTTACATAAGTGTGTATTTAACACATAATTATTTTCTCGAAAAATCATAATGCAAAACACACGTATACATATATGTAGCTTTACTTCCTGAATAATTATTAATTTTTGAATGACTCGAAAATGTTAGGAACTCGAATACTAAAGACATCGTTTGATGTTCAACCCTAGCCTACGATATCTGAAGCCATCTATTTTGAAAATCAGTTGATAAAAAAACTTTCATCCGAGCACCAAATCTATGCTATGCACAACATAAAGTCTCACGCTTTTTCTGACCAAAGCTTTTCGGTTCGAGCATATGCTCTGGAAATTTGGTGTAGTTTTTAGCTTTCAAAACCTAATAAGTGAGGAATAATTGCAAATTTAAAACTAATATTAACAATAATATCATTTTCTTCCATCTTATTATTATTATTATTGTTTTTGTTATAAGAACTCATTCAGTAAAATACTTACTGTTCATGTTGTACATCGGCCATTTGTGATATTTTGCACTAACCCTTATTCTTACTTAATCTTCTTATAGAAAATTGATATTTAGTTTTCTAACTTGAAGAACTTACGAAATTCTTCAACCGTTTTACCCTTTCATTGTTCCAAATATGAAACTAACTGCAGGAGGGAGAAGATATAGCCTTTTTCAGGCTCAATGAAGGGTTCAAATCAAGAGGAAGATTCCGTTTTGGCGAGCTAGCTTTGATTTTAGATATTTTCACTTTTAGTCCCGCTTCGTGTCCTTTAAAAAGTGGCTATTAACTCCTTTCATACTTACAAAAACTAGAAAGAAGCTACACTATCTACAAATTATAGGATTCCCTCAGATAGTGCAATAATTGATGAAAAACTAAATTTTTATTAAAACAATGTATATTTAGAAATATTTACAGTGGCAAATTTACAACGCCTAAAACTTCAACAGAAAACATAAAAGCGTCACATCTTAAATATTTGTACCCGTAAGGATTCTAAAGCAATAACATCACACACGCAGCTCATGAACTTTACCTCCGTTTATGATGAATCACAATTACGGCGGTAAGAAAATTAATTAGAAGAATTACTTAGAGAAATGTAAGGAAAATAATTTTCACATTTCCGCCTTTTTCTCGTTGGTGGCTTCTTCCTCTTTGTCGAACTCCTGCATCTCTGTTTCCTTGACTTCCTCATCAAATATTTTTAGATCCTTCACGTAGTACCAAACGCTGACGTCAAAGATTGTTCCAATAAACACGAAAATAGAAGCGATAATATTTAATTTGTATCTGAGGGGTCAAAAATTAATTAGTTTTCATTTTCAATGAAATTAATGAGAAATGAAAAAAGTTTTTTACCTCAGCCCCTCGGCATCGTAGAACCAACAATTTCCCTTGCTTGTACAAGTTTTTCCCCAAACCAGGCAAAATCTGTCGAGTAGCCATCCAAAGAAAATTGGACTAGGTATGAAAGCGAAAAGGCTCATTAACATCAAGCTGAATCCCATTGCTGCCGTTTTGTCCTTTTCGGGGACGCACCGAACCGAAACGAGGAAGTTACTGGCTCGTCCTGTAGCACCTACGAATTTTAAAAAGCACATCACAGCTAAAAACATGACAAATTGCTTAAAGCAGTTGACTGGACATCCCCCGGGGATTGCTTGTCCATCGTAGTTGATCTGAAATTATAAGTATACAAAATTTTTTAGTACCTCTTTAATTTTGCTGGACATAATTTTTACATTTTGGAGAGTAGGTGGTAAGGATGTTGAGGTTAAAGATGAGCTTCCATTAGTAAAGTCAGTGAGCCTTTCAAAAATTGGATGTGCTAGCAGGGTTTTGTTAGGAACTCCTATACATGAACAATCGTAGAAAACCTGTTTTCATAAAGAAAGATTTTATAAAGATTTGTTAATAATAGGGCAACTACAGAACCTTTCTATTATCTGAAAGTATTATTTGACTTCTGCATCCGGCATGGCAAGGAGAGATGTAAGTGTTTCCATCCTCTCCACAAACTGGGGAGTATCTAACATAATCACATCCGCAAGCGGAGTTGCATGTTGGGCTTAATGAGTCACTATAAATAAACCATGAAAATATTTATTAATGCCTACTCCAAATATTACAAAATAAGTATTTATTACCTGGTTGGTATATTTATAATCGTTGACGAATCATTTCCAGGACAGCCCAAAAACGAATATCCCAAAATTCCCACGACTGAAAAAAATCCCACAACTACATTCCACGCAGCCATGTACCTGGCCCTAGGTTTGTACTTAGAAATTACAAAACCAGATCCGAGAACTCCAATGGCCGAAAATGCCAGAGCAACAGTACCAGTTACTAAACTACGCAAACCAGTTAAAAATTGAGTCTTTATAAGTTTAAAACTAACTCTTACCTCGAAGTTGCTGCCGACTGCCTGTACTGAATTTCAATATACTTGGGAGTGAAAATCCAATAAGGGGTGTAACCAAACAAGTAGAAGATAGAAGCAATGTTGTTGCACATAAGCGTTGCATTGGTAATCAGTTTCTTGAATGTCTTTATCATGTCTGTTGAAAGTTTAATTCGTTGGTACCTCTCTAAATTATAAGCTAGATATAAAAGTACCTTTAAAAGATGCCGGTAATTCCGGGTCTTCATTCTTTCGGACATCTTTCTTTAGTTTCTCTTCCTCTAACATTTTTCTGGCGGCAGCTCTTGGGAGCACGGCGGGGAACATAGATAAAAATATTCCTGTGAAGAATAAAAGAGCTCCAAGTATGAGCCACCCCAACCACCACGCTCCGAGCCACCGGGGATCAGAGTTGCTTATCACTGGAGTTAGATTTGGTGAAATGTAGACTCGGAGACAGAAGGATGCTAATGCGTAACCAATGGCTGGTCCCAACATCCTCATGAAATATGACAAACCTAAAATACAAAGTTCAAAAATGATCTTTAGCATGGTGTTTAAAATTTAAAAGCAAATATTATACTTAGACTTAGCTAAAATATACAGGCAGTGTAAGATTACAAAATAAAAGGACATTAGAAAGACTTTCAAAAAGCAATTTTTCTATACTTCGTGTCTTCCTTTGCTTAAATTGTTTTTACTTTTTGAATAACATCAAGAAAAATAAATGATATATAGTTTTAAGATTTATACCTACAAGTCTATATACAATAAATTATTCGATTATGAGATATTTTTTAAAAGAATTTGAAATTGCTAATGAAATAAGTGTCGGAATGAAAATATTGTTTGTTAAAGGAATTTTATCTACTTGCTACTAGGTAGAGACGTGATAAGGGCTTTGCGCTAGAAATCGATTAATCTAAGGTACTCGATCTGAAGGGCGGCGAATTGATAGATATTTTGCATTTATTTGTAACGAATCGGTCTGTAATAGGTACACTTTTAGTGGTATCTATTATCTTTACGTCGATAATTTTACTCAGCTTATTTTGGAATTCATTTAACTAAATATATGTAGTTTAACTTTTAATTATGATTTTTAACATAAACTGCAGTACAAGACTTATGTTTATAAATAATGTTTACTTACTGAGAAGAGCTGGAGTTTTTGATTTTTTAATATTGTCATCCATGTACGAAACGCCTAGGGTGTAATAGAGAGAGCCACCAATTCCGGAAATGAATTGTGCGATAAAAAGAATAACCTGAGGTGCGAAGCTTCCCTCGCTCTCCTCACACTCAGCACCTTTTCCACCTAATTTTATTAAATAAGATTAAGGAAACCATTCAAGGGTAGTAGTGACGGATGTAACCTTTCATTTTACAGAGCGTCTTTGACCTTTCCTCCTCCAGAGCCTCCAAGGTGCTGTTCACGTCGGCGGTAGCACCGTATTCAGTTGTGAGCATCAGCGCATCTTCACCCGGTCCATAGAGGAAATGCGGGACAGCCGTGAGCACACAGAATGTGACAATCGTGAGTAAACCTTACAAATAAACATAATGTTAAAATTTATCAAAATCCAAATATCATCCACTAATTACCAAATCCTATCCATCGAGGCCGATGTCCCTTTCCAGCGTAATAGCTCAGCACAGCTGAGACGAAAAGTTGACTTATATCATTTCCTACTGATATTATTCCCGTATTCTTCGAAGGGATCTTGAAACGTTTTTCTATTGTCGTTATTGTGCCATTAAAGTAAGCATATGTCATTGAAAATACACATCCAACGATTCCGTATAGAACAACATACGCCTTCTTATTTGCAAATCTGAAATGCATAGAGATAAGTCGGTTTACTTACTTACACAACGATTACAGAAATATTTAGTTTTATCTTGAAAGTCCACAGAAAAATATTGATATCGTACATTTCTCAAATTAGTACATTATAAACATTTTAAAGTTTCCCAATTTGGTTTAAAACTCTACTTAACTAAATAGCATTACTATGTAAATGATTATTATATGTATAAGAAAAGTAAAACTAGCAACGATACAAAATTTGAAGAAATTTGGATAGATTCTCTGTCGCCTTGTTTATTGTGATGTGTCTTTGCCCTTTCAACTTACATTTCGAGATTAGATTAGCAACAAAATGTTTGCCCAGTGTTTAATAGAAAGTGAAATAATTTTGTCAATTCATTCACATGCAGTGTTCTGAGCACCCTAAATTAACAATGTTTGAATAAAGAAATCTTACTGTCATACTATCGCATCTCACTCCAGAGATAAAACTAGGCAAACTTAAATAAATACGTATATTCGCTGTCTTAATCTCTTAATACCTTGATTTACAAGACTTTTAACTTTTAGCGTTTGCATTAAAAAAGTCATGTAATGCTTTCCTTATTATAAAACTAAGCACTACTATTTTTGTGAAAGTCAAGGTTAATGTTGATAATGATGAAACTTCGTAGATTAAAAGACACGCGTAGTTTTAGTTCTAAAATAAATTTTACTAGTTTTGGAATGTCATACTCACTACCTAATTTTCTATTAGTTCAGAAATGAAAGTCACGAATAATGTTAACGAAAAATATAAAAGAAGTAGACTTATCTACAAAATTAGTATCAGTGGTTTGTTTCATTATCGTGTTCTTCTTCTTGTCTTGCGTCCTTGTTG
Source organism: Tolmerus cingulatus (assembly GCA_959613345.1). Taxonomy (NCBI): domain Eukaryota; kingdom Metazoa; phylum Arthropoda; class Insecta; order Diptera; family Asilidae; genus Tolmerus; species Tolmerus cingulatus. The sequence goes on from OY390708.1 coordinate 6,471,579, forward strand.
TAGACCAGGCACATACTTCTTTGTTTGAGATCAGTTCACGACTTTGATAGGGACTGCATAATTGAATTGTTTTTAAATTTTTAAGAATTATAGTGTAGTGTCGTATTCGCAGCAATTTTTATTTGAAAACTAGCTTTTGCGGTTATTCGAAATGATCGTTAATAATTACATAAGTCCAGAACAAATTATCGTTTTATATTCGCCTTTCTAGCCTTGCTTAATATTGATAAATGTTTAATATATAATATATTAAGTATACTATGAAAATTTTGTTAAAAGAATTATCAGAGCACTATTTGGAAGTATTTAAATCTTTGAAAGGAATTATATCAATCGCAATAAATAATACATCAAATAACAGAATTATTCTGATAATCCCAAATCAAATAAAAATGAATCGAAAGATGCTTTTTGTGATTTAAAATTATACGAAGCAAGCTCCAAATTACAAAATCAAAATTGTCGAACTTTTCAGAATTTGAAATCTGTATACTGTCAATTTACATTGGTGAGGATACCCCAAAGGGCTTTGAGTTTTTAATGCCAACTATTTTCTGAAAATAGCATAATATTTTTTCTAAAAGAGATTTTAAAACTTAGGAACTGAAGACGAATCAATGAAAACTTCTTTAATTTTTGTATCTGTTATAAAAATTTATAGTAAAAATGGACTTTCATTGCGATATTTTACTCGGACTGATATTGGATAATATTTACTACTAGTAGAGTAGAATAAAAATGTTGGATGTTGAAGAAAATGAAAATATAGTTAAACGTACTTTTGTAAGAACGATCCTTTGAATATCCAATATCCACACGTAGTATCTTCAGTAAGTGGCATACTCCTCAGGACTCGCTCGATGTCGGCGCTCTCCCTATCGTCGAGATCCTTCGCAAAGGATTTGTAGTCGCCATTCTTCAAATTGTTGCTTAACTTTCCTTTTTCTAGATTCACTTTAAAACCATCACCAGACAATTTTTCCGTTTCGGCGGGATCAGCACATCGATTATCTTTTGCATTATCACTAGGAACACTCATATTTTAAACTTTTTTGAAAATTTGATTTCCAACAACACCGTTTTGCTTCTTGATCTTAAGACGATGTTGCTTTTATTCAGCACACTTCAACAACTGATCACTTGCCGAGAGTCTGAGTTGACGTTCAGTAGCTAGGGAGCAAGATTATCGATAGAACATTATTTTCCGAAGTTGGCTATCCACACTACTAGCAGATGGAAATGATGAGCAGCCAGGAGCTATTCGCGGCAGGGCATATCGCGCGAAATGACTATCACATTAATTGCTTTCATCCTTTTATAATGAAGCGTCCGAACTTTTTTTCGTTGCAACTATATATAGGTATTAAATTGTCCGTGTAAGATCTGATTTATTTATACAAATGACTTTTAAGAATGATATATTCCTAAGAAACTCTTCTTGCGTTTGAAAGATAACATTTCCCTTATCAGTTTGCTTTCCAGGCCTAATCCTTGTGGCGCTGGCTTTGTTAACAAACACTACTGTTGTAAAGACAAAGAGATTCAAAAATGTCTGTACTATATCAATGATATCTGCATATTGTGGTCTAGGCTGATGGGCAAACATTAATTAAGAGATTTTCAATGTAAATAAAATTGTTCATTAAAGAAGCTACCTTGATAAAACACTTTTACTTCGCGAACAAAACGATTCTGGAACTTTACTCAATTTCTCTGAAGTTGCACGAGATTAGATTTATCATTCAGCATTGGAAGACTAAAAATTAGGAAGTAATTACGGCCGTAAATTAGACGCCTATTGGATAATGCACTCTGCGTCTCCGATTACCCGAACGACTGTACCCTTGACAAGTCCAGACGTTTGCGTACCGTGTAGCGAAGAAATTTGAGAAATATCTTAGCGTTCCACACACGCGCGTTTCGAACCGCGGCTTAGACAACGACTCAATTAAATCTTCCTCCGATCGTCCAACTTCTAATTCTCCTCTGGCAGAAAGTTGAGGTGATACTAAGACTATCGATCAGGTCCAGAACGCGCAGTACTAAACGTCTTAGACGACCGAATCAGATTTGCTTATATCAATTGCATCGGGGCTGAGCAACCCTCGTTTTGATAGATGAGCTGCTCATCGCAGAAATTCACCACTTCTTCACTTGCGAGCGCGCAATGTTTGGGTAAGCAGTCGTGGTTGATAACGTCTGAAAATTGCCCGCTCGTTATAATAAAGTAGAATTGTCTATTTAAGATACAATTTGTGACTCAATTTTCAAGTAGTACGATTTCGTTCATAATAACGTATTTATGATACTAGCGCGCTGCTTGTGTGCGCTCCAGCACTACTCTATGTCACCAGGTTGCTCTTGATTTTGAAAAGAGTCCGGGGGAAGCAGTGCATGGATCGCTTCTTCTCGGGAACGGAATAGGAAATTTAGGAAATTCTGCCAATTAGATCAAGTGGCTAGTGGGCAATAATTATTCGCAAAAATATTTTTGCAGCAGCATTTTCTTTCATGTTCTATTTTCAAATTGTAAAACGATCTTCGTATTGGAGACTCAAATTTCATGTTCACTTCACGACATCCATGAAACATTAACATCTAAAGCATCTAAATAAAGTTATATATCATCCCAAAGTACCAATCACACTAAACATTTTAATATTTAATCGTTCAGTTTGTAATTATTTTAGTACCAAATTGGTTGACTGACGTTATCAGTGACATTAAATCGAAAATATAAACCAAAATATTGAATCATAAATTTTAAAATATTCGAACTTCGCAAAACCTATAGTACATATTTTAGCACTAACTTAACCCTAAGAGTGCTCGGTTACTCTGAAAATGAATTGAAGCAGGAATTAATAATTAATGAAAATACACCTTCAATATTCAATATTTTATCTAAATAATTAATACCCTAATTTAAATCCCACTAATTTATGACACTTTTTTTGAAGTGACATTAATTATTTGATACTAAAACCAAAATTGAAATTCACTTGCCCCAACTGATTTGTACTAAAATTTCAATGATTTACGACTAGCTCCAAAACAAATAACTCACAAAAGTAGTAAACTGTAAAGTATAGAAGCCGAACTTAAACTAAACGTTAAACTATCATAAAAATTGTAAAACTTACTATATTTGCGATAAACAGATAACAGGCTAATTCAAATGTCTGCCTATAAAGAACGCCACAGACGCACCTGGCTGCTTATGATAAGCTTCGTTATAATCGGCGAAAATCTTGACATTTCATTAAATCTGTGTCGATAAATACTACCTGTCCCTTCTAGAATTGGTATCTAAAAGGGTCATAACAAAACTGATAAAAGTATTATTTCGATATGGGAACTCTGCTGTAAGGGTTCAAGTATCGTCAAAATATGCGGAACATCTCAAGGATATTTTGACATTTTATTTTATAGAGCATTCCTGTACCGATATTAAATTAAGAAATAGTTGAACGAGATGATTAAAAAGCCAGAAATCGCATCGGGGACTTTAAACCACTCTCGACTAAAGACCTCATGTAAGTCGAAAACTTAGGAAGTTGTTGAGAAATTTGAATTAATAAAAAGCAAAAACTTATTAGATTTTTTTAAATTTATGTTTCTAACTAATCACAGTATCGACAAATGCATATGTCTGTATTACAAATATATAACTTTTATATTTTTAATAGAAACTTTTATACTAGTCTTCCAAAGTCTAAGAAAACCAAATGGCTTTTGAAAGCGAATTTCATCATTTCGAGAAATTGAGTAGAAAATTCACTAAGAAGCAAAATAAATTCCAGATTAAAAGTTATTCATTCTCCAGTGTCTTCTCACATACTTATGTTCAAAATATAGTAAAATAACAGAATTTCATTAAATATGTACTTTTAAAAAGCTTCCTCGATCAAAATATTTGCTTATGACGGAAGCACACCATCTCAAACCTTAATATAACATAGTGTTAAACATTTTTAAATAAAGGATTTCGGCATATGTACAATGATATTACAACTATTTTGTTAAATGGTTTTGAAAAAGAGAACACTCAGGCGAGTTTCTATTGTCGCTAAAGTCGCTCTTTTGATTTATCACATTTATATGCATGTTAGACCCATTGAGAAAATTTCAGTGGAAATGGTATAATAAAGTTTATCTCCACTGCATACATGCAAAACATTTAGAAGCGGCTTTAATTTATGGCTACGTAAACATTTCTTTCCGAATTAACGTAAAGGTCGTCTTAAATAATAAATCACGAGGCGTGAAGACGCGGTTTACAATTTACAGCACAAGCACAAGCCATGTATATATGCATTGTAGTATTATTAGAAATAATTTGGAGCTAAGTTATCCCATTCACTGTTTCTTAGCATATTTAGCAAAAGGGAGAAAAATTGCGAATAAAGCATATTATCATAATTTTCGACCCCATGATCAAAAAGATAGAATCTTCATTATTATGACAAGAACTCATATTTTATTTATTTTGCAATATTTTCTATGGATTCATGAAATCTGCAGAAAAGATTTTGAACTATTCATTTACATTAGTCTATTTTTTTCTATAGCACAATCTGTTATAGTATAAACCAAATTATCATCTTAAGAAACATTTACTGAGTTTCACCTGTCTGTTAGCAAATGTCGCCAGTGTTACCTCAAAGCTTTTAAGGCTTTTTCTAAGCAGAAACACAAACCGAAATTTATCAAGGACAAACATCTTTTACTTATTTATAATGCTCCCAATAAATATCTAGAATTTGGGTTTTATATCTATCAATAGTTGCTGTTTATAAATGTTAATGCATAAAGATTTAAATAAATTAATTGTTTGTTGGTTTCACTAAAAGGAGAAATTGTTTTTTTCTGCCAAATTTGCTTAAGAGTAACCAAACCTTACATTTTAACTAAATATTCGCGAAATAACCGACGATTTTAAGGACTCAACTCTTTTGATAGATCAAACCAAAAGAGAATCATATTTTACAAACTCTAGGTTAAACTGAATTAAACTGTTTTAGTATAAAGTAATTTTACCTTAATACACTTTGAGAACAAATGTTATCCATTGTAATAGTCATCTGATGCATATAACAACATATTTGCAATCTTAATTGAAACTGAATCATTGAGTTTCTAAGTGTATCAAAAATAGTTAACTAATAATTACTTCATGCTATATTGCTTTTTGTTTATTGATGATGGAGGCTGGATAATTTCCTGTACAGCAAAAGTATCGTATCGCAGTAAGATTTTCCATAAAGTTTTAACGAAAAATAAAGAAAAATCGTTATATTTAGGTTATTCTTAATTAATTCCAAAACACGTACTACAAATAAACAAATTATACAAAAGATTACAATTCGTCTTTCTGCCAGAATGCGTCATAAAAGATATTTTTCGTATTGGGCTGAAACCAGGCCCAATAAAGTTTATCATTTCTTTAGAAGGTATAATGGCCAAGGACGAAATTGAAATATTGTGTAGGTGGTATAATTTTTTATTAAAAATTGAGATAGTAAGATTAAACTGTTTACATCGAGTTTTTTTACATCCTTCTTCATGTGAATGGTAAAAATCATTTTCCGGAACCGAAAGTATTTCCGCCATGAAGATCCCGAGATAAATTAAAACTGAATCCCGATACTTTCAATCAGATTGGACAAAGCGAGGTAAAAGGACGTTCCATTAATAACCGAGGATTACAGAGCAATCTTTCTCCTTATTTTAGGTTGGATTCCACAGCAAAAAGGGACAAAGCGTTCGAGCCTCAAATGAGTCCGGAGCACAAAGGACATAAGATTATTACCATTATTATTGTCATTAGAAAGCACAAGAAGTTTGACTATTCCCTCATTGTCTTTAGAGAGACGCTTCTTTACGACTCTAACCTCCGACCCGCTGGCGGTCTGGGGAGCGTCTCTGACGTCTGCGAATATAAATGATTCCCTCCACCCGCAAAAGAGTTTAATTTGCCGCGGAAAAGATTCCCTCATTCATATTTAAAAAAGGATTTAATTTAAATTAAAAATGTTGACGACTAAAAGAAATTATAAATGATGGAATTATTCATTTGGCGTGGGCAAAACAATCGCCAGTAAAGGGAAGCGCCGGTAAGGTGGCTCTAGGAAATCCTTTCTTTATCCTGGCTGCTCCAGGCCGCACCGCCCGCAATGCCCTTGTTTATTTGCTCCTCGCAGCATCCCCACTTAGTTGGGGTTACGCTACATGGGCTTGGAATTCCCGCAGGAGTCGGAGGAAAAATTTTTCCCAAGAGCAAGCACATGCGATAGCGTTCATTTTGGGTAATTTATGCACGAAAGTGGTGTCAATAATCTGCTTGCGGTAAACGTAAGACTTTTATCTAAGACATCTTTGAGATTCCTCTGTAAATTTCTATTCCTCAGTAGACCCTCAAAGTAGAGAGGTGTACGCTTCCTGCGGAGGTGGGGTTAGTGAAGACGATCTCAAGGTCTTTGCAAGATGAAGGGTGTGTATGAGCGAATTAAGTCCCCCACCCATCTCAACGCTCTACTTAACTAACTACTTAAGAAGAATGCTAGCATTGTGTACGACGGGGAATCTGAAACCAACGAAACACCGAAACTTTCAATACGCTCAGCTCCTTCTCCAAAAACTTACTAGATTTACGTATACTCTTAAATTTACCTAGAAATTTATGGTTACTTAAACGATTCAAAACCTACTTATTCATATGGAAAGGATATATTTTGCATCTTCTTTTCTAAAACAAAACGTATTTTAATGTGTGCCTCATCTGTTGCGAGCTGCAATAACTTAATTTTATGATCTATACTAAATTTCAGCCATTGAGTTGAGTGTTTTCCGCCGTTTCTACCAGCCATTGTTAACAGATTTGTATTCATGGTCTCCACGTATGCAAATAGGGCACCATCCACCCACAGATTCCTTATATCTCCGCAGCTTCCCTCATTATGGCGCCCCCTTGGTTATCTAACAAATGTGCGGTTTAGAAAGAAGCATGGGGAGCCAGTGGTAGCTAATAAATAACATGTTTGCGGAAAAAGTTATCAAAAGACTTAAAAGCTTATCGAAAACAAATTCAGGAAATTTTATTACCCACCCAGATTTCAATGAAACAACCTTACATTTGTGAACTTCTTATTCTCGTAGCGTTTCCTGGAGCAGTAACATGAATGTTACTCGTATTTATCTGAAGGAGTGTGTTTTTATCTTTTATTCTTGTCAAGACTGTGCCTAGCCTTGGATGGAATAAAATAATTCATCCGAGATGATGAGCATCAGATAAATTCGTTGGATACAGCAATTTGGTGTGCGAATGTCCTTTAACGAAAAACACGTGAACGCTGCAGGGGAGAGTAAATTAAAATTAAGTGATCAATAATTTACAGAAATATTTCGTTGTTAATTTGTTTTATTTATAATATATCTTCGTTTCATTTACTATTTATAATTTTTATTCCGACTTTTTCATAAAGCAAGATTTTTTTAAATGAAAAATGCTTTTCTTATAATCCTTAAAAATAATTGCCTTTGTACAAAACATTTACAATACCTGGGTAATAAATATAATAATATTTACAAAAACAGGAGTTAAAACAATGAAAATCGCTACTGATTTCGACCTGTTGAAGGTGTAACTAAGCGCTTAGCAATTGGTATAAATTTTGAAAATAAGAATTTTATGTTATTCAACAATAATTTTAGTTCTTATTATATTATACAACAAATCATTAACTTAATTAATACTTTACGATAATTTACTTATGCACATATAATATAGTGATGAAAGGGACGATGAGTATTATTAAAAGTTGACAACAAAAATTTGTTTATACGTTCTGTAGTTTGAAAATTCAAATTTCATTTTTGAATGTATATGTATGTGTGCAAAAGATTAGCGGCTATTCAGTTAAAAGTATGTTTTTAATAGAACAATATGATTACTTCTCAAGTAACATAACATATACAGTAAAATCAAAGAAACAAATTAATATAATTCTTAAATGCTTTAAACTTTACGTACTTAATATTGCACCTTTAATAGTATTTCAAATCAAATCCACAAATTTTGAAAGCTATGCTGGGAAAACCAAAAACATTATTAAAGGCGAAAAAATTAGTACTCAATTTCTTCAAATATTCTAATTCAACATTTTGTTTGTTTTTCTTCTGAGTTGGAAAAACCGCTTCTCTACTTTGGAATAGCAGTTAAGTTTTCTTTCTCTGTTAAAAATAGCTTAAAAAAATATTGTTAAAAAGAATTGTTTTCTTAAAGAAAAATTATGCGCGGATCCTTTTAGCTAAATTAAACTGAAATCGCAATCTTGTTTCCTTGGGTAAGTTAATTGAGCATAACAATATATCAACAGTAGCGTCAAAAAGAAATTTCGGATGAAATTCAGGTCGGGAAGCCAATTTGATTGTTAATTTAAAAGAATCATTAACCACCTCAAGAGCGTCTACGGTCGCGACTTACATAAAACTAATTTTCCAGGAAGAATTTCTTTGCACGTTCTTGATCCAGGAATTGGTCGAGATTTTTCTAGTTTTTCCCACTCGCGGTCGGGTATTCTCCTCACGTCCTCGCTTAAGGACTTGAAAAATTAGCGAAGTAAATGAAGCAACCGTCGATGATTGGATTTGGTTCTAATTTAGATTTAGGTGCAATTTATTCCCGCAGGACGTGTGCCATTAGGTTACGCCACATAGTTAGGTCCAATTTCTCTTTAATTTATGACATACACAGCGGAGCTGCCCATTTAATACAAAGCTGTACAAAGTGTGGAGCTTCGTCCTGCCCCCGGAAGGAACTTTTGAATTTCGTACTCCTTCTCGAAAGGACTTCGCAGATAGTTGCTGCAAAGAAGAGCGGGGTGCGGGCTCGATAGAACAGGGGATTCAAATTGATGAGAAGATTCGTTAATTGGAAATATTAATTGAAAGCGCATAATTTTTAACGAAGAACTGTCTAATTGAGTCCTGCGAGTCAATCGTCGATACTTCCTCAAAGAAAAAGTTTTAGAGTCCCACACCCCCGAGGAGCTGCAAAGGGCCACTCGCCCAGCGAAACTGAAACTGCGACTGTCCTCTAAAGCAGCTCTCGAAATATTTGCTCTTTTATGCTTCCTTTTTAATCTGTTTTATTAAGAGTGCTCATTAAAAAAGTAAATAAAAACCCGCAGGGTGGGTGGGTGCGGCTACAGATCCTTGAACAGGGATTTTTATTCACTACGCGCACTCGATTTATGGCAATTATTTCGCCGAGACTCCGCCGGGGGATGGGGCCACGGGGACTGGAAGGACTAAACAAATTAGAAACGGGCCTCACCCCAGCCCCCAATTGCTTGTTCGGCTTCTGGTCGTTTACTGTTGTTGTGCCAAGGTTTCGTGACGGTCATTCTATTTCGAGTCTTAAGACATGGATTTAAAGTTTAGGAAGCATAAAATTCTAAGACATCTTATTTTGCATTTTATTGTGCGAAGGGGTTAAACTCTGATCCCCTTCTGGAAGCAATATTGCCGCGGATACTTGCTGTTTTCTTAAATTTATTTATTTCGAGGGGTTTTGCTTTTTTCGATTCCTCCGGTCTCGCGGTTCGCTTAATGTCCCCAAACCAGGCTACCGCTGTCCCACGAGTTGGATGCTGGACGTCTTCTAACGAAATCGGGGAGCCTAAGATTATATCAACAGAATTAATTGCTGGAAAATTTTATCGTTCCGAGTTAATGCGACGGAATTAATATTTTTGTATAATTATTTAGCGGGCAATCGATTGCGAACTCAAGCTCCGTTTGTTTTATATTTTAATCATTTGAGGTAAATTAGGACTTTAGTATAAGTGGGATGAGTGGTTTGGAATATTTTAAGAATATGCTTTCCAATTTACTACCAGTCATAACTCACCTAAGGGATCATAGTCCAAATTAGAGTTCTATCTTCCCTTATCTTCACTATCTTCCCTTAATCTGTTCTTCAATATCCGACATCCTGCATTTTTATCTTAACTTCGATATGCGTGTATGTAAGAAACGCATTAGTCAAAGATTCTTTTCCTAGCAAAAAAATGGGCTCAGACTCAATTTTTGTGTAGAGAAGTTGAGTTAGACCTAATAGTTCGCAAATTTTATTTTTTCATGCTTTGGTATGAATTCTTCCTGTACAAAAAATAAAATTACTTAATGCCTAATACATAAATAGAAGCATTTATAGGGCAGATCGGCATAGTTGAAAAGTTATTCTTGGAATTCGACCTGTTTTAAAATTCAGATTAAATTACAAGTTTAAAATTAATATTAAGCAATGCTATAATTATTACACTGTTCTTGACCGAGTTATCTTAAATTTTCTTAAACATTTTAATTGTATAACCTTTAATAACATGTGTAAATTTTGGTAATAGAGTAACTTTCATTTAATTTTTAAAGAACAGCACTTTATAACGTTAGAACCTTCTTAAAATTAGGAAATAAAAATTGTCCCATATATTTTGTTCACATCTAGCGCTTGGATTTGCCCAACTCTAATTAAAATTATTTTGTATTATAAATTTAAAACGATATTAATTCACTTACACTTTAAACAAGTATTCTTATTTAAATAAATTATATAATTTACTTATGCCTTAGAAAATAATATTTGAGCAAAACATTCCAAACTCAAAAACTATTGTGTGTTTGAAAATGTTGAACTTTAAGAGATTTCAAAACTTTGAAATTAGTACAACATATAACGAAAGATAATAGATATAGAATTTTCAAACTCAAATCGGTTCTTCTCGTTTTTATTGAATATTTTATAATTTATTCTCACTGTATAGATCTCTTTGCCAGAATATTCGAAGCGTACTGGTATTATCATAGCTTTATTTTTCATGCTCAAAAGAGACTATCCTATTTCCTAAAAGTAACCTGAAGGGATTTAGTGCTTCACCCTGATTTAAAAGCAACTCTTGTTCTTAAACCAGGCCCACCCCAGTGGGCTCAGCTCGGCATCTCTTCTTTTTATTAATGAGTTTAATTTAGCCTAATCCTTCTTAAATTTCTCTCCGTAGGTCCTTCTTTTGAGGTACGTATAATAAAAGGACACGGTTTGGTTGGAATTAGTCAATTAACTGTGAGGAGTAAAAATCATCGCAGAGGGTCACTGTGAAAATATGTTTTGCGGGATGTGGCGCAGATTCGGGCTCCTCTTAAGTACCACCCCCGCATTATATCCGATGTTTTGTTAAAAAGACAAAATTTTCCAACCACACCACGACCCGGTGAAAAAACACCGAAAACACCGGTCTCCGGGTTACAGCGGCGCAATACGAGGGAAAGTTGTTCTTTATTTAAATTAGGGGATGAAGTTGGAGGACAGCGGAGTCCTTTCTCGAAACGTTTTTTTAATCTTTGCTCCGACTTAGAGAAGATTACACTTGTTTGAATTCTGATGTCAGGAGAGATGAATAAATATTCCGGAGATGGCTCCTTAATTCTGGCGTCCTTCCTACCGTCTTTCAGCGCTCAGTCCTCCCGTGAATTTTTTCATTCAGAGGATTATTACTCAAAGAGAAATTATTAATGATGGGTGGGTTCCGCTTTTGGATCCGTGCAATCGAACAATGACGTACTTAGAGGAATTTAAATGGTTCGGTTGCTGTCCTTCGGTTCAGACTCCCATTAATCACTTCCCTGTGAATTTCTTTTGCTCCAGCTCCACCTAAAGATCGGACGAATACAAGAACACAATAGCGAGCCAGTGGAACTTACCTTCTCCGGTGGTCCCAAAATCTGCTATTTTCGCGTTTTCAAAGAACTTCCGAATGATATTACTTCAAATTATGCATATTTACTTGAGTCCCATCCACCGAAGTAAGCTGGAAAAGAGCGATCGATTTAAAATATGGTGATGGTGATTTCAGGCGATTTTCACGACTCCCCCGTCTGGGCGCACTAAGCTCCTAGTTAATTCCTTTCGTTATTGGCGACACTGCAGCGAGCAGGACTACGCTGAGTGGCTAATTTAAAAAGCAATTTAAAACTTAATTTTTTGTGATTATGAGGGCAAACAGTGGACGCTTTTTTCCGCCCTCAGTGCACAGCCAAAGCGAAAATTACACAGAAATGGTGACCCTGTCTCCACCCAGCCAAATATTGTTTCTCAATCAAATTTCTTACCTTCACCAAAGAAAAATCAGTAGCTGCTCAAAAAGGGGAAGAGCACAAAAAAATCTCATTCATTGCAGGATTAATATTAAGCTCGTTTTTAATAAAAATTTCCTTTTCTTGCTTTCCTTCGGTGTTTTTAATATTTTTGAATAATATTGTATTTATGTATATCTGCTCCATTCTATTAACTTATTTTCAGACTTTAGGTATTTCCAATTTCATAAACTATACTAAAGAAAATAAGTATGTAATTAAAAGTAAGTAATTAATTGATCTATATTTTTATCGATCATATATTTTGTTACGAGAAGCCCTTTAAAATGTCAATGAACATTCAATACTTACAAATTGTATCATATTTTCGTATAAATCTTATTTATATTTCTTGTAACACGGAAATCAAAAGGCATATTTGCACAAACACATTTTTTAATAATATCTCTTACTTAGATAGTTATATAAAACTAAAAATTGCATTATGTATTAAATTAACGAGTATTTTCAGAACAACGTTGCGTGCAGGTTAAAAACGATTTTATAATTTTTTCATGAATCCTGTATGTGCATTTATTGATGTAATTTGGGTTTAATTTGTCCCAATAAATATGAGAAAAATACCTAAGTATATATGACTATTGAATGTTAGTTATTTTTATGGAACATTACTCTTATTAAAGTATGATCAATATACATATTTATATGCATATATTTGGCTTAAAAATTATTCATTTAATTATGTAAAAGTAAATCAAAGCACGTTTCAGTGTATTGGCCTTTCGTTAAAATTTAATTTTAGATGTATAAATTAATAGTAATTTGCTTTTATTTATACCATACCATTATTAATTATATGTATTGAATGTTATATTTTTGAAAACGAATAGGAAAACTGTTTAATATTTTTAATCAAAAGCTACAATTATTATACGTAATTTGTTACTGGTATTTAATCAAATAAGGTATCCCTACAATCCAGTCATAATTTCATAAAACATAAAACACACAAAAATTGGAAGAATAATGAAGAGTAGCTAAGTAGACTTCAAATATTTTATTTGAAGTAGCTGCTCACTTTTGATACTCACTTGTCTGGCAGAATGCCTGCCTAATAAATATGCTTTTACAGCCATCAATTTCATCTGAGGCTGAGTGGGTAAATCATGAAATAAGCACTATCAAAATCGCTATGAAATGAAAGGCAACAATAAACTTTATCGTGCAATTAAGAGCGAATTACACTGCTAATAGAATAATTAATGCAATTTCCCACAAGGTACTTTCCTAGAAGCTTCATCCTGGTATCAAGTTGAAATGTTTCTCGGGTCCTGCCCACCATTTCATCGTTCTAGTAATCTTAGAGAGGGAAACGGACTAGACGGCACCCACACAGGGCCACAAATCTCAGCGCCGACACGGAGGCAACTGCGGGGGATGATTCTTGTTTTAGTTTGCTGCAGACTAGGGATGCTGGAGGGAATTGCATGTCACCTGAAAAGAACTGTCAGACTTAAGGCGCTTTCTGGAAATATGTGCTGGCAAAAGTTGCATTTAGCCCACAGAGGAAAATATGTTAAATACGAGTGTAAGCGGGACGGTTAGGCCTTTCTTTGTATGCAGTGTTTTAACCCTTTCCCCAAGCAGTAGACACAACACAGAGACAAGAAATCACTTAAGACGAGCGGGGAAGCCAATTAGCTTCATGGAAAAGGAAAGATGCCTTTTGTACCTTAAAACGAAATTATCTTTTGATGAGGGGGATGAGAAGACACTTTAAAGAAGCAACAGTTTCCCGCCTACAAGGACGTCTTGAGCCCACGTTTGATGGTAACTCACGACGGATATTGAATTTAATTATCGGCAATTTATCTATGAACTTTAATATGCAAAGGAAACCCTTTTTCTTGGGCAGAATGGCGTTCGAAAGATTTCTAATTATGTTAAGAACGTCCCGTTGTAATGGAATTAGCTTCGACAATAGAGCGAGCCTTAGATATGCTTCAAAAGCGGGCCAATTTCATTGGTTTTTAAAGCTCTTCATTTTAACTATTCTATAAATAAATTTCGCTAGTGATCCGATTAATAACTACTTAAGGTTTCGCTATTTCGATTTATATTTAGATACCTTTCAACTGAATAAATTACTACTGTGACGTATTTTTACCATCACAAGCAAATTACGAATTTTGTACTACACATGTATAAGAGAAGTATAATATTAATGTTAAAAGAAATTACGCACACATCTCCGACCTACGTGTCATCCCTTTATTTATTTTTATCCTAATCCTCCTAAGATCTACCGTCCTTAATGACCTATCGTCACGAGGTTCCAGGTCTGTTACCTGGCTTTTGTCAAGACCTTAATCGTTTCATCCTGTTTGTCCCGCTGAAAGCATAATCTCGGGTCGAAAAGGAAAAAAAGAAACAAATAATTGTGATAAATTTTCGTAAGTCAATCCGCTAATCCATTTAAAGGCGTTTAGGATGTCTCAGGCCCTTTGTCAGACACTGTGGGAATGGATGACTCTAGGCTCTGGTCACTTTGACGTCGGACGGCGAAGCCCAGCAAAAAGAGTGCTCAGGTTCATGTACCTAAAGGGCAAACTCCTTTGATTTGTACAGAGATAGGATCGAACTATTGTGTCGATGTCCTTAGAATTGTGTAACAAGCGGCTGTCTCAAAGCACGCGTATTTTAGGGTCACAGCAGGAAATTTAGCCACTGTTCCTTTTTTTAATTTTTGTTTTGTATCTAACAATTTGACCAAAAAGTTAACCTTATTTCTACAAATCTTGCCATTTAATCTAATTTTTGGTAATTATGAGCGAACTTATTGTGGTAACTAAATACAATAAAATTTATTGAAAGAAAGATTTCATTCTGGATGCATACTTCATCAAAATTCTCTATTAAACGTTTAACACTCAATTTCTATTATCCGCAAAAAAAGGAAAAACGTAGTTATGTGTTTTTCTGGTTTCAAATTTCAAGCGATACATAGTATAAATATGATTGTCAAGTTAGAAAAAAATCAAAGAAATGATTTTTTATTAAACTAACCAAAATTACGAACAATTTTTCTAAATTTTTTCATGGGTCTTTTAAAATAAATACGAAAAAGGACTAAATTTAACACACATTTTAATCTATTATAAATTTTGTCTACATAGATATGGATGTGTGTCAAGCAATATTTGAAAATTGGAACATTGGTTTTATAAAATACTGATAGATATAAATAAAAGTAAAACTTATTCATTTCCTCTTCTTCGGAAAGCAACTATTGTTGATTCTTAAAATGTCGTGATGAAGTGTATATAACAAGCAAACAAAATTATGAGTGGCATTAAGCGGCGGAAGAAATAGTAAGTGCACATATGCATAACTTCGCACTGATTTGACCTTGCAGTTCGCATATGAGGACGAAAAATTCATTTGTGACATCGTTTTTAGATATAGATTATATCAATTATCTAATTAAAGAGATAAGCTTAAGTTGTGCGAATAAAGGAGTATTCCTCTTAAGTGAATGTAATTCACTAATTGATTGGCAATAGAAATAGATTAGTGGACTTTCTGTTTGCACAGAATTCTCAATAGTTGCAACGTATGATTACACAAATTTCATAAGCGGACATTCATTAATTCACTTAAAAGTTTTATCGCGGCCAATCAATATCTTAATTCGAACTGACGCAGATACGTTCAGTGGCCGCGACAACAAGTTACATAACCGAGCGAATTAATTTAGTTTACAGAGCGGGCCCAAAAAGTGCTTTTAATCAATTAAATGGAGCTATAAATGCCGCTCTGCATATTCCCTCAATTTAAAGTGGATGATCTGGAGCTATGTGTGTGTGCGGCCGATTCCTGCAGGAAAACTTTTAAAAAAGTTTTCGCTTTGATTTACAAAACGACACTCAACTTTGTTTGCTCACCAATCCATGTGCGTTGTTTTAGCGTTTTTACCCCGAGGGATAGCGCTGGGTTTAAACGCAAACAGGGGAGGCAGCCCCCAAATATCTAGTTTTATATATTTGACAACGTTCCACTGCACACTCGCTGCACTCGTTCGACCATCCAAAAAGGTTGGTTTCGACCGATAAAGATATAATCAGTTTTGACCGCTGCTAGAAAATGTGATTAGCCAAGTGCTTCCAATAATTTCTGAAGGGCACTCTATGAAGATAAACACTTCCAACACTCACGGCTACCTTTACTAACAAGCGCAATCTGAATTTGTCATTCATAGTGCAAATATTTGGTTTTCTTTAATTAGATTAAGCGACTGTCGACAATAAATCCAATAGTTTAGCGCAAATCGATAATGCATTCAACAAAATGATATAGATGGATATGTCGATACGTCTTTTCGCTATTTATTAAAAGTTATAGCAAAGGAATTTCCGGAAATGTGTTATAACACAATGAGCTGCTAAAAAAAATAAACAATCTTAGTATGTAATATTTACTACTATCGACTTTGTAAAGAAATCTACAACGATTTGCATTTAAAATAAATTTAAGCAAATAAACCATATTTTTAAATTCAAATTATGGAAAGCTGCTACCCTTATAATAAAGTAAAGTAAACATATTTCGTTAATAATTAAAAGAACATTCAACAATTTTTATAAATAATTCATAATTCTATTAAATCAAACGTAATTTAAAACATTTCAAAATATAGTTTATTCCGGACTATTACCTTCAATAGATCCGTTCGAAGAGGTAAAATATTCTACAAATGTTTAAATGTAGATATAGGTCTTTTCTGACTTTTACTTTAAAAGCGTTCTAGGTTTTCTTTTGTTTTTCGTCAACAAAATTCAAACAAATTCTTGATAGAGTGTACCTTACGTCCTTCTTAGGTACACATAGTTTTTTAATAATTCTCGTTGATATTTTATTCTAAATGATCCAGAAGTGAAATACTAAAAGACTTAACTGAGTTTTCTTTTTGGTCCTTCGGTGGATTGGCAATAACGTACAGCAAATTCATAAAACCATGAAAAATATATTATTTATATTATTTTACCCTCAAATATTTCTAGAAATTTTTTTATATTTATAATATCTGTATGTTTTTTTAGAAGTTAAACATCGAAATCTTTAAAAAAATTAAATGAAATGAAACTCATTCGCTATACCGAGAGCATATCTATGCTGGCGATAAAAGAAACTAATTATGCTTCACATATAAAATTAAGGAGCATATTCTTTTGAAATTGGCAGATGTTACAGGTTCATCTAGAGAAGGAAGTCCTTTTTTGATTAAACGGCTGAAAGCGACGACCCCCGGGAACAGACGTTTGTTGCCGTCGGTGGAGCGCCCAATCTGAGAACCTCATCACGTCAGGGGGCCGAGGAGCGGAACATTTTGAAAGTTAGCCGTCTCCAACAATTGAGTTATCTGCTCCCCGGAGTTGCCGACATGAGACATCCTGACAATTCGGGATCGGATGCAGGAACCAAAAGGAGGAGGAAGGATTTTTGGCATCGCCGCCCCGACAAAGAAGAAGTAGCCAATTTAGCCGCACAAAGGACGTGGACCAGGGTCCACTGGATGCTGTGTGTAACTACTTAGATACGTAAATCTGCGGAGAAACTTGTTATCAATTCTGATGGAATATTTGTCCTTGGTCCTTTTTGGATGATATTTATAATTTATCGTCTCTAATAGAGTATAAATCGAAAGATAAAAAATCATATAAGCCGATTTAGAGGAACTGACCGGAGGATATGTCGTACCCAGCTCTGGACGAGCAACGGGCGTCTTTTTCTTCGCTCTCTGCCGTTCCCGACTTATGATACATCGGCGACTCCCTCAAGTGTCCTTAAAATATTTATTCATGTTATGTGGGGAGAAGGATGTGCACCTTCTTCGAGTGGCATAAATCAGGGAATAACGTAATCGAATTTTATTGTTACAAGCTGCTTACGTGTATTGGGTCAGGAGTATTTTACTTAAGTAGGTGAAAAGTATGCTGATTGGCCATCGATTCAAGTCCAAGATTCCGGCTTATTATTTTCGTTGTTATAGGTATACAAATTTTATCAATGTTTTACGGATGAATATAAATGCCATATTAGTATTTCGCTTTGCATCTAACAAAAAACCTGATAAACATTTTTTGTGTTTTCAGAATGAAAATGTGCAAGGGTAAGGTTTTACTATTGCCACTATGACAAATAAGGGACAGGTTTAACAACAATGTTGTAAAACCAGAAAATCGCCTTTGGGTTAAGACCCAAGGTCACTACCACAAACTACAAGGCTTTCATAGCCTTTTTTTATATTATTATTTAAAAGGGCATACCAATTTAGTCATTTATCAGATAGCTGTAGTGGCATCATCCGAATTATCAACGATCGTGCCTTGAATGGAGATTGAATCAAAATCCAACCGGCATTTTTTAATAAAAGGTACACTCAATGTAGAAGAGAAATCTGGCTCTTTTAACATGACATCCATCCCTGTTACTGCGTTAGAATCTGTATCCTGGATCTCTAACCCGTGTCATTAAAAGAACTTTTAATATATAGAAAAGCGAACAAAGTTTTCTCTATAGATTGAATTTTTGTTCTAAGTGCATAACGAGGTTGCGTAGCCTTACTATAGGTGAATTTGAGAGCCCACATATGACCCGTTTTTGACTTTTTGGTGGCCGGTAGTTCGGAGATCTTGCCTTCCGATTGAACTTTTTAATGCATTTTTTGGAACGGGTTGTCATTTTTGAAAACAAAGCGTTTAGCGGACAAACAAACAGACAGACGCTCAACAAAGTTATCCTATAAAAGTTAACCGAAACAATTTTTTAGAATTTTGAATTAACTATTCTATAAATGAGTGAAAATGATATTAAATTATATATTCTGTTAATCTAAATTCATTACAAAATAAGTAATTTTTATTAGAAATGCGGGTGAGATTTTAAAAGCTGAATATTTTTATAGTTTTCCATAAATTGAAAATAATAGTAGTATAATAAAGAAAAAATACAATGAAACTTAATTTACCATTTAATACAAGTTTAGTCGGAAACTTTTCAATTTTCAAAATCTGAGGCGTGCCTGATGATTTTTGTAGAAATGAAATTATCAGCACCTTCTTTTGATATGGAATCAAAACGTGGACTAACAGATTCCTGGAAAGGCAATTTTAATAAAAAAGTGCGTGTTTAAGATTTTTGTAAAGTTTTTCCGAATCGATAAGTTCCCATAAAAGAAATAATGCGGAAAATGATCGCAGCAAATTAGGCTTGGGTCCCGCGCGAACTGACGGGAGCAGTGGAATTCGTCCCGATTATCGCGCGCTGCCAATTCAATTAGCGTCCCGTCACCAGCGTCCCGTCACCAGTGTCCAGGTGCCGGGATGTGAATGGATCACGAAAAGGGGCGTTTATCGCGCAGATAACGACCCCTAATTCCAACATGAAAAAAACTTGCCCGGAGTTTGCCAGTTTTGGGGATGACACCGGGAATAAGCCCGACGCAGGCGCACCCCCAAAAGTGGATTTCTTTATGTTCGGGCTCGGGGAAGTGGTGCGTCTGTGTGCGTGGGGGCCGGGTACATAGCCCGCCAGCAGCGCCGCAAAATATGTCACTGGATGTGTGCTAGTGCAGCTGTATGACATATTTCCGAGCTTTTCAGTCGCGCTGCAGAGTGCACCGAGCCCGCTTAGTTCCGCTGATGCACCGATGCGGACTTGCCCGCGGCCCCGCGAGTGCATTCGCCGGAATGCCGAGATGCCGGGATGCCGGGATGCTGGGATGCTGGGATGCTGAACTCCATTTATTTTGAAAAACGAGATTACTTCGAAATGACGGGGATTTCTTGGCAACTAAGTGCGGCATGAGCTGAGGCAAATTTGCGAAGAGTTTAAGTTTGGAAACTTTGCCAGAACAAATTTCGCTGGTGAAATGCATTTCTCGCTTTGTGGCCAATGAATTCGAAATGGAGAAGTGCCGTCGCAACTGGGGCCAGAAGGGGTTGAGTTACTTAGAACCTGGAGCGCTTAAAACAGGAGCTCCGTACAAACACAAAGTTACATGTATATAATTCATGGAAATGGTTTGTAAATTATTTATGTCCTTTAGAAAACTTTACAAACAGAAACTTATGCGAATTAATAATGTCAATTAATCCATGGCCTTTTAACAAGAGAAACTACACCACGGGTACATAAGGTTCTCCAGTTTCAGTTCGTTCCAATTAAGAATGAAGATGTTGAATATAATCTTCAGTTTTTAGAGATTTTCATCCAAATATCATAGTTTTTTCTACAGGCTATTTGCATCAGAAATGTGAGTTGAAATGTCGGTACATATTTTACTAAAATATAAAATCAAGCCTTTCCCAAAAAACCAAGGACCAACGAGATTTTTAAACCAAATTGTCTTCTCCAAGATTGTTAGCAAAATTGTTGTAAAACCGTATATCAAAATTTGCAATTATTTTCATTTTATTCATATATAATAATAATTATTTAACGAAAACTTCAGCCGAAAAAATCGTATTTGCTCATTTTCAAAGAATTTCATTGTTGGTTTCCAGACTTTTGACAAAATATTTAAAATCTAAAAGTTGTATCATAAAACTTGCCATATTACCAACAAATGTCCAAAACCCCGTGAAAAATTGTATAATGATATTATTTAAACAAAATTTCTCTTTTACCTTAATACTGTAAGTAGTATTAATAAAATGTTTCGCTTAAGAGTTAAAATACTTGGAATGAATGATTAAAATTTTAAATACATATACAGTTAATAATTTGGTTATTCGTACGTAGAAATTAAAACTTTATGTATAGGTATAGATATTTTGGAATTGGACTAAAATAGCTGATATTTGTTTAAATATATGTGTTATTCCCTACGATGGCACAACAATAAAAAAAATTATTTTTCCCCTAATATTTTATAATAATAATATCACAAAAATAAATCTGATTTATGAATTCACGTCACTTTGATATTCATATCTACATATATAAATGTAGAGAGAAATGAAAAACATAAAAAATAACTATTATGTATGCATATACATATTTATTTTATTTGGAGTCTTTAATTTTTTGTAATACTTTTAAGAGTTTTAGGAACCGAGCCCACTAACTTTTTGTGTATTTAACTGGGATATTAAACCATTCGTACTATAGTTAGTTATAAGAACTTCTTTATTAGTAATGGTATGTTTCCGAATGCGTTTATTAAGTTCGTGCCAAAGATTCTAGATCGATTTACGATCAAGTCATTGCGCTGCAGTTTTTACGAGATTTTCACAATTGTAAAGAAGCCATTCTCGGATGACGTATGATTTATTCCTGAGGTCCTTATCATGGTAAAATTTAAAATTATTTTTATTAATATTTGACAATATTTTGTTTCAGATTGTTTATCAAAATATTGAGGCAGGCTATCTTATCTTTTATTCCATTTATAATATGCAGATTCCGGTAGCCGCGGTAGATATTTTGGAAAAGACTGCAAATCTCTGACGCTCAGAGCTATAGCTATTCACTTTGAATTGAAATACCCAAACAAACAAAATACCGCGATTGATAGAAACGATCTATCGGTGTTGTTACTTAATGTACGAACAGCAACAGCAAATCTTAATTGATTATTCATAATGTATGTGTAACGTTTTCGTGAAATTTTCTTTTTGTTGTCTTTACGGAAATATGCAACTTTGTTATCCTGGCAAACCTCACTAATACCTGACAAGACCTTCAAAAGGATGAATTACACTTTGTAAGTTTTTCGTATTCAGGCACCTCATTATCACTAATAGGTTTTAGTCGCACAATTTTTTTTTTAAAAATTCTAATCTGCTATTGTGAAAATCATAAGCAAGTGCCAATATGGCCTAAAATCCGAAATGCGTAAAAATGTACGTATAGTTACTTGTTGTGATACCGATCCTAGTTATTTCTTTCCATTTTGCAGCAAACCTAGTTGGGCTTTTCATATAGCCTTCAGTGCCTCTGCCAATTGACTTCATAAGTTTTGAATACTATGCGGATTCTTAGAATTTGTCACTCTGGAATGCAGGTTTTACAGATGATTTCATAGGCCTCTCGTTTGAGCTCAAATATAATTATTTAATTTTTCAAATTGAACTCAATCTTATCTTTATACTCATTCAAATCAAGCTCTCGTTTACTGAAAATTTCTATTCTCTTGTTGCTTTCTATTGATGTCGCCGTTAGCGACAATTGTTGCATAATCATCTCTTCTAGATCTTCAACTTTTTTGTAATCGATTCATTTTCTTTTTTATGGTGAAATGTTCTGAAGGACGATTTTATTGTAATAAATGAAACAAAAAATTGCTTTACACCTGTAACTTGCATAATAACTAACGGCGAGTAAGGACACGCGGTGGCACTAGAAACTTACAGGATTCTGAAAGCGGAGAATCTTAATTTTAATTGCTATAAAATATTATTACTTGGTAAGTTAAAGTATTAGCTAAATTGCCTCAGCCATCTCGAAGACCGAACATTAAATATTATTATAATTTTGTTTCGCTCAAAATTGCTTAACAATGTGCATTTTGTATCCTTACACTATCAATCAAATATGTTAAATCAATCTTGGACTTCATTTTAATATAACAACCATCTTTAGGAATTATGCCAGTAAGTTTTATTTTACATATACCATACAAAAGTCAAAAATGACTTGTCAATTTTCGGCAAGTTAACGAAATTATAATACATGTATAATATAATTTATAGTATGAGATGTGGCTGAAAGTGTTTCTTATAAAATATTTTATTATTTGTAAGGCAAATTTGCATGTAGAAACATCATAAATGTGGCCACTTAGCCTATAAAAATTCAAGAATTACATTTTAGAATCTAAAAATTTTGAAATTATTTCTATCAATGAAAAAGGAGACAGGTGGGACTATACAAAAGCGAAATATCGTAGACACTAAAAGAGACGTTCCATTCAAATCTTTTCCATTTTACCTTTAGCTGAAATTATGAACAAATTATGCGTAATCATTTATTACAAAAATATAGGTGCCTATCTACATGCAATAGTTGTGACCGCATTACAAAGAAATAAATTTAGTTGTAATTTTTTGTTTCAGGAAATAAAGTGTTTTTATGTTATTATCATAAAACAGAAAAATGTATATGTTTGTGATCGCTATTTTATAGTTACGAGCCAATGTAAAAGTAAAACTAGGCATGAGAATTTTATTCCTACACGATTTTTCTCCGTAGAATATCTGAATCCGTAAATAAAAGTACCAATTAAAGAATAACATTTTTTGATAGAAGTTTGGAGCCACCTACGAATACAGAATGCAACTTTAGCCCTTCCTACACATCTTTCTAACAATTTTTTCATGAGTGCGCGTGTTCCATATTTTTTTACGTTACATATTGTATGAAATACGTAAAGAATTATAATAGTTCATGGAAACAAAATACAATTCATTGATTATTTTTAAATGTTTTAAATGTTTTTGTATTATATTGCTCCTGGATCAATTAGTTATTTTGATTAAATTGATTCAACATTTTCATATTACGAAAGTTGTACTCTACGAAGAAATTTCTGTAGAAAAGTTGTAACTGAATAACGTGCGTGGTTGTCACTGCTGTAGTGAAATGGGCGGAAATACAAAAATGTTGGTTGATAACTCCTTGCCTTTAGTATCTATTTCCATTATTATTTTATCAATTGAGAATTTTCGTTGAGATTACATTCCAAAATTTTGCCCGCATCTGCGAATGGAGTAGAGGACTAAAATTCTCAGGTTGATGGCGTCAATTTCCTGAAAGCGTCTTCAAACAATGGCTCAAAATCTGAGGACTCAGGCACCACAGGAAGTTGCATAACGCCTTAGCCCCCGCAAGAAACAAATGGTTCTTTGGGTGGCTTTTCCCGGAAAGTCCTCCCAGTGGGTAGACCCGAATTCGTGTAATATGGCCCGGCTTACATTCGAACAAAGTTCCCAAATATCCAGGAGGTCGCGGCTGGCACGATCGCAGTCGTATTTCTCGGTAAATCCCCCCAAAGCCATAGTATATTTTTGTATTCAAACGGAATAATGCTCACCGTCAAGTGGAAAAATTGGCATCCAGCGGGGAACTTAATACAAATTAAGACCGAGCCGCGGTACGGCTCCAGCGGCGGAGGCTGGGGGGCTGATGATTCCCGTCTGGGGCTAAATGAAGGAGAAAACCCAGCACCCAAAAAAGATGAACTTTTAAAGCTTCGGAAACGGTGTCGGTCCCGTTGGCCGTAATCAGCGGAGTACATAGTCCCGCTGACTTGGCCGGCAAAAAGAGTTCCTTCGCAAGAAGAAGAAATTTAGGAAGAAAGAAGCGGGCGCGGAGTAGCGGTATCATCGCGATAAAGCTCCCTCCGCTGGGCAAGATACCTACTTTTGTTGAATCCATCCGGGTAGCCCCATGTACGGTATAAAAGCTGTTGTGTACATAGCCGACGCTATGTAAACACTGTATAAACAAATACAGGCGAATCAAAACCGGATCAAATGCAAGAAAGACAATTTTAAGAAAATTTTGTGCAATAAAAGCTCCTCGGGAGCGCACAGTCCAATCAACACCAAGTGGGGGCGGAGTTTACCGCCGGCTACTCTGCATGAGATGTGTGTCAGAGCGCTAAGATGATTATCGCAAGGGAAGAAGAACTGAAAAACACGAGTTATTCCGTCGTTTTTATACCACCGGCGGTATGGGGGGAGAAAATTAACATTTCTCGCAAGGTGGACACGGACAGGTGGGCTTCTTAAGGCAGTAGGTTGTTCATGCCTTTTCACTATTTAGAGGTATAAAAATATAATAGTAATAATACAAACTGAGACAAACGAAGGAAACGCATCGCTTGGCCGTCGTGCGCGCGCACTACCAGGTTGGGTCCCGGGAATTCTGCGGTTTATGCGGCGCCTTGGATGGAGGTGTTGGGATTGTTTAATCAACCCCCTAAAATTCCGAGGATGCACGATTAGACCCGAATTAGCCACACAAACACGGTTTAATACACGGGCAGTCGAATTACACTTGCCTCGCGCACTTACAGCTACAAAAGGGGAGCCCCCAGAATCTAGAGTGGCCCGAGTTCTAGAAGAGCACCCGCCCAATACAATCAAACAATTCTCGTCGTTCTGTGGCTTTTTTGCTTCGCAGATTTTGATAACAGAAGTCACCCAGCGTGCTGGACCAGCAGGGATCTTCAGGTTGAGAGTATGCGATGCTGGGAGATAGACAGATAGATAGTTTTATTTACAGATAGTACCCAAAATCTAGCAGCCTTCTATAAGTACATTATCAATTGTAGGGAGGTAAATAGGAACGCACCAACACACAGACTGTGCGTGTGGATTGTTTTGGTTTCCCCGGCCGTACGCACACGTGCAAATCGCACTGGTGGTGGTGGTATATAAGCACCCATAGCAAATCCTTGCACGAGCGGAGCACCCACACCGCGACGGGCCACGTGGGCCTCTTTGCGGAGCACCCGCCACTGGATTGGCATGGGACTTCGTATTGGGCGATGGGGTTGCAAATGTTTCTGAATCGAACGCACACCACACCACGAAGCGAACGGTACACGCACGGTGCTGTGTGGATATAGGGTATAAACGCCTTTGTTCAGTTGCGCGACAGCCACCGGTGCGATTAGACGGTATCTTTATCTTGTTCGGATATTCGCCGGAATATTGCACTTCTTCTGCGGCACCGAGAACATCTTTGGCGGGTGCACTCCCCCTTTAGGTTAAATTGTCTGATCCTTTGCGGCGGGGGGGCATCTTTCCATTTTTCCCTGGGGTGGCTTATGTAGCTGTGAAGGAGCTAAGGGTAGAACTCGACTCGCAACGGACCGACTCGAGGTTTGGCGGGTAGTGCACATGTTCTCGCCTGGCGGTGACGATCTCAGCGTGCTTCCCCATCGTTCAAAGTGACAGTGACAAGTGACCAGTGAGAAGAAAGTGATCTTCGCGGACTAAGGCGGCTGGCAGGTGCGATTAAGGAAAAGTAAATTTGTTGTTTTTTCTGTAACCCTTCCCGCCACAGTGGCGCATAATTGCTTCGTAATCCCGACTTATAGGGCTAGGTGAATTGTTTTTTGTTTTTAATTATTTTTCCCGCCAAATCGGTATTTGAATAATAAAATATACAAATTCAAACGTATAACGGTGCAGTTAGCTCGATTTGACGGCCTGCAGATTCGCTAATCACGCCCCTCCCACACCGCGGCTCCCCCTCATCCGCGGCCGTTAATTCATCGTATTTACATAATGCAATTAACCACGCTCCGGCCGCGTATATCAAGTGTGAATAATTATTGCCGCTGATAATTGAAATTGAATTGTGCGGCTTTATCGCTTTCGCGCTCGCGCCGCTGCCGCTGGTGATTATGGACGACTCTGGCTCGACGGCGCGATTTCTGCAGTAAGGCACCGTGCGTGAAGCGCTCGGGTTCGGGTTGATCTCGCGCGCTCCCGGGGAACAAGGACACGTTTTTATTAATAAAATTATTAATAACGAAATATTGAAGCTCCGCTGGCCGTGCCTCCAGCCGGACACTCGCGCTGGTAGCCGCCGTCTTCCTCAGTGCAGTGGAATGGATTTTCAGAGTGCGATGGAAACCTTTGCCGAGGCATGGGTTGCAGCCAACGCTGGACAGCAGGTTGGTCTTCTGTTTTTTACACCTTTGTCACACCTTTGGGCGAGTGGTCAAGCGATCGACCGTCGCCCTTATGTTAGTTATCAACTGCAGGTAAACGACGTTGACATAGTCGTTCTGGGTGAGGGGCTTAGGGGCAAAGTAAGCAATCTCCACTTTTGTCAATTTTGCAGTATAATTCATAAAAACCCGAATCCCCGAAGAAGGTATAAGTTCTTTCAGGATCCTATTCCGGAAGATAATAGTACATTGCCGATGTATCCTAAGTTTGCGCAAAATCACACAGAAGTTTTGAAAATACGAAGACCTCAAATTTGAAAATTCTCGTTTTTATTGTCACCCAGCTTTATTTTTATACTATATTTGAAAAAAAAAATAACAAAACAGCAACATTTTACTAGTATAAATACCAACTTAAAATCTGATGTCCTAAATAGTAAAAATGAACCCTTATTAAGCTTTAGTATTAGCTGCGTTTTTTCACATCGGCCCCGGTTTTAGGTTTTGCAGGAAATTTTGCATTCAATTGAATTTTAAAAGCCTCCACGTATATTAACACCCGTATTTAAAAAAATATCTCAAAATAGATTTTAAGCGTTTATTAGTTACAACCCTCTTTAAGAATAGTAGGCGTTTTAAATACACTATCCATAAACTCACCATAGATCCTTCGCAACTAAAATAGAATTAAAGTAGGTTTTAGCGTTTTTGAGTTGAAATAATACGTCAAAATACTGGTTTTTTGGGAATTGGTTTAAAGTAGGTGAGAGCCTTCTGTAAAGTCATTCAATTTACGTTTTAACGATATTGGATGTTTATGAATAACGTTTTCAACACTTTTATTGTAAATGCTTTGTAAGTTACTTTTAAATTTTTATTAATACGGGTTTCAGATTTTAACATTTATGAAATTTTCATCAAATTGCCATTATATTTACCCATATAAACCTCAAATCTTTAGCCAAATAAATTCTTGCTTGGATTATAGTTTTGACACAAGTAGGTATAATTCCAGGCAACTTGATTTAGAAAATATTTATACTATACGTGAAGGTTTATAAAATTTCAATTCAGTGTGAAATTTCCTGTAAAAACTTAACCAGATCCGATGTGAAAAGAACCTATTACTTAAAAATCTATTTTTGTTACCTCGTACTGTTAAAGTATGTAATGAAATCAAAACAGTCAACTTGTGATAAAGAATATTTGTTACATTTTGTTTTATAAAATGGTGGGTGATAGAAAAAACCTACAGGGATCCAGGTCTTAACCTAGATCACAAGTGGAAAAAAAACCAATCAGAATAAGAATAAGAATAAAATAAAAAATGTTTAATTAAGGGAAAAAAATTCTTTTTAAGAAACAAGTCAAATTAGTTGCTTAAAACGCAATCAATATGCAACAAAACATAAAATTTAAAACATGCATATTGTAAACATACGAACCATGACCAGAAATTCATATTACGTCGAATTTCCTATTAGAGAGGCATTACGCAATTAAAAAATTCCAGTACATAAAAAAGAAATCATTTATCGTCGAAGGCATTGAAATTCAGTGATGCGACGACGTAGAACATCTAGGAGTAATTTTATACAAAAGCATAAGATCTAAAATGCATGTTTCACAATCTATCTACAAAATAAATATTCGAACTAAATTAGTGTACCCATATGAAAAATAAAATCAGCTCTAAGCCTGCCCAGTGTAGTACTTACATATGTTATATTCAAAGCGATCTTCCAAACCATATGCACTTATGGTTCTCCTACTATATTAGGTGGCATACCTGTTCAAACACTCATAAAACATATAATGCATCAACTCTTTGTACTCTATAGTTACTCGTAGCACAGTATTTCCTAACTCAAACATCGCACATACATAAGTGCAGACTGAACTGATTGAAGATATAGGGTTAAGAAACTAGCCAAAAAATTCTACGAAATGTTCGAATGTAACAACAACCCTCTAATTCGACAACTTTTTCAATAGCTTAGATACAAGTATAGGTATTAGAAAATAGTACAAGTATCCGTAGTGTATTGCAGTAAGTGTAATAAATCGAAGATGTGTAAACACAAGCATCTACTTTGTAATAAATATATGTATGTATCTATTTATGTTACGACAAACGGGATGAAACGAGAATAAAATAATAATAAAATGTATCCTTGGAAGTGCCACCTACAACTTTTGTTAAGAATATATTTCTTGCAATTGAAACCTGAGAAACTACTTGTCAGAACAAGTTCAAATTGCTTTCTGAGAAGTCTCATTGCAGCGAATTTAAATTCGACGGGGTATTACTAAGTATGTGATGGTAAGTTCATTAGAAAAGTATAACATTTAATAGAATTAGTTTGTTTAATAATATTAGGGCAACAAAGATTGGTACATACATGAATACTTTTTCTATCAGCATGATATTTTACCAGTAACTGATTTCACAAATGTTTCGGACTAACCCAGGACCTTTGCTCTTGACCCTACAATTCAACGATGCAACTTTGCTTTTCAA
Source organism: Tolmerus cingulatus (assembly GCA_959613345.1). Classification (NCBI taxonomy): domain Eukaryota; kingdom Metazoa; phylum Arthropoda; class Insecta; order Diptera; family Asilidae; genus Tolmerus; species Tolmerus cingulatus. The sequence goes on from OY390708.1 coordinate 6,500,942, forward strand.
GAGCTTCAAATTTCTTTCTTACATGTATATTTGAATGTCGTGAAAAGGACCTGATATGAGTCTTATTACATCTGATCAATTATAAATAAGAATGTCTACCTTCTTTCATCCTAATTACGTCAAACCTTATTTGAACTGATCCGACTCTGATATTGATGCCTATACCAAATTTTTTACGAAATATCTTATATTAATCTGCATTCAAAATGCCATTCATTCATAAAGGTGACATTTGACTATAATTAAAAAATTATAATTATTACTAATTTTTAATCTTTAATTTGTAATTCTTTTTTATTTTGGAAATCTAAAATACATCTGTAGGCAATTTAACTCTCGAATAGTTAATTCAGTCTTAAAATGTTATTTTCTCGAATAAAATATTTTTAGAATTCCTGAAAAACACTATATAATAATATAATAATTGTCTGTTCTCTCTGGAACCGTTTGGGCCTGACTAAATTAATGCGTCCTGGTCAATTCTCGGAAAGTCGAATCTGGTCCAAATTCTAATCCTTAAAAATGCTAGTAGAGTTGGTGGCAAATAATTTATTTCTGGAATTACTTCTTAAGTATTCTGTACTCTGTTTTTTGCAGTAATGTTTATTAATTTAGAAATGCGCTTTTACTGCCACTGATTTACGACGAATTCTAATTGTGCTATATGACCTGGAGTATCAAAGGTACCTATAGTACTTTTCCGCAAAATTATATATAACGAATCAGTGATAAAAATAATCTACGTTTACGTACAATTTTATTGTCGTGGAATTTCTACAGTCATTCAAAACAATTTTAAGCGATGCTTATTTGAAGGAGTAGATGGAAACGTAGTAAATTAGAATAATTCATAGTGCGCAATTTAAGAGCATTTTAACAAGAAAAACTAATTAGTCTCAATACAATTTTTGTAAAGTTCATAGATGATTGGACAAAGATTTTAAAAAGTCGAAATTGATTGGTTTTATTATGATACAAACACAAAAAGAAGAACGAAAATATTTTGATGGAACTTGAATTCGGAAAATACACTCGATCAATCAAAAAAATATTAAATTGTACTGATTTGTGGCAACTGATTTTGTTCCGGATTGGTATGTAAATTTGCATTATCTATGCATAGTTCGAACAAAGTTATAAAATTGTCGTAATTTTGATGGTTTGGTAAAATCTAAAATGTATTGGTCAGGAGGTACAATCGCAAAAGCCAGTTTAAAATAACTTATTTATTTTACTTAAATAAAGGTGTAAATAAATATCCATGAAGTCACAAATTTTTCAAGATGGATTTAGTTTGCGTCTAAATCAGTTCAAGGTTTTCTTTCGATTTGTAGTTAGATTTGCATATTTTCTGGAACAAATTTTGTATTTATTTTTAACTCACAAAATAGAAGAAAATGCAAACCTTTGTAAGTTAATGCTGGGTATAGAATTTTTAAGCTTTTCAAGTTTCTTATTATATCCAATGTAGAAGAAGATTTTAAAATGTAACAATTACTTTATCTCAAACCGTTTAATAAGCGCAAAAAAATGTAAAATGTGTCATCAACTTATATAGGAGTCATAGTTTATGCGAAAATGAAGTATTGAACCAAAGTTAGTGAAATTTATTAAATATCAACACATATGACATATTTATGTTTTTCATATGCTTCAGATTTTATAACTCCTCCTGAGTTGGAAGTTTGAATTCTTCAATTCGACAACAAGTTCGATTCGAAATTTTAATAATTAATACAATAATAATATTATGCGCAATACCCATCTCTGACTTTACTTTCCTTTTAATATTGCATCATTATTTATCGAATTCTAAGAATTCACTTAAAACATTTTTGTAATGTATTTTACCACCAAACGTGGGAAATCGTAATACATTTTCTAATAGGGTGCTCATTATGGGAAATAGCTTTATATGCTGATTTGGCTACTTAGAAGAATATGTGTTTGTGTAATTTCTACGAAAAATAAAATCTTAAACGAAATTCCGAGTCAGACTTTTATATAAACAATAATCTAATCGCGAGGCAATTAAAATCAAAATCACATCATATCTATTTGTCATATTCGAATTACAACTATCGTAGTTTAATTAATTGATTGCTCTTATCAAATGCATTACTTAAATAACTAAATAAGCGTATTACATGAAAAGGGTTAAGTGATCACTTGATTAGTCCTACAAAATTACTAAGCACAAAACCTATTAAAAACACAAAACTAAAAGCTATAAGTAATTAGTTGAGTCAGAATGTTTCTATTTTTTGTAGACGTACTTGTATCGCAACCTAGGAAGCATTTTTAAACTAAACTTAACTAGGCACTTAAAACATGGTATGCATATTTTACTTAAAAAGCAAGCTATCTCGGATCTACTCAATAACACATTAATATCAATAAAATATGAGAAGTGGTTTGTTCAAATGAAAAGTGACTATACCATGTTTACATATCCATCTAATTTACGGATTTAGTAAGAAGATTTAAGGATAATAAAAGACACTTTTTATATAAATAAATTATAAATAAAATATTAATAAATATGTATATAAATGAATAACAACAACAATGTACATAAGTTATATTAAAAATATTATTAATAACTATAAATGCAATGCCTTATTAATATAAATAATTATTAAAGAATTGTGTAAATAATCTATTTTTACAGTAACACTACACTTATTGTAAATAAAAGAAAAATATCCACCTCAGATGGAAAGTTTTACTTCTTCAAATTTTGAAGAGTTTTTAAGAAAAGCTTATTTTATTTATATTTGTACGTATACCTGCAATAATTTCCTGTACTTAATTTTGCTATATATTATTGGGATAGTAAAAAATAAAATACTTTACGGTGGTAGACAATGGTTAGAGGATTTAAAAAGATCAATCTCGATTCTCAGTTGAGCAAGGAAAAAACAAAAACCTTTATTTTCAGAAAAAGCAAACCAAATACCTACGTATAGTTTGTCGCTTTGCAGACGTCCTAATAAGTAGACAACAAATTTTGATTACTATTATAATTACGTGTGTCATTAAAGCATGAGAAATTTCATCGGGCATCTCAAATTGCTCTCATCGGGTTGACAAAATTCGCGTCTTGCAGAAGTAATATTTAAGATGGAAAGAGGGCAGCGTCTTAAGACTTTCGCCCAACTCAGGCGCGAAGCGTGCGTTGCTTCTGGCCAGTTAAGAAAGCGTTAAATCGCGGCTGTTAGCCTAATCCACTCAATCAGTCATTGGCACGGCAGCGCAGATGGATGCTGGTATTTGATTTTGGACTTGTTTGCAGCCCGGAGGTAATCCTTCGACGAGTCCCGTCCTCGCTCCCGGACGCGTCCCGGACGCCCGAGAAGTGTTTATCACCCTGCAAACGAGCAGCACTCAAAAATGTGCGCCGAAATCCGTCTTGGGAGAATCTTTGTGCGAAGCCCCTGGGAAGTATTAAAATAATCCCCGCCTTGGCCTTTCCGTCGTCGGCGATAATCAGTCGCACCGATTAATCATAAATCAGCATTAGACTTAATCCAGGGGTTTTCGAACAAAAAGACGGCCGGACGCGGGAGGGAAAAAAACGTTGAAATTACGTTAAAATACTCGCACCGTTCTGGGGCCGCAGAAGTACACGAGTCCACATACGAATCAAGACAGAAGCAGATACTGAAAAGGAGATAAAAAGCAGAAATTAATCCGAAAATAAATATAATCCGGGATTAAGTGAATTTTTTCATATCACTCTCCCGAGCGGACTAATCCCCTGCGAGCGTGTAGCCAACACACACCACGAGCACCGCCCGGGCGAGCTCTGGATCCGAGCGGGTAATCCGCATGCATACAATCGAATTACGATTTACCACTGGCGGCAGTCGCCGCTCGCACACGGAGGTGCGCAAAGGTGAGAATTGTCCCTCGGGAGCCCCGTCTTAGGAGCCGGACTCTGGACTACGAGACAGTGAAAAAGCGCCCTAGCGCGAGGCACGTCTTCTGGACAGCCGGGATTTTGTCACCTCGCCGGCGGCGTGTGCATTGTGCGTTGCGTCGCGTCGCGGCCAGCCCCGTGAAGTGCTCCAGTAATTCGCGCCGCTGCCCGTCCGTGGGGCAGTGTGCGTTAAGACGGTTCTCCATACAAACAAAAATTAATTATTCAAATCCGATTGGATTATTATAATTTATAACGATTACACACGAACGGCGGCGCGGTTCCCATGCGGGCCGCTCCGTCCGGTGTGTGCGTGCTCGCGAAGTGGAACGCCGAGTTTCGGATCGAAATAGTGCGTTGCGTCGCGCTGCGCCGACTGTATCCCCATTTCGAGCGCTGGACGCTCAGACGCGATTAGCTGGAGCTGGAACCCGACCCGCTTCCTCCCGCACTAAGCCGCGCTAATCCGGGGTTAAGTGGTCCGAGTCGAGCAACTCGAAAAGGATTTTGCCGCGCTTAAGACGACTGCAGCGCCCTCGTAAACTGTACGCCAAGGCTGACTAGGTGTCGTCTAAGCTCCTGGAAGTGCGCAGGTAATTTACTTTCTCAGCTGCCACTCTTGGGACGGCTCGTAATTTATGGCCGTTTTGTTTGAATAATTATGAAAGAAAGGAAACAACCGGATTAGACTCCCAAAAGATACTCCGGGAAGACTCGGCTATTTTTATTTAGATTTTGAAGATTACTACGCCTTAATTCATTGTTAAATGTTGTTCCCGGTCTTCCAGCTTCACAAAGGAATTTAGATCCCAAATTCCAGAAACGTTTTCCTAATTGATATATGTATATTCACACCGAGAGACAATATTGGCTTTGTTGAGGAATATGTCTTACAAGCTTTCGTTGTACCTAGATAGTAATATATAAACTTGCTTTTTTTAAATTATGCAAAACATACATATTTGTGCCAAACACGAGTAATAGTGGACTAGTTAATAAATTAACATAATATCTGAAATAGCAAAATGTTGTCTGATTTAATAGTGAAAACTTATTAAGTTTTTGGAATTATTGTATACTTTCTGTAATTGATATTTTGAAAAGCGTTTTATGATGTTATAAGTATTATTATTTTATAGTAAACTGACATTTAATATTCAAAAACTCAAAAAGCTAAAAATTATGCAAAGAAATCACTTCCAGTTCGATTGAGAGTTGCCAAAATGAGTCGCCTACCTGACTGCTTTCATCTTCGTTTAGACTATAGTTAACAAGATTTTATACTGATATAGTTTTTCGGTTTATATTAGTAAATTATGATTTGTGTACCTTGTCGTTTTAGTATGCTTAGATTAAAGGTGATATCTATGCAAATTTAATTAATATTCTGCAAATGGACCATATGTATGTTCCGCTCGCTAAACTTTTTCGTTCGTTTTTATTTTTCATTATATTATGCGTTTTTTTTTTGCTAAGCTTATCTTTACAATAAATTGAGCAATCTTGCATAATCTATCACAAATATAAACCTTCGAATATTTTTCCAGCTTCATTTGCGATATTGTTGGTTTAGTAAATCCACGCACAAAAAATAAGGTTATTCACATAGGGTTATTGACATTTTTAATATTGATGTATATTTTTATAACTATTTATGTAAAAATTCTAGATTTTCTTTTTCACCACTTCAAAAATATCTTTTTATGGGCATACTTGCTCCACGGTAATATGCAAAAATTCTTGGTGAACTACATCAGTATTACAAAATAAAATAGGTAGTATTTGATATGAAATTTATCTAAAAAAACTGAATCTAGCAAACATGAATACCGGTTCTGATGTTACAACATAAAACTTATTTTTATTATATTTACTTATTCAGCCTGTCGATTAACATATATAACAGACTTTGTTAGTATGGATGTGTACATGTGCATAGTATAATAAATAATTTAGAATATACATCTATAGGTACCTTGTCTGCTGAAGCAATCGTAATGCTTTTTCTTGTCGGGTCAAATCAATCATAATGTTAATAACACAAATAAATAAACAGAATGATTTATAATGAATTTAAATTAATGCTACTATTATTGACTTGAGTTCCAATTAAACAAGTAATTTAAAATAATTCCTATGTCGCGTTTATCATAGATGTACTTATAAAGAATTATTAAGCTGGCAGAGTTCAAACAATTTAACCACCTTATTAAATATTGTACCATCATGTTTCGAAAAAGAAGTTTAGTGTCAATAAAAATTCCCAATTCTGTAACTCTTGTTGTAGAAGAGCTCCGTTTAAATATCAATTAAGACTTAAACAAAAATATTCGCTTAAATAACGCAAGTTTTAAAGTTTGTCGCTTCATTTAAAAGTATAAGGTGTTTTTTAATTAAGTGTACGACATGGCTGAAGTATTTCAGTGCTCCTTTTATAGTTAACTTGGGCTTTATATTTGTGGTATAAAATTCGTCCAAGCGTGATACTGTAAAAAAGATGTTGTAATGTACGCAAACGCGTTATTGCTACGGAACGAGATTACATCGCCTAATCCTACCGATTTAAAAATAAAAGACATTTTTTAACGACATAGCAAAAAATGGCCTGTCGTATGTGAAAAATGTGAAAAATACAACTGTCATTTAATTAATACAAAACCTATAATAATCATTTCCTGCCATTGAAAACGCAACGCAAGAGCGAGCGGATCCTGAACAGGTCCCTTCCCAGAAATAATCCACCCAACCGTATTATCTCCGTCTTCCACTCACACATACACCTGCGCCCCAAAAGCGGAAAATATATTGTGCAGGGAAAAAAGATAGTAAACATCAGCGAAATAAACAGAAAGTCGCCGTAAATACCTGGCCGAATGCAATTCGTCACACCCGAATTATCGTGGATAAAAAGGGGTAGATGCATACCTGGGAGACGCGGACTAATGCAGCGGCGGCGTCGGCGTCGGCGGCGGGACGTTGACGTTAACAGCGGCTGCTAGCGCCCTGGTTAGGGCCCAGCCACTAATTCAAATCGGAAATGAAATTTTTCTTATGTTATTTTTTTATTTTACCCCATTTGGGTTTCCACGTGAAATTTCGTCGTTTTGTCATACATGGGTAGGTTCAGAAATTACACCCTCTGCGAACCCGCGCTACATGTCCTTTGCCGGTTGAAAGGTTCTGTGAGAAAGCAACAGGAACAAATGTGGGAGCACAAATTTAATATCCTCTGAGCCAGGACAAAACACCACTGTCCTAGCCAAAGGGCAATTAGAGCAAAGGAGCCAATTTATCCGCTGATGCAGTCCACTTACTCAGCCCTACTCAGTGCGGGGACACTTTTGAGCCACTCCTCGCCGCCGCACTTCCTTCCTTGAGTGCATCTTTTGTGAGTGCAACTAAACGCGGCTCAGTTCACCGATTCTAGGAGGCCTAGCCGCGTTTTCTTCTTAATTGCCCCGCGGCCAAGAATTGCCCGCCCTTGCGAGCCCTTCGCGCCTGCAGCCATCGCGCTGCCAAGTGCCCGAACAGGTGTAAGTGCGCCGGGAAACATTTGTATTCTTCTGCACGTGAAGTGCAGGGATAAAGTAGCACTCCAGGAAACGCCGCGGCCCTAACAAGTCGCCCGCGATACGCGCGGAGGTAGGGCAACACTCTCGCGCTCTGCCCTTGAATGCGTCGCTGATTGTGGGGCGATAATGGCCCTACATATGAGCGTTTATGACAAACTTAGATGCGACGCGATAGCTTGCTCACGCGGAGGAAATATCAAATTTTACTTAGTTCAGCCTTTTTTGAGACGCCATCTCCAGCGCAAATCCCGCGAGCGGAAGTAAACTCGAGCGTTGTCGTTGTCTGATTGAGCCCCCGACGAGCGCTTTGTAATTTTTCGCATTTACTCGTTAATTAAAGTACAATTTCACAGATAGGTAACACTTACCAGAGTAAGCCGATTTACCCTCGTAATGAAGTGCATTGCTTAAGTAATTTAGAACATGTGTAGGAAATAGGTAATCCTTTATCTTCTTAACTTCAAACAACAATCAGTCTATGGATTCTAGACTAGACAATCAAAATCGGCGCTAATTGTCTAAATATATCAGTTTGCATATGTTGAAACAAATTTTAGCACGATAATTTAATTTATTTTTAGCACCAATTATATGTACCATATAACTACATATTCATAATAATAAACTGTAGAAAAATATATAGGAATATTTGTATAGTATAAATGGTATACAAATGTCTTCACATAAGCTATTTTATCCTAGATAAACTATTTATTTTGCAATGAAAGAAATAATTTAATTATGGCTTCAGCCGTATCTCAAAGTTGCGAATTTTTCTTTAATTTTATTAAAATAAAACGTTTTGCTTCAAAATAGGTTTTGAATTACGTACATACTAAATAAGTAAAATATACCAACGAAATTTAAAATTTGGGTTTTGGCTGCAACTCTATAGAGCAGGTGTAATTGTATTGCAACAATTTCAAAAATACATCTAAATTGGTTATTTGTATAGTTATTCTATACAGGGTTCTGATTTTGTTCTTTAACCTGTAAGTAATCAGACCTGATCTATGTTTGTTAATTTTTAATATTTCTGAGGAGGAGGGTCAACATTATAATTACCTCCAAATACATATAAATGCATACATATGTATTTGTGCAGCTAAAGTTATAATTATGATGTAAACCTTATCAGTCCTGATCAATAAATATAGTTAGTTGAATAATTGATAACTAAATACAATTAGTAATTGAAGTTACTGAACTGCCTTTTGTTTGACTTAGATTTGATAGTTCTCAAGTAGTTACTTCGAAAAAACTGAAAGTCAAGTTCAAGGTTTTAATGTTTAATGAATATTATTTTTAAAGTCAGACACGAAGCAGGTGTTCGATTAAAAATAAATAAACTGCAAGTAGCTAAAATAAAGTTGAGAAGTAATTTCGAAAGAGGCATTAAAAATTCCAAAATAATAAGGCAACATTAAACCCTTCCAATATAGGCAGTGAATTTACCGCGATCCGACCAGCTTTCGACCGATTTCTTTGTTCCAGCCGAGTCGAGTGCGCGTCGCAAAAAGCCCTACGAGAGCAACTGAATAAAAGAATTGCACGAGAACGGCTTGGCTTAAATCTGGCGAGGTCTCTATCCCCTAAGTAATTTAATCTAATAAGCCTTAAATGGCATTTCGAGGGAACACATACGCAGGCCGGGGCAAAAATGTGAAAGAATTCCTGTACAGCATCAAGTTTTTGCGCGGCCCGCGACGCACAGGATTCAATCAAATTGCAATCTTTCGCCGGGCCGGGACGCGTATTTAGTGCAGAGCGCGATAATATAATCTCGCATTATCATGTGCCCTGTCCCGCGTCCAGCCGATCTGGCTGGTCTCAAATTCCCGCTCATATCCTCCCAGCGGTCCAGGGCTGCTGCAAAAACCATTTATCGTCGAAGATGGATGGGCTCCGCAAACAGGTAGCATTTTGATTAAACACACGAAATCCAGTAGCTGATCAAATTTTACTCCCTGCTGGGGTGATCAGGGGGCCAAGTGGAATAGTTTCGTCATTGTTGCACGTACTCCGCGCAGAAGGCAACGACACAGGACGCCAACGAGGGCCGGGCCCGCGACGCGGATCGGTACCCGCGGCGGGACGGGGCCGGGATGATAACGTCGACCCGGAGGCAGCCATTCCTGAGGGCCCCAATTAAAATTTTGATCGAATTTTATCTCTTTGACATGAACACGTGTAGATCGATCGAAATTACATAGCGATTAACGAAATTTCAGGATCATTGGGGCTCCGGGCGCTCCGGCCGGCCCCCTGCTTCCTGGTCGGGCAGCGCCTCTCGTCCGGGGTCCATTAATTTGCCGATTCGTCGTCGCAAATTTTGGACGCTTTTGGGCATCCGAAATTTTAACTGCCGCTCACCGCTCGGGCGAAGATTAAGAAGCGCGCATTAACCGTCGTAAGCTTCTGGGCTACCACCTTTTCGTAAGATCATGAGTGTGAGTGTAAAATATCGGTTATGTAGGTATGTACTTATTGTTTTGAAGATATTAGTAAGAAAGACCATTGCATTAACATGAGACAAAATATAAACTAACAGTTATAAAATAATCAATCGGAAAAGTCTCGTGTTTTGACTATTGAATTTGATAGTTATATATAGAGCACTTCTATCCGCTATGGCAAAAATTGAAAGTTGTATTTGAATTTAAAACTTTTTAAAATTTAGCTTGTTTTTGTTACTATAAACCCAAAATATAAACATAATAACGAAAAGGAAGCAATATTATTAAATCTGTATCTTAACACAAAACCTACCAACACCGGTTAAAAGACTGGTATCCTTAACTTCTTTCTTTATAATTTTTAAATTTATAGGTTAAGATTTATGCCATTATTTATTAAGATTCATAACTGCGACATATTTAAGAATCGTTTTCAATTTGTCATTATTATTCCAATTATAAAAGTACATTACATTAAAGGCGCGAACAATGAGTGAAATTACATGCTTGAGTGATGTTTGAGTGATGTTTGAGTGCTGGTAGTTTTGGTGTTAAATATCAACTCAATTCCATAGTAACAGGTTTGCAATTAGTAAGACCAAGAAATTTATTCCTTATATCGTGCCTTCATTATAACCTACATTTATAAATTCCACTTTGAATACGTGGTGAAATCAAAGGAGTTATAACACCATCTTTCTTATATAACCAAGCTTATAAATATAGGTTGACCACACATTAAAATCAGTAACTTCTATTTGGGCACAGACGACTGAGCTCAAACACAACATAATTTATTCTACAAAAGTTAAGACTGGAAAATCCTAAAATTTATTTGATATAAATATATTACCTTATTATTCATGATTACGATCTCTTATGATATTACGTTACATGAAGGTGATAGTCATCTTCCTAACATTTGAAGACGAAACAAATATGTAGGTACGCATGAGTTTTAGTTGTAAATAATATTAGATAGTATATAAGTACATATAAAAAATGGTGAGCGAGGCGTTGGTTGTTATACATTTTTTTTGTTGATGAAAGATCAAATAATTAAATTCAAAAGTCGTTAGTGATTAGATGATGCAATTAAGTCATTTTTAAAGGCTAAAAGCAAGTCGAATTCTGCTGAATTGGAGTGAAATAGAACCGAAAGGAGTAAGGGTGGTAACTCTAGCAATAAATGAATTATCGTAATGCACGCACTGGTCGTATCGTTTATTTGCCAACAGTACCGTCGCGGCCCCAACTATATTTAAACATGCAGCCGCCCGGCCCGGCCAGGAAATTACGTCGAACTGAGTTCTTCGCGTAGACACGCTTAAAGGCCCCCGACCTTAATACGGAGCTAATCCGCTGCCGCTGTAAATGATTTAAAGTTTAAGCTTTGCGGCATGATAAGCCGAAAGATTTATAGCAAGATTTCCGCGGATGACAGATCCGTGCGGTTTTACTTGAGCGCGCACATTCGTGCGTTCGCCCTCGGATAGTCGGCCCTCTTGCTCAGCTCGTCAACTTATGTGGGAGATTAAGTCAGATATGGTTGAGCCGAAAAATAATATCCAAATCAGGTTAAGGCATTCCTCGGATATTAGGGCGTCTCGGGGCGATTTGCATGTTGCCGGTGGTCTCTGCGCATGAATGAGGTCTACACATGCTGTTCGTTACCTTTCTTCAGTTATGCTAATTATGCTCCTCGAATGTTGCCAAGATTATTAATTACAGAGCCCACACCCCGAGCCCAGAGAACCGAATCAGTGGATTAATGAATTTGTTGCAACGCTTAATACGTATTATGGTGCACGGCAGAAGTGCAGAGTTGATTGACTTTTGCACCTACGTGCTGTTCCTCGAAACCTACCGGAACTAAATCGCTTTCGACGATATAATACCCTCATCTGGATGAGCACTAATGGCTTACTTAGGTACATCTGTAGAGCAAGTATCAAAAGAAAAGTATCCAATTAGTCTTCTTATAAATATTGAGCTCCGATAGCTTAAGAAGAGTTTCATACTCCTGGAATTAGATTATGTTGATAGCTCTAGCTAAGTGCATAAAATGTTTGAGTACTTGTCGATTACGTAAATTGCGAAATTTCTATTCAAAGACCTGTGCGAATTGTAGCTTAAATTTAAACACTGTTTAATTCTTTCGACTAAAATGGCGAATTCAAGTATTTAGTTAGGAATCTAAACTTTAACTATGAATAACAGTTCACTTCGCACATGCCCCTTTTTTAATAATAATTGTTAAATAAAATAGGTGGTTAATTATTTACTATTTGAAATTATCACACACATCATACAGACAAAAAAACTTTATAATTATACCAAATTTTAAGCTATGGAACTATTTGAGAAAAACGAAGTTTGCCATGTTTAGAAACTTTTTAAATTTTGAATACATGTCCCTAACTATGCTGAGGTCATGTATGGATACTAATAAAAAATCATACAATTTTTTACTTATATCTAATATTTGAATATTTCTTTATTTTTGTGCCACTTCTACATATTAAACATCAATGGTGTTACGAGTATATTTGTGGAACAATAGAGTAAAGTATAATTTTCTTTTGATATGAACTTTGATAAATATATCTAAGATTTATAAAAATATACTCGCTATAAATTTTTATCAGACCCGTTTTTTTGTATTAGGCATATGACATAACTTGGGTAATGGAATAAAGCGATTTTTTTAAATGTTGTCGGTTATATCATCGTTTACAAACTAAATATCTATCACATGTTTGAAATTCCCGTCAAAATTTGAATTGCGTGCATTTCGGAAGCATACCCCAGAATATCCAGAGGAAGCAATTAATTGTGGGACGTTGCCAGATTATTAGTCATTCTGGACTCCTTAGTGGAGGATTTCCACTTACACCTGACCCAACTTTTTCAAATAAATCATCCAGACATTGCCGAAAGTGAAATACTGCAAAGATTAGCCGTGGCCTGAGCACCGCCGGGATTCTCATTAATTTGGTCGACGGTTCCCGCTGGATAGTGGAGGGAAAGTTCACAGTGAAAAGTTCAATGGTACTTCCACTTACCGGAAGAGAAGTTGTCTTTGAAGTTTTTATCTCGCGCCCAGATAACAGGAAGATATTTCCCTTTCGGCGTTTTATTACACTCGCCACGACACACGCTGCTCCATGATTTGGCGCGTCATTTGCATAAAATTCCGCGAGTACATCGGCGATGAAATTTACGAGGGTGCTGTCGCGGATCCGCTGAAATATCTAAGAACATTGTCATCGGAAGCATCCCGGCGGGCTGGCGGCGGGGGTGGTGGTGGTGGCGCGTAAAGAAAACCGCCTTAGCTCTTCCTTAGCAAATCTGCACGCGGCGGGCGAGCGCGGCGATGCGTGTCAGCCGGCTATAGGTGGCCACCTCTGGCCGCGGACTAGAGTCCCGAGTCCCGGGTCCCGGGTCCCGGTGACATGCTGGAAGTATAAAGCGAGTGTTAACCTGTCCCGCGGCTAATTGCAAACAGAAGTCGCCGCAGCATCCGAAGTGTTCGATGGATTCGGATAAATTTAGATATCGACTGGCGTTAAACGTGTCTCTCAGCACGGCCCCGGTGCGCCGATTCCGCTGCGGCGTCACGCTAGTTAATAGCCCGCGAGGAGCACATGTCTTAAGTCCGCTAAGACGAAGACGCTGGATCTTGGCGCGGAAGATCCGTCGCGGAACGCCACCGCAAAGAGCTGCTAAGTGACGAACAAGGGCGCCGAGCGCGAAATGAGCGATAACATCCAGGCGAAGACGCGAGATGCTGGGCGAGTTTCGTGTTTATCTCTTAATCCAGTTCCGTTTTAAATGATTAACGCAAGTGCTGAGATATCGTGCGGCCACTTTTTGTTGATGTCATGCCTCGTTGTTCCCTCTGTTCCGTGGAAGCCGTCGCGGGCCGATAAAATGGGCGGATGGGAATAAAGCGCGGGGCAGCGGATAATGAGTAATCGCGCGCGGTTCTGGAAGTGCACTCGCCGCTTTACGGCGAATTGATGACTCGATCATCGCCTGCTCCTGCTTTTCTAGTCCCATCTTGCGGGGCGCAAATGTAAATGGACTCCATCCGAGGTGAAAATATGGCGAACTGCTACCTGTTCGCCTTGTTCGTAGGCGGCGATTGTCCCGTAGGAATTTCAGGCTTTATGATACTGCAGGCAACTGGGAGGACTATTCGTTTTATTAATCCCTGCAAGAAGAACAAAAATAATCCCAACTATGATTGCTGGTTATAAACTTATAATAATACTAGCGAACGGAAATGAGGTGAACTCTGCGTGTACTTAACAGAAATATTTTAGCCATAACATTTAGTATTACTTATAACATCGTCTGTTTAACAAGGCATAATCTGGCTAGGTAACGAATAATTTTCCACTTCTTAATCTTTTACTTTGCTTCACTACCTAACGTTAAATTCGGCTCATCTCGTGCTTTTTATGGCAGAAAATTTAAACGAATTATTACACTAGATTTTATGTACAATAAATTAATTTTTCAACTGTAGTTATGAAAACATTTAATTAGCCTATATGCCTTAGTTTTTTATCCAATAAAGTTGAGTGTACAAAATTCTGGCATTTGAAATATTTTATATACTGGGTTATAGTATAAAACAATGATTTTCAGAAGCATTTAGTATGTACTTCAGATTGTTTTTCCATATGGTCAAATTGACAAAACTAGTCCCAAATAAGAAGAAAAAATGTACCTATTATATTTGTTATTTGAGTGACGAGTTCGGCAAAATGGTAAAGTGGTAATAAGAAATTTTATACGTTATACATTTAAATCCATGTTATAAACTAAAAACAAAATCGCGAGTCATAGTTATTACAACATTTTCCTCTTATCTCTATAAATTTCATTTGAACTATGAGCAACTATACACATGAAATTATTCTATTGCGATTTTTCAACATATCTTTACAACTTTCCCATAGATAGTTCTCACCCCACGAAAATAAAGTCTCAAATAGTATGACTTTTTAAAAAAACGGCATCCCTCGCTTATCTCTCTAATCATCTACCTGTAGTAATGTTCGATTATTATCGAGTCATGATAAAGCAAGTAATTCGGAAATCAACATTGTTCAAGGTTATGATTGAATGATTTTTATGTTTTTTTTTTAAATTTCTAATGTTGTTCTAACTAGCTCCATATAGCTGGTCAGAATCGTTTAAATATGTAAGTTGTCGAATATGAATAGACAAATTTAGTATTTTTATAATATTGTATTGTATAAATTATGACTAGATTGTAAAAATCTGCTCGTTTCATGCGGTTATGCAAAATGTAGAACAAAAGACGGAAATTGTGGAATTATCTTACAACTTAACGCAAAATCATATATGCGTGACTGTAGTTAAACTAGATTAACGCATAGCATAAACAGTTGTTGCGCCGCTAACATGTGTGCTTTGGATCATAATTGGTTGTCTAATTTCCATCGCTCAGATTATTCCAACAAGCGCGAACATTCGCGGGATGCAAAAACGGAATTTTTCCCGAATCCGCGGCTGTGGGCAGCGCTAAGTATGCATGCGTGCATGAGGCAAGAATTGCAGCAACGCCGCAATTAGTTTCTTTTAGTCAATAATTAAAATCGTTTTCTTTCGAGGAGGCCGTCTCCCGTTCAATCAGCTCTTATCCCTAAAAGACGAATTAAGTCCATCTGGTTTTTTGCCAAGTCCGCGGCAACGCAGTAACCCGCCCGGGGCAGCCTCGCCTCGCCTCGCTGGATGCCCGCGAGGTCCGCGTCCGCGACCGCGTCCAGGCCGCGCTACCGGCAACTTAAATCCGTCGCAGGAGTTTTTGCGGAGCCCTCGGCCCCAGGTAATAATACTCATATTCGATGTCCAGCGTCAAATTCCTCAGGTCGCCAGAATTAAAGTGGCCGCTGCTTTCGGCCCTTCCTGAGGGATCTTCGGCGAGGGAATTTCGGGAGCCATCAGCCGGAGGTGCCGTGGACTGGTTTCGCGCTCTGGCCGTCGGTTGGGACGTCGCGCCGCCGACGACGATCAGCTCTCAATAAAAGATGATCGGCCAATTTTTGTGTGATCAACTCGTAATGATAGGCCTCAATCAGAATAGCCATCGGTCCGGTTCGTCAATCAATTTGGATCAGTTGCGCGGCGCAGTCTTGCAGCAATCTCCAAGACGGGATGAAATTTTGGCAATTACGATTAGTGTCACATCGCATGTACACGTACAACAAAATGCAAAATTCGCGGCTAATAACAGGAATTTGGATGCTGACAAGATATGATATTAGGGAATTGGTAGCAAACTTAGCCGTTTTCAAAAATGCACTGTTTAATTATGGAAGAGCGATTTGATTCAGTTACCCGGCCATTGTGAAAAACTCAAAATACGTAATTTTTCCTGAGATGTTTCCAGAAGACCCTTTTAACAAGCCGGAAGATGCAAGAATCAAGAGTTACCTTAATTTTAAAATTTTTTATAGAAATTTTATTTCAGAACCATTTTTAATTTGGAGATAATTCAAAAATAAGCAGTCGGCTATACAAATCTAACTTAGAATTCAAGTATCATACTAGTCATTTTAATTTTAATTTCACCGTTTTTCAGTCAGTTGCAATTTTCAAATTTTATATCATTGTCGATTGAAAAATATTAAGTAGCATTTAGTGAACTACATTATCAAAATTAGGCAATTTTGTTGATCCTTTTCCAACATCTTCCGAAATTTTATTGGGTAAGTCAAAGTCTAAAATTTAAGTAATATCTTATACCGGCCCTACATACACCCACCGAAATAACTATAAAGGCACATGTATTTTGTTAATTTTGTAATCTTAAGTATATTTAAGTGGAGCAATAAAATTTTAGTCCACCACTTTAAAATAACTCGTGTGTTCCTTTCTATCAAAGAAAAACAAGGTGCCTTTATAATTATTTCGGTGGGTGTACATCTTTTTGTTTTACCTATCCATAATGGGTGTATATTAAAAGTACTATAACTTTTTTACAAACTTATGATTTGGTCTTCGGAGCTAGCCTAACATCTTTAAATCTATGTATCTACTTGATAGTCTTATTTGCATTTAATGAGAATTTATAAAACTTTGTTATTTACGGCCGTATACATACAAGTACATAAAATAAAAATTTAGACATTTTGAAATGAAGTCTTCTGCTTAATAATATTTCTAAGGCAAAGTGTAGTCTGAAACTTCAAGCTTTAACTGATCGGGAGCTTAGCAGCATTTTCGAATTATATGTTTCTTATAAATTTTACTGTCTTCAAAAACGTACTTCTAATTAAGTCGTTTATGAGTAGTCAGTAGGTATGTTCTTCCCCTAGTAATATCAAAAATCAAAAATCATGCTAACTACATCATTCAAATCGTACGAAGCATTCCTTGCATACAAATGAGAATCTGGTCCATTGGCCATCAAAGCGGTAGACTAGAAAATCTTAAACGATTGATTGTCTCATCATATCGCTAATTCTGGATTGATATGACATTAATTATTTTGGAGGAAGGAATGCGCGGAAATTAAGGAAAGCTGATTCGCCTCAACGGCGAGCATTTTCCTTGCGCGCACGCGGTTGGAATGGAGTTCACCCTCTGATCAGATCGATCCTCGTAGGAACCAGGGGTCTTACGCAACTCACTCAGCAGAAATCAGAAGAGCCAGAAAGCGGCAATCACGGGCGTTGGTCCAGCAGACTGTAATCCACATGACACACATTTGAGCCAATAGAGCCGCTCAAATTAAGACAAATAATGGTCAGCGGGGTATCAGATTGACACATATTTTTGCAGATCGTATATCACGCCCAATTAGATGTATTCGTGATTCTACTTAACATCGATTGACCCCCAGATTATTCCTAGATCTGCAGTTACTGTGACGTAAATGGTGCTCCACAAATATCGCCCGCGGACCGTCGAGCGTGGCCGCGACATTCGAGCCACTCGCGGTCTTTCGACTCCTCTGCCCGTCTTTGGTCCTCAAGATGCTGGGATCGGTTTAATTGCGCGATTTTTAGCACTGCGCGAAACTCGGTGGTGGTCAGTAGTCCGGTCCCGCGGCTACGGGCGATTTGTTTACGAGCATGAGTCCTCCCCGTGACAGTGTCGCTGTAATTGCTGCTTATGCAGCCTCGCGGCCTTCGGGTGCGGCGGCGGCTATCGTCCCAGTGCATCTGTATCCAATTCATTGAATTAATTCAAATCTCGGACACTTAATATGCCCCGTACCGTAGGAGTTTAATTAAGCGACACTTGGGCTAATTGGAGATTACTTAAAAAGAGATTTAGCCCAATCACTCGGGATTGCTCCAGTATCCAAAGGTTCGACTCGATTGGATGCGAGCTGATTTGTTTGATACAGATTAAGCTGAAGCAAATTACAGAATTGGTTTAATAAACAAAAAATCAAAATTATTAAGAAGGACCACTCTCCATACGATTAGAAAAAGTGACCCGTGAAGGTGAAAGTCATTCCTAATTCCTCGTAACAACTTTGTTTTCCAGTGTCACAATCATAGTAACATGCTACGCAAAACATGGGTTACAAGACAAATTCGATTTGAGTAGATTTCAATATTTTTTTTCTTTACTACAGACTCTTACTTACATAATCACGTTCACACTATTAACATATGCACCTTTCACCTACTTCTCCACTTTTTATTCTTTAAAAAAGTATTAATATACAATTTTTGTATGCTCGTTGATTCAAACACTTTTACCACTAATTTTTGCAATTTTAAAAATCACAAATTTCTATAAAAGGTAATTATCGATATTTTAATATCAAATACATATGTCTTTTGCTTATCAAAAGTAAGTATTATTGAAAACAAATTAAGTTTGCGTTCTCGTCACGGATTTTAATGAAATGTTGCAGTTGTGAAATTTTCATTTTCGATATACATAAGTATATACGTAAATTTAAAATTTCGAAAAGTAACATTTTTCTGGTGTTTTGTATGTACATACATATATATTTTGGCCATTTTGTGAAGTTTTGATAAAAATTGCTCAAATATATGTCCACACTTCTTAATAAAAAAATTTTGAAGGATACCTCAAAATAAAGAACATACAAGAAAATTCAGATTTCTTGGATTTCCTAATTTGTAAGACAAATGCGCGCCACATTTCATTTGTCTAAACTTCAGATTTTTCTTTATCTTAAAGACATTTTTACAGGCACCTTATAAAACGAAAATAATGTAATTGACAATGTTTGACATTTTGTATAAGCTTGCTTTAAGCACTATAAATACTTTAACTGAATTCTTAGTAAGTAATTTTATAATTATTATTATTATTAATTATTATTAAAATTTAACACATATTTTTCTCGAAAATGTTCAGAGAGATATATTTATTAACATTAAAGCAGTATTCATTTTTTCGTCATAGATATTGAGTTTGGGTTTATTTTTTTTTAACCAGTATATTTTTGATTTTTCAGACACAAGCCTTGGCCCTTACGCGGCCCAAGTCACCACCATTAATGAAAAAAGAAAGGTCGGTCTCCCCACAAAACCCACGGGAACCGGAAAGAAGCACCCAGGAAGCATCGAGTCCGCGGTACGGCCAGTCGGGAACGTCCCCGCCCACAAACGACCTCATGAACAGCGTCCAGGGCCAGAACCCGCCGATTGCGGCCCCGAGTCTCGCCGCGGCCCCGAAGGGGAGCACCCCCTCGTCGATAGCAGAAAACGGGCTCCCACCCGGGAGTATACCTCCCGAGAAGATCCTGCCGTCGCCCTCCCTGGACCGCAAGGATTTTGATTTCTCCAAGGTCAACGGTAAGTGCCAGCTCCTGCCACCTCGGCCTGGCGATTTATTCTTTTAAATCCTGTCACCGGGTGCGCGTCCCGGCCCGCCCGCCTGTTGCTTAATCCACCACCTCCTGCGAGATAGAAAATCAATGCGTGATTCCGGGGTTATTAAGTCTTACGGGTATCAGTGCACTGTCGTGCGTTTTATCCCCGCTCACTCGGGCCGTCGATCCGGCACCCTTGTCCTGCGGGAGCCCCGGCTTTCGCAGCGCCTCTCCTGGGGGTGAAGGATGCCGGGTGCTGCGTGTGTGGGTGTATAAAATTTCAAATGCCGGCGCCTGTGTGCAGGACGGAGGGATTAAAGTGACGTCAGCAAACCGGATAACGCATTTCCCCCTCAGTAATCTCTTAATCCGTAAGCTGAAAGCGTTCATATGAAATCCGAGATATAGGGGCTCAGAACGGGGGGCTTAATATATGACATCGAAGAAGGGAATGAATGCGATCAGAGCAGGCGCTGCCAGCAGAAGAACGGCTCCCGGGCAGGCTTTTCCCGACGATGTTTCCACATTTTTCAGGACTAATTACTTGGGAATGTTGTTTGCCTCCTGGCTCGTGAAATTTTTCCGATTTGCATTTCACCAGGTTAGGCCGGGGTATTTTGTTGAGACACACATCTACACATATATCTAATCGAAACAGAAGGATTAACTTAGATTCGAACGTTGTAATTTAATTGGATGAAAGTTCAACTGCTTTCGTTTGGAAAAGTAACATTTTCCTTGAAAATATTAACTTAAATTTTACGTTTTTTAATTTGAATAAAAAATATTCCCAAATACAAGAACTTCGCTTACTATTGATTTTTCGAAAATAATTTCTTAGCTTCCTCCACCGTATTTTGAAAATGTTTATCAAATAAAAAATTTTTTTTCAATATCTAAGAGAAATGTTCATGTATTATTAATAGTTATTATTATTATTCCAATTTACTTTATGATGTGACAAATATCAGTTAATACTAAATGTCTGTCTGTCATAACAGTTTTTCAACATTGTTTTTTTAAATGTGACTTTAAAAACATACATGCGGGTATATGCTTTATTTTAAAGATAATATTTACGAGAAACTCTTTTTAGTGTTTTCATTTTATTTTATTATTTAAGTTCAACAAATATTTATCTACAAACAACATTTTGAACTCCTTCATCGTACTTTTTCTTAACTTTTTATTTCATCATTAATATCATTTTAAAATTAATTTTCAATCTCAGCATCTCTCTCTCTACGTCGTTTTATTAAAATATAATTTAATTCTGCATAGAAGAAAAAGGAATTGAATTGTCATACTCGAAAAATATCAATTAAATTAAAATCACTCTGCATATAAAGTACATGTTGTAAGCCCTAATTAATTAGTAACATTGTAGGACAGTTACTTAAATAGAGGTAAAAGTAATAAATTGAAAGGTATAAAAAGTATGCAAAATTATTAAAAGTGTTACGTTGCATCTATGTAGTCTATTAATATACTTAAAATCATATTTTTATAAGAAAATTAATGTCGAAGTCAAGTCGGATGCTGTATGCCACGTATACCTGATAAATGGACCGGAAGACATACATTAAATCAGGAGAAAGTTTACCATCTACCATTTCCTCATATAAAATTTTATTATCCTTTTTGAAGTACTATGGATAAATTAAATTATGAGTCGCTTTGTTTAGAATTTCTAGTTCCTGCACGCTGTGCACAAAGCAATTTATACTAAAATATGCACATTATGCTTATTACGCAATAGAGCATGAACGTGGAGGGAAAAATGTTGGATGAGATGTTTGTCGGCATTTTCATTACCTGACCTACATCCAAACGGTGGGCAACCAAACGCCGCGGTCTTCTGATTATTCCTAGTAGGTATTTAAATCCTGGAAAGAGCCGAAACGCGGGGATGTGTGCACAGGAAACCACCCTATGATCCACAAAACGTCCCGAATTGATACAATTCCGAGCAAACGGTGCCATTAAGGGGACAAGCACAACTTAACGGCAAAGCAGCCCCCGAAGGACGTGCGGGGACCCAAGCAGGACCGAAAGGCAAATCTTTCGCCCACATCATCCCCTTGTACAGCACAGCCGAGATATCTAGATACGGGGAGAGTCGAATAAATCCGTTATCCCTGCCTGAGCCAGGCTGATGGGATTAAGCTAAATCCAGATAAAGGGATAAAGGATTCGTTTCCCATTCACTCTGCCGTGCGAATGTGTGCGTTGCTTATATGAGCTGAAATATTTGCTTACAATGACGAGCAGCATAGGGTCGGTCCTGTCGGGTGCATGTGGTGCGATACGGCTCTAGGTGTGTTTGTGCTCAGTCCAATAAAAGGTTTTAAATTTTCGTCCTTTCTGTGTTTTGATAGATTTATATCCAGTGTCTTCCGGCTACGTTGGTTCCTGCCGCCCTGTGGCGGAGAGCTCCTGCAGTCTCGTCGGATTTTGGGATATCCTTCATCCGAGGGGATAATACCCGGCCGCAAATTCCCATTACTTTCCTGTTGACATAGACTTCATACGACGTCACCGAAAAATGATTTTCGCATCAATCCAGCGGTAGCGTCGTGTGCAAAGAGAACGCGCATTTCAATACGACCGAAGGATTAAGGTGTTTCCGCGCCCCGAGTGGATTTATTAAAATTATTAATAAATTGGAAATATAATTAAACGGATAAAAGCCCTCTCTGTTAATGATGCGCAGTTCCCGTATCCTCCGCGAAAACCCCCTTAATCCCTAGCCAGCCGCGCGCTTTATCCCCTCATCTATTCCGATTGTATCGATTTTAGGATTAAAGCGAACTCAAACGCGGGGGCCGTGTTGCCCGGACAACTGATGAAAAAAGGTTAGCTGAGTTTACATTAAATCATAAAATTATCCATCAGCTCACCCGGAGCGACGCCGTGCGTCTTTATCCTTGCGGGTTATGTCGATTCGTATTGGTGCCGCAACCCACTTTAACCCCGTGACGCTAAACTCGAAATAAAAGTGGTGAATCTCATGCAGTACGACAGATTTTCAGGACTGCTGATATCAAATTCAAAATAAACATTTTTTAAGTAACTACACCTTCAAAAACTTAAAATAATACAATAAAAAGAAGAGATATGAGAGTATTTGATATAATATTACATATAGTATGTATTTATATTCTAAAGTTAAAAATAAAAACAATAGAATTCTAACCTTGAACTGTGGTGACTGCAAGGCGTTAAATAAATCAATTTTTCGTAATTTTCTTAATTTGAGAAGTTGTTCGAAAACAAATTTAAGAATACCTACATATTTAAAAATACCTTACATATGGTCTATATAATTTGTTCACTAAGCTAACTCTACATTCCTATACTGCGGGATATTTTGAACCAGTTCCAAAGCACCCATAACATAATTTTTATTAATTAATCTACCTTCCATAAAATATCTATGTATGGTATATGTTTTGTACAGTGTATCTTTCGGAGGTTGGTAGACATTAAACCTACACTAAATTCGGAGTTTTATACGGTAGGTAAAAGAACATCGTTTATGGCACCGTGAATGTTCTTTATAAAAATAATCTTTCAGATTTGTTGCAACAAGATTTTTTTTTCTTAAATCCGAACAATTTCCGAAATACACACATTGTAACTTATCCAGTAGGTAATGCAAAATTAGAATAGCTTTCATCTTTCAATAATATTTTTTTAGCATTTATTTTTAATGTGCAAATTCCTTATATAGCACTTCTTTTCAGGGTATTTCTGGTGTGTTTTTAATGATATCTCTTAAATTCGAGTCGGTAGCGTTTGAGGTAGGTTAAATTAGCTCTTTCAAACGATACTAAACTCGACTGTAAAATTCTTTTATTAACAAAATAAATATATTTTTTTTTCAATATAGATAAACAAAAATATCTGAGTCACCTTAATTGTATTCCATTTTTAATTTTCCGATTTCTGGTGCTCTATTATCTTGAAAAACGAAATTGCTAAAATTCATTAGTTGCACCTGTAATGAGAATGCCTAACAAATTGATAAAAACCAACTTTTATGAAATAAAATATTTAAAGTCTGCCATTTTGTCTCCAGACAATTTTATATTTTTATTTCTAAAACAAATTTGGCAAATTATCGATTTTGCGACAAAATTATTTATGAGAAAAATTGTTGGTGCACAATAATGGCTCCTACACTTATTTCGTATCTTTGGATATCAAAATAAAGAACTTTAAAAAACGTTTTTGAAATGGAACCCTTTCTGTGTCTTTATTTTCACGAATTAAAACTTTAAAGACTAGGTACCTACAAATTTTATTGTTTAATCTGTTTGCTTCAATCTTGCATTTATCGTCGACATAACATGGAGAGTTGTCACATCTTCAAACACCCATTAGAATTAGAATAAGTAACCTTTAAAACTCCCATAGATATACAATTTTTTTAAAAATCCGATACCATCAATTTAAATCTTGAGACAGATATATTAACGTACTTGCTGTTCATTCAATTTCAGTAATGAAGTAGTTCGTCAACAA
The DNA here is from genome assembly GCA_959613345.1 of Tolmerus cingulatus. Classification (NCBI taxonomy): domain Eukaryota; kingdom Metazoa; phylum Arthropoda; class Insecta; order Diptera; family Asilidae; genus Tolmerus; species Tolmerus cingulatus. The sequence continues at coordinate 6,525,260 of OY390708.1, forward strand.
TTCTTGAAATTAAATTTCACAAAATAGTTCATTAGTTTGCCAACTTTAATAAGTATAAAGCATAATCGACCGGTACCGCATTTACGAAAATATTAATGCGGACACTTTAATACTTGTTGCATGTGGCAATACGCTGCAGCATGAAATCCGGACATGAATAATATTCCGTGGAGCATCGAACTAGAGTCCTGGCAGGACATACGCGCTTTTTCCATAGCCCGGTAATGAACACTAAAACCGTTGAGAAAAAGATAATTCCGAAAGTTTAGTGCGCTTAAAGCATTCATCCCTTCAGGTTGCAAGAGTAACTGGCTGATATCGGTCCCTCGCCGTACTTATGCCTGTGTGAGTTTGTATTATTGTTTTGTTACCAAATCGCATGGGTGAAGAGTTTTGTATTGAAATCCAAAGGATTAAGGATTTGCCGTATTCGACCTACACGCTGTTCCGTAAGCTCGCACGGCACACACTCACGGGGCGCCCCGAACGGCTGCAGGACCATTTAATCCGATATGTATGTTTCCAGATATATCTGTGCAAAGCTGAAGCGTTAAGCACACAAACTCATATGCTGAGACTCGCATTAAGTCGCACAGATTTATTCCTAAAGGTACTCCAGTAACTGCCACTGTGCGTGCATGGCGGAGCTGCCGGGGCTGCAGATTTGTCTCTATTTGGGCTTGGAACTGTCTCATCGAATCGCATCGAATAGCTAAGCACTAAGCAGGTTTTGAAGCGAAATCTCGGCTGAATAGTATTAGTGGGCATTGATTGGCACAAAATTCTAGCCAAGATCCTTCTGGCCTCGTCCTGGTCCTGGTCTCCGATTTAGTAGAAGGGTGACCCCATCCCAATTAAGCTATGAATCCAGTAATTCAAAGATCCGAGAACGGTACGCAATGTAATAATGTTTCTCAATTTGTTTCAACAAAATTCAATTTCTATTTTCTTATTTTTAAAATATAGTATACCTACCTATAAAATAAAGAAAAACCAGTCGAAGATTTTTACTCAAAATAGTCGAAAAAATTAATAATTAAAGTCTTGCTTCAGTGATTGAAATGGTTTTACAAATAATTGTAAAAATTCCATAGTCGAAAGCAAAATATTAACTAATGTAGAATTTTTCGTTTTAGCCATTTCTATGCATCAAATGTTATAATATAAATTTTATTAAGTGAAAAGTCCGAATTTAGACCTTTAAAGTGATTGCAGAACTAAATTTTTGTCTTAAAGAGTCTTCGAGATATTAAAGGAAATTAGATTGTAACCGTTTGTCCATATAGGGTAGAATCACCCTACTCTTTCCTCGATTATTGTCATATTTTCAATGAATTTTTGAAAATCACAAAAACATTTATTGAAATTAGTATTTTTCTACTTTAAAAATGCTTAAGAATTTATGCCCTTGTAAACATATCCATATATGTTGAAGTATTTTTTTGATGTAATTGTTATTTCAATAATGTTAAGTAAATTCACATATGTATATAAATCGTAAAATTTTAACTGATAGTTGTTTTAAGCAGTAAGTACTTAACTCCGAGACGAGCTACTTAATTTTATAATCTCAAAAATTTAATTTTGTAAGAGAAATCACGAATAATCCTTAAAGCAAGACTGATTAAAATCAATTTTGAGGAGATTAAATCTGTTGAATTTCAAATCAAGAACTTCCGTTGGGCTTGGGGATTAAAAAACTTTGCAAATAAAATAAATCGGGAGAGTTCAGTAACGTACCCGACATGTGTGCACGTAATCCGCCACATCTACACATTTTCTGCTGTTTGGGATTAACACACGAAAAGCATTAGCGTGTTATCGCGGTTTGGGGATTAATGCACTCTTTGTACACTGAGCCGTAAAAAGCATTATCTCTAAAGATTGCACGCTTACCCACAATATTATTAAATTTTCGCATTAATTTTGCAGCTTTAACAGATATTTCTTTTTTGATTTCATCCGATAATCTTAGTTTATTGCACGTATAATTAATTGAACACGTCTGGCTTAAGCTTTTCGTTTATGCTCTTTTTCAAGAATTTTTCTTTTGGTTTTGCTGTTGTGAATTTTAACGATTTGGTAATAATAAGTTAAACTCTAGACGAGATCAGAAATTCCATTCGACGAGTTAAATTTTCGAGGTATTCGTAATTAGGGGTAGCTAGTTTATTTTTGCTCGTTAAGCTAAGTACCGATTTCTGTTTTATAAAATAAAGGAGACTTGACGTCTTAGCTCCAATTTCATTTAATTTTATAAAGGAGCAGTTTCATTAAGATTCTTGGAAGTGAGGAAAGGTTCAGAAGAAACATTGAATATAGTATTAATAATTCTGGTCGGCCTTCATGCAATTAAGAAGTATTTAGATAATAACTCATTCAGTCCTGGAAAGCCTTAAGATGGGTATAAGCACTCGCAGTTTTAAGCACATCCCATAAGCACTTTGTCCGGTCCATCGGAGGGGCACGAACAACAATCACTTAGATAACATGCAAGGAGCGGTCAGTAATTCCCAAGCAGTAATCCAACTTAGAAGGAATTTCTTATATAGATAAGAGCCAGTTAGTTCTGGACTTAGGAACCACCACCGTAAACATTACCATGTGCAGATATGTGAGAGTACCTTAGCATCCCCCAGCATCCTTCATAGATTTATAAATTTTGATAAGGGTTACGGGCTGCTAAGGACATAGGACCGAATTTGGTAAGATATTGCTATCCTAATGAGAGCCAAAGTCTAGGTGAGCCGGCTGGACTTAATTCCATCTTGAGCTTTTCTTAAAGTAGGGATAGGTTAGCAGAAATCTGTAAACTTCTAGTGCACGCGGTCCTGTGGCCAGAGGGGTCCCGGTAAAAATCCCCTTGAGAAGGCTCAAATCGGCCCGGATAGATAATTCTCATTGGAATAGAAAATTAATGGCGGGGGAGGATTTTCGAGAATCTCTGATTAGTCTTATTACTCGCCCGTGTGGGAGTGTGTGATTAAAGCAGTCACTTGAGGTGGAGCAGGGTTCTGTGACGTCCGGGGGAGTCTTGAAAACTTTCTGATACTGTTGTTACTTAGCATAATTCCAAATCCTTAACGGCTGACCAGCCGGAACGGCATTGGTATTAAATCTGCTTTAGTTCTGGCCGATATGGAAATGTATGGTCACTTTGGTAAGTGAATACTTCCACATTACATATATGCGGAATCTTCTTATGGCTGTGTGCGCCTCGTCCGGCAGTGGAAGAAGACGGTGGCAATCATAAGTAACCTAAATCTCTTAGTCTTTTCCTTGTGAGGGATTTCTTACAACATTCCACAACTGCTGGATATTTCTGTATTTTAATCCAATAAGAAGAATGTGCGACATTTTAAACGCGAATTCTCTTTTTCATTTCTGATTTTCTTATTGATTTAAGAAATTCTGACTGTTAAGACCGTTCGCTATGAGCTTGCGGCTAATGCATTGGAATTCCAATCAAGGGAACGTCAGTTCGAGAACGGAAAGAAAGCTGGGCTTCTTCCACCTCAGGGGGAGGGTGGATGTTTTGGACTGGTTACGTAAAGGTATTTGCTCGAATTAAGTATTTTACCGCCGAAGAGAGCAAAAAACTTAACTAGGTGGCGTAAAGTGGTAGTTTTACCTTAAGAAATTTTATGTCGATAGTATAAGTGATGATGAGCCACAAAGAAATAATTGGAATACTGAAGCAAACATATCTTGATACTAACTCTGCTTAAGATACTTAAATGCCAGTAACACCTCCAGAGAATTTTACATTATTCAATGCAGTATATATCTGGGTCAATATGACCGAAATGGTTTTAAATTATAATATTTAACTTTTCAAAAAAAAAATAATTATTTAAAACATTTAACTTATTATTTAATGTATTTTTACGATAATTACGATTTGATAACATAGCAATAATTCCTAATCAATGGATCAACAGTTTTTAAGTTATTTTGTTAGGGTCTTCAAAAATCATATTTAAATTGAAAAGTACTATTTAAAAATTATAAGTTTTTCTTTTCTGATCGAAACACATCAACTTAATTTCAAAAATAATGAAATATGTTAACATTTCTTAATTTGTTAAATTATAATTCAAAAATCAAACATAAAACCTAGTGGAAAAAAGTAAATAAATTATTTAATCTTGTCGAGTTACGCCTAAATAATTCTGTTGTAAGGTACTGAGGTAAAATCTTCTCGTTTTTCTTAAAAGCTTGCTTAAATTAAGACTACAGGCCTACTGGCTTTGGTACCAACTGGATAGTAAAATTTCAGTCAATTTCGGGTGTTGAATGAGCAACTTAGGTTTATTCTAGGAATCGCTAATTTCAAGCTTCCTTTCCGTATTAATGGATGTAAAATGAACTAAAAATTTGTTATGGAAGGCGGAGAGCCCCAATTTTATTTTAAGGCACCTCACGATATTTTTAAACCTCTCAAGTCAAGCGCACCAAACCCTGCTCAATATATAGTTAGTGGGTGTTTGTGGGTGGTTTCGGAGGAGGCTCGGTTTATGAATGTGTGGGTCGTGCAGCGTCCTTATATGTGGCATGTGAGTGGCGAAATGAAAAATATAAAAATTGGCGCGACTCATATCCGGCGCAGAACAGAAGACCTTGCAAAGCCGCTCAAAACGAAAACATTCGTCACAATTCCTTCCTAACAGCATTAGGGGGCTAATCGCGCTGCGCCCGGTGGCGGAGCGGGTTCCCGAGGAACCCCGGGCAATCTTCCGGAGAGCGGGCCTTGGACAGAATTGATGTTATTAATAAGATATTCGCCTAAGTCGACTAAAATCCAAAGCCAAGGAATTAGAGAGTTAATTCTGTTGCGGTTTGTCTCTGCTTCAGATTTGCCGTGGAAATATCGAATTTCTTTCTGCTAATGAATTGCGAGAGCTCGCCAAGTTTGCTCTGTGTGCGGCTACCCGGGACCTCTCGGATTGCATTAGCCGCTTACTCTTTGTAGAGCCGGGCAAATCTGTTGCTTTCGTGCCGGCTAATCCCGAGATTTGCCCGGGGCTGTGAAACGTTAAAAATCGGGGGCGGAAGAGGGAAATTTAAAACGAGCTATATAACTTAGCCTTGGGCTTACTTGGTCTCCCGCACCCCCGGCCCCGTGCCACCCCCGGGTACGTAATGCAAGCAGTGCTTTCATTAATTTGCCTTCATGTCACAAAATCGCAGTCTGTCACACAGAAACTTGACAGATTATCCAGCTCCCCGAAGGCCAACTCTGACAGGGCTCCATGTCAATGTGGGGCTCAGTATGATTTTTTTGAAATTCGTTTCGTCGCCGCCTCGCTGTTTGTGCCCGAGTGCAAAGCGAACTATAAGTTGAGAATTTCCTTTCAGGAGGTTGTAATTCGAACAAATGCGAGGATCCAACTTGAAACTGAGGAGAATCGACAGGAAAGATATAAATCCCAGCCCCGGCGGGGGAGGATGCTGGGGCGCCCTCATTTCAGAGGAGTCTCGGAACCTCTGCATGTGTGCGCCTTCTTATGGGTGTTCAGTAATCCCTGAAACAAGAAGCATTAAGACTTATACTAATTAGAATGGATAAGCTGGTTTCGACTTAAGGATCTTCCTAGTCAGTCTCCGTCCCCCGCCCCGAATCCAATTTCGAAAAGCAAAATGTTGGAGAGGCTGAGGGCTGTATGCACGTCTGAATTATTGTGGGTAAGCATAAGGGGTATTGGTTGCCTCTGTGGAGCAACTGGAGCCAGGCAAATTCCTGAATTCCCGGCATACACTCGTCTCCCACGGCATCTCAGAATTGTAGGTGTATGTGGATTTCAGCGAATAAATCCATTCTAAAAGGGCTTCAGGAGATAAAAGCGACCTTTGCAGGTGGGGATTAAGGCGATGATACCATTACAATGGATGAAAGATTGGATATCGTCGATATGCGACCTTAATCCGTTTATTTCATATTCCACCCCCTCATTCCTACACATCTTCACTGATAGCAGGATGAGGCAGCTTTTCGGTGATCCTTTGTATTCTAAATGAATCGTTGTGCACAGCGACTTAAACCCCCGGTTGGATTATCTTCGGAATATTTCGTCTTTTACATTTTCAAACATAGAATTTGCGAGCAGATTTAATGAGCATGCTCCTTACCCACCTCATTACAAACCGGGAATTAAGTCCTTGGAAACTCTAACATTCTGAATTTGAAAATTTATTTGGAATCAACTATCAGACTCTCGCTTGGTAGTTTTGAAGCAATTTATATGTTGCTACCAAAAAATAATTAGTTAGTTAATGGTAGTAACGTTTTGAATGAATAAATTTGTTTTTAAATTTTGACTATGCATACATATCTCAAAATCAGTTTTTTAATTTAACAGTTCAATGATTTTTTTGTCGTCTTTTGCTTCATAACTCAATAATCTGAGTGAACTGTGATCAAATTTTAGAATTTCAAAAATATTATAATACATTTTTTTTTTTTATTCTCAAGAAATCGGTGATGGGTGGTATGTTCAATATCCAACTTCGTACTCCGATGTGTTTTCTCGCATTGAAATGTTAAAATTATCTTAACAATGATAAGTTACCATTAGTGTTAATAATAAATAAATTTATTAATGCTTTCCATTTTTGGGTATTGTTAAAATGAGTCTAACCATTTTGCTACTAATATAAGATATCAGGTGAAACTTTTACAACGACTTCGAGATATGTTTCTTAAAAAGGACACCATCTTAAAGGACCCATTTAAACGACAACATCCGTTTCTACACAGGTGGAGCTGCTATCATTGAAAATACGATTAAAATAAAACAAAAATATGTTTGCTGTTATTTCCTCCAGAATTAAACGGATAGTTTTAGTAGAAAAAATCAACTTAATTTCAACGATTACAGCTTTCATTTTGTTCATTCGCCCTAACGAATATTTGTGTAGTAAGCAGTATGCTAAATATATTTTTTAAACATTTAATCTCAATGAAATCCATTGTTTTCGCAAAGGCCACGGCCTCATTTAAAAAAAGGAATTGATTTAATTGTAGGGTTTGCAAGTTCCCAGAATAAAACAAACAAAACCATTCTAATTCCGCCATTGTCCGCTGTTAATGTAATGGATAATTTTAATGGACAAATAATTCAAACAATTGTGAAAACGAGTGCTGATCGATTCCATTATATTATTGAGTCCATCATTAGCAGTGCATCCATGGTACATTAACACTCCTCCCACATGCGCATTTCTGCGGAGTAAGAAATTTTGTACTTCACTTGTTGCATCAAATTATAATCCAAACTTTCCCACATCACTTTCCACAACGGATTAGCTCATTATGAATTATTGGAACTCCCTGCCCACTAATTAGCCGTACATCATAAAACGAACGGTTCATGATGAAAGTGAAAAGTTAAAAATGCCTGTAAAATATTTTACTGCTGCAGATTACAGGTGAAAATGAGCTTAAGAGTAATTTTATTAATTATTCTAATTAATATTTGGTATGCACTGGCTTAAGCTTATTATGGGGAAGTATTTGTCGTTACAGCCGTAGACTGGAGCTGTCGTTTTGTGAATTCGAAATTTTCTGATGCGTATGGGAGTCTATTCATTCAATCAGATTTGGGGATTTTCCGAATCGCCAAATGGAAATTAACTTCGGAACGAATGGAGTGGTTAACTATTTATTCCTTTTCCTCCAGCTATGGAATTAATGTGTGCGCGAATATGGGAAACAAGCAGCTATTGTTAATTGCTAATCCCACAACTATGAGGTAAGGACGTACCCCAATCAAGTTAAATGGTATACCGTCTATTTAGCGACATTTGTAAAATGGCCACTTCTCTAATAAAAGTACAAATCATTTTTAAATTGAAGATCTGGTATTATGCGATTCTGCCTGGAAACAGCCTCCCAGTTCTTATCGCTCTACATGTACCTTTCCGCCTCAGAGAAATGAAAAAAAGGATCTTTCCAAATCCAGCTAAGAAAAATTTATCAACGAAAGACAGGTTTAAGCAGAAATAATGAGATAGAGCGGAATTAGCGCCCGAACTTAAAGACCCAACCCCCGGGATGACAAGTTCCAAACGAACCAAAAAAAGCGAAGAGGGAAAATCCGAAAACCCAAGTCGGAGGCGATGGAGGGAATTAAATTAAGACGCGATGAAATTTTTTATGATTGGCTGCGGTTTTGGATTATGTGACATCATTACATTACGATAATGATTATGGCTATCTGCCTCGTGAAGTTGGCAGCGTTCCTTGGCCCCCGATAAGTGCGGGGTGCTTTAAGGGTGCAGAGGAATGATTTTTATGATAGGAAAAATGTTAAGAGCGTTTAATGAGGACTGTAGGATAAGGGAAGATCTGGCACTCAATAGAGCAGATTAAGGCTGAGACTTGATTTTGGGGTGATACGCCGATGGCACTGAGGAACGTTGCCAAGGTGAGCTCTTAATATTATTTTATTAAAGAAATTTCAAAGCGAATGCAAATATAAATTGAGTGAATGAGATAATAACCCTGCCGCCGTCACATATTTCGAGTTAAAAACTTCTCACTAGGGGATTTTTTACATCACGCAAATCTTAAGAGTCTCATTAAGGGACGCGCTTTTTTCCCTTCCAGCTAAAGGTCTATTTTTCGCTAATTTCTTAGCTTACTTTCAAATTTATGGTAAAAATAGATATACTTAATACATATATACAAAAGTGAAGTTATTACAATTTTTTACAAAAAAGCTTTACTCATATTATTCAACCGACTCAAACTTCGTGAGGATTAACCTCATAAATTTGAGCTATTTCCAAAACAGTAATAATTATATAACATTTCTCTATATGTTTCGATAAAAATCTCAAGCTACGTAAAGCTTTAAAAATAGAATTTGGTATCTATCTGAGGATATAATTTATTATATATACATGAAGATATGTAAATTCTCATCAATAATATTAATTTTAAAAACATGACTTAAAAAGTAACTTTGGGAGTTATTTGTGATATAATAGTTATTTTTGGTATGAAAACGTACGCTAACAATATTCCGTTTTATGTAGTCGTCGGGCACGATTTCAAAAATAAGTCCCAATTTTAAAATACCGACAATTTGCGCATCCTACTTATTTTCTGCTTAAGTCGAGGCTATAACTAAAGAAACTCAACGTTAATGTATATATATACAATATGAAATAATAATATATGGTATTTTAAACTTAATCTACATTATTAATAAAAACGTTTGATCTATAAAAAGAAAATATATTTAAATGACTCCAGCTTTTCTAAAGATTCTGCCACGCAATGTTAGAATTTTTATCATGTGATTTATTTTATACTTTTGTAACAGATATGAGCGGTAAAGAGTAAAAAATTGGGCAATTTTTATTGTACTTTAAAAATCATGGTAACCTACCAATGTAGCTTTATAAAGCTGTCGACTTCAGGGGATGTCCATGAAAATAGAAGCGCAATATACTGAGGGCACTTATTTTAAGTAAGTATCAATTTTTTTTAAATTTGAAATGGCTCATCGAAGTTATTTACAATCTTTTGGTAAGCTACTAATTTCTAATATATGTATTACTTAAATTCGAAAACAAAATTGTCTATGCAATATGGAATCACTTCATTACAGAGCGTATATAAAAGTTTTTAACAATGCTAATGTTATGTAATTACTTATTAAAATATGTGAATTATAATTGCAAAAGAGAAGAAACCTTCGGTTTTATTTTTATTGATATTAACATTGCAGAATTTTCTTGAATTCTTAACTAAACAGGTACTATGGAACAAAGCGATTACACAGCCGAAAATGAAAATTAAACCAGTTACTATATGTAAATACGAATTCTGAAATATTTTGTGGAAATTAAATTTCAATCGAAATGATTGGTTGAAATTCTTCAAAAATCTAGTTGGTGTCAGTAAAAGTTAAAGCTAATTAAAAGAAATTCTCTTAAAATTAAAAACATGTTGATTCTAATATATTTCCGATAGTTTACCTTTCATGCTTTTCATGTATTGTCAACATTACAAATTTTATTTGAAACATAGGGTTTAAAAATTAAACCCAGTTATGATATGCAAATAGGATTCTGTAAAATTACAACAAAGTGGGTTCCTGAGAAATTTTTAAAGCTACATCCTCTGATGTATGTATTTTCATGTTTCTCAAAATACTTTTTGTGATTTGATCCTTAAAATTGGAAACAATAATGTATAAAAAGTAGGACATTGAGGATAAACACAAATCCCCGTCTGTACTCATCACTCCCTTCAAAACTTTAGTAACTGAGTCACTTGCCCAAGGCAATCAAAATGATTTGCAGTCGAGCGTTGACGTGTTTTTAATTTACCCGCGCTCCTCCATCAAACTTAAAGCTGGGGCAAAACTCAAGAGAAGTCTCATCCACCCACCTTGCGCTGTATCGGGATGCTGCAGCCCCCTGGTAGTGGGCCGTGGCGTCTTGGAGGAGTGAATTTTAATTTATTATTCCTTAAAACTATTCTTACTTAATCGCAGCACTTTTCATGGTCCTTAACACAAGCTTAATTCTAGTTAGTTCAAAGTTTTAATTCTCGCCTTAACCATTCTTGACTAGTGCTAAGTGTAAAGTGCAGAAGAATGAAAGAGGCTTCCGCGACGGGGGTGGGCGGGGGCGGGGGCGGCGGCGGGCAAACTCCTTCTGCGAAACCAGAAGACGAACGAGGTGGAGGGATTACGCCAACATTTATAATAAGGTCGTTTACGTATGACTCGTGTGTGTGAGGGCTGGTGATCCGAGCTGTTCTCGGCGGGCGTCTAGAAAAAGATTCGAAGATACTGCGCTCCTTAGCGAGCAAGATGTGCGATTTTAGCAATTTGCGCGGGCGGAGTTGCATTGCAGTTGACTGCGTTAAGCTCGCTCCGACGAATGACTCGCGACACTGGGAAATTGGTTTCGTCGGTGACAACTGCTTTCAGAACCCTTTTAGATGGGTATTTAATCACGCCAGCTGAACACAAATCGAAGTTGATGGAGTGAAAAATCCAAATCAACCCCAAGCTTAAATTGATTATTTTTTTCGACCAGTCTGCTCGAGTGTGCTCCGCCTCGAACACGGGCATAGTACCCGTTCCGATTGCAGTCCTGCAGCCCGGCAGCCCGGCAGCCCGGAATCCCGGCACAACCACACCGAAGCGGTGCTTTCATTGCCGACGCCGAGGTTGCCCTAATTAAACAGACCCAATAATAATCCTCCCCTTGTGATATTAAAATAATCCTCAAAATCGTTAATCCCTTACTTCTCTCACTCCCGTACCCTTTAGCTTAAGTCCTTAAATTTCTTGAAAGCACTTCCCTAGCTGCTGCTCGATACAAAGTCTACCCCCGGTGCCGATTTGGTATTACGGCCGTGTCTCTGTGTGTGTGACTTCGCCATTCACTGCTAATCCACACTTATTCCTTTTACGGAACGCTTAGGAGGACTTGGCTCAATTCAACCCTAGCTCGATGTAGGTTCCGAAAAGTGCATGCTCGGCCCTTAAGACAGGAAAAACAACTCAAGTGGAGTTTTGATGATTAGCGGATGCTTGAATCATTCCAGCAACCCCTCTGACCTTTTTGTAAAAATTATCCCCTTTTAGGGATGAATTAAGTAACCGTCTCCTTGTAGAGGATATTTCTCTTGATTTTTTGACGCAGCCCTGCCAGTCCTCGCAGTCAAGTAGAATCGATTAATCCCCTCTCGCCTCGGGATGTTGTCCTGTATCCGCTGGTCAAGTGGATCTCAAGCATCCTTTGTGGCAAATAGACTCCGGGGTAGGTGTAACATATAAAAATAGTGCACGATATGATATTGTTTTTTTATGATCTGATCTGGATTTAATTGTTGTCAGTTCAAGCTTCAAATCGCGAAATCTTAAACTTATTGGATGTAGTTTTTGCAACAAAAAGAGCATACATTAGTCAATACAATTGTATGCTCTTTTCACAACATTTTAAGCTTTAAATATAAATATTAATAGGTATACACATAAGCTCTGAAATACTGTATTTTTTCATTATTTCTCAAGGTAAGGTCCTAAACCTTTTTCAGTTTATCATATTTATATAGATTTATAAATTTTTGATGTCATCCCTGGATATATTTACGTAAAATTTTATAATTCGGATATCAAGGATACCTACCTAGTAGAAATTAAATTCCAGCTACTTAAGTCATTTATGTATAGGTATATATTAATAATTCAATGCCAATGCAATGAAAGTTTCAAACATTCATGCAATACAAATGAGATTAAAATTAACTTATTGAAATTTAATACGAAAGCTTACATACGTTATGATTAATTTGTGGCCAATTCTATTGGTGGGGCTCTTGGATTTCTTTATTTTTTTTTTTTGAAAATCAGACATTATCATCGCATTTAAAAAGGTACATATATTTTAAAGATTGTTATTTAAATTGTAAACAAGTTTTATGTTATTGCCGATAACTTGGACGTTTTTCGAAGATGACAAGATGCCCAACTAGGTGCCAATAAAATTACACTGGTGACGATAATTTCTATTTTATGTGCTCAGCCGCTCAGTTGGTAATATTGAAGATCCCTCCTCCGGGAAGGGTTAAGAAAGATGATTTATAGAGGACGTAGCCGAGGTAATGAATTTTAAGATGCTCCCGCCTGCACGGAAACAATTGAACACACTAACAATGACCATCTCAGCTCACATGAAGCTCAATGGGGCCGCTCCGGAGGTACTATACCTTATATGGTATATCCCCATAACTTCGGGAAGGCAATACCCGGTCCCGCAATCCCTTTGCATCTGGACAAGTTTCCGAAAGCAGATTTAGTACAAATCCATCGGATAAATCCTTAAGCTTACTGACCGTTTGCAGTCCATTCTGCTAAGACACGGAGACTTAAAACAGGAATTCCCCATGGGGTAAGATATGGGTTCTAGTTTATAGTTGAAGAACAGTCTGCTACTTGAATTATGGATGAGAATTTGTTATCAGAAAAGGATTTTCATTCAAAGTGTCATATAAGCGGAGTGATGGAGGTGTACTCAAAACAAAATTAACCGTAAGGAGGACGACTATCACATCCTCTTTAGCGCCCTCAGATCCCTCAACCCTTTTCTTGAAAAGTTGGCAACTAATTCCCGGTCACTACAGGCGCTCAAACCTCCGGTAAAATATTCAAAACTCAACCAGTTGGTCAAACAGGCAATAAGTTAACTCACATTCCCCGTATTCGTACATTCCTGGATATACTTAGTCCTTTTTGGACAACGGCTCGGGGAGCTAAAAGGGTATTATCGGGTTAACATTTGGGATTATGATTCTGCAGAAGGAATACCTGTGGGCACGTCGAAACGTCAGTGAATGTGTGGTCATGGCTGTGGGTTCATATTCTCATTGCCGAGGAGTTAATTCGTTTTTAAAAGTCTCCTCGGGAGCATGCAAAAGGACACCATTTTGGTTATTCGTTTGTCCGTTCGAAGGATTGGGGGAGGCTTTTTGGCAAGTTTATGGAGCTAATTGACTTATAATACACTCGGACGCAGTGCTCACACCCCATGAGGTACTTATCAGCCGGTTGCTACCGTTGCGTTGTTTTAAAATCCCGAAGGAGAGCGCTCCCTAATCACAGCAGTTTTAATTACTAGCTATTGAAGGGTTCGTTATTCTTCTTTTGTATTATCAGAGGTTGTTTTCATACAATTTTTAGGGTTTATTAAACGCTTAAACTGCAGCGTGATGGGGTTTTATCAAATTTACATTAGTTCATGGGAGTTGAACTTCATTGTTTTGGAATTTGTTTTCATTCAGTTGAAATTTTTGTAAAGTATGTTCAAGTAGTTTTAAAATGAATACCACATTTCGGAAGAAGTTTAATTTTGGACCATATTTTTCCTCGCTTACAGCCAAATCACTGCCCTTGCACTGCATCGTGGAGTCAGTTCCGTCCCTACAAGCATCCCTTACAATTGATTCCCGGAATCCCTGGAAGCGGAGGCCCAACATCGAGACCGACAGCTACGTTATCGTGGCTGCGTCCACGCCCTGGTCAGAGATCGTCAGCACGGCGCTGCAGCGGCTGGGCTACTCCATGGACATTGCGTGCACAGCGCGAGGTACGCTAACTTTTTACCCAAACTTAATATAAATACTTAATTAAATTTAACTTTCTGCCCACAGGCTCACTTATCATCAAAAATTGGAAGCCTATTCCGCTGGAACATATCTCGGACAGTCCCGGTGTTCCTGTTTGTGATATCCTAGGGGAGCTAACCTCCATCGTCACTCTTCGCATCGTCATCTTAAGGACGAAACCTTCGACCTTCGCAGAAGTGAAAGATAAACTACTTAAGCTGCTGGTTCTGCAGTCCCATGCGGTTCTTAGATCGACAGGATGCCCATTGGACGAGGTACGTTCCGTAGGCATTTAATTAAAATATTTCCTTTGAATGTTGTTGAGTACACGATTGCGAATTCCGCGGATTTGTTTGAAGCATTTGGAAGGTAGGATGAAATTCCAGTAGGTAAATGTTCATTCTTCGTAAGAAAGACACCCTTTTGCGGCATTACGCAACCAAATAGTTACCTTTACTGATTAAATTCGTTGGAAAAAACGACTATTATTTCTGGATGCAAAAGTATGCTTTGTGCGGAGGCCGACTTTCTAAGTGATCTTTCATAATTGAACACATCTACGATTACGTTCATGGGTACTCGTCTCTAATGAGATTACGCCTGAAATTAAATTATAGATCAAACGATACATTTAACCGACGAAGAGTGGTAATAAAACTAATTCATCGCTCGGAGCTCCTTACGCGGAATGAACTCTGAGGTTACGAACACTAATGAATCCCCGCCGAGACGCTGTAAAACTCACATGCGATCCGCTGTAGCTGCGTGTGCCGCGCCGCCGAGAGAAGAAATTCTTATTCTTAATCGGATCAGGATAAGCGGGAACATTTTCAGGTGTGTTTGTGCTTCATGTGAGAATTTGCATTTAAAAAGGGTTGAAGGGATTATTATTACTTAGTGCTCCTTTGTACACAAGCCGTACAGACGCGCAAAAGCGACAGACACCCCATTTACGAGTGCTTGGCCGGATTCAAATATTTCCCCGTGCGAGGATATCATCACATGAGTCTTGGAAGGTGAATTTCGCCTTCCTAGGGATTTTAAATCGCCACCACCACCGCTGCCGCCGCTGCGGTTTTAATTATGAATTTTTCGGTTCAGGTGACAATTTAAAATACTTTTGGCGCCTGATTTCATGCGATGACAAATGAGGAAATACCATTTGTTCTCAACTTTCTTTTCAATTGTCTTGGCTTCACTCATAAATACTTAATATATGTATGTTTGTAATGTATATATGTAGAGAAAATAGATTTTTTTTATAATTGACCTATATTAAGTGTAATAATTATTATAGAGAGATTAAGAAGGAATTTACATACCTACCTGATTAATATTAATATTTTGAAATTAAATCATTAATGAAAAATATATTATATTAATTAGTCTTTTAATTTTAAAATTTAAAATATGGTTTCTGAAATCATATTGAATTGTTTCGTATTTCAGGAATTTAAAATCTTACTCCTAGAAGGATAATTTGCACCAAATAAATTGACATTTTCGTATGAAGACGTATATCTATCTTATTTTGAATAATACTTTTTTTTTAATGCACTCATAATTTGTGAAGGATAATATCGAAGTTTAAAAATAAACTTATTATTATTATTAGTAACCATGAAACGAAAATCTGTTGCCAAATTAGGCGAATAATTGCTGATTGAAGTTCGACAGATAGAAAAAGTAATTTTAAAAAATGCTTCGTGGAATAAAAATTAAATTTGAAAAGGTACTTTTATTGTGGAACTTTATTCATTATAAAAGCTTATAAGCAGGAAAATTAAGAATTAATAAATTTTGTCTATCTATTATTTGTTCGATTCCACAGCAAAAATTAATTTTTAAAAACTCATATGTATAAAATTAAACAAAGCAATTATTAAATACTCTACCAGACTGCTTAATTTTTTATCTGTACCTAGTGAAGTTTTGTTTATAGAGATTTCGTTTTTTCTATATACATATGTAGGTCATGATTGTTGAAAAATACAGGAGAATTTTTTTTTTTTTAAATAAATATAATAAATAAATATTTATATATTTTTATCTGTAAAGTAACTTAATAGGATCTCTTGAAAGATATACATACATACTTTAAAATTATGTCAGCGAAAGTTTACTTCCTTATTATATTAATATTAAATGGTGATTCTAAATTCATGCGGTTAATAAGGCAAGCTAATCGTTATATTATGATCATTTTGTTTTGTTTTAAAAAGTAGCAAGTTTTATGATGATCACGAGCACCAGAATTAGCTTGCACAAATATGATAATTTTAATTCAAACAAACACCCTCGAGAGGTACGAAAGTTGGACTGGAATCTTTGTCTGGCTGATAAGTGCCTAATCCTAACCCAATCTACTCAGTGCCGCCTTAATCCAGGCGATAAGCAAAGACTTAAGACTCTGAAACTGATAAAAAGCTATGTTTTTTTTACTAGGCAAGTAGCGCCGAGCGCTTATCTTAAGCCTTGCTAAAAGCAATCCCTCTTCAAACAGCGTAATCCGAACGAATACTAAATATATCTAACAGCAGCAAATACTGATTCGCACTCCATTCACTTTCGTTGCAGGTTTTGCTGTCGCAGATTTGCCGGAGCTCATATCAAAATACGTTTCCATTTACGGGCGAGATATCGGAGGAGATTCGTCGGAAATTCGATCAGTGGTGGACAACCCAGCTGTCTCCACATTCTCCAATGGCGCCAAAAATCTTGCCGTTCATAGCTCCGCAGCAAAGTGATATTGACTACACTACGGCGCATCCCCTGCACCCCTCCAGAGAGACGATGCTGGAAAACCACCACCCACCGCCGCACCCCAACATGATGGTCCACCCCGCCCTTCACTCCATGCATTCGCAGTATCCGAGCCAGAAGACGCGCATGAGGACCAGCTTTGATCCCGAGATGGAGCTCCCGAAGCTCCAGCGATGGTTTCAAGAAAATCCACATCCTTCAAGACAGCAGATACAGTCTTATGTGATCCAGCTGAACTCCTTAGAGTCGCGAAGAGGAAGGAAACCACTAGATGTGAATAACGTCGTTTACTGGTTCAAAAACGCTAGAGCTGCTCAGAAAAGGGCTGAGATGAGAGGACAGACCCTAGGAAATGGTTATGTAAATCACCAGCAACAAGGACTACTCATGTCCCACTCAGATTATATGAAAAGTCCGCACAGCATGAAGTCCGAAGACATTGACAATCTGTCGCAGCACTCTGACGACATGGAGGAAGACTCCAGCCGGCCATCATCACCACAACTCCCCCTCTCCCTGACCACCCACGAAAGGAACCGATCTGTTGAAGACGGTATCCCGAAGGACGAAATCGGTTGCAACGGGGGCGGCGTCGAAAGGAACAACAACAGCAGTAGCAACAACAACAACGAAAATCTTCCAAACGGACGGGAGTCAAACTCAGATCTGGACCACAATCAAATCGATGAGAACAGCAACAACCAAAATTCAGAGCATCGCTCGACATCGCCAAAAAACTCACCAAAGTCGGAGGATCTAGACATGGACGACAATGACATTAGTCAGTTGGACGGGTTTCGGACCCCGTCGCCAGACCCCCGGCGGGACCTATCCTTTCCGATGGTGCCAAATTCCATGTTCTCACATTCCATCATGTACATGAGTCACTACATGCCGGGGATGGGTCAACCGGGTCACGGGCACCACCCACCCGCGCCGATGGCCTCTGGGGGGATGGGCAGCGCGGGGATCAACCTCTCGAGCCTTTCGAGCGAAGAGCGCCGGAAGCGGAACAGGACCTTCATAGATCCTGTCACCGAAGTTCCGAAACTGGAGCAGTGGTTCGCCATGAACACCCACCCGTCGCATAATTTGATTTTGAAGTACACTGAGGATTTAAACAGAATGCCTTACAGGTAAGTTATCACTGATCCAATTCGATAATTCTTTAATTCAAAAACTTTAAATAATGTAACGAACTCGAAAATTATTACTTCAGTGGTTTCGTCGACATAGTATCTAACTTTAAACTTTTAAATTCCAATTCAATTCTTCATTAAGTAATTCACTATCTTTTGAATAATATTAAAATATGAAAAATTTAATTTACAATCTCAACTGCGGTGTTAGAAGAATATATAAATATAAAACAAAATTTTATTTGATAAAAAAAATCAGGTTTATTGCTAGGATGTATTAAAACTGCTTAAAATAGACAGACGGTCCTTGGATCGTGTTCAAACTGTTTTTCTTTATATCATATATTTTTCGATAGGAATATTTAGATTTGTGGTATAACAAACCTTGATGCATTAAAATTAGTTATTTAGTTCTTAAATAATCTTTGGAAATGAGAAAAAAAATTCTTATTTCAATTTGTAAAAATATTGCAGATCGATACAGAATTATTAACACAAACAAATTATATTTCAAAATCATTAGTGCAAAGAGCAATTTTGAAAATCTTAATTTTACAAACATTTAGATTGTATACATTTTTAGGAAACTGAAAAAAAACTTTGATTGATGAATTGTGAAAAGAAGAAAACAAAATTATGTTTTTAATATATTTTTTATTTTTCTTTACAGGCAAAAATTTCCACGACTGGAAAGTAAAAATGTACAATTTTGGTTCAAAAATCGCAGAGCGAAATGCAAACGACTGAAGATGTCCCTTTACGATGCGCCACAGTGTCCACAACTTGGCATGAACTCGTTCGGACATGCCCCAAAATTTGAAGACCGCGAATAAAATTCAAAATTTTATTCATTATGAAATATTATATTAAACTTAATCCTTAATGAAGGCCGTAGTGTTAATAGCATATTAAATATGTTAGGGAAAAATTAAAGAAAGTTTTATTAATAAGATTTAGACAGTATTTGTACAATAAATGTCTTAACGTCGTCAATGATAAAAGTATTGGTAAAGTTCTGACCAATACAAGGAAGCATATTTTATTATCCAAATCGTGATTGTTTCGTTTTAAAGTTTTAGGAAATTATTAATTTTTTGTTTATTTCGTCTAATCATTCCTACTTTGTCAATATATTGTCTTATTAAAATGTAAGGAAATTTTTGTAAAACATAACCGAAGGTATTGGGAGACCAAATTAAACTTACTGACATTAACTAAATCAGCTGAAAGAAATCCCAGTGAGTTAAATTAAACCTTCTATTAGAAATAATTTTAGCTTGTAGGTAGTTTTAAGTTTTAAAGCGCGGGTCCAGAGGTTGCGCTTTCAAATACAGTCAAAGGAACTGTGCAAACATTAAAACAGAACAAAACATAAATTGGTGTGATGATGTTTAGGGTATTTTGGAAGTGGTTTTTGCAGTCATAAAGCATGATTTATCGACAGTTGTCTTAATAAAAAGCAATAGTTCGAAATGAAGTATTACTGAATAATTATTAAGTTTTCAAGTATAATTTATTTAGATGTAATTACAAATGGTTGGCCAGTTGGCCCTGTAAAATATAGATATCTCTTTAAAGACTAATGTTTGGCATAATTTATATAAAATAATTAAAAAGGCAACTCGGTTTCATGCTTAGAAACAAAAACATTGTTCCATAATAAGCTCCGAATACGCCCGCATTTTTTTTTTTGTTTAGATTAAGGATAATTCTAGACTGGCGCCAATGTATATTTTGTAAATTTGTGATCAACTTTTAAAAGAATCGACTTAGAGAACCAAAGATATCAAAAGTGTTTTGTAAACACAAAATTTTTAGTCATTACTTATTGGAACTTAGTCCTGCGGCAATCAGTATTTTGCTGATTTTTTTGAACTAATATGTAAATCAAAGACTTGTAGAACTGCAAGGGTTCGAAAGTAAACTTATCTTATTCGCGGGCATTGAGAGATCTGTTTAAGCAATAACTGATTCCGTGTAAATATTAATTGTAATCAAAAGATAAATTGTTTTGTTTGTTCTTAAAAAATTCATGCAATGCACCTCTACTGCTCAAACGGGAGGAATTTGTTGATAATTTGGATTCATCTCAGTGGTATTCAATACCAGATCTTATTTATTATTAGCATTTAGGATCAATTATCAGTGTATAATAGCAACAATAAAAAATTATAAATTATTCATTGTGAATTAGAACACAATGTGTTTTAATTCCTAATATCTAATTTCCAAATTCCTTTTACTCCCTTTGTGGATCAAATGATCAATTTTATTTTCATAATTAAGTTTGAGATCTATAATTTTTTATTTAGTTTTACTAATTATGATTTATTAGAGTAATTTATGTTCTATAATATTATTATTTAAAATTCTTTAGGAAGGTAATTTGTTTCATATATCTATTATATATTATTAACATTTCAAGCGTTTAATTTTGTAACAAACTAAAAAGCATGTGGGTCGATTTTATCCCGAGTACTTTTCAAATTATAACTTTTAAGTTAATTATTTTCCTGGATATATTTTTAAGCGTATACTGCCTTATTTAATTACACTTAACGATAGCTTTTCAGATTTTCAGAAACAAATAATTTTATTTAAGTGCTGAAAATAACACAAAAATCAAGTTTTCTATTTATAAGATTTTTGTGGGTGTATGATGGCTCCATATGATGGATGATATTTGAATAGTTAAATCGGTTTATTTCGTTATAAATTAGTGTTATTTGAATTAATTTCCTATTTATTATTTATCTATCTTTTCTAAATGAGCTTTATTCACATTTTGGTAAAGTAACAGCAAAGGAGCAGCCGGAAAACAAAGTTGATTGAGAGATTTTCCAAAAACACTTCAATGGAAAGGAAAGCGCCTTTAAAATCGCTTAAAATGTCCTCGACTCCTTACCTAGTGCTCTAAAAGAAAGACGCCCATCATCGCGGCAAATGCATGGGGATAGCCATGATCTTTGCATAAATTAAATCTTGATGAAATCCACTTCATTTCATTTACTTAATCCTGCGAGGCAAAAAAAATTTATTCCCTTCGATAGGGAATAAGCCTGGGAAGAAGCGTAATGAACTGTCGAAGATTTAAGATAAACTTAGCCAAATGTTAATTGTGTTATTTCAGAGGCGACTTAAGGAGGGGTTTTTTTCTTTTTTCCTGCCTTCTGTGGCCTCATTCGAAGGATTTGCTCCTGTGAGCAGTTCACCAGAAGTTAATTATTTGGCCGCTGGACTATTTAGGAGATTTAGACCCGGGCTAAAAAAATCAAAAACGCTAAAAAGCACCCGACAAACTGCCTTACAGTGAATTGACTTGAGAACCGGAGCCACCGCAACGACATTGCCTGAGCTTTTAAAACTTTTTAAGAACAAATCGATACCATTTATGCTCCGGATGGAGGACGAACACCTCACACATCCTTCCCGGTCCCGCCCAAGGACCCCCAGGGCAGATGCTCCCCAAGGCGAGCTCCGCTTCATTCCCTGCTCACTAGGCAAGGAGCCTAGACCAAGATATGTCTGATTCGGGAATTTTAGAAAAGCGGAAAATCAAACGTCGACGAACCGTAAAGGATTTACTTAGAGCGTCGACACCTCAGATTAGAATCTGTCTCGTCTGATAAACAATAACTGCTGCCGGCTGTCATTGGGCCCCAGTCTTGCGGCGGAGGAAACCTCTAAATGGTGAAATTTTCAAGTTATGGCAGATTAGCTCGGTTAAAAGGGGCTCCTTTAAGGACTCATTCGTGCGGGGGCATTTTTCAGTTTAAATTGAATCGCTACCTTTGTAATTCTTGAACTCAGAACAGTTTAATTAGCAGGGATCCGGGCAAGACAGTAATTGTTTTTTGTTATGTATTCATTTTGTTCCTTCAGAATTTCTTATATTTCTCACTTAAGAGGTACAACCTCCGTAATTAAAAACCAAAAATCGATTTTTTTAAAAGCATTGAAAGCAAATTCTAGAAAATCCTATTTATTGATGTACATATGCATATGAATATGTATAAACAATAAATACCACCAATACCTTAAGAATTTTTAAGAATCCAAAAAATAAGTCTTGAAATTATTGTAAAGTTTGAAATCCCATCTTAATTAAGCCTATTATGATAAGTATAATATGTATGTTAATTCTCATCATATTTGCTTCAAAACAGCTCAAAATTAATTCATATTCGAAGGAAGTAAGAAAGCTGTTTCACCACGATCATTTAATCCTCATAGACTTCATTTTTAGTGGAATCTACTCTACAGTTGCTGATAAGACGGGTAAGTCATTCATTTAATTAATTTTTAATTTCGCTAAATTTTAATCACTTTACATGTATTTATCAAAACTACATTTTTAGTCGTGATTAATTTTTCTTTAATCCGATGATACTTTCCGAAGTTGAAGAAAATTCAAATTTCTCAATTTTTTAACTCTGTTTTTATGCATTTCATCAGAATATTTTGTTGGTTAAACGCAGTAAAAGTGAGAGATTTACAAAAAGAATGTTGCACCATTACCTACGTCTGTCATTTTTCCAAGTATGAGGAAATACGTTAATTTTAGATAAAAGTTAAATATAAAAATCGTAGCTTATATTTTATAACTCCCACATAGCCCTAAAACAATTTCCGCTTCGGTTTTCAACTTCCGTAATTAAGGGAAATGACAAAACTATATACATACATATATAGCATCCTATACCAGCTTTAATTAAAAGCTAAATTAAAACTCTTTAAGAATAGCAATTTCTTGTAGGTTTGAAATGAAATATTCTTGAATTAACCAGAATTGAATTTAGAAAATGTCAGTGACCCGAAAGAAATTTGAAATACATTAAGCACACGTCCCTAATAACTTCGAAGTGTTACATAAGGATGTTTGCAAGAATTCATCGGATATAAAACAGAAAAAAATTAAAATTGGATTTTTTTTGTTCAATTCATATGCTTAAAAACTTGAGCAGCTTTCTCTGGTGTCCTTGAAAAGTATTAATTCGAAAGTCGCAGGAAAATTAATTTCCTGGAAAGATTATACGAAAATTGTTTTTTACATTTAATTGAAATCTTAAACGTTAAATATTTTTCGAAAAAGTTTTGTTGTCAAATTTATATGCATGTAAATTTTTCAATTAAAAGTTGTTAAAGTCCATAGCGTAAATATAAAGTAGTTACGTTAGAAACGAACATTTCCTATTTTGGTTTATTTGTATAGTAATAAATACCAGTATAAAGTGGCCTTTATTAAAATATTTATGATTATTGAAATTAGGGCCGCTATCACTCTTTCGAATAAGATTTCTACATATTTCGTAACTTGTGGGGGAAAACTTTTTAATTTTCGTCCTAACAATATCTTACGACGGAGATCTCACATATTGGGCAATCTTTTATGAGAACCGTATTTTGTGGGCAAGGGTAATATAAAGAGAATTATGGATACTATGCATTTCATAGAGACGATTTGTGGAAGTTATGAACCGCCTCGGGAGCCAGTTCCGCTTCGGCCTGATTCATGCCACGCCATAAATGCTCATAAAAGTACATTCATTTCGTCCTGATAAGGAACCGAAATAAATAATCCACCATAATTTAGACTGGCGGCTCTGCTCGAAATAAGTGTCCAACAGGTAGACGTCGAGTGGTTACGAAGTCGATTAAGTTAAAGCACTTAGATGACGACACAGCTCAGGACCAAATCACGAAATCATTGAATTTTCAGTGGGATATAAACGGAGCGAAATTATGCTAAATCATCAGGATACGCCCGGCATCCCTCCTGCAGACAGTGGTATCAGCCGTGGCGAAGGAGAATTGGATTTATTTAAGACGCACCTTTCAGAATTAGGGGATGATTTATTTTATGCGGTGGGGTGGTTGCGCTGCCACTGCCGCTGATACTCCCAGAAGTTGAATTAGGTTGGCATATCTTGGGACCTGGGTGCCCTCTGCTTAAGTAAGAGCCGCCGCCCCGCGGAAACGACTAAATAAAAAATCGCGACGGTCGTCTTGTGAAGGAATATTCACTTTTCACCGTGGTAAATCGCATAAGACATGGGCTGTATTTCATCTTCCGCTGGTGTTTGGCTTATTTGCTTGGACTGGCATAGACAAGAAAATCGCTGCGCCACGATGGGAACTTAAGAAAAATCTTCCGCTACATATCATATGAAAATCCTGCTTTCAGCCAATTTGGACTGTGATGAAATTTTATGATGACCTAATACATCTATGTCGTGGATTTATCTTAAAATTTGCTTTTGGCACCCTCACA
The DNA here is from genome assembly GCA_959613345.1 of Tolmerus cingulatus. Taxonomy (NCBI): domain Eukaryota; kingdom Metazoa; phylum Arthropoda; class Insecta; order Diptera; family Asilidae; genus Tolmerus; species Tolmerus cingulatus. Next base: position 6,549,564 of record OY390708.1, read on the forward strand.
TTAATGCAGACTGTAAAGCAGGCTCATCTTACTTAAAAAATTGAGGATAGACTGCATATCGCATTTGGGAATTTACAATTTTATTACTTTTATGCAATAAATGATATTTCATAAGACAGTGGGAGTTAGATGTTTGACGTTTTACTAAAATAAAACTGCAGTCAAAACACTACGTACCTACGAGTATAACAAACTCGTATGTGACTTGCAGGGCATCATTTTAAAGAAAATTCGAAATTAAGAAAAAAATTACATTGCATTTTTACATGAACCAAATGATGACATAATCATATGCACATGCAGCAATGCTGTTTGAGCTTGTACTGAGCTGATGGTTCTTTAGATTATAATTAAAAAAATGCAGTAGAAATAAAAATTATTGCATTAATCCTTAAAACAAAGCGGCATTTATCTCGTAAAATGTAAAATAGTGGACTCAACGGAATATATAACTTTATGAAATTGTAAAATGAATTTCTCGAGGGTTAAAAGCGATGGAAAAATAAATTCAATTGAATTGTTAACAACTTAATTTTATGAAAGTTCATTAAACATATACATATGTAAGTAGGATGTATAGAAAGTTTATAATTCCCTTTTGTGGTATACATTTCTAATTTTGAGCAAGAAATAGTTCCTTTCATGTAGTTGTTCAGTGAATGCATATTTTGCAAATTAATATTTAATAAACCTATTTTAATTAAAATTTAGCTACAAAATGATAGCAGACAGTAAGTATGTAAACTTACACATAATTAAAATTGATTTTTAGGTTAAACGTCAAAGAATTTTTTACTTGGAAAAAATTTCAAATTCCCAAACATACTTACTTTTATTGTGGAATAAAATGAAATATGTTATAGGCACTTACATGTTTTTGGACAACAGACCATGATAGTATCACACATTAAAATAGAATATTAAATATTGTAATAAATTCTCGGGGCTTCAAAATATCTCAAGCGTTTAAAGTTATTTAAATAAAAATCGATTCGTCTTTACCCACCAAAAACTTTCTACTAACGATTCTGTAATTCCATGTCAAGGTCAGTAAGTAAATAACACATTTAGTGAATTGCATTTAATTGTGAGCTTAATCCGCATTTATAACCATCTAAATTTGTAGTGCTTCTACTCCAATCCTAACTAAACTGGTAAATTCCACCTAATTGGCTTTATTATATGCCATACCAAGAGCAAACTCTTAATTCATCTTATTAGATCCCATAAAAAACAATATATAACTGAATTTACACAACATTGCTCCCTCTTAATCCTGCGGTAAAATCATCTTCAGCAAAAGTCCAAGTTAATACGTCAATTAAATGAAATGACCCAGCGTTAAGGAACTATTACGGGTGGCTAGAGGCTGGAGTGGCTTCGCTAGGAGCAGTCCACCCAGGCGAAACTCCTTCAAGTTTCCAGAGATTATTTTTGATTGCTGGACAAAATATTACAAGGAAATAAGTGTACTCTAACAAGACGACAAGAGCCCCAAGAAGTTCGTCTTCTGGGGGTGGTTTCCTCCTAGAGCCACGAACACTGTCTCGCAAAATAGAAATTCTGCTCGCCACCAGGAAAATTCCAAAAATGGAAGATAAGACAGCTAAACGCCGAAGCCTTTATCTCAAATTAACCTAAATTTCTACTTAAATAATAATAAATCTCGATTTGTTCGTAATATGCCGTCTTAAGAATTAATGCCTCAGTCCAGGCCACCTTCAGAAAGGGAGAAAGAAACCCGGGAACGAGGCACCGAGGCTCGGGGCGAATCTGCCCCTCCGTGCATTTAAATATCAGTCGCTTATAAATCAATTCGTATTAGTTGAATTAAAATATATCTTACATTCCTATCTCGCAGGAATGGCAAGACTTCTAAGGAGCAAATCGCAAGGAACAGGGCTGAAGGCGATTTATGAAGATATCTTCGGTCGCAAGGAGCTCCGAAGTTACCGACTGTTACTCCCGCAACCTGGAATACCCCGTCTAAATACTTTCGCCACTTTTATAATAATGATAACTCTATAACACCCACAAAAACCCCTTGCCCTTCATCCGCTTAGCAGGGATTTCTTAGGGCTGTGCAGCGGTTGTGTAAACACGCCCCCGCCCGCCCCCAAGAAATGAGGAAGGTTAAGCGGCCCGCGATAGCCGTGTCTTAGCGATGAATTATCGTGACAGCCGGATTATCATCCGCCACCCCACGGGGGTGATTTAATAATAAAGTGCAAAAGTGTATTCCAATGAATTATTACGTCCTTCGGTCGGACGCGGCCCTCTACCTTTTGTAGAGCATTTCATTAAGATCATCGGAGAATCGCTGAACACTTCCTACTTAGCGCCGTTCCAATGACACAATTTCTCCTTCTCCCTGAATTATTTCAATTTCAACGAATTCTTCCTTAAAAGTTTGAAAATTATTCACAAGATTTATCCCTGGGTTTCTGTTCAGTATTTATTCTGTTGGTATTATTTTTCATCTTTTTCTCCACTAAATACTTCTGTGTGATTTTTGAGGATTTATTTTCTTTATAGTCGATTTCGAATTTGGAATTTATAATTTTGAAGAAAGTTTATTTATAATTCTTGGGTATATTTATTATTTACTCAGTAAAAATTAGTTGAACATTTAAAATTTTAAGAACTGTTCGTCTATTGATCTTCGAATTATAAAAATCGGTGAAGAGCAATCCGTACCTATACTTGTGAAATTACTCTTCCATAACATTAAACCTCACTTTACTACTAATAGTAATTCCTTTTTTTGCCAATTGTGATTTCCTTCAAATTTATGAGGGGTTACAAAATGTATTTTTTAATAAAAAAGACTTTTTTTCAATTTAAAAAATAAGCAAATACATCGATCGCGTTATTGTTTTTCAATCAATGATAATTTACAATGTTCATAATTTTTTTTTTACACTGGTTTCATAAAAGTCACTCCTTCCTAATTTTGACACGGAAAACGAAAAAACCATATTTTTGCATGAGTAATTCAAAGGTTGTTGGAAACATTCAAATCCAAAGATCTTAAGTAGCATATTGATAATTAAGAAAATTGAAAAAGACTTGGTTAAAATTTTGCAATTAATTATTGATGAAATCGAATATAGAATATTTAAAATCAAATATCTATATTTGATCAAATCCAAGATAAGTGATAGAAATGTTCATACCTCAACGAATTATGTTAATATTTTGTGAACAAAAAATCATTTTTAAAAAATAAGTTTTCTGTCGTATTCTTAAAAGTACTAGAACAATGGCTGCTTTTTGTAGACATAAAAATTTAAAAAAAATATGTAACTTAATTGTCACATTATATGATATATGTATGAACTTTCAAAGATTTAAATTATATGAATCAAAAGTTATCATATCTTCGAAGTTTCTAAAAAATAATGATAAATAATACTTATGGTTTTGAAAAATAATGATAAATAATATTTACGGGTACTAGAATAATTATAATAATAATTAGTTTTATATTGCTATTTAGAGATTGCAATTACTATGGTTTCTTGACGAAATATTAGTCCAAATGATTCTACATCAAATAGAGAGGTACAATGAAAACTACAACACGGATACTATAAGTACATTTCAGAATTTAAAATATATGATGTAGTTCCATGTGAAAATGTCTTGATTTTCCTATGCAACTCCCACTTGAAGCTCGTTTATAAGACGTATATGCATTTAGAAATTTATTACTTACACGACAGCGTAAAAAAACCCGCATTCAAAGTACTGTGCGGTCTTTATCGGGAATGAAAAGGAACTTAATTTTTGCACGGATGCTTTCGGGACGTTTTTCACAAGGAAACCCTCCCTATATATAATATTTTCCGTACAATGTAATCGCCGTCTAAAATATGAACTGCAGGGAGTAGTCGAAAGGTGCGCCTCGGGAGCAGTTTAGCGAAATAAATGAATGCACCGCTGTTATCCGTGCCGGAAACATCCCCGGGTATATCACCTACCAGAAAAATTTCGCGGCGTTGAACATCGGGAGGACATTATCGTCGACCAAGGAATTTTTCTTTGCCCAAATTCGCAGACATTGATCGAATTTTAATTAAATTTTCCATTTGAATTCGCAAGGACGTGGCGAGGCGCGGGAGTCCTTGCTGTGCGCATTAGGCCCACCGCGATTCCCATCGATGGTTTCGCCGCGCGCTAATTCCGCGCGATACAACCGCTGATTAGGGTAGTTATGAATGCCGCAATGATGATTGGGGAGAGTCCGCCATGGACCGCGGGTCCTCTGCCCCGGATCGGCGGTTATTGACAAGGATGCTGGGGTGCGCTGCGGCATGCATTTTATTGCTCTGCTGCGATAACACCGAATCCTCCGCGATAAGATGCTCCGCAGCATCCGAAGGAGCCAATCATCTGGTAAACCACGGGCACAGATGCCATTTTCGCCTTTTGCTTTTCCGACTCTGCCTCTGATAATGGCGCTCCAGCCAAGTCCCTGTTTTTATATTTTCCGTTTTGCCACCCGATTGTCATTTGGAGGCGGCCCACCTACTTTCTTTAGCTTCGATTTGCTTCGTTTATTTTTGAAGAAGTTAATTTCCTGTTTATTTGCTCTGGTGGAGATACGACAATTGGGCTCACTGCCGCTGGGTGAGGTGAAAATGAGGCGTCCCACCTCACCCCATTTCGACACCTTCTTTTCGAAAAATTTTATTTTTCGATACCAAGAAGAGTTCAAGATTTTGAAAGAACTCAGGGTGATCGTATCGCTAATAAACTGCTTCCACTTTAGGAAGCAGCCACCGAAGAAAACTTCTTGAAATTGTGTCCAACGCCTTGCGATTTGACGCAGAGTTTTGCTATTTCCGGAATGTCCGGTCCTTGCATTGTTTACACTCGGCATCAAGGGTAACGCCTGGGATTTGAACATCAAACTGAGGACAGTTGTCCCCCAGATAAGATTTTTGGACAGTTTCAATTAAGCAGCCGCAGATATTACAGAGCGGTGGAGACAGTCAAAGGAAACCACCCCCGCGAAGGGACCTCCTCACAAATCTAAATAATATGCAGAACATTTTGCTTATCTAAGTGATTCGTCAAAATATTTTTGTGCGGTAATAGCTCCGCATTGTCGTTATGCCCCGATTTTATTTGAATGCGCGACTTCTGTTCGCAGATGAATCTTGGTCTCGAGCAAATACACTCCGCATAGAAATACGCGAGGGCTTTATCTCAAATAAGAAACATTTAAAATAAGATTTTTTTCACTGCGAGTGAATAATTCATGTTTATGTCTTTTATTGCTATCCGAGATAGCTTAGTAGTCATAATGTAACCAACGGTGGGTTTCCTATTACACAAGTAGATACATATAATTTATACATGTTTTATACATTGCATTACAAAAACAATTTTTCAATTACATATTGATTTATTTAGGTTTCGTTAAATAATTTCAAATCCTTGATAGGATTATAACTGGCACAAAATGCGTATTTAGTAAATTGAATTGCGACAATTTATTTTCAACAATTTCATAATATTTTATGAACAACATACAATGTAATGCGTAAAAAATTGTTTTTAATTAAATCTTTTTACAAATACTCTTAAATGATATCATATTACAAAATGTAAAAATCAATTTTGAATACAAAAATGAACTTCGCCCTACATCGGAAAAGGTTATTAAGTTTTTGTAATTAATAGTTATTAACTCAAAGCTGCTATTTTCGCACATTTCAACTGTTTCTCTAAAAAATAAAAAGTTTAACTTTTAACTAGGTTTTCCTCTAATGTATTAAATAACAAATTATATCCACTCTATTCAACTTTAAATAAAAACAATAAAGCACATCCAGTTGCATTAGCTGTATATTTATCAAATTGAATCTACTCTATGAATATCAGGGTAAATGCTCATATAGAAATTTACAAAATTCTGCAATTTATCAATATCGTTGATTTTCTAAACTGTCGAAAACAAAAATCATGACAATTATAATAGACATGAAAAGAGATGCATGTATATATTAGATTAGAAGTAATGATAAATTTCCTTAAATTTATTGTAAAAAGAAAATAACTACATATTAAAATTATTCCAAGCTGGATGTGTTATGCTTAATTTAGTAAAGTTGCGAAATTGGGAGTTAAAGCATGGTATACAAATATAAAAATTGTGCTCGACGTTTCTTTGACGGTTTTTATAACGAAATCTGTGACGTGCCTAGTAAATGTAATTTGATAATTTGGGAATAGAGATAGTGACGATCATCACCGAATAATTATTTAATTTATTAAAATTAAAAATTCTTTGCGAAGAATGGTTTTATTAAGGGGTCATTCTGCATATTGCAGTGCCACTTCGTATATTTAGTGTTATCTTCTTTTAAGCGATAATTGTGCGGATCGCAGAGTTGCACACCAGCTAAATTTGTTTCTGTCACATGATAGCATATTCCGCGGCGCTGAGAAAAGCAGGAGAACACCTTGCGCCTCCATACCGTGAGTTGCTACCTCTCCGCATATTTTATGCTCTGTCTCCCTCAACCCCTTCAGATGTCTGCTCTCCAGAGTTCGGTAGTCCGTCGCGCGGCCCCGGCGGACGCAATCGCGCGATAGCGGTCGGCTGTGTCGGACGTGTCTGGATCCTGGATCGCTCTTGCTCCCGCTGGTGAATTGGAAAGACCGCAGCGGCCGAGTCATTTTTTATCACAACCGCGCGCTTTCTTCGGAGGCCTGTTTTATCAAAAGGCGCGCAACCCGCGAAAAAGGTAAGTATTACTTACTTCACTAGAAATTCAATTACCGAATCTCTGACGAAACAGAAAATAGTTCCCAATCATCGTACTTTTATGTCTTATTGTGCTTGAAATACAAAATGTAATCTTCTAAGATAAGACGAGCTGACCGAAATTGGATAAAAATATCATTAAACATAATGCATATTTTTTTTTTTGATTGGAGTGCATTGGGTTTTTAACTTTCGGTTTATCGATTTAACTCGATGCAATTCAGACTAATTGTATTGCATAAATTATTATGTAATTAAAACATGCGTAAATAAATTGACAATTTAGGGAAAACAAAACAGAAGTTCCGAGTAAGCGATAAAGCCTATAAATAGAAACTTGTGACATGTTCTCGCAGGTTATTGATATTAATGTAATTTTTAGGGAAATCGGTCTTCTTCGTGTGACTTCAAGTAAAATTTAAGTAATAGGGTAGTAAAAATACTTTTTTTTTAAATTAATAAAATGTTAAAATTTATATGTACAATACAATGTTATATATTTTGGATAATCGTTTCTTGATGACTCCGTAGAGCTTTCGAGACTTAGCTCAGATTCGCTCCAAAAGTGCGATAAATTGTTGCGCTTTTCATAGAAAAATTTATAATTCCAACTATTCCCAAAAGGAATTTATAAGAACTCTTGGACTTAATCAGTTCATTTGAGTCGCTTCTACTTCTCCGTTGTGGTGTTTGTTTTATCCACTTATAGAAAGTCTTATTTAAATTGTAGTAAGAAAAGCATTGATAATGGCAATTTGTAGCACTGTTTATCCAGCTGGGCATAAGTGTATCGAAAAATTGAGCTATCATAGTAAACTGAATTTTTGCAATACGACTTTCATAAATTATATAATAAACAAGTGCACATGATGGTTCCTAAAACATGCAATAGTACCAACGAGAAATTCGCTGGATCGTGATAAAGAATACTACTTTGTGGAACTAATAAAAATAGTTATAAAGTGATTCCACTCTCATAATTCAAACTGGTCCTTTAAGCAAAAGGTATTTAGTCTTTGACAACAAATAAATAACACCAAGATATAGTATTGCATATAAATTTAATATATTATTTCATCTACACCGCGCCTTATCTAAAAGCGTTTGGCTTGCAGCTAGCGAAACATGGAGTGTACTTTTTTGCTCATTCCGATGAAGAAGTAGAAAGTTTAGAGCAGCTGTTCAAAGAAGATGAAGATTTGCAAAAGTAAAACGTCACTTTAATGCAAAATTTTTGTAGCACATTAAATCTCAACTTAAATATAAACAATTATTATAGACTCTGTGTCAACGTGAAATGGTTAATTAAATTTATTTTGCTATGATTGAGCTGCGAATGCATATAAGATTTTATTTATGCTCAAACCTATCTCACCTGCTGCCAATGTTCTTATAACCTCTCGAGGTGATCAAAAATACTTTTTGTTTTATCAGTATGATCTCCATCTTTTTTGCTGCTTTATTATATTAACAACATTTTAAACTTCGATTATAGAAGTTTAAAAATGTGAGTATGGTCATTAAATGATTTAAATGGTTTAAATTAGAAACGAATTTTTCAAAAAAGAAATTTTTTCAACTTCACCTCATTTTCCTTTATCATTCATTATTTTTTGTTATTATTTTCGTCCTCAATACCTACGAATAGATAGAAAACCAATTTCACAAACAGGTAACGGAGAAATGCTAATTATTTCAAAAATGTTCGTAGTAATAACTATCAATCAAAAAAGGGTTTCGAAACATCAAAGTTTTCTGCAGAACCTCGCGGTGCAGTGCTTGCAATAATATTTTACAAAAGTTGCATTTTATCAGTGAACATATTTCGGGTAGCTTCGCGCAGGAACGAAGGTCTCTGTAAATATTTATGACTTCTTGTGCGAAGATTTAAAACACTTAAAATTGCAAATGGTAAGATATAAATATGAATTTTTAATTAATGGATAAAGTTTGGAAAATACTGAATTTATATATTATACTTGCAAGGCGCGTAATGAAGTTTTAAGTATGATTAGATTATTCTGTCTCTGATTTATGAGCTTTTTACGCTAAGTAAGATACAATGCTGCCGAAATTTTTGCCCGAAAGTGCGCTAAGTCGCTGGCAGGTCGCAGGCGGCGAACAGGTGCGGGCTTATCTTCGAAATGGAGTTCCGCAAATGCCCCAGGATCGCAGACTTAAATTTTGAAATGATTAAATAGCGCCGGGCAATAACTTAGCCATCCTTCCTGCAGACAAGCATACACCAACACACACCAGACCATCCATCCCAGTTCATCTATTCCCGGGGAGTGTATGTGATTCCACCGTCTTAATTACATCGAGCTATAAATAATAATTAAAGAACTCTGTTAAGTCTTTAGTTGGCGCACATTATGTCTTCGGATAAGGTAAAAGTAAACTTTCTTCCTGCAGGACCATGTGTGGTTCTGCGACGCCTCCCAACCACCGTCGGCTCTGACGGTGGTAGGTAAAAGGGATGCCCTCAACAAAGGGAGGTCTGATGAAGAATATAAATAATCGCGGATGAAATACAGAGGGGGATGGTCGGGTTGTTAAACCTTTTGCTCGATGGCGGTACTTCTTATAATGTGTTTCAGTTTTAGCATCTTACTAGAGTTGGTGGCCTTCTAGATCCTTACACAGAGAATTATTATCTTTTGATGACATTTACCAATTCAGGCACGTAGCTATAGTCGTGTACTTATATCTGTCCGACTTAGGGAATTTGGTACATTCTTTCCCTGAGAAAATTAAAGGCAATTCATAATGTACGATAATCTCAATGGAGCATAAATGCCACTTTGGAGCCTCTGTCTTATTACCAAGTGATTTATTTCGATGAATTTCAGGGATTTTCCTTCTACTTTATGTAATATGTAAGATTAAATTGCAAAACAAATATCGCTTCGAGAATAAGTAATTGCCTTTCGTGGACTGCATTATTTTATAACTTTTTCTTACAAAGAGTACCTTTAATTTAAAATAGAGTACTCTAAAATGGCTCTAATAATTTACTGCCTTTATTTAAGTGACTAAACCTTAGCGCAAATTCTGTAAATATACATATATTAAATTAAATATTCCAGATATTTACTAAATTTAAAAATTAGTTTGTGTATATATACAATTCTTATTTTTGTTCACAATTTTGTTCAAGCCAAAAACTATAACATAATTTTACCTGTAGTATTCTTTAAAATATCAAAATACAAATTTTGGTTTATATATATAACTCTCCGAATTTACCTTCTGTACTCTGAAAGTATGTATTATAAAAAAAAAAAAAACATATAATAATTGAAGTTTCTCTAAGTTTCTCTCTTAAGAATTCTCCAGACAGATCTTTTCAGACAAACTAAACAAACAAGATCAAATACCTTCGTTGAATGGTTCGGCAAAGTGAAATATACGAGATAAATCCTTTGAAATCTGTAACTTATGGACAACATAAAGAGATCAAAAAAAGTCCCTATAACTTCAGTCTTCATCTGACTAATAGACTAATTGATGCGTGCCACTAATTAATAAACTTCGCCAAATAACCTTGAGCAAATATCATGGACATCTTACGTGGAAATCAACTCTTAAATCCCCTCAAGAGGGGTGCACATATCGTTGGACTATGCATTTGCTGGGGGTTGCCTCAGTAAGTCCACAACGTTTCACATCGTCCTAATGGGTGTAATAAGTTATAAATATCCAATTAAGACACAGAGATTGATTTAATGTATGTATACAGTTTGTGCATATACTTCCTCGAGTAAATTAAGGAAGTAACAATTTCTGTAAATGCTAGACAAATTTTATGATTTCATCAAAAGCGACAATCTCAAGTGAAATAAACTTCGTTAGACGCAACAGGTTGGTTTTATAATAACAACGATAATAAATTAGTTGAATACGCTTTTGTTTGGATTAGATGTCTAGTACTCTATTACGCAAATAGTTCTGCAAATATTCATATAAACATTTTTGAAGTTCCATCACATAATATACATATAAGCTTCGATGGCCGCTTTTAGTTCCCTGCCTCAATTGTTCTTGAGAATTTCGTAGGTCCCTTCGATTCGAAATCCGATTGTTGTCAAACGGACTTTATAAAAATGGCTCATAGTCAATTGTTAATACCCAATGGTACTACTTTTGTATATGCGAATCGTTTTCCACCCTCCCCTGCATTACAATTTGTTTTGTGGATTCATAAAAAGTCAATCGAGAGGTTCTCGGAGGGTATGAAAACCGTTGAAGGACGAATATAAGATTGCAAGGACATATGTGACTTCCTTAACAAAATACATGATGGGCTTATAAAAGGGGATTTCCGCATGAAAGAGATACGACGTACTTGGAGCATTTTACTTCATGTTTGCATGAATATAAATCTGACTTCGTCTTTATGTGTGTTTTTAAGCCGATTTAAAAATCAAAATTGCAGGATTTGTATTTCGCCCATTTGATTTTGTCCAGCGGCAATTTAGAGAGTATATGTAGATAGTATTCTAAATAGTTTTTTAAAAACTCCAAATTCAAAGACTACATAATCAGAACTATATGAAATTGATTCTTTATATTTGTCATGAAAAATGTTGTAAAAATTGAAAATTAGAGTATTTGTAAGTAATTATTTGAAACGTTTGTTCATTTTTCTTATTACATACACTTTTTCCCTTGCCAATTCAATAACAAATTCCCTATGGCAACTTATATCTTATCAAATTTATCTTTGGTGATAAGATTAACCTGGGCCCCGGAGGAACATCACGGAAAAAAGCATTCCGTCCTACAGGTTGACTAGAGTTCCACCTGCCTTTACGTTAATCTAATAAGTGAAAATTAGAATTCCTGTGCACAACATAATTAAATATTAATATTTTAGCGTGTAATATTAACTTCTTATTAGTCCAGATCGTGGAACACATTTTTATTTTATTTATTAAAGTTAAAAGTGCGTAAAAGTGTACTTCTATAAAATTTCTTTGTTTTTACTCAACTAGTGCAGTTTGAGAGTGTAAGTGAAATCTGTTTGTAAATACTTTATCTCATTGAGATAAATTGATTTGGAATTTTGTTAACGCACTATACATTTTATAAATACAATTACCTACACGCTACTTTATTTATTTGCTAGCTAGGGCGTGGTTTGCGGGAAAGCTACATAGAAACGAAATGAATTTTGATAAGTTGCTAGACAGTTCCAAAGGGTGACTAATAATAATAATCTCTTCATAATATCTTATTACTCGTGAAGTGCGCATAAACCATATTAGATTTATCTAAGGTAAGTGATAATCTCGTAAATATTAAGGGAAAATTGAAATTCTTACAAGAAACACCATTAAATATTACATTTGAAAAGAAAAATATTTTCTTGTGATGTAAATGAATTGTAATTCTCGTCAAATTTTCATAATTATTCGAAATTAAATGGAATACCGGAAGTGATTATAGTTTAATTACCTGCCAAGTTCCACCGATAATTATGACTTTATAGATTGCAGGTTTACTGACAACTTTGTTAAAATTAGTTGGATTTACAAATCTACAAATAGTCCTAATTTTTTCTTTTCTACGGATTCTGAAACGATTTCTAAAACAGAATAAAATTATAACAAAGATTGCAAAAATGATTATTAATTTGCAGCGAAAGTTGAACGCATTTTATGTTTTTGTTTCTTGATTTTATCTCGAGAGTGTTTACTTTCTGAAATTTGTTTTCCGAAGTTTAATCTTCCTTTTGGGAATTATTTTGAAAAAAGTTAAACTAACTTTAAAGATAAGCACTGTAAAACAATTTTTATATTTATTAAAACATAAATTTTAAAAGTCACCAAATTTTGGCATTGATAGTTATTTTTCAAGTCAGTCGCAGTTCCCTATTTATTGTTCTTTAATAATAATGCTTTCATTTTTTATTGTTTTCTTTATTTTTATTTCCAGAAAATCCAGCATAACATGTCATGATGAAGGTTGTAGACAATTTATTTATTTTAATTGCATTCATAACCATCACGGAAGCTGTAGTATGCCCAGACAATTGTCGATGTAAATGGATTTTAGATAGTCTAAAAGTAGATTGTTCTGAACTTGGTCTATCCGTACTGCCTGACTTCGGTGACCTACCCATCGAAATTTTGGATCTTTCCAACAATGCTTTCACTGAATTTCCTAGCGAACTTTCTCGGATCGAAACATTAACAAACTTAGATTTGACTCGAAACTACATAACTTACTTGGACCCTTTCGCCTTGACAAATTTTACATCATTGAATAGCTTACTTCTGAACGACAACAAAATAACAAATTGCAGAGACATCAATCCAAATAGTGTTCTTTTGCCAGCGATCCATTTGTCGACGTTGTCCTTGCAGGGCAATCCTATTATTAGTTGCGGGATCAGCAGTGATGATCTCTTTATTAGCACATCTTTAAAATTGCTGGATCTTAGCCACTGCATGATAACAAAAATCTTCGGACGACTTCTTTTTCAAGGTTTGACGAACTTAGAAAGGCTCATTTTAAATGGAAACCCGCTGAAAGTAGTTACTCAATTTGAGTCAAACTCCCTTCAAGTCTTGGAATTAAACAATTGCAATTTAGTGAAGCTGAGTCCGCACACCTTCGATAATTTTACAAGTTTAAACTACTTGTCCTTGTCTGGCAACTTAGGACTTCAGTTGCAGGCTAAGCCAGGAGAATTTGTCAAGTCAGACAGTTTGAAACATTTGGACTTATCCTTTTGCAGTATGGATTCAATTGATGTACTTGGATTTCCCAATTTGACCTTTCTAACACTGAAAGGCAACATGGTGAGAAAACTAACAAGAACTACCTTTGAAAACAACAGACTTCTAGAAAGTCTAGATATTTCGAACAATGCTATCGACGAAATTGAAACGGGTACATTCAATTCCCTAAAGGTCTTGAGACGGTTGGACCTTTCTTTCAACGCATTGTCAAGGATCGATAGAAACACGTTTAGTGATAACGAACATTTGACTGTTTTAAACTTAGGTAGAAATTTTATAAATAAATTTACCAAACTCGTTGTGCCTTCACTTACTCGATTAAATCTGAGTGGTTGTGAAATATTGACGGTAGATCATAGTGCATTAACTGGGTTGCCAAACATTGTTGAACTGGATTTGTCTAACAATTTAATGTCACACTTTCCCGATATGATGAAATCCACGACTTTGAGTAATTTGGATTTAAGCATGTGCCGGTATGTATGCTAACTATGTTTAAACCTGGTTTATTTGACTAGAAATTTTACTTTCAGGTTAACTTCAATTCGAAATAAAACGTTTGCCTTTTTTCCTGAGTTAACAACTGTGAACTTGTCCGGTAACCGTCTTACAACGCCCCCAAAATTAAGCGTTTTCAAAGGCAACCCCTATCTTTTCCAACTATGGCTTGGCGATAATCCGTGGAGGTGTGATTGCCAGGACTCCGATTTTATGAAATTTTATCTTTTCGTTAGTCAAAGGCCTTCAAAGGTAGATTTTTGTTCAGATATTAATTATCGTTCATAAATCATGTTTCATCAAATTATCATGAACCCATTTAATGTATATTGTACAACGATGATTAATAAAATAAATTCATTTAATAAAACTACGCTGGGTTTCAGCTAAATGACAAGATACAAGTGAGATGTGCAAGTCCAGATAATTTGTACGGACGAAGTTGGGAAAATGCATGTTTTCAGTATTGGTTCCAAGCGCATAAAATTAGTTCTACAGAAAAAATTTGGTCCATAATTATGGTTACAATCATTGTTCTCTCAGTCGTTCTTTGCATTTATATTACTTTAAAGCGTTATTGTGAAGGAAAAAAACGAAGGCAAAATGAACAACAACTATTACAAAACCTCGAGGAAAATCGAGAAATGTAAGTATTAAGTTTTGACGATTTTATAATAAAACTTTTGACTGTATTGAATAAATAAATTGTTAATTCACTCTCTAGAATGCGGCAGAACAGAATGATGATGGAACAAGAAGCCCAGCTAAATGCACCTGATCCTAGAGAAACCTTACCTCCTTGTTACGAAGATGCTCTTCTTTTACCAAAGTTGGAAAGGAACTTTAAATCAATGGTTGAACTTTCTCCCACACGTTCAAAACGGGCAGCTGGAAATTCAAATAGCATTGCCAATGAAGATCTCATTTTAGACTACAAACACTTCCAGAGTGAAGAAATGCTTTCTGTTAGGGATAAGGAGAGGACTTTTAACATAAATTCAAATCGAAGGACAGGTAGGATCGAACGGACTCGTTCTGGTACTCGACTCTTTGCAGTAGAAGAGTCACGATTCCCAGCAGCTTATGTTAAAACACAGAACTTAGAGAGCGCCGAACACATTGCCAATTTTCAGAGTTATGAAAATAGTCCTTACAGTAAGAGACAGCCAAAAATTAAGGAGCTTGACCAAATCTCTTTATCATCCTCAAATTCTGGTAATAAAACTGGACGTTTAGGAAAACATAATATAAAATTAACAGATAGTGTAGAAATAATTGCTAGTTACGAAAGTATTCCAAAAAGCCCGTACGCACGTAGGGCTCCAAAAAATCCGACTGAAGGCAGCTATGAAAGTATAAAAAAGAGTCCTTACGCTCGAAGACAACCCCGAAGTCCTTTGGCAGGGCGATCAATTTCGCAATGGACTATTTCTAGCAGCTCCGAAAAGGATGAATCCCGTGACAGCGATATTAATTTAGTGGAGGGGTACTACTCCAAGCCCCAGAGCGCCAGAGGCAGCTTCAACGATTTCCAAGTGATAGCCTCAAATGACCGTGATTTGCACGAGGCCGGAAATCACAGCAGAGATTATGTTGACGATCCTATTGTCATTGTTCGTCCTCAACAAAATTTGAGCGAAAGCCAAATTTAGTACTATTAAATTGATTCGGCCGACCTTTCCCAGTGCACAAGTGTACTTACATTATAAAGAAAGTAACTACTGAACTGTTTATTATAATTGTTTTGTTTTTTGTTTTTTAATTTAACTGTTTTATTCGTAATTATATATAGTATTCATATATTTATAAACTTCTTAGTAATTACAGACTTTACAAAATGTTGTCTAATAGGATTACGTATACGTGGTTACGATAGTGAGAATTCTGACTGAAATTAAATGAAGAAGTCAGCTTCTATAGTTAACGTAAACTTACTTAAAGTAAGTCTACACAAAAAGATTAAGATTAACAAATTTATTTAAAATATATATATATATTTTTTTTTGGTTTGGTTACTAATTGATGAATAAAATAAAATTTGTACTTTTTATTGTTTCGTGTTTTACTGTGTAGAATTTTACTATAAATTAGGCGTAAACCTGATGCATCGTTGCACTGAGTCTAAAATTCTAAATTTTATTAATTGTTTCTACGATTATTTTGCGCCTTATACGGTACAAGTTTCTAAGACCTATTTTCAAGGAAAAACGATTATGTAACTGTGCTGCAGTTTATTAAAAATTGTGTGAATTACTGTAACATATAAAAAAATATTGTTACTTATACGATTACATTTGCTCAGTTTATCATATTTCGAACCTGTTGGATAGATAATTCTTTTTCATGTCTCAAAATTGTTTCTTTTCAGTTTGAAAACTTTGAAGAGACTGTTTTCAAGTTAAAGTAAAAGATTGCGCTTAGTGCATTCAAAAACCTGAATTTAAGCTAGCTTAAGAAGTTCAAGTCCATCCAATGCACAGCCAAATCCACAGCACGTGCAAGACCCAAGCTCACTGGTTTAGAAATTGAATAAGGGTAGTTTTGTGTTTTCCCGTGTAACTTTTGTGTTCTGCCCAAAAGGGTTACTTTTAAACAGATGGCAGTAATGCGAATTCAGGAGAAAAGAACATGTGGAACCAACAGTTTTCATATGAGATTTACTCTTTTAATTTTAGTGAAACACAATTCATTCAACTAAATTTTGAAAATTACTTGCTATGAACATAGATTTAGAAAGTGTGAGGGTGGTCGTATGACTCCAGGACCTATTTAAATATTTTCATTGTTTTCAATCATGTACAACTAGTTCCTAATATTTGACCTTTTTTATTCTTTTATTCCAGAAGAAATTGTTGTCTTCTTCCTCGTATAAAATGCAAATGGACACTGATTTTATACTATTTATATTGAAGACAAAAATACTTTTTGTGTAAGGTGCGAAGAAAATATTGAAAACAACAAAATTTGTATTTTAAATAAATTTATTTCTTGTTTATTAAAATACGATATAAATCATAACATATTCAAATGTTGATACAATATTTTTCAAATGTATGTCTAGTCGCAACTGTTCCCTCGACTTTGTAATGCAATAACATGCTTAAATTTCCGTAACACTCTAAACATAACTGACTTATAAATATGCTATACATATATACTCCTTTCAATGCAAACAAAACAAAGTAATAATGAAAATAAAACTATGAAAATGAATATTACTTTTCGGCAGCATTGGACTTAGAGAAATAACAAAAAAAAAATAAAAAGGATAAATGTACAAATGTTTTAAAATTAAAATCGTTCCAAAAATAAACCTAAACTAAAATGCGTTCTGTATGTATTTTCGCGAGATGAATTTTTGTCCGATAATTTTTATTTTACAAAATATAATTAATACTACCGACAAAATTCGTATTCGTAGTCGTTCGATGAAGTGATCAAATTTCACGTAATTTTTTTTTAAAGTATAATACAAAGAAAAGTAAAATTACTAGTCCTGTTGAAGCTTTGGTTGAGCTTAGAGTAAAAAAAAACAAAAGTAGGGAAAGCGAACTTAACAATTAGGCCATAACTGCTATATAAAGTTTAAATAGACTTTCTTTTGATCTTGTAATTGACAACAATGCTAACGATACCAGAAAGTAACGTAAAATTACAAAAGACTGTTTAAATATGAAATGACATAGAAACTAAAAACAAAACGTGGTTACACGAGGAACACGCACCAAAGACACTAAATAAATGTTCAATACCTATCACAATATTTTAGAATAGTCGCTTTACAAATTTAAGTGAGCTCTTGACTAAAAAAAAAAACGCTAATTTTCGAAATATCCTTTTTCTGTTTCTTGATGAAAGCCTTTAGATACAAAATATAGTGTGGATTGCCTTGCTTAAACCTACTGTTGACTGTTTGTTCTTTTCCTTTAACAATATCACTTCGAGTGAAGCAGACAATTTTAAAATGTTTCGACTTTTGAGGACGCTCGCTCTGCTTCTCATCCGTCCATTCCCAGCCATCCAAAATCTGGTATGTTTATGATTTAAGTTGTGATGTGGACAGTTGCTGGCATTTTAATTCATCTTAAAGAAGCGTCTGAGATGTGATAAACATAATAAATCTTGTTGACACATATTTCTGCTATTATTCTACATTCCGTTCAAAAATTAGAATTTTATTCATACCAGCATTCACCTTAGTGTTGGTGGTATTTTAGGAGATGCTAAATCTAAAGTACAAAATACATTTTTTTTTGTAATTATTAAATAATATGAGATATCCAGTATCTTTTATAAAAAACAAAAATTAAATGATTTATTGAACATCTTAAATTAAAAATTCTGCTTCAATCGATTCATCTGGAAGTCCTTGGATTTTGGTGGCACATTAAAATATACTACTCGTCCATGACAAATGTCTTAATAGTGTGTTTTTGTTTTAATATTAATCGAAAAGTTAATTTTGCTGTAAGTAGACTAAAGTGCTCACAATATGTGACGAACACAAGAAATTCTCATGGTAACCCGAGGTTCCATTTCAGCTAAAGGCACCAATATTGTCTTAAATTTTATTTTAGTATCACTGGCTGGTTGGCATTGATTGGTTTTCGCTAGGTGTTGTAATTATTTCGCCAGCATTCGACTTGCTCCTTGTTACTAGGAGGGGCGTTTTAGGCTTCGGCGTCTCAGTCAATTTTATCTTAACTCGGCCAGTTTCTGGTGAATAAACTGGACTATAGCGAGATGCTTTTGGTGATGAAGGCGAAGAGGCATCGCCGTCTCCTGTCGAAGGTTTTTTCGTCCTTGGAGATTTCGGCGGGGGATAACCACCCTTTCTTGGTTCTGGAGCAGCCTTGTCCAGAGAATTTCTAGCAGCTGGTGTTGGAATTTCTTGATTTGCTGTTCCATTTGGTTCGGTGTGTCTAGGCACGTTGTTATTTGATTCTTGGTTAGGAGTCTTCTTGATATCAATTGAATCCGGCTGATCTCTACCCTTCAGAAGAGGCTCCTGCGCATTTCTGTCGTTATCGTGTGGAACATAGGGCACCTTTTTGTTACCATTAACTGGTTTTGCATTATCAGCCTTACTGCGGTCTTCAATAAGTGGAACATGTTCTGGTTTTCCATTTTTATGGACTGTCTTACCCAAATTCTGCTTATCCATATCCTGGAGTTCGGTTGAACGTTGCCCCTCAAGATCACCGCTGCGATTTCTGCGTTTCGCTTTTGATCTCTTGAAGGCAACAAATATTACAAGAGCAATCAAAATTGCTAATACTATGCCAAGAAGGATGTAAGTGCTATTGTTATTATCGCCAGCGCCAGCTTCTCGGAGTGCAGCCTCATTATCGTTTTCAACTTGAATGTTCGCATTAAAGGCGTCGACGTCATCAGTACTATCTGAAACGTCATCTTCCATGTCGTGATCTAGTGCTTCTTCCGCCACAGCTTCAGGAGATTTTGTTGATGGTGGAGCTCCTTCTGCATGTTGCACAACTACCGGAACTATTACCTCGTCAGTTACTTCAACTGGTGCTAATTCTGTTGTTGTATCATTCCTAAATATTACAGCAAGTGTACTTGAGACGTCGGTTTCATGCTCATCGCTTTCAACAAATGGGGTAGTTGAAGTAAGAAGTTGATCGTGCAGTCCTGCAAAGGGTATAATTGGCCCACCCCCACTCCCTGAACCCTCTTCATCCTCTTGTGTATCATTCCACGCCAACTTGTAAGCGGCGTGATCGTCACCAGATCCGTCAGTTTCGTCTTGCATCATCATTTTCTCCGATTTATGACTATTATGATTTTGCACGGGTATAAAGGTTTTTCCGAGCTCATCTCCTTCATCGTCTCCTGATCCTTCATTTATTGCAGGTTCATCGCCGAGCATCAGGTCGTTCTCGCTGTCCATGTGCAAATGGCGCTCTTCATGCCTACTGCTGGAATCGTCCTTTGGACACAGTTCGGACTGCTTCACCTGCAGCCAGGACTGACCTTTAACTTCAGCCGGATAGGTGCAAATGACGTTGTCCGTCCACACGTTGCCGTGTTGCAGCCAGTTCCGCACTTCCAGCGTCTCGCAGGTGCAATTGATCGAATTGCCATTCAGGTGGATTTTCTTCAAATGCCTCAATTTCGTTACCTCCAGTGGCAGATACGTGATTTCGTTAAAAGACAAGTCCAAGGTCTGAACATATCCAGGAATTTTGGTAAGTTTACCAGATGTTATTTTGTTATGGCTTATATTGAGGACCTTAATTCGTTTCCCGAGTCGTGCTATTTCGGATAAATTGTTATTCGACAAATCCAAGCTGAAGAGATCTTTCAGCTTCTCCAGGAAATGTGATACACGGTCCAAATTGGCGTGTGATAAATCCAGGGAATGTATGGGGATTGTTTTTATCTCTCCCGATAGCCCGTTTAGACTTGTACATTTTGCGTGGTTTTGTGGTTTTTCGCCGTCTATGACCTCACATTTGCAGTCATCTGGACAGTCAATTGCCGCTACCAAGGTGACTAACATAAGGATGAGGAATCCAGCCAAAATGTTATCTCTCAGTATCTTCATGTTTGCCGGTGTTATCTGTAAAAAAGGCACATTTTTAATTCACAAAGTAAAGATATAATGCAAATATTTAAACTGTTCAAAGTACTAACGACGATTTTTGGGAAAAGGTGAGGTTAATTCAAGGCCTTGTTTTTAAAAAGAGGTATGCTTAATTTTAGGAAAAATTGACAACACTCCCGACATAAGAAATTTGCGTATAAAACACTAGTTTTTTTTAACGAATGACTAATGAAATAGTTACATTTCTTAAAAATTTGGGAATTGCAAATTATAATATTTGAGATAAATTTATTTATATTTAATAATATATATTTTATTTCGTAATGCTCAATATATAAAAAGCAACATAAATAAGAAAATTGTATTTATTTCTAAAACTTAGTATCATCAATTAAATTAACAAAAGAATTATTATTGCTATTAAAAATAGGAAAGTGGTAAAAATTAGCACTAAAGTTGTTGTCATTTGTTAAATGTGTGCTGTTCACAAATACTCTTGTTGAATTATTTGCATACGTATTTTGTCATTCTTGTTCTTTGTTTCTTAGATGGATAAAAAGTACATATTTCATATTTGTTTGCAAAATCTTTATTCGTGTCTGCAAAATAATCGTGAATTTATAATTTTTACATCTCAGACATCATTTTTCTTAGGTTTTGAATTTGAGTAAATTAGTATATTTAAAAATTGTATGTTTCATTCCAATAGCATCACCACTTTTTATTTGTAAACAGAGTTTTTTAACAACAAATTGAATGAGCACCTTAAAATTGTATAGTTCAAAATAGTTTCTTAATAAGCCTCATAAAAACGCCCAAAATAAGTTGAGTAACCAAGAAAGTAAATTATTATAAGAAAGGCCGATGAACCAAGAGGCCATCCGTAACAATTTATGTTGAGGGAAAGTAGCGCCGAAATGCTAATGCCCTCGTGCGTATCTTGAATGTAGTGCGTGAAACTAGGTCAAGGTTATTTATAGTGCGTACGCCGCCAAAGAGTCGCTCGGGCACGCATGTGAATGAAGAGATATCCGCCGAAAACGTGACTAATTCGAAGATATTAGGAAAATTCTGTAAAAGATGTGGTCGATCATATTAGTGACTCATTCGTGTGGGTGGAATTGGAAAATGATGTTAAGTGACACTAATCGAAAGGAAAACGTGGATTCGGTAAATTATCTAGTTAAAATTTATAGACCCATTTACTCCAAAATGAATTTTTTGAACGGCGATACGCATGTACGATTTGCGTAGAAAATTATTGTTCCTCTTAATATTCCCTTTTATGACTCCCACACTTGCTCGTTTCACATTTTCTATGCGTTCACGTAAAATCAATTTAGTTGATATTTTCATTTCCTCAATTAGCGTTTTTAATTATGATTTTATTTAAACAGCTTTTTCTTTTCCTTATACGCATACGAGTTTTTTTTAAGAGTCTTTAACTCTTTATCTTTTTTTTAATATCATTCTTCAATTATAGGAGAGGTGTTTGGTCCTAAAAATGTTTTTGGATTTTCTACACGATATAATTTTTCGAAAATAAATAACAAGTATTTTGGTGATTCTGATGAAAATCTTTACATATTAAAGTTCGTTCATCTTGCTTTCAATTGAAACAAGAGAACCATTGTCATAAAATGAATCCTGCGTCAGAGGGTGCTATGCGCTGATTCTGCTGGACAACTATTAAAATTTATCTGACCTGAAAGCAGTCGTTCCGGCTGATAAATCTGCATATAGAATAAGTCAGCACGTGTCAATTGAACGAGCCCAGCCAGCGTGGTCCAGGGCAAGAAGATGAGTGCATAGATGCAATTCGCTGATGGCGACTAAAGTGTGCGGATTTATCTCGAGTGAGTCCGTAGAGTCCGTAGAGAGCCTATGGACTGATAAAATGCACCTCAAATTGATAATCAGCTCCCAAGTCTGGAGTGTGAATTGATTACATCTCATGGTAACGTCTTTAACAACTGCGTTGTGTAACACTTAACGTCGTTCCGCTTCAGAAAAGGTTTCTATAGCGCGTTGTAGAGTGGCGATCGGCGCACGATTTTTTTGATGGTACTGCAGATGCTGATTTGATTGCATTGCGGTCACCACTTTTGTAGGTGCTTTCAGATAAATCACCATTGTGAGCATATTCAGCGCGTCCCGTTCACAACTAGCCAGGGACAACTTCTAAACAAAGTTGGTTCATCAGTCCTGAATTAAAGCAGATGCTAAAATATTCTTGAATATTTTTAGATGTTTTTGTCGTGTGATGGTAGTAAAAATTTTATTAATATTTTGATTTTATTGAGCGTGAAATCAACATAATTATCATATATCTGATTCATACATTCATGATAAATAATTTCATTAGTAACCCGCTGATTTGAGTTTGAATTTTTTATTTATAGGCAGCCACCGCATACTAAATTTAAATATTTATTATCAGTTCCTTTATGAATCAGTCTTTACGAAAATATTTAATTAAATAGATGCTATTATTAATAAAAATATTCGCTACTTTTGACATTATTAAACGATTTACACTTAATTAAATTTTTATATTAGGCATACTTAATACGGTTTGTAGGCTTTTCAAATTGTGACAGCTAATTGAACACTTTTATTCTGCTAATTGGAATTAGTATTGTTGTACTATTGCTTTGTATTTGCAGTTGTTCGGTTTTATACAAAATTATTATAATTATGCCCCATTAAATAGAGCATATCGAATATTCAAATTCACACCCAAAATCCTTTTAAATTATTTTAACGATTATGTACGACAAATTAACATCATTGAGAATTAAGAAGTCTTATTTCAAAATATTTGTAGAAACTATTGAAGTAAGTAAATATGTATATCGGAGGATATTTTAATTTAGTTATTTCGTTGGAGTAATATTTATGTATTCTTTCAAAATACTCATACATAAAACATATGTATGTACTACATACATATATAAAAAATATATGAACGAGAAACGAGAATATTATATACATATACATATATTTAAAAAATAGTTGACTTTCTAATTACAAGCGCGCGTTTTTAATTTTAATATTTTTGTATACTACATTTGTGTCAAATTATAGTTCTCGTTATAAATATTAACTCGTTGAAAAATTTGTAACGAAGATTTTCAAAATTTTGTTTTTATAATACATATTTATGTGCAGAATAAGTTCGTCATGGAATACCCTGAAAATTAAACAGAATAAAATGTGCACAGTTGCATTGCTATCGTTTTCAAACAAGGTATGCATAATAACTAAAGGAGAATTAGTCATTTTCAATTTAAAATTTGTAGGAATTCGCGCACATCGGATCCCATTACTTTTTAAGAAAGCAAACCCAGTAACTCAGCTGCTTCAACAACTGATTGCATCCACAAGAAAAGCAGTGAAGAAGGAGCTTTTCCTACTGACATATAAGAAACCGGAGCCCCGGTTCGATATCACAGCTGCTTTTAATTTTATTAACATGTTTTTCAAGAAGTACTTCGTGGGTATTAAGGGGAACAAATAAACGCATCCGGCAGCCATCGACCAATTCCCCGGAAATTATGCTCAAGTGATAGGGGATTTCGTTACAACGATGGCGATTGTCGCCACACGAGTGGAGTACTTTTAATTTAGCTCTAGGTGAAGAAGTTCGCATGTCTCTTCAAAAAACTCATGACGAGGTATTTGCGTTAGTAATTACAAAAAACCACCTATAACACCTTTTACGGTTTAAACAAACAAGACAAATTGCGTACCATTTTTTTATTTTAACCTGGAAAGTTTTACCTTTTGTTTTTATGAATTTTTGTTAAAAATGAATGACGCAGTAACGAATTCGTTTAAATACTTCTGTAACCTAGAATTAGCTTAAAACAGAACTTTATCTTGACGCATTCGTTTCAGTTGGGTGTTTATTCATCAACTAAGTATTGCAGTACTTAAGCTCAAAATTAAGGCTATTTAATTTTAAAAAAAACCTATATAAAATATTGAAAATTATGTTATTAAGAACTTGAACCTTGAACTTTATTTTAAATTATAGTATTCGTAGACTTACATCAGTTTGACGAAATTTTAATGGTGTTCATGGGTACATTATATTTAGGATTAGGTATATGTCAATTTGGTGCAAGAGCACACAAAATTTATAAAATTGATTGAATCCAAATTTTGCCCGTAGAAGGAAATATGGAATTCATCTTAAGCTCAGTTTGATTTTACACCCAGATTTCAGAGTGTATACAATCAGGTAGAAAAATAATACCTATTGCGAACGTTTGCGCTTCGAGGCGGTTATTCACCTCATTTTGCTGGGTTCACTGAACACCTGAAGACAATTTAAGTTTCACCTAGAAGCCATTCGAATTATTCGAGAGTGGGACAAGTGCAAGCAAGCGGAAAATCAATTTCATTAAAAAGTGAATGCTATCTCCAAATGAGCCAAGAACTCGTAAAAAAGTGCATGCGCCTGCCACTGATCCGCGAAGAAAACGGTTTGGAGTTTTTTGGTTGCTTCAGTTATCGTGCGAGGTATAGGATATATAAATCCGAAATTTTCACGGTAGTTATGTTAAATTCGATACCGTTTCAAGGTATGACTCAACAGTTCCGAGATTTTGTTTTTCATCTCCTCTCGAATTTCAGGTTTATTCGTGAATTGAGTTGTAAGATATCATTACTTTATTGACATAATTACGCTCAATATTTAAAATCAGACAATTATTTTGTATTTCGACTTTATTTATTTAATTTTTTAACACTTTAAGTTAATTAATTTTGATACCAATTTGGTAAATTATATACCAATTACATATTTTCTTTATACCCTAAAATATATTTCTACGATCATATTGAGTTCTTCTTATGCATTTGGATAAAACTTTTAAGGAGATTGCCATTTTGAGACAAAAGTGAAGAATATGCAAAAACCAAATTTGAAATCTCGAAAACTGACATTTTGCGATCACAATTTGTTTCATACTAATAAGAAGTTTCATTGAAAATTATACATAAATAATTACCTTAAATTAAAGATATTTCCACTTTTTTATTCTAAAAAAACTTCAAGAATCTTTGGAATAAACAAATTAAAGGTAAAATATTTCTTTCACTTTATAAGCGCAAAATAACAAATCAATGGAGTAAAATGTTCCTTACTTTCAGGATTTTTGTAAACTTTTTTACCACGAAATTTTGTTTTTAAAAATTATTATGTTAAATTGTTCGCTCATTTTCACCACTAGATTTTTGAAGCATGATAAAGTGCGGAAAACTATAAATTTTCAGAACTTAAATTGACACATATACATTTTTTATAAAAGAGAATCATTTCTTGCTAAATACTAAATATTCTAAATGTAAAATGTCTTCCTGCGATACTTGTTTTTTCACTAAAAAAAATTTAAAGCAATTATATGCAAAATACACATTATAATCAAGCTGTAAAAAGAAAGGAAAGGTGAGAATATCATTAATTTAAATATTTTTTCTGGAATTCAATCCTGTCATAGTTTACCTGGAATTCAGACAAGTAAAGTTAAATTTTAAGCAGGTTACTCACCCAAACCCCAAACCCAGCTAAGTTGCTTTCGCTTTTAAGTAATTGTATTACACAATGTACCTACGTAACCCAGGTACGGTTACTGTTATTTTCCAGACAAATTTGGCAAACGCGATATCGCAATATTTGCGAACCGATGATTAAAGGTCAAGACTCAAGAGAAGCGAACTTGAACAAACTTGAGCGCTGAAATTTATTTCGAGGGCAGAGAGCCGCAGTTTATTCAACTCGTTTGAGCGAGTCTTTCAATGATTTCATCAGATCAGGTGATAGTCACTCATTGCCTCGAAAAAAGTAGCATTTTACCGCACAGCAGGCCCGAAATAGATCTTTCTACAGATACTGGTTAATTGACAAGCTTGTAATAAAATCGGCAAAATAAAGGGTAATTTGGCGATTAAGTCATTACTTAAACATTTTACGAGGTATCGCCTTTACGACATCACTGTAAGGACTGGTTTGCACCTGCCCGTTGTTTATCGGGTACTTCCCACTTTCGAAAATGTTATAAATGAGCATATTCGACTTTTATAGCGTATGACCTAAAGTGCAACTAGAGGCGAAGGCAGCTCAAGCAATGCGCGTTGTTAATTACTTATTGAACCCTTTTCATTAATTGTAGTCGATAATCCTAAACCTGGCCACCGCAGGCTCATCAAAATTGTCGGTTTATGTCGGCACTGCAGAGCCTCTCTGCCTCCAGCCTCTAATTGAAATTGACCAACTTTTTTGTTCATCACCAGGCTTTTATAAATGGTTGTAATTCTTTGGAAAAGCGTTGAATTCACCAGCGGGTTTCGTGGGATGAAAGTCTGAATTTATCGTGTTCTTGAAATTGATTCAAGCAAGAGTCACATTTTCTTTCGATCTAATAGGATCGCAATTACCGCCCTCTTTAATCGACAGCGAACAAGATCACTCGAGATGAGAGCAATTTCAAAGGAAAATTTATTGGACTTTCTTTCTCGAACCAAAGGCTGTTGTGATCTTTTACGATAGAGCAATCTTAATTAAATGGGAGGCGATATTGGCTTCCTCAATTTCATGCGAGACCAATTTAGATTGTACTGCAATTTAAGTGAAACTTTGAATTAAAAAACTTAAAGATTTGAGGAGGTTTACATAGAATACAAATGGTCCACTTCACTCTATGGATTTAGAACGAATTGAGAATTAAAAAAATCTTAAAGTACAAACATATGCTATGACAAAATAAAAAATGTACGATATTCTTGAACTAAATTTACATAAATCATTAAATCACTTACAGATTTTTTTTTCTCAAAATAAAATATTTAAAAAATGTCGCTAAAGGCAATCCAAAAATTTCGTGATTTATTATAAATATTGTAGTTTAAATTATTTCGGTTGATCTTGATTTATTTTGTGGAAAAAAAAGTCCTAAAATATGCACTAGAATATAATTTGAATAACAGAGGTGTTAAAATTCCATAAATTATATTATATCGCACTAATTATGCTTAAAGTATTTCACTTTATTATTATGGGTTAGCTGTGAAAGTGTAAGCAATATATTGTAAACATTTTTATTACCCTAAACGTTTGGAGTTTGGTATTGAATCCATTAGTTTCTGCATCTCATTAGAAATAAATAAATTGCACTTGTTGTGTTCGCTTTTAACTCAAACTAAATCTATTAGTGTCTCTGGTTGTAATTTTTTCAATGAAATTTTCATCAGGTATTGATATATTGGCAATCAAGACCAGTAATTGTTCTCATAAGCAATAAATCCAATGATAAATTCAGTCGCTCAATATACTCGAGTCTATAGTGCGTTTCGGAGATTGGAACATATTCATCTTAATAATCGTACTAATTTTACATACTTTATTGTATTGATTCGGCAATTTATTATTGAATAGTTTTGATAACGAAAAAAGTGTGGTGAAGTACATTTATTGATGCGTAATATGCTGCCTCGCGATGAGTTTGCTGTTGTTGCTATTGACGTCAATTTAAATGGTCTGTCTATTCATTAAAATTGACCCAAAGCGCTGGAAATATTGCCCACTATGTGGGCAAGAAATAATTTGCAAAAGTAATAACTATAAAAGAGTTACAGACAAAAGCATCTATCTCACCGGGATGTGAGCGTTTTCTTCGAAACGGGGTTCACGCAAAACGTGTACGAACCACTCCAACTGCCCCTCAGGAGACGAGCTACTTTTAGTTGAAAACCGCCACTCGGAAACGCTGAAAAACTGACTTTCACAACTCCAGTCTTCAATTTCAGCAGGGTCTGGTTCGAAGAGACCAGCTTCGAAATTACAACGATAGAAATCGGTTGTAAATTCAGCAGTAACCCAGTTCGGTGCACACGAACTTCACTCCGTCGGCAGAGTCCCTCTCACCTGGCTCCTTTCAGATCGGTTTATGATTAATGGCGGACTGATGCAAGTCATTATGGACCCACAATCCCAATAGGGGATTTAAATATTTCTACCGGCAGCCCACGCGTTCGGAGCTGTCCGTTGAACTTGTTGCGGGCGGAGCCACTTGCATCCGCGAAGGGGTTATTATTTAATAATTCCTGACACTGAAACAAAATGCACACCTTGGCCGCGGTGCCAGGTTTAACTAGAAATCTTGCGCCAAATCGGTTCCTGCTTGTCTGCCTAATGAACTTGAAATCCAGAGCCAGTCCCAGTCAAGATCGTCGCCAATTAATGGGAGTCTGCGTTTTGCGATTCGCGATTTGCGATTCGCGATTCGCGATTTGCGTTCACCTAACGCACTGCAGCACGGGCGCAGGAACCGGCCAGCCCAGTAAAAGGCTTGTTAGATGATAACCGGCCGTGATTACAGCTGAATTTAAATTAATTGAACTTCTGTCAACATGCGACTTAATTGATGTCACGGGCGCAGAAAATCGGATCACCGCTGATTTGCAACTTGTCAATTAGGCGCGAATAACTTATATCACATGAGGCTCAATTATTCTGCTTTTGGGAATGTTTCAGCGTTCGTTTTCATGCGCGGACATAAGCTGATCAATTTGAGCCTAACCGACAATACAGATGTACATTTGCACTAATATTTCACACCTCCTTGTTGCGTGACAAATGAAATCAGAAAGAGGTTTGAACTTGATTTATTATTAGTTGCATGACCAGAGTGAATTATAACACGGAACGTGTTGCACTGCAAGTTGGATGTGTAAATTTGTTTTTGAGCATTAATATGGTTAGCTTGTTAGCCCCAGCTGATTCTGTTGACCTAACAAGTTTGTCCCTACCAATTTAATTCAGATTTTGTTTTTGAAGGGCGCGTGTAAAATAATAATACAGAGATTTTATCTCAGAGCAAATAACATCTCTTAAAAGGTTAAGCCCTCCATCGATCAAAAATGTTACCAAACGTTTGTTTCAGTAGATTTTTAGGTATAATATTTTACTAGTTTTCTAAGAAAATAAAACTAAAATTTCAATAACTCTAGTACTTTCAGCTGGAGATAGTATATACAAAAACATAAGATTCTAATTAGTAAAGCGGGCCGTTTTAAAATACAGCTTTGAACTAACAATAATTTTACTAGAAAGTACAGAAATTAAAATAAAATAAACTAAAAGGAATTTTTTCTGTGAAAGTAATTTTGTCTTATTCATCCATATATTAACAGAAAAACTGCAAAATTTAAAAATTTCTATTACTCGTCTTTAAAAAATTTTATTTTTAACCTTCCTTTGACTTTAACATTAAATTGAGAAATAAAAACTGAACTCGAATTGCTTTTCATTGTGTTCTTATGCATAGCGATGCACTTCATGACTTAAACACTTAAATTCAAAGATAAAATATTGAAATTACAAATAAAATTAAACTTACAATAATACAAAATTTTGTAATGGTCGCCCTTACCTGAAAATAGAGAGGAAAAGTTAATTTATAAACATTTAAAAGAGGATTAAATTATATTATATTATATAATATGTAGAAGGGAATAAAAAGTACAATTATGAACATATTAAACACATGTTTCAAATTAACGTATTTTTATTACTGTTGACCTTTTTCTTTAGCTTCAACAAAAATAGTCTGGGTCAAATTTTGTCACCAAACATAGTCCATGTCAAGTTTTAATTTACGCAATAAATTCTCATTTTGTCACCATCAGATTGAGTGTTTATCTTTTAAGATGGCACGTTGGATTATCTTTCGTCTCCGGCCAAAAATAATTTTTTTGTTTAATAGAATTCATTCGAGAAGCAAATTTTTTATTAGTTTTCTCCCGTGCATCGCCTGAAGCAAAAATTTGCGGGGTAGTCGCTGAAATTGGTATTTTAAGAACAACATGGGCGGAAGTAAGCATTTTTATAACAAGCGTAATTTTGACATACTTTGCGTGAAGATACTGAAGGAGTTGCGACTCAAAAAAGAGAACATCACTCTCGTTTGAAAATGTCTTTGAGGAAATGAATGTGCATATTAATCGTCAAGATCTGTGCAATGCCGTGGTGAAATCAGAGAATTCGCGGGTTATGTGCCAGTGCCATTTTATTGAAGGTTGCTAGATAGTTAGACAAGCTGATTGCGATAACTTTAAATGTTTTGTATGTAAATTCTTTTTTGTGCTATCCATCAAGGCTTACGTAGTTTTCTTATAATATGCAAAATTGATCGCAACTATTCATGAGAAGTAATTGTGCTACTTCCAAGGAATAAAAATCAATTGAAAAGCATGTTAAAATTAATGCGCACCTATTCATTCTGACACTTGACTTAAAAAATGAAGTTTGAGTGTTTTTAAGGCGAAGATGTGACAGTCCTATATGTAGATCATCGTCATCAGCATAAAACAGAAATTAATCACGTGGTTATCCCAAAAATAGCTGATTATTATTATTTGTTTTTTCTTGTGTTATATGCAAACAATTTATTAATTTCGCGTATTAAATTATTATATAATAGCATATACATATATAACATATTTATAGTATTAGGTCACGCCAAAATTGGCACAAGCACGTCAATCGAACTAATTACGTCAAAAGCTTCGAACAATATTTACATTAATTTTTGGGTAAGGAATTTGTTCTTTATATGTATAGAGGAATAAGGAATTCAGAAGTAGTAATTGATTTTGATATGTATGCAATGATTTTGAACGAACTTTTTTTAAAACTTAAAACTTATGCGTAATATTCGTGAAAATTGAAAGTTTCTTTAATGATTTATTACAAGTCTCAAGCTGTTGACTTAATGTGCGTAATAAATAATTGTTTTATTAAAGGTCATTATTCGAAATGTTTTATCAAAATACGTTCGACTTTTTAATAAGCTTTGTAAAGTTGAGGGCCGACATACTCAGGGTAGGATATTTATTTAATTCATCTGCTAACATCATTTTATGCTACGAGGAATCCGATTAATCTGATTTATTTAATTACTTAAAATAATTCAATTCAAAATTGTTTTTCCTGTTTTCTGTCTCCATGACTGCATTACAAAATGTAATTCTGGCAAATTTGCTTTCATCGACTTTATTACGCTAAAATGTAATTCCTCCGAGTTGCTTTGCATACTGCAAATACATAACTCACAAACATCGTTTTTTTAATTACTCCTTCAAGACTGACTCCGTAATTGACACTCATTCAATTGCAATCCGCCTCAACCGTCCACCGGCTGATGAGTGAAAAATGCAAAATTTGCGAATTGCTTGCAATGCCGAAACAAAAGCGACATGGTTTTGTTGCTAAATTCAGATAAGAGTAGTTCCTTGAGCCAAATTTGCGCAAAAGCGATAAATTCTGAAACTTGCCCTGGACGGGTCAAGAGTTGTAGCGGCGTGATAACGACTTTTGGATGAATGAGGTGACAAAGAATGACATGTATGTAATTCTTTTTTCCGGCTGGATGAATCGGAGTTGTGTAAATTAAATGATGCGCACTGGTGTGAAATTTCTCCTCATGGTCGTCTCAAATGTCCCGCATCAAAATCGCGGGCTGGCTCCGGCAAATGCGATATAAGCTGCAGCGATTTGCAATGTAATGAGCGTAACAGCCGCGAGTTATGTAAAATGTGCTCGGCTGCGGCGAAGTTTTCCAACTTCAAATTTAAATCTCTGGCCTAATCAACTGCGAGTTTTGCAGCTTTCCACCGGCAAGTCGCTGGAAAATCGCGCACAATAGAAAGTGCGTCTATGGAAAAGGTGCGTAGCCTTCTTACGCAATCGAGGACTCCGCGTCCGAGCCGGCCATTCATCAGCCACTGTTTGTTTCTTTTGAATTTTAGCCAGGCCGGAAAAATAATTTTCAGCAGCAAACAAGTGGTTTTTCCTGTCTGCTAGTGGCAAATGCAAATTTGTGCAGGCGAGAGATGTGCTCTGGTGCTTAATTTAGCCCCGAGCCAACCTGCCGTGCAATAAATCGGCTCAATCTGCGGGTGTTGTGTTAAAATTGGCTTAGGCCTAAAGCTTGTAAACAAACCGATCTGCGCCACCCCCGCCGCCCGCCCCTCGTCCCACCAACTCTAAAATCGCGGCACTGGCACTGCTCCATGGAACGTGAACTTGAATTCAAAGCCAAGGGTCGCTAATAAAACCAGAAAAGTAATAGTTTCTATCTCATCCCACTTAATGGCCGGGATTAAGTTCACATGCGCGGGATTAATTCATAAAGGCCTATTTTCAATTCACTCGCCGCCACTCCCGCCCCGGAGAGTTAAATTTGCTCGCAGCAGTTGCCAAAATCACTCGATGTTGGACCATCAACATACATGTAACAAAAAATTTTGTTTTCCTTGGGCAAGTTGCAAAGGTGAATTTTTTCACTCGACACACGTGACATGACGGAATGTTTTCTGCTAAATACTTACTGAAAGAATTTTGACAATATTTCGCAAGATTCTGTTTCAGCCCCAGAGCCGCTCACACTTATTTCATCTTCTAGATTTAAAAGAAAAATTGCTATTATTTATACTGGTGACATCTCACACTAAGACAGGCTAGAACAGGAAATCGGACGTTTCCGAATGCAATTCCCAAGCCGATCGCTCGCTGGGTTAAAAATAAATGTATTAATTTCGAGAGGGAAAGAATAGTTGATAAATATATTATAGACTGTGGGGCGTTGTTTTTAATTTCGGTGCAGATTTTCAACAACGCATTAATAATGATGCGAAGTAGGCTTGTCGGAGCAGTAAGAGGACTCAATTGTAAAATGTTGTCAATTGTGACGATAACTTAAATAATAATACACTTTAAATATGCTGCGTTTAGCAAGCGCATAAGAGTCTGGGAAAAGCTTTTTTTAAAAATTAAATGAAGTATGTTTAGAAATCACCAATTCCAAAACGTATACGGAAAAAAATTAACAACCAGATAGTGTTGCAAAATGGAAATGATCATAGTTAGTTAATATTCTGGCAGAATATTTTATTAATAAATTAAATTAAATTTTAACTTTTCAGAGTGATAACTTATTCGGTAAAATCAATTTATTGATTTCAAATTTTCGAGTTGAAAACAAAAATGTGCTCAGAAAAATTTGAAATCATGTGTACATAGATAAAATCGAAAATTTGTTTGCTTGTTTGTTGGTCAATCAAGCTCAACCGCTGGATCCGATCATTTTCATGTTTTGAGTGTATACTTCAAATTTTGGGCATATACACTATTTTTATTCGCGAGTTTCAAAATGGCGGATCCAATATGGCCTACAATATTTTCCGAACTTCAACGAATTTTAATGAAAATTAGTAAACACTATGGATATTTAAAGGTAATTTTGAATTTGCTATACATTGGTGGAATTTAAAAATGGCGGACCCAATATGGCGATCAAAAGTTTTGTACGCCGGGTGAAAACGGGTAATCCAGCTTCTTGTCATAAGTCAGAGTACTAAAAAGGAGGAAAACGTACAAAGTTAAATAGAGATTACATGAAGAGTGAAAATCTGACTATTTATAATAACGTACGAAAAGGTATTAAATCAATTTGCAGACTTCGATGACTCGAAATGAAATTAACTTAGCAATTATTGAAAGCCTCGATAAACATAAATCAAATTAAGCACGGCGAAAATCGCTCCAAATCTTAAGGAATCGATTTTTATTACTTCAGCAGTAAGAAACGCTGAGCTTGTCGAGTCAACGGCCGAATTTCGCCCAGCTAATGATTCGCCTAATTAACTGCGCGAGCAACAAGTAGCCGAAAGCGATCAGATGTTCGCAGCGCCCCCGCGATTCGCGGATTCATTACGCTTTTTATTGCGACCGCTTCAAAGGTGGGTTTATTTTTGAACCAGCTCACACGCTCGCACCACCGCCGAGCGTCTGCGGGGAATTTTTGCAGAACCAACCGAATCCCAGTTACGCAACGCGAGTTAGACCGGCATAGGCGAATCTGGGCCACTTTGACATTCAGTTCGTTAAGCTGATTTAGCCGGGGGTTAGCTGCTGCTATTGATCGGATTAGGTCCGTGAAATGCAGATTTAGTTGCAGATGGTATCTAGTGCACTCGGCGTAGCGCCGACCGCAGCGCTTGGGTCTGGGAGCTACCTGGCCATGGATTCGTTTTCTTTTAAAAACCGAGTAAAAGTCTTGTCGTTGCGATTATGTTTCGCGACTCCACTGCCCCGCCCCGCTGTAGGCGGACATGCTATTTTTTGACTTCAGTTACGATGACGACCTGCCACCGATCCACCTGAGCTATTTCAACTGGCCACTTAAGCCGGAAACGTTCGGTAATGTCTCAGAAAATCTCAAGATTAGGGATGATCCTCACCTTTGAGAACTAGCTAATACAAAACGTACTTTACTTTCTGCACTTTCTGCATAAGTCAAAATTTCTTATTTTTTAAATGTCATTATTGTACTCTTTGTCAGTCTCAGAACCATGCAAAAGTTTTATATCCGAATAATTTAAACTCAAACTTAAATTAAAATATAGCTTAAAATTAAACGTAAATATAACTGCCAAATTTTCACACATTTCAGCTTAAAACAAAACACACCATCTTTTTGATACGTCAATACTGAATAATCTTTACTGTCAACGTGATTGGAATGTAATGTATAATTTCGCCAATTATTTTCTTCATGGGGAATGACTGATGTAAACTTGCAATCTATACATACCATAGATTCATCAAAATGAAGGTATTTATTTTAATCGCCAAGTATTGCTAAAATATTTATCTTTATATACATAAATATTTATGTCGGTAAACTGGCCAGTGAAAATGAGCAGTGAAAATCTGATTCATGCAATAATTGTGATACCACCGGACTTTTCACCCTAAGCGCTGAGATAGTGCATGATAAATTTAATCTGAGAATTAATATGAACTCCAAACAACCAATAATGACCTACAATTAAGACTCAGTTACATTTTTCTCGGTTATTTCACTTCCATTAGTACTCATTGGGATTTTTATAAATCCAATGAAATGTTACGTAAAATACTGAATTGCAATTTCATACTTTTTTAATCACGAATTTAGTTGCATCTGTAACACATTGTAATATCTAATCCAGAACTGAAATATGATCTTTATGTAATAAGTTTTATTTAAGTTTACAAAATTCTTTCATCAAGCCGCGAGACCTATTAAATGTATGCCGCCGATAGTGCGAAAATGAAATTTAAAAACCGCACTTTTCATCATATTATGAACGCAGCTATTGACTCAGATGTATAATTTATTGCGAGGTATTTCTAAACGCAAGTAACACGTCTTTCGATGCAATCCAGAGTTCAAGTGCATTTGGTCCAATGAACATTAAATGGCACTTGCTGCAAATAATTGAAAACAACCGTCAATGAAGGTAGCATCGAAGACACTTGAGCGACTTAAACCAGTTGAGATTGATACATTCTAATTTTCTTAATGAGGGAGAGAACGCACTGAAAATTTTCTTAATGACACCAGACATTGCTTCAGGATATTGATATTAACTATATAATTGTCTTTTGAACGCACGTATAGGCTGTAATTAATGGACTCTAGTTAAGCTTTGCTATCATTTAAGTTCGAACAAGTTAATTTCAATGAAAACTGTTAGAAGCAGTGCTGGGATAATCGAAGATAATTAGACATTGCTACGCAAAGAGTCTGTAAATGGAAGAAATTAAAATTAATGTATCTTGGCATGCACTCTGTAAGATACATGAATCTAACATTTATAGTATCCCAAAGTGTCTTGATTAAGAATGACTTCTGCAACCATTACAAATGAGGCATTTTGTAAGTTCACAACAGTTTTCACGTGCATTCAACTGTAACGTTTAACAACCTTGCCCCTTAAACTCTTTCAGGAAATATAATTTATTTCAAAATATTTATACCTATTGAACTCATATGATTTTCTAAAAATACCACTGAAAATATCCATCACGAAAATATAGGCGTTTATAATCAATATTTAATGACATATGTACATTTTCTTCAGAATTAATAATCAAAAATCAACGCTTTAATATTTTTTAAAAAAATCTCTTTCCATCAAGTGTAATACCTACATTTTTAATTACAAAATAAAACTTAGAGGGTGCCGGAATATAATACATTTATAATAATGATTTTAATTGTTATCTTCCTCACTTTATCAGTACATTAAATAATCCTAATTTTATTGTAGAGTATCAACGGTAAGTAAAAAATATTCTAAATTTAACCAAAATACGTAAGATCTTAAGTTTATCTCTAGCAAGATTAAATAAAGCAAAAATCATTTACTTTACTGATAAGAATTCATATTTAACTATAATTACGAAGTGACACTACTTGCTTTACAATATTTTTCTTGTTACTAAAGGAAAGTGGACTGATTATTTTTCGTGTAGCCATACTATTCAAAACCAAAAATAGTATAGATCCATTATGAAAAAACTCGACAAGTTATCTTATGTTTGCATCAATTTTATGATGTAATTCGATTTCTTATTCCTCTAAAATTAATTAGAATTGAAAAAAATTGCTGACCTTTTAATGGCAATGATAGAACACATATTTGCGTTAGTGTGTCTTATTTGAAAAATTCTTATTTTTAATTTTAAATAGAGAAAAAAGAATGCAACGCACTTTAAGAAATGACCACCGTGTGAACGTTCTTATTTTATTATCTACAGAAACTGCACTTCTGAATTTGAACTTTTTACTTTTTCTATTTGATTTCGCTCGCCTACTTTCAACCTGTATTAAGTTATCATTAAAAACTGTTTGAATAGCATTATCAAAATCTAAAGATGATTGACGTTATCTTTTGAGAATGGATAAAACGAAGTCAAAGTAAATGCATTTTAACTTTTTATTACTTGCAAGATTTTATTACGTAAGTAGCTTCATCAAAGTGTTGAAAAAGAATTTTACTTATAAATATGTTTTAATGTTAAATTAGATAAGTACTGTCCCTGGGTCTGAGGAGTTAAATGGAAGTTTTATCAATCCGTGTTATCTGAATACGTGAAGTTCATGGTTACCTCATACGTTAACGTCAATATCACAAAAAATCTCGAATGATTAGGTTTAAAGTACTGTCGGGGCGCCTTATGTGGTGATTACGTTTTTATATGCACATAATATCATAACTATTGCTACGCAATGCCAACTCTCGGAACTTTTCAATTTTCCATTAGTTTTGACGTCTTTAAGTTTTTCAATTAATCATAAAAAGTAGCAACATGACTCGCATACAACCCACCAAGGTGGAAAAAGCTAGAGATACTTTCCTCTGAATAGTTGAGGTAAACGAGTTAACAGTTCTAATGGGCTGGATCTCATATGTCTTGCAAAATTCAGTTTTACGGGAAGCTCAACAATTAAAATCCATTAAAAGCGCGCCTTATAAATATTAAACTGGTTTCAAGCGCTAATCAAGCAACTGCCTTGGGGTTTTTCTTCTGGTAAGAAAAAAAATTACTACTTCTAGCGAAACAGAGTCATTCTGTTTTTTTAAGACTTTCCATTGAGTGAATTTTCAGTCGCCTCAACTTTCTTGAATTTAAGATTGAGTAACCTGAATTGCGTTTCGGCTACTTCTCACTTATTACTCATGATGATTTCTTCATACTCACGTCATACCTATCTGCAAATTGTCGTTAACTGACAAGGAAAACTTGTTTTGGTCCATTTCGTCATTTAGCATGCAGCTTTTGAACGTGGAGCAACATTTACCAAAAAGATTTATCAGACTATTGCCTACCTTTTTCTCGCCGAGTCATTACTCAAGTCGCTAATTTCTTCTTAACAATGGAATAGTTCACAGTCAAAAAATAAATCTTTTCTATTTTTCATCTAAGTAGCGACTGTTAAATTCTTTTTGTCAAGGGTTTTGACAATGAAGCTAAATTAACTCAATCTAAAATATTAGACATGAATGATTAGGAAGCTTCCGTGATCTAATTGAGATGAATTTCACCTCTTTCGCAATTACTTATAAAAATTTAAAAGGTATAATGTAAACGTATAGTATATATGCTTCATTTTTAGACAAATTATGTGAATTTCTTTGTAGATATCAGTAGAAATATTTCCGTTTTCAACCTTAGAATATGTATGTACTAGTGTTTCCTATATATATAATATTATTACGAGTATAGATATATTTGGTATTATCATTATGACTTGTGTTAAATTTGGCGTACATAACTCTTTATTTTGGCGGAAATAATAGATTATCTCGATATAATTAAGTAATATGTCATAGCACCATCTTAAGGTAGTGTATGTTGAAAATTGCATTTTTTATAGATATACAAAATCTATCCTTGTAAATTTTTTCCCTTATTATCAAAACTTATTTTCCACCAAACAATCAAATATCATTAAATAGAATTGCAAAACAATTTTATTACTCATTATCATTCCCCAGTAACTGATTCAGTCAGTCAGTCAGTCAGCAAAAATTCCAAATTGCAACTCCTACCTGCACTGGGCAGGTAGAAAATAAAAACCAGTAACTTTATAACTTTCGACTGGAAGTGTTGCAGTCGCAGCCACCACGATATAAGAATGAAAACCTAATGGAAAAAAATTGGAGAGATAAGTCGTTGCAATAAAAACACGACCTACGTGAAACGCGAAAGATTTATTCATGGCTAAGTCTACCAGGTTTTTTCACAGTTTGAACTTTAATAAAATTTTAATCATTTCTCCTACGTATTTAAAGCGCCTTGTTTAGACGACCTTCGGCCGATGCAATTTTTATTTTTTAGAGTGCTATGCCAGCTGGTGGATTAATGAGTGCATTTGTAAGGTCTTGATTCGTTACGAAATTTAGTCTGAAGGAGTCCGCCCAATACATACTGAAATTTTATTTAATAAGGAGTCAAGGCTGTGAGAAAGCGAATCACAATTGCTGTCGCCTCGTGATTTTGCACAAACTTTCACTGTGTGCAGTCATTAGGCTAGAAATTCAAAGTCAAATCTCATTAAATTTGTGTTCTATAAGAAGGACAGACGACGCGACAGATTAACGAGTGTGAAAAGCGAAAATGGATGACGAGGTGTGCCAATTTAATAAAAATATTTCGATGCATTTTCAACTACTTTTAAGCATATGCGTTATTTTTGGGTCGTCGGCGAAGTGAGACAACAAAATCACTTCCACAGTACCGCCTTAGCTGGCCGGACTCAGTGCTTTAATTAGACGAGTTTGCGGCAGAATTATTCTAAATATGCGTAAACAATGGGTCATAATGGGGAAAGTACACCCCCACAGGAAACGGCGTGCAAGTGTTGGTGCAGCTACCTTGAGAAGGAGCGTGGGATTGAAGATTTTTGTACCACTTATTACTCATTTTCGGATTTATCTTCCACGAAAGAGCCCACCACCTTCATCGCTCCTTCCCGCGATTCATTTGCATTAATTTGGTGTGATTTGAGTAGGATATTATCAAATTTCCAGTAAAGGTCAGTGACAGGTTTTATTTTACTCCAGTTTCTTGAGCAATTAAATCGAAATTTCCGCGGTTTTCTATTGGAATTAATAAATAATGCAAAATATTGCCCTTTTTTATCAATTTCCGCCAAGTAACCGCAACCATGAAATTAAATTTCCCGCCGACCAGACTCACCGCACGCATATTTCGCGTTCGAACAAATCAAGAGTTAAAAAAGCTCGCCGATAAGTCTGTGGCTTAATTCGTGAAAATAATACTCGAGTTATCAGCTGGGATTTCGCCACCAAAAATTGTCACCGACTTTTTTATACCGACCTTAATTAAACAGCGCAATCAGCGTGGCAACAGAGGGCGATCGTCTGCTAATTGTTACCGCCCTGGTATCAACTTACCTTCTATTATCATTAGAATCCGCGTATTAAGAGTTATATAAGAGCCCACCTCAGCCCCGCGAATTGGTTTTCGCTGATTTCTCCCCGAGATGCGTTCGTTTCGTGCACTTCCACTTTATATATATATTTTTATTTTTTAATTATTTTGTATTTTGTTGTAATAGAAAATCTTGGAACAATTTTCACTGATACCTCGATTCTGTGCGAACTGGAGCAATCAACAACCTGTTGAATGACAAACTCACTTATGGACAGGCACGTACGATTAGCACTTTTCTCACATAATTCCCGATCAATCACTTTCTATCTTTTCTACCAATCGACCGGTCGGCTGTCCGAGCCCACCTGGAAGGAGATGAAAATCTGGACTCAGGTGCGGGATATTTTCGACCACTAAACCGCGAAAGGGTCCTAAAAGTGGCGTGAAAGGGAGTCAACCCCTAAAAGGTAGTTGGGTTTAGCTCGCGGATCTGTCTCAAGTAGCGCGACCAGCAGCAGCACCTCACGAACCGAGAGCTTTCGTTCAAGTAAAACCCGCGAGTGGATGGGCGACTGCTCAGGGGGCCTAAGCCTTCTCTCCGGATTAAGCAGAGCCTAATCGGGGATCGCGATTAACACTTCGTCGCTTATCTTCCTGACGCCGTGCGACGCAGACACGAGTGCGGAGAGCGCCAGCGAGTTTCTGCGGGTCCGGCGCTGATAAACGAGCGACGGCGCCGCGGCGGACTCCGTGTGCAAAGACCGCCGCGCCACTTCACCGCGTCGCCGGCGGAGCTTCGCGGAAGCTTTCGCCACGTCGCGGTCGGTTCGGGGCGATTTTTTAGCCCCCAGCGCACCCAAAGTCGGCTGGGCCCATGGGCGGCACCGGCAAATATCGAACAATTATCGGCCGGCATTTTCGCCGGTTCGACACCCGTCCGCGCGATTTTAACTCCGAGTGTCACGGTTGTCGATAACGCACGCTTCGAAATCGTAAAATTGGCGGGAATGAACAAAGCATGTTTTCCTTAATTAAAATTAAAATTAAAATTAGTTGTGAAACCAATGGGTTTCAAAAATAGAAACTAGTTCTTTCAGAAATAGAACAATAGATCAATAAAATTAGGCTTTGACCGATTCTGGTTGCTAATAACCTGCCGTTTTACAATTGAATGAAACACATTTATAGGAGAATTTTATTCAAAGGATGCTATTGGTCACCTTGACACTAAGTGCAATTTAAATCGATCTTAGACTAAGTTTCATGTAGGTTTAAGCGAAATTTCATCTATCACTAACAGGTACTTAACTGATTTTAACGAAATTGTGCTCCGTATTAAAAACATAAACTTCGCCAATGACATCTAACAACATTTATTTTGAGAAGTAATACCCTATAGTTGACATTAATACATATACGCAATTATCAATTTGTTTAGGATTAGACATTTATTAGACATTTTATATGACAGAAAATTAAAACTAAAAGGCTCATTTTTAAAATTTTTTAAGTTTTACTAGTATCGATTACTTTTATGTAAATATAAAATATGTAAATAATTCTTTTTAGCTCAACTTTTGTTTTTGTTATTATGAAAGATACAAAAAAACACATCTACTAATCTCCATCAAAATATGAAATAAAATGATTATTGGGAAGCCTTGACAGTAAACTTAAATATCTCAACGAATTGTTAAGGTCTACCGACGACAACTATCTAATCAATAGGATTAAATTTCTGCTACTTAAAAATGACCTATATGTACGTGCGAGTATGTAATTAATATTATAATTGTGACATCTGTCTGAAAAGTTTCACCTGAAGTATGTAGATAACACTTTAAATAGGTTATCTTAGTCCCGAAATAGAAAAAGCTATAATATATTATTTTAA
Source organism: Tolmerus cingulatus (assembly GCA_959613345.1). Lineage (NCBI taxonomy): Eukaryota > Metazoa > Arthropoda > Insecta > Diptera > Asilidae > Tolmerus > Tolmerus cingulatus. The sequence continues at coordinate 6,591,849 of OY390708.1, forward strand.
TACCATATTTGATACATATATTGAATTTAAGCCATATTAACATATGTGAAAAAATACGAAACCTCAACGAAAAAATAAATTTCCACTAACATAAAATAAAATCTAATCTTAAACAAACTTACATGAAATCAGTAAGCATGAAGATACGTATTTCACCTCAAACCAAATAAGTTTATATTTTTTTAAATTAAAAAATTATGTTGAATGGAGCGAAGGAAAGCCAGTGCAATACTAAAAATTACGTCATACTTATAACCTTTGTTTATCACTCCAAGCAGTTTTATCTTCTCAAACGAACTTATCGGTTTATCTTTATCTTCATAAAGTAAACAAGCTCGTGGAATCAACATCGATAACAGTTTTGTCGCAAACCATTTTGTTTTTCCAATTATGCTATTAGGCGCCAAAGTATGAAATAGTAATGATTTTAATAACAATATTTGTTATCTAATTCTTTCAATGTTCAATTTATAATTGAGTCTGAGTCAAAATTTCAACCACATTTGATTTGCCAATGTTATGTCGTTTTATCATTTTCCACTGTCCCTGTTTGCGCTGAAATAAAATAATGAATGTTGCAAGATAAGATAAAGGTTTGTGGTTCGTCGGTTGGGTGCGGCCATTTCAAATATCTGAGACGAAGAATGTTACAGCAATTGCAATTTCTAATTAATTTGTACCTTTAGAAGTTGCAAGTATTTATTACTGATGGTTTTATGATTTATACAACAGCTTCGAAAATAAAACTTAGTACCTGTATTTTAAACATTATTGTCCTTACATTGTTCCAAACGCATAATTATCATGTTATTATGTTGTCTAAAGGCTGAATGAATTCTATATTTTCCTATCTTCTAAATTTACGCAACTTTGATCTCTGGCTAAATTTTATACTTCTAAATAGAAAGATTTCTTTGGGGTTCGGAGCAATAGGCCTTCGTAAGATCTCTCGCATCAGCCTATGCTTATCTCCATTGTTCATAGAATAGCTTCTAATTTTGTTCCATTTTCTATGCAAATTCATTTCATTGAATTGTGTCTGCGAACGAGTTCAATGATATATATGTTAATTGTGATCACAACTCTGTGCTTGTCTAGCTACTTTTATTTACATGCATGAATAAATTTAAAAGGAGCTTTTCAGCGACATTGATTTACGGTCAATGAAAGTTGTTTCCGATGCACATTCAGCCCAGTCTGCATCAGTCGCTAAAATTAAGTGCTTGATATGATCAGCTTTGTCATCGCAATTGTACAAATGGAACTGTTTTCAAAGTTCCTCTCCCACTGATAACTCATCAGTTTTAGAAATTGAATCAACGCACATTTTCGATTTTATGGATGCGATAAATTTTTGTAGTTTTTATTTAATCAGACGGCTTTTGAACTTTTATAAGCTAATTAAAAAAAGGAAAGATATGTACTTCAGTGCAAAATTAAGTTAACAGTTTTCAATTTATTAATGGAATAGGTACGTACAAATATGGATATGCAGGTGCTATGTATTTTTTGCAAAGAATTAGCCGAAAAATGATTTCAAAACTATCTTTAAATCGATAGTATACTATTGAACGATGTCCATATGTACGTTTTTATGAGTTTTCAGGTTTTAACTTTAACTATAAGCTAAGCTGTATAAATGTATGTAAGATTAGTAAGCCCATTCGCTGCCAAGAGCATATTCAGCTATATATTCAGCTATTACCTACGACAAACAATTTGTTATTAGCAGCGAATGGGTTAAGTGATATAAGATATACATATAATAAATAGAGTCTTAAAATTTTCGAAGTATTGAACAACGTGAGTCAAAAATTTTGCAACTAAGTAGGTATTGGTATTAAGATGATGAATTTTTGTAATTAAACTATTTATATGTATTTCATCTAAAATTTTAATCGATGATTTCACAAGTATTGAATGTGGCCATAAACTAATTCAATCTTGAAGGAATATTTGAATGTTTAATTAGGTTTTGTGACCTGAATACCAATTGCTTCGAATGATTATCTCCTTGGATTGCATTCAATGTTTTCATTTGTATCTTAAATTGCACACTTTTCACTCGTTGTGAATTTGCCTCATCGCCGGTTTTAAAGTCGGAACTCGCACCTTTACCGAGGAAGTGCATTGAATGATAAGACCACCAACAATTGATATTTACGATGCATTATTGATATTGATGACTAAGAGTAGCCGCATATATCCGCCTAAAGAGTTCTCATCAGAACTCTGCTTGTGCGATAAACAATTTCTCGATAAAGCAAATGCCATGTTTTTGTCGGCGCCGCCGATTTATTGTCATCTTATATATGTAGTATATACAAATTCTCTACCCTTTCGTGATCAGAATGCCGATTCATCACAATATCAACAGGCAGCTGCTTTCGGATAAAAAACTCATGCCTATTGACGCAAGTGATATTTTACTGGTTACTGATTTAAAAATTGAACTTAGGACAGGATGTATTTCTTAAGCACGTGCGTGCAACAGCTTTAGAAAATAAATCATTTCTTAGTAATTGATAAGTAGGTACATTTGTACCTACTTCATAAAATCTGTCTATTGTTCCGTTTCGTTGTATGGATCCCACTTCCTTAAACAGAATCAAAATTCAGTTTCTGTCGTCAAATTAAATTTTGGCTGCCAAATAAAGAAGCTCTCCCTAATTTATAAATAGTGAGCAACTTCCTTGTATGAACTTTCGGGGTAGTGGGTCATTATTCACTTTTTGGTAATGAGTTGGACATTTTTAGACGAGAACAGGCAATGCACAATAGGCTTAGCATGACAATTTTGTAGCATAGGTTTGTGCTTTATACGGTCATTTATTAGGAACGTACATTCACAATACAAAAATAGTTCAATACTAAAAACCATATGATAAAAATAAATATATTCTTAGAGTACATAAAAACAGAACGTTAAGCAAAAGAAAAAGTTTAAAATATCCTCCCGACGACACGGTGGTAATCAACTTGGCGTCTTCTTAAATTTCCTGATTTATAGCCTTGTATCGAAAAGAGAGTTTGATTTATTAACACTTTTAATTTTATTAACTACAATAGTCCATATGTATGGGTACATATTTTAACTTGAATCATTGACATAAAAAATGAGTATTTTTTGTTTTGTCGTATAGTCTTTTTCATTTTTAAGTTTGTTTAACGTATTCACAAAACGAAATAATTTCTGATAAATTTATGATATGATTTCAAGCAAAATTTAATTTTGATCGTGATTTTAGTGCCATTGTACTATAAATTTCCTTCAATGAAAATATATAAAAACCCAAACTTTTTGATTTGTTCTTCAATATCTACAGGTCGTACCCACATCTCTTCTAAAACAAAATACTTTAAGGAGACATTTGATTGGCATAAGTACAAGAAAATTTTGATTCATTCTAATGCTAATATTTTTTTATTTGATTGCATTTGAACTTCAGCCATCAAGATCTAAATTTGGTACGATCTACACTCCGATAGATTCTCATCTTACAATATAAACAAAATTCAAAGGCAACCGCACTTTCTCTACAGAATGTGGTATCTATCAGAACTTACGAAATCATTTCCTCCATTCATAGATCATTAAATCTCGCCTCAAATGGATTTTCTGCTCGATGATCTTCAATACCGCGAGAAATGTGTAATTAAATCAAACGGGCATCTCAGCTTTCATTAGGGCAAAGTGTTATTTTTTCTGATCTGGACCAGATCGTTAACATGTCTCAAGTGCTTGCTGCGGTGATAAGCATTCCTTTTGTTTGTGTTTATTCTCGAGGGAGTGGCTCCCATCTGCATGATGTTTATTTTTACAGAAGTCGCGCACTTCTTTTAATGGAATGTTAAACTTAACGCAGAGGGTATCATTCCAGTAACATGTGAGGTTCTGTGAAGTTCAATATCGCAGTGCAGACCATCGTTTCTAGTTAACTTTTGTTTCGATTCAAGTTAACTTGTTAACGCCAAAGTTTACTAGAAAAAGTGTTCAAGATGGCAATGAGGTATACATATTACATTACATATATCGAATTCTTAAATTTTCATCTTAGTAAGATGGATGTTCATAAAGCAACTTAATTAATAATTAAATAAATAAAAGTGGAGTACGAATAAGTCTGAGTTATTTTAGAATCTAAAGAAGATTGATGCCACAAAGGTATAAATATATATAATCCTTTTGGGAATATCTTTTTTTTTCGATAGAAAGGTCCTTCGGCAATTCTTTGCAAAAAACAAACGAAAGAACAATATGTCAAAATTTATGGCCATGATATCGAAAAAATTACTCGAAGTTAACGACTTTCCTAAATTTTAAAACTAGACGATTTTTACTCATGGTAAATTTGGCTTAGAGGAATAGTTATCAACTCATCCGTCGTTTGTTTTCGTTTATAAATTGGTTTTTAGGACACCCTGTATATGTACATACATACAGACCTGGTTTTTTTAATTCTTTTAAAAGTCATTGTTACTGAACTAAGTCAGAAATGTCACCACATCAACACTTCAGAATCCACGAGACAAATTGCGCGATCGGAAAGATTTAATTTGCAAATCTATTCAATCACTCTCTACCCTTTCCCTCGACTGAGTTTTACCGATTGCATCTTTTAACCAGTTGCCACCACCAAAGTAAGTTAACACGTTCCCCGGTTATGTACATATAAATTTAGCATTAATTATAATGTGTTCGCATTGAATTTGTACAATTGGACGCGTTGCCAACCTTGCAGAATAAATAATTCCTAAAATAGCGCTGGCAGCAAAGCAAAGATGGTTAAGCCGGGATCGATAACTTTTACTGCTGCACTCCTAACTTGTGCTAACTGCTAATTTAATACCTTTAGAAGATATTCCTAGCGGCTAGCTGGTGCACTTAATGCCTGTAAATATTTACGCTGAAAAACACATGACTTGGCCTTTTTAATTGCCTCAAAGTACATGTAGGTCAATCAATTTGTTAAGCTAAGCTTAATTCAGCTGAGTAAGTACCCCGCGTATCGAAATAGGAGGCTTTGTTAGACGACGTCGCGTTCAGACGACGAAGCAAAAACGCGTTTATCTTAAGAACGACGAAGGTGTCTATACGGAATTAATTGACTAAAAAAGGTAATGAGCTCGTTTTATTTTAAGAAAATATAAATTCGCTAATTCTCATTGCACTGTCGTTCTAAAAACAGACGTCTAATTACAGCGTAAGGCGTTTCGAAGGTAAACTGAATGCTCAAATCACGGCGGGGGTGCAATGCAACAAGAAAGTGACGTGAACTTTTAGTGAAGGCAATTATCACGTCTCGTGTAAAACTTAAGAGCTTAGGTAAACAAGATGTAACCCGAAACCCGTAAACCAGTTACATTCGAGGAAAATTTCACACGATTCCCCATTTCGGATGTGACTGTCTTAAGACGATACTCGCCGGTGATTAGTATGCTTCTTGGCTTTGCGCTGAGCACGGTCTACGCCTCATTTCGTCAGCACGTGTCGAATCGCTATAAAGTTCAACGGTATCGATTGTAACGATTACGTGCTTTGATTAATGTCCAATTACACGGCCATGTTTTATAGAAGCATACTTGATCGTGTGCAGCGTCCAGACTGTTTACAAAAATTGAACAGGAAATACGTCGTTATGCATGAGGTCTTGTGCCGCTGCGGCGCGCCGCGGCTGCACGAAGACAGGAATGATCGGCGAATCCAGAACCAGAAATATCACATCTGAAATTCAGGATCAATGCAATTGAAATGCGACCCTCGGTATGTTTATTAAGTTATTATTATTTTTTTTTTGTATATTGGAGATCATGTGTTTTATAATAAGCGCGAACGTGAGATTCAGTCAGACCATTATGTCATAAGATAAGAAATATTATGTATATTCATGATTTTTTAATGCAAAAGTAAATTTTGCAGAAATAAGCAAATTTTACAATAAACAAAAGCGTAATCGGACTACATAAATCGATTGTAGTATTGTATATGCGAAACTGATATAGTATGTTTAGTTAAATATGCTAAATATATGTGTTCTGGCTCATGCACGAAAGAAAAAATAATAAAGTACGCATAAATGCACATGGTCGCAAACTATAGAAAGCAGTGCATTTACCAGTTTTCAATATTATCGATAACATATAATGTAAAAGCAAAAAATTACTTTTATATATGCATTAATTTGTATTTAAAGGTGAAGCGGATACATGACCATTTTCTTAAGGTTTCCTACTGTTTAAAAGAATCCTATTGTTATGACAATGTTTTCATAGGCTTTTATAACTTCTAAACGAAATGAGATATACTGAATTAAAAACCCGACTTTACGTAAGTAAGACATGTACAATATTGATCAAACCCTTTATCGAAATAACCAATGCTATAAATAATTTATTACATGTACCTAAAGTAAGTTGCGAATGTATTTAAAATTACCCTTTAAAAAATTTACTTTTTTATCATATCATAAATAAAACTTCTTACTCGTATTTGAGCACTTCTTTCGTTCTTTCGTTGCTACAATATCGAATATTTTTAGATAAGACTATTTGTAATTACCTTATACTAGTAAGTAATTTTAATTCAAGTAAATATACCTAATGAAAGGGAAAAAATTTTCAAATTTTTTACTGATTACTCAATTACACTCTATCCCTATGTACATTTTTCGAGACTATAAATTCGAAAGTACCTAAATGGTATCAAGACAGTAAAGTTCAGGTTTTTTTGTATTCGGGTATCAAGCGACATATGATGCTGGTATCAAATATTGACCGTGAATATATTCGTTCTCATAAAATGTTGCGCGTCTTAACGTTACTTGATACTTGAGTCTAGACATCTGAGCCTTTAAATGTCGGTAGCCTTTAAGGGATGTAGAGATCCTGATCGCAGCAAAATTGACTTTTAGGCTGCGGTCACAGATTAGTTTTCGATCTATTATTACATTGATGTTAGAAGAGTGTATAAAAACCTCATTTTACATGAGTAATACTGCAGTTCTTAACAACTGGGGTTTTTCTTAGAGAATATGAATTTTGTGCCGATTGCACTTTTCTTAAGACTACTGCCAGCGCGTTGTGCTAGATTGCAGTTTTGCATGGTTGTATAAGAAAGTAACTTATACGGGAGGTGAGTAGCATTAGTTGCACGAAAACTGCAGTGGACAGGGCAACAAGCACACATTTCTTGGAATCATTAGCATATGAAGAAAAGAACTCCTCGTACTTCTTCTGCACATGACTTCGAAAGGAACGCAGTCAGCGAGGAAGTTTTTCATCAATTGCCCCTTCTTCACAGGTAATCGCATCTGGATAAATTCCCGTTTGAGACTTTTCTTTTCCAATGGGAAGCCCATCGTGACTCCCAAAGATAGTCAAAGCGAGAATTCCGCGGCTATTTTAGTTATCTATTTTCAACTCGCTGCACAGGTGGTCGGCTCTTATCAAATGGAAGCGCTTTCCTCGCTTTTACCGAGTTGTCGATGGACTCCTTGGGCATCTCTATCTTAAGACGTCGTGCGCAGCCCTCTGATCTCAACCGGAATTAATGATCATGAAACGGTTTACTGTCATTTCCTGACTATTTCAATGTCTAAAAGTTGACAAGTGGCTCTTAGATAACAGCGAAATATACGCACTCGGAGGAAGCGATTTTGCAAATGAGCCCCAGCTAGGAAAGAATTAAAATCGGCCAACTTGAGCCACATTCAGACCGCGGCGCACTTTTAGCAGCATAGAAATGGGCCGACATAATCTTGTTCTCAATTCTTTGCGCTAGTCTCATTCGGCGACTTGCTTAATTTTCCAACACGACAATGCCCTTGAACACAGCGCTGGCTGCTCTCAACTGAGGTTTATTTTGGACGAGTTGCCCACTCGCATCGCGTCTTTGACGGAAGTTTGATAACAGCCGAGTTGTGTTGGACCAATATGTCTTAACTTTTCGGCTGCACGCTTTATTGAAGAAATCGTTAAGTTTTATTACGCAGTCATCTGCTGCACACTCGAGGCCCACGGGACGGGAAGACGCGATGCGCCTGAATCTTTATTAAATCAAAGCGAGTCAAGCAATCACAGTGTCTGCCATTGACTCTGCCAATGATCGAGAACTTCTCAAGTCGACTTTGGGTCATTTCGTTATTTGTCGCCTTTTAATAACTCCAAGAAGCGCTGCACTCGCGTGCAGTGAACCAGACAGACGGACGCGAGATTGTCACTTTAGTGCGCAATAAATCGTCCAGACACCGAAGTGACGAGGCTCGGCCAGATAAGATGGAGCCTCATTTGGGATTCTAAACACTGGCTTTCATCAGTTGAAATCACCCATTGTTACGAAGGTCCTAAAAAACGCTGAAATATTGATCAGTGATTGCTCTTTCCAGGAATCGTAAAAAGAACCTCCTTCGGTGGTCGACTCGTCATACTTTCACTCAAGCATAAAATGCTGCCTCCGGTATGGTAGCATCTCGTCTTTATTCTACATAAAATGGTAGACACTATTAATTTGACATACTTATCTCTTTCTTTTTATTATATTTATTTTATTCTCCTAAAGTGCAGGACTTATAAAAACTTCCTTGAGTATCGTGAAATAATTTAAGTTTTGCTGCACAAGGGTTAATTTATGAATTATTTTTTTCAAATATCCTTTTTGTTAATTAAGTAGGTAGGTAATAAGTTTTCAATTATAGTTTATTTTGCGGTTTTCTTGTTGTTGAAAACGTATTTTATCGCGTTTTATATAGAAGTTCTTAATTTTTACTAAGCAAACCTGTCGTAAGAAAATATCATCTATACTAGTCTCTGTAGGTTACAAATAAAAGAATCAAAATTGATTTCCGGGCATATAAATTTATTGAGGTAATCGATGAGAGGGCACAAAATTCGGCTCACCGATTTCCAGAAACTTGATTTGTAGAACAATAAACGGATAAAATATGATTTACACCAGTATTATTTTTGTATTAAATGAGTATATTTCATTAAAATATGATTTTAGAACTATAAATAATCCTCTGTCTCAGAAAAATAATAAATTTATGAGAAGAAGAAGTTAAGGAGTTCTTGTGCGTTTATTTTTATTACTTATATTCTCCTGAAAATTAACAAATCAATAACCCAAAATAGGCATCAACGTTTCTGTAAAATTTTTCTGTTAATAACAGAAACTGGCTAGATATCAAAGACTAATAGACTTTAAGATTCAATTGTGTTGGGATATATAGCATACCTATTAATTGGTAGTAAAATTGCATGAACCATAAAAACAACGTAGGTACTGATATATGAAATAGAATCAGGTACACCATAAGACCTATTGAAATATAAACTAATTCACGCAAGATTCCAATAATCTAAAACATACTAACTAAGCCCGAGACCATGAGAAATGTTCTTCTTAAAAGCAATTTTCCAAGGTAACATCCAAAGGAAAGATTCTTACACGTTTGTGCATGGGAAGCTTGACACTGACCCTAAATGATTATACTCACCTATGGCGAGTAACCCCAAAAAGCGCACTTTTGTTTTTATCAAGCCACGTTAGACATGCACAGATATCTCAGCCGCAGCCGCAGATATCGCAGCATCACGTAGCGAGCAACCAGAAACAGCGCAAATTCAATTCAATTAGAGCCGGTGTTCGATTTCAAGCCATCTTTAGAAAATAAGACATGGGCGACCGTATAAAGTAAGATACCTGCGCGGCAAATAAGAACACTTCGCGAGGTAGGTGTGCACTCGTGATTTTTTCACCGCAATTAGAATTTCAAATAGCGCCCATTAAGGATGCGGCGACATTCGGAGGCAGGAACTTTCGAAATTCTCGGGATAAAATAAAAAGTCTTCACTTACCTCATAGTCAATGGCAGCCCCTCTAGGTGTACTACTCCAGGTAATCCAGCAACAGCTGACTTGTCTTGTATGTTTTTTTTTATTTCGTAATGTAACCACAACGGGGATAATCCGGTGTATGTTAGTTAACTAAAATCGCAATTTGGACAGTCACTTTCTAAACGTATCACTTTTGGACAGGCGCGCACTCCCGGATCGCTTAGAACTGGCGTACTTTTGGCAATCCACAAAATAAGTTTCGAGTCAAACTGGTTCTCAGTTAACAAAAGATTCCTTAAGGTCCACTTTTTAGGACTTCGCGTCTATCGTAAGAATTACTTCCAGCTCACGTCGTTTGATTCATTCGAAATATTTCGGTCTATGGGATTATATCGCGGTCCCTTTTCAGACGCATTCCCCCAGAACTCCCGAACTCCCGAACACACGCATAGGCTTATCGTCGAGGGCCTTTCGTCGGGTACTTAAAATAAATTCGTCGCCTCTTGAAGAACCCGATGGTTCCCGGTCTGGGGCTGAAGGAGATTCGATCCGCGAAGGGAACTTGTCTCTCCCGTTGGCTGGGAATGACTGGCCGCGGCTCCATCTTCTTATTACTAAGTAAATCGCCGGCGAAGAGGAGCGACTCGTGCTTCATATGCTTCAGTACTTGAATCTATCGGCTGTTGGGATATTTGCCTAAGCGTGTGGCTAATGCACAATTCTTCTTGTTGTGCTTCATTCTGCTTTCGATAATTAACGAACATCCAATTAAAAGCAATTTACGCCGGTAACATGCGCTCTCCGACGCGAGCCATCCGCCGATAGGTAGGCTGAGTCGCGCAAAACCTAGTGACAGATTTCACCTCCCGATGGACGCGGGTATGCGGCCAATTTTGCATTCCTTTTACAGGAGACCCCAGTTACCACCGAGGAACACACTTCAGGGAAATATTATACCCATATTAGACGGAGAAACAGTTATTTTAATAAAAATCTCATACCATTCCAAAGACGACAACGTCTCAAGACATCAACGCTGCGCGAAATGAACCCCTTAAGCGCGACCTTCATCATCAGTTAATTTACGGTCTTTGCAATTCCTTCTGTAGTAGCGCTTAAAACAACCGGAAGTGGGAGTGGGTCAAGCAATTAATGGCTCTTTTAAGTTGGCTGGGGCTTAATACAACTCGGATTAAAAGAAGACATTAAAAACGAAACAAATTTATTTTATTACTAGACGTGAAATAATTTGCTCAAAGTACAAGCCGTAAACATTTATATGAATGTGACTATGAATACCTATAAATCTAACTGAGCAGGACAAAAAAGGTTAGATTTAATATGCAGACACAGTTCATTTCTAATATATGTATACTATACAACATACAGGTAATTCATGTACAGAAATATTCTAGTTTTAGACAAATTATAGTTAAACATACTTACTTTTCATACCCATCAACTTATTTCGACAGGAATCAAACGCTATCTTTGTATCCTGTCCATAGTGCGAACTCTTTAATTAATAAATAATGGTCCTTACTTCATGCATAATTTAACAAAGAAATACATCTTCTAACAAAAAGGCATTAATTTTTCTATTCGAAGATCTTACATTATTATTTATGTAAATGAGAGTGTTGTATTCACCTTCATGCAAAAGTTGAGTAATACTTGTATATTTCGAGTATCGCATTGCGTGATGTTATTGTATTCTATTTTCTATTCAGATTCAGCCATAACAAATAGCTAAATCATTAAGCCCGTCACTCATGTGTTCAGCGCAATAATCCCAGACAAGTTTTTAATTAACAAGCACCAAAGGCGAGTAATATAGAAGTTCATCTCTAGTCGCAAGTGCTCGAAATCTAGCAAGTTGCTTGACATTCAAATCTTGCTTTTCTGTCGTATTGGACTAAATAACTAAAATTATTGACACGCTCATAGATAAACCTATCATGTGGAGTCATTGTTTGCATTGTATAAATTTATATAATCAAAAATAGTACTCAAATAATGTGGGTCACTTATAATTTTTAAAATTGAAAGATAGTACAAAATTCGTTATATTTAGTATTGAAGGAAAATTTTTTTTTTTTCGTATTTTAAAGATATTTTTAGAACCTCAAACTACTTGTTTAACCTTTGACGGGTTTGCTGACAATTAAACACGTTTCAAAGAAAAATATGCATTACTTTATTATTATTTAAAAAATCCTAATTACACTAAAAGCTAACATCTAAATTAAAATATTACATTTTAGTTTTCTACTGAGGTTTAAAAACCCAATTATAAGAATAAATTATGTTAAGATCTGTTGGGAATATATTATTATAGATAAATGAACTTAAATTTTGATTCTAATTATAAGATTCCTAGATATTATAACTATCAGCATTTAATTATAATATTTCTAATCGCGTACAGTCTGAAAGCTGATTATTGGTCGTGCTAATTTCGCCTAAAAGTGAGTAATAATTCCACTACATTGAACTTTCTAACTTTAAAGTAGAGCACACTTCTAGTAATTGAATTCGGTGTTATCTGAGACATGAACCTAGCACTCAAGATCAGTGCAGTGAAGATACATCCGCCTTGACTGATCGAAGAAGCCTTCTTAAGAGAGTTGCTTCGGTACCTAGGTTTTTCGAGGCTCTCTTCAGTGGTAGAATGTGGGAGTAGGATGGTGGTGTGTGACACCACGCACCTATGTTTTTACGCAGACACTCAATGCCAAAGATCGCACACATCCAGCGGGCGAGCTCTCGCTGTGGTGCAAAGTATCTGAAATGCAGTCGCGACTGTTCGGAACTGGCTGGATCGCTGGGTTCTTCAGTTCAGTCGAGTCGAGCGTCAACAGGTGTGCAAAGCGGTTTTCGCGTAGTAGCTAGAGCCCAAAAGTAAATTTAGTGATACCTGGGAGGGGACAGAAGTTATCAAATCTTATCTGCGGTGATAAAGAAGTTTCATTCGCGGGTGAATTCATTTTCGTGGTTGGACAGTGTGTTATCCAGGTTCAGTGGAATATTACTAACTGGTGATCTGCAATCAACTTCACAGCAGTTAAAGCCACATCCATTGGGTAAGTTCCCCTCACTTTACCAGGATTTTATGGGTCCTGGCTTGGCTCAAAGATTCACCTTGGTCCACCTTTGGCCTCAGGTAAATTTCGATCACTCGACGATCGTCGCCAGCAGAGCGCAAAGGGTTTGAAGCGTGATTTCAAGTTCCATGATGAAATATGTGCTATAAATCTTCCTACTTAGTATGCGTGACTGTTTCTTGGTGTCAGTGTGATTTTCGCTTTAGCATTTACGAGAGCTCACAGCTGGGCCGTGACGGTGTGTTATGTCTGACACTTTTCGCGGTGCACTGTATCTCCTCTGGCACACAAGATGCACTTCCAAATTCGAAAATCTTAGAACAAAAGGCTAGCCTCCATGTTTGGCTGTATTTACCGTTAACAGGTACCCAGACAGTCTTATTTGGCTGCAACTATTTGCTTTGGACGGGAAACCTCCGTGTTTCACTTCTACCTGGTGGTCTTAAAGAAGAACCACCGACGAAATGACATTTCTCGACGCCATTTATGACCTCACCGTGTTAAAATCGTACCGTCTTGAGTCATGCCTTTGATTCCAGTGTTTACTTTTCTTTTTTATGGGTTTACTTTTCGCAGATAAAAATCCCCAGTGGGAGTGCCTAAAGCCTGAATACTAACTGCTCTGACTTCAAGTCGTTAAAAGGCTTTCTAGGCCAGGTTATCTTATTCGTCTAGAACACTTAGCTAATCGGTTGCTATTATATCTCGCTGGTGCCCTATTAACATATGACGTCTACCTGCTTTGCATACAAGAAGCAAATGTGGTATCTGAAGTATGGAATTTATATCTCCAAAACTATCCGATTTTGAACAAGCTTTGAAGAGCATATATGTATCTAATTTGCATGGAGATTTTCGATTTTATGCAAATTGCACCAGCCGACGCGTATATAATTTTTTTGACGCCATTTTGACAGTCTAAGTGATCGCAAAACAAAACTCACATGGTGTGCTCAATGTGTTTATTAATTTCAATTTTTGTCTTGTTTGACTTTTCCATCTGAGGAACTTGAAATTGGGTATATCACATGAGCTAATCGGACAGTGATAATCACAAGTAGTGCTGCCAGGTGTTTCTATTTCAAAATTAAATTGGAACTGATATCTAGTATTATACTCTAATGTCAAAAGCTCCTTTTGAAGATTACTTGCTTACAGCAAATCTTATATAACATACAAAAATTTGAAAGGATGTAACATTAAAAGGAGATTTATTTTTCAGGCTATCTATAAAATCCAACATAAATCTACAACAAATTATTACACGCTAAACTCCAGCATTTTGCAAAGATATCTTATAATAAATATAATCACAAAATGAAATGTGATACAATACGTAAGTTTGGTATTCACTTCACGTTTATTTAAATTTATTTTATTAGAGAGTAGATGATAAATATGAACTTTAATAATGTTGTAAGATTAAAACAACATTTCAAGCATTGTAATTTAATACTATGCTTGTTCTCAGCTATTTATGTTTTTCAAATGTAAATTGAAATGCCAAAGTCAGGTTTAATTTAAATTTGAAAAAATAAATTTCACTCTATCAAAGAAATATTTTCGATATATAAAATTTTGCAAAATTCGCAGCTCCCAGACATACCAGTTATTAAAGCCTTATAAAATACAGACACCTACTTGAACATCGAATGCCAATGAAATGATGCAAGATACGCACCATCAATATCTATTTCTGATATTGTAGATTTAATTTAGCAATTCCATTTTCCATAAAGCGTTCTCGAATCCATGTTCTGCTTGTATGGCGCTATGAATATCAATTTATTATAAAAAAATGTTGTCGGGCACAGACACGAAATAATCTTGAACGGGCGGCGTCATCGCACCCTCGATCGAGAACATTAAAGAAAAATCAAAGATCGCAAAACGAATGTTTTAACTGCCAAAGCGATCAGTTGTAAGTTAGCATTTTGCTTTGCTAAAAAATCGCAATAAGATCTCGCAAAAATTACTCTAAAGTGCGCTACTACGTGCACTTCTGGACTTGAATGGTAATAGATCGAATATTTACCTTTCGTTAAGTGCTCTCGGGAGGTGAAAAGTAATTTGTGGATTTTTCCTCTTGTGATACTCCACACTCATTACATTTAATAGAGATCAGGGTAGGGAAACTTATTTCGTGAAGCACGATTTCTTTGTGGTTTCGTCCCACCGCTGCCGCCGCGTTGCCCGCCACAGAAGGTAGCACATGGATGCAAATTGCGAATAAGCAACGTGTGAAAGCTACAAATCGAATGCAAAAATAAATTGGAACAGTTAATAAGTAGTACTTAATTAACTGACGAAAACCGAACCAAACTATTTGGAGTCCATCGAATACGATTTGGCATAATTCGAAAAAATTTAGGGTAATTTTTAATTATAAGTTTAAAACCTTGTTAAAATAAATAAAATTAATAGTTTTCAAGAGATACAAATAACATATTAATGAGAATTGAAATATTTTCAAAATTAAAATGATCATTTGAATTAATAACATTGTATAAATAAAACGAAAAAAAATTTTGCCTTCATTTAGACCGAGGAAAACCGAGCTCTTCAAAATTCATGAGATAAGCACACAAATTTCGCAATGTTGAACATTGCTCCTGTTATAAACTTAATTATAGCGTATTCATTAAATCGTTTAATATCTATACGTGCGTCACAGAAGTATCTAATGTTAGAATACTCAATGATTACCCTATAAGTAATCTTTTTTTATAAACAATTTTCTTGCTGTAAATAAAAACGATTGATAAATCGATCTCATTTTTAACTAGGTACATCTAAATGTACATATACATAAACATACTACCCATTGAGAACATTTTTCGGTCACATTTTATTTCGTTTATATAATATTTATAATATTATTAATTAAAAGCGGTGTTTTATGATATATCGAACACTAAAGTCCACTTTTCCTATTACTTTATTTTATTTTTAAATGAGCAGTTATTTAAAATAATTAGGTTAATTTATTTTGAAATAAAATTTTTATTTGAAATAAACCTGCATAACTTTATATGTACAATGGCGCACTTTATCTTTATCTCTTTTTGAACAAATGTTAAAATTCAACAAAAAGCATATACCATAAAGCAGTTTAACTACTCAGTTTTACGTGGATATTGAAAAAGTAATAGGGTAAAATTTGCAGTCGTTGTTAAGTTAATACGTTTCAAAACTGGTTATTAAAATAAAAACAATAGTTTTTTATGAAGAACGAATTATTGAATGATAATTTATATTTACAAATTGTTCCTAAAAATAGATTGTACCAAAACTACATATAACTTCTTTTTAAAAAATGATACAATTATTGTCGAAAAGGTAAAGAAATTACGCCAGAGTTAATTTAAAAGAATTGCGGGGAAAATTCTTTAAAGAGCAATTTCTGCTTTATAAATATGAAACAAGCAAAATATTCGTACCATTTGCTTCAATCTATATAGTAGTCTGAAAATTGTTCATTAAATATTGGTTAGTAACTGATAAAATAACAACTTAAGTATAGTACTTAAATGCTCTTCAAACTATCATTTTTTCTATTGTCTACTAAAATACGTCATAAGTGCTTTGCTGATCATTTAGCGGCTTATGTTTTTCTTTTGCCAAAAACGTTTGTTATTGTAATTGAAATAGAAGATACACAATTGAAGACAAAAACATCGCCATTTTCGTTGCCACGTTTGTCGTTTACGTCATTTGGTGAACTTTGTAGGTAGGTATTTACATTTTTAAAATCCAGTTCATTCATGCACAAACTTCTAGTTTTAATTACTATATACGTACATATTTTTCTTTGGGATAATATTTTCGGCATTATTTTTATAGACTTATCCCAAAAGGTAAAAGCGATACTGAGCGAATCAAACGACTTGAACCCTTGCGTCTGTATATGTTCTTTCTATTTTAAAGACTTGTTTGCGGAATTTTAAAATCTCTATTGATTCATTTTAAATAGGTAAAGCCAAAATGAGATATATCTCTCTTAATGGACAACTAACTCCTTTTAAAGTAAAGTGAACTGCGCGGATGCATTATTCCATATTGGTTCCTAAGAAAATTTCGTCGTTACTATTAAAGAAATTATAAACTATAGAACTGTCTTTTGCCTATAAAAAAAATGTCTAATTTAATTGACAGCAAAAACTTTTAAGATTTAACTTTATTTTGAATACTTTGCCCAAATAGAATACAAAACAAACAATCATTTCTCCAATTTTCACTGAATTAAAAAATGTTTATACCTTATGAACATTCCGCATATAGTAGAACATAAAAATGTTTCGCAACATAAACCATGAAAGATGAACAGCAATATTTACACAAATGTTCGAGAGAAGCAGAGGTTAATGTTCTTATGAAGTGTTACAATGAAAAGCTTCGGACATTTTAAATCTTGAACAGATGTTTTCCTCAAACTTGTATTCATTGGTAAAAAACTATATACTATCAATTTTATCTTGTTCTCTTCTTTACAGTATTCAAATTTAAGATATTTCTTGCTAAAGCGTTTTATTGAAAAAATGTGAAAACCCAGTGGGGAATTCCATTGCAATGTAGCGCGAAGATATGTTTTGATGCAAATGGTTATTCTGAAAAAGTTATAGGGAAGTTTTGAGAGGGGAAAACCAGGAGGTGCTGAATTTGTAGTGTGTACTGGCAAATTTTTATTAACTCCTTTTTTTAGCAACATTTAACCACTTTTTATTTGACCATGGAAAAGAAGTTCGGCAATTCCTTCTTAACTTATTTATAGGTAACATTTAACTTTTAAAAAAAAGGTGAAGTCACTTCCTCCATATGCCCAAGATGCAACCGCACGTGTGGTTAATTTACCCGCATCACATGGCTTGCAAAACCGTCGGAGGGTGCTATTTTCTGGAACCTGTTTCCGAAGTGCAGATGTCACTCATTTCTTAAGCATGAGGACCAACTACCTCCGCGGCCTCTTTAAGACGGAGAAAAAATGCCACCAGTTGCAGGCACCTTTCAGCCAGGGCATGAATGTCTTATTTTTAATAAAAAAGGCACTCCTGTGACGTCTCAAGTTTTTCTGGTTGTGTTTACCAAGGTGTGTCGTTTTATCGAAAGGGGAACTTAACTTACATATGCAGGTAATCTACTGCGCCAGCGAAAATGAATTTTATTTTCCGGACTTTGAACGCAATAACTTTGAATTATGAACTCTGCTTGCTGCTCCAGCAGAAAGTTTTCTTTACTGGGCTCTTTCGAGTCTCATAAACGCCGCATACAAGTGTCGGCCATCGTCTTCAAGAAGTGCGTGGGAAGTTAACATAGTGCAGGTAAAGCTGCGCAACTTAATGACGTGTTTGTAGCAATAGAGGTTAACACGGCCACAACTCCTTTGTGGTGATCATATCCACTTTGAAAAGTTAGATCGAGTTAGTCATCCGCTTTTAATTTCCTCATGGGCTGTCTGAGTTTAAAATTGCTCTCGAAAGGTACGCTATTGGAAATCACCGGCTACTCACTCCTGCGTAGATTTCCAGTTTGCGTCAACTGAGTTAATGTGACAACAATAAACGAGTAATGGAAGCGTTTCAATCTACATACTCGAGAAACCTATTTCACCTTGAAGAGACGCCAGGTAGGTAAGTGAGTGATGGTTGTGTGGCCGCACATGGAAACATTAACGCTGATCTTTCGATCTTCGTCTAGCCAGGGGTTAAATACCCTGCACTTTCGTTCAAGGGATTCTTTTTCGTTTCTTCTTTTTTGGAATAGAATTGCATACGTTCCTATTTTATTACTTCCTTACTTTCAGGACGTTAATAAACCCGAACAAAATAGTTTATGATCTATATTTCACTTCAATTAAAAAATGAAACATAAGCAACTTTTAATATTATTTAAAACATGCATTAAATCCTTACATATCTATGTATATCACTTATTCAAATACTTCCATTTTTACAAAGATTCGGAATTTACTCAAAATGGCTAATGAAGAATTGTAGTGAAACGTTTAAAATATGAAAACTTGACCCTGTTTTGTCGCAATTTTTAGTACATACATATATTAGCTTAAAGCTTACTTGGAAATCGTAAACTTAAAATTTGTCTACAATTTTTGCAATAATAAAAATATAACAAACGTGCATATTGTTAATTGAAATAAAATTTTGTTAAGTTTATTATAAAAGACAACATGATCGAGATTTCAATTTGTTATTCCTGGAGATTAACTAAAATTCACAGCTTTGAATCAGTTGAACAACTAAAACTCGTATTTATTTTTAAATTGCAAGCATTCTATCATATTTTTTTCCTTTTCAAGTAAATCAACAATCTTTAGGTAATGATTATTTTTAAGAATAATAAATTACAATCTGTTTGATATTGTCTGGGTTTACTATAAGTATGTATAAGAATTACAACTGCAGAAGGTTATTGAATGAAATCTGGGTATGCAGCAAAAATTTCTTTTTGTTTAATATTTTTGCAACTTGTAAAAGAACAATTTTTGACTTAGACATAATGATGACAATGGCTTCTAGCAAACGAAAAAATTAAATTTGCATACAGTACATATTTTAAAAGAAAAAAATTTTGCATTGTGTAAGCTTAGTTGTAGATTTATACTGTTCGATTGTCAAATTAAATATACATGACGCAACTCATGTAATATCTCATCGATTTAATAGCCGCAAAGCCAAAAAGAACCTGTTCGTTATTCCAAGTTAAACAATCAACCTTGAGCAAGTAACCATCCTGCACCATTTCCTGTGCAATAAAGAGTTAAA
The DNA here is from genome assembly GCA_959613345.1 of Tolmerus cingulatus. NCBI lineage: Eukaryota > Metazoa > Arthropoda > Insecta > Diptera > Asilidae > Tolmerus > Tolmerus cingulatus. The sequence continues at coordinate 6,611,566 of OY390708.1, forward strand.
AAAAAGAGTATGCGAACATCGTCCGATTCTCGCCCTAGGTCGATCATTCATCAATTGATGTGTTTAATAAATTTGTCAAAAGTGAAAAGAATCCATTAAATTTTTTCCCCTCTCATTTTGTACAAATCATCGACCGTATTGAGCTTGGATGCGACCTCCCACATTTGTTTTATTTCCGCTCTGCCCCTATTCAGACAAAATCCAACTGAGCCGTCAGCTACCGGTTACAACGTGACGCCTGCTCGTTACCAATGGGAGTTTACAGTCGACTGACTTTATGCTTGACAGCTTCTGTAGAATAGCAAATGATAATGTATTTATTCCTGGAGCCATCGCCGTGAACGCGACCCGGGAATTCGTCTAACAAAAAGTGAAAATCTCAACAGTCGAAGAGTTTTAAACTTTTAACGCTTGAGGCTATTTGGGTACCAAATCAGATCTCACTATGAGGACATAATTTAAAAGTTCGTTGCTTTTTCGTCTATTTTCTACTATCGAAAATTCAATAAGGTGTGAACAACGCGAAAATCGCCCCAGGGCAACTTAATTGAGGAATCACAGACGGCTAGCCTACTAACGAAGAGTGAAGATCAAAACGCGTTGTCCCATGAAGTGGGTTATTCGCTCGAAATTTCTAGCATTGAGAGTTTCTTAAACTTAGCTGCCACTCGGAGGTCACTAGTGACTCGAGTGATGTCACTTGAGGTTACTTACGAAAATAACGCGATTATTTTCATAAATGGCTTTAATACAATCGCGAAACCGCCTTGGAAAAGCTCGCTTAATTCTTAGAATAAATGCAAAATCCATTTGTGTTCGATTGGTACGAATTAGCAACAAACCAGAGAACATGTGATTTTTGGTTCTGGTCGATTGAGACCGCGTAAAGTATTTAAGGCCAGCAATGTGTCAATCATCTCTAATTGTTTTCGGCTTTGTGTGTGCATGTTTTTTTAATGTATTAATTTTAATATTTAATTTTTCTGGGTACCAAGTTACCTAACAGCCTAATACAAATTTTTTATAAGAATTAAGTCCGCAACGGATTATGTTGATAATTTCTATACTTTAAAACAAATTTTTTCCAAACTTTATTTCTTTCGCATTTCGAATAGTTGGCGACGTTTTGGTTACAACAAATTTAAAACTTTTTTCAAATTAAAAGTAGTTGCATAAAAATATTTTCGCGATCGTGGTATAACAGGCACAGATTTCAATGATAAAAGAAATACAATTCACCTGTAGTAGAATATTTCTATAATTATTATAATTTAAAATTTTTTTTATAAATATATTACATCACTAGCAATCTATTTATTCTCGCAAATCCAATTAAAGCTTCACTATTCTAAACTTTAAGAAATTCTCTCTGTTTAATGAATAACGCCTGATTACAATTATATTGTAACTAGTTAACCTTGAAGCGATTAACACCTTTAGTATAGTTGATATTAAACATTCAAAGCAATGCAGTGATAAGGTGTTCTTCGCCTCGAAAGATGTGCAAATGTCGCCGCGTATTTGTGATGTCAAGTATTAGAAATTCACCTTAACTGGGTGTGCCCCAGAGTAAAGAAAACGTGCGAAAACGTCATTTTCATTTTTCATATTTCCGGGCATATTTTTAGTTTTAAAAATAAACGAAATTTTTTCACTGATATGAAGACGAATTTCACACCTTAGGGAGCTGCACGTCGAAAGCGAATTGCATATTCTTTATGATATTAACAAAAATATAAGTATGTCTTGAACATTTATTAACGAATAATCAATAGCTCTGAAGTGACCTTTCCAATAAGAATAATTGTTTTTAATAATATGGTATGAACTATAAACGAAATAATGAAGTATTAATCTTACTAAGTTTTAGCATAAAATTATAGAATTTGGTATATTACGGATTATGCAATAATTTATAATTGCTTTGAGAAACTAAAAAATAGGCTAAATTTAATTTATTGGAACAACCGGCGATGAAGACATTTTTAAAAAACTGTCTTGTCATTGTTAATGTACCATTAATAAACAATTTCACGGTTCTATTTTTGGATTGCCTTTGCGATGGTATATAAAATGGTTTTACGCCAAATAAGCAGTAGTAATTAATCTTTTTTTTATTTTTCCATATCTTTAAAATTAAAGTCATCGCGAGTTAGCTTCGCATTATTCATGCAACACCCAAAATTCCTATTTGTATGTACTTATATCATAAATGAAATAGAATCATGACTGCCCAACCGTGAACTCTTTTGTCCAAAACACTTAAAAAAGACATATTAGTTTTTAGTCAAATATTGTATTATTTCATTTTTATATCTAAAATTTTAAATCTTATTAAATGTCCTTAAATTTGGAAATTGATGGGTTATTTCCAAGAATCTCAATCCCTAGAATTTTGTGTTTTTGAAGGTCGTCTCTCCAATTTCTTGATTTATTAATGCCAGAGCTGTTCCTTTCTTTAACTCTGTGGAATTGCTAAGAATTCTTAAATTAAGGCGTTCATATTTTCATCCAAATGCAACGAAGGTTCTTGGAAATTGTTGCACAAATTGACCTTCTTGGAAACTTGTCCATGACTGATGTCCCTATGCTAATTAATCTCTGATTCATTAACAAATAAGATTAATGTAGCGAAATTCAATAGCCAATAAATAGCATCAAATTCAGTGAGACCACTTTAGGTTTGTTACTTATTTGATTACAATTAACGTTTATCACTTTATTTGATTTATAATATAAAATCTCCAGAAAGTGCTTATGGTTGAATTGTTTGCAAATGTTACGGGAAATTGTCGGTCACATAAAGACACGTATGTCTGATAATGGACAACCTTCAAGAGTCATCGATAAATTGCGCCTACGATGTTTATATTCAAATTGTGAGCCCCTCTCGACACCAATACTTCGGCTTAAGCACGGCTTGCCGGTGTGGAGTTGATTCGTTCACTTTGTTTAGTTAATCTCTAGATTATTATAACTCTATTGTTTCTCCTCAAGTGTGATCAAAGGGTCCACATCTGGAAGAAAAATTTAATTTGATATTAATATGACACATTGTACTAACATTTTAATAACGCTTTTCGATAAGTAGTGGACTTTGGAATCTTGGCTTATAAAATATATCATATTTTTAGTAATTGTAATTCTACTTATGCACAGCAACTGCGTAATTAATTTATTGCACTTGGGGCTCTGCCAAATGGCGTAGGATGAGTTCTAAGATGCAAATTAACAATTAAACGCTTACTCTTCACTTATTAGTTCTTTCATTCGTTTGACAAATAATTGTTCAAACTGTTATAGTCCAAGTAATATAATAAATAACTTATTAAAACTATAATTTTTGGTTAGGTAAACCAAAACGTTTCTTTAACATTTCAGAACACCTACAATTTCGGATTCAGACTTGCGTTTGTGAAGGCAGACCGAGTTATGAAACATTGATCTTCATATTTCACAATTTTATGGAAAATGTCGGTCGCTTAATGTGCTTATTTCATTTTATGTTTAAAGTTGTAAGTGCCACTTCTAACGACGGCGAAAAGATTAAAAGATAAGAATTCTGCAAAAATGTCAACAAATTAGTTTTCTCACCTATTTCTGGAAATATACGCGTTTTACGTAGATATACCATATTAACACTACAAATTGTTTATACGATAAGTCATGTGTTCTCAGAATAATTAGCCACTTTTTATCTTGCTTTAAAATTCAGATATGAAGTCATCGTAAGCTTTTTACATTACAATCATTATGATTTCTGATTAAGAAATCAAATTACAATTATGAATAAGTAACTAAAACAATTATCAGTTTAATATAAATATAAATTAGTATTCAATAGAAAATTTTGTATTTGTCTAATATTTACCTACCGAAACAATCGTTTTGTCACTTTCGTTTATATCTGCCTATCTTTCATAACCTTTCAGCAAATTGACTAGACTTTCGATAAAGTTACCGAAATAGCATTGCGTTTGACAAAATACGAACAATAATAAAATATTCCTTGATTTAACGAAATAATTTGATTAATCGTGACTAACGTTTACCAAAATCTTTGTACAAGTATTAAGAGATAATAACTGTGGCGACTAATTTGAGTTTAAAGTACGAATTTTGTTTTAGATTATTGATTTCTTACTATTTCTTAACACATTCTTTCTTCCGTCAAGAAGTGTTATGACCTGGACAAAATTTTGTATCAACAATACACTCAGTTTAGTCGTCCATTTTGCATCTCAGCTTACCTGTTTTATCTTATCGAGGTTTTATCGAATTTCAAAGCAGACTGAGCACATACACAGCTGAATCCAAAGATAAATAAAGGTGTAAACACAACCGCCGCTTTCTAAAGTTCTTTAACAGTCTCTAATTATCCGGACACGTAATGAAACAGAATTCATTTGGTGCCTACTGTGCCTATACTTGATTTTTGTTGTATTAAACATAGTATAAGTTTATTTTAGAAATACTAATACTTTAAAGCATTGTAGGCGGATACATCGATTTTAGTATAATCAATTTTGAACGGCTTCATATCTTAAAATTATCACGTTTGTAGAAAGCGAGCACTTCTGGAATAAATATCGTGTACATTGACATTAAATTTGCAAAAATTGTGCACTATGAACAGATATTGCAAAGAGAAAACATCGCAATCCAACGCAACCAAATACCCTTTGAGTTCGTTATCAATTGTGGGCAATAAATTTTATTCTATGTAAGAGCGCTCAACGTTACACAAAATCGGATCTATTGTTCTATTTTTTTTACTTGATCTACATTTACGCAGAATGTTATCAATGGACTCCTCTACCAAATGAAAAATCCCCAAAGCAGGAATTTTCAATAATTCTTTATCTTACGCTCAATGTGATAACGCACTTATAAAAACACAAAAATACTTCGATCTAATAAAACTAATCGTGTGATTGATTGGCGGCTGCTACAGAAGTTAAATCATTTGAACTGCTAAAGGCAAGTGAGAGGTAAAAAATAAATGTATTAGTTTAAATTACATGGACTACAAGTTGCTTCTTCTTAAAAAACTGGATTTATTTTTAAACTTTATACTAAATTTAAGCTAAGTTGTTTTCTGTATAGAGAAAGTGCGCAAATTGATTTTGTGTAGCTTAGAGGAGAATAGTAATCCAATACAGAGTAAAAAATAAATTTGCACAATCCTATGGAATGAATTAATCGGATTAAGTGCGTCGTCGATAACTGCTATTAATCATTTTCTAAAGTTTTATTGCTCCAATAGCCTTGTTTCAATTTTCCACAAATACATATCAAAATATTTATCATTCATTGACTTCGGTCAACTTTATACAAAATCTCGAAATCTAATTTAGATCTTAAACTATTTTATACATCTAGATGAATAATGCAGTAGCAGTTACGATGACAAGTTATATCTTCTCCAATAAGAATACCACATTTTCTAAAATTTGGTCATATTTGTCTCCTTCGATATTAACAACTAAATAGTAATGAAAAATTCTTTCTCAAATACTTATTTAATAAAGTTGTTTCATGTCTTTGTTGACAATCAAATTGATTGATTACTATTATTGCTATTATAGTTAAAAACTTGTTACGAAATAAATTTAAAAAATTAGTTTATGTATGCATTTTACTCAATTTTGACTCAATATATATCTTTTATTTCAGTGCAATGGGTACCCAGTTATGGCTGGAGTTACTCATAGTAGTCCTAGTGGCTACTTTGATAGAATCTTCACCAAAAGAAACAAATTTAATACACGATGATGATAATAAAATCGATAACCATTTGCCAAGAGGTTTGGATCCGAAATATAATAAAATGCTTCCATATCCACCTGAATTAGAGAAATTGAGGCCGACATTAAATCATCCAACTACATCTGCACCAAAAATTGAGAAGAAAGAAACTACGAAGTTACCCCTAGCAGATGATCCAAGGTATGTTTTCAATGATTTAAAAATAATAATAATAATAATAAAATTAACTGAAATTATTATAGATTCAATAAAATGTTGCCTGAAGCTAACATGCTGAAAGATGGATCTAGCGAAGATGATGATTACGACTATGATTATGATTCAGATTACTATGGAGATGAAGATAATAAAACTTCGACGACTGAAAAGCCATCTCAAGAAAAACTGAAGCCAATTAAGGGTGATGATAAGGTAACAAGCCCTAACGCATAAATAATTTTTGAAATAAAATGTCTAATGCTGCATTAAGTGGTTGCCGTAGGAATTTTTCTTTTACGAGGCACAAGAAGAATGTTCTTACCATTTCATGCAAATATTTATTATTTATGATTTCAAGCATTGTGGATCCAACTCAAACAGAGTAATTATAGCTACAGAAATTTGTATGATAACAGCTGGAATGAAATATAAACCGAAATATAGAAAGCAGTGGTATCTATCATATTTTGATGCGTTCCAGAAGTATGGCTATTATTAGATTTTTTTGAGTTCGCCAATTTAAATTATGAATTTTCTTCAGTTTTGCACCTCAATCAAATATTATCTTATTAAACGCGGATAAAGTTGTTATCAGAAAGAGGAAGTTCAGTTTTTGAATTATTTAAAAAAATGTATGTTCTCTCCAGAGTTTTTTTAACCCGCATACATTAAAGTATTTTTGTGATTAAAAAAGTACTAATTTTGAAATATGTTCGATATTTCGGTGCCACTTTTCACTTACATGGATATTTCTTCACCATAGAAATTAAAAAATATTTTGACCATTCTTTCAACGATTAAATTAATAATTTTTTAGTTTTAACATTGTATACAAAATATGATAAAAATTACTCTTTAAGGAAATTATTAGTTTGCAGGACTATTACAAAAATTTCATTTGTTTTGAATATTTAGATTGAACCTCCAAAGGATGAAAAGCAAAACGACCTCAAAAACGATGGAGATGGCATAGATGACGATGAAATCGATGATATTGAAGATCATGAAGAAATTCTCTACAGCAAAAATGTTCCATGCCCTAGAGATTGCATCTGTGCCAGAAATGTTAATAGCTATATGGTCGCTACATGTAGCAGGTAAATTATTACAAATTCACCACCGTAAGTGAACTTAATTAATTTGTTTTTCAAAGACTCGACGCCGATGTACAAAAGTTCGGCTTGGATATTACAGATCTTGTTGTAGTTGATGTCGGACCAAAATATCCAATCCTTCTTGGCCCAGATTTTTTCGCGAAAATCGGCTTGAAATATGTATCTTCTATAAAAATTTCAAATTGCACAATTGAATACATTCATCCAGCCGCTTTTCATGGATTAGAAGAGTTGTACTCAGTGAACCTTACTAACGTTGGATTAACTCAAATAAACCCAGATACATTTGCTCAGAATAAGGCATTACGTTTGCTGACGATTTCTGGAAATGATTTCAGTGAAATGTCGAAGAAGGAATCTCCAAATTCGCACTACTTGCTTAAGGTTAGTTATTGTTAAAAACATGTAAAAAATGTGTCTAATTTTTCAAACAGTCTTCCAGTATTGAAGAGCTTGACCTTTCTAAAAACAATTTGAAGGAACTTACTCCAACTGCATTCAATGAGCTTTCCAACATTGTGTACATTAATCTAGCTCAAAACAACTTACAAAACTTACCGGAAACGATATTTAAAAAAGTCGACACTCTGGAAGAACTTGATCTTTCGTACAATTCTCTCAAAACCCTTCCACAGCATATTTTTAACAAAACTGCTCTAGCAATTCTTCATTTGAAGTACAACGAAATAGTTTCCGACCTGAAGTTTGGAACAAGTGATCTTCAACAACTGGACTTGAGCTTCAATAACATTAAACATGTGAACAACCAAATGTTCAGTAAAATGGAAGGTCTTACGAACTTAAATTTGAAAGGAAACGGTCTTACTAAAATACTACCGGACTCTTTGTTATCTCTTCGCAACCTCAGACATATCGACTTATCGATTAACGACCTGGAGCAGGTCTCCTCATTGCTGTTCTACAAAAATCCAGAACTCGATGTCATTCGTTTGAATGACAACCCTCGTCTTACACAGCTGCCTCCAGATGGATTCCAGAGCTTTACTAAAGAATTTAATGTATACCTTTTCGACGTCTCAAATTGTGCAATCGGCGCATTGGGGCACAAAACTTTCTCCACCATGCCTCATTTAACCACATTGAAATTAGCTTGGAACAATATAAATAATTTGGACAAAACCACTTTCAACTACTCCGACAAGTTAACCGAGCTTGACCTCAGCAATAATCTTATTATGAAGTTAGACGATCTTATGTTCTTGCATAATCGGGCACTTACTAGGCTTAATCTGGCTGGAAACCCCATCAAGAAACTCTCAGCAAAACTGTTCCTTCCTTTGAACAACTTAAAGGAGTTAGATGTGAGCGAATGTGAGCTGCACACACTTATTTCCGACAACTACTATGGAATTGACTCCAGATTTAAATTCTACGAATCACTGCGCTACTTCAATGCTTCGTTTAATCAAATCCGAAAGGTAGCTAAGGAGGATATTCGATACTTCAAAAATCTGAGAACCCTTGATGTTTCCAACAATCCTCTTAAATGTAACGAAGATTTCAAGGAATTGATGAAGTACTTGGGCAGGAAGAATATTGTCTCAGGAAAGATACCAACTAACATGAACCTCGACGATACCGTGGATATTACTTTACAAACAGCTCAAACATGGGACGAACTCGCCAAGAGTGTGTGCAAGAGAGTCACTGATGCATTCAATCCTTCTCAAGAAGTCACCACGACTGAGAAACCAACACCGACACCAATCGAAAAGAAGGTTCTCAACGAAGCAAAGGAAGACATTGATGAAGACACAAGCCTTGGTGAAGATGAAGATGATCAAGGTGACGAAGAAGACGGTGACTACGATGACGATTATGATGAAGAAGACCAAGATGAAGAGGAAGATATCGACTTAAACGAGAAACAGCCAACGATTAAGGACAAGGGTGTTTTCGTCGATGAAGTTAACATCTTAAAAGAAACCGAAGATAAATTCCTTAGAGGTAAGAGATTTAAAAATTAGTTTTAGTTTTAAATAAAATTGATAAATTGTTCCAGAGAAACTGTCTGATGACGATGAGGAGGTTGTAATTCAACGAGGCACGATCTACTTCACCAGCTACAATTTCCTTTGGCCGATCCTCATAATAATTTTAGGAGTGACAATCCTTCTTCTAGCCATCGCTAAGATCGTCTCACTCATGATGAGAAAACGAGGCGAGCGTTACAGACAAGCTATCTTAGCGTCGAAGAATTCAATTGTCTATCAAAAACTGTCTGAAGATATAACTCCAAAAACCCCGAAAGTTCACCGATATGAGCGCATTAACCAAGTTTAAAAGCATTATACCCGTAGTTTAAGTAAGATTATCTACGATAGTTTCTACTAATTGCTGCAGCGCCTTGAGGAGCTGGTGCTGAGCAAGTCCAGCAAGAACGTACTTAATATTAGCAACTAACCACAACGTACCGATCAGTCTTTTCATCTTTAAGTCCAGCAGCTGAGCCGTTGTTAATCGACAAAATGGTAAGTAGATTTAAAGGCTACTAAATTCCGAGAACTCCGTGTGTCTAATCTAGGTAATGCGAAACCATTCCAGTTAATGTAGGCTACTTCTGTATTTTGCGGCAAAAATAATTTCTTTTTATTTTGGAACTTTCTACTCCTTCTACTCTTTTTGTAAATTGATGTGTTTTCACGCTTCGTACTTTAAATGTTTTTGAACAATTTATGTATTTGTATATTTTTTATTTAATTTTAAGGATGATACAATTTGACTTTTTGTTAGCTGCAAACATTTGTTAGAAGAGTGCCATGGCCAAATTGAATCCTGCGGAAAACTAAATTTAAGGTTTTGTTACTGCAGCTATGTATTAAAAAAAGATCAATAAAATTCGGCTTACAACAACAACAACACAAACATATAATGGTTTTTATTTTGTGTGCCTTTCAGACAATATACACATACTTGTAAAAATAATTATTAATTCCTCACATTACATATTAAGGAAAGTTACTATGCTAGTTTAAATAAAAAGACTTAATGATTGATTTCATTTTCGTATTTCTAAATTACTGAAAAACCTTAATCACAATGTTCTACAGCTCAGCTAACTAATACATATTTAAAACTTCATAATAATTTTTGTTAAGTTAGAACATGCAAATTTTACAATTTTGTAATATTCTTTCCAAAATAAAAATTAAAAGGGCTAATGCATATCCAATCGCCAAAATTACAAGAGCCGCATAACAATCGATAAGACGAACGCTTCCAAAACTCTTGCCATTAGCTGAACACACCGGTTTTTTCGAATAAATCCTGGAGTTTTCTTTAACTTGCAGTCCATATTCACGAATTTTAAATAGGCTATTCAAAAATCGAAATAAATCAGTTAAATTAATTACGAATTAATTTTATCATAAAACTTACTTGATTTTAAAAATTTCCTTATAGGGTGAATGCTTCTGAACTCCATACCATGTGTCAACAACTTGAATAAATTTTATAGTCATCAAATTGCATTTTTCGTGCTCGAAAAATGACTCTTCAATAAATTTGTAGCCAACACCTAATTCGACGTGAAAAGCAAAAAGACCCTGCCGTACTTTAGCAATTCCTTCTGATATGTTCAAAAATCCTGGTCCTTTTGGAGGTGATATTTTATTCTTATAAAGTGCTTTTCTTACAGGTTCTGTAGCAGTCTATAAAATAGATTTCATCAGCTTATGCAGTTTTGAATTTTGTTGCTCACTTACTTCAAAATAATAGTGGTTATAGGTAGTATCTTCAACTCCGACTTCCATTTGCGAGTGAAGAAGCCCTGACAAACTCTGAATACTTTTTGTAGTCGATTGAAGCAGAGCTACTATGTTAGCTGTGTAAGACGTGTAGAGGAAGAGAACTGCTATTAAAAGAAATATCTGTAAAATGGTAAAGTTAACTTTATTTTTTTAGAAGCATATTTTCTTTGTCATTGAATTAATAGTATAACATTTTAAACATCACCGTCGAAATTCTTGCTGACATGATTTTTGGAGTTATTAGAGTTCCCATCTGGCACAGCGCACTAATTCCAAGTAGAATAAATTCAGAAGGTCTGTACTCAAATCTCATTTCTTCATTTTCCATGGAATCACGCTCATTTTGCAGAATTATAGCAAGAAAAATAATGAGAACAGAAATAACGACCAGAGCTCCTGCTGCGATCCATACCGTAGTGGTAAAAGGCAATGAGTAAATATTTGAAACGTATGAAAGCGGTGGTTCTCGAAAAACAAATGCCACTTTTGTTGGAACAGTCATTGATATGTAATCCACGACTGGGAACCTAACATCAGTCATGAAGAGACCAGTTCCTGGAATATTTCCAGATTATAAATAAAACAATTTCATAACTCTTTCTTCGTCGCGTACCTCCAAGATCGGCTCTTTTGGAGTTTAGATCACCACACATGCCGTTCCAAACTCCAGTCTTTGGGTCTTTATATCCCCATGTGCTTGTTGGAATATATTTCATAGTTCCATTAACAGACGCTACTAGAATTTTTGTGATTTGAAAAGTAACTTTTGTTATAGAGTCGATGTGTTTGTTCTTCAAGTCTTCTAAATGGTTTAAGGTATCATTATTTGTTATCACAATGCTTGCTGTAAGCGACTTTTTTCGAAAATTTTGTCGCCTTTTTGAAATAATACGCTCCGGTTGTGAAATAACTAGACCTGCAGCAGCTGACCAAGAACCATAAGTTTCAAAAATTATAGGAGAATTTGCTGCTATCTTATAAACTGAAAAAAAATATATTTAGTTATATTCGAACGAATTTCGAAGACACATGCACTCACATTGAATCACTTTGAAATTACTTTCCTCTGTTGACACAACAAAAATATTACTGTCGGGTAACGCTTCGATATTTGGCAAAGAACTTGCATTATTTGTAAAAAAAATCCATCCAAATGGATACGCGAAATATTTAGAGTGTATTTTTGTTTCTACAATTTTTCGAGTTTCTGAGCACTGCAAGTCGACCACAAAAATTATAGCATCCTTTTTAATACTTCCAAGGTAGAGGTTTGCAAGATTTTCAAAACGAATCGAAACTTCTGATGTCCTTAAAATAGTAACAAGATTTTCTGCAGTATATTTATAAATTTAATTTCTAAATATCCATATCGATAATCTCACCTGGTTTATAGCACAATGAAAGTGTTACTTTTGGAGGACTTTTTTGATTACTTAAAAAGTCTTTGAGAAAGTAAGGGAACAGCGTTTGATCTGTGCTTTGAATGATTTTGCTAATATTCAGTAATATGATTAACCTGATTAACCACGAAGCCAACCCAGTTTTATCCATGACGTTCTTTGGGCAAGCACAAATATAATTCAACTGAAGTTTTTCTTAAAAAAATTCACCTATACCCAAAATTGTAGTAGGTCGCATTAACTCTTTTATTGCTAGCTTTCACATGACAGCATCGAAGGCTAACATTCAATTTAGCCTCAGAAACCTTTTTATTACCTATAATTACAAAAAGAAGGGATGCATGGGGATTATTTATTATTCATAGGTGTGGTTTGTCCTTTCACGTGCACTAGCGCGGTTTTACTGAAATCTTGAAGTCTAGGGGAGTCGGAGTTAATTTAGCAAAGATATTATGTAAAAATTAATTTACTTGAAATGAAATAAGAGTCCAAGCATAATGGTGCAAATAAACTCGTCTAATATCGAGCAATTCATCAATTACGCTGGTAATAATAATGGAACAAATGCTATAAATTAATAAAATTAGCAAGTACGTGTATGCATCATGCATGCAACAAATTAAAGAAAGTTTAGTGAATTAAACGCCTATAAATTTTAATTATAAATAGTCACTATTATGTGCAACTATAAAATAGGTGAACTGATACTAAGATTGAGTATCCTCTCTCATAAAAGAATAAGATAATCCATTGTAAATTTAGAAACAATGAATGTGTGTATGTATGTTGGCATCAAAAGTTTTTATTCCAGAAAAGAATATTATTGGTCAGGGGTTAAAACTCGAAAGTATTGATAAAAATCCTGAATAGCTTTAACCAATCACTATATTTTAGGTACCCTACTTTTTATTCAAAGATGAGTATATTTATCATTGAATAATGTAAAGTACTAGGGATGTGTTAATAGTTCAGTAAAAAATATCTTTGTAATAATTATTAAACATTTTAATAATAAAAATGAACTAAATCAATCGAAGTTGTCTAAGAGTCAATTTTCTAAACTTTAATATTTAAGGCTGAAATTCTGGAATTATTATGTGTGTTGATTAAATCGCCAAGTAATCGGTCTAGTATATTCTTAGTGACTTTTTAAAAAGCTCTGATAAGTCCTCATAAGATTGTTCCCGTGGGGCCAATTTTGTAATCCGTTCCTATTAAAAAAGTAGCGTAATAAAAATTATAGTTTTAAAAACTATCATACCTGAGCTAATGTGCCTTCTACCAAATGTGGAATATCAAGTTTTGTAAATCCTAAATCGTGCAGGCCATTTTCAATATTTAGCTTCTGCATAAAAGTCCGAATCACATCCGCAAGAATTTTGCCCGCATCAGCTTTTCTAGCCTATTAAAATATTTTTTTGAAAAATAAAGCATACAAATTTGGTTACAGAAAACATACATTGCTGACGTCATAACCCAACAGTCTAGCACATTCAATGTGTCGTTCGGGGCATGCAGCTGCAGTGAATTCGAAAACCGCCGGAGCAGTAATAACCACCGACAGTCCGTGAGGGATAATCGCGTAGTCCTTGCTGTATCCTTCCGGCGCATACTGCCGAACTTGGCCGGATATGGCGTAGGACAAGCCGTGGCACAAGTGAACTCCGGCGTTTCCAAAACCGACGCCCGCCATCGTCGAGGCCAAGTGCATTTCGGAGCGGGCCTTCAAATTGTCCGGTTGGTAGACCGCGTCCGTAAAATGCTTGCGTATCGTTTTCAGCGCGAACCGAGCCCAGACATCTGAGATAGGGTTTCTACCTTGGTAAGCTGGTCGAAACTTGGGATTAGTTGGAGCCAAGCCTCTTTCCGTGAACGGGATGGCCGTGAAACTCTCCAGGGCGTGGCAAAAGACATCGAAACCACTGTAAACTGCAACACGCTCAGGAACAGAAAGCGTATGAAGAGGATCGATTAAACCTAGGTTTGATAAAATTAATTTTTTAGGAATAGAACAAATTTATATAGCTAGATACCAAGTTGCGGCTTCAACTTTTTGCTCGAGATACCAGTTTTCGCCCGGAACTTTTTAAAGTCGAATATGCAAACGCTCGTATTTTCTGATCCTGTACCAGACGTTGTTGGCAGAGCTATCATCGGTTTCAACTTACCTTGCACCTATTAAAATTACAATAACAGAAGTAAAAGTAATTGGCCTTAACAGTGTTCTATTTTTTATAATTTAGTTGATTTAAATGATGTTTAGTTTGATCCTCCAAATTTGGAACTGTAATTCAATTTTTATTATATGTTCAAACTTTCGTTAATAATTTTCAAAAAATGAACATAAAAAGTTCGGGAGTAGACTCTAATTAATTCCAATAAGTTATTTAGTGACTTTAGTGCCTTTATTTTAAATGTAACTTGTTTTAATTATCTGGAAAAGTATTAACGATATAAACTAATTCGCTATATTCACAGGCTCAATTTTCGAAATAGAGCACGATATTAAAAAATTGATGAGCGATTATAAAATCTCTTTAGATTTAGAATTGAAAAACTTATCGAAAAAACGAAAAACGATTTTCTTGACATTTTTAAGGCATAGATTAAATAAACTCAAGTTTTGCATCTGATGATGTGTGAAAACACCTGTGTGCAATAATATTATTTCCTTCATTATTGACTGATCCAGTTAGCGATTGGATGCTGCACTTAATTCCAGATTCTTGTACTTGATTGTATTGAAATGTTTTAGTGATTGACACTATCGATTAGAGCCTTTTATAATCGCTTATCACTACTACTAAGTGTAGAGGTCACCTCCTTCGCCTTTCCAATAGGTGCATTAACATAGTCTAAGAATTCAGCTTCCGGGTTATTGGCGTATAAATTGGCAGCTTTGCATGTGTCTATCGTTGAGCCTCCCCCGATTGCTACAAATGCATCGTAATTTTTCGATTTCGCAAAATCCGCAGCTTCCCACAAGCTGAAAGGAAAACATAATAAAGAAAAATTCTGCAAGATCATTGATCAGGGGCGAGATAGACATATACCTCTGATCGGTTGGCTCTACTCTGGTCTTATCAAAAACATCAAAATTTATTTTCTCAACCGTAAGAGAGTCAAAAGCTCGGCGAACACTTTCTAAGTTGACTACGTTTTCATCGGTGATAATGCACACATTCTTCGCCCTCATGTTTACCAAATCTCCGCCGAGTTCAGCTGATACACCGGGTCCAAACCGAATCGTGGATGTTGGGATCTAGATTGTTTTAATTGGACGGTTATTGCACTACTTTGAGAGACCCAATTGTGATCAATTACTTCAAAAGCGTACTCCTTCTTGGCACTAGTGTTCGTCGCGGCGTAGCCATTCGAATGCGCGGGGCACCTGCAACTATAAACACAAATTTTTTAGGCCTATTAGTTCGAAAACTCACGATCGCATTACGTTGAGTTGGCTATCGCAGCCATGAGATTAAGAGCGTGTTTTCTCGAGATCATCTGGAGGCTTGGACTTCGGTACTGTATGTTATGAAATATTACACGCAACTGATCTTCACTGCTCAACAAAAAATAATTGACTGATTAATGGCGGTGTCTTTCTCTTAACAATTCTGCTTTGGGGGAAGCTGCGCGCAAAGCTTAAGACGAGGAGCTTTTATCAATATTATTTATTTTGTTTTGACATTAATTCATAATAAAACTAACCACACTAACAATTTCATTGAGAAAATATTCTTATCAGGTTTCGATATCCAAGACAGTCCCAGAATACTCGCATAATAAGTAAGTCATAAGCATGTAAGTATAAAAATTTAGTGTTTAACTTTTTAAGAGAAGCAAACGCAAGAGGAGTTAAACTGAAATATCCATCTTAATAGTTTTTCGTCGTTACAAAAAAAAACAACGGTTATTTTCGAAAATGTTCACTAAATGTTTCTTTCCAGATTTTTATATCAACATTATAGCCCCAGTTGGGTATTGCATAAAATAATCACGTTGTTTTAAGAAAATTCTTGAAGTGGTAGATAGTGTTTTGTCGAAAAAGCAAGGCAAATTTCAGCCCAATTTAACTTTAGTTCTTACAATGATGAAAATAAGTAAAAGGAGTGAAATAACCATTTTTTTAAAAACCCTGACTACGTTTTTACCACCACTTTAGAGAACTTCCGGAAATCAGTATTATTACCATATTTACATAACAATGTCTAATAATATTATCTAACTCTATATATTTTTTTAAAGTGAATAACTTGAGAAGCAAATTCTCCACTCGAATTTCAGATTATGGTTTGTTTGAACAGTTGTTTTATTCAGATGTAAAACATATGTTTCCTTTATATTGAAAATGGTTACTGGACAAATTCAAAGAGAACTTACTTTAATAAATTTATTATCTTATTACTCTCGAAAAGTGATTAAAATTTTATTTTATATTTATTTAAAAAAAAACATCAAGCTCACATTATTAAGCGATATGGAAAATTTATGTGTTAGACTTACAAAAATTGCTTACTTTAACTCACGGCATGTTTTGGATTTTGTATAATTTTATAATAGAATTCCTATATCATTAATAAGGTTTTATATTCGGAGCTTGTAATTTGAGCATATAATTACGATCACTGTTAAATTAAATTAATTTAATTAAACGTAGGTTTAAAAAACAATTGGTTAAAACGCATACGTCGAAAATCTACTTGATCACTATTTTAAAGGTGCAATGTGCTAAAGTGCCTTATAATCATTTTTCAAAACAAGTACATTAAAAATAATTTGTTAATTTTACAAAATTTAATTCCTGCAAAATGAAGCTTTCAACAAATTATATAAAACATGTTTATAGTGTACATATGTATATGATTTTTTCAGTTTTCCTTAGTTGGTCCTAGTACTATAAAAATAAGTAACAAAATCGTAAAGACATGCCAGTAGGGCTATATTTAACTAAAATTTTCAAGAGAAAATTATAATAATAATCATTTTCACATTTCCACAAATTTGTGGTAAGTCCAATACTATATTTAATTTTATTTTAAATAATTTGTTTTGAGTACATAAATATTTAAAGTATATATTATAATTGGCGCAACGCCGGTAGCAAGCAAGTAATTTAAAATACAAAGTTAAAGATGCGCGTAATTTGTTTAAATTAAAGTGAACTTAAATTTAAAAGCACGATTCCTCACCCCTGTGAATATTAAACTCAGTTTTGCAGTAGACTTTGCTTGTATCGAAGACACAAACCTTAAGACCTGCAACAATTATATATTATTCACGACTATTTTATGCTAATCTCGAGAAACTCGTTATGATTTATTTATAGCGAGGCTTTTATTTTTTAGTACTAATTAAAATGAAATTATTATGGAATTTATGTCCGTAAAATAAAGAAAATTATTGCTTATCGAATCGATTGGGGATCCGCACCGCAAATTCCTCATAGAAATTTTCCTTAAGAAACTTTTCGCCCTCTGGTCGTCGAGTAGCGAACTCCCCGGTGCAACCGGTACAACTACACGTGCTTTGGTCTGTCACTCGTTTGTCAAGCATTTTCATCTCGGGACACGGAATTTTCATTTCTTGGATCGTCGCTTGTTTTGAGAATATTCAGAGGACCTTTCGCCGACTATGGTGTTTTTTACTTGTAACCATTGCGGGGAGTCGCTGAAGAAGGCCGCGGTGGAGAAGCACTACAACATGCGGTGCAGGAACGGCGGCGTTTTCGTCTCGTGCATGGACTGCCAAAAGGACTTCCGCGACGACTACGTGGGGCACACCAAGTGCATCACAGAGGCTGAGAAGTACTCGGGGAAGGACTTCGTGCCCAAGGAGTCGAAGAACAGCGGCCAGAAGAAGCAGGAGAGCTGGCTGGAGATCGTCCGGTCAATTCTGGCCACCAACGAGTACGAGGTGAGTCCCGTCGTCCGGGGAATTTTCCAGAAGCTCCAGAGCTACGAAAATGTCCCGAGGAAGAAGGCCAAATTCGAGAATTTCGTAAAGAACAGCATGCGGGTGAAACACGATCAAGCAGCGGCCGTTTGGACTGTTTTGGAAAAAGCCCTCGATAAATTAAAGGCTCAAAAGAGCAGCGAGGCTCAAAAGGACGGAGGAAACTCGGAAGGACCCGATGAAACAGTCCAGAAGAACGGAAATCCTACAAACGGCGTCAAGGAAGAAGACACAGAAGCACCCGTGAAACAGGAAGAAAAGCCGAAAAAGAAGAGAAAGAAGTCGAAGACCCAGCAGGCTGAAGAACAAAATGATGCTGTTGCGAAAGTAGAGGAAAAACAGGACGAACCCCCGAAAAAGAAGAAGAAAAATAAGAACATTGAGGCTAAGACTGAAAATGGAACGGAGAGTGCAACCCAAAGAACCAACGGACACAGCGAGGAAGTCCCAGAAAAACAGAGCGCCAAGAAATCCAAGGAACCTGTGGAGGACTCCATCGCGACTGACAACCAGAAGAAGCAAAAAGCACGCGCCGTCCTGGACTTCGACTGGGATGCGGTCATCTTCAAGATCTTAGGTAAGCACAACGACGAAATGGTCCTGGATGATCTCAAGTTGAAAGTACTGAAGAGATACAGAAAGAATCATCAAATTGAGGATATTCCTTACAAAGTTGAAAAGACTTTTAACAAGAAGCTTAAGAAATCTGGACTTTTAGTTGAGGGAAATGTGGTCAGAGTAACTGCTAAATAAATTTTGTTTATAAAAAAAATCGCTTTTATCCTTTTCTCCCCAAATATTTAGTATATGTCTTTCTATTTCCAGCACACGTTTCTTAACATAAACTCACTATAATTTCGTTTGAAAAACATGAAAAATTCTTAGCGCCACTCAAAAGATGGCAAATTCAACTTCCTTGAAATGGCTTCTACTGCTAATTTTTGCTTAACTCGCCCAGCCAATTAAATAAAAATTAATGGTTCCCCTTTTTTGGGGAATAATAAATTTTGGCTTTGACTTGGGATAAAAATGCTAGAAGTAAGTTGGATATGTATCTAAAGCCTAACGTGATATCTCCGACAGTTAGGGCCTATTTTACGTGAGTTCTCCTGAATTAAATTGAGTTCAAATATCTAAATTTGAGTAAAGCAGTTTTGCGTATACAGTGTGCTTATGTTTCAATAAGTAAAATTTTCTGGACTAAGCCACGAAACAGGTAGGTTTTTTAATTTACGTATATTTTGTACTTTTAATGTAATACGCAATGTGTTTTTCAGAGAGCCCTTTACGAACCCTCTGGGTTCAAAAGTTTTAAAAAAAGACCCAAAAATTCAAAATACACAATTAATGATATAGGACTCAAATACTCCAACTTGAAATTCTTATAAATTCTTAGAGCCACGATTTTACATGATTTTGCATCTAGGTCTCTATTTTAGCACAACAATTTCATACAGAATTTGGAAGAGGATGCATATTACATATATGTACCTCGCGAACTGCTTTTATTTTGTTTTAGAATTTGTGTTGTTTTCGTTCTAATACTTATGAAATATAATATTTCGGAACAACAAAAATTATTAATTAAATTTAAGGACTTGAAGTTCCATCAAAATCATGTCGGGCTTAATTTAACAAAGATTAAGCAAATTTAATTATCCTCAGACTTTTTTTAGAAAACCACTAAAATATGTTTCATAAGCAGACTGAGGATACTAAATTCCATTAAAAAGATAAAATCTTGTGCAATATCTGCCTATAATTACTCAAGATTGCTTGGAGCTGTTTGCATAAATAAACAAAGATTTTCAGAACAATAGGAAGATTGTGTGACAACAAATGTTACGTGGAGTGTACTTTTAATATCCGAAGATATTTGTGCTATTCGAGCGCAACTAATTATAAAAACAATTGGACAATTAAGCCTGGGAGCGCAATCACATCGCTTAGAGGCGCCTAATTGGCTTTTTTGCAACTAGGCTTCAGGTGTCTCCAATAAAATTAAAAAGGTTTTGATTCTCAGAACATCTCGGGAGACATTAGGAATAAATTGACTTCCTCTGCGACAGCTTGCTGGTGACAATAATTGTAAGTGGAAGATTTAGGATTAATTACGAAATTGAAACGTTTTCCTGCCTCCCTGCTTAATAACCCGTGGAACGTGATTATTAAAACCATACCTGGGATCTTCTGGCCTATATAAACCCCGGCGAACGAACGCTGTTAAGTTCATTAACAGTTCGGCAGTAAAAAAAGTACTTACCTGGTTGAGAAAAAGTTCTTTCGAAGATGAAGTTGTTTAATTATTTCTTGGTTGCGGCGTGCATCATGGTCGCCCTGTTCTCCACCCACGCTATAGCAGAGCCGAATCCTGAGCCTAGGACGGGAGGTGGTCGTCGCTCCGGAGGACGCGGCAAGAAGGGCTAAGTGATACTTTGGACCTTCTGGACGTGGACGGATAAAAGACTTTCCTGGTGTTACACTTCTACTTATGCAATAAAAGAGTTGAGAAACAATTCGATTTTTTTCTTTATTTTGGTAGTTCACCCCTTTTTTCTCCGTCGTCCTTCGTATCTTCAAAGGAAGACGGAGTTCTAAATCTATTTTAATTAATGGAATACCTGTCTCTCGGTTTTGCAATCTTTTATTAAAGTATAAGTTTCCAATAAATATTTGGAAAAGTTTTACCACCAAGGATATTTATTGCAGAAATACTGTTTAGTGCTTATAAAAGTAATTACCGAAATTAGCTCCGAAATATTTCTTATTAAGAAAAATCGTAATTTGTTTAAAGTAAATTGGGGGTTTATTGTTCTATACCAAATATGTATTAATTCTTAATTTCACAAATTTGTTATTACTTTGTTCTTTTCAGCTGAAACTCTAATATTAATATCTGAATGAAATAATAAAGAAAAACAGAATGACCGAGAAACTGCGTCATAGAAAAACAAAACAAATTTAATAACGTCAATTAACAATAATTTATAATTGTAAGTTCCTTTAGAATGAAATTTTACTGCAGATGAAAAACACAAACCAATAATTTGTATAATACGTGACTGCAATTACACTTTCCAAGTATTTCATAGCATACAATGTAAAAATATCAAGAATTACAAAAATTTAAATTACAATTCTGAGGTAAATAGATATATGGGCATCTTCTTTTTTCATTGATTCAAACGAATACTTTTTCTTCGTAATTTTATGTTGCTTTCTTTTTTTTAATAATCCCTGTTAAGTCATAGGTAGCATATTAAATTTTCAGTTGAACACGATATTTATTTAATAATTGCACAAGAGAGATGATATAAAGACAGCTGTACTCTCTTATGGAAGCCAATAACGGAAATATCAGCGTTTATTTAAAATGTCAAAAACCCTGTTGAGAGTTATACGTGTGATAGCTGTTCTAAGTTTACTGATAAATCCAAACTTTGCTACTTTGAAGAAAATTCAAAAAATTTATCCCTCACATGGACATGGCGGAGTAGGTGTCGTCGCACAGCCAGCGTATGTGCAGCCGGTATATGTGCAACCTACCAGGATTATACAGCCAGTTATTCAGCAACCAGTAGTTCAACACCCAGTGGTTCAACAGCCAATTTTAGTTCAACGACCTCCTCAAACAGTTTATGTTAAACAACCTCCACAAACGATTTATGTTCAACAGCCACCTCAACAAGTTGTAGTACAACAACCACCACCAAGAGTTGTTGTTCAACAGCCGCCACCTAATGTTGTTGTCCAACAACCGCCCCCCAGAGTGTCGGTCCAGCAGCATCCACCAAATGTAATTGTTCAGCAACCCCACCCTGGGTATGTTGTTCAACCTCAACCGACTTATGTGCACCCTGGCTCTGTCCAAGGGGGTTATAATTACCCTTATCAAGAAAAAGAAGTGTCACTGAATTTTGGTGTTAGTGGTCAAAAGCACTATTAGTAAGATATTATTTTGGTGTAAAGTAATCAAAAATAAAAACATTCAAAAGGAATAGTTTAGCTTATTATTTTATTTAGCCCCCACAATTAACTTTCTCATGTCTCATGCGTCATGAATAGGATTGCACTTATATTATATTTGTTAATCTAGATAACCATCTGATTTGAATTAGAAGTTACTTCTATTTTTCAAAATTTTCACAAGAAAGAAATAAGTTTTTGAACGCGGGAAAATTTACTGCCAGAAAAATATGTTATAATAAAAAATATATTTTCTTTTACAATTCGTCTTCAATTCCTATACTTTGTGTGTTCGAAATTTTGTATATTGATTATGTTTGCTATAAAATGGGTGTGATTTGTGAATGCACCCTCGAAGTCAATAATATTTTAATTTTAGACAATTATTCATTTTGAAAACTGGAACAAATTGAAATGCAAGATTTGGTAGTAATTTGCGACATAAATTTTTATTACAATTGGAAAATTGGAAATGCAACATCCTATTCGTCAATTTATTTCTACAGAGTGTGCAGCAAACTCCGTATATATTATTTTCCTGTAAGTATAATACGAATAAATTTATAACTATTACTTTACCCCCAACATGGTGCAGGAGATTTCCTGTTAGATTTTTATTATAATATTTACTATATATATGTACATACATATGCATATACTATATACATCTACATATTTATACATATATTATTAAATAAAATTAGGAATATATAATTGACGCGGAATAATAAATTGATAAAAATGATGTTATGAATCATTAGTATAAACGAAATAACTAAATATTCGTTTAGAGATAATTAAACGTTACACGATTTTTTATAATGACTTCAACATTAAAATGTTTTGAATTTAAAAATAATATATTTCAAAGTATTATGAAATAATATTGAATCATCAGTCATTGCAACCGGATAGTGGAAATTAGTGGGATTTTACTCGACAATAATTGATTTAATAAGACATTCTTAGTTGAACATCACTATATAATTAAAATTAAAAAGAAACCGATATAAAGCGCCCAGCATCTTCAAGATCAGTTCAATACAACAGAAATAATCAATAATTCGAAACAATGAAAGGTCTTCTCTTAAACATAGTGTGTCTCATATTTATTTTGTATGACTGTCCTTGCGCAAGCTCAACTTCAAAAAAGGGAAAATCAAATATCGGTGGTGGTCAGCCAATTTATGCTCAGCCTGTACCTGTGCAAACTGTTGCTGTTCAACCTGTTGCTGTTCAACCCGTTGCTGTTCAACCAATCCCCGTGCAAGTTCAACCCGTTGTTGTTCAACGTCCCCCAGTGCAAATTCAACCTGTTGTCGTTCAACCGGTCAGACAGCCCGTGTATCACCCCCCTGTACAAGTTCAACCGGTCAGGACATATCCAGTTGTCTATCAACCTGTTGCTAGTTATCCTTATGGCGGAGGTGGTGGAAAAGGAAAAGGTAAATTTTCTGGCACAGTAAGTGTAAATTTTGATGTTAAAAAGAAACACTGAAGTAAATTTTTCTTAACCAACTTGGAGGCTTATAAATCTAACAATGTCATTTCGTTTTTTGTAGTCTATTTAATAATAAGATTTCTCATTTGTAAATTGGGTGTAATAAAATAAAATAAATTTTGCTTAATAAGTTCTCTTTATTTTTTAATTAGCATTTTGAACGAGTCCCTTATTTGTGTCTAAATATATACATTGCATATGTTGGGGATATAATTAAAATACAAAAGAGAAAAAAAATACCATTAAACTCTGCACATAATTATTAGAGAAACACAAGGTGTTATTATAGCAGAGAAAAAATGACGACTTCACGTAAACTATAAATAAGCGTGTTTGTACCTAAAGCAGCATCAGTGCATAATGGATTACCTTTTGATTTGCTTAAGTATATTACATTTGTATAGTGCTCCGCAATTTGTTGGCGGCAGTCCTTTTCCACAAGGTCGCCAACCCCCGTCGGTTGCGATTGTAGGACCTAAAGTTATACAATCCTTGCCACAAGCTCCACAACCCCCGTCAGTTGCGGTTATAGGACCTACGGTTATTCAAACTTTGCCACAACCACCACCAGCACCAAGAGGTCCACCCCCACCACCTCCAAGACGTCCACCACCTCCGCCGCCACCAAGGGCTCCACCACCAAAGGCCCCGCCCCCAAGGCATCCACCACCAGCTCGACAAGCACCACCTCAAAAAATATTAGTTATTGTACGTGTACCAGCACAATCTCAAGGTCATCGGCATTAGCAACATTGTGCAAGACAAACAATTAGGAGAACACTGATTTTAATTATAATTTTCCATAATTTGTGAGTGGTCTGTGATAACAATGTTAAAAAATGTTATACATAAATTGTAAGTAAAGAATAGAACACATTTTGAAAATTTCATGTTTTAAGTGAACAGTTTCTAGAGAAAATTTATATTTTTATGTAAAAGTAGTGGCGATGATTTTTAAATTCTAATAATGAGAGACCATAATTACAATTTCATTTCGTTATTAATGTCTGTGACATACTGACGATATTAAATCTCTTCCGATACTGGATCGGATTTAATTCTAAATTTTTGGTTTCATGAAGATCATCAATTATAACTCATGTTATTAGCAAATGTTTGCTATTTTCATACCAATTATCAATTCGTTAGAATTTCTTTTATTTATGTAGTACTCGATAATAAGGAGATTCATACAAAAAATCAACTTCATCGGAATTATCCTATTTTTTATATAAAATTAGTACTCAAATTAGGTTATCTATCAAATAGCTTATTTTAAATTAAAAGCCATACTTGAAATTCTATATGATTCTTATGTAGGTATAATAAAATGTAGAATCTTAATGTTAATAAATTCATCGATATCGTTTATTGCACTTTTAAAAGATTTATTTACCAGGTCCTCGTTTTGTGCATAAAAGTAAAAAGTAAGACGAAGTTTATAACAGGAATATGTTTTCTTGATACATTTCTTTGTAATAATAAAATTTTTATATTATTTTAGGAGTGTTATTCACATTTTTTTTAGTTTGGCTAATTTCAGAACGTAACCAATAAATAAGCAAGAACTTACACTCTATAATTACTGAAGAAAAGTAATAATATAAATTAAATACTGGGGGAAATTTAATGATCCCATGAAAAAGTATAAATAAGCAAGTATCCGAAGTACCCAGACAACTCATTTAGAGTGGTAACATAAAGAAAGATGGTAAACGGGCGGCTGTGTTTAAAGTTGTTTTATTTGTGCAGTTTGGTGATACTTGTAAGGCCAGGTCATCCCCAACAAAGTCAACCTGCGCATCCAGTTGCAGTGGTTCCAGTCATTTTGCAACCTGTTATTATTCAGCCTATAGTTCTACAACCTGCTCCACCCCCGCCTCCTCCCCCACCTAGACACCCTCCACCTCCACCACCGAGACATCCACCCCCTCCGCCACCGAGACATCCACCGCCGCCACCACCGAAACATCCGCCTCGGCCACCTCCAAAAAAGCATCCCCACCCGCCTCAAAGAAAACAAGCTCCCCCACAAAAGGTTGTAGTAGTGTTGGTTGAGCCAGGACGTGGAAAAAAGCATTAAAAAAATATGTAAGAGTTGATGTAAAAAATCTTATTCAATATAGTACATATATTTGTTCAAATTACTTTTACAAATAAAATACATGTCTATTATCAAATATTTTCAATAAAGTGAATATAAATAAATTTCGTTACAGGAATGAACTATATTATCGTCGGTAAGCAAAAATTCTACAAAGAATTTGCAATTTGGTCAAATAATAGATGAGGAACTCAAATATGTATAATTTTCTTCTGTATACCTGTATCTTCAAAATCTCCGCAGTAGTTTCAACGAAAGTTAAACAGCCATTCGATTTGTAGACTATCTAATTACAATCTTATGAAGTAAAACAAAAACTAAAGTAAAGTTTCAATAGAACTGTAATGCAGTAACCTCAGTTTGTTAACAGTGTTTGATAATTATATGTACATTCATACATATTCTCAAATTCATCATTCTTCACTTTCACTATAATAAATTAAAATTATATAACAAAAGCAAATATTATATCCATCGTTTTTTCTTCTTTATTGATGATCGTACATTACAAAACAACTGATATCAATAAGGTATCTATAATTGTTCTTTTTTTATGGAAATGAGAATCACTCCAATTTGTACGTCAATGTTGCGTTTTATAAATTGATAATTCTTAGAAAATGGTATTTTGATGTTGCACAACTCATATAAATTATACCCTTGAAAATGTAATTAAATTTGAAGAAAAATTTCGTATAAATATCATTGCAGTTTCTAAAGTTGGTGCATTCAAGAATTGAAATTAAGCTGTAATCATGGCAAACTATTTCTGTATTTTGAAATTATTCCTCGTAATTTCCCTTTTATTTAATTTTACTTATTGTTATCCTTCGGATACCAAATATCCTCTGGAGTGGCCTCGTGTATTGCAAGCAGGATATATCACACCAGGAGATGTTAACGAATTGAAGAAGGGTGGTGGCGGTTACGGCGGCGGCGGCGGTGGCAAGAAGAAAGGATAACAAAATTCATATGAAACATATATGTAAATCTGGAGAATTCCTTTAAATGTTGTCAAAATTGTTGTAAAAATGAAAGAGAATTGGAAAATGTTGTATAAGTATGTATTACTATAATAAATTATAAATCAGGTATTCTCTTAAATGTAATCATAATAAAAAAACAATATTGGTTGTAAATTTGCCTCATTATTTCATCTTCCAGGTACACATAAGTATATTTCTCTTTACACAATGTATGTATTTTACTATAGTAATTGTTCTGCATTTTGTTGTACTTGACTTTTTGAGACAATTCAAACATAAAAAATTTCCTTAAGAATATCGATTGCTTTTATAAAATAATCAAATAACGCGTCCTTGAACTACCCGGCGCTTTTAACGGATAGGTGTATTACCCTGACATATACATATTTGGATGCAAATTATTTTTAATTAAGATTAAATTACGTCATATTGTACTTTTTTGAGGCTTCATTTTAATATTTTATGTGAGAGGCTATCCATCTTCCCCTTTTCGCTGAATTTAAAAAAATGTTGTGTCTTAAAAATGTATTCACTCCTTTGCAGGGAAACTTGGAACACCGTAGTGTGATTAATCAAAAGAGCAATGAGTTTTTACAAACTTTAGTCAAAATAAGTATATAAAAGGTTTTACCTTCAAGATTCTTCTAAAATAAGGTCATCATAAGAGAAAATTTTAATTTACGCATTTTATACGCCATGGAATCTTCAAAGTAGAGGCTCTAATCAACCACATTTATACATTTCAAATTTCATAATAACACGCACTTAAAATTTTATTATCCTCACTAATGAACGCTTTAAACACTTTTCACATCTAAATGTTTGCAACAAAAGGGAGTTTTGTATAAAAGTTCATTCAGTGTAATTACTGTTACGGAAGCTGTCTGGCTGTATGTATCAGTGTTAATGAACATTACACCTCTACCGTGTTTCGCTTTGTATCATCTTTCATGACAAATTGCTCGCTGCTAATGATTTCAGCCTCACGTTCAGCCCCGCCAGCTCGGAAGTGCTCAGCAAAAGCGGGTGTACATTTTGTGGTTTTTGGTTTCGATGTTTAAAGTGGATATCAGAAAAATATGATTATATAACAAAGGAAATGAAACTTCAGTGTGTTGTTATTTTGAAAAGAAACTAAGCCATCTCTGACAAATACAGTAATTTGAATTGCATAACTCTTTAATGAAATGTACCCTCCCTCCTTTTTTAAGAATCAATGTTAAAGTGGGCCTTAAAAAAGTGAATTAAGGTGGTTTTACTGCCTTAATATTTGATATCCGGTCGTTTTCGACACTGAAGTTTCACTGTCCTCGGGGCAGTATTGTGCTATAGCTATTTCAAGCCCAAAATAATTTTACTGAAATAAAAGCTTGTGATGCCTTTTAAAAAGGAGTTCTCTAATTTTCAAGTCCTAAGAGACACATGATGAGGCATTTTAAAGATTCGTTTGAAGTACATATTTGAGCTGGGCAATTTTCCTAAAATAAGTCGGGTCTTACTGCAACGTTTCTGTAAGTATTGCTCAGGCGAACACATGAATATTTAACTTTTTGCTAAATTTCTTCTGGGAACGTTTATTTTTTCCTGCGATATCGGTTAGAAGGGAAAATTAAATAAAACGTTTTAGATCGGGAGAATAGTTTAAAATATTTAACTCTTGTCGGTTTTAGTGGAGTAATTATGCTTTAAACTGAAACTAATGTATCTCTATCTCTATTTTGTTGCATATTTTAAAATTTGGTTTTGAAAACCATCAAACAAATTGTTTAGCGCAAAAGTGATGTTTTTATGATATATGTATTTATAACAGCAAAGTAATTTTTTTTTAAATATTCTGTTTTTAGAAAAACCGACTTCTTGATCAATTGCTTAAATATCTACATATTTCCATGCATAGACTTATAGCTAGAACTTTTAGAAAGTGATCGGTTTATTATTTTATTAAATCTTTAATATTAAGCAAAAACTTCCGGTTTTTATTTTGGGTCAGAATTTCAATTTAAGATCAAGTCATAATAAATTGCGTCCATATACAAAATACAATACAATTCATTTTTTTGTCCTGTTTATGCTTGGGTGTCTCCCGATTTATACGAAATTTTTATATGTCATTTCAATAGCAATTGTTTCTGATTTACTTACCAAACAATGAAATATTGTTATCATAATTAGTGTTAAGTACTTGTGATTTTGAAATTCCTAGTTAAAGAAAATTAAGGCAAAATCGAAAAACTATGAATGAAATTTGTATGTTGGAAAAAAAGTAATTATATCATGAATGAATATACAATTCAGAACAGAATGAGTAAGAAAACTCATTGAAATTTAAATTGAATACCACCGGCTTAGTCGATATGGAGCCAAGAAACCAAAAAACGTAAAGTCCCAACATATCCCCACACGCATGCTTGGGCACTTATTCAGAGTCAACCACTTTCTCCAGTCTTTTCGAGATCCCATAAAATCGATCCTCAAAACATTCCAAACTTGAATTGAACGGAGAAATTTACGCAGAGCCGTCATGCAAGTGCCCAGTTCCGTGGACTGTGGCTTTCGATTTCTGGATCATCGTTACATAAGATCTGGATCACTGTCGCGTCTCTGAATGGCGGTCCGCGTCAGACCGAAGGCAGCATAAGTCGCGGGGGCATGTCGGATATGTGGCCGATGACTTATGCTGACGACGATTCTCTAAAAATGCGGAACAGGTGTGGACCTTACTTCTGGAGTCATAAAAACGAAAGATAAATCTCGCCGTAGACAAGGAACTTCGCCGGAACTCGCGAAGAGCTCATCACCTCCGAGAAGAAGGCCATCGCGTACAAAATTGCCGTCTTTTGCTGCAAAAAGGCACTTTCACCTGGATGGCAGCTGCGTCTTACCTGCCGGGGCTAACCGCGATGACAAAAGGTTTGTGCATGCACGCCAAATCTGCCATCAAGCCGTGCCAGCCCAGAATCCACGAGTGCGTCTCGTATT
Source organism: Tolmerus cingulatus (assembly GCA_959613345.1). Classification (NCBI taxonomy): domain Eukaryota; kingdom Metazoa; phylum Arthropoda; class Insecta; order Diptera; family Asilidae; genus Tolmerus; species Tolmerus cingulatus. Next base: position 6,641,309 of record OY390708.1, read on the forward strand.
CGCTAATTGTCCATTGTGCCACACTTGCCGTCTTATTAAAGGTAAGTTCATTACTTCGTTATGATTAGCAGATCCGGTCGGAGTGAATGATACGCTAAAAGAAGCATGAAAGAGCATGCGAGCACTTTGCTAGTCGCGACGGTTACGCTGATGCGCTTATGTCCTATTACGTCAAGCGAAACAATTATACGATTAATATTATAGTATAATAAATTAGGATTTGGAATGCTATCACTTCTCTTTGTGATATAACGTCGAACTATTATCACTATCACCTCTAAATGCTCGTAATGGAGAACGGAAATGAATAGAAGCGAGAAAGCTCTTAATGTTTCCTTGCCTTAATTTCTGTATCAAAAAGTTAAAATTAGCCTCACTTTCCTAATTATTGCTCGTTTTTCTTCAATGTGACATAAAAAATCAAATCCGTATTTTTCAATAACTATATTATGATTGTACTAGACGAATGTTTAATTCAAAACTAGATGGATAATTTCAATCTTCAGAAAAAAATATACCCAGTTTCTTGAAAAAGTAATTATTAAAAAATTAAAAATACTTTTATAGATTCTATAGATGACTTTTTCAAAGTGGGATATTTTTTTAAAACATTTTGAAGAAAAAAATATAAAAGTAGTACTCGTATAACGAAGATTCTATGGAATAGCATATAAAAATTGCAAATTTCTCAGCTCAAAAATGTTTTTAATGTCATCTGCAGAACTAGAAATTAACACATTTTCAGAATGATTGAAGATTTTAAAGATTAAACTTCTTTGCATGGGCGGCGGCAGAGCGATTCGCGTTAATTCGAAAGTCTATAACTTATGAAGTTATGAGAATTATGCATTAATAATTTGACGGACTATTTCTGAAAATATTTATTAACCTACTTAACAAATATGTATGATAGGCAAACAAATTTTAGTTTTTAATTTTTCAGGCTAAAATGATTCCTTATGAAATGAAAGTTTTGAATCATTATATTTCTTAATATAAATAATAAAGCTCTTGGTATAAAATAAAATTCGTTGTTATATCTGACATACATAGATATTTTATAGCTAACGAAACAAGGAGCAAATAAAGATTGTATCTATGTATATTGTTAGGAAAATTCAAATGCAAATGTCTGCTTCATTCTAATTATGCAAAAAGTAACCTTAATACATTACAAGGGAGAGAAACAAGCAAATGTACCGCGATCTTACCTTTTGCTGCAATAATTAATTTCAACATTAAGATCTGTATCACTCCACCCCCTTGACAGCAAATATATCTTAATTGACTTATTCAGTGGCAAATATCGGAACCCTTTTCTTAATGAAGACGGACGCCGGATTTCCCATAAGCGCTGGCTCGTTACTTTTGGAGCTCTGACGCAACGTGAATGTCGTTAATGGCACTAAGAAAGGCCGAAAGTGAAACTTGAACTTGCTCGCGTCTTTGCGTACCTGTCTTAAATCAGCCGGTGTAAATGGGACTTCCGCAAAAACTACCTTTTCTTACTCCCACTATAGATAAAACTGCATAAACTTTGGTTCACATTATCATCTCAGTGATAAAGAACGCGAATAGTTCACCATAAATCTTGAAGTCTTTTCAAAGTGGTTTTTTCTCGACTACGCGGCGTGGTTGGGCTTCCTCTGAGCTTTAAGTGAATTTTTATACCTGCTTTGTACTGCTAATGGTTGAGAATCAGTGGCGACGTGCTGCAGTATATTAGCATGCTAATTTATGTAAGTTTCAGCAATTTTTATATTTTTTAACGTTCATTTTTGCATTTTTCTGGAAAACAAAACTTTCCCTAGTTATTTATTCGTTTATCCAATCATCGGGAGATATGAAAGAAATTGTTATTGGAACTACGCCGCCTCGGCGAAATGTGCGGGAAAACAATTATGCAGTACATTAAAATGAAGTGGTTAAGTTTCAATTAACTTGCATAAATTAGCGAAATGAACGATTATGTTGCTAGTTATGATACTTAATTTTCTACTTTAAAATTAAAGTTTCCATGGAGTGGTGCATTTTGAATTTGTAAGTTTTCTGGCTTAAGTTTCCCATAAACGTGATTTATTGGGATTTATATTATGCAAAAACATGGAACACGTTTTTGCTAATTATGTCCACACATTCAACAGTCATGTTTGAACGTTTCTACCCATATATTAATTTTTTTCATAGAAAGCAGTTACAAAATCTTATGATTTTCTTTGCAAGTTGCCTAAATCATCATTTTATACCTATAGGATAAAAATTTGAAAATATAATAAGAAATATTTATTATATTACATATCATATATTATTATCAAAAATTTCCTCTCTAAATACTTTAAAAGAGTGTGAAATTTTAGAAAAACCCCTTTTTACGTAAAACACCTAAATGGATTCTCATGTTGTAAAAATACTGAATGGCGTTCTTATAATGTATATGTATGTCGCATAAAAGATATGTTTATATAGAACCTAACAAAGCGCCAATTAAATTGAAAATTATCGGATTGAATGGGAATTTAAGAATTTTGCATTTAAATAAATATTAAATTTCACGCCATTGTTTTGGTTGTAAATTAATCGTAATTTTCAGGTACTAATTCGATTTCTTTTAATATATTCATTAATTTGAATAGTTTGAAAAGAATAAACGCTCTTTGTATGTCAAATTGATTTCACAATTTCAATCAATTATACATGTTTTTATTAATTATTCGAGATTTTTGTAGCCTATAATGAAACCATGATATTTATTGTTCATATTCAGTGAGGTATGTTAACCGCAATAATTAAAGCAAAATGAAAATTAAATTTTCCCATTAAATGTGATAAATGACCGAATCCTAAATAAAATTAAAGGGTAATTTATCAGAGGGTTCTGGTTTTTCTTATACAATAAAGAATTATGGTATCAAAAGTTCATTTAGTAGAGAGTTTTGGCTTTGATTTATAATATGAAATCTAATTTGTTCAGTACAACTAGACATATTTTTTTGTTTTGCACCTATACATTATTTTGAGTTCTAAAATGCAAAATGTGGTTTGTTCACCAATTTTTTAGATTACTTTAAAATCTTAAATTAATATTCACTTTTCAAGATAAATATTGTATTACAAAAATACTATGATTAAAGTAGGAGTTAAATTAAATTAAATTTTTAAATAAGCATTTATTTAATTTAAACTCTTTAATAGAAAATTTATCATATAAAGCTCTACTAAGATTTATTACGTTTATTACTTGGGTTGTCTGTAGAAATGGAAATTGATAAGTCACTTTAATTTCTCTGTTTGTTAAGGTTGGGATCAGTTATGTCACTTATTCGCTTTACCCACATTAGGTTAAAAAAATTATAGGTGTCGTGGAGTGCATTTTAAAACATTTTTTAGAAACCACACCTATAAAATCAATAAAAAACAACAAATGTCTGTTTTTATTTATCGGTTAATGCATTAAGTCTTTAACCATCTGGCATATTGTTTTTAATTAATACGTTTTGTTCGAGCCGATCAATATCTCACATTATAAGAAACTGATTATCTAATATTCAAAACTTCATCGGCATATTTAACTTTCGGCGATCTTGTAAAGAAATAAGTCATTTAGGGAAACAACTAACGCGAAGGCTGTTGACCTATTCATGCTCCAGTTACGTAAAGTCTCATAATGTCTCTCGCTGAAATAGGGCCTGGGAGAAAACTAATGGAATTGAAAATATTTTTATAGTCTCGTATGCTGCAGCCTTTCCGGAAGTAAAATGTCTCACTGAGCTCAAAATCGAGCTTAGCTTTAGAAAGTGAACATAATCAAAGCGATAAAATAAACAACAGAAAATATATATCAAGTATGCAAATATTCCAGTGCTTAAGATGGGCTTTGGGAGACATTTAATTTACATGCAGGCGTTTAATTTGATTTGAGGATAACAAAGCTCATTTATCCCCTTCTTGAAATGGTAGATTTCAGTTACATTTCGATTTAAGAAAATAACCAAAGTAATTTTACTTCGATTACTTAAGTCAAAAGTGATATGCGATATGTATCAACAATTAACCACCCATTGGTACAAAAAGCAATTGCATAGTCATCAAGAAGTAGGTATAGATTAAATACGATTTCTAAAAGTGTTTTTAATGTTGGATTATGGCATGTGAAAGTGCATTCCTGATTCGTGGGTCTCTTAATGGACTATTTTATCTGTTTATAATGCTGCATTTTATAAAAGGAAATTAAATTTAAATTGAATTAATAAAACGATTTTTCAAGCTACTTTTATTCTTCAATTCTTCCGAATATAAAAACCAAATATGTTCATAGAGGAATAGAGAAATAATTGCAACTAAAATAGTTTTCACAACATGTTCACTATTTTTTTATTGGAAATATATATAACTACTGCAATTTTGTTCAAAATTGTTGCTACAATCACTTTTATTTCCACCAAAGGCTACATTTAATTCACTTCAATTTTCTAGCCGATTTGATTCGGTCCAGCCAATAAGCAAACAATTTTATGGAATAGTAATAAAACGGCACGAATTTTCATTTATTAATTTCTCTATTCTTCCTACTCCATTTCAATTTAACTATCCCCACGTACAAAAACAGTCAAAATTCTAAATTCCATCGTAAGGTATTAATTGCTAAATAAAGTGAAATTTTTTCGAAACTGGGAAGCTATTTCAAATTATTCATTCAATTGATTTACGAACTGAGACTGATGTGGTTTCTTCGCAATTTACTTTGTAAACAATATGTTAATAATTGTCTACAGTAATAAATATATGTAAAATATTAGAATGATAGAAATTTATTAGTGGTATTTATTGAACATTTTGAGAAAGTCTTTACTTGGAGAAACTCAATTTAAATGTCGAGAGACTTCTTTAGCAATGCACTGGGATTTATCCTTTCACAAAATAACTCAAGGTTTATTGTGAAATGAGGAACAAAGGCACGCATTTAAAAATTGTAAAATGCTAGATTTAAAGTTTGTGTTAAAATTATTTAATTAATTAGAATCAAAAGTTGGTCGTAAAAATACATATAATGGTAAAGGTATATGCTTTGCACCATCGATTTACTACGGTATGAATTAATAATTAAATTAGTTTTGCCAGTTCGTCATTATATTGCTTCAAAATTAATTAGCAAATAAAATCGTAAGCAAGAAATGTGGTATTATTGGCTAATTTTGGCGTGTTAAAGCAACCAAAAAATTACCCTAATTTTCTAGAGCTTAAGACAGATAACTGCGCGAAAAAGGTTAGCTTTAATTCCGGAAAATGAAGCCATCGCGGAATAAGATAATCATATAATGCATGTAGGATTTGGCGTTGCTTATGCGATTAAGCACACCTTGTGCCGCAGAACGTCAACTCGGCGACTACGAGTGTCTTGTGACGTAACGAGCCTTTCGTTATTGGCATGACTGCGAAGCTACTGGATTGCAAAAAGAGTAGATATTACTAAATCGCATATGATCACCTTGCTGTGTGCACATTGCGAATTCCTTGAGAGCTTCTTGAGATAGTCGCACTGTGCCGAGACGCGACGTGACCTCCTTTCGTGGATCTGAAGATGCTTCCATCGAATCGCTTCTTTTAGGCCGGTTTTGGCGAGCCTGCAGCGAGATGAGAGAAAAAGCAAAAATCACAGCAATTTCCTTATATGCAATTACTCTGCTGGGTAGTTGAAAAATGAAAGTAACCTGTTTACCACTAAGCACCTTGCAGATTACCGACGATATTTGTTTCATTAATCCCACTAATTGTTTCTCCAACTTGCTCGCGGTCGAGTTAAGGAAGAAAGCTGTTACCTTGAGAAATTGCACATTATGGGCGCGAGTTTTGCACGATGTATATTTTCCATTCTGGTTTACTGCAGATGCTGGTGGTTTTCCGCAAAGTGCTATAATAATTTGAGTGGGTGTATCTCGCAATTATGTTACGAAATGAAACTCCTCGAAAAGTGAAGTTCCGATTTGCATACGGCCGCTGAGAGCACGAGTGCAAGTCGACTCACTTAGTAATTTCTTTTCAGACTTACTATACTTATACTTATCACCTCACGTACCTACTCTGAAATTAGAAGAAAGTTCAAATGTTAATTTCCAATTTGTCTACGTTAACACTATTACAAATTATTATCCCCCATTATGTCAGTTTATGATATGCACCTTGATGATGGATGAATCGAAGGTGACGGTTGCAAAAACGATAATAAAATACAGCAGTTACCTAAAAAGTCAGTACCATTTCCTGGCTTAAAGGAATTACTCAACTGATTTAAAAATGTTTATGGTTAACACTTAACAGGTATGTCAAATTAAAGTATGGTATACTATAAAAGCAGACTAGACTCATGGAAAATTAGCAAAATCTGATGATGTGCCTAATAAAAATGTATTTCATTTCAAATTACTTAACTTTTTAATATTGTTCACAAAGAAGAAATGATGCTATTTAAAAAGTGATTTTTGAAATTAGCAACGGCTATGGGGCAACTCTCGATTCATCTTCTGATTTGATTTCATTTTTGTTCACGACAAAATTGTAAGAAGTTGTAGAAGAGTTTAAATTAGGACGAGTTTAGAAATATCTCAGAATTATTCACGGTATTAAGAAACCTTTTCATTATTTTGAAATAAATACTTTTTGTTATATTAGTATATGATTTGAAATTTTTCTCTTTAAAATTTCGTCTGAAGTATAGTAATAACAAAACATGGACGATTGCTTTGTAAGCATATAGCCAAGCAGTTTTGTACATAGTATACTATACATGATGAACTAAAAACTGCAAAGAACTTTATTTAAAATAAATTTTTTGCTAGTCACTACTATGGTAATAAATGTTTTTTTTTTTGAGTTTCTAATTAATCATCATAATATACATTCATTTATAAAGATTTTTAGAGTGTCCATAGACCTCATCGTGTTCTTGGACTAAATATCCAAAAAGTGAAATAATGCAAACAACTAATCGTTTTGATGAACGAGCTAATAACCTTCAATTGGCAAGCAATTCGTTCCGTTGCTTTATTTTTACTTTCGTATCTATCTATCTATCTAAGCTACTTAAAACAATACCAGGTAAATCCCGTAGATTATTCAACCTCTAATTAAATTCGAAATCAGAAATAAAATTCCTACATTTTAAGGTGTGTATTAAACAGTCATTCCAATATATAGTACTGCAATTGAGCTACTTTCAAAATAAAGGAAATTACGCAAGGATCGTTTAAAAATACCTTTATTTCCTCAATAATTTAAATAAACACAACCTCACCATCGCCTACCTACCTACGAAAACTTAAAATGCCAGAAATGAAAGGAATTGTTTTTATAAACCAGAAAATACGTTCAGCAAGTGAAAATCCGATGGAGCTTAATTACTACTTTCCACAAGTCAAGGTACACCGCTCCAAGTGTCAATTAATCATTATTGTTCGCATTAGTTTTTTACCACGTTCCTTTGATGAGTCAACCTATCTAAGAACAGTGCAATTTAATTGCATCTGTGACGCAACTGAACTGCAATCACAGAAAGGTAAGTGGTTGCAAAATACAAGTTAGCTTCTTCAGATCTCTCTATAGGAATATTGCCACTATAATTAGTTTAAGGCCTCGTTATTTCTTGATGGCACCATGTGAACTTCTCTCTCTTGAAGCTCTGCATAAAATAGCCTTAATACGAAACTAGTTCACAGGTTGGGAAAGAAAGAGCTGCATTCATCCGAAAGATACGTAGAACTGGAGTCTAGCGAAATGAGATAGTTGGGGTAGTGAAGATCAGCCTGTCCCAAACCAAATGTTAATTTAATTTGCTCATTTATCCTCCACGTCTAATTTATGTTATTGCCTAAAACACAATTGGCTAACAAGGAGCTCCGCGGAAGATCGGACGGTGCTAAAACAACCTGAGACTGCCATCTAGACTCATTCATCAGATGAAACAACTTTCAAAAGACCTTGGGGGAGCATAATGTCTTCTTGCGATCTTCTGCATCAAGTACCTCCATTTCTAGGCCACTGGTTTCCCAATTGCGGTGGGAGACAACTAATTGCTCCAGTTCAAAGCGACCTAACCGCCCAGAAATTAACCCAACTTTGGGTTGGTTAGTAGACCCGCTCAAAAAACAATTACTTTGACTCTAGGCAAATTACCAAATGTTAAATTCATTCCCCCGAATGAAGGTGCATTGGTTGCGCAACTGATTGATGTGGCTCAGTCATCGATTGCAATTTGCGGTGCGTGTCGTCATTGTGAAAACATCTTCTTTTGTTTATTTAGCTGCTGCGACCATTCCTCTACAATTAACTCTAATTTAAGTTCACTTTCATTAGCGCGAAAGCAATGAAATTAGAGGCGCATTTCACCAACGTACGTGCCCACAATGTGCGTAATTTTATGAATATTTCGCGGGGGCGGGCTCACCCGCTTTGCATACCTTTTAGCACGATTGTGGTTAGGTACTTCAAAAATTATTGCATAAAGTTGACCAGAAACGTAATTAAAGCAAGCATCACATTAGGCATAAGAGCAATTGAAAGATATTTGGATGAATGTTGATTGGCCTCCACTCAACGTCAACCACACAAATGAACTTGTACGGTTTTTAACTGTTTTTATAGCTTTTCGATGTTGACAGTAATTATGTATATTGAGAGAAATTGTAGAATTACAAACATCCGGAATATTTCTTTTGAAGGACCCTATTTACCTTTCACTTTTTAATGAAACGAAACTTGAATTATGTGTATTTTCGGTTAATAGTTTATATAATATAACAGGTTACTATCTAATTCTATAAAACCGCTGAGGTACATATCTTAAAAGTACGTATACTTTACAAATCCTTGTTTGCCTCAAAGTGAAAGGGACACGTTATCTTATTACCATCAATTAAGGAGACTTGATAGTTGCAAAAGAAAGTAAACATTTCTAAAATTACCAGATTGAATGTAGAAAAAATTTACCATAATACATACAGTACATACATATATCGTTAATTTCAATAACATAGTTGTGAAAATTTTGTGATTTTTCTCCTCTTGGAAAAATATAATAATTAGGTGTTTTCGATAGGACTTGTTTTTAACATTGCATATTGCATTGAATATTAAAATATTCCATCAGATCACTTTTTTGAGAATGAGGCTGAAGAGTGTAAAACTGAATATTTTCGCCAGTTCTGAAATGTAATTAATAAACTAACGAGATTGCGTAGCACCTCGAAACTTACCCATTTAGCTGCGTTTATATCACATCAGTTATTTAAATTGTCTACCAAAATTAGTTCAGGAGATAAATTTTTGCATTCCCTTCCTCTGTCCTCTGTTAATTTAGTGAATGCTCATGAAAAACTCATTCCATGAGCAAATTTTAAAATAGTTTATAAATAATTGTTTTATATAGGTAGTTAAGGATTTAAACTTTTTCCAGACCAGTGCAAATTATTAGTTCTTTTATTCAAGCTATACAGTATTTCAGCGTACATTTCTTAATATTATTTATGGTATGAAACGTCTATTTTATTAGGCATTATTAAAAATTGAATAATCAATGATTCCAATATGAAGGTACAAAAAATATCATCTATTACTCTCATAAATGGAAAAAGTAAAAAGTCAATTTAATTTTTATGCTTTACTTTCTGGCTAACATAAAAATAAAGCGATTTCTTACCCAAAACTTGTATTCACCCGAATTAATCCAGAATAGTGACCGTCTCTTACTCTTAGGTAATTTTAATAGCAGCCTTCACTTCAAAAGTGAAATTCACTAGTGAATTTGTCAGTTATTTTCATTCTTGCCCTCGCGGATCAAAGTTTTTCTGTAAATATGTTTCATTAAGTTTTTTCGCCTCTTTCATTTTTTGATCGACATATAGCTTGGGATATGGATAGTGTTATTATTTCTTTAATTCTCATGTCAAATAGTTCGTAATAAAGAAATGTGAACGAAAGTAATTTGAAGTCAAGATACTAAAATTGCTCCTTACATTGTATCCAGCAAAGCAAAGCATAAAATGTAAAAGTTGTCCGAAGAGTTGCAGAAGATTAAAAAACAAACAAAATTGTACGAGTGAATTGAAAGGACTTTAAGATTTAATATATGATAGTAGGAATAGAAAAAGGCCAAATACAATTGTTCCGCTCAATGACGGCTACAATTAATTGACGAGAAATTAGAGAAAAATCTGCCAGCTAATTACACGCATTTCACTAGATAATAGCCATTTCGATTGGCGGTTGCTTGTTTAGCTGCCATCAAAGTGATAAGTCAATTTTGCCAGCCGGAGTTGAAAGGGTTAAATTTTAATTTTCCACAGTAAAAGTAGTCGGGGCCGCCCAGCCTCCACTGTATCCTGCAATCTGTTAAGGCGGATTAGCTTTTCGTTGGCGTGTGTGTTCTTTTTCGTATGAAGATGCACATTTCAGCGAGTTTGCCATTTCGAAAAGATGCCGCGGGGCCGTGCGTCGTTTAGGTCTATTCACCCGCAGGCCTTCGATTTACGAGAGGAAGCTGATTAAAATATCGAAAGTCTGCCCACAAACGGCGGCTTGAGACAGGCTTGATATGCAAACATATCGCTGTTCGGCATTTCCTAGCAAGCCGCGTAACAATCGCAGTGATGTAATTGATAGCCTATCCGCCGCCGCAGAAGAAAGTGCGCACGGAGATGGCCCGGTGAGTTTGTTCTGTGCGTTCGATTAATTGCATTTTTGCACTATAGCACGGCAAGGTGCAACTCAATATTTGTGCCGCAGTCCCGGAGGTTACGCAACTCCAAACGCGAGGCTGCTTAGCCGCTTTCTTCGAGCAATTCCGCCGATCAAATGGTTTCCAAGATGCTGTCTAACTTGTTTAGGGTTTATTAATTATGACTGACAAATTAAAGGTATTCACTCAAAGCAAGTTGTGTCATCCGGAAGTGGGCGAATCTTCAGAAGAGCGACGCTAATTCGTCTGTAGGCATATAATTGGTCTGTTGTGATCAATGGCTTCACCCGTCTGGCCGAAACCGCCGATTATTACTAAAGACTTTTGAAACGCTTTTAATGGTATTATGTCGATCATTGTTCTACTTAATGAGACCAACCCACCAAACCACTCATTGGGATTCTGCAAGTCATGGACCTTTTAAAAAAATTCGTGCAATCGCCGCTTTTCTGTTTGTGTGATGAGCTGCCACATTCATCAGATTTTGAATTCAGCCATTCAAATTGATGTTGTTAAAGGAGGACTCAAATTAATGTAACTATAAATGTTCGTATTTGGAGAAAACATAGAGCATTAAAAGCTTTATAAATATATAAGTATTTAAACAAATTAATTTAGAAAGGTTATGAATATTTGAAGGGTATATATGTAGTATGTTTTGAAATGTTTTTCTACACATTCAAGTTAAGATTAAGCCCTCCTAGGAGGGGAGTTAATCCAGCTTTTAAGATATGACAATTTTTAGTATGAAAAATTTAGACTTTGATTGCTTAACTATCTATTTTACAAAATTTTTGAAGGTAAAATTGAAGTTGTAAGAAAATGTTCTTATTATCAAAAACTACTTTTCTTTAGAGCTTCTGTCTATAGCCGAAATTACTTCAATTCCCAATACCAAACAAAAAGATGTGGTATATATTTAAGTGCTCTTTTTTATAAATAAGCATTATAAATTACTGTTCGTTAATTTCTAATAAAACATTATTTTATTCTTCATGTTTGAATAATTTTTCGAGGCAAATTTCGACCCAATTAACCTTATTAAGTTGTGTTTTGAAAATAATTTCTACACAAAACCAAAAATGAAATAATAAAATATAGAGAAATCTACTCCTACATTTCTGAAAGATAACTGTCGCAAAGAAATTAAGGTGAATTAGATTTCTTAATAATTTTTTTTAATAATTCAAATATAACCTCAATATGTCAGGATTTTTTTCCACGCTCTTTTTATTTGAAGAACATAATTACTATTATAAATTGGTAGGCATCTACCTACTTTTTGAGTGAAAGTGAAACAAATTGATTTTGATAGAAAGATAATTGAATGAGTTAAATTAAAATGAATTAGCTACACGCAAAGTCTGGTTGAGGTTTAGTAAAATGATTCTCCCAGCAGGCGACATTATTTGCATAATCTAGTAAAACTGAATTCCACAAATTGGATACATTTGGTATAACAAAAAAAGTTCAAAATCTACAAAACATAAAAACATAAAAGGTAATTGGGTTACAAATCTGATGAACGTGAGTCGATTTTTATCGAAGGAAAAATCTTCACAACTCGTGAACCACTTCAAAGAGTAGATGTCTCACGAAAAATTGAAGCGACCTTAACGAAATCTGCCCAATTCATTGCAGACAAAGAGTGCTCTTTTGAATTGGGTCAGGTGAGGTAATCCAATTATTTAAGGACGCATTTGCAAGCTTCACGCGACACCTCAATGCGGATGAATTTTTATGATTCAGTTTGGGTCCCAGGCAGACGTGGGACAATTTTGTGCTCCACTGTCTGGCGTGCATTTTGCCGCACTTTTGAAAGTCTTCTTCGCCTTTCTCTGTATCAACTTCCACTTTATTCGCGGTCCTCCAAACTGCGAGTTGCGGCGTCGAAGTGCAGGCTGAAGACACGAGGAAGAAGAGGTGACCAGCCCAGGTAAAATAAACAGTGCGCGGTGCAAAAGGTGCGAAAGATTCGGAGTGCGCGCCGGGGTCTCCCGCGAAGCAGCCGACTAGGGGGGGCCATCTGCTCTTCCTCGGTATAGTATGTATAGTATGACAAGATTATTAAATGAAAAAGCGATTGTGAATCCAAACCGAAGACGGTGAAGATTTCTGGGCATGGATCAGTAGGCCATCATCGTCTCCTTCAGTTGGACGTGTTCTCGATTTAAAGCGACAAGACGGATCTTTTCAAAAAAAATTGGCACGATTTCGGAAACGCGTATATCTTCTTTCGGTCAAACTAATCCTCAAGACACCTGTGAAGACATAAAGAATCCTGTGACTTACTTCTTCAGTGCAATTGAGATTCTGTAAAATAAAATCTCACGGGAAATAGTTGCGCGGGCTACTATCTCCGGAGGTTTCTTCGGAAAGTGAATTAGCTGCCGCTTATTGAATATAAATGATATCGCTTTCATATTGCCTGCTGACTTTGTGACACAAATCTTGTGAGATTTTTGTGTTTTGTTGTTAAAGTGAAAACCTTAGTTCCGTGGAAAGTGATCACTTTTAAAACAAAAATTTCCTTACGACAGAACTAAAACTGGATTACAATTATGAGAATAATACTTGTGGTAAGTAAGATTTGTTGCCGGCACTAGCACCACATAAAAAATAGATAATAAGTGTATTAATTAAAGTAAGCCTAGCGAAGAAGAAAGAAGAAATATTTCATCTTTTATTTTACAATACAAGAATATCAGGGCCACGATAGCATATCGACTTCTTTAGTAGGATTGATAATAATGAGGATATGTAATTTAAATTTTCGTTAAAATATATTTCATAGCAAAAATAAAGGATATGTAATAAAAGCTTAGATAAAATATCACAAAATTGAAATTTACTTAACTGCAAGGGAGACAACAAAATAATTACACATTAAAGAATGAACTAATTTTTTAATTTTTCCCAGCAATTAAATTTACCTGAATATATTAAGGTTATGAATTGTTAAAAATTGTTATAAAATGTTAAATGATTAAAACCTACTGTTCTAGATTCTGTATAATTGGTATCCCCTTGCAGGATACTTTTGCAAATGAACACACTAAAAATAACGTCCACTTTACAACTTTTATAAATTGGAACAGTTGGTGCAAAAAATTCTTTTGAATTTGAAATGGAACTAATTCTCATTTGAATGTTACTTAAAATAAGTAAAGACAAAAAATTGTATGCTTGCCTCTAAATGCATTTTCGAAAAAACAGTACAAACTTAAAACGCAAATATGGACCAAGAGAGTTACAGGCACGTCGGCATAATGAAGACTAAAAATAGAATTATTCAGTATGTGCAAATTACCATTTTGGTACAAAAGCATAAATGAAACATGCAAATTTCACAGAAAAATTTACGCGTGCCAAAATACTAAATTTGCATTCCGATTTGTGAATTATTAAGATTTTCCAAACATTCGCTAAATTTTCTTTTACTTCAACATTAACATTTCAGGTGAATAAATCATGTTTTTATATAGTAGATTTCCTGATTTTCTGTTTAAAGTTTAGCATTAATCAAATAAATAAAACCATATAGATATCTCGCACGTGGAATTTTCAAATTCATAAGCTAATAACCATAAGTTAAAAATCGTTTGTTCGACTTGATAAAAGAAAGGTTAATATGAAAGCTCATAATACTGAATCTAAAATTTGCAGATAGGTTTGGTTTCGCCTTACATAAGATTTATTTTGATGTTTTTAAAAAGAGGAAGTCGTCAAATTACTATATTACGCAGTTAAAAGAAATGAGAAATATATTTATGTTTCATAGTCAAAAATGTAACCCATACAAAAACATGATCCTCAATATTTTTCTAATATGAATAGATGCTGCTTTAAAGTTGGTTTAATACTTTGTACAACAACTTCTCGGAAAGGATTTTATTATTTTTTATTCGGGCCACATTTACCTACCCTTAAAGTTACAAAAATCTAATTTTTATTACATTAATTTTTACTATTCCGGTGTTCGCAATATGAGTGAGTGAATTTACCAACATTCAAAATTTGCTGCCTGATGGATATTTGTTGCCACGATTATTTTAAATTTATTAATGATTACTCCTACAAAATTGCATTACTAATCTATAAATCATTTATGTATAGGAAAACCGTTATATCCTTATACATTACCTGTATTTGGGTTAACCATTTTTTTTACAAGTGCATCAATTCATCATTAGTAGAGTTTAGCTATTTTTCTATTTATTTCTATTTCCGTCTGTTCATTTTTCATTTTTAGCAGTACATCAAATTATCTTCATGAAAGATGTTTCCTAATTTACCTCGAAAATTGTGCAGCTTTGTTATGCATCTTGCCAGTTTCAAGATTTATATTGCAGGAGTGACAGATTTACGCAATTGAAGCTAGATATCCGAAAATTCTTCGGCAGGGAAAATTGGCAAATAGTTCCACACGAAAAAGGAGTTGTGGTTTGCATTTCTAATTTAATGGAATTCGATAAGTTGGGGTTCAATCGAAAGGAAGATTTATGGTGTGTTGCGCAACATAGGCAACTCTGCATCCTACAACTAAGCTGCTTTGTGTCGACCTACCTGCCTTTGGTCCAGTGCCACTGCGGCGACTCATCTTCCACCACCTTTCACTTGTGCACTATCTAAATTCTCTAGCTATAGCTAGTGCTCCTTTGGTGTCTCTGATCAATTGAAAGTATCGTCTTTGGTTATTGCGGGAAAACTGCGGAGCCGTAAAACATTCACCTTTTCGGAGATTGCCACCACAGACCATCTGCGGAAGATGTTCACTATCGTAAAAGTAGTTGTAGCCTATCATTAGTAGTTGCTTCACTTGTTAGGTCAAACGAAGTTAGGAGCGACTCACTGAGATTCAGGCAGCGTGGTTTCGGATATGAATTTTGTGATATATTTTTGTATGTATGTTTTAATTTTCCACGCGAACATTTCGCTTATTGCACTACTGCAGTAATTTTCAAGTAAAGACAAGCTTCAAGCTGCCAAGTATAAAACAACTTTCATATCAGTCATCATTAATGAGGTTACGACTGCCAATTGCATAATTCTGCTTCTCGAATTCATGTTAATAAATTAATTGTACAGAAACCATTCCTCAAATAAAATTTTGATCTGGCCCATTAAATGCTTGCTAAATTATTGAGGTTAAAAGTGTTAAATAATTTCCGCTTATAAAACACCTCATGTTGGATTTGCAATTTGGGTTGAGTACCATGAAACTGATTTTTATATAAAGTGAGAGAGGATAGGCTAATTATATTAATAGTTCGTTAAAAACTCTAAATAAATTCTTAACTATCACTTTATACAACATTTACTTACTTAAAATAAATTTGAACTATCACCGCCTGGTTTGACTGCTAAGGATTCTAGCAAATGACTCTTTTTTCTGAATTATTTTATTACGTTACGTATATAAACAATTTATGTGAAATAAAAACTGGCTCGTAAAAGTCTGCATCCTCACTGTAATTGAAAGCACATACAAGATTCGCGACGTGACTTACATGTGTATTTCATAAACTCTTTTTAGCGAAGTGTTTTTCATTTACCCTTTTCCCATAAATATTTCAAGAGTTAAGGGTGAAAAGCATCCTTTCGCTTTCATTTTATTTAGAACACTGTAGTTTTTGTTATGGTCCTGGGTATCCAATTCAAGCAAACAAACTCTTCGTTCTCCTTGAAGCATATTTCGTCCACACTTTCATTTTCAGTGGATAAAAGCGAAGTTTTGATGATGTTGAAGCAAGAATCAGGTTTTTTTTCGTACATTTTGGTTAATAAATCTTCTCAAAGTTTGGCGTGATTTACCATGTTATTATTGAACTATTTCCTAGTTGCATTTCCCGCATAACAACAATTTTCCTCCCTAGTAAATTTCTTGCAGAAGCTAGAAAAATATTTTAATAAGCCAATTAGGTTCGCCAAATCACGCAGTCACGGGGCATCACTTACGTGATGATTGCTGGGCATTTGAGAGTTGATAAAACTTACTTCTATGATTTAATCTTTTTAAGCAGCAGAAAAATGTTCTCAGGGAATTTTCCTGTAACGATATATTTGTTGGTTTTGAGCGGGTTTGTGAAGTCTATTTCATCATCGACAGCATGCGAATTTCGCGAAGACTCAACCAATAATTTGACTATCATCTTATGACATATTTTCAACTTCCTAGGAAGTTTAATACAGTCGTAAGTAAGCAATGGTGAAGTTTCGTAAAGTGCATTGTGTAGTTAATATATCACTCTAAAGGTCGTTAATAGAATTTAAAGTTTTTATTCAAAAAGCGATAATAGTAAATCATGCAATTAAAAGGAATTGGTTTGATGATCGGATATTTTACGAGTAGGCTCTTTCCTTTTTCTTTCTACTATATTTTCAAAAAGTGATGGTAATTCTAAAATGAATTGAAAGAAAACCGAACTATTATACTATTTCCTATTTACCAATTCGCAATCCCTCTTAGCAAAATGTGTATGACATCCGTTGAAATTTACAATTCTTATAGTTGAAAGCAAAAACGTTTAATTTTTTCGTGAAAGGAAAGTTATAGCGAGTTCTTTAGAACATGTTTAAGAAATTGTCTTACAACTTTTTTAAATTATCACAAAGTTCAATCTTTCTATCGCCCTCTGAAAAGCCTTCTTCAGTTTGAAATTTTCATTAACTTTCTTCTATTCTCTTCTCACTATCGAAATCAGTCAAAGGAGACCAATGAATTTGCAATGCGCACATTTTCCATTTTATTTCCGCTTTCTAGAATTAAATTGGTGTAAGCTGAGTGCATGTAAAATCCTAAGCCTTATTCGGATTATCCTTAGCATTCTAAATTTGTTTTGAAGAAATTAACGAAAAGCAAACATACATTTAAGATTCACCTTCAACTCTAAAGGTAGATGAAATTAACTGGTTTTGTTCATGTCCACTGATTTCGCGAATTACTTCCGCGGACGTTTTGATCATGCCTGAAAACCTTTCTTTCCTTTACTTTGGCTTACTTCTTTTGCGTTGTAGATAAAATAGTGAAAGTTATTTTGAAGGTTTCTTTTTATAAAGTCTTTAAGCGACAGAATAATGCTGATCTTCTTTTAAATGTTAGTCTGGCGTATATAATATAAATTAAGTGAAACAATGCCTTTTGTTTATCTTGGGTTAAAAAACGCTTACGCAAGACTTTAATAGGGAGATTTCTCGATTCGAATTTATTTTTTCAATTACTTTGCATATTATATTAAATTTAGAGTACATTATTTAAGATACTTTAGTAGAATAAAGGTTTATGGACTTGAATTTAAAAAAATTTATATGAAAACATTTTTTGTTTTTTGGTTATTTCTTATAGCAATGTAACAGTTACTCTTTGTAGTATATGACTTTTCTTATATTTACAATTTAATGCAATAGTGACGATCTCTTAATTTAATATGTTAAGGTACCTACTTTATAATTAGAAGGTTTTTCATAAAATGTGTTTTTCTTTAAAGAGAAAATAAAAGATATATTTCAGCAGTAACCACGTTTCTTTGGATTTTACACAGAAAAATTTTTAAAACATTTGCTTTTGAGAATAACAATTGTTATTTGAATTTTGTGCCAACTGACTAAAAGACCTTCAAATATTGCTTAATCGCAAGCATATTTATATTTCGTTCACCCGAGTGAAAAGTCATTGCATATGGATGAGAAAAATAGTTGGTATAGAAAACAAGTTGTGCATATAAAGTAGAAAGCTCATCAAAGGGAGTTACGACTTTATAGTTTCCCGATATTCATATACATATAATTATACTTCCGATGAAGAGGATCCAATGAGTGTTTTATTAACAGATGCTTATAGACGATTAATCCAGTAATATATGTAAATATCGTTATAAAATCAACTATTGTGGGTTTATGTAAATTCAAGTAAGCAAAAGTGAAACTGAACTCTAATTTTCCGGTTTAAATTCAAAAATGTTAGCAACATTTACGTGTTCATGGTAAAGGTGGAAAGGGACACGATGACTAAATAACTCCGGTCAGATTCATGAAACTCATAACCGGGCCCGGCCCTTTTGACGCACGCCCCGAGCTATCACTTTCCATTTTCCAATAACTAAAATGAAAATTCCATTACACCTGGATATTTGCACGTCGCGCGGCATTGAGCACCTCAAGCGGAACCGCCGCCTTCGATCTCGCTGTCGTTTTCGCGGCCACACTCCTCTTCATAATTCGAGTGATAAAGAAATTTTTAATTAATTCCGATGCGAGCTCGAGGAAGCGAAATTCGATCTTTCTTCTGTTTTGTCGCATTTTTTCCGCCATACGACAGCCAAATTAGCAGCGCTCTCTTCGGCCTTCGGAAAAAGGCGGCAGGTGAATTGTTCCCAAAGGTGAACGGCAGCATATCGATTATTATCTTGCATTTATGATTGGCAGGTAACACGGTGCAATCGCTGTGTTGAATTTACTACCGTCAATTGACTGTGTTCTAAAAACAACTCACTTTTACCTAAGTAGCTTAATGTCTTAATCGAATCGATGTTACATCTTTTTACTATGCGCGAATTAGATGCTTTTAGATTCAAGTTTATAAATAGATAGAAAGTTTTATGTTTGAGCGTGCCACAATAGATATTATAATCGATAAAAAATAGATTGGTCTAATAAAATTGGGTTTGAAAGGAGCTACATACAAACGAATTATGTACAAAACTTTTTAAAATAAGCATGAAACGCACGTGATTTTCTTTCGCAAGAAATAAAAGGAAAATTTCAAAAAGGCAATATCCTAGAAGATTGATTTTTTATCTTTAGTAATGTGATAAAATAAATATCAACATATTGTGTGTACAGAAACTAGTTTTTACATTCTAACTTAGTGATTGATGATGTAAAATTTCAATTACTTATTTCAAAGGGAAATTTTAAATGATTTCATAAATTAATTATAACTTTATTTTTAGTATCTATTTGAGTATGAGTAGATAATATTATATATAACTTTTACGACTTCCCCCGTAAAATCGTAACAAAATATATCATAGAAATATGATTGTGTTAATTTAAGTCAAAAAAAATTTCAAATATGTATAAAATCAGTTTGTCCTCTGCTACTAAAACTCTTTTCCAAGAAAATCCGGTCCTTTTTAATTTCCTTTAAATTTTTCGATTTTTCTCTTTGGTCTTAGGCATATGTGAATTTCAGATACTAAAATTATTTACTTATATTATTTATTATTAAAAAATTAGGTATTTCCATAGATCTAAAATTCTAATGTTTAAATTAATCCAATTTTAGATTCTGGCCTGTGCGGTGTCCTGTCAAGCGTTAAGTAACACAACCACTACAACCACAAAACCCACTAGAAAAAAACTTACAACTACTAAAAAGCCTGGAGATGACCGAGGAAAGAGAAATCTGTTCGACATTGGATCTCATTCATTTGGACACCGCCCTATTCAAAGAAGAGTAGGCTATCAAGGCTATTTTCCTAGTCCCTATGGTATTTGTTTTTCATAAACTGTATACTATCTGAGTTCCTCTTATATTAATTATTATTATTATTTTTTTAATATTTCAAGATCATCAGCCTCAGTTTGTGCAAGATCACTCCAATTACTTACCTGACTATCAGTATCAAGCACCGCATTATGCTGAGCCACCGGAACCTATAATTGAAATTATTATTAAGGAAAGCAATGATACGCTACCACCGCCTCCGCCACAGCCGATCATTCAAAAGAAAAAGAAGGAGCATGTGCAAGTGTTTTACGTGAATTACAAGAAAGACAAAAATAATAAATTGCTCCTGGAAACACCTGTTAGCTCTTTGACTCCGAAGTCTTACGGACATCACGAAGAAGAGGAAGAAGAAATAATACACTATCCAGCAGTGACGCCAGGACCACCACTGAAGACAACCACTCTTAGGACGGTTATTCATCCAGATTCGGAAAAGTATCACAGCAATAGTGGAATCCACGTGACTTTTGGCACAGAAGATAAAAACCAATACGGCCATCAGCTCCAGGAGCATAATGAAGAAAGTGTTGTGAGGTCGGTGGTGGCTCTCCCAAATCCAAACATAAATAATTATATTACTGATACCCAACGACCGCATCAGTCACGCGGAGTTGAGACACGATTCGGAGGAGAAACGCAGTATCGTTCAGATGTTGGCCAATCACGAACAATTAGTAATAATTTCGGAGGAAATCTTGTAAAATCTCCTCCGCAACACCCACCTGCACAGACTTACGTCTCACACCATTTGGAAGTGCCGAACCCAAATCCCTCTCAACCTTTCAGACAGGTTCATTCACATCAGTATCAAATTACTCACCACCAAAATAACAAACAACACTATGAGAGGCCGCAATATCAGCAGCAACAGCCTGCTCCACTAAATCAACCATTGCCACAACCACAAGCACTTCATCAGCACCAGCCTCAACATCAACAACTACCCCAAGCACATCCTGCTCCACAATTTCAACCTCCCCCACACCACCAAAGAGCACAATCTAATTTTGGTCAACATCAAAGTGGACCAACGCATGCGCCGCAAAAGCAAAGTTTTCGATTCCCAGTTCAAAATCATCACACCTCGATAAAGCAAAATTTCCAAACTCAACAAACAAAGTACAGACCTCAACCAACACCGCACAAACCAATTCCCATACCAATTCAAAATTTCCAGTCTGAGCTTCCACAACAACCATTTAACAAACCCTTGCAATTTGGGCCGCCTGCTCAACCACCACCACCACAGCCTCAACAAACATTCAATTTCGATAACAAATTTAACAAGCCCCAAGACATCTACAGACATCAATCAAATCAACCACCTACCAGCTTTGAAAATCATCAAGAAATTTATAACCAAAATAAATTCTTCCAACATAATCATGGCCAAATCCAAGGTGGACTAATTCAAGAGCCCGCGCCCAATCTCAATCCCGCTCAAAATCAGTTCAATGGCCATCACCATGTTCAGGAGGATAATCACCAACATATTGTTGATGGTATTGCTCCTGGCTCGGAGCTTGTGAAATCAGTCCCCAGGTTTGAACAACACATAACAGAAACTGTTGCTTTGAGTCAAATAAATCAACCATTCGGCAGGGAAACTAATTACAAAGGACTGGTGGACAACAAAATAGCATTTAACGAGTTTTCGCATTCCAATCAAAACAATGTGATTCAGAATATCCCCGCACCGCATTTGGGTCCTTCAACTCCGGAGCCCCACAATAGACCTTCGTCAACACCGCAATTTGCTCAACAATCCCAAGCTGCTCAGTTTGCTAGTTCCACACCGAATCCTAATTTTGGCCACTATGTAACTCAAGGACCACAATTTTTAAGTTCAAGTTCAGCTCCTCAGCAATATTTCCCGTCGTCCACACCAAATCATTTCCTACCCACCAGCAATGAACATCTTCAAGTTGTTACTCCTGTGCCATCAACGAACGCTCAATATAATGAAAATTTGCAACATCAGCAGCATCATCATCAGCAGAATTTTCAACAGCAACAACAGCTACAAAATCTTCAATTCCAGCAACACCAGCAGCATGAGCTGCAACAACATCAACAAAGACAGGAACAGGAACAACAACAGCAGCAACAACACCAACAACAGCAGCAACAACAACAGCAACAACAACAGCAACAACAACACCAACAACAACAAGAGCACCATCAGCACCAGCTACAACACGAACAACAACAGCAGCAGCATTTTCAACAGCAGTTTCATCAGCATCAACAGCAACAACAACAGCAACAATATCTAGAGTTTAATCAGAACAACCAGCCACAAATCATTCCAAATTCAGAACCTCATCACTATCAAATTCCTCAAAGGCTGCCTCCCCCCGGTCAAAGCGTTTCTACGATTCACACTGAAGCACTGCGGGAACTAGAGCAGAGGAAGAACTTCGCACAAAGCCCCCAAAACAACCAGAACTACGTTCAAATATCAGCGAGAAACAAGGCTACCACCCAGCAACATTTCAACTACCAACAATCGCTTCAACCCACCTCCTCCACCACACCGGCCCCAAGTACCACCAAGCAGGCCAGCAAGAAGCCAACAGCAGTTCTTCCAGACGAAGTCCCAGAGGATCTTAGGCAGCAGCTTCTTTCTTCAGGTATCTTAGACAACGCCGACATAAGTGTCTTGGACTACGACAAACTGGGAGCCACCGCGATAGAGAATTTGCCACCAGAGCATCTCGCGCATTTCTACGGAGCAGGGGGTGGAGCTCAAATTTCTGAATCGAAGCAAGTCCTTACCGTTGTTAAACCAAATGGCGAAAAGGTCGAATTTTCCGAAAAACAAATCGACAGGACTAAAGATAAGGGAACTCTTCCAAGGCGCCAAAATGTCGATCTTAAGGTAGTTCGATTCGATTCGAACAACCAGAAGAGTGTCACCGACAAGTACATCAAGCAGGACTCACCTGTCTTACCACCTGTCGAAATTTCTTCAGATCGCCGATATAACCGTTATTTGCCACTTAAGGTCAGTGGGGCTCAATTCCCTATTCCAGACGCCAGCGAGTTAAGGGGGAAGAAAATTGCCAGTGTAGTTGTTCTGGCACCAGTTGATACCTTGCAAAACATCGACGAGGTGAACGATGGTCGCCAGGAAAGGGATTTGGTGGACTCGAAAGAAGTAAAATTCATCGCTGGCGATACCCTGAAGCAGTTGCTTAAGAAGCCAGTAAAAGAAAATTTCAGAAGATGGTTAGATAAGGAAAGCAAAACCGAGATTGATAACCAGAGCGTTGTACTGCTAGTTGTCAAGTAAGTTTGTATTAAGAATCTTAAAAATTTTAGCAATAATTTCAAAGCTTTATAAAACACCATAGATTTAAGATCTAAACAACTTGAAGTTAATTTTTTTTTAATCAGAGCTCTTATTTAAAATGAAATTCAAATACTGAATTTGATTTTTCCTGTCCTTTATAAAAATGGAACTATATAACTAACTTAATTAGAAGTAAATTAAAATCTTAGCAAAATTTCCTTTTCTGGATGGTTGAAAAATGCACAGCTTCTAAGTTTGTGATAAGTTCAATTTTCGCGAATTGGTTTTAATGTTGATGACAGAATATAAATTAAAGTAATATATTTATTTGCAATCAGAACGGTAGAATTTCCGACTAATTTCACTAATGGTCTGCACAATATTGTAATACTATGCCATAAAAATTGAATGAGATGTTTTCCTTCTTTAATATGTGTTCTCGCATAGGTTCGAAAATACAAAGACATACCTCATACAATTTTTAATGTTCAAAATCCAGTACCTATGCATGTTTAAAAAGTTCAGATTTGCTAACTTTTTAATAATCAAAAAAGATTTTTGATGATTTGTCAGAAACTAAAATAATATATTTTTTCTTAGGAATCCTTTGGAAGAACAGGAAATTTATATGTATGACATTAGCAGCAAATCCACAAGTAAATTAAATGGCGAATTATCAACAGCATTTGTTAAAGTTGCTGAAGAAAATGCTGAATCAGATGACTTGGAAAATGCACAAATATCAGACAGTGGAATTGTCGAAAGAATGGCACCGCCCCTAATTGAAGATCCCATGGAAGTGCAAGGCGATGATGCTGAAGCAGCTGGTTCCAGTATTTATGAAACGGTAGTAAAATTTAGCCAACCTTCAGGACTCTCCAGATCTGAGGAAGACCGATTCATCTCAGTCAATTCCGGATATAGTGTAATTAAAGCGAAAAACTAGCCACTGTGGAATCGAACTACTTAAAATCGTGCCAGTTAGAGTCAAAATTGTTCTCATAAGTCCATTCTGGCAAAATCACATAATATTTTGTCAACGAAAACTCGCATATCGTCAGTTTTCATTTTCAAAACTTGTCAGTAACATTCTTAAATTATAAAAAACATATTTATGGAGAAAATTCTTCAACATATTGTTGAGGAACTGTTTTCGACTTCACTCTCTGATAGGTGTAATTATTTGTATAGAAAACGTTAATGTATAAAGTTTTTTTTTAATAAAATGTTGAAATACAATCTAGTTTTGTTTGGTTAATACATATAATTTTTATACCTTTCCCAATATTTCTACAAAAGTAAAGTATAATTAATATGAAGATAAAGAAGGCATTACATTTTAAAAAATCGTTATTCAAAAGACAACATTTCATTTCATACTTTGCAAAACTAAAAAGACCCTACTTCGGTTTTATCATCAAACCAGTTCAATGGTTTTATACCATACTGCTGGATTGTTATAAAATTTCAGTTCAATAAAACATTGAGGTGAGGGTTAAACTAAACCTTTTAGATTTCATGACAGACAGGTGAGATTTAATAAAAGCTCGTAAATACATATTTATATAAATTAATTAAAACAAATATCGACATTGAATATCATATATTTATTTAAAAACAATTAAATGTATAATATACACAGTTTAATATTCGTACGTATTTAATAAAATATCAATAGAGCTATTTTAAGTTTATACTTCATTTAAATAAAAATTGTGCATGGTTCTTTAATTTCTAAAGATGATAAATTATCACGTTGTCGAAATGCAAACATACGGACATCGGTAATTAGTGTATATGTCAATAGTAGTAACTATTTAAGAATTAAATACATGATATAATGTAAATAGATGATATACATACCATACAGCAAGTAGATGACAAAATGCTATAATATTTTTTTTTGTTTTTTGAGCAAATATATAATAAAGTTTTATATTAATTTATTAATTCTAAAAATCTTGTTTGTAAGTTCCATTTCGAATAGTTTCTGTAGTTCCATTATGAAACTGGATTATAATTACTAAATATGTGGTTACTGCAGCGAAAATCTAGAAAAACGGATACAAAAATTCGGATTGTCCAATAAATTTTTTAGTTTATAATACTCACAGAAGTAATAAGCTTCTTTTCTAAATTAAAGAAACCTCCAGCGGAAAAACTTCTATTGCGATGCATGATTTCCAAGGAAAACATTTGAATCTTGGATAAATTTCATTCAAAATTAAACATTTTTAAAAAAACAAATTTTTTACCGCATGTAGAAATTTTTCACCCTGACTTGTCCACCGTGTTCTATGGAGCAAAAAACTAGTCTTTTTCATCTGAAAATATTTGTTTGTTTCATTGAATTTAGGCATTAAAATCATGTAAACCATTTTATTTCAGTATTACATTTTATAAAATGCAAATATTTTCGTATTCATTGTAACGCAATATTTTTAAAAAAGATTATGGTGACTAATACACAAATTGCAAGAAACTACTACTTTTTAAAATGTTATTAATGTAGTAATAGTAATACTTATTTCACTAATATTACTATAATTTTTGGGGGCTGAGAAATATGTATTTTGACGAAAACAAAGCTTACCTCATCCAGCGTTTTGGCGCAAACGGAGCAATTAACATAGGCAACACTGCTATGAATGATAATCCAGGTGAAAGTAGCAATTATCTCATACGTAGTGAGGGTGGTGGAACTTATCAAGTAAGCATACAGATTATAGCACTGAATGGTAAGCACCCCCAGCGAAATTGCCGTCATGAAAAGCAAATGAGGGGAGAAGACATTCATAATTTGGTTGGCGTTGTCATTTACGCGTCCGTAAATTTCAGAAAGTCGCACCAAAGTGCTCCAAATGTCCTCATTCAGAAGTTGTTCCTTAGTGTCAGATCTCTTGAGGACCTTCCTTTTAACTCCATTGGGTAGCGAAACTTTTGTAAAAGTTACAGTGCCAAAATCTTTCAATTTCGAATTGATAAGGTAAAACTTGTTCTTAATAAGTAGCATAAAGTTGCAGAATTGAATTTCCTTTAGTAGAATGATCATAATTGGCAGAAAGCAAATGAATATGAAGCATAACTTTGGCTTGATGCCCACTTTTACTTTGAGAATGAAGCAGTTGACCATCGAGAAGCACGACGGAATAACCGAAATTAGGACCGTCTCCAAGCAGAGAAGAATCCTGAATTTCTTGTAAGACACCGCCACGCCGATCTCTTCGAGCGCGTTGTCTATGGCACACGCCTCCTTGATGAAGTCGACTGTTGACGAGATGCT
This sequence comes from Tolmerus cingulatus, assembly GCA_959613345.1. Classification (NCBI taxonomy): domain Eukaryota; kingdom Metazoa; phylum Arthropoda; class Insecta; order Diptera; family Asilidae; genus Tolmerus; species Tolmerus cingulatus. Next base: position 6,668,124 of record OY390708.1, read on the forward strand.
CCGCCAAGAGGAAAATAATGCGACCAACCCCAAAGTGAAAAGGGAGTAAATCTGTGCCCAAGCCGTGAAATAGGCAATTATGCTGTACTCGATGTCGTTGCTGGTCGTCTCTACCACGACATCTCTTAAAGCGAGGTAAAACCCGCCTGGAACCAGAAATTTAAGGGAACTGATTGCGAACACAATTGCTCACTAACCTGTGTACATAATCAGGACGAGGAGGGAATACAAACACGCTGTCTTTTCGATAGCGAAATGCACCTCTCCGCCCTTCGTGGTAAGGGTCACTGGATAGAACCCGAAAAATCTGCACAGCTTGTAAAACGGATAAATAGCATAATAAACATTGTTGCATTCGAATCCCCCGAAAAGCAAATGGGAAGCTCTCTGAAGCCACTTCATGTTCAACCACTGACTGTTTTTATTACATCACACTCAATGTTTAAATTCGCTCATTCAAACTGACACTGAATCCGTTCGGCACGAAAGCTAACCGCGAAGTGACTACAAAAATGGTTGCATTGTCGTCGTACCCGCGAAAAAGGGCTCATGCCGATCGATAAATAATATATAATACTTCTTGAACCAGCGATTTCAGGCCAATTAGAGTGATTAAATTTCTTCCCCTGTGTACGAGTCGCTCGTCCACCGACTGTGCTCCAGTTAAGCACAGTTCGTTACCACTGATAACTGCCATACGAAGATACCTTGCCTAGAAGGCATCACCTGGGAGTGCATTTTAAATTATGCAAAACTTTTCAGAATGTGACAGGGAAGCTGCAGAATGTAGATGGATAAGTGCACTCCATTCGTCTCTATTACAAAAACGTAATAACTACGGAAAGTCAAAATGAAATAGTACGCACTACTTAAAGCGCAGAAAGTGCGGTTTCGTGTTAATAACACTTTCTAATAATAATAAATTTTGTAAAGAATCGGCACTTATTGCTAGTAAACACCTGTTATTTATTTGGATGTTTGTTCAGACCTTCGCCAGAGAATAGTTACGTCATTACAAAAGTTTGAAAATAAATTTCATATCATTTGATTATCCCACAAATTACAGCTGTTATCCTTATTTTTTGTTTACCCACTATTTTATTTTCTTTGACTAGTTCGGCATTTACAACTTTTGGGTAGTAATTATTATATTGTAATAATTAGAGCCCACTAAGTTTAAATGACTAAGTTCATTTCAAATCCAAATGTTACGAGTTTGACGGAATTCCAGGGACTACAAGTAGGTTACCTTTTATTTATGTTATTTTTCATCATTCCTAGGATATCACAAGGTAAAGTTATTTTATGCTTTCTATTTTAGGATGTAATGATGTGTACAAATTCGTAATTAATTAGACTATAGTTTGTTTAGCGTATACGTTCTTGTTGAGATACTTTTCTCGCTTTGCAAACTTGTGTTTTTATATATTATTTTATTATAATAAAGTTGAATAGTTGAAATAATTATAAAAATATAAGGGATTAAAATTATGTCCCCAATAACTATTCTGTTAACTTTCAAAAATACATATTTACCGAGCTCTGCACCTATTAATTATTAAATTATAAGCACTTAGCCAAAAAATAAAAAGATCTACCTACTTACATGTGTACGTTAATTGCTAAGTAACTTCAGAAACCGATATTTAGCTAAGACTCACTCATATAAAGCTTTAAACACGATCCACTATGATTTTTTGAAGCTCTTTGTAAAACTTTTTTCTCTTGGGCATTGCCGTTTTATAATACATACAAGTGTTACTTTTTCTTGTTTAATTTATAATAAACTGAATATCATTTGTCTAGTTAACAAATAACTCTAAAACAAAACCTGAAAAATATTTTTAAAATATTCTAGTCATACCTTTAAAAAACTATGTAATTATATGTATATTGTATAACGTTTGAGGGTTTTATTTTAAATTTTATATATTCACGAAATTTCAGTCTAGGTCCATTAAAAAGTAATGCGGGTTTATGGCGTAAAATCCTTCGGGGCTGCAAGAAGAAGCAAGGCACCCACTCGAATTTAAATCACTTTATATTCGGCTTCTTATCGGGATTTCCTGTAAATTGAATTACATTTCCAGAATTAAGTCATCCAAAAATAAGCAAAGAGATATTGGAAACATTAGGAAACTTAGCCAGTCGAAACTGCAGATATTAATCTTTCAAGATATTTATAAGGAACTGAATTTCCGTAATTATTGAGACAGAAAATTGAACGTTAACAAATTATATATGATAAAATAACACTTTCTTAGTTTCTTCTTTCTTCTTTCTTAGTCTTTTGTAGATATTTTTGTGTTTTAAGAAATGTAATTATAATATTTGTTTGTGGCATAAAGGAGTTAAAATTAGTCAACACACATTCGCAGCTAAGATAACTCTTTGAAGGTCATTATATCACACACAATTTCAATCAGAAAATTAGGAATACTCATTAAAATACTTACTATATAATATTGTATTATATCAAAATAATAGTATCAATGGATGAACTAAAACGAAAAGTTAAGTAAGGTATGTATTATAAAATCTGAAAATTAAATCAATGATAATTAGATCAATGTTCTTAATAAAAAAATAATGAAGTACAACACCCTACTCTACAGCTTATGGCAAAAAATGTCATGATTAAACACAAATTAAAGAAAGCATGTTATTTTACTTCATTCGAGATTTCGCGAGGGGCTTCGCTCATACAGATGTAAGTCAATGAATCATTTATAAGCTGCAAATTAAGTTTACCTTTTTCAACAACAAAATTATTTGAACGCAGTATTACTTGTTTGTTAACATTGAATTCATTTTGTCTGTAAAAATGAGTTCGGTTCAAATGCACAAATGACATTGTATCCACGCATGAATCGTAAGATGATGCAAACCAAACAAGTTTTATTATTCTCTAAAATTTATTTATCGCGATTACAAACCTTTGTTATTATAAATACATTTAAAGAAAGTGACTTGTCTTTTTTGAAAAAATAAAAATTCTCTTAGTAGTTGGATCTGTTAAATTGCAATTTTTTCTGTTTAAAAATAACAAACCTTTTGCAACTTTGAGTGCCTCTTTCGATTTTTCAATTCAATAATAAAACAATTAGTCAAGCCCCTATTGTGAGTACTGTGAACATCGTGTTTGAGTACCAAGAAAGCGCTCGCGACGCGAAAAGCCTCATAACATATCATTTTTCTGCAATCTCAGACTAAATATGAATCGTTGGTGTTCTGCAGCATTTCGAGGATTTTAATAACACCTTTTCTGTCGCAGAAATTGTTCTAGTTAAATTTACCTTTTTATAGACAATGAATGTGCTGAATGAACCATATGAGCTGTATATAAATCGCGTTTTTATTATATTGGATCAATAAGATAAGAACTTCGTTTTTACTTAAACTCTGTTCATTTGAGTTTTTATTAGCTAATCTAATTTACCTCATATTAATTAATAATGTGTAAAAAACGAAAAATCTTTTGTTTACTATATTGCCGAAAATATCTTCCTAGACGTCAACACCTTTTTAACCTTCAAAATTTATTTATTTAAGTATATTCATTAACCAAATCTTTAAAACTGATAATTCAACTTAAATACGATTATAAAGATCAAAATGTTCTAAATAGTGATGTAGAAACTCATTATAAAATTATTCTAAAGTAGAATCTTTTTAATGTTTCTAATTTAAGTTCGGTAACTTACTAAAACTTGTTAGAAAAAGTGACTAATTCGTTAAAAAAACAAATTAAACTAGTTTTGTAAGTAATTTTAATGCTTGAAAAATAGTCGTTAGCAACATTGCAAGGCTAATTTACAGGTATATACATGCTAGTGGATATCCCAAAAAATGCGATACTCGTGGTGCTATTTCTATATCCACTTTACTAAAAACGCGTTAAGTTTTTTTATAAATTTATGGATTTCGAAAGCCTCAACTGGTTGCTTAGAAGCTGAAAAGCGCATCCATTTAAGCGACACTCTGACGTAAGCCATTTTTATAAATTCAAATTTTTAGAGAAGTTTTACCATTATTGTAAAGCTTTTTTTTTTTACTATGTGGGCAGGGCTATTTATATTTTTGCAGTCAGTTTGGAAAAAAAAATTGATCGTTAATCAATAGGTTCCACTAAATTTCGCGGAAGACAATACATCGAAGTGTTATCAAGGTTAGCGCAGCGATATCGAATCTATTTTTGACTATCCCCTAATACCGAAACCACCTGTGGAAGAAAGTGATAATTGCTCGGTGATATCTGAACGTTGATAAATAATGTCTGAAGTTACTTTTTGCCGTCATGCGACAGATATGAAATGGCAATTGAAATTTGGTTCTTTTCGAAGATTGTCTGTCGATGTTTCAATTAGCCAATTTATTTCCGGTGAGAAGTTCACATCTATTTTTAAAAAGGAACGTTTTTTATATGGTGTTGGTAAAATTACCTGCACCAGTAATACCTGTGCTGGATTGCGTACATTGCAAACCCGACTGGCAGCCTACCTGAGTTATACAGGTATTTTTACATATCCCAGCGTCATTTATTTCCAGTTTATCGACATTAATTCCAGTCGCGTTCTTTCTCTTGTTTGATCTTTTCCTTAATGTTAGATTTTGAATTTTTCTTTCCCTGCCCTGTCTTTTGATGTCAAGATTTCAGCATCGACTCTATATTTAGAAATCAGCTGCGTTCGCATTATTTCGCAACTTAAAAGTGCTGAATGCGCTATCACCTGTTGGGGAGAATTAATCGCCGATTCTTGCTTGGGCACAGGCGGATTTCTATAGGCCTTAAATTACCCAAATTAAGTGGGTTTACCAGGTAATTACAATAAGTGGTGTATTATATCTAAAAGTCTAGACAATCCTTCATTCGGTTGTGATGTCACGTGCGCCCAACAATACACACGTGCATGAGAGGAGTTGTAATCACACGGAATGTAGTTTAATACAATTAAGGCAATTAGTCTAATTGGAATCTCGGATTTGAAAATCTTTGCTCTCATCACATGGATTAATCAAGTTCGAGTACCCAAAAGTTTTTCGTAAACTTAACTTTCTAGAATTACCAAACTAGTTTGAATATCTCCATCAATTTTTAATTTTTAAGCCATTTTTAATTGAATTACTCGTAGATTCTACTTAGAATCGATGTACCTACTACATACTTAAGATAATAATAATTTAAATATTTATATTAACTTTCTCAACTCTGAGATTTAACAATATATAGGTATACAGAATTTTGCAATTACTTATTAAAACTTCTCAAAAACACATTCTTACCTTAAAGTCGATCATCCTAAAAATTATGCTCCAAATTCGAAGACCAATAATCTAGTTTACCCTTAATTTAGACTTAAAACAATGACCCAATTTTAGAAGAATCAACTTTTTATATCTCTGTCTAAATAAAAAATAAATTGACCCAAAAAGCCCTTATCGCTTTCTAAAGACATGAGGTTAAGAGAGCGCCTCATTAAATTAAAAAATTCGATTGAACCTACATATGTCTTTACTTATTATTACGTATACAAACGTTTTGCTAAGAAGCGAGTGTTTTAACGATTCTAAAGTTTATTTTTATGCAATTAAATGAGGTTAATTAGAATTTTCTCTTCTTCTTTGAAATTGACCAAATTTCCTCATAAATGATTCAATATATTTTTTACGTATTCACTTATATGACTCATCTTGACACATCAAGTTTCATGTTAAATTTGAAACTAAATCCTGCATGGAGATAATGATGAAAAAATGAAGGTTTTTTATATGCTTTAATTGCTGCTATAAAATCACAATAAAAAGCGCACGTTAAAGTTGTTAAACGAGTAAATCAAAAACGTTGGTAATTTTAAATTTATAATGCATATTTAGGATATTTCACATAAGATATGTATGTGCACGTGTTTATTATATGAGTAACAATTTTCATTTCTGATTTAATATAAGGTTTAATTAATACATTATTTTAAATTTATGTCTTCCTTTATAAATAAATTCAAAAATATAATTTTCATACATATGAAAAGTGTATAAGTTTGAAAAGGGATGATTCGAATTACACCAACAGTAGAAGCGATATCAAAAGCATCAAAGAGCCTGAACGAAATATCAGTATATATAAATCTCTGTCGACATAGAACTGTAGGTTTTAAAATTTAAAATTATTTAAAAAGGGCTTTCGATTTCTGATGCTTCTGTTCGTCAGGTAAATGGAATGACATGAAGTTATATTCAGTTTTAAACATATTACTTACTTTTTAATCACTTATTCGGGAACTAAAAATGTTAATCATAATAATAATATTTACTACTAATAATAGTTTGTTTTTTTAAGAGCTTGTTTTCCATAATGCTTTTATTTTATTTTATTTATTTTTAATAGTTAATCGTTCGCTAGCATACCTCCGTAAATTCGCATAGCTGGCATTGTGGGGACCGCGTGACTCCAAACACAAGAATACTTCATGTAAGCCAGCTAATTTTCTTTATTTCAGAAAATTGTATTATTAATTTATTTAATTAAGTGGCTGAAGTCAATCTAACCCCTAAGTGCGTTATAAAAAGGTTAAGCAAGAACCATATAACACGCCCATAGAAACAAGAAACCAACCATTTAATTCTTGCATAATGATATTGTTGAATAACGAATGTGATTATTCCATTCAAACTTAAATTGTGTAAATAATATTTCAGCTGATTTGTGAAATCATTCAGGAGTTATGATGTTCATTCAAGATATTATGTTCTTGCTACTTTCCCAAATACGCTCCTTCTTTTCGCAAACGCAATATACAAAATTTCTTATCATGGATTTTTTTCTTAAGCATAGAAAAATTACTAACAATTCGTTTATAACGTTATCATAAATTTAAAATTATCTTGGGACTTTAAAAATAATTACTTGAGATTGTTGCCTCACTTTGTAATATTCAGGAAATACTTGTTGCGTAACTGGCGTGACAATTTGATCATGTCCGAGGACGAAGTCCTTGGTTTGGTGTTACTCATAGGAAATCTTGAAATTGAATTGATTATGGTATAATTGCACATGTGGGCACTTGACCTTATATTTGCAAAAAATAATAATTTCAATTAAAACTTTCAAACCTGACTAAACTGATCTTGAGAGTCAAGCACTTTGATTGTTTCGTCCGATATTAAAGGTCCATTAGAAACATATAGAAGTAGAAGGCGAGGCGTTATCAAGGAGCAAATAGAACAAAATTTCCTGGTGTTGATAGTAGGTAGGTACTAAGATAGTCAGGTCGTGGCGGAAATTATGGATCGATTGTTATATGTATTTATTTGCATCACTAAGTAGGTCATTAACACTAGTGTGTGTTATGTGCGTTTTATGGTAGACAAAGAATCTAATTTTGCACCTGCTTCGAAACGTGCTTTTTTTTACGAAAGGTAAATATGATAAGCCGCACGAGAGGGTTTTTGCAGCATCTTCGAAACGCTTACTGGCATTAGAGGTTCTTTGTGCTTGGAAACGTTTTCTTCGACCGGTTAGTTCCCAGGTTATACAGTTATTGATGCAAAAAGTGTACACGCTTCAGTGTTCCATATGTTTTGCCGCAGTGTTTACGCAAGTGTAAAGCGAATATCCAAGGTGTGTTATTATTTCGCTTGCTCAAGCGAACCATGGCCAGACGGTGGTGGAGCATTTTGAGCCATTGAATTCGAAAAAATCGCGGCGCTTCCAATGTTCGCGAATTTTAAGCTCTTGTCCGAATTTTGAAGAGAAATGCCGAGATCGCGGTTCGATTAAATTTTGAACAGTCCCAATTTACTGCGACAAAAGTTGGAATTGCATTGAACGCTTACTAGTCTCATGTGCTAAATCATTAGGCGCCCAGAAGCCGAGGAGGCGCGCACCGCCATTATCGACGCTGTTTTTCGCGATGTTAATGCCCGACCACACGGCGCACTCTCTTCAGAGCCGAAGGTGCCTCCGCGACATAACTCCCAAGACAGAGATCGTGCATCTACAGGGCGCTGAATATGGATTGTCGCAATTGTTCCATGCGCTGAATGATCGTGCCGCGAGTCAATTAGATACGCGAATTGCGAGTGAGAGACTTTTGTGCCATGCTATGTTTAGCTTATCACCGAAGCTCTTCACTTTTCTTCAGTAGTTTGAAGCAAAGACGCGGCCTGAGCGAATTGTCCGTTGAAATTGGCAGCGTTAGACTGAAGCGAGACACTGATCGAGTATTTTGCATCAGTGTAAAATGACAAGCTGATAGTACATTGAGTGGTGCTTTAAAATGATCGAATTTTTGCTGTTATAGAAATGTAATTTACTTCTTATTTGATCGTGACACAATTTCTTGAGCAACAACAGTGGATAAGTGATACTTGTTAAGGAAATGATTTCCAAAGTGTTTTCGTAGTGGGTGCCAGAAGTTTCTAAGTTTAGAATTTTCCAATTGCTCTTCTGTTTGTGTTTCAAGACTGTGATAATATAAAAAAAATATAAAATAAAATAAATACTGCGAAGAAATGGATGCGGGAAAATCAATTGCGAATTGGATCTGTCTCGTATTTTACATTCAGTGGGCTAATTGTGCTTCAGTTTACAGTAAGTAAATAATTCATGACTGTACTATACATTTTTTGGCTTTAGAATTATTCGAAAAGTGGTATATACTAACTGTTTGAGCTACTTATATACCGTAAATGCAGGTTTTGCAGACCAGGATAAAATAAACTCGAAAATGTGCATCTCAAATTTCATCTCTAAACTGCTCCCGCACTGCAGAAATCATTTATCAAACCATCTGCGAGGGTATTCTTGTAAGATGGTGGTGTACAGTTATGTACTAACTGTTCTTGACAGGTGGTCAGTTAAAACTAGATAAAAAAGAAACAACTTCTAATGGTGCCAGTAGACATGGCTCACCTATAAAACAGAAGTTTATCTCCGCCAGTTGTTTATTGCGCCCGGTGGATCACGTATGCCACACAAATTCAAACGTTTCGCGTTCGCCAACAAGGTGAGCATTTTAACCCTGGAGTTGGTTTTTAACAATCTTATGAAATTGCAGGTAGACTTGCGCCAAACCGGTCTCGGGTTCATTGTGAGCTGCTGCGGTAGCGTGCTCCATTGAATCGGATTAATTAGCCCAAAACTCTACGGTGGTTATTTCATGCGTTCTTCTTCGTCTTCGGCTCGTTCAAGCTACGCAATCCCATAAAATTCGATTAACCTTATTTGGTTTTGCCTGTTTTGTGGTTTTGGGACAGAAGAACAATTTGTCGTTTCTTTTAATTTCAAATAAACGGTATAGAAACTCACTTTTACGGAAATCATACAATCTCGTTATGCCCACCTAATTTTCAAATTTAGAGGAAGTATGCCTTTAGGGTCCAAAGATTTGAGTCAACTTCTATTAGATAAAACTTTAACTTGCTTCCTATTGCCTAATTCAAATTTCACGCTGAAGACTTATCTTTATGAAAATTCAAGGTCAATTTGAAAATGCACCATGTATATGGTGAGAAATTATAAAATTGGGACTAGTCCACAATGGGTTAGGTTTCCAAATTGAGTCATTTTGAATCCGGTATTCTTTATGATGTTAACCCAATTCAGGAGGTTTGCATATATTTAAACACAGTCATTTCCGAGACTCTCATGCTCTGAAATTTAGGTCAACTTTGTGTTTTCTTCACCCTAAACAATCTTAAATACATATTTGCCTAGAAAGTAAAACGAAAAAAATTGACTCAAATTGTTAGTATCTGAAAGAGAGGTGTTAACAAAATAAAATTTAGCACCAGAATTTTTGAAACTTTTGTTTCCAATACTTTTCATTCATTTAACTGCCATTTCTAGGTGCTTATTACGTAATATTTTCAATAATACAGTTTAATTGCGATTTTATGTGGAACTTAACTTAGTTTAATACCTATTAGACAGACCAAAATGGAAAATAATTGGCATGCAAGTGCTAATAACTAAAAATTTTACAACTTAGAAAATTTAAATGTGCCTGCTTATTAAAATGCATTCTATATATTTTTTCCAAGTGAATAATCAAAGGTTAAGATCCCTATTAGTGAATTAGCACATGGTGATATAATTTTTAATATTCAGTTTCTCAGATAAACTTTCTTTCAAGAAAAGCATTACTCACTATTTTTCGTTCCAACATTTTGCCAGAGATTTCTACTTTAAGATTTGTTATTTTTAAGCTTTCGTATACGTCACCTTTTTTAATATGGAAATTGTTTAACATAATAGAATTTGAGTTTCCTGTAATGAAAGGGGACTTCACGTATTAAAGACTGAATAATAAAGCAGAAAAGGAACTGCGATGCTTGTTTTAAAATTAAACAATGATATAGATGAAAATATTGCTTATGATGCATGAGTTAAAGTTCGAAAAATCACTGCGAGTGGGGTAAAACCAAAGATAATGACTAACACTTATCAGGAATTTTTAATTAGGTGCTTAATAAAGATTTAAATCATTGCATCATAATATCAACGGATTTATAAGTATTGCATTGTGTAATGGGAAAGCTCTGACTCTTTAGACGTCTTCATCTTCTAATGTGAATTGCATAATCGTGCTACTTTAATACAATTCATCATGTGATTAATTCTGGAGTTAGTACAAAAGTAACATAACTTTCACTTTACGGAATTCAAAAAAAATTATATTTATTTCAAATAAAAGCGGCTCTAAAAATTGTCAACTCATAATATACAAGTAATAGCCTAATTTGATCTAATAACATAATAACAATAATTGATATTACAATTAATAACTTCCGATATATTTACACGAAATCAGCAAAAATAATTTTAGCTTGAAATTTTATTATTTTTTAAATATACTTTTTCTGAGAAATTTATTTGATTATAATCAGTGAATTTAATTTAAAAGACTAACGTGATTTCTCTGCAGTATTTAGCGTACGATAAGATAAGTAAATTCAAGTAGCGTTTGAAACAGCTTAAAATAAATGTGTTGTTATGAATATCAGTAATAAATTCAATGGGTAATTTTTTTCTATCTCTAGACTTAAGTTGAAGTACTTCCGTGGATCGATCCCAATTCTAAAGTGCCCACAAATTACAGAATTGCTTTGATAACATAAACAATTTCAGTTTGAGAGTCAGGGACAATGATTTAAAACGTCAATAGGATTATATTATGGGGGATTTCGAAATGAGGTATTAAACTCTTGGTTTTAAAAGTTGGGTTGATTGCAAAATATGTATTTTAAGCGAAGCATCTGAAATTAATTTATTTTTATTAGATACCAATAAAATGACAGACCTAAATATTTGAAGTAGTTAAATTGATATCAAGATGTCAATTATGTCAATTTGCATCTGTAGTTTAGTGCACTAGATGCAAATCGAAGTCAAAATTCTAAACGAGTACTCATTTATGTGTTACAATTTCCCAATCGGCTTGCAGTCAATAATGTTTCGTAGAAATTCATATATGCACGACATTTCATTCGGCTAAATGATCCAATGCCGATTCATTGTCCTAAATTGCTCCCCTTTTTGGGTTGCCTAATAACAAATTGACAACAACGTAATTAGTAATACCTGCCATCAAAACGTTCCTTTTCACTATATTAGGCGAGTCTGGCAGTAATCATTTTATTCGTCTATTAATATTCGATGGAGCAAATCATAGGACTTTCCACATGATTGATTCATGAGCATAATATCAATTCACGGGCATTGACCTGCTCTGCTCTTTGTATAGTAGCTCAATGAACGTTAATATCACGTCATTGTAGCGTTAAACCTTATTTGCATTATCGGCTATTAATATAAGTATAGTGTATTCCTGCTTATTACCGCAACGAGCTAAAGTTTGTTGGCAAAAGTGTCAGTTTTTGTATCATATAAACGAGAAAATTAACCAAACACGTATCAGGTGTGAAAGCCTTGGGATTTTCATAAAGAGCGATTATATTTTATTAATAGAATTATAGCACCCACATCGTTTACATTTAGACAGGCTTTTTACGGTAGCAATTAGCTCTCTTGTCAGACTGATGCTTTGGCAAGGATTCTAATTAAGCATAATTTATTTTCATGCTGGAACAAACAAAATGTGATTTAGTATATAAAATGAAGATGAGCAAGGCAAATTCGAATAATGTTTAACAAAGTTGATTTTTATTACCTAAAGAGTTCAGCCATAGAAATCAAGTGACTTATCTTGCAGTAGAAAATTGTAATTAATTTAGATGATTTTAACTTTGTTCTAATGTACATACATGTATATAAAATATATGTAGAACTTTTAAATCAATTAATAACATTATATTATCCCATCCAGAGTATACGCAAAAATGTCTATGAATTTATTATTATTATATCAAGAAGTCAAAGTGACACAATTCATAATCGGCTTTGGCGATTTCGTATAAAGATCGAATGATATGAAAATATTTATGTAATACTAAAACTCCAGTTTTATTATGCAACGAAATGCATTCGCGTGTATTACTGATAATTTTATTGTTTATTTTGTATTTTACATCCGTACCTATATTTCACGTTGTCAAGGTATTGCACTTAGAATCTGTTTACATATATATTTATTCAAAATGTATTGTTGTATTTTCAACAAAAAAATTAACCGTGTTTGCATGATTGTATGTTTTTCTATATAATTCGGTTTATGAAACACTATTGATTTTTTTGATTAATTAATAATGAATGTAAATAAATTTTGGACATTGCTTTGTAATAGAGTATAAAAAACATCAAGCCTACAACTCTTATCAAACACTTACTATTATTTTAATTAATTTCAAAAACGTTCAGTAGGTATCAGATTGTAAGGTCATGTTCATTTTGCAACTATTCTATCTTTCAAAAAAATGTGTTAATATGATTTCATTTCAGCATAATCAATTCCATATGTTATCAGTGTATAGGTATATGATTTTTTCCGAATTAAGCCAATTTACATTTGAAGTGTGAACATAAATATTCCATTGCATCAAAGCGTGGTTTAATTGGAATCACTTGCTGGCTCTTGGCATGAAATAAACCAGGCCTGGCCATGATATCTGGAAAATGTTACTTAACACCACAAGTTTAATAGGGAGGTCATCAGCGGTGACCTAAGACAACACAATTCTCTTAATTGATTGGGGTGCCCTGCATCTCGCAGCATCCTCGCCCGCTTCGAGTAAATTAAATAACTTTTAATTTCTGAGCGCGGCGAACGGTGGATTCGCGCACCGCCCCCTGGGTGGTTTCGCTCGGGTGCTGATTCGATCTTGTTTCTTCTGCGACGTGCTCTTGGACGTCGCGTCGCATCGCAAGGTTGAAATCAAACTGCTTTGCTAGCGCAACGACAAATTAAGACACTAATTTCATGAGCTGCAGACTCATCTCGCTCAAGGAATTATAATTGGTAATGGCTCATGTGCTACGTTATGACGATCCCATTCTTAACCCTCACCCATCGCAGATAAGGGATGACGGGTTGGAGCATCGCTATTAAAATTAGCTTAGATATTTAATTATTCATGGAATTTGCATCTTATAGCGCTTCTCTTCTTCCCGTTCCAGATCTGAATCTTCCCACTTTTAAGGTAGAATCGATATGCAGCCAGGAGGCTGAGACACATGTAGCCAGCGAGGGGAAATCTAGTCTCACGATGGATCTTCATCCCGGCTTAATGACTCATGGATTCTGCAAGAGGACGTTTATTGCCCCAGAATCTCATGGCTTCTTTGTTCGAATTGTTCACACAAAAGGTGGGAAAATGCAAAGTGGCAGCTCATCAGCAAAGAATCTTCGTGGAATGGCTTCAAAAGTGAACAATTCGTCAAATTCTTGCCCATTAAGCATTGTAAGTATTACGAGGAAAACCTTCTTCATTGAATGTACTTGCTATACAACATAAAAATTAAATAAGCCAACGACGGACTTCTGTTGTTTGGTCAGGCGGGGCTCGCTTCGCGGCGGTTTATTTGCATGTAGAATCTAAATTTCTAAAACTGACCTTGAGACAAACTGAGTTCTAACATTTTTTTTTAATCTAAAAATGATAAATCGTCCCACTGGACTTAGTTAAAGCCGGCTGAAGGTCAAGGGGTCTTTATTATTTATTTTATTATTTTTATTTTATGGACCAATTCGTCACACACCCACATTTTTTATGAGTTTTCATATTAATTTTATCGATTTATAAAGTTAACATCACTTGCTCCTCACCTCAATTAATTAGGTACCATGGAATGAAACTTCTAATTCAATTACTCTGGCGTTGAACTTTTCAATTTAATTATACCCACATGTGTTGGAGGGTGATCATTTTCAGTAAATTCTAATTAAACCGCTTTGCATAGAAGTATTAGTTTTGGTATGTTTGGAAAATAATTGAGATTGTATTCTGATAATAGTAACCAGCATTTATTTATTATTAGTATAATACTAAAACCAAAACATAAAATTTTTACTTTTAGACTCATTTGCTCTATAGCCTATTTAAAAGAAAATGATATTGAACCACTTCTGAAACCAAAAAAATAAAGAAACATTAATTTTAAAATCACCTTGACCGTCCTTCTTAAGGGTTTAGTTTAAATTCCTACTAGTCGTAATCAAACCAAAATTATCTCCATTAAACAAATTCGATCGTCTTTTGCGCAGCTTCTCCGATAATGAAAACTTATTTTTTACTAGCGTTTGTCTCTCTATATGAATCGGGATATTATTTTTATGTACTGTTATTTTATGTATACATTTATAAGCTAAATCGATTACCTTTTTTATGATTTAAGTCACGTACTAAAACGTGAAATAATGTTGATTTAGAAATAATAAATTCACATTATATCAAAAAATTTTTTATACAAAAGGAATATGTTTACGCCCACTGTTTAAACCCACGTATTTTTTGATATTCAGTACGAGATCGATCGCGCCTCTTTTTCCTAGCTTTAAGTTCAATGAAAAATAAAATCGTCTTTTAAATTTATAACAATTTAAGAATTAAATTTGTTGTCAAGTAAGAAATATGTAAAAAAAGACGTTTATTGAATTAATTTCGCTCTCGTTACTGCCTGGAAATAGATGCTTTAAAAACAGTAAATGAAAGACCTCACGTTCCAAATCACTGATCACATTTCAATTCAAAATATGTATGGAAGATAAGCGTCGCAACAGCAAACCGATCAACCTCCCAAGAATACTAATTTTTATATTTTCGTAAATATAACGCCTTAAGAAACTATGCAGAATATCTCGTGTTTCGAATATCAATTAACCCTGCACGCTTTAAACACTATGCAAATATTTTATTGCAACTTGTTTGGTAAAACGTGTTTTATTTTCAGTTTAATTCAAATGATGAAAGAATAATCCCGTGGAAAATTGATCCGTGCCAAATGGGAGCTTTTGGTGATGAACAAGTCAAATTATTTCCGGGAAAGTTAAGAATTGTTTGGGAACATAATGGAAATGTCCCAAATGTAAAAATGATTATAACAGTTATTGGAAAAGGCGCTGCTTGTGAGGATAAGGCAAACAAATTTCCTTGCCTCAGATTTGGGTAAGTGAAATTGGTACTGTATTTTTATTGTATATACTAAATTTTATTTATTTTAGTTCTGAAACACTTTTATGCATCTCGAAAGAACTTGTGTGTGACGGAACTCGAAACTGTCCTAGAGGCACTTCATACGATAGTGACGAGGACACTAAAATGTGTTCGAGGCACAAAAAGGATGGTTTTGACAACGAGTTCTGGGAACAATTAACAATTGAACTCTTTCGAAGTTTCCTAACAACAGAACCGCCAACTGTAGCGCCAAAGACTGAGTTTAAAAACCCTGTAGTCGAGGATAAAAGCAACGGGCGTTCTCCGAATACTGATCAGCAAAACAAGCGAAATACCAGTAAAGCAAATATAACTGGTGATTTGTCAAAATACGGCCCTTGGGGATATTTAATGCTCGGAATGTTGCTATGTGGTGGAGCTCTTCTCATATGCGGACTATGGGGTAAGTGTTGCCCCTCTATTTGAACAACGGAAAATTTCTATAATATCTTATTCTCAAAAAACAAATTACTTAAATTATTTAAGAACATCAAATCTATAAAATAGAATAAAAGATATGGGCGTTCACAATAGTTATGCAATAACATGAATGCTGACTATAAGAAAATACAAATAATAATTTAATAAAACAAAGCATTTACTTAATATCAGAAACTGAATAAGAATTTACACAGAGTTATTGAATTGGCTATAAATTATTCAAGCAGGTTTAATTTACTGCGCTTTAATTAATTCAATATTTTATTACAAGCACTATTGAAAATCGAACTGCCTTTCTAATTATGTAAGCGCTCATTATCATTGAAATTTTTTATTTATTGTTTGTTTACTACACAATATTTTAATTTGATTAAAAAAAGGGTTGTTAAATCCTATTTGTTCTTGTTTTCTAACTAAATAAAAGAACTATCGCTTGCATGCTATTTATAAAACGATTTCATATTTTTAATATCGCATACCAAGCATGGGCCGAAAATAGTTTTCTGAAATATAAATAATATAAATATTACGTACCCCCGTAGACTCAATTTGCTTATGGTTTTGAAATTTAGATAAATAATTTTCTAAAAATATTAGCATTATGTTAACGTCAATTTTGTTAGAACATTATTTGTAATTAATGTGATTTTTGTTTATTTTAGAGTGCTGCTGCAGACAAAATAAATCAGGTGACACTAATATCGCAGGATCCACAATGCCAGCAAATGCATCAGACGGAGATGCTGTGGCACAACTTCCTGCCACTCCGGACATCCGGCCGCCAAACTACGACGACCTTGACCCGCCGCCTTCATATTCCGTCCTGTTTCCTAATCAGAAGGCTCCGAGTACCGAAGACGTTGCAGCGGCTCACACCTCGCCAAGTCCTAACTCTGAAGAAGCACCTTCTAGTTAGATATTACCAAGATTGACTGACTCGCTAGAATAGGAGTAGAAAGGTTTTCGCCAGTTGTTTTCTACCTGAAGGGAGTTTTCTTTCGTCCTCATGAACTGTTTTTAGTCTTAAGCCAAGACACCGAAGGAGCGGGGTTCTTGCAACTGCCGCGGGGTCTCGAAAATCCCGGCGGACCCGTTTGACTCTGGTTCAATGTTCCAAATGTGATATATTGTTTAATTTAGGAAAAAAGTATTTAAACGTAGACCTAAGCTGTTAGCAAATAAACTTTTTATAACGAAGGAATAAGCTATGAAGAAGACACAAACAATTTTTTAATAAAAGGCTTCTAATTTAACAGTGATTTTCGCTGCCCAAAAACCTTAAGTTCAGGACCTTTTGTAATTAAAACAGGAGAACACTTTTGTTGCCTTAAAGTAAATCCACAGCCACTAGCTCTTTATTTAAGCCACACGCCACAAGCTTTGAGACGCTCTTGCACGAAAGATTTGAATGAATTTTCGCTTTTAATTAATTTCAACATTGTTGCTCTGCGATTAACTTCTGTGCAGTCGTTGTACCCAGATAAATCTCCATGAGCATA
Source organism: Tolmerus cingulatus (assembly GCA_959613345.1). Lineage (NCBI taxonomy): Eukaryota > Metazoa > Arthropoda > Insecta > Diptera > Asilidae > Tolmerus > Tolmerus cingulatus. Next base: position 6,685,673 of record OY390708.1, read on the forward strand.
AAACGTGATTATAAAGAAAATTTTGCCAAATGTAACGTGTTTCTGCTGGTGGAGATGCTTTGCGTCAGCCAAACGAGAAAAGATTTAAATTATTTCCCTCCAGGTCCCTTCGTCGGAGATCATCTTAATGAGCAGAACTCTGCTCTACTAAAAATACTGAAGGGTTGTTATTTTAGTGACAATTAATTTAATCTAAAGAAGGGAATGCTTTAGATTTATCTGCAGTTTTCGAATATTAAGATTTTATAGGATTCATCAGAATTTAAAGTATGCGCTATTGAAATTTCAGTAATTGCTCACAATGTTGGAAAATATAACAAAAAAATCGTTACTAATCTCCAGATTTTACATTTAAATTCAGTTTACAACGAATTGCACAGAAATATTTAGTAAAATGTATTGCATAGTTTTTATTTTGAAGTATCTTGTTGAACAGTTTTCATAGATATATTTTAAAAGATAGGAAACTAATTTAGGTTTTAGAATTATATTAAAATAAAAATAAATGCTATTTTGCTTTCAAATTTATAAAGTAAAAATTCATTTAAAAGTTATTCAAACATTAATTTCCACGAAATAGATAATTATTTGCAACTAAAACCGCAATTTTTTATATCTTATTACAACAAATCGTACGGTATTAAAAATAAAGCGAACACAGTATTTTATTCTTTATTATATTTAATTTGAAAATATCAAAACACTAAGGGTAAATATCCAATTATAAAAAGCAGCATTCCTTTCTTCATACTAAGATTCAAAACTCTCTCTGCACATAACTGCTTTAACAAAATTGGTGACTCCAAGATATACTACATATTATAAAGATTTTGTAAAATAGATTTTATTTTCAATTTTCTACACTTCTTCTTGGCAAAGATTATATTTATTATTTATACATATGTATGTATGTATGTATGAATGTGTAGATATCTACTTAGGCATCGATTTCCAAATGAAACGATATTTTCTATCAACTCTTCATTGAAAAATAATTTTATTTCTATATGTCACATAGGTAAGAGAAAGTCAATTTTTGGATAAATTAAATTATTATGTGAAGAAATTGTTTTTTAGGAAGATATTTAAAAACCAAAGGAAAGAAGAGAAAAAGTTGTCTATGGAGAATACAGAAGATGATCGAACTTTATTCCAATACTTTATCGGGGAGTTAAATAATCACAGGTAATATTAAATTGACCACTTTTGACGATAAATTAATTATGCAAATATTCGTCATATGAATGTTTTACTTAAAAGTGTAACTAACTAGTTTTGTTTGTCAGAAAAGAATATTTTCGCAGCTTTTCTGAATATAATGTTTGTGTTTAATTACCTGCAGATTCAATGAACCGACAGAAGAGACGGTACAACTTCTCAAACAATTAGTGGATTGCATTCAGTCCATTCCAAAACAGTGGAAGGAGTACACTCCTGAAATTATATATTGTATTCAAGATATTGCTAATTTTTGCTTCGAGGACAATCCGCATGCATTGGTGGGTGTGGAAAGTTTCTCAAATAAAACAATATTAATGTATTAATTAATTACGTAAAAACAGGATACATTAAAGCAATGCAAGAGGATATTTTCTACACTTCAGTACGAATATAGCGTCGCTAATGAAGTTCCTTTGCATAAAGATAAAGGCAAGGACAAAATGTTTCAGCCTGTCGCAGTCAAAGACGTCGAATCCAAGGAGGAATTATGCAATAAGAATTCATTCAATTTCGCTGATCCCAGTGTTCTTGCAGCCGAATTTCCATTACTCAGTGCCATCGAAAAGCACGATAACAAAGAAAAAAATTCAGCCGAAGTTCGTCCTGGGCAAGTTTCCTTTAAAATTGTCAAGGAATGCTACAGGGATGTAATTGAGGGGTTCGCCCAGAAGTGGAAAGAGGAGCGAGCTCAGAACTACCCTAAACTGCATGCAGATGCGGAAACGAAGAAAAAACTATCAAACTCATTGGCAATTCATGAGGATTATATTATTAAAGTTCTGAAGGAGAAGTGGTCGATAGTCGAAAAAATGGCTAGTGAGTCTGGCAATTTTCAGGCAGGTACAAAGCAGCTCGAGGCTATATATCAAACTCTGCTTAGTGCTCAGGTAAGATATAAACCAGAGGTATTAGCTGGGGGCTATGCAAAATTTCCCTGGGTGGTTGCGATTGTCTGGGTTATTTCTCAGTTCGTCTACGGGAGAATGATTGTTTCTGTTCGCAATTCAATTAGTTTCCTTTTTGTTTTTTATTAGGAGAAATTCGACTACCTATTCCTCTTGAGACTGCATTTTTGTTAAATTGACCCGGTTTGATTAACTATCGATCGAATACAAATTAGGGTCCAATTTTGGATTCATTCAAAATTTTAAATATGTATTACACATAGTACCCCATTTTACATGTAATGCATTCGGCAATAATTTGTAGCTAACTAGTTCATGCTTTCATAAACATATATACCTACATACTTACATATTTGATAATTAAAAAATTATAAGCAGAAATTTTTCGACATTTTTCTTAGTGTTATATCATAAATGTGTTTGTTTTGTTTTGTTTTTTGTCGTTTATAATTAAAACATTAACTATCCTACTTTTAAATTTGATATTCGTTAGCACTGAAAACTTGTTTCCTTAGCTTAAATGATAATCTGTTACAATCACGTAAATTTAATTCAATTTAATTTAATTTTCTTTCGTTTGAAAGTCGTAATGTCGAGTTTTAGGCATTTTTTAAATGAAAAAGTGTTACCTAATTGTGAAAAATTAATCACCCTTATTCCACACTCCGACGGAGAACTTGTCCGACGTAAACTGTACGATACGACGTAACATTTTTTCGTATTCCGCACTACGAAGGGATCTCGTGAAAGCACTGCCATATCGGAGTCTTTTCGATTCACTCCGAAAAGCAGCTGTTAAGTGTCAAAAAAATATTAAAATAAGTGATTGAAGTGAATTTATAAAGCAAAAGGTGGCCAAAGTGTGTTAAAGAAAGTGTTTTTAAAAAAAATCTGAATTAAAGGGTACCTACGCATGTTTATCAAGCTATCGTGGGTCCGGGTCGAGGCCATAAAACCCAGAAATGCAGGCAAAAAAAGGATATTGGGGAAACGAAAATTCGTTAAAACCCAAATCCTGCGCAACCACTTTATTACAGTTTGTTGCGGTTTTCTGTTTTTTTATTTCTTACCTAACTTAGGGCACAATTACATTGTTGTGCAAAACAATAACAACCATTACAGTACGAAACTTAAATTAGTGTTTATCCTTCATTTCATTTAGTGGAACATAAAAAGCTAATCCTGATTTTCCCCTTTCATAAAACAGTAGAAATAACTGACATCGCAACAAATTACAATTCAATTTATTGAAAATAATTTAAAAAACGATCAAACTTGGGTACATGCTAGTGTGGAAAACTAAAGCAACATTTTAGTTGCCTCCCTAGTACTTTCCATGATAGTCCTTATTTTGAATAATCCCAGCACAACTTCGTGGCATAGACCCTATTAACTACATAATAGTAGATTTAGCTATGCTTTCCTACTCTTTTTTTCCCGTGTTTTCATTGATTACACTTTATTTCTAAAACGACCGTTATTTAAGGATCCTGAAAAGATTTTCAATGAGATTCAAATTTGATAATTGAGACAGTCAATCAAGAACTTGAATCCCATTATCATTAACCAGCTTCGATGTGTGTTTCCGGTAATAAAACACTATTTAAGTGGCAAGTTTAAATTCTCCGACACACTAATCGCGTCGGAGATTTTCTCCCGAAAATCGTGTGTACGTCGGAGTGCGGAATATCAAAAAGTTACGAAAGTAGAAATTCGGAGTGCGAGTTACGATGCGGAAGATTTCGGTCATTACGTCGGAGTGTGGAATACGACACGGAGAACTGCGGAGAAATCTTACGTTCCGTCGGAGTGTGGAATAAGGGTGAATATTTGTGTCTAAATTTATGTTACTACAGTCGGTTGTGAAAATGTTGTTTATATTAATGTTTCAGATCACTATGATGACCCATGCAACACATCGCGATCAAAAAGAAATTTTCTCCAACAAATGCTAGAACGTCTGGCCATGGTAGCTGCCAATTTATATTTTTTTACGTTTCGTATAATACAATGCAAAATTATTAATTTTGAAACGCTAACTGTACAAAAAATTAAATTAATTACTTTTGTATTATAGTATAACATAACACTTCAAAATTAGCAAATAAACAGAATATCACCCCCTTAAAGGCCAAATAGCAAAATGTTTGGATTATTATATCAATATTCAAAAACCTCTCAAATATTCATTTTAGTGTGGTAAGGCATCCTAGTAATTAGATTTTGGCTGAGTAAAATTAGTATTCTCATCATTAGAAAATCGATGTTGTAATAAAATTCTGTTTGGTTTTTAATTTAGGGGGTCAAATGATGCAAAATTTTGTTTTTTTACCATTATCCCCGACAATTTTATTTACATATTTTAGGTAAAGTTTTCAGTATTGCTTTATTATACTTAAAAATTATAAAATTTCAATTTTAAGGAAAAGCTAAAGAAGGGTTTAAAGGTTAGTTTAACACCAAATAATCCTGATGGAAATGAATTACATGATAAAAACTACGGAGATCATAACAGTTCGGTTGAGATGCTGCGATCTTTACAACAGAGTCAAAGTTTCACTGTTGCGGAAAAGAAAACTGAAAATGTGACTGATGGAAACATAAAAGAAAAAATATTTTCAGATGCGTTCTTATCCGAATGCAAGCAGGCCAAGGGATCCTACCTTGAGGAGTTATATAAAAATGATAACTTCGTTAAGGCTAAGGAGTCTAAAAACGAGATTTTGAGGCTCTCTGAGCCCCCGAACGATGGTACAGGAAATGGGGAGGAAAACAGCAGGACGAACCTGACGAGGAGCTTCGAAATTGAGTTCAAGTCGGGCGTTGCTAACAAGCCTGCGGAGCGGCTCATCTCGATCGATAACAATCCCGAAAGTTACATCGACCTCGCCCAGCTCTGGGGCTCAAGTAGCCGGTGGCTCTCCCTAAAATATAAACTCTTCCAGAAGGGGTTTATTAAGTCTAACGAGTTTTACACCTGCCTGCCCATCCACCGGAACGAGTTCGTTGTGGCGAATGGCACCTTCGGTGCGATTGAGATTGGATTTTCCAAGAGTTTCAATGGAATCGCAATCAGACGACTGACCGAGATCGGATGGAGCCCGGAACGCTGCGAGGACCTGCAAAAAACTGTCGACCAATTGCATAAAGTTAAGCACGTAAATCTGCTCAGGAGCTACGTGATTCAGGTTTGGCCCACTCTCACCCACATTGACATAGTCCTTTTAACAATTTATGCGACAGGACTATTGCGGGTACATGTTTTTCTACACGAAGCTATGCGACTACAATTTGGAGGAATATCTCGGGAAAATGAAGGACACAAAGCAGCTGAGCGAGGGCCTGGCTAAGAGGATTTCCTTTCAGATTGTGAAGGGACTCGCGGCCCTGCACAGAAGCACCCCCGCAATTGTCCACGGCAACCTGAAGCCCTCGAATATTTTCATCGACGAGGACGGTGTTCTGAAGCTGGCCGAGTTTGGATTGTTTAAAGTAATGGCAAAATGATCATCAATTCGCCTTTTTCAAATTTATTTTCTAGCACACCTACAAAACAAATGACCTTGTTCCTGTGAGGAAAAAAATCTGGTGGCCCAGTGAATGTCACATGTGGTACAAGTTTTTGAAGACATACAGCTGCACGCTCATGTCTGACATACAAGTAAAAGTTTAATATACATATGCTTTATAAACCGGTCAAATTAGAGAAATACGAAAAACTGCTTATTGTTTTTCATTATTATTAATATTAATATATGAAACTCGTCTACCTATAATTATATCTTAATATGAAGGCAAATTCGTTCTATGCAGAAATGAAATGAAACATTTTACATATTTAGTCATTATTTTATACAAAAATAGACATATTCAAAATTGCGTTGAGTTAAAGAATTGATAAATCATTTCTACAGGATTATTTACCTTTTGGAGCTTCCATTTTGGAAAAATAGAGTAAAGGTTAAAGAGTGCAAAGGACGATATTTTGACTTTTATTAAAAATCATTAGAAAAGAATAGTTTGATCTGCGATCTCAACTTTTTCTGAGATTTTATTACCTTCATTTATACAAAAATACGAAAATACTTGAAACATGTCGAAACCGTCAGTGAAGTTTATTTTTGTTCAGAAACATATTTTTATTTTTTAACAATTTTTGTAAATATCCAGCGGTCTGTTGTATTTTTTTTACACAAAAATGGGAGCAGATTGAGCATTATGTGCACTTTAGTAACGCTGAGCCATGTATGGTAATGTAAATTATAGCATTATTTTAACTTCTATCAGTTTAATGTAAAAAATTTCGTTTTGTAGGAATAAGTACTTCATGACGAGTTTTGCTAATATGCCATTCCGAATTTTACGAAAAACTTACCATAGTCCCACTTTAGAAATTCAATAATTTTAAATTATGTCTGAAAGCTTTAACCATCAACAAATAAATAGAACATAAAAAAAAATTGGATAGAGTTTAAGCAAGTTTTTGCGATTATTGTGAAATTTAAACAATCGAAAAGGTTTATAAATTTTTATACCTACATTTTTTCATAAAGTCTGTTCTATTTCACAAACGAAAATAAGCAACTTATATAATTATAAATAAACAACTTATGTTTCATCAGTTTTTTCGGTATGAAATTTTATTCCTTTCCTTTTAATAAAGAAAGTATTTTTTATAGGCTTGCGGAATCCTTCTGCACATCGTAAACTCAGGTGGGGTTCATCCGTACGGTCGTAATAATGAGGAAATAGTCCACAATTTGGAAACGAGATCTCCCAGCATTTCCGTAGATTGTCTGGAATTATGGGCTCTGCTCAATTTAATGTTTCATCCTGATCCCTGCCAAAGATTAGAGATAAACGAGGTGGTAAAGTATGTAAAATTATTCTTCAATAAATAATGATAATTCAATTATTCGAAATCATTTAAGCCATATTTTTTTTTGGAGCGAAGCAAAAAAGTGGGATTTTCTTAAAAAGTGTCTTGAAATTGCTAACACCGACTATGAACCTTTATCTGCTCCTTCAACAATTTCGAGAAAGTTTTGCTCCACTCTGGAGGAAAGTTGGTCAAGTGATGCAACGAAAGTTTTCTGGATGGCATCAGCTTTTATGCACTTTCCCGGCATTGAAATTCCTTATGGCGCATGGACAGATTCTGGACTCGGTCTGCTCAAATTTTTAAACAAGTGCCGGCACGAGCATCCGCTGGTATTCAATAAACCTGGATGGGTTCTCAAGGCGTATCCAGAACTTCCGAGTTTAATTTACAACGCCTTGAGGGGCACTCAGTGGTTTCAGCGCGAGGACCTACAGCAATTTAGCCCACTTCACGAATCCAATGATGACTGAAAAAATATTTATTTGTGTTAAAATTAAACTCGTAATAAAATGTTTTATCTGTTAACTAAAAGGGATTTTTAATCAATTCGAAATAATTATTTTTAATCGATGTTTAACAAATAGTTGAAGGAAAGTTCTTTGCTTTGCATCTTGTGATCCCTAGCGCACGATAAGCTCCAGTAGTTTTGACTTTTTAATGGCAACTATATTTAGTATTTAATACTTTAATAATAAAATCGGTAATTGGCGGAATTTGAATCGTAATTTTTCTAATTTCGAGTTATCGGCTAGAACATTTGAAGCTTGAAATAATTTTAGTACGTATAAATTATTAAAAAAAAAAATCGGAAAAGGCTGGGTATTTTGAGAAATAGAAACAAAACATTTGAAAAGATTCCATTTATTACGTTATTGGCTTCGACACTTCTTGTAAAGTTCATATTGAATATTCCTTACTTGTTATTAAATCCGATTTATGATAAAAACAATACATATATAAGTATATATAGTTCCTAAAAACAATTAAGATGTTTTTGAATAATTTTATGAGACATCAGATATACAGAAATTGCTGTTTGTTACAAGATTCAAAGATTTAGATTTCTCGTAAAAACTTGATTTCACGTTTAGTATAAAAACAGTACCAAAAATTATTAAAAGTCGTCTCGATAGGAAAAACTTAACATTTATTCAACAAGTACCTTTGATCGGAATTAGTTAATACTTCAAAAGTGCTAGATAATGACATAATACTGTCGACAAGTTTATGCATTTATTTTGTAATCTTGAGTGTTTTCGGTAACAACTATCTTTAAGACTACTTAAGTGACAACACAATCATTCTCTAGTTTATGTTTATCTAACGGATTTGCTTTATTTATGTTATATATCGACCTCTTTTTCATATACCTAGCGATTTATTACAGTAAACAACAAGTTCTAAGGGCTAGAAATTATGAAGCTTCAAATAATACAGTAGACCTCAAAATGAAAATAGTGTTTTCCCCTCCAGCTACGACAAGTTCTATAAAATAGTTTTCAAAATATCTTTCTGTAAGTTTTACAAAACTTTACAATTCTTCTTGTAAATTTGTTCTAACAATTTCAGGGATAAAATATTCTAACTATTAGACATTACTTATGCGACATTTTCATTTATAATATTCTTACTATTGGTCTCATTTATTATTATAATAACATTCTCTCATTTTTTTATTACTTAGTGTACTTAACCTTTTTATATAAATACCTTATCTTTCATAAGTTGCAATAATTCATTTAATTAAGGCGATTTGCTTGTCAAGATGATTTCTTCTCTCTAAATCTCGACAAAAATGTTTTTTTCTCTTTCTAAATTTATAATAATAGATTTGTGTTAACAAATCCTTGCCAGAATTGTACAGAAAAGCTCCAAAAATTGTGCCTGGAGTTATGCATAAGCAAAGGATATAAATATATGTATCTATGACGTAAATATATTTTTATGTTCAGCTTTTCACAAATTGGTCGCATAGAAATTGATATAAAATAAATATTTGCAAAGAAAATTAATTTGCTGTTAAGTAGATAAGGAGCATGACTTAATGATTTATCTTATTTCATGATATTTTGAAACGAATATTTTAGGCAGAGCTTTCCACTAAAGTCTAAATTGATTATAGCCATGTTTGGAAACAATTTTCCAATAATTGTATTGTGATTTTTGAAAGACATCAAAAATAAAATATTTTTCTTCCTGTCGATATCTTTTACTCTTTTAAAACCATTTCTTCTTCCATGATGTGATTTGATTTAAGAAATAAGAGAATATTGGGGGAAGAATCGAATTGTTGAATAGTCAAGTATTAAATATATTTAAACTGACCCTACAGTCCTCAAATCATTTCTTGGTTTGGTGTAAACATAGAAAACTCAAAAGTTCTTAATTTTTTCTTTGTGCTTTGTGTGTCTAACGCTGAATTTTAGAGAATCTTTCATTTATGTTTTTTTTTTCAAATTTCATGCATTTAATCACACTCCTTATTTTTGGAAAATTTATGGTATATTAAAAATGTTTATTAACAGCCGTCTTTGCTTGCAAACTTTAGAAGAATTTTAAGAACGGAAACGAATTCAGTAACAAAATCAATTGTTTTTGTAGAATTTTCTATAAAGCAAAACACAAAGCGGACGGCTTTTTCATGAAAACATGCAATTCGTTACATACAAGCATAATAGCGTGCGCTTTTGTTTTTCATTTTATAATTTTAATGTTTTCATAAGACTTGGGCGTACATTAACATTTTTCACATCTGCTTTTAATGTTTATCTTAATCTATTTACTGCCTAAAAGTATTTTCATAATTTAGCAAGGAAGTTCAACATAACTATAATTATTAGCCTAAATTAAGTATTTATTTAAATTTAACACAAATATTGCTCTAAGAGTTCATGATTTATTTTCTTATAAATATGTGTTTCATGTTAAGGGTGGTTAGCGAATTATCAACAAGAAGGCATAAGTAAATTTCTCGATCGCTCTTCTTAAAAGAATTATAAAATAAATCTGGTTGATATCCCGAATAAACGGGAATGGCACGTTTTCTAGTGGCTACCATTATTGATGTGCTGCGATGTAGGGAGAATTGAATCATTTTGTATTTCTCCATTTTCCACTGTGAAAAAGTAGCTGACGTTGAACCCGTGAAACAAGGGAAAGTAAGATATTGTGCCCGGATTTATGAGATATCGTTTATAATGTAGCGCAAGAAGCACAGAGCATAGGAGAAGCAATTTAAAATAAAATTACAGTGCATGAATATTTCATGATGGGTATCTAGTAAAACTGATTTTCAATTTTCCAGAAATTCCAATATTATAAGTTTGTACTCGGAATTCAGATTATGTTATTCCATGGATGTGAATTTGCACTTTCACATGATTTGCATAAGGATCTCAAAATAAATAGAAAGTGGAACACGATTGTTAATTTAAGTTATCGAACTAAAACTTAAATTGTACAAATCCTGTTTCGGATTTTTCAATAGTATAATAAAATATTACAACAGCTTTCATAAAGGAACTTCCAATCCTAGACGCTTTGAGAAAAAATTTAGTAAGTTGAACTAACTAATTCATAAGAGTGGAACAATGAGAAATGGCCTACTGATGGCCTGTAAGATTTTTAATTTAATTTTGCATTAATTTTTTCCCTCATAGCCATTATTAAAGATAAATGTTAGATAATTTATATTAATTTCGATCGAAATTGAGCAATATTTTAGCATGTCTTCGCTTCCCTTAATATGTTTTTAAATTTATAGAATATAAAATATTTGCAATGAAATAAATTTAAATTTCCGTTTATGCGTCCTTCGAAGTACTATCAGGAAATTAAATGTCGGTGGATATGTAAATTTAACGTTACTACGTACGTGCTGTGGCATGAAATATGTTTTTGAAAATTATTTTGTTGTGGCTTTATGAGTGACATGATATCATGTGTAAAGTGACCATTCAATATTCAATGTTTTGAAATCGTTTAGTGGATAAAAACTCAATATTTTTGCTTCCGTGTGAAATATTCATGATATAATTTTTATTCCAAATAGTATTATTTGTATGTATATGAAAAAACTGCTTTCAAACAATATATGATTGTGATGTAAATATGAACAAAATACAAGTAAAATTGTTAAAAAAAGAAACTTACTTACGTTTCATTGGTTCGCTGTTATAAGGATGATTTTGAATTAGTCAGAGATGTAATTTTTTATAATCCGGACTATAAAATCTAGCATCAATGTAAAATAAGATAGTTATGTTGAATCTCACTTGATATTTATTACCCTAAATAATTTGTTTTTAATGGAATTAGAGTTATACATTAACAAGGAATTTCACATTTTGTACGCTGTTGCTGTCACAAAATACATACGATTCTCTTATAATGCTTTATGATTGTATACCACACCTATCATAAAAACGACTTTCCTTACATTCATGAAATTTGTGTTTTCTGGACAATTCTTTATTTTTTTAGGGAAAAGCGTTCGCATGTATCTATTTCAAGAGATCTGACCCTTTCACTCATTCATCCGTCTTCTAAACAGTGCTTAACAAGAATTCATTATACAATTGCAAATATTTGCTTACCTCTTTATCATAAAAAAGTTTACAAGATGTAAAAATACGTACTTTATAAAGTGGTCTGTTGTATGATTAAAAAGGCTTAAAGTGTCTATCCGTTGCCTTAAAAAAACTTAAAATAAGGCCAGTTTTGTATAAAAACAGTTTTCTTCCATCATTTTCAAGATATTTTAAGTAAATATGAATGTTTGTTTCTGTTTCACTTGTACAATATAAAAGAAGATTAATTTGATATTGTATTTTATATAGCTAGAAATGAATGCTGATTTTTATAAAAATAGAGGAGAAAATAAAAGCCCTTTAGCAAAATAAATACACTATGTGATGGAATTCACTAAAATATCTTAAGCATAGAAAGTGCGTCAACGCCTAAAGAAATGAGTAAGCTCGATTGATTTGAATTTATTGATAAAGTTGTTTTCATTCTTGCATCGTTAAATTTACAATCTCTATTTTATTATTTTTGAATGTAAGGTATTCTTATTTTGCATTCAACTAAAAGCGGTACGAGAGTGTAGAATCTTGTTAAATATTCATCATTCCTCTTTCCAATTTTTTTTGTAAAATGTAAACTTTTAATGAACACATTGTTGTTATTTCAGGCCAGTTCAAACCACAAAGTTTTTTATATTAGATTTTCATGAAAAGTGTTAAGTTTGTGGTATGTAATTATTTCCATTTTATATTTACTTAGATTTACTATTTGTTTAAATAATTTGCTTCTCTGCTGGTGCTGACCAAAAATTAACAAGCAACAAAGAGTTTATCAAAATCGTTAAAGAATGTATGCACTGAATAAATATTTAGAAGTAAAAAATTAAAAAGGATACCAACAGATTCAAATCAAAATTAAATGAATCCTCGAAAAAAAATATTTTCATTTACAATTCAGGCTATATGCATACCTTTTAAAAGACAAATAGACAGTGTGTACTCAAAGTTTTGAAAAACGTGTTGTTATTAAAAATCGTTGCAAAAGGTGTTGGTGTAAAAAAATGAAAATAGATGCAGTTAAAATGATTTTTTCATTTGTATGGCTACCAAATGCTTACCTAATTTAGATCAGCATTGGTGAATAAGTTCGAAATCTTCATTATGTTATAAAAAAATAAAAGTAAAAAAAATGTAATGTAATAATATTAAACAATGAAAATAGTACTTTTTATAACATTATATAATGCACTTTTATTAGAAAGTTTTTAGCTTCAAAATTGTCTAATAAAATTGCTGTTTCATTGGATTTGTGTTTATTCAGCGCACACAACCATTAATATTATTTTTTCTCTGTAAGTAGCACGTTTCAGCATCAAATATTTTCGGCTGATATTGTAAAAAGTTCACCTTAAATTAAACATTCTTCTTGTAAAATAAGAACATTGGTATGAATTAAAAGATTATTAAATTAAATTGCTTGAGTGGGCGAAAAAGAGAAAGTCATTCTATGAAATATCATTTTCCTTAAAAAATTTAAGCTCCGTGTAAAAACGCAATGTGGGGATATTTGTTTCGTGAAGCGGATTTTCAGTACTTTTTCTTGGGGCTTCACGGATAAATATTGTTAATGGGTTTTAACTTGTTCGACAATTTTTTATTTTTAGATATTTCTATATTCAAGATACTGAAAAGGAGTACAATTGAAACGAGCAATTTAAAAGGAAGTTTTTGTGTTTAGCCACAGTCTCAAAGAAAAACAAAATGCTCGTTCCTTTGATATGCTCAAGAAGGTGGGAAGATGTTGATGCCTATAAAAGCCGTAACAGCGAAGTTGAGTATAAAAAATTTAAGCGATATTTCTTAGGAAGAGACGTAAATAACAGAATAATACAGAAAAATCTGCAAAAAGCTCCTGAGATGACCTCTGAGTGTGCCGCAGTGAATTCTGAATCTTGATTTTGAGCCAGAGAGAGCCTTTTCGCGCATTTATTTGTTTTATATTTTAAAAAAAGGAAACAAAATCGTTCCAATGATTCTAGGAGCAGGATTCCCGGTAAATTACCAAGGAAAAGTCCAGCACCATCAGTGGGGGAAGAGGAGAGGCCGGGCGGTGCTCTTTAGCTTGTGCTTCTTTTTATCCCCGTAATCGTAGTGGTAAAGGGGCGAAATTTTGAGGCCGGTCTTCTCGGGGATGATTTTGAAATGGGGCTGCTCGGTGCTGACTATCAGCGGCCGTTTCATAGATGTCATGTACTCAGAATGAGGTGCTCCCAGGGGACGAATTGTGCTGGGAACGTTCATTTTTTTACAGGGCTCCGGCTTGTGGTCGTTCAGCTGCTGGCAGTTCAGCGGCGAATATTTGTTCGGTTTGTATATGGAGAAAATGTTATTTATAACGCTCAAGGGATTGCTATTGCTATTCTGATTCGAATGGAGGTTATCGTGCGGGTAGAAATTGTTGTATTTGTAGATAGGAGTCACTTCTGGGTACACCTTGTGCGAGTAGCGATGGAACGGCGATCCTGACTGGTCATAGTACTGAAATTCCGAGGAGCTATCCGCGTTATTCGGGGGCGACGGCATTCCTTCGAGGAGGCTCTTTTTAATCATCGCCCGCTCCTGCTCCCTGTGGTGCTCGTCTATAGGTGTGCCATTATTGTAGCAGCCCACATTCACGTTTTTCACCTTAAGATTCTTTTTCGTATTCCGCCGCTGCATGTCTAAATCTATAGGACTAGGCGGCTTGTCCAACTCTTCCCAGTACTTTTCGAAATCGAAATTAAAATCTTCCAAGTCCATTTCAGTCGAATCAGAATCAGTGTCTTCGTCATACTTACTGGGTGGCTTTACCTCCAGCATGGACTTATTTCTCGCCGGCTGGTGGTAACCCACTCTTAGAAAAGCTTCATCTTCGTCTAAAAATTTATCTTGAGTCAATAATTTCGATCTCTCGTCGGTTATAAAGTGGTCAACATCAGTATCGTAGGCATCACACCTATGGAAGTGACCTCCAGCGCAATGGTCATTGTCGAAACCTTCGCACGGTCTTTCCATTCGGTACCCTGCACTATGACAATGTCTCTTCTTCAATGCAGGTCGTCGTACGCAAAATTCATCACAGGTTGGTGCATATTGGGGTCTATATCTATTTCTATCTTCCCAATCGGCGATTATATTTCTTCTACTTACGCCATAAGATCGCCGATCTCGCTCTCGGTTCGCTTTTCGATTATAATTATATATTTCCTCTAATAGACATTTAGAACTTGTACAACGATCTCTTGCACAGCATCTGTGTTGGCTATCATGACAGTAAACATCCATGGATTTACGCATCATTTTACGATCTTTTCTTGATGAGGGTGGTTCGTAATCGATAACATCGAAAGGTTTTGTTTTTACCCTACTTACACTAAATGAATACGATTTTGGAACAGCCGGCTTAGGCTTTAGCTCATACCCGCCAAAGCAGCAGCTTTTTGATTTTGGGTACTTAAATTCTTTACAACTTTTCGATCTTTGCAAAACATAACCCTCGGGCTCATAGTCCTCATCAAGTTCGGTTATATCACGTAATCTTCGGTACGTGGTATACTTAAAACATTCAGGAATATAATCTTCGTCCAAATCTATTGACTGATTGTTGTAAATATTATCAGTATACCAAGAAGGGTCTAGACTTTGTGGTTTGGGCGGTGGTTTCATTCTTTCCCGTCTTGCGCGATAGTTTTCGAGACAGATACTTTTCATTTTCTCAAGCTTTTGCTCCCGTATCCGTTCCCAGTTCTCCCAATTTTTATCACTTTTACATTTAGAATAACTCAAATTATCGACTAATCTAATTCTACGCTTAGGTTTATCTTTTTTATCTGTACTAGCTTTAGGTTTATCCCGGTCCCTATCAAAACAAGGCTCTTCTGGTTGTCACACCTCCTGCAAATACTTCACCGGGCAGTATCCCTGTCGATTGTCGGCCGAGCGAACTTTTACCATACCATTGACCTCCTCGCCCACCTAAGGAGATACCACAATAAAAGACAAACAGATCCTGCAAAAGCGGTCAAACAAAACTTATACTTACTTGTATAACTATTTGATCCCTCAGTAAAGTCATGTTTTCGCCGCGCTCCCCGTCCGACACTTGCAAATTGTGTGTGACCTGGAGTGGTTTTTCGCCAGCATTTAATCGGGCACAGTATTTCGAGGGAAAATAGCCAATCCTCCCGAAAACCTTTCCCTTCCACCAATCTGGGTCAGATGTATCGATTACTGTGACCTAGTAGAAAATTAGGAAAATCAGTTTTTCTTTTATCTTAAATTGTCCGACCAGCATGAAGCCAGTAAATCTTAGATAATATTTTTTGGTCTGTTTGTTTTCTTTCCGCCTGCTGCGGAAACGTCTGCGCTTGAACTTATCACATTCTGGTTACAATTAAAACAGGGTTGAGTTAAGGAATTGCTTTGTTTCTTTACGCCACCCCCGCTCGCTTTCCACAACACTTAACTAATTTGGAAGCCTTCCACATCTTTAAGGGAAATTTATCTTTCATTTGAAAGAGCGCCAACAGAGCCCTGGGGAAGATATGGTGGACAAATTATGTTACTTTCACTGTGGGAGTGAAATGTCCTTTGATACAGTGAACATTCTGTCCATTCTTGAGCTGTGTAGATTACTATCGCTCGGAACAACTTCCACCGGATTTTGGCTCCGCAAAGTTGAGTGGCAAGCTTTACACTTAAAAAGGTATATAGTACGTATACCCGTCTCGCAGAAAAAATTGCACTTTAAACGAACATTTTTATCTTTTAAATTAAATCTCATAAAATATTTTAAAGTGGCGTTGCAACTTTATATTTTAAAATGGGATTTGTGTACAGAAGTTTATTTTTTTAAAAAGCTTAAAGCGTAACTTTAATAAAGAAATTCTTTGCAGTATTTCCTTTATTTTGTGTTGTTTTTATTTTAAGAAAAAGAAGAAGAAAACACCATATAAATAGCATTTTAATAATAGGTATAAAAGAAATTGTACTTCTAAATGAAAATAAATTAATGTACGTACATAGATTCAATTTTTGTAAATTACTATTTATAAATGCAGAAAATATATTAAAATAAATAAAAACATCTAAGTCCAAAAAGATTTGTTTCTTTAACGCTTTTTTAAATATGGAAAAATATGAAAATTAAAGGACTTTTATAGCATTGTATGAAATGAATTTCAGATTTTCTAATTTCTCTTTTTAGAAAAATTGGAACGAAAATGAAATTGGAATTTTATTTTAAACTTGAACTCGAAATAATAGCCCAAAAATATATGACGAATCTTTCGATTCATTTCAGCGTTCTCGTTTTTGAATTTTTAATCAATGAAATGATCTGAGCTAAAGTACTATTTAATTTATATGCACTACAAGCAAAATAAACAAAAAAAAACTATTGATCAGAACTATATAATTTTCTTAACCTAAAAGGGAAACATGCAAAAATTTTTACATTTATTATATAATTTAGAAACCTGTTCGTATTTACCTATTTTATATTAAAATGGAAAAGAAATGTCGGCGTTTGAACAATTTTACGACAATAATGAAGAAACAATGCCTATAACGCTAATATTATTAATACCATTTTTGTTTCATGAAAATGTTACTTTTTATGCAAAAAAGTATATATATGGTAGTAATGGCTGCAAATAAACTTTCCGTCTTCAAAATCAATTAAAAATATCAATATCTTAGTTTAAACTGTGGTAAAATAGAGCTATTATTTAAACCAGTTTTATAAATTTCTATCTATTGTAAGGTTCTGATTCGACAAAGAGTCAAACTCGCAAATATCTAGAACTCTTAAAAGGCAGATAAACTATTTAGAGTTTGTGTAACTTCGCTAGCTCTCCTGTGTAAAATAAAAGGACCGATGGAAAGAATTTCACCACACAATCCCCCGTGAATGCTTTATATTCTAGTTCTTCAATTAACCACTTATCGCAAACTTACATTTCAGAGAAATGTTACTTTTAAATAAAACTATGACATATACTAAGTTAATATCATACCTTATACCCTGCCTTCAAGTCCAGTTCATCACTGTGCCTTGCCTTAAAGTTATAGAGAATCACATAGAGATTTGTTGGTAAAAGGCGATGGGATTTCTGAAAATAATTTAATAGAATTCATAAACTTTATTCGACATAGAGTCAAATGGAAATTGCAATCGATAAATAAAGAAGCTTGCGTTTGTGCGAATGGAATCAGTCTTCACATATCGTATATCAAAAAATCAATTTAAATCCATTTGTTAGAGTTTAACCATCCCAAAGAAATGTTGACTATAGTATTCTCAAGCGATGTGAACGTGGACGCTTTCGGAAACAAGTTACTGGCTGCGTTCGGAGCAGCTTAAAATTATTCACTATGTTTATTCTGACAATTATCCTGAACACGGAAAAGGCAGGTTTCGGTCGAAGAGGAACAATTCAGCTGAAAATTTGAACGGTGCCTTTGTTCATGTTTACATGCCTCAGAATTGGTTTAAAAAATTATCCGAATTGTTTCCGTTCTGACAAATTTGCGGAAGAGGTAGCCTAATGAAAGGCATATCCATTCACACGAAAATTAATAAAGATTAATACGACTCTGATTGTATGCAGCCTGAAAAATATCCATGTTTTTAATTTTGCTCTCAGTTATTTCAATCAATCTGTTTTTATTGCACGAGGTAATTTTAAATTCAATTCAATTTACACAGTTTAATTTTTCATTTCGTAAAACTTTTGTGAACTAAAACAATTTTCATATTTTGTACGCTTATCGATTTTAAAAAGTTTTTGTCGCAGATTATTTGGAAAACGAAAATTTATACCATTCTAAATCAATTACTCGGCAATATAGAGAAACCGATTTTATTTAAGCACACATTGACGAAACCGTACACAATATCGAATTAAATATTTATAGAAAAGCAATGGTTTAAATGTGCTTCTAATGTTAATTATTCAAAGCCTTAAACCCCAATTTTTGATTTTCAAAAATACTAGGAAATTTTGAAATATTTCATCTGTCCGATAATGTTTAGAAAATAAAGAATTCTGCACAATTGTTGATAACATTTCAATAATTATTCAAATCTTTCAAATCATATCCAAATACTTTCAGAATAATAGTATTCATAGTCTAAGGGGCAATAAGATATAGTCATTGAAAAAAAGGAAAATGGATTTCAGTAAGAATTGCTATAATTTTAAAATTGCATCTTGTTTCAGAACTAATGTTGATGGACACATGCGGCAGTACAAATTTCTTCATAATTGAATTAGGACTATTCGAATTTTCCGACCTTGTTTTAAAACAAAATACAACTTTTAAATAGACTAAAACTCTGAAATAGAAATTTAAGCATTATTTGAAATATATCTACAAATTTCGATCAGTCGAATTCTAAAATTATAAAATTTTCAACTTTAATAGAATTCTATGGAAATAAGAGCATGATTCAATTTCATACTTACCAGTTTTGAGTTGTTTTTTAATGAAAAATTCGGTAAAAATATGAAATTGATTCAGATTATCTAGTTCTAGAGTAGAAGTAAGGCACCTAGCTAAAATATTAAACTACATGAGACGTGTAATATGAAAATATAAAAAGAATAATCGTAATTGAGAAGCCTACTGCAAAACATAATAATCAAGCACCTGATGTTGTCTTACGGGCGAGGGGCACGGTGAGGTGCTTGCTGATGAAAGGGATTTTTCCACGTCATCGGGAAGGTCCACGGATCCTGTTCTTAGACCGCGATTTGCATACAGCAACTTTCTCTGATGGGAAGGACTAGAGGGTGCTGCAAGTACACAATTTTGTTTTATTAAAAAGTTTATACAACTACACTTTCATACATATTTACACATTTTTACAAATGCCGGAAATTTTAAAGAATGTCCTCTATGCTAGCAGTAACAAATTATATTTTAACTCTCAAAATACGTGTGACGTGTGATATGTGTTGCGTTATTATTATAAAAAATAACTTTACCAATATAAAAGTGAAATAAACAATATCTAGGAACGTTAAACTTTTCTCTACAAACTTTCTACACGAAACGTAATAAAAAGCTTTAAAAGTAGCATATCTCTTCTAAATCGAAACGTTGAAGATTTACAATTGGTATTCGGTTGAGTGGTGGTTAATGTATGTTATTTTATATAAGTATTTCAACTTAATGTCGGGACGAAGGGGTTCGAATAGCGTTAATGTTTATTCTCATTTGTACTTACAGTGCAGTCTGCTGTTGTTGGATGGCGGGGTACTGTGCTCTAGTTGTCCACCAGAGCCACCGTGGTAGTATGAACTTGAAGGACCAGCGGTTGGCGGTCTTCTTCTCATTTGGCCGTGAAGCTCAGATGACTCTGGTGAATCCAAACTAAGAGATTTCATTCGCAAGTTCAGCTTGTGACGACGTGGTGAATGTGGAGCTATTTTGGTTGATTTCAATATGAATTTTTTGTGTTTGATATATTGACTGTATTTTATGTATAATAATAAGCACATTTTACGAACTGTGCGTATGAAGGGCGTGCAGATTTAACTTGACATTAACTTTACACATGCAATATCACATATCACATCTAATATATGATAGTTTAACATCCGAAGTTTGCTAAATATACATACTTATATTATATTTCTGCTATTTACAAAATTAAAATTCTTCACATACAAAGTTCCAAAATTTCACAGATGAATTTTGAAAGTTCATTTGAATGGAATTGGGGTCTACCTTAATAATTGCACTTTGCGAAGTTGCAGAAACTTTAGAGCCACTTGCAGATCGCTTCAAATCTCCTGTTTCCTTCACATCCTTTTAGTGAAAACGTAAGGCTATTAGAAGCGCTCAACCGAATGGCGAAGTTTTCTAACAAATTCGTCTGTTTATGCACTAACTTTCGCTAAAACTACATCTCTATGAGGTAAGGCGATAATTACTTGAATTTGCGAGCAATTTACTTTCATATTTAAAGCGTTCTCCGTTGCTTTCTCTGTTCGTTCTGAACTTTTAATGTCAAACTTTTTAATGCCTTTATCAAATTGTGCATAGTTAGATTCCATTAGAAAGTTAAAATATGTAAATTATTAAACGCTATTAAAAACACGAGGAAGAAGCGGAGAAAAAAGCTTGTCTCCGTCTGAGAACAAGCATCAGTGTGTTCAGACGAATTTTTTGTAAATTTTCTAATTATGCTCTAGATGCTTATTTGTAATTCATAAGAGAACTACATGATTTATATGTAAATGCAAAAACTTCAACCAACATTTTTGATTCTTTTCTTTTTGTTCAAGTCATCAGCTTTTCCACTGTTTATTTTCTTAATTAAAAGGAATTATACATAGACATAAATTATTTAAAGACATCTTAAAGATCGATTAGAATTGAATTCTTAATATTTAACAAATTTCTTTTAAAGTAACGATTATAATTTTCTTCGAATTTTCTCTGTTTTATTATTTGATCTCTGACCTCTTTATTTCCTGACTGAAATTAAGGTCAAAACAGTATTAACCTCACTTATATTTGAAAGTAAACCAAGCTCCTCTTTCATCTTCAAGAAATTTGCTTTTGTTTGAGTCTCAATTTGAAAATCAATAAAAGCAGAAACTGCATGAGATGGTGAAATCTTTTTCACTTTTCAAGATTTTCAAGTAGTCGTGAAAAAGAAAAGATCGTAAAAATAAAAACTTTACTTTTCCATTAAATCATTGAAGTTTACTTTTATTATTTCAAATAAAGAACTATATCCTTAAGTTCTTCCACAGAACTTCTCGACAAGAGCATCCTTAAATTCTTTTGAGAAACGTAACAACACATTTACAACATTAAATTGCTACCAAATTGGAAAAGTGTAAATAACAAATCTACAAAGCAAATACAAAACGTCTTGACTCTGTTAACATAAATAAAAAGTAACAATAAAGCGTATAAGGTGCCTTTCTACGCGCTATACATATGAATGTGTTAGGATATATGTGAACAAGTGTGAAATGTACGAGTTAGAGTTAATTAAAAGTAAGTGCACTAAATAAGATAAGAAAAAACTGAGTCGATTTTCAACATTATTTATTTTTACTTGAGTTGGTTCTTTTAATTTTAATATTATCACAGACGCTGGGCGGGAAGAAGAGAAACGAAAATATAAAACAAAACATCCAACAGAAGTAAATCGAACTAATTTTATAAAGAAAACATTAAATATATACACCGTGGTATGGTTCGGCCCTAATCTGCAGCAATTTCAACATATCATTAAGCCTAATACAGTGACTTTATTGTAATGTGAAGTGATGGCTTGAGAAACAAACTAAATCGAATTAAAATAAAATATTGCCGGGGATCAGAGGACAACTTAACAGATGGCAGTTATTTTGCTAGGATGAAATCGTTGCGAATTTATCTTGGGTGGGATTTGTTCGCGCCCTTTTATCTCCTCATTTCTTCTTTCGTGCTCCTTTCTTTGGGGGAGGATTATCTTCCGGATTTGGCTCTTCTGCCATAAGACAAAGGGGTTGGCCGAAAGGTCGCGTCGTTTCGATGCCATCCTCTGCAACATATTTATTTGACTCATTAATATAAATTCGCATATACCTAATTCAAATCTCATCTGTTAATTGCACTCCAAGGCCAAACCAATCAACATCATTGCGCCTTTGATATTCAAAAGGTTTCTCTGTTCGTGTTTAGTACTCAAATTTAAATATAGTGAAAACTTTGAAAACTTGTAAAACAAACGCTATGATCAGTTAATGGGACTTAAATTAAATTAGTTCTTCAAACAAAAGACGTCCTTATGACCAATGAGCAAGGATCCCTGATATTAAGAGGGATCTACTGGTGTGAATAAAATGAACGCATATATTACCTTAATTGAACGTGAAAACTTTTAATCAGCTTCACTTGAGGATTAACCGAAAAAAGTCCTCCCAACGTGTTGCAGCCAAGTTATTATCCATATCGGTGTACGGCAACGTGTTTCATAAATTTTAAAGGATGCCATAAATATTTGATAAGAATGACTGATGAATGCGCCCAATTGAGAATGCAAAGTCCAAAAACTTCCTCCTATAAACTTTTATGTGATGTTTGGAAAGTGTTTCTTCGGCTTCCGCCATTCCCACATGAATTCGCTGGTTACAGTCAGCGAAATAAAACATGAACGTGAAGCACGAATGAACGTAGCGAAATCATTTTGGATCCATCGCACGGTGAAGAATTGCGAATTACAATGAGGATGAAGACATTATGCAGCACTTTTTGAACAGGAGTGCTTTTTCTTTATTACTTATTTAAGTTAAATTTTACAGTCTCCCGAGACCTGTTGAAGTTAAAAGCTGAAACGCTTGTTGGCGTCCGAGGTTTTTATTTCTTTTAGTCAAATTAGGACATTTAATTCTCAGCTCGTTGACCTCGCCCTTTCAGAAATGAGGAACTAAACTTAAATAAGGGATTCTCCACACATGTAAAACTCTCATGGAAGAGAATAGAAATAGTCAAAAGGAATATTAATTCACAAGGGACCCATTTTCCCAGTGAATGTACATTAGTGTTATGCTTGTGGAAAAAAAAATTTGAAATGGTTTATTTTATACCCTTAAAACTAGAGAAATTACATTGCTCACCACACACCCCTAGCTAATGCAAAAATGTCAGTCTGAATATGTAAATGCCAACATTTAATTTACGCTCAAAGGAGAAATTACCACTTGAGACAAGTTTTTTAGTGCCAACTCATTTTAATAGTATCCAAACTGCTTTGATGAACAGTGAACCATTAAGAACTTTATGCTCAGTGAAAGTAATGTAGGAGTAACCTACAAATTTTTAATGTATGTATATTTAAAGACAACGGAAGCCACTATAGATTTTAAAACCATTTTTAATTTGTTCGCCATTTTTGTCAAAGTTATTATTATTATATCTATTATGTTTGATTCATAATAGTCATTAAAGACGAGCAGAGCCACTTAAAATCTTTCTACGTGTTCTTTGAAAAAATAGGATGATTTTCATGATATTATTTGTTTTACAATTATCTTTCACCAATAAATACACTTTTGGAAGAATCATGATGAAATTTATTTTTAATGCCATAATGGAAGATAAATCCCAAGAAAAAATAGGTAAAGCAAAAATCCATCTAAATCCTTCTGTCAGCAGAGATAAGAATGTAAAATTGCTACGTTTTCTTTTGGACAACGTATTTTTATTTTTAAGAGAATGTTAGTAACCAAATTATTTGCTCGATGTATTTGCCATCAATCTGAACTTTGCACACCTCAAGATATTTCTCTTCGGTACCTACGCTGTTTAAATACCTATACATTTGTCAGCTTACTGCCAAGACTGTTTGCCTTCTCTATTCTCTACCGACATATAAACTTTTGTTTACCTTCTACTACAGTGAATTTCACAGCTTAGCACTTCATGGAAGGTGATTGATTTGTCTTGAGCTTTCTTGATAACATTAAAGAGATGGAAGTGGGCTGACCATGTTATCTTAAAATAGAAAACGCTTCCATGAAACCAGTTATTTACTTCTTCCTGCATTGGTGTTAAATTAACCAAAGAGGGATTCAAAGATTACACAAATCTAATGGATACAAACAGATTTATGCAACTGCAAATTATGCAGATTGCTTTATAAATTCAAATGGCTTAATTGGAACTTAATTTATGCCGATTTTCTAGAGCTTCGGGTAGATTCTATGTCGGGCAAATAGTCGCAAACTAAGGAAATATTTTATTTTATACCACCATGTATGCAAAATTTTACATTTAAATGCATAGATTAAGGACTCGCTACCAGAGTTATTGCTTTGCTGCAGATAGTCCTGTATAGTAACTTTCCAAAATCCTCTTGGGATTTTCATTATTTAGAGGACACATCTGCATACATTCTTCGGACGCATTTCGAAATATTTACTGAAAAATGAAAATTATTTCTTCTATTCCTGATATTTGTATTCAGAGAAATGTGTCAATATCGACCGATAAAAATACTAAAAAGTATTTACTGATCTTCAAGTAAAACGAATTCAAAAGAATATAAATTGTCGTCTATAGTTCTGTGAGAATTTTACTAGCAGTAATATATCTTGAAACATTCTAGTCACATTACTCTTCGAAAGCCCTTCCTCCACAACCTCAATAGATAGCCTGAACAGCAGCTCTAACATAAAAAATTTGAGTATTTGTCTGCATTGCATGGTACCATAATCCTAGGAAAACAAATTTTATGCGATTACAAATCGATACTTTAGGGCACAGATCCTGCGAAAGGATGTCTGAGTTGTGGGAATGGATGTGCTTGTGCTTCACATAAAAGGAAAAATGATTTTCAAATAATGAATCTATCAACGTATTTGCACTACCAGTCGATAAAAAATTCCGCTCACTGCAGAAAGAAAAATTGTAAAAAAGGTGAAAAGTC
Source organism: Tolmerus cingulatus (assembly GCA_959613345.1). Classification (NCBI taxonomy): domain Eukaryota; kingdom Metazoa; phylum Arthropoda; class Insecta; order Diptera; family Asilidae; genus Tolmerus; species Tolmerus cingulatus. Next base: position 6,710,681 of record OY390708.1, read on the forward strand.
TTACTGAGAAAATGTAAACTGTTTATAAGTGTGAGTTTATTCTTCGAACTTTTGAATTTGTTCAGGAAATTTCAATGTGTGCTTGTTTTATTGCTTTATTTTATAGATGTCTCTGGGAATGGACTATGAAATATTTTATAAGGCATTTCGGAGATGACTGACAAGAACAATTTTCCTGTATTTTTGAAATGCAAGTTTTATGCGCCATAACGTTGAAATTTTCCTTAGGTCCCAATTCAATAGGGAGATCACAGACAAAAGTTTTAAAATTCTAATAGACAATTTTAAAACATATCGAACTAGATTTTAACTACAGAGTAATTCTAGGAATATTTAATATATTTTTTGTACCTGATTTAACTTTCCCGTTCTAAACAAATTTTATATTTGTCTATAGTCGAAAACTAACTTTTTCTAAAAGGTGGTTAAACAGCCAGGAAATTTGAAAGTTAGAAATAAACTTAACGAATTGTAGTGTTTAGAAAGAATTGATGCTCAATCGATTTGGCAACTCCTTTCAAAACATTTTAGTTTTGATTGTCGATTCGAAGGTATGTAAAGTTAAGAAATATTTGAAATAATAGTTACATGTCTCAATCATACAGTACTTATGCTAATTTAAAATACTTTTGTTGCAATATACAAAAATTTCTTTGAAACAAAGTATGTAAATTTAAGTAGTCGCGGTAGCATTCAAGAAGAAGTTAACATACTTAAATATAAAATAAAAAGAAAAGATTTGTGCGTATAAAGAAAAAGATTATGTTACAAATGTCCAAGCAGCTGTACCATCAATAAATTAAAGAGTGACTAGTTTTTGTTACAAGTAAACAAATGAATACTCAACTAACAACTAACACCGACTGACACTGAATGAAAAGCGAAATATGTTCTGCATTAAAATTAAATACACATAAACGATAGTATAAGATTGCATTGATCTTGATAGCTGAACGACATCAACGTTTAATAACTTTGATGAGACGTGATAGTAGCAAATTTCAACTATCGCAGAGCCAGATGTATTTTTTGAAGCTATAAACTTTCCGTCACCTGGCATACAAACCGATATAAGACTTGTATTTTTCCACAAAACACTCAAGAACATTTACGGTGAAAAAACACAAACAGAAAAATGTTTCCTTAAAAAAGTTGTTAAGAAGAAGAAAATTTGGAAAAATTACAATTAGTGGTGTAATTACTTTCAGGCAATGATATTGATCGATGTTGGGATGAGCGACTGCGGCCACGTCCGAAGCCAGACAAAGGACGAAAACCGGCGAATAAGCGCCTCCTGAGACCGGTGTCACCGAGTGGCGGTGGTTGCTGACTGTTACCGACAATCGGCACATTTATGCGTACATCTTAAAAATGAACAATCAATGAAGTGATCATAATTTTCATAATTTTCCTCATCAGATATAAATAAAAATAAAATAAATTGGTCGAATGGGACGAAAGGTAAAATGTTCTGTGTGACTGTTTTCCGAACCATCCCAAGGTGTTGTAGTTATTTGCCATAAGATGCACGATTTCATTCGTATTTCTTATGATCTTATGAGTGTGCCAAGGTTGTTAAAATAATCTACAAATATTGACATAGTGATTTGGATGGATGTGCGATATGGTTTAGTGAGCAAATTAATGAATAAAAATATCCTTAAAACGTCATTTATCATATATGACACACAACAATTTTTCGACAACCTATTCTAAAACGTAATTTTATAGTTAATCTTAAGACTAAAAAAGCGAATGAAATCTATAACAACACTTTCAAACTCAACACTTTATTCGAAATCCTTTTAAACATTTTTTTAATTTGTCTTTTCGAACAAATTAGGCATAAAAACATTTTCAAATTAACGTTACTTTCTTTATTCACTTTACAACGATAGTCGTTAAGTTTCCTCTATGCCAAATTACTTCAATTATTAATTTCATGGTTTTATTATAATTTTCAATTTTTGGAGAATTCTGGAGAATATACCGGATATAATATCAAAATTAAAAAATACATAATTTAAAAAATTCAAAATAAAAAAAAACAGTGTAAACCGTCATTACTTCTATCACAAAGGTTAAAAATTGTGATACAAGTCATATTAATTAAATACATGTAAATTTACCATAAAACAGTACAGGAATCAATTAATTGCTTTGCTTACTTGCCCATGATCACAAATGAGAAAGAAGATAAGATACTGAAGAAAAATGTTTTTTAATTGTAAAAATTATGTTGGTAAATTATATAACTTCCATAGACCATTAAATTAAATTAATGCAGAACGACTTTTGTTTCAATTTAGATTATTTATCTACTTTTAACTCGGTGGAAATTTTAATTTAGGGTACCTACTTGTGGAAATTCGACACTTTTCCACTAATTGAGCAGTGAGAGTAGAACTATGAAATTAAAAACCTTCAGCTGCATATCATCAGAGATTTTATACATCCAAATGAACCAGCCACATCATAGGAAGAAACTACTTCATTTAATTTGCGGATTTACTTTTAAAAGCAACTTTCAAACCAGTTTGGCGTTGAATGAGTTTCCCTTCTCGACACAGAAAGAGGTAAAGGTACCAAATAATAACTTTTCAAATGTCGATGTCAACTAAGCTGGGTTGGATAGAACTCTTACAAATTACGTATTCATTGTTAAAGTCGCTAGAATTACTTATTTTCATCTGAAAACTGCTCTGCCCCCGTTGGCTGGTAACTCTGCACTGGTTAGTGAATCATTTTATTGAAGCGTCGCAAGTTTGTACGTCCAGGTGATTCCGTGAGCAAGATAAAATAATCGGACATGCAAATGAAGCTAATATGCATATTTATGTAGCTTCAAATTATGTAGGAGAAAAAAGTATTTACACTTTTCCCATGAATTTGCATATGTTTGCGAGAAATATTTTCTAGCGAGGATTTTAGGAAACTCATTGATGCAAAACGACATAAACAACTTTAGCAAATATTGCTGGAATGCTTGTAGAAAATTTGAATATGCTCCTCACGACTTTCACTGTTGCGCTTACAAATTATTTGAAAATATTCTTTATGAATCAAAATATTTCCTAGATTAGATGATTTTAAAAATTTTATGATTTTGAGCGATTCAATTAAGGATTAATTAGGTTCGTGCGAAAATATCTTTTATTATATAAGAAATTGTTAAAAGAAACGATCTAAATTTAATCTAAAGAAAGTCATCGACTTAAGAAAACGGTAAACATGGCCAAATTTTGTGGCACATTATTTATGCAAATTGTTGCCCTATAAAGACCGGAATGTTCGCTGAATCGCCCGGTGACCAACTCGCTCAATCAGATCCCTTGTCTAAGAATCGCGGAAATATTTCTTTTTGTGAAGATTGAAGACAAAAAACCCGCCACGGGCAATGTCCCCAATATCGCCGATAACAGCTATGTACAATCTGAAGATCGTCAACCATTCATGTTTACATCTGAAGATCGCCAGAGCGCCGAAGGTTGATCTTGGAAGAAAGCTGTGCCGATTGAGGGCTAATCTTTTTTTTGATGGCACAATTTCTGCGAATACATTTAGAACGATCGAATTAATGTTAGAAAAGCAACAGAGATAGCAGAAGAAATTTTGTATAAAAAGGTGTTTTTCGCCAAAATATTTGTAGTATAAATTTAACCCTGCCCACGGCCAATACGGCTATTGAAAAATTACGTGCATCGCGAGTGTTGAATTAAACATCAAACATCCTGGGAAAGCAGCCATGAAGGAAATATTCCTGCTCTTGGGGGCCTTTTTGGTCGTCGCAGTCAATGCTGATGGTAACAGTCTTAACACTTTTTCATAATTTTGTGCTATTTATATAAACAACCTTTCAAAAAAGGGCACGTCGCATTCTACCCCATCGAAGGACGAGGAGGCAGAGGAGGAGGATCGACGTGTATGATCAAATCAAGATCGATAGAAGTTGATGAGGATTCAGCATATGGAAAGCAAGCCAGTATTAATCCAGGATCGATCTTTATTCCGAACTCAATGGACGATGAAACGTCCGAATCTGGAGATGATGATTACGATGATCAATCCAGTGACGAGGAAGAAGATGAATCTGAGTATGATGATTCTGGACCAGCTGCTGCTTACCCACCCGTTCCAATTCAATACGGCGGAGGATACAGACCGTACCCACAATTTTCGAATCCTGAAACATCTGTTTCAGTTTCCTCTGACATGGGATTCGGAGCGCCGCAATTCTATGGAGGTGGTGACCAAGAAAAAATCAAATACAAACGGAAGAGGGGTGGCGGCAAAGGTAAGAAGAAGGGTGGAAACATAAACTGCATAATCATTACCAAAGGAGGTCACCATAAACACCACGCACACCAAAGGAAGAAGCCTAGCAAATTGTTTGGAATTTTCCCACTTGGCGGTAATAGAAGGAGTATTGCCCGTGGTCTTAGAGCTTTAAAGAATTAAAAATGTGTAATAAATTTATTTATTTATTAAATATGTAAAACAAGAAATGCATTTTTTTTCTCTTTTTATCTTTTAAAATGTTGGACGAATTTGCCAATGTAACGAAAGTTAAAATCCCCACTTAAAGATAAAGTTTACTTAATATGAATTGATTCTTTCATGATAAATTTAAGCTGAATTAAATTGATTAATTAAAAGAACCAAAATTCTCTAGATACCTAGGCTATGTGTAGTTACAAACCGGTGCGAAAGTAGGATTTATCCGCTTAATTTATTTCATTCTTTTTAATCAAGTTCCACATCTTTACTAACTTGCAAAACATTTTTTTTTAAAGCACAGTATTAGGAAGCATTACTTTATTTTTTGTCGTTATTTAGATTCGTAAAATATACATTTCTAAAGTAATATCTTGAGGTAATTGTGGAAGTTCGCCTTTATGTTTTTAAATATATAAAGAATAATATAATACTTCTTCATTATTATTTCCGCATGATTTAAAAAATATACTTGTAAAGAAATGTAATTTGAAGATTGCGTTTTACTGTAGTGAAATGAAAATGATTAAAGAGTAAAGGGTTTGTAGGATCACTGGCACCATATTTTGGTAGGAATGTTTATTATTTAGCTTTATTATATTTATTCGAAATCTAATATAAAAAAAATGTGAAACTGAAGCTTGCTTGTAGAAACTAAAGAAGCTTGCAATTGTCGCTACTTACAATATTTAAAAAGCGTTTATTTGGTTAGCCTAAAATTACTATAATTTGATTAATTTTGTAAACGTAATGTGTGTTGATAAGAAAAAGGTGTACTTTTATATAAATCTGTTGGAAATGTTTGACCACAAAACCAATTCAAAGCCTCTAGGAAAAACGTACTGGTGTAAGATAGTCAGGTGCGTTAAAAAAAGTGCGTAGCTTTATCCACCCAAATCACAATGTCCAAAAACGAGGAGCAAATAGTGTAAAAAGTTGTAACGGATACCAAATCGAACGTCAAATTCAAATCTACTAAAGAGCATACGAAAGTGTACGTAGTCAAAGTTGGCCGAATAGACAAAGTTGCAAAATCAACATAAATCTCACTAAAGCCAGAGGCATGCCTTGGGGCGGCGAAAAAAAGTTTCGGACCTGAGCTAGAAACGTCTTGAATTGGGGCTTTTAGCCCTTTCGACTGTTGCTGACTTCCGCCGGCAGAGGTCGTCTTGAGGGACGGCCCTCTTCGCCCGATTGTTGTCGGATGGCGGTCGGGGCACTCAGGTACGTTTACAATGGGAATGTCTTGCTGCTGCTGCTCTTGCGGTTGGCTGCCTGCCGTCTGCGGTTGCTGCTGCTGCTGGCTGCCGGCGGCGCCTTGAGACTGGGCAGTCGTCTTGTCCGCCGCCGTTGCCGCCGCCGCCGCCGACTTCGGCTCCCCCGCCTTTTTCGCCTGCTTAAGCACGCGATAGATCTGATCGATATCGGTGATTTCTGCGATTATGAGTTATGGGGGTGAATGCGCATTCAGTTACCACATCAAAATGATATTATGTAACTTTTTTACAAAAAACAAAAAAAAGAACAAAAAACGGAAATTATGGCAAAGCTAATGATTTACAAATGGTGTGGCTAGCGCTCGTGTCACGGCACCCACCCACTGCATGCGATCGCACTATTATTAGTTTTATTCGCTGGAACAAAAGCAGCAAACAAATTTACTTTTCAAAAATTTTCTGTACCTAAGTTGAATCGTTCGTTTCTCGATGACTTGTGGCGTGCCACTACATCTGGCTCTTCTCCTAGTAAATTAAAATCCAATTTATTGCTGCAGTCAAAAGGCAGTTTTACTTTTATCGAGTTCCGATTAATCAACTTTGTCGTTTGCGAGAGCAACCACAAATCGGGATTTCGGGAAAGAAACTCGCTTGCGGTGCGTACTGCACAAACTAATTGCGCAACTCTCAAAGGCACGCAAATGTTAGTTCCGAACTCGTCGTGTTAATAGTTTTCAATGAGAACCAAACAAAACGAAAACTTAAGACGCACGCATAATGTTACTTACTTTCTTCTTCAGCATCTACACGATTTTCCAGTTCTGAAGTGCTCTTCTGTCGCCTCAGAAGCTTCTGCTTAGCTTGACATTTCGGGAGCTGCGATGCACAGTCAGCATGAGCATTAAGTTTGCATATCCTACAGCGTAATCCTTGCCGAGTATGTCCTAAATAAGGAAGCAGAAAAAAGAAATAGCTCAGCATACTAAGTAATTCCGGCAAGGGGATTTAAATGATAGTGCTCAAAAATCGCTTTTTGGTTGATCCCCACTCCCAAGGAGCAGGGAAACGGGCTTAAGTACCTCTAAGGATTTGTGAGCAGACGTCGCAGGGCGTGATCTTTTTGTAGGTGTACTCCTGCAGGTTATGACTCCCATCCTCGTTTGGTCGAATCGGTTGAGTTCCTGTGGCTCCATTTCGCCTGAATAATAGAACAGCCGTGTTATCATTTCAAATATTCAAATTATAACTTTCGAGGCAACTGCATAGATATTCCAATGGCTATTACTACGAAATAGCTGACGCACTACTTATATATTTACAACTATACTTTAAAGCCATACCTATCTGGTGGTACATTTTTTTTTTATCTATAACTTAAAATTAAAATTTTATCTCAAATATGTATAGTATATATGTATATGTACAAGCAAAAATAACAATAATAATATTTCTTTATGAAGCGTATATTTTCTTAGTTATTTTTCATTTATTGTTTTAGAATTTCAAATTAGTTTAACAATATAAATATATATAAGTTAAATTAGTCTTTTAAAAAAACATTGGAACGTAATAGCACCATTGCTAAAAAAAGTTCAACCATAACATAAAAATATGAATATTAATAAAGTTCGACGATAATTTGTAACTTGCAGGATAAGTAAGTCACGAGTTTTACGATATATATATTTTTTTGCGAGGAACTTCGTAGTTATTAAGTTTAGGAAATTAATTTCGTGTAAACGTCACTTATGTACATTCTAACATCTTAAGTAATATAACAAATAATAGTAATAAAATGGAACAACAAATATTGAATTATATAAATAATGTATGTGTATTTATGTGTGATGCGTTTTAGTTTTAAATACTCTAATTCATATTTTAATCATTAGATAGGTATATGCTTTAGATAAAAATATAGGAACTTATTGTGGAATATATTTATTATTTTTGCTCTTTTCTACAATAATAATCGTCAGCTATTACCGCGGAATTATAGCGATAAAAGAGTCATATATTTATATACAATTTTATATACTAAACAGAATATAGAGCGACAAAACAAAAGTATTTATGAATAGCTTAAACAGAGTATACATCATGAAGTAATATGAAACTACTTAAACAATGGAAATATTGATTTATGCCTTATTTTATGGACAGTTTACACACAGCTACGCTTAAAAGAAACAATGAAAGGAATAAAAATGTCTTTGGAGAACATAATAAAAAAACATAAATAGAATGATGCTACCCATTACTGGTACAGAAAACACTACTAGAGTACAATTTTCAAACAATACATTTAAATGCTACATACATCAGAAGTATAAGGGCTCTCTTCATCTCATACTGTCTTAGGTGCATTCCAAACTCATTATGTGAAAAGCTTATTCATTAGCGTCATTCGTCGTGAAGGAGAGAATACGCGTATTGTTTAGAAATCTTGGTAGATTCTAAGAATTCTTGGAATCAACTAATTTAAGAAAATTGCCACTCAAGGCCATTTGTTTGGCTTTTCTGTGTAATAGCTGTATTTATCAGACTTATGTATCTTAAGTTGTTTTAATATTTGCCATCGGTATTTTACCACTGCTGTATTTATTAGGTGAACAATTGTTGGTGAATGAAATATAATAAAATAATTATCTATACCTTTTGAAGCGAGAGAGGTTGCCTTAATTAATTTAAATTGGGGCTTTCTCTAATATTATTCGCAATGGTATTTCAGGTTAGGAGCTTCTTCCGCAACCACATAAAAGGAAACAATGTTTCAAACATTTTATCTTGTTATTCCTAAATACATAATCCGCTTTTTGAAGTTTAACTCTGTTGGCATAAAATCGCATTGGGTGTATTGCGCGAAATAAATTTAAGACATTATGTATTATAAATTAAAACAACGAAAATTGTGTACCCTTTCCTTTCGTTACATAATTACTAGACATAACGATTAATTTTTAGATTTCATTTTCAACCATGCATTAGTTTTTAACATTAACATATGTCTTGGATATTTTTGTGGAAAATAAAATAAAGTAGGGAAGAGTTAAAGTCATTGTTGGTATAAATGACAATCATAAACAAACTAGCACTGTACATTAATCAAAGAACGTTCGGTACAAATAATGAAATTATTTCATGCACAGACGGTATGAGATGAGGATAAAAGACAAACAACAAATACGCTGCATCACAAACAGAAGGAAGAGGAACAAATTTTTGTCTTGTAATTTACACTAACAGAAATAGGACTCTGCTTTAACGGCAAGACTTAACTTTCACGAATAATACTGATACACGCATATATTTAATTTGTCTACGGCAATAAATCATTAACACTAGTCATTATACCTTAGATAATGATAATTAAGTTTACCTTAGGGACAAAACTGTTGAAACTGCGTGATACATTTGGTTTGTTCTAGATGAAGATTTTTGTCATGAATTAAATGTGAATACATGAAAGAGAATTATATTAATCAATTATACTAAGGTAAATATGCTGTTTTGGAACTGCCTTTTCCTGTATCTACATACATCTAGTCTAAGGACCATTCTTTGCAACGTCATTAATTAATTAGTTCTTATTTTAATTACAGAAAACCATAAGTACAATTTCCATGGTAACCGAAAACATCATCATGATTAATGTTTACAGGATGGGGATGAACAAAAAATATAATACAAATATGTGCAATCCTCATTTTCGCGACTTCAGACTAGGATAAATTTTAATTAACACATAAACGAAATGCAAATGGAATATTTCCTGCAGTAAAACGTAAAAGAAACAAAAAATGAGAACTACTTTTTGGGTACATTTTCTGAAATATTATTAACTTAGATCCTTCCAAAATAATGATCAAATTTCATGTAATTAATACTGTCGTTGTAATATTTTTATCCGACGATTGCAATTTCAGAAATTAGATAAGTTTAGACATGTTCATCCGGACTAATTTTAACTTTCATTTTAATGGCCGGTAATGAAATTCACCCCATTTTCCGTAAGTAAATAATTTACTCTTATATTTATGTTGTATATAACTTACCTTTCTGGTTGGGCTGAGGAACCGGAAGCCGGCTTTAGGCTTCTAAAAGCTTTCAGCCACTTTGTTTTCATGGAGGACGAACTAGCCGTTGAAAGCTTTCGTTCGCCACGCGGTGACCCGGGTTCTACCTTGCTCACAAATAGCTCTTTCTGAAACGGAAAAGGAAACATCGTTTACTACCGGAAGTTACACCATTACTTAAAATCTATAGATACAGCCACAGCACGTAAACTAAGTAAAAATTTTACACTTCATATCACAGAAGAAAAAGTTTTGTTTCTTCCCTTTCCGTAAGATGTTGTTATTGTATCCTTAACAAGATGTCTTAAGAGAAGTTTTGCAAAATCTATTTCATATTTTTAAGAATAAAGTTGTTATAATTTCTCTGTATGTAATTAAATTAATGTGTGAATGAAATTTACCCTTTAAGCCGTATGCTTGTTAATCGTTACAAACAAAAAACGAGCGTTTGTTTTGTCTATACCCGTAAATAAATTCGTTCAGCGGTTGAATTTTACAAGTATCACATTTTGAAACATACAATATGTGATTAATGAAGCGTTGTGGTGTAATGATAAATAGTAGTGTGGCCCATCAGCTTTCAAAAGCATATTTTGGGATCTAGTAGTTAATCTTCCATGGTTGAAGGATATTCAAAATTAACCCAGGAATGTTGCGCCAAAACCTTAAGTGAAGCAATTAAGAGAGGATTTCACTTTGTTGTCGTGCACGGGTATGCGGCCCTGCTCATTATAAATTTAAACGTCTGGTCCATAAATTCAGTTCCCACGCAAGGGGGTCCTGCAGAAACTCTTACATTTGGGCAATTGCAATAATTGATGTCAGGTTGCCATCTCGATTTCTAAAGGATTTAATGTAGCAAAAGAGCGAACACGAACAGCATAAATATCTGATATAGAGACAACGAGCGGATTTATAGGCAGACGTTAATTACTTATCCAAGAAAATATCGATCTATCCTGCAGTGACGGGGACACAGGCGAATAGGTCTCACAAGCAATTAGCCTATTTTACCTGGCAGCTATTATGCAATCCCATATTCAGGGAAGGGTACAGCCAAGGTATTTCTGAATATGCTCACAAAATCAAGTGCTTATTAAAAGTTGATTGGTGGCTTATTTCAGATTTGCAAACACTTCATGCGCACATCTCTGTATTGTGGGCCTACCGCAGAGTCGTTAGATTAATGGCATGTTAATTTTATAGGGAATTTAATACCCATTCCGTAGATTGTGCATCGGCACTGCAGCGCCTACGACCGACATGTTCCCAGCTTGATAAATTGGTTTACTGCTGCATTCAAAAATTATTGTTGACTTAAGCCCCGAAAACACCAATCAAATTTCATTGGCTACGTGCATCCAGACTCCGCAGTGGCGGACCGAAGTGCTACAGGGTAGTCCCTAATGGCGCAGTTTTCCTCTCAAGATGCCTCGAAAGTCCCTGATCCTGGTGTAATAGTATTTCATCGCGACGTGAGAAATTTCGGACTCCTGTCCCAACTTTGGGGTGATTCCAGTTTGTTATGTTGTCGGGAGTCAGAAACCAGCCAGCGGGCTCTTTGCTCTAAAAATTTACGGTCGTAAAAGTAGAGGAACTTCAGCTAGAGACATTACCTTAGGGCGTACTACAAGATTTTACGTTCGACGTTTTTCTTTTTCGTAATTTACGGATCTACTCAAAGCCCTTTTAAAGTGAAATCACATCACATCCGAGGCATAAGTTGAAAACTTTTCCCAAGAAGGGCAAAACTTTATCTCTATATCCGGTAGTGGCAGTTTTTCTTTTCATTTTTGCCTGAAATTCTTTGGTTGAAGGACTCCTTGATTTGAATGGAGCTAATTTTCATGGAATAAATCATCCAAACAATTTGATCACCAAATGCGCAATTTTAGGGTATAGAAATTCTTGAACAGATTAATAAATCGCAAATTGAATGCTATTGAATATCTTCGATGTCAGGAAACAGTACATAAATCATATTTGCAGCGGAATATATTCAATTCAATTCTCTGCCCGAAGGGATGGAAGGGGCCTGTTTCTGTGTTGGGTAATCACACGAAATTGATTTCAGCAAAGTCCTTTTCGCTCGTCTCTTATATAAATTGCAAATTTCCATTCCTCTTTGGTTGGCCTGAAATTTGCGGAAGAGGCTTTTTCAGTTATTTCGAATATTATCATAGGCAAATTTGGAAACACTTTTCTTAATTTGCTTATAAGCACGTTTTTGCATAATGCTTATTGAACTATTTAAGGAACAATCAATATCGCTATATATGTATGTATGTATGTATGTACGGCAAAGTACTTTAATATTGCATAATATAGGTATGTTTAAAATATTTGAAAATATACCAAAGTCAATGGGTTAAATTAAATTTTGGTTTTCGCTAAGTGAAATTTAAATAGAATGATAGCAATTTAAAATAGCATTATAACAAATGAGAGGTCTTAAAAGATGAGAAATCATATATTCCATCAGAAATAATAAAAAAAACCTACTTGAACAACGCATATACATATAAAAGTAAAAGTAGTATTTAAATATATGAAATTTTATAGAACTCAAATACCTTCGTTAAACATTTTAGTGTTTCAATGCATATACGTTTGATAATTAATTTTCTATCTTATTCGTTAGATATTTTTGCAGTCTCTTAAACGAAATCAATGAAAAAATTCAATTTGTTTTACATCTACTAAATGCCTAAAGATGTTCCCAAATTTTTCACTACCGTGGATACGAACTCATTACATTCCATCATTTCAAAAGACAGTGAACTCTTTTTAAAATGTTCAAGGAAAATTAACTAAAGTCAAAGGAACAGAGATGAATTTCTAAAAACATAAAAGATTTTATAAAGAATTTTAAAAGGAGTTTTCAAGGTTTAGTTTAGTTTTCCATAGAAACCAGAAAAAAGTTGAATTAACTTAGGACTAACGAGCTTATACCGCATTCAAAAGGGGTTTTCGTAGTAAACAACTGCTAATTAGATTATTAAAAATGAAATGAAGATAAGGTTAAAGGACCATGTCATAAACAAATAATGTTTTCGTACTCTGTGAAGTATATACTACACATATTTTCTTAATATTAATAATTTCTATAGTTGGATGTATTGTTAATTGAAAAATAATTTGCTTTTAAAGATTAGAAATATATTATGTCGGATTTTTAAATCTATTATCTTGAAGTACTTACACTTAAATTTGAAAAGTTGCTGCCTCATAATAGTGTAGTTATTCGGGATTTCTTACGAATAATTTTTTTGATGAAGGCCTACGGCTATTTATGTATCAATATTGTTAAATGGATATAGTATTTACCCTTCGGAAAGTCACCAGTCTTAAAATATCTAACTAGCAGAAAGACATTTTAGGAAGATAGAATATACCTGAACGTTTATAGAAGAATAAATACCATCGAATATTTCAAAATTAGAATTAAGGAACTAAAGTTTTTATCTGGTACTAGTGAAAAGGCAGAAATTGCGATCTCTTAATAGTAAATGGGGTAGACAAAAGTATTCCCAATTAAGTTTTGCTTCTGTTACTTACGTTACCGATAGTAAACATTTATTGTTAATCATTACCAGTTTCAGCTATTGTTTGAAACTAGCAAACTTTCGGCATCATTAAAAAGCCATTATTCGAAATGTTCCAACAAGCAGTTGGCTAATGCCACTCCAGACGAGGAAAGGCGGCATTTTATTAATTATATTCGTTTCTATTAAATTGGCTTTCTACCACTTTTGTCATCTCCCATCTGCACCCACATAACTCAAGTTCAAGAGTGATTCGTGATTAATGGGCTCATTTGCAACCCGTCCCGAAGGGCACAGTCCGACCATCGCTGTTTGGGTAAAAATAATTTCGGATCCATCAGATACATCCTGGCGTATTTGATTCGTCCTGCCGGCGGTGATTTGCATGACAGAGAGGAGCAGGACAAATACGAATCGGTAATGGACTCGAAATCGCTTAGCCAGCCCTGATGTTTGAGGATGTGCCAAACACCGACACAAACTTCCCCGACAACTATGTGGGCGAAGGATTTTGCATATTCTTTTCCTAGGACTTCTTTTCGTGGAGAGGGTCCTCCCCCGCACACTTTGAAATCGCAGCAGTTCGTTCGCATTCTCAAAGCCCCTCGAATGGATGAAGTACCTACAAAGAACGCTAAATTTTGTGTTCTTCTGGTAAAATTAATTTCCGCTGGCACGGAGCATTTCTAGGGCCGGAGGTGCCCCAAAACTCCCTCAGATCCTGACAGGATCGAGCGGGAGGGGCCGACGCTGTGATTGTGTCTGCCCCTTGCAATCGAGACAAGGTGTTCTGTCGAAGTAATCATTTGGAGCAAAATTGTGCTCAGGTATGATGCCCAAATTGACAGTTTGAAGGTAAAATTAAATTTGCTGCCTGATGTTCTGGAAATATAAAAAATCGATATCCGTCAAGTGACTATCTCGTAATTGAATAAGCAACTGAAAACCCCACCAAACAGGAATTTTAGATGTTTCGAAAATATCTTCGTTAATTAAATGTTCCCTTAACGAAGTCATTTCCGAAATGCTTCTTTAAATTTTGCAAAATCAGCAAGACTGCTTTATTATGTAGTATCTTTTTTGAGGATCTTAATATCATAACTGAATTAAGTCATATAAACTCTATAATAAAACATATAGTAGGGTCTTGAAAGAATTTAATTAATTATGAAATCTTGAAAAACGAATCTTTGATATTTTGTCTAATATATCTCAGTCATTTTCAAGTTTCTATCTGATGTCCCGGTAATGTGCCCATCAAGACGAAGAAACGAATAGGACATTGCCCTGCCTTTTTTTGAAGGAAATCAGCGTATTTTTGAACACTTATAACTTTGATTTGGGTAGGGCATAGTCGCCAGAAATGATTTTTATCAAATTTTTCTAGCACTGCTACTTTAGATTTTATTAATACGCAAAGGGATAGTGCAAATTTATAGATTGTTAACTAAAATCTTTTATACCTATCTTATTATTTGTGTAAAAACGTTAAATAAAACAGCCCTCCAGTCATTCAGCTTAACGATGCTTCGATATAAAAATTCAAAATCCAAGAAATAGTGGTCGTAGATGACAAAATTTCATTAGTATCTATCTACCATAAAAATAAAAGTTTTTTTGTACGTATACATATGTACCGGAATATTATGTATTTAAGTGATACGAAAAGTGAAATATTTATATAGATACGTGTATTTTCATTGCCTTAAGCATTTCCCTATAGACAAAATTTGCCATCTACCAAACTGTCAGAAAGTAAAAGACACAGTTTTAAAACTAAAATGTCATGCACTTTAATATGTCGACTTTGAAGTCAATTGAAAAACAAGACTCGTAATAGACCCCCAAAGTTTTCTAACTTTATCCTCAACACTTTTATACTAATGACTGAATATGACGGAATAATAGTTCGGGAATGGACATTTTATTTATATGTGCATAAAGTTTCGAGTCGAGTTTTTACAAAGTTTTGTGAAAAAGGAATTCTTTCCGGTGGTGTCTCCAGTTCCTTCAATAATGTATGTCCCCGCAGAAGCCACATGGAGTTCTACACTAAAAACTTTTCCTAAGTGGAACTTTCTGTGCGTTGAACTATATTTTTGCGGCGTACATAGAATCAGAGTACTATCGTATGCACCTCGAATCCACAATAAAAGTTATTTATTGTTCCGCTTCACTTTTTTTTATCGTCCAAATAAATCTTTTTGATAAGAATAAATGTGAAGCAAGCGAACTCCGCCAAAGGACGAAGCGTGCTTGAAATGATTGCGAGCAGCCATTGCTCGGACGGGATCGCATTGCTCTGTGCAACCTTTCCTTTGAAAATCAGACAAGTTGTTACAGTCTGTAAAAGTAGCAATTCTATCGCTGGAATAATTTTTCCCATCCTTTTTCATAGACGGTGCGATGTGCCAACACACAGAAATTCTCGCACAGCTTTGAGCAGGAGAACTTCACACGATACATGCGAATGCGTTGCAATAGAAAATGAAATTCATCCTCTTGGCACGGAAAAAAGTTTATCTAGAGCAATAAGACCGCCTCTTTCTTGCCTCTGTGTGTGGCGCATGGATTTTATTATGATGCGAGCATATGTGGACCAAGGCATCTTTTTGCGCCAAGATGAAATCTCATGGCGCCATAAGTGGCAGTTGAGGTGTCAGATCTTAGCTTTTAATATATCCGAAATTATGTCGTACCGAAAGAAATTGCTGCAGGCGCTTTAAAACAGTTATAAGATTTGCTGAGGCAGAGCCGACTTAAGTTGTTCGGAGCGGCTCAGGGGACCGGGGGTGTCCACACACTCAAAAAGATTCCTTAGGCTCACATTCTCGGCGATTTTAAGGATATGCAGTGACATGACACAGTTTCAAATTACCCCCATATCTGTCTTTATTGTCTAGGATCCTCGGTATGTTTGCAGCACTGTGCGCTCATTTTAAGGCGCTTTAATTTACTTTTAGACTGATGCAAAGTGCATTCTCTCTCGAGCAATTAAGACAGTTGTAGGTGGGTTAATGCATCTTCCTGTCCGTTGGTTTTAGGATATCCTTTTCCTTTTTTTTGCAGCTAAAAGACTAAAGCTCAATACCGACTGTACTGTGCACCACTTTGTTAGTTTTTCCATTCAGAGCTTAACCCATTTTGTTCATAAATTACATGAAAGCATCCACTTGCGCCTCTGAACCAATTCCATGTCGAGATTGCACTTACGGACTCCATTGTGAAAAATACCTTGTTCGTGATGCGATAGAAATCTGAATAAAAAACTGAACACTCGAACAAAGTGGCTTGTTGCCATAGAGCAGGGACTAGCACCATAACCTGTCCTCGACATCCTGTCTGCGAATATGCACTATGTCAATTTAAAGGACGGGGCGACTGATCAAGAGCCCTCAGTCATCTTTTATATTAAATTTCCCTTAATGAGACTACATCGTGATGTGAGAAGTAGCTTCAAGCATGTCTTTAATATATTCAAATGTTGAATATGTAGAGGCAAGTAAATTAATTATGAACGCGTCAAGCTTGTTGCGTTCTCCTGTATTCAAAGAAACTTCTTCTTCTTGACCTTCTTAAAAATCGAAGTACCATTCTATAAATGCAAATTTAGTTAGCAGTTGAAGTTGTTCGAGAAAAAATCTTGTTTCTGATAAAACTTTCATTAAATTAATTTCCGAAGTACTCTCGGACTATTTTGAACAGCAAAAATATTGAAAGTTCTAAACAAAGGAAGATTTTTACTATACAAACGATGACTTCGATAATACCCAACAAAAAATCACAAATTATATGGTTCCTAAATTTTAGCATTGAAAATTTAGAAAACAACCACATAATTGAAACTCGAATCGATGAGGTGAATTTTATGTCATTTATGTAACCAATCAGGTTTTAGTCATGGGTGGGCCAGAACAGTTTGTAAAGATACTCAAGACCCCATTTACAGCATCGTGGGTTCTATAGCCAATTTTATGAGCGCTTTTATGGCATGAAAATGAGCGTTGTACCTATTTTTATTATCAGGACGTCGTGAGTCAATTGCTGAGAGTTTCCTATTATGGAAAAGAAAATATTTGCCTCATGAGTATCTCGCTACCTGCATTACCTACGTTTGTCAACCAGTCGCACTTACTCAATCAAAATAATCCTTTTTCGGAAATCATACATGTATGTACATATATTAAGAAATTTTTGATTGAAAGTTGTTCATCATACAATAATTAATGATTTACGCCTAAAAAACGAATTCTGTCAAAGATTGTGGTCTGTCTATATGAAATCAAATATTTAAGATAATTAATTTCCCAATATCTCCTAAACTAAGAATATTGTAATTATAGCGCAAAAACTCTATGTCGTTATATCTGCATATGTATATCATATCAATTATATAGAATAGGCGAATATACAAAATAAATTCTTTTGTTGAAGGAGATGTTTCAAGTATAATGTTACCCAAAAAAAATAGTTGCCATGGATTTTCTATTATCTCTGGAAAAATTAAGACGTTTTAAGAAAATTGTCCTCTGTAAGCAAAGTGCGAAAACAAGAATTTCTGTAATATTAGGATACATTTCTCATGCATTCTGCTTTCTCTCATGATGGAAAAAGTCCTTTTTCTCTCCTTTGTATGAGACATACAAGGGGGCGTGGATTCCTAGTGTGAATTCAACGACAATAAAAGACAAAGACATGTAGGTTTCAATTAAGAGGCACAAACGACGAATGAACCCATTTGTAATATTGCGGTTATAGATACAAATTGTACTTAGTGGAAATCTTACTGCACTGCCTTGCGGAGTGAGCCGCACTCCATCTAATTAAGATTTTCTCAAAGAAAGAGCTGCTTCTTATATTGGGCTTGGTTTGCGAGACTGAGCAGCAAAGCGACTTCGTTACGACAGTCATATTCTGCAGAGTCAGTAATGTCCTGCTTCGTTGTTGTCACAAGTCGGAGACACAATTGTCCTCGGAGCCGTCTATGCTCCTGAATTAAAACGTTGACCCAAATAGGAGTTCATTTTCATGAGCTACGGTCATGACTCGGCTTAATTATCGCTATTAAAACTGATGCTTAAACTCTAAATGACGTGAAAAACCGTCTGTAACAATATGCGGCTCTGGGGGAAAAGGCTCAATTTAAATTGAATGCCAGGACTAAAGGGGCATGAAATCCAATTTTTCTAGATTCTTTCGTCGCAAAGCTTGGGCTGGTAGCAGTTGTGACAAGAATTAGTCCGACTGAAAGGACTCCGGGAAACTCGCTTTATTGTAGGGAAGTCGACGCGTCCTGAAGTCGCACATTTAATCTTAATTACTTTACTTTCGCCAACATCCCGCCCTTCCCAAAAAAAAAAAGAAAAACCAAAAAACACCATATATTTATGACTTCCTTAAGGCAGCACTCGCCTCTCTGTGGTTAAGTGCAAAAGTTAAGGGCAAGGGACCAAAGGCTCGAGGAAAACGGCAACTTTGCTCCGCTGACGCGGTAAACTTCAATATTAATTTAGGGGAAACTTGAAGAATTACATTAAAAGTGAAGAAATAAATAGCAATCCTCGTCGGCGTTAACCGTCAGATGGTGAAGCTTTCGGGGTGCCGGGGCGCGCCCCAACTCCTCGGGGGCCGGTCCGGGCCTTATTGATGCTTTCAATTCATGACAAACCTCCTGACAGTGACAAATGGTGCTGCGATCTCTAAAGAACGGCGGGTTCGGCACGCCTAGACCTTCTTCTTATAATGATAAATACATATTTAATTTAGCCGTGAACATACATATATTTGCAGCATCCTGCCTCCGCTGCGATTTCTGGCGTAGCTCCTACGCATAAATTTCACAGGCAACTTAACTTCAATATTTCAGAGAAACGGGGCATAGGTGAAAGGATTGCCTTTATCTATCCTGTTTCCGCGTCTGCCCGTGCGCTAACCAAATAATTACGATCACGCCCAAGGCTAATTTACTCGGCAGGTACGTGCAAGGACTCAAGATGGTGACGGTGATTATCAAAAAGAATGTGACGGAGATTTGAGGTATGAATTTTGGCTTAAGGATAAATAGAACAGGTGAGTCTACAACTCTCATTACTACACGTTAAATCCGCCTGCTCGGTCTGCCAATTCGGCTGTGGTGGTGAAATCCGAGCCCTTGCAACCTTTTCATTAAATTAACCCCTTTGCACTGCTTTCCACATTGCTCTAATTTTGAACCCATTCAATTTATTTAATCTCCGTAGGAGTCGATTTAGATGTGGAGTTCGTTTTTGAATCCCCACAGGTTGCTACCGAAATAATTGTGTAATACACATGTGCAATATGAATATCCTTTTAAAAGCACTTCTAGGGCATTACAATTTAGGAAGTTTGTTGGAAACAGACCTATAAATAAGAATTTAGCTCCGACCGAACTATGAATAGTCTTCATTCATACCTTTAATTTTCTAAATGATTACCTACTCTCATTTCGTGAACAATGTCAGCAACATAATATGTACTATGCTTAAACTTTTTGAATATCATACCATAGATTAGACACTAATAAGACTAATTTTAGGATATACATAGACATATTTAGTTTGGAATGATTTCATTCATACTAAATGTGTCGAATCAAAGCAATACCAAAATAATTATAATATAATGTGATACCTTGTTAAGCTTGCCATAAAAAAATCGGTGAGAAATTACCATTTTTCGTAAGTATGGATTAACTTTTGAAATCTTTTCACAAAATTAAGATATAGAAATAAAAGTAGTGCTGCTTAAAAGATGTTATTTTTCAGAAAAAGTACAAAAACATAATCAGAGTTATATTTGCATAAAATAATGTTTTGATTAAAAACTTTCTTAGCGATTTCTTCTTTAAAAGAAAAAAGTTTAAAACTTTTGGAATACCAGAGATTGCGCCTCTAATTAGTATTCCAAGATATCTTACACTGGCCGGAGTAATAGAATTACGAAGCCATTGAACTTATTAAATATTTATAAGGCTCGCCACCACTGGATCATTTGAAAGTAAAATTTAAACACAGATTTCGTTCGTGCGCACCAAGGAGATAAGTTTCTTTATTTGAGAAACCGAACTGGAGTTCTCGGAGATTATCCGTTTCGAGTGCCACTATCATCCCCTTCACGGAATGAATTTTCTTGCTCATGCAAATTTATCTCTTAATAGACATCAAGAAGGGAGGAAACTAATCGACGTCAGCCTCATATGTTGGCCTCAATTTTAAAGTTTTTAGAGGCAAATAAATAATTAATTCAAGATGGATGTTATCTGGGGAATGTGAGGACGAAGGAAACGTCCTGCGGAAGGTTCATGCCTTCGTGCTATTTTACTGTCACAGAGACGGCAGTGAGCTCCATTGTAAGACGATGATAGCTTAAAAGTTAATTAGAAAGCTTAACGCTGCCATCTTCGCTCCAACATATGTACCATGTCCAAGACAGGCTGAAAGATAAAGTTCTAAGACGTTTAGCGTCAGTGTGGGTGAGGACCCTAGTGGTGTGGAAAAATCGCCCGAAATACCCTTTTTGGTCCCAGTTTTATGTATATGGGTGTCAGGAATTAACATTGTGCTAAACGTTCGCCCTCAAATGAAGCCATTCTCGCCGTAAGGAAATCGCTTCTGATGCTATTAAAGTATAACGAAAGCTTAATTAATTATAATCATAACAAATCGCTATCTTACACTTTCAGCTTTAATAGCAACGTAAGTGATTCTTAGTAATTGGAACCAAACCTATAGTTTAATATTCACTTTAATTTGAAATTAACTCCAACAAATGCGATGCATAATGCGCTTATTGTAATTCTAAAACCACCAAAACGAAGAGGAATGTATTAATGTATGTATGAGGGTGCAACCGCTGCGGTCAAATCTCCGAAACCACTTTATACAGTGCAGTAGGATGGCACGCCCAAAACTGAACCCATTCCTCATAATTCATAATTTCTCATAATGCAATAGCGCCAACAGCTCCTGCACTCCTTTATTTCGGAGATTCTATGCAAACAACAAACAGCCGCATTGGCTCAAGTACCAACCGCCATCAAGGAATTACAAGATTGCGGCAGAAGATTAAATGGATAATCTTCGTACACTTCTATTGCCAGAGATATATTTTTTTAAAGTTATTGCTGCGAACAAAATAAATAAAGGCGTGTACGAGGAAGTGCTCTCATTAGCGACAATGGGAATATATGCCAGATGGTGGTGGTGGTTGGTTTACTGCTGCGGCATGGCATAAATTTCATGTACCGCCTAATTAGCACTACTTTTATACCCCGGAGGATTAATTTGAAAAGTACTGAAATCTCGGCGATAGCAATTATGTTCATGCGGTATGATAAATTACGAGAGATTTTTGCGCCAGCGGTAACCTTTAATTGCAGCTGCAAGCTTGTGCAAATTTAAATTATATTAATAATTTGTTAGACGCAACATGCATCGCCAAATTCACGTTTTCTATGTGTTGAATATCATTCACTGGCTTATTCTATCAATAGAATGATGATACTTGAATGTCTAATTAATAATTTTACTCCACTTGATTTTAATTGGGAGTTTCAAAGAAACTAAATAATTTAAGAAGTGGTTTGTAAGATCAGCTTTCTTTATAAATATTACCAAGCACATTATCTAATTTTGTTCTTATTTAGTAATTGACTTACGAAACAAGAATATCAAATAATATAAGTTATCTGAGTTGTTTCAAATTGTTGGGCACCTTACTCTTATTAAATATGAGAATTTTTAATTAAATTTATAATAATATTAATATTAATATTTATTTTATTTATATTGTTATTTTAACAACAAAGATTAGTTGCTTTTTTTCAAATCAGTTCTATGGTTTAGCAGGAAAGTTGGTACGTACGAGTATATTGATAAAAAATTATGAAAGGTTTCCCATATCAAACATTTTTTATTTCGCAAAAGTTAAACTCAATTGCTTGGATTTATGTATACCTACACACTTTTCGCCAAAACATTTACCCAAAATTTCTCTGGTTCAGCGTTTGAAGTTTGCATGGCAAATTTGATGCAGTTTCCGCAGATTTTAGAAACTTTATATACGTGAAGGCTTTTAAAATTCAGTTCAGTGCAAAATTTTTTATCTAATCTAAACCAGATGGGAAGATAAAAAATGCAGCTAATACCTATTTTAGTTTACAACATAATAAAAACTTTTATAACTTTTAATAATGTTAGCATGTAGTTTACTATTAATCTTTTACTAAAAAACCTTCAGATGTCAACTACAACTGCAACTCCGGATATAGAGGGGCATGATACAAAAACTCGTTTATGAAGTTGACTTTGCACTTTTAGCAAATGTTCAAAACATAGTGTCTAAATGTATAGATGCGTGCATATACTTATATATGTATAATACATATATATAAAGTGTGGCGTGAAAGAAATATTCACAACGATTCATCCTTTTGGACAACATGTGTCCTTTTATATTTCTGTGGTTGACAACAAATTACAAAGCGTGAGCAAATGTAGTTCCGGCCGGATCTTCGAAATAAAAAAAAATGGATTATATTAGCCCGGAGCAAGGACTGCCATTCAATAGAAGAAAAATAAATAACGCAACAGAGCAGCGGATAAAACTTTTCAGCTTCACACAAAAAGCTAGAACAGAATCGTTAGGTGAAATGAAATCTTGGGGAAGGACGCTCTTATGGTCCAGGACGTTGTCGTCGCAATAAGCCTGTCCGTATTATTTATATTGTGTGCAAAAACTCTTTACCACCTCCTCCCGGGATGTGTACACACGCAATGGAGACAAAACACTTGAGGCTCCACTGAAAAAGGGTGCTCCTGGAGGGCTGTGCGATGGACTTTTTCTTCCCTTCCTACCCACCGAAGTGTGTTGTCTCAATAGTCGTTCTGAATTTCCTGACGGGCATTTTTTTAATTTTCCTATCCCGCTTCGGTCCGGCCTTATAGAAAACTCCTTTTTGTCCCCTTGAAATTGATCCTATAAAATGTAGTGTAGCTGAAAGGATTTCTTCCCTGAAGCGAAGGTATTCCAGTGTGTATCGTACCGCTTTTCTCTAGGCCAGTCTATAGTTAGGTATACTTTATGTTATGAAGAACTGCGCCACTATTGCCTTACACTAACACACCTACGTATATAAGGTGGTCAAATTTATATTCATGAGGAGGCGTACAGAGCGGAATTTGTTGTTGCTCCTGTTTTCCCGCTCCTCCTTTGAACGCTAGTAACTCACTTAAGTGGTAATAAAGCACTCTGAAAGGGCGCTCTTTTCTGCCTACAATCTTATTGATGAGTTTATTGAAAAACGCCAGGGTGGGCCGCACATTCTTAAACAATATAATTTACATGTTTTCTATTCTCTCGACTCGTAATTCTGTTTTGATTATCGGCTTATCTGAGGGTATACCACTGATTAGAATAGAAATTTGTTTTTATCCTTTTATGTATATCACACAGAAACATTTTAAGAATAAAAGCAGGTTAATACAAAATTACAGGAGTTTATCGTCATTTTGCGGTTTATTGCAGAAAAACTACATGACATACATTTTAAATAAAAGGATGAAAATTATATAATACGATTTTATATAACTTTCGTTCACTTCTCAAAGAAATTCTTACACTAAAACTTAATGTGATTAAATTGCATTGAATTTGATTTCTCTTTTATGAACATTCCTTACTCAGAACTATTGATTTGAAGATGAAAATACTTTGTAAAAGTTCGTTATATTGGAACTACTGCAATGTGAAATAGAAAACGCTGTGATTTTATAGTGAATCTTTTTCGCTTACCACATTTTTATTTAATTATTTTATGCCGAACTTGAAAATCGCTTTAAAAGAATCATCTTTAAAGTCAAATTAAAGCAACTATGATAACCAAATTATTTCCAAAGTTGAATCACATTGGATCAAGATAATATTGCAAAATTGCTGACCCAAAATTAATAGATGCTTTGTAAATACATGTTCTTATTCTGATTCGACTCAAACATAGCGAAATTTTGGGTATAAGATTTGCGTACATTTTGATGTTATTTATATAAAAATCAATGTCTCCTAACATTTTTCTGTGAATGTTAGGCTCGAGGTATCATAAATTTCTAGAAATAATTCTATGCACCTGCAGTCAAAACTTTCGCTAAACTCACAGGAAAACTCTTTTTCGATTTATTTAGGTTGCCTTCGCTCTATGAATGCAATCATTTTAATATCAAGAGCAGAGTTTGCTGCATCAAAAAAATATTTTCCCTTGCTGAGAAAAATATTTTGAACGCATCAAGATTAATCAATCAAAAGCAAAAACCACTTTTTATTTCCATCTAACTCACCAATATGCCGTGACAGCTTGACTAACTATTAATAAAACTTAGATATGAATGAAAGTTTTGAATGCCTAGAGATAACTACATATGCAACGCCCTTAATATCATGTCCAACAATTCTGGGAACACAGAATTTCGTTCGTTTCTGCTTTCACCCAATTAAATTCACTTTCTTTTGAGTGCTCGAGTTGCGAGTAATTATCTCAAGTGAGATGGGGTACATTCAACTAGAAGGGGTTTTTGATGTTTTTGTATCCGAAAAATTGCTTTTATATGAGAATTCTGCTGAAAATTTGAGAATATTGTCCAAGATTGTTTTTAATATCCAGCCTAACGTGTTGTCTAGATGTTCTGTAGCTCTCCCAAGTCTAATTAAAACAGGAGCACTTGAACCCCCGAGAAAGAAGTGATTCAACTTCCAGTCGACAGGACTTGAATTAACAAGCAGAAAGGAATTCGGAGGATAGTGTAGTTCTTGTTCGTTTCGAAATTGGACGTCAGTTGGAAAGTTATTTCCAAAACTCCCAACAATAAATGTTAACTTAATGGGTGATACAGAGTTAACAGATAATTTGCAATTAATGGGCTGAGCTCACCAAGGCGCTCCGACTAATGGACAGGAAACACTAACCTTCATAAATTCAATTCTTAATAACGTGCACTTCGCTTGTCTAATTAGGCGTAAAGATTGAAATATTGCTTGACGGTGGCTAACCTCCCTTCATTTCTTCCCATAAATTTTCCACCGTCGACATTAAGCGACTACTTTTGCCCTGAAAACGCAAAAGAATATCTATGAAAGTTCACGATGCCGCTGAAGATAGTTTCTTGCCCCTTAAAAGCCAAGGCATGGCACATTTAAACTTAAGTACAAAGTTCGTGGAACTTTAAATAAATGTATTTTTATATAAACTTCATTCAAGCTGTTGCACTTACCAACAACCTCTTTACAGAAAAATTTAGATATTGGATATATTAAATAACACATGGCTTTGCGTGGGGTTTTTAAATAACAAACATAACGAGAATTAAAGAAGGTAACAATATTATTTGAATTAAATTTTGTAGAAGAAAAAAAAAGGGTAAAAATCGTTGGGAAAAATTGAAAGAACTATGAAGAACAGTGCTATACGCAGATTAATTGAACTTATTTTGAAATTTCTTGACGGTAAAAAATATAAATTTTAAAAGGACAATAATTAAGCGTAATAAGTAATGCGTCTATTTCAGAAAAATTCGTTTCAAAAAAATGGATGTGTCTTCTAGAGCATCTTCAATTCTTTAATTTATTGTCCGTCTGACCGTATTTGCCCATTTTTTTTTTTTTTTTTTGTTTTTTTGAAATCCTCGAACGTAATCTACACAAATTTTAAATTTAACGAAAACTTAACTCATATTGATATCTTTACTCTCTCACAAAAGGACCAAGAATTAACTGAAATATTAAATACTTGTACTGAAATCAGTAGACAAATTTTCAGATAATTGAATTTCTTTTATATAATAAAAACAACGATTATTATATGATTCATTAATCTAATATTTAGTGCTCCCGCTCAGAGCAACTTAAAAGCAAAAATTTTCACGAAATTGATGTACAATAAAATTTCGTCCCAAAGTGCCTTACCTACACAGGAACTAGCTCAAAACTCCGAAATTCTTATTAAAATCTCACTTACGCCAAGGGTGAAATTGATCGATCCTAAATTGAAGAAAAATTGTTATTGCTTTATCAGCAAATTTTCAGTTTTTTACTCACATGTCAAAGAGCTACAAAATTTCATTATCCTTTTGGCAATATTTCCAATTCGATGAATACTTAATTTTTGCCCCTGAGATACATGAAATGAAATTTTGTTGCTCATTACATTTTGAGCAAATTGATTTTCGGCTTGTTGCTCATATTTGAATTTTTCAAACAATAATTCTCAGATGCATTTCTGATTACACATACCTACTATATTTAAAGTATGTGAAAATATAATGTAGTTAATGTTAAAGTTATTAGAAGGCCGATGTGTTTTTATAGGAAGTTCGAAATGCGAAATTCGTGACATTCATTTCACAGAAAAAACTCCAAATATAGAAAAAATACATTCATTAGAGCATTTTTTTGGCACGGAAAAAATAAAATAATTTTGCTAAATATTAATAACAAGTTATTAACAGGATGAAATATAACAAATTACATATTTTGGAATATATTTAAGTAGCAATTATGCTAATAGCAATATTGCCGAAATCCTTAGTATAATAAATTTGTAGATAGTTAATAGTATCTAAAGGTCCTTTTGGAAGATTTGGTTATTTTGTTACATAATAATATTTACTAAATCATAAAAAAAACAGCATGACAAACACTCAAGTAATTATATATCGTAGTTTCAGTTTAAAATGCGGGTGTTTTTAAACAATGTTACAAATTGTTACTAGTTTTATATTTTAGATTGTTTCAGATATGTTAGAAGAAAATCTGAACAAGTAAGATTCGTGGGATAAGAGAAACAAAATATATTATTATAATTTCGATATGTTTATTTCACTACGAAACCTTCCCTTGTGGAAAATTTTACGATTCTGGGTCAACGAGAATTATTCTCTAGATTTTGATATATCGACCAATGAACTAGTCAGTCAGTATCAAAATACGATTTCACAAGTCGTATCTTTTTACTGGAAAATGTATGGGATTGGGGATATTAGAATTTCGTATTAATTTCAAGTGGATACCTCTAGCCACTTTTGAGAAAATATATTTATACGAAAGTAACATTCAAAACGCTAGTTATATCATCACATTAAAAATAAAACTGCAGTAGAAATGGTTTATGGAAATATCCAATTTTCAAATTGCTTTATGAACTGACTTTTATTACGGAAATCGTTACTATTATAATAGGTTTTAAAAAGTTAACACTTTGAGTCGTTACGAGTGAAAAGTTTAATGGGAAGACAAGTCATATTTATTTTTATATCTAGTTCCTTTACGATTATTTTGTATATCAATAAACATGCGATTTATGTAGGTTTTATTGTCTTTGAGTGATATAAAATTCAACGAAGTTTATAGAGCCTAAAAAGGCACTTATATTTACCATTTGATATCAAAAACAAAATGCAATTGGAGGGTAGCAATTTCAGACGCTTACATCTGTTCTTGGGCAAACTTAGTGTCGTACTAAACTTATGACAGGATTCATTAAAAATTCATTTTATTGTGGTACTTACTTATCCTTAAAGGTACGTTAACAGGTTTAAAAACTGATATAATTTATTTGGAGATGCGAAATAGCCTAAAATTTGTTTAAACTTGCCAATGCCTTGAGTAACACTTAACGCGGACAGCTTAAATTTAAACGAACTTTCTAACAAATCTTAAAAAATATTTCACATTATAGTATAATTATCACAAAATGATCACTATGTTGAACAAAATTTGTGCGCTTAAAGTTGACTCGGTCTCACATTTATCACGTTAACACCTACTCGTCATGCGGCGTGAACCGAAAACTGTACGGAGCTGGCAGCCAGACGTACCAAAAACACACTTCGTGACTTTCGCGGAATTCGAAAGGTTGACACTTTTTAAAACGGCACGGTACTGGTCCTGATAGCAGCTGTCAGGACTATCTGCAGAATGCACTTCTGTCGCGATAGGATGGTTTGTCAGCTTATCACTCACCGCTGCACGATTATGTTGACATCCGACTCTGCTTATCAGACGGCCTATTAAGTGTCGGTTTGCGTGAGCTTAAAGAGATCTGGAGCTCAGATCCATGAATTTAAACCGCAGCACGGTATAGACCCAGAATCCTCTCCTAGACGAAATATCTAAGTAGCGATGACAACGGCGACCCCGCTGGACAAACTGACAGAAATTCAGATGAAAATTTCTCCTTATCTGCATCCTGCAGCACAAGCTCATATTTGTAGTACATTAAAAGGAAAGAAAGGACCCATGCGAGTTCGCCAAAAGGACGGAAGAGTTCCGACCTACACCCAGAAGCGAGGAGTTTCGGTGGTCACATGCGCGCCGACGAATCCTGGCGCTGTGTGGTATGGCTCTGGATATGTACTTTGTATCTGAGATTTCAGAAATGTCATGTTCAAAGGATACCATCTCGTGGTGTGCGAGCCTATGATTACTAAAGTGCAAATATAGGGCAGGGAATCCTTGATAACAGCAAATGTGTTGCCGCTCGAAAACCACCCACATGAAACGCTTAATATCCCTAGGGACTTTACACCATTCAATATTTGCGGGAGAGCGTGCTTAGCTCTTTTCGCGCCATTTCCTAACTTGAAAGTTTGTAAAAATTAAAGCTTTTAATCCTTATACCATCTAAAGCTTGGCATCTAAGTTTGACACTATTTCGAATTATGTTCTAAACTTTTCCCAGGACATGTGAAGAGCTTCTTAACCGAAAAAGCTTCAAATTTACAAACTTTAAGGTGTTTTAAGTTTAAGCTTTCGGAGTTCATTTCAAATTCGAAACGTAATTTATTTTGTTAAAATTCATTATGAACTTTAGGAATTCCTAAACCATCCTTAAATTAAGTTTCTAGTCTACCAAAATGGTATTTAAGAAAAGAGTGGATATTTATTGGATATTAAGATAAGAACCCGGATAAAGCTCAACTAACAAATTGTTTAATATTTAGCTTTCTAAAGAAATTAAATTTATATGCCCTAAAACTCTTAAGCAAACTTTTCTGACAAAAATGTATGAGAGCTTCTAAGGCCTTGGAACTATTCCTGGATAGAAAATTAAGGGCCAAATGTGTTTTAGTTTTCTTCCTCTATCATTTGTGCAATTTCACACGCCTCATAAAATTTGAGCATATTTTAATTTAAAGTACGACAGAAAAAATTGACTTTTCCACACGGAAGGGTACATGAACTCATCACGCATATTTAATATCAAAGAGCCAATTTAGGACATTAATTGTTGCTATGGGAGTGAGCAACAAGCAAATGGCTCGTCGGAAAACTTTTCTCTGAAAGGAAATGAAAAAGGGAAATGCGCGGATATTCCTCAGTGTTAAGGTATTTTTAGTGTTGGTAGTTAATTTAAATCCTTTTTTACGCTTAATTTAATAATTGAAGAATTTGCAGGCTTACTTTACTGAATATTAAAATCATGATACACGGGTGGTTAGGATGGAACGCAAAATGATTAATCAATAAATTCGGCATAAAATTTTAAACACCTGTACCTCGAAAACTTCAATTTTTTAAACCGACCACGCATAATTTCAACAGATCTCAATCGATTTACTCAAAATATTGACTATGTCTTTGAAATTATATTATATCTGTTAGAATATACATTAACTTTACGATACATTTAGAAATAGTTTTATTTTTAATTTTCTCGTAATATTTTTTTGTCGAAATCAGAGATTTGACTTCGCACCATTTTCATAAAACACGACACTTTCCAATTTTACTACGTAATTCTCTTTGACTATAATTGGGAAAATTGGTATATTGTTTGAGCTCAAACACCAAAAGAGTAACTCAGAAATTATGAAGATCTTTTTGTTTTTGATATAATATGATGCCACTATTGAAAACGAAATTA
The DNA here is from genome assembly GCA_959613345.1 of Tolmerus cingulatus. NCBI lineage: Eukaryota > Metazoa > Arthropoda > Insecta > Diptera > Asilidae > Tolmerus > Tolmerus cingulatus. The sequence goes on from OY390708.1 coordinate 6,740,943, forward strand.
AACAAAAAATATATTGTTCTTTTTAAATCATGTGCAATAAATTCCGCCGAACAAATTTTGTATTGCATTTGTAATTTTCGAATAATAATTGTTCTAAAGTTAACTTCAATTTACTGTTTATTAAGATAGAGAATTTGAAATATGTATTCTTTTCAAATCATTACCCGGATGGACTTACTCGAAGTGAAGAATGGTTTACATAGAAGAAGAATGGAAATTTATGAAAAGACAAAGAATAATATTCAAGGCAATTATTTTCCATTTTAATGGATTAATTTGTAGGAGATAAACGAAGGCTCCAAAAATAAGAATACACCTTTTCTTAAACTAATTGCCTACCTTAAAGCAACAGCTTTTACCCTTTTCCAGATTTTAATTTCAATTATCCTTGGATACTTATCATTTTCCATTTATTTTATTTAATCCATCTATTTTCTTCAAGGTATTTTTCTTTCCCTCAGCGGTTATCTCCGTCATTAAAAATGCGGAATATAAATTCAAAAATTTTGATATAAAAAACGTTATTTAATTTGGATGAATGCGAAAATATTTTAAAAGAAAACTAAAGTATTTATATCATCAAATATTTAAATCTTTCTGCGGGTATTCTGAACAATAAAGTATCACTGTTTACTCTACTATTAAAAATTAACCTGATATCGGAAATGAAAAAATAATACCATCTCTTATAGCAGTCGATAAACCTATAAAGTTTACCTCAATAAAGATGGTGGACGAAGTTCAGAAAAAAATTTTCTAAGAATTTCTGAAACTTCCGATGTCGTGTGGTGCCTTGTTGAAAAAGGAAGAGGAAATCCAATATAATTCTTCTGACAGGAAATTATACCGCAGGCAATATTAGCAATGGATACTTTTGTAAATGAGTTTTACCCTAACCTGCTTAGGCCTTAAGGTTATTTAGGATATTGAATATCGTTTGCTTAAAGGAGAAATGCAATGTTATTAAATGAGTACATATAATGATTTATCAAATTTTATAAAATACTGAAGTTCTATTTATAACTTCCAAGTTCTTTTAATAGCTAATTAATTGTTATTTGTTATTAAGCCTTGTTTTCATAAGTTTTACTTAAATACATACACTTCAAGGAAGTTTGTGGTAATTTTACCAAAAGTCAATGTAAATTAACCATAGAAGAATTGATACCTGGAGGATGTCCAAGTGGAAATTGGAAAAATATCTCCAAGTTAGTGTCTTGAATAATTATGTTGTCCTTGAGAAACGAAAACTCAAACAAGACCAGAAAGCCATTTTCCCCCAAAAACAATAAGTAATAAAGGAGGAATGAAGAAAGGACATAGAAGAGATACTTTCCAGATCAATGACCCACCTAAGAAGCATTTTTCCCATAATAGTCTTCCGTAATTTCGTTACAACTCCATCCATTCTGGCGCAGTTCTATGGATGTTTTCATTTTGGCCCCGTCTGAATAGTTGCTACCTGAATGCCTGCCTTTTCCTCCAAGTGCTTCAGATTGTGGTAAATAAAATTCAGAGGATATACAACGAAGGAGGAAGAATGCCTTCAGCTATGATTACTTAGATATGTATGTGAGATGAATATTATATGAAGTACCGTGCCCGTAAAAGTCGGCTGCACTACAAATGTCTGACCTTTCTACCATTTCTTCGTCAACTGGAATAGGCAATCAAATAACATTTGAAATGCATGTGTGAGGGCGAGTGAAACTTTTTAATTCTTTCCTAATGGTTTTGTTTGGTAGGTATGCTTTAACTCTTTTGCTTCTATGTGAATATCATCTTCATAGTCAGTCATGAATTATTTAGCTACCCTCGAGGTGTTGTTCCCATCCCATTTGAAAAAAAGGATGTTGGCGAAGTATAAATAATTCTAACGTTCCACTTAAAACTTCCTAGAAGACATACATATGTAAGTCAAATAATATACAATTGTAAGTATATGTGTAAGAATCTTTTTAGGTATGCTGAAAGAAGTGTATATTATCAAACTATATAAAAGATATGGGTAGAATGATTAACTGTTAGTAAGACGATTACTTATTATTTATAATAATACATGTTTATGTCGTAGAATTCCTGGTTTATTAATGAGTGATATAAAATGGAACGTTATATCAAGTTGGCTCGGGTAAATTTTGTTGAAAAAGCTTAATTCAAAATTTGTGTTCCATATTTTCCACGAAACCAAATAAAATAAAATTAAATAAACTCAATAAAACCAATTTGTAGGCAATATTAATATTTGCGTATCTACATAGGAAATGCGAAAGTTGAAATGTTCCCTCTGATGGAGAAATAAAATGTCTAAGCTTGGAGTCCTTTTCTATAATTATAGTACCTATTTTTTATCTTTTTCCACGAAATATGTAAAAGCCATTTTTTTTCCTAATTGAAGAAAAATGGAAAAATATGTTCAATCATCCTTATTTCTTTTTATGTTACTTGTCATATTTTATTATTAATTTAAACATGATTTCCTTTTAGATATATCGTGCTTTGTTTAAAGTTGAATCTATTCCATATTCATAACACGGAGAGACTTTTGCTGTATCCACAGAATCTATTGTCCAAAAAAAAGTTATCTTAATGGATTTTCATGTCACATCAATATAACGAGAAAAGTGATATCCTGCGCCTTTTTGACAGGTACATGGAAAGCATTTAAAAATCTACGCTCAACGAATTATTTTTAGAAGTTTAACAGAAGATGTCAAGCGTAAACAGCGATTTCTATAACAGACTTTCTTTACTTGCTTTAGAATGTGAGTTAGTATATTCTTACGTATTAGATAATTGAAATTGTATTTTTATTTCTATTCGAATGGTGGTAGTAGAAATCTTAACAATTAAATTTAATGGGAACAACGACAATAAGTCGCTATTTAACGAATAAAAGAAATCTTACTTATTAGAAGTCGTCTCTAGATCATTAAATTGAAGTCTTTAGAAGCGAGCAGAAATTTCGAAGCCATCAAAGGAGCCACATGTAAAGCGACTGTATTTACAGGACCTGTGTGGGTTGAAATTAGGCAAAAATGAGCCAGGACCCACAAAAGTTTCATAAATTCTTTTGATGTTAAAACTCAAGAAGTCAGCTCGTTTACAAAATCACTGTTGTGGAATGCTTTGGAATAACGCACTCCTACTGTCGGGTCTTATTGATGATCTATTAAAGGAAACCTAGGATACCTGGAAGAGTGTCTTTTTATGCCATCGTCCCAGATTAGGCTGATTGCCACTTCACACGCCAATTGATTGTCTCGTTTTTGCAAACTGTGACACGGGCTTCGACGGAGTCGTATTTTTAGCTCCGCCGTTCCATCAACCCTTAGCAATTTCCCAAAAGCTCCCCGAACAATAAATTTTTGATAAGAATTTCGTGCAAGTAACTCTTAGTTGAAACTCGTAAAATGGATATACTATGTAATATATATGTATGCAGGTAGCTAGGTACTGGTAATAGACTAGTCCCAGTTGCATTGAATAATATATCTGCATTTTATAAAAAATTTAATAGCTCAAAAATCGACATACCTGCGCCCTGACAGCAGCTAAGTGGATCTGTTTCGCTCGTAAATCGAATTTCTTCATCGACAAGTCCTCCTGAAGTTCGTTTACTTTGTTATAGAGCTGATTTTCGATACCCCGAGTTTGCGTCCGAATTAAGGTATCGACGGAGTCCTTAAAAAGCAATTTTGGTAATTTATCTGCTCCTGGATGGTATCGTTACTTACCTGGAGCTGCCTTATTTGAATTTCTAAATCTGCTGATTCGCGTTTGAGGGCGTCCAAAGCTGGCTTCAACTGCAGTGATGAGTTTCTATCAATTACGAGCTCGTCGCGGAGAGGCGGGGGTGAATTATCCTGTAATAAATTATTTTTAAAAGCGTCTGAAATCCCAACAAGAAACAGAAATCCCTCCTCACATTATAATCTGTAGGATCGTCTTCAGCCTGAGGTTGAGGTGGTGCAAAGGCTTTCTTAGGAACTCTTTGTGGATTCGGCGGCACTGATAGAATTCGAACAAAGTTCGAAAGGTCTTGCTGCGGTGTTATCGTCCTGCAATTCGTTGAAAGTCCTTCATAACGTTTCGACTGCTCGCCCGCCTAGGAAAAAAGTAAATATTCATGAGTATCTACTCATAAAATAGTCCTTGACTTTAATATGCAGATCAGACCTGCCGAATTTGTAACATTGAATTAAATTGCTCTTCTGTGAAACCGAATACTCTTTTTAGCTGGTATTCGAACACACAAAGCTTACAAAAATATTTGCGAATAACAAATGTCCTTTGGATTTTTCCAGTTCCTTAAAATATATACATAAATAATAGTGAAACGCACGTAGAGTGTGACAGGTAAAAAAGAAGCTCCAAATAATGTAGACGGGAAGATCTTGTGGATTATTGTCGACCGCGATACAAAATTGTCCTGAGAACTGCTCTGGAAATGTTTCACAACACGTGCTCGGAAACTCAAACGATAGGACACATATGTGAAACGTAGTCTGTTTGATTTAATGCTTCCATCGAGAAACGTGATGACTAGAGAGATTTAGTTATACCTTTTAAGCAGGAGCGAACGTAAAGATGGTATTAAACAGTTAAAGGATTGTTTAAATTTGGCGTGTAAATGCTGAATGAAATTTTCTACACATTTATAGTAGTATTCTGCTAGTAATTTATATAAAATTGTTAAAGAATTATAGAATATAAGAAGGCCAAGGTTTACTCAAAAAATATCTCTTATTTTACTTTAACACCCTTTACATATTAAAATTATTAAAATAACGACATAAGTACTGACATTTAAGGATACCACTCTGAAATTTTTCCAAGCCCTCTTCTATTAAAACTTCCTCTAACGAAAAACGAAGCCTGATTATTTTGAATTATATAACATAGATGCATGATTTCCCCTAACATTCAGAAGGAAATTAAATTAATTTTCCCGATTATCTAGTGCAAGTCGTTAACCTTCCAATGGGTTTCTTTTTACCACTTTGAGAAAAAATGGCAAGGATTCAAGTATCCTTTGAGATGTCTTAATGACCTCGCATAAAACTTAATTTGAAAGTTTATGGAGATTATGTTAGAAATAAAATGGTAACTCTCTAGTCGAAAAGCTTTAGTTCAATTTGCGTTTAAGTTTGAAATTTCGTAGAAGACCATTACAACCACTACAGTATTGAAGATTTTAATGAGATTATATGTATGTTGGAGGCGAAATGAAAATACTATGTAATATCGCAAACATTTTAAAAATATTCTTTCGCCAAATATATCTAAAAGGATATGTTGAATATTTAGACTTATCCTTGAAATCAGCTTTCATTTTTTTTTTTTATATGCATTAAACAATGAATGAATTATATTTAAAACCTATAGATGGTTCTATTTCTCAAGCCAATCTCTATAATGATGTAATATCAAGCGTGTACATTCGTTTTAGTTGTTATATAAGTTTAATAAAATTATTTGTCTTTTTTTGAAAATTTCAAATATAATTTCAAAAATGAGAGAGAGAGACTATATGAAATTGGAAATATATATAAAGTGTCCACCATAAATATCACAGATTAAAACAACAATTAATTGTGACTAATTAGCTTTCTTTTAATTAATCTTTATAGTATTGATCAGGAAGGTCTAACAAATAGATAATTATCTGATAGATGTACACCACACGAGGATATTCGATTTGTCCAACTTATGGGTCGAAATTGACAGATAAATTACTTTTATTTGTCCTAAAAGCCTTCAGGGAATATACCCCATGCGCTAGAAATTATGAAAAAGGCACATGTGTGATAAAAGGTTAATTGTAGTCGAGTGCTTCTCACACATTTGTTCCTTGGAGTTAATAGACATTTGATAGTATCGAGCAGGTATTATATACCTTATCGGGATCGATTAATCATCGCACAATTTAATAATCCACGCCCTACGGAAGCATCATTGTGCTATTAACTGCGAATTTTCCCGATCGAATTTATGTCATATCTTGAACGTCTACTCATTGATTTACTGAGTTTTTACACTTACTAGTTAGAACAATTTAAGGTAGGGCAGAGAGAAAATAGATTGTCGTCCCGAAGGATGCAGACATCTAATTTCAATTACGGAAATCCGAGGTAAAAATTTTTCTTACCTTTGTGGAAATTACTTCGGCTCCCTGGAGAACAGCTTCGGACACGATGCTGCAAAGATCGGTGTAGACCTCCTCGAGCTCCTGCATCAGGTGTGGTAGTGTTTCAGAGTGGTATGTTTCCAGCATCGCATTAGTTGCATGCAACTGCTGGACGTATGCATTATGAGCGTCGGCATACTGGTTCAAGGAAAGTTGGGTTGGATTTTGCCGGTGGGCCAAGTAACACTGCTTGTACTCGATGCGACACTATAAAACAGAAAAAAGTTATCTATAAACCTCACACTTTGACTCCTATTTTGATTCGTCCTTACGTACTTTTGATAATTTTTCTTCAGTCTTTGCGATAATTGTCTCAAAGGACTCCCTATGTGTAAATATTTTTCTACTTTGCACTTTTCGATGAAATGATTTGTCAAGCATTGGTCGCGACACCTGGAACGCAAAACAACATTAGTATTTTTATTGTGCCTATAATAAATAACAATTAGCCATTCGAATAAAATTAATGGTCCATGAAATCGTTTTATGTATACCTAAATTGTACATAAAATGTTTACTTTTACATACATATGTGGTCCGTCAATTAATCGTACTAACCATTATTAAAACAGCCTTTATTACTCATATTTGTTTGAGGGTTTAATGTATTTTGGAAGTGGTCAGAAAATGTTACAGTAATTAAGCTTAGGATTAAGCACCATTGTATGGTATACGAGTAATACAAAACATTTAAGACCAATTACATTTCAATTTAGCAGGTAGGTAATTATTTCAGAAACGTAATTTTACTGTCCAAACATATTGCGCAGCAATGCAAAAGCTTCATGAAAAGGCAATTTCAGAATCTCGGATAAAGATGCTTCCATAAATATTTAAATTTAATTATAATACCTTATACAGCTTTTCAGATTGACCAAATGGTTCCCATGTATCGTACTATTCTTTAATTTAATTTAATACACCTGATCAAAGAGTAATTAAAAAATAAAAGTTTCAAAAACCAATACTTTGGTACATGTATATTGAATTTTTGGCATAAATTCAATCCTATAATTAAACTTTAACGGCTTCATTTATTTCGGCTCAATCTATGTCTCAGTAAAATCGTTTTATTTTTCAATTCAACATTTACTATTAACTACAAATCATGGTCATCATCGAAAAATTGGTTTATATATAATATAGTATTACCTTATCTACATACTTTAAAAAATTGTAAAGGGTCCATTTTTCCAAGTAAATCGAACAGATGATAAGGAATGAAAAATACCTTTTTAGCATTCTGGAGCCATTTCAAGCCTCATTTCCTTGCTCCATTTAAGTTTTTACGTAAGTTTAATTAAAACGAAGATATTAAAAGAGATCCGATAAAAAAAATACTTTTCCTGTAAGACCGGGAAAGCTGCCGGGTTTCTTAATAATGACATGATTAACATTAAAACAAATGTTTGAAGCAAACCTGGTTGCCTTAATATTATACTTTTAGTGAGATTTTAACTAATTAATTAACAAAATTATATGCGCAATATGGTTTTTGCAAGACCTTTAAATTTACAACATCATTTCAGGCCGTGCCTATTTTACGATGGTACTTTAAAAATAAGACCATTTTCTTATTTTAATGAAGCTCCGCTCCAGATGAGATACTATGGTGATATTTAATCAATTTTTTAACTTAAAGGAACTGACTAGAAAGATTAACTTTACCTATAGTTAATAAAAGTGAGGCGGCGTCTCAGTATAAATAAGACATAATGAAATCACTGCTGCGTAATAAGACATCCAGACACTTTCCGGGAGCTATTTCGCAGTTAAAACGCTAATTGGAATTCTTCTGTGTTCTCTGATATAAAACGCCACTGAAATACTCAATCAGCGCAAATCAACAATCAAACAACATGAAAATTTGTAACCCCGTAGCAACGATTCAAGAAAATGAATATTCTTTATAGCTGCCAGTTTACTAAAGTGAAGGGTTTCGCGAGAAATTTCCTTAGTTTTCTCCCAAATCCTTTTAGGTCAACAAATACTTAGAATTTAATCCCATCTTATTCCATCTTAATCATTTCAGATTCCACGCTCCTGTCTTAAAAAGACTTTGTTAGGACAGGTTTAAAAATTCTTGAAATTTAGATTTCATCTATAGTTGAGAGCTTTCTCTCTTGGTACATTTCTAAGTAGATATCCTTTTAAAAGTGATGCTATTTTGGTTTTGGTTTGATATTCACTTGTTTTTACTTTTCTTTGAACCACCCAACATCAGTTTTCTTTTCAAAATCGGATTCGCAAATAGCAACAACTTAACATTTCTTTCTTTGATTATATTTGTCTACTTTAGATTACATTAAAAACAGTTTCCTTCCCCATTTACCAGGGGCGAACCAAATCCTACATATGTGCGAACTCCGAACATTTAAATATGGATTTTCACGGATTATTACCCATAAGAGGACGGACTTATCATTCCAATGAATGAACAAATCTCATAATCTTATCTTTATCAGAATTAGACCTCAACATTTTGTGCGTGTTGTGTTTATTTCCCCTACTGAACCTGTCTGCTTCTGTTGGAAAGATAAGAAATATTTAGATAGAACGAAAATCGAAACAGCTGTCATATTTTATACATAAGTACTATGGGGGGAAATTAATGTGAAAAATAATATAATTTTCTTGTAAGGAAGTTGCTTTGGCACACTTTTAATAAATTATTATAACAACAATTAGTATTATAATATTCTTCATCAATTAACATTGAACTTAATATTAATTCATTCAAAAACGTGATTACGTAACAAAAATATAAGGTACCTGTTTGAATTAATGAAGTTTCATTTAAATATACATCACAATATTCTTTATCAATTCCAATAAATTATATTGCTAAAAGAAGAATTTTTCTTTCTTCTCGTTGTTGTGTTCTATAATTCAGGGAAACATGAATATTTTAATGGCGCAATTAAATTTAAAGACATTAAGGTGTTACAAAAAGTTATTACGGAACAAGGACTCAAAGTACAACTCAATGAAAATTATCTGTAACGTTTCAAGACTTTTGTGGGAACATATCTTAAGAGAGAGGACATCTGGCACAATAAAGATACTAATCTAACATTTATTTCTTTAAACATTTTTTATCGTCTTTGAGTTTGCGATAAAAGTATTTTATTAAGAATTTCCTCACTGCAATCCTCTACGAAGATTAGCGTGAAGCACATATTTTTTAATAATTCCGGAACAATAAATTTGTCATAAAGTCTGAGCCAACTTTTTCAGGCCTAACTTCCTTCTTATCCCCATGATAAATTACTTCCATTTAAAATTCCAGTCCTGGGTCTAGAATAATTCCTACTTGGAAGAAATACTCCCTTAAAGGGTTCGCCCTTTTTCAGTAAGAAAACGCCCAAAGGTAACAAGAGTCTGAGGGGGTGGTATCACACCCCAGGTCACGTATGAGTAATAAAGGCACCGATGGCCGAAAGTGTTTTTAACGCGCTCCTACTGCTAATGGGGCCATAATTGCTATTCATTAAGATTTCGTGACCTCAGAGATTACATAGTCGAAAAGTGGTAGATACCACACAAAGCACTCATGGAAAAATTTATTGGTTTCGTACCTGTCTTGAGAGTGCACTAGCCACATCACTGGATGCCTGGGAGTCGGCTTCAATCTCCTGGAGGAATGTCTCCCACGCCTGGAACAGCGAAGAATGACATGCTGGTCTATAAAGAAGAACAAATAAATTTTCATCTGGTTAGTGCTCTAGCTGGCGCCGCACAGATTTACTTTTGGCATCTTACCTTTCTTTGCGGAGCTCTCCATTCTTCTTTCGATACGTTGACACTAACGCCTGGAGGGCGGCAGCATGCTCTTCATATAAATGGGACAGGGATTCGGTAAAGTCAGATACTGAAAGTGATAAATTACTTTTTAGCATGTTACCAATTTTTCACGGTAAAGTATTTTGCATGTTTTTGAGCAGTTAATTGTCCCGGAGAGAAATTGACAGATGGTGTCGATTACTGTTCCTTTCGCTGTCGTTTTGCATTATACTTTAAAATTATGACTAATATACTCTTATTGCATAAAAAATTCAAAAAGGGACTTTCGTCTTTAAAGAGTATATCACGTAAAAAATGGTCTAAGTGAGCATACATGGCTTTCTCCTCTTTATTTTACGTTCTAATTTATAAAACCTAAAAAATATAATATGTAGTAACAATATTAACTAGGGATGTATTTGAAGCTTTCGAAATATCAATTTCTCTTCAAATCCAAAAACAAAACAAAAGTTTAAGCATTCCATGTCAAGTCAGCATTCACTTTCAGATATAATATATTGATTTACTTGGAAAATAGATTTCTATAAATAAATAGCTTATCCTCACCAAGGTGGAATTTGTTTATGACACGATAGATTTTTGTAAATAGATATTTATAATGAATGGAACATTGTCTTGTCTTTCAGTTAGAAATTAGATATCTATCGGATTGCAATAAAACTGGATAGTTCGAAATGAATTATGCATTTTCGCCAAAATTCCCTTAGATGAAATCATACGACCATATTCATAATATGCGTACAATCACCATTTGGCCAATGAATATTTTTCATTATCTACACAAAATTAGCCTTCCCTAGAGAGGGTACAACATGTCAAAACCCAAAGTTGACACTGGCAAGGCAATGAAATGCGGGCTTTTAGCATCAATTTTGCTGTCTCTAGAGGCAGCCTCCATATTAGGTACAAGCTCGAGCTCTGCCAAAATTTTAAAATTCTATTGACACCGGTTGATCCGGCAAACACATAGGCAACCTAAAGGATCCATCTATAACCTTTGTTCATTAATATTCTTCCCTGGTCGAAATATCTGCAATAAATTTACATGTAATTTTCCTCCGCCAGGATCAAGAGCGGTTATGTGCATCGTCCATCGTTGAACGAAAGTACGTCCCATAGAGTGTTCTGTATCTATTTGAATTAGTTTTGCGATAGAATTTGCAGCAGTAGGAGGATATCGATTCCGTTGAACAAAAACATGAATATGCAACATCTCGGCATAAATTGCAAAGGTCACATTGAACCATTGAGAAGTTAAGGTTTGGAATTATTGTCGCATTCCTTTGTTTGTATTCACTCTATGTGCCAGTCATTACTCGTTTATGTCTATATTATTCAAAAGCACTCCTGACTATAGATCCTTATCGTGACGGAAAATAATTTCGCAGTGGAAATTTCAATCGCAGCCCGACAAGGGGTCATTGGCGTGGAAACTTGATATTCCGACATGTGTATTCCGATTCCGGGGCAACATTTTGAATTGCAATTTGATAGTCTGCACTTGACACAAACAGCAGTCAGTAAGGAGCCTCCAGCACAAAAGGATTGATTAAAGTTACTGGTCTAATCATCTCCGTAACATTGCCTCCAGCAAGTTTCTTAGGCAATTAAACTAATTGGAAACTTAAAACAAAATTTACCTCTATTTTGTTTACTGTCAATTAACAACCCCGCTTTGAATTTCTGTCAATAATAACTTCTTTTAGTTATAAGAATGATAAAGGAAAGAAAGTATCCACGAGAATTTTAAGATAAATCTCTTAAATAACTAAAGTACACTTAGCTAACTACGTATTCTTTACTTATGTATTAAGCGGGCAAACCCCCGTTTCTGGGTAAAAGTTAAGAGCTCTTAGACTCTTATTAACTGCTATCGGAAATCACTTGAAAGGGCTTTATAATGTACTTCAGGGTTTAAGAAATGCTAAAAATATGATAATCTCTCATAATTTATAGATACGTCTTGTTCTGAATAAAACTGATTTTAAGAGGTTAAGAGTTCAAAGTTTATAAATTTATAATCGGAAGCTAATATTTGTGGACAAAATTTAACACTTTAACTTCATGAAAAAATAATATGCAGAATTTTGTGTTATAACGATTGGTAAATCCGATTTTCATAAAAACGTGACCGAGGAGAAACCTCATTTTCATGAAAAAACATTTTGAATTTGTGAATTACTCCATTGCATGGAACTTAGTAACTTACATAATCCGATTTAACTTTTTTCCTTAACTTATAAAATTTTCTTATCAAACCTATTTTACATATTCTGAAGGCCATACATATAATTCAATAAAACAATCTTTTTTCATGCCATTTTGCTGCCGTGCACGACAAAACAGGCTGAGAATGTCCTTTTGCAATTTTAGGAATGGGTTCTTAAGTTTTTCCCAGCATTTTCCATTGCACCGCAGATGGATATTTTTAAAAGCACTTTAGTTATTTTGTCGACAGGTACAAAATTACCAAAGACTAAAGAAATCATTTTTCTGGAAGTTCATAGGTTGAGCTATCTCAAAAAAGTTAAACATCAAGGTATTCAAAAATTAGGAATTCTAAGTCTATTTTAATTATGTTCGCCAAATTTCCTTTGGTTGTTACTAAGCCAGCACAATGCTTAAACCATTTTATATTACAAGTACCTCAGGTTACCACAGAATAATTTTTGACCCAGACTGAGCATTAAGCAGGACCCTTTCAAGCAAAGGTTGCATATCGTCGTTTGTGATTCAGAGGACCTCATTAAATTAAGTAGCTTGTTAGCCAGAGATGAAAAGCGATATCGAAGCCTGTGAAATTAGGTTAATATATTCACCTGTTGCCGCAATATTAACAGAGGCGATATACAAATTAAATGCATTAGCTAATGGAACTGCCTCTCACCTTTGACGCATTTAAATAAAATTACAGCTTGTAAGCGAGTGCGGCTCATGCAAGCGTAAGCAAGGATCGTCAAAGGACTTGCAGTGCTCCTGGCGCAGGTAACACTTAGTCTGCATAAATTCGGGATAATTCGTGCAGGCCGCCGACCCGATTGCGTATTTCTACATTCGTTTGTTTTTAAAAATTGATTTTCTGATGGTGCAAACACGGTCATACTCGGGCAGCCTATTTATTACAACAAAATTCAAAGCATTGCCCCAATTTATAACTCCCAGGACACTCGCATGTGTCCTTGAATCATAAATGAAGCTAAATAATTTATGGAAAGACATTTCTACAGGTCCGTAGCAATTTCGAAATCTGAAGTAGCCTTCATGTCGCTTTGTATGATCAATTGCACTCAAACCTACAGCAACGAAGAAAAGAGTAACAATTACTGCTTGATAGTCAGCTCATAAAGCCAGGAATTGTTCGAGCACGAAAATCAATAAATTCAGACCTTTATCAAACAGTGAGTGTAACCCTAAAGGAAACAGGTCGGATTTATATCCTTCAAGCTGCTGCAGAGTCCCGTGAAATTCATCTGAATTCAGAAGAACGTTCGGACAACTTTTCCAGACATTAATTTTATCTTTCGTTTGACTTTTACGAAAGCCGTATATATCTCAAATTTGTCAAAATGCTTGGAAACGTGTCTTATTTTGATGGCACAATTTATTCACCCTATTGCAACTTCATTCAGGAACTTGCCTAAAGCTGTTTGCCCATTCCAAAATAATTATATCCTAATTGTACTCATTAACGTCGAGTAATTAAATATACGAGGAAAGCATTTATTTTAATAAACATTCATCCAACTGAAAGAAGATATTTTGTAGATTCAACCAATATAATCTTAAGCTTCAAAGCTTATTAGTATTATGACAACATTAACTTCTTACTTTTATTGTATTCAAGTACATTATAAAACTATGTATTGGTATTTTCTGATCAACGATTTTTTTCAGCGTATTAAACAAATACTAAATAAAATCGTACACCCATATTTAAAAATTTCCTTCAATTAATTTTCCTTCGGGAGTTAAAAATAAATGTACTGAAACTAGAAAAAGTCCTATCGTTGCAATTTGATAGTGCGCATTGTACGCTATACGATTTATAGATAAAATAAATATTCGTTTGAATGAAGAGTCCTGCTTTCGATACCTCGTGGAACAATTTTTTTTTCTCTGGCACTCCCGAAATGGAAATAAATCGGCGATTGGTTGTTAAAAAGATGATTGAAACAAATAAGGGATTTAATGGAAATTGGTGTTGAGCTTTCGATTTCCTGAGAACAAAGTGTTTTTGAAAAGCCGAATCGCAAATATTTGATACTTGAGTGAAATGAATCAAATCCCATAAGAAAGAGAATTTCTGAAAGCACAAAAATCTGAAAATTTTGAATCGATTCCATTTCTTGTACATCAGATAATGTTGCTTAAAGGAAATTTGATATTGAACCCCAACGAAAATTATTCAAATAGGTACTTGAATAAGGAGATTTTTAATGGTGAGCTCGGCGTATAATTTTCGAGTAAAATTAATTAATGTTTTTCTCGAGGACGTAGATAATAGCTTCCGACAACAATTTGGATTTTTTCGGATGTCACATCATTCTTATTGTTATATATTTTAAAATTATATTTTTATTATATTTTTTGAAAAAAGTAAGGAAACATATAGATTGTTTATTATAAATATAGAATATTAAATAGTCGTAAAAAAGCGTGTTAAACCAACATACAAACAAATTTTATTTATCTTTACAAAAAGCAACATTAAACAGAATCTGTTCTTATCGCAACTTGATTAAAACATTTAAGCACATTGTTGGTCGCCAGTTTGAATGAAATTAGCGGCAGCTTAGCTAAGCCTTAATGGGTTGATATTGTACCTTTAACGACACAAACACGTAAGGGTGAATGGTAATGAGTGCAATATATTTCAATGTTGTCACCCAATTACCAGGAGAAATACCTCTGTATGTGCACAGATAATTTCAGGAAACAACATCTTTATACAATTTTCCCTGATTTATTGATTTAGTTATTTTGGAAAGGAAGCATGTATGCTAATGGATGAGTACAAAGGCAAATATGTCGACCCTATATTGGGAATGTTTAAATTATAGCTAAATTAATTACAAGGTATTTTTTAATTCGTTAAATTTAATTTAAATAATGAGAATTTCATGTAACATGTGAATAGCATAATATTTCAAAGATTAATTTAAACATAATACATATTTCATATGTTAATTACATAAATATAAACGTATTTCAAAACGTATTTTTAAAGAAAACCTCATAACAGATTTTCCCTTAAATGTTATTCCTAATAATTTCAACGCCCTCAAGGATTTGTTAAGAAAGACGTCAAAGCATAATAATCTTCCAGTGATTTGGTATTGATTCGTAAACATTTGCAAATCGCTTTAAACGCCGAATAAATCAGAAACTCTTTTAACTTAAGCAGTTTTGATTGACAAATTTAAAAAGAAATGCTTTTAAGATTACATAAAATTCTGCTCTTGACTGAATAAAATTTCAAAGAAGGAGATAAGGCAAAAGTATTTAATTAATTTTCCGATATATGCTGACTGAATTTTTAACACAACGAACGAAGTGAAACAACACGCAATAATTTATCCCATTTAGAGCGAATGTAATCATAAACTCCGCGGTGAGTATATTATGGATCAAGCTTAATTAAATTTGCCGTCAAAAGAACAACAAACAAAATCTTCTCAGCCAATCTACCTTCTTTTTAAGATTCTGAGTAGATCAAAAAATATTGTAAATGTCAAGAAAAGGGGCTGAAACGCACGAAATTTCATAAAAAATTTAATGATTTAAGAGTAGGTATTTAATATTGGATGTTCGGGAAATATCTCAATCATAAGTAACGCAAAGTTGAGCAGTGATATTTCAGAATTCACCATGCTTTGGACCTAAATTAGCCAACCTTTTATTTACTTAATTTGAATGGTAACTTAATTTTCTAAGGAAAAGTCGCTTGTAATTAAATTATTAAATCGAAAATGAAGTGTTTATGAAAATTCTTTGAGGCTTTATATATTTTGTAAATCTGAAATTACAAGATACAATTTATAATTGTTTCTAGCGGACGCAAGTCAGCATTTTACCATATATTCATCTTACATATATAGCTATGGAGTTCAAAAATATTTAAAGAAATCTTACTTTACACTGCTACCTCACCTCTATATAAAATTAATTTGACAGACCGATTTTGATAATAGGCCCACGATTGGAATTCTCCAAGTTTCCCTTTGTTCAATTTCATTGACTATGGTCACATTGATGTTTTGGCTCCTACATACTTATGAGTGTATATAACTTCCCAAAATTGAGCACAAAAGCGGAGCAACCCAATTCCTTAGGGCAACCAAGTGAAAATTGTCGGCCAGCTAACAATAGCTATCTTGGGGAAATGTAGAAATTGGTATTTTATCGTTCTATTGAACTTTTTCGGGAACCCATTCAACTTTTCAAAACTAAGTTCCCAGCCAAAAGATATGAGAAACTTTTCTAAGTGGTGAGAAAAATTCTTTGACAATTTGGGCGATAAATCTTATTTTCGTTTGACATTATTTTGGGTTAAAAGAAAAGGTAACAAGGGAAGATTAAAAGACGAACTACGCCAATATGAAATAAGTTGGTACATGAGATCACATCTAACAAGTTATAACAATGTCCTGCGTCTTATCCAACCACAACCAACTAACTCGGTCAGGATCACGCAAAAACTAAGCTGCAACGTGGTCCAGGATATTTGTTGTCTACAATCTACGTACAATTCATCTGTGGCTACATGTCGTAAGATCTAATTTCTCATATCTTCCGACGACATGTGCAACTTGTGCCGGCCACAGTAGGAGGCTAAAAGGCTTCTGTGGAAGAGGCAAATTGACTTTAAGAAATGCACATTTTGCAGCACCACAGGATCTCAAACTGACAGTCTCAATTTGGAAAGGTAATTAGAACGTTAAATTGGATAACAGCCATAAATGGGTTTGCCCAAAAGCACTTTCGACTGCATGACTCAAAGTGAATGTCCTTTTCAGTTCCGAGAAGTTCTTTAAAAACCACATGAAATTTCTTTTTATTGCTAAGTGGGAATGTCGACATGAAGTGTATAATTATTATTATTACAGTTGCGCACTCCAGTAATTTAAAAGGTCACTTCTCTGTATCCTTGCTTCTAGAAAAATACGATAGCTTTTATAACCACGATAATGTAAAAGTTTTTTTTTTAAATTCAGGTGCTGACGTGAAACCATATCCCTGGGCAACTACACATCCTCAGCATATATTCCACCAGGAAGGTGATCTACTTAAAAGCCTATTTCCTGTCATACTTCCAGGAGTTTAAATAAAATGGCAGAGAGGTATAGCGAGGTTATGGTTTTACGTACTATATGGTCTGCATTTATTAAAAAGAACGTTTAGTGCCCTGCATAAAATTCTCACTCCCTTTACATCCGCTCGTAGGTCTCGTGAAATCGTATTTTCTCCACTTTTAATAACTCTATACTAATGTAGGTACAGCGGATTTCTAACTTATATAACATATTTGTATGTTTACACTTAACGTATCTAGATAAATCAATTTAAAACTGGTGTACATAAATTCGTGCAATTCTGGTTCAACTCATAAATTTATTTATAGTGATCAACTATTACTACAGAAGAGTAGTGCATTAATTAAAACTTGTATAGTGGGCTACAAAGTGATATTATAAAATAAACCTATCAAATCTTTCTACTCAAAGGAGTACTTAAGAGGTTTACTAAGCACCATTTGCGATGCTTTCATCATTTTATAGGAGGGGTATGTCAAACGTACCTCATGTTACCTATTAATGCAAAGTTTAATTATTCAAGCAGCCATCATACTCATATTTAAGATTTTATTCCTTCACCCCCATAATGCAAAATTCATGTTATTAGCCAGAACGTGCTTCTGTAATGGTCTGAATTTACAAGGTTGGAACGATGTTTAAACGCTATTAAATATTCCTTAGAAAATGTTCAAAGAATACCCAAATCAATAAAATTTAAGCTGGGAGTCGTCAAAGTTTTCCTGAAGAAATACCAACCGTCACGTATCTCGCAGATATTAGAAGTATGCATAAAAGCTGATTGCACAAGAAGAATATAAATGACAATTTCCATTCGTGTCATACCTTCATTTTAGACGAGAAAATCTTAAAATTAATAATAAAAGCAAAATTTACTTAGATGGTGTTCTCCACCTAAATTTTGTATGAATGTTATATTAAATTGTAAACGCAATTTTGCTGAAGAAAATTATTGATAAATAATCTCACAAAAGAAATAAATGTTGAAATGAAATGATGTTTGAAAATTGTGTTTTTACTTTATCACCTTTCTTATGCAACATATTTGTTTTAAGAGTAAAACTAGACTTCCTCATATCGAATAAAATTCATTGATCAATTCAATTTCATTAAATTATAGTAGTAAACAAAGGAAGCTGCTAATACTAATTTATATTCTCCGAATTATGTAAAGCTTAATTATTTTCGCAAACTGTGCACAAATGTCTTAGGTAATAAGGGAAAATAAAGACAATTTCACCGGATGTTCCATTTGCCTGATTTATTGATATTACTTAGAAGAATACTGGAAAGAAAAACTCTTCTTAGAAAACGTTGCCAAGAAGGAAACGTTTCACATCCGTGCCAATAAAACTGCAACTTCAGCTCGTCCTTAAAAGCATATTTTATATCGAACCAAAAGTTTATATGATACCAAGAATAGGCATCGCAATTTAGATAAATTACCCCTACACGGGAAAATTTATTATTTTGGTGAACCTTTGGAAGGGTGATTAGTCTGAGGAAGTATTTTAAGGTAACCTTCCATCGAATTTGGGTATTTTACTTAAGCGTTAAAGGTAATTACAAGTATCGCACAGATAGTAGAAGGAGATGGGCTGTGTAATTTAGAATTTGTGTCAAATTGCGCTCGGGCCAGTTTATCGACTTGGGCCAAATATTCCACTGTAAAGACTTTAAAGCCTTAACATTAACTTCTTTAAGCTGACTGCCACTTTTGATGGTAATTGAGTTTTAAATAATTCTATCAACAAGGTTACTCCATTTTGAGTCATGAATATATTAAAACTTAAACTCAATCATATTTTTGCTCTTTTATAAGAACTGAACTGAGATACACAGATACCATGTATATCTAATTATCACACTTTTCATGTTTGAAGGTATTAAAAAGATTTTAATTTTGAATTCACTAATTTTAAGCAATGTCAGGATTATTAAGTACCTGCCTCGGAAGTTTTACAACCAAAATAAAATTTTTCTTTACCACTATAAAGCTAAAACCTGAGTGATTTTCAGAATCATTGCACGAAATAACAAGCGACTGCAAAATTTTGAGGAAAATTATGCCTTTAAAGTAGTAATACCAATAATAGTAAAGAGATCTTTAGATAACAAAATTAAAAGTAGTCACCTTATGTCTATCTTTAAGGTTTTATTTATTTAAAATTGTATGTCCTCAAATTTACGATTAGAAATTTTTTGGCGCTGGGAATTTTAACAACACCTACTTGTTTATTTGTTATAAGCAACTACATGAGCATAAGTCTAAATTAAATAAGTGAAGCCGGTAAGCAACCGAACTAAACCAATTTTTAGCGATTCGCCCATCTAAACAATCTATTTATCGATTTGTGAAAAAATAAAATTGCCCACTGATTTTCAATTTCAAGGGTCAATAGTTTTTACCTTTTTGTTGGGACAATTCTTTTGCCGGGCGTAATTTCAACTTTTCAATAGATTTTGAATAATAATGCGTAGAAGCTGACAATGATGTACCATTTTTTATAAAGGATATTTCAGAGAATAGTAAAATTACTCGGAGGATTTTTAATACATATAAATTACTTCCATTTCTCATTCATGAATTCAAACTTTTTGTGGAATTTCGCAATCATTAAACATTTATTGCAGAAGACCATAAAAATTTACTTCAATATGATGAGATAAATGGTTTACATATTAAAAAGATGTGGGCCTAACCCCCTGACACATACTCAACACTAAATCATAATCTGCGCCTTCTACGGGGATTCCGCTTTGAGTTCCTTCCTAGGTTTTATTTCCCCAATGGATTTATTATTTTATCATCAAAATCGATCATGACATTTCACAGAAAAGGATTTGATTAGATATTCCAGACAGAAAGCAGATTCTATTTGCTCCCTACGATTTGCCATAGCACATACATTTCGCCGGACTCTCCGGGGGATGTCTGGGATTTAACAGGCATAGGAAATGAAGACTTCTGGAATAAATTTTCTAGAGAGTGCCCATTAAATAAGAAAGGGAAATGAGGTACATTGTGAGACAGGCGAACATTTATTGACATTTTATTAAATCGTTCAGGTAGGTACCAAGCTAGTTAGAATATAAAACGAACGATGCGCATGTATAAATCTGATAAAGAGATAATAAAAAGCAAACGAATGAAAGACACTTGAAAAGGGTCCTTGCCCCAGAAGACCGGCCAGAACGGCGAGCTGTCGTGCAATTTGGGGATTTCCAGTCAATTTTAATACGGAAATTTGAGGTTTCCCAGGGTTTTCAAAATTTGTCAGTATTAAAATCGAAAAGAAGATTAGTTTTGCCTATCAGATAGATCTTTGTCAGTAAGACAATTATGATAAATTATTAGGCTATTGAAAATGGGCCGTTTCCATAACATCCATTTTCTTTCAGATTATTGTCTTTCATTTAACAAGGAATGATTAAATAGCCACAATGGGCCATTAGAACGCGAAATTGTTAACCAGAGATAAGCCTAAAAGTAAATCAATTACGTACATTTTCACAATTTAGGCTTTCAGAGAATTTAGTTGGTAGAAAGCTTTTCAGCCATGTATTTCTAGGCCCAAAATCTTTCTTCGTTTTCTTTTAAAAATACTCGTAATTTTAAATGCTTTCTTCTTTATTTATGGAGATCCTCTTCAATTGACTCAAGGCATCGATGGTCTAAAACAACAAAGATATTTTTATAACTGCAAAGTTATGCTAACCCAAGAAATTAAAGTTATAAGAAAAGGATGATATATACATATAGCATATTATGTATATTTAATATCTTTTCTTTCAAGACTTTATAGAGGAGACTTAGAAAGGTAATAAGATGCTATGTAAATTTATAAAAAAGATTAACAAGCCTATTCAAGGGAACTGAAAACTTCTTCATTGTGTTGCAACATGACGGTAACCTTACTTTGCAAAAAAGCTATTGTCTACTTTACCACCGGAAAACCTTTAAAGGTTCTATCGTCAATGCAACAGGTTACAGGCAAAAAACGTTTCTCATGAATTCAATAATCATTTTTCCCTCTTTTCTGCCATCACGACTACCACTATGCAATTTTTCTACTCTGCACCGCGACGATGTAAACATCACGCTCTAAGCACTTTATTTCCTTCAGGGACTTGCTCTGGATATAAATTCAAAATTCAATCCCCGTTTAAGATACTCATCGTATTTTCTGAAAAGAACTTTTTCTGTTGTTAAATCTTTAAACTTCGAACGAAATATTTTGAGAAAAATGTATCCTTTTATATCCTTTTATTATAAGCAATTTATTGAAGTGATTCGACTGAGTATTTTGGATTTTCAATAATTGAAAACTGTATAGAAAAATGTATTTAGATACCCTACAAAGTTCAATCTCGTCAAACCAACTTTTAATTTCGTAATGGAAAAGTTTAGCCGGTTACAAGTTTCAAAGAAAAGCTAATAATGAAATCGACATGTTTAAAATTAATGTACAAAATTTTTAAATGTACGAATATGTATATTTAAGTGATGAATAGCAGAAAATAAATTAAATTTTATAAATGCTTATCATCTAAATTTTAGTGCAATTAATTTGCAAATTTAAAAAGGTAAACATAACGGCCACTAAAACTAAATTTCAATAGATTTCCGCGAAAACTAATAATATTTAGGGGCTTTTGAATATTTTGGTTGCGAATCCATGAAATTTAAAAATTTAAAGCGGATTTGATACGACGACGACAAATTTTCGAAATTCAAGGAATTTAAATAATTAAAAATGTATTCTCAAAAACGCAAACCCAATATGGCGGCCGAATTTTTGAAAATTTAAAAGATTTTATTGTCATTTAGTGTAAAAATAAATCGGTTACACTTGTTTCCATCCTACTTTCAAAATGGCGGTTCAAATATGGCGACCACAATTTTTCGAATCCAATAAATTAAAATGAGGTAGAATAATAAGGGTACTTTGAAGCATGTTATAAAGAAACTTACAATTTTCGCTTTACAAATTCTATATTCAAGTTTAAAGAAGAGCAAAAACTCCTTTAATATTTCTGTAAAATCATTGGGGGTCAGCACTTTGTACCTTATTTTGACTAGCGCTTTACGAAATTGGCTTTCCATTACTTTTGCACAATAAGCAATTTCACAAAGGTTTCAATGAATAATGGCATTCAATGCAATGTATGCTTTCATTTTAGCTCAGCCGCCGGCCGTGCTTTCCTCCGTGAATAAAACCAACCCCGGTAGGTACTCCATTTCCGCTAGATAAGTGTATTAAACCATCGGGCGAAGGTAAGCACAAAAGGGTTCTGCACTCCCTTCAATGCATGGAAGCCGTGAAAAGTTCAAAAGATAAAATTTCGCAAAATACCTTCACGTGGAAAAAAACTTTCGACTTAGAGCGACGTGCATGACTACGAATTGAACGTCATTGAGATAATAGATAAGCCTGGCATGATTCTCGATAGTACTTCCAATGTAAAATGACATAGATGCTGAACCCTCACCGGTGCAAATGTGTAGGGGTAGCAAAATTGTTGGGGATTTTTATTTCTCGGATCAGAGCCCATGTATTTTACACCCACCCCGCCATCTGCACAGGTAAACGAGGTGCAAATACTGCACCAGGCGAGGCATTGAATAAATTGCATAGCCCTCGACAGTTCAAGTTGAATTATAGTGCCATAGAAGTCTTGTTCATGCAGTACAATAAACCGTGTAGGAGTATAACGAATTGGGTTTTTTCAATACTTCCAGGTGGTTTTCATGCTTGTCTAAATATGTGGTCGAACTACATACTGCTGCGTTTCTTTTAAAAAAAAATCAATAGCCTTTAAAAACATGGAGACGTAAATAATAAAGCTTTCCGATGCACTTGCGGAGAAATTAGATAAATACAGACATTATTGCCATCCATTAATCACTTTTCGTCGGCAGTATCCTCCTACAACTACTATACATGTGAAGGGATATTACTGGTAATAAATTTAATTTGGCTACTGATGGACTACTGAATATACACCAGAATGCAGTAAATTTAAACTAAAATATCAACAAAAACGATTTTGTAACTAAGTTTATTTTTACTTTTTATATGCATGTTGGACATACCATCACAATTTATTTAATTCTATAGATTTACTGCTGTAGAACCGATTTTGGTAGTTTATGTTGTTATCCCATTTTTCAAACAATTACTTTCTATAGCTGGTTCGTCTGAAAAGATATCGCCTCAATAAAAATCCGAAAGGATATAAATCTTTCCTCCGTTGTAAAAGAGTTATTATTTCGCCTATAAAACTCGTTCCGCATTTTGTTACGATCAGATATGGACAATACCTGCCGAAAAAGAAATGAATATCTATCCCTGTTGAATATTTTATTGTTTTATCTCACGGAAAGATAAATTTTGGAACTTTCTGGGCAATGAGGTGTCGTTTCAAATTATATTTTGTATATTACAAAATTCTTGGGAGCATTGAAATTATTTATTTTTAGAAAAGCTTTAAATAGGTTCTTACTATACAATTTCATAAATTTTAAAATAGGTCCACTTTAAGGTACAACACTACTTCCAATGACTAATATCTTGATTAAATTATGGTTATTGTAACGACACACAGTTTAGTTTAGTTTAATGTTGTGAAGACTAATGGTTCATAAGTTTAGGAAGTACAAACACGAACAACAGCCGAGACGAATACATATGTATATGCAATACACTCAATTGAATTGATTTTTTGCCACACTTTGCAATATTATGAAAAAACCAAAATAGTTTTACAATATTTTCATTTTTTGAGTCACGTGAATTCATTTGATTTCATTCAAATTTAAATATACCTAACTAGACCACCTACTTGACACTTCTCATAATTACCACCACCAAAGATGCTTTCTATCTCATTTTCCTCATGTGATTCATATGATTATAACAAGAATCATTTTAATAAAAATGTCTTCCTAAATTTTGAGTGTCATAGCTTGTTTTTCTTTTTTTCGAAAATATCCCGCCTTCCCTAGTAAATAATTACGTCACTTTCAGAGACGGAAAATTGGCAGTATAATGAGCACATCGACCTTCACGTAATCCAAGATTGGAATCATCAAAAATCAACTAAAATCTAAAATATGGGTAGTTTGCAAGAGTGTTGCAGTTGTCGTTCAAAGCCATAGAAAATAGGATCAATAAGGTGCAGAGCTCGAGTCGATACAGATATGGAGTGGAAATTATGTCTAGGTCGAAAACATGTGCCAATGTTGCGTGAAAAGCACAAGTAACAACAGATTAGGTGGGTGCCACAGATGATGCTGTTGCATGCTAAATATAACTTCGATGAATTAAAATAGAAGCAAAATTAGGAGTGTGGTACATATTATTGTGGACATTCTTTTTCAATTATTTCTTATTAATAAATACTAATAGCTCATATGCACTTTAATTTAATCTGCTTTGCAGTGATTAATAGACGATAATTAATTAAACCTAGGTAATGATTAAAATTAATTTATTATTGAAAATATTTAAATATACCCGGATTATTCAGTTACAAAGTAGAATACATCGGATAAGAGCAGTGTAAACCAGAACAAGCAATAAGTGACCACTGGAAAATTTTATCCAGTCTAGATTTAACCAGATAAAACGGCTTATACTTAAGCCATCATTTTAAGATTAAGATCTAGACTGTTTCTAAGCACAATATATATATATTTTTTAATGTACTTTACCCTATACATGTTGTCACACCAGGTCATTAGTCAACAGACACATTCATTTTCGGCACATCTCTAGAGAATAAAATGCAGTTCTCTCGCAAATTGTGTTTGGAACGAAAAATAAAGCTGATTTGATGTTAAATAATTTGGTCCAAAAAGTTATAGCCATCGAATCAATTATATTTTTCGAAATCGCGTTAATATACGAAAGCAATCTGCATAAAATTTAATGCCTTTACTAATACTATAAAAATTTGTCGAGGAGTCGCCAAACTGAGCTTTGACAGTCAAAAACTTCAACCAAAATCTACAAATGTGGTAAGTACATAAATTATTTAAAAGTAAGGTATGTGACGAAGTTTATTTTTAAACAGAAATTTATATTCTGTTCAATCCTGCCAGTAAACCCACGAAAATGTTATCCTTCTCGACAATGTATTTATTTGTTTTATGAATCAATATAGAATTTGAACTACACATAAAGAATTTGGGTACGCTCGACAAATATTAGTGTATTTCTTTGCGTCGATGTTCTAATTATGTTCTAGACATTAAAGTTAACAAATCAGAATCTACTCGCAAAAATAAATAATGAAACGTCTATCTGAAGTGTATATTAGCGTTTATTTTCTTGATAATTAAGATAACAAAACTTAATTGAAATATCAAGATGAATATCAAGGTCAACCACATTACAAAAAGTAATATTGTTGAAAAGTCCACAACATGCACTTACATATTTACATTTCTGTTTGTTATGATACCTCAAAGAATTTTCAAAACTTCCTCAGTTTAGAGCAGACAATTTCCTCCCTCTAGCAACCGACATAAATATGAATTATAAGTTCTTGTTTCATGTTTGCATCATAATAATGCTGTAGAAAATGTGCTTAAGCATTCCAAGGATAATTAAAGAAACAATATTCTTTCCACAAAATTTCCCTTTTAACTTAATAGCCTACCACAACATTACAAAGAAATTACTTTTTTATGAAAACAGAAGTACATATGTATGTCCATGTGGTGAGCATAAATTCACGGGTGTTGCAAGGACACGGAGGTAGGCATCCCTTTGCTTCTTCGCTCTTTGGCCCCTGCCCAAATATTCCCGACGTTAAATAACTTCTCTGCTCACCTGCCCTGAAGCTACTGCATTTACCTGTGTCTTTAAGGTCCCTGTAATTACCTGCTCCTGCTGAATTTTTGCAAGGAAGTGTATGGGTGCTCCTGACGATTGCCCTGTCAACAGCGGAAGGAGCCGTGCCATTGCACGAATATTCTTAAGGGCTTCAATTTTGATGAAATTCGGAATAAAGCTTGCATTACCTTTGAAACAGAGCAGGAGAATGGAAGTATTCTACAATTTAAAAAAAAAATAATTTCTCGAAAAATTCAAAAGGAAGTATAATGAATGGGGCCAAGTTTTAATGATGATTAATTCTCGAGAGAATCCTTGTGGACTTTGGGTATTTTCGTCTGTTCAAATAAACCTTGCAAACTGTGAATGATAAAAACGAGATTCGCCAGCATAAAGTTATAAAATAAATTAGAAAAAATGAAAAGGAACGTTTAAGCAATAACCAGTAAAACCGACAAACTCCAACAAATTCTAACTTCGAACCCCGCCAAGCTGCGAATTCGGTTAACAAAATACATATTTTGTAAGAGGCTTTGAACTCGCCCCGTTTTATAAGAAAACTGCTAATAAAATTCAAACTTTTCCTCCGCCTGAATACAGTAAGAAAGACTGAAGAAGTTCTCAATGAAGAAGTTTTCAAGAAACGTGGGTGGGAAGCAGTAAGTCCGTTAACACCAGATGCGAAACCACGTCCGATCCACCCTCACCTACTCAAGGGCGTTGAATTTAAGGTCGAAAAGTCGAAAAAAATTTACCGGCAATTAAGTTAGTAATGACTTGTATTGTAAATTTATTCCAGTCACATCAATTGACGGTTGTCACGACGATTTATTTCTTTATTAGTAATCAATGCTGGGATGAAATTGAAAAGATTACTGGAAATTGTTGTCTGGCTCTTATGAGAAGGAGGAAAAATATTTTCCATATTTTCCATCCAGCTCTGGACTTATTGAACTTAGTAATTTTTGGGTTTACCTCGTTTGCAAGAGGGAAACCGATATATGTAAGTAAATTTATTTATATTTGTATAAGCAACTCCTCTATTTAGATCTTAATGTGCAGATAGTCCTCATACGAAACTCTACAAAATAATGCCACCTTTTAAACCGCTCGCAGACTCAGCTAATCCTTCATTTCAGTCTAAGATAAATTTAACATTGAAAAAGCTTTTTCCGGGAAATGGGATTATCCATCGGTTTATCTGGAAGCATCTGTGAGCAAAATACAATCTTCAAGATGCTTGACTTTTACATAATTTTTACATTGACATGCCATAGGGAGCGGAAATTTCCTTTTCACCTGCCATAAAATAATCGTAATGTGCTTCTGAACGAGTTTAAGTCATGAATTCGGAAAGAAAATTAAGATATAGCTTGCTCAGCACGTATGCGAGCAAGAATATTTAATAAGAAAGAAAACTTTACCATCACAATGCAAAAAAAAAAAACAAAGTTGTGCTCCAAGGATTATCCTTTAAGCTTCAAAATTGAAATTTCTCCTACTTTAATTTTAACTTTTAGGAAAATGTTAACCTCCTTCATTACTTCTTAGGGAGAATCAAAAATTGTGAAATATGTAAGTCATGAAGAATATCTAACTTAACGAATTCATAGTATGATATGTTTTGTCTCATTACGAAAATTGATATACCTACATATTACTGAAAAAATACAGATGCGTCGTAACAAATGTTAGCATTTGCAAATTTATTTCAACTTCAGAGAAAAAAACAGTAATAATTGATGTTTCAGTAATATGAAAATATCATATGAATGTTTTGCAACCTTCTACAATTTATGAGAGCGCTTCAGGTAAAATATTCATATTTTCTGATAGAATAATAATTTTAGCTCTCACATTTCATTTGCATTTTCTGAAACACTGTCCTTCACTGATGAAATCAAATAATGCCATAAATTTATGAAAATAATAATCTTTTGAAATGAATGTCTACTTTTTATATGAATTTATCCCACTCGAATGCCAACGAACCAAATTAAAATTGAAGTATTTTGTAATAAATCATGCATACTATAATATTACATTACCAACTGATGTTATATTATAAAAATTGCAATACAGAAATTAGGAATGAGGATATGCTTAATTATTACAGTAGCAATAAAAATATTGATCAATCATTAACATGCATTAATATCCCCTGAATTGATTCCACAAGTTTTCTTTTTTTCCTGTTTACGTTAGGCTTAAAATGCCAGCGAAAGATGCTAATTGAGACATTTAAAAATCTAAAGACTTCAGTATTATTACGATGTCTTATTAACGATTAAGATTAAGAAATTTTCAATAAATACGAGTATAACAAAAGTTCTCACTATAAACATCCCCAAGAAACTTACAATAGGAATTATAGATTTAAACAAAGCAGACTTTATGATGCTATTTATACCTACAATTAACAAACAAAATATTTTAAAGCAAATTCATAGAAAGTTTCAACTGAAATACGAAATTCTAAAAATTTGCTCGTACATCAAGTCATCACCTAACTATCAGTGTCAACTGAAAAAACAAATTTAATCTAATGAATTATTACATCAACATTCTTTTTTGTGGCACCATTTTCTAAAATAAATTCCCTATTTTAGAGGTTCATATAAAATTAAAATCCGATCTGTAACTTCCTGTTTAAATAAACATTCTTCGCTTATATTTTTACACTGTGCGGAATATGTTTTCATTAGAAAGCGGAATACATTTCGCGATTACCGAAAGCTCACGCGTATCAAATTGGGCAGCGCCTCTGTCAGGAGTAAAAATAGCAACATCAAATGAGATGCGCCTTGATCTTGATCTACATTCATTCTTGTGTCTTTCGTATGTTTTGATTATTTTTATAGCGCCATCTCCAACATTATAAACTTTAAACTACGGTGGATAGATGGAATGTGAAGTTTACTTGGTTTACCTCAAGCAGTTGTTTATTTCTCGTGTTCGCAAATGTTTATGCAGTTGCCTCGATAAAACATAATATTAATTTAAGTTCTACCAGCTCATAAATATTATCATTTTGGACTGTAGCCCTACGAATACCAGAGTGGAGAGAAATTTAAGTTAGCTTGCAACATTAAATTTTTATATTCTATGAAACTACGTAAGAACGCAAATAACTTTTCACTTCTTAAAGCCTTGATTGCTCACTTAGAGAACAGAACGACACACACTCTTAAACCGACCCTATCGATCAGATTTTTTATGAAGAACATTTAAAAATTTATTGATGCTGAAAGTACCACAGAAATGGTTACTTACCTGTCTTGACAAGCTTAAAGGTGACGCCGTTGTGGGTTTTGAAGGCTTCGTTAAAAGTTGAGTGACCATAATCTTTTAATACCCCAGAATATGAGGCCATGCTGGCCTGGGGGCTAAGGGAGCCACCTCGAGCTCCCTTCCACCCGAAAAGACTACGATGTCCTTTTCCTGATTTTGGGGATTCTGAAAATAGAAACCGATTACTTTAATGGAACTTGAAAGTGTACATGCATATTAAAGTAGCAAACATTGTTAATATATTCTCGGAATATTTCAAATCACTTCGTCGTTGTTAAGAGAAAAAATCCAAACAAAATTGCTTTCATTGTGTTGCAGTTGATGAAAGGGTCCCTCTGAATCGGAATCAATATTTGATTTTTTATTGATTTTCTGTTGTGTATGTATGGTGCTAATAAAGAAATAATTAAGTGGTAGTAAGGTAAGCCTGCGACACATTGGTTTTATTTATGTTTGTGGGAAATTAATGAAATTAAATTTCCAAAATTTTATTTAACCAAGGAATAACAAACATTTGATTCTTAATTATTTTAAAAATAAATATCGGACTTCTTCTTTGATTCGATAATAAATATTTTAATGTTGAGCTATTTAAAGGAGCTAATCTAATTGAATATCCTAATTTATCAACAGTTACAATTAGATTTTTTAAAACCCATTTTATTTTTAATGCATGTATTCATTTCATGTAACGCTATACAAAAAAATTATAAAAATATTTTACAAAATTCTCATAACCAGATTAGTACCTATTAAAACTGCAAAACTTGTAGAAAATACAGTAATATGTATATGTATATCTATTTGTATCCCAAATATCAAACAACAATCAAAATCACGGGTCTATATGAAGCAAACAAAATGAATTTAATAGTCTATTAGATTGAGGGAAATTTAAAAATATTCTATGTGTACATATGTATATATATAGCAACAATAATACAAGGATATCAGATATTTTTATGTATTTTTAAAAAGGAATGAAGAAGGTTAAAGAAATACACCATAAATTATGTTTACTATTCATAAAATAATGATTTTACGAGGGAACACAGCGATTTACTTTTAAGTTGGCAATGAAATGTTTCGTTCAACATTAATTTGAATATAAAAGTACTTTTATGATAACTTATTCATAAACACAAATTTTGAGAACTTCACAAATATCTTTAAAATAAATGTGAAGAAAAACAGCAAGGTACTTGCTGTAATTCTTAGTCTCTAGTTTAGTAAATCAATTCCAATCCAAACAAATATTCAAACAAACAATATTTGTAGATAAGTTTAATAATTAAAAAAAAATAAAAATTCAAAACTTATCTGAACTCATTACATGCATTACGATTCCGATTTTAAATATTAGGGACTTAATACTGAAACGTCTTGTAGTAAGAATTCTCTACATTTTAAGATCATGACCATTTTTAAAGTTCGAAAACGAAGATTAAATTTTTGTAAGTCAAACTGCGTGAAGAAGGCACAAGCTCTTCTTCGTCACTCACATCATTCAAGTTAAAATTGAATTCATTAAGCAGTTTCTCATTGCGACGAAATTGTATTTTGTAACTAAAGAGACGACATGGGCTGCTGGCCTTGTAATATGTGGGTGAATAAATTGATTAAGGATTAGACTTACCCTTTAAGGTGAGAAGGGTCGAGACCAATTATCAATAGAATAATAATGAAAATTGCCAGTAAGATTAGGCTAATAACCTAAAATCACCTAATCTAAAGTGGACACACTTGAGGCTTTGCTTCTGTAATTATAAAAGTTATAATTTAAAACTAATAATGCACATTTGGTCATATCACAATTACGTCATCAACGGATTAAAATTGTTAACAATGACTAGCATTTTATAGGAATTACTAGTTAAATTTTTGTATTATGGAATCGCAATTTTTTAATGGTAAACCACGTAGTTTTACGTATCATGAAGACTTACGTTCCCACGGACCTTTTTTGTGCAAAATACGATTTTCTATCCTAATAAATTAATTCTTTAGCTCTTCCATGATTTCAAATGAAAAGTAATTACAATGTAATGTAGGGTAAATGAAATGTAATGCACGTAACGTATCGTATCTGTTTAAAAATCAATCGTTGTTCAGTGAGAAGCTTTAAATTCAACAAATTCACGAAATTCACGAAATTCGGGAAATTTATTTTCTCTCAATATCTTTGTGCTTATTTTGTATTCTCGATGTTGTTCGATGTTGTTCGATTCCAGGATATTTTTTTTTTATTTATCTGATCAAGGTGGTCATTATTCAGGAGTACAACCAACATACTGCCTAAAATTACCTCTGTAAAAGTATTTTCTGTGCAACGAAATGAAAATCGCACTGCAGATATTATTTTTCCTATCTTATTATCGATGTAGTCGTTTTTGTTTGTTAAATTCAATGAATTTGTGCCTACACTAATCAAATACTACACCAAAATTAGTTTTCCTTTTGTTGAAAAGTCAAACCGCCCTTCTAAGTAATTTCCCACATTTTAAAACATATTTCGAGCGGCAGTATCGAGCATATGCCAATTTCCCTTTCACCCCTCAAATGAATGGCCGTTTAATGCTGCAGGGCTCTGCTCGGTTATCCTTTCTTGATAACAACTTCATTTCCATAATCACTTGGCTCTGCGCTGATTACTGTTTCAAACTCTGGGACGAAGCACCCATGGGGATTAACTCCCCGAGAAATAAGCAGGGTTCGTTATTTGGGCGAAACCCGCTTATAAATTCATTGTAAATATTTTTCAG
Organism: Tolmerus cingulatus; assembly: GCA_959613345.1. Classification (NCBI taxonomy): domain Eukaryota; kingdom Metazoa; phylum Arthropoda; class Insecta; order Diptera; family Asilidae; genus Tolmerus; species Tolmerus cingulatus. The sequence goes on from OY390708.1 coordinate 6,773,146, forward strand.
TTTCGGGTTCAGTTCCCTGGATGATCGGCCATCAGTCAGACCGCAGTCAAATTTATTCGCTCTCTTCCAAATAAATTTCCCAAATATCCACTTATCACTCGAGACTTTCATTAAGGTGTCGACCAGTTCGCCTCAAGTGATAAATTACAATTAATTTCATGCGCAGTTCGCAGTTTTTCGTTGACGGGTCCTGGCAATACGACTACAACTCTAACTATAAGTAGTTAACCACTACATTCAATTTTGTCTGCTAAACAGCTTAATTTCTGTCCTATAGCGTAATCAACTTTCTGCCCTCAGAGTCCTGGAACAAAGCATTAGCCCGCTCGAACTTCCGAACTTGTTCGGCGGTACTCTCACTTTGGATGATGCTAAATTTCTACGTAGAACAATTAATGGCCTCTACTGGCACTACTTCAAAGCAGAAATTATGTTTAAACTAGAGCAATTACAAGGTAATAACTTAAAATGGTTTACTCCTCCAAGTGCACTCGCCAACTAAATTGGTAGTTGTTAACATTATTTTCCCGTCCTAATTTTGTGCTTCAGCGAATTCGGGGTAAATTTTATGTACCGAAATCTTAAACACTTTAATAAAATGCAAAATCTGCTATCCACTCTCTGGTAGATCCTTTGAAATTACAAGCGTTACGAACGTGATTTTGAACACTTAACCATTTTCACTAAATTAAAGTGAAGCCTTTGATGACTCACTTTGAAAATATTATTATTATTTGAGCTAGTGTATGATTTGAATCTAAAAAAAATACGGAGGTGTTGTATCGTATGCTTGAGTTATTCAGTTGATTTGATTAGAGTCTTTCTAAGGATTCATTTTTATTTTAATATTGGGTATGTATAACACTCAAAGTAAGAAATAATTTTCTTCCTATGTTTTGGAATTTTAGAACTTCGTTTTTTCTTGTAACTCAAATTTCATCAGGCTGTTGTGTTTGTATATTAAATGACCCAATGAAGAAAAAAAGGGCAAACAAAAATTAAAAAATTATGGCCTCTATCAATTTTCTTATATAAATAAGAATTTAAATGTTCCCACTTTTACACCTTGTTAGTGAAAGAAAAGAAAATTAAATTAAAGGTAGAACATGAAAAAGTTCCATTTATCTCAATGATCTTTGAGTTAATATTATAAAGAGTTAAGTCTATGTATATAGTTTTATCGAAAATATTATTAAAGTGCCACGAAACGCTTGTTGAATAAAATCTAAGCGCAGCCCTCAGTTTTTATTTTCAGGCGGCGTAATCGAAAAACACAAAAAAAGGGAAAATCTTTTTAAAACTAGAACAATTTTTGTACGTATGTATCTATTAAGTATTAATAATACGTGTGAGTTTTTATGATAGAGCTTTGCGAATAAAATAGATCATATCATATCATTTGCATATTTTGGGGACAATAAATGATTTTGGGTGCGCTTCGACTAAATGATGCCCTTAAAATCGATAAAATACAAAGTACCTAATCCGTAGAATTAATATAACCCTTTTATAATTGCAAACTTTTGATTAAAACTGAAGCCGCTAAATTTTCATATATACATATTCCGTCCGGTCTGTATAAAATATTTTTTAATCCAAAATACAATTTGAAGTAATAATGATATAAAAATATAATTAACTTCGCCTCTATTAAAAGTTTGTCTGTTCAATAAAAATTCGATTACTAATTATTAACTCCTTCATTGTAGACTGGAAAGTTTATATCTGCGCTGTTCGATGGCCTAATAAACAAAAATAACTAAGGACAAACTTACGAGAAATTGCTATGGAAACTTTTGCATTTTATAGCATGAAAAATAAATGGCTTCGTCTTAAAAGTTTTCGCAAAAATCCTTCTCCGCGAGAAAGGACGTCCTGCAGCATTCTTCTCAGAATAATTAAGTGAGGCAGAACAGAAATAGCTTAAGAACTCAAAAGATAGCTCACCTCGCTAGCCCGAAAGGAACTTGTACAATAAATAATTCCGATTCATCCCCTTCCACAGGTTTCCCATACCCCCGCGAGTTTACCGAACTGGTCGTGAATTTTAAAGTAAACCAATTTGGTTTGCAACCCCCTGCACCTCATGAAAATTAAATCCTAGAAAACAAGCAAATTTTTCAACTGAAACTAGATTAGTAGGATCAAGCCAAGAAAACTGTTAACGATTAGTTTTCGAAAATCCAAAGCACTCCAATCGAAAAACTTTGTTTTTAGGGGCACCTGTCACCTTTCTGGGGCACTTCGGTTGTCCTCGACGTCTCGTACTCGGCGCTTTTTGAGCGCGTCTCAAGCGGCGTCTTGGGGCGCCCCAGCAGCGCCGCCCGGCGCGCCCTGGGCGATCCCGAGAGGTGCCCCTCGGGACCCACGGCGGCGGCTGACTCCTGGGACGAGTAAGGGGATGACTCGGGTTCGGGAGAGGTCGGGATCTTGGGTTCTAGCGAGTAGACGGGCTCGCCGGACTCGAAAAACGCATCGTAGTTGCGCTGGCGGAGGTTCTCCCGGGTGAACGTCGGGTTCGCGACGCGGATTTCGAGGTCCTCGCGCAACCGACTGGACTCGGTCTGCTCGGGCTGCTGGCGGCCGAGGCGGGCCAGCGCAATCTTAAGACGGGGCTTCGGCTTCTGCTTGGCGCCGGGGGTCCTTAGGGAAGCGGGACTGACGGGCCTGCTCTGGGGGCTCTGGAGGCTCTGGATGCTCTCGAGGACAGGAGATTCTAGGACTAAGCTCGGACTTCGATCTCTCATATATCGATCTTGGGTGTAATCAATCATGCGGTCATAATTGCTTGGAAGATAACTTTCTTCGGGGGTTAGCTCCTCGTTAGTTAGGCTAGATTGAGGGTAGCACTCAAGCGAATGGTTCAAGTTAAATGGGTTGCCGTTGTGAGGTGAAGGTCGCTCAAGGGTATCATTAGGAGTGGACGACTGGACGGGTGGTGCGGTTCTGGATGGGGAAGGCCTAGTGCCAATTGGAATCTGTGGTTCGCGCAGGTTGTCCAGAGTTGGTCGAGGTTGAAGTCGAGGTACTGCGACACCGTATGTCATATATAATAGTTCATCAGCTGGAAATATTACGTACATTCCTGGCCCCCACGTGGCATGGCGACGACGGGTTCCAGGAGCATTTAGTTACTTCAAATACCTTTAGAATCTAACGTTTTTCTATTCTGAACGCGTCGAATAGGACTCAAATTCTTTCTATACTATTCTATTCTTTTCAACAATTTTTCTAATCACGTACATTTTAAAATATCACATGGCTTTCAATCTCTTCATGTTGCTGCTGTCTTATAGCCTCATTCCATCGCCTGAAAATAAAAAGAAATAAAACATTATTTTACAATGAAAGGAGGTTTAATCAGAAAACAATAATATGTAGATAGCAATAAATTTTTACTGAAATGTACCATACTATAAAAACATATATCTGTAACATTTATTAAAGTGTTCAGTTGGAAACTTACACTTGAATCATAAATTCTCAAGTTTTTGAATGAAGATTTTTATTAGAATATTACATTGAACCATATATACAAAATATTCATAGCTTTGAGCCATCATAAATTTAAATTATGTTTCCCCAAGATAACACCATAAACACTATCCATGTTTCAAATTCGATTCAAAAGTAGGTATACCATAAATTTATGATGATCTATCATTCAGTAGGTCAGTGAATGCCAAAAATTACGATTTTTGAACACTCACATCTTGGAAACCATTCCACCTAAATGGAAATTATTCTAGCCCGATGAAAAAATTAGGTCATGTTACGTAACTAGTCTAGCAGATAGAGGAGATCGATAAGGGCTAAAATTGATTTGTGTAAACAGAACTCAGCTTAGCCACTGTCTGTGCAGTGTTCTCTGAGATAAAGTTTACAATTCGGCAGACCAATATTTTGAACTCATTAATGTTAATACTTAGTTACCATATTTGTAATAAGTAATCCAAAAATCCTCTATAGAATTTTTGCTTTTGAAAATCGTCAAATGTTTAGTATTTGATAGTCCACAATCTTCATAATCATTCACCTGATTGTTACCATAAATATGTTACATTATATAAATCAGTTGGAACAATATCAAACTTATTCAAATAAATGCCCAACGTAATTGAGGAAAGAAGAAAACCCTTCTTATATAAATACTGATGAAAAATGATGCCTAAGTGTTTTATTTTCAATAAAGATAATACAAATTGCATACTTTATTTTTCTGGAAGGTTCTTTGAAATAATATCCATAGTAATCAAGTTGACCCAACTCTGTGATAATTTTTGTTTTCTCCAAGATTTACAATTTTAGAAATTCCTTAAGAGGAAGGATGCTGTAATATTTCTCTCCAGCGGCTGGATTCTGGAATTTCAACAGGGCCGAGACTAAATTCAGAAGTTTGGTTTACAGCAATTACATACATAATGTAGGCATTTCCCCTTCATTATATTTTTAACATCAAAGTTTATTCGCGTAATTTACTCGTTGTTTGAAATTAAGTCACGTGTAAAATATGTTGCTGGGAAAATTGTTTACATCTTCCGAGAAGGCGATGCTCCCAATCCACTTTGCTATACCAGCCCAAAAATCTATTACACTTGCGTTTCAGTATTATAACCATCAAATTACGCTGTAATGGGCCCATAAATCTTTAAGACTTAGATTATTTACTAGAAATTTTAAAGATTGCAAAAATAAATAAAATCTATGAAGTAACACGTAAAGTTGGAAATTCTGTTTACTTGACTTAGATAACTTTGAGAACTGGATGAAAATTAGAAAATAATTTATTCGCACTCCCACGACCTCAACCTGGAAAATTTTCTATGCGAACTAAGTCCGTTCCTCATGGAAAATTCAAAATTCTCGTTAGGCGGACGAACAGGAAAAGTGAATATTTGCATTTAGTTATCAGTCACACTTGCACAGCAGCCAATTCACGGAAGGATTCATATTACCTAGTATAAAGTCGTTGTGTTCAAAGGAAGCTTCTTTTATGTAGTTCCTGCATCAATGTTTTTAAATAAATTATATTACCTTACCCTCTCTAGGTTTAAATAACCTCTTTAATTTGTATCGTAGTGGATTTAAATAGTCTTTTATTATTCATTTTTAAAGTTACCTTTTCCTTTTAGAAATTATTTTAATATTGCACATAGCATAAGCAGGAACTTTTGCTTTACCATTGTACATAGAAGATTGTTGACTCTAATTTCCTATTTTATGCACATAATGTAGGTATAATTAGCTATAAGAAAAACATATCACAATATTTGTACAAAAATAAAACAAGTAATTATATTTCATTAAAATTAAAATTATGTGAAATAAACGAATAGGGGCAAGATGCCCATTATTGAACGAACTGTTCAGCAAAATTGCATGACGTTAGTGCATGATTTAAAAAGTAACTTTTATTCTAAATTTTAAAAATTAATTTATTACGTTGGGTCTCGTACATTTCTCTTTTGTTCTCCAACTTTTATGCTCCGAACATTAAAAAATTTCGTGCTGCAACCTACCGATACACTGCCACTGTACTCCCAGCATATAAAATAATATAAAAACGGGTGACTTTCTCCTCTAATGTTTAAGATAGGAAAGTCTGCAGGGTTAAAAAAACTTTTGTGGGATAAAACTTTCACTGGGGACAGAATCCGATGGAGTTTTTATATAGTTCTCCCAGCAGAATCACTTTCGCCGTAAATTCGCGTTGTAATAAAACTTTTTTCCTCCGAAGGGACTGTCTGTTCCTCTTGTCAAGACGTAAGTAATAATGGTCCTGGCAGCAGAATAATTTTGGACGATCACAGAATTAATTTCATCAAGTTTGTGAAATTAATTAGGGGAATCCTTTCGTTCGCAAGACCAAGTAACTCCTCTCTGTCAGCTCTCGGTTCGCAGTTTCCGATAGGATAAGCGTTTTATGAAGGTTTCAGTCTTCATGAAGAAATAGCTTTAATCCTTCTTGGGAGCAGGTCGTTTTTTTAAATTAATTGAGAGGGAATTTTTGTGGGCCTTCTAACAAGGCTTAATCACCTAAAAGGGATCCGTAGCTCTAACTTTTTTTATGTAAAGAGCTTGTAAATGGATTCGCTTTTATTCCCAGTCGTCAGTTTTGTTAAAAAGTCAAAGCAACTTCACTAATTGATTAAATTTTTAAATGCGGTATTTATCTTCAATATTTTATTATATTAAATATTAAAAACAGATTTTTCAATTTTTAATTTTAGCAAGGAACAAGTGCTCAAATACATATACATATGTATGTAGATATATAAATGTATTTATTAAGTTATAAAAAACATTAATTCAATCTGTGCTCATTTTAAAAAGATGGAAAAACTATTTTAAATAAACAGAATATTAGATACTCAAGTTTTTCTCATCAAAATAACCTTGTAGTTTTCAAAATTTGATCTTTACAATCTTTGTTTTATTCAATAGTACAAAATTGAAGCTTCTTTTCAGCATTTTGTTACAAAAGAATTTTAAAAATATTTTCCGAAACTCCATTAGTATAAAGAAGAATTTTGGTTCAAAAATTACTTAATTTATTAGCTAATTTGTATTTATGAAAGCAGTCACATGTACTTACCTCTACTGCAGGTAAACATACTGGTTCTAATTTCTAATTACTTTCAAAGCGTTCTTTAATAAGCCCTGAGCACTAATTCTATTTTCTTTGTTTTGGGAAACCCTGGACAGGTAAATACGAATATTTATATTACCAGTCGAATGCTTACAGGACTAATCAGTCATCGCAACATTAACTCATTCACATATACCTTTTCGTGCGTATTTTCTGAATTGCTTCACAGATGATAACACACTCGTGAAATAAAAGCAATAAAATTGATATAAGCGCCTTTTACTTCGTATTAACATTTTAATATTATTCTGAACATTTTAAATTAAGTTTCGATTCATGTATTAATATCATAACCTTTTAGTTGTGGTTTCAGTATCATAAAGGAATAAACTCGTTACAATGTGAATAGATAGCCAACGGAACAGCACTAGATTTACCTACTCTACATTTTTAACCAAAAGATTGAAGATAAATCAATAACCATTTTCAGTCTATCTTTTAGAAATTTTTATGAATGGTGTAATATAAACAGATTGTACCAGAACATTGAAGGAGCTCACGGAAGGCGAAATATAGGCACCATCCTGAAGCAATATACAAAGTAGTCCCGGGGCGAGGTTTCACACCTGAAGAGGAAGTTTTTTCCCATACAACAGGGTAAAAATTTTCCCAGAGGGTGTGTAATGCATTTTTCATTCCATGTAAAAATAACTTGAAAATTAATAAACGTAAAATACATAATATCCAATTCCCTTGTGAGTTCGGTAGATTTTTATGGGGTCGAAATAAATTTAAAAGTATTCGCTTTAAAAATCAGCATTTGAGAGGGAAACATTGCAAGTTTCTTCGGGAAGAGTAAACAAGTTCTGAATTTTGACGTTGTTCCTATAAATTCTGAATCAAATTGAATCCCAAATAGAGTCCTTCTCTAGTTTAATGCTATGAAATTCAATAGATTCTAGACAGGTTTTTTCTATTTGTGTCTGTTTCAATTGATAAATTGACTCTCTGTACGATTTGAATCGAAGCAAAATCGATATAAGATTTAAACAAATTTCGAAGTACACAGAGCACCTTTTCACTATCAAATAATTTATTTCTTAAATATTATAGCAAATATGTACATAAAGCAAGTTTAATGCAATGCATTAGGAAATGGTAATTAATATCTGATTCGTTACATTCATGAATATATTATAAATATTATGTTATAAGAACTAATTAAACTACGCACTCTGAATCATTAAACCTCATTCACAGCGAAGGGCGCCAGGATTTTTTTTGAGACGCACACGCACTTGGGATGCATCTAGAAATATTTATGTAAGTTAGCAAGGCTGTCTCAAGAGCATCGCAATTTTCCACATAATATATTTTTCTTGGGAAATAATATTCAACAAGACAAACAGAATTAAAGACATAAATTAATTAGGCTTTTGAACAATTGCGCTCGGTGCACAAAGCGGCCGCCATGTAAAATAGAAAAAGAACTTTAAACTTGAAACGGATGCCAACAAATTACGTGGTGTACGCGAGTATGACGAAGAAACGAAATCATCTTTGCTGGGCATGAGCCCAAAATTAGGGTAATGACTGGCTCAGAGTTAATTTGAACATTATTAATACAAATTACTATTTTTCTAAAATTTATTTTCGGATAGTATCCGATACTTACGTTCTTCGCTTCCGCGCTGCAGATACTGCTGATTTTAGCCATTGGATTAAGTTAAATCGCCTGGGGTAAAACTCACTTAATACGCTCGAAGCCACTTCACGCACATTTCACTTCCGAACTTTGCACTCCTAAAATCACTCGAAGTTAATCGGTCTCAGGTAATCCAGCAGGAGGCAAGGACATCGAGGCTCCTGGCTATAGGCTATTTTTAAAAATCTCACGAAGACACCAGGTGTAAGCTTCGCGGGGAGCTTTCATTGACACCTATTCAGAACTGGTCCAAGAATCCCACATCTAATCTGGTCAAGTGACAGAGCTGCACTACCTCGCCTTAATTTTAATAGCTGTCGTGTCGATTCGATTGCGTCTGAGGCCGCGGCAAGTCGGTGCAATTAATCTGAAAGAAAAACAAAACGCTTTAATGCATCTTTTCACCAAATAGCAAGTGCATGTAATTAAATATATGAAAACAAAAGTTCTCTCTCGGCTCTCATTAAGCCAAGTTAATGCGCGCCACATTGTCGGTGCGGTCAACATTAATTAACCCTTCTGGGAGCGCACTGCTAAATAAAATCGTGGGTTGCTAGGTCCTTTCAGGGCCGGTTGACCACTTCGTCCTTATGTCACTCGAGTCACGCAAATGAATTAAAGCGAGAGTTATTTAAAAAACTAAAATATCCACCCGACTGCAAAAACACCTTCTACAATATTCAGGAGCCGAGATATTTCAAATCGATAGAGTTGTTTGTCCTTCAGGACTTTTACCTAATAGATAGCAAGGAGTATTTACGAGATGCTAAGACCCGATAATGTGACACTATCGGGGGTTGATTATAATTAATTATTTAAAATATTGAAGATAGTTCTCTGGGGAGCTTTCATTACAATAAAGGAACGCAATTCCCTGATTCAAGGTTTATTGACGAATCTAGGTGAGCTTTTATTGATTGAACCCCGGATATTGTTCTATATTCAATCTACAAATAAGCGCAATTGTTCTTACTTCCAGATTGAAATGGGCCTAATCAGGAATAATAAGGGAAATCGCAAAAGGCAATTCTTCCAATAAAGTAAAGTTATTAAAGTAACATTAAGCGAAATACACTTTGCATATCAATTGATTGAAGTATTAAACCAAAGCAATCAGACAAACTAATATAATAAAAGGTAAATGCTGTTAATGGAAAAAACATAACATTAGTCGAACAATCTACACTTGCTTCCTGATTTTAAAAAGGTTTCCAATAGAAGCACCAAAGCTCTCAGTCACTAACGACCACTACATAATCATTAATCAATTTAATGCACTATAAGAATTGATATTTCAGGGACTAGAACTGAAATTAAATCACACCTGAATTTATCCGTATTATTCCAAACAAAACATTTTCTACTTATATTTTTTCCCATTCTATAAGAATGTTATTAAGCTTCAATTCAAAACCTTCCATGTGCGGACAAAAGTTTGTTGAGACCTTTTGATGATGGAATGATTTTTCCACTTTACCATTTTATGCTTTGAGTGTCCATACATCTCTTTAAAGTTAATTTTAAAAGTAATAGGAAATTATTCTACTGCAATGGCATCACCAAAAATCAGACAGCAAATCCAATATCAATTACGATCTTGCCTGTTTATGTCGTGTTCTGTAAACAAGTCATCCCCAAAAGTAATACTGAAGTTCAATTTCATTCAGTGAATTTTCTTATTAATGAATTCCTTTGAAACTTTTGTTCGATGGCTCTGTTCAGATAATACAGAGCTCAACAGCCGTACAAATAGGAAGAAAAAATAATAATTCAGGAAAACAATTAATGTATGGTATATTTCAAGTCGCCAAGGATTTTATGTAACTATTATAAAATAAATCAGAGCTTAATCGAATTATTAATATTTTAAAATTTAAGGTAAAATATATGGTATTTTACACACCCACACAAGTTTTCTTTGCACATATGTATATAAACCAACATCGCAGGGTATGATACGAAAAGTTTGATGTGAAACATAAACTTGTAACAAAATCCTCACCTTTCTACACTTAAGCCCCTGAGTTTTTGCTCGGGGCTCCACTTCAGACTCCAGCTTGAAACATTTTAAGAGATTCACTCCATAAGAAAAAGAAAAGGATGAATATTCTAAAGTAAACGTCAAGAGATTTTCGGTAAAAAACGATTATGCTTTCTGGATTAGGGTTGAGTGATCAATTTTATTTCAGGAAAGGATAAGTTTACGAACAAATCTTGAATTACTTGTTTCTCGCAATATGCCACCTGAAAAAATTTTGCAGAATTTGAGATTAAATATAAATTTAACAGAGAGAAACTTTTTGCATGTTTGCATTATGTATAATGGTATAACAAATGTAAATACAAAAATTTTTTAAAAATGCATATATATCTTGTACATATCTTCCCTAGCATTATAGTTTCTATAATATATTAAATTTTTGCAGTTTTTTAGATGGTCTGAAAATATATTTGCATGTATACGTAATATGAAACTTTTAATACGTAGTCTTTGTTCCTGCTTTGAACAAGTTTTAACCACTTTAAATGGACTTTTCATGATGATGTGCATACATTGTGAACATTCTGGCAATCCAACTGAAAGAAAAATTAACTGAGGTTACTCTCCGTTTATTACTACATTAATTTATGTCATTCACAATTTCTGCAGCGGTCGTCATTTGCTTGTATAATTTGAATGAAAAATAAAACTTCCACCAGAGGTTGATTGAAGGCTAGTCATGCAAAGCAGTGAAGGTACCCATACACACACGCGTTCTCCAATAAAACGCTGTCGGTGATGGAGGAAATGGATGGGGAAAATAAATGACAACCTTTCTAGAGGAACGGGTTAGGGTTATTAAAAATTGATCCGAATATCTTAGGGTTTTTTCCTGCAACAAAGACACAAATAGAATGTACTTCAGGTTTCCCTCATTACGTTGAGGGAGTTGATTTACGTCCAATGAAATACGCTTTCCCACAAACATTCTGGCACATAATGACTGAATAAATAGAGTGGTAGAAATTGTAATTTGTGCTTAGAGCACGTTTCCAGGACTTAATGAAAGTCAAATTCCTTTGGTTTCGGAAAAAAAACATAATTTTTACAGAACGAAGTTTAAGTGACACACTTAAAACTGGCAACGAGAGCTCATTATATGTTAATAATGAAAACCAGCAAATGTATTACTACATATTTCGAATATGTGAAGGCTTATTTTATAAAAACATATTTTCAACATACATATTTTCATTTTATCTACTTGATTCACTTCAGCACTTTGTGACAACAAGTATTTTTTTCTAAAAAAATAAAAATTATTTTTGCAAGTTCTCTGTCTATTCGCTGACATAAATAATATTTTAAACTTACGCAGTTCCGAGATAATGTGAGACGTAATGGGAGAGATGTCTCCATATCGAATATATTTTCACAAAAATTTTTTACAGCTTTCACATAAAAATCTGCTGACACAAGCTTGCAAATAGGCACACGTGCTCCATTTTATTCTTTGAGAATGAAATTGAGATTAAAACAAGCACAAACATATTTATTGTATCATTAGTGATAATAGGATTCAATTGCATTAAAAATATATTATATGATTGGAAGTATATGTATGTATGTTTTACGTAAGTGAAATTTGAATATTTTATATTAAAGTTTTCCTAAACCTTTATTATAAACGCATAAGTGAACTCCAAACAGAGAACCTTAGTTTTAGATACAAGCATTAGAAGGACTTTATTGGTACCATATTTCATAAAGGTTTGTACATGTTGGTCTAATTTCTTAAACATTTCTAATACTTTAAAGTAGAACTGTATTTGGACCTCAAATGTCAATTTTTCAACAATTGTTCACTAACTTCTTCGCCACGGTTATAAAACTTTGGGGGAAATTGTATAGCTCTCGTTTCATAAATGAGCCTAATTCAACAAAATATTCAAAGGAGATTTCGCATTAAAAGTTTGCGAAAGTAGAAAAGGAAATGTCCTAGAATGATACTAATTATTGTTTATTTGGAAAATTGGCGATTTTGAAGTGAAGGAATTCACAAAAACACTTTTCTTTGTTTGATAATTGATAGCTTGAACTTAAAAACGATTTAAAAAGATTCAAACTTCTCATTAATTAACAAGTTTGTCGCAGAGACAAGTACCATTGAAAAATTGAAAAGACGTCCAAGAATTTAAATATTCTGAGGGGAAAATCTCTTGGATGTGCCCATTGAAATCAGACATTAATATTTTACAATGGCTTCGTTAGTCCGGAAGCACCTTGGCGCCAAAACGAAATTTATGTGGTAAATTTTAAATACTTTGAACCAAAAATAGTCCAATTATTTTCTGGACTCGCTGATCCACTTCAGATCAGTCTTTCATCTCTGGATGATTGAAAAGTTTTCCATGTTGGCGTTCGTTGCGAAAACAAAGAATGAACGCTGGTCCATCCTGGATGCTGGGCAACTTTATGAGCAGAGCTGATCAAGTGCAAGACACTCCCGGCTAGCTAAAAATACGAAAATAAATATCTCGGCCCAAGAAGCTCGGTCCGTCGTCGCAGACTCCTGGGAAAACTGATTCGATCATAAATTCGTGGTGATTCTTGGCAATCGGTTTAGTCATCAGATGTTCTCTGTGTCTAGGCCAAGATGAAATCAAGGGGCTAACTTTCGGGAGAGAAATTCGCGTCACCCTGACATTAAGGGCCACATAAATTTATCACAACCTTGCCGAAATATGTTTTGAAGGCGCGTTATTTTTAGGGATTTTGAGATCGAGGCAACAAGCCACATGTTTATTGTCGTTTCTCATCAGTTTGACCAATGGGAAATTATTGGGAATTTTTGCATTTTTAAAAGAAATTGCGCATCTCCCATTAATTACGCCCTTCCCTCTCTGCTAGCTAAATCAAGTGCGTTTCAAAAATAGAAGTGATGAAGAATTATAGTTCTGTAGAATGATATCTACTTTTAAGGCTAAATTAAATTGCAAAATATGAAATATAAAATCGCCCAAAAAATGTTTCCAAAGCTCGAAAAGCCATAAATTTGGAATGACTTCCAGAGTTTATAAAATATACGATGGAAAAACCGGGAAGCATGCACTTGAAGCAAACAACGCTTGACATCATTGACTTAACATGAAATGGAAAAGCACACTATGTTCAACGGAAGCGCTAAAACTGAGAAACCAACTAATAAATCACTCAAGATGTTGAAAAAGCCATTCCGGAAAAATGGTTTTATCTCACTACAAATTCTCTCCAACTAGTAGCTGGTTATTGATTAACGCTCAAGATTGATGGAAGGAGAATTTTACAAAGTTAAAATCAATGTCCTTATATTTTGAGTGAAAATCTGGTAAAACAGAAGGAAGCTTTAAGATGTGCACTTCAACATTTTGACTTGTCGTTGACTCTTTAAATTTAGAAGATACTCGAATGCCTTTGGAAGACGTTGAGACGAGATCGGTTCGCAGCAGTACGTTCCCATCAATGTGAATTAATTAAACATTTCCTAATTAAAGCTGACGGTGAGGGGCGCTCTAGATGTTTAGATTTCCTGGAGTGTTTTTAATTAAAATATGTCAATCTGGACTTCATCACATTTAATTAAAGCTACCTTCCAACAGCAAAGTTCAGCGATGCTCTTACTTTCCGAAGAATTGCATTGAAACTTTAATTAACATTAAAGACCCGCGCCGTTTCCAAGGCATATAAAAGATGTAAATTCCTGCAAATTTTGTTCAAAGAAAAGCTTTGAATATGTTTGAAGATTTAATAATAAAAACCGTTTAAAAGTTTATAAACACAAACATCTTAAGCAAAACTATTTGTAACCAATTTTATAGTTCCCTATTTCAAAATGGTCAAACTGAGGGTTAAAATGTAACCCTCATAAAAAAAACATTAAATCGACGGACCGACAAGTCAATGGAATGTTTGTGATGAAAATTAGTAATACTATGAATAACCACTCCTGATATAATAAAATAAATAAAATATAGTTATATCGCAATTTTATCATAATTAAAAGACATCCTAAACTAAAGTAATTATGAATCTATGAGTACAAGCACTGCATTCATTAAGTTCTATAGGATTAAAGAGAAATTTAATTAAAGCGAAATAATTGATCAGAAATATTTCGAAAAGTGAGTACGTAGGAGTAGTATTATTAAGTACTGCAGATAAAATTTCAACTTATGTCGACTTACATACCTTTCGGGTATTATAAATAAAGTTAAAATTAAAACCGATACCCATTATCAATATACTCCAAAAGTTGAGTGCTTCTCCGAATTTTCCCAGAAATGTAACCAGTCGGAAGTACTAAGTAATCCTATTGAGAAGACTCATTGATCATATCATATGAAATTTACAATGCGGCATGACGATGTTCAGCTGCCCGAATTATTAATATAAGAGAAGACTTCGTGTCGTACCTGTCTGCTCATATCAGTGAAATAAGAAAATCTCCTTAGGTTCACGTGTAATATTTGGGAGCTCGTTCTAAATAAGCATTTATCCATTCTACGCGGAGAAAAGAGAAAATCTTCTTATTGTTTGCTCTACTGTGTCAATTTTAATTTTCACCGAGAAAAGGAAACGCGAAAATACCAGAGGTGAAATAAGATAATCTTCAAACGTCATGTAACCCACACCTGTCCAATTTGAAAATGGGAAAGTAAAGACATGGCGCTTAGCTCACCTGGCAATTATCGAAGGGTCGATGGAAGGGACTATCGAGAAATTTTGTAACGTGCTTTGGGATTTGATTGAAAAATTCACGCGATACTAAATTAGAAAATACCCACTTTGCCAACTAATTGATTAGCTTTACCGAACCCACTAACTACTGATTCCGAGCATTTAATTCGTTTTAATCCCACTGTCTAAGCACTGATTGAGCAGTCAGCCATTCTAGACCGAGTTCTTGGCAGTATTCAAGTTCACTCTCCGCAACTGAATCGTTGAGGGCTCGAAGGAGCCGAGAAATTAAATCAAATTACCACAATAAGAAGCTTATTTTGATCCATTTAGGTCACTATACTCAAAGTTTGCGTCCGCCACCTGTGCATGTGTAACACCTAGAAATTGTGCTCGTACTTATAAGGACTAAGCAAGTTGCGTGTTTCTTATCTTCATATTGTTTTGCAACATATGGGCGTATCTAAGCACCTTCTCGGTCTGAGTTTTTCATGTGCCAATTTAACGGGGAGCAAGACATTTGAAGGGTGACACGAAATTTAAGTTGAGGAAGTGGTTGTTTGCTGCTCCAAATATTCACCCTTAGCATAATTTTATGCTCAGCCCATGCTTCGTAACTTTAATCTCGTTACATTTGTTTCATTTTAGTTTCCGTTTTCACATTTTTGTTTATATTTCTAAATTCATACACCATGAAAGAGGGGCCTGCACGAATTGTGTCATTATGAAAATTAATCCTAAATTATACATAATAATGCTTTGATCCTTTAACTTAATTGAAATGATGATGATGATATTAGTTAAAATATTATCGTGCATGTTTTGTCTGCTAGCTCATAATTATAATTCCATAAAAATATAGTAGCTTCATGTTGGAAATTTATTTTTTCTCTAGTTCTATTTAAAAATTGAAGAAATTTCTTCAACAGACTAAAAATATAATATTACTCATACACGACTTAATTAACTGGCATCTTACTATTTAAGACATCATACTTTAACCAACAGAGCAATAATAATTCTAATTAAGTAATCTCTTTAAATGATTAAAACCAATTAAAATTTAAATGAGTATATTATTTAATAATAACTAATTATTATTACTTTTGCTATTTCATTATACGATTCACAAACTTTAAAAAAACATTATTTTCAAAGAGCAATTAAGCGCCTTTTGAATCTGTTCCATCATGCAAATAAAATTGTCTCAAAAGTTTTCAGTTAATCTTAAAAGCGTTAGATACTAAATCATAATTAGTGTTAAAAAGCGGCGCGACGGTTCCGACATGATGTTTTATCGGGAGCTTCCAGACGGTCCAGTAATTTCAAGAAAATATTAGTCTTGTGAATTTCAGCAAACACCGAAATTTCATTATCCATCGCCTTATACACTGTGTTTATTTAAATTAATTCCCGAAGTGTTTATTATTAAATTAACGCCTTCTCGAGACTTGATTTCAAGCAAAGGACTCCTTTATTTCATTTTGTTAGAGGGAAGTTGGGGACAAGAATAATAATTAAGATGGAAATGAAATTTATGATTTCTGGTTCATTCTATCAACGAAGCTAATCTGGCTAAAAAAGTTATCAAAATTAATTACTTTTTAGCTAATTATTAAATATATTTGTTTCATTACGGTCAAATACAAAATACTGGATATGAACAAATCATGTTCTTTTTATTTTATAGTAAATACGACCAAAACGGCCATTTATCTTCTCTTAAATACCTAAAATTCCTAAGGACTTGCTAAGGACTTCCTGAGGGCCTTTGTATAAACTTAAGAATTCTATACCCTCAATGTTAAGAAATAAGTTCAGAAGAAATACAGAAAACAAAATAAATCAATAGAGAAAGGAGACGGTGATGCTTTTTCTGGTTAAACGCCTTAGACATATGAATGTTAGAAAAATATGACAGCCCGTATTATATTTCACATTCACACATTCGATAGAGCAGAAATAGAATTGCAAATATTTCGACATCCAGAAGAGAAATATTGCCTTATAAATAAACACAAAGTTCATATTACTCGTTAATATGACATACAAGGAAAGTAGAAAAATACAAACAAGGAAATGGATAAATCTTAAGACCATATGTGTTGAATAGGTCGTGAAATTATTTCTAAACGATATTTAAATATTTTCTTGTGACTTTCATGTTTTGAAACTTGATAGTGGACATGTATACTATTGTAAAATAATGATTTTGTTTAATGCATCAAGAATTTATTTTGTAGTTTCTCTTGTGACTCTCATATAATTCTACTGTTCATTCTAGATTTCTACAAAGTTGTTCATTTGGTTCTAAAGTTAAAAATAAAGTTAAATTTCTTAACTAAAGTTTTCGTATTTCCCAATAAAAACAAAAAGGAACGTATAAATAACGAACAGCCGTGCTTCTTTTAAAATTAAAATATTATTTTGGTAGTATGAAATGATTATTGGATTAGCAAAACATACTTATCTAAAAAAAGTTTTATTATCAAACTTGATAAACTTTAAAATAAAACTTTTAAGTCATCGCTACTCTTACGGCGTCGATAAGTTCGAAGAATATCGAATAACTTATAATTAAAACTGATATGAAGAAAATTTCCCTAACTATGGTATTTGGTAGAGAAATGGAATTTATGGAGAGCATGGTAATGGCATTTATTAAGGGAGTATGGGAACACAAAACCTTCACGACTAGCAAATGAAATTGTGATAAATTGTTCGAATTGTTGGAATGGTTGGAAACCTTCATTAAAAGGATACGTGCAACAAGCAATTATAATCGGATCTGCCTGATCGAAATAAATAAAAGGCTAGAGCGCACAGAAACGCCACTGAAAGGATAAACGAAAAAATAAAGTCCATTTTCGATAATTATAGAGTACTCAAGTGTTTCTGGCGTGCAGTTAAAATCCTATCGATTTTCGAATGCAAACACCGCGAAAATTCCACGGAGGCGCGAAAGCTAATGCTTTTAATCTGTAATTTAGCAAATGACCATTACTCGTCTGGGGTTACATGCACTGTATCGGCGTTCTGTTGCTATTTTCTTCGCCATTCGATTCCCACAGGAGTCATTCGGAAAGAACTCTAATGGCCACTTTAATGCGTCGGGAGACATAAATTCATCTACTCGCGTGAAAATGGATTACGGCGCCGGTATCCCGAATTGGCTCGAAGCCGCACTTTTTCGTAATTATGAAACCAACAGGTGTTCGAATGGATGCCGTGGCGTCCATTAGACCCTCCTTATCATTCCGCGACCTTATCATATCTACATCGATGACGTGTATGAATTAGGCAAATTTATTACAGAGCTCGTGTCAGCCCTGCGAAATGGTGAGGTTGCATGCCGCACTCCAATGACAGAGGAGGGCCAGCAAAATAGCAGAAATATAGTCCAAATGCAAATACACTGCCCAATGGCACTTCTGATAACATCGCACTTGTTGCGGATATAGTTTCACATAATGGTTTAGTGTTGTATACCAAGAGTTGTATTTCCGAGTGCTTTTCGAAGTACTTTAACTCCCTTTTTATTTGTTATTTACCTTGCCATTAAACGATGTTTTGATATTGCTGCATAATTGTTGCATAGTAGATACATTCGAAAACTCTTCCACACCATCTACACATATACTTGCACAACAGCAGTCTAGTACGATTATTGGTCTATACATACTAACATTCCAAATTAAAAATCAAAAGCAATATTTCTCATACCAAAAAAATCGAACAGGACGAAAATATACCATTCAATTAATAGAGTTTTCCATCATACTTATCAATTTGAGGCACGTCAGATGACAAAACCCTCATTGACTTTAACAGATTTTATCTTCAAATATACAAAAAAAATTTATCTCTTTGTTCCGCTGTGCACATCATTTGAATCGATTTCAACCTTTCACAAGGTAAGACTAAAACGAAATTTTTAAGTTATCTTGATTTTTCCTCTGTATTTGCAAATCGGTTTTTCAGGTTACCCCCAAATTGTAGCCAATATCTTCCGGATATTTTCATAAGAATTTATTTATGAAATTTAGAATATTTGTGTATACAATTTTATCTGAATACTTCCATTATTTATTAATTATTGCCTTTATTTGATAAAACTATACTACTTATTGATATTTCATTTCAGCAAATAATATACATATGTATAATAATTTAACTTTATAAATGTGCCTTTTAGTATTGTTTGTATCTCTAAAATTTTTATTTTTTGCAAATATCTTACATATCTCTTGGTTGAATTGCAAAAGTAGATTTCATCATGTATATCTTAGAATGTCTTGTGTCGATACATAACACTATACATAATATAAAAATCCCAAAAACATATTGCAAGCTACGGGTTTTTAAATTCTTATTTCATAGAATATTTTTACAATAGGTACGTGAGCCTATACACAAGAAACATAAAAGGACTTGAAAATAATTTGTTATAAACATATGTGAAAATGTATATTTTTATATTTTTGGTCTAATCCTTTCCGAGCAACTCAAAGGGTTAAAACAAAAGAGCGAAGGCCCACATCATTACTTCAAACGTAAACAAAATTTTGCTCGCTGTGAAATAAATTGTATATGCCCATATGGGTCTTTGACATCAAACAGCAAAAGGATTTCTTGAGACGATGTATGAAAAGGACGATGAGAATATAAATTCGCGAATAAATGTATAGCAAATCGCTACCATTTTAAGGTCGTTATTTTCCAAAATCTTAATTCTTATTTTCTTTCGGTTTTCTAGAAATGAATTCTAATTATTTTGTTTTTCAAAATAAACATAGAGCCTAATTGGTAGTCCACACTTTACAATCTTTTCAAATATGAATAATGCGTAGGGAATAAGAATTCGATGAAGGAAATGGATTTAATTCGAGTTTAGTATAACCATTTAAGGGACCAACAAATTTGCTTGTCATAAGCGGGTTCGTTATAAAGAAGTTGTATACTATTATAACCCAATAACCCTGTTTCGTTGCAAAGCCCTATTTGTTCTTAAAATAAATAACTTTTTCTATGTAGCTTAACATTTGATTGATTACTATTGTGAAATTGAGAAGATGTCCGATTGAAGCTGACGTATAGGGAAGAGTACAATTATTCAAAAATTAATTAAATTATTGTTTTATGAAATACCGAAGCATGTAATCAATGCTAATAAAATTTCAATTTTAATTTAAATTAGAACATACATATGTATAGTTATGACTCCAATTAAAAAAGGATAATGAGTCAACCTTGCAATATCAAATTTTGTTTTTTAGACAAAAATAGCTTTTTATGCTCAAAAATACTCAGTAAATAATAAAGTATGCACATAACAAATGTTGACAGACAACGATGATCTACATACTTACATATGTATGGTGTACTCTGAATTCATACAAAAATTTCATCTTTATCTTTTACGTAAGCATGTAGTAAGTAGGGATGTATGATAGTAGCCCTATATACATACATATATGGTATGACAGAGGGATTTAACATCGTCCCGAAGGATATCACTGATGTTAATTAATTAAGAGGAGATACACCTAATTATTCTTTCAGCAAGAAGTTCACATTTCACTTCATAGACCATCCATATTTTCGCTCCTCGATTATTTGCGTTCTCTGATAGAAACTTTTTTCCCTGGACATGGACAGGACTTCAACATGTCCAATTAAAGTTTATAGAAGAGATGGAGAATTTCAAGTGTCAGGCACAATAACAGGTAATATGAAATTAAAAGTTAAAAATGTTCATAAATTCACGCCCATACATTTGATTATATGAAATATAAACAATGAATTTTAAATTACAAAGCAACTCAAACGCAGAGCAAGTATAAATAGAGCTGGGACACAGTGTCCCTCAGTGACCCTGTCGTTTCAAATAAATCATTTAATGGGGCTCTCCCAAGGAAAGTGTCAAACACATGCGGTTACATTTCACGTGCTCCCTTTTATTATATGTTTAGGTTAGTACGTGCAATTTATATTTTTTCACGCCCAGTTTGTCATCTTCACATTTCTTGTTAAGTTTTCAACTCCACGAGGAATTCCTCAATATTTTAATTGGCCCTCGATGTCATCTGGCAGAAGCATCTGGCGGATTTTCACGTTATTTTTGCAATTTGAATGTCACGTTAAATGTGAAAGGACAACTTTACGGAAAGATGATAAATGTTTTCGCATATTCATGAATAAGGAGTCCTTACAAATGAGCAGGTTGAATCGCTTCGCCTTTGGGGGTAAGGTGTGATAGTCGATCGCAAAAAGCCCCCATTGCTTTGAGACTACACATTTGCACTGCAGGGAATAATCTTGAAATATTTCCAATTAAGCTTACTAATCCATATGTAAACACCCTCAAGAACGAAAATTGCTAAACTTTATCATTGAGAGCACTCCTTCAGTGCGAGGGTGTCGGTGCTTTCCAGGCTCTTGAGCACACAAACGTACGCGAATCCTTAGAATAATTCTTTGATTCATTTCCAACGAGAGGTGCAATTGCAAACGTGAACAAAGGCTAATGGAACTTCTGCAGAAATAAACAAGAAAATACGTGGCGGCTTAAATGCATTCGTTTTTTTGAGTTGGGAGAAAAAGTTATATCATTAATTTAAAGAGATAATAACACCGGAGATATATGTATTATGTGTTATTGCAGTTTTTCTTTTCCTAAATTAGTTTCGACTGTGTACCTACTTATCTTAAATAAAGGAATATAAGTATAGTCATTTTGCAAAGCATGTACGCAATATAAATTCATAAAAGAACAGAATATTATATGATTTACAATCAACTTTAAGATACTTCCATATTTCATCGAAATTTCCTGAATTATGTGTTAAAGGAATATTCTATGTGAACATTTAAAAACAGAAAACCTTTTCTTTTCGCACCTGCTCGTATATATAACTATAAAATACTTCAAAAAAGCTTCCCACAATTTTAGTAATTACAAAGGATTTATGTTAATCATATACCTCGTATTTCAAAAACTCATACAATAGAAACTACTACAAAAATGTTCCTGCTTCCTTCGCATCAACACATGTTTTAAATATTTTATCAGTTCGCGTAAAAGTATAAGTATATAAATAAACGTTTGTAAACCTTTAAGTTAATCAGCTCAGTACATATGCATCATAATTTATTGATATTTATTTCCATATCAAAATATTATAATAAAGTGCACATCAGGTGTTTATTTTCTACCACATTTAAAGCCTTATTTAATAGCATTTTAATTAAGCAGCATCCACGTTCAATAACAATAAATATTTTGCATGGTGACATTGACGCGTTATTTTTGCATTACGCTTAATTTACCTAACAGCAAATGAAATTAATATAGAACCTTTTGTGTCAGGCAGTCCACAAATATTAACACTACAAAATGGTCAAATTTTCCACAGCAAGCTTCCACGTCGCATTTAAATTTAATGAAAATTATTTATATTTACGAGGTGGTCTGAAATAATTAAAATAATGTTATCGATAGCTGTGTGCACAGATTTTGTAACATAAATTAATTATTTTAATCAAACATTTCTGATTTTTTCTATTTATGAACTAACTAAAGACTTCATTACAACTTTTCAGTGTACAATATTTTATCCTCTTTTATTCCTAATATGTTCGATATTTAATTATTTTGAATGAGTTAATTAAAAATGTAAATATAGCAGCTGAAACATAATTCTATAGTTGAACTTAATATAATGCAGAACCCTTATTTTATTTAGGGAGTTAAAGTGCTTGAATGTATTTAGCAGAAACGCTTAAGAACAAAATGTTTGAAGATTTCTAAGAAGATCTTAAGAAGTTATTATAAACTTTACTCATTTCTTAGCGTTTTCAATTGTTTCCCCATCTTATTATGCTCAAACGATCGTATAGACAAAAGATTACATTCTTTTACTTTCTAATGTACTCTCTAAACACTCAAATTGTGAGTATATGCAATAAATTTAACTTACACAAATACATGCTTGTCGAACTTTCAAATTTTCAGTAAAATCCCTATAATATAGTACAAATTTTCCTTTATGTTAAATTAAATTGGTTTCCCATACAAACCAAGTAAAAGGAAACTGTTCGAGTGATTTACGGTGTTTAACTTACAAATACAAGTACCACAAATTAAAATTCCTACCACGAAACGCAAAACTTAGACTGAAATTTAATTAAATTTTATAAAAGAGCCGTGCCAAAGTACATCTATATTCTAAATAATCAGTGTACAACGAAATGGAAAAGTTAGAAACATTCAAAAGTTGTCTCCGAACTGATTGTTAGTCAGTGAAAATTAATTAAACCTGAAATTTTAATTTACAAAATTGTTCTCCCTACCATTTATTCGTAAAATTTCAAATCTAAACCCTTTCATTTAATAGAAATTTACGTTTAAATAGGCATACTTTTAGCATAGTTATTAATAATAACGTACATCAAATAATATGCTGCTTGTGTTAAAACACATGCAACTTTTTCAATAAATTTTGAAATCAGAATGAGAAGTAATTTTACAATTAAGAATTTGTATAGCCCCAAAGAGCCGAAAATTGCAAAATCGTATATTCTTGCGCCAATGTAAAATCAAATAAAACCATAGCCCAGTGTCGACTAGCGAAGTGGATCCTGGAAATTATCGCT
The DNA here is from genome assembly GCA_959613345.1 of Tolmerus cingulatus. Taxonomy (NCBI): domain Eukaryota; kingdom Metazoa; phylum Arthropoda; class Insecta; order Diptera; family Asilidae; genus Tolmerus; species Tolmerus cingulatus. The sequence continues at coordinate 6,796,792 of OY390708.1, forward strand.
GTTCCCAGGAGAAATCATTAGAGGAAAAGGTGTTATTCGCAGATGAGCCTCATTTCAGGAATAATAGGAAACTAAGCGTCCGTGACGTCCGATGTTGGAACCACAATAGGTGCCATTACAGGCAACAAGTTTCACATTACTTTTAGTGTTCTTCGGATGGCTACTGTTGCGAAATAAGAATTCAAGTGATTGAACCTTACATACTATATATCTACATACCCTGAATACAAATAGGTTTGTTGATTTCGATAAAATGTTTTTCTGGATATTGATATTACTTCGACCAGAGGCCATTATGCGAAAAAAAGGCCTACTACAAAATGAGTGAAATATTTCCATATGGGACAATTTTGTATCGAATTCCCATCGTCACCACGAATAGCTAGGTGTAATTTGGTCGATACTGTATTCTAGGGTCACATTAAAAATAACTTATTGAAGGTGTGTAAAAGGAGCCGGAACATTATTTATTCATCGCTTTAGCATACGTATAGCATAATAAATATCTGAACCGAATAACTGTATTTCGTTTTATTTTTATATTTTAATATTTAAACAAAAGTCATTGCAATATTACCAACAATTAAGGATATTAATACATTTGTAAATTGATCTATTTTTCTAGTTTATTTGTAATATCGCGCACTGTCCGACATTTGGAGTGTTTTTAAACTCTTGTTTTAAATCAATAATGGTTACCCTATTTTTACTATAGTTACATTTAATTCAAAACCTTTTTTGTAATTTACATAATTTTTTTTTCTTTTAAAGCTCTGTATGTATAACACATTTCGAAATTTGTCATCACCCTGTATTTGTCTCCATCAAAAATTAAAATAAAAAGTTAACAAATTAGTGGCAATCGTTTGGAATTTCAAATTTATTTCAGAAGTAATTTAGTGAAAACTTTGGTTGTATGTAAGTTGGAGGAAACTATAAAAGTTTTTCTTTTAATCTAAGAAATCTAAAGGCGATCCTCTACGGGCAAATAAAATTCCAGAAGACGCTTGCAGAGATGATTGAAGGAGAATATTATTCGTGTAACATCGCTAGAAGTCGAGAATATTTTCATGGAGGATCGCAAGAAAGAATAATTTTGTTTTAACATTAAACTATTAGAGATTACACAGCTCTCTAAGAACAACTGCACATCAATGTGTCGTTGGGATAGATTTTTACCAAAAAAAAATTTCATCAACTTTTGTGCTGTTGTGCGGAAGGTACATATATTAGAAGTTAAATTTGTGAATTAAAAAATAGTATCATTCAATAACTCGTATCGCATAAATTTAAAATAAAAATCGCCTGAAAACCGTCGTCCTTCAACCATGACACTTTTTTAAATCATATTTGCTTAAAAATATTTCATCGTTTTAAAATGTAAAAGATGTAAAAATCAGTAGCAAAATAAATACTTTAAATTCAGCCTTTTTTGTTTGAAATTTAGTAACTCTCTTTTCCATTCAAAAAGGTAATTTATGCCCATAAAAGAGAGATCAAAGTTGGTGAACCCACTGCTCAGAAATTATGTCTTTATTAAGTTGCAAAATGGGCCGCCGAAATTTTCATTATAGCCATTACGAACTTGAAAAGTGAACGAGGGGAAATTCCTCTTTAAATTTGCAGGATACCACACACGGAGTTAATAACGAACAAGTTCACATCATCGAGCGCAAGCCCGCTGCAGGACTTAGTACAAACCCAATGGCGTAGTTTCGGAGGACATTCAGCAAATTGCGTTATCACATTCCCTGAATAGCACCCCCCAAAAGGTATTCGGTGCAGTCGTTCTCAAGTCAGTGGCCCCGCGAAGGAATAGTTCGGGTCTCGATCTTCACCCCCAGGACTTCCTGAAGGAGTACAGGGGGTGGCTGAAGGAGCGTAAAATTATTTTTACTTCCATGCATCGTAATATTCGAGTTGTTAAATAAAACATGAGTTTTCCATTCTGTCGCTCTTTTGTGGGGCGGCGTGTTCCGCGTTTATTTCGATTTAAAAGGACCGCCATCGGATGCGAGTGCCGCCAGACAGTCATTTAAAAGTTGCTAAAGCTAACTGCCGATTGCGGCCTCCACCCAGACAGGGCAAGTACTACGCCAAGGAGCGTTGTGGTAACCGCGATAGAGCAGTTACTTTGCATATTTTATTGACAATGATACTTCGACCGCGCTCTGCGGCAGTCTGTGCCGCCCAGTCAATTACCGAAAATTTGGCTGGCACGACACGGACTGCCGCCGCGAGAGTATTTGTTTATAGTCGCCGTCATATTTAAATGAGCATGAAAATAAATAAATAAGTGAACGTATTAAAAGTATTCGTGTCTAAGAAAAAAAATTTGTACGAACGATTTATTTCTGGTGACCAATCTCTACAGAACTTATCCGACACTGATGACAACGATCTTGGGAAAAATGATGAGGTAGAAGACGTCTGCTATTTTCAGATCCTCGACGTAACCAGGAATTTTTTTATCTTTGGATTTTTGAGAACTTTCACACTTTCACGATTATCTAATTAAACACGAAACAAGGTGGGGACATCCTCCTTCGGGCGGGCGGTCGCAGCAGATATTTCGGTTGCGTACTCAATCACTCCACAATTTTTTTCGCGAACGCAGAAAATAGCACTACTAGTATAATTTTCATAGCGGAGAAATTTAAGAGGAAGGCTGTGCAGTCACACCGATTAGATATGATAAGTTTGGACGAATACTGAATCGAGTTACAAGTCACGGAAACCGATGTAGGATCTTCTAGGCACCAGAGAGTAGCACCGATGACGTCTTTTAAGCGTCGCGGCGTTTAACTGACTGAAAGCTAACCTAACAGGCGTCCAAACTCCAAAAGTTAACCAAACAAATACACGTCTTTTTGTGCAGGAACTCCTCGCTGCGGATAACTCAAGAAGCCCCCGATTCCAAAAGTTTCCACATTTTGCCGAACCGAAATTTGACTTTCGAACAGTTCCACACATAGAACAGAGGAAAACTCGCGAGCTTTCCTAGCTTTTTAAAGAAAATTCAGTCGAATTAGTATTACCAGATTTGTAGCAATATTTTCATATTCTAATAAATATATTTACTTAATACAACTTATAAAACAATCACTAATTTATTTTATTATTTTGAAACTAATCATGTTCATTCAATAAAAATTGTTCAATAATTGCAACCATAAGTAAGAAATTTTTATTTCTTGTTCAGATAGTGATAGATTGGAAAACAAAAGACAGATTTTTGTCGTCTAGTAAAAAACATAGTTTGAGTTTCAAAAGCATTTTATATCTTAGTATATTTTTTTCTAAATCTTAAATGGTGATTTAATCTCCAAAGGAAAAAAAACCTGATTCAAATCTCTGAAAAAGCTAGTGGTTTGATGTGTCATCCAATTATATATAATATTATTTATTAATAAATTAAAAAACAATGAAGAAATACTTAACCTTTTGTAAACAATAATTAAAATTAACTGCTTGTGTTATGTAGAAGTTGTTCAACATACGAGCGGAAAGGGTTAATATGCAATAAAGGGTTTTCTAAGCCCACAAAATGTTATGTCCTTATTTCCTTCATATTAATGAGGTAGAGTTTTCCACTTTTTCTTAAAACCTAATACAAAAAATTCTACAGCCCTAGGGGTAGAAAAGCGTTAGACACCCTCTTCAAAAAACAGAAGCTTTTAAAGCTTATAAATGAATAAACTTTGCTTCTCACCTCAATTATATGAAGGTTTGCTGTTTTAATGAAATAAATATATTTTACAAATAAACAGGCAATTTCCATTAGGTATTTGCATAAGTCTGTAAGGACACTAAATTCTCTTATAGTTTTATGCATCTTTGTAATATATTTATTAATAAATATAGCACAATTCAGTACAGTCAGAGAACGAATTTAATCAATTTTACTAGATCGAATCTTGCATACCTTAAGAACGACAGTTCATGAAATCGATTTGAAGGTTGAAAAGTTACTAATGTATGTAGCGGTTGTTCCAATTTTTATATGTACTTTTATTACGAATAAAAGTAGACCCTTGAAATCACGAAATCACTCGGATTACGTGTTTTGTGAAGAAAACCCGTAGAGAAAACGATAACGTGCAAGTTGCAGTTCCAATGTTAATTAAGTACGTAATTAAGCATTATTTTAGAAACGTTTTAAGTTTAACTAATAAACAAATCAGAATATATGCTTTACATGTAGTTTTAAATGATAGGGAATCAAAAGAAAGTAATCTGAATACTGTATAAACTTCTATGGTATATAGAAACTATGTATTGTATTATAATTTGAAGACAATTGAAGAAAGAATTAAAGTTACCTTCTGCTGACTTCTTGCACCTATACAATTTTTACCTTGGCATTACCAAAATATAATGTCTGGAAAAGGGAACCACTTAGGCAGTGATGTCGAATTCAGCGCACTGAAAGCGTTTCATTCATAATATGAGACCAGAGAAAAGGAATATGTTATCTCAGATGAAACCTTGAACACCTCGAGCCTACAAAGGTTCGTTAGAAGCTACAGTCCTGGCCACATACGGAGCAGAAAGCATTGGAAAACTGGGGAAATTCGACGAAATATAGGCGTGCGCAGTGCCAATTCGGGGGTACGAAATTTAATAAGAAAGGAAATCATCATAGCCGTGTTTTCTCATTTATAGTGAATGGAAAACTGGATATTGCCACATCGATTTTCATCCCCAAGGATTGCGTGAGATATATTTTTGGGGTCATAACTATTTGTCCGTGTAAAGTTTTCCCTTCAAAACACCTCTAATTTCTGAGGACGGTCAGTGTCTGAAGGAATATCGCTTTGTGAATGTTTTGTGGAAACTGTGCGAGCTCAGCGAAAGTTCGTGGGTGGAAAACGCAGCCGTTCCGAAAATTTCCAGTCATCCGCTGTTGTACCGTGTTAACATATTTTGCACTTTTTACTGAGTAATCGCTGAAGAGTTGCTGGGAAAGCTTCGGTAATTTCTAATTTTAGATAATTATCGATCAGAAAGTGTGTAATCGTGTGAACAACAAGCATCTCCGGGAAGTGTCTACTATCTTTACCAATTGTTGTAGTGGTGATAGATCTGTTTTCCTCCTGTTTGTGAATAAGTGTTTACAGCCAGCAGTGCAGTCGCCAACGAAGGAATCTAGGATTTTTATATAAAACGTAAGTTAAGCCTACAGTTCGTAATCAATTTATCTATCTCTCGCTGGGATTGACGTAATAATATGCTTAGCATACTTAACCACGAAAACAGTTCCCTATCAGGGCGACTCAGAAGATTACGCCTACGTCACAATGTATGTCAGCAAAGAAAAATCGATACATTATATCAAATCTTAATATTTTTGATAGGTGATGATGGTAGCTTGCACTGTCTGTTGAGTGGATTTATATTGTTCTGCCAGTTTCTAATTCCACATATTTCAAAATGTTGTTTACCTTCCAATCTGATATCAATCAATATTTGTAAGAGAGGAATTTTGCAAAAGGGAACGGATGCTGCTAGCATCAATTTACCATCGTCTAAGAATCAGTAGCATACGGTCGAACAAAATACACATAGCACTCCTTAATGGGGTGAAAAAAATTGTAGAAGGCAATATGGTTTTTACAGAAATTTGCATAAAATTTTGCGTATACCTACCCCAATTTGAAATATGTTGCAGACTTTATGCCTAAATTATTAAAATTTAAAAAATTTGCATATACTCGTATGTATGTATAAACTCATACTGCTGGGAATAATGATTACGTGTTCCTTTTATTATGGTTTGCTAAAATGCATTTAATAAGGTTATTTTGAATAAGGAGTAGTTACTTTGGATGCGAACAATTTCACTTCATACACAAAAGACGAATAACAAGTTCATTTCCCTGATTGTGCAGAGCCAAGCCAGGTCAGGTGTTTTATTCTTTCCAGATTCCAGGTAAAGCGAAAGAAACTCCCAGATGTACAGCGTTACATAAAAGTGCTGAAGTCGCTTCCTAAATGGAGTGTCTTCTCCTGTTCTAAAGACGAAACTTTGTATTCACAAACATCCAGAAGCTTAACCCAGTTTTCAAAGTGGTCATCGTTGTTGGTAAGGGGATTTTAATTCCAGGAAATACCGCCTGATGTAATCCTTAACAATAAATGCAAACATATATCTGCTTTGGAATTGTCAAAATGTGGTCATGTCAAACAATATCAACAATTTTTATGGTGAATATTATGGTTATTACTCGATAAGTTGAAAAATGTTTTTCGTTTGGAAATATTATATTTTTATTATATTTGTAGAAGTGGGGTATCAGATTAGGTATCTTACTAAGCTTATGCAGGCTTAATTAAAAACAAATTAAACTATGTAATTTAAAAATTTTAAAATTTATTAACTTCATTTGTTAACATGCGTTTTTAAAAATGCAATTTTCAAATTCAGACCTCAATCAAATGGGTGGTAATAAAACAGATTTTAAATATTGAGATCTATTTATATAGTTTTCAAGAAACTTTCCGGTAAAAAAACATTTTTTGAAACACAGAAAATTCATAAATAAAAAAACTTTTCAAAAAAAAATTAAGAAAAACTATATGTTCGATCCGGTTTTTTGATATTTGAGTACTAACCCTGCATAATTGGTTTACTTTAAAAAAACAAAAATTTGCATAAAAACAAATGTATAGCTTATGAGATAAGCACAGAAAGAATAAAATTTATTATATTTTAATTTCCCGATATATTTTTAAATTCCGCAGGAAAATTAATTTTTCGAATTAAAGCCCACTTAAAAAGTAATCGCTGATGTAAAAATTATTTCTGATGGAAAAAAATTAATCAATAATAAGTACATATTATGTCAGAAATATTCGGAAGGATGAATAATGAATTTGCATAACAAATTAACGAAATGATAGAAAATGAAACATTAAAATCCTACACATTTAAATTTTCAAGATTTTGTAGGTTCAGTTTAAAGGACACTCAAAGGATCATTATCATAGTATTAAAAGTTATTTCATGACTCATTTAACATGTATACATAACTCCGAAGGCAGAATATGATAATTAAATCAGTTTCTTAAGTGTAAAAGCTCCGAAACACCCAAAATCCAGGAAATTTCTCTATAGCAACATTAATGAGCTCCGAGGTTTTGAATTTATAGCAACAGCATAGACCTACGAATGAATTCAAAATGAAGCGACAAATCTGTGGAAAATTTATGTTTTGCGCTTCCTCAAATTTATTACAGAAATGCGTATAAAATCGCAAAATCTGGAAATTCTTGTCGCGTCAGCAGTAAAATGGGCGAAAATATGCGTAGGTTCCTAAAATCCGTATCATTACAAATACTAAATTTATTTATCGTAAAATTATTCTAAGATGTAAAGTTACGAAACCTAATTTACATAGTTGATAAAAATCCCAATAGTAGATATATATATTTATTTTTCTCTATAATTCAATCAGAGTGAGCCTTAAAAGAAAAATCCTTCAAAGAAAACCTGTCTTGAAAGTTCTGCAGTAATTTCTCATTTTGGGCTAAAATATCAACCCTAAATCTATGGCGTGCTGAGAAAAAATTATTGCCCTTAGGGGTGCTAACAGAAGAGATCCGTCCACTTCATTCATGAATAAGCGGAGGCGTTAAGGGAGGAAAATGGCAGAAATTTAAGTTTAATGTCAAAAGAACCCTCGAGTTTGTCTCGCACGGCCCTTGAGCCTTTGAAGAAAGATTTTGATAGCACATGCCTTCCGAAGATGTCGTCGTTGCTATAGAAATCACATAAATAGCGTGCGACGATACAGTCAAGTAAATAAAAAGTAACCTTCGGCAGTGGCCTGTGATGTCTGGCAGCCGCCCCCGAAGGGGTGTATCGATTCGACTCCTCCCTCTCCATTACATAATGAGCAAACAAAAGCTTGATTTCATCATAAATTAAACACTGTTAATAATTGCGAAAATTAATCTTTCAAATTAATCTCGGAATTTTCTCCAAGTATACAAGAAACACTTACTTACAAGGCGGTACCTGACATCCTTTCTGCAATTTTTCTGAAGACTTTTTGTTTTTCCCCTCTTGAGGAAAGTGTCCTGGCAATTACGTAGTTAAAAGTTTTTTTACTAAAAGAAACAACTTTGTTGCAGAAGAGATAAATATGAAGGTATGCGGAGAACTGAATTTTTAATCTTATTCTGCCCCAAATATACTTGCATTATTTATTTGCACAAGGGAGCGCAGTTAAAACTAAATGAGATGAAAAACGAGTAACTAAGGGACACAGGATTTCATAAAATATTCTGATCCTTAAAAGTTGTCTAAGAAGAAGAAGTTGTATATATGATTAATAAAACTAAGTGAGATGAAAAATACTAAGTTTTCGTGGAAGTTTAATTCTTGAAGTTGATTATTTTATATTTTATTGATTAATGCAATATATAAAATATGTATAATATACAATATAATATTATGTAATCTGTGACAGATATTTGTATATAAAATGTTGGTGAAATATTTTAAATAGATCAGTCATAGACCCACTATTTTTAATTTGTATCATTACTTCACCAACACGAAGTCAATATAGCACAAATCTTATCACAACTACAAATACCAAATACAAACCTCGCAAAATAAATTACTAGCCACTTTTTAAGTAGGTATATGTACATGCCTATCGTTAGCATTATTATGATAAATAGTCTCCCAAAAATTCTTTAGGAAAATAACTCAATTTAGTCCTCATAATTTTGAATACCTACTCAAAATTAAGTATTTATAAACATCCCGTCAGTTTTTCGTATTTTGCGTGCGAAAGGTATGTAAATTGTTCTCTGCCACTCAAAAGGTCAATTTAGAGTAAGGTGAAAGCAGAGATTTAAAATAAGCGTTTTAGCAGCTTCACGTTATATTTGCCACCCACTCTAAGAGACCTAGATTCGCATTAAGGGCAGACCAGATTCGCTTTTACGATCGAAATTTATGTTACAGAACCATGCCGCACGCTTCATTCGTCAACATAGGCGCAAAGTTTTATGCTCGTCGCTGAACGACTTGAAAATAAAAGAGCCCCACGCGCCATTAAAGTACTTAGGCAATACTAAACTTTCACTCGGGCACATGATATAAATGATAAATGATATATGATGTATGATTGCTCATTATGCACAGATAGCAGCACAATGTTATGCTTTTAACAAATATGTGACGATGGTGTGAAGTAGTTAAATGTGCATTAGAACCTCTTTACGTGCACACACATTTTGCGCAGTCGACGAGACAAGAAGAGCACCCACGAGTCACTACAGCTTCACTTGATCCCTCAAGTACCAGCGAAACTTTTCACCCTAAATGGAATCGAGCAGTGTGCTCTAATAGCTGTTGAGGAGAATTATCAGAAATTAAAGTCCTTTTTGTAATTCCCAAATGACTCAAGATGTTTAACTTGTGCAGTTGATATTACATCTTAAAGTTTTATTCAGAAGGTAATATCTGCTGAAGCGCTGTGTTACCTCTCATTGCTATAATCTTCAAAAATTAGTATTCTATTTTTAATAGTTTTAAATCATTCAGTCAGGTCTTTAATTTATTTACATTTTATATTAGCTACTACAAATACGAAATGAAACACTAAATAACTTTTTTATAATATACTCGTACTCACTTTTCACAAAAAAACAAATAGTACTGCACTCTCAGAAGTTGTTTTGGCAAATAAAACTACAACTGCTACAACATGTCTTATCATTTTTATATTACTTGTTTTTATATTTGTTTGAAAAATTTAACTTTTTCTTTATTATTCCTACGAACAGCACCAACGTTAACCATTTTTCTGATTTTTAGAAGTTAACTTTGAGTTTGTGCTAAGTTCTACTTAAATCGGCAAAAATCATACCATTATTGGAAACACAGAAAAACATTAATAACACAATTCTTCGAATAGAACAGAATGCATTTATTTACCATAAACATTATCTAATTTACGTGTATTCATGTAAAAATATATTGCAAAAATATCCAAGATAGCAAAATACTTTAGGCTAATCAAAATTGTGCTCCTGACCTGCCAAAGTTTATAAGATATACATATTACACTTTACATTGTTCTTTGTATATATGTAGGTAGTCCATAAATTTCTTTCCAATCGCACTTCACAGTGATATCATACTTTACACCTTCTTCTCCTTGACACCATAGCAAATCAGAATTACAAGGCACTACGTTACCGTTGAAAATATTTATTGTACAAATCTCATAACATCCAAACTCAATCATAAAATGAATCCAAGAAACGAATTGATATAGTTTAGTGAACAAATCTTTCAATATTATGAATTTACGTCACTTATACTCACATAAAGGTACAAAAACGTCTATAGTAGCATTGACCGGGAATCTACATGATAAGAAATAGCTAAGAATTTACGCACATACTTACCGAAATTTGTAGGGTTCGATATGCGACCGCACTTCTTGTTACCTTACTGGCATTTGCATAAATTCAATTTCACGATAATAGTGGCTGTACACCTAAAATAGGGAAGCTATACACAACCTGTTGCATTAGTGCGACAACATTTGCCAACAAGTTTACGGGTTTATGAAAGTGCTTTCCGTCATCCTAAGTTAAGTGGATTTCTAATTAATTCAACACCTCAATATGCTGACTCTGTTGGTCTGTATGAACTTAGCTTTCCCTTCTGGTTATTTGGGTTCCTTTTGTGGTTATTGATCAAAAGGGAAGTTAGTTAAGGGTCACGGTCATTCGATTACGGAATGGTAAAAAGACCTAATTTGTATATCTCTGTTCTTTCTTTTGACATCACTCCTTCAATGCTATCGTAATAACTTTAATCACATTTCTGCTACTAAATACGTATTGTGTTTCGAACATTTACACTCTTGTAAAATACCTAATACAATGTTATTGCTTTTAAAACAATTTCACTGAACTCAATACAAGATCTCACTAAATATATTATGTTATTTATCAGTGTTTAAAATGTTTAACGACAAACAATGCTACAAAGAGACAATTTAGTATGAGATAATACAATTAGGTCGTCATATAGACCACTTTTATTACCTCTTAATTAAAGTGTAATACCTGTTACCAGCACCTCGATTAATTTAAGCAAACTGATGCCTGCTATATGAAATTTTGTAGCACTCATCCTTTCCTTCCTGTGTGGAAGCTTAAATTGATTTATGGCATGATGGTGCAAACGTCCTTTGAATGAATCATAAGCTTATTAATAAATAAAAACCATCCGAGAGAAACCAGAATGCAATTAATTCGCTAACAAAAATCATAGCGATAAATAAAATGGAATTTCATTTTTCTTATTATTATTTTTTGCATTCATTTTCAGATGGCTGGCGGTGGTGATCCAAAATGGCAAAAAGATGCAGCAGATCAAAATTTTGATTATATGTTTAAACTGTTGATTATCGGAAATTCTAGTGTTGGAAAAACAAGTTTTCTTTTTCGATATGCCGACGATTCATTTACATCAGCCTTTGTATCAACAGTGGGTATCGACTTTAAGGTGAAAACAGTCTTCCGCCACGATAAAAGAGTAAAACTTCAAATATGGGTAAGTTTAAAATGTATTTTAATATTAATTGTTATCTGTAAGAATTTAAGTGTCGCTCGTCTATTTCGTTTTAATAAAGTTATAACGTAGTTGTAAATCGAAAATCATAAAAATGACAAATTAAAAGTCTACATACTCCTATAATTCAAATTTCCATATCGCCACATTGCAATGTGCGACAAAACGAGAGTATCTTTTAATACACAAATGTTATTAAATATGAAAAGAAATTAAGAATATTTAACGAAGAGATAGCTCCAAGGGAATGGAATCACTGTATTTAATTTCTTTCAGAAGGATAAATAAAACAAAAAATCAATTTCACTTCTTTTCAGGACACAGCTGGCCAGGAAAGATATAGGACAATCACAACAGCATACTACAGAGGCGCAATGGGTTTCATTCTTATGTACGACATAACCAATGAGGAAAGCTTCAATTCTGTTCAAGACTGGTAAATGGAAAATTCTTAAAATAGAAGCAATTTACCCATTATTTCAAAGACTCCAATCATCGTTATCAAATCAATACACATCTTCTCTTTTCATAGCAGAATTTAACTGCGATTCATTCTTCAGTATATCTTTCAAGTTGGAACAAAATCTTTAACTTTTATGCTTACTTAAAGTCACTGTTTAAAAATCAATTTATATATTTTTTAAAACAAGTCTTACGTCACTTTAAATTAATTTACGTAAGAATGAAATTATAATTATAGTATAAGAAAAAAGAAATGTGTTAGAACAGAAGATAGTTTTTAAATATTCACATTCTTGTTCTAAAATTAAAAATATTTAAAAACGTTTATTATATTTATAAATAAATATTTATAGTGGACTCTTTCCATTTTAGGGTAACTCAAATTAAGACATATTCATGGGACAACGCACAAGTAATTCTAGTTGGAAATAAGTGTGACATGGAAGACGAACGTGTCATTTCTTTCGAGCGTGGCAAGCAATTAGCCGATCAATTAGGTGTCGAATTCTTCGAGACATCTGCGAAGGAAAATGTCAACGTTAAGGTGAGTACTATTATCTGTTTTAATTTTCTTAAAATTGCATATTCATAAATGTTATTGTGTATTACTTAGGCTGTGTTTGAGCGACTAGTCGATATCATTTGTGACAAGATGTCGGAAAGTTTAGACTCAGATCCAACGCTGGTTGCAGGCGGCCCGAAAGGTCAACGATTAACAGACCAACCTCAGGGTACACCCAATGCCAACTGCAATTGTTAAAAATAATTTATTTTTCGTTTTTACTGTAATTACGAGTTCATTAGAGTTATTTTGTCATGTTAAAAACATAACTACGGTTTACTCCGAAAGGGTTCATATTTCCCAAACTTTGTCACCCTTTTATTTTGTCCCCATTGAACGACTAAATGTTTCATGCCTACCTTAAATGCTAGATGTTTCAGCAACTTAGTATGTGTGTAAACTTATCACAATAAACTGAATGTTTGAAAGAATATTACACAGAAACATATAAATCAGAAGGAAATTGCATACGATTAACGCGATACTAATTATTGTAGACAATAAATATTCGAAATATCTGTATAAATGGCACTGGTGGAGAAGAGAAATGTTGCTTAACACTTGTGTTTTAATTAGTAATCCATTTTTTATTATTACCAACATACTTAAGGTACATTGCAGTTGTATTTGTGATTTACCTAAAAAATTGGAAGACATATTCACTGCAGTGTAATATAAAATAGCTATAAATTTGCGAGACTTTTTGGATTTATCATTTAATCGGAATATTTAGTCTCCGGTTTTAGCTGATAGTGATAAATCTTAAAATTGTTCGTTAAATTTTAAATTATTCTTTAACTTAAGACTTGATCCAATCAGGTTTCTTAATTATCTGCTAGTGGCTAATTTGGATTTTTTGGAAATAAATTTATGAAACAAAAGTTAAATTTTCTTTTCTTTAAAAACTAAAACGGTAATGTTATTTTTGAAAAAGGCAAATGTTAACTATTTATTGTATGATAAGAATAGTAATGAACTGAAGAAATGAGATAGAGTGAAAAATTTCTTTGTGTCTTGAAATAACCTAAGTGGAATTGAAATGGAGCCCTAGATATGCATTTGCATAGTTTTTAAATTATCGTGATTTAAAACGAATTCATTTAAATCAATTAACTTTTCTGAAAAATTTTTGTTTGGTACTCATAAATATTTTCCCTTATGTAATCATTCTCTTTCCCAAATTTTTCATTCGGATGGATTTAATTTATTATATGGACAAAAATGAAGGTTCCTACCCTTTTAGTGTTGCCTCTACTCATTGCTGTATTCATTTCATATCTGAAACTACGCTTTGTCTAAATACGTACATTTCTACCGACACTGAAGATTCTAAACGTATAATTTTAAAACTAAATTTAATAATGATAAACTTAACTAAAAAATATATAACTATATTTTGTCAGGCATAAATCAAAAAATTATTTCTTGGGCCTACGCGTACAAGGACGATTTAAATTACCCAGAACTTAAATTTTCTTAGACAGTAACAAACTCAGTATAACAGACTGAGGAAGATTCTTCTCACGGTTTATGATGCAAGAACATAATATTTCGTAAAATCTGTTTCCAATATGACTGCCCAATTTTTGATACTCGTAACATCAAAGAAGACCATCTTAAACATTTTGGGTACATGATTTGTAGATTTTGCGGTAAATATTTTGAGTGCACTTTGTTTTATTATAAGAAGACTGTGCAACAGAATCCGAAGAATTAAAACATTTAATTGTTATAAAATAAGGAATTATTTTATCATAGCAAAACACTCTCACTCCAATTATTTCATCCCTCCATCGTTTTTCCGTCGAAGACTTAACGTTCAAAAACGTTTGAGTAATATTTGTTTAATATATTGATGTAGAAACATTGTGTTCTTATTTCTGTATTTCTAGAAAAGAGAACAAGAGGAATTATTAATCAGTAACTCAATGAAAAGCTCGAAATAACTACTAATACATTTGGCTTAAACTCGTTCATAGTCGTTATTGGCGTGTTGTTCATTGCAAACGATTTATTGTCGGAATTAATTTACCACAATAAATTGGGATGGAGCTCATTGGTTCCACTTCAAATTTATAGTAATTGTAAATTTGTTGACGAAATATGTATAGGTTGCTAAAAATTAACAATTAGTTTTACAGTTGAAAGACTATAAGCTTCAAAATTATATTATTAAATACGATGTTATCAACTACAGCAATTCGCCACCACCTTTAATCTGTATAAGAACTTAAATATAAAGTATTTAAATTAAAAACACATCAAAAGAAAAACAATGCCCCCATTTGATTGTACATAAATACATAGTAATAGAGTAGAAGCGAAAAAGAAACTAATGAACTCGAAAATTTCAACATACCATTAGTTGAAGAAGTCAAAATATTTTTTCAGAATATGTTCTACAATACAAACAGATAAATCTTACGAGAGCTCTTAAGTGTTCTAAATTTGTATTAATTAAATGAATGAAAAACCAAAACTCAAAATGTATTCGTGAAGTAAGAATTAGTGAAATGGAAGAGCTTTTCGGTATTACTTTTCCTCTCTTTATTCGCTCTAAAGGTTGTTAACATTAGAAATTTCAGAAATTGTCATTTGATGCACAAATGAAGGACAAAACATTAGTTAACTAAAAAAAACAGGATTTCCCAAATATCTATAGTTTAGTCTATTTCCACAAATCTAATTATTTAACCCAAAACGAAAATTCGGATGTTAGTAGTAAAAAACAAAGCACAGATAGTGTTTCTTAAGAAATAACATTCTCTTCTATATCATGGCTTTTCAATTTCAAAGGAAATTATGTAGATGCAGGCAGCAATGCAAGATCACTCAAATAAGATAAAACATTAAGAACAGACTGACACTTTATCGTAACACCTAAATACTTGTATTTTCAAGCTCATTATCGTTTCGTAATGAAAAACGTATTTTGTCAATAGATAGTATGGATTGTTATATAAAATAAAAACAAGGTATAAAAATCAGAATTAACAAATTTAAGGAGTTGTATATACAATGTAATGTACTCTGTAAAGAGGAAAGTAAGAAATTATATAAAGTAAAATGTAAAAGGTTAAATAAAACAATGGTCAAGGTATATTTTAACTTGCATATCTGTATGAAATGCACTTATAAAGGCGATAATATTTAAATTGTACTGACGTATGTATGTATGGTGTTTGATTCTGTTAATTTAATTATGTTACATCATGACAAAGTGTTAATTAGCAAAACTTTAGCATATTAATGATAAATTTAGAATTAATACGTGTATAACCGGCGCACACATCGAGTTTTAGCTGTTGTTCCATGGAAATTTCCTACACCATTGAATATACCTTCCCTGTAAGAATATATTTTTAATGCTGATTACATTCCTTTATATGTATTTTTATTTGGATGCAGGCAGTTGTTGGTGAAAATTAAACGAACTTTGGTGGTATTAACTGTGAGAGATCTAATGTTGTATAATAAAGCCTTCACACATATTCTTAAAGTTTAAAATTTAACGAATATACATATGACAAAAAAAAACAAATTTATAACATACAAAACTGAAATGTTACAACATAAGTGGTATTCTTTAAAACAAGCCTGGGTGTACTTTTTACACGAGAAACGCCCCATTCATGATTTTTTGCATTTAAAATAAAAAATTTGTGAAACTTTACTTAAGTGATTGTTGCAATATATTTAAGTAGATCTGAGGCCTTGCCGTAGTATTCTTAAATGATTTCAAAAACGTAAAGTGTGTTAATTGATAGGGAGACGCAAGAAAACTTGTTCAAATCAAAAGAAATTTATTTTGCTCTCTTATAAAATCATCTGTGGAAAGCACTGCTGTAATTTCATCAGAAGATATTTCGTCAATTATTGTATAATCACATGATATGACAACATTCCAAGTCTAGGTCCAATTCAAGATGATTGATTACAACAATTTTAATTGTTAATACAAATAAAATAAAATACTTCGACGTCCAGATTTAAATTTCATTTCAAACTTGAGTCCCGAATTTTTTTAGGAACAACTTATCCGACACATCAACTTATGATTTGAAATTCATTAAGATTTAGTGGAATCATTTGGTCTTCCATCACTGTGGACGACTGCACTGCACAAACTTCTTAAAATACCCAAGCGGACAAAATAATTTCAAAAATTTAATTGAAATAATACGCTATTTATAAAGAGAACTAATCGAGTTTCGCTATTTGTATATATACATACTATTTTGTAAATATAAAGCAAAAAGATTTTTGGACTTTCATATATCACGGATTCAGAGGAATATTTTAGTGTCTCAATACGAGGGAACAACTGAAGTACAGAGTTAGGTAGCGAAGCTTTCTCGAAATAGGAACAAAAACAAAAACAAATATAATAACAAAATTGCACTGTATCTATTTTAAATCCAAGTTTTGAAACTGTCCTCTACTACTTCTAATTGTCAATCACTTAGTTTTAACTGTCTTATACAACTTCACAGAAAATACAAATAATGTACCTCTTTTTAGAATTATTTAAAATTGTAGCAAAAGTCTTCTGTCTTTCTACAATATTTTATTGCAGCTCTTGGCACCACAACTTCTACTACAATTAAAAAAAGTTCAAAAAAAGGAAATGATTACAATTTTTCATCTCTTCTATAGTTAGAGTAGAACATGCAATTATATCCAATTTACGAAAAATATTTATTTCTAATATAATTATTTTAATTATAATAATTATTACAATCGTTTCTCGGTCTTTTTCTCCGTTTTATTCATTTCTTTAAATATGTTTAAAACTACCTTGATTTATGTCAACATGCGTGAAAATTCTGCAAGTTGTACCACCACTTCAGAACACTTAAGGAAATGGGATAGAATCAATGACCCAAAACTGAGAATTTAATTTGATCTTATTATAACTAAATTTTGATTTTGGTACTCAAAAATACAATACCCAACTCTTGTTGTAAATACTTGAAACTGAGCAGTTGTCATTTAAGTCTTAATTTCAATAAGAAGTTCAAATATTAGGTTGTTCGATATCGAATCAAAACTTAAATTCATATGTCGCAGATAGACGAATTCATAATTATTTTCCAATATAATTTCAATCTAGAGAAACCACTTTAACCTTCATCCAATTGTATCCAGGTATTGACTGAAATTTAAAGAAAACTGTGCAACTAAAATTTATAGGCATAATAAAAATTTATTTGAATGGAAACTGAAAGTTAAACATGTATGTTAAAGTTGCAGTAATATTAGACAGCTTAATGTCCAACATTAAAAAATTTCCAGTTTCGTACTGAAAACTGATAAATTCTAGATGGGGAAAAACATTTCTCATTTTTTTAATTGATGTCTGCACAAACGAGTAAAACATACACTGTGCAATTTCCCATTCAAAGAAATATAAATGAATAATCAATTATTAATTAAATTGTCGACATTAAAATACCCTCTTTAAAATTCGGTTTCAATTTCACTTCTTAAACTATGAAATTTAATACTTTTACTTTACTTTCATGGAAACTACTAAAAATATCTAAATGTACCTATATCTTGTAATACGTTATCAATAATGGGTGTGCTTGAATTCAATAATAACTATAACTATTCTTTTAAAATAAATTTCTTTCAGCATTCCGCTACCAATATTGAATGTTGTGCGAGTATTTCAATTTCAAATGCTGAACTAATTTAACTACTTTCTTTCTAAATTGCTGCTGAAAGTCAAAATGTTTCAACGAAGGAAATCAACGTGTTCAAAAGTATGCAAAGATTACCCAATTTAAATGTCTCCAAAAGTACGAGTATGTAATCATGCTTATTTTATGTATGTATATTCGCATTTATAAAAACTTCATTGAATGTGCTTTGTTGCAATAAGCCAAAGTTCTGTAGCATAAAAAATTACTTGCTGATAAATAAAAATTACTTTGTTTTAAGTTATCTAGTTGATTTTAAAATTAAAACAAAGTAAACAAATATTGCAAACATTGAGCCTTTGTGTTACGTTGAAATTGTTATAACTATTTTCAAGAGTTACTTAAAATCGTTATCTAAAAATAGCATTAAATATATTCAATGTAGGGTATACTGTCAATTCAAGAATTGACGGACAAGTGTAACAACAAACTATTAAATGAAAGAGTATAGTACCTATAATAATTTAATTATAAACATATTTTATAGATGGATGCAAAAAAAATGTATTTTAGTGAAGTTTAAAAACAAATCCCCACCATAGATGGAATATGACGTCATAATGAACGCTATAATTATATATGCAAGAATTGCGTTTCAAAAGTTTTTGTGTTCAAACCTCAAGTGGATAATGAGTATTAATGAAAAGATCTGATGTGAAAGAAATAACATAAAAATATTCAAACAATTTAATCAGGAACAGAACAGTCAAACATTTTTCAATTCTTTTTAATATACATACATGCATTGACTTTTGAATATAAATTCAGCATATTATATACACACTAATTGTAAGAAAATACAGAAATATGTTCGCAAAAACGACTAAAGGCATTTTCATTACCTCCCTAATTTTCCTGATTAACATAATTTCAGAATGGTTTGAAATAGATCGGCATAAATGATATTTGTAAAGACACATTTACAATGACGTCGAAAAATTCTGTCAAATTTGATTTTTATTAATATAATTGTTTATTATATTATATATTCATATACAATTTTTTATTAAATTAATTTTGTCTCGATGAACGTGCTTATGAAATTTCAAAATTCTATTTTATTACTAAATAAAACATTTATGTTATTGATGTGTGATTTACTACATAACATAAAGTCAAGAAAAACAGTAGCCTCATTTTACAAATTACATTTATTTTCCATGTATATATAATATACAAATATAGAAAATCAAAACAAATAAAATATAAACCTTAAGCTAAAGTTACTTTTAAATCACAACAAAAGACGGATTTCAAATAAAATTACTGAAAAAGAGATCTCAAAGAAGTTGTCATTAAATGTGATCAAAATATCAGCAATTAAAGATACAATTATATGACCAGTCTTTTAAATAAATCGAAATCTATTCTGTATTGCGAATTGTTAAATATTTTTTCATTAAAATGATTCACCCTATTATTTATATTATACTCTTTAACTATTGGATTTTGTACGTTCGATTATTTCGTATGTCCTCGATTCGATGGTTCACTTTTTTGCTATGGAATGTACATACATATATTATAAAATTTGTGTCTTTCATTACATTTATAATAAACTCTTCGCAAGGATAAAATCGAACACAAAAGTCGATTGTAGTATTTTTGCACTACGTCTTACGTGGTTTCTTTAAGAAATATATTTACATATTTCCTTAAAAAGCTCAAATTATATCAGGCACTCATTTATACAAAATAAGTTAATTCGCTTTAAATCGCAAAATGTATTTTAAGCAAATAACAATCTAAGAAATATAAACTAATAAAAAAAATAAGTTATATTCTTTCGGATAAGAAAGCAAAAGAACAAAGTGATACAAACATTTTCCTTAAAACATTCTTGCCCAAACCAGCAAAATAAATTCAATTAAAATTGCTAAAAATGTATGAAAGCTACACTTATATTATTAAATCCAGGCTTTAGCCCAAGGTCAGCTGAATATGTATAGTTGCATCAGATAATAGTCCTCGTGTCATCCTATGATTTATGCGTAAAAACGTCTTAAACTAAAACACTACAAGTTAATACACCATAAAAAATGCTGTGTAAATGCTTTGCTCTATGTACAATCAACGTATAAATGGCAGATGATTTAAATAAGTTACAAATGTCAGTTGCAATAATTTACTTAAAATTACGATACAAAGTACAAAATTTTTAATATCAGTCGAAAAATTGTCTCACAAATAAAATCGGCCTATGGCTTTCCCATTTCTTTTAAAAGCTATAAAAATTCAAAGCCAAGTACTTTGGGCGTTCGCGATGTAATCTTCTTTTGTGACAAAATGATGTTTTAGATTTTGCTTTCGATAGTTTTTACTAGTAAAAGAAGTTAGAGTCATACTGTTGTTTCGTCGTCGTCAATATTCTTCCTGTAAATAAATTATAGGAATTATTAAATATTTCGCACGGAATTTGTTCTTTCTATATTCAAGCTGTAAGTACAACAAAACATAAATAAGAACGCACGACGTTAAATAAATACTAATAAATTTGTTTATACGTTTTGTGCAAATTTACTGATTTTATTTATAGATAGCTTCACAAGCAATCGGCAGAAAATACGCAACTGTCTACTTGATACAAAATATATTTTAAAAAAATGTTTTACTTCAAACAGGCAATCATTTCAAAGTTGGAAAATAATAAATTTACATGCAATTCTTCAAGCACACAATTAAGAAAAACAATCTCAGACAAATTGAAAATAATCTCTTTCATTTTTGGGGACATTTATGTATGTCCTTTTTCAATATTATTTTGAATTCGGCAATGTTTATCGCAAGATATTTAAAAACTGTTAAGAACAAGTCAAATATAATCACTTTTGAAACTCGAAAACATATTTTTAAAAAATGTTGGTACAAGCAACCATTGTTACAACAATTTGGTATGAAATTAAGACCATACTTTTAAAACCTGCAAAACAAAATATTGCATACTGGAAAAACAATTAAGGATGCTACAAGTTTCTAAACTACCAAAATAAAACTATTAGGAAATGTGGATAACTAAGAAAGTAACTCAAACTCTCAAACGGCAAGAAGACTGGCAAGGCCATTCTCAAGGTTACCTCTGATCTGTTCGCGTTTAAATGTTCAGTACCAATGGACAGATAGAAATAAATAGAAAAAATCAAATTAGATTTTTTTTAGTCGTTCCCAACACCATCTGTATATCGAGAAAAGAAGATTAGAAATAAATTAAGACGAGCAGCATAAAAATGTGTCTTGTGTTGTTCGATTTTGCATAACTTACTCGCTGGTGTCCGTAATGCTGGTAAGGGGCGCCAGTGGCTGCATCGGTGGTATGCTGGGGGGCGACGAGGCCCGTGACCCGTGTCGAGAGGACATCCGACTAGAAATTACTCCGGGGTTATTAACGTCGTTAACTAAATGGTGGTTAGAATTTCGCGAAAGGGAACTAGGGAGGTGGTCCTCCTCGGCAGTGTAAGGGAAGTGATATCCGTTCTTGTCGGAGCCTTCTGACATGCGGTCCGAGTGATAGTCCAGATGCCTTTGTGGATTCTGTTGGCTTTGTTGATAGTCGTTTTTGAGCAGGGAGTGGACACTGTGGACCGAGTCATTGTAAAGGGGTGGTGACTTCAGGGTGTAGTGGCTTTCGCGGGGGTTGTAGATGTCCGAGGGGATTCGCTCCTTCGAAATGTACGGGGAGTCAGTCTTTGTGCCCATGTATCCTATGGGACGTTGCTTGTCATACAGTGGCTCCTTTAAGTAAGGACTTTCGTGGTAGGCTCTCAAGTGGTTAATTACTTGAGTGCTACCATAGTCCTTTTCACTCCCGTAGTGTGTTGGCTTGTAAGTAACCGGGGACTCAAATTGCCCATAATTTTCTTGATAATCTTTTCGCCTTCCATAAAGACTTTCCCTTTCAGCATCGTAAGTGTTGTCATTTCGCACATTTTGAATATTTTCTAGAATGGATGGTGGCATGTTTATTTTATTCTGATGCTGATGCAAATATGAAGTATCAGTCAAGTCTGGATTTGGTAATGGATTTGGCGAATTAGTTTTGTGAGAATGAATCTCATTGTCAGATCCAGTATCTTGTGACCAACGTCCAACATTCGCTGGAGATGGTAAATACGCGTCCGGTAACTGACTTGACCATCTTGGAGCATACACTGGTTTATTGACACTTGGAAATAGTTGAGGGCTTTGAACCACATTCAGTTCAGGTGGAGTTGTCGCTTGAACATGCTCAGTTATATTTGGAAGGTACGAGGGTACTGCACTCACTCCTGCACTTCGGTGGGTACTTGAATTTCGTCCAACTCTAGACTCGTCATCATCACTCGAGTGGCTGCTT
Organism: Tolmerus cingulatus; assembly: GCA_959613345.1. Taxonomy (NCBI): domain Eukaryota; kingdom Metazoa; phylum Arthropoda; class Insecta; order Diptera; family Asilidae; genus Tolmerus; species Tolmerus cingulatus. The sequence continues at coordinate 6,819,459 of OY390708.1, forward strand.
GCTAACTCTAAGCTACGACCGTCAGTTTCCGAACCCGAATCTGAATCTTTTCTGTGCCGACGTTGTTTTTCTGATGGAAGATTTAAATTAAATTAATTAATTTAAATTTAAATTTTGAATACCTTCTCGTCTATTTTCATAACCCCTAACGTAACTTGGTGCTTCACTGGCTGAATTGTAGTTTGATGTTGAAGTTGAGGTATGTCTTAATTGGCCATCACTTCTGAAATGAAATAAATAGTTGATTTCTCTCAAATGTGTTTTTGAAATAACCTATGACATTTTTTTAAACCAAAACTTTAGTACGTACTATATTAAAAATTTTAACTACATAAAAAAATTTTTATTTTGACTTATATAATATTCGTCATTTCTTTTTATTTGTATTTATTTTAATCTTCTGTTTTCCTTTAACTTTATTTCTGTTATCATCTAAAAACGGAGTGCATATGAATTCAATTTATTTAGTGTTAACAAAAATTGTTTTTTACTTTGTTTTTGCATTTTCAATATGTTGTAATAGCAGAAGAATTTTTAAAGTCACTTTCAAATCTGCTATTCAAAGTTATAATGTCCAAACTGGGCACAATACAAAAGGCACCATTAAAATTTCTTATTTTTATGTTTTGAAAAAACTATAATAAATAATTATAATTAATATAACACAATACACATACAACGCACCTGTAAGGGCTAGAGCTTGTTTTGGCCGTACTCCTGGAGGTGGTGCTAGATGCACTGATGCCAATATTTCTACGAGCTGTGTCATAACCAGCTAAAAAGTTACTTCCCCTGCCGGCGTTAACGTTGTGTGAGCTGTTGCTTGCTACCAAAGACGAGTCCAGAAGAGGAACCTTTCGACCCATGCACCTTAAGAACGTCCTCTGGAGGTTCTCCCTCACCCTTTTGTTGATGATGCAATACCCAACGAGGCAAAAGACGGCATGGAGCACTATTATTCCGGAAAGCAGGACACTCAATAGTTGGGAATTATCTGATGCAGCGAGTACGGCAAGGACCCACATTACTCCCATCAGAGGCAACGATACAACCGATAGCCACAAGAGCGTCCGAAGGTTTCCAAAGCCCAGGACGTGGTCCTTCAATGTGAATGCGGCTTTGACCGAGACAAAAAGGATGAGAAGATTGATGACCGACATTCCTGCTATCGGGCCAACAAGCCACCAAACAACAGGCTCGTATACTGAAAGCCAACAGCTGGAAGATAGAAATAGAATTATTACAAATAAGTGAGATAACTATCCACTAGCTAAATAATTTCGTGGAAATCTTTTTCTTTGACTATCTGATTTATTTATTCATTTATTTCGTAACTTTCCTCAGTGGAATAGAAAAACCACAAAAAGCCTGCTAATCAGATAACACTTATATGTTAGTCCTACCTGAAACTAGCCTAAACGGTTTTTTGCTGAGGAAGGTTTAGATTAGGATTAATTTGGTGAATGTTGTCATAAGTCGTCACGCAACATAGTAATAAAAAAACTTAAACAGTCTGCTGATATATCGACTTTTTGGATATAATCTAGTAACTAAAATTAATAAGCACATTCCTGTGGAAGAACAATATACAAATAGTTGTTTATAAAATAATAAAATAAGAACAAACCGAACTAAATAAATCCATTTTAATAACAAGAAGCAGTTTTAAAAATCGTTGCCAGTAAAATCGAATTTATAATATTAGAATTGGAAGTTGACATTTTATAAATTCAAGTTTTCAATTATAAGATTAAATACGCTTCATGTATATATGTACAAAACTAAACTTTAATTTTTAATATTGCTTTAATCTAAACTGAAATTTTTATAAAACTCATACTATTTATTGGGGAATACAATTATTTACAGGAGCAAAATCAAGAATAGTTTTTTAATCCCTAAATAGTATATAATGTACAAATAAGTAAAATAGTTATCCAAAATTATTTTCATCGAGTAAAAGTATTATACTTACAAAAGGCTGTTTCCATATTCATGAGCTCTAACTCCAACGGAGAGTCCAACGACAATCGCAGGAGCACCATATCCCATAGAGAAGTAGAAACCCATTGGTCCATGATTGATGTCCCTCATTTCGGTGAGCATCCGGTAGAGATGGACGCAATCCACAGTGGTCCAGGCGAATGCTGCAAGCCACATGTAGTGCAAGCAAATAGCCACCAATTTGCAAGGAAACTCGTTCTCCAGCAAAGTCCTTCTGGACTGCATCCCGACAAAGAAAAGGAGCTCAGCACAGAAGACGCACAGGACCATGTTTTGGTGGATCGTATTCGAATTTGTCTGCATTCCTCTTAACAGGGCTAGAGCAATTAGCACACTTACGAGAATTGGGAGAGATAGCACGAAAGCCGAGTAAGATGTTATTTGGACCAGAAGTGAGGGTTCTGGGATATCTTCCGGGTCGACAACGTCAACGAGCACTGCATAATTTGATATGTGGGTGCAAGAGCAATTTATCATTATTGGCTGACCCTCAATGAAGGTTGCATAGTTGGGAATTTCAGTTTGACACCCAAGACGAGTCCAAGTATTGGTGAAACTATTCCACCGCACGCATTGAGGGTTTGAACGAGGTCCAAATCGGGTTTGATCAATATCTAGCCATATCTGCAGTTTTATTGGTTGCAACAAATGAGGAGATCCAAGGGATCGGTATATCAAGCGTTTCTCTTGACTTTCTGGCACAGGCTCAATATAATCTTCCAGCTCTCGTTTCACCAACCTTCTTTCCCTGTATGCCGATTCATTTTCATCAGTTTTCGGCGGTTCTGCTTTCTTTTCCGCACTCGTTTCAGTATCTACTTCTTCTTTCGATTCTTCAAAGATAATTTCATCATTAAACCGGACTTGTATTTCAGGATCTTTCTCCAACTCTTCATGTTCGTTCAAATCATGTGCCATAATCTTGATGCTTTCGTGCAAGGTTTCTTCCTCTTCGCTGAATCTCTTTGGAACATCTAGCATTTCAATGTTCGAATTCATATTTTTTTGGTTACGTTTTATGGTAATTTCTGGGAAGATCTGTTCCTCTTCGTTGCTAGGAATGAGAATAGCTAATGAAAGTACTGGGCTGGCTATCTGAATATCAACGCCCCATCGACGGGTTATTGTTTCGTCAAAGTTCCCTGGAAATAATCCTCCCACATCTTTGTACTGCGCATAGCTCACTATCGCACGATACTCACTAGAGCCGTGACTAACTTCATTTTTTTCCGGTGGAGTTATTCCGAGCATATCCAGAGGAACTAGAATTTTACTAATCTTATCGAATTTTGTCTTATCCTGAAGATAGTTATTATATTTTGGAAACGATATAACAGGTTTTTGTTTAGCTGAGTGCTGTAGAAATGAACTAGTGTCAGGTAATATGACACTTTCAGTCGTAAATTGATTGGGCTTTAAAAACTTTGTCTTGTGATATTCGCTCAATTGCTCAGGCTCATACCCGAAAAGAGATTCAACTGTGACTATATCTAGTCCGAGTACCATGTTTTTATGAACAATTTCAAAAGGGTTCGTATATGTGTCATGTTGAGAACGAGCAAGAATTACCATATATTTATTAAAAGTATCTACTAGATCATCTGGACCACGCTGAATTAACTGAGTAACTCTATTCCATTCTGATTTGTATTTTTTATCAAAAATAGTTCCTGCACTCCCTACTAAATTTTGTATGAAATATTTATCCTGACTATGTGATAAATTTAATCCATTTTGCATTAATTCATAGTTAATCAGCTCATGTAATATTCCTTCTGTAATAAGAAGATCAGCACCATAAAGCCGATCGTGGACAAATTTTACATCATCAGAAAGATATTCCATTTCTAGATCTTCGGGCCAAACTTCAGCGTCTTCATGTGCCTTAGGCAAAGATGAGGTCAACTTGTATTTCTTTGTATCTTTATTGTCTTTTCGATCTTTAGTTGTAGATCCCTTACCCCCAACTATTTTACAGGCCTGCTGCAAATTTTCTGCTATTTTTACAGAAACGAATGAATTCAACTCCAGCTCTAATTTTTCCAGCTGGGACAATTGTTTCCTAAGCTCTGTAAAGGGCTCTGAAGTGCAATTAAACATGTCTGCGTGACCCCAGTTTCCAGATTTGTTATCACATGTCCTTGAACCTTTTCCTCGTGCTGGAAGAGGGCAGTTCTCTAAGGCCGTTTTGCCTAGAGCTGTTCGTGGCCACCAGATCCCTGCTGAGAAGGATCTAGGGCATGCGTCGTATACGACTTCGCACCCCGTTAATGTGACCTCAGCGTAAGGATTAGAACAGGAGTCACATCTCCGTCCAATGACTCCCTCCCGACATTCGCACTGCCCTGTGATCTGGTTGCACCCTCCATTGTAAGATCCAATTGAGTAGCAATCGCAAGGAAGACAGGACGTTTCGTTTGGGGGTTGATAGTGGTTTATTTTGCAGTAGCACTGGCCTGTCGTCTTGTTGCAGTCCGGATGGTAGCCATCCTTCAGGTCGCAATTGCAAGGACCGCAAACCCTCTCACCCCACCATCCACCAGGACAGGGCTGTTGAATTTCAATTTCGCAGTATTCTCCCGAATGTATCGTACTATTGCACTCGCAGTAGTAGCCCCTGGATTCGGTGGTATTAGCTCGACAAATTCCCGCTGAGCAGGGCTTTACTGTGCAAATGGGGGCGCATTCCTCCCCCACGTAGCCGGAGAGGCATTCGCAGTGGGCCTCATCCCAATTCGTGACGCAGGATGAATGAAGCGGACAAGACTCTGGACACTGGGCTCTTGAAACGCAGCCGTCCTCAACATTCTCGCGTATTGTGGGCCTGTTCAAGACAGACTGAGATCCTCCAACGCGAACGTCTTGGATGCATCCTTCAAAATGTTCAAACTCCCCAATATTTCCTATCGAACCATCCGGACTTCCAATTACGATTTTTCCAACGTAAAGTCCTTGTACCTTGAAGATAAATCGCAAATGTACATATATGATTAACTAAGTATACAATTTTAAATTTTTAAATGCTTAGCTAAGTTTTAATTTTTACTGTTAGACAGACGCTTGAAATTATTAAATTTTATTATTTCTATAAAACCAAAACTTTTGAAAATTTATACTTAATATTTTGGAACACATTGAAAAATTTTCAATAGTCAGCTCAATACTGCCTCAATAAAAGCATGACCATGAGAAGTTTTAAAAAACAAAAAATTATTTTGTTTTTATAAATTCAAATATAATGATGTGCATACATATTTAAACAAAAGATACAGAAATAGAGAAATCGATTTCACATCAAATATTCTTGTTTTTTTTTCTTACAAAAAGACAAACAAAAAACTAAATAAATGAATATTTACATCTATCTACATTAAATGTAATTATGTTTTCTAGGACTATCGTAAGCATACAAGTAAAAGCAAAATCTTTGTATAAAAGCTTGTGTACGTCATAGCACGAAGCTTTGAATAGGTAGGTCATTCACTTTTTCTACAAATTCCGTAGAGGTTTTTTTCTATTAAAATTTTCCAATTTTTTTACATAATACGATAAATAAGTACTTTTTCATTTAAATAAACTGTCCGTACAGCGAATCAAAAATCTTAAACGTTGATTTGAATGGGCGACCACGAGCCCTATAATTGCTTCTGTTCATGGCAGGAATTGAGACATTGAAACATAAAATAAAAATCTGGAACCCGGGGGATGCAAAAAGAAAGTAGATTTGAGTACCTTTTGAGACATGGGGACCACTCCGGTGCGCTGGCCATAATCAACAGATAGTTGGATTTCGGTTCCGAGCCATTTAATCTCGACCCGGTGCCAGTCACCGTCGGCCAAATTAGTTCCAGCCAGGTACATCGGCTCCCCGTTGTAGATGTAGTAGAGGATCCCGGCTTTCAGGGAGACGACGGCGGAGCTGTTCTGGCCGACCTGGACCTGGAGCAGGAAGGCATCCCTTTGTCTGGTGCGAACCGAGAGCGCCGTCAGCCAGGGCAATTGAATGGGCCGCAGTAATGGATTAAAACTTAATACCCCGTCCCCGGAGAAGCGCCACGGGGCGGGCACGGCCTCCTGGCAGGCGCTTCCGGTGAATCCCTCGGGACATTCGCAAGTGTGCGTCCCCCACCCATCGGTGCAGGAGCCCCCATTGAAGCAGGGCTCCGAGGCGCAGCTTGGCGACTTCTGTGGGCAGCCGGCGAGTGTGCCGTTGTCCGCGACAAACGAGTTCAAATCGATAAACCTCTCGTCGATTTTAAGATCTGAAATGCACCCGATATAGTCCCGGGTCTCTACCGGGAAATGTGCTGGAATCCTGGGTAGTCCTCCTATTTGCAGGGGTCCTGTCAAGTCCAAGAATCGATGGCATGTTTCTGTAAGAGACGCACACCTCTTATCAAGGACGAGGGTGGTCTGATTTGCACAGCTCCATTTATCGCCGAGATTTCCAATTAGCGCTAGGGCTGTATCGCAGTCGTCGAGGACGACAGTTGCACTCCTGTTTAGATAAATAACCTCAACGGAATGCCATTGTCCATCGGAGACCTTATTCTTCGATCTGACTTTGACGCTCCTTATCGAGTCCCCCAGGGAGAACGAGAACGAAACGAACCCATCGAGGATTTCCAGGGCTATGAAATCATGAAGTTCATTATACCGCCCGTTGTACAGGAGGAGCCCGTCCTCGTGAACAGTCGCGAATTTCAATTTCACGTTGAACCTGTGACGCTGTCTGAGACTCTCAAAGGTAAGAAACGAATTCCTTGAGAAAGATCTCGACTTTAGCTCACATGTTGAGGTGTAGGGCGGGGGCTGGAGGCTCGGATGGGTGTTCTGCACACACGAGTAGCCCCCGTCGCAGAGGTCCGCCATGCAGGGTTTTAGCGATTTTATGTCTGTCTCGCAATTCATCCCTGTAAAGTCGGGCTCGCAGACACAGGTGTATCCGCCCTCGCGCCGGACGCACCTACCCCCGTTCTGGCAGGGATTAGAATAGCACAAATCCACCTCGGTGTCGCAAAGGTAATGCTCTTTGCTGCCGGTAAACCCTTCCGGGCACTCGCAGGCGAAAGTGTTCACCGGGTAAATCGGTCGAAATAGCACCGTGTCGCTGTGGATGAACTCGGAGGCATTCCCGAATTTCAGTACAGTCAGACACTGCTCGAAGTTCAGGCACGGCTCCCGGACGCAGAGGTTGTCGTCGAAGGGAAGGACATCGACTGTGGCTAGTCTGGCTAGAATTGCGCGATTTAGATAAACCCTCTCCTGCAGATACTGCGGCGTATAGTACTCCTCGTGGGATAGATCTGGCCGCTTTGCAGAAAAACTCACGTTCAAGATTCGCGAACTCACATCCGTATCGTCCTGAATCGAAAACAGGAAAATGTTCTCTTTCGGGCAGGGAATAATGGCAGCCAGCCCGTCGAGGAAAAAATTCAAAAGTGGCGAAAGGAAGGCCTCCTCAGTCATTTCATTCAGGCGGACTGTAACCGAGTTGAAAAGCATGTCCTCTGTAATCAGTCTCACAATTAGCTGCATCACAGCCTTGGCTTCATTAATGCCATCAGTCACGGATACCTCCATGACTGCGAACTTGGGCACATTTGTGTTCAGCTGGGGACTCAGTGTTAGTCCCCCGTTTGTCGTGTTCAGTTTGATTAGGTTGGCGTTATTCCCAGAGAGTATCTTGTATGTAAGCTTGTCTGTAATGTCAGCATCAAAAGCCGGAATTCGTCCAATTTCGCCGCTGGGAAAATGGTCCTGGAAGTTGTTAAAAATAACCTGAAAATCCTTCAGGATGGGCGCATTGTCGTTCACGTCTGTGACCAGAATTTCAACATGAACATCATTTCTTAGGGGAGGACTTGCTGCTCTTATAACCAACTCAAATTTTTTCCTAGACGATTCGTAATCCAGCTCAGTCATTGTTAAAAGTTGAGCTCTCTCTGAACCTGGTCGAGTTACCAAAGAAAACGAGTTTGAATCGTCTCCACCAATAATCGAATAGTGGACGATTGCATTTACTCCCTCGTCAGGATCATGAGCATGAATCTCCCCCACCACTGATCCTACAGGCGAATTTTCTGGGACATATAAAGTTATTTTATCCGAAGGAAAAGTTGGAGGTGAATCATTAACATCCTCCAAGCGAATTTGAACTTCGACAGAACTACTTAGCGGTGGCGATCCCTTGTCGACTGCTATGGCGGTTAGATGATAAGTTGCAATACTTTCTCGATCTAGTCCCTTATTTGTCCTTATAATCCCAGAAGTTGGGTCTACAACAAATGAGCCATCCTCTATATCCTTATCACTGAGCAAGTACTTAATTCGACCATTCAAACCAATATCGAGGTCGGTAGCTGATACTTGCACCACGGAAGTTCCTGTATTAAAGATAATTTCAGATTTTATATTAGTATCATTCCTGTTTACGCACGCACAATAGTATAAGTATTTCATTCACACGCAAAAATCTGTTTTATTTAATATAATAAAACAAACACAATAAATATAAAAATAATAAAAGTTTAGGTAAGGTGCAAAGAAAAAACATATTTTCGAAAACTAGTTAAATTTTAGTTCAATAATATATTTTTCAATGCACAGGGCGCAAAATAAAAACTGAAAATGTTGTCATTCATATATACATATATTCATTGCTCAATAAATATTAATCATAAATTTCGTATAAAGTTGTATTACCTATTAGAGCGTCTTCAGATATAGAGGCTTGATAGAGTGGTACTTTAAAAGTAGGTGCATTATCGTTTACGTCCGTAACACTGATCTCCACATCTGTTGTATCACTCAAAGAAGGATTTCCTCCATCTCTCGCTGTTACCGTCAAAAGATACCCGCTAGTAGATTCTCGATCTAGCAAAGCATTTGTTGTTATGGCACCAGTTTGTTGATTGATAGAAAAAGGATCGTTTGACCCTAATCCGTTGACCGAGTCATCATTCAAAGAATATGTAATTTGGGCATTAATCCCTACATCGCTATCAGTCGCAGAAACAACGAGGACAGTAGTCCCAATTGGAGCATCTTCAAAAACAGACGCACTGTACGGAGCATTCTCAAAGATTGGCGCAAAGTTATTAGCATCTGTAATGTTAATATTGACAGTGGCAGTGTCTGTTCTTCCTCCAGAATCTGTAGCTGTTATAGTAAGCAAAAATCGTCTTTCTTGTTTATAGTCCAAAGATTGCGCAACTGTGATTAAACCACGCCCGTTTTGGGAAGTTATAGCAAATCTTCCCCTGGTATTTCCTGCTGTAATTTCATAATGTAATCTAGAATCCTCGTCAGGATCAGTTGCCATTACAGTGACAACTGGAGTTCCAGGAGGTTGATCCTCACCAACAGTCGCCTCATAATATTTTGGCTGAAATGTCGGATCATTGTCATTCACATCTTGGACAGTAATTACAACTGAGGAGCTTGCAGATTTTGGCGGTATTCCGCCATCTACAGCAACAACTTGAAACGAATACCGTGACTGTTCTTCTCTGTCTAGCTGTTTTATAGTCTGAATCCATCCGGTTCTAGCATCAACAGTCAAAGGAAAATTATCGTCTCTTTCAGAGATGCTATAAGTAATTTCGGCGTTTTGGCCTTCATCGGAATCATAAGCCTGCACTCTAATAATGTTGTATCCCAGAGGAACACTTTCTAAAACAGATTCCTGGAACTGAGATGTATAAAACCGTGGTGCATTATCGTTTGCATCAAGCACATTGACTAACAATTGAGTCGTGTTACTTCGTGAGGGACTACCTCCATCCTGCGCTCTTATCACTAGTCGATAACTTCGCACACTTTCATAGTCTAAGGGTTTTACTAAAGATACATCTCCACTCATAGAATCTATTGAAAATTGCGACTGAGTATTTCCTCCAATGATAGCATAGCGAATAGCAGCATTATTGCCCTGATCTGCATCAGTGGCCCGTATATGCGCAATCACATTATTATCATCCCACTTATCCTCACTTACTTGTACTGTATAAGTTCTTTCGCTAAATTGAGGATAATTATCATTGTCATCTAAAACTTTAACTACAACACTCGCAGTCGCTGATTTTCTTTCGCTTTGCGGAGTGGCCATATCAGTAGCTGTTACGATCAAGGTATAAACCTCCGATGCTTCGCGATCTAGGGCACTCCTAGTCGAAATAACACCGGTTCTAGCATCAATTCTAAAAGCTTGTGCATCTTCCTCATGGGTGGTTAAACCTCCGCCGGTTACGCTTTCTATGCCATACTCAATTTCGGCATTTTTTCCAACATCTTGATCAGTAGCACGCAGCGTTATAACAGTTGAACCCACAGTGGCACCTTCTCTAATGCTCGCCTCAAATTGTTCAGCCTCAAAAGTTGGACTATGATCGTTGCAGTCCAAAACGTTTACTTGTAATGTTGTAGTACCCGATCGAGGAGGAAAACTATCGTCAGTAGCTACAACGCGAAAGTAATGAACATCCATTAACTCTCTGTCTAAACTAGACGAAGTGGTTATCACCCCTGTTCTCGAATCTACTTTAAAAAGCGATTGCGATCGTGAGTCCAACAGCGAAACCATTGAGTATACCACTGGTGAATCTTCTGGGTCTCTAGCCCTTACAGTAGTAACCACAGCACCCGATGGCTGCTCCTCCAAAACAGAGGCAACATAAAGGGCTTGTTCAAAATATGGACTTTGATTTCTGAGCTCCCGCCTTACTCTGCGAGCAATGTCTGTATCGTTAAACTCTTGATAGTGGTAAACAATTTTCAATCTATGATCGGAGTCCACAATATCATTTCGGTTGCACCGTATGCTGAATGTAACGATTACTTTCCAAATAGGCTCTTGTATGCAGACATCTCTACTTGCAACAAGATCGCGATTTCTTGTTTCAATTTTAAATCTTTCATCGTTCACATCTAAAAAATTTACTCTGCAATTTTGGCAAATCGATTTTGGAAGAAAAGCGTTCAAACTATTTATATATTGTGACTTTTTTAAACAAATATTGCTCCATTTATCGGTGGTGTGAATGGCATAAGATGCGTATGTTTCTGAGATCCATTGTTTAGCATCGGCAATTTTTCGATGCAATTTCTGATTGATCTTAGTTTCTACGTGGCGTCGTTTTCTGCTAAGAATTTTCCACCGAAGGTCATTGTAAGCACGATCTTCATAAAATACATCTCCATCCCGAAATGTACTTTTAGAATCATTTAAATTATCAAGAACCATAAAATAGTTAGAATCATGCCAGAAGTTATCGTGTTCTAATAGTTTTCTCTTTTCTCTATTTGAATCTGTGCTTCTTTTTCGTCTCCCAAAGTAGTTATCTTCATCATCTTCAAACTGCCTTCCGTAGATTTCGCCCCTTCGATCATCATTGCAGTTTTGTCCAACAATAAACACTCTAAGGGGCAAACTGTAATAATCTATGCTTCGGAGTCTATTAGTCGTTGAATCCACGTAGAATGTAAATAAGTTCGGATAATAAATTCCATCACATTTGAGGTGCTTTTTGATACGAATTTGACCATCTTTGGAATCTACTTTGACTAAGTGATGAACAAAATTGGCTGATTTGTGTGCATTTATTTTATAACTCCGCTCAGAGCCGAGTTTGTATACAGAAGCATTAAATATCACTGTTCCCGGTTCGGTTGATTCTCTTACTATTATAAGGTACGAAAATGATTGCACTAACAGTAGAAATGTTGTTAACAGAAAAACCGTCGTCGGTAATACATTTCCACTAAATATGTTGCTCAACATCTTGCAAGTTAAAGGACTTTCAAGTTCTGTGCTTTAGTGGCTTTACGCGAGCATTTCTGGCCATCTGGAAGGAAATGAAACAAATATTAATAGAATTAGCGAATCTATATAATAGTATTTAAAGTATCTATGGGTTTACAGAAAATACGCAAACACAAGTATTATATCGTCCTATTTTTAAGGGTCCGCACTAAAACATGTCGCTGTTAAATTTTAGCGTTAAAGAGTTGTTAGCCAAACTAATTGGTAGATTAATTAAATTAATTTCCCAAATGGAATATCAACAAGATATTATATTGTGGTTTACATTTAAAAAATGCTAACATTTACACTCAACCACAAAACAGTTCCTTGTTATGGTCTATAAATAAAAGGTAGGAAGTCCTTGATGCAGTAGTACTCTTGAATTTTACAAAGTGCAACATTAAGATGTTAAAGTGGTTTAGGAACCGAAATACCGTACTCATATATTTCCTGGAATACCATATACCAACGCATAACTCACTGAAGCCACAACTCCACATCCAGGGGTCAAAATAACTTCACTAGAATCAAATGAAGAGCAATACAAAAGAAGACACCCATATATCTTTCCTTTTATGTAGCAAACAGCATAGCGCTCCAATTGCATACGTGAGAATTCTTAAAAGGTTCTTTAAAAAAAGGTTTTCACTGAAAATTTAATTAACCCAACAATGCTCTCAGTTCGCTGCCGGCACAAAGCATAGCGCACAAGTTGTAATTGGGTGAGCACTCAAAATGAATTAATTTACACCAGCATGAAGCATTAGCACTTCGGAGTTCAGTAAGTAAATTTAATCATAATAGTGCTTATCGCGCTTTTGCTGTCTGCCACTGAAGATGATTAATAAGAAAACATTTAAACGCTTTCATGGGTGGTAGAGCAGAAAATCTTTACGTGCTCTCGAGCAATTAAAGATTTTCTGATTGAGTTCAAGAAACCCATGTGGTGGAACAGCAGGGCTTAGACTAAATTGAAAAAAATTTGTAATTCAAAAAGATCAATGCTCCAATTAAGGCGGAGAAATCTAATTTGCATGCCATCCATTCCCAGAACTCTCATAAGGGCTCTTAACTGAAATTAAAAATCAGCTCCGTGGGCAATTTCCCATTGAATTATGAAATTAAGCCAGCGTTCCAAATGGAGTCTAGTCTGGTAGAGTGTAATTCTACTGAAATTACGAGAACTAAAATGCGACAAGACAAGCACAATTACACTGTTTTTAACATTAAACCGCAGCCGGAAAAACTAGACCAATTCCAGCGGAGGCCATTAAACCCAACGACCCCCAGACTCAAAATTTAATCACAATCTGGGCACATTTTGTGTTATTTGTTGCAGTTGGTCACCGGCAACTATTAAGCTCCCGGGACTGGAAATTTAATGTGACCACCATGTGAAATTTCGTACGCAGCTGTGGGGTTAAACATTTAGTTTAGACAATTTTCAACCATTCTCGGAAACGAGAACTTATTAAAGGCGAAAGTCCCTGGACATTAAAATTAATTCCTCGTAACTTTTTACAAGAACCAAGGCTTAGAAAGCAAACCCAGAACCATTAAATGCAAAAACCAGAAAGCTACGAAACGTACTAGCTAGGACTCTACCAATTTAATTAGACGTGTCGTAGAACGTGTACGCAAGGTGAACCATGCCGGAATTTTCAGAAATTGTTTGCTCCTTTCATTCAAATGTTGCTTTTGCTGCTGTGGTGGAAAGTGACTAAATTAAAACAACTGATGTGTGTGAAATTTAATCACATCCAATGGGTTTCACGGAACCTTTGGCTTTTGAGGTCTACCCTCCCGGAGCACCCAGCATAATAAGACACGTATGCCTCGCATGTCACAGAAGTGTCGGTGCTACGACGGTTTAGCAAAAACCAACTGTTCAAGTGAATTTTATGTGCGTCTCTTAATTCTTTGTCTTAATGGCTCACTGAACCGAATGGAATTGCTCTTATGTTATGTGACACTGAGCACCTATAAAGAAGCTCTCAAATGACAGCATCCTGTATCGGGATGCTAGGCAACACACTTGTAAAAAGCACCGTCTGAGGCACAACCTGCGCCTTTTCTGGGCACTAATTTTTATTCGGCTTTCTCTTCGCTGTAGGTACCATCAGCATCCTTGTTGGATTAAATTTCCGACAAATTTTAAGAATTTTAGGAGTATCCTCCCGACTGGCTAAGATGTGTGCATAAAATGTTGTAACGCCTTTTTAAATTTGACTGAATTGATGAATTGCTTTTTGGGATTACTCTTCCTTAAGAATAACAAAAGCGACTTTATAACAAGTTCGTTATTAAAAACAATTTCCTGTATTAAAGTCCAAAACTAAAAGTTATCCAATTAAGTATAATGAATGCATGTCATGATAGGAATTTATCGTTATTTCAATATAAGACTTATAAATAACTTGTTAGGTATTTCTTTCGCCTGAAATTTTTGTTTTTATGTTTTCGCAAATATTTAGAAAGTTCTCTAAAAAGTAAAATGTCCCAACTTATAGCGAAGTAGACGTTCTTAAAATTATAAGAGATACAAAATTGTTTGCAAAATCTTAAGGTAGTTGACTTTGAATCATATTAACAAAGTTTTTTCGATCAAAATTGCAAAATATTTACAGGAAAGATGAAATTTCGAAACGTGTGGAGTGGATGTTATACCTTGCAAAATTTTAAAGAAATAAATCGAAAGTTGAAAAAGTTGAAAAACTAAACCAGAAATTTAGTATACCTAATAGGCAACATTTAAATAAAAACTGGATTCGAACTATCAACAAAACATGTTTAATTTATCTTTATTTTTAGCAACTGCAGGACCAGCTACCATAAATTCCTTTTTTTATAATTCTTAACAAAAGTTGCTTAATTTCCAATTTGTTTGTGGCATATGGAATGAATAGAGCAACCGACATTGTTATCTTTTGTATTTTTCATATATTTATCCTGAATAGAAAAATTTTCCAATTAAGTGCATTTTTTCAATTAATCATTATCCTCACGAGGGCAGTACAAAGGAAGGGTCGAGTGCTTTCAGAGCTATCTGTGCATAAATCCACAGACATGTGCACAATTCGAAAGCAATAAAGTTTCAACGTCGATTTGTTCTCCCGCCTCACCGCCCTGGTTTTTGTAAAAGCCCAAAAATCCTACCAAATGCATGAGAGAATAACTTTCCGGCGAATAAAAGAAATTTTCTTTTCATTTGAATTTCAATAAACGGACCGCCTCCGTCGATGGAAGAGTCTAAATTGCACTTTCTCGAACCCCGGCCGCCCTCAAATCGACGGCGGGGGTGGAGTCGAAGAAAACTATTACTTCCGACTTCCGACATTTAAATGAGGTCCGTCCAGTGCAAGCGCAAAGCGAGCAAGCGGCTTGAACAGCGATTGCGATTGCGATTGCGATTTTTCTTTCGTTTTTAATTAAGTTCATGCCTGGAAACAAGTTGGTTACCTTCGTTGCGAAAAATGTGCGGCTCCGAGTTCTCCCAGGATAAAGGGCTTTCGAGGGCTTTCAGTTAACAATTGGAAAAGGATGAGATGCTCTCCTGCGGGCACGAGTGCTCGGAACGATCGCATTCAAATGCGTGAATGGGGAGTGTAGTTTTAATGAGGGAAACTAGATTAACACCAATTATGCATAAAGAGGACCTTTAACTTTTAAGGATACATTTAAACGCTACGGCTGCGTTCCCCGCTTTGTTCCGGAGCCTACTTTATGTCTGGTCGACGGGGAAGTAAACAACGCAAGTGTTTATTGCTGAGGGCTATTTGCAATATTAAACTGAAATGAACGCCCTTTAAGCGATTAGGAGCTTCAAGTGCGTTTGAGCACATAGTTGCACCTCTTGTGGAAAGTTTTTGAATGCCATTTTGTTTATGCTCACTTGAGAGGCTTTTTGTCGGCGCGGGATTCAAATAAACTGACTATGTAAACTCATATGCACTTAGACTGTTGCGAAAGTAAGA
Organism: Tolmerus cingulatus; assembly: GCA_959613345.1. NCBI lineage: Eukaryota > Metazoa > Arthropoda > Insecta > Diptera > Asilidae > Tolmerus > Tolmerus cingulatus. The sequence goes on from OY390708.1 coordinate 6,835,242, forward strand.
CCAAATTAATTTTAACGAAATTCTTCATTTAAATATTTTAACTTTAACATACTTCTCCGCTAGTAAAAATTAATCGTACACTCATAAATTTCTTAAAATTGATATATAAAATAATTTTTACTAAAAACGTTTCTACTTGTCCACATTTATGTTTAACGATTTTATAATATTATATTATATTATTATTATAAGCCGGTACTAATTTGCAACACCACAACACAAACAAGGGATCATAATGGTGTTAAGTTTTATTAACTCATTGTTTAAGTATTTAATTTATGAACTCTGTTTTTAAACTCCAAGTGAGGCTATTAAAACTTAACATTTCATTGTATCAGTGGCTTCTAAATGGTCATTAAAGAATTTTATTTTTACGATCATTCAGAGCAGTTCTGAAAGGATTTATATCTTTTTGATGAACAATTAATATAAAGTAAATGTTAATCATATTTTATTACTATAGCTGAAAATAAACGACTTTTTTGTCGATTTGAAATTCTTAACGCTCAACGATTTTTGAACAAATTTTCACAATTAGTCCAAATACGCATTTTCTCATTTTTGATCTCTGCTTTTCACGAAAACGTGTTTCAGATTCTAAATCTACAAAAAATGTAAACTTTATCTGGATACGCTAAACCAAAAGTGAGTCGGAACCATTTAACAGCAGTAAATTGCGTAATAAAATGTAATTTAAATTACCACGAATATATACTTATAAAATTGAAAAATATTGCAATAATGTAAGACTACCTTAAGGACAAGTAGGAGTAATTGCTTGGAATGATAATTAATATTCGGCGGTTAAAACCATAATCATCTAATAAGCTAAGAGGCTTCCTGTTGAAAATGCATAAAGGTAAGGTATAAACCTACACACTTTGTTCCCTCTTTTGCTGTAGATTAATTTCAAATTAAATACTAATTAAACAGACCCTAAGACAGGTATAGGATAAAATTTCTTTCAAGGAACAGGTAAACCGATACCCCGACAAAGGAAGGAAAAAATGAGTAGCAAAAAAAAAAGCAAGAACATTTTTAAGCCTGTCTAGACAAAAGCCATTTCACCAAGAAATATCCCACTCTGAGCTCCTAAACTGGAAAGGTGCAATTTGGTTTCAGGTGATTCACGATATGTTTCCGTTGCTCACAAGCACCTCCTTTCCAGAATTGTTGCCTTTGCGTGTGAAACGTAATTAATCTTATAGCCAGTGTTGTTGGTAACAACGTTCATCAATTTTTGGGAGTTAATGGGTTCCAGGAATCATGAAAAAGGTGGACCTTTGACGAGCTTGTTCAATTTACTTAATATGTATTTTTTCATATCGTCAATTCACCTTCTTGTAAGAAATGAGAAAATAACTTGGTTAATATGTTGTAATTTTGACATTAATGTGGCAAAATAAAATTCCAACAGGATTATAAGTAAAATATGTAAACCTTTATCACTGCTGCCAGAGACGTCCTTCATTAAGAAAATCACGCCCTCGTTACACCACGCTCGAAAGATGGTAACAAATGTTGTGAACGCCCAGCACAACATTTAACATGAACAAGAAATTCCAATTATTTCGTCGTTTCATCCAGCGCACTTAACTCGTTTTAGCTGACAAAAACAAGGAGATTCATATTACTTGCAAGGAAACACGCAACTGACACATGCTGCCAGGAAAGGAGCCCGCATTTCTTAAGGAGGCGAGGTGGTAAGACGCGACGGTAGTACCCTTTGCCGCGAAACGTTCTTAATTTATTCCTCGGCAGACTGTTTGGCGATAGACTTTCGGGCTTAACCGGCTGCTTGAAGGTATGTGGAATCATCCATCAAATCTGAAGATAGCATCAGAAACCCTCTAAGGTTGTTTTAGGGGATTCAAAGTTATAGCTAAGGGATTTCCAAGAAAAATGGTGAGTCATTTCCTAGCCAACTCCTGGTATCCTTCTAAAATGGCTAATGCAAATAGCTTTATACCTTAATTTCAAACTTTACATCTTACTTCTGAGCGAACAAATTCGACTCATAAATATGTATTCAGAATTCATCAACGTAAGAAATTTATTATTTTTTATTATTGATTATTTTGAGCCAAAATTTAAAGCTTTTTAATACAAAACTGGTTTATTGAAATGGTTCATCATTATTATTATATGAGTATCAAATTCGTTATCGTTTTAACTACCTGCAATGCTCCAAATAATCCAATTTAAATGGTTGCATGAAAAATATATGTAATAAGGTATAATAAGAGAATCAATAAAAGCTGGTTAAATATTTAATTACTTAAGAGAAAGATCCTTTACTTTGTATCTGTTCAAACGTCTGTTGAGTTGTTCCTATTTCACGGTTTTAACTCAATTTATATCAGAAAGAGTTAACGTCCCAAACTCTGTAAATTAATTTAAATAAATTATGAACTCTAGCACGAGAATAGATCCACTTTCTTATGATGAAGTGAACTCATTCATGAATCACCTTGAGGAAAATTTGTATTTTAATCACTTTTGCTTTCTTCGCTAACGAACAATTCACTGCTCTCAAAAGAAGTGAGAACGTCGTTTAAACTCAAAAGTAGAATGGACCTGGTCCTTTGCGAATCACCTCAAAGTCCTGGTGCGCATTGGACTGAAATTTAGAACTCTTTACACTGAGTACCATTGAATCAGTTGAACTTTCAAGTTAAAATCAATAGAGCCAAACCAGTGCAAGCAAACAGAAAGAGCCAAAATTTAGGATTCAGGTCAGGTCGGTGCGAAAAGGCATTGTTCTACTAATCCTCTTCAAAGACGAAGTTTACAAAATTTCCGTTGTGTCCAAAGTCCACAGTAAATAGAGACCGCACCAAAATTTGCCCATCTTTGTTTGTTGGTGGCAAATCGCAATTACTCGTCCTCCTCCACACTAAACAGGAGCACTTCGGTTTCTATAGAGCTTCTACGGAATGTCCAAAATCCCTTTCAGAATGTGACGGTGGATTATATGTCCTCAGACATAGGACCTTTTCAAGATAATTAGTTTCAAGACAAAGTCGAACAATAATCGGATTATATAAAGCCTGGGAATTACCGTTATTCTAGTAAATACTAATAATCTAATTATCGCCCGCTTTCTTATCCAGAGTCTCATAATCACAGTCATTTCGGTTGTACCCACATCGCTTTTCTGCGGCCCTGATATAAGCCCTTAGCCTGGACGGCAGCCCATATCCTGTAGAATATCCTCCGTTCGCCCACTCGGGGAAACTTCGAATTTTGAACAATAAAATAAGCCTAAAAAGCAGTCATCGGGTTTCGAGGGATTTACTGGCGAGATGTGACCAAAAATATATTTTCCTTTCGTCCTTTGTGAGTCCCCTCGCCAGGGATATTTTGTACAGATTTGTGAAGGATGTAATCGGGTGGCCGAAAGTTCAATTTCGTTTAATGTACGAAACCTCGATGTCTTCGTCCGCTTTTTGAATTTCTTCTCCTTCATATGAAAGATGCTTTGTAGTTTGGCTTTCTATATACATTTGTATTTGTTGATATTTTTGAGAGGAAATTTAGAAAGATTTTTCTTTTCTCCATAAATCATGAGTGTAGAACGGAGGAGATGGAAAAAGGGAGATAGGATCTAAATGACCCACTTCATGTTAATAGTACAATGGTGACATCTTGACGGTAGGTATACGAATTTAGTTGGCTTGCAATAACTTGTAATAAATATAATAAAACCCTCGAACTCTGTAGACTTAATGAGAGCCAATTTGTGCTTACCTTTTCATGTTCTGCGATCCATTTCAGCCTGAAAGAGGACAAAATGTTTCCATTAGAAATGGGATCAAGTTTCGTAATAACTACGCGAGGGGGAGGAGCACCCAGTCTGAACTGAAGAGCGTGTGCACAGCATAAGTTTATGTATGACTAGATATTGCGGGAACAATCGAAGCATCGCTGGCCTAAAATAGCAAAATCAGCGGCATCATGACTCCCATCATTCTTAGAGTCTGCTTGTACCTGTGCCGTCGCTTTCGCTGCGATACGACGAGATTTTCTTATGTTGCCTTTGCTTCTTTGTGACACCGGGCCGTTGGTAGCAAGTGCAATATCTGGGAAATATTGTAAAAAACCATGACATTTAACATGATGCCTTTTTGCCCAGGCTCTGCAGGTTATTTTACACTGCAATAAACAATCGTAATGGCAGAAGCATACCAGACTGCATTTGTCTGCCGGATGGGAAGACATTACGAACGAGTGGAGACAAGAATAAGGTCGTCTGAGTTGCAACACAAAAAATAAACAGATGACAAAAAGATGAATCTAAGTGCATCATGGTGCACGCAAACAAGACTATCGAGGAGAAAGCAAATATTTAACTTTAAACTCGAGCAGTAAAACTGGCTTAATGAACCATAATTTATTCCTCGAGTAGAGGAATTATTAAGTCCAACATCGCGGATTTGTACTAGAGAATAATTGTTGTATAAAAAATTAATCTTTTTGAAAAAAAAAGCTTTTTAAAACGGATTTGAGTTGTAATGATCCATTTTTGAAATAGTTCATTAGCTCTAGACAACATACCATTTTGTATCTTACCAATATTGAAACCGACTATACATATACATATAATGTAGTTATGATATATGAATTCAATTCAAAAGTTTTAATTTTATCAATTTTCTGCAATTAGGATCAGAAATTAATATTATAAATATAAATATATTAAAATAGTAGCAGATTGTAAGTGCTGCTTCTTACAATGAAAATATTAAATTAATCTTGATTAATAAAAATTAAACTTATTTTATTTTACCTGAGTGAAATTGTCATTTATCCAGTAAAAAGCACTTAATAATATCGATTGCAACATTTTACAAAATTCAGCGTAAACAGAACATGCGTTAAAATTATCATTTATTATTTATAAAATTAAAGCTCAATGCAAAAATTCAGTCCGCCAGATATTTTATATTTTTAGTATTAATTTCGCTGCACTTAATACCGAGCAAGCGACTCGCATGACCTGAGTGATTGATCATTGTAACACTCCCACGCGTTACTAAACAAATTATGCAGATGCAATCTGCTGCAAAAATTATGCAATCGACTTCGATTTATCGAACAGCAAAACTAGCCAAATTGCGCAAAGCAACATATTTCGAATGAATTTCTATCCGACACGTTCGATAGATTTGCACAATTTGAAAAAAAAACGACGAATGTCTACAATCTACATATTTTAACTTTAAAGGGAAATTTGAGGGGAATTTTAAATAGCAAAATCAAATGTGCAAATTGTCGACATCATACCTGCTGACTTCGCAGATTTTTCGCAGCATACCTTGAATTCAAGCAATTTTCTTGTAGCTCAGAAGGAAAGGGGCAAACCCTTTGGTTGAATGTTTGGAGTATGTATGTACTTTTAAATAGGGTGCATTTTTATAAGTTTTTTAAATGAGTTAAAAGGGGAGTAATGGGAATACATCCCCAATTTATGCTTAACTAAACATATGTACACGTTATTCCAAATGATTAGTCTTTAGCCATTACAAGTAAGACTATACCCTACCGTATTTGGTATCTTAAGAAAATAAAATAAAAAACAAAAATATCAGCAGACGTTTTGTGGGTGGTTGTATGGGGAAATTGAGAGTTTCCTTACTTCCTCTTTCGCTTTCAGCAAGAAGTCAATTTCCAAGTACATTCCTGGCCAGGGGCTCTCATTTTCCATTGTTCCCGCCATAAATTGAAAACTACGACAGCGGTGGCGTCAGTCTGGGCGGTTTTTAAAACAATAAAAATATCAGAAAAGCATAACACCAAGTTAGCGAAGTTGTTAATGGTCCCGAAAGCCTTTGCGCGCCACACGAAACGAAGAAAATCCCCCGCTGGAAAAGAGTATTCTGCAAGTCTTTTGGATAGTTGCCAAGAGTCTGCCAGACGCGGGGGAGGATGATTATTCGCGACTACTATCCACCCTATTATTTGGAATTTATTATGGCACATGATGAGCAGATACCGCTCAACAGATAAGACTGATGAGCATTGTTTAACAATCAATCCAACTGGGGGAAGATACGCTATCATTTGTCATAGTGCTCTGCAGACGGGCAAATTTTTATGCCATACACCGTCCGAAGAGCAGCCCTTCCAAAGGGGTAGGCTTAGCCGTGTTCATAGTTTAGGACGATTGATGCGTGAGTTCGAATGGGAGATCGAATCGATTGCATCCACTGAAGCAAACATATTTTCACTTTAAATGGATGATTTTGAAAATTTATCACAGCTTTCCCCCTCGCTGCCTCCCCGAATCAATAAAAATGTGGCAAAGTTTCAATTCATCCACCCATCAATTAAGTATTGAATAAAAAAGGGTTATTGAACTTAATTGCATGAAATTGAATTATTATTTACATTTTATCTGTAAAAGTGGTTTTCTTAATTATATCGCTGTACAATACAACTTTAAAAAGTATAGAAATTTAACCGGTTATATTGTTGAAGGTTTTATTGTCCCAGAAATTAATTTAACAAGAACTTTAAAAACAAAATTAATTATGTTGACATCTGTGGCATATGTAGTACTTGCAACGCTTTCAAAAAATAATTCTACATAATTTAATAGATCGCATTTTAGTAGTGTCAAATATTTATCTATAGAAAATATATAAAATATGCATGAAATCATTTGTGTATTTGTCCTTTCATCTGTAAAGGATTTTCTGATTTTTTCGTTCAAATTTTAGCTCACCAGGAAGTATAGTATAATAACTAATAATTTTTTATTATCAATCACTGATTTGGAGTTATAATATTAAAGGCCGCATCGTTTTATTCTACTACTAAAAAAGGAAATTTATCTTTTCCGGTCATACATACATATGTATATGTGCATACTCATATTAAAACTTCTTTTAATTTGGAAAATGTTCGAATAATATATAATATAATCTTAAAAATTAATAAATAGGCACAACTTTATGAGTAAATATTCGTAAGCATGAAACGAAATTCTTAATTAAACTACATGAGAATACTAAATTAGTAATCAATTACTTTGCTTCGAAAGAACAGTTGCCAAAATTTCATTCATTTAATCATATTTCAAAAAAATCAAAACTCATCTCACCGGTTGGACAGTGAGCAATTATGGCACAGTAACTGTCCTCGCAAATTGCGCTACGGAGAGCGTGAAAAGCGCGAGAACAGCTGCTAATTAACTTGCTTTTCGCAGTTCAATGACTCTCGCATGACTTCCGTTCAGCTTCCGTGGGCCTTACTGACCTGCACGACTCTGGACAGTGGCCAAGAAAACACAGAGCTAATCGATCAAGACAAGCCACAAAATCTTAAGATTGCTAACACGCCAGTCACCGCAGTGATTAGCAACATTATGATTACCCTCGCACCGGGTGCTGGTGTTGCGTACTCGTGGTTAGTTGCCATCTGTCGCCCTAACGACCGCCAACCCCGCAGAGTGCAATTTACCTGTTTGTTCTTAACCCATTTGCTTAGTCAGGTAGGCTAACCGCCACTCGGAGGTTTATCGCATGGTTCCTTGACCTCCTCTCAGCGATCTCAGGTGCGTTGGGTTCGAATTAAAATTTTTTTGTACGTGTCAATAAACGTGCGTAACGTAAATCATCCCATACTAAAGACGCTAATTGCTACTACGAATAGAGCGCTCCTTGCGATTTTCAAAGGTTTTCTTCCACTCAGGCACTTGGAAGATTGAGAAACCTCCAAACCTGTTTTCTTGAATCGATGGTGTCCACAATGGCTCTTTTTATGCTACCTGGTGAATGAATCTATAACAGAACAACTTCCCATGACGATGAAATTTGGGCGTGCTCTTCTCTGACCAGTAGAAAGCCAAAAAATATGTTTTTCTTTTAGCCAGACCAAAAAAGAAGTTATTTAACGATGATGTTTAACATTTTCATGGCCTGATGTAAAAGTCATATATCCATTAATTTTATGTTTTGTTGTAGCCCAAAAATTACCGACTGATTTATTTAGATGACCGATTTCCGGAAGGCATTGACTTATCTTGAAAGTTCTATTTTTTGGTGCTGAATATGAAGTACCTGTTTTGGAATAAGAGAACATTGAATTTTTGATTTAAAGATTTTAGACTTGCGATTATTGTAAGTTTCTTAAAATCTGTTTCCTTCTCTAATGCTGAATTTTTTAACTGAAATTTATTAAAATGTAATTTTTCAGAAGAAGGATTATCAAATTTGCATCAAATTGCCGTGACTTTTATTCACGTAAAAATTCAAATTTAGTACTGACAATTTCTTAACAAAATAATTGACTTCAAAAGAGGATAAAAATCATTACGACTTGGTGCTATTTATGGAAAATTTCAAATCTTTGCTGTGGGTTATACTTATGACAAAAGTCAAATCAAAGCAATCTCGTTTTATTCTGGATGGAAAAAACAAAACGACCTAAACACACAAATCTCTTCAAAAATAGCATCTTTTACTTATTTAGAAGAATAATCTTACGAAAGCACCTTTAGCCAAAAATAAATCAGAAACATTTCACGTTTTTGTAAAATCAAGAGATAGCTTTATCGCAATACAATTGCGGAAAAGAAGAGGTAAAGTTCATCCAAAAATTCAGTTGAAACCTTTGATTAAATTCCTTATCGTGGAGCTCTTTCTGATTTAATCGCGGTTGATATTCCTCTTAAAAGTAAAACTTTCTTCGTGCTACTGCTAAACCTCACAAAGTCGTTAACAGCAAAGGGTAGGGTTGAGCTTAACCGCTAAAACTCGTCGTCGGTTATTCGTCTTTCAACGAATAAAAATGATAAAAAAGCAAATGAAAATTTATGTCTGCTGGTATGCCTTGAATTCCGTAAGCATTCCCACTCCGAATATTGTCAATGTCTGCGGTACAAAGAATGAGTTCTCACTCAAGCTTGAGTCTAATTTACATGCAGAAGGCATCTCTGCGGCTGGTAGACGTTCTCGATTTTTTCCTTTCCTGGATTAAACCTCTCTACGGTTGGGATTGCATGAACGCCATGCTTTCTGGATACAGAAGCAAATATCCAGAGCGGGGGAGGCCTTATAATTAAATTGATTGCATTCGGAAAAAATACGAGAAACTTAAGAAAATTGCGAAGAATGTCGCTTGAGTTGATAAGAAAAGGTCTTTTGGGAAATTTAATCTAAATTCGATTAAGAAATTGGAATATTCTATTTAGTCAGATCCACAAATTGTCCGGATCCATTGGGAATATTTGCAATTTATTAAAATAATGTCAGTTTAAGTATGGTTGAGATAAAGAAGATGTAGCACATTAATAAGTAATCCCAACAAACTTGGAGTACCACCTCTTATGTTGCGATAATACAAAAAAAAAAGAAAAATTATATATATCAATAGTTTTTTTGATAATCATCTCGTCAACCTACCCCCTTACTTATAGAAAATTTGAAAATTTGAACATCCATGTCAATTTCATATCGAGGTAAATATGTGACGATTAATTTAAAACACTAATAAATGCGATAATTGAAAAATAACAACTCTGTGTGTGGTTTGAAAAATTTTAAATATACCATATTTCTTAATATCATTAGGTGTTACCCAAATCAACCACTTCTTAAATCTATGTAGTTTCTTAAAGCAATATACGCTTTCAAAAAATGTTTCATCAAGGATTTGAAAAAAATGCGTTGTTTGCAGTTTCGACCCCTTCATATTATGAAAGTTTCTGCCTCCGTAAATATTTCTTTTTAGATCGGGGTAAAGATGAAAATCAGAAGGGATTATATAAGATGTATAATGAGAGGACAACAATAACGAACGAAGCCAAAACCATGGATTTTTGAAAATTTTGTTTCAAGACGTGTGAAAGCTTGCATTGGTTTGGTCAAACAAAATGTTCTCTCATAATGTGGTAGTGTGGTATAAAATAGAAATCGATAATGACACAGAAATAACATTTTGTACAACTAAACAAATAGTAAAAGTAGTTAAGGCACATTGTTATTTTAGCATTTCGATGTACAATTTTTCACGCAGCTTCCATTGTTTCATTCAATACACGTAATAAATAAACAACTCTAAAGTTCTGTACTCAAAACGTTTGATCAGTATTCAAAACAAAACTTTTTACTCCTCTTTTTCCCAGTATGATGATGCATCCAACGCCTCTGTAAAACTCCTAAATCGAAAATGAAAGTGTCCCAAATTTTCTCCCCTCATATTTTTCTTGTCGCACACCTGGCAACGTTGTCTAATAATAAATAAATTTGATGAATAAATTCAATAGTCGACGCCGACCAGGGGCAGCACATGGTTCGAGGACTCGTCTAGTTCGCTGTTAGCTCCCGTCGAAGTGTTCTGGTCCCTGCATGTTGAATGTTCTATGTGTTCGTACAGATATCCTCCGAAGGGTCGAAGGGTGACTCATTCGCGTTTAATGTCTTGCAAATGTTCATTTTATTCACTTTCGCCTAGACAGGATCTAGGGTTTCGCGGTGGAGGGTGATTAACCTTCCTCCCCAGTCACGACATTCACTTTTGTATTCGACTATTCCATTGATTTCTAACTTTTACCCAAAATTTGTTATACAGTCTCCATGATTTAGTGGCTAGCCCAGGGACATAAAAGTAATTAGAAAAGGTACCTCTGCTAAAAGGGCTTAGTGAATTTTTCATTCCTTCTGACTCACCGGGAGCAGGGCGGATTTGGCTGTCGCTCGGGGAAAGACAATTAGAATTCTCAGGTGTGGTGCTCCTAATTTTAATAGCTGCCTTTGGGAAATCCTGTTTTCCTCGGAATAGATAGAGATGCTTTGAATTTGAATATCCGCCGGATGAACAGGATTCTCATTAAGTCCTTTTTCTAATAAACAAAGATTTCTGATCTATTCACGTGTAATGATCCCCTTTTGTTTAATTTTCCTAATCCTTCCGGGCAAATCAAACTCACAGAGGGAGGACCATTTAAACAAATTGCACTTTTGTTGTAAGAGCTTGTCTCATCTAGAAAAGTCTGTCTAGCGTAAGGGACAAAAAAGCATGCTGGTTTTTGGGGTCAAGCAATTCAGATGATAAAATTCAGTCCTTCTGTTACTGGCTTCTCCATCTAAAGGGCTTCAGAAAAGGGACTTCAAATATTGATTGAATGAAGTTGAACATCACTCAAAGCAAGTTGAGCGTGCACGATAAATGTGAATTGGATTCAGAACAGAGAGCGACAAATGGTCGCAGGGCAAATATTCGTTGGGGCTGGGCCTCCTCAAGCTAAATAAAGCCAGCCACCATATTGTTATCATAATTCACGAGACATCACTTCACCACCACTTCACACGTCTTACCCTACTTTTATGTTCCGCCATATGACCTTTTTCTCCCTTCAATGGGACAAAGGAAGCTCAGGAGTAGACATTGTTTAGCTCGAGAATTAATTATCAACTTCCACGACATAAGACATAATACCCGTGGCATAATGCACATATTCGATACATGGCACTTTTCATTCTGGAGGAGGTGCGGGCGCTGCCACGTTTCACCCCTCATTGTTTTTCGAATTTGAAGACCACCTTTCACAGAGGCGACTTCAATTAGCTTGCAAAAGGGAAACCTTTTTAATTGAAATTTGAGATTGTCGAGGAAAACCTCCCAGAGGCTTCTTTTGCCTTGATGTCAAGCAATTTGTCTCCTTTCCCAGCTGGAGAGCTTCAGCTAACGATGTAATTTCTGTGGGAATTCCTTTTGCAGCAGCGGAGACAGTCCGATTTCGCAAGGACTGTGGCGAGTCCTTTTAAATCTGCAGTTTGCCCTCTTCATCCCTGCAAAGGCACTTGTCTTCTGTTTTCGTTATCCTTTACACAAAACAGTCTCGAAATGTCGCAGGAAGACAGATTCGTTGCTTACCATAAATCATCAATTTGTTACTTCTTTTCTTAGATACTTTCAAGTGATTCACGAGTGGGTGGTAATAATTTTATTCTAGTCTTTTGCTGCCATTGATCATGGTGAAGTCCTGTGGCTTCATGTGATTTGTCACATTGTTCCTTTTATTCTTTTTGCTTCAGTTGTCCTTTTTTTTAGTAAATTTAAAATGTTTAAGCAATAAGTTAAAATGTCAACGCAAAAGTGTATATATATGAATGCGAAACAATGTTGTTTTAATAACTATCAGTTTTTCGAAATAACATATTGCCAAGAAAAAGTTAATTATTTAATAAATAGATATGCATTATCATTTTCGAATAAAAGTGCAAAAATTAGGTCTATTGCAAAATTACAATATCAACTTACTGCTTGCACTAAAACGTAGTCAATAGAAGAAAATCTGTATAAAAATTAGGTAAATTTTAGGAGAGTATATAATTAGAATTAGAAAACAAAAGCGTTTTTTTCATGTATCTTAATTGAAATAAGATGAACATTCGAACTGAAAATGTTCTTCAACGTGTACGTATCTCTAACAAGTAAAGATTATTCGATATTATGTATTTTTTATAGCAAATATGAAAATGCTTATCATTCATTTTTCGCTTATATTTATTTGTTAAGGAAAATTTTGAAGTTTTTATGTTTTCATATTAAAACTGAGAAGGAAACAGAATATTTTACAGGGTTACAGAATTTCTATTTTTTCCGGTTTTTAAATGAAATCTCTTTGTATTCGATTGTATAGAAGAGTAATTCAGATACCTCTGTGTAATAAAGTCCCCTATTTTTAGGAGTAGCATTCTCCTACCCAGAATCTAATTACTATTCGTATAAGTCGCGACCTTGACATTGTCAAGCATGACTCCTACCGTTCTTGGTTTTCTTAAGAACCCGAACCTCCCCGTCTTGTAAAGGTAAGCATGCGTCGCAGCCATTGTTCCACACTGCAGCGTTCAGAGCCCGTCTAATTACCATAAAATTGTTCTCACGCAGGTTGCAAGTTATTTTAATTTTACGTTAGAACAACGTTGTTTTAATGAACCCCCGCGGGGACTCGAAGAAAACAGAATTAACTCCATCGTCTTGAGAATTGCATGTCGGACATTAACCGCGCAGCGACTGCGACTCGGCTGCAGTTAGAATTAAAGTTTAGGGAAAGTAACCGATATCCCGCACTGCTGGATCCTTGGCACGAAACCGGGCTCCCCCGGGCACATCAGGTCAAAGTTCGGGAAAACTACAAGTTGCAGCCTTTGTCGCGTTTTAATGGCTCTCGGTAATTAAATTTGCATATCTCTTATCAGGAGCTTATCTCGACAGGGGGTTCTTTCGCAACCGGGAACAAGCCGGGAATAAGCCCCACTCGCCCGGATTAGAGCAATCAAGCCCTGAACTTTGGGACCAACGGAGCGGAGTTCCTTAAGGCCGCTCGGGGCGGCGGCGGTCCCGTAATTAGATTTGCGCTTAGAGGGCTGGAAGACAGCCTCCGTAATTAATCAGGAGCTGCTCCCGGGAGATGCAAAGGATGCATCATTTCTGGGAGCCCCGTGTCTGTGCCGTGCTCGGCTCGCTGGGCCGTGACACCTCACTTGAGCAGGACCCAGGGGTGATGACACGGTGCCTCCTGGGCGGGCATGGACCAGAAGGGGTCTCGAGCGTGACGACAACGTGCCTGTAAGCTCCCATTGACAAAATCTGATACGACAAGAGTTTTGCCATTCTTCCTTCCGCCCATTGTGACCATAGGGCCGATGTCAAAGTGAATTTTCGCGATAACTTGTATCAGGAGGCGGTGGCACATCCCGGTGACGGCATGGCAATGACACGGCGACAACGCGGTCCGGACCATCCCGCACAGCAGCCCGGTGGACCAGCATCCCAGCATCAGCATGCACTGCCGGATATTCTCCCCGGGCGTTTTTGTGCTAAAATGACATGACTAAAAGTCTCCAACTTTCATTGTCATCACAATTCTGGGGATATCTCTGAAGCGTCCTCAGCTGGAACACCAAAGTAGTTCTTAACTTTTCGCTTTTTTGCCCGCTTTCGCTGCATAAAAGTGTCACAGGCAACACTTGAGAATAATAAAAAGAAGACCCCCGGCAGCCCCGCCCTTTGTTTGTCGCTCCCTGCCGGCACTGAGGGAACATGCTGAAAACCTTTTCTGTTATTAAATTTCAAAGCCGAAAACGGGTAAACATTTAGCGAGACGACAAGGAGCTATGAACTGGTGACCTTTGAGAAAAGGAACTTTTCAAAAGACGACAAGCAAAGAAAGCCTTTGGTGCATCTTGGGAAAACTGAGGGCACAAAGTCTACGCTTTTCGCATGTTTCAAGATTGTTAAATTAATTTGATGTAGCTCGCTGGCATTCTCGGCGCGGTTGCTCTTCTTCGGTTCATAAAAACTAACTCGCGGAAAAAATATAATGATCATTTTTTGTGAAATGGTGATACGATGGAATTCAGTCATGATATGGGTGTAAATAATGATCTCACACTTACCCAAGGCTACGAAGCTGCAGATAGCAGATGTCGGCACAAGGAAAAGGATGTTACTCTCCTATCATATCTGAACAATTTCAGGCTCTGTCAAAGGAAAACACCATGCCGAATACCAAAAACTTTGGATTATTTAAGTTTAAAAAGGACTACAAAAGAAACAACGTAATACTTTAAAAGTTAAAACACTTAAAATTTTAACAACTTCTATACAAAATTCATTAATCATCCTTTAGTTAATCCACATTTTTTCCTCTTCTATAATGAAATAACAAGACTATCACATATTTTCAAACAAGATCTTTACATTTCCTAAGATTTCACATTGAAAACCTAGAGTTAAGTTAAAGCACGTCTTTCAACAACAAATCTATAGAGACAGTTGTGGAGTTTGCACACTTGCCGCCAGTAGGCTATTTAAATTTTGCCACCCCTATTGACCTCTACAATTCGACACCCTAGTTATCATCATCATATCATATTAATAACATTTTTTTTTGCAAATGAAATTGCAACTTTATGATTATATTATATTTTTATCAGACCAACTATCAAATATTTATAAGTATTTATTATGATGATAACAACACTACTTCTAGTTCCACTTGTAAGAAAAATGTCAATTTTTATCGTTTTACGAATAATCTCTTCTTATTCTTCTTTTTTCATTTTGGCCTTCTTTTTATACTCAGCTCTACTAAGTCGCTTTCTTCCATCATTCACTCTAACAATTTTTTATTCAAGAACTCAAACAAAAAATAGTACATTGGAAGTTTTATTTCTCGTGCGTAACTACCATTATCTTTATACTTTACCTAATATAGGCAAAAATAACGTATTTAAGTATAATAAAACAAAAAATCTAAATTTGTTGTATCAGATTATGCGTAAGTATTGTTTTTCGGCCTCAACATTATGACAAATTAAGAAATACCCAACATGGTTTGCCGAGCCGAAGGTAGAACAAAATAAATATTTCTAAATGTGATTATTATTAGCAGACTGAAAACAGAAAGACAAGAAAGCATGAAACATTTTCTTAACCGTGTTACTCATTCACTAATCATATCTAGAGTTAAATTAAGAAAACTTTTTGTTTACTACTACTACTACTAAAATAATACTATAGATTTAAAAATATTAGTCCATGGAGCATATAAAACCAGTTCAGAATTTTAAAATAGTGAGATTGTAAACTGACAAAATTATCCGTAGGCGTTAGTGTTGTTAAGTAGATACCTCTTATTTCTACATTTTGATATGCATGTTATATTTTATATTGTTGCGAAATTTTTTTAATCCAAATTTTTTGTTGATATTATATTCTAGCAGAAACAATTCGGACTCATTTATGCTGGCAGTGCCCTCTAACACCCTTCAAAGATTATTGTTTATCCATTATACGGTCGCCCCTGGGGTGCAGCACTAACTTTGTTAACGCACACTCGGAAATCCACCCGCACACTTGCGTTCCGCAGCTGGGGGATGCTTTCTTGCTTGAATAATTCAAGGGGCGGCCAGAGGATGCGAAATGATTTCAGAGTTGTTCCCTGTAACTTCCTTCGTACTTCGCACCGTGGGCCCCGGCTCCGCATTCGTTTGGCTCCACTTGAGCGCATTTCCGCCAGTCCTTCATTAATTTGGCTCGTCATGTCCTCGAGTGTAAGCGATTATATCATTTCTTGAAATCATATGGCCCCTGCTTGCGGACAAAATGCACCCGTATGTGCAGCGCATACATACATATGTGAATGTCCTTCTGACGGAATGTCACATATTGTGCAGACGATTTATTTCATTCGGCGGGAGACAATTTCATTTGAATAATTGCTGTCGGTACATTACTGCTTGCCCTGAGGAAGTTAAAATCATGTTCGCTTCGACCCTTTCAAAATTTCTCCCAGAATGATTTATACATTTCGAAACTGAATTAACTCGTGTTGTGACTGTTATTCAAAATTCCATCAGGTTTACTGCTTCAGGCGCGCTTTTTTAAAATACCTTTTGAATTTTCAGAAAAGTAAACTTAATGTTACAACCCCCCGCATTTTATCAACAATTTAATAAACGGCTGATAAATTAATAGTGTCATATTTCAATTTTACTCATTAAATTTTTAATGTATCTGAAACAACGTAAGCAAGTACGGTGGTAAATTGAATATTCAAATTTTATTTATTCAAGCTACAAGCATGATACAGTAGACCAAATATATATTCTGTACATTTTTTCAAACATAACTCGAGAAAAAGGTAAAAAGCTCGTGCGCTTAATGTAATATTATAACAAAAACGTAAATTCGAAACCTTTTGTATAAACCTTGACTTGTACCTAAAATGTACACGCAACAATAAATCATCGCATAATAAATGGTTTAAATTTGTTGACTTACAAAGAAGCTACGGCGGCATAAAGCTACGTATTCTACAAAGATAACTTGAACACAGATTTAAGAGAGATTGTTTTCCAATCCTTTATCAAAGGTTGAATACTTATTGTACCCATGAACAAAAAGACAAATTGGACTGAAACCTAAAGCATTTGCATAATTCTGAGAAATTCCAAGATTGTACGTTCATTGGTATCATTCATGATGCCTGCTCATTCAGGTAGATTTTATTGCTGAATCCATTTCAATTTCAGAAAATTCCACAGTTTCCATGCAAACCTTTGAATTCGTCAGGATCATTCATACATTAATTTTTCATGGTAAATTTAACAACATCAGGGCAACAAACTTTGCAATATTTTAATCGCCTGAATCCCAACCGCATCATGAAAAATATTCCATTTCCACTTTCCGTCTGAATCCTTTTCGATATCAATTTCATGCCCTACTTCATTCAAATGCGAGAAATTGTAACTGGGGAAATATTGCTAAAATGTCTCATGTTTAGTTGAAATATTAAAATATTTTTACAGGCACCTTTAGCGTCAGTTCAAATCGTAATTTTTGAAATCGCGAAAAGTCATATTTTACACGTCGAAGGGCAACCCATAAAAGGAATGATATACACAACAAATAAAATATTTTGGGCTAAATCCCCAAGAGATGCTGGTGCAGGTGATGGCGTGGCGACCCTACCACCGCAAAACTACAGACAATTTTAAATCCCGCTGCTGATTTACTTCCATGAAACACCATAAATGGCGGGAAAATGTACACCAAACATTTTAAGAGATTAGTTTTGAGCTTTGCAAGCCAGAGATTTACACGTTTTCATTCTTTTGGGAATATTTATTCATTCAGACGCAAGGGCTTAATATGAAGGAGAGCTTTAAGGATAAATCCCGCCCCACCATGGTCTGTTTAACATTATGGATCTACATTTGGTGGCGGGGGTGAAATCTGCACAGCCTCCAACTGACTTATAATTTCAAATGAGCAAAATATACGAGATCTGAGCGAGGTGCTTTTTATCGCCTGGAAATAAATCCCGAAGCACTTAGTTTGATAATTTCACCTGCAATTCGAATTGCACGGGTTCAATGGAACGTAATGTTGTAGGATGCAAACTTGGCGCGTTTTACAGCGCAATGGGACCAATTTTAGTCACGCGTGAATTCAAATAGTGCTTAATGGATGTAGAACTGATAAGCGGTTTGGTCCCACTGTGCAGCCTGTAACATTTCATTCATTTCCTATGGCAGTCGAAACCTCCCGGAAATAGATCCATTTTGCAAACAGATTTCCCATTCTTTTGTATATAGGCAGAAATATCTATTTAGATCATCAAAATCGAAATGGACGATGATGATATGTAGTAAAACGGTTGACTTTATTCAGGTAGACGGAATGGAATTTCTCATAACTTTAAATGGAATTTCTCATAACTTTGAATTGCGTTACAGAAAATAGGATAGAATAATACTTCAAAAAGTAAAATATAAGCAAGTAATGAAGTTACCTACTTTGTTTATATAATTTTTTGATATACGAATTTTTCTTTTTAATGGAAGAAGCCAAATAGGTCACTTTTTTCATTTCAAATTCTCGCAAATTTAATAATGCATCTAGCATCCCAGTGCTCAATTAAATTAAAAATTTTGAAGAATATCTTCTAAAAGATTGAAAATACAATTTCAATTACCTGAACATCTTAAAAAATGGAGAAGCAAAATGAATTGCCTCTTGAAAAAACAAAATTGTCTGCTTAATTTCGTCTAAACATAAGTAGGAGATTTTTTTAGAATACCTCAAATAGAGCTTAAACCATAAATTTGACTTTTATGAATTAGGTCAAAAG
Organism: Tolmerus cingulatus; assembly: GCA_959613345.1. Taxonomy (NCBI): domain Eukaryota; kingdom Metazoa; phylum Arthropoda; class Insecta; order Diptera; family Asilidae; genus Tolmerus; species Tolmerus cingulatus. The sequence goes on from OY390708.1 coordinate 6,853,894, forward strand.
GAAAATAAGAGATCAAAAGTTTGCCTATTTAATTGTAATTAAACTTGAACAACAGCGCAAAAGTAGATAAAAAGTTTTTTTATGGTAAAAATCTACCCCAATCTATCTCCGGAAACAAAGCACAGTCCTCCAGGATACAAAGGGATACGAACATCAAGCCGTAGCAACAGTGAAGAAATCGACTTGGTGTGCGGAATCAAAACGCCATATATTTTTTTGGGCTCATCTACCATGGGGGACGAGAAATATTCTTAACAAATTTACCTAACAGCCGCTCTGCAGGCAAATTTGGCAAATTAATTGTTACAAACTCCTCCAGCAGTTAAATTAATATATGAGTACCCCAAATTACATGTAATGTGTATCCAAAGCGTAATTTCATCAAATTAAGGCTAATTAAGGCATAAGAGCTGTCTGAAGATTTTGGAAACTTGTCTTCTGCATCCAGCCTACATACAAATTAATGGCTTATCTTGAAAAATAATATATGTAATTAAGAAACTTGTACTTGTCTTCCCGCCCACTTCAATTAAAATTCTTGCGGAGGGAATCAGTTTTAAGGCCTAACTTTACGAAATTAACATCCTTGCCCAGACCGGGTGGATGTGAAATCTACTGGAAAACAGTTAATGAGACACAAATCAGTTTCTTTATCTCTAACTTTCAGACATTCCGTTGCAGATTGTACACCTATTCCGGGCAAGATATCATATCACGCATATACATGTTAGACGATTATAAGTTGCGTTGCACTGGAACGCAGCAACAAATATCTTTCGAAAATTGCACTGCACTTGCAGAACCGGTTTTTCCTGCGGCCATTTTTCCTTGAAGCAAATCCCCTTAAACTAACTTGGTTTAACGGTATACACGCTTCGAGGAGTCAGTGACAGCGAATTAATAGTTTCACCTCTCCGCAATGGCCGGGGTTCTCACATGAGACAATTCCCGAAGGAAAAGAACCTCATCTTTGGGCACGTACCTTAGAAACATGTTGGGAGCGCATAAGACGAAGTTTCGATCCGACTGGCGTTAGACGTAAGACGTTCCACAACTCCACACTCCTCAGCCCGCGAGGGGCGCGGACAGGTAGCCGGAGCAAAAAGGAAAATCACACGGGGCGCGCTAAAATCACGAATCAATTGATTCCCCGACGGATTAACCAAGAGCTCAGCAGCCGGTTTCCAAGGTGTGCTCGCGGCCAGTTCAGCGCTGACCGGTGCAAGAAGCGATTTCTTAGAACTAATAACTGAAACACGCCCGGAATAAAGTCGCGGGCGCGAATTGAGTCGCCGTTTACATCCTCCACGGCCATGATTAGAATCTGAAATCAAAGCAGCGATTTGGCTTTCACTCTCTGCATAGCAAATAACGAGGTGAGCCGACTCACTCAATGAATAGCCGCCAATCCCGTCGAGCACTATCCCTTTGCTCAATTCGATTTCAATTATATCCGAACATTATTGCTTTAATCAAGGATTATCCCCGAGCAAATCTGCGCAATGGGTGTTCACAGAAAGCGATAAAGGATAATCGGTTCCACCTAAAGTTCTATGGATTTTGCTTTTATCCTGCTAAACTAAATTCCACATAAAATTTCAATTAAAAATGGCTGAGTCTTGTAGACTACAACAATAACTTTACACCTCAATATTTATTGATATGTATATTTCGTTTTTTCATGGAAAAGGCTTTAATTACAAAAATACCATTTGTAATATTTAAAGTATGTATAGTCTATCTGTCTATCTTCATCACTTTTCTAAGAGAACCTTTGACGTACAAATTTGGCATAATAACCCGCATATTTCCTCATATTATCAATTCAAAAAGTATTTTTATTTTGGAAAACTAAAAAATTACTTATTATTTTAGTGCCCTCTTCTCCTTTCGTGAATTCAGTTTCAATAAAATTAATGCATTATTACTTTAACTGAGGATTATCTCTGGCCAAACCCGCACAATGAATTTTACACAAAGAGGTAAGAGATAATAGGTTCCACCTAAAGTTTTATCCTTTTTTGCTTTTATCTAATTGCAAAACTCGTTGCTTGGCACTGTTCCCCAGCTTCAGAAGTATGCTACCCTTTTATGAGTATGCTTTTGAGTACGAGATAACAAAATATCATTTAGTTCTAACAATTTAACATAATATGAAAGGACACCGCATCAACGAAATGCATGATATCAAATTTGATTTCCATGCCGTCCTCTAATTAGTAAGTTTCGTGTGTGCGAGCAACCAATTTTGTGGGTTCTAGCTGAATATGATGTTATATGGGTGTTTTCAAAATGTATTTGCTTTCAAAAGATTTAATTTAACGTGTGTCAATAGGAGTGGATATAAACATATTCGTTGTGGGACTCAAACTGGAAATGGGCAATATTGGGTACATTTTCCATCATCGTATATTTATGCAAATTACTTTTAGTTTTGAATTTTCACTGCTTTGTAGATATCATTATAATAATTTTCGTATTTTAATAGAATGATATCAATTTCTGTTTGTATATCTGTAATTAAAATAGTGACTAAATATATGTAGGTACCTTGATCTTTCTTGATTATGTTTTTATTGCTTTTACCAAATGTTTTGCATGGATAAATCAGATAAATATTAATTTTGTAATACATATATCGTATTTGAAGACCGGAGGATTGTAAATATTTATTTTATAAAATGCTAATATTCATATGTAATTTGAATTCCTCTTTACTTACCCTATTTAAAAAATGTCTAACCCTTCGTTTTATAATTTCTTTGCTTTTCTCAACAAGCAGCAATTTTCATAATTGTGTCAAACCATTTTACAATATTTTTTTTAAATTCCCATATCAATCAAATTCTGTCTGACAAACAGAATAAAAATTGTATCTAGAATACGCACACCGCGAAAACAAAGAAAGTCAGTGAATGAAAAGTAAGCAAAACTGAAACCGTTGACGTCGTCAATTAACTTAATATTATGGGGTAGTCATGGAAGATGAATCAAGATAATTTTACGGAGAAGTTGGTTAATTTTTATATCAAATGATTGTCCTTTACAAAAATTACAGGTTTATTAAAAAATTCTTTAAAAAAATATCTTTACTACATTACTCTTTGATTTATACCTATTTAAAAGTAGCAAAATATGTAGATATACCAATTTTCTAAGTTACAAAGAAATTATGCGATTAATTTCTCGGCATTCAGGATCAATTGATGTTCAATATTTTAAAATATTTTCCTTGTTTTCGACTCCTGACAGTGAGGTGTAAAGTTCAAGAGCAAGGCAAACAGAACACCCTACACATGCTTGAGACAGTGAAGAGAAAATATGTGCCTTATCTTCTTCGGCAGCGTAGAACAATGGCGAAAAGGTTACGTCTGACCTTAACAATAAAATTTCTTTCTCCTAAATGATCTTTACACATTTGCCGGCAGCCCTCGGGATAAATAATAATCACTTGAAGTGTAATTTTAAGCTCTTCCTCTAAAAAAAATTCTAGGAAATGTGTGACACCAAAGCGGAAGACGGGATAAAAGTCCTCAAACTGGCGAGATGCACCGGAATATACGAAAAAACTCAAAGAGGACATATACGGGAAACAAAAAGCCCTCAACCGCACACTCCGCACTGAATGGGGAATTTCTTTGCAAAACTTAAAACAATTGCATATGCAAGGATGGCAGCAAATGTAGGAAGTGAATCATTTTTAACCACAACAAGGGTTCCAAACGCCTGAGGGAAGGCACAAACATCTAAGAAGATTTTTCTGTACGGTGGCGTTAATAAAACCGAAAGCAGGGAAATTGGGGAGATGCCATGAAAATCCTTTCTTTTCCCTCGCAAAAAGGAAGAAGAGAAATCTGAAAGCATTTGTTCTTGCATTCTAATTGCAAATTGTTTTGACGATTAGGAGAACAGTCACACCAAGAAACCGACTTAAGAGGGTGCAACCCGGCAAAATTAAAATGTTAAAGAGTCACAAATTGCTTGTTTGGCTTAAATCCTTGCAGGGGAGGAGTTTTGTTCGGGGGTGCAGAAGCATCTGCAAGATCTTCGGTAATTGGATGCTAATGCTAAGTGCCAACTCCACTTAAGCAAATTGTAGTTTGAACCAGTCTAGTGGGTTCATTTCTTATACCACTCCCAAGAATAAGAACTTAAAATGTTCCTGGCTCCCATAGGTAAATTATATTAAAGTTCTAACTCATTTAGTTTTTCCTATATTAAAACGGAAAACATCAATCGTATTTTAGAAAACACTGATCTTCAACAATGACTCGAATGGAACTCTATGATATAAAATCAATGCATTATCAGTTTCAAACTTTATGCACCGATATAATATTTCAAACTTAAATGAAAATTAGCATAAAAATTTATTTACGAGAATTAAAGACGACCAATTTTGTCGTTAAGAAATAATACGTAATTATGTGGAAGATATTATTAAATCATTTAAAAGATTTTAATTTTTGGTGAAAAGGCACTCAAGATATACAAGACAAATTTTTTAAAAAAACATTTGGACTTGTGTACCTACATAATTGACTTAAGCAAATTAATTCTAATAAACAATTTTCCTTTGATCTAATGCCACGCTTATATTTGTTTCCTTGAATAAATTCTAAGAAGTGTTTTAAAATCTCTTTTAAGTTACCAAAACTCCAAGTTACTCTGCTTTCATTTTTTAATCTGTTCATAAAACGAAAAGTTATATTAGAAGAGCCCACTTCAGTTTCAACTTCTAAACTAAGAGGGAAATAAGAAGACTTCTTGGTAAAAGCAGATTCACAAAGTGATGAATACATAGAAGCAATTGTTGTACGAATAGAAACATTTGGTATTAATATACGTAAATAATAATTATGTTTAATTAAAAGCATCGTAATCATAAACATTCGTGATTTCAACTTCATAAATTTCTGCACTTACTCGATATTCTTTGTTTTCTAGTGGTGTCAAAAAACTTAAATTTCACGAAAATCGGTTGAAGCTAAGTTGGAGTGTGCTGAATGTTGCAAAATTTAACTACTCAAATTTAAAACCTTTTTTAGTGATTCGCACTATCGTAAATTTGAATTCAGCACCTTTTTATTGAAACAAAAACGTGAAAAGAATGCAGTGCAATTTCTGGGTATGTCGCTTTTCATATGTGCGATTCAGTTCCTACGTAATATTGATATAAAATATTTAACCCTGCACATGACATGGTTTCCAATCCAGTGATTTTCAGGATTTATGGCTGATGCGGTAAATCCTTTCAAAACTTTTGTGATAATTGTTCTTAAAGTCAATTAAAAATGAAAATTCAATGAGAATATTTTCAATTTAAATCTTACACTATAAAAAGGCTTTGTAAAAAATTTAAATATTGTATTCTAATTAACTTTAAGAGATTTGCATTAAATCTGATCATTGTAAAAATTTTTTAAAAATGTATATCTCAGTGGATATGTTCTATAATTGAAGTTGAAATTTGAAGCATTAAATAATTAATTTATAATTTGAATTGAATTTTAGTCGTCCTCTGGAAAATGAATAAAATGCGATATAAAAATATACCGCAAAGTTAAAACCAAACCATAACTATTTTCGTCTCTAAATAATTTTAACGAGGAAATAATTTAATCGCAAATAAATATATGTATATTTATATTTTTCGATTCACTCTAAAATTATGCAAAAAATCACAACTCTTTATGAAATGGTCCTATAAAATTCCCCTTTTTTATGGAATGTGACCTATAAAGTTTTATATTTCGGACCACTTTGCCGTATAGTTTTATTGCCCAACTAATCTAAATACGACTTTTTATTGTGGGTGCTTTTAGCAACATGCTTTCAATATGTGAAGCGATAACTGCACACTTGTGTTTATGCTTGAGCAATTCGGATGCTATGGTCGGACCAAATAAAAATTCTTTTTCAAGAAAATAAAACATACAAAGTGTTGAGTTACATACCTGGAAGTGTCTGTTGATATAAAACTTTTTGCAACCGAGTTCACTTAGACTAGGGTCATAATACCCAGTCGCACTACTCCCGTAAAATAGGAGCGAATATGCAAAATACAGAGATGTAAAAGCACATAGTACGGAAACATTGGAAAATAACCTTCTTGCCACTCTTTTTGATTCGCCGCAGCTATATAAAAAGAACAAGTTTGATCTAAGGCTAAATACGAGTTGAACAGCCGAAGCCATATTTTTAAGCTTTTTAGTCCAATGAAGGTTTTGTTTCTCTTAAAACTTAAGAAAGTTTAAGGAACTATTTATTTAATTAGTTATCTCTTGAGATATATTCACAGCATGAATTCATATTAATTTAAACTGCATTTTCACCCCCACAAGTATTCAAATAGAGGACTGACATTTTTGTTATTTATTTGATTTTAAACATTTATACATGTAATGGCTAATTCGCCTTCTCGGAAAAATATTTGTTTCATTCAAAACAATATAAAAAACGCGTAGTAGAAAAAAATGTCATTACAATAACTATAAGTTTTTAAATTTTTAAACGCAAAAATATCGGGAAATAGAAGAGTCTAACAAAGCTGTTGGCAAATTCATCTGAAATTAACATAGGTACCTTCAATATTTCATCAAAATGTATGAGGAAAACCTCAAAATATAATTTGGTGAAATAAGTAAAATAGGTACATGCTATGAGGGACTGAAAAATGATTTTTCATAGAGTAAGCTCCAAAAATGAAAAAAGTTTTGCATATTTAATCCAGGAACTTATCGCTCAGCTGTACGTATGTATGTACATATGTGCATGTGTTATATGTAACTTCATGTGCATTTTATAAAATATTGGCTGAAATTAAAGTCCTGATAAACGCTTCGATGACTCACCAACTGGTAAGCGGATCAGATATTTTACCATAATTTAAGCGGATTTTCCTTGCGGATGAGACGAAAATAATTACGAGAGCTTGATAAATCGCTGTGATGTCAAAAACAATAGTGGTGCATTAATTTACGGGTTCCTCTTCCTGCAACTGGCTTTAATGAGACATTGTAAACAAGCCGCACTAATCAAGTTCACTGCACTATCGCGTCGTCACCGGCGGGCTCGGGATGCCTTCAAATTAACTAAGAACTAAACAAAGTCAGAGTGAGGACAAAATTACATTAAGCTTGGGCAAGTGTAAAAATGCATGATTCATGATGAAAAAGGGCCACCCCCTGGGCGAGCGGGCGGGTGGGTATTTCCTCTGCCCGAAAGGTCCTTCCTATCCTAAGCCCTATCTAAGCGCAAAGGAAAATTATCGATTTTCTCTCACTATCTTAGCCAAGAAAGTGCATGGGGTCCGCCAGAAAAGCACTCTGGTAGCTCCGGTGCGATGCGAACCCGGCGGCGGCGGTGGAGGATATTGTTGTTTCAGCCCCGAAAAACTCTTCCCATCCACCCTTCATAAAATCTTGTACGAGTTTGCCCTCGCCGTCGCCCTTGGCCCCGCGTCCCGACGCCAACCGTAATCCTCCAAATGGGACACACAGCCAAGCGTACGCATCCAGGGATAAATAAGGACCGACCGAACCGCTCTGTCCTCCTGTTCCTTGTTCGTTCGTCAGTTGTTCGTTCAATCGAACAAGGGGAAGGAAGAAAAATAAGTTGCATACGCTGGGGGAGTCTCGGGGGTTAGGGTCCCGCCGGTAAGCAGTGAGTTTGCCGTACCCTTCCCCTTCCCAAGGAACAAAGGCGTGAACCTGTTTCGAATACTCAAATTCATTCTATTTCCTTTGAAGTCACAACTGTGACTATTAATTTCTGTATTTCAGTTGCAATTAAAACAGAGCCCGCCAAAACTCCTAAAAAATTCGAAACGGCCGCTAAGCCCCTGTAACTGTCGCAAACTCGCAGTGCCGACGTCATAAAGTTAAAAGTCCATTGACTTTGGACCGATAGTAGATGGCTCCGCGACTTTTTCAGCGTTTCACCTTCAATTTCAGACTCTGTGCTAAGAACAATGTTTACCTGTCGCATTCTCCTCTCTGAGGTTGTGCCGAGCGCGATGCTGGTCTCAATCTCCTCCTCGGACCCACTCTTCGCCGTTCTGTTTACCTGGCATCAACTTCGAATCGGAACCACCTGAATACAAGACACAGGTAAGGCTTTAAACGTATTAACGCTGAATTCGCGCCACACAGAGGCACAGTCGCGCACACACAGGCACACAGCACTAACAAAAAGAAAAGCCTGACTCGGCAAGTACAGGACTATGGCAAAGATCTACTATGCTTAACTCTAATTTATTTTTACAATTTAAACATTTAACTATGCGTTTCGTTAATTGCAATCTTTCTGTTGCAGAGTCGCACTATTACTTTATAGTCGCGATCACAGAAAAATCCACAAACTCAGCCGCCACAGTCGAGACAACAATCGGCCAAACCACCTGCCCCCAGAACAACAAATCACCTTAATTGAATCACCTCACAGAAAATCATCTTTACAAACAGCTTAACCTGCGAAAACACTCGCCGAATTCAATTTCACGGAAAATACTTTCGGAGGAAAATGTGTGTAGCGAGGCGCTCTTTCGGCAACAACAAATTTATGCTTTAGGTGCTATGCTTAGGTGCTTCCACTAGCCATCGAGGGCCACAAAACTCCCGCAGCATAGGTCCACACGGCGCCGCGATCTCAAAGAAACTGAAGACACCTTCTGGCCACGATACGGAAACAAGTTGTAGAACAGGCCGCTCCACACGACCGCCGAGGAACTGAATGGCAATCCATAGTAAGGTTGCGCGTCTGCGTCTCGAGCGCTTTCCGCCGCGTTCCCCTCGCGGGCGAACATGTTCGACGCACCGCGTCGCAGTATGCGTCGCGACGGTTACTTCCAGACCCAAAGAGGTACTCGCCTTGAACTGCTTTGAACCTTTTTTCTTTTGCAGCCGCGTGGAATACGAGTAGTACAGTAGTACGCAAGAAAGTATCTAATTCTGCAACAACTTTCAAAAATATCAGACTCTCGACTGACCCTTCTTTTTAAATCCAATTCCTTTTAAGACCTGAATAGATTTCGAGCCTTTCAAATTTCAACCATATTCATGTGAGCATGAAGCTTCTGTTGTTCTTAAATCTTTCACCTCTTCATTCAAAATTTAGGTATCTTAAAAATTGATTAGTGAATTCAAATTAAATTTGGTGCTGTTATCTTCTGTAAAATTTTAACTCTTACAACAAAATTACATATTATGCTAAGCAAGTAGTTTTCAGTTCACTTCCCTTTATATTCTACATATTTATTAATGGATAATAAATGAGATAAATAAACCAAAGCACAATATTTATAATATGTCTTGCTTTCCAAGATTAGTAAAGTTTTACTTATTTATTTACAATGAAAAATAAAATATTAAAAGTCGCAATAAAAATCAGAAATGAAAATTAAATGTTGTCACACTAACAATTAAATACATAAATACATAGATTTTCCATACGGGACAAATAGTTTATTTAAAAAGTAGTTCGTTGATAAATTAAAATACTTATATGATTCCAAGACGAGAAACGAAAAAGGTTCCCAATAAAGATAGTAGTTGCAGTGAAATATTTTGCATTTTACAATTTTTCAGTTTTGGAACTAAGTGTTTCGTAATATGTTTTGTTTATATACATTATATTACTTATTGTTAACTTTGATTACTTTCATTCTTTCAATAATTCAAATTTATGATGGGTCGATGCAAGTTATTTATTTTAAGACTAATTTTACTTCCATCAATCAAGCGAAGTTAAGAAGTAGAAAAATTATAATATATTTTACGATTTACATATATTAAATATATGACATTGCTTTAATAGAAAATCCCGACTCATAATTTCCATTCTAGATCCATATTCTTTATTAAAACAGTAAAATTTTGAATTCCACAATCGGACATTGCTCTTCTTAAGCAATACATACGCACTTAAGTAGGTATATAAAAATAAAGAGTTACCCAAGATTTTCTGTATCAGAACGCACAGAACAGGTATCAAACTGCGGTGACCTAACTGCCGATCAACCGAACAAGGTTGAAGACATTCAGCGAAGAGAGGTGCTCACATTATGAAATATCAAAAGCACTCGGCGATTAATAAAGTTTGCGTGCTAACTACCACAGAACAAACTCCTTCTCTTCGGAGATCTCAAGAAGCCCACCTTCCGCCGCTGAAGACGAATCGCTAAGCTCTTTTTCAGTCAAGGCTCTTCTTTTTGTCGCTTTTCAGATGCCAGATTTATATTTAAACTCATCATGCAGGTGCACTGGAATCTTGTCTCATCAACTTTTCTTTTTTTCATGAAATAACTCTTTTGCACGAAAGAATCAGAGAAGTCGCTAATCTAGAAAAATTTGAAATTGAAAAAATGTTCAGTGTAATGATGCATGAAATGAAAAGTAAAAAATAAGCCTGCGCCTCGTACCTGTATCGATTAGTATTGACGAGTTTATCGTAATATGCCAATCCCAGTTACTTTTTACTCCACATAGATTTTCCTTACTTTTGTCGCTTTTTTTGCATGAACTTCTGACTGAAGAAAACATGATGATAGATCATAATCCACTGTGCCCGCTTTTTCTAAAACTATGTTGCCGTTGGCACCTCGTGAAAGGAGAGGAAGTAGTTTTTATCTCTCAAGTTTCAATCAATTAATTTCACGGTTTTTTTTAATTAACGTTTCTCTTTGTAAAGGTGCTATTAATGGTGCTCATGGTATAACATTGTTTAAATGCTGGGAATCAAACTTAAGGTTGTGACTTTGTATTTTTATTTTAGACGAATAGAATAGAATAGAATAGACGAAGAGATAAGTTTTTTATATGTGGAAATTTTTGAGGAACTTTTAAAACTCTAAAGTTGTTAGTCGTTACATTTAATCCGCCATCTTGAAATTCTGAATAGTCCGCACCCGCCGAATTTCATGAAATTGTCAGCTGTATTTATTATTTTTTAACTTTAAAAAAATGAAGAAGAAGAAAAACTGTTTTATGGAATAATTATTCGTTTTTTACGAAACAAACCCATGTGAAGTTTTTCTTTCGTAAAAAAAAGAAAATTTTCTTATCGTCAATCATTCCAAAATTAAATAAATATCATGATCCAATACATTTTTATTTTGAAATAATTAAGCTAGTGTTTTTGTCATATGATTTCTCAGACTACCGGAAAATAAAACGAAAGTTAAATTAATTTAAATCTGACCAGTTATAAGACTAGGTTTTGAACTCTCCCCCGGTAAGCAACGTAAAATTTCAAGCACAGCTATCTTCAGACTGTACTGTGTAGCGTAAAATGTCAGTACGTGTTTTTTGTTTAGGAAACATTTTTATTTATAATTACACACGTGTCGTCTCCTGGTTTTTTATTTGTAGTGATGCTTAGAGCTAATCAGTCACTAATTTAATTATATAATGGAGCAATCGCCTCCTGAACAAGTTGAGAAAAACCCAATCCCTGGCAATTCTCCCAAGAAAATTTTGACAGTTGAGCAGCTCGACATTGAAATTTTGCCTGTAATTTACGAGATAATTCGCTGGTAAACACTTTAATTCTCTTCTTTTTTAACTTTTAACGAATAGAAATTATATATCTAATTTATTGTTAACATTAGTGTGGAGAAGGATCCAGTCGATAACGCAGCCAAACAGAGGGAATCGCAGGAGTGCAGCCAAAAGGTAACAAAATGCGCGTTTCCACCAGTTCTTTTCTAATTTCTTCCCTAAAAAGATTCTGGAGCTCCAGAAGCGATTCGAGAGCGCCCGCAATCAGATAAAGCAACTGCCGGGAATAGACTACAATAAAGAGGAACAGCTGCAGAAGCTAGAGCAGCTGAAGAGCCAACTAAAGCTGAAGCAGCAGCTGGTGAAGAAGTACAAAAATAATCAGTTTTAAGTGACGATGGTTCTCCGGTTCCTTCTGAGGTACTTAGCAAATAACGAGCAACTTATCCAGAAATTAGCCGACAGTTATCCCATGAGAAGAGCAGCCCAACTGCTAATTTCAGTGTTTTATAGGTCCAAAATGTTAGCCGAGGACAAGGGTTTGCATGAATTATCTCCTGAAAAGATTAAGTAAGTTTTCACAAAAGTGCTATTTCTATTTCAAAATAGAACAAAACTTGATAGATAAAGAATGATTCTCACAATATATTTCAGGTCTTTTCTTCGGACATTTAAAACGAACATAAAGCAGGAAATTGAAGAAGCAAAGGAAGAAATGAAGCGTCGGAAATTTTAGAACCTTTTACGCGCGTCACGACGACTTTGTTGAAATCGTGGGTCCTTCAACCAAAGTCAATGCCAATGTGAATATACTTCATTTTAAGACGCATTAACTGATTTTTATTAAAGATATATTATATTAAAGTAAAGCATTTAGTTGTATTTCTTGTGCTCAAAAATTTGGTAGTTAGGAAAAATTTAAAAATATCACATATTCAACTTCATCCTCGAGAATTGAAACAGAAATATTGGCTAATAATATTATTTATTAAAACCGTTTTACTGACGAAACAAGAATTTCACTTAATAAAATGAACACAACATCCAGTTGTAATTAGTAACCAGAAAAATACAAACTCATACTTATCCAAGAGTGCAGGTAATGGGTTTCAAGATATGTGAAATCATTAAATAGTTAATGAATTGGTCAAACTTTTTTTAGTTTTCCACCATCGTTCTTCTATCACATCGAAGGCGCCAGAAATTGGCACCTCGGATCGAGTCCCTAATGAGCTTAAAATACATAAAACATTTTCGAGTAAGTGGTTAAAATCACTAAAAGGAAGAGCAGCAATATATTCCCAAACAAAATATTTTACTCCAATTATCTAGTTAAAAAGATTGAAAAAGTACAGTAAAATGCAATATTGTGCTGCTAAGCTAAAATGTTTAAAAAACAAAATTCCTTCTGTTAAAAAAAACAATTCGTGACTTCAGTGTCTAAATCTTCATCACCACCTTGCGACAGAACAGGAGAATAAAATTGATTTAAATTTTCGCTGTTAGAGGGGTTTGTTGACTGCTATTTGTATTACTGCTGGAGCCTAATGTCGGCCCCCTTTTCGGTCGCTTTGCGCCTCCTCTGGCATTAACCGCATGATCGCGTTTGTCGACTCCAACCTCCAGTACTCCGTCCAAATTTGCCTTGGTGTCCATTTGTGCGTGATGAGTAGGCTGGATGTTAGGATTTTGGTTTTGCTGACCTCGTGATTGCATCTTGTTCGGTTTGGGATTGACTTGAACCGCAATAGAATTTGTAAGCGGTTTCGAAACGTTCCCTACAGCCTTTGTTCGACCTTCGCGGAAGACCATGCGCTGTCCCGGTCTGATATACTCTGGATGTTTTATGAATCTAAATCGAACCAGTGCTTTGTCTCCCGTTCTCAGGCAGTCCTTGGACATCGACACAATTGAGGCTGTTTGCCGAATGCTACCGCAATGAACCATCGCTTGATATCGGGAAGATATAGTGGTTGGGTGGTGCAAGACTAAAATTTCGCCTTCAAATTCCCAACAGGCTTGAGGTTTCAAATCTGGACTAACCATCACCATTCCTTTTCTGATTTGAGATCGCTTTATTTTTTTGAGAGCGAAACTAGCTGTCTGACCACCTCGAACTTCCTTAACATTCATTCGCTTTCGGTGAATACTTTTAACAGCAATAGGAATAAATTTCCCAAGGGGATCAGGTCCCAGTAATAAGACATCATTTAACTTTATCAAACCTTGGAGACAAGTTCCAGAAACAACTGTTCCCACACCGGGCACGGAATAGGTGTCGTCAATTTGAAATTCAGCAGGTTGATCCTCTTGACCAATCATGCGAGTCGTTAACAAATTTAAGAACATCTTCAGTAATTCCAAATTTTCTCCAGTTACATTAGATACTTGGAAGATGGGACATAGCCTTTCAGACACAAAATTTGTAGCGCTTAGCACAACCTCGTCGGCATTTTTAACCATAACAGGTACTTTTCGACAACCTTGGGACTTTAAAATTTTAAAGAGCAGTTTAAGATTGTCCTGTAGAACGTTAGGGGGACACATATCGATTTTGGTAACAACAACAAACACTGGAACAGATAGCGCCAGCGCTAATCCAAGATGCTCTTTCGTCATTCCAACAATGCCAGCATTAGCCCCAATCTGCAACAAAAACAATAAATACCAGAAAAAAGCAAGTATTTCGGGATTACCATAAGCATCCCAAAATCTGGGGCATGTCCAGTCATTCCGAAGACAGTTGTTTTGAGGTAGCGCTCGTGACCGGCCAGATCGATAAACGTGATCACCTTCGCTGATTTTTCACATATCTTAACCCAATCCAAAGTTCCATGATCGGGCTTATTCACCACATTGCCAATACTGTCGAAACCTTATAGGGAATTGAAGTTCACAGAAAAACTTTAGCTTTATGAATTTTATCTACCTAAAATATCGTTGCCCACAGAACTTGTGCGGCCACTCTCCATCTCGTGCTTATGTCTGAATAGCCTTTGCCTGGCGTACCCCCGTCCATTGTCCAGCTCCCCGTGAGTTAGAACTCCAAGTAGAGTTGATTTTCCAGCGTCTACGTTACCCACTACTGCAACTCTGTGAAATATGTAAATACAATAGTTTTATTTCAATTTGAAGTAGTAATTTTTATATAATCAATTTTTCCGCGAATCGGCGGAAATGTTAAAACTTATAGTGCGCGATTTCTTGGTTTGAATTTAATGTGAGAAAGAAAATTTGCCGTAAAATTGACTGTTTTATGGCGGTTGTTTAAATAAAATTCAAATCGTAGTTACTTGAAGTTGGACCTTTTTTTTATTCCTAGTGACCTGAGTAAAAATGTTAAAATAGCATGGTAACCAAGAAATAAAAAGAAAACGTAATTACTTAATATCGGGATAACTGATTCCCCATTTTCATATCCCTTAATATTTCCGCTTGAAATAAACCGACGCAAAGATAAGCAACCGAAGCCTAAGTTGCATCTTAATCAGAATATTTCTAGTTTGATATTTAAAAAAAAATCTTATCTGAAGTGCTTCGAAAATTGAAACGAGCAACTCCAAATTGAAATTAAATTGAAGTAATCAAAGCAATTATAAAAAGTACTGAAAGTGAAAAGCATTAAATATCCACTGAAGCTGTGAATTAGAAAGTCTTGCAAAATTGCCCAACTAGTTTTTTTTTTCAATTTTTTATTTCGGTCGCCAAAGATGCTCCATCATGATTGTTAAAATTTGGAGCACTTCGCATAGTGAAATTAGGTAAATTTAAGATTTGAATACCTTATCTCCATAAAATCTGTTTGGTCCACTCGCTTCCTGACCAGGTACTGTCCTGTGAGGCCCTTCTCGCCCTTCCGCTCGCGCAGGAGGACGGTGTCTGCATCTATGGTGGTGGCCAGGGACTGCAGGGTGGCCACGGAGGCTGCATACTCGTCCGGGTCCAAGCCACTGTCGCTCCCATCTACAACGGATTGTTAGTTTTCGAAACAGGATAAATTAAATTCAAATTACCTTCTCCGATTCCGATCTCGTAAATTGTCTCCCCCCGGCTGCCGTTGATGCGCTCGTCCAGGCGCCGCTTGAGCAGCTCGAACTGCTCCTCCGTGGGGCTCACGAGGACCGTTTTCCCCCTGATGCTGCTGTAGTCGACTGCGAGGCCCTGGATGTTGTCGACGGCCCCCGCGTCCTCCTCGTCCGAGGCGTTGTTGATGCTCATGTCGCTCGCTTGTGTTTTTTCCATCGTTGCTGTTGCACGGTCACTTAAAATAGCATAATTTTAAGTTTCTGCACTTGAATTCTGTTTATGTTTGCATCTTTTTCAATTCTGCCCCCAGAAGTGGCCTCTGTGACGTGAATGTCACCGTGACTTTGGAGGCGCGAAATAAACAACCGCAAAGTATTTTCTATTTTTATGCTGTCCCAGCTGATATTGTAATAAACGCAATCTGTTTTTATGTAATTAGTAGAGTTGGCACTTTTAAGTTCACTTTCTAATCACCCCGTCGCGGTGGAGGGGAACAGCTCCAACACGTAAACTTCTTCGGACAGAACCTTCTCGGGTCTCAGATGCACAATTTTATAGGTCCGTCCTGCTAATTTCGCAACGAAATCTAAAAATTAAGCAATCAACAGATTTCCTAGTTCTGTTGTTTATCGTGGCTGCTCAGAAACTCGGAGAAGAAAACAAACGACGACCAGCTCGCACCGAAACGATCCACTCCACTTGCACTTTTCGATTATTTCGCGGCGGCGGATGTCACTTGCGATTTCGTCATTTTAGGGCGCGCTCAGAAAATCGGGGAGTACAAATTTTACTGATATTATAAATATTTGTAGTAATCAAAATAATGATGAAAGTCAACGCGATATTGTGTAATTTCCAAAATACCGATTAATAAGATTATGAAATTCTTCTAAGAAATGCTTGGGGATTCCCTGAATGATCAGTTACAAATTTAGATCGGTGTACAGGATAGAATCGAAAAAATATAAAAATTGTATAAATTAAATTAGGCCTTTCCATTTAAAATTCGTGTACATGGGTGAAACAATTTCGGCTCTTCCGAGATCGAAAGGGAAATACTTTTATAATATTTATAAAAGGAAAAGAAATATAGGTTTAAAACTGTTTACCAAGATTTACAATTTTTATTTTACGAGTCATTTTCAAGATATTTAACCAACCAGTTGTTTTTTACCTAACTAAAATTGTGTTTTATTATGTGCTCAGTTATATTTATGCTTTTGTTTAAGTGGTAATTTTAAAACATCAAGTATTTGCAATGGTGAAGTGCTAGAGGATGTTGCTGTAACAACTCAAGATATTTGCGTGAAAAATGTCTTTTCATTATTGTACAAAGTGATTAAAATGCAGAAATAGCCAAAATGTTAATATTTTAGCAAATACATCAATCTCCTACCCTAAAATTGTTTAGAAAAATGTTAAATTTCGTCGGTACGCAAGGAGCCTATAAAAATTGCAAGGGCGGCTGTGGTCCACATTTGTTTAGTGCACATTTTGCCCTTTTTTTAATAATTTGTGCGAAACTAGGCGCACCCCCAAATAAAAAGTTATTTACCAATCAAGGAAATTGCTTTAAATAAATTTGCTTAAGTTCTAACCTGTACTCCTTAGGTTGCAACAAAAAATATACCTGATTTTTATTTAACTTCTTAATATTTGATTGCTCCAAAGCATCAGGCAAGAGCACAAATCTAAATTAAATAAATCACACTTCTTCACTACACAATGAAACACTTAAAATCGACTTAAAAGTGAAGATTGCCAATTCATACTACTTTTTAAAAACAAAATCGACTCTGATCAAAAACAAAAGCTAACTGCATTCTATATTTATGTTTAAAATATATTTGATATACATACTGTATAGTGCTTTTTAGTTTCCTAGCCATCGAAATTATTTAGATAGAACTTAAATAAACTTATTTGTTAGTTTAGTCTTGATATTCAAGTTGTGCACTTAAATAACCACTTTTCAAATATTGCCACACAGTACTCTTTTTAAGAGGCTTATTTAAAAAAAATTAAAAGTACTATTTCATTTTGCCACGGTTTTATTGTTGTACCATATAGAATAAACTCTGTATACGTACATTAAATTTATATGTATACCACAAGTCTTGCATTAAAAAAGGCTCAAAAGTACCCCACTGTTCTAGAGGGTGAAAAGAGATAACGAAAATATTTGAGTGAACATGTTAATACGTATATTACTACAATACTAAAAATAAAATGAAAGTGAGTTTTTGTTTTACGCTAATTGGTTTTAACTACTAAGGGTTATCACATCACATCGCTCAGAAAAAAGTGTGCACGCCGAGAGAGACAAGGAGGCGCAACTGATGAAAAGTATCCAGAGGGAGGTATGTTTTATGAAGTGGGTGATGGTGATGAATGCAGTTCGGGCGTGAAGAACTAAAAGGACTCTAGAAACAATCGCCCTCAAAAACCTGTATTTTTCCTTAATGCTCATGATTATCTATAAGGGATTCTTGTTGCTCTTCGTCGTTTATTCTGGAAAAGCAAACTTCTAATTATATGTGCAATTTCCAATTGGCTTTTTATAAACTTACCGAAGAATACTGCTACGTCGGCATTTGCACACTTTCCTATACAACATTTTAAGGAAACGTAGAAGTGGATCACTGTCATCATTTTTACTTAAAATCGCTACTAAAATTAACGCTAAAAAGATAGGGATCGAACCACAGTAAAAGTATATAGAGTATGATTTCCTTTTTAAAAGAAAATCAAATAGTATTGCTAGAGGGATTTGCAGCGACATCGCTAGCGTGCCGACAAGGGACGATGTTAGGAAGCACCCCCTGTGAATATGATAAAAATAAAACATAGTTATCTTTACAGATTTTTTAAATAAAAAATTACTCACCACAACCAAAGTGCTTCAGATAGCACAGTCCCAATGAAACCGTTTAGAATTAATACCGCAAATTGCTTTTGGTTCGGCAATTCGAAAGTTTCTATCTGTAAGAAATTTAAAATGAAAAATATGGGCCACATCAAGAGTAAATTCCAGAGGCCAACAAAACCTGTAAATAAATATAAAAATTAACAGTATCCTCTTTTTGGTAAAAAGAATCTTTGCATTACCGAAAAATAATGGAATGTCAATTTTCTCTTCTAGATCACTTTTCCGTTTAACAAAAACCAGGTACGATGCGTATAAAAACGCACTCAGTAAAGCTAAGATGATTCCACGGGTGAACTTGGCGTCGGTGATATCAGGTATTGTCATAGTCACCTGGATAAAATAGGAATAAGTACGTAAACATAAGTTCGTTAATTATTTAAGCAGAGAACTTACCACGCCAGCAACATTCGCTGCAACAGCGATGAATTTAGCAAGTGTAAATTTATCACCGGATGCCGATGGAAAAAGTGGTGCTAATACTAAGATGAAAAAACTAGAGGACGAACTCAGGAGAGTAACCATTGCCGTTTCACTTAATTCTAGTGATAGTTGAAACAGGTAGTTCGCTAAGAACCACTGAAAAGAGACGAGATTGTGAAAAATTCATCATTTAGCTAATTTAGTCCGCATAAAAAAAAATATTAAGTTGCATCAATAAATTTAAATAAAATTAATTAATGGAAGTTAAAATTTCTGCTAATGGGACCAGACCAAAAATAATATAACAAATGATTATAGTACGTACGAGTATACAAAACATTAGTGCAGTTCGAGCAGTTTTATGATGTGTTTTTTGGCGACGTAGTCTCAGACTAGCACTATAGGATAGACGAGACATTAGGGCATCGGTGGCATCATGTGCAGACATCTCCCTGACCTCAGCCATTTTACTGAAGCGAACACTTCGAATACTCGAGTCATCGCTCTCCGTACCTGATACTGTTTCACCTGTACGAATCGGAACAAATGTCGAGTCACTCTTGAAACAATAAACAAACTCATAAGGAAAACGGCAAAATAACCCTTGAATAATCAATTTACCAATGCATTGTGGTTGTTAAAGTAGTTATCATCTTCCACCGCCTGATCCATTATCTGTAGATAAAAATTGCATAAGAAAATACTCATTTTAAAGTAATATTAATTGTTTTACCGAATAATTTCCACTTCGCTCGCAGGCCTCCTTCCATGGCGCTATCAGTCCAATCACAAGCAAATAAAGTGTAAACATTGAGGTTTTAAAATACGTACAGAAGAAGGGTTTATCATATCGTTCATCTTGATACAAATACTTTGTCAACTCGCTCGAGGATACCCATATAACATCAACAAGGATTAGGAGAAATATGCCAAGTAACAGCTTCTGGGTTTTATTCATCATTTTGTGCGATTAGTTTTCATGTCTTTTACTTTCCTCCTTTCAATACTACATCATTGTTGATTCTGCAAAATTAAATTTATCTAATTAGTCGATTTGCAACGATAAGTGCATTTTCAAAAACATTAGACAAAATAAAAGGTTAGAACCTCCAAGAAATCTGAAGTAAACTGTAGAAAACACAAATAATATTTAAACATCTTAACAAAGAAAATTAGTCGAATAGTAATTAAAGTCATTAAAACTATGACAGAATACTTTTTTTTTTTAATTAAACATGATTAATTTTCAAATGCGTATCTTTTTTTATATCATAAAGTCATCTTTACTGCATATCGTCTATTTTCTGCGTTGGGTGAAAATATATTCTTACTGAAAAAAATGCTTCTATAACATTGAATAATCGACTATGCATTTCTTTCCTTCATTTTATATGACTGGGAATTTTTCCAAATTGTTTCAACAAATTTTCAATGACTAATTGAAAACTTTCCTGACTTCTCATTACCTTGGGTATGTTGTTAAGTTAAACATATTTCAGACAGTCTATAGCTTTTTTACACTTGCGTAAACTAATAATCAGATCTGATAAAGGGTTATAAATAATTCAGTTTAATTTATCGGGAAATGAAAATAAAAAATTTATATTTATATACTTTAAAGTGGTCATTTTAATGAGTGAGACACAAAAATAATTTTAGAAAGGTTTACAGCTTAAGTGACGTTGAATTCGCTGCAATAAAAAAATATGAATTTCAAATTTTCTGGTAGAGAACATTTCTGTATAAATATGAAATGCAAGAGCTCCATATCAAGAACTCAAATACAGAATAATTGAACAAGGAAGTGTTATGTAAAATGTTTACGTTAATAGCACATACGAGTATACTGAATATTATGGTTTTTAAGTATGCGAATAAATTTTCGTTAATATGTACTTTCCGAGTTAAGAATAAAATTAATGTAAATTTTGTGCACGTGTTGTCTCCATGATTTCGAAGCAGTTCTTACAAATATTTGTACTTAAATTAAGAGCTCTTTTACCACACCGAGAACCAACGAATTGAAAAATTGTAGCGTCTTTGCTTGTTTATTCGTATGAATCAAAGATAATTATGTTTTCATAGAGAAGAGAAATGTTCTGTTCCACGATAGCAGCGTTCAGTTTACTCTTGAAATGATTCACCCTTACAGAATAAGAGAAGTAACAATTTAGGATATTACAATACAATGCAGGGTGGTCGAAAGTCGAATGTCGACTGTAGCAAATTGCAACCGCATCGACTGTTTGATGCACTGCGAAGATCCTTGGGGAGCTGGAGTGAGGTACAAAGTGCCACGGGCCGCCCCGCTCAACTGCTCGCCCCAAGGCGCAAGTGGCACAGAGCCTCATAACGTGTTAACTGAGTCGATACCCAGTTTGTTTACTTTACCAGTTCTCGTTTGTTGACACTGCTCCCCGCACTAACAATGAACTTCAGCCTCGATTGATTGCAGCACAGAAATCTAATGGGGCTGCACCAGGCCAATGGGGCTCCGACTGCGGAATTGTTGGCCTGCGGGTTGCGACGCTGAATATCAAGGAATTCATGCCCGCGCGCGATACACGCGATTACGCAGCTATCAAATTTTACAGCAAGTTAATTTTATATTAGCGTCACAATTAGCGAGTTACTTGAAACAATCGGGGCTATTTTTATGAAGCACTTGAGCGGACGACCCTTATCTACTTCCAAACAACGCGTATCGATTTTGGAACTTCCTCCAAATTGCAGGATTATCGATGATTGAAGTATTTACGACGAGAAATCCCCGTGCGTATCCTACATTCGCGGAATGGTTTCTGGACGCAGCTACGACACCGTCTTTAATTTCGGACCCTTCTCACCTGTGGTTCTGAAAAGTGTCGGCCCCACCAGCTCCTTCGCATGACTTTTTGTTAAACTGTTGCAGCCCCACTCCGCACAATTCTGGACTCCGGCATGCAAAATCGCAACAAATCGATTTGAACGTAAAATAAAGTCGAAAGTAGTAGAAACTATTAAAATTTGAGCAGAATATCACACATCACTCCGCCACTTTGTTCTATTTATTCCGGAGCAGAACTAGAGGCCGCTTGACATTTCTGCCTCTGACGGCTCATGCCACAGGGTGGCAGCTGTCGGTAAGTCGATAAAGTAAACTCAGCATTGCCAGATTCAACATGACATTTCAGGGAAACGGCCAAAAACAGAACTGCATTTTCCGGTTTCGGTTGAGCAATTATAACGAATTTTAATGTCACCTGAAGAAACTATAAATTGTTAGCGTCCATGTTTTACCTGCATTTAGTAATTAAATTGAATTAATAATAACAAATATTTAAATAAAGAAATTCTTGAAATTGTATCGAAAAATTATATTTTTTACTTGATACAAAAATTATTTAAAATCGAAGTTTAGGCGCATTTGTCCTTTTCCTTTTGTTTGTATATTTTGCACAAAAATTATTTTAGGCACACTATCTTAATTGCATTTATTTTCTAAATGATAAATTACATAGCATTTGTTTCAATTTACAGCTGAAAATTGACAAAAATCAAGGAAAACTATATTTTTTGCTTTTGTTTATGAAACATGAAAAAGTAGCAATTAGTGAAATAAATTTTAGGCAGATTGAGCGAGATATTTTAAGAATCAGTAAATATTGTGTCATAAAAATTTGGTATCATTTTTAAACGGTAAATGAAAATAAGTTTAATATTGAGATACCTGAAGTGAATTTAGTTTTTACAACAATTAAAAAAGTTTGTTTTTACGTTCTTTTTGTGCTAATTTCATTTTCAATGCAATTGAAATAATTTAAAAATTGCTATAATTAAATGGTAATTGCGTTTTTATTGTATTATGGTTCAAATTTGAAAAATTAAAAAGGTATCAAAATAAAACCAACTTATCGCGTCACGACTTACCTGCAGAATGTATAACGCCTAGCAACGCGCTTAAAACAACAAATACAATTTTGGCAGAATCGATTTTCAAAGTGGAAAGTAAAAGAGAAGAATGGCTAGCGAGTTGTTGTGCAATGGCAGAGCACCAAGTCTACCATCTTTGGAAGTGGCAAGAAAGGGTAAAACTTATTCTTTAAAATTAAATTTAAATTCGCTTTCTACTCCGTTTCTATAGTGCAAAAGAGTTTGGTTTATATGCCATGCATGAATTGGCTCCTTCACTCACATTATGCTCGGCAGGACTTTGCCAAGTGCAAGGTTCTCATCGAACAACAATTGCAAGAATTTATTAATTTAGACTACGTGTACTTTACCAAGGTAACCCATTTTATTCCACCGAACATGAATTATAAAGAATAAAAAATATTAAGGGACTGATTGGTCGCCAGGAAGGGAATTATTTCGCTGCTTTGAGAGATTTCCAGAAAGCCCTTGATGCAAATCCGAACAACATCGAAATATACAAGGAAATAGGGAAGACCTTGTGAGCATCCATTAGCAGAATATTTTTAATTATAAGATGTTTTGAACCATTTCATAAAATTAAAGGTTCGAAATGGGGCGTTTCAAACAAGCACTGGGAGTTTTCCGCGAAGCTGAGAATATGTCGGTTAGCCCAGATCACGAGATTTTCCACTATATTGGCGAGTTACTCTATAAAAATGCATTGCATAATCGAACTTCTTTAGAAGATGCCAAAGACTATTTTCAAAAAGCAGTCACTCATGGCAAAAAACTCGAAAGTTTTCAAAAATTAGCAGAAATATATCGTCGGGATAAGGATTATGGGCGAGCTATTGAAGTCCTTGAAAGTTCGCTGCAGTAACATAAATTCCATATTTGTGTTTACATTTTAAAAAATTAATTACTTATAGGATTGCACCTGAAAACATTGATGTGTTAACTGAAGTTGGGGTACTTTATTTAAAAATTAGTGAGACTCAACGCGCTTTTGATAAACTATTAGAAGTAACAAGCGTAAATGACACGTTTGGTCGGGGACTATTTGCTTTTGGAGCTATTTTGCAAGTAGGTTATTTCAATAAATTGAAGAGGAATTATTAGAAATAAATACAAGCACAATTAAACCGCCTTACATGCTTGAGATTATTGTTAGAAAAGAACGAAACAAAGAAATCGAATATATTGATACATTTATTTAACCGGTAGTCTCGTAACGATATTGATGGTGCTTTGATGAAATATAAACAAATCACAGGAGCAAAGGCAGAAAATAGTGAACTCTGGAACAATATAGGAATGTGTTTCTTTAAGAAAAATAAGATAATTGTGGTAAGTAATTCTTTTAACCAACCACAACTTGGTTCAATAAAAATTCCTTTATAGGCGATTGCATGTTTAAAAAAATCAATTTGGCTATCACCATTGAATTATAATTCTCTGTACAACCTTAGCTTAGTTTTTATTAGTGGTAAGTAGGTTTCAAAAAGATATTAAGCCAAATGACCTATTAAATTGATTCAAAAATAATAATTCTACAAATAATATGAAACATATATTTTAGCACAGCAATATGCCAGTGCTTTCCACACCCTGGCAGCAGCCATAAATCTTCGGAAGGATAGCGCTGAATGTTATATGCTTTTAGGAAGTAATTGTGTTTCCGGTATTCCGTAAAATTACATAACTTAATTTTTTTTAGTATGCCTGAGAAAACTGGAAGACAACGAAAACGCATTTATTGCGTTTCAAAGAGCAGCTTCATCGCCAGAAGCTGTTCGAAATCCTTTAATCTACCTGAATTTTGCTCTATTTTGCTACGAAATCGGACAGGTGGAAAAAGCAACTAAGACCTTTAATGAGTTTTTAAAAATTTCACACAATTCCGTGTTACCAACTGAGGTAAGTGTTTTGGCAATAAAGATTTGGAGTAATACATCTTAAAGCAGTTGGAAATTACAAATTCGTCTATTGCAGTATAAATTTTCAGCCACTAAACTGAAGGCCCTGTTGCATGTATCTGAAGTGGACAATTTAGATTCTAATAAATCTGAAAATGAAGAAATGCAAAACAGTCAAAATAATGATGTGTCTTAGCAAAATTATTAATGATGAAGCAACATCATCAAATTAATCTGAAACTTCAGCTGATATTGTTTAAATTATTCAAATACTGAAAAATATTATCCTATGGAAGAATAAAAGAATACATGACGCATGTTCATAGAGAAAAAAGAGTTTTTGAATATAACGTACTAAATATTTTTAAATCGATTAGTTTTTAAATGAAATTGAATACTTGTAAAACTTCTTTTTGGTTCCGTATAAGTCAAAACAGTTTTTGACAATTTCGCGAATAGATACAACTTTAATTAAACTATGCAATATATAAATAATTGGAAACTTTCATTTTGTTTTTTAAGAAAGCAAAACGTTTTATTACCTTATATAAATTAAACACTTTTTACCGCCAAAGTCAGGGACAACAATTTCGAATTGTTTCATTTTGTTGCGTTAGTTTCCTTTACAGAAGCTGATGCTGGCGCATGGTCTGAGACTTCCCTAGCTGAATTTTTGTCTTTGGGACTTTGCTTGGACGTCTTTTCCGTTTTTTCAGTGACTGGTTGTATAACTTCGGTTTTTCTATCGTAACTACCCAATAAATTATTACATACAGAACAATATAAATACTCTGTTGATGGTGGGGGGAAGAGGCACGGCAAGAAGCAAAGTGGCCAACAGGTGAGTATGCAAGCTGCTCCAAGTGGCGAACTCGAGACCTGAAATAAAATTTAATTTTATATGGTCTTCTATAAATTAGGACAGTAAAATTTTACTTTAAAATTAAAAGACAGAGAATTACATACATTATATTCAATAATATAAATGATATTACGTCAAGTTTCACTTTTAAAAATATTAAATCTAAAACCTTTAGCGTATACACCTAAAACGAATTGGGACATTTGATTTTTTGATAGAATTGCTTTCACGTTTTTTATGTTGGTTGTAATTTTTATTGATAAAGAAAAAAAAGTTAGTGGGTACGCATTTGTGCTACACCAAACCATTTATGTATGCTTACTTTATCAGAATAAGATTTGACTGTTGGAGGTTTATTTGCTCCGCATTTTGGGCAAAAAATTGTTCCTCTTCCTGGTTTCCATTTTTTCAAGCTCTTTTTATACAACGTCACTGTGCTAGTGCTTCTAGCTGAACATTGCAAAGGAACGCCTTTTATTTTATACCTACGTCTGTAGACAACACGAGTGTTTTTCCCAGTGTTCATAACACAAACGTTCAAAGGAATATTTAGTTCGTGTTCTGAAGGCTGTTTAGAATGCAATCCACTAACGTTTTGGGTTTGGTCAATATTTTCTCCAGTTTGTTTATATTGCCATCCAATAAACTTTTGTGTCGCTTTTGAGTCCGTTGATAATACCTGGTCTACTCCACACCGACCAATGTTGAATGTTTTGGATGGATTTTGAATTGTTATATCACTACCGAGACAAGTAATCTCTGGCTGTCCATTATCAAAGTCTTTTGGGTTTATATCAGGTAATACATTGATTTCTTTTCGAACATTAATCGGTGTAGAATTTTCTTCAGGTTTATTCCAGTCCCCGGCTTCCAAAACTTTAAAGCTCTCGTCTTTTTTATTTTCATAGTCATTTTGCTTTAGAGGTCCTGGCTGAGATTCATTAAGAACTTTCTTCTCTTCACAGGTTGAATTCATTGCATTTAGATTTGGTTTTGCAATATTTATATCAGGATGTGAACTTCTAATATGATCTAAAAGAGGCGTAGTCTTATCTTTTTGAATAATTAATTCGTCTCCGCACAAAATGCATTTAACACATACAGACATTTTTGAATAATGGAGTACATACACGTAATTAAGTAATCTGAATATCTTTAGAAAATTGAATAAAGTAAATAAATGTTTACTAAAATTTCCATATAAAAGACCACTTAAATTGTATATGTCACTTTACTATAAATATTAAAGTGACAAAAATGCAGAAGCATCACTGATGCAAAAATATTTATTTATAAGCAAGTGCGTAATTTTATATCTATAGTACAAATAAGTTGCCATAAAAGTAGTTAATTAGGGTGTTCTTCTTTAGTATATTTCCTTTTTCTAATCAAAATTTAAAACAATAATTATTTAAACAACTAACTAGTACATAAGTACTTAAACTATTTAAAACAAATTAAGGCAACAACTACTAATAATTATAAATAAGTAATTCTGAAAACTTACTTTGTCTGACCGTGCACGAAGAATTGGCCGTTGTTTCATACCGCACTTGGGACAAACAATTTGTCCATTTCCAGGTTTCCATTTTTCGATACTATAACGATATTTTGCATCATAAGCTTGAATCCCCACAGGTGCATTTGATTTTTTGCTTCGTTTAGGAACACCGTCTTTGGACTTGGCGCTGGGTGTTTCATCACCGGAAGCCATTGAATCGGCCTTTTGATTTTTAGTGGACAGCTTCATGGGATCATTTTGTTTCCGGTGACTATCCTCTGTCTTGGTACTGGAGATCGAATCAGCAGAATTTTTACGATTTTTCGACTTAGTAGATTGCTTTTTGCTATCAGGATTCTTAGAATCACTTGATATCAACTCTTGAGAGTTTTGCGATTTGGATTTAGAGATATGTGGCTTGTTATGTTTATCCTTGGAATCATTCTTCGCGGCAGTTTTGGAATCTTTTGAATTAGAGGGGAATTCTAGGGAAGAACGTGGTGTGTGAAAGACATCTTCTTCCACGGTGTTGTCTGCAGGAATTTTAAAATTTTCATGTTTTATGATACGCATTTTGTTAACAGAATTCTTCGATTCTTGTGGGTTTGGTTCTTTGTTTGAATTTTCGACCTTTGCCGATTTAGAAATATGACCTTTTTCATTAAATCCTTTGTTAAGGGAAGATTTGGAGTCTCTTTGAAGTTTGCTGGCAGAGCTGTGGGAAGCATTTGCATGATTTTTGTCTGATTTTGTATCTTGCGACGATCCCGAAACAGACTTAGACATTAATACTTTATTATTTTTCTCAACAGAACTTCTAGATTCCTTAAAAGCAACTTTATCTTGGGGGACTCGTGACTTAGAGTCAGCAATCGAAGCATTTGTTGTGCTACTTTTTTTCTTCAGCGACTCATCTTCATTTATATTCTTAGTTATTTTATCACTATTAGCTTTACTGGTTTTTGAAGGTAGTTTTATCGGTGATTCTGAGGTTTTTTGGGACTTAGAGTCAGCAATCGGAGCATTTCCTGTGCTACTTTTTGTCTTAATTGTCGTATCTTCATTTGTATCCTGAGTTCCTTTATCACTATTAGTTTTGCTGGATTTTGAAGGTAGTTTCACTGCCGTATCTGAGGTTTTTTGTGATTTCGATTCAGAAGCTTTATCCGAGGATGACATTTTTTTATCTGAAAGGACTAAAAAGTTATAAATTTGGAAATTGCAAAAATAAATGCAGTATATACGTTCAGTGGTTTGAGGATTATTTTCTATTGATTGTCCTTTAGACTTATCGTCTCCTGAAGCTGATTTTTTAATTTGATCGAGTGTATTTTTCGGTATATGCAGCAGGTTTTTCCGTTTTGCTTCCTCTACGTCTTGGGCGGTTTCATTAGCAACGGAGTCTGGGATTTTTATCTCAGGATGCGAAGATATAATATGTACTAGTAGAGGTGAAGCATCATTACCGCTACCAACACTCAATCTGGCGCCGCACAACTTGCATTTGAAACTTCGAGACATAGATTACCATTATGGAGTTCGTACACGCGAATAATTGATCTAATTTAGTTTGTATAATTATTGACCAACAATTTTAATGAGCATTAAAAGTATTTTTAATTTATTGAGAAATATTAATATTTGACTGAGATCTGTCACTTTTCTAAAATTTATAAACGACAACTATCTCGAGGCTTCTCTGACGCAAGCAAAGCTGCTTTTAACAAGCTTTGAACTTCCATGTTCATAAGGAAATTGGGAATGAGATAAAAAATTCCTATTCAAGTTAGAGGTAGACTCTAAACTTACTTATATTATGCAGAAAATTTGAAAATGTCAATATACATATGTACGAGCATCTGTATAATGTTATGTTGTTAACGATCATTTTTATAAAAATGGGTTTTTATTCTGGAATTTGAATTGCTCTACATATACTATATTTGTGACGTAGTTCTTTGAACAGCAGTTTTAGGAAGTACTGTAGAAATTTTTAATAAATGTTTACAAAAATCCAGTTTAAAAACGACATAAAGAAGCCTTTCAAAACTTATTTATTATTTCAGTTAAAAAGTTGAACTTACACATACAATATTAACTTATATACATGTCATACATTTTTTTTTGTTTTAAAATTCTTATTGCACCACACAAGGAAATGTTTAAAAACTTGCTTTTCATGGGTATAATTTAAAAACAAAATTCACCTTAGGTATAAACATGACACATCATACCCTCGGCATTATCCTTGGGATGATATCGTCCCAAGAAGCACCCGCATTTACTACAATAGTGATTTAAATCACCGACTTGGCCCATTTGCTGGCATTTTTTACTTTTTGAACAACATCCACTGCGAAAGGAAAATGAAATAAGAATTCTTTTTAGTAAACTAATTTAAGAGACGTTTCACCCGAAAATGCACGAACACCACATGGATGCCTTGTGGCTAAAAGTTGTGATTTCTTTCTGCACAACTGAATCCGCCGTAGTACCACATGATGGACAGGTAACTTTGCAGGGTTCTTCAGGTAATCCAAGGACTTCCCCAGGGAGTGGCATAACTTGCTTTCTGCTGTTAGACATTCTGCTCGGTCTATTCGCGGAACAAAACTGAGACAAATTTCGACTGCGCGAAGCGTCTAACATCTCATCACATATTAAGCTTTTCACTGCTAAAGTAATGAAATACTTCTTTCGTGAAATATGTATATAAGATCTAAGATGAAGAGCTTTGAGAGCATCTCACTGGATTACAAATTGTATCTACATTTATTTAAAATTAAATACGAGAAGTAGAAGAAAATTATGTCTTTGGATATCTTAAACTCATGGTTTATGAAGTGTTAAACTACAAAATAATAAATCATAAATTTTGTTTATATTGAACGCGTAATGCATATGCCTCGTGAAAAATAAAACAATAACTTTGTTTTATTTATTTAACTTATCTGTCCGCAGAGCCATCTTTTGCAGGAGTTGTAATTTTAATAGTTTTTCGATTGCAATTACCAAACTTTAAATACTTACTTTTAGTTTATTTTTCATTTGATAGAAAACTGAGTCTTTTATACCTTAGAAGTCCGATTTTTTTTCTTTGAAAAACCCCTGTTATATATTTTAAGTTTTTTTAAAGTGTCTGAATTACAATTTAATTGTAATTCGTACATATCTATCATGCCAAGAAAAGGTTTACAAAACTAATAGATCCAAATTAAAAAGGTTTATTCGCGAAGGTAGATAATATTTATTTATACATAAAAATTATTGGATAACAACAAAATATTTTAAATAATAACAAATTTGAAATTTTATGCGCTCTTCTCTTCTCTCATACCTCCTCAATTTTCTTAGCTTCAATAGTTTTGTAATATCTACCCAAAAAACATCCGCAATGGCCACAATAATGATTTATGTCGGTTGGATTTTCCCAACTTTTAAAGTATTTCTCAAAACAACAGCAGCAACAACTAAAATGTTTATATTAAATCAGACAATTGCATATTAACATTTTTTACCTTATTATGGTCCACAAAATTGGAGCTGTAAGATGCCAACAATTGGTTTTTTCGTTTTCAACCTCTGTCATTGTAGTTTTTCCACAAGAAGGACAACTTGCTTGATAAGGTTCTTTTTCCAATCCAAAAGTGTGTCCAATAAATGGATTTTCATACTTTTTATTCGACATATTATCTCGGAATGAAAGACGCGTAACGAATGATACTTTTACGATTTCAGTAATCAGCCAGACTGAATTCGATTTGCTAATTAAAGCTCCGAGCTAAAAAATGAGAAGAGGAGCGCAAATTTTGAATCATACAAAAGCTTTCAGTAATTTATGCATTATTTTAAAACGAAGCCACTGTGCTTTGGATTGTTTGAGGAAGAGGTGTTTTTTGTAATTTTTGATTTAAATGCAATGCTAAACATCTTAGGTATTTATATTGCAAAAGTTTTAAAACTGCAAAAGAAGTAAATGATGAAAAATGAATTTACACCTAGTAACAAAATAGAAAAGGAAATTATAAATTGAATGAGTGTATTTTAAATATAGTTGAAGCTAAGTATTACTAGACACTGTAAAAGCTTTATAAGAAAATTTTATCTTTAAAACAATTGAGAGATCTCTTGATAAATTTAGTTGCCATTTGTTTCGCATGTTGTTGGATACCCGCAGAGAAAGCCGGTTGTTTTTATAGAACCAGAAAAAACACTGCCAACTGTTGGAGTTCGCAAGCACTGATCGCTTTTAAACATCTATACGTATAATTTTAGATGAAGGTCGATTGTGATCGTATAAAGTTATGTAAATTCATTGATAATGGGGCGCCAAAGGATATAAAAACATGTTTCCATTTTTGTTTAAATATAAAGGTAGTCTGGAATATTTATTTGGATGACGGCTGCCAGTAAAATAAAACAATATTTCAAAATTGAAAAATATTAAATTTTAATCACAACCAAGTCGATTTGGATCTATAAATTGGGTCTAGTGAATCCCTTGCTGATTTTAAGAGTAGTTCAAATTAGACTGGTATTGTTTAGTATTTATTTGTATATAATTACTTAGTGCTACATTATTTGCAACTATTCAAATTTTTAGGCGACACTCCAAATAAATATACTATTGTCAATATATGTGAACACTTCTCTGTATGTTTAGAGTTTCCTGAAAATTAAAATGAAGTAGTCATAAGATGAAAGAATAACAAACAACTGCATAAACATAAAACAATTGTGCAATTAAGTTATCTTGGTACCGTCGGATTTTTGTTCACTTCACAGCTTTGGCATTCGGATAGTTATTTGCATTGACAATGACTAATAGAATGCACTGAGGCCCACACCCAACAGATAACATCTAACTAGGGTATCTTTCCAATTGACTCCTAACGATTTTTGTCCGGGGGTTGGTGATCGTGTTAATTTAAAGTAATTGGCGCCAGCAATAAATTAAGCATTAGGGGCATTCTTAAGTATGACGTGATCGTTCGTTGCTGTATAATCGAATTAATTTCTACTTCACTTTTACAAGGTCTACGATAGTAATACTAATTATCTACAATAAGTTTTGATTTGTTGTTTCTAATCAAATTTGGACAATTAAAATTAATATGTATGCAATATATAAAGGTAAACTTATCAGAACCTTTTATGAAGTCGCATCAAAGGATGCTTCAAAATGTTAATGGTAAATACTTTACTTTTGTTTTATAATCAAAGGGCAAAATAAGAAGTTATGTACATCGTATAAATTCATAAAACTTCTTTCAGTCAGCGGAACCGTAAATAGTTGTATAGTTATAAAAAGAGTTCATATTTGAATAAGAATAACCAACAACTTAAAAGACCATTCAGTATGAAACAGCAAAATTAAAAGGCGAACAAATTTAGAGTCAGAATCCTTTTGGACTTTTGAAAAGTGAAATAAGGACAAATTAAGTTTGATATTTCATGGGGATGTGATTAAATTAGTAAAAAATAAATTTATTAAATCATTTATTTTGGAATTTTTGATGATATAAAATAATAAATATACATATATATAGAGCTCGAACTAAGGTCGTTTATAATATCCCAAGCAGGCATCACATTTCAGGCAGTACTGATAATTTACGAACAAATCGGGAAGAAACCACGATGCCACATTGATGATACAAGAAAAGCATAAGCAACTATGTTGAGAACACATTTTAAATTTTTCGTTATACGTAATTTAAAATCTGCAAGTTACTCTTACCAGGCAAAAAGGGGGCAGCAGCAAGATTTCCTTCTTTCATAAAAATACGACAAATAGCTCGGAACTACTGTGGTTTCAGTTTCTTCATGGCAAGCAGGACAAATTACTTTGCGAACCCGTGGCCCTACTGCAAAATAAGGCACCTTTTCGTCCGACTCAATCTTAAGAGGAATAGTGACACTCATTATTGGATTTATTGTGCAAATTCCTTCAGATTAAAACACTAAACTGCCCGATGCCTAAAATCTTCAAGGTTTAACACGAGAAGCCAAAAGAAATGAATATTACAATTATAATAAAAAAAATCTCAAAAATAATAAGAAACGCACTCTTCTCGCTCTCAGCTGCGGTACACTAGAAATCTTGAATTCGTGGAGTCTAAAGAAAACCAAGAAGCTTTCAAACAACTTCAAAAGTTTTCTTTTTTTTAGTAAATATTATTTTTTAAATTCTTTTTGGAAATTTCAAGAGGTAGCATTCTTTGATAAGCACACAAAATATTTTTTAAATGTTAGAGGTTGTCAAATTAACATTTTGCTTATTATACATATTTTGTGTCTACTTTTTTAAGGAAGGCCTTGGGGATTTATTGCAAAAGCTCATCTATGGCGGATCGTTGCGAACTGCAGGCATTTAGAAATAACTTGAATTCTATTTATTATTATTCTACGTGTGGGAAGAATTTGGGTCGGAGATGTTTAAATTGGCTGGAGTGCTCGCTAAAATGAATGAATTTTAAAACTTTTCTGGATAATAAATTAATCGGCAATGACCTATTATTAAATATGAAAATATATACAGCATTTGTATATTTTTCGTTTATTAATTCATTTTTGAAATTTGTACTTGACGTAACAAGATATTATTATTTAATTTGAAATAAAAAAATTGTATATGTCATTGAAATGAACCGTTAACTAAAAGTCGATCCTAAAATTTTTGTACATAATCATAATAAGAAATTAGTCTATGTTTAATTTGTGTATTTTCAAAAATTTATCTTTTCGGTTAACCTGACACTATCACGAATTTTAAGACTTACAATAGAAATTCTCTATCGATTTGTACTTTTACTAAAAATATTGCATCTAAGGGACATTTAGTTATAATAGAAAGTTG
Source organism: Tolmerus cingulatus (assembly GCA_959613345.1). Taxonomy (NCBI): domain Eukaryota; kingdom Metazoa; phylum Arthropoda; class Insecta; order Diptera; family Asilidae; genus Tolmerus; species Tolmerus cingulatus. The sequence continues at coordinate 6,887,799 of OY390708.1, forward strand.
TCGGAGATAATTGAATTTACAAATTTTCATTTATCGTGAATAATGCTAAATATTATTATTAACGATTCATAACTCAGATAAACGTAGACTTAGTTTGTATTATACAATACAAACTCTCTAAAAATGAAAACTTATTTGTAAAAACACTCAAATTTTCTGGAAATTCTTTTATTTTTGAAATATTTCATTACAATTCTGGTCGTCGATAATAACCGAGATAACTATCGCACTCCGGACAGAATCTATACTTAGTGAAAAGTTGTGGGCAACAATCTCTGCAGAAACATGCCAAGCACCAGCAGCAAATCCCACTGGAAAGAAATGTTTTGCACCACAGCGTCAAAAACACGAAAAAGTGTTACATTGAAAAACATACCAACAACAAAGACAAAGACAGGCTGCTATGATTTTGGAAACTGCCACCATCCATCCAGGGCGGGATTTTGTCTTAACATGCTCTCCACAGAAAGGGCAGATTATGCGTCTGGATTTAGGGCCAACAGCGAAGTAAGCCACCGTCCTCACAATTTTTGGTTCACCTTTTTCACCCTCCGGCTTTTCTTCACTTTTATGCTCGTCGTCTTCATCTTCATTACTATCATCATCTACAAATCCGAGTTCGTCTATTATTTTAATTACTTGAAACATGGGGCTGTCTTCATTCTTTATTAGCATTTGAAGTTTCGGATTTTGGTCATCCTTTTTTTGTAATTGAAGCATTGGATCTTCTCCATTCGTTTTTGATTCATTCTTTATTAGCATTTGATGTTTCGGATTTTGGTCATCCTTTTTTTGTAATTGAAGCATTGGATCTTCTCCATTCGTTTTTAACTTCTCTTCATTTTCCTGCTCGGGTTCTTTTTCTAATTTTCCGGACATTATTAAAAAGAAGTCTTTAGCGATTAAAATTTCACTTTTAATTTAAAAATTTAATTTAAACAAAACACATCATTGATTGTTCCACATCACTGATATTTACTTATATATAATATTTAAATATTTAATTGTAAATAGGCAAGTGTGTTGTGGTTTGTACATCAACGACTTATCACTTCTTCGGATCCGATTTACTGAAACAACAAAATATTAGCCATCTTCACTGCTCTCAGTTTCCTCGGGCAAGAAATTGTCAAGATATATTTAAGAATAGCGAAGTGACGCTGAGCAGCTTTGAAAGCTCTTCTTCGTTATTCTTGTTGCAAATTTTAGATTTGCTGAGAAAATAAATAAAATTATCTTCACTCGGGCGCCAAGCCTTGGAGTGACCGCATGGCTTTAACTAAATCGTATTCGGATAGTTTACTTTTTGAGCCTAATATTTTATTAGTCAATATATGTATCATATAATTGGAGTTTTGTTTAAAATGAATGCAGTATATTTAAGAATATATTCGAAATTTTTAATTTACAATATAATAATCTTTCTTTTGCACCAATTCCTTATTTTAACAATTTGCATCTTACCAAATCGGTCTGACCGTCCAAAAATTATTTTTTGGCCAGATGTGATTGAATTTGTCTTATTTTATATAATAGCCCAAGCTTAACAAAAAATCAATAGTCTTATCTTTTATCATACAAAAGTAAGTACTGTTACTATCAATGTTGATCGATATATATAATTGCATAATTTTTTTCGTACTCATTATTTTCGGTTTCAACAATTATTTTTTAACTACCTACGACTACGCTTCCCTTTTTTATGTTATGTTGACATATTGATGCTATCTAGATATGTCAATAAAAACTTATGAAACCCAAGAGAGGAAGGTTTGATAAAATGCTCGTTGTAGGTAATTCAAAAATTATCCATGTCTTTATAAAGTCCTCTACTCAGTTCGTAATTTAATATTGTACTTTTTACTACAATATATAGTATGTAGCAAAGATTGAATATGCACACTACGACTTTTTCACAGCCAGATATTTATATAGATGTGATGTGATGTGATAGCATATTCAAACATATACATAAATGTATACATACATAGATATTTTAATAATTTTGTTATGGATCTGCTGAGAGTAACAGAGCCAAGTTAAAGAGAGTTTAACGTTTAGAAATGAAATATCTCGAAAATGGCATAACATAATGATCTCTAAGATCTTAGAAAGGGAAATCTTTATGTTTTAATAAGATACATTTTATTTAAAAATTATTATTTTTACTACGTGCTGGACTAAACCTTTTTCGCACGAGGAAAGGATTTGTTTTTATTCGCTTTATGTTTTGACTGCGGTTTAAGAAATAGAATATTCAAAGTTTTTCGAGACAAATAATGACCAGAAACTGTTTAGGTTGACAAAATCGTTAGTCTGCAGTTGATTTCCAAAGAATTTAGGTACATATAAACAAATCCGTAGCGAAATGCGATATCGTTATTTTATCATGGCTGTAGGGTGCATCCTATTTATGTTGTGTTGGCCTTCGAGACAGTTGTAGGTGTCGTATTTTATTTAGCAAGAAGCAATAGTTTGCGTGAACGTTTTATGCCTCAAAGCTTTTAAGAAGATAACAGCCGTTATCAAAAAATCGACTAAAAATAGTGACGAAAGATAACTAACATATGTATAATTTGTCATTATCAATTTAATAATATTTATTCACCTTTCTGGGCAAGGCTTTCGATAAGCCGTAAATTATGTAGATGGTAATTGTAATTCAATCAGTGAGGTAAAACATTTTCAACTATGGACCGGAATGGATTATATCCTGTTCCTCCAAGGGAATCGCAACCACAACCTGCTCCACAACTTCTGATGCCGCAGATGCCAGTTCCTGTTGGGCCTGAGCCAATTTTGACGACATGTCCAGTGTGCAAATCCGAAATACGTACAAAAGTTACGCACAACGCAACTACGAAAACGCATATGATGTGCTGCCTCCTTTCCTTGTTCACGTAAGATTTTTTCATAAACAAAATGTTTCACAAAGTTTTATTTTTGAATAGTTGTTGCCTTTGTTCGTGCTTGCCGTACTGTATGAACACTTGCAGAAACACCAATCACTACTGTCCATCTTGCGACGCATTTATTGGGACCTATCAGGCTTGAAAAGTTTAATTTTGCATTACATACAATCAATTCCTTTAATTATAAGGTAATAATTTTTTTTGCGGTTTGGTGAATGTTTGTTCTACTCGAAAATAAAAAAGTATTTTTTGATTGATCGATTCTTTCTTTTAAATATGTATTTTTGAGTGTTTTACAGTTAAGCTTACAGACTTGTGCTAATAAATATGCCGATAAAATATTAAATGAGAAACTTTCTATAAATTACATAGAAATATTTAAATAAAAAAACATTTTGAATATACCACGTTTTTATAACGAACTAAAAAGCATAAAATAATTTCTCCTAGCCCCATACATATTCCTAACCCCATTTAGGTAGTCTTGAAAATGTGTGATTGTGAATTTGTAATAATTATGAAAATGTTTGTAAAATTTAAACGAAAAACGTGGGGCACAATACTAAGGAGTGTAAAGTAACTGGGTTGATAATCATTCGCAATGCAATGAAATTGTGCGCCCCACATTTTAAATCTGTGTGGGGCTAGGAGAAATTATGTCATACTTTTTAGTTCGTTTACAAAATGTGGTATATTAAAAATGTTTTTTTTAAAAATAATTATTTAATGCATTTGATTCTTGTGGTTAGAATTTTGCAATCGATTTTGAACACCTTGATATTATGATGACTGGTACATACCACAAACTGTTACCTAAATTTACTGGTAATGTACCAATATGTGTAATTTTTATTTTCGTGAAAAATTAGATAAAGAAATAAGCTAAATTTATTTTATATAATTTGACATACAATCACACAGACAAAAAGGAAAGCGAGTTTTGCGACACTTTAGTTCGCGGTTGCCAATTTTTTTTTATCAACTCGGCTTTGCCTTCGCTTTTTCATGTAAAATTTAATTTTTGAAAAAAGGCTGACATATAGAATCTTCCGGATTATTGAGCATACTATATTGTTATTATACGAACTAAAGCTGTGTTCTCAGCATGATTGGATAATGTATATATTAAAGGTTTAAAGAGATTTACAATCCCATATAGAAATATTATCAGTTAGTGTATGGAAGTTATTCGAAATTGTCAGCTTTTAGGTTAATTACTTATTACGCTTTCAATAGTAATATTAACATTCGCTGGAAGGAAGAATACCACAGTTAAAGTGATTGTTGTAATAAATAATAACAATTAAAATGTTATGAAATACTTTACAAGTATGGCATTATATAGTGCATTCAATATTTGCAAAGTCTAATCCAATCTTTTGTCTGTTGTGTCGTTTATCGATTATGTATTTTCAAGCTGTGGACATAAAATTTGGGATACTTACTCCCGGAACTTGGTTGCGCATGTATTATCTGTAGAAAGCCTTATTATTTGGTTAATAAGAGATTTTATTAAGTGTGTCTATATTTATACACTACATTACGTAGATACATTTTGGAATAATTATCTATACAATTTGAGAAATTGAAATTTTCACTACGTCCCCGACATTCTAAAACAAAACCATTTTTGAGGATGTCGTAAGAAACTAAAATGATTATGACTATATAAAATATTATCATCAAACTTTTTTGGCGACGCCAAAGGACTCAATATTAATCAACCCAGTCAGCAAACATTTTGAGATAAAATGGACCAACTACTTTATTGTTTTTTTCTTTAACACACTCTTTGTGCTTCAAAATCATAATTGGATAAAGCATATCCGTCTGAGTCTAGATGAATTAAATTTTTTGTTTTCTAAAAATAAACTTCTTCATCACTCATTCAACCACCACGATAAAATTTTAGATAAACTCCATTCCAAAATTTTTACACAGAATACCGATTTTTGCGTAGAACACTAAATAAATTCAAATTGAGCATGATAATGAAATTACACTCACATAATAAAAGAATACTGAATTTATTCGAATCGATAGAAACATATGCATTTTCAATACCAATTAACACACTTTAAGACTGGTAGGTTCCAATATATGCGTTGCAGGATGGACAGTAGTGGTTGGTGTTTCTGCAAGTATCCATGCAATACGGCAAGCACGCACAGGGCCAACAACTATTCAAAAATAAAACTTAGTGCAGTAATCCTTATATTTGAAGAAGATTAACTTACAGGAGACAGCAAAGAAGACAAAACATCAAGTGCGTCTTCGTGGTGGCCTTGTGACAAACCTTTGTCCGAATATCGAGGTTGCACGATGGACAAGTCGTCGTAATTGGATCAGGTCCGACGTTTACCGGCATCAGATGAGATTGAATTGGGATTCCCTTAGTATCCATTTTTCGTCGAATTTCACGAACTATTCTGTTCAAAGTACTGTCGCAGAGTAACGCAGCTTCAATAAGTCTTCAGCTTCAAGAGTAACGAATGAATGCTTCTGGCGATAAATTAATGTGGGATTGTTTACATACTTGGAAGTCGTGGAACCGATAATGCCGGCCAACTTCCTCTTTGGAACACATAAGGGGTAAGAACACTATAACGAATATGTACTCCTACACAAGCATTCTTCAGCTTGCCAAGCAGAAATAAAGTGAAGCATTCACAAATGAAATTTTTATCTTAACGGCCACAAAATAGTAGCAGGAGGTTTTAGAAGTTACGCCGTTCGCTTTGTTTACAGTTCCTCATATTCATTGCAATATAAGCCGCAACATAAACACTAAACGAAAATTGTTATTAAGTCATACAGATTCTTAATAACTTTGCAATATGAAGAATGTGGTTTTGAATATCAAAATATTCCTCAAATATAAAGAATAACACTAGAGAGATCAGTTTATCCAGACATATCAATTTATTTTCCTGAATTTACAGTATATAGCATGGTTAATATTACATAAAGTTAGATCGTAGGTACGAAAGGAACTGCGAAATAAAGAGTTTCTTCACATAATGCTGACTTAGACACTATTGGAAACTACATGCTTGCAAAAGTTTATGATTATAAACTTATCCTTTAATTCCCAATTCATTAACAATTTCTACACCTGTAGTAATATGTTTATTATATGTAGTTTTTCAACAGTCTTGACAAATTTTATTCTTATTGAGAATCCACTTTTTTTTAAATTCCAAACTTTGGTAGTGCCTATAGTACTAGAATTACAAGCATTCAAGGTATTGTAGATTCAAAATAATGTCTCGAAAACCCCTTTGTACTAATTTTCATTAGCATTTATATTAATTTGAGAAGTTGTTTATTTTTTTTACGTTCAATTTTCAGTACCACACATAATTCATATGGTTTTTTTGTTTTTTTGAATATCTAAAATATTAAACGTATTTCTCATTAGTTTTAAATTATTTCTTCAATTTGTTTTCTTTTTTCTTTGCGAAATTTTGTTTATAATAATATATTAATCTGTGGAAAAATAGAAGATTATTTCGAAATTAATATTGTTCTCTAAAATCTGTACCATAATTGTTACATATTATTTAATTAATTTCTTGTTCGTTTGTTTTAAATGCAAATCTGTAGAAGGAGTTGGTTTTGTTGTCCTTGTTAAATCAAAATCAAATTTTAATTGGAAGTGAAATATTGAAATTATTTGTTTCATACTAAAAGCTACCAATTTTTACTTATGACTATTTTATTATTTTTCAAATATATATTAAAAGAAATTATTGAGAGATGTTATCTTCAAGCTCAATTTGATGGATCGTTTTAAAGATAACGCAAAGTTTTAATTCCAACTTATTCTTGTTATCAATATCAAGAAAAAGCTAATTTCGTTTTCCGGAACTTACATAATCCACTGTTAAATTGTGTTATTATAGAAATGCTTTTATTTTTCAAGTTGGTATTCTTTTGAATATTATTTTTAATAGATACAGGACACTTTCGCTGAACTGGCGTTGCACGTGAGATTACACAATTTTAAAGATTATTTTGAATTCTTTTGAAATGCTTATGTAATTTTCCTATACATTTGTGTCACTTATCATCTTGAGTCATTTCATTTTTAATTTAAAAACAATCGCTAATAACTGATATGTGAAGCCTCTTTATGACTTTAAAGTTTAATTAATTATCAAATGACTAACTAAATAATATTTCTAATTCTCTGCTCTCTATTTAAAATAAAAAATTTGCATGTACTGATCAGCACAATGTTTTATCTTATTAGAAATTAAAACATCGTTTCGAATATGAATTTTTACTTTATAAAACTTATAAATGAATTTACGTATTGTTCATAATTTCCATAGTTTACATGTTTTTTTTAACTAAATGCGAAATTGTGTGGTGCATTACAATAGCAAAGAATTAAAATATGACTTCTTTTAATTAAGATAAGTTTTTGCTAATGAAATTCACATATTACTGGCAAAAATACATTAACTGAGGCGATATTTTTGTCCAATCCAAGTTTTGAAAGAATAATATAAGGATTATTTTAGATTATTAGAAGAAAACTCTATCACAGCCAAAGCCATAGATCAAACAGATGCAATTTTTTAAGCTAGTGATCATTTGAAAATTTGGATATACTCAATGCTGAATTATTTTAGTTATACTAGTAAGATCAGCGATTTGTTATCCAGGATAAAGGCGTCTAAAAGCTTTTGTGATATTTATCTAAAGTACAACGAGTTACATCCATTTTGACATTTAACAGGTACCTTCATTTCAAATGATTAAAATGATATTCAAAAATCAGTTAGCATAATTAGCGAAGTGGTTGCTAAAAAATTGATAATTGCTAGAAATATGGTAGAGGAAGCTAGTGCTATAGATACAATGTAATCGAACTGTAAATGAGTCATAATTCTCACAACCGTCTGAATCATTCTTATTCTTACTACTGTTTATAGTATGCATGTAGGGCTCAATATGTTAGTAATGCGAAAGCTCCATTTCAACTTCCTACGTCAAGGTTTTCCCGCTTCCACCTAGCTGGGTCTGGGACCCAGAGAGTGAATAAAAGAATTCCCGTGTCAGTGGTAGAAAGAAGTGTTTCCAGAATCGGTTACTGATTACTTATCTCCATTTCGTTGCGATAAGCTGATTGGTGACACGTTAATTGTTATATTCTGCTGAATTAACATCACTTGGTTCGGAGTCGCTCTACAGAGAAGACGACCTCTTGGGTTTTCAATTTATGGCTTACAAAGGATACCCGCAAACAGGAGGAATGCAGGCCACGACGACGATCATCCAGCAGCCTACCAGCGTAGGACCAGAGCCCATGCGCATGATCTGCCCGTCATGCCACGCTGAGATCCTGACGCAGATGCGTTACGAGGCGACTTCCAAGACGCACTTGATCGCTCTGCTGCTGTGCTGCTTTATGTAAGAAGTTTAATCAAAGTCAGGTAAAGATTGCAATTAATTCGATATTTTTATTAACAGCTGCTGGCCGTGCGTTTGCCTGCCGTACTGCATGGACTCTTGTCAGAACGGAAACCACTACTGCCCCAACTGCCATGCCTTTATTGGAACGTACAAATCCTAAATCGCTTACTATGTTTTTTTTTTACCTTCCATAAGCTATGTTTAATCTGTAATGTGACTAAAGTGTTAAGTTAAGCAAAAATCTTTTAATTGAAAGAAGGCTGCTTGCAAGTGATCAATAATGTGAAAAAATTAACGCTAGTGTGTAAAAAGTTGGAAATGTATGAGTATATTACTATCTATCAGAATACTAGTCACTCTTAAAACAGGCGTTAAGCTGCAAAAGATAATCTTTTTTTATCATTATGGCATTCGAGAGAAGCAGATCCACTGGCTAATGGAAGCAGTTTCGCTTGCAGAGTGAAAAAAAAACCACTTACACATAAGTTGAGAGTCATGCGCTCTAACTTGAAAGCAAAATAATCTTTTCCAATTTTTTGCCTTATCCTATTTATGCCTACTACCTGCAAAACGTCCTCAGCCAGAAAATAGTATTCTATCACTATTAGAAATTGATTCAAAAATTTCTGTAGGAATGTATTCGTCTGTGTTTAAATTTACAACTGAAATATTTTTAGTTTAAGAATCGTTTTTGTTGTTGCAGACATCGCATTTTGTATTTTCAAATAAAGAGGATGTCGATATTTAGTAATTGATTCAATGTATTTACTTTCACCTTCACCTTTCTCCTAGTTACCTTGCTTTATGGAAATTATTAATTAGATTGATGACTCCAGGTGCTTGCTTTAGACAAGGAAAACCTGTTTTTGATAGACAGCACTATGGAAAAATTTTATTATTATGATAAATACTTATTAATTCTTAGAATTGTTTTTCTAAAACAAGTGATATTTTCACTTTTTTAAACGAGTCTGCAATTATTGCGAATTATCTACATGACAATAAATTCTAAATAAAAGAAATTATTTTATCGATATTACTATCCTCACACACGATAAATTATGAACGTCAACATTTCTAGATTAAATTTCATCTCTCATTACAAATTGACGTTGCAAACACTTTATCAATTTCCATTATACATATGTATATAACTCATTCGATTATTGTGAAATGGTATAAATTGCGGTATTTATATACTTAGTATATTTCAGAATTTTCAATTCAAAACATTTACTCTTACTATAAGGCCACAATGTTTCGTTTAATGTTGAACATTTTTTTCGGAAACTGAAATTTTGAAAGGAATGCAAGAAACCATTGAATATTAATATTTTACTTACAGGTTTCTTTTAAATTTTAATTTCTTCGTTCCTTACAATAAAAAGTTTAGTTTAACTTAAAGCTACTACGAATTAGACAACATTTTAAATTACATTGAATTACACCGGAAATTGCAAAAATTCTTTTATGTTGGTAGTTTGGAAAATACTTAAACAAAAAAACTGAAAACACCAGGAAATCATTTATCTATTTGATAATTGCATTATTGTTAAACGTTTAAGTTACCTATATTCGATTAGATTTACCTTATCGAATACTCGAAATAGATAATGCAATCTTGGTAAAATTTAATATCATGAAAGTTTTTCATAGGATCCTAAACTATATTTATGAGAAAATAAAACTGAAGGTCAAGTTGAATAGTTTTAGTAAAGCACTTTTGAAAAATTAAATAGGTACTTTATGTGAATAAGAAAATTGCCGTGAAAGTAAACAACAGAAAAATAGGCGACGTGAATGTAGCTATGTAATTATAAAAAATCTTTATTAATATGGTTAAATATACGACATTAGAGCCCGTGAACTATCTATAATAATTTTGTTGTTTTTAAAAGTGGACAAAGGATTGATAAATCTATCATTTTGTACTGGGATGTGAATGCTTAAAAAGATTATAGAATTCAGTAGGTAGGTAAGGTTGTCTTCAATAAACACAACAGTCTATCGAAGCTTTTGTCACAAAATCACAAAACGATGAGATTCGGAAATCGTTGGAGAGGTCGAAGTTGATAAAGCATAGATAGAGGTAAGTTTAGATCTTTAAATATAGCAGTTTTTCATTTTATAATAGGTCATATACAATAAAATAGAGTTTTAGTAAATTGGTTTTGGGTTGGATATTGAAATTACTCCAGACTGTCCACCCATTATAATTAGAAATAATATCAACCTGAAAAATTTATGAAAATAAGTCACTTAATAAAAATGCACTTCTAGATTAACAATTAAAAGAGGAGATAAAGAAAGAGTAACAATAAAAAGGGAATCAGGTGAATATTTAATGAATTACTCAGTAAATCATGAGTGAATGTACATTCTTTTCTGGAAAAAATAAAAGCTTTATTCGCAGCTACAACCAGAGACAACTTATCGAACTTCATATCAGAAATTGAATGGAATTTACGTTTAAAAGCAGCAGAAGCCAGTAGAGTTGATCACACCAAAAATCTAAACGCCATATATTTACTAGACTGAAATTATCTCTCTTATTGCATTCTAGGTAACTAGGGTTGTATATATATCATCCCGTGAAGCTTTTACATGCAATACATAATGAGTCACACTATCTGAACGTTTTAAAATGTTTACGAAATCTTATCGCAAGTTATCACGCCTGTGGCTATTGAGCAAATTTGGATATTTCAAGAATATGGATTATTCTCATAAAATAATATTCTTGGAAAGGTAATCAATTAAAACCACCCGAATCTTTGATAAGCTTTAGTATACACCTTCCTGTATAATATAATAGAAAAATATTTGTAATTGCCTTTATATTATATCAGGAATTTCATATTTCTTCATGTTATATACATGAAATGTGTCTTAATATATAAGATAGCAACAAGTTTTTTATATCTTTATCGTCTTTCTCTTTGGTAGACCTTGTTCAAATAAACTTTATCTTAAAAGCTGAGATAATAGAAAATTAAATGCTATCAATTGTAAGAATAGACAAACGAATCAATGAACATAAAAGAGACCGTTTCAATTATTTTATATTAGAGATAACAAATTTTTTTTATATACGTAATAATGTTAATTGCATTCAAACAATCCCTACAAAAACATATAATATTAAAACTAACTTTTTGGAAGACTTTTGTTACCTTGTTTTCGAAATCACCCCATTTTCATCGACGTTTTAAAAGTTTCGTTATTTTAGAACTTAACGATTAAATATGTGCTTTTGCATACATTTAGGTGTTTATTTTACGCCACTGAAAAAATCCGATAAATTATGTTAATTTTTCTCGTTTATTTTTAAAAACAAGAAATTGTGTGAAAACACTTAGCTAGATGTTTTATTATCCCCTTTTATTTTCAATGTGATAAATTGATAACTTTTTCTGTTCTGCAAAAGTAGGTAAGTTGTATGCTGCTCCTTCAAATCTCAAACCAGCTTCTAAAATACTAAAAATTACGAAACGCATCTCTGTGATTGGTACATTCGCCTATCCAAATTTGACAATTATAAATTCGAAAAAACATCGTCCCTTTCGGTTGTCAAACGTGCTTCTGAAAGGTAAATTAAATAGAAAAGCGTTGGAAACTGGTTAAACTGAAAACTGAATAAACACTTTAAACAAAACACTTGACTCATGGTTTTTTACTTTCTTTATTTTTTTACCTATTTTTCCCGAAATAATTGTTTACTGTGACATATTTTAAAAGTATCAAATTTTCTTTCTTTAGTCCTTTTTACATCATTTCTAAATTGTTGATAAAATCCAACTATAACAACAACTCAAATAAATTCTAGCCCTTTATCAATAAAATTTTCATTCGAGTTTAAGAATGGGTGCATAGCAAGCCCAGTCACTACTTAAATTCAACAAAACATTGTTTCTGTCATTACGCTTAATATATTTTACGTGGTATAAAACCCAGTTATATAAATAAGATCACTGTTGAACCTAATCAAACAATTTTTTACTAACTTGTATTTTTTTTATGATATAAATAAATAAAAGTGGTCATAAGCTTTCTTACAAATAAAATAGTATATTAATCAGTGTAATTTAGGTTAAAACAAAGGTATTTCTTTAAAATTCAATTACAATAAAAGTGTCTTATAAGATATTTGAAGGCAATAAAGGAAAAACCTTAATTATACTGTCTTTTGTAGCAAAACAATTTTGTGCAACGAAGCAATTCGTAGGTATGAGTTTCTAAATAAGAAAATCTTAATTATTGTAATTAAATTATTTGTTGTCATCCGTATTACTTCTCGTTTTGGACTAGGTATATATCACACATACCATAAGGTGGAGAATCTTTTGTTTTCGAAGGTATTAGTTCATGGATGAAGATCAGAAATTTAGCACACTTAGGGCTCTCAGAAAGAAAAACGATTTCCCTATTTTTTATCAAGAAATACGATTTTTTATTTCTGGGGCCGCATTCAACAAATAATAATGATTTTCAAACAGATCTTCACACAAGTCCTTTTAGTACAATCGAAAAAGATCTAAAGAACCTTTCAAATGGTAAAATTCAAGAAGAAATAAAAATTATAAGAAATTAAAAGTCTAAAATTTCAGTCTTTATTTTACATAAAAAGTTCTAATTTAAGGAATTCATGTTCCATTTAAAATTTTAAAAAGCGAATAGGATAAGAAGATATTCTGTGGATGTGTAGAATGGAAATTTAAAGAAAATGTGAAGTGGTCCGACACATAAAAATTTTCGAGTGCAAATCAGACTAAACAAAAAACTCGAGTGCCGGGCTACTAACAAATGAACGGCAGGAAAAGGCTCCGAAACAAACCGAAGAATCGAACAATTTACTGCATTTTCACCAGAAATTCATTAATATTTTTGGCGTACATGGAGGAAAAGCCCTCGTAGTTTTAGTCTGTTAAAACTTTCATGTCCTCAGCGTCCAAAGAAACCGATTTAATTATATTGATTCTAGAGACTTCATGTGTCCATAAGATTCCATGAATATTTGCCGAACTGTTGCACCACTTGGTTTGAACTGGTTCTATGACGTGATGCTCAATCAGATAGAATTGTATTTTGATTATTTTAATTTTCTCAGAGGATTTCTCAAACCTGTGAAAATCCAGGCACTCCATCCTAGCCTAACGATTCCGGGTTTATAATTAATGAAATACCATAAAATAGCAACGCTGATTGACTCTTTACTATTCAGACAACGATTCGGAAATATTGAATTACTTTTCTAATATCGGGAAACACCATTTCAAAATTTGTTTTCTTATTATTGAGTATTGAACATGGTGAGCATTAAATTTGATTTTGGTATAATAATTTGAAAATTGCCCTTTAATAATGAACAACATGTTAATTTAGTAATCTCGTGTTTAGCATAGTATCAAATGTTTTTGTATTATGGTACAAATTAATTGATAAAATTGCAGAGTACTATATTACCAGAATCTAATGTAAGCTATGTATGTGGAATGTTTTTTATATACAAGGAGTACATACCTGTCTTGGGCATTTTATTATATAGAAAGATTAGAATCTGATTTCCAACCTGAACTCATTTTGTGCTAGTATTCAGTAGACGTTTCTAATTTTGACGAATTTTCAAAGATGGGAAAACTCGGTCAAAATAACAATTACTGGACCCCCAATTGCAGCAGGAAATTTCACATAAAATAATTGCACTTTAACTCACAAAATGTGCCCAATGGAGCAAAAATAAATATTAGCCCATATATGACGATACCAAAACAAAGACGAAAAAATTATGACATGATATTAAACATTACTTACATATGTTATATTCTCCTGAAAAGGAATTAATTTAACTCATTTTATTTATTATTAAATGTCATTTGGAAAGAAATTTAAGGTAAGCTCCCAAAATTAAATAATTTTCAGAAACTCATTCTTCCTACGTTTGTGCAAAAACATTCATTATTTTTTGTTTAGAAATATTTTGAGATATCATTACATTATACGACAAAAAAGTAAATTATTTCGAAATACTGTAATGACTTATAAATAGTATATAGATTTTCAAAATAAATGTGCAGCATTCGGAAAAAAGAATGCAGTGTCTAAAAAAAATCTTTGGCAAAAGACGAAACGAACAAATACTCAACAACTTAAAGCCTTAGCTCAAATATCTACATATGGCAAGAATCGAGTGAATTAACTTTTGCGTAACTCGAAACTAAAAAATATTTTAAATCACTGGAATTCTCTAATATGTACAAGACATAGCCGTATCAGGATAAGTACGCATAGATTGAGTTATGAGCTGTTCAATAAATCATATTTATACTAATATTTTTAAAGCTATCGGTATTTCTTTCTTGCTTAAATGTTTCGAAATTTTTTTGTTTAATTTTAGTGTCAATGCGCCAAGTGCAATTTTTTTACCTAAATTTAGCATTTTGTATATCGTGTAAGTTACGAGCCTTCAGCTAATTTTGAATTTTTTATGCACACATTAATTGGTTCCACGCTGTTCCTTAATTTATCTACATTAAATTCATACAGCAGTTAGGCATGTTTTCAAATTGTTCACAAATATTTAAAAAGTCTTTAGAAAAGTAACTAAATTTGTTCATTTAAATTACTGTGTAATTATTAAGCCTAATACTTAGCTGCATATTTTTTCTTCTACTCATCTGTAAACGGATGTTCTGATGTCTCGCTGCTATTTCGACGCTTACTTTCTAAAATTTTGGTTGCTTGCTCTAAGGTTTCCTGGAAGAATAGGCTGTTGGTCTCACCAGGCAGCGAATACTTTGTTTCGTCTAGGTGCCACGTTAAGCCCAGCACGATATTGAAAGCTGATGTATCGTACGCATGACATCCCGAATAACGATACTGAGGCTTTTTATTATATTTACAGCCTCCCGATTGTGCTCCTTAAATGAAAATAGTTTTAATTAGTAATATTTTGTAAATAATTAATATCCATAAAACTTACCGATAGGATCGATGCATTCTACAGTTAATGCACATTTGATCCAAGGGAGTAATATTTTTTCAGTCACCAATTTTGTATCGGTGAAAAATACTGTGTCTAACCCTACCATTGGTAGGAATAAGAAGTCATCTAAATTTGTTTCGAAGTACTCAAACATCTTTGGATGAGTCCTTGTAGAAACGGCTTTTCTCGTCGTCCATCCGAGCACTCCATTCGATTTATTCTTGAGGTCGTAGACATCATTGCCGCTTTTGCGTATCCGGATGTTGTTCTCGGCGAATAGAATTGTTTTCGACCGCGTAAGAGCATCTTTTATCACAAGTGGGCGGTACGCATGCATCCTCTGGTCCATTACATGCGACGGGAACACGGACAAATCATAAGTTATCACGGAGCATTTCGAACTGTTGCAGTACCCTGAGAGTGCTCTAGAATCGTCCTCCGACAGTCCCAAGTCGTAGATCAGCAGAAACTCATTTGGGAACTTTGCGGCTATATTTTGCGACAGAAGGATCGCTGATGGTCCTTGTCCTTCCTGGACATACGAGACGATTGTAAAATTCGATCGTGTTCCGTTGTAGATGGGCGATTTGAATCCCAACAGCGACAGATATTTTGGGTCGACCTCCAATTTCTTCTCGTCAGTAGCTCGTAAATTTTGCTAAAAATAAAAAAAAAATAACGTTCAGCTTAAAAGGATACAAATAATTTAATTCAAATCACTCTATAAAAAACGGATAAAATTTAAACAATTTAATCCCTACGAAATTTTGGTAGATATTTAAAATTATAAAATTCAATTAGCATGAAAAATTGAAGTTTACAATAACAATATGAATTTTTATGTTTCTTAAAATCTTCAAAGACTTATCAGGCGGAAATGATAAGATTCATTTTTTGGAGCCTCGTGTTTACTAGTGCCGATGTTAGTTTACGGTGGAGGATCTTTTGAAACTTGTAAAATAAACAAATAGAAAACGGCTTTAAATTTAAGTGCTGGAAATAACGAATATCAGATACGCCTTATCATTAAGTAAATTTTTCAGAAAATACTTTGGGTATAACCAAATTCTTACAAGCAATCGATTAGGCCAATTTTGTTATTAATTATACGAGTTATTAGAGAATATTTCTCAATGGAATTAAGTAGTTTTTCCTAGAGATTTATGGATCTGCAAACACAACTGATTGTTATAAATAATCAAGCTGGTATGTTATAGAAGAATTTAATATGTATGAAGTGTCTGAAAAAACCTGTAATTTTAGATTCTTATGAAACGCTCCTCGCGCCAAAGAATTGTCTCAGTTTTAATCTAGGAACCTACCTGTTGATTAATTTATGAGATATCTTTAAGAGTGTGATGATATCTAAGACGTATGATAGCCTTTTAAAAACGCATTAAAGCTACTTTAATATGAACGAATACTTCACATAAGCATTATTTGTATTTTAAATTTTTTCAAGAGCATGTCAACTTTCAAGTTCAGTAATCTTTCAAAATTAAGTAATTGAAGCTTATCAACTTGTTATAAATTATGTATTATCAGGTACTTTGACTGTACCAAATTTAATGGTTTTATATAAATATATTTCTTTGATAGGAAATTATGTTAGTACCTTTAGCAAATTTCCAGTCATTCTTAAGATACAAGTAAATGTTTTCGAATATAACATTACTTAAAATCGACAGTATGTCATTATTATGAACGAGACTTTATAATACGAATATGAAATATGTATGCTCTTATATTTCATTCGGACGGAATTTAAACTGGTTCGAGCCCGAAGTTTTTAAAGCAAGTTTAAAAAAACATTCATCGGTTTAGCAGATCATATTGGTTTTTTTCTTATTCCGAGATTCATTTTTAACTAATTCATCTCATTAGAAAAGAGAGAAAACTGCCTTGAAGTAGTACTAAGCAGTTTATTTGAAATTGTAAAGCACGTAGATGTACTACATGTGTTAAATAAAAGTAAGGAATTATTTCTGATTATGTGATTCATGATTATCACCTTCAGTATTCCTTTTCTTATTGTTGATAACATATACGTATTTTGCATATCGAATTTTGCTTCCGAAGTGATAATTTGATTTTTAAATTTAATGTAGATAATGGTATGACAAATAGGAAAGCTTGTTTTCCTTGCCGTGTCGCAATTTGCGAAATTTCCGATTCTATTCAGCAAATCATCCAAATAAAAGCATTTGGCTGGCACATTTCACGCGATGCGATCTCCGCCGTCTTTGCTTTGAGGCAAAGGCTTAATCCAGCGAAATTATATCTTTTTAAAAATTTGCTTTGTACTTAATTGGTGGGATAATTACTGGAACTTAGAATCAGTTGCAGTCTTCTGTACATCCGGTGACTCACAAGTCTATTGTATTTTTTTTCGCCAGCTATTTAAGAGATAATAGCAAACAAGAGGAGCTTAAGCTAAAACTCGACCGTTTCTTGGGTCGTTTAGGGAATTTGCTCATTACGAAATTATCAAAGATAGTGCGAAGTTCCTGAATTTCTGAAAATAGCAATTATTTTCTGAGCCGCAAATGGTTCAAAAAGCAGTGCGCCTAAGTGCGACACTTACCTGAAATTCCCTTAGCTGCTGGTGCGTTTGCGTGACGATGCTCTTGAGGGAATCATTTTGCTGTCCCGCGGGCCCAAGGATAATGAAGAGGAAGCTCGTTAGAACAATACAGCAGAGGATTAGCACAAAGTTTTTCGTTCGCATTGCCGCGAAAAGGTCATTCAAATCACACCGATTTTATCGTTCGCCTCTGCCCCTGCCGCACGAACGGGGAGTCCTTTGGGGCCCCGACTAGGCAAGGCAGCCCCGCGAGCAGGCTATTCGTGTCTGATCGCCGCGAAGGCGTCGCTCTGCCAGCAGGCACGGCACGGGGGGCCCACCGCAAAATTCGCGAGGCGTGCAAGGATTTATTCGCAGATTTGTTCGTGCCCAAAAATAATTCGAGTCAGCACATGGCCCAATTTCGGGAAGGGTTCACTTAGCACTGTGCAACACCCCACGGGGACCGTTCATAGTTGGGGATTATCACCAGATAAACAAGCGCGACTTAGATAAGACTGTTTTCGAAAAGGCGAATTATTACCGCGCACAGACCGCAAGAACTCGCTTGGCTTTCTCGACCCGCTCCCGGCGCTCAGCGTGGAAACTCCGTGCGACTCACTGGCACGGCAAACTGAGTCATTTCTGGAGCGATTACTAGTCGAACATTCCAAACAAAGTCCACGAATTTTTTAAAGCGATAAACTTACAAAAGGAAAAATCTCAGGGGTAGCCTAGCAAACTAACAATCGGTTTCTCAGCGGCGGTGTCACCTGCCAAACAGATCCGGGCGCGCTCCGACACGAGAAGGGACTTGCCGGCTATGAACTACTGCGCCATCTGGGCTCTCAACTGGAAACAAATATTCACAGTAGAGTCCAAAAAGAGTGGAATCGTTTTCGGAATGTAATTTTTACATGCCGTTTAAATAAATAATTTCTTTTATCCGCTTCACTAAAAACTAATTTTCGTATTTTTTTATGTTTTCATTTTTTACATCCTCGAACAACCTTAAGAAATCATTTCTTGCAAAATAAGCCTGGGAAAAAATTTTCGTTACAACAATTTAATATTTCAAAATTATTTCGCCGCTATAAATAGTTGTTTATTATTATATTATATCTTAAAAAACCATTCATAAAAAATTGAAATGATTTCGTATGTTACAAAACTAATATAAAAAAAATCCAGTAATAGTAGATCTTATTTATCTCTACGTTAATTTGAAAATTATTAAAAATTTTGGTCCTATTTAAATTATTGAATTTTGATTTTTCAAATTTTGTTAAGTAATTCCGTGTCACTTTTATCATAATTTTCAATTCGCATATATTTATGATATAAAATTATAGAGTTTTTAAAATAATATTTGTGTGCGCATATACGAGTAGTAATGATTTTATTTCATAACTACCTATTTAAACAAATTGTTAAAATTCGAGTAAAGTGAAAAGACTAAATACATATAATCAGGAGCACTTTTCATATTTTCGTTTTCTTTCAAGGAATAAATAAAAACTCATAAGTTGATAAGCATGTTCAGTTAAGGAATTAAAATTAAAACTAAAATCAATTTTGTTGGATACCATAAATTAAAAGACCTATTTTTTAAAAATAACTCATCATAATTTATTATAGGAATTTTCACCACATACCTTATTAAATTGTTGGCAATCAGAATTAACACATTTAATTTAAAACGATTTCTTATTGAAACTTAAGCAGCACTCGTAAATAGTGATGGAACTGAGAAATCTTTTTTATTTAAGAAAAGACAAATGTTGCAACAAACGAGAATATTGTTTTCTTTAATTCATAAATTAATCATGCCTTTATTGCTACCTGCATCATAAAACGTTAGTCAGTTAATGCTTTTCGAATTGAAGGTACAATTAATAAAAATCGTTAATGAATATACATGAGGAAGCATGCACCGGTGTGAACTTTAACCTACACACAAATGTTTCGTTGAAGAGTTTGGAAATCAATTTCTTGCGACCAATCACACCTCAATAATTCGGGTATCTTCAAACTACGCGGTTTGCCCTCGGGTTCACGTAGCAGTTGGGATCTGCCCGGGTCAACCGCCGTAAGACACGGAGATAACTGACTTGGGTCCATATCAAATCGATTTATAAGAAAGTCAGTGGACCTTCATCGGAATGCCGCTTGCCGCATACTGATGCGATTAGTCACACTCTGTCTAAGCTGCAAAATTTATGTTGCATAAGATTTGCGAACATTATCCTCTTTCCTCGATGATTAGCCGCTCCGACGCAGACGACTGTGACTTAATGGGCGCGATCCATAAACTTTCAAATTAGCTCTATGGCAAGGTCGTTCGCTGTTTTGATCATTCACCCGCGGTTTCCAAAATTATGGAGGCTAAGTATGAATGATAGATATTTCAAAGAAATCATGAAACCTTATCTACTTTTTTATTTTTCCTGCATTTCGATCGATTGCGCGTAGGTCGGAAACGCCATAGATTCCCATTTCAGTAAACCAACATAAGTGTTGAATGTTTGTCTGCCCAATTTTTTAAACAATAGTGCAAAGCTAAAAATCTGCAAAAACTAAAATAAAATAAAACCAAATAAACCCATTAAATCAGATACCTTGAAAGTGTAGCAATAAAAAATCCTTCGAGTAATTAAACTTTTATAACATTTCGTAAGATATGATTCCAAAGTCGAAAATAAATATATTTCGTTTGGTTTAGTGCCACTAATGAGTTTTGATTGAGCTACAAATTGTGAGCAATTTATTGTCGAACCAGAAAAGTAAACGCTACTAGTTTATCACTCTTTGTATAATAAACAGTCAAAAAGTTGAGCTTAAGAGCCAAGTAATTTTCATAACCGGAAAACTGACAAATTTATCACTGAATTTTAAAGCCCTTAATGCTAATATGGAGATAAAATATAATTTCTATTGAATTATGTAGGTATATGAGGTAAGGAAATCTTAATGTTCTTTCTAAGAAATTTGGAGGTGTTATAAATATAAAAATACAATTTTATAGTAAGCCAAAGTTTCCCAAATATTTGTAATATTTTTCTTAATGCGCTTAAACCATTTCTGTACTATTTTTTTTACATGAACGTTTAAGAGTTAAGTACAGGAAAAGAGTTATCCGATAATTACTTATCAGAATTATAAGATTATCTACTCTAATTCTCAAATCTTAAGGGTGGTGGATAAAAAATGTTTTTTCCTATGCCACGCCAACACATTTATAGTAATTTACTAATGTTAAAATGCGTATTTATTGAAAAATTTGAAATTGAAAAGTAGTTAATGTCTGAAAGGGCGTTCATGACCCATATTTATAATTGAGCATGAACTAATCTCCTCAAGTAACTTTGGGGGAACTAATCTTTAATTGGATTAACATACTTGACCTTCACGTTTTTGTTTTTTTTTGTAAATTAATTTACAAAATCAAAATGTACAAATCGGATTCATTACAATAGCTTCCAAATGAGAAGTTAGCTAGGAATAGAACAAAATGAATTATATGTACTTATTATCATTTTTCTATATTTAAGTAATAATATAATACTTTAAATTAATTAAAAAGTGTAAAATCAAATAAATATGTATATATAATAATAAAATCTTAACAAGCATAAATTACTTCATTTTGATGTAATAAGAAGGAATATGGCTTAACTTGTATTTTCTCCAGTAATTATTCTGCTTGGGTAAGTAGGTCATAGTTAATTTGTTATTTTAAAATGATTATTTTTAATAGACCTACGATAAAATATGAACCATTATGTCTGGACATGACAAGCAAAACTGTTACAATAAATGCAGTCCACTTAAAAACGGCTTAGAGACATAAAAGTCGCTTACTGTTTATCAAAATTATGACAATCTGAATATTAAAAGCATATAAAAGTCCATAACTTAGCTCTAATAAAGTGTTGAATTTTTCAACTGGCAACCTACAAACAAATGGACCAAATTACCAGTTTAATATCTCGCGATATAACAGATTAAATTCAAGGCTGTTGGGTATCTTTTTTTTTGCTGTCGCACCCACTATCTGGATTCTTAATTATGTTCGAAATGTTTGCCTAGATGAATGATTAATTTTCGCCACTTTTGAAGCTTTCTTCACTTGCATTTTAGGTAAAAAAAGCCAATATACTATATTTATGGTCATTTAAATTGGACATAATTCGGGAGTGCAGTACTTGCTATAATTTAAAAAGAGTATACTTTTTATAGTCGGCAAAATATGTGGATACCCTTGAAACCGAACGTGATGCACTAACAATGGAGAAAGATTTGTGGATTTAAGAAGCTTTAATGTTAGTTAATATAGAGCATGCCATCCAGAAGAGAGGTTCAATGTTAAAGTACCAGACCAAATTCAAGGCTGCTGCTGATTGAATTCGAACAAAATTAATAACGCTTTCAGAATCTGCACTGTAATTTGTCTAGTATGCGGTATAGCTTAGATTAGACACACTTGGGTATATCCATTCGTGGTCACGATTATGCAGAATAGGATGACCTCTGGATTTCACGATCGCTAACTTGCCTAATATGCGCGAAAAGGCAATGAACTAAGGAGTTAAATGATGTAATTTGCAAATTGTTAATTACCTGACGTTATGGGTATTTTAAGGTTTTAAAAATGCTTAGATTGTTTTAACAGTCATTTCATTTTTAACAGCAATATTTTTTTATTATCAACATCTTTGAAGGTATTTTGTGTCACTGAAGTTGGACAAAAATATAATGTCTTATATGAAGTACACATTTTGTTGGATTTGAAGGCTATAAAGTCATATAAGTAACTTTAAGGTAGATGAGAGAATATAGTTTTGTAGTTCTGGCATTCGTAAGACACAATCGATCGAACTATATTTGTAGCTCTCTCAGAATATTACATATTTAAAACTTTCTCTCAGTGTATGGTATATTTTGAAAAATGATTAGAATAATATTCAACTGCCGCTGTGTTAAAATCTTTCTGCTTTTTTTCATTTGCAGATTATTCTTTTTCAAGTCTCGTAAATTTGACTAAGAATCACATACCACTGTATGTTAATGAAAAATTTATTAAAGTTCAAATAGTAATTAATTAATGTTGCAATGCACAAACTAATCATTAAAGGTATTAAATTTCTAAGTACGTTCAAGTCTACTTTTTACAGCTTTTGAGTCTATAGTTTTATTATCTAGAAGTTAAAGAGGAATTTTTACGACTTAGCTATTGTAGGCCATACGATGATTATGCTTCTAAACCTTTCAGAATTACAAAACTTGCTTTAGTGTGTATGTATGCAGCTATTTTTGTCAACTATTAATTATTTATTTCATCGGTGTTGGAATGTATCGTTATCATATTATTTTTGTGTTCTGGTGACGAAAACATCTTTGTTTTTCCATACATAAATCTGAAAACAATTTTTACAATCGTGGTAAAAATTAATCACTACCAAATAAATATGATTACGTTATAACTAAGCTCATAACTTATATCATTGATTGTTAAAGAGTGATATACGTATATACGTAGAAATATCTAAATTTTAATAAAAGATTGGTTCTGTGGTGAATATTTTTGGAGTTTGTCAGCCTCTAGCTCAAAACTCTTTTTTATAAAAGTTGCTTACTCAATACATTTAATTCAAATAATTTCGAGAAATAAAAAGAACATTTCTTAAAGTTTTTATTTTATCTACATAGTCTATACGGTTACCAAAACACCTGTGCAAACAAAATTCTATTCAAATTGGTTCTAGTGTTAAATGTTGGTAAACAAAAACAGAATATAAAGCAATAGGCAGTGCAGCCTTTAAAGACAGACCTTGGCATACTAATCCAGTGTGCAATAAGCGCCAAAAATAGTTTATAATTAAACGCCTTTCGTAAATACTGTCATCGCGATGTTTTAGCATCCTGATTTGTATATCAAGTCTAAAAGAAAAATTCGTCATAAAATGTGTGAAAAACTTGATCGTCATAAGCGGCTTGAAAAGCAGTTCTCTTCACAATGCCAGCCGTTTTTCAATTATTTTGATGAAGCACTATTAGCATAATATTCAGCTCCTAACTCACCCCCAGTCACTTTGGATTTTATAAACAAGCGATGTCTGAATTTATTGATCTTGTTTCGCTAGAACTCCGAGGACTGTTCAAGCGCTAGATTTTGAGAATCCCTAATGGACGTATTGTGTTTTGATGCCGCCATAGATCCGGTATGGAAGTGATTAAAATTTGACTAATAACTGTAAACCGCGACGGAAGGCGAATGTAAATCACAACCAGTTCTTCCGCATCGCAAAATTCGTTCTTTAGCATTCGTGGGTAGCGGATACGAAACTTTGAGCAGATTTTTGGCGTAGATGGCGACACGTTGCATGATTTATTTGTTAATGTTTTTAGTTTATCTAGGCGTAATTAACTTGAGTGTGCTACTCCATTTGGGATGAGCAAATTGTGTTAATTTTAATTAATTTTAAGTGTTTTGTACCATAACCGCAGACTACTTGAGTCGTTTTCTCGTAGGATGATACATTTGCCAATTTATGTAGGAGGAAGGTTTATTGAACGTTAGAATGTTGTATAGTGTATTGTGATATAATGCTAATAAATGAAACACTAATTATATCAGTTGCGTGGGTGTCTTTACTTAAATTGAAATCACGGAAAAATTATGGAATTCAATAACATTTTGAAAGAACATTCTGCTAACAACAGAACTAAAGAACCTGAAAAAAATTGTCATTGTTTCTAATGAAAACTTTCTACTACGATTTCCAATATGTTTTTAAAAAATTTCGTTCAAAATTGTGCTAATATATTATTCGTGTACTTTATACTTTCTCTTTATCTTTAATAAAGAATCTTAAAAATACAAACCATTTTGCTTGTATCAATCATTCTAGAAATAAATGCGGAAATTTCAACCAAAAAATATAATCGAAAGGAATGTATTTTTAATTTATTTATGTGTACCGAAGTTTTTATAATAAAAGTGTCGTTATTTTTGATTATACCAATAGTCAAGTTTTTATATCTTAAAGTAACACGTCAGCTAAACTTACTTAATATTTTTAGTAATAAAGTTATATTTTTATTAAAACAATTTTAGCAAAATTATAACAAAAATTCTGTAAATATCAGAATTGAATAAAAAATTTTAATTAATCCATATAACCTCTTAATTAATCCATATGTAACTTTTCTCTTCTTTTGTTTTGATCAAAGTCCTATATAGTGAAGTAATGGTAATAAAGGCCGAAGTTGCACAACTCGATTGTAAAATATTTTAGATTTAACGAGATAGGACAGAAGTTGGTTTATGAGACATTTGCATTCTTTTAACATTTTTATTGGTAAAGATATCTGGTTTCATGATTATTGGATACGAGTAAATCTACCTAAGGCGTAAAAAAGTCACGTTAAGGCAAATTGGACAACCTTTGAAATGTTAATAAGAAAGCTCTTTGTTTATTTAGAAAACAGTAGCTGCAGCAGATTCTTCGGAAGCTTTATTACTTATTTGGTTGGTTTTCGTAAAGAACAATATTAACATTCTGATCTGTTCTGTATTATGATGAGCTTCATAAGAAAAATATAAATGCATGTTTACCATATTGGTATTACGACTCGTAAAAATCTAGATGTAATATTTTAATTGATGGTTTTTTCAGATTCTTCGGCAAAATCTGAAAAATTAATTGCATTATGAATTCGTCTTATAACATTTTACAATGAATATCAAAATAAATTGTTATATGACATAGTGTCTTCACTTGGTTCTCAGAAACTCTGCAGAGTTTTATGAAAACAGGGCTAAAACCTTTCACTGTTTACAATTCACAAATGCTGTGATGCATAATTTGAGATGTAATCTTTAATTAGGTAAGAGAAATCTCGAAATTTTTTCCAAAAAGTGGCGAAGAAAAAGCGTCTACGAGTTCTTTGTGGAAAAGCGAAGTAAGATAGGAAAAGGGAATAAGTCTGTGTAACTAATAATTGCACAGTAAATATTTAAACAATTCAAAAATTAAATATTGAGCATTGTACCAGAATGACTCATAAAGTTATATAAATATGTACATATATTAAAATATTTAATTTTTCAGTCTAGCCGGAAATAGAGAGAATCAACGTCGTGGTTTTTGTATTTTTGATTTCTCACAAATGCACAAATTTATATTATTATATCAATCTAAATAAACAAACACATAAATCAGAAAATATTGACGTAAACGGATACATAGAAAAACGTTTGTCAACAAAAACAGTTTTTTTTGTGAACTACAAAAATTGCATATGCAGAAACTAAATTAGCACTTGATATAAAACCTATAAAATTAATTCAGTTTTCAGTAACTTATTAATGGGAACCATTAAACTAATTAGGTCGACAAATTCCCAATTTCACGCAAGGTATGGCTACGGCTGATCTATTAATTTTTGGTGTATAGGCATCACCATTAGATTTACATAAAAACAAGATCTGGAAGTATCAATCAGCATAAATTCTTTTGCAGGTCTATATGGATTGATTCTCTCAAAACAACATTATGCAATTTTGAATTGGTCTAGTTTGTTGTTTTTATTATAACATCAAATCATCAAACTGCTTATTAGCATTAAATATTGAAGCATCATTACAATTTAAGGACTATTAGCGATATAAATGTTTGTGATGAATGGCTGTTTTAGCCTGACATATATAGGTATTCTTTATACGTAAAAGATGACATCACTGAATTATTAAAATATTAACGAAAAACGAGTCAACAAAATCGTTAATCAAAAATCGCATCTAATAAATATAGAAAACAAGTTTTACTGCACCTAATAGATAATATTTAATTAAGATTTAAAAGTAATACTTATATAGGAACAAACTAAAAGATTACCATGATTACATCCTTAAATATTATTTGAAATTTGTCTATCTCTTTCAAAATTCGAAAATGGTAAAATTAATTAGTCTGTGATATTTTGGATCGTTAAGTGTAAAAATAATATATTAACTCGAATAAAGCAGACTTGCAGAAATGAAGAGCATCGGCCGCAAATTTTTCATTGCTGGCTTCTCTTCCACGGAGTTTTTTGTTTCACTACAATGACCTCCTTTGGAGCTATATTTTTGTCCGAGAAAAAATGCAAAAGCAGTCAAAACTATACATACCAGTTAAGGCATCGTTGATTTATTGCTTGGAATTTCCTGAAACATATAAAAACTAGTATTACAACTGGCGTTTTGCATATTTCATTGTTATAACTTAAATTTTTCGATTTTAATTTACTTCCGATTGCGAAACCAAAGGCTATGAAAAAGAAATTTATTTATTTGGATAGATGCTTAATTTAAGAGGATGCAGTAGCATCCGAGCAGAGGTACACATTAGTCTATTTCATGACATTCCTTTTTGCAAGTATTGCAAGATTAATGGTGCGAAACTTAATACATTTTTCCTCCTGAGTTTATTTATCCCCTGCGAAAGCGAGCTAAAATATCTTGTTATCATAGAGCCAACTAGTTTATAAAAAGATAAACAAAACTTTAATTTATGTAATAAATCAATCGAATGGGAAAACTTTCATGTTTAAAATTACGAAATTCAGAGTTAATGTCATAACTAAAATTAAAAAATCTAACAAGCTCGTTGATTGAATAACTGACAAATTAGCGTACAACAGGAATGATTTTCGGTTTGAGAAAAAACTCATCTTATGAATTATTCGTGTGCAAAACACGGTTCGCCTACTTCTCACTTTTGGTGTAAATTTTCTTTCACGATTTAATAGTAATTTGGCTGCAAAAAATTTTTAACATTTTTGGCAGATTTGAACGACATCTGAGGTTTAGTGAAAACCAATATAAGTTGACATTGGACCTATGGAAAATATATTCACAAAGTATTCAATTCCTCAAATTTATTTTTGCTTGGTTGTTTGAAGCAGCATCTCTTAAAATTAAATACAGATATTTTTAACAAAAACAAAACACAATCTCCCAATACAAACTTCTAAATATATATGTATATATTACTAAATACATACCACTTTTAATTTATTTGCTAAAGATTTAAATACTACAACCCACTATACAGAATTCATAAAGCCAATCAAATTTTTAATTAAATGCGATTAAGAATATCGTTTACTATGTTTCCATCAATAGAAACTTGTTTTATAATTTCTTTTGAATTTATTGCATATATCCGAATATATCAACGATTAATTACTATCGAAAACAACATATTACGATACAAAAATGTGTCGTTACTGTGCCGCTAACACCATTTGAGTTAATTTTAGTATGTCTTCCTTTCTTCAATTTTAATTTCCCCGGGAACAAAGTGGTTATTTTTGTTAGCCTGAGTATAAATGGCAATTTAAAAGGAGGCGAAACTGGTTTTAATTACCTATGCAAAATTTATTTTTTTGAATTGATATGCCAATAATTAATTAAGATATCTTTTGTTTGATATTTAATTTTAGCTGCGGGTAATAATTACTTTTACACAAATTAGAAAACTCAGAATACTGGTGATCTATTTTATGTAAAATGTGACATTTTCTATTCAGTTCGAAACAATTTTGTACTATATTTATTTTTGCATAAACATTTTGGTTTTTAATATTGTTACATATCAAAATATGCGACATCAAAAAATTTATTTGAAATATCTTAGTAGCTTGGAAAAAATTCCTGCATAGGAAATCGTAAATTTTCTAGGCAAAACAAAAGACTTAGACAACGAACTTAATTTGTTCTCGCGCTATGGTTTGACTATTTAGTGCCAAGTTAAAGTGTGCTTGTGGTTTTATTTGTTATTAATGAAAAAATTAGTTTGTCTGAACACAAACTAACACTTTTTTAATGAGAGACAATAGAATGGTGCGTGTTCCACAGAATTTTAGTATAATTTAATTTAGAGTCTATAAGGAATTTAAATTTGTTAGCCAATTAATCAAAATTTTTCGAACGAAATAAAATTAGAAAAAGTTTAATATTATCACACATAGACGACAGATAGTGCTGTAGTAACGAAAAATAATACAACTTTAGAGCTGAAGTAATGCAACAACTTCGAACTTTTAACTACTGGGAAACTGTTCGAATTGTTTCGACATATAAACCAAATTAGGTGTAGGTAAAAACGTAATATTGATTATGATTTGTAGCCATAACCTTCTTTTATATGGGTGTAAAACTTAGGATTTCCTTTCTTATGATAAGATTGCAAATTAGAAAATTACAAAACTGAGTGCGTAATAAATATTGGGTCTGCGCCGGATGTGATTTATTTCTAACATTTTTAACTTGCACTCCCACAATGATTGATTTGCGCTGAATTTTAAGAGGTCATTGCTACGGTCATTTTCGACTGACAAAGCTGTGAAAGGTATTCTTCAACTAGAAGGACACTTGGAGCACACTGCCCAGCTGCATGCCTATAAGAGGTTCAGGTATCAAATCTACCAAAGAAGCAGCATCTGAGGTTGAATCTTTATAGCACCCAATTTTGATTTATGCTCCGCCCACTGCATTTTAAAATTATATGAAAAGTGTGTCCTCTATAGCCACAAACAGCATAATTTATTAACAAATTAACGTCGGAAGTAGTTGTCATCACCACTAAAGTAATTTGTCATAGCTATTACGCGAATTGAGAAGCTTCCAAACATTCCGAAGTTTTCGTAAATATAAAAATCTCCACAAATTAAGTAGTCGAAATTAATTGGATTGCTACAAGGAAACAGTTATATCGCATCTACAGCCACTTAATTATTCAAGCGCCAGATTAACGAAATTTCGAAATGTAAAGGTTGCGCTCCGCCGCAATGTGGTCCATGCGTTGGATGGAAATTTCGATTAATTAATGCAATTTTTAGCGGAGGTGTGTATTTTTATGGGTGAATTTATTTTAATGGATCATTTCGCCCTCAATTAGAAAAACTCTCTCCGCAGCATTCAAATAGTCCTTAATTGGACATGGTGCATCGACCGCTTTTATTCGCAAAAATTCGCAGTAAGAGGGAATGGCAATTAAAGGTGACAGACGCAATCGATTATAACACAAAAGACCATTAAAACTTTATTTGGTGAGAAAATGTTTAGTTAGTGACTTGATTTCATGGTGAAAATAGCTATATCCGACGTAAATTGCTTTTTTAACAGCGATAAATTATTCTAGTTTTCAAAATGACCGGAAAAAAATCTAACATTCCCATAACAGACGTCACAAAACCATTTTGAAGCTTTTCCAAATATACCCGTACTATTGTAGTAATAATGCTTATTGGCAAGAAAGCGTTTTTAATTATTTATTGCAATCAACACAAGAAAGTGTTTTTTTCAAACATGGAAAGACGAAAAAAATATATTATAAATTTAAATTCCATGCATGCCTACCTTGAAATTTTGAATGCACCTATAATAAGCCTCAAAATGAATAAATAATAAGAAACATTTCTTCATTCTAATTTAATAAATTTTGAGATCAGTTTCAATATTGAATGAAATGCTATTTAAAATTGATTAAGGGATTTCCTAAATCTGTTTCACGTCTTCAAAGAGCAATTTAAACTGAAATTTCTGAAGAGGAATGAGAAAGTTGAAAAATCGGACAGTAATCAAGTAATTGTGCAATTGTGTAATTTATTTTGAGCAGAGCTAATAAATATGTATTTATTGGCTACGTTCAATTTAAAAATTGACAAGAAAAATTTTAATAAACCAATATTTACTTAATTAAGTTTTACTCCGAGTGATTCGAATTTTAAGATTAAATGTATTATGTTTCATTTTATGACTTGAACTCGTCAACAGGCCATAAAATATAAACTATAGCTTCTTATGTATAACTCATATTTACACGATGGTTTTTTGATACTTATTAGCTTAAAACGCGCCTAAAACGTGTCACTGTATATTTGTCCCTGATAAATAATTAATTATTTAAGAGTTTATCTGCGATGCGACAGCTCGTAAAATTTTTTTACTACTAAAGTGATCCAAAAACTCAATTATGCTTATATGTATATTATACATCGATGGCGATAAGATGACAAGTTGAAAACATGTCCAGGAAATAAATCATCTAGCGAAATGGTGCATTTTTAAAAAAATTGCGTATTAATTGGCGTATTATATCCGCCCGCATGTGTTTCGCCTCAAGAAATTTATTTATTAAGTCCGGATTTTTGAAAAGGTCAAACATAAACGCTAATGAGCGTGTTATTTTTCTAGCTCCCTGCAACTAAATTGTGTTTAACTATGCCAAAACAAGGGTTGCCGAATAAACAAATTACCTATCTGCGCCGCGTGCATTTGATAAAATAAATTTATTCAGAGCCACTCGGCCATTTCAGCAGGCAGATTCGATTTTGACGACTGTAATTATCTCATCTAAAATCTTAAACAAGTTACGCCTAACGACATAATGAAAATTTATCATTTTAACACTTCCACTAATGTCTGCTTGTTTCTCAAACGATGGATTTTCCTGCGTAGCAAGCAATTCCAGTAGTAATACAATAAATAAAATTAAAAAACTTTCTGTTTGGCTGATTTAATTTAATATTACCATTCTTAACGAGCAGAATTGTTAAAGGAGTAGTCTACTATTGGAATGCAATAAACCGACTTTGTTCATCATAATATCGATTTTCGAAAAACACATGCAGATGCTGCAAAACATAAAATTCATTAACACACCTTAAAAAATCAGGATATTAAAATATTTATTTTTACAGCGAAATTTTTAACAGGTGCCTCCTCATAAAAATTTTTTAATCTTACCTGGGATTCTAAATGAGGTTTGCAACTATATTAAAATGACTTATGTGTCTGCCATTTATGGGTATAGCCGTAATTTGAAGAAAATTCTGCTATAAGAAAATTGTGTGAAATCAAGTAGTTATAGCGTAAATGCCAAAACAAGATTTAATCACTGAAGAGAATTCTGATGCTGTAAATGGCCCAACAGTGCACCAATCACCCACAAAATTTCGTAATAAAAGATCCATGAAATTCCGGAAAATATTCAAAACGATTCTCCTCAGCGAATGCTAAAATATGACCATAAACTACTGAAAATTGACCGCCAGATTGAGTTTTCGCTGCATGACGCACCGCCACCCTTGCGAGTGTGTCGCTGGTGCGTGCAATTAAATTCTATGTTCGCGACATCGCATCGCGGGTATATTAATTTGATTATCAATCTCCTCGGCTTAAGAATCGCGCTCGCTGGTATCTGCCACAATGTTTCGGAGGCAAACACCTATCATTCGGAGGCTTATCATCAATAAACGATTATTTGTAATTCAGCGACTGTATGAAGGCACCATGCTTGGTTATAAATTGATTTGACCAGTTCAAACCGTGACATTACAACCTTGCGGTGTCCAGAGGCTTTGCAATCCGCGGCTGTGACGGGGGTCAGTGGATGTTGCGCAACGAAACCTTCCTGGTGCTTCTTAGCCGATTTTCTATGGTTAGCCAACAAGAAAAATGTAGACATTTGGGACTCAACCGTGCCAAATTAATTCATCTTTGAAGTAAACATCATCCTGTCGATAAGTTGAAACGTCGTTGATTTAAATGAAAATTTAATTAAGCAAAATAACTAGGAAAAACCTGATATATGTTATTCGGCCCGATTTACCCTGTCCTTATTTATTTTTGCTCTATTAACTCGCCGTCTTAGTATTCCAATTTTAATTAAATTAAATTAAATTTATAAAACTAATAAGCTCCTCGCCTCAAAAAGGTAACACGATTTAAAGGTGAATAAACAAAAAACTATTAGAATTAAAAATTTGCTAAAATCGAATTTATATTTTCTAATAACTAATTTAAAAATTCGTGTGCTCCCATAAATTAATTACTACATGTTATTAATATCACGAAACTTTGTTAGATATTTTCGAACTATTTTTGTTGGAAGTCTTTCCGATTGGCTGAACACGGAAGTGAATGCTTCTATACACGTTCCAAATATTTTCTCAAGTCACGTTTTGTTTAAACTCACCTGTTTAATTATGAAGTTGGACTGAGGAGATTTACTGCTCTTCATTTGGTTTTTATGGCATGCGGAAATAGCATCTTCTACAGAATTTGGCATTGTGAAAATACAATTACTCGTATCAACGCATGCAGTTAAATTGAATGGCATTAACATGAATTTCTAGCTTTAGAACGAAAAAAACAGCGTTAAAATTTTAAATAGTTAGGTGGCCAGGGTTTAGAACTATGGTATATTTGACAGAGTTTGATTGCTGCAAAAACCAGACCAAACAAGCAAAATATCAAGTCTGATAAATTTCCGCAAAAATAAAATTTATAATTAATAAAATTTTTCAAGAACTATTTTCGTATCCTTATTCAAGTAATTAAAAAGTAAAAGTTCGGTTCAAAATATGTAAGAAGAACCTTCGAATTAACTGGCTTTTATTTTAATTAGCATAGAATCTGATTTTGCCTCTGGACATAATTCTGGAATTATAGTGGCTTTCTTAAATCATATAATTAAGCCAAGGTCGATAAGTTAATTTGACGAGTTGTTGAGCACTTCTACACTGTTTTTCATGCGGAACATTTTTCATCAAAATTCGTAGGTGTGCTGCACGACATTAGCATTTGTCACAATGAGGAACTGATTGAGCTATTTCGTTGTTTTATGCGGCCTGCTCCGCTTAAGAAGCGCTAAGCGATAAATCTTTCAAGCAAGAGGCGATTACTTATTTCAGGTGGGCGATCGGCTAATTTTATTAAGTATTTAAATTTCTCTTCATCAAATATAGTATTGCAGAAGGACAACAACAGTGAGGTTTGTTATGCCTCATCGGAAGTAGCATAGTATTGGGCATTATTTGATTTATGAAAATACCTTTGCCGTATATTATCTAATCACGGCAATTAAACATACATATTTTAGATTATGGAAAATTTATATGAAATCATCTTTTTATAAGTTTCACTTCTATAAAATAAATTAACTGTATATTTACTAATGATGCTGTTATCATTGGATTTTAACAAATGGCCTGAATTTAATTCTACTTTATAGTATTTCACAAAATGGATGAAAATAAATCTTAAAACCCATACCATTTTGACTTCGACTGTTGCATAAATAATGAAACCTGCAAAATGGTAGTTTTTCGGTCGAAGACTTGTTTAAATTATGAGCAAATTAAATATCAATTTTGTGGTTTTGATTTGGCTTATAAATAAGAAATAAAATTTATGTTGTATGGGGGAAGAACAATGACTCAAACTTAACATAGTCAGTGTTGCTACAAGCTTGGGTTTTACCCGATAGAAAAAACGGGCAAATGATTATGTTTTTAGAATGCAAATAAATGTTCATATGTAAGTGTGTATACATTTCTTTAAATCGAAACTATTTGAGAAAATTTGTTTAAAATTGTCTTAATTTTGGTAATGTTGCTGGGTATATGTATGCATGTAAGTGTTATTAAAGTTTAAGAATAAGATTATAAGGACACACACATATGTATATGACGTATACATGCACATGATGTTTAATTGATTCAATTAAGCAATGATTTATATAACTATTGAATGACTGTAGGCAGGTATTTAAATTACATCTAAACATAGTATGTTTTACTGATTTTGGGAATTTAAAAAATTTTCCTTGTAAGCCTTAAGATTACATGATATTATAAATGTGCCCTTTTAAAAATTGCGAAAACGTCAACGATGAAATTTGCCAACATCATCGGAATACCTTCTGCTAAGTAATAAGCCTACAATCACGCATTTTATCCAAAATTCTGCAACAATAGCGCCTCTAAATCTGTCATCGCGATGATTCTTTAAAGCAAGACGCTCGCAAACTTTCAATCTTCCATGCCCTTGAAAATTTTCAACTTAAATGAGGCATGAAGCCGTCATATTAAGCGTGTAAAGAACAGACATATCTAATGGTTTTGCAACATAAAAATTAAATTGATGAATAATTTTTAAAATTACGTATATGATCAGATAAAATCCAGAAGGTAAAAACCCTCAGGTGATCGAAATGCTCCCACTTGGAAACAATTTATATAAAAAGGTGCAAGGCCTGGGGCAAGGTCGTTGTCTGTGTGTTTCATCACCGAATCCGTGAACTTAGCCAGTGCAGCCGACTGTCGCTAGAATTGATGAAGTAACGCAAAACAATTGAAATGCATACTGTCGTCCGTGCTTTTAAGGTTATTCAGTGAGCCGCAATTGCTAAGTGCCTGCACTCTCAAAATTATTTACAAGCGCAACCACCCGCGTAGGAAAACTGGTAATTGAGCAAGCAAAGGTTGAATTTTGTACCACGCAGAGTTTCAGAGTTTCGCTAAATCTGACTTGACTCTAATTCTGGTAGTGTACCACGGTTACACTGACTCTGTTCTAAATTTAGATTACCATCATCGCACTTTCCTTATTGATTTTATTACGCTTGTAGGTGAGCACAACAGGTATAACTTATACGTAATGGTGAAACTATGTCACAAAATATATATATCATACTATTAAATAACAAAAAGAACTATACCATGAATGAGATCAATGTTTCAACGTCGTCCTACTCAACGGTTAGTCACCGTGTGCTCAGGTATTCCCGACTGTATCCTATGGTCAAGGAATTTCAGGTGTGTTTTGTTGCTATTATTATCTAACGTTTTCGGGGGTTTCTTTCATGTTGGGAATATTTCTTCAAAGGTTTGGCGAGCTATTACATAAATCTTAGAAATTTATCACATGCCCAACATCATCATTTAATAATTTCACAAAGAATAGTGAGATTATCGGCAGGCATAAGACATAACTTATTATGGTTTCTCTGACGTATCTTATGCCAAATTGGTTAAACACACTCACACATCTTCTTTTAAAAACGTGCTAAAAAGCAGCAGATTTATTGGATTTAAAATTTATTTATAGTAACGTCTATGAATGAATTTAGAAATGTTGTATTATAAAAAATTAAATTTCTGGATATCCTAATTCAAGTTTTGTTTACTCATTGTCGTGAGCGTGTGAAAACGTTTGGTGACAACGAAACATCAACGACTTAATATTGTGAAAATGCCTGCAAATTATGATAGATTGTAGGTTAATGAGAATATCGAATTTTACGATCGTCTTAATGTTTAAATTTGTCAAAAACTAGAGACGCTTCAATAAGCTGTGAGTTTATTTTTAAATTAGTGGTATAAGTGCATAACACTTTTTAAATAATAAATGGTACTATACTCTACCCTACTACCCTACTATACTATTGCCCTGGATGCATGAGTTTAAGTCTGCAGCATATTTGATTTTATACGATCAGATTGTGTATCAAAATAAGTCTGCAATAGATTCCCAGATTAGGACTTAGGCTTTCATTAAAGCCACACTACACACTTCTTTAAAGATTCGTTATTTTTTACTTATTTTTCAAAAATTGGCCAATTCTTCTACAAAATCTATATTATTACTATCAACACTACAAAAGAAAATTTTAAGGAGACAGGATATTTTTAGATTATTTTAATACGTGGAAAATAAAAAATAATTAAATAAACTTAGACACAAGAAATGACCGGTGTTATGAGCAAAATCAAAGCAACCTATGAATTAAAAAATAGTAGTGAAGAGTTGACTATGGGTTATTTAATATTAGTACGACCTACGAATGAGTTTTTCTCGTAGATTTCAAACATAAAAGATATTAGCTGAAAGGGCTCCCAAATATTAAAGCAATCAGGATAATGGTCGAGATACTTGAAATTCATATTTTTCTATCGCAGCATGCGCCTCCTTGACTGACTAGTCTTACTTTTAAAAAACATTTAAATTTGAATAAAAAAATTTAGAATTTCCAAAATTTACGATACCCCCATAAAAACTTGCGTAGAACATTGACATTCCAATAAAAGCTAACGTTTTAAGCGGCTCTCGTCTTATTATCCAGTATAATTGAGTTTTTGTCGCGTAGTGTTTTTTTTAAACAATTAAAAAATTTTGTAACTGTCCGTTTATGCGACATTCTGCACTAAAGATCTTTTGAGATCGTCTTAATTATGCATGAGATCGGAGGTTATCAAAGCGAGTAAAAAACAAATTCCTGAAATTGAGAAAAAACAACGAATCCGGTTCATCATGACGCAACGGAGGCACTTCTTCACATTCTTATTCTGATTAATAAAAAACAAGCGTCGCCTCCGCGTAATTAGTCACTCTCAGAGATCTAAAGTGAAATTATGCAATAACAATAGGAGCTTTCTTTGGTTTTTTGTCTTAAAGCGTATGGCAGACAAAACAAATTTAAATTTACTCAAGAGAGTAAGTAGAATATTACGCAACCCTGAACAGGAGGCTATAAATCTGCAATATTTCGTTTTTTTCGAAAAAACCAGAGCCGGATGGGCTTGAGGACTATTTATGGTGCTGCAAGTCCGCGAAAAGTGAGGGAAATTTGCTACTTGCCACTGCGCTGTAGCAATTTGTGATTCATTCGAGATGCGAAAAAAATTGTATTAAACAGGGAAATACCAAATGCGCAAAGGTGATCGAAAATCTGCGAGTTCCGCTTCTTTTAATTTATGGTCGTCTAAGAAAAGGTAGACATCCGTTAAGAATCAAAACAAATCTCCTTAATTTGACTGAAGATCGCCAAATTTGGGTCGACTGGTATCATTGGATTTTTGCGACTTAATTGCACAGGTATGCTGATGAAAGGCTTTCCGCTCTTGACCTAATAGAAGCCGCTGTAAATCTCCTGAATTAGTTATTTTGCAAATTTTATGGATTTTAACTCCACGAGTGGCTCTAGGATTATATGAGCTTGTCTAGTTAACTAATTCATTGGCGATTGTGAGAAAAATTCTGCAAATTAATGACGTCGTCACCTGAGCAAAACCTGTCTTCATTTTAACGATAGGAGCTTTTTATTTTAATTAATTGTAATGGAACAAAGAGATGATTGTTTCTAATTTCAGTGCAGATGGGCGCAATTAATGTACTGATTCCATTTTATGTAAATTCCATTTCACCGCACAATTTTTCTGTGAATTTAGTCTGCCTAAAAAGAAACCTCTCTCGGTTTTAGTGAGCTTCTGACAATAGATTAATATAAGTTAATTAAATTGCCGCTCGTAGGCTCTTCTTCTTTAATTCTTCTTAAAAACGCTTTAGTCGAGGATAAGGACATTTTGGTTTTTCAAATGGTTTTAAATGAGTTGATCGTAAGAAAATTCGCACTATTGGGCCAGATTCATATGCAGAAATAATTAGACAGTAGAAAGTTTTCTTGTCACAATAGTAATCAGAAAATGGGTAAGGTAAACTACATACTATTAAATAAAAAGTTATGCTTAAAGCGCACTCCTTTTCAAATATCAAAAATCAAAATATCTCACTTAAAATTAAGATGCTTCGAAAAGTACCTTTAAGAGTGCAAGTTTTACTAAATGTTTTATTTTTCGAAAAAGTAGGTATTATAATAATTTTATGATTTTAAAAATAAGAGGTACAGTTGTTAATTAAATTATGCATATAGTTCATCAACACTATTTCATAAATGTTTATAGGTAGGTAGGTACCTGATGACTTATCTCACAATGAATATATTTATACATGTTACTTCAAACTGCATAACCAATGTGGCATTTTAAATAAGATCCCAGTTATTCATTCATTTTAACCAAGATTTTGACACATTAACTTGACCCAATTTCCTGAGAAAATACGAAAAAAGAGAAATAAGGAAAAAACCAAAAATAGAAAAAGCGGTGCATTCAATTACCTCTTCTACTGTGTCTTGATTTTATCTCAAGACGTAATCAAATTACAGAAATTTTATTTTATAAAGCCTTGTTAGCTGTGAAATCATTAATCAGTGCCGCGACTAACAAAATAAAAACACCATGGTTTCAAAATGCGCTCAGAACTGAATATTCAATGAACGTGCCCACTTCAAGGGTTAAATGAGCAAACTTTTAGACACCACAACAATAGCAGTCGAGATAAATAGCCTCAAATGGCTTGATGTATTCATTTTCATTTGCAGACATAATTCATTCAAAAGTCATCTATGTGCTGTCTGGACTTTTCCATGCTGGTGATTTTCTATTATTATTCAAACCAAGCCCTAACATCGGTTAATTCTATATTCACATTAAATTAGCATTATTATATTAAATTTAACGAGATATTTCACTAATTTATGATAAAAAAATTAATTTTGTTATAAACCAAAGTTTACTCTTTTTACTATTCTTGCATTGTTACAACCCCTACGAGAAAAATTTTCATTACAATTTGATGACAGTAACTTCCACTATCCAATTGGGAACTATAAGTATATTGTGTATATAAACTAAAAATAATTACCATAAGTTTTTAATTAAATCGATATGGTATCTATTCGCACGCATTTTTAAAGTCAAAATAGAATAAAATAAATTGGATAGTATACATATATTATTATTTTTCGTTTAGAAGGCTCATAAATATTAAGGTCATTCGAATATCAAAATACATCTAAATTGTTTGCATAAAAAATGAGCTAGAAATAAAATGATTGTCCAACAAAAGTAAGAGTAATAAATCTTTCAAATGAGGATGATGCCAATTTGTGTTAAAAATTAAACAAATCTCTAGAACTTTGTCTACAGAAAAATTAAAAAACATAAGAAATGTTTGGGGAGAAGACAGACAAGATGCTTCCTTTCTAAAGATTAGTTACCTCTGGTTCCCATTTTGAGATGTATCACAAAAAATTATGCTCAAAACTAGACAATTATTGATGACGATATTTTTCTAGCGTTATTATATGCATATATTTGTATGTACGTAAGAAGAAGTATTAACTGCTTCTTTCTAGGAGAATGTAGTGCAGCTATTAACATTTTGGTAAAACGGCTTTCGAATAGTTTACCGGAACAGATATTAACGGTTGACCTTGATGTTAACGTTTGATTCATCATTAAAATTATTTCTAAGCATAGCAAAAAGTCGCGCTTTTCTGCAGAATGATGCCGGATTTCAAGAGAAGTGTTTGATCCATTGATAGTTCAGGTTTTCTTCTTCACACACGATAATCTTACGAACGGAAACAGGGGATGACAAGATTAATTTATTGGGGTGATCATTTGTCAATCCCAACAAAGTAAATAAAAAATAAGAAAATAAAATAAAATAAATAATGGTAATCCCATTTATGGTAATTTGTTTACCAAAATACTAATTGTTTTCTATTTCACAGTCATTTGAACTTCCGCGTCCATCTAACCTTTATATTCCTGTTTTGAGGATTTTGTTATGATTATAGCACAGTTTACGATTTTAGAAAACAGAATCATCCATCTTGATTTATTGTAAACATCAGACTCAAGCCGTAGTATTCGTTGGTAACAGGTTTGAAAATTTATTAAAGTTTCACTTTTTATCATAATGAAAAACATATCCTGGTCAATATATGAGATCGCAAAAAAATCGGGTCGTAAAACTAATGAAATAAATATCTGCATTGTCTTCAGTACCCAAAGGAATCGAAGAAGTTTTCTGAACGTAAGCACTGTATGCAGGTTCGAACTGAACTGAAATGATCAGGACGGGAGTTAACATTAGCAATCATAATTTCACAAAAATAACCACTGAGAAAGATAGTCATATTACTCTTAACTGTTACTTTTATTATGAATTTACTGTTGTCCCTTGTTGCCATTTTTAATAATGTACATATATTAATAACTCTTTTTTACTACCCCATGCTATTTCAGTTTTCTTTGTCTCTGGAAGATTGTAGAAATGAGACAACACGATATTCTCCACTTCTTTCAATAAACAGGATATGATATTAAAAGATTTGAAATCAATGACCCCGAAAACCAGAATGAGCCAATATAATTTTTATAAGTTGAACGACATTGACGTTTATTGCACTGGGTCATAACCAAAAGGACGACTTGAAATTCGAAAGTTGTTATACAATTTATAATAAAAATGTCCCCAATAAAATATTGGAAGACGGGATCAAAAGAAAGTTGCGGCTCCTCAGTTGCTAATGAAAGAAAAGATTAGTCATTTGGGAAGTAACCAGTATTTTAAAATAGTAGTGGATATAGCTAAACTTGTCTAAATCGATTATGGTTTTGTGTATTTTATTTTGTAAAATTGGAATATTGATGTTCTAATATTGATTGACATTTTTGTACGGAATCAGATTATATGAATGTACATATATAGCATCTTTATCAATATACCATACATAAGTAAGTACATTACCGATATGTGTGAAAATACCGGAAATTTTGATCGGTTGGAAACGACTAACGAACAAAAATATTATAGAGTTTTTGAACGCCTTAGCTTTTTTGATTTTCTTTCGTTTTAAGATATACTGCCTTGTTCTGTTTTAATAAAATAAATATTTATGGTCTTACTTTGGTATTTGTCAGTTTCGTCTGCTAATCTGTCATAACATTTTAAATTATAAACTATAATTACATTATATCAAAAAATATGAATGCATGTTTGAATAAAAATAAATTTAAAAACCGAACCGATTCTGAGGAGAAGTATATTTATTAAAATAAAGACTAATATCAGATCATATATTTTGTATATGTATTAGAAAATAATGTTAACTTAAATTATATCTTATATTGTTTAAGGGAATACTAACTATACATTTATTTTTGTCACCTCAACATTTTTAATAAATTTCTAAAGGCCTCTTCAAAATAAACTATTCATAATATAAAAACAAGTATCAAAATTTGTACATTTATTTTTGTACCTACAGGTAAAAGTTAATATGGAACACTAAACGCACAATTTCATGAATCATTTAATTTAAAGCAGAGTAGAGCTTTTAGTAGTCTTCTGAGTTCATTTCTTTTTTAAAAATCTATAAACCAATTCAGATTCATATACGAGTATGTTAATAGGAAGTTCATTTCTAGATAAGTTTTTGTTTGTATCGATTTTAAGATTATTTGAATTAATATTTGCTGTAATTTGCATAACAACGAAAAATTTAATGACGATGGCTTGAAATAAAATAGTAACATAAATGCATTTTTAGTAAAGCTTTCTAATTGTCATGTCATGTTTCCGGCATAGAACATTAATTCGTTTACATTTTTATCTTTTTACAAATTATATATAGAACCGAAAAGAGCGCTGCATCTTAAAATTTAAATCCGGATTCAAAAAACATTTTAAAGAATGCCAGTCTGAGTATAATAAATGAGAACGATTTTTTTTTCGTTATCTGTTCATTGTTTTATCTTACAAAGTTTCATGACTTTTGATATATTATTCTCTTTTATTGGCAATATAAATCTAGTGCGCTCTCAAGCAAAAACCATCTTAAGATCTTTGTCCGGTTGTTTAACCCAATTCAGAAATTAACCCACGGCAGCGGACAATAATTAATACCATTTAACAATAGCAAAAAACTGTGAGATCATCTACTTATTAATTCTGCAGCCAACTAAGGCATATTTAATAGTTTTGCGGAGTTTAAGACTTTCCGAATTATTACATAGCAACACAAAGATTTTGACGCGATCTTCTTTCTATCGCACGACAGGTGCCTATTTAATATAATTTATGAAGCGTACCAAAATATTCTTGGGTTGCTTTCTGAAAACCACTAAGCCGAAAGATCTTATAGTCTTGCTGCTAAGCTATTGAGATTAAGACGAATTTAAGATCATTGTATCATGCAACGCCAGGATGTTTAAGATAGTTGCAAGTCTACAAGTAGTAGCTCATGTTTATGTTTTTTAAATAATATTTAATGAAGCGATATTGTAATACATATTACTATCATTTTATAGGAATACAATATATTAGTAAAAATAGTAAAAAAGAGAAAACTAACGAACTTCAACATAGACGGTGGTCGAACTCATAACCTTGGAATTAGTTCTTCAATGCTCTACTCAACTAACTATTTTGGCTAATTCTTTCGGATAGTTTCGAGTTATGTCGAAAAGTGAGTATTTCTTGGAAATCACTTTATCGACTAACATAAAATCAATGAACTGATTTAAGGGGTTAATTTGCATACGTTGGATTTAACTTTTAGTGCAAGTTCACCTATGCGTCAGAAAAAAATCAGTTGATATTTCAAGCATCCCGTTTTGACTCACTGGTGACTGCCCAAAATTCAGTTGACCGCAGAAAATTATGAAAATGTAGAGATACGTAGTTTATCATCAACGATTTTATATATATATAGAGAATTTTGGTTTTTCCTATCAGAACATATGGACTTGTAAATTAATATTAAATATAAAATTAAAAATAATTTAAAAAAATCAATAATAAAGTTATTTCAAAACTTAATGAAACTACATAAAACACTAAATTGTATGCTAGAACAAATTAGGTAAGTCCAAATAAAATTAACGATGAAAATAAGAGTATATTCTAAAATCTAGATCAAATAACTTCTTATGCATGAACTTGAAAAGTATAAAAGAAATAGGATGAACGTTTCTTACTTATAATCTTTTCTCATGAAACAGTGAAATCGAAAATATAATAATGTGTGCCAATTTGACTCCATCATAATAATGCCTTACCGCCTTTCTCATTTGCGACTACTGAAGAGTTTACAAAACGTTATGTAGATTTTGAATAATTCAGTTCTTTTTATTATAAAGAAATTCTATCTCAAATTTTTTTTTCTCCACGAAAAAAGTGTAGAAGGCTCAGATAAGAAGATTATCATAGGGAACTGATCGGTGATAATATTTGCATGAATATTAAATTTCCTCATTTGTTACATAACATTCGCGTTCGCGTGGACTACGATATTATTTAAACAAATTAATGTCTGACCATCGCATGTTTTTCAAATCGACACCTTTCCTTTGGCTAGTTCATTCAACTTTATTCTGCCTGCTTATTTTTTTTATGCTATGATATCGGTCAACGAATTGATTATGAAGATAATTAATGAAGAAACGGAAGAACATTTCTAGTTTGATTTTTCGATTTCTTCAAATTAGGACGAATAGTAGTAAAATTCGTGATTTTAAAAATGTCAATGATACAACGATGACAGGCATTGTAGATATGTAGATGAAAGCTAAGACATCATTATGTTTTTGGATACAAAAAAACGTTAGTCGTGATGGTAAAACTGTATTTTGAACATTCAACTGATGTTCTATGAATTTTTAAGTCAGAAAACCGTTGATTAGAATTGCACATTATACAGGTATATGTAAATATATATTAGTTTTTAATTAACTGAAACATAACAGAAGCTCATGACATAAGTTACAAATATAACATTTGTATTTAATTTTATGTTAAATCAAGTAAAGAAAGATGTCATTACTCAAGGGTATAACATTATGGAAATCAATTTTTATGCCGAAATTAAACAATTAATGATAGTGAACTAGGTATGTTCTACCACGACTCATATTCTCATAACAAATACTTTTTACTTTTTAAGTCTACAAAACCTCTCATTCGCAAATTGAATACCAAAATAATGTATACTTATAAATTCTTCGTATATTGAGAATATATTCAAATTACTGTTTTGACACAAATGTGGTTGAAAAGTGCGAAAAATGCAAATCAGAAAGTTTTTTTGAAAGTCCGTATTCCATTTTGAAAAATTCCCAATATATAATTTTTTATTTTATAGCACTAATGTTTTAAGACAGTTATGATACTTGGAAGAAAAGTTTTTTTAATAGAAAAACAAAAATATTTCAC
Organism: Tolmerus cingulatus; assembly: GCA_959613345.1. Lineage (NCBI taxonomy): Eukaryota > Metazoa > Arthropoda > Insecta > Diptera > Asilidae > Tolmerus > Tolmerus cingulatus. Next base: position 6,932,420 of record OY390708.1, read on the forward strand.
AGTACCTACTTTTTGTGTTGAAGGTCAGAAGGCCGCAGGTTAGAAGAGCGTGATAAAAACAAAAAATCACATTAGCCACAAATGTTTTTGATCGCAAAAACATAAATTTTATGGTATTGTTTTGAAAAAGTGTATCTAAAATTAATTATTCAGTAGAATTCTTCTATTTAGGCAGTCATAAGTGGGAGTCCTTAAACAGATCAAGGTCAATTGAAACATTCTCAAAATACTGGCAAAAGTGAAAATTAATTCTTCAATATTTAAATTTATTTTTAAAACTCAAATTTGATTAGAATTTGATGTTGCAAATATTTGTCAAGATTTCTTTGATTTACGACTAAAAAGAATCCTAATTTAATCACAATAAAAACTATCACAGCCCACATAAAAAGAAAATATCAACAGGACTAAAATAATCTGGACAGCAACCAGCTAAATTAACTAACGCTAATAGGATGAGCAATCAAAACCAGTTCAGTTACCATGTTCTAATTTAGGATTTTTGTTAATAACATTTTCGCTAGACACAAACAAAACAATTCCCAATTTTCGCAAAGAATCATCAAAACGATTTAACGTGCAAAAAATCGTACGTACGTAATATTGTAGTCATACCAGTTTTTCAAAAGACGTTAAAATTCGAAAACTAATCCTAAATCTGACAAGATCTATTTTACTAAATTCACCCCGGTATCATCTTTTTTGGAAGGCGATTAAAAATATTTTGTGGTATTTTATACCGCGCCAGAAATCTATCTTTGTGCTATCGGGGAGTTCGTCTTAATCTTAGATTCGCTCTAAGGTGGTGAGCGGCATGAACCAACACACCGCCGTGACCGCCAAGATTCGTCCAAGAGGCTTAATCACAGATGCATGGCTCCTCATCAGTGGATGATTCGCGCACCAACGTATTCATATATAAAAGCAGAACTTAAACAAATTTCACGATCATAGTGCGTTGATCATTTCACGGTGCAAGATCACCTCTGTATCGTTTTTGAAGAAGGCGTCTCTTGCTTCTTAGTTTTCTAAAGAGTTCGGAGATAATCAAGGAGTTTACTTGGATCGCGGACAAGTGCCGAGAATATTAACGATTGAAGATTTAATAAAGTGTATGAATTTAGTGTAAAACTTTAAGGTGCAAAAACAATTTGGTTTCGAAAAGTGCTCTTTACTTTGAAGTGCTTGGCTGAAAAGGATTATAATTACTAGCTCGAATTATTCGGGGTTTATCTTAAAAGAAAGTAAGAAAACTATTTGTATTTAAAATTATTTCGACAAAAGTGCTACTCTCTTTATTTAAAAATATTGTTGATGTGTAGTCTTAAAGTTAATAAATCCTTTACTGCATTTAATATACTTTATCTGTTTTAAATTAATTCTGTTCACTATACGGATTTATTAATGATATTGTTGCAATGAATTCTACAACTTGCTACTTAATTTTATTGTTCTTAATTACGTTTTTCAGTTTTTGTTTCTCATTGCATAACATTTTGTTTATACTTTTATTGTTTCGCATAACTAATAACATTGTTTTTTATTTATTTGAATCATTGTAAATTAAGTGAATATTTATACGTAAAAGATGACTGAGTGTTATTTAACTTTATAGTTTAATATTTAATTACGTTTTTATTCATTTTTCTGTAACATTATTTGTTTTAAATATCTTCGTAAAAAATGCGGCAAATTTCTAATTGCTTAAAACTATATTTCGGGAATTAATTAAAACTTCTTCGTTTGTTATGCAAACACACAATTTCAAATATTTTGTAACTGATTTATTACATATTTGAAATCAATTTGATCGAGTCCAGTTTATTTGAAGCACATTAGTTCAAAATTATTACTAGGTAATTGAAATGAGAAGTTTTTTAAAAATATCGGTGCATCATCAACATGATTAATTTTTCAAAAATAAATGAATGTATCACCACGTTTTAGTTTATTATTATTATTTTTTAAATTAATAATAGTAAATAGAAAATGACCCGATGTCATTGACATAACACTCGTCATCGAAATAAATATCCGGGACACAAGTCAAATGTGTCACGCTTTTATTACCATAAGTCTTGAATATTATTGTTTAATTTTTAAATATCGGAAATCAACAACGTAGCAATAAAAGTTGGTCAGATCAGATGTTACTTTAGGCGGACTATTCTACTATAACATGATTGCCACTAATTTATTATGCAATAATAATACTAAAAAGACCAGCTTTACTAGCTATAAAAAAATGCGTGGTTTTGCAAAAGTAAATAAAGCAAAATCCAAGTGAGATGACACGCGTAAAATGAGTCATTTTTCATTGACCAATTTGAGTTATAATAAAAACCCAAATAGTTTTGGTTAGGAAAAAAATGCCTAGTCAATACATCCGACTGATAAAACTACAAATGAGCTTTTAATCGGTGACCACAAGTAAATTTCATTATCAACTAAATTCCAGTAGCAAATTCATGTCTAGTTTACACCGGCAAAATGCTCTGTTCAAGGATAATACATGGTTGAAAGTTGTACTCGTGCAGGTTATTAACTTTTCTGTCTACGTTCTTGTATTTGACTGTTTTTCTTATTCAAATCGATTCACCAATAGACACGTCTTTTGTACGTGATGAGATACTTGGAAAATCAATTTGCTACTGACTTTTTAGTGGGCTAATTGGGCGCTTGAAACTCATTGTCTTTATGGTGATTGATATGTCATGAACAGAATTTCTTAGCGCGTTCACTCGTAAATCTTTCAAATAAATTTACGTTTTCCCGGATATGGGATATAATGGCAATTTACTAAAAAAATGTTATAGGTTTCTAGTAGCCAAGTTTGAGAAAGTGAAGATTTAATAGATTTATCGGTTTCGCATTAAGAACTTAACAATTATATGCTTGACGAGCTTTTATCGTAGAATTGGATTTTAAATGGTTGATTTTTTTAAGCGGTTGAACATTTATTAATTTCTTTATCGTTTAAGATTGTAAAATTGTAATAAACAGGAATAGCTTTGTTTATTGAAACTAAAATAATGATAACTATATTATGATATTTTATATCAAAATATTTTCCCGGAAGTGCCACAAATTTGTAAAAAAAAACCATTATAATTTTGATCCTTTTATAAAAATATAAAATTTTATATGACTATAGAGTACGAATTAAAATACTTACGTAATACATGATGAATGATTCTTAAAATGAAATATGTATGTTGGTATAATTAATTGTTAAAAAATAATAACATGAATATAAATTTTGAGGGCTTAAATCGCTGGTAAAGTAACTATGTCATGCTCCATTGAACGTTTTAAAGTTGACGCATTTCGACAGTTACAGACATTTTTGCGGAGAGTCCTAAATATTCTAAATAAGCAATAATGAAAAATATAATATTTTGAATTTCGCAATAATAACATTCAATATTTTATATTCCCATTGTACATGCGTTAAGTATTTATATGGTAGCTACTCACATTCATATTATCTTATCCATTTTTACAAGTTCCGGAAGGTCGTTGGAAATAAAAACAAAGTCGAAAAAACACGCGAATGATTTTATAATGTTGTTTTCGTCTTTAGAGTTCCAAACATTAAAGAAGAAAAAAAAAGTTATTGGTGACCATCATGTATTACTAAAATGTGAATACAAAGAAAACGTGTTCCATCAATCAGAAATAACTATGTCATATTTTTAACATGATAACCACAAACAAAAATATTTGAAATTTATTTGAATCTGCATATAAACCTGAGTGCGCCAAAAGACAAATCAGCTCATTAACACGAAGGGGAATGTTTAATTAGTCATAAATACCAAATAAGCGTACCCAAGCATCGTATTCATAGCGTGAAACAAGTATCACTGACATTTATGTCCTGCAGAGTCTGCGCAACAGAACTATGCAAATGATGTTAACAATTGATTTACTGATGTCCTATACAAAATACATACACTCGAAGATAAGATAACACTTTAAGTAACAAATTTGTTTTTATTAGCACGAAATGCCGAGACATGCACATTGTGTCGAAATTGCTTGAACAAGATCTGATAATTGTGAAAGCCGTAAATTGATTTTTAACGTATCTCAATGTTTCTTTCCAGAAATGACACGCTGCAGAATGTTGGTCCTTGGAGTGCTGCTGATACATGCAGCATCCGCGCAAAATCCCTACCTAAGCGGCTATAGGAACGATCACCAAGCGTTCTACGCCGATCAGACACGTGCAATGGCCGATAATCCGTTCTTGCAACATGCGATTAGATACAGACAACTCCCATCTTATATGGCTCCGCTGTACCTGCCTCCTGTTGAGAGACAGCAGTTAATTTGTAGCGGCCAACAGGTGTGTGTCAACAAAAATGCCTGCCAAAACGGATTCTTCACCCAAGGATCAGGTGGACAGAGACAGGTAAGAGATCTTGGCAAAAGTATCGCATTACAAATGACAGTAACTTAACATCGCGACCGCGTTAGCATCAATGAGCTAAAATTTACAATAAATTTTATTAGTTTTACAGCGCCAGTCTTATAAACGCCGGCGCTCTGCTGCTGCTTAACACAGTAGCGCTCATTCATTTCACGTGAAATTTATGATTATTGAAAAAGTTATATTAAAATTCATGTGGTGCCATCTAAAGCTGTCTTGCGTAAATTTTAACAAATTATTTAATAATGTTTCATCACGTCAATGCAAATCGTACTCGTCTTCAATTAAGTAAACATTTCTTAAACTACATCTGCTCCAAGACTATACTTAGTATAAAAGAAAAATGTACCAGTGACAAAAGACTTAAGCGGCAAACCCGGTATTAATCCCTGACAACACATAGTTACGCATATTGCTTAGGGCCAAATTGAAATATTTCATTAAAGCGATTTTATTTCGAGTCCGACACCTTTAATTTAAGACCGGTATAATTTATTTTGGTTTTATGAGTTTTGGACAGCCGGACGGATCCCTGCATATATTCTGATTGCCGTTTCGATTGTGAAACAGATGAACACTCAAAATGTCATAAGACTCATTTCGAACAAATTAATGCGCTCCTCAGATGTTCACGACTCTGCATTTCTCTTTTCGCAATTTCGAAAGAAATTTTTGATTTAAACCCTGCTGGAATCTTTAATTTAATTAAAAATATTTTGTTGTATATATTGCAACTGTAGTTGATTAAGCTGATTGATATTTATTGTTTACTATTCCAAATATAAATCGATTGCAATATTAAATTATTATTTTTATAACTGATATCAAAATCAGTAATAGTCATCCATAAAATCGATAAATAAAATTATGAAAAGTAATATTTTCGACTAAAATTTTCAGATTCAAAATTCGATAGTTATCTGATTTTGAGCATACATACCTACTAAATACATCTAATGTAGGCGAATAGAAAGCTCGATTTCTAGCTTTTTTAATAACATTTTTTTAAAAAATTCTCTTCACATTTATGCCAACATATAAAAAAACCTTTTTCCATTTACAATTAGTAGTTCAGATTTGAATGTATTAAATTAAAGGTGCAGAAAATTGTTAAACTTATAGAGGCATGCACGCCTATGGTTCTAGTGTTAATAAACTCAAAAACAAAACCTTTTATTGCATTTTACGCCAATGCTTAAAAAGTAAAATTCACATACTATTTCAAAGTCAAGGAATTTTTCTATTACTTCTAGCCTTGCATGGTTCATTTTATCCAATTGGCTTTATTACCGGCTAAGTGTTTTGAATTCAAGCGTAGGTACTTTTATGTAGAAATTAAATCGACCTTGATAACTACGGAACTTCGGTTTAAAAGCAATTATGACTTAGTCATTTTTGTGGGAGACTGCCTAAGACAAAGCGTAACTGAATCATCAAAAACAATGAAAACTGACAACGAATATACTTATCTTCAATTGTATTAAGAACCATTAAGAAGGTGCGTTCAGTATGCAAATTCGATTCAGTTACCCTGATTGGTTTTAAGAACGAACACTGGTAAAAGGGCGGGTAAATGTATGCAGATGCAATTAAACGGAGTAAGAATTAGCATATATTTAACTGCTGGGAATTTTTTCAACCTTTTTGAAAACGTAATACAGTTCACATAAAAATGAAAACAGGCACGTGACAATTAACTGAGATTGAGATTCCATCATTGAGGTCGGCCAGTTGATGTGCATAAATTCCACAAAGGAAGAATGGACTCACCCTGCCCTGGCGCAGCGATCAAAAGAAACCTGAAGAGAAAAACTTGCAAAATTGAACTGCTTTTCCCCAAGGAATGTAGGAATGGTAATGTCGGACAATAAATTTCGCTGAATAAATCGCAGAAGCGGGATGCTCGGCGGCGGCATTGGGTGTTGACAGCATCTGCGACGCCGCCGCGGATGCTGTGCGGCGGCGTCGCAAGAATGCAGCTCAAGTGCTCGACACGCATGCGAGGATGATTTCAAAACGCTTTCAATACGAAAAAAAAGGAAAAAAAACCATTTAGTAGCCGGACTTATGCTTCGCGTTTTCGCGATTGTTTGCTGAGAGGAAATCTTACATAAGACGTCATAAATATTATAAAACCCTGCCAGCTCGAATCGCGCCTGCCTCTTCAATTTATGAATTCTTAATGTAGAAAATATTTGTTATTTAGGCAAATTTACGGCATGGATTTCTCATTGGCTGGAAAATCACATCGCATTACAAAAACGGTGTCAATACGCAGCAGAGGAAATTTTTGTCAATGGTAACTGCTTAATCAGGATTAAGAAATGATAACAAATGATACGAGATTAACAATAAACCACTTGGCCGCACTTGCTTTTTGCGAAAAGCTGCTACAGCTTAAACTTAAAGACAACAAGTAGCGACCAACTGGCTTTTGCACAGGAGAAAAGTTGATAGACATCTGGTCGGAAAATGCAATAAGATGTCTATCGCCAATGGCCTTTGAAGACCTCCTGGTGGCAAAACATGAATTGAAACTAATTGGTATATTCGATTGATATGCCATCAGTCATGTACCTCTATGCACCTTGATGCCCTCAATGCACGATTCTGCCTCAGGTGATGAGATTTGGAAACGGATAATATGCATTTACACCTTCCTTCTTCGCGGCACGCTGCAATATTTATCGATATTTCATTTGCATAAGTTAACGAATTCACGTTTTACTATTATGCTTACGATTTTATTGTTTAACAGCGATAAATAGCTTCCAGACGGCAATTTATGGACCGGACCGCATATAATTTGAAAATAAACCAAATCAAACGTACTCGTAAAAACTTAATTTGTATTACCTACTGTAGTGAAATAATAAAATTGTTTCATCAAAAATGTAAGCCATAAAAATTCTAATTTTTTCTATTGAGCCTAAGGAAAAAATTTAAACTTGGATTTAGAGCCACTTAAAAATGAAGAAATTAATCTTTAAATCTGCTTCAAAAAAATAGTTTTAACATTTCAAACTTCAACTTCCAAAAATTATTCGAAAAACATTTTTTATTAACTTGAATATTATAGAAAATATAGAAAAAGGAAGCAGATTTCTCTCGATGTTTTTATTATCTATTAGGAAACAAAAACTCAGACTTTGTCTAGCCCATCCTTTTAAAGTTGCATAAATATAGGATTAAATATTTCAAGCCTATTGGCTCATAGATTTTTACATCGAAGAGACAATACATCTCCCAATAAAACCTTCCCTGTATTTAAGACCTGGTTTTCATATTTTAAAAAGTGAACTACACCAGTGTATCTGCAATTCGCTTTACATTGATATTTAAGATTGTGGAAATATTTCAATTTGAGGTAACATTAAAACTTTCAGAAAAATATAATACAACGTACTCGCTTGTAATTGCCCATAATGATTGTCTGAAATCAATGATACGAGGGATTTTCGAAAAATATTTATTATGTTTTCACCGATCCAAATGCTGTCCCTTAAACCAATTACAGAAAGAATTTCCACCTGCTTTTTTCACGACGATGCAGTCGTTTCCACATGAAGGTATCATTCGCTGCGGTCCAGGTATTACATTACTTTCCGAAACAGTATTTCACACGCAGCCAATAATGATTGTATAAGATGCACAGATAAAATAAAATGCCATTCTTGTGGGGACGCGTTGTGCATTACATAAAATTATCAGGGTACTGATGGCATAATTTCTTAAAAAAATAATAAAAAAATTCGCAAGAGGCCAGCAAGATTATAGGTACTTCATGTGACTCCCATCTTTGCATATTTGATCGCTAGATTAACTTTAGCTCGTTGATTAGTATTTGTTTATTAAAACGATCAAGGAAATTTCGATGTGTGAAAATTTATTTTAAAATAGCAGAGGATGGATAGGAGAATTAAGATGAAACCTGTAGCCAGCAGAAAGCACCTTCGACGTGGGCTTCTCACGCAATATTTGTGTATTAAGACAACTCGCATAATTGGCTTCTTAAAATTTGCAGTTTATGAACTTTTTACTTGCATGTTTCTCCTCCTCAATTTTCTTCTTCATTTTCTTTTTTATTTTTCAATTAATTTCTCCCGTATTTTTCGATTAAGTACGGCACTGTATGTTGCATAATATTTTCGGGGGAATTTTCACTTCTATGTGTGATAAACACCTCACCGGTTGCATACACTTTGTATAAGAAGTGGCTCCTCTCCGTCCAGGTACCTGACAAACTTCCCACTTCTTCTTCTGTACCTGATCAAAAAAATGTGAATTATTTGGCCGAACATCGTGAAGTTATTTTCATCTTGGTTGGCGGCATTTTTATAACCCGTTTAATTCGTTTTATTAATTTCACTGAATTACACGTGGAATGTTAAAAATTTTTATCTTGAAATTAACTTTAATTGATATCTTTGTTTTTCTTTACAACTCTAACGAGTATTATTTTTTCTTAATTCCAGGAATGTGATATTAATAATGAAGTCTGCTGCACCTATAGACAACCTCCACCACCACCACCACCACCAACTCCAGTTCCATCAACCCCATGCTCAGGACCTAATAATGCGTGCGTTCCACCAAATCTTTGCGTTGGAGGAAAGATTCCATCAAATGCTGCTGTAAATCCATCTCCGGTGAGTACAGATTTAATTAAAATGAAACTAGCAAATTGTTTGCAATTATTAAAATCAATTCAAGGTCTATTCCGAAAAACAGATTGTGTGATGAATTACAATTAGTCTAAAGTATTTTATTTTGTCACTGATTAATGATTACATCGATTTCGATTGAGTTAGCCAAACGAATTCAAATGTTGTTGATACCGTGATTTTTGTAAAAATGTACAAGAGTCATTTCGATCTAGACTAAATATATTTGAATATACATAGGTAGATACATCCGGGAACAAATTTGTATACGCATTAACTTTTAAAAAGTTTCAATAGTTCAAAATTCAATCCACAATTGAAATAAGTTCGTTTTATTTAGTGTGCAGTGTATATTTTATATAATATATCTTTATCTGCTTTTAAACTTATAACTAAGAACTAAAACTTCATCCGGCAAACCCCTTACAAATCAAGAATACATAATAATCAAATAAACAACGTCATATTTTGACCCGTAAACCTATTGGCATATATTCGCTTTCATTTTTGATATTATTTTCCGTGCCTGACCTTGGCAGACAACCACTGAAAACGAAAACCTGAAAATTCTATGAACAACGTAAAAATTAGATAACCATCGTCTGATTCATATTCCAAAAGGAAATCACGACGTTTCTGCTATTTTTCATTCAAAACTTGCCACAACCGAGCAGAGCAATAACTTTCGCTTTCACGATTAACATTTTTTATGTTTGTTAAAAATTACATAAGGAAGTCGAAGATGAAACGACGACACGTCGAATTCAAAAACCAAAATTCAATCGCGCTAAGTGGGTCTTGGTTCTTGCCAAGAATTTCAATATCAAGGTCAGTCGCGGATTGTCTGGGAAGTGAACATAAAAATCGCAAAATGTCATTTAAATTAGCGTAACTTGACAGCTGTTCATTTGGTTCGAAGTTTTTGGTGATAAATTATACATTTTTCTGTATTTGCCTTATCATTCCAAAATTCTTCTGTAAAGGTGGACAAAAATGTATATACATATATTTAATAAAAATTCTCTGAATGCAAATGACCAACCGACTAAAATGGCAAAATAATTGTATGATAAATTTGATTGAATATGCTTATCTATTTTTTGTTTTCCACAAATGTTAACTATTTTTGTCTATGACGGGTGATAGCCGACAAAGTCAGCTTATATTATTATTTATTGATGGATTTCCTGTCGAGCGACAAACAAATTATCCTGCGAAGTTTGGTTTTTATCATTAGCTATACAAAAAGAAAAATAACACACCAAAATGCCGGATTACTTAATAGATAGGAATTTTTCTGTCTGGCTTTTAACATGCGCATCTGTTGAAGTAAGACTGTAAAATTAGTTCTTTTGGGATCGATTCGTTAGTGCAAAATATATGCAAATCCCTTAATGCTTTTTACATATATTATCGAAGTTGAGGGTGACTACGATACAAAAAAAGCTAATATATGTACAACTTACGTAAAGCAAAGTGTGGAAATGTTTTCGAACTCTGCCAGCCACAAGAAATGTGAATTTTTAATTTCCGATAAAAGGTTCACTACGTTCGATTAGACCCCAAAGAGGAGAAGTTAAAGGGACTATAATAATTTTGTGTTCTTAAAATTATTCAAAGTACCTTAGTAGTTCTATTGACTTGATTATGAAGACAAGTGGCTTTATCACTTAATTCATAGTTAATGTATTATTAATTTCCCTTAATTGAATTAGGTTCTATATATTATTTTTCCATTCATAATTCGGACAAAAGATATTTTAATACAACCAGTTTGATACTACTAAACTACTAACTCTGTAAACCCTATTGGCATATTTTTTGTCATCAATTAATTTCTTTCCGATTATACTTTGACTAAAAAACCCATTTATAATGAATTTAAATTATTTTGGCACCTACATACATACATATGTATGTATGTCATAATTTAAGACTGATATATGTTTTGAAGTCAGGTTCGAAAGATTAGGTATTCAGTTGTCTTTATGTATATCTATTTGGGAATATCCCAGAAAAATAAATATTTCTTAATTTTTATTAACTCCACTGAATGAAACTAATCGCACATGTGAAAATCGTAGTATACCGGATCAATGTATTTTTTTTAAAATCTTACTTAATTTTTAGGCGTAGAAGATGTTTAGAAGCACCCAAATAAAGTGAATGGTGGTTGAAATTCGTAGACCTTGGATAATGATGTTCTGTGCTCTTATTGCTAATAGTGTAAAGGAACCTTGATTTATATCAAAGCAAAAACGTATCCTACTAATTAACATATTAAAGCACAAATAGGTACTTGCCAGCAAAATTTATGGACTATGCGGCCTTAATGTAAATAAATTATTTGTATTATGATTAGTTGTGATACTTGAAAGTTTCGATGACATAATTCATTTCAATCTACTATATAAATTCATAGCCGTTCTATTAACTATATTTTTACTGGTTAGTAGTTCCTGTCTGTTTAAATCTCAAAGTTCTGTAAAGAACAAATGCGCTAGTCACCTTTCTCGAATTAAGAGGTGTATTGTTTTGATTTTTTGTTAAAACGACCTGTCTAGACACTAGTCCCATTCATTTGAAGCGAACCTTTTTGTATAGATCCGTTGGCATTACCTTGACTTTGTCTGCTTCATAGTTAATATTATAATGATTCATTTGCAATTTAAAAGGAATTTCGCTTTCACTTGAAACTTCAGTGTCATTGGACGCGGTTAATAGGTAGAGAAACGTTGTATCATGCACGTTATTCACTTACTGCAGTTTATGGCATACCTTTATCTGTTCATACAAACTTTATATAAAGAGCTAACTTAAACTTCTACGAAGTGTCTATGTAATAGATATTTTTTCTGCTTTCAAAAATTAAAATGTATTCCAAACGCCAAAGGCAAACTGTCGTGATCCTAATCATATTTCACGGTGACGTTTAGTGGCGAAAGGGTAACGAGTATAAGATCTGCAAAGTTCAAAGTCACCATGAGATTCTTAAATCCATGATTCATATTACTGATAAAGCTGATTGGATCTCAATGAATGAATATGAATTATAAAAATAACTTTCACTCATCACTGGCCAGTTATAGAAAAGATTTGATTTGAAGTTTTTCCGTCTTTTAATATTAATTGCAAATTGATTGTGACAAAACAATTAAAAATCGTTTATATCACCGTAAATCAATAAAATCAGGTCCAAACTGGAAAATTGCATAAATTCTACAATATCCGCTTGCCAAAAAGCGAAAAATAAGTGAATTTGTTAACATTTTTTTCTAACTAAGATGTCTAAATGCTGATAATCAAACACACATATTTCATTTAAATGCACACGAACGATCCGGTTATGCTATTTTATTTGCATAAACAAATCAAAATTCTCCGTAAAATTCACTTTGGGATATGAAATAAAATATTATAAGTAATTAAAAATCTGGAATAACATGTTTGTCAGTAAAGCGTGCAGATATCCGCTTTGGGGCTAGTGCCATCCACGTTCGAGGGAAATTCCTATAAAAAACGTCGCTTAAAGACTTGGCGGCAACTCCTATTGCGAGTGACTATTCAATCAATTTTTTTAAGAAATCCATCAAATTAAACGCTTAACTCGAGAATTTGATGGACAAGGTTGTTTTAATCGTTAATGTTGGCGTCACGAATTTGTCTTTAACAGCGAATTAATTATCCCAGCCTAATAAAGAAATAAAGCGATAAAAAGGTGGAGCCCTTCAGGTTCAAAGAGTTCTTAAAGTAAAGAACGAATGAGATCTTATTGCCCCTCACTGGCCTTCACAGCGACTTTACACTGCAATAAAAGTCTTTCGTCGCGATTTTAAATGTAATATTCATCAAGCAGCTAATTTTGGATATAAAATTTACATAACATACTAAAAGATTATTGCTACCACCTGTCTTATATAATCTCACATAACTACTACGCCGTTTTTAAAAGTAAACAAATCACTTGTGTCCGCGACTACATTAAGATAATCCATAATTTAAGCAACTTTGTATCAGATCAGTAGATTCAGCTGATAATTAAATCCTTAATATAGTGTAAATCACCTATTTGTTCAAATCACGTAATCGCTTGTAATAGCCAAAATTGCCAAAGAGATCGTTTGTTAAAAGTTAGATACACCGATTGAAAAAATGGAACACCATCCTGTCAGTTTAAAAATTTTGTAGATGTGATCAATATAAGAAACTCGCAATTCATCGATCGGCTGCCGGAAGAAATTGAATTGTTTGAAGCATCACTGCTGCGTGATTAACAACATCCGATGACCATCAAATCTTTTCACCACCTTCCCTCCCCCAGGCGACACACTTCGCGTTTTATGGTGTGATGTAATGAAAGCAATCGCCCAACGATCGCGCTTCAATTTGATTAATTCCGAATTGGAATGTAAGGTAACTACTTGTTGGCGGCATTTTTTACTACTTTAATAAAAAAAAATGTTTATAATTGAAGAGTTATTTCTTTTCGTGACGTTAGTCAACACACATGACGAAACATTTGAATGCGGATGTTTGACGAAAAGATATTTTATTCTTCTTCTACAATGAGTTTTTTTTTTGGAGAATATGATTTCTAAAAAAATTATTTGATAAATAGTTGAGGATGTAACATATCAGCTTATTTTGCGTGGATCACTTTTATAAAGATGTTTGATTAATACCTCTGTCCAATACTACTTAAGAAAGGAATCACTATCTTTACTAGTGTTTTTTTAAATTTGATATTAAGAACTTTAAGAAACCATTATACATATACCTACTATTTTCAATTCAAAAGTTATAAAATTTATAAATACCACCGAACTACATACATAGGTGGTTTACGTCTATAGGTTGTGGTGTAATAGACGGACAGAAGAATAATAAGTTAAAAATAATCAATTATATAATATTGTTTATACATTTATATGTATACAGACAAAAGGCTTTTTGAATTAGGAATTTGGGAACTTAGAGCTATGAATAGTAAAACAATAATAATTTAATTTATTGCCTATAGAATCTCGCTTGAAATGTGCAACAATTGGCAATTTAAAATGCCATCAATTGACTTTAGAATGAGTCCACATACAGTCTACACATTTGCATACTGTAATGTTACAACAATTACCATTTTGCGAGAAAACCGAAGAGAATCTACATTAAAAATGTTGTTTTTTCTACTGAACGTCAATCACGAACTGATCAGAAAATAACTGGTACTGGTGATATGGGAAGAGAGTTGACAATCAATGGGAAAATCTGAGCGCAGGTTTTTAGCCTATCGCGCACGCCCCGTTCTGGGGAGTCGGTCCAGGCCAACGAGGCAGGCATAGAATGCAATCTGGCCACCGTCTGGGACTGATGCTGCCCTCATCTCGTTTGCATCGGAGCTAGCCTTCGCCGCGGTCTTCCTCAGGTACTCGTGGTCCAGCTGGCTGGTTACCTGGCTGGTTGCTGGCTGGTTACTGGCTGGTTACTAGCTGGTATGCATGTTGCACACTGCTCCGCGTTGTAGAAACGCATTGGGAAACAGCTTGGGAGCTGTCGAGTCGCCTGCAACTGGCAGCTATCTTAAACTTAATTGCCGGACAAGTGGTCTATTGGGTAAACGAAATTGATGTGCCGATTGTTGTTTGATCTGAATTGATCCCGAGGCAAGGTAGCTCCAGTCGTCTGTTTAGCATATGCCCCGATGATTTGATGTGAAATGTGCCTCAGGGCTTTTTTTAGATGATGTATAGACGGAAAGGTATATTAACCTCTTTCATTAGGGAAATTAGTCTTTTAACTTGTTAATTTGCTTTCTAATAGTAGTAGTAGAGTTGCAAAAGCATTATATTAATTAAAAGTAGTTTAGATTCAAAATGTTGGGATATTTGAAAGTTGTAGTTTTGAATTTTACATAAACGATCCAAAATCAAATATCAAATACATATAACATAGTTTTACAGAACTTATCTGAGTATCTTAAAAATCTTGTAAATTTATCGCTTATACTGCATAAAAAACCAAGATGTGTCCAAAGATGAAAAATTTTCGAAATAATTTTATTTTACATCAGTTCCGGCTGCATCTAGTTTGATATATGTTTATAATTATCAGAAAAAAAAGTATACTTATTCATAACCGATTTATTCGACAGCAGATGAAATTAATACTTTCAGAAGATATTCAAGGATGAACTTTTTTGATGAAGTAAAAGGGCAAGAAAAAGTCAGTTAAAAAAAATAAAGATGGTTAATTTTAATGAAAAGCCATTGATCAAGATGTCTGGTGCTTCTTTAATTAAATTCTGGTATGCAGCTCTTTTCATATGGCACTGAACTACAGGTTGAGTTTGACCTGTTCATCAAGGCTATTGGTTTCGCACCATAATCATACTTTTTGGCTGCAGACACCATTTCAAATTATCTTGTGGCTTGGAGCGATTCTCCAATTGTTTTTGGGCATATTAACAATGTGAAAATGCTAAATATGATTTTTCACGGTCAGAAGTCGCAGCCCATTGAATTTAACCTGGTGTCTTTGTTTCTT
The DNA here is from genome assembly GCA_959613345.1 of Tolmerus cingulatus. Classification (NCBI taxonomy): domain Eukaryota; kingdom Metazoa; phylum Arthropoda; class Insecta; order Diptera; family Asilidae; genus Tolmerus; species Tolmerus cingulatus. Next base: position 6,948,056 of record OY390708.1, read on the forward strand.
TTCATGCAGTCGCATCTTGGGTAATCCAACCATTAAAAGGTGCAGATTTTTATGCAAGATAACATTTATGTGGCAGGGAACTTCGTCCGCTCTATAATCAAATTGCGTCAATTACAAAATCTCTGCAACGCAAACTCGGTAGGGTTATTATTAGTAGCTATGTAGGGCCATTGTCATATAATTTAACGATATGATTCGAAAAATATCATGATGAAATATTATTTCTTCGCAGCAAGCATTTTGCAGTTGTGTTGTGGACAAGTTAAGTATAGATGGGAAGATGTACAATTTTTTAGATCCCAGCCAGTGAGCAAGTCAATAGGCGATAATTTCGTGTACAAAAGTTTATTGAAATTCCAGTCTTAATTAAGACGCTTGGAGTTTTCTCATATTTTAACTTGCCGTTGGGAAACTTCAGCTACGGCTTCTTGTTATTAAGCCGCCTGACGTTGAGTTATATGCAATTGGCGTAAAAGATTAGATGTCATTAAGGTGAGACTAAGAGAAATCTGACAATGCGCAAAGAAGGACTTAAACTCAGGCAATTAATGAGTTGCAAAATCATTTATAAAAGCATAAAATGCCAAGTGCAACCACGGGCGCCAATTGAGTCATTCAAAACTCCGAAAACGGCCATTTACGCCCGCCGAGGGCAGCGACCTCTGGTGGTCATAAACAATATCAAGTGTTGCAATAGACGAGGTATCGTGACAAATCATTTTTGCGTATCTAGGCGACCGCTTTCTGGCCGCTGGTTCATCGGACGCAGATAAAATGAATTTTTATTTTGTATAGGCCACGAACATTCTCGGGCCGTGAGATGCATGTCTTTTGCATGCCGACCAAAAATTATTTTGTAACTGGTAACTTTTTACAAATTAATATACAAAACGAAATTGAAGTCGAAGCAATGAAGGTATATACTACAATATATATTTTGTCGCGTCAGAGGCGTGTGATTCAAAAGTGGCTCCTACCACCACATACCAGAAACCTCCTCCACCATCGTTGTCGAGGAAAAGAAAACCCAGAAAGGAGACAGCGGCGTCGTGTAATGCCATCGGGAAGATGCGATTCAATCAGCCAATAATTCATTCATTAGCACATGAAATTGAGGTTGCGCAAAAGACTTCGCGCAGCGTCTTAAGTCGCGCATTGCGCGCCAGACTGTGACCTGCATGCGTGCACCGGCGCAAATTGCACGGCTTCAACACGTCGTCGGCAGCTGGCGCAGCCCCAGCCGCAGAACTGGTACACTCCTAATTAATTATAAGTTTACTTGGCCTTCTGAAGGTTACAGCTTATAATTCACCTGTGAAAGATTATGGCAGCCGAGTGACAAGAAAAAATTGCACCTACCAAGAAAATTACCAGAAAAGGCTCAATGGGTCAGCGCTGTCGGGTTACTGCCCATGCTGACCAGACGCCCAGAAATGCCGCCGTGCGTCGACGTCGTCGTCTGCTGCAGCGACGCACTGGTGGCGCTTTCGTTTAAATACAGAAATATTTGAATTCCGCGCCTATGCCGCCATAGTCTATAATTAAGATCCCTATCGTCTTACATTAGAATTATCGCCGGCGATAATTGCTTTTCTCGTTTAGCAACTTTTGCCGCCGCGGAATCGGGAAACACATAACTTATAAAGTAACTTTTCTTTATTGTTGGGACCGACTCCTTGAGACATCCGACCACTTTCACGGTTGGACAATGAGCTAATCTGCGTAATTATTGCGGACAGCCTTGGAGGTCGTTGCGTAATCGTAATTGATAGACTTATTTATGGCTATTCAATTACGGATTGGATTAGTCAGGTATTCGGATGATTCAATTTATAGCGGCGATATATGAGGGGTGGTCACGGAGTTCAACGATTATTACTGCAAATATATAGGTTTACAGTCTGCTAAGACTTAATTTTCCTTTCTCGATGTTATACCATCTTTCACCATTAGCCAGACGCAATCAATAGGAGATCTCTAATTATAAAGTAGCTTATTTTGTAATCGATTATCCACATTACAAGATAGGAACAAATATATAATAATTGTTTTGGCCTACTTTTGTCTGTAATACTAAACTTCGCAAAATTCCGTAGCAAATCTGTCGATGCTAGTATATTTATAGTATCTTAGGGGCTGATATCAAAACATCGATTTTATTATCAATAAAACCGTCAGGGTAACATCAATAGCAAAGAAATAAAGACACACGTGGGATCAACAAAAAAATCCCACAATTCAGACATTCTGCATTATTATAGTTTTCGAAATTGGAGCAAAACAGTGGATGCCATAAAATGATGAAATTGTGACCGTGAACAGGTAAAAAGGCGAAATCCCCAACAATTATGAAATTTCATTAGTTTTTCGCTTTTCTTTAAACATTTTTCTTTGCGAAAAAAAAACAATAATTTTTATTGTATTCCTTTGAATATAGTAAAATTATAGGCAAAATCCAAAAGATTATTTGCATTGGAATGGGTATGCTAGAGAAATTATTGATCATAAATAAAGAAATTTGTAACTGCTGAGCTGTGCAGCTCGACGTCTTCATTTTAACGATTCGATTGATATCAATCATTAAAAGGTTGATTCGCAGCATGCAAAACGTAACCTTTTGATTCGTTGCCTTTTTGGTATAAAGCACAACAAGCAAAATTGTTTAATTGAGTTTGTCAAACTATTGCTAATTCTACACTTAACATTATTTGTACATAGTCCGTGACTAAGTAAAACTGAATATCATAAAGATGAAAAGTAATTTAAATACTAAGGTTCAGCGTTTATAATCGATTATCGGATTGAAAGAAGAACGATTCAAGCATAAGATAAAAAGATAGCTCAAAACGTAAGGCCGGTAAGAGAGAGTTGAGAGTTTGAAATTGCAATAGATAGGGTAATGACCGCATATTTTATTAAAATAACTCACATCGCACAAGCGAATTCTATGAAAAGGTAACGAATAATGTCGATAGAAGTATTAATTGTGGATAAGCGAATTAGTTTGAACTTTTGGAGCTGTACTTTTAAATAAGAAAATTAAATAATAGTATTTGAATTTTATAATTCACATTAAGGAATTAAGAAATTTTAATTTTATAGCTACGATTATGAATACGATAAAATTCCAATAATTATTAATTTTTATAACTTTGTGTAGAGTTGGTTTACAAAGTTAATAATAGAAAATTAATATTTGTGCACCTTGGGAAAATTTAAAATTTGAAATGAATAGAAGGATTTTAGAATATAATTTTTTAACATAAAATTAAATTTATTTTTACAGTCATCTGGCAAATGCTACGCCCCCGAAGTATGCTGCCGTGTCCCAGATTCTACAGAATTAACTAATGATGGTTATGTTGTTCGTGTGCCACCAAATCCCCTAATTCCTAAAACACCAGCAACTCCACCACCACGTCCACCAACCCCTCCTCGCCCACCCACCCCAACATATTTGCCTCCTCAACGTACTCCACCACCACCAAGGCGCGGTGAGGACCAGCTCTCTCCTCCAATCTTCCGTGACGTCCCAGCCCAACTACCCCCATCAAGATGCGCCGCCGCCCTAAACTGCACCGAAGTTCAATTCTGCACCTCCACCGGAGTAATCTCGAAGACACCAGTCGTCCTTACCAAGGAGCAAGAAACCTTCCGCGTTCCCCTCACCGACTGTCGGGATGAAGCTAAGGGCATTGTTGGAAAGTGCTGCCGTGATCCAGACTACGTCGATCCTTGGCCAGTAAGCCAACTGGGAACATACAAAGCTGAATTTTTCGGAGATACCGGAAAATACAATCCCAATAATGGTAAACAGCCAATCGCACAGCCAACTGTTTTATCCGGCAGCGGAATCCTCAGTCTTCCAATTCCTGCACCACAAACCAACCAAGTATCATACGACTACCCAAAACCATCGGGAACGCAATGCGCTAACAGGAATGGGGTATGTTAATTTTAAGTATAGTATGTAAGAATCAGAAAGTTTGCGGAATGGTAATAAAAGACTATAGTCGCAAATGAAATATATATTTTTATTTCTCACCACACTCTCAATGCACGTATCATAACAAAACACTTGCACAGTCATAATTTAATGCACACTTTCCATAATAATATTCAAAAGCAGTAACTCCATCGAAAAAATGAATTTTTTTCAAGTATTTGGAGTGAACAGAGGTTCGATACAGTGGCTTTAAACACATTCTCATTACCAATTTCGCTATACCCGTCACATCCTTTACCAAATTAATTGGCTAATATAGGAGTTAAATCTTAACTTTGGGGGCATTGATTAAAAGCCGAAGATCGAATTTCTACTCTGCAGGGTTAGAAATAAACGACTTGTGAATTAGTGCGGTATGGTATTCAGTTTTAACTCCACAGTGATAATAAATATTATAAACAAACAGAGGACACATATTCAAGGTTAATATAGTTAATTGAATTTAATTTATTAAGCAGTCAAAAATTAATGAGCATATCATTACATAATTTATCCAACGCTTTCGGTGTCTTACAAGATAATAATAATCAGCGGATTGTAGTCACAAAACATTTATAATTTGTATACTAATATAGCTAAAAATGGTCGACTATAATTAATTGGTTATAGATTTACCTCGATAATTAAAAATATGTTAATAATTTACGTTATGACGTTAATGAGTGTTGGTTACCCTGCGGCCCAGTTTTAACTTTTATGTCTGTATTTAAACCATTGGTTTGTTGCATTAACTAACACCATTTTCTATAAATACGGAAAATAAAGTTTCAACGAGTATTTATTTGCTTCTAAAAGCCAATATTTCTAATTCGACTTTAATTCTGAGCAATGTTAAAAACAAAACGGCTCTGTTATAATCACCGATTTAATAAAATTTAAACTATTTGCAAGCTTATAAAACTTTGCATACATTTGTAAAAATAAATTGAACGACAGTGCTACCCGTTGGAAATTCCGGAAACTTTCTGATAACCCTAAATAGATTTCAAAAGTTGGTTGCATTTAACAAACCTTTAACAAACCAAAAAATCAGAATGCGCAACCACGCGGAGAAGGACCCTATGATGCGGCTTTCGGTGAATACCCATGGCAGGCAATGGTTCTGCTTGAATCCACCAAGTCTCTTTTGTGCTCGGGCGCCTTTATTGATGAAAGTATCGTGGCTACAGCCGCCCATTGTGTTCAGGGGTACGTATCATTGCAATAAACAATTTAAACAACAATAAGCCTATAATTATTAACTTCTTACAGTCGTAAACCGTTCGATCTTCTTGTAAAAGCTGGAGAGTGGAAGCTCGGTCGCGATGAGGAGCCCTTAGGTTTCGAACTTGTCCGCATTACTAAAATAGAAAATCATCCTAACTTTGATCCGTCTACCTTAACTAACGACATGGCCCTTCTGCACTTAGAGAACAAAGTGAAAGTCAACACACATATTCAACCGATTTGCATCGACGATCGTGAGCCATCTCCGTCTGACGAGTGCGTAACAACAGGATGGGGCAAGGTGGCCCTTAGACGTAAGTTACATTTGAGAAATGTTGTATTTCTCATTAACCCAATTTGTCCTATTTTAGTTCATGCCCAAGACGCCATCATGCACCACTCCCCTGTAGAAATTCGTTCGCCTAACGAGTGCCAAGGTCAAGGTAAAATCTGTGGTAAACCATACATCGATGCCTGCGAGTTGGACATTGGCAGTGCTTTGGCCTGCTCCAGTAATGGAAAATACGTCATGAAGGGAACATACTCCATAGAGAGTCAATGTGGTGACGCAGTGGTTAGTTTCACCAAACCCGACACCCAATGGATCAACGCCGCCAAGGGCAAATATCGAAACAAATACTAAGACTATCCATCCGTTCTTGAAGAAACCAATTGTAAAAATATTCCACCCACCCTCACCTCATTATTGATTAAGCTAAGCTCCTTCATCTCTCCCCTTCGAATAATTTAAAACTTTTATTTTACTTTTAAGTTTTAGATTTAGAAGAGTCAGCCCAATTATTTTTTATGTTTCATTATTTTAAAACAAAAGAAACAATAAATGGTAGTTGTAAGTTAGCAATTTTCTTGCTCTAAAGACTAATGAGACTTCAGGGCGAGAGACATCATACAAGTAAATGAGACGTTTTGTAAACAGTCTCTTTTCGATACTTTTACTATACGCTTTATTTTCGTAGCTATTAGTATTAAGCAACATACCTTCCAGAAGTCTTCCTTTTATACTCTCGTTGAAGGGCGAAAGCCTACCACGTTCCAAATGTTTCGTCTCGGCCTATGTAAGCATTTTTTTTCTATATTTTATGCTTTTTTGGCTAGTGTTTTTATGGGAGTAATGCCATTCCTGGTATATAATCCTGTGTAAAAAAAAAATCAATTTATTGTAAAAATATTTAATAATAAATAAATGTTTATAAAATTAGGTTATAATCTTATTTATTTCCATTCCTCAATTCGTGGTGTATTTAAAACAGTTTAGCGAAATACTGTCACCCACTGCAACATTTGAACTAAATAATGATAAATATTAATTAAGAGCATAATTGAAGTAGGCAAAATTCGCATGACTAAATCTTAATGATTCGACTTTGGACATTGTTTCAAATAACCTGAAACAATGCAATACTAACAAGAAAAAAAAATTAACTACGAACAATATAAAATATTACTAGGTACTCAAAGAAACAAATTCTAGAATACGTTCCCGAAAAGTCCACAAATTCCTATAGCAGGTTCAAGTAGAGGATCTCCGAAAAGGTGAAATTTGCATGAAAAATTGGAATTTAATTCAAGTATATTATTTTAAAAGAAAAACTACATTCAAATATGCGAAAAATAAACACAAATAATTTTTGCTGTTCTTCTAAATTGCTTGTGTAATTCGACTGAATAAATTGCTCTATTTGTCCATTTAAGATTATGAAGCACCCTGTTGTATGAAAGAAATGCAATCTGTATATAAAAAATTGCCTAAAAGTATGTTCAAGACGATTTATATCAGTCTGTATCAAACGCGCCAAGAGTATAATTTTTTGGTATCGTAAGGCCAATTCCACACGAACCTACTGCAGGTTAGTAACTTCACGCATTGAATGATCGTCGTTAAAGTTAAAAAATTCCCCGAATTCAGAAAGTAAAATAAATAAATAAATAATTCCCTTCTTTCAAACGGGAAAAATGGATATTTGGGGAAAATATTTCTTCCTCGTCTTCTTTAGTTTGAACATGAATGTCACATTTATTTTTTAGCAAAACATTCTCAAAGATACGATCACAAACATTGACACTTTTAAGTCTTTTTTATCCTAATTTACTTAGATAATTTAATTGTTAAACAGATTAAACGTTGAACTGAAAACACAAATTACTTCTGACTGCGACACCGCTATATTGTCTTCAGAAGCTAAAAGGAAGTTCACCGTATTAAAATGCTTATTTACAGCTTTATAAAAGTATAGTTACTTTTAGTTATAATTGCCCTTATCTTTAAAATCTTACGGCAAAGGATTTATTTGAGCCATTGAGAATCATGTTGGAGTAAATCAACAATTTTCAAGCAGTGAGTTAAGACCAAGATCACACCATTTATCTATCACTCTATTATGATTCCATGTTCATATTAAAAGTTGACTTACACCACTATAATGCTCAACGGCTCATTTCTTAAAATAGCAGTTCTAGCATCGATTTCTTGTAACCCTTTGAAGATAACGCCGAAGAAAGTGCGATATCATTCACCGAGCCTAGCAGTTTTTATAAGTAGTTACTTGTGGAGACCCTAAAAAACAACAAATTTTCATATGCACAAGCCCCCGAAAATGTTTGGATGGATGGATGTATTTTTCTTAATGAACTAAAGCAATTAAAATATGTCCTTCCTAAAAGGCCCAGGCTCAAGAATTTCAGAATTTCCAACAATAACTTTCACAGCCGCATATCCTAAACAAAAAGTAATAACCGTTTGCAAAAGTTAAAATAAGCTAGGTAGACACGATTCGAAGATAAAGGCAAAGTAAAATCAATCGATAAAAATTTCTTCAATTCATAAAAAAAAATCCTTATTCACAGAGCTAAAATACTAAAAAAAAAATCATTTCCTAGCTACATCATAATGATCTTGGTAACATTGCACTGTAGACTTGATTGCTTCCTCGAAATTTGTAAATTGGAAATCCGGCAATAATTTCCTAAGCTTTGCGTTGGATGCTGTTTTCTTGTATTGTCCATCTGCTTTTGTTGTGTCGAAATCAATTTTCCCCTAAAAATTAAACAGGTAAATCACTGAAACTTTAAAAACCAGTATGAAAAATTACCTTAAAACTAAAAGCTTTAGCGATTGCTTCTGCAACTTGGGCGATTGTAACTTCATCACTTTCGTCTGATGATAATATAATTGGCAAATGCGATTCATAGCTTCTTAAAACCCAGACCATCAGCTGAGCTAAGTCTAATGAATAAATGAATTGTCTCAGGGGCTTTCCGCTGCCGTAAACAGAAAAAACTTTATCCTGTTCTTCTTTTTCTGGCTCTTCCAATTTTATAAGACGATACATGCGATAAATCATTCCAGGTATGACGTGACTTACTTCGGGCTTAAAATTATCGTAAGGTCCAAAAATATTGCAAGGAATAACTGAGATGAACATACAGCCGTGCTTCTCAAAATACGCCCTATTTTGGATGTCTATCAGACGCTTTGCGTACGAGTAACCGTAGTTAGAATCGTGTGGTGGACCATTATGCACCATCGTTTCATCGATGGGATATGTTGTTTTATCTGGGAATATGCACGTTGAAAGGCAAGAAACAACCTTTTTGCAACCCGTTTCATAGGCGGTTTGGAGAACGTTGTCGTTAATTAGAATATTTTTGCGCTGTAAAAATAAAATAATTAAAATACCACTTTAAAAAAGAATTTAGAATGCAATCTGATTAAACAATTTTGATATTTCTTACTAAGTTTTATAACTAGTTATCATAAACCGATATTAATGTCTAATGTCTATTTTAGTGTGGTAATTTACCTCTGGCTCTAGTCTAGCTTTGCAAATTTGTTAATTTCTTATTAGATGAATTTAAGAACATCTACCAAATTAATGCGCCGCGAAAGTTTCACCAAAATCCAGAAATTTAAGTCCCTAATTTGTTTATTCGAATCTCAGTTTAAAACTCACCAGGAAGTCCAAATTGTTGCTCATGTTGTGAAAGAGCCCCCCGACCATCGCAGCCAAGTGAATTACGTGGGTTGGCTTCTCCCTGCCGAAGAGCGCCTTAGTTTGCTCCAAGTCGCTGCAGATATTTTAAAGAAATATTTGTAAGTTGTTTTATTCAGCAAAAAGCAGTTAAACTCACGTTAAGTCGGCATCCTTTGACCCGGCGAAGAACCAACTTTCGCCAGGAACAGGTGTCGAGGTCACCACACTTTCTATTGCTTTTCCCACCAATCCGGTCCCGCCGGTGACCAGGATTTTCTTTTCCATTGGTTTAGCTTTGGGGCAAGAGTTCTTAAACAACTAATTGAAAGAAATCCAACCGAATTCTCTCCTTTTTTATCAACTTTGCTCAATGTATCAATCCCCGAACACTTTCTTAACCGGCAACGTAACAAATGTCTGTTTCCATTTGACGTTTTCATTGAATATTCCCCTGAAATTCACAATATGCTTTTAGGCGACCCGACATCTGCAGGCTAATAGCCGGAACTACGGAAATCAATCACACTAGTTAAGAGAAATTTTCTAGAAGTTCAAATAAACTGTCATGGCGGAGTGAAAAAGCCGATAGATAAAGTAATTTGGTTTTTCGTTAAAAACACCCTTGTTTTGAAGTTTTTCAGTGCTAAATGTTTAAAAAAGTGTGAAGTGTTTAGTGAGTGCAATGGTCCATTGGATTTTCTTGGAATTTTGCAGGTGGGGGGAAGGGATTTTGGATTGAAAAAACTTTGACAGTTCGCCAGAACTAAAAGTTAAATATTTGCTAAAATATGGGCGGCCACCGCAAAATTCCTTCCCAGGCTGCCAAGTTCCATTGAAATCGGACGACGTGTGATCGATCTTCAGGTAAGCCTAATAGCTTTAAATAATATCACAAAATCTTTGTTGAACTGCCGTATTATATTCGAAAAGGAAAATTCGTAATAATATTAATACCCGGGATGAAATAATCACTCTGCGGCTTAGCAAATGGCCGATCAAATTACTGCAGGCCTTTTGGGAGGATTAACAATTCTAAATTGGAATTCGCTTTTAGGTTAAAGCGTTAAAGCGTACAAACACCAAAAAGTAACGAATTATTTTGTCTAGACGTTAATAACGTATCTTAAATAAAATTTGAATTTTTAGCTATTATATAATAATAAAATATAACTAAGACGTGCAGAAATATTCTGTAAAAGTGACTTTTTCCCATAGCCCATAACCTCTACAGTAAAAGGTAAATAAAAATTTTAACAAGCTTACAAAAATTTATTGCATTCTGAAAGATCAATCATATTAGTGGTATTTCATATAAAAATATACTGAAGGAATTATTTACCACTTCTTGGTACTGCTAATCAATATTAAATTTAACTATTTCTCATGAGGAGCCCCACTACTTTTATAAAGAATGTCTTTTCGAAGTCTGGAAAATAAGTTTATAAGTAATAATTTAATCTGAAATGCTTTACATTGGCCTTCATAATTTCAGTTCGCAAGTATTCATATTAATAAATTGCAAATCCTTACAGAAAAAATGATTTAAAATTGAGCCAACGTTTTTATTAAACAGATTGCAACAAATCGTAGAAATATTATTAATTGTAAGTTCGAAAAAGACTAGTATACCTATTTATTTTCTTTAAGATGCGTTTTATTAGTAATTATTTCTTTTCCTTCTTATCTCACTAATGTACAATGGACTTTTAAAATGAGATTTTTGTGGAAGTTTATTATATTCAGTTTTTAAAAAACAGTAATTTTCTGTTTCTATTAAGAGATGCTTTTATTCTAGAAGTCCACCAACTACACCATTTACATAAGAACATACTATGTATGCAGCCGGAAAAACACTTGAAATAAATTAGATTTCATAGACTGCATCCTGAAAAAAGGACGATATTTTAAAAAATAAATTAACATTGTAATTTAGTAAAACTAAGGTATATAATTAAAATCTGGATTAAACTGTATCTCACATACATATGTATGTACATCATAAGCTTCGATTCATATCTAAATCAAAACAAAAAATACACCTATACCTACTTTTTGGACTTCTTGAGTATCAATTTTGTGGTATGATATCCAATTTCTTGTAAATGCACTGAAGTAGAAAAATTGACGCCATATTATCGTTGAGTTTCTTAATTTTTATATTATTTTCTTGGCAGTGTCTTGAAGAATTCTAATTTTTCAATCGCTATATCAAAATGGCTAACTTGAATTTTCAAACTTTAGTGGAATATTCAAAAAAACAACGTTTAATTTCTTAATAAACTCACCTCAGGAAGTAATAATAGTAAAGAAGCACCTAATAAAATAAAGTTTATATCTCTTTTCCTTACTATCTATTAGGAATATAACGACTATAAAATCCAATGAATATGCACATACATATAGACAACACATACATATATTCAGTAGTTTAGTTTGCTAACATACAATTTTAGGTCTTTTTTATGTGTTTAGTAAAGAAGTTGGTACTTGTTTTATTTTGCTAATAATTCGATAGTAACGGGCTTTTGAAATCTCGAAATGACTCTAGCGTGATGTTTTTTTAAATAAATGCATGGCTTTTCGATCTATGTGCGTATGCATACATTGTTGTAACTGAGTTTCCAAGATAAGTCAAAGCTGCGTTGATAAACTATGCGAGAGTAAAGTATTATTAACTCGAACCCGCAAACGCTCGGTTAACGACGTCCTTGCGCAGGTAACCGAGCCAACGACGCCTAGAAAATGTGGGCTGGCCCGAGTCGCTGCGCTGCGTGGTTAGGTTATCGTTAAATTGGCAGTTTTCTTAGACGGGTCCGTCTTGAAGACGCGGCTCGGTTGGGTACCAGCGCTGGGTGTCGCATGTCTGCTCCTCAGCGTAATAAAACGTGTGAAATTTATGGACAATTACCCATATGCAAAAAAGTCAGTGGTTAGTGCTAATCAATGGGAATGGTCCGCGTCGCGCTTGCAGCCAATGAGCGCCGCGGACCGGGTTCAGACCATTTCCCTGGAATGGTCGGCCAGCTGGAGCTCCTCGGGGAAGCGGGTAATTGACCACGGAAGCGACCGGAATGCTGGAGGTCGGATCGAGCGGGCGTCATTAAACCCTCGGGACGGTCCTGCCACCTGCCCCTCGGATTTAAGTATTTAGTTACGAGCATTCCGGCGACCGTGACGACTAAGTGAGGCGTACTAAATAGGCCGTTTTACAGTCCCCGTAATTGAATCAATTGACCGCTACTTTGTTCGACGTCCATCATTTTTTCGCGAGGGTTCCGTTCTTTGGCGGGTCCGGTTAGAGAAATTTGCGCAATCGACATTGCTTACCGTCAATCTAATACCCTTATTTATTGACTTAATACCAGCGGTCCTATTTACTCGCTTCCCAGTAATAAAGTTCGCCTTAGACAGAAAGTGTAAGATATCGTGTAAGACGGTCATTATCGGGCGACCGTTTCAGTTTGATGCAAAACTGGTCGCTCTAATCCTTCCTGTGAGCCTCTTTTTTGTTTTTTAAATCATCTTGTGGATTTCCTTTTCAAATTAAGCTGAAGGAAATTACCACTTGGTGGTAAAGCACATGGTGGAATAAGGCAATTGGTTTTAACTGTAATGAAGCTCTTATTTCATCGGTTTATTATTTATTGTATTAAACCTTTATAATAGTACTTCTCCTATTTGTCATAATTTAATAATTCATATGTGTAATCTATTGTAATTACATACAATTATGTACACTACAGTACGTTTCATACTTATGAAAATTTAGCCACTTGACAATTTTGTTTTTAAAAATATTATGTATATTTTTATTACACTTTAAAGTCAAACATCGGTCGTTTGTTTTAAACGAAATATGCACCAGAGGCTCTTTACGACACTATATGACCATTTCTAAGACATTAATATAAGTATTTCTGTAATGATTGAAATCTTTTATGACAATAAGAAACCTTTAATTTATTTAACAACAAAGGAATAATTGTTATTTTTGTACTTTAAAAAAAATATAAATCAAGATAGGAGGAAAGAATTTCTAGATAACCAAAAGCCTCTTGGTACTCATACAACCTCTTGTAGATAAAAGGTATTTTAAAGTATTTTCGAGAGATCGTTGCATTTAAATGTACGCATGAGATATTAAAGTTCGTTTGCAACATTTTTCAGAAGCGTGGGTGCTTCAATCGCAGCGAATTTACTACCTCATTTATATACTTTGTTCGCCAATTTCATTAAAAAAATTCGAATGTTGCCGAAATACCTCGTTACGAAATAGCCGCCTTGTCCTTGCGCAAAATTTAAATATAATATTGTCTGTGTGGCTGAGCACTGCAGCGATCATTATGAAATTACTCATTGTTAACAGATTTATTGCACCATGCCGGCCGGGGTCAGAGGGAGTCACAAGTGCAACCCGCGAGATGAATAGTGAGATCTCGCGAGATATATCGCGGCTCCGGCGCAGTCTGGGCTCTGATTCGTTTGTTGACAAATTCGCTTCCGCTTTTCCCCATTCAGACATACAAATCGCGTTCGGGCGATCAACAAATTTGAAATTAATTCCTCGATCGACACTTGAACATGATTCGCGTCACACAGCCACCAGAGGGCGCGCGATAGTGCCATTGTCGCCGCATAGTTGTTTCGCCGCGGCGATCGCAAATGGTGTTTTCAGTCGAGGTGTATTTTCTGCTGTCGACAGCCGGGAGGATGGGGAATGTCTGTTTCGAAACATTTTGCAACTTCTCTCTGAAAGGAGTTCGTTTCATGTCGCTGTTCCGCGATTGAATGGGTTTTCGCCTCATGGCTGGGGCTCCCTTCGGCTTTTGAGTATTTCCCAGACGCGGAGGCTGCATATCTCCGATCTCTGTGCAGAAGGTTGCAGATAATGTTGCAGCAGAGAATCCAGGTCATGCTACGTGATATCTACAATGGCTAGTAATCACTCTCCCTTTCGTTGATCTCGAGATATTTCTATTATACGGCATTGTCAGCACAAAGGAGCGCAAAGGTTCCGAGCCTTTAGTGGCTCCAGTCATGATATTGTATATAAAAAAATAATGATAAAAATAAAGAAGTATGGGTGCCCAGGACCCGGGAGGAAAGTAAAAGTCTCGGCTTGATGAGGCGGCCGCTGCTGCGGTCGGTTTGTCTGCCTTTTATTTGCGGGGACTGCAAGATGCAAACAAATTTGCACTCGAAACAAACCGAGATCGAATGCCGATCAGACGTTGCTCCGAGGAAGGAACTGGCCGCGAAGTAATTGAGATCTGTCATGCGATCTGATAACTGTTGGGCCCACTAAATGTCATAAACTCTAGTCACCGGGAAAGTTGCATGCACATAAATACAAGTGACAGAGATGATTTAGTTCACAGGAGCTTTGGAGCGGAGCAATTACTGGAACCGGGCTGCGGAAACTGGAGCCTCAAAGCAACCCAATATTTTAGCACTCGGGCGTCGTCGTCGTCGTCGTCGTCGTCGTTGGGGAAAATGAGGAAGCTACCAGCTTTAGTCACGGCTAACGTGTCCAGCGAGTGGACAGTGGACTTCCACGGACATGTTTGTGCTTTTCCGGACAGATATCGCCTGGTCGCGGGATTCAAGTGCTATCCATAAATCAAAAGCAACCCGCAACTGAATATAGTTTTGCTTTTTGAGAAAGCAAGCAGGAGCCTCACCTCCTCAACCTCATCATCTTATACCCCGATGGCTGATTAACAGAGATACACCGAACACGTGTAAAATACCTGGCGGCGTGCGCGCAGCCGCCGGAGCCTCGGTGTCTCAGTACGAAATTTATGATAGAACCAGCAATTTGCCGCGCTGTGCTGCGAGTGTTTATTTAATTATCGCTTTACGACGCAATAAAGCAAAACACCTCACCGTGCAATCGGTGGGCTTTTTGTCCACTCGCTGAGAACCGCGGCTAGGCTTCGGCGATCTCCAGGATCTCCGCCTGATACGCCTGCCAGGGTTTTTCCAGGCTCGGTTCTGGACTCGGAGGGACGGCCCGTATAAATAAGTGATGTAAATGGAAACTGATGATCAATTAGGGCCGGGGAAATTCTTTTATAGCCTTCCAGTTGTGACGAACGAATCTTTTTCTCTTGACCACATCTCACAGACAGATCATCTTTTGTAATGTGGTGCTTCCCTTAGTGGCTATTTCTTCATTTATTCCAATGTCTCCGTTTTTATAAGACATGTTTAATTTTTGCTGCATTGCAAAACTTGAATACGAGTGCGGTAGGTATGTTAACATTTCAAAAGCATTCTGCTTCCATCTACTCTAAAGAATATTTATATAAAAATCAAGACAGAAGTATCAGTAAAAACGAAAAGACGATTCGCTCAAACATATACATCTTAACCTTATAACGGTTTTTCATATCCTAATAATGCTAGGAATATATTAAGTTTATAAAATAATTAGTGCATACTACGCATGGTTGTTATTTAAAGTTACTTAATAAATGATGTCTGGTGTAGACACAAAAATCCATGTTCGATTTAAAACAAAAAAAAAATTAATCGACTGATCGACGATCTGATCGTAATATTTATATTTGAGTACCGACTACTACCAATTTGAACTAAGCGATATAGTGCAATAGTTGCTCGTACTGCATATACCTACACAGTATTTTAGTTAAGAATAAGTTCTACAGATATGTATATTTAGTTGTAAAAGACACAAAAATTAGAAAGACTTAAAAATATTATTAATAAACCTTTTCTAATATACTTAATTCTTCGAATTTTGTTGTATAAACATACATATTTATTTTATTACAATTTCTTTCCAATCCTATAGTGTAAATTAAAAAGGCAAATTAAAGTAAGTATGTAGTTATACATTTAAACTTTGTTCTTATGAGAAATACGATGTAATTTACGAGTTTGAAAATATTTATATACAGCGCTTGATTCTCCCGGCAGAATTCCGTACATTCCTAAAAAGGCAATTTATCGACTTTTAACTATCAGCCACATAGTGTTAGACTTATTAACCACGGAGACCTTAATAAAACAGAAAATTTATGTAAATTTTGCTTTTGGTCATTGGAATCGTAAGAAAAAATTGAAAAAAGCAACGTGTTTCGAAACCATTCCCCGTAATAGAGTTGTTCAGCAGGCATCCAGCTAAGCGATCGTCATAATTTTTTGATTTATTTTCACCTTAGTGCGCAAAGTGTGTAGTCGGACTATAAAGTGAAGACTACATTACCATTGGTCACTTTTGTGGGTCATATTAAAACCCTCATTTTATTAAGATAGACGCTGTTTACCAACATTAAATATTAAGCCCTACAAGGGGTGCCTTTTTTCTTGTGTGAAATACTTAGGCAAATGACTTAAGCGGCTCGTTTGGGTTTCAGTCATGTTCCAGTTCCGGTAATTTCTTCGAAATGCATTTGATAAATTGCTTTGTTGGATTATGAGTTATAGCTTAGGTGGTCACTTTCACAGCTGCTGTCACAAGACAATTTGATACTTAAAAATTGTCGTGAGTGGGCTTTTAAAAATATTCAAATTTTCTGTGATTATCTATGCCTCTGCATTTATGTAGGTAAAAGTACAAAATCGGATTATACAGCTTAGGTCATTTAAGGTAAACATATTTTTGTTATTAATGAGTTCCTTGCACTAAGCCAGCAAATCGGCTGTTATTCTCAAAAGCGCGACGAGTTAAACGAAACCTAATAAATTCAACAGAATTTTGACATTCCATTTAGTATGGTTAAAAAGCACAGTTATAGGGATTAAGTTAATTTGAAAATTTGCATTTAAGGAAGCATCATATCGTGCATGCCACACCTCCGACAGGGCGGCCACCATCCATCATTTTCAAAGTGATACTTCTGACTGACAAAATGCAACTGGCCAACGCCTTTTCTACAGCGTGATCGTTCCATTATTTCTACATTCACATCCATCCATCCCGGGCAAATTTGCAATTCTCTCGAGACGGTATTCAAATCGATCGTGCATGCATGTCACTTTCAAAATTATGATATACCTCTATGGCGATCTGATCAAGAAGTGCTCCCACTGCAACCAAGATGAAAGTGCATACGGTATAATTACACACCTCGATCTTCATTTCGGTATCTCGATTGATCGCGTAAAGCGTCCCATGTGACATAACAATGGAATTAAATTATTTGCCCAACTATCCGGCACTGCAATTTGTATGCTCGCAAGATCGATCTTGCCGCACAATTCTGGACCAATATATTAGCATATAAATGCTGGTAACCAGATAAATCGATTGTTTTGCTTCTAGAGGACGGCAAATAACAGCTTTTGAGTACATAAATCTCCCTTGACAGACTTAACTCTTCGACCTCTCTACTGTGGCTACTTCCATATGCACAAGTAATCGTGCGAGAGATATCAGAAATTGCATCAGTTTAGAAAAATCTTTTCCTTTTTCACCCCGTTCTGCCTTCTTGCAGGGATTTTTCTACATGCCTGAAATCCGATTAACGCTAGTGTTTGCTTCATATTGGAAGATAACTTTTACTGCTCAAGGGTTCTTTTAGTTAAAATATTTCAATTTAATACTTAAAAATAGTTTTGGAATAATTCATGTAGTGCTTACAAATCTAACGATCTTGTCCATGGTGCAAAAATTGGGTCAAGATCAACTATTTTATTTTCTAATCACTGTATTGTATTTAAACATGTAATATTTAAAATAAATAAAGCACTTTGTTAATGAAAGTAGAATATGTATTCAGTATATTAAAGAAAATGTATGTACTAAAATGTTATCCATTTAAATTAATGAAATTGCTCATTGTATTTGAAACTGTAGTAATATTTTGAAGTTACCAAAAAAAATAAAATATGACAAATGAATCTTCGATTCGGAAATCGCTAAAAGGAATTTTTAATATACGAAGCTTTATTAAAAGTGTAATTTGTAATGTTATACATACATAAGTTAAATCGCCCAGAATTGTTAAACAAGTGAATCTTTTATAAGCATTCATTCAATTTACAGCAATGATTAATCTTCATAATTGAGAAAATTGTTCTATTTGAGTTTCCAACTCACATGTCCTTTGTCGCATAAATCAAAGACCTGCCCAGCAATGTGTAAGGTTTGAGATCTGAATTGAATTGTCTGAACCCATTTTGCTCTCTATGTCGTATTTAAATCCATCACAATATGTTGGGCAAATAAGAAAATGTAGTTTGTGATCGAAACAATGTCTTCATGCGCCATCAGCTACCAACCATGCGGGTGAGGTAAAACCATCCGCTGGACCAGCACGTCTTCGGAACCCACTCCGCAGTGGGCTGCTGTGACTCACCTGAAGAGTCGGCGATCGTGATTCCGATACCTCAAGATCGCTTCATGAATAAAGCGCAATGCTAAGTGGATGTCTATTAACTTGAGGTTATTTGTCGGAATGGTTTGCCTGCGAACTAAATTTGTTGGCAATAAAGGTAGGATTTAGATGATCCACATAGAGGGTTAAGCTGTTAAGATTAATGCAGACGCATATACTCGTCTATTCAGGGATTTAGTAAAAATTATTCAAAGTGATGTGCCACTGTGATGTGAGTACTTAATTTGTCTCGCCTATTGCGGAAGATATAAGTGAACTAATTTACAAAATCCCTTTTGCAGCAGTATCAGATCTCGGATCTCTTCTGTTCAAATGTTAGTCATTTGTAGAAGTGACTTTTCATAAAAGGACAAAAAGAAGGAAAACATGCACAACTGGATCCCGTGTGATACTTTGCAAATATAATACATAAAAAGAAACTAGCATTAAAATTAAGCAAACTTGGTTTCAAAACTAATTGAGTTTGGCTAATTTTCAAGAGAGTTGAATTTAAACTTTTGGAAAACATTTTCTTCTTATGAATGAATGAATATAGAATACAAGTCCTCAACGAAATTATATTAATTATAATGCAGCAACAAAAATCTATAATATCTCTATTGAAAATTTAAAAGAGAAATTTGTAGACCTGTGCAGTTTTCAAAATTGGTACCTATCTATGCTAAATACATTTTGGAAATTTTCATATATTATACAATCAAAACCCTATTTCCGAAGTATGTATAGGGTATTTTTTTTTGTGTTATTTGTCATAATCTGAAGACAATCACACCCACAATCCGTTCCGTAGTGCAATATTTTCTAAACCTATATGCACCAAGTTATGAATATCATTCGCTGTTTTGGAAACTTAAAACCAGTACAAAAGATCTACGGTGCAACGGGACACACTTACGCGCATACATTATATAATCCGCAGGCATATAACTTCCTTAATTAGAAAACGTTTGAGAATGAAATACGCCTACATGAGCGCATCGGTAACCGCTGGACAGATTTCCCGCTTCAATTCCAACCTGTTCAGATAATCTTTTCTAATAATTATAAATGATAAGCGATTACCCCAAACACAGCATTACGAAGGTGCCCCAACACATCCGAGCGGACCAAAGGAAATGGGAAAATGTTTACGTTTTGTGCTAAGCCTACCTGTCTCCATCAATGTGTGAATTAATTTTCTAGCAATATGCACATATGCTGGGTACAAATTGGTTCAATTAATTCCCGCCAACCCGTACACACTGTTGATCACGGTTGTGATCAGATTCCCAGAGAAGATGATTTATGCATATCCCTTTTCTTCTATTAGACAGTCTCCGCTGCAGCCTGTTGGTCTATCTACTTTAAGGTAATGGCGTCCATTTGAATTAATAAGTCATATTCAAAAAGGTGAGAAGCTGACTCCACAGTCGACTCTGTGAAAACTCCTCACTTCGCGGGGTTAATTTAATTTTCCTGTTTCTTGCATTCTGCCAATGAGGCAGTTATGGCTTTATGGGCTCAGACCGGAACATTGCTACACCCTTTTACCACACCTCAGTTATCGTGTCAATAGAATGACTATGAGGCCAACAGCCAACACCATATTAACTATCCTCCTTGGAATGAAGCATGCACACATACATAACTTTGTGCTAGACACTCGTACTTCCCATATCTCGGAAGAATAGGTAAAAATAACAATTTTTTCAAAATTAGTGTGGATTGTTGATTTAAAACTTGCGTTAAAAATAAATAATATGTTAAATTAATTTACAGGAAAATGGTAATTAAAAAAATTTGAAAATTAGTTTTCATCGATATGTTAATACACTCAAGTATACTAAAATATAAATTTCGAATCCCAAAAAAAAACATAAATATGACTTAAATATACATACATATTAATATTAGATTAAACTATAGTGGTTATTTCTTTATTGATATAATTAAAAACCTGTTGGGAAAGACAGAGACTAACAAATTGTAAAAGTGCAGAATTTCTATATTTATACAAATCGAGCAAAATTTGAGTGAGTTCAGTTTTTTCAAGAACTACATACTAAGACCTAGTAATCTGAGGCAAAATTGTTAAAAAGAGAAATTTCGTAAGTCAGCGAAAATTGAAATATTACTAGTAGTTAACAACGTAAACTTAATTTATTTACATTTATTAAATTAATTAATTTAAAAATCAAACAACCATGTACATTATTGTAATTTAAAATCCGTTCTGTCTTAAGTTTTTCTACTTATTATTCAATTTATAGTTAAAACTTAAGATTGTGTCATTTTTTGATATCTAAATGAAAGGAAAGAAATAGAATTCAGATATGCTTCAAACAACATTTTATTAGATATAGTAATTTAAATCAGGTTTTTGATATTTGTGAGTTAAGTTTCAATGTCATAAATACTATATGTTATCATGCTTTTTCTTTATTAAAACTGCGTATTCATAAACACAGTTAATGATAACCATATTAATTTGCAACCATAGAATGAAATAAGAAAATAAACTTTCAAGTAAACCACGCAGAAATAATACCTTTTCTTGGGTGGGAATATGAATATTACTTCGAATTTTACGAGAGTTCATAAACAGACTGCAACGCATAAACATTTGTCTAGCGTAAACGAGATGATAATCTAACTCACAATAACAATAAACATGTGAAAAAATCGTAGTATGAACCACAAGACGATGTGCATTTTATTGGCTCGTTAATGTTTTAAAATAAACAGCAATCTTAGGAAAACATAACGCCTAGGGCCTAGAAGTGCCGCTGTTTAATTTTTAACACTTTTCTCCTTGTGGCTCATATAGATAGAATTTACAGTTGTATTTAATATCCCCAGTTTGTTTTATTAGTTTGAAATACATAAAATACTTCGAGGCTTTGGAAAGGATATCATAAAATTTAAATTATAAAAAACAGACACATGCAAACATTTTTCTACTATATATCAAAGATTTGCTTTTTCTATTGATAGTATACAGGAGCAAGGAATAGTGGGAACACTTCCACATATATTAGTTTATAAATAAAATTATTCTGCATTTGTGCGCGATTCACAATTTTCAGAAATAATAATAAGCATCATTATAAAAATGAAAAAATGTATTGAATTTATGTAGGTATTATGTATATTACATTCCCCTAAAAATTTCCCAAAAGTAAAGATATAAAAACGTGGCAATTAAATTTTAAGTGGCTACTTTTGCATTTTAGTGTGTCTCACTTAAGATGCATTTCACTTAATTCATTTTAGTTTTGCAATCTCGTTTTTTGAATATAGGTATTACAACACAAAAAAATTGGTTATAAAGAAACTTGTGTGCCCTTCTTTTCTATTCCATTTAAAATATAATAGCATATTTCTTGGCATACATGCATAGACTATCGTGTAGGTCTGATTTATAATACAAAACTCAGATCTATTTATTTGAGCAATTAATGAGTGCATCAAGAGACATAAATTCGTGAGTCGGAAACTTGAATCCACCATGATTTTATGATATATAAATTCATTGATTTCCGCTCGAATGGGACAAGTTTAATATTTCTTTACTCATAATGGTTGCTCGTAAACTAAAAGCGATTCGATTTATTTAACGATCCTCATGATTATTGCCTCCATGTAAAAAGTAATTTTTTGTATACCTTTCGATGATGATTTTTTCCCAACAAAATATTTATGATTTTTAGCTTTTTCTTTTCTCACCACTGAAAACAGCCGCCCTCTTCCTAAGTCATTAAATTGAAAGGAGCTCAAATGAAAGAAGTAAATAATATCAGGCAACAAATTCACTAAAGTTATCCAACTGATCTTTACCGAGGCGAAATGATCATATGGAAAAAAAAGTTTATTAAAGTTCATTTTACGACCAATAAAACTGGCCCATGATATAAAGAATATAAAAATTGCCGTTATAGTAGGTATCTTGGGTGAGAAATGTACAAAAAAGATACAATTCAATGAGCACAGAAAGCCGATCATAGTGGTCTTGGCCTTATATTGTTCTTGAAAAAGATCGCCATCGCCGCGGCAACTTACGCAAAAAGTCGTAAAATGCTGCTTTGATATATGACCAGTTAAACGATGAGTTTTTATGACAGGTGATTGAATCCGATATCCACACAAGTAAGATAGAACGATCATTAGGACCCTAGGAATTACTGAAAATGACAAATTCGTCACGATCTGGTTCTCGCTCGCAATCATCCGTCCTAATTTTCTAGGCACACCAACCATGTTTCGAACACAGCTACCAGTCGGGAGAAACAAGATGTAACTACCAATAAAAATCTTCCCTGATCCGTACATGACATAAAAGCTGTTTAAGATCGCTTATCATAACTGTTTTGTGTTTCATATTTTTCTCGTGACGGATTTTTCAGGTACAATTGAGCGTCTTCGTACTGCGGAGGACTATGCGGGTCCAACTTGGTCTTGGAAGACGGACGTTCTGTACGGCAACGTTCCGATGCTGCGGGAAAACTTCATATATATCGTAGTTTTGTTTTCTGTTTTGAGTGATGATCAGAGCAGGTGTTGCCTTCTTGTAAACGTCTTTAGACGATCCAGTAGCCTACAAAGCAATTTGCAGGTGATGCGAAGACTGCTTGAGGGTGGAAATTAGTCTTTTCGTTGCGAGACTTTTTTAAACCGTGTCTAATTACGCTTTCGTAAAGGAAAAATTAGAATGGAACACATCTGCTCAAATTAAGAGTTTTTACAACATCTTGTATCGTTCACCAGCTGGTGATCTGCAGGCAAACATTTATTTATTGTAAGGGCTGTTTTTAAAAATGTTCGTTTACTTAAGATATCAACAAATCTTAGAAATTGTATAGTCCTTTCTGGAAGAAATTGAAGACAAAATACGGCTTAACGAAAAAATTTTTGAAAAAGATTGGTGTCAAAACAGCCTACAGTATTATTCAATGTAAAAAAGAGATTGTATTCGGTAGACTCAGACTTAATTTGAAAGTAAGGAGTTAGTAAATTGAGCCTTAAAATCGTAAAAATTATGAAACTATTTATAATAATGAAAGTTGAAAAACAAAATTGCTTCAGAAGTCTTTCAACTTAATTTTCAGGCAGACAAAGATTTAAAAAGAAATTAAATACCAAATCGAATTTATCAACCTTAAATTACTAAAATAAAACTAACTATACAAATTAGAGTGTCTACTCGTAAAATTTGCGTTATGGTCAGAGCCTAGATTTTAAACCGTTTAATCCTTGTAAGTTTCGATTTTCAGGCTTTTGCAGCCTTGAGTTGTCGGATAATCTTGGCAGTAATTTTACGATTATGCAAGTAATTAAGATATATGGTGCGGCGGAAAAGACATTAAGAGCGATGAATTACTCTGCGTTAATTTTATGTTATTACTAATGACTGATATTGCTCATAAATTAAAGGAATCCCACTTCGTCCAACCGCTTGGAGTGCGTTCAAAAATTCAAAAACAAGAAAAATAAATGAGCTGCAATGGTGGTTGCGAAACACCAACAGAGAAGTGCGCTCCAAATTATTTCTAAAATATTCTCATTAAAGTTATTATGAAATTCGTGTATAGTCTTCGGAGAACCGCTTCTACTTGATGTCGTGGCGAAGAAGTTAAGACGACGGCTCCAGAGCAACCGCAAAAACCGAGGATCCATCCCGAGCAGAGGTATTCCTTAAACGTATGGGAACGATATGTCGGCAATTTTTCATTTGAGCCATCAAAAGACGCAGGAAAGGTAAGAAAGATACATCGCGTCTTAAGTGTTGGCACATTTACAACGAGCATCGGGCAAGGAGCAGTCGGCGGCGCCAGACCGCGCCGCAAGTGGTTCATGACCGCATCTGGACGTCGGCGCGTCGGCAGCGGGCAGCGGCAGCGGACAGCGGGCAGCGGTAGCCAGAGGTCACGGTAGTATGCCGGACACCGTGACCAGTATTAGATCAAATTGAAATGTCGAATTATGGACCCCGCTGTCAATACCACAGCATCGTGAGAGTATTTAAGACGCGCTATTAATTACACGACTTCTTGGAAGCGCACTGGGAGTGGTACCCGACGTCGCTGTTGTCTCAAGGGAATTTCGCGACATTCTTTAGAAACTTTCGTCAGTTTTAATTAGCGATGAAAATGTTATAGTTAAATGGCATCAGGTATGCACGCTATTTTAATAATAAAGGAGCGGGCTTACGAGCGGCCTCTTTGTTCTCGGTGCATTGAACTGTGCGCCACTATGCAGTTCCACTGCAGCGCGGCCTGTCACGGGGCACTTGTTAACTTATAGGTGCCAACTCGGAGACATTCACTCCGTTTGAAAGAATCTGTCGTTATTAATGTAATAATCAGACAAATAGCGCAATTAATAGATAAATTGTCCTCCTGGGAGTCAAGGCTGTGTTGCTTCCACTCCCAGTACTCGCTATTCGTTCGCGCTAGATAGATTCTTTCATAAAGGATTATCTTCTAGCGGCTTCTACCAACTTCTACCAACTTCTTACCATAGTACAGTCGCGGATTCGGTCTGTAAAGTGGACGTTATCAGGCTGGAGCGTCGCTATGCATGGTGTTCCCTACGATAATCGCCTATCATACGAATCAGTTATACATTTCAATTTTCCTTCGACAGTTCTTCTTATTGTGAACAGATGACACCGGCAATAATACACACAAACACCATATTTCATCGCGACTGCATCTGATAGCTATGCAGGAGGATACGACGAAGGTCTTCCTTGGCGATGTTCGGTCCACGCTGACCCTCGGCTAGCTTGAGGAAGAGGCTAGCGATTCGACAAGAAAAATCGTCGCAATAATAGTGAAGCACAAAACATAGAAAAACATAGAAACCGATAAAATCAAACAGCCAAGCGTTATCTGATCGATTCCCAAAGATATAGGCGAAATGTACGACCGAATCGGATTCCCTGTGGCTACATAAATGACAAAAATTAATCAAACCAGCCACTTGCCTGCCGTTGTGTGTCCGTACTTTCGACACAAAAAACAAAAAGGCAGACGGACACTCAAAGCAGTATGTACAGTGTAATTTCGAGGTTATGATCACGAACAAGGTTAAGATGTTCACAAATTGAATAAATGATTTTTTGTGCCTTTCTGGGAATTAAATACCTGAAGATTTATTCCCGCATAGAAGAATCGAACCGACACAGGCTCAGTTCGACCCACTGACTTCAATTTTTTATGCCATTATGCTGTTTGATTAATTGGCTCCTTTCACTTATTGACGCCAAATATTAGGCCTAATGTGGATGAATTAAAATTGTTTCAGCTCGGTTAGAGTCGCACCAATCAATTATTTACCTCCCATAGCCACGAGAAATTTGCATTTACTGGCACTTTGGCGCCATTGAAGAGAAGACAATTTCTCACGGCATATTTAATTCGAATTAATTACGGCCAACCTTCCGTTTTGCATTTTCAATAATCTGGTTTAATAACTCGATTGTTTTTAATTTTAAAATAAATGTCTTGTATACTCTTTATTATATGGAAAATCAATTTTAAGACTTAACAATGGTTTTGAATTTCTAACGTTGAAGCAGAGTTCTTTTACATAAAGCTAGAAGAGCTGTCTAGGAAATTGATTTATGGATGGATATGCAAAACGCTCTGTACTTGTTTTGCAAACATAGTGTAGGTTGAAATTACTGCAATTTTATTTTTTAAACAAATAATTTAGTAGATTTTGTGTAGGTGTAGGTATAGAAAACGTGATTTTTCTAATTCATTTTAATACATTTTCATCCTACATGTGTACATGAAAAATGAAAGAAATTGTCAGTTGTTTCGTATTGATAAATAAATAAATATATAAATCTGTCTTTAAGGCTCTTAATTCAGTGGAAGTTGTTTTGATAAATATAAGTTTTCAGATTGCTGGGTTGATAGTTTTGAATATATATCTGTGATCAATAGTTTTTCTTCAACAAATAAAGATATTATAAATGTTCCAAAGCACCTTCGTTTTGTTGAATGCATACAAAAATTTCAAAATGTATCTAATTTTTTTCTCTGATTATTCTGATTGAGTATTTTTAACTAAAGTAGAAAAGTAGAATTTTATTAGAAATGGTGTTGAAAACTTTTCGGACTTATGTATATTCGAGTTAGTGGAAGTTCTCTGGATAACTTTGTAAAACAGATCGCCCGACGATTTTTATATGTTTTGTCCTGCAGTGGAAAAATTGGGACAAAGTCTATTGTGATTTTGCATTTAAAGTTCATTAGTAGGTACTATATATTAAAATTTACTTAGACACTTTTCGCTCCCACACATTTTGCGAAAACTTGTATCCTTTGAAAGTGCATAAATTTGAGGTATGCCTACGCCAAGTTATAGGAATACAAGCGTCAAACAAACGTCAGCTAAAGACCAATGAGCGCAATAAGCGCTCTAATCTTTCTCATGAAACGCGTCCCAACCTTCTGATTATGTTTTATGGCGCTAAATTGTCACTGTAATCGCATTGTCAGGATTCCGGTCGTGCTGTGTCCAGCTCCTCTGATTCAATTAAGCGCATACTCGTGGCCACAGTATTTCTAGGTATTAAAAATCATAAAGGAGAACTCTGATCTAGTCAGCTCCATCGGTCCCGCGATATGATCCAGCGCACTTGGACGAGTTCAACGTGCGAGCCGAGTCGTCCAAGCTGCAGAAGTGTATCATAAATTTACGCCGAGGCATCTGTTCAATTAGAAGAAATTACCATCACCTGACCAAGGAACGAGAGCGAATCAGAGTGGCCTGCGATCCCTGGAAGAGGGATTCTGGAATGTCTGGACTGTATGGAGGTGGTCACCATTCATCTGACCTACCGAAACACACGACAACAAGGCGACATAAGTTCTTCTTTATGATCCATTGTTGGCGCGGCTCTCGTCCGTGGTTCGCGATCCACTTTGGTAGACATAGGCTTGATGAGAACAGTCATAATTTACAATAAAGTTCGGCTTTGTGCCAACATCACCCAGCGGCGTCCAGCATCCAATGCTTCCTTTTACATATCCCATCTTTCGCCAGTGCGTGTAAATCGAGACATTCTCTGGTTTTGTAAATTAACCGAATGCGGACTGCAGAACGTCATTGCGTCATTTGTAACACTAGTTGGTGTCCGCAAGATTTACATGAATATTGCGTTAATGAGTTCACTGAATAGCCTCTGACGTGGCTCTTGATTAACCAGTGGGCTCCACCTTGTCCATTATGTTGTAAGCACTGGTGAACCCACCCACGCTTTCATTAGAGGACATATGCAGGCCCCGTCAAGTCGAACGTCTTACGGTCAAGACGGCAGCTATTAAAGAAAAGATATTTTAATCAACTTGAAATAATAAAGCATATTGTGGAAGATTCATGCGTAACGTTGTAAATCAACTTTATGGCCTACACTCAGCCTTCCGTGCGCACTCAGAAGTAGCCTTATGATTTTCAGTTTTATTTGCAAAACCTAGCCGCAGTGGCGTTATTTCCTTTTTAAATACAGTACAAACGAACTCACATGACATTTGAGGTCTGAATAAATTATGTCAATGTACATAAATTATGTGAAAATAGTCACGTTCCCTTTTTATAATGCTTTTCATTTTGTTCCTAATATCAAAGGATACACAAGAAGACCAAGCGAATTTTTAATAACAACACAAACATAAGCTCCATTAATGAATTTAAAATTTTTCTGTTACCCCTCAGTAAGATTTAAAAGATTTCCCCGAAATATATCAAAACTGTCTTAAAGTTAAATTTAATTATTTTAAAAATCAATATGCGATTTTTTAGCTGCGAACTAAAATATAACTTCCAAAGCCGTCATAAATTAAATAAACTAACGAGTTAATTAAGTCTAATATTCATGTATTTTAACAAAAACGCCTTTAAAGCCTTAATAAGGCTGAAAAAGACAAGATAAAATGTAAGATTCAATACTATAACTACAATGAACCCTAAATGTATGATAACAGTTAGTTACTGCACAAATTATTAAATATCTTTATTTTAATTTTTGGTAGGTAAATCATTTAAAATTCTTCTAAAGTTTACTCTAATTAAAAAAAAATCGTTAGTCTAAATTTTGAAGCGAATTTGGTTATATCGTTGGCAAATAGAAAAATTAGAAAATGCTATACTTAAAAAAAAATTTAGTTACCGGCTGAAGCTTGAGTTTGAGTTTGAATGAGATATTAGAATTCGGTTAAAGTATTGTTTCTGTTGTGATTTAATGGGGCATAACTCCATTTGAAAACATGCAACACTAACGCATAGCTATATTTCAAATTATGCCACAATTGTGCTCAAATTAAGAAGTTTATATTGACACACATAGGTCATAAATAAAAGAATTTTTAAAAGGGACGCTACATCCCCAGAAAATTGTGAGGATTATTAATCAATGGACTCATTTTAGAGGACATATAGAGGAAAAATATCCTAAACCCAATGACAAAACGAGATCAGAGCAGCTGATAGATCTGATATAAATGTAAGCTACTTTTCCCAGTGGTCTTTCAGGTAGTTTTCTCGACAGGGGTGGGCCGAAAAGAAAGGATTAGACTACTGAACAGATAAATTATTAGGGACATGGATTCTTTCGTATTCCCGCTGGTTAAAAAATTACACACGTTTTACACAGGTCGAGTTTAGGGGACATTCGTTTGTCCTTTCTTTAACTTCGGGGTTCTTTCATTTCACATGGGGCCCAAGATCAAATTCGTGCGGGACATAAACGGACAGATTTTGAGATCAAATGGGAAATTTGAAAGCGACCTCATAAATTTGTTGCTTAATGAGATAAGACCTGTTTTGTTAGATAAAGAGGCGCTGTGCCGATGAGAAATTATTGCTAATTCATTTGGCCGCCGCTCAGAACCAGAAGTGAGGAGCTCGACATATTGGGCGAGCTCCGGCAGGCGTATCATGGATGGTGATTAAATTGGTCGGTTAATCGACTTCATTCCGCGCCCCTTAATTAATGCCTTCTTGTTGCTGCTGCTCTTTCTCAGGAGCGCTGCGGCTGGTCCATGTGGTCGTGAGCCGGAGCCTGGGCCGGAGAAAGATGCTAACGCTGGCCGCTGCGGCGATGACAAGCTGGCTCCGCCTCGGAGGGCGTTTGATTCAATTTTTCTTTAACGACTCCATCAGTGTTATGCACTTGTTTAACTCTAAAAGGTGCTATTAACGGCTCCTTCACGTGGGATTATTAAGTGCAATTGTACGGAAGCGGCAATGGCTGCTGCGGATGGCTGCGTGCTTCTCTTTCCGCAATTACTCCGCGGTTAGTTTGATGATGGCTGCGCCGAGCAAATGAGAGACACTTCGATCAATTTCCCTCTTCTAAATTTGGTATAATATCTTTCGACCGTATATACGTATTTTGTTAGAACAACGCTAGCGATAAAAAATTAGACATTCGGCAAATTGCAATTAAATATTTGTAACAAATTTGCATCAAATCGACATACAGTTTTTGGAAGTATCAACAATGAGTTTAGAAGATTGCTGTATTTGTTGTAGCCGAATGAATTTACCTGTCTTTTAATAAAAGTTTCATATTTGTATAATTGGACTATGATATCTTTGTAACAACTTGAAGTAAGCTTAATAGAAAAAGAACTCCATAGAAACAGACTATGAATGTAATGCATAACCTATGGGTATATAGTATATGTATGTATATATACATATGTGTAGTATACTCAAAATCTAATATTTTTATCTTTAGATTAACTTAAATGAATTTATAAAACATTTTACTTTTTTTTGTTTTAAATTAATAAACAATAATACAAATTACCTTTAATCTTTTGGAGAAGAAATTAGTAAAGCGTTTTATTTACCTAGATATTTATTTTATATTATAATAAGTTTTTACAAACAGTTGTAGCGTTGCAATTTATTGCAAAACAAATTATATGTAAACATTATAGCTTTTCCCTGTCAGAAGACAAAATCTTGAATAAGAACATTATTTTAAATTCTTAGTATATGTAATTTAATAATGTGATTTTTATATTACATACCTATTTTCAAAAAGTTTGAATTGAATTGATTAACTTGAATTGATTAAATTGAATTGATTAATTCTTTAATAAAGGTCCGCTCCTCTTAGATTTTCTAATATGGGTACTTGTTTATGATGGAATTTATGGTGTCGATAAACCGACTTAATCGCTATCAGGTCAATTTTAATAGTAGTATTACATGTTCAAATTTCTTGTAGTGTTCCATTTTTCATGTAGTTTTAATATTAAATATACTCGGATACATTGAAAGTAAACATGCATTTGTACATCAAAAATGTGTTACATCAGCTTTTGGTGATTTCATCTTAGGAATGTGTTAGGCATATTTCATTTATTACTTAAATTTCTTAGCACACACAGCGTTATAATAAAATGTTGTTGTTCAGAATAGGCCTATAAATCCAGGTCCAGAAAGACAAACGTGGTCGAAATGAAAGTACACACTATCCGGTTTAAGGAATTTCCAGAATTTCGTGGTTTTCGCTTTTTATTTATTGCCCAGCCGGGACAGAAAATTTACGAGATTAAGCAAACAATGCGGAGAGCGTGCACTTTCAGGGGAAAAAGTCCCGAGTTGTATTATGTGATTAACTAATCTCGGTGCCTTGGAAGTTGCCGGCCAGTCCGTGGCGTCAGAAGGCATCCCGGGTTCAGCGATTACTCGCACCTCAGCCTGGAATTCGGCGTCCTCTTTGCGTATGACGTGCTCCATTTATCCAGGTAACGCGAAGACAAAGTGAGCAAGCGTGGCAACAAGTGGATTTAACAAATTTGTTTGCTTGTCAAATAAGACCTGAACATATTTATTTGTGAAAAAAGCAGAAAACCATGACACTTGAATGGATTTCAGGCCTTAAATGCAAATATTTGAGGGTTTTTCGTATTTTTGTTTGACAGAACCTTGTTAAAAATGGAAATGAGGCGATTAATGCTTGGGCAAGTCAAAATAACCGACCCAGAAAGAAATGCTGCTTCCTCTGAAAGGCGGTGCTTTGCATAGGATTTAGAGCAGAAATCCGTAAAGAGTGCTCAAATAAGGTCTCGTTTGCGTGGCTTAATGACTTTGTTTGCGGAAAAATGCGGGAAAAATGGCTACAAACACAAAATGCCCGTCCTGAAACATATTTACAACCACGATTAATGTCCACGGGGTACTTGCGCAAATCCACGAAATAAAATCGCATGTTTAAGGATCCTTTCGTTTTCGTTAAAAACCGGTCCGAGTCCTCCCCTACGACACGGTCTCATGCGAAAAAACGTGTCAAAAATTTTGCGAAAAAGGAAAAGCACGAGTGAAGCTTAAACACAGCATGTCATGTCATTTTTGCCACCAAATTTCTGCCGTTTACCATGAAAACACCTTTTTTGGTACGATATTCGCGCGATCCTTTTTTTCATCATCATTGACCACTGGGATCACATTACTCTTCCCCCACACGATTTCTGGTGGTTCTTTTTGTTAATGCGCGAAAACGTTAGCCCAAACAGAAAACCCGAAGGTATGAAGGTGCGCGGGAGGAGGGCTAGGGTCCAGGCTCCAGAAGGGACGGCTTTTGTGAGAGTTCGCAGCATAAAAAACCAACGAGCCCTCTACCAAGGGCCCCGGCCGAGGCACGTCCTTTCGGAGGTTCCTCTGCTTTCGCGGGCTGACAGCCTGTGACGCCGATACTTAGCACTACCTCTGACCAGTGACGTGTTCGCGGATGTAAACTGATACGTCTGGGGATGTCGTGGATGCAAAATACCCTCAGAAAAGGTTGCTCGGTAGTAACAAGCTGCCCAACCCACGGGAGAATGGTGGAAAGATCTAGAAATATTTTAAACTTTTGTATCAGCACATACATAGGTACCCAAAATGCTCTAAAAGATTTCGATAACCTTAAATATTATATTATTCTAAAAGGTTTATTATTTTTAACAATTGAAATATTTATTTTCATAAAAGTCTTGGATATCCGTATGACTGTGAGTAGATGTAATATACTTTTTGGTATCTATTAATTACTTTGGAATCGATTACGATACTCTTCTACTAACTAGATACGTTTACTAATATCAGTGGGCTCTGCTCTTAAATTCGTTTGAATCGTAATTGAAAAGAGTTTACAAAATTCCTTTTTAGGCAAAAATTCTTTAATAAAGTTGTTACAATTTTCACAAATTCTTTTCATTTACCTTTGGGTTCATTTAATATTTCCGCACAAAATTACAAAATAATTCGATTTGATTTTTCTATCGTATTATTTTAATCACTTTTAATGAAAAAATTAAATAAGGACATTTCAATTCAAAAGATGGTTTTTAAGTTTTTTTGATTCGAAATCGGTTCTTAGGTGTTGATTTAGTTTTGCAGGTATTAAATGAAAATGATATTTGTTAAGATATACTTGTACTAAACGTCGTTTTTTTTAACCACTATGGTGGCATGACTCCGATGAATAATCAGTATCATATTTCTTAAGAAAGTTTAGATTAAAAAAAGTGCAAAAATCTAACCACACAAAAGGGGCGGGCTTTACCTCTTTAAAATTCATCCCACCTCCCTAAAAATGCCACGGTAATCTGCATATAATTTATGCTTACACGACTTTAATATGCTGCTAAAAAATTTTGGGTTTACCCAAAAATCTCCATCAAAATAGAAGAAGCTCAGAGCCATAAAGCGGCATTCTAAGAGATTTTGAAACCACACCTATTTGATCGGGGGAGAATAGAATTGCCCAGCACTATTGTCGGCCCCCAACAATCAATTACCAGGCAATTTGTCAACAAAAGGTTACCGACAGCTCTTCGATGACTAAAGAGTCCAAACGTGGGTACTTAATTTGTTTGAAAGAAGCAAGAATCGTCTTCTAGGAGGTCATCAGTCTCTCCCGCCAAGATTAAGTCATCTGCTGACGGCGAAACGGCGACGATCTTGCCCGCATCCGGAGACAATTTGTTGCACAGCTTATGTCGTGACATACCTCGAATTCAGGTGATCGATACCAATCTGACGTCTCGAGCCAGTAATTAAGCAGAATAAGAGATGTTGGCGCTAAACCCATGTGAGTACCGGGTCCGATGTCGTGATTGTGATCGATTAAAGCTGGCAATTTGGAGGACGATCTGATAATGTCTTCGGGGAATTAATTGCCGCGCTTTTGGGCGATCAATTAGACCAGGCGTAGGCTTTTAGAGGACTCTAATCTTCGGATCTTGTGAAGTGACTAGTTGGGGGTCATGCTTATTATCTGTGACTGTAGGTGCCACTGTTTCGAGTAACATGGGTTATGAAAGGAGCCTATGTAATAATAGTTGTTTAATTAATCTGTTCTTAAATTAGATTTAAAGCGGTTTTCAAATTTACATATGCACTTGCCTTAAAGCTTTTTTCCTACTAAATGTTCTCCGAAAAGATCCAAGTGTACAAAGGGCTTTTGCTTATAGTTAAATCATTAAAAATGGATTTCATAGGTTAATAAAATTGGCTTATTTATAAATATGATTAAGCAGATTAAAGCTATGTGCGAAATTCGGCTAAAGCCAGCTAATAGGCTAAATTACTCAATTTTCTTCTATATAAAGGTAATAACAATTTTAAGTAATTAAGCTTATTTAAAAATTGGTCCTTTATTATCGTCACCTAAATACAAATTTAGACAGTTAGCTACATTTTGTATACATAGCCTAATTTCGAACCGTAATAAATTCATTTCCTTTATTTCCGGTATAAAAAGTTATCAGTTTATAATGATTGAAGTAATTTGAAGTTATGAAGAAAACGCATTCAGTCTATAATATGTATAAAGTTAGAATAGTAATAATATTTCAATTCGTTTTGAAATAGTAAATAATCCATTAAATAAAATACGACTAATATCTATGTAAAAATGTTTATCCCAATATGTATGCATATTGCTTTTGACTATATCCAAATTAATAATAAGTAACAATCATTCGTTGCTTAAGAAGACAGCTGAACTATAAACAACTTTATTTTTTAAACCTTAGATAACAAAATTAAATGAGTTTCAGTCAACATTAAACACTTTCTTTTTTATATTTTGTATTAAGTTTTTCAATTAAATTCAAATAAATTACATAATTTACACATCAAATAATTTATTATCCGCTGTTATTACACGGTTCTTTTTCTGTAAAGTGTATTTCTAGCTAAACTCTGTCTACAACTGAATACATTTTTATTTAAATAAGCCGCTGGCCATTGTATCTAAGAATTTCACACAACCCTCATCGAAATACGTATTCATGTCATTGTGATCAGCATAAATTAGGTGTATCCCTCGAATAAAAAATAAATAAAACGAGGTCCAAAAATTAGGTTCAACGAAAAACGGAACGTTTATGTCTATTTTAGGTCGTGGTCAAAACATGTAAATTTACACCTCACCAAAGTCGAGTTGAGACCCCATCTCTGGCGGCATAAATTCACACACGAAATGAGCTCGAAGAATTCAAGCATGAGGTCGTAAAATAATTCGTCCAAGGTGAGAGAAATCGTCTGTTCCAGAAGTACTGAAATAGACTCCCTCGGGACGCCCTGGGTCTACCGGGCACCGATCGCTCCTTGGATGACCCTGGTGGGGTTCTTATCGGCATCGTCTAATATTTCATAAGAGATTTTTCCTTTTCGCTTCCCTCGTATTTATGTCTTTTGTCTCCGCAACACTTACCCACTAGTCGTTGTGCCCTTGAAGTGTGTCATGCCACACCGAAATAATTTACGGCAATGGTTTTATGATCTTAATTAATGGATATTTGATTCGATTTTACAGCGCGCCATTCCGCTTAAGAGGTCTCATTTTGAAGGGACTCCGCCAGGGGTGTTATTTATTGGCCAGAGGGTTGATACCATGCAGGCTGCCGCGTTCGGTCCGCGCCTACTTCGACGCCCTCAAGGACTATTCAGGTAAGCGTAAAGTTTACTACCTTTACCACGTTAATTCCACCATGTGGCAACGCCAATGGTCAACGCATCTGCTCCTCAAGTTAAAAAAAGGAATTACGCCTCATTCAAAAGGTATTTGCATTTTTACACAGCTGTCTTACGAATGCCACCAAGATGGCCCGAAGAATTTAAATCGCTCGGCATTGGTCACTTATCGGCGAAATCTTGTCGTCTTGTATAATCGCGGGTAGGTCACTCTCAATCGCAGTCGCGAGAATCGTTTCGGGTCATAAAAAATGCTCACCTCACGTGGGGCTTTAAATCTAAGGACGACAAAGTGCTCGTACGTGACGTGATTCTGAGACGTGAACCACGGAAGCAATTGATGTACCTACGTGCAGTCCACACGTAATGGACCCAAGGCGGAGGGTGTTAATGAACTTCTTTGTCCGGAATACCAATGACTTTCTTATCTAGCCGCTTTTTTCTTATCACTGGGAAATTTGACCGCTTGAGGATGTTGTGTGGCCACGATTTGGCCGTAACTGGCGGCTGTTTTATGCTGGAATTTCTTCATACAATCGCCACATATTTTTCGGCTTTACGAGATTAGGTTGAAAGGAAGTGAGACGACTCACTATTCAAATAAATAATATTAATTCACCTTTTGACAGATTTTATTGTTTTGGAATAAAAGTGCGGCACGCGTCAGGAATTTTCATCCTGATTAGAATATTAATGAAAACAAATTTTGTTTATTGTACGGAAGCTCTATAGGTATATCGACCTGAATTCTTAATTAATTTCTTTCCTGTCACCTGATAGATTAATTTTGTATTTTTAGATAAAGGTAGAGTTCCGAAAAACTTTGAGACGAAATTTCGTGTGCATCTTTTAAATACTATACTTGTCATATCAACACCTTAGAATTTTATGGACCATTTTAATCGATTTATATATCGAATTTTAGCCATGAGTTATATTAATGGTAGTAGAGTAGAATATAAAATTAATGAAAATAGAGAAATAGTTTAAAAATATTATATCATTATATATCATTAATTTGCTAGACAAACCAAATTACAATTTAACAGAATTCATTTTGACAATTTATATTCATAAATTACTTAAAATGATTTTAGCCGTCATCCTATTCGCAAACTGAGAAAAAAATTATATCCTTTTTATATTAATTTTGAATTTTGCATTATACGTATTTTCTATGTAATTAAATTTTAATCCGGAAAAGCAGATGATCCGACTAAGAATATTTAATTCCATGCGAAAAACGATTTTTTCTTTTCATGTTTTTGTCTGTTAATTTCAAATTTTTTGCAGAACTAATACTTCTGATACAAATCTTTCCTGATGGGCTACGAGATAATCCCCAGAATTTTTCCATTTGTGCCATTGTCACACTTTCCGAATGGTACATTAATTCAGTTGTCAATTCGTCATTCTCTTGACAATATTCGTAAAGGATTTCGAGGATGCGATACGTCCGTGACATTCGATATTCCTGCAGCTCGCGGTAGTCTCTGATCCTCGTCTGATAGAGGATTATAATTTTTACTGAATAATAACTGACTCGGGATCGCCTTGTACCCATTTAGCTCTTTGTTATTTTTCAGAGTTGATCTTGGTAGCGATAAGTCAAATTTTTGGGGGTCCACGTAGCAGAGAACTTTTGACTGATGACTGATTTCGGTGCATTGTGTGGGTCTTGTCCGGCTTATTGTTCGATTCCGTGCGAGATAGAAAAGGTGAATAATGTTGGTCCTGTTTAGCAATGTTTCGGGGGATGTGATTAAATCCAATAAAGTTTCGTCTAATTTTGCTTTATCATAACATAAATAAGCAGGGATTATTTATTTCATGGTCAATAAAGTAAACTGACTGTCAACTGGGCAGATCTGGAAGAAATTGAAAGTCATTTTCAAAGCGGTTAGTTTATCTCACTCCAAAATCTATCTTTAATGACCCCAATTAAGTAACGAAGCAATTTTTCACTCTATAATTACTTCGTAGACGTAGGCAAGTTATCAGATAAAAATTCAATCTCGTATGATAAATCTCGCCCGCCCCCAAACACCAGCTGCCAAGCGGTTAGGCGGCTATCGAGGCAGTTTCTCTCCGATAAAATTAATACATCAAAACCAACATCACCTTCCATGGGATGGTCCATGAACCATCATCCAATTACCAATTTGCTGTAACCGCCTCGCGGACGACGGTACGCTCATAAAACCAACGAAACCCACCTCTTCAATTTAACAATAAAGTGAAACCGATTTTCGTGAGTCGTTCTGCTCACCACTGTTCAGTTAATTAAATATCAATTTCCACAAATTCCACATAATTACATGGCGCACCGCGTTCGGCGGAAACGTGCTCGCTATCGCACACAAAGTGATTCTAAGTGGCGCGTGCTCAACCTTAAGATTTTTTCTTATTTGCGCTATTTCCACCGACAGTGGTAATTTTATTGGACGCGGAACAGAAATAATGACGCGTGTGGCTTATTTATATGGGTAAATTGCAAAAAGGAGTTAGTGGTGATCTGTGCTTCGCAACCCATCATTAAACCTTCATAAAAATTCATTTCTGTTATTGATGATTGCTCACCTGAAATCACTCACTGTGGAAGTAAAGTTACTTTTATTACACACGAGCTACGGCCCCAGGTTCGCAAACGAGCTAATGATAGAGGTAGTTTGAAAACGTTTTAGTTTACTATGTATTAGCACCTCAATATAAATTGGATGAAAGGATTTCGGACAATAGTGCGGATATTGCCTGTTCTGGTAAAACACTTTGATTTACACTACTTGTTTTTGTTTAAGAAATCGTTCTTTTTTAAAACCAGTTTTTAAAAAAAACTCGGAATTAACTACGCCGATTTTAATTATTCTTTCATTAAAAATTACAAAAATAATTTTTGAATATTTCTACCTTTAATAACCTGGTTTCTTTTTAATATGAATCCAAAACCAAATTGTTCTTCAACAATTTTCTAAATAAATATAGAAACAACTCGAAAAAAGCAAGCAATTTCTAACATTTAAAAAAAGAATATTTTACTAATACTTTTAAAAGAATTTAATTTTACAATATAATAAACACATCAACTACATTTTATCTAAATTCAAAATGGTCGATTAAAACCAATTGTCGATTTGCTGTGGTAAAATTCAAATCGCATACTTTTTAAAAATCATAATTAATTACTTTTACACATATAAATTTCATTACATGAAGTTTATCCGTGTTTTCGTTGCTGTTTTCGATAAGCTTATACATAAATATTTTCTCAACTCATTTATTTCCTAATTTTTAATATATATAAGGAAATAAATTACATGTTTTAAAGTAAAAGAAGTAATTTCTTTTCACTTACATACATACAGTATATAATTTTTGCTTGCAAATACTGGTCCTTAAACTCCATATGAGGAACAAAATTGTTATTAGACTAATATTTCGTTTTGTATATTGGTCGTAATCGTAAACATTTTTACGAAGGCATCAACTTTTAATACAAATTGTTAAATATGGTCCCTATAGGCATTATTCAGGTACCTGTCAACCTAATCCATTGGACAGCAGACAAATTTTGGCCAAATCAGGCCCCAATTTGTCCATCGAAAACAAATTGTCCCCAATTTACGATATTTTTTTACCTTTTCGTTACTCATAAGAGTGATGGCCGGCTTCTACATAGAAGGGAAATATTTGGGCCCTCATTAAGTAACCATCCACGTTGCATAATCTTATGGCGGCATGGAACGACACACGCATGCAGAAGATTGTAGACAAATTTGCATACCCTGAAATCCTCAAAGTGTGGAAGGTGCAAGGAAGATAAATTCCTCATCCCCTCTGCAGTCCATTGCCCGTAGGTACGAGTTCATCGACCAATAAATAAAAGATTTTCAGCTGGCATTGTGGCGGACTGGACACAAATGTGTGGAAACTGAAAAGAGAGTCACTCCATTGCCTGATAAGTGGTTAAACACGCATGCAAAATCTGATAATAGATATTTCGAATATTTTCTTATGCACGCAAATTGCGCTGTAAGCAAATTATCGTATAAGAGTCGGGAAATTGGGGAGAATAAAGGAACGATACTTATACTATATTATGTCTGCGTTCCTGATAATATAATTTCTCATTCGAGCACATCTGGAGTACACCTAATAAGGTCAATTTACTTTGGAAACCTGCAGCAGGTTCGATGGAAGCGCCGTTGCGTGACCATATGTATATTAGACAAAATTTGGAAGTTCAGGGATTTTTTAGGTATCAAAATTTGGTTAGCTAAATTATATTTTTGTCTACAAATCTAAACTGAACTATTATTCATAGTTTTTGTGTGTTTTGATGATATTTCATCAATATAGGTAAAAATAATAGTTATAGCAAAGAGCTTACAAAAATTAAATTAATACGAAATAGTAGATACAGATCGGATGATAAAAACATAGCATATAACATTAGTCGTGTCTATTTAATTCTATAAGAATAAAATAAAGAGAAATTTAAATATAGATAATGAGGATCGTTAATTTTAAAGAATCACATCCAGATAGTAATTTATTTTCTATTTTTGAATATTGTTGACCAGATAATTTTTTGTTTATGACCATTCACAATCGAAAACATCGCGAATTTCATCGTCAATGGTTAAATAAATATAAATCGATTTTTGATTTTATAAAATATAGGGTTCATGATATATGTATGTACATACCTATACATATTCTTATATATGTATGACTAGGTGGCATAATAAAATTAAATTAAATTAAAGAGGCTATATTTTAAATGCCTATAGAAGGTTGTAGAATTACATTTTCTGTCGTTTTAGGGTTCATAAAACCTCCAGGGTGTGTTTTATTCACATGGGGTATATAATATAGTTTATTGTAAATTTGATGTAGGTAATGTGGATAATGGAGACATAAAACTGCTATTGAAAATGGGTAGTCGTCTCTAAATCTCAACGCTCGTCTTCTGATGCTATTCACCTCCAAGTCGGCGGGCTGGCTCCGAAGAATTAAATCATTCATCACTTGAGCGAAATAATGTTACTCTATTTACAAGATTGATATAAGCAGACTGGTTTCACACAATTGCAGAGCTGAGACGGGCTTTCTCAAGCATGAAGCGGTTTATAGCCCCGCGAAGACGTCTTATTTCTCCACCGTGCCATTGTGCTGTACGCTAATCACTTTAATTGCCCATTACGACAGCCAGGCTCTTGTTTGGAGCAGTTTTGAGTCGGCTACTTGCGATCTGGCGCTCCTAAAATCCATCTAAGATGGACCTGGATGCTCCCGGAGGATCGAGGGACGAAGTAACAATTACACGGACAGCAGGCATCGCCGCCGCCATCGCGTCCAGGAGTTGTGTTATAAAAATCGGCGGAGTTTTATTACATTAAATCAGCAGCCGGCTCCGGAGTGCTAACGAATTTTAATTGTTCAGACATAAATCTCAGGCAGCACCAGTTCAGGTGTTACACAAGAATCGTCAATTGCCGTGAGAACTTCCTAGAACAGCGGTTCTGGCCATC
The DNA here is from genome assembly GCA_959613345.1 of Tolmerus cingulatus. NCBI lineage: Eukaryota > Metazoa > Arthropoda > Insecta > Diptera > Asilidae > Tolmerus > Tolmerus cingulatus. The sequence continues at coordinate 6,989,124 of OY390708.1, forward strand.
TTAACTCTTGAGCAGCCGAGACCTGTAAGACGCTGCAAAGAGATCTTGGTCTCGACTTCAGATCTTGAGTGAGATTATGCTGCGAGCGCTATTGATTTCCGACACCGAAGAGTGATCTCGTAATAAATGAGTGGGCCAAGTGGGTTATCAGCGATTTCCAATTTTAGAAAGCTATTTCCATTGAATCGCGTTATCGTGATTTCGTAAACTCTCCGACGAACCTCCCTGAGGTCTCCGGGCTGAGTTATGGGGCACAAAACCAGGGAAACTGCTCCTTCTGGATAACCCTTTGAGGAGTTATAAACAATAGTGAGTGATCAAGATGTCACAAATACAATGGCATATATATCGACAAGAGAATCTTTTTTCTATGAATACTAATTAATTGTCACCTTTTACATAAAATTAATTATCTCATCTTCGTTACGGGGAGTTCCTTGCTTTGGGTGTGCACACTACAAGAATTTATGATGACTTCTCTGGCGATAAATTCCCTTTTAACTGCCGTCGGGGAAATGTAAATAATTACAAAGTTTGGAACAACACATATTCAAATGCAAATTAAAAGGAAAGAGAAATTTACCCTGTTGGTCATTAAATTTAGTCATAAATCGCTTTCAAATCTAAGGAAATGAGATACGCCAAAAAATTGGAAACTTTATGAACTTCTCCTACTACTAACTATAGCTGACCAAATCTTAGGAAATATGCACCTATAAATTTTTATTTTCGCTCCTAAATTATTGAAATATAAAAGTCTCCACAGAAGGTATTTGTTTAGATATATGATCCATTCCATTCTATTTTATAATTTTGTTGGTATATAAATATTATAAATAGAGTAGCTTATTAAATAATTAATAATAAATATAGTTTCAAAAATGGAAGACATATAATATTTATATAAAAGATAAACAATTTAAAAAAATAGGTAAACGGATTTAGGTACTAACTTAAAACAAAACATATCATATTAGAGTCAGCTATGAAATAGCAAATTTAAGTTCTTGAGGATTAAAATATATAATTTAAGTTATTTAAGAAACACAAATGTATGACGTTTTGAGGGTTTAAGTTCTTCAACGTGGGCAGTTATTGTGCAAGACATATTCAATAATTCATGTATTCATTATAAAACGAATTCCTCACACTTTGTGCAAAATGAAACACTTCAATAAAAATATATTAATTTTTTCTCAATCCAAGAAACACGTCTAACACGTATTGACATTACGTACCTACGTAAGAACATAAAAATATCCTTCTCATTCATTTTAATCTTAAAAAACCATTTATTTCGTTGGCTTTATTCCAAAATGTTTATTCAGGTTTAGGTGCTACCAATAAATTTTAATTAAAAAGGCATCAAGTGTGGACCTTTTCCCCTAAAAAGAAAATCTTTGAAATGCAACAGATGATTGATGGTTTCAAAAAATAGCATCTCTTTTTCGACAAGTAGGTAGCTAGGTATAGACGTGGAAACTACCTGGCAATAAGAATATTGGTTTTTTGTCTTTTTCAAATATAAGAAGAAGTATCCATATAAATTAAAATATGCAATTCTTTTGAAAACGTTTTCGTGAAATGTCAACGACATTTTTAATTTCGCTCATACCTTTTGAATATTCTTTTCGACAAGGAAAAAATAAAATTTTAAAACGAAGAAATGGAACATTATGAGAATTATCGTTGGACGAAAAACTTTGTTCAGAACCAAAGGCGCCAGCCATCACATCAAATTAGTTTGAAAATCAATTCCACTTAAGGCAACACCTAATTTCGAGCAGAGGCCCGAAAACCTTTCCCAACCAAAGTAATCATGCAAATTATGTCCACCACGTTTCACAAAGGTGCCAATAAAAAGCAAATCGAGTATTTTTACTGCAGCCCGCGGGCCCTCCTGTCTTTTAAATTATTTGCGGCAAACGAAAAGGAGATAGGTTTCTTAGAAGAAACTTGTTGGGACCTCTGCTCCAAATAGATGTCCATTAGAGCGCAAATGAAATTTTATTCGCCGCAGACGGGCGTTTCAGGTGACTAAGTATCACTTTTGTATGTGAACGTGGTCCTCTGCAACAAATTTTGTATGTGATGACGCGTGTTGTCTTTCTTAAGCTGTGAAAATTAAATGAACTTTTATGTACTCGTTTGTCGCAAGTGAACGTCTCGGCCAGATTAACTTAACTTGAAAGGGTCCAGAGCAGGTCGAGATGCTCGTACATGAAATTTAGGCGATTGCCTTTGTCGCTTTCATTCCCCGAAAGGACATCGCGAACACCTCCAAGACGTCCTGCTGTTTTCTCATATACACGGTTGCATGCCTAAACCTGCTGGATATGTTGACTACAGAAGTGTGAATTCGAATTCAGAAAATTAAATCAAAAACCTGATTTGAAGACGAAGTTGTGGTTAAACGATATCTGCCATAAAGAACTCTTTGTGGGTAGCACAGTGATGTGGTCGTTTTTCTTATATTTTGGCTCTTTTGCGGGCAGAGACAATTTTGATCCATTGATGCAAAAAGGTTTTTTTTTATGAAACCAACGATAGGTATTTTTCAGCAGGACTTGATGTCACTTTAATGCTTTGTGATAATTTTACCATATCGCTATACAAATTATGCAGACAAAATAAATCAAATTAAAACAGAGTTTTTATGCGACGTCTTTTATATTCGCAATGTGAGTAGGAATACCAAAGAAATAGGTACCTATCTATGTGCAATACTATAGACATTCTTGTCTGCATCATTGCAGGAACCTTGTGCCTCAAATTAAAATATCGTATCATCATTTAAATTTTCGATATTTTACTCTTAACATAATAGGTATAGATAAAGGATTTAGATTTTCTTAAGCATATACAAATTTTGCGTGTTCAAATTCGATACCTTAAAATACGATATTTAGGCTAAATATTATCTGGAGATCTTTTCGAAAAAATTGTTATATTTATATTATTTTTACACACTTTTAAACTTGTACAATTCAGTGTTTTTACTTTCTAAAATTAGAAAATCACACAGTGGTTTTGTATAAATACAATACAATTTTAACTTCCCAAAATATTCCAAAAGATTGTTCTTTAAAAATAATACCTTAACAGCAAAAATACTCACAATGCCTGAAGTCGCTGTCTTTTAATTGTATTTAAGAACATATTCTAAGGAAGAAATTTTGAGTTGACTTTAACATTTGCAGCGAACAGGGCGTAACTCTTTTCAAAGATAACGTTTTAAATGATGAGAGACGAGGGCACTTTTTGCATGTAGTGTAAAAGCATTTCACGAATTTTTCAGATTAAATTTAAAAGTTTCACGAGATTAGAGCCAAAGACATGCACTGATGATGACCACGGAGACGCTTAAATGAAAACAGGTAATAAGTGGAACTCAGTTCGAACCTGCCGGACGTATCCGCATAATAAAAAAAGGTAAAAGACGAAAAAATACACACAGGTAAGAGAAAAAAAATTCCGCGATTAAAAATGTTGCAAAAGGAGAAATAATTACGGCGCTGCGATAAATCCTGCCGTAAATGTGCTTCAAGAGCGGGCATTAAATTGTAAATTGAACATGGGAGACAGGAGCTGATAGGAGAAATGGTGCCTTGACAGGTCAACTGATTGCCCTTCACAGCTGGAACAGTTAGCTAAAATAAGTCATAATTGATTAAAAAAGGTAGCTATCGATCACACGTTTGCGCTAATTCTAATCTCATTCCTTGGAAACCAATTTAAGTACTCCTTTTGCGGTACAATGGATTTTAAGGATGAATTTCGCATAACTAACATATTTACACCAACTTTAATAAACAAATCATCTTTTGCGTATCAGCAATCCTTAAATTAATATTTATATAATGCCTTTCTTTTCATTTTTGTGTTCTTACGAATATAAGAAGCATTCGATATTGAAATGTGTATATAACTAATCAACTCGAGGAAACAGATTTAGTTGACGAATATTCAATTTAACAATTAATCAATGTAATAAAAAGATCCCCACCAAATGAGAAAAAAGAAATTGGGGTGAATAAAATAAACACATCCGTCATCAGCAAAGGATCATACCTATAATTTATGATACCGATCTTCTTTTCAACTGTCATTTTATTCTAGCTGTCGTCCTGGCAGGGTGTCCTTTACTTTTATATGCTATATGTGCTTCATATGCTTCTGAATTCGTGTGCGTTTGGAAACATAACTCAGGATTCTTATCTCTAGACATTGAAGCGACAATCATTACCCAAATTCCGAACTAAAGAGGGAAAGGTTACTAACTCTGCCGGAATGTGTCTTCAGATATGATCCTTAGGCTCACGTTGGCTAATCGATGAAAGAATCTGTGGGGACAGAAAGGTTACAGGATGTTAGTTTTTCTTTCATCGGCACGATTGAGCACAAAGCTATGTATTTTAGCTGCGTCACCCTAATGAACATTTGGTCCTACTAAATTTTAAGGATTATTGATTTGGTCCTTTCTTTTTCTTTGCCGGCTTCTGAAAATGTCATAGAGAAATTTATTTGATTATCTACAACTGTCGTTGGATGAAATCGAAAAGAATGCTAAAAAAACTGACTTTAGCGAGATTTTCGATTTTGCTGCTATTAAAAAATTTTTTAAATTCTCTATTTTTTCAAATCTCTTTTTTTGAATGGCTTTAGAATCCTTATAGAGAAAGTCTAATCAAAACTGTTGCCTAAATTACTACACCTATTTTTGTTAAAATAGTAAATTTCAGTGATTTAGCCTCAGAAAAGGGAAATTTATAGTTATTACAATATAGGTTTATTAAAATTCTAGTCTTGAATTGAATTCGTGTATAAAATATATGTTTAATGTTAATCACAAAATAATGAATTTCAGCAGGCAGTTGATATTGGGTGCTATTTTCAATGCTTTTTCCGATTAAATGTCGACTTTTTAAAACAATTTTCTTTGTCTTATCTTGTAATAGCTGAAAAATTGTTCTGCAATATTTATACTTTAATAGCTTTCTTTAATTTAATGATTTAATCTTAAAGATCGGTATCTAATCATCCTACATTCTAGCAACTTCTTGTAAACGTAATAACAATCAGGTGAATGACCAAGCTCTCTTCGTTTAATTACGAAATATTTTATCTTATCTCTGACTAAAATCCAAAATGCGTACAAGTTCTGGGTTATATTTCCAATACCATTAGACAGCAATTACCGAAGATCACCGACATGATCTCCATAATTTTTGTAACTTAAGTGTTTTGTTCTTCCTGTTATTGTATTCGTTGATCCCTTTGTGATCACCACCAAACTGATGCTTCCGAAGGATATTTTTCAGGTGTTTTTATTTTGCCTTTTATGAATCAACTCCAGCGATACGGATCAACGTTTTTTATGATTATTATTATTAAAGCGTTCAGTGACGTTGCTGCACCATTAAGAGTTTGACCAAGAATGCACCGGAGAACAAGAGGCAAATCTTCGAAGGGATATCCCAGTAAGCCCTGCAATGAGTGCAGCTCCGCGTACACCTCTCGCGAAATAAAATTACAAAGAAGCGAACCTTAAACTGATCAAGAAACCAAGAGGAGTCGGTTTGCTGAAGCCGATTTAGCACATTTAGCCGGAGGACAAATTTCGGCTTCAACAAAATCAAGTTTACATATTCCGCGGAGAAGATCGATACACTCGATCACCGACCGGCCGGCCACATGCAAATTTCATTTTTAGCGAAATTCCGCGGGGAACGTGTTTGCTGGACCATGCCGCGGCCAGCGACGCCGGAGCCCAGTTTTCGCTGTGGCCGAGGCCAGAGACCAACCGCTAGACTTTTCGCTCAGTTTGAATGAGATCTTTGGATATAAATTAATTCGACTAGTTGAATTGTTCGCCTGATGGACGCTATAAATCGCGAATATCGTTACTATTCTCTTAATGGAAACAGTAGATCATGTCAAATTAGCAGCAATTCGATATCGTGCTGACTGCGCCGGACGTGTACATGCTCCCCTCGCGGCTAATGAGCGGCCTATTGGGGATACTCGCTGCTAATTTATTGTGTGATTGGTCCAAGTGTTCGGAATTAAATCTGCACACGTTTGTAAAATTAAATTGCATGCAAATCAGGCAGAAACGCCCTGCTGGAATTACTTAAAACTTAATTAGGGACGACTGCGACTGTGAGTAATGCCGACGGTTGGGTCTGGATTCGTCAGGTACCTTGACCTCATGAAATTTATTTATTTTACTACTCGGCGAAGTTGACTCGCAATTAGTCGAATTATTAATCCCGTCGGCAATTGTTTAATGTTGATCAATATTTTTTGCAGAGATATAATTTTTATACTATAGGTATATGATTGCTTAATTGTAGATCCCTATTTTTTCTTATAGAGGTATAAAAACACAATTTAAAATAAATTATGTAATAATAGGTATACGTAGAACTGTATGATTATTTATTTTGCTGAATTTTCATCTCCAAAGTTAAAGTTTCACTCCATTCAAATTAATAGAATGAAATACATAAAATTAAGTGTAGAACTGGGACATGGATCTGTTTCAACCAAAAATGTACTTATTTTATAATAAATTTGTAACGTAACGTAAATATTATTTTTGAATGATAAAAATTGTATTCAAATGAAAAAATCGGTTTAATAGTGAACAGTTGTTCTTGCGTGGTTAATATACTGTTGAAACAGCTAAAAGTGATAATAAGGTAGAAGTCATAGCTTTACTTATTTAAAAAATTACAGGACAGAAATACAGCAAATTCATTATTGAAAAAAACTCCAAAACGCTTCTAATTATTGCACTTAACAACTGAAAAAGTAAAAACTTTAGTTTTCTGAAAATTTAAGTTGTTTTTTAACAATGTTACATTAGTTGATTCATTGTAGATTTATTTAGATTTACATAAAATATAACCTCACTGAGTGAATGTCCGACAAGTATACATGTACCCTAAGTTTTGTTGTCTATCTTTGAGATGATCTTCGTTAAGTAACCTACATATGTCCAAGCGCACTTTACAAAGCTTCAAATTGAACACCAACTCTTCTATGTTCTAATCGCTTTAAGGTATCTGGTGAACTTTTCTTCACTCATCTGCTGATAACGTCTTATTTGAGCAATCCATCAAGAATCAAACGAGCGTTACTCCCGAAATCTACCGTGATTCAGAGAATTCCGCTCCATTTCAGGCATTTATCACCATTTTTATGGGATTGCTAGGCCAGGCCGCAAGTGCGACGGGCCAAGGACCCAACTCTTTGACTGCCATCGCACCCATACAACTGTCACTTTCGATTCGAGATTCATATCTAAATCTGCAGATCAAACGTCTAGATACTATCAGTCAAGTTTAATTTTTATTTTTCTACTCTTCCTAGTCGGGAAATTTCAATTTTTTTCAAATAAATTTCTTCAGCCGAAGCAGTTGGTGTGCCGGCCACATTTTCTTGAGTATTAACACCGGATCTCGGTTAAAAGCGGCGTTTTTCTTTTTGGCTAAATACGAATTAGTCAGCAATGGCAGTAGAAATGCGGTTTGTACCATGTGCCCTTGCTCGATATTAACATTTTTGTGGAATTAATCAAAGATAATGGGGGAGATAAATTCCTGGTGCGCAGTAGGATTCAGGAAGTTCGCTCGAATAAAAGACACCGGATAGTTGGAATTGGGCATGGAATTTATGTTTACACACCACATTGGTTCGGCTTTTGCTATTGACGTGCCCTGTGACTCCTGTTCCAGAGAGTCCTGTTTAGATAAAAAAAAACTGCAGCCTACCTTGAAGGACAGTTGCACCTTTTTGGCACAAGTCTTCCCCGAACCAATGACTTCCAGAAATGAGCAGGTAATGCATTAGCCCGGGAACATTTTGACTGGGAGACCACCGTCAAGGTACCGGCATTCCCTTGTTATCTTTCTGACGAGACGCACATTTTCTTTTCTTCCGTTGACATGTCTATCTGGCTAATTTATGGGCCAGGGGTGCGTTATTGTTTTCCCGTCACTGTCTTCTTGCTCGTGCCTTTCCCAATAATTACTTTGTATTTCCTGTTCGGCACAATCAAAGCAGAGTCAACTCTGAATGGTGACAAGTGACGGGAATGATGCGTCACTTAGGTGGTCATGCCCTGTGAGAAAATATTTTACTACTGCAACCCGCTGAGTTTGTACTATTATGATAGCAAAATATTTTTGCAAGAAGCTGTCGAGACAACTCCTTTTGCAGGAATGTTTTACCTGAAAAGATACATCAGTGATTTTTTTTGACAGGATCATTAGTCAGCATCAACAATCTGCAGAAAAACTTGTTCCGGAATATTGTTACAGTTGAAACTGTATCGAAAATGTTATATTTATTTTGAAAATTGAAAATGTTATATATACGTTTATTCAGAATACGACGAATTAAAAAACTTCTGTATTTTTTTAATTCAGGGTCAGTATTTAAGAAAATCATGCTGACGCCCTTAAATAACAAATGCACGTTTTAGAGCCCCCTTCTCTTTTTCTTATTTTTTAAAACATATATTTTTTTCTTAAACTTCATTTTTTTTTCTTTTACTGCATCACCTACTAACATTATGTTATTATAATACAGGGAACAAAATAGGGCGTTAATGTTCAATATAGATATTTTATAAAACAAATAGTTACTTTGTTATGATAAATTCTTTCTACATGATATGTTATATGTTAAATTATTTAAATATTCATACGTTTTTGAGCCATTCATTCTTTTAAAAATTTCAAATTTCAAAAGTTGCATTATAATTTTAGACTTCTTTCTATATATATACACATATTGAATTCGCAATGTTGGCATTACATTCAGGATGTAAGGGGTAAATGGGAGTTAAGATTATCCAATTTTTTACGGTATAAAAAGAAATCAAAATTGGTAATAAAACTCTGACAACATTTTGAGAGATGCATTCTGAGGTCTTCCTTGAAATGAAACTTACCAGTAGTAATAGGTACCTACATTAGAATGGAAAACTTCTTCATGCATAAAGAACAACACTTATTTGAATACAAGTTAAAGTGCGGGACACTTGATGCCCGACTTTATAAGTTGACTTGACTTTAATTTATAAATTTAGAAAGTCTCGAGACCATCTTAGCTCGATTTCCTGAAAGTTGTTTAATAATAAAATTACTGCCAATTGAAGACCGCATCTCAAATGTCGATTGCGGCGGGCTTGAGCACAGCGCCATTGAACGACCCTTGCACCAATATTACCCTGATATTATTGAAGCTGAGGAATTTGTCAGCTGGACCGTATATCACAACTTTATTACCTCATTCAAGTGGATTAAATTTCTTCTCACCATTTTTATATCGGTGGTCATCGTTGGCTTAACTCCGTTCTTTATCATCCATTGCAAATGCTAGACGTCGACGGTTTACGACGCCTTAGAAAGGCGAGGAGTCCGCGAGCCGGGGATCGGTTGCGAGGAGCTCTTTCGTGGATTTGAGCCTGGAAATCTGATTATCTGTGCGTATATCTTTAATTAATGCGTGATAAATAATCGAACCGAATGGGATCGGCCGGCCGCGGCGATGGTGTGCGCCGCAATGGCATGACTGTCGCCTTCTTGTGACCACGCAAGGTGATTTCCTTCGGTTGTTTGGGTGGCCTCGAGCGTTCTCCTCGCTCTTGTACCATTTTCAAGATTTTCTCTAAAAATCATTCGTTGTTTTATAGCCGTCGTAGCTCATCGTTATTTTCATTCTAATTGGTAATTTTTTACCACCTACCTCGCGGTTTCGGCTGTTTCTAGAATAACCGGAGTCGCTTATCTGGCACAGCAAAGCCACGTCTTGGGTGTCGTTTATTGACAACTTTCTTTGCTCGAAGTAAGCCATTTCTTTTCGAAATTCCTACTTAAGATTTTTGAGTTTTCTGTTATGCAAACGAGATGACGGGTATCCATGCGTATGTACTCATTACGTTTGCAAAACGAAACCCGGACCTTTAGTAGAAATGTGGCCAAGGATAAAAAACTCATTGGGCATTCTTTTGTAGCATTTTATCACAGGCCAAAGTCAGCCGGTGACAAAAAGATTGTCGCCGTTGGAGCCGGAATTTCATTGATAATTCATTGGGTGTGTATTTTACGACTTTTCGGCTAAGGCGCTTAACTGAATATTTCACTCAATTAGAACTTTATTTGACGCTAATTCGATTCTGTGAATTTCACTGGCTTCCAGAGGTCTTGCACCTCCGTAGCAAATACGAAATAAGAATAATATATTGTATATATAATATATAAAAACAAATCAGATATGTAAATGCGCGAAAAATACGAAATGCTGGAAGAAATCACAGTGCTACCTGATATCTTACCTGAACGTGTGCAAGAACCTCAAAGAGCCCCAACAATTTGATAAATTCCTCTCACCAGACGCTACAACACCACTTACTAATTAGGGCTAATTAATTAACTTAATTGACTTGTTCGAATAGATCGCGACAAGAAGTCCAAACACAGCTTGTACCTGCGCTATTCGATCTTCAGGAGTCGAGGATCAACTGCGCATAAGCATTTTATCGATTGCGATAATTAAAGGTGTCGTACTTGTGCTGCTCCAGGTATGCTGTAGTCTGAGGAAGATCTTGATCTTCTCTAGTAAATGGATGCAGTATCGAACAGTGGAGTCGTCTCGTCGCTAAGAAAAATTTTCCGATTCCGATTTATTTTTCTCTCGATTCAAGACCAGCAATTATTTCAATGTTTTAAAGAAAAAGAAAATATTGCTTATCCTATGAAAGATAAATCTTAATCGAATAGAAGCGCTTAGCAAAATTAACAATTGTCCCAAGACAAGATGATATAAAACCAGTTCTTGTTTGTTTGCAAAAACTAATACACTTGTGTTGCGTTTTTATACGAAGCGTTAATATGAAGTTATTAAACATTTTGATAAGCTATATTGCCAGTCTAGAGGACAGAATAGTTTAGATTTACATATCTTTGCTTTTAAGATGAGCGAATTTAAGACGAAATATTTTTGTGGTTCTCATACTATTTTCAAGATCCAGGAGCAGCATAAGCAGGTAATAAAAATAACTTTATAATATGGGGTAACTTTAATGTTATAAAATTATCAAATACAAATTATAAATACAGATGTTTAAAATGTCACAAACTTTGGATTATTACACTATTATAACAACTTTTAAGTTAATTATAACAAAACCGATCACACCAGTCATCCAATACCAAACACATCAAGAGGACAAACTTCACTATTTTTAAGTCTAGAATAAGACTAATAAATCAGTTCTGTTTGTGTTGCGATAAGATAATAAGACGCGTATAACGAGTAATTGACAGAAATTCGAAATCGTTAGACATAGTACAAAATAAGGAAATTGTATGTTTTGCTTTCCATTTTTGTGTTGATTCCAAATCTAAACTCGCACCACAACATGCATACGTAGTACCTACAAATTTGAACAAAATGTAATAAGATAAGTTAACCTCAAAACTCTTAAGATCCAGCTACTTAATTAGCTAAATGTTAGCGATGGTGGTTTCCTCTTGTTCTTTTTTTACGAATTCATAAATGCAATATGATTGCCTTGTAGCCGAAAATGGTGGCTACAACTTTATCCCTAATTATCTGCCACAACAAGAGAAGTTAAATTTATATATCTAGCCTAATTGGCGCTACGCCCGACGACAAATTTCTTAAAGCAGTATGAAATGCAGCGGAGTTGCATAAGGAGCGGCTGCAATCAATAGTCCAATTTATATAAACAACAGGTCTTAAGTAATATCTGTCCTGTAAATTTGCTGCGAACACAGGAACAAGTTCAAATTGCTCGGGCCATGTTGAAAAAGCGGCCAGCCGCAGAGGTGCCTGCAAAAACGCGCAATAATTAGCCATAAAGAGGATTGGTATATTTGTACTTTTAACACTCTTGAAATTTCCTCCGTCGATATTTCAAAGGTTGGATGAATATTTCGTTTCGAGGCACCTGTCACCGGCTCGGGTAAAGACTTATGGCCAGAGACAAGTTTCTTAACTCCCCGGCACATCGAGTGACAGTGTGCTGGCCAATTTTATGACGTTTCCATCGTCTTGAGAAGCCAGTTAAAACCTAGACGCAAGTGTAAAAAATTCACTGGCATTATATAGCAGTGGGCACTCAACACTTTCTTGTGGCGGACCAAGTAATTGCTCTGTGAGTTTTAGTTGATTGCGAATTAACAAGCTTGTCACATCAGAGCATAATTGCGCGTAAATTTGTTAGAGAGACGCGCAACATTGGTTATGCGAGCTAATAGAACGCGAAACGAATCGTTGGGGAAAAAAGAAGAATTCCAATTTCGATGAATTAGGAATTTTTCCATATGTAGTTTCTACCCAACCATACTCAGGAATTTTAACTGGCTTTTAGCTTTTAAGGTGGAATTCCTTGAAGTTGGCTCCAAAGGATTTGAGGATTTAAGATTAAATGCTATTTTCCAGCTTAAATAACTCAATTCACGAGCTTCACATTTCTTCCAAACACCTTTAAAAGTATTTCATTTATTAGACCCGAAATTTAACAATTTCACAGTTTTTTTTATGAAACATGCCATTGTGTACCACTTGAAAAGTGGCAATAATGTTTAAATAAATATTTATAAAACATAAAAAACATTTGAGATTTTCCTATAAAAACCTACAAATATTAATTCAACTGATCTATGTTCTTTTTATATAAGTTGCTAAATTATTTTAGAACGAGCGAATTAATTTAGATATGCATTGCTCTATGGATTCCATTTTTAGTGAATTGGTTCCAGAACCGCATAATGATAACTCTTTGAATAAAGTAAAATACGAATGATCAATTTCCAGCGATTTTTGTGTTTCAAAATTAACTATATGGAGGTTTTAAGAGTCATTGATTTTCAATTCTGAGTCTGAGGGTTCAAATGGCAAATTGGATAGTTGACTCTTAATACTAATATTCGTAAATTTAATTTTTTCAATGAAAGAGTAGAGTTCACGCTACGTAGAATGAAGTTTATAAATAACTTAATGTATCTAACAAATATAACATAGTACCTACATATTTTAGATTTTTTTTAGATTAGGTTAAAAGTTTTTTGAATTTCACTCTGTAAGATTAATGTGTAATAGTGAATTTTCGTAACAATTGGTATATAGAAGTGTTATTGTCGTCCTCGATAGGAATTCATCGACAATAAATTTTTGTATAATAGATCTATACTTGTTTTTAATGTCGTACTTTTCGAATAATACTAAAAAGGTTGTAACTAGAGATTTATGTTAATTGGACGCAGAAACACTCAGATTAGGTGACAAACGTGCATATTTCGTTGCAAATTCTTTATACGTACAAATGTATATTCGAAAATAGAATAAAGGAATTCTACCTGAGTGCGTATTATTTGTACTCACTTCCTGCCCTGCTTTCAGAGATTACAAGGCGACAAAGCGAAACTCCTGGCGGACCTAATCCTTGCCCATCTGTTCAACACACTCGGAGACATTTTGGAAAATGTCTCTTTTTGTCACGAGCAAGGCCCAGGAGAATTTTCAAAAGAAATCTTTTAGTAACCATGAAACGAAGTTAAATGGATTACCAAGGACGACGGCATAGCGTTCGATCCGCTTTATCCTGAAAAAGGACAAAATGTTTCTCCTCAGAAGTTTCACGATTGGGCGTAGGGAGGTTATGGGAAATCTGACACCTTTTCACGAAACTCGGTGATTTATTGCCGACAATTGAATATCCGGCGATCTGCGAGTGCGTTTCAGGGTTTTTTGTGGCCGATCTTGTGTAGAACGAGAACGTAAAATGTACATCGGATCGGAGACCGAAGGCCGGGAAAAGAGTTTGAACTAGAAACCTTCTTAAACCAGTTACTGCCATTCATCGCGGTGCTCTCAAGAAATTCTTACGACGGGGTGCAAGTAGGATGGAGTAGTCAATCCGAAGGTCTTGAACCGATTACACAATGACGACGCAACTTCGCGGAGCCTCCTTGCATTGTTTGTATTACCGAAAATAGTTCCACGTTGCGTTGTTACTTTCAAGAGATCTTCGGTGCGTCGAAGACGCAGACGAAAACGGAGACGAAGGCGAAGACGGAGCCTGGAGTCGCCGAATCATGCTGATGCCGTCTTTTCGATTGATTTCAAGTTCTGTTATTGTTGGCGTTCTGAACTCTTCAGGAACGCTCTTGAGATGGCCGAGTTCCTTGAGTCGATTGCTCGTGGTCGTAGTCCGATCAAAGAACTCATAAGGGAGTTTAATAAAATTATTGCGTCATTGTTTGCATTTCAGCCCCAAAGGTAAACCCGCGGACTGCCGCGGTCGCTCGTTCATAATTACATCCACTGTGAACTTTAATTGTGACGAGCAATAAAACGCGCTGGATATTTACATTTCGTCGTTTTCAGAATATCTTGAGGCGTTCTGGTTCCCTGCTCGAAACATTTCGCTCCAGAGCCACACCAGTTCTAAACGAAAGCGACAAAACTTACTTTGTGGTCCCGGCCCCTCGGGCTGGGTCTTAATTCTTAATGAATGGTCCAGCTCAAGATGGCAAATTGTAACAATACTTGGGTCTCATTGTTTATAAAAGCATAAGAAGACCTTAAAAGGAATCAAGGACCAGTGCGTTTCCTCTTATCGGCGGAAACTGAACGATGACTCGGCTTTCCCTCATTAAAATCATTCATTAAAGTCAACACACTCGAAGGAATCAAAACGCCTTAGAGGCTTGAGACAAGGTTCGCGTTATGAAGTATTGGAAAATGACTACCTAATGTCGTTCTGTCCGGTGTCTCGCTAGACCTGCTCTGCGGCCTGAGCAAACACTCGAGGTAAACAAGAAATGAGAAATTTGTTGCTGATGAGAAATCAGTCAAGGACTTCTGTACTTTTAGCTGACAATGAGTGTGATTTCTACATGTTGTCTTAGCGCTTTGCTTTTCTCACGAACTGCTTTAGTCAACAGATTAAAGGACTTGAGCCAACGTTCGGACTGAAAGAATTTTTTAGAGCAAGTTATACTTCCTAAGTAAATATATCCCACACTAGTTACTTTTTATTGGTTGAAAAGGAAACTTATCTTATTTACAAATAAAAGTGATGATTGATTTCTCCGATCAATGATTGAACAAATTGCAAAGTTCATTCTTTATCAACAACAATAAGAGTGAGTAGAATTAGGTTCAACGAATTTTGGTTTTGTTTTAAAAATAATAATAATAAAAAAAAACATTGATTTCGATTTTGAATCATTTGAAATTATTCATTAAATAAATATGTATAAAATTAAAACTTGTAAGTATTATTTAAAAATTCTTCAGTTATAACTTATTTGGACCATATCAAAATCAGCATAACATTTATTACTTTAAGTTACGTAATAAAATCCTTTCGCAAAGGAATTTTGAAAGTCAAAATGTTCTCATCTCATAGTGAAAATATCATATTTTATAACTCGAATTTTGTCGCATGAGTATTTCCTTCATCCTATCTCCATCAAAGTGCATTTTTATGTAAACATAAACACCTTTTTTAGATGTTTGATATTCTTATTTTAAGTGAATAAAAAATTGTCTGGAATTTTACCTAATTCCGTGATTAATGGGTCTGCGGCTTTACTAATTTCCGCGAAATGCTTGTTTTTATATTTGCACTTTAAGATGACTAAGACTATTTCGTAACGAAGCTTTCGTTTACCTGTTAACCTGTTAAAAATTTGCATTTGTTGCCATCAGAGTATTATATGGTAGAAATATGTATGTAGTTATACAAAAATAACAGAAAAAAAGGTTTATACAATATACAATTATTTTTGCGAAAGATCTACGACAATTTTATATCGTAAATCTATCAAAATCATTTGCTAAATTTTTAATCTATGAAAATTGGTATCTGAGCTTCTACTGATTTTCAATAATGAAAAAGGCCAACCTCTTGCCGTAATCCAAATTTATTATACAGCGAAGATGTAAGCTGCACTTAGCTGAAGGAATATCGAAAGACCAGATGAAAGAAAAAAATTGTAAAAAAATTGCGTCCCACAGGAATGTAAATTGGGTGCTTTTAGTGTGTTTGCATCACTACGAAAATATTTTTATCAGAAACGAAGGAGAGCAGAAACGACAGGGAAAGCGCAGATGTCGGCTGTCTCCCTCCTTAATTAACATAATTCCATTTCAATGATCGTTCCCAACGCTCTTTCATGATCGTTACTTGATCGCGCTTCCAATATCGGAGAAATACCTCGTTATTTATGAGTTATAAAATTTTTGAATAAAATGAATTTAGTCACACATATGACCGGTTCATAGGTGTTCACTTTTTATCGGCCTGACACGACGGCGATCATCCCTAGCTATCATGCGGTATGGTTCCGAATTAGCATTTCTGAGGTCCACGGATCTTGTGTGGGTCAGTTCGAGGCAGGTCTTAATCTGGTGACCACTGTCCATTATTAGCGGAACAGGTTTCACACATCCGTCGGACGGTTTCTCGATATTGAAAATTATATTTGACCAGATTGTCACTGCACGGACACTCTCGTATTGGCTCACTTTCGTTGTTATTCATTGTAGGCTATCAAAAAGTCGTAAAAGTCTGGATATTGACATTTTTTATGTGTCCATCGGGAGTTGTCCAGCCTGCTCTATAAAATATCGCCTCGCGGGGCGATCGGGGGGAATTTTTGTATATACAATCTCGGCATCAGCATCTTACCCGCCAATCACTGCGTCGGGGTAAGAAATCGAAGATTACTTTACTTTTTCAGGTTTTTATCTCTACCCTCCATGTCGTCCCGATTTGTCTGAGCAAAGTGTCGGGGAATTTTTGTTCGAGTTTTTACCTTCGTTTTCTATGATCTGTCCCGCTTTCAGTTTATTTCTGATGTTCTACGCATCTTGATTGCTGACTATTAAGTGTAATTGATGGAAATAACTCATTAAATGTGCGATCTGAATAGCGCTGCATGTATGTTTATGATCGATAATTCATCTAGCTTTATATCGCCATCCTACAGGCTGCTAGATCGTGAGATATGATCATAAAATTCAATAACAGAATTTATTCTTGGAAATTGAATAAATATTGAATTGATTAAGGTGGGAGGCGGTATAAAATATTAGTCTAACACTGATTTTCGATTCACTTAAGCGATGTTAACATGTATTTATGCTTTCACAGCAAGCGCTTTTTTAGTTTATAATTTTCTTACATGGAGCATAGGGGTAATAAAAGTTAGTTTTATTCGAGTCTAGCGAATAAACTCGAAAAACAGATTCCGACACAGCACAACGCAAGAGAAAATAAACATCATTTTTATTAATAAAATTTTCTATAAATACCTACCTACACCTTAAAAGTGTTGGACCTTTGACACATGAATTTTATTACAAATTTTATCCTACTATAAATAATATGAGAATTATTTTCATTGTTGAGTTTTTAATTAAGGAAAATGTAAAATATCGTGCCTATTTCACAGCTTCTATCCAGAATCCAATGCCACAAAATTTAGTACTCCAATATTATGCCTATATACTAAGTTTATAAAGTCAATATTCGCCATGGTGTAAATTACTGATTAAAAATGAACTTGTTTTCTCGAGAATGTTAAAATTAATTTTACAATTTTCAATGAAATTAATAATAAATTTGTGAATATAACCATTGAGATTTTTTTGAAAACGTAATCGACTTCGCCTAACCCCAAATTAAAAATTCTGAGGGCAAAACTCCAAAAATATCAAAAAGATATATAATGGCAAATCGATTCTAATCTGTATATAATTATCATCATTACATTAAAATACAGTAGCAGCTTCAGCAAACAAAGTCACCTTCCGCGGTTAAAGTACAAAGCCGATGATTTTTCGTGTAACCCCAAAATTAATCCATCAAGAAGACCCACCTATAAATCTCACAAATCACAAAATTACCACTTGGGTTCATCTTTTGATACTTTGTACCTGACTCTTACTAACTTTTACTGACCACTTCATTCTCCCTTTCCGTCCGACTGTTGTACAACCCAAGAATCCCGCCCATGTAAACAGTTTAACAAGAAAACAATTTTCGATCGTCGGAACCTACCTGCGTGTTAAATTAATTAAAAGACATGAAGAACCACAAGAGGAGCAACAACATGGTAACATCGACCTAACAAGAAAGGTTGGTTAGGCGGAAGGTAGTAATGTGGAACTGCGCGGACGAGTCTGTCTGTCTGTCCGCTGTATAGAGCCATGTGATAGCCGAAGTGATCTGCCGACAGTATCTTGCAGAGAAAATTGTGAGACCTTCGGATGATAGCTGGAGCACCAACCAGATCAATGGATTGCGGAGAGATCATAACTCTGCGTTAGTTAGATGAAAAATGATCACGATCGTGACTCAGCTAATCCACTGCCGTACGAAGTATTTATGGCCCAGTTAGAGACGTTAAAATATCATTTCTGCTGAATGGGTGGTTGCCGCGCTGATTAAGCCGTTCCCTTTGACTTTCCGCGCAATTAGCTAATAGCCCAAAATTACCGCGCTGAATTTTATAAGCCAGTTATTTTCGGCTACTGAATGCGTAGTTTTACATGCTCCACTTTTTGTCCTGGACTCAGAGCTCCAAAATTGTGATTGGTCTTCAATTTACGCCTTCTTCTTCATGCCGGACATTGATAATTTCCACTAATATTTTACCTGATTCAGTTGATAAAATAAATATTCTTGAGGGTCCTTCTTTACTATGTACAAAATTGCCGAACAGAAGACAATCGATCAATCGATCTTTCAGTTGTGATAGATGCCTCCGAGTGTTAGCATCTGCTGAGATTCATCCAGTCCATGCGAAAGACGCTCTCCTCCCTACTGCTGATCATTTTTATACCTTCACATTTTGTAATTTATGCAAAAATTATGTTAACCGGACAAGATTGAGGGCTGACGATAAAAGGCATAGCAACATCAGATCGGAGAAATAGATAAAATTGACGTTTTGATCGATATTTATAGGTGGGACATATGCATCGATACCTGCGTAATTGTACGCTACATATTGGTTCTAGACTCGCCTACCCTCAGTCTAAAGCGACCCCCCTGCTCTGGTTGGTAACTCGAGGAATTTCCTTCCAAGAAGGCTTCACTCAACCATCGCGAATAGCCCCGTTTTAATAGACCGCTTTAAGAAACTTGTGCAAGTAGCAGTTGGCTGAAGTAACTTCATTTTTTACTGTCAAGAAACGATTATTTAGGGCTATTTTCTTATAAAGTATACTAAAGCAAATAAAAAGTACTACCTGAAGGATTTACTTTCATAGTGGCGGCGGCGCCGCGCTGCATGTAAATTTCATGTTTGATCCCTATAATTGTATTAAGTTATGCGGAAGAATTACCTACATACATTCATTATAATACGTTAATGTAAGAATGTGAGTTTTAGTAGATAACCAAACATTTGTTTAGTATTACATATAATTATGTACATACATACTTACATATATTATATTGTAGTAATTTTAATTTTTAACATGGGTAGTTGCATTATTATTTTTTAAGAGTTGTACATTTGCACCACTTCTTGTTTTTGATACTAAGCACACATTTTTCGGAGGTATAATGTGATTATTTAGATGTACATTCAATTAAACTTATTTTTGTATCATTCATACTTTTTTAACTTTTTTAAAAATCATCATAAAATTTTGTTTTCAGACGTAAATCAATTATTATGCAATGCAAATTCTACAATATAGACTATGTATTGCCATGCAAGATTTCTTGATTTTAGTCCATTGAAATGTTTGCGTCCACTTTTTGGATTTCTTATCAGCCACTATTATTTTTACTTTATTTTTTTAAATTGATTTGGTACTTCTTTGAGAGATCCTTATTATCACGAAGAAAGATTTTTGTTTTACTTTACTCTTGGGCACAAATTCCTCTTCTAAAACTAATGTCCAGTAAGATTGTCAATTTCGTAGTGTTTTACCAATTTGCGTTTAGGAAGTGAACTGACATTATCGATGAATATTGCCACACATTTAAACTGATGATAGCAATCTGTTTGTCATTCAAGAAATAATAGTGACACAACAATTGCTAAATAACAATACCCTCTAATTTTAATTTCGTTTTGTATCCGCCAATTAAACAAACAGCTCAATTGGTCTTGATGGTGAAATGATAAACTGGACCATAGCAACTCGGAGCGAGCCCCTAATGCATTCATAATTACCGACTCACCTTAATGAAGGTATTTATTTCACCTCTTTCCTGGTAGTAAACGCTGCTGGTTGGGTTTGTCTACCTTGATGGATGGTTTCTTCACGGTGCTTGGTGCATTCGCGAGAGTCTTTGTCTTGCGATTTCGCCCCGTCGAGATCCATCCTTTTCATTGTGGTTTTGGTCTCCTTTGAGAAAACTCTGTTGTGATTGCGGATTATTACTTTGTGGTAATCACAATCGATCAGTTGGAAGCTAAATTGCGTGAAATTGATTGTATCAATTGCGACTGAACATACGGTGGTATTCAATTTATCGCTTTCAATCAGATGGTGAATTAAATTGGAAAATGATCGAGCAACGACTGCTTGGGAAGATGTTTTAATTTCAACAGACTATATGTAGATTTGTACGATCCTCCTTATTAGATTCTTCGGATCACTAAGATCACATAAGCTATCCCAGGTCTATAAAATTAGCAAAACTTTACGGCTATAAAAGAGAAAAGTGAAACAAGATAAACAACAAGCCGAAGCTCACACAGCAAACATTTATTTGATAATTTGGCGGGAAAACTTGGTTTTAATGAACCATAAAATAGACGATGGATTTTCTAAGAATAAAAGCAGGGCGGCCATTTATCAAAGCGCTTGAACAATCACGGGTTCACGGTGCTAAAACCGACTCTGGATGAAATCTTTTTTTAAAAGCAATCGGGCGCTTTTTAGTGTCTCAAATTGGGACAGAGCTGAGTCTAGCAATCACCTGGTTATGCCACAGAAGGCCTCTAATAAATTTCACATTTTAAGGTCCGTCAGATTCCATTCTGATGTCAAACACCGTAAAGTGAGGAGAGCTGTAAAACCTGGATTTTGATGAATAGTAAGTTGTCGTAAAAATCAAATTGACATCGTTAAAAACGAATAAAAGACAAATAAATAAGGAGAATCTCCTTGGAGTATGCATCACCCTACGGATTCCTATCTTTACTGATCGAAGCCTTTACGACATCTGAGAAACCTATAGCTTCAACGAAAATATACTGCTTTAAGAAATTATGTAAAGTTACAGATTTATTACCAGAGTGGGTGTAATCCTGCAGAGAATTTCCTTATACGCAGATATTGAGAGAAATTTTTGTAAAAACTCAATCGTTACTAGTTTATTTTCGGTGGGATAATGTGAAACTTCATTTATTAATACTCTCTATATTAACTTTTTCTCCAAAGGAGATTGACTAAATTCGATTTCCAACACACATTTGAAAAAGGAAGGAAAAATTGAAGTAGGAAAAACTATACTAACAACAAAGAAGTTATATAAAGAAAGTTTACTCAGATTTAGTAGATGGCAAAAAAGAACTAATAATTCAAAGGATAATTTTATCATCATTGCCTTTATAAATATTATGCATTTTGAAAAGCTAACCAATATACATGTACATTAAAAAAGCCTTTCAATAAAATAATGCGTTAAGCAGCTACGCATATATAACCATTCCCATTCCTTCTTTCTTCCTTATTGCATTAACAAAAAGATGAAAACGACAATTCCTCGTGGTGTATATCCAAAAGAGTCAGTGAGTTCACAAATTCCAGAAAAGGATGAGAAATGCCTCTAAGATTTTCCTCATAATTTATTCTATAGTTCATTTTTTGTGGTCATTGCTCACCTGCAGACCCTTTTCTTTTATACTACTAAGTGACAGGGAATATGATGGATACAGAAATTATGGAAACATATCTCAGACAGGTTTCAAGATAAATGAAGGAATTTCAAGGTGATTGACTCTTTTTCGTAGTGGGTATGATATTCCGATGTCTTTATTCAGAATTTTGTTTGTTTTCCCCTAAATTTGGTAAAGTTAAACAATTTCAAATTGTTAAGTACAATAGAACATAAATTTATATATGAAGTACTTTGTATGTGAATGAAGAAAATGAGAGCATATTCATCACTTGTCACTGCTTTTGTTTAGTCAAATTTACGAAGAATTATATGTATGTATGTAGGTGTTGAATGCCCAAAAGATCAATGCTCATATAAAAAGTGTTTTATGAAATATATGTAGGTCAATTTAACCTTAAAAAGGTTACTAACTCAAACTTGTTATTAATGGTTACAAAATATTGAATTAAAATCCGCCAGATTTATGGTATTATTCCAAAGGGAGGGAGCACAAAGCATTTTAAAGATATGTAAATTTTTTCGCAATGTCATATCCGGACTACAATGAGAGCCTTCCTATCAAATAAGAATCTTGGGCAGTTTTTCTTTGCTCGTTATTATCCAAATTTTTCCTTGACACGGCTTAGTATGCAGTACAAATCTGAGATCTGCTTTATTAATATTTGTTTGCTGTCTGCTGCATTTCGCACCCAAAAATATAAGTAGGTAGCAGATGTCATTCTTAAGAATTCCGCTCTTTAATTTGACACTATCAGAGCACGATCTCCATTTTGACTGAGCAAGCTGCTGGGGCTCAGCTTGGGCAGCTCAAATTTGCGATCCATCTTATTTTTTATCAGCGAACCTTAAGTGTTCATCGCTCAATGAGGAATGACCTTTGAGTCTTCCCAGAGCACGTATGATTCGCTAAGTGCCCGGGACAAATAAAAATAACCAAGGTGGATGAGGTGTCTTGGCAACGCAGCATCCCTGGGACGAATGCGCCAGGGAGTCGGACGATTTGTTTTGATGAAAGAGTCAATAAAGCTCACCTATGATAATCATTGTTCCAGTGGGCATCGCGGTTAAATAAATGGCGCGATCAGAACTTTTTGATATGACTATCGATCAAAGGAAATAATTACGGAAAATAAATTCCTCGGCTATTTCCAGCTAGATCAAGTGCCTGATGGAGGCGAGGGGCTGGACCGATAGGAGGCGATCGTAGGTTTTTTGCTCGCTTACTCTTTTTATTGCCAAATACCTGAAGAGCAGAAGCGGCGATCGCAACAAATCGAAAACAAGAAGAACATAAAATTGGACAAATCGACGGTAATTCGTTCATTGACCGTCAGATGACCAACAGGCACAATTGGATGTCCAGATCTATCGCAGCACACAAAAAAAGGAACGAAAATTTAAATCTGAGCATGATCGCCGCTATTACTTTTGTGTTGATCACCGTCTACATGTGTACCTCGTTGTTTGTACAATTAATGACATCCGATACTCGCCGATGCGATTCTAGTTTCAACAATATGCCTACCGGTCACTTTTGCTCAGATCGAACGCTTTTACAGATCCATTTCTCTGCGTTCGAGGGTTCGTAGGTAGATAGGTGGTAACTTCAGCTGAATGCTGAATATGCTCGATGTTGGACAAACGTGATGAGTACTAACTTGAACGATACAAGGTGAAGAGCATTCGGTTAAATCGTGCATGCTGTTCACTGAAATGGAATCTACGGGTCCATTCCATGGTTTTTCTTTTGCGCCAGAGTAAACACGAAATGATTTATACAATCGATTTATTATTTATTGCTTGTGCGGATGCTGTCAAACGGGATAGTCATTAATTAGAGATATGAACAGTAATGCTAGGATAATTTGAACACGGGATACGAGTTACGTAAATTATTTCTCAGAAGTTGATTTCTAATTGCCCCGGGAGATTCCTGCCTATCCCAGGTATAGCACACAAATTTTGTGCCGGATGAAACAATATGAAGTTATAAAAATTGATGATCGACGATTCTAATTCTTTATATCAGTAAAAGAATTTTAAATGTTCATACACCCTACATTTTTCAAAACTCAAGTCTCTATTCCTTGGATTAGGAATATGTTTAAAAATTATGAAAAGAATTGAAATAAAAGTAAAAATTTTAAAATTCATTTTCTCGAAACGCTTTTTTATTGTCCAATTACCTCTAATAATATAAAACCGAATCTATTCGAATATTGGGCGAACATAGTTTTTAGTTTATGTATCTAATAAAAATACTAAATAAATTTGTAAACGTTGAAACCTTATGTGCGACTACACCAAAAGAAATTTAATGTCTTTTCAATTTTGTTTGAGTTCTCATATACCTATATTTATTCGTCATTTTGTACATTCTTACTTGCAACTTCCATGCATTCAACTTTTAGTTTGAAATTGTATACAGACAATTTTTCCAAACATGAATAATGAACAACAATATCACAACGGATGAACGCAAGTGTTCAAGCTTAAACTCAATTTTATTAAAGTAACTGAATTGAGAAATGTTGCATCTAGAAATTCAAATTTGAATTCACCAAAATCATGGAAACTTAGCATTTTATTATATTGGTAACACAAATTTTACTCATTATATTTTTCTAGCTCCTCAACCGAAGAAAATAATCATTAATAAAATTATTAAACCAGATAATAAGAAACTCTGCATATATTTATTTTCCACAAAAGACATGATTGAAATTAATTTAGTACCTAATTGCGAAATAAAGTTCGGTACGTAATATACTTTCATTTTTTCCAAACCCACTTAAATCACTTCTAAGCATGTAATCACCATTAGGCAAAACTACTGGAAAGAATGATAAGTCAAGTGGACAGTTCTGAACGGTGTTATCGCCCTACATTATATTTAATTAAAACGTTTAAGTTAACTCTCAATTTAGATACTACATTAAATTTACCTTCAGTGGACATTTTGTTGGAACTCGGCATTTCGTTACGATAGGCATTATTCTCGCAGTTATTTTAGTCCAACCAGTATTGTTTAGAATTTTACAAATATCCTCTGCCACATTTAATACCCAAGGTTGATATTTATTTCCAGATCGACGAAATGCTTGGAGTTTTAACTGAAGAGAAAATATGTTAAAAAATTTGGATTAAAATTACATTTTCTTACAATTGGTTTTACTATAGGTGTATCAAAGAAGCAACCAACATTCAAAAAAGATATTTTATTGCGCACAGTGTTTAAGAAACAAAGAGGTTTTTTGCACAACTCATTATAATCACAGTTTATACTTGTGATATTTATGGGCAACCCGGCTTTCTGAAAATTAATATTATATTGAGAAAGCAAATAAGAAATACAAACCATATTTACCATCACAGAAAAATTTACGATAAAGTTTATAATTATTGTAGAATATAGAAATGTTGTGTTTCTTCGCATGTTTGCAACCTAAACTGAAAGTAAAGTAAAATTAAGGCATTCAATTTTAAGTGAATATAATCTACAAAAAATGTTATCTAAAATTAATGACTTTATAATTATTAAATCACCTTTATAGATTATATTGCAGATTATAATAACTAGATGAAAATGAGGTTGCAGCTCGTTAAACAACATTGAAATGTTTGACGTTTAAAAACAACATTTTAAAGATGTAAAAGTATTTCAATTGTGTAATGAATGTAGCATATATACATATATATTTTATTTATGCTGTCGAATTTTTAAATAATGTTGCACTACTCTTTAAAGATTTTCGTTTATTACATAGAAAGTAAAATTCCTTTTAGATAATGGAATAGTTTATTTATAAAATACATAACATTTAACAAACCAATAAATCGCACGAAAAACTAATTACTTAAAAATGAAGTGTTCCACAAATTAAGAAATATATTGTTTCCGGCTTTATAAGTTTGCAAAGTTAAGAAAAGTATTAAGCTAATAAAATCCATACAAAATAACCAAGGACTTCCACATAAATTACAACAAATAACCAAAACCAAGTATAGGAGACAGAAAAGCTTTATATCGTTATCATCGCATACCTGTGGTCATGGTCATCGGTGATCAAAGATCCACACTTCTTTTGCTTTCGTTCCTTTCCCCGAAAAAGGTTTATTCTTTTAGAGTTCCATGAATGAACACGTTATGGACACTCGCATCACTTTGTTTACCCTCGGTTATGCGAGATCCGACTTTATCTCGCGAGCCAAAGTGGTTTTGGCTAAATACGCTTTTTATTCTCTTCTTAAAATTTGGACGGTATTACTGCATCTAAATTTAATTAATATGTTTTCGATAACACCAGATACAGCACGTGGAGGAAAGTTCGATTCTATGGGGTTATTTGCCTTAGTTGAAAGTGCCATTCTTTGATCTGCTAAAGTTACCACCATCCGAAACTAGCATTTGGAACAAATTAAACTAAACCAACTTCAGTTTCAGCGGAAATTTAATTTTTCTCGTTTAGATCAATGGTATTTATGAGGGAAGGTCTAATTAATTGTCAAAAGATCATGACTCCTAATTCAATGAAAAGGTAAATAAACTGCTCAATGTTGTCAAACAGAACAAACACAATATTTCACGGAGCGCAACGAAAAATCGTCCTATTACCATTCGTAGACGCACAAATTTCTAAAAAAATGAATTAATATTTATAAGTTCACATTACAACATAAGATGCCGAGACCCTTAGCATTATGTCGCCGGAGAAGCACCGCCCTTTATGATTTCGATGGTAATGAGGTTGACGAATTCAAAGCGTAAACACGTAAACAGAGCAGAGCCGTCGAGGGTCTTTAGCTTGAAATTTATCCTTAAATATTTTGAACCTTCTGAACTTGCTTACATCGGCCCAGAAATGCATATAATTTCACACAATGGTGGTCGTTGTTAGTGAAAACGGATACATGGTTAAAATTTCCCATTTGGAAAGTAAACATAAGAAGTAATGAACGCCTCCTTGACTGCGTGATAAACATTCGAATTAAGAGAGTTTTAGCAAAAACGTTTTTCGTTTCCATTATCAAGTCAATTATTTGTTGCTTAATATTAAGGTCGTAAACTTGGTAAAGCGTTGTTAATGGTAGTAATTGTAAACCTTTCCGGGATTTATTTAAATGGAAAAAGACTTTCGTTTCGAGAAGAACTAAATTTATTTATTAAAATATATGGGGCATACATAAATATATTGGAACAGTTTTTTTAATCTTTAGATAAATTAAAGCCGAATGCAATATTAGTGAATATATGTATGCATAATATATAAAAATCTGATATATAAAAACTTTCATAAATTATTTTGTTTTCTTTATTTTAGCAATTCAAAATACTAGATAGTTGTTTAACTTTGTTCAAAACTGCTCCTAGTGTTGTTAAATTAAGAGATAAAAACGATCTTTTTCTGTCGGATAAGAAAAACTGAAGATTTAACCTTCCTTTTAACTCCACGATTGGATAATTTAATTTTTTAATGATAGTGGCTATATTTCGTATAAAAAACTTGAAATATTAAGTTTGGTATTATTGTGCATGTACAAATTAAATAATTCTGATCGTATTAAGATGTTTATTTGATCGAAGTTTCATTTTTATGTTTTAACGGAGATTTCCAATTTACGTACCGCTTTAGATAAGAAAATCGAAATAAATTAAATTAAATAGAAAATAAAATTAATGAAGTGATATTAAAATCAGCATATTTCTAAATGGGTCCCAATTTATTTTAGTTACTGATAATTTCTAGTTAGTAAATGCATATTATTTTGAACTCTATGAGTTTATATTTAAATGCTTCTGTGTATCAACCGGTTGCAATTAACAGGAAGTGAGGATATTTTATAAACTATATGAACTCATAGCCATCAGTTTATTTAACTTTTATTTTTTTTAAACAATTTTATTACCATTTATAACTAGCATTTCTGCAAGACCATATGCTCAAGACGTGGAATCGACAATTGAGAATAGTCTGCGACACCAAGCAACCATCATACTTTCTACGGCTTAAAATGGAAATCCAAAAAAAAGGAATCGCGATAAAACGTTTAATAATGTCCAAGGTTTCAGGTGACATTACACCATAAAAACCACAACCTCCTGGGGTTTCGTCCGGAGAGGCGGTTGGTGCAAGAAAGTCCGCGAGTCCCATGCACGCGCAATCACTGCGAAATGGTCATGTGCTGCGTCCTTGCTTGATACCGAATAAATTGGGGATGTTAAATATTATTGATGTCAACTTTTAGCCATTAAAGCAGTGTTTAACACACGGGCGAAGTGAAAGAGCAGCTCTAAAGAGGCTAAATAAACAAGTGTCCGCGGTGACCACCGGTGCGGCCATTAAATTCTTGCCATCACAGCGAATTTCTAAATAAAACTGTCAATGGAAGAATTTATGGACAATTGAAGCCCCGCGCCCTCTGGTCGCCGCGACGCAGTGCCTTAAATCTGCGCCTATGAGTTTCGCTAAATGGCGTCTTAGAACCTGTGGGTGATGGATAAGAATCGGGACGCGACGGCCACCCTTTGTCCTGGTCCCGGCCGACGCGCGTTGGCTTCCTGTGACGATCGCCGACAACCAGTGAAGCCGACGGCCGGACAAAATATTATTCTCAAAAAATTGATATGAATAAAGTGTCAAAATAACAAAAGCGTAAAATATAGGCTACACCAAGCGCAAAAAGAGCGACCCATTCGCGGGTCCGGCCATGCGTTCCATGGTGCGTCCGAAGGAGGTAACTCAGTCAGCAGGCGTTTGCCTGCGCGGTTTTCAGTACAATCGGGAAATATTTTGCAAAACAAACTAAAAGGTAAATTTATATCTGTCTTTCGAGTGGTTTACACTCTCAACTCAGGTGGGAGCTGAAATTAATAAGACGGCGTTTTTTGCATATTTGTTACCTGCCGCAAAATACCGATCTTGACACGTTCGTATTAAAATGTTTGTGTCTTTACTTCACTTCAAGCAGACGAATGCGTTCTGACTTTGGATTTCTTAAGAATATGTTTCTAAAAGAATTATTTTATTGCAACTCAAATTATTAACTTACTATACATAGCTATTTTTACTACCAAGGACGAGGGAATAAGTAGGTACCTATAATATTAGTTATGTATCCAAAAATTAATTGTAAATTTGAAACAACGCTAATAAATTTGTGGAGCTTCAAATAATCGTTCAGAAGGATGTTTCTTGTTGTAAAAACATTATAAGAAATATCCCTTTTAAACGTATAAATGGAATGGCATTGTTACTAAAACGCAAAATGGAATTAACATGTTTAAAATCCTATATAAACTACGAAAATGGAAAAATTATGCGATCGATTTTATAACAATGTACAGAGTTTATACATATTAGGAGTATATTTTAGCGGCTATTTAATGAGAGCTTCTTTTGATATATGTATATGTGTTGTGAGCATAACGCACATAATAAGTAAAATTTTAATATACGATATTTTTTCATTCAAATTTACTAATTTTAAAATTGAACTAAAACATTAACTAATCGAAAATTGCATTAGGGACTTAAAAGAAATAAACCATATGTCAATTCTTGGTAAATGTGACGGTTTAAAGAACCCCGAACTACGAAAAGCTTGTCAGATTTAACAGGCAATAAAGTTTTAGCAATAAAAACACTATAATTAACTTCATTTGCATTATTTATAGTTACTTCTAGCATTTTCTTTGCAATGTGCAATAACTGCAATAAACTAAATTTAGATATAGTCATGCAATTCTGTTTACAATTATTATTTTAGTAATGCGATAAACATAACATATATGTTGAAGACTACTCTAACTGAGTATTTTCGGGAAATGTTTTTGCTGATGTATTTTTCAGATATAATGTATTATATGTATATTCAGTTTTTCAATTTGTTTAAAACAAACTATTTATTTTCATTTGTGTCACTTAAAGATTTACACCCGTACCGTTAGGGGTTCGCACAATACCTCAATAATATGGCAATTTAATCAATTTGTTAACACAATTGACAGCCATAAAAGTGTTTCTCATAAATAAAGGTTAATCGACGTGAAATTTGTGCCCCTTAACATTTTGCTGCAGAACTCCTCGGGTGAGGTATGGATATGAAAACCCCAAAATGAAACGCCGAATTCATTCAAATTGAGGACGGAGTAACTTTTCAATGAGTTATGGATAAAGCAGGTAGAGTGTGCCACCACGTTATCCCCCGCGAAAAACAGAACATTAAAGAGAGGCCATGAACAATTCATATGCACCCTGTGCTTAGTGCACTAAAGTTCAATTTATGGCTCCAGCCAAGCGAGGAATTGGCATAAGGTTTACACCACTGTTGTGCGTACTCGAATGTAAATAAACCATAAACCATGTCGATTTTGCACCTTAACGTGCACTCTCTGATGGTTATGGACAGTCTAATAAAAGCAATAATGGTTTTAATGAAATTAACATGGGACGTCTTTAATGACACCTACTTACCGCAGAGATACGTTCCGGTAAGAAATCCTTTGTAGGAGGATGCTGAAAACGCACTAACTTAACTTCTGGTAAGATTTTCTCAGGTTTGATCGCAGGTGAGCGCATGAATCATCTCATAGTCCGCCGCACTTTAATGGAATTGTTTACTTCGCGGGAACTGTTTTATCAATTGCTTCTCTAGAGGTAAGACCCAGAACAAGAAGATTAATGGCGTACCGTCATAAAACGTATACCATGGTGCATGAATGTGCCTCGAAACCAAATTACTAACGCCGCGTTGAGAGCTTGTCTACAGAAACTTGATACGACAATTTGCTTTTGAGGTCTCGGAATATGTTTGTTTTTAATTACACTAAATCGCGAGGTACGAGTCAGGCTATATTTTGAAATTTTCCTTGAACATATTTTAATTCTTCATAAAAAAGATTTATTGCATATTATACACTGAAGAAACGTCTTTCCTTCAAAAGCTTGTGAGCCTTGTAGTCTTACCTTTTTTAATCAAATGTACTTCAGTTTTCTATATTTTCATAGTACGTTTTTGGTTTTTTGGATAAATGATTTTTGTGTATTTTGAATATCTGCGGCTATCAAAAAGTAATTATTACCAAAGTTTAAATTGCTTATGCTGAGACCATTGAATAAAAGTACCAATGTATTTTCACAAAATTTGAATTTTATATTTAATTCTTTTGGGGCATATCGCTGGTTGAGTTCTTGGTTGATTATAACTGAATATTTAAAATTAGAAGTAGCATATTAAAAAGTTGAAGCTCACATCTTGCTATTTTTAATTACTTTAGCGCAATACGTAAAATATAACCTTACAAAATTATTTCAGAATCGTAAACGCATGAATTAGGTCAATTTCGAAATCAGTAAACCAAATCTTTTTTATGTCCATTTTTGCGAAAGTTCCTTGAACGAAACTAATTTAGTATATATGTACATATATGGATATCTTTATCATCTATAGTAAATACTCATACATATGCGGTAAAATTGTTAAAGCAAAAAATAACCATAGCGTGTTATATACTCGTAGCTTGTTTGGAAAAGAGTTTGAGGGCAGAGTATGCATCGACAAAGGAAAGATTTCAACTTTACATACTTGTATTTGTTGCAGAATTGTATTGACATAACATTAAAAAAATAGTTGCTTTAATTTCTTTTTATTAAATATATTTATAATCGTATTTTAGGGAATAGTATAAACTGTATTCCATGCAAAATTTTCATGTAATTACAATTGAGTTCACATGTATTTCTGGAAATTTTGAGATTTCTATTTTGTAGCTACTTAGCTCTCTTCTCACATGTTTTTAATTTGCAAAATTAGGTATATATAATTTTTCCTACGTACTTTGAATGCAGCAGCGGAAGAATAGACTTTTTCTCACAATTAAAGTCAATTCCGGAGAAAATTTTTATTCTTCCACTTCGCGAGTAGGATGCAATTAAAATTACATATATAAAAATGTCTCGGAATTCCTGGCAGCTCAAAGTAAAAGAAGTCAGGCATTTAACGCTTCTTATATTATGTATAGGTACAAGTATCTTTCAGCGTCAGGGAATATAAATACCTTTCGGGGAACTCCCCGTATCGTATGAAACTTCCCGATATACCTGCACTTATGCTGCTTAATATGCTCTAGCCATGAAAGTTACGGTCAATTCGCGTACGTTCTAATCATACGTTGCCTGATTGTTGATCATACAGCTCATATCGCGGCGTGCACATAGCTGATTTACATACTACATAAATACATACTTATGTGCACCAGCGTCCGGTATCGATCGAATTCCTTTGATCGGTTGACAGGCAACCGGCAACATCGGTGCGAGCAGATTGATCGGGGCCAACATTTAAATTGAGCGAAATAAACAGCTCCGATTCGGTGTAAACGGAGGAGAAATAATGAGGCTGCTCCTTAAGCCGTTGGCTAATTATTATCATAATGTATCGCGATCTTAATTATTTAGTGTCCACCAAGCTCCCAGAGCGGCAGCGATCGGCGACTGATCGCATAAAACATGTCCAATTGAAAACACTCTTTCTGGACAGGAAATCGTGAGGCATCGCCGAAGATCGGCCGCCTGGCTTCTCCGTGGGTATTTTATATAATAACAAAATAAAAGTGATCGGACCTTCGAAATTCGCCGCGAGCACGGGGAATGTGTGCTTATGATTCTGTTTTCTTCTTCAGCTCGTCTCGCGAATCATTTCTCCAGTGTTCACATATCGATAAATAGAGGGTGATAAGGACTGCACTGACGAAGAGTTATGTCTAAAGTCTGCGAAATGAGGTGGACGTGCTTTGAATTTGCGCCTCGAAATGCCGAAAGCCGCGGAGTAATTTCCGATTCTTGCTGCTATTAAATCGTATTAATGAAAATTTAGGTACAGGAGATGAAATGAAATGATAGCACACAAATTTATCACTACAAGTTCAGTAAATCTTCAAGAGCAATTTCATGTCATCACAAAATTGCAGATACTTTAGTTCTTCATTCAAGGTAGAGCAATTTTTAGGATGTAATGCTAGTCAATTTTATAATCAAAGTAATAGTAATACCTACCTACCTTTAATACAGTTTAAGGTACTTTCTCGTTTTTATTTTTATTTCGTTTATAGAAAATACGATGATCTCCCACAATTGTTAGGTAAAATTAACATACCTACCTATGTATAAGCCGTTTGATAAGTATACGTAATGTATATTCAAATTTCTATGCTGATATGACAAATATTTCATGCTTTAACAACAAATTTCAAACCTGCTTAGAAAAATACTAATACAGAAATTTAATAAGAATCAAAAACTTTTAATTTTCCTCTCAAATAATTCTGAATTTTTTTACGTACTTCAAGCAATAATTAACAACTATGAGAAACTCAAAAATTAATAGTCTGTTTATTTCCGCTTGGACTTAGAAATAAGGAAAATAAAAAATATTTAAGTCTAACAGTTGAAAATGGTAAGTTCAATATGTGAGCAATATGTGAGAAATTTCTAAACGATATAGCGAAAAACATTTGAACAACAATATTTGAATACATAATTTGCGACTGATTTCTATTTGGTTTTTGTTTTGCAGAATTATTTAATATAAAAAACTTTTAAGCAATTTCTGTCTAGTTTTAGTCTCCTTTCCAAATGTAAAATATTTCTACTTTTTTCCATCTTACCTCTCGCGAAATAATAATTTACGACTATAATCGGTCTAAAATTCAATCCAATTTTCATTCTTAAATTTCGAATTATCTGCTTATTTTGTAGACGAAGTATTCTAACAAAAACGACTTTTTTATAAAGAAATCAGAAGGAATATTCAAATTTTGCTTAAAATAAAGAAAATAAGTATGTACCTAGCTTTTTGATTAACATAAAAAATTGATTGACGTCAATCGTGTCTATTGATGAAAATTGTGGATTAAAGTATGCCATGTTTGGCTATTTGTAAGAAAGATTGATAGATAGCTACTTAATTAAACAACTTTGATTTCAATCACGCCTAAGTCTATATGTATTGATCGGATTCGAATTTGAGATAATCTCGTAAAATGTCAACTTTAAAATCCATCAATGCGAGCCAACTCAAGCTAATTTTAATATTTGCTTTTCAACTACGAAGCCGCAGCAACCCCGCTGGAAGTACTCTTGTGAACGCAAATGTAGGGCTTTTCATAAAAATCACTTATCGCGATTTGTGCAAGGTCAGCGCAGTATTCAAATCAGTCTTGCCCTCGACCGTTCCTTTTCCAACATTTCAGTTTTCATCCTTGACAGGGTTTGCTGCAGGACACAGAAGGCATCAATTACAGAATCAAAATCCAATGGAACGCATGCAAATGAACCCGTCAATCGCGACAGCCGAGATGACTCTATCTATGCAGAGGCTTTGCAGAAAACCACAAGAAGCGCGTCAATTCGTTTGTTTTGTCTGCCGATTCCTCCGCGGCCTCTGTCTTAATATTTGCATTCGCGGACGCACTGCCACCAAGAATAAGATATAGAACGCAATTGGCCAGAAACGCTGAGCCACCGACAGCCAGAGGTGGTAAGTTCCATAAACAATTTCCCAATATCGCGTTACAAAATACTCCAAGAGGCGAATTGATTTATAAATTTACGTTCCTCAAGAGCTCGTCGCCGGGGCCGTCGTCGTCGCAGCACCGCAGCCGGACGCACGGGGCCGCAACAAAACACTTTGTAAAACAGAAATATTATCGTGTGCCCGAGACATTTGGAGACCGGCCGCGGGATTGCTGGTCCAGAAAGGATGACGGCGGCGGCGGCGGCGGCGATCAACAAGGGTCCCACAAGGAACCCGGTCGGGCCTCTTTTGCTTTTGGTTTTGCGTGCCCGAAGGACGCGGGGGGCGCGTAGAAGTGGGCTATATGGATGGTGTGCCAACGCTATTATCCGCGCTCATTACTTCATTAGATCAGACACAACAATGTCTGGAGCCTCGCCTTTCGGCATCTTGTAAGACTTGGCGACTATGTCAACGAGGGAACTCGGCTAATTTTTGCCAGGCCAGAGCATAAAACTAAACTTCATACTGTTGGACTTTGCTCGCGCAATTTTCTAACATTCGTCAACCATAGTCGCGGCTGAGTTAGGGGACACATGTGGAATATACGAGGCACTTTCTTCTTCCATTGGCGCAATCTTGGACAACACCAAAAATGTTGCCGGAGACAATAAAACTGTCGCGGCACACCACCGAAGGCATAGACTATTTGCGTGCCTACGACTTCTCGGGTCCCCTAACAGAAAACCACTTTTCATACTAACTTGCGGTCAATAAACATTTCAATTTTCTTGGCGGCGACAATTTATGTCTTGTGAGTAACTTCCAGGATATTTGTGCCGGCCTAACTATAGTCCGGCCTTCCTTCGGGTGATCGAGGAATAGGAGGCGATTCTGACGATCTGCTAAAAGCATGGGTAGCACAGAGTGGAAGCTAATAGAATTCGATTACGACCACTCACGAGTCGATTATGGAATTATCGAAATATTTCTTCCCCCTTTTGAATTTAATCAAAACTAGTAAATTTGCATTAACGCCACTTGCAGCTGGAAGCCTTTCCAAGCCCCATAAATCATGCAACGATTCCGTCGCAAATAAATAATCACAATACGCCGCGAATTCTAGAGGCCGCGCAATAATGCGCGGCTTAATTAATGGCACCCCGTCTAGGAGTTTGTTTGAGAGCGATATTTATTGATCTCAGCGAACAGAACGACTCGGAGCTATGCTATTTTTATGCTCTAATCTGGAAAGAATGCCAAGGAGGTGTTTCTGGGCACCTTTCTTGGAATGCCGGGTGCCAAAGAGTCGTGATAATTGGCTGAGGGAATTATGCAAAAAGCCAGCACGTTTGGAGACATCAGCAAACGCCAACATTGTCTGGACATCATTCAAACGTTCCCCGGCGCGACTTGAAGTGCTCTTTGAGTATCTAGCTGCCAGCATCGCGGCACTTCCATTATACAATACTTTATATAGTTCTGCTACCGAACCGCCTGCATACATCACGGACGAATGTGTGATTATTTTCTCAAAGCCTCACCGAGCCCGTTCGCGACGAAAGATTAAGAAATATGATTTATCGAATCGCGGGGCTGTTTAATTATTTAGGTATCGGCATGCAGGCACTTCCACGCGCCGATTGCCTAGCTCTCGATAACTTGGGGAAACTTGCGATTAAATTAAAATTATTTAATAAGCGATATGGCGACATATCATGTGAGAAAATCTCGTGGGCAGCAAATATTTAAAATATGCAAATCGACCCAATCCAGTAAAATGGAAATATAAAAAAATATTACCTCGACTATGCTCAGAACCGCGACTGGGCTAGATAAAAACGTGCTGAAAACGACCTGCTCCTCCTGGGTGGCGTCTAACAATGTTTCGTTACACCTCAGCAGTAGCCTGACGTTGACAAAGATAGCCCAACCAGCACGCTACTGGAGCTTATTAATCGTTAAATATTATTAATAGTAAGACATAGCAGTATAATTGTGCGTAAAAGCTTTTTATGCATGAATGCAGGTTTCAGTCATAAATCATATTTCATTACCGCTTAATACAAATTTTAGTTAGAGCTATTTGATTTGATTTTATCTACAGGTTTGCATAATATACATATTTTGGTAAAAAACTATTACAACACCTTCGTTTCGAATCATATGCAGGCGTTGAGAGTTGGGTCACTACGAGCCTATCTAATTTGGATATTACAGACAATCGGAAAATGGAAATTTTTACGATAATACTAACCTTTATTAGTGAATGTGATTTTAAAGAAATAATACTAATATTATTAAAGAAGAACAATCCACAATTATTCTGACATGTATGAACATACAAGAAATTTATAAGAATTTTTATTTCCACTTATCGAGCCTATAAAACATACGCCCAACTTAAAAACGCGAAACTTCAAATATTAACAAAAAACTGTTGAAGAAATGCCCTTAGGCGTGAAGATAAAAGGCAAAAATTATAGGCTTAGTTAACGGGCATCCCAGCATTGAAAGATAAATCAAAAAAATTAGCTTGGGGTCGTTGTCTTTGTTTTTAAAGAAATTTAATTGAAATGTTCAGGTGCTAAAAAGGGGAATTACACAGTGCCCTCTGTACTCGCACCAATCATTTCCAATCATTTTTTAGCGCAAATTCCATTACGAGATACTTACGTAAGAAGATATTGATCTCCTATGTATTGAAATTACTTCACTTTGTTAATGGTTGTCGGAATGAATTTGCTTATTTGACATGCTTAATGCAATATATTTCACAACTTATTAAGATTTTAAGTTGTTTAAATCTTTTTTAATTCCCTTGTTTTTCTTACATATTAAGAGGTTTACTTCGTATAATATCCAAGATGGCTTTATATTGTATTTATACAAACAATTTTTGAATTATTCAAAAAAATATTTCTTCAATTGAACAAATTTAAGATGCAGCCAAAAACGCTCGTAATTTTTTGAGACTTATATAAAGAAGAAGAAAGAATGAGTTCGACAAATATAACATAAGGGAATTTTATTGAGCCTTGATATTGGGCCTCACCTCACAAACAAGCTAAATTTTTTATGAAATTTTGTCTTTTCCAATTTTATTAAGAATTTATTTACGCAACTAGAATTTGAATTTCATGTACCCTTCTGGAAAATCTTACACTAAGTCAAAATATGTCCCTGGTTAGTTAATTAAAACTTTATTAATCCAATGCAAAGTGGTAAATAACCAGTGAACAATACCCGCCCTAAGTAGGTGCTCAATAGGCCCCTATCAGTAATTAGGATTAACATTTCCAAATCCCCGAATCAAAGAGCACCGAAATTGTTCTGGCTGGGAGTAAATGCATTAAACCAGATCTCGGTTTCGGCGTAGGCGTCACATTTTTGATTAAGATTCTCGCGGAATACCCCGGAACCTCCGGCATAGCCCCAGACCCCAAGAATCCGACCGGGTCCAAAAGACACATTTCACATTTTTCGAGCACACGGCCTGATCTCGTTAGGATGTGTTGGCCGGCGCGATTTGGCCGCCGCGCTATAATGGCATGCATACACATTTATAAGTAAATTGATCAGATAAATGTTTACAAATATAAATCAACGATTAAAATTAAAGTTAAAAAAAGGCGAAAAACAGATAAAAAGTCTGAATAAAGCGGGCAACTTCTTCAACGAAAAGAAAAATTTTGTCCGCGTCTCCCACTGCACGGAGACACAGAATCGCTCTTTTGAAGATTTAAGCTGGGCGCACATGGCGCAAACTTTTACCTCTGGAGCTGGACCACGCAGAGATATACAAAAATTTCTCAACGGGTTAACCGATGATGAATGGGTTTAAAACGAGATAATTGAATTTAAGCACACAAACAAATAAGCGAGGCGCATGCGCGCGCGTACACACGCCGCCGCGATAGACGTAAGACGCTGGCGAGCCGCTCGCGCACGCGCACACAACCCAAAAGCGCATAGGTATAAAATGTGTTACACCTGAAGTGGTGAACAGGTACACACAATTATAGAAACACCGTGAAGATAATTCCGCGCCAGAACAAGAAATAAAAGGAGAAAACAAATAGCACCGGACAAACA
The DNA here is from genome assembly GCA_959613345.1 of Tolmerus cingulatus. Classification (NCBI taxonomy): domain Eukaryota; kingdom Metazoa; phylum Arthropoda; class Insecta; order Diptera; family Asilidae; genus Tolmerus; species Tolmerus cingulatus. The sequence goes on from OY390708.1 coordinate 7,027,651, forward strand.
AACAATCTGACCAGAGAAACAGTCGTAAAAGAGCTGGAATTAAACACTTTAAAATTGCACCGTTTGATGACCAAGACCGGCCGATGTAGTTCGTGCCCGTGGCGCGGCGTCTCCTCCTCCCCGTGCTCGCCCCGGCGGGCACTTAGGGCTCCCGGGGGCAGGGGCTCCCAGGTAACCTGGACCCCAGCATCTCGTCCCGGCCGCGCAGCATCCGATCTTAAGACGGCGCGGCGCGCTCTCGCCCTGCGCCGCTGATGCCGTGCCGCCGCCGCCGCCGCTGCTCGGCTGCAAATTTTTGATCGCGGTGGCGGACGAGGTTACTTTTGACACGGTTCCTGTCTCATTTCAGTTTTGTGAAGATGTCAGGTGATTTTTTTGTCTGTCTCAATAAACACTGATCAGCTCAGATTTTATTTTCATCTTCATGTGAAATATTGATATTTTCGGCGGGCGCGGCAGAAAACAGGTCTTCTGGTGCACTGCAAGTTCGGAATCGGATAAAAATGGTCGTAAGAAATGAAAATTATTAATGATCTGCTTTTAGTCCCGGCTGCCATTGTCCCCGTCTTCTTCATTAGCCCGATACTAGAGAGCCAACTTACTGCCATGGCCATAATCCTTCAAGCGAAAGGTTTGCAGGATTACCGGTTTTATTATCAGAAAACATTTTCGCTTTTTTGAAGCAACTGTTCTTCTTCTTCACAATAGTGGACATTTTGATGAACGCCTAATTAAAAACTTAATTTAATTTTTTTATTCTTGACTTACTTTAAACTACGTCCACTATTTAATACATACATATACCATATGATTCTAAAAATTTCTTCAACTAAATTTTTTCTGTAGCTAGTCCTCGAACATTATTTTTTCAGAAGTCGATTTTAGCATTTCTACAAATAATAGCCCATATCTATGATAAAATCGTATCAAGGGCTCTATAATGAATATTTGTTAACATTAAAACAAACAAAAAAACAAATAATTACAATTTTGTAATTCAAAAACTCGGCTAACATTTTCAACATGAATCAAAATTTAAATTAATGGTTTCAATTTTAATTTAGATGGTATAAAAAAAATCTATAAAATCATATTTGTTTTTCAGCTTGAAATAATTCAAATTCTCATGCTTTCTAAATACCAGGCAGAATCATTACTTCAGTTACTAAACACACAGTACCAATGTTGTTATAAATCTAGTTAAACTTTCGTTCGTAAATTCCAGAGCTCAGGTTATCATTCAAAATTTAGTCTTTTAATTAAAGGAATATTAGTGTTAAATCAAAACTTAAATTTTCTTGTTTATTCTCGCAGAAAAGTGAAAATTCTGCCTTCTTTTCAATGACTTAAATTTTGGTAACGTGCGCATTTAACAATCTCTGTTGAGTAAATAAAAAATTGCTCAACTTAATACACTTAAGTATATATTTTAAAATATAAATGTACTTTTAATTTAACGAAATATAGTTAGGCACATTCTTTAAAAGAAATAAATCTTCCATGTGTCCATCCAAGACTCTATTCAACACTATTGCAAGACTTCCTAATTGTAAGTTATCATGCGCATAAGCATAATTGTGTTTCATAATGTCGATTTTCTTATCAGTTTTCAAAATATAAATTCGAAATGAATCGTCGGCTTAGCGCACCATCTTGAGTAACTGTCAACTTATTTTATTAATCCCTAAATCTTCTCATTTAGCAAAGTGTTCGCAAAAACAGCTCACAATGAGCAGGTGAGCACGTACAAAAGTATAAAATATCGCAAAATTGAAAAGAGGGACTGTCAGTTACGGTTGTGTACGATCTTCGCACAAAAGTTCGGATATGGTTTTCACTTCTTACACCTCGTCCGCGCATCTTCTGCGCAAACCAAGTGGTCCACTGGCAGCCAAAGATGCTGCGCGCGAGATGCTGAATATTGACAACACTAAGAGGTCTTCGGCGTGCACTCGCTGTCCGCAGTTAGTAATGTCTCCCGAAGCAACTTTATTGTCCTCAATGGTCGGTTGGAATGCGTTTTGTCCCACGACCACATCGCCCAGCTTCCACGCCGAAATGCTGACCATACAGACGCAGAAGTGGACCTTATGCTCCTCCGGCACAAGACGCTGGGGTCTTGTGGAAAGTGAGAAAAGCCGAAAAAGAGATGAATGGATGGTCACCGCCGACGATTTTTTGACCAAAAACAATAACAAGCAGCGCTCAAAAGAAATTCCTCGGCAGGAGAATTCTTAGGTGAAACAAGAAAAAGACGCCCCTGGAGCTGGGGCTGCGCAAACGTCGCAGGCCAATTGATCGATTTTCTTGTGATTAGTCTTGTTAAGACATGATCGGCTAAGTCCCAGGAGTAAAAAGCCGCGGCCGATATTAGGCAGAGTTGAGGCGATGACGCAAAGGGATTCCTCCGGCATTCCGCGGGATAATTAAAACCTTTTAAGAGGGAATTTTTCTTCAAAATTATCTTATGCATTCCCGAAACATCCGTCTCCAGCCGTAGGCTGCGCTTTTTGCAACCTATTGACAAAAACTCTTGTTAAATCTCTAATTGCTCATATGCAATGGACCGAGGAGCTGAATAATTACCACCGAGGAATTTTATCCCCGCTTTTAATTGATCTAGTGAATTATAAGTAACGAGCCTTAATACCTTCTCCAGCTTGATAACGTTTTACGCACTAATAAGGATTTCGGGGGTTAATGATTTGTCTGCGCAAAATGTAATCACGCTTTGCCGCCGTACCTTACCTTAAATACATTCATGTGTACCTATATATGGATGTAAAATCGAGTTAGAATGGTTACAATTTTTTATATAATACATTAACTAAATTTGATCATTCAGAAAAGTGTATCCTTAAAAGTAGATATGCTTTACTATAGTTGGAACCTTATACTTGAGTGATGAAAATATTTTAAAAATACTAAATTTATTTATGTTTCTTTTATTAAAAAAATTTCTTAACAGTCTCAATCACGGTTAAATTATTTTGGCTCTGTAATTCTTCAATAATCTATTGAAATAGCTCTAAACTTCATCTTCTAATTCAATGATTTGTAAAGGCGCTTATTTGTAAATCGTACTATTATGATGAACATTATTTAGTTCTTTCTATGCTTTATATTATTATCTTATTATATGAAATTAACTAATATCTGAATTTAAAAATAAAAATACATCTTTATATTGTTTACTTGTACAATGATAATTTATGCTTAAATTTTTACGTATTTTAAGAGAAATTTAAGAAAAACCCAAATATGAATCGAATTATAAATACATATTTTAAATTTTTTAATCCAAAGGCAAAAATTCCACAAAGATCTTAGCAATGCTAAATATCTGCAAAATGTTAAATTCAAGATTCAAAATATTGTTTTAAAAGCGACTAATATTAATTTTACGCGTTAAACATTCACTCTTTAATATGTTACAATGAATTCTAATTAGTTGCCACCAAAAACTCCGTAAAGCAGCTAACGATTATGCCACCAGTAAGCCTCATAAATCAGAACTTCTAACTGCTTTTTCATATTTCCGGCAGACGATGTTGCTTCTCGCTCAAAGCCAAAGGTACACTTTCTCGGTCAGCCAATTAATTAAATTATAAAAATTAGTCCAAAGTGTGATTTACATTTATTCAGATCATCCCATCTAAGGTAATAAAGTTGGTCTCGTAAATTTCGGAGCGACTCGACTATTAGTAGATGCTCTCGCCCAAGAATGTCTCCTCTCTTGAACGATTCAGACCTCAAAAGATTTCTTCGGTACTCGATAGTGCAGACGGGGACAACAGAAGAAAATCAACGAAGCCAAAACGACCAACCTGAAACTCCAAGAGAAAAACATTTCTTGAGTAATACACATAAGAAAAATGTTGTTTCACCTGAGAAAATATTCGAAGCAGAAATATTTTCTCATATGATTTCATCCCTTTCGCGCACAATTTATACGAACATAAAGCACATTCTCTGGAAATCGTGGCCGCGGTACCTTCTGGAGAGAAGACGTAGGCTTGTATAAGCGACGACCACAAAAAAACACCTGAATTCTTCAAATTCAATAAAATAAGTGATTTTCACAGTCTCTACGAAAGTGTGGTCAACACTGTAACACGACATTATGTTTCATTTCATAATGCCGGTGAACAAACACAGCGACGCTCAGTCGTCCAGTGGCGTGCGAGGGGACCCGGCTCTTGAGAAGTCTTAAGAGCACCTTCGGTGTGTGCGTGCGTCTCAGGGGCTTACCTGTTTGTCTTCTTTGCTCGAAAAGAGGTGTAGAACCGTACTGTCAAGGTGCTGGCTGGCTGCAGGATCGTTTAGTCATTAACGATACTCCGCCACGATCAGTCCGGTATTTATTTCGTTCCGAGATTTTCTTCGGTATTACCTGGAAACGGTCTGCGTCCTGGGACCATCGTTTCATCTTTCTGGCGATCGATTACGCTGCAGAGGGAATTCCAATTTTATGTAAAACAATATTAAACTCGCCGATCAGTAGACGAATGGACAGTCTTGAGAAGATCGCACGGAAGTTAATGTTAACAGTGAGGTACGATCGGCTAACTACTCATAGTTGAACACCGCTCCTGCACTACCTGAACTAGTTACAATCGCAACGAGGATCAGTGCAACGGCAAGAAAACTCATATATGTTCTCATCAAGAAAAGTGTCAGATAATTTACTTTCGATCATAAATATTGATCGTCTTAAAGTACTCTGTAAAGGTGCATATAATTCGCTTTGAATACATTTTCGCTGTTTTTCTTTGGTGCCCTTCCGTTCGCTCAATTGTAATATACGATCCGGTGGGTGTTTTATGAAATAACATTGATCTCAATCAGAATCAAAAAATTCTATATATTTCGTGTGCTTCGGATTGTTTATTTTTGTGGCTTACTGAAAGTAAAAGATCGTGTAAGGTTGCTATTATTATAGCGGTGCTTATCTATAAATTCGATCAATTTATTGAAAAATTGCAGTAGACCTCCGAGATATATAATTGTGTGCTTATGTTGTTAGTGGAATATAATTTTTCAAATCTGCCGATCGTGCAAAAGTGCAAAAAATATATCCCAGAGGAGGAACAAGTGCTGTGAAAAATAGAAGAAGATTCTGAGGATATATCTATAATGTTGTTCGCTTATCAGAGGGGGAATATCTTGCTGAAAATATTCGTATCGTGCTATCCGCTTCAATCTCAGCGTACTTGTGGTATTGAGGATATTGCTCAAGTGTAAAATCGGTGCAAAAAGTAAAACATAAGAAAAAAAAATAAAAGAGCATAAATATAGTTTCAATGGCAAAATCAGAGTGACACAAATAACTATACCGGCAGAATCAGAGTGATCGAAACGTCGTCAAGCAAATAGATACAATTAACGTTCGTCTAAGCCCCAATAAAAAAACCATGTACGACATTAAGTCCATCGAAACTGGCGCAAAAGATAATGAGATTGTAGCTAACTATTGTCAAGCAAATGGTAATACTCCTTCTACGGCTGCAGACGCTAACCTCTCCAGCATGCCTTTAAGAAGGCGCAGAATATTTCAGCGGCAAGCCTGTCTCATCAGCGTCATGGCGGCCTTCTCTCTAGGATTAGCACTAGGCGTATTTGTTCCGATGATCGGCATGTCAGCCGCATTTACATCAGAATTTCTGAATGATCTCAACAAGACTGCACCTCCTTCGAGTGACGAGCGATTACCCAAATATCCAGAGTCTGATCCGCCAGCGATATACAAAATCCGGCCGAATGATTACGACAAAGAGACGGGCTCTTTCTCAGTTTCGTTCGTAAAAGAAAAAGAACTTTCCGCTGAGGAGGTGTTTAGGAACGCCTTCCACTTAGAGCAAGATAAGGAGAACATCGACACCATGATCGTGAAGAAATTAGATGCGCACGATGGCAGCATCAAGGAGTTCAAAGTACAACGGACCAGCGACGGCCTTTTTCGCAAAGGCCCAGAAAGACGCTTGTCAAAGCCGTCGGTAGCTGAACAAGTTTTGTCACCGACGCAAAGCAATGATCAGGTCCCCGTAGATTTTGTGCCCATTAAGAAGGATGCGGCGCTAAGGAACCGGACAAAACGCCCAAACGGGGTTATAATGGACGACATCTACTGGGGGGACTTAATTGAGAAACTACTCCCCCGAGGATTCGGCAAGGACGAAGCAGCCAAGTGGAACAGCTACGTGAAGACTGGCGTAGTGTCACGACTTGAGAGCGGCTGCGGCCGCATGCAGAATCGACTAGTGATATTCAGTGACGGCACCAGAGCGTGTGCTCGATACCGCCAAAATACGGACCAAATCCAAGGTGAACTCTTCAGCTTCTATCTTGGTCAACTACTGAATCTAACGAACCTTGCCCCAAGTGCCGCGTCCGTTATTGATCTTGAAACTGAGACGTGGTCAAACGCAGTCCAAGACATAACTAATGCACAGTGGAAGTCTTCACGACCTGTCGTACTTACAAAATGGCTACCAGACTTAGAACCGGCTGGAATTCCAGCACCATTTCAGCCACTTGAGCGTCATTTGAATAAATTCGATGTTTGGAATATCACGCTGGGCATAGATGGTACAAAAGTTCAGAAAGGATTACTCGATCGGTTGGGTGCCATCGATGATCAATCAAACCGATCAGCTGATACCAGCGCCGCTGACCAGAATGATGCTGGTGATCATGACAAAGATCGATCGATTAACTCAACAATTTTGAATCGGCTGGTTGAGCTAGCACAGTGGTCGGACTTAATAGTGTTCGATTACCTGATCGCGAATCTTGATCGAGTCGTCAATAATTTGTACAACTACCAGTGGAATGCCGACATCATGGCAGCGCCGGCGCACAACCTTGCCCGCCAAACCGACTCGCAACTGCTCGTATTTTTGGACAACGAATCAGGACTGCTGCACGGCTACAGGCTGCTCAAGAAGTACGAGGCCTACCACGGACTGCTACTGGACAACCTCTGCGTCTTCCGGCAACCCACGATCCAGGCTCTCCAGCTGCTCCGGGACTACGGCGTCGGCCATCGGCTGCAGCAGATCTTCGAGAATTCAACTAGTCATCAGGTGCGCGACGTTCTCCCGTCGCTACCCGATAAATCAATTAAAATTCTCATCGATCGTATCGATCGAGTATTAGGACAAGTGCAAAAGTGTCGCGATCTGTTTTCTGACAGATAGTACTGATGCCAAAACGAACAGAGTCAAGATCTTCTACGTTGTACTGCATACAGTAGGTATGACCTTTCTTATTAAATGCTCGAAAATTAACTTGAGAGAACAAAAATTGTGATTGCCCATAATTATTATTTGACTTATTTATTTTGTAATATTTTATTTCTGACAAAATTATTTTATGTAAAAATGTCACAGGAACATTCCAAAAGTATTAGTGATCTGTTAAGTGTGTAAATATTATGCTAGGGTCTGTGGACTATTTAAAGTATCTTGTACCAAAAACACTAAGTTATAAGTCATTAGAAGACACACCAGCTGAAAAATAATTCAATGAAACTAATAATGGTCGAGAATTGTGTAAATAGTACTCGTTTGTGTGTGTTTGCACGTGGCATTCCGATCCTGCGGAATCGAAGTCATTTTTAAATTATGAATGTAAATCAAGTAATTTTATGCCTTTAGTTATTTCAATATCATTATTCTCTAGTATGACTACTTAGTCTAGATAGGGTATCCGTTATGAATTTTACAGTTGTAAATATGTAAATCTTGTGATAAAATGAGTATGTTGAGTAAACAAATCATATAACATAAAAAGCCTGTCTTTTCATTTCATTTTCCTACCTCTTGTATTCAAATTTCGTAATCGCAAACCGTTTGAAGAAAAAATGTCCTCGACGCTAATAAATCTACAATACTTTTTATCATTTTTCAGATTGAGTGCCCAAAACAAAGAGTTTATATGAAAAAAGTTTAGAAATTATTTTGGGTATTAAAGAAAAACAAATGTTTGCTATTGAGTGAATACTTTACATCGAAATATAACAATTATATATATTTAGAACAGTTTATATTGATTTGGTTTTAACTGCTGATCGGCCTATTAAATTTGAAACTTTTAAAACGTTAACACATTTTTAATTATAATGTCATAACGAAAAGAATGATTCAGTCCTTGAAATAAGGAACATTTTTTGAAAAGAAATGAAATACACTTTGTCGATAATATTCTGTGACTGACTACAATTCTACTGATGACGAGTTTATTGGACAATATAATAAATTTGAATTTTTTTTACTATCAGTATTTTAATAAGCCCATTTTATAATAATTAAAATAAAGTACCACTAGTAGAAAACTACGAAAGCGAAATAATTTATTTACTTTATAATATATTTTCAGTTTAAACATGAAATGCAACAAAATTTTATTTGAACGATATCTGTTAGGCTACAAAATTTAATGCTAGATAGAAATGATATTTATCAAATGAGCTTTTGTATCTTTATCAATATATTTCTCTTCATATTCAAATTGTTCAAATTACTTTTATAAATTCCTTTTTATTGAGAGAAAGTAATTTCTCATTTGAAGAAAATAAGAAAAAGAAACCTTCAAATACTTTTAGAAAAAGTTATCGTGAAATAACACAATAAATGTAAGATTTTAAATACATATAGACATACATATATGTATATGAATTTCGTAAACATAGCCCAAATTCCAAGTTTAAATACTCATTTAAAGCCCAACAATAAATTATTAGATAGAATCTGTATTATGAAAAATTAGTATTTTCACACTTGAATTTCTGAAAATGCATCAAATAATTTTATCTTGCATTTTATTATGCAATTGAAATAAAACCTCTATATTTTGCCGAAACTTTCAGATAAAAAAATATCACATACTTAAAATATTTTAAATAGACCTTGCCAAAACTTGGTATAAACTGCGAATATAAAATTCATGTTTAAAAAAGTAAGTAGTATTAAAACGAACTTTATGCAGTTTCAACTGAAGCATATTTCAAAATAGCAAATAGAATAAATATCATATTTCTTAAAAGTTCTGTTTTATGTAAGGATTTGGAAGAAGGTGGGACGTCATTTTCTAAATATTTAATAGGTAAAGTTTTCTTTATCCTATACGTGCTTACTTTCAATATGAATAAGTATCCTTTCTAAATGTTATTATACAATATAATATAACATGTAAACCCCAAAAGCGAAATATCGTTCACTTAGGTACAAGACTAATTCAATAAACTTAAGTCAGCTTATGCAAATAAATCCTATAAATGTTAGACATTTCATTCTTAAATTGAGTTATTAATGAATGAAAATGCAAAAATGCAGAATGCTTAATCTACAATAACTGAATCCTTAAAAAACCAACTATTTATATCTCAGTAATGAGAAACTATATTCTTAGAATAAGAATACAGTAATTTCAAATCGGTATTAAACCCACTATACCTATTTAAAGATTAACTACTGATTCACTGAATTATAAGTAGACTTTAAACAAGCTAATTTATACATTCATTCATCAATACGCATATACTTAGATAGGAATATGATAATAACGAATCTGCTTTTGATTTAGCAAGACAAATACATGTTTTAGCCGAACATTTTTTAAGATCTTGCGTAATGTAATTAAAACAATTTGCATAAAGCCGCATTTGCATTCTACAAGTTAAAATACGTGGGTCTCCATTTCATTAAAAATATGTTTCTCATCTTTAGTTATAGAAAGTGGATTATAAATCATTGAATCAATAAAATATCAATAAGGAAATGTGGTATCGATAGCTTGTTTAATAACATTTTCCAGGAATTCGGATCATTTCAAAACAATTTCAAACCCCCAAAAAAGCCTAACAAAGGCTATGGGAAATTAAACGTAATATCAAATTGTAAATATAAATTAATTGGTATTATATTAGATTAAAACAAACATTGGTAAAACTTTTAAAAAATAAGAAATGCAAAAATATGATGAATATTCATTGTGAATATGTTCTTGTTCTTAGCCTTCTTAAATGCAGGAAAAATGAAGCCTTTCGTTTTGCAAAATTTTGCACTAATTTAGCGATATATATCAAAGAAAAAGTGTGTATGATTTAGTTTATAACATTTATGAAAAGGACCTGTTTATCTCTTGATAATAATTAAAATGAAATATATTTTCATAATTACTTACATACGACAACTATCCCACTATGTGTTTCATGAAATTTAGAAGTGCACTAAGTAAGATACAGCTCAGAAGTATTTTGAATTGATCTGATGGTAAGTATCAGCTTTTTCTTTCTTTAATTTATTTTATTTGATGAAAAACTCACTTAAGAAAATCTCGTATTCGTCATAATAAAATATAAAACGGTAAGGTGATAAAAACATGTTACGAAAGCCAACTTAAATAAAGTAAATGGTTTAATACTTCAGAAATCAGTTTACATATATTAAAACTTTTATAGTCTCTTTTCGGTTAGATCTGTAGTAAAAAGGATATAATTATTAAATTTGAGAATATTCTGGAGTTTTTCGAAAACATAAAAAATAACATTTTTGAACCTCCAGTTATGTTTTTTTTTAGGTCTTACAATACAGTTTTCACCGACATACTTTTAATAAGTATTTTAATTAACACTTCCATGGGCAATAAAAATGAACAATTTATCGAGCTCAAATTCTGCAAAAGGTTGCAAATGTTTTATCTTTTAAACTAAGTAATCGTGATATCCAAAGGTTTATTAGACACGTTTTTCCCAAGTGCTTAATTTAAAATTAACGCTATAAAGCTTTGAGTGTTAGAGCATTCATGTCATATTGCGTCACCATCAAAATGAATGCTCATACATATTTTTACATCCGCAATCGTGTCAAAAACCTATTTAACGATCACTTTTTAAACTGGTCCAAAATGTTATGTTATTTTGTGAAATAATGAAAACGTATTGTGCTAAAAACAGCCACTGTAGTGATTATGATTTTTTCAGTAAAAATTTAAAAAAAAGTAATTTCATTTTTATTTCTTTTTAAGCAAAAGTAGTAATAATTTCAAACTCAAAACTAAAAATCAGAAAATGATATCACAAATATCTATGGATACGTTAACAATTCAACGCTTATACCATAATTCTTCCTATAAGGTTAATGCGTTGAATAGGTTTAAAGGACACTAATATTTTAATTAAATGCGCATACCTGAACGGACAAATTCTTTTAGACGATCGTTAGTTTAAAAATGGGCTAAAAATGTTGTAGTAACCTGCTATGAATATTCAAACAAAAGTATTTACACCAGATAATACCGATCTCTAAAAAAGGTTTAATTGTATTATACAAAAATGAATATCTCAACATTTCATTTTTGAGTTAATCAGTCCTGTAGTGAATTTTCATAAAACTGACGATTGGACTCTTATCCGGCAAACTCATAAGTTCGAAAATTACAAAGGACAGACGTAATAATTCGTGAAGATTTAATACAGCACTCCTTAACAAGTGGAATTGCAATCACTGAAAATATAAATTATAAGCAAAAAATTATATTTAGAAGTAATTGTTTGTAATTTTTTTGAAATCTTTCCAAAGTAGTTCTTTATTAATTGATATTTGCAGGAAAAACGTAATATTAAAGAAGTCCTTTCATGAAATATTACTTGTAAGCACCACCCCAGGACATCCACGGAAAAGTTAGTTAAACCGGTTTTGTAACTGATAACGTAGCTATTGACATTACAAATCGATATTACTCAATCGCTTCGGTAATGATGAGATTTCCTGCTGGTTAACTTCGTTTTCTATTCACAAACACAAGTAGACCATTCAAGGTCAAAGCCTCAGAAAACTTATAATATATAAGTACATACTGATTTTCATGGAAATCTACATATACCCGTAGTCATCCAATTTTATGAAAGTTTTAAAATAATGGTTTCAACATCTATATTGGTGGCAAATTCAAGATCTTTTGATCGTAAAAACGTATCTCTAAAAATCTGAATAACATCGGTCCAGCAGCATCCGAGATTGTGGCATAATTGTAAATATGTATATGTGGTATGTGGAAAAAAAATATGGATTGAAAAACAGTAACAAGAGTAATTTGCTGTAGAGAAGGGAAAAAAACGTGTAGTTCTTTTTCTGGTACTTTTTTGTGACTTCAGCCGGAGCAATCAAGTAACAATTAAAACAAAAGGTCCGCCGCGAATCGGTGGCTCTGCGTTAGATCGCAGCCCGGGGAACGTCATAATCTTAATTGAAGAGAGACAATATCTTAATCTGCTGATCCAGAAAAACGGCCTAATGAAAGCACTTAGCGTAAGCCGAGCGCAGGCAGGTGTACTATGGGATTGGTTCGTTAATCCGACTTCCCTGGACGCGGCCGCTTGACGGACAATCCCCGGGAATCTATCAAACGATCCGGGACGCGTAACCCAAATAACTGTAGTCGGTAATAAATCGATCTTCTAAACCCGAATATCTTTAGTGTCAGATTTTCTTCCGCTAACTTACTAACCGGAGGAAAAGACATGTGAAAAGGCAGGCCCCGGGAGGAAAAAAATTGTTTTGAATGCCTCCCTACGGCTCTCCTCTGGGCTGATTAAAAAAATACAAAAGAGCGCGATGGGCCGGCTGGCCAGTGGCGGACAAAAAGCGAGGCATCTTGACCAGGAAAACCAAGAGAAATGTCGGATTACCAGTCCTCTAAATTGGCTGTCGTAAATTTTTTACGTTATAGGCCCGGAGAAGCATCGCATTATTGATACGAGAAAATGGTCAAGACTCCAGATGCAGGCCGCCGAGCCCCGGGGCCCCAGGGCCCCAGAGGTGCGCTCCAATAGAATGAATAGACCGCGGCCTGGTAGCGAAGTGCTAAAAAATTGTCCGGTGACATATGCCCGCTCCGACGAAGCGTGAATACCTGTTCGTTCCCTCAAAAGATGTCTCAATCTCATTTAAATAAACCAATAAAAGACGAAATAAATTATCCGGGCGAGGTGAGTCCCAAGAATCTAAGGTATCGCGCCGCAGCTGCCATCAATTAACCTTGATCCGCCTTAAATTTTCGGGGGAACAAAGTGCTCCTCATACCCACCTTCAGTCATATTTTGCTGAAATGGTGTCAAAGATCTTTTTAGCTTCTCCTCTGCGTGCACATGGACCACATCGGGGCATCATGATTCCAGCTCCCAGACATGAGGTCCATGCGATGCTGGATGATGCTGGATGATGCTGGGATGGATGCTGGATAGTGGTGGGTACCTTCCGAGCGATAAGAAGGTCGAAGCGGAGCGCTTCAGTCGATATTCACTTTTGAATGACTGCCGATGGCAAAACACCACACACCGTCGTCGCCAGTACCGCCTTTATCACTGGTCCAGAAAACCTGGACCCTGGATGCTGGAAGGCACCAACAAAATCCGTCGTGGAGCGGCTACAAAAAAAGTGCCCACAGTCCGAACTAGGAGCTGGGGCCGCCGCCGTCGCCGCCACCGCCGCGGCCACAGCCGCAGCATCAGGCATGGACCACGTCAGACAGGTATGCTAGGGATATTCGCGGGGAATGCTCGAAACGAGGAGACAGACTGAATTAGTTGCTCAGATGGACAGAGGATGACGCGGAGCAAACCTGTTTCCCGGCGGGCCCCGCGAGTGCGTGTGTGAGTCATTACAAAAGGACATTTTTTGTAGTCGCTATTCGACGCTATCCCTGACCACATTCCCGTCTAAAAGGAGGCTAAATGTGGACATTGTGATAACGACCGAGCCCTGCCCGGCCCGGACCGTGTGAGTTCCACTTTATTCACGTGCTAAGGCCATCCATCCATAAAAGAAATCAGAATCGGTCACTGATGGACCTTAGTCCGTGTGATGTAGTATTGGTCAGTGCGCGCGGTGCGATAATGACTTTTTCCTTTTTGTGCCTTTTGGACCCTTTTGTGATTTCACTGGGGCTCTGGGTCTAAGTCGAGGCTGAGGCTATCTAGAAAAGACTGCACACACCTTCGCCACATTGTGTCTCTTGGATCCCTTCAGTGCTGCGGCTAGTTTTCGTTTTCTTAAATTTTTCTACCTCTATTTTTGTCAATTTGTCGCCGACAGTTTTGTTCTTCTTTCCTGGGCACTGGAGGAAATCCGAGAATCACCGATAGATTTATCTTTGATTTACTGCCCCTGAGTGCATAGTTATCGTCTCGACAGTAATTAGTAGTTCAATTTATGTATGTAGAACGGCACGTAATGTGATGTGGGTAGGTTTGGCAGACTAGAAAATGCGCTCAGGTATAACTCTGGCCATGAATTTATTGTGTTACTTTGCTAAGGAATTTTCGGATTACGATTATCTCACAGCCTTGTCAAAATTATGTGATAAATCATTTGGTCTGGCACCGTGATGAGTATGTGCAATTTAGATGACGTAAATGCTCATGAATTTTTTTGTAATTGTTTCAAAGGAAATTTGTATACATAGACACTCAGAAAAAAGGAATCATTAAAATAATGTAATTTTATCACTCAGTGATAAAGTTACAATATTTTTTTATTATATTTACTAAAATAAACATTTGACCAATTCTGAGCGGATAATAACGACTACCGAAAAAGACTAATGAAAAAAATGTATTATAAATTTCGCAAAAGCAGTTGGTTTTGCCAGTTTTAAAGATAAAGATCAAAATAATTCCATATCTTTGAAACCATTACGACATAACTTCTAAATTTGAAACATCATTGAAAAAAATTGCATGACTTATTTGTCTATGTATATTGAGAATGTCCTTGGGCAGCTGCACAAACCCAAAACTAATGTAATTATAGTGTTTTTATTTATTTAAATTCTTGCTTGTTAAAGGACACAAACGACAAATATCTCTTGGCGGTAAATTCCGCTCTGTACCGCCTTGACATGTTCTAAGGAACGCTCCCACAATGTTCGTATGGCGAATTCAGTTCTGCTGCACATTGTACTGTCACAGTGTCAACCTGCAGTGCCAATTCGAAGTTTAATCAGAAAATAATGACACCCATTCTGCCAGTTAACTTAATTAAAATGTCGAAATTATGCAACACCATTTGCAGAACTGATACCTCGAACTGTTGATAGTATAAGCAAAACCACTTTGCTATCTGAGGCTGTACCAGATCTCCGACCTTCGGCGCAATGTCTCTATCGCAGCGAGTTCAATCGATAGTCCACAGAAGCAAGTACGGCTGGGATATATTTTCCATTCAATTAAAAACTGCACGATTGCAGCAAGAATCGAAATTGTCAACAAGATTTGCAAATATGGCAAAAATATGCGACATCGGCGAAATGATTCGTTGCCCATAACTTTAGACGTTCCTAAGAAAATTGTGGCGAACAAAACCAGCCTAATGACTAGTCGTAATTCGTAATTGAACTTCGCGCTTCTGTTTGTAATTAATTAAGCAATTAAGTAGTTAACACAAGATGGTAAATGGCAGCCTAAGTGTAATTTATCGGCTCCTTAATTGTCGAAGATTTTATCAGCGCAATGAAACGCCTCGCTTCACTCCTACAATTTCATATAATTTATAATCATTAGATAGTTCATGCACCACGGCCTCTTAAACTGAACAAATAGGTATCTATAGGAAAATTCAAATTGTTCACTACTTTCAGAATTTATATAGTTTTACCAATTTTTCTATGTTTAATAAATATTTTTGGTTGCTATACATACTTATACATGCAAACTTATATATAAGATTTTCAAAATTAAATTTTAGGCATGTGATATATTTTGAATTTAAATTTGATCCTTAAACTTTATATCATATTTTTTATTGATTGGGGAGTTTTAAAATATGCTAACGAGAGTTTACAGTACTAAGTATGTGTACAAAAAACCGAAAATGTTTGAAAAAAGCTGCATTTCTCGAAAATTGTTTGTAATATTTATAGTTTCATTTAAGAATCGCTGATGGATATTAATGTATTTCAAAAGGACATTATAAATTTTGAAATCTATAATTAGGTACAATTAAAACAAGTTAGCTTCTCAACTGCATTGCATTTATTGATCTCATCTTTGTAGCTGCTTACTTTCGTTGCGGTATCTTTTCACAGTCAGTCAACAAAAGATATGCAATAACTTCTACAAATGCTATTTCCATTGTGAGAGCAGAAAATCATCCGACGTTGAAAGATGCCGAGACCTCTAGGGTCAATGCTAGAGTCAATAGTTTGCACAAGTACTTTCCTCACTTCAATTGTACCTCGAGAATATCCAGTTGCCTTCTCCTTTGAGTACTCTTGATATATTCCATCAATGAGGCTCAATATTGCGCATCAGCAGATTTTCAATATCTTTTCATGCACGTTTGTGTTATTCGGAGTGATTTTTAATTTATCTCATCATTTTTAAAATGATTTTAGTGTAAATGCGTACCTTGTAGGCTGTCAATATTGCTCTTGATCTTATGAAAATAATAGAATATAAATTGGTATCGAAAAGAAAGAGATTTATCTCAAGGTAACGATATGAAAACATACTATTAAAATAGATTGTGCTAAAATTGTGTCAAGAGAAGTAATCTTGCACTTTTAAAGATTGAAATGGAAATTAGCTACTTCCTCAAAAGCATAGCGCAGCAAATGGTAATAGAGTCAGAGCCAGAGGCAATATGCAATAACTTCCCTGGCGGGATAAACTTCGACGTATTAATTAATTATTAATTATCTCCATTTGTTACGACTCTATTTATTTGTGTCGCCGGCGCATAGACAAAGCGCCGAGCCTTAACCAGTGCTCCAGCATCTGCGCTTATCTGTCAGCAAAGCTCAGGCGGCTGTTAATAATGCAATCAAACGACTGGACCTAATTGAAATCTGTCGCTAAAGATTAAAACGTTTTTCACCTTGATCGGTGCATTACTTAAGGCTTACGGGTGCCTGAGGTCAACCGTAGTTAGTGAAAGTAGGCTCGACTCGGTGCGCTCAAAACGAGCTTCTCATAAACTCACGGCTTTTATATATTTTTCAGACTGTCTTTGCAAACTGCGGGGGTTGCTTTACAATAGGCCTCAAACTGGAAAACCTTTTCTTCGCGAACGTATGCTGAATTTCGCTGAGGCTCTGAAAACTGGAACTGTGCTTCATTTATGCCCATAGATATGTATTTATGTAGTCCTATAGGAAATAAAGTATTATGCTCAAAGACGCATATGACGCACGTCGCTGAACAATTGTATTGTGAAATCGAATTCGAGACGATTGTGCAATGAAACTTTATGCCCAAAGAATCTGGTTTATTTGCGGCTTTATTTCATTTATAATATTTATTTAGAGAGTTACTTTGGAAACGCCACCGCATTTCATTTATCTGTAGTCCGTCTCGTACTCCGATTTATGAGCGAGTATATTTTTGAATCAAATCGTTTAAGGCAATAATGGTAAAACTTTATTCTACAGATTGACCATTTTATTATAATTTCAACAGAAGTATTACCAACTTATAGATAGTTAAATTTTAATATAATTCGGATGTGGTTAGAAATCTCAAGTACCTACTCATCTTAAATTAATTAAGATGCCAATTTATTCCACTTTTTTATATTTTTATGATAATAAAATTTTTTCGTAATTTGATTAATTTTTTTTTAAAAGAATGAACAATTGTGTATTATCTAAAAGAAATATGTATTAGTCCTTAACTTATTTTGAAGTCTAAAATACTCTTTTGTTATACACACACGGATTTGAAAAGATACAACCTTGAACAAAAGAGCATAGAATATACCATATCCTATATTTTCTTTAATTATACATGCCATATATTGGTAATTAAATTTATCATTTTGCATAACTTTTTTCAGATTCATAGGTTAATTTATAAGAAATGTAAAATGTAAAAATTGAATAACATCCTCTCAGCCTAACTTTCATTTTGAAAAGATTTTACCCAAATTCAGGTTATAATTCTGTTGCTACTCGTATATTGCTCTCTAGCCTACATCCATAGTAATTTGTATTTAAGAAAACCCATATAGTCACAAAAGGGAAGCAGAACCTATTCACGGTTGAACTGCAGACCTCGACAAGCCGCCGAAACTGTGACTAATGGGGAAATGACTTTCTTTTGTAACTTAGAACTTGCTTCGCTTCCATTCAGCTAATTAAATGAATTTGAAAATAAAAAATCGATCCAAAGAAATTTCAATTTTACAGTGAATTCTTTGATTTCCTTGACACGATGCGCAGATCCGTCTTATGCCCTACAATCCCTCCGAACATTTCAACGCCGGAGATGACACGCTGGCGCATATTTCAACTTTGTCCTACATTTACGATACCTTCCTAACTAATTTATCTTTGGCCCTTTCCAAGGTTTCCTTTTACGGTTGAATAGACCATTTTAATTATTACGTGGATTAGTCATCCGAGTGGAGAAAAGGTATGTCTAGTAGTTAACGTGTAACGTTTTTTGGGGCAGGTAGAGGAAATGGTTTGTTGCACAAAGGAAGTGATGAAAGGACCAAGGGTCAGGATGTGCAGTTTTTATATCAGACACAAACCAAAAATCTAACTTTATGCTAACCAATTTGTTATGTATAGGTATTAGGATTTTATTGTCTTACATTCACACGACTGATAACAATTATCAATATATCTTAGTATTCGTTGAAATAACCTTCCAAGAAAAAAGAAAATTAAAATACGTGTTCTTTATTTTACAATATTTCTTCACATTTTAGAATTGAAATAAGGGCATAATTTGCTAAGGAATTTTAATTGTTTAACTAAACTTTTCCAAATTACAAATATGAAATCCTTGCTAAGGAAAAGCATAAAGTGCAGTCGGAAAGTTAATTTCCTCGATTATGTAAATCTCTATAAAAGCATAAGAAGGTATAGTAATAAATCAAATGATAATTATGCTATGTTCAAAAGAAATTGGATAGTTATAGGTCATAATAAATGTTTTAAAGCCAAATAAATTTAAAACGAAAAGACGACTCATTTTCTTAATGCGCTATTGATCAAATACAGGAGTTTTTATAAAACAAAAATAAGTTAAGTACCAAAGATATTTTGTAGGTATATTTTAAGGAAATTTCGTGCTGTTAAAAGATTTATAATTCAGGAACAAAAACAGGATGTCGCCTAGCTACCACAACTTGCCGCTCAGGGCAGTGTTTCTCAACCATTTCGTGAGTTGTAAGACTTCAAACCACGAAACAGCAGCAGGCAGCAAGTAAATTATCGCAAACTTTGGCGGCTAATTTTCGTGCGCTCTATTTGTGTTTAGCTGAAACGACTACATCGGCCTTTTCACGGATGTGATTTATGCCGAAAAATATGTAACATTCTGTACAGCTGGGCATGTAACTGCCCAGAAATGCGTGCCTCAAAACCGCTGACGTAATGGAAAAATAGTAAGGAGGCTGCGGCGACGTGTACCAGCGGACCAAAGAGTTCGGCCGCATGACCAACCGGTTGACTCGCGGGCTGATGTCCATTAATTTCAATTGCCGGCTGTGATTTATAGCTCGCTATTTTCTGGGTATATTTATGAGCAGATTTCACATGGCATGCTGTCGATGGACCTATTCTCAATTCGCAGTCGATGCACATTTCTAATGATTTCTGGTTACATAAGCCATGGGAACCCAAACCCGGACCCAGACCCGAACCCGAACCCGGCCCCGAAGTTCGAGAGCGGCGCTTGGCCGCGGAATTATTCCAGGGGGCCACCGTTGCCTTGGCTGGGACTCAATTAGTGCAGCATGCCGCTTTCTTGTCAATTAATTTAATTATGCGATCATTTGAGTGATATTTCATGCTTAAATCGACATGGGATACTTGGTTCACCGGCTAAAAAATGTATAACTTAACGCGACCGTTCCCGGCCCGCCCGGTGATTGATGATGCTTTCCTAGATGTAGGAGGCATATCTGGTCTTGCGTGAAAGCGCCTCCCCGTTAATGGCTTCAATGGACCACTCGGCGCTCTTCCTAGTTCGCGGGATCGAACGTGCTCGCGAGATCTTTCCCTTCATTACCATGCAATTAACATAAAGCTCCAAATACCTGTCATACCTGAGACGTTGCTCGCATGAGGAAATTCATAACATGAGAAACGTTTCGACGAGCTTGTTAGGTCCGCGACGACGTCTGGAAACCGGAGCAAAAAATCTGCAGTTGAGTGCATGCAACGTCTCAAGGTAGAAGACTTCCGCTGGAAGACAAAGTCCATCCGTTATTTCACACCTCATTGTGTGAAATTCTAAAGAAAGAAAAGATGTGCAGCAGAACGTGCAAAAACTTCCAAAGGGCCGATGCGAGTCCAGCAGAGCTCGAAAAAAAGGAACGATTTCCACGTCAGGGGGCGAAATCCAGCGCAACTAGGACCTTAAACTGCCTCTCCAGCAGTGTCTCAAGGAATCGCACTTGCACACAGATCTGTCCCTGAATCCAAACTTTTTTCTCTCGATTTCTTGTGCGTTCAAGACGGTGGCGATTATCTTCGGTGCTCCTTTTAATAATGCCTTGATTTTGCTCCTGAAACGCGGACTGGTCTTTCTCATGAGTTTTCTATTTCGACCTGAAATTCAATTTGAGTCCTTTTAACTTGATGTCGACCTCAGTTTGATATCAAAAAATAGATTCAGTTGAGAGGCAGTAAGTACAATAAAAGTAGTTTAGGAACCCACTTTGCAAGAATATATGTGGCTACTATGCATATGAAAGGTCTAAGGCAAAATTAAACATTATCGTACTTGACGCATAGCTATAATATCTTTTAATTACACTATAGTTAACAAATTCAAAAATTATTACAGGCACCTATTTCAAAAAATGATAGGTTATTTCTGAACGTACATTAGAATTGTAATGTAATATAACATTTAAAAAAAATTAGATTGAAATTTGAAGCATTAAGATTTTTTTCGAAAAATTTATTTATTTTTAATACTTTTAACTTTCAGAATTTTAGAATTAATGTTTAGAGCATTTCGAAAATTTCAGTTTATATATATGTATAGAAACATAAAATTTTAAGGATAACTATGTTCTTGGAAATATTTGAGTTTTTTTCTCGACTGTGTGTGTAATAGCGTATCTCTGGGTGTAGGTACTCAATTCGTCATTTGGCTTAAAAATTAAAACACATTGAGGACTTTTAACCGACTTTTGAAAGAAGGTTACCAAAATGGCCATTTTCGACTAAAGGTGTGTCGATCAAGAAATAAACTAGAATACTAACTAACACATTATGGTGGATTGAAAATTTTATATAAATGACCAACTATATTGTTATTAAAATTTAGATATGTTGATGGAAAAGTTATTTATGTACATCTGAGAAGATTTAGAAATTTAAAATTTAAACAAAAATAAATAATTATGACAAGGAGCAGACATTATCCAATTCCTTAGCGATTCTGATGTAACTCAGTTCAAGGCTGCTTTTAAATTTAAAAAGTGTCTCTCAAAAATGTTATACCTGCAGGGATGAAGTATTCCAAAAAGAGGACCGCGAAACAGATCCAGAGACAAGTTAAGTTTCCGAATTCCCAAAAATCCCAATCTGCCACAAGTGCATTCCTTCGTCTGCATGTGATTAAACGGCCATTTCACTTTCGTTTTCTCCCGAGTCCGAAATTCATGTTCGGATGTTTAATTTGATTTTTTGTGGTTCCGATTTCACGAAGATTTATTCCCTCTTTCTGGCCTACAAATTGTTCCTTGGTGGATGGCTCGCCTATCCCACAAGTTCTAAATCCAACAGAATTCCCGACTCTGGATCATAATTCATTCACGAATGGCTCGGGCTGGGAGTAATTTACGAAACTTAGGTGAGCCGAACCCGATCCTCAATAATCTCTGGTTTGGTACCTCCATTCCCGATTCCCGGCGGTGGTGTTGGTGATGTTTGTTTTCCCTCACTTTTAACGGGGTATCATGTTACTGTCGCCGCTGGACCGGATTATGCGTAGTTTCTTATACTCATTCTCAGCTTTTCTAGGGTTATGCGGCCGCCTCGCGCGCAGCGGCTATGGTCCATTTGTTATGGTCAGTTTCTCGGTTTCACTGCTTTCCTCCTTAGCGTCATCGAACTTGAACCCGGCTCAAAGACCATAAACTTGAGATTTTTCGTTCATTCGCTCTGAATTTGTTCTTCGTTTTCGTCTTATGCGCGCCGATGCTACCACGCTGCAACTTAGTGACACCTCCGAAGGTGGCTGGATAGTTTATTTTCAGGCACTAAATGTCGATTGGTAACATTTTTAATTATGCAGTTAAACATAGCATAATCAATACTCTAAGCTTCTTAAATGTATTTTTCCTTGCTCACATCCTGCCGGCGAATCCGTGCGTAAATTCAGCGAATTACCAGGAAACCACGGCGATTTGTTATTGAGCCGGGTAATTTTTTGGTATACGTTACGGTCACATGTCCGAGGGCCAACAATAAAATAGTGTTAAAGAAGTTGTTAGAATGCCCGGGACTGACCAGACCGGCTCTCGACGGTTATTGTCGAACTGGGACCGCCGATACCCACACATGCGGATAGAATGACTGACTCTGGAGATGCGTGGAAACTTTGTCAACGTCCAGTGGATGCCAACTATTCGTTAGAATTTTTCCAAGTCCAGACCTGAGCTACATAGGATCGGGATAGACTCGGGATATGCTCGGGATGGGCTCGGGATAGGCTGTCCAGTGCGCGACCCCAGCCAAAACAGATTCGCGAGAGGGGGCTAGCGTGGCCGCGAATATCGGGGGACAGCATAACAAAATAAAAAGAAACATTTTTCGCCACTTGCTGCATTCTTAGCGGCGGAATATGTAAATAAAAAGGGAAAATTATAAATAAGAACCGCGCTCGGGAGAATTCACTTTGTCTAGTGTCAGGTAAGACATTAAAACAATTTTTGCCTCTTCGCGCCTTCGTCTTATCTCCGTTCCCGGCCAGCAGCTAAGGAAGACATTAGCGAGAGGATAGAATCTTCGGGAAGCCAGGATAGCGATAGACTGTCACGGAAGCGCGCGAGTTGCTTAATTTGCCCGCGCATCCGCTGGCCGCTAGACTGAGCAGTCGAGTTATTTAGGGGAGTGGTATTCGGCCGGGTTGGATATCTCTGAAATTTATGATCTTCAACCACTCAAGTTTTCGCTTTTAACGAGCGGAGTGTGATTTTTCTTAATTAGTTTTGGATGTCGCGCTTATCAATTTATTGGATACTCTTGCCTCGCCTGTGACCATTTATTTAAATTGCACACTTCAATACACGTTCGCGTCGCTAGTATTAGAGTGGGTGGACAATACCTGTGTGCGATCCTCTCTACCCACGAAATCTGTGTTAGACTTTGCATGGATTCATTTTGCATTTAAAAACTGGATTTCGAAAATACGAACATTATCAGCTATGTATAAAAAATTATATTCGCATCGTTAACCCTTTCGTCTGCAATGAGTATGCACGTTGCCATTTCAATGTAAATTAATGTCATGTGGCTTTGGAAAAAACCCGCAGGTACTAAGAAAATGGTAACTACAAATTTTGCAACTTGCCAAGGGTCCAAAAAATGCACTTAAAATGTACCCGCGCTGCCGCACAAGGCCTTGTCTCAACAAAATACATGCCAGGTATGGGGAAAAAAATAACTAACGATTTGCTTAATTTTATACTCATTTTAATTATCATCATTAATTTAAAAGTAGCGCTGGGAACATTTCTGAATACACTTAAAACATGGTATTAATAGATATGAAAATAATATTCTTCGAATACAATCAAGAATAATTTTGGAAATAGTTCTTCTAATAATTATTTCAAAATGTATATGGGGTCTACTAAAATGGAACTGAAATATTTTATATATTAGTATGTCAGTGCTTTAAAATTATTTTTTCTAAATGCTAGTTTTTGAGTGAAATACATGCATACATTTTACTAAGCCTTAATGGTAAAATGATCCTCTCTAAACACTTAGTTATATTTTATCTATCATAATGTATTATATTACAAATAGCACGATGTTTATAAGTATTTATTCGGTATATGCTTAGTAATCCAAGATAAATTGAAAACCCGAATTGCCTTCAAAGGAAACACATATTTTGTATCAAATCATAATTTCATAACTACGCATACAGTACAAAATATCGTCCGTGTCTCATCTCAGGAATAATAAATTACCCTTATTAAAGACGTCATTGAGCACCTACTTTTACTTTCCAAAACTAAGAGATGATAAATGCCGCTGAATAGAAGAGTAGGGTCTACTAATTCAGCAGGTGCCACAAATCTTCCTCAGAAATAAGCGTGAGTAATTAAAAATGTTTTTCGTTGGTGAAATTTTATTACCGTGGCATAATCTATCCGTCGTGCTAATTAACCATGTCGTGAAATAAAAGTTTCTGGCTTCGTCCAAGAAGCCCGGCGAATGTGGAAGATAAGTAAAGCGCATTTTTAGCGTTTGAAAAGCTCGACGAGACGTCTTCAAATAAACAGGGACGTCATATTTGCAACTGACAAAAGGTTGGCTAGATTAATTAACCAGTTCGTCATGGTTAGTGAGAGGAATTGGCAAACCAACTGGGTTTTTACGACATTCGCGCTCCAAAGTTACTAGTTTAGAGCCAGTTTGTGCATGGTGGTGGCACTATTAAAGCATTTTTTCCTAAATTTCGCAATGTAATTAATGCCGCTGATTAGATGCAACAAAGATAAGCTCTGGCACCTTTACACTTGTTTTCGTGTATGTTTCCGCTCCTTTTTTCGTCGCAATGGCCAACCTTCAGATCTGTGCCACTTGTGAGATAATTCTCCTCTGTAATTTCGCTTGACAAGCTGCCTGCCATCTGAGTGACTCGATGATTTGATATTTCGGGAAATGATTTTTTTCTATTTTTTGGCATGAAGAATTTAGGTCACCCTATGTTGTTCTTAATTGGCAAAGTGTGGGAAAATTGTTTGAGTAGGTTTTGATAAAGCTGATCTTAAAATTTCAACGCACCTATACTATGGTTAGCACTGACTACCTACACGTTTTATTTTTCCTGTATATTTTTCAAGTTTTAACTTGGTAACGTTTAAACTATTTTGTAACGATCTTTTTTGCAATAATTTTATTATCGCTTAAAGACATTTTATTACCGAAGTTATAATGTCTTCAGGCTATAGTTCGAAGGTTTCTCGTGATCACTTAGATTCCATTTACGATTTAAATACATTTATTAGTCTCTACCATTATTTCGATATTATAGGTCGATTACGAAGAATTAAATCATTAACTTCTCAATTACCGAACTGCGGGAATGTGTCCTTTATACTTATCTTCTAAAAAATATAATTTGAAAATATAAAAAGTTTGTTCCCAAAATATTATTGTATAATGAGTTTTTTAAAGACACCTCTTTAATTTTATATCACACATAAAAATGGTAGTAATATATTCTTTCTAGTCCTTTATATAAAATATTATAACAACTTTTTCATAAATCGCTGCACCAACTTTTAACTAAATGTTGTGCTCCAACGTCATTAAGGTCTCTTTGGACTTAATTGCATACAAATGAGGGTCGCAAATTATGCAAAATTGTAGCTTATACTCCTAGTTATAAAAATAAAATTTACTTTGAATGATGTCCAAGCACAGGTATTAATTGAAACCCCCAAAATAACAAAAGTTGGACCCTCCATTCAGCGGAAGACACGCAACAGGCGCATCTGACTTATCCCCCTCAAAGGCATATTTAGCATAACTCTAGATAATATTTTTATGCACTGCCATGCTATTTAGGGCTCCGGTGGAGCGGGGCCCTTCCCTGCACTTTGCACGTATGAAAATGTGCAGCAGGCCGGGGCATTTTATGCTGGGGTCCAAGCGAGACGCATGCTTCAAGCAAGTGGAAAAGTGGACGAGATCAAGTCAAGACCGCGCAAGAAAAAGACGAGGGCAACCTCCTTATGCTCGGCGAGCCGCGAAAGACCTCTCGATCTGACGGAGGCAGCGGCCAGAATGCAGCCGCGAACGCTGCGTTGAGCGGCGGCGGCCGGCCGCGACGTCCTCGAAGGGTTGAGTTAATAACCCATAATAGGCCTCTCCTCCGTTCCCAAGTGTAAACGAAAATTATTTATTTTTGATTTGGCGCAAAAGGAGCATCCGTTTCTTCCTACCACTGTCCGGGGCTCCTCGTTGCATAACTCCGAGCGGCCCTTCTGGGGCCCACCGGGCGACCGCAGGGAGCAGACGCCAGGCGCGGAGTCCCGCTCGCGGCCCTGGATGCTGCACGCGCTCCGGGACCGCCGCCGTGCATGTGAACCGGCCATCAGGCGGGAAGATGCGCGGAATTTATGTGCTCACTCCGGCGAATTAAATTTTCTGCTTTCTCGGACCAATGCCGGGTTTGGGTGATTGATGAAAATTATTGAATTTGCGGTGCGCTAGCGCTAGTGGGAGCCCTTTGTGGAATATGGCGGGGTGCCCCGCAAGGACTCCCGAGTCCCAGATCCAGGGTCCAGACGAATCACGTATGTGATCGGGTTCGGCTTATTGAAAGTTGACACGCACCCGACTTATCCGAGGACTGCAGTGGGTGTCCTTCCGCAGAATTTTATGTTTTCGACTCTTAGCTAAACTGACTTCTAGACTTCTAGTGCGTAGGCACATCGCATTTTTCGATTGATCTACGATTGTAAAGTATTAAACACCGCCTATGAGGATGCTCCATTCAGTATAGCGAAGTACTTAAAGTACCACCCAGAGTTCCACTTGCAAAATAAATCCTTTTCTTAACAATTCAGATATTCACATTCCAGGAAATTATTATAAGTATTAAGAATAGGCAACTGGCCATGGTTTAAGAGCGTCTCATTACATATTCACTACATACATATTATTCCTTTTAAGGAGTAGTTAACTTTATTCCTATGCACCTTTTTTTATCAGGATAAATAAATTACATTGGGAAGTATCTTAACCATTCCATTTTAAATATTCTTGAAAATCTCGTAAGTTGTTTATAAAAATAAACAACTTAATTCTGGAGTTGAAATTATTAAAGTGTTATATTTAATCGTTCCTTATCTTCATTTCTGAATCCCGACAGTTGAAGCAGTAACAATAAATCCCACCGAATTATTTATCTCTATTTATTCCTTTTACTTATAAGCCCTTTAAACAAACCAAATTTACGAACGATATTGAACATCTAACGTGTATAGCTGCATGTTAAGAACACAATGCTTTAATTATATCTTTTCGAACTTTAAATATGTGTCCTTCATCAACCGGAACATAATGCTGTTGAGATCCGATTTCTGAACTGGAAGATTCAATGAAATTACCCAATTGTAATTTTTAATAATTTATCTACCACCCCCTCTATAATCGTACCTTTTTCCTGCCTAGGTAATAAACGCTATTCTTATTTTTCATAACATTATAATATTTTAAGGCAGTTCTATTTAAAAACACAAATGTATTTACAAATTGTTCTACTTGTTTCGATTTTTTTTACAAAGACAATTGATACCCAGGTTGTAGTCAAATTACATTAAAGTTTTTTACAGTAATAAAATTAGAAAATACTTAAGGCCGGTTTTTCAAAAGACTTATAGTTTTATTTTTAAAATTAAAAATAAATTGAGTAATCAATCTACTAAAAATTCAGTCGTTGATTACAGTTTCTGCTGAATTTTGTTTCAAAGACAGTCAAATGTTGATCGACCACCAGAATAATTTTTCTTAGTTTTGTTAAGAAAGTAATGTTTAATAAGTTTGAATCTTAAATTTTTTTTTATACAATGGCAACATTGTTTTTTTTCGAATACAGGAACATATTCCAAATTTGTTGCCTGAGTACTCCGCCGATAGTGAAATTGCAACAATTTATTTTTATTACATATTATCTTAAGGAGACTAAAAACTATCCTTTAACTTTGTACACTTTATGACCTCAAAAGTATTATTTATGATCCACTTACACGGAACTTTAATTTAATGTAGATAGAGATTATATAAATCAGGCTATAATAAAAATCCCTTAAAGTCTCCCAGAAATTTCTGAAGAAACATGAATATTCGTTGAAATCCAACTTTATCAGTCAATAAACTTTCTTATATTCGTAATTGCAAGATGAAAATTTTTTGCTGAAATAAGGCCCGCCCAGCTATAAGCAAAATTATATCATTAACCTTGGTATGTATGCATGTATTGATTGGTTTTATTTACATTATGTTGACACCTTCGAGTTTCAAATTATAGTTCAGCGGACTGTTATGTATACAAGAAGAAGTCAGATAATAAGAGACTTGATAAGACATCAATTTGACATGTAATATCAAGTTTCGTTCTCCATCGCAAATTCAAAAACGATACTTTGTTATTAGCCGGAGTCGTTTTGTGAATGC
Source organism: Tolmerus cingulatus (assembly GCA_959613345.1). Taxonomy (NCBI): domain Eukaryota; kingdom Metazoa; phylum Arthropoda; class Insecta; order Diptera; family Asilidae; genus Tolmerus; species Tolmerus cingulatus. The sequence goes on from OY390708.1 coordinate 7,056,037, forward strand.
TGCCCGCCAAAATATGAGCGTATTTAAAATGAGAAAAAAAATGAAAAATATGGCAATATTAGGGAAAGTTTTAAAAAAATGCCAAGACAAGCGTCCGGTCGTAATAAAACAGGAACGGGCTGATGGCACTTAGCGATATTGTTTGTAACAAGCGGCTTAGCATAGCCCGTCTTGCCCGGGGGTTCGCGGAATTTGCAAAATATTGCTGATCGTAACCTTACTTGGAAGTTGGACATTATCTGACCGGATAAACATCAACGTAATAACAATAATGAAGATAATGATGGATTTGATCGGTACTTTCCTGCAAGAGCGATATATGATAAATGTTGAAAACAAGGTACAGGTGCAGTATCCATGTCAACTGCACTATGCCGATGGTGATTACAGATATTATTTTCGCGGAAAATAGTGCAAAGTTGTCGGACACAAGAAAAAAGGGGTGGAGACCTCAAAATGGCTCCTGACGCGACCATTTTTCATACTCATCTTATATAGATGCGGCCAAGAGCTGAAATACTGGATTCAGCACATCCGTTTGAAATTATGAATAAATTGTCTATGAGGTAAGTACCGTGTCCAATGGCTGCGCGCGTACGCCAAGCCCGCCACATCCCAGGCCTCTGCAATCAACTGAAAGACCAATCAAGAAGGTCGTATTTTGCATAGTTGTCAGGATGGCTGCTACCATCCGGTGCATAAATAAAACCGCGCTTGCCCATGCCAGGCCACGCTAATCACTGATTACCAGATAGATTGGTTCCAGGCGAGATCTCTATTTAATTGCTATCAAGCTATCAATCCACGATGTCAAACGTGGAGAATGACGGGCTTCCCGGCCGCATGCAAAATAGGCCTCAGGAGGGCACCGAAACCCATCATTTAGCAGGGCGCTGCGATCGTTTATTCCTCAATCCACTTGGCCGCGATCGCGCGATCCTCTTATCATCAGCAGCAAGTGAAAGAGGAGGAAGCGGCCAACAAGAAAAGAAAAGAAAAGGCGAGCCGCCGCGGTTTAAATTTCTCCGCAAGTGCAGTGCACTTTGATAGCGCTCCGGCGATCGTCCTCTCCCCAGGTAAATGTCAAGAGCATGCTCCGCCCTTTCAGAAGGCAAGTTCGGAGCGCGCCGCGATCACTTTGCGCTTAATGCACGTATGCAAGTGCGCGAACACCTCCAAGAATTCCCAGATGCAAATGGTCCATTCCGCGATCTTCGCGGGCCGGCACATAAAGGGCGCTCCGCTGGGACCCGCTTATGTAGGAAATGACATCGCTTGATCTATTTCAGCCACTCGTGGTGATCTTCTTTTCAGATGCTAAATAGCCGCTCCTTCACCGCGATCGCACATAAATTCTTCCGTTTAGCGATGAAATCCGCGGAATCTCTCTATGGGAATTTAATGGTGCAGGCCGGGGCCGGCCTTCGGGCGAATAACTGAACGCCGGACCAGTGTCCATAACTCATGGGATCTACAATGGCCGGTGCGCGCACGTCTAATGAATTGTTTGATCGACCCCTCTGATGACTTCTTCGGCTCGCGGTGGACACCGGTCCTGTTAGGAGCCTGCCGCTGGACCGTTTCCGAAGAAATTGCACTTCGCGGAGCATATGAGCATCTCAAATTCCTATGCATGCTAGTTTCTGGGCCGTCGGCGGCCTTCGGGCAGTGGCTTTCTTCTGCGCAGCATAATCTCTCTATTTACCGGTGGGTGTACTCCGCTCGCTGCGCAGCATCCCAAGACAAAGAGACCTGTTCAAATGGGGCTTTAATGCGATCTAATGGGGGAACGTTATGCTGGTTTCAATAAGGAGGTAGCGGGTCCATTTTATGTCTTTCAGTTGGGTTTAACACCAACACTCACTAAGTGAGCTCATTAGAAAAGAAGGTATTCATTAAGATTTAGATATCCACTTTTTAATTCTACTATCGATTTATCATATTACTATAACATAAAAATCATTGATACCACAAGAATTTTATAATTATAGCTAAATTATAAATTCCATAAAATTTCAGCAAAATTATTTTGTAAAACTTGGTTTTACGTTTATTAAAATGTATCACCATTCATATTACAATACAATTATTTAAATTATAGTTTGCTCAATAAGTAGCAGAATTAATCTGTCGCAAAATGTGCGTTTTATCTACATAGATAATGCGTAAATATCTTACATAATTTGTTCAAGAAATACTATATGTGTCACAACCGTTTAAATTTATTATTGCAGCTAGGAAAAAAACGCGGATGTCTTCTTCGAGTAAAAATCAATATTTGCTTATGTTTTATTTAAATTATTTTTACCTTTCACTTATGAATTGAGTTGTGTAGATCGTCTTCACTAATAAAATTTAACATTCTCCAAAGTAGTTTTTGATTAATATGATGCCTAACTTCGCTATTGTTGTCAATTTTTTTAAAACAATCGATTGATCTGTAATAAAAAATATATTTATGGGTATTGAAAACTAAATTATTACTCGGCACTTAAACCACATTTGAGTTTAATTAAGGTATTATAAATTTCAATAAACAAATAATTATATTCGGTTTGAAAAACAGCAAAGCCTTTAAATTTGTGGATAATATGATATATGTATGTGTTTGAACGAAGGTTCAAAGCTTAAATAAAATAAAATAAAATGGTGTTACAAAAATATTTATTACAAATTATATTTTTGTAGGTACTGCTACTTTTTTTAACATATGTAGCTGCATATTAATGAGATATTTATATTAGACATTTTAAATGAATGTGTAAAATTTTCATCTTAAACTTTTCTACTTTTGAACTCAAAAAATGTAGAGTAAACATAGCACATAGAAAAATTTAAAATAACTTCTTTAAAACAGATAATATAAAAAGTTTTATTAACTATGTACAATAAACATTAAGTGGTGATCCGATCAGTATAATAAGGCTTAATTTATTAAAGATAAATTTTCATTTTCAAATGTAGATTATAATTATAATGACTTTGTTTTATTCTAAGAATTCATTGCGCTATTATTGTTTGTAAAATAAAGTTTTGTGAAATAAGACAAGTTTTAAAATATAAGTTCGCTGTGTTGAGCTAATTTCAATAATTCGAAATTGCTTTACCTCCTACTCATATTTACAGTTAACACTGAATTATTTGCACAATAATTCAAAAGTTTTAAGGACAAACGACAAGACCAGGAAATGGAGACTGCGATGGAAGAAAAATACACAATGTTTAAAAAAGTAGAGTAAAATCGGTTACCACCCGCTACGTTCACATTTGGTATGGCAATTGATAAAAAGTCGTGAATGGAACAAACCACGAAAACAAATCGTTAACAATTTTGCTCCGCGGCATGCCAACATCCAGAAGTCAGACAGGATGTACATCATTTTCCTTCAAGCGGACAGGACGTATAAAATAACACTCTTCTGCGCGCAGCGGGAGGCTCATTCTTACGAAAAGTTTCTCACAAAAATCCCGTCGGCAATTGAATTTTTGATACCCAGGGAGAAGAGGTGCAAATTTTTCGTACCTTCAAAAAATTGGCAAATAAGACAAGCACAAAAACAAAGGCAGAGCTCAGTGGCAGTGGCTGAACCCGGTCCCGGGTATGCGGCCGGCGCGGCGAAGCAGCCACTGTCGCCAACCCCAAATTTGAAGATGGCTGGTTACCATATCAAAAATGGCGCAATGTGACCACACCGCAGGGACTCGGCCGGTAATTCCCGGTAATAGACTCCTGTAGTGCTGAAGGTGACAAAAATTTAATACCCTCCTTTAATCGAAACCATATTGAAATTTGATGACCTGCTTCCCGGGACTTGACAAAATACAAAATTTAACGAGAACCCCGTCCAGACATCACATCCCATATTTACGCCGGAGTAGCTCCGGTTAACTGGTGAGCGTTTAATCGGCTCGGCTACCATTGTTGTTGCTGGATTTGTCTTTCATACCTTCTTCTTTTGTAAAATGGTTGTCACAACACTGGCGAACACAATTTTTGCATATAATGTAGGAGCCTCGACGGAAGACGGACAGCGGCGCAAAAAAAAGTGAGGACCAAGTGAGTGGTCGTGCCGGAGACTGAGGTAGCCAACAGCCAGAGTGCAGGTTGATATCGAGGCGACCCGTCTTCGATCGACCAACCCAGAGGCTGGCCAGACCCGAGTCAAGACTGAAGACGCGGCCAAGAAGAAATTATTTCCAGTAGTTGATTACAAGCGTATGATTATGGTACGTACACATGTAAGAACAACCCGACCCCAACTCCAAGATGAAGAGCCCGAGTAAATCCGTCTAAGAACGCGGTATCAAAGCGGCTCGCTGTCGAGCCAGAAGGCGAGGAACGGAGGAGATAATTATCACCAGTTGCCACCGCCCCATTTCTGTTCTACGCTCCTCGAGACCTCGCCGGCGACTTTACGCGCCGATTCTTCGGATTCGCCTCGTCTTCCCGCTTCGCGAAGATCCCGGCGTCGTCGCCGTCGCGTTCCAGGGCGAAGCGACAGATGTTCCACACGCTCTAGTTCTCTTCTTCGCCGCGGAGGCCGAGCGCTGCGGTCGCTTCGCAATGCCAGCGAACGCTCTGGGGCCAGGAAAGTCGACGGCGAAGAAGCCGAGGCCGACTTTCGTGACGAAAGCAGGGAAGAATCACTTGCACTCGAGATCGCCGATCTCTCTTCGTTTTTTCGCCCAGCCTCGTCTTATGATCAATGTCTTTTGGGAGGTGTTCCGTGTAATTTGAGGATGTCTCCGATCTATTGAAGAGAGCAATCGCGGCGATCTTCGCCTTTTCTTTTTCGCCCGGTTTCGGTTCGTCTCTCACTGTTTTTGCCACTGATCTTAGCTGATGTGTTCTTCTTCACTTGAGTGACTTTCATGTCCGTTACAGTGACGATTCAATTGTTTTTTTCACCTCTCGCAGTGTTTGTGGAAGGGGGTGGTTACTTTGTCACAACTGACCGGAGGAAGAACCATCTTTTTCTCAATGCCTCTTACTTTGTATGCAATTTACTTTCTTTTTTACTGAAGCGTTTATAAGTGTAAGTTAAAAAAGTCAAAAGGGTTAAATTAAAATACATAAATGTTGTTTTATTTAAAGGTCTACTAAACTTTATTATTTATAGTTTAGACGTTAAAATTAAACTCAAAAACTGTCTACGTATTGTAATTAATCCTTTTACGTTTCTTTATAGTTTCAAGAAATACTTTTGAATTTTGAAATATTCAGAACAGTTTTGTTGACAATAATTTCCATAAAAGATTCGCAGAAGATCTTCATTTGTATTTTGTTATTTAATATAGCCCAACATAAATTCTCAAAGAAACTGTACACAAACATCCGTCATGAATTTCGAAATCGAAATAAAATGAATAAAAAAAAACAATCTAATCGAACAGTAATATATTGCAAAATTTGGCACATTTTTACATAAAATAATTGATGAATGATATCTAACGATTGTTAAATGTTGCAGATAAATTTTGAAGTGTTTTTAATTGAAGGGTTTTTAAATACAAGTTCAAATTTCCTCGTTGGGTAGAGTTGAAAATATATTAATTAAAGCTTATTGATAATCCTTATTTACATACAAGTTTAGCAAATATTAGAAATAACAATATATGAAATATAAAGTTCTTGGGGTCTGGGGTCTGCGCAGCTTATTCAGTATAGATTCATGAAATGTAAAGAAAAAACTAATTTAGTGAATCAAAATTGAAGTACATATATTTTCATTTATACTTATATTTTTATTATTATACATATTAATTTCTAAACTTTTTACAAGTTTTGCTGTATATGTATATTCTCAAATTGTCTGAAATAAAATTGTACAACATTTTTCTGCCGCTGAATTATGGGGGCCTTAAAATGGGTACAGCATCTTCTCTAAGATCGAAAAAATTGTAAACAGAGATTCGTAAGCAAATTTTTCCATTTAGATACGGCATAAAGTTGTGTTGCTCGAACAGAGAAAGCATGTAACCCGGTTAAAAAAGCAATACTGTACTTCCGTGTCGAAAGGGTAAAGCAGGTCGTAGAAAAATTTCATTGAGGGAATAAATTTGTAAAGTACCAAATCTCCTCTAAATTCTTTCTCAGAGTTTTTACTTATCGACTGTTCACATCGCGCAGAAAAAAGACTAAGAAATGGATGCTCATTCCCAAAAATTTCACACTTGAAAACGAACCCCGAAAAGTGTCAACTCATCGACGGATTTGAAGCGCGTTACTGCCGCTCGGGAACCAGGTAGTTCTTGAATTATCGCGGATCGGTTCCACTTGAAGCAACAGCCGACGCGCTGCGCCCTCTACGCATATGTTACATGCAGCTCGGAGTCGGGCGTCGGGTGCTTTATCAAGCCGCGCCGAACATCTTTGGTAAAGATCGAATCATGCACGTGAAATGAGATCATTCAGCGCTAACCAGCCCACAAACGGCGCTAAAGTGCATATTTCTCCGGACGCGAACCGCGGCCGTCTTTCGCGCTCGCGGTCCAGCCCCAGCCCAGCATCCGCAGATTTTTCTAGCACGGTCCGGTCCGCCTCGGCCGCGCTCAATGCCGATAACAAATAAACACATGTAGACACGGAGTGCGCACTCGGCCCCGGATGAAGTGAGCACTCAACAAGAAGATTTTGATCGGGCTCGTGGTAAGCGTATCAATCTTGTGCCGCGGTGCTAGCCAAATCGATCCGAAATATTAATCAGACAGTAAAATATGCCCCGGGACCCCCATGTTTGAGTAGAAACGATTAAGACTCCGCGGGGCGTTCCAGTGACCGATGTTCGTAAAACCGCGGTGTAGCAGTTGGGCACATCTCTCCAGCATCTAAGTCGCGGCCGCGACCATTAACTAGTTTGAGTCATAGCAGTTCAATTGGAAAATATTTGGGTAATTTGATCTCAGGAAAATTTGTTAGATTTCGAACTGCTTACAAATGACGCTCGTTTTGGAAATTTGTTGATATTATTCACAGAATTTATAGTGCCGTTATTCAACGGATTTGCATTGGTTAGATTGGCAAAATGGATTCAGATCATGCCACAGACAGGTAACACATATTTACCTTAAAAAACAAATTGTTAAAAATTATATTTATATGTGAATTTCATTAACATCAAACTGTCAAGAAAAACTCTAATCCAATTTTATATGCCAGCTCAAAAATTGAGAGTAATAATACTAGAACTACCAGCGCGTATGCTTATAATTTCAATAATTTTCATTAGGTTATTTAAATGAAAAAATACTATCTCGTAATATTGAATCTAAACAAATGTTTACATAAATCTTAACAGGTCCCTTTAAAACATATAAACCATTCAAGAAAGAAATTGAGAAACAGTCAATTTGACGGGACTTGGTAGTTATAGAAAGTGTTAAAATAAACCACTAAATTTTACATTTCCGTATGACAATCGAAAATGAAATTTATAAAATCTCTTCTACGAAATAATTACTAAGAATGTGTACAAATTTTTTAATCATCTGTAATAAAAAGAACCATTGAGATTTATAGTGGCATAAGTCAACGATTTTAAAGAAGTAAGTGAAGACTAAAATCATATCCCTTATCCAAAACCCTATAAAGATACCATATTTATATTAACAATTGACTTACGCCATTCTGATTCTGAACGGCTGAGTTCATAGTAACAAATTACATAAAAATAAAATTCAGTTTTAACTAACTTTGTAACTGACAAAATTCCAGTTTTCTGTAAATGGAAATACTATATTAAGTTTTCGTATAATTGAACAATTACAATTATGCAGCTTAAAATAATAATTTAATGCAATAGTAATTTAGAAAAACTTTAATCAATCAAATCAAACCCTAAACCTATAACGCTCAATTTATAACGTGTCTACAATTTGTAGTTATGCTAATTTATTTTGAAGATATAAAATTAAGCCGAAAAATAAAGCAAGAAAATGCATTATTATTTAACTTTTATCAATACCCAATCGACATCAGATTACCTAACTCTTCCTCCGCCGAGTATTTATTTTAGAACTTTTGGCAGGTACCAAAAACCTTGAGGTGACCGGTTATCGAAAACGTTCGATCAAAACACGCCTATTTCTTACACCGGATATAAGGCCAGGGTTGATGGGAGGCGTTCTTATGCTGCGCCAAATTATTCAGAGTGCGCTATCCGAACTGGGATTGCATTTGAACCTCTTCCGGCGACAAGTCCTGCCGCAATAAGAAATGACCGCGTCGGGATCGTCGTGATCGGTCTAAGTGAATTCTATATTAACCTGCTTGCCGGCCCCGAAAGTTACTTTTCGAGAGGTCTCCATCGATTTTAGTGTCCACTTAATGGTTAGTCACGATTTGTACTTCCTTGGACCCATTCCTTCCTCTTATTTGTTTCTTGTGTGGCTTCGAGATAAATCTTCGACCGTGATCAATGACGCCGACTGCGAATGACTTTTAAATGATAAAACTGAAAGCACTCGTGGTGACATTAATTTTGGAATCGGAAAATCTTCAAGTATAAAACCTTTTATGAGGACATTAATGTATATTGAAGAGACTGACTTTTACGCAGCGCAGATCCAAAAGTACAAAAACAAAATAATATGGGAAAAAATTGCATTAATAAAATTATATCACTCGGTATTATAAAAGTACTATCCAGCATTAATGACGATTGCAAAACGTAAATTTTCTGAAATATATAAAAGGAATAAATGATAATGGTATAATATAAAGATGGGAATATTATGTATGTCAGTATATAAAAGCAAATTAAAGATGTAGAATATAATTTGAGCCTATAATAATAATAAATATATTAACAGAATTTAACAAAGGCAAACAATTTGTACTACGATTGTTATGTAGCAATAAAATACTCTCTCTCATCACAATAAATAATATATGATATAAGTAGTTTGAAAGTTTATGAATTCTAATTATGTTTCAAAATATAACCAAATTTTATAGTGAGTTTCAGACATGACAAAAGCCAACGTAATAGTATTTCAGATGCACAATATTTATTAATTAGAAATTGTATTTGTATTCTTTTCGTAATTCTGAACGCTCCCTTGAACAAAGCTATGTATGTATTTTAAGCAAAATGCTTTTAAAAAAGTAGTAACTACACAATGCTGTAGCATTTTTGTAAAATTTGACTAACAGAAATATTTATGATAAAGTAAAAGTCTTATATGATAAAAATATTATCATTATCAATTATCGTAGTGAATTTCGAAACATTTACGAATAGTCATAATACAATTTTTTACAGAGCTCTTGAGTTCAACTTCTAAAATACTGATAAAACAAAATAATACAGTAAATCCAGAGCATATGCAGAAAAGTATTATATACTACATTGAATGAAAAAATCATAAAGGGTAGATTCAAACGTTTTAAGTGTAATTAGAGAACTTTCAGGCACTAAAATAAAACTTTCATGAAATGTTACAACTACTTAAAGGTAACCACCGTAGAATAGGCTATTAAAGTCAATTTTTAAGTGACTTTTTTAGTGTACAGAATAATGGACGATAAATCAAAGTGATGTGTGCAAAGATCTTTGTCAATTAGCAGCGTTTAGTGGTGCAAAAAAATCACTGCTGGAATGGATTTCATATTGAGACATGTCAAGCTCGTTTTCAGTTGTGATTTTTCTTTTAGCCGACGATGATTTTTCTTCAATTTTCTTGTAGTTGAACACATCCACAAATCAACCAGAAAGTCGATCAGAGGAAGTTTACGCACAGATCGCGGCTGCATGTGTTAGAGAGTGCTTGAAATGCAATTTTGTGGGCGACTTCTATAAATCACTTCATTTAGTTTGGTTGCAAACAAATTTATTGATGTTGCACGCATCTCGAGAATTTAATACTCGGCGTGTGTTTCCTTACAGCTAAATGTTGCTATACGGTCTATCGGCGAGTAGGTACTTCATAGTCGACAGTGCGGTTTCGCTTTAGTTTTATTTATGCTGTCCAGCCTATGTTTACACATGCATAATGTCCTCTTTCTGAGCATTTACTGCATTTGTTCGTACCTCTGGCATGCATGCATCGTTATTTCGCACACGAGAAATGGTTCGTGTCGACTGACTTTCTGTTCTCAGCCGACTAGTCATTTTCTTAACCCTTTTTTTGCCATTTTACCAACAATTTGTAGTTCATTTCGCTTCAAGTGACAAAGGGGAAGGAAAACGAGAGTTATGGGTTTTTATGAGATTTTAATAAAAGAAGGAGTTGCGTTTAGTTTTCGGAAAACACATCAGAATAATGTCTGCCATCAATATTAACGTCTCTTATTGCCAGACGTTCTATTTCAGCGACGTGCAGAAAACGGTTCGAATGGGAAAAAATCCTTTCGAAATGACTTTGTTTATGACCACGTTGTAAGGTAGTCAGAATAATGTTTAACTTTCAATTAGGAAGTTTTTCACTATACGATGTGTAAAGGAAACGTACGTTAGCTTCAAAAATATGAGAAGATACCAACAATCCGAAACTTTTGCATGCATACATTAGCAAACACAATTCAATTCTTATAGAATATCGAAGAAACATTTAAACCATTTTATTACATATGTACATATGTAGTAGGTACTGCATTTATGCCCACTAAAACAAAATTTAAACTAAAAAATGATTTACGTTTCAACATTTTGTCAAATTCCATTTATATAGGTAGGGATGTACAAACATCGTTAGTTATGGCATATTTGGTAATGCATGCTATGAATGCGTGAAAGCTGAAAACGGTGGAGAATTAATACGCAGGCCTTGTCAGCTTTATGTAAATCGTGTCATATTAACCTTCAGAAAAAAAACCCTGTCCAAATATTCGGTAGCTCCCTGAGGCTCAGTTTTAGGTAATCGTGACATGTCAGTCATAAATCATTTAATTTCGCTTTCTTTTCAGTTGATGTTTGACATGATTATGGATGGAAAAAAATTGTCACTTTTTATAGGTCGCCACTGTGATGTATAGCTCTCAGCAATTCTTGTATAATTTTTATAACTTTTTCTGTAATATATTTTGGTATTTTCAAATTGTTAGCTTAGCTTCAAATTGCACAAAGTTTTGTAGCAAACTTTATCTTTTAAGTGGAATTTTGGTATGGTTGATAGAATACTTTATTTTTTTAATATAAATATATCAATACATATAATGGACATAATACCTTATAAGAATTTTTATCAAAAACGTTCTCTTTAAAGTACTTACTCTCAAATTAGTAATTTACCAGATTAAAATACCCAATTTTTCACAAAATATGATCAATTACGTCTATTGGCTTGTAACTCGTCGAACTATGAGACTGGACCCTACGTAATACAATAGCTTGACGTAGATATACGTTTTCCGTTTTCCGCTTGAATTAAGTTCGATTACTATAATAAATAAAATGGGATAACTGAGCCCGTAAGTAGTTGAAAAGGCAATTAAAGGCCCTCTCGGGCGTAGGTTTCAGCGAGGCCAGAAATATCACCTAATCCTATGCTAAAAAGTATGTAGTCGAAAGTAATTTGGAGCAAAGACTAATTCTGTGATCTATGGTCGAAGCCGTTGGACTGTAGGACCATTTGTTTAACAGCTTTTCCTCGAGTAAGCCTACTTTAGGATCTCGCATTACATTTCGTTACCTCGTCCACCATAAATGTAATTTGCGTCAATAAAGCCGGCCCCTAATCCGCACAACCGTGAAGTATTGCGCTCGACTCCATTATTTGACTTCAAAATTTATCTTCGTCCGGTACAAGGAAAATTGAGTAACATTTCGAACAAAATTTGTGTGCATGCTTTTACTTCAAAATTTATGGACAAATCGGTTAAATTGAAATTGAGCGAGTCTATCTGAAAACGGACGGATCGGGCGTGCCTGGCTTGATGACTCATTTTATAGATATACGATATCTATGCATTTGTTCCAGAAAATTATAATAATTTGTCTAAATATGTGGAATATGGCATCGTAATTTTAATTTGTAATGTTTTTACTGTAAATTTTTATAAGCGTTCTTATTTATGCTTCTGGTTCAGATGATGGCAAACATTTTCGAAATCATTTTATATTATACATATATGTATATGTATTCACGTTGCCATTAATCCTTGTACACAGGCTTAGAAAAACCTATATATCTTTAAAATCAGATTTACTCTATCTTTTCTTCTATCATCAAAATTTTTCTTCAAATTTACTTCATAAGCATTTTTATTAAAAACAAAAACAAGGAAAATATAAAATAAAATAAATATATCTTGTATACTATACATAAATTATTCCGATTCACTCGTTTGACATTTTCTTACGCAAATGTTCAACGCTTTTATCTGCAATGATTAATAGCTCAACAGATTTTACTTAAAACGATGTTTTAATGAGTTTCTTATCAACTCAAACTCCAAAGGTTTGGCAATATAAATAAGTTGCGATTTTCTTCTAAGACATTGAGTTTTCATTTTAAAGGTTAACAGTTGAATAGTTTTCGTACAACGTTTAGCAATGAAGGCTGTTTTAAGTTTTCTAGCAGTTTTTGCACTTGTCCTATCGTGCTCTGCTCAGAAAAAAACTGAAAATTTGAAACCTTTGAACACCAAAGAGTTGACCTCCGTTATAAGTAAATGTTTATTCTAGATACATAATGTTTAGATGATCAAGGATATATTTAATCCTTTTTTAGGGAATGTGTTGAACGCGTCAAATACAGTGGTTGGTGATGCTCGTAACCTCGCTTTTGTTGAACTTAGTAAGAATTCGGATATTATTTATATTGCATTTTATTTACAATTATATTTGCGTTTCTCAGACCCATGCAGCTTTTTGGCTTCCACGCTTAAAATTCACGAGTATGGATGTCGCGTTTTCTGTGCCGTTCTTGGAAGTACTGGCGGAAAGTGTAATGGCAGGCAATGCATGTGCAATTCGGTTTAGAAAATTTGTTGTTATATGTAATTATTTAAATACTGCAGTATATTAAATACATACATTACATTCAAAGCAAAGGAAAAATTAATATTTTTATTTTTGCAAGTAATAGTCATTACATTCGATATGCCCGTATTCATTTGTCACTTTCAGAAATGTCTGTAATTAATGAAATTTTTCCCAATTTAGAACATAATGGAAGGGTTGTAAGTAAAATTAGATTTCCGTGGTTAGAATATTTATATTTTAGGTTTTTAACGTTTTATCTAACTCAGAAAAATCGGATAGGCTTTTTGCAAAACAAATAGAGGAAAGAGAGAGTATATTTGAGATTTCAGACTGCCTTCATACGAGAAGAACTCGAATAATGATATCGTATGATCTCTGCAAGTATAGTTATGTACTTTAGTGGTGCAATTATTTTTGTTTTTTGTATGTGATGACATTGACTTGTTTAAATCAAAGGTCAATAATATCGATATCATTCATTGTTTGTTATTATGTTTTGATAGTATAAATGCCTGTGATTGTAGCAGCGTTAAAAAGCACTCTAAGTTTATTAATTCAATTTTCAATCAATAAGTTGGATACAAATTTAATTTTGGTATACTACTCTTAATAGTTGACACCACCTTTGATAGGTAAATAAAAATTAGCAACGCTGTGCACCGCCAACTTGCATTCGGAATCAACCGCACATTAAAACGATGCTCGGTGATGGAATTTAAGTCGGAGTTAACTCCAAGATCGATGAAAGACAGAAGTCATCTTCTGTTGTGCCACGACAACCGCAGCCAGCCTCCGCGAGGTGCAAGACACCAACTGAACGCACCCAGGTAATTATTGCGGGCTCCCGTACTGAGCAAATAAATTGATCTGTGGTTTACGCATTTATCACTTGAGGCTTCGCACGCCGCGAGCCCTCAGTTTGTTTGCTCATGTGAATAACGCTGATGGCTTTATGACAGCGAATTGTTTTGAATTGCGGCTTCTGGTTCCGCAGCGCGAAGAAAGTTACGAATGTTATGTAAATCATAAACGACTTTCCATGGGATTTTGAAACTTTAACTGGGAATTTTCATTAGGATCAAAAATTCTAATGATAGTATCGTCCCACAAAAACTGTACTAGTGCAACATCTTCCATTTGTCAGCATTATACCAAAGATTAATTCGTGCAGGAAGCGTTTGGTCGGAATTCTGACAAAATATCAATAAAAAACAATAAATCATATCTTGACCCCCTCTGCGCGCCGGCCTGACTACGCAGGGCTAGGAAATTGTTTAGGCATTCATCATCAACGCAAGATTCGGACTAGCTGCGTGCCTCAAGTAGCGTGAACCAACCTGGCTTAACCGCGACCAGTAGTAAAGGCAGAAGATTGAAATAGTTACTTCTTAAAGTAGTTACGTGGATAAAACAATGCGGTAGCCTTCCATGGTAGAAAAAATATAGTTGGCTCTACGGAAAAATTCTCTTTGCAGTCATGTGAACGTGCCTGCAACAAAAGGCAATTCTTGCAGACATTTTGGTACTTAGCATAAACACCTCCATCACCAGTGGCAGAGGCCCGGGAACTCCCACTGCACCTGGGCTTCCTGAAGTTGACTGGGATTAGGAAGTGGCTACTGCTTTGCTTTTCGCAGCAGACGAGAAAATGGAATCAGAAAAATGTAATTTTGCACTGGCACCTCGCGTCCAGACAAACTCTGTTCGATTTCTCACCTTATCTAGATGAACCTACCGCTTTTATTGTTGAACCCAGCGCGAGTCTAGACGGAGTTGAAGTCTTAGCGAGAAACACCCGACCGCCTTTGTTGACCAGTAACACATGACACGGGGCATTTAAGGCTGTAATTGGTTCTCGGTACAATAGTCAATTTGCATTTTTATTATGGAATAGAGGACTTTGTTCCCCTTTCAAATTTCAATACCAGAGGAGATTTTAAAGAGATTTTCAGTTTAACATTGATATATAAAACACTTACTTTAAGGTTATTTTTTGATATACATATACATATGTATATGTGCATATCTAAGTTCTTTTTGGATTGATACCTACATAAAATTTCAAGCAGATCTAATCGAAATTTGCTACAGGTAAGGCAGTCAATTTAAAAAATTATTACTTTTGCTACTACAAATCTGATAATATTTAATTATTAAGACAGAAACTTTAGTAACCATCACATTGACTAACGAAAAAATAACAAAAATCATAGGGACTATTTTGAAATCCGATTCAAGCTAACAAATATTGCCATTCAATTTCCCTTTCACATTGATTATCTACACTCATTACGAGATATTTACATGATTCAAACGATTATTTTTCACTCTTTTTCAGATTAAATGGAAACTATCACACTACATAAAAGTAATAAAGTAAGTAAAATGAAGTTAATTTCAATGTTTCGTCTTAAAGTCCAACTTTTATTTATAATGTAAAATTTCGAATATATACATACATATGTATATATTACTTTTTCATCGATACTGATCAAAATAGTAAAGCTTCTTAGAAATGTCTTGAGTTTAAATAAATTCATTTTTATGTTCATTTGATTAGTTTTTGAAGTGTAATTTTCCTGGTACATAAGAATTAATTTCAGCCATTTTGAAAGGAATTTTCTCACCAAATTCCGGAAGATGTTTTTTTAGAAAAGAAAACAAAAATTCACTTAAAAAAGATAATACAAAATACGTATAATGATACCATAGATATCAGCTAAATATTTAAAAATGTACAAAAAAAAAGAAATTTTGCGAAGTCGTACATGTGTATTGACCTTTAATTAGTAAGATGTAGAAATTGCAAAGGAACCAACTGAGTATTTTTCAATTGGAGATCGCTAAAATTATAATAATAGGTCAGCAAAAAGCGTGTCCTGCATAAAAACTAGCGATGGGCCGCGGAATCCGCGGAATGCTCGTTGGGGACAGTCGAAAAGTAATTTGCGATTTGGCTGAATGCATTAGCAGCGCACAGGCCTCTTTAGAATGCCTCAGGAAATCCGCAGACGCAGAGGAGAGGTCCGTGGTCCAGAGGAAGGGATGCTGCGGCATCTCGGCGGACCGCGGCGTCCATATACCGGTCCGGAAGCTTTCGAATGGCTGCTGGTCGCTGGTCAATCATTTCAGGTCTGTGCGCGGTGTTGAGATTTGTCCACCTTGGACAATAACAAAATGACAACGGGAGCGTACAGCTCGCAAAAACCTAAAAATCAGCAGCCAGCTTCAAAATTTTTTGATTTTTGTCATTTTTGGATACAATTTTGGTCCACCTTTCTTGAGTTCGTGAGGAGGGAACCCTCTTTGCTCTCTTTGGGGATCGCCTGGGTCTGCAATGTTGCACAATAACGCGGTCTGGTCCCGGTCCCGGTCCCAGTTCCCGGGTCCCGACTCTTCGCGCATCTTCGCAATGCGGCTGCACATTGGCTGCAACTGAATGTGGAACTGCACCGGCATTGGGGAATTAAAATGCACAAACTCGTCAAGATCTGGTTAGTCGTTTGAATATTCATGTCAGAAGCCACGTTTGGCGTTTTTCGAGAGTGCGTTTTTGCCGGCTCGTAACGGTCAGCAGGAAGAAAGAAGATACGCTCGCATTTTCCATGGTTCTGCAGAAATTTGACCAACTTTATAATTTTTGCTTTCGAAGTGGAATTCTCTCAAATTTTAAGATGAATTATGAGACGGTTTCGGTATCTAAAGACTGGTTAGAAGCTTAGCTGGCTGCGATCTAATGCGCCACGATCAGACGGGCAGAAATGTGCCGCTGGCATCTCGTCTTCGCGATCGTCCAAGGAATTTTGTGACGACAAATGCAGGAGGATGGGTAACAAGTCCGAAATATGTCAAATGAGACGCGTTTTGCTCCTTTTGATCGACTTAATTAATGGCTCGTATAGCATATTGATGAGGGCTCTTCTGATTTTGGATTTGGGCCTGGATTTTCTTTTAGGTGCACGAGCTGTAGGCACAGTGAGACGAGTATGCTACTGGGCCTACAATAAAAGGAAAAAGCGGAGGCCCAAGATGGTTTTACAAGGGATCCTCAGCGCTTTTTGATGCTTTCCTGTAAACTTTGCGAAAAGTACACGGGAATCGATCGCCAGGTAGTGCACTCGATCACTCCCTCTGGAGAATTTCCGCTGATAATTGCGGATGGATCGTCAGTGCCATTGGTGAGCTCGTCGACCGAATATTTTGGCATTTTAATCTGCATTTCTTGGCAGTTCGCTGGCCACGAGGAGCCTTTAAAGACCCTTGAGATGTTAATTACCTTGGCAATGGAAAACCGTCCAATAACTGCGCCCCGTCGATGAAAGGAGGAAATTTTTTAAATTTCTGCACGTTGTGTTATTGACAATTACGAATGCTGGAATTCGGGTACTTGCTCTTTAACTCCCGAGATTTTTCGCACAAAATATTTTAAAACTCCTTATTGTCATCCGCGTGCGGTTCGGGCAGTTTCTTGATTTTATGCAAAGCACGAGGAATGCGATTAATCAGGCTCAAAAATGCTAATGATTACCTAAAACAAGGCGAACAAGGTGAACCCACAAAAACGTTTATTATCTACCTACGTCTGAACTAAATTGAACTAAAGTGCGTACTGCATGTAAGCTAATTGGATATAATAAATAAACAGCAAATGAATAGCTTAAAAGCAATATTAGGTACCTACATCAATATTCAAGTATGTATTCCTATTTTAAATCGCCATAAATTGGGAATCTAGATTTTGTATTCACTAATTCTAAAGCATTTAATTTCTAGCAATGAATCCCTAGATCTAATATATACATATATGTATGACAAAGTGCTGTGCCTTTTAAACAACTACTACCTTTATTGTTCTCCACCAACTTATTTTAATTTTTTAAAGTTTCTGTAACGTTTTAAAGTCGCATTTCCATTTTTTAAATATTTTTTTTTCTGTAATTATTATAATTACAATTGTTCTTAATTTTATTTTAATAAGCATTACTGGTGCCTTTTTTGTCATTTTCGCAGTAAGCTTCGCCGAATTTAAATAATATACTTTGTTAAATTGCCTTGCAGTTCATTTACAAATGTGAACTGTTAAATACGGGTTATTATCTGATTAAACATTTAGCCTTAAAATACAAACAAAAGTATTAACATTTACCAAATTTCATGATAATAATTTCCATGTTTAATGATCGAAATATCAGCGAATGAAATCTAGCAATTAAGATTAGCAGAAGATATTATGATAACACACAACTCAAAGTTAATCGGAATTTTTCGAAAAGTACCATTATAACAAATATGCATAATCAAAGCCAAAACCTATCTCAACGATGGTAGTAGGAAAAACGTTGTTTTTATTCTTCACGTTCACAATGTTGCTCGATCCAGTGTTTCTTGATGTAAGAATACTTCAATTGTAACTCAAAATTAAACAATTTTCCTTTCAACAGCTTTTTAGTAATTCTATGAAACCCCTTGGACTCAAGTATCGTAGTAATCCTAAACGAGTAGCGAATTTGTCATTTTCGATTAAAGCGAGGGCCCGAAATGATTACGTTTTCAATTTGGAGGCAGATTTGTTGCAGCCACTGAGGAATTTCAGTGTAAAACACTTTTTTTGTAAATCAAAATCTGGAAGCATATATCTTTGTTTTTGGCAGGTTCGATTTGAAGTTCTTCGGTTTTATAATGGATACCGTCCTTTCATTCCCAACATAACCGAATATTTTTGTGAATTTATGTCGGGAAGGAAGAGTAGTCACATACTTCAAATTGCAGCGAAGCATCTGCGAAAAGTATCAACTTTTAACACAACTTGTCCTTACACGGTGAACTTAAAATACAAATTTTAAATGGGTACCTAATGTTTAAACCTCTTACCTAATTTCAGAAAAAAGTTATAATTCATGAGCTTCGGATGATGCCTGAGGCTTTTCCATCTTTGATTCCACAAGGAAAATATAAAATTCAAGCCACCATTAATGACGATACCGTGGTGGAGCCTTATGTTGCAACCTTTATGCTTTTTTTAGAGGTAACGGAAAACGTAATCAGAAGACTTAAACAGCATTAATGATACTTTTATATATCAAATAAATAAAATTAATAAATTTTTCGGTTTTTCTTGAATCAACACACATTTTTAATTTAGTTTAGATTACAAAATATATTTAGTTATTATATTACTTTCTTAGTAAATTACACATAACTTGATATTTAGAATTAATTTTTCCTGACACTTATTCCATAACGTTACAAAACGTCGCCAGGTACTTTTTATGCACAATCATAAATTGAAAACTTATATTAACGTTTATGGTACATGAGAACTTATCTACAAAAACAACAATTTGAATTTTTCGAATACAGAAATATACAAAATGATGTTTCAGTCCTGCAAGAAAGTAAGCCTGATGATTAGTTTTTTTTTAAAGAAACTTGTTTATTGGGATCCTTTAGATGTTGAACTTGACACTATAAGTATACATGCTTAGGTAACAAATATGGAAATCAGTTGAAAACTGGTTCAATTCAACTACCATTTCAATGAAATTTATTTTAAATGTTACAAAACGTTTTATTAATTTTTATTTTATTATTTTATAAAGCTACACCTGCACTGAATTAAAAGTGTTTACTATATGTAAGCTACTTGGAAACTAACAAATAAACATAAATAAAGAATAGCTTAAAAACAATATTAGGTACCTACATGACTTTTTTAGTCTGTATTCCTGTTTTAAATCAGCAAAAATTGGGAATCTAGATTTTTTATTTATTAATCCTATAGCACTCAAAGTCTGGCATTGAAACCCTAGTGCTAATTTTTTAGACAAAAGCGAAGTGTTTTTTAAACAACTACAGCCTTATATTCTCTCCCAACTTGTTTTCATTTTCTAAACTTTTTGTAACGTTTTCAAATCGCTTTTCCATTTTTGGAATATTATCTTTGTCTGATTTTATTATAATTACAATTGCTCAAGTTTTATTTTAATATGCATTACTGATGCCTTTTTTTCAATTTTTCATGATAGTAATTTCCATGTTTAATGATTGAAATATTAGAGATTGGAATCTGGCAATTAAGATTATCAGGCGATGTATAATAACACACAATTTAAAGTTAATTTCAATATTTCGAAAAGTACCATTATAACAAATTTGACTTTCCCAGCTTTTTAGTAATTTTATGAAACCCCTTGAACTAAAGTATCTTAGTAATCCTAAACGAGTAGCGAATTTGGTATTTTCAATGTAAGCGAGGGCTCGAAATGATTACGTTTTGAATTTGGAGGCTGATTTGCTGCAGGCACTAAGGAATTTCAGTGTAAGAAACTATTTTTTGAAAATTAAAATCTAGAAACATGTAACTTTGGTTATGGTAGGTTCAATTTAAAATTTTTCTGTTTTATAATGGATACCGTCCCTTCATTCACAATACAACCAAATATTTTTGTGAATTCATGGCAGGCAGGATGAGTGTTTTGGTGATTAAAATTGCAGCGAAGCATCTTCGAAAACAATCAACTTTCAACACAACTTGTCCTTACACGGTTAACTTTGTTAAAATATAAATTTTAAATATGTACATAATGGTTAAAAGGACTGCCTGATTTCAGAACAAAGTTATAATCCTTGAGGTCCGCATGATGCCTGAGGCTTTTCCATCTTTGATTCCACAAGGAAAATATAAAATTCAAGCCATCCATGCGATGATACCGAGGTGGATCCTTATGTTACAACTTTTATGTTGTTTTTTGGAGGTAACGGAAAACGTTATTAGGAAGATTAAAAAGCAGTAAGTTTGCTGTTATACATCATATAAATAAAACTAATAAGTTTTCCAGTGCGTCTTAGACGAACATAAATTTAGTACCTCAAGCAATACAGATTAAACTGAAGTGCTTAGTAAAAAGCATGTTCTGCTTAGAAACCATAATTTTTCTACCCAAAATGTATGTACATATATAAATTTTGGATATAATATTCTCATAAGAACCATATATTCATAAATAATATATTCTCACATTTCAATGTCTATTATCCACAAAAAGTTGTTATAGCAGATTTTCAAGGTTCTATAATATTGGAACTATTTAATGAAAATTTAATTTACAAAAATAACGCTTAAGGTTCTTGCATTCAAGAGAAAATAATTTTAGTATACAAGAGAAAAAGAAAAGTTAAAAGTTTCCTTCATAAATAAAACAAATGTTTATAGAATCAATACCAATTGCCGATTTGTTCTTTTAAAACCATTATACGATTGTTGATGACGTAAAGTGTATAAATCCTTTTTAACTGAATTGGAAACCAAAATCATAAAAAAATAATTATTTTATAATAATACTGAAAAACATACAACATGTCGGCAAATCAACTGAAAGAACAAAGTTAAATGAGCTTTCAAAACTTCGCTGCTGTAGAAGAAAGTCATAAATCGATGAAAATTTATTATCTTATTTATCCACGAGAAACACTTTATGGAAAAAACTTGCGCAATTATGGGAAAATTTATTGCACCATTTACAAATCACAAAGCCGCACAGGTTCCAAAGATGGCTTCATGAGGTCTAATAATCGCAAATAACTTTTAATTGCTCCAATTGAAGCAAATTTTTCCTGCGCACGGCGACTCGCAATGCTCCCATTTATGCGAAATGACATGTCATCCGAGGATCACTGGAGAGTGCCAACACTACGCAAGAGTTACGTATATGTCGCGGAAAATCGCATCATCATAATGTTGGCGACTTTTAGCGCACGAGTGGTTTGCGCGGCGCGCTCATTAAAGTCGTTCCGCGGCTCGCCGACCACTTTAGGACCATAGAAACCGGGACGGCCCATTAAATAGCTGAAGCGCAATGAAATTTATCACTAGCCGCTCGAGTGAGAATAGTTCAAAGTGAATCGAGTGGTGGAAAAAACATCGGTGAAACAAATAAAAGTTATTGCAAATCAATAAAACATCGATAAATTAGCAAGCAGCGGATTTTACCCTGTTATGCAATATCTCTTCCTTAATTCTGAAAGACGTCGCATCTTCCCTAGAACTATCTTGAACTATAAGCCCCAGTTAAGAGCACCACACTCCCACGTCGCAATTATTTCTTTTCGCGGATTGAAGATTTACGCTCATGTGGATTTATTACTCAAAGTAGATAGCAGTCACTTCCACAAATAAGTTAATATTATAAGATCAAACCTTAAGTGAATTACCCTGTCCTCCGTCAGGACTGCTTTACGGTAATATCATCCTTTCTTTCGTTTGAATTACAATTTATTGCTAAAATTGGAAGAATGCATATACGTTTCTATAACTTTTATTAGACAGATTTTATATACGCGATACGAACAAATTCGAAACAACAGCTTGGTTATAAACCTCCCTTTAATCAGTTTTATACAAATTTCAAAAGGTAGTATCTATTAATTGAACCAAGAATAGCCTAGTTATGTTTTGTTATATCCATGTATTTTTAGTTGAAAACATCTAAAGCATCTTATTATCATTTCATAATTTTGACTTTTCATGGATAAAGTAGTAATTAATTTTTAATTGTTAGAATCCCATTAAGCACTTATTGTTCTTTAAACAGTAATCCAACTTCAAATATGAAATCAAAAATTATTCACTTGAAACAAAAGACTGAAGCGATAACTTTTAAAATTCGCTAGAATTTATAAGTTTGTCGCTTAAGTCTTTCGTTTTAATACGTGATTGCAGTAGAACTCGTTACGTTAAATCTTTCTTTTTTAAATACGTTCACTAAGTAGTTACTTCTAAAATTTTTAATTATAAGCTTAATTTCTTAGTTATGTATTATTTTAATCAGAGTTCCCAAAACTTCTTGCTTACGCATGTTAGTAAAACTGAAAAATATTCTCGAATATAAGAGACAAAAATATGCATAAATTCTGTGCGCAGATTTTGTTTCTTAAATAATTATTTTCTCAAAACTAAGTTGTATACCATTATTGATTTTCGTAATATTCAGTAAATAATATGAAATAATTCTTTAGGATTAATAAAGATTAAGAACTTTTAAATGTTTGGATTCAAGTTGCAAAAAATAGAAAGAAATTACAATACGTAATGTAGGTTTTCGCATCAGACATATTAAATCAGTCTAGCCCGTCTTTATAAGGTAAGGAAAAAAACATTTAACAAAACTTGTAATTTCATAAATTGCTTCAAGTGACAAAACTTGTTCGCTACCGTGGTGTTGCTACAATTTCGAGTTCGTCGCTTAAGTCTTTTGCACAATCGAGTTGTCCAGCAGTCAAAATTGCCAATTTCTCAGCGTAAATTGTGCAAGGCTTCTTCACACCCATAAAATATTGAGTCAAATAAATTTTAGGGAGAAATATAAACTGCCCACATGGCGCTGCAAATGCATCGTCTCGAGAGCAATCTTCATTCCTCATTCCCCACGCCCTGAGAGCCAGTCCGGGTGTGTAACTTAAAAAACTCGGGGATTGTCGCGAATTTCTCCGTTTATTTATGCATATCACCCATAAATAAGCCACAACTGGAGCTTACTACTACCGTGCGTGATTGGTCCATTCTGCATAACTCCTAATTAAATTTTTGTTACATCGAATATCCGCCGAGGTGGCAGATACGAAAAGCGACGAGGTCCAGTCGGAGGCTGCGAACAAATCTGATCGCAACCGGGCTTGAGTCTGGCGTCTAGACTCTAGTGGCTCGTGCGACATTCTTGACCGCGGCTAAGATTTCGCGGTTTATCGCGGATGAAAATACACGGCTCCTGTCGCCGGGGCTGTCGATAGAGTTTGATTAAAGTGCTCATAAATGCTCCCTCCTCAGTGGGTTAATTGCATGTTTACTTTAATGACTTTTGTTATCTTGTCGCGGCGACATTGCGGAGCGCTATTTTCACTTTTTCCAGCCACTTCAAAGACCACGTCTCCTCTGTTAGATAAATCGCGGAACGAGGGTCTTGCACATTTTAAGGCCATCACCGATTTAATTCCTGTAATAATTCTTCCTGTGACGCTGCATAAATTTTCATGTTAGGTTTTGGGCTCGTTATGTTTATTAACGTTGTGATCTTTAGCAGCGCTCTGTTTGTTTTCCCGCGGCGAATTTTATTTCCGCGCCGTACAAGGTTTATGTGCCAAATGATCGTCGAAGGATGAATGATCAGCCTGAGTCGTGGGTGCAGGATGGTAATTCGCCGGCGGTAAAAATTTTCGTAAAATATTTAATGGATAAAGGCGGGCACTAATTAAGACATCAAACAGAAGTTTTACGCAGTTTCACGATTTTAACATTTTTCTCTTACTTTTTACATTTTTGACTCTTTTATTGTTATTATTATTGTTTTGACCTCAACGATGCCATCTCAACGAAATTCATACTCAATGAATGTATTCGAAGCATTCCTCTTAAGATGAAAGTAGATTATTTAATTTAAAAGCTAACTTTAAGAAAAACAAATAGCTTAAATTGAAAAACAGCCATATTGAGCCTTTCCTAACTGAATTATCGTCAATCTTTGTCGTTTTATCGATATTCTTGTTGTTTTTGCATACCTTTTCAGAACGCTGAAAATTTTAATTTAATTCATTAAATAAAAGGTACCTATATCTTTATGAAAGAGGAATAACGTAAAAATTTAGTATCAATATGTGCTCTATCAACCGTCATTTGAAAACAATCCATTTTTAAAATTTATTAATTTGTTGCTATTGGTGATAATTGGACTACTTAACTTAAAAGCTTGTATTTGGTTGAATATGCAGATATTTATAAATATGTAGATCTTCAAACGCTAATTCGAAATATAAAATCGAATTTCTAATTTCTTTTCCGATAATTTTTTTAAATCTCATATGTGCCTTCTATAAAGAAACTTGCTTTTATTCATCTCATTTTTTCCATTTCCTTATGGATCCGTTTTTGTTTTGAGAATTCCCAAAATCGATTCTTACAATTTTCATACCAAATATTTAAATGAGAGGATATGCATATTTTATTATTCCTTTTTATAAATTCGAAAATCCTTCAAAAAGAAAATAAAACGGATATTTTCACTAATTAATAACGAAACACTCAATCATTTTGGGCAATATTATTTCTCGGGATAAAACACTATCAAAGTAATTTCATATCATATTCTTCATATATAAATATCAACCGTATTTTATTTAATCTACTGCCAGTATAACTACTCTGAACTAAGACATACCTTCAGACAATATTTGCCGACGAAATAAGAAATCTTCTAAGAATTTTCATCATTAAGATGACCTAATTCGATTCCGGGTGAAGTCACTGGCTTTGTATATTTTATTCGTTTTTCATCGTCCAGCTTCAGCCCCAATTAGCATTCAAATAATCGATTTAAAGATATGATTTATGCTGCATTAGGCGATTTAAGCCGAGTAGGCATGGGGTCTTCACAGCATCACTTCGAGCAACACCTTAGGAGCGTGCCAATAGAGGAGATATGAGTTATGGTTTCCGATAAGACAATGAGATACCACAATTCGTCATTTCAGCAAACCAAAACCATGATTCCTGGTTCTGGTCATAGTACCATAGACTCGACGAAGATTAGACTTACCTGGCTCTTGGGCTGGACCAACTTCCAGCGCGCTGCTACGCCTTGCGCAGTTTCGTTGACATATGTGGAAGTTTGGGCCATTTAAATGCTAAATTTATTCCGCTTAGTTTTAGATCGGTCCTCGATAGTAAAGATTTACACATAATGAAGTAGTTGGCGTCTCCAGTTTTTCATCTTTTTAAGCAGACGGAGATCAACTGCACTATCTGGGGAATTGGGTTTGAATATTTTATAGTTTTTTGATAGCAACCATAAAATACTTTTGGCAAATGGGAGTACGACCGCCATGTTATTTTCCGTGAATTTTGCTTCCCATTTAAATTTTGATTGGGCTATAAAATGAGGCGTGATAACTTTGTTTTTAAAAAATTGACTGTGGGCGAAAACTGATCGCATATTAAAGCTGAAATCATAGAATCAAATTAGGAATTTATAGAGAAATCTGTCTACCTACAGTCGTTAAATTATAATTTGAAAAGATGTATGAGAATGTCTATCTATATTTCAAATCAATAGCAGCGTGAATCATAAAACTGCATGAAATATATTTATTATATTACTTTCTTATTGAATTATACAAAACTTGATATTTAGAATTGTTTAACTCTGAAACTTATTTCATAATGTTGCAAAACGACGAAATGTAAATTTTATGCAGAATCATAAATTTAAAACTTATGTTCACTTTTTATGCAAAATGAAAACTTATCGACAAAAAAAAAATAATTTAAATTTTGTGAATACAAAAACATATGTAGCGTAGTGCTGCCAGATCATTTATTTTTGTTAAGAAGTTTGTTTATTGGAATCCTTTAGATGCTTAGCTTGACACTATAAGTATACATGATTAGATGCCAAATATGGGAATCAGTTGAAACTTAAATAATGAAAAATTATAAAAAATGTAATAGGTACAAGTCACGTCCCTTTTCAATGAGATTTAGTATTTTAAATGTTACAAAACTTATCACATTTTTTTATTTTATTACTTTAGTATACTACCCACATCTGAATAGACTTAAAAATGTTTACCATATGTATGTAAGTGTATTGGGAACCAGTAAATAAACATAAATGAATGAATAGCTTAAAAGCAATACTAAGTACCTACAAATATCAATCTTATAGACTGTATTCCTGCTTTAAATTGCCAAGAATTTAGAATATAGATTTTTTTATTTATTAATCCTAGCACTCAATGTCTAGCATTGCAACCCTAGTGCTAATTTTTTAGACAAAAGCAATGCGTTTTTTAAACAACTTTAACCTTTATTGTTCTCTCCTACCTTTTTTTAATTTTTTAAACTCTTTATAACGTTTTCAAATCGCTTTTCTATTTTTTGAATATTTCCTTTCTTTGATTTTATTATAATTACAATTGTGCTAAATTTGATTTTAATATGCATTACTGATTTCTTCTTTATCATTTGAGCATTAAGCTTCGACAACTTAAATAATATGCTTTGTTAAATTGCTTTGAAATTCGTTTACAAATGTGAACTATTAACTAATGATTATGATCCTATTAAACAATTAGCCTTAAAAAAATTCAAAAGTAAATAAGCAAATAAAGCCCCTACATTTCATGATAATAACTTCCATGTTTAATGATCGGTATATCACAGAATGAACTCTGACAATTCATATTACCAGGAGATATATAATGAAACAAAGTTTGAAGTTGATTACAATTTTTCGGAAACTCCCATTATAACAAATACTTAAAATTAAAGCCAAAACCTGTCTCAACGATGATAGGAAAAAAGGTGATTTTATTCTTCACGTTCGCAATTTTGCTCGATCCAGTGTTTCTTGATGTAAGAATACTTCAATTATAACTCTACACTAAACAATTTTCGTTCCAAAAGCTTTTTAGAAATTTCATGAAACCCCTTGGACTAAAGTATCGTAGTAATCCTAAACGGTTAGCTAATATTTCAATTTCGATGAAAGCAAGGAGCAGAAATGATTACGTTATGAATTTTGAGGCCGATTTGCCGCAGCCAATAAGAAATTTCAGTGTAAGGAACCATTTTCTGAATCTAGAAAGATGTAATTATATTCCTTTGTTTTTCGCAGGCTCGATTTGAGGTTTTTCGGTTTTATAATGGCTACCGTCCTTTCATTCCCAATATAACCGAATATTTTTGTGAATTCATGGCAGGAAAGAAGAGAAGTTTAGTTCTTCAAATTGTAGCGAAGCATCTGCGAAAAATATCAACTTTCAACACAACTTGTCCTTACACGGTGAACTTTATGAAAATATAAATTTTAAGAATGTATCTAATGTTTAAAAGTATTGATTTCAGAAAAAAGTTATAATTCATGATTTTCGCTTATTGCCTGAAGCTTTTCCGTCTGTGTTTCCACAAGGAAAATATAAAGTTCAAATCACCGTTAATGACGATACCGAGGTGGAGCCTTACATCGTAACTTTTATTCTTGTTATAGAGATAACCGAAAACGTTATTAAGAAAATTACAAATCATTAAGGTTGCTTTTATACATCATATAAATAAAACTAACAAGTTTTTCAGTGCGTTTCGAATGAAAATAAATTTTTAATTTATTTTGGATCATAATATGTATTTATTTTTTATATTATTTTCGTACTGAATTACACATAACTTTATTTTGAGAGTTGTTTTTTCTGAAACTGTTTCCATAATGTTGCAAAATGTCACCATGTACATTTTATGCAGAATCAAAAATTGACAACTTACTTTGAGTTTTTATGCTACATGAGAACTAATCGACAAAGAACATAATTTGAATTTTGAGAATACAAAAATATGCAAAATGTTGTTTCAGTCATGCAAGAAAGTACGCGTAGTGCTGCCGAATCATTAATTTTTTTTAAGAAACTTGTTTATTGGAGTCCTTTAGATGCTGAACTTGACACTATAAGTATAAATGGTTAGGTGCCAAATATGGAAATAAGTTGAAGCTTAAAGGTTCATAAGTTATGAAAAAATTAGTTCGAATCAACTCGAATTTCATTGCAATGACATTTATGTTGAATGTTACAAAACTTATTATGTATTTTTATTTTATTATTTTACTATACTTTCCACACCTGAACAGAATTAAAACATTTTTACTATGCATAAGCTAATTGGAAACCAATAAATAAACATCAGAATAGCATAAAAGCAATATTGGGTACCTGTAACAATCTTTTAGTCTGTGTTCCTGCTTTGAATTGCCAAAACTTGGGAATCCAGATTTTTTATTTATTAATCCTATAGCATAATGTCTTTCACTGAATGGACGTATAAGACAAATGCTCTGTGTTTTTTAAACAATTATAACCTTATTTTCTGCTCGAATTTATTTTAATTTTCTAAACGTTTTGTTACATTTTCAAGTCAGTTTTCTATGTTATGATTATTTCCTTTCTCTGATTTTATTATAATTACAATTGCTCTTCGTTTTGTTTTTGTTTAATTTGCGTTACTGATGCCTTTCTTGTCATTTTTTTATGATAATAATTTCCATGTTTAATGACCGAAATATCAGAGAGCAAAATCAGACAATTAAGATTATCAGGAGATATATAATAACACATAATTTAAAGTTAATTAGAATTATTCGAAAAGTACCATTACAACAAATATGCATAATCAAAGCCAAAACTTACCTCAACGATGATAGGCAATAAGTTGTTTTTATTCTTCACGTTCGTAGTTTTGCTCGATCCAGTGTTTCTTGATGTAAGAATACTTCAATTTTTACTCAAAACTAAACAATTTTCCTTTCAACAGCTTTTTAGTAATTCTATGAAACCCCTTGGACTCAAGTATCGTAGTAATCCTAAACGAATGGCAAATTTTTCATTTTCGATAAAAGCAAGAGGACGAAATGATTACATTATGAATATGGAGGCCGATTTGCTGCAGCCACTGAGGAATTTCAGTGTAAAAAACTATTTTTTGAAAATTAAAATCTAGGTTTATAACATATACCTTTGTTTATGGTAGGTTCGATTTGAGGTTTTTCGGTTTTATAATGGCTACCGTCCTTTCATTCCCAATATAACCGAATATGTTTGTGAATTCATGGCAGGCAGAAGGAGTGGTGCGATTCTTCGAATTGCAGCGAAGCATCTACGACATGTATCAACTTTCAACACAACTTGTCCTTACACGGTAAATTCAATTAAACTATAAATTTTAAATGTGTAAGTTTAAAAGTATTGCCTGATTCCAGAAAAAAATTATAGTTCGTGAGTTTCGCATGATACCTAAGGCTTTTCCGTCTGTGTTTCCACAAGGAAAATATAAAATTCAAGGCACCATTGATGACGATACCGATGTGGAGCCTTATGTCGCAACCATTATGTTTTTCTTAGAGATAAAAGAAAACATTATTAAGAAGAGACGATTATGAAATATTATGGATGCTTTTATACATGATATAAATAAAACTAACAAGTTTTTCAGTGTGTCTTGAACGAACATAAATTTTGAAAATATTTTTATTACAAAATATATTTATTTAATATATTATTTACTTACTGAATTGCATATAACTTGATATTTAAAATTATCATTGTCTGAAACTTATTTCCTAATGTGACAAAACATCGCCATGTAAATTTTATGCACAATCATAACTTGAAAACTTATGTAAACTTTTTATGCAGCATGAAAACGAATCTTCAAAAAAAAAACATTGAATTTTATGAATAGAAAAACATACAATATAATGTTTCAGTCATAAAAGAAAGAAGTGCTGCCAGATAACTATTTACTTTTTAAAGAAACTTGTTTATTGAAATCCTTTAGTTGCTGATCTTTACAATATACATAAGTATAAATAGTTAGATACCTAATATGGGAATCAGTGGAAACTTAAAGGTGGGAGCATTATGAAAAATGTAGTTCTTAAAGTAGTATTTAAATCTTTATAATAGAGTATGTTATGAAAATTTGAAAAAAATATACAAAATATGACTTTTTCCTTATACCTATTCTATTTACAAAAACAAAAAACCTTATTTTTCAACGAAAACAATTGCCCCATATTAAGGCACAAATTAATAGCATACCCTTTACAAGCAATTTTGAACCTTTAATGCAATGTCGTCTATAGTCTAAAAAATATAGTAGTCGTTGCAAATTATGATTCCATATTCTTCCTCAAAACCAATTGACGAAGTAATTATAATTTATAATCGATACTACACAATTAAATGATGAAAGTTCGCGTGACCAATTTCACATAAACATGGTTCGAACACAGTAACGTTTACGCAGAGTGTTAAGGAAGATCGTTCCAGTAAGTTGTTCCAATGTTCTAATTTAAACATAAACTGATTCTAATACGAACGTTAAATTTAGTTATTTATATTTTATTTTATTCCAAACTTGAATGAGCCAAAGCATAAATATAATTGAAATGTATAATTATGAATCAGTGATGATCTTGGTTACGCAGATGGATATATGTATGTATGTATGCCACATAATTATGTGTCAAAGTGGCAATCTAATTTTTGATTTGTTTTGTTGACTTTGGAGTTAAAGGCCTCGACAAATGCATTTCGAACCATTAGCGACCGACACTCTCTATCAATCATCTCCGCGATACAAGGACTATTAAAGATTTAAGGCCTATTTAAACTGTTCGGTCCGTACAGGCGGCAAACGTTACCGATGACTGCATCCCACATTATTCGAAGGTAATTAAATTGTGTCTATGGCAGTTTCCTGCTCCACATGTCGTCCCGCAGATAATGCCCGTGAATTTTACGACGGGTTCATTTCATGGCATTTACATGTAACGCTTTTAGTGGACGTGATTATTGCGTCTAGGGTTGTTATAGCAACGCCTTAACACGCCGATTAATGTTATTGTTTCCGAAACGTAAATGTGCGCATTTTGCGGTGGAAATGTTTAGTGCAAGACCGATTTGAGGCATAAGGATTTTATGGCGGCGTAATGGAGTGACACTTTTTTCAACGTTTTGTCTATCATGCAAAAACTGGGTTGCATAACGACGTAAACTTGCGCGGACAACCAGAAAACTTACAAATCACAAACATCATACCCGTGAGGCTCTCGTTCCATTCCCATTCCTACATCCATCGAGCTCTGGCTGGATCCTTAAATGGTCACGTTTACCTTTCAATTGAGATTTTTGTCGTCTTGGGACCTTTTGTCTTTCCTTGAATTTCCCATTGCTACGGTCTTATGCTCGGCTCGGTTCCTCTTTTTGGCTTTTCATGAGTTTCATTTTTTGCCCAGAGCCTCCGCCGAGGCGTTTTTCGGATCCATGTCCCATGTCAGTTTATTCATACGTCTTGTGACAAAGTGGACTTTTTAATGACGTCTTTAAGTGAATTGTTTGGGGTTTTTTGTGGCGGCCTGTGCTGCCCATATGGTGTCTCTCCGGTGTGCTTTCTCTTTGTCCACAAGATAAATGTTTTTGAGATGTGATCACAAGTCCACGAAATTTCTGAACCACTTTCGGTCAATGATTTGAAAAATCTCTGCATTTTGTATAGTCGCGCGTTTGTTATATGAATACACCGACTGATGCCGAAAAAGAGTTAGCTTAGTCAAATTCATGCTGCGTGAGTGATTACAGCTCGCCTCAGACGCAATCGGCTTGATCTAATGAATTCAGTGAATGGTGCAGCGAAAATCGGGTGCCTGTCAACCTCCAATAAAGATATCACATTTAAATTGATTATGTGACTCCTTGACAAGGTGATGCAATATCACCCAAATACACTTTTGCCCAACCGAAGAAAGCCAATTTCGTTTCATGAAATCGATAGTCCGTACACCTGCTGTGTTTATTATTGAAGAAATCGCAATCTGTCTCAAATGTCTAATAACAAAATTGGCACTTTCTTAAATTTTCAGATCAATATATTATTTTTCTGATTCGGTTTTTCTTTTATGTTGCTGAAAACAATATGTTGCAATACCTTTGCATCACAACAAAAAAGGCGCAACAAAGTTTCCTTAGTTTAGTGTAAAAATCGGGGGACACTTACATTAATGTATCATGTATAGTATACACTAAATAAATGAATTTAATTGAATAAGCAAATTTGTATATTTCCAGCTTAATTCACTCGTACAGAAGAAATTGATTATCAAATTCGCTGACTGAATATGCTAGTTGTTATTTGCATTATACTATATTAAAGAAAAACATTAAAATATATTATATACGGTATGTTCACAGTTCAGTAAATTCGGTCGATCAGTTATTTCATTTTATACATTTGCTTTGCTGATAAAGTTTTAAAATTTTTCTATTATATTTAATTTAAATATTTTTCTGTCTTTCATGCAAAAATCACAATGAATTTTTAACCAAAAAGCGTTACTAAGAAATAAGTTTTATTATCCCACTGTCCCCATAATCAATAAATAGATGTTTTGTTAGCTTCGAGTTTTTAGTGATAAATCAAAGTTTGTTGTGTATTATGTTATACCTATATAAAGTTGGAAAGATGATTATATTCCATAATGCAGTCGCGAAGAATCTAAATGTTAATAGTAAATCAAACGCAATATTTAAAATAAATCAAAAGCCATAAAAGGCGATAATCCATCGAATTCCACCACAAGATAGCAATCTCGAGTGGAATCATCTTCCAAAGTGCACCAAAAGCAAACTTCAAATGTCAGGTGACCGCAACTAAAAGCGACCCGATCCGCGGCCATTTGATATTTAGATGCCGAGAGGGTATTTTTCAAAACACCACGAAAAATCCCATTCCGTGATTAGTTTGTTTCACACCATTCTTGACCATTTATCCGGTTTTGGAATCTCCGACGCGGCCACCTTTTCATTTTGTGCCTTATTTTATGTAAATGACAGCAAGAAGTATTTTATGTGGCCGATAAAAACGTATGTCCAGAATTGACTGGGCGCCCCGTGCAAAGGAGACCCCGATCGAGCTTAGGATCCGCTTGACCAGGTCAAGATACGTCGCGGTTTCGAGGATTTGAAGGTGAGTTTTATTGAGCGTCTGCAGATAATTTAAATGGCTCCACGGTAATCTCTCAATTGGATGAACAATGGCCGGAGATTCCTCGGGTTCCTGTTTGCTTGGCGTGGAGCGCACTTTAGCGAAGATTGTGGCCGGTGTCCACTGGGACGCGGGCTAAAATTAATCATCGTGACTGGGTTAAATTATAACCTTGAGCTGTTTGTTAGATTAGAGCCGATTTAAGGTACGCAATAAATCATACCATGCACAAAGGTAGCTGTGGGTGACTAATGTTTGTGACTTCGGTTATGTTACCTTGGTTTATATTCGAATTCGAATGAATGTGTGCTGGCGTTTGATCACTCCACCGAAGTCACCAAAATAAGAAGATAGAGTTACTTAGCAGGAGGTGAACTGCGATGGGATTAGATTATAAATTTTATTTAATAGTTGTTTCGAGAAAATCAATAACCAAATTAATAATGTTAAACAGATAAAATCGTCAACTAAAAGTCCATTTGCCTTGTTAGCTTCGATGGTGAGGAAGAATGCACATAGCTTATCTATAAAAGGTCAACAATCTAACCAAATTGAAATTATGTAAATTTATTTATAATTTAAAGTGTATGGATTGTAGAAACTTAAAACATTTTTCGTAGAGAATAATTTTGAAACATCAATTAATTTTCGCGAAATAAACAATTTCTAAACATAAAAACATTATATTGAAGAAAATGAAATTGTAAATGAGAGATATTGTATCATTTTGACATAAAAATAACAACACTCAGAATTAGAAATTATATATATTTCAGAATTTTTCTGAATTGAATTTTCTTGTTTACAGGACATAGGGCTCTATGGGCTTTTTCAATGCCATCTCTAGCCGTTCTTGAGAAGAAAAGTTTCTACCAAAATCACGGACAGCAAAGTGTTCTATAAGGGATCACGTAAGCTTAAAAAATTTATTTAAAATTAATTATTAATTATGCGGAAAAATAATACGTAAACACGCATAAATTATATAGCCAACACTTTCATTACTATGGGTTCATATGTACATGTGTATGTAGATACATACATATATAAATTAGCACATTTTTTTGGGCATCAAATTTATTTGAAAGAATTTTTGTTCTACCCATTTCCTTGTTTTAATTTAATGCTTATACTTAAAAAATTTACAAATATATAAATATATATTTTCATCAAAACTTTTCAAGTAACCTACCTAAATAATATTTTATATGTATTATAAATAAAAAATAGCATAATAAGATAAGAATATTTTGCAGATTATATGCAAACATTACTAAAATAAGATACTGCATGTTTAAGTCTATAAAAAGCTAGTATGTTTTATAAGCAACATTGGATAACTATCTGTAAATAATTAAAGTAGGGTTTCTATGTAGAAAATTCGGATTTTGAGAGAATTTTTCGTTGAACAAAGACCTCCTGGCAACGAAAGGCAAAGAATCTGGCAGCCCCAGCGCAGTCCACTTCCTCGCGCTTGACGGACTTGAGTGAATAGAGAATTTTGTTTTGTCTTATCGACATCATGTCGCCACATTTCAGCTCAACTCCACAACAAGTTTTCCAGTTGTTAGTCCGTAGAAGAAAAAAGTTGCAGAATTACGAGTTATGCGGCTGATCTACAACAGCAACTCGGCGCGCAGGAGCGTTACATAACGCAGGGTCGAAGTTCTCCGGCCGCGAGATCGCCTCGGCCGCAGATCTAACTAATGACATCTTCTTGACGATCCACCTTAATTGTTTCCATTATGTCCAATTGATTAAAATCGTCTCCGATGTCTGTTTGCACGCGGACAAATTATGAAATGATCGCTAGACGCCGATCGGCACAAACCACAGATGAAATATGCCACAAAATAAATTTTCCGATATGCGACAAGAAAATTGGTTCAAGTTCCCCGGTTCGGGGCCTAACAATAATAACAGCAGCTCCACACTCGGGCAACAACAACACATCCGCGAGCTACAGTCTGTGCATAATTTTTAAGTAGAATAATTACGGCCATAAATTACGCTCATGCGCATGCACAGCCTTATACTTTGCTGAGAAAACGGCCTTTTTACAAAAATTTATTTATTTTTTCGCGGATTCGCGTTCTTTTCCTCTTTTTCATATTTTATTTTTGAAAATTATAATGTGAAATTTTTCTACATGATAATGTTTCTTGGCGATCGGAGCCCGGGCTGGGTACCTTGAGTAGCCCCACACATCGCCCCGAGCGGCCAAGATCCACACCATTCGCCCGCCCTTTTGCGGTGGACCAAGGCTGGGTGCACACTAACTCACGGACACGGATGCTGCTTGGTACCCTCAGGAGAGCCGAAGCAGTTTGTGACGTCGGCGTCGATCAACAGTTTGATCACTATCCGATGGCAGGGGGACTGATCGATTATTGAAGAATGGAAAAAATTGCAGTTCGCAAGGTAAAACGATTTCTCTACAAGCCTAATCGGGATTTCTTTTTGATGTTGGTCCAGATGCTGCTGGCGCGGGGACCACTCCAACTAAATTTTAAGTTTGAAGCACTTAGAATTTACATGATCGAAATTGCAGATGTTTCCTTCCAATTTAAAACATTTTCTTCTGAACCTGGAGAATTTCGGTTGATACCCCACCCCCTATATGAATTTTTCGTTTAGAGCCTAAACTAATAAAGTAGTTATTGATTGATATTAATAACAATATAAAGGACAAGAAAATTATATACAATTAAAACGAAAACAGTATACATTTACGTAGGCGCTATTGTCGCATTAGAGTACAATTTTGAAAAAAAATCTTTAAATTAAAAAAATCTAAATCTTATAATAATTTCTTATTACCTGATCGTTATCAACTAATCGAAAAATAAAAATATAATAGGTACACTACTTAAACTAAATGTGAATTTTAAACGAGTCTATACATGGTTCCTTTTTGCATTTTAATATAAATGTGAGATGAGTTATTTTCGTTTTCTTTGAAAACTTTTTCGTTCAAGAAAATATGAACACGTTTTGTGAATACAGTAAATTTACGGCGAATATTCTTCAAATGTTTTTCCGTTCCTTTCCAACCATGCAATATTTTGACAAACATATAATATGTATATGTATAAAATATAAAATTCTTGAAGCATTTTCTGAATTTTTATATAAACATTTATGATATATTGTAAAAACAAAAAAGATGCTGAATCGACATAAAATTCTCTCAGACAACATAAATTAATAAATTCATATCTTGACATCAATACGCAAAGCATACACATATTGAAAAAACCTAAGTAAAGACGCCATATTTAAAAATGAACTATTCCTGGCACTTCGTGGTCTTAAAAAACATTATTTATTAATCAGGAATTAAAACGAGATGCAACAATTTTATTTAGATATTCGACGTATTCAATAATAACTGCAATGAGAGTATTCCCCGGTAAAAATATATTTTGCACTTAGAAGTTATTAATTTTCCACCAGGCCAGACAACAATACTTTACTTTGGTTTGTAAAAAACATTAAGACAAGCATTCTGATGCTGCGGTCTGTTACCGGGGAAAAGAATTTGTTCGGCGGACGTGCACTTCATAAATTTAATTGTTCTCGAAATTATTTCCCTCGCAAGATGATTTTCTTTAAATTGTTGTTAATCAGACGGATTCCAGCGGCCGTGTAATTCCTCTGAGTTATGACAATGGATCTGTTTGCTCAGCCCAGTAACTGGCCGCCGCAAAAGTAACCCTGGAAAGTTTCAAACACGCCGGAAAGCCGCATCGAATGTCATTAAAATCATTAACACGTTCCATTCTTTGAATACCAGAGCTTCGAGATTATACCATTCAGAAAATGATTTTCCAGCGAAAAACACCTTTGACTGGTGTCTTCGCTGACCGGCAGCGTTGTAAGAATGTTAACATGTGCTTAGTGCGTGCAGTTTGGCGCGGTGCGTCGCTTTCTTAAGCCACACGTCGCTGAATGCATTATGCCGATGCGCCTCATGCGTAGCTTCTCACCTCATGTGTTTATTTTATCAGCGGAGTTTCCTTGAAAAACGTTTGTTATTAGACTGCGTATCTTCGGCGCACTTGTGATATCTCTCGGCGGAATGTTTTGAGTTATACGGCGAAGGAGCTCACCGCGCAATATTTAGTTCGGAGTTATTTCTGCTTGATATTCTCCAAGGACGGTGGATTCTGCCTTTTCCCACACTCTATTCAAGGTAGCTTTCTTCGGAATATGATTATGAAGAAATATGTATTTTTGTTTTATGTGCAGGTGCATTGAAATTTTTAAACGTTTTTATTGATAGTATCTTTGTATTTAAATTAAGGAAGTTTTTTAAAGATAACAATCTGAAAAATGTTACCTTACACCAATTTTGTATTTTAATCTTTATTGTTGTTGAACATATTTTGAAAGAGTTCGACTTTGAACATCGAAAAGGAAAATTAAAAAAACGCAGATTTTATACCCATGCTATATAATAAATTATATCGAGGAAAAAAGAAAAATTAAAGTAAGTCGCATAAGCTAGCAAATGATCAAAAACGTTTTACTCACGAATTCTGGATCAAAAGTTGTAAAATAATCGAAATTATTATACTTAATTGTCTTTTTGAAAAGGTTAATTCCATTTTGGAAATATTGTCTTTTTACGATCAAATCAAATTTTTTTAAAAAATTAGTCACTATAACTTGTTTTCTACATAATAAAAATTAGGGTAATTTCAAACTGCATTTGTTACTTGTGCATAAAATACAAAAATTATCGATCGACTTCATGTCGAAACTATCCATTCCACTGAAATTAAAATATAAAAGTAAAATTGCTTTAGGTTACAAAGTAAATAAACTTTATAAATATATATGTAGTTATATAAGAATGCTCCTTAGGTGGATTATAACTTCTTCTAGTAATTTAAGACTGAAAAATATGAGAATTATTGGGTAAGCTTTGGAATTACTATCGCATTAAATCATATTTTATTGTATTTGTATTCAATTGGAATCCCGGTAAAACGCTCTCTCACTGCTTACATAAGTTATATGCTCATGTAGCTCTAAACCAAAACCAAATACCACCGATACGAATTACTGCAATTAAATTGTATACTGTGATTTCATATAGTACAACATAAAGTAAATGCATATGCATAGACCTGCAAGAAATTTATTCAGGCTGTAAGTTGTTGACATTATTTGGCAAAGTATTTATTTTTACAGTTTTAGTGGAAGCTATATTCAAAAATTTACGATCAAATTGCTGACATTTTCCAATAAAATTTGTCTCTTTTCAGGATCATTATAGAAAATTTATATTTGCTCTGGCCTGTATATAGTAACTGTTGGCAATGAAAAGCATTAAAACAGAATAAGCGAAGTCGCATTCCCAACGTCTGTCTGTCCGACTAATATATGTATGTGTAAAAAGTCTTTTTGCATTCTATTGGGGAAATCCGAATTTTATAGCTTTAACCTGGCCTATGGTGAGAATATCCATCTTATGTGGGTGTATCTTTTATTGCCAGCAGCCAGCAGAGATTCAGAGTTTCTGTTGTGTAAGGGCTTAACAAATTCAAAATTACTAATTTGTCGGTAATCTAAAGCGGGTCTTCTTGTCGTGTTGTTCTTCTTAGGCAAATCACTCGATTTATAAGCTAACAAATTCTTCTTCAGACCTCACGCGAAGATTTTGATAGTATGCTGTTCTTCTACAAAATAGCTCTATCCATCCAACAGAACCACCTACCTAGATGGTTATAAAAATCCGTGAATTTTGAATTACCTATTATACAAGTGGAACGCCAAGTCAACGGCGTAACGTCCAAAAATGTTTCTATAAATCGAGTACTGGGGACTCTAGTTTTGGCACTGATCTACCTAAGGATTACTTATTGCGTAAAAATCGCGACAGTTTTGACTAAAAATCACTTAGACGTGTTAGGAGGTCCGTAAAAAATCCGAAAAAGTTAACATCGACTTAAATGACTCAATTAAATGCAATTATCACAGCCAGCGTTTGAAGCCTTCTGCATCGGTCCAGTGGTTCTCAGGCGAAAATTTATCTCCTCACCGCTGCGGCCTTGAATGTAAATAGGAGCCAACTTGGGCTTTGGCGCCGCACACTAATTACCAATAATTTCAGGTAGGGTTGCCAATTTGTCATTTGGCAGCTATCGCTTAAAGGTTAAGCCCCGCCGCCGAACACGCATGCGGCGCGGCGCAGTTCGCCTCGGCGCCTGGTTCTGGGCCGCCTTGCATATTTGGTCCGGCGCGACGGAGGCTGCAAGCGGTTCGGCAACTGATCTCGAAACTGATAGAGATCTTACAAGTGTTGCTCGAGTGGCCTTTGGCTCGTTCTAAGGAACTGCGGCCGCGAAACGCTCCGCACAATGCGCGGCGGTGGCCGGCTCTCG
Organism: Tolmerus cingulatus; assembly: GCA_959613345.1. NCBI lineage: Eukaryota > Metazoa > Arthropoda > Insecta > Diptera > Asilidae > Tolmerus > Tolmerus cingulatus. Next base: position 7,095,933 of record OY390708.1, read on the forward strand.
CGGATGCCTATTTGCTAAAAGCCATGATTAGTTATGTGTGTCCAGTTCTTGTGTTCCCCAGACGTGGGCATTATTAGCGACCAAAATTATTGTTGAAATTAAATTTGATTTGGCGCTTTGCTCGCGATATCACCAATAGCACAAATTGCCTGCGGTTTAAGCACTAGCCCTGATTACATCTAGGTGAACTTTACTTTTAAACTTGTTTTATGCTTAACATAAATTAGTTATTTTATTATAACCATATTCCAATTTAGATACACGAAACCCTCTTAGAAAACCGCTGTTCATTTAGTAGAGAGTATCAAAATGAAATCAGCAAAAGTTTAAATGCTAGTAAAGGGGTTAAAATATTTGTTTGTAAGTTATAACGAAGAGTTAATAATTATACTGATTATTTTGCATATTTATAAAAACATGAACTTATTTAATGTGCATCTTTTAGTGTCATTCTTTGATATCCACACACATATGTAGACTTTGTTGCCAATTTGATCAACATTTTTAAGGCTCTGCACATTCATATTTAATATAGGTTTGTGTCTTCAATAGGCGTGGTATACGGTAACCTATCGTCCGCGTTTTTGATTTGTATATCTCAAATAAGTTATAAAATATGTTAGCTTTAAGTCGTATTTTATTATAAATACTTTCAACGGTACGAACACACGCCATTTTAGGCTAACACTCTTATCTTATTCATTTTTACCAAACAAATTTTCCATACAAATTTTGTGAATAGCGATTATATAAAATATTACAAAATTTAAATAACACAACAATTTTGCCTTTATTTTTGTTAGCTCAAATTTAATAGGTACTGCAGTAAATTGTCAGGTATGTACCTACAAACTATACTTTAAATTATTTTATTTTTATTGCGGCATTTTTTTAACTATCGTGTCCTTGTTTTCCATTGATTGTTTAATATGTACCATCTCTAATTTTACTATTTTATAACTAAGACCTGTGTATATTTAGTCAATTGGGAATGTATGCAATATATATTACTTCGAATGAATTAGTAACAATTTCGCATAACTAGAACATAGCAAGATATAATAACCCAAATATTGATATTATAGTAGATTTTACTTTTCCATATTAGAATAAAAATGTATAGTAGTAAAAGGAGCACAGTTCCAAATTAGGTTTATAGGTTCAGCACAAACAATTCCAGTCTTGCGAAATGAATTCATTTTCTGTTGATTTCTTTGGTTGTCAGGTGTGAAGCGGAATGATTTAATTAGCACTTTGTCTGGTTGAATAAAAATAGCCTACCAAGAATTTGTAGGAAGAACATTATTAATTGCACTCTCGAATGAATGTCGCCAACGATAATTAATTCAAGAGAGAACTTTTGCTTTTTCCTATCCCTCTCGATGCACATAATATAGCATAGCCAGTTGTTGAAACGTCGTCGGAAACGATTAATTATTCTTTTGAATGCCTATTAACTTCATAACTGGTCGTACTGAGGAGGCAAAAACGATTCTGATTAAAAGACAACTTGCTCTAGAATTTTTGAACCGGCAAAGGTGGCCAACTATGGACAGAGCTATCTAGCCATAATTGCTTGAGATCGCTCTGTGCAAAGTATGCGATGCACGCTGCTCCTGGATTCTGCGGACTATTTAGCAGGAAGTCTGAGCGTAACATGGACCCTTGCCATATTTTAACTAATTCCAACTCGTCATTTCTACCTGTTGTTTTACAATAATTACGATAATTACATGATGTGTTGCCACTAAGCATGTGTAAGTAATTTCCTTTTGTTAATCACTGCAGCCGCGCGCCGCATAGAAATAAATTTATCTGTGACATACGGAATACTCAAAAGGATGCTTGAGGATTTATAAATAAATTACAAAAGTAATGGGCAGTTAAAATATGTGAAAATTTACTCTTTAAAATACCAATGGAAATCGTCTGGCTGCACGGAGAAAAAAACAAGGGTACTAGCATAAAAGCGACAAGGTGTAGCATAAATACATCAAGTGAAACTCTTATCAGGTGAAAGAGGCACAAGGTGGGAAGTGTAAGCATTAGCCCCAATTGCAGCTAAGTTGGTCACAGAAACTAGTATGTGCTAACTGTGAGCATTTAGTTAAGCTCTTCACCTAGAACGTCTTACGTCGATGACATTCACAGTTCTTCGCCGGCTTTTTGCCCTATCTTAGCAGGTTCCTTTGCCCATTGTCTTATAAGTCGCACCATTGAGTTGCAGATATTTATGGGGAAACTAAGTGCTCGCAGTGATAGAGTTGATTTGCCATATTTGATCCTGGTCGATATCTGCTAGTATTACCAGTATGATTCTTCCAGTTTGGACGTGATTTTATGTAACTATTTTCCCTTTTTTACCATTTTTATTTTAAGAAGAAAAATGAGGGCAATTAATTTCCCTCAAGCCCATATACCTTTGTTGATGAAGTAACATATTTGCTGGTCTTCATGCAAGTTATTACAGGCACTTGCCTAAGGTATATTCACTCATTCGTCATCAATTTTCAAAAAGTCTAAGCCCACATCGAATTTTTTACGTCAGGACATTTAAAAATTGAGCACGATCTACGACGATAAATTAAGATTTTGTTAATGCCGACAACCGAATGACACCTCGGAAAGTGGAGGACGAAGAGACCAACTTACGAGTATCTATCACTTGCTTTATTATTCTGGCCCCGAATGGGGCACTGTGCGAACTCGAAAATAACCTCAGTGGTTGGAGCTAGCTTTCAGTAACTGATTATGTTTTAAACGAACAACCAACCCATTTTGTATGCAAAGTTGGTAGACAAAAAGCAAACATTGATCTGGTTTTGAGAACCATAATACTTATTTACAAAGCGGATATTCTTTGTTCACAGGTAATAATTTTACACCTTCCTCTTCCTTAGTAATATTCAAATTGCATCTTTTAATTTTAGCTTTATACATAATTGCAGCCTAGTAATAATTTTTATTGATATTGGTTAATTGTGTGCTGAATTGAACATTTGTAGGCAGCTGTTCAATTTATCATTTGCATACCATAAGTTGACCTTAAAAGGAGTCTTATATAACACATATAGTATAAGGATATTTACCATATATGTATGTTCCTATAATTGTTTAATATTCTCGAAGAATTATTGATCATTACAATTTTTGCTATTAATCTCACTGCACTCCAAATAATTATATGATATGTGTATATGTATGTATGCACATATGTTATTTATGACTATTTTTTGTAAAACATCGATGGCGCTGTCTTATTAAATCTTAAGATATTATAGCAGTAATAAAGCTAATCAGATTTAAATTGCTCAATTTTCTTTCATCAATAACTCGCTCTGTCTTTGGCGGAGCGCCGAACGAAAACTCATGCTTATCTGAAGTCGGGCTTAATATTAATAAGACTAGATAAGCCGCAAGCTTTTACTGCCCAGAATAACGAGGTGATAATGTTTTTTCAATTTGCGAATTTAAATACCAAACATTTGTCTTGGCTTTAGACTCAAAAATGTGTATAGAGCGATTTGTAACCGCAACGGCCAGTAAGTTTTGCAATAGGGAAACCGACGATGATCGGCTAATATTTAGTGATAATTTACCGGGTCCATTAGAATTATGCACGCGACGAAATTACTTATGCGATCCCTTATTAATGGATCGCAGCGGATTAAATTGATACAGGGAAAATTAAAATTTCCAGGCGAAGTCATCGACATGACAAATTGATTATTGAGGTGCATGGTTTCGTGGGACACAATATTTTTAGTTGGTTATCAGTCCCTCACTTTCTTTTATTGGCGACAGGGACTCTGGACATCGGCCGCAGCGTCCAGCAGCGTTTAATGGGGCATGGATGCTGAAATTCTTTTACAAAGGTAAAATGAGGTGAGGACCGCGGCGGGGTGCAGGCGGGCACATTACGTTAAGTGTGGGTTTCTGATAAGAAGCCTCGACGCTAAGTGAATTTCTGTTTCTGACCGCGATCGCGTTACAGACCCCGCCGACGTCCCCCGGGATCTCTTTGTGCTCGGGCTCGCATAAAACACCGGGCGAGATATTGGGGAATTAGCGGGTCCAAGACATCTCCTTCCAGACGACCGTTTCCATCACCTGCGATAAAATTCTGCAAATTTGTCCTTGCGCGAAGACGGGATCACGCCGCGTCCGGGCGTGCGCGACGCGGTCATTGCTTGTCGCCCGCCTGGACCTCGGTTCGGCTGTCCTCGTGGCTTAAATGAAATTGTCAGCGTTATCGCACATTATTAATAATTTGTTTGAGTCCTCGCGGGCCCCTCTAAAATATTTCACGATAATTAGCCAATTAATATGACCGGCCCGTTTATACCTCGAAACTGCTTGTTAATTATTTAATGATCGGATTTATTGATAACCGGCGACCGGCGGTCGTGTCTAGAGGTGTTACTCGTGGCGAGCTCCAATGAATCTTAAAAATTTCCCCCCGGTATCGGCTAAACGCTAAGTAATTTATGAGCTCATATCGCCGACTAAAAATGGTAATTGTGGATATTAGGAAAGCCCCTGGTGAAAGCATTAATTAATGACGATTTCCACGCTCTTTATCAAAAGCGCCTAATGAGGCGCGTTTAAAGTGATAATATTTATGCAATTTTCCACCTGAGGAAATGATTGAGATTAGTGATAGAAAACTGGGATTAGATGTTTCGCAAACTTCAGAGAAAACGTGTGATTTATGACTCCTAAAAATGCTGTGCGATTAGATTAAATAGTTTTCGTGTAATAGACATGACTCCTAACCTATTTCCATCGTTTTAATATTAATTAACGAATTTACGTGAAAAGTTAGACAACTCGTTATAGGTATATTAAGACCGTATTATGTGAGCTACGTACATATGACAACCCTCTCGAAAAATGAACGATTGAAAATTAATAACAAAGCACTCTTATCTTCCTCGCTTTATTATAAATACTTTAATAATATCGAATAATCGAATACACAGTAAATTCGTATAATTGAAAAATTAAAATTGTTTAAGAATGATTTTACTTTTTTCATTAAAAATCCGTCACTTTTTAATATTAATATTTTGCTTACTCTAATTTAAACCGTTTATGACAAAATTTTCTTGATACTTTGAAATTAATTATTTCTCGGGAACACTGTTGACAACTTTAGTTACAATCAAAAAATTCAATATCATATTACTTTAAAACAGCACATGATTAATTCATACATACATAGGTATATCCGTTTTTTGCATGATGCAACTTAATGTAAAATAAATACGGTCTAGAATTGAATTTTCTAATATGTACGAGATATACGCATGAAAAGCAAACACAGGTTTTTGCCCTAATTTAATAAAAATTCCATATTTTGATCATTAAACATATTTATTTTATTTTAGTTTACTTATGCATTCTTATAAAAATTCTTTTTTGGAACCAATATTTTAAAGTATTTTAATATTATATCAATATTTACAAAATAGTGCATTTTTTCGTCCTTTTATCACATTTCTTCTTTTTACGCGGCTGCTTTGTGGTAGTTTTTGAATTTTGCGGGCCGAGAAAGTCTCTTAATTGTTCAAGTTCTTTTCTCTCATTTGGTGAACCATTTTGTACTCTATAATAGATCCATTGCAAATAAGCTTCTAATCTTGTAACTATAGCTGGACTCTGGGCATCACATAACGTTATTAGTTTTCCAGTATCACATACCATTTCTTTTGGAGTCCCGAACGATATAATACCTTCAACAATACCATTAACAACGAAAGGTCCACCAGAATCGCCCTCACATGGAGTGATTTTCAAATCATCCGCCAAAATACAAATAGCCTTATTTGTAAAATAATAGTGATAAGCTTTTGAGCAGACACTGTTTGAAACAACTCTCAATTTTCCTTCTTTTAAGAGTTCAGATTTATGTCCAGTCTCAGTTAATCCCCATCCGACCACTTTACCAACTTTGTTGTGTATATTGGTCTGAGGCTGAGGAATCTTAGCCAATTGGACGAACTTCCCTAAACTGAAGGGCATACTTAACCACAGCATTGCTAAATCATCTTCAGGGTAAGGACCTTTATACCGTTTCTCTACCTTAAATTGTTTATATATTTCATGTATTTCGACTTCCTTTACATTACGAATTTGAGCATATTTTTCTGCAGTCAAGTGTACAGCTCCAGCTGTTACTGTGATTCTTGGCTTAGACGTAAGACACAAGACACAATGCCCAGCAGTTAACACCATGTCTGTTTTAATTAAGACTCCTCCGCATGTTTGGAAAAGCTCGTCACTTCCACTGACTCTTGGCTTGAGAACTATTTTTAAATGCACCAAGTACGGATATTTTCCCGGATTATGGACAACTCTCGTAAGTCCGTTTAATTTTATACTTCCTGAATTCGTCCCATGCACCACAGGGGAACCTTCAGCAGAAAGAATCATAAGTAGTAAAATGAACAACATTTCTCCGTATCGCACAAAACACTCAACTGAAACATTGTGTCATTCCAATTTGCTTTTAAATAAATCTTACCAATCATCTAAAGCCTATGATGCCACATTTGATTAAATATTGGTTGCCTGTAAAGTATTAACTTAGCTTGTCGTTAGGCACCAACCATGTGTTTTCTTAATTTGCGTTTACATAACAGCTGCCTAGTTTTTCATTATCTCTTAGAAGTTTCGTGCCATAGCCGTTCATTTAATTTATTGTTAATAAAAACATGTGATATGCCTATTTAAATCCTATACTGTGTTATTAAATATAAGTATTTACTTTCTTCTTATATCTCCGTAGCTCCAACATTATTATTAATTTGTTTTATGATATATACTACAAATTTCAAACAGAAATGTTACTTTCAATTTATTTTAACAAAACTTGTAAAAGGCATTCCCAATAAACGCTAAAAATGCAATACAAACTCTATTAACAAAACATAGAACCGCCTTAATATAATTTTAAACCGTAGCCAAGACATTCCAACTTTGGGAAATAATAAAACGACGATCAATTCGTAAACCTTTTAAAAAAACAATGCACTAATAAAAAGTAGGCACAAGGTTCCGACTTCGGTTAGGAACGACTCAAAATGTTTCTTCCTTTCTATTGTACTCATACCTACATTAAATTCCTCCAAGATAATCGAAAGTTACCATTCATGTCATGAATCTACCTATATAATCGTAATAATTCCTGGGCCTTAAGAATTTAACATTGTCACTTTTAATATTCATTTGATCTGCCGCCAAAACAGCAGTTACCGTCAAATGCAATGATCCATTGCTCCACCGCTCAGCCAATGTAGAGCAATAAAATGCGACATATTTTTTCTCTAATTATTGCACTCCCGACAACACATTTATGTCAGCATATTTTATGTTAAAATATTTTAATCGTCCCAGACTTACGCTGAATAATTTGTGCGAAAATATGTCGTTGTTTCCATTGTTGCACTCGCTATAAAACTACCGTGAAAGGGAAAATTACCGCGTGGCTCTAGTTTAGCTCCAGCATCCAGAAACAAGAAACAAGAACCAAAACAACTGAGAACGCTTCAAAAAAGTAGCAGCAAAAATTTAGCACGCAATTTCAAACTTTTTTGAAGTGCTCCTTTAAGTCATACTGCTTGAAGACGCGGAGCAACATTTTCATATGCAGTGTATGAGGAAAACGCAAAAATTGTTATGAATTTACCAACTGCATAGTCCAGGGCAGGTCTTGCGAGGTACCTGTCCGAGAGTGTCGTTGCGACAATGATAGCTGACCGACTATTCCGCGGAATTCCATATCCTTCCACGTCGCTATTATTTAGTGCAATCTGGTAAAAGACTGAAAAACTACACCTGAACGATAAGTTTTACACTGTAATTAAGTTGCATTTTTCTTAAAATGAAGAATTAATAGGTTCTGAATTGAACCCTCCTTATGCGGAAATATTTGAAACAATTAAGCGAGCTAATTTTTATTGTTCTTTTCATTTAATTCGAATTTTATTTTCATGTTTGAGTTCACATGAACGCATGTCCAATTGTATGACATTGTATTTACTCATATGATTTTAATGGCTTTTCAGAATGTTTGTATAAAGAGACTTTTGATGTTGTTAATTTGAAATATGTATATATTTTTTTTAAAAACGACGGATTCAACATTATACTGAACTTTTGTGTTTTAATTATTGTATGTGAACGTTACAACATTAAGCAACTAAAAAAATGATTAGTTTAGTTAAAATAAATTTACAATGATTGAGTATCCGATAACCCTTAACCATTCCTTAGTACAAACCTTACAAGTTTTTAAAATTATGAATGACCAATGACATTTATTTATACATATTTTATGTTTGCAAAAGAGTTTTAAAGAAGACTACACAGCTATACAATAATGCTATAAATAACACTAATAAAGATATTATTTTGACGAATATTCAAATAAACCTGCTATTTCATAAACAGCCCTATAAACATTAAACAATTGGAGGAGTTATCTGATGATTTCGCTTCAAGGAAAAATTATTATTAGCTGTTGAGTTAAATAATTTTTATATTATTAACAGGCAAGACAGATATCATAACTCACCGCGGGGTATTGCCGCTGAGAAGTGGTTAACTATAAATCTGTAAATAGTAAACATATCAAGTTTCGCTACATGCCTTCGTCACTGAAATACATTAATCATTAAGCAAACTAATTTTTGAAAATGTTGACATAAAATTTAAATTCATTACGCTCAGACATAATTGCACTTACAGTTTTTCGTAAACAAAGTTATAATAACCAGAAGAAATCTACATTGTCATGCTGGTAGTGGCCATAAAAAGGTAGGCCCAAAAATGCGTTTCACCTGCAAAAGTGCATCTTTAAATTAATTGCCGGGTTAAAAAGAAAAGGTTGAAGGTGTAACCGGTTATCGTTACGAAAACAAACAGATGGTGGAAAGTGCAATCACCGGGGCACTGGTAGATTTCATCGTTTAAATAAATTATCATAGCCCCACTGGATGATGAATATGTCGAATTAATTTCGAGAGCATGCAACTCTATTGCTGCGCCTAATGAATCACCGCGACCCTCTATTTAAGACGTAAAGAGACCGCTGCGCCGCGGCGCGCCGTGCAATCTCAGCCACTAAGTGAACAGACCCACTTCGGTTGGTGCCATTCTGGTGGTTCGCCGGAGTCCCAGTGCCGAACCATTTCGTTCGCGACTATTAGCCTCACATAGTGTTTGCCTTAATAAATTCGATATATGCCAGTAAGCGACAGTGATGTATGTACCGATCTTCTGCGCGGGGAAATCACCATACCGTGATCCGCATATTCGCATATTCCATGCCCAGTCATTTTTTAAGCGGACAATTGGAGTGCAAAGTTAAAAAGCTACTTGTTTAAAGAGATACAGTCCTATGTATACTATATAGTATATACATGTAAATCAGAAGTATTCAAAATCAAAATCTGGTTCCAGCAGATCATTCTGGTGATGACAAGGGTTAAATATAAAACTATTAATCATATATGATATAAAGAATACTTAAACAATCTTATAATTAAAGTCAGCATATTTGTACATTCTAGTAAAATAATTAAATGAATTAGAACCTACACCTTCTGAAAACTACATACCAAGGGGATAAGGAATGTTGGATTAAGAGTATTGGTAGGTATTTAGAAAAATCTCTTTCTGGAAAACAAAAATTGCTTTTAAACCTTTATTTAACAGAGAAATCTATCTAAATTAAGCCAACTGCGTTGGCGTAACCTTGATTTTTGATAAAAAGTCAGAACTTCGAAATTCAGTTTTAAAAACAGTTTTAGTTAAGAAATATAGTCCATTGTTAAAAGAAATATTAAAATTGGTCTAATTGTTTTTAAAGCTATATCTTATATTTAATATGAGAGACTCTGACTCTTCTTATAATATTAATATACTTTGTTCAAGGTTGATTTAAAACCAGTAATTTTGTAACAAAGAGGTTTCACTTTTAAAGTCAAACTAAAACGTTTATATACCAGATTGATTCGCAAATCACAAATCAAATCTTGGCTGTTGCGTTCATCACCTCTAGTCCATTTTAGATGAATAAACGTCAAAGGAATCAGCTGTTTACAATAAGTCTGACGGCTGACGGCTTGTGATAAATAAAGAAAACTTATCGCGTCTTGCGTCTATTTCGTGTGATTTTCAGGTCATCGAAAGCGTAAAAATGGATTTATCGCGAGAAACAAACGAGCGAAAATTATACATTTGCAGGTGGTACTTCAAAGGTAAGTCTCCTAACACATCCAAGTGAAAGAAATTTAACTAAATTTTTTTAGCTGGCTTCGCCCTTCTGCCGTTTGTTTGGACGATAAATGCGATTTGGTTCTTCAATGAGGCGTTCCGCAAGCCTGCTTATGAGGAGCAAAAGTTAATTAAGAAATGTAAGTCAGAAAAATCAATTACAAAGAAAATATTTCCACCTAAATGACAATTCCAGACGTTGTGATGTCTGCGATAGGATCTGCAGTTTGGCTTGTGGCGATCGTTGCGTGGGTGGCTACATTCCAATTGAACAGAGCTTCCTGGGGCGCAAATGCCGACTACATTAGCTTTATAATTCCACTAGGAAAAGCTTAGTTTTGATAGAGTAATTTTTTTAAAAAAACTAATGAAAATAAATTATTTACTTATAATAACCATAACTTTGACTTAGACCTATCAATCTACGATTATGCGATCCGAAACTAGTTTTTTTCATTTATTTACCCAGCCCCTTATTTCTAGGGGATAACAAAATAAATAAAGCAATAGAATGTGCTGCTTCCAGAAATCTTGACCAAGTGAAAATATAAATCTCTCGAAGTTGTGCATTTATGATTGAAACTCTATAACAATTTGAATAGTCAAGGTGTATTAATTATTAAGCAAAACCTATTAATATTTACAAAATCACAATTTAATCGGCTACTTCTTTTTGCCAGTGGGCTTGGGCAACCGTGAGACTCTCATGTCCTTCAGTTTAGCTTCCAACTTCTTCTTGGCCTTTGCGAGGTCCTGCTCCTGCCGCACAACTTTCATCGGCTTCTGCTGGACGAATTTCTTCCGCTCGTCCCGCTTGACCGCCTCGCCGCAGCCGTGGACCTCCGCCAGGCCGTGCTTGAAGCAGAAATCCTTGCCGCAGTAGTCGCAGTGCTGGCCCATCAAACTTGTCTTCGCCTTGCACTTCGCGAAGTCGCAGGTCACATCGAGCCTCTTCACGTTCTCCAGCACGTTGTCCAGCTGTTTATCGACCACCTCGGCGGGTATTGGCTTTAGCATGTCCGACGTGTTGTTGTTTTCGCATTTTAAAGCGGATTTTTCAACTAATTTATCCATGACTGCTGAACTTTGCGAGGCAGCAAAACGAAAATAAATCAGGTGCCAAAAAATTGTCAACAAACATTCAATCAATTTGAACCAACTTCACTCATTATGGCTAAGCGAGCAATACAAAAACCAGGGACGTATTCAGGATTCTAGGTGGAACAGTGATTTCTTTTCCTTACACGCCAAAATATTATTCGTTAATGTCTGTTGAAAATTAAAAGGTATTATTAAAATTTACACTTTAATGGCATATCGAATTCATTAATAACTCCAAAATTCATAAATTTAATCATTCAATTTGAAACAACTTTATCCACTTACTCTAACATTCAACCTAACCCCAGTTTGACAGCTGTTTTTGTCATTGGGTGAAATTTCAGAGTTGAGGTTCTTTAAGGAGTTCACACCGGCTGCAAAATGTCGAAGGCTCGCAAAGGATTTTTCGCATATTTCTCTTCTCCGAAGGGACAAAAATTAGTTTTCACAGGGGCGTGCGTTGCCACGATGTCCTTATTCGCTGGAAATTTTGTGCCACACACATTTCTTTTAAGCAAATACCGAGAAGTCATCACCTGCTACAGGTACATTACATGATTCTACTTTTAACTAAATGTTGAATAAAAATAACGTAGGCATGGAGAGGAGAGGCCAGTTCCCGAAAAAGTGCTTAAGAGAGTTTCGAGGGCTTTGGATATTTTAAAACTTGAGCCTTATGAAAGGAATCTGATCAAACCATTCACTGTTTACGGTTTCGATATTTACCAGGCCGGTGAGTAGATTTTAAGAGTTGTGTATATTCGGAAAAAATGTTTAATAGCATTGCATTCCGTTAATAATGTTTTATTTGTATGGGTTACTTAACACCATTATTTTTCTTAAACGTAGTCAGATTAATTTGTTTGTTTAGTGCCTTTCTATAGCCAAGATAGCAACAATTGAAAATTGTGTTATTCACTAAATTTAAACTCTATTCAAATAATATTCTAGGTTCAACAAAATACCGATTTGGAGCTATTCTTGGAATCCCAGCAAACTATTCGTACGATTCTCCATTACAATTTGATAAAAGTGAAGTGCAGTTTCAAAATAAACCAATAAATTGGGACTCGGAAACCGGAAATATATTACTAGACTCCCTGATTCTTACGGAAGACGAACAATTATTTGCGATATGCCGAGCCATTCTTCAGCTACAATCACATAAAATTCTCTTGAACGCAATTTACCCCAGCGCGTCCTTTTTGATGGTTTACACAGTGGGGAATTACCTGAATCAAAGCTTGAAGTTGCTTGCTCGTCCTTTCCCCGTAAGTTTAGGTTAATTAATTTTTCTTAATGGCACTTGAAAGTTATTTTACAGATTCGACTGGTCTTATATACAATTTTGAGTTTATTTGGATTAGGAGCGTGGTCGTTCATGAAGGACTATAATCAAGTAATGAACGATACTGACACGGATAAGCAGCTGTGTGCTCTAGGACCAGGTACATAGAAAAATTGATTTTTGTACAGATTGAAACAATTTAATAACTTTTACAGAGTTTGTTCAAGCTGGCGTCGGATTCTACGACAAATTGCTAAAAAAGAACATCGCACTCCGCCACCTTCTTGGAGAAAATACGTACACAGTGAAAGGAAATGAAAACTATTTCCTCCGCCAAAAGGCGCTACCTATAACAACGCGAAAGGCTTTCTTTGATATGAAATTGAAGGAAATCAAGGAAGCCCTAAATCAACAAAATACCGAGGCCACAGTGCAATAAAATTACTTATCGGCTTCTAGTATAAAGTGTTAGTAAACCAATAAAGTTTTTATTAAATACTACAGGTCTATAAATTATGCATTCAGAATTCACGTTTTTTCATCAAAGTTTTCTTTTAATATTTTCTAACTTTATAAATGTATTTTTTAAATATATGTACCATCAATTGTAAAATTAGTAGATTTCATAGCTTTAATTTGCATACCTATTTTTAGTAAAGATAATAGAAAAAAATAATAATAACAAATTAAGTATTAAGTTATTAAGACTCTAACATGCGAAGGTGCTAGGTGCAGAAGAACCGGGAAAAATAAATACATGAGCAGGATCAGTGTGAAAAACAACCAGCGGGTGGTCATCGCGTAAGAATTAAATAAACAAGCACTGGGACCGGCGCTCCCGGAGACTCGGAAGCTGGAGCGACGGCAGCCGGAGGGTCCTCTCCTCACCTCGTCCTGTGTTGGCCAGCTCTCCCCAGCCGGGAGCAGGGCGGCAGCACAACAGCCGATCGTCTCCAGGCCTCGGGAGATTTGAATTTGCTCCCCACGGGCAGCAGTTGAGCGGAGCCTGGATCAGGGACTCGTTCCTGCTTGTGAGCGGCCAGCATATAAATAGCGGAGCAGCCAGTTTCTGCCTTCATTCTTTTCAGGGACTCCGTCGGGGAAGGTTGACTTGGCTGGGATCCCCACGGGCAGCAGTTGAGCGGATCCTGGACTGGGGACTCTTTCCTGGCTGTGAGCGGCCAGCATATAAATAGAGGAGCAGCCAGTTTCTGCCTTCATTCTTTTCAGGGACTCCGTCGGGGAAGGTTGACTTGGCTGGGATCCCCACGGGCAGCAGTTGTGCCGAGCCTGGACCGGAATTCTTTTCTGACTGTGAACGACGAGCGCATAGAGGAGCAGTCGGATGCCGCATCAGATTATTAGGTATATTATATATCATATTATAAATTATATTTATATTATATATTATGTATATTATAAATTACATTAAATTATATATTATATTATTTTATATTTTATTATTTATTATATTATAGGTTATAATATAATAAAATATATGAAATATTATTTTATATTATATGTTATATATTATATACTATATTTTGTTATATTATATTACGTATTATATTAAAAATTATTTTATATTATATATTTTATTATGTTATATGTATTATATATTATATTACATACATATACATATGTTTTATTATATATAATATAACATAATAAAATATATAATGTAAAATAATTTTTAATATAATACATAATATAATATAATAAAATATATTCTATTATACATATGTTATATTATATTATATATTTTATTATGTTATATTATATATTATATTACATATACATTTGTTTTATTATATATAATATAATAAAATATATAATATAAAATAATTTTTAATATAATATATAATATAATATAATAAAATATATTCTATTATATATTATATTACATATATATTATTTTATATTATATGTCATATATTATATACTATATTTTCTTATATTATATTATGTATTATATTAAATATTATTTTATATTATATATTTTATTATATTATAAATTAGATTATATACTATATTTTGTTATATTATATTGTGTATTATATTAAGTATTATTTTATATTATATATTTTATTACATTATACATTATATTACATATACATATGTTTTATTATATATTATATTATAAATTATATTACATATTAATATATAATATATACATATATTAAATTATTTTATATTATATGTTCTATGCTATATTCTATGTTATATTATACTTATATTATATATTATTTTATATTATATACTATATTTTGTTATATTATATTATGTATCATATTATATATTTATATATAATATGTACATATATTATATTATTTTATATTATATTTTATTATAACATATTATATACATACATATATATACATAATATATTATATTATATACCATATTATATTATATATGTCGGCGTCGGCATCCAATATTTTTTTACACCGGGTGAAATCAAGTTGCCCAACACTCCTAAATGCTGGATACGATCATATTCAGATGGCGAATTCTATATGGTGAACAATAATTTTCGAAATTCAACGAATTTAAATGAAAATTAGTACTGTGGATATTTTGAGGTAGTTTCGAATTTACTATAAAGTGTTTGAAGTTCATAATGGTTGACCGAATACGGCAGCCAAAACATTTGTTACTGGGTGAAACTGGGTAACCCCCTACTTAATAATAAACTTAAAACAATCTGACACAACATCAAATATCAATATCTTTATAAGTCCGTATAACAAATTAAGGGCAGTCCAAACATTTAATCCTAGAAATAATGATGCTGTTCCACCAAATGAAACTGAAAAAATTATAATTTTTGGGAAACAAACTTTTCATTTATGTATGTATACTACAATACCTAGAAGGTCCTCAAAACTGAACAAAACATCCCTTCTGTCCTTAATCTTCGGAGCCACGACTTCACATCGAAAGGTCGAAGTCAACTGAAAGTCAGCTTTTGCATCCCCTTTCCTTTAAAATTAAATTCAATTTAAATTTATAGTAATGCAAAAGCCAATCGAATTATGCTTACCATTTGCTTACTTTTAAAGAATTCCTGGTAAACACTTGCTCCGTGCAAGAAACAGGACAATCACAAATATTTTCTGACCAAAGGGGCCACTTCATGTCTGATAAACATTGGAATCCGAGAGGGGTACACCTGGGTCCTTCTATTTTTGAATTTATTTATATTGTAATAAATAATTAAAAATTTCGACTTCCTTCTTACCAATAAACGAATAAAAAATTGGAACACATGCGCACATTTCTATTGCAAAAGATGCTCGACACTTAGCTAAACAAAGCGTCCTGCTATAAATCTTTATAAAATGCAATCTTTTAAATCTAATAACATTTTGTTCATATCATTTTGCTATTACCGGAAACTGAAGGAAGTCTTCATTTTGGAAAATACATTTTCGTTGAGCAAAAGTTAGGTCTCTGAGTCCTTCTGAAGCTCTGGAAAAATTAAACGTACTATAGTATGTAAAGTATACTCTCTGTGCAAAACTCGTTTTAGAGCTAAATTTTTAAAATATGCTAGTCATGTTATATTTTTACCAACAACAAGAATCTTACTCACTCTGTCTCCGCAAGGTTGTAAGACGCGACAATTGTATCAGATTTTAAAAGGTTTATTATATTTGAACCACTTCCGGCAATATCGAATGGTGAATGAACTTCGATCTATTAAAAAATCCATACTTATTAAAAACAGACAAATGAAACGCTATGTTATGTCCTTACAATTACGTCATTCTTAGAAATTTCAAATTGCATGAAACACTGCCTTTTCTTCTCACAAAACCATTGAGTACTCAGTTTACCACCAGAAATATTTCTGAAAAGAAATATATTATGGTGCGATTACTAGATTTTGGACATAAGTGCACCAGAACTTGATTTGACTCACTTCGAATTCAAATAACTACAAAGTTGAGAATTCACTGTGTAGCACAGTCCTCTTTCTGTAAACACTGGAAAAACTTCGGGGTGGAAATCTTCATTAGATAAGCTAATTTTTTGATTAAAAGTGCGGGCGGTGAGTGCAATTACTTCCAGCAAGTTTTCGTGCTCAAATCGCTCGTCCGTTGCATAGGTGGCCACAGCCTCATAGTCTACGGTCGTAGCGTTAAGAACTGCATTTATAAACCCGACGAAATAATCGTATTCCTCATTGTCCTGGGAAACGTTCCACTTTTCCTGAATGTAGCGATCAGCTGCACTTCGATTCATTTGATGAGTATAGCAAAATGTGATAGCCGGAAGTTTAGCTTTCCAGGTTCTGTAATCCTTGTCCAGTGACCTCACTGTGGGATTTGCTTCAAAGCGATTGAGTTGAACATTCGCAATATAATGTGCCCCGTATACTGCTAATAGAGTCGTGACCAGGAACCATACTCTAAAAAATATGAATTATTAAATGAAACTCACAGACATTTTTAAACCAACTTTTCAAGAAATGTAATTTCGCTGTTATTTAATTGTTTTAAACTGCGAACTCCTGAGGCCTCCATTAGTTTGTCAACAAATAAGTGAAAATTAAACGAGAACGTGAGTCCTTTCGACTTCATGTTTAATTTGTTTCTGATATTGGGAGTCTCGTGAATTTCGTTACTGACTTGATTTCAATATTATGTAGACCAGATGCAATCAACAAAAATTAACCTTTGTTACTGGTAATGGTTACATTTTCAGTTAGCTAATGATAAAGCTATAATGAGTAATGATCCATAATTGGTTTGAAATTAGATAGTCAAGGTGTAGAAATGTGCTGGCTTTTTGGAGACCAATTACCTTCCTATTGTAGCTTTAACAGGGAGTTATACATTTTTCCTTTTATGAAGCTGCTGCTGCTTTTAATAAACAACATAAAAAAACCGTATCTGAAAATATTAATTTGTTCTTACTTACTTACTTCTGTTTATAAAATGCATAGACCTAAATTTTTATTCTAGTAGAGTGTGAATGTTTTCGATATCTTTATTCTTAAAGAGTCTGTAGAGGTTGTTAAAAATTGATTGATAAAATAACTAAATAAGTTTTGGAAATCGTAGCCCAAAGTTGTGAAAAAGATTATTTTTTAGACTGAAAGGCGGTGATTAGGTCTTCAGACAGAACCCTAAAAAAAAGCTAAAACTGAAAATTAATTTTTTTTAAATTGTTTTTAATCCGATTTTAGTGTAATAATTTTCCTATTTTGTTTCCAGTCCAAAATCCAAAATTTTGAGCAATTTCTGCTGTCGATCGGCCCCCCACCTGGAGTCTCAAAACGGAAGTCGTGCTCGCATCGGGCCACCCGCCCGTTTGACACTTCTCACCAACACCCTTGCGCCATTCATCGTTGGTTGCACGTCAAAAAATCAACTTGTGTAAGCAGAGTGTTTGTTTCATGGCGTTTAATTCATTTTGCTTGAGCAAGCATATTCACAGTCCGAACTCAGTTAAGTTATAAATTATGGAAGCAACCAACTCGGTTCTTTTGAGAAGAATTATGTCGATAGTTTGATTCGCTGGGTCTGCAGTTGAGCGCCGTGTGCTCTGTGATTTTATCGCCTGAGTTGCAGGAGACTCCATGTTAACCAGATTCGAATTTTATAAATCTTTAGCGGTGTAACAAGCGAGGGCGACTCTCGTCGTGGTGGCTCTATCGTAGATTCATAAATATTTTACCCAAGATGAATGGATTAAGCTTAAGTGAACTGTGCTGCCTGTTCTGCTGCCCCCCGTGCCCGGGGAGGATCGCATCGAAACTTGCATTTTTGCCACCGGAACCTACCTACGAGCTGAAGTCCGACGAAAATGCCTCGACAAAATATTCCCTCGTGCTCCATGAACGTGCTGATTGGCAATTTAGCGAGCGAGAAAAGGAATACTTCGAGACATTCTACACCCGCTCGTCCAGGGGCAACCGAATCGCCTGTCTCTTTGTCAGATGCAGCTCGAACGCTAGGTGAGTTATTTTCCGTTATGTGACTAAGCGGAGGCCGCGGCCCGTGGAAGGGAACATCACACCCAGCCACCAGACCGTCATGATTAATTAAAGTTTATTACCCCTTGTAATTTCGCTTTCGTTAATTAATTTTTTTCACTCTTCTGGCTGCTTCCGCCGGGCCCTTGGCGCAAACAGGGTGGCCTTAAAGTATTTTCTCTAAAATGGTTTCGTGAATCGCATGTAAATAATCTCGCATTTCCCTCGGTGAATCATTTCAATCAGCAACCTCCGATTTTGCACAGTTTTTAGCAATGTTGTCGCACCAGACCGACGGTCACTCTGCCAATGTTTATAAAAAGGCGATAGTAACACGATAGGCAGGTTTTACTGCGTGTTAGCCTCCAGAGCGCGCCTAAGCTCATTGAATAGAAATTTGAAGTGCATCGCCTTTGGTAATTATAGATGTCGATGTTTTCCTGGAAAAAGCAAATCGTTGGCTTTTATAGCTTCAAATTTAGTTCAATGTGCAATCCCCGATACGCAACTTCTTGAAAATCTTGAGATAATTGCCCTATCAAACATTGAACCCATTCGACAGATTAATTACCTGGCCTACTTTCAATTTCAATTATCTCGGTAGTAAACTTACTTTCACTTTTCTTATCTACCATTATCTACCTTATCAAGACGCTTCAAGTTCCTGAAATTTGGAATTCTTCCGTTGGTAATCAATTCATTTTTTACGAGGTATAAAAGAAATTTATTTATTCCTAAAAACTGCGCAAAACGTGTTGCTTTGTAGTTTTGTTTTTGTTTTTTATGTTAAATCGCACTGTTCCATTCAGTGATTTGTTGAATTGCAAACTAAAATGGCATTTAATTCTTTTCTTCCTTTCTGTTTTTAAGTATATAACTAAATAATATTGATTAAAAACAATTATTTTATTTATATGAGTATTACCGAAAACAGCGCCAAATTATCAATATAATTTTCTTCTAAACTATAAATTATCGTATTGCTCTCATGATTTTGTCTTTAGTGCCTTTAGAAATGCGATTTCCCTACATGTTGCTTATCTAGAACATTTTACAAAAAACTTTCAATATTTTGTCTAATCATATACCATGATGATTGAAACTATTTGTTAATTTAATAATACAAAGATTTTTAAATGTGTTTACGTATGTATATAAACCTTCAGTATATAACAAAATTCTTTATCAAAAATTACTATTTTCAACTAGAGTTCAAAATGTAAAAGGTTTTTTTTAACACTTCCTCAAAAATTGTAGTGTCTAATATGATTCCAAGAAAAGTCTAATCTAGAGTTCTTTCTAAGGATATTGGACAAAAAGTTGCAAAAAAGGGTTTCTGTTTTAAATTATTTTTGTGGAATAC
Organism: Tolmerus cingulatus; assembly: GCA_959613345.1. Taxonomy (NCBI): domain Eukaryota; kingdom Metazoa; phylum Arthropoda; class Insecta; order Diptera; family Asilidae; genus Tolmerus; species Tolmerus cingulatus. The sequence goes on from OY390708.1 coordinate 7,115,949, forward strand.
TAAAAAGGATACGACGATACGCAATGGTGTATTTTTAAGAATAAGAATGCCTTATAATACTATGATAAACGAGACTAATCAATTTAGTTCGATTATAGCTAAATTTCATAAAATAATTCGTATAAAAGGTTTTAATTACGCTATAACAGACGAAACGAAGCAATTGGTTTCGTTCCACTTTTTGAACTCGAAAGCAAAATAAAATGGTAATTAACTATGGAAAATAATAAATGCTTGAATATGCGCTCTACGCTCATAAGAAAAAGAAAATAAGAAAAATACTTTCTACATTAAATCAAAATCGAGTAATTTAAAAATCGGGCTTTTGGAGTGGGATTAACAATTTATTGAGGAAAAAATTACGTGTAATCAATCAAGTAGAACATTTATTAAATTATTTATTCTTCTATAAATGCACTAGTTTTTGTTATCTATTAAGATAAAGATAATTGGGAAAAAATAATTTTAAAAAAGAGATATTTTTATAAAGCGTAAGAAATATTAAACTGACTATGGTAAAATGACCAATATTGTCCTGGTTTTATGAAACCTTCAACGAGAATTCTAAATTGGTTTCCTGTTTTAAGAAGAATAGAATCAAAATATAGACGTTATTTTGTTTTTAAAGCAACTTTGTGTTTGAAAAAATGAATTTTTGCTATTTACAGATTCACAATTCTTTTCTCACATGGCAACGCAGTGGACTTGGGGCAGATGACAAGCTTTTTTGTTGGCTTGGGGCAAAGAATTAATTGCAACATATTTAGCTACGACTATTCAGGATATGGAGTAAGCACGGGAAAACCAACTGAAAAAAATTTATACGCAGATATAGACGCAGCATGGCAAGCTCTACGAACGCGGTATGGGATCAGTCCTGAAAACATAATTTTGTATGGACAAAGCATAGGTACTGTCCCAACCGTCGATCTCGCAAGTAGATATGAAGTTGGTGCTGTTATTTTGCATTCACCGCTGATGTCAGGCATGCGAGTAGCATTCCCTGCAACTAAACGTACTTGGTTTTTCGATGCATTCCCTAGGTAAGTGAGAACAATAATAATAATCGATTTTAATGGCTTTTTGGGCACTATGTCGTCATAACAATGCCACCTATTTAAGCTTCTAGCAATTTTTGTTTTTTCCCGGCATTGTAAACTATTCCTTGTGATTATTTGCTATAACTAAGAAGTCTTAATATACTTTAGTGGAATTCTGAATGAACAAGAAAAAATGAATTTTACAGCATTGACAAAGTTCCAAAAGTTACTTCTCCCGTCCTTGTAATTCATGGCACTGAGGATGAAGTAATCGATTTTCAACACGGTCTCACCATATATGAAAAATGTCCCCGTGCAGTTGAACCACTTTGGGTAGAAGGAGCAGGACACAATGATGTCGAAATGTACGGTCAGTATTTAGACAGGCTTAAACAATTCGTCTCAGTAGAGTTAGTCAACTGACAAAAAGCGGATTCCGCAAAAAGTAGCAATAGTGTTCAAGAGGCTGCCTCAGGTAACTGTCCTATTTAGCTGTAAGATATAAATTAATACAATAAAAATAATTTCCAAGAAGGTGATGATGTTTTAGACGAAGTCGATGACGAAGCATCTATTACAATAAGTTCAACAACAACAACAAATAATTCCACAACTGAAAAATTACTATAGCATAAAGTGCCTGGTGGTAGCGTTTGCGCCTCCACAATTGCCCAAGTCACCAAACATTGTAGTTCTGATGAATTTGGTGACCATGATTGTAATAGCGCAAAGGCTGCCCCAGGCAAATTAAGTAATCTCAAGGATAAGGTAAACTCTTTAGGAGGACGTTCGGTTTCTAAGCATCAAATGAATAAAAGAGCAACTGTATCTTCGTCACGAACCACTCCATCACCTCCTCCTCCACCGCTTTCCGGACGGCATGCGAAACCAACGATAATTGGTACAAAGAACCCTAATGTAACTAGTTTTCAGCAGCAACACCCAATGTGTACTTTGTGTTCCTCATTAAATGTAACTGAAATTAATTTTAAGATTAAATCGTGTCAGAATTGTAACCACGTAGTTGTCGATGAAATAGGGAGAAATAATCAAACAAATACTCAAGATAAATTCGTTGAGGAGAATGGAAGTCAATCGTACTATCAGCACTTAGCGATTATTGCAAAAAAATTAAAAAACATTTATCGAAACAAAGTCCCCAACTGTTCTAATGAGTCTGATAAAAAAAATGCTTTAATGCATACATGCCAGCCGTCTAGCAGCACATCAATGGAAGAAGTGGCGACAAAATATCACACACAAAATGATAAAATGCATTCTCCGGTAGATAGTCACTGTAATCACTATCATCAAGATTATTGTCATAGGAGTAGCTTGGGCTCTAGAAGCAACATAGCGTCACAATCTGGCAGTGATAAGACTTCTAAAAGTAAAGATGTATTAATTTTAAGGATTTGTGATTTAGATGTAAATGATAAAGACGATGTGAATACTAAACCTGCTGTTAGGGTAAGTGATGCTGGTGAAAATAATCACCTCACGAACTCGAATGTACATTTAGGATCGTCTGAAAAGAAAATCGCAAAGTCTCGCAATATTCAAAGCGAGCCGAGCAAAAAAGCTAAAGTGGGAAATAAACGACCTTCAGCCCAGAAGATTGTCGTCATATCTGATGAATACAAAAAGAATTCGGAAAAAAATGATATCCTCATAAAAAACCATAAGGAGTTTTTAAGCAAATTTCAACGAAACATGATCGTCTCAAAATCTCTGGATGTACTTCATCCTCAGTCTGACTGGGAAACACCAAGCAATTCTATGTACCTCACCTCGTCAAAGTCCTTTACAAATCTCATTGATGTAAGTGTTGATGATGATGATAACGGTCCATTTGAGAGCATTAACTCAGTAGAACTAATATTTATATCTGATGAGTTTCTCAACAAAGCAATTAAGCATGACTTAAAAATTTTAAAAAGTAAAAAAACTGACACCATAAACATGGAGAACAATACATTGATCGCAAAGAAGAAGACCACTAAAAATCAAACCAAAAGTCCTTCTCCTAGAAATGACAAAGCGGTTTCACAAAATAGCGGGGTCACTACCAGCGAAAAGGCAACACAATCTTCGGTTTCGAAAGCATCCAGTTCTAAAATAATTGTAATATCTGAGGATTTCAAAAGGAAGTCTCTTGAAAATAAAGTCGTAATCGTCGATGGTAGCAATGAAAACGCAAACAAGAGGAAGAGCCTTAAGCAACTGAAGTTAACACGACAACAGAGTTCTATTGACGATGTTGGCAATCAAATGACCAGTCATGCTTTCTGCTCATTCGAGGAACCCGATGATCAGTGCTTGGAGAGTAAAGAAATCAAAAGTCCTTAAGACAAAGTAAGTCTTAATAACCGTCGCAGAAGGGATCGATCGTCGTTGCATAGAATCTTAACAGCAGTGTTAATTTTTTCACGTAAATCGTGACTTATATTTTTATCGCGTGCACTTTTGGATATTTTCGAAAGTGGATTCTACTTTAAGCAGTTTATTTCATTTATATTTTGTTAAAACATAGGTAATCTCCTAAATAGGGTAGTTTTGTATTGTACACAATAAACCGATTAGTCTTATGAATCTCATAGGAATCAATCAACATCAGATGCGAGCATATAGTTGGAGTAGAACAATTTCAGTACGCGGAAGTTTCTTTTAAATTGTGTTCTTACTCATCTTTATATAAAAAAATATACAGACAAAGTTTATTTGGAATTTGTTTACACGTTTTCTCGATTCCCTTATCATAATAGAAATATTTCTTTATATCAAATATTTGCTTCAATTGTCGGTAACAAACTAGAGAACAATTTTGTTCATTCTTCAATCTTGTCATATGCCGACATCACTCAGAAGAGTGAGAGTAGAAAAACAACTGAAATGTACTGACGTCAAAAGTCGGGTTTACGAGTCTCTACTTAATTCAGGTTACTTATTTCAAACATTTTCAAACAGATTCAAGAGTTATTGAAAAGATTGAGCAAACCTTTCATCAAATTTTTTCGAGCTCGAGGTCTGTTTACGTCACTGACTTTGAAATGATAAAATTGTTTTAGTAAAATTAGTTTTATTTTTAAATTAGTCTTAAATAGAAAAGTGGTAGCGATTGTAAGTAAAATATGTTGGTATTTCTAAAATTATTAAATTTTGATTCTAGTGTTTAATTGCAAATCAGAAAAAATAGTACAATAAATAAAACAGTTTAAGTTTTTCATTTATTCAATACAAAAGCCCATTACAACGAATATGCATTTTTTAAAAATAAATAAAATAATATTTTCAATAAATTAAATGTTATAAAATCTAAGAAATATTAAATGTAGTGAAACCACCTTGGATTTTTTTTTCAGTTGGTAAAAATTGTATTCCAAATTATTAGCTCGCATCTGTCCGTAAATAAATGACATGCCTTAAAAATACCCTGTTAAAATCATAGCCTGATTAATTTGCGCATGCACACAAATAGCAGTTTAGTGCCCCAAATTATATTAGGATAAAGGTGTTTAACTAAAAAATAATTGCGCCCAAATGCCTTTATTCCACCAGTAATTGTGACGTAAAGGCGCCCTTAAAAATTATATAAATTGGCAATCAAATAACTTGTAAGGTGCTGAAATATGTATATACAAATAGAATGCATTTTTTTGGATAAGAGCAACTGAAATTGTTATACAAATGGTGAGTGCGTGTTTTCGATGATTGTATAAGACGTCATTTATTTGATATTCTGAAGGTACTTTGTAGGTAGGAAAGGTAAAAAGAAACTTTTTCTATAATTCCGTAACTAGTTTATTTTACACATATTTATCAAATTAAACAAGCGAATAGGATTGCAATTCATAAAGGATTATATAATAATAAAAAAGTCCAATTTCATTAAAGCATTATAATGTTTTATCATATTTGTGTAAATATTTCCCCAGGCACGTTTCAAATGCATAAGCATTCGTAATTTGACCTGAATTCCATTTTTTACAAATTATATCAAATATGTCCGAAATATTATAAGTTGAAAGTTATAGTGTATTTTCATACTTCAACATTATTGTAAGATGTACATTAAATACGTAAATATAATATAATGGTTATTTAATTAGAAGTGGAATTAAGAAGTATATTTATATAAAACAAAAACAAATTGTGAATATGTTTACCTTTTTGTAGTAAAGGGTATATTCGGAAATTTCGTTATTGTGATTAAAAAGGTTATGTGAGCAATTAAGCGTGAGATTATTATTCCATATGTAAACTCAATCTTAAAGGAGTAAAGGATATAGGCAAAGCATAATAGAAGCACTTTAAATTTGTTCCCCAATACTTATTATTTCTTACTAAGGATCATTTCAAATTTTTAAATTAATATCTTCTTAGCAAACATTTTTTACAGCTTTCAATTGCACTTCTAAACTCTATATGCATATCTCAAAAGTAAACAGTGGACCTGACCTGTTTGTAATTTCAATTCAGGGACCTATATAAAAATTCACAAAAGCAATTCTAACAGCAAATAATTCTCAATCTTAATCTGAAAACTAATTTGCAACCCTTACTCCAGTTGCTTGAACATGTAATCTTCCTTATATAACATTAAAACTAATGAAAAGTTTCACGCAACTTAACATGTATTAACGAAAATAAGAATTATTCAACAAACAAATTTATTACCTAACGATTTTTTTCCTGTTGAGAGCTTGCATAAACAGTATACTTAGTAATAACACATTACTAAAAGAAGTAACAATCCACCGTCCCAAACTTAATTTTAAGATTTCTTCAACATTTGTTCTTGAAGCCGCTTTTAGAACAATTTCGAAATGAATGAAGAGTGCCACTGTATTCAATAAAAATGTGGATTGATATGGCTATAAAAATACTCAAAAGCAAAAATATGAAAGTAAGCAGATTGTACGTTTGAGTTAAACACATTTTACATTTAAATCGACTTCTTCGAAAATCAAATCCTAAAACGAAATTGAAATCAGCACCCCGACAAAATCAACTTATACTAATGCTCTTCTATTTGCATTTTTCCTTGTTGCTTTGAAACCGAGTTGCAAAATAGTATTTTGCCATATTGTATTTACTAACGCTCTGCAGTTGGGGAATTGACTTGCCGAATATCGTTCTAAAAGTGGAATTTCCTAAATAATTTTATTAGAAAAACAAATTTTTTATCGCATGATCTATTTTGAATTTGCCTAATTCTTCTATTATATTCAAATTTAAAGTTATAATTACTCATTTTGTTTTAATTTATATTTTTGATTGAAAAACGGAGTTGATCTTTTACTTAGTACAATTTTTTATTGATTAATATAATTTTTGTACCATCGTTTATTAAAAATATATTCATATAATAAACTTCAAAGCATGTAACATGAATGCATTTAGATTTTAGAACATGAACACAAGGAAGTGCTGAAAAGTGTGAAACTAGTGGACGTGTGCCTATCACTTTTTAGAGATGCTTTAAATAAAGAGAGCGGTAGTAGGCGCTTTTAACCAACATTTAGTGCAATGAATTTTCGGGTGCTTTTGGGCAAGAATGACGTTACAAATAAACTAAAAGACGATTTCATGCATTTAAATTATGAGAGTAATTAATTATTTGATTTCTATTTGAATAACATGAAAGAATAATAAAAATATAAACAGTTCATTATATCTTGTTTATAGGCAAAGCAAAAAGTTTGATCCTTTTTTAACCGGCTTCCCATGAACGTATCTTAATGAACCGTATATCAAGCGAAAGGTATTCATCAAAGAAACGAGACTACACGTTACTTTAACAGGTCGAATTACACGACAAAGTCAGATGAATTCGAAATAGAAACAGCAACCCTCATTTTAACCCATTAATGCAAATAACGGCAATGATAAAGTTAATTTTATAGATAATTTATTTTTTTGTAATTGAAAGTTCCTAAATCGAAATATTATTTTAATTCTATGCGATTATATCTCTTTTTTTTGTAAAGGTTAGTAGTGAGGCAAAGATTGAAACTGAAACATTGAAAGGTATTTTCCATTTTAAAATTCCTTCCCTTGAAATTGCTGCACTGCTGTTTCCTATACTAAAGTATGAGAACTTACTCATAAAGAATTTGGATACGCTTAACAAAACTTATCGCATCAGACTTCCTTACGTTCTTGTTCTTAGATTTAGGTAATGTATTTTTAACTAATTTATTGTACCTTCTTTCTACATCTTATTTTTATGAAGACTGTATAGATTACTTTAAATTAGGCAATTTTTTCAAAGTTAAGACGAAACTTAATTCTTTTAAGTTAAATTTAATTTCAAGGTTGTATTTTTATTGCATTTTTAAACTACGTAAAATTCTTCTATCATTACACATTTGCAAAATTTTTAATATTTTTCAAAAGTACATAGTATCAGAGTAACACAGCAAACATTCGGACGTTGAAAAAATAATTTCGCCTAATTACGTCTCGAATAATATAATTTTTAAATTATTTAAAAATATATTTTCCCTATACCCCGTATAAAACACCCACCGAATCTGTGCGCAATTATTTAAGTACTGTGCATATATCCATCTAAATTTATTAATCCACGTTATATAATGCAACCAGTAATCAAAAGAATTGTTATTCCAAATAATATGCAAAGTTTTAGATATATCATAACCTTTTTAATTAATCAAAACACAATAAATACTTATTTTTTTAAATATATTAGTTTCATCCTTTATTTGATGCAGTTTCGTTGAAAACATGAAACGTTTTATAGCATTATTAAATATAAAGTTCATTTTAGTTTAAAATACTTTTAAGATATGTATTTACTAAATGACAAAAAATAAATCGCCTCATTTTGTACTATTACGATTTATTTTGCTTGCGTGGACATTTTAAAGCATTTAATATTATATTCTAAAAGTTTATGATTTTATTTAGAAAAAACAAAAAAAATTAGACAAGTTTAAGAGTCTCGTAAATTGCAATATACTGTATTAGACAATTATTGTAAGTAAGTAAAAAAATTATTAGATATATTGAATAAAAGCAACTGGAAAATATAATTAATGTGGTTTTTAATGATAGTATTATAGTAAAGAACTCACAAATAATATAAAATATTAACAAATTTTATGGAAAAAAGAGTAGAATTGTCTAATTCTGAAATTTGCGATGTTTTTTCATAAATTAAATTCGGGCTATTCTAAAATTTAAACATAAAATCCTGATTTGCGAAGGACTCTTATACTCTTTTAAATCCAAAATTGTCTAAATTGTTTTAGAGGATTAAAAAAAACACGTTCGTAGAAACTTGCCCGGCTTTATTGCAAAACATATTTTACAACACTGCAGCATATCGACAAATTTGTTCACATGATGCTTTTATATACAGCAACTTATACTAAAATCTAGTGATTTCAAAAAAATTATATCAAAATGTGTATTTAGTTACATAGACTGTATTAAATATTTGAACTTTTAAAATATTAACGAATAACTTTATGTCACCCTGAAATATTCGATTCTGCATCATTTAGTTCTAATTGTGCTAAAGTCCGGACTACAATGCCTCGATTTACGGGAGAGAGTGTCTGACACAGGGCCACGACTGCGTCCAGCGAGACTTCCGGGCATTCCTTATAATAGAAATACAAATTTTAATTCAATAGAAGTCTTGTTAGGTGGTAATATTTTGAAGGAATCTTCATCGAAATCGCTCAAAATGCTAATATTGAAAATAGTCAGTGTTCTTACCTCTAAAGCTTTTTGAATTTGAGAAATAACAGCATCCTTTTTAACTGCATTTATATTCCTAAGAACTATTGAGTCTGGTGATTTTTGTTCCTCAAACCAATGAGTAATTTCTTCGTTGTTATCCCACAAGTAAGCCTGCGGAGGAAGAAAGTGAGATTTCTTCTTTTAGTTATAAAATGTAATAACTATACCTCCGTTGTGCCTTTGTCTTCAATGAACCACCTTCTCAACATGGATCTCGCTTGTCCCACAGACAAATTGTCCTGAGCCGTTAGGATTTTCTTAATAAACGTGTGCTCGAGTAGTAACCTTCGTAGTCTCCAATAGAATAGCGTTCTTGATTGCCTCCACGGGATGATCTCGCTAATGCAACCCTTTTCAAGCAGCCTCTCTGCTGTATCATGCAAGTCAGCGAAATGGACAGCGACGGTGTGGTAGACATGAAGGAGAGCCGTTGTACGTTCTTTAATTTTCTTTTCGATTTCAGCAATCTGTGTTTTATCAGTGCCAGCTGCCTCTAACTCTTTTCGAAGCTATAAAAATTAATGGTAAAAAAGAGATACTGAAATTTACAACATTTATACGAACTTGTATCACAACAGGATCCAGCCTGTTGATTGTTTTTATTAAATCCTTCTCCCTATATTTGATTTCGACTGTTCCCTCCGGCTCCAGGACACCACTCCTAGCTTCTGGATCCGCATAACTCTCCATGTACCTTGGATTTATGAAAGGGTCAAGCACAGCCCAAGCTCCTCCGCGAAGCTCTGCGTTTGGTGGTAAGTAGATGAAAACAGGTTGTTTGTACTCTCGTAGCCCGTCAACGATGTAGGCCCCAAATTTAATTATTTGCTCGTACATGTCCTTCATTCCACCCGAGAAGCCTCTCCAATTAGCAAATATCATAAGAGGGAGCTCCTCTCGCCCGAAGTCTTTAATCGCTTGGGATGTTTTGTACGCGGAATCTGGATACCAAACTTGTCCAGCTTGTTGTATCGTCTAGTCAAAAATTTAATGATTTTAACTTACAAAAATAATTAAGAAATGAACAAACCTTAGCTTCCGAATCTAAATTTGCGGGATCGGCTGGTATTGTTACGTCGACAGTCCTTGTCTCGACAGCTATTGCTCCAACCGGGATTCCACCGAGTCTGGCTCGTCCCACTACCACGGTACGTGCCCAAGGCTCCATTATTTCCTCGAAACTATCCTTGTCGAAAAAGCCGCTTTCCCACTCCCCAGGTGAAACTATAACAAACATTTTATAATGTTCATTTTTTAATTCTGTTTTAGTTTTTGAAAATACTTTCACACATTTAACAATCGCTTAACAACTTTATTACCTGTATTTGGCCTGCCAGCTAACATCCACCGTGGATCATACGGAGATTTCGTTGGCACAAACCCTACTGGACGATTGATGGGATCATTCGGGATAACAATCGGTAGTGCACAGCCAATGTAAGCAGGAATGTATGATAACCAGTGTAAAATAGTGTAAATACCATCAAGATCGACAGCTGAAAAAAAATAAAGTTATTTGTATCGCAGTCGTGAAAATCAAGTAGTTCTTATAGGCACCTTCAGTCTTATGAGATATCCCATTGTTATGCATTATTTGTATTCCACCAAGTTGGTTGTTAGAAGCGTAAACCTTTCGTCCCAAGAGCTAAAATATTTTTAAATTTAAACATTTTTATCAAATTCACAACGAAATCGTATTTACCTTGTTTAAAGCTGCGTATCCTGTTAAAATAATGTGCGAGTTTTCAATTTGAATAACCCTTTGACCTAAACGATTCACGTAAGCACCAATTCCAATACTTCTGCAAGTAACCATAGATATTGTAACAATTTCATCGTAAGCAGCAGATGTTTCTCCAGCAATTAAACCAGCATATTTCAAATTCTCTATATTCAGGCCATCCTGTTTCCCGATAATGTCAGTAACTTTGTAGCGGGGTTCGCCTTCATCCTCAATTAAAATAGCGCGAACAGAATTCAAGTTTGCTAGTTTACTATAATCTTCGGTGGTTAGATACAAATATTTGAATCCCTTGTCTGGTTCGTCAGGATCCTCCCACGCTACTTTAAAGAGTGCTTTAACTTCCTCAGCAAGGCCAATGCGAGCCCCACTGTTTGCTGAAATGTATATCTAAAAAAAATCAAGGATTAAAAGACAGCTCATAAGGACATCTTTACATTCTTACCCTTGGGATTTTTTTCTTTCGAGCAAGTTCGGAGGCTTTTGCGTATACCAAATCCTCGCTGATTCCAAACGATCCAATAAGGAAAGTAAGATCATTTGCAACGAGTATTATTTCCCTTCCCTCTGGATATTCAGGAGTGGCTAAAACAAGTCGCCAAGCAACCATACCACACTGGAAAACAATAATTTTTTATGTATTTATGTACGTAATTCGAAACATTTTGAACATAAATATAAAATTTTCACTTAATTTTGTTGTTGATTAAACAAATTGCTTACATCATTTTCTCCAGGAAGTCTTTGGATTTCTATCAAGTTGTCTCCATCCAGAACTAACTCGACACACTCCATTAGAATTTTTTCAGGGATACGAACATCGATAGAAGGACGAGCTTTTGAGTACTCTTTCCACAAACGCTCCGTCATCTGTCTGAACATGTCTGGAATGTCGTAAACATAAGTAGTGCCATTAGACTGAGCTTGGAACCGCTTCTGCTGCAAATAATCCTTCGTCATGTAAGGAGTGGAAATAGGATGACCATGCAGGGTTCCCTGCTTATCTCCATAAGCATGGAATTTTATCTAGAATTAATTAATAAGAGTAAAAATATATCCTATCTAAGAATAAAAGACCTACAATTCCAGTTTCAGGATCTGTGACTTCGGTGTACATAGAAATGTCTAGGAAATAGCCAGAATCATTAGCAATGCAAAGTCGGATTGCCTGTGTCTGCGACTGTGTCGATTGCCTTATAACCATTTTTAGTTCTGCCTGCAGAACTCGCAATTTCCAAAGTCTAGGTCCGTAACGCATTACCATTTTTGTTACTGATTCCTCAATTTTCGCTGGATCCATAATAACAGTGGGAACAAAATTTAGGAAAATGTGATTGCAATCAGTGCGTTTCGCCTGAGGATGGGAGAAGGCAACTTCGAGTTCATCCATTGCTTCTAACAGAACCCGTTCACCTTCGTTTTGCAGATATTCGAATGAAGCTTCCTGCAGGACACCATTTATTTATTTATTCCGATTGCAAACATTTTAGTAATTTCAGTTTTATTTACCTTCGTTATTAAATCTGAGTGCCTTATTATGGAACGAATGAAAAATCGATAGTCAGTAACTTCCTGGCCTTTAGCAACTTTAGCTCTTCCAAGATATAAGTGCATTTTTTGATTAGCAGTAGGAAGGGCTTCGAGGTCGTATGTTCGCATTCTATTCAACTCTAACTGGAAAGCACATGCAGGTTCTAAGTGACGATAGATGCGATCCTCCTCATAATTATCCCGTGCTCGATATGTGAAGAACTTAGGAAACTGCCTCCTATAGTTAAATTTATTAAATTTTATAATAAATAAGAAAACAATTAATATGTACTTTTTCAGCGCTGCGAATGTAATTCTTCGAACCCTTCTCCTGTAGAGTTCTTCTCTGTGTTGCTTACAGAAAGAACCAAAGGTATGAGACATTTGAAGATCATCCATATCACCAGTTTCGCGTACAGCAACGCTTAATATGTGTATGGGTTCGCTCGATTTAACTTAATAAAAATGGTAATATAGTAATTTTATTAATAAAACATTGTTCGACTCACTTTCATCTACTACACTCGACGAACGATTTGTTGGATCTGATAGTGACACATTAATAGAAGTGCTTAGCCTTCCATCCGAGACAGAATCTGCGGCTTCCACTGCTTCAAGAACTTTAGCACTAACAAAAGCTGGACATGAAAAATCTTCTAACAAATCCAAAATCTCATCTGAATATTGCTCAAAATGATCAAATGAGTCAAAAGCTGCCATGCACCCAGTTCGCATAAATGAACCTGTAGATATTTCGCCTTCTGCGCCATCTTGAGGAATCCTGTAAATACCGCTATTTGCTATATTCATAAATATTCTTTTATTGAAAATCGTCACCTGTTAGGATGGGCAGTAGGAAGGACGAATTGGAAGTGAACTAAAGGTACCTCTCCAGATAGTTCAAGGTGCTGCAAGCAGGTGAGCTCGTAAGATGTGTAGGCTCTTCGGACGTAGACCTCCAGTGCTGCGTTACACACAGCTCGATTCGAATGATAGAAAAAGTCGTGTAGAATATCGAAAATCGATGTCTCTGAAAGTATTAGCCTTTGCAGATTTTCTGGATGGAAATCATGCCCATACATGTCGACTGCTGACAAGAAAATCGATTCCATTTGATTATGGCGAAGTTCATATGCTGGTTGGTGTGCCGCAATGAGCACTTGCCGCGCCCTAAGGGCTACTCTTGAATGTTCCGCCCTATTCAGGGAAGTCAGTTCACTTAAAGTGGCTGCGAGCTCGTCAGTAAGTCCAGGCTCATTAGCCCAGAGGTGATCAATTAATAGAGTTACTAACAGATTTTTCTTCGATACTTGACTATGAGAGAAAATAGTATTTACGACTACTTGCATATCATCCTTATGTTTATCCCGAATAGTTCCTACACATTTGTCATAATGCCCGTTTTGGAATTGAGTTTCAACATCAAAATACTGCCGGAGTAGCTCATGTACTGCTGCCTTCATACGGCCGCGAATTCCATTTCGATATCTTTGAACGAGTTGCACTATACCTTGAGTGGTCAAAAAGAAGGTATCTCTGTCAGCACGCTTTTGTAGTGTTGCTGCATGACTATCAATAACACTTGCGATTTGTTGCGATGGAAATTGCGCTAGTACACTTGTAATATTTCTCTCGTAAAGAGTCATCAATTTTCGTATCTTTTTCTCAACTGAAAGTGGAATTCGTCCTGAAATAGATGCTATAACTTCTTGAAGCTCAAGAAGTGGCAGTGAAGGATCACGTAAACTTTGCATAAATTTCTCAATTACTTCACGAAGACGTGGGGCATTGTAAGGGTCTGGAAGGCAGTAGCCAGATAGGGTATTTTCCAAAATTGCCTTATAACTGAAATAAATTATATTATTGTAAGAACCACTCAGAAATGGACTTCCTTTTACCAATTGTGCACTCTATTAAGCTTTTCTGGAATTGATGAATTTTCAGATTGCGGAAAAGCGCTTTTGTACGGCTGAGCCTTTGTTACTAACGAAGGATCATCCAATTCTAGGTGTCCAATAAGTGATCCAGGATCAAGAACAGCTCCAGCACGTCGCACAAAAGATACCATTCCTGCTTCTTGGGAAGTTAATGTCATAACCATTTTCATCACCTGTAACGTTTACAAAAATAATTTCTACTAAGTATATATCTCGAGCTAAATAAGATTTAAAAACCTACCTCAATTTCTGCGTAAGGTTGTCCTTTAGCGACACGTGCGCCATCATCCACTAACAAATTAATAAGTTTACCAGCGGAAGGACTTCGCAGCAGAGAAGGATCATTTTCTTTCTCAAAAACGCAGGTTTGGTTCCCAATAACAATACGATACCTGTCAACCTCTTCCTTCATATAAGTAGTGTAACTAGCACCTTCTAAAGATAGTAACATTCCTCCGTCCGACAGTCGATGAACTTCAACTTCTTTGAAGGAGTTGTTCATGAACAGGAAATATGAGTTTAATCCGCTTTTCGCGGCTTGTACTTTGTATCTTATGCCTTCGTTGATTAGTTCAACGTCTACAACATTTGTTAAAGTGTTTGCAGCTTGTATTTGACCTCTGTAAAAAATAATTACTTAAAACGATTTGAAAATTGAATTGTGACTGTTCATACTTCTCTAAGGATGTCTGGAAACTACTAAAAGCCTCTGTAATATGGCGATCGGCAATAAGTAGAGCGCCACAAATTACTCCTAAAAGGATATCTGGTTTTTCTGATTGTACTCTTTCGGCAATCAAAGCATCAAGCCAAGCTGTGTCGATGGTGTTGTCTAAAAAGCTGTTTGTTTCCAGCAGAGTAATTAAGTACTCCACTGTTGTGCGGAAATCACCCCTGATCGACAATTCCTTTAGTGCGATGACAAGATTCCTTTGAAATATTTTAAAATTAGAAAACTGTTGAATAATTAAATTTTTCATAATATTACTCTCTCGCTTGTTGGCGATTTTCTCCCCAAGAAAAACAATGTCCAAATTGAGAATCAGCAAATTCATGTAAACCACCAGAAGCTGCAACACTAAAATATCCCCAAACATTTTTACTAGACCGGAAATTCAGCTCTTGTACTGTTCCTGAACTTGGCTTAAAGCCTTCGTCAGGATTCTCTGATGTGATACGAGCAGCAATAACATGACCCCATGGTCTCGGCTTGTTTGGAGGAGTCTCGAAATCGATAAAAGAATCGCCCCACGGTGACTCTCCGTACAACAGCCTGATGTCCTTAATACGAAACAGAGGAATGCCCATCCCAATCTAAAAACATTTCTAATATTCAGTTGCAACAACAAAAATTTCAAATATCTACTTGAAGCTGACAAGCTGGGAGATTAACGTCAGCAACCATTTCTGTGCAAGGATGTTCGACTTGCAACCGCGGATTCAGCTCAAGGAAGAAATAATTCCCTTCCAAGTCATACAAATATTCCACTGTACCAGCACTAACGTAACCCACCATTTTCGCTAAGCGTACAGCAGCCTGTAAACAAGAAAACATGTTCGTAATATATTGAAACGTTTTAATAATATAAATAACCAAACCTTTTCCATATCTTCAAAAATTTCTGGTGAAGCAACAATAGCAGGTGCTTCCTCAATAATTTTTTGATGTCTTCTTTGAATAGAACAATCACGCCCAAATAAACTAATTGCATTTCCATACTGATCAGCTAGTAGCTGAACTTCCAAATGCCTCGCCCCTCTAGCTAATTTCATTACAAAAATGGGAGAACCAGGAACCTCCGCTTGTACTTGTCTAAATAACGCCGGAAATTCATCAGCAATGTCAACTCTTCTGATACCCTTCCCGCCCCCACCCTCTGAAGCCTTTATCATAACAGGAAAGCCTAAACGACAAAATTTAGGAAAGGTTAGGAACAAACATAATTTTATGCGAACCTATTTTATTAGCAGCAGTAAGTCCTTGCTCAACATTCGTCACGCAACCACGCGCAAACAATTCGCTTGAAATTTTTATCTTTTTTCCGCTGTATTGAGCTTTCAGTTCGGATCCGGACCAAGGTAACGTGGGTATCTCAGCAGTTTGGGCCACGATGGAGGAGGCGACTTTGTCTCCTAACGCCCACATAGCACGCTCCGGAGGACCGAGGAACACGAGTCCTTCCTTATGTAACAGCTCCGGTAATTTGGGATTTTCGGAGGCATGTCCCCAGCCAGCCCAAACGGCCTAAATTCGTATATCAATTTCAATTTTAGAATTAAAAAAGGAGTAGAAACTTATTAATTAAAAATACCATATACATAATTAAAAACTTTTATATAATAAAGCAAACGTAGAAAATATAAGAAATGTGAAAATCATATTCTTATTATCATATTCGTGAAAAAAATTCAATACAACACCGAATGTCAATGTTGAACATGAATCGTAAACAATCGGTCGCGTACTTATAAGAATTAAATAAATTTTACTGAAGTCGCAGCTATATTTAAAACCAGGTATAAGTCTTAGTGAGGGCCATAATAATAATAAATTTTTATGAAGACATATTCATATTTTCATATCATATTTCATATTGTTTATGTTTTTGTTTACTACCTCACTATTTTAAAACCTATAACTTACAAAAGGAATTAACGAGACTATTTTAAAATTTTCTATTAATAGTTTTTAATAAATACGCATTAGAAACTCTTAAAGCCATTTGGTCAAGTTGACTCCCATTTTCGAAACTGAAAGGTATTTGAGTTAAATTCAAAGACATATAAACATTTTTTTGGAAAAATTTATAATATAATGCAAATTCGATCACAAGTTACTATTAGCAAGAATGAATTATGAAACACAAGCGCAACTGGTTTTTCTTTCATTCGCTCATCTCCCTTATGACTAACGACCGGTCTTTGTATTTACGTAATTTGAACTGCGGTTATTAATAGGTGGTAAAATTCCGATCATTTCTTTATTTGGATAAACGGGTACAACTCTGGAGTATTTATCCTAAAACCAGTCTTCAGATGATTTTCGAGCATGAACAAAACCTTAATATTATGAAAAATGAAAGTCAATCGCCGTTCCTCTATTTGCATTGCGCCACAATGACGTTAAGAAAGTTGTGAAAAAAGTTTATGTGAATTGAGATCAGCGTGTATTTTTTGTACTTTATTTTACTACATATATGGTATTTCTTAAAAATGTGTAACTTGCGTAGTTACATAAATATTTCTAGAAAATTCCAAAAACGAAAATATTTTCGCATAGTTATTGTTAAGTTACTAATTACTCGCACGTAGAAGCATTTTAATTAAATCAATTTTATAATTCCGAAAAGGAATTCTCCTTGACCACATAATTAAGGCAACACATATTTCATTGAAACGCAAATTTATTGAGGCTAAATGTTTGTGTGCTTTGTTGCTAAATGCGTTACCTGATTGAAGGTATTAAAATATATTACATTTCCTCAATAACTGCTAATAATCGAATGTTCAATATTTTATTTGAACTGCTACTACTTAACTAACTACTAACATTTTAAAAACCTTAATAAACACTTACCTGAACTTGAGTTCTCAAGGCAATGTCAACAATCAACTCCACATTAGCGTAATTGTTGTTATTAGATCCTCCCGGGACAGGTACATAATGATCAGCCATCTTTATGTACTCAGCGTTTGCTTTCAGATCTTCAGGCGTTACCTTAAATATTTTGTAGTTAGAAGTGGCTGCTGCGAAGGTGAGACATTAATTTACCATGACAACAAACCGAATGGCGCGCTCGTTCTTAAACATTTCGTATGACCATCTTCTAATGGAGCGCATGCATTTGACCGCAGCTATCCCGTTGTTTGCTATCAATATTCGATTAATGACCCTTGTACCACCAAACTTTTTTACAAACTCTTCGGGCGTCGCAATTACGAAATCTCTGTCTTGATATCGATCTCCAAGACCAGTTCCGCGAGACATACTAGGCCTTTAAAATTATGATTGAATTTATTAAATAACTGATTATCCTAATTGTTGTATTAAATTCTTCTATTGAAGAATATCGTTATAATTACTTTAAAGTTCCGCCGGTAGTTGATGGTGGATTTAGAAGATTTTCCTTTTTAATTTTTTGAACATTTTCCGAAAGTTTTTCTTCTCCATTCTCAAGCGGCCGAACTGCCTGATTTTCACTAGTACTAAGTTCCATTGGAATTTTACCTTCAGCGCTTGTAGAATCAACGCTTGAGTCCCATGTACTTTGTTCCCCAGATTCTACGAGCACAAAACGTTTACTCGCTCGACGTTTTAGCATTATGTAAAACAAAATCGCTATAACGCTTATGAGCATAAAATTGCACAGGTAAACAAAATTAGATTGTTGCGCAAACGTCTCACCGGTGAAACCACAGTGCGCACAATAACTTTCTTTTTCCTCTCTTTTATTATTAGTTCCACGATATAATTCGTAATTTCGTTTGATTCGCAAATAAAACACAAAATACTTAAGTATAGCTACGAAACAGAAAAATAATTAATTAAATTGAATAAATGCTCTTCACTATCCATTTATTATTCTTATTAAAACGGCACGCGTTAAAATTAAGGATAGCCATTTAAATACATGTTCGCCGCGAAAATTATTTAAGCCATCGTGCAAGAATTTATCGATTCCGCGACAATATTAATAGTTGACGTAAAAGCGAAACCGTATGCAAAGGTGTACCCTCCCAGTCAGGTGTATCTTGAGTTACGACTCGGTCGGCACTGATGGTTAACGATGAAAGATACCTGTGCATGGTGGTGGGTTAAAAATCATTAACGTCAGCAGCCGCTCAAAACAAAAACCGTAGACCATAGTTCGGGCTCTCTATCACTCTATCATGTCATTCGATAAGTAATAAAACTGGTTTTCAAGCAATTTCCCGACGTAACACTTAAGTTACCTGGTTAATACCTGGTACAGTGAACTTTACGCCTTCCCTTTTCTTTTTTTGAACTTGACCCAGGTAAGCTACTCATTGGCGGTGTAGCAATTTTAATGGAATTCCTCGTGGATTGCTCTTTTTATCAGAAAATTAATATACAGCTCTACTTTCGTGTGTAAACTAGATAAAAAAACGGATTACGCGTAAGCTTTGTACGCGTTTCCACGTTTATTTTAATATCGGTAAATTACATTAAACCTTAACATTTAACGGTTCAAGCCCTTGAATTTTGATAGTACGACAAGTTTGCTACATTTCCAGTTGACATTGAATCAGAGCAATTATGCTTTTGCGCATCTCAATTCTTTTGACGTACATATATTACTTTTATAAGTCTATTTGGATTGTAGTCTTAAAAAAACCAAACATGTTTTCCTTAAATATAATATATATTTTTTTTCCTTATTTTTCAACCTATTGAAAATACGCAGTAACCACAAAACTATTGAAATTATTTGAATTTCCTAATTATTTTGTCTTGTCTATCATCTTGTCAAGACGGAAAAAACCATTCAATTTAAAATTTTTGGGATTTATTTATGTACTGAACTTATATGCTCTAATATTTTGACATTAAATATTATAAATTATTGGTTTCAATTTTAGAACATTCAAATAAACTGCTCCTTGCATTCGGAACGATATGGCATTACTAAAATCGAATTAAAATATATCAACCGCAATAAAAGTATCAAATTCAACACATTCGGTTAATATTATTCAAAATTTAATATATAAACCCACCTAGCTGGTTTGTTATATGTAGGATCAAAAATTTCATTGTGATTTAATGTTAATCATTCATTCAAAAAATCGGCGTGGAATATATTATTCAAAGAGATAAACGAACCTACTGAATCAATGCAAATATAATTTTTCGCAATTTTAATGTGAGAGTTGTATGTGAATTATTAAAATAAAAAATTTGAGAACTTTAGGTCATGGTTAATTCTGCATCCTGTAAATTATTTTTTATCATCATTTCATATTAGAAATTTAAATTCCATGCGTTTTTAGGATATACATACATTTTAAAGCATTCACCTCAAAAATGTTATTCAATGATTGCATTGAAATTTAAAAACAAAAGAATTTTATTTTTGCATTTAAGTCGAAGAACAAATATGTGGATTATTAAAAAAATGAAAAATCAAACTGTTTGAAAAACAACAATAAAAGTTGAAAAGAAGAAAATTAATCTGTAATCTTTTTTGTAACAAAATGATTTTAAGAAAGAAATAATTAAATATAATAAAGTAAAATTATGTTCAGACCAGCATAATAAATCGCAAAAGGAAGGTTTAAATTCTGATAGCAGTAAACAACAATAATTTTGACCTTTAGAATAAAAATAATAATATATGTATTTGACCACTACAATAAACAGTAAAATACCTGCACTAATTTAATTGTCTCAGTAAGATTAAAAAAGCAAAATAATGCATATTAATTATTTGTACATAAATTACTACGTTATTTAAAAACAAACTCCTTAAACGCATAACAGCGCAATATGTAAATAAGTGATTGCTACTGCATTACTGATACTGAGATATACTAATATTGAGATTCATTAATTAAATCTGTGGCTCGTAATTCTAGATTATGATAAACTCTAATTGTGTCGGAGTGACATAAGCGTGGTAATTTTTTTTTTCATATTAATACATGATGCCTATTAGTATCTCTGCTATTGTATTGTATGAATGTTATTTTAAACACCACCATTTCATTGTACAATAATGTAAAAATTACCCATGGCGCGTATATTCAGTAAACAAATAAATATTTGTACCATTAATGAAATGAAGATGTTTTATACAAAAGTGTAACTGTTTGGTTATATAACAAATTAAAAGAGATGTAATTTTTTAGTACACTAGTTATGCTATGCTATTAATAACAATAAAATTTTCAATTTAAGTATTAGTGAGGGTTGGTGAGTTATTTGTTATACAATGACTTAAACAAGTTTAATCAATCATTACCCGAGAAATAAACCTAAATTTTTATTGCGAAAAAATTTTGTTTATAATTAAAAGTTCCCTAACAATTTACATTATTTTCCTGGCTGTCCGACTGTTCAGTATTGTATATCCGATATATACCAATCAAATCTTTGAAAGGCCCACATCAACATTTGTTTCAACATACCCAAAACGGAACTTTGACTAGGACACTTCTTAACATCGATTGGTATATGTTGAAATGTCTTTCACATAAGCAATTAATTAAAACTTATTAATAAAGGCGATATTGTCAATGTAAAATATAATGAGTTGATAATATAACCATCTTTTTGTCGTACTTGCTCATGCATACATAAATGGTCCCGAGCAAACAAATAAGGCTACCAAAGAAATACCTGAGTAAGTAAAAACTATGTATGTAGATTGTAGATGTTTTTGTCATGATTGAACATGATTTCCTCCATTCTTATCAAGGCTTTCTCAGAAAAATAAAGTTGATCGAATCGTATTTTGGTATTTTTTTGAAGAACTAGTGGACTATCAGTTGAATTTTAAAGAATAAAGAAGAAGTTGGGATTTAATTTTTATTTTAACCCTATTATTTTTGAAAACGGTGCGGTACCAGATTTACTTAGAAATTATATATAATGAACAATTCGATTATACATTATATAAACTAAACTCTTAGGCCATTCAGGTATTTTAATTGTATGAACGTATTATTGGAAAAGTCATTACTGAATTGATATTAGAAAAAAATTGTTTCTTTTAACCAAGATAGATGAGAATAAGGAAAATCTTTTAAATTAAACCACCAATTGTCGCAATATTTCCTAATTACTTACCTTAACCGCCTACGCCGTTCAGCAACCTCTGCATTTTGGCGAAAATCGCTGATCATTTTATGGGGGAAATCATCTACAGCTTCTGTAGCCTCCTGAATACTATTTTCTATTTCATCCCCAACCTGTTAAATGATTCAATTTTATGACATGCTTCGAAATTTAATGTTTTGCCAATTACCAGGAAATTTGGACGTTCGGAAGTGACACTCATGATGTTGTTGCAATTTCTTTCTTCTGATATCCCGTTTTCTAGTATGAAGTTATCATTTGAAAATTGTACTTTCCTTATCTTATTATTTGTTGTGCTGTTAGTGTTTTCTGTAATGGATGAAGTTATAAAATTGTAATCTGATTTCATGAGACATACTTAAGTAACTAAGAGATTTTCCGATAAAGACGGCCAACAAAATTACTAAAAGGTAAGAGATTACAAGAAAAACCATCGATTCATAAGTAACAGCCAAAATGCCGTCTAAGCCGACTAGAAAATAAGAGAAGGCAAATATTCAGAATAAATATTAAAGGGTGATAAACCTTTTCATGTACCCACAACAATTAGTCATAAAAACATTTATTCTTAAAATATTTTCTTTTTTTTCAATAGGCTCACCGTAGTTGTGCGTCTTAAATGAGAAATGATGTGCAAAGACCAAAGAAAAAGAAATTTTTGTAAGTAATTGTATGTTACATATGATGGAATTAGAACAGAACGAAGTACACATCGATATGGATGACAGTAACAAAATTCAATTTCAAATCAAATTAAAAAAATGTATTACCAATACTTGAACTTTTCAATTTACTGTGTAATTCGCTTAAGTTTTACAAAACTTGTAACAAAAAAATTAAATAATATGCAATTGAACTGTACACAATACGTTGTATTGTATTTTGATCTAGTAATGATGTTTTTAGTTAATATTACCCCAATACCGCCCATAATTTTAACAAATGATGACCTACCTAAACAATGTAATTTTTAGCAACTGCGCACAACTAAAAAGCTATTAATAAACAAGACGTCTTGCTTTTTTTCGTTGCAAGAATTATTTTGACCACGTTGAATTAATCTTTGGAGTAATCAAAGCGATAACCTTTTCAAAATTCCATTGAATATTTAATTTACGTGATAAAGTTAACATAAATTACGAATTTTTTAATTTTGAAGATACAGTATCTATGTTTAAACTTATATTTTGCACTAAATAAACTTGTTATTAATTTGAGTTAAATTACGATTTTCAATTGAAAGTAATATTTTATATTATACATATTTTATACTTAAATAAAAAATTGTACCTGCTATCAAAGCTAAACTATAAAATCAGATTATTCATAATAATTGTATTTTGCGATGTCATTTATTTCCTATAACGTCGTATTTTGCTGTCATGCAGGTAGATAAGTTTTTTTACAAACCGAAAATAATATAATCGTTACAGTACTTGTATTTCTGGTCTATTTAATTGGATGTAGAGATTAATATTGGAAGGGTTTTTAAATTATTCATGGCGCTAATTAATATTTCTTTTTGCCTCCAGCTTACTTCAGTTTTAGAAATCCAATTAGAATTGCATACACGATAATTAATAAGATTAATTATTTATAATTTTTAAGTGATAATGAGCATGAAAGCCTACTCTTAGAGAAGCCTACAAGAACAAAAGTCACCGAAAATTACATTTGGTGCCATGTTAATAGTCCAACACCAAAAAAGAAATAAGATTGAAAGTACTCAAAAATTAAGCAAAGTACATATTAATGAATAGGTGAAAAGAATTCAACACGGAAAAGCATTCGGGAACTTTGGACTAAAATAAGAATTTTGAAAATAAAGTGTCAACATAAAGCTTAAGTATCAACTAAGAAAAACTGTAATTGATAATCATTTACGATGTTTTTTCTTATCATTAAGATCAGTTTTAGGTTGGCATAATTCGATTTAATTATTCTTGCACAAAAATTTTAATTTATTATATCCTTGTTCCTTTCAATGAAAAGCAATTATGTGCCATAACCGGTATATTTTGATTCAAAGATTTATTGCCAAATTTTCCAATACGCCATTGATTTATAATAATTGTTTAAAACTTCTAAGTAACTCTATTAAAAACGAAAGCAATTAGATAGTACAACGGATTTTGCAACACCTATCTTAGTAAATGTTCCTCATAACATTTATTATTTGTCCACGAAATAACTTTTAGTACCTCACAAGAATTTTTAATGACATAGAAAATCGAAAATTTTATAAAATCATAATTTAATGCTCGATAATTAACATACAAACTATATCCACTGGATGTGAAGACATAAAACGTAAAGTTTTGGCGATTTCACCGGTCGATTTATACTTGACACGAAACCCACTCGAATATTTTTGAATATTAATTTGAATATTAAACACTTATGTATGTATTTCGCACATATATTCCTGTACGATGGCTTATTTTCTATTCACTTATGTATGCACACATTCGCGAAAATTTTATATAATCCAACAATTATGCAAAAAATAGTTGAAACACTTTTCCCAACAATTTTATTATGAGTGGAAAAAAGAAGATATGTGGCTTTCTTCTTTAAAACATCTCAAAGTTAACATATTAGCTTACAGTCGATGACAGCACTGAACTTGTGATTCTATTCGAATATTCAAATAGACTGACTTCAAGACCCTATTGTTAATTTAAGCAAGAGAATCAATTTAACTTTTCACAAATGAGCCGCAGTTAAGTATTAACTGAATAAACTTTCACTGGTTTAGAGCGAGGGCATCAATGAACTAGCGAACGCGTCAAGCGTCTGATACCAACTGAAATGTATTAAGTGCGAATTTACTTATCAATGACTTTATTAAAATAATCCGGGGTCTCAAAGTCAAATGGAATAAAATTTAAATTTTAAATCGGATGCAAAGCTCTTTTTTGAAACTAAATGAGTAGGAAAGAGAATGTTATTTTGAAAAAGAAGAAATAGTATAAACATAATCACAAATAACATGCGAGTTCGAATAATTTATGTGTTTTTTTATGCGACAAATAATATAACAATACACCAACTGAAAACTGCAATTTATTTAAAGATTATGTACGCGGTTTTGTTACATGCCTATTAGGTTTTGTAGAAAAAAAACACGTGGCAATGTTTGATAGGTATTTTCAAATACAACAAAGTAAAGAATTTTACATATTGGTGGTATCTAACAGGGTAATGGATAAGTAATATGATTTTAGTCTTAACTCAGTTTGTTAAAATTATCTTGTGGTACTCAATTTTTACTCTTGTGAAATTAGACAATGTAAATAATTGCATACATAAAACAGAGACAAGCTTATTTTTGTAAAGTAGTATACTAGCACAGTTTTATTTATTTATTTAATTTCAAAATTATAAAAGCAAAAATACACTTTTCTTACTATAAGTAAATCGCCTTAAACGTATTTTCACAGTTGGGAAGTTTATTTTATTTCGGTTAACATGGTGTTGAGGAATTGGAAATAGTGGATAATAAAATGCGAATTCGAGAACAAATTTATGTATAAATGATTCCTCTATTGTAGAATTTTGTACTTAAATCGTCTTAATGTAAATTATGTTTTGTTTTTAGTGCAAACTATTATAACAATTACGATACATAAACTTTCTTGTAAAATTCCGTTCAGATGCAACAAATACATACGGCTTTATCACATAGATTAAGTGACATACTAAAATATTAACAAATTATTACCTAATTGATAAGATACAAATTAAAAAACTCCAATGTGATGACTTTCTCCGCTAAATCACGCGATCGGAATTATCGACGTAGGTAATGGTCATACAATTCCTTATCGAAATCAGCAGGGGAACCGTAGAATCGATTTATCTCTTATAAATATAAAAACAACAAAACCAACGTACTTTCACATGTGAAGCCGTAGATTACCATTCCTAGCGTGCATGATACCGTGTGACCTTCTTATTGCTTTTTACTTGAGAGTAAATTGATTATGTCAATGTCAAGAGTACTTGAGCTAAGAGCCTAATAAAAGTGAGCTCTTATTATAACACCACTGCTGGGTGCTATTGACTTTGCCGCTTAGTAGCCGCAAAATATGTAGGTGAAAATGGTCTGGTTATAAATAGTCTATTGTTTTCTTCCTATGATATTGCAATTTATTTTTTTTTCCGCTGTTTTTTAACGTTGATAAAGGTATAAAACTAATGGAAACTGCAATGGTGCAAAACCCATTATTTGTCTCTTAAATTGATCATTATATAAAACATAAGACCTTGTAATATTAATAACATATTTATTATTACTTTAGCTCCTTTTTTTGTACCAATTTTAGTAGTCGTCTCTATAAAACGGCTATTGATTTTAAAAAACACTAGTAAATTAAATATAAAATTTAATCCTTGGTTGCGAAGGGAATAATTTAGAGTAGTTACTTAACGGCCAGTTTGAATGCGTTTAAAACTATCTTGAATATTTCAGCAATTGAACTATTATTAGGTGTATTCACTTAAACGACAAAAAACACGAGTAAAACGCTGACGTTCTATTAAATATTTACTAGACTCTTAGATTACATTTATTATGTATATTAAGAATGAATTTTTGTGAAGTAAATCACTCGTTGTCCTGACCTTACCGATAACGTCGCAATCAACCAATCCGAAGTGGGCTCTTCACATTCAGCAACTAACACCTCGCAACTCGATTTTCGCAACAAGACAAGATTGAATGTGAACAGAAAAACTTCAACCTTTAGTTGCATAGACATCGATTGTGTGCTTAAACTTAGATGACCCAACAATGGTCTCGGGCGATGAAAAGCGTCAAGAATGCAGTAATAACTTGGAGCACCTCATTCAGCAAATTGAACATTTAAGCTAAACGTCACCATTACGCATGAAAGCCATTTTTGATTTGGGTGAATTAATTAAGCTAACTAAGAGTCAACGAATTAATCGTGAGTTGGCAAAAATAAATCTTAAATTCAGAATGGTATTATTTTAAACTTGCTGAAAGCTTGAAATATACGAAAAAGCTCATTTATGGGTGAAATGAAATTCATAAATTAACAACATACTAATGCATATGTAGTTTTTAATTTTTCAATAAAAAAAATGGTCTTAGCCATAGCATATCTTCAAAAACTAAAAGTTCAAACAAATAGAGGACATAACAAAATTTATTGTCGTTAGTTTTTGTAACGTAAACAAAGCAAATCGCTTAATTTATTCTGCGCCACTTTATGTCTCAGTTTTTTATGAGACATCACATTTCTTAAAAGTCACGTGGATCAAAATTTTAAAATAGCCAGTGATTTAAAAGTGGACATTGACTTCATCTAGAGATATTTAAAAAGGTAGGTTGAAGGATAAATGCAAGAAAGAGTGAGTCGAAAGAGCAACAGCTGAGTGATTTAGCCCTTAAAATTTATTATTATTAAATAACATGTAAGCTACTAAATGTCTCATTACGATTAGTTTATTAGATAAAATACCCTATTTTACAGTATTTATAACTCCAATTAATTAAGAAGTGTTCATAGAGTCTGAAATAAGAACAGTGACTTAAACTCTCTAAAATAAAATTAAAGATACTTTAGATATTTTGAAATACTCTTGTAGCAGCGTGGGAAGCATTCTTAAATATTTTTAAAAAACTTAGAAATTGCATCATTTGTTTTCATTTTAAGTTTTTAGTTCGCAAATGAGGTTTGATTTTTGCAAACAATTCGCGGCCTCACAGATTTGTAAGATATGCTTAATTTACTGAAGAGTAAAGTAAACTCAATAGATATGTATTCTGAAAATGGCGCTATCGCTTAACATTTCCCACCTGTGCACCTAATGGAAAGCAAATTCGATTTCTGAAAACAAGGAGCGGCGATAAGAGCTCATATCGGTTTCATGTATGGATTTCTTTTTTCTTTTAACCGTCAACAAGTTAATTAGCTAAAAAGTTTCATTGACAATGTTTTCCTTAATACACGGAAAACGAAGACGAACATAAATTCCATTCCAGCTTAGTAAGGTTTCAAGTAGGTCGCTACGTCTGAAAAATCCAACCAATTTTTTTATCAATATTTATTTTTCAGGCATATTAAGACTCACTGAAAACATAAAACCGATTTTAGCACAAACGGTAAAAACAATGCTGAATATGTATGCCTTTTTATGTTTACTGATCTCAAATCAGCAACGTTAAATCTCTCTTTTATTCTTGTGTATATTTACTTTGGCTCCACAGGAATATTTAAATTCCAAAATTTAAATTAGTTAAAAATATTCGCCAGTTTAGTAGGTAAGCAAATTTAGCAGAATGTTATTGTTGCTTATTATTCATTACAGAAATTTAGTTTATGATTTCGGTATTTGGAGATTTTGTTTAATAACTCTATAATAAACGTACACCAGAATGTTTAGCAATATTGAATTTGGAAATTGTTGTTCTGTAAAATTAATCTAAAAAGATCTCAAGAAACATTTAATTTTGAATTTAGGCAAATTTTGCATTCATACCGAGTTTGTATCACTTTGCATGTATGTATCTTGCTAAAATTACTGAGCTGATTTTAATAAATCTCATTTTAAACCCTTCCAGGTTTGCTAAATGATGGTAGAAAATTATAAACCGCGCGGTTTTTGAACCCTACAGTACATTTTTAGAAATTGCAAACGACGGTTCCACCGTAGAAAATGAATTGTATTTTTTCAATAATTACATTACAGGGGAACAATTCCTGAATTATATTATTGATTAAAACTAAACTTAAACATTACCCAAATAGTATTTATTGTGCGACAGCTGAACCCAGGTGTTTCAGACAATGCACTGTTAAATTATAAGTGGACTGTAAGCTTAAATGTCGCGTTGTTTCGTGCGCCGGATGAGAAACTTATCGCAGCACGGCATCTGCTCGCGGCTTGGCGTTTCTCCGCGAGTATAAATACGTCTTACGCGAGGCGGGCATTGATCTCGAGTGCATCTTAGCATTTGCCGCAAAACCCCGATTTCCACCCAGCGCCGCTATTATTACTCCACCGGAATCAGCTGATGACCCGATTGCCGTGCTGCTGTTGCCGACTGGCGGCCGGAGTGGAGCCAGTTTCCGCGGCTGCGATTGGCACAAGCCAGCTACACGTGATTGAACGGGCCACACGCGACGGACCACTCCATTATCTTGTATTGGGGTCACCCACCCGTCTCGTCGTCTGTGGGGCCACGGAGCCCGGCCCAGCGGAGCGCACCAGCTCGGCTGTGGAGTGACACAATCGCACAATGCAGAAGACCTCTGACTCCGGAGATGGTTTCTTTGGAGGTAAACAAAACATTTCATTCAAAGGCCGTGTACGTACAAGAATGGCGCGAGCTCCATCCTCCAATCATTTGTCAAGGTTACCCCGCGTTTGAGTGTGTTAAAGCCAGCATGTGCTCGGAGCTGGCGTACCCCGCGCATGAGTGGAAATTTATATTAATCATTGCAACAGTTTTTCGCCTTTAACTTTTACCTAAATTACTGCGAAACGATGCGACTGAGGCCAACTTTCGGCCCCTTTGTTCGGGCCTGAAAAATTCCGCGCATATTCTCGTTATTTGCGACTGCAACCTGCTCAAACTGCAGAGGATGGACCGGAGTCCGGTTTTTCAATTAGCCGACCAATTGAGCCAGAGAAAAATGAGGCCAATATTGTGGGCAGATGGACGATTACGCAGTTGGCAAAAATAGTGTGAGTTAAAAAGCCACTTTTCGCCTAGGAGCCCTAGGAGCACCCCAAATACCTACTTGGTTCCATGGCCAGGCGTGGAATATTGAATGAATGGACTTCTGAATTGAGCGAGTTCGGGATGGGCCTGGTTTTTTGAATGAATTCCGCACGATTAAAAGAACACAGCCATTGCTGATCACTTGGTGAAACACTTTCAATTTAAATAAGCCTCGACCTTCTGTTCAGTACACAGCACTTGTTTTGATTTACTTGAAAATTACTGGAAATCGAAAATTTCCCAACCACTGCCTTCCGTCTCGTTTGACATTTGAAAGATTCTCCTTGCCCCGGTCGTGATGACAAGTACGGAGAAAAACAAATAAATTTTAAGAGAAGAGAGAGAACAGCGATGCCAGCCAAAATTAATCTAAGATATCTATAGTATTCAAAGTTTATTTTGTTAAATTGTTTTTTTTTATTGCCAAAAGAAATCGCATTATTTTTATAATTAATATAGAAAACAACGCAATGATTATTTAATTCGCATTCCAAAAATGTTTTTCATTTGCTATTACAATTACAAACCTTTTTTTGTATCCTCACTTCCAACATAATCGATATTTGAAAATCTTTAAAAGTAGAGCGGAAATTCACTTAACTGCATTTGATTTGTAATTAACGTTCGTTTTTAAATTTTAGCCCAGTTAACATAACGTGTCATTTCACCAAGCCGCTGTAACAAAATTGTAACGCACCTCAGACCTCATGTGGCTGTCACATTTTGACCGCGACAAAAGCGGTAAACAAACCCGAGGGCTGTCAAGATAAGGGAGGCGTTGTCGAGTTTTAAACACAATTTTTAGTGAATTCAGAGAATGTTTGACTTAAAAACTATCCGCGCTGATCACAAGGACATAATCCATGATGTTGCGTACGATTACTACGGCAAGAGGATGGCAACCTGCTCCAGCGACCAAACCGTTAAGGTGATTTCCCATCTCTAAATAGTGTTTGGGGCCCGCGCAAATTTTAAATTTTATTTGTAGGTCTGGGATCAGGACGATCAGGGCAAGTGGGTGGTGTCGACGAGCTGGAAAGCACACTCAGGATCCATTTGGAGGTTGTCCTGGGCCCATCCTGAATTTGGACAGGTGATAGCAACGTGCTCCTTCGACCGCACAGCTTCCGTTTGGGAGGAAATCATAGGGGATAAAGTTACACCTAGCATGGTCCCAATCAAGCGATGGGCAAGGCGCACCAACCTCGTTGATTCCCGCACAAGCGTCACGGACGTTAAATTCGCCCCGAAAAACCTGGGATTGCTGCTAGCGACGGCTTCGGCTGATGGCATCATTAGGATCTACGAAGCCCCGGATATAATGAATCTTTCCCAGTGGTCCGTGCAGCACGAAATCGCCTGTAAACTGCCGCTCAGCTGCTTGTCCTGGAACAAGTCCATGTCCCGACTTCATGCTCCAATGATCGCGGTAAGTCATTTTTAAAATCTTCGATTCCTTTGGGTGAGTTTAGGGGAATCGGTTTATTAAGGAATTAAAATAGTTTTAAGAGGACCACAATGAGGCTTAAAAGAATTTCACTATTCTTATAGTAGTATTATCAGACTTGTAAGTGGTTTGAAATTGCAAGAGATATAAGTAATAACTGACTAAAATACATTTTTTGGTGTATGGACTTCACTCAAATTTCTATTTAACGCCGGAAGGAATGCTTCTACAGCCTTTCTTCATTCCGTATGGTGTGAACTGTGAACTTCTTTAGTACTTTTAGACGTTTCAGCATCACATTCCATGGGTATGTTTCAAAATTAAAAAAGATTTTATTTAAACCACAGTCCCAAATGCGTTTTAATAATTTGGGCAACTCGAGGCAAGCTTCTAAACCCTCATTCTTGTAATGCAAAGTTCATAAAGTACAAAATAAACTTCGCGTAAAAGACTTAAATATTATCGTTTTTTATGTCAAGACAATAAAATTGTTGATAGATACTACATTTTTATTATCGATGACAAAATTTCAATTTAGTTTTATTATTTGATTAGAAAGGATTTTTATTTAGTTTAGTAGTACAAAATTTCCAAACGCACATGCATATGAATGAATTCTGTGAATTATGCGGTATTCTTGAAGCGTATTATTTATTTATTTTATATTCTTTAGGCGGGTAGTGATGAGGTGTCCTCGACAGGCGGTAAAGTGTTCATATTTGAATATAGCGAGAACGCCAGGAAGTGGACCAAAATAGAAACTGTGAATAGCACTATAGAGCCCGTCCACGACATTGCTTTTGCACCAAACGTTGGCAGGAGCTACCACATCCTTGCTGTAGCCAGCAAAGACTTAATAATCCTAAACCTCAAACCAGTTCCGTAAGGAGTACTTTAGGCCAAAATTGGAAGATTACTAATACTTTCCGTTATCCAGAGAACCTACTGGAAATTCTCGCCTAGACTTACAGACTGTTGCACAGTTTAATGACCATTATTGCACGGTATGGAGAGTATGCTGGAATATAACAGGAACTATGTTGGCCTCAACAGGAGACGAAGGTTGTGTTCGCATTTGGAAAAGTAAGTGGTCGTTTAGAAATGTAAAGATACTATTTTAAATTTTCGTTTCGCCAGTGAATTATATGAGAAATTGGAAATGTGCAGCCGTATTAAAAGCTGAAGGGAACCAAGGATCTAAGGAATCACTAGTGAATACACCCACCACAACCTCTACCACAACAGCCACAACCAAATATTATAAGCGCGGAACAATTAGTAATCCGAGTCAGGTACCATGGCATTAATATAACACCCCTGCGCAATTTGTGAAAAGTGTCCAATAAAACTATTTCGCTATAACATTGGAATTTTACCTTTAAAATTGTTTGCACGCAAGAACTTCAGTCAATTTTTTATTATAATATTTTATAGCACCTTTAAAAGTATGACCGATGTGTCAACTTAATTACATGGTAGTTTTGTGAGCAAGTAAAGTGAAGTTTTTAAACTTAAAATGCTCAATTAACTTAAACTTTTGATATTTTTTATATTAATACTTATAAAAAAAATATCTGGGGTTACATATGACTCTGAATATTAGAGTTTTGAGTAACTCAGAAAATAGACAGGAATACTATAAATGCTTATCAAGTGTTCAGCCTCTGATAGTAGAAATGAATTTGTGAAGAATACTTAGATTGTTTCACAAATAAAATATATATTTTATTTGCAAAAAGAAGATATATTTTGCTCATCTGTAGAAAGGAATTATACAGTAATTTTATAAATATACATTCCTGGATTATATAGAAACTACCTGGATTTTATTCAAATCGACAAATTACATACAACTGCTTTTGTGCAGAAATCTAAAAACATAAGTGAGACGAAATTTTTATCATTAAAAAGTATTACTCTTTAGTTGTAACGTCCTGGCTAGAAATAATTGTTCTGCAGATCCGGTTTGTGCGGCATTTGATTCATATGAATCGTTCTTTTGAGGACAGTTTTGTTAGGCATCTTTGGGTTAGTGCCATTTGAACTTCCAGTTATGTTTGGTTCCTTTTCATTTCGAATGCTCCTTTGCGAATTCATAAGCAGCCACTCTTTATTCGGATACTGCAAAAGCCTAATCTGTTTGGGCTGCCGCATCGTGGCATTATCCGGATGAAAATCCGAAAGTATTTTAGGAACTCCTGCATCTGAATTATGAAGTGGATTGTTCATTTTATCACAATTATATCGTGGGGCTTTTTTTGAAGGTACGGTTTTTGGACGCGAATTTGCTGGCAAAATATTCATTTTCGTTACATCCTCCTTTGTATTTCTTCGAGGATTCCTGGAGTAACTATTAAGAGCCTGCGTCAATTTCTGATTAAGAAATCGAACAACTCTTATCGTAGTCATCGTGGAATCAACTGTGTTACCTTTATTTGCGGTTGAAACAGGGGCTTCCTTGATTAGAATCATTTTATTAATATTGTGTTTCCGATGTACAAATTCACTTACCACTGTTCTTTGCTTAGCATTTAAATCATTCAGCTCATTTTGTGGGTTACCTCCCTGGCTTGAATTTAAGCGAGGAAGAACTTCAGTACGTAACTGCATTTAAAAAAATTTATGAAAATAGAATTAGTAGTGCAAAATATTGTACATAAAGTGGCTCTTCATCTTGCAATCTGCTGGTCAAATGTGCATATTTCTTAATATTATATATTCCACCCACAGGACCATAAGGTTTATTTTGTATTTCTAAAACCACATTCTCCACAGGGATTCTTAAAGCTCTTGATATTTTTAATAATACCTGTATTTAATTATTGAAAATAAAATAGTAATGTTGAAAAAAACTCCCGTCTTACTATTTCGTGTAAGTTTGTCTCCTTTTGTGGATATTCTCTTACGGAGTCGTTAATTAACCAAGGGTGCATTTGAAGTTTTTTTATGGTGATGCGTTTGCTCGAGTTCGGATTGAGCATTTGAATTATCAAATTACGAAATTCTAAAATCTACTATTAAATAACGGTTTCTAAATAAAATTATTTCTTTACCCAATGATCGCATCTGTAAGGCCTTTTGGTGTTTATTATCTAGTCCTTTTTGAGTTTTCATCATCAAATAATTGCGTCTTTCTTCTTGAGACTGGTCAGATTTGCATGGTGTAAAGGGTAATTTACCTACCACCATACCATAAAATATTACTCCTCTGCAAGTTCGAATTTGTGAAATAATGAACTATTATTTAAGAGAAATGCGATGCAAATTTCCTACGTACAGGCTCCAGATGTCTACTTCGGGTCCATATTTTCTTTCGTTAATATATAATTCAGGGGCTGCGTACTCAGGCGACCCGCAATGAGTTTTTAGAAGACAATTTGTCTGGCAAATATTGCTTAATCCAAAGTCTGTAATAAAGAGATTATAAAATAATTGTCATTTGAATGTTTTTTTATTTAGTTTGTAACTGAATTTGTTTGTTAATAATGATAAGAGCATTCAACAACTAGTATTAAGAAAACAGTAAGAAGACATTTTGGAATGTTGTAGTAAAATGTCAACGATTAAACCTTTTATTTAAAATATAGCAGCAATCAGTTAAAACCTTACGAATTCATATGGTGTTGAAATTTTGGTACAGTAGTAACTATCTCGAATATTAATTTATCATATTGAAATTCTTGTCAATGGAAGACACATCACTTATTGTTACTACAAACTCGTTGAAATAGTTTAATCATAATCGAAGAATAATTTGTAAAAGTGAGGACTATTCAATTACCGATAAGTTTAAGATTTTCTTTGTTGCGATCGAGTAATACATTTTCCATTTTTAGATCCCTGTAATAATTATAATTTTGAGACTTTGAATATAAGATTTATTTTAACTTTTATAATTACCTGTGAACAATTCCCATGCTGTGTAGATGTCTAACTGCTGATGTTAATTGCCTTCCAAAATGTTGAGCAAGTTTTTCATCCACCTTACCATATGCCTGCGTTCTAACAAAGCTGCACAGATCGCCGCCTTCTCCGACTTCAGTAACGAGGTAATAATTCCTTGATGTCTGAAATGATCGCTTAATTTTAATAATATGCTGCTTTGTACGTAATTTTAGTGTTTACCTCAAAGATTTCAAAAAGATTAATAATATTTGGGTGGCAAAGCTTAGACATTATTAGTGCCTCTCTTCTAAAATTATTCCTTACATATTCCTCACTTATCTCTTTTAGGTTAATTATTTTAATTCCAACCTGAAAAAATAAAGCATTTTTAATTTGAAAATAATCTCGACCATGAATTTGAGACGTGGATATGTCTTAAGTAAAAATTGTATTAAAAAAGAATGATTAATGATCAACTAGTATATCAAACGAATAAGTTGTCGGGTCGGTTTTCAGTATATCCTTAAAATTTTAATTTTGGGAAAGGTCTCTATTTGCTATGATTTTTTTTTTCTTTTTGTAAATATCATGTATTAAAGTTTTTTATAGAAACGTTTTCCTAGGTTACCAGTCTGTAAACGCAAATATTTTATTAGCTGTGGTTTTCTACCTTGAATACGTATCTTCGAAATTGGTAATATAATGGAACAGTTTTGAATCCAATATAAAAATCCTAATATTTGATCGATATCAAGGAAATGATGTATGTTTTAGTGGTTCTAACGTAATTTGTTTTCAATACTTATACTTTTATATAAATTTCGCAATAAATTTAGTATTGAGGGGTCTGATTAGAAGTTACAGAGAAACTCGAACAGGAATTGAAAACCTGTTCTGCTGATCAATTGCGTACGTACATGTCAACAATTTCACTTCCATCAGATGCAAATTTGTAGTTACTTTCACATCGAAGCACGCGATCGTGTTAGCTAGAAAAGTTCTACAGTGAGCGAAATTCTCATAAGCGTCCTAGCAATTTTTCATTAAATATAATATTACTACTAAGATGCACCCTGTATTGCGTTTGTTAAATGGTAATTTTTGCGTACGCAGCCTAATGGGAAAACTGCATTACCTTCACCTTTTCTGAGAATTAGTCTTTCAAAGTTAATACCGTTATTCCATATGAGTCGCCCCTGCAGCTGCGAAATTCTTATAAGCGCCTTATTTAAAATATATAAAAAAAAATGAAATTGAAAAGTATTTTTTACTGAATAAATTTGTATTTAATATTAATACCTTGTATGCTTGCCGTTGTTATTGATAACTTAGTAAATTCGATTCGGCATTGAATTTACCAGCTTTTTAAGAAGACTGATGCCAAGGCTCTCCAAACACTGTTTTATTTCATTTTTTAGGGTACTAATGTTAGGAAATTGACGACCACTTTGGTAAATTTTTCGAACCACAAGACCCCAAAGATTCTCCATGGGGTTAAGGTTGAGGCTGCAGGCTGGCCACTCTAGTAAAGGAATGTCCTTGCTTTGAAACCATTCCTTAGAATAACGAGACACATGAATAGCTGCGATATCCTGTTGGAATATAAGACGCTGATCTTCTTCGACATCTTCCAAATAAGATATGAAAACCTCTTCCAACATCTCTGTGTAAGTAACGGAATTTGTTTTTGCTCGAATAAAGCATAACTTTAGTTTTCCGTCTAAGCAAAATGCTCCCCATACCATTACACTTCCGCCTTGAAAATTTCGGGAAAATTTTACTGGGTTATCCTTTCTTAAGTCATGCCAGAATGAAGCGCAACCATCGGGCCCATCTAAATTAAATTTCTTGTCATCTGAGAATATAACTGTTTTCTATTCTTTCTTCTAATGCATATGGGCTTTGGCAAATTTCAAACGAGCCTCCTTATGATGGTTCTTTAATAAGGGTTTTTTTGCTGGTTTCTTGTAAATAAGGTGTGGAGAGCTTTTTAAAATCTGGTGGACACGTCCTTTATTAACTGGCAACTCCAACTTTGGTATGCTTTATTCGAACAAAAACAAATTCCGTTACTTACACAGAGATGTTGGAAGAGGTTTTCATATCTTATTTGGAAGATGTCGAAGAAGATCAGCGTCTTATATTCCAACAGGATATCGCAGCTATTCATGTGTCTCGTTATTCTAAGGAATGGTTTCAAAGCAAGGACATTCCTTTACTAGAGTGGCCAGCCTGCAGCCTCAACCTTAACCCCATGGAGAATCTTTGGGGTCTTGTGGTTCGAAAAATTTACCAAAGTGGTCGTCAATTTCCTAACATTAGTACCCTAAAAAATGAAATAAAACAGTGTTTGGAGAGCCTTGGCATCAGTCTTCTTAAAAAGCTGGTAAATTCAATGCCGAATCGAATTTACTAAGTTATCAATAACAACGGCAAGCATACAAGGTATTAATATTAAATACAAATTTATTCAGTAAAAAATACTTTTCAATTTCATTTTTTTTTATATATTTTAAATAAGGCGCTTATAAGAATTTCGCAGCTGCAGAGGCGACTCATATGGAATAACGGTATTAACTTTGAAAGACTAATTCTCAGAAAAGGTGAAGGTAATGCAGTTTTTCCATTAGGCTGCGTACGCAAAAATTACCATTTAACAAACGCAATACAGGGTGCATCTTAGTAGTAATATTATATTTAATGAAAAATTGCTAGGACGCTTATGAGAATTTCGCTGACTGTATCTCGAATCCGATCGATGTTGAAATGTGGGCTCACTTCCCCGAGGTAATTCGATGACTCGAACCGCTGAGTCACGATATTGACCTCTGGATCAGAGTACAAAAGGAGGGAATCACTTCAGTTTCTTTTCTTCGCTAAGAGGCTCTGGTTTGGTAATGACCATAAACCTAAACAAATTGTCTGGATTAGCACCACTATTGAAATATATTTAGTGCATTTATCTTTAACTTTGCGAGTTTTCTTGAAAATAATATGAAGTTTTATTTAGCCTTTAACTGACATTTTCTCTGGGCTTGCTCTTCGCCTCGTGCTGCTGTAACACAATTTCACGACTTGTAGAAGAAAGATTTAATGATTTCGAGACGTTTTCAGAGTTGAAAGGAAAAGGTAATATTTGCATTCAGAAGACGTTATTATCTCAGCAAATTTGTGCATTCAGGGGGCAGACCTTCAGCTCAGAGTGTCATCGCTGATCTTGATTTGGATCATATTTCAATACCTTATTCTGTTTTAGTGGTAATCTCATTTTATGCTCTGTTTGCTTGTTGAATTCACTATTTAAATATTGGTTTTGGTCTTCTTAATATTACAACAACTGTGATTATGCTAAACCTTAGAAAGATCTATTTTTGACCTTTGTTACACATCCGTTTGTCGTTAATGTTAACTTAAGCGAATTTATTATTATACATAATTTTCTTTTCTTGATGACTATCAGTTTTTGCAATACTTATGTGCATACATACATACATACAATATAATATAAAAATAATAATTCGATGTTCAAATACAAATTTAAATGAAAGAATATTAGTCAAATCGTTTAGTAGTTTCCGAGACTTCTAATACAAAAGGTGGTGTATAAATGCAAAAGTTTATACTCTTCTTACATACATACTTAAATATGATATTAGAAGTATATGTTTATTTAATTCAAAGGCTAATTTAAACACTAAATTTTAAGGACGTTATATACATATGTATGTACTTTGAAATTGTTTCTTCAATGTGTAAATTTTTGCAAAAGTAACGTTAATTTTAAAAACTTATCAAAATCGTATACTTTCATAAAAAAATCAATTATCTATAATAGTACAAATCTATAGAATTAACAAAAGTGAAGATTGCTGTCTCAATTATTGGAATTATAGGTTGTATAATTGGAATTTACTAATAAACTACCGACTACAATCAATTAACTGTTAATCCGTATATTAGTTAGTTTACGTAATGGATAATTTTCTTTATAACATTTTATTTCAATCTTTTTTTTTTTGTTTAATCGTTGCTTAAACGTGACGATTCAATAACCTTCATCTGTTCTCGCTTCTGTTTCTTCAAATTAATCAACAATAGCATTTCTCGAAGGAGGAATTAATAAAATTTTATCACTTTGATAACTATACCTTAGCAATCGGGAGTTACGTAAGCTGAACGATTAATTCGACAGCATTGGCTTTCCTTCGTCGTGTCAGCTAAAATAGGAGTTTCAGGAAACAACGTCGGCTTAATTTATGATGGAAGCCAGTAGATCACGGGGCTGACTGTTCAAGCAGTTGACATGATCAACTCGAGCAGTCGTCAACCGACGTGACTCACCCCGTGACACATGCTCGCCGCTTGTGGCACGTCACGCCACGAGGTGCCGTCGCTGGCTAATAGCTCAATAAGGTTGACAAAGCCGCGAAACGCGACCCGCGGCGGCATGCAGTCTGCGCCGCGCGGGCGTGACACAGATCCGCGGCCTGCAGCTCGAGTTATCTGCCAGAAGTGAGCCAAACACCGCGCACTTCGGCGTGCTCGTTATCGCTAATGCGCTGAAGGGTTTCGCTTAGCGACTTCGGGCGAATGGCACTCGCAAGAGCTGCATTATGTAAACGAAGCAATCTAATGGCGATTTAGTTCGCACTGATATCGGAAAATTCCTAGCTGCTTATCTCAAACGGAAGAGAGAAAACTAAATTCGTTATCTTATCCTCACTTTCAAACACACTCGCACCGTGCTCCCATTTTTATTCGGACTTGCGAAAATTTCATGTGTCGAAATATACCTGGGAGGCATTTCCGATTCCACGAACTTTGTACGTTCGTGAATTTTGATTTCCTGTAAATGATTAATTGCGCAATTTTCATGCTTCAATAATTGGGCATTTTGGGACTTGTTAGTAAAAATACAAACAACTACGTACGTGCGTTTCTACTTAAACCAGGAAAATTACCTTTAAACCATCAAATTAATATAAAACTCCGATTTCATTTGTGTATTATGCTTTTTCAGATCCGAATGTCCCCGTAAGGCGTAAATGTTGAAATAACCGCAATAAGTACAGAATATTTAAATAATTTGTATATGAACTTTAACATTTATAAGCAGAACCGAGTTTAAGTTTTGAAATAGACAATGCAATATTGTAAACATACTTTCACCGCTCAGAAACCCTTTTCGAAATATCTAGAGTTAAAACTTCCTGTTTCCTTCTCTGTTTTATAAAATTAGGAGTCGCTTTACTTTCAGATACAATTTGAAAGTACATAGTGACTAATCTTTGAGGAGCAATTAACCTTCCCACTGACAAGTTAAAGTCAATAAAATTCGTGTAATAAATCATTTAACAAATTTAATGGCTGAATTGGTAATATTCCCAAACTTGTCCTACAACATGCAATAGAAGCTCTGAAGAACTTTTGTGATTGCACCAGCACTTATTAATTCTCTTAATTAATGAATAAATCATAAAATAATTCCCTCGTTTGACTTTACTACTTAACATTGTGAACTCTAATCTCAATAAAATATGGAATGTTAAAAGTTTTAGTTTAATGGTTTGTTCCAAATTTATGACTGTAAATTTTCATTACTTATGGAAAAGTTATAGAAATTTCGATTATAATAGTAAAAACCTCATGAACTGTAAATGATTTAAATTTTGTAAAAGATTTAAACCTTAATTCATGTTATGTGTTTTTAAGGGGTACTATCAAAAAGTTTTTAAAAATAGTTTTCGATAGCAGGTAACATTTTAAATTATTTTTGAATAAAAATTCTCACGTTGTATTTTGTGAAGTTATTACAAAGTTTATAGTCAGAAACGTAATAGCCGTACAGACAACTTTATAAAATGTTTGTGAATTTCTAATTATAAAATGTTATAAAATTACTAATTAATAAAAATACCTTAACATTGAGCAATGTGTGTTCTGCTTCTACGACCGTTGCGAAATGGCCTCTTCCCAGCACTTTTCCCGTCAAAACGTAGTTGCCGACTTTTATCAGTTTCTTTGCATCTGTACAAACTTTCGTAATGGTCACGTATTTTCAAATTGTAAGTATTTTTTACCATTATTCATGCTGAGAAGTAATCTGTAGTCAACTCCTTACTGGTAATTTCAATAAAATTGCACGTAAGCAAATTATTCCTTGAATAATCCATAAAATGCTGGGACGTAAGAAAAAATGTACTTTTTCTGAGCGTTTCGGCTGACATATATTTCGAAGGTAACTAGTTTAACAGAGGTATATAGTTTATAAGTAAAACATGAGCAATTATTATCAAAGTGATTTAAATTAAATACACAAAATTGGACAATATTATGTTACAACGGATACATTTTTCCGAAAGTTTTATCATGATTTCATATCTAAACAATAAGCCTGAAATTGAAGCAGAAAATTTGAAGAAAATAATTGCTCTTTCGTCCATTTTCACCTGACTATAATTGCCAGGGTTAATTTCAGAACTACAGGAAATTTCAGAATTCTGTGTTGCTAAGACATAGTATAAAGTATCAAATTACATTTTCCACGAAAACATGAAATAGTGTCAAATACAATCGCAACTCGCGTGCAATCCATAGACACGCCAACAAAGTCACCAGCCAGGAAATAGGAACGAAAATCTTGTTAAATCAAACATAAAATTGATGGCTTTCATGAAAATCATATTTACTTTTCGGTGGTGCTCATAATTGCACTAAATTAGTCCTGATTATACCTTTAGGCTGTCATGTTGATTAGAGCTACTGTGGTCAATCATTATTCGTGACTGTATGGAGTAATGGCCATTACATGTCGATTAAATCCTCTTAGAAGTAGCAGACTGTAAATTCGTTCAGACGTCGACCTCGATTATGGTCAGGTCATTTCAGATGACTACTTTGATCAGAGGGGCATGAACTGGATGAGCTGTGTCAGACACGTTTATTGATTGATAGCTCTTCTGATGAAAGCAAACTTACTCAGGTAAAATATTGCATTATAGGAAATAATCTGGAGCCCATCGCCCTGCAGCAAATTCAAAGGATAACGCCAAACTAATGTTTCAATTTCGAATTAAATTTACTGTCGAAGACACTGTCGATGATGCGTACCTGCAACATATACATAGATATTAATTAAATATGGTTCCCAAGTGGGGTGTTATGTAGCTTATCAACTTCAGGAGAAAGGTTAAATATGCTGCCAGGCGTTGCATAACTTCATGAACTCAAAACATCGTAAGGAAGCCAATCAATTTTTAACCACATATCAGTAAACTTGGATTTCTGCAAGTAGTTTTCTTGAAAATTGAGACTTTCTCGAAGAGGTAATTGCCGCACCTGTAGATAAAGATTCAAAAATGAATTCAAGTTTTTTGCGTGTCACTTGAGTTGGGAGTGCAACTACGCATCGTCACTCATGCATATTCTTTACACTTTGTAACTTCCATTGTTAACCTATTCTAAAGTCGTCGGAGTTCTTTGAAAGTGGATCTTTTCCGTTGAAGTATTTAAAGCCAACATCAAAGGATTATCCGACAAAGAATTGTGCTCTTTGTACATATTATCATATAACCAGGAAATTATCAAGAATTCCATTTAAGTCAATTTGAGGCCCTTTTTTATACAGTTATGTAACTCTAGTCAACTTTCTTCCACCACTTTTATAATGCCAATCAAAGTTTCTGCAGGTTAATAACAGAAAGAATTTGTTCCATAAAGTTGGAATTCAATAAATGAGCCCAAAGTAACTTAATTTCTTCGTTCAAAGGGATGCTTTGTTCAATAAAGTTCAAGTAATTGGATTATGCTGCGAACATTTCTATATTACGTAAACAATTAAGTCTACTATCGTATTTTTACGCATGCCTTCTTTTCCGTGGCGTCTATTACGTACACTTAAACTATCTGTGATTTCTTCCGTGTTACAATCAATTTATAACAAAGTGTTTCTTCAGGATAATTGAAACTACGTAATGATTCCCACGCAACAAATTTATGACTCTTAATGCGGAGGTTGTCCGTTGATTATATTTTAATATGTTAATTATCAACCAATTAATGAATAATTCTGTTATATTTGCTACATTTGTTTCAACTATTTAGAAAGTGTTGAGTACTTTAAATAATGGTTTAATTATTTTAAGGTTTTTATACATTTTATAATAATGCCGTAGTGAACAATAATTGGAGTAATTGAGATTTTTGTCCTTCACAGTATAAAATGAGACTAGAATTTTAAATATATTTATTTATATTGTTAATTAAATTAATTGCCTGAGTTATTAAATATATGCATAATATCTTTTCCACAATAAATTACAAAATCCACGGAGTTATGTAAGATAAATTATTTGTATAAAAATAGTTTAAAAAAGGAGCAAAAGTGAGAATGGTAATTAATATAGAAAATAGATTGCACTGCGCATTAGTATCACAGAAACTTTTTAATTTTCTATGTTTCCAATATTATAGTGGGTTTCCGTCAACATTTACTGCTCTGTAAATTTTCTCATAAATTTCAAAATTCAAATTAAAACTAAGCTAAATATTGGCAAAAAGTTGTTGAAATTAAATAAATTCCCTAGTGTCATTATTATATGAAAATAATATTTTCCCCGTCCAAAATAAATTTCGACTGTTTCCTGCAAACATACCCATTTTTGAACTTCTAGATATTTTTATCTTATACATATTCATGTCATACTATGTTCTATAAAATATTTTTTTCTATAAAAAAGTTATAAATTCACTCTTCATAACAAGTTTTACTCGTACTATAAATTATGAATTTCCATTCTTATGCAATTCTAAAGTGTAGAAAATGAAATGAATATCTCGTTTGAATCATATCCGTTTTATTGTTCAATATAAAAGGAATGAGTCTTTGTTTAAGAAATGCATTCAGGTGACTTCTTCAAACAAAGGTCAAATAGTAAGGAAGACATTCAGGTCACTATTGTATACTTAATCCGACTAGAAAACAAATTTCAGATAATTGTCATTAATATTTTACCAACGAACACGAATGAATATTTATTTTGTCCAAACGTTCGTCAAGTGACAGAACTTTTTCCATAATTTAAAAATAAGTAACTACGCAAGATTGCTGGTGGCATGGGGAAATTCGTTGCGGTCATGTCAAACACAGCGTGCAAATTGGATTATAGTTAACATAAAAACACACTTAGCATTTTCCATTGTTTTTGAT
The DNA here is from genome assembly GCA_959613345.1 of Tolmerus cingulatus. Classification (NCBI taxonomy): domain Eukaryota; kingdom Metazoa; phylum Arthropoda; class Insecta; order Diptera; family Asilidae; genus Tolmerus; species Tolmerus cingulatus. The sequence continues at coordinate 7,160,085 of OY390708.1, forward strand.
CCCGCAGTTAGGCGCTCATATTGAATGATTTTACATTAGCTTCGCCATTTTCGTCTAATTTACAGTCGCTGAGATCTGAATCTGATGCAAATGATTTAATTTGAGCGTTTCAAGTGGCTTCATATGGGTCTCCCAATAGGTGACTGTAACGTGCCATGGAGGTGCCTCAGAAGCACCTACCGTGAAATGCAATCATTAAATTGTTCCCTGGTGGAACTTGTCACTTTAGGCTTTTTGAAAATGTTTGAATAGCGCGCTGGGGAGGTGCTTTATTCGAATACAATATATCGTGTAGTGTGGGTCACAAATGAGCGATTTTAAATTGAGAAGATCTTGAATTAGTTCTCACTTACATTACTGGAAATAGGTAAATAGATGTTCAAGTTCACACTACGATGAACATTACAAGAGCAACTGGGTCGTTATAACATTTTTGATGTACAAGAAACATTGAACCTGTCGAAAATTTCGTGTTTAAATAAAATTTACTACGAAATATGTTAACGTTCATAGTTCTTCTGAGCATACTGGAAGAAGATGAAAATACTAAAACACCCTGTAATAACGGTTTACCTAATGTTGCTTTCCACCACAAATTAACAAATTATTTAGGGAGCAAAAGTGACCATGTATACATATTTTAATAACATAAGTAAAGAAACCCAAATTTAATTATAACTGCTAAATTCCACTATGATTGAAAATGAACAAGTGTACGGGCATTACAACTAATGCTTAAAATTAGGAACACATACAATCACGAAATCTCCACGATCACAAATTTTGATGCATAGTGTGCATAGTGTGTGTGTCCATAAAGAAAAACGGACAAAAAATATTATCGATTGTCGAAAATCTTAAATAAATGTTTTAAGAGTATTTAGTTACAATTTGTAAAAGTTCTTATCTAGTTGGTTACATATACATATACATATACATATGTATATATTTTTAAACCCTTTTTTCAACTTTGGTTACTTCAGTTAATAGGAACTAAATTTTATCCTAACAAATTGGTGAGACATATGGAAAAAACGACTGTGGCCTAAATCATGCAGTATACATATCCAGTCCAAAATAATAAAAGGTGTAATTATTTGCACCATACTCCAATGAAAAGAATAACCGAAAATGTCGTGTCTGGACTCTATTTTCCTAAATTACGCCACATCGAGGCATTAAACCAATTATTTATTACGAGTTAAAACAGTCGTTTCAGTTATTCTTTAGGAAAGCCCGAAGCCGATTTTATTCAATGAAAACAGAAAAAATGATACTTTGTTAAAGGTCCATGCACCTACATTTGAAAATTATTTTTAAATTTTAAACAATTTCCTTCTTTTTCAGCATTTTTGCCTAAAAAAGGCCTTTAGCTTGATGATATAAGTTTGTACTCATTTATTTGACCCCTGCCTTTACATGTCTCTGCCCATTAAGAGTGTAATCAAGGCAAATGTTTCTTAATTTCGGGAAATTATTTTTCTTACAAAAAGAAAAATAAAATGACCGTTTTATTATTGTCTCAGCATTATTGCTGCCGGACATGGAAAAGTGAAATAATCTCCACACCTCAGTCCATGTTTTATTTATTCAAGCCATACAACCGTCGTTCTCTCGAACTCATTACTGCCTATTGCTACCAAACAACTTATCACTCAGAGTAAAAACAACGAATTTCCTTTTTGATTCCTTAATTAAGTCATTTGTTATACACCAAACGTTTCCCTTTTCACGCAGGGGGTCATTAAGAATATGCCGGCCAATCAATGAGTGCTCTATAAGTTCCGGTCTGCATCTTTGAAAGCGAATTTAAATCAACAGTCGAAAATGGAAAATCGAAAATCTTCAAAAGGATTATTCCGAGTAACACTCTCTTTGCTATGTTTTCTTCATTCAACATCCTTTGGCAATTAACTTGAAGTGGTACAATGTTTGCCCAAGTAATCGGAATTTCATTACAATTATTAATTTAGTTTGATAAAGCGAGCAGAGAAACATCTCTGATAGTCGAGTCAGCTCTGAAGCAAATGTACATTTAATTGAATCACATGAACAGCATTTTGAAATAAACATCAAGTCTGTTGGTCTGGAAAGGTAATTGGCCTTGTATGTATAAGTAATTAGCAAAATCGATAAATGTACGTTCACTTGAGCTTAAAGGGATACGAACGTTCGATTCGAACAAATCTCTGTATGTGGATATCTAATGCTGTATGGAGAGACTTTCATTACTCAGTAGATAATAAAATAATATCTTAATTTGCTCTTCGGAGTATAAAGAAAACACAGTAATATGCATTTAATTGAACTTTGGCTATTGGAATCGTATCAAGAAGGACACGCAAATTACTAGATATATTGATTTTTATATGAAGCGGGCTTGCACTTTGCTTTGAAAGCGTTTTCGATCTGTAAAATAGTGCTGATGTAATTTTTATGTTGATTTAATAATTTAGCAAAAATCATTTTCATTAAATTCATAAACATTTTATTAGAACTTCCTTAATTGTCTAAATACCTAAGTATTTTATTCAATGTTATTTGAAGGATTTTTCCCAAATATTTATATGTCTCCAAAAACAGCAAAATACATACTTAATGTTTTTCACCTTTATAATACGTCTAATTGTAAGACGGATGTTCGATTTGCACTTTTACATCATTCTGTACAGCATCCAATGATGGAATAGAAGTGCAAGGTTTAGGGCTCGACATATTTGCGAGATTATTATCAGAAGTATTTAAACAAGATGAATCTTTGACTCCTAACGAATCGTTATGACTTGTAATAGTAAATGCAACAGGAGCTGTACTATTCATAACATTACTTAAAACTGTAAGATTTGATTGTTGTAAATCAGTTGGAAAAAAGTTTTCATATTTGCCAATATCCGCTTCAAAAAGTGTTGTATTTATTATATGCTCGACATATATTCGCGTTCTATCCGAGTATTTACGGAGTTTGTTTGCAATATGTTGAGCATAAATGCTGCAATCATCTCTGTCAGGACCATATGAATCTTTGAACATTTTAAGCGCTTCACCAATGGGTAAATCATTTCGTGTAGCCTTTTTACTTTTCATTCTCTTCTTCTCGCGTGAAGATTGATTTATTGGAATACAGTTCAACAATGTATCTTCTTCCGGCCCATTTCTAACAGGGTCTTCGCCTGATACTCCAAACTCGTTGTTGTTAGCCTGAGTATAGAAAATTAAATTGAATATAAAATTTTATCTTAGTTCAATAAGACCACTAATTTCTCAGTTGTAATAATACTAACATTTTCAGGTGAATGTCCACTAAGTCCCCAAATTGGATCATTGCGATTTAACAAAAATTTAAGTTTCTCGAAAGCAAACCAATTGGAATGGTGTATTTCTGAGGCAGCTGGAAATAAAAAACATATTCATTTTATGGTATTATTAATTGCCGAAAATATAACATACGTTTATCTTCTTTCATACTAGTCCGCAATTTGCATCGCTCCCGTCTAAAGGACCCTAGAAGACTTGCCATTTTTTTCTTAACTTCTTCGGTATTCGTTTTAAATTTAAGCGCGATACTTTTCCAAGCATTTTCTTTCAACCGTTTTGAAAAATAGAATTCATGGCCTGAATCCCAAAGTACATCATTTTTCCTATATTCTTCAATTAGTTGAAGACTTTTTTCCCTTGACCAGTCCATCTAGAAAACGGAGAAATATAATGAATTTTTATAGATATTTGATTTAAAACTAAAAGGGGTTAGTTTAAACTATTATTTTACCCACTTTGCATCAAAACCTTAGTGGAAAAATTTTTCTCGTTCCAGGTTCCATGTATAGATATGGGTATTTATATCACAGCAATTTGATGTATCTTTCAGATATTTTAAAATCTTGTACGTGAGGATATTTAAAATACAATTCAATGCAGAATCTAACGCTAAACTGAACCAAGTAGGAGCATAGAAAAAAAACCCAGCTATTGTTATTTTGCATTCAGCAATAATTCTTTTTTAGGAATAGTTTATCTTGCTATTGTAGATATATACATATGTATATTGATCGATTCCTAATAGTGGTAAGAAGAGATTTAAAAAATTCCAAAATAGCAGATCCAAGATATAATAAAATTTAGTCACGTATTCCTCATGTTTGTTGCCCCTAATATCATCAACCATGGACTGAATGTGTCGCCACATGTTTATATTAACTCGCCTACATAAATTTGCGCCACACGTCTCTCGAAGCATACATCTTTGTAGATGTGTTCGTGGCGATATAGTGAAAGTAATCTTGAAAATTAACCTCAATTTAAGCTAATCTATAATTTAATTTTAGAAACATGTACAAAGGAGTTATTTAATTCATATTACACATATACACATTATTCCTATTTAATCTTAATTTTGTAAGATAAGCAAATAATTTTACGTTCACTACTTACCATAAATTTTACGCACAATCACAGCACACGACTAAATTCACGGCGAGCGGTCTCGCAGCGATCCACGAGTGAACTGAGTGAGCGCTATTTGCGTCGCATATGTTTAGCTGTTCGGCATTCTGTAGAAAATCAACACATGAGTGTTTTCAACACACGAAACATTAAAAGTTTCTTTGAGTGCGCTGATAGCAGCATAAAATTCAGTGCGTACGTATGAGCGCACACAAGAAGCAAATCCGCGGCCGGAAAGGCGTGCGTCACGAATAACTCGAGCTCCGATTCTTGGATAATGTTGCGTGACTGTCGCTCACACACCCCGTGCTCATTCGCTCTGAATATGTGACGCTCATAACGAATTTTTATATGCTGCTGGCTTTTCAGTTCAGGACAAAGTACAATATGCAAAATCAGAGCACAGACAAAAGCATATTTCACTTTACGTAACGGATTTATGCGGGTAGCTCTGAGCTTTGAATTTTAGCATGTATGTATTGAAAATATTTATTATAAACTTTATTGCTGCACGTTAGTGAATGGGAACATAAAATCACATTTTTTAGTCACCCGCAACCGAAATTAAAACTGAAATCAAGAAAAGCCCACTCATGCAAACTAAACCCCTTCGATTTTCCTCAAAAATAGACAACACGTGAACCACTCTATGTTATGCAGAGCACAAAGCTGAAAATTTCAAATGAAATATTTTCCAAGATATCACAACCCCTTTTTCTACTCTTTCCTTCTATCTCCGCGTGTTTGTAAGGAAAAAAGTAAAAGGTGTTTCCAAATTTTGTTTTATTCTCACCCCATCGTGTGGAGTTTTAAATTAAAATTAATTAAATGGATAATCTTACACAAAAGTTAATCAAACCTCTGTGTCATGAAGCGCTTAATTCGCATTTACATAATTAACTATATTTTTATGCGGATAACAAATAAATAGCGTCTTCCTTTTAATTCCACATTCAATTAATTCCTTGATTTAGTTTAAGATACTCAAAACCAATTTCTGTGAATTTGATCCAGGAATACATACGAAAATATAAATACGACGATAATAAGTAAAATTAATATCTAACATTACAACATTAAAATCCCCCTACTAATATTGCAAATTAAGATTCATTTTCTTTGAAGTCGAATTATCCTTATTTGTAAAATGTTGTAGTAATGAGCCTTTTATAATTGTGTTCATAAATAAAAGAATTATAATTGCTTAGAAAACCATTGCATACATTTAAGCAGCAATTATATGTACACGCCTTATGCGTTCACGTTAAATAATGAACAATTTAACGCAGCGTATCCGAAGTTCATTATAAGCACTTTGGCAAGAAGGCCTCAAAGGTCCTTGTACCTTGTTATGGAAATATTGGTGTCGAATAACATCTCGAGAATGTTGAGACAGAGAGAATTCATCAGCCGTGATATATGTGCAAAACCTTTGCTGGGTTCGCGAACAAGGATATCTGAGGACGTCTGCTGTTAGCTGAGTTTGTTCATCTGAATGATTCGTCCTTAACTTATGTACATCGGTGATAACACGAAATTCCTTGTGCCTCGTGCTTTACACAATACAGTCACAGATGTAGGTGCACCCACACTTCAGGTAGAGGGTCATTGCCTGTCTGGAGTAGCAGGTGAAACCTGATTGCCATCTTTTCGTGGATGGTCAATAGGACCAAGTCTCGTAAAAGAATTTATTTCATCAAATATTTACAAGTACCTGAGAGAAAATTGCTATGGGTAAATTAAAACAGGGCATTTATTTCCTAAGCTCGATAGATTTACTTTAATCTTTCAGTTTCAATTGAGTAATTTTAATATTGTGATATGACATATGTGGGTAAGTTTATTTTGAAGTGAAGTAGACATTTCTTCGCCATTCAAAATAAAAATATATTTTTCGTACAGTAGTCATTTAGTATTTGTTCCGGAATAATCTTAAGAAATTTGTGTTGGAAATTCATATAATTTTTTATATTTATATTTCTTTATTTCTGTTATACTTAGTTATAATTATTACTTCCGTATTTTTCCCACAATTGTAAGAACAATATGTTTTTTATTTATGAGGAAAATATGAAGATATAGCTATATGTAATATATAATGTAGTTGAGATTTTCTAAACATTTCAGTGTCAAAACTAAACTGAATGGTAGTCTCCGATTGGCTTCAAAAAACACGAGGACGAGTCATCATCGGCATTTCTGGGTGGAGTTTTAATTTTTTTAGGAATTACATTTAATTTAGCCCTAATATTATAAATTAGTAAATTTATTAAAATATTTAATGGCGAAATTTACACAAGGGTTATGATTTCCTGGAAACATTTTTCTTGCTTTTCGGGTATTTATCCTGGATTCGACTGATTAATCATCGGCACTCATAGATTTTCAGCTACTGCAGTGAAAATAGAGCAAATTATAAATGATAATAGGAATAGCTACAATTTTCTTTGTAACAATCTTGTTGTTAATAACTAGTACAAAACCAAATATTTTAAGTACCAGTAATTACTTGTCCCCGAGCATACTATTATTTGTCTAATACATCAATATTTATGGTAACAGTATTAAATATTTATCTGTAATTTGCGCTTGCAATCAATATACAAAATGTATAAACTAGGTACTCAAATAGTAGAACCTAATGCAAGTTTAGTATAATTTCTTATAACAGTCTTTTGAACGTGTAGTGAATCTTAAAATTATAAAAGCATAAACTGAATTTAAATTCAAGACAAATAACCGAAACTTTGTTTAAAAACTTGTCACGAATAATACAGGTAACATGCAAGACAGAACCATTAGCGGTTCAATCGAAGAAATTATAATTACAAGCGGGTAGAGCTCCATGAATATTTAAATATTGTCTCAAGCAAATTTAAGAATATTGAAAGCGCAGAGGCAGAACGGTTGTGTCGTGCATGATTCGATGATCTTTATAAGTTGAGTCTTATGCAAGTGCTTATAAATTTTATTTATTAATATTCATTTAATTAGAATAAGGTCTTATACTAATCGAATCAAAACAACAGGGAAATGCTTTAGATTAGTTAAGTCTTAAAGCTTAGAATTGTATGTATTTCGTCTTAACTATATACCAACTTGATAACGTTCTTATGTACAATGTTTTATAACAAAAGGTCTGTGAGTTTCTAACACAACAGTCATTTCTACAATCAGTTCTAATTCGCGTCGAGCTTTTTATTATGCTTTTAGGAGTGAAGCGTTCATTTCCTCTTTTCAAATTCTCGCTCGATTTTCTGAGTCCATCAATTATAGCCAACAATGCTTAGGTGATTTGCAGACAAACGCATTCACTGGAGGGATGGGCTTTGCAGAATTAAAGGGGAGGTGGAAAGGCTTCCTCTCAGTAATTTTATTACCTTTTAAAAGGAAGTCTCGTCGTGATGAGACGATGAAGGGTTGTTATGAAACAGTTCCGCTTCGTTATCCTTCGAAACCATTTATTCATTTCCGAATATTGCTATCGAGCAGGTAAATTTTCATTTCCGATTTATGGGAAAGAAGTAATCTGGATGGTAATGGGAATTGATTGGTAGATCTGTAGTTATATGTGTTCCCCAGTGCAAGTAGATAAATTTAAGAGTTTTAAGTAGCATTTGAAATTATTAAATGGCCGTTTGAAGTTGGTGATTTTATAGGTACCTAATGATTATCGTCTATTAGTTTAGAAAGTTATGTTGTAATATTGTTTTAAGTCATAATAAAACTAATTCACATTGGGTACACATAACTACTGCAGAGGTTCAAGCAATGATTCGAATCCTTACGAATCCTTATGATAATACGGTTTAAATGCATAATAAGTATAGTATTATAAATCGTTTATTACAACATAAATCTATTTTCAATGCTTGTTCAGTATTATTAGTCTTTGAATTTTATTGATTTGTAGGAAAAGCTTGCAATTATAAGCAAATTAGCCACTATAAATATATCTTTATATTCTTTTAGTATTGAAAATATATATGTAGTTATACACAATGAAATTTGACTCGATTTCTGCGAAGTAATTTGAAATAATCTGGAAAAACTAACAATTGCCAGCGAAGTAGAAAATGACAAGCAATATCGATGTATTGAAACCTGATTTTTAAGTAAAATAGGCAGGTATGTACATCTATTAATAACTAACTCCTTCGCGAAAGTGGAGCAAGAATGTTGAGCCTCTCTACCAGCTGGTATTTCCCTCCAGGTAAACGTACACCCATCAAGGAGTTTTCGCTGCAATCATCATTTATTAAAGTCAGCCAGCAACAACTTTCCTTTAAGGATTGAAACGAACGTGGCAACTAAATTGCTTCAAATTAAAAATTAATACGCGTGTGGTAGTTGCATTATTAACCGTATGCAGCTGTGCAGTGCATGTATCACTTTTCGTTCGCTCGGTAAGTAAAAACAATCTTGAAATATAATATAACTTATCAAAAGTGATCAAGATAAGTGAATATTGTAGAGGAAGATAGTTGCTGTGTTATTTTAGGATCTAACCTCGGAATCCAAGGTAATGTCGGCTCAGCATTGACAAATTCAATGCAAATCACTCAAGTCACAATAATCGCTGCCTTTAAGTTGCATGTTTTATGCGTGCCTATAGAATTCGAGTTTTAATTCGAAAACACCAAGCCGCACCCAAAACAAGTCAATTAGGGTGTCCTTGGCCATTTGTTTTCTTATGGGTCTAATTAATTTTACTTGTCATGTAATTTCTTTCGTGAAAAGTAACAACTTCAGGACATTAATGTAAATACTTTGTGCCTCGATCTAAAACAACAAAACATGCTAGCGCTATTTATGACTGCTAATTCATCATCCTGAGAGCCTAGTAATCTAATTTTTAGGTTTAATATTTTCTAACATAACTTGCTTATGAGGTGTTTCTCTAGAAACTTAGACCTACTTACACGAATTGAATAAAGCCTACCGTAAAGTTAAAGAATGAGTTTTATCAAATACGTTCTAAAAATTATAGCTAGAAATAAATGGTTGCTTAATAAATCTAATTTTATTAATTCTCTTGTAATGCGGTGCTTCTCATTTTGATTTGACGTAGTAAGTTACTGCATTGCGAATTCTGAAATTAGACTTTATCTAAACACATCGTGTATGTATTTTTCGAAACGCGATTAGGATAATGCTGATTTATGTGCATCTCAACTTCTGTCACTATTCGTCTTTCTTCAATTTCTGCAACTAGTTAAATATGCCTAGCAAAGCGAAAAAGTTATTTTTAGTTATTTCGCTACGAATCACACTTAGCGCATCTCAAAGCGTATCCTCTGTGGGAGAGGTGTCGTTCGCGCCAAATTGACTGGGTTTCCCACTTTCTTGGGCTATTCCAAGATTACTCATCCCCATGTCAAGGCCAGAAAACATACATCTCTATTTGTTGTTTTATAAGAAAATCATAATCTAATTCTGTCTGTGATGTTCTCATTACATGGAGCGGATTTCCAATTCAAAATTTTGGAATTTGAAATAAAATTAGTTTTGTCAATGGCAGACATATTTATTAATACATATGATATCTCTTCGTCATGTAATGTATGTATGTATGAATGAAATTGAAAGAATAAGTTCGACTATGAGCTTAAAGTGAAATATAATTCCGAAATTATTTGTATTTGAAATTATTTGTACAATGCCTTATATACAATAAACACGTCGCCATCATTTCGGTCTCTGACTTTTGTATGTTTACAGTTTGCAGAAAATATTATATAACTATCCTTATTATTAATTATATAATTATTCTTAGACATTCAATTGTTATCAACAAATTATAAAAGCGATCAACATCTCTGTAACGCCGTACGACATACATATGAACAACATTACTCTTCATTACTTATAATATTTAATAACATGGAGTATAAGAAGCGATCCTTATAAAATTGCAATATCACAATTTCCGTGAGCCTTTACAGGCACTGATTACTATCATGATTTATTTGTTTAGTCAAATCCTTTATTATTAAATCAATGATTTTTCTTACTATTATTAAACAATTAACGAATTAAATCGAACCCTCAAGCTTGAAAAATGTTTATAACAGATTTTGTGAATTTATTCGTATTTGTTAAAAATCCTTAATGCATATGAGTGAATAATTATTATATTATTATATGAAGCGACTATCCGGACAATGTTTTGCATTAATACCTTAAAAGTGATATGGTTGTCAGGGATAAATGCAATTTGTTGTGCTTTGTTAAAATTTTACATGACTATTGTACTGACATTCGCTTTGAAGGGCTCTTGAATTTCTGGTTTGAAGTAGTGTTGGGTTTCAATAGGCTTAAAATCTTTTCGTTTTGACAACAGCTGAGGAAGGTGCTTAGCGACCTTCAACAAACGAAGTATGTTCGTTTAAAAAAGCAAAAAGGTAAAAAGCTTTAGCCTTTGAAATGTAAAAGCATTGCATTATTTTTCTACTTACATTTTACCTTTAGAGATTCCTTTGATATAACCAATGGTGAAGTCGCTAATGAAAATCGTACAGGAAAAGTTAAAAAGTATTACGTGTATGCATTCCAACAATTTTTTCACATTAGGTTGTTTCAAAGCAGGTTTACTCGATATAACATATGATGCTTAAACATAAAAAACGCATTTGCAATAATGCTCTCGAAATTTGGAGTTATTGAATGTAATATTAAGAGATAAAAATAACTTCAAATAAAGTCCTTGTGTTCTTTTAAATTTTGGGATAAAACAAGATTGGTAAAAAAACATATTGTAAAAATGACGCACAATTAGAATAAAACGTATCAAGCAGACGACCCGAAATAACCTAAATCAAGGCAGAAATGAGAAAGGTCTTCGAGATATTTATTTTTTGTGTGATGTTTAGCTTCTCAAGAATTCATTAATTTATGATAAGATCGATTTGCCTCTTAACACTTTTACTTTTCTTTGCGTCTTAGGAGCTTCTTTGAGTCCTCCCCGGCGGCGCGAATCGACCTGGGTGGCGGCTTTTGACGCCTCGCAACTAGAAGAAGGCGAACATGCATTTTAAAATGAAGTAAAAAGGTTTAATTGCCAATGAATCACCAGTCGATGAAAAAGTTGATTTTGTGGTGTCATGTGTGGCGATTTGCATTCGCCGCTTGGGGAACACTTCCTCTAATTTGTATTCAGCTCAGGGGAGATCTTTAGCGACTAATCTCATTTTTTCCAGGAATAGTGGCACTGGTCAATCTTTTGAAATTATCCCGAACATGCTAAGTATGTATGTTATATGCTATGTTGGAATGCCTTGTAGTTGTGACTTTGAATCGTCATTGGTCTTAAATGAGTAGCGAAAGAGTTGACTTCAAGTACATATTATAATTCTGTTTAAACTTACCTGATTTCCTGGCAAAGTATTTCTATTTTAAATCTTAAAATATTATAATTAACATACTTTAACCAAATAAAATAAATAAGTAATAAAACTGGAACATAAAAAACATAAAAGTTTACTGTAAGATATAATTTTACAATCTTTATTTTTTGTTTAATATCTATATTTTGAAAAAATACTAATTGTAATTTTAGAACAGTAAAACATAATAATTAGAATGCAATAATAAAATAATTTTAATCCTCTAATCACAAATAAACGTTATCTTAACTTTGTTTTCGTCCGACGTTAAAAATCACCCACCCACACAATAACAAGATAAAGATAACTTTGAAGAGTTTCAATCAATAATCGTGGTGACAAAGATCGATATAAACTACGAATTTGACTACGAGTATACATATATGATGCTATAACTTTTAAGGCACGTGTATTGATATCTGTACAATGTAAAGTACTTTAATGATTGTTATTGAAAATCGTAGAAACATTTACAGATTAATGATAAATATATTTACGACTTTAGCAAATTATCGTTTTACTTACATAATTTAGAGGGATGTTGTTTTTATATTTATGGCTAGTAATCAATGGGTTATTAAATTTAATTAATAAAATTATATATACTTATATTTAACTGCTCCTATTATTCGTATATAATATTAAAAATACGTAGAATTGATAATTGTAACAGATAATAAGCAAGTCTAATAGGTTTAAATAATAGGTATAATGGTTTAGTAGTATTGTTTTTATATAGTAGGTGTATAGTAAAGGAAGGTATTTTAGAAAATGAACATTTATTAATAGAATCTACGGTTACAATAAAATTATACTAATATAAAGAAATTCTAAAGCAAAGTAGCACTTCTACCTTAAGCTTAAGATGTTCTAGTTCTACTTATTTCATTTAAAACATGCCATACCGTGTGGAAAATTTTTAAAAGTGAGTCACATAATTTTTAATTTTCATAATTTACTTAAGGCTTTGTGTTTCCAGATCAGTAGCTAACAAAGACAGCGTTTCATCTTTTGTCCTTCCATATTCAAGTTTTTTCGTCTTGCATTCCCAGACTCCTCCTACAAGATCCTAAATCACTGTCACCTAACAAAGACGTTGTAGAGATTTATTTTTTCTCTTGAAGAAACATATAAAGTTTTCTACAAGGATGCGTGGCGCCCCGCGCTAACTGGACTTCGGTCCGCATTAGCTAATTATGCCCAATTAAGTAATTTGCTGGTGCATCTCTGCGAGCAGGCGACAAATTATCGCGATCGCGGAAAACGCGCACACGTTGGCCGCTAATTGCAAAATGCGCGCAATTGCAGTGAGTTGCACAATTCGCATTTGGCCAACAAGGAAGTGTCAGGGTGTTGGGACGACCTCGCGGTTCACATGATCGCACTTAAGTTGAAATTGTGCGGCACGGCGCCTTGTTCGGCTCCTTGAAGTGGCGGTGTCATTTGCTACGCATGATCTGCGCTACTTCAAATGGAGATGACCTCCGCGTATTTTTAGCAATAAGGAAGTTTTGTCGGAGCGTCGTCGCGCGTCTGGTCCAGCTTTCGAGAAGTTTTTAGCAATTAATTTCGACTTTCGAGAAATATCAAGTTCATTGCTGACTGCACGAGCTGCGTTTGATGCACAAGAGCAAAGTTTATTTGTGTTTTGCAATTGCGTTTTTCCCATTGCAATTCACTTGACCTCTTCGAAAATTACTTTGGAATCTTGTGGCACAGTCTCTGGCACTGGCGGCTTTTCTGAATTCCTCGCAAAAATGGCATCGCCGATCTCTAGGACATGCACATTTCGTAAGCACCACCTTCCAAAATTGGCAAGCATCTGCAATGATTTGCAATAATTCTTAATAGTTTATTGTATTCCGCTTATGCAAAATCTGCGACTCACAAAAAGAGTTTTACTTAACAAGTACACTATAAGAAAACATTTTTAATAAATAACAATTTATAGTAGCAATATATTTTATGAAGTAATTTAAATTAAATGTAAGAAATCTCTTCGTCTATTTTATGTAGAGAATACCTATTCTTAATTTTATTGCTATCGTTTTCGAGTAAAAATTCTTAACACAGATTGTTAAATGAACTGAAGAATTTTAAATGTTTAATAAAATATTTAATAAGAACTATTCATGTCTAAATTGAACAACGTCTAAAACGCATAGGTAGCAGCATGTACAGTATGATGCAAACAGTATGAAAATGCATAACAAATTATATTATTAATAGATAAAAATTATGAATTTTAGGTACCTACCTATAATCCACAGTCTGATAAATTTTGTAGAGTTGAAAACAAAAGTTTCTAATTTTAAATCTAATGATACTACCCACTATGTATTTTGATGTGAATTGCATTTAGTACTACAAATCGAAAACGAAAATGATCTATTTGGAAGCGAGTTAATTTTTGTATTTTCAAACATGCATACATATGTATAAATAGAAATTATGAATATTGGTTTTTGGTTTTCGCCTTGAAAGCGTTTATGCTCTTTAACTGTGGTTATGATTTTTGTCTTATTGTAAATACCCATAATTATTTATTTAATATATTTTAATTCTTTAAAAAAGTTAATCATATTTTCTTTCTTTTTTCGGTTCTATTCATCCAGTGAAATTTTAACCCCATTTATGTACGATTTCATTAGATGATTATTTACTTTTTGTTTTGCACTATAAAACATGTCTGGAAGATAATATATTAAGTACAACATTTTTTTTATTATTGGAGATAAAGTGAATATTTTATTCATGTTTGTTTTCTGTTTGATTATTGAATTCTAACTCTCTCTCTTTTAGTGAAAATAGATTAGGGTATGAACCAGACTTTTTATAGCAGATTTAATGACTTTGACTTTTAACTGTCTGATATGTTACAGATAAAACCGACAGGTTCATATTAATGAATATTTGAATGCGTTATTGGGAAATTGATAATGATGGATTTCTTCAAAAATATTATTAAATCTTCTTCCAAATTACTACGATAAGAAAAGAAAATGTTTACCTATAAATTTTTGCTTAAATTAATCGACAGTATGATGAAAATATTTTCGTCCGAACTTGGATATCGCAAAAAGCATAATAAAAGATTGTTAAAACTTAAGAATCATTAGTGGAACAGAAATGTTTGATGAGAGCAATTAAACTCCTTTGTCTCGGTACTTTAGCAAGATTGCTAACGAAAAGAAAAACGAGAGATTACTCATCAGCTCATACGCTAATTTTTGAAGCGCTGATAAATCGTCGCGATAGCTTGTTAAGTGCATTGATGATTTTCGCAAATTGTAATATAAGAGCAGTAAATTAATTTTCCAAAAATATGGCTCGTCGCGAGCACCTACTAGTTTTAACTTCCGACTGGAAATTAAGCAGTATTCACTGAAGCCTAGATGACGAACGTTTTTACCTGTTCAATGCTCGCATTTCATTCGTTACGCATCAGAAATTTGCTCCGGAGCCTCAAATTGCTCGCTTTGAAAATTAGAGTGTAGGTAACCTGACATTTTCGGTAATCTCTGTTGACTTTGAGGGCAAAACCTGTCAGAAAATTTGGTGAAAACAACGGAACTGTGATATGGCGTTGCGCACGCAAAGCCTACAATCTTAAGCAATTGAGGTTATTGTTCGACCAGCTTTGAGCCCGCATTAAGAAAATGTTAATTTCGTTGGGCTATTGTCGTCGGTTCCTAGGTCTGGACACAACCCAGGGGCATCTAGTCGGCCGGCATGCAGCGATTCGGAAAGCCTGTCTTCGAATTAATTATATAAATCAGTGCCACTCTGGGGTATTAAAAATTATGAATTTCACTCAAAGCCCACACATGCAATACAAATTGTCATTTGATTGCCGGGTCAAGCGCGGAAGCTTTACCAGTTTTAATTATACACTTTATCTGTCATCAGCCCAAGACAGACCATGATAAATGGGATTTTGTTTTGAACCTCAGGTGCTAAGAAGTGGAGTCATGCGACTTCCCTCGCTGCTGGAACCTCCAGGCGCCGTCTCTTTTATGCTGCAGTTGTTGCAATTACTGGCGTTGTTATCTTGTAAAAATTAAGTTATGAGACCGGTTTTACGGTAAGGGAAACTTCGATTGGAAAGAATTATGGGTTTTAACCAATTAATCCGATTATACATATGCTCTCTTTCATACATATGTATGTGATAAATAACAAGACGATATTTATTATGATAGGTGAAAATAATGGTTTTCTTATTACAAGAACGGTCCGCTCTATTCTAAGTAGGAATCAACATTACGCCTTTTGAGAGCTCTCCCAATAAGTTTTTGGAATTGCGTTTTTTGAACTAGTTTTAAAAATTTCTTTTATTCGAGATATAAAAACTTTTTTCTGTATAATATATTTTATAAATTGCTTTAAATTTAAACGAAAATGATGTTCTAAACAATCAGAAATATTAAGTATAAGTTCCAAACATTTTTTTAATTACACCCTTACTTATGTATGTATGTAGAAATCAACAATATCACCTATTTATAATAGGATATATTTTAGTTTTAGAAGGAGTATTAAGATACTTCTTGCTTCCATAAGAAAGGACTTAGATAGCTATTTCTTGCTACATTTGTTGTCACCGATGTTTTCCAACATAATTTGTTATTATTAAAGGCTAGCTAATAAAATAAACAATATTTGCAGCGCTTTTAGGTAATTACAGTCTTTACAAAACGGAATTTGTTTTCGTACTTATGCCTTTTATTATGGTTTAACGTTTAAATTTGTCCACATGAATTAAAAAAAACTACAATCTTGTACGTGATTTTCTGTTATTACACGACATACATGACTTGAAAATAATCCCTACTCTCTTAAAAATGTCTTTAAACTTAAAACAGAATATTATTCGATAAAAACGAACTGAGATATGTATGACATGCATGAGTGAATTTTCTAATAACCGAAGATGTCGGGATGTTGGCGTCTCCGGCATTAAAACGTTTCAGGGGAGCGATTTGAGAGGAAATAAAACAAATACTTCTTAAAACATAAAATAACTCAGAGCATTCGCAGCCGAACTCTAAGCATTCTTACTTGCTGGAATTGGTTGAATCTTTATTCAAATGCAAATACGAATATTCCATAAATTCAATCCCTTTATGGGAAGGAACTCTGAATTGTTTGTGCATGAATTTTACGGGAGAAAACTGGGATCTTAACTCGTTCAATTTTCGATTATGGGAGAAAATGTTAACGCGTAAAAATAGCTTCCGACAATTTCAATATATGGAACCCTAAAGTTTTCCTGCAATAAAAGACATTTACTGCTTTCGAACTTAACAAGAGGTAGGTTAAAAACAAGTCATGGCAACATTTGGGGAAAATTTGTTTTCGAAAATTGCCCTGTAGATTTTTACTTGTTTTGTACATATTTGAATATTTTTCGCGGGAATTTATTGTGTTGACGAATTTTTATTACCTTGTAGAATTTTATGATTCAGGTCATTGAGGTTTGTAGACATTTGACCTTTTCGCTTGATCACATAAAAACGTTCATCATTGTGTAATACAATTTTTCAAAATTGGATTTGTGTTTAAAAGACAATATTTTTGCTAAAAATATGTATTTCCTGTTGCTCATATAATAAGAATAATAAACTGCTTTAATTACGAATTACTTTCTAAATATAGTTTATATAAGATATGCGCATAAGAAAATTTTTTTATTTCAATAAAATCGCACGTTTTAAAAAAGTCAAGCTTCACAACCATAATTTTGTTCCGTTCTTTCCGTATTTTGCGAAAAATTACCTTGTAAATATTGTTCAATTTTCTTGGAATAAGATGATCGAAAATTAATAATAGAATTAATAGATGCCCTCAATCCAATTCAGCATATACATATAATCATGTTATTTACATTTGCATTCAATATACTTCAAAGTTGTAATTTGATTTCTGTTGAGACTCTTGTTATAAATTGCTTTTCTTTCCATCGAATTATTATCGCAAATCGAAATTCACCTTGGGTACAAAAATATCTCGAGAATGATGAAATTTTGCTTTAAATCAAGAGTATTCCATTATTTCAATAAAATTTAAATTTAAGCGTCATATCGGCTCGTTTTGTTTGAGTATGTAGATGGCTGAATCCAAAAATAGCCGAACTGATAAAAACTAATGGTTCTGCAAACTTTTTGCCTTACAAACATGAATGTTGCTGGAGCTGTTGTTATTGTCTATCTAATCTTATCTCGACTCTTCGTGCTTTTTAATTAACATTTTCTGATGCATTTTCAATGTAAATCTCGCGGTAATCTTTGATAATTATTGAACGAGCTCTGGGTGCACTAACCGCAGATAACGTTGTCCAGATAATTACCGAAAAGCCATCAATTACGAAACGCATTCTGTTTATTTAAATAAAAATTTATTACTTGAACGTCGTGAGTGATAGACAGTGTCATTGACACGGCCATCTTTATGACTTATGCTCCGTTCGTAGTAAACCCGTAATTATGTTCCGCGAGAAAGTCACTGGTATACCGCTGGTAGCGGGGCCCATCAGACGCTTAAAAACAAGTTTGGGTCTGGGGCTTAAGCATAGGAAAAGCTCTTAATTACAACCAACCTGCAGCTGAGTTCAACGCCACCTCTTGGGTGGTTGGCTCAAAATAAAAATTGTCTGTCTGTTTCGCATTCAACCAGGTGGGGGATGTCGCTACCACTGGTGCCAAAGTAAACAAATTACGCTCGCCCCGCAAGCATGGCGTTTTGCAAATTAATAATAAAAACCTCCAAGGCCAGCAAAACACAAAACATGAGTGTTCGGCGTGTTTTTCAGGATCATATCTTAATTAATCCAAATTTAGTGCCCATGGTTCGTTTGGCTAGACGTTTCAGACGCAAATGGCTCTTTCCGCTCCAACAAACTTGCTTAATGAATTTGATAAAAAGTAATTCAATAATTGTTTGGCCCCTTCTCGTTAAAAATTATAAAACTAAATAAAAGCATGCCATGCAGCACTTCTTGGCAAATCCATCTCTAAAGGGAGGTATACGAATTCCATTGGTCAATTTTTATGCTCCTTTATGTAACAGATCATTACATGAAATAGTAATGTTGTTCAAAGTCTAAACTATGTATTTCCATAAAATACGAAATGATTTGAAATTTTAAGAAGTGCTTTATACTTCTTCTGTAAAATATAAAATATCTTAATTTGATCGATTTTTACTTTGTAATAGCAAGCTCCCATATTTTTTGGCGATTTTATTAATTTAAAACAAATTACCAAAAACGGAATTCTTAATTTTAGAATTGAACTTAAATTGTTAACTTAAAATTGTTAAAAAACTAATAACCTCTCACTTTTGCTGATACAAG
The DNA here is from genome assembly GCA_959613345.1 of Tolmerus cingulatus. Classification (NCBI taxonomy): domain Eukaryota; kingdom Metazoa; phylum Arthropoda; class Insecta; order Diptera; family Asilidae; genus Tolmerus; species Tolmerus cingulatus. Next base: position 7,179,264 of record OY390708.1, read on the forward strand.
AATCTGTTGATCAAGCATACAAAATTGCCACGTGAAAATGTTATGAGCTATTTCGAGAATCAATATTTCTGACAAGCAATTAATTAAAACTAATATCTCTTAGAACTTGAAGGAGTGAAAATTGGCTTATCTTTATAAAGTATAGAAAAGTTGTCCAATAATATTCGCTTACCTCATGTCTCTGTCCTCTATCTATTTATCAAAATAGATATGCTCTTCAATGGCCACATGTCTGTTTCATAGTAAAATTAGTCATTTAAAGTGAGATTCACACAGCCTTCATACTTGAAGAAAATACTGTGGCTTTTAATCAAATTATAATGTTATCCAAAAAAAATCAAAATGTAGGAAATAATATACGTTTAAATGATGTTCTCCAAATCTAATATGTGTAGGTCAAACTTTGTACATATGTATGTAATTTCACTCTAACTTTAAGACGGCATTCTATAAATTGTATTAACACTAAAACTACCGCGACCGGTCTAATTGACCCGTTCCTTAAGCGAAATATAATTTTCAAAGTTATAGGTTAAAATTTGTGTCCACATTTATTAAAATTCATAATTGTGACATATTTAGACATCGTTTTCAATTTATCATTATTATTCCAATTTTTCAGATACATTACGTTAAAGGCGCGAAAAATGAGTAAAATTACATGTTTGAGTAATGTTTGAGTGCTAGTAGTTTTAGTGTTAAAGGACTTAAAATTATCCCAAGGAAAGAAGGCGAAACAATATTTCCTTGGATAATATGGATAAAATGTTTTTCTTGGAATGATTTGTCCTTTGGGACCTAAATTTATATTTTAGGAATTGTTTTTCAAGCAATACACTTTTATGGAATACTATAATTTTATACATTCGAATTAGTAAAGTGCCTGCATATGTTTCAATTAGCACTTATATAATAGCGTTGTAAGTAAGTGCTGAAAATTTACAAAATCTCACGGTTTAGTTACGTTCAAGGAAACCACCACGCTTCTTCCGGAGCCTCTTCATCTCCCGCTAAACATTAAGCGGAGCTGACACCGCTGGGTGCATTAGCTCCACGTGAACAGATTTATCTTAAGAGTCAATCAATGAGGAGAGCCGCAGGGCACAGGTAGCAGCACTCACAACATAATGAGTAATAAAGTAATTTCGGTCAATTATGACCTTAAATATTAAAAGTCTGCGGTGAATCTAATGCCCGGAAACAGCGCTTTCTGCTAATTGTTATTCACACCCCTCGCGTTCGGCTGATCCGGCCTGGACGTGTCATAATGCATATTCGTGTCTAGCCGAATTGGAGAGCCGATAAAAACTATTTCCTCAACAGAGCGTAAAATTATGAAAAGTGCTGCATAGACCGCGGTGGACTGCTGTTTTTTGGATATTGTTATGGAAATTAACGCCGAGGGTAATTATCGGTCCGGGTAGTTCAGCAGGAATGAAAACGTACGTCAAAGGTTTCTAGTGCGTAAATGAGTAACTGGACGTTACGGATGGTAACCGAACTGACTTACGATTCTGCTCGAACATTATGACACTATGTAATTAAGACCTTTTCCTTATGGTAATCATTCTCGCGACCTGCTGGGGAAACGTTGGTGGCTTACAATTTTTGACTCCAATTAAGTATTCTTTTTAAGGCCTCAGAATATTCTTTACGTTTTTGTCATTATACCTGCTCAAATTGGTCTAAATTTCGTTAGATCGTTTTTAGTTACGGTAAAACTGTCCAACTTTCCTCAAAATTACCAACTTTAAATTCAACTATAATGAACATTTTAAAACGAGAAAAGATTGTGATGGTTCTGCTTCAATCTACAATATATAGTATGTATATTCGAAAGGCAACTATGTAGGTTAAAAGACCAAGCGAAAAATAAAATCTTGCTTATTTTAGCCATATATTAGAAAGGATTGTATTATACTTTTGAAAACATATTATCAGATTTTTAATTTAATTGAAAAAAGTTTTATTTAAATTAAGTACAGCTTAATTTATTTGCGTACATACAGTACTTATATACCTCCTCTTAAGTCAATTTTAACATGCATTTTATTGTCGATTTCAGCAAGCCCTTTGTGAATTTTTGAAAGAATTAACTACCAAACGTTTTAAGAGAGTCCCATAGTTAAGTTACGAGTACCTCCTCTTTCTATCGATTGACTTTCGTCATACGCACGCATCAGAATACTTTATGAAACGACTAGCAAATGTGATTTTGTGGAACTCTATCCTCGTCAATAACTAATTTGTCAGCAGTGTTGCAAGACATTAAGTAGGTCGGTAGCCGCAGTAGATACTCGGTACACACTTTTTTATTTTACGAACTTAATACATTTTGATTATACGTCGATATCAGAATATGTTGTTTTCGTAAATAATTGTTTGATTCTAGAATTTATTTGGTGTTATTGCATTGATACGCTTAAGTACTATACCTGAATTCTTAACCATTTTCATAATAACATAGTATTGAGATTGAGGCATATTCTTACTGCAAGTACTAAATATAAATGAGTTTAGATATCGAACACTTAAAGTATTTTTAGAGATTTTGTAGATTACATTTTATTATGTTTATACCATATTATAAACACGACTTTTACGATATATTGTATCTATCTTTGAATTGATTGCAGGAAGTATATACATTACCTAAATCAATTAAAAAAAGCAAAAACAAACTAAGTTTTCTAATCACAAAATATTGTCATAATTTTCGTGTACAATTTTGTTTTACATTTACTGACCTCCATATTCTTGTGCAGAAAATTCGCGCATAGTATGTTTGAAAAATTTAAAAATTTGGGAAAGTAAAGAGTTGAAAAAATAAGATTAGATAACAACGCCAAATAATTCATTTATTTAATTTGCTAAAGATCTATGGATAAAAAATAGGTAGTTCAATGGACTTCCATCCACTAAATATGTGCGTGATTAAAAGTGTGTTTGCTGCGCAAATATTTTTGAGATTTTTTATAAACAAAGTTCTATCAAACAAGAAATATGACTGTATACATCGGGATTGCTCAGTTCTAGAATTTTGAAATGAATAAATATTTGGTGGGATTTACCAAGGTAACCTTTTTTGTATTGAAATAATTCTAAATATAGCTATACATTTACCTTAACATTTCAAAATATTCTTAACATAAATTATCGCGGGTTATCTGTATATTGTCTGTGCAAACAAACCGGTGCACCAGCACATTGTTTACCAAAAAATGCTTTTAAGTGTTTTCATCGATCGCGTTATTTTTATCATTTATCGCCCCAAGTTGAATAACTTTTGAGGCGGATTTCCGAATAGACTGCTCTCAATTCAAATTTTCTTGCTGAAATTGTTTCTACAAAAAATATATATAATAAAATGTTGTAGCTTTTTGGGTCGTTTTAATGCATGCGTTGGCACCCGGTGGCCTTGGAGTGATCACACAAATTCAAATAAAGGTCATTGACAAGGTGTTCGCGTATCCTTGACATTCATTGAAACATCTAAAAGATTTGAGCAGTGTCATGAAAGTTGTTACTCTAAAAATACACGGAGCTTCACAAAATTAATGGGCGCAAATAGACAGCAAGAAGCCTGCAAATATAAGGCACACATGTCCTGTCAAAACAACCGACAGTGTGGCTTGCAAATGGATAAACACACCGTCACCGGTGCGGCACTTGGCAACATAATTGAGCATATTCCGAACTGTCTTGACCTCTAAATCCGTAGAGGTTGTGTTAACGACCTACCTTAACACCAACAGTTTTCGTAAAAGCTTTCCACGTTGAGTGGTATGAAGCACGCCCACAACGATCGAAAGATATAAAATATATTTTTGAAGACGGCGAGATAAGAAAGAGCCAAGACTTCTTACTGCACATTTTATCTTATATTTGTAGTATCATTGTACTTCTCCACTTAGACGATAACCTACTGACGACTTTCGAAATTTTTAAATATATCAGACATCAGACGATTTCATTGCAAATCCCTTCTTAAACTTACTTAAGCAAAAACTAAAGTTAAAAAGTGGTCTGTCTTAATTTGAAAAAGATACAAATTTTTTATATACTGTTGAGTTTTATAAAAACAAGATCCACTGATCGATCTTAAATCGTCTTAGCGACAGTGTGGGTAAACTAATTTATTTTCGTAAAGTTATGAAATAGTTACCTTGTGAAATATCATATGAATGGGATGACCATGAAAAGCATTCATTTCTGAATAGATGTTCCTTATGGCTTTATATTAGTAAAGTAATTATATACAATTTGTAAAAGTCATAAATAATATCGTACAACGCGAAAACGAAATATCGTCAAACTTTTTGATACTTTTTCAGATATAACTTCAATAAAATTTTATGAACATACATAAGTGCATATTTTAGTTTGAAAAATATAAATGCCTATTCCTATCGTGCTCGTTTCAGTTACATAAATTAGGTTAAGACACATAATTCGTAGAACTTGCTTAATGTAGAATAGAACACTTAAAAAGAACTGCCCGGCCTTAGATACCACTCCGCGGTTTCGATCTAATCGAATTCGTTTCCTCTGACCGTTCCGTGATAAAGTGCAATTATTAAATCCAGCAGCACACCGACTTAAAGCATTGCGTCCGCGGAAAAGGGGGTGAATTAGTGATTTCGACACCACCTGTCAGAACGTATGAACGCTCGTAGGAATGAGGGTATGGTTAAAGGTTAAATCAAAAGTCAAATGATTGCGTGAAAAGTCAAGTTTTGTAGATTGCTTATGTTCTATATAATATTTCTTCGAACATCTATTATACCTGCATATGTATATGTATATAAAACATAATAACGTTTAATTAAAAGGTTTGGTATCTGTGTTACATATACTGATTCTAATATCGATTAAAGATATCCTTCGTTCTTTTTCATTTTATCAAACCTTGCAATTAGTTATATCAATGCCACTTATTTATATCAAAAATAAATTACTATCAATCAACACAATAGGCTGCTGCAAATGAAAACGTGCAGGTACAACGAAATGTTTTTGATGCGTAGTCGCAACAATTGATTTGAACGTGATTCAATAAGTATATTCTAATAAAAATAATTGACTTGTAGTCTTTATGCTTCGACCTTATTCCTTAGTTGGCAGGCACTTCCAGTTCCAATTCAAATTAGTCAACAAGACCTCATTGTTCTTTCACCCAGAAATATTTTTTGCGTGCAATAAGATTAAAAATTAAATTGTCATGGGTTTTTAAGTAAATCGACATTTCATGTTCTCATCTGGTGAAAGAAGTTTAACCGCAGTAATTAGGTGCATATATATATACATTAAATCAATATGCTCGATTATGCCATCAGAAGTTTGATTGCATCATTCGTTTCCGAAAAATTTGTTAGTTTGAAAATTATCAGAAACTTTGAGAAACAGATTTATAGCAAGCGTATCTTTGATATTTCCAATTCATAAATTGGCGACTATTGCGACAAGTTCGGGGATATTTAAATAAATAAATAAGTAAATGTAATACTTTCGTTAGGGCAATAGGGGTACTTATTTCTTCCTCATTTTTAAAGTTTAGAGGATGACGTGTTATCACGGTTTTTAGTTTTTGTTATATTTAACGTTATTTGTAAACGACAATGCATTTGTTGTCTGTCTGCAATAAAGGAATATTAAGATGATTCATATATAACTGAAAGCAAGCCTTGAACCCGCACTTCCGCATTCGGCAACATTATGAAATTACATCGAGTGAGTCGAAACCCTTTCATTCCGGGTGAAAAGCTACGAGCTGCAGTGCTGGGGAAGTGCGCCCTTGCAGTGCGCCCTTGCAGTGCGCCCTTGTAGTGCGCCTTGCTTATTAGCCAAACATCAGTAATTTTCGACGCAATATTGAATTCAAAGGAAACCCTTGAATTGTAATTACAGAAAGCTTCCTACTGAAATTTTTCTCTTTGTGACCCGGCCGATTCACAATATCAATTAGCGAAGATCGCGACTGAGGAAGGTCTCGGTGCAATTCAATGAATTCACCGGAGCTATCGTGATGACTTTTCTTCTGCAAATTGTGCATTTCTAAAAGCTCGTAATTGCGATAATTTCAGTTAACAACAACTTTAATGAACCATGAACTATCGCGAGGACGCTACTCGGTTGTGAAATAAAATGCAGAAAAACTACCAAGTGTGCATAATTACGCTGAAAGAATATTCCCTGTTTTTTTATATTTTCTTATTTTTAAATTGCTCAAATCTCCAGACATTGTTGTTCTCCTGTCGTGGCTGAAATTTAATTTGATCGAAGTAAATTCAACTCCTTTTGAGAAAAAATTGTTCACGGAATGCAGCTGAGCGGCTTTTTGCGTTATGCTCCTGAAGCTCAGAACTGAGGTCAACTCGGAAGCAGTTGGCTGGATAATTGAGCGGAAAACTCAGGGTGATGTCGATAAAAGAAATAAAGTATAACATTTCGGTACTACCACCATTACAGGCTTTAATGATACCTACAGCAGTAAGTAATTATGGTTGAGAAATACATGATTAATTTAATCTCATTAGGTTTTTTGCACCAAGCAGTTATGTTTGAAAACATAATAACAACCTAAACTTTTTGTTCATTTGCTTTTATTTCGGATAAGTATCTAATAAATCTGTAGATTGTTATCTATATATTTTGATTCAATGCGCAAAACAAAAAATTGTAACTTTTGCTACAAAAAGTAATTGGGTACAAAAGAAAAAAACGTGTTCATAATGTAACTCTCATGAATATTTTATTCGTAGATCATAGAATAAAGCAGTCGAATTTGAATCGAGCATTTCTTAAAGCAATACTTACTTTTTTGAAAAATGCATTTTTAAAATCATCATTAATTTTTCGATAACTTAAACTAACACAGAATATATAAAACTATAACTATTAATTATAATTTGCAAGAAATGTGTATGTGTGTACATCAGATGGAGTGTGAGTTGTAATGCGTGTAAAGTAATTTTGAAAAGAACTTATTTACATATGTCCCCTATTTTCACATTTCTAAGGTTGCAATGAGGATCTTGTTGTCATATATCTTCAGGGCTTACCAATAGATTGATTGATTCTCGATGATAACCTCCTTCTCTAAAAGGATTCCATTTTAAAATGCATTTATTTGAGATTGCATTTTATCCCTAAAAGTTTGCGTCAGTCAAATCAGATAATCCTTCAGCGAAATTGAAATGTACAGACTCTCGGGAGTGTATGCATGAGCCGCTTTTCCCATGTACTTCACATCGTTTTATTCTGTAAGTGCCTCGCTACGACTGGATTTTAGCATAAAAAACTTGATTTCACAAGAACAACCCCAAGGACTGCACAAACATATTTCTAAAGCATCCCTTAGGCAAGAAAGCATTTAAAGCTTGCACATTCTCGGATTAAACATGCATTGCAGGACTTTACATGCAATTTCCCAAGAGCTTTTTAAGTATTCACATGCGTTTTATTGCAGACTCTATAGTATTTATTTAAAGCAAGGTGAAATGAAATTTTTTTGCATTTTTCATATTGCATTGAAAACGAATATATCGAGAATTTTATCGCTAAGTGCTTTGCCGAGGAACGTTAACAGAAGCAACACCTTAAAGGTGCTTGATGAATAAACAATTTATATATTATATGTAATCTTAAAGATTACGTGCTATTTTATCATATAAATGTGTATTAAACGTTATGTCTCTTAATGTAAATAATTATTTGATAAGTTTTTTACTTCAATGGTACTTATTTTCCTCAATCATCGTGTTTTTTCATTTTTTATAATCGCGAAGTCGTAAACAGTTTCCATCAATATTTCAAAAATAATAATGAACTTACATTTTACGATTATATCACTTTGAAATTCTTTCTTAATTTAGGTAAAATTTTCCATCAATTCATGTAAACGATATAAAACACATTTATATAAATATAATTGGTTCAGCTTTAACTTGTTCGCTCGCCTGAATGATTTATCTGGAATCAAATAATATTCTGATGTTAATTATGATTTCCAGCGAAAAATATTTTTCTGAAATAAATAAATCAATTGTAAAATGATAAATCGGGTTTTGAATTGCTGTCCAAATTACTAAAGTGGTTAAGGAGATAACCGCATTTTTATAAAATATTGAATGATGTTTTTCATTTAAATAAGCTCATTTATAATTTTAATCGCTCATCATTACAATTATGCTTCAAATAAATATTTTATTTATATAATAAGGTCAGACTAAATGAGTATTAATAGCTTTAGCATACCATTTATAACAGTTTTAACTTTAGACTCCAACATTTATTGAAAAATGGCAGATATTGTATTCAAATTACAAATTATGTAGTCGCAAAGTTTATATAATTTTGACTAAAGCAAAAGTATAATTATTTGCCAAAAAATGCCTTTAATTGTAGTATCCTGTATTATGTGTGATAAGTATGATTTCTATGTTAATTCTTGCTGTAGAATTTAGTTTTGATCTTAAAATTAGACCAATGTGCTTATGCTTATAGGTAAACTAAGAGTGGTCTAAAGCTTAAATTATAATAACGTGATTAATTTGCAAATGGAATTAATTTAAATTCGTGCTTGTGTATATTTGATGTATTTTATAATATAGTGAAAATTTCTAATGCAGCATTTGGTACTTATCATGTAAAAAGGTGTACTATCGATTTTAAAACTTTAAAACCAATCTTAACTTGTTATTTGTGTAATCTTTCTATAAGAGCGTTTTCCATACTTGAATATGCACAAAGGTTATTAAACATACAGAAGACGGACAAAATTTATTACCCTATTGGTGTTAATATCTTTTACTACTGACTTGTTTAGTTGGTTTGTTTAAATTGCGCCGCATCTGCTTATCGAAAATATTTGCGATGCTTATTACACGGGAATCAAATTAAGGAAGCGCAAACAGCTGAGGAGGGGTGGGTCTGTTTCGGAACGGCCACCCACCCGCCACCGCATGGGGTGTGGCAGGACCGGCCAATAATTTAATCAAATCCGGGGAATGCGAAATTCTGCGAAAACACTCGAAAAAGTATAAAAGATTATTTTTATTCTGGCCAGATACCGCGAAATGTTGACGAATGGCGATTCAATGAAGGTCAATGATTGGAAAATCAATGGCGAAGTGCGTATGAATCATCTGCCGTCGCCGCGGTGCCTGCGCTGGGAGGCGGCGCGGCGGCGGGCACTTTGCGAAAGAAGTCGAAAAAAGTGCGCGCAATTTACTTATCAGGTGAAATTAATTTACGTGTGTCGTCAGATAGCCTCTTAGCAGCGTTAATACGCCGCAGAAAGCCGCGATCAATGACTTATCGAGGTGGTGCAAGCCATCGACATTTTCACTTCCTTCCAGATAATGAACAGCTGTCGGGTGCCAGTAAACAACGTGCAAATTCGCGACTCGACGCACAGCGAGCCCGCGTTTCGCAGCATGGCCGCCGCCATTCGACCGGGGAATAGAATTTCGCGATGCGATGGTGTGCGACTCGCAGTTGTTTTATTATCGCGATAATTCGCACTCAGTCACAAACAATCGTGAGTGACCTTGAGTGTTGCGCCAGGTCATGGTTCCAATCTGGATGTGGCTGAACGACGAGTAAATATTTGGAGAGCCCCAGCCAGCGGAGCACCCGGGGTGGGATGGGGGTGAGTAAATAGGCGCTTACCACTCGCCGGAGTTTCTTATTTTTTTCATTCTGCACTGCATTAATACGCGCCCCCGGGCCTCCTTCAGCCCCCGGGAGCTCCGGCTCTAATGTGCCCCGGACGCTTATTTTTAGCGATTTCGCGGCCGCCGAGGTAAAGCTTCGCGCCGAAGGTAAAAACCCCGACTAATGTCAAAGTGGTGCTAATGAACTAGAGATGATACGGTCTACCGGATGCGAACGCATTTCCGTGACCTTCGCCAGGGCAATTAATTTTTGCTTAATCAGACGAATTAAGGAGTGCGTTGCGTGCGTTACTCATGCAAGGTGCCGGTCCCGCCGCGCTCCAGAGTCCGATGGCGGGGAAAATTTCAGCCCCACAAACAAGTTGGAAATTTTTTCGGAGGAATAACCATTTCATGGGAATTGCGCCTTAATGCATTTTCCGTCGTTTCGCCGCTGCTCGCACAGGGGCTTGCCCGTCTGGGTATTTTTTCCATATTCTTCTAAAAGACTCCTCCACATGCTCAATTTGCGTTCGGCAATATGTATTCAGGTGTGTCCGAATGACGCGGGTATCTCAAACCTTGCAAACGAAAATACACAAACTTCGCAATAAAAAAATAAATAAATAACTCAAAGGGGTAAGTAGGTTGATTTCGAAATTTAGCAACATTTCTAATAAATTAATGCTTGAAAACCTTTATCTTACTAAAATTTTGTTAATATATACTAAAATTATATTTTCCATATTTTCAGAGGTTCACAACAGAGTATAAATACAGGTAATCCTTCTTACCTACTCGTATAATACAAAGTTAATTAAGTAGTCTAAGATATTTTTTTAAAATGGAAGTTCTAAGTACAAACATGTATTTTTACAGTCATCTGGCAAATGGAAAATCGTCATCCTCCTCAGGAAAAAAAAATTAATTATGAATATTATGATAAACGCAATTCTTTTGATTTAAGGGAATCCAATAGATTGTATGTAGGTAGGTACTTATCAAACTGAATTTCGTGGTTTTGAAATCAATATATTTTTTTATAAATAATTTGTGCAAAGCTTTATTATAATATATGTACATATTTTAGATCGTTGGTGATTCAGTATATGTATGTATACCTAAACAAAAAAAGTAAGGGAAATATTCATCTTCAATAATATCGAAGTAGAAAATGTTTGTCTATGTAAATATTTTATTTCGATTAGAACTTAACCTTTCCAAATTGGTAATTTTGGAATATTCACGATTGCAATACATACATATGTAATAAAACGTAATTCCAACTGCAGATTTCAAACAGAGTGGCATACAAGAAAATCTTAGGACTGTGATTAAGAATATTATTCTATAAGTTAACACCAAGCCGTGAGTTAAAAATAATAGCAACAAAAAAATTTTCAAAGTTGTACAAACTTCCAAATCGAGTAAGTGTATGCAATTTTAATGGATTATAATTCAAAAATCTAAAAATACGTAGTAATACAGGAAATGCGCCAATAAAAGCAAGAAACTGACGAGTAAATGTTTATTCGAACATAAATCTAAAAGGGAATTAGTGGTAATTTCATGAATCCATTTGAGGTGCAATTATTTTTAATAAATAGCTGTGGCACAGGTCCGCCGAGCCACCCTCCACACAAGCAGCACTCCTGTCCAAAAGTCACAGGCCGATAAAAATGATTTAAAGTATCTCCGTCTGCGCGGCGGAATGGAAAGCAGCCATATGCGGCCGGTACATCAAGTGGTTTAATGACACCAGTCAAAACAAATTTCATCCCGACCCTCGGAATATTAGCCATGAACTTAATAATGGACAACTACTCGCCATTCGTCTGTGACACTCTCCTCCGCGGTCCGCGGAGTTCGCGTAAACCGGAGCGGAGTGAGCCGCCCGCCGCTGGGTGTGCACAAAGTTGCACTTTCCGAACGGGCCCCACGTAGGCGACATGCAACAGACGGATGCTGTTTATTTTCGTCTCCACCGGAAATGGTTAAAACTGAAAAGAAATAACTGAAGGGTTCATCCCAGGCCCATTTACATATCGTTCACATTTGATGCTTGAACTGGTAAATTGGTTGGGTCTAGGTCAAGTTTGACTCGAGGACCCGCCCAAACTTAATTAGTGCTCAGACCTGCTGCTCGGCGTAATTAATTCGTGGTAAATATCATAAGCGTCGACTTGCCACCGTTCCCGAATTATGAATAGCCTGAACTTCATTTTTAAAATTTCATTTATCAATCCGCACCTCTCGAAATCATAATATTTGAGATATTAAGGCAAATAGACAGTGCACCCTTTTAAAATTCGAAAATTATGTAAATAAACAGTTCCCAATTTAATCGCAATTTTTGGGTGTTTACTTTGGACTAAATGAATAAATAATAAGAAGTGAAAATGTTGATATCAAGACGGGGTAGTAAAAATCGTTGTAACTTCTACTTCTATCGGAATTTGATTTTGAAAAGCTCTGGAAGCACAATTTGAAACTAAGAAAGGTAATATCTATAGACGTAGAATTTGTTTCTTTAAAAATGTTCGAGTTAAATCTTTCTAATTCGATTGAAAAACTTGAAAATCATAAGTATTTTTTATTAATAATGGGTAATTAAATTAACCAACTTAGTTTTAAATATATTTTTGTTTTGCATACCTGGCCCAAAGAATATGTTTACAGAAGGCGTTGCTTTAAAATAATAAAGGAGATTTATGCAAGGCTTATTTATATGTTGGACGGGACTCAAAGGATCTCAAATTACACATATAAAATATCATAAATCAATTAATTTTGATATTGGGATGAGAAGATAAACCCTTTAATATCAGATTTACACAGATCAGACTAATTGTATTATAATATGAAGAAATAAAATAATCAATAATGGAATGGAAAGTATGTTATACCTTTTTATGTAATTATACCAAGCTTCTGGCATAAAGGCACACATCTAATTATGTAAATAAATTTTAAATCCTAAATAAATGCAGAATACAAAGGGAGTTTGGTTAATGCGAATCTTTATAAAGCTCTCCGCTTCATATTCCAAAATTCGCGAAAGCTACAATTTCAGACATCACGGCGATGTCTCGTTAATCCGGCGCGTTTCCAATTTTCCGCTGAATGAGAATGTTTCGAACGTATGCCTAGTTCTAATCCACCGTCTTTTACGCGATTTATTCGCGGTTGTCGCAGGTTAGTTATTTCGGGTTCAAGAACGGTCACAATTTTTGGACGAGGCGACCGGCGAGGGGCGGCGGGGACAAAGTTTTGCGCAGTCGTTCGTCGCATGACTCCACATGCCCGTGCATGTTTACCTCTGTCGCGAAATCAGGCGGGTGTCATCTTGTAAGCAGTTCTTGAACACACCCAAGGAGCGCTCCTAAGCCGCGGGATTAGCGGGGCTAATCCTTTCTTGTGGAAGTCGCGCACTTTGTTTGACTTAATTAGTTTCTTTCAAGGAATGTACTCCTCTGCACTGCAATAAATACGGCGTCACGTTCTCGTGGATGTGTGTGGACTTGAGCATGGCTTTGTGTACAACGAGACCCTAATTTATGAACTTTGAAAACGATAAATTTTAGACGGTATGAACATGAAAGTATTTCATAAACTTACTCCTCGGAAGTTTAAGCATCTCATTTGTTTCTGTTGCAGCTCTGTTATGTACTATAGTATAGTAAGTTTATTCCTCGAAATGCATCATAAAGCATAAGTTACCAACTTATTTTAATCGGAAGTTACTACTTCCTTCACAAAAATAAGCAACTTTGAATGGAATACAGGGATAATTTAAATTTCCTTTCAAATCGAAAATATAAATATGCTCATTAAAATTTCAACTGAATTCCACCGTGATATCATTTTTATTTTAACATTTTTTCGGGGAAATGAATTCTGCTGGGGTATTCACGTAGGTGCTCATAATGATTCCATGTTGTGAAATTAATCCTGACGAAGCGAGATTGAAAGCATATTTTAAATTCAAGAGAAACTATTCGCAGCATTCATTCAGTGAATATAACGAAATTTTACGAATAAAAGGAGATTTGTATGTAATCTGTGTAATTTCAAATTTGGTTTGTTACACAATTCGTAGAATGAGAACTGAGCGGGATTCAATTTTGTGAACATATGAAATTTTTAGTTGACTTGCGTTATTTATGTTGCAGATAAAACCCTCAGTTGGTGAAGTTTTGCACTTCTGTGCGGTAGGTAGGTAAAATTAAAATGAAGGGGATGCTAATTAAGTTAATTAAATGAAGTCATTGTTACGGAAATTAAAACAAAATTGTAGTCACGGATTACAAATATCAAAAACTCTGTTGCTAACTTTAAAAAGTTCGTTATGTTCATTTTAGCGAATTACAAATTGGCAGAAAGATGGTTCTGTAATCAATTAATTAGGAAAGTTTTAAAGCATAATTATCAACTTTTATTGTTATGCTTAATATTATACCATCAGTTTAGTTCGAATATTCGAAGACTGGTATAATTATTTCTTGAAAAGTGAGACATTTTTCTTATAAGAAAACTTATCGATGTAGAACGATTCTTATGAAATTATTTTTCTGGATTAAAATCGATATTAAAGATGGGTTACGGTGTGTAAATAATTAATCCAGACCCGGCGGTGGTAATGAGTATTGAAATTTTAAATTTTAAATGTTATAGTATTACACTTTTACTTCTTGGACAAGGAATTGTATACAAATTAAATTCTTTTCGGGAGATATACATATGTATATCTACAATTTTTTTATCTTTAGAAATCACTGAAAATCATAACTTTTTTATTACGATGTTTTTATGGTCTATGATACCTATGACATTTTGAGAAAAATGAACTGTAAGTATGCTTTATCAAAAGCGATATCAAGCAGTACTAATTTTCTATAAAAATTAGGAAATTTGTGAATGTAAATTAATTACTATATACTAAAAATTCGTAATAAAAACTTTGCAGTTTTGGGCAGATTTTTTCTCAAGTTAGTGAAAAACGCGATGGATATTAAAGATTTAGTTTAGACAGGTTAAGGTGCCATAAAAAAGGTGGATGGATTAAGATTTTTAAAACCTCTACCTGAAAGTTAAGTTTATAATTTTTGGTCACAAAATCACAGTAAATTAAATTGTGCAGATCTACCGGTTGAAATTAGCATGAAACGATTTTTTAGAGTTTTCCCATGGATTAAAGCAAAATTAGGCAAGCAAATATATTCAAAGCCAGATGTTATTTGATGTTATGATAATTAAAGTTGATATTCATTTGACAAATTTGGAAAAAATATGAGTTTTGGGAGAAGTGATTCGAGCAGCGTCTGCCCCGATTTGGGCGTGTCGCCTTGTAAGGCGCCAAACATTAAAACCGAAAAAATTCAAATTTAATAGACTTACCAAAAACGGACAAAGGTCGTTCTCTCCGACATCCTTCTCGAATTAACTGCTGTAAAAGTAACGGGACAATTACATTAAAATCGCGCCCGAATTACTTTAAAAGCACCTGGGCGCACGTTTTCCCTTCGCTTAAGTGCCGCCGCTTCTTAGGGGCTAATCACCTCGCGACGCGAGACGCAAGCCGCAAGACGTAAGTGGACCCGGGACCGTTTAGCTCCGAGGAACGCAAGAAGTTAAGGCACCGTTAATCACTTAAGCTTCATGAATCATTTTCCACCGAAAATATTTCCAAAAATTCGGTGCAAATGACAGAAAAAGCCGAACTGCTAGAGATCGATGACTTCCCCGTGGGGTTTAATTGCAGCGCGGGCAGCGGCCCTGCTGCAGGAGGTGCGTGCGTCCGGCGGCGGGTCGTTGTCGCGGCGATAAAGCCCAGCATAATGACGGACAGCAATTTGATCGCGGAATTGCGCTGAATTGACCCTTACGTTCGTACCCAACTTTACCGACACAGTTTAGCACCCGGGTATCCATTTACTGAAATCTTACAATTTTTAATATTCTAGTAAAACCACAAATGTTTAAAAAATTTTCTTTCTAAAATATACATCAGGTACTATTGAATATTTAAGTAACTTTAAGAAGAGGAAATGTTGTAGAAAAGTAAGTAACATCATAAACAAGTTAAGATCACCTCAGGTAACAGTTCGGAGCAGAGCAGCTACTCTCTACATAGAAAGGATTGTCAAGGTCAATTTTGGTAATTTATACAGCATTTTAAAAGAAATTGTAGTTAATTTATAAAGAAATGAGTGTTATATTTCTCTATTTTTACAATAAAATTTACTTCCATGCCGTAACAAAAATAATTTTCAATGTATTTTGATATAAATACTGATGTGGGTACCGGGGTACGCGGGTTCGAATGCAGCGAATTATCCTTTCTTTCAGTTCTTTTTCATGCCAATATAACACAGTGGGAACCAAGATACCCGGGTATGAACACAAGGGTTAAGGGTAGTCTAGCACCCTTAAACCATTTTTAAAAAAATTTTTTAAGGTGAAAATAATGGACGACGATATTTAAACTTTGTAGGTATGTTATAACACTCAAAAACTATTCAAAAATAATTTTATATTTTAAAAAATTAGTTATTTAAAAAATGGCTCTGAAGATAACACCCTCAAGAAAATGAACCGGACGGCGGGTGAAGTTTTAGCTCTGTCACTTATCTTAAAAATAAAATATAAGAAAATTGTTAATCTATAGCTATCGCCAGAACCAACGAAAAAGAAAACACAATTATTTTGACAAAAATAGCTTGTTCTTGAAATTTGAATATCGTGAACAGACTATTTTTCATTAGATTTTTTCCGTAAAAAATAAGAAATTATTAAAATAAAAATATTTTGCTACGCGTCCGCCCGCCGCACAAGTCGCCGCCTCGGTGGCGTGGAGTCGAGTCGGGCGTTTGCACGCTTGGCGGCAAATTCGCCGCCGCGTGACCTCAACCTCAACGCGACGCGAGGTGAATCACACAAGCGACGCACGCCCGCCGCCGCCAACTTGCATCGGGCCCGTCTGCGAGCGCGGCAAATTTCGCGGGGTATGTTTTGTGACCAATTAACGGTGGTGGCGCGGTCAAATCTTGCGTTAATTAGAATGAATTAGCGCGTTGCCGCGGCAATTATTGCCAGCCGCGATGCTGCGGGGATGGGTTCTTCTCCCCGGGCCCAATGGAGGCCTCTATGAGCGTCAATTCTGCAATTATCTAATTTCTCATTTATTAATTTGATCATAATGCGAACGCGGTGGCTGTGACGTCGTCTTCCTCCTCGTCGGAAAGCTGTAAGTACACATATGATGTACATAAATGCGAATTTATGGATTAATATGAGTTTTAAACGAGTGGCAATTTAAGTAATCAAGTGAAGTAGTTACGCATGAAAATATCGTTAAAGCTTCATCTTTACTCTTAAGAGCTGAATATATTTTGATTAAATATCTAATTGGCAGAATTCGCTAATAGAAATTATAATTAATTTAGTTGAAACAAGTTTTCATTTAGTTAAAATAAGTTTATAATATTATAATTTACTGGTAGCTTTAAATGAAAAGTTATAATTTACGGGCTTGTGACACTCCAATAGATATCCTTTGATCTTCCTTGCAGGAAATTGAAAATATTGAGATTTGAAAATTGAAGCAAATTTGATAGGCCAGTTTACGAGCGAACTTATTTATATCATTTTGTTTAATACAAGCTACAATAATTATATCAATTTATACTAGAATTAAGAATAATTAACTTATAAAAATATGTTATAACAAAAAGAAATATATAATATAATAGTATACTTTTGCAGCGTTTTTTCAACTCAAAAGCCCCTATGTCGCATTGCTTTGCAATGAAAATAAAAATACTTTTAAAATTAAAAAACAAGTCGATAGGTATCAAATATATAGTATGCATTACATATTCATTTTTGTGTTTTATTTTTGTGATTTCGCACTTCTTTCATCGTAAAATTTATGAATTTGAATATAATTTTGAGCAAACCGTATACATTGTTTCAAAGAAGTTTCGGAACACCTTTTTGGTAAGTTCTTATATACTTATTTTACCTTTACTACTTTTCTTAATATCAATATAATTGTAGCAAAAATAAACTATCCAACCCTAAAATCCAGAATGTTTCGGAATATCGCTTGTAATAAAACATCTACCAACATTGTTAATGGACTTTAATTCCGCTGAAATTGCAAATACGGGTTAATTACAAAACTTCTTTTCATGGCCAGTGACTAGAAGATCGATTGTTTATAAACATATATTTGCTTATCTGTTTATTTTATTGCAGCTATAAAACTACACGTTAGGCAGTAAATATTAGTTTAATGATCGAAAATATTTTCCTGATTGAGATAACTAAAAAATGACTCGAAGCCAGCCTTTGGACGGCAGTGTGTAGCATCATGATTAAGGCTGAAAAATTAATAAAAGCCAAACTCACTGGATCTGCATGGTGGGTAGGGTGAATTGATGATCGGCAATTGATATGATAGACATTCCACGTAGCGAACCGATCATTTCCCAATAACAGAAATCTGACGCAGCCACGACGCTGTTTGAATTTCACCTTATCCAGAGTTCAAGTCGTGATCTCTGAAAAATAGCTTCAATCAGGCTTTTCATTCTGCTTTAAATACCCGGCGATTACACACCTGGATTCGAAAGCAGGTAAAAGTGCAAAGGCAACTGTGAACACGTGTGCCGTGTAAGAATGACTCAAGCCAGCACGGCGTGGGTGTGACCTATAAACACATTTTGACTTTATTTTTTTAAATTGTGTAAATCGAAAGTAAAAGGCTTATGTTCCATGGCGCAAAGTATCATTAGATGTGGATTATGGCTGAGGTTGAGTGACCCTGAAATCACTAAAATCAGGAAGGCCAATTTGCATACGTGAAACTTACCTCTGACCAAAACGCCCTGATACACGAACCACGTTTATAAGAACGATTCTTTGGGGAACAAGCGGCAAGCGAATTAATTTATGCTAATTTGAGCTTGGATTGCTTGTACAGCACTCTTTTATTACGTTTGAGCAGGTTTATGTGGGTCGTCTTGACAAGTTGGAGCGAGTTGATTCGTTGTATGTCACTCATATTAGTGTCAGCAGAACCCTTTTAACATGTTGTCATTCGAGGATCAAACTGATAACATTTTAAGGACAGCGTAAGAAGGGTGCTGAAGATAAACGGTCCTGCTCCTTTATTTTCTTTTTCAAGATTTCAGACATATCACATAACTAATTAGGGACTCGTATACAACGTTTTATTACTATCGTATATGTATTAAGCAACGTTTTCGTTACTTTAATTGCAAGGATTATCTAATATACGTTTACATATACTATATGTTTGCAATATGTATAGGTAGTTATTCAAATTCATGTACTTTTATTTTCACGTTATTTAAGAGGAATCTGAATATATTTATTCATACTATTTAGATACCGTGAACAATATGAACTTAAGCTTAAATATTAAATAAAACTCGATTCACAATATAAAAAATGACCAAAGAGAAATATTCCCAAAAATTTGCTATGAAAAGCATAATTATATCAATGAAAACTTTAGATTTTCACCATTGAGAAATCTGTGAACGAGTTTTGACAACGGAACGCATATAAAATAAAAATTTCAAAATAGATAATTCAGCTGAGGTCGTTTTCAGATTTTAATTAGCTTTTCATTGGAGCAGTACGCAGCGCCGGGCATTGGTCCCAGGTCCAGCCCAGCCCAGCATCTGCATCAGCGGCCTCTGAATATGAAAAGAGGAACATTTCGCCATGAGTGCGAATTAACGATATATAACCCATTCTTGTTTAGTCCACCAAATCCGCCGGTGTCAATAGCCGGACATTAATCTTTCCGGACTTAACTGCAAGTCCAGTAACCGCGCATTTCGAAATTTTAATTTTATTGCCGCCACAGTATCGCCTTCGGCTAGGCGATGGTCCTCTGATTTTCTCCCGGTTGCGGGAGTAACGAACTCATTTGCATTGTAATTACCCTCGAAATTGTATTTTTCCGCAATTAAGCAAGACCACGTTATTTCGGATTTGACACATTCTGATTTCCATCTGCGCTCAGAGCCGCGTTCTGTCCGAGCGCGAAGTGAGCCGCTGCGGGCATAAAGTGCTAATTCGCTAATTTCTTAGCTGGCGTCTTCCTATTCATCGACTTTAGTTGCACCTCATTAAAAACAAAACAGTTCCGGTGTCCTTTTTCTTATGTTTTCGACTCTTTTCTTAATGAGAAAATGTTTAAATTGAACATTATTGCAAAGAAAAGAAATTGCAGATATAAGGATTTTTAAAAAACTCGTAGAATAATTATTTTTCAAAAGAATTTAAAAAGTATTTCGTGCAGTGACGCGAAATGTAATAATAAAGCTTCCTATATTTCGTATTTTGTCAGGATTAAAGCTTTAATGTTAATATTTATTAATATATATATGTATGTAATAAGAAGCAAATGATCTAATCCTTTCTCTCATATTTCTTTATATAACTACATACATAAATATGGTAGTATGCAATGTTGCCTATCTTCATTTTGAAAGCTTGTTATTAAATATGTACCTACTAATATAGTAAATATACTAAACATGCTTTAACATTTTGGTGCACACATAGGTATTAAAATTTAAAACTTTACTCAACCAAACATTTATTGAATTTAAACAACTCCTAAAATATAATAGATATCAATACAAAATATGTAAGATAGTTATGTATAATGCAAATAGTTTTAGTTTATGTCAAAGTTGTCCAGTGTTCACTATTTATAAATGCGATGGTCCCTTTTAGTATGAATCATGTTTGAATTTTCTGTTAAAAATTCAACTGAGGTCCGTTTTCTATAGAAAAGAAGATAGTTTAATTTTGTTTTTAATTTAACAATTTTTCTTAAATCGAATTCATACAATTAGATAGTCCAGGAAACGATTAAGGCATTCCTTCAGAGAACTGAGATGAGTTGAGCACTTATATATCTAACTCCTATTATCAGACCTAGGGTTCGAGACGTAAGATGAAAGGTACATTGGTATGTATGTATATGTAATTAGGTAAATAATTTGTAAAAGTACAGGCTTTTTCTCCGGCGAGTACCCGCAAACGGTTCCACATTATCGTTTCTTGCGAGTGTTAATTATCCAGGAAATTAGGAAATTATAACTCATGAAAAGTAAATGCCAGCATAATAGAAATTTAGAGGAGTGGGGGGAGAGGGGGATGTGAGAAAATGGTTTGTTTTTTTACCGATCATTCTGACAAGCAAATTGAGGGACTATCAGGCACTAGGCAGCCCTTACCAAGAGAGAACACTCTGTCTTACTTGAAATGTTTAATCTTAAGGTGATTATCTCCGACGATAGAGCAATCTCATGTAAGACTAAATTGCCCGAGGCACTGAATAAGGCTCTGCCATCATGCATTCGTTAAAAGATCCACAAATCTTGGAAGGCAACTCGAGTAGGAAAAAGTCAATTACAAGAACAAATTTATGTTTACACGTTCATACGAACATGGCCAGGCCGACTCACCGGCCACGGCAGCTTTCATAGCCTTCCGCGGCCGCGGTTTTTGCTCAATCATTGCAGCAACAGCACCGGCAACAGCCAACAGGCAACAAGTGGGCGCTGGTGCAGCGTTAGAGGCCCAGGAATAAACAGGCAGAACATTAAGCCAAATCAAATCGTGGCTACTGGTATTCCTCACCGAATTAATTATCCACGCTTACTCCTCACCTAACCAGTTTTCGATGGTGGAAAAAGTCGGTAAGTCGGCGGCTCACCAGCCCGATTCACGCGGTCCGCGACTCGCGAGGTGATTTCGATATGTGCACAATAAGCACACCGAGAAGACAGATACGTGCACGAATAAGTCGATCTCGAATTAATAACAAATTTCAATGATTTCCAGTAACAATAACAAGCGTTGCCGTAATGGCGCATTAAGCTCGGTAATGGCCAATAAATATCGATAGATACCATCTCAAGTTGCGGCACAGAAAACTGCGACCCGCTTTACTTCCAGATGGATATGAGTTTCTTTTCTCCGCGGAGCGCGGAGCCCATGCCCTTGAAAAGTAATGCGCTCCTCGGGTCTAATTTGTGGAGCTTCTTAAGTCATGCCCTCCTCGCAGCAGAACTCGAGGGCAGAGCCACTTACTTCTGGAGGAAGCGGCCCAGAAGATGCTAAACTGCACTCGGTGCAGCTAGGAAGAGTCCGGAGTCCGGAGTCTGGGGTCTGGACCAGCATTTCAGCCGGGGAGCCCATTTAGTGCTTCTCGAAGTGGATATCCAACATGGGACGGTTGGCTTATCTGAACTAGATCCACTTCACAAATGATCTCTAAGCGCATTGTCGGGAAATTAACATAATGATGCCATTTGCCTGACTCTTTCGGTTTATCCGCCTGTCGACCGTAACAGTGTCCAATGTCGAACTTTATGTTCCAGGAGTTGGTGCAGCAGTGGAACCAAACACCTTGGTTCAGGTGCACCCGATTAGGATGGTTTAGATATAGTTTTAGGAAAATTAGTGACAACCATGAAACGTATGAAGGTATATGTGAGCTACATTTGAAATTCTCTTTTACTCCAAAGAAGTATAAACGAGGACTGAAAGACAATGGAGTTTCACTATATTTTTCAAATCAACTGTCCAAATCCATTTGCGTTTATGATCGTAATCAAAAATTAAGTTAGGTACATTCCGAAAGTTTTAAAAAACGTAACGAAAGTAAAAGTGTACATAATTAGAAATTTGACTTATTTTGAACGTAGAGATCAAAATAAGTACTCCGCATTTTAATACATACTTAAATTAATGATTTTTTTAGCGGCTAAAATTGAGCGTATAACGACATTACGAATGAAAATTTCTTACAAAAACTTCATTATTTTAAAATTCTTTGTTTCTAATATAGTATGTAGAATATGTGAATATGGCAAATTTCATAATGGTACATACTAGTTTATTAGAAGTCACAGAATACGTTAGTAGTTTACGTTTAAATAAATACTCATTTTTACTTGAACATTAGTCTTTTCTAAAAGACAAAACTTAAAAATTAAAAAGAAAGTTTTAAAAATCAAACAATGGAATAAAATTAATTCACGAGACAGAGTGCAAATTCTCATATTTGGTCATTTTTAAATGAAGTATTTACATCATATTTTTTAGTTTTCTTCTTCGTAGGTGAAAAGAAAAATAGTTAAAAGTAGAACATTTAAATTTACAGTTGATCTATGTTTCGGATTGCAAGCAAAAATCAGTGTTTTACGTATTAAATAATTCCTTAATTCGTTGAAGCAGAGATTTGAATATCGAATTGCAAAAATAATAATAATTCTTTAGTTCATTGAAGCCGAGATTTGGATATCGAATCGATAAAAACTCAGTTCATATGAACAATAAGGCCGCAGGTGGTGTAATTGTATGAGAGAGTTATCGCAGTAGTTCTTACCTAGTTTTAATTAGAAGCCGAGCTTTTGTTTTGCTCAGCTCTGTTTTGGATCATTTCACCTCACTTCTTCGAGATAAGTTTCTTAGTTGCAAGAAACGCGAACGTGAGTAATAGATGCGGGTCTCGCGAATGCGTTTTTAAATTTAAGGAGCTCGCCCCAGAAAGATCCCAGGTGAAACCTCATCAAGCGAGACCTGGTCGCGTCGGCGCAGGGAACATGCGATCCGCTTATCAATCCAGATGTGCGTGACTTATCGCGGACTTCTAGCGACGACGAATCGCGAAAAGCAGACCCGCAACCTGGCCTAACCTGCTGCATGATCTGGAAACGATCGTGGCTGCACTCACGTTGCACAAGTGCAGCGCTGCAACTGCACTCTAATCAGAGGCCTCTTATCGCCCCTAAGGCCCAGAGCGCAGCGGACTCGTTCCGGCCTGCCCGGGGTCAAATTTGTTTGCTCCGGTTCAGTGCAAAAGCGTTCGCGGCGGGTTTTCTTTTTTACAACAATATCATTTAGTTTTAATTATTGGAATTGATAATTAGTCACTTCGCGGCGGCATATGGGACGTGATTAATGTACGTGACCCTCGCGGCTGACGGACACCCAGCCTCTGGGCGTCGGCGCATGCACCAGCGAATTTCACGACTATTTGCGCACTTTTCGGACACTCGGTTTATTTTTGCTATTTCTTGGAATTCTGGGTTTGTTGGACTGAACGATATTTTTAATTCCATGAGCGGCGGAATTTTATCTTGTAAACAGTTCGCAACATGTGGTCAGCGTGTCGTGAGAGTCGCAGCATCTAGCGCGGAGAAAAAATATGTTATATACTACATCGGTCCTCTAAAAAACAAAAATCCAAACAACATTACGAAGATCCGCCGACTGATTCAAGA
This sequence comes from Tolmerus cingulatus, assembly GCA_959613345.1. Taxonomy (NCBI): domain Eukaryota; kingdom Metazoa; phylum Arthropoda; class Insecta; order Diptera; family Asilidae; genus Tolmerus; species Tolmerus cingulatus. Next base: position 7,203,262 of record OY390708.1, read on the forward strand.
ATTATAATTTGGCGGATTGTGTCATTCTTGAGGCGGAAATGCCGTGCTGAAAATTGCCAGAAGAATTAACTCCTCACAACGTGTCGAATAAACCAGACTATTGGAAGACTTACGACTTTAATTATTGCGAATTCGCGAAAAAAAAATAGGAATATTTATTTTCACACCACACTCTCCGTTCGCAGGAAAATTGATAATTCTTGCGTCTGGTCAGATTTATTTCTAGTTTTTGTGCGCTAGCACTGGCTGGTGTCAAGATGGTCAAACAAGCTCTCTAAAATTAAGCTGTCGGTCATTTGTATCTAATCTGGCTGACAATGACTGTATGATTTATTTTATTGCTGACGACTTAATAACACCGTGTTTTGGTGTATAATGTTGTAACAGCTCGAGGTATCAAATTATGCAACTATGCAAATAAAGAGCAATTCAACATGAATATTTTATTCTGCCCATCATATACATATGTATGTACATAGCTGTGGATCTTATAATGATGATAATATTTATTTTGTAGTGGCTGAGGCAACGTAGTTTTTAAATCTCTCTAGCATACGCACTTTCAGGAGATTTAATGCGTTCTAGCTTTTTCGAAACAATTGATGCAAAGTACATATATGTATTTAAATATGTTTCAAGTATAACTCACACAAATTATGTATACATTTTTGATGATCAAGCAAAATAGCTGGAATATTAATAATTTTTGGTAGTTATTCGGTTACTTAACAATTTACTTAAGATAGTTTCACAAATAAAATATTTCTGATTTTAAGATTATTATTTTTGTTTAAAACAGAATTGTAGGCTGTTATTATCTATACCGATAAAGTTAGCCAACGAAAATGTTTTTAGGCTTAATATAAATATGTATACGTTTGTTGCGGCCAAATTTGGAAATTAATGTGTGTTTAAATTTTTTCTAACTTATCTAACCTACTAAATACATAATGCATCCATTTAAATATTGATAAGTATGTAGAAACAAATGTATTTATATGAGGAAAGGTCTTAATTTAATTCAATTTAATTTACTTTATTAAGATTTCCAAGTTTTACAATTATAGGTATATATACAGAAACTAAATTATAATTTGTAAGTGTTAGGAATGAAATACATCATATAACATGGTAATTAAATGTTTTCTTGTAATCAAAAATTTTAGTTTTTCTGTGAGTTTCTGCGGTGCGAAAGTGCCATAGCATATTCATGCCCAGTTGAAGGATTTTATTTTTGGATATGTGTAATTTGTTCACATCATATATGTATGCATATGTGTGGACCACATTAAAATTAAATGAGAAGTTGTTTTAAAGTGTTCTCACCTTCGTTTGAATTTGAAAAGAAAACACTTTACAATTTGTCGATAACGTCGAGGTGCGTGCAAATGCACTGCACTCATTTTGATATGTAAATGCATATGTGAATCAGTAGACTTGACATAAATCTTGGTGACGCGTGAGGAAAGCGAACCCTTGGTCTCACCCAGAGCTGCACGCGTGTGAGTAGCATAGGTGAAGCGAAAATCATGTGGAGCAGCATAACCGCCAACGCCCGCTTAACGCTGGCTTATTAGTCTGCCGCCCGACATGATACGCCCCAAAATAAAGGGTTTTCCTCTGACTAATGAACTTTGGGGCTGGGAGTGCCTTTGAACTTTCGTTGAACTGCTCAAAACGTTCCAGGAAGGAAACCTCAAGTAAGTACAAAGTCGCACCACGCTGTGGCTGCTTGGATTTAATTTGTCATTTTCCAAGTTGCCGTCTGGCTCATTTAAAGTGACATGTCGAAAATTAGTACTTCATGTGCATGCTTTCGTGTTGATCTGCAGTAGAAAATAAAATGCAGCAACACCACTGAAAGCAGGGGGCTACATAAGTTTGGGTTTTTGCTAAAATTTAACAACATTTCTTCCCATGGCAAACACCAAAATTGTAATTGCAAGTAATGCAAGAGTTAGATAAATGGGACAATTAGCTGGTGAAATGTAGTTTGTTTAAAATAAATTTCAACTTGCCATTTTTCATAATTTAAAGGAAATCAAAATTATTACATATTTACATAAAATTATATATAGCATTAAAATTGCAACATTGTACTTTTAATCTCGCATTGGATGTAGATAGGTACTATAAAAATAATATTATTCTTATTATTTTTAATAATAGTGTAAGGACTTCGTATGATACTACATTTGGGTTTTTTGACTATCCAATTGATAGTAAATTGTAAAGGTGTGTACCCATTTCAATTGAATTATAACTGAATTGTCGAACTGCTATGAATTACGCTTAACTATAGAAGACAGTAAATTTCGTTTTGTCGGAAATTGGTTGAAATTAATAAGAGTTTCATAGGGTTAAAATAAGTATAAAAAACATAGATAAAGTAAATCAGTAGCTTTAAAATTTTTAGCACAAATTACACGCAAGCATTGAAATATTAAGCAAATTAACGATATTAGTATAATTACTTTTATTGCAAGAAAATGGATGTTCACATCGATCAAAAAGAAGTGTTAGGGCTTTTCTACCTATACAAAAGGGTAAAAAAGTAGACAAGGTGTCTATCAGGCCGCAATAAATCAAATCAATCGTAAATTCTTGAACGTCGGAGATTACCTCACCGTCAGGTCAAGAAAGAGTCATTCAAAAGCCAACCCAGGCTAGAAATTTTTCAACCCCGGAGTAAGTGAAAGATTAACTTTTGTATTCTTGTCTACCTGGATGCATCGGTCCACTGGGAGTATCAAAGACGATCATTACAAGAAAATTCGACTTATCTTTTTCTCTGCCAAGGCCGCAATGAAAATTTCTTGGGCACAGAATGATGCAACAACAAAAGAAAAAGCAGGTTCAAGTGCCACAGCCAGGTCCATAATTGATGGCTCGCCTCCACGTACTTTTCATGACTTTAATTTCTCTGCGAGGGTTTATCTTCCAAATCAGTGTTCATTTACTCCCGTAGTCGTCTTACTGTGATTCTACCTGATATCAAGGATATTTTTTGTAGTCATTCCATTTTTTTATTACCTGGTGTCTGGGTCCAAGCCCTGCATCCGATGCTAGCACCGCATGCACCTTCCTAAAATGATTTCGTCGAAATAGTTCTCATCAATCTTTCCATTCATTTAGATCTAAGCGTGGTAATGACACAACTCTGAGGTAACCACGTTTGTGAACAAAATTGAAGTTCTTCTTGTCGGAATTAGATTTCTTTTCGAGCAACGATGCGGCAAGTGGTAATCATTGGAATTATTCACCTTGGCAATGAATCAAAGCACCTTTCTGGAAAATATCGCGATGAAATACTAATTCTTTTCAATCTTTAAAGCATCTTAAACGGTTTTTAAACATTTTGTATTCGAATGCTATTGTAATTTACTGTCACAATTTTGTATATTTTCTTGCCTTGCTGCTTATCCTCTTATGAATAATTATTTTAAAATTCACTAAATTGCAGATAAAATAAGATTACAGGACAGAGACAATAAATATATATATATAAGAATGTTATATAAATACCAAATTTGAAAACAAAATTTAGATACTTGTAATTTGAATTCTTTTAAGTTCTTTCAAAATATTCTAAGCTACAAACGAAATATTTTTTGGAAGTAAAATTTATTCTAATGCATATTATTGATCGTTCGAAACCAACGATATGTAAAAATTGATGCCAACTGATACTGTGTGCCAAAGTCAGTGTATATAGTATGTAGGTATGTTAAAATTCATAGTGATTAAACTGGCCTCCAGAATAATTTTTATTAAGCTAATCAACTAAAATTATTGCATTAGTTACATGCACGAAACAAATCGTTTTCCTATAAATACCCCGTAAATTGCTTCCAGATGCCAAGCAACGCAGCGAAACGGCGCGATTTGTCGACTCGAATAAAATTTTAAATGATTTCCCAAACAGTGCGAGAAATGCATCGCACACGGTTTGTTTATTCCCGAAAATATCACGGCCATTTTCATATGTAACTACAAGAAAGCCGCGGGCAGGTGATGTACGTTTGCCTCCAGTTTTTATTTGGCTCCTTCGGGATCGTTTTTCATTTTTTATGGCGAAATATTTGGCCAGCTTCGAGCAATTTTTCATTTAGCCCGAACAGTCCAAGTTTCATCTGGCGGCTGCACCAAGGAAATCTCTGGGTCAGTGCACTAAAAAAATTCATTTACCTCTCGGAAACGACATTTTTCACTTCGATGCCAATAACTGGGATAAGTCCGGTGCTCGTGGTGGTGGTGGTGAGTGGGAAGAGCTCCACATTCGTTGCATTCACGCGTAACAAGGTTCATCCGGCGACTATAAATAATCCTCCAAGTTCGGGATTACACCGGCCGGCCGGATGAATTGTGTGCGAATTTCTTGAAACTTCCAGTGCTAAAATAGATCACCGGCATTAAATTAAAAATGCAATTCGTATTCGTAAGGAGCACTGTGCAGCGAAGATATTTAGCGGGGGCGAAGGACTGCCCGACTTATATTAATGTGCTTTTTTCCACCGGTTAAGTGATAAACAAATTAAAATATGTTTGGACAATCACTAAAAACGACTGTTGACCGAATTTTTCGTATCTACACACATACATGCATATATACACCAGTAAGACATTTGGGAACAATATTTTTAATTTGCGGTTTTTACTGCTCTGTAATGGGATATTACTTTTTACGAATTATGGAGACAGTAAAGCTTTTAATTTTGTTACTCTCAATTGCAAAATAATCTGAACAATGCAGGCTTGGCATAAGAAACGAAGCCAATGTAATTAAATTGGTAATTTCGGAAATGGAACAAATTATAAATATTTCAGCTTTAATCCGTTCGAAAATTCTTCATTTTTACGTTGTTAATAACATTAGGATATTCATAAAATCTTTGCTTGCTAGAGCTGTTAAAACTGTATTATTATATTTCTAAAATCGCTTAAAATATGCTGCTTATTGATCTTCCTAACAAGGTCCTTTAGTGAGCTTATGTCGGAACTTACTAATTTTAAGTAATAATAAAATACAGACAACAAAATCATTGCAGAGTAAATCATATGAAAAATCTTGGTGCGTAAAACACGCTTTCTATCAAAAAAGAAATTTTGTTTCGCATACAATGATTTTTAGGATTGAGAGGTTCAGGAAAAAGGAAACGCTTATGAATCACTCACGAGTCCATTCCTCACAGTCGATTTTATACTGGAACGAACATTTTCAAAAAATCAGGGAATATAAAACACGTTACTTAAGATTTGCAAGTATATTATAACGAAAGTTTTAGAAAAGATATATGGTATACATATGTACTTATGTATATTCATATATCAAATTCTTACATTTAGATAATATTGTATTATAATTTTAAAAATTTTAAATATTCGAAGGGAACGTACCTTTATGAAATCATTAAATAAATTGTGATTGTAAATTTGAATGTATCTAATGAATTACGAATTACTTTTTAAATTATCCTCAACATACGATATATAAAATGTCAACAACAAAATAAATTGAAACCAATTTCGGCAAGTCTTTTGATACATTTGGTAAATTTAAATCGTCCCTGGCTGCCTACAACGAAATGAAACAAATAGAAATAATTGCTTTTACCCCCGGCAGGGGAAAGCTTAAAAGTAGCTAGGCGTGATTTACAATTTTCACTCTGATGTAAATTTTGTAAGGTAAAATAAATTGCGTGAATTTAGTAAATACATTTTTAAATGAATTTTAATGGACATAGGTCAGTGTCGCATTGCACAAATTTGCAAAATTTGCCGTGTATAAGTAAATAAAATGATGTGCAGAAAAGCCCCCAACGGAATTTATGGCGCTGTAAAGATATTTTTAGGAGCGAATCAGAAAACGCATATTGATGGCAACATACTCAAGAGAAATTATATTTTAATTAAAGACTTGTTGTAAGCCTTCGTTTTTAATGCAGTTTAAACTTGATAAATTCATGTGACCCACTTACCGAAGTAGGTTTAAATTCGTCCTCATTAATACGCAATTCGCTGAATTTGGAAACTATTGGCTGATCTGTGGAACCATTTGAAAATCGCAAAGAGTTTTTAAGGACATGGTACGTGTTTCTACTTAATGGTGCGTGTTTAATTAATGTGGAAGAACAGTTACTGATTAAAACTTGATTGGAGGCTATGGGAAAGGTTTAACCCAATTTACCACTGTTCCAGCATAAAAACATTTTTTAATTAGGAAGTTTTTGGTTGGAGTGCATGAGCCAAAGTGGGGTATGACTAAAAAACTACGAAATTTACAAGCTACAATAACTTTTTGTGTGTGCCTTGTAAAGATTTATTGTGGATCTTCTAAAGCGCTGCTTCTTCGTCTTCGCATCTACAAACGCATTTCTACTTCTAAGTAGGGTTGCTGCAATAAAACGCTGCCGGTTCTGTGCGCTGCGACGCGATGCCTCCGATGACGACTTGGACGTGGAGTGAAATTTAATACGCCTCCAGAGCCGAGCACTTCGCGTTTTTTTATTTAAGTTTTTTATTTAAGTTTCGTTGTTTTATGTTTTGATTAAAACCTCTAGATTCAGCATAATTTCGTCGGGTCCTCCATATGGTTTCAAATCTGCTTTTCGTCTAAATTCGAGTGCTTCATGATGAAATACGAATTTTTGTTTGATTACGAAAAGTATGAATTTAAATTAAATCAACAAAAAAGCAGTAAGGGAAATTAAAATTAATGTTTTGTGCAAATTCTAGGGTAATGGTAACATATTTTTTATTGGTTCCATCGGATTGTGTTTTGTGTTCTGAGTAAGTTATCTTTTTAGGCCAATTTTTACCTTAAAAAACTTTTTGGCTGTACGTTGATGCGGTTGGGTTTAAGCTCACGACACACTAACGAGCCCCGGCAGATGAGGTCCAAGATCTGAGACCATGCCCATCTGCGGTTGATTGATCTCCGCGGACCGCGGCGGATCCTCCTTCGCGGTTCGAAAGCTCGACGGCCGGGACGCGGGCGTCTTGGCGGACGTCTTAACTATTTTCCGCGGTGATTGATTGGGCCCGTTTTAATATTAAACTGTAGGTTTCGATAATGAATGACATTTCTTGTGGATTAGCAATTACAACTGGTTACATTGCTTTGATGTCGGGGCATCTGAGGCACGACGACTTCCACATGGACCGCTGATAGCGCCGACACATTTTGTAAGTTCAACTGGCCGGCATTTCGGTATTTTTTATCTACAAAGGCGGCTTTCTGAGAAGGGAATTAAAAAATTTTTGTTAAAAGTAGCTGATTCATAAGAACAAGATAGTGGGGCTAATTGTGTTAGCACTGGCCGTGATATCTATCAAGCACTGACAGTCCCGGAAAATTTATTCGAGGAGATAGTGATTTATTATCACTTCCCTAGAAATAAAAGCCAGCGGATTGTTTATGGAGCATGCAAATGCAGTTAATAACGCCTTGCCAGAGATATTTCACAGCATTTTCTTAATAAATTAGATAAACCTCTCTTAGATATGAAACTTCTCAGCCGGCGTACTTTTATGCAAGCGGATTGTCTGAATCTGCAGAAGTAATTGATGTCCATTATGAAATGCGATTATAATTATAATTGATTCAACAGAAACTCGTCTCTAGGGCCCAACTACATCGGACAAATAGTTTTCACTAAAATTACTTTTCTTAGAATTATAATTGAATTTTCGGTATAAAGTTTGCGTTTTAATTTGCATTGTGTTGCAACGAGTTTGTCAAGCTTTTTTCGTTGATATATAGTAGAATTTTTGAACTTTAAGATATCCACTTATCCTGGATTAGGTTCATCTAACGAATAAATGTTATCTTAAATTATTAGTTTTGACTTATTCGTTGGAGTGCGAAAATTGATGCATGAAGGCGAGGGCAAATTTATTCTTAAGATTACAATTGAATACACGACAAGAAAAGGATCTTCTCTATCTCGCACCTGCAACTGTTTCAAATGTTTATAAACTACGCCTACAATTGAATTCGATTGATATTGAGTAAATATATTTTGATTATACTTTAAATACTTTGTTGTAATAATAATAGAATACCCTCAAGTTTTTTTTCCTATTCCTTCAGACAATTTTTTATTATATTGTACCGTTTGTCTGATTTTGTTTCGCAAAACATGAAACTTCCTTATAGTCCGAAATTATTTTGAAAAACCAATAATTTGTATTTGGTTTTAAATAATTTTTGAAAATTATCATAATACAATTTTCTTATTATTTTTTTAATTAATAAGCTGTGGATACTGAAACGGATAATGGAATATGTATGCTTATGGAATTAACTCTATACCAAAAATGGGTCTCTAAATAAGTTTTGGATATAAAGACACCATTTATTTAATCAGTTAAAGATTTCAAAATTAATTTCTATACTAAGTACTGGAGAAAATAGCGGTAAAATGCATCCGATGCTATTTTAAAAGAGATTAACACTGAAAAACGGCTAATTGGAGGTTTATTAAATATCCGAGTAAAATAGGACAGGATCGCAGTAAACTTCTTCCAATTACACGGCAGTTTTGCGAAGTTATTCTTGTTAATTTGCAAAATCCAATCAATTACCACCGCTTGGCCTCATTTGAATCAGACGGGGTGTCGTAAAAAATAAGTTGCGCGGTTTTATGCACAAATCGAAAGACGCTGTAAACGCCTTTACCGGAACTGTAAAGTAAATGGTATCGAGCTGCGATCGCCACGAGATCTCAATTTAGAGCGCGGCATAAAATTCGTTTGGTTTTAAATCGATTTCCCCCGGGAAGGTGAGATGCTGCAGAATCAGAATGCAGGCCGCAGCGGCGCGGGCGGCTTGCAGATCCATTTGCAAATAAATAAATTTTTAACCGACTTTCAAGAAAGAGGAGGTTATCAATTCGACCCGTATGTATTTTTTTTTTTTTGTAATGTTTGTTAGCGCAGAACTATTGAACGCATGAATCGATTTTGATAAATATTGGATAGCCTAAGATTCTCCGAAGGTACAATGATATATACGAAAAACCGTAGGGGCCAAGGGGCACCACGACAGAGAGGTAAATTGAAATAAAATGATAAATGCCCTGGAATTCATAAACATAATTACTATTTGCGTGATTGAAGGGTAATTTATTGTACATTCGGTGCTCGATTGCATGAATTCAAAATGGTGGGCCAAAAATGGCGGTTTATTTAAAGCCAACTAATTTTCTCAAAAATGTTAAAAGATACGATAGTACGAAAAACTGAGAATTAATAATTATCGGGGCGAGACTCGGAACTTTCGACTAAATTTTAAACTAACATAGTGTTAGAACTTTTAACATTAGAACTACCAGAACTCAAACGTGTAATTTTACTCATATTGTGCGACTTTAATGTAATGCACTTTCAAAGTAGCATTAATAATCATAAATTAAAAATAATTTCTGAATATGTCACAATTATGAGTCTAAGTAAATTTTGGCATAAATCTTAACCTATAACTTTAAAAATTGTAAATCACTTAAGGAAGAAATTGAGTACCGGTTATTTTGACCGGTCTTGGTAGTTCTAGTATTAATATAACTATTTTATACTTTTTAGGTCTTGGGATTTTTTGGAATCGGCTTATGTTTTCTTTTAAATTTTTGTTTTGTTTTTTAACATCGGTCGACGTTAGACGTACAAATCAATTTCGTCGATAGGCCCTAGAAACCGCGGTCCATCTCGCGGTCCATCGTGCGGTCGCCTTGAACCCGCGGCTGAGTCACCGCGCAACGACCGCTTTAGGTGCCACTCGGGCCTCGTTGCGCAACAGAGGGACACGTCTATTTCTGGCCAGCTCCGAGTTTCTTATCAGCAAAAAGTAGGCTCAAGGCGCAACCGAAGAAACTGGAGCAGCGCGCTCTGGGCGCATGTGTTCCGCTGGCCGCGCGATCAATTTTCGTTTATGCAAATTCGCCCGTAAAAAGTATTAGGTCAGAGATTTGGAGCCCATCCGCCTCTGCGCGTCCGCCGCGGCGGCGACAAAAAATAAATAGGAATGGGCTGAACTTAATTATGAGCATCACCTGTCTGGCGGGTCCGCGATTCACACACTACCGGTTCGCGGCGTGACGCTGCGCCAGTCGCGGCACATTCGCGGCGTTAGTCATCGTCTTCGGCGGACGGCGTTCGCTGCAGCGAGATCAAAGCGAGCTGCTTGTCGCCTCGCCGCGGCCACTCGATTCGGGTTTCATCGATTTAAGAGTTCGAGATTCGATTGGCCACCGTGGGAACTGGACCCGTTCCGATGCTCCCGTGCGCTCGCGGTGATTAATCCCATCCGCTTTTAACCGCAGAAGAAGCACCAGTGTTTGACTTGATTTTTCTAATAAACTTTTGCAATTTAACCCCTACACGTCCTTGGCCACATTCATTAGTCCTCGTTTAGGGTTTTAGAACCACTAAAACCATCAGGATTCAAACATCACTTAAAAATCACTTAAACATGTCATTTCACTCATTTTTCGCGCCTTTAATGTAATGCACTTTCAAAATTGGAATAATAATGATAAATTGAAAACGATTTCTAAATATGTTGCAATCATGAATCGTAATAAATGTTAGCATAAATCTTGACCTATAACTTAAAAAATTATAATTCAACCAAAAAGAAATTAAGGATGTCCCGGTCAATTTGACCAGTCTTGATAGGTTTAGCATTAAAATTATTTTAACTTGAAACTAAATGAAAATTTCTTACATAACTGCTCACTACATTACATTTCAACAATAAGACCAAAAACTTTGTAGAATGGCAGCATAGATAGAATTTTATTTTAACTGAAATTAACGATTTTAAAATACTTCAAAGCTATCCTCTGATTATAATAATTATCGCAAGGTTTCATTTTAGTTTGTAAGAAAAATATCGGAAATATTTGATTAACAATTTGATCAATGCTGCTCATGTAACGTACATACAAATGTATCCTTCAGAGAAAGACAGTTAAGTTACATATTTTCTTCCAAAACACACTTTTTCATTAGTATTCAACGCAGTGCACATTTTCTATTAGGAAAACAAAACCCTTATTGTGCGTGTGAGGAAGATTTTATCGAACTGATTTTCTGAATTCCATTATTGCTTTGAGTACATTTTCTCTGATTTGTAAATGTTGGGGTGAAATCCTAGACACTTTGAAGTGTGTTACACCGAGGCTTATTATTAGAATTAAAATATCCATTTAACTTGAAAAGTAATAGTAGAATACTATAGTAAATATAGAGTATATACATAGGAGCTCACATTTACTCATCATATTTGAAATGTGATATAATTAGTGTACTTTACTATCAATATTTTAAAATTAATGTCTTTCTTGCAGCACAACATTTAAAATAAATAGACTTACTAATTCAGGATATTTTCTGTGACACATGAAGGTGTTCATTTTATGAAGGGAGAGTCCATCAATTGCTAGCATATTTCACCTGCTGTCAGGACGGAGTCTCATATATATTTCCTGAATTGTTTTGTGAGCCTCTGAAAACCCGTCAGACCAAAATGATTTTCAGGAAGTGTATAACTCGAATGCTATTTAAACTCATGAAATATAGTACTTACCGACACTCACCTTCTTTTATTAGCCGAATTTCGTTTAGAATGAGGCCACGTTTCTGGGCGACAACGGATCCTTTAAGCTGCTTTAAGGTGTGCTTGAAATGACGCAGAGTTAACCCTGAGATTTTACTGCCAAGCCAACCTTACCCTGCGAAGATGGCATAAATAAATTAGAAAGCTAAAGCAGCGATTCAAATTGCGGCACATGTGCAGCTGACAGCTATAAATCCTATAAATTCGCTTGATTAAGGACCGACCAATCAAAGGGCTTTTGTAAATGTAGGGCCTGAAGGAAGAATTGGAAACACATGAGACATACTTGCGTATATTTACGGGGGTGTGTGGGCGGGCATGTGTGACAACAGCTTAGGGCTTCTTCCTTTTTTTTGTTGCCTTTTCTAGTTCCGACATTTCAATTCATAAAATTTCCTCAGAAACAAGGAGACCAGCAAAATGAATCCTGCGCGCTCTCCCCACATGCGAAATTTCTGGGAGCAGAACAGGAAATGAAAAGTGAGAACAGAATATCCTTAAATATACTTAATGGTTTGTGCAAAAGCAATTAAGCCTCTACAAACATAATTGATTCGAAAGCAGGTTGGGGAAGCAGAACAAATAAATTGCTTTTGGTGTACTTAATCATTGCTGGAGCATGTCTTTCAAGGACCCTGCAGATAGGGGGAATAAATTTAATTATTCAAACACATCTTTCTAATCTGGCACAAAAGACAATTTGAAGAAAAAAAATTTTTTTTTTGCAAAAAGGAGGACTGTTTTTTCATTATATTCAATCTCCCCCTATATTAGTCTTTTAGAAATTTATTTATTAAAAGAACAATTTGTTATTTAATTCAAAATTTCTGAGAGGACAATCTCTACAAATTAGGGGAGAGTTGATATGAAAGGAGTAGGTAATCAAGTTTTAATTTCTTTTTTGTAGTCATATTTACAGATATCTAATTTAAAAGTAATTGTTTTATATTATTGAATATTTTTACTTATAAGCATCCTTTCTATTATCTTTTAGGAGTGATATAACACCATTTCTATTAAATTAGTACCTTCATATTCAAAACTGATAATGTTGGGCCCTTTTCGAGACTCACTGCTCAATTTAAATAATTAGGTCAACATAAAACAATGGTAGCACTTTTATAGCATTTACTTTACGATTTTTACTATCTACCGATGTGTGACAAATGACAAAAATTTTAAGCATTAGACCTCTAATTGCCGTTCTGGTCATACCTTGAAGGGCTGGGGCATACCTTCAGTTGAATGCTTTAATTGGATTTGAAATTAGAGCAGTGTATGAGCATAATTTGAAGTGAAAGCTGAAACAAAGAAGCATTATGGTAGCATTTCGGTGAAGACTTTATTATAATGAGCGATTTTACTGAGCAATGTTGGTCAACAATTCTTTTTCTTTAGATGGATTTTTGTAACAATGAATTTTGACCGAAATTTTATCTGAGGTACTTTAAAACTTACATTAAGCCTAATCGTCTAAAATCAAACTACTCTGCCTAATAGAAATAAATTATTTTAAATGGTGGTAAAACATAAATCAATGTTCAAAATATTTTCCTTTTAAATTGGTGTCATAAAGTATTTAATATGATATAGAAATCGTATTTCAACGCAGTAAATTTGGCGCAATTAAGTAAAATAGGAAAATTGCTTGATACCTAATTGCTACCAACCAATTAAAAAATAAATACATATAACGTACTCATTAAAATTAAAATTACATACTCATAAATCGAACGTCGCGGTCGTCGTGTAATCAAATAAAAATTGCTTGATTGATAGTTATTGCCTTATTTAGTTGTTATAAATTTTATCGTTCTAGTTCCTGCTTTCAAATAAATTACTCAACATTTTGTTGGTATACATAATTCAAAAATGCTTACTACCCTTTTTTGTATGATCTATAAAGTGTATTTGTTTATATGTTTACTTTTGCGAATAGAGAGATTGCTGCTCTGTATAATGCCGGTACATTAAAAAAGAATGATGGTAGTGATAATTTTTGTAATATATTAACCCAAATCAATGAATTTTATTCCCGAAGAAAAAACATGTTTTTTTCATAATATTAAAGTCAGTTACGAAAAGTATTGCATGATTTATTTAGTTTTCCTTATAAGTGGTAAAGTTGCGATCGTTATATGATCCCATTGTAAAGTGGAGTAGTTAGCGTTTTTAAGACCAATTACTGCGTTCAATCAAAATAATTTACGACTTCAAGTTACGGTTTATATTTACGACCGAATTTGCATTATTACATACATATGTATGTACATGCGACTAATAAAAACATGATATTAAGTTTTACGGTGAATTACGGTTTTAAATTACTTAAATTTTTTGATCATGTCTTATTAGCGAACTACGATTTAATCAAATTGGAACATTTTTGTGCGATATTAATCCAAGTTATGTTTGGGTCTAATTAGTTATACACAAAAAATTACCAGAATTAACAAAATAATTAGTTTAATAACATTTTATTTTTCATTCAACATAATATTGTTATTTACTTACCCTCAGATCGAATTGTTTCACCTCATCTAAGCTCTGAAAATTCGCTTTAAGGAATATTATGGAAAACTCAGAAATAAAAGTAAGATCCCTCCTCGCGCCTACTTAAATAAATCTCCCGCGGAGTCTTGAACATTCAATTATTCCACTTAGCAATACATTACCAAATTATTCTTCTTCCTCCGGAGGGGCTATACTTTGTACAGCGTGTAATAAATTCAACAAAACAGAGATACTCGTGTAAAATAGAATATAATGGATCTAGAAATCTGTCTGTTAACTACAAAGCATAGCTCCAAGCAACTACCAAGAGTAGTTGGGATTTAATTAAATTCAGAAATGCACGAATTTAATCTTTTGGAATTCAATTTGTAACAAATAGTCGTAGATTTGATTTAAAATGGGCTAAAAGTAAAAACAAAATACAACACAATTTCCTTGATAAAAAATGACTTTATTTACACTAAGATAATTTGACAGAAAAGTTACCGAAAATTTCGATCCCACTACAAAACTTGATTCCCTTTAAAACCTTTGCTCAACAATCCTTAAGCAAAACTACAAATTTTATAAAAGCTATTCGAATTATTGCAGTTCGTATTTTTTTTCGCTTAAATCATCTACAAATTCAATTTGCGTTACAAATCTTAAAAATGATTTGTACGACTCCCCTACGTAACGTTCTTACGGAGCTTAATTGTTAAATTACATAGATGTGTTTACTTAGTATTATTAAATATTTGCAATTTACCCACAAGTTCCAAAAAGACTTCACTTTGTAAATATATCTTATATATGATAATTTCGTTACATCTTCAAAGCCAACTGCATTTCAAAAAATCACATCCAAAACCACAGAGCATGTTTCCGTCATGTACGAATCAATAAATGTGCCTACGTTTCTAATAAAATAGACATTTAGAATTCTGTTTCCGATGTTTTGTATATGTACACCATGCTTGCGTAAATATCTAAGTAAAAAATTTCTAGTATCTAAACATTTAAAGCCGTGTGTTAAATGCCAAGCCATTTTTGCAAATATTGCAAACATCTTGAAACACTATATTTTCTGCATGCTCCAACACTTGCTATTCGACATGATTGTGAATTTACAGCATAATTACTACAACCCTAGCTAAAAGCACATAAAATATCCTTTGAATCTTGCATTTTGAGCACGACCGTTTCGAGTATCGTGAGAATTTGTTCGCGGGAAACTTTTGACGAGCATTTCAAAAATAACGTAAAGTTATGTTTAACTTATGCTGATGCTACATTTGAATTTACAGCTATTCAACCTTTAGAACAGTATAAGGCAACAAAACAATCGATTCGGATGACTATGGAATCGCTAATAACGTTCGACCAATTTGGCCAAATAGAATGAAACATTAACGTGTGTAAAGAATATTGATTTTGAGAACGACACAACGTGACTCATGCGTCCTATTGTCTAATTAACACAGATTTATGAAAAATAAAAAATAAATTGTTTGGCCTTTTTCAAATACACAATGCAAACTTAAAGTTGTTTAAAAAGTTTAGAATAGAGTGAAAGTGATCATGAACGTGCACCTTCCGTGTTTTTGTTGCAAAGCAAACTGACTGAAAATAATTTTTGTAAAGTGGGTCGAACAAAAAACAAAGTGGCCACTGTAACTAACAATGAGTGAAACCTCTTTTTTAATATTCTTACCAGAAACCTCACCTTAAATGTTTTGGGGATCAATTTGCACTTTCTTGCTAATCCATGCACTGATTAATTCGGATAAACACCTGCGTACAACGTGTAAACATGCGGTCAGAAATCTTGTGATCAGTCGAAGCAAATTAAGAGTTAAAAGTAGCACATTTAATGTTTTTCTTTAAGTTATTGTTTGCAAGAGAATTTTACATGTTTGTTTCACAGCCTGTTAATTTACCTGATGTTTTCAGTTTACTCATTTATTACATATTGTTTACGGATGCTGCCTTGTAAATATTTCGAATTATTTTATGAACCCTTAATCATTACAAAATATATCACCTAAATGCCTAAACATTCACTTTATATAAAACTTGATATAATTAAATCGGAGGATTAGATTTTCTTAAAAATGTACGTACTTATGTATATTATACATTACTTAATATTCACATGCGGGAAAACGCCACGGAGCTTTATCTTTTAATGACCATTTTTCGCAAAATTTAATTAGGAGGATGAGGATGAGACGTATTACATCTAATAATTTCGAAAAGAGAAATTAAAGGTTTTATTCAAAATTGTTGTCTTATAATTGCGTTTGAGTAATTTGTTGGTATTTTATTCAATCATTACTTATCTTACCAAGAAAACTAAAAGAAAAAGAAGATATAAAAATAAACATTATATATATGTAAGTATAAAAATTCGGCACCGCCATCTATAATAGTTCGCATCTTATTGTTTTACAACACATTAAAATTCTTCTGAACCATTCCTAATTAATACATTAAGACGGAAGAAAAAATAAAGGGCTCTGTAATTATCAATTATATGTATTACAGAATTCTTATTTTATAATTATTTTTACATTTAAGGTATAATAGTTCACAACTTTAATAAAATTTACTTCTCCATTTAAAATTCTAGCATATATTTTATAATCGTAAGTTACCTAATTTAAATAACATATAAATTAGAAGAAAGACTTATAAGGTTTTTAATTTATAAAAAATTAATTAAACGAAATGAAAGGAAATGTATGAAACCTACAAAAACCGAGGGTTCTGTATTCTATCGTCATCAAAATAATTTGATATAATATTTGTATGGTCCCTGCAATTGTGTTTATGGGAAAAACAATTTTTGGTCTTTATTTGGCTTTTCTCTCGACGAGAAACAAAAGGTATTAAATTTGCATATGCAATGTTAAGATTGATTTTAGTTGCAACAATATAGTATTCTGATTATAAATAATTACACTCAATTTAGTTTAAGTTATTATTTAATTATTAGTAGAACAAGACCTGAAATTATGTTTAAAGTCACCGCTTTAAGGTTTATTTTTTGAAATTGCTAAAGTATTTCACGGAGATATGAGCCAAAAGAACGGATTTGTAGTACAAAAATCTTTTAATCTCAATTTAAAGCCACCAAACATATTTTGCTTTCGTTTCAGTGGAGATGAAATTTCTTATTAAATTTTCTTTCTATGAAGGGTGTTTGACTGGAAGGTGGTCACCCGTGTCGGACGTACGCCGGTCACGGTGACCACCGTGACGCAGTCAAAATGTTAGTAATGGAAATTCATTGTAAACTAGTGGTCGATATTTTCCAAACAAACCGTGGCGAATTCCATTTAAATATATTTTAAATTTGTGTATTCGAACGCAACAAGTAGACCATGATTAGTGCGTGTGAACCAACTTCAACATTTCGAATATTATTAATCGGTAATGTTTTTTATTGTATGCTGAATTTAAAAATTAAAGTAATAATACAAAACAAATTACATAAATTTGTCTCGTTATTATTATATTTCTTTTGTTCATAAGAAAAAAATACAAAAAAGTTGGAATTTTGTAGATACATAAAATTTTAAATTATTTTTTTTTTTTGTTTTTCAACAAAATATAATTAGTTGAAAATATTCAGAACACGATATTTTTGACTTAAGTCTACTCTCAATTAATAATCGGACCCAAATAGAATCAAAAATACTTTTTAGTAACAATTACAAATATAATTAATTAATATAATATACAATTTTTCAAAAATTGCCAAAAACTGTATTGATGCTCATATTTTTTAAGTCTGCTTTTCTCGAAAATCAGACATGGAAAATTTTGTGTTCGACATTTATCAAAATCTATGTAATACATATTTTGCATTTAAGGGTATCTATTACGACTTCGATCGCTCTAACTTTAAGTGTCTATCTCAGTTACTTTTATGAATCTTTTTATGCTTTTTCGGGTACATATGTAGGTACTTCTAAAAGATGCATAGTTTAAGATAAGATACAACGATTCGATAAAACTTAGAAAGAGTAATTTCAATTTGGATTTAAAGTGATGCATGATCATGTAAAGGGCGAGGATAGACAGACAACTTCGCTGGGTACTTTTATTTGGATCTTCAAGAGTTAATTTCTAAGAAACTCAACCAGACCCTTGGAGGCGAGAAAGCCGGAGTCTGCGATCTTGAAGCTGAGCCCGAGCGCGAGAAATGCGAGTTAAGGCGAGTTCACGCCGCGTTGATCGGGGGAGCTGAAGGCTTCGCAGCTGCACGTGTGCCGGACTGGTGACTGACTTAATTAATTACTTGGCTGCAACGAATCCGCGATTATGAAATCCGCCACCTCTGATAATTGACACATATCAGCTGCGAACAGCATCTGGGACGGAGTGAGTGACAGATGTATGCACTCATATTGAAAATTGATGATTAATCGTGCCGCAGTCAAGGCTGCGCTCTAATTGAAAAAACGAGGAATAAAATCGTTATTTGATTTTAATTGCTCGTGAATATAAAAGATTCCATCGCAGCGACTATCCAGACACTGTCCCTCGTCTGGCTGTGATTATATTCGCTGAAACTAATTATGACTTAATTTTTATGTGACACACCTCTGGAGTGAACCCAATTACACTTGGTAAATTGCACGAGCGCTAAGTGCTCCATTGTGCCCATTTGCCGTCCTTCCACTTTCAAATTGCGTCTTGAATCGGCGGCCGATGGTGCGCCCCCGGTTCTCAATAACTCTGGGAAATAATCTAGCAAAAGTTGGTTCTGACATTGGCCCTGATGAGGCTGTGGAATATTAAATATTTCCATGGTTTCTCCTTTTTCAATTTACATTCCATTCCGAGTGAAATGCTCTAAACGTAAAAATTCTGCAACTGACGTAAATACAGAAATATATAAAATAAATAAGCAGCTGCAGAATCCAGCCTTTGTCCCGGGTGTCTTATCAGCGGACGCGTGTCAGCACAACTTATAAATTATTTGAGTAGCAAAGCTATTAATATTAATGACTGATGTCGTACTCACTTTTAATAGCACATCATCAGCAGTATCACAATTAAATCATTATAAAAATTCAAAATCAAAACATATTAGATACAGAACAGATTGGTGGAATGTGTTGCTAACAGAAATGTGCTTTACATTTTCCAAATCCAATATCAGACTCAACATTTTCATACATTTTTTATCATATCTTTAAATTTATGAAATGGGTCCATATAAAAAGAAGGATCTTGAAATATTTCAAATCCTATTTAAAATAAGTAAATGAAATTATTGAAGTTTTAAGTTATTTTAACACACTGCGATTTAAAATTCTGAATCTCTTAGTTCCCCTTCTTCCGTTTCACAGAAACATAAAAAAGCCATCGAATTTTCTTAAGTAGAGAAAGTAAGTAACTTTTATAAATGCGACTGGATAATAAAATAATCCCCCTTTTACATTTCACCATCATCGGTTTCGAAATCAAAAAATAAGATGGTAAGATCAAACCATGTAAAGTTCATTTCGATTTAAAACTGAAACAACCTTTTGGAAACGTGAATTTGATATGCAACTAATAGTTTTAATTTGGTTAGGCATAATATGGAGAATTCGTATTTTCTCACCTTTCTCAAATCATTAAGATTATCGATGAAATTTATCGTCGGTTAATACACGTACAGAGTAAAACTTTTACAAAATATAAAAAGTTCCTAACTAACAGCCATCACTGAATTTTTACATTAAGGAGCCTCCTTATTCACGTGTGAAATTCCTTAGAAATTTAACAACATTCTTTAACTCCTCTCGAACACAAATAAATAATTTTAACATTCGAATCAAATCCAAGCTTAACTACTTAAACGGATTTCCAATTTTTCTTAGTGAGCCATCAGTTTAAGATTCGATCGAATTCATGAATACGACATTACTGTTCGATCGAAATCAAAAATAGAATTGTTTTTATATTTGAACAGAATTCATGAATAAGACCAGCGATTTTAGGAATTACTGACATGCAATTTGGCAGCTAATAACTTAATTTAGGATACCTGTGTCAAAATTGAGATTAGGGGAGAAATTCTTAACTCGAATACCATAGCATTTATGTAATTATTAATATATTTTTTATTTATTTGAGGTCGTCCATCAAACTAGGCTACACTGCAATCAATCATATTATACTTTCGTGCCAAAAAGTTACATGTCATAGTGCAAACACTTTTAGATCGATAGTGAAACAAGGACCGATAATAATAAACGATTTTGTGTAAGAAAATATCGTAAATGGTATTCGCACTGTTTTGTTTGTGTTTAGGCAAACAGAACATGTTGGCCTAAATATCGAAGACGCCGGCGGGCCTCGGTTAATAGAATCTTATTATCTTAATATGTTGCTCCCCAGGGTCGATAGGACTTTCACGCCAAAATGTGCATTAACTATGCGCGCATTTTGTGGGGTTAGTAATTAGAAAAATTGTTTCCTGTGATTGTACAACTTCTGTTTCAATTAATCAAATATTTCACATATCAAGGCTCATTTGCGTGATTAAGACGAATCTTTTGAGCCTTTAATAATCAAAATTGGTCAAACAATTAGGGAGGGGGGCGGTAACAAACACACAAGAATACAATGGCCATGTGTCGGCGAGTGAAAAGACGGTGTGACGAGTGCCAGCTGTTGAAGAAAGTGAATTCATCCAAAATAATTACACACAATTGGAAAGTAAACTTGGCGGCCGGGAAGGGTAGAATTTTTGCGGCCACAAATTCTTCACACGAACCCCGAGCGACATAATTTAATATTCAAGGAATTGATAAGCCCGGCGGTTATCTAATGAAGCCCGGCTACTTCTTGGAGCCGTCGCGCCCTCCCCGGCCGAAAAGTGATTCAGCACTATTTTTTCAAAAAGTGGCACGCATGCACAGTTTGGAAAAGTGGTCAATTTATACATTTAATTAATGTGGTTTACACGAAGCTCACTCATGTAGAGTGCATGTGGGGAGTTGCTCCATTACTTGCGGATGATTAATTATCACATGGTGGCTTTATGTTTCGAGCATAAAAACATATTTCCCATTCGAGTATTACAGCAGTGCAGGACAGCGCTGTTTATATAAATGCGACCCCATGCTATTTACTTGCATGAAAATTATTCTTCCGAACGCCTCTGGCGCTGTTGCCTCTATTTATTATATTTTGTAGCTGGCACGCTCCGCGACATATCCACCTTTATGGTACATGTCATCATAGTCACGCGTATTCCATATTTCCTGATTTTTTTTCATAGTTAAGCTAGGAAAGCAAAGGTAGTCTTGGGCGGAATTATAAATAGCTTCCCAGTAAAGTAGTTGCATGTCGCAACCTCGGGATATAGCACTAATCACAAAAATGGGAATTTTCCTCTGAAATTAAATGTTCATTTTCCTTTAACACTTTATAAACACGGAGCTGCGCAATGAGCGTATTTCATACAAACGTATTTTAAATGGAAAAAGTAAAATATTGCTCGGATGTTGAAATATTTTTAGAGGGCAGGGGTGACAAATTGCTTCATGCATATGTCTACTGAGGTCTGATTAAGATCCTGCTTAGGGTCAACGTACGTCCCACAGCTTCTTTAGACTGATGTAATATTATAATGTTTAATTCAAACCTACTTTATCGTAAACGTTACTGATCGCCTTTTTATATTTAGAAACGAATTGAATGTCAAACCGTATCTACATACTCAATTACTAAAATTTTTATATTATAGTAATACCATCAGAGCATGTTACACGATCCCAAAAAAATTATTTTGATACTTAATAGTGCGTAAGCATGTATCGAAATAAATTCGACAATAATTCAGTTTTGTTATCTCTCTTTAAAATTTACATCGGTGCATTAACGCGGTTTTTACTACAATTTTATCATTTATGCACTATTAACACTGGAATATCAACAACCGTAGATATACATATGTTTCCAAAGTATGTTATTATCTGGCATGCTTTTATATACTCTGTTATGGACATTTAATGGTTAATAATTACTAAAACCTGACTACGGAAAAAAACAAGTTGAAAAGTATCAAACAAGAAAAAATATTTATGTGAAACCATAGCTTGAAATTCTCCTCTAGGCTTAGGGAACTTAGTGTTCTGAAAACTTATTTAAAAATTAGCCTTCTAATAGGAAATTTACTGACTTCAAAGTGTAATATGTATGTAATAACGTATTTATGTTAGTAGGCACATCATGACTTTTAGCCATATTGAATTTCTCATGACTGTGCTCCCTCCCATTATTATAAAATTCGTAATTAGTTACTTACATATATTATATACACCTATCAATCTCTTTTTCAGAATGAAAACCAAATTTAGAGCCTATCTTCTTAAACTTTGCCAAATTTAAAAGCAAAAATCATATTGAATATTTATAGTTTAAACTCCTGCACACTCAAAATCGAACTTCATGTGATTAAACATTATATAGAGAAAACAAAAGTATATTTTTAACTCTTAAAGTTTCTAATTTGAAAAAAACGATTTGTTTTATTTAAAACCTCTCTTTAATTATCCCCGGAGGTGTAAAATTAAACTTACCGAAAAGTTTTAATGTGTTTTTAGCACTTTTTTATATCTAAAAATTAATTATAATAATATCCAGTCTGGAATTTTCCACTCAATAGCTTATGACTCCTTGTATTCAAGTTCTTCACATCGATATTAGATTAAAATTTCCTTATAATTTGAAACTCTAAACATATGCCAGAAAAAAATTGTTTAAATGTTTATGTTCCGTTAAAATTTTGGAAGTACTATCCTTAATAGAAAAATGCATGCATTATTCCAATAATTTCATGTGTGGATAAATATTTTATAACCGCGATCTTAAACATTTAACTTGTGAATGCTAGACATAAAAATGAAATAAAGATGACGGAGCCGCACGAATCAATGAAAAAAGTGAATAGTAATAATAAAAAGTAAAAACAGAGAAATACAAACCAAAATGAAGAAACCATCATCGAAACACTGCAACAAAATAGAATCGAATAACGAAAAAAAGCCGAAACGAAGAAAACGAAACCAAAATAAAAAAAGATTTCTTGAATTTTTTGAAAAAGTTTATTTCCGCTTTCACATATTTTGTCTTAGATTTTTGAGTTTATGCGACAAAGACAATTCCGGCATAAACTGCATCTTCGTTATGTAAAAAATTGGTGTATATAATATAAAATTATTATATATGCTGTGATTGAATTTACAGAAATTTCTCCATCAGAAAATATGTATTTTGTGTCTAAAATGGTCAACTACAATAAAATTGCAAGATCGCTTCTGGATAACTAAGGTTCGCCTGAAGTCTGCTCGGCATATTTTGCTTCTTCATTACTTTTGCGCTTGCGCATTTCCTCTTTTTCATATTTCTATAAAATGTTCTTTATATAAAAACTCTAATAATTAATGATAATGAATTATAATAATAATAAGACTCAACAGTTTTAATTTCTTTATATCTCTCACGTATAAAAATGTCGCTCATAAATATGTAACTCTCAATTTAAGGGGCTTTTCCTCGTGTTCTCATATTTGACAGAAACCATTTAATATAAAAATTTTTATTGACTCTTGATGAATTGATTGTTTCTGTAAATAAAAGCTTTGTCTCAGTAGCCTAGCTTTAACTAAAGTAGAAAACTTAAGAGTACTCTTAAACGTACGTGTGTGTATTTCTTGGAAACTTAAAATTAGTATATTACAGGTGAATTTGTGTTTGATTTCTTAAACGAAAATGAACTCTCAAATGAGATATTGCAGGTTTTTGCTATCGCAGTTAAATTCTAAGTGACTACCTGAACTTGAGGAGGCGGTTTCAAAGTCTTGCAGGTTGCTGAAGTCCAGGTTGAGATCAGAGTTGAAGTCGTCAAAAATTGTGGAGGTGGCAGGGTCTGCAAGGCTGTTGAAGTTGAGATCACGGTCTTTGATGTGGGCGAGGCGGATCGTGTAACCGCCGTTTTGGTAAATGCTACTGCTATCCTTGAGGTCCGGAGTGCAGTCCCCGGTCATAGTGAATTCAGAAGTGTCGGCACAGCCATTTAAAATTCCGTTGCAGTCGGAATTGAGGTTATGAGTGTTGTGGTTCTGCAGAAAGTTTTGGATCGGAAACAACCTTTGCGTGTCTGTTCTACTGGCAGGATTCAAATTGGCATCGTTTACAATACTGAGTTTGTCGTCGACGTCGACGGTCGCGCCTCCGAAGAACGACTTTGTGTTGGTCACGTCTATCCGGATGTCCTCGGCGAACACCTTCGACTCGTTGTTGAACAGCTTCGAGGCAACACTCCTCGTGTTGCTGCCGGGACTCTCGCCACAGATGTTGAACAGGGCGTCCGACGAGATGAAGTTCTTGCTGGCCTCCTCGTCCCCGAACGCGTCGAAGTTGTTCGCGTCGAACATCTCGACGCTGTAGGAGACGTCGTTCTGGAGGAACTTGGTCACGTCCTCGGTGTCCAGGAGCGGGGAGTCGAAGATGGCCTCATTCGGGTCACCGGAAATGAGGGAGTTCTCCTCGAAGAACTTAGCACTTTCCGGGGAATTTGGTACAAGCATCGAGAATTGGGTCATCTGCTCGGCGCTGAGGGGCGTCGTCGAGCTGAGGGTCAGCCGGTTCCAGTGGGACTCCGCCGACTTGGGGTGCTCCTCGTTGTTGTTATTGTTGGTGTCGTTCTTCGGGGTTTGCTTAGTTGTAGAATTGTTGCGCTTAGTGCTGGCAGTGGTTTTCGCTTTCTTCACACTAGAGGTGCTGGAACTCTTGGTAGCTTTACCTTGCTTCTTCTTTGGACGGTATTTGTAGCCAGGGTACTCCTGGGAATGTAGCTTACGCAAGCGCTCCGCTTCAAGTACGTAGGGCTCCTTGTCCTCCTTCGGGAGGGCTTGCCACCTTGCACCCAGGGTTTTCGATATTTCAGCATTATGCAGATCCGGCGTCACCTCGCAGATTTTGCGACGTTCAATTTGACTCCACACCATAAATGCATTCATCGGCCTCTTAATATGACCGGGACTGTGCTTTTTCGTCTGAAAAAAAAAAAAAAAACAATTATTTATGACCGTATAATATAACATTATTCTACATTTTCAAATTAACAAATTTTACTATAATACGTAGGATGATGCTCTTTGCAATCTTGCGACAATTATTAATGTAACTTTCTTTTAATAACGTTAATCATATGAAAATTACCAAGCATAATTGTAGTTTTACAAATTTCTGGACACAAATTGTGTGCTAGAAATGTGTGAATGAAATGTGCAGCAGCTGCCTATTATTTTTATACTTATATTACGATAAATTTTAATTTTCTTAATTAATTTTCACTCTATTGCTAATTAATTTTACATTTGAAAAGATAAACCTTGAAAATTATCTTAAATACGAATTTCCAGAAAACGCCTTGAAATGTTAGCCATTTTATTTATGAGTTACTATATAAAGGACAAACACTTTTTAATAATGATAATAATAATAATAATCTTATATATAATGTTGAAATGTATAAAATTTATGCCTTTATAATTTATATACTTCGAAATATTTCAATTTCAACACCAGAAAATATAAACATCTTTGTTTTAAATTTACTATCAACTTAGGTGAGTAATTTATCATATTGATCCGATAAGCAAACAGATTGCTGCAATTTACTAATTCTTATTTTTTTACTATGTATTTTATTTGTTCAAAAATTGTGGAAATTTCGAAAAATAAAATGAAATTAGCGAGCTGCTGCTGCTGGCGTCGCGTCGGACGAGAATTCTTTTTATCAGAAATTGTTACAAGTATAGGAAGAGGCGAACAGCTAAATAAATTCTTATCGAAATGAGTCAGTTAGAAACGCTTATCTTAAGTTTCTGCTGGCACCCGACCTTGTGATTACCTCAATGAAATGTGGGATGTGGGCAATTTCAATGTAAACAGCAGGGAAATGAAGTTTATCGCTTGCCAGCTAGCAGTGTTTAACACCTGACAGACAAAGACTCGGGCGGAAGCATTCAATGAACATTTTTAAAGCTTAATATAAAAAGAGTAAAAACTGTTGATCAAACATAAGGAAAATGGTTTGCGTGCTCAGGAACACATAATTTATTAGTACAATTATTTTTTAAACCAATTCCCAATGCCACAAGGTATTATCAATTTTGTCGATTCCTAAATTACAATCGCAAAATATAACTTAAAATAGCACATTAATTGATCAAGTTGGTAGATTATTTCAACATTGAACTGAGTTGTTTCATCGGAAGCGTGTAACCCAATTCTGAAGTTGCAATTCCACCGAAAAGTTAAAAATATACTTTGATAACACCTTTTAAGGGTTATTTTAGTATAAAACGATTATCGATTTATCGATTCATAGGACAATAATAGCAATTGCAATAGTAAATATGTGAGATTTAATTAAGCATACTCTAAAACAAGTATGAATTGGAATTTTTGTGATAGATATAAATAGATTCATTTTAGTAACTTCCTTTAGAGAGACTGAAGCTAAACGAAAAGATGCAAACATAAAAGTTCATTAAAAATATTCGATCATTATTAAATAAAAGTAAACAAATTCTTTAACTCACTTCCGGTGACATCATTTAACTGCCCATAGCATGTATTAACATTCACCCCGTAACTGAACCAACCGAGATGCAATAAAATAAATTCACCCTATTGTTCGCAAAACCGCATGCCGGTAGCTATTTGTTTTATTCAATATATAATAATAAAGTAGAATATTTTGCATATTTATGATAATATAATTTTTTTTCTGAAATAAGAGATTACCAAGTGTAAGCTTTTTTTTTGTAATTATGAAAGGTGGTTAATTATTTAATAGGTACATACATAAATATCGATTGCATCGGTAGTGGTTTCAGTATTAATTAAATATTGAAGGAAGTGGAATCTTTTGAATTTTGGTTTTATGTTTCATTCAAATACGAGAAATTCATGTTATCTCATGTTTGTAACTTTCTTATAACCGACAAATTGTATAAGAACATTTAGCGAAAATATGTATGTATGCTAACTGTCCGAAGAGAAGCCATAGATAATTATGAAATGCTAATGTCCAATAGAGTCCATTGAATAGACGAACCGACAAAAAGACGAGAATTAAATCGGTGAAATCGTGGCCAGACTGAATCTTCATGGAACGTGCCATTATGAAAATCTGAATGATTCGCCTATGTCGACGATATTAAGGAAGCGATAAGTGAAATTAAAGTATTTTTATACGATGCACGTTTGCCTCCGCATGACACAAATACGAATAGATTGATAACGTCCACTCAAGCTCACCGGGTTTATTGACCGCGAGCGCGAGCTAATCGCGATCATCATTCGAAAGCAGTCAATTATTAAAGGCGCGAACTTAATCGATGCCGTCTCTGCAGACCTTTTTCTGAGAACTAGTTCAAATTATTGAATTTCGAAGCATTTGAGATAAGAGTCGGTTAAATCTGCCGCATGGACTTCTTGCCTCCTGGAAGCTGATTATTTTGACTGATATTAAAATCGGCGAGTAATAATGAGAGAGCCCCGGTGGCATCTACGCAGCAACTTTAATTGCAACTGAAGTGGGGCTCCGGAATTTAGCCGAAACCCCAATTTTTGAAATCGAGAGATTGATCGATCCGGGTTATTGACACCCACCGTAAATACAGCGAGGACGTTTCAGACATTTGGAAAGCGAACTTCCACCACATCCACAAAGTGTAATCAAGAATTTTTGGGGCGAAGGCACCAACACGAAACGTCCAATTTCAGGACCCGCCCTGTACGCCAGCCGGGCGGCAGCCCTTCCTGCCCTCCCGCACACAACAACAATTACTCGCAAAACTTTAAAGATTAATGAGAAATGTTTAGGAAAATTCAAATCTGTCTGTACTTATCGTGAAGGTCAGCCACCGGGCGGGCTTTGTGGAAGTTGATGGTTTATATAATTTCGATAAAATCGCCCAGACGGGACAGTTTATTGCGACTGGTTCTGTCTACGTGCGCGAATGGGACGTCTGCGAGGCGGAGGCCATTAACCGAAGGAAACAGGCTAAAGCAGCTGCTCCAGAGGTTCCCTGAATCATGGGAAAGGAAGAGAAAATTTATGTTCAGCACCTAAGTTCCCTACGATAGCCCGGTGTGGCTGGGTGCACTTGTGTGGGTAAGATTATGGGAAAAGTGATAGCCTGAATTCGGAGCATTCACTTTGCCACCCTTTAAAACTTCAACAATATAAATTACAATTTTATCTCAATTTCACCCTAAGCTTTGAGCGGCGACTTTCGGCATTACAAGCGAAAATTGAGATGTGTTTTCGAGCTTCAACTTCACGAGCCAGTCACTTAAATATCGCATCGTAACGCCTCCAACTTTAAGGTTCTTTCAAATGCTTTAAAATCTTCGTGATATGTTCTACAGAAGAACTTTGGATGAGTCCCCGAAAAGTTATTCGTCTTCTCGGAACATAAAATATTTAACGAGGTGAAGTTCACGTGGTGCTTCGCTAAAAAATTAAAATGATCCAGTTTTAGCTCCACGGAGAAACTCTAGACTTCAAGATAACAGGCAGTGTTACTTGGGGACGAATGAAGACAACTTCTTCATGATCCAAAACGAAATTAGATTTATTATAATGGAATCTTACGTCATTTTAAATGTTCATTTAGGCTAAATTTCGGAAACTCAAACTGTCAACGTTATAAAAGTAGTCAAAATTGCTAAAAAGGTTTGATATGGTTTTTCATAACATCTGTAAACAAAATTATAATCTACTTTATAATTCGAGGTTCATTTGAGTTTATGATATTTTTACTTATATTTAGAATTCAAAAACTGATAGTATACTTGAACTTCCAGCTGAATAATAACAATTTAATTTATGGTATATTAACTACTTACTGCAAAATCGATTAACTCAATTATAAATAATGTTGATTAAAATTTCGCAACTATAGATAAAATTTCATGAGGAGTAATTATTAAATTATGGTGTATGACTTGAGAAATCCCCTGATGGTGAAATTCTGCTTCTAGCCCTGCTCGAGGGCATTCCGTGAGTCAGCCCTCTTGAGACCTCGACCAAGGGAGTCCGAGATGCTGACGGAGCCAAGACATGATAGGTCCGAAACATCTTTCATCAACACTTCACTGGTCAGCCTTGCTGTTCTGGCGTTTCACATTCATTCAATTTACCCCCATTAATTTGCAGAAACCAATTTGCAAAACCTTTTGCACGAGCCACAATACGCTGACTTCTTGTAAGATTGGTCAATTAGTTCCAGTCACGATGTTATTGGTTTAGAATAACCAGCGGCCCGAATGCGGACGAGGGGATTCCCCCCTTTGGTACCTATACACGCGAAATCGAATAAATCCATGAAAAGGAAAAAGTCCAACGTTAAACGCTAAAATCCGCCAAATGCAATTTCAAAAATTGGAAATCGTTTACACGAGTGCGCGCAAGCTGAATGCAATTAGGCTGCGCTCGGTAAATTGCTTTAGTAGTTGGCAAATCCACTCGATCTTATGTTGCCTCAAGCGTGTACTTAGTCAGCGCCGGAGTGATTAGATTTAGTCGACTGTTTGCCAAGCTAAGCTGATCTATCTCTAAAGGTTAAGATTACTGCAATGTTGAAACTTGAATTTCCTAACCTTGAGCAGCTGTACAAGTTTGAGCTCAGCTCAAATTGGAGGCACGTATGAGTCTGATCGGGGCATTTATTCCGCCAGGTATTGTATTTCCCTGTTTACGATCGTAATCTGGGTACCAAGCAGCTACCAAGATTGAAACGTCTCAAAAAGTAGCCAGAAGGATGATGCTTGCGAAATGAGGTGATCGGCAGCGCTCACAATTTGTCGGAAGTAGAATCGATAATTTATGTTCTCGGCACAAACATTTTCCACCGATAAAGTGTCTCGATTTGCGCACCTTTCGACGGGAGTGTGATGGCAAACATTATTAACATAATTTTGGTCGTTACACCTGGAAATGGGAGCGCCGCTGAAGGGACCCCAAATAAAACCGTCCTTCATTACAGTGGATGCCGGCAAATGAGGCCTTGATAAAATAGAAGGTGAGGTGGAAGCCTCCCAGCACCGAGCTCATTGCGTCGCACTCAAAGTTGTTTAAGGTGGGTCTAATGGACTTTTAAGTTTTACGGATTTCTACGACATAAACCGCAGGTTTCTTCTTACTAGGTCATCGCACTGAGATTTTATTTTTGTGTAACGACTTAGGCTTCGTTAACATCTGACATTTATTCGCGGAGCTTCTAGTTTGCGGGGAAAATGTTAACTTATTTGTGATTGCCTCACATTAAATTTTGTACGAGCAGCGCATAAATTCTGAGATTTATGCAAGAGGATCCCAAAAAGTTAAAGCCGATTAAATTCTAAATAAACCGCAACAGCATCCCTGAATTTCTTTGTTAATTAAAGTCATATACTTTGGTTTATTGAAGAAATAATTTGGATCAAGGACAGAGGAATTAATCCGACATCAGCCGCGTTGAGCAAATAAAGGTGTCATTATTATCGATATTTTCGTAAATCAAAACGATGTATCTGTTACCTTTCACCACTTGGGTTTGTTGTTTCTTGGCACGAAATAATTGTAAAAATAGAATTTCTTAGAAGGTTTAAGAAAGTCGTAGAATCGTTCGAATAAATCAATTGAGACTTTAGGAAAAGTTTGCGCTGGACTTTTGAAAAGCAATTTAGGAAGTTTTTCTTTAATTCTCTCTCCAGATTAGAGTTTTTGTTGGTTAGCATATTTCTGAGGATCTACGTGTTTCTGCAGTGCCCATAATTTTGCTGTGAGGATTAAAAATGGATAAATATTATACGTAGGAGCTAAAACCTATTTTGATATATTTCTAAATATAAAATAGTGTAAACAAAATCGAAACCGTACAGAACAACTAAGTATCTAATATATATTACGAAATTTAAAAACAAATATTCAATAACCAATTTTCGCTGTGGGGTCGATAGACAGGTAGTTTCAATAGTACATATACGGACCATTGATTTTGGGTCTCTCTTTGGGTAATAAACAATAATAGACCATAAACAGCAGCCAAGATTTAACTTTTCATTTGTGCTCAATGCACTCAATTAACCGTCGACTACCTTATCGTAAAATTTTATTAATCGCAAACACCTCCACTTCTGCGAGCACCGCCGAATGGGGCCAGGCCACGGGAGGCTGCCTCCAGCTGTACCAAAAGTTATGTTAAATTTTATGAACAGTGATGTTAGGTCGTAAGTAAGACCCGTCCCGGTTTCAATGTCGATCGACTTGGCAGCGCTTCCGCACGTGCTAATCATAAACTTTTAATCGAGTTACAGTCGAGGTGAGCAAACGATGACAACATGATGCCGGTTACGGTCCCAACCGGCCCGGGGTCATTAAAACTCGCCCTCCGGTTAGTCGAAGTTTAATGTGCGCTCATAACTTCGACCGCGGCACGGCACGATACGGCACGGCACGCGGTGTCATTAAAGGCGACGAAACTGACCGGCACCGGACAGTGGATCCCAGTCGCGATTGTCAGCCGCGTGCATGTCAGCCGGACTTTAATCACCGGCCGAAACGAAACTGATTTGCCTCATAATAGGAGTAGGACGGCGATGACCCATATGTTCAAATGTTAATACAAAACTGCGCAATTCGTAAGCTTTCCTCGGTCCTCCGGCGGCGGCCGCGGTGCAGCCGAACTCAGTCTGCAGCGACGACATATTCATGAATTCTGTCTGGAACCGATGAGTAATGACACATTTGCATGCATGCGACATACTGACTCAACAGTTTTATAGCTGCTAAGGCAATCCCATGGCAGCCCGCGATAGAACCGCACACCACGACGGCCGCGAAATTTACTGCGAAAGATTAAAATTTAGCGACCCCAGACTTCGGTTGTAGCCGCGAAATCGGCTTTATCCAATTACCCCAATCAAAGTATGTTGCCCGGGAGAAAAAGTTCTCCAAAATGTTTAATTTAATTATGATGCGCCACCAACCGACGGACGACACCCTGAATACAGATGGCCAATCTTGTTGATGGCCAATAAATTTTCGGTAGAATTATCTTCTCGATGGGAAATTTTCTATATAAATTTTAATTTTGGCAAAGCGTCTTCCACCGCAAATGTCGTTTTACTAAAAGTAGAAAAGTGAGTTCTGCTTATTTGAAATCTGATACATTTGAAATTTTACGAAGTTTTCCATTTACGAAACTTTCTGAATGATGAAGGGAAGCAATTCTTCTCGATTATTCAACTATTATTTGTTTTCGGATTTAAAATATTAAGGATATTAATTATATGGCATTTTCATTTTTCTTCTACAGCAATACTGTGACCATAAAAGCAACTTCTTTTTTCAAAAAACTGGTTTCGAATACAAAATCAAAAAATTGTTAAGAGGATAGTTTCATAACTTTTAGAATGGATTATCAGATTCGAAAATAATTCAATTATACCAAACAAAAATTCACTTAATAAAATAGTAAAAGTTAACATAAAATAATGCTTTTTATTTTCATTGTAAAAAAACATTTTAAAAGTGACCTTAAAAAATCAATGTATCTCATAAACTTTCTTTAACCGTGTTCTAGATTATCTGCCATTTTTAAACATAAATGTGAAAAGTGATATTTTTCCTTTTTATATTCTGTCTTTTTAATATTTAAACTCGAAATTAAATAGCAAAAAATATAAGCAAAGTACATAAGTAGAAAGTCGATAGGGTTTTTTCATTGCGACTTTAAACAGCAATAGCACTTAATGGTTACGTTAAAAGTTAATTGCACAGACATCTCGAAAATTAGTTAAAGGAAAAGCAATTATAACGAGGAATCATTTGACACAGGTGTATGAATAATTTGAAACATTAATGAAAAACATAAAACTGTATTTATGCAGTGCTATAAATTACGAAATACAGATTCACAGAGCTTTACAGGTTTACGGCAATTTTATTACCTTCGCGAAAAGATCTTAGCACCAAGCGTTCAACAACCGCGCCGTGAACCCTTAACCCTTTTATCCATATATGACTCAAGATTTAACCAGCGTGGACAAATTGACGGACCATTACGATGGTATTGAGGTTAGACCGTAATGAGTACTTTTCAGTGTTCAAACTAAAGTGATTTGTCTAGCGCGATTTTCTCGGCAGTAAAGCAAGTGTTACTAACTTTACAAGATGTCTTTTTAAAATGGTAGCAGTTTGGTCTGGCGGTTGTGCAGACGTTTCACCTGTAAATCGTCTATAAGTCATCGCAACCGATATTTTTTGCACATCCATTAATGTCATTTTTATTAGGAAATCGCATGTCTACTTTTTGCGACAGTAACGTCTTTTCTCATGTGACAATGTAGTTCAAAATAAAAACGAAAGACAGAAAGCAGCATATCAGCTGACACAAGACTTCTGTTTGCTGATTTGTATCGCATTGGCTTTTTTCTTGTTCTGAATTTAAAATGTCCAAACTGGTTCTCTCTGTCACCCGCAGTTTTTCGTTTTTGTGAATCACAATTGAATAATGCAAAACATGCTGATGTTAACTTTTCAGATAATCGGACTACAAAAAATGACAGACTTTGTTTTAGATTTATTTCTTATAACTTCCAATAACAAATGTAATATTGCGTAACTGCTCAAAAAACTTGATTAAATCTTTTTGTACTATGTACTTTTGATTTATTCGTATAGTATAATAATTTTTTCTCGCACGCACAAAAACAGAGTCTATTTGTGATGCCAAATCCGACTATTCTTTTCTAAAATTGTATTTTCCATATTATGTATTCTATAAGTTCATAAGTGATAATTGTACATAGTAGAAATAAGTTTGTTTGATCAAGTTTATTTTAGAAACTATCAAATCGATTGTTCTTTGGCTTTTATCATTACAAGCAACTTAATTTTGCTATATATAGAAAGTAAAATTCTCCGCAATTAAACACAAGAAATAGTTCATTTTATGGAGCTGTTAATAAAGTTCATTATTTCATTATTCTAAGGCGGTTATACCATAAAACGTTGTTGGTAATATTTCTGAATAAAGTCGCAACTGGCTTACTCATACAAGTATTCAATTTAAACGATTTGCATATTTTTTAACGTACTTTCGCTATCAATTGCTGTGCAGAAAGCGTTCTGCACTAAAAGCAGACGTATTTTAAAAGCAAATTTATGTTCAATGATACGATTTACGTACGTTTAATTACAATTTCTTCATCAAAAGTTAACAAGTGTTTTTCCTCCTACTGATACAAATATTACAGATTCTTACGTCTACAAAACTGCCTTGGCCAGTTATGGACAAGACCACATTCAATATTTATTCAATAATGTGTCTTCAAGTTGCTGGTGAAAGCACGTAACGTAATTTTCTTAAAATAGTGGCGTATTTGCGTCAGTTAGTCTGCATGTCGAAGAAGTTATATTAGTAGCTTTTAACGATGATTTTTCGCACAAAATAGATAAAAATTCAAACAAATAAACAACACTTCTGAAAATTGATGACGTTATGTTTGAAAAAATATTAAAAAATTTCCTAAAAAAGGAAATTGCCCGCTCAATTCATGATTAACGAACGAAACCCAATTATAAATGACAATACGCTATACCTTGCAATTATTTAGTAATTTCATTGCGAGAGAACGCCGCTAATTTTTCCCATTTCAAGTTCACCACGGTTTTCGTGATGGAGGCATCGTCATGCATGCAAATTGTTTGTCACATTTATCTCAGTCGCATCAACGTCGCGACAATATTGGCCGCGGAGTGTGCTTGAATTACGTATTCATTCCTTGTGGCACGTTACATTAGGGTTATTAAAATTTTATTGAGGCATACTTCCTGTTCCAGAGGTGGGCCTCACACCTCCTTTTGACTGTTGACCACTGTTGGCACCAACTTACATCGGTTACACCAGTCAACAGTCAACAGCCAACAATCACAATCCGATGATTTCCCATGTTGGCTCTGGAGTCTACCGCCGCTCGCGCACGGATTGCACAATCACCGGGTAGTGCGCACCTAGCCTTAGTTCGGAGCTTGTAACGCCTCACGGACATGGATCGTTTGTTATGCTGTGAGGCCCGTACCTTAGCCGCGTCATGTCATGTCGAATTGAACTTGCCTCGGAGGTTATTGCTTCCTCCCCCCGGGCGTGTTATTAAATTTATGGATAACTTACAAAACAACTCTTGATTGCGGCTCCACGAGCATCAGTAGGTCAGAGCACAATTGGCGCTGCCTACTTCGGATTTGAATTTTGGATTTTGGATTTGGGCAGTGGCGATGCTGCTCACGCGGCCGCCGCCACACGATCGTAGAAATAGTAAAAGGCTGAGGCGCTCTGAGTACGATAGGCCAGAAACCGCACCCCGCTTGGAAAGCGGCCAATTTTTTAATAATTGAGGCGGAAGCTGCTCGGAATAATCGGCGCTGCTAACTATGAAAATTTATCTTCATCAACAGGTCGTATGTAGTTTTGGATACAAATTTCTTACAAACTTTTGAAAAACGCAAACATTAAAGCTGCTGCCAAAATATCGAACTAATTAAAAGCAGATATATCCCACAAGACCGACACGTGTTTAAGAAATATCTTGAATCAGTCTTAGTTTTCATTTTATCGTATTATCCATTCAACTTAATACGCCATGGCTAGTATATAAATAAAAAAATGTTTAAAAAGAAATGGTCCAACGATTTCCCAACATAAGCTCTTATCGATATTTTTCCTGGAAGTTTGTCTACGTAAAATGACAATGCTCTTCTAAAATGAAAAAAAAAATAAATAAATAAATAAAATCACGTCGTAAGGTACAAACGCTACCGTGTTAGATGTTTGCATAGTCTGAAGTTAAAATAAAAACAATTCTTATCAGGACTGTTATCGCTACCGCATATATCGCCAGGTCTGTAGGATTGTACACAGAAAAATAAAAGATCATGTTAAATCACACAATCCAGCGAAAGTACAAAGTGATACCGCCAAATGAACGTTGTTTGAACTTTTAAGGACGTCAAATACTATATAAAAATTAAAAAACAAAAATTTGTAAAATTCAAACTTTACAGAAAATGAATATTATACAAAATAAACATTAATTTTGTTCTTCTAAGATAATAATAAGATTACGAGTTCGATTACATTTTATTTATAGACATTTACAAATTTTATTATTATAAAACAAAAGAAAATTATTATATTTTTGAAAAAGTAGCAAATTCCTTCTGTATTTGCAAATCAAAAATATATATAATTTCACTACAAGTGTTTAAACTATCAGAGCTAACAAACCTACAAACTGGAAATTCCCACTGTTATAAAAATTGCAAGAACAATTATTATGGTATGCTATAAATGTGTTATCTGTTTGCGCTGCATGTTTTATTTGGAGCTTTATTTGATCATCTGCTTGTTGCTATAGAATAAAAATTTAAAATTGGAATTTATTCTATGAAATTGTTTGCAGGTATAACGAGTATGACGTTAAAATTAAAAACAAAAAAGCATTATCGAAAATTTATTGAAAAGTTAGACCTTTCCGAAATTAAGCTGTTGAATTAAAATTATTTTTTAAAACGCTACCACGTATAGCTGAAAATTTGCTGATTGAGATCATATTGACTCCAATATTGGTCAAGGCCAATGTTAGAGACTGCATAAGATGATTTCCTAATTATTAAGTGAAATAAGGCAAGCATATTCAGCAGTTGAATCATTAAAGCTCTGCTAGACACTAAGAAGTAAATAGATTGATTGGTTAAGCGAGAGGAGAAGGTCTTGCCCTTCTTTTCGTCTGGGGAATTAAAGCCAGAAATCGAAAACTTAATTAGCCCGAATGAAGACAAATCCGCGATTCGCGAGTGGTCTGCAGAAAAAAGGCGATTTCCTCATTAAAATTCGCTCGTCAGCGCTTCTCGCCAAGAGTGTGCGATCGGTGCAGTAAATTAATTGCAGCGAAATAAATTAGTATTTTCAATGACACGCTGGAGTGCATCCAAGAGCCGTCGCCGTCGCCGCCTGACGCGGAGCAGGAAGAGGCCGTGCACTGAGATATATTGGACAATTTTATTCTGCAAATAAAATTCAAACCGTGCACCAGTCGGCCATTTAATAAGGCAAAATCAAAACAGGAAAGAATCGCGAAAAGTAAAAATAAGAACGCAAATAAAGAATAAAACTTAGTTGCGAGTGGTGAGGGGGCATCGTGTGAATTTAAATCGTTTGCTCACGTACGAGGTGAGTATCGCGAAATCGCGAAATCGCGCGGCGGGGCGCACGGCGCATGCACACGTTTCCAACTAAATTCGAGGTCACCGCGAGACTTATACGGCTCAAGAAGGACAGCCAGAACCCAGCTGAAAATTTAAGTGCGAATAGAAATTACTTCCTTCTTTGAATACTTTTAAGCTGTGCAGCGAGGTAGGAAATTGGCCGGCTCTTGGTCAGAAGTTAATCTCCTCCTCCCGGGCTGAGACGTCGTCGATCCGACGTCTTGATCGCGCGGAATTAGTGTTGCACGGGCGGATTCGCACGTATGCGCGAAAGAGCAGGTAACCGAGTTCGCCTATCTGTAGAAGTGAAATTGTCAACTTTTTCTACTGCAGCTTACTACCTCGCCTAGAGCTTTTCCATGTTTCCCATATGTTTTCCATGTTGACTGGTTCTAATGAAAATTTATGGTCTAACAGGCTTCTCATACGCGAAGAAACAGACAGGTAAATTAGAATTGCAGAGTTCCCTGATAATTGCCATTTGGACCCTGTCACGTTGACTGATGTAATACTTACTATTGCTATAGTTGTTGCTCGTTGTTGCTGGTTGTCGCTTGGTTTCCTGTTCTTGAAACAGGCTTGCCCACGCTTATGGTTCGCGAAAATCTGCACGCTGACACATTTCTTAGGTGCAGCATTGTCATCTTATTGGCCACCGTGTCCAGCTATAGCAATTTATTTCGTAACAATATTTTTGCTACATAAATCATAAAAATATGGGGATAAATTTTATTCACTTGCGGTGTCGGCTCGCGACTTATCTCATGCAAAGCATCTTTTCGAAAGAAGAATAATCAGTCACAGATGCAATCTCAGTTAAATGAAGTTTACTTGCAATTAATTGGTTTTACTGCAGGTCAGGTTTTACTTTGGGAAAGTTTCCGCACAATTAGAGAATAATTGGGTTGTGCAAGCGCAGTGACACATTAGAAGGAGGAATTAAAATGAAATGAATAATTTTATAGTCTGTGAAAATATTGCAGCGGACTTAGCGCGAATCTGCAATTTAAGAACAATGGGAAACTGCTGTCTTGCGTGATTAATGGCTCTAGCGTGACGTCCTGTATTATGATAAAATCGGTTTTGTTGATATTTTGCATATTAACGAGACTGCTCTCAAAGTTTAGACTTCAACTTCAGAATTTTTATTTAGTTTTTATAGTTTTAATTACTATATTCTAGTATATTTTTTCGTGATATTTTTTAAAATTGAAATTTGTAGGATTTTCTTCAGAATTACGTCAAAACATCCGAATTTTCCTTTGATAATTTCATTCAATTTCACGGATAATTTACAATTTTATTACATAACAAATTTGCATACCTATGTGCCAACATCCACTTGGTAATTTGATGGTGCAGTGACTGATTTATTTCTGTAGAATTTCTAAATCTAATGCCATAGTAATGAATTCGCTATGTAATATGAATGCTTTCGGATTCGGCATGCCATTTCAATTTAGCAAAATTAATAACCTTTCAATTGTTAGTTTCTTGTATTTTATAAAGATCTTCGGATTGAGATTAGAACCCATAAGATATTACATTAATTTTAGAATTACTTTTAAAACTAGGAATTTTATTTTGAACTAAAGGATGCATTTCGATTCTAATTTCATATATTAATGCTAACATCAAACTAATTAAGGTAATAAAAATACTAGCCTTCAAATTATTCATGAAAAAATCGCGACAAACCTAATATGCACTAAAAGTGTTATCGGATAAATTTAATAATAAAATTAAAGCTGGGATTTAATCATCACCCACAGCAATCGCACTCTTTCACAATGTTTACAAAACAAATTCAGCTATTTCCAAAACTTTACGTGTAAATAATTTCGTTTTTGAGCAGCATTTAATCACAAAGTTTATCGCATTACTGGATTTTTGTGAAACTGAGTCTGCGTATCAGTTATTTCCGCAAAACTTTTATGTGAGAACAAAATAAAATTGCACAACTTCAACGTTTTTCAGATGTCCCAACATAAACAGGTCTTTCTCATAACATAAATCTTTTCAAAATACACCCAGATTTTTGGAACATGTATATGTTTTTGATTATTAATAAATTTTAAATTTTTTCATTTAAGAATACGCATAAGTATAAATACTATTTTGTAAACAGACTCCTATGACTTAAGGAAGATTATTTGTTTATAGCAAATATTCATTAAGTGAAATAAACAAACGATTTGCTAATTACGAACTTAGTTTGTTTCATTTATTAGATATCAATTTTCAAAAGCAACGTGGGCGTTGGTTCCAAGAGTGTTAAGGAAACCATAGAGAATATTTTTCTGTAGGTATGTTTATCAGTCATCTTTTTTTCTTTTTATTATATTTCACAATATTCTCGCTTAAAATAGTCGTCCGACCAGAATAAACAATAATGTTAATAAAATGAAATATGTTTTTCGTTCATTTCAGTCCATTCTGCGTTAATGCCAGTTTCTTATTTGCAAATAAAGTTTCATTCAGCTTATAAATAAGATTCGCCAATACAACTTTTTTAGCAACGTCTTGCAAACTAGTTTGGCATTATTAAGATGCCGTTTTTATGTTTGTCTATATAAACAGTTTTCTGTCTGCCCATAAAAGAAACGAAACACGACATGAAAAGAAGCTTGCTGCCAACTTGGGTCCCAAAAGAACACAAAGGTTTTCTGTATTGTGTCCTCTAGAATAGAGACGATTTTATTGTTTTGACTGATTTTTAACGGATCGGTTACGCAATTTCGGGTTACAACCGGAGAGTGATGCCACTGATACGCGTGGCTAGTCCTGCAAATCTTCGTAATTTGCACACCCAAAATTTTAACTCCGATACGTGGAGAAAAAATCAAAACTAACTACATTAATGACTTGCGCAAGCGGAGAACTTTCACTGATCACCGTAAAGATCTTTAACCTTTTCGGAGCAAAGTAGTTGAATTTGGCTCTTAAGAAGATTTAAAAATCAAATTTGAACGCAATAAGAGAAGGAAAAAATTTCCCGCTAAGTGCGAATTTACGTGCTACCGAATAAATTTGGATAACGATCTTCAGTGCTGTTGACCTTAGGCTCATCCCACACGGGTCATTGGCATGCATAACGACCGAGCATACCTTCTTTTA
The DNA here is from genome assembly GCA_959613345.1 of Tolmerus cingulatus. Classification (NCBI taxonomy): domain Eukaryota; kingdom Metazoa; phylum Arthropoda; class Insecta; order Diptera; family Asilidae; genus Tolmerus; species Tolmerus cingulatus. The sequence continues at coordinate 7,243,830 of OY390708.1, forward strand.
TATGGTGCTCTACGCTTAATTCGCCTACCTTCAAAATCGGCCTGCTAATGGCCTTTAATTACCCTCGAAAGCAAAATTTTGAAACCGTTTTAACAATTATCATGCGATGGTATACTTTTTCTTATCTCGGATCACATATGCATACAACAAAACAAAAAACATAGCCTCCGGCCGACATATTTTTCGGGTGGGCCCCTCCGCGCCCCCCTCGCTCCGCTTTTCTACCAATTAAGACTTCCCTCGGGATGACCGCTCCAGGCCGCCAGTCGGGATAGTTTAATTAAACGTTTTAGATTGATCATATCTGCACATTTTACAGCCCCTGCTTTATTTTGTAGAACAATTCAGCCGGCCCAATTTGCATAATATCTGTGGGACCACTCAAATTCGTCTAAACATTTAAATGAGCCGAGACGCTGAACGCGCTCACCGTTTCGTATAAGAGGCCTGAAAAACACGAAATTTGTCACGATAAGTGAAATTAACATAAAGAGACTGTGCCATAAGCCTATTAATTTTAATGCACCAGACCTTGTGTACTTCCGAGCAAAATAATAAGGGTTTTAGACCTTGGGTATTTTTTGAGTTATCATCTACAGTAAGAGTTATTACTACTATTATTTTTTTTTTCTTTTATGTAATTAAAATTTGTTCTTTCTTCAGTTTGTTACCATTTGCCATTTCCTGTCGTAGAAGTTTGTTGTCCCTTTTGGACAAAATTTCTAAATGTTAAAATATTCAACAATTATTTTCTGCTGAATAAACATATTATAATATACTTAAACAAAAAACAGTATCTAGAGTTAGTTTAGAGTTTTAGACCAACTCCGAAAATATTTTAGACCAAATTTTCTCTATGTTTTTTTTTCTCGCAACATACACATCTATGTATATAATTATATGTAAATATGTACAAGAAATAAATTGAAAGTTCCTTTTAAATTTGGGAAATTTTAGAAGTAGAGATTTAGAGTAATAGTACCTAGCTATACTAACAAAAGAAAAGCGAAAATGTTTTAAGACATTTAATTTTGATTTCGAATTGAGCCATAAATCGTAAGTTAAAGTTACAGCCTTTTAAAAGTAAAGCATGGCAAACACCCGCAAAGTATCAAGTACCCATAAAGTTGAAATTTTAAAATGTAATAGTATAAGTTTTACTTTTACTACTATATAGCATGACCCCTTCAATTACCTTTTAGGTAATTATAATACACTTGAACTTTAGAATAGTCTTTTAATTTTATGGAACATCTTAAATTTGAAATTTTACCTTCAAGCAATGTCACCGTAGAAATACAACATTCTCAACCACTTTTTCTTTAAAATTTAGACCAAAATTACCTAAATTACGTGTACTGATTAAAATCTTGGGCTAGAAAGCAAACCTTTTCCCTGTTTTCATGTGTCGCTAGTTGCGTTCAGTGTTATGTAATACATTCGGTCTTGTTCTCATGCATGACTATCATGTTCGCCTATCAGAAATTTTTATTAGAACGAATTATCGGGATAATCAATTCCTGCGACCCGCGTATTTATCAACCCTCGTCGAAAATCCCCCATTTTCACCGGCACAAAATACTCGGCGAGTAAAAAGGTTCGCAGTTCATTGTATTCATGAGGAAATTCCGAAAATACCTTACCGGGGAGTTCCGAGATGGAGCGATAGTAACAGAGGGTTTGCTATACGCTAAAAACTATATGAAAATTATAAGAGCATAAATATGGATGTGTATGTGCAAGCGTTTATCAAGCTGTTGAGTAAAAACGTGTTCCAGGAACACACTCTCTTTCGCAAAAAGGGTCACTTTTGTAGGTGGAGGCTGTTGCTTCTCGAATTACCCGCAATAGAGAACTCCTATAAAGCAAAGAGAACAAAAGCAGACCATGGCTAAAAGAAAAAAGTGCTTATAAACACTTTGATTGTCGTAATTAACCGTGGACACGCAACGCAGTAGCGTCGATGGAACAAAGGTGGCTCTATGCCGCACTGGAATTCTATGAAAAATAATTCCTAGAAGGAATTATTGCAAGGGAACGCAGCAGCGCCGAGAAAAACCCTCGGTGGCTTTGATGTGAACTTGCATTTTGCTCGCCGGTAATTCCGCTGCAGTGGTGAGTAGGACAGCCACTTTCAAAGGAATGTACTTTTAAATATTTAACCCTCTTCATAATGAAGCAACCAAGGATCGATGACATGTGCACTATTAACACGCTCGATTAACAAATGCTAGTAACATAACCTTTATTTAACCTCTAAGGAACTTGACAAACCCCTAAACATTCTACTATTTTTATTAAATTCTAGCGTGGAAATTTACAAAATATACCTGAAATATGCCAAGACACAAAAAAATTTATCTTTTACACAGAAAACTAGAAAAGTCAACCAGTTTCTTACAAATAAAAAAAACGTAGTTATAACATCTTAAATAGTGCAGATTTAGCCACACCTCACATTCAACAAATTTTGTTTAATTTACAAAATGAGATCAGGTTTTCTTCACGGTATTTTTTGCTTTAAGCTAACATTTAACTTTTATTTTTGATAAATGAAGAAACTACTATGAACTAACATGTAATTTGTTTTCTTATCGAAATAAATGGTTTGAACGGCTGTGCGTGTTTATTTTGCGAGTGTAGTTAAATTCGATGCACAACTAAGCGTTTTTAAAATGAGTAAGAGGGAAATCACATTTGGCGGTTCGGAAAATCAATTTTCTTTTTATTTCATAAATCGTCAGCAAAACATTTCAAGAATATATCAGCAAAGTTTTAAGAAGGAAATTCGAATTCTTTGCAATAATATTCGCACTAAAGATTGGTTTCTGTTCAAAATAGAATTTTTGTACAAAGCTTCTAAAGTAATATAACTTTTTATAGTTTGCAATTACATATTACTGATAATAGTAATTATAAGACGAAAAAAGTAAGCTTATTTTCAACATACATATTTTTTGTTACCATTATACTCGAAACATTTAAGCTTAAAAACTTCATAAGCTGCCCGGAGAGTTAACAAGTTTGTTTTTTGTAACCGAAAAATCGTCTCACCAATCAGGAATAAGTGATCTCTCACGTGCAGGTAATCCAGGTAGTTACCGGAAAATGAGCAAAAAGCGAAATTCTTGTCAAAAATAAATTTGCATAATGAGATTATGGTGTCACTTCCTCCTAGCAACATTTTTTACGCTATTACCGACCGAACCCGAGCAGAATTTGGCGCGACTCAGACGCGATCACCCGCTGATGGCAGAGGTCCAGGTGATCTTGTTGCCTGGTGCAGCTCACCTGAACTCGCGCCTTTCCGCAGGTAGGGGCACTGTTTAGCGATTGCAAAACCAGCGGCTAATTGAGGGTGACTGGGCTAAGCCAGTGATTTCTTCGGTTATTCCATATTCCTACTGCCTTTTGCCAGGGCCTTGGAGGTTTCACGATCTCACTATTTTTCTTTAGACCGGTGCAAGACGAAGAAGCAGACTAGAGGCTGTCGTCTTAGGCCTCTTTCTTGGGCCTCTTTCTGGGGTCTGGCGAGGCTCGGAGCCGGCCTCAAAATCGGCGCTTTAGATGTTACCAACATTAGCGCGGAACGGCTGACTGACATATGCCCGTCGAAGGAGCCGCGGGGCGAGGTCAGCTGAAATAGGAGAGGCCCAGAACAAACACACTTACGGTCGGCCCAGACTCCGGCCGCTAATGGTGCGATTGCTGATTACTGCTTGATGGAGTGATGAAGATGACGTCTATTGCCTTCCGCGAAATCGTTACGGTTTGCTGGGCACACTCTTGGAACTGGAAGGTCATGGTGGGGTCGCATTTTAATGTTGAGGTTTTCCTTTTATACTTTTTATAAATATATATTTTTTTTTCGAAACCAACAGCCGAAATTGTGATAATTTCTGTAGAGGCAATTTAAAAATGAGTTGGAAAATTCAAATTAATTAGATTTTTTGCTAATTAGACTTGCCATCACTGATATGGAAATTCGGACAATTACTCGTGCTGCGACTAATGAACTTTTATTGCTTTTAAGGTGCTCAGAACCCACTGGCACGTACGACATGAACACAGTAATTGAAAATTGTACGCTACCACTTTTTAATACAAAAGGAAAATCTCTAAGAATACCACGTCCACAGAATTTCAGTAAATTCAGTAATTGATTTAATATAGGATAATGTCGTTTTGTGTAAAAACCATTACAAATTCTTAGTTCATTTTAACGATATTTTATACTAAGGAACGCAAAGAATAATATGTATCGCTAAATAAATTACAATACGAACGTTGAAAAATATGCATATGTATTACTTACATTAAAAGCAAGATTTAAATGTTACCTCAATTTTCCGTAAGATGACATTTTAAAAATGGTCTTAGGTTTAACACAAAAATTATTTTACCTGAAACAAAAAGAAGATTATGTTATTATGTTATTTATACCATGTTATAATTTATTGAAAACTCAGCAATGTAAGTGATAAAATTTCTCTTTGATAAGTTAAATTTATGTACCGATATTATTTCCTTCCTCCATACATAAGCACTATATAATCAAACTCAGTGTGTTTACTTGTAACAACTCAAGTCAAGTTAAATTCTCTTAAATTGTATAGGTACAGATTTGTCCAGGTAATCTGTTCGAATGAAGCATGACCGTAAAAATCTAAGGCTATTATGCTATCCGGCTTTTTCTTCGGTGCACAGTTGACTCAGCAATTTTTATGGGTTTCCATATTTGTATCGAACGAATTACACCCAAGGTGGAGGCAGGCAACATACGAGCGTCTAATTCACTTACCAAACCTCATATAATTTTTTAAAAAATTAGAAGGGAAGGCACTCCCATAAAGCCGCTCGTTTTGACGAAAAGGTCACTCAGATTGATTTCAGGCTTCCGTTTGGGCATAGTGGCGCGAACGAAGAGGGCCGCTGGGATATTTGTTCCTCAGGGAATTTAATCCGGGCAGGACAATTCGCTGGCCCAATCCCGCAAGGACCACGAATTTACAGAGAATAATGGTCCCGAGAATTTGATATCCTCACAAAACGGAGCGTGTACAATGGTTGTATTGGGGCAAGTATATTCGGCGGAGCCTCGGATTACCTGACGACACGGGCGTGAATATCCGCGGCATATCTTCTTTTGATGGATTGAAAAGAAAGATTGTCGGGGCGAAGGAGGACACGCCGCAGCTGCACAAACAAAACTGTCTTAATAATGTTTCGCAGCGCATTACTTTCGGGTACTTTCGGGCAAATGCAATCTCAGACAAGGTCGCTGAATTTTCCGTGGATAAATGACCTTCACGAGGTGTGAAATTGTTATCAACAACAGAAAACAGATAATTTCCGATGGCTAAGAATATCTCTGTTTAAAATATCAGCGCTGATTAGATCACCTGACCGGAAAAAGACTTGCACGGACATGCCGCGAACGAGCTTTTCTGATCGTTGTTATTCCCACGACTGGTGATATATTGAGGAGTCATACGGTTATTTTTGCATCATTATGTGGTAACCGCGAAACATGCCTTTCTAACTCGATTTCTTCCAAGACGGAGCTGAATCGACGCTATCAGCTTACAATAATAAACATCCAGGGCCACGGATCATTCTGATTCGAGCTGATCGGTGGAATTAGTGACCCTAATCTACATTTCAGTCGAAAAGACAATAAACGATCAAAGATAAAATGCAGTCAGTGTGCAAACTATTTTGCCCCAATTACCAGCTTTTGATTTTTGTTTTTAAAATTAAACAAAAATAAATAAATAAATAAATAAAACTTTAAGCAAAAGTGAAGTGTGGACACGGCGATAAGATAAGAAAATGGTGTCCACTTGTCTGGAAGGCTTTGTATTTTGTGAAGTATGACATGAGTCAGCTGGTGTCAATTGAATTTATTTTACTTAGATAAGATGAAAACGTAACCCAAATGTGTAAATAATGGCTTTCTTGCCTTATTTTGCGAAATATTTTATTAGGAAAAAAATAAAATATTTGTTATTTCGAGGACATATTAAATATGCGACTTAGGTACATTACTCTGAGCTGCGCAATGGAAAAATACAAGCAATGAAAGGAAATTGAAATTCCTAATTTTGCACAACTTTAGTCACAGATAGGAAAACGTAAACACTGGTGAAGCATTACTTTGTTGCAAATTGCATCACCTTAATAGCATCATGGTTAATTGTGGCATTTATTGAAATGATGTATGTTAAAATGCGCCAACTGCTTGTACTTTCTTGTACTGCGTAACGATAAGATTGCGATATTGATTATTCGGACAAAGACGTTTACAAACTAGTGATTCAGAACAACAAAAGTTATTTAAGAAAAAAAACTATACCAACTTCGTTCCATACACATTTGTTAAAAAAGTTGACATGATCACCTACAGTTCAAACCTTATATTCGAAACCTCAAAACAAATACGGAGGGTGTCAGCAATTAAAAGTAAATCATAAAATTTTTTGTAGAACGTGTAAACAGCGCATTTCCCATAAAAATAAAATGTATAATAAAAAGGTCATCGTAAACAATGTTCAAAAGCGTGCCTATTTGCTACTTGGTAAAATGCATCCCTTGTCCTGGTTTCAGTTGCTTACTCGAGTAGTTTCATAATCCTGACCTTTCTGGTAGGATAATCGTCCTTCCAAGAAAATGTTTGGCTTACAATTGGTTGAATTTTTTTCTCTTTAGTTGAACCGGAGACCTAGTTTTCTTGTTCATTGTCAACATAACTTAAATTTTTTTAGACGCATGATTAGTTTATTTTAAGATTCGTTATTCTTTCGGTTTTATTCAAAATGTCTGTAGCTCAATAAATAGGAATGCGTTTAAAAGTGAAATTTGTAACCATTTGAGCAAACACAATATGACCCTAATTGATAAAGATCTCTATAAATAAGAAATAGTTTAAATCGCAATTTTTGTACAAAGTCGCAATTTTGCAGAACTCACATTTCGGGACAAAATAAGAGATTTGATATATTATACTTAAATCAAGATATTCTTTTTTTAACACTTGACATTGACATCACTCAAGTTAAGAACTTTACTCCCTCCAATAACAAATAACAGCAAACATCAATAATTGAATGATTTATTTTATGCAACTCGACGTTATCATCGTTGACATCCTTAAATGACTTTGAGGAAAAGTAAATAAAAACCCCCGCAAAGTAAGAATAAAATAAATAAATTTGGAATGGTTTACATTAGCTCATATCGCAACAGCAGTTCCATGACTTCGACTCGGCGGAGCAGGTTAATGCCAGTGCAACCACTTCATAGAACGATTACGTAAAAATTCAATGCATTTTATAATGCAGTAAAGTTGCTGCAATGCACAATTCCTAATTGCACAATGTTGTACAATATCGAAAAATGCAGTTTAATTGACTCATCCCAATCATAGACCAGAAATTGTCGCTATCTTCGAGGTTTGACACTTTTAACACAAAGTGATAAAGTCCGAAAAATTTCTGAAGACGTGAAGAGCTGCTCGAGTTTTATCTGCAACTGATAAAAACCAATTGAAATTTGTTTGAGGGCACTCAGCGATTTAATTCTCTGTACAAATATCAATTAAACGATTACAGCAATAAAATCAGTCAGACAATTTGGCGACTTCCACTCCAGTTGCTTTTTATAGAGACCTACGTACAAGCTGATCTCGCCGCTTCGTCTAAACCTGTTTGAAATCGTGTAATGCAGCTTTGCGGTGGCAACAAAAAGAAAATTGCGCCGATTGAACATTATTGAAAATAATTGCTTTGTCATTCGCGGATTACTACTTACTGTCTTATGTCTCAGCTGAGCCAGCTTTTCACCAGACGTTCTAAGCGTGATTTTTAACATACTTTTTTGCCCCCCGACAAATCTGATCGGCAAAGATCAATAAAATTTACTTGGAAAAATGGAAAACTTTTCTTAATGATTGCATATATTTTTCTGAGAATGTTTTTTATTCGCATAATCCGTGTTTTCGGATAGGATCAATTTAATTTGGAGTGATTCAATCCCAATTAGAAGGTCACATTACGATAAATATTATATTCGAAAACCAATAAGCCATACTGATCTCTAGCAATTATCTCGAACCATTGTGCGGTCTGGCTTTTATCTTGCGACAATTACCGAGTGAATATTCTGAAATTTGATCCTACTTTGATAAAGATTTTATGGCTTCTTATTTCGAGATATTAATACAAATACACCCAGTCATAAGCTGACTAGACTGAAGAAATCGAGCTGCTCTGCTTTCATGCGAGATAATAATTGTAAACAAAATCGGTTTTAATTTTGCTATCATTGCGCTTTTTGTTTTTTTTATGTTTTAAGTGTTTTTCAAAGTATATGTTTATGCTTGAAAAATAAGAGTAATGTTCAATATAAGGCTCTTTTAATGGCGCTTTTGGAATAACGAATTATTATTTATAACAATTTAAGAAAACAGAACATTTCTCGATAAGCAAACGATTTGTATTTCTTTAATTTGAATATTTTTAAATAATTTTTATTTAATATCTGGTGTCAATTACGCACCGATGGTAAGGCCATGTCACAGGTGAGGTTCAAGAATTATTTCATAAAATAACAATTTTTTAGTATATCTTTAAAACGATTTTGATGGCCAAAATGGTGTTTTGCGGGAACACACACTAAAGTTAAAATAAAATATTAAGACGTTGATCAAATTTTATAGACTCGTTCATGACTCTATATATGTATATTGTAGAAAACCAACAAATTACAAACTTTAAACCAAACGATAAATTACCTTGTCAAGGTGCAACAAAATCCAGAAAAGAATTACTTTCAAAATAGTACTACATATATGATTTAGTGTTCTTAGCAACAATATTTAAATTTGCTTTTTTACGCCAAGCAGCAAGGGTCATGAACACGCTAATTTAATACGAAATTAGAAACAAGACAAATGGCACATAGAATGAAGTGGTCAACTTAAATTTCAAAAGCTTATTTAAGTGGCCACTTTAAAATGCTTTCTTTATGCCATGGTAATTACAGCCTCGCGATTATGTCTAAGCAAACTATTAGTGCCTCTCAACAAAGTTTGCTTTTTGCAAGCAGACTTCAATGTTACGAATATCCTTGAAATGCATAATTTAAGTTTATAACTTCAATAAGGAGACAAGTACACTAGAAATATGTTTACAAGAGATTATACAAAGTGTACACGAAGTTCAAGTTAGGATATTATGGAAGATAACTCAATAAACAAATATTGCCCCAGCTCAACCAGCATAAAATTACTTCGTTCAGATTACAAATTAAAAGATTTATCTTGAATACCTACGTAATTGCTACATGAATAGAGTTAACGATTTTTGGGATATTGTTAATGTGGTTGTAGAGGTCGAACGTTAGTAAAAAATTTAATTATTTCAACATAATTTTATTAAGTTGCGGCACAGAGATCTGTATCGAAAAATGGGTATACACATTTGGATTTGAAATGTTCATTTTGGCCCAAATATTAAAGTGTCAGTTACAAAATGTAACAAAAGAGTTACAAAAGTGGACTAAGCTAAGCAAATCAATGCAATTATCATTGTTTTCGGTAATCACACACACGAGTCACTTAGAAAATGAAATCGTATCGCATTGAATTAAAAAGCACAAACACAGAAGTGTTAACCTCGGATCATTATCTATCCCACACTGTGTAATTACCCAAAGCGATACTTTAGCATTTGCAAGAAAACCTCAAACGATGTCTTCAGCGAACGCACAAGAGGAAAAAAATAAAAGCACTTTGTCAGGGTCAAGTTGGAGTGAAACTTGTTTTAACTATGACGAATTGTTGCACGACTTAGCCGCGGTAAAATAAATCATAGTAAAAAATAAGGTAGAGAGACCCGCGCCGCTGCGATCTGCAGTGCTTCCTCTATAGATATAATATATTTTTTTTTTGATTTTTCTAATTTTTTTCGAGTACGGGTCTTGTTGATCGACGATGCTTCAGGACTCGCGTTTTGGGCCGGTAACGAGCCACCGAGCTATTTCCTATCCAGGTAGGTTATCTATGTAAAGAAGAATGAGCTAATTCGCTTTTTGTCCATCCGCCTCCGGCGGAGCGTTCGAGTTGACGCAAGGCCACTCGAAAACTAGAAATAATAATTAAAATGCTATGAAGCTCGTTTTAGCTCGCCGCAGAACACCTACCTAATTATTCCCATTGTTGCTGCGGTGCCAAAGAAGCGCGTGGAGCTTCGCAAGGAGACGCTAAGACGCTGAGACGTTGAGACGTTGAGATGCTGAGACGCTCAGACGCTGAGACGCTAAATAAACAGAAACCCAGTCCCAGGGCGATCGTCGTTTCAGCGGCGAAACCTTTCGAATGGAAAAACTCAAGTGTGTGTCCATTTGTACGGGCACACTGCATTCAATTTATGACCTCAAATAAAAAATATACATACATTGGTCGGAGGTACCCCACCCATGCGTGCGGCTTTTTCACATTTCAATCGCGAGCTCGGAGCCTCACTGGAACAGCGCAGCATTTTCCAAGATACTTCTTGGCCGATTACAATCGCACTAGTGTTTACTCTACGCCAAAAGGGTTGAGAACAGAAAATTCGTTCGTTTTCTTCTTATTTCGCTTTCTATTACGAAGAATAAACTAAAACCGTCTTGTTTTTTCTGCTCAGCGGAGGCTGCCTTCGAATGAGGGGCCCCATCAGATGAAATTTTTCCCATTACGGAGCCTCCGATCATTTAGACTGTGTTTAGACAATTTAGAAGACCAACTTCAAAAATAACAGCCAAAAAGAAAAACGAACTAATTATACCAAACATGGGACGTTGCAGGGAATTGTTTACACAAGTACTATCACACATGTTTCCAGTGTCTCGGAAGTATTGAAATTTTAAAAAAATTTTCATTACTACATACATTAAAAAATATTATAATCATTAGTTAAAACAACTACTATTTATGTATACATAGGTATTATAAAACGCAAAAGAACATATCAGAAGTAGGCCAAACAGCTATTACGTAAGACAGTTGTTCATTTGAATTGTTCTTAATATAAAAATATGATAACAAAATATTTGCGGTTAAATTCATGCAATAAATATTCTCAGCTTTTGTGAAATTTATCCGTAATAATGGTTCGAAATACATACATATGTGTTTCCGTATCCCAAAATCATGTTCTGAAAAAAGTTTGCATTGTTTAATAATAATAAATCATTCATAACAATTCTTTCGACCCTCCACATAACTAGAAAAAATAAAACAGTATCAAAACTTTTATCCCCTAAAAGAAATCCAATACTCCGAATAACTAAGTACCCTTTCTGAAAGTTGTTCTATATACGCGACGATTAGCCAAGACACTAATTTGCCTACAACATTAGCGCTGATAGTGTGTCTTGGCTTATTATGCCCAATTCAAAACGAACATTAGAGTAGGGCCCGATTTGTCGTCATAAACTCCACTATCATTAATTTCCCATATATCCAACATGTTTGCTTGGGCGAACGCTAATTCCTAATTAGCTATTCACATAATGTGTTCCTGTCCTTATATCATATAAAGGCGAGCATAAAGGCTAATAAATTGTTTGATATATCGTACCACTCAGCACACTCCTGTGGCGCCGCATTTTAACTACATTTCTCACAAGTAAGTCCCTAAATTTCCTGGTCACATAATTGTCACCATTCAGCGATTTATTGTACTTCTATTAGGTATCAGCAGCTTAATCAGATTTACGAAATGAATATCTCGTTGAATGTCTGACAAATGAACGCGTTTTGTGAAAAGTCGGCCTTTTAAGAATGAATTTCAAATTGCACGCAACGGGGACTCTTTGTCCGTACCATCGTAACGTCCGCCGAAGCAGCAGCATGCAATCAGAGTAATTCTACATCTTAATTATTTCTGAAAATTGGAGAAGGGGTAATAAAAAGACGTAGGAAGGCTCGGAAAGCCCATCGAAAGGGTTATAAAGTTGGAGAGAATTACGCCCGAATGGGAGCATCCCACAATTCCATTTTCCGCTTGGGGGCAGCTTAATGGGCTGCTCCAGCTAATAAACGGGCATTATTAAAATTTCAATGATAGCAGGCGGGTAGTAACGCTGCAATCGCCATGTTTACGGCAGGAGGTAAGTAACAAGTTAAAAATAAATGCCCGCCAGCGAAAGATCGGAAACATAATGGCAACGTAATCCGATTTCATGTTGCAGTACAGTACGCATATTTTGTGATTTTTTCGTTCTCTGAAAGGGTCATACTTTTTCCATACAGTACGTACTAATTCGAAAATCAATGAAATCTTCCATCATATCATCATCATGTTTTTTAATAAGCGTGGGGTTGAAAAGTGATAGAGCTATATTTTGGCTGAATATGCAACTGTATCCTGGTAAGATTTGTCATGGTATGCTCAAACGTTAATTGGACTCTATTTATGTATTATATTTCGTGAGTCTTCGAGAAAGGTCACTGAAAATTCCGTAGACTAATATAATGGGTAGCAAAACCCAAAAACAGAACAAAACAGCGCCACCTTAATTATGCAAAAACCCAGTAAAAGTTGGTAACTTATTGGAAGAAAGGGCCTGAACCTATTACGCAAGTAATCTTCGCTGGGACCTCTTAACGCGAGTGAGTGGGCACGGCGGGCTTAAATGCGCGTGAATTAAGTGCCCGCAGAGACGTTTTACTTCTTTTGCACCATATCCAGGTGAGTTTCCACTAACTATGGAAATTAAAAGAAGTAGAGTGTGTAGCACGTAGAACAATTCACCATGAAATGTCTGATTCTTATCAAAGTTGAAACTTTTATGGGCAGCTATTTTCGGCCCGGGGTATGGTGATCTTGATTCCGGGGCAACCGGTGATTTTATTCTTTTATTCTTATTTTTATTTTTTCCTTTCCTCCACTTAAAATTTATGGAGAACAAAATGCTCCCAAACGGCGGAATACATTAAAATATTAAAAGTCCAAACATAGGCCCGAATTAAGGCTCGGTTGCATGCGCACCGGATTAGAATTTTATATACATTACAAGTACTATACTACCGCACCGGTGTGGCCTGCACCGCACGAACCACTTACTCGGTTAGCATGCAATTTGTTTTAATTTTCCCAACAAATTTTAGTGTACCCCATTTTTTTTTTTAATATATGTATGTTGGGTTTATGCCACAGACGCACAGTGTCAAGTTGATAATTAAAGCCGGGCACACACCACATAAAATTATACACTAACTCTGGAGTGTCCGCTGCCGTTTTACTTCATCCATGAAGCGATATGACGTGGGAATATTGTACTTTTGAAGCATATTAAAAGGGACGAAAGAGGGCATTTTATGCGTAGAGAGGTCCGGCGATTATGCTCGAAACGGTGAGACGGAGAGGTAATGCAAACCAGCAGAAAACGTTAACCAGCAAAGTCATGGACTAATAGTAGTAATAAAAAGAACAGCATCGCTTTTGGCTCCAGACCGTATTATTTCGGAATTACACAGTCCGCGGCGGCATTAAATCAGCTCTCGCGGTTTAGGAGAAAATGGAACAGTCTCGGCTGGGCGGTGGTTTTACATCAGCTCATACGGACGTAATGCGTTTCCATTGTACTACCTCAATTTGAAAAAGATAAGCGCGACCGCAGCGCCTCATGGTCATTCAGATGGTACGAGGCATCCTCCCGCTTTTCTTACAATTTCTTCTTGGCCTTTTTATTAGCTTCTCAGCACTTTTGCGTTAATGAATAACCGCCAGAAAAAGAAAATTTGATCGTCTTTCAGATTTCATGATATCGACTGGGTTTCGAAATGCATGTTGCCAATTAATGTAATAAAGTTTCCATACCTAATTTCAAAATAATGCTAGCACATTCACCTAATTTAGAGCATGGTATAAACTTTCACTACATACACATATGTATACCTAAAAATACATATATGAACCCTTAATACAATTTTCTTTGGACTTCGTCACACTTGCACAATTTTAGTTCAATTAAAATTTACTTCCACCGTTCACTAAAAATTCATCCAAGTCTTTAAAATAGGAGGAAAGGAGTACACAAACAAAATTTTCGAAAATTTTTCGTTGTGTTTACCATGGAAATTCAAAACACTTAAAAAATCACAGTTCATATTTACTTTGACCTACATATGTATTAGAATATCTACTTATAGTACAAGTTATACATTCCTCAGAGATAAGAAATACATATCTAACCTAATTGGTTTTGATTAAATTTAACTTATTTGATTTTAATTATATCTAGACCCAAACCTAATTGGACCAATTGACATAAATATACGAATAAAAATAAAAGATAAAGGATCCAACCTATGATGTTTTTACAATTCGTATTTCCTTACAGCAATTATACTTTATTAACAAGAAAACTGACCTTTAAATTTTCAGACAAGTAACCAATTCTTTAAAAGGAAACATAAAATTTGAAAAGAATTTAATAACAAATGAAAATGAAAAATGCCTGTATAGACTAGCCCACATAAATTTATTTCATGTTAAATTGTCTAGCAGTGCTTAAAACCCCTGTTCTCTTTTGCTACATACTCACGGGAAATGAAAATAAACCAAGACAAAATACCTCCGCGAATATGAAAAATTCTCTTTTAAATGACAAAAAAGTGTAACCCCGCTTTCCTATCTGCACTTATCCCGGAAACTCGCTAGTTTTTATGCATCCATTCACTTTTCCGAAAGGGGCTTCATGACTCTTGTTGAAATTTCGACAGACGAAATACGAAAATTGAAATCAACAAAGAGCCCATTTACCCGCATACAGATGAAACGAAGAGTGCTTAAATGGAAATGCAAACAGTCCCCAACCAATTTTGTTTTTCTTCCATTTTTTTTCTGTTAATTCAAAATGTTCGGGGTCCTTTTTATCAAACAATAATTTTTGTGCACCATTTCGTTTTTATAAATAAGGAAATTTGTCGAGTATGTGCACTTGAAAGCGTTATACGCGCATTAAGCCGACCTGAGTAGTGCTTGTCCCCGGCACATAAGTCGGACGCACACAGACGTCTTATCCTGAATAATGGTGCACTGTTGATGCATGCACGATGATCCTTTAGAAAATGTGAAGGGTAGATACGGGAAAAAAATCCTCATTTTTTCGCTGCGAGTACCCACTCTGAGCCGGGCTGAAAGCAGTGCAAGTGACAACAATGGAATCATTTCATATTTTTCAGCTTTAATCAGCATTCACCGAGTATACTCACTTTAAATTGCAAATATGCACCTATCCTTTTTTACATATCCTTCAAAATTGCAGTCAAATCTTTTGTGACTCGATGGAGGGCGGTATATATTGAATTTTTTGAACAAATTAACCCCCACATGGAATGCATGGCTTTCAAGTATTGAATTTTCCACACATTTAGGGCGTGTCCCCAATAAAAAAGGACCTTTCATTTCCTAGCTCAGCAGGATTTGCGACTACCTGAATCCTGCGGGAGATTTTTCCTTTTTTTATTTTTTTAAATCCCAAAGAAGACCGGGGATTACAAACCAATTTGTTTGCTTTTATTTTACTATGGTTCAAAATTCAAGGATAACGAGGGAACTGTTGATATAATACATCTAGTTATAGAAACATAATCCTAAATATCCCTTCAATATAATTGATTTCTAAGAAGATATACCATAAAGGTATTTTTGCCCCCGGTTTCTAGTGAACTGAATAAAATTTCGCTATATATATTAAGAAAGTCACTTATAACCGTACATATCCATTTCTTTTTTTCTATTTTATTGCTTTAAAGTTTTGCTTTACAAAATTTCCAAACAAGTGTTGGGATACAAAAAGATTTATTTCAGTTATTATTACCATCATCCGGGTTAGCACAAACTTTACATAAAAATCACCATCGAAACTAATGCAGAAAAATAGATGCAACAATGAGTAGGTATATAAAATTTAAAAAGTTTCGAAACTAATCGATGATAAGTTTTCAAAAGTATAGATACTTTCATTCATTATTTTACTTAAATCTATAAATATTGTTTTAAATTTAATTATTTTTATCCGTACTCTTAGTTTTTAAATATTATATAAGCAAAGCAAATAAGTAATCAAACCAGTATGTTGCGTTTTAACACATTATTTTTATACCATCCAAATAATAATAATTTTGAAAAAATTTCTTTATATATGAACAAACAAAAACTTTAAGAGTTCCATCCTTTTCCTTTTTGGGCACTTACGAAACATCTCCCCCGCTTTTCAGCAACTTCCAAACATATATTCAAATATTTACTGTCCTTGTGTTATTTAATAAAACCCAAAGGAGCTGAAAATGTAACCTAAACCAATAAAGGATATGGTGCCATTTGTGAGACTGCTTCACGAGCATATCATCCTAAACAATCAAGCATAATATAAAACCTTGCACATGCGGGCGATTAAGAAATATATGCGTCTTATGCGCTAGCCACACGGGTGGTGAGCTCCTTCTAACCGAGCATTCGAGGAAAGATGTGAGACGTCTTTCATTTCCATTTATCTGTTTATCTTATCTTTTGATCCATGTACTCGAACAGAAAACTATATGTGGACCAGCAGCATACATATGTATGTCAGAAACGCCAAGTGCAAACAGAGCTGGTAGCATAAATGCAATCGCGGTAGCCTACACTGTTTCTATGGCACTGGTGCACGCCGCTGTTACGAAACTCACGTGTACAATCATCTGCTTGTGGCCAATGATGCGAGGAGTAGCATATATTTTTTAAAAAACATAATAAAAAGACAGTGAATGCTTTCATAATTAAAATTCAGCACATGATTTTCTGGTTTTCGACTCAAATCTGGGCCTTAGCCGCGCTGACTATGATCTAGTCGAGTGTGCACTTCGTCGGCGTGCAGTTGGCCTTAGAATAAATAGCTGCCGGACTGGTTTTGTGGTCGCCAGCCTGATCCCAGAATGTAAACACCACGCACACACCTCAAAAACTGGTAATGACCAAACCGAGAGTACGTACAAAATTTATGTTTTAAGATGAAAATGAAATCACAACCCGGGGGAAGAGACTGTGCCGTGCGCGGTGGAGCCACCAAAAGCAAGCCAGCTCTCATGCTCCGCTCCTGGGGCTTGTTGTGCTATGTTTATGCTCCATGTACCGGAGCATATTTCAGCTTGACCCAGCAAAACCAGTTTCGATCACCACCTCATCAGTTCTTTTTTAGTCGACATCATTTCAACGGCACCAGGTATAACGCCGTCGTCAATCTTCGAAAACTGGTTTGAGCACAAATCAGCTGCGAAAAATCAGTTAACACCCACTTCCTATGATTTAGATGGAAAATTTATGCAAAATTTATACGCAAACGTGTGTTTATATGCATTGATTTGTGGTTGATAATGAGCAGCTGGCTACCTACTGTATAACTGTGTTTTAGACATCGCGGATTGTTATCGCAACTTCTACAGAAAACTTATTATTAAGGTAACATCATTTTGATACTCTTTTTGGCTCAGACCATAACCTTCTTTTCCTACCATAACTTCAGAAATTTAAATTAATGCTAGAAATAATCTCCTCGCCTTAGAAAGACACCTTTCCAAAAATACTTATCGAATATATTTATAAATAAAATCTGATTAAAATTATGTATCTATAGTATATACAATGTATATTACTAAAGTCACAATTTTGCAACGAAATTATTTAATATAACGCATTTATTTTTACTATACCAACCACATTAAAAATCCCACAAAAACGTATTATGTCGGTTAGATTAAATCTGCGTGAAACAGACCCCTGCTACGTTTTTGTGAATCGTGTAACAAAGAAAAATCATCCCTCCGATCTCGTAAGAATTTCATCCATTATTCTTATTCCAGTAACTGGTAACGTACATAGAGGAAGTCCCTCTTTTTTTGACTCCAGGGGTCGATGGATATCTCAATTTACTCAACTTACTGCAGGTTTTTATTATATATCGTAATGTACTATATACAAATGAAATCTACTTTCCATTACAATATTCGCAATAAAAACCTTCGCTCTCAGAAAAAGCTATGATTCCCTCAAAGATTTGATAGTGTGAATCACGTACTTCACTCACTTCTTCACAACAAGGTAAAAGACAGACTTTCACTTTAGTAATAGTTCTGTGAATTTTATAAGTAGTTTCTTATTTCGAATCAGAATCGCTGACTCTTTGGAAAATTCTTTATCATCAATTATGGGACTACTGCAAGGTTCTCGGACCGCTTTTATTTTCTCTCGATTTTCTTCGCCCCGTCTTGAGCCCTGCACATAGTTTTCCTCGTGCTGATGAAGTGCAATTATATTTAAGTCATTCTCCAAGAGTGGCTGAGGTCTGTGCTGCAAAATTAATGATGACCTTGGCAGAAGCAGAGTATGGTCCGAACAGCGGCAGCTGTTACTTAATCCTTCAAAATCCCAATGTATCAAATTTCATACCAGTTCATCAGTGACTAATGATGACTTGCTTGTGGTTACTTTTAATAGTACTGCATTGCCATATGTTGGCGAGGTTAGTGGTTAGGGGGTTAAAAGATGAATGGTTCGGTAACATTTTGTAACCACGCATAACATTTAATTGGTTATCTGAGATAAGGCAACGACACAAATAAGTTTAAACTAAAGAACATTTTTCG
This sequence comes from Tolmerus cingulatus, assembly GCA_959613345.1. Classification (NCBI taxonomy): domain Eukaryota; kingdom Metazoa; phylum Arthropoda; class Insecta; order Diptera; family Asilidae; genus Tolmerus; species Tolmerus cingulatus. The sequence goes on from OY390708.1 coordinate 7,262,503, forward strand.
ATTCACTTTCGTCTTCATAGTTAGTAATTTTTCATACTTGCTTTCTAAATTGAAGTCCTTACCAGCTGCATTATCTTAATTTAAAGCGAAAATGCGTGTTTGCCAGCCGATCTATGATAGATAAAAAATGCGAGTAGTGAAAGTTTGATGAAGCATCAATGCGCGTTTCAATTAAACGACCACTGCAATTTTTTCTTAGTATAAAATTAATAGTCGCTTCCAATTCTTTCAAAAGTATGGAAAAGGTTAAATTTAGAGTGTTTTTATTTTCTTACGTATACTCTCTTCTCGGTGCGCAAACAAATAATGCATATTTAATGAATCTTTTAATTACCTGGTTGGGAAAACATTTTCGTAACAACATTGAAATACTCTTGTAAAGCAGCAATAGGTAATAAATAAAAAATTCTTTACCACTTACACGCAAGCCAAGTTTAAAGGAAATCCAAATTACGAACCTGAAAAGACAAAAATAAAGTGTTTAAGGATACATGAGACACGAACAGATAGCATAATGAAAGGCTTAAATCAAAAATTCAACGAAGGAATTACGAGGTCACGTCGAGCAAGTAAACCTATAAGAACGAAATCACGTTCCTCAAAACTATTTAGACTTTAAAATAATAATTTGTATGTAAATCCACCGCCTCTACAAATATTTGTCGCATATTCGCGCAGCAAAAATCACGCAAACAACAATTACGCACTCAGTCAAAAACATGAGAGTTATGCATGCAAAACAAGCCACTTTCGGGAAATTTTATTTTTGGGTTTGCTTACTTTTATCACACGAAAGGTAGTTTTCTCCGGACGCATTCCGATAACGTTCGCATTTGGCGAATTAGGAGAACGAAAAATAAAAAATTGCGCCAAATGCTGCACGTTATCGCAAAGAAACGCACGATATCAGAGACAAGTAGGTGCCCGAATTCGGGGAACAATCGTGCGTAAATAGCAGCGCTCCGCGGAGACAACCTCCCCGCGTCTTAATTTATTTACTTATTTATTTCTTCGGGGTCTTTTTCTTGTACTATTTTTCCTCGATTTCGATTCACTTCCTCATGCAAATTGAGCAGCTGTAGTAGGAGGAGGAGTGTAAAGGTTGCAGCCACAATGAGTACACACTCTAAAATGGCTCCTTGTGTTGGTTTTCAATTAACTCGTTGGATAAAATAAAATAATTGCCTTACTGGAAAGAGACTCGAAATGAACAGCGACTTTGAGTGAAGGGGCTCCGCGCACCGCTGGAATTCATCGAAAATTAATGAATTTCACTTGTAGCATTTGTCGAAAACAGAAAACAGAACACGAGAACAAGTGGGGTAAAAACTAATGGAAAAATGTTAATTCTGTTGACAGAGCCTCCGTCCTCTGCAATTAAATGAGAGGGATTGATTTCATGAAAAATAGAACCACCTGTTCCCACCGACGAATACCTGTAGAGTGCGCAGACGCCCGTAAAACCTTTTCTGAAAAGACCTCGGATTCTTCCAACAATAGGCGCAAACAGAATGTATGCAAATATGGTTCAACATAATTAAGCAAGCCGCAACAGTCCTAAGATTGACACACATAAAATCCACACTTTCCTACAGCCATCCCTTAGTAAAGGTGAATTTAAAATGAATCGATTCATTTCCATATTTTTAATTTACATGAATCAATCAATACATAGCTTTAAAATTAGAAAATTATTTTTAAACAAAATTCCTTATAGCTCGAACGTATCGCAAATTTTTTACACCTTTCAAATTTTTATTGGATTTCTCCAATTCTACGAAACAGCAAGACATTTCTGCAGAAAAGATAAATAATTCAAAATATGGAAAATTATTTGTATACAAAAACCAATTGCACTCTTGTCAGGAAAATTGAAGAAAGACGATCGCGTAAATTTATGTTTTAGTTAATGTTTCCGAATTTCGTTTTTCTTTATTTTATCGTGCTTATACAACCTCTTTTCCAAATAAACGTTTATATATTGTACATATGCAGGTATATTATTGAAAATGTATTTCTCAAATATATAAAAACGTTAAAATACCACCTTTTTTAAAATTGATCAAAGTGTGCATTAGGCTGACGTGTGGAAAAGCTGGATGAATATTTGATAATTAATATTTAAATCGTTATGGAATCCCATAAGGAAATAAATCGCGCTCTTACGCACAAAAATCTGCAATTAAAGTCCTTAATTTCTAGAATGCAGAAAGAACTTCTGATTTTAAACAAGCAATTAATGGTAGAAGTCCACAAGCGAAATCAAATGATTGACAATATTTCAAGTATTTTAGTCCATTTAAACGCAAGAATCCACACCGGGAAACGGAGAAGTCCCCGGTTAAATCCAGCACCAGGTGAATTAGCGAACGTCGCCAATAAAATTAAAACACGCATTAAATATTGCGCCACAGATACAGGCGAAGAACAACAAAATTTGTCAATTTCTCGCGCTGCGTTGAAACCGAAATATTCATCAGGTGAGGGGAAGGACTATATTCAATTTACGGCTCTAACATTTTATATTGTATAGGGGAAAACAACGTGAAAAGCGTATCAAACGCAATAATCGCAGGGCCATCAACGCACAACAAAAGTACCTTTCCCAAAGCACCAAAAATTACAATTTATGAAGACAAGCCCCCGTCGAACAGCGAAAGCGTCGAACGTAACGTCGCAATTGAAGAAAGGACTCGCACAAAGGATTCTTTGAGATGTCGAACAATCGGAAGGACACGCGTGAGGGGGGAAAGAAAAATAATACCTGAATTACCTGGAGGAAGTAACCCCCTGAAAATGTGGCGAAACATTTTCATCTGAAGAAGCACAATGAAAGTTGTCGCCTAGGTTTTTTCTCCGTTTTTTGTTATGTGAAAGCAGTTTGTTGTTAGCAATTACATTTCTGCCCGACTTAATTTATTTAGGCATTTGATCCAAGGGTCTCGTGAAGCGAGAGCGAAGGATCTAAATTTAGACTTTTCTTTGCCCGAAATAAAGGAAAGGCGATCCCTCACCTGACTAAAAATTTTAGGGCATCACAATTACAGGAATTTTTTCATAAAAACAAACTTGTATGCTTTTCATGAGGGTTACTGCTTTATTATGGTTGATTTTTCAAGTATTTAAGCCCCGTATAAAATGCGTTTCACTTATGAAAACTTGCGGGTTTGTTGGAAGGTAGGGTGAGCATTTCTTAACATTTAATCAAAGAATAGGTTTTGGCAAATCAATACATTGTAATATATGAAGTCGTAAGAGGGTATTTTCTAAAAATTCTTTTGGGGGCCGTTTTTATACAAAGTAATTAAATAGAATCGTATTTTGCATAAAAATGTTGTCACACTTAATTCAAGAACGTATTTAATGTATGTTACTGGTCAAAACCAATTTAAGGATAACATAGTCTTTCTTAAACGAAATACTTACAGTGAATTATTAAATAAGATAGTAAATACCTCCTTGGCAGTAATTCTCTCTGCACCATCGACTGAAAATCATAACAGGAGAATTTGGATAAATTAATTGCTCACAATTTGTTGGGACGTCTCTACATTTAGATGAATATAATTGTTACATAACCTTCAAAAATAGCCCTAAAACATATGCATATTTATACACAATTTTGTCAATAAATAAATCAAAATTGAGATTTCCTTTTAGTATTTTCCTTTCTTGAATACGTCGCAAAATAAATGTTCATATTATATAAAAGTTACCTCTTTAAGCTTTCATAAATAGCGCTTAAGTGCTCTAACTTAATAATTGAGTATGTAAAAACATACCAACATACTTATTCTTATTTATGAGGTAATAAACACTTCAAACAAGCATTCAACAAAGAGCAACGTACTCCTTTATTTATTAAAAAAACCATTCAACTTCAGTTTCACGCCTTTAAATTATTGCTATAATGTTTTTCAACAGATTTATCGGAAAAAGCATCTGGCAAACATCCGGATTAAATTTAGTATCTAGGCGGGGTGACCAGGTCAGAATATGTCTATCATCAATGAATTGCCCAAGGTGAGATGTCTTATTTTTGTTATTTTTGTTATTTTTTTTTCACCTCCTATTAGCCGCAGGCAAATGTAGAAACACCGGCAAGGTGGCAAACCAACGACCTTTACAAACGTTGTTAATTAAACGTTTCACTGGAATATCCACTAACTAGAAAATTCACCAGAAACGTTTTTTCCTGTGGGTAATGTCGAAATGGCAAAACCATAAACCCAATTCAGTCAACAACCCCAAGATAAAATTGTTTTAGCAAACTAGGCGAGGTCGTTAATCTCTAGAGTACATCATCCATCTTTCGCTACGAAATTTACATTTCAAATAAAAAAGTGCAGTGTAACCAGGGGGTTCCAAAGTTACAAAACGATTAAGAAAAACTAACTAATATTAATGCGTTCCCTCAAATTTGGCGCGCGACTTCCAGCAAAGTGGTATTATTCACCTTTTTTGAAGCTGGTGACAGTGACGCACTGGTACCCGCAGAGAGGTGAACGACCCATGGAAATTTGTCATTTCTCTAAGTCAATGTCAAAAGTTCCGATGTTGGATTAGTAAACAGAGATCAGCCGGCGCGCGCACGAATGTGCCAGAATAATTCGCGAGCCGCCGCGGATCATCGTTATTAATACCGCCAAAGTGGTGTTACACTGCGATGGAAGATTGATTGCGCTCAGCAGCGGGGTATTTATTAATAGAGCGGCGTCATTTGCAGCGAGGGTATGCGTCTCTATGGTGCGCCGAGCATCGGAAAGGTCGTTGTAATTTGCATTAAGCTAACAAGGAAGTGCAATGTGAGCTTTATAATTATTTTGCAAATGTTTTCTCACGACCAAGCATTCCCGTCTGTCGCCAGTCGACTGGCTTGACTGACTCTGACGCACTTCCTAAAAATTCGACACTATATAAAACCTACATTTTGCTTCATTAAAAATTAAAACCGGTCAAACCAGGATTCAATATGAGAACAAACTATGGTATCAAAACATTGCTTTAAAACCTTATTGATTTAAATATAGTTAGCCGCTTTCTACAATAGAATGGTTAAAATTAGAAGCTTCATCATCTTAATTTAAAAAATATTGACGGAATATGCTAAATGGGCTTTCGAAAAAACCCTTAGATACAAATATTCATAAAACTTTCGTTAAATTTTTAATTTTTTGGTAAAGTTTATCGGTTAAGTAATAGATATTTTAGAAATCGCTGCCCATAGATATTTTTCTATTTTGCAGATTTAAATATGCATCCATTTATTTCGTAACTTCATTTTCATCAGTTTATTTTGTAAAGTAAATTTGCTACAAATTTTTAAATTGATTAGCAAAATAGAAAATCAAAAGACTATTTATTTCGACAGGAACTATAAAATATAAATGTTAAAGTCTAAATTCTAAACGTTAATTGGAAAACATTAGACGATGTAAATTATAAGACTACTCGAAAGGATTATCGAACTCTCGGTGGGTCTTGTTCAAAGTTCCTACCTAAATAGTTTCAAAATATTAATTTTCAAAGTTCTAAAAAAGAAAACGAGTTAGCATGAGAAAGGACTTTCGTACCATTACCTTTGTTCGAATATTATTTATTACTTGCAGTCCTCTAAGTACATAGATAAAAACTTTTAATTGCACCAATAATCGAAAAAACAAAAGCTTTTAAAAGACTGATTTATTAAATGGTTAATTCCCTGTTCACCTAATTGTTTTCATTTTCTTTCCGCAAAGTCGCCAAATATCATGATTTACTGAAGGGCTTTGCACTGGGCTCCCCCTTAATTGGTAAAATTGTGTTCTTTAAGGGGATTCTAAGAATAGACCCAAACTTCGAACCCTTCTGCGGCTACCCCCCAAAAACCTCGATGTGAAATATACTACACAATAAATTGTCGCTAAAAGCCTTCTGGTCGAAAGCGACGACCTCCCCAAAAACCGAAGCGATTTATGGCCTGTCTCTTTGCTCTGTATCTAATAATTATATTTTGGGCGAAAAGAAAAAGGTAAAACTTTCGGCCTTTTACGATACTGTCTCGCCTTATAGAGCTGTTTGTGCGTTTTTCTCGCTGTTTTGCTGCCCTATTCCGCCATTTTCGTCGCGTCAAGACCAAAATAATGCACGAACTTTCTCCGAAATGACGACTACGCTGACGCCAGATTTTATTAGGTCAGCGGCTTGAAGGTACCCCAGCAAAATTGACACAAAACTGACTGATGGCATGAGGTCCAATCATCTCAATCGAGGGAAGTCGACGCGTGCTGGGGTCTCAGAGTGGCAGCCCGGGGCTCCGCGTTTGCGGCTGAGGCCAGCTGCACAGCGACTTTTATACTTTCTCCTGGCTTTGTTTGTTTAATTTGTCCCAGAGGTCAGCTGTCCTAATTTAACGAGAATCGTCAGCATATGGCCATAATCAACTACTGCATGCAGCTACTGGTGCCATTTATGCAAAACGACCGCCACATGAATATTCACAGTATCACAATTTTGTCCCCTCAAAATCTTAGCTGTATGCCCGAAACGTTCGCATTAATTCAAGCCAATTTGTAAAATTTATGTGACTGCTGAACTATCGCCATAAAAGGCGGACGAAATGAATTTCATTTCAGTTCGACATCTACTTTTTGTCTTAACTTATTTATAAAGTTTGTCAGCCAATTACAGATTATTACTAGCATTCGAACATTTAAAGAAGAACAAGTCGATTTTGATTGTTTGCGCAAGGCAATTACATTAAAATGAAGATATAAAAGTCGTCCTGGATCCTGTTAGCCTCCGTAGATAATTTAGTAATGAAAAACAAGAAAATATGTATATCCATTACGAATACAGACAGGCGGAAACAATTACAAATTATTGACATAGAAAGCTATAAATTTGGTTAGTAACTAATTCGATTTTCAGACTATCATCAGCAGTATTACAAATTCTAGACTATTCAGTTTTGATGTGACTATGTCTTTTAAATCACACACCATTTCGAAAATAGGCAATTACTTTAAAATTATTTTCTTGCAGTATACCTCGTTTAGATTTAAAGTTTCAAAAGACCAAAGCCCATGGATAAATTTTCGACCTTTACAAGATTGATGGGATTTGATTATCAAAACATACATATTCATCACATACAAGTAAAACCAAAAGTTTTGTTTTCGTTTTTGGTTCCATCCAAAATCTCTACTATAGGAACATATCAACAAATTATTTAGGGAAATGAATTCCAATATAAGATTTTGAATGAGGACAAAAGTATATTTTTAACGATATTTTCTAATTTGACTAATTGCAATTTTGATAGAAAATGAAATGAAAAATCACCTCCATAGGACAGAGAAAAATAATTTAATTGTATTGACTGCCTTCCGTTTGTTTTCATCTAAATATTTACATAGTTCTGTTTCGAAAGAAACTGGCATAAATCAAAATTGGACGACATCTTCAGACGATGGATTTACGAAAGGAAAGAAAACAAACAGAAATTACAAATTCGGACATCAGAAGTCGTGGTGTGGTGAATACAAAAACCAGAGGCTGCCCTATGGGAACAATTTTGGGCCCGCATCGTCCCACTGGCAAGGGGCTGAAGAATCCATTAATGAGAAGCTAGGAGTTCCGCTGAAATATTTTGAGACGATTTCAAAGTTCGGCTCCATTAGACAGTGTTTTTTGGGAAATTTTTTATCTTAATTTTTTTGAGAGCACACGCTGTCACCCAGCAGACCATGTAAAAATGAAAAATTTTCAAACCTTGGCAAGTTCAAGGCCACTTGGAAAGAAAACTGACTTGAGGAGAGGAGCACAAAAAATAATTAACTCGGGAACAACAGGAGAGGCCAAATTGAGGTCTCCATTGATTTAAGAAATTTATTAATGGCATGTCATCATCATCACACATCTCATCGTGACCCGACAGAATTTCAGAGCCGTTGAGATCAACGTCCGGCGGGGCTCCGGCTCCGGCTCCGGCTCCTACAGTCTGCTCGGAATAATTCAAACAAAAAAGTAAAAAATTAAATTACAGGGCAGTGCTGTTGTAAAACTGGAGGAAAAGTCGTTCCTTTTCATTTCTCTACTTTAAATTCCGATTGAATGGGCCATTCTTCTTGCGCCGCGGAGATCCATCGACCCATGAAAAGGCGGTTGACGTAGGCCCATGCCCCGAAAGCGATTAGTCAGTCCTCGGTCCTAACTATTATTTTTCGGGGTTTTTACCTTTTTCCATACTTAAAGCAGTGCGCGCGTTTGCCGGAAATGCCTTTCTTTGCTAGTTTCCGATTTTTTTTCCTCGCGCTGTAGGTTTACCTGATTGTAAAAATTGAATCCCACTACACCTGAGGGAGGGACGGCTTACGATTACGACTCTGTCGGGTCCCGATTCCCGATTGCCGACTCCCGACTCCCGGCTCCCAGCATAAAATTTCTTCTTATTCGATCGCTTAATGGATTTCGTGTGTAGCTCGCATTGCGGACGCCAAATCTTGACTTTGGCGCTAATCTGAGCGTGAAACAAGATATTTGCGGCGATAGAATTGTAAATTTGGCGCTCGCCGCCAGTTGGATTTCGACTCTTTTTTACCCTCTTTATGCTTTTTTGGTTAAAATGTGGTCCAACGAATTTTGAACATTTCCGGGACCGGGAACCGATGCATTCGACGTACGAAACCCGGCGAGCGGAAGAGTCCCGGAGCATTAGAAATTCGACTGGGAAGTCCTACGTCACCCATAGCAATGAGCAGTCGTTCGTTTCGTACGTGCCCTCTTCCGCCCCAGCGCCGCAGAACCTCAAAATTGAAGGCATTCACCCGGTCTGTGGTATCAGGTTCTATCAACCACAAATTGCTCGTATTCAGTTCTGATTTTTGTTTAATTATGCTGCGCTTCAAAGAGCAAATTTACCTACTGTATGGTACAAATTCGAACGTATCTTTTCACTAACTACATATAGTGTAAAATTAAAATGTAAAACTCTACTATAGCAACATTAACTTTAGACTATTTCGTTTTAAAGTAGGTACCGGTCTGGAGATCTAAAAATGGCTCGGGTATTGAGTATTTGAGTACCTACTTCAAGTTGGAGTCTTGAATGCCTACTCGAATACTTGGAAAAAAATTATCCGAGTAATGGAATATTTGAGTGCACAATTAATTAAGTATTTGAGCCCTATGGTATTGACTGCTTTACTCCTAATTTCTAGGTATTTCGGATTATTTATAATACCCAGAGGGGTTCCTAAAGAAATGTTTTTTGTACCTATTGTGTAACCTTTACCCTAACTTGTACCTTTGAACTCGAGTACGCCATTATACAAATATTTCTTTTGAGAAATAAGATCTTGACCTATTTTGCTCGAACCCAATGAAATCGTTTTATAGGAACATCTTTAGTTTAAAATTTGTATGCACTTAACTGTGTAATATATAACTTCAGTATTCTATCAAACTAATTTAATTAATAAAAAAATATTCTGATATCCACAATGTGTTAAACTTGTATTTTATAAAATGTATTTACTTCAGCTAAATTCCTTAGACTGGTTATTCTTTTATGTCTTAACACTAATTATAGACTTTACATAAACTAGTAAGTGCACTTTCTAAAAAAAAAAAAAAAAAAAAAAAAACAATAGTACATACTAATATATTCATCTCAATTATATGCAGAATTTTACTGACGTCGTTTAAAGTACAGAACCGGTTGTGTTTGGTAACCACGATTAAAATATATTAAATAACTTGTGATTATTAGCACATATTTTGTTGTCTCAGTCTAAATTTTCTATTTTATATTCTATAACTTTGAAATGCTACAAAAATGTTATATAATCGTGTAACGCCTTGAAAGTTTCCAATCAATGTGATAAAATAATTTATATTTATTATACTTATTACTACGTAGTTGGATGAAAGTTCCGCCAAAAATTAAATTTTATGTGAGCCATACTGCAGTCTAAAACTTAATAAACGCAAACAAAAACAAAAGCCAATGTCTCGTAAAGAACAAGGAAACGTTTGTGGAGTAAACATCGTTCCTGCCCCACATAACAATCAGCAGGCGCAAACTTGTTTGCAATTAACTAAACACTGGAAATGTAAACGTGCGAAAATTTGGCATGCTTTTCTATCCCGGGGAATAGTGGAAAGTCGCGCTTTGAGCGGGACGCGGACCCGCCGCGCAACGACCTCTGCCCAGGCACGAGCGGGACGCGCTCAATGTTAGCCGAGCAGCTCCAAAGTGGAGCATCAGATACGATGCGACACTGCAACTCGCGCAATCTTTGTTTACCCTTGCAAATTGTTTACAGCTCTATCGCTTATTACGCACAGATCAAATCGACTTTGTCAACAGAGCGGATAGCACGCAGAACGCTTATTTTGAGTGCGGTGCGTCGTCGTTCAGCTTTTACGTCTGCGACACTATCTGCAGGAGGAACTTTCTCTGGCCGCGGCACAAGAACTTTTACCAAAGTCCAAAAACTGTTAACACCAAACCTACCAAGTCCGGTAAAATGACCGATACTATAATTCTTAAAGCTATAGGTTAAGATTTATACCTACATTTATTAAAACTCATAATTGCGACTTATTTAGATATCGTTTTCAATTTATCATTATCATTCCAATTTTGAAGATGCACTACATTAAAAGCGCGAAAAATGAGTGAAATTACATATTTGAGTGATGTTTGAGTGCTGGTAGGTTTAGTGTTAAAACACACACTCTAAATTCATTCTCACTAGAGTGCAGCGAATATGAACTAGAAATGTTTTCTAGATATGCAGTTTAAAATTTCCTTAAAAAAGCTAATCACTATATAGAATTCGTATATCCTAATTTAGCTTCTAAAATAACTAAGAACCAGTAGGGTTCATCAGAAAATCTTTGACCGACCATTTACTGAACTATCTAGCGTTAAATTCTGGTTGGTTTTATTAGAAATTGCGATACGCATAACTAATATTGCAGTAACTTTACGGGGTTCTAAGGAAATGTTTCTAAATCGAGCTCATGATTCAAATTATTATAGTCACAGATTTTAGTTCATTTATCTACAAAGTTAAAGAACGACTTATACACGTATGTGGATGAAGAAAACTAAAATCGCCAATCGCTACACTGCATCTGTAACAAAGATTCGACAACCATAAATCTTGCATTTAAAGAAAGCGAACTTGAAGTACAAACTATACATATACGAAATGAATTAATCATGCATGGAAAAGTTTCCTAGAATTTCAGAGGTGCATATACAACTACATAAATATGCTACTGTCTACAAATATTAGGTACCTACTAGAATTTAAGGTTATATACGAAGTTCCGTAAACACATACTGCAACTCAAAAAAAAGTGAATTTCACTAGTACTGCAGTTAGAAACTACTATATTATCAGAATTTTCGATAATGTGTTGGAGAATTTCAGTTTTAGAAAAATTTATTAGTGATGTCTACAACACCGTCCAAAGTGTCCTGCACGTAATGGCATGAATAATTTATCCCCCGCAAAGGAGGAATATTGAAAAATTAATTTGTGGCTGTCGAGAGCTCCTCAAAGGTTTCGAGTCGAACCGCAGCCTTATGAATAAGATAAGTGCCGGTGGCAAACGCAGTGAAGGGTCAATGTTGACCCGGTCGGACACCTTGCCAAAAGAGCGAATCGAACAGCATACAACAACGTGCCTCCAGAAAAAGAGTCCCAGCTCCAGGTCTAACCCGAAACGATCTGGAGCAGCTCCTCGGACAGACGTGCCCCAGCCCCTAATCCGCTCCACGTTTTAATACAGCGAAACAAGAAATCCGTGGAGCAACAATGTGCAACGTGAGGAAACCTGAAGAAGTTTTAATCCTTAAACATCATCTAGAAGGAGGGCATTGCTCTTGTTCTTTGAAGCGAGTTTGCATCCGTTCACGTCTGAATCGATAGCATCCCCTTGGCTCCAGTAGCTCACTGGTTTGTTTTCATTTTACTTCGGAAGCCCGACTGTTGCGAAGGCGACGGTCGACGGACGACGGACGAAGACGACGGCAGCCACCAACAAAAACCCAGCAGCCAGCAGCCAACAGCCAACAGCCAACAGCCGAGTGCAACAGAACGTATAAAAGTAAAAAATAAAAATAATAATAATAAGAAAAGAAACATCTACAGAAGTAAATAAGGAGCCCGGCATGAAAAGTCTCTGCCGGAGGAGCGCACACACAGCGCCACCGGAGCAGGAATACATACTTCTTTTTGTGGGTGGAAAAGCAAATCTGCGAGTTTTCCAGGGTTTCTTTCTACTCGCCTTAGCTCACTATCTTCACTCCGCCGAAGCCTCCAGCCGCCCGGAATTGATGAAACCCAGTTTCTTCCAGAGGAATTTTATTTGTGTATTCACAAAAGCTGCGACTGGAGCTGAAGGCTTTTCAGGGCTTAAGTCGCAGATTCCAGGGGGACTCTTCTACGCGAAGGGCCGCAGTCCCATCGGGCGACGGGACTCAGTTCTCCTCGACAGTTCTTCATATTTTCCTTGTCAATTTCGAGAAGGTTTGTTTTATGCTCCTGCTCTTCACTCCTTGCATACGGTGAAAATTTTGGGGATGAAATATAAATTTATGCACACTTTTTCATATTATGATAATATTCTATAGTAACAACCGCTAACCCCTTTTTTAAGATCAATAATGTATAAACTCGACGTTATCCCTCATGATATAAACCTACTTTAGATTACTCTTATTATCCCTTTAAGATGTACTTCTCATTAATTTATTTGTAAATCCTGGTTGAAAAGCCGGTCAAGTGCGAATTAATTCTTTTGAGGTTTTTACTATTACTGCTTCAAAAGATTTTGATACCGATACATAGACTTTCTAACTATACCATACTAGCCATACTATATAGCATACTTTCTGTTCACTCTCCATTCGTATTCGCACTTGTCTGTTTTACTTTACATCTATGTTAAGGCCAATATTTTATAGTAACTTCATCGAATGTATAGTATCATTACATGTGATTAAACTTATCCTATAAGCACTTACAAAAACATAACGTATTAGATATGAAACCGGAAAACATTAAAACGTGCAACTAAATATGTTGGAATTTCCACTTCGAATGAGCTAAAGAGCAATAGGATGGGTATGGAAAAATTACAACCCAAATTGATAAGCAAAATACCTGAAACTGCGTCTAAACAAAATAAAAATTAGTGGCAAATAAAAATTCTGAATGGGTTTAAAGCGTGTGGCATTTAATGCGCATAGTCGTCCGGTTTTCTTGGGTATTTAAAAACTGCGCAAAGAAATCTTTACGATGGACCGGAGCGTGTATGTTAGATTTAAAATTAAACTTCCTCAACAAACATGCGATGAGTAAAATATCTATTCAGGTAAATTAATTTGTAGGTAGTCCCAAGATGTGGAGTATTAAATCAAATTTTAGTGTGTAGAGAAGAACACGCAGAGTTCGTTACTGCGAAAAGAAACCCGTTCAACCCTTTTCTTGTACGAACACGCCACGTAAATTGACATCGTAAAAAATACGGAAAAATATTACCAAATCAAACAAAGTTCAGAGCGTATTCCAAACATGGATAGGCATTTATATTGAAGAGTAAAAAAAGAATAGAGCCTCCAAAGGTAGTTATTATGCACTCCATCGGAAATCGTAAAAACTCCGATTATTCTCCGCTTAAGGCGAGGACCGAGTCGGGCTCCTATCGATCAACCACCCACTGGCTTTCCTAATCTGCCTCGAAACTAACTATTTGAAGCCTCGAGATGCAAAACGATAATTTTTCACCAGAGAAGACTGACCACAGCCATCAGTCAATCTAGTTCTGGTCCAGGGTAAAAAATATGTCAATGACACGTTAAATTACTCTAATTTATGCTGAGTCACGCCCGACAGCACGAAAAAATCGCTCTGGCGACGGAGATTCTTGGCGCGAGAGGAAGAGGCTGTCCGGGTGCCCGGGAATCACAATTGAAGATTAAATGGAAAAGATTTTGTGAAGACGGCGCAGTCAAAACGCTCTGGCCGCTCGAGAAAAGAGTAGTTTTTCTTCAAAAAGTAACGACCGGGTCAAGGCGAACTCAAAAATGCCGGAGGGCATGGGTAGAAATTACCTGGCCGCGGCAGGACCGTCTTAAGATGTTTTGTTTATTGTTCCTCAGCTCCGCGGATGGTGCGGAGATTCGCGAATTTGAACCTTTTTTTCCTCTTCAAAAAACCGAGCGAATCCGCGAATTCTCCGTTTTTGAGGGGGACAGGGCGGGGCAGCGAGCACATGGCGAAATTGAGGCTTTCTTCCGTGACACTCTAAAAAAACAAGTGCGTCACTTTATCGTGCGAGCCGCACTGCCGCACTTTTCTAATCGCCAGAAAAGTAGCAAAAAACGACGCAGAAAGCGCGCGGTCTCGCTAAAAACACGAGTTCAAAAATTTATTAGCTGCGTTGTTCGCGAAGACGACTCTCAAGACGTTTCTGGTGTCGACGTGCTCGTTAAGAGCGCCAGCCCGCCGCCGCTGAGTCCGCCCGGATCACGATTCGCACATCTTGAACGAAATCGCGGAGCTAAGAAGCCGCGAGTCGGTGAACTCTCAAAATTTTTCTATTTTTGATAACTTTTATGGCTTACGGGGCAAATTGATTCAGAGTTTTCGCATCTCACACCTCGGCCAAATTGCCACTCTTCATCCGCGAGAATTGGGCGAATTGAAGAATTGCCGCAAACAACCTGTGGGTGGATGTCGAAATTTTGGCAATTTTCTCCTCTTTTCCGTATTTTTGTTACTTTTCTATTTTACGCATTTACGAGCCCTCGTGCGTTTATGTTTCCAATAAACACCGTCCATCTTTAATCCACGTGCGTTTTATTTGCCCCAAAGGTGAGGCTGATGTTCCGAAACCGCCCACCAATTACTCAAGCAATTAAAACGCTCTGCCAAATTTTCGTATGTTTGCTTTTATAATCTCTGTAACTATTGAACTAACCGCTGTTTTTAAGTTACTTTTTTGTACGCGTCTTTATTTATGATAGAAACCTCGTTATAACAAACTCAAACAAATTTCTGGATTTCCTCAAAACAATCATTTATGACTAATAAATTTCGATGCGATTAGTCGATAAATAGAAATCATTTGACTATGCTCATAAAAATCTGATTTACCTACCTATTTAATCTTTGTAGTATACTTAATTAATAGGCTTATATGGTATCTTGATCTCTTAATATTGGGCATGTGAATCTCCATTCCATAACAAATACCTTTTCCTTTTATATTTATTACGTTCCGGTTTAAAGAACTCCTCCATAAAAAATCCTGTACTTATTTCATCTCCGCCCGCTGTTTTATTGTTTTTCATTTTTCTTGCCAGATTTTACCCTTGGTACCGCCTCGAGGATGGATTATGTGGTTACAACAATATAAATATCTCCTGGAAATTGCTGTTCTAAGGTCTCCTTGATTCTGAAATATTTCACTTACTTTTTTTCCAATTTTTTCTTAGTATTTTTAATAAAAAGTCGCTTCAAACAGTCAAAAAATTAAAAATATAATACAAGGGGAAATATTTTAAATTGATATTTTGTCAAGCTCAAGAAAGCGAACAGGGGGCTTTAGGGATCGAAGTCCAACACGGTCTGTCCTCTAAAAAAGTAATTATTTATTACTTCTAGCGATTGCACAACTTAAGTTGTAAGTGACTGTAATTTCTTCAGTGTGCAGCCACTTCACTTCAAAACAAAAATATTCTCAGGAGGTATCACGGCGCGATAAATTTAAACCGCAAATCCCCCGGAGTGCTCTAATTGAGATTTACACTGACACCGGGTAAATCTCCCGGAATAAGAAGAAATAAATCGATTAGGGGCATTATGGCCGAGGAAAACTTCTCGGCTGCGAAGAACCTGTCTGGCCGCTGTCGGCTTCTTCTCCCGGAAATTCTCCCCCGCTTTTCCCCGGGAGCGGTCCCAGCCGGGCGGTTGGTCAGCCGGGAAAATTGGGCCCAAGTTCAAAATATAAATCGCTGCCTTTGCAGCCGGACAAAGGCCGCCCCAACTGGGAATTTCCCAGTTATTTACTATGCACCTTCACCGCCGCTAATGTGAAATAAAGTGTCCAGTTAATTTTTAATCACGCCGCCCGTGCATATTCGATATTGATTGGCCGGATAAGTGCCCCGTCGCGGCCAACTTAATTACCGTTTAATGCACGCAACAGCTAGCGCTAGAAAAGAGTTGAAAGCAAGGCTAGTTACAACATCGCGCCTTTCAGCCGATTAAGAGATTCCGAAGTGGCCAGCTCCTCAGAATTGAGGGGGCACCCACCGCCCTGACGACCTAACGACGAAATTAAGAAGAGGTCCCTCCGAACCCCAGGGACCCTCGACGTCACGGTTAGATTCGTACGGACTTCCTATTGATTTGCTCTTTCGTCGACCGGAACAGCGCTAATTAAACAGAACCTGTCCGGCCTGTCGTACCATTGCCGGTGAAATGCAAGTCAAGGATTTTTACGATGGAGGTTATCGTTATGTTAACTATTTAATCGTTTTATTAGCCTAACTAACAAGCTATCTGCTAGAACAGGTGGTTCGTAAATGCTCTTTTAGAAATCAAGTCTTCAGCGAAAATTTAAGAGGTCGTGCCCAGTCAGGAATCCGGAAAATAAACTTGACTTTTAAGATGTTTTAAACCGATACGTTTATGAACATCTTCCTTTATTTAAGTCTATAAATGACCACTTTTACAATAAATCAGCGTACAAAATAGTCATTAGATACGTACTTGTCAATAATTTGCCATGCAGACAAACACGCATTTGTGTTTTAATGTAAAGCCTAAATGCCTAATTCTAATAAACTTCTAACTAGCCAATCAGAACATTAATCAGTTAAAATAACACTCACAAAACACACATAAGATTTGACAATCAATCACATTACACTTTTTAATTTCACAATCAATCAAAAACACTTTTTTTAAATTTTCTATTAGAAGACAATTATTCAAAATGTACCTACGTAAATTCTACTAAAAAATCAAGTAGTATTTATTTTTCGAAAAAAAAGTAAAGATTGAAATTGCACGACATTTAGGACAAATAACACAAAATCACATAAGTATAATGTTCTTTTTGCCGTATAGGCTGATAAATAAAACAAACAAATTTCTTTTCTATGTTTATGCAATGCGATGTACACTTTTTTAATAAATCATGCAAACGCTGTTTTTGGATTATCGCCATGTTTTTGACTTTGATTTTCTTCACGGTCCCAATAAAATAAAAGAAAATAAAAAAATTATTTATGTTTTGTGAAAATTCAGTAAACATGGGATTTCGACCAGACTGGCTTTTGGCATTTTTTTATTCATTGATTATCAGTGCGTAGCGTATTTTGTGGACTTCTTTGCATTAATGGAGGGCTGAAGGGGCCAAGCAATTCCCAAAGTTTTACAGAACTCACTCAAGCGAAATTTTGTCTAATTCGTCTAAACAAACTTTAGCCCGTTGGGTGTTAGTTCCGGAACGTTGAAAATTTTATATTTTGAATCTATCCAGATTTACATCTCTAAAAGTAAATCTTTTCGGCATTTTGACAACATAATTTTCTGTTTTAATAATTTCAAGAATTTTTTGCAGCAATAATCATTTTAATAGGGAATATTTCTCGGATTAAGTAATAAGAAATAGAAATAAACAAATGAGGTAGCTACTAATAAAAGGTGTGGGTATGTTAACTTCGTTTTCTGTATTCATAAAAATTAGTTTGAATCTCACCTTGGAACCTGTCCGAGAAAAAGTAGCTCAGAAAAATAAAAACAAATTTGAAAACCAAAAAGGTGGCCCCGAAGAGCCAGGAAAATTTATATATCGGCGGGTTCGCCGAATTGCAATTCCTCTGACAGTGGCCGATTCACTTATTTTCGGTCTTGAACCCAAGAATAATTATTTCTAGCGCAGAAATTACCTCACCAGGTTTTACGTAAACGGAAGAAAGGTGTAAAAATAAACCACCAAATTGCCCGAGAATTAGCACAGGCGCGAGGCCACCAGAAAGAAGCCAAATTGTCACAATTATTAACAAAAGTGGGCACCCCTCAGACAGGAGCCCCAGGGAAGCGGAGGAGGAGGAAGACCAGAGCTCGGGAAATTGGGGGCTCACAGCAAATTCCACGATATACTCCTTAAGTGCCCGCGACTCGCGAATATCGCGGAATAATTGAGACGAAGCTCGCGGCAGACATTCTGGCGTCAAAGTCGAACTCTCGACCAGAGCCGATTTGAATCCAACCGCGTTCGCGGGGCCTAACGACGGCAGCGGAATTGCACGCGCAGCTTTTTGCAGCCGCCGCCGCCGTGCCCATTTGGATCGCGGGGCTAATTGTTTTCGCCGCTTTTGGACCGGGGCCCCGATTCAGCGGAGCACCGGAGCGGCGGGAACGGCGCTGGAGCCCGACCAGGGTCAAGGGCAGATGCTGCGACTGGTGGATGTGTGGTGAAAGGGAAAAAAATAAAAAAAAATTGTTAAATAAAACGGTGTGCCACTCACCTGTGTTGCATCCGAGTACGGGGTGCTGGAGTTAATATCCACAAGCTGAGATCCAAAAATGATTCCGGAACTGCTGAGGGCAGTTGAAGATGTCGTCGCCGTCGAGGAAGTCGGCGAGCGCGAAACACTTCCGGGGGAGTTAGTAACACCTGGACCGCCACCCCCGGCCGCTGGGGACGGTGGGGTCACGGTGGACTCCTGCGAATGCTGGGGCACCATACTGTCTTTATTTTTAATATACTGTCTCTAAGGTGGGAATCTCGTTTCTTCTAAAATACGCTCCTAAGTACACGACTCGCGACAAAGTTGTAAGAGTCCTACGATCGAAAATTGCACTAAATAAACAAAACTTAAATAGTCCTTGTTTATTTGTTACGAGAAAACAATTATTAAAAACTAATCGTCCTGGGCAGTGTTTTTAGAGTTTTTCGTTTTAAGAAAAAGTACTCGCAGCAGAGTGGGGCTCTTAGTGTGGGGCCTCCCAAAAGACAGACAGAAGAGCTGTTGAGCACTTGGGGAGCACCTAGCCGTTAAAATCACGTTTTAACACTCGCACTTTAACCTTGGACTTGTGCGTTTCTTAAACCTGCACGTTCTTGGCGATGGCTGTTTACAACGAAAATAATGAAAAAAGGTCTGCCCTCTCCAAGTTTGGGGGGATGGGCGCACGCGGCACGTTCTCTCTATCTTTTTTTAAATATATTTTTAATATCTAATATAAATCACTCGAGGAGGCACAATCACTTGGTTGGGTCTCGAAATAATAATTATAAAATGAAATAACTCTGAATCCGCTCCTAACCGACAAAATACACTTTTTTCTAAATAAGAAAAAACTAAGTAACTATGCGGCGAAACAATATTTTTTTAAATTCTTGTGCGGTTTTTGTGACTCTCGCCTCGAGCAGTGACACTGCTTTAAAGAAGAAACACGCTCAGTACAAAATGGGAAATCTACTCTTATTTAAGTTAGCTTAATTGATTGTCTGACTGAGTGGTCAGTGACACTGTGATAACACCTGACGACGATTTCGGTGTGGAACTCAAGTAAATAGCCATGGAACAGAGTTCCCGGACGAAATGGCATCTTTTCCCGGATGGGGCTCCTTCAGAGCATGGTCCCTCCTCGTGCTCAGGTGGTCCAGACAATTGAACGCCGTCTCGGACACGATTAAACTCGTTAAGCTGGGAGACGGTGGCGGTGTGTTCTGCACGCACGGAACAGCCTACGACTACTGGCTGAGCTGCTGCCCCTTCGGGAGTGATATACAAATATAAATAAATAAAAGGAAAGATCCAGTCCAGAAGTTCACAACGTCTTTCCACACTATCGGGACAGCCGGAGACAACACCGAAGAGGACTCCTCCAAGTCGATGATGATGATGACGACGATGATGGCACCAGAGCAGAGCAACTCCACAAGTCCGGAGCCAGCAGACGACGGGAGAACATAAACAGCAAAATCGATAACCGAGCTTCAAAATGGTGCCTCTTGCAACATTGATTTTCGCGTGTTGCACAAAACACAAAAACAACAAAAAATTATGTATAATGTAATCGTCACCCTCTTGGCAAAAAATAACTATGTATTTTTGTATATAGAATACCACGAGCACTTCTTCCCCTCGCTTCTCGCGGCACAAGCCGAAAAGTAAAATTTTGTTTTATTTAAAAATTATCCTCACAGAAATGTAAATCACACGTCCTCCAGGAGCACTGAGGCAGCCGCAGTTCACAAAATATAATTATTATGTATTAATTATTATTCATAAAAAATAACCCGACTGATTGAGAAGGCTTCCAAGCAAAATTACCATGAATCGTACCGAAAAATCCCCAAAGACTAAATCTAGGTGGGATCGTCCCTTCTAGCTCCAACCGCACGATCTGACTGTTGTTCTTGAACTAGCTGGCGTTCTGTGCGAGCAGCGAAAATGAAATACAAAAATCAGCTGTTCGCGTTCACTTTACTCCATCCATCCCTACCCCGCACACCGACGCGCGACATCCACACGAACACAGCCACACCAGAGCCCCAGAAGAGCAGCGGCAGCAGCAGCAGCGCCGAGCCGTCAGCCGCCAGCCGCCAGCCGCAGCCCCAGTCAGCGGTGCTCGCTGCACACGCCGCACACCATCGCGGCCAGCTGAAGGCGAAAATAAAAATAAAAACGCTCTGGCGAAAAAGCACAACAAGCGCTTTATCTGCGCTGAACATGTGTTTACCAACACATGCGCGCTTATCAGCTGGTTTGACCCAACTGCTGCTCCTGCCCCAGCCCCTTCCCCGCTCCCTCCCCCTACCGTACACGGTGTTGCGTTTCTCCTAAACGCTGCCGATGGGCTTGCGACTGCCTCCTGCTTATGTGTGTGTGTGCAGGCTCGATACAGTTGCATGTGACGTCAATCAGCCGAGTTTGCCGTCTCAAATTAGAATTTGGAGTAGATGGGAGCGCCGCGGAGGTACCAAATAAAAACAAACAGTTTTTCAGATGCAGCACAGCCTCAGCGCCGACCGGAGATCGGCTTTCATGCTTTTCCGCGAATTTGCGACACTTCCTGCGGGAACGTGACTCCGATAAGCTGCTTACCATGAGAAAACTGAGAAAACTGAATTATGGAGTGATTAAAGCGATCCACGGCCGCTAGAGTCTAGCCCAAGCAGAAACTTTATAAAACAGCGCAGTTCCAGAGTTTAAAGCAACATTAGCTGAGTATTTTCCATTTTACTATTTGCATCAGATTCGACGGCAGATTTATCTTGTTTTAAAATTTATAAAGATTTTGAAATTTTCACTTCATATTGATAAGTTATTTTACCCATCGAAGCTTCAAATATTAAATCAAATACATTTTTGCAGGAAACGCATAAATAATCAAAATATACTCTGTTGTACTTTTTAAGCCTATTTTTCTATTTATGAATTCATAATCCACGGAAAAAATTCTATAGAAAGGACTTATAACTCTTAACTTAATAATAGTCGCGTAATGTTGAACATCATTATTTTACACTGTTCATCACTGGCTACCCGAAATTATTAAAAGTTTCCACAACTATCCACAGCAACATGCCTACGTTCCACTTTAATTTTGCACTAATTTTTTGTATCATCAGCCGCTTTTTGGACTACTTCAAAACATTTCCGTTTCAAATGAATCATGCTACAATTTACGAAACTGGGCGAATTTTGCGAAAAAGGGAAATCATCTGTTATTTCCAACGAAGTTTTCTCAAAATTAATTTTATAAAGTATCGCAATCAGTGAATAAGAAATCTCAAGAATCACACTCAGAAGAAAAATTACTTAAAATTGAATAAAACGGCTTCTCAAGGCGATTTTACTATGAATAGAGAATTTAAAACGAAAAATTTAAAATCGAATATGGGCCACTTTGAAAATATGTATAATCGACACATAAAACGAAATTAAATAGGTTTGCTTTGGCAATTGAAAGGTTTTCACTTCAATTTTTGTTGGTAAAATATAAAATGTATTTCAAGTTCTTTAAATATATCCACTGTAAAACGACAACCTCTATTAAAATACTATAATTATTTTTAAAAACAAACTTATTTTGAATTTTAGTGTAAGTTGCAAAAGTTTCTAATTCAAGAAATATCAAAACCGGTATAAACGAAGTCTTTTTGTGTTCGAAGATTATGAAAAACTCTTTGAGTAATAAATACGCAGAAATTTTGCATTTACCAAACTATGGCTGATTCTAAGGAAATCCTAAACGGCGACAAAATTCAGGATAACAAACCTGAATGAAATAAAAATGGGTTATTTGATAAAAACTCGCTTTAAGTACTCTGGAAAAGCAGTAAAGGCAACTCTGCGACGAAACGATTCCAGCAGCCCCAAAACGGGTGAAACGAATCGCTTTGCTCTACGACTAATTTTTATCCAAGTTTTAATGGAGTCGGATAAAAACACGAAGCACACATGCGCCCTACTAAACCTAGAAAAGGCCTTTGACCGTCGCGTCTGGGCCAAAAAAACGTCACTCTGCACGGGAGCATTTGCAGTTTATGTAAAAGTTATGCTCGATATGCTCGAACAGCACCGCGGTGCATCGCGGGAAAGAAATTTCTTGTCACCTCACCTTCGGGATGGGAACTGAGCTCCCCGAGAAGAGGCTTTCACATATTAAAAGCTGCTTACGACAAACAACCGAGAAATGATTTCCTCCCGGGTCCCTTTCTGGAAACCACCACGGACATGGCCTCTCCGCGGATGGAAATTATCCGGGACGAAACAAATTTTTACCAATGATGACAAATTAAACATTAATTACGGTGAAAGCGAAGTCGATGGACCCTCAGCGGAGTTCCACAAAATGTTATCTTTTAAAGCACCTTCCTCAGTCAACTCCAGTCCACCGTCCACCTGAAGATTGTGTAACGTCAGTTGGATTTGAATTAAAATAAAAACTAAACACCGTGCTTCTACCAGATGTTCATTAGTAACTAAAAACACCTGTAATGAGCAGAACCTCAAGCACAACATAAGTAACTATCGAGAAAAAGACTCCAACTAATAGCAGTTAAAATTAAAATCGTCTTGGTCTTTAGAAACCGTTAGCACATTACCTGCAATGCATCATTTACATGCTTAAAAAAAACAAAAACCGGTCAAGTATGATCGACCGCCGCGACGATCCCGCCGCGCATGGCAGTAACATGCACTACGAAAAATAAAATGATTGAGAGGTCCTAATGAGACAAGTGTAATAAAATAGATGTGAATAATTGTCGGAATATGCTCGCTTTGTCCGTCCTGAGATGAAAAGTGAGTCGAATTTCTCGTGATTTGCGTCTCACGCTGATAGTTGTCTACATTTTGAGTTTCTATGCAATGGTAAGTTGGAACAACTACGATTTAAAAAAATTATATTATTTATTAAAATCTTAGAAAGCTACAAGAATCTTACAATTATATAACACAATTTAAATTCATTCATATGCAGAGCATTCGGATTTCACGTAGGAAACACTATCTCAATCGATTCCTTAAACCGTGCTAAGCAAACATAAATTTGAAATTTAAAAAAACACAAACCCATGAAAGATTAATATTAATACTACTTTAACCATTAACGAACAAAATCTACGAATAGAGACTTACATTCACTTAATAATATCACATATACAATCTACTCTGCATATTTGGCAACATATGAAAATTTCCTTTTCATATTTTATTATTGAAAAAACGTTTTCCAAAAAAACGCACTAAATCGAAAAAATCTCTTTCCGAATCCCAATGAGTTCTGAAAGTAACGAAACTAAAGAATTATCAAGTCATTTAAGCCTGACAAAATCATAAATTTAAAGATGCACGTATTAATTCTTTTACGAAGTTTTATGACTAGCGTGTGGCATGAACGCATTTTCAAATCGATTGTTATCAACTTTCAAAATTGGTAGATTTATGGGCACATAAAATATACCTTATTTTAGAATCAGATAGTGTACACCACACAACCTATATTTTAAAACTTGCCGATAAAACTGATACTAACAGGTATGGATATACGCATTATTTAAATTCCTATATGAGTGTGATATGAGTTATTTTCGTATGTTAATATTTTAAATACTGCGTGCTCCACTAACACTGATCTGTAATCAGCCAATAGTCAGCGGTTAATTTAAAACTGACAAAAGGTTTGAGTGACTAATTAAAAATATCAAAGATTAAGCAAAATTTATGCAAGATTTGTTTTCTTGATAATTTGGCACAGAGTTTATGGTTATAGGGCTTAGTTGATTACCAGCATAGAATTTATAATTATCAGTTTATAAAGAAGTTTATTTTTAAGATGCTCATATTAGGTATTTAAATTTATGCTATCGGAGGAATAATACTGTGAAAAATTAAAAACTTCAACGAACGAATAATCCAATTCAAAATTAACAATTTTCATAAATTTGAAATCTTCGTTATGCTTTGTCGAAACCTTTTGATCCGGATTGATAAATCTGTAATAATTAGTTTATCTTTGTTACGCATCAGTCTCGAAAGTTCTTTGACTTATTATTTCTTGATTATAGAAAAATGTTCTTCTGATACTAACTGCTACTGGTTTTAAGCTATGCTCAAAATTACCAGGTGAAACAAAAAGTTCATTAAACGCAAAATAGGACAACTTACGTACTTTATACATACTACAGCGGAGTGCAGAGGCGAAGTATTAAAATTATTTATGGTGAAAATATTTGGCATACTGAGTGCTGCAAAGTCGGAAGCGATTTAGGAACATTTTCAGCGACTCTCAGAGGAATGTGACAAGTCCCATTTGGTTCCGACCATTAACGAAGTTCAGTCAACTGATTGTTTACTTGCTTTTAAAACCTATAAGATAACCCTGACTAAGAACGTAATGGAATTGTGGTGGTCGTGCAATAATAATCAAATGTTTATTTTTGTTAAAATATTTAAGTAGTTCATCAAAACAATGAGAAAAAAATAAGAAAGAAATAGAAATGTTCAAACTACCGAATGCAGAATTAATTTAGCAATTAATACGTGAACCTGAGAAACAATTTCTTATCATTATTTTATTGAAATTAAATTTTAACTTATTTCGATATAAGATAGGACTGAATAATTTAAGTCCAATTTCGGTTTCAGACATTTTAACCTCTCTTATCCAACAGGGGCCTTTAAGGGTCGAACTTATTCCAAATAAAAGTTAATGTTTTGATGTCGCACCCTAAAGTCCTGCACGCACTAAAGGTTCTAACCGGCTTTTTTATTTACCTTTTAATTGAAGCCATTGCGTGTAGGTGTGCAAGTTGTTTACCACACGGGGACGGCTAATCAAAGGGGCGGCATTTTGATTGATTATTTGTAATTGATTTTCAAGGGGTTACTTTTTGAAGTTTGCCCAAGGGCTGCTTATAGGCCTTCCTGCTTTTTTATCAATACTTTAGATAGAGGGGAATACCTTAAATACAAATTTACATTACGCACCCTATTGCTAAAAATATTCAAAAATGATTGATGTAGAAATGAAACTATGGCTTTTGAAAAATATTGCGTTATGACAAAAGAAACCCTTTTAATTTTCTTATAGCCGCACATCTGTTGCAATTTTTTGTATTTATATTTTAAAGAATTTGCAAAATCAAATTTTGCAAAATTTATAAACTTTGCTTGGATTAATTTGATAATGTCTTCCTTAACCTTTTTACACTTTTGATGAAATGTTCGTTTATTTTAATAATTTCCTGGATGCATTTTCCGTCTTCCCTTGTATTTAATTTTCGCTGTCAGCCGATTCGTTTATGATGCTAAAATTTCTTAATAATTATGATTTGAATTATCCATGGGTTCCTTTTCTTAAGTAGGTGCTTATAAAAAGGTTGAAGAGTAAGGCATGATAATTTTCTGTTACTTTTAATATGTTTACTGAGATATAAGCTAATTATTCTTTCAATTTCAGTAATTGGCTACGGTTGTAAGAAATACCGTAACCTCTTGTTAATTATTAAATTAAGTTTGTATCTGCACTATGTTAGGAATTACAGGAAAAATAATCATTTCAGCAAGTGAAGTTAAGTCAGGAATTGATTGCCTTATTATCGTTTTAGGAGAATTTTTTAAACTTTTACCTCAAATTTTATCTTTCGTTTCAGATTCGTGCGTATTTTTGTTATTTACGATTTTCGCTCGTAATTTGGAAACTTCACGAACTCGTGGTTACTCTCAAGCAAATTTAAATTGGTAATATTTTTTAATTCTTTTCGGTACTCTATGAAGTATGAGTAGAAGGCCCATTGACAAAAATTATGTTGTTGAGAAATTTTCGTTATAGAAAAGAGGAATTGAGGATTGAGGTAAATAATATATTATAGGCATTTATTAATTAACCAAGTTGTAGAATTTATTAATTAATCAAGTTGTAGAAACAAGTAATTCAAGAATTTTTCAGCCTAGCTACAATTATGACTCTAGTAATATAATCGTCCGATTTTAAATTTAAGAGAAACAAGTTTTCGTACTTATGTCGCAATGTACCTATATAACTATTATAAAATTTTCGCGAACAATTTATTTTTGTTTTTGAAAATCCGCTACTTTTCGAAAAACGGCTACGTTACTTGTATTTTTCGAATCAACCACTCGAAAATTATTTATCCAACCTTAGGACCGCATTTTGTCAATTTTTATTTATTATTTAAATGCTTAGTAACATTTTCCCACATTCCATTAGATAGTATAAAAAATTAGGAAAAACGATAGTTTTTTGGCCTCTTAAAGTGTTGCTCCTTAATAGTATGCAATGGTAATTAAAAAATTGTAATTAATACTGCGAATCCAATAATGATAATGTATGTATACATTTATATCCTGTTATTTCACTATTACCAGAAGCAGAACATTGCTCACCATTACTTAATATTGTACAACTATATTCAGTCATTCGCAGTTAAATTGAGTGAAATCGAGTAATGTAAGTAATGCAAGTAATGCTAAGTAATGCTACATTACAAGTAATGGTAATGCAGTATTTTACAGCTCTGTGAAGAAGGTGGGGTTGGACAAGAGCAATTTCAATGCGTTTTGAGCACCAGGCGAAACACCTTTGTATAGGTGGGAGTTGAGCGGGTTGCAACCACCCAGGAAGGAAAGGTCCCCCCAAGTAGGTAGATTAAGTTATTTGCTCATAATTAGTCACGAGTGAGCGATGCAAATGACCCCGTGGACTTTGAGCAATATTTAAGCCACTAAGGGCACTTTTTCACATCGCCAAGCTCAAAATTGAACGGCCATAAGTCGATAAGCGTCCAGCGGTTCGGCGGAATGTAAACAACACCTTTCTGGCCCGGCGAGGCACAAGCGCGGCCCCAGCGTGGCCGCCGTTTTTACCTGCGTCGCGGGAAGACGAACGCCAGGGTCTTCTTTGCCTACCTGCGGACTTCTTCCAGCCTTTCGCCTTTTCTTTCGCTTTGGGGCAAATTCAGCGCCTGGATCGAGAGGGAATCTTCTACCTAGTCGCCGACGACCGCCCGGGACCCGCCTCGCGTCCCTCGGTAACAAGACTCCGGCGGGCCGCGTTGACTCATTGCTTCTATCGGACGTGTTTCGACTTGTTCGACGCGATGACTGTCCGCGCTGGTTGTCGCGCGAAAATCATTACCGTGGGGCGGGGGCGGGGGGCGCGCTGCGTAATTCCGTTGCGTGACTGCACGCAGCCCAGCCTCTGACTCCAGGGCGATTTTGCTTCCAGGCTTCCCGGCGACTGCTCGTTAATGGGACATTTCCACCTTCCTGCAGCGTGCACTTTGCCTCTCCTGTACGGCAATTAAAGCTCGCGGGGAGGCGCGTCATCGTGTGTTTTTCGTTTCCAAAATTTTCTTAATCACCGCGACGAACCCGCTAATCCGCGGCGGTATCGAACCGCGCAGGAACGAACAGGGCCGATCGTGCCTCCGTCAGCTACCTGCGTTTGATATTTCACCCGATTGCATGAGATAATTTCGCAGAATTGCATTGCTAGTTTTTGTTTTAGAAACCCTAGCCCCTGCTCATCATCGCAGTCGAGCATAAGATTCAGGTGACGATGCTGCACCACTTAGCTTTAACAATTTAATATTTAGCTAATTATGCACAACAATCATCAAAATTATATCACACCTTATGTTCATTTATGGGTGGGTAGCATTTCAAATAGTCGATTTTCTGCAAAACACGCGATACGCGAAAACTAATTTTGACGATTTGGTTTTATGCTTCGTCGATTTAAAACTTGAACATTTTTTGGATCATATCTTGCTTAGAAATCATATTTTTGTATATGCATATGTATATTGCCTGAAATCTCTCAAAAGCATCATAGATTTTTGATGTTTCATAATTGCTCTCTTTTGGCAACCAATTCATTAATAAATGGATAAGGATCAAATCGTTGTAATGTTTCCAAAAGTTTCCTAAAGAAGATTAAATTTAAAATTCCCTCAACTTTACTGAATTTTATGAATATAATTGCCCAAAGCTTTTAGCACTAAAATTTGATCCTGTGTCGATGGGATATCCTTTGGCAAAAGCTAAATTGCATTATTTATGCACCTGAATTTGCAATAATTTATTTCGCTCCCAAGGAAATTACAAAACTGAAAAGTGTGGCTTATTCATATCAATGCGGTGCTTCACAGAATAATTATGCAAATTAGAAGAATCGCGGAAAGTTAAACAGTCACAATCAATTTCGGTTTTAATTAGTCACACCTTTTTTTGAAGGTTTACAAACACTGGTGACCGACCCCATTAAGTTCATCACTTCTCCAGAGCTTCGCGCAATCTTTTGATCTTTAAAAATTTTTGGATTTTTCATACACTTTCGTACTATTGTAAAACATGTTGTTAACTTAGTTCTTTTTATGCAATTTTCAGTTTTGTAAAACTTCACTATATCTTAAATATTTTTTATACCAAAATACGAGAACCATAGTTTCATAACTTTACAACATTTTTTGAAAATGACCTACTTTTTGAACGAGGAGAGAAAAGAAAAGGAAATGTCGGTTACACATTTTACAAGTTTGTTAATAACAATGTTGTTGGTAACATTATTTCTCCAATCATATCAATTGTTTTTTGTTTTTGTGCATTTAAACTACTCAAGAAAACTTTGAACTCACGCTCCAGAGCCTGCCAAAATTTAGGATGACTAAGTTCACAACAAGAGAAATGAAAATGGATATGTTTTGTCTATTCCGCTGGATATGCGTCAGATATTACGAACATTTCGATAAGTTGATTTCGAACCGATTATATCTCTCTTGGACTGTAATTCTATCTTATCGGAGTGTTATTGCAAACAGCACGTAGTTTGTCAGTAAAAAATCTAAATAAATTCAAACATTATATTTGATCACGTATAGAGATCGTAATTAAGTTATTTTGATAGTGATACAAGTCTACGCGAAATAATGTTACACGTCTCTTGAAATTCTACATGGCCATTCATGTTTATACATTGTTTTAGAATTATCGGATTAACAAGTAAGTATGTATCTAAATATTTAGAAAACTTTAAGCACATAAATAATTAATCCAGAATATAGAATATGTAGTCGCTGGGTCGACAAAATCGCTTCTTTTCATAAAGGTTTATATGAGTTTAAGAAATATTTAAAGTAAAAATAAGAAAGGCATTTTTTTTCTTTTGAATTTTGATTTTAATTTATTTTGAGATATCCCTTATCTATTTACAAATTTTCAAATTATATAAATCTAATTAAAAACAGTGATTCCAAATATCATTACATTGATTTCTTAAATGAATCGTAAAAACCTATGTATATGTACTTTTAAATGGTATCCAATGTGAAGTTAAATAACAACTAAAAATTAAAAAACATTTTTAATTGCATTAATTTTACAAGTTATTATTCGATTCATTGCAACCGAAATCAGTGATTCTTACAATAAGCCGCATAATTCTTACAATTAGACATGTTATTTTCTTAGAAGAATTAAAAATAATTTATGATAATTCGTCTTTTAAGTGATTAGCGGTTTCTAGTATTTACAATTACTGGAGATGGAAAAAAAGTTTCATTCTACGACCATTATCCCGATTACTTTTCTCTCCAATTTTTAGGCATATTGTTCAGAAAGCCAATTCGCTTTACTTGTTTCCAGTAAAATAAATGCGTCGTGCGTGACGTAGCTGTTTTATCGTGACGTGAATAGTCTAAAGCGGATGTGACGTGTAATTGCAGAAAATCTTAGATCACTTGCGTCTGGCCAAGACTTTTCCACCTCTAGGACTGGGACTTTCTCCTGTTTTAAGGCGAAAACAATTTATTAACTAGGTCCCAGGGAGGCGCTTACGTAAGCCTACGTGCATTTAAATGCAATTATGTAAACTAGATTGCCGATTTTCCAGCGCGACAGGGCCAGTCACCCCCGCAAGTCCCCCTGGAGCCGAGGAGTCGTCACGAAACACGCATAAGTTTGTGCGTAACGTCCTGCGGGAACCGTTGGCTCGCAGTTTTACCCCAAAGCGCTTATTAAAGAAACCGTCCCGTAATCACAGGGATATGTGCTCTCCCGCTGGCTTGTTGTGTCGTTTTTTTTAAGGAGGGTGACTCGACGCTCGACGTCACACGCTACATAACTCCCGAACTTCCCCCAGGGATTCCTTGAGCTCGAGATTTACCCTAAACAGGGCGGAAATATGACGTCGTAAAACAACCCCTTTTGCATCTACGCAGCAGTTTTAAGTGATTTCGCACAGGATCTGGGTGGCGTTCACCAGGCGATAAATCCGTCAATTGCAGGCGACCTAGCAACGGCCAGCGCCGCGGTCGCCCGGCTGGGATATTCCCGGAAAAAAAACTATTTCGACTAGTGTTAGATAATCCCGCTCTCGCCGAGTGCGCGGTCCACCTGAGCGGGGAATTAGCGTGATTCGTGCTAAACCACGTGCTGACGAGCAGTGGCCGTCAAAAGCCATTAGGAAAGCGCTGCAGGGTGTTCTTTATAATAATATTTCTGATTATTCATATTTCGGCTATGGACCATTTTAATTAAACACCTATCCGAATTTTTGTTTACTAACTACAATTTACTATATTTTACTAATTTTTGAAATCATATGTATCAAATTAAATGTTTGTATGATTTGTCATATTCATTTTCTGTCACGCATACTCTTTAAAAACAGCGATCCCGAAATTCTATAAATAGGTCCTTTCATTCAATTTTAGCATTTAAAGGTGATTTTTTATAATTTTCGAACATGGGCCCGAAATTCGAATTAAAGAGTTCAAAAAATCCCAAAACTTCATCACTAACAAAAACCAACCCTTATTGATAATTTTTCAGAATTTCAATTTATACACATTAACCATATTTTTCATTAATTTGACAACAAATATGAAATTTTCGCTCCAAATCTATTTTTAGTGCTTTCTTAAACAAATCGATATTTATTTAATAGAAGATTTGATGAACATATTTTGCAGTTCAATATGTTTTATTGTTTCCATACTCATATATTAAAAATCAGAATTAAATTTAGTATGACGTACCGGGGCTGCCATCCCGACTGCCACATTGCGTAGTAAATCCAACTGTGATAGAACGCTATTGATTTTTTCAATTTTTGCAATAAAACTCCGTGTTCTCGGGCATGGTGAGTTATTCTGGGAGTAATAAAAGGAGGTTACAAGCAGTTTGTGAGATTTAAACCTCATTCCTGAGTTTACAATTAGGTATACCTAAATTAATTTATGTAGGTAAATCTAATCAAAACGTAAATTCACAATTTTTTCTGAAAAAATATGATTTTAATTTTAAGAAACGATATTGTCTTAAACTAGCAACCTTATGTTTGGTCCAGTCAAATTAATAAATTTTTTAGTTTCATATCGCAATAATGCTTTTGCCATGTTCAAAATTAATTATTGTTTATAGCTGTTACATAAAAGACTTAAAAGGTTTTACTAAAGTGTAAAATTAAAACCATAATTAGAGCCTTGTAGGTGTTGAAATTGAAAATAAGAAATACTTACAGGGTCTGGAATAGGTTTTGATCTTAATTTTAATTTGACCTACTAAAAATTTGTTATAAGATCTTGTTATTCTGAATTGGACTTTCTACTTGTACTCGGGAAGCGAATGTTTCGGTTTAGAATTTGTGAAGCAGCGAAGGCGTTTCACTAAATTATGTTTTAATTAGGAAACGGCTCCAGGTGCCCCAGCCTCCACGTGAGATTGATTCTAATTACTGCAGCAAGGCCGCGCGAATCAAGTTCAATGTCGCGGGCCGCGGCCGGGTCGGTTTTGCAAGACCGCCCCGCGGCCGCCCGTGTCGCACGTGCTCTCACCTGCTCATCTCGGCTCGTTTGCGTCCAAGGGAGGCTCTGATTGCCGTCCGTCACATTTCGCGGAATTCGGCGGGGGCGGCCGCTTTGATGATTATTTTCGGGGTGCCGTGCTCTCTGCGCGGGACTTTCGTGTTTCGCAAGAGTTAATTGCCCCTTTCCAATGTCACACTCAAAAAAAATTCGACATAATTTTGTTTCGTGCGCTGAAGCGGGCACTCGCGGCGGGGCGGTGGCGGTGCGGCTGCCAGCAGCAGCGGTTCGGTTGTCCCCGCGCCCGCCCGCCCACCCGCGACAAAACACAGCTGGGCCCGCCGCCGCTGCAGCTGAGCGCTGAAGAATCCGCGGCCGCGGCCAACAGGTGACGACGGCCCGGTCAGCGTGCAGTAGCCAAGCCGCATTAGGGGCGGGGGTGTGGCGCGGCCGCGGGCCGGCTTCTTAGAAATTTTATAATCAGAAAACTGCCAAGGCCAGGACGCTGCTCCGCGAAAGCACTTCGCTTGCACTCACCCGCGGCTGTGTACCTTGCCAAGATTAATCTAATCTGAAAGTCAAGTTTCCGACATACGGCAGACTGACGGGATCCACACACCGCCGAAACTTGGCAACGCTCCCACCGTGTACGCACTTAACAGTTTATTTACATAAATATCATGCACACGCACACCGCTAAGCCACTTTTCGAGTTCAGTGCAGTACTAGAGCGCGGTGCGGCTCGCAAGCCACACCAACGCAATCGCCATCAGCTGTTCGGTGAAGTGTCGCGAGCAGCGAGCACACACACACACAGCGAACCGGGCCCATTCCGATAGGCCTGAAGTGCGCCGCAGCAGCTCTAATCATATGTTCGAGCAGCTGTGTGGGTGCGCCCTCCGTCGCCTCTAATTGCCGTGGGCTGCATGAACGCGACGCGCATTCGGGGGAATGTGTGCCGTGAATGCGAGGGGGTCGCACGGGGAACGGCCGGGTGGACTCTTCCAGGGCCTGACCCCTGACCCCGCGCACTGGAATAACGCTACATTCGCGGCTGTTTCGTGCAGCCTCTGGTCGACCGGAACGGCGGGGAGCGACGGGGGCGGCACCGCAAGTACGACGCAATTTCTTGAAATTGAGTCGCGGAGCTGCGGCGGGTGGGCAACAACCCCAAATCCACCCCCACCCCCGACGCTCTCGAGGGGTGATTCACCTCTTGGCGGCTGGAATTTGGGGCTGATAACTCCGGACGATGGCACCTTCCTTCCCGCCCCCGCCCCGCGCCCTCGACGGAAATCAATGCTCGTTGCGATGCGTCGCGGTGCGTTCGCTCCGCACTTCGTCTATTGCCCGCACGCGGAAAGAGGGGGAGGGCGGTAATTTCCTTATCATCGCGGCGCAATGCGACCACCGAAGCGTTGACCCGCGATCCCGGGGCTGCAGCGAGCACTGAGCAGTGGTGGCCCAAAGACCAAATCGAGAGGTGGTGACTGCCACCCTCAGAAAAATTAAGAAGCATAAATATTAATTTTTAACTTTTTGTGATTTAGGCGATTGCAGGGATGCTGAGTTAAAATGCTTAAATAACTACAAAAATTCATAGTTTTATGGCCTTCTTTTTCTTCATTTTATTGATAACTTGATTATTTTTTGTTTCAAATTTTGGTGTCTCAGAAGAATATAATTTTAAATGACGATAAAACAGCTGACAAAAATGTTCCTTATCTAAACTTCAAAATCCAACAATTGTGCTAGATTTATGATCGAAAATACTTTTTTTGAGAAAGATGCAATTGAAACTTATGTAAAACTTATGTAAAACACAATTTAAACGCGGTCATGAAATGTACAGAATTTTAAGTAATGTCTATAGATAAGACTAACTATAATATTTCAGTAAAATGTCTAATGCAATCAATATCTTCCAATTTTCGATTAACCTGATAAAAAGTTACGAGTGTTCGAAAAAACTTTAAGATCAGATTTTATGTGAAAAAAAGAATATCGAAATCGTTTTCATCTTTTTATCTGAATCGGCTTTCCAAGTCACTCTCCGGCGAGTGGGGCAGGCCTAATTGAAAAGTGACGACCGCTGAAAAGTTCGTTACATTTTTGTAACATTTTCCGCGCGAAGCGGAAGTGTGCTCGCCAGTGCGCTTTCCGGACTTGCGCCAACACTTCTCTGAAACTCGTAGAATCGGAATAGGAAGGTGAAGCTGAGGTGGTTCCAAAGAACGCTGGGGTTCCGCGGAACCGCGTCACCCGAAAATTGGGGAATTGGGGTTCCGAAAACACCTCTCGCAATTCACAAATTTAGCTCAGCAGCGGGGTGATTTGCACAATTTAATTCACCGAGTTCCCGAGAAATCCCGCGTGCAGCGCAAAACCTGCGGGAAACGGGTGCTTACGCAGTCGCCGATCTTTCTTGCGAAAACATCTTTGAATCCGACAGTCGTCCGGCCGCTTTGATCGCCCGAAGCGCTTGAAAGAAGTGCTTGACCTTGGCTTGTGGTATTTCACCCTTTATTATTTAAATAATTCGCAATCTTACTATTCACTTATGTGTCAGCTGTCCGAAATAGCAAAAACTCTAAAACTCCTTAGAACGGAAATTTCATTGTATGTACATATATCTTCGTTCATTTCTTTTCTTAACTCCGCGCTTTAAGAGTCATTGATATTCCGCCAAATTTTATAGAAAAGAACATATAATTTTAATACCAGTAAGTAATAAAAACGAAAAAAAGGAAACATAAAGATTAGATTATAAAATCATGCTCGAAATAATGCCAAATTCTGATAATATTATTTCGAAATCGAAATTAGGTAAGAGCTGCAAAATCTATTCACGATTTTTCTGCAAAAGTTCAACCTTTAATTGTCTTCTGTTTTTTAATTGTGCGTTTTTGTTGATCCGGTTAATCCCCGACTATTATTTGAAATATCATTTTTTTGTTAAAAGTTAACGTTTGAGCGATGTAAGAAGACCTTTAAAATCTGAAACTCGACGATTTTTAATAAATGAGGTAGCATTTAATGGGCACATTTGAAAAACAATTTCGTTATTACTTACATACTAAGTAGTGGAGATACGCTTTCAGAAAACAAATATTTTGGTACTTTTACAGCAAGAGAATGGTATTGTAAAATAATATAAAATCAATGTTAATTAAACCATTTGATTTTTAACATTGCAAAGTATTGATTTAGAAGTTTAACATTTTAAATTTTCATTTTTATATCTTTGATTGAAAATTATAAGTTAATTTCTCAACTTTCAATGTAAATAGTATTTCTCTATTCAGATCAAAAATTTTAGAATTTGCTACATACATTTTTTTAAATATCAGATTTAAAGCATTAACGATATATATATACCTACATATTTACTACACTGAACTAAAATAACACCAGGGTCTAAACATTCTATAAGTTCGTAAAATTTGTATTTAATGTAATCCACAGGTATGTATAAAGTAGCAATTTATGAGCAATATACATATTTTAAAAGGAGTGGGAGTGAGCAAGAAAAGGAGAATTATGAAAAGTCTTGATGTAATCGGACCATGTAAACTCATCCACTTATAATCATAAACCCATTTAGATCTACCTCTGTTTCTACAGTTCCTTTTGTTACTTTATAGCTTTATACTACTTTACTATAAAATCATACGCTTATGATCTTAAAATCATTTAGATAAGATCTACCTTTACTTAATTTATTTATTATTTATAGTTAATTTTGGTGCTGTTTGATTTTTGTGTGTAGATTTTCATTTGATTACACTTGTAAAGTTCTAATACAGTCATTGTTAAATTACGGAAACTTTCTACGCCTCCAATTTGCATTGCAAAATAGTAAATTTATATACGTATTTTGCCAAATTTACAATGAGTTTTCTTTCAGTGTCAGTTACTATCTATTCCTGTCCTTGCAAAATTCCCTTAATGCCAGCGGCAAAAACTTCAAGTATCCAAAGAAAACAATTGGAAAGCACGTTCAGCAGTTTTCCTCTAGACGAGAAGAACATTACTTCACGAAATATGGCACTAAGGAGATACTTAAAAGATAACTAAGGTGCCACGGTTGCATTTTTATACTCTTAATTAATGTGTTCCTGCTAATAGATTTTGCGAAAACTCTCTGGAAGAATAATAAATTACCCGAAAGCTCCCACCGAGATAGACGAAATTTATTTTTGTCTGCATGTTTTATTAAAGAACGCCTCGGCTGTCGTACTTAACATGATTCCTCGACATATGCATCCTATTTTTTAGTCTAAGTTGATATAACCGAAATTCCGCCATTAGACAAATATTGTAAATTTTTCAACATCAGACTTCGATTCGGTCCAAAGTGCGGACTGTTGGCAAATAACAGGGAATACGTTATTTATAACTCTATCAGAATTTTCGATGGGTATGTGCTTTCACGTTTTATGCTGTCTCATGTTGGGAGCGTCTGTCCAAAAGATTGCAGTCTGCGTGTAAGGAAAAGGGCTCGTCGAAACCCTCGAAAGTCACAAAAAGCGGAGTTCGACGGCGGGGCGACTGGGAATGGAAATTGAGGCGTCCTGAAGGAATGGGGGCTAAGGGAATTAAGGGAAAGCACTCTTGACCCGCTCAGCCGGTCGGGCATGTGGCGGTCCAACAGATTACCTGGATTACCTGAGCCGTGGGTGCTGCCGGCGACTGATGGGTGCGCACCACGGCCGCACACCCGCGTCCACGTGTGGAGTAGGAGCAGCCACCGAAATAGCCGGAGCATGGAGTTATAATTTATGAGGCGAATTTCTTAGTCATGGCCACATCCTCTTCCTTTTCGGGGGAATCGACCAGGTAATTTAACACCGGCGATTCTTCTGTTACCTGCCGGCCAGGGCATGTTTATGAGTGGTGACCGCAAGGCATTTTTGCATTTTCGAGAGTGTGGCCGTGCCCGTGCCCGTGCCCGTTTCGCCGGCCCTTGGCCGTCCCGGACCCAAACCGCGTCGCCGCGCCGGAACTGCCGACATTCCAGGCCGAGGGGGATGTAATGCATGGACGCATTTTCACATCAACATCGGACCGCTGCCCGCTGTGTTTTGCCTTTTTATTGTCAACATTTTATTAGCATAAATAATGCTGCCTTCAGCTTAATTAAATCACATGGCGCATGGCCGAAGGGTCAATGGCAGCGAATCACGGTCGGTTCTATCCCGCGCTCGATTCGCAACTATCGTAGCTTTTACGGCTTGCTCATTTTCTCCACGGATATGTGGCAGCGGTCGTAAACTTCCCCAGTGATGCACATCTCGCAGTGCAGCCCTCTCTTAAATGCAAATTGCATAAATCGACTTTTATCACCCTGATCGGCAGGACCATTCAACTCCGACGGGTCGTCATACGTGGACGCATTCGACTGTGTCCTATTAACGAAATTTCATTCCTCCGGAGAGTTTGCATAAATATATATTTGTCAGACTCCTAGTGGGAGTATAGAAAATGCTTCTAGTTCAAATAATGAGCTAGTTTAAAAACCCATAAATTATGACAGTTACTATTATTTAAAGTGTTTATTGGTAAAATTTCCGAGTAGGCGTTAGCTGTGACAAACTTGAAACTCCTTAAGTCTGACCACAACTTTCTAGCTCATGAAGAAATAAGTTACAGACAATTTAAAGAAAATATTTATTGATTTCACCAAGAATGTTTTCATATTAAAAACAATTGACAAATGCGAGTACCACAATGTTCTTTATGATGACATTACTTTAGTTTCATTATAACTCTTTTCAAATTTCAAAATTCTGAGGTCAACAATTACTACTATGCGTTTTGATGTGCATTAAATATGATAATACATTTTGAAAGGCTGTATCCTTTTGTTGCATTAAGTAAGACACTTGAACTAGAGCTATGTACATATGTATATATATCTATTAAAATTATTATAAATGCCTCAGCTCTGCTCTTCGGTGATTTAATCAAAACACAACACTGCATTTACATAGCCATATTCATCCTCAAACTGAATTTCCCCTTTTCAAAAATAAAGATTGAAAATTCGTCAAAATATTAAAACGTATCTATTTAAAAATATAATTGAATTATGAGCTTTTGAAATTAAAGTTCTTACAAAATGTAGGTAGTAAGTAAGGTAAAACACTAACCTCGGAAATATTTTTACGTTTAAAATATGTACCTGCAATATTTTATGTTACAGTTATACTTATGTTGTCCTATATCCTATATCATACAAGCAGAACAAATTCGCACTCCCAGCAAACACTTTTACGACAGCTGGATTGTTAAGTTGAAATATAGCATTATAAAATTATTTTATGCAAAACTCAAAAATGAATTAGTCGTCGGGGCCATTTGGATTTTCGCCAGTAAAACAACGATTTATTTACTCGCGAAAACTAAATCTAAATGGATTAAATTGTCGTTGAAAAGTAAACTTTTTAATATTTATTTTTCGCGAGTCAATAAGAAGAATTGCATCCGTTTCTTTCCGATTTAATAAAGAAAAGTTTAAAATGGAAATCCAAATAGTGTCCGAAAGCTGAATCATTTTTCATTTTTACTGATATTGAGCTATAAACAATTTTTTTACATGTAACACTATCTGATTACCTAATTTTTATAATTTATGGTCTACCTGGCCCTGGGCCGCATTGGATTATGTCAGAGGGCATTTAATACTATGTGATTAGTGAGATGTTTTAGAAAGATTAGAAAATAATACTAATACCTAAACGCCTCCAGCGGTTTTTGTTTTCAGAAAGTCATTTGTCTTAAATTAAATCTGATAATTAATTGGACAGGTATTAATAAAAGCCGAAACATTTCAATCTCGCTGATAAGCCCGACCTGCATGCCTTTTTCTGCGCAGAAAAATCTCGATTTGGTTTGTGAGTTTGCCTCGCGATTGTTTTGAGTGAAATTACGCGACCAGAACAAACATTTGTCTTGAGGTGTTGCACTCAGTTTGGGGCTGCCAGGAGGGAGCACCTTCGACAGAATTGGTGAATAATAGCCACTCAGAAAGACCGAAACCGCAATGGTCGAGCGAGCAGAGAAAATGAACGTGTCCAGTTGTCCGGCCGACATGTCTCCCAGCGCAGTCTTGGGAATTTCACTTCGATTTGCTGGATATAAAAAGGTTTCTCCGCAGCCGTCGGACTCGCCATTAGTCATCTCTTTTAATTTTATTGCAAACTTATTTTTCCCCAAAATAACTGAGCCGTAACATTCTAAAAAGCATTCGCGTTGCATTTTAAATGGCCGCCCGGTTTCCCGCGCTTGTAACCGACTCGCGGATGTCTTCCATTTGCCCGGTGTCGGTTTATATTCCCATTAGGTCAATTTTATTTCTATTTATGTCAGCTGCTAATGGTCCAACTCCCTGCCTTGCTGAATTGACACCGTCACTATTCCGCTGGTCGCGGTAATTACATGGCGCAATTTTACCGGCATTATAATCCTTAAGTGGCTCTACTTCAATGAGCACGGCCACAAACGGATTTGCAGCGCGATGGCCGGCCAGTGGCGGCCACTATCCTCCCAGACTAAATAACTTTATAATTATAAATAAGTTCCTCCATCTGTCATCCATTGGTCCATTGGAGCGTTATTTGCGGCACGTTCGGACTTTTGTTGGGAGCGGACTTCGAAGCGCTGCATAAAATTACGAGCCGTCCAGTCCGGTCCAATTCGGCGGTGATTCAGATCGTTTACAACTTCGCGGAAGATGCCGATAAAGCGCTCGGACGCTCCAAGTAATTTATTTGAATTACCGTCATTGCCAATAAATGGCCATTTGCGGCCCCAATGACTAGTTAATAATAATACTTCCAGGCGCTATCGCTGCGATCTGAATAAATTGCGCCAAGAAATATATGCGAACGATTAATCCGCGAGCGGCTTTTATCGCGGAAGGCCTCACTATTTCCCAGGATGAGATGCACCACGCTTCGAAGAGTGTATTTTCTTATTTAATACCTCATCAATCCCCGTCGTATATACCAAGTCCAGTTTCAAGAAGTTTTCTATCCGGCATCTACCATCCAACTGTTTCTTCAAACATCTTCTTTTATTTGAACATCATCTTTTACATTAATAGAATAAGAGTCCAATACCAAAAAAGTTTCGATAGTGCTTCAAATTTGATATCTATCCTTTTTACGTGATACTTCTACTCATATTAATAGTTATACAGGTATCGCATATATTTATTACAATAACTTAGTCATTTAAGAATTAAAATTCCCAGAGTTTTTCTCAAAAACTTCGAATGAGTTGATAAAGGTTAAAACTCCTGAAAATCGTAGACTTTAAAATTCTTCAAGATAAGAAATGTAATTTTAACAATTCGCCAACTTTTAATTTTCAATTTTCCATTAAAAGCAAAATATGCCATATAGGGGTATGAGATATTCATATTAAAAAGACGTCTTTTGAAAGTATTCAAAATTGCCACAGCAAAACAACAAAACACAGCATTTTATTTTATGTCTCTGAATTCTGAGTAGATTATGTTGTATAATCCTCGAATAGTTATTTTTTTATAACTACGACTTGATTTCGAAACCTTAGAAAATTGTTTTCGTTTTCTACGACGTTAAGAATAATTGCTTACATGCACACAATGAAAACAATTTAATGTCATTATATTATGTTCTATAAAAACGTTCTTCATTGATCCTTGAACCTTTTAACTGTGTGTTGTGCTTACATCGCGTATCACAGTCGAAGAATTGGGTATGCGGCATTTTCTTCTGCCAGACAGTCTGCTGAATTATCTGAACGTGATTTGGATGCAGTTTAACAAAAATTGTTTTCCATTACTTATATAAGTGTGACTTATTGACCATTTGTACACAAAGCTACTCATCATTTTATCTTGTTTAAGTTGCAAAACAAAACAACACGGGCTAGACTGAATACGGCAAATGACTTAAAGTACAACATCATCATGTGCACATTTTTTTAAATAATTTATGAAAGAGTTTAAACATTGTTCAATTGTAAAACTTCTTTTTGTTTTTATGATATTAATTAAATAACAACCATAGTGAAAGGTCAGTGTATAGACTAGTATAATAACGAATAATAAAATCGTTTAGTAAAATACATACATACATATGTAGGTTTAAATTGCTTTTGAGAATTTGTTACGTCGTTTATCTATAGCATTATCAAATTAGCCTACTTCATTAAATGATATTTTTCTCAAATCTGTTATCCCACAAATTAAGACACCAGGCTGAGCAGAAAAGTGATTACGCTGCCCCTCTGCACGGGCTCGCAAAATCTAATCCAAACACCAGCATTTAGCATTTGGAACTATGCCGTGAACAAACGAGCATCTTACGACCGTCTTACGGACGTCTTACGAAACCCTCTCGGTGTCTTTACATCAGTCTGGGGCTGAGGTGCGGTCTAGAATTTTTATGCGGAGACTTCTTGCCGTGGGTTGCTTACTGCGCATCATGTAATGCCTTCAGTCCAGCAAATGTGTTATCTAAACGGGCACGTGCTTATTTCATGAGAAATTCTCATCAAGTTGCACGAAATGGAGTCACGCCAAACTTTTTAATGCTTTCTTTTTCGACGTGCCGAATTAAGTAAACATCCAGGAAGAATGCATACAATCGGTGCGATTCATTCACGTGCGCAGCTAGTAAATATGCCCGTGATAGTTACCCATTTGCAGGGGGAAATATCGGGCCATCGAGAGTAAACAAAGGTAGTAAAAGTAATTTGATAGCGTCCTCTAATCACTAGCAGCTGCTTATCAAAGAGGACACTGCTCTATTTAACTGCAATGAAAGCGATCCACTATGCTCACATGGTAATTCAAAAATAAAAATAATAAAGACCCTAACAGATTATAGTTCAAACTACGTTTTTACTCACTTTACTCAGTTCTAACACCAAGCCATATTTTCTGGCACCATTATGATATGAATTTTCCTCAATAAGTGAACACCACCACTTGAACAATTCGAGAAAATTGTGAACAATATATAATTTTTGTAATGTCTTGCCTGCAAAATAGCAAAAATATCTGGACTACTTGAAAGAACGATTTTTATTAAGATTTTTGAAAAAAAAATCTTCAACTTTTCTTGCCATAATCTGAGTACATATTGTATTACAACGTTTACACTTTATTTTCTGAATAAAGATCTTTTATTTTAAATTTAAACACCCATACAGCTGCTAAACTCTTTAGTAACTAAATCTAATGTCATCATAACATGCTATACCAATGCTAGGAGAATTTGAGGTCGCTGGAAAATGTATTGGACTCACCCTTATTGACTTTTTTCAATTTAAATGCAAAAACACCATGACATTATTTTTCACACAACCAGCCATAAAATACTATCTCCTTATAGTTAGACAGGCGAAGCACTATATAGTTTCTAAAATGGTCCATAGAACCAGAATTTATTAGTAAGAATTGAGATCAGTAAATATTTTCCAGACTGGCTAGATCACTTACAGAATATGCATAGTAAAATAAACATTAAGATTAATAAGATCTTCTTCAAAGATGCAGGAAGTTCTAAACCTCGCAAACACATTACTGCTATTGATATGCACTTAGACGTTAAGGCGCTGGTCGTCGTTTGCTTTTCGTCTTGGCGCAGCTTCGCGAGCAGAGGATATGTATCATTGGTCAAATAAGCCTCTTCCTGTGTTCCATTTGCATGAAATCCGGGGTTTACCTAGAGCACTAAATATTGATTCAGATGATACGAGCCGTGGAATCAAAAATCACCCGATTCCTCAACATAGGCCCAACTTGAACGAAGCTATTGAGCTTTCTACGATCATTGGCGGCCAGATTTCGGTTAGTGACCCCAATTGGGAGGCTGCCACAAAGCCCAAATGGTTTGAATTATGCC
This sequence comes from Tolmerus cingulatus, assembly GCA_959613345.1. Taxonomy (NCBI): domain Eukaryota; kingdom Metazoa; phylum Arthropoda; class Insecta; order Diptera; family Asilidae; genus Tolmerus; species Tolmerus cingulatus. Next base: position 7,305,768 of record OY390708.1, read on the forward strand.
CTAAGTCCGGGCCCAAAATTACCTCCACCTGAAGCCAGAAGAGTGCATCTTCACGGTGAATGACAGGAGAGAAAGACCATTTGTTAGGCCACGAGCAGCCCTAGGAGCCTCGAAACCGCTCCAAAGGTAATGCTTTAATTTCGCGGTTGAATTCCACGGTGATAAACACGTTCGGTTATCAAAAGCCCGAAAGAGCTCTCTGCGGGTGCCTAGGGCGCCTTTTCACTCCACTCTGATTGCAGGTAATTATATCAAATTAAAGTTGAATAAGTCACAAACGTGATAGCTGTGAGTCATCCAGGCATCCCAATTAGTCATCCTCCCGCGGGAACGAGCGGGCGATAAGCACTTCTCCAATTTGTACCTGTTCAGCCGCGCGGATTACCATTTTTGTAGATCGCGAAAAATTTTTAGGCACATGTTGCTGTTCGTGCACTAATTGCTGCGTTTGCTTCCATGTGAAAGCGATTATTATCGGATCTTATTTCTGTAGAAGCCGCTAAAGTAGAACAGCTTCTGTCGTGCTAAAAGGTTTTCATATTTTTTCCGTTGAAAAATGAAATCATAGGGTCATATTTACTTATAATTATATGTTTACATTTGGAAATTTCCACAAAACAGTTAATAAGGTTTTTCCACAGAATGTTTACGTTTTAAAAGCACCGCATTTATAAGCTATTGGGAGAAACTTTAACGCTTAAAGAGTTTTCAAGACTGTAAGTGAAAATAAAGATTACATCTAACGCAACATGGCAGGAAAAAGCCTCAAAAAACCTTAGTTATAATGAATTAGGGGTCGTAGTAATGAGCAACCCTTGTAAATTACATCAGATATGAATAAATTAAGAGCTGAAATGAAATGGACGTAATGAATTAAACGTGAGGAAAAATTTTCCATTTGGGGCGAACGGATCGAAACCCCATTTGGTCACTATGAAACTAAGATAACAAAATATAAAGCTGTGCAACCAAAGAAAGGCTAGGAAAATCACTTTCGGATTACGATAACGAAAATGAACTATGTATATTTTGAACTGTATTCATTTACTATACATGCATACATACATACATACTATATTACTGCCAAAGTGTTTTATCTTTCCCATTCTCAATTTTTTAATATATTTGATTTAAAATTAACGTGTGGTGTAAAGGCCCGAAAATATAATTGCACTACCTCCAGAACGCGAAGAAAAGCTTCTTTCGTTAACGATTAATTTTGTATATGCTTCAATTTTAATCTTCTTTTTTCTTTGTGTTCTTTCCAACGAGTTTTGTTTGCGGTGCCAATTCAAAAAATTATTATCAAGGTAATAGGCTATTAAATTTTAAATATTGTCCCCTTTTCATAAAAATAAGTATATATTGGGGTTCTTGGAGTCGCTGATTCAAATTAGTGGTTTACTGAACTTTATTTTATTATGAAACTGATTCTTGACATCTGTATTTTTATAACAACATTTAAAATTTGATAGCCAGCATATAATGCAAAAACTAACCTTTGTAACCATCTAAAAATAGTATCAAATATTAAAATTGATGAAGTTATTTAACGTCTACGTCAATGACGTAGTAATATTCCATTCATTTGCAGAGAAAGATAAAAAATGTATGAAATGAGAAACTTGATCTCTGCTGTTTTGTCCATCTGGGGATTTAGTTTAGTGCAAAAACAGCAAGCAGCAACAATTGGAAAAGTTTTTTTTGAGGCAATTTAAAAGGAAACAATCGCCTCCGAAATCAAAGTCAAACTGTGGCACCGGGCAAAAAAGCCCATCGAGGCGGCCATCTATCATTCGAACTCCGATTCGCTATTGGGATATTAACTGAGATGATAACAATAGATAATTTAACGACTTGTACTTCGCCCTAAGTGAGTCTTCGTGAAATTCGCTCGTGACGGTTTTTACGGCCGCGGTTCTCCTCCGGTTGCGTAGAGAGTTAATGGCGGGCACTTCGGTTTTTATTCGCGCGAATGCCAGTTACGTCAGCTTAAATAAAACATTGCCCCTAATGTCGCATTTCCAATGCAAGAGGGCCATCAGTAAGATTTAATGGATTTGCCAGTCGCCCGGTAGTCTGACATTTGCAAACTTAGAGCATTGTTTTAATCATAAACAACGGACCATCCGCTGATAGGCTTGTTTTCCGCGGAGTGCCTATATCTGGGTGCCATTAAAAAATCCATTAGAGTTACTCAAATAGAGAAAATGAAAGAAAATCATTTTCATAATTTTTCACAGGAAATACGTGAAAAGCGCGCCGAGCTGATGGCGGCGGCACCGCGAGAGTTTATCGCAAAATCTTTTGTTGTCTCATCGAAACTTTTATGAGCGTTTCCACCTCGCAAGAGGTCCGGTGCCCTCGGGAACCCCTGGACGCGGGGGATCTGCTGCAAAGTGCACTTCGGAGGAGCTTATCACGCTGACCGCATCTAAATTGAAATTATTATTTTAGTTGCTGTAATCAGCGCTGATGAAGTCCATAAATTAATGCCGCCGTGGATCTGCAGTACGTCAGCAACGCGGGAAAGTCTATCTGCCTCCGACTGGCGGCTGCTCGTGAAATATTGAGCGGTCTTCTGGGTCGCCATAAAGTGGCCAGGGGAGTTTTTCAACTCTACAATTATATTTAGCTGTGCAGTATTTTATACTGCCACAAAGTTCGTCCTATTGGGAGCACGACTTCGTGGCACAACATGCGTAAATGGGTCATATCAATAAAAAGTATTCTTTACCGCAAATATAGTTGCAAAAACCCTATAAAGTTTTTATGCATCGAATTTGTAGCGTTTCTTAAGTCAACGTTTGGATTTTGACTGAAAGTGACCTCACTCAACTCTCACATTAAAGGAACAAAATAATAGGAGTGAATCATTCTTGTTTTTCGTCTTTATGCTTCAAGGTCAAATCTTTGGCATAGTACTTTTTTCGATACACCGATGCAAAATAACGATCTATCTATTAATAGCGTTTATGTTTCTCGCTGTGCTATTCACACTAATTACCTTGTTTTTTATACCAATTTTGTTTACCTTGTAATAAATGAAACCTTTATCTTTCGGGAATATCTACATAGTACTATGCAAAACTATGGTTTCAGTATATTTAACCTCTAACATTATTTAAAAAAACTGAAATGGTTTGAAGTCGCTGTCATGTTGTAACGACCTCTGGCATTTCCCATTTAGTAGTAGAAAGCATTAGATACATTATCTATAATAATTCTTTTAAATGACAGCGTGCATAGTACCAAAACACATCCAAACAATTTTACTGTAACGTTGACTTGATTGCATTTCATTTTCGCATCTTACTTACACTACAACCATATAAATTAAACAAGCTGAACTTTCATGTTAAAATGTTTCTATTTAATAATGCATAGAAATTTGAATCATATGTAGATACATATATAAGAACATGAATACCTCTATGTAAGGCTGAATTCCGTAATTAAATTATAACTTCTTTCAATAGCAAATAACTTTTTAAATAATTCTCTATAATGCATCTCCACAGTATGCTGGTAGATAGGTACTACCTACACTTAAGTTTAATGATCCAACTTAAACTAAAATCGAGTGAATATCTGTATGCAGTCATCTAGCTGCATTCATGTTTTATGAGCTCTGCTTATCTTATATTATTTTATTAACCGTGAAATTTCATTTTACATCTTTTATTTTACGATACATCATTTTTAACTTGAATTTTTAATATGTAAGATAAAAAAATAGTTTGGTATAGTAAACTATCCCATCAGCTAACTGAAATGTATTTCTTTGTCTCCAGCAACGTATAAATTAAAGTGGGATAGATACATTATTAGGGATATCATCCAAATAAATTTTTTAATAATTCTACATTTTTGTAATAATTGTACCCGAACCTATGCGAAATTTAAATTGATGATTTACTGCTGTTTTATTTACATTCAATTTATATATTTTTCGAAATTTCAATACAATTTCATTCATATTTTAATTTGAACATTAGAAAAAACCTAATGCGTTTTTATTAACGAATGTTTAAGACTTAAGACAAGGGCTGCACTTGTTAAAGTCCGTCAATTGTGAAGAAAGCAACAAAATAGACCGTCATGCGCTTCTTCAATGCGTGTAAAAATTAAACAGTCCGTTTTAAGTGCCCATTCACATTCTAATTTTATCATATTCAGAGATGTTATAAACTTCGTTTCGAGAGGTTAAACGTTGCAGTTAGAGAAATTACACAAAGTAGTTTTATGCTTTGTTCACAGGTCGTTGATCAAGGAGGTTTTACTGCATAGCACGCATCCAAACAAAGATGTTTAGGTTCTAATTTAATTAAAAATGAAATGCAAATGGAACCTTTCGAGTTTCGATGATATTTCTGTAATTTTTTTACCTTTCTACCGACGCACGTTAATGTTAATGGAAACAAAGTGCAGCGCACACTTATTATGCATGCGGATGAAACATAAAAATGTTCTCTCTGCAATTTGAGCCATGACGCATCCAAGGTAGGCGCAATTTGTTCGCCGTGAATGTTACTCATATCGCGTGTCTAATATTAATTGTACTCGGCGGCTAAACAAATATGAATCACTTTGTTGGAATCCGCAGCATGATGGCGAGCTCAATGCAAGAAGATTAAGATAGTCTCAAGTTATACAATATCTCTTTACCTGGGCTAATATTTACATGCGAAAATGTTAGGTGGTGATAAGCAAATGGTTATTTAATTTTCTTAAATAAATTAACTTTTCTGAGGCAATTCCCTAAAAAAGCAGCATGAAACACCGAACTATAAAATGTGTATGAGTAAATGTGTATTCCTTTTATTCAAAATTCAATTGATTTAAAAAATGAAAAACAAAAACGTAATTACAAAAGAAATTAAGTATGTACAACTACCTAACTTTAAAATTACTTAGTATGTTAATTAATTATGTTATGTTTCCTCATTTACCAGACTACTTTCTAACAAATTCCAACAAATTTTAGGCTTTCCTAATCATATCCTCATATCATCAAGAAATATTAAAAATGTATTATTCATCTTCTATTTAATATACATATATTAATTTAATATAAATATATAAATTAAGTGGTATCTGATTGAAAATCAAATTATTTTATTTTATATGAACTTTAAATTAATAAGTTATAGAATCATGTACAATTAAGTTTAAAAAGTTTGTATTTTTAAAAGGTCGAACCGTATAGCTAAAACGTATGTTAATTAACTAGTCGAACTCGATTATTGCTTCGACGAAAACCCGGAATCAAAAGCCGGCCGGCCGGTTAAATCAAGTGCCAAAAAGATTAAGTCACCCTCTTCAGGTACCAAAGAAATAATTAATTATAAGGATAAGCGATGGCATTTATTAAAACTATTTAACTCAGGTAGACAAAAAATCAACTGTCATTTTACGAAAAAACAAAATCTAAGCTTATTAGAACCCATAAGTTTTACGGAATAACTGTCATAAGCAGACGATTCTTATTAGAAAGAAATTAAAAACGTTTACAAGGTTGTTAATGGTTTTAGAGCTTCCGCTTCTAAATCACTCAAAAGGGAGAAAAGCGAAATAGAATCTCATTAGTTTGAAGTTTTTTACATTTGACGTCGAGTTCCGTAACACCAGTGGCCTTTTTTCGTGTTTTTTAATACTATTGAGTCGTCAAAGCAGTATTGATTGGCTCTTATCTGGAGCCCAATCAGCGCCGGGGAGGAAGTGAGGAGTATAATTTGAATAATAGCAGGTTTCTTAATCGACTCCCTTAATTAATTGGCTCGTTGCAAGCTCCTCTAATGAATAATGCAGCCACCTGTTGGTGCTTAAATGGTGTGAAGATGAGCAATGTTTGATTAGTTAATGACGGCATTTAATTTCACTTGTTAAAGATCACTGTAAGCTCACGATTATGATGTTAAGGCTATTCTTACATTGTATCAGAATTATATCACGCGAATTTGAATTAATTTCATGTGAACTCTGGTGCCAACGTCCGAACAACCCCATTCTTTAGATTCAAATATATGCCTCCTACTTTATAGCTCATTAAATCAGTTAGTATTTTCAAAAGAACCCAAGTCACCAATTTCCCACGTTTACAACAGAAATTTTGATATGGCATGATAAATATAGACAAACAACTTTTAAATATGTATTTTATCAGATTTTATACACATACGAGTATAGTAGGATATATGCTGAATAAATATCGATTAAACATCCTCAGCCAAAAATTTAAAGTTCAATATTCATTTGTATATTCTGTAAAACTAGTTTATTTTGAAACGCGACTTCAAAGGAAAAGCCAAAAATTTATGTGAAAAACTTATGTTGAAAGATATGAGCTTACAAAATGAAGGCTTGACTAATTTACATACCTCCTGTACTTTGATTATATACCTAACAAAAACAAAATTTTAAAACGGTCGAAAAGGAAATTCCGAGTTGAGCAATTGATCGTACTACAATTTTGAGATACTCCAAAGCATCTTAATTTTTAAGACACTAGACAATATCTTTTAATTTTCATACGCAGAGTTGAAATTCATTTTGAAACCTTGTATCAGTTGTGCTAAAAGGTTAAGAATCTTTTGGGTAGAGTCAGAGGAACATTCGTGCTAGGGACCTTATTCTTTGATGCAAAGGTAAAGATTTGAATTCGAAATCACTGCTCGTAATGGGATTTGCACTTTTCCAGAACGCTGCGCTACATCTAGCGTTCTGGTGGCATTGCGGTCTTCAAATTATGTGTAGATCAGTCCAAAGTGCGGCCTGCAGCGTATCTGTGACTTGGCTCCTCTTATGCGGCGCAAAGTCGTGATTGGTGCGGAATAATTTAGCCAACATCTACGAGTATGCATTCTGTTCTTCTCATGGATTACAGAGATCACTGCCCAGCCTCCACTGCTGGAGCAACATCTCCGCGTGCAACATCTGTCCGAGTGCGGGAAAAAAGGCGATGTTTATAGAATGTTCGATTTCCGATTATTGCGATCGCCTCCAGACGTTCAAAACCGAAGAAATTACCCTCCCGAGGTCCCAAAGGGGGCAAGTACGAGATATCGAGCACGGCGGCCTGCTATAATTGATCCGACCGGCGGAAACTCGCTTATTATCATGATTTCAGGTGGTTACGTACTTGAAATTGCGTCTCGGTTCGTGCGATCCTACAACATATGAATATGGTCGCGGAGCGTAAATTATTTCGACATGATGCCACTGCGGTTCGGCAAGGAACCATAAGTGCGCGACCGGCGAAGTGCCAGAAAAGCACTAAGGAGTCGCAAGAGTTCTTATGCACCGAATTATTCTGCATCTCACGATCGGCTTCAGAAGCTAATCGAAAGTTACAAACGCGAACCCATTAAATTTCATAACATTCCGAGCACTTGAGCATCGACGGGTCTTGTTTTCTTTGGATTACTTCCATTCGAATGTGGACCCGCTTCCCCACGCCGATCGCAAGAGGCCGGGATTGTCTTGTTTATATAGCATAATACCCGGAGCGATCGCTAAGAAATCTTAGCCGCGTTCAAAAGTCGCTGAATTTTCAAGGCTCATGAGCACCAGCTGTCAGGCTTGAGAGAATAAAACTGGTCTGATAATTGTTAGCATATGGTTTGGTAATGGCAGCTTTAGTGTTTATGTCGTAATTGATGAGCGAAACTACTCAATCGTATTTTAATGAAGTAAAAATAGTTGGCCCGCTCTTAGGAGGGCACCGCGGCGACTTACGATTGATAGTCGCTGGATCCCAGATTCTGACACTCCTAGCTCATGGGCGGGTGGCTCTGCGACGCTGGGATAATTATCATTTTCAGTCATGAATCTTGCGGAAATGTACCGAGCTCCACACTCCACACTCCACACTCCACACTCGCAGCATCCAGCCAGTCTCGAGACGAAAGTGTGGCCTGGTTGTAAGTGGCACCCTATTTGAATAGAGTCGTGACGACTCCTCTTATGTAACCCGAATATGCGATTAACACGCGCTTAGAGAGTCTCAAGAGGAGGAAATCGATTTCGATTTAAGATGCTGAGGATAAATAAGAAATTGCGAAATTATAGATTCGGGACAGACCCATTGTTTTTGAACACTTTGATTGTTTGGCAATTTGGACCAATTGGTGAATGGGAAAATCAATGAACATTTGATCGAATCGCAATGAATTTAATTCTTAATAATTTTGCATACGACTCAAAAGGAATTTCATTTTAATAACAGGAAATTAATTTTCTTTCATATATAACTGAATTTTGATTTTGCTTTGTACTTTAATTTTCATATTGTAAAAAATTCCTAATCGAATTTTGATTGTATCTACATAAATCGCGTATAATGCCCAATTGATCAGAAAATTCAAAATAAAAATTTAGCTGCTTTCCAGTACTTATCCTAAAGCAGACGACAATAAGTTTTAAGATATGTAGAGAGAGATAATTTGGTCCCAAACCAACAAATAATACCACATTCAATAAAAGCTCTAGGATAAATAATTGATAATCCTCTTCCTAATATGAAAAATTATTTTCCTTTTATAAAAACATACAAAGTATGTTTTAAAACAATAACTTCTATCGCGATGGTGGCAGTCAGTAAGCACGCAATACATGTCATACAAGCAGATAAAATACTACATCGCGTCACGGAACGTGTCTATTTTCCACACCTATAAACAGTTCTCATAATCTTGATAAGCGCTTTCAAATTACCCAGCCAAAAATAAAATATAAATATGGCTTGAAAGCATTAGCCGAAATGGGAAACATTTTACCTAAAAGTACAACGGAAATGCGGATTAAATGAATATTGTCAAGTTGATATTCACCTGACTTTATTACGCTATAATTTTATCTTTTGAGACACGACCGACGTACAAGTTGTACCCCTTTAGCTCTGCTGCGGGTTGAATGTACATACATAACATACATACATAAGTATTTATATGAATTTTGTATAAATGTTTAATTATTTAAGGAGAGATTATCTTAGAAGTGGATGTCGAATAAAAATAAGCGCATACATAAAATATCTTTTTAATGGCATTTAAGAAGGTCCACCTTTAAAATCATGTCTATGTTGGGATACATACTTGGCGTCAAAAATACTGATAACATATGTATCTAACCGTATCTTATAATACTTTTACGCTTTAACATTTTCATGAAAAGAATAATTAATACATGGTTACAATGTATTCGTGGATAAAATTTTTGATGAACCTGCCATGAAATACAACTATGTTTCTAAAATAAGTGAAATAAAACATTTTACAAAAAGTTGACTATGCTTTGGTTGTCAAAAGAAGACATTGGAAAGCCAAACCAAAATGAAGATGCGTTGTACTCTGATTTAGATCTCTCTAGATATATAATATATATAAGATGAAAGAAATTCTTGCTTGAACCTTTTTAAATTACTAAATGAACGGTTGTTGGCTCCAAAAGTGAACAATTATGGCGCACGCAATAAATATTACAAAGGAGGCTTAATTATGTATTATGAGCCTAATTTTCCGTTGAATCGACAAGGCGGCGGCTCATTATTACAATCAATCTAGAAAGCGACTCGCCCTTGCAGAGCCCTGCTGGCTCGAGGAGGAAAAAAATCAATTATACTTCCCTTTACTGGAATGGGGGAAGCACCGGCAAAAAAGTAATTGTCAAATGATGGTCCAATTAAAACGTAGTCTAGGAATTAAATTTGTGTCGCAAAAAGTTGCTGTTTGTAAACGGAGAAAAAGAGGCAAAGCAGACGCCTGGACAATAAACTTTATCCCCAGCCAGCTCCGTAAATACTGAGAGCTCCGCGGAGCCGGAGCTGATCCGCGACGCAACTGCAAACATGTCCAATCTCGTTCTCCTCTGACCGTCTTGGCATCATCTTGCTGCGATCATGTTCGCGGCCGCTGCTGCAATTTATGTCCACTTTATAAAAATCGCGGAGATCCTTAGATTTTTGATTCTCTGTTTATGTTTCGCTCGGGAGTTTTTGCGGTAATCTCGTATTTATAAATAAATAAATAAAGTCACAGTCGCAGCAGAACTGCGATCGCAGTCGCAAAGAGAAAGATCGCGGCCTGCCACCAGTGGCGGCGGTCGGCGAAGGGGACTCTAAGCGATCGCCGGTGGTGGCAGATCGGCTTGTTCTCGCAAACTTACAGGGCGGGAGGTATTTTCTAAACCGATCCGCAGTCCACGATCCCCAATCCCCGATTCCCGATTCCCGATCCTGATCCCGATCCTGATCCGGATCCGACCTGTAGTATATATTTGAGCCGCTCGAAAGAACACTTTCTATCCAGATCAGAAATTAAGAAGGGGAAAAAGAGAAGTGTGCGCTTTCGTGACTTATTTATTGCCTGCAACGGCATCCAAGGACATAAATTCCGTAGCAATGACCTTTTGCTGCAGCCATTATGCACTCGCTGCGCTGGTGGATGAACTGCACAAACGCTAGCGCCCTGTCGACGTGCCAACCCAAGGCAAGGTTTATTGATCTTGGGGCTCCGAGATGAAGATGATGAACTCGCCTGCCGCGGCCGCAGGGTAAGATCCTCTCTTTACCTTGGGGACCGCCAAAAGATGAAGAATAAATTCGCGAAGATTGGCAAGGAGAGGCAGCGACAGATCATTGCTTCATTAGCGAAAGTGAATAACCGTCGGAGATCGATGCACTATAACAGTTTAGGCCATTCGGTGTAATTAATCGCCGCCGCCGCCGCCGCCGTGCCGCTGATGCTCGGATACTCGGCTACTCCCAGTTCCAGGAACGGCACCGCGGCGGATGCGTGAGGTATTTTTGAATCATTGTCACGACGACGGACTGGCGCGAAAAGACAAAGTGACGTTCACATAAAGTACCCAAGTCAAATTTCTCTCGTTTTGGCGTTTTTCGCTGCGGCCACGATCTTTTTACCTTCGGGCTTTATGACTTAATGGCTTTCAGATGAGACACTTTTTGTCTTGTTGCCCTCATTGCGGCTTAATGCACTTATGACTTCAGGTCCACGAACGCGCTGCGGATGTCGCAGGTCGTCGTGGAACGTGGAACGCCACACAGCTCCCTACACGCAGCGAGTAATTTAATTAATTCCCTTTCAGCTTTTCCTGATGTTAACGAGGATAGTCTTTAGTGATATGATATATCCTTATCAATAAAATACTACTATGATTTACGTCGGCCAATTAATAAATCAGCGTTTAATACGACAGTTTACATGTTTTCGTAAATCGATTTCAATAACTCTTTTGAACAAAGCTCATAAAATTATATCGACCAAAAATTACCACCCAAAAACCTCATTCGATTTGAAGATGAATGGTCTCATTTTCTCGAGAAATTTAGACAAAGGATTAAATTTACTAAAGAGTTAAAACTCTATTAAACCGTATTTGATTGCCATAAAAATATCACAGGAACCTACGAAACTCATTAGAGAGTGTCATTTCATGTTATAAATTTTGCTTGATATTAGTTTGTAAGCCCTTAATATTTCAACCCATTTGTTTCAGAGGGGGTAGCAAAGAATTGTTGGGCACACAAAACAGAGCTCCATTTATACATGGTGTATTTCCATATGAGACTATTTCCGCACTAAACAAACTTTACAAATATAAAAACAAATGTACAATGATCACTGTTTGTATATGAGCAAGTATTTTTTTTCCAATAATATTATTCATGAAAGGATTTGTTTACTTTTATAACAATTTGAAATGGATTCAATATATTTTATTAAGATATCCCGGAAATATTAAACGTATTATAGTTTAAACTACGAAAATCAATCAAAAGCATTTCTAGTTCTATATTTTTTGTTTAACGAATGTTTAGATTATAGTATATACATACATACATACATACCTTTCAATCAGCCTTTCTGATTTAAACATCAAAGTAATCTATGTATGTTTCCTCTTCTGCTTGCAAATCGAGCTTCGCTGAAAGTGTCTATTGTCTCTCTACTTTATTACATTTCGCCTATCTCCTATAACTTCAAGAATCTCTTTGTGAAAAATCTGCAAAATCAAGGCGAAAAGTTGCTTCCACCAAAACCTCTTCAGCTTCGGCTGGCTCGGCTTCACGAATCGATGAATTTAAATTTAAAATCAATACCTGAAGCCACAAAATATGTTTATCACCAAATGCTAATGTGATGAATTTAACGATTCCCTTTATCAGACGCTGCCATAGCAACTTTTAAGAGCATTCCCGTTCCTGTGCAAAATCTATGGATGAGAAGGATTAATAATTTGTTGCTTGTCTCGCGAGGAAGGGCGAGGGCACGAGCTCCCGATTTACTTTGAGTTGGGAGCTCCCATGGACCGCAAGCACTCATTTCATAACTCATTGCACTTAATATCTTCCACAGGGTGGCTTTAAAGTCAGACGACACCCTTCCGGTTAAAATTCGTGGACTCCATCGTGATAAGTTATGCAACCGCATAGGAGCTAATGTGTAACGAATCTGCTCCCAGAATCTATCGCAGAATTACAGAAATTTACATTGTTTGAATTTAAAGTTGGCTGATTGCATTTGAGGGAGCGCTTAAGCTTAAGGCTGAGGCCTCTCGAGGTGCCTTCTGAGCAGTCATAAGAACGAATTTGGACCGCTTATCACAATGAATCCAAATTTATGTTACGACCAGTACACGGATATGGTCGCTTTTATCTCATTGTATCCATTTGAAAGGAAACGTGCAGGGGAATAGCATTCAGAAGACCTATTGAATTGGCAACGCATTTTATCGTTTCATTGAAACTCGAAGCCAAAACCCAGTCTGATATCGTAAAGTGACGCAGCTTGACTGAAACTAAAATGATGGAATGTTTTCACCTCACTGTTGCATTTTATCTCACACGACTGCTGTATCTCGTTTTATACAGAAATTATTTTTTTTCTATATCGAAAAGGTGCAATAACATGATTCGTATAAAAACCTTTTCAACAGGAATTTCTCACTTGAGTCGATGCAGCAGTGTACAAATCGGCCTCATAATTGGAAAACATGACTCAGCTGCAGCCAGAGAGCAGATGAGCTGAATTTATTGTTAGATCTGATAGGTGAACATCTCCTTCTAACCCTTCGTTGGGATATTTTATTAACAGCCACCTTCAGAAATTAACACTATACGAATAGTGGTCCAGGATCATTACGGAGCCCAATTTCTTTTCTCAATGGTCATTTATTTCAATTGGTATCTGTTAATATAATTTAAATGCTTTTAGCACATTTGCTGGTAATATTTCTGTTTGAACGTGCTTCGACACATTAGGGCTCTATAAATCTACTTTCAATGAAAGACACTTTCCAATAAAATAATCGCATCAAAATTGCAATGTTGCCGAAATAAATAAATAAAGAGGATCATTGATTTCAAAAGGGGTATCATATTATAAAGGTGCCTAATAAATAATGTATACATACATATATCTTAAAATATGCTATAGATACAAACATTTAATTATAGCCACGTTTAAACGTATTCTGTATTATCCTGTATAAAATGAATAAAACCAAATAAATAAAACCCGAATTATTTTCGAAGAATTTCAAAAGATGAACTACATGAACCTAACATCATAATTGCAAATATATTCATAATTAATTTTGAAGTACAAAAAAGCCCTACCATTTAAAATTTTTAATTTCTACAACTATGAATATATTCACATACACAAAAATCAATATTATTATATATGTACATATGTATACAAATATTTAATACCTCTTTATTATCAAGGATTAAAACATAAAGCCTTGAAATAATACAATTTCAACTTTATTTTCCAAAAGGTTCAAAAAGGTTGTCTGTGGCATAGCTAGTCTTTTCATTTGTATGATCAAGCATATGTATATGTACAAATTTATGGTTCAATTTCATAGCTTCCGATGGCAATGGGCAATAGTCTTTAAAATAAAATACTTCCTTCTTTAAGTCGTAAAGTGTTTTCTAATCCATTCCGTTTCAGTTACTTACCCTTGACGTTACCGAATTTAAGAAATATATCAAACTGTTTGCTAGGACACCATTTAAACGTATGCATTTGCAGCATAAAATGCGACCTTCGCCATGACTATCATTTCTAAAAGCTTAGAGTTAGCAAAACTGCTTTCGAAGGACATATGAATTTTTGAAAACTTTTTAACGTCATTTGATTTCGTGTCATAAAATAAGGAGCCCTTAGTCCTTCAGGATGTATCCTTGAATATTTTTCAGGGTTGAAATTGAACGTAAACTGGTCCCGCGCTTTACAAAGCACCCGCATTATTGTAAAATATCCAGCTGGTGTCGGTGGAGATATCGCCTGAAGGGAAATGTACAACGAGAACAATGGAGGTTTGCGGTTGAAATGCATGCAACTTTAAGTTGAACTTTAAGATGATAAACAGCGTAATTATTTAGTCGAGTCAAGTGTGCCTGAAGTGTAATATTTTGCAAAGATTGTTCGTGGTTTTCTATGTTATTTTCTTTTAGAAACGGAAGAATGAAAGAATTTAAGACACTTTTCTTTTACTGCAGAACAGAATTGCTAAGGTTCTAGATATTTTTAGGTATTTAAAGTCACTGTAAAGAAATTGTATGATGTACGATTAACATGCGATCTGTGGAGAGGTCTTTAGCAGATTCCTTCAAATTTTTCTAATTCTGATAAGATATTTACAACAAATGTTTAAAGTTCATGAGAATATTCTACATCTCTTTCTTGTATCCAGTGCATTGTTATTTAAAATATAAAAAAGGTTGGAAACGAACGTCGAGTTTGTTTGACGAGGAATGGAAAATATTTATAATGGTTAAAATTAATACAGTGGTGAGATTTGATGATTAAAATACATCAAATAAAAATATTGATGCTCTGCTTCTTATCATGAAGTTCTCATGTAGATATAACACATTTACTTAATACGTAGTAAAATTTAAGTAAAACAAATATAACAGCTAGTGCTCGCTTCGATACTTGAAAATTAAAATTAAGGATTAAAACTAGGTTTAATGTTAGAGCAGGAGAAGCTGTTGAAATAGTCGATTTCTTTCTTTGTTAACGAAATATAATATTAAATTTAATACTTACAGAATACTGCACTATGTTCTTGCTTATAATTTACATCTATATTGAATACCTTTATTCTCACTACCCTTTATATTAATGCAAAGTGGAATAAAACCGCATAAAATCCATAATTAGAGCCAATGCCTTCGGTGCATTCAGACTTATCTAGAAGTTGCTAAGAAAACTGTCGGAAGTTAGCGACAAGATAAATTTCACCGGACTATTGTCCACCTTTAGCTGATCCATTTCATTGCAAACATGGAGAACATTCGATTGCGAAATTGAAGGAGAGATCAAGAAAATTTGCATGCGCAGGCCCTTATTTGAGCATGCCGCATTACACATCTTGACCACCTGCACCAGGTGCGTGCACTTAACACAATCAAGTGACCCAACTCGAAAGTGTAGATCAGATCGAAAAGGAATACCTGGCTACACCGGCAGGCCTTTGGGACCCAGGGCCCGAACTCCCCGAAGACAGTGGCGCAGGTCGGGGCTCGGAAATTGCCAGTTGCGGGGCCCCACGGTTGCGGCGAGTCTGCAAGTGGACACCGCCGATCTAAAATATTATAATTAATTGCCCGAAAAGTGGACGGCGACAGGGAGGGGGTATGAATAATAGTCGCAATTGCGGTTTTTTTTCGAAAACCAAAAAATAATAATAATAATAATAAAAGTAAAAGACGGTTGTAGAAAACAGCTAAAAGCATCTTGTTTACTCCGGACCAAAATGGGAAGCTCCACTGAGCCCCAAATGGAAGTTCAAGTGCAGGCCCCGATTCCAGTGATTGATTTGAAGCGGTTCCCGCGAGCACCTTCGGCTCGAGTCGCGGGGCCCCAATCGCGGGTCTCAAAGCCCGTCTCTTTTGTATTTATTGGCCATTTTGTACTATGGCACCGTCTTTCCGCGGATTCAGGGTCTGGATTTGTTTTTCTCCGCGCCTGAAACGTGACTCATATTTTGTGATATCGATGCCAGATAACAATGACTGAGGCAGAAGTGTCGGCTATCGAGCACGGCAGCGTTATTGGGTTAAGTCAGGAAACTGAAGTTTCTGCGTCGAAATGGGAAAAAGAAACACGACCGCCCCGCGCGGAGGACAGGGATGATTCATTTCTGTCGTTAGACCTTCGGTGATGTTTTACCTTTTTTAGGTTAATGCCTAGCTCACGTACAGGTAAGACGCGATTTTCGCGTTGCAAAATGCACACAGGAAGCCTGCTCACCAGATCCGCCCCTGTCCCCGCTCTCTATCGCCGTAGATATTATTTTATTCGAAACTCAATTATGCGTCGGCTAGGAGATAGCGCCGTAATGTCTTCATTTGTATTCACAAAAGTATAGAATTAGTTTCAACACTTTCCTGGTTTTTTCTTTGATTGTATAAAATTATCATAAATGCATGCGCTTAGTTGTGCACCTTAGATATTTTACCTTTTCCAATTAGCAAACCAGGTGTTCCGCCTCTCTGTCCTTTTGTCTCTTGCACTTAAACACTTAAACACTTCATTTCTTCGCCTGCAGAACAATGGCACTGCTAAGCCCTAAACAAATTAAAAATTTATTCAATTTTCTTGTTATACTCACTTAAATCTTTTGCGCTAATTAATTCGCATACACTTTTTTCCTTTATTTGTTATGATAAATATTGGTTTATATTACAATAAGAAGTATAAGAACATTTATTATTTACCTTGGAGAATTTGCAAACAGAAATAGAGTTTTCGAAGGTCAGGCATTGAAAAGCAGACAAAGATACAAATTGAATTTTAACTGTTGTCAATGCATATGTATATTTTCCCGCGATTTCTTCGAGAGATGTGATAGTAAATGTACCTTGCGATTTCATATTAATTTTAAGGTGTAGGTTTATAGATAGAACATTATATTACATACACACATATATGGTACCAGTGTTTTCTAATTTTCGAAAACAATGAACAGCACTTACTTTTGTAGTTTGCTCAAACACTACATGTACCTAATAGAGATGAAGAATAAAATTTTATCAAAAACTGGAAAAGGTTATCAAAACTTGGAGAATTTTTTCAAAAATTGGAGCTATGTTTTCTAAGATCATGAAATTCACAGTTTTTAACACTGGGTTTTGAGTATCAAATTAAATATACCGAATGAATGAATTCAGTTACATATTTAAATAATATTCTGACTTTTATCTAAAAATCGATTTTGCAACAAAACTAAGACTTTTATAATTAGCAATGTTAAATGTTTATATTTATACTATTACTAGCGCTAATTTAGAATAATATGCTAAATTTATCCTTAAGTCCTATATTATTCGAAAAATTAAAATTAGGCACAACAGTGTAATTTAAAGAAAACAGAAATGCAGCATAATGAATTTTAGGTACTTGAACCACTCTTGACTGCATTTACTGAGCACTCTACGTCCGCTTCACTTCGCACTAATGAAAATGCGATAAAGTGAGTAGTGCGTAAAAATAGAATCCCTCTACCAGCAATTTATCGTTGCATGGTATTGTGGCATTGACTTCAGTTTCAATAACAATGTCACTCCCATGCAGCAAGTGCATTCCCAAAATTTCGCGGTGACATCGTTCTGCCCATAAATTACCCCGGTTAACTAAAAAACGTCGTAGAAAGTCAAAATACTGCAGATGAATATCAGTTACACGGAATTGTGACACGCGTCGCCCAGATCAAAGAATATTTAATCCTTTCTGTCATCTTAGGCCAGAGCTCTGGGAAAAAACATAATTCAGATGCAGATGAAAATAAGATCAAATAAATCACAAATTTAAGAAGCAAAATGTATATTTAACATTGAAAACGATTGACGAACTCTTCCTAGAATTTGCAGGTTCTCGCACTGGTGGCTGGGTATGGTTCGATCAAAATAAAGTGACAATCTCATCGTCTTAATGATTTATAAGAATGGTCGTGATCTTTTCATTGGGCGACGATGGGACACTTCACAACGGACATTTATTTATTTCTTGGCCACGCCTCTCATCTGCTAAATCTGCCATATTTTTAATTAATTGAAACCCATTTTCAGTATAATTAAATTTGTTTTAATTGGGTGTTCCATATAAATGAAATTATAAGCCAAGCGTCAATAACTGGGGAATATTGCCAAAAATTATTTCGAACATGATAAATATTTTCTTCAGTCGAAAGAATGCAACATTTTATTACACTGTATCTCTGACCAATTTAACGTAATATGTGGGTTTGTGTTATTTGGCTCCTTAAATGATGTCGCGGAAATTGTATATGTATATACTATATTAGATTTATTTGCATTATTATATTGAATTACATCATCAAATATTTGAAATGCATATTAAAGCGACAATGTGTTTATTTTGCAACATTTCGTAATACGTAATAAACTATAAATAAACCTGAATTTAAATCAGGCATAATTGAAAAAGGTCTTTTCCAAGGTTAGCTTTGCAGTATTTGACTTCAGAACTTGAAATTTTATCGCTTGCCATAGCTTCAATATTATTATATCATATTTTTAAAATTTGACTACTTTTTTCCAAGATAGGTACCTAAGTCTTTTTCATAAATATCCATAAATATTGTTTTATTTATCAACATACATATAAAGCTATTTTTCACAAAACTTGTACTTTTAATTTTATTGCACTACTTATTTTCAGAAATTCATCTACTAAATAATATATGTACAGCACATATTTATGCTCTGTTTTATTTTTAGGCTGATATTTAAGTCCGATATTCTGACCATGTTAAAGTTCGTGAAGACCTGACTTCAATAGCAATTCAATAAAGAATAGATATCACATTTTTACCCGTTCCAAATAAAAATATGTATAGTGCACCTCGAATCCTTTACAGGAAATTCCATAAAACTGCTTAGGTACCTTCCTGCAAGGATATTGAAACGAATCGTGCCTTACCTTGGCAATGGTTTCAGTGTAACTTTGCTGCTCCAGCGTTGGCCGTGAAATTATATCAATGACTAATAAAATTCCCGAGCTTTCGCTTAATGCCATTGCGAAACGAGTCCCTGGAGGGAATTACGCGGTAGGTGACGACAGTCGCCACTCGGTTCCCACGCCTGTGGATCCTTCGATATCCTTGATAAAGCTGTCGCGGTACGTACAAGAAACCCCCAGCCCTGCACTTCTTGGCGTTGGCATTCGAATCAGTAATCAATGAGCCAAGGTTCCACCCACGTTCGTTCTTGTTAGCGAAAATGTCACAAGTTCCCTCGTGCTAGCGCTGCTCAGTACGTGGGGCTCTTGCAGCGGGGCATGTGTGCAACAAAAGTCCAGGATATCCAGGATCTCTGCAGGCGCTCCCTTCGCAGTCTGCACTTGAATCTAGCTTCTAGCTTAAAGGGTTGAATTGGCCCCGGTGCTGGATAATGCTTGTAAATACCCTTTTAAACGGCGGGAGCGAGTGGATTTGATTTACACTCGCCCCTGGCCGTAAATCACCAGGGGGGCAAAAGGGGACTCAAAGCAAAATGCATTTTAGTAATTAAATTGCAACATTTCAAGGACATAAATATAAGTCTCGAGGTTCATGATATGGACTTGCGTTCAAAGGAACGTCGCTTATCCACGGGATATCTGAAGGAGAATTAGGACAAAGATACATGCTATTTCCATAATCATGAATAAATTAACGCCGTACTTATTCCGAAGGTTACATTTTAATTTTTTAACTTCCTTGTACATCGTAAATACTAACGCTGTAGAAGGCCAACACAAATTCAGAATTTATGTTTACTGAAGGATAGGGGCGTTTATTAATTCTCTTCTTGCATGGCTTCAATGGCTAATTTCGTCCTTTTGTTGATTTGTAAAAGATAAGATGTTTCTTTACTTTACATTCATCAGTGGAAGGAATTTATACCTCCAACTTTTAAAAAGAAACTGAACATTATAAAATTGAATATTAATTAGATTAAAATTTTCTTCTATATTTTTATAACTAATTGTTTTCATTTATTTTTTTAATATATATGTAGTTATGCTAGATTTTTCTAAAGTCTTTAAAAAGAAAATCAATTAAACCAAATAAATTGAATATAAAAAATAAAAGCTATGAGATCGGTGCTACATTGAGTTTAGAAATATTTTTAATAGATCTTATTTTCCATGTAATTGCTTTCAGTGCTACGCTAAATTAAACTATGTACATAAAACAAAGAATAAATTACACTCATATAGCTGCCAAGTTAATTGACCATACTCCAAAATAAATTTTGTTCTATTCATTTCCCCACGTGCTTTGTATCTAGGGTGAATGATACTACAGAATAGATAAAAACAAAAATAATTTGCCAGTATCATAAATATAAAGAGTAATTATCAATGCTTTTTAAATAACAATAGTACGTTCGCAAACTGTGAAGAATATCTGAAGCGGCAGAAAATGACTCAGGATGTTCGTATATTGCGTGCATTAGGAAAGAACCACCCACATCAATTTATTTCCCCTAAGGGTGGTTCTCGGACCATTGTTGATAGGGGTTCGTGTAATGTGAACTAAGTTTGAGCGAGCTCATTTAGTTTTATTACACAGCCAAACATAGACGAAGCAAACATCATTTAAAGGTAAACTTGATCTTGAAGGGAACCGAAAAACCTTTCAAGCACTTAAGAAGAGCTTCTTACCACTTTTGGTTGCGAATTCTGCGCAACTTTCGGAAAAGAAGGCAGTCCTCTTCTCAAATATTTGATGGAAAATCACTATTTGGATTAAATTATTGCCTTTTCTGAAAGCGTTTTGGTACCTAAGTATGTACGAGTATATATATCAAGGAATTCTTTATTCACTATCTGCCGAAAAACCTTTTCATTATATCTGCATACCAATATTCAAACTTTTAATATTATTGCAAGTTTATCCCTGTAACATAAACTGTGAGAAGCGGATGTAATTTTTTTTAAATTCAATGTCAAGCCCAAATTACGGCATTCTGTTCTTAAGAATGATTACCCAAATAACTATTCCAAATCTTATTCAAAAGTGTTATTTTAATTTCAATCTTTATTACTTCGCTTTACGACCAATTTAATGGCATCCAACGGCCGTTAGTCAGAAACTCAATGCTAATTCAGTAATATCAACAAATCTCTTTTAAGGTGCGTGCACGCACTTCCGATTTTCTACAATCCAAAGAACGTAAAACAATTTCTCTATGAGATCAGCCCCAGGATAGCACTAAAAGTTCCCCCATGACCCTCGACAACTGAAGCCAATCAGTTGACCCTACTTTACTCAACTTTTTCCTGCATATTTTTTATTAGCGAAGAGGTATACTGCAATTATGATAATGATAGAAAGATTGCCACTAGATAACGCTGCTATTTCTCTGACTGCCGGTGTAAAACGTTTAAATGGTGTTAAATGAAATTATTCCACGCTGTGGTAGCTACGCATCCACTTATCTTGCAGTGGCCGTTCTTCTTCTGGAGGTGAATACCACAAATGATTCCAAATGTGAAATTTATTCAATTTTCAGGCCTTCCAGATTCGACTGTTGCGCATAAGTGTGAACGTCTTACAGTGACGAAGCATTCTTCACATTTACATTAGTCAAGAAACGCAGCACGCAACCATTAATCTTTTATTCGGTTACAAGTGATGACGCACGAAATGAGTCATGAGATTGTTTCAAATTTAACTTGCTCAAAAGGTGTAACTCTGTAATGATCCCCACGATAGGATGTAGTCGCATCAAAACATAATTTTGGATATATCATCTACTGGCAATGGCTCAACATTTAAATCTATTACATGGCGCAAGTCAAAAAAGAATATTACATTGATATCAACTAAATTGATTTGCTCTTCTCCCTCTTTTTTCAAAATTTTAAAGTTTACCAATTTTAAATCAGCACAAAACACAATTTCTACAATTGTATAATTTCCATAAAAAAATACATGCGTGTATGTAGTTACATATACATAATATATAGTCCAACATTTTGTTAACAAAAATTAATCGAAATTTACTTTCCTTCTTTTTCGCAATATTATTAAAACTACTTTTATTTTAAATTAATTACAGTACTATATATGCAGATTCGTTTTACTCGCTCCACTGTCATCGTTTAAAATTTCAAGCAAATTTCAAGGAACTAATAACATTCCAACATTACACCAATTATGATTTATGGCCGAAATGGTCTAATTCCATACCGTATTTGCATTATTTTTAAATTATTAAGATTTTAAATTGATATTATTAATCTTAAAAACAAATATGTATGTATGTACATATGTACTTAAATGTAGGATTTATTTTTCTATAAGTAAACTAAATTTTAAGTGAAAGGATCTAGGACAGATGCCTCAAATACATTCATACGTTTCAAAATCTTGCCACCCGTGTCCATTGAAATCTTGGAGTCCATTCTAACGAGAAGGCTTTTATCCCAAATAATAAGTAAAATATTTAGATAATAAAAAAGAAAAGGTCTCTTTTCTAGAAATTTTATCACTCAGAAAATGTTCCCTGATTGTAATTCAGTGTAGTGTGGAGCTATGAATGCACTCCTATTTTTCCATGTTGAGGCAAAGGAAAAGGTAAAAAAGGCACCTGTATGCCAAGACGTTGCAGGCTCTTAATTGATGATCACGTACATTACCCTTAGCGAGTCAGCAAAAAACGAATATCAGAACAGAGAAAGAGAGCCCAGGACTCAGACATGGATCCTACCTGCCAGGCCCAGATTATCTTTCAAGTCCTAATAAACCTGTTTCTTGAAATAGGCGAAGTGCCCATCAAAAACAAGAAAAACAGCTGATCTTCGGCTCTTGTGGTAACTGAAGATGAGACCCGGCCAGCTTACCTCAGGTAAAAGTCTGCCTCTAGTTATGTTGCTTTTCTTGGGGATCAAAAGAACTCGTACTGGAAATCGGAGGCGGCCAACAGCTGTTCTCGGGACCGGTTCCCTTTATTTACCGCAGCCATTGTGAGTCGGGAGCCCATATGAACAGCAACATGAACATCAGCATAAAATGGTTTTGCACGCGCACAGCATCATATGTTCGGATCGTGCTTTTTTCTGGTATCGGGCGAACCGTTGCCGAGCGATTCTCGCCATAAAGTGGTCTCTTCCGTCCTTATTTTGACGGCTGCTGGAGCAGGGCTTGTCCTAAAAAATATTAATCCAAGCCAATCCACATCGTGATTGAATCCGATCGACGAATGTCACCGTACAACATTCTTTTATAACTAAAGAATAAGTCGTATTACATACAAAAGACATGTATGTACATATATACATACATCAACCTATACTCTGGCGAAATTGAAATTAACTGCCTATACATAGGTATACATATATGCAATTTCTAACCCCATAATATTCATTATTCTAATTTACTTTATGGATCTATACAACGTGAATGGCTACAACTTAATACACTTAATACATGATGATTTAATGTTTTATACGATTTCATCTCGTCGCATAATATGTGTATACTCATTTCTAAACCAGATTACATAATAATATTTTAAAATTTGTTTGCCAACCTTAAATGTGATGAGTTTTTTTGGTAAAATTATGTTCTCTACAGTTTATGTAATATTGGTATTGAAATAACCAGACAAATTAGAAATAAAGGTTTGTTTTTAAAGAAAGAGTCAATTGTAATGCAATCTAACACAAATTCAAATTACTGATTTTTTTAGAATATGGTGAAAAGGTTAGTATATAATGTATCATTATCCAAATAAATAATTTTTTTTAAATTTTATTCGTTGTCACTAGTCAATTCGGCCAACGAAACGAATATTTAAAATTGATTCAAATACAAACCATTTACTTTCTACAAAAATATAAGTTGCCACATATGTATAATTGCTTTACTTCGAAAGTCTTTCCTTCTTCCTTTCCCACTTACATATCTCTCAAGTGGTTACTTTTCTTTATTTTCTCAAATTAATTTTCGTTTTCCTTTCTTATCATTCCTCCTTCTTCTCTTACTCCCTAGGTCCATTTCCGTCATTCCAAGTAAAAATAAATTTATTGCATTTTATTCTTTATAATTATACGTTATTTATGTTTCGTCGCATTTAATTACATATTCAGTTCTATTTTACTTTATTGTCTTTTTATTTATCATTAATGTAAGTTTTTTGGATTCACAATAGTAGTAGAGATTAATAGGTAATTCAATCTGTTTGTTTCCAAATGTTTCTATTTATAACGATTTTTTATTGGAGACGTACAATTTTCACAAAAGTTCCTTTAACTAATTTTAAACTTCATAACTGAACTGCCAACAAAACTCACAAGTGATTCAATAAATCATAAGAATTGTATCTCTTCCGTCTTCTATAGTTGAAACCATTTCATAACACTTTATTATTTCTGTTATTACCTAAAAGTAAACACTCCAATTATGACCATGAAAATAAAATCTACAAATAACTTCGAAGCTAAATTGAGTGCATACATATTTATGATCACTTGCAACTAACTAATAAAGAGCTCTCCCCTAATTCTGATTAGAAAACAAAGCATATTCTTTTATGTTCATTTGAAATGTAATTCCTCACTTCAACTCATGTTAGATAACTAATGAAAAAAAAGGATTAATTTTACGATGCTTACTTTTTGCGCAAAGTAGTTATGTAAACACGACATCATATTATTCTCAGAACCATAAACATAAATCATTTAAATAAGATCCCAGAACATATGTTGTGTGCTATAGTGGTTAGATGGTATCCAATCGTATCATTATGCTCTACAAAAAGAAAAGTCAATCCAACCACATAAAAACCTAAAAAATGCAAATGCCTGGATATCTGCACTCGTTAATTTCCTTTTATTCAAAGAAAGGAGCAGGAAATAAAAATTAGGAAGCAGGAAGTAGTCCTTGAAATTTCAGATGAAAACGACTGAAGGCAAACAGCTGCTTTGCGTCCAAAATTGTGCATTGCACAGAACCCGACGCAGCATATGGTCCTCGAGCACGAACACGAAATCCGGAGGCTGCAAGGCTCTGCAGCTGAAATGAGATCATGCCGCTGTCGATAGTACAAATTTATTTTATGTTTTATTGATGTTCAAATGTACACCTCCGGCAAATCGAACGAAATTTAATAATTTAATAAAAAGTTTGATTCGATTCGGAGGCAGGGGACATATGTTGGCCCTATTATCTATTGCCCGTGGTAGTGCTATTTATGTCTACATTCACATAAATTTTTCAAAGAGCTGAAAATTCCTTAATGGAAACGTCTAAATCCGTCACGCAGACGGATGCTCTCCCCCAATTCTCTTTGATATACGATTTTCTAATAAAAAGTAAACAGAAAGTCATGTAAACAAATACGCGGTGTATGCGCCCTGAGAGTTACTACGAGAGCATTTAAACATTCCCACATGAGATCTAGACCAGATGGAAATTGGTAAGCACTCACTACCTGACACTGAAGTGGGGGAGGATAGCAAATGATAAATTTTTTTCTGGCAATAATATATGAGCACCCACCCCTGGATTTACCAAGTATGTCAGGAACTTTCTATTAGTTACGCCTTTACTTGTCTTCTGCTGTCAGGCCCGGTGATGGGGAGAATTCGGTTGAATGAGTCTGAATGGCGGCAATAACTTTGAATTAATTTGAGGAATTGAATTGTATACACAAAAATTTCATGTGGTTTAAATGGGGAATTTGCAACATTGCTGCGGTTTCGAAAGTCTACAAAATATACAAAATATACCAGCACCGACTCAAAAATTCCATATACCCTATACTAAAAAAATTTGCCTGAACATAATCAACACTAGGTCTAATAATGTTTCTTGACCATGAATTGTTGGATCTCATTTAGAACTAATTAGATTCATCTGATCAAAATTATGTAGCTTACGTCGAGTTGATAAGATTTTCCCGATCAGAAAAACCTCATCCACCCAGAGATATGATCCCAAAAATTGATCGTCGTTTCGATCCTAAGCACTCAACCAATATCATTAGCTACATACATATATCCTTTTCAGATCAGATCTGTTTCCAAGTTTTGCAGCAAATTTTTAATACATACTACTATTTAGTTCTTTGCAGCTTCGCAGTTTCATAGTAATCTAATCTAGTTAAAAATGTCTTTCAATGTGTCAATCCTTACATTTGTTTGGTTGCTATACTTACTATGAATTATAAGCGAAGGTACATTTGAAACAGTATTTGTAACAATGTGAATGTGCCGGTTTTATCATAATATAATTCTAAGCAAGAAATCATCATTCTACTTAGTATTTCTTAACTGTTTGGATATGTTCTTTTGGTCCATACTTGGTCCTAAATAGAAAAGCCTTTGGGTACTTAGACTTTTTATCATATTCTGAATCTACTAATACATACGTTTAGTGGCATGATTAACAGGTCCTAATAAAATTTAAGGATTTCTTGAGGTAGGCATAAATTTCAATAATAGTATTTGAACTGTAGCATAAAATTTACCGGTATTAACAAATAGCTCTTAGAGTTATGGGTCCATAAAATTATCCAAAAGGATCTAGCCTTCATTGTAAAAATAACAAAATCTAATTTTTTTCAATCTGCAAAGATGTAAATGTACACATTTGAAAGGCTAAAAAGCAACACGTAGGTCAAATTAAAGCACAATTAGCCCGTATTAGCCCAATGAAATAAAATATGACCACGACGATCCAATTCAGAACATTCACGATCTCCATATGAAGTGTAAGATCGTAAACGATGAATAGAACTTAAGGAAACTAAAAAGATATTAATCTCTTGAAATTCAATTAGAGGAAGGCTGACGAGCCTCTTGAAGTTGCTAGTCGAAACACGTACACATAGCACTTTCAGCACAGTTAAGATGTACTTAAACCGAACTACTTGCCCACACATCCATCACATCTTCTGCACGCTTTAGAGATTTTACGACTCTTCGTTGGGAAACGTTTTTTTGAAATTAATTTTCGTTCATTCCCTGCTTCCCCAAAAATTGGGGCCCCGACAATACTTAACTACTGCTGCTAACCACTTCGGATAATAAAAATTATTTATCGGTCGTAAAAGTAAATAAAAGGAGAAAATTTCAACAGCCTGCTTGAAATGGTGACTTAACAGAGGGCATTGTAGCATAAAAACGTATAAGGGCTTCGCGGAAATAGGGCAGTTGGTTCGGAATATGCTCGGATCCGAAACCGTACATACGTATCACTGTCTCATTGTTAACAATTCCCCTCTTGTGTTCACATTCCGATTCAAATTGAAGATTAGAAGCAATCATCAAATGGTAATGAAATATTTTATTGCCTCTGTGATTTTATTAGACCAATTTGATATTTCTAATACATAAAACCTAAAATGATACGACCATGTCAATTCTGTAGAAGGCCAAAGAATACAAAATTGAACAAGACTAGGCTGCCTAAGATGCGTCAGTTATAAAACGTTATTTCAAACTTTTCTTCTTTTAAAAATATGAAATCCTTTTGGTTGTGTATGCTGGGGTCTATGCGACAAATCCAAAAAGACTATTTTTTGTCAGCAACTTAAAATTCACTTTATTTTTCGAAACATAATAGTTACTTTCCACAACCAACCACGGTGACTGACGAAAATAAATTTCTTTAACTAATTGTAATGTATCTTGGCAATATCTGTATATTAAATATATATGTACATATATAGTGATGGGCATTTTTTTATTATATATACATACATGCATATTTTGAAGTAATTTTATTAAGGATGCAAACCTATTTCAAAAAAGCATTTGAAGAGTCAGCTAATTCAAATGATACCTTAGTCCGGCTGTGTATATCATTATATTTTTTCCACTTCATATTTCAAATATATCCATATTTCCCCTAAGCGATTAGCGGAAATTGTTTACAAGATGATTTATTTGAAAAATGGTATTGACTAAAATGACCACCCACCACCTTTCTTGCTCGTAATCGTGAACTCGTCTGACTATATACAATTTTCATGACATTTCGTATTTTCAGGAGATATTCCGACGTGTGTCTTCGATCATCCCTCCCTTTGCCACCGTCGAAGGGTCTCTACAGTTTGCGGGTGATTGGCATACACTTTTTCGTTGAAACATCCCCAAGGAAAAAATTCGGGTGCGGGGGTGGTCAAATCTGGTAAGTGCGATGGCTATTTCACATCACAAGTTGGAAGAAATTCGATATAATGCGATTGGGAAAATGCTGCCTAAGGATACCCCATTTGGGAATGGGGAGGTCATTTGATCGATATAATTTTTTACACATGGATGGCAGGATTAAAGCGTCTATTCACCTTTTTGACACATAGTTCGTTTACAATATTCGTACTTAAGTTGCACAAAGGAAACAAAGTGTTCGTTTTATCTTACGTTACTTTATAAATCTATGATTTAATGCAAAACCGGAAGCTTTTTACATATTATTTTTAGTGTATGCAAATGTATCAATTTAAATCATGAAGACAAATTTCAAATAAAGTAAATGAAAAATGCGAATTAAAGACCCTTTGTAGGTATAATTAGGAAACAAATCGCTCCTATCGAAAAAAAAAACATTAAAGAAGTTTGAATTTTGTTTGGGATCTCCAACTTTCAAAAAGTATGTTTTGGAACGATAAGATGAAAATAAATAGAGTTGGACGAATTGGTAGAACATACATTTGCGATACTCTTTTTTATTTTAAGTAGACTAACATTTTTAATGAAAATACAAGTTTTTCATACAAATAAGCCGAAATTTGGATTGAAAAATAACATCTTTCGCAAACAATCAACTTTTAATATCTTAGAGACCTTCACATTATTATAAGTAGTAATAATAATATGAAATTTTATATGACGATATTTAAAAACGGACTATGTGATGATGTAAGTTATAGTTGATTGACTATAGTTTGAACAAACCACAAAATACATGTACTACATTAACAACCAAATCTCTCAAAATAATCGGTTGATTTCTTTTAAACGAATGAAGCTATCAAGATAAAGATAAATAGCTTTGATTTAAATTAGGTTCTTGGTGTGCCCCTAAGGATCACCGAGCCTTGTTACAAATATTTACATGTTCCTTGCCAATTTAATGTGTTTTATTGCTTTCTGGAAATACCTAGAAAAGTTTTCCAGGCACAATTCTTATCAGTGATTAAAGTGAAGGTACAGTGCAGCCTATTCGGTTTATGGATGGTGTAATTCCTTAAGTGGTTGTAAGCAAAACCAGAGAAAAGACAGTAACGAAGAATGATTCACTCTTTTTCTCGATCCAAACAAGCCCTCCGAGTAACAAAGCAAAATAAAATTGCTAGTAGAAATAAAGCAACGTGATCCAGGGCTATTGAACAAGAAACAAGAAACCCAGAAAACAGCTCTGAGGACAAGACAAGACGTCGTCGGCGTGCGATGATCTCTTAAACGGACCCGAAGAAAACAGACTGAATTGTGCATGAATCAGCTTTTGGATCTTAGAATAAATGCGCTCCAAGTAAATTCAAAGACCTAAAACGGGTTTTTGCCCTCTTTTGCCGCCTTGACAGCACAAAAAGCATTTTTTGGAAATTAATGGCGCTAATTAGAAATGTTCAATCGCCCGTGGACATTTTCGGTGCAACAGTTTCAACAAAAGTTTTAAAAATGTGTAACTCTCCTGGGTGCAATTAATGTCAACATGCGAAACACATGTGCACTTTTGTTTGTCCAGAAAAGGAGTTCAACAAGTTGAAAGCAGAAATAAACTCCCTTGGTGACTAACCAGCCTGTACGACTCGTTCAAAGCTGCCCTGCAAATAGACTTTTATGGCTGCATTCTCTGCTCAAATGCACATGAACGGACCTGAAAATTACATTACACCATTTAAACAGCTTTCCAGGAGGAGGCTGGCAAATAAATGCGGGTTTTCAAAAGCCACACAGCCAGGAAATTAATAATAGCCAACTTCTGTAGGACCACCCTTCGGGAAAACCGTACAAAATAAATTAGTTTTCCTTTTGTGTGTCGGTTTACATGAATCGCAAACCCAAATTATTCCAATCCTCCAGCCAGGTTTCATTTCGTTTTTGCAGCAAATTAGTATTTAATGTTCTCACTATTTGCCCATACAGTACGCTAACTTCTATGCTCAAGTGTGGTTCTAAAGCTATCGCTTTCATTCATTCATTGTATTGTATTGTACGTTGGGTTCCGTGCCTATGATATTTTCCTGTCTGAATAAAGTAGATTTTCAGAACGTTTTATTAAAATTCTATTAAATAAAAAAGGCCTTTCAAATTGTATAGTATTGCTCTCTATAATACAAACTTTTCAAAAAAATCAAGACATATAAATACTTGTGGACAACAAGTGCCGGCTTAAATTCAAAGCGGTGTCTTAATATTGCCTTCTCCAATATATTTAATTCAACCAATTTAAATATGAAACTTTACACTAATTCATTGCGGAAAATAACAAAATCAAATGTTCCAAGAAATTGTAATAAATGAGTGCATTTAAGATTTTAAATGCGTTAACAGCACGAAAGTGGTGGAGCTTATTCCATCGACAAAACACTCGATTCCCTAAAAGGGAATAACGAGTAATAAGATTCCTGAACCGAAAATGCAACGATGACATGTTAACGATTTCGTAGACTTCCTGCGGTGGCGTTTGCCGTTTCTCAGACTGTCTATATATCATTATAAAGTGTTAAGTGAAATGGACTTGTAGCTCTGTCAAATCCATGAACCGAAAAGGCAAAAAACTTGGAACATAAAAAATTGTACCGTCTGGGCACGAAGCCCCAAAGTATTCAAATTTGAGGTGTCATTGAACTTTTTAGGTCTACACGGTGGATGCACTTCTCTGTTTTTATGGGGAAAAAGTGCAAAAAAAATAAATCTCAGGGGAGCACTGCCTTCAGTCACCACACATTCCATGCACTTCCTTTGGGGCAACTAAAAGACACCTAAAATGATATGCAGAATCTGTAAAAAATGTTCCGGAGCAGGAACAATGCGATGCCCTCTTGAATTATGTAGGAAATTTAATGCGGTACAAATTTAGTATAGGTACGTAGGAATTTGCAATTCTATCTCCGACTTTCAGCCGTAAATTAATGCCCTGATCCTTTTGAATTCAACGTTTGGGTTTAGTCCACATACATACATTTACATCCATAGATATGCATACATACAATGAGAATTTCACAAAAAAGTACGAATCCTGATAAAATTTGATGCATCTTAAAAATTTAAAAGAAAATACTTAGTTCGCAGCATGGACAATTGTTACAGGCTAAGGTGAAAATTCCCTTTTTAATTCAAAAAGTTGTTCGCATCAAGTATTTTTGATTATGCCCACTTTCATGACAGTTACATGGCATCATTTTATACAAAGGAATTAAAAATTCAAGATCGTATCTGGCCCATCCAGATTTTTGCTGCATTTATTTTGCAGGGCAGTTACATTAATGCCCATTTTAAAGTTATGTCTTGTACTCTGATTCACCGAGGCGTGCATGTCAGCGGATAATTTAACGAATTTCTTCTGAATTCGGACGCTAATTGAGGCGCACTCCGCCTGGACAATTTTGGCTTAAGTGTCGGGAGGAAGGAAACAGCTAAAATATGGCACCAACGTTTCCAGATATATCTGCTGCATATATTAGCATCAGGGGGCTCACCAGTGGTAGGTGTCAGAATAGCAATTACATATACTTAAATTTTTCCTTTTGAGACTCTCTTGTTCATTTTTTCAAATTTGCAGTATAATATCAAAATTTTGGGAAACATCAATTAGCAGCAACATCCTTCATGCATAACTTTCTGAAGGAAAAATAAATTTATTAAGTAAAGCAAAACAAAGAGGATAAACCCAACACCGTAACAAAAAACATTTGCTGAATTAAAATCTGAGTTGGGCAGTAACTCATAATAAACATTAAATAACGAAATTAAATTGTTACTGAACTTTTTGTATTTTAAGATTTTATTTAGTATCTGTGTACCTTCTTACTGCGCCTTGTTATTTATAAAGAGCATAACAAATTTGATAGTATCTTTCGCATACTCGAAATATTCTAAACTTTAAATTTCGCACGTAGTCTTTAGTCAAAAGAAAAAAATTTCTTCAATTGCCCTGCAATTGAACTGGAGACAGAACTAAACACTGGAATTCTAAAGGTCTAAGTAGGACTAAAATTGATATATATTTTGAGTTGAAACTGGACCTATTTAGTGCCGCGTTTTAATTTATTTGTTTTCAAACTGTACTTGAAATACGATCAATTTTTTTTTTTGTAAATTAAAATAAAACGGTCAAATGTTAATGAAATTAACTTGAATAAAATGCACCTTTTTAACCAATTTCAAATTATTGAGACGAATGAAACCTTTATATATTTTAACGGAAAACTTATATTCAAATACAGTGGTCATATTCATTACACAAACATTTTCGAAGGAGTTTAAAAAATTGCTAGTAACCTACCAGTTTGTTTATACAATTTCGTTGAAAAAATCTAAAAGTTTCATATTTTAGTAACAACTTGTAAAACGTGGAAATATACTGAACTGAGAAAAAGTATGAATGTAGTTAAGAAAATAAAACAAGATATTTTTCCCTCAGTTAATTAAAATCAAACTTTGGGTGTGCTAAACATTTGTTGTTTATATAGTTGAAATATTAAATAATATTACTTACTAGTCTCTTTTAATAACGTGCAATTATAATAGCATATGCATTCAAACAAAACAGTTAAACAGTAACCCTCATACATTTTTTTATTCACTGAAGTGTTGTTTTACCAAAGTTTTACCACCTCGAACTGTTTTTTGAATTCCGAACACGTTTTGTAGGTGCCTGTCCCGCACTGTGACATTTCCAGAGCTGAAATGTCAAAGGTAATGTCACAGGTGCTCCGAAAGTGCTGGGTGGACGATGGGATTATTTTGCGATAAACTTAGGATTTATCAATAAAACAGCAGCATTTAACGAGATAAACCGTCGATCAGAAAAATGCCAGATCTTTTGTTGCATCGCAATAAAAATGACATTCAAGTTTATTCAGAGGTTTATTCTTGACCAACGATTTTGGTTTAGAAAAAAGAAGTACATAATTTTTGCCGCAATATTACTAATAATATTTAAGATAGTAAGTCAATTTCACTTAGTGTTATGATAAGGCAATTTCAAAAGAAAGCTTTACAGGCATTTATCACCCACTGTGGAGAGGAGGTGCCCTGTGAGACTTTTGATGTCGTTTACACTTGGGTGAACGGATCCGATCCAGAATTAATCCGATTAATTGAAATATTTGGAAACAAGTTTGATCCCGCCCGTTTCGACGACAAAAACGAGTTGAAATACTCCTTGAGATCGCTTCAGAAGTTCGCACCTTGGGTACGACATGTGTACATTGTTACAAATGGGCAGATTCCTCACTGGCTGGACCTAAACTACGAAAGAGTTTCCATCGTCCAGCACACTGATCTCGTACTAAACGTTAACATCCTGCCCACCTTCTCTAGTTCTGCAATAGAAACCTTTATTCACAGGATCCCTGGGCTTTCAAAGCATTTTCTCTACTTAAATGATGATATATTTCTTAACGCCCCCTTATACCCTGAAGATTTATACACGGAAAGTGAGGGAGTTGTCGTCTACAACGCCTGGACTGTTCCGGACTGTGCCAACGATTGTCCTTGGGTTTACATCGGAGACGGGTCCTGCGATGAGCACTGCAATATTGAAGAGTGCCAATTCGACGGTGGAGACTGCAGGTACGAGGAGCTTCAAAACACTCCCGAATCATCCACTAAGCCCAGTGAAAGAGTTTACTACGAAGTCCCTAAGACTCCAGCTAAAAAAAACAGAACGAGATCCGAAAAACATAGAAGAAAATTTACACAGAGGAACAGGAAGACTACTTTCACTGAGATCTTGAAAAGAAAAAACTTTTCTAGCCTTGATGAATTACGAGATCTAGTAGACAAATTTAATAATGATCAAAAAGAACGAGCCAAACCAAAGCATTACGGAAGCACCTATGAGAAATTTCCATTCGAATCCACCAAGGACGTGTATACCCACAGCCTAATACAAACAAATATGCTACTAAACAGGGTCTATGGCTTCAAGGCTAGAAACGTCCTAGCTCACGTCGGGTTCCTCCTGGATAGAGACGCTATTTACGATTTAGAGAAAAAATTCTCGCAGGAATTTAAAAAAACTACCTCTCATCGATTTCGTCATCCAACGGATATACAATTTGCATTTCTCTATTATAATTTTTTAATGAGCGAATATTATAATTTAACCGTATCGGAAATATTTGATGAGCTCGATACCGACAAGTCTTCCACATGGTCCGATAGGGAAATTAGAACTTTATTGGCGCGACTCTATCCTTTGCCACTGGAGTGGTCCGCTGTTCAATATTTTGAAGATGTTATCTCTACATGCTCCAAGAATTTGGGTCTTAAGTCCCATTCGAGCGGCTCCTTTTCTACTTTGGTTTATGAAAGATACGAGGATTCGAATATAGTAAGTACAAGTTACTGACATAGTAAAATAATAGTAAACACTTGAAAGTAATCTTTTCTACACTTCCAAAAAAATCTAATCGAAATTGTGAATAGATTTGTTCGAAACTTCAAAAAATTAAAACTAAGTATTTTTTCACATTCTACTTTTAGCCAACAGTGAACAAATATCTTGTGGAAAATTGTGGTCCCTTAACAGAAGTGCTCCTAGCTAATTTATCGAAAAGGCCAAAATATAAATACCATGTGACGCAAAAGAGAGGCGTTCATAGCAACTTTATCATGTTAACATCCAATGTAACTGAAGTAGTTAATTCTTTGGACAAACTTCGAAGAAATCCAAGGTAAAACTCATCACTTTTACTTCTAGCATAGAGACAAATGTTAAAATTGTTTACAGGAAATTTAACTGTGTAAATGACAATTTGGAACCCCAGTATCACGAAGAAAATCAATTAGTGAGACATCTGCTAGAAGATTTTTATTTATCATTTTTCCCACAACGCAGCGAGTTTGAGCTACCTGATCACTATCGAAATCGATTCACGTACATAGACGACTACAAAAAGTGGAAAAGTGAAAAGCAGATTACACTCGTAATAGGTTATTTTCTCAGTGCCATTCTGACCGGAATTTTATTGAAGTACTGCTGCTTTCACAAAGCAAAATTTGCTCGCAGATATATTCCTTATAAATGTTGTGATATTTAGGAAAATGTGTTTATTTGAGCGAACACTCTCAATTCATACAAAATATTTATTAAATATGCAATAACACCTAATAGTCATTGCCTTTTAATTTTTCATAATCCACCTTGTGTTATCTGAAAAGTTCATAAAACGTATGAGAAAAAATACTTGCCAACTCTTAAGTATATTTACAACAGCAACAACTGCATATAATTATTTTACAATACTAAAACCGGATAATAGTATCCACGAAAAACAAAAATATTTTCCAAACTTTTATGAAAGTCTTCAAAAGAAGAAACTAAGAAGGCAACGTGAGGAATGAATACATTAAAATTAGAGGATATGATCCTTTTATTTACCTCCAACATAAATGCTTTAATCTGTGGCGTTTATGGTGATGGTCTTTCCTTTAGGATCATCGAATCTGTCCATTGTTTTAATGTCCATGAGCCACAGAACACCAATGGTCATAATTCCAAGTAACATGAACGTTACGAATAGACCACTCCAAATACCGGGGCTAGTGAATCCAACACAATGCCATGCATCACCGAAAATAAGCGTTGTCATCTTTGAGGTGAATGGCTCAATTTGCAAGCCTTTAATGATAAGTTCTCCGTTTGAATCGGAGTATTTAGATGTTCCTCCACAATAATAAGAGAAGCCAACAGGAATTGTAATACGTGGGCTAATTCTGTAGCTGTTCGTCTTATATTTCAAGTTCTCCATGCTCCAGTAGCCACCATCGAATTTAATTTCGAAAGTGATTTTGTCACCTTTGTCGTCAGTCAATTCAACATCGTACAAAGTGGGCTTTGTCTCCTTTAAGTTTTGGCCGGTGATTGTAATTGGAGTAGCGTCCTTGCCCGTAGCGTACTCTATACTAGTGTAATATATGAGCAGTTTTTCATTGATTAGGAACCATTTCGGAGCAGCTGGGTCAGTTGAGGCAGCTGTAGAAGATTCGGATTTTGCTTCTGATACTTCACGAATTTTTCTTCGAAGAGCGTTGTTTGATTCTAAGCCAGTGTATACAGCAATCACATTTCCTTCGGCCGACAATTCATGCCACAACTTGGAAATAACACCATCTGAAAAAAAAATTGGTGTGCTTAATTCTTTATTTTTCGTTCTTATTCTGAAATTTCCCTTTTAGCGTAAGAGTGCGACCAATACAAATTTATACATCTTAATTATTAAAAAAAATATATTAACAAAACTAATCGCAGGCTATCCTTCCCAATCTATTTTTAAATTAATATCTTCATTATTAGTATTCATGGTTTTATAGACTTTTGCTAATTTGGTTGGACATATTTGGAATAAAATGTAGCAAAGCCTTAAAATAGTCTTCCATGGATTATTCATTTAAAGTAAACGTGAAAGTTCCTAAATAACCCACAGAAAATAATTAATGCAAATAATAAATAATTAACTCACCGTGGTTACGCAATTTCTCATTTCTGTTTGCATTTTCGTCGTCTTCGAAATTAACGAAAACGACTTTGCCAGCTTTGTAAGAAATTTGATTTTCCAAAACACCATCAGAGTCTACTACGACGTGCTCCCTCTTGTCTCCAATATTGCTTAGGACTTCCACAGGATTCTCAGCATTGGAGTAGTAAGTGTAGGGAGCAAATGTGCTAAGATTTCCGTAGCAAGTGGACCCCGAATCTGAGTTGCAGTAGGAGAAGTCCTCGCTAGAAAGCTGCAAAGCAAGAGTTACTTGGAGCCCCTTTTAAGACGGAATTGCTACTAAAATTTACCTTATTCTCAACAAAAACAAGCAGTAGGCTGTCGGAAAGCTTAGGTCTGATCTGCTCAACTAATTCGTTCGAAGAAACCAAATGTAAGACGGGCTTAGGGTCACTTTAAAAAAAGTATTTTTATGAGCCATGAAAGATTTTGATAAACTTCTTACCTGCTTGTTCCCCAAATTAGGACAGGGGCGTTTTTGCCATGCGTTATCGTCGCAAGGGTGCACAACAAAATAAAAATATAA
Source organism: Tolmerus cingulatus (assembly GCA_959613345.1). Lineage (NCBI taxonomy): Eukaryota > Metazoa > Arthropoda > Insecta > Diptera > Asilidae > Tolmerus > Tolmerus cingulatus. The sequence continues at coordinate 7,343,024 of OY390708.1, forward strand.
TAAATCATTCTAAACTGAGGGATGGACGAAAAACGGAAATAAAATAAAATAATTCCCACCCGCACAGAACCGAGCAACTTGACTTATCATATGACTGTCCCGTGACATTGCGGACGATACTCGAAGTAAGCAGGGCTTCTCAAAGTTTGAAAGAGGGCTAGTTCGCTTTGCGACCGAGGCCTTATCATAGTTTATTCAATATTTAACAAACAAAGAACTTTGTTTTTATTCAGTCAACTTGTTCAGAAAATAAATTAAAAAAAACAACATAGAACGGAAGAAAGGCAACGTCAAAAAAATAAAATAAATTTAAAATATAAATTCGAACCAAGCAATCCATATTTTGAACCACCCCGAGGTGGCAGCTTCTAGAAATAAAACAATCCTGCTAACTGTCAACTAAATAAGGAAAAGTGTTTTCATCGCAAAAGACTCTTTGTTTGGAGATTAATAAATAAATTAAACGATGTCGATTAGACACGATTGGTATCAAACTGATTCGAAAGTAGTGATAACCGTGCTGTTGAAAAATGCCACCGAAAAGAATTACAAAGTCACAATTGACCGAGAAAGCGTTGAGATGACTGCGGACAACTACCATCTTCATCTGGACCTTTTTCGGTCAATAGACCCGGCTCGATCGTCCCACAAAGCCTCCCCCTCGAAAGTCGAAATAACTTTAGCTAAAGAAACCGGAGAGCGATGGGAAAAATTAGAGAAAGATAAAATTCAGGTCGTGGAGCCTGCCAAGGCCGCACCGCCGAAGTTTGGAACCCACGACTGGGACAAGTTGGCCACAGAAATTGCGAAGACCGAAGCAGAGGAGGCAGCTGGCGAGGAGGCCCTTCAGTGTCTTTTCAAGAAAATCTACAGCGAGAGCACCGAAGAAGTGAGGAGGGCTATGAACAAATCTTTTATGGAATCGGAAGGAACCGTACTCAGCACAAATTGGAGAGAAGTCGGCGAAAAGAAGGTCGATGTTAAACCCCCGGATGGAACCGAGTACCGAAAGTGGTAGTTTTAAGCGGAATGTCGTCTTCTATGCTTCAACCAGAGAACCCAGACTGCTTTTACTTCCTGCTGCGTCTTACTATGTAATAATTCAATAAAACGTTAATTCCTAGCCGAGAAATAATTATTTTGTAACTGCATTCCCTACAAAAATAATTAAGGGACCAACGAAGTAGTTTTAATCTTTTCCTCCACCTGCACGATTTACTTAATCTGCCTCCGATGTTGCAGAATTTGTGTTGAATTTCATTTTTACAATTCGAAGAGGACAAAGCATCAAAATAGTCTCCAGGTGAACCATTTACGAGATAAAAGTGAATCAAAATTATCCGCTCATTACTCATGCAGAAACCTCTAAAAGACAAAGGATAATAAATTGAACATTCTGATTGTCCCCAAGATCACAACACATTTGGCACGAAGGTCTTTTCAAGTTTCACGTGCTATAATCTTTACGTTATTCTAAAGTTGTATTTGCGAATCCCACCCGAATAAAAGGGTTTATGTATCTAAATCTTTATTTAGAAGGGCCGCCGGTTTCATTGCGAGTAGATTGAAAAATTAGCCCTAAGTCGAATAACAATTTGTAATAGTATTAATCAGCTTGCCAAATTTCAAAAATATATATATTTTCTGATTGGACATTCTTTTTTGTTTTCTATTCTAAAATCAAAGACGTACACTCCGTTCAAAAATATTTGTTTACGAATTTGCAAAACTCAGCTGACTAGCTGACAGCCGCCTGCTCTTCCTGTTCTTTTTACTTTTTATCAACCGGGAGCCGTGGCGTCTATCCGAGCTAAGATTACAAATATATCAAAAATGGCTTTAAGGTTTATAGGTACTTACTAAATATAAACAGAGATTTAAAAAACCATTTTCGAGATAGCTGGCTTCTATCAGTTTCTGTTTATAAAACTAGTAGCAGAGATTTTTACAAGACTTTCCCACGTTTGAGTTACCTTCACTTAATTTTACTGGTCCACTTTACACTTTATGATTTTAATAACATTTTAGTATTTATTTGTGATGGAGGCTTTTGTAGTGCATTAATGAGACCCTGATTTTTTTTTTAATTTCAAATGGTCCGGAAATCGGAAGAGGTCAGATTTTCGTAGTTAACATTTTAGTTATATCGTAATTTGACTCAGCCTCAAATGTAAACATAACTCAAAATGATCTTAAGTTCAGTAAGATCCGTGCAAAGGTTTGCACTCACAGGGCTAAAGATGTAAAAGCCAACTCACAGAAAACATTATTTTTCGTTAGTTGTACTGTAACTCCTTAATTTTATCTAAATTTCTAGATATTGGTGCCAACCTTACAGACCCTATGTTTCAAGGAACTTACGGGTCTTCGCAAAAACACCAAGCCGACCTGGACGTGGTTCTGAAAAGGGCATGGAGCATTGGTATGCAAAAAATACTACTAACTGTAGGAAGTCTGAACGAAGTAAATAACGCGTTAGATATTTCAAAGAAGGATGGTATGCTAATTTGAAGAAATGAAACCTCCAGCTTTTATTAAATAAAAACATTTACTCTACTCCAGATAGGCTTTTTATAACGATAGGCTGCCATCCCACCAGATGTGGAGAATTTGAACCAAACCCAGAAAAATATTTTTCTGACATGTCCAAAGCGATTGAGGAAAACTCAGACAAAGTTGTTGCGGTAGGCGAATGCGGACTAGACTACGATAGGCTGCACTTTTGCGGGAAGGATGTGCAGAAAAAATACTTTGAAAAACAGCTTGAGCTAGCTGAAAAATACAAGTTGCCACTTTTCTTACATTGCCGAAATTCGCACGAGGATTTTCTGGATATTTTAAGCCGAAACATGGAAAAGTGCTCCGCTGGCGGAGTGGTGCATAGCTTTGATGGTAGCATTAGTGAGGCCAAAAAAATTATCGAAATGGGTTTCTTTATCGGAATAAACGGCTGCTCTCTCAAAACAGAGGATAATTTAAAAGTTGTAAAAGACATCCCTAAGGATAAGCTTCTAATCGAAACCGACTCTCCCTGGTGTGGAATTCGTAATACCCACGCGAGTTCGAAATACATTCAAACGAAATTTCCTACAGTAAAGAAGAAAGAAAAATGGTCTGCTGAGTGTCTCATAGATGGTAGAAACGAACCATGCCAAATAATGTAAGTTTTCACTATGACAACATGCTGTTTCATCTCATACTAATAACAATTTCTTTTCTTTTTTATCACAGCCAAGTTCTAGAAGTCCTTGCTGCTTTAAAGGAGGAACCCATTGAGGAGCTATCAGAAATCATATATAAAAATACTAATGCCCTTTTTCTATTTTAACATTTGTGAAAATGCATGATAAGAGCATTTTAAATATATGAATTCGTTGTAGTATCAATTCATCAATTTCAATCCGTCTTTTGATGCATGCTATATAATAAAAATAAAATGCAAAAACCGTTTCCTCAGTGTTGACAAAACGTATTTTTGCAACATGTGTCAATTAAACTAATAAAAAAACGGAAAGGAACATTGCTTAGCCCAAACTATTTTATCCAGGACGGTATAAAATAACAATCAATGATTGATCAATATTTTAGATATCGATAAATGGAACATTAAAAAGGTAATTAAATTTAATAAAATGCAATTCCTAAGTTAAAAATAGCTTTCACATACAAAACTGAAAATCAGAATTTCCTACACCAACCAAACTATATTTGAGTAATGAACCTTGAAGAGTTCAAAGTAGAAAATAAGGAGCATAAAAAATTATCGGAATTTATTTGATAGAAAATTTAATTATAATCTTTATTACTCCTGTTGTGACACTTTTTGAAAACAAGCAAAAGCTCTTCATGTTAGTATTGTACATATAGAACGCAAACTTAAATAAACTTTATTCATAATAATTGTAGTATGTTCCATATTTTTATTTTTATAAAAAGTGAGGGTATGGATATTTTAATATTTTGTATTATAATAAATAACTGAAACACGATCGCGTTCAAATATTTATAATGTATGTATTTAATCTTTACGGTGCTATTAATCCATTCCCATACGTTTTGATAAATATACAAGAACATTTTAAATTCTACTGCTACAATTATACTATTAAATAACATTGCAAAAATGTGTTTTTGAATAGATAAGACATTAAATTTGAAACAGATATAAGTGTTTAAATTCTATAATCGTCAGTTGCGTATTGCTGAACGAGCAGTTACGCTATTTTCTTTAACCCAGTCAGCTACTATCAAACCCATTTCTTCTGATGATCTTAGAACAAATGCGTGGTATATACCTTTATCATCTAATGTAGCATCGATTTTGGGAAATCTTTCTTTTATTTCGTTATAATATTTAACCGGCACCCATCCATCCTTAGTACCGTAGTAGAATTTTAGCAGGTCGATATTGTTAGAAATAGTGTCGGCCTCTAATTCTTTGACCGCAGCCATCTCGTCATTTGCCAGGAAGACGACTTTCTCGATCACAGATGGGGTCAAGTATTTAAGAGTAGTCCCCACAAAAAATTTGGGAATGGAAAAAAACCAAAAGTAGATGTATATTAAGAAAACACGAATGGGCACCGGCAGCATAACTAAAAATCGCAGTAGAAATAGATAAAATGTTATGAAAGGGGCGCAAAGGTGTGTAAACAGCCACCCATCACGAGTTTCCTGCATGCGTTCAAAGGTTGGAAATAGGAGATAACACTTCTGGACGCGGCTTTTTATAGCGGGCTGCTTCAGCAGCTGAAGTATTGTCCAGGCGCCGATCGAGTGTCCCACAAGATGAATTTTCACGTTCGCTGGAATGTACTTCTGAATGAAGTCGACCTTGTGCTTAATCTGTCCTTGTAGATTGTACTTGTCCTCATTCCCCTCAAGTGGCGGAACTTTTCTAACAGTACTTGTGCGCGGATTGTCGTGTCCTGCGTGACCTATACAAAATGCGAGAAGTTGTAACTTTAGTCAGTTAAAAGGTTATAGTCCAATTTATTTACCGATAAGCCAAACCGGAATACTTGGATCCAAATTCGCGTGAATTGTTGAAACAAACTTCTTGTAATACCCAGGCGTTCCCGGGTTGCCGGTAATGCAAAGGACAATTTCTTTGGTATCCCCCAACGATTCCTCGATCCACTTGCCCCATTCACAAAAGCCTCCTGCATGCTGGGGGTGTTATTTATAATAGTTATTATCCTATCAACCCTTTAATGCGACCACAATTTCTCAACTGGACAACTTTCAATAATACTAAGAATTTACTATTAACCAACTAATTGCGGTATTATGCAAACAAATCACTGAACAAACGTCACACGTTGACACAGACCTCCAGGTAACCCGGTTGTTGCTGAACTGACCACAGAATCCCACTGGCGCGAGGTGGAAAGATAGAACTGCCTGATGAAACTCTTATCGACGATTTGGTTGCGAAATCCTTCAGTGATTCGTTTCCCACAGTTGTAATCAATGGTCAACGGCAATCAACTACACTAAATGTAAACAAAAAATATTTAGAAACATAATCATTTATTTTCAACTTAGAAAAAGGGGCAAACAACTTCTTCCCTTTCTTTCCCTTCTAAAAGTTTAAATACCTAATTTTACTTTCCTGCACAAACTCTTCTATTTTGCATTATTTGCAATTAAGAATATATAATAAAAATGTTACGTATAGGTAAATGACTCCGTCCAAACCTTTAAATCGCATGACTTTTATTTTTAAGAACTCTTACGAAGATTAGTAATGGCATAAATGATTTGTGTTTTTGGTTTGCCGATTATGGTTCCATTGACCCATCACGCACCTCCGAATTAATCAATTAACTTTCGAAATCAGTGCTAAATTAAACCTGGTTTCACTGGTTCTTTGAGAGAAAATAAATATTATCTTTGTTTCATAGAACCTAAAAACAAACAGTGGACATATTTTTTGATTTTAGTAAACATGGGAATGAAGTAATCTTTACATAGAATGCATTTGACGCTTATGTTTGGCCCGCATCAAATTAAGCAGTTAATTTTGCACTATGTTTTAAATTGAAGTTCGCATCACTATACCGTGATGTGTTTGACGAAGTAAGTGATAAATATTGATTTTTTTAAGCGCAGAAAATTTTTATTTTATTTATTGTATTACTGGAAATGAAGTTTTCTTTCATTTCTTCCATTTTAGATATGGTTGTACACGTCGTTCTGCTCTATAAAAACCAAATTATTCTTAAAGAAGAAATAATTGAAGTACAAGTATTTTTAAAATTAACATTTAAGAATTTGAATTTTATTAAACACATAAAAGAATAACCTATATAAATATTGAGTTATGTGTTTATAAAATCTGGTCAGTTGTGCTGTAATAAACCATAGGTAAAGTATAGGGATTTAGGCTCTTTAAAAGAAACACTAACAATTGTTCTCACTTGCATATGGTTTATTTCCTTAGATCTACAACATATTGGAAATAGGGCTGTGGAATGTGCGAATAGCTTTTGGCACAACTAGGCTAATCAGAAATTATTATAATTACGTTAATGATGTCGTACTATCTAGAAAAAACAATATCTAAAGGTGTAAACAGGTAAAAGTGGATTGATGTTCAAAAGTTTCTGAAAATTCTGATTATGTTTGTTACGCGTCTTTATTACACATAAAATACTAATACACAATTGTATCGAAGTCAATTGCATGATTAAAATACTCAAAATAGGGATTTAATTAAAATTAGTATTGAACCCGGGCATGCGGCCTCCGAAATTGTTGTTTGGTCGATTAAAATTTCCACTGGAGTTATTATTGTTGCCGCCAAACGAATTCAGACCACCTCCAAAACTTCCGCCACCGTCGTTCCTTCTTGAATACAAATTAGCTCCTCCGCCTTCTCTGGGGTTATTGTTATTATTTCTTCCTTGATTATTTCCACCAAAGCCCCTATTATTTTGGTTACCACCGAAACCTCTGCCGCTAAAATTGTCTCCTCCACCGGACATGTTATTACCGCCGCCAGAACCAAAGTTCTTGTTAAAATTATCGTTCTTATTAGAACCGCCGCCGCCTGTATTCCTTGAGAACATGTTAAAATTGCCGGAACCTCCTTGATTGCCGCCACTATCATTTCGAGAGTCAAAATCTCTACTGAAGTTATCGTTTCGGTCCATATTTCTATTGCCACCTGAATTATTGTTTCCACCCGAGAAATTCCTACCTCCGCCGAAGTTATCATTGAAATTCTTCATGCCGCCCCCGCCACTGCTACCCGCATTATTACCTCGTTGGTTGTTGAAATTTCGACCAGAGTTATTATTTCCTCCGCCACGACCGAAGTTATCGGAATTATCATTATTCCTATTGCCAAAATTACTTCCGGAATTTTCAAAGCGACCAGGATTCGCTGAACTGGAAAAATTATCTCCTGAGGTGTTAACGTGACCCTGCCCTTGCTGCCAGAAAGATTTCGAATTTCCTCCTTGGAAGCTCCTGTTTGTATTATTATTATTTCCGAATGGCATTGAGCCACCACCAGGTGCATTCCTCTTCCGATTCTGCTGCTGCTTGTTCATGAGATTACCCCCAGCGTCTCCACCGCCTCCCTGATTATTACCTTTCTGATTATTCCCAGAAAATCCACTGGCTCCAAACGACTCATTCATGTTGTTCCAGAGCTGATTGTTGCCCATGTTCTTTTGTTGGTTATTCCCTCCATCGAACTTGCTCCCACCTTGTTGCTGCATTTTACCTCGTTGCCATTGTTGGTGTTGTTGTCCTTGCTGCTGTTGCTTTCTTTGATTCTGCTGCTGACGCTGCTCCTCTTGTTGCTGTTGCTGTTGCTGAATTCGTTTTTGCTGTTCCATTTCTTTACGTCTTTCACGCTCCACAGATATCGATTTTTCCATTAAATCAAGAATGGAAGAAATTTCACTTACACAGTGTGAAACTGCTTGCCGTTTAGAAAATTCTACAACATTCGCCTGAAGTTGTCCACGGAATTTCTCCTTAACGGTTGCGAAGAAAACATAATAGTCATTATCCAAGAGTAGTTGGTCCGTATTTCCGCTATCCTATAAATATTAAAAGGATTATTACAAAGCACATGATAACGATATTTTAAATCATACTAATCCCTCTAAATTTGTAATAACAACTTACATTGGCAATTATGTCTCATAGAAATGACCAAGGCTGTTATTTTAACAGAAAATATAATGGCATTGCTACATTTTCTCATGTTATCGTTATATTCTATATTCTTTACAATTTTTAAGTCTCTCCTGTCATTTGGGCAATACCCTAACTTTATTTTGATAACATTTTAAAATGATATATGCAAAAAAACAAATCATTTAATCTTCAAATTTGTATACCGGGAATGATAATTTCCCCGTGATCGTTATTCATATTTTCAAATTATCCAGAAGCAAACATACACTTACAAATTTTAGTAAAAATGTATTTATAAAAAAGGATACACAATCGAGATTTCATTTTAAAGCTTGATAAAAGGCAATATCTAGTTTTAAATATTTGCTTTTCCCCAATCTCTACAATTTATTTACTTAAAGGTATTAATTGTTAATGTAAACCACATATACGGGAAATATCTTAATAAAAGATAGTGTCGTAACACAATACTAGTAAAGGGATCTTATTGGTTTAAGGTTTTATGCATAGTAAAAATAAAAGTATTTATACTAATTTTATCATGTTGCAATCGCACAAAAATACATAGGCCGTGCTAATTTGCTCCTGTGATTTCTTTAAAAGAAATATTGTATGTAATACAATGTACATAAAACATTTCGTATTTTTTATGAATTCTTTTTTTTCTTTTGAAGAATGCTGTAAAGATGTGTAGTTGCATGAAACTTCTCAGAGTGAAATAGTTAGGATATACTTATCCACTTATGTATAAACAAAATATTAAAAAATGCGTAGAATTCAATCAGAATAAATTTGGTGACACACCAAAGCTGATTCTAGAGCATACATACGTATATGAAATCTCTATATCTTTTAATATGCCTTGGTTTCTTACCAAAAACACAAAACACTAAATGACAAGCCAAATGTTGTGTTTGATATTTATATTATAAGATTTAAAGATAAAGATTTAGACTTTTTGCTTAAAAATATTTTGAATCAATTAGGTTGGTTGGGTTTTCAGACAAGAAGAGTTCAAATGTCCGAAATACTCTCTTATTTATTATCAATTTTGTTATTTTCAACCAATATAATATATCTAAAATTCAATATAACATTCTCCGCTTACAACTGTTGCTGTAAAATTAAAAATTGCATTATGCCTGTAATGAAGGAAATATTTTGTCGTATACAATTGCACAACAGCTATTTCGTTTTCGTCGGTCTCAAACATAGCATAAATTATGTCATTCCACGTTATTTCTCTATACTGATAAATACTTTATTTTTATCAAACGGAAATCAATTAATAATAAATACAAGATGACACATTGCATTCTTAGGACAATCCTTTTTGTGCTTTCAATAACTTTGTATAAGTTTTCGATTCTAAATAATTTTCTTAAATTATTCTCTGTTTATTCACAATTTCTGTATTGTAGGAAGAGGTATGTATACCTACATATATGACTTCAAAATTGTCGAAATATCGTTATATGAAATTCAACAATTCTTCTTTTGATTTCACATCTAGTATCATTGCATTCATTCCGTGAAGCAGCCCCTTCATTTGGTATTTGATATTGGAACGCAGCCAAACGATATTATAAAACATATTCTCAACTCACCTATGTCGATCAAAATTTGAAGTACTTTATATGGTATTAATATGAACAAGTTTCAATTTCCAAACGCCTTATTTTCTGCAAGTTAAAAACCTTACAAATCAACAGTATTATAGCGTTAACACTTTATATTGCACTTTGGATTTGAATTATTTTAATATGGTTGTTATATGGTAGTATTTCGCAAATTGGAATATATGTAGCTTAATTTTCCAGTTTGTTTTCACAGAAGCAAATATACAACCACAAGTATTTTATGTGATCAACAGCTTATATGCAAATTACGCGATGCATTTGTGGGTTTTCACTGTAATGCATCTCGATTGAAGAAAAACATGATTTAATTTAGTCACAAATTCTTGTGAATTGTACTCAAAAATTATAAGAATTAAATTATATTCGATTCTCAATTATGAAAATTTAGTTTTAATATTTTACCAGAGTGCTTATCAATCACACGTATAGTAAACCTCATAAAAATATTTTTAAAGGCCTGTAATGTATATCATTTCATAGGTAGATGGGTATACATGAATTTAAATAAATACAAGCATATTTTGCTATAAATTGATGCAATAATAAAAAAAATCTGTACTAAAATCATTACAGTGCAAAAATTATCGCATTGCAGCCTGATAATTGTTAATTATACTATTAGCATCAGAATAAAAAAAAAATTGAAATGCCGAAGACTTACATGCTTTATAAATAAATCCAATTATAAATATTTTTCGGTTATCTTAAATTTAAAAAACCTTATAGATCCCATTTTCAAAACAAAAGTGAAAAATTATTAAGTCACCTATGTGTATGTACCTTTTCGCATAAAACCGCTCTGCTCAAAAGTTGAACGGCTTTTGGTCCTAAACTTCCCAATTGATCTTCAAGAGCTGATAACAGTCTCATAACTGATATAACGCTCAATGGCTCAGAAGATACAATTGGGGTATCCTCCGTGAAAATTGGTAACGGTCGACCTTGAATCATATTTGGAGCACCAAACATTGGTTGTGATGGTGTTGGTGGCTGCGGTTGTTGATCACATTGCCAATGCATTGGCATTTGCTGGTCCATTTGTCTTATAGGACTTGGAGAGCGATCGAAAGGTAAATTGAGAAGTCTCTTCAATTCACGCTTACGATTTGCTAAATCCTTCGCGTAGAGCTGGCGTAAACGCTGAATCCAACGCGGAGCCCATTCCGATTGAATGTCATGAGACCGCGGATCAATTTTATCTAAGTCAAAGTAGAAATTTATAAATAAGTGAGTTGTTGACCTGACTTTGCTTTTTGCTATTGTTTTCAGGGTACAGCCTCCGTGAATATCTAAGGCAGTACTAATTCTTGTCTAGTACTGTTGATTTCCACACAAGAAAAGGGATGCAACTACATTGCTCTCAGAACTCATTTTAACATTTTTATAACAATGAGTTAAAAATCTGAAAGCAAAGCTCAAGTTTGGTGATGTTAATATCATTCCATGATAGAAACAAGTATTGTTTTAATTTTTGCCACCCTTTTAGTCTTCCTGTTCCGAAGCAATAAAAATCAGTTACCTCTTTTAAGTTCCCGGATTCGTTGTTGCAAAAACATTTTCCACTCGTATTGATGTTGAGGATGCGATCGTGGATTTTGTTCAAACATTTTATATTTAAAATTGATTTCGTCGTACATATTTCCCAACATTACGCGGTAAGCTGTCCAGTTCTCAGGTGTTGCACCACTTAAATCTGGGCGTCTCCTAAATCAATATATAAGTAAATAATAATAAAATGCTGAAATTTCTGATACAAACATTTTTGGTGGTGGAGGCCCATCCCGAGCCATCATCATTGGGCGTTGATTCTCAACGACCGGCGTAATTACAGTTCGGAAGCCCAATTCTGGATTCGCTAGGGACTTGAGGTCAGGTTTAATAAACTCAATCCCCTTTAGACTCTTTCTAATTAAGATATCGAGTTCTGCTTTAGGGAATTTTATTGTGTTTTCGTCAAAATGATTCCTTTCAAGACATTTCCTGACGATCTCGTCACGGTTCTTTTGGAAATATTCAAAGTCCACTAAATTAACCCTGGCCCGCTTTTTCTTGTTTTCTATTTTACGGTACAAGTAGCGAAAGATATTTCGGGTGCAGTGTTCAACTGCAACCTCGTTTGGAATTTCTTCTAAGCCACTTTGAACTTTAGCATAGAGGTTCGGAAAATGTTTGATCTAAAGAAAATCAATTAGAAAAAGGATTTATCCATTTGATAACATCTTACAATGTAGCTAGCTTGATGCGTAGCCCCGGCAATATGGAGGAAAGCGTCTCCCTTAAGTTTCAAATTACACAATGCACAGAAATACATTATTTGTTCACCGCTCTTCATTTTGAAGATGTAATATAGACCCAGCAATGGCTTCGTTTTATTGTACTCATGGAGTTTTTCCTCCTTAAGAACTTTCAAATCGTCAGGTTTTGGCCTAACATATTGGGCCTCCTTATAAAAAAGCCGATCTTTATGCTCTTCTGGCAACACTTTTTTATACAAAATAAAGAAAATAAATTCGATTAGTACTTCGTTATACTACTTATGAATAATATACGTATTATAATTTCAACTTTTAACTACGGTCTTAAGATAAATCATTTTAGAATCACAATCTAATATAACTCCAGGAAACTGTCTAGAAGATCGGCACAGAACCGAAATTTGACAAAATAAAGTGTAAACTTTACTTTAGATACAACCATGTTTTCAATGGTCATCCATAAATAAAAAGCTCAGAGCATATAACGAAGAACTTTTTATATTACTAAAAGCTCAACATGATCTCTAAACTTGCTTTCGTTTAAGATCGACAATTTATTTTTTTTATTATTCACTGACAAGAATTTATTCTAAGGAAACTAAAAATATATGATGAGCTACATTTCCAGCAAAAGAAAAAAACAACTCCACTTGTACCAAAGTTTCTATACACTAGGAAGATATTGCACATCAAGAATAAAATAAAGTGGTATGTCGGATGCTATAATGTGACGTAATAGAGTTTAAAAATCCTTTGCAGTGCTCCGTTAGTAAACTCAGCAATTAAAACCAATAGCTGAATTTGCGTTTACTACTATTATTAACAAAGTCTAGTTGGCAGGTCGTAATGTTATTGTGACAGCGTTTAACGCATGCTTTGCAAAGAAATGTGTAACTTTGTTAAATCTGTTTGTGTGAAGATTATTGCACACAAATTAAAAAAATATCCGTTTTATGCGGGATAACCTGCTGTCAATACTCTCATCAAAATTCCGCTTTTTGAGCTATTAAGATGATTTTCCAAATTGCAAACAGTGTCATTCTGCTGTTAAATTAAACAATCCAGAGTGAAGTCGCCTTATATTTCTTTTATTCCTTCCTTAAATTTGAAAATTAAATACGACGGAAGAACAAGCATGTGTACAAAAAGTGACTTCACCATAGAAGATGGAAATATTGAGCTTCATGCACTTTACAAAATTCCCATCGAAAATATTATCTAGATTAAGCTGAGCTACTTAAGACACTACTGGGTGTAAGATCAATGTCTGAAGTTTTGGTTTAAACTTTTTGTACATCCAACTGAATTCTGCATAATTTTTATTATAGCTCTCTCAATGCAGCGTCTCGTGTACAAATCTAGACGTAAAATATTGAATTCTTGCTTGATTTCTAATGTTTACCTCAAACTATTGCTTTAATTAGACTGTACAATTTTGTTAAAATTTAGCGCCAAATTCTTTCGTAGTGCAATATTCCCTTAGTTAATAGGGCCTTGTATTGGTCGATTGGAGGTTGAGGTCAATGACCACAATCGGTGACTCGAGCCACCTGATATCGGCTAGCATATAACTGGTGCCGTAGTTAAAAGTTAAAATTGAATATTTGCAATGGGTTACAGGGGCACAAAACCTAACTTACCTTCTTCGATATCCTCACCAGGGTTAATCTCAAATTGCATTAACTTCCCTTCTTCGTTGATGCCACAAAATTGCCGGTACGGCTTCGTGTACCTTTCAGGTTTCACTTTTCTCTTCAAATTCCTCTGATGGAGCTTCGACTGGATGTGTCCCTTCTTCATGTCGTCCCTGAGACTCGCGACTCTGCACAAATGGCAGTTCAATGGCCGATTCCCCCCCGATTCTTTGCATCTGGGGCCGAACGAGAACAAAAACGCCTCCGAGTCATCCTCAAGTTTAATTTTCATTTGGAGATATTCAGACGGATCAAAGGGCGTATCATCAGCTTCAGCCCCTTCGGCAGTGGCTTCTTCTTCTTGCACCTCCTGCTCATCTTGATCCTCAGCATCCTGAAAATCACCACGGAAATTCACAAGTGCTCCAACATTTTATTTGTTTTTTCTAACATGGCGTCCGGAAAATTTGCGCGTGAAAAAATAATAAATCAATTTCAACTAACCTCAGCATCAGAAGCTGCAGTTTCTTCAATAGGTATCTCCTTATTCTCCTCTGCCATTTTTAGACTTTATTCCACAAATTTAGTATATACTAAATTACTAAAAACCACTTTCAGAACGAACGCCCAGCGAGCACAATACGCACAAGAAAATGGACGCCTTGCCTTTAAAATACAGAAACGACCTCTTCTCCAGTTCTCTGTCTCTCTCATTGGCTTTACACTTCGTCGGCAAGCCAACAAAAAATCAATACGTTTACACCAACGCGTTTGTATGAAAACATAGAAAACTGAACATCGAAAATGAAATTGCGCGAATTTTTAAAATCGATTTTTATACATTTTTCTTTGAACAGGATATTTTAATAAATTAAATAGCTGTTCGGAAAACTTTTTTAAATACGGCAGTATGTAACAAGGGAAAGGCTGGGTCAACAAAGAAAAACAAGTTCATCGGACAACGAAAGAATATTTAATAAAACTGAAAAAAACAGAAACTTTTATTCTACGTAGATTCACAGCTAGCAGAATTATCCATCCTAGTTAATTGCTTTTTAGAAATCAATTCAAACTTCAAGTGCTGTATGTTAATGGCATTTCCATCCCACTGTATCAAAGTTTTAAATTTGTCTGGGTCGCACAAGTTTACCATTTCTGGAATTCATAGAAAATGATAAAATAAGAGATAAATTGTTAAGCAGAAAGTCGTACCCATTCCTCCTCCATTGTACTCCTTGGCTTCCCGCTCTAAGGTAATTTTAATCGCGTTCTCCCGAGCAAAATGCTGTTTGGATCGGTTTTTGCTAATCGATTGCTTCAGTTTGATTTGGGCAAGCTCCTCGTCGAAGCGCTTCAGATACAACTCAATTAGGTCTGCAAACTCTTTAGGAGTCAAGGGACTGGTTCGGTCATCTAAATGATCTAAAAACCAACTCAACTTCTCTCCAATTATATTTGATTTAATTGCGTGTCCAAGTCGCTGTTTATGCTTGTTATTCATTTGCTTGGCTTTTTTCGCAAGTGCTTTTGTCTTGCGACTGTTTGGATGCTTGCATTTTGATAACTCCTTGTAGAGATTGCCCTGGAAACAAAAAGACGATTTTTAAGTTACTATGGTTTGGTAAAATTAACTTTATATTAATGTGCTCATTATCCGAAGAATTTGCACGTGGAAAACCGAACCTCAGCAGAGATGTATTATCCATATCCCACTGATAAATTGACCTTATTGTTTATAATATAAATATGTTACATAATATAAATATATATATACAAAGTTTATACAATTCTATAAGCCGAAATATTTAAATTACGACTTACCATTATCTTGCGGTGGAAACGCGTGTTTTCTCTTAGGGCAAAGCACTTGTTTACCTTTTCCCAGAAGCGGAATGAAGAACAGCTGATTGTCAAGTCAATTAGTCACCTTTTATTCCACTGCACATTTTTGAAGACAAAGCCTAAAGAAAATTCTGTATCGTGTAAAGTTCCTGTACGTAACGATTGGGTTTGCTTAACTTCAAACTATCTCATGTGGTTAGATTTCGCATTTTCAAAAATAAATAAATATCCAGCGAGTAGTCAAATTCCAACCGGCCCTCCCATCCTGACCGTAGTCTTCAAATAGGAACAGGCAGAATTTAAATGCCTGTCTCACCCATTGAAAGCAGATATGGTTTGTTTACGTTTTTTCACACAGTTTTTTTTTTGTATGCCCTCAACCTCAGCATGTAACAAATGTAATCGCAAGTGGTGTTGAATGGTTCTTTCAGATTGTAAGTGAATTAACAATAAAATTTGGCATAAAGGGACAATTATAGGTGTGCATTCATATTTTCTCAAAACCCTGCAATACTTTAAAATTTCAAGTTTCGCCTCGACATTTTTGGTAACCTTTGTTGAATGATACACATTTTGACATTTCAGTCTGTACTTTCCAGAATTTTTGATCTCTGATTTGTGGTAATGTCTAGTATGGGAAACTTTAAGAAGAGCTCTTTGGATTTGCATCAAGCCAACAAAAAACGGCTATGGAAATCATTGAAGCACATCATAGCAACTGAGAAATTCTTAAAGTGGCCGGATAATGCGGTTACATGTGAGTAAATATTATATTCTTTTGAACGATTTATGGTGACAATTTTACAGACCCCTTTGTGAACTCGCCGCCCTCTTTTCGGCCATACAAAAAGTATTCGGACATTTCCGGCCTGATTGCTCTGTACACAGATCCGCAGAGTAAACTCCAGTACCACAACGCGGAGGAGTTTACCACGGTCCGAAATTTGCCAATGGATCTAACAGCTGGCTACCTGGCGCTGCGTGGGGCCAGCAGCATTGTCGGATAACAATTTATTGTAATTTTCAGAAAGTTTTTTTGAATGTGTATATAGTACCAATAATTTTATATGGAGAAAGATTGCTATTATTAATAAATACTCACCCATTCCCAACTCGCATTTTAACTTTTCTAAAGCCTGCTCTAAACCTGGTTCAAAGGTAACTTTGAGATTGATTTAGACCTTTGATCATCATCCTAATCTTACAAGTAGATCAACACGGTCATTACATTGTCTTTTAGATTTTTATATTTTTAATTTTAGCGAAAGTATTAATAGTACATTGTTCACCAAGGGAGTAAAGTAGTACATTTTTACCCGGGTGTAAAATTGCCACCCGAGCCGTAGGCGAGGGTGGCAAACACCCGGGTCAACATGTACTACTTTACTCCCGTGGTAAGCATACTTTTTTTTACCACATCACCGTCGAAAGTTCATTTTTTTACCCAACTTTTAAGGAACAAAAAGTAGCGTTTTTTTGCCCTGAAAAATTTACCAAGGGAGTAAAAAAGTACATTTTTACCCGGGTGTAAAATTGCCACCCGAGCCGTAGGCGAGGTTGGCAAACACCCGGGTAAAAATGTACTTTTTTACTCCCGTGGTAAACCATTTTTCAGGGCAAAAAAACGCTACTTTGTTCCCTAAAAGTAGGGTAAAAAAATGAACTTTCGACGGTGATGTGGGAAAAATAATTTTCTTTAGATCGTTCCTTGAAACCTTCAACTTCACTAGAATATTGGAACACTAAGAAATAAGAAAGTTTTAAACCCCACATATAAAAACATCGTTCGCTTTCAGTGAGTCCATTCTTTTTATATTCAAACGATGATATTATGACATTTTTAACATTTTTTAGGGAATTCAGTAATTGTTAAATTGTCTTGATCCAGTTTTAAATGTGTTCGATGTATTGCGGGGCGAATATCCGGTTCTTTGAAAATTTCCTTGTTCGGCTCCAAATGAATTCGATGTATTGGAGCTGGAGAATCCGGTTCCTAGAAAGTTTCTTGATCCTGTTCCAAATGAGTTCTGTGTGCTGCGGGGGGAGTATCCGATTCCTTGCAAATTGCTTGACCCTGCTCCAAATGAGCCATTTTTATTGGAATTTGTACCGTATTGTTGACCAGTCGGATATTGATTCCCAATACCACTTGTTTGATATTGGCTGCTAACAACTGTTGGTGTACTATAGTTATTTCCTCCAATACTTCTGGGAGATGAATATAAATTGCCACTTCCTGACCCTGTCTGATACGGGCTAAGATTAAGCCTAGGATAATTTAGACCACCCTGATTCGAGTGATTGGCTGAACCATTATTATTGCTTGTGTATTGAGAAATGTTGGTTTTGTAAGAATCTGATTGCGCAGATGAAAGGAACTGATTTGGCGACGGGTGATCAGACGTCTTGGTGCTTTCAAATTGATGTATTTTGGTCGCTGCTGGAGGTAAAGTTCGGCGCTTATCTGTCCGGCGTGAGTAATCTTCAAAGATTTCAATTAAATTCGTAGCATCCAAAATAGCACGTTTAACGGCAGGGATTTTGTTTTCGTCCACCATATTAGCATATATATGCCCTTTCAATTTTTCATTTGCTGATAAGAAGAATACATAGACGTCAGTCTCCATCATTAAGTCATTCGGATTCTGATTGCTCTGAAAACATTACAAAACAAATTCATCAAAATAATAAAAGAAGAATTTCATTTATATTCTTATTTTCTAAGGATGTATTTTTCTGCTACAGAATTCCATATTTTCTAAACCCTAATTTCATCAGTATAATTCCTTTCCGAAAATTCATATTTATGGATTTCTAAAAACTACACTGTTGACTACATTTTAAATCTACTAATAATTTGTTGCTATACCTTTTCAACCAATAATGCTTTACTCAGATATTCAACAGCTTTTGGTCCCAGGATACCCAGTAGGTCTTCAAGTGCCGTAAAGAGTCTCAACACTGATATAACTCCCAAAGGCTCAGATGATAGCTGCGTTTCTACGACATTAGTTCTCATGTTTGGACCCTCGATATATCCTCTGTCGTATGTAGATGAATATGGCCTGTTATTCGGTGCTACTCTTTTGTTTTGCGAACCCCTTGGACTTGGAGTGCGCTTGTCAGTACGCAAACGGAATTCCGTCTTTAGTCTTAACTTACGTTTGGCAAGATCAGACTCATAAAAATGTCGCAAACGACATCTCCAAAAGGGCATCCATTCGTTTTTTAAATGCCTTAAGTGCTGCGTATCGTTACCAGCTATTTGTAAAAATATAAAAAAATTACGTATATCTCTTAAACGTATTTCCCAGAAAAAAAAATAATTTAAATTTTCGAAGGAGAATTATGTTATACTTATTATACTCATTTAAATTTTCAAGAATTTAGCCGAAATGTATGACTTCCTTAACATTTAAATTCAATATAATGACGGCAAAGGGCGAAAGGCGAAAAAAATAGTTTATGGTTATGAAAACTCTTAAGATTGTTACCTCGGCTGAAAAACGTTCTTTCCTCATTAAAATAGGCGGGATGAGAACTTGGATTCCTCTCAAAATTTTGATAATCTTGGTTGAGATCTTCCAGCTCCCTTTCCATAATAAAATGATATTGCTGCCAAGCTGCTTCCTCAGTGCTGAAATGAATTTGTAATATATCCTAGCAACTATTTTTAGACTAACTGAAAAACATACTCATACAAACTTCGCTTCATGTGTCTTCTTTTAATTTCTCTTTGTGGCTTTCCTGGCATCTTATTATCAGGCTTAATAAATTCCATTCTACTTATGCACTTTCGAATCAATATGTCAACTTCACGTTCAGTGATTAAAATTGTATTTTCATTATAGTGATCGACGAATTTAAGCATCCTATTCAAGTATTTATTTTTGTATTTGTAGAAATGAGAATGATCGACGAATAGAATTTCTTTAAAACCTTTACCATTTTCAATTTTACGGTATAATTTACGGAATATATTAATAACGCATGTGTCATATTCAATAGTCTGTTCTTTCTTCAGTCGTTGCGAAACTTTCGCGTAAAGTTTCGGAAAGTGTTTCTCCTGAAAAAAACCAATATAAGGTTTTTTTAAATTGTAACATCAATAAAAGTGGTCTTTATTTATTCACAACAAAAAAGAAATTCTGTTTATGCGTTTAATTAAAGACAGCTCACTAAATGTTCACTATACAACAAAGATATGAAACATTTAAGATAAAAAATTATGCCCTAAAAATGTTGATTGCTTTTCTTGAACTTACTATGTACTTGTATTGGTGGCTTGGTGAAGTAACATGTCTAAATCCTCCCTCCAATAAATTTATATTACACAAAAGACAGTAATAATAAATATTACCGCTTTTCACTTTCATTTTGTACAAATAGCAAAGACCTATAAGAGGTAATTTTTTGTTATATTCGTGCATGGGTTCGATATTGGCTTCTTTCATAACATCCTCAGGGGGTTGTTGAATTTGGAAGTCCTCTTCCCTAATAATCCTGTCCTTGTGTTCCTCAGTTACTGCAAATAGTTATTTAAAATGTTACGCCGGTATATTCTGAAATCTGAAACTTACATTCCCAGATTACTTCTCCCGGTGATATTGTGATGGGTGTTAACATACCACGATTCTTGCTGGGATTTTGCCGGTATGGTCTCATGTACTGCTCATGAGCTTGGGGCTTTTCTAAAGCCTTAAAGAACCTGCCACGATGGGTTGCGCCGTTCACGTGATTTCTGATTTGCATTAAGGTTACAAAATTTCCTTTTCTACAAACGTGACAATTTATGGGCCAGATATCGTCGGAGTACTTAGGACCCCGAGAATAAATAAATTCTTCTTCGCCAGTTTTAAATTTGATCTTTTCCTTCAAGAGCTCATCCACAAATGCTTGGAGTTCTTCATTGTCTTGCTGCTTTTGAGAACTTTCACCAGCATACTCCGGAACGGGTTCCTCATCTTCGTCATCCTGCTCCCCTCCGGAATGCTCTGTTTTTACTTCGGAATGTTTTGTTTTCTCTTCGACATCTCCAAGTTGTTCGGAAAGGACTTCTTCGTCCTTTTCGTCGGCGTCGTTTTTATTTTCTTTTTTTATATTTACGTCATCTGCCTCCAACTGAAATAAAAATTTGGAATACAAAATAAGTAAGGAATGGCTACGGCATCTAAAAATGTTCCTTTAAATAGGGCAACAAAAAACGACTACAGAAAAATATGGAAAATAGTTTTACAAAGAATATTCGCTATATTTCTGGGAATTAGTCAGTTATCCATACAGTCACTTTGAAGAAAAATAAAACAAAAACTGCACTAGTAGTAAAAAAGAAAATTTTTGCTGAACATAGGAAACAAATGCAATTCTACTGTGAGGCGCCTGAGCATATGGTTTGCTTCAGAGGACAAGGTGGCTCTTTCAGGCTGAGTTTTTTTGCGAAATTATGATAAATTTTGGCTTTTGGAGCAATTGTTTTTGTTTGAGATAATTGCCGGAGCAACCTTTATAAAGTACCTTCCGTTGCCTTTGGAGGTCAAGTTGTTGCCTGTTTAGACGATTCGCCGGGGCGGATTCCTTCGCCACGTGAACTCTTTTCTCACTCATAACTAAGGTAACAAATGCTTGCGGAAAGGATATGTCTTAACAGGCAATAACAAACTAAGATGGCGACAGGCTCTACAAGTTCCTAAAAATGATTTACTACCTCGTCTTCACGATCGTCAGTGGTTTCCTTATTATCCGCGTCCATATCACGTTACAACGACTTCACAGGAAATAATTCTACCTCTCTCGCGAGACTTGAGTTGGTAAATTGCACTACTTTACTTTGTTGAAATGGAGCGCCAATTGACCTGACAAACGTTTACCGATTTCGCTGACGTTTCAGTTGTTGTTTTTCTTTGACTGCATTTGATACATTTAACAAACCAAAGGTGGTGTTCCGCTTTTTCACCAGCTCCATTTTAGTTTTGGAGCGTGTCATAACGTAGGTGACACTTTGCTTTCATCTGTAAATGGTAAAGTCGAACATAGCGCAACCATTAAAACAGTTGTGAAATATATACTGTAAATATTAGGGCAAATAATTTTTAATGAAATTGCTATATCTTTAAGTTGTTAATCAAAAGATTTTCTGAATTGTAGAATCTAATCTCACTTTACTAATACAGTTGCCTTTTATTTCCAAAGGATAGATTTCTTGCTGTTAGAAAGCGCTAAAATATTTTTTACTTATTTATAGGCTACATGTTTTAGCAGAAATTGCTGTCTTTTGATATATATTTTAAATTTTCAAGTTAATACTCTTTCTCTGACGTCATAGTCCTGCCGGCCAGCAAAGTGTCAAAAACAATGTGCAACATGCTGTTTTCTGTCGTCGGTATAGAGAAGATTTGAAGGAACGTAACAATGATGCATTGGAGCTGACAGTTTTAAATGTATAAAGAGCAATTCCTAATATTGAATGCTTTTAACACCTAAATTATTTGACGGGACCACAAAAAATTGTAGTGGGATTTAGATCAATATTAAAATTGGTTAGGTTTTTTATACTTTAAAATTATTAATTCCTAACAGTATATCTTAGCAGCATGTTGCATTAGCATACAGTGTAAACGCATGCTGACGCCATATTTACATCTTTTGCATTGAGTGCAGCACTTGTCAAATCCCTGCTATTGATTTGTGGTGTTAAAAACTAGAGAAGTCAAAATAATCGAGATTTAATAAACTGATTGATTCAATAAGACGATTCATACGACATTAAAAATTGAGAATGGATTGCAAAATTGAGCAGGATGCAAACTCAGAATCTAAATTAGAAGAGGTATGTTGAGTGAGGATTGACTTTATTTACATTTCGATTTTACGGTAAGCCTTTCATAATAATTCTGAGAAAGTTATCATGTGGAGGGCCTCGAGTTTTTTGTGGTAGATTTAATTGGAAATAGAAGAATCAGCAAGCGATTTTAACCTTCAATAAGTTATTCCCATTTATATAAGACCTTCTATGGCTTAACAAAGCCAAACAGGCTATTCTCAAGGGTTGCCAAGAGGAGCAAAGATTCTTTTTTTGGGTTAATATTTACGGACGCAAACAATCAAAAACATTTATCAATGCTCCCTGGCAGAGGTTTGCAAATCTTTTCTCGCACGATAAGGCTAAGATAACACCTCATAAAAATATGCATGTCGTTTATGCATCGTGAAGGAAGAAGCGCATGTACTCTGCGAATATACAGTAAAGTCAAAGGTTTTTACATTTTGAGGGTCATGGTCAGCAATTATAACATTACCTCCCGACGACTGTCTTGCGCCTGTGCTATTGCAACATTTTACTGGATTTAGTAATAAATAAATTTATCCATTGACAACAATGAATAGTCTTATAGAATGGTGGAAAATCGGGGACTAGAAAATTGTTTTTTTTGTTGTACTCATCAGGCCAAGTGGGGTCATATGAATGTCTACGCTGTTATTGATTTTTTTAATTTGTTATTTAAAATTGCACTGGTTTATCTCCAAATTGAAATTATCTGTAGTAATAGAATTAAAAATTGGAATGAAAGAAAAACGTTTAATATATTCAGATCTGAAATTGTGTAATACATCAAACATATCTTTACCAAAATTATTAATTTTAATTAATGATTATTATTATTTTATAATTCTAAAGGCTCAAGAAACTATTTCGCCGAAAAATTCTGGTATGCAGGCAATTAAAAAAGATACTGAAGAAGAGGTCACTGATGAAATTAAAGAATTAGGAGAGAAAGATATTAAAAAAGAAGTGCTAGGAAATGAGAGCGAAAAGGAAGTATTGAAAGATGATATCGAAAAAGAAGTAATGGAAGATAAGGTAAAAGATGAAGAAGTGGGGATTGTGATAAAAAAAGAAGTCCAAGTTAAAAAAAATGAAGAAGCCACGAAAGACGACAACAAATTAGATCTGAATAAGGACGAGGAATATCAAACAGAGGATGAGGAATACGCAGTGGAAGATGAGGATTTCGATGAGGAATATCAAATTGAAGATGAAGTCTTTGAAGACGATGATGAAATTGTTGAAACTCTAGGAACAGAAAGTGGGGAGAGTGACATTGAGAAAAATTTTGAAGATGATATTGATGATCCTAATTTTAATATGGAAGAAGTGCTCCAAACTAAAATTAAACTGAGCGATGAAACCGAATGTTCTATCTTCTCAAGAGGACCCCGCTATTCGGAGAGCGATTGGCCTATCAATTGTCATTTATGCAATGCCCCACATATTATAACCAATGGAGAACTGAAGAAGCACATAGATTCTCTCACTCATCAAGGGAAATTATCGACTGTTCCAGATGCAGAAACCTTTCGCAAAACTCCCCTTATACAGCCGTTTTGCAAACCTTTTAATAGACTCAACAATCCTCTCAAAATCTTTCCAGGGGAATTTATAGAAGCTGGTAGATTTTTTATTGCACATGTTTTAGAATGTATAATACATACATATATTTCTTTCAGTTACTCCTGATTTCTACGACCGTTTACAAAAGGTAGAAGAGTTCGAATTTAGAAAACCGTTCAATAAGAAATTGGTGGAAATACTGGAAGACGAACCTATCCATGACTACAATAAACACGCACCTATTTTAGGGTTGAGTTATATTTTAAAATTTAAGGGCCCAGTGACCAACATTGAATATTTCTGTTTATTATGCATGAAAAAATGCATGGGTGAAGCATATCAGCATTTAATTGGCAGTACGCATCAGATGAAGTATATTGTAAGAAATTGCAAACAGATAAATACCAAAAACATACTACAATTTCACTTTTACAGCGTACTCATTTTCCTAATTTGTATAAAAAAGTTAAGGAAAAACTGGGACCATATAAAAATAATATGACACAAGAACGATATATTCGTATTGTATTCCGAAAAATTTATCGAAAATTTGAAGAGCTACGAGGACTTCGTAAAGTTCATATAATATTTTACAAAGATTACGTAACGAGTAAAATACAACATTTTAAAAAATTTCAATTTCGCAAACTTGTGCATTATGATGAAAAAATGCTGGAAATTCCTGATGACGAACTATCTGAATGGGTTGAAAAGTGCAAAAAAGGTGAAATAATTATTGAGCCTGATTCGGCATCCTTAAAGAGATCCAGTAGAATTTCTTCTGATAGTGATATGCCAAATAAGAAACGTTGGATTGGCCCTGCATGGAAAAACAGTTATTCGCCACCTAGGAAATTGTATAAATTGTTTTATCTATAAACTTTTATTTAATTTATTTCCTTCTAGCGCTCGAGACGAAACTCTTCGTGTGTATGACACTCCCAATAACTGGGATAGATATAGGAGAATGGTCGGTGCTGCGTTAGATGACCTCGATAAAGATTATGAAGACTACGAAGACGTCCCTGAAAAGCATCCCGATTATGAAATAGAATGGAAAAAGTACTGGAGGCGCAGAAGCAAAGAGCTGGAAAGAGGTTTGTATACTATAGATGAGATTTGCTATATTTCTTTGGTTTTAAAATCAAGGCGTGGGATTTTTTAGTTAAAGGAATTCATCATATAATACAGGGAGTTTCAAAGATATATAATATAAAACGTGTAACATTATATTTTAAGATCTCTATATTTACTAGAGTGAACCTATACTGTGTTTACTACAGTGCATATTTATCGTTGATTGTTATAAAAGTAATTTTAGTAACAATTGATTTAATTTAATTTCGGTGAGACTCTCTGTAAGCATTGATGTGCTAATCTTTTCTAACAAGAAGGGACTATTCTGAGTAATAACACTTTTAATTCTCAAATTGCTGAAAATCTTCTATTTGAGTCATGTTACTGTTCTGCTTGTGGAAACAGGACATAACTTTTTGTTTAAAAAAACTTTAAGACGATGTACATAATTTAAGACAATTTGTGCGCAAATCAAAGTAATTGGTCATCTCTAATAACTACCCAGTGAAGCGGCAGGAATCACGCCTTGGTTTGGTTTACGTAAAAAAAAAACGTTATAGGTAATCGCAATATCCGAAAGAAGTTAACTTGTATTTGCATTTATTATCTGCGTGAAATTTTGAGAACATGGATAGCAATTTTATTTGAGAAGTTGTGTCCATGTTGACATAATTTCCCGGTGTATACATACATATATTGACAAATTATTTCATAGTGAAATATTACCATAAGATGTGATATAATTTTAAAAAAAAGATTAAACCGATTTCTCCATTTCTTTTTCACTTGCTAGATAATATCGACCCAAGTTATTACGATTTTAAGCCTGAATGGTTAGATTACTGGGCAGACTTATTGAAGGATTTGCATAAAAAAGATATTGCTAGATCTAAATCTGAAATCAAAAGGAAATTGCATTTGCCATTAGACAAACACTCACCGAGTCCAATAAGGCGAAGAAGGTCACGATCTCCACAAAGATCACTATCACGTCCACGACGTGGATCACCACCAACAGGAAATTATTATCGTGGAAGGAAGAGATTCTCTCGATCTCCCAGAAGTTATGATCATCATCGGCAACGCCGTGAAGATGAACCACCGCATAATGCGGTACATCCTGAACCTCTGAGTGTGTTATCAGTTTTAAGACAATTGACTGTCCTTGAAGATCAACTGGGAAGTTTAGGACCGAAAGCTCTTGAATATCTCAGCAGAGCTGTGCTATTTGAAAAGGTACAACTCATTGATGAAAAAAAACCTGGAATATGAATTCTTATTTATATCTTATTATACCATACAAAAAGAGAAGAAAATATGTCGCTATAGAAACATTAATAGAAAAAAAAGATACACAACTTTTGGAGGCAACTAATCAGATATGGATGTTAACATTTCAAAGATCTACAAAAAACTATTTTAAAGGATTTCCATTGCATAAGTAGGATTTGCGAAACAGTAATTAAGGAAAACGTGGTTTAGATTTTTGCCAGCTTTACGGAAATTATGCCCTATTTCTCAGTATTTGAGGCGTTCGATTGTATTTTGTAAACGTAGAGAAACATAAGAACTAACGGATTTCGGAGGAATAATACTATTTAAAAACGTTGATTTTGCTAAATTTCGGCATTTACTCTTATGATTAATTCATCTTAAGGAAGGAATAAGGAAGACATAAAACCATTCGAAAAGAATAATGTTACACTCTTGACTATTTTATTGGATGTTGGTAAAAATTTCAGTGGAAATTTTAAACGGTATTGGAACATTATAAAAAGAAATATACTGCAGATAGGAAAGGAATGCGCCCAAAAGTTCAATTTTAAAGGAAGATTTATTATTCTTACAAATTGAACGTGTCGGCTAAATTCTTCCTGAATGCTGCATATTTCATATCACGAAATGAAGAATCTGCTCAACTTATATATTTTGAACAAAAATTTGATTCCATTAAGGTTTTTTCTTGAAAAGCCGTCATTTCCGTAAAATTATCTGCTAATATCTAATTAATTTGTTTATACCTTCAGTTAAGTATGATCTCTTGTAATAATCACACAAAAATTTTGCATTTTCTCTTTTTTCTTAACCATTAATAAAAAAATGCTTTACAGGAACGGAACAAATCTGCAGATGAACTAATGAGGGAGAAGGAATTTTATGTGTTCTTCGTAACAGCGAAAGAAAAGCTTAAGGGGCAATTGATGGCTAACGTAGTCGAAAGGGCTAAAATCAAAACTTGTAATAATGTCATCAGAGATTTAGATAAGCTCTTGAATAGCTTTGAGAATTACATGAGGAATAATCCTAGCAGAAGCATTTTCAATCACAACTACGGATACGGAGGGCCCCCAATAAATATGGGTAACCGTATGGAATACATGCCTCCTCCACGTCATATGTACAATATGCATAACATGCCTAACAATATGACTACACGACAAGTTCCGGATTCTGCATCTTCAAGCCAATCATATAATACAACCCTTTCTAAATCAAGAAAGCCAGATGATGACGAGGATGAAATAATTGAAGCACCGCCACCACCGCGCAATTTGTTTAATGTTAAAAGTAATAACACCGGTAACAATAATCAAATTGATTCTTTCCAACAACACAACACTTACAATTCTCTAAGCAGAAATTTTAATTCAGCGAACGAATCGCCACCAGTGAGAGATCAATTTCAAGATCCACCAATGGCACCTCGAATGAGCGGTGGAAATTTTAATAGGCCATCATCGCACCAGTTCATGTGTGATGGAAAAGGAGGGGCTTGGCCTAGTGGGTCACAAGGAAGCTATGGTAGAGGCGGTGGCTTTAAGCCAAATTATGAATTTCATGGAAATCGTGGGATGAATTTTTCTAGGCCATTTAGTGGCAGTTTTAGAGGACATAATCCGTACAATATAAGACCTGGAGACAGCTCATTCCGTGGACACCATTCATTTCATAATTAAAATGAAAATGATTTGATCAAATAGAAAAAACTTTCATTGCTTTTGACTAAATTCGAAAAATAAAAAGATTTTTAAATCAAAAGACCTAGGTACAAAATAACTTTATAGATGGAAAATACTTGAATTGTTATAGTTTCAGGGGTACTAATATGTTATTTGTTTCCATTTGGTCGAAATTCAGTGCATTGTTCTGCAGTTTTTTATTTTATATTCTTCCGCTGTTTGAAAAGTAATTAAAACCATTAAAATTTGAATGTAAAAATGTAAAATCAATATGGTTTTTTATTGTGCCTCTTTTGACTTATCTTAGATTTACATTTAAATTGAGAGGTCAACGACGCAGGCTTATAATATTCTTTGTTTGTCCACAGCGTCACAATTCCACCTTCTCCTGCAGTAACAAACAAGTCATTCTGCAAAAATGTGTAATATGTACTTCGGAAGCAATTAATGTTCTCTGCGACTTACCTTAACGTCGTAAATGCTTTCCCTAATTATTTGCTTATTATCTTCGAAATTCGCATAAGGAATCAATGTTTTTCCACTTAATTTTAGCGAACGAACTATCGCCCTGCAAAGTATATTTTGCTAGCATCTTACTTATGAAATTAATATAGCATTACAAACCCTTTTTGGAAATTCGATGCAGCCAATAAATTTATTGTTCCATCCTCCAAGTTGTGACAATCGATCAGCGCGCAGTCGTTAATTGATTTCCTTTTCATGGCTTCTGTAACCGCTTCTCGAGAAAGATCCACATAAACATCTCCTTCCGCATCGAATAATTTCAGGTCGTTCGTGTGAGTTATGCAAGCTATCAGATCCTTTTGATTTAGTTCTTTATGCCTGAAATTTGTTAAAGTTCCGTTTTTACTAACTGCCACACTAAAGTAAGTCTTAAACATTTATACCAACTCAATTTTTGTACAGAGCTCTCCGTGTTTATAACTGTTTGTAATGCATCGTCTTCTTCCGGTTGAGCTATATCGAAAATATTAATTAGTCCATCCGTCGACCCAGTACACAGGCGATCTGGATTTAAATCGTGAAATTTAACGGCCGTAACATCATCTTGGTGACTTTGCCAATATCCGCCAAGCAGGGTTTTTTGACGAAGGTCGAAAAATAGGAGAAAAGCATCACGCATTATTTGTTCTGTGCCTGCACATATCACGCGACTGTTGGGATTTACATCGAAGCAAGAAATTGGCTTCCTGGCATTGTCGGTGTTATCTTAAAAGCAATTTATACTAATCTTAAAGTAAATTCGACTACACATTTAATATTTTACCTTCAAAAGTTGCCTCTTTCTGACACGATCGTAAGTCATAAAGATCAATAATTCCTTGAGTACTTCCAACTAGGAGCAAATTTTCGTTGTCTGGAAGGAATTTGATACCGCAAAGTGCATCGTTTTCATAACTTATTTTATCCTCAAGTTTTCTGTCCAACTTTTTAGAACTAATATCGAATATATGAACAGTTCCATTAGATGTCCCAGCGGCAATTGTGTTGAAAGACCTGTGCAAAAGGAATTAATTAAGCAAAGTAATTAGACTTGGATATAAAAAAAATCCCTACTTTGAATTTGCTAAGTGGAGGGCGTAAACCTTTTTCAAAGACAGCGACTCCTCGCTTAGTATTGTATAGTTAGTTGAAAATGTCTTTGCTAGTTGTTTCGGGGAGCAAATATCTTCATCTAAAATTTCATCGGTAGAAGTAGTGTCGCCTGAAATCAATCTGAATTAGTTAACTGAGGAAATAATAGAATTCTGAATGTTGGGCCTTCTCTAGCTTAAGTGTGCCCCAAGAGGCAACCCAATGTTGTTGACTTATTTATTATTTTACGATGCTCTTTATTTTATTAAAGCGGAAAGCCACATTTTTCGATATTTCTAATTAGCAACATAGCGTATAAAAAACCTAATAACAAATATTACACTAATATTACAGAACTGAACAAGAACACAGAAATCTATTGTTTAAAACTTCTTGGCTGCCGAATGTGCAATGATTTCCATGAAACTGTGCTGCTATTGTAATAATTTACCTTCATCCTGTAAATCCATTTTTTAAAACGAATTAAAAATAAAATTTAACTTGGAACTGATACACTTCGAGGATGTACACAAAAACAGCTGCACAAACGTCAAACTCTCGCAACACGTGGTGCTTACAAATTTCGAGGTATTCTAGTGTTTTAGATATACTCTTCTTCGTTATATAATTAGTTAGAATGTAAAATCTTCACATACTCTCCTCCTGTTTAAAAACAAACATTTTATTAAGTTCTGATCAACTTTATTGTTAAATAATTAAATTACTTTCTTAAATGAAAATAAAACTAAAGCTAAAAAACTAATAATTTATCATAACGACGTAACAGTCATTAAGTTTCAATTTTGTGGTACCCCCCAAAAAGTGTAAAGGCAAACTTTTCCGTTTTAGCGAGCGATTTTTTATTTTATTCAAAATTATCTATTGCGTAAAGTATGTGAATTAATAATAAAAAAATCAAATTGTTTTCTGTCTAAACTCACGTAATGAATTCCTAATTTATTTTTCCAATATATATCAATGTTTACTGTATAAATATGTAAAAATTAATAGAGGTCGAAATTCGAAAGGGTTCTGATTATTCTTATTTGATAATCGTAGATATTGACAAATACGGTGATTCAAACAAGAAAACTTATTAACTTCTCAAATAAAAATTTAACATCTAATGGAAAAAATAACTCGGTATTGAAAAATAAACTTTATTTATTAAAACACAATCCGGAACTGCCAATTAGATTATATTGTTTTTGATCATTAGCAGCGTATTTTTGCCGTTATATTCAATCTGTGAAAATGAATATATTTTTATGCTTGACTCCTCCAAAACTTTCAACAAGATAGAGACATTTTGTAAAAGGGCTAGATAAACATTACATAAAGTCATCATAATCATCGTAATCGTATCCGAAATCTCCAATTTTTTTCACCTGCAACCGAAAAGAACTTTTTGTTAGTAAAATTAAACACACATGAAACATTTTGCTTTTACATTCACATCCTTCTCCTCCTCGACACGAAGCTTGACTTTTGTTTTTCCCTTTGTTGAAGGTTTCTTAGTTTTTTCTTTTTCCATTTTTTGTTTTTCTAAATATAAATTATCCAAAGTCAGTTTGACCCTTTTCATATCCGAAGATTGAACTGAAAAAAAAACGTCTTTTAATTCACATCATTTTAAAAGTAAAACTGAATTTCTGCTCATCTATAAAAGAACTCATGATCGATAAGTTTAAGCAGTTATACATATAATAACTATTTCGACATCAGCTTTTTTTTAAAGAAAGAGATATAAATTATATTAACTTACGGTGTACACATATGTTCCTAAGCAGCTCTTCTACAAAACCTGTAAACTCCTCAGAACTTTTATACACCGAAACTTTATTACTAATGGCTTGAGCGAACTCAGAAAATTCAGTTTTAGTCGTGGGATGCATCCCATCTATTCCACTAGGCTGTTCTGTGATGCCAAACGTGTCCATGGCTGCTTTCAAATCCTCTTCCTGCTGAATTTTCTGCAGCCTCAGCTTTTCTGCCGCTTTCTCTTCGGGTGATAATTCAATCTCCTCCTTGGGTTTTGGCTGTAATCCGTTAAGATGAAATAGTTATTTGAGCTGCTTTTGATGAATTTTGCAATTCAGTCTTACATCTCCATTATTTTTTGCTTGCAAAGACTCTTTTTCTTTCGCCTTCGTTTTAACTGGCTGAACTACTTCTTCTTTCACTTTCTCTTCATCCTTCTTTTCCTCCTCATCCTCCCAACTATCCTACAATGAAATCGTAAAGACTTTTTGGTTTATTCAAGTTTTCAAAATATTGATTTAAATAAAGTATATAAGTATAAGTTTTGTGATCCAAGCTTGAACTGTTTTGCGTGCATCGATTACTAAGAAGATTCTGCTGTGTTTGTACGTAAATATTATAATTGGGGAGCATCTCCCCAACTAATTTCGAATTTTTAACTTTATAAAGGAATCTAAGGAAATAACTTAAATAAGTTAAAAGACCCATAATATCGTATTTTAAATATTGTTCTTTATAACTTCACAAAAACGTAAAATATTAAAGAAATTATATGTCAACTTTTATTTCCATCTTATTCATATCAAGGTCAACGATTTGGTCATAATCTGACCATTTACTAATTTTTAGTGTCACTTTACGTTGATCGCCTAAATTTAACTAAGGCGTGGGTAGCGTTTCTTTAATATCATTCAGGAAGTTGTGGAATAAAATCCGCAAAAAAAATTTTAAATTAATTATTTTAGTTCGAATTTTGATATTTCCTGAATTTCGTATTGTGCTGCTGAAATGATATTTCAGCGGTATTTATTGATTATGGTATATTCTTTTATTTTCTGCAACTTTCTTGTTTTATGATCTATTGCATCTTTTAACATTCACCGCACGTAGCAGATTTTAGTATTTTTGTGCGACTATATATGTATATGTTACGAGGTTATATAAAATGCATTTCAGCATCAATGCTCACTAAACTAGTTATGCGGAATTCATTTAGCTGCTGGGGTATAAACACTTATTTCGTAGAGTAGTTACAGTTTTTAAGCTTTAAAATAAAGATTTGGTTTTTAAGGCATTTCATGTAAAAAAATCGATAAATTGTTCGTTTTATGTACATATATTAAAAGCTGTCGAAAGTATGACCTAGAGAAAGTGAGACATTCTAAAATTTGTCCAGAAGGTGGATGAAAACTGGTAAAACACAATGAAATCGTAATTCGGATTAATTAAGGAAAATTTGAGAACATTAAGCAAAGATCGTGTTTTTAAAGATGTTTTTGGCTACACTCTTATATTTTCTTAACCCGGATTATGGACTTCCAAACCGATTTTGTAAAATTATTGGATAGCAGGTGTGGCTTTATAGAACTTCTTGCTGAAATCATTCATGGTCTTACATACTTTTACTATTTTGAAGACCTGAGATGGCCAAGATGTTCACCACCAGAATAATTTTTTTAAAGGAAAGCAATTTCTCAATGAGTATAAATGATTAAAATTGAAAGAGATTTTCGCCACGAAACTCATTGCTCCTTGGACAGTAAGAAAATAGCAAACAGCATGGGATAGACATTTTAGCGATTTCTCACTATTATTTCGGTTCAAGGCGGCGGAGCTGTAGAGTGAATTTATCTGGGAAAAATGCACTGCAACTTTAAGAAGGATGCTTACTTTAACGTCTTCCTCTTCGTCTTCACCTTCCCATTTATTAACATTCGGGATTTTAGGTGGAATGACCACGTTGTCCTTGTCCGCTAGTGTTTCTGGAATGCCAAGGAAACGTCAGCCAGGCCTTGAGTTTTCTGCGGTACCCACATGAAATACGTACCCCAATCGTCATCCATTATACATTCAGATTAATATAATAACTTCTTATTGTGATAATGATAATTTCTAAGTCTCCGCACCAGAGATATTCACCCGAAAATATTTACGACGTGTTAGGAACAGCACATCATATTCACTTTTGACATAAAGTAATTGCACTGAACTGAATAGCAGGTAAAATTAGAGCACTTTCGTTAAAATTGTCAAAAATATATCGAAGTTTATTTGTTCATTTGACATTTCGATACATTATTTGTACCGGACAGAAGATAAACCAATCTTTGTAATATTAATTTTTAGGTATTTGCTAAGTTAATTTTATTCGAACTAAGAAACAAAGGCATGAAACCTTTTTTTTACAGTGAAAAAAATTAATTTGATATTATTCAGGAAACACTTTGATCTGGTAGCACTACACTAACTTGAGGTTGGTTGTGAATTCTGACAGATGTAGAAATCCCCAAAGAGGTTTTATTTATTACAAAATTTACGAAGCAGGTAGTACGGTTGCAATCGGGAGTTAGCAACACAAGAAGAGCGTAAAATCAAGAAAAAACGGAAAGAAAGAGCTTTATATAAATAGTGATTGAAGAGATCATTTTTCCTTTACAAATTTTTTAAAATCGCCTTTAGTAATCTGCAGATAGCAGATCGTAAAATTCTTGGAGTATATGACTGAGAACACTGAAAAGCATATCTAATTCAATTAGTTTAATTCACAACTGTTCTGCAACGCACGGTAGATCGAGCTGAGGACCATTCTGGCTCCATTACTCGAGTTTCCAAAAAAGGCTTGTTTTCTACCTACTCGAGATCACGTCACCAAGGAGCGCTTTGTCTAGAAAGTCGAGGTCTGTGCTATGGCCAAAGTAATCAGCCAGACGACTTTCGACGATGTTGTAAAGGAGAATATCGTGGAGTTCTCAATGTCTACCGAAGAGGCCAGGGAGGAGACGATAAAACAATTCGAAGCGCAGGTAACAGTTACTACAACTGCAGAGTATTCAATATTTGATAATCACACAAATTTAGAAAATTACTCACGCGTAGGATCATTAAGCGCGGCTAAGCGTAAACTGCGGAGGGTACCTATCCTAGAAACTATATTTGGATATGCTTTTGTTACACTTTAAGCGATTTCGAAACCGCTCTCTAAAAATGAATAAAAGATAAATTTTTTTGCAACTGTTGTAAAAATCGTAAGAAGCGCAGCAGCCACGAAAAAAATATCCTCATTCTCAGTTCTTTTAAAACACCAAGCACTTTAATTTAAGATTTTACAATTTTACAGCACTGCATTCTTATTTGTGATTTATCGTAAATAAAATACATGTACATATATGAATGCCCAGATGAGCGATCACAAACCTTTTTAACTTTGCGTTAACAATTTTCTCCAAATAACTTTCAGGAAGCTAGAAATATTTCATTATCATATTAGTTTAACACAGTAGCCCTCATTCGCATTTTTTAATAATCCTCTTTGAATTTATGCTTAATTTAAGCAATGTGATAACTGAGGTCCAACAACAAAATAAAAATTCTCAAATAGAATTCTTCTTCGAAGGACTTATGTAATATAAATTAAAATTGTGAACTACATCATTTTTATTTATTGTAATTGCAGGGAATAAATCTTGCGAATATAATCAAAGATCTCTCTATAAATGAGGAAACTGGTAAACCTGTTCTTAATGAGAGCATTGAAAGTCTGAAATGTTACATTACTGGCGAAAAACAATTGGAAAAATCTGAATTGATTAGCAACTTGGAACTATTGCAATCCGAGTGTAAGAAGGTGTGTAGATTCTAAGTTTTCGCAAATTTGACTTACTAATAATCTTACCCCTCAGTCAGTACCACATAAAGTTCTCGCAGGAAAAAATGGAGCACATGAAATAGTCATTACAATTTTAGAACAAAAGCTTGTTGATGCTACTGCTAATAAGGATGTTGTTCTTGCCGCCCTAGCCGCTGCTAACGCGTTGGTGAATAAACAACCGGACATCTTCGGCGCCGAAGCCCTCGCAGTAGTAATCACAATCATTTCGAACCAGACGGATGTTGATTTACTTTGTGGAGCTCTTCAATGGCTCGCTAAAGCATGCGTCTTGCATGAGACCAATAGACAAAACATAATGGAAGCAGATATAATGAAACACTTGAAACCCCTTGTAGCCATCAAATCTCCTGAGGTAAAATAAATTTGATTTTTCTTTAAAATCATGGAATTTTTACCAATTTTGTCTAAAATTAGTTAATTCGTGATGTATGTGTGGTGTTCAGGTACCTCGTCTTAGACGACGACATCCGCGTAGAATTCGGAAAAGCTCACGAGCATGCCCGGATCATTGCGAGCGAAGTCATAGTGGCCCTAACGAAATTGTTGATTGGTAAGAAGTTGTTTGCATCCTCATTCTTATGACGCATCCAATACATTCCTCTTAGAATTTGAGGATATCAATGTCCTTTCTGATTTGCTTTTGACTATTGCGTCACTGGCTGTGCGCCACGACTTTTGTCTAGCGATAGACGACGCTGGTGGTTTGGAGTATCTTTTCGATATACTGGTAAGTCATAATAATTATAAGAATTTGGAGGATTATATAACTAATATTTAATTTATAGGTTAAGTTCCCTGATGCAATTAAATTAAACCGTGAAGCCTTGAAATTAATTAGAGCCCTGGCTGGACACGACGCAGTTAAAAGGCATATAGTTCAAAAAGGTGCCGCCCCAATTATAACGAGCATTCTGAACAATCATAAAGTAAGCAAATTCACATTTGAAAACTTTTGCTAATTAGATTTTTACATTGAAGGAAAATGAATCCTTAGCAACTGTGGCCTTAGTGTGTATTTCTACGTTGACTCTGAGGGTTAAAGAAAACAGTGTTGCATTTTTTGAAGCCGGTGTTGCTGAAACAATAGTCGATACAATAAGATTACATCCGAAAAATAAAGTTGTTCAGGTAATATATTATTCGCATTTCTTGTTTCATTATTTTAACAAACATTTCATCGTTTAGAGAAACGCAGCATGGGCAATTCGTAATATGGTTTCCAGGTGCCGTGATCAGTGTGAGACCTTCTTATCTTATGGGGCAGAAGATTTGCTTAATGCAGCTATGGTTGAACATCCATCAGTGCTACAGGATATAAAAGCAGCATTGCGTGACTTAGATTGTAAAGTAGATTTAAAGGAGGAATGGACTGGAAAGGCCGAGAAAAAAATTATTAAAAAGTACTAACAATGAACGGGAATCCGTATATATTTGACCTACCAGGAGCTTCCTGCACTTCCATTTAACGTTTTTCTGTACTACCTGCTTGTTACAATTTTTTACAATTTTTGGTTAATAAAATCCTTGCTAAAATGATTAATTGGATTTTACTCTTATATTAGTTTGCCCTGCTCTTGCAGGGCTTTATCCGGGCTTCCTGTTATCTTTGTGTGTGAAATCTATACACAAGGCAATTATTTCACATTAATAAAATAACTCGACTTCAACAGTGGCATAGCCCTTAAAGGACTTCTAAAAGCAACTTTTTAAAATCCTAATTTATATTCATTTTCATGTTGAATCGTTAAAGGAACTATGTATCTAAATTTTAAAGCCAATCAATTTTTGTTGAAATTCAGAAATTCGACATATTTCGAAAGCTTTTTACGGATGAGCTCGGATGTCGTATTAAATTTACAAAATTGTTAAAGAAATGCTAAATCTTCTCACAGTGAACGACTTTTTTTCGATATTAAAAAAAGCGATAATATCGAAGTGAAAAGTATCGTTTCATTCCCTCTGTCAAATGTCAGTGGCAGTGGTCAGTCGTATTTTGAATATAAACAGTGTTTGGCGCACATTTTTATTTCCCCTTAATTTGAAAGAGATTTTGTTTAAATGAAGTTATGGCATCACAAAATCATCTTCAAGGCTTTAGGGAGTTTCAAAGTCTATCCAAAAGTAACTTACGCGAGGTGACGACTGATAAATTAGCCGAAATTTCTCTCATATCCTTTTCAATCTTAAAATTGCATCAAATTTGGTATTTTTGTTATTGGTATTTTTCTTTAATGCGATAAAACAACACAAAGCCCTTGAAAGTGGCAACGATACCGAACAAGTTTTTAAGTTCTGGACAGATGAGATTTTAAACGCGTACAGTTTGTCGGATTTCGAAGCAAATATTCTGAACGATATTTTCTGCATATTTGCAGATTATACAATTCAAGTAAGTTCATAGACTTAAATTTTTAGATTACGAAGAATTCAACAATTTTTCAGGTAATTCTGAATTCTGCGATTAATTGTATGACGGAGCAACAATTTGATGTGATCACACTTAACTTAGGGAAGTGGCAAAGTGTGCTATCAAAAGTAGATTCCAATCTGCAGAGCGTCGCGATTGTTCTGACTACAACGACATGTGCGCTGCGAGTACTCGCAAATTACTACACTTTTTTGAAAAACAAGTAATGCGTAAAATTTAGTTTTCAAAAATTCAAAATATTCTTTCCAGTATGGGGGCAACAACTCCTTCAGTCTCGGCCCACTTTTACAAAAATACATTAAGAGCTATACTCAATGACAGTCAACTATTGCAAGGTTCGATTCTATCAGTAATCCTAGATAATCCTACTTACTTTTTGTGCAGTAATCTTACTGATATTCCTGACGTAGCCAAAGGTAAAGTTTATTTTTAAACAAACTTAATTTGTTGGGTTTTATTATTTAAATAGTTATGGAGTGCCTCATAGCCGTTGGCAAAATTGTACCTGGCCTAGACGTAAGACTAACAGCAGAAATTTGGAAGACTATATCAAAGATATCATCCGAAAATTCGAAATTTATTATAGCAACTAACAAAGTTACACTATTTTTGTCTAGGGAGAGACCGATTAAATTTCTTTGTGAGGAAATTCGGAAAAGTTTGCAAGATATTTATCAGGTAATAACCAAATTTCAGGGAGCGTTTGTAAGTTGATGTTATAATTTTAGTCCAATATGAAGCCAGATATCGTTGAGAGGATTTTGAAAATAAGTTCATTTTATCTTAAATTGCTAATCAAATTTGCTTCGGATTATAGCCACCAACTGTTCGTAGATAACAATGAAGTTATAATAACTGTCATGACCATACTAAGGTAAGTGAAACTGTTTAATTTATTAAAAACAGGAGAAAAAAACTCGAATATTTAATTTTACAATTTGTACCTAATGAAATATTATTACTTGTACTATTTTTAGTCCACCCGAGAATCTAAGAAATACTCCAGTTAACGCTCTTACAAAGCAGTATTTAACGATCGGTTCCATTAATCTTATTAGCTTGATATATAAAAATCGCCAGTTTGTTGAAGTACATCTTTTTAAACATTTTAAATAAGCAAAATTCACGTTTTCTTATTTTCCAGTCATTATGTAAAATAAGTGTCGATTCAGATGTTCAATTTGAAGCATTTTTCTGTTTCTCTTCTGAAGTGTTGAAGCTGCTTATTTCAGAGGAAACTGCGGCAATAGATTTGTACTTAACCAGCAATTTTATTGAAAAGATATTTGAGGCTGTTACGAAATGTGAGTAGGGTTTAAATGAAAGAAGTACATAATCTAACAGTGCTTTTTTACAGACCCAATCATCTTACTTCAAAGGGTTAATTATGAAATTCTTGTAACCTTAGTGAGTGCCTTAATGCTATCCATATGTAATGAATCCCTTCTTGTAGCCCACTTAGAAAACTGCTTAATTCGAGGAGTTTTGCAAAATGATTTTTTATTGGCCAACATTTGCATCGATATTTGGCATACTTTATTGAGGTAATTATTAATCCAAGTGAATTAATTTATCAGCAACATTTATATTCCAGATTTATCGATGTGGAAAGTCGATATAAGTACCTAATGTTTTGGTATAATCGATGTATGGAATTTCCAATATTGTGCAACGAACCGCGAGCTATTCATGCCAATAATTTGCTAAGAAATTTGTACAACATTTTGCCGCCACGAATCCAAAACAAATTTTGGAATAGTGTCTTGAATGCAACCGACTATACGAAACCTCTTATTATTTTTGGGTGCGACAAAATTTTACTTGAAGCAAATAGTCAGCATATAAGATTGTCGCAAGTGCGATCTGCGTGCAGATCCTTTTCATCAAATATCTCTGCTAAAGATTATTTTACGTTGGTAAGTTATAGTTTCTTTTGCATTGAAGGACTTATGCTTACTTTATTTTACAAACATGTGTACAAAGTAAACCGGTTTCAATTATTGTTTTTCTCTTTTGCAGTTGGAAAATTTATTAATACTGGGTGTATCCACGCCATTACCTGAATATGAAACTTGTGAACAGGTATTACATCTCTTCATGAAGTTGCTAAAAATATCCGCCAATGAAAAACAAACAACCCTTCATATTTCATTTATAATTTTCATGACAAATCATATAAAGAATTATTCAAAAACTCAGTTGATAAGTTTGGTAACATTGTTGTGCAAATATTGGGCTCACTTTAAGAACACAACTTTTAAACTCTACATTGTTATATTTCTCAGCGAAATGCATCGCACTGAGCAATCAGAGCTGCTAAAATCGTTAGTAACATTAGTACAAACAGATTCCAGGATTTTAGTGCGCTCAACAGTTCGAGCGTTGTTTGATCACCAGAGCGATTCACCTATTCAAGCTTGGAATTACTCCGAAATAAAACTGTTTTTATGTGAACAATGTATAAATAAATTTAATCGTAGATGCTATAAAGATATATCCAATCAGGAAGGAAATCCGGCGAAGAGACTGAAAATGGAGGTCAAAAGAGATGATCTCAAAAACATTTTATGTGATGTTAATAAATTTGCAAATACACATAAAGATGTTGAATTTTCCACCTCTGATGTAGCTATTATGAATGAAATCACAAATGTGTTTTTAAGGTTGTGTAATAAATAACATAGTTTTAAGGAAATGTTTTGTATTTCTCCTTTATGATTCAATATAGATTTATAATCACTAATTTCTTAATTCCTTATCAAATCTACACCAAAGGGAGCGATGTTTTTCAATCAATGTGGGTGGTAATAAAGCTAAAAGTTGCTTAATAATTTTACAGTCTTCCTAAATGCTTCAGAAAAAAACTGAAGGAGTATCAATTGTGGTAATTTAACAAATAATAATTATATTAATAATATTTAACATTGATCCAACCATATCTAAAGTAGTCGGTTTATAGTTCCGGAAAATTATAGTATCAATTAGTTTAATTAGCCATTGAATTAGGAAGTGGGTCAGCCGAACAGGCGACCAGCAAAAACAGCACCCCAAGCGCAAAGAGCTCAATGCACCGGTTCAGTTGTGAAATTACTAATGTTTCAAAACATTACGTTTTGGTTTAATGGAACTTGGCCTGCAGTTGTTGCATTTGGCCGCACCGGCAAAACCTGACCTTAGCCAAGCGACCATCTGAATTGTAGACAGACGTTTAATACGCCGGTTGAAATTCGACTACGGCGCAAAATGAAATAATAAAAAGAAAGGTTAAATTGCAAAAATAGAATTTACGACCTGATAACAAATTACGTTAAATCGGTGATATCGCTGAACCGCAGTTAATTCTGTGCGAATTACAATTATCACAATCGCAAGCCAAAATTCACTCGAGCGTATATTAAAATAGTTTCGACATATTCGGAATTTAAAACGCAATATGTTGGGTTATGAAATCACAACACTGCTAGTTGATGGAAGACGACGACCCAATGAAAATCCTAAAATCATATAAAATACTTAATGAGCAGGTGAAATAAAAGTAATTGATAAAATCCTGGAAAATGCGATTTATTCTATTTAATATGTGTACATCAATTCAATTGGAAACTTTCACATCACTCATGATCTAAATCTCTATCGTTCTTAAAATGCGCAAACCAAACCGCATTCTTTGTGGAATTTCAAATAATCGCTAGAAAGTACACCGTAAACCTGCTAAATCTAAAGAATGTAACATGTCGCGCGAAGGCGCTGGAATTGAATGGGGATCGGTAAAATTTGCATCAAAGATGTCTTAAAGTTAGAAGATTGCGAGAAATAATTTTAAATCAATATAACAAGTACTTATTAATTACAGCGCCCATCGGTTGACTGCCCTCAAGCTACTGGAATTTCTTCAATTTTCTTTGTGGAATCGGTTACAGTTGAGCTTGTGCCCGCTGTTTCACCCCCGATAGCGACTTCTTCGAAATTCTCAACCAAATCTGGAACATCATCATCGGCCGAAGTTGAAGCACCCTTGTTGGCAAATTCGCTGGCGATTTTCTTCAGCTGTGTAATATCTTGCGGGCCCAGTTGGGTAAGAATCCCGGGTAGCATTTCTGAAATCGATTTATTTTCGCCATGTCCCGTGATTGCGAATGTGTTCGTCGGTAGCGATGCCTGCGCTTTTGGATTATTGAAGTGGATCACTGTTCCGTCGTTTTTGATTATATTCACTTCCTCAATACCAGGAATGGTATTAACAGAAAGTTTTTTAAGCGATGACTGCAACTTTTTGTCATCTGTTGCGGGAGTTGAATGGACAATTTTCTTCTTCCTCCTTGGTGTACCTTTTCCGCCAATTCTTACTTGAGCCTGTAGCTTTTTAAGTTTCTCAGGATTCATTTTGTTGCGATATTTGATTTATACGCTGATTCAAAACTAGATATTTTTCCAGAAAAAGCTCCGCGTCGGGAAACACGTGCGTCAATATGAGGTTTAACTGTCAAAAAAGACCGCCATACTTCCAAAAAATGTTCTGGCAAATAACTGCAGTAATTAATATACGTTTATATAGTAACTACATGAATAAAAATTACACAGTAATCTGTAGTAATTGACAAAAGCCAAATAATTAATTAATATGTGTAACATATTTCGGATTATTTAGAGTCCTTAAAATACTTTAACAACATATCTATTGAATTATTTATTGAATGAAATATTTTGAGATAATTTGGAGAAAAAGATCATCCACCGGAAAAAGAAGTTTCCAATCCAGTTTTAGTAGCGCCCAGTGGCTCAGCTGTTTCGGTCTTGCAGTCGATTCGTGCAGAAGTTGGCCACGAAATCTGGTTGTCAAATCATTTGTTTCTTCTGTATTTTTGTCTTCTTATATTTGGAGTGAAAAATTCTAAAGTAGTTCTTTAAGGTGATTTAAACTTACATATATGAATCTAAATGAATAATCCGAAAAGAATAAAACGAAAATACTTTGGTGAAAGTTTCGACACGCATCACAGAGGTCCAATTTCATGCAGAATTTTGCTTTTTTAAAAGTCATGTTCTAGGAAACTAGCTAAATATAACTGTTTTGGATTCATTTCATATATTGCAATATTGTTTAGTTAATTTTTTTCGATGGAAATTGTCAGCGATTACTTATTTTACATTCATATGTAGGACCACGACTTTAGTATGGATCTCGAAAAGTCAAGTAGTAGCTCTTTCGAAGATTTGTCCACTGTCTACGATACTGACTCAAATTCTAAGGACATGCATGATGGTATTTTGGACATTGTTGGAAATGGTCAGCTAACCAAACGAGTTATAAAGAAAGCTCAGAGCAAAATTCAACCTCAAAGGGGAGATGCTGTTAAAATTAACTTAACTGGAGTTCTCACAAACGGTGCCGTCGTAGAAAAGCAAACGAACTTCGAAATACACATTGGGGACTATGAAGTAGGTATCATGCTGCCTTGTATAGTTTAAATATTTGAATTTGCTCTTCTCCAAAGGTCGTCCAAGGACTCGACATGGCTATACCTCTTATGAGGGTTGGAGAAGTAGCTGAAGTCAAGGTGGACCCGCGATTTGCTTATGGGCCAATGGGAATAAAAAATGAAAATGAAAAGGACAGCTCTTACATTATACCTCCCAGCAGCAGGGTAAGATGAAATTTCCAACCACAA
Source organism: Tolmerus cingulatus (assembly GCA_959613345.1). Classification (NCBI taxonomy): domain Eukaryota; kingdom Metazoa; phylum Arthropoda; class Insecta; order Diptera; family Asilidae; genus Tolmerus; species Tolmerus cingulatus. Next base: position 7,386,321 of record OY390708.1, read on the forward strand.
GATTTTGTCTTTGGTCTGTGTAGGAGTTGTGGCTTACCCATGAATAATTTCGGGAGGGTCTATTTAATTTCAATCATTATTTGTACTGTGTAAGAGATATCGCAACTGACCCCAAGGTATTAGACCAAAAGATTTATCCAATGAAAGTTTTTAAATTTAAAATAAATTGAGCTGTTTGGGGACGCATCAGAGATAGTAGTGATTCTGGTAGTGTTATAAATATTGCAGTTTTTAGATTTTACTTCTATATGATTCAGACCATCTAGAACTCCAGATAATAATAAGTTGTTATTAGATCCTTGCATACTGCTAAATCCTGCTAGGGGACAATCCAAGAAGTAATGTTTTAATTTTGTCATTTCTAAATGATATTCAGCCGTATTACCATTTTAAGAAATTTTTCTTTCCTTACATATTGACTTTTTGGCGATATATAATTTATATTCTATCTGCAGATCACCTATACAGTTGAGTTACTTGAAGTTATTCCGGAAACGGACGAAGACATTAGAACTTTTGCAATGCGTAAAAAATTGGGGTAAGTGCATCAGTTGTTATTAAATTTAAATAATGGAAGAAATCTCGCGTTCAGAAATCGAAAGCGTGAAAGAGCTAATTTTTGGTACAACCGCAATGAGTTCACAATTGCAATTCAGGTTTATAGGCGTGCTCTTGATTATTTAGATGATACGGATGGCGGTATTACTGATGGCACTGAAAGTCCTGTAAGCTTCTTACATTTCGTGATTAGTTATTTCATTTGAATTTTTGTTTTATCAGCTATCCACTAGTGAACTACAGGAGCTGCTAGAAGATAGACTTGTCGTGTACAATAATTTAGCGATGGCTCAGATAAAAATGTCTGCCTGGGACGCAGCTTTAACTTCAGTGGAAAACGTTTTAAGATGTCAGCCAAATAACTCAAAAGCTTTGTTCAGAAAAGGAAGGGTAAGACGCTAATTTTTTCATCATCTGAGATTTTATGTTAGCCTGTTAGAGTTTCTTTATACATATATACGGAACAGGGGTATGCCAATCGATTCTAAATGGTCCAACAAACATGGCCAGGAAATCATGTAGAATCGATGCTAAAGAAACGCCCATGTTTGTTTCTGTTTTTCAACGTTTGGAAAATTGTTGAGCACATTTCTTGTTTTCCTAGTGCACCTGTAGATAGAACATCACATTTATATGGATAACTTAGTTTAAATTAATTCGTGTACCTAAAAAGTCCTAATTTAACCTTTTTGATGATTATTTAATAAATTTTCCTCTAGATTCTTGATGCGAAAGGTGATACAAAAGGTGCCATAAGTTTACTTCAAAAAGCAGCTACTTTGGAGCCCGAGAGCAAATCCATCCAGCATGTAGGGACTAGTAAATAGCTATCAACAACATTTTTAATGGAAAACATCGTTTTAGGATCTGGCAAAATTAATAATAAAGTCACGCAGAGAGGAACGTAATGAAAAGGAAATGTATCAAAAAATGTTGGGTCAGGCAAAGAGATTAGAACAAAAGGGAACACAAGACAAGCCATCGAACAACGACGTACCGAAGGCAACTTGTATAATTTCTTGTAAGAGAACAATGAAAATAAGTTTTTTTGCAGTTAAAACTACTGGGCTATATCATGGGATCAATTCTGGTGGGCGTGGCAGGCGTGGCTATGTACAGATACAAATACTAAAATTTCATTTTTTTTATTCATTCATGTTTATGTGTTTATTTTATATTTTTACTATTTCTTGCGTTTAATTAAGTTGAGGTGAATTCATTTTATGGTGATAGGTTGTAGTCAGCATTCATTATTGCATTATTGTTTTCAGCTATTTACACTTGGCAGCGGCCGATTCCTATCACCTTTTATGAACTCATCCGTTTCGTCTCTTCGCCAACTGAGAACCATCATTCTCTTCTTTGCAGATTGAATCCCCAGAACAGAAAATTATTTTGGGATTCATTTAAAATGGATTCGATATTTGACTACATTGGTAATGCATTTAAAGAGAGTACGGTCATCGAGTATCTGATTAGCTTGTTTTCTGCCCATTAATAAAAATGTTTTTGGTCATTTTATTTCGCCGCAGACGTTACGTCATTTTTGTGTTATAAATTACCGTCGGTGAATTTTATTTATTTTATATGAATTTTGTATTTGCTTAAAAACGATTAAGTTGCGCAAACTATTTGAGCTACGATTCATAATGAACATTTAGGATCATTCCAAATTTGAGATTCGTCGTGGTTAAGGTTTTAATGTACATATATACAGCATTATTGAATAAAAAAATTATTGTCTTATAATTTGCGCCTTTATAAATATTAAGGGTGAGAAAAAAAGGGTTAAAAGTAATGTTACATTTACCATTAAAAAGTCCAAAAATAAAATTGGGCAAATTTGATTTTATTTAAAATTTGTATGTAGTGCGATGGAAGCTGCGTATGAATCATCAAAAAGTCACTAAATTAGCGGTTGGACTCATGAGATCAGAATAGGATAGTTTTGTTTGCTAAACCCTGAATTTTAAATAAGTTTTTATTCTAGGAATTGTTAATTGCAATTAGATATAAAAGATTGTCACAAATTCTTCTAATTAAAATAATAGCTGTAGTCTGTGGTAATCGGAATCAATCGTAGCGTTTAGTCTCAAAAAAATGAAATGAATCACTTCGCTTTGCCTATTATAGAAAAATTAATTAATACGGGCAATTCCGCTATAAAATGCAGTACCAAGGGATTCGTTTCTCATAATTATACTCCAATTATGTAAGATGACATAATTTGAGTCATATTTGGAGAAAAATAAAGAGCCATTATTTAAGCGAGAAGAGTTTGTGAAACAATTTGTTTTAAATTGGTCTAGCTGGGATTTAGCTTTACAAGACTTTAATATTTACTTTTAATATTTTTATAAATAATTCTCAGGGATTCATGGATATGAAAATATATATATCCTTTTATACTAAAAAATTAATTTAATTTTTTATTAGTTCCTATTTTATTTCAAAGAATTTAATTTGTTCATCAATTATGGTTTAAAAAAATTAGTGAGGTAGTAAAACGTCTTCCGTCTTCATAATGAAAAATAAAATGTATACTATATTATTTTCATATTTTTACTCATTCATTTTAGAAAATTCTTTGTATTCTTCTAATGCCAGTTTTCTGTTTTTGTAATTCAATATGCTTTTTTTTAAATTTAGTTCTTCGAGTTTACGTTTTTCTCTCATATTCACAGCATTTTTGTAAAATTTAAATTTCTCTTTTTTAAGTCTGTACATTTTCATAGAATACTTTAAATCCAATTTAAGGCTTCCAATAATTTCCTTAAGTAGTTTCTTACGACTACTTTTAAAATTACTTGTTGTAATTTGTTCTTCTGTTTCACGATCTTTTATTTCTGACTGTGTAATAGAAACGGAAGGTGGAATGAACTTATTTGAGGTAGTCGCTGTAATTTCTACTTTGTTTGAAGCATTAGCGTTTTCTTTGTCCTTAGGAACTTCTGTAGAAATAACGTTTTGGTTTTTAATACTTTGAGTCATCACAGCTGGCAGTACAAACTCCTTTTCATTTGAATATGAGCCGTGTTTTTTCGTTTGGCGACTAGTTTTTTTGAGGGGTAGGAAATTAACCACGCGTTGCTCCAAAGATGCCAGTTTATGGAGCTTATATGGAACGTCGCCGGCGCTTCTAGACTCCTTATTAAATCCAAATAATTTCTTTCTAATTTTTAGTTTAAAATCAGTCCAGACCTATTTATATTTAAAATATATTTGGAAGTTAAATTGAGATTCCTTTAACTACTTACCTTTTGCCATTCAGTGGTCGTTCGAATAGGGGGCCCAAGGCTGTTTAATTTACCACTTAGGTGATGCCATAGCTTTTTATACTCTTCCTTACTTCCTTGGAAATTTTCGCCGAAACGGAGGCCTAATGCAATGTTTGGATGTTTTTCCATCCATGCCACTAAATATTCAAACTGCTTCCTTGTTGTAACCCTCCTAAAAACACCAATACGTAAGATCAATTAAAAAAATTCGCATTATGGCATCGAATGAATTACATTACTTTCTTTCATTCTCCATAATTGCAAACATCACTTCACTTTTCTGTCACTTCACGGTTGTCAGTTTCACTTATGTGACAACTATCGATTGATAATTTTTACTAACGTTGCAAAATATTCGATGAGTTTGAATTTTAGCAATCACTTTAAGAACACGCCCAATCATCTTGAGTGATGTGAATAGATTTGGACTGGCAATTTTTTAAATTATCGTACATTTGAGAGCTCCGTTATATCAACTTTAACAAAGCTTGTATTAATTTTGAATGTCGGAGAATTACTATCTTTATCACTAAAATATTACATTTTTAATTTTGATGTCTTATTTTTTGCTTCGTCCGATATTATCCTTCCGTTGTTATCTATGATAATGTTCTTCTTAATACTTGTTCTATTTCAAATCATTCCTAAGTTATTCAACATTTCAAAATCAATATGTACAATGAATTTCGGTTTTAAAGCCAAACAATACGTAACAAATTTCGTTAAAATCAATAACGTAATTCAAGATAAACTGATAATAATAACTTTTTTATTATGGTATTCCTGTTTTTTATAAATATTATAAATAAACTGAATATTATTTAAATGACCAACATATCCTTATCTGAAGAACTATACCTCACAAAAAATTCTTTTCTTATCTCGAAAAAGTTTTTCTGTAATTCTTTAGTGCCTTTTGATTCTTGCTTGGAATAGTGAATATTTTTTCTTCTTATATAGATAAAAGTGATTCAGTATAAATTGGCACTCTCATTTCGGTTTAGTGCTTAAAAATGTTACATTTCAAAACTGATGATGACCAATCAAAAAAATCATTTTTACTTACAAATACTCAAAATATTTTTTTTTGGTTACTGTTTAAGTACGCGTTCTGATTAGACCACGTATGTAGAACAGTGCCACTTGAATATAAAAAGTATGTTTTCTCATCTTACAAAAGATGTTGCTAGTCAAATTATAAAATAATTGCTAATTAGCAGTAAAGTGTAAGAAGTTTAAGTTTTTCCTAGATTGCATTCACTTGAACTTTCATGGCTTCTCGTTTGTTGTAATATTTTGGAGAAGATTTATAGTTTCCTATATTGCAAAGATAGAAAGTTGTTTAATTCATTAACCTTTCCTAAAAATCATAACGTAATTGCATCAAGTGGAAAATTATATGAGAACGTTTTTACCTTATGTCTTTGGTACAACGATATGTGGTGTGGGTTCAATTTTTTTTTATATCCGTTGTCCATGAAAAGTATGTTTCATGGTTTTTATTTGACTACTCAGTGAAGATTATAAAGAATTTTTAGGAACGTAGGAGAAACCAAAAATTAATCTTTTACGCGACCGAACAAATTTATATTTATTTTTTTACATATGAATACTTCAAGAAGCATAAATAAGTTTTGTCAGTTTTAATAGAACTTATGTATATATATTATCTATTACGATATGTACATACATATTTAATAAAACAAAATGAAATTTCCAAATTGAAAATAAGTGTTCCTGATTACACGGAACTCATGTGAGCGATTATTCTTGATTAAGAAAATATTTTATAAGTATGCTATCGCACTTTCAAGAGATACATAAGTAAATTCGATTGTTTATTATACCTACAAATTCTTACGGAAACGATTTCTCAACTCAATGTTTTTACTCTAGAGTCGAGAATGTGGCTCATATACATTATGTAGAATCAGACTGAAAGTTGAAGAGCAAACAGGAAGACCATAATTTATTTAAATTCGTATATCCAATCCGAACGGCTAGAGGCTAGGTATTTTGGATAGCTTTGCATCAAATCGTGCACTCGACAGAGCGAAAATCTTGAACTTGCTAATTTGGTTTGCGGCTACTTCTCGATTCTTTCCAACCGGTTTTGACTTCTTTGGTAAACAATAAATCAAACTCGTTCTTCGAACAAAGACCTTTGATATCAGAGCGAAATGAAACTCAATTCAACTTGACAATTTCCTTTATCTTTGTTTTGCACATCATCTCCAGGTAGAGGTAGCGTGAAAGTTTTTAGTGTAGGATTATGGGAGTGGGATGACTAGCAAGTCTAGTGTCTAAGCGCTGAAGCAAAAGATGACTGTTTATTTTTTTTTTAGAAAACTTTTATTATAAATGCATGGCAATTAGCTACTTTAATAATGAAGAAACAACTTGAAAAGGCACTGCTTAGCTTAAATTTAATCAGTAGCGTCGGCTTTTGGCACTGAGAAGGGTTCTGGGACTTCAAGTGAGCCGCTATCAACGATTTTAACCTCCTTTTCTGGGCGATCGTTTGGTCCAGTTTTTGTACTTTCAATTTTGCGAATTGTGCTCATTCCCTTGAGAACCTTAAAATACAAATATGAATAATATCTGAAGAGTATTTAAAGGAAGAAAGGATCATACTTTTCCGAAAACAACATGGCGTCCATCTAACCAGCTAGTAGTCTTTGTTGTGATAAAGAATTGCGATCCGTTGGTGTCTTTGCCAGCGTTTGCCATGCTCAACCAGCCAGCTCCATAATGCTTCAGCTTGAAATTCTCGTCTTCGAAGCGTTCTCCGTAAATTGAGCGACCTAAATGGGTAAAATCCTAATTAGAAAACGTGCCCCAATAAAGTAAGAGACACCCTAATCACCTCCGGTGCCGTCCCCGTTCGTGAAGTCACCACCTTGGATCATGAAGTCTTTGATAACTCTGTGGAACTTGCTGCCTTTATATCTGTGGAAGAGGCCAATTATAATCTTAGCAATAAATGCGAGTTTGTGAGGCCTAAGACTAATTCCCTTACCCTTCACCCTCCGGCTTTTCGGCGAGCGTCTTGAAGTTCTCCACTGTTTTTGGCACGGTCCCTCCGAAAAGGCCGATTTCGACTCTTTCTGCTGGGGCGCCCCCGATGGAAATATCAAAGTATACCTAGGGTGCGAAGTGGAAAATTGGTATTTATTGAAAAATTGGCACTTATTGCGACAATTGGTCGTTCCGTTACCTTTGCGGTCACCTTAGGTCCCTTGTTGTCATCGGATCGGACGATCCCAACGAGGAGTAAACAAAGCGCAAATAAGTAATTCATTTTGCGTCCTGAAATTTGGTCTTTGCTTAAGACTGACGCAACAGCTTCCTTAGATATTCGGTCAAAATTAGCCAAAATCGCGAGCACACCTCTCCTCAATTCCGCACAACACCAAACTGAAGTGCCAGCGTAGCAATCGCAGCGGCTAGCTGAAGCTAGCAGCCCACAGCCGCCGCTATCTCGAATCCGAAGTCAGAACTTTGCGGGGGAACGGGCACACTTCCAATCCCAGCGGCCGCATCTGCTGACAAAAAAAGAAACGGCTGCCATGCCACCGAAGTGGGATTGCCGTGTTTTGGCGGTTGACAATGATTCTGCAGATTCTCTCAACTCTATAGTACGCATAAACTAAGTGCTGAAGTAGGGATGCGTCTTTTTATTCATGATTCAATTTTAATTAAAATAAATTATAGTATTGCGCAACTGAGTGTTCCATATCGTTATATTACCTTAGAGTTTAGTAACAGTTATTTTATAATTATCTAATTTGAATCATAGAACAAACAATATTAATTTAACACGAAATAAATATTTAAAATTATTTTAATTCAAATAAAAAGAAAATGTCAACATAGAATTAGGAAATAATGGTCTTTGGAGTTATTCTTTCAGTTGTGCTAAAAGAAGCCTAAATATAAATAAAATTTCCCATGACCCACATCTCCCTCCCCACCTTTAATAAAAACAAAAAAAAAATCATTCCTTTACGTCGATATTTGCCATGGAAATGAAGATGAACATTTAGAAAATATTAAACTAATAAAAACGTATCCGAAGAAAAATTCAATAGACCAGCTCACTCGCAGATATTATCGGGTATTGTTCACTTTTTGGAGGTATAATAGCTATAATAAGAATTTTCGATTAACTTGAATAAATAAAGCTGTATATGTAAGCTTATATCTCTGTTTATTTTATGGATATACGATAAGTACGGGTAAAGGAATTTTGAATAACTAAATACTAAAAAATAGTAAATACGAAATTATTTATTATTTATAATAAATGCTTATAATATTTAGCAGAATTTTAATTTTCGATGATTTATAAATATTTTTAACTACAATAACTAATCTTTACATTATCACGTATTTACATCAGATTTTCTTTTTCTAAAAATGTGGCCCTAGCACTGTAGAATTTTTTAACATCACAACATAACGATAACTAACCATTCAACTGTATATACTATGTATATTGTTTGTACTATATAACTTTAAAATTCTTAATGATATGACTTTTATAGAAATCACGTTTTCATTTACTTTGCTCATTGTTGTATTCATTTCGACTATGCTTTAGTTTTTTTTTTGTCTTTTTTTTTGTTAAGGAGCCAGAAAGCCAAACTTTAATTCATATTCATATCTTTCAGTATGTTATCAAATTTACCACAAGGTATTAGTTATCTATTGGAAGCAGTTGAAAATATATAATATTTGCATACAAAATTTTACTTAAATAACATAAAGGAAGATGCCAGCAAAATACATGCAATACAGTATAACAACAAAGTTAAAGTGAATAAATTACTTTTTTGTCATTCCCACGATTTTTATATGCCTTCACAGACTTTTAAGTATGTTGAATTGAGCTTAAACAAGAAGCTCACAAATAGTTTCAAGAACCACTAATTAAATTAAGTATATAATAATAATTTACATTTGCACGTTGTGTAAATGCACAACATGTTAACATAAGGAAAGCTAGAATTTATACTATACAGTTTCGTTTTTACGAACGATAATCGCATTAACTTATTATACTAGTAAAAGTTTTGGCTTGGAGTTTAACTTTAAATAAACCCGAAATCCAGATACTTGAATTCGAATAACACTGATTTACTCATCAAGAGATATCTCAAAAATAAGTCAATATAGTTTGTTCTATTGGGAGAACATTGGGATGATTGGGATGATTAAGAAACCATAACAAAAGGGATAAAAATCAATGAAATCCAAAAGGTACAGGTATTATAAAGTAAAAGTTGCTTTATTGGCTTATATAATCTGAATATATTCACTTTAGATTTAATGCTTGGATTGGATGCAAAAGGGATTTAGAAGAAAAATAAATAGGTACGCTAAATTACAGACAAGAAATTTAAAAATTATGCACCGCGGACAAAAGTACTTCTGAGTAACTATCACTAAAATAGCAATCAAATGAAAACAAAGTGAAATGTCGTAAAAATACTTCTTTAATTTGTAGTGAAATACGCTTTGTAAAATAAAGTTGTATCTGAAGCTATGCTTTTTAAATTAGTATTTGTGAATTTAATTTTAATAAAAGTATTCAATATTTCACAAAAAGTTTCTATAAAAGATCTCATAGGTGACTATTAATGCTTTACTGTATTGTTGCTTTGCCAAATGGCTTTAGGTTAATAGGTTGCCAAATTCATTTGGCAAAAATATTACAAATTACAGTTAGTCAATTTGGAAATAACTTATATTAGCAAGAACGTAAAATAGTTAAAACTTTGGCGAGGAGAAAAAACATGAAACATTTATTCAAAATTTTCGCGATGGAGTCGAGTTCCAGATTTGCAAAAGTATAAGTACATTATGTTTAATCTAATATAAATTATGGTTCTATTCTGGAAGACAAAATTATTCATTATTCTTCTTATTTCCAAAATTATAATTAACTAATCAAATCTGCCATTAAATTCACATTAAGTGTGTTTTGATTTTAATAATATTATCTATTCGAAAAAATAGTATTTTGCTGGCATATACGTAAATACAATTTTATTATTAACGCTTTTAGTTTTTCATTCCTTTCCGGGAAAAAAAATTGCAATATTCATTTAGTTATTTAGTATGCGTTCGGTTTCTTTCTGCACTAACGCATTAACAAACATTAGTTATGAAATTAAAAATTACATTTAATTACTAATAAAAATATTCAACTATACCATGTTAAGTAATATTTTCTTATACAAAAATATTTTGAATTGACATTAATTGCAAAAGCGAAATAAAGGTCCACAAGTGTTGAGCACAAATCGACTTAGTTCTCGCAAAAAATAGTTCGAACAAATAGCAACAAATATTGCAAAAAGCATCTATCTACGTTCTAAGAAATTCGTTATATTTTTTACATAATTACTTGTATTTTAATTTACAACTGTTAACTGCAAACTTGGGTTTAGGTGGCGGACCCGACGAACACGACATTGAAATATTGGGATACTCCCTTGTCCGCATATAACGAATTTATTATTTTTCATTATTATTGTCATCGCTTGAAGCTTGTCAATAGTTTGTAGCTACAAAAGGAAATAGTTGCTAATTTCCTTAAGCGTCGAAGTTTAAAATCTTGCAAATTTTGTTTTCTCTTTATAGGGAAATTTAAATGCATATATATATATAGAGATGTAAGCGAATTTCGAATTCACTATCAAGATCGGACCCGTGCTTTTTATTTTTGATTTAAACGTTCACGTTAACACAATAGTGGTTCAGCGTGGACTTTGAACTCAACTGCGCTTAAAGTAAATTCTAAAATTGTTTCTATCTAAAAACTACGGAATGTAATTGATTTTACAAATAATTAGAATATCCACTTTACCATTGCTACAAATTTGTCCCTTCTTAGTTCTATATACAATTTGCTATGAGTTCGTACGGAAGTCAAAAACTCTTAGGCTCTTTACACAATTACAACTATACAAGTTACGTAAGAGTATAATGATTGTCCATATATTTTTTTAAATAATTTTGAAAGTTATTTTAGTGAGCTAATGGTTATTATTACGCAGAATGACGTATGCGACGATAGCGAAAATGTTAAAAAATTTATTTTTCATGTTTGAGAGCATTAAGTAATTTTTGTGTCTTGGTTTCATTGCATTCATGGGTTTTTAAGGGTTCAAAAGGCAAAGCAGGATTACTATTATCTTAGTTTTACACATGAAATAATCAATAATAAAAATGTAATGAATTAAATGAATAGTGTTTTGTAAAAATATGGTTAATGTAACTTTTATTAATATCAGTAATCTGGATTATCGTATTTATTTTAGTAAGTTTTTTATGGGTGATTCTTTATTAATCGCAGAAAGGAAGATATACCATAAGAAGAATTTTTAAGGAATGGTGGAAAGCATTTTGTGAATTATCTTTCGATGAATCATACCAAGCCTTTAAAAACCTTTGAAAACCTCTTTTATTAATTTTTGAAAACGCTTACGATATTCTTAAAAAAATACTAGTAATACATTATAAAATTATATTGCAATCAGAAAATCCAGCTTTCGGTTTTTTAGTTATTCATATGAAAACTGTTAATTTTTGCTAATTGTGTTTTTCGTAATTGATATTTGGTTTTAATCGAAAAAGTCTTTACTCATGTTTTTTTTTCATAATGCGCCTAAAATTATTATTGCTTTATTTAAGTATGCGTTTCTTCGGCTCTAATAACTGGAAATAATTTTAAGCAATTGTAACAAATTTTGATTTAAACACGATTGAACGAAAAACACCATTAAATTGTTGGTACATCTGATTAGACCTTAACGATCGTGTTGAATTGTTGTTAATTGGTTTTAAATACCACAACATTTGAGTTGGTGTTGTGTGGTTCATTGTCTGTTTGCTAAAAGTTTGTCGAAAAAGGCATTATTCGACGATTGTTTTTGAGTATTGCATACAGGAGCTGAAAATTCTCATGGTCTCTAACTACCTACTAGTCGTTAAATTATTGCCCTCTTTGATTGCTATTCCTAGTTCAACTGTAAACTGTTTTATTTTTACAAAGGGAATTTACAATTTTTACAACGTCTATTTACATAATAGAATATGCTCATTTTGGCATGACTTTCGACTATTCATTGAATAGTTATCGATTACAGTAACTGAGATAATAATAAAGTTGCAGAAACAACCTTTATAAGTTGTGAGAGTCTTTATGTGACTAGATCTAATTAATTACAGTAATATATGTGAAATTCAAGGATCCCACGAAGGGAATTAACCTGCCTAAGCGATGATGATTTTTGATTCCAGAATGAGTAAATTGAATCTTAGGAGTAAGACAAGTTGAGGTATGTACAAGGAGCAGACACAAATCACTACAAATTGAATTTAGTAAACCATCGATAAATGTAAGATGTTCTCAAGAAAAGGATTGTCAACTAATGTCTCCGTTGGCATCCTGACTCTCGCACGGTTCTTCTGATGGTCACCTTGGAGGTGTATCTTCCTCATCATGAGAAGCTTCTTGGTCGAATGGTTCTTCGATTTTTATTTCTCTCAGTTGTTGGTCACTAATATCATAGTCATAAAAAACTTTTGACGTATCGCCTTGGATGTTAACGTCGATTGGTTCACTAACGTTGATTTGTAATTCCTCATTTCCGTCGACTGTTGAAAAATCTCCACTCGGTGGTTCTTTCGGACTTTCTACCATTATTTGTACAATAGGATGTTGGTTAGTTGATAGGCTTGTGATTGGTAAGTCATCCGATCCGGGTGTTATTTTTATTTCGGGTGGTCTTTTTGGTTTATCTAAAATTTTAGACATTGTGGTTTTTAAAATTGTGTTAATATTAATTAATAGTAGTAAAAATTCAACGATATGTTTAAAATTCTTTAAATTCTTTCTGGTGTTCGCGTACCCGATTGTATGAAGTCTTAACTTTGTATTTTTTGATATCAGGTATTGTGTAATCGGCTTTATTAAACTACAGATTATTTGTTTTTTTAAATAACAGGCAAACATAAAATACCTCACTACAGATATGGCTAATCTATTTCTGTTTTGTTTCATATACTCGTAATTATTATAGAACATGAAACCAGTTGTAATAATTAAAAAACAGTCCTAAACATGCAAAGGAAAACTATACAATGTATGGATAATGTTTCGAATTCTATTTTATTTACAAAAGGGGGATAACTTTATCCAATTAATGGTGAATGAGAAAATGAGACTGTGATAAAACCGAAATGAATGGAAATTATTTCAGTTTTAATTCCAGAAGTAAAATATAAGACAAATATTGGCGAACATGTTTTGGTTTTGTGTTTTTAATTTTAGTGGAATAGAATAAAGAACAGACTAAAAATTTCTAAATTTAATAAAAGAAGCAGACGAACAGTTTTATTCAAGTTGTTGCAAAATCATATGGAATTTCATTTTTGAGAACAAATATGATATCATAATATTGAGGTCTAATGGTAGAATTATTTGACAAAAAGATTGCAATATTAATTCAATGATAAAAATAGAGAAATGATACCGGTAATCATCGACAATAAGATTTTAAAGTAGTAGAAAATAGAGAAAATAGAGAAAATGATACCGGTAATCATCGACAATAAGATACCGGTAATCATCGACAATAAGATTTTAAAGTAGTAGAAATGGTAACGTGGGATTTTGAATATTTCATATAGTGAAATAAATTCCGAGAAGCCACGAAAAATAATTGACTTCTTATTTACTACACTCAATTCGGTGAGTTTCCATTATTTAAAAGGAAGTAGAATATATTTTTTAAATGCAATTTTGATTAGATAATGTCCTTAAAAGACAAGACAAGAACACAGACACAGGAGATGGTTCATATATGTAAGATTAGGAATTTGGTATTTTTGTACTTTAGCAGTTTTTTGAATGGGGTTGAAATTTGTTTCAATGTTGTTTAAAATTATAGCTATCTTCAATTAATTCATTTTAGTCCTGTTTTCTGAAAAGCTCCTTATACGTATATTCAGTTTGTTGGTGGGAATGAAGATTTACCAGCCCGGATGGATCCGTTTACTAACCTGTTGGACTTAGTCCGTTTTCGTCATCTTCATTTTTATATTCTTCACTTTCCCTGTGGACAAGGACATGCACGAGGGTGGAATTGTCTGGTCGCAGGGATGGTCCCGGGGGTGCTTCTGGCGACGGTTTGGTTACCATAATACTGACCTCCGGTGGCCCATCAGCTGTAAGGTGTTAAGGATTTAAGTGAAAGCAATACTCCAAACTAGACTACGAGCACACATACAGACAAAAGCATTTTTGTTAACTCTTAAAGCGCTTTGTGCTGACAAACCTCGTTCTAACGGTGGCTTTTTGCGTATAAAGCTGGTCGCCCTTTTCCGGCTTGCTGGTGGCGCTGGTATTGGTTTATCCTCGCTTGTTGTTGGTGTGAGGCCTAAATTTATCAATTGTATCGTTATGCCTACTCGAGATAGCTAGTAAAAGTTTCAATTTACTTTTTCTGTGGACCGACGGGGAAGTTAAGCTGTCGTCGACAGCGTCTTGATGGCGCAGAAAGAAGTTATAGAAACTTCGCCTTCTGCCGGATTTTGGCGGTTCCATCATGATGCTTCCCCTTTATTTGAATTTATTAATTATAAATTAATTGCCCTTATTGTAATGAACTATCCATTAATTTTCTTCGAATTGTTTTTTTCACCCTGAATGTTATAATGATAGGCCACTTTATTAAGAAAGTTTTGAGATAAAATTCAATTAGAAGGAATTTGTTACAGAGAACAGACGAAAGAAATTGTGACTAATGAAACTTTTACCATAATTTAAGAGACATTTTTCGGCCTGTACCAAATGCTGCATCTATAAACTAAAGAATTCCATATTGAAGAATTACCACTTAATTAACAGCAATTAACTAAGTTAAAGAATAACGATAAAAAAGTTGTATCCTGGATTTCTAGCACTCTTGAATATCATTATATTTTACATTTAAGTTAATGTATATTTGTAGTCTTTAAATTATATTGTTTTCTCCAAAGAAAATTAACCATTGTTCGTAAAAAGCGCATCACATAAGATCCACCTAAGGCGGTTGGGAAACCAGGATTCGCATTGTGTATTTCCTTTAAAATACAAGAGTGTGTGGAAATTCCAGTCCACAATCGCATTTCGTAAACCTGTGATTGTAATTTATTGGAAGAAATTTTTAATTATGCTATAAATCATTAGTGTTGGGTCAGCATTAGGTACATGTACATCTCCTTGGACATTTTTGAACGGCTTTACGACTAACAGGCAAAGTCTTTTGGCCGAATTGCTGCTGTAAGGAATCGTTAATTTTGTTTTGTTTTGTAACATCTCAAATGTTAGAATTTATCGAGTACACTAGCAGTTGTGTTTTGCATACAACGGATATATTTTTGCCCGCTACCACAACAGTGAAAATTGGTGCATAATTCTACTGTGAATCTTATGAATTAAGATGGCTAATAGTGACATTCTTACAGTACCTTATGGTTACGGCTAATTTAATCAATCCGTTACCAACAATCTCAAATGCGTGCTAGAGTGTATATACAACGTCATCGTTTTGTAATGACGTGTGTTACCTGAATGTTGGAAAGAATATTTCGAGCCTTCTTCGGTCAGTATCGCCGTCACTATTTCTTCGAGGAGCACCTCATATGGCTTTGAGAACTCCACTTCGTTTAAATAGCATCCCAGGAAACTAAAACTTTACATTTTAAGGTATATTCAGCGCTGTGAGTTAATACAAGAAAATGTGCTTGTTGTGTTATTTGTACTGTATTGGGGCTATAAAGCGTCTATGGTAAATAGGTTCAAGTTTATAAGCTGTTATTAAAATGTTGACTAAGGTTAAATCAATTTAAATTCGATGCGGAAATACTCGACTACTTATCTTCTTTACTTTTTGGATCGTTTTTTCTTTACGTTCAGTGTTTTTCTTTTCTATATTCAATTTCTGAGTGGGATTTTGTTGAGAAAAAATTGTATTCTATATACATACATAGGTATGGAGCTCTTTTGTTAAGTTTATACAAATTTAGTAATTGTCGAGTTCAACTAAATACATATTTTCGTACTTTTTAACATTTACTTTACTATTATTATGTCTAATTGAAAGAAGCAAGTTATTAAAAGATTACCTTTACATTATGATCAGACCAGTATCCTAAAAAATTAGATCAGATTAATTTCACAAATGGTTTTTCTTCTTAAATTGGATCATATCCCTAGTTTTGCGATATATAAAAACGAAGATTAGATGAAATTGACAAGTTATAGAATGTGGTGAACTACATATTGAAAACTTCGACTTCAGCTCAGACCAACTGTTGATCTGTTTTATATTAACATAGATCAGATCGCTAATTGATCTGCACTAGTCATCGATTAAATCTTTATCTCCTTGGATCTAAAGGGACAATGAATCAAAAATCTAGACAATGTAATTTTTAGGTCAATGAGTTTTTTGTAAAAGATTCTCATGAATTATTAGTACATAACCACGTAAATTGATTTCACTACAATGTTCTGGACACAAATATGGTATTTTTCTTTTGTTGAATGAACACGATTTTCTACAAATGTCGAACAAGTCAAGTGAAGAAGCTTTTGTCAACTGGCGTCTTTTTTACATGCAACAGATCGCACTACCTTGATGATTATAAAGCTCGGTATGGACGTGATTTTCTGCAAATTCTGAAAGATATTCTAAATGTCTGCAATCTTCAGTCAAAAGAAGATATTTGCTCTATTTCAATTGGATGATTCAACATGCTCAAAAAACAGCCGCTTTAATTTAATTGTAAATTGTAGTGTAAAAACACTGTAAATTATTACCCTGTGAGTAATTGTGTCTGTGGCCTGAAATTCATTATCGATGTAGATTGTGATATCATTCTTTGGTTGCCTAGATTATAAGTATTGGAGAGAGTTAAAGAAGGGGAGGAGTTATGTTAGTTTAATGTTATTTTGTTAATATTTCGGAGAAAATTTATGAATTAAGTTTTAAGTTTTTCAAATCATAAAAGTTTTACCGCTTTCCATCTTGGTTAGTTTGTATATCTTTCACTAGTTCATCAGCGCCTGACACCAGCATAAGAGGTAAATTAAGCCATGGTCCGGCCAGTTCACTCAAATCTGAAGCGTCTGAAGCTCTTGATGATTTTCGAGATGATGCTCGGCTGGAGCAGGCAGTACCCCGCCGTGAGACCTAGAAGAATTATATAAATAATGTATATGAATAGTTGCATATATTGAACAAAAATTAGGTATAATGTGATATACATACATAGTTTAAAAAAAAAATTAGTTTTAATACAGGAAACTACAATACAGTAAAAAGAAACTTACCTGTAGATGTAAAAAATTAAGGGCTGAAAGTTTGGCATGCCAACCGCCGGGGCTAGAGGTTTGGGTATCATCTTCATTAGAATTTACCGAACGCTCCTTTTCTTTCTTCATCCTAATCATATTTAATTTACGTTTAGAACATGTATTTTTCAAGCAACTAAATTACCTTTGGTATTCTTTGAAAGCCCTCTGTATGGTTCTCGCAGCTTTATCTTGCCTCTTCCAGATCCTTGTTGACGAAACAATTTCCAGTTCTTTACGCGTAGGGAATTGCTTTTTGAATTTAACATCCATTTGTTCTTGGAGTTGTTTAAAATTATCAGTTTCTTCAACATGGCCAAGAACATGCTTCACCAAAGCATGCAAGATGTCCAAGCAATGAATTTTATTTCCTTTCGAAATTGGCAAATTAAATGAAACTAAAGCAACTGTATTTGGCTTCGGGATTCCTAGGGGAGGGTCTAGAGAAGCAATGAAGTCTGAAAGTTGCGAAAAGTGTATGAACTGTCCTGCGTGAGGATCATATCTAGAAAGAATTTAATATTTAGGCTTTTATTATATTCCTCTATATATTAAGTATACTTTGACCAGCGAATATAAAACATTTCAAGATCGTCTTCTACAATACCAATTTCCTCTTCTTGGTGAGCTTGATTAAAGTTCTCGAGAATAATGGCGATGTACATGTTTATGACGATCATATAACTAATTATTATGAAGCTAGTGAAGTATGTGATTGCGAGCAGTGGGTGTCCGCAATCGCCGTTTGCCTGTCTATTAAAATTTGGATCACAGTCCGGTGGCTGTATCATCAAAGACTCTAGTACATCATTCCAACCAGCCGAAGTCATTAGTCTGAAGAGGAGCTGCATACTTCGGCCGAACGTTTGAAAATTCACCATGTCATCTAAGGCACCTTGTAATTTAACATGTCCAAACAGGGACATGCCGAGAATTGCATAAATAAATGTAATAAGTGCCAGCAGAGCACCAATATTAAATAATGCGGGCAAGGAAACAACTAGTGCAAATAGCAGTTTCCTTATTCCCTTGGCAGCTTTAATTAAGCGTAGTATGCGACCTATTCGAAATACTCTAACAACACGAAGTAACGTTGGCGAGATCGGTAAATCTATCATGATATCTTCCATTAGAATACCAAATATCGATGCGAGAACAAGCAAAAAATCGAAAACATTCCATGGAACTGTAAAGTAGTGGTAGCGAAGCCCTATTATTTTTACTATTGCTTCTATAAAAATAAAAAAAAATCAATAGTATTAGTCTTTTAATTATCCGCCCTTTTTCAAACCTACCTAATCCAAAAACTGTTGTAAAAAACGCGTTACTAACTTCTAGTATAAAAAAAACTGCATGTGGTTGATTGTAATGTTCGATTCCCATTGTGAGCATATTCAGGAAAATCAATACGAAAATTGCTATTTCAAACCTTAAAATGAATAGATATACAGGAGTTAATAGATATTTTATAAATACAATTATTTCACCTTCTTGAGTTCGACAAATCATAAAACATAGCTAAAAAATGATTTAGAGGTCTTTTTATAACTTTCTGAGGTTTCTTCCTGCCTAACTTTTTCATAGCAGTGTAATAGTGCTTTTGCGATTCTGTGAGAAACATCTCCAGAACTCCGCCTTCATACTAAAAAATATATTCTTTAATCTTTTATTCTTATAAACGACTAAATCACTAACCTTCTTTTTAAGCATATTGAAGTTATCGATGATAACTCCAATGAATAGATTCAGCGTGAAGAATGATCCGCACACAATGAAGATCACGAAATAAATATAGGCGTACAAGTTTGCTTCTCTCTGGGGTTGCAGATCAACTCCTCTAGCGTCCACAGCATCAGCCATCACCTCCATCCACCCTTCAAACGTGGCAACTTGCAGAAGAGCTAAATAGCCCATCCCAACATGATCGAATGTGATCTTCGAATTTATCCAAGTGTAATTTTGTTCAATGCACTGCCATTTGTCGTTAATTACCTGTTTACATGTAGAAGATTATAAAGCGTTAGGCTTTCATTAATGTTGCTACTTACTGAAATAGGCAGGAGTTCACCGTCTTCATCAACACATTTAAAAAACTTTCCACCAAAAAATTGGACCCCCATAATGGAAAAGATAAGCCAGAACACAAGGCAAACTAGCAAGACATTGAAGATAGACGGAATTGCGTACATGAGGGCGTTCACAACAATACGCATTCCTTGCCACCTATGTATAAATATATGATGAAGAAATTCATAGAGTGACACCAAATAAAAGTATGTTGGATATACATTTGCTTATTTAAACTACAGTACAAAGGTTTTATGGATAAGTTAAATTTAATAACTAAATAATTCAATAAAACTGGCCTATAACTTTAATTAAGCTACTACAGGCACAAAAGCGTATACATTCAAACATAAAGTATTTCCTTTTTAAGTGGGGTGTTCCAAGAAAAATGTAGAACTGAAATCATTGTTAAATATCCTAAATTTGGACTAATTGTAAGTGTGGTGGAGTAATTCTTATTTTTTTTTTTTTAAGAAACCTGTTTTGTTCGTTTGGATTAACTCGCGCAAAAACATTTAAATAATTGACAGAAACACAGAATCCTTTTATTTAAAATTAAACTAATAAAAATAGACGTATGAATTTTTAAATTATTCGCAAATTAGAGAAAAATAATCATTACTTTTCATTTTCAAGACATATGTATTAATTTAAAAACAGGCAGTCAGAGTGATCCAAAATCTGCTGTGCTGCGAAATGCCAATTTTGGTAATTGATACACAATATTCACTTTTTCATTTTAGTTAAATTTATTTACTCGTTTTCGAATGCGTTAATTAAAGTTACGGTAAAATTATTTGAAATAAATGTTTGTCCGGCTTTGTACGTAGGTAAATTTACATAGAAAAATAAATCTCAACTCAAATCGAACTGACCCTTGAATAAATACAACAAAATAATAACGCATAAATGAAGAATTGTTATAGTTGATCATTTGAGATTTGTAGCTGAAAAAATAATAAATTAAACAATTATTAATACCTTTAAATAAAATATATTTACTTAGCCGTAAACAAAAGTTATAGCATGATAATTTATTGCCATTTTTATTTCAGTTCAAACTATCGCAACAAAATCGTTTTATTACACACCAAAATAAATTAAATAAAAAAATTTTCATTCAAATTAGAGTATCGTATGTACAGATTATAAAAAAGGACAATATAAAATCAAAATTAATACAATAGATGCTGTAAATAAATTACAAAGTAATTTATTATAATTAGACTGTAAGTAAAGAGTAGAAGGAAATATATAGTCATAAAGTTGCTAAACAAGTTTTTGAGCAGTTTGACCAAGATCATACTTTACCTAGATATAGCTCTTAAAGGTCTTAATGCTCGCAATGTCCTAAGGGACCTCAAAACTTTTAGATTTTCATTTTCTTCAATAAGTAAAGAAAACACAGACACCTAGGACACATTATTAAATTATCGTAGTGGTCAAATTTCATATACAGAGTAGGAGTATACTTACAAATACGATGATGAAGTCAAGTATTGTCCAAAAACTAGTGAAGTATTTAGAAAACCCCAACGCCAGCCATTTAAGGACCATTTCAATAACGAAAATAACACAAAAGGACAAATTCGTCCAGTATAGGATTTTTTTAAGAATCTTGTTGCTATCTAGATAGATGTCCTCGAAGCAAAGCGTGATGCTTGAGGCGAAGATTAAAACCAGCACAAACCATTCAAATGCAGGAGTGTCGACAACTGATAGCACAGCCGTCCTCAGCTCAGTCCAAGTTTTGCCCCATCTCGTGTCTACGCACGAGAGGAAGCAAGGACATCTGAAATATAAACTTAAAACGCAAGATTGTGAGGTCCAAAGTTGAAGGCAAGGGTTGTAAAAGAAACATTTTATAATATAAACTTACTGCTCGTAGCACTTCTGCGGAAAACAATCCTGAGGAACCTTTGGAGTCTTGTTTCGTCCAAAACTGGGGAAAGACATTGGATCATTGTATGCTCCCTGCGAGTTGCGTCTACCTCCAACGGTGAGATCGTCCACGTAGGAAACCAGACAATGCCAAGGTTTTTCGGTTAGTTTTGTAGCCTCCTTCTTCTTCGGGCTCTTTTTGGGGCTCTTTTCGGGCTGAATGGGCTCCCTTTCGACGGGGGGCTGAAGTTTGGGCTGTTCCTTTATAACATCTTTGTCTTCCGGCGCTTGCTTGGGGCTTTTTGTGTGCTTCTTAATTAAAATTTCTTCGTAGCTTCCCGTGCTTTTTAACGATAGGCTATCTACTTTGAGATCCGTCGAAAGCAGTTTCCTGGGAAGTTTGTCACTTTCTACTTTTAGAGGAGACCGTTCTTCTTCAGGTACTTCATCGACACGTTCGATTAGACTCCTCCGCTTGATTCGATCAAAGTTCATGTAAAAGTCGCTTTTTCGTCGCATGAACGGCGAGGTGCTACCAAGCTCGGAGAAAGGTGCTTGCATTTGATCACAGATTTTCTTAATTTCTTTCGTTACGCTGAAATCCTCGTCGATTTTTTTCTGCTTTTCTAGGCTTCTACGCTTCACCTTTACCGACTCTCTATTGTTAATGCCTGGAAATCGTCTTTGCACGTAGGCAGACTCCTCACTTATAGCGTCATTAGTAAAGCCAGTAATAATACTTTTGTTGCACTCATCTGCCTGGGGGGACGGCTCAGAAAGTACAGATAGTCGTCGCTCAAGGGATGTTGTGGATTTTTTAATTTCTTCTAGCTCCTTCTCGAAGCTCATAATAATGTTATCGAATTCTGAGTTTCCGACTAAAGGCACCTGATCATTGGTATCCAAGCTTCCATCCAGGATTCCCTGAACGTCCGATCTTCCAAAGATCTTATCAATTGAGCCACATAGACTTCCACCACGCCTTTGCTCAAGTTGCTGCATAACCGAGTTGGAAAAACAACTAATGTTCGATTTAATGCTACAGGAAGAAGTTTTACGTCCAGGCGAAAATCCATAGTTGTCCTTTTTTGAATCCAGGACTAGGCTATCTGTGTCCGCATCAATTACCGCACTTCCATAACCCACAGTTTCGCTGAAGTAGTTGTTGCTATTATCGACTTCTTCTGAGAGAAACTGAAACAATTCCTTTCGTTCGCAGTTCAGAAGCTCATCTCGCAAATTGACTTGATGAAGAATATCATCTTGATCCATCGAAAGTGTATTTACAGAATGCTCGCTTGAAATTCGCTTCATTGATAAGTTGTCGATATTCTCATCGGATTTGCTTTTCGAAGGAATTAGGGATTTTTGACTAGCCTCACTTGATAAGGATAGTCGATCGATTGACTTTCTGTAGCTTGGTGATCGCGTTAGCAAGGACTTTTGATACTTTAAGTACGATTCGTCATGTTTTTCTGTATCTTCTGTTTGATGGCCTTGGTCGCCAGGATCAGTATCAGTTGAGTTGTATTGACTCAACAATTTAAGCTCAATGGATTCTGTAATCGTTTGCTCATCTCGACTATTGTATGCTTGCGTTCCAAGACCGGAAGACATTTGATGCACAAGCTTCCTTTCCAATTGTGGAAAGAGGCAATATTCGTTTCTAGAATGTATGTTTTTTTTTTGGTCAAAGAAATTCAGATGCGAA
This sequence comes from Tolmerus cingulatus, assembly GCA_959613345.1. Taxonomy (NCBI): domain Eukaryota; kingdom Metazoa; phylum Arthropoda; class Insecta; order Diptera; family Asilidae; genus Tolmerus; species Tolmerus cingulatus. The sequence goes on from OY390708.1 coordinate 7,409,227, forward strand.
ATTATTTATTTTGTATACTCACAGTGGAAGTTTGCTCTCATAGCAAGTCTCATATTCTCTTTCGGGATACTCCTGATATTCTTCGTGTTCTTGACTATCTATGATCGTTTGCAGAGGACCGCCTTTGAGAGGGATTTCATATCCAAAATCGGAACCAGAAACGGGTCGGTTCATAGATTCCTAGAGAAGCATCATATTTTAGCCCTTTGACAGTATACTAAAGAGATGTTTTATATGGTAAACTAGTTTTTTATATTATTAGCTTTTTGGCAATGATGTACCACAAGTCAGAACAATATGGGGTCAATTACGAAATTAGGCTTTTTGTGTTTGAATCGAATGACAAAAGGATCCTTTTTTAATAAATATAATAGTTATGAATTTTTTGTTTTATGCTCGAACTAATAGCCTAGTACTTTAAGTTAAAATCTGTTTTCCAATGTTGTAATTGTTTATTTTTGGCACATTTAGTATATTAAAACATTAGAAAGAAATACAATTGCAAGAAAATTGTCTTAAGCACGCTCATTCGTAAAAAATGTTTGTAGTCTGTAATCGTAATATGTTTGTCAACATAGTGAAAAGTATTATTTATTTTCCAACAAATCTTTACATTAAGCTCTTATATTATACATATTATAGATAATATTTAAACTTTAAGATGCTTATAAACAAAGATAGCGTGGAAATATAACTTTAAAACCTTCAGATAATTATATAATTTCGGTATAATTTGTGGTAATACATTATTTTTGGAAGTTCATATTTTAAGTTTTAGGTTGGTCTATTCATTCGCCTTCTTTAATCGAGATATACCGCATTTTAGGTAGATACTGTTGATATACATAACTAAAGAAATTTCGTAAAATACCTAACGACTGTGAATGTGCAATCAACCTTTAATTTTAAATTTTGGTGAAATCAGTGCGAATTGTACGTAAAAACCATACCTTCGAGGCAGAAGGGAAGGTCGATTGACATCCTGCAGTTTCCTGGAACAGTTATATAGTTATAAAAAATTTGTCACTTAAAAATTTTAGTTAAGTTAACCCGGTTCGAAATAGTGCGTTAGACACAAAATGTAGAAGATTAGTGGCTAGCTGTGATCACATAAAATTCAAAAGCAAATAGGGTGCGATTTAGAACTTCTTCGTAAGAGGTGGCACAGATACAACAGATACAACCAGGTTAGTTAAAGAGGTACATAAGTAGAATTACTCAAGTAGGTGAATGTTTGCTCTTCGTACAGCATAGCTATATTTTATTTTAGTAGGGAGCATACCTAGTGTGATTTTATGGCTTAAGCTTAAGGTGCAAATTACCTGATAACTTAGACGATGCAGCTTAGTTTGTTCTTCGGGAGGTGGCGCCTTTCTCGCCGCCAGCTGAACTTCCCTTACAAGTTGTTCCAATTTTGTGTTACAGACGTTCTCCTTTTTTTCTTTGTTGGCCCTACGTTTTTTGCGGATAAGCGAACGCACCCGCTCTATACTTCTGGCCAACTTTGATTCTTCCCCAACTTCCTAAAAGAAGTTTATAACTATTAAAAAATTTATCGACCTACTTTTTGCGGGGAGCTTTTCACATAAAAACTACATAAATTCAACTAGTCCCAATTAAAAATATGTCTGTTGATTGTCTGTTGTTTGGCTGTAGTGTAGTATTATATTATGCTGCAATTTGATATGTTTGTTGTTTTGTTAGTAAATTAAAATATAATATAGGTGTTGGGATGCTGTTTTTAAAAAGGGATATGCAAGGAACATAATGAATGAGGGACAATAAATGTGTAATTGATATATAAATTTATAAAGTATATTTGTATTGTTTTATGATGGTAAATAAAATTTTAATGTCAAAAGTTACAAAGTCACACATTCGCTCTGTTATGTGGCTGCTGAGTAAACCTTTTGTTTTCAATGTAGTTAGATATATGATAGTCGGTATGGTTTTTTGCTTTTTTTTCATGTTGTCTTTAGTTAGGCATTTTGGATGGGGTACACTTTTGAAACACAATAATCTAATTAAAGGGGAGCATATTTTTCATAAGCATCATAAATACTCAATTTGTGCAGAAAAGGATGTCGTTAATGGTAATAGAGCACTTCTTAAGCATAGTCGCAATTTTTATATATAACATTACCCATTTTTAAGAACTTATATTTATACAACATTGTGCACAAACTCTATAAGAATTACATTTATATTGCTTCTATAGCATTTATTGCGTAAAGTGTGCTGACCGTACATCCCATTAATGTTGAATTTTATTTTATTTCAGGGCCGATTTATGTACAGTATAGTTTTTATTGAGTAGTAAGAAGTGGGAAAATATTATACCATTCCCTTTTAATTTACAAATGTGCGTATATAATTATTTACACATAAGTTGTTCTCTAAAATACTTTATTCTGTACAAGAATTGATTATGAAACAAAGCACAATAAATGGTTGTGTAGAATACATTTCTTTCATGATCCTAACGTTAGTTGCAATCAACAGTTTTATTATAATTAATATGATGATAAAAACCACTTCTTTTTTTGATGGTCAAAAGTGGGTAGTCGGAAACTTTTCTTATATTTTACACAGCTTTAGTGGTAGTTTTAAATATAAAGTTAATTATTTTGTAAGTGTGGTAAGTTCATAATTTTCTGGCTGATAGATAGAGAATCCTGATAAGTTTTATTTACTGAAAGCATATCTTTTTTTTAAATACATTCTTCGGGTAATAAACGGAGCATTAAAATTATGGGTATATGTATAATACAACACATATTTTAAATTATTCTAAGGTCGTAGGTAACCGAAGATTATTGTCCAAAAAAAAGGCTATTATTTACAATATTATGGGGAGAGTTTTGTAAACTCTCATAAAAACTAAATAGAAAAATGTGTTCCATGTCACATTTATATGTAGTTTGAGAAAAGAAAGTATTGCAAGTTAATCTTTAACCTTGCTTTATTCATGTGATTCTTTATATTTGTTTTAATTTTAATTATATAACCCATAAAATATTAATATTTTGAGTCGTTTCATGTTATTTTGAATTAATTAATTTTAAAAGTAGAAATATTTTACAAAAAGCTACCTTGATTTATCTTTTGAGATTAAAAGAAGTGAAGAAAAGCCAAGATGTGCTTAAAAAATAACACTTCCCCAGTTTTTTCAAAGGAGGGGATAGAACCAGAAGTACTCCATTAAAACTGTAGATCCAGATTTGCTGAAATTCAAAGCAGGTTTACTGAAGAAAGATTCTTGGAGAAGTTTTACGAAGATTCATTTTGATATTAAAGATTAAAGAAGATCGTTTTGAAAATATGTTTTTCGATTACACGTAAGTAAATAAGATAGTGCTTCAATCCCAATGATATCTATTTAAAAGAAAAAGTGTGACACAATCGTGAATAAGTGTGTGTCGGTGTGTGATTGAGTGTGTTATCACTGGAAAATTTAACAAGTGAATTAATTACCTTTTAGATTTTATGTGAAAATTTTTTTGTAGTAAAACGAATCAGCTATCATGAACAGTCTACAACTTATACGACAACATAAAGTTACACATCTAAGGCAGCTACATCTACTAAATGTAAAATTACCTTCTTCTTGAAAATCTGTGTTGATGGTGCACATAGACGTGGAAGGCAATTTTTTTTTAGTCGGTGCAAAATTGACACACAACAAACACATAGAAAAAATAGGCGACAGGAGTTAAACAAGTATTATCTTCATGCTAACTATAGAAAACACTTATCATTAATTAGTACATTTAATTTAATTAATACCATCGATAAATAATAAGTAAGATTCGCTCTAAGAGCATATTAAGCGCTAAGTTATACTTATGAAGTGGCATCCATTAGTACATCAGTTAAGGATTGGTTTTTAATTTGGAGTTTAGTAAAATGCTGTTCAGGAGTTTAAGAGTGAAAAATCATTAATTCCAAGTTAATTTGGCTTTTAAAGCGATCAAATATTTATATACTTCGTTTTACCAAAGAAATAATTATTTTTTTCGATGGACAGAACTAAAAAGGAAAAAGTTTTAAAATAGCAAAAATCCGTAGTTTAAATAAATCTCCACTGTTGCCCAAACTTTATTCAGAAATACACTTAAAGCCATTAGAGTTCTCGAACACATTGCTGTTAAAAACATTTATACCCTAGATAAATTATGCACCCACAAATTTACCTCTTTTTTTGATTTGAGTTCCTCTGAGTTGAAGCTGTTGAGCAACAAAGCCAAGAACAAGTTAAGCACCATAAAATTTCCCATAACTAATGTTGGAAGAAATATTGCGAAGCACGACGACGCCCCATTCTGAAGAAGAAAAAGAAGAGATATAGTTTAAAACATTTTATTCAAATAATGTTATTGTCTAACTTACGTTTTCTTCAGCCCGCATACAATCCCAGAGAGGTTCAATCCATTCTCCACACAATATCCGAAAAATCATCATAAACGAATGAAAAAAATCGTTGAAATTCCATCTGCAAAATAGTTCCCATAATGTGAGCAAATGCCAATTTTTTCTTTGTATTTATCAAGAATTAACTAAGGAACGAAGAAATCTAGCTGTTTTCTTAATAGATATAGATACTCTAAAAAATTAAGCAATCTTCAACGGCAGGAATTAACTGAGTCAACATACTAAAAGCCGGCTGCATAAAATTAGGTTTTGAAGACTATAGTGCTAAACAGCCGGATGTCTAAATAACACCTTATGAATAGTTATGCCATACAAGTTCTGTACTTACTTACTTAAGTACAAACGTTTTATATATTCTTTATTTTATGTACCTACATTTTATTTCGCAAATGGATGTATGTTCGAAACGTTACATTTCGCTAGTAAAGTTAAAGTAGAGGTAGATTCAAGCGCTAATTTTATAAAAGCATCGCTAGCTTCATTATTTAAAGTAAAATAGTAAAAGTTAAATTAACGGCGATAGTTAAAAGAACGTAAACTTGGGATGATGTAATGTTATATTTAAAAAAATCAAGAGTTTCCGTAAACACAAAAGTATAACATAGATTTTTATGTTACATCTTTCTCGCAATTATGTGGCAATGTTTTAAGAAAAGAAAAGAAAAGTTTCTCTTAGAATATAAGTACAGTTTTCGGGTCGCATAAACAAAAATGAGAGATATTAAGCCTAGCTGCTAGCAGATCCCTTCTTCCTCTTAATGCTTTTTTAAATCCTCATAGAAAAAACGGATAAATTAATGAAAACACTTATAAACTTCATTCTATTTTTTAATTAGCTTTTTTTGTTTAACAAACATTAATAATGTTACTTCATAGGAGTAGTATTGTTCACTGCGTGTCTTTAATACAGACTTAGAATATGATTGTATGCAAATTTTCGTATGCTTCTGTATCTTCCTATGTTATAGTACAATAAAAAATAGAATGATAGAAAACGGTTACCTCATTACTTTTAGGATATTCAGTTTACTCAGTAAAACCAGAGCAACGAGAAACATAAAAAAACGATAAGGAAATTCGAACAGAAAAATAACATATGCTGCGAGCCAAAAGATGACAAAAGGTGTTTTATTATGTACATATGTATAGGAAATATATTTATTGAACCAAATTTACACAATGACTCAAGAAACACAAAACATCTTAAAAGCGAACACACAAAATAACAGTAAATTAACAACATTAGTTATTTTTCATGCAACAAATTATAAATCCTAAATTTTAATTAAGTTAATTCGGTTCGTAAAGGAAACATGAAGAAGTTTCATATTGTATCGTAAGGTTGATTATAAACGAATTATTGTATGATGAGTGTATCATTTAGTTATTTGCAAATGCTTCTTCGTAACTCCTTTCTTACAACCTTACTTTAAACTTCTAATAAATAGTGCCTTTTATCGGCGTCGTATAACTTCGTACACATACCAAGTATTAGAGCAATTTAGGCCATTGACCAACAATTTTCAATTTATTTTTGATTGGGCCGTAACTTTTATTTTTAAAAATTTCTTTTAAGCATGTTCTTGCAAAGTAAATGAATAATTAAGATATAATCGAGTTTTGAAGCTGCCATGGGTACGGATATTGCAATACAGAATTTTACGACAATATGGTTTCAATAAGCATAAGATACCATTAAGTGAAATGACTGAAAGCAGATTAATAAATATAAATTCTGCTATTGAATGATACATATATGCTACGGGTACTATCCAGAACCAGGCAAAGGTTCAAATTATGTTAATAATTAATTGTTCCAGTCTGGTGATGTATACTTTGACTGGCAACAATTAAAAAAAGACTAACTTTGCCTGTACAATAATTGCAGTCGGAAACGTCACACTTAACCACCTCACTTACTTAGGACGAATTGAAGAATAGAAGATGAATATATGTATGAGTAAAACTTACCTTGGCACTGGGTCGGGATCAAATTTTTCTGGAGTATAATCTTTGGAAAATAGCTGCATTCCGATAACAGCGAAAATATAAATGACGATAACTAAAATAAGCGTTAAGTTTCCGAGTGCACCTATTGTCGATATAATAATACTCAATAGGACTTTCATTGTTGTCCAGGACTGAGCCAGCTTTAAAACGCGTAGCTACGAATGAATTTGTAATAATTGTTTAGTAATTAAAAATATGTTTTTGAAAATCTAGGATCTACTGTAATTTAAATTACCAAGCGCAGTCCTCTTAAAACACTTAGGCCGTCCACTAGCTCAAATATAATATCTAATAGACTAGCTGAAACAATAATTAGGTCGAAAATATTCCAACCGCATAGAAAAAAATCCTTCGATAATGCCATCAATTTTATAATGCATTCGAAGGTAAAAATTGATGTAAAAACCTGAGGAGAAATATGTTACATTTAATTGAGGTTTATGAATGAAAAGTTTTACCTTATTTCCTATATCTAAAGCTTGTCTAAAGCTCTCACTCATTCCGTGATGCTCCATTGCGAGGAACATCGTATTGAGGACTATACACAAAGTAATTCCTAATTCGAATAATGGATCCTTAACAATCTGAAAAAAAATGGTTAGAGCCTTCAGATTTACAGTGCTATTTAGAACGTACCTTATATAAACAATTTTGGAACTGCAGCCAACCTTCGTAGTCTACGCAGCATTGAACACATCTATCACAATTTCGATCAGGAAGATCATCTAAAATTGAATAAAGAGTCGTTGATTGGTCTCAAATTAGTAGCTTCCAAAAAGGTCATACCTATAACAACAATCTGAGATGAGTACTCAGGATGTAGTGCATAAACGTTATGCTTCTTGATTCGCGCAATATTTCCGTTGCACTTAATTATCCTAATTTCACGTGGGGACAACGCCAAGGTAACTGGAGTCAAATCTCGCTGCAACTATCGTTAAGGTATTGTATCATTAATATAATTTTCATTTAAATTTTGTTAGTTTTTAGTAGTTGTACCTCCACCGTGGACGTGTGGACAAGATCAGTCCCTGGATCTTGCTCTTCGTGGTCATCAACTACTCCAGAATCATCTAACGATGATTCTCTGTTGACCCCACCTTCACTCGCATTTGAACTTGCTTGCCGACTTGTTGGCAATAATTGACCTTTATAGTTGACACCTAATAATTATAATATCAATTAATTGAAGATAAGTTCCGAAGAAAGTTTTATGCACAATTCTCAAATGCAAACGGAATCTTTCAAAATTGAGTAAATTTATAAATATTATACATACATAATGAATTTAGATTATTACAAAATATGCCAATTTATTTTTAATTTTGTCATAATGAAGCCTGTTAAATATGAGGGTAAAATGAAAGTGGATCGGAAATCGGATATCTTGCCTTGAGATTTTTATTTAGTCAAGCTTTGAAATTAACTGCTAAAAAATTGAAGTTATAATCTGACATTCTCAAAATTAGCAACTAATTTGATATGTTAACTCAATCTATTAAGAAAAATACCTTGATTAACATACACTATCGTACTCATATGTATCATCTATTTGATTTCGGGCCTGAGACAATATCAGTATTAAATTACAATACGAGAATATTATCGAAAAATATTTCCGAAAAATTTGAAATGTGAACATTTTTCTGGGTTTTAAATTAGTTTTTTCTTGGTAATCTGCATAAAATTATCTGGGGTAGTTTTTGTAGGAAACTTTATTTCTTTTATATGTAAGCTAATATATATTTATTATTTTTATTGTTTTATGTAAAGGAAACTGAAATGTGTGAGTGGATATGCCAATCAAAGTTTTTACCAGCACCATTGAATTATGAAAAACTCGTTTACATTTAAGTAACCCCCTGAGATTCATATTTTAATATCATTTATTGACATCCTGTCACATTGAGAAGTACAAGAATCTCGATTAATACTTTGAATTAAAATGTAAGATTTGAGCAAATGTTAATATTTACCTGGATGTAACATGTTAGGATTTTTTGTTTGAGAATCTTGAAAAGTAATTGCTTTTGCACGTTGAATAGCGAGTGCCTGAGGACGAGCACAGCTGTGCTTAGGACTTGGGCTTGGACTAGGTGTAACAGATCTACTCTTACTCTGTTCACAAAAATTGGAAGGAAATAGAAAATTATACTTACTATATTATTCTGTAAAAGTTTTCTACTTTGCAGAGCGGATATAATTCTAACTTACTTGGCCATTTCCATTACTATTGTTTCCGCCCTCCTTTCCTTTCTTTCTCTTGCGTGTCTTTTTTCGTGAATAAGACGCTAAAAGAACACCCTTACGTGAGTCTATTTTCTTTTTGTAGTGCTTATTTAATTTTTTCACACTTAAAATGGACGGGTCGAAGCTAAATGTTGAATCATCTCGATGATCCAACAAGTCTTTTTTTCTTTCCTAAAATCCATTCAAAATTGTAAGTTTTTTAACACGTTCTTGGATTAAGGGTAAACATTTATACCTCGTTTGTGATCTCCGCTTCTTCCTCGTAACTAAGCGCCACTACGGCTAACATCAAATTAATAAGATAAAATGAGCCAAAAAACACAACCACTGTAAAAAAAGATACACTCATAGGCCCTGATGTGGCTAAAATCTAAAAAGGGATAAATCGTTAATTGGACAATTTTGCTAATAGGCTGAATTGAGTAACCATGTTATACACGTTTTCCCAATAGTCAAGAGTGATAAGCTGGAAGGTCGTCAGCATGGACCACATGAAATTGTCGAAATTCGTGTATCCATGATTGGGGTTCTCTCCCACACAAAGGCACGTGTATCCTATCGCATAAATTTATTATAACCATTGGAGTTCCCATAAAAAATTTTTATTTTTGTTTACCCACTGGACAGTGCCTCGCTCCCGTAAGATTTCCACAGAGCATTGGAAGCTCCTCCTTGTCGAATAGCCAATTATCCGTGTCGTTTATCCAGCTGTAAAAATATTTACAAATGTATTTCGGGAGAAGAGGAAGGCAATGAAACATTTTCCAGGCTGTTGGGATAATAATTTCCACTTGAGGAAGGCAACTAATGGCGGAGCCAACTGCTCCTGTAAAGCTACATAATCAAGTTTTGGGGAATTTCGGATTAGTGAATTACCCCAGAACACTAATTGCCTCATTAATTTATTTTGGCAAAACTTTTGGCCTCAATGGTTGTTAATGGATTTTTCGGACCGGAATCGGAACAAATTTTACACCTGATTGCGCCTTCAATTGGGCGTTGCTATGTTTTTGTTTCCGCTCCGTCTTATTGTGAACAGATCTCGGATATTAATAATTAATTGGCATTTACATAAACATACCTTTTCCACTCTTCACTGGTTACGTTGACCCAGTCGTCTGGAAGATTTTTAACACACTTATTTCTAAGTTCGCCCATATATACCTGTAAGAGTAGAAATTAAGGTTGGGGGAGGATTTTGAGAGTGAAAATGAAAACTAAAACTGACCTGCAGGGCGAACAATGCAAAAACCATCAAACAAAAAATAGTTAACGTCATTACTTCTGCTAATTGTCTAAATGAATGTAACAAAGCGTTTATAATAGTCTTAAGACCTGCAAAGATTTCGTGTTAGCTGCTTGCCGAAGGGATGCAAAAACCCGCCACTTACCAGGCATAATGGAAACAGTCTTTAATGCTCTCAACACACGAAACGTCCGGAGACCCGCGAGGTTACCGACTTCCATGCCTATCGTCGCGTAGCCACTCGTAATTACCACGAAGTCCAGCCAATTCCACGGGTTCCTCAAGTAAGTGTATTTGTTGAGTAGAAAACCCTTAGCTATAATTTTGATTATCATTTCCAGTGTGTAGATAGCTAAAAAAATGTACCTACAAATCACAAAATGGGATTAATTTCACAAACAAATTTTCGGGATAGTTATGCAAATTTGATAATAAATTATATGGCGTTGAATAAAACCAGCAAGCTTTTATTTAAGGATAGAGAACAGGTTATAGTAAGGTAAGGCACGTCTCTCAAAGGCAGTTTCACATGAAAATGTATTCTCCTTACTTTGAAAAACTGCTAATGATTTTTGGTTCAAAATTAATTCAACAATTATTCTATGTACTAGCAATTTTTCTAAATGTCGGATTATATTGGTCTCACTTTTGAAAAATATTATTATACATATTATACAAATTGTTTGATATTTACAGATCGGAAGAGTTATGTCTCTTAAAATATCTCAAAGTCCACGATTATTTTTTTAGCCTACTAAAGGTTGAAGTTAAATAAATTTGAATACTTACTCGGCTTCCTCAAATGTTTCAGTCATTGCAAGAAAAACGCAGTTGAGCAAAATTGTGGCCATCACGCAGTAGTCAAAATACTGGTTCGTCGCTAAATAAACACACGTCCTCCGAATTGGGTTCCAGGGATGAAAGCAGAAAAGGCTCTTCGTTCCAGTGAACCGATGAATGTAGTTTTTCCTGAACCGCTTCGATACCACACAGAACGTCTGAAATTAACATTACAAAAAGAAATGCTTCACTAAAGGTAATATTTCTCTTTCGATTTGAAATAGTTGAATGCTTTTTTTAACCAGGAATTAAATTCACTTAAACTCTGGTCTGAAATTAGCATTACTTGGGCATATGAAAATATCTAAGAGGGTGTGGTGTGGCTGTTATATTTTTCAAGTTGCGCATTTTTCAGAGAGAACATTTTGAGCAGTCACACAACTTACCCCAGACCTTTCGAAAACTTTCAAGTAATGCATGTTTCCTGCTGGCGACAACTGAAGCGTTCAGAGAATCCCGGGGAGTTTTGGTTAAAGTGGGAAACTTTTGAAATTCATTTTACGGGTTAAAAGGTTTGTAACACTCTATATTTTTAAACTTTTTTTTAAACAATTAGAAATTCGGGTAAGTACAGAGAAATGGAGTGCACCTTTTACACTATTTTAAGGGAAGGCAGCAAAGACAAGGATTTTTTAAGTGAAAGGACTTCAAAGGGCCCTTTTCCTCTTTATGCTGCTTATGCAGATGGAGTTGGTTTTTTCATTTAAACTCCATTGAAAGTTTATAAAATTTTATTTGAGTTGAAAAGGTGCACAAAAGTCTTCCATGATGAAAAGCTTTTCGTTTTTTCCTCGTTTAGTTTACAAAACAAATTGGATCGGGCTGCTGTGAGCTCTCAGCTTTCCTATAAAAAAACTACTGCAAAATTTGGCATTTTTACCACAGCATCTCATCAATTTCCAGGTCCAAAGCCCCAAAACGGTCAGCAGAAGGACGGTAGTTAACCTTAATATACTTAATTTTTTCAAGCGTTAATTTCACTGAATTCGAGCGACTGTTTGAAATATAATTGGCTCTAATGAAGGTCCTCCGACATCCTCAAAGGCCTCTTGTGTCTTTCGCCACAATGAGGACACCTCGCATGCTGAGGCAGTTAGTTAAGAGGGGCGTGATTTTCCCGGGAAACGGGCTTGCGGCCGCCGTAAACTTAATTAATTTTTATATTCGCCGAGTGGTAGCTCTCTTCGCCGAGACAGAATTTCTAATTTCGCTGGATAAACCAGACAAAATGTCTCAAAAACATTTCAAGCACACGACGACGAGTCCTTTTCTCATTCGCAGTACCCCTCGACAAGGAGGCTACAAGACGACGGCAAAGCAGGGCACAAAGAAGAGTTTTATAAAAGATACATTGGCTTGCTTCGTTCCACCCCCACTTTATTTGCATAATCTCCGTAATACTTCCAAGTAGCGCACGACTACCGAGCTACCGAGTGGATAATCGCCTTATTTTATTGAAATTCTGGGCGCTGATCGATGGGGTCTGCTTTTGTTTTAACATGCGATGCAAATGAATATTTCAAATTTGTCCACCAAAACAACCTTGGAAGCCCCAAGTCGAACTACGAGTAGAATATTAAAGATAACACTGAGAATCTTTGAATATATGCACATAAATGGATTTCAACTTTACGAAAAATTTTTAGGGAAATTGTAGTGATATATTATCTTTTTTATTTATAAAGTTGCGTTGCTTTTAGTTCCGCAAGGCAATTTTTAGTTATCTGCAACAATGACAGGCATTTAACATAAATCTACTCAAGTATTTTTAAGTAAGTGAAATTTTTGAAATGACTCACGTTTTTAAACAACCCTGTATCACAAAATATATGCATTTTTTATGATACAATTTATTTGTTTGATTATATACAAAACATAATACGAAATGAGAACCTCCACATCCGGACCCAGGATCCGATTGAATCTCGTGGCTCCCCTGAGCGGGAGCGTTTTCCGAAAACCTATTTTTGCATCGGTCTCTGTCCGTTCAAAATAATTTAAAAGGCGTTCTCCCGTTTCCGGCCAGACTCCAGGAACCATTTACCTACGAGCGATGTGAGCATCACGAGCGATTAAATAATTCAAGGATACCCAGAAAACCTATTGATCACCGGGCTGCGGGCAAAAGTGACTTGCGGCGATATTTGCGCCAGTGGGAAATTGCTTGTGTGCCTGGGTTTCGTTTCTGCGGTCCGAGCTCCTTCTGACCAATGCGCACGAGTTTTCTCTAAAAGGACATCTCTAAATAATTCTTCCGCCGCGGTCCAGGCTGGTTGCATATGATGAAGATTACGCGGTGTGACCGTAAAGCTCGGAAAATAAAATTGTAAAAGTGATTGTCTGCGGAAAAGCGGATGTTTCCTATAAATGTGAAATGGGGCTGGGAATTTCCATTTTATGGTAGCCCTTTCGTAGGGTATAAATTTCATCTCTGAGCGAAAATGTCCTGTCGTCATGAATAATAGAGGGGCCTCTCCACAGGGCAAAACCACAGGCGAAATCAAATGAAACCGCGCCCGTATGTTTATTAGTAGGCCAGATGTGTCTTGATGAAAGGGACATCATTCCCAAAACCCTCCTTGGATCCACTTGGCTTTTCATCTTAAAATCCTACGGAGACTGTAAACATGTTTTCATTTGCCAGGTGAAAGAATATCTTAAATGCAAATTTTCCGCTTACAAACGACGAAGGCGCCTCGCCAGGACTTCAAATCGTTCTATCAGTTGTGCACCAGTTCGACTTCTTTTGTAACGCTCTACGTTCACAATCCTTGGAGGTAAGGACCCAGAAAGGTGCAGGGATTTATAATCGACCCCTGCGTAAATATTTATATTTTGTGCATGTGCGAAGGGGACCAGATGGGCATTATGCGCCAACAATTGACCTAGTTCTCTGGTGACAAATTTGATCTATCGATTGCGCGGGGCTTATCTACTTGAAGACAAGACTGATAGAGATAGATATGAATTTTTTAGCGGCTCGAACTCCCCCAACGTGTCCTTTCGAAGGTGTTCAACACACGGAGCCAAATCCCACTGTTAGATGTAGCTACTTTAGATTCTAGTAGAGTTAGTAAACTCTAAAAGTCAACATACTTAAAATCTTTAAAGGAATTAGGGCGGTTGAGGCTTGCCTCGGATATCTTCAAAAAACTGAAGTTGGGTAAGGTTTTATTATTTAGAAATAGAATGTTTTTACCAAAAGGGTTCGTTATAAATAGAAAACTTGTTCTAACTTTTAGAGTAGAGGTGAAAGCATTTAAAACTAGATACTCCAACCTTTCACAAAGGACGCGTTACAAGGCATAGATATTTTATACACGTGTAGGAGACGTGCCGCGCCGGAACCCAGCCCATTCAGCGTCACCTAAAAATTTACATATCGCTGGGTAGCTATTATATGTAGGGAAGCTAAAATACACTTTCAAGCATTTGCCAAAACTTTAGTTAATGAGATTTATAAAAAGGTGGATGGACTAGAATGTAAAAGTTTACATGCTCTTTATTTTACAAAGTCTATTTGAGAGGAATGTTTTTCAAAAATCTTAAACAAATTTTATTATTTTTAATGAGCTTTGCTTAAGATACGATAATTACATTTTTAGTTTATAATTTATAATGAAGTCCATACTTAAATTTATATTTATTATTATAAACATAAACGATTTTCTAAGTTATTTTTTGTTCCATGGTAGGTTTAAATTAAAGCAATTTGTGAGCTTCTGAATTTGTTCGTATTCGGAGCACAAAACAAAGCAGTCGTTGCTCGAACAAAAATAATTTCCTCATAATAAACTGTAAGCGGAAACGTTCATATTTTGATTTCTCAAAGCAAAAGCAGAAAGGAATTTTTCATTGTTGGTACGTATTTGAATTGCGGCGCTACACTTTCATCAACTCTTAAGCATACATCGCGACATCTAACGAGTGGAATAACCAAGGCTTTGCGCACGCTTGGCAATTGGCTGCCCTGCCGGGAAAAGGTAGATATTTCAACAGCCGACATATTTGTTCTTTCGTTCTTGAACTGCCGCGAAGACAAGAGTAAAAGCAGAATTTCTGCAGCTATTCTGTAAAAAGCATCCAGTATGAGAGCTAAGGTAATTCTGCTGTTTATATTTGAAGTGTTTTCGTGCTGTAGTTGTGCTTAATTGTTCAGCGAATGAGTGCAATTGCGCTGTAAAATCTGAAGTGTTTTTGGTGAAAGTCAACTAAAACGTGTTTTCTTCATTTTTCAGTGGCGTAAGAAGCGTATGCGTAGGTTGAAGCGTAAACGCAGAAAGATGCGTGCGAGGTCCAAGTAAATGTTTCATCTAATTCCATTGGTAAGTTAAAAACTTTCAATTTCGCCAAGTTCGAGAAACTAATTTTCTATTCTTTGTGCAGGGCATCCGACACTCCCGGCCTCCATCTTTGGGAACATGCGAAATTTGTTTAAATTCTGAACTTAATAAGTTTGCAGTGATAATAAATTTCATATTTGAACGGACAACTTAATGTTTTATTCTGAATATTCCTCTGATAGGAGAGATCTATTGATTGGTCCCGGGCATGCGTTTGGGAACTTTTCCAGCTGCTGAAGGTGCGGTTAACTTTGAGGTTAAAGTGGGTGACACGTGTTGTAAAGATTCGCACGTTCCAACTGAGTGAAAATTTGCGAGGTGGCTATTTGAGTCATATTATGCTCCCTAATTTAAAGCCGACAGAGAAAGTGTGATTTCAACTTAATTCCCACCATCCAAAGCCTCTTGTCCAAAACCAATCCCAAGAGCGGGAACAGTTCACGCTTTAGCTTTCGTTATCTTGTAAAGTTATATTTTTGCGATTCCAGTTGGACTGAAAATTCGAGTTGGATTCCTTTTAGAACTCATTACATGTATTTCGAATTCGAATACTTTGAATAGAGAAAGATCCTTTAATCTGGGATTTGGTTTTGCGTAGATTTATTTATGGCTGTTTTACATTTTTCGGCCAGGAACCGATTTGTCTTGTTCTCTAAGATTAGTAACGTGCTTTCGATTTAGGAAAAAACTTTGAGCGAAAATGGTAATGTTTCTTAAAAAACTGCTGAGATTATGAGCCTTATTCTCAATTCCGACTGGATTCAAATCTGTTCTAAACGATAAATTTAGTTAGCTTTTAAAATGCAGGAGACGTTGAAATAGACGATGGTATGATTTGGGTGATTTTAATTGGCTTAGTATATTATGAGAATTTTGTCTTTATAATTCAGTTGAAGAAATCCTTAGAATGCTTTACGGAAGTTAGCTTCTGAAATTAAAACCACTTTAAATTTAATTTGTCCTAACGTCAATCGAGGTATATATTAGAATAGGATTTGAAATATAACAATTTTCATCCAAATTGTTTTTCATATATTTAATGACATGTATGTCATACAATTCAGCTGGTATAGAATTCGAATTTTGGTAGCTAAGGTTGAGTCCAGCACTTGCTGAATCGCATAGTAAGCAGCAAATATTAAACTTTGCTGATCAAATGAAAACGACTAATAAGAGATGGCATTTAACGAATTTATAAATTAATCTCTAAATTTTAAAAATCAGGTACATTAATAAAATTGGGTCGAATGTTGCCTCCCACGGATATTTTACATTAAATCGAATTGTTGATGATGTCTTATTTATCTAATAAGAATATATTAAAGGACGTTCAGTTAGAAAGAAATACTACAGTATTCAAATTGAAACCATGGGGTGAGATTTCAGATTCATGAATGTAGTTTTATACGTTGAGTCATGATTATGGTACAATTAAACTCGGTATTTTTACTTCATTCATTGTTATGGTGACTTTTGTAAAAAACTGAACTCTACTGAACTAAATTTTTCACATTTTTGTTTGATGTCCTCCTGTCAATTATCTCCACCGCTTTTAAAAATATCAATATAAAGTCATTTTGGTAATTTTCCGTACCGAAGTCAGAGCGTTTATTTTATTCAAACTGGGTGTTTCAAATATCTTGGAAATTCCATTTTACTCTGAAACCTCGCAGCAATAAAAGAATGTTGCGTATAAAAGTTTCCTTTCTTTGAGGATATTGATAAATTAAGAAAAAATGAAGGCAACATGAGATTTACTTTTCTGAAAATCATATGGTAAAAGCATCTTGGGAATTACCAGTGATTTACACATTATTTTTAAAAATATATTATATTATATTTATTACTTTTGGACCCAAATGAATTGTTTTTACAAACTTATCAACATGAAAATTCGTCCAGTGATCTTAAATTCAATCAGTGGCTTATTTTCTGTTTTACAGCAATTTAAAGGGAACGTACGTTTTTTGACAATAAATGTGAATAGATTCGGTTTGATAAATATATATCTTTTTTTATAATTATATCGAATCTCCAGCATTTTTGCACGATGAGAAAAGGCCATTACTTGAAATAATATAATTATTTCATCAAGTTTAATTTCAAAAGATAAAAAGCTGCGTGGTATTCACAACATACTTGTATTGTTCGTTCTTGCTATTGAAGAGTGACGAAAATTTACCTATTGAAAAAAGAGTAAATCTGAAAGTGGGTAAGCCTGTTGTTTCCTTAATAATCTACCGCCTGTTACTCTTCACGTAGCCAGCATTCAATATATCCACAAGAATTCGAGGAACGTTTTCCTGGATTTCAAAATCAATACCGGAAGTTTTGCTTGCTTACAAAACTTGACAAATGAGAATGAA
Organism: Tolmerus cingulatus; assembly: GCA_959613345.1. Lineage (NCBI taxonomy): Eukaryota > Metazoa > Arthropoda > Insecta > Diptera > Asilidae > Tolmerus > Tolmerus cingulatus. Next base: position 7,426,713 of record OY390708.1, read on the forward strand.
CATCATCGCTCATCAGGACGTTATTTGTAAACTTTTGGTTTTCATTAATCATCCTTTGTTAAGCAAAATTAACCCTGTCTGAATGGAGCCTGGTTTATTTAAAGGGTGAAGAATTTTTTTCAGGGCGTTAAAGTTTTAGGAGTGAAAATTTTCTTCATTTCGGGAGGAGGAAGTTTATAGAAGCAGTTAAGGAAAATCGTGTAAGTTTAATTAAATGTAACGCTTTTAGTGTAAGGTATTTATTAACTTAAAGAATTAATTGGATGAATAATTTTAATACCTCACAAATCAATAGTTGTACTTCTGGTTTAGAAAATCGTATTCTTTTTAAAAGGAGTAGTAGTGGGATTTAATTTATTTTCTGTTTTATTATACGTGCACAACTTCACTTTTTGTTTCAGTAAGTTCGTGTAACACATGTCTCCTTAGGCATGAAAATGGAAAGGAGTTTCCTCAATTCGAAAACTATTGAAATTTCCGACCAGATGACGCACATTGTTACCGAATTACATATTCCCTGTAACGTTTCCTCTTTACGTCGAATTAGGAGTCAAAACGTTAGCTAAATATGTCGCAAATGCAACATATGTCTGTGAGCAAAAACGTTAAAATGTTTTAATATATTCACTACTTCTGTTCAAATATTGAATCAAATATATGTATGTAATTTAATAAGAAAAGGATTATGTCCTTAGAAGAAACCCTTTTAAAAATCTTTCATTTCTTCATCACATTAATAATATTGTGAATGAGTCAGTGGAGACTTAAATATTTCCTGTAATATATTGTAAAATAATTATTATTACTATATTATTATTATTATCTTGTACTGATCAAATGTACTATTTATTTTTTCTCTAATTGCTGGTTAAAGAGTGGCCAATTAGTATGATATTGAATAACACTTTGATCTTATAATTCTTAATTAAGAAGTTATACATCATGGTTCGTAAAAATAAAGTATCCAATAATATAATACTGTCCTGTTATCGCGAAAACCACTAGAAATTGATCCTCTCTCCCATACAACACATACATCACTTGCTGAATTATGACCCCTAAAATAACACAGTGGTCTTATTCGAGTGAAAATAATTCATATTTTATATTGCCATATCCTTCGGAATCAAAATTGCTTTTTACACCAATAGTGAAGATACGTTCATAATTCATCCGAGCTGCTCTGAACAAGTATGGCCCTACACGACTTTCCTCTAACCGAGATTTACGACACGATTACATTTAGTGTCCTCATATTCGCTGGACTGGTAATAATCCGAGGTTTATTGACCGGTCTACTTATTTCGCTCATTATGCGCTGCCCTAAACGGACATTCTGGGATTTGAATGTGTTTCGACAGCACTTAACTACGGGAGACGAACCTTAATAGTGCTGCAAATGGCCTGGACCGGGAACCTTTGACCTTGTTTTACTTTAATAATCATAAGACTCGGGAGACAGAAGGTGTCCACCAGTTGGCCTGCTGCCCAGGAATGTATTCAATTACTCCACGGCAGCTGGTGGAATTTTAATTTGGGTCCTCACCAGCAGCGTGGTATTTGATGGAGGAGGCAAATATTGCAACTTGAACCACAGTGCGGTTATTAAAAATGTGGTTGCATAAAAGTGCAATAAAAGATGTCACTTGGTATGATGCACTGCTGTTATTATTTCACCCAATGTTTTATAGTCGCATAGTTCGCATTTTATTTTAAAAGGTATTTTGGATTAATCCAATTAATGGATGATTAAAAGTACAAATATATGTACATATATACACCTTAAATCCTAGTAGGCTGTGATTTTATAACCCTTTTCAAAAAATATTAAGTTCACATTCAGTCGTAAAAAACGGTTTTATGTGTTTAACGTTTTAAAGAATAACGATAACGAAACGGAAAGGGAAAATTATTGTAAAAGCCGACATTGTGTTTTTTTATATAGAGAACCATTTTTATAGCTTTTAACAAAAGATTCGTTCCTATAGCAGCTTTAACTCGTTTAAGTAATAGAAGATTAATTAAACTGAACAAATCGATACTATCTCTGGCTATCACGATTCTTTCAATTTAGTCGATATTAAACAACACAAGTTATGATTCTAATATTCTCTACAGGGAACGTTCCATACTTTTATCGATTCACACATGAATTGAACACATTCGTGTACAATTTTTTGTGAACTGGTCGTAAATTTGAAAAATCGTATTTGTTTTACTTTAACACACAATTGAGTAGGTTTCTGAAGCCAAGCGAAATTACATCAATATTCTATTCCGATTTCATGCGATTTAAAAAAAAACTGTTTTTTATTTCCAGTAAATTGAGACAGAGCAGGAGAAAATTTTTGGAATAGGTTTCAGAAACGTTATTTTGAAATAATAATAAGACAGAAGTTTTATTTACAGTCATAAGTGATTCATAGGATAAGAGATGAAAAACAAATGACATTTAAATTCATTTGTCTCGAAAAATAAGAGTTTACTGCTTTTAGCAGAGGTTTTCTTAAATTAAAGTTTTGCGAAATTCTCTTAAGATTTAGTGCTACTAAATACTTTAATAAAGATAAGATTCTGTCATAAACGAAAATTGAAAAAGTAATATTTATTTTTCATTACATAAACGTGTTCTGACGAGTTCTATTTGCATTAGCCGGAAGAATAAGGGTGCAAGTGTTTGAATCAATCAAGGGAACGAATTCTTTTGCTTTTATCAGAGGAAAATTAGTCGAAAAAATAATAACGTCCATCAATAAAAGTCCTGTGGTACAATGGCGGAGTCTTAATTGAGCTTCAGCCTCATTTCGGAAGTGCACGCGCTCATTCAAGGGCCATTACGTAATATTAATTAGAGCTAGTTCCGGTGTGCTGCAGAGTCGCAAGACAAATAATTTTGCGACACAAAGGACTTCCATGGGGCGAGGCAGTGCCCTGCATTAGCTGACGCTATTAAAAAAGGCACTTTGCAGTGGTGCACTTTACCCGTGTAATAAGGAAGACGCTAAATTCGCCGCTGAGCACAATGGCATCATTTCCAGCCGGAGTTGCTTAATTGAAAAAAGTTAATAACCCGCCAAGATCCGGTGGACGGAAGCAATTTTTCTTCCGTGGCGGAAGTTTGAATGGTGACTTTTAGTAGGAAATGGGAGCAGAAATAGCCCGTCAGAGGCCTGAAAGTGGACCAGTGGTGATGCTGCGACCATGCAAAAATTGATTTCCGAAAGCCCGCAGGAATTGGAATGCAATTACTCTGATGATCCTGAATGGGAAATGGGGAGCACGTGAAATGTGGCCATCAGCTGGATGTGTGCGGGGGTGCCGCCGTTAGCACCCCATAATTGGGGCTGGGGCGATCCCGCTGAATGTGCCGCCTCCGGGAAATTACTTTTTCAACGAGCACTTAGGAGCTGTTTTTGTGGCGCGCTTAGCGCTAAGTTAGATAAAGTTTTGAGCGAGGTTCTCATAGGAAGTCATTTGCCGTAAATAGGTTTAATTCTAAAGCACCTTGGCTGCCATAAATCATGATGCCCGGAGATTTATTGAAGGAGAATGGAAGGCGGTGGCCTTTGCACCAGTGCGATTAGAAGGCCTCCTTACGTGAGGTGAATTTAAATGCTCGCCTCTTGCGTAACCGAGCCGCAAAGGTTTAAATCAACGCAGCTCAAGAACCCTGCAATTTAAAAGGTCATTATGGTCGGCAGTAAGAAGTATAATTAGAAAGTTATCCATTAGAGTAAAACAAGGATCGCCTTTTGGGTGTAGAAAATCACTGGTCCCAAGGAAAAGTTCAAGTTCTGCAGAACTTAATGACCATTGTTTTACTGAAGCAAGTTCCTTCGAACTCAATTATTGGAAAACCATAAAATACCATGTGCTGATTTTAACAAAACAGTAAAAAGCTATCATTATATGTATCTATTGCCACCTCCAATCTAGTCTTAAAAAAACAATTCCCCACTTCGCTGTGGGGGTTAAAATAAAAATCTTGTAGAAGAACTTTCATATAAATAACTTTTAGGTAGCTATACATATATACATATATACATATATATATATCAAATCCTGAAAATTTCCTTGTAAGTATACATGATATCCACAAAATAGATATACATATGCATATATGTATGTATTATACATATATTTTCACAGATTTTAATAATGAAAGTCCAAGTAATGTTTTCTAAAATTTAGAAAAGAGCTTAGTTTTATAATATGCACTGATGGTCAGTTTTGTTCAATTTTGTCATTGGGGGTTATTTCGGGTTACGAATTTCGAACTTTAAAGCCTATTTTTTTGTGAACAATGACTGTAGTAGTTGACTACAAATGATTTGAAATTCGTGGTGAGTTGAAATGGTAGTAATTGCCCTCTGAATATAGCCCATAAATGCGGGTTGTATAGTATCACAAAAGAACTCGTGCGCTATAAAATACTATCAAGTACAATTGCTGAAACTTTTTAATAGGGTAGGGACCCATAAAATAGGCAATTACTATAACTTTGTGGTTACAAGTTATGCAGATTGCGTTCACCACAATCGTTCTCATAAAATTTTATATGCTTGTATTCATTTTTTGTTCAGTGTATTAACATGATGAATATGTAAATGATCTTTGCAGGTTACTTTTATTTCTCTATATATTTAACTTTGTTTCTGTCCGTCAGGCCATTAATTGAATAACGCATCTATTATGTCCAGTCCGTCCAATTTTCTGAAGAGTTAGTCACAAATCCATAGATTTTCCGCTATCTAAAATCTGAGTTTGAAAAAAATAATAATCTGGAAAACATAATAGAGTAATTGTGGTTTTCTTTAGGTTAGGGTTGAATTTTTGAGCTTAAGACTGCAAGATTAATGTATAATTGGCAAGCTAAATAAATTATTAAATAAATATGAGACGACAAGCACACTTTTCTCGTGAGACATTAAAAGTTCAGAATTTTAATTTATTAATGGTTTTATGAGTTTTTCTTCAATGTACACGAGATACGTAAATTAAGGTTTGTTACAAAAACATTTAATTGTCTTCCCTATGTCTACTTCTAAGAGAAAAAGAGATACAATATTCGTGATTGCGTCTAATACATACATAATTATCTTTAGTAATTCCTGCATGCTCCGTAGGTACAGAGAACATTACGCACTGTCAAGATTTGCTCACGACTAATCAACCCATTGATTGTTCTGGTGATGTAATCAATCAAAATTCTTGCTTCGATCTCTTGGCTACGGATATGTAAATCACTCCACAATACCACAAGCAAGAAGGAATGTGCGTTACGTGAACGCAATTACGATGCATAAGCCACAAAGGGCATTTACGTAGCTAGATTTGTAGTTCAATTGTGGCTCGTCTTAAAATTTTCACCCTATCTTAAAGTTGGACTGATATGATAGAGTGCCCATTTTGCACCCAATTATATTAATTTATGTGTTTCATAATTCATATTTTGCCCTTATAACAACTGCAGAGAAAGGGTTAGTTTTTCTTTACAGTAGATCACATTATTGTTGATATCCAATTATCTCAAACAAATAATCAATACAAATCCTTATCCTTAATTACTGGTATCAATACATGCACTATTAAAAAATTAGGTAGTTACTAATTTAAATAAGAGATGTTAATTTTATGCGTTCGAACTAATGAAAATTTTAGTAATTTGGAAAAGGAATAAATCTTGTGTTATTACTATAAAATTTTCAAAGTTCTTTTTTGAAAACTATATTTTGAAGAAACAGCTTCGTAATTGCTTATGAACAATGATTGTAGTGAATGTAACATACTTGAAATTCATGATGAGTTATATTCGTGATAATTGTCCGCTTTATAGCCTATAAAATTAGGACTGCATTTAAATACAAGAACAAGCTGCTGTAAAAGTAACATAATATCAAGTGCAATTGCTGAAAGTTTTTAATAGGGAGAGGACCCATAAAATGGGCAATTTCTAACTTTGTGATTGAGACTATGCAGCTTGCGTTCAACGCCATCGTCCTCGTAAAATTTTATAAGGTTTTCTACTGCGAAACGTTCAACTCGGGTGTTTGTGCCTTAATAGTCCGCGAAAGACGATATTTTCACACAATAATTTCGCAGGAGCACGTTGTTAGCGCGCTGAATGGCTTCCTAACATGTGATAAGAAATAAATCAGATATACACGACACCCTCAGAGGCATATGACTTTTAAGAAAAGCGGTTATGGATGCTCTCCTGCCATAATAAAGCCGTAAAAGTTGAAAAAAAAATACATATATAAGTATCATGGAATGAAAACGGTGTCACGTAAAACATGAGAAATTCCAGCTCACTTCGCCCGTGACACACCCAACACAACTTATCAACTAATAGCACATTTTTCTGCCGCACTGTGTGGAGTAGACAAATCCTCGTAGACCATTTTTTCAAGTCACCACGCCTACGCATGTTCACCTCTGCGGTGGTGCTTTGTGCTCCTTGCGTTTTCCGTGAAAGAAACTTTTATAAATTGCTCCGTTTGCCCTCCATCTTTACAAAAGCATTTCGCGGAGGGGCGGAACGGGAAGGAAATTGAATATTTCTTTCCAGGTAAAGGTAGCTAACGAATTGCGGAAGACGATGCTTCGAGCTGCGAGCGGCGGAGCCCGTTTCGTCCTCTATGCAGATGATGTGTTGGATTAGAGTCGAGGTCTAATGAAAACCTGCGGGCCTGAGCTCCGCAAAGGATGTGACCCAATGTTATTATGTTTTATCATGCTCCAAATTCAGTGTACGGACAAATTCGCGATTGTACCGTAGACTTTCCATAGTAAAATGTGAATCCCTGGACATAAATATGTATGCTTCTGGGACCACTGCCAAGATTACAGCAGTTAGGACCTAGGAGTGAGGGTGAAATAGATCATATCATTTTTAGGGTTTTGCAATAAAAATGTTGAAAAGACAGCTTAACAGAAACGTTACAATACATATCTGCATTACATACGTACATATGTTACAATGCTATCGTTTTGTCACATTTTAACTAGCACCTTGAATATAATACTCCTTCTTTTCTTAAATCAATCTTTTGAATTTAGACCAGTCTTAATCAATAGGTCTCCGGTAGGTCTGCTTTAGAAACTTAATTTTTCATTCTTAAATTTAAATAATACACGTTATACACGTTATCACCTAATGTACATAGGTAACTTTTTTATGAAATTGACTGAAAATCGAATCGGAACTTTGTGCTACAACTTTTACAACTTATTATGGCTGACTATTTTTAAAATTTCTGTTTTTTGTTTTTGTAGTACATAAACTGAGATACTGAACTTTTTTATCAAATAAATTTATTCGAAGTGCTTAAATACAAGATCTTTAAGTATTTAAAAAATACGAATGCAAAATAGTATATACTCGTATATACATACATATATTGTAAGCTATTTAATAAAAAATAATTGGTGAAGTGTGAGTTAAATTGGCGCATCAATACTTTGTACCAAAAATTTGTTTCATTTATAAAAGGCATCAGTTTTATTGTGTTCAATATGAGTATACCTCAGAGCATATTTCTTAGGTTATTTTCCGATTTTTATTACTATACTGCTTCAGGAGATGTGAAATGCCGAGAAAATATCGATTTTGATATATGTATGTATGTACTTGTAAAATGAATAATTAATTCTTTTCGTTTCATGGCCGTTGGGAAAATAAACTGTGGCAGACGGACAGGCGGTGGTGTTTCATTTTCGATCTTATTAATTTATTTTACTTTTTAATAAAATTTCATTGTAATTCAGTACCTCCGTCATTTAATATTTCATTACCTATGTATGTATATGCACATGACTTCTCTTGATTTAAACAAGTAAATATAAACTGTTTGCAATCTTGACTCAGTGTTGATCTCAAATTTCTCTAGTTTAGTAAAATGCATATAATCTGAAAGTGATAATTGCAATTTCTTTATATCTACAATATCACGGGTTTGGCTATAGAAATGCAAAGTGTTGGGTATCTTGGTATTAGAGATTAGCTGCAGAATTATCTTGAAGATAAACAACGTTCAACCTCAGATAACATCTATTTCCTACAATTCTCGTAACTATCTGCCAGCGAAAATAGCGCAGAAAAGGTGATAAGTCACTTTCTTTTTACCTTAGGTGATAAGGTTCTTATAAATATCCTGGAGAATGGGCGCGTTGACAGTTGTTTTGCAAGATGATAGTGCTGGAAGTCGTATTTCTCGCCGGAGTCCTGTCGGGCGTCGCGCAGGGTGTCCTCAGCCCCCGACTCGCAGGTGGGATCTCGGTGGATACGTTTCGTCGGTTTCCTCATCACGTTTCAATTCGAACGATAAAAGCAACAGGGGAGGCTCGGAACTGCAGCGGCTCCATCCTGTCGGACACTTGGGTCCTATCATCGATTGGGTGTGTCATCGAAGGAGACCGATATCAATTAGATTTCCACCGTCTGTTCCTGAGCAGTTCGGTGGGGTCGTTTTCTGTTTTGCTGGATAACTCCCACGTATTTGTCTACCCGACACAATATGACGACCTGGCCCTAATCCGGCTCCCCGTAAGACTCGTCTTCTCAGCATCCATCAAGCCGATTGCCCTGTTTAAGGAGGACGTTTATGTGGGCAATCAGTTCGCAGTTATGCCCGGCTTTTCGAACAACAAGAGCACCCTGGCCTACGGCATGTTCCGCATTTCTGCAGCGAAAGATTGCCTAAACTCAAACAGCCCCTTCGATGAGTACTTGCAAATTTGCGCACGGGGTTGGTACCAGACGAATAACCTGCCCTGCGAGGGGGATGAGGGTGCCGGCCTAATTGTCGGATGGCCTGCTAATCCCCGCCTAATTGGAGTATTTTCGACACCTACATCCTGCACGAGCCGTGGTCCAGCTGTTTACATGAAAGTGTCCAGATACATTCAGTGGATTTATAGCATCACAGGGAATTTGAACCCGGCAGATTCAGACACTGTGATGATCCCTCCTTTCTCTGAAGTGCCTACGTAATCCGATGTTCCTGCTTAATTGAAAAAAAAATTATAAACGTGCTTCCGCGCCATTTTATTACGACACATTGTACTTTCTAAATACACATGAGAAAAATTCAATCCTCTTGTGCGATTTTTGTATTTTGTAAATTCTTGAATCTTGCAGGAACCTTTCATACTTCGAAACAAAAACGACTCCTTAATGAATTCACTTCGTCTGCTTATCCTGTTCGGATTACTTAATATGCAAATTTATTCAATAATCACTACACCTACAACACCAAGTTTTGCATATCAAACAAAATTCTAAATCCAAACCTAAAATAGATTTACAATTTGGTTTTTGCTGGTACAAAGTATTTTTGTGTGCATATACATGCAAATGAAGTTGGTTATTGTTCTGAGTTCTAGAAAATATCAAAACCAATTAATTTTTTTCAGCTAGTCAGGCTACTTGTGAATGTATCTCGAAATTCTCCCGCGAAGTATGTAAATGGAATTTTTACCCCTGGCCGCGAACATTGGGTGTTGAATATCCCAATACTTTTCTTTAAGTTAGAATAATGTTTTCTTCAATATTGTTGTTTTCGATTATTTAATCATATAATGTGAATATATAGCAAACGTTTCTGAATTTAAAAACTCACATTGAGATGTCGTTTTTAAGTCACCTGGAGTTCATTAAGCGCTTGATACGCATTGTAATGTTATTAAACAAAAGCTAAGAAAAATAATTATAATAATTAACAATATATGTATATGTGTAACTATTTTTAACGTTTTCTCCTCAAATCGACATGTACATTTCTAAAAGCATGTTATTTTTATAATTCCTTTCAAATAATTAAGAAATTACGTTTTAAAAGCAAATGTAAAATGTCGAGAAATCTTAAACAATACAAATTTGTTTCAAGTTTCCTTTATTGTAGTTTAAACCAATAAATTTGCTCTCAGTGGAACGAATGGCTTTTTCTTCCTTGGAAAGGAAATTCCGAATTGTATTCTTTGTTCAGAATTCATTCAATAGGGAATTATTCAGGATCTATTTGTTCCACCTTCATTGTGCGAAATGTTATTAATTTTGTCCTCTTGCTCCTAGATGGTTAGTCCCATCTATTTGTTACTTCGGCTGTTAGGAAATCTCTTGGAAAAGGTTAGAAACCCTATGTCAACTCGGGTTTCTTATAGTGTTCAACGAATTGAGTTAGGTTTCCTCGGGTTAAGAACTAAATCTTACTATCTCTATAGAGACAACATGAGTTTAATTGATTCCCCTAAACGAATTTTATCGCATATCTAACGAAGCCTATGTCTTTATTGCAATTGTCGTATAAATTAATATTCTCCTCCTCGTTCAGACAATTCGATATTTAGGTGTAACTAAGGTGTCATTTCCAGAGCACGCAAGGTGAATTTGAAAACCCCCCGTTGTGGGCGATCAAAGCAATTTTAGTTTTCGTTGAGGCAACTTTGCCAGCTTTATTGAAAGTTCAAATGATATAGAAATTCTCAGGTGACTTTACCTCCTAAAGAAAATTAAATCTCAAAATTCCCAGCAATTGTGGTCTCTGGAGGTTAGGGGACATCTGTCCTCCAACATCGTATGTATTTTTTAGCTGGATAACTTCCAATAACTTTTAACGATAATTGATTTTCATGGTGAACCGATTAGGCTTTATTGCGAAATTGAAGCTAGAAAGCTCCCTGGTGGTTCCCCAAATATGTAATATATGTAATGCATATTTTAGGAGTGACGCTGTGAAATATTGCGATAGATTAATTTTTGCAGCACATTAAGTGAAGATTGTACAGACTTTAGGTACTAACATATTCTGTGCCAGAATTTTCAATAATATTTTAGTGTCATTAAATTTCATTAAATCTATATAAATATGATATCTGATTAAATTTATTTGACTGAATTCAAATATTAATACAAGTGTAATGAAATTTTAAGCGATGGAATTAGAAAATTATATTTCTGAAATAAAAACAGGTACTAGTGATATGAAAATATTTCAAATGTTTTTGCAAAATACATATATAATAATACATTATAATATTATTACATTTGTGATTTTTATTACAGTAGTGATATAAGGAATTCAGACCTTTTTACGTTCCTATTATATAGTTTTATAGAAACTATTTTTTTTAAAATTTTTATTTGAGAGTACAAATTTTATTTTTATAAGATGGAAACCATTCAGAGAGTTTATGTCACATTTTTCCACATTACTACAAGTTGTAAAGCCAGTCCAATGTCCTCAAAGATTAGACCCAAAAGCAAAAATCTTTATTTTTTCCAGATAGAGAATTGTGGAAGGAAGTTATCGCATAGTCCATAAATATAAGAAAAGTACTGCAGTCTGAAAATTTTGTGCTCGTTTTACTCAGCAAACAGGGGGATTTACGAGTGACCCTTTTTGTGTATTATGTTTATGATTGAGTAAATTCCTTTTGCACTTGAGCAGTACACAAATTGGTAATTTCCGCAAAATGTAATGTGGTGCACTAAATCTCGGCAGTCGACGGAAGCTCTGAGCATCATATTTGAAATATGGAAAATGAAAACCTTTTCCCACGTGGCCCTCAGGCGCATATACATATTTACAATTTGCATACGTAGAAAGCTGGCAAATTATATCTAAAAGCCTGTTCGTTTCCCACATTATCACAGGAGCCTCCGCCTAATGCCGAGCGAGCGTTAACTTAAATTAATGACCCTCCCGCCTGAGCAATTTTACAGTCGCAGACATGATAATTAATTTAACTTCACCTTGAAAGTTTCACAGGGATCCGGGAAAGTTTTCAGGATGTCAACGGCGGAAAAGGAGGCAAACAACCAACTGCCCGGTGTTTTACAAAGGGCTGCTCAGGGAAGGAAAAAATATTTTCCGGTGAAGAGTTACCTTTTCTTATTCAAAAGACTCTACAGGAGGGCGCGTTCACGACACTCGCTCGTTACTGCTTGTACGGACCTGCTCTTTAGCACGCTTGTACTCGAAAAAGAAGTTAAAAAAGAACTCCTTACGCAAGCAGAAGCAGGCCACCGTCTACAGCTTCATGGGAACAGAGTCAGACCAAATCGCTGTCCAATGTTTTAATGGATATGCGTGCCACACGCGAATTTCCCAGCCCTCCGAAGGGCCGACCGCCTTTAGTTGGAATAACTCCTATTCACTGTAAACAGACCGCTGTAATGCGGCAAAGAAATGGGCAATTATTACGCTAGAGCAACTCTAATCTGATTCAGTTGGAAGCAGGAGCTTAAGGCCACTTGCAGCCGATTAAAACATTATTTTCATGGAGTGGAGTTCTGCAAAAGGGTCAATTGCCCAAAAACTTTGTCTCTGTCCCTTTAGTTTTTCCGCAGTCGTAAATTGTTTGGAAAAATAAATTTTCCTGATGTAATTGGTAAAGGCTGAAGGATTTATAACCTTGACACATTAACATTGAAATTGAACCTTTCAGTGGCTTCTAAATCCCATCAATTTCTACTTCGTTGAGTATTTTGAATAGAAAAGTTAGAAAACAGAAAACAATTTCTTTACTATAAGTAAGAAAGGAAAGACGCGAATTCATTAATTTATACTTTGTTTTAAATTATTTAAAAAGCATTTATATTATTATAACAATAAATTGGGACAGAAAACAAATCAATGTAATTTCATTTAACATTTCGTAAATTAAAATCGAATGCAAATTAGCCTTTATAATTATTCATTATACCTATGATTGAATTAATTGATTAACACGACATTGTAACATAGTTACCTTCAGATTATTCACGATGAATTTTTGCACCTCACTTAATAAAGTCAATTTTTGTAACCTGAAAAGAGTCCTAATCGATATTATGTTCGTTACAAATTTCTTTAAGGCTAAAGGTCAACCAATTGGTTTGTCGCAAGTATTTTGTTTCCTATTGGTGGGAAGTTGATTAGGGTAGGTATACAAATGTAGATTGAACAATTCTCCACAAAAAGGTTGGAATAGAATTCAAGGATTTCGTGAAACTACATATGTAGCAATCATTTTCATACCAGCTACATACATATGTATGTAGTTTTATTTTATAAATGGATCAAATATTTATATTTATATGTATAATAACTACGTTTTTTTTTCACAATCGGACTTGCATCAGATTTAGCATAAAATTTTACATTCAATTGAAATTTATGAACCCATATCAAACAATTTTTATTTTGGGAAAATATAATCCAATTGCTATGATTTATATTCATTTTGCGTCAAAAAGTTAATCAACAACTCGTTCGGTTCAAATTTGAAGTTCGAATAAATAAAAATCATCATATGCTCTTTGCAAATTTTAAAATTTATATATAATCTAGGAGACGGATTATAAAATTCAATTCTATGAAAACAAGAATAGCAGCTATGTTGCTAGGGTTGGTTTTTCTAGAAGCCTTACGTGGTATTTTCCACATTGTTATAAATTTCAAATAGTCTTACGAAGGTTTTGTTATGTTAAAACACATGACAAAATACTATAAGTATGCAATGACGGAATTAATTTCAGCAAAAAAGGTTTGGTACTTTCTTTCTTCAATATTATTTTTTCACATTGCCGTGATTTTTGATAGAAAACTGAAAAAACATTTACACTTTTATCTTACTTTGAAAGATTTATATATGATACATTTCTGCAGAATCATTCCCCTGTCATAAATCGGGATTTTCTATGAGTATGCAAAATTGTATTAGAATTTTAGTTTAAGATATGTAATAAATACATATAAAGTACCTTTTTCCAATATTGGTTTAAAATATTCAATGTTACATGCTCTCAAGACTGTCGTTTCGCTCCAAATAAGAATTAAAATTGAATGCAAGGGAATACGATAGTAGCTTCTCTTCTCAAGAACTCAATACTCATACGTACAGAGTATGTGTCCTATATAAAAATCCATTGAAATTTCGTATGCAAAATTTATCGTTTACGTGGCCACTGCGTCAAAGAAGATATTTGGATTGAGCAAGGTCGGTGATTCTCGGATTGTAAATAAAAGATTCTACTAAAAGACAAGGATCAATTCCTTGTGTAACTATAACCATCCGACGCAGAGACCACCCCACTTATGCAAATAAGTAAATAAAACTACTTGATCCCTCCTCAATGGCTGCTGACATCCGAATCCGTGAAGACAGTTTTGATGGAATTTCTATCATATATTTGCAGAGAGCTCTATTTCAAGGGGATTCCCCTTTTCCCGAAAGAAACAGTTTGCAGAAGCATAAAAAGCTCTCAAGGAACACAATTTTCTGTCATTCGCCACATCCGGCCGCCTTACCATTGGTTCCTGGGGTGTGTCGCGATAAATCTGAAATGGTTGAGAAAATCCTTTAAAGTCGCTTAAGCATCTATTTCTATCAAAGCGTATAGAAACCGGACGAGGTTTTCCGTGCTCTCGTTTAAAACTTTGAAAACTTGAAAATCTCCTCAATGTGTACGAAGATGGAAATGTATGCGCAGAAGTCCTTTTTCCTGTGGCAATGCGAGGACAATGCCAACGACCAAGGAGACTTTAGGGGAGGAATGGCGAAAAGGAAAACGACAATGGACTCGACGTCATTACAACGCACAGGACTCCTGGCGAATTCAAAGTGTGAATCCGTGTGCGGGGTGTCTTTGTATCTGCCCTGCAAATTTCGCTCGCGGAGCACAAAGCAGTTATTGTTTGGAACAATAACTCCAAAGTAACGATGCAGTGGCGACAGGAGCGCAGTTGCCTCTGAAAGACTGCACTTTGGTGCACAAGGAAATGAAAAAGAGTTGCTCAAACCGCCCCCCGAAACACTTTACCTAATCACTTTTCGACGCGCCCGAGATCCTTTAAATTTTATTTATATCATGCTTTTCTCAAATTAACACGCCGCCGGGGTACTTCTGACCTTTCCGGAGACATTATCATCCCATAAACTCACTCACCCAACATCTTAGGCCCACCCACAGCACATGAAGTGGTCCATATGAAATTAAACCAAATTGGGGAGAAAAACTGGAGGATGGATTACTTTCCGAGATAAAATTTTGCATCCTAAGGGGTATTTTTTAAGTTTTGATGATGGAGAGAAGTCACCCATGAATTTTTCATCGTCTAACTCCGCTCACTTAAAAATTAAAAGCCCTGGGGGCCTTTCATTCAAGCAAAAATCATTCTCGAGCATTTATTCATCCGGAGATGGGGACATGAACGATGCAACTTTTCTCGAAAATATTAAGGCACTGCAAAACATACAATTTTTCTCGTTATTCCATTGTTGCAGGCACTAGTTGCGATTTTCATATATAACGAGGGACCATTCTCTCGACGGGAATTATAAAATAGGAGTTCGTTTCGTACATATCTTTGTAACGCCAGGTAATTGCTTTCTACATGTAGGTGGATTTCCGTCTCTATACCTCGTTTCGTTATTCGAAAAACATGTACTGGCATTCAAATTTTGTTACGAAGAAAAATGGGGGTATGTTTTGAAAGATTTATTAGATAACTACAGGCCTTGTCCTTTAGCTACCTTGAAGATTTTTTGTTCCACCAATAAAAACATGACTTCTAAAATTGGGCTACAATTCGTCAAGAGGATAGTGTGAAAGCATGACCGTTTAAACTTGCCCTTTGTTAATATGAAAATTTAAATAATTGGATTTTTGAAGTAAAATAAGCGACAAAAATTATGAAATGTTACACGAAAGAGATTTAAATGAAGACATTGAATATAATATAAAAAAATAATTAAAATAAACTAGGTATCCGTATAAATATTTATAAATATGTGTAATATTAAATTGAAAACAAATTTACCTCATTTTGAATTTATGTAATGCACTTCGAAAGGGCATTACGAAACATTAATTATAATTTTAAGGTAGTGAAGTATGCAAATATTATATTTAAATGGTTTAGTCTGACAAAGGCCTTTGCAAAGTCAGTTGAAATACGAGTACTATAGTTTTGATTAGTTGCCACATCCAAATTTATTACAAATTTAATTTTTAATGAGTCATAAATTCATTGCTGATTGCAGACTGAAGCATTCGTACCGGAACGAAATGTCCTGTGCAGGTTATGTGCAGTTGTAAAAAAAGGAAATGGATGATGGTGGTTAATAGTGCATCAGTGATATAGTATAATCTATAACTTTATAACATAAACGTCAAACGATGTTTACAGTATACAGGCCAATAGGTATTGATTGTATAGGATTTTTACTTTTGTTGACCTGATTCAATATTAATTAGATTTGTTATAATTTATTGGCACCCAACAATACAATATGTTCTAATATAAATATGATAGTAGTATTTATAGATTCTATCATTGCCGCGAGCAATTTGTATTAATAAGATAACTCCACAAGAACAATGATTATGCTTTGAGTTTTTTATTTGAGTTGTAGTTGTCCCCGAGCAAAGATATTTGTCTTTGCCTTTATTGGGCTAAGCTTTGTACGCCCAACAGGGTTTTTCTGGCTTAGTTTAAGGCATGTAAAGAATGATCAGCAAAGACGTCTTAATAGGAGACAAATTCCCTGGCTTGTGTTGCTTTCGGCTTCCGGAGGATATTTCCGACCGAGAGCTAAATTGATGATGCGACATATTCCCTCAATTTAATGAAATAAGAGACTTATTTCAAAGAGAATTTATCTTCGAAAGTATTGCTTTAGTGACAATCATTAATTATGAGGAAGCTCACGGAATTTTTGATGTGGAAGGACATTCTGGTGGCGGAAAATGGTAACCTGTAGTATTAAAATCTATTACTCCCGTTTAACACAAAACCGTGTAGACAAAATTAAAATAGATCAATTTGGATAAACAAAATAAGATTGATAAATTTTGTCGGCTTAGACAACGCAGCGGTTAAGCGTAAAAATTTTAAATTAATTTTAGCAAGGAAAATTCTGTTTGTATTACATGTCATATTTCTCTTTTTAATAAAGTGGTTATTATTATTTCCAAAGTATGTAAAGTTTAAATAAAGATATTTAATATATAAGTTTATATATTCACTGAAGTTTAAAGATTAGTGCACTTTTTCAAAGTAAAGGCTTATTTGCCCTTTTATGAAGAGAGATATTTATAGCAGCCACCCCCAATGTGAAAGGTTCTCATTTATCACTGGGTCCCTTGCCCTAATTTAAGTGCAAATTCGATATTATTAATTTTATTACAAAATCACTATCTGAAAATTGCCTGGCTCATAAATTTTACTTGTTGTGTGCTTCGGATTTTCGGATGTGGGAACCAGCTCCTTTTGTACGGAGGTTCCATTTAATCCTTGGTCCACACCTTTTCCCATCACGTCCAAACAATTCCGCGTTGATTGCATTGTAGTTGCTTGGCTACGCAAGCAATCCTTCAACAAACAACTTTAATTCCAGAAACCTATTTTCCAAAATCCTTTGTCGTAAGCACGCATAAATTACAGCACCGATTTGAAAACGTGAAAACATATAAATCTTCCCAGCTCAGGGAAAGTTTCACCTTCAAAATACAATTTCCTTTATTTGCGAGCTAAAACGAGGTAACTTTATTTAAGGGTTCAGGTTGTTCGAACAGCGATTATTACTAATTTATTGGGATATACTTGGTGCAGCAAGGGAAGTTTTAAAGTGTAAAGCCATATTTGTGTTACGCCACTATGAAATTTTTCTGGATAATCATTCTATTCATTCCCTATAATTATAAAACGTTTTTTCTTGTAATTTTTGATGGGATATACATATGTATTACAAAGAAGTTTTCTTAGCTTTCCAGCTTAAGAGAACTATAGAGCGTCTTCACGGCTTTGGTAGTAAAAACGAAAAAGTATTTGGTGTGAGTGGTCTATTACATTAAAAGAGATATTTAAAAGAGGTGTTCGCTGATATTTAATGCACTGCACTTACCGTCATTATGAACCTCTTGCAGAAGTAACTGGCTGTAATTTCATTTAATTACTCAGTTTCAAGAATTTCAAACTTTCAAAATTTCGTCTTTTAAGGGAGGATTATATCAGTGTTAATTATCGCTAAAAGCATCCATTTAACGGCTCAGTGCTTTCCTTAAACTTGCTGGCACTTGTTGGGATGTCTCAATTTTGAAGCATTATTTCAGTGAAACGAATAACTTTGATGCGAACATAATCTTGAAGGACAGACGACTTTTAAAATATCCACAGGTTGTATTCCGGAATCCATTGTTATAAGGAGCTCTGAATGCAATATTTAAAAGCATTGTGTACCTAGTGCATTTTTAGTGTTCAGACCGAACAATTTTCTGCAATAATACAAGAGGTTCTTGCATCATGAATAGTTTTTTGTAAACAGGAAGAACTATGTAAATTTAATGTTAAATTTTAAAATAAGACACCTACATAACGACTAAGAGTCTATTTTAACTCTGCATAGCAATGTCACGGCCCGAAATTCGAAATTTAAATAATAATAAAATAATCTTAATAATGCTCTTTCAATAAAAACCTATTACAATTCCTGTACCTACATAAACATTTACATAGCTCAGGATACTTCAATGAATCAATTAGCATAAAAAAGCTCGGTAACGAAATTGTCAACAAGTAAGAAAGTGTTCAACATCCATGTAATTTATTTGATATGTATGATTTTCTCAATTATTTGAATTGCCTTTGCCCTTATAAACCTCATTATCGTGGGTAGAAATACTTCAATGAAGGTCAAATTTCTTTACAATCACAACGAATCAATAATGCTTCGATGGGTATACAAAACGAGAGAAAAATTAAGTATTAAGAAATATTTATTGAATTCTCGCCCACGCGAATAAAACACTCATTATGGAGTGACATTTTAAAATTAAACCACCTACTCATATTTTACATTAATCAAGGTGATGGTGAAAGTGAGTTGTTTTTTTGTAGTAAATTTTTTTTGTAAATTGCGCGAATTACACATTTCAAAAATTAGTATAATTCTTAAAATTATTGTCATTAAAAACTGCGAAAAACGATCAATTTTATTTAATCCTTAAAATTGATTCTTAATAAGGATGTGTGTGTATGCATACATATTTTATGAATGTTTGTAATATGTAGTTTTTAGGGTTGTTTTTCATGTCTCAATTCATATTAAACGAATATACCTACCGATTTTATTCACCGAGCATAGTGCTCAATTCTAAAACGTAATTAAAATTCGAATATAGTAAGATTTTATAGTACAAAGTACAAATCAATGTTAAATAAATCTAGGCATAAAAAATATAATTTTTGTTGTGTTATGTTTCCAGCATAACTTCCTGACCAGTATTTTGTTTTTAACATGATAAAAAGTTCCAAATGTTCAAAAGTAAATTTAATTCAAAAGCCCAAGGGTTATGCGTCACGAGGGCTATATTTTTTTCATATAAGGCTCATGCAATTACGATACATTCCGAAAACTCTGTTGGTGCAACGATTGTTATCTTGATTAGTTGAATTACATATTACCATATTTTGCAGCAGTCCGGGATTGCAGGAGTAAAAACTTTTGCTGCTGGACATATACGAAATTTAAATATTTACCTATATATTTGAAAAGGGCATTGCCGCAAACGGCGATTTTCCTGCGATATGCAAAGTATGAAATATATCAGTTGATCCTGAGATTAGGACCCACACATGGGAAATTCAGAAAAAGGCCACGTCTCCGTAAAGTAGTAAGGGTAATGAAAATTTTTGAGGGCCAGAAATGGTTTAAAATCTCCTTAACTTAATTCAGCCTCCTTCGTGATCAGGAGCTATTAGCCGATGTTGAAAATAGCTGAGTGACGCCTGTTCGTCAAATCACGCGATATTTTTATCTGCTTCTATAAGCAGCTATCATCGGCATGTTTGTGGTGCCCTTACAGCGTTATGTACACTTGTCTCCTCGCGGATCGATTAATGGCCTAGAAAATATTTTTATACGAGTGAACGTTGACTCACAATGCACTCACTTTTCGATATCTTAAATCGCAAGCGTGGAAAATTTCCCACTGTCCAGGAAATAAGTGATTTCCTGCAACTCCTCCACTGTTTCCTGCTGACCTATCAGGGCGGAATTTTAAAAAGGGTTTCATTTTGCAGAGCTGTGCAAAAACTGCATTATGCTCTTGCGATAGTCCGGTGTGATTAAAGACTCCAAATAGGGTCATAAAAAGTCCGCTAATTTTGAGGCATTTCGCGATTTCGATCAATAATTTGCAATATTTGCGATTGCGAACTGAATTGGGTTAAACGTGCGCGTAAAAACAGTTCGAAGGGCGGATATGTGCGCTTTTGATAAGTCGCGCCACTAGCCACCGTCGGAAAGGTTTTTATTGTCGTTGTAGTCGTAAAGGCCGGATATTTTTGCCCAACGATTGCAATCCAGGACTTATCCAAGGTTATGAAGATTGAGCAATAAAAGCAGGAGCTTAGCTTTTATTGCGTAAACTTGTTTCAGTGTTCATATCTTGTGGAGAATTTTTATTAACCATATTCGTTGTTTTTCATAAATTATTCCAACATTTTCTTCAGTCAGATGCCCATCCCATTCGATGTTAATGCTTAATAGCATGGCTGAATTTCAGAATATAAAATTCATATAAATATCTCGGACACAGAGCTAACTTATACAAAATAAATTTAAGGGCTCTTTTAATTTTTAATTCAAAAAACCGTGGCCTCAAATTGTTTCGTTCACTTGAGATGCGGCCGACCTACTGAAATTCATAGTTCGCCTGAACACGTCCATATTCAAAATTGCCCTCAACGAGGCCAAAGTTCAAGAACATTCGCCGGGAGTAGTCAACAATTTAATTTTTCTATCATTTATTATTTTCCATCTCACGACGGTTGAGTGCTCTGACTGCTCAAGGTCTTTTTAATTTATTGCCCAGCAGTTAATATTTTCTTTCATTTTGATTGAATATGTGCACATTTGTACTATCGTTATCGACATATCGTGGGACGGCTGCAGATGGACTTTAAAAGATTGTTTTCGTATATTAATGGGAAATCAATAAAATAATGTAAGGATCTGTCAATCGCTTCAGGAATAATTTTCTTTAATTTAATATCATTTGTATTGGCAAATCAAGTCAACAGAAAAATAAATTAGCTACACAAGTATATTCTCAGAAATAAAATCAAAAATGTCGTAGAACGATTGAATTGCTGATTTAAAAATACATTTCTCAATACAAATAGCATCCACCGAGAAAATATGTGAAATTAATTATTTTTGTCTCTGAGTGATTCGTCACTTGCGAAGGAAGGACCTTTTATGAAAAGCATTTTAGGACTTTTCTTAAAAGAGAAACGAAAAACAATCTTCTCAAAGAAAAATGCTTTTTTCTTATAAAAAAGGAAACAAAATAAAAGAAGAAACATTTTCAGATAAAAGTATGCACATAAAAATTTCGATGTTTCAAACTTTATAATGCTACAGCGGAAATTGAATGAAAAATAAATTTATGCTCAGATAAAAGCTTAGAATATATTATTATATAGGTGTTTTATCGAAAGATACGTCTTGTGACTTAAAGGTTGAATTTTGGGTCTTCTTTCGGATTTTTATGAAAATTTGCATATAGTGCTACAATTTATTTTAGCACAGACATTTTGTCGGTCGCTTAAGTTTGCTGAGATTTATGTAGGTTAACTTTAAAATTCTGAAAAGCGGAAATTTTTCACTGCAATTTTTTTATGTTCCGACAAATTTTGAATGAAAATTATAGAAAATATTCTACTGAAAATAAAGAATATTCTACTTTCTTTCGATTACTATTTTTATATAATAAAATATATGCGTGCTCGTCGCCAAGGATAAAGTCCAATAAGATATTTTGCATATTCGTTACTTACCTCAAATGAACGCTCTTACAAAGCTTTATCAAAAACCATGAGGAAACCTCAAATTCAATTTGTTCCATTTGATCTTCGACTTCCGTATATACTTTATTAACGACAGAGTATTTTAATTAAAGTAAAAGTTAGTTCTCCCTAAATTTTAAAATGTTTAAAAGGGGTTTCTGAAATACTCTCGCTACTTTGTTGGTGACCAAATTTTAAATTTATATTTACATGTATGATATAACGAATCCTAAAGCAAAATTAAGTAAATTTTTCAATGTTGATTACTGTCACAAAGTAAACTTATAAGTATTACCCCTGCAAACATTTTCAAATCATTTTAATGTCATGAAGTCACAGTTAAAAATAGCAGATACAAAATTTCGTTTTGTTCATTTTCCTTTTATTAACAATTTTTTTTTTCGTTGTATCTCTACGACTCCTAAATGTTGTCGCAATGACTAACGAAGGAGATTTCCAGCAAATACTAAGACTAAAAATTACAAACTCAAAGCAAGTAGAATTTTCTAAGATAAATAAGCCGTGGAGGTGGCGGCGTCAAGACTTTCGTCAGTCTACCAAAAAAGGCAATAAGAGAATCCAGTTCTAAAACAAAATCCAGACAAATACTTCAATATTTTCCCATTTCAAGTTGTTAAGAGCTCTAGCCTGTCAAGAGATTTTCAACTCAAAAGACCATTTCTTTTCATTAACTATACTTAAAATCATCCCACCCTTAGAACAAGGTTCCTGGCTGACTCGAAAGTTCTTTTAATTAAACAAAACCTTCAAAGTTCCCGGTTACGGACGAGCTGGTTAATCGTTTAAGATTTCAATTACCTGTTTGCATTCTGAAGTGCTTATACAGCCTCCAAGTCAACAAGGTTACCGCACTACCAGGGGAAGTGGAGCGGCAACTTGGTAAAACCTACCGTCGTCGCCGTGTTTTTAAGAAATTTAATCATCTTAATCTTTTGATACGCTTAGCAATTTTAACGGGGAGTGATCATTTCTATGTTCTCAGATACAAACTTGAGTTAGTTTAATCCTAAATAAATTTATTTAATACTTAAATATTTAATTTAAAACATGTTTAATAGAACAAACAAAACCTCAAATTCATTACTTTTAAAATTTACCTCCTTTTTTTGAAATGTATTATAAATAATTGTCGTCAGCTTTGTCTGTTCATAATTACAAAAGCTAAATTTAGCGAAACAAAGAACAAATAATTGTTTTGGAAACAATTTTCCTACGATTTGTAAGAAAGTAATTATTTATATGTACATTTCTTGTAACTCTTGTAAATACAAAAATCGTTTATAATAAAGTAGATTTTAATATTAAAAGCGTTTAATCTCCCTTCAGATGCTTGACGAAAACTAAAGTGCAGGATGCTCAGCAAAAGTGGGATGATTGTATTTATATTGGAGGTTATCTCAGATATTGCCGAGTATAAGTTGAATAAAAAATTTGATGAACGATATAATTTTTCCAAGCTAGCTTTATACACTTTAGTCACTCACTTTTCTTTTTATTTCCCTTCAAGCAAAAATAAAAGTATCTTTTTACATACGTATCACATTTATGGTAATTTTTATCTAAACTAAAGTATCAATGAATATAAATATTGATTATTTAGTAATTTGATATTTCATTAAGTTTTCTTCTTAGTGATTTTAGAAAGAGTGCAAAATATAATTTGAATTTTTGTGTGCATTATTAGCTAGAAGGATTTAAGTGAATATGAAAATTTATTCAGCAACTAGTTTGCCTGCAATAAATTTTGATTTGGACTGCGAGTGAGTTTGCTTACGCTAAATTTAAAAAATAATTTTCCCTCATTACATGCAATATGGAATGTGTTTTTCACAAAAATACCACTGTTTTCATATATCTTTACGTATATGAGTTATTGCCACTGCGCTGAGCAGGGTGGGAAATTGCATGGGAAAAAACTAGATTGAAATGAAACTGACGCAGTGGTGCCTTTTTAAAACTTTAAATTAACCCTAAGTGATATTAACTTTCAGAGAAATGTACTCCGATGGCATTGGTTCTGCTCTGCGCTTTATACCACCACCACTCTGCCATTCTGTCGCTCTTCTAACTTTTCGGATAAAAAGTGCCTGTCGGGTTATCCGTGTAAATGTCCTTTCTTATCGAAAAGGAAGAACACCCGATTTTCTCGCAATCCCCCGACATAAATTGTCTGTTTGCCAACGAGTTCGGTCCTTGGCAACACGACTCCAAAGTCCCCAATTTTCTTGGGGGACACAAATGAAAATATAGGCTCTCTGATTCAAACGAATTATTTCATTTGGAGAAATTCGACTCAACCCCGCAATTCTGCTGGTAAAGAGGGTTGTGGTCGATCTAACAGAGATGATGATATACCTTGTAAATTTGAACCGAGTTATGTTCGTAATCCAGAAAAAGGTCTGAAGTCTACTTGGCGGTGATTTACAAAAAATATTAGCTTTCGTTAACGAAACATTTCTGCGGATGTCAGTGCTGGAGGTAATCCTATAAAATCGTTCTCGGGGAACGGCTTACAATCAAAATCAGACATTTTATCTCATAATGCTCAATATAAATTCTGCTGAACATTCATTTAAGCATTTCATTCAGGCCGAGTTAGGAATTTTCCTTAAGAGAAACGAACTGCTCCTTGGGGTGCCGTTTCGATCCCCAAAAATAAAAGGAGGGCCGACAGTTTCCCTTAACTGCTTGGATCATTTTGAAGCCTGTCATTTTTTCAAATTAAATTTATATCACCTTGAAAGTCCTGGCTCCCAGGACGAGGACGGGGCCAACTTTAATTCTACTGAGTGACATTCTCAATTTCAATTGTATCAAGCGAACTGCTGTTGAATCGTGTGCCTAGGCGATATGACGCCAGCTCCGCCAGATGGAGCTAGCTGTCAGAAGTTGTTACATTTCCATTTTCATTTGCTCGGGGATGATTCCGTCGAGATATTTTATGATGGATGCCGGCGGGTTCTCGGCGCCCTACGCAGCAAAAAGGTTCAGATCGACAAGTTATTCACTGAACAGAAATGGGTTTCGAAATTCCATTTGAAACGACTATCAGATATGTTTAACAAGCTGCTGATTGGCAGGTCGAGCACTTTATCGGAGCAGTCATTTTACTCAGCAAAACTAATTGAATATCTTTACGAATAACATAACCGTCTCTTGTTAAATTCCTAAGAAATTTTTATTTCTTCAACCTGTCTAGAGATTTACATTGTACAAAATTTCGAGATTCTGAACTAATCCAAATAGGTACTTTGGATTTATCGGACTTCTTCCGACCATTTCGGCTTCGTCGGGTTCGATATTTATGGAAAATGTTCAACGGTGTTGATGCTTCTATAATAAAGGTCTCGATAAAAAATGTAAATTGTTAATCCTAAAAGAATTTGTTCGGGATTTATGGAATTTATTTTTCTCTGAAAGGAAAAAAATACTAATAATTTCCTTTTGAGCTTATCGGTTCGTGATTCAATAGAAATTTTCATAACGATTTTGAATCTCTGACAATATTTGATAATATTTCAAACATTTATTCGTTAAGGCATTATATTTACTATAGTAGATTTTGCGTTTTAGCCCTATAGCTCTAAGAATAACTTTGTACTTGTAGGTGGAAAGGGCTACTTTACATTAAACAGATGAATTGAAGTTTAAAATGTTACTTAGCTACTCGTAACTCGTTTACATAACTTTTCTTTGCTTTGCTTTTTTAAAATTTGTAAATAGAAAGTTTTAATGCATTCTAATGGAAGTAACGACTTTTCTTGTAGGCCAATTTGTTAATAGCCATTTTTGATGTTCATAGCTGAGTGTAACTGGGTAGATTGTAAATGCATAACAATTTTATCAGCTGTACTTTTAGAATGTGAGTGCCAAAATTTTGAAGCAAAGCAAGGCGGATTCATCAATATAGTTCGAAAAGGGGTTCGTGGATATTTTGATCACGAAATGAAAATTTTGAAAAATATGTAACCAATTTTGAACTGATACTCCTCAGAAAATACTGAGCTCATTTTTTTTATAAAGCTTTCAACTCAGTGCTATTATTGTTATTATAAGGTAAGAATAATATAATAAATTCAGTAACAAACTGCGAATTCAAATTTCTTTTCGGAAAAACTCTTATAAGAGCAAATTACTTGAATGGTTAATGTAACCGTTTTAGGGATTTAAATTACGTCCAGGTTTTACCCCTCATTTCGCATTATGAAAAGGGGCTGGGGGCTGAATAAACATCACCATTATTACACAATTCATGCGGAACTTCTTGTCAAAGCTAATAATTTGCCAGCCCGAGAGCATTGCTTTCTCCGGGGGAGCTTCAAAATTCCGTCCGCAAAAGCACTCTAATTAGGCCACTTCCTATACAACAATAACGCCCTTTTTGTCCCCTGTCTTCACAAATTTCAAAAATTTCCATAATTTCAGTGGATGATAATGAACTTGTGAATGCTTCTTGCCAAAAATGGAGAGATCTTGCAGCCGCACTCAATGGAACAAAAAGAAGAAAAAATTCCCAGTAAATTGAAAAATTTTCCCACCCATTTGGTTCCATTGGGCCACGGTCCTTTTGTTGCGACCAAGCGCTGAAAATATGAAAAGATTTAATAATTCATCACAGGGTGACATAACAAAAATAAAAAGGAGAACTGAACTTCGCCTCTAAGCTCTGCTCGTTTCCTATCTGCGCTACACAGGCCCGGTTTTGGGCATTTCAGTCACGCCGCCATTATGAATGACAAACTGGCACGTTAAAATATTTAAATGGAACCTAGTTCATGTCACCCAGAGCCTTGCCCGGGGTGAGCTGCCTCCCCTGCGGCCCTCTGCGCTTTTATACTTTATAAATTGGCAAATAAATTCATAAATCCATGAGCGTATGGCCGGTTTTAATATCGCAGCACATGCCGCTGCCGCTCGAAAACGCTCAAAAACGCTCGAAACGCTAGTCCACGCTATCAATTGCATGACCAAATGTTATACCGCGAATGCGGCTCAATTCGAGCTTCTGTCCTCGGAGCCCGGGCAGCGTTCGTGTTTATAGCGTTCGTGGCGAAAAGCAACCAGTGTAACGTCACGCAATTAGTGACGTCAAGGCATAAATCAAATTTTTGAAGGTCCTGAAAGTAACTACTCCTCTGGGGCGGCCCTTTCTTTCCTGCAGCGCCGAAGGATCCGAAGGCCCATTAGCCGAACTGCCTTCGTTCAGCCGGCCTCAGTCAGGCGAAAAAATTTTACGAACGTGCATGATATGCAGAAATACTCCAGGATTATGGCTTCTTTCCTGGCAAAATTCGGAAACTTAATTTCACGATAATTACTGCAGCACTACGACAAAATTACCGAAAAATGCTCATTGTTGCTATTTTACTTATTATGCGTAGGTACTCTATACATATTCGTGTTTTCGCACTTTAATTCTTCCTTCATACAGTACTTAATAAATAGTAGAAGGACACTTAAACTTTTGAACAAATCCATCCTGGCGTTTAGTTGACCATAAAAAGGACAATTCATGCATTCTAGCCAAACGCCTACTTTTCGAAATAAATTTGCTCTAAATTAAGCTAAAAAATTGGAAGTATAAATTTCTGGATAAAAAGAAAAGTTTTTGTAGTTTTTGTTTTTCAGTACCTAAGATCAACTATTTTTTTGACTATAATCAATTACATTATGTAATTATCAAGATTCCTATACAATTACCAAATTTGTCTGTTAGGGAAGTATGTACATACATATGCATATGTGACGTATTGTAGTAATATTATTTTTCCTAATAAGTAATGTAATCTTGTATGCAAATATAGGGAATTCTAAATTTGTATGCAAATTTGTCATTTTTTGAGTTCAACTTATAAAAATTGGCATTTGGCCTCTCTGTTAGAAATTAAATGTATTTCAGGAGTTTTGGACGATAAAAGTTTGTACAAAAAACTGTCATTTTTGTAGTTACAACCATGTAAATTGCTATTTGACCTTTTAGTTGGAAAATAAAAATAATGCGTTAAACTAAGCTGACCAACTCACTTATTTTCAGTTAATTTCGTTTACGTTTTCAATTTGTATTTCTATTTATTTATGTACAGGTCCTTGCGAACAAAGTTGCGGGCAGAAAGCTAGTATAATGTTTAAAAAGGAATATTTCATCCAAGAAAAGTAAAACTTTCAGGATACCTTTGTTTTACTGAAACATTTATAATCCGTAATACCTAGCTACAACTAAAGCACAAAATGTGAATAAATAAGAATCATTCATTTAATACAAATCTTGGAAGGTAGTGATAAGTCGTTATTGAACCTGAAGGAAATTGGCCAAGCTCGAGAAGCCAAAGTTTTAAATATCTATAGATGCCGTTGTTCCACATCTTATATAAAATTATCCTCAAAGTCGAAACCCTGAGGGAAAAGTTTTAAAATTGCCTTGCCAAAAGAGGAGACAAATCTTTAAAGTGATCCATCTTATCGCCGACGTAATCTTTCTTTCAAAGTATTTCCACCTGAAGAGATAAGGTAGAAACCCAAAATTGACTGATTTGATAAAGCTGGTAAAATTCTAAAAACATTTATATCAAACAAAAACTTTTGAAATCATTTCAAGCTTGACGAAAAATGTGTGAGAAAAGTTCTGGTAAAACTCCCAGAGCTTACTCTACACAAATGGGAATTTTTGAAACTTTTACTACCACTTTTTAGTATGGGGTTTGCTAAATTAAATTAGTGTCTTCTGCTCACACCCCACACAGAGATTTTCAGGTGTTAAATAGCATCAAATGATTTCTGTGTAAACGCAAAGGCTATTTTAGGAATAAATTTGTCTCCTAAATTATTTTGTTCGCTTTACGAAGCATGCTCAAGTTGTAATGAATAAACACCCTCAGGCACACAAATGTTCTTGGTCTGGGAAATTAAAATCGTCGAGAATATGGCAAGAAATTTGCATCTAGTTAGATATTTGGTTAAATTAAAAGAGATTTTCCGTACAATTAAAGTGTTTTCATAAACCACAAGCCAAAAAAAAAAGTGTAATCCAATTTGGTATTTCTCATCTTAAAGTCATCAGCTTTAAATCTTCAAATTCTGAGATGTGAGAAATGCAGTTTTTATTTAAAACCTATGTAAATGATTAAAAATTTATTGTGATTTAGTTAGTAAATTAATTAAATGCGTTTGGTAGTGCATGCTTGTAGATATAAGAGTATCAACATTTAAATAGAATCGCTGTTATGCGTTAGATACGCTCATTAAGTAAATAATGTAAATATGTCGAAAAATAAAAATCGTGACATTTTAAATAATGCGATTATATTAACCTCATCTTTTAATACACAAAGAGTCCCCTTGCTAGGCGCAGTAAGATAAATACTGATAAGAAAGTTTTCCTTATTTGGACAGAGGATTTCTTAAGGGATATTTCCTTTTTATAAAGTAGTCCCCAGTGAGAAAGCGATGTTCAATGATGTTTCTTTGTAGAGTCTTTCCCTTATATTATCCGCATGTTGCTTGAAGAAATGAAAGTAATAGAATAATTCTACAAATTTTTGATTTTTTCTTATGTCTTTAATGTGTTCTATTGCAGTTAAAGAATATTATGTTGCGAGATTATATGAGGCAAATGCTTACATTTGCATTCAAAATTACGACACACCAGGCAATATATATAATCGTAATCAAAAGATTCAATTGTGTTTCATAAAAATTACATACAAGCTAATCTAAAGCTAATTGGAAACAAACTGGCAATCCTGATGAAACTCACTATATTCTTTCATGTAGAAACATTTTATTGATTATTTTATTTTTATAAAACTTTAAACCCTTTATTAATTGTTGCTTTATTTCCTGATAAAACTTGTATCACCTCTAGAAAAGGTACTTTTAATTTTATTGGTCTGAGCGTTATTAATTACTAGTTTTAGTTGTTCTGATTATAGGATCCAATTTAATGTGCAATATTGAAATAGAGTTTAATAGTGGAATGGAAATCGTAATTCTACTTATTTTCTGTCTTATTTTTAAATAAAATTACACTTGTTTTGGTAAACATTTATTTTGAATGTTGTTCTGAAAAATTTGTGGAAAGCTTTATTGTACAATTTTAAATAGTTTTTAGTATTTTTGTTTAAGAATTTACGAAAGCAGAAAACTTCAACTACCCTTATGTTGGAATTATGTTAAAAAAAAATAATTTTTCGAATAATCTGGATAATTGTATCTTTCGCATGGTTTCTTCAAAAATGCGTTATATTTAGAAAACATCGACGGGCACAAACATCATTTTGTAAATATAGGTACAAATGTCTTTAGAAATTAAAAATTTAAGATTCTTTCGTTTGTTGAGAAATTTTTTGTCATTTTGTCTTCTTTTGGAATTTAAATTAAATACACATATTCACGCAACTTTCGAAATTAGGAAGATAATTTGGCAAGGCGCATACGTAAATTTAATTTGATTTCGCAGAACCAATGTATGTAGGAAAAATGTCCTAATCAAATTCCGCAACTTTATTATGTCCACCGAAAATCCGGGCGCCTTACGTCTCCCATGTCTCGCAGAGTAATTAATGACCGTGTCATTCTGCCCGAATTCGTTTAATTAAACCTCGAATCAATTCGAGTTGACCCTTCGGTTAGCGAACAGTCAACTTGACTGGCACTATTTTCAATTGCGGGATTGACGCGGGCTAAGTTAAAAAAGGTCCGAAATAGCCCCGGCAGCCCGTGGGGGCGGGCCTCGGAGTTCGTTATTAGGGTAATTGGGCGCAATATTCGCTGGACGCAAACCGTTTAATTTTTCTATCCGGAGGGGCAGGTGGAACCACCTAGGCCCTGGAATTTGGATATAGGGTACTCACCTCCTCGTAGATGAACGTATCGATTTCCTCCAGCGGCCTTCCGTACATGTTCTCCGGAAAGGGTTCGAATTTTTTCGGGAGGACGTCCCCGTCCTCCACTGTAGCTTTTGTCCTTGGATGAAATCCATATTCCCTCACTAGTTGGATGTGGCGGTTTTCATGCTTGATCTGAGACTTTTGGGTGTAGGCAACAACTTGTTGTTTGGCAACTGAAAAGAGCAAAACGAGAAATATTGAATTTTAATTTTGTCTGCCTTTTTTATCCTTCGGGCAAAATCGAAAACATTGATTCGTGAAGAGCAAAGTTTTCGTTTCGCGATAGGTTTTTTCGGAGCTCAGCAATATTTATTCTTATTTGGAAACCACAGTTGTGGTGCTGCACGTTTTCCTTTGATTTACGGATCCAGGCTGGAGTATTTGCTTTTTGAAAATCAGCTTATTTTTATTCTATAATGGACTCTGTAAAACGTGTATACTACATAAAGTAGATGGAATTAAATAACTTGGGGCGAAAATATAAATTAAATCATCTGTGTCCATTTTAATATGCATAATTTTCATATTTTTTTTCACAAATAAGAAAGCCCGATATTTTTTATATGAACATTTATAATGATCATTCCAAAATAAGATTTGTGTTTACTTGGACTTGGACCAAAAGTTGAACTTCTGTTACTTATTTAAAATATCCTTTTAAATTGACATTTCCATACTAAAAAAATCAAATAAAAAAATCTTTACAAGCGATATATGCACTATGTAGTGAGTGAAATTAAGGTTTGATGAATTTGGTGAAAATAGTCATTTTTTGAGACATTTATTTTTAAAATCGATTTTAAACTTAAATATGTAGAACTATGTTATAATTAACCTTATGTACATATGCGTAAACTTCACATACATAGGTTGGTAATGAAATGATATAACAAAATAAAAGAGGTCGATTAGTTTTTGTATTATACTACATACATTTAATTTATTTATGTACATAAATATTTTTATCTGTATTCAAATTAATACAATACGGGATTTCATGATATATTGGATGTATTTTCTATTGAATCCTTGTACTTATTGCAAGCAGAGAAATATATGTATATATTATAAACACTTATAAAGATTATTATTAGAGTAACTATGTTGTAGGCAGAAATTGGAGGACGTTTTCAGGGTGTATACTTAAAAACTAGAGCATCGTAAAAAGAAGCAACTTCATTAGTCAAATCCTAAATATGAAAGCATACAATTTTATTTGGTTTAAGTTGTAGAACATTATATTTATTTTCTTTGGTTAATATTTTTAAGGTGTTGTCAGAACGTAAGCATGCCAAAATTTTAGAAGTGGAAGAAGTGATGATACTCATCTATATATTATAGATAACATCAATGTGCTTTCAAAAAGCAGTGATTACTTAATTAACTACATACTAAAAAATTTGAATAAATTGAGAGAGGCTTGCTCAAAAGCTGGTAAAATGCACAAGTGGCGTAAAGTAGGACTAATTAGAGTTTTTTGAATATCATTGTTAATTTTATTTGCAAGCATTACATGCTCAAGCAAGAAACACAAAGTGAGCGCACATGAACTGGAACCGGGGCGAAATGTGGGATCATTCTGAAGAGCGACACTCCAACGTGCGCCCTAATTATGTTCCTGGAAGTGAAAGCGTCCGCTTCAAATAATCCCTCAGATTGGTAATTAATACGCAAATTTGCTAACTTCGGGAGGCAGGGCCGATGCTTCCCGTGCATGCAGACTGCATTTGCCGCGATGGCGGGTCCCACCAAGCGCCGCTTTTAAAACAGATTAAAAACTGCTCGTTACAGCGCGGCGCGGGCGGGGCTATTCCCGCGGGAGTGGGTGGAGAGCTCGCGGCAAAATATTATGAAAATGAAAGCCAGGAAAAAGAGAAGCACTTCAGCGAGCGGAGTCGTGGACTCTTTGCAAATGGAAATAATTTTTTTATTGGATTTTATTTGGGGCCGCAGCCTGGCGTGACAGTGAATAAAACATCGCATGCCCATGCGCCGCGAGGGGACTCCTCCGACGTTTTTATAAAACTATTCACCTCCGACGATGAGTAATCCAGAACCAGAAGGCAGTTGGGGTGCTCCTCCCGAAATGGGGCTCTTGTGAACCCCCGCGAGGTGCATACGAGGGTCTCGCCGGCGAATGCAAATTTTCTATTCTAATTACGGTCGTCACGTCATTACACACTGCGAGCTCCGAAAAATCCAGAGCAGGGCCCAACGTTCAATTTTGATGGCAGCAGAATAGCACCTCTAAAATGAAAGGAATCCTTACAAAACAGAAAGAACGTTCCAATTCCAGGGCGTCCTGAAATATTTACGGGAATAAAATGAAATGTCCTAGCGACGCGGATTGGAAAAAGAAATTGAAAACATTCATGCAAGAATTCGTTAGATTTTTATGATAATAGTGCACGAGAAGAGTTTTTGGCAAGACTTAGATTTTTTCCAATTATTCGCTTAGAATGAAAAGTTACAAATAGTTTGAAGTAAATATAAAGAATGCGAAAAATTAACTTGTTGAAATTAAGTAAATAACTTTTAATTTTTTATCTTCTGGCCCAAAAAATTGAACACATACATACGCATTTTATATTATATTCAGTCACAGTTTAATATTATTATAACTTCCTTATAACATTAAGAAATATCAAATTGAATAAATAAAAGTTTACAGGATTTACTTAAATATTTCATTTCATTTGTTTTTTTAGCTATTTCATAATTTGATAGTTAAGAATTTAAGCTATCACTGTATGTGTACCTATATCCTGTTGACCTTCTATGACACTCAACTTTTTAATAAAACTTTCAAAAACAGTCAAATTAAAACATTTTTATTTTAACACTATTTTTCAAAAAATATGATATGTAATGTTTTCATTTCTGGATTTGTAATCATACATATTTATTGAAAACTGTATGATATTAGTAAGTAACCTAAATGTTCACAAACGTCTATTTTTACGCAATTATTTATTTTCGCACAAGGTGAATTTATGACTGAAAAATCATTTATTTAATGAACAATTCATTCTTAATTTTAATAAGCATTGCTTCCTTCGAAAACTCTTTGAATTGTTAAAGTTTGTTTGCTTAAAATAACGCAACTTTTTAATACTTTAGGGAAAATGAATAAACACTATAATAATAAATAAAACTGTGCTCTCTCTAACTTCCCTTCCATGGAAAATATTTATTTTAATATAGAGCATTCATAGAAAAATGAATTACACCGGGAAAGCTACAAAAGTAAATTTTATACGGAAAATACCCAAGTACTCAATAATAATAAATCGAATAAATTTAGATACAACTGCCAAAATAAAATTATGGCAGTATCTGAATTTATAAGTAGTTTAAATTTAGAAACAACATTGTAGAAGTTTGTTATACTTTCCGTATCTAATAAAACATATTTTATTGCAATAGAAATAGTTTTATAGAGATGTTTGTTACATCATTAAAGTTGAATATTGGAAAACGTTTTTATAGTTATGGATTATCGTAAAAATTGTTTTTTATGTGGCTGGTTCGATATAGTATTGAATGTACTGGAAAAATATTGTTTCCATTTCAACTAATTTTAATTCAATGGTTAGAAAACCTAAAAGGACTCAAATTTTAAGGCTGCGTGAAATATTTACGAAAGTGAAATGAAAGGCTACACCTGTAGTGTGGTGCGTTGTATAGTAGGCAGAACAAAACGAATCTCAAAACACTCTGCTAGAATTCCTCAGATTTTTACAATATTAGGGTGGAAGATGCGCTAATGGCTAATAGATTTTGGCGGAAACGAGTTGAGCCAAAGCCACCCGCTTCCGACTTGCGGAGGAGAAGCGCTACGTGTGGCCCCGGACCGCTGGATCCTTAAGTGGCTACTTAATAAAACACTTCAGCAGCCAAGGAGTCGAAACCCGGCGCAGCTCCTTGAGCAACCAGGATCTGATGAAATTTTCAGGAGAACTGATGAAAAATGGATAGGTGCGATGTGGCGGATTCAACCCGGCTCTGGGATCTTGGAGCCGCAGGGCCCGGGTGTTTCGCCGAAATGCAGAACCTATAGCAAATTTATGAAAACGGTCGTGGGTGTGCCGGTAAATGTTGGAGATGTTTGCAGCTCCTTGCCCACCAACCTGTGAAGGATGACAGGTGAGTAGACAAGAAAAATGATCGGCTTATCTTGGAGTCCTGAACCTAAAGTGGGTATTTTTGGGCACTGCTGCTCCTCATAAGGTCCTCTGCATTTCGTGGAAAGGATTACGGGCTTCGGAGAGCCTGACGTACTCGCGGTAGTAATTCATTAGACGCAGGAGGGGGGATTGGCGGTGGCACACGCCAGGCAACAGCTACATATCGCTGTCTTCTTGAAGATTCTACGGCTCCTCGATTTGAGGAGGTATGTGTAAATTTGCATAGGCATATCCATCCTCAGGCTAACGAACCATGAAATTATTATCTCCATCACGTAAACGGGCTGGAAAAAAAAATTCGTAACGAATTTAATTGCCTCCCTTCGTCTAAATTAAAGAATCACTAATTAAAATCTGGAAAGCAAGTTATGATAATCTTAATTGATTTACCGCGGGATAAAGAGCTTTCAAGGTATTTTCCATCAACCAGGGTCTTTGTTGCGAATTATGATTATCAAAGAACAGCTTCTGAACTCGATGAGACTCAGTTGAGTGCCAGTTGAAGGGGAGAAATAAAAAAATCAATTTTGTTTGCATACTTTTGAAGTTTATGAAGTAAAAAAAATGGGCCAAAGTAATAAAAAAGCTTTAAAACCAAAATTGTCGCATGTTAAATGGTGCTTATCATTAAAAATTTAAAAATGTGTGAATTTTTAATACCTATTATGCACGTTTATGGAATGAAATATGCAGAGTTTATGTAAATAAAAATGGAGAAGTATTTTTCTACGTACTAGAGTTTCGATATTATTTTCTTAAATATATTTACCACACCATACCATAGCATATATGGATTATATTTACATACATATAATTTCAATTTATGTTATCTCAATTTTATTGTTATAATATGTGAAATTAATATTTCAAAACTGTAGGAGAAATAAACACAAATCTTTGGATATTCAAAATTTATGTTTTTTTTTGTGATAGTCTGAAATTCACTGGCAAACATTTGTATATCATAATCTTAGCTTATTTAGATCTTGTGATGTCTTATCCCCAACAATAATTGTTATGCAAACATATAATCAATTCTGCTTTATTCACGAATTTTTAATGATTTTTGAATTTACTTCAAACTAACCTCTTTTATATGTAAATAAAATTGATAAAGTCCTTGAAATTGTCTAAACAAACAGTTGGAAAATAAAAGAAGTACAGAGGATGGCGTTGTGCAACAACTTTTGCATAAAACTTTTATATGCATTTCAATTGCTCCGAAAGGTTATCACCACAGGGAAACATTCGTTTAAACTAAACTAAACCATTCCATAGAAATTCGTTTGGAATTTATGAGTTTGTGGTACATAGTCGAAATGGTAGAAGAAAAGAATAATAGTAAAAGTCCGTTCTAAGATTTCAGAAAAACGAGATAAAAAATGAAATTGATTTGCATATTGCAAGTTTCTGCTAGGTGAAATTAAAAACTACTGCAAATTTAAAAAACTTTTTCTTTGTTGAAAACTCAGTCTTTTTTAGGTGGCATAGATTTTGCATTTGTTATGCGAAGAGAGGCAGTCGTGGAAAATATGCAAAGCACCCTAGGAACTTTAACTATCTTGGAATTTTAATAAAAATGGGCATCTGGATGGTTCACGAGGGATGTTTATTCAGATAGTATTGTAACTGACGTACTTAAAACTCAACAATTCCTTATTGTTGTTATGTTAGCTAAATGCCTAATGATGAACCTAACAATTATGTGCATAGGTACTTAAGTTAAATTGTTTGCTTGGGCCAATTTTATATAAAAAACAAAGCAATCAAAATTTTTAAAGATGTATTCTATTTTCAAGTTGTAGAATGCGATTAAGAACGTATTATAAACTATTAGTAATAGAAAATTTTACTGTCCCTTGCATTTTGTATCAATTTATTTACAATTTACATAATTTTTTTAAATAAAAATGTATGTATGTATTAATATAAATAATTTAGCGAAATATTCTACCAACTCATTATTAAAATTTTCCATGTAATTAAACCTTGGGGCTGACAGTGCGAAGACAAAAGCGTTTAAATGATGTATGTGTTTTCATCATGTTTGTGGTAGAAAAATGCTTTCGTTTCATTCTGACTAAGAAAAATGCTAGGCGCTGAAACATACTTAAAAACAGAGCTTGGTTTCCTACGAAATAAATGTCTTTATGCTTCTACATAATTAATATTTTTGTCCGTTTCTGTCGGTAGAATAATACGCCGACATTTAAAGCGTTTAGCCCTACTTTTTATCGCCTTTCCGGTAGAGAAGAAGTAGAAAACAATTCGTTTTAAATATATACGAAATTACTACTTTATTTTAATACGGAAAATCTTTCGTAATTGCAATGAATAACACTTTATATATGTTTATGTTATAGGATAATCCATAAAACTCCGAAGTAAAGAAACAACTGTGTAAAATCCGAAAGGCTATTAATCCATGGAATTGAGTGAATAAAATTTGCAATTTTAATAAACTGGAAAAGTTTTCGTACAACATATTTTTAATTAAAAAATTTAAGCTGTGTTTGAAAATCATTGGAACTTTATATGAAGCACTTTCCAAAATATTTAGTAAAATTCACTGTTAATATGTGGTTGTAATTCTATTATAATTCAAAAAGTCTTGATGTAGAAATTATGATTTTTCAAAAAAGTGCAAATTCTTCAACTCTCTATGATGTTTGCAACCCCTTAAGGTTTACTCTCGTTTTGTGACTGTGTTTTATAGAAAGCGAGCCTCAACGAATTGACATAGAGGAACTACGGTGCTTGGAAAGCGACTCGTTTTAATAAATCTGCCCAAAGTTGATCAATAAAATACGGCAAAGGTAATAAAATTCGACAGGGCTTGTGTCCGTATTAAGGGCAGAAATAGGGCAGACAAAATGTTGGGAAGGCTCCAGGTTTCCTTTTATATTTTCCGGCAATTGACATTTTATTTGAGCATATACAATTTTTTTGTTTTTTTGGCCCGACCAATTGGAGCGTCGAAAAGCGATGCAGAAAAGTTTCCGTCTACCTATTTTGTATTTGAAGCATGGGAAAACTACCGGCAGAAACCTCAAGGATGCTTTTGTTCCAGTTATTTAGTTTCGAATTCAAGGAAAAGGCAGGGAACAGAGACGAGGAGTTCAACTGATGGGCCAATATTTGTTCTACCCTGAGCACTTTGCTCCGAACACGGAAGAATATGGATCTTAGGGGAAAAAATCGAAATTTACCGAGCATTTTCTGATCAACAGGTTTTTAAGTGCTGTGTACCGAGAGCAATATTTCTTGAAATACAACAAACTCATCCATTTAAGTAGAAAGCAATTTTCTAGTCTAGAACTGATGCCTCTTCGCGAAACAGCTTTTAAAAGGAACTCCCAGTTGAGCAGTAGACAATAGTTTCTGTGCTCAAGAAAATCATAGTAATAATAATCATAAAACGATAATGACTACGCTGCAAACACAGAATATTAAAAACATGATTTCTATTAGCACGCAGCCCTGTCGATGTTGTGCTCAGGAACCGCAGGACCTTATACCAGCATAGGGCACCTGGTGTTCCAGAGCTCCTATTCAATAATATCGGAAGGATTCAGCTCTTCCCATGTTGATTACCAACAATTATGGCATCGCGCCTCGTGAATCGAAGCCCCAAGTGCGCACTGAACAAATAATTACGAATCGATTGAATTTTCCTTGTTCAGCTTCATCGAATAAAATGCAAAAGGTGGAAACTTTTAATCGACAACATTTTCTTTGTCGTGCGACTTCTTTCAATGGTGGAAGGTTTTGCCGCACTCAACGCAATGTGCCTCGAGGCAATTTTTGTATTAATTTAGAGAGTTTCTCGGGCCTCAGACTGACTACGAAATGTGTGTCATGCGTAATTTTATTTTGCGTAGAAAAAAGAAGGTTGAAGAAGTGTACTGTCGAGGGGAAGATGTCTTCGGGGGATTAAAATTTTTGAGAAAATTCAGCACAAACCATCATAAAATTATAAGTAGCTCATAAGATTACGTTGCCATGTATATTTTATCTAGAAATGGAAACAGAGGGTATGAAAAAGTCAACACCATGATATAATACATAATTTAGGTGCCTACATGAATTGTGAAAAAAAGCAAATCGGGACTTAAAGATTTTTGCAATTTAATATAAATTGATGGTATTTTTGAAACGATATATTTCAAAAGCCGGTTATCAATACTTTTTCAAAATTGAAACTATTTTTACTTTACTTAGCTACAGAAATTTAAAAATTTTAAGATTTAACGA
This sequence comes from Tolmerus cingulatus, assembly GCA_959613345.1. Classification (NCBI taxonomy): domain Eukaryota; kingdom Metazoa; phylum Arthropoda; class Insecta; order Diptera; family Asilidae; genus Tolmerus; species Tolmerus cingulatus. Next base: position 7,465,899 of record OY390708.1, read on the forward strand.
ACAAAAACACATAAATTAAGATATAAAAATATGGCAGCCTATGAATTTTAAAACTATAGTTATTATAATGGTGCGTTGTCTTATTTCAATTCTACATTATATTACTTAAATCCATTATGTTGCGATGCAGAATCTTTATTTTGTTAATTTGTTTATTGTTATTCTATACACCTTTCAACGCTTGCCAATGTTTAGAAGTCGAATATGATACCTACATTAAATCTTGTTTGTTTCATTTTTCAATGGCTGAAGGCACTAGATATTAAAATAATGAAATCAATCTGACAAACATTTCAACTTAAAAATAAGGAATCCTGTTTCAAGATTAGGTACACAAATAAATTTCACAGACTTTTCACAAATACACTCCACGGAAAATTAAATGGAACTAAACCTAAAAGAGCATCAAACGATTAATTATACAGAAACACAAGCATCAGCTTTTAAAAAAACACAGCTAAAACAAATACATATATTTTATATTTAGAAAAATAAGATTTGTTTTCAAACATTACCTTTATCATCATTATTTAATGATGAATCATCTTCCCCCATTTTGAAGATATTTTTATGATTTTTCTTCAAACAGAATTATCCTATAAAGAGTATTTCCAGATAAACTTTAATGATTTCATTTTTCATTCAGCACACTCACTACACCTTTTATTAACTTTGAATATAATTTATATTTAATAATGGTCGCTGCATTCGACGATATTTTTAATTAAAGTTTATTTTTTTAACTAACTATGTTTTAGCTCTTATTTATAATATGAACGAAAATTATTGAATTGACAAAGTATTTAAAAATCTTCAATTTTAACTATTTACACTTCTCGACTAATACTATTACTTTGTACAAGCATTTATTGTTATGAACTAATTTTTTTTGCTTTCACTATATAATTTAATTTAATTTAATTCAACTTTTATTTATATTTGATTGGATTTGTTGATTTTAGAGAGATGGTTAGACGATTTTGAAGCACCTGAAAGAAAAAGAAAAATTATATTAGAATTTATTTCTCGGAATATTTCTGTAATAGTTTTATGGCTTTGAACTTGTAAGTTAAAATTAACTTGTATTATAACTTATTTGAGTTTTCAATTTATATTGTTAAGATTTTAGTTACTCTTTCCAAAACGAAGTTGGAAAATGGGTTTGAAAGCGTAGATATTAAAGTTTCAATGGAAATTTAAATTGCAACTCATAATGATAATGTTAAAAATGTTATGTTCATAAAAAGCAAAATTAGTAAAATAAATCAGATAAGTATAGATTTGAGACACATACCGTAATTAGTTCAAATTTTTTAAATATTTTCTTCTAATTTTCGAATAATTTATTGCTAACATTTAGCTGTTGCTAATTAATGAAAAAAGTGTGTTTGGCTTATTAAAAACTTAGTTTCCAAAAAATTTAAATTTAAGCTTGTATTTTGAGTTACCTAAGTTTAGATTATTTGTAGCTTATTTGGAAATGGAAAATTGTGAGCATTATAATAAACTAATATTTACTTTTCAGAAGCTAAATCATCAAAGTTTTTATAACAATAAATGTACTGAGAATTTTTAAAATCTTTATAGAACCTGAAAAGGATTGTATTAAATTTAAATGTAAGTATTAAATAAATATAACAAATGTAAATAACACTAACTTCCTTTCTACGAAAATCACCCTTTCATGTGGCGACCTTACGGGGGCTATTAGAACACCTAGCTCCTAAATCTTTAAAGACACCCAGGTAAACAACCTGTGATTTATGCTGTAAATGACAAAGAACGCCCTTTTAACCGGCTCTATTCTATAATTTTCGTAGTCCATCAATTTCATCAGAGTTATAAATTAGGGTTTCGGGGTGAAAGTAGCGCCGCAAGAGACGGGTAAAGTGGAAGAAGGATTCTTCAAAAAGTATTCTGTCGCCAAGGTGTATAATTTGTTTGAGCAATAAACTACGACAGGTAGTTTGCGGGGGTTGAATGCAAACAGGCATGAGGAAATTTTCATGAAATGACACTACGATGTCACGTTTTGGGGCATATACCAAAAAGAAAAAAGGGAATAAGCGAAGAAGGTCTGCACCTCCTTACCCTATGGCCATAGAGAAGGTTTACTATGCCTACCCGCGTACATTTTCTATTTTATTGTATGTGTGTATGTACTGTAGCGACTGAGGCTATCTTTTCTATCGAGCTATGAAAGTAGTTTTGCCACCTTTACTCTAGTCCTGTAGGTGTAGTTTTTTTCTACTTTTCCTTGCATTCCGTAGATATACCAGTGATAATTCGTGACGTCATTGTTCTATATGTGAGTTCTATCTACACCAAAAAAAAAAGGAAATTTTTTTTATGGTGTAAGATTTGTGAGTACTGTACAAACACCTCAAAATACTGGTTCTTTGAGAATGATGTAGGTGAGGGGGCGAAAGGGCCGTATGGAGGGAGATGAAAGAACCGAGAAATGGGGTGTAGGTTAAAATATAAAACGAGAATTTCTGGAAAAGTGATGAGTTGCAGAGATTGAAGTCTGCTGAATTGGGTATTTCAGTAATTGTGGACCGAAACAATGGTTCTGTTTGAGGAGGGTTTTAAGTTTAATATTGGCCACTTACCTCAGGCTGCTATCGGGGATCTGCATCTGGGTTTCTATCCGTAACGAACTTAATTAATCCACCTTGGGTGTGTGGTTCACAAACCGAAAGAATCACAGAAGACTTCGAGCTTATCACCTGCACCTTCTAACTGAAATTCAGTGAGAGCTGCATTGCGAAGTAAAAATCACTGATATTACACATCGGAACGCGCTAATTAATTATTATAATTATTACAATTATTATTACTATTATTATTTAATCGCGGAATGGTCACAACATAGACATATACACCCATATGAAATATAACTTGCACGAAAGAGGTAAGATATTAAAATTTACTGGCTGCACACGTTCACTTTGGCTGCTGCGAATGCAATTGGGCGCCTTGGGCGCGGGGAATGTGCTCAGCCGAAGTGGTTAGACGCATAGCTTAGAATAGAAGGAGCTTTGAAGCTCCAGGTGAAACACTTAACTTGTTAATTGAAGCCTCTATTTATCTCAAATCTAACGAATCCAAAATGGTGCAGTAGAACAGTTGAGTATCTTACACATTTGCCACAGAAATGATCGGGTTTCACTGACCCACTAGAATTATCCTATATTCCTTGAGCCACTCATTGCTGGGCACCTGAGCTTCCTGGAAGCAGTAATTAGCTAGCTGGGAGTCCATTTACTCCCCCACTTAAGTGTAACCATGGAAAACATTCGGAGGTATCCATTGAATGCACGGTCCGAACAAAACAGCCACCTCTGCCTTTTCTATCTGGCTTGTCTGGGGCATCCTCGTTTACACATTCACTCCTCACTTGCCAGTTCCTTCCACGATTTCTCTTTTTTAATGCAGAGAAAAAAAATACTGATAGTAATAATAAAAACTGGGAAAATCACTATCTATATGCCCGGTATGGGTTCCACTACACCCCACTTCTACCCACTCACCCAAATACTCCCACCAGGTTTTGTCTAAAGTTGTTCTTTAAAAACATAAAAAATAAAAACACAAATTCCTGGTCTAGATGTTCAAAAGAGTTACAAATTTGTGTAGGTACAGATTGCCCAGAGGTCCGGTATACTGCGAATTCCAGCCCCGTGAAAAGTTAGTCGGCTACTGAACCTTTCGAATTGACGTAATAGAATTTTTTTCAATTCCCATACAGCTCCTCGCTGCGGATTTCTCGAATACTACAAAAAGGAAATTTTCCCCGACCAGCTAAAAGACTTGTTTTCGGTTCTAAGGTTTACGGCGCAGGTCCTTACAAAGGGATGAATTCGCAGCCCGTGCCCCGGAGGCCGGAGCACATGTTGATTGCCTCCGTCACTATCTCCCTATTTACAAGTCGGCCGTTAAATAGTGAACCCAAAAAATAATTAGGTATATAATATTATATAGTACCAGATCCCAGCGGCGAAGACCTAGAACGAGTGGAGTGATGGATTTATTCCTTCGAGGACCATGAGCAGGAGCAGCGGTGAGCAACTCATCCTTAGCGTCCTCGAGGCTCGAGGCAAGGCCTTTTCGTAGACGTAGGCACCGCTTTTCAAAAGGGCAAAGGTTAAGCTGTTTAGCGTCGAGATTTTAGGAAAAGAAACAAAGTTCTGAAGTTCTAAAGATCCGCCGCACTCGCAGGAATTCCTGAATTTTCCTTAAAACTCTGTCGAGAGCCTGCAGAGTGCAGAGGACGTCAAATTTTAATACGCCGCTGTAGAACAATGCCTCTAAAGTCTGCAGACTCTCGTAAATGTCCCTAGTCCTAGACTCTTGAGCGATGTTTTGTAACCATTAGAAGATAATGCCGGCTTTACGATGACTGGTCTCGGATTAAGGAAATTTGAGTCGCTCGTGCGTATTTAAGTTTTGATGAAATCGATTCGCCAGAAAACCGCTTTATCTTGAATGAAATAAGTCCAGACATCCGAGATAAGACGTAATGTATGCATCTTGGCATTTCAACTTTACGTAAACGTTGTCTTTCAATACTTACACATATTACGTAATTAACCCTTTGAAAAGAATACTACCAAAGTGTAAAGGAACTGTGAAGACTTTCACCTCTTGATTTTGAACTAAAGTTCTAAAGATAGCTTCAGCTGACTGATGTTATTTCAATTATCATTTGTTGATTTATGAAGTTTAAAATAAACTTTGAACGACCATTCATTTTAACTAGAGCAGCTGTTGTACAACGCGTAGTATGTTTAATTATTCATTCAAAAGACGTCCAAATTTGTAGTTTAGACAGTAATTTAGTCTCAACAGTTTAGAAAATAACATTTACATGTTATTCCAAGATTTTTGAAGTGAATGACTACCAAATTGAATACCTAACTTTTTTTGAAAATATATTAGAACGTAAAAATATGTTTTCGCTATTCCTCAGAATTAAACAAATTTTCATTGAAACATAGAAAACAATATTAACAAAAGACGACCTACTTATTACAAATTTAGATAAATCAGCATCGGGACTAAAGAAATTGTTTAAAATGTTTGAAAATGTAGTAATACATAGTATAAAAATATTAAACGAATTAGAAAATAACTATTTCAAAAGACAGCAAAGTTTAAAAATTAAACTATAAGAGCTGTAGAGCACAAAATTTTAGAATAACATAACATGTAATGCACAATTGGAGAAAAGTCCTCTTGTATTATAACAAAATTAAAATAAATGTCGATTTATGACAACTAAAATGAAAAATGGATAATTGGCAACTAAAATTCCTAGTATATAAAATATAAAAATTGCAAATCATACAAACGAATATTATTTTTAGAATATTCCCCACTAAAACAATAGAAAATTAGTAAATAAATAAATTAAACTATTAAATTATTCAAGCGTTCCATTTTTCAACATGTATAAAAGGAATTGAAAATTTTTAAAAAGTACAAAAGTTCGAAAACTTAACAAGCCAGCTCTAAGAACTATCTGCTTCCCTGTTATACGCATGATATACATTAAAATTTAGTTTCACAAAAGTTTTAAAACGAAATATTATCCCAAATTTAGCTGATGAACGTGAGCAAAACTTTTTTCTGACCTAAAATTCCACTTTAGCATTTCCTAGCTCAAAATTTTAAGATAATTTATAAGCAAAATTGAAAAGTTTCACTTGAGAGAAATAACTTGTAAATTTTTGAAATCGATCCAAAAGTTTAATTTAAAGTGGTACTACTTTTATTTTGAGGAATACAAACCGACTAAATAACTAACATCCAAACTGAACTTTGCTCGTTAATCAAGTGCAACAAATGCATGCAAGAATACAAATTCGTACTCCCGAAAGCCACAAAACAGCATAAATCAAAAAATTGTGGGAAAAAGTTTATTAAAGACTTGGTAAGCATTCTCTTGCGATTGAATCAATACCCATTTATAGTTATCATCTTTAATGGCCCCACCCGCAAAGAAAGATGATAGTTTCCCCCAGCTTCTCGACGCGCTGAAGTTTCTTTAAAGTGTTATCAGCAAGTTTCTGCTCCATTTCGGATTCATGCTTAAGATTCTGGGGAATTTCGGATATTCTTTGTGAGTTCATATAATAGTAAAACGAGATACTGTGTGATTGGAATAAATAACACCTTCGTTTGTGGGACACATTTCGAAAATTGGTCTCGGGGGCTTGGGGATTTGCACATTATGTGTACATATCTATACTACCTATATACATAAGAAGCAACTTTCGAGGAATCAAAAGCACATCATCTCGGAGCCGGGAAAGTTTCTCTTAGCGGAAATGATGCGCATCAAATAGATCTCTAATTTGCATGCCACACAATGTAATGTGACAATTTTGCGTTTACTCTCCCACTATTAAATTAGGGTTTGTATGCCTACAGTCCAAATTACGTGACAAAAATTCACAATGTTTAGACATTTTTATAAAAAAAAAGTAAATGTCAAGTACACTTCATGAAGTAATACAACGAAATTAATATATTACATTCATTTGGAATGCATAATCGCCTTTGCTTCAGGTTTTGTTAATATACAAATTTTATTTGAAAACTTGTTTAAAAGGAAAATAGGTTTAGGAAATAAAGTTAGAAGATACATAGGCTTGTTTAAAACGATTTAAACTACCTACGTCTGCAGACACGCTTTGGAAAATTACTTATTATACATCTTTATCAACATTTCATAACTACCGGCAGCCTATAACAGTTTGAAATTCAATTCAATACTAAAGTAAAAGCAGTTTATAGAGGTACAAAGAATAGCCATGATATACTACTTGGATATGAAAGATGTTTCATTTTATAACCCTTATTTTGACTTCGGATTGTAACTATTCCTATTCACTTGATCCGTGAATTTTTTTCTTCTTTAATTTAACTTTTTAATTTTAGTGCTAAACTTTTTGTATGTAGCTTGCGAGTAGAATAATGGCTTATTTCTAAGAAAAACAATTGAAACATCTAAAGAGAAATCAAAATCATATTATATAAGGGTGCTTTTTGAACTTTTGTTTTTTCGACGCAATAATAATAATAATAATAATAATAATAATTGTTCTTATACTATTTGTCTATAGATTAATAGGTAAATAAATTTACGTTAAAGAAAAAGACTCGATTTAAGTCAAAGCACTTTCTTCATATATAATAATTCATTTTACAATTTTAAAGCCCGTGAGTTATTCATTTTGTTCTGTAATAAAAATCACTTTTATTTCTACAATCCGTTTTCACTTTTCACCAACGAACAGCTGTTTTTTAAATACAATAAAGTTCTTGGCACTGTGCTCAAATTTCATGTAGTCCGACTTAAATTTCACCCGAGACTAAGCCAAGGTAACGCGCATGAGTAGGGGCCTTAGCCGCTTTCAATTTAGTGGATATCACTTCTGCTTTGTGACGTAGAAGCCGCCCTAACTAGTCAAAATGGTGGCACTGTGACCTAGGTGTCATGCACTGTGCCGCATAAATAGATTAGTTCATAAATGGGGCAATAGGGGGCTCTCAAGGAAATTAAGGTTATTTGCAGTGGCCCAAGTGTCCCGCCTCGCTGTTTCTTTTGTTGCTTATCACGAACAGGGCTCGCCGGAGTGCATTTGCATTTTATTAGATTTGCGGCAAATGTTTTGATCAATTTTAAGTGCACCGCGAGCAAATTACTTTATCGATCCCTTGAAGTAAAGCGGGGAATCGGCGGACTCCTGGAAGCCATCAGGGAACGGAAGTATGCAAATTAGGGTTCTTGAAGGCGGAGGGTGGACCCGCCGTAATTAAATATAGAATACCTCACGGATAGGGGCTACACTGTTTTCGCATTTCCACTAAATCAATTTTTAATTTTGCTAACATTCCGCGTTTGCCCACTTTTTTCTGTTATTCTTATCTTTGTCGGCTTGATAGCCCAGAGTGACTTTGATAAATCTGTTTTCCCTCCACCTGTGCGATTTTTCCTTCCTTTCGTAAACATCCCCTCTGCCACCCCCGCCGTGGCTCATTTTAGACATTCGTGTGGATTTAATTCGATTAAGCCTGCACGGCGGAAAAGTGTTGATTTGGAATAAATGTGAGCACCGCTCCGCTGACTTCTGGACAAATCATGCGATGAGCTAGAAGCACTTAAGTAAATTAACTGGCCACTTCCCACGATCCCGCCAAATTGTGTTGATTAGTCTGTGACAGCCTCTATCGACTGTAATGGCTCAGCTTATAATCTAATTAACGTGATTTTCGATTGCGATTAATCAGAAGGTGTTCTCGACAGCTTGAGTGGCTCGTTATCCGCATTTTCAATATTTCCCTGTCGCGCCTAATTGCGGTCGTCGATTCAATTAAACTCAGGTCTGATTGGTTTTCGGGTGTGGTTTTGAATCGACAACTTGTAAATAAGCGATGATTTTTTGGAACAGGGGTACATTTGTAATGTCCTTTTCTGTACATATACTTCGTAGATGTAGCAACATTTAGCCCTCAAATAATTTTAGGTTGAAGCTTTTCTCACTAATATTGTTATTGACAAATGGCTGTACTATATTATGTAAATAATATACAATCTATTTATGTTAATTTTGATGAAGTGAAATCAGAAACGAATCATCATTTCTTTCATCAAATGCTTCAATTTTGACTCATAAAAAGAAGAAATAACAATACAAATTGTACACGAATTAAATTGAGATAATTTGGATAACCACTGATTTATTTACAGCTTTATTTTACTAACAATTTTTAGTACATTTCGAAACACTAAACAAAACTTATACGAAACATTAAACAAAACTTTAAACATTAGGAAATATGTATGTTCCAATTAATTGTTGTATTTTGATGACTACTTTGTATTTTAAAAACAATCTGAAAACAAGAAATATATTATTATAAATTCGTTTAATATGGGTGTTCCAAATAAATTTAAATACAATAAATTTATTTAGTGAAAAATCCTTGAATTTAAAAGCATTCATTCAAACAATAAAATACGTTTTTGTGCTTCGGCTGTAACGTTGTAGTGATTGATAATATAAATCCATTATTAACTAAAAACCTAAACTGAGTTGAGCAGTTTATTCTGAAATTATATTCATGAATTTTCATTCAATAAAGGAGTGAACATGTAATTTTGAAGCGGATATTGAAAATTAACAGTCAAGGATAATGTTAAAAATGAATTCAAATTTATGCATTTCATTTCGCTTAATGTATACAAAAAAAAATTAATCAAACATACTTTAGAATAATAAACGTAAAATTATCTTCAATAAATTCATATTTACATTTGAACACATATTGGGCAAACAATAATTCTATAGCTCTCCCCAATTAAGCAAATACACCTTAGCTGAATTATGGATGCATGGGCTAGTTACGAAACGATAATACCATTCAATATATGCATTTTAAGTTATATCCAAATGCTTTTGCCTATTCATGCGAATGAATTTAATGAAACAATATTGCGCATTCTAAATGCCACGGGCATTTATTCAAATTCGGCTTAATCGTGACCTAAATTTTAGATTTTATGCAATCTTTACATCCTTACATTATAATTGCATATTTTTAAAATAGCTTTAACGTATATTAATTGAAAATGAATTTGTAAGCATAGTAAATGTTCAGCATATTTCCAAAGCTATGTACGAAAATGCAAGGAGCAAAGTAATAAATCAATTTTGGTTAGCTCAGCACAATGACGTGAACTTTAATATAATGCAAAAGTACTTACTATTGGATGGAGTCCAACCAGTGATTACATTGTTATTAAAATTTTCTTCCTCGAAGAATACGTGCAAAGGTTCATAAAACTCTAAAAGAGCGGCTGCACTTAACTTTCCAACGCCGACTAGAGGCTTCATAATATCCCGCCAGCTTTCCTTTGATCCTTTCGACATAATATCACTGAAAAATATCCCAAAATTCATAAAAGTTCATTTTCTTGCAAAAAATAACTATTCAAACCTTAAAAAGCTGCCGACCTCTCTTTTTTGGAAGAAATCGCAGTTCTGGAGCGGCTTGTAGGCATTTCCTCTTACAAATTCGCCGCTTTTCTCGCACATCGCCCCGTAGAACTGGTAGCCAAGGAATTCCGAGATGATTTTCCTGGAGGAAGACGAAAAGGTAAAATTTGCCGCACAATAAATTAAATTGAGAGAAGAATACCGCGTGTGCCCGTTTTCTGCGACAATCCCCTCGTAAAATTTATGCGAGAAATCAAAGTCGTCGTTTGTCCTGCGAACAGGTGGCCCTACTCCCACGTAATGCTCCATTAATTTCCAATATTCACAATTGTATTCATGCGGCCGGATCTTGCCATCAATCATCTCGACCCATAACTTTTCATGAACGAAAAATTCGGGGATTGTGAGGAGCGTATGAATCGCCTATGAAAGGAATAAATTTCGTGGAATGCATTAAATTCAGCGGTGGACGTGTGGTACCTGTCTGAAAAGGCGATTCAGGCTGGTTTCGTCCTCGTAGTCGTAGTTGTCGAGGAGTCCCAGCTTTTTTATGTGCTTCGGCGAGGATGCAGACAAAATCGCAGCCTCCCCGATTGCACTGGCGAACCCTGGGCAGGGCTCCTCGTTGAGCCCCAGCTGCAGCTTATTTCGCTGCACCGCGTACAGGACCCGCCCCACGTCGCCGTGTGTTTGCAGCAATTTCTTAAAGTGCGATTTTGGGCAGAAGTCCAGGTAAACATCCGCTAACTCGAAAATATCCGACTTGCAGTCTGGCCCGCCCTTTTCCTTTTCCTTTACGTTGTTTTGCCAAAATTCTCTAAAATAAAATTTTATGATAGGTATAAATATTTATTTATAGCTGCAGCTTGCTTAAATAATTCAGATGTGAGAATATGCATTTTAAAATACAAAACTCGATTAATTAATTCAAAGCTAATACGAACAGCCGATAACACAATTTTTAAAATTTATTTCAAATCAAAATTTGTAATAAGTAGATGTATTGTAATTAAATTAATAGAAAACCAATACATCTTTGTATATTTTAGTACTTCTTTTAATGTTTGACCAAGAAAAAATTATATAAACATACATACTCTGTAAGATTAGTAATTCCCAAAGATCCAAAAAATTCAGCGCTCTTTTTGACTATTTTTAGAGGTGTGTATCCTAATGAGTCTAATTCGGCTTGTAGATTCGGAAGCTTATTTTCAGGGAATGGATTTTGAAAAATGCTTTCTTTTTTCCAAGACTGAAGCTCAGCTTTTTCAATCAAATGATGGGGAATCAGTCCTCTTGGAGGAACTACTGAGTTTCCGTACTTTTTATTTAATTCATGCCTTAAAAATCCGTGGAAATGTAAGTAAAATGGTCGCAGAGAGGTCATAACTTCCTCCAGTTCGGAAAGGAAGTCAGAACTGTCGTAGCCGTAGTAACATAAATCTGATGGTTTTGTTATTCCTAAATTTCGATTTAAATATGTTGAAGAAGAAATTTTAATGATTTATAAACTTACTCACCATAATTCGTTGAATTTTTGTAATAATCAATCAAATAAAGTAAAGAAGTTTTAACTTCTGTTACTGTTTTATTTCGCCATTCCACCCAGTAAAAGACGAGTTCATCTAAATCCTGGCTTTCGGCGAAAACACTTTTAATATTTGGAACGTAGGCCATTGAACACTTTTGGGGGTTGTTGTAGCTGCAAGATATCTTAGCTTTCGGAACCCCTTTTAAGTTTTTAATAGCATCTTCAAAATCCGCGTAGATTGGCGGATAGTACGATCCTTTTAATAATCGCTTAATTTGTTGTTTTAATTCCACATCTTGAATAGCATCTAAGTTGATTTTCTTTAATGTTGGGTAAAACTGGTAAAAGTTTTTTCTAATAATTAACTCAGGACTTAAATCGTTTATGTTTCTATTGCGAATTTGAGAAGCAGAATTCCTAACAAAATCTTGCATTTCTTGAATAAGTGCTTTAGCGTTGGTTTCCTCATCTGAGCAGTTCGTTATTTGAAGTTGTAAAGTTAACTAGAAGTATTATTTATTAATAAAAGTTGTGTTACGTTGTAAAAATTGCTTACCAAAACAAATATTGAAAGTACAGCTAATGTTTTCATTATTTTAGTTAAACGAACCTGTGTGAATAAGAATTGTTAATCACATTTTATTTCCATAAAATCATATTACATTGCATATCTTTTATATTTTTTAGAAACAGTTCATAACTAACTATATGCATATGTATGTACATACATGGAAATACGTTTAACTTGTGTTAACCTGTGTGTAAAGGTCAATAATAGTGTTTAATATACTTTTTTATTTATTGTCACAGCTTAAATAAAACTACTTTAAAGTATTTGTAAATGCGATATTTTTAACGTAAGGAATTTCCTTCAATCTGATAACTTATAAATAACAAAACGCAACTATTTATGAAATTTTACTTACGTTTATATATAAAATCTATTAATCAAGCACATGAATTATATAATAATCGTTGAGAAACTTTGCTAACATTTCACTGAGAAGGTATTAATTATGCACGGTTTTAAAGATTTATGTTCTGCACAAATTTTATGCTGACCTCAAAGTTAAACGAACCACTTGGAGCGTGTGGTTAAGATTAAAACTTCGACCGAAGTTTAAACTACGCCTTATCATTTTAAAATTTGGTTTTTCAGCACATAAACATAATTTTGAGGTAGCCTTGATTTAGGAGGAAAAAGCCTTATCACTTTTGACCTTCTTGTATGTATATACATATGTATGTGAAGAATATATTCGGAAAATAATATGATTTGCCTTATGCTCATTTGCCGGTTGTCAATCATAATTTTAACAAGAATTTTAAGGAAAATTATTATTCTATTACAAAGAACTGAAGAAGAGAAATATTTAAAACTAAAGATAATAATATAATAATGAACCAAACTGATCAATGCTTTAAACATTCAAATTTTCTTATCAGAGAAATACTATTTGCGAACAAAAGAACATTCCTACGATGAAATATGTGACGGTTTGCGGACTGAAAGCAGGCTTGAGTGATGTCCTTTTCGAGATAATGGGGATAAACAAGGAAGCAATTTATCATATAACTTATGTCAGGTAATGTTAAAGACCACTGGATATAATGATACGAATATTATGACGAGAGCTACTGCCTAAATCACTCTGCCATGAAAGATTTAGTGTGCATGATTTAATTTAACAAGACGATTTAACAGAATTAACTGAAGGATTGGTACAAAATGGTTTGGACTTTTGAACCAACGTGATTTATATTTCTTGACAAGGTACATGTACAGGTGCAAATCGCATATGAACCGAAAAATGGATTCCAATTGAAAATGCTTCCCTGAGTTGGTTACATTATTAAGATAAATGGTGCAACAAATTTGTCGGAATTATTGAGAAGTGCTACTTATTAGCTAATATAATTTTGACGAATACGAGAAATTCTTGTAACATTGTTAAAAGTAATGTGCACTACAATGGATCATCAAAAAACTTTTCAGATGCCTTTCAAAAGATGGAATTGAAGTGCAAACTAATTTATAAAACTACTACTTTCTTGACACAAATGCACTTCATTGCTTACTTAATAATTCCAAAAAATTATAGGAAAACATGAAAATTCAATTTCTATTTGTTATAATATACCTACACAACTTCCTCTAATAGACTTAAGTTTGTTGTAATTATTCAGCATTTAAATTCTAGAAAACTTGACGATTCATGCTGTAAAGTTCTGAAAAGGTCTCTGGACCTTACTCTTAAACCTATAATAAAAAATTTAGAAATTCGTGGAAACATTGCCCCAATAAAATGTTTATTTTTTTCCTTTACATTTATTAGGAATCTTAGTGAACATTATTTAGATTATACTCTCCGTCCAAGTTTGAGCCTTTCAATACTATAGAAAGCATTTAAAAACCTGAAATTATAATAGAATAAAGATATTTGTATAAGCTCAATGAGAAAATAAAGTTTTTCAATACTTACGGTGTGTCGACTGACCCCATCCAACTTCAAGATTATTGAGATTGTTCTGAGATTCCAACCAGTTCCTCAGAGGCTCGTAGAATTCAAGAAGTGCTGCCGCATTAATGTCAGCCTCATCCTCAACAATTTCTCCCAAAACGTCTTTCCATGGCCTTGTTGAACCAAGTGACATCATGCGTCTTTAGTGAACAAAAATATATAAAATATAGATAGTACAATTTGGCAGATTACTTTTCTTTTTCTATCGCTAATTTAAGAATTTGGAAAGCTCGTAATTTTAACCTTCCTCTTTTAAGCTCAAAATTAGAATTAATAATTGTAACTTACTTAAGTGCATCACCAGCTTGACGACTGCCGTATAAATCGCAATTCTGTAGAGGTTGATTTGGACTACCTCGAACATATCCACCACTAATTTTGCATAGTGATCGATACAGTTGATATCCAAGAATTTCGTTAACAAATTTGCGGGTGTGATGATTTTCATCCAAATTTTCATAAAATTTGTATGGGAAATCAATATCCTCAGGTCTCCTATCTGATGGTGGTTCAATACCTGCGTATTCCACCATTAATTCCCAATATCTTCTATTTATATTTTCTAATTGAACTCTTCCAGACACTAATTCTGCCATAACTTTTGTGTAAACAAAATGCAAGGGAATGTTGAACATTGTGTGAATACCCTAGAAATTTCGGGTTGAAATAATAAAATAGAAAAATGTTTATAGTCTAATTACCAGACGGAATAGCCGGTTCATACTAAGTTGCTCATCGTAGCGATAGTTTCTCAATAGGCCAATCCTTTGAATGTGCTTAGGCGTAGACGCCGAAAGGATAACTGCCTCGCCGACGGCATATTCGAATTCGTAGGAATCGAAGTAGACAATTGGCAGGTGTCTCTTTTGATTTGCATAGTGGAGTCGAGCCATGTCACCGTGGAGTTGAAGGAATTTCTTAAAGTTTGATTTTGGACAATATTTAAGCCCAACACTCGGTGTCGAGTCGAAAACTTCAGATTTGCATTCGCCACCAACTTCTTCCCTACTTTTAGGTTTGATATATTTGTTCCAGAACTCCCTAAGGAAAAATAAATAAATAAACCCTTCGATAGATAACATTTAAATAATTACACTGGCAAATTTTCGAATCCTAACGATCTAAAGAACTCATCGGTGACATCAACAATTCTTCTTGAAGTCATACCATGTTGCTCTAGTTGTTCCTTGAGATTTGGAAGCTTCTTTTCTGGGTACGGATGTTCAAGTAAGCTGTTCTTTTTCCAGGCTTGAATTAGGACTTGTTCTATTAAATGAGCCGGAATTGGTCCATTTGGAGGAACTACAAGTTCCCCGTATTTCTTGTTCAATACATTGCGTACGTAGGCATGGAATTGATTGTAGAAAGGCCTAATTTGTTTCATAACATCTTCCATTTCTTCTAAAAAGTTCGGATCTTCGTACGTTGAAAACCACAAGTCCAATGGTGATTTTTCTTAAAAAATATATATTTATCTGGAAATATTCTATTGTTTATTTTAAATAACTTACCATTTAACGTAGAAGCATTTCTGAAGTACTGTAAGAATGCTCCCAAATTGTCTCTAGCATTAGATCCTATCTTCTTTCTCCATTCTTCCCAGTAATACTTGAGTTCATGTGCATCATGACTCTGGTAAAGTATGCGACGAACATCTGGGACATATGCATATTCGCAATAATCCTTATTATGGTACGAGCAAAGATCTTCCTCACGAGCCATATCTTCTAAATTACTCACAACAGCAACGAAATTCCAGAAATTAGTGGATCCCAAAGCGAAACTTTCTGCAAATCCTAAGTGATCTAGTTGTCGCCGTAAGTCTGGATCATGAATGTTTTGACGTGGGAAACTTCTAATCAATTTCGATTGTCGATCTATTGCGGTGACGAGATTATGGAAGCTCTCAATTGAAGATCGTCCTTCTAAGAATCCATTGTCCGTTCCGAAAGTTTCATCCTTGATTGCATTCCAAAGGACAAAGTATGAGTCACTAGTTTCGCGTAGTAAGTGTCTTGCTTCATCTTCACTTGCATACCGAATCCTGCCTTGTAATGCAACAGCACCACATTCTTGGTTTACCTATAAATGTCGTTTTAGCAACTCTTTTCAAAAAGTGAACTAACTAAATATACCAGCAGTAATACAAGTCCAGCAGTCCAAACTGCGACTGGGCCCATTTTGGCTTCGTTAACTAAAAGGCATAAATTAAAAATGCTTAATACTTATAACAGCTTTACAAAGACCAACTTTTTAAAATAAAAATTTAATTAACATGCTTACAAAGATTCTTTAAAAATCGAACGTTATTCGCCGAATTAGCGCTACAAGTTGAAAAATAACGATCATCATTCAACGACCGTACTTATATTTTATAAAGAAATTGCGCTTACTTTTGTAATGAAATTTTATTTTGCAAATTACCATTTTTTAAATTATTATTACACTGCAAGAAAATATGTATTTTGCGTAAGGTCATTTAGAGGGCAAAACTAAAATTTGTTCTTGCATAAGTATTTCTAACAAAAATCTAATATCAAATAAAACAAAAGATAACCGGCTTCTTTATCTTTAACATGATAACTTTCACTCTATTTCAAAAGTAATTTTTCATTTGAAACCACAAAAATTGGATACATGTAAACCACAAAATATTGTATAGGATTTAAAATCTTTTTTTCTAAAACTACTTATGCAAATTTGAGATACTTTTGAATACACTGCAGAAAATATTAAAATGAATGCTTTGTTATTAATATATTTTAAAATATAAAACGGATATCACATATATTATTTTACTGATGATTACAAATAAAAATAAATTTAAAATTGTTATAATAACTCACTTTAAACTCTTATAATAAGTTTATACTACTCAAATTACTAGAAGAAATGTACAAATATTCACAATTTTATTAGCACCAATTTCCGTTGCCTTCGGCACTTAACTGGTAACTATCTTGGTTGAAGTAGCACATTTATAGGAATATTTAATTTTTGCAATTTATATTAAACATGGAATTAATTTGATAATAATAATCATTTTTCGGTACTCCAAATACATTTAAAATAGGCTATGCTCAAAGAATTAAGATCAACGAAGTGATTGACCCACAACCTTGGACAACGATAGGCACGGCACATAATCAAAAATGAAATTTGCATTACACATTTGCTCTTCCAGTTGTCCTCTGTAATCAGTGTTTACCTACCCAAATCTACTGTGCATATCTAAAAACTTGGGGAATATAATTAAAAAAACTATGAATTAGACATACATAATTAGAACTTCTGAAAATGTATATTAAGTGTTGCAGTTAAATTAAATAAAGTTATATGTAACATATGTACGTGCAGAAGAACGGAGAAATGCGTTTTTATTTTTCTTCTTCTATATTTACTTTACGATTCATAAAAGAAATATTTTTGTTCTTTATGAAGCAGAATAGAATATAATATAATACTTCAGAAAATTTAAACAATTTTCAGAAATTCCAGGAGTTGTAATAGTAAAGCCGCATTTTATAGCATAATTATTATTATCTTATTAAATCCTAACTTACGTTCAAAACCACGTATTAATATATGATAAAAATAGGTTAATATTTCAACAACTACTATTATTATACCCTTTTAAAATTAAATGTAAAATCGACCTTTTCAGACATAATATTGTTGAGACAAAAATCAAAATTTGGAGATCTTTTGAAGGTAACGTGAAGTTTTATTTAGAATCGCAGATATATATAATTTTTAAGATCTTGCAGCCCATATCTTTTAAAAAGCAATTTTTAAAAATGGTTACTTTCTTGAAGAAATGAATGAATTTTGTTGAGAGCCCAGCTCATCATACTTAATTAGGAAAATTATTCCTATATTATTGTTTGGATAACACATTAATTTTTTTATGTCACCTTTCCGAACAACTTTAAAATCGTAATCAGATAAAAAGGATCTTGTGTATAAAATAATATTATCTATTATAAGAAAAAAAAAATATTTTAATGTGTTTGTATAGGCAGAGAGTTATGTTGATGACCTGTAGCTGAACTCGAATGCCCAGGCGATAACGACGTTTCTTACTCGGGTTATCTTCACTTTCGTAACGACTGGTTAGAGTGTGTAGTCAAACGGGAATGCTATAACATCATGTGATTAGAAAAATATTTAATTTCTTACAAAGAGACTCTGATTCCATTTTGTTAAACGTTTTCACTAGTACTTTTACCCACATCTCTACAATAAGTTTGTGACAAAAATTAAAGCATATTTATTTCAAGACAAACGTGAAGATTTTCATAAATAAAAGATAGGTACTCATTTTTGTTATGTTGTATCTTAAATGAATGTTTTGATATTATATCGATCAATATTTTATCAACCAACTGCTAATAAAATTTTTATGTAAAATTATTTCAGCCTATTTAGAGCACTTAGCTACATAACGAAGAATTTCGAACATGGTGGCTTTTTTCAGAATGAAGCAACAAAACATATTCTTTATTGTTTTATTCCACAATTTGGCAAATTTATGTAATAAGAAAGTATTTAAAAAGTGTTAGAACATTTTTATATTACAGCTTCTACGAACACTTTGTGCTCCAAATTACTCAGAAAACTAAGAAGACATGGCAAGGAATTATGTTGATGACATTATGCCGAATATTGAAAAAAATTTCATATGGACGAAAGAATCCTTCACCACAGATCTCGGAAAACTATCTTTTATTGATTTATTAGGGCTTGACTACCAATATTTCGAGACATTCAATTTTCTCAGGAATGTAACATTAGTACTTCAACAATACGACTACGAAAATTTTAAAGATAAATTACTTAAGGCAAAGATTAAGTCCTTAATATTAAAAGATCACAACATTTTACCCGAGAATGAAAAAAATGAGATGGATGATTTGATAAGTGAATTAGTGCGGGTAAAAGAAGATGTAAGGATGTGTTATGCTTGTAAAATAGAGCTGTGCGATCTAACATTTGATTATCTCAATGAATATTTATTTTTAATGCTTGAAGATGATCAGATATGTTATTGGAGTGAGTGGCGTAAAAAGGCAGGCACAATTAGAAAAGGCAAACTTAGAAGATATCTGGAACTATTCAGAAAAGCATCGAAATTAAATGGTAATATTTCTTGAAAAGAAATTTGTTTTTGAATGTTAAAGAATCTAAATAATTTTATACTCAATTTCTTATTAGATATATGCAAGCTTCCTTATTGAAACTTCCATTTTAGGTTTTTACTAAACACATTTCTAATTTGGTTTAAAGAAGTTTTGACAAAAAAGATATGTATTTTTATTTATTTACTTCCTGATTACTTGATTGATGGTTTAAGTCATGCAGTCAAAGCTTATGGACATGTTCCACCAGAATTTTATCCTTTTCCAAATGCCCCAATGAAGTTATACGTTGATCGCATCAAATCTCTTAATTATACAAAGTACAAAATGTTGAAACAAACGTTCAGTTTTTATAAGTCTATGGAGATGTCTACAGGGTAAGGAAGTCACTGGCTTTAGTGCTTCAACTTCTAGTAAATATACTTTTGTATTAAATGAAGAAGATGGTTGTGAAACCAGCGTAATAAATTTGTTTAGTTCACTATTGGTTCGAATGTGCAATCGTCTTACACTTACCAATTTCGTAATATTTCATTCCGAATTTATCGAATTGCAACTAAGTGAGAGTTTGTCACATTTAGAACTAATTTTACGTGCACGTTTGTGGGATGGATATAGAATAATTCTCAAGGACACCATAAAACTATCGATTTTAAGTACATTTTATCTTCGAAAGGTTGGTGTGGAAAACTCTACAGAAGTTTCATTCCAAAGCAAGATTAACCGCCTTTACAGAGAAGTATTTACGCACTTACATATGTTATTATGCACCAATAATATTTCATTTTTATTTAAGTCATTAAAATTGATTCCTCTCTTGAATGCATTCATTGAAGGTAAAGTTTTTGTAGACCTATTGGACGAAAAAATTAATTTCGACGTCGCAAACTGTGAATTATGGAATTTGAAGGCAGAGTATCTAGGAACACAGCCTCCGTTAATAAGGACCAATGATGATTTCGATTTTTTAGCAACTAAATTCGATCATTCGAATTGTAAAAGTTTGGAAGGACTGTTGTATCGTATAAATTATGATGACTGGGTGTAAGAGCTAAAATAATATACATACATACATACATACCTCTATAATATGTATAAATATATACGAAAGCAAAATGTATTTTCAGAATTGTTTTATCAAAAATATTTGCTTTCCAACTTTATGAAGGACTTTGCAATAAAACTAGAGGGAATTTCACCGATCTCAACGAATGTGACTTTTCTGGTAGTAAAGAAGTTGGCCTTGCACTGAAGTAAAGAATTTTATGAGAGTCCGATATTCGCAAAGTTATCTGGTTATTTTAGGGATGCAATGCAATGGGGCAATGTAAAGCCGTGGCCCGAACACTTCAAAGAAATTCTTGGAAACACAGATATAAGCGCCATACCTATTTTAAATTATTTCAAACCACTTCAGAATTGGCTTGAAGATTTCAATAACCAAACTAATATATTTGTGGGGTGGAAGAAGGTAGATAGTGAGTACATGCTATATTTATACATATGTATAATATTTAATTTGTATTAACATATTTTTCCACAGGATGTGCCTAACTGACGTATAATGCAGATGTACGAAATAGAGATGTATTGTAAAACTAGCGTATAGAACTTTTTTTTTATATATATCTCCAACATAATAGAATTTTCATTAATTTCTTGTCTGTAGAGAATTTAAAGCAAACTATTATTAGGATTTAAATGAAATACAGATCGCTAAACTGTTTAAAATCCAACTAGTGATCTGTCAACGGAAAGTAAATAACTTATGAAATTTAATTATACTGAAACTAATTACATTGAAACAATTAATGGTTAAACAAGAAAAACTGCTTTTTCACTTTTTCGTTTATTTAAATCTATTCTACTTCTGAAAATTAATGCAAAATATTCTGGACTTTGTAACTAATTCACGGGTGTCATATTAGTTTATATGTTTTACTTCTTCTTCGTACACTCTGCAAAGAAAAAACATCAGAAAACCTTTTTAGTGCTATGCAAATGCAAAGCTCTTACTCTGTGTAGAATTCCAACCAACATCAACATTGTTTTTCTTATTTTCATTTTGTAACCACTCTCGAAGCGGCTCGAAATATTTCAGAAGTGAAGTAACGTCCAACTTATTATCATCGGTAATGAGGGTGATCAACTCGAGCCATTTTTTTGAGGAGCCAAGTTTAATTAAATCCCTACAAAAGTATCATTAGTAATATTTAAAAAATCATTCTTGGTTTAAAATATTTAAGATATTCACAGCAGAGCCTTGCCAGCTTCTTCGCTTCCAGAGAAATCACAATTATAAAGAGCCTTTTCCGCAGAGCCTTCTTCGTACTTTCCAGCTTTTTTGCACAAACCTTCGTAGAATTTAAAGGAAACTATTTTGGCGAGTACTTGACTAAAAATTAGATTCTTTAATTATTTTGATTTTTGTAGTAGATGGAAATTTTACTCGACAGTGGTAGGCACAAAACCGTCTGTCAGCATGGAAATTGCATCGAATTCCTTATCTTTTCGTGGAATTGGAGGTTGAACTCCGGCGTAGTCTTCCTGAATTTTCCAAAAATCGCAATTGGAAAGTCTGACGGGCACTGGGGAATCCAATGCCTGTAAATAGTACTTGCTGATGGCAAATTCCCTGTGTAATTCCAACAAAGTACGTAATGCCTGAAATTAAGGAAATATTTTTATGCTAGGCTTACATTTATATTTAAAATAAGAAATTATGATAATGGATCCTAAGAAAAGTTGCAATTTGCAGCAGAATCAGTAATAAAATAACACCATTATAATTTTATAAAGATAATAAAGAAAACCCTTTACTTTTTAACGAGCTTCAGAAAAATTACGTTGTAAATTCAACTATCTTTTTTATAGAAAAATACTCCATTAAATTCCGGTATGAAAACAAACCTAAAGAATTAAGTTTCTCGGTTTCAGACATTTTGGATGTACATAGGTAGCAAACTCTATATAAATCCAAGGGAACTTAACTTACACGAATTTTCATAGCTAATTGGTTTAAGTTCTTGGTAGGTCTATTATATTTTCGCTTTATATATGTGCATTAGAAATATATTCAATACTGGGAAAGTTAAAAGTTCAACACTTTCTAAAAATATCTTGGTTTTTACTGTATACTTACTATTGAAAAATATGTTTAAAACTCGAATTTTTGTCCAGCTGAATGCATGGCATTTTTTTATAATACCTACCATCAAATACAAATAATTAATTCGTTTTTCGCGATTTGGATCTGCAGTTGGCAAAATTCCGATTTTATGGAGATAGGCTGGCGAAGATACTGCCAATTGAACAGAATCTGATAATCCTTGATAAATTCCTTCGGTTTGTGTAACTCTGTAAGGAAGAGGTAGAGATTTCGTCTGTACATCGCGAAGAACTTTAAACATTTCACTGTGCACTGCCAAAAGATTTTTGAAGGAGATCTCCTTACAGTAGAAGAATCCTGTGCCAACTTTGGTGAACAAGGAAATAGCTCGAGGTGAGCATCCCTCGTCCTCCTTCATAGTAATATAATCCTTCCAGTCTTCACTGCAATTATTTAGTTACAACCGATTCTGTTCCACAAAATAACTTTGATTATATTTGTATACTTGAGCGATGTTGGAATCTTCATCGAAGTGAAGAACTGATCTGCCTGTTCAAAGAATTTAGTCGGGGTGTAGTTCTGTGATCTCATTACTGCCCCTAAGTCAGACAGTGGACTCTCAGGATATGGATAAGTTATTTCCGGATTTTCTAAGTTAATTTCCAAAATAAATTTCTCGAGTATATGTTCTGGAATAGGTTGTGATTCGGGAACTTGCTCAGCTCCGAATTTAGAGCGCAGAAGATAACGAACATGAGCATGTAATTCTTGATAAAATGGCTTTAGCTGCTCAATCGCTTCAGTCAGTTTTTCAAAAACTTGTTCATCTTCAAAGTCATCAAGAAACATTTGAGACGGATTTGCGAAATCTGTAAGACAAAAACATTTAATTTATTATTTCGCATATTGTATTTTGTGAAAATATACTGTTTGCTTTTGCTGCCCGACGATAAAGGCCGATGTAGCTTTTAAAATTATCAATGGATTCTTTGCCGGCTTTAGATCGCCACTCACTCCAATAGTAAGTAAGTTCGTCAAGGTCTTGAGTTTTCAATATTTTTCTGAGCATCAAAGAATGATCAATTTCACACTGTTCGGGGTCCTTGTACGAGCAAATATTAAACTCAGTCGCAAGAGCCTCAGCTCCGTCCATTAAATCTTCAATTTTTTCCCGAGAGGCCTGCCGCAAAATGTAGTAATCATTCGACGTTATAACTTCTATTTGTCGTTTGAGATCCTGGTCAGTGAAGTTCCAATATTTATACTTTTTAAATTCTTCTGTAACTTTCCGTAGATAGTCACCAATTTCTTTTGTTTGAAATTTCGCATCGATTTGGTCGATGAAGGATGCTTTTTGAATATCCTTAAAATGAAGATCCAGTGCCCATTGCAAATGGGTTTCTAAAGACGGCATAATTTCTCTCAAATACTGAGCTGCCAAAATTTGGTTTGTTTCAATATCGATCTCCTCAGATTCCGAGGAGCTGCTATCGCTGTCATCGCATTGTATTACGGCAACCTATTTGTATTAACCTTTTTTTAATCAACCAGATCATTAGAAGATAATTATCTTTACCCCCGCAAATAAAAATAAGAAGACGCACGCTGTAACGACTTTCATATTTTTCAACTCTGAAAGTAATGGATTGTTATGTAAACGAAAATACTTTATTTGTTTAGAAATATGTTTAGACTTATTATTCTAAATATTGGTGCTAAGTTTTATTTCCAGTCTCAATATTCTTAAAGCTTCAATTTGTCACAGTCGATTACAACAAAAGAAAGAGGTTTTTGAGAAAGCTAATTTTAAAGAAATTTTATTGTGGTACTCCATAAATGGGAATACATCGTACAATTATTTTCGAATGCAAATTTTTCATTAGAATTATTGGTATTTTATGTTTCTTAGCTAATAGTTTTATCAGATTTAAAAATTGTCATGAAAACATGTTGACAGGAACAATATTTTATTAAACGGCATGCTAAAAAACAGAGAACACAGAAAACACAACTGAATTCTAGCAGAAACAATAAAGTTCACAACTATTTAAATATTTATGATTATTTAGTAACAAACGAACACAAATTTTCAATATTGGCACAGTACCTTTCAACTTTTTAATTAACAAATATAAAACTTATTCGCACTACTGTTTCTAGACCATTTATAGTTTTGCGAACTTTTCACTTCAATTTGCAGTTCTCAACTAATATGCATGGCTCAAAAAAATTAATTTTACATATATATATTTTCTTTCATTACTCAAGACGATTTTACGTTCTAATCTTCAAAAACTTACTGATAACCTTTGGCGACATAAACTTAATTGGTACAAATTGCATTCACATAAATTTCCTTGTAGATCTGGTTATAAAGGTCATGGAATTGTCAGTTGATTATAATCTTTGACGAGCTTAAAAATTAAATAATATTTGTTTACTCATAACCACATAAATATATGTAAATGTATTATAAAATAAAGTTAACCTATTATTGAAATAAATAAAACCAAATGAATTGATCTTCTTGAAATATTAACTAATAAATAGATGTAAGTTTCCTCAGAAGATTATATATAAGTATATCTAAATATATATGTATATAAAATTTTTAAATTTCTCTGGCTTAATTTGGTTAGTCATACAAGTAGATAACGAAACACTTGCGAACAAAAATTTCACAACAACAGCCAGATCTCGACAATATTTGTATGTTTCTCTCAAATTTATACTAATCATTTCATGACACTTGAACGAAATCATTTTAGATATTGAAAACAAATATCAGACATAATAAATTTTTAGAACTTGAAAATAAAAATATATTTTGCATATTTTTACATTCCCGTAAAGTTGTTGAACAAAAATATAAAATTTTTAATAATTCTAAACATTTTACAAAACTACAAAATACTATTTGATATATGTATATATAAAATCGTTACTTTAATACTCCATTAGAAAGCTAACTTTATCTTTAAATTATACAACATGAATTAACAATGAAACTTATGATATTATGTGTGCATAAGAATAAAAGTTTATTAATTTACTCGATAAATGATAAATCCGGAAGTTTTAATCCCTTACACAGATTTTCAAGATAAGATAGGTTTATGACAATAAAGCTTAAAACAAAATAATCTTTGAATTGATTTGTTAATGACTAACTCTACTGCTAATTGTAAAATTATTTATTTGTCATTTTCTTAATTTTTAGAGTATTATTATGTATTATATAACATATATATATATATATACACATGCCGAAATTCAGATAGGGCTTGGGTTTTCTGAGTCATTTGATATCATCATCAATTTCTATATTTTCGAACAGTTGAATGTGAAGTTATTTTAATGTACAGTAAATCAAACAGACTTTACACCTTTGCAGGTAACTTGAGAAGAATTCAAATATATATATATCTACTATATAGTATATAGTACATATATTTTTGATTTACTATTCTATTTTTACCGAGGGTGCAGATCTCTTAACCTTAATGTACTATACCAGAAAATACATTGCTAGTCCCCGCAATTTTCCGTCATTAAATATCATAATTACTATTGGGTAACAAACAAACAGCAAACAAAAGATAAGAAGATTAGCATACTAATAGCAGTATTTTCTACCTCCACTAGCTGGTATCATGGTATATAAACCCAAAGTGTCTGAATGAATTTTATTCACATCTGGAGAAATGGAAGTGCTCACAGCTTTAGTTCTGCTTGCATCTTTAGTTGGAGGTTCCTTTGGGAGCCTAACTCCAAGGATGGAAGGAGGAGTTCCCGTGGATACTCTGAGCAAATTCGCCCACCATGTGACGATCCACACGCAAACTACATCTGGAGAATCGCGATATTGCAGCGGTTCTATACTCTCAGAACAATGGATTTTGACGTCGATTGGTTGCACCTCCGGAGGATCAGAATTTAAGTTGGACTTTAATAGGATGTACTTGAACCATAGCCAAGGATCATATTCAATAATAGTCGACAGTTCGTCATTGATCGTTTACCCAACTGAGTACGATGATTTGGCTCTACTGAAACTTCCGATGAAGCTTTTGTTTAACAGATGGGTGCAACCAATTGACCTCTACGAAGGCGGTGGAAATTACGGAAACAATTTTGCTGTGATGCCTGGATTTTCCGACAAAACCGAATCCGACAAATTAACTTATGGTATGTTCAAAATTATTCCCAAGGAGTCGTGCCAGAATACCTACGGCCCAGTTTTCGATAAATACCTGCAGCTTTGCACACTTGGTTGGAATAACAATCGAAACACTCCCTGCAAAGGTAACGAAGGTGGTGGATTAATTGTTGGATGGCCCCAAAAACCCCAACTTATTGGAGTATTTTCAAACCCCTTCACCTGTGATGGCAAAAGCCCTGCAATTTACATGGAAGTTACCAAATATATTCCTTGGATAAACAGCATAATTTATAATTCAAACTAAATTAATGTCTATCTTTTGAGGTTGAGCAATATTCTAAGTTTTGTTCGAATTGTAAACATTTTAAAGGAATAAATAAAAATATCAGCAGTACTTATTATTTTTATTAAATACATATAACAATAACATAAAATGATATGGAAATCAAATTACGTAAATATATAATTTTTTGCTATAATAAATAATGCAGGATTCATTGTCTATACGTATAGTAGCATATAAAACATGATGATTTCCTTGGTTAGTAAATACATTTTTAACTCCTCATATGTTTTAACCAAAACTCTGAAAAGAGTGCAGTAAATCGTTGTCAATAAATTTTAGTAAGTACGGAGATTAGTTTAGCAGGTTTCCTTGCATTGGTGCAAGTATTTTAAAGACAATTTCGGTAGTAACTGGAAATTTTGCGTTTGCAATTTTCGACTGGTTTAACTAAAACCAATTTGTAACTAAATTTTGGGAGAACCATAAATATAGTTCGATGAACTACATATATGTTACAGATGCCAGAACTATAAAACTATATTCTCTTATTCATCTTGGGGATTCCAGAAGTATAACTATAGAGTCTTTCAATATATTGCAAAAATTATTGATATGCCAATTTTATTAGCCCCAAATTCGTAACAGTCTCAGTACTTCCAGTATTTCTCTTGAACCATTAAGTTTATGAAACGCATTCCTACAACAATTTCAAATAATTTAAATGCTGCTTTTATTATAATAATTCTCATGTTACTATAATTAATTTTGTTCACACATAAATAACTGACCTCTGATCTGACCTTTAAGTTAAAATAAAATTATATTAAATTAAAATTTTGCCATGCTTTTCAGGTAGGTTTCGCATAAAATACTATAATGTATATTGTATATTATGGAAAAATAAAAATTCGTGATATGCATTAAACTTAAATGTATTATATGAATAAAACACAATCCATAAATATGGAAAATAAAAGATACTGCTATGTTTCTTGGACTGTATCAATATTTTTAATGAAATTCCTCTACTTTGAAATTTTCTACATGAAAGTCGTTCTAATAGTTTAGTTTCTAGAAATGAAGTCCGATACCCACATCCGTACAAATTTTTCCAATTTTTGCTTTGTGATATATAGATACACAAAATAAAAATTGCTTTTATGTTTACAAAAACTCTTGAAGTGGCTCAATAATAATCTAAAAATACTTTATATTTTGAAGAAAGATAAGATCTAGGGGAAGTACTACTTTAATTATCTGTGCCTTTTCTTTTACTATTACCTATTTGTCGTTAAGTTTTATCGAGCATTTCGCAGTATGGCTCTTAATCTTAATGTCATCAGAAAATGCATAGCTGTCGTTCGCGCAATTTCCTGTCATCTAGAAATTGTTTTTGGGTAACAAACAAGAGATAAGAAGATTGACATACTACTAGCAATATTTTCTACCTTCTACTAACTGATACTATGGTATATAAAGCCAAAGTGTCTGAATGAATTTTATTCACACCTGGAGAAATGGAAGTGCTCACAGCTTTAGTCCTGCTGGCCTCTTTAGTTGGAGGCTGCTTTGGAAAAATTACTCCAAGGATTGGAGGAGGAGTTCCGGTGGACACTCTAAGCAAGTTTGCCCATCATGTGACGATTCATACCATAAATGCATCTGAGGAGTCTCGGTTCTGCAGTGGATCCATCATAGCAGATCAGTGGATCCTGACATCGATTGGTTGCACCTCCGGAGGACAAGAGTTTAAGTTGGACTTCAACAGGATGTACTTGAACCATAGCCGGGGATCATATTCGGCAGTAATCGACAAATCATCGTTGATCGTTTATCCAACTGAGTACGATGATTTGGCTCTACTGAAACTTCCAATGAAACTTATGTTTAATCGATGGGTGCAACCAATTGACCTCTACGAAGGCGGTGGAAATTACGGAAACAATTTTGCTGTGATGCCTGGATTTTCCGACAAAACCGAATCCGACAAACTGGCTTATGGAATGTTCAAAATTATTCCCAAGGAGTCGTGCCAGAATACCTACGGCCCAGTTTTCGATAAATACCTGCAGCTTTGCACACTTGGTTGGAATAACAATCGAAACACTCCCTGCAAAGGTAACGAAGGCGGTGGATTAATTGTTGGATGGCCGAAAAAACCCCAACTTATTGGAGTATTTTCAAATCCTTTCAACTGTGATGGCAAAAGCCCTGCAATTTACATGGAAGTTACTAAATATATTCCCTGGATAAGAAGCATAGTTGGGAATGTCGGGACTACTGCAGCACCTAGCACCGTTAAGCCAACAACCCCAACAACCACCACTACATCAACAACTGCGGCCGCTTAAATTATGTTGCTAGCATTCTTATATGTATTTGAATTGGAAACTTTTATATATAGTTAAATAAATAAATTCAGCAAAATTTAATGTTTTGGCTTGATATCTTCATTTAACTTAAAGTTAATGGATTTATATTGGCGACTAAAGCAATTTAATTTCATAAATTTATTTTTGGAAACATAATTTTTAAACTCTCCCGAAAATGTCTTTGCATAATAGTAGCCTTCGTACTAGTAATTTTGGGTTACCCAGAAAGACGTAATATTTTTAACAATCACATTACATTTAAATCTCGTACACAAAACCAAAAGTCTTAACATTTACCAAACATAAAAAACATTTTCCAAATTTTTGTAATAGCAAAAGATGAGTACGGAAGTTTTTGCGTAACTAAAAGACCAAACATCTTGCAACTTAAATTCGCATCCTCTCCTATTTATTTATTAATGAGAATTGCGAATTTTTGTTAAATCCACTTAAATTTAGTCTCGTTTCTAAAATATACATACCTAGTAAATGTAAAAATAAAACTTTGATAGGAAGGTAAAATAATAAAATGTGTTTTTACTTATTAAACTGAAAATATAACTTGATTTTTAATTTCTCTTCCCAAAAAGTGCAAATATGCAGTTTTTGAAAATTTTATTATTAAATACACATTTTGGAGTTAAATAGTAACAATTAATAGTCTTTGCGTGAAAAAGTTAATCATCAAATGATTAATACCGTGCCATTGAATTTTTTTTTAACAAAATATGATAAGGGTTTAGTTAACTAATTTTATTTGGGTACAAGTATTCATTACTTGTAAGTTTCATAATCGAATTTATAGTATGTTAAGTATTGTAAGAATTATAACATTTTATGTAAAGGGCAACTTTGACGTTGGGCAGTATTAACATTCCCGAGTAAAGATTTTATCACATTAAACTACATAGAAAGTGAATTTCTCTTCACCTCTTTATTTAAGGTATTTTATAATTAATTAACGCTTAATGACCTAATACACTACAGAATAAATCACTGAATCATTAATTATTCTTTCAGTTTTATGGAAGAAGCTTAAATTGAAACCTTACCGGGGATTCCTCTATTATCTGTAATTTCTTTTATTGTCATGAAGCCCGTGGGAAATGAAAAACAAATATCTTAAGGCCAGTTTAAATAGATAAATACTTTAAAAGTTAAGCGCTTTTTCCGCTTTCTATATCTGCTACAATTAGATAACAAAAGATAACTACTTATCTGTAAGTTTTATGCAAGCGCATTTACTTGCACAAGCATATATAAGTCCAAAAAATTTTAAAGATTTCAATCACAACAGCTTGAGTAATGGAAGCCTTTAGAATCCTCATTGCTCTCGCAATTACCATCGGAGCCACCAATGGCAAAATTAGTCCCAGGATTGCTGGAGGAATTCCTGTCGATACTTTCACCAGATTTCCACATCATGTGACAATATTCACTCAAACTGATTCTGGAGAATCTTGGCACTGCAGTGGTTCCATCATCACGGACCAGTGGATTCTTACATCCCTCGGGTGTGTAAAGGGAGGGTCCGAATTTCGCCTGGACTTCAACCGGATGCGTTTAAACGACAGCTGGGGCTCCTATTCGGCAATAGTGTACAAGTCCGCAGTGGTTCCTTATCCAACAGGATTCGACGATTTGGCTTTAATAAAGAATCCGATGAAGCTGGTACTATCTTCGAATATACGAACAATTTCTCTTCATCAGGGTGGAAATGATCTTGGAAACAATTTTGCCGTAATGCCCGGATTCTCGACAGAAGATGACACAGATAAATTAACATATGGCATGTTCCAAATCGTATCCAACGATAGGTGTGAAAATGCATACGGCCCCGATTTCGACAAATATCTTGAGCTGTGCACCCTGGGATGGAACAATAATCGAAACGTTCCTTGCGATGAAAATAAAGGCGGTGGCCTAATAACTGGGTGGCCAAGAAACCCACAATTAATTGGAGTATTTTCTAAATCTCTCAACTGCAGCAATCCAGCAGTGTATGTAGAAGTTTCTAAATATCTGCCATGGATAAACAGCATCATTGGAGTATCTACGGATATTCCATCTTAATGTACAGTGTAGTTTTCTTTTAAAATATTAATCTTATGTTGACATAAAAACACTTGGTAGCAAAATTTTACCTCGATTTTTTATTTAGCAGATGTATGTCGAACAATAAACTAAAGTAACAATGTAAAACCTTAAAAATTTGTCTGTTTTTGCAATATCCTAAAAAATATGTACCTTGTTTACTATGAGTTTTAGTTTTACATATATAAGTCTCCACAATCATGGTCTTTCATGTAGTGGAAATATTAGCTGAATTGAACGTAGTCTTTTTCAAACATAGTTGATATTGTGTCTTAAATAAATTTGCTGATTAAAATATATTTAACCCAAATTAGGCTAAAGTTGAATTGTTTTTATTCTAAAAAGCATTTAAGTAAATTAACGTTATACCAAACATAGGCTTTTGTAAAACACTTTAGGTGTAATTTCAACCTTGTATAATATTTATTAATATTTTCATTTATTATTATTTTTATTTATTATCTATAGCTAGATTAAAGAACAGGAGCGTGAGTTCAGAAATTAATCGTTTATTTTAAAGCTGCTATTTTTAGAAGTAGCTAATTACGCAATTTTCATTATCTTTAAGTGCCGCCTTCAAAATTTATAATTTTTAACCAAATTTGCAAGGCTGTGATTTGAGGTAGCACAAGACAGTGAGTTTATTGCGAGCTTTTATAGGAAAAATAAACATTTTAATCGTGTGCGTCGAATTGTGAAATAGTATTTTAATTAACAAAGATTTTGTACTTTTAGCATGTAATATCTTGCCTGCCTGTTTAAAATATTGGGTGAAATCAATTAATACAACTTTTTATTTCTTTATTTTATACTTTTATTAATTTCTGGACTTGATGATGATGAAAAACAAACCACAATCATACACCTCATCAATTGTTTAGTTGGCTGTTCATTATGAAGTAAATACTTTGTCATAGCATACAGATATGAAACATTTTTTTTTAGAAATCCTGATGCAGAAGCGTTAATTCGTTTTCAGTATGAAATTTTAATCTTAAGGTTTTCCTTGTTTTCTACATAAACCTGACATCTTAATTGATTACGAATAAAAAGGGTTTGATTTTCCCCTTATTCATTTTTATAAAAGTAAAGAAATCTTAAAGAAATCATAGTACAATATTATAGGTAAGCTGCAAAACCTCGTGTTGACCTAAATATCTAATTTAACAACCTAAAAAATAAAAATATGAGTTAAGTTTTAGTTGGAAATGATTTTTTCTTACTAGTGTGGTCTTCATCCCATCCCACTTCAACTCCATTCTCGGCATTTTGTGTTTTGAGCCAAGCGTAGAGAGGTTCGTAATATTCCATTAAAGCAGTTCCGGTTATTCGTCGTTCGCCTGTTAAAATCTCAATCACGTCCCTCCAGTGCTTCAGAGAGCCAGCAGACATCATCTCACTGAAAATAAGATGTTTGAAACATCTTTTAATCACTAAAAGGATCGCATTTCACTTTACCTTAACGATGCTCCAGCAGAAGTGCTTTGGAAAAAGTCGCAATTGTGCAAGGGGTAGTTAGAGTTACCGGGTGTATATTGGCCGCTTTTGATACACAAAGCCCTATAAAACTGATATCCTAACAGCTCGGATATAATTTTTCTGAAATTGCATTTTAGTTAATAATATATATTTGTTTTAAAAACTGAAACATCATACGATGTGGTTGGTGTCTTATCATCCAAACCGCGATAGAATTTATATCCTGGATCAAAGTGCTCATCACCTCTCTCCTCTGGTGCCTCAACGCCTGCAAAGTTTTTCTTAATTTTCCAGAAGGCGCAATTTAAATTGTTCGGTGTAACATTATTATTATTGTCGAGTGCATCTACGAAAAACTTCTCTGAGACGTAATATCGCGGTAGGGTGAATATTGTATGTACTCCCTATGTAATATAATTGCTACTACATATAATAATTTCATGTTTGAACAATTTTTACCATTCTGAACAGACGGTTGAAAGCAACATTCTCATTGTAGCTACCCATAAGACCCAAAGCAATGAGATGTCGGTGACTAGACGTTGCGACGATCACAGCCTCGCCGATAGCGCTGCCTATTCCTGAAAATGCCTCTCCGTCCAAACCAAAGGGCAGCCGACGTCGATATAAATTATATTGAATTTCAGCCATATTTCCGTGAAGTTGCAGAAGTTTTTTGTAGTCAACCTTCGGACAATATTTGATAGCTACATTGGGCTTGAAAGAAAATACCTCAGCTCTACACTCTGGTCCAGCTTCCTGTTCAGACATTTGCTTAGCATATTTCTTCCAAAAATCTCTAGAAGTCAAATTTTAATTTTATTGGCAAAATAAAGCGTCAAAAACGAATACTAACGTTGGAAGATCCTGCAAATTCATAGATCGGTAGAAGTTTTCTGCAATTTCAAGAGCCTTTGCCGATGTCAATCTAGTTTCTTCAATTTTCTTGTTTATGTTGGGAAGGGGGTCATTTGGATACGGTGGTCTAAAAAGACTTTGGGCTTTCCAAGCATGCTGGATTATTTGCTCCATGAAATGATCTGGAATGTAGCCATACGCCGGTACAAGATCAGAACCATAATATTGATTGTATACATGACGCATGTAAGCATGAAACTCTTTATAAAGCGGAAGCATGTCTTCCATGGCTGAAGTTAGCTCTTGAAAAAAGTTATCTTCCTCAAAGTCCAAATACCAAGTCTTCGAAGGCGTTGTGTGGCCTTAAAGAGATAATAATTCGTTTTTTTGAAAATTACGAATAAAACGATTTAAAATTAAAGGTCAAAACACTTCTTCTTCCTTATTTATCATTTTTTATTTAGTTATTTGGGGATACATTTAGTTAAATTTTGTATCCTATATAAATTATAAATTCTACGACTAGCTACTAGTTCTGGTGCATATTGAGAACAAAAAACTAATTTATACCTATATAGCAATATATTATAATTATTTCTGGACGCTCTTAGCGTTGACACGAATACTCGAACTAGGATATTTATATTTTTAAGATTAAGGATTCGGAAGTTTCGTACGTTGTAACTATTTATATTAATATGGTCATATCGAAATTCTCTATTCTCCAAGAAAACAATTAAATTTTGATCATATAAGACTTCAGTTTTTTGTAATTCATTATTCAGAAATTGAAATAAAGCCTATGTCCTATGTCCTCAATTAATGTACCCTCATATATGTACACATGCATAATTCTAAAATTTGTATTTAATTTATTAAACCTAAACTGGGTAGCTTAGAGACAGCAATTTGAGAAGAAAATAACTATAGAGTTATATTTATAACATAATATAAAAATTCATTACATACCATTCAATGCTGCAGCTTTCTTATACAACTCAAGATATTCTAAAAAGTCTCTCTTTGCACTTTTGCCAACACTGTTTCTCCACAATCTCCAGTAGTGTAGCAATTCATGTTCATCTTTTGTCCTTACAATTACATTCATGATATTTGGCAAGTAAGCCAAATAATTATTACAATTGGCATAAGAGCAAACCACCTTATTAAGGGAAAGATTTCTCATATTTTCCAGTAAAACCTGCGATCTTTGGTAATCTTTCTCGTTCAAACCATCAATTTTAAGGTGACTTAATAACTTCACTCTCCTCTTCAGATTCTCGTTTTGGAACGTTGGATAGTAAATTAACAAATCACTTAAATTCTGTGCAAGACTCACAGTAAAATTTCGATATTCTTTCAAAGATTGCTCCATTAGATATTGTGGCTTATAGTTGGGCTTGCCCGACGACAAAAATATTTCACGCAATTTAACCCAATGAGCTTCCATGCGATCGTTTGCATCTCCCAAAATTTTGTCCGCTAATATTTCTTCTTTTGAGACATGGTCGGTTGGTTGGCATGATGTAGTCTAAAAGTTCATAAAATTGATTTGACATTTTTTAGAAAAATCATTTCTTACCATCAACGGAATTAATAGAAATGCTAGTAACCACATGTTGAAGCTGAAAATAAAAATTGACAAATTTTAAAATTATTTAATACAAAAATTAAGTAATGCTCAGGTTTGTATCTTATCCAATGACTCCATATTAACAATTCGGTTCCCTAAACTAGCGCAAGTTGCTAAGTAATTCTTACCGCCATAAAACGTTCCCACCAAAAAATTATCACCCTTAAGCTATTATTTAATAGCTTAAAAGCACTACAAAAATTTTGAAAAAATAAAAAACCAATGGCTACTATAGCGGAGGAGATAACAATATTACTCTTAAAATTATTATCAAGAAATAAAAAAAAATATTTAATTACTATTGCTTTATAGAAATTGCTTCTGGTATAGGACCACTTTTAAAATTTTTCATACTCGGTGTTCTCACATTTTTCGTACTACATAAATATAAAAGTTATACGTCATAGGTGGAAATAAAATTACTTAAAAATAACACGTAATATGTACATACACTTGAAAGAATTACTTGACGTAATCCAATTGAACTTTGATACACAAGGCACTTAATTGAAAACGAACATTGGTTTAGATTTCAAAATGATTGGATAAATTAAAAATATGCACTTCGCTTCAACAACGAGATCCAAGAGCCCAAGAGTACACAGTGCGTGCTGCGTCGATTTCGTTTGCTAATTGTGTAAGGAAATCGAAGCACTTCCTAAGATTGAATGAATGAAAAACTTATCAGCGATTTGCTCTGGACGACATAAAAACAGTGAAAGCCCCAAGACATTCGGTCGTCAACAGATCGGTTTTCCTTGAATCTGTGACTATTTTATCACCAATTTTTTATGTAATTTAACAAATACGTAACAAGTTGCATTTGTATTTGCATGCCATAGTAATTCTAATATGTATTTTGCTATTATAACGTCACAAGCACAATTTCGGTTTAACCAGTGAGAATCTCGGCAGCTCAAGATCTAGTACTGACCACCAGTAATTGTTAAAAATTCAGTTAAAAGCAGTTCTTGGGAGATTTTTCCATAATGAACCGAAAGAAATTTGTTTTAAAAAGAACTGGGACAATTGAGCTCGCAAGATATTCAAGAATAATTATTTATAGGATGAAGGGACAAAATTGTCTATAATTTTTATTGTAGTTTTGAGTATGACATTCTAAACTTTAAAATATTGAACCAATTACTTTCGCTATTTATTCTAATAAACATTATGAACCATCGGATCTTAAAAATGTTCACAATCGACTACATTAAATAAGAATTTTCCTGATGTACACAAGCATATATGAATGTAGCTTTCTACTATAAAACCCAAAATTTAAAATTGTTATTCATACAAATTATTTGCATTCTAAATTCCATCTTTTTTCCAACTTGAATTACAAACGCTTGAGACGCGACACCTCCACAGCAAATTTTCCCGTCATAAATATTTAAAGAGAAGCAGTATTTTATGGAATTTGATTTGAGTTGCTTCATTCAATTTAACTTGACTGAGAAGAGAAATCCAAAGGATCCCTGGCATTACGCATCAAATTCAATTTAAATATAGCAAATTAAATGAACACTATAGGCTCAATGCAAACTAGGAGCAGAATAATTTTAAGATTTCAACATTTATGCTTTCAAGGTGTACGTAGATGTGTTTAATAAAATTTAGGGTAATAGAATAACAATGTACAATTTCGCTTATACGAATTATTTATAATTATCATTTTTTAGCATTAAGTAGGTAAATTAAGGTTTTAATTTCCAAAGTCATGCTATTAACTCGCAAAATGTGCCAATTCGCACATTTATTACATAGGGGTCGTGTTAATGAGAGGCATATTCGCATATTTGCGATATCGCGCTATGCACAGTTCACTGGTTTGATACAATTACAACGAAGCCTCATAGCGAAAACCTAAATTCTAAACATAGTTTAAGCTCCATGGTCATTTGAGGAATGGGTTTGGCTTCACACTACGCTTTACCATGAAATAGCTAAATTTCCGAAGTTAGAGATTTAAATAGGCCTCATCAAAAATATGTGGCTGAAAATCATGGGAATCATGATTAATTATACTTTTAACTCCCTTATTAAATGCTTTATCGACTCGATATAGGCGGTAGCTCAAACGTATAGATAATCTGATTGGAGATAGTTACACGGATTAGGGGTGAAAATTATTACGTATGTCTGTATGTATAACTATAATTTACATCTACTTGATTTTTTCGCAACACGCTTTAAATGATTAGATTAAATTTCATATAAACAACTTTGAAACATTAAATCCAACTGAAATAATAGTTATGTACTTATATTTACTTTAAGTGCAGCTGTAAAGAAAACTTCACTCGAATGAACTTTTCAGTTGTGGTCTAAACTGTGTTAACGAAAGTGTCGAAAAACTCATGTACTTTTAAGCAAATATAAATTCAAATGGTCGCTCGGTTTACAGAATGTTTGTTGTTTAAA
This sequence comes from Tolmerus cingulatus, assembly GCA_959613345.1. NCBI lineage: Eukaryota > Metazoa > Arthropoda > Insecta > Diptera > Asilidae > Tolmerus > Tolmerus cingulatus. Next base: position 7,503,517 of record OY390708.1, read on the forward strand.
GAAAATTACATGGAACGACTGAGTAAAAGCAGTATGTGCATTTTCACCAGAAAAATTTAATAATAAAACGTCGAACCTTCTTCAGAAAATCAAAAACCGTTAAAGCTATACAAAACTTAATATATGAATGTTAATTCAGGACACAATCGTCCAATACAAAATTATCTAAAGAGCCTAAATTAACTGATTGATCATAATATAAATAAAGAAAAACAATGCACAAAGTGAATTTAAAAATCTAATAACTGAATAAATTCATTGTTTGGGCAGACTCTTAACTTCATAAAATAAATTTTGAACAAAACCGAGATGCACTATATCAAATATTTAATATTTAAATCTGAAAGGTTTATTCATGCCTATCGTTGATAAAATTTTGAGTACTTAACGGTGGGTAAAAACATAAAATGAAAGACATTTTAGTCTTTTGCTCTCTTTAATGCCCATTCACAATTTACAAGACTGGAGTAATTTATGTCCTCCACTGCTGGATTATCTCAAAAATGGCGAAATTCTTCGCTAGTACTTTTATGAAAATATTTCTTAAAGCTGTGCATGCTGCAGTCCTTTCTATTATAAATGAATTCATAAATCAGAAATTAAAAACGATGAAAATGCCGGAAAGTTTCTTTGTGAACAATGCTTCCTTTAGTGGCCTCAAATTTAGGATAACGTTCCCGTGTTCTAAAGTTTTCACTCTAAATAAAATATTATTCAAGTTTATTGAATATTTGAGAATTTTATTTAAAGTTTGGGAATGTTATGATCACATAATGCGGTACCTGTTGGACGAGTTGATTATTCAGTAGATATTTCACTATTCTGCAGAAGAATCGTCGTATAAAAGTAAAGTTTCGTTTCCTTTACTTTTATGAAATATTAAAATATTCCGTAAAGAAAAGGCACTTGTAGTTTTCGGTGAGATCATAAATTTAAATTTCCACACAGCTTTGAGAAATGCAATTATATCGTTTAGCTTAAAAGTTGAAATAATTTGTCTTAAATGGTACGTACATATTTTGAAATTCTATACGTAACTATGAATAAACGTAAAATCAAAGTTATAGTTTAAGTATAATAATCATTATGTTTTGAAAATACTGTTTGTTAAATCAATAGAGAATCAACAAATTACTAATTAGAAATATTTTATTATTGTTTTAAATGTTAACTAACTTTAATAGCCAATCTAATTTAGCAATTTCTGTATTACGAAATTTCGATATCAGATTTTATATCAAGCTATTAGAAGGCGATGGCCTAATTAAGTTTACAACTGGCTAATCCACAGCCTCAAAAATCTGTGCACTCCGGAATAAATATGTAAGAACATATGTGGAAAAATTAATTACTTCACATAAACCTTTGATTCATATTTGCTCGAAAATTCGTCTAAGCTGAAGTAGTCGGTGAGAGCCTGCGGCAAAATCCTTTGGTAACAGGCAAGTTAAAGGAACTTCCTCCCTCACGTTTTACGAGGTCATGAAAGGACGAGAGACGGCGGTTCGGAGGCGTGTGTTTCCCCACGGATTAAACGTTAATTTTCCGAAATCACTCACATGCTGGAAACCCAAAAACAATGATTCTTTTCGAGTGTGAGGCCATTTATTACATAGCAATTACGTCGCTTTAACTTTGTCCCCATTTCAAATGGCGGCATTTCAACCAAGTTGTAAACCGACGTCGTACTTCCGTTGGAGCAATCTTAGCCAATTTATGTTCTTAGCTTAGGAACTTTAACAATTTAATTGGAACTGTGGGACTCATAAAGCAGAGTGGATATAAGAAGTAAATGATGCCTGAACCCCTTGTCTCTAGGGAGTAACCTTTGTCAAGGTTTATTGGAACAATGTCACTCCTATTGACCACACTAATTAGAGCTCTAATTGAATTTGTCCAATAAACTAACTACATCAATGTTGTTTATGATTTCCTTATATCAATAAATATCGAGCGAGGACTACAGTCGAATTGTAGCATGTTCGCTGCAAATGTAAAATTTCATTCTTATTCATGATACGCATACAAATATTTAGTAATGTTTATAATAAAAGCTGAAATCTTTAGATAAATAAAAACTCTTTAACAGTCTTCTTTTAGTTATTCTATTTATTCCGTCGATGTAAATTTTTATGGAATTATAGCCGACAAATGAAAATTTAATTTATTTAGGGAAAAATCATCAGGCGCACACATACCTAAGTCAAAGTAGAAGCTTAATAAAATATAGCTAACTATACAATATAAGGACTACAATACAAGGTCTACTTTTAATCATAAATTTTAAATTTTCACCCATATTTAATTACTAAAGCACAGCTTAAAGCTATCGAAAAAGCTGGGGGAAGTGTGAAAGATCTCATTGGAAATTTCAACCTCTGTAATTCATAAATCAAACAAGTTTTTCCGCTGTACTTTTGAGGCCGAAACAAACTTCTTCATAGGTTCATCCATCTGTGAAATCTCATAATCTGCAGATGGAAATCTTCTCGTGGAAAAAAAAACTTTTTCAACAACTCTGGGCGGGGGCATGGATCCAAACGAAATCACTCAAACATTTTAAAATGATGAATATGAAATAAAGTTTGTAGAGGATAGAGAGTTTTGTGCAAACATAAAATGTAAATACATCCAGGAAATATCTTCAGTCGTCGAAGTTTACATAGCTCTTCTGGGTACATGTCTGTCTGTCTGTCTGTCTGCGAGTGGAAGCTGAAAGTATTCAAGACGGAAAGCATCCCTAATTCAAAGGTAATATATAAGTATTGTATTGTACCTACATATGTATGTGCCACTTAGGTACATTCGATCGCAATTTTACGGTGGAAAGTTCTTCTGAGACTATTTATCTCTGAAGAATCTATTGTAGTAATTTTGATTTCACCATTTCTTGCAATACTACTATTCATTAACATTTTAAGTATGACAGAAAATGGTTAATAAAAAATAATAACATTTTAAAAGAGAGTTAGAACTCATAATCACTTTCGTTTGATTCTATTTAATTTAGGAAATTGATTCTTTGTAGAAATTAAAATCTCATTAAAATTTGTAAGCACGAAATAACTAAATATGATGCTTTTGTGAAAATTACTTCCATGATTCACACAGCGCAAATAATATTAATGTTTGCGGTTTCCAAATCGAAATATATATGTAAGCAATACGAAAGCCTCGGAAATATCGACAAACGTACGTAAAGCGAAGCAATCAGCGAGTATTTCAATCAAGAACCCATTTAATTGGAAACATTCCATCGAGTCGAATTTATCAATAAGTCAACGCGGGGTTTCTACGGCTGACAGAACTTCACCCAACTCCGGAATCAAAATGCGACACAACCCTCTTCTTGCTCAGGGGTTAATCAAAATGCAAGAAACCTAACGTCTTCCGTAGCCTCTAATTCGCTAATAAATTTGTGGTAGCAATAAGGTTAATCGAATTGGGGGTTCGAGGCAATTTGGAATTCGCACACCCAAGGTAGAACTCAATTCAAAGAAATTAACGAGGTTTCAATTAGTGTTTTGAGGAAGATATTGCTGCGCGTCGATTAATGGATTGCTGGAAGTAATGAATGCAAATACAAATGAAGACCCAAACTAGACACATAGGTGTATGCATGAGAATGTATTACACGTACCTGCATGCATAGGTGCCATGCATATTCTACACAGTTTGTATTACCTTTAACCTTTTCGAATGAAACAAATAGGGGATGCTAAGGGAAATTGTAAAAATTAATGGAGTTGAGTCTGGGAAATAATAAAACATTTTCACTGCGAATTTTTCTGTTTCGAATGTGGTGCAAAAATTGCTGGATTAAAGTTTAACGAGGATGAAAGAATACTGGTCATTTAACATTGGACGGCCGAAGTAAACGCAAACTAACTTGGGGAATTTCGAAATAAAACTTTTTTGGAAGATTAAATGTATTTTAGGTAGATCTAAGCTGAATGTAGAAATTGTTTTTCATGTCTAATAAGTTTGGAAGATATATTGATGAACTATTCCTTAACTAACTTAATTTGTAAAATAAACATTATAATAGTATTTTTTAAACTTTTGAAAATATGAATTTTTATTTTTTACTAACTATAGATTTAGGAATAGATATGTATATGTACATACATAGACACTACGATTTGCGCTTTTACTTGCCATTGTAAGGAGGCGCACCTCCCGTAATTCTCATCCAATTCGATTCGGATTAATTTCTTGACCATAGGTATACATAGTTGTTACCTATGTAACAGAAATATTGGCATTGACCTTTATAAAAGCATTCCAGACTATTTACCCCATTCAAATTGGACCTACATCCTGCTTAATCGTTAGCTCATGTTATAGGGTTTGTTAATTAGTTGACATAAGCCCGGTTCGGGCAATAATTCTGCCAGAATAATAGCTCTAACGACCATTTCAGTTGCAGCTGGTTCTGCAGTGGCCCCATGCAAATAGCCTCTGCAAACAAACCCCATCCCTTCCAGGTATCACCGTGCGACTAATCGCCCCTTTAATGACATTAATATCACTCGGTGTAATCTCCGAGACAATTGAAACCGACCAAAGAAAGACCAAAGGAGAAAAACGTGTAGTCGATGTTGCTCCGGATCCGTCGCTGCACACTTTGCTTACAGGATCCGACGACATTAAGCAAAAGGACAGCGCTCGCTCCTTTGTGCTGAGAACGAGCATGTAAATGAAAAAGCAAAGCCTTTGTCACGTCAAAGCGATTTCAAACAAAATTGCGTGCGACACGCACAGGCTTAGGTCCGTTCTTGGTGGTATTGGTTGATAAATAGGTTTGCTTACATGCTAATTTACATGCTCAGCGACCACCCCGAAATCGAACAGTTTCGAGCTTTAAGTGAGTAACTTCGTGTGGGTTTTCTGCCACCGATAGCATTTCCTTTTTTCCAAAGGGACACACGCTGCGGTTCCTAGGAAAAGTGCCCCCGACTTCTTTGAGCTCAGGTGAAAATAGTTCCTTATCAAATTCAGAACCAAGTGCCATGATTTTAGGAAATTGCAATTCAAATATCAAAAATTAAAGTAAAATATTTTCTATATTTAATTTTTGATCTTTGAAAACAAATTCAATTTAAAATAAGTATAAGATTCCAATTGGGGTGAAAAATGGCTTAAATCGAAGATAATTAACATCAAAATTTCGAAGTTTTAAAAATCTTTACAAATTTGCGAATTGAGGATTAATAAGGATTTAGAACTATCAAGCACGTTAAGTACGCAAATTGTTGTTGAAAAGAATTGTTCTTTTAGATTTTCGAGCTCTAAACAACTAAATATAATAAGTATGATCAAAATCAATGAAAAAATCTCAAACTTAGTTTATGCCATTCGTTAGTCCATTAATGATAGGAAAAAAACACAAAATATGGTAAAACATAGATTCTCTTAGCTCTTGAGATTTAAGATAAAAAAGGTGCATTTAATTTAAATCTGTAATATAGGAACAACATACATAACTTAGGTGTGCTGCACTCTCTACAACGCGTGTACGCCAAATATTTATGAGATACTATATATGAAAAAATCATAAATTTACATTAATTTTACCTTTGCATGTACCGTACACACTGATCTAGGAAATGTACCTCTAAATTTTAATTTCATTTAAATTGAACGCATTTTCTACTTTCATTACTAACCGCCCCTTACTAAGAAAACGATTCCATTCTTACAAAGCGCGACAAGTTCACACCGCACCGGATGAAATATTAAAATTCAATTTTCCCTAAAAGCCTCCTTATGAAAGCTGACAGGCTAATTGCTGGACTAATTAATAATTATAATCCCTCCGATGAAGTCCCGAAGCCGAGCGTGCCCCAATGAAACGATACTTCTGTGGCCTTAGAGGATAATCCCCATCAATCATATTGATTCAAAGTAATCACGTCACTCGCCCAATTTTGGCCCGAATGAAAATTCTCAGAAGACTCACGAACATTTCCGAAAAGGCAATTTAGTTAATCCAAACAAGACTATGGTCGGGATTGGGACTCTGCGCCGCGGAGGCTGTAACAATGAGATGAATCCCTCCCAACGAAATCAGTTCTGGTGGCGGTTAGTTCGAGCGCAACAATGGATAAAGCCGGATATAATGGGCTAAATCAGCCAATTAACTCGGTTATAATGGCTCCTCGTTCTCGGTTCTGTCTGATCTTGTTAGATAAACTCGCTCAGTCCGCCCGAAAAGTCACCGGGGAGCATCCCGCCATCCGGGTGGAGTCCTGAAGTTGATAGCCAGCAGGAAAGTAATAATAATACGGGCAGATCGATTCATCCCTTCCTAAGTGGGTTATCTTTATCTTAATCTCAGTTAAAGCTGTGGGTGTAGGTACTTAGCACCCGGCACGTGTTTATTTGCATAATTTCGCGGTGCTTCCATTTACTTCATGAGCACGTTAGAAGCAACAATGCGAAATTATTTTCAATTTTCCGGACCAGCAGAGTCGGGGGTGGCCCAATCGCACCCCCTCACCCCATTGATGTCCACTTAGCTTCAAGTGCTTTTTGTCAGACCGATGCTACAAGCTACGTGACACTTGAAATTGGAGTGGCCACCACGAGGACCCTCGGAGAGTTGTAGCACTTTAAGCTGAGGCTTTGCATAGCATTTAAAAGTGCCGCCGAATTGCTTTGTTACAGTGCACCGCGATTAAAGGCTCTTCCCCGAACAAGTCCGTTTATCTTTTATAAATATTTAAAACGAATCATAACATTTCCAAGAGCTATTATCTCCTGTTTACTTTCTTATCTCATTTTGTCTTTTTGGGCAATACACAATAAAAGCGACTTATTTCTATTTCTGGCTACTTCATTCAAGTTGCCTTTCTATAGCACGAGGACCTTTGCTACACTGTCCTGTCAGCTGCTAGGCTAACAACAGAATTATACTTTAGAAATAACAATTATTTGCCCTTGATATTAAAAATTATTAGAAATATGCGATTTCAGCAAAATTGTTTTTAATAACCCACTTACATATGTATGTATATGAAAGTAGGATATACGAGTATTAGCAGTTTTCCTTGTTTTAAACAAAAATATTATGTGTAGAATCACGAATTGAATACTTCTATAATTTAAGTAGTTTCCATTTATCGAAAGTGCGAATTATTTAATTAGCACGTTGTATTAAATATATTGTTTAATAATTAATCATTTTTCAATTGAAGTGCTACACATGTTATTCAGATAATTTCATGACGTGAGCCTCGAATTGTTAATAAGCGTGTTTACTTTAACAACTTTATTTTATTAAGCGCTAGGGTAAATTTTTATATAGATGGTTCTACTCAAGGAATATTCCACGACACACCTTATTTTATATATTATTTGTAAGCATATTTCATTGATTTACCATCAATACTGTACATCTAAATTGTTACTTAATTTAAGAGAGTTTAGTGCGTTATACATAGAAGGAGAAGTTTAAAAGCCTTGGCGCTTGATCAATGTTTTCGGAAAAACCTCTAATGTTTACTTTAACTCACGAGTATATTAAAAATTACAACATTATTTCATTAAGCTGAGATGTGTTTGAATAACTTTGCTTGACTAATTCCTGAACAATTTATGAAATTGTGAAAACAAATTTCCAACTTACGAGTAGTTTCGACTTTGGTCTAAAATTTTTAGAACTCAACGTTTGAGAAATTACTATGCAACAAACTTCTTCACGAACCCGTACTTCTTCTCGTTTACTTTAAAAAAGGTTTGGGTTTACTTTTGCAATCCTCCCAACCCCGACAAAGTGAAGTTAATATGAGAAAATGTTTACACAAAGCAGTCTTAAGAATTTTGAAGAATTTTGTAATGTCCGTGAACTTCAAATATGTAACCAAAGGAAGGTACGATCCTTGGACGAAGGCAGGGCGGACTTAAAAAATCTGCACTTATCCATCATGTTGAATGAAAGTAAGATGGCTAAACAATGTGCTCCATTTGAGGGCACTTCCGACGTTCATCTTACACAGATGCTAGGCAAACAAAAGGCCGCATATGTGCAAGTCTTCCCTTTTTCAATTTTCTTTGAGGGAGGCCGGGTGCCGTCTACATAGCTCCTGTGTACATTCTATAGCATAAAATGAGCTTTTTATGCAAAATCTGATTTTCCTCTTGATTTAGAAAGTCTCAAAGTAAAAATTGAGTTCGCACACGAAAGACATCAAGGGTGCTACGGGAAGGATATTGGATGTACTCGCAACCATCATCCCAGCGTAAGATTAGACCTTGGCGATGAAGTTCTAAATCTTTCCGCACGAATGGTTACGTACACATGTCAGAGGAATTTGATCGTAATCCACGCTTCCTCCTGAGGGATCATAAACGTTTTAACATTCTAAAGCTTCCTAGGATTGTGATTTTTTCTCTCGTTCCTCGACTCCGTGTTGACTTTTATTCGGAGTCAAATTGATGGAAGAATGAATTCGTTTTGAAGAAAAGAAAACATCAGATTAGTATGTATTTAATATGGGTGTTTGAAAATCCGCTTCCTTCTCATAAATGTCGAATACAGTGACTTTGGTTCCGCCGATGTAACTTTAAGAAACTTAAGTTTAAGAACTTGAGGACTATTTGTATCCGAGAGATCAGATATTAAAGATTTATGGGCAAGGAATGGGTTCAGAGAGGACTAATATCGTTCTAAATAGTGAACGCTCTCAAAACATCCAAGTGGCTCTGTGTAACAGGTAAGACGTTCTGGCATTCCGCCAAGATTTTATGCTGCACGACTAGACGGGTCAGGGTACTCTTAATTTAGGCAATTCTTGGAACCATTGGGGGAGTATCAAGAGGCTATTTCTAAGGAATTTGTCTGCAAACTTTTGCAGCAATATATCCTGCCCGACAAAATAAGAAACCTCAACTTAAAAACTATATTTTTATATATAATGTATTCAAAGCTCGGCATATGTTTGGAATAAACGAGCGTACATATGCTAAGCTAAGCACTATCGAAAATTTCATTTGGGCTATGAAAATCAGCATGCAGCAGCTATTGTAATTAACGAGACCGGCACGGCTGCAAAATGAAAACGATTTAATTAGGTGCCGTTTGCCACGCATTCAGATATTTAGCACAGTGGAAAATTTCTCTCCCGCATGCTAATTATTTTGAAAGGTTCAATTAATGCAAATTTTTAAATTAAAAGCCGTTTCACGCGAGAGTCCTGCTTCAGTATTTTGAGCCATGGATTTAACCAGTGGCAATGCACGGTAAAAGTTTTTTACTCTGATTTAATTTATAACTTGTGAAAATAAACTATAAAGTCATGGTTTTGCATTTAAGAGTAGCCTAGTTCATATAATACTTTCGGTAAAGCAACAAATAATAAGTTATATTTTTATAGCTAATAAAAGTACAAATATTTATGGGCATTTCTGAAAAGTACTGTGATTATGTTATGTATAATACTTCACTCATATTAAGTTTTAGCTACAAGCTTCTTGTTGACAAAACAACGTAAAACGGCCCAAGAAAAAAATAAGCTGTAGCTGGGAAAGAATAAAAAGATAAAAGATATTTTTCTTTTCTGCTTCAAATATTATTACTTTTTATTTATGAAATTTAAGGATTATAGATATTTTTCAATTTATAATTCTTCTGAGAAGTACTATGTAACTCATTTCCGTCATGCAAGACTCTTAGTTTTGTCGGTCGACAGTCATATTTCTGTGTGTAATTGTAACGTCTTTAACAAACATATTTGGTGTAAGGAAGTTAGCAAGTCGGTCAGTGCCCTCCCTTGGCAAACGATCGAATGGGAAGCCCATTGGTCGCTTATCTGGGTACAAACGATCCTGAACACCACAGTAAGATATGGGTTTATTGCATGTTCCAACAAGATCTTGGTCCACCTGAGAAGAAAATATTTTATTTCGCACTGTATTATACTGCTTATTTAAGCCCTCACCCTATCGTCATCATAATTGGAAATCATGACGAAAAGTTCACAGCGGAGTCCACCTTCGGTTCCTTTAGGAATTAGCATATGCTGGGGCCATCCACATCCACAGAAATTAAATGCACCTTCCTCAGCAGAACCCTCGGCTGGGCGGTTTTGGTCCAAATTGCGGAAGGTCCTTTCAAATGGAATTGTAACACTGGACTCATCAGAACGACGACGAAGGGTATTTTGCCCAGGTCGGACTGAAATAATTTATTATGGGGAGCTTCAATATATTTTTATTTAATTATTTATAAAACTACTTACGTTGTACAGTGAATTTATCAAGTTCAACCATGAGAAGGCGTTGATCTCTGAACAGCATTTCACTTCCACGTTCATCAGTTTTAGGTCCAAGGAATATTCGTACAGTGCCGAAACGCTGATTACTGCTGTTGTTGGTAACATTAATGGAATAGTCGAATGGAGTATGTTGCAAGTGCGTAATTCTAACGAAAACATCTCCTCGAGGAACAAAGTCCATGCCTCGGGTCAAGTTGACATCAGACCGTTGCCAGAATGTGTTTAAGTTATTTGCAGAACCTCCTTGTGGAGTAACATCCACGTTGTTAATGACTATATCAGGATAGTTCAACTAAATATAAAATTTTAGTAATGTATACAATTTTCAATTTTCCATATTTACCTGTGGCAAATTATAAGCAGGTAGTAATTCTTTATGTTGTTGGAAAATGTCTTCAACGTAACCATGGAAACGGTAGAAAAGAGGATCTCTCATAGCAGTTGGAGGTGCTCCGATAACTGAGAAAGATTCCAAATGACGATGCTCTGGATCGTGAACGTATGATAAAATCACATGACCCATGTTATGCCAGTCTCCATATAATTGGCGATTGGGAGATAAAATTGATGATTCCATAATATTTCCCAAAATATCAACTCCTCTTGTTTCATCCAAAGGAATACGATTTCCGGCAGTCTAAAATAATATCAATGTTATAAAATTTGATTCGGTACAAAATATTGTTTCAAAATTACATCTACTACGAAGCCTTGATGAATTGCTTCAAAAATGCGATTTGCCCAACGTTCCATATCAGCAATATCAACACGAAGCTGATCGAGTTCACGATTCACATCCTTCGGGACACTATTTGCAGGTCGTGGAGGATATGCTCTGCTGGCAACAAGTGAGTCCATTTTTGCATAATATCCCTCAGGAATTATTTCACGGAAATTAGTTAGCCGCTTTACTCTAGATAAGTTGTTACTAAACCTTTCCATATTATATCTTGCTTGGATCTGGAATAAAAAACATTGAATTTCACAAAAACATAAATCAAATATGTACTATATCACCTGTTGGTGCATGTAGTAGAACAGTTCTCCGCGACGATCTTTATTCACTATAGAAATATCTTCTGCTTCGAAAGGGAAAACCAAATGCCAATGCCAGTGATGAATATTAATGCCCATGTCTTCTCGGAAGTACCATAAGCGATGTTCTGGATCTAAGTCCGATGCAGTATAGTCCTTAGGAATAATGATAGGCATACGATCTTGGGGGTCTAGCACGGTCATTTCTTCCCTGATCTGGCCCAGCACCTGCGAGTCAACATACCTATCAGGAAAAGACTCAAATAAAAGTGGAATGTCCAAATCCTTGGTGTCAGGTCTATGCAGCAATGCCACGGAGAGAGCATAATTGAAAAGTAGCGTGTTCACACGATCCCTGGCGTAAATTGCGATACTCTGAAGTTCGTCTATCGACTGAGCGTCTAAAATATAGTAGTTAGCTTAACTGTACAACCGACTTTATAAATACTTACTCATGAAGATGTCGATTAATTTGGTAGCAGCTTTACGATGTTTTGGAATAAACAGCGTAAAATTATCCTTCCGGGTCAATTGTAAGGGAATGCTAAGATCAGGTATCCTCGTATTGCGCACCGGGATTCTCTGTCCGACATCAGCGCCAACTTTGTTCTGTACCTCCGTGCTGATTGGCTGGTACCGATTAGTTAAGAAGTTGTCGGGAACATCGAAGACAGCGTCCTGTTCGCCTTTCTTGAAAAACGCTGGCTCGTTGGGACGCTCGAAGAGCAACAGCAAATTCTTCTTGTTCGCTGCCATGACCAAAACTTTTCAGCAAGTCGATAGTACAAAAATTCAAACCAGTTTATGCAGAGTGCCGCCACCGACTGCTTTCTGTAGTTTGTGAGTTGCATTATATATGTTGGCCTCAAACCGCAAACATTTTCAGCTTGTGTCTTATCAATTTTTCACATTCAAACTCTCACCGCGATATTAGTCTTATAGGAAAAAACCACATCTGGAGTTATTTTAGTTAGTTTGAAAAGACTCGATAAAATTTAAATTTTAAAATTTAACCGATTTTTTGAAAATTTTTCAATTTTTACTTTTACTGCGTTGAGGGGTTTTTCAACAAATATTCACAATATTTCTTAAACAATATTCACATTCATCTCTTACAAAGAAAAGTTATTTTAATGTTTTCCGTGAATGTATACGCATTTAATTTTTATTATATTTTCCAATTATATTCCAACTTTTACTAATCTAGAATACTAAAAACTTAAAATTTTTCCCAGAAATAATCTACATAGTATTACATATTGCAAATGTATGTATCTCACTTCATTTATTTTAAGTAAGTGTAAGGAAAAAACCGCATAATCACAACTATTGTTATGTGAAGCTCATTTCCAAATTATAACAAAAGAAATGAAACCCATAAACTGCCAAATAAATTTGTTTTATTGTATAATAGTAATGATAATTCTTCAACAAAATAACAGAACAAAGTTGTACATTTTTCATAGTATTTATTTCATCTCTTTGTTCAGAATTACATTCAATTAACGTATTCTGTGTGATTTAAAATAAATCACATATCGATTACAAAGGTCATCAGTAAGACCGAACACTGAAACAATTTATTACAGCTTTGTGATTGAATGTTCAAAGACCGGTAATTGGGTGCATTATTAATAGGGCAAAAGCAGGATAACGCCGAGTAATTAGTTTTATGTGTAATGCATTATTAGTCATATTGTGGGAATCGATACACGAAAAATCATTTATTCGATAGGACATCATCTCTTGAACAAATTGTGCACAATAACGAAAAAGCCTACCGGCTATTAATATTTATTAAATATACGTAAGGGTATTTAATAATACTATTAAATGGATCATTATATACTTAATCAAAGGTAGCTTTTTTAAACACTTTTAATTAAATCTGCATTTTCTTCCCAATATATATGTTAAATAAATAATAAAAAATATAATAATATTGTGAGTTCAAAACGCCGACAATTGAAGAATAAAAAATAGATTATGTGAATATTTGTATTGAAAATTTAGCCATATTCTGCTGAGGTTTGAAACTTCCAAATGAACGATATTAAATTATTCAATAATCAAATTATTGAATCTTTTCAAATAATAATTACTTATGCTTCGTACTAATTTGCATGTACATGCATATATACATATATATTATCTTTTAGTTAATTGCCAGCGTCTTCTTAAAATTATTCAGTTTTTAAACCAATTTAAATGACTTTAGAGTGTGTTAATTGGTTGTAATGGAAAAAAATTACATTAATCATATTTTAATAATTGTCTACTCAACAATATTTACTACGGATGCGAATGAAGGCATTCAAATATTTAAAAAAATCAGAAAATTTATTTTAAATGAGCACCAAAGGAAAAAGATTTTACTCATGTAAATCAAAACGAACCTTAGTTCTAGAGCTAATTAAACATATATGTCCTCAGTTATGATCATTAAAAAAAATAATGTTGAAAAATAAACACAAAATTGCCATTGAACCTGAATAAATCATATCTTTGTCTTTTTAAATTTTAAAAGGTGACGGCTAATCAGTGCATTTGAAGTTCATTTATCTAGTAGGGGAGGTCAGTTTAGTCTTGCCACAGATAAGCGAAGAAAATTTCAAATTTAGGCAGAATTATCAAGACTAAAGGAAGACTGCGTTTGTGGTTTCCGCCTAAACGATTCACTTTCTAGACTGAGGCAAATTAATTTCATATAAATACAAACTGCTGGGCGCAGTCATTCAGTACTCTGCTTTTGGCCCGTTTGTTGTTCGGAAGTTGGAGAAACCTTTAAAGCAAATAACATGGCCCAAAAAAAGGATTTGCTGCTGCTCTTCGAGCATCCCAACGAGCCTGTCTTTATGGAAAAGGGAACAGATCAGAAAACTGTTTTCGATGTCCCCGACAATTTTCTGACTGAGCGCTATCGTCCTGTTGGACCAACAGTTCAAACTCGGTTCGGCGAAAAAGCTGAGAGGAAAATTCCTGTACGAAATATCTCAATTCCCGATTTGAGAATCCCAATGTCACTGGGCCGAAGAGAACTATTTTCCTTGTTTATTCCTCGTCACCGAACAATTGCTGGGCGACTTATTGATATCTTTTTGGGTAAGTGTGAACATTTAATTATTTAAATCTGTTTTTTAAAAATACTTTTTAAATTTCTAGGCCTTAGATCAATTGATGATCTCATAAGCGTTGCTGCCTATGCTAGAGACCGATTGAATCCCTATCTCTTTAACTACGCTCTCTCTGTGGCTTTGCTTCATCGACCTGACACCAAGGACTTAAATCTACCAAACATCATTGAAACTTTCCCAGATAAATATGTCGATTCAGCTATCTTCCAGGAATTGCGAGAGGAAGCTACGGCTGTTCCAGAGGGATCACGAATGCCCATTATTATTCCCAGAGACTACACTGCTTCCGATCTGGAAGAGGAGCATAGGTAGGAATATTTCGAAAAACTTAATACTTAAATAAATATGTGTTAACGCAAAACAATGTTTTCAAAAGGCTTTGGTACTTCCGAGAAGATATGGGTATTAATCTCCATCATTGGCATTGGCATTTAGTCTACCCATTCGAATCAAACAATCGTGCCATTGTGGATAAGGACCGTCGTGGCGAACTTTTTTACTATATGCACCAACAGGTAACAATTTGTACTTACCTTACCAGGTATTAACAAAAATTCTCTTAGGTTATTGCAAGATATAATAATGAGCGCTTCAGTAATAACATGGCTCGAGTAAAGCGTTTTAATAACCTCCGTGAACCTATTCCTGAAGGATATTTTCCGAAAATGGACTCACTCGTTGCAAGTCGTGCGTGGCCTCCTCGTACTGAAAATGCTAGTCTACAAGATCTTAATCGCGAACTCGATCAAGTTAAAGTCGATATATCCGACATTGAGAGATGGATTGCTCGGTTTTATGAAGCTATTCAGCAAGGATTTGTTGTCGATGTAAGTGACTTAAAAAACATTTTACATTTATTTTATTAGTCTGTAATTTTAATTTATTCTTTCAGGAAAGCGGAAATCAAATACCCCTTGACGAAGCTAGGGGCATTGATTATTTAGGAAATATGATGGAATCTTCGATAATTTCTCCAAATCGTCAATTCTACGGAGATCTACACAATATGGGTCATGTTTGCATTTCATACTGCCACGATCCCGATCATCGTCATCTTGAGTCTTTCGGTGTTATGGGTGATTCTGCCACAGCGATGAGAGATCCAATCTTCTACAGGTGGCATGCGAATCTTGATGACATCTTCCAGGCATACAAGGAATTACTCCCTGCATATACTCAAAATCAGGTATGAAATTGCATCTTTTTATAAAATGTTCAGTTTTTATAGTTTTAAGTACCTAATTCGCCAAAATTCAGTGAAAATGTAGAAAACTTTGTTTTGAGTACACAATATCGCTATGCCTAAACATTCATGGTCATTAAATTATGAACTCATAGGTTTTCAAATCTTGCAGAACTACGTTTTCTAAAACTAAAAATAAATGTTAATTTTATACTTACCTAAAATTTCTAAATACCTCAAACCTTGTTGTTCTGTGTGTATATTATGACTATTGTTGCACACAAATTTTATTCATGAAAATTCATCAGACAAATTTAAACCAATATTTTTTATATTACTTTTAGTTGATAATACTTATTTTTCACCCCTCATATACATGTCCATATGTAATGAAATGTTTTCGTAGTTGAATTATCCAGGAATCACGGTTACTGGAGTGGAGGTCAGCAGCGAAGGTTCAGGATCTAATAATCTACAGACTTTCTGGCAACAGTCGGATATTGATTTATCCAGGGGAATGGACTTTGTGCCCAGGGGCAGCGTCTTTGCTAGATTCACCCATCTACAGCACAATCCCTTCACATACACGATTAACATTAACAACGATGGCGGAGCCCAGCGCTTCGGCACTGTAAGAATTTTCCTGGGCCCCAAATTGGATGAGCGCGGCAGGGAGATGCTATTCCGTGACCAGCGCCTCCTCATGATTGAGTTGGATAAGTTTGTTGTCTCACGTAAGTAGCACCTGGACCACTATTACTTATTGGATTAATTCCAATTGGAATTTCCGTCATCTAGTTCGACCCGGCCCTAACACCATCCGCCGTAGGTCGAATGAGTCCAACGTGACCATTCCGTTCGAAAGAACTTTCCGCAATTTGGATAATAACCGCCCTGCCGAAGGTACATCGGAGGAAGCCCAATTCAATTTTTGCGGATGCGGTTGGCCAGAACACATGTTGATTCCGAGGGGTCGACCGGAGGGCATGGGCTTCGACCTGTTCGTTATGGTTTCCAATTATGATGATGATAGGGTAAAATTGAAAATGGTTTTAGATTTCGATTATTAAATTGTTTGTCGCACCATAGGTTGACCAGGATTTGGTAGGATCATGCAACGATGCTGCGTCCTATTGCGGCGTCAGAGATCGCTTGTATCCTGATAAGCGTGCCATGGGCTTCCCATTCGACCGTCTTCCACGGGAAGGAAGCGACAGGCTGAGCAATTTCCTGACTCCAAACATGCTTACTACCGACCTAACTATCACCCATCAGGATAGAACTACAGTACGACAGTCGTAAATTTATAAGCAGATGACAAATGATATATTAGAAAAACAATGTTAAAATAAATTTGCATAAATACAATATTCAACTCTAGAGCGAAAACATCAAATAAAACTTTATTTGGCATTAACAAAAACTTTCAATACAACCCGAAATAAACTTATACTGCCCTGATTATGCAAACGTATGCACGTCGAACCAAAATTGCAGCATAGATTTCGACAACGGTTCAATTAAACTTTATCCGCAAAGCGAATTTCTTCCTTCGATTTGTGAACGAAGAGAGTTAGTCGTTCAATTTTCGGACGGAAATTGATGGGAAAGTAAATCTGTACAGTTTCCATGGCATCAACGCGACTAGTTTTCAATTAATTCTTAAAGTTTCTACTTGTTCAATTTAATAATTACAAAAAAGTACATCATACATCATACATTTGAAACATTTTCAAGATAGTGTCGTTATTTATGTACATGTAGATAATTATATTCAAATTCTACTTTTGTCCTATATAAAGTATTCAAAATTGCTAATATCATAAAATTTATTAAAATCCAAATTTCTAATTTTTTTTATATTGATTTTATAAAAGTAAACTTGCGACCTTCAGGTGTCGTTATAAATTATAAATAGAAGTTTAGTTATATATTATAGAATTACAGAGTTTCATATCAAAAAATAAATAAACCAGTGGATTATACTGTACAGATTTTAAGCTACTAAACACTAAATTTCTACTTCCTCAAATTTCAAAATTTAAAACTTTATTTACATAAATATAATAAACGCAAGACAATTTGGTCTTGAATATTAAAAGTATAAACAAACCAGGTAATTTCATTTTTGAAAAAGTAATAATATTGAAGGGTCCACGAGAGGTGAAATTTTCTACTCAGCAGAAATTATAGAAAAATCAAAAACATAAATTTTAAACCGGACTACGACTTAATCATCAATTTCTCTATTGACAGTAGGTTAATAGTAGTAGCATCATTCCCAGTACGTGTACCTACTTAAATTAGTTGATTTGTAACATTTCACTCAGAAACAACCAAATACGAAAATATTGACACTTAAAAATCGTAACAGTCAATTGGCGACGCAGCAACCTGCAGGACTATTAATTATATCGATTGCATTCATTAAGGGTTTTGCGGGCACCGGACTGAATAAGTGCCCACTCGGACGAATCGCGGCGTGAGTGTTAGGCACCTTTGGCCCTGGTTCCCGTGGAATCAACGGGAATATTTGCACGAGCCCGCCACGTAAATTGAATGCAATAACCCATCAGGAATAATGGGATTAAAACGAAACCGACGCCTGTTAATTAAAGTGAAATGAATTCAGGCACAACACGGAGCGAGTGGGTGGCAGCAGGCGGGCGGGGCATAAAACGGGAGCTTCGTGGGGTTCACGGGACACCTACCCACGTGCAGACTTACAAACATGTGTGTCAAATTTATCTACTTTTTCCAGACGAAAGAAATCCCAAGCTGACCGCATTGCAGATAAGGCTGAAAGGTTTCGAGGGCGAGAAATTGCACTTTAGAAGTACAAGTGCAAGCGTGTTTAGATAAAAACGACGGAAGGCGAGAGCAATGAAGGGGTTGACTGACCTACATTTATGCTGTGCAGAAACATAGAAACATATATGGGGGTGGATTTGCGGTCTCGTTGCACTGCAAACTTGTAAAATTGTTTTGTTCGCAACTCGTCGGCTGCGGAGTGGTACTAATTCCGATGAGAATTTATCTTTCAACAAAACAAAAGTTGCTTATTGAATTTGTCATTGGCTATGTGAAAATTTAGTGCTCTTCGTCTTTCTCCCTGCGGTGAATATGAAGCGCTCTAGATCTGCAAAGTCCCAATTCGCAACAGAGCAGATTTCTTGCACATTGTACGAGTTCATTATTTCTCAGAAAAAGGAGCTCGCGACCCCAAGGAGCATTGCAATGAAAGACATTCTATGGCCGCAAATGTCTGTAAAATTGCAGTCTTTTTACAAATAAAAGACATACAAACTCAAACTTAAATTTATAGCAGAATTATTAAATTATCTACCTAAATTTATGCACACATACCTACATATAGCAAAAATATCTGCTAATTACTAAATTAATAACGTGACTGCAGATCGTAGTTAAAAATACACTAAAAAAAACACATTTTAAATTTAAAGTTTCACTTTTAAGAACAGTTCTTATTTATCCTTAAAGTAGTTCCGTTTTATTATAATGTAATGTATTCTGGAAATTTACTTTTTGCTTTAGATTTGTTATTCCTATCTAGGTAATACGCCTTCTTATTTAAAACTTTTGCTGAATTAGACACTTTAAAACCCGAAATAATTAAAAACGTTAACATTTGAATTCAATAGTTGCTTTGAATTTTCTAAAATGTTCCATAATGTTTTCCCAGATTAATATTAGACTCTAATTTAAACCAACGAAATCCACTGTTGCAATAAATTTAAACCTTTAAATGCTACTTAAAGTCATAAACCTGAACATCGACAACTTCGACACATCGAATTTGGACAAAAAATGGTTGTACTAGTAGAAACTAAAACTTTACAAACGACCACGAATAAAATCGCTGAAAGCTACACTCTGTTCTTGCCAGCAGGAGCTATCGATTAACGTTATTCTTCGGCTTAGTGTGATATTTATTTATTCCTGTTTTTCTACTAAATGGGGTCATAGCGAAAAATCGATGCGAATGACATTCATAAATTCAATTTTATATGTTTCCATTGGGGAAGAGGTAAGCATTCAAACTATCGTACCTCAGTAGATCATTCATACTTAAAGAAATGCAACTAGAATCTCGAGTGTTGTAAATTTGAGTGGCATAGATGGTCTCTTTGAAAACGAATTTACGAATTTGTGCAAAGAATCGTTTCATTTAATATGTAGGTACATACCTAGGTATAAAGCGATTTTTTGGGAAGAAAAATAATCTTTCATTCTTGGTGCAGAATATTAACTTCGATCCGAAAATCTTATACCATTTATTAAATTTAATCCTATCGCCCCGCCCGCGTTGCCAGTAAAGAAGCTGTCAACCGCATGCCATTGTATTTTAAGCCTCTGAGTAGAAGTAACAACACCGTAACAAATTGGGGCTTAAGGAGGATTCTAAGAAAATTGGTACTTTGCATACTTACCTAAGCATTACGGCTGCAGAATTAAAGGGAAACTTTTCTTTTTCGGACATTCTTCTTATTTTACTTATTCTCTTCCATCTCTTTACAATTTTAATTAAACACGAATATCCAGACAGCATGATGCCAAATAATTTCTTTACGTCAATGATTTTTTAAATTAATATTATTAATTTGCGTTAAAACTTTTTAAATACGAGGTGATGAATGGATACCACATTTTTCAATTTATTTCATTAATTTATTTTACTTTTGTATGAATATATCTATCGAGCTTAAAAATCAAATTTTTTAGTCAAAATCATTAAATTTTAAGAGTTTTAAATTACGTCGAAAAATAAATCCATTGATGGCAAAGAAAACATCTTTCATTTTCAGTCAACAATACGTGAAATTACAAAAGTAATATTTATAATCTTTATAAAATTGGTTTCGTTTTAACTCAATAAGTAATCTAAAACAAACCCTAAAATATCTGGATTACAAATAGAATATTAGGATTGAAATATTATAGGATTATTGTAAATTATTTCGCACACATTTTTAGTAGCCTTATATGGGGCTGAAAAAAAGGTAAAAGGTAGACACATTAAGGTACAGCGTTAAAGGAAATAAGTTGCAGAGCTGCAGAGCAAAACGTTATGAATATAGCATGAAATCCTTTAAGCTTTCTTTACTATGCTTAGTCTTACGCCCGTTAAAATATGATTTAAAGCCTTTTAAATACTAATAACAAGTGCGTGGTAAGTCCGCGATGATATACATAAATCTTAGGAGCATTACTGCTTATCCTTCCTCTGACTCGAACAAATCGCTTCTCTACACTTAATTCATTAACCATGGACGCAAAAATATTAAGCAAGTTTCTCTGCACCATAGTAAGAATTGTGAAGAACTGTTTATACACCATAAATTCTTCTTCCGTGAGCTTAATATGTTAAGGAGAATTTCTATGGAAAGTTTTAATCCAATAAAACTTTACTAGGTTGTTTCAGCAAGTATTAAAAAATGACTTGAAGTTTACACCCTACAATTATTATAAATATACATTAAGCTAGTACCACTACTTCTTTCAAAATGTTATATTTTAAGAAATTCATTGATATTAAATACATACTTCCAAAAAGTTTTAAATTTATTTAATAAAACTTTATCTCTTATGACTCCACTTATGTCCTGAATGAATTGTTCCCATACAATCTAACAAAATTTCCGGTGCCAATTTTTCCTTTTTTTTCCAATTTGGGTCAATTCGTTGACCTTCACGTACGGAAGAAAAGTGAACTGAACCGAAACTGTGCGCCAACTGGGTTATATGAAAACTTAAATTTCGAGACATTTTAAGGACACAGACACTCGCCGGGGTATAGTCTGACGCCAAATAATAAAGATAATGACGATTTAGCATTCTGTTGGCGGAGACAAAGGGGATTACTTCGGCTGCATAAAAAACATAAGCAGCATGATTTAAGTTCATGACTTAAAGTTAAAAAGAAAGCTGGATATGTAAATTTTATGTAGATTTTACGGAAAATTTTATGTTGTGAAGTTAGTGAGTGTGCCACAAATTTATTGCACTCAATGGAGCAGCCGGCTTCAAATGGCACAATTGAGACCAGAACACTTTTCAGCGGCATCTCCGTTTGCTGTTTGTTAACATTTAACATGTTTGTATACTAAAAATGGCTTATTTGGATTTTTTTATATGATCCTTGTCAATCCAGGGATAAGTTCGTGAATCAACACATTGATTTTCTTATATGAGTTCTTAATTTAATTAATAGAAAATGCTGTCTTTCAAAACATAGTTGGGGACTGTGGAATGAGGATGAAAAACGATGGATATTGGAATTATACAAATTAGGCAAAGTACAATACATCTTTTACATTACTTTTTCTGTCCTGTAAGACATTCTAAGAAATTAGAAACATTACAAATATTTAATTTTTAAAGTCATTTAAATTGATTCCTCCAGATATATTTGTTTTAGATATACAAGTCGATGCTTATATGTATTAAATATGTATCATATTTTAACTACACTAAATACATCTACACCAACGACATACCATTTTTTGAAATTTGCTCGGCTTAATATTGAACTTTTATTGATTGCTTTTGTAATTGCTAAATCTGAATTTTTATCCTATCAAAGAATTTATTTTTGACAATTCGACTATAATATTACAAGTATACTTCTTTACAATGCCACCATTGTATACCCGCAAATAAAAGAAAGCATCGAAGAGACATATTTCTGGTGAGCAGAAATTTGTAAACAAAGATTTGAAATTCTAAGAACCCCTAACGCACTTACTACACAACACAGGATCTTACTGTCAAACAAAAGAAACCTTTCTTGACTGTTCATTACTAATGCTGAATAGAATTAGCGCACAATGGTCTCTTTACATAAAACTCTTGTAGTACTGAAGCAAAGATGAGTTCTCCTCCTTGAAATGTCCTAGTTTTATTGTTAGAACGACTTTTTGTATTGCACGAATCGCTTCCTTGGAATTTCTCACTTCTATCCTATTGAATATCTATATATAAAGCATATACATATATGGCAAATGGTTTTTACATACTTCTGCCTAACCTTAGTCCACGACAGTGTGGCTGACTACTTGTAAGAGTTAATTTATCTAAATGCTGTTTTGTAATGAAATACTTAGGTACTTACCGCCACAGCACACCTCGAGAATGCAACTTGAAAAAATATGCTATCAATAATTCAGAAGGATTTTCAATTTCCAATACCATTTTCTCAATTCTGAAAGTGAAAGGAGGATGTAAGGATGGGTGGATTCAAATGCATACATACAAGTTTTAACTTACACTTAATAGAATAATTCAAGTACAGCCTATTTTAAGTTATCGAAAAGTTATAGAAAAATATTAAGCTGGAACCCATCTTCACCCTACCATGATACCTATAAAGTACCAAAAGTAAGCTTAGTGTAAGCCTTTGAATTGAAAATCCACGTTTTGGAATTCATTTACTGATGTGAGCTAGCAACATTCTCAATACGAGTTTCAAAAGTAAATATCTGCATGTTTAACAAATTGTAGTATTCTTGTCTGCATAAAAAGTTCTCAAAGAAAATAGTTATGACAGACAATCAGAGTTTTCCGTTAAAGTATATTCGCTTTTGTTAAGATTATGTTTGTATGTATTTTGTTTGTTTAGATTGCGTAGACCGTAAAAGATGCCTCCAACCATTTGCTAGCTCCTTCGGTTAGATTTCAAAGGAAGCATTTTAGTTAACCACTAAAAATGAAATGCAAAGCTTTTTTTATCTAGCAACTAAAACAATGTAAGTCAATTTAGATTGCACAAATGTTTTAATAGGGGAACAAAACCATTTCTTCAAGAGTAATCGGGCAGCAAATATGTAGCTTCACTTAAGAAAATTCTGTTCTGCAGCAGACACAGGCACATCTTCATTAACCCAAATTCGGGAGAAGAGGCATGCAGTTGGGAACTTGCTCGGAACCCAGAAATCAGGATAGAAACAGGAGTTGCCCGCGTCATGCAAGTTTAGCTCCTTATCGTCATGCATTGCAATTCCTCTATAAAACTCGAATTGTCCATTAAAAAAGCAGCCGCTATCGGCAGCCTTGTTCGCTGGCCGTTCAGTCTTTGAGGATGCTTTTCAGTTTGTCTGGAGACCAATTTCTTGCAAGTTTGCTTTAGTTTGAAATCAGCAGCCTTGTGGAGCCGCAGCAGCTTGCATGTTTGTAATTGAAATTTCTGTTTTATATTTCTTTTGCTCCACGAGTAGAAATTTTATACCTTGAAACTTAAGATTCGACAAGCGTCCATTCCATGTTTTACGTGCTTGAAATATTCATGAAGAGCGGTTAAGGCCAGCATTAGAAAACTAGTTTAGATATAAAAAATTGAAACAAAATGGAAGGAAGGAGGCTTACTTGCTTTTTTAAGTGCGCCAATGCTCCACTTCCTTTCACTTGGCGTGTCCCTATTGTAAAGAGAATTAACAAAATATTTACCTACTCATATTTAGTCATGACACATCAAAACGCACTCGGGTCCTTCTTAATTGAAAATTGGCATGAAAAGCTCTTTATTACATACATATATGAAAAATCCAAATTAGAACAAGAATATGCCCATTAAAGATACAAATTAATAATGAATTTTTATGTCTAGGTTAATCTCGAAAACTTTAGTAAATAAATTATGATCGATCGGCCCTATTCCTTATTTATGCGAAGCTCTTTAAATTCTAACCGTTTTTGTCCGCTTTTCAGAATTGAATGTAAAACAAAAAATGAATTATTTATAATAAAACCTTTTCTACACGGTCTTGGATTTTACCAAATTGTACAAATCTTTTGTAAACAATTATAGGACCTTGTGACGCCTTGGGATATAACCTTCATTTTAGGCCAGAAATTACAGTATAGGAATAGATATGGCAATTTTCCAACTTTATAGAATTGATATGAAACTTATTTTCCTAAATGTGTCTGAATCTCAAAGAAGGACTTTTGCCAATTATCAAAAAAGGGACCTAAAGATTCATAAAAATTTGTTAAAATGCAGAAGCTAATTATCTTCAAAGTAAATAACTTCGGGATCTCAAGTTTTTCTCCATTTTACGCCGCCACCTTGGTTACATAAAGAAGGTGGTGAATATCGCCAGATCCTGGCACCTGCTCCTAATTAAAAGTTTCATTTCTTGTGAGAAGCTGCCAGCTTTAGACACTTTTGTTTTTTTGTTCTGCCCTATCCCCAGCAAAAGAAGTGTTTTGTTGGCACAATCCTGAAGGACTAAATAACGCCAGTCTTTTTAGAATGGTTTTTCGCGGTGACCGTTCCCGAAGGGCCGCAGTAATCTCTCCAAAATTAATTAAGTGTAAATAAAACTGTGTAATAAATGGTCCTCGATAGATGCTAAGATACTGAAAAGACTTCGAGGAGCGCTAAGAATAGCACTTATCATGTTCAAATTTATATTGGCAGCTGTGAGCCTGACGACGATAATTTATGGTTAAACTTTTAGTGGGAACCTTCGCCCAATCTTCAAAATCTACGATCGGGGTGAGTGGATGAGTTTTATTTACCAGTAATTTTATAGCCGATTGCGAACAAGAAATTTTGTGAAAGTTATGAAATGTTTGCGAAAGAATAGCGATAACCTCGAAGCCTCAAAGTAATGTACAAAAACTTAAATTAAAAAAGTTTACTGCTGTATGTATACGAAAAACCTATTATACATAATAAATATAAAAAAATATATGTATGTAATGTATTGGTATTAAGCAGACTATTTTATACAAAAAATATATAATTAATACACTTGTTGTACTAGCAAAATAGATCATTAAAAAATAATTTATTGATAAATATACACAAAGTTTATTAATTTTTTAACAATTTTAAAGTATATTTGTAAAAATAACTAAAATGTTTAACGAGTAGGAGTTTTATTTACATCAAGTGGCATACAAACGATTCTTTGTCTTTTGTCTGTTAGTTCGTTTATACGCCGTGATTTTTAAAATCGATTTGGTATTTCTAAAAGATATATTTATACATGTAGTACATATACATACCAATACTGAGTTAAAAAGAAAATTATCCTAACTGAAAGTAACATCTGCACAATTCTTATATTTAATTAGAGTCAACTATAGTTAAAATATCTTTACCTACTTCAAGAAGTGTACAAACACATATACTAATACTAAATAACATAAAATTATTATTTTCAATTAAATAAAGCTAACTAATATGTCGAACATTAATAATCGTTTTAAACTACATAATATGCTTTTATAATTATAACTGCTTAAAGACATAACTAACCTTTCGTTGCAGAAAGCCTTTAATTCGGGTGATTCTCACAAAGCCTCGGAAAAAAGCCACCGAGTGAATTGATAGAAGATCCCAAATAAAAATGGTATAAAGGTGATTCAAGTGCATTTTGTAAGTACAGATCTTCTTAAGAAAAATCCACTTCGAATACGAGTACATAAAAAGTCACCAACTTGATATCCTAACATTAAAGTTAAACTAATTCACTAGTTTACACGGGCACTCCGATCCTATCTGGATTCCAGAGCTGTTTGAACAATAAAAAATTACGAAGTACCTTCGTCGTGCGCCGCCATAAATAATTCAGATTAGCACTATTACCCGGATAAAGCGTAACAATATATGCAGGGACCCGAATACTATTTCCACTGAGATAACGATCCCAGCAGACACCGCTCGCAGCATCAGGCACATAGAAATCATTCCAGATTAGAAACCCCACAAACCCAAGTAACCTTTTTAGTGCCCGCAAAGAAACGAGCATCCAATGTGGGCGAGGCTTTAAGAAAAGGTAGAGACGTACAAGGAGCACAAAACAGAGGACATATCGTGTAAGAGGCCCCTGATGACTTCGTTAATACATTTAGTTGAGGCGCGGGGGTAAAAATCAATACCATGACCATCATATTTGCTCCTTGTGAAAATGAAAAATATTAAATATTAAAACGCAATATCCAATTTGAAATTAAATTTACATCAATGAGATGCAAAGACCAAATAACGCACATTATGTTTGCACACCTAATTCCTGATATTAAGAGTTACCGAAGAGTCAAAGGAAAACTACTTGTTGACAAGTGGACCGATTTTCTCATTTTCATAAGTTGGTTTGAAGTCAACTGCCGGGGCTAAGATACAAGCCAGGATCCTGAAACCCTTAATTTTGGAAACGTTCTGAAAACAGAGAACTTAGAATGAAAGTCAACTTCAAAGAAATATACACAATTTGAAAGTTGTTTCGTCGAAAATTGACTTATTATTATAATATTAATAATAATACGTTTAAGCAAATTCAATAAAGATATTTTGGAACATGTAAGTCACTTATATTAAAGCTATACCCATAACATTTCCACAAATTTGCCAAAGTACCCTCTATTACGTTCTCTGGGCGTTTGAGATTCAAATGATACTCAAAATCCTATATTAAGATTAAGAACAAATTCAGTTTTTGCTTGTTCGAAAATCTAACCACTAATATTTAAAAAAATATATTTTGTTTAATACCTTAATGAGTTTCGAATTACATATTTTATGCGAAAGTAATTATTTATAGGTAATTATTCAAAATTATTATAATTCTTAATATAGTTCTATGTATCGTTCACTTTAAATTGTCAATATGATTGTAAAAATTTATTAATTTTATTACTTAACTATTTATATAGTGTTGAGATGTTTTTAAATTATTTCTTTTTTTACAAACCTTAAGAAATGTTAAGGAATGAAATTTCGAATTTTTGTTCAAATGAAACGGTTTTGAAATGGTTTTAATTTGTGATAAAGTGGGGATGTCTACATTCTTAATTTTAACTCTCATTTCTGTTTTGACATTTTTTAAATAGAAAGATAAGCTTTTATTTAATGCTTCAACAAGTTCCATACCAATGAGAACAAAAATAACAGACTTTTAAAATTGAAGCTAATTGGATAAATCTTCATCCAAATGCAATATTTAAGGATCAATATTTAAAAAATAATCTAAAATGTTGTGTTCGCTGGTATCTTCGATTTTGAAATGAGATTCCATTACATTTCTCCTGTAACATTCGAGGTATCCTCCCTTTCGTACGCTACGTACATTAGCATTTTGTAATACATATTCGACTATTTGGCTGATAAGCTTGGTACTCTGGAATTCTTGTTTACCGAACCAGGAGATATTTCCTCACCCTTCGCAAGCTACCACATCCTTTGGAGTTTACTGCAGTCGCAGCCCTAGGGAACATTCCAGCGTGAGTGACCATCGATTGGCGCCCAGCTCTGCTGTTCGTAGGTATGTTGGTTTTGGTTGCGTGTCACGAAACCTTCCGCACGAGCAGAGCATACCCCGGCTCGAGCGCGATTCCTGAACAGTCCCGACATCCACTAGAAGGGCCGAGGTGTATCACTGGAATTCAACGTGTACACAGCTCGGCACACTCATTATAACTTGTTTCGCACGGGAGCGCTAACCATCCCAGAGCTATGACCCCAATGCCGACCCACTTTTGGGACCCCCTCTCCCCCGCGAAATCTCACCAAGTTTCCCGAATATGAGATCAAGCTTTCTTGTTGTAATTAATCCCGGCCCAGGTCCCTGCGAGAACTCCCGGAGAATGGGAACGGAAATCGCGTGGTTAACGATTCTACAGAATATTCCGTACGTGGGGCGAATTGTTTACGGAGCCCCAAAATTTTGCAAACAGACCGGTCTTTCGCACATTTCCAAGCAATAAAGCAGTCCCGCCACGAAAAAGGACACTGAGCCAAAGTGTGGACTGTTGGCTCTTATAAGCTGCGAACAGCGCTACGTGCGGGATTTTCCGGAACTACCCGCAAAGTTGGGGAAGAAGGCATTTATGAAAAGGTCCTTTATCACGCAGGCACGAGTTTTGCTCCACTTTCCATTTCCCGGGGGAAATTCATTTCGCTTGCTGCCGCCTGTGCCAACCCTTTGCAGGCCCACACGCCCCGGCCCGTGTTAACACAAAAGGAGGACTCCTTTGAGACGTGCAGCAGCGGCAAATAAGCTTTCGTTCGAGATGTCCTAGGGCCTAGGCATTCGCCTTTATGTGGATTTTCCGCCGAGCTGAAGATTTGAGACGCACAGCTCCTCGCCTCTCAGGACGAAAGTGGAAATGGTATGATACAATTGTTGACGCTTTTTCCGCGACTGCGAATTATTTAAGAGAAACCCAAACCTACTGCAGATAAGGCACATGAGACCCTATTTCAAACAAGAAATAATTACTAACGCGGCATTCAATACACACATTCACCAGTAGCTGAAAATCAGCCGCTGATTTAAAAGCTAAGTATACGCTACATTAACTATTGCAAAAAAATAAATAACCAGATTTTGGCCTAAGTCCTTCCCTGAATGTAGAATTCAAAAAATATAGATAGATAGATAACAAAAATATTTTCTTGTTTTTCACTTTCCTATTATCAAGAAGCGCAAGGAATTCTGTCAGATAGAAATTCCCAGTACACACTTCAAAAAATGCTAGAATTATAAAATAAATAATAAAATAATCCGAATACTGGAATACCTTTATTTAAATTATTATTCAGTAAAGTGCAATAAAATGTTATACATAATTTTTATGGAACCTATTTTCTGCTGATTATGCTTGGAGTTAAGGGTATATTAATCTACACACTGGATCTGTTCTTTACCAAAAGATATCAAAAATCAAAGTTTTTTTTTATCAAAATAGTTTCTCTAATATAATTATAATTGTATATATATATAATACAATTACTAATAACATAACAGAACTACCAGTCATCGCTTTTCTCAATCATGTTTCATATTATATTTACTTCTTTTTTTCCTCGCAAGATTTTATTCATTTATATGTGTTTTGTTTTTAATTCATTATCCAATTTAATCGATTTCAAATAAACGTTTTACAACTCACGAAGGCAAGGAGAGGGAGCGCATCAGTAGAATCATTCAATCAATGACCAGGAGTTTTAAAGTGGAATTTATAAAGCGAATCTGCATGCATATAAAGGAGGATAATGGTCGTAAAGGATGCTCCTACACCTTTGATCACATAACACTTCAAAGTGAAGTATAAAATAAAGTAAGTACTGCGCCCGATAGACTTGAGAGCCTAATCGAACAACTGAGTACTTTTTGGGAGTTTACGACCCATAAGGGTAGTCAGGAGCCTTTTTATCGCAGCAAAACATTCAAGTTGAATCGCATGACACGAATACCACAACCATCTACTTGAATGTCCCTACTAGTCCTCTGACCCTTTCACATTTTAAACATTTTTTGTTGTTGTTGTTCAATTTAGCAGAAACTACTTTCTAACCACGAATAGAAAATGTAAAATTTAAGATTAATGAGTGTAATCGCAAATTGTGTTATTTTTATTATTTTTACAACTTTTCTTTACCTCAATTTGTAGTCGTAGCTATTGTAAATATTACTAATTCAATTATGTTCAAATATCACAGGTAATTGTTGTTCAAATAAAAAGTAACTACATATTAACTGTATTTTAAATACATGTAAGTGAAGCTACAAACAAATTCCAGATTTGTATACATATACAGATATTCAATTGTATAAAAACAAATAAAGAAGGTTAAAGTTGACGAACAAAACATTATTTAGGTAAACAATATTAAAAATATTAAAACATTTATTCAACTTATTTCGTTTAAGTTGTTATCAAATAACAATTCAAAAATAAAAATAATGAACAAAATTAAATATGAAAACATGTTTACAGTTTTTTAAAAGATTTGAATTCTATTCTTTCATATTTCTACTTTGAAAAACTCAGTGCGTATAAAAAAAATTAAAAATAAATAAATATTAAACTGAGATTTACAAGTCACATGAAGAAGTTGCTTACTTTCTTCTTGATTTGCTTTTGCAAACGTTTAAACTTTTGGGGTATTATCAAATCAATTTTAATATTATTTGAATTTGCAGTTCAAAACAAGTTTAAACAATTAAGAAATGACCTAAAATGTCCGTTACAAATGTTCGTTAAAATTTTTGTACTAGAGCAATAATTTATGAGTGCACCCTGTAAACATTATTTTTTGCATCTTTGTCGCCACCTATTGTCAAAATTTGTCAGAGATGTTGAATGACAGCCTGCTGTCATAAGAGTCGTTTTCCGATGTCTCTACCGGGTATTTGAATTGTTTTCCACTTTTTACTCGTTTTAAGTGCTAAAATGGACAAACATATCGAAGAATATGTGAGTGAGCATAAGCGAAAATTAGCAGAACAGAAAAACAGGTTGATAAACCAAATGGAAGTAGGGCAAACCGCAGAAAGAAATCCCAATCAATCTAAAAAAATTCGAACAATTTCAACAGAGACAGATCATTCACCGAGGCATTTTGAGTCAAATCCGGATGTAAATAACGTGCGGGAGTTAGATTTAGCAAGTTTATTGGGTAGAAACCGAAGTGTGCCTTTATATGCAAATTCGCCGCAGAGCGGTGACCTCATTTCGAAGGGTTACTCGCGTGCATCATCCCCCAACTCAACCAAATTGGGACACGACGACCCTTTTTTATTTTACGACAATTTGATGAGGAAAAATGCCGAAATACAAAGTGGACACAACTCGGAGTACGGTGCCGGTTCGAATTTAAGTAAAGCAGACAAGGATAGTGCAAACAGAAAAGAAATCGGCTCCTCTGCCGCGAGGAAAAGTCAGGTAAGTTTCTCACGGTTCAAATTTAAACTGAGTGCAAATTTAACAGCTGAAATACGATTGAGACAAAGTTTTTGCTTACATTACATAAAAAAGTATTTTTGGGTAAAAGTGAAATTTTTGCAAGTCCGTGCAAAAATTTTAAAATTGCAATGTTACACCAATGCAGTTGCCGCAACTGGACTGTAGATGGTTCTCGGTGCAAGAAACCGTTACTGTTCTAGTACGACGCATACAGCAAATTGTCAATCTGTGTCTGCGTAGTCTTGTAGAAGCTTCTGGAGGTTACAGTTGTGAAATCCGCGTGTTCCGGCTTTTTAATTTTGTGCAAAAAGTTGACTAGAATTCGAAATGCTGCAAATTCAGAAACCAGCGCCGCAATTTAAGGGCCAGGCTGTCGTCGGCGGACACTTTAAGGAAATCAGCTTGGCCGACTACAAAGGCAAATATGTGGTGCTGTTCTTCTACCCGTTGGATTTCACTTTTGTGTGCCCCACGGAAATTATCGCGTTCTCTGACCGCGCTAAGGAGTTCCGTGCGATCGGCTGTGAGTTGATCGGATGCTCCACCGACAGCCACTTCACTCACTTGGCCTGGATAAATACTCCCCGGAAGGAGGGCGGTCTGGGCGAAATGGACATCCCCCTTCTATCAGACAAATCGATGAAAATCGCCCGTGACTACAACGTGCTGGACGAGGAGACCGGCATCCCATTCCGCGGTCTCTACATCATCGACGGCAAGCAGAATCTCCGGCAGATCACTGTGAACGATTTGCCAGTTGGCCGCAGCGTTGATGAAATTTTGCGTCTCGTTCAAGCATTCCAATTCACCGACTTGCACGGCGAGGTGTGCCCCGCCAATTGGAAGCCCGGCGACAAGACCATGGCACCCGACACCGAAAAAGCCAAAGACTACTTCACCGCGGCCAACTAAAAATGCTTCTTTCGACTCAGACTCTCCCCAAAATGAATTTCATTTACTTTCACACCCAAATGTAGTATTACACAGATTGCCACCAAGGAAACAATAAAGTATTAGAAGTTCCTAAAATTCTCGTTTCAGTCATTTTACCCTGACCGCAGTTTTCCTTCCTTAAAAAAGCTACTGGTCTGGGTACCCTTCCAATTCAAAAACCATTTAGACCATGAAAGTCACGGACTGCCGAGCGATTTAAGTGTTTATAAATAAACTGCAAATAATAATGACGCAACTAAACACATCTTGCGTTTGGTCAAAAATACCACTGTGTACTCTGGTCTGCTCTTCAATGGCTTTCACGTTTTAAGTTCACTCGTGCACTGGAAGGCAATGCCCTTGGGATGCTGACATGGTTTTAAAAATTAAATATTTGCAGAGTAACTAAATTTCAATTTCATCAAGATACGCACATATTCGTGCTCGTTCTCTTACTAAATTATAATTACTAAAGTAAAACAATTCTTGAGTCGCATGCGCAATTTAGTAATTGAGCTAATTAATTGCGCAGTTGCGCGCTCCTGCGGAAGCAGATGTTGTCGACTGCTTCATCTCAAGAAAAGCATTAAAGAAATTGTAACGTTAAATTGTTTACGCTTTATTAGGCTAGCAGCGTAATCAAAGCGTTAAATTTCATTTTAACTGATGCAAGAAAAGTAATGTTAAAAGCATAAATATATAATTAAACTTATGTTGAATCGGTGGACAATAATTACAGTGAACATAATATTTAAATTATCATTAATCATAAAACATACTTAGTAATTTGTATAATTTGGGTTCATGAAATTATCGTTTAACCGCAATTTCAAATATTAAAAACTTGACCAATATCAGTTTCGCAATCAGCAATTCAAAAAACATGTGTTTTCACTTTGATTTCTTTATTTTTATTTTATTAAAATAAAATTATTTCAAACGTTAATAAGTAATTAAAATCAAATTATCGCAATTCGATTTACTAGCTGATTTTACTTATTTTACCTAGCTACCTTCAATATGAACATAGCCCAACCTTTAAGGTAATTGACTTGTTTTTCGCTTATTTTCCTCGAGGTGAAGGATAGTGAGTTGCCAATAATTCCAAGGATATTTTACGTGCTGGCTATTTGGCATCGATTGCTCCCCGCTTTAATTAAATTCTCACCTACGCCGGCAATTACAAACATCCTTTTATGAAGCCTCAGGAGAGTATTTTTAAAATTTCACTCGATTATAAATGTAATTATTTGCATGAATAATGCTACAAGCCAAGAAACGTTTTACGGCCCTTATCCTCTGATAATCTACAAAACTTTTTAGGTTTATGTACATTTTCACTGTCACGGAAATTATTAGATCCATTGAAGGAGTCTATCAGGGCTGTTGCCACCACCTGCATGTCTATCGTCGACCTAATGTCTGAATCTTTCATTGATTTTGTTCGTAAATATTTTTTTTTTATTTTAATTTAGAAGTTAGCTCCCGTGGGCACATAATGCTCGAAGTTATACTCTTCACTACAAACAGATTTTACGTGGCTCCGAAAATGTGTGAATGGACGTGGTGTATCATAAAGAGCCTCTAAGTAACCAACTTTTAGCTAGTCCTCACGAATTCCCCAAGAAAGAGGAGGTTAAACCTTTCGTTGCGTGTTTTAGGTCAGTTCGGTTCTGCTGGCTTTCGGTGAAGGTATTGTCCTTATAACTACAAAAAATTCCACAGGTCGGTAAATATAGGAAATTTAAGAAAATTTTAAAGCCCTTGTTTGCTTGTAACCGGCGATTTTTCTTAGAAAATTATTGGGCACCAAATTAAAATCAGTTGAGTAACCTACATATTTGTGTTCCGCTTTATTATCTGAATATAAAGTCGTAAATTGTTCTTTAAAGTAGTTCGCAAAGAATTTAAAATTTTAGACGAGTGTTACTTAGTACTGCCCAGGAAATTGCAGTAAGACGTTGCATGTAAAATTATAGTTTTTTATGGATTTAAATAAATATCGTAAATAAAGTGTTTGCTTTGTGTTAAAATTCAAGTGGAAGAAATGTATGTGTTAATGATGCAAAAAAGTTTAGCATTCCTGGACTTCAGCTGCACGCAAAATTATTCATTAATCTCAATGTGTAACTAATAACTAACTAATCAAATTGTCCTATCCTCAGACCAAGAACTAATTTGTTTTAGGGCTAAACAATTTAATAAGGGTAATAAATTTTGTTGTAGAGATTCAACAAAACCTTCTAAAAAACATAGTTGCAGTTTTTATCCTTCACTTTTAGTTAATACTCAATTTTCAGCTTAATTTAGTGTCTTTCCTAATCGACAAATTCTTTCAATTAAAGGTTGTATATTTTTCCCCAACGAGAAATTTGAAAAAAATAAGAATTAACCTCATTTTCATCTATAACGGCGTCATCTCTATTCTAAAATTGATGTACTCGTTTCTTAGCTTACTTTTTTATAATCAAATTCGTCGAGTATATTTTCGCAGGATGCTGCTCGAAATATTGACGCAAGTTGTTATAAACTATTCATTTTGTGCGATTGCAAATGCAAAATCTTCAAATATAAATATAGTTTTAAAAATCATTACAATTGGAATTATGAATATGTATTTTAATTTGTAAATCAAAAATTATATTTTTAGTTCACAAAATTTACTTTATATTTAGGATGAAATGGAGCAATGGGTATCAGACACATTTTATTCATACTTTCCTAGTTTTAACGAGGAAGGCAAAAAGCGTGAAAATCTAGTTCGCGATAGACAGCTCGAGTATCAAAATTATTTAAAAAAAGTATTTTTTACACTGGGATATAAAAAAATTTTACTTTTACTAAAAATTTATATTTTTCAGATATCTGAAGAAGGTGATAATGCAAAACATTCTTCCAAGGAACAACGTTCGGAAGGCAAATGGAATTCTCCAAAGCCTGATAAGACTGATTTAGAAATAATTGTAAACAATCCAAGTTACAACAATGAAAAAAATAAACAGGACTTGACGAGGCCTAATAGTACGCGACACAAATTACTAGAGGATTTAGCTCATACAGATTTATCCAATTTGGTAAATTCGAATGCTATACAAGAAAGAAACAGACGATCAACAGAGGTAAGATTTAAATTGTGCGAGGAAAACGATTGTTGACAGTGTAAAAAGGTTTTCTAACTAACTTACCTGGAACATTTGCACCACTTGCAAATAAAAAAGCAAGAAGCCTGATAATAACACACACATTTAGATTAAATTGTTCATATCATTAATTTAGTGAAAGCTGTCAAGACGAACCCTTTTGAATATTTATTACTTCTTATTCTGCCGTTATCGATCTGCACTAATTACATCTACTTTTAGAGGCCGCGAATTCTATCCTTGTTCTATTTGTTTCTCATTATGAGAAACTCCTTAAATGACATTAAGAAAAATGAGAAAAATCGTAATGTGCGATGAATTCAGTGAAAATGTGTGGTTTTAACAATTACGTATTTAGAGCATTTACAGGAGATGACTCTATAATGAATACTAATTCAGATTATCTTCCTTTAGTTAGAAGTACAGAAAAAAAAGGAGTATCAACAAGAACTTTTAAAACAGATAGAAGAGAAACATAAAGAAATATTAGTTCTAAAGGAAAAGGAAAAGAAAGAAGAAGAACGATTAAACCGGTAAGTCTTTGTTTAGAAGAGCTATTATTTTCTGATTTTAAACACGATATTGTAAAACAGAAAAATAAAAAAACAAATGGAGGAAATGCAGCTAAGCGAAGAAATGGCGAGAGAAAAACAACGAATGGATCGGGTATGCGAACTATTTAATTATTTAATTTTTCTCTCTATTTAATCGACATTGTTAGGTAAGTTTGTCTCAGTTATTCTACCTGTTTGTAATATGTATAACTAACAAATGTTTACTATATATAAATTGAATTCAAGCTTTATCATAATCTACTTTTAGTGTAATCAGTTGAGTTTGAATGGTTTCTTAAACTTGAAAACTTATTATTCTGTAATAAAAAGGAATAGATAAAGTATTGGTTAAACGCTGAAGGATAACTCATGCAAAGCTACAAATGAATTCAAAAGTTTTAAGTTCTATTATATCATAAAGAGTCATATATTGAATCCAAAATGTTACTTTTTATCTCTGAAAATACATTGCATGCATAATTACACAAACTATTATAATCTTTTTGAATTTAAATAATTAAATTATGATAACATCTCATAGCTAAATTAGTTCTGGTGCATACAAAAATGTAAATAATAAAAAGTACTCTGCACTTATTTTAGACGCTGCTGCAGTATCAACAAAACGAAGAAATGCAGGCGCACTTATCAAATTTAGGGAATGACCACAAATCGCGAAGCGCAAACGGGGAAAGGCATACAGTTTCAGAAAACGATAAAGAACCACCAAAAACTGACAACAAGGTTTACAAATATTTCAGTAACTCCGCTCGGCACTATGACTACAGAAAGTTGAGTCGCGATAATCTTTTTGAATCCTTTGAAGTGCAGACGAGGCATCCTCTACAGTCTATCGATCGTTGCTTACACTTGAACAAAGTTCTCTGCCCTTTCTGCGATATAAAATTAAAATTGTACGAAAGCTGGTGCAGAAAATGCCAGCGACAAGTTTTGGATGATGGAGCTGAAAATCGAACAATGCTCTGCGAAAATTGTGAGAAACAATTTTTGATTTGTGCAGCATGTGAAAAACAGAGCATTTTGTGCAATTTTTGCCACCGTAAAAGGAATGCTTGTCTTCATTGTGTCGCTAATTATTGCATTCATTGCGGAAAATCTGTGAAAATTGCAAAAATTAGCCAATCCAGAACAAGTAGCGTTTCCGGTAATCGAAGCAAACCCAGTTCGGAAAGATCTTTTCAAATATTAGAGTTAAGCTACCCAGAAAGTGAAAAGGATCAACTTCTTGAAGAAGAAGTCGTAATTAGTGATGATGATCGTTCTCCTCCTTATTCCGTAAATATAGATAAAAATTCTATCTTCCATCCCAGCCACAATTACAAAGAACGAAGGAGCGAAGGTGATTTAGCGGGAACAAACGAGATAGCTAGCAGTTTCTGGGAAGAAAAGGATATAAATGAAGTTAAGGAGGAAGCAAATAGCCGCTTGAATAAATATATGAAAAATTATGGGGATTTAGCCCTTCGTAGTTCTCGGAGCAGAGCAACTCAAACCTCTAGAGAAAGTACCCCTCAATTAGACGCTGAGTATCCCTCAATGCCGCTACTAAGAGAGGCTCCAAGACGAAAAACATCTAATAGAAGTGACCAAAATCAAAAGAATGACAAAATATCTTCTCTGTCTAGAAAGTGGGAGGTAATGGGAAATACTTTTATTAAACTTGCAGTTCCATAAATATATTTTTATTGGACTAGGTTCCTGCAGTGCAACGCTTTACTGTTTCAAATAGTTCTCCGAGGGTTTTAACCCAAATTGGTGCTTTCAGGAAGCAATTGCAAGCTGACGAACTGGAAGATTTGGACAATTGAATTCTGCAGGACAAGAAGGTGCTTCCTTAAAAAAACATTCCAATATAACTTTGTGATGTAAGTGCTATTAAAGCTCTTAAAGAGAATTTATTATGAATAAAATGGGGTGGCTGGTAAATGTTTTTCTTTCCTTTATGTGGACCAACAATTCTGAAACATTTAAATATAGATTTAAAATAATTTAGACTTTACAGCTGTCTGAGCATTTTTGTTTGTTTACTATTATTTTACTTGCCTGAAAAAAACTGAAATTAAGTTACTTATTGTGATATTTGAAATTAGATACCCCTGACAACTGTTGTTCTTTTATTTCAAATTCATTTTTATACGTTTCAAAATCAGTAGAGAAAAATCTGTATCAATTTTAATGTTATTATTTATTGCGAAGCTCTATTAAAAATCAACGATGGTGTTAAACCATTTAAAATATGCCACATAACTCTTTAAATTATACTTTATTCCTTATATAAAATATTAAAAAAATATTCGACTCACGGAATCTTTTTAAAACTTTAGCAATTTTTACAAAAGAAGTAAAAGAAAACGAAATGTACTAGATTTGTGTTTCAATTCTTTGTTTTGACATTCCCATTTGGCAATTTGCGCTAGCCCACTGTCAATCAGCACTCAGCTGTCATTCTATTTCTTTTGGGTTTAATTTGTTCACCCAAAAAACGTTAAATTTTATAAAAGCGGATTAATATGGCTACTATACTACGGTATATTCCAAAGGCATCGAATGCCGTTTGGTATGTAAGACGATTTTCAGCTCGCTAAAACACCCCGGCAGCTATGACATAACACTTCTCGCACCACAGGTCCAGGGCAGCATACTCTGCAGTGGCTGCGAGGAATAAAAGCGACGCTTCCCATGAGGCCCCAATCATCGACACATCCCAGGTACTTTCCCGGCCGGAGGACACTGAGCAAAAAAAGAAACTGAGCGGAACCATCACCGTCCCTACGAAGGTGAGTGGAACTCCTCTGATAACATTCTTGATTTGTTGAATGTGCCTTTCAAGGTGGACATTAGCCCCATAAGTGGAATTCCCGAGGAGCATGTGAAAACTCGCCGCGTTCGGATCTTCATACCGCCAAAGAACGCCATGCAGAGCGGGACGGACAACATCCACCACTGGCAAATTCAGTTTGATAATAGGGAGCGATGGGAAAATCCACTGATGGGATGGACCTCCAGGTAACCCCTGAAACGATTTCACAGCGCAATCTAAATTTTTGAGAAACTGTCCAATTCAACTAAAATATTTAACGTCTAACAAGAGGAAAACAGTTCAGGATTGCGTCCAAGTTGAATGAAACCCATTGAGTCGCGGGAACAAAATCAAATAGCACAGTGTACGCTTCTTTTATTTTCAAATTTTGATCCAATGAATGCAAAGTATTTTTATAAATTCCATTGGACTTTCTAGCCTCCGAAACATTCCCCGATTTTATTTAGAATAACTTTTGAGTTGTGGCAATTTTAGAATTCTCAAGGGACTGCCTTTCATTTAACCCCGAGTTATCACAAATTCATCTTGCACAAATTCCGAGGTGACGATAATTATATAAAATTGAATTATGTACTATACAAAATTCCCAGATGTAAATTTTAATGTAATTCATATCGGAATTGATATCCATAATATATATATGACATATACCATAAGGTTTTGTAAAAAACAAAAATAAATTAACCATTTTTGTTTCCAGTGGAGACCCTCACTCAAACTTGCAAATAGAATTTTCTTCGAAGGAAGAAGCCATCATTCACTGCGAGAAGAACGGTTGGAAATGGTTCGTCGATGCTCACGAGCAACCCAAGAAGGAACGAGTCAAGAACTACGGAGTTAACTTCTCCTGGAACAAACGTACTAGGGTATCAACTAAATAAATATTTTCGAATTAATGCAGTGCAAGAAGAATCATTAAATAACCTTCAATTGGATATGTATTTTTCAATTTTATACTAGGTAAAAAACGGCAAGATCATGTCGGGGCAGTTTGAAAAACGGTTTAAGAAATGCCGCTGGGGTAATATTTTTTTCCATTTGCACTTGACAAAGTGCCCGCCGCTATGATGGACGGACATGATGAAACTATATTGTTTGTTTTGCTACGGAACCCTAATAAAGTAAAACCTTATCAAAATATCCTTGGGAAAATAATTACAAACTACTTTCTATATTAAATTTAAAAAGTTTATTACTCAAAAATAACAATACTTCCGTTAGAAATGCCACTGTATTAAAGCAGGATTACGACTACTACTATTATTAACAAGGACCTTTGGAATTATTAGCGGACAAAATCAGAATGTATAACTTAACTTATTCACTGAATTCACTATTTTCTAGGTCTATCATGGTCTTACTCTCATAAATAAATTTTAAAACTATCTGAAGCTAGCCTCCGAAGTCTCTGCGTTGATTATAGATTGGAATGATTCGTTCATCGGCGAACACTACAGCAGTTTTTCGTTCTGAAAGACATATCGTTATAATTCTAGGATAGCTTTTAAAGAAAAAATTAAATTACTTCGTACTATTGGCTGCGCAACAGCGGCTGAAGTAGTCGGTCCTGTACAATTGCATTAGTAATTAGAAAATAAAATGGGTTTAGAAATTGAGCTCCTTACCTCTGGTTGAACAGTGATCGTCGTCACTATCGTCTTCTTCATACTCGTGCCACACAGGTTCGACCGCTGTAAAATAAATTATTTGTACCAAATATGGAAATATTTTGATTATTTCACTTACGCTGATTTTCACCTGCATTACTTTGACTCGAATCCTGTAAGCTACCAAATATAGGATCAGGGCCTGTTTTAATAAAGAGAAATAATCTTTACAAATTCAAATTGATCTTCAAATCAACCTACGAGGTGTTGGTTGCGATTGAGATTGCGTGTATTGAATTTCAGGTGAGGTAAGTAAATCTTCCTGTTGGCGGCCAGATTGCCTTTGCGACCTACTGCTGCTGGGTGTTGGACTAAGACCCCCTATCGGTGGCGACTGTGCAATTCTTTCTACAATGGTTTGAAAACTAAACCCTCCAGAGGTGCTGCTATTGCTACTTCGACCTCCTAAGCTCATGCGCAGGCGGCGCTCCATAAACTTCCTCTTTTTCTGTTTTTCAACCTCACGAGCGACAATATCCTCCATATAATCATTGCATTTTTTACAAAACAAATCATCAGCCTGGGGAAATACAAATTTTAGTCAAGATTAGTTTAGAATTGCATTTATATTTTTCTACATTTAAAGACAATCGGTTGTCTACTTAAAGAAAATTGCTACTCCAATTAGAGACAACAATGATCAATCGTATGGAAAACAGGACGTAATATTTTTGCTTCGCTTGAATAAAAGATAATTTTAATTGCAGTTGTTAATAAATTAACAATTAATTAAAGTTTAGTTTTAATTTTCCAACTTATCTAAATCCACAATAAATCAACAAACAGTTAAAATATGATGAAAATAAAACCAATTCCACTTAAAATTAAATTGGCGCACTTACGCTACAATTTGGATTTTTCGCCCTATAGCATTTCAATGCTCGCTTTCCTAACTTCACTTGGCCTACGCCCGTTTTACATTTTGTGCATCTCTCCGGCATTTCATAATATATTTGTAATCAATTTATAACTTAAAATAAACTAATAAATAAATAAAGATTTTGAATGTGATTCGCAAAACGTTCAAATCCATCAGCTGATGCAACTGACAGAGAAATGAAGCTTAATTCACAACAAAAATTAAATGTGGTGACTTAAAAATCTATTTAATGGATTGGAAAGTCTGAGGACATTACATTATCTCAATTTCGAGGTTTAAGCTGTCACTGTAGAATCGGTTATTAATATAATGTTTAAATTTCAAATCAATGTGAACACTTTAAATGGAGAAATATATTTAATAAATAATAATTCCATTTTGCTCAACTGGCGCTCCGATCGCACAGCAGACATTATTCTGCTTAGTAGTAGGTGTGTGACTTATCTGCTGTCAGTTGATAATGCCTGATGTTGAAGGGGCACTTTTTTGGGGATAAAAAGTTCTTACCTTAATTTAAGAAAACAGCGAAATGTCCTATATTTGATTCCCAAAAATTGCATATAATTAGAAAGCTAGTCGCGCCCTAAAGATTTATAAAGCCCAAATTCCTGTACGGAGTTGTTTTGTGCCCCAAAGAAGAACTGTGCTTTTGATGGTTACATGAAATGATTTTTGAAGGAAAATTCTTTGGTCAAGTTCTTTTTTTAGTGTGTCGGAAGTAAGTAAATTAATT
This sequence comes from Tolmerus cingulatus, assembly GCA_959613345.1. Taxonomy (NCBI): domain Eukaryota; kingdom Metazoa; phylum Arthropoda; class Insecta; order Diptera; family Asilidae; genus Tolmerus; species Tolmerus cingulatus. Next base: position 7,545,612 of record OY390708.1, read on the forward strand.
ATTTTGTTTCGCAAATGTCAGAAAAGACGACTGCAGGTGTTTAGTTGATTTCCCTTTCGTTTGTGTTTACCTGCCTGTTGTGTTTCGAAACTCACTCCAGTGTGCTCAGTGTAAAGGCAATTTTCACCAGCTGTGCCCCAAAAGGACATGTAAAGTGTTTTTTTCAACATTAAGGCAAGTATATCTGTATTTTAATTAAATTAAGTCTGGGAGAGTTTCCTTAAAAGTTTTTACAAACGGTCCAACTGATTCCTCGTCTTTTCAAGTTAATTATCTCGTTTTAATAACTCGTCACCGCAAATGAGCCTCTCTTTTCAATCGTAAACGATCGCCTGCAATTCTGCCTCCAAAATGAATTAAAAAAGTAATAAATGCAACGTTGAATGAAATGAAGGCGTCCACAGAGAAATTGGCGTGATGCAATTGATTCCGGGTTAATTTCCAAAGGCGCCCATCACGTTCAGACTTACAGGCGAGAGCCCCTGGCCAAGTGCCAAACAACACCACAGAATTGTTCCGTGGCGGCAGGATCCACTCTAATATGTTTGTTTTCAGCGCGGTGGCTATTTTTGCAGACATGTCTAGGGGCTAATTTTACACTTTGTTTACGCATTTATGTGTCGGATTCAAAATAGACCCAGTTTCGGGTACAGCTGCTGTATAAATATCCCGAGTGCTTGGACCTATAAAATTGTCGCTTCCTGCCAAATGCAAGTATTACGTCTTTCCTCAGCTTCCTACTGGATAAGAGCCACTTTAAGAGGACTTCTGCTGACAGCCCGTGCGGCGGGTGTACGCCTGTTCTCGCCCAGATGTTGGCTTAGGGGTGATCGATTCACTGAGGAAGACCTCAAGAGCGAAGAGAGAAGTGAAAGCGAATGGAGATTTCGTGAGGGAAAAGAATTCAAATATTGGGACATTAAATATCCAACGTCGATAAAAGAGTGTCACTGCTTTCAAAATTGGCTTCATTGATGTCTACTAAATTTTCTTTGAGACCATATAAAAGGCATTAAATTTTATAATTACGAAATTAAAGTCCAAGAAACAAAACTAAAAAAAAGAATAATCTCAAAAATTGCAACTTGTGCCCGTATACAAGGTTACGCATGAACTACCAAAACTTATTATTATTTCATTAAATAAATCATCTTAACCGATTATTGCATTACTTTCATTATCATTGCCATTTCTTTCTCACTTACATTTTTCTAATGGTCAATCCTTCGACTGCATTGAAAGACACTACAACGGCATTTGTCATCTCTATTTCGAATAACTACGACTGTTTTAAAAAATTACATAGGTCACTCAAATGGCAATTCACGTTAATTTTGGAATACAAACTTTTGTGCAAGCTAATTCTAACAGACTTAAACGTGGCATAAATACATATTTCACCAAAAAATAGAAAAAACTTCAAACTGGTACAATGGGCATAGTAATAGCTATAAAAACAAAACAAACAATTTATACCAAAGATTGCAGCTGAATTTAATGAGTCACAAAGCTATTTTTTCATATATTTTTACAAACACTACGTGTTTGCAGTAATTTGAAGTTGTTGCTTTATTGGCTTCATTGCTGTGCAAAAAAGTTATTTAACAATTTCCGTCCAGACACAAAGTGATTTTTTTCATTCTCATTGTGTATTAACACTTTCTTAACGTTTTTTTCAGTAAGTTTTTTAAGTTCGCCTCATGGACTATAACTGAATATCGCATGGAAATTAAAAATTACTAAATTTAACAATAAACGAAGTATCCCATGAATCCCCATGTACCAATTTTTGTTGCGTATATCTTTCCTGTTTTTGCTACTCTTTATCAAACTCATGTTAAAATAGAAAAAAAAACAATTGAAAAGTACATCTGAAAAGGTGGTTTTAATTAAACGATTATAAAAATTTGAGTAGAATACGAAAAGTTTCAAATTTTAATATTAGTATTATTAAAAAATTGTTGATTTGACAAATTTTAACAAATTGTAGCTATAGGTAGGAATTGACTGACCTTGCCTGAAACAAACATATTGAATAAATTGTTGCAAAGGTAATATGAATTTATAATTAAAAATATGTTCACCAAAAAATTGTTCAATTTAATAAGTTTTTAGTTAATTTTGTAACGGGAGCTTTTGTGCCAATTGTATGTATATATATCTATGTAGTTTTTCTACCATGCGGTTAAGCTTGCAAAGGATTATAAAGGATAAGTTCTGTCCAATAAACCCTCAATAGCACTTACGATTTTTAAGTGTTTCTTCTTATCTCTGATCTCGAGTACTTCCCTTTCGAGCGATAAGGCGTAGTTGGGATAGCCTGGAATTTATCTACAATTTGTGTGAAGTGTATGATGTAACTGCCATAAATAAACAAGATCGTTTAGCTCGTTATTTGCTGATATGCACTTGTTTCACTAAATACATTTATCTGCAACTTTATTTGGCTCTGAATTTAATATGATAAATTTGCGCTCCTGGCATCCGTTTGGCGTTATCTTATTTAAGCACAAAAAAAATAAATAAATTTCGTTTAATTAGCCGATTGTAAAGTTATGCGTGTGCCATCGCACGCGGGAATGCTGAGATTTCGTTCCTACTCCCCGGTATATATATTTAATATATACTATACACCCGCATTAAAGGCATAGTGGCGCCTTTTGATTGTTTGAACGAAAGGTTTCGCACTGTCTCTAGGTTAGCTCTAATCCCCGATTGTGCACGAAAATTTTCTTGAAGCGACTGTTTTTAATGGTGTGATGGTCACCTCGGTGCCCGTGTAAACAGTCTAGCACATAAAAATAGAATATTTCTAGTGCAAGGCAAATATACAGAACGGCTTAGGGCTTCCGAGCCGCGGCGGAGGAGCAGACTTTCATGTCGCCTCAGTTCGCGAAAGAAATTGCTGAGTCAGGTGATCCGGAGGCGAGGTGGACAAACCGTCGACTCGGTCGTCACGACAGGCCGCAGTTTTTGAAATCAAAAAAGTAGCCAGCAATTGTTTCGAGTTAGCGAATGACATTTGTGCTGTTCCGGTTAGTAATTTCATATCGTGCAGCAGCTGAGCGCTTATGTAACGGCCGGAGATCAGGTCGTCATCCCTTGACGATAGAGCCGCTGACTTCGCCCGCAGTGCTAAGCTATGCCTTTCTTCCGAAGGTAAGACCCGTCGGTTTGCAGCTCCGCCGTAGACGCTGAATGTCTTGTTGCGCCCAGTTAAGTAGTTATGTTGTCGGAAGTGTGACATGCTTATCTATTTTTAACTCCAATTCGACTTGCGGCCAACATTACTTGCTATTTGTTACTAGTGCTCAATCGCATTTTCATGCTCGAAGTGTCTATTTACATAGCTGCGAGGCGTGTCGGGAATTAAAGCACATTCATCCAGACTCAATGGGAAGCAATCCAATTAGTGACATTTTATTTTATTTTTTAAATACCTTTTACCTTCATTTGAGTTTCAATTATACTTTTCATTAAAATCATCTTTTCAAAACGACTAATAATTTGAAAAACTAAAAAACGGCGAAAACTCGATTATGTGAGAGAAAGTACATTTTATTAATGTTAGGATCCGTTATTCTTGCAAAATAACAAGGCTAAGCAAATTAATGATATTAAAAGCTACATACAGATATAAATAAATAAAGATAAAATATCCTTTTAATATGAATATATTTGTCAGCAATTCAGCACATTCTAATATTTGTTTATGATAAAGGAAAGTCGGCAATCTTCACTATCAAGTATATAAATTATTTATTATTTTTCCCTTTATTCTCAAAAATCCTGAGAATCCAATCAAATCCTCATAACTGAAATTTTGTAATCTGTCCCTCCATAGATGAAATTATTTGTAACAATCATTATCATGTAATTAATTTTTAATCGTTTTTGTTAAGATGATGTGCCCCTATTAAGATAATATGAAATTCCAAATTTTACACTTTCGAAGTCGATGTCATACATGGTAAGGGCTACACAATCTGTATAATGATTTGGAATATTCAATGTTTGGAATTAAATTTCCCTATATCATTTCAAGGTTCATCTGAATTTAAAGTAATAAACTCCAAAACTAATTTCTTGAGAAACCCAGCTTCATAATTTATAATTGCACGGTTAATCCAAATCTAATCATTTTTGATGAAACAGTGAAGCAAATGGCACGTTGTCAATGTCTAATTAGACGCGAACATATCTCCTTTAAAAAGTTAAAATGGAACAAATTTGGATGGATTTGCATATCCATTTTTGCGAGAAAGATAAATGATGAAAAATTAAAGTTTTGAAATACTGGCATTCATCATTTGATGGATACAGCAATTTTTGTTTTTATTGATGACTATGACGGGTCCTGATATTATTAGTATATTGCCATCATTATATCTATACCGCTTCATTGATGAAAAATCATTTTATTTGGAACTGAGTATATTTGTATATTTGTACATGCTAACAACAATAATAACAGGCATTATGTGAACTTCTATGAAAATGCAAAACTGGTGAATGTACATACACATCTCTAAACATAACCACTAGATTCAAGTTTGAGAGCTGCTTCGTACGTCGGAAGTCCAGTTTTATCCATAATTCTACTCATATCTAATCGAACGATGCCGTTCTCGTCGATCGATTCCAAAAAACTTCTCCTTGAATTATTCTCCAAACCGCTGTTGTGAAAAGGCGCCAAATGTTGTTCAGATGTTGTATTCTCGTAATTGTTATTATTATTATTATTTAGTAAATCTTCCGTAGAATTGCTATTTGTGTGTAATACTTCCCCACTTGGCATAAACTCATTATTTAAATTACTCGTTGTCGTACAAGTTGTGGGGCTGCAGTCGCAGTCCTGTCCTTCAGTGCCGCATTCAACGTTTGCGTTTATAAGGTTTTCATAATCCGCACTTCTCGTTGGTGAGGCGTACTCAAATTTTCCGCAGAGTGGACAACCTTTGTAGTAAAGCGCCCTGTTGGGAGGGGCACACTTTATACTTCGGCTTAAGCCTAGACTAGCTGCCCCAATTACAGTCTCTTGCAATTGTGTCCTGAAGTTATTATTGCTGGAATTGATCTCGTAATTCGGCAGATATTTACTCGATGAGTTTGTAAAGTGATTTGTTTCGTTTGGAACGTATCTACAAGGCCTCTGTATGACTTCATCCATCGCCAGGACCACGTCGTACGAAGGAGGTGGTTCGTTATGATTTGACACAGGCACATGTTGTGAAGGATGTAAACCATCTGTTGCGTCCGTGAATAATCCAGAGGTTTCGTAACACTGCAAAGAGAAAAGTATATTTATTAAATATACATGAGCACGTCAACGACAATCTGGAAATCTGGTTAAACAGCTTTAGTAGGTATGGTCCTTACTTAATTATATCGTCCACTAAAACCATTTCCTCTGTCATTCAAAAATTTTTTATATGAAAATAGTTGGACGTTTTTTGAAACGCTGATTTTGAGTATGTCATCAACATTAAGAACTTCAAGAAATTTTCACGAATATGGGTATCGCACAGCTTTCAAGGATACCAATTTCAAATCAAGGTACATTTTTTGCTAGGAAAATAATATTGTTGAACGATATAGATTTTTGTTATATACTATATACGTATGGCTAAGTGAATTTGATGGATTAAAAATCAATTTTGAGTCGCGTTTAGTAGAATTTCAATGGACTCATTTTATTCAAAGGATTTATGTGATATTAAAAATGTGTCCTTAAATATGAGCATTTAGAAAAGCACAATTGTTGGTTCCACTTAAGATCGTCTATAGAGGAATTACTTTAGATTCTATATTAAAATGTTGAAATTTAGAATAAACTGAATGTTATAATTTTATGTGGTCGTTCGGGAAGGACATTTGGATGATTTTAGGGGCGTTTATTTTAAATAATAATTTCTATTTTGAAAATAACTTCACAACAATTTTTAGTTATGTTAATCCTGATTTCCATTGCGATTATAATGCTTTAGGTAGTTGAACCAAGATTTTTTAACCTTTATTTTGTGACCATGGGAACAAAATTACGAAAACTGTAAAACAATTTAAGTGTTAATCCTAAGCGCCCACTGCTTTGGCTTGGCATATGTTTGCAATTTCATTTAAACTAAACGCTTTGTCGTGATCAAATTATTGCATGCAGTCATGTTTCTCAAAGTGAAGTTAGCTGCAAATTGACGTGCCATAACAATATTATCCCTCACATGGCTTCAGATGTTCAGGAATTGGCTAAATTTCTTATGTTACTTTTACTACGTACTCAGTCTTCTTTTGATTTTTTCTCTAATCATAATCAGTCTGTAAAAACACTTTTGCGAATAGCACGATCTACTAATTGAAATTGAACAACAAATTTATATTTGCAAGCATCCACATTATCAATTTTCATTAGAATATGAATCATTCATTGTCATACACGAACACGATCAATTTTCATGTAAGTAATTTAATAAGCTATGCAGACGAAGTGAATATTCTTAATTGTCTATTTTCAGCATGAAAATAACCTTGAAAGCAATAATTCATCAATTTTAAGTCTCTTTTTAAGAACACATCAATAAGAAACATGTGGCGCATTTGTAACACGTGCGTGAAGTTCACATCTTCTCACTAATAAGATCGATATTTTTTTCAAATTGAAACATAGACAGTAAATTGTGGTGAAGTGAACGAAATGCTGCGAACTTTTTGTACTGATCTGATCGATTTGAGTAAAATTATTTACATTTTAAATTATGTCTGGGTATGAGGCCATTATAGCACGGAAAAATTTGATAGAAAGCGAATTTATTAATAACACTGAGTTCTATACGCCTAACAATTATTAGAATTTATTTTTATTTTTAATTAACTGCCGTAATAGGTATATTAATTCTACGTATAGTATTAGACTGTAATGTGTGTTTATTTTATTTGACAAAATGGCTATGTACAACGCAGAAATTTGCGATCGCCTCAAAGTATTTTTGTAGATAGTATAAAATAGTTTAATATTCACTATCGCCAAATTGACCGCTCGTCGTTCTAGTGTTCAGAGACTGAATATTTTGTTGCGTTATTGAAAATTTTCGTTAAATAGAGATTATAAAAGACAACATAATTTTATAAGTACACAATGACATGTACCTTAGGTAAAAATAAGGTGTAATTTGCAAATTAGATATGTTTCACCTTCGAAACTTTTACATAAGAACATTACTGCGTTTAGTCTGTTCTCTTCGTCTTTAATTTTTTTGCAGTTTCAGTAAATTGTATTTTATTCATAATTTGAGATAAAGTGAGATCATCTTGATTAAACAAAACGAATATTTCTAGTAATATCGGTGCATCAAGTGCTTGTTGAATGCTTGGTGGTGGCACAGGTTCATCTTACGTAACTCCATTTTTAGTGTTTTTTTTAAATTAAGGCAACTTAGAAAGCGTTTTTAATCTAATAATAAAAGTTTATTATTTTCTAAGTCGGGAGCGGTTACGCTACATCGAATTTGAGTAATAAAGTAAATAAATCAAAGACAAATAATTTATACGTTTTAGGAAATTTTTCGTTAAATAGAAATTCGTTATACAGTTTACACTGTATTTAATTTAAAAGACTCCAATAAATATTTCTATACTTAACGAGACAAGTTGAAGCAGGTGATCATATATCCCCAAATTAATTTTAGTTCTAACGCTGCTACATTTATGAACTTTTTCAGATGTTGTTAACAAGGTTGAGTATTCTAAAGCTAAGAGCCCTTTATGTTTGCAATCTTTTCATGACTATGTATAAAAAATGGGCTTCTTGTACAGAAAACATTTCCTCTGGAATTTTCATAAAAACTGGACAGATATGAAGAAATATCATAAATCGTCATATCTTAAACATTTCCCGATAGTTCGTAATCAGTTAAACTGAACATATTGTAGTACCCTATAATGCTACTAAGATTATTAATTTAAACTGTATACACACAAACTTATAATCTGATGCTTTTTATTTACCTGTTCCACACTGTATACTTCAATATTTGGATCATTTTCGAGCCACCTTTGGCGGTATAAATTCGTCCTCTTTTTAATATTTCTATGGCAGCAATAACATACAATGCAGACAATAGTTATAACCACCGATAGCATTGCCCTGTGAATAAATGCAAAATAAAATTAGTTCTCACTTTTTAATGAAACAAAAATTTTTTTTATAAAAGTAATAAAATAACTTCGAATAGTTTTTTATTGCTTTAGATCAAAGTTTAACATAACTTTAAATTGTTCAGTAGATAATTCTTTTATAGTAATTTTTGCGACAATACTAACTAAATTATTGCAGTAAAACAGCGTAAGTCTCAATAGATTACGTAAAAGGTGCCCAATACTTTTTTGTTTTTTTTTAACTGGGCCGAATTTTCTCGTTTTATACCTTCTTTCCCGTTTTGAGGATATAAACTAAAACATTACTTAAAATTTGGAGTTGAAAAATGATGTATGAATAAATTCACTTCATTTGAAAGGACAGCAAAAGAAAAAAATTCATATCTCCGCGCATATAATTGAATTAATAAAATTCTCTGTTTAGGTGTGCATGCAAAATAGTCATCTTTTGTGTATGTTAATGCAATGCAGATTGTTTCATTCATAAATTTAAGAGCTCACTCGAGGCGAAAGATGACATATGAAAACGTAACTCTTCAAAGAGGTTATCCAGTTTAAATTGAGAAAGGTTTCGAGGTACATAAAAGATTCTGAAAGAAGTTTAATAAACTAGTTATTCCTTTGGTTTCGTATAATTAAGAAAAATTAACTACCATAATTTAGTTTGTCTCTCTACCTCTTTAGAAAGTACATCCATATAGGTTAAAACAATGTAAAAATAACGTATTGAAGACAGCAGTTTGGGTATAAAATAATCAAACGAAAATTGAAAATTTACTAAAATTTTAATTATGTATCATAATGTTTATGCAATGGTAATTACTCGTAATTTTAATTTTATGCAATTCCTGATTCGCTATACTTCACTCAGGTGATATGAAAAGACTATAATGTGGTGTAAATTTCAATTGTTTTATTGCATATACAAATTTTTGTGTCAAAGGCTTTCTTAATGCTTGTTTATCAGTAAGTTGGTTCGAACTTTACGGATTGGAATCCTTTTACAGTATATGAGACCTACTTTTCGAAATTTAAAAATTTTAAATGTATTAAAATGCAGTAGTACATGGAAACTACTATTTGCAAGTCTAACTGTTTCAGTTTTGAAATTATAAGAATACAAACCGAAAATATAACATGATCAGTTATTATTTATTCATTTATTTATATGTAATGTTAATAACGTTTTAATTTAATTGCTATTAATATAATTAACCAAATACCATAATTAGAATTAATAAAACCAAACAAATCTTATCACGGAATCTCCAATCGATCAACCCCTAGAGCTGTTTGATTTAAAAAAACAACTTAATCCAGCGTTTGGCTTACACTGCAGACATGGTAAATATATAGTTTGTGTAGTTAATGGTGTGGTTACTGATACCGAATTGGATAGCATGCGAACAAGCAAAAAACAATAAATATAGCTGACATTGTGTGTGGTCTGGAAGCATGAATTGCAATGTTCGCCTCATAAATTAGCCCAATTTTCTTATAACTACAGTCCAAAATTTATGTAGCACAGAATATCACGTTTCTCTATATGGACAGGTGCTTGTCACTGGGCAATTATTATTTTAAGTAAGCACTTGTCGCGTATATTCGGTGTATATCCTCCGGTGTAACGACATGCAAACAATCTAAGTTGTATCCAAAGGTCATATACAGACATAAAGGAACTTTAATAATCAATAGTCACGCCAAGCAATTTATGTTTCTATTTCAGCCCGTCGGGAAATCTACTTACGTTTAAAGTTTACTACAAATTAGGTCAGGCCGTTTTATGTTTAAGCTTCTAACGATGATGTTCTGAACACTTTCTTTTCGAATTTATAAACTTGATTTTCTCAATACGTCCTATGGGAGATTATATGATAAGTTGGGCAGGTTCAAAGTAGTTCTACTAATGAACTCAGTGTGGGACTTTCAATGATTGGATCAGTAACGAGCAGAAAGTCTTCCAATTAATCTGTAAAAGTGTGACTGCTTCTAGCTGTTATCAACGACCTTAATGCGCTCTAGCACAATTAATCGTCCGTTGACAATCGTCGCAGCTAGAAAACCTATTTTAGGATGAGGTACAATCGATTTAGGTCTATTGTTGTATTAAGTTACATTCAAAGTACACTGTACTGTCCCTTTATCCTTATCAAAGTCTAGCCGTCAATCACTTACACCCGCTGATGGACAGTGTAAGGACAAAATAAAAAGTAAGAAAAATCAATTCTTGCATTAGTGTAAATTGACTGGCAAAAAATAACTAATTGTACCCTTGGTGCTGTGCAAGTGGGCAAATAAAAAATGTGTGTTATGTTGGCCAATTAGGGATAGGTTGAAAAATCGCATGTAGGAAGGATGTAAAAATACCCGCCAAGTAGGATGTTAACGTTCCCATGCAAAGTGGCACCCGAACGCATACTTTGGTGACCTTGTCGTATTCCAAAAGCACTATCATTTCCACCACCTGAACTGACTACATTATAACATGGCACAGAAGTGTTGTTGTTGTTCGCGTAGGCACTGACTGCAGCAATTACCGCCAACCTCTTTATAGACATTAAAACACGTCTAAACTATTATTCGCAACAACTATCACTTTTTGAAGTGCACACAGTTTAAAAAAAAATTGTTACACGATGGTTTTCACCTATCCTCTGCAACACAGGGAAAATGTGGCACTAGCTGAAGTTGAACACTGCAAACTGGCAGAACTCTAAAAATATAATCGCAAATAATAATCACTCAAGATACACCCTGTGGCCAAAACTACCCTGCGGCGCCCTTTTCCGTTTATTATATTGCACGCTTGCACGTAACTATACCAAGCTCCACTATGCTGACTATACACCCCCGAAACGTATGTTGAGTTTTTATTCCCGACAGGACTTCTCTACCTGATTCCTTTTTATGAACTGAACGAGTTGTTCCTTGAAGTCTTCCATTTCTTAAACTGTCTTTTTTTCGCGTGACCGAACGTTTACCATTTCTGTGTAACATGGCAACACACGGCCCCATCGCTGCGCGCTATCTCCGAATGTAAAGGTAAAGGTAAAACATTCCTAACCTTGTGCACAGCAAACAAAATTCGACCTGAAACGCGTTCGTTGTTTAGTCCTTGTTAGGCAAGATAAACTGGGGAACAGTCAAGTGCGAATTCTATAATAAAAAAAGCAAACTACCACTCTTTTATTGTTTACCGTTACGCCTGTTAAAGTCTATATATTTTCCATAACGCAACTGTTGAATGCTTTTATTAGCCTCACTCCTAATGAGGAACCTTAATCTCAGACTGGAGGTTTTAACGTAGTCCTTTTCGAACTTAGATTGATATGGTGTCTCTGGTCAATAAATAGTCTCTTATCTAAATACATATGTAGTAAAAGCGTTCTCTCTATTATAAAAATAGCAATTTATTCGACGGCATTCTACGACATTTATGATATCTTACATTTATCAAGTTTTCATCAGCGTTGTAATTAATTAACTAATATTTACAAAGGCCCAAATAAGGGGAACTTTATTATTTTATTGGGTGACTAAAAAGGTGTATTACCTTACGAGTTCAAAGTTCATAGCTTGATTTTGACCCCATCAGTTTATAGTAGTAAAATGAAAAATGTATTTTTAGTTTTGAACAGCATGATAAAATTAGAAATTTTATGGGCTTCATTTGTTCTCCAAATCCAAATGTGTTCAAGTTGTATAAAAATGTAAGAGAACTAAAACCAAATCAATACATAATATTGAAAAATTAATAAACGAATATATAAAATAATAAAAGTCAAATTTAGCCTAAATTTGACTGTCGGAAAGTAACTATTGTCTATACTTATCATAGCAGATCTTTTTATTTTAGGATTTTAAAAGTGATTGGTTTCAAAAACGCTATCCTAAACTTATAGCATTAGTTAACTTTATAATAATTGAAGTAGAAGATATTATTTTCAATTTTAAAAAAATGGAACTAAATATGTTTTTGTATTGAATCCGATTCTTCAATTAGCGATTTTTCGAAAGTAATCTCTATAAGATTTAAATTTAATATATTAAAAGCAATACAGAAGATTTTCTAAATATCATATTGTATGCATTTGAGATTACATACAGGGGTATTGAATTCAAACATACTTAATGAAAATGTCTTTGTTACAGGTTAAGGCTCACTTTGAAAATGGTACTGGCCATAACTCTTAGAAGGACTATGATGATTCTGCTCATCACCACAGTGCTGCTTTTAATGGTATTTTACTGGAACCAAAGTAATGTGAGGCCAGTTTCATTGATAAGTACATTTGAGAAATCCATAAAAAATAGAGCATCATCAAATCTATTCACAATGTAAGTATACATATTTTATCAAAATAATGAGTTGACTGAGTAACGAATTTGAATAGTCCTTCCGAAAAAACATGGACGTACAAATGCGAAAACGAAAAGTGCGTCCGTCGTCACTACTTAACCGAATCAAAAAATGAAAAACGTGTACCATTCATGACTTGCTCCATGACTTGCGGTGATATCAACATTTGGCCCCATCCAACAATAAAATCGGCGTTCAGTCAAACATCGGTCAGATTTACAATGGAGGATGTTCAGCTGCAAATAAGCACACCATTCCCCGCAGTAGAAACACTATTCCGAGAAGTGTTCGATTTATTTCTAAATGATTTAAGGCATATTGAAAATTTAAAAAATGATCATCATGACACAAATAGAAATAAATTCGATGAGAATTTTCATAATTTCTTAACGAGAAAGAAAAAGCACTGTGATATTGATAGTTTTGTAGTAGAAGTTTACATTAAAAAATCTAGCGATATTAATTTAAGTTTAGACACAGACGAAAGCTACAATATAACTACAGGGTGTAAGTAAAAAACTTTTTAACAAAATCGGTTTTTGTTTTATTTTGAACATTTATAGACGAAAAGAGAAAAATGGTCGCGAAAATTCATTCCCACTCCTTTTTTGGAGCACGGCATGGCCTCTCGTCACTCCAGCAAATGATTTGGTATGATGACGAGGATGACTTACTGAGAGTTACCTCTAAGTCAATTGTAATGGATGCTCCAAAATTTAAGTGAGTTCAAATGATTGGAATGTACATATATTTTTAATATTCCAAAATTGTTTTGTTTATACGTAGATACCGAGGATTGATGTTGGATACATCACGTCATTACTTTTCTGTTGAATCAATTAAACGAACACTGGCTGGAATGTCTTATGCTAAGTTAAATAGATTTCACTGGCATATTACAGATTCTCAAAGCTTTCCGTTTGTGTCCAAATATTACCCTGAATTGGCTGCCCACGGTGCGTATTCGGAAAGGGAAACTTATACATCTGATGATATAAAAGACGTGGTTTCATATGCTAGACTTCGAGGAATACAGGTAATTTAAAATTAAGTGTATTAAAATGAGACATCGTATAATTATTCTTGAGTAAATGTATAATAAGGAACTTTTATATGTACCAGAAATAATACACAACAAATTTCTTAGATAATTCCAGAAATTGATGCTCCAGCTCATGCTGGGAATGGTTGGGATTGGGGTCCAAAAAAAGGAATGGGAGAGTTAAGTCTGTGTATTAATTTACAACCCTGGAGCTTCTACTGTGGTAACTAGACTTAATTCTAAAAATTTTTTAAATATATTAGTTATCAGAAAATGTTATCTTTAAGGGGAGCCCCCTTGCGGCCAACTCAATCCAAAAAATAACAATACATACCTCATACTCCAGAAACTGTACGAAGAGCTTGTCAACCTTACGGGACCAACCGATTTTTACCATTTAGGCGGTGATGAAGTTAATTTGGAATGTTGGGGACAATATTTCAATGATACTGATCTACGGGGTATGTGGTGTGATTTTATGCTGCAAACCCTCAACAGGTTTGTTTCATCATCTTAAATTTGAGTTATATAATTAAAATGTGATGTTTTGTTTTCTATATAGACTTAAAATTGCCAACAAAAATACACTTCCCAAGCATGTTGTCGTTTGGTCGAGTGGACTAACGAATACAAAGTGTCTCCCAAAAAGCCAATTTGCTGTTCAAGTTTGGGGTGGAAGCACATGGCAAGAAAATTACGATTTGCTCGACAATGGATTTAATTTAATTATTTCACATGTTGATGCTTGGTATTTGGATTGTGGCTTTGGAAGTTGGAGATCGACAGGTTTGTTTTGATCGAAATGATTAAAACTCATGTAAGTAAAACTCATAATTAAATTAGGTGAAGCGGCTTGTTCACCTTATCGAACGTGGCAGAATGTTTACAAGCATAGGCCTTGGGAACGAATGCGATTAGATCCATTGAGAATGAAACAGGTAAACTTGTTGAAATAAATGATTTTGTCTGCCATTGCACGAAAAAAGAGATATACATGAATACATATAAGTATATATAAAATAATAAGTAACATTAAAAACAAATATTATTTGTTTCTAGATTTTAGGTGGAGAAGCTTGTTTGTGGACAGAACAAGTAGATGAAGCTGCTTTAGATCCAAGGTTATGGCCTAGGACTGCTGCTTTGGGAGAAAGGTAAATTACATTTTATTAAATAACGTATCGTGGCTTCGTACCTGAAAGTTTTATAGTAGTCGGCTATAGGTTTATATTTTCTTATCTCCAACCTAAAAAGATATTCAATAAATATGACACTGTTAAGTATCGATTTTATTTCAGACTTTGGACAGATCCAGATGATGAACATGACATTGAAGCCGTCCCAAGAGAAGTATTTAGTCGGATGTCAGTATTCCGGAATCGACTAGTAGAGCTTGGCATCAAAGCGGAACCAATTTTCCCAAAATATTGTGCACAAAATCCGGGTGAATGTATATGACCATTGTTTTAGATAATGTCGTGTGGGCTTTCTCTCCTTACAAAAACGGATTTATCGATATTCAGTTCTTTTACGAACTGATTTTAAATTGTACGGTTTCTTATAAAAATCAAAGACAACAAAATCGACAAAAAAGACAAAATTGGTGGGAATAATTTAATATTTCACACAAGAACGTTAATCCTTTCATTTTGTTTGGAGGGAGTTTATATGTATACAGATTCATAAAGAGCAGAAAAAAGCGTAGCAAATAGTTGTAGATAGGGAAGATACAAATGTCGATGAACGTTAAAGTATTTTTCGTAACGAGAGTTGTGTTACTTAACAGAGATTCTTTGAAGCTAATATTTTTTAACAGTCTTAAAAGTTATTTATTCAGTCCCAGGTTAGACATCATTTTCATACTTTTAAGAATTTATTTGCAGAGTATTTTGCTTGAAAAAACAAATCAAAATACTCCAAAAAATGTCGCGTTTTTGGAATTTCTCCTCATTGAAATTTTATAAACATTCCTTCGCCTACTGATGTACCTTTTTACATTTTACCAATATAAGTAAAGTTATTCCTTCCTTCCTTACCGTTTTATAGTTCTCTTTCATCAGATTTAAACAATGTTTTTAAAATACATATAATGCATTCGTTTAGGGAATGGAAATTCAGGAAAGTAATGTTATTAAAACCATTCCAGTTTACTTATATTCTTTCATTAAATACGACAGAATGCAATTCCACTTGTAATATAGGACATTTAAAATTCGGTTGAAACTGTTGTTGTCTACAACTAACTTTTCATTTTTCCCCTACAAAATCGGATTTCGAAATTCGTTTTTCTATTCCATACAATAAATTTTCGTCTATTGGACTTTTTCCCTTTTATTTTAAAATATTCTTATACGTTATTTTATGTTTTAATACTCTGCTTTTACACAGTATTACACATTGAGCTTTTATTTCATTAAAAGAAATTCCATAAACACGACCAACAATTTAAGTTTAAATAAATGGTAAGTGTTAGGCCTTACACAATTTTAAAAAACGGTGTAAATTTTTAACCATTTGATGTCAGTTGAATGTTTAGCATACAGCAGAGCACGCTCAAAATATTCTAAAGGTTGTTAAATTACGAAAAAGAAGCAGTAAAGATAGATATTTATATTTTGTTCTCTTTACCATCCAAAACGCACATTTAATAAAATAGAGATACTATGCTTTTAGAATTATCCATTTTTAATGTAATATCGACATGTAACTAAGATTATGATTTCCTGCACCTTCTTTTATTGCTAAGCGAAACAGCTGAAAATATTTAAGTGTGGTTAAGAATTTCGTGATGTTTTTAAAAACGTGATATGTGAGATTGTGTTATTTATTAATTTCTAGAAAATAATACCATTAAAATTTTTTGCTTCGAGCGCTGGGAGGATTATAACTTGACAATAATTCTTTGAGTGCCCTACACTTTAGAGATGCTTTCAAATTTAAATAACCTTGTTGTGTCCAATATTCAATTTATGATTTCGGCTATATAAGAGTTCGCAATGTGCGTCTATTTGTATTTCTATTATTCAATTATTGTGCTTCTGATTTAAATTATTTTGATTATCTTTTTGCGTCTTTAAAATGGACATTAGGAAACCTTTACAAAATTCCACCAGACAAACCCCCATTAGGTATTTAGTTTGTCTTGATCGTGCAATATTAAATTTGTGCAATATGTACATTTTACATACAAAATATTTGTATTTTTATGAAAACAATACAGGTATGAACTAAAAGTTTGCAATTTGTTTTTAAGTATCCATTTTAATAAAGTTCGAGTATGAAACGGTGCGCGAAATCTGTTTACCTGTCAAATTAGAATGTTTTTTAAAATTTTGTATTTTACAACTTAGAATATTTAAAGGAGGCCGAATTTAATGATGCAATTCAATTTTAATTTTTGTAAGGCAGTTTTACAAAATAAAAAAAAGTAAAAAAATTGAACAGTTAAAGTCAAAATTATAAACCGAAGCACTAAAATTGAATAAAAGCGAATATAAGCACACAAGAAGCCCTAAGTCGAGTTTGAATTGTTGGATGTGTTAATGTGTCTAGCATAATTTGTTTATTGAATACTTTGCAATTTGCAATATTTGTAAGAAATGCTGCCAAAAATCCTTGCTACTTTCTTGAATTGAGGCATTAAACAAGAAATTAATAAAAAGTCCAGAATAAGAGATTAGTGCTCCGTTAATATTAAAGATGGTTCTATTTCCCGCCTTAAGGCAGCCAATCATTTCTCTTCAGCTCTTTAACATTCCGAGTGTTAGTTAATATATGCAATAGATTTTATACACACACACATGTACATATGTTATTTACCAAAAAAGAGTAGACCTAATATACGTACGAACCTACGTAGAAGAATCTTGATAGCTAGAAAGGATTTTTGAAATGAAATTACAAAAATGTGCAAGTTTTTGAGTGATACCATGTGACCTTAAGCGTATATTAAACGTCAATGTTAAGATGTTGTTTTTACCGTTGTAAAAATTCATTCACCACTATTTATAGAGAGGAGCTTAAATTATTTGTTCGAATGTAAATCAAAACAAATTCAAAGAATTAATGTTTTTTCGTTCTATTTAAGACAAATGATGAATTTAGCGAAAGACAATTATGTGTTAAGTGAGTGATTTCTTGTTTAAATTTCCATTTGTTTAAATTATTTATTGCTTTTGCGTACTTACTTCGAAATTTATTTGTTCATGTTCAGGTAATTAAGACGAAACTCTGTAGAAGAATTAATCAAAGATTTGTATATAATCATTAGTAAAATTTGTAAATAAAACCACACTTTAAGCATGTTCAGATTTTTATTCAATACCTCACCCTTTTTTTAAATTTTTGTAGAAATGAGATATTTTTAAAGGGTTAGAATTTCGTTTTATCTTAATATGATGCGTTTTTCAACAGGCTACGATTCTCATCGAATATGAGAATTATTGGGCAACAAAGCAGCCAAGAATTATTTTATTTGGGAGGTTTACATATGTAAGATTGTTCGTATCGCGGATCTTATATATTGCTTTTATTTTATATGCACATATAGATTACAAGATTGTGTAACCCTTTGTTATACTAGCAAATAAATTTATTAAAATGTTAAAACGAACAGATTTTACCTCTACGCTATAATCGAATCCGGTATGAAAAAAACACAGTTTATGTAATACTCTCTTCTCTCATTTGCTTTCCTACTAAGAGGAACACACAAATTAAACACATTTTCTTCGAAGTAAGAATTCCAATTAAATAACGTTAATAATTATTATTTGTAAATATTTCTGCAGAAATGCCGGAAATGTCCAAAAATGAGAAATTATGGAAATATAACGACTCAATCGACCCTACCAAAGCAAAATTCAAAACGTTCGTTTAAATAGCTCGTTTTCATATGGCAGCCCAAACAAATGACATAACGTAGAATTAAAGTCAACTTCATGTGACATCGGGAGTTTCAAAATTGTTACTGCGGCGACAGTCGGGTCAGTTTCGAATCGAAGCACCGAGTCAGTTTAGCTGTCTGCTCACTTTATTTTTAACGCCGCCCGGAAAATCATCAAAAATGAATACACAAGTTGATAAAATCAAGCAAGATATTTCGGCATCTTTATCCGATGAATCGAAACCGTGGTTTACCCTATTTAACTGGATTGAGCAGAAGTCTGGCGTCCCGAAGTTCTATGTTTTCCTAGGTAAGAGCCCTTTGCTTTAAATTATTCAAAATATGGTCAATGGAATGGCGAGAGGGGTTCGTCTGGCCGCTTAAAGTGCACGTGATCGCCAAATTTTCACGGAGGGGTTTTCTAGAAGACAGCACCGCGAAGATAAAGGTGACACGTCCCGCTTCACCTGCGTGCAATGCGAGTGCAGGTCCAACGCGTCGTAGCGCGGATCAAGTCCAAGGCCGCGACGAAAGCTCGGCTTGAGCGAGTTTTATTAAATCAGTCACCAAGTCCCTGGAAACACCGGGGCCGGCCAGAACCCCAATTGGGGTCTCACGATTCGGGCATTGTGGAAAAGTCAATATCCGCGGAAGTATTCCCTAATTTATTATTAGATTCCTACAAATGCCTTTGTCCACAGAAATGTCTCTTCTCGTCTTGCTAAAATCCGGGACTCGTTAGTCTGTTTTTTGCTGGTTTTGTTTTGCGGGCCAATTTTCAAGCAGGTAGTGTTTTCGGTTGAGTTGATCAAAGTGCGCACGCACCATGAGATCATGTTCTAAAGCAATTTAGTAAGTAATTTGTAAGTAAAAGTTGTTTTAAGAAAAACAAATAGGCGCAATGCGTTCTACACATTTCGGAAATATTCCATCATTCTATAGATCAAACAAATTTATATCTCTCTTTACCCACTGATTAACGAAAGAGATAATTAAACCCGCTTAAAATCCCCAATATGAGTATTTAAATTTCGCCCCCTTCTCAAAACTTGAAAAATACAACTCTAACTTCTTGTTCGTGGCGGAGAGCCAAAGGTAATCGAGAATAGCAGTTTGATAAACACTCTGATAAAGCTTGATCTGATAAGCAACGCCGCTCGCCAACTTGCAACCGAAACAAGCTCTTGCCTCAGTAGTCATAATTAATATCAAAATCATCTCGCGTCAAGTTTAGGCATATTAATTCTGAGCTAAATATAATTTCGAACAATTCATTGATTGCCTAAGTACATGCTTCACGGTTGCACCTAGGGCACAGTCGGTATCGAGAATCGCATTATGCCTTCGTTACTTTAGAGATTCGTGATATTTTACCGCGTTCGGTTGTTTGACGTGGGCACTTTTTGTTACCTTCTTATTAACACTGTTCTCATAAGAAGTGTTTGTGCTTTGAGTGTCTGCAACACAAGTAATAGAGTATTAAATTTCGCAAGTTGATACGATGGACCGAATACAGGAGAACGATCGACTGGTCACCCTTGGTATGTGAATTCACTTTTGCTGCAAAAGCAATCGTTATTCAATTGAGCCAATTATTTAAGAATGTAGACATTTGCTTTTCGCAATTTGTATAATAATTTCAAATAAGTGGAAATATAAAAGCTACGTAGGGTTTTTAAAATCATTTACAAAAGTTCTTAAACGAAAGGTTAATAATTACGAGGGAGAGAGCGAAGCGTGATTTTCTCATCGAATAACACGAGACTATAATTGCTTTTAAAATTTGATGTAAACACAACTAAAAATAATTTAGAGTTAAGTAACATAATAATTTGCATAGCCAGCAATCATTAATGGGAGATATTTCTTATATTACATGTGAACCTAATTTGGCAGTCAGTTTCATTTTCAGAACTATGTATATTTGCAAGTCACAATTTTCTCAGAAAATTAAACTCATTAAAAAAATCGTTCCCATTTATGTATGTATATATCGCAATATTTTTAAAATTACGATATCAGCGTGACGTTAAAATTTCCGGGCCTAAATATTTTATAAGCAAATGTAATCGTGGTCTTGCCAAGTTGATAGCAGAAATATCACGATTTTCGACTTTTCGATATGTATCGCTAGAAAAACACGCTCTATTTTAAAGTTATTATCGTTTTTATCTAAACACAAGCATTTATTATAATAAAATAAAATATAAGACAAATTGGTAATCAGGAAAAATTATGAAGGCCTCAACAGGAATTATTATTTATAAGATCTTCACTACCAAAATATGTCCTATGCTAATGCAGTATTTTCTCCTAACTACCAAATCAATCAACAATTTATGTATAAGGAATTTTATATTTTATAAAACTGGACGGATTTCATAACTTTTTACATTTTCTAGGATGTATTGTCTTCATCGCACTCTACTTGGTGTTTGGATATGGTGCACAGATACTATGCAATTTGGTTGGAGTAGCTTATCCAGCATACGCGTCAATGCATGCAATTGAAACAAGTACCAAAGCTGATGATACCAAATGGTTGGTATATTGGGTTATTTTCGCCTGCCTTACTCTTTTAGAGCACTTTTCGGTGTTCCTGTGCACTTGTATACCTTTTTACTATCTCATCAAAGTAAGTTGTTATTATAAAATACTTT
Source organism: Tolmerus cingulatus (assembly GCA_959613345.1). Lineage (NCBI taxonomy): Eukaryota > Metazoa > Arthropoda > Insecta > Diptera > Asilidae > Tolmerus > Tolmerus cingulatus. The sequence goes on from OY390708.1 coordinate 7,566,710, forward strand.
ACAAAACTTCTACGTATTTATTGTTTAGTGTATTTTCCTTGTATGGTGCATGATACCCGTGGAGAACAATGGCTCTTCAGTAATTTATAATCGTTTACTCCGGCCATATTTTCTGAAGCATCACGAATGTAAGAAAGCTTTGGAAATATTTTCCTTTAATTTTGTTAAATTTATAATATTTTGTACTTATAGCTGCTGACAAGATCCTTAACGATGTTGCAAAAACCGTAAGGAAGTCTGTTGCAAAAGCAACATCTGGGAAAGACGAATAAATCATGTGCTTAAAGGTGGCTTAATTTGTCCTATCACCAGAGACAACTTCAGCTCGTTTTAAGTTAAAACTGAATGTATTTTATACAGAAAAATCGCGGTTTTTAAATGCCAGAGAAATTTAAAATGTATTTGCCTTATTAGAAGCACCTTTTGCCATAAAATATGTTTATGACTTCATATATTACCGCAGCTGTACTTTATGTAGAGGGGGGTAAGTGTTTTGTTCTCATTTTTCTTCTATCCATGCCACAAATAAATACTTTTTCGGCAATTGTTTATTATTAGCACAGTTATGAGGTGTTTGAAGTAAGCGTCACACAGTGGGCGACTCGTTACTTTTAAGACGTTTTTTATGTTCTAAGCTAGAATTTATATTCAAACAAAAGACTTCGGAAATACAAATATTATACTAGGCAAATATTTTTTTTTTTTTCCAATGCATAATTAAACTTACTAATTCTTCCAAATATCAACGCTTTTAAGGTCGTCGGGGATTCATCAAAGCAGGATAAATGCTTATAAGATAATTTCTTCATAATTTAAATCGTGGTAGTGTGAAATTATATTTTGATAATTTTTGAGAACATGATACAAATTCTTTATTTTCGATTCTGGTTGGATGGCATAATTTGTCTTATAAATTAATTATAGGATGTGAAAGGAAATATTTTTTGTATAGCATTGCTAATTTTAATATCATATTTTAGCCGAATTGTGTTTTGCTTTACATAATCGACTTCTCAAAATTGAATTGCGTGTAGAACTGAACTTAAAGAAAATCGTTAAAACGGTTGATGTATACAAACATTTATCGCATATTATAACTAAAACAAGTTTATTTTATTGAATTTAAAATTCCTTCAATCTTACATGCTACGATCCTTGTTTAGTCTCGGTGGCTTTTTCCTGCGCTTCAGCAGCCTTTTCTTCAGCTTGCCTATTACGCCAAGCAGTCATATAAGTGCGCGGATGAATTGGAAGGAACCCCGAAATCCCAAGAAGCTCCGCCACGGGGGTGGAAAGATGAGCCCCACTTCCCAGCCAGTGCTTCACCCTCTCAAAGTTGAAGGAGATCAGACGCTCGTTTTGCTGATTCGGCATAGGATCATAAGAGCCCACTTGTTCTATAACTGGCTGGAATTGATCTTTTCTCCTCTGTGGGGAGATAACTTGGGTTAAATGGTTAATATCACAGAAACCGAAAAGTGCTAACCTCCATAACCACTATGTGGTAAAAAGGCCGATTGGCGCATCCATATCGAGCTAAACGAATTATTTTAGCTGATTTCTTATAGAATTTACCTATTCCACTCGCTGGCGACAATGGCATAATCATCTTGGCAAGTGTTTTTAGCAAATCTCCCGCAAACCGAAAATCCAACAATTTAACCTAAAAATGTTCTTTGACGTTTTCCATATTTTCCCTTTCGCAACTCGAATCGAGTGCCATCTGCAGGGGAATAAGCAAGACAGTAAAGAAGTTTCTCAAATGTTTCCAATTTTAATTGGATTATTGTAAAAGTACTCTATTCGGCGAAGTATTATTCACAGGGTTTCTATTTACCTCTTCTTACGATAACATAACTTAGTGAAGTTCGAAGTGAAACATATAATATGTACTATGATGTTTTTCTTGAAACACAATGCTTAGTCACAATTTTATGTTTGGACCACATATTTTTAAAATGGAAAGAAGTAGCAAACCTTCAAATATGTATTAAAAAAAAAAAAAAACAATTATAAATCTCCATTAGAACATTTATAAAATAATGAAATAAATGATGATCTATACATATTTCAAAACATATCATAATAAAGAGTAAGACAATTCTTAAAATATTTATTACAACTCCTTGATAAATTATATAAAATGGAAAATTCAAATCCTATTTTAAAATTTATTTAATTAATAGAAGGCATACCAACATTGAATTAGAAAAATATTTGAAAATAATCAAAATGGCCGACGGTTTTTTATTTAATGTAGATTTTTCTTATTTTTTGAAAGATTCCTCATGGAAAGGTCATTGCGATATAAGGAACATTTTTAAGCGTTTTAAATAAGAAATAAACTGTTGTTTTTCATTTAAATAACGTTGAATTGCGTAAATAATTCCTATAAAGTAGTCAATGTGAACGTACCCTTGAAAGAGAAAATTGCTCCGAAAATCGAACGTATCCTCGAATGAGTCACGTGACCAGAAGAAGTGCGTTCTCAGCGCATTTGCAGGTACGGTTGTAATCGCTCGGCAAACTTATTTTGTAGTTTTTTTAGTAATTTGTGCATATTAAGAGAATTGCGGTAAATCACTGTTGTAGGTTAATGCTTCTAGAGTGAATGGGTGATGATTTTAATAAATAAAAGTGCACCTCCCATGGCGAAATTCGACTTTTCCGCTCTGTCGGTTTCGTGAAAGTTTCAATTCGGCTCCAAGAAGATTGTCGAATAAAGAAATGGCGTCTGTGTGTACTTGGCACATGGCTTTCATCCCTTTGTTAGATGTTCCGGCGGCTGTTTTCGGTCCAGATAAACGCAGATGCTTTCTCCAGAATTTCCTGGTTAATAATTTCCCGGCTCCAGTAGCAAACCGTTTTATTTTGCGGGAGGTATTCTGACATCCGAGTGCCTGTAAATTTGCTCAATCGTATGCTTTTGTGAGAAAATGTGGAGAAATGCCGATAAGCAGTGATACCAACTGAAGTTCAAATATTTCCCTTGGTCGGAGTTAACAAGAAAAATACGTCAACCGATATTGGCACAATCACTGCAAGTTTCAGTGTGTTTTTGCAAAAAATATTGTTTTCTACTCGAATTAGCCAAGAATACGTGGAGAGAAGAAAGGATTCATTATTTTAAGAAGTAAAGAAGTTTCAAAGATTTATTTCCCGGCACTTTGATAAGCGAATTTTTCCTCAGTACAAATTCTTCGCCTTTGAACGGTCCGTGAGAAAACAGCTAAGTTATTTAATTAGTCGAGCTCGGGCATCGGCATCGGCATCGAATTTGCGTGTCGGTGCGATATCATATTTCTACATTGTTTACCTAACTCTGCTGTTCATCGGCTACAAAGCTTCCAAGAAAAACGATTTATTGATAGTAACGTGGCTCAAATTCCACTTATGATTGTTCACCGTTACCTAAACATATTGTTGGAGCCCGAGATCGCGCGGGGCCGCTTCATCTGACGGAAAGTTCGGAGCGCCATAAAACCGAGGGCGCTATCTTTGCACCGACCGAAGCACTCTTGCTCTGAGAAAAAGCCACTGCGAATATGAATAATATTTATTTGCTTTTAAGATGTTTTATCAAATCTGTGTTTATTATTTTGTTTAGTGATAATGTGTCCTAATTGCATTTGGATTTACCCGCAATCCCGTTAATGAATTATCATGAGATTTGATTCGATTGTGGATTTAGTTGTCTAAGCAAGTAAAAATTACTGTAGGCGCACTGCAACTTGGAGGGGAAGAAATAACACTCAAGCTATTTTAGTAAAAGTAATTTCTGTTATTTTTTATATGATTTTATTATGAAAGTAGAAATTTTAAAAGTGAATTTTATTTTACAAGTAGTTATGAGCATCTTTTTGATATTTCTATGGAAAGCGAACCCGTGTCCATAATTAGGGATTATTTGATAAAATTGTTATCAGAACTTATATATAATAGTAGATTCTTACGACACGGCTCTTATTTACAATCTTATTCCCAGATTCTAGATTAAGCAAAGGTTGGACATGCTCGATTTTAAAACAAAACAGAATCCCTTCTATTTAAACTGATTGGCGGGCACTTTAGTATGGAAAAATTTCAAAAATCGTTTTGATTCAATCAAGGAAATGCAGTAAGTTTTGCACAACAGAATTCGTTGTACTTTCGCATTAAAGTTTATTAAATTTATTCAGCTTGAGGAAAGACAATACGATATGATTTCCACCAAATCATGGTGTTTCAAAAATATCTTTGGTTTTCTTATATATTTAAATTTCATGTGCATATGAATGCGCTACATATTTACAATAAATTTGTTTTTGATAAAATCAAAATTGCATTGTTTACTACCTTACACGAACAAAAGTCGCTAAAGTATTAGGTTCTCTTCTATCAACATGAACTTAAAAAATGGTATTCGGAATGTTTTTTGAAAAGACTCTGATTTCTTCCGCTAATTACATATATAATTTATAACTTTTAAATAAAAGATTCCCTGAAGACTCCACCCAGGGATGGAATTATGCTAATTCAGAATCGACTTGGAATATTCATCAGTTGAAAGTAGATTTCACTTGCATATGTTTGATATTCAGTTATTGGAAGCCCTTTCAGATTAACTCGAAATGAATTACGACATGTTTCCACGAATAAGAAATCAAAACAACAGTCATGTTGATAAAAAGACGTTCAGCAAAATCATGGTCAATGTAACAGAAGTTGGGATAAAGCAACAAATTGCAAGTGGTTGAAGAGTAAACACGGGAATCGATCTCTGCTTGAATCGCATATCTTATTTTATGTAATTACAAAATTGTGCAATTTTTGATTTAAATTATTTTTATTGATGAAATCAATAACAATTTAGAGCCACATTCCAATGTATTTCAAAATATAAGTATTTATAAAAATCTACCTAATTTGACTAACATTGCGTTTTTAATATATAAAGTATATTTTTGTAAAATATATGATTCAGCTATCTGCAAAAAAAGGCAAGTTCTGATATTATTAATAAAAGTTCATTTATGTGTCCCGATTGCATCTATGTAAGTCAAATAAAATTTTAATTTCTCTTAACAGTTCTATGAACAGATATCATGTGAATAAGTTTGCGTCATTTTAAGAGATTACATTACTTATTATTGTTTTAAATGTTTTAATTTTGCATTAAATTAAAATCAGCTCTTTTAACGACAGCTTGTTTTAGTCTACAAATGGTTACTTAGTATCCTTCTGCTACTAACTGACAGAATGCTTTATTAAAATAATAAAAGTACCGTCCTTGGCAAAAATATTTGCATAATTTTTCTGTGCTGTCATTAAAAATTAATTCGACGAGATTAATTTATTTAAGAATAAAATTTCTATATTGCAATATTTGCTGTATTATTCTTATATGAACATGAACTAAAATATTACAATAATGGAACCGAAAAAATTGAAAGAACTCGGGTGATATCACAACACATGCAATATAGACACACATTTGCGTTAAAAAGCTCACTGCCTTAGTGACTTAATAATAAAACCATTGGAGCGATAAGATTTTTAGCTTTGTAAATTGCCCGAAAGCGATTTGTACTAACGAACTATTTTAAAAGACAAATTATTTTATTTTTGGTGCTTCTATAAAATTTACAGCGCAGCAATTTTTATTGTGTTTTTATCTTCGTTATTACTTTCCACATTGCACTTTTAATAATAATAATTTGCTTAATAACACACATATCTGAGTAGACCGGATAATTTAAATAATAGTTATAAAATTATTAGTGATTTTAAGTTAGTTTTTAAATGTATAACAAAGCGGCCTTCGTGAAATTCCCGTTATTCCCTTTATTTTGTTGAATAAATGGAATAGATATAATGAAAAAGAAAAATAATTGACCATAGAGCGCGATATGCAATATAATAATTGCTGTGTGAATCGAATTTGTGAAGAGTAAAATGGCTTATAAGGCCAGGTATTGATAAAAGATATAAAATCAATTTAATAATTCAGTATTTATTTGACTATGGAAATTTTGCAAATATATTTTTTACGGATTGCAGCTAAATTGTAAATACAGTGTACATAGCCATGAGCACACAAAATCGGACAGGCGGCGGTGGTCGCAATCAGAAGAAGTCTAATGGCGGAGGTGGAGATGTTAGTAACAAGAAAACAGAAGTTAAGCCAGAAAAGGAGAAACCTCAGCCAAAAGTAGATATAAGAAATGCCTGCCTTTTTGTATGTTAAAGTTGTTGTTTTAATTTAAGCCCACAGCTGAACAAATTCGTATTGCTCAAATCACGGATATCAGCAATGGTTCGGAAGATCCGAAAATCCGTGAGAAAGTGGCAACATTAATTGAGATGACCCAAAGATCTGAGGAGGAAGTATGTTGTGCACTAAATGAATGCGATAACAATTTGGAGAAGGCTGTGGAATTTCTCTTAGAGACTCTTCCTGTTGTAAGATAGCAAATGGTTTTATCAATTTTGCAGGACTGTTGCAAATTGAATTCACAAATTTTTAGGGTGCGTTTGAGACATCGTCGAAAAAGAAGAAGAACCGTACTGCAAATACCACCAGCGAGGGCAATGCTGACGGGGAGTGGACTGACACCAACGCGAACCCCGACAAAGGGGATAGGTCCCGCAATCGAACGAACAACCGGGGCGGTCGCGGGGGATCAGACAGCAGAGGATGTAAGTTAATTGTGGGTCATTTCACGGAAAATCGTCCACATTTTGGGGAAGTATGTAAGTCTCACAAAGTTTTGAGAAATATTCCCGAATCCGATGTAAAACTCATAAGTCTTTTTCTGTATAAGTAATTCATATTCAATTTTTAGGTCAATATAAAATTTGTTACGTGTCCGGGAATTATTTAACGTTGCAATTACCATGTCGTCTATATATACATATGTGATTGCAAAATAGCTGAATAAAATATGGCAGTGTTAAAATTCATAATTAGAGTTATAAATGTTGCGGAGACAAAAAATAGTAAAAAAGTAAATCTTTAAATTTTTTATATATTCATATGGTTTGTTGAGACGTTGATTTTTAATTTATCAATTACACTTTGATTTCAAAGAGGTGTAATATATCAACAGAATTTTAAGTCATGATACCTACATATGTATGTCTATAAAATAAAAAGGGGCTTATGGAAATGCTGATTCAATTTGCTACAGAAATATATATTTTTTAAGATATTTAAACTAAATTTTTTAGTTTTGTTGAGGGTAGATTCAAAACTTTGGTCGATTTTTCGTGGATGGCTCCTGTAGTAGCATATATCATACGAAATGATACTACTTTTTGGGTTTTGCAGGGCGTGGAAGAGAAGCCCGTGAAAATGAGCGAAATGCTACGGATTCAAAGGGCGGTGATCGGGATCGTGATCGCGATCGTGATCGTGATGGTTGGCGTGGAAGAGGACGCGGAAGCAACCGTGGTGGTTTTGGTGGCCGTGGTGGGCGTGGTGGTAGAACCGGCCCTAGATCCATGGGCTCCCGAGACCAAGGTCGAAACTATTCGCGACAACAAGAACCTCAAGAAGTTGACACTTGGGACAATACGTTGGCGCAAACTGTTGAGACAGGGAAATCAGACGGTAAATAATTAATAAAACGAGTAAGCTTTTTGATAGTAAGTCTGGCATTTTATTTTTAAGACACGTGGGGTGACTGGGATAACGAAGAATATACTGGCTCTCTCAAGGACACTAAAGTGTTTACACCAAGTAATCTTCAGAATCAACCCCTGCCGGGTAAATGAACAATTCTTAAAAAATGACTCATTATAAATTTTCCCGTTATAGGAACGACTGAGATTTCAGCGCCCCCTGGTCTGGAGCAGCACATAGTGAACAACCCATCTCACATGACTGCGGACGAAATGGTGCAACAGTATAGTACAACTGCAGCCAGCACTACAGCGGTAGCAGCTGTTGCTGGAGGGGTTAATCCTGTTCAATTCCCCGACATCCATTCGGCAAATGCAGGTCAACATTTAAGACTAGGGCTGGAATCACAACAGCTGAAATCGAGCTCAACACTGTCGGCGGAACAGTCGCAATATTTCAATTCTTTACCATCACAGGCTGCAAATCAACAAACGAGCGTCAATTCGTATCAGGTAAACATGTGTAGAATTTTTAACGATAAATGAAATTAATAATAATTTATTGTAGCAGAATTCGACTGTGCAATATCCAACATCGTACGTTTCTGGCAATGTCTTTGGTGACCAAGGGGTTTCATCGCAGCCTGCTGTAAGGAGAGCCCGTGCAAAAGTACCACCACCATCAAAGGTGAAAATTTAAAAAAAATAACCAAGACCTCACTTGAGCAATAAATTTCCATTTATATAGATTGAACAAATTACAAATCTAAAATTAATTTTACGATATCATAGAACTTAGATGTAGAACAAAACTTTTAAAAACTGAGTTGGATATAATACCAATTTTTGAATAACAGATACCATCATCGGCCGTTGAAATGCCTGGAGATACGCTTAACAACATAGGCTATTTAGATGTGCAATTTGGAGGTTTAGATTTTGGAACAGAGGATTCCTTTGATGCGCTAACTGAAAAATTCAACGCAACAAATATTGATAATCAGCAGAATGTTCAATCTCAGGAAGTTTCGAATGATTATCAGTCAAAAGCTAACGCCCAGCAATCTACATTGACTGCTGGACTTCAAACCTCGCAAATTGTAAGTTAATGTGATGTTTTATTTAATGTTGCCACTATTTGGAGTTCTTCCGCATTATAGATTCCAAGTTCAGATGCTTTATCATCACAAACTGAAAGTTTGTCCTCAACCTATTCTCAGAGGGCATCTGCCAGTGTGCAGCAGAATACTAATGTAGGCGGGACCATTAGTTCTTCGGGAAATAATACGCTGGAGCAATTGACGAAAAGTGACCCTTACAATCAGGTGAACACTTCGAATGCTACTGCGTATCAAAGCTCCTACAACAGCAACGCATCAACTAAACCCACTAATTACCAATCAAGTGGAACTGCTCAAGGATATAGCAGTACGAATTATACAAACACACAAGTAATAGAATTCGATTGCTCTTTAATATTTACATAATTTTTAAATGCTTAGGTTTCAACTGGAAGTACCTATCAACCATCTACTAACAATTACAATTCGTACAACCAAAATTCCGTAAATTCTTATCAACAACAAAGCTCAGCTGCAAGTAATGCATCAAGCGGGGTAACTGGAAATGTGGTTAGCAGCAGCTCGACCCAAAACATTCCTGTCGGAGGAAGCAATAGCGCTGTGAACAACTCAAGGTAAAGTCTTCTAAATAACTAGCCGGAATGCGATTTTTACATTTGTATGAGTTGATTTCTTATACTAACTCACTCCTTTTCTGAAACATTAATACTTGTTGCTGACAATAAGTATTTTTCGTTTCAAAGGCAATTAACGCATACTAAAATTCTTGATAACAATGTTTTGGTTTTTATGTCTAACAGTTCAAGTGCAAATGCCGGATATTTATCTAGCCAGTACCAAAGTAATCAAACATCATCAGCATTCCAATCGCAACAAAGTGCGTACCCAAATAGCCAGAGTGTCTACGGTGGTACTGGTTTGGCCAATAATACAGGGTATGTACTTTTCGTTTTGTTTTCTGACATACTCACATTCAGTGCTGGCTTCCGTGCACTCATTATATCGATCAATGTCAATACGTAGTATATTTGTCAAAAGTGGTTCATTTCTTAATTTATAGTAATGTTAAATGCATTGTGCTAATTTCATCTCCTGAAATAGTGAACTGCTAATTATCAGCGTTTAAACTAGTGAATATGCATTTGTTTTGTTCTCATGTCATTGCAAAACATAGTGCATATTAATCGGAGAACTTCCATGAGAAAAGTCTACGTTTAGCAAGTGCTTGTACAAGGAAGTGCTCTATTAGCCTTTTCTTAATTTTTCAAATAGTGTCGATATTTGAATAATCGTATTTTGTTTTGTTTCCTTAAAAATTTGCTTCTATAAATTGGAGCAGAAGTTAAAAATCATATCTAAATTCTAGGAATATCAGCGTAAACTTCCAGAAGTAATAATCAAAGATTACATAATCCGTGGTAACTGTGTGCCACTGAATATGAAGAACTGTATGTTGCTAAGGTTTACCAGTGATTAAAAAAACAATAACAATGGACTATAAATAGAATCTTGTTTCCTTACTGAGGAAAAATGTTGCGGGAAAAAAGAGTTCTGTCTGCTCTGGGAATAGAATTTGTTCATGATTTTAATCGATATCAAGGCATTGTTATTGAAAAGTGAGACATGTACAAGATATCAATATTTTTTGGATTTCTGTTTTATATGGGAAGCATAAGTGGCGACCATTTTCTTTATTTCTGTGGGAAGCGAATCAATATGTTTAGTTTTATCTTTAATTACCGCCCATTGCACTGAATGACAATCAATTTTGTAGGTTGGGAATCGCATTCGGTACACTTCGCTAGTAAAAGTCATCTCAGAAATTAATTTTGGTTTATCTAACGAGGAAAAAGAAAGGCCCACAAAATAAATACCATAAAACGGGCAACATACAGTGGGACATTTATATCCAGCTTCTTTGCGTATATATATTGGCTAATGAAAGCACTGTTCGATTTTAACTTGCAAACCAAATAGTCCAAGGACTTATGACAAAAAACTCGGGGAGCTTTATAAAGGCGGTGCACATAAGTCTGCACCACGAGCTCTTAAAAGATAATCGATTAATTCTCGACTCCACGGAAATTCAGGATATCCCAACCGTTTTGTAACTCATTTCTGTTTCATAGTGATTAGTGGGGAATATTGTTATTCGCGAAATTTTCGCCTCATACTTTGCTCTATTTTTGCTACTGTTGCCATTTAATTATTTTTTATTTTATTACTTCTAAATATAATATTAAGTTAAAAAGCTTTTTGTTCAAATAAGAACACTCGGGTATTAGTTCGTAATATCTGCGGCCTCTTTTATAACACCAATTTCGGATAGCTGCATTCATCTTGATTAATATGATTAGTTTTTGACATTTATTAGTTGTAAGTGAACTTCATTATTAACTATCTATCATAAGGACAACACAAATGCAAGGAAATTAGATAGACAAATCTGAAAATCTTGTTTTACGAAATCCGTTGAAATTTTTTAAGACTAACCCTGACCCCATCGTCGTAATAGGTTTACTGGTAGCACAAATACTTCGTCATCACAGTACAGTAATTATAGTAGTTCGAAACTAAAGGAAACTTCAACCTCGTCTAGTACACATTACGAAAGGTAAGGAATATTACAAAGTTGTATCACAATCAACATTTTTTATGCATGGCTCGGTTTCACGTGATTTTTATTCTTACTAACAAAGTATTTATGCTTGATATGTACTTGCATAGGTCTCTACTACATTTATGTTCTGTTTCAAACTATCAGTTTAATTATGCAGGGCATATCTTGTTTTAACCGTAATCCAATAAAAAAAAAATAATTCTGATTATGTTAACTTGTTTCTGTTTTAGTGTAGTAACATGAGTTTGTTGTAACTAGAATGGATTTTGTTAATTTTTATTAATTTATAGCATCAAAATCTTTATTTGTTGTTGTTAATGCGATTGAGTTCTCTCATTTGTAGATTGTGAACATGTAGGTGAAGCAAAGTATTAGTATAATTAAAAATCAATATATAGAGAATGTTCATCACTTTTGTCGTAATACACATTCTTTAATTGTAAATAACAGCTCGAATATTTAAGTACGTTAATTATTTGTGAAGATGGCAATAATATTTATGTAGAATAAACTTGATTAATTTTTATCTATGCGTAAATCGTGTTGTTGCTTTTTTATAAAGCTAAATTAATTTTCAAATATTTTGGTTTATGAAAGGACTTGGGCATAGCTACGAATCAACATGAAAGTATATAAAATCTGTATAAACAATTAGTTTGATCAGGATTGCATAAATACAAAATTAATTAATTGCATTTTAAGAAAATTATTTATTTATTTTTTTATCTTTAGAGATTATAAGTTTAGAACACAAAAATATGTTTGTTTTTCGTATTAGAGCAAAACTGGTTATTTCGAATACATATTTGCAATTTAAGAGATACAACTTTAAGTTCATGCTGTGTTGATAGCCTTAGAATTTTAGAAGCCTCGGTAGGACGCAGTTGGGTTTACTGTATTTAAAAGGTAGTCAACATTTGAACCTGTAATATTAATAGTTTTGGCAACATTTTGTAGTTTAACCATAATTTGAACCTTATTGGGCCCTTATAATACGACTTAGTGAATTTTCCATTGTTCATATTGTAACAAAGAAACATTTTCTAATTCTTCTGAAAAATCTTATTGTTTCTTGAGAATTAGAATTAGGAAAAAATAAAGCACATTGTTTTCACCATAGCAGTTTCTACTAACTGTTTATCATACCAAAGTTATAACAGATACGTGTTCAATGAAAATCTCCACTTCTTACAATTTCTTTCCCAATGCGTATTCGTCTACATAACTATGAATTACAGTATAACTTCGCTTTGCTTAATTTCATCAAATTGTTTACATCGAAGGCTTATGCATTCAAAATACTTAGTGGTAATGGACTTTAGATATTTTAAATTCTGAAATGGATTTTAAAATTATGAACAATTTGGAAAAGCGCAGAGTATTAACGTATACATCTTTTCAGTGTGTCCAGTGTGACCTCTAGCAGCGCCGTAAGTAGTACTGTAAGTTCAGTTACAAGTTCATCGACAACCACCAACAGTATGAGCTCACCATCATTAGGTTTGGCTAATGCAACAAAAGTAACTAATTCAACGGCTAAAAGTAATGCCGGAATGGTACCAAATATTCAAATGGTTAGTCAATACATTCAGACTGGATTGCCATATTACCAACAGCCTGCTGTCTACTCTTATGAGGACATTCAAATGATGCAGCAAAGAATGCCACATGTGGTGAGTTCTGCTGCTGAGAAGTCGACTTAAGATTTTTTCAATCGGCAGAACGAATTTAATTAAAATTAATTTTCCAGACGCAGTACTACGACATCAATTACCCTCCAACAAGCCTTGGAGCTGCTGGCGTACGCGATGCTAATTTGGGATCAGTTGCTTATTCTACAATGACTGACGGTCGATTTGCTAGAACTGACAATAATTCAAGTCCTGTTAGCAATGTAAAGATTCTCTTTCATCAGTGGAGTAGTGTTACTTAACTAATTTGAATTATAGGTTTCTAGTACAATGTCTCAACAAGCCGGATCCAGTGGTCCAATGCTGAACGTTCCTTACGCTTATTTTTACGGCGGTAATATGATGCCTGGAGGTTTTCAATATGGCACTCCCGCCATTTATCCTGTATGTTGTTTATATTAACAAAGTTTTTTTAAATAACAATATTTATCTACAGCAGCAAATGCCTACAGCTAATGCCACATCCGGTGGTCAATTTCCCAAGCCGTCCTATAACAGTGGATACGGGTCTGCTAGTTATGATGCATTAACTCAAGCTACACAAGACTACAGCAAGGGAGCTTATCCGGGGTCTGGTGTTAGTCAGCAAACGAAGACGCAAAGTGTAACAAATGCTCCGCAGGCGGGGTCGACTTCGGACATAACATCTTCGATGTACGGAAAGAGCCACGTAGCTTTAAATAAAGTCAATGTAATGCAGTTAATACTCTTGGCTTATTCATCTTATTCAATATTTTATTTTTATGTTTTTAGTCTTACGAAAAACAATCTTTTCATTCGGGGACACCACCGCCCTTTAATTTAACTGGAACCCAAACGGCTGGTGCCACTTCTGCGCAACCTTACGGAATGTATATTCAGCCGATGCCTGCGGCTCACCACAACATGAATATTCATCAACCAATTCATCAGGTAAGTTCTTACATTTTTCTATTCTTCGTGTTACAGTTGAAGTTGGAGGCGAAGTGCTTTTCTTTATCGCCGCATTCATTAGTATTAATATTGACGCACTCAGTACATTTGAATGCTATAGTAACATTTTACTCATTTGTTTTTGTAAAGAAATTGATAACTTGTTACAGTTTACTTTTATCGGCAACTCATTAAAAATTTGTGGTAAAGGTATGGGAGCAAAGGCATGACAAAAATGAGTGATTTTAAGCTTTGGGACAATTGTTTATGAATACATTTTAGATATGGTATTTTTATTCAGCTTTCAGAATATCAAAGAAATTGCTTCATATTCGTAATCTTGAAAATATTTACGTAGAGAGCATAAAATATGCGTTGATAACATGCGCTACATAAATTTTGTCTTGTATTTTTACACGAATTTACTGTAAATAAATTGCACATTCATGGATAAAAAATTGGATTAGTCAACCGTTATTTCTCAGCTCAATGTAGTAGGATGTAGATTAGAAATACAAGATTAGCACTTAATAAATTGTTAGTAAAACTTCTCTTAAACTTAGTATTGGGGCTATAATTAACGCATCGAGTTCCTCTGGAAAATTCTAAAAGCCAAAAAAGTCGTTCAACCTGTTTTTTTTTACAAACATTTCAATAAAATTTGATAAACAAAAACGTATTTAAGTGGCCGCTAATCATAATTTTGAAAGAATCGTCATTTATTCAGTATAATGGCGAGTTTAAAGTTAAAAGCATTTATGAAATGAAGCTCTCATACAACAAATAATGACATTTTTGAACACAATCTATATGTTCGATTGTTCCATCAATCAAACTCGTCCTTTGAATATGAAATTATATTTATGTTATACATTTTTTTATTATTTGTTAAAAAGGTGAATTTATTAACTTGTTTATGCAAATGAATTTCATAAATTTAACTAACAAGGAATTTTAATTGTACGTCGTTATATTGTAGTATATTTGTTTTAAAGTATTTTAAGTTTTTTTTTAATGTCGTCTCAATCGTTTTCAAAAATTAATCATTTTCCTTAAAATCACTCTACACGCGCTTCCATAAAAAGACATACATGAACTTACACTACTTCATCCACTGACTGTATTGCTATTAACTGCTCAGTTATTTAACAAGAAATACACACGAGAGATTTGCATGCAATTTTACTGTTTGGTTTATTTTTGTTCGTCTTAGATGGATGTCAGAGTTCATAATTCATCACGTCGGGTAAGTTTTGTCTTTTATTTCTAAGAAACTTTTAACAACAATTTATAACAAATATACGTATATTTTTATATTTTTGCTCTAATTCACTTTTGAAAATTGGTGATATTGAGGAACTAAACACTAAACGACAGTATCTATTAATGTCAATGCACTATGCAGCGGCTGCAATTCGTATGGATGTTTTGCAAAGTATTTTCCTCTATCTTTTTCCGTTTAAGTATTAAACAATCTAATTGCACAGCAAAAATTTTAATCTACAATTCAGTTATAATAGAAACAAACAAAACTTCGACTTGGTTTTTTCTACGGAATAATATGACGGGA
The DNA here is from genome assembly GCA_959613345.1 of Tolmerus cingulatus. Classification (NCBI taxonomy): domain Eukaryota; kingdom Metazoa; phylum Arthropoda; class Insecta; order Diptera; family Asilidae; genus Tolmerus; species Tolmerus cingulatus. The sequence goes on from OY390708.1 coordinate 7,582,187, forward strand.
GTCGAATCGCACTGTTAGCCTGCAAATTAATTTGAATTAAAACAAACTTGCTGAAGGTTTTTTTCTGGTGTAGTTAAACAGAGGAATATATTTTCGGCATCAATTTGAGTTGTCCATCAACGATTCTTGATTGCAATTATTAATTAGGAATAAAGATTTACAAATATAGCTTAAGCATGAGCAAACTATTGCATTTTAGGCATAACCATCCGAATTATTTCGTTTCGAGATAAATTTATTGTTCGAACTATGTTAATTTTCCCCTTTAAAGTAACTAATGAAGAAGTTATTTCAATATCAGTGTAATATTTCATGAATTCATTTCTAATAATAAACTCAGTACTATATTTTGAATTTTTACGGAAATCCGAGAATGTTGCTTGATAACAATTTGTTTTATTTTTGTTTTCTCAATTCTTTAAATATAATCCTCTTTTAATTCAATGAACAAAATTTCGACCGTCACAATCAATAAAGCACTTTTGACAAACCTTTCATAATATTTGATGTATAGTTGAACATCACATTCTCGAATCTGCCATACATGGTCATATGTTTAAAGAAATTGTAGAGCTGAAATATAAATTACGTTTTGGAAAAGGAAACCAAAAAAACCTGCAATTACTACTTAAGTTAGGGATTCATTTCAATTTTCCGTATATTTTTAAATCCTATTTAAAGTAGTGTTACACCTATCTGACATCCATTTCTCACTTTTAATTGAAATTCACTTAGAGTAAATAAATATGAAATTCATAGTTAATGTAGACGTAGATGATGCATGTGCGATTATAATATAACAAAACCACCTCATTTTACAGTAGTGTTTGTAATTTCTTATTGGCGTATATTATTATTACTTTGATGGCAGTACAATACTTAACTTATTCTCGGAAAGTTATTAGCGCCATCACTACTGTTAAAGCTAATTCTAAGCGGTAACGTGTTCGTTATTGAAAGATGAATCTACAAGAGTTATTTTATAAGTGTTTCGTTGGCTTGGTTATTGAAAAGCAAATACGATGCGAACAAATATTAAATATTCGAAATTAATAGCATCGCATAATGATATTAGGTAATTCAAAATTTTACATCTTAAAAGCAGAGGAGGAATTTGTATAATTTGCTTACGTAATTCTTTTGATACATTACTATACAACTTATCTCTTACACTATTCATTGGGGTAGTTGTTTTTTTTTTTTTACTAATATCATTATGAACGTCCCAAAGTTGTGAGTCTATATGTTCGTAGAAAGATGCACACATAATGATTCAAAAATATTAGTTAAACTTATAAGGTCTTTTCTTTCTTGCAGGATTCAAACAGCACTGGACAACGTCAGCAAACCAGCAGCCAGAGCAAGACAGGTACTAAACAAGGTTACTCACCTTCGTATTGGACAGCACAGAACTAAATCGCTTCAAGCGATATTTTACAAGAAAATTTTGTACATCAATTTATCGATGTTCTAAGAGGAAACTGGATATTGTTTTTTGAATGTTTACCTTCTATAATAGTTATTAATAGTAACACTTCTTTCTATAAATGTATTATTAATACAGATAAATGAAATTCAGCAACTTTTCATCTCTACTCACGTCTCGCCACATACTGTCCTGTTTTGCGGAAACCCAATAGCAAAGAAACTTCCAAAGCATTTTCCGAATGTCTAATGTGCACGTGTTGCATTCAGCGATATAAAAGCAAAAGAAATAAAGGATTACGATAAAGTTGATTTATATATATGATAGGAACGAAAAATAAAAGAAAGCCTCATTTATATGAATTTTACGTGAACTTAGTAGCCTCTCCCACCATTATCCGTTTTGTAAGACAAATATCGCTCATTGTTCAAAATGTTTTGTATCTATCTCATAAGCTGTTTAATCGATTACTTTATTATGTCTTTTTTTATTTTATAATTAACTTATAGCTTAAAATTATTGACATTACAGATTACACGCAGTTTCTACGAGAATTAGTTTTATAGTTTGCCTTTAATATAATTCGTTATTACGCAGAGTATGCTTTATCTTTAAATTTCTTACCAAAAGTATATTTCTTCTCTAAATACGAACACGAATTAAAAACTATATATGTAGGTGTAAAAGTAACAATTTTAAATGGAAATACAGTTTTAATTTAAAAATATAAATCATTATTGTAACAGATTTGGCTTCTTTATTTTATTTACTTTTAGATTTTTGTTTTTCACTCAATTTGTAATATATCCACTTTTCGTCACGTTTCATTTACAAAAAGGTTGCTGAGTTACCCGTTCGTATTTTTATTAACCTTTTTCATAAAATGTTTTTAAGGGTTAATTATACAAATTCTAATTTCTTTTACCTTCATTTTGTATGTGAAAATGGCGGTGGTAAACACAATTTTAATGTGTTCGGAAAAACTGATTGTGATTGAGGTTACTGCAGTTAAACCACTTTTAAATTATTATTATTATGAGTGATTTCTTTCAATATTTTTTATTTTTTTTATTTTTTCATAGAATTCTATATCCAGACCTGAAATCTGTTTTATGATCTAATATCTAATGATTGTTGTGTGGGAAAACAATTTGCGAATATTCGATCAAAATGCTTCATTGTAGAGATTGACCCATTTTTGTTTTTTGTTGATACGAGAAATTTCATTTGGGTCCTGGGTAGAAGTGGATTCCTAATATAGTTTTGGGTTTTTGGCAGTCAGAAACAAGAAAACGGCAAGACAGCTCTAAATAAAATTTACATATTTTTAATTGCTGTGAGATTTTTTTATTTGCTTATTTTTATTAATGGAAACACTCTACTAATAAAAGGTATTGAACTAAAAAATATCGACATTTAAGCCTATTGCTAATATAAAATATGGAATAAAAAAAAAACAGTTTCAATAAATGTTGGCATATATAAATTATTGTAATTGTTTGCATAATTTTGTGATCAAACATGTTTCAATAGATTTTTATTTGATTAAAATTTTGTTTCGAAGAAGAAACGCAAGACTAATTGCTAGAAATTTTTACTTTTTGGCAGTACTTTTTTGAAACAATGTGTTTTAATTTATGTCTAATATTTATAAGAGAGGAAAATAGCAAAAATGAGATCTCTAAGCTAAAAGTTCGAACATTTTTACTTTCATAAAAGATTTAATGTACTATTAATTAATAATTTAGAAATCATTTAAATTTTGTAAAATAGTCCCAGATTCGTGGCTAGCTAGGAGACCCCTGAAATGCTTATACTAATTTTTGGACTATTTAAAACAACTTTATTTATAATTTAAGGTTGATTAGGACAAATTTTTTAATTATCGTATTGATTTTGCATAGTAAACGTTTACTTACTCGTCTTTCTTAAAATTACGGGGAATATGTTGAACCGAGGGCTCTAGAAATACAGCAAGACAAGTTTGATTCAGTTTTTTAATAATACCACGTTTTGTTAAAAACTAATAAGGCATTTTAATTATGAAGTGATCACGCTAACTGAAACGTTAAGATTATTTTTTTATCCAAGTCATATTTTCACACATCCGGCACATGTTTAATGCAAATTTTACGGATGTAGTTAGTTTTTTAAATACATACTTTGTTCTGAGCGATCATGTTAAAGAGATGGATAATGATGGATTAATGTCTACTTGTTCGTTTGTGTTTTTTCTTGATAAAAGAAAAGAACAAAAATTAATTAAAATAACAAACATAAATTTTAGCTTTATCCCATACTGTGGATAAATAGCTTTAATACACCAGGAGTATTCATCAATATTTTTGTGTCTTCATCAATGGAAAAGATTATCCAAAACTCAAAAGTCATTTGAAAACTGAAATTAAATACAAAACTCTCATTTAAACAAAAATTAATAAATTTATTTAAATTTGAAGAAGGTTTGTGACTTTTCCGAACAATATGGGGATTAGGGGTATATTTTTACTATTATTGTTGAGAGATGTGTTGGGTGAGGATTTTTTTTCTAATTTCAATCAAGCGTAAAGTTTTATATTACAGAACCACTTTATGGCATATTGTTTCGCATGAATCTAGCGTAGTTGTAGGAAATAAAAAAAAAGAAAATATAAAAAAAATGAAACAGTAAAAAGATTTTATTACAATTATTATTAAACTCATATACTTATTCTTAATGTAATTATTGCAAAAAATATATAAATATAAAATTATATAAATTAGATTCTATCGCGTGCTATATGGATTGTAGTATAACAACAAATTAATTTGATCATTAATGAGAAACACTTAGAGCTAAAATGGTAACATAAATGAAGATAGTCGTTATACTTTAAAAGAAAACGTAAATATTAAAATATATGTAACATGTGAAATTCAAGAGAACGAAAAAAAAGTTATATACGAGTACACAAAATTCTTAATTTTCTATAGGGATAAGTTTAATAAATGGCATACTCCCACAATATTGTAATTTTCTCTCTGTGAAATGTAAACGATACATGAATGGATATAATAATTACTAGACGAAAAAGAATTGATAAACATGTTTTTTACTGTTTATAACATCTTAATATACAAATTAAGAATTTGAAGAATAAAACTTGAATAACAATGTGAAGTTAATGATATCTTTTTTATTCCTGCCTCAATAGTTTATACTAGCCCATTTATCTATTGCAAGTATGTCCTTTTATCAATGTTGAAGTGAATTAACTTACATTTTGTTAAAATATTTGAGTGCAATGAGGAAATAAAGTTGTTCAGTGATTTTAGAGATAGTGGATGACAAAACTTGCATCTATAAAAGTAGCAATAGAAGAGCTGCAGAATTGAGGATATTTAGTTTTTGAACCGACGGATACGATTCGTAAAAATTATTTGTAAGTATTGTATTTCTGTTATAGTGCAATAATTTGAGAGGTAAAAATGTTTAGGAAGAACCAAAAAAAAAGCAAAGAGTCACTCTCTACAGTAAAAGTCGCTTATAACGATCGATTGCTAGAAACTTCTTTCGAATTAGCTCAGTTACTAAATTTTCCTTTTATTTTACAATTTTATAAATTTAAAATATTTATAATGGCAACTTCTGCAAAAACAAGAAAGGTTGCGTCCTTAAATGATAGATTTGCGATTCGCATGCATAAATAATAGGGAAGGTAAAGTGGTAAGTAGTTACCGTATAGTTGTAAGATTAAGCTTTTTTATTAAACAATATAGTTTGGAAAGAATGCCGTATTAGAGTAGATGAAACTACTATAACTAGGTAACCATAGTTTTTAATAAAGAAAATATATTTTATATTTAATTAAAAGAAGGTTTTTGTTTTATGCGATAATTGATAACAGTAAACCAAGCGGCTCAATGGTCTAGGGGTATGATTCTCGCTTTGGGTGCGAGAGGTCCCGGGTTCAAATCCCGGTTGAGCCCGGATTTTCTTTTGCTATGAACATGAAGCTTTGTAAACGTAAAAGTCTTTTGTTTAGAACAAATAATTTAGGTAAGCAATTCTTTCCATTGCTTAATTTTAAGCAACTTCATGCGGTAATTGGGTTTTATTTTTATATTTCATAAGTCTCGTGTATTTTATGCTTGCGTTTCTCAGCGCTTTATTTAGGCTCACTTCCATGTCAACATAAAATTTCATAATTTATTGCGTATATCACTGACTGCTTTGAAATTGCAATATACTTTTAGAGCAAAAGTAAAACAATGTGGATGTTGATGAACTACATACTTACAGCTGCAATTTGAATTGCAAATCAAAACTAAAATTTCCACATATGATAGATAAAAGACATTTGATTTTAAATACATAATACATAGTCTCATTAAGATTTATCTGCTTTAAATATCAGTATACAACTTGAAAAAACTATGTCTGAAAACTTTAGTAATTAAAAATAAGTATATAGGCAGATGTAATGGTAATGATGTTTCTTCTTTAGGACAATACAGGGGGATAAATATATTTTTTAACATTTCCTTACAACTGGTTGTGTTTAATTTATTGATTGGTATTAATTTTATAAAATACGCATACGGAGAAATTACGGTAACAAACAAAACACAATTTAAATTTTAAAATTTAAATTGATTAAGAAGTGATATTTATTATATTACAAAATTTCTTTCATTATTTGCGATAGCAAAACTTCCTGAAAACCTAGCAATCCTTTTTAAAGTAATAAAGCAGTAAATTAAAAATAATAAAATATGTATAACTCTACTTAAGGCAATCAAAATTTAGTGCAAAAAAACAAAAATATTAAATGATACTTACCCATGCTAGAAGAGGTTTCAAATTTTTTGGGACGAGGTTTTATTTTAAAAACAGGCAATTTAAATTTCGTATAAGAGCTTGAAAAGTTATGTTTCACGATAACAAATTTAACTTAATTTCCAAGATATATTTCCGTTATTTTCTAATAGGTCTCATAAATTACCTTAAATAATTATGTGCCTAACCTTTGAAACCAAACCCTAACTTGAAATATTATAATGGAATAGTTTTGGGCTTTGAATTTATTGCTCACTTAGAGGCCTTAGGGTTTGGCTTATTTTAAACGCAATTCATTTAATTTTGGTTTTTTTTAAGTAGACTAACCTATCGGGCTAGCCATAAATTTTCCATAAGTTCGATAGGGGACAGAGTTCTAATCACAGATCGAACTGGACGCAAGGTGCTACGAACAATCAAGGACGTTAACCATTCTAAAAACAAGTGTAGATTGAAGCCGAATGAATTTGGTGAACTACATCAGAAACAATAAATTTAACAATAGCTCACTGATAAGCGATACATCATTTGTGACAGAGGTGGTCAAACACGGCGTTTATCATACCACGGCAATCGGAATTTTAAATTCAGCTGCCTTTTTGATTTTCCCTTTCCTATATAGTTTGTACGCTGTACTTGTTGCTGGGCACCTCTCAGGTAATCCGAGAGTTGTTAATGACAAATTTCGCGAAACAGAGTACAACACGGTCACCTTGACCTAAAGAGGCTTTCAGAGGTGGCTGGCTCGGTCGTTTGCTTCGAACATTTTCGCCGCTTGAATGCACAATCCTGTTTTTGATAATAATTATTCTAGAGCGAGCAGTGCCTGTTATCGATTATATTTTAAATTTACGGTCGACGCAAGAAAACCACCTGATGAATGGGACATATGAATACATTGAACGTGCACCCTTGGTTTCAATGACCAAAAGGGCGAAGGTCTGAAACGAGTTGATTTTGAATGAATTAATTGGCTTAAATACGATCGATAAAAGCTACTGTTTCAAAAGAAGGTTATAATTTTGAAGGGGTTTATTTTACTTTCCTTCCAGATTTTCAATTTTTTGACCTTATGTTATGTATTATACATATAAGGAAAATGTCAAATTTTCTAAAACTGATAAAAAATATAGAGTTGCAAGTAACCAGTATTGTAGATTTTATGTTATTATAATTAAATTAATTATGAATTTTACTTCGGGACCAAAGCTACAAAAGCATCTATACTTCTAAGTGTAGGCACATTTCGGATATTCGCCCACTTAAATTTTAAACTTCTTGAAATTCATTTCAATGGCACGCAAGGTCATAAAAGGAACCTTCTAAATTTCCACCTAACAGCATCAAGCTCTAGTTAACCTTATCATTCGCGGTTTTTTTCTAGCATTCACCACTGCCTATTCAGATGTCAAAAATCCGCGAATTAAGCTTAGCTGGATGTCGGAACTATCAGTCAACGCATCGCGGTTTAAGCCTACTCACCGTCGTCGTCGTGGAGCACTTGACCCTGGGGTGCCTGAGTTCAAAGCAGTTCAAAGCAATGCACAGCTTCAAAAGTCTTTTCAACTAATTTCAAGTGTTCTGCGCGCTAATCAACTTCTCAATTATTTTCCAATAATTTTTTTCCCCAAGCAATGCCAATCAGCCGTGTTAGCACCCAAGAGTGCTGATCGCGCAAGGAACCTGAATTTAAATTAGAAGCACTGCAGCACCCGCCTCATTGTTAATTTCTGCACGAAAAATCCATTACAGAATCAGATCTATTGTAAATATTGGAGGCTAGGCCATGTGGACTTATTAGAGCTCATTCAATTGGAGACAGCGTTAGGGCTCCTGAACACTGCTAATAATGTTTTTAATAAATGACCTCGTTTTTTTACCAATCCTCTTCCCTTTTCCTTGCGTATCCGCAAACATTTAAATTAAATTTAAAATAATTTGTACTAATCTAGGTATATGCATTTATAAACCTTCACACCTAGTTGACCTAAAATTGTCGTTATCGAAAGATCAAATTATTCACTGCGCAGAGAAAAAGAGATATGTTCGCTCACATGTATCGTGAATTGCGTCATAAAATTAAAATTATGTAATTTGTCCTTTCCGCTATCACAACACATAATTTAAAATTCGGACAGACAAATCAATAAAAAGCGTGTAGGTCTCTGAACGGGCTTTCCTCAGTGGGTTTTGAATGAGAAGAAAAATTATATGCCTCTTGCTTTTATAATGTATGTACTATAAGTGCAAACTTGTGAGCTATTTTATTCGGAAACGATTGCTTTTGTGGAAAAAGCAATCGAATAGTAAATACATATAATATGTATAGATCTTTACTTACCTGTCGTAAAAACGTGTGCGTACAATTAAAACACTGTCGTCGTTTGATACATTTTAAAAACACTTTGCCTTCCTTGGTCGATATACCTATTTTGCTTAATTGGGAGATATTTAATTTTTGTTGGCATTTAAACAATTGATGATTCCATTGAAACTATAATTATATTGTACTATAATTTAAAACACTGTATTTCAAAGAAAATAAATACTACATATATAAAGCTAATGCTGCTACTTTTCTATGGGAAATCCCCACCAAAATAAATGGTACGTGATCAGAGGGATTTTTTTAATTTCTTGTACTTGGGTGGAAAACTGCTGCGGCATTTATTATAAATTAAGTGAGGATAAGTTGCTAACAATGTAATATTGTATTACAAATATTAATCAAATAAGGTTTTTGCTTGCATTTGTTTTCCTACCATAAATCAATTGCATATCCAAGTTGAGAAGATTAAAGGTTACTAAAAAAATGATTATACCTAAACATTTGCTAATCTTTACGTCTTCAAAGTTTTATATAATACGAAAAACAGGAAATAATGCGGATTAATTAGAAATGAAAAAGTAACGGACGATGCTAGAGTTATTAAATACAAATTTTAGGACATTTTTCTGTAGCACTTTTTCGAAAGATAACTTTCAATTCTAGGATTGACTCTTGACTTGATTTGAAAAACAGTGATCATATTCTGTTAATGTAAAACATTAAATTTCTAGTTCTGGCACTTATGTGTAAAGTGGTATTCACAAAGCAAAAACCAATAAGTATAATAAACATAGATATGTAGGTCAGTAAAATAAAACAGTATTTATGTGATAGATGTTTTCCTCTACCATAATCTAAAACCTACTTTGAATTTATGCAGATTTTAACAACAGAATTATGCATATGGTGCATCATAAAAGTGAATAAATACTTTTTCAAGAAAGAAACCTCAGTAAAGTGTTTCAGCATGCAAATGGGACCTATTTCACACTCATGGAAGCCGTACTTAATGCATTTTATCTTCCTCAGGTGAGCTACTACTAAAAGGCATTAATGTCCCACGCACTCTTATTTATTGAATGAAACTCCTGCCAGCTTTTAATAATTGTCTCAAATATGTTGCCCAAACGTGACGACGATTTTAGAAGCGGTCTGCGAACTGGTCCGCAAACAATTAAGCGCTGTAATCAATTTCGATCGGTGGTAAAGAAGGTCAATTAAATTAAATTTAATCGTTTTCACACCTGCCGTACGATCGTCTGTATCGTGCGTGACACGCAGTCGTTTTAAGTTTTTAACATTTTTAATTGTTGATGAAACAACGGAATTTGTTTAATTAGTAATATTACAAATACGAGCTATAACCAAACATAAGTTTAAGGTGAATTCACTCTTTCGAAATGCCCGATATCTGATCCAACTGGCGAGTGTTTTATGAGTCTGTTCGATACAGTACGACATCACATTTTGCATTTAAATGCATGCATGCTGCGTTTCAGTGGCCTTCCAATTTTAGTATGAGCTAATTATTCTTGTTTTACACCAACAGCTAGTCTTTTTTTTATGTAATTAAATATGTCGTCGAACAATGTAATTTTGATTGACTCATAACGATTGCAATTGTCTCTAAAAGACGTTTGTTCCAATTCGCAATATTTGAAATTGGCTGACGACGACGACTCGACTGTGCAAAAAGACAACCGAAAACCTGCGCATTTAGGCACAGTCTCTTTGAGTTTGGGCTCATAATGGAGCCAAACTACTTTCAATTACCGAACCTTTAAAATTTAGAATTTACACGCCCCAACGCCAGTCGGTGAGCGACGGAGCTGCACATGCGAATTTTTGACCCGCCTAGCGAACGTGTCTCGACGCAAATATCCGCAATGCGCCGACGCCAAATACGCACATTGCCCAGGGCTGCGCGGGCATTAAATGTGCGTAAATCATCGAACCTTGATCTGGATTTCTCAGCGGCGGCCAGGAATTAACTGACAACTGCTTGCGGGCTGCATTTAACTGCCATTTCGGTGGACCGCGACCCGCACTCCCTGTCGCGAAGAAAAATCATGCAGCGCGACAAGTTTAAGGTGTAATGCGAAAAAATTTAATTTAATTCTTATCAACTGGGCGATATGCGAACATAGGCATTCCATTTATTGACTTTTTATTACAACCAAGTATCAGAGTTGTTTTTAAGAGAAAGTATCTCAAACTGTTGAACCACTTTGCGTTTTTGCTTTACCATTGCATTGTTGTCTGGTTAAAAATGCAAACCATGGATTTTGGTGCAGGCGTACTAAAATGAGGACCTTCGAAGACATGAATAGCAATTAAATTAACATGGGATATATATAAACTACATTTTTTCCATATATACGGAGCAATTGGAAATTTTGTATTGAACTAACTATTCAGTTACTCATATAATGCGAAATTTCTTAGCAATTTTTTAGAAAATTTCCGTGGGCTAGTGAAATATCGAAGCGAAACAAAATCATTTGTTCTGAATAGTCGAAAACGCAGCTAAGTCTATTTTATTTTTTTAATTAAATTTGGATGAATGAAATTATTTCCGTAATACTTTGAAGTTATATTAATGAAAACGATAATTTCATATTTAGATAGCAAATGCACTCCATTTTATTTTTTTGCGGTTTTTCTGTTTTGGAAATAAAAAAAGTATTTATAAAGAGAAGATCATCCGATATGATAACAAATGAATTTTGTAAAATTCGCTTTCAGCCTAGCATTTTAGGCTTTATGTAAGTAAAACGAGTTTTAATTTAAATAAATAAACAAATGCAGATTCAATTCAAAACATGATAAAGAAGAAGAAACTAATATAGATTAGCTCCATTAATTTGTCGACAAATAAAGAGCTTCAGATTGTTTTATCAAAGGACGCGATAAACAAGACAATCAGTAGCTAACGGAGAGGTACGAAGCTTGCAATATAGCTAAAGTAAAAATTTGAATCTGTATTAATTATATTAAAATAATAAATATTTAAATGTCGGAAATATTCCATGAAAGAAATATAGGAATTTATAAGCTTGAGTAATACTTCCTAGATAATTAGCCAGTAAGCCATTAAGTAAGGAATAAGAGTTTCTTCAAAGCAACCGTTTTCGGAAGAAGGTAAAGGGTTGAGTGAGTGGAAAGATGTGTAGAAACAACGTATTTATTGATATTTGCGAGAACCAGTTCACAGCGGTTAAGTAGAATGGAGCAGCTTGTTGAAATCGGCGTAGGCAGACTCCAGGTCGAACAGAAACTGCCTGACCTGGGCTTCGGTGAGCTCGTCGGAGGCCTGCATCGAGTTGAGCGTGGTCAGCCAGGCTTCCACCTTCGCCCGAGCCTCGAAGTCCTCGGGGATCAGGGAGAGTCTGTGCATCGTGTCGACCAGGTCCTTCAGCTCGAAGTGGAGCTCGTCCATCGTTTTGATTTTGAGCCTGAGCTTGTCCATGATTGTGATGAACAGGGAGACGATGTCCGCGATGCACTTGCTCGTGTTTCCCTTGTCGTCTTTGATAGTGATGGGCCGGTCCTCCTTGATCCGCTCCATGGCCGCCGGGCAGTCCAGGCGAAACTTTTTAACGAATGCGTCTACTGTCGGGAACTCGTCGCTTTGCACCTGCTTGAAGGCGACTTTATACTGGACCAGGTACTTGGAGCAGGCCGCCGTGTATTCCTGCGGGGTGATGCAGTCCCAAATGTAGGCCTTCTCGAGGTTCTGCAAAGTGTTTATCAGCGCGTACAAATCGGCCATGTTCTCGTATTTCTCGCGCTCGCGGGCATGTCGGTACAATTTAACTTCCTCGTACAGTTCAGGACGATTGTCTTGCATTGTGGGAATTTTCACAGAATGTTAACTGTTGAAAAAAACGACGAAAATTCACTTCTGTTTACTTCATCGATGACACATCGCAAATGACAGTTTAAAAACACCTGATCGGATTGTACTAGATTTGAATTAAAATTAGACAGAACATGGCTACGGTTACACTGTGGTATCTTTCATAAAACTGCGTCAGATGTGTTTTAAAAGTCGTTATAAAATTTTTAGTGTAATTAGAAACGTTTTATAAATAAGAAGACAACATTTAGACAGAGGCATCATTTACTCTAGTCTCAGGATGTTTTTAGTTATGTTATGTTACGGAGGGTTGTTCTTGATTTCCTAACAATAAAAAAAAGATAAAACTACATAAATGGATGTTTTCTTATTATTGATTGAATATAAAAAATGCCTTTTGTTCTTGCTTTTAAGATTTAATCCCAAAGAATTATTATCTGCACCACTTACTGAGATTAGATTCTAAAAGTTTTGTAATGAAATAACTCAATTAATTCTTCCTACTCGGAGTGAGTGAGCTTAACTTGTATTTTACAAGCAAGCAGAGTTTGGAAATACGCCGATTTTTTTAAGTACAAGTTAAAAGGTAAGTTTCTATTTAGTTCTCCAAAGCTTTTTGTCATTATAAATCTCAACTGAAATTTTATATACAATAATTGCATTTTTAAATTATAACGATACATTCTTCTTTTCTTGCATTTATCTTCTAAAATTTTGTATTGTGAAATAATACATTTAGGTTTAAGGCTTGTACGAATATTAATATAATTTTTGATCGTAGTTGGTCCTAATTTGTCAGCTTTGTATAAACTTTTTATGAGATGATTAAGCTAAGTAACTGGCAATCCGACTGTTCATTGATAGGCTCATTATTTTGCATAACGTTCGCTTTTATGGTCTGTCTACAAGATCGTAGAGTCTAGACTAGACTAAAATGAGTCGCACGCAGTAAAATTAATCAGCTGCAATTAGAAAGCCCGCAGACCCCGCCAAACTGTTACAAGTTCTTAATAATCCTCGATGCAGAAGGACGGCCGATCAATGCGAACACCTTTTATCGAAGTCGCAGAAATTATTCAAATAATTCCATTAGCGTAGCTTGCAAAATAAATACCCACTTTGTTTACTCTAATGAATTCCGGAAGCGTAGTGGGAAAGGTCAGGATCAAGATTAGTCAGCGCTGCGCTAGCTCTCCCGCGAGATAAGTGAAGGCGTGTGACTCGATAGCGCAATTAAGATAAAATGAATATTTATCGGCGCGCATAATGCGAGCTCCGATGAGAGCTATAATTAATTGCCGCCGTTCGGGATGAAAAATCATGGCTCAATTATTGTGGTAGGTAAGTGTGCTAGTTTTGGCCGGGACTCGCCGCCAGGCTATTTTTGCTGCATCGCGACCTGCGACGCATGTTTGTGCGATACGCGCCCAAGGTTGACACACTTTTATGATTTGTTTCGCGAACACGAGAAGCTGCACAGCATCGAGCTTTCGTTGATTTATTTATCGGCGGAAATAGTTCTCCTCAAGTCCTAGCCTTAACCCAATTAATCGAGGGAATTTTAATTGACGTGCGCAGCGGTTATCCTCGACTGCACTCCCAAAAGTGCGGCTGGCTGCTGCTAAACTAAAGTCTAAAGTAAGCAGCTTTCTTTGTCCAGAGAGGACCTCGTCAAACTCAAGAGCAGTAAGTGAGCAACTCAAGATTCTTTTGATAAATAGTTCTCGTTCGCGTAATGCTTGTTTTGTTTGCTTTTATAAATAGAAGTCAAAGGCTATTATTAAAAGAAGCAAAAATAGCGCGAGACAGCCACAGTTCATTGAGAAGATTCAATTAAAACAAGCTACGCGACGCTGCTCTTATTGTTACCGTTTAAGGAGGTAAACATTTTCAGTGGCTTTCTTCTACACTAAAGATAAAAATATCCGCGAACTTGCATACCAGAACAATAATTTATTAATTTATTTAAGGGCATGATTAAACAGACGCAAGGGCGAAGAAAATAAGTTATTAAAATTTATTTTTTTTTTAAGTTAGATGGGGAATAGATTTAGCATTAAATTGAAATGAATGAAACCAAGAATGACATGGCAATCCAATGCGATATTTGAAAATTAACACTTTTTCTTAAATTCTTAAAACACATTATTGATCCGGGGTCCAAAATTTTGAGAGAACTTTATCCGAATGCAGTTAACGATTAACTTTTAATTACATTTACATATGCATAGTACATTTCAATCTAGCAGAGATATGTATATTATTTTATATCTTAAGAATACATATGTACAGTGGTTTATATTTGGATAGTTTCAGGTATTTATTTACATCTTTAAACCAATATCAATTAAGCGTGCGGTGTAACATATGAGGTGTCCTCAAGCTTCTCAAGTTTCAGATAAAGTATTCAAATTAGTCAATCAGGGATTACTGGTGAATTCTTGAGTACTCTTCAGAGATACATGCTTTTCATCACCCTTTATTTATTTTACAAATGTAGGACTTCAAATTAATATGACGAGATTAATCTTGAATTTAAGCTGCGCGGACAACACCATCAACTTAAAGATACGTTAAACAAGCACAAAAACTAACTGTTTTTAAAATATAATATAATTTGCTTTTTGAGAGTTATTTGAATTAATAACAATACACTTTTTTTTTAAAGGAAATTTAAACGCCTCTGTTTTTGAAAGTTTATCTGTAGAATGTCTCTGTAATTGATAAAAAGTTAAAACATAATCATTCCACATATAAGAACCGCAAAATAACAGACAAGCACTTAGATTTCAATAATTGATTAAAAGCTCAAACGCTAGTTAATATTAGAAAAAATCGGTGTAATCAAGTAACTGCGCTGTATATAAACAAAAGCGTCAACATGCGGCAGACAATTAAGCAAATCCTTTCAATGCTAACGCCACCGTCTCTCCGCAGGCCGCGAGTGCTGCGATTGCGCTGAAAGTAAAAAAGCGGCTGTCGCTATTAAAATAAATGCTGTTTACTGCACAAGGTGAAGCGTGCGCGGCTCGGGAGGCAAGAGATAATCTCTTCCGGATTGGCACTTCACTTCCCCCACAGCCGGATCATATGATTAATGGAAACTGTTAGTTGATTACCGCGAGTTCGGTTGCGCCGCGGTCGCGCACCGAGCCGCCCGACGGACTTTGCAATTAAACTGCAAACCGGCGAACCTTCCGCGGAATCAAAGCTCGATTCGACGCCGCCGTCGAGATGGACAGCGGATAATCAAGTGGCGAATAAAGAGGTAAAACACGGCGGGGACGGGACCCCCGAACCCCTCGAACCCACCGGAGCAGCCAATGACCTTTGCCTTGGCCTTCCCGCGAGTGGTTTACAAAAACAACGCGCAGAGGTTCTCAGCGGCAGGAAAAGCGGAAGTGGATGCCAATCCCATTGCATAATAATTGTTATTACTTGTACCCACCGAACTTACCTGAGTCTTGTATCCCGTGACTCGTCCGTGGACTGGACACTGATTGCATCTACCTGATCCGCCGACGATGATAAAGTACCGCCGCCCCACTGCACTGCAACGGCAACTGCTGGCACAATTTCAGGAACACTTCCGGAAGAGCTCAATGCTGCTGCGCCGACGACGTGCCCGCGTGCAATTAATTACGTGGTAATGATATCTCAAAGTGCAAGGCGGCAATTAGCATACCTGCGATACAATGCACCTCCCTGCAATTAAGCAAACGGTTATCGGGTTCTATCACAAATAATTCAATCGATAACGAGTCAGAAGTTGCGCACCAGCGACAATAACAAGAAAGTGCGTGAGGCCTTCATGTTTTCATCTCAAGGACGAGCAAGACGCATCCCCCGTTCGGGCGAGATTTATAACCCTACAGAGTTTAGATTAAATAAACCGAAACATGGTTAAGTAAAGTTTAAAAAACACATGCTGAGTGAGTAATTGGCTCTTGGCATTCAAACACTGAGAGAAATCTTACACTTTGCAATCAATGTAAACATATTTAATCCTACAGTTTTAATTTCCCGAACAATTTTATATTTTTAAAAGTAAAATATTTAATTCGGTATTGAATTTTTAATAATAAAAATGATTTTATTGAATTCAAAAATGGCTGCATTAAAAGTACAAGGCACACATTAAATTTAAACACGAATGCTAAATGAAGGATATGTTCGGTTTGAATTAATGATATATTACTTTTTAATCAAAATGGTTTCACTTTTAATATAAATATTTATAAGTGTATTCTCTTTGAATCAACAGTTTTCCATTTTAATGAAAAATTAAAAATGCTCGTTTTTGAACCTACACAGGATTTTCAATCTTAGCTCTCTTTAATGTTTGAAAATATAAGATTCAAATACGTTTTCACTTGATTTCCATATGTTTTTCTCTTAGTGAAGAACCTCTTCATTCAGCAAGGTTGTTTAAAAAAATGTTTCAAAAGTTGTTTGTTTAAAAACTGTTATTTTCTCTTTGCCATGATACAAAATCAAGATATTGCATCTTGAAAAAATCGCCTTTAAAAACAAGTACAAAAAAGATCAGAGGACAAGACTAACATTCTTATTCTTTAAAAAAGCAAATTTGTTCACCGCTTCTTTTTTTCTGAAATTGAGCATCTAAGTATACTATGTATCATAAAGTTCTTAATTATTCTGATTTTTAATTTACATAGTTTTGAAATATTATGTTTCTCCCATTTTTTGGCTCTACGAACTTATTTGGCATTGAAAAAACTACTGAATTAATTTTGTACTATATAACATACAAACCAAACAGTATTTTTAGAGAACTTCATAACGGAAAAAAGGAACAAATGGATAAAAATTTATAAATACATATGTATGATATTTATAAAACAATAAAGTGAAGGCGTATGAGTTGCTAAGAAAATCAATAGATTGAGGTCAGTGTCTTTAAGCCACTAGCAAAATATAATTGTCTCTAAGTTTCCACACTGTAAGTAAATAATACGAAATAAATAAATGGTTTTTACTCCTTACATTCTTCAAGACGAAGACGTATATCATTCAATAAGTTAGTCGTTCTGAAAAGCAACAAAATTTTCATGTAAAATGTTCCCGAGGTTTTCGCTCAAGCGGGTAATATACGTCCACTCCGCTCATTTGATATTTATCCTTGGACAGGAGCCAGGAGTGGTGTCATCGGCACCCATTTGTGCGCCCTGATACATTTATGATTGACAGGGTGCATCTGCAGCCGATGCGACTGCCGAGTTGATCGGAATATCTTAATTATGCACAAATCGAGGCCGTTAATCTTGGACAACAAATTCAAACAATTACTCTGAAAGCGCTAAGTGGTGGCCACCGCGGTTTGTTATGCCCTACGGGCGAGCTCAGAGAGCGATATGCACGATTGCAGCTCATGTGCAGCAAAGCGTTTAACAATAAATTAATTTAATTATGCGGCGTTTACCGTGCTACAGGTAGCAGGTTGTCTTGTTAATGTCTCAATTCCCGCCGTGCCGAGACACCGGCTAAATTTTTTAGCTCCGCCGGCTGAGATTTCCGCCAAAACAATGAAGCGCAACCAGGCAGACATGGTTTATTAGCGAAACGGCTCGACGGCACTCGTCGACGTGCGCTCATTTATCACGGGGCTCTGCAAAGTCCACAGCCTGCGGGCCCACCCTGTATTTTGAAGATTCACGCAATTGGGTCAAGTTTATCGAATAAGCCGCAGGCATGAGGAGTAAATACACTTCGAGTTGTCAGCGCAAATTAATTATGCGAACTTGTCGTCTGCGTTGATGTCATTGAATTTAACTCACGTAGAATCTGGCAGTTTTCTTTTTTCTCCTTTATTTTAAAATGCTGTTGTAATTGTTCAAGATCATGCAACAGATGATATCTTCCAAAATTTTCTAGGTTTATGGTGAATTCTCAGTTTTCACCTTCACTTCAGTGGGTGTAAAAAGTCCGCGTCTTAAGTTTACTTTATCAAATACTTCCGTTCTGTGGTTTTTGTTTAACTTTTAAATTAACAAGCTAAGTTTTTATTCGGAGCTTATTTTTGGAAGCTTTTTGTCATAAAGGCTGATAAAACGTTGATTACTTTTCATGGTCAGATGTCTGTAAAAGTAACCCTACCTTTATCTTAACTTTCGTTCATTTCAGCGACCGAAATATTCATATTTAAATCGAAGGTTGATTTATTGATTTAATAATTGAAAAACCGAAAATGAGAATTTTTCAGTTGGCCGGTTTTTCCAACCAAGCAACGATATATCCCGTAGATAATGTATTAGCCAAAATTATATTTTAAAAATTAATGTACCACATATGATTACATTTTAAATATGTCTAATAGATTTCTGGTAAGAGTAAACGCAGAAAAAGTTTCAGAAATGGTTTATAATGAAGTAATAATTTCTTTTAAACTTAATTTGGTATTGCATTGTATACTATATTTTTACAAAAAATAAAAATCACTGATAATCGAATATTCGATATTGAAAAACAGAGCTTGTTTTAGTAATTAACGAAAGTTATTATTTTAAGGATGATTCGGAGAATAGATATTGATTTTAAAAGAGTGCAATATTTATTTACTTACCGGATTTATTTCAAAAATTCTGTCTCGAATTCTGAAATTAAATAGTAGTAGTAGCAGCAGCAGGAGCATCGGTATCTGATGGCATCCAATGCGACATCCGACTGCCCTGGTCCAGACTCGGCTTAACTGCTGTCCGCGGGGAGCTCAGCCAAACCAACCTTTCCCGACGGGGTCCCTGAAAAGAATGAAGGGAGAAACCGTCTGCTCCCCTATTTACAAGCTGGCCGCTCACAGCCAGGAGAGTTTCGGTCCAGGATCGGCTCAACGGCTGCCCGGGGGGAGCAAATTCAAATCTCCCCAGGCTTAGAGACGATCGGCCGTTGCACTGCCACCCTGCTCCCCGCTGGGGAGAGCTGCCCGGCACAGGAGGGGGTGAGGAGAGGTCCCTCTGCCTGCAACCGCTCCAGCTCCCGAGTTTTCGAGTCCGCCGGTCCCAGTCCCAGTTTGTTTAAATCTTACGCGGCAACTAGCCTGCTGGTTGTTTTTCACGCTGATCCTGTTCATGGAATTAATTTTCCCGGTTCTTGTACGCCTAGCGTCTTCGCATGTCACGTTCTTAATACATTAAGAGCTAATTTGTTTTTATTATTATTAAGTTTGTTATTTTTTATATTTACTAAAAATAGGTATACAAAATAAAGTTATGAATTCTACTTATTTTGCAATTGATAGTACATATATTTAAAAAATAAGGGCTACTTAAAATAAATATTTTTTTTCAATCGTAGCTTTTCTTGGTTTAAGTTATTTAAAATCGTTTATCAATTAAATTAACTTTGTAAAAGTACTACTCTGTTTATTTTTTAAATTTTTAATAAAGTAATTATTTCATTCATCCAAAGAAAATTTAATTTAATTTTTCAAACCTTATATATTAGCTACATTGCTAAATTTCTCTAAAGGAAAAGTTTGTTAAATTTACAATTAAATATGGCGAATTCAATATGGCGTTCAATCATTTTCGAGCTTCAACGAATTTAAATGAAAATAAATAAGTACTATGGATATTTTGAGGTAGTTTCGAACATTTTATAGTAAATGTTGGAAATTTATAATGACGGACCTAATACGGCGGCCAAAATATTTGTTCACCGGGTGAAACCGGGTAACCCCGCTAGTTAATAATAACAGAACTGACAACAAATATGTTTGCAAGTTTTTATCTTTACCATTAAAGTAAATATAAACATATTAAAAGATGTCATTTTAATGAAATTTCCGTGAATATGTGAAAGAGTTTTCTGTTTCGCTGGTTTAAACTGCACTAATGTAAATTTTGAACCATCTATGTACGTAAAATACACTTGAGTTGAATTCATACATACTGTTTATTTGTCGTTTTCTTTAATAATAAATAGTATTAAACTAATTTAAATTACTCAAGCGTATCCAATAGTAAACATTCACTCTGTGCATGTGTTTGTTTTGCGAATTTTTGATAAATGATCTTTTGCAATAAGATTCGCATGAAAACAACACCTAAGATTAAGGCGAAATCTCAAAGTATAGATATAGCTATCATGCATAAAAGTAGAATTGACACGAAATAAGAACAAGTCATTTCCATTGAACACATCACGGCGACGAAGGTCTTAAATGATTAATTGCTTTTACCGCTGAAAATATCTTGGGCCTCACTTTTCAATTATATCATATCTTACCTGGGGGCTGTTTGTAATCACCGCTCACACCACCACGACCACCGCGAACTCAAACACATGCAAATGCCAGGAATGAGCGTCTGAGTAGGTCAATGGTACGCTATTTGTTCTAGAGATCTTGGGAGACACCTTTCAACCTAAACGTATCCGAAAGAAATCAATTCCAAGCCAAAACCGAGCGGTGAACGCTTTGAATTTATGCAAATCCACCTGTGCTATGCTCGGGGCGCTGTGTGCATGATTCGAGTCGCAGCTAATGTGCGACATGCATATTCAGCCGGCACCCGCCGCGGTTTCACTCCCTCGAGATCCAGCCGCACTCAACAAGAAGTGGTGTCAGTGCGTGCATCACTTCTGCTTTCCGATTGATTTGATATTTTGTGGGCAGAACTGGAAATGTGTCCACCTCTTGTCGATGGGAATTAAAATAGCTTCCGCTCGCAGCAGCGGTACGCGCCAACCGAGCTAATACCTAACCAACCTTCCTCAAGATGTACGTCGGCTCAAGCCAAGGTGAATAACCGTCGGAGGAGGTATTGTACTACTATTAGCGAAAACGTCTACACGTAATTAACAGTCATCAAATTTAAATATGGACTGTAACTTCTCAGGGAACGGCACATATTTTGTCTTCAAAGTGCGTAGGTTGCATAAGAGCTCCGCCACAAACACTTTTAAGTCGTTACTTATAATTATGAAATTTCGAGGTGCATTACAAAGATTACTCACCAATGAAAGTAACAAGGTAGCATACAATGCTCTTCCCGAAAAGTACAATATATAAATTACAAACGTAAATTGATTGTAAGTAAAACGTTTGGTTAAAAATAAAATAGAATAGCTATAAATAGGCGTTTATTTTGAGACATTACAAATTTAAATTAAATGAGAATGTCAATCCCCGTTGGTATTCCGACTATGCAAATCCAGCTGTCAACAATTTCGTTTCGCTAATTTGTAATAATATTAAGCAAAAAGCTTTCTTTCTATGCAAAGGAAATTTTTAATATTGATTTTAATTTCAGGGAATTTTTTTAGCGGGTTATGAATGCTATGAGCTTAATGTGTAAAGCTGTGTTCAGTATAATTTTGTACGCATTTTTAAAATTGTTAATACAAAATATAGTACATGCATATCCTAATTTATAACATTCCTGAAAGGACCATTTTGTAATTTTTCATTTCTTGTTTTTTTTCCAAAACCCTGTTTGCGAAATTTTAGCTAAAGTAAAAAGTTGTATTTATTTGTTAAATTTTCTAACATTGATTGATTCTTTACGTCGCAACGATTAAGTGTATTTGTTAATGCTCCTTTTAAAATTAGATTCATGCTTACTTAGTATTCTGATTTTTCGTGACTATTACATAAAAGTGATGTTTCCAAACAGTGCTACTTTCGCTATTTTTACATTGTATGTAGTAAAGTGAAAGTGCCATTAAAAAACAATATCAGGCATAAGACATCATAGAACTCAAACACTGAAACACAACTTCCAAATTGAAAACGAATTCTGTAAAAAGTGCACTTTCCAAAGTCAATGAACGGCTGTCTTAAAATACATAATTTAGATTAGATCTTAGTTACATCATCGCAGTAGTTGTTCCTTGTTAAAGCTGTTGGCGAACGAATTAACAAAAATCTTTACGCTCTTGGCGCATTCTTATCAGATCTTAAATGTTAGTCGTTCGACTTTGAGCAGTTGCTCAGCGCCTGAAGCGTGCACGCATTCGGCAAATTGGCAGCTATTAAAGTAAACGCAGTAATCTCTGGACGTCTGTGGAGCTGGTCGTTACACCTTTTCTAGTCTTCCCTAGAAAACTTTGATTCATCAGTCTCCGTCAATGAAATCATCGCCTGAGTTCGCATCCGTGGAGCCTTCGTCCGCTGCATTGACACAAATATTATCAACTTTTATTCGCGCCTTCTTTTATTTACTTTTAATTAAATTATCGATGCAGCGAGACCGCTGGCACGCCGCGAGCCGCAGATAGTGTTTATGTCGTGCCGTATTTTAGCGCTGGTTTACATGAATTAGATAACAAAATAGCTGCCAACTTATGTTCGCATAAATTTTCCGAAAAACAAATTCTAATTAAGGTCCCGCGATAATTGTGAAGGTTTCGCTTTTCAAATTCAGGGGGTGTCAAGAATTGCACTGGCGAAACCTTATCAACTGGGTCACATATGAGTAGATTAAGTTGTGCTGTTTATTTTACACGTTTCTTTTTAACTATTTGAGTCATTTACATATTTTGTTTTGCACTGATAATTACTTTCGGGGATTAAATATTCAAGGGCGTTTCAGACATGACCTGGGCGGGCGCTATTTACTTTAATACCATGGCGACTTGAGATTTTTAAAGATTTCTTATCTTATCTTGATGCATTAGTTTAGGGATATGCGTCTGAAGGTTTTCCACGACCTGTACATTTATTTCATTATAATAGTTTTTAAGAATAAAACTCTTGCTAAAAAGCAACATCGGAAAACAACAATACCTAACACACAACTTGCAATGATATACTAAAGATGTTATGCCGAAACTCTCAAAAACCACGAATATATGTTGAACGTACCTAAATACACTTTATTTGCATTTTTCTCAACACTATGTACATTGAGAAAAAATGTTATTTGCTGGCAATAAAATGGTCATATGTATTCAAGATTTTTGCAATAGTAAAAGATTCTGTAGTTGTACAGTAAGATAGTGCAAGAATATATAGTATATCGAACTTCTATATGTTCCAGTATATGGTATACACAGTTAACAAAATTTTTCACTGCGTTTCTTACGATCTACTGTAGTTTCTGTAAATTTAAATTAAGTAAGGAATGAGAAGATAATAGTTCATTCATAGTGCGTTAGAAAAATAGTATCTACCTTTAAAGTCCTACAACTTGTTAAATTATTTTCATGTTTACTGGCATTGTGGAACATTTACTATGAATATTTAAAATGTTGTCAAATATTTTTCTTGATTAATAGACGTTGTACCTAGATCCGTAATGCCTATAAATACACATATGCAAACATATGTGCATATAAGAAATTATTTTGTCTATTACAAAGATGCTGAAAGTAATTATTAAAACAAAAAATGCAATTTATAAAAAGCCTGAATTAATTTGATATCTAAAATTTTCGTGTAAGCCCTGCGGCAGTATTTAACAAATTTGGGACAGCAAAACCCTAATTAGGACAGAAACGAGAAAAGCGGCCGCTTACGGTGCAAGAAAAAGCGAAATATATGCAGAAAAAAGGCACGGGCCCGCCGATGACGGCCGATATGTGCTGAAGGTGGTAATTGAAAGGTTACGTGTTAAATGGACCAGTGCAGTCATTCAAATTAGCTGTTTGGGTCGTTCAATTAAAAGCAAAAAGCGATTATCTTATTGAGAGCTGACAGCCGCGCAACATGCCGCTTGGACCGCGCGATCGTCGTTTCGGGCAACCTTCGCGACTATCTGCTCGAAGAATCGTTTAAGGAGGACATTCGGCGGCGGTATCGATTTCAGCGAAAACGACGATTTTTTAAAGTTCTCGCAATTTCTGCAAATTACCCGAAGGTAATCAAGTACCCCGTTGAGGTCCCATTTCGTGAGACGTGCAGCACAAGGGCCAAAATTCAATTTTGAATATTAAATTTCTGTAGCCCTTCTTGAACTCTCGGCTACTGCATACCTTGAACTTTTCGGTTTTGAATTTCGCTTTATGGCTGCATTTTTGGCAGCAGATCAAGCACGTACCCTTTGCCTCAATTAGAACTTATGTAAAAGTTGAACAGCAACAATCACTCAATTTTAGAAAACAAAAGGAATGAAAAAGAATATAGGCATCGTAGTCTTCGATGACATATGTACATATAAAATATTTAGTCTGCAATTTAAATTATACCTGAGATTATTTAAGCTAATAGAAATCGCGAATTAAGCCGGAGAGCCTTTTCATATGTCTGACTGCTTCGCCAGAAAGCAATTTAAATTTATCGCGGTGCTCGGATTTTAAATTCAGTCCAACTCAAGACAGAGTGTCTGTGGCGGCAGCGAGAAATTATGCAGAAGGTGTTCGCATATTATCACAGGCAAAGCAACCACGGATAAAACGCTAAGATATTTTTAGAAATGTCTCGATGTAAGTGAGCACTTTCTTTTTTACAATTACTTAATATCTGCGCCGCGATACATGCAGATGTACCTACGTCGATTGGACAAGACAACTTTTGATTTTAATAGCGTTATGGTGCATGCATAAATTAGCAAGTAGGGAGCATACCACACGCACTAAAAATTTAGAAAAATATTTCAATAATTTGCAATCATTATGCAAAACTTGTCTTCTAATAAGTGAAAAGAAAAATTTCAGGGGAAAATTATGATTGAACGGGAAACTCCTTTTTTTTGTAACACATTTTATGTTTTGTCTACATATTCATTATGTATGATAAGTGAATATCAAAAACCTTTTCCAATTTTCATTAAACCCTCTTCAGCTTTCTTAAATTCATCAAAACTTTGCTAATTATTTACTTTTTAATCTTTAAATATAAATTGCAGGTACATTTATTTACTTTGGTTCAATCTTAGGACTAACACATTATTCGATCGATGTCTAACTTTAGGAAATATTTATCTTCATCACTCAAAAATGTTCCCAACTAGAACGTTATGAATTACAATTATCAAAATGAATAAGTGGATCTACGTAAAAGTACAAAAATAATAACAATGTTTACGATTTCGTACCTATTTACCTTTAACACAGGTCTTATTACGATTTCTTCGTGAATGGAAAAGGGCTGTCGCAATTCGCAACATTTCTTACAACTACTGAAATCAAGGCCGAATATGTGCTTGTATAAATATGTATGAACGTAGAAAAGTATTTTCAATTTCCGGGAAATGGGTGTTGCAAAGAAAACGCCTTTCCATGCACATGATGACGTTGGTGTGAAAACTAATCGCCTTATTACTCAATCAAACATAAAAGCCCTACTGGAAATTACACAAATTGGCCGGCTAACTAATGGCACGCCGGCCGGCCTAATTAGATTTTCCATTGATTGCAACCGAACAAGGAAGATTTCCGAGTGGAGTAATTTCGTAACACTGACTGAAATTTGCAATTTCAAAGGGTTAAGGTGATTTGGTCAGTGAACAAAAAGCTTTGTCGAACGGCCGATCGATGAATGGATTCATAACAAGATTAAGGACCGACTTTTATGGTTTCCACAAAATTCTGCATTCAGAGCTCAATTTCTTAAAAATTTCATCATCCGTTTCCAATAACATTACAAGTATGAAACGTTACAAACAATTTCTGTTATTTCATTATACTCATTGTTGTGTTTTTTGTAAACAAGTTAATAATATAGGTAAATCTACTTCGCGGGGTCATTGCAATGTCTTCGGTTCCAATCAAAGATAAATCAACTCATATTCGCATTTAATCGAGCCTACTAAAATTTAACAGTCACGATTGTGTAAACATTTAAGAAAGCCGACATTCCGCGGCTAATCTTGCGTGAGCAGAAAATGCATCAGCGCAAAGTGTTCTCTAAAGCACTGAACTGTTCGAAATTTGCATGAAGCCCACTTAATATTAGCACATTCTTTATTGCCTCCCATAATATTGATCGATAGAAAACCAAACGAATTGCGGTGATTCAACTTTAAGTTTAATGGAGTGCAATTGGATTCTAATTTGTGGCTTTAAGAAAATGTTCACTTAGTTATGTGGTTTTAGTTTGCTATTTATTTTTCTTTAGGATTATTGACCGTATTGTGCGAAGAGGTAGATGCATAATCTGTTTTAATTCTGATTAGCCTAACAAGTCTTGTACATAGTTGAGGTTCATGAGGCTTGTCAATAATAACTAACATTTGTTAACTATCATTATACTTTTTATCTACTTAGTTTACGATTTATGTAAATAGTATTGTTGTACCCATATCGCTTTAATGAATAGCATAAATAATGTAGAATATTTGCCTAGACCAGTATAATATAGTTGAGCGGACATAATATTTGTGATACCTACATATAATTCTAATACATATAAGTTATTACTTTAACTCAAATGCCCTTACATAAATCGTGGCCAAATTTCTAAAATTTAAAAATATACGTATATGTAGAAAATTCAAGGTTCCTTGAACAATTCTTTTTAAGATTGAAAAGTATGAAACTATTTGTATATAGTAAATAACTTAATGAAAAGAAAACCTGAACATACCGAAAACTAACTATTTTCGATGATCTAATTGATGACATTTTAAGAGAAAAACAATAGCAATGGAACAAACTTTAAACGCTAGTGAATTTTAATCTATCTCAAAGATATCAATAAAATAATGAAATGGACAATTAAATAATTATATGTACTTGATGAACATTTTCGTTATTTACACAAATACAAGTAAATATCATTAAAAAACGTCTTCCGACGAAATTTTATCTAGATATTATAAGGAGAAGAACTATATACAAAAAGTAAATTATAATGAAACACTATTGCCTAGTAGCCCTAGTGTACAAACTTTTAAAAAAGAAAGGGTAATTGCGTAATTCCCTAAAACTATGAATTCTTATATCGATGCATAAAAATATGTAACTCATTTAAGGTGTTTTCGAAGAATTAAAGAAGCTTAGAACAAATTTTATTCATGACGTTATTTGGGTTGTGCAACTGATTTCACCTTTTAGTTGCTTACTTTTTACAAACGACATTAAGTACTTTATGCAAGTTTAACCGGATAAAAGCAACCATGTCGCCTTCCGCGTGACTTCGAAAAGAAGGAATTTTACTTATATGTATCCAACCGTATGCTGCGAACGCTTGAGTATGCTTTGAACGCTTTGTGACCAAATACCTAGATGAAGAACTTTCCTATTCTTTTATCAAAATCCATGGGCTTCGAATATTTGAGTTAACCTTTTGAAGCAATAAACCTTAACCGCTGATAATGAATCTGTACATTGGAGTTTGTTTCGCAGAAACGTTGTTCACACAAGTTGAGTCGATCGCAAAGTGATCTACGGCCGATCTTGAATTCATTAATTGAAGTAAACAAGGAAGAAATTTACTTAAGCCATCAATGGCAGTGTCTTGTCACGTAAAGGCATTGAAAAGTCGCAAAAACCGGACATCATTGAACTCGTAAATCGAAAGTGATCGCCAAATCCGTCACCAGAAAAATTTATACACTTAGGCGGGAGAAAACAGAGGATCCCTACCCCCAAAATATGAAAAATATATTATATTTTATTACTAGGCGTGCAGAGAACCGAGAAGTGCTCAGGGTGGTGGAAAACATGTGACCTACAGCAGCCGGTAAATAAGTTAAAAGCCACTGAAAATTCGGATCCATTTATTGCAACAGCCAGGCAGACTCAATGAAACAGCGGCGCGGACACGATTTTAGAGTTATGTAATTGAGCCTCACGAAGAGGCAGAGCACAGGAAAGGTTTCCAGGTGGAAAAATATCAATTCTGGTTTTAATCTTTTCGAGTTCAACATCTGATGTTATTGAAAATTGATTTCAGTCAGAGTAATTAATTTCATAAAATTTTATGACAACGTTAATTGATAGATATTTTCAATGGTTATATTAAAATTCAATGTTCTTTTTGTTGCCAGTTACGTTTTAATTAAATCATAAACGGGTATTTAAACACCAGAAATCGAAAACCTCAAATGAAACTTGTTTAAAAATGCATAATCTTAAAATATAAAAATTATTTCGATTAATTAAATATAAAAAAAATATTTTTTGAATTATTAGATAATGAATTTAAGTGATTTTCGATTTAATTTAATAGGTACATAACTTTCATCTTAAATATTTTTCAAATATTTTCTTTTGATTCGTTCGCCATCTTGTAATTGAACAGAAACAGAAGGTGATGTAAAACCTGATCTTGAACTCATAAAGGTACTCTTTTTAGCTTTTGAAAATCCTAAACATTTTTCATATATTTTCTAAAAACATCTTAATATTTACAAGAAGTCAACCAATAATATGCGTTATTATTCCCATTATGATTTTGCATATTTTATTAACCAGCGCCTCTCTGACATACTTATGCAATGAGGTTACTTTAGGCAGAAACATAATCCGAAAGCGGCGGCGGCAATGCAACTGAACACTTTTTATTTCGCCAATTCTCTTATGAGACATATTTTGATCCACAGTGAAGCCAGTGGAAAGCTAAGCTAAAGGATTAACATTTATACTTTTTGATGGATTAAAGGAAATAGGGTACTATGTATTAGCAAACCTGTTCGTTGCAAAAAAGGAAGTTACCTTCACTAATAGCCCGAATTGGGCCCAATTTACTTCAAGTGATTTCTAAATTGGAGTTGTATTAATTAAACCAAGTTTGAGATACAATGAGGATCAATTTGAAAATAAAAATGCTTTTACTGTTTCGCATGAGACGTCTTGTATCTCCTTGTATCAATGTATCTTCAAGAATCTTTTGAATTAAAAAACACATAATCTTCTTGTAGAAAATGCTTGAAATTAAAATATGTCTCCAATATGTATTAATTCTTGTATTAATTAAGCCACTGGATTAATAAAAATTCAAAACTTTATTTTGATTAGATATAAGCTGGTTAGTCTATGATATAAAGTTTTTTTTATCTTGTAGTGTATTTGGATCGTTATCTTGTCCAAACATTCAAGGAAGTGAAGTAAAGTAATATTATATCGGAAACTGTCCATACGAAACTAATGGTTTGCATTTTGATAACAATAATTGACAATTTGAATGAGCGAAAAATGATTTAAGGACTAGAAAGTTATGAGTCAGAATCAATTTTTGATCTGAACCAGACAAATTAACAACTGTTAAGTGACCTTTGACAAAATTAACTTCACACTCACTTGATTTTTCCGCAGTGCAAAAGCTACAAAATATGTATGTAAGCGATAAAAACAAAATTCGACGATCGTGCTTAGAATGCTTCCCATCTAAAACAAAGCGCCCGGTGACCTCTATTTAAATTGATCTTATAAAAGAGATCAAAACAACGTCAACGACGCCAATGGCACAAATCACGAAAAAATGGCACGGCTAAGGCTAAGGCTACATTATTGCATATTTTTTAGAGTGCAACCGAGCAACGGCGACAATTTTCCCTGGCGGCCAGATTGCGAATAGTCTCGACTCGCGAGGGGAATAAACAAAAGTGCACGCATGCGGGAAACTCGCGGCTCCCTGTTTCGGCGCGATTCAAAGTCAACAACAGTCACAAGATCCAAACACCACACACGGGAGAAAAATCCAATTAAAATGGCAACATGAAAGCGAAATTGGCGTGTGTTGCACTGTTGCGATTCAACACTCGCAAGGTTCCGCTTTTCTTACCTTAAGCGTGTATCTGCATCTTTTCTTATTTTTGTTTTTTGTTCGCGAGGAAAAGCCAGACACTTTGGTGGGTGGTTGTTGCGAGTGTTGGTCTGGGGAGCTTTCGATGTAAGCGCACTGCAGAGAAAGAGAACGGATTGTCGATTGTCGCTCGCTACCAAAGGTATTTAACCGGCTTCGAGTCAACCGAAGATTTCAGTCTTTCTACTACTGCAGTGCGTAACTTCCTAAGGAAACGGAAACCAAGCGGCGTGAACGCAGAACAACCGCAATAAGTTCTACTCGACGATCCTAGAGAACTTCTCAGTGGATGTGCACAGATTTCGAAAAATATACAAAATTTGCCCGATCCTCAGATACGTGGACTAAGCGCACTCGCTTGAAGCAGTGCTTCAGTGGGATAAGTAGGGATATCCTGCAAACTGTGATATCTAAATAAATGTGTATATAAAATATTAACGACCGAAATTTTGTGCCAATTTGAAGATTCTCGAATGGATCAGTAGTTAAGTTGTGCGGGTTCAGCCAATATCGAGTAATATGGTCCTCGATACCGAAAGGACTATTCGTGGAAAATCCGCGATAAGAGTCTGAAGCGATTCATCAAGCCATCGGTGCTGCCTACCGCGCTGATCGACCAGCAAGTTGTTTCGCAACGAACCGCAGCCGACTGAAGTGAAAGTGATCATTTCACCCAGCGAACTTTTCATTGCGAAGATCAGTGCATGAATTTTTACGGAAATTAGCCAGAGGTTGTGTCAATAAACTTTTTCACGCGAACGGTGGTGCGCCCGACTGTTACCTCATTTTTATTCGCGACCAGTGAAGCAGCGCCAAGTTCCCACAATGTCTGATCAAGCAGCTGCACCAGTTGTCATTAATCCGAATGCTGTCAGCGAATCGAATGGAAATAAGCCAGCTCACTGCGAGACGTGCGAGTCATGTGTAGCCGCGCAAAAACTTGCACTACCGCCAAAAACCGTCGAGAGTGAAAGTCAAACCGACGACGAAGTCACCGCCGTCGTCGATTTGGAGGCAAATGCCGCGGTGGCGATGGCGGTGGCTGCGGCGGCGACCGCATGCCAGGCCGTCGAACCGCAGGCGCCGAATAAGAAAAATGAACCCAAACTCGATACGATCGAATGCGAACCGAGCGGAATGGACGTTTTCAGCGAATACCTGATCGAACCAGAGCAATCGCTGATCGAGATAAAGGAGAAGATCACTGATCATGACCTTCACAATTTGCCATTGGCTGACTCCGAGTCGGAGGAAGATGATCAGTTGAAGCCCCTAATGATCGACAACCACACGACCATCGATCACAAGGAGTTCTTCAATTATAACGCCGCCCCGTTCTATCCCCCGCAGTTCGCTAAGCCCTCCGCGGAGGCCAAGGACTCGTACAGCTCCACGGACAGCGAAACCTCAGTGAGTTTCGATCGCAGGGTCCCTTCATCGCAGCAAACCGGAAACAGTTTAGACGCGCCCTTCTTCGACGAGATCACCAAGGATTCCGGATGCTGCGTCTCCTCCTCTGCAGATATAAAGGAGATCGACTGCCTTACCCCTGCCGAAACCCCCGACGATCGAATGTGCGAGGAAATTGTGGAGCAAGTCGAATACTACTTCTCAAATGATAGCATCTTGAAGGATGCATTTCTCCTAAAACATGTGCGACGAAATAAAGAAGGCTTTGTTAGCCTGAAGCTAGTCTCAAGCTTCAAGCGAGTCCGCCAACTTACTAAAGATTGGAGAGTGGTTGGATACGCTATACGCCAGAAAAGTAGAAAGATTGAACTAAATGATCTAGCGACTAAAATTCGGCGCTTAGAGCCCCTGCCGTCCTTCGATGAAACGATGCCGTCTCGAACAATTGTTGCAACTGATTTACCAGTCAACAAGTTGAGCATCGAAAAGGTCACGGAAATATTCTCTAAATGCGGCGAAATTGCCCTAGTAAGGATACTGAAGCCCGGGATGGGGATCCCGGTCGACGTGCGCCAGTTCATGAATAAATACCCAGAAATGCAGCAGAAAGAATGCGCCCTTGTCGAATTTGTTGAATCCCAGTCAGCACGAAATGCTAGGAACATAAATGGAAATTTCCAAGTTCTTGAGATGGTAGCCCCAAAGAAGAAGACCGGCAAGAAGGCGCAAACAGTAACCAAGATTATTGAGAGCTACAAGTTCCCCGAGTCGAATTATGAAAGAAGCCGCGGAGGAGTCGTTGGATCGCCCATGGAAAGTGAGTTCAAGTACAAGATGCGCCGGAGCTCCGAGTTCTACGTGAAGCCCGAGCAGCATCAGCAGCTCCTGTACCAGCCGCAGAGGTCTCACTCGTGCGTCGCGGAGCCCAACGCCTTCGGGCTCTACTCCCCCCGGCGAATTAGCAACTGCTCGGCAAGCTCGAGTGACTTCTCGCGAAAGTACTCATCCTGTTCTGAGGGCTACTCGAGCTGCTCGGAGATGTCACGGCGAACCTCGGGATGCTCGGATCAGTCCAGAAGAACATCAAACTGCTCGGACATGTGCCCCTGTTCCCGAAGAATGTCCGGGTGCTCCGACATCTACCGCAGGATGTCCCAGTGCTCGGACCACCGAAGATATTCCAGCGGAGTGGTCCCATTCGACAGAAGTTACTCAAATCCCCAGGAGATCCGCCGGACTTCGATGGACTCAAACTATGAACGAAAAATATCCGCAGGGTCTATGGGCGGAGGTATCCCAATCCACGATCCTTACAGGAAATTCTCGAACGGATTCGACCCCAACCGAAAATTGTCCAACCCGGACCAATTCTACCACGGACGAAGAATCTCAACCGATTCTGGATTTGATCGAAAACAATCTTTTAGCTCAGATTATGGAACTTCACCGCGATCGCGCAGCAACAGCTTCTTAATGTGCCAACACAAGACAGTCGAGAACGTCGTTAGAACGCCCATAGGCCCAGACGGTAGCAAAGGATTTGCTTCAAGAACTCGCAAACTTGGACAGATCGTGCCTCCTGTTAACTAATTAGTCACTATTTTTGTTAATATTTAACATTTAGAAAACTTTAGCTAGATAAGACGAATCCTCTATTTATTTTATTTAAAGGAATCCTCATATGTATGACGTCATTATATAAAACTCCAAGGACTCCGATAGAAGATAAGAATAGCCTTTAGGACGAAAAATGTGAGCATACGAAAGCATTACGTGATCTGATTTTTAGAGAGCTAATTTGTATTTAAGATGATAAAGATATATTTATGTAAAACATTTTGTCTTTCTTTAACTTTTTCCTTGGATGCCCTTTTTCTTTTTCAGAGAAGGCTGAAGACGTTCGTAGGTGTGTTCTTCATTAATCTGCCACTCGCTACTTGCTACTTCCTACAGGCTACTTTAAAATTGCCGAAACTACTTATCACCTGTCGGAAAGGAGGTCATCAATGCAAATAATTAAAAGTGCCCTTGGAATTCAAACAGTTCACGTGACTGACAATGAGATAGGCAGCAAATAACGATTTCTTCTTTAAATTAAAAGGGGTATGTCTCGATGAGAACATTGCGACTATATATGAAATGAATACCTGGAATAAAATGAAGGACATGGACATTCATGCTTACCTCCATGTTTGTTTTTTAATAAAAGACGGCCAATTTTATTCCGCTTTAGAAGATATTCGGATAGGAAGTGATTTTTTGTTAACAAATCATGGTCAACTAGTCATGTTAATGAAAAAATTTGCAAATACATAAACCTAGGGTAATGAACCTGAGTGACCTGGCCATGGAGTGAAGCATATGGTATAAAGTTTGTCTATTATTTTCTTAATATTCAAGAACAAATTCGAATTGCATTCCATTGTTACTGAATGTTAATTGAGAATTAATTGAATTTAGGTTTGTTGATTTATAAAAAATATACCTTGCTTTCCTTTAGAACTCCTGGTACGAATTAGAACTTTTAATTAATTAATAAAATATTAGATGTAGAATATTTGAGTCGTTGAACTATGAACGATTATGTTAAGAGTATTATACCATTAAATCATCAATAAATTATGTATATCAACAGTAGCATTTCCACGAAAACATTTCTTCTTCATTCACATAACTTTTTCTTGGACAAATTTGTAAAACCTAAGAAAATTGAATTGATTGGAAGTTTTTAACTCTAATTGACAATTTTAACTTTTTGTTGATAAAACATGTATTTATATTTATTTATAATAAAAATTTCTCTCACCTCCATTAAAATGTTGTATTTAATAATAGTATTAAAGATAGCAAATTCATTCAGGTTGTACAAATTAACTATTTTATAGATTTTCTTAGAAGGGTGGGGACAGTTCGAATGGATATCTTTTTGCAAATTCTCTTTTGGAATATAATGGTGTTAATCTTCGTGCCAAAAACGTTTAATGAAATAACGAAATAATTGGAAAATGTACCTAATACAACAAAAAGATCTTAACTTGAGCCATCGGGCAGTAGTGGACTAAATTCCTTTAAACAAAAGCAGTGGCCACTGCAAAATAGACCCAGAAAAAGCGGGGATTTCTTTCAATGGATCTAATGTTGCTTGAGTTAATTTAGCTCTTTTAGTTAGTCACCTTGCTCGAAGTACTTTCATCACAATTTAAATAAAAAAAAACTGGCCTCTTACAAACAATTGTAATTAAGCGCAAACGGCTTCGTTGTAAGGAAGTTTAAATTTCTTGTGAAAAATCCGAGACAAAGATTTTAATTTCCCGGGGCTGGTCGTAGCTAAGAACGGGGATAAATTTTATGGCTGTCGAAGCTTTCGTAAGTTCATGTTAATTCAGGGTTGTACAAAGTATTCATTAACTTTGCCATGTAAGAAATATTAATGTTTTCAATTCAACATTTTTTATTAACTTAAATAATTATTATCCTTTTAAGAAATTTATCTTAATATTTTTTAAAGATATTACAGATTTCGTAGTAATCTTTATTTCTTTGTTTTTATAATTGAATGAAATTAACCGTCTAAAGTGTTTGTTTTTCTTATAAACAACTGAGTTTCCAACTTAAGAATAATTTTCAGCAAGGTGGAAATATCTTTTAATTTAAATTATTTCTTTGGGATTAATTTGAAAATGTTCAGGTCGAAAAAGATTTTTTCTCTTCACACTGGATGTTAAAGTTCTCTAAGTGTTGAAAAGTAAAAATATTAAAGTTTTAATTACGATTTTCATACAACCCCTTATGAGTTGTATTCCAATTATTTAAAGTCAAAATGTATAAGGATTTACCGCATTTTAATTTAAACATTCATAAGGTGGCATTATTCATACACCATATTTACACATATTTCAACTCATCGTCTCTAATGTTCAATATAATTATATTTCATTGATTCCAATTATGATAATCGTTCGCCCAAAATACGCAATAAAGTCACGTTGACAAAGTAAAACTACCACAGATGAGATTCAAAAGCAGCAAATACGGTTTACGGTCTTTAATATCTGTCATCTGGAAAAACGTTGAAAATGTTTCCATTCCGTTTCGGTGCTAAGGCATTTAAAAATATTTGACCCTAAAAATCTGCGAACGGAAATAGGCCGCTGCAATAAATCAGCGCGGACAGAGTCTTCCCATTTCATCACATTATGTCGCAATTAAAATTTTAATAAATCAAAGCAAATATTTAAGTCATAATTTCATTAATTGAATGCCTTTTTAATCTTAAGAGAGGGGCTGGCATCCACTGCAACGGCTTTGAGATTTTCTTCTGCTCTAATTTGGGTCATACATGCAGCAGAGCAGACGCAGGAAGATCGGGACCGGGATGCTGCAGCTGGAGACAGCACATGTTTGTTTTTTGAGCGACTTCAAATAAGAAAAAAGGAGGCGGCGCAAAGTGGGAAATATCGCCAAGAAACGTGAAGAAGGCGTCGCTCGCAAAGCACCATAAATTACAACCAATTATCAAATTAGAAACTACAAAGCGTGTTTAACATGTCTTTGGGCCAACCGCGGATGGCTCGGCGCGAAGGAGGAAATTAGCCGCATAAATTTAATCGCTTGTGGGAAGAAAAATTAAATTTTGCTTTTCGGAAATTGCTGTGAACCGAAATAAATATTTTTAAAGCCAAAAAGTGAATTATTATAATTAGATTTAAAAAGGTCAGTGGTCTGATCAAGACACAAAAGGTATATGCATACAATGTATAATGCATACAGTACTATATTATTCATTCTGAAAAACCGTTTTTGTAGTTCAAAATACATAACGAAATTTCATTGTAATGGGATGATGACGTATTTACTCGAGAATTTTTAAATTAATATGCTTTAAATTAAGATATTTTCATGATCGTTAAAACTATTTTGGACTATATTGATTTCACCAATAATAAAATTTTGTAAACTGTCTAACTTTTTGTTATTTATATTCAATTCCAAGATTGAAAAACCTAACCTCTTTAGAGACCATGTTAAAAATTGCCGAATGAATTTTGGTGTTATTAATAAGAATAAGTAATAAAATTTTTTAAATCAATGAAATTGTTCATATGGTCATAAATAATGAAATATTTGGTACAACGTGTTCAGAAAATAAGTTTTTCAAAAGCTCAAGAAATAGTGTTATTTTCGTGACAAGTAAATATCATAATATATAGGAGTGAAAGTTATAAATGTAAATTTACAAGCATTCGCACTTAAATTTATACTTTAGATTTCAATTTACTCTTATACATTTGTATATGCTAGATATATTTGTGTTGCAAAATACTCATATTTTCTTTTAAAAGTTTTCTAAAAGTACTCAATATATGTAGGTAATAATAATAATTACCTTTAAATGGCTACATTCAATTCAATTTATTCAAAGGAGGTATACATAGAGCGCGTTCAGAGGGAAGCTGAGGATCGAGTGTTTTTCCCAAAGATTCAGGTATCGTGTTCCATTTCTATGGGTCGCCAGCTCGATGGGTCTACATGTAAAGAAAAAAAGGGCCGTCTCATGGATTTCATTTTTGAGTTTGAAGACATCATAAATTAATTAGGGCGGCATTAAGTGTTGTTTGTTGTGGCTTCCGACAAGAATTAGTGGCTCTTAACGTGAATTTATCGTGCGGAATGCTAGAATCAAATTTATTACTGCTCCCTGTCCCCTAGAATGACTTACAGGTGTTAGAATGCTCGTTAATTGGTGTTGTGCTGCGGTTTAGGAGCGGCGGGTGCAGTTCCGTTTAGCACGTTACACAGGGTCGCTCTCCTGCTGACTCTGTTCCTTATCAATTAGAGGTATTTTGGCGCCAGGGACAGAGGAAGTGTAAGCGCCAATGACATTCCGTCTGCATTTTTACATATTCTCCGGTGTTGGGTCTTTCCGAAGTTATTTTCGTTAATTATCCTTTTCGCAGGGACCCTCCTTGGCGCCGTCACTTAGCATAAATATTAACAATTTGTTGTCGATGCATTCGATTCTCAATGCTGCTAAAAATTTAAACTTTATTATGCATTTTGAAATGATACCCCTCATTAGTAAGATGTCTCTTTTTAAAACTATATGATATAAGAACATCGCGAATGTCGGATCTATTTCGAAGCAAATATTCTTGAGGATGTGAATTAATAATAAAAAAATGTGATGTTGCGCGAGTACACGTTAATTGGGCACAATCTCGCATATCGTGTAAATTGTCCAAGCGTGCTGTTCTTCTCCTCTGCTGTCAGAATGGGAATGATGAAGAAGTCTTCTAGGCCTCTGCCTGAATTATGAAATCATATCTTTAGTTCCTCTCAAGCAAATAATTTGGCTGTGCGCCAGCCAAGATATTCCATCAATTTCACTTAATTAGTGTAAATTAGAAGCTTAGCGAGAATTATAATGTCACACTTAGTTAATCTGCTGTGATTCTGATGTTTCAGTGACACTTTAATCTGCGTAGTTGCTAAAAATGAATTAAGGTAAATTGATGGACATATTTTACATAAAAAGAATTTGAGTCATTTATTAGAAAGGGTAACTAGTTGAAAATGAGACGTTTTCATAATGGCATTAAACTAATTTCTTTTGAACCCACGTATTGGATTTATTACAGATGTTATGGGTATTTTGATTTATAATTATTAAAAATTAAAACCACCTCCTAATCTAATATTTAATTACCCCGAACTTATGCATGTATGTACGTCTAACTATTTAACAAAATGTATGAATTAGAATAATTTTTAAAAACTTTTAAATAATATAGAAATCATCCAAATGAAAAATACTGTAAAGCTTTTAAGAAATAAAGTTTCATTTTTAACTACATACATATATGTACATATATGTATATGACAGATCAATATCTTTTAATATTAAAACATCACCCTGAGATTCTCTAAAATTAGTTGAACAAATTCAATTACCTCAATTTTTGTAGGTACAACAGTTATAGACTTGTTTGAAACATATCCTTTAAACAAATAACTAATATTCTAAATAAAGTTAAGTCATAACTTTACAGAAAATAAGTCTAATACGAAACGTTATGAGTATAATGTAATTCTAGTTCAAATTGAAGTAAAAACTATATTGTTCAAAATGTGAAATAAAAATTTAAAACAATTAAGCATGAAATAAAGCTATTTGCGTATATGTAATTAAATGCATAAAATGAAATGTAAATAAATATGGTAAGTAAATATAAAAAGTTTAAGTATGATTTAACTGAACAAGAAATGCAGATGGTCCGGATATCAAAGATTCTCTTAGTTGTCGCTTTCGAAAAATAGTGTTGGTGTACATAAAACTGAAGTTTCTTAATAGAGGATGCACTAGCTTCAAATTTCAGGTTTTCGAAATGCATAGTATTAAGTTTAGGAAAAAAGAGCCTATTGATTAAGTCGAGCCATCTGAGCCCTAATTACCATGTGGGGATCGCGACAAATAAAAAGTGGGGAAACACAATACGTTTTCAGCCGGGACTAGCCGCATTCCCCGAAGGCAATTAATTTGAGCAATTACTCAACCTTGTCATCTGCCTTTTTGCCCTGTTTGGGAGGAAAGTTGTCCCTTCGCGCGTTCGAATGGGGATTTTTCCTCGAAATCAGACTCCCAGCTATTTTCATCATCATCCGGTCTCTTTTCGAGTTCAAATTAATGAGATACCAGGAGCAGCGATTTTCGAGGCGTAAGTGACTAAAGGGATGACAGGGCGTCTACTCAATTCACTTAAGACGCGCTGGGCGCACTTGCGCAGCCCGTTCGACAGCGCGGAGCACCCAAAGTGATACTAATTAGGATTAGTTAACCGCGGTTCAATGCGGCCCCCTTTCGCGCCGCGCCCGCCGCGCGTTGCTGAATTAAATGTGATAATTGCGATGGCAGATTTATTGCGGTGGTAAGCAGCATATGTTTTAATTAATTTCCGAGAACATTGCGGCTTCGTGTGAATGACGGCTGTTTGGAAGGGCTGTCCGTGTTTACAACTTAAAAGCGTGGTCCACGCCTCCTGAGTTGATCGCAAACGATCCGTTGACATATGACAAACTCACCTGTTTCGCTTTATTTAAGACTTCAGCACCTCTCAGACCTGAACACATTCCACAATGTTTGCATTTCGCCTATGTCTACTGCATGATATTGAATATTTTGATCACAAAAAGGTCCAAAGGGAAAACTTATATTAAAATGAAAATCAACGCTCTAGTTCTCAAAAGGGCCAATTATAGCAATAAACTAATAGGTAACGACTTTTGATGCAAACGCAGTCGTTTTAGGTGTTTTTGAAATATCGCAATAGAGTGACGGCACCGATTCAAAGCCAACAGACCGAGAAGTGTCAGGATAATTAATACGGGCCCATTATAAATCATCACGTTTCAGTGTTCGTCTCATATGGCCATAAATCAGGCCG
This sequence comes from Tolmerus cingulatus, assembly GCA_959613345.1. Classification (NCBI taxonomy): domain Eukaryota; kingdom Metazoa; phylum Arthropoda; class Insecta; order Diptera; family Asilidae; genus Tolmerus; species Tolmerus cingulatus. Next base: position 7,622,115 of record OY390708.1, read on the forward strand.
GGCGAGCTCCAACACTTTCTAATTATAAAAGGAGATGGATCATTCGCTCGTATTGGAACGTCATAAGTGTCAAATTATTACAAGGATGCGCCGGCACCTTCGAGGAGCGCGCTCTTTGAGTTTGGCGCGTCGCACGCTGATCGAGTGCCCTTCCCCGCCCCTGGCAATTTAACACTTGTGGGAATAAAACTGGGAATGCCTGTGGCGCCCAAAGGCGAATTTGGTTTTCATGGCCCATTTAAATTCCTTTTCCAAGAGAAGACGGCATGGGACTCTCTGCTTAATTAGTCCACATTTATTGCAGTTTAGTCTTACTATATTTAACTTTATGCAAAATATGTAACGAAAATTTAGCAAGTATGACTACTTTCTTACTGTCTTGAATTTGTAGGTTTGCTTAAGTTCGAATATTTCGGTCACCATCTAACTAAAGAACTTTTTGATGAAAATATTTTTAAACTTTACGATTCTTTTTCATGTATGCATAAATATACCTAGTATCAGACCAAAGAAACTAGAATGAGTTCATTGCGTTAAGCCTTAGAAAAGTAAGTAAAGTGCACTATCGTCGTTTAAGCATGTAATCAATTACCTTCTTAAATGTTAGGATTTTATGCCATTATTTTTTAATAGTTTTAAAGGGGTCTTTAGTTTCGAAATTATCGTTTTAACAATTTCCTACAGACAGCCTTTTTTAGATGCTCTTGTATATTTTTTGTTTATTATATTTATAAATATAAAGAAGAAATGAAGTAGTTGATTTAGAAATTGTGAAGTGAATCATATTTACAATATAATAATTTAACACACTTACAATATTTTAAGTCACTCAAGTTATTTTCTTTATATTCTCTAGACGTTCCTCTTTTTCCTTTGTGTTGTCATAAATTTCGCAATAAATTACCTACGTCTTCTAATTGATTCATTAATTAAATCGTCTATTTTTGATATTGGCGAAGAGAAATGGCGATAAAAGTGGATGTCTTGTAATTAGTACCGAAATCACGCGTAATTAACATGCTGCTCAGGCAATCATACTCTCAGATTCTTTAAGTTGAAACGAACTAAGTCTATCAAGTCGGCCGACGAATGCTTTGATTTGCATTCTCGAAACAAAACCTCCTCGCCGCGCTTAGAAAATTGCCCAACTGCAAGACAAATCGTTTGTTTGTTAATTGTGCTTTAATAAAAAGTAATTCGTAACAATTGTCGGCTTGCATTTATCTCGCTAATTGCTCTAATGAGCTTCATGTAAATCTTCACCTTTAGGAGCGCCGAACGACGCTGCCAACGATCGAGCGCGGCCAGCTCAGCCCCCTTTGTAAGCCATTTTCACGCTCGGACTCCGCGGGCCCGCCCAGCCAATTAAAGGCGCGGCCAATCCTCAACGAGTCGCGATCAGCTCAAGCTCCCTCTGGACCAATCAAGGGGCTCACACAAGTGAGAACGACGGAAGACGCTGCTCGAGATCGGCCCGCGGCAGTCTAAGACGATTAGTTCCTTTGGATTGCTCGGGAACGCTCGATCGTGCGGAGGTCCTAATTTAGTGGTTATTTCGGTTTTGGATTCTGTGTGCTTGAACCTAATTAAACTATGGATGCCCAAACTATTAAACGATTGCCGAATAGTTTTTCGATTGAAAATATTTTATCGAAACCCGACCCGAAAACGCACCTGTTTGAAAATGCAGCTGTAGGTGTTTTGTCTAATGGTGATAATGTGCAAATTGGATATAATCAATCGAGTGAATCAATGAGCAGTGCTGTGGATGTCCGTGAAAACCAAATTGTGCCTGATTCAAGTTATGCTGATGATCAATTGGATAGATGCAGCGAAGCGGCCTCAGAGGAAAGCAGCAGTAAGTGAAAATGGGAGTTACAAAGTTAATACCTGACAGCCTCGGAACATATCCTTCGCCCATTTTACAAGCAAAGACGAGAAACTTCCATCCAAAAAATTTTGCTTAAAGTACAAATTATGTAAAAAATTGCATATACCTACTACATCGATTTCTGATCATAATGAATTTTATAGTCCTTTTTTACACATGCCATGCTTAAGTAATTTTATAAAGTCTGCACTGAACAAATTTGTGCAGCTTAATTTTGCTGCATTATATTACTAATTTAAAAATAGTAGCGGCGCGGCAGCTTTAAATCTCTTTCTAAAATGAATGGATGTAACAGAGGAGATCGCAGCTTGCAAAACGATATAAACAATAAAAATCACATATACGCATATTTTAAATTTAGAAGTAATGTTAGCAATCTTAATTTTTGTAAATTTTGCAGATATTTCTATAATGTAAATAGTATTTGATAACTGAAGGATATGTTATGCATATATTTTCTAAAAAGGGAAAGTCGGAACAACTAAGTAATGCACAATTAATTTATGACGACTTCCATTTTGCTCGATTCGATTAAAACATTGTACATAACTGTTGAAAAGCAAAATTTTCTTCTTAATTATCATTTTTTGAAATGAAATTAAATGTTGCTACTGCATCCACTCTCCATTTTGAATAGATCACTTGAAATCTAAAAAGTATAATCCAAAAAATATTATTTTAAACGAAGATGGATTGTAAATGTTTTTCTAATTAAGTGTATTTATCGAATTTCACTTTATTTGCGAAAATTGGATCGTTCTGCGGGTCTTTAAGATATCTTTTAACGTAATCATTTAAAATTCCAAGAGCACTGGGTTTTTATCAATGTTTCGGACATAATTAGTTTTTCGGAATATCATGTACAGCAAATGGCAGACAAGTGACAAATCTCTTTTGCATGTTCGTCACTCTCGACCTCAAATGAACATTTACAAAATTCGTAAAATCTGTTCCACAAAATCTTACACAATTTACACAAGCCGCACATTATGCACAAAAAAAATATCCTCAATATGATTTCGTTGTCAGCAGCTCGTCAGTTTGTAAAGCATCCGAAACTACAAAGTACTGAGGAGCTGGGTGTCGATTAATCTCTTCGACGCTAATTATCCCTAAAAATACAGATAACAAATAAAAGGCGGGATCTGTTTTGGGACTCTTTCGGGTGTCGAGTCAATCATCAGTCACTGACACCACAAAACTGCCGCTGTGCAAAAGACACTGGCTGCACGATGCCAGAATTTTATTTAGGGACGTTCAACTCGGCCAATAAGAGCAGAACAGGACAACACAATGAAGGAAAGTCGAAAAATTTGGCATGCAGTCTATGCTAATTGTCTTCAATTAATTGACAAGGCGAAACTATTCTCATTAATCCGAGAAAATCCTCGGTAATTAGTCAATCAAGTATTTATTTTTGGGCTAACTCTCCTCACCATTCGAAAGCAATCAATTACGTCCAGGGGAATGAAGTGAACATATTAATTGCAATTCTTTAAACGTTTAAACTATGTGGTGTCCTTTTCTTTTGAATTGAGATATTTATTTAAGGGTAGCAGGGTGCGGCGGGACAATAACATAATGATACCAATTTGAATTTCTTAGTCTCAATTGCATAGATTAATTTCCAAAAGGCGAACATTTTATAATGAAAATTATTATTTTTCAACTCGGTTGAAGAAAATAGGACTGATACAAAAAGTAGTAGTTTTAAGGAAAATGGACTACAAAAGGTTGAGATAAAAAATTAACAGCAATAACGAAATAATCATACCTATTCATATAAATGACATCTCAACCTGATATATACAATCTTCTGGTTTTAAATGTAAATATCATAGTGAATCTAAGAATTATACTTTTTCAATCTATTTATGGGAATAGTGCGGCTGTACAAAATATTTGAAAATGAAAATAACTCGATTTTTAATATTAGGAAGGATACAACTTTCTAAAAATGAATTGCGTCGATTTTGTCAGTTTTGGATATTAATTTATAGACTGTACGTTTACCTTTACATTGATTGCTTAATAAAAAAGTAATAGAATAGTAATAAATAGCATATACAAAATCTGCCATTTCTATTTTAATATTTGATGTTGCAGCAGGAAGAATTTACATTAAAGGTATGTTAATAGGACTAAAGTACATCAAAAACCTTGTTTGAGTGTTTCTTCTCGTCCGAACGAAAATAACATCAAAGTGGAAACTTTCAGGTCAAGCGGCATTTGAAAGGAGCAATTCCAGAGCTGAGAAGCATGTAGGACTCCTCAAAGGAATGCCGCTAATTGTTTCCTAATTGCCCATGGGACACTTAATTATCCTCCAACGAAAGCAGCAGCAAATCTCGCTGCTTGTTATGTTTAAAAACTAAAATGACAACGACGTAGAATCCAGCGTAGGTTTTCGCGGCGAAAGCATCACGGCGCAAACGAGCTGCCAGGAGATCTTTAAAACATAGACGACACAACGTGATAAGTAGTCTTTTCGTGTCAAGTCCTACAAACGAGGCGGCGAACAAAATTTTGGGAAAATGTTTCCTACATTAATTAGCAAAAAAAAATATTTGGCACACAGTTCAGTGAAATTATTAATGTAGGGAGATGTAGAAAAGTGGCGAGAGCTCTTTGTTTCTCAGGCTGTTTCGGGCTAATTGAAAGATTTATCGCAATTTGCAAGGACTAATCGAAACTCTTCTCTTTTGATTGCAGATACGAGTGACGATCGAAAGAAACGCCCACGCACCGCCTTCTCGGCCGCGCAGATTAAAGCACTCGAAGGAGAGTTCGAACGCGGGAAATATTTGTCGGTCGCGAAACGAACGGCGTTGGCCAAGCAGCTTCACTTGACGGAAACGCAGGTTCGTACCATTGTAGGCCTATTTCTTAAAACTTCAGGAGATAAGTGAGGCAGTTAAACTAAGCCTTATTTCGAACTTAATTTTAAATATAAATGAAATTTGTCTTACTAGAATAAATACTCAAATGAAGACCAAAAATATAAATTCATTTTCTTAAAAATTGGTATATGAAATTTTCTGAAAACTTTAAAGAAAATATATTACTAAGTACTTACACATTTTTGATTCGATTTTTATCGTAAATAATGAAAAATTAATTACTTTATACTTTGAAACTGGCTTTTTTCCTTATTTCGATAAAGAGAATTCCAAGAGCTATGACGCAGAAATTTTGATATGAATGATATTGAAAGAATGCTATTAAACAATATGTATTATAAACGTGAATGAGATGAACATGAATTTAATGCCATTTGAAAAAAAGCTTTCTTTTTGGATGATAAAATGTTTTGCATAGATTTTAAAATCTATGAATTGTGCTTATCCAAACGTATCCCTTTTTGTTTCAGATAAAAATATGGTTTCAAAACCGCCGAACAAAGTGGAAGAGGAAATATACAGCCGATGTCGAAACATTAGCTTCGCATTATTACGCGCAGCTGGGAATGGGAGGATTGGCTCGACCAATGGTAGTTGGAGATCGTCTCTGGTTGTTCAGCCAGACACCGACTGGTCCAGCTCCAATCCAGTCAATTATGCTAAATGGAACGCAAAACATGGGCGTTCCTCCTGCGAATCCATCTATTCGATCGTACCCAGTGGTGTCTCCCGCAATGAACCATGGCGCAATCATTGAAGGTGCTAGGAATGCAATTCTCTCTAGAGGACAGCCACTGAATTTCGGAATACCCTACAGCACTGCTGTAACAAATAAAAACTTTTCCTCATTACCTGTAAGTTACGCTCCAAGAACACCTTCGATGACACGCCCTTTTGAACCTGTGATACCTACAAAACTGCCTCCTTTTGATGGGTACACCTACGGCGTAAGATCATCCCTAAATAGTAAATCGGAAGATTCGAACGTGTACTACCAAATGAAGTACAATACTTCAAGCAACTTTATGCCCTGCGCAGGACCCAATAACGACGTAGAAAGCCCTAATAGCGGTATAGCTGAATTAGAGCGTGTTTTTGGCGATCCGAACCCCACCTACCTCCAACAGTGCAATAACTCCCACAGGATTGGCGAAAGGCATTCACCTCGAAACGGTCGTAGAAATTCAGCCTCGGACTCTGAGTGCAGCGAAATAGACTGCGAGCAAGTAGATGACGATGTGTAGCTAGGAGAGGGTGTGCACCAAATAAAATAAATACTTTATTAATTCAATCGCTTTATAATTCAATTTATTATTATATCACAGCCAGTTAGGCTAGTTTTGCTTAACACACAAAAGAAAATTGCTTAATCTTAGATTACTTCCTAGTCATAGTTAGAATGAAAAGTCAATAGATTTGCTTTTTGTATTTATAGCCTGAGTAACAGAAAGTACGCTAACATAATTTGAAACATTTGTAACAAAAAATTCGAATAGATTATTTTCGGCTATTTCATACATTAAGCTATTTCACAAAATACCCCTTGTAAATAAATTAGCTCTAAGAACAATTCCTCTGCGATAAGCTGTTGTATAGAATTATTATGAAACATTAAATAATAATAAATAATATTACTGAACGAAACTCCCCTTTTTTATCGCTATAATCAACTAAAATTAACAACAAAATTAAGGCTCTGTTATTTGTGATGCAGTTTCATAAACTACTGCTATCTCTACTATATGTATAGCAATGCAAGTCATTACAAAACAGAAATTGTTGATATTTTTCATCTGGGATAGATAAAATGACTAAAGGTTTGTTGGTGAAATTTAACTTCAAAGCTAATTATTAAGTAATATTGTAAATTAAATGGAATGGTAAGTGCAATTACTCAAACATAAATTCAGGTAAACTTGGTAAGCACTTCAAATTATTTAAAAACAATTCAAAAACGAGTGATTGCATAAATCGTTTTTCTAACAGTCCCACATTTAAAAAAAATGGAGTAGGAATAATCACCGAATCAATAAAATAAATTGTGAGATTTGGATTAGTCTGATACCTAAATGACTGAAAAAATATGTTAAACATAAATAAGGTAAAAACAAGGAAACCTTATTTATTTGACTGTGTGAAACCAATGAAAGTGAAAAAGTGCAAGAAGTAGAGCATAATGGAAATTTTAAGAACGGTCGATAGAAATGCCGTCGGGCACGCCGCAGAAGACGCTGAATAAATCAACGTAAATTTGACTCGTGGCAGCAATTCGAGGAGATATGTAGAAATAGATAACAATCAATTGATGTCTACAAGATGCTGGATTCGGAGTGTATTTCCTCCCAAAACTTCGCTTATATTTTTTACAATGCCAAGGCGGCTAAAAAAAAATAAAGGGTGGTAATAGTGGAGTTCATTATGGTCAGATGGCGTTTTATTTTTGGCATTCAAGAATTATTTCTTGCAAATTAATATAAAGTTACTTTTCTTTAATGACGAAAAAGAAAACAATATTGAAGTGCAAATTATTTTCCTACCGATGTTTTACTCTTTTATTTGCAAGTCCGTACAGAAATTCAATTTCCGAAAACAAACGCAAACGTACAATACTTTTTTTGTAATTTTTCAAATTCTGCACTTACAAGACCACTTAACACTTCTGATATTGAGTCAAATTGCACCAACAAATGTTCGTTAAATTAAAAAATTTTTAATTATCACTGGATAATAACGTTAACATGGAAAAATACCAGAGAAACCGTTTCATAGTTCAGAAATATTAAATATTCATCTAGTGATCTAAAACAGCCCAAAACCTGAAATAGGTACATTAACTTAAACAAGGAATTCAAAAAAGAAAAGAAAAAAACAAGTATTAAATAAATCCAAGCAACAAAGCTACATAACACGTCCCTAACTCTTCAACGAGTATTGTGTCAAAATGAAAATATTTCGTGCCAAGCATTCAACAGAGAGCGAATTGCATAAATAAACGAAGAGGAACACAATAGTAACACAGTGAACTTATCTATAACTATTCCTTATAAGTTATATAACAGTTATTATTGCTTTTCCTATTTAATTCGAAGTTTCCCTATAAACAAGGACTCTCTCCTTGCAAATGCGAAAATTATGAGAGCTTCCCGCCCTGAATGTTATATACAAAATAAACCATGTTAATATGTTACAACCGCTGGTCTTTAAGTAGAACTGATCTTGGATAAGTTCCGTATATAATTGAACCTTTTATTTTATAAATGCAATGTAGAAACTCCGTGCTGGACTTAATATTTCTCTTATCGAGTACCACATTCGCAATTGCGTAACTTAATATGATAAAATATTTAAAAATATCATTTACCTGACGAAACCTAAATAACCTAAAATTCAAAGCTGAGTATGCTTTGTTATAGGTTTTTATCAAAGAGATCAAATGGATGAAATCGTTAAAGCAATTAAAAAGTAAACCATCAATTCACATATGTGAGTCAGTGCATAGTTCTTGGATTTGTTTTACATTTTTAAGTTTTTGGTTAGAAAGCACAACTATCTGAATACACTGGAACGTTCAATAAGAGTAGAAAAATACAAAATTTCCATATAAAAGTCCTATTGCATCGTAGGGGTAAATTTAGGAATGTTTTACCGGAAGATTGCATATTCCTTTCATGTTTTGCACTTATTTCAATATAGTTGGTGGTTGCAGGAGTATTCTTCACGTGTTTATTGTTTGTCACTTTGTTTCTCATAAAAAAGTGTTCGATTAATGTAAACTCTTTTCCTACGCGGATAAATTCGTTAGCTCCAGGACAAATCGTATCCCTTCCAATTCACATTTGGAGCCAGATACACTCGTTGATTGTTATAGAAAAATGATACAATACCGCGGTATCCTGTCCGGGGTACTCCACTCTGTAATTAATTAATTTAGCATTACATACCTTTTCAATTTTTTCTTTAGAAGAGCAGCAAGCGAACCCCGTCGATCAATTTACCTTAAAATCATCCATTAATCCTAACATTTTAGCTGTTTTCTTATATTGATCTTTCGTGTTGTACTGGATCCTCACGGGTCCAGTAGTAGTAAGTGAATTTCCTCTTAACTCTTTGTACGTTACCACTGGATACTGATAGACTTGCTTCACGAATGTATTATCATAATTATCCTGGAAAATGTTACTATTAATTTCATAAAAATTTACGATTGTGGAAACGGATATACCTTTAATAAATAAGTTAAGTTTAGCTTGGTGAAAGGTACATAATCTTCGCTCAATTTTATGTGCTGTAGGTACTTATCGAAAAACAGTCCACTGTAACAAATAATGATTTACTAAAGTTAATAAAACTATTTTGTGATTTGAATTATCTACTTACTTGGATACTCCTATTTTTCCGAAAGTTCTTGTTCGGGATATCTCCGGTCGAATACATGCTCTATTTTTTCTCTGCTCTGGATGGCGAATCCAATCGTCCCAAAACCTGATAAATAAATTAAAACATTCGAAAGGTGTTGAACAAAAATGGCTTAGATATTTTAGCTTTGATAAAGGAAAATATAAAAATCTACATCAAGCTCTCAGCTCTCAGTTCATTGTATATCCGAGGCTAAAACAAATTCCAGAAGTTTGTGATTTTTTATTTTTGAATGAAAAGAAAGAAGAAGATGTAAACTACGCTCCTCTAACTAACATTTCAAATAAGTAACAATTAGACTCAATATTTTGAAAATGTTAATATTTACAAATGAAAGCATGATAATCCCACTAGTCGACATTTAAATACAGCAATTTTATCTACAGCTACAGAACGAATCTTTAATTTCGTTTGAGCTATCAGACCGATATCGAATATTTTAAGTTAAATGAAAAATCTTAATGTAATAAAATCAAGTTCAGAAAAATCACAAGCCTTGAGTGTTTTGTGAAGCCCTTCCATATCAAATTGTAGAACTGATTGGTAAGTTATAATTATTGATTTTTTATTATTTTTAAGATCAAAATTCAGACCAAAGTTTGGACTCTTCTGGTGTAAGTAGATAAGAGGCTTAATACTATAGCAAACGTGAATACAAAAAAAAATCTTATCTCAGTTGATATTGCCTGGACCAATAAAGCTTTCGTAGGAAAAAAGTGTTCTATGATCTATTTTACGGCTGACCCATTTTTATAGGGCAAAAACGCCTTCTGAGATCTTTAAAGATGAGTACATTTAACCTTGCATGATACCACGCATTGCAAAACCGGCTAATCTGATTTGCATTTTAATCGCGTTCGTGCGAGTGGATGTTCAATATTGAGCAGGTACTGGAAATGGGCTAGTAAAGCAATCTTCACCAAGCGGGTTTAAGTGAAAACTTGATTATGTTGCTTAGCCGCGCGCAACGATATTAGCTTACTTATTTTATTTAAAAGCTTGGATATTTTGAGCTTTGAAAAAATTCCTAATGATGTCTTGCCGATGTAACTCCAAAAAGAGGCCCAAGCTCTAAAAGATGTAAATGTGAGTCAGAATTGCGAAATCTCTGCTATTCCAAATTTACGCAGAAGACAGTCATGATAACCGGTTTCTTTTATAGGAAGAGGTAGAGAAAGGGGCAGGCCGTGGACCGTGAGCGAAGATCGCATGGTATCCGGATTTTTCACTTACTTAACAACTCTTATTGAGGTGTTCGATTAAGAAAACCAAGCGGAATACTTACGATTTAGGCCATTTAGGAGAGAGCTCACTCCATAACTCTTTCGTAAGCATCCAGCCCAGCCCGGGGAAGAAATCAGTTCTGTAAAGGAGTTCTGGTTTGCCCATTTCGATGAGGTTTTGCTTCCCGTTGTCGTTCCAAGCGGACACACACCTGGACAAAGGGTCACTCAGTTCCAGGAGACTTCACTTATAATTTCAACAACTTACCACAACGAAGGATCCTTTTGGAGCAGTTGATATGTACCTAAAAAGTATTCGAAGAAGTCCGGAGCGACGTTCAAGTCGTCCTCGACGATAATGACAAAATCGTAGCCCTGACTGAAAACGGTGTTCAGAGCCCAGCCGTAGTGGCGGGCTATTTTGTAATAGCCCTTGAATTTCTTCTCCTTGGGCGGAACAGCGATGTCCGACAGATCTGGCTGCTCGATCAGATTCACCTGGTCCTTGTAAGACAGAATCACTTTCTTCGTGGCTTCATCGCCGCAGTCCTGCGACACGATTATCGGGAACTGCTCCGTGTTGGGGCGGTACTGGATGAGGTTGTTGAGGCATTTACTGACTGAGACGCGGTTGCACGCGAACACTAGCACGGGGATTATGGGGCCGTCGGTCTCCTCGTTGTAGCCCCTTTTGTGGCTCTGACTCAGGCCTCCATCCAGCGGAATCTCCTTGATCACACTTTCTACAGAGGGCGCCTGGCTGGGTTCCTTGAGCGGAAAATCAGCAGCACTGTGCTCAGTGGTCGACTGCGCCTCAATTTTCGACTTGAGCACCACGACCAGATTCTGGACGTATTTGTTTTGTTTGGCTATTTCGTCCTTAACACCCTCTTCGAGGAAATCAAGTTTCTTGAGGATTTCCCTCTTCTGGAAGCCAAAATCAGAGTGGTTTCGCAGCAGCAAGAAGTAAATTAAGAATGTCCATGCAGAGATGAGTGCGGCCACAAGTAGCACTTTTCGCGATCGCATTTTTTCCTTAAAGTAAGCCCAAAAACACTTGCACTAGCACACCGCTTTGTTTAACGTCTGTCCATTTCTAAAGGCGATGGCCAATTAACCTCACATCGTCGCATAAGCGCCGATTCGCGCGTCCCGGGAGATCGGAGTAGTGCACGTTTTTAATAGCCGACAATTCGCACGCTCATTCTATCGACAGGTTGCAGCAGAAAACTCGAAATGACCACCAGCTGTAAAATCGCGAACAAAATATCCCTACGTGGATTTCTTGGTTGGTTCTCTGACGTTTTGTTTTTGAATTGACAGCCCCGATGCAAATCAAATTAAATATGGAAAAGATCTGCGCAGTTTATGGAATAGAAGAAAGATACCTAATCAAAATGGAGACATTTGTCAGGTTTTATATGCATATTTTCGGGCGACAAATTATTTGCTTCAATTTTATATTAAGGTATAAGATCTGCGGGATAAGTACGGAAACAATTTTCTGGGCAAACCGAAAGATTAAAATCAAAATAAAAAGGTATAGCAATTTTATTGAAATATATTTTCCAATTTAAATTTCTATTTAATTACTTCCTTGATAATTCCGTGAATTTATTCTGTTTCAAAACAGGCCACAAACATTTGTTTACTATGTATTTTATCTGCAGAAGTCAATACTTACATATTTTTGAATTGAGCAATAACTAATTATAGTATGTGTGTTCCGAGTTTGCAAATTCATCGAAAATTGCGCAGAATAACGACCTCTATCCCTATCTCCATTTAGATTGATTTTAATATTGAAGAAAAATTTGTCTGAAAACCGTTAGTTTCTCTCCCTATATACCAATAAAATTATCTAAAAAATGTCCGTATGCTTAGGCGATAATTTCAAAATATTAAATTGAAAACTATTGTCTGAAATCTAATTCGTTTGTCTTGTTTTAATTATTACTCTTTATTAAGCACTCATACTTAATATCCTAGCCGTTGTTCATTATTTAGTCCTTATTTTTTATAGAGCACCAGAAGGTCCAGCCTTCGGTCCATTTCTCACGACTCACCATCTCTTGATCTCTTGATTCTAAGAATGTAGAAATAAAAGACAACACATTACTGGTAGTAGTAAGGTTTTAATATTTTTAACTTATTGTTAACCTTAGTAGACTAGTTATTACCTTAAGTTACTTACAAAAGTAAAAATAACACGAATTTCATCAGTAAGGAATTCATGGAAGCCCTGCCAACTTTAACACTGATATTTCATCTGGGACAGGAGATCACAATTTCGGGAGTAACTTCGTAAAACGTTTTATTATGAAAATTGATCCGATAAGCTGGGAGTACATCATAGTTTTGAATACCATTTGACTTGCCGCTACACTTCTCAAGTGGTTAATTTGTTTTAAAATTTTCGATGAAGCAGCCTGCCATCTTGAGGTTTATTACTATAAACGAAGATGTCCTAGTAAACTTTTAGGTGTTAGGATTAATTAAAACAATGGCAGTCGTTAGGATTTACACTATTCTGCATATTTACAAGAGGATCTTTACAGATGCTGCAAATAGTGTGAAGAGTAACGAAAAGAGTCCTGAAAACGAACTAGACGAACTTGTTGCAGCCAGTCTTATAAGGGTTTCCTCCTCAATTACGTTCGCAGAATCACTTTGTGTTTGGTCCACAATTTTTACACTTTCGAACACACTACCCCGACTGTTGCGGGCCAATTTTTGGTTTGCAATTTTCAGCTGCCTCAGCTTTTCTTCTAGCTCAAGGATTTCATCTAGATAAATGGAACAAAAATTACATTAGTATTTTTGCTAATTTGTTACTGTATACTCAAACTAACTTTTATTAACACCCTCGACATCATTGACTCTGATAAACGTGGCCATAGAAATTTCGTAGATTTTATTAGGGTCGGCGTTGTTGCTGATGTCACGTTTCCTCCTACCGTAGCCGATTTGTCCGTTGCTGCACTGAGTTCCTTGGCACTTATCCAGACACACGTTGACTGTGGCACGGAATTGAACGTAGGTAGATTCTGGAAATTTGAATGCTCGGAATTTCGCATTCAAGAAATCGCCGTCAACGGTGTTGAAATTTTCGAAAAGATAGGGGTCCACAGAACAACTGAAAATAAAATAAATTAAGTAAATATTAAATCAGTTGAAAAAATTGAAAGCTTGATTTCTTTTATCAATTTAAACTTTCATTAACACATTCGGGTACGTTAATTTATAATTTTATAGCGTAGTCCATAAAGTCCACATATATAGCTGATACAACCCATTAACAGAAATATGAAAAACCTACCCGTTGAAGATGATCGTCTCCTCCTGAGCCTTAGTATCAGTAACTTGCATGTAGGTAACTCCAAGTCCATAAACTGGTGCTGATGCTTTGTCCAAGTATATTTCCATTGTAAGTGGTGTCCCAGGACTCACATTCAGTTCTCCAGTAACGGTTTCGCCACCTTGTCTTACGCCCACCCCTAAAATTGGTTCAGGGGCATGCTCTGTTAGTGACAAAGTTATGTCTAAGTCCCTGTAAGCAGAAATAACAATTATTGCAATAATGTAGTTATAACTGTTAAAATAAAACTATCAATAAGGCTATTGTACATTATATTATATAATTTCACTGCACTTGTATTAACTTTACCATAGACAGACTAGTATCTAATATTTAGATTTATTATCTAGTTTGCCTGTGGTTTCACTTTCCTTTAATGATGTAAAATAATATTAAATGATCATTAAATAAAAAAAAACCTTGTATTAATAATATTCATTTTCTTAATAAATAAATCAATTGGAAAAAATTGTTGCCTTTCTGGATTTAGATTTTCTGTTTAAAGTGTGTATAATTGAATTAAAAGAAGTTTTAATGATTTGCCAGAAGACAATTCACGTTTATTGTTTAGCCAATATATGTATGATCAAAAGCGTTAAAAAACTATTAAACTCAGCATAATTGTAGTTTAGCCGATGGCGAAGGAAGTTAAGAATTTTTATCGTCTGAGGAAAACCAGTAGCTCACTGGAAACGCTAAAGTTGATTACAGGTTATAGCGTTTTTGCTGGAGGCACTTTTTCGTGGAATGCTAGGTACTAGGCGGTTGCGGATTTTATACAGTGGGCTTTGTAATGAACGCAAAATGTTCATAATTTCCATTTATTCTCAAAAAATTATGCAAAATGTACTAAATATAAAACTTCTTATAGGCGGAAATTTAATGTCTTGTTCGGAGTAGTGCACGAACTGAATATGTAAGTTGTATCTTATGCGTCAGGAAAGTTAATTCAGATTATACATATATTTGGTAATTGATCAGAACAATTTTACAGCAACCTATACACGGAGAAGGTGCAATACCATTTCGAATCTGCGTAGATAATTTATATTTTTTCTGAGTCCCAAAATCAAATTTTTGAAGGCAATTAATCTCTATACAATAAATCTGGCAAAGCTTGAAAACAACTGCTTTGCTTGATACTGTGTATTTAAAAGCACGTGAAATACCTTCAAAACAAATTCTTCGGAGTATTTTTTCTGAGGCACAGGTAGGTCATATAAAGACTCGCCCTATAAATCCAGATCTACGTTTAGAATACCTACTAGCGTTTTCCGTGCAGAGCCTAGATATCTTCTTGCGAGGCAATAAAATAAACAATAGTTAAAAAAACTAATATAAAACATGCTTTTATGAGTAGCGCACTAAAAATATAAAAAAAATGGTAACATATTGTTATGTTGCCACTGGAATTGAGTAAGTTTTCAAAGTTTAAAACCGATATGAGAATTAATGAGATAAAGTAAAATGAGTGAAAAATAGGTGATTAGTTTTGCTTACAACAAGTTGGGAAGCTATGGGTTAAACTAATAAAACCGTATTAAAACATTCCTTCTTCTTCAATGAAATGTTAAAGGTATAGCAGAGTGAGCTTTGCTAGTGGATACTAATGCAAGAAGATCTCACCATCACCATAAAAAATTGAATCCTTATTGACAGTGCATCTATATAAAACCCTAGCCTGGCAGTTTTGGCGTCATTTCGTCATTCATCCCCATCGTCGATCGCGCTAATTTACTCAAAGTCATGTAAAATACCTTTAAAATGTGTAGCACATGGCTCAATGCAAATATTAATTTAACACTGAATGAAAACAATCAAGCACTTTGTCTCGCAAATTGTTTTCAAAATTTTGTTGAGGAAAAATTGCTTATATAGTTGAACATTTTACGAAAGCATCCATTAGTGAATAATAGACGACATCAGTTCCTTAACCTCTGATCAATATGGCAAATTTCGTTTCTTTTAAACTAGTCGCTTTCGTTGTATTGGTAGGAGCTGTAATACTCCTTTGCGATGCGCGACCCAGTTCTAAAAGGTAATTGGAATGAAAACGCAAGGTTTATTAACTAATTACTATTAAATTAAATTATATCCTTTTAGAATTCGCTACACAATTTTCTTGCAGCACGGACAGTCACCTCAAAGTGTGCAAAATGTGTTAAAACAGTCAGGCATTGACTATATCCAGATGCAAAAGCCAACCAAACAAAAGATCATTATTGAGGTTGCTCAAAAAGACAAGACCAGGTTTGAAAATGCTGTTAAACTACACTTGTGGCAAATTGCAACCCATTAATCTGAATTTGGCATTTTGATGACATCACCTTTAAAAATTGAAAAAATTATATAGTATATTTAATATATTGTTTTAAAACATAACAATGTTTTTTAATTAATTTAAGTTCAGAGAAAGTGACAAAGCGATGTATGCACATACATCGGGTTTTATACGCTATAGGTTTCCTAAATAAATCCCAATAGTTCTTTATTTTGTTTTGAACATTTTGAAAAATTTTTAAGGAGAAGAATAAAAGCCAACAATATATCAAACTAGTAAGCGAAAAAACTTGTGGCTGTATTAGAAAATGAAAACTATTAAAAATTTTTTTGATTAATTGAATGATATCTATTTTGTTGTCAATATTGATGAGTAGGTATGAAAATAATTTTAAAAGATGATTCAAATTATTAGGAATGGTAGTCTCATTGCCTTTAACGGAATAAAATAAATTTTGATATGAATGAAATAAGTAATCCTCCTTTATAGGGGATAAATCGTATAATTGCCATTAACCTAATAAGAGGACTTTACACTGTCCATAATAAGACGTATAATTTGAAAAGGCAAAACGTGGCACCTGATGATCGTGGAAAACTAGATCTGAAAGGGCTAAGCAGGTAATGAGGGTTTCATGAATACTTTTCTAATGAGCCTTCCAGGAGCAATAATTATGTAATGGCTACATAGATAGTCAAAATACTCTATTAACTTTGACCCAGTTTCGCCTTTAATGAGCTCAAATGTAGCAAAATTACAGACTTTATGAAGTCAGTAGGTGGGTACTGGAAATGGGTTGAGCTGCCTAACTGGCCTCGCAGTAGGGACAGAGTATCAAAACTAAATTAATTTTAAAAGCAATCATAAGACCTTGATTCAAGCAAATTTACGGAAATTGAACAGCGAGGGGCAGTGGTGGAGTCCTTGTTTTGTAACTGGGCATAATTCTCGCTCTGCAGCGGCCGATCGAGCCATCGGCGATTTCCACAAATAACCACAATATGCGTTTATTATGTAATGTAGAGGCTAAAGGCGTTCATTAATACTCACTCTTGCTCTTGGAAGCCGGCGGGTAGCACGTCCCGGCGCGTGATGGTGTGCGTGTGATTCATCACGTTGTAAACCGGCCCTGTCGTGATGCACTTGACGCTTACAACCTCTTTGCTGTTGGGCTCCTCGATGATGATTTTGTGGTAATAGACCTTTTTTCCCTGGAAGCGAACCGAGTGAAGATATCAACGCGACCGCGTACGTAATTAAAAAGGTAAGTGCTACTCACCGTCAGTTTATTAATCATCCGGGTGACGCCGCACTCGTAGAAGTCCTTCAGGGATAGCTTGAACTCGGCGAGGGTTTCGTTGATCACCGGCTGACAATGGACGTCGGGGTACCCTTTGAGCCCTTCCAAGTAGATTTGCGTACCGGTCGGCCGTTGGATCGCGATCTCTACGCGCATCAGGTCCTCCGTGCAATGAACCTTGTGCGAACCTGGAATTAGAGAAATATTGCAATTACCATAACTCGGCTATGTTGCGTTTATGCTTCACGCGCACACCCAAAGAAGATGAGCGCTAGCAAGGGGTTACGAAGGTCTGGCGCAATCTTCGGCTGTATGTTTCTAGTTCAGTTGCACAGTTGATGATCGAGCTGTTGGCACAGATACAAAAATTAGATGGATGCGCCGAGATACGATGCCGTAGGGTTAAGACGAGTTGTTTGCATGGAACGGTCCAGCGGAATGCACTTGGATGCGTCGTGATTAAACACCGTCGGATTTGTAATTATCGAGTGGATCCCGGGGCGATAAACGACCAGCGACCAACTTGATCTAGGGATAACTAGCACAGGGCGTAAGACGACGCACAATGCTCAAAACACGGATGTTTGCAAAAAAGATGAACAGGTAGCTGCAATATTTGCATAGGTAATTATTTTTTGCTTAAAACGAGAGGAGATCCCAGCAAGGTAAACAATTCGGAATATATGCAAATACATTTTTCGAAATATCTATAGTAATTTCGAAGAATTATAAGTATAAAGAAGAAATCTGAAAAACTTAAATTTACTCATAATGCTACATTAAAAGTTAATTTTTTTTCTTTTCCATGATCTTGTAAAAGCTTTTTAAGCCACTGAAATACACAATGTCTCTGTAATGCAATTTCTATGGTAAGGTATTTTTAAGGTTATTGTGTAACGTAAAATTAAAAACAATATGTCTCAGAAACATAATGTGATCCAATATTTCCGATTTCATAATTTGAACATTCTAAAATCGAATTTCTTTTATTCGACTCACATTTATGCACCAAACAGAATTTTCCCAGAGGTTCAAAACCTGGTGGCCAGATCATCCGTAAACCGTAAAAGTTATGACCGAGGTGAATCAGGGTTGGCAAAATGGGAGTCAGAGGCCGTGATTTTCGCGGCTGGATCTGGAAGAACGGTACCAAGGGTAGCAGAGTAGCCGCCTCGGTACCACTGGCCGAGTAATGTGAAAAATCCAAATTACTTCACTTCTCCAGTGCGTTTGGACACAGTTCGCAAGCAGGAAATGACTTGGCAACTCCTAAACGTAAGTGATTATGCTTTCATGGCTGCTTGCGGTCGCGGTGGATTAACATCGCTAAATGAATTTGGTAATAAGTTCTTTATGACAAGTTAACAGATGCCTGATGGACTAATTCCCTTACCATGCAAATTTTCATCTCTTTATGCTGGAAGAGCATGACCATGGGCATAATGTTGAACACCATCGTAATTAGAGCTTGAAAAAAAACACGAAGAAGACCGCTCACCTCCAAAAAATGAGTTATGAACCAAATTAAAACTTTTTGCAATTAATTGCTCTTGAGCCTTTTTTGTTATAGAGGAATATGTAAAGCTTGAGGAGAGATCTTTCTTTATACCTCAAACATTAGGAAAAATGGTTGAACAAGTCAAGTCTGATGGGTGCTTATCTTTCTTAACCATCAGTTTCCTTTTTTCGTTTGTGCAGTTCTTGTTTTTAAATAATACCAAATGAAATCAACGAACTTGAAAATAAATGATTCGAATTGACTCTTGATTATTATAAAAAATATAAATACATTTTTTTTAAATAACTGGCGTTCCACTGCCATCGGTAAAATCTGGATATCTTTTACTAGAGAGTTATGTACATACATTAAGTATTATGTATTCAATTCTTCATTATTGCAGTTTTTTCAAAAGTGGCTAATTTGAAGCTTAGCAGAGCCTTGCAAAATACCTACTCACACACAATATAACGACTACTTAATGATTTCGTGGCAGAGTTTTTGTATGATAAAGTGTTAAAATTATAAAACATAGTTCCTTCATCAGTAGATTCTATTAAAATGACCTTTTTCAGGAGTTGTTATAAATAGTTATACCTGCCCTGCAAACTATTGAAATATTTATGTAGGTCTAAACCAGTAGACCCAATCAGACTGAAATTGATAATTTTATAGGATACCTCTGATACACAAAGCATCAAACATCGGCAGATTAAGGGTCAATTGCAGCTGGAGCACAGAACGAGTCCGAGGCAATAACTTCTAAATACGACCGCATTACCATAAAAGCACCCAGGTAATTGCGATAGAACGTCAAAAACAGAATAGAAAAGGGCAGGTAGCCGGAGCAGAGTAATCGGAGCGCTATTTCGAATTGATATGTGATTATGTAATTTCTCTGAGACTGGCCGACGAGTGCATTCCGGAGAAAACAGGCCGGGGATTGTGATGCGGTGCACTTCCTGATGCAAAAATTCGCCGGCCATTGGCGATGCTGCGGCGGCACTCGTTCCTGCGCGGCGATTTGAAAGGAGCGCGGGGCCTAAGGGCCCGCTAAGAGATGTAGATTTAACGCCTGATTCGGAACATAAAATATTAAAACCGATTCGACCGATTGCGATTCTGAGCTGATTTCGCATGCGCACGAGACCGCCTCGCTGGACAGCCCCTTCGCGTTGCGTACGGTCGGCTCCTTGAGATGCAAGCGCCCTCGGTCCAAGTCTGCGATCGAGTGGAATTTAAATCTTTTTGAGCATAAAGCCCAATAACAGTTTATTCTGCATTTCAAAGATTTTATGCATGAATGGACATCCACCAGACGCCGCCGTGGCCAGCGCGGGTCTAACGCTGGTGCGCTAATGCGGCGTGCACAATCTAAAGACAATAATAATAAAATTCGAATTTATTGCCAGCCATCCAGGGAAAAAAATAAAAGAATAATATACCCACGGTCACGATTCCTTCTGCAGTAATTGATGCCGATAAGTTCCCAAATTGAAATAGGTTTTCCGCGATCGGCCCCCGCGCAGCCTCAGCGTGGACCGTTGAGCAGTCACGTAGCTGACACCACTTTTTACCTTAAAATTATGCAGCGACCGTGAAAGCACGTGGCCAATAAAAAGAAAACCGCACGACTTCCTACTACGTGCTGCCCCGCGATCTCTATTAACCCACACGCACTGTCATTTGGCTGAAATATAAATTATTTTCTCAGGAACGCCATCTCAGCATCTCGGGACTCAAGTGAGACCCTAATAAATTTGCATAAACTCGCTACGCCTGATAGCGATCGCATGTGACTAAGTTCGCAAGAAACGACGACGCAGCGCCGCCGCGGACTGCGACGGCCGCGACTGGTCAGTCCCCGTCATGACTTCCTCGGAGGAATGAGTTGAAAAGCTGCCTTATGGCCGGTCATTGGACGATAATGAAAATGAATCCTCCAGGTGATGAGGTGCTGCCCATTGGCCGCGGATTGCCTGTCCTGAATTCTAAAGTAGCCGTCCGGAGCCTCCGCTGAGCCGCGGCCACACCGTCGACGGGGCTCCTCTTCCGCTGGCCGAGAGCCGCAGAAACAATCGGACGGCTTCCGTCGACTTTTCTAATTTCCAGAGCCTCCCATTGCGCCGGAGCCCCACATATTGTCTGGCCCCGTCGTGGGAATGCTCATGGCAATTAAACATAAACAATAATGGAATCACTTTATTCATCAGTTTTTGCTCGAAAATTTTTGCTAAAGTCCATTTGTCGCTGTTATAATCTGCAAATCTTCGAGTATTATTCCTATTTAACAAGATTTAGCTTTTAAAGTTTAAACATCTTTAAATAGAGCTAGTGGAGGCTTTTCAAAGTGTAAGAGTAGGTATAGTCTTCTTTCCATTTTGTCGATCTTTGAAAAATGTTAAATGGGTTTTATTAAGAATATATAGTCTCGAATAATTTTCCTAAAAAACAGATCTAAGATTTAAGATGCCTATATGCATACATACAAACTTCTGAATTTAAAATTAGAAGATAAGTTTTTCTAAATTTGGTTTAATTCTCGTCTTCGTCAAATAGTTAAGTAGGAATATCCTTGTCTCTCTGCACAAAGTTATCTTTTCGAGCAAACTTTAATTTTTATTTCAAAAAAGATAAATTACGATGAGATTTTGATTAGGGCTGATTAGTGCTGCCTAACATCTAAAAAATACGAAAGTTTATGTCGAAAGGCCTTTTCTGAATTTGCATTTCAATTTTTAATGCAGTGTACTTCTTCATACTATAACTTATTTAATAAGCAATACTCCTTAATTGAATATTCAGTTAATTCTTTACTTGAATTCTCGAATTATGGTCTCTGGAGACCTCGAGCAATCAAAACTCCTTTAGTCAAACGAAGTACATAAGTGATTTTAATAGGGCTTACACGTGTAGTAATTATCATTATAGTCCAAATTTTGATCAATTTTATCAAGAAATCTAAAAATCGCATATTTTTACTAAATAGGTACCTACATAAAAGCCTAACTTCATAGTTAAATATGTATAATAATTAAATTATATACATATATTTATAAGACTGAGTCTACCGCTGAAATCAAATCACCACAGCAAATCACTGATGGTTTTGTATTGTACTTATTATCACCATTTAAGAAACCGCGGAGCACCATACGACAAGACTCCAGAGAAGCTCTTTTATTACTGAATACGCTCCAAGAATCGTTTTGTAACCACAGTTAATTCTGTGTACGCAGCAATTTGAACCGAATCCCTATTAAAAAACTAAAATGTAATTTGCCTGCATCGTTTCGCTTCTTCTGGAAACTGGGAAGTTCATGAACGATGTTTTTAACGATATTAAAGCTTTCGGCTACAACAATAAAAATTAAACAATTTAACGCTTACTGTCTTGGAACGAATATTCCTTTGAAGAACCTTTAAAGGTGTGAACATAGGTACTAGCTAATAAATAATCCCCCTTTTTTGCGAAATAACGCCGAACCAATAATTGCACCAAAAAAGTGTTTTGTATATGTAAATAATTTTATATGTATCTAATTTTCTGATAGATCTGTAAAGTCACGATATGTCGTTTACGATAATCTGCTGCGTGTCCCAAAAATGGGTCATGTGCATTTTTAGAGGTAATTCTTTTCTTTCACGAAAACTTTCTATATTGAAAATTCCGACACGGAGCGTGTTAAAGGTTAACATGTTCCAATAATAAAAGAAATTGTCTGACTTTTCCAAAGATACATAACTTACAGTCTTCGATAGTATTGCCATTTTTTGCATGCGGTAATTGAAGAAACCCTAAACATTCTTTGTATAGTTGGCTGGTTTTAAGAAGTAAAGAAATAAAACACTGTCGAAGCTTCATGAGAGCAATTGAAGCAGGCTCTCCCTTTGAAAGGCGGCAGGATCATAAAACTTAATTCCCGGCCGTAACTCCTCATCGTTTACACGTGGAAAAAGTAGCCACTCGCGGGGAAATGATGGTCAACATGCAGATCTCAGACGGGCTCTTGATGCCCCCAGCCAGGGCACAATGGCTCCAACAAGAACCCCAAATTGCCTCATATTTAAGCGGAAAACTCACTTTCGAGAGATCCTTCCCGGGAAAGATGCCCGGATGCTGGGACATTAGAGGAACGGCCGTTACATGTGAGCATCATTACTCATTCCGGCTGGATACAAATTTCAAATAATTGGTTCCATCATTCCCGGGACTCCATCAATTCTGCTTTGTCCATAAAATTGCCGGGCACGACCGCGCTCTTCGCACATTTCGCGGTGCTCTCAACAGGCCAATTGAAGAAGCGGTCTTCATCGCGGGATGGATATCAAACGCTGGCTGTTAGAGATTATTCAATTTACTTTAAAATCTCTTATTTGTTTATCTTCTTGCTGGAGCTGGGGCTGCGCGGCCGGGCCGCTAACCAGGGACCGATTTATCCGCGTTGGCTCGATCAATAGCGGTTTGCCTGCGGCGTATCGTCATTCCTCAATTCACGAATTCTATTTTACTTTTGCTTCTTCTGGGAATTTATTGTTCAATTGAATCGTGAGCTGCGCATAATGAAGATCTTATGATTTATTAGCAACAAGATAATAACCCAGTGGCGCGGAGTATGTTCGCAGCGAACCGGAAACCTGATCCACTTACTATTAGCGACTTCAACGATATTTGAGCAATTTCCGGATTGCTGCAGCACTGTTTCCCTCCAGCTTCCTGGGCTGAAAGTGAAACTCAAGCAATTTCGCGAATTTAAATTGTTACCACGGAATTGCAGCAATCTGCGGATGCTCGAGCAGAAGAGTCTTGCTGGTTGTTATTCTGCTTATTACAAATTTTCTATGGCTCATTAAGATCTCTCGCAACACCATAGAAATTCTTTAAGATTGTAAGCTTCTTTCTGTAATGAGGAAATTACAAGTGTACTTTTAGGCACAAGGTGCAGGAAATAAATCGCATTTTTCGAAAGGAATGTTTGTTAGTACATAATTTCCTTTTGCAGAAATGCGTGTTATAAGATCTTATGTTTTGCCACTATTTTATACTAAGGAAGTTGTTTTATTCAGAGTTCTTACAATACTAAAACAAAATAAACTAAATTTCATTCTTTGTTCTATCGTTATGAGTTACAGTATAATAATACAATATATGCACATATGTACATAAAACTGAAAATTCCTTCAGGCAACCTAAGTAGGTAATGTCTATAACAACGATGAAAAACTTCTATCGATTACAGTTCTGCTACAGACTTCATGCATCGAGGTTTCGACAGATGCATAAAACGAAAACCTACCAAATATGCGAATTTCGCACATTATACAAGGATTGAAGCACATTATGCATATAAGATTAACATAAGAATGTTGTTAAAACCTGCGAACAGAAAATACTTTTTGCAAGCAAGTCTTATTCGTCGCGCTCAATTACTGCGCCATTAAAAATTCCCCCTACCAAAGAATGTGCATGCGTTTAACACACTACAAATGCGAATAGGAAATATTTGAAGTGCAATTGCTTTCGTTTCGTCACTACGGATTATGCGTTTTCCGAATGCAGTTCTTAAGATAGTGAATGAACTATTTTCGCAGCAGGTTATTACATTATCCTTCAATTTGTTAACACATTTAGTGATCATACAGAGCGAGTTGCTCATTCATTGCAAAATGTTGATCTTAAAAGTTACTCAACGTTGTCTTGGCTCTCGTATTTGAGGCGAAAATAACAGAATGAACCTTTTTAGGCGTATAATTTTAAAACGTTATTTTGATTTATTTACGTAAGCAAATTTGTCCAGGTACAATCATCATTTATTGCCATCACGTTTCATTAAGGATTACGCAGCATCACGTGATCAAATATCATCGCTTGATAACTAAAAGGTGATTTTGATGTTAAAATGTTTTAGTCACAAGATCGGTTGACGTCTCTAATATGAATGAACCCAGCATTTATCAAAAATGTTCTAAAGTGCTAACGGTAGGCTAACTCTAATAGAGTATCCAAGCATGTTTTCTTTACTTTATCTAAGTGTTACGTTTCGAACAAATTAGTAGGCAAATCCTATTTTCTAGATTTAAAAGCTAATTAGGACAAATAAAATAGATTGAACACCCAATTGAAACAACGGCTGAATCTATTTTCATTGAAATAGATAATATCGAAAATCAATTATTTGTTAAATCTAATGTTACTATTGTTTCTCTTCTAAAGTAAAAACATAATTGACGAATCATCGAAGATAATTGGAATTTCACCCAAAAGCAATGAGGCTACGTACAACAACTTTTTCCTCTTGTCATTGCCTATTACCCACCTAACTTTTTAAATCGAGAATCAATTTCAGCTTGCCAGAACATTAACTTAATGTCTGACCTAGAACTAATCGCTCCATTAATAATAGTCGCTAATATTGTTGAACCAGAAAACGTTCAGCGAAAGAAGTTAATTAGGTAGTCTAAATGAAAGGAATACCTATACCTATTCTGGTTCATTTTAGATAATTCTATTTCTAAATTAGCAATGGTCATACTAAACTTTCCCTTAAAGAGCGATTTCCCTCAGGGTAAAATGCGATGATATGCAGATCTTCTAGCGCACATAAACCGATAGTATTACATACACGTTTCGCCAATTAAAAAGCAATTACTGCATACAATGCTTGGCACTGTAGACAGAAAAAAGGTAAGCACATAATTGAAACTGTAAAGCCGTGACTTGCTGGATCCAAAGGAGCTCGACGAACCCTTCTTCGTTCTTAGAGAGCCGTCGGCACGCAGATATTTAGCACTATCGCTTTCGCGGAGGCCGCTCGACTGCGCAGGAGGGTTCGCCGATCACTGAAGACCCGGGTTAATAACAACTGTCAATTTATTGGCGGCTAATCAAAGATCATGCTCGCACCCACGTAAGAAAAACAAAAATTGCACTTATCGCCGTGTTGACGGTCTCGACTTTTCTATTTTTCTATCAGTTTCTTAGATGCATCATCCGCGGCCGCAAGATGATTGAAGTTGCGTGTTAAATAACTATGAACAATTTCATCACTATGATTTCCCCTCAATACGCTACTGAACAGGATATAATGACCTGATAACTAAACGTGTTCTTAAGCCAGTACCGCGAACCAGTCAGCTTTGTTATTGCTGTGGTATAACCGCGGTTTTATCGAGTCCTCTATAAAATTCTAAAGAGGGGCACAAATTTATATCTCTTGAATCTTTCAATCTATGGAATTTAACAAAAGAACACCTAAACATAAAATCGTTTTATTATTTTTAACTTATAACCTGTATGGCCCATATAATTTATATTAGAAAAATTCAACAAAAGATTTAGTATTCAAAGACCTGATACAAAGTACAGATTTTAATAAAACTCTCGTTAATCTAATGGTGGACAAAAAACTCCTAAAAAAGTATCCTCACGCAATTTTAAGAGTTGCTGATTTTGCAAATTTAGGATGGTTACAGAAAATTAATAATTCAAGACATTTGTAAAATTGATTTTGCATCTTTTTAATTAAGGTTGTTAATTTGTAACTTTCAATATGATTTAATATTTTATTGGTGCATAAGTATGATAATACCTAACATACTTTAGGTTACTTTCTAATTTTTAGTTTTTTATCTCACTGCAGTAAGTTTTGTTTTCTTCTTTCACATGCTATTTTCAAAGACCAATTTCTAATGTATACAAGCATTGGGAATAAATTTACTGTCTGTTCTAACACCTCGTTTGAAAATATAATTGCATGAACTGACAAAATTTATATATGTCTAGTAATTATGTATTATTTTTATTCAATAACCTCATCAACAAAGTGATTACTATTCAGTCCTTGGGAAATACCAAAAAATCTTAAAGTATGGGAGGAGAGAATAAACAGAAGTTAAAAAACGTGAAGAACACTCCCATGCTTAAAAATTCTTGAAACTGTGCAAACTTCCGTATAAAAGGTAAATAGCTGTCAAATCATGTGACGATGATTAATGGCAAGTAGCTTTCAGTTATTTTCTTATTATATCTTTTTTACGATTAAGTTGAGGCTTGACAGCATACGACAAATTGAATTGGTACGCCGAGTTTCCATGCTGCGATGTAACTGATAGTTTGTGCCTGCATGATTTCTCAAGTGTATCAGAATGGTAAGTTGGACGATTACCGTCAATGAAATGCTGGATGAAATTAAACTCAACCATATGAAAAAGTCGGTCAGTGCTAATTAGTGTACTTGTTTAACTACTATACATATAGTTTCGAGTTTTTGGTATCTTTAAATAAAGCTCTTTCAACTAATACCTCTTTTTGTAGGATACTTATGAACAATTTCTGTATATACATATGTGGGCTAAAAGTCTTATAATAATATTTACATACATCTTACTAATAACAAATTTCAACTTTGAACTTTTTCCAAATTAATTCGACAAACAGACACAGATTAAGAAAGGTGTGGTTCTGGTGTTTTTGCAAAGCATTTTCTAATTTATTTTCATTTTCTGCTACAATGAAAAGTGACAAATAGGCTGCTTTAAATAAATGTAAAATTCAGCAGTTTTGACGCTGAGCTAATATAGTCATATGTGTATCAAAATATCGTATAAATTAACAAATCAATTAAAAATTGGTTCAACGATCGCTAAATGTTTAGATCATCATTTCTTCCAAATACCTAATAATTTTGACCTGAATACATAAAGTTAATAGACAACACTTTATTGTGCTAAAAACGCAAAAAAAGGTATGACATAATTAGAGATTTTCGTTTTTGTTGTTCAGCTAATCCTAATCTTCTACAATGGTGTCTATAATAAATTTAAAAAATTGAATCAGCAACCGTTATAATCAATATTTTCTAACTTTCCGACAGCAATAACTGATGTCAGAGTTGGAAATATCTAGAATAAAATTACTTAACAAAACCCAACAAAGCAAACACAATGCATCTTAATCCTTTTCTTGAAACTCGAAAGTTGATTTTAGCAAGAATAAAAACTGCCAGACGTTTGCGTTATGATATTTGATCTCAGAAAAAGGCAGTCTAAAAAAGGTGAGAAATAAAAGAAGTCAAAATTAAAGAAAAACCTTGAACTGGACAAACGGGCGCTCGTGAATGTTGAAAGGCAAAAAGTATAAGAATATCTGCATAAACTGGTTTTATTGGGCAAGTCTACTCTCATTCTGAGTCATGAAAGTTCTGGGGCCTCGGCACGACGAAGATTGAAGCCCGGAAAGGTTAAAGGTGGTCGCGCGGGCTGTTCATCACCCAGCCGCACAAAGTTTCTAATTCAGCGCCCAAGAAGCGCATCGTAATGATGTCTCAATTTCACAGGGCATACACCGGCCGTTTGAGGCTCACCGGCGAGCAAAATTTATTTTAATCATCTCCATTTAATTGCCGAACCGTCCCAAAATTCCAGGCTGGCTTCCGACTCCCGTACCTTGCCCATTTGGCCAGTAATAAACCTGTCAAACACAATAACGTTTGAATTGAGCAGTAATTGCCGCTCGCCGATGAAGCGAGCCCGCGATTCGCTACTATCGCAATTTTCTGAAGAGGCGACCGCCGACCACCGTCTAATTGTTGGGTGCTCCGCTCAGCTGCCACTTTGAGGTGGCGGATGTGAAAGCCGCGCTTGACGAAGCCGATGACGGCGCTGCCGAGATAAATGGATGCCTTTAAGTGGGTATCAAATAAACATGGTGGGACTGATTGGGCGGAATAGGCCGCTTTTAATAAACAGAACTGTTTTATTTGATTACTTCGCGGTCGAACACCGGCGAGTAGCCAAGTCTCATCGAAACAGCTGCGGATCGAACGCTGAATCGCAGAAATCTCAGTGATGGAGCCAATTTAGGCTTGCTGTTTTAATCGACGATCTATCGACTTAAGAGGACAAGTCCAATTTAACTTAAACATCGCAAATAACTCCTCCGAGATGATGGGGATCGTGTTAACAGACGGTTTTGCTGTTCATCAAATTTTAGGTATGGCATATAGGCCAACTATTTGGTACACACAATATGACAAACTGATTTCTGGCACAACGACCGGCACAAGTGTTTAGAAAGTTTAGGTTCTATCAGTTCTATTGAATTCTTGAAAAAACTACATTTGATGAATTTCTTTTATTAAGGTTAATGGTTTTTTTCAATCAACAACAAAACAACATTTCTTTAAATCTAGGTGGAGTAAATTCTTTTTGGCAACGTATAATATAAATCTTTCCAAACACAATTATCGGACATTTTTCGTTTCTTCACTGCCATTGCATTGGATTCGCAACTCTGAATGCTAAGTCTGGCTCAAACTTGGCTCTAGCCAAGTATGAATAACATTTAAAAATACGATTGCATTTGATGAAAAAGTGAACGTAACGATGGTCAAAAATTCTGGTTTAGCAATTAAAGCTTTAAAAAAAAATTAACTTTAATTACTAAGCCGAAGTTTTTTTTATAACGAAATTAATTAACGATATCTCATATGAAAGCAACATCGTACGAGATATTTTATGTTTGTCTTTGAGTTGAAAAGAAATAAACTAAGATGTTTTGGGGCCTCAAAAGGAAACCGATAGGATTTTTTATTCAAATCGTTTAAAAAAATTTACTTGATTTAGGTTCTGGATCTAACGAAGATATAAAACATGTCTACCAAATTTTGAGTACATACATAGGTAGTAAATGTTTTAAGTGTCATTTTTTTACCTCTACTGCATTTTGACCATTTCTTGCTGACTTCAATTAATGCCCGGGACAGAAATGAAATAAATGGCGTCATGATGAGTCGTTGCGTGCTAAGCACTAGTCCATCATCAAATGGTTGAATTTGAAAGTAATTACAGTCCACCAAAATGATCCCGGGGCAAAATTTAAAAGTAATCAAATAAACGTGAAGCAGAACTAAAAATATTCCCCTAATGGTAAAAACAACAAAGATTTTTCCTGGTTATTTGCCTTGGCTGAACAAATTACAAGACAAGCAAGTTCTGGAAGAACATGATCTCTGCATCAGCCGAACGGAACAAACCACATTATAGTAAGGAATTGGGTATTATTTATTCGATCTATTAGCATTGTGATGATGCGAAATTAAAAAAATTACCCAATTACCCCTCCATTTACCTTTGAAACAATTCAAGATGGTAGAAAATGGCTAAAAAGTATGCAAAAGTTTGAAAAATCGCAGGTACCTTCGGTAAGACAGAATTAAGAGATTGAATTAGCATTGGAGTGAAAGACTCGATCCCAAAGTCACATTATCTGCTTAACCAGTGGTCATTGAGGTTATTAATCACACAAGAGGAGGATCAGATGGAGAAATTGGCCATCCTGATCACCGGTGCGATCATTGTAATTACGCTGCAAGAAATACCGGCATTAAGATGACTCGCGCCGCATGCAAGGGGTAAATGGCCAGTTGAGTGTCCACGGTTGGGTACTTTTCACCCAGAGCTTCCTCTGCGATATGGGTTCTCTCGCCGCATGAAGAAGCATCACTTGAGCATTATTGACCGTTTTTATTATGGAAATATAAAATTCTATGTGTTGACTCAAATCTACAAAAACATCATGTATTACTTGGTTTATGTTATGTTTTATGGGCGCACACTTAATAACTAATTTTATTTATAATTCAAACAATTACGGGAAAGGCCCATGAATTGCACTACCTTGCGAAAATTTGCAGCTGAGCGGCATCTATTTATAATAATGTCGTGCATTACTTGGGTTTTGATTCAAAGTGCAAATAGGAATAATTGTAGTATAATAAGGCTTATCGTCAATCCAGTTTCATTTGAGATGGGACGTTTCTTATAAAGACTTCTTTAATTTTGTTCGCGGTTGACTTATCGGAGGCAAAGCAAGGAATAATACCTACTTCTATAGAGTAACTCGCTTGCATCTACCTAATTATGCTGTCTTTTCACGCACGCACTTATAAAGCCGTAGATTTAAATTCTACATAAGAACAAAGGAAACATAAAAACACGCATGAAAGTGAAAAATACGTTCTGACATCTGAATGCGAACGATTGTTGTGATAAGCGGTAACAACTAAATTACTTAATGGGGTTGAATTGCTGTGACAAGAACGAACGACTTTCCAAAGACGACAGTCGTAAGCCCGCATAGACAAGGCCAACATCTAGAAAATGTTGGCGAAACGGCGGAACAGAATTGTAATTGGAGACTATTCCACTGACATTTCACACCGTCTGCCCATGGAACAGCGAAAAACAAAAGACTCAAGCGACAAACTCGAAAGTAAAATTATTCATATTACTTTCTTCGAGCAGCTGAGCGTATTTTCTTGCACGGATTCAGACTGTAATTAAAGTCATTAATTTTCAGATTTATTACATGGATAACTTTTTTTCCATAACCACACACACACACCACTGAGTTTTGGTCGATTAAATGCATAATTCGCTAAATTCGAAAAATCAATGGATCCGTGAAATTGAGATCCACATTCGAAGCTTGCCATTATTGAGGTTCTTGTACGCGGAACGACTTTGTTTCTCAGTTGGGAGTCCAAATATGGTGAAATGTGATAGTTTAACCAGCGGTTGAAAAGCCGTTGCCCCCTTAAATAGTAAGACCACTTAAAATTTCTTTCTTATTGCATACAATATGATTTGAGTCATTTACCGTGAAGAGGCTGACTCATGCCAGAGTGGAGGTGTTTTAGTGTGGTTAAGGAAGAGTAACGACCCACTGGTTTATTCCATAAACTTAAAAGTTAACATCACCTTGAAAGTTTTTGCAAATAACTTCAATTAGCACTCTTACTATGGTTGCAATAACGACAAATATAAACTGAAAATAATAAAGCCCGATTCTTGTTTGCTTACAGATATCCATTTAGGTAACTTTTGAATACTACCCCAAAAACAGTTAAAAATGACACTGGTGTGAAGATAGTTTAATGTTTTGCGGTACAAGGAGCTGTTTGAATTAAATTACTTTTTAATTTCATAGATTATATTAATTGTTATAGAAATTCCGCAAACCAAATCGGTCAATGTTATTGATTCAGAGAGTTAACCTTACAACAAGTCAAGTAAGTCTATACTTGTAACATTATAAAAATGACAAAACATCGGAATTTTCCGGATAATTTATAAAAATAGATTTCGTTTCTCTAATTCAAAGCTAAGTGAGTTCAAAACAAAAAAAACGTTTAGATTTTTGTAAATATTTACTTTTTGAAAACTTTAATTAATCTCCAAAATTCAGGAATCCTTCATGTCTTAATACAATTCCTCTAAACGGGAACGGAGCAGAACAAACTCCATTGTTGAATTAACTGATTGATTTCTTAATCAAGTTTCCTGGAGCTTCTTTCGGTGTTCCGCAAAAAGTCTATTTATACAATTGTGGTTCTTTAAAACTCAATAATTTTGACTTTGACGATATTTTATGATTACAGTTGGTCTATGCCATATTTACGATTACTTATTTATTCAAATTTGAATATGAAGCAATATTAACTTAAATTATAGGTATATTTTTTTAATTTGTAATCGCAGGTCGTTTTAGCTATCTATATATATACAAAAAGTAGGTATTGATATATAGCTTAGTTTGCATCTTTATCGAACATTTGTTATTTTACTGGTAAATATACTTTTAAAATTAAAAATTGATTTAGGTATGAGAACAGTAATAAAATTTTGCTTTTTGTAAATAACGATATTTCTGATTACACAGACTGTAAAATTTGCTTTCCAAACACATTAAGAGTATGTAGTTCAGTAAGGTTTTTATTAAGTTCATCTATTGTCGCTAGTTTCATGTAATTAACATTTTTTTTAATAAAGTATTTTCAAGAAGGCATATTTAGTGGTAGAAAGCAGGACAGCAGGTGAAAAACGTTGGAGCTAATAATGAAGTGAAGTGTTTCGATAGTATAGAATAATTACATATCTGCGCTAATGTGAAATTTTAGCAAGAACTGTAATTAGTAAATTCAAGTGTACGAACACTGGAGTACCTGAGTCAATTTGTGAGGTTAGATAGTTGTATGAACGTAATGTTTACCATTTTATTATAAGAAAGCTCTGGAGTTCATCATCGCTTTCGATACGAACAGTAAATTGTAAATGAAAGTTATTAGAGAACAGGCTGGCTGCAGAATTGCATAGAGCAGCCAGTTTCCCATCCCGGGAGTGCAGCGAACAGCGGATTTTCATTGATTAACCGCAATCTGCTCCCAGGATATCTTCAGTTTCCCGTAGAAGTGACTGCGGTGTTTGTTAAACCCACAGCCTATCATTTCGCAAGAAGCAGCGATTAGTTCAATCGCAGGGCTTGGGCTTGGCTTCTTCATTAGAATTCCCAACTTCCCAGGCTCCTCATATGTGGCCACATGCGGTCCGCGCGAGGCTCCGGCGGATGGAAGTTCATTAACTTGATTCGTTTAAGTTATTGCTGGCTAGGGCCCAACTTCCAGCAGACTTTGACCGTCTTTTATTTATTGCCACTCAATTTCCACGCGTGGCTGGACTGAACTTGGCCGGGAGGGTGTAACGCATCGCGTCTGTACCTGAGTGCCGGCTGCTCCGGTACTCGGCTTGGGGATGACGGAGCTATGCGCGATTTGATATAAAACTTATTAATTTCTGGCGAAAAATAACAACTGGTAAATTTGAGAGGCTTGTGGAATGCAGGGCTCGTGTTTGACTCGATCTCATACCGTTCGTAATGAAAATGAGAACAAAGGATTTTGCAACTTACCGAGGGTCTAAATAATGCTCGCAAATTACACACACACAGAAATACAAATATACGACGAATTGTTTCATGATCATACTTATGCACTTACTTTAAGTAACTTTGTTCATTCCGAGACAGTGAAAATTTCACTTCCACCTGAAAATTTTGGCGGGAAATGGCCACTGCACTCAAAGTTCGGGGGAACTGTCAGAGGCACCAGAGCGGGAAATTTAAATTATTCAAATCTTTTGTGTAGATAAGTAATATTTTTTATTTGTAAGTAATATTTTTTATTTGTCCCATCGGACTGCGTTTTTATAACATATTTCATATTCTCATATCTCACTGTAAACCTGATTTGGTCCTGAGAAGGCATATAGCTTCCAAACGCCTTATCATATCCTGATATACTATATTCTAAGATTCTTCCTGAGATTAATGCTAGTCGGGCGGTCTCCCCTACATTATGCTACTAGCAATTTCTGGCTATTTTGTTTTTCTGCACTCTTAAATCGCGGTGGGGTGGGTGTGCATTTTGAGTGCACCGGCACAGCGGCAGTTGCCCATTCGTGCAAATAACTGTGAGGAACGGAAACCTTCACAATTAGCCTCCGGGAAATAAATATTAATTATTCGCCACATGCGGATTCGTCGCGAGCGTCTCCCGCTCACTAATCACAGCACAGGCCAAAATAATCCGCACAATGATTTAATTGGCGGCGAATGTTTTAATTGATCCCGACTGCCACGGCTCGCCTGAGGCTTGCGGCTGAGCTGAGGCTAGCTAGGGCTTCGGCTTCGTCCTCCTCGGCTCCGGCTCCGGGTTCGGCTTGGGCCTTATGCAACTAGTTGCCACTTTTCCAGCAGCGAGGAAAACCAGACCGCGCCGCCAGGGCAGCCTTAGCCGGCCGAGCTGGCCGCGTCTTTAACGGGAAAAAGCGCTCACGAACAGGTACCACCGGCAGATCGTGCAAGTGATTCGAGCCGTGTACATCGAGTGCATTAAATTAGAAATATTACCGCGGCAACGGGACTTTCTGACCAGGCAGCAAGTAAAAGTTAGATGACAGCCCACACCGCAGCGCTTAATAGACGCCGCCCCGCAGCCCCCTTCCGGCTGTTCCCGGTGCACTGAAAGTTGCTCAGACAGAAGCGGAGCGCTTCGTCGAGAAAAGTGAAGAAAGTTATTATCGCGGCAGCCACACGAATTTCAAACATTTTCAGGGATTTACTGGGAGGTGAGAAAGTCCGCTCCGCTCCGCGCCGAGGAATTGATCACTTGGCTGACAATGGGGCTGCGGTAACCGCGACTACGTTGCGGAAAATCGCCAACTGCTTGTTACCTCATAACTAGGAAACTCATTACGGGTGGGGCTCACGGAGGTGCCTATCAATCGCTGAAGAGGTCACCTCTCGGACCCCTAACAATGTTGCCACAATTAACACAGTTCGCAGCAACTTTCTTGGTTACGACGTGGGCACAGGCCGCAGAGATAAATAAAGTAGATTAGGGTGCACTAATGTAACCGATACATCGTTATTCGATAGTTACACAGCTTTAGACCTTAGAAATGTTGTAGAAATATTTTAATGGTGCATATCTATTTAATTTGTTTGTTTATTATATACAAAATAGAACAATTGCACAAACATTTGCAAGTAATCAAAAAATACGGTTGGGTCAGTTTGGGCCAATGTTATTTTTTGTCCAATAAATACGTGGATTAATAATTCCTTAACACTATGTATTATTGTATTCTCGTTTTATTATGAATAAAAACAATTTTGGGTAGACTTTAATATAATAATATTTTACAGCAATAGATAACAAAAGAATACAAATACATTACTATTCAGCTTCAGAGTCACATAATATATAATATATGTCATGGCTTACTCTTTAGAGGTGAATTTTTTGCAAACCGTTTGCTAAGCCCCGCATGCATTTAAAAGCCGAACTGATCAGACTAAACTGAAACTGATCTGCTTGAACGGAATGCGCTTCGTCAGTTCCGTCGACTAAGACGGAGTTTGCTTAAGTGTTTGGCCTGATTGCATCCAAACTCGATCCGGTCAGTCTACCCGGACAGGCGAAACTGATTGAAGCTCCTCAGTCCTTCCGATCGCCGTATTAACACGTGTCTCGAAGTCAAAATGCTTACACTTAGCAATTTTGCAGCCAGGTAGAAATGAAGGCAGAACTGATCATGAATGGAGAGCTTAATATGCTTGGCATTGTAAAAATAATTTATATCCGGAACGATGACTTTACTTCATAGCTTGACACTCAGCAAATTCGTTTGGTATACCGATAGGACTTTTGCAAGTTTTAATATTTTTCAACTAACATTTTTCCTGTTTTGTAAAATGAAATCTAGTATGAAATGACAAACCATATATTTAGACAAATTGGCTCAACCGCTCTTTGAAGGAATTCCAAATTAAACTTATAAATATAGTTCAAATTTTGTGTTTATAATAATTATCACTTATGCTCATAAAAAGTTGTACAAAAGTTAGGGCTCTTCGTGTAATAGAATATACATATGTATGTATGTAGAGGAAGATCTTTGAAAAGGGTCAAAAGTGGGACGTTCGGGAATCTAGTCTTAAGAAATATACTAAGTGTTACTCAAAACAAACCTTTTGAAAACCGTGGTTACGTACATAATGTGTAAAGCTTATGAGATGAAATTATACCCACTTTACGTTAAAACCTTAATTCAAGAATTTATGTGGTTCAGGATTTGAAATTTGGATGGATAAATAATATAAAGTCGGTGTGATACAATTTTAATAAATTTTAAAATCTTAATGTATGTGAGGGCTTTTAAAATTCAGTAGAAGGTTTCGCAAAAAATAATGAATTGCGCGTGTACATTATGTACACAGACAGACACTGAAGCATAATTCCTATTTAAAATTTTAAATTTCATTCTATCCTTATCAGATAAATAAATTTGATTGCGGATTTGAATGTCGCAGTTTAAGTACAAGTAAGTCAAATGTTTTACGCAGGAATGATGATTCGCAGGAATCGTTTTGTGGTCACTTTAAATTGCTCCCATGAAACAGCTACGAGTCAGATCGTGGATCGTGATGAAAAGGTTTCCATTGAAGCAACGCAGTCCAGTGCAAACAAACGTTCTGCGAACGTGTACAAATGTTTTGTGAACAGCCGTCGACGCTGCGCGGATTACTTATTGATTTTCTCACAGTCGGCCAAAAAGGCCAAAAGCGGCCAGATTCACCATGCCCAAGAAATTTGCGCGAGTAGTCATCCGCGCCGAATGGTCCATGAAGCGAGGAGAAGCCGACAGAGTCGCTCGGCCCGATGATCTTAATTAATTAGTTGTCGCACTCGTTTCGCGGTTATAATTCGTAGTGGCATGAGTTTGATCTCCGGAGAACCGTTAATCGATAGGCTGGGTTATTTATCGGGAATAGTGCAGGCAGCCTATTGATGGCCTCGCCGGATAACCCCACGTGCGAAGAAAAAAAGTTATTGCAACTAACGACTACACCGGCCATTCGCAGTCGCTGCCTTGCCTTGTCGTAATCAATCATGGCTCTTCCCGGTAATAATCATTTAGTTTAGAACAGTTTCAAACAGGAAGTCTTCAGTAGACAGAAGCATTAGATCTGGCACCGTAATTTGAATTACATGGTTTACCGAACTCTTCGGGTGTTTTGATTGATGACAATGGGTCTAAAGTTACATCTGTTTTGAGGGAATCGGCGTTTGTTTTGACCCGCAATTTGACTCCGAGGTATGTTTACATCGGGATGTTTTGCGTTTACAACTTTTGCGAGGAGTGCCTACACCTGGAAGGCGCTTTTCAATGTAAGTGCGGACGCTTCGAGCCCAGGTACGCGTTAGCGAATGTGGAAGATGGGAGAGATCAGAGTAACAATAAAACATTCAATGATGTTTTGTTTGCATGAAAAATGAGGAAGACTATTTAATAATTTCAGATGAAGTTGTGCTAAAACAGCATTTACGATTAGATTTAAGATTAATGAGAAATTATGCAATAAATCGATTTTCAAATATCTTTTCTTAATAAGTTTTTGACTAATGTTTGTGGCCGTGCCCCCTATGTACATACCTATATACACATTTTGTGACGAAAGTATTGGAATGGAACTGATCTTTGTTAATT
The DNA here is from genome assembly GCA_959613345.1 of Tolmerus cingulatus. Classification (NCBI taxonomy): domain Eukaryota; kingdom Metazoa; phylum Arthropoda; class Insecta; order Diptera; family Asilidae; genus Tolmerus; species Tolmerus cingulatus. The sequence goes on from OY390708.1 coordinate 7,659,870, forward strand.
GTTGATAGTATCTAATGTACTAAGATTCCTTTAAGAAAACCGCATTTCTCGTTTTAATCTTGAAATAATCCGCAGAACTCCAAAAAGATTAAAAATCAATCTTCACCTTCTTATAGTCATGATAAAGTTACATTTATATGAAAAAAAGATGATTAAAAGAAAGTTTAAATGAATGCCTATGAAGTCGTTTATTGATTTAGATGTGTTGCAGTCGTTTTCCGACCACCTCTTAGGTAAATTAAGGCCTTTTCTGAAGTACTAAACCGTTAGAAGTTACGACTGTAGCTGGAGGAATGGTTTAATAAACTAAGATTCTCAGGGAATTCAGTGACATTAAAGTAAATTTATAGCGTTTAATGTGTTTATTTTCAGTATGAACGTTTTATGAGTAAGCATTCCACGTTTTAAAACTTATTCTATTTATTTAATTTTATGATCATTCTCCCTTTTTGCAAGCAAGTCTTATGAAAAAAAAGCGATAAACGATAAAATTACTGCAAATCTACAAGCAAGCAATAAATTAAGTTGGTGTAAACTAAGAAAGTAAATGATTTATGATTCAAATGCAATCTGTATATAGCCCAGCAGCATTAAAGTTGTTAAGTGTTTTCCCTATCAGATAGATGCTGGGAATGATTTGAATAAAAGCGAAAAATCAGTAAAACTGGTTTCAAAGATCACGCCCATAAATAACAGGAGCACGAGCAATGCAATTGACATAACATAGGTACATAGAACAACTTTTTCCCCCGGTGTAGTGAAGAGTCCTCCTTATCTCCCCAGACTGATTTTGTCATTTAATCGACGCACTCGTCCCGTTTCGCGACAGTGGGAAGCATCGATAACAAATTTGCTATCACCTATTGAAAAGTGGCTTCTTCTTCGTGGCATTGATAAAATTGTTAAGAAAAAAGCTTTCATTAACATTAACTGGTACCGTTTTCCAGGTCTTCCATGTCTTCGATGCGAGCCACCACATCCGTCCGAGCATAGAATCGCAAAATAGAAGAATGTCCATGCTGCGGACGTCAAACAGTACTACCGGTTCTCAGGTGATTTAATATTCTTCCTCGGCATAACGCAATGTGAGAAAGGTAAATATGGCAAGCACTTCATCCTTTAATTGAAGGTGTTGCCAAACGGAGTGTTAAGACTTATTTCTGGTTTGCACACCCTGAGGTTGAGTGGATTAATTTCAACGTGTTTTCAAAGAATAAACACACCTGAGACCCACAATTAAACGGATTTGTTCCCATTTACAATTTGATTTTTATGTACAACGCACCTACTCTCACATAACCGATATTGTCTTAAAGCAAACAATTTTGCGATTCTCGACGAGACTTGAAATATAAAGAAAAATCTCTGGGAATAACCCGAGCTTTTAATAGACCTAACACCAAACCACGAAAACCGACATCAGGTGCGGTTTTGCATCTTAATACTTTGTTCTTGGATCAAATGTTCACGGTAGTGACTTAGAATGATTTCTCGGTACTTCTTCGCATATACGATGAGAAAGCCGCACGTACGAACCCTTCTAAATCAAGCAATACCAACCTCTTGTTATGCTAATCTTAATTTACGCATTCAGTTCTCATCCATTAGTAAATGCCTCCATTATTCTAAGAATGTTCTGGATCAAGACGGATTGACCAGAGCAAAACATTACTATGCATGCGTTTCAGACCTCAACCAATATCTTCATCTTAACATTAATTCTACAGTTTCCTACGGTTCTGCAGTAAATTTCTTTATACAAGCATTCTACCAAGTGTAACAAATTAATTCCATTTGTTACTTAGTTACGGTCGAATGAAATTTATTAGGTACATACATCCCCGATGGTATTTAAAGATATTCACCAATTTATCATCAGTACTTAGTCCACTTTTATATTGCTAAATCTTAAGAACGAATTTTTTGGAAAGCAAAGCAATATTTTTAACGATTTGTTGCATTTTCTATTAAATTTTAATATCGAGGATTGAATCTTATATTTTTATACGTAACATATGTATTTACTTCTATGGTAACTGATTATTTAAACATTTTACAACAATATGCAGATTTGGTTTGCGCGTAATTAAGCAATATTATAATTAAACATCTTCAAAGAAGTTTAAAATATTTCGGACATTTCACGTTGAATTTATTTCAGCATTTTTTATGAGCATTAAATATATTTACTTTAACGCCTAAATTTTACTTTGCAATTGAATTTAACTACTTGTAATCTCCTTCGCGGTATTTAAGGTTAACTAACAGAGTAACTCTTACATACAGAATACAATAGATGTAAGTTTGTTTTTAAAGCACAGGGTAACAAGAAAATTTTTAAATAGTCTATAATATAGGTCAAAGAGCATAGTTAAAAAATGATAATATGTACTAAGAACTCTCTCGGCATGAACACTTAATGATTCACCTAAGGAAAGTCATTTTTTAACTTCAACGGATTATGCGTAATCATAGAAACATACATATGTATGTACAATGAAGATTCCATGTTGAATTAGAAAACCCTTTACAAAGAAGATGCATTGATTTTGAGGTTAACTACTTCTTCAAATGTGTCACATTTTTTGACTTGTACAGCTTAAAGCGTGTTAACGATGTTTTGAACATTCGTAAAAGAAAAACGTTAACATTGTTTAAACGTCTAATTGGCAACCTGCAGCTAACCTGACTCATTTTCTTGTCTACGTTGGCTAACAAAGCGGCGAATCGAAAAGTGAACTAAGTCCATAGAGACGAAAAAGAATGCCGACATAATGAGTGTCATCGGGTTCGCATCTACTTCCATTAAAGTGGAACCAAACCGACAGTCGGGGTCTGGCCGAGTGAAGTGCACGAGCACTCGATGGATTCTGCACGTGGACGTGCTTTGTGCACTGAAAGTAAAACTTAAGACAAAAGGTGGCTTCTATCTTTGGACAAGGAAAGAAATCTCCCCAACTCAAAGAAAACGTGTGGGATCAGTTTACTGAAAGAGAAAGGCTCGCAATTTCTAATTGGTTCTGGAGGATTTTCCTTATTTCATGCTGTATGCCATCGCCTTTTGTGTGGAAAAGGTCTTCAAACGTTGGGAGTCAGCTTGGTATGCAAACAATCGGAATTCAAAATTGAAACAATGAGGCATGTAATTTTAAAAATTGAAATGAACTCACCGCATATGGAGAAACCGTTTTTATTGAAGCTGTTCACCCCGCTTCTTGGGAATAGTGCGAATTCGCGGACTTGCACAAATGCCCTGCCTTCTTTTTTAAATTTATTTTAACTTATCCGCTTATGTAAACAGGTTCATTGGATATTTTATTCAATAAGGGATTAACATTTTCAATTAAACGGGACTGTCACGGTGCGGGCCATTTCTGGTCCTCAATCGGAGCCGCACCTTTTTTTAAACTGCTTTTCAGTGGAGTAATATGCAGTCGATAATCGCGAGAGATAGTTACAAGGCGGAATTTATTCCGAACAAGGGATAAACGCGAACGATAATTGCTATAATTACATTTTTACTTTACGGCCTCTTTCTGATTGGGAGAGGAAACATCAAAAGATCGTTAAACGCGTAAATTTTTATCTCACACCTCTCATGCTCTTTTTGGAGATAATCAGTTTGCCGCTGCAAGAAATTCAATTTTGCGGGAATTTCGCAGTAGTTATCAACGAGATTAATGCGAAGGTGAGATAGCAAAATCCTTTTAACTTAATTGGACTCTAACGAACTTAGGAAATGTCCGCAATTCAAAATGATACACTCGCTGTGCAAATAATGGTAAAGTACGTTGAGTGCACCACCAGTTAACAATTCATTCGTTTCGGTGGGAACATTTTCACTTCAGCACTCATTTGTCATCTGTTTTGAGCAATAATTAGCAGTCTCTGCTATTTTTTTAGAGATTTAAAAATAATGTAAGTTCTCTTTTATGATGACCACGTCAATAAGAATAACTTCAATGCTGTGTGCTAAAATAGAATGGCGTTATAATTCTAAGCTTTTTTACTTAGCGAACTCAAAAAAAGCTTCTATAAATATTTCAATTAATAGCACCATTTTCAAAACATATACATATGTATGTATGTATATTACATAATATTTGATACTACTTCTATTACTACTTTTATTCTTTTCAGCTCAAAAATTTTCAATTTCTAGTAATTTTTCGATCGATGATTTCACGAAAATACTTTAACTGATATCGAATAGTGTGTGCATATAGGAAAGGTATATAGTTAAGGGATTTGTAAATACATAATATATATATATGCGCATCCTAAGGGAAGCAATAAAGTAGATCAAATCGAATATACAATATAATTGGGAATACTGCAAAGATTTATGGAATTGTCTCACGATCGATACGATTTGAATTAAGAAAATTGTCTTCGATGGTTCGCTGCGGGTGCGCATCGCCGTGAATTAATCCGGCATATTGAAGAAGGTCAACGGCGCATTCGCGGAGAGACGGTCGCGCATTACTCGCGAATGTGATATAAGCAGTCCGCGAAGGAAGAGGTTTGCTTTTTTCATTCACATAACTCGCAATATGGGACATGGCCGGTCCGCGGCTGGCGGCCACTCCCTCAGACGGTCATCGGCAAAACTCAAAAGCAGCCCCGGGAGAAGAGGAAAAAACTGTCGGCACATAAATAATTACCCAGATTGTTCACTTTTGTGTATTTTGTCCGGCATTAAGGCTCCGCAAACTGAAACAGGTATGCAGCATACGCGAATTGCATCCTCCGCGACGTCGCGCCGCGCCGTGCACGTGTTTGCACTCCGCGGCCGCGTCGCGCCGCGTCCGTCGCGGGCCCGCTGCAAGAATTCTTTGGCAATCAATTCTTCATGTGCAGTTAAGTGGAATGTCAATGACTTCCCATGCGCCGTCGGTCGGGCGAGCTAATTCCCTTAAACTGCTGAAATATGCATTTTGGGCTCTGGGTGCATCATCTGCGTTCGCTTTACTGTTCTTTCGCGGTTCCAGCGTCCGCACCGCCGCCGCGCATCGTCTAATTAAATTTGCCATTTCCTTTGAGATTCCTGCAATTGCGCATCCCGCACTCGGGCACTGCTGCCTGCTCTGTGGGCTGGGAGGCGATTCCCACATTTAATAGTTTTCCTAATTGCATTTTTCTACTCACACGACGAGTTTTTGCAGGTCTATCCCGACGCAGAGTGCGTTAAAATGGTAAACACGCCAATAAATGTTAATTTGATCATATCAAGCTGTAAGTCCGATACTTTTAAGCCACTCATAAAATGGGATACGCTACAGCCTCTAAGGTTTTTATTACGTACCTCCAGAATCCTGTCGTTTAAATCTTGGTTTTTCATTGTTTCGATAAATAGGACATTTCATTATTATTCGAAAACAACATATGTATATATTTCCAACTACAAGGTCTCAAGAAAAAATGCAATTTTCATAGTTTCTAAAACAAAGCTTAAATTAAAAAAGCCATTTATAATAGAAAGTTAAGTAAGATGAGAAAAAACAGAAATGTTTCTTTTACTTGTTCAACCATAGTTTTACTTATGAGTACATAAAAAAGACATGTTTTAAGTTGTAAAAAATGATGTCTCTTTCCGCGATTCACATAAATTTCGCCATTGCAGAATTTCCATTTTAACAGAACGAAACATCTTTATTTATGATCTTTGTTATTACCCCAGCTCCATATAAACAGGCTAATTAAGCTAAAACTACAGGGAAATAAAGCATATATTCCAACTTAAGCATGTAAGGTACTTAGACACCACCCAGGTCAAAATAATTAACAAGATAAAAATCGGCATGAACAATTTGAATTGAATGACTTGGTGTAGAAGATGTTTGCGGCAACAGGGATAGCCTTGTCTATAACATTAATTAAGATATAAAAGTCTTAGCCTCAGACAAGTCTTAGGTGTATTTTCAATTGGAAAAACAAATTGTTGGATTGAATGTGAGAAAATTTAATGAGAATTAGGTAGGTACTTAAGTTTTATGAAATTATGATGCAACTTTCCTTAGAAAAGCGATGTAAACGTGCACATATATCTGTATCATAAAATAATAAAAATTGTACAATTCACACATATAGAGATTTAACATTTTTACGACTTCGAAAGAAAAAAGAGTACATGTATCATAAGCAGAGATGAAGGTTTTAACATTTCTTTCAAAATTTCTTCAGGAAAGTAAACTAAAATATATAGAAAGTTTTATATATATATAACTTAAATATTCAGATTAAAATAAATAAATTAACTGCTTTGAATTCGCCTCTCAATTATAACCGATAAGAGGATATTAGGTTTTTAAGGTATATATCCCTGAAATATTTGGGAAGAAATCAGTCCGCGAGCTCAAATAAATTTAGTGCGATCAGCCACACAGCCAACCACAACTAATAATTTTACAGTATCTATTATTCACTTAAATCTATTAAGAGAACTATTTAAGGTGATATAACAAATGACTGCTTTGGACTATTAAATCAAGAAAAGGAGGCGTACCGCCATTCATCTAAACAAGAGAGCCCACAAATCTATCTGCCGTGATCTTTTCATTGAAGTCAGAATAGCACCCGGCCATTCATTTTGTATTCAGCGAGGAGATGAATATTAATAGCCAGATCTTGTGCCTATTCGGTGCATTCGAAATTTCACTTTCAAACACTTTACCGCCGAAATGATGTCATAAAATAAAAATGATATTCCTGCACCGTCCATCCGTGGGCCAGTCGAGTCGGCGGATTTTCTCTCCTCGAGGTCGATTGCATATGACATCATAATTATATGAAGTTCATTTACACATAGGTAGTTTAGCACGCACACACATCCCGAAAGAAGTTTTTAAGTGAACTCACCTTTTGCATTACTAAATCCAATCAATATTCCAAAAAGGCAGGACAACGTAAAGAGAATCTTTCGCATTTTGTTGGTAAACTTAACAACACAATTAACCAATCTAATGAAAAACACCAAGGACACAAAAGATCAGGAGAAGAAGAAGCCGAAGGCCAACTAGAAGTAGCACTTAGCACAGGAGAAGAGACAAAACTGGCGCGATTTATGCATCCAAAGTTAAACCATATCTATTACAATTAGGCGCATATGTTGAACACTGTTTTTGCGAGCAAATTAAGGGAAAATAAATACAAACGACTAATGTTCTGCGGAACGTTAAAAAACCACAATTTTTGCAGAGCCACTTCGACAAAAACCACTCCAAGACTCTTCAGGTACAACAATCTACTCAGACTCAGCCAATTCACGCGACGGTGATATTCTCCAGACCTGAGACCAGCCGTGAGTGTCTGGCGAATGTGCAACAAGTAACCAGCAACCGCCTTCGGTAACTGGTATTGCTAAGCTCACCTGAAGAGTTAATCAACGTGGAGACCTGTGTGCGAAGTTCAGGTGAGCTTTTTGTCGATAATAAAAATTATAAAGAAACCCACATGGGGTTGCCAGGTTAAATCAAACGCATTCAAAGAATTAGTTGAAGAGTGAACCCCTTATTTTACGAAGACTTAGTATCTTTCACGAAATTTGTGAAACAGGCAGTAATCACAGTGGATATATTCAATTGTAAACTTCCGATTTATCGTGTTTACGACTGACCATTATTAGGAATGCAATACCATTTGTAGTATCCAATTAATGATCCCTTTCTAAATTTATCTATGCTAAAAATAAAATTTTATCATTACTAAATACATCAAGTGATATACTCATATGTTGTATCATTGCAGCAAGTCATACTATCTGTATTTCTTAAACTAAATTTATAAATGCTATTCAAGTTAAATGCCATATTAATTAATATATTTATTAATTTAAAATAGTTTTGGTTTTATACAGAAGCTTACGTTATGTTTTCAAGGATAATTGTACCTATCCAAAGATATTATCTCCATAAAAATACGTGTAGGTTGTAGAGAAGAAACATATGCGTGTTAAATTTCGTTTTTATTATCAGCTTTAATTGGTCTACTCTCTTAGATTTAAGTGTTGAATTGCGCAGCGAAGAGGCCTAGGTAGTAAAATGGGCGTGAGGGATATCATCATTGTATACCGACCTTTGCCAATTTGAAAGCTAATTGAAAATAATTGCTAAAATGTTCGTCATTGCATTTTTATGTCAGATCTCATAACAGGCAGCTCTTAATACAGAATACTTGCCTTGTCTATCATCACATGAGGGAATAATAGAGATAGAATCAATTCACCTGAAGTTTTATGGTTTAAGATGGTCTTCACTCGCATCAAAGTCAGTAACTTTATAAAATTTTTGCACTGCAATGGTAGAACAGGTAATACATTTTAAAAATGACTATTATTTAACAAGCGGTAAGTTCACTTTCCGTAGTCACATGTTACGAAATATCTTTACAAATTATTTATACAGGGGAAACCGAGGCAAGGTGAGATACTTAAACTAAAATTCGTCACGCACAGAAATATAAACTCTATTCGAAAACCTTTTACATAGAAAGTCCATAGTACATATTCAATCTAATTTCTGGCTATTGAATTTCAGGTTGGAAAGTGAAATCGTTCTCTCTTAAAAGGATTGTAAAGTTATACCAAATATTTAGACTTCGTATTTGCACAGGATTATATTTATTATGTGGAAATTATTGTTTATTAAGTGCCACGACGTTAATTTGTAACTATAAAATATGTGCAAGATAATATTATCATTTTGTAAGTAATTTCATAGTCAGACGGTTTTAGACGTTTGAGATATACACACAGATATGTACATACAATGGATGAATTTTAAAAAATTTTTGTGACAAAAGTAACATCGATCCTACAAAGTCCCATCAAAAAATCTAAATGTAAATTTATTGCCTTCTTTCAAACAAACTCAAGAACATTAAAATCAATATACCGTATTTATATTATAACGAATTATACAAATGTTGTCTCTTCAGTTTCATGTCGTACAAAAGTATCAGTTTTCAAATTATAACCACTGCAGCCATTTTTATCTTGCATTCTAAGTACTTAAGTAACGTATTTTCAGTGAGTCTGGAAACGGTTCGCAAAGGAAGGCGATGTCGTTTGACGAACTTGAGTGATGTGAAAGAATAACCTGGGGGCACGGAGATAAGTGTCCCTGCGCAGGAGTGTGCGTGCGGGAACGCACAGACTGCGCGGCTGCGGAAGTGTCTTAATCGCGGCGTCTTTACCCGCCGCTACCGGAGGGGGAGGAGGAAGAGGCTCGGATCGGATTATTTCATTCGACACGACATCTTCCTCTCCCTCATTGTTTGGAGCCGATAATAATAATTGCAGCCGGCGATAAGATCTCTGACATGATGTAAAATCCTGGGGAAAAGAGGTAGTTACGCAGCGACAAGAGTCGCGCATTGTTTTTCACTAAATTATGTTATCGCGCTGTCATATTGTGTGCCGGCGATTCAGCGACCGCGGAATGCAGATTGTCTCGCGATTTCCTTATTCCGCTCGCGCTGGTACTGTTAAGAGTCATTCAATTGCAGGCACTACAAAAGTTAATCGATGACTCATTCAGAATTGTTCCTGGCCATAAAATTCGCCTACTTACATCCAAGAGACACCTTGTTGGACATCGCGCAGAGTGTCGTTGGCTGGGGCCCGGGTGCGCCCTCGGCGGCCCGGGCGGCCCCGTGCGGCCCCAGCGCGGTTGCTGGCCGCTCGTGGATGCGGAATAAATTTCCAGTGTCAGACAGATTCGATTATCGAAAACGTCTGCCCGGTCAATGACTTGCGCCATCCCAAAAGGCGACTGACTTTGTTCTAAAATTATTTGCGTATTTACTTAGCATTCCAGCGCGCAACCTACGACTGGGCATGGCAAATCAGTTAAGAAAAACGCGTGTTTCAATTAGACGGCGAACTAAAAAGACGTTACGCAATTTGGAAGGACAATCGCTTTTGAGGCAATTAATTACTTAGGCGCTCAGCTCCAGCGGTTGAAATGGTGCGGATGTGGCTGATTTGTCCTCCTTTTTAAACACAAAAGAATTAACAATTGTACACTTTCAATGTCCTCTTTCTTCTTGCAATACTTCTGAAAGTTATTAAACTTTGATTTTAATAGGTACATAATCTATGTATCTACTTATATGGTATTATGTTTTATTTAAAAATCATCAAACCTCAAAAATTTAATTAAAGCGACTACGATAGGTGTTTATCAAACTGATATCACTATAGTAGTAGGTATATCGTTTTTAGTTTTTTAATCCATGCTATAAAGAACTAAGAAAAACTGGAGCTTTGTGCATGTTTCTGCAAAAAAGGTGTTAGAGTACAAGAGAAATAACTGAAAAATCTTATCTTGGTGAAAATTATTATTTTTGAGGAGCACTATTTATTTTTTACCTCTGTAAACAAGACACCCAGTACATAAAAATGATCTCTTAAAAAAAATTTTAAGATTCTTGAAAGAAGAAGATTCAAAAGGTGAAATTGTAAACAAAGAGGTTTGCACTATCGGAGTGTCGGTCCATGTGTGCTAAATGAACACTTCGAATTGTTTAAACTTTAGTGACACTATGATTACACACGCAGAGAATCAACGGAGCTCAAAGAACCCCGAGAGTAAAGTTTTAAGGCCCACTTCCGTGCAACGGGCAAAGCGCGATCGTTTGGAGAATCCGCAGCAGCATCTCATCTGCGCTCGCGCTGGCAGGTAAAGGTTAAGAACAATTTCGTGTTTACAGCCCGAAACGGGATAACCCAAGACATTGTCTCACATGGACGTGCACCTCTGGAGCGGCAAGGTGAGCCGAGCCTCGTCCTATAAATGGACAGAGCCGTCGCGATCTCTTTGTGCTGCTCAGCGCGCTGTAATTGTCCCGTGGGCTAGCCGCGAGGAGGCCGCGGCTGAGCCCACCTCGGAAATTATTTATTTTTGCGCGCGCAGTTTAATTTTCTGCCATCTGTAACTGCCATTATCTCGCGCGCAAATGTGACGCATCCAGGTCCCCCGGGAGGCTGCTGCCGCTCCACACAAGGATTGGAACACGGGAGCGAGTTTCGAGTAGACTTGCCATAGCTTAAGTTCAAAAGGTCAGTTCTGTAACCAAAAATCAGTCCAAAGTATTGTATAATACCATATTATATTTACAACATTGCAAACAAATAAATGCCTTTTGCCGCACTGACCGAATTTAGAGGGCAGAAAAATCTAGCTTGTTAATTAACATGCCCGTCGCGTACCTGCATTATGAAAAGGATAGGAGAGAAATATATTTAATTCTTGTAAATGTTTCTGTGTACTCCTATTTTAATTCTATAAGTTAATAATTCCTATTTAAAATCCTAACGAAGAAATAAACAGGTGTTTTGTTTTATATTCTTTCACAAAGTAACCAATTTTAAAGATATGTACATTCGTAGGTACGTGTAAATTAGTAAAATTGATAATATAAACTCTTTTTGCATCATGCGAATATTATAGAAATTATAGGAAAATTAATATGTTCAGGAATCAATTAGAAGATCTAAAAAGGAGTGAATAATATACCAGATGTTAATTTCCAAGGAGAAAATCCATACGTCTGGTAAGCCTAGTTTAAATCCGCAAATCCACTTGGGACAAGTGTCTTCGGCGAATTCTCCCGATCGCGTTTATCGAAGTTTAAGTATCTTCACGATCAGTTGTAACATATGGGATGACATGGGACAAGATAAAATCGCGATGTCTGTATGTCTGTCGCAGGCTCCCAGAGGAATGTCCGGGACAAGAACGCATATAAACGGGACGATGACAGTGGAGATAAATTGGCCAGGGGGTCCGCCGGAGCCGAGTGTGTTTTGAGGACCCGGCCAGCTACCACTCATCTTTAATGAAGCAATCATGAAGCATCCTACGGGGTGATATATTAGCAACAAAAGAATCCACCTCACGGTCGGATGCTGGGCCAGTGGAGCTGGTGCGGTGTCCGCTGGTGCGCACGCTCGTGTCGTACACGATCGACACCGCTAATAAAACGGCGGTACCTCGTGTCTGCGCAAAGTCGGGCTCCTCTCTACGGGCACCTGACGCAGAAAGCGCCCCAGCTGCAATCTGCGGGTCTTACCGGGTCGGTTTGGCACCGGGCGGAGGCCGCGTCGCCGCCGTCGCCGCGCAACTGGCGCAAACGGTGCTGAATTCCAAGATTTTAAAGATTTCGTATTCCAGTCAAGTCGATGATGTATTCCTCGGAAGACTGGTTGCGCACTCCGTAGCCGCACTTGCGAGGAGGGCTCTTCTCAAAGCGCAGCGATTTATGGTCTCGAGGAATCATTTAATTGGGAATCGACATATAAAGCATGCGGGACAGATCGCGCAGAAAATCAATATGCGGCCAAAATGTTTTGTCAACTCATCCAGCCTCTATTCCTGTGATTGACACACAATAGCTCTGTTTTGTAGACATCTCTGAGCGAGATCTCCTCCTGCTATCTTAGGGAGGCATCAAAGGAGGAAGTGATTCATATCTTTCGATTTCTGCAACGAATTCCTTCCTTATAGGACACTGAGGCTGGGCTCCGGGCAACGTGTGGACCACAATTTCCATTAATGCCGCGATGTATAATTCATTATTTTCTCACCGGGGATACATGTCCAGGGAGAACGATTTACAGCCAACCTGTGTGGAAATTGGTTTATGTAGTTCCCGGGGGACGGGAGATGACGCAAAGTGATGCGTGTCAGCACATACATACAAATAGGCTGGAATTCAACTTTAGATGGTTATCTAGATTGCGAACGAGGACTGATCTTTTTTCTCTAATCTGCGTCTCTTGGACAGTTTCTTCTACAAACGTGCTCATTATTTTTTTCGACAACTTCTGAGATTACCTAGTTAGGCACTTGCAGTCCAGACAGACGATCCACATCAGATATCACTTGTGAGAAATGATATAGGTGAAATAAACAGTTAGCTATTCCATATTAAATTAATTTTACTTTGACGGCCTTGAACGTTTTCCACACATTTTATAATTTAAATTAAAATTGTTAGTAGCGTGGATACTCCATAATTATAGTTTATTTATTAAATTACATTAACATTAGGCTCTCCGAAGTTTTGAGCTGAATTTCCATTTTGTTTCCAATATTATTATTTTATTGAAGACCAATTGTAAAAATCTACATATGTCGATATTAATTCTTCCTGTACCTACTCAATTTATAAAATTTTCATAAATTAAAAGGCTGATGTTTTAAATCTTGGAGATGTTCAAATTCGGTGCCGAATTTGAAATAATTAATTAATCAGCAAACTAAAAAACCCTCAATAGCATTTATGATTTTCCCACAAACACTCATATTAAAATATATAAGAAAATATGAACGTGTACGTAAGGTTCTGCACCCCTGCTTAAAGAAGCAAGAATTTGTTAATATCAATTGCCTAGCTTACAGCCCTATCAAAGTTAAAAACCTTAAGATCGCGGTTTTCAAATTGCATATTTTTCAGCATTTAATTGCATTCGAGGCAAAAACCGATCGACCGTGCTGCGATAAAAGTCTATAACCAAAAAATTCTAACACATCTATATATGTGTTAATTGTATTAGTGGACATAGCTGACACAAAGTTTATTCTCGTCTTTAAAAAGGCATGACATTTTTTAATGATAAGTATTTAGGCAACAAAATTAGTAAAAATTTTGTTCTGAAAGCAGTTTTGCGAAAAAACTATTGCTTAATTGAAAATTGCACGAAAGAAACTTTATTGTCTTCTTCTCCTTTTACGAGTAATAAATTTTCCTTATCTTTATGAGCGTTCGAACTTAAATACATACTCTAAAATCGAAATATAAATCATTTTAGTTACATAATAATATTTAAGTATGGATGCAATAAATTTATTGCTTACGACTATTTCATTAAATGAACTTGAATCAAAACTAATCGACTGCCATCGAATATTCCAAAGTCGCTTAATATTCTAAGAACTATGTTACTGTTATAAGTTAAAATATTCTCAATCTTTCACAGTTTTGTTCTAAGTTACTACTAAAGGATCACATTATTATATTAAACTTGGTTATTACTAATTTTACTGAAAACAAATTCAAATTCAAAACTTATGATCCACGATATGATGGTCGAAGAATGGTTCAAGAATAACGGCTGAAAAAATAAATAAAACTACGGGCGCAATTTGCGTGCTTAAAATTAGTTTAAGATAAAACTAATGCACACAGTAACGTTATTATCAGACTTTTTCTGTTTCTACCCATTTTTATTTGGTCAGAAAATGCAATAAATTTGCCGAAATTATACATGAAGTTAAAAAGTGATAGGTTAAATTGAAGCAACAACAAAACGGTGAAGTGCTAAGTTCGCGTATAAAAAACTTCATAGAAAAAACTATGTTTTTTAATGTAACGTAAATAAATAGACTGTAACAGACAAACACTGCCAATATAAAAGAATTTAATAATCATATTGTGTTTTATAAAGTAGATGTAAACTTCGTAACAGAAACAGCCGAAAAATTCTTCATTATATACATATAACTGAAATTAAGCAGTAAGCTCACGCTGAACGCTCTATATTAAAATCGCAGTAGCCCTGTTTTTTAGGAGGACATGGTTCTTGCCAAGTTTAAATTATTTGATGTAAATGCGTGTAATAAATATCTAAATTTTTTATTACATTTCATTTATTAGAGAATATGCATATATATAAAACTTCAAAAATCGAGAGCCAACAAAAAGTACGTTATGTACATACTACCTCTACAGATAATGAAATATGTTAATAAAACGATTATTGACAAACGTTTGTTGAATTGAGTAAATCGACAAATTAATTACCATATTAAAACACATACACATACTAAATTATTTTAGTGAGCCCCATTGAATGACCTGTTTAAAAAAGTTTCAAGATTCTTTGAATTTAACGCTCCAAATTCCGCGATATTTGCTTTCAAATTCGTTACCAAGGCGCCCTCTTGCCTCTAATTATTTTTGATGAAAATTTATAATGAACACTAGCAAAAATGGTTTATTTACAAACTCTTAAAAACAGCTCTTTTTAGAAAGCAAGAAACAACGAGTTCTTGAGCAGGTTTTGTTAGTGACTATTAAATCATAATTAGGGGAGCATTCATTTTTACATAATTATAATTAGGTATCTTATTTTGGTTGTGTTACAATTAGATCAGTCATGTTTTGTAACAGCATAATATGATGTTAATAATAGCTTATACATAATATATAAATAAATTTTATAATAAGGAATTTAATCGTAAATGTGCTTGAATTTATATCGAGAAAATGATTTATTGAGCACACTTGATAAAACAAATGAATTCCAGCAAGTGTAAAATATGAGAATTTCTGGTCTTTATAAATTCATGTTGGTAGACATTTGTGAGACGTGATACCCGTAAATATTTTCTTTTTTTTCAATTTCTCGCTCTTTATTTATTTTTTAAAATATTTTCAGCTGCACTGACTGACTCATACCAAGTATTTCTTATTTATATTTTTTAAGCGGCCTGTTAAAAATAGCTCTTGAATTATTATCGCTATATTTAATAGGAATTTTCCGTAATTGTGACAGTTTTCCTCATTACGCAACGAAAATTTAGTAATACAAAATGTGCATATACAAAATAGGAACACTCTTGCTTTTACTACTTATTAACTGATTTTGAGTAATTAGCCTTGTTTGCATTGCAAAATTGTTTTAGATTTAATGCTATTATTGACGAAATTTTATTTATACATAATATCATGCAGGAAACCATCCAGATTCCGATTCCAATTAAAATATTTTTATTCGTCTTCATCCACCGAAGGGAGAAACCTGCAAAAAAAAGACGCGTCGGTGGGACTTTTAGGTTGAAAATGACGCGAAATTGTTTTAAAAAATAACGGCCATGTCCCAACTCTCATTCTACCTGCAATAAAAGACTTTTCTGATTTAATTTGAAAAACTCGCAAAAAATCTCATTTTTGGGCATCCGGCTTGCAATTTCAATTTCTACGATATTTGCAGATTTTTTTACGAGATCGAAGTGCGGCCGCACACCCGCCGGTCGCTCCCTTGGCCCGATTTGTGGATGGTAGCGGTTGCGGGAAGCTTACCGTAGGCAGGGGAAGGTGGAACCGGCGCCCACTTCGAAGCGCCGCGAGCCTGAGGAGGGAGGCGATTCGGGGGCGCGCTCAGTTGGCGGCCGGCTCCAAAGTTCATTCGAGGAGCGAGGACGCGTGGCACGGTTAGCGGGGCCGGGAACCTCGTTGTAGATGGGGCCGTTGGGCCCAGATTCACCGGTGGAGCAGCGGCGCCGGGAACCCGGGGTATAACAGCCCACGCGATCGGTGTCCCCGGTTGTGTCCGCGCTGAGATTGAATTCATCCTTTCAGCTTGAACCGAACTGGTGCCGACGCATCCACAGAACCGTAAATCGGCTCAAAAAAAGTCACGCGTCGCGTTCGATCTGTCACAAAGTCTGCGTGTCTGCAAAAACTTTTCGAAAAAGACAATTTCCAGTAATTCGCGGCCGCACAAATTGTGCACAGGTCACAGGTGGTTTCGCGGGCACTTCGCACGGCAAGTGGTCGGACGCACAGAGGGGAAAATGTCGTCGTCGAAGCAGACGCACTCGAACTCATTTTCTCGGCTGCAGTCGAATTACGAGGAGCTAAATGTCATCGGAACCGGTAATTTGATTTCCATTGTTGTTCCGTGCCCCGCCGCCCGCGTCCCGGGACCCGGCTGCGCTGGTGTGAGAGTGTCAAATTTCCAAGTGTTTATGGGAGCCGCGCGAAGGGGCCCCAGGCGAGAGTCTCGGCGCTCCTCCAGCTCCAGGAGGAAGGCCTTCCCCGCAAAAATTGCCTGCTGCTCCCCGGGGGTAGTCAAGACACAGGAGCGCGGTGCGTGCGTGCTGGAAGAAGGGAGGCGTCTGGTTCTTGAATTTGATTATGCTCCGGCGCAGCCCGCGGAGGAGCCCCCGCAGACTCCGGAGCACGTTGACTCCTCGGCCGGCTGGCTGCCCTCGCCGCTGCGGTTGAGTTGCCGCCGAAAAAAAGTGTAAACAAACAGCCGAGCGCGGAATATAGTTATTACGGCGATGGGGCTCTGTTTGCCCAGCAATTAGCAATGCTTGATTTGGCCGTGAATTGTTCTTTTTTGTTTCAGGCGCTTACGGGACCGTCTACCGCGCCAGAGACCTCAATAACCCGGGCAACATCGTGGCGCTGAAGAAAGTGCGAGTGGCCCTCACCGAGGACGGGGTCCCGATGTCCACCCTGCGGGAGATCGCCCTGCTCAAGCAGCTCGAGGCCTCGCAGCACCCCAACATCGTCAAGTAAGTGGAAGGGCCCCGCGAGCCCCAGGCGGCTCCGGAGCTCGCTTTGGGGCCGCTGTTACAGTGACAGCTGCCCCTCGGGAGTGCAAACAAAAAAGCGAAGAGGACTGTGGTGCAGCGCGCCTGTGTGCGCGGCTCCGTCGGGGCGGGCGATTCGAATTTCGTCACATTAGCAACCGCAGCTGTTTTCCACCTACGCGCACCGCTGGCCCGCGGCGACAAAAGTCCCGCGGTCGCCAAACAACTGGACGACTTAACAGCACTCGCCGCGGCCGTCTTTTGCCGCAATTTTTTGATTATTTTCTTCCCTCCGCACAGACTGTCGAGTGCACGGCGAGAGGGGAACGCAGCGCCCTCGCTCAGTTTGTATTTTTAGTGCGACTGCGCTTGGTGAACGCCGCGAAGGGTTCGCGCTGGCGGACCGATTCGTCGTTTTGTGTTATAATGGTTTGCGCTTTTGCTAAGCACGGACAATTATTTGATGCCTAAAACAGCAGCTGCCTCCCAACTGTAGAAATTCTAAAAACAAAAAATATTAAAAGACGCAAAGTTAAAAATATGTTTCCTTTAGATTTATTTTGATTATATTATTTATTACAGATATTGTTTAATTACTAATTAAACATTATTGAAAAAGGAAAAAAAAATTGTTACCCTAGGACCCCTTTTTAAAAAACTCTGCGATTGTGGTATAGGTGTCTTTTACACGAACGAATGATTGAATAGAGCAACAATCTTGAGTAGGTATGAGGGGAACTTCTCACCAGCCCAATCTAGTATTACTAATACACTAGAAAACTTCCCTACTACTACATAAAAAAAGTGTTCAGTGCAGTAGTAAAAATTGGAAGTGCTTCATTTACAGACACAATTGATCCACTCCATTGAAATTTATATCACGTATGAAATTGTAAATAATTAAAATAATTATTAATTAAAATACGATAATTTCATAACAGCAAAGAGCTCTTCAAACAACCCCAAAATAATGGCTTCTTTAAAGAAATTATAATTAGAGTCGTCTGTGCTAAATGTGATTTTTTGTTAATTAGTTTAAAATTAGAACAATACAAAAAATTTAACTTAAATTACATTTTAGATTGCTAGAAGTATGTCATGGGCGAGTAGAGCGCGAAGGACAGTTGCTGATATTTTTAGTTTTTGAGCACTTAGAGCAAGATCTTTCGGATTTAATTGAACATTTGCCAAAATCAGGAATGCCTCCAACAACAATTCAGGTAAACACACTTAGCACATCAAAGGAATTGAAGACAAATATTAAATTCTCGTCATTTGCAGCGCCTCTCCAGAGAACTTCTAACCGGAGTTGATTTTCTGCACTCACACAGAATCATTCACCGGGATCTCAAGCCACAGAATCTCCTAATTTCATCACAAGGTCACTTGAAAATTGCCGATTTTGGACTAGCGAAAACGTACGATTTCGAAATGAAGCTGACCTCCGTAGTCGTCACCCTGTGGTACCGGGCGCCGGAGGTTCTTCTGGGGCAGCCCTACAACAGCTCCGTGGATATTTGGAGCGCTGCCTGCATAGTCGCCGAAATGTTCCAGCGCAGGGCGCTCTTCCCAGGCACCTCAGAGGGAAACCAACTTGATAGGATATTTGAGTAAATTAACGAGGGGCAAGGAGGTTTTCATTATTAACTCGTTTTGTTGTTTTATTAGGCTTACAGGAAGACCAAGCATATCGCAATGGCCCACAGGAATATCCCTGGCGAGGGAGAACTTCCCCAACCGAACGGCCAAGCAGCCTAAAGATCTTTGTCCTATTCTCTGTGAATTATCAAATGGCTTGCTAGAGGTAAGGGAAAACTTCAGATTCAAAGGATCTTCTTTAAGCTGTTGTACTTTTTCAGAAAATGCTGTCGTTCGACCCTCGCGAGCGACCGTCGGCTCTTGTTTGTCTTCAACACGAATACTTTCAGCAAGAGCCCTTGTAAACTGTTGATAGACTTAAATGAAATTTCTCCTCGCGATTAGCATAAGGATTAACACTTAAAACTCGTCACCGCCAGTAAACCAGACTCAATGCATTTAGAATTACCTTACTTAAATCTTGTGATAGGAACCAGCAAACAATAGAAGCCCAGTCCGATTTAGGTTTAAGATTAAAAGTCATGACGTACCTAAGACCAAACTAAAACAGCCCAAACTTACCGACAGTGTTCTAGTTGCTCTCCTCCCCAGTAAATCCCGTAGTAGTTCCAAGTGTTATCCTTATATACGTAATAGTACTATGTGTGTTCTCAGTTATTAAAACTATTATATAGTAATTATTAGACCCTAGGCTTAAGTACGGATCGATCGTTTTGTAAAATAAAATGCCTACCGACGCATGATACACTTCTTGGAGCAAGCCACTTTTTGGAATGTGTCTTTAGTACTGTACGGACGTGGACGTCTCGTAATCGTCATTTTTGTATTTGATTGTACTTTCTCTTTATTTGTTGGAATAAACGAAAATACATTATTTTTGTAAATACGGGGAATTGTCATATATCATCACCTTGCAACGCAAGACCCCTCCATCCTTTTGCAATTACGATTTTCTTTTCGGAATACCTCGTCAAGTGTAAGTCTAAAACTAAGTCTAATCTTAAAAAATCCGTGATGCCCAAAGGGATTTCCAACGTCCTGAAAATATGTTTTTATTAATTACTTTCACTTTTATTAAATTAATTGGAGTTTAAAATAAGATAACTTTAAAACGGTGCAGTCGCCGTTCAGTTTGATTAGAAATCAATAAACAAAAGCATAAAAATAAAATTTCGTTTTTAGTTACCATCTTCTTTGGAAGCGCTAAACATAAAATAACGATTTTCAGAGTTTAAAAATGTAGGTGTCGAATAAATTTCATCCCAATCTTGGTGTTTTGAAAAATAATGAAAATCAAAAATTGACTGCTTACGGCCAACAGAGTAGTCAAAATCACTGAAGAAGTGACCTAGTAGTGGCCACTTAAAATCCTAAGTTGAAATGATTTTTAATAATATAAATCCCATAAACTCAAAATTGTTATACCGACTGTAATAAAAATTGATACTATAACTTAGCTTCCAAATAGACCACTTCGAATAGTTATTTCAAAATCCATTTTAGCTCACCAGAAAGTAGTTTTTTAATTTCGTTATTCCCTTTTTCTTTTTTCTGAAAATATTAAAAGTAAGCAAACAATTCCGAAAAATCTTGAGTATCAAGAGCATTAGAAAAATAAAGAATTCTTGTTAGTAATAAATATTTTTATAGAGTCCGGATTTTCATACAAATCTTGTGCCTAATCTCTGAAAATTGGAAGTAGGAAGTCATTGCAGCATTTAACTGCTTTTGTCAGAAAATTACTCTTCATTTTGGTTTGATGCTTATTTCTAAATCAGCAAAAAACTTTTTTTTTTGTATCTTGAATTTTACGCTCCGCGAAAGTCTTTACAAATGCACGGCTGTTTAGCGAAGACTGCCATTAGTTCACAATTCCACCTACTGGTGCAGGGTTGACCAACAAGAGGTCACAAATGCGCCACTGTGAACGGAAGTATGGTTTGACATTTCATTGCTCCCAGTGGCAGTCGTCTGCCAGCGCGAAAGTGGTGTCCTCCGGAAGAAAGATCGAACCGACGATTTGTCGCCAGCAGGAGGCCCGACCGCCAGGAAACAGCCCGATAAATCATGATCAAAGCAATACTGGTATTCAACAACCATGGCAAGCCGCGACTGTCGAAGTTCTACCAATATTTCGTAAGAGCCAGCGACTGGGGCTTATCGATTTTGATTTAATTCCTCCCGATTCCAGAACGAGGACATGCAGCAGCAGATAATCAAGGAGACCTTCCAGCTGGTGTCGAAGCGGGACGACAACGTGTGCAATTTCCTCGAGGGCGGCAGGTGAGCTGGCTGCTTCCGCGGGGCCGCACTCTAACCAAGTTGTTTTTCCGCAGCCTCATCGGGGGCTCCGACTACAAGCTGATCTACCGCCACTACGCCACCCTCTACTTCGTCTTCTGCGTGGACTCCTCCGAGAGCGAGCTGGGCATCCTCGACCTGATCCAGGTGTTCGTCGAGACCCTGGACAAGTGCTTCGAGAACGTCTGCGAGCTGGACCTCATCTTCCACGCGGACTCGGTGCACCACATCCTCTCGGAACTGGTAATGGGGGGCATGGTGCTCCAGACGAACATGTCGGACATCCTCGCCCGGATCGAGGACCAGAACAAGCTGGTCAAGCAGGAGGTGAGGTTCTTTTGATTTGGTCGCCTGCCGACTCAACTAAACGATTGCTTCCAGGCGGGACTCTCGGCGGCCCCCGCTCGAGCTGTGAGCGCTGTAAAGAGTATGAACATTCCTCAGCAGATTAAGGACATAAAACTCCCCGATTTGCCTCAAGCAATTAAAGACTTGAAATTCTGACCGGGCCATTCGGGACTGGATAATTTAGTGCTAAGTCGTATTTCTTCCCAGAGTGCATATATTCCGTTCGAGGAGTCCTTCAACTACGATTACTATCAATCCCAGGTCCAAGCGGACAGCGCAAAGGCGACTAAGGGCCGAAAGGCAGGCCCCAAAAACGAGTCGCAACTCTTAGACACTCATGAAGGACCCGGTGAGGACGTCGATCGCTGGAGATCCTCCCTGCAGAACTTGGGGAACATCTCCAGCTCTGGATTTACTCAGCGGGAAGAGCATCAGTCAATTTCCGGCATCAACACCAGCCTGCCGGAACATCTTTATAATCAAATTTACACGAAAATAGAGTAACTAAAACGCCTCTCTCCACTTACGTATATATCGCATTTAGTTTAGCACCCAAAAGTTATATTTTTAGATCTTGTTATCGTTTTAGGTATGAGAAATATATTGCAGTCTTCGTAACTCCCCAGTGTTTGCTACTTTCCAATTCCGTAATTAAGCAGATTCTGATTGAATTACTTCGAGTAAAAAGTCCTTTAGGTTTTTTAAAACCAGAGACTTTATTTGACTCTTCATCTATTACAGTAATTTTTGTTATGCACAACATTCGAAACCAGCAGGGAAGGTTGTCACGCTTGTTAAAAAGTGGTGGAAACTTTGGGTTTCCAAATAAGTATTTTTTGTCACTGTTTTTTACATTCAGTAGGAAATATTTTTATAAATATGTGTGTAAAAGAGTTACCGTTTCTACACTTTTCAAATTTAGCCGGTTTTAAAAATACAGTTTTGAAAAGAAGGTAATATTCTCGTTTAAAACTTTTACGAACATAAATTAATTCCTTTTCACATCATTTGTTGCAGGTAATTTAATTTCTAATAAACATGAGAATAGAATTGCAGTCAAAAATACATTATAAACACATGAAACAGCATTTTACAATGATATTTTAGATATTTGTTATTCTTTAAAAATGTCTAGGCAAAATGAAAAATTATAGAATGGAATATTTCAATTCAATTTTAATTAAGGTTGGAATGAGTCTAGTTAGATTTTGCTCTGGCGTTTTTAATTTCAAATATTTCCATTTTAAAGAAGGTTTTTAAATATATTAATAATATAGTAAGACTCTGCAAGACGTCCCAAAACTACTTTCGGAAAAATTAATTTTTAATTAAAATAAATACATAATTTTTAAAAACTTATGTATATTTTACAAAAGTTGTAGAACCACTAAATCATATACTACTTGCAAAATAGTAATTTTTTACTTTATAAATTATGTGCTTACGACAGAAATTACATTTAATTTTTTAAATCTGAAAAGTGTTCATAATCGAATTCCACAATCTGGTCTAAAATAAAAATTACCGAAAAAGCGCACTGAACTGAAATCTGTACCATTCACACTGGACGAAAGTTAAGTTGAGTCGACGTATGAAAAAGCTACCGGTCAGTCGGAAAAGTGCGGAGTGGCAGCGAAGTCACTCATTAAAGAGGGTATTGAAATAGGAGCCGCGCTTCGAGTTAGTGAGTGTTTTGTGTTATATTCGCTTTTAAATCAAATTGTTATTACTAGTAATTAAGTGCAAAGAGTCGTCCTGCCCGACTATAAGCCGTACGGTCGCGCAGAAACAGTGGTTCAGTGTTGAAACGTCAAACGTACCCAAAGCCACAGAATCGGATTAAGTGATTTTTTCCTTTTGGGGCCGCACACAGCGAAAAGTGACATCACGCTTTGGTCCTCTCGCGCTGCATCGCCGGCGACCGAGCCCTGCCCTGCCTAACTCCACAGCCCCGCATTAAGCAAACTAACTTTGTGTATTTTTTCCATAACCATTTGTTTCCCCCAATCTTTTGTCCCGGGTCAGACGTTAGGTTTCTGGCTGAAATGTGCCTTCCACATCCCCCGAGTCTTCCCATTCGCTTTTAAGTTTTGTGTGTCTTTCGGAGGTGCAAAGAATTCGCTGCGGAAGTCGCACGCAATTAAAGAAAAGAATATATATATTTTTTAAAACTCCAGGAAAGTCGAAAAATCTTAAACAAAGATACGATAGAGACAAAACGAACTCGTAAGAGCATTCACGAACCACAGGAGCGAGCGAGAAAACAAGTGTGTAAAAAATGGCAGACGAAATGGGCGATCGCAATGATCCGGATTTGAAATATCTGTCTGTTGAACGCAACCCATTCAACGATCCGGCGACACAGGCAGAGTGGACACAGAAGCGCCTCGTCTGGGTGCCCCATGAAGCACAGGTAAGTGGCGCTGTTTTGGCCGCAGGCTGTTTTCCTGATAAAAATTCTCGTTTGGTCGGTTCGGTTTCGGGCGCTCGCAACTACTTTCACCTTTGTGTCCAGCTTAGCCTTAGTCCGATTGTCCCGACAGCGGCCACGGCCAGAGCGAGTTCAATTCGACTGAGACGGGATCCACCTTCTTTTTATTTTAGTTTAGTTCTCAATTCGGGAGTTTGTCCCCACAGAAGAAATGCGGCGGCTGTGAGTCATCCCGCGGCAGCTCTAACTGCCTGCTAAATGTCAAACGATTTCAAATTTCGACTGGTGCGGCGGCTCAGTTGGTGGCTCCGCGAGCGGCTAGAGGCTAGATCGGTGGCTCTAGCCGAGGGAAGGCGCTCGGGGAGCGCTGAGCGGAAAGAATCTCGACATCGGCGATATCAGCCAGGGAGGGCCCCAGGAGACCGACCGGTCAGTACTGCACCGGGGCGCCTCTCCTGGCCTGCACCTACGTTCCTCGGGTTCCTCGGGTTTATCTGGGGCCCCCCGAGAGGTGGGTGAGCGCGGCCGCCTTGCCGATGTGCTGCTGTCGTCTATCCGTGGAACCGCGACCACGGGTGGATTTTTGTTTGTTTTCTTATCGCTCTTGAAAGCTGCTCGCCGTGAAAAGTTACAAAGGCAACTTGCGGTCATATTGAACTAAGATATAAAAACGTCTCCCTGTGCTGCAACAAATTAAAAAATTTTAGCTCTCGGCGCACAAAGAACTCATTTATCGGCTCCGGGGCCCTCTCGGGCCGGAATTCCTCGGCTCGAGGTCTGAATGCAAGGAGAAAAGGAGCTGCTTGCATTAAGAAATTGCCAAGAAATTGCGAAGAATTCGCCTCTGGGCTGAGGTTGTTTCCATAGGGTTTTTGTCTGCTCCCAGAATAAAGCGGCCTCCCCCTGCCTGCCAGGTAAAGTGGAACCTCTTGCCTGTGTCAGATTAATGACAAATCAATGACGAATTCTTCATCTGTGGAATTTCTTTACATAGCGGTAGAATGGGGTTTTTACCTTTTTCGAAATAGATTTTGAGCTGTTCATGTATCGTACCTTGTACCTCTTTTAAATATGCACTTTTGCCAACGTTAGGCGATGTATTGATGGAATGGCCGGATAATAATGACTTTAAAATCAGCATGTTTTTGTTCTATATTGAAATATAAATAAAAGCAATTTCAACGCGTCAAACATCAATTTCCTTTATTAATTTATGTGCTTGATTCATATCGAATTTTGCATCACAGCTGGCCACTGTTTCGGGTAGAATAATAAGTAGTTCTATTAATAAACATCACATAAAGCTGTGACTATCGCTTAAACTCATTCCTTTTAGTTTGTTTTTAATATTGTGCGTTTATTCAGATATGTCTACAGGCTAAAATTGTAGTTTCTTTTCTAATTATCTATAATCTAACACTCACTACAGTAGTCCAAACAGGAAGCCTACCACATTTTATGAAAAGCGATTATATTTACTTAAATATAAAATATGAAGAACCTTTGCGAAATACTCCAGTTTTTAAAGTTATTTGTGTTATAACCAACTTTTCAACAGATAAGAAAACGTTGTACATTTTATCTTATCAGTTTCATCAAATATTCATTTGGGGCACGAGAATTTTGAATATCTGTTTTCTTAGATCTGCTATCTTCATAGCATCAAGAAATTATCGTGAAAGCAAATATCAATACTTGAGTTTTAGAAACCAATACTGCCGCTACTTGCTGTTTTTAAAAATTAGTCAGCATAATCAATGTTTGAATTTAATAAATAAATTTATTTTCTGTATTATATGTCAATTATTTTACAAAACTTCTCACTTGACTACTGCACTTGCCATGTCTTTTCAGAAATCAGAAGTTCTAAGTAAAAAGTATGAAAATCTTCCTAAGATTGTACTATTTAGATGTTTCAAGAGGGCGTGAAAATCAAGCTGATTGTTGATTATTTTCTATACCACATAAAGTGTCCCTAATCCCTGTAAATACTATTGTTATTAAATGATTAAATGAATAACTATACTCTGGACAAAACAGGGTTTTCAAAGAAGTTAATAATAATGCTTTTGTTATAAAACTGGCTGAACTTAAAAAGTGATTTTGTAACTTTGGAGGTCTTTAAAGTTTTAATTAACGGCAAACAACCGAGCTACGTAATTACCCGTCTTAGCCAAATAAAGATTTTAATAGGTTTGAATTTCCTTGAAAATTCCTAAAATACCCAATGTCATAAGCCGCTAAGATGTGGCGGACCAAAAAAGGTTTGTCTTCACGACTGAATCTCGTAACTTCCTTCCCATTCAAAAGAATGTGTGCTGTGCGGATTGGCGGCGCTTTGCAAAATAAAAGCGAAAATTTAAAGAAAAGCCATGTGAACGGCGACTCGGGGAGATAACTCAAAAGCGGTCGACGTGAACTGAAATCCAGCCCAAATCCACATCACGTTTCGGCTGCGCTGAATGCCGAACATAGCGAAAATGACAAATTGACACCGCGATTATTCATTCACGTCTGATGTCATTGGCTTTTGATGCCGTCGCGGCGCGGGGCGCACCGCACCGCATCGTGCTGCGCCGCGCTTCATTGAGCGGCAAACATTTTAAACGTTAAATTCGAAAAAATGGAACATGTAGGCGCGCTCCTCTTCCACTTCGACTTCCATTTCCTCGGGCTGGGGCCGGTTGTCGCCGAACGGCGGAGATTCATGGAAATTATGAAAAACTTTCGTGGATTTTCATTTGACGAGAAAATAAAAGCTCGTGACTCGCCGTTTTTGCGTTCTCAGCTATTTGCCAACCTGGCTCCGCGGACTGCGCGGCGAAATGTTGGCGTGGAGGAACGCCGAAGTCGTTCCGTCTCCTCCTCCCGGGAACGCTTCTTACGCTTGGCATGCCCGCGAATGTCTTTCTCAGTCGGGAGTGCGCAATCCGCGGCGGTGTGGAGCCGCTGCTTGCCAACCGGCACTCAGCGGTTGATGCCGGCAGCCGGTTCTCTCAATCAAAATAAAGAAACAGCGAATAAATTATTACGCCGAGAGTGAAGGTTGGCCGCGGATCGAGCTCCGAGCGCTACGTTACTACGCTACGCCGCGGCTTCCGCCGTCAGCTAGAAGCCCGATCGAAAACTATCTGTCCATCTTGGCGCGGCTCGGAGCGTGTCATAAGTCTAGGAATTCAGAAACCTTTGGGCCTAACAATTGACGTGACACACCCCGCTTTTGGATCTACTTGTAAAAAACGAATAGGCCTCCATGTCCGCCAGTACTGCCCCAGCGGAGCAACGACTTTCCGCCGGCAGCGCTAGCGATAACAAATTCCTTCAGCCTTGAACTTGGTGCGTACTATTTTCGGTTCAGATCGAACTATAAAAAAACTCTCGCCGCTGATAAAAATAGTTCGATTAGACGAAAATGCATCGCGATTTTCGCATTGCGGCTCATTTGGCTTTACAATCTCAACAATCGATTGTGCAAAGTATTCTCACACTATTCAATTCAATTCAATTTCCATTACTATCAAGTGTACATTAAGATACAAATTATTTTATAATACTACTTGAAAGAGTAAATATTAGCTGCAAAAGATTACATTTTGCTTTTGAATAAATTTTAGTCCCTCGTTTATTATTTTCATTTTAGTAAATCATTCTTGTCTTTTCTAACAAATATTTAACCTGGCTAAAGAGATACTTATAATTGTAATATTGAATATATTCAACACATGTATTCCAGTTACCTGCAGCAAAAGTCCAAAAATATAGTATACAGTTAACTCAAATTACATGTTTATATACACATATAATAATGCCCGTCTGATAAAGAAAAATACATAAATTGAATCGTGTTGAAGCATATAAAAATATTATATTATAAATTTCCTTAAAGTTCCCAGGGAAATAGATGCAAAATAATTTTATTCGTTTATCAAATGTGATTTGTTTTGTAATTTTGTAGCGTATCTTTCTAAAAATTACATAATGAAACGATTTTTAAGATTAGTATGCGAACATGATGAAAAAATAAATACAGCCAAATATGGATACCTTGCACGCCCAAGGCTGCGTGCTTAATATAAAATTGTTTATTTTTTGAATTCTGTAATAGTCGCAGATTTCGTTTCAAATTTCCTGTAATCTTCACCCACGTTATCTGTAAAGCCAATTTTAAGATCGACATACTTTTTCTTTAATGATCGAAGAATGTAGACCAATAGAAGCTTCCGGTTTTCTTCATTTTGTAGTTTGGGACTTTTAGGGCTGATTTATTTAAAAATACCTATTTTATGATAACAATTATATATAGCTAGTAGAACAAATGAAGCAATTTTATGGCTTCTAACGACTACAGGTTTACACAGGTGTGATGTGCTCAGTTATCATTTTACATTTAAAATCGCAGTTGAAAAATCTGGAATAAATGCTTTCATGTAAACTGGTTTACGATACTTACTGCGAAGTGCTGACACATCTGACCAAAAATGTCGAATAAAATTCATTATGGTGACAAATTACTCATGAGTAAAAGTATGGGTCGCATAGTACCAACTAAAAAGCATCAGTATAGAATTTTTGTTGTCTTCATTTAAATGCCGCGACCTTCAATGGTTATTGACAGAATTCGAAGATATCTTTTTCGTTTCTATTGAAATTGTCTCATGGGCAGTGTAAAATATAAAATGAAAAGAAATGTTGATATTCCCCTCAGTCGCAGGGCAATTAATCCTGTAATTTTACCAACCCCCAAAATTAAGTAAGAATCTCTACTGAGGCTAAGATTACTAAACACAATGTAATAATCTAATGTAAAAAATAATATATAGTCTTGCTTGAACATTAAAAAAAGGAATCAAGAGACACACATATGTATATGTACATATACAAGTTTTGAAAATTTCAATATCAAACTAATGGTATAATATTGAAGTAGAGATATAATAGTTATTTATTAAATTTAAGATTTATTTTGGCTAGCAATGTAAGGTGGTTTGACCTAGCCAGGAACCTCATTAAAACTGCGTTTCAGGTTTTTTACTAAACGCGATCCAAGCCCGATTCTTGTCGTGAATCATAAATTCTTTGCTTATGGAGGTGACTAAAATGGAATGCTGGCAAAACCTGAAAACAGAATACATCTGCAGATCGGTATTCAAGTCTGTGGCAGCTGTGTACACTGATAAAATTAGGCGAAAGTATGCAGTACGCGGAAGATAAAATACCTTTTCTGTACAATTATTTGCATTAAGATTGCTTTATTTCAAAACAAACTGCATGCCAGAGTCGTCACGAAAATTCCTCAGCTATGACACTGTTCTTAAATCTATCTTTAATTCGCCGATAAGTGCGAGCTTATTCCCTATTCTAAAGCCAATCTCAATAGCTTATCCCTCTCAGCGATCAATATCCACTTAATAGTAGTCGTCTGCTCAAAATAGCTTAATTGCGTATCTTTAAACTATCGCAAGGTCATCGAACTTCGTGTATCGCTGGACAAATATATTTTTTCGTTGAAAAACAATAAACTAGTATTTATCAGCAGCTGAGTGGTCGCCAGCATGTCTATGCAGCATGAAATTAACCGGAGGCCTTTGTTTCTCTTTGGTGTAGATTGTCAGCAAATGAACTTGGCGGGAAAGTTCCTTGCACTTGCAGCTTATCAAGAATTTTAAATATTTAATTTACCTCTGCGTAGATCCATGGTCTATTCAATGACAATGTTCAATACAAATTAAAACGCAAAATTACGATCAGTTCTGCATATTTAAGTTAAGACTTCTAAACATTAAAAAACTGTTTTCAGTTAATTTAATTGAAGCCAACCAGATTTGAAATTGACGTTATGAAATGTTTAGTCAAAATTTTCAAGTTTAATTATTGCGAGTAAACTGAGCCCTAATGTACTACATGCATAGTAAAAGCACGAATAATTAAAGTCGGATGTAATCAAAAATGCCTTTTCTCATACAGCCAAAAATTTTACGATAATTCTTTGCTGTTATGAAGTACATTT
This sequence comes from Tolmerus cingulatus, assembly GCA_959613345.1. Taxonomy (NCBI): domain Eukaryota; kingdom Metazoa; phylum Arthropoda; class Insecta; order Diptera; family Asilidae; genus Tolmerus; species Tolmerus cingulatus. The sequence goes on from OY390708.1 coordinate 7,689,883, forward strand.
TGGCGGAAAGAAAGATGAAATCAATACAAATTTAATTAGTGGGAATGCAGCACCAAAAGGATGGGCGAATCATTGCGGCGTTACGTCTGTCGTCATGTATAAGGTGGTCCAAAAGTATAAAAGCACCCGGATAAATTTTGAATTGACAAAGTTAGATATATTAAGAGAAGTAACACATTTTTTTCAAGTTAAATTTCTAAACTCGATTTTAGATTAATTATAAAAGATGATTTTTAATTGCGAAGAAACGCGGAAAGTTACAAAGTTGCATCATAGAAGATTCCAATAGCTGCTATTGTTAAGTTTTCTTTGCGGAAATATATTTTAACGCCTACACATTACTAATTGACATTCCCAGCGAGTTCTTAGTCGGTACGTCTTATGGAAGAAATTGGTGTTAGTTGCCAAACCAGCAAAACCATCAGAATACTAATTAAAAAGCAAACTTAACTGACTGGGTTTTTGCGAGTGCAAAGTCTGCCTTTTCTTTCATTCATAAGCCTTCGATTTTATTCTTACAAATATTCTAAAAAGATTTTTAAAATATTTTTCAACTACTCGCATTGCCGCCTTCTAATCGTTGAATATAAAAACTAATGTTATACTAAAATTGTGTATTTGTATTATATGTATGTTTTTATTGTTTTTTCAGGGGTTTGTGGCAGCCAGCATAAAACGAGAACATGGAGACGAAGTGGAGGTCGAACTGGCGGAAACAGGAAAGCGAGTTATGGTTCTTCGCGATGACATTCAAAAAATGAACCCTCCAAAATTCGACAAAGTCGAAGATATGGCGGAACTAACATGTTTAAACGAAGCTTCAGTGCTACATAATATAAAAGACAGATACTATTCTGGGCTTATATATGTAAGTAACTTTATAATTTTTATTTTTATTCAATTTTCAATTAAAATTTAGACCCGTTTTTGAATTATTTTTTTTTAAATGAAAATAAGTCGTCGTTGTTTTAGGTAAAATATTTTAAGATCAATATTTCGAGAAAGGCTGAAAATCAGTTAAACTATATAATATAAAAATTAACACAATTTAACAGGAGACTTTGAGCTGTGGTTTATACAATAAAATGTTATAAAAATGTGTAAGATAGCTTACTTCTAACAAATATAAATGTATCTAGAACGTTACTCAGAGAAAGGTAATAAAAGCATTAGCCAAGGGTATACTATGTGAGAATTTACATTCGAACCAGTTAAATACTAATTTACACGCGAGTTCACTTAGTGCTTTTGCAATTACTGCATTCCACTGATAACCCGTAAAACATACTCAGCAATTACTGTGGCAATTAGAACAAAACGAGGAAGCAGTATGTGAGTAGTTGGCGGCCTTCGATAATTAACCATGACGTAAGTTTACGTGAAGATATTATAAAACTGATCGATTTTTCATAAGCCACAATATTTAACTTTCTTGTGACCACCAAAAAGAAAAAAAGAAAAGTTTCCATTGCCCCGACAATTTGCATGTGCTCATGGGTCTTTATTCAACAATAAAAAAGCAGAATAAATTTGAGTTTATCTCGCCTTACAGTCGAGGTCTAGAACAACAGCAAGATCATGGTGAAATTATTGCCCAGTCGACTCCAATTGGATTTTAATGGATTTGTTGTTTTGTTCGCACGTTGCGCTCATATGTGGTGTGCAATCCATTTTCTTGTTAACTCTGTTTGCCAGAGTTTTATGCCAACGCGAGCAATGATCGCTTAATTGAATTCGGAAATATTGCACGGTTGCTGTGTAGCACGATCAATTTGCAATAATTATGTAGCCGGTGTCTGCCACGAGACTCAGTTATGAGGGCTTAACTTGCCCGCCGGACTTGGCAAATTAACTGAGAATTTTTGTTCGAGCCCAATTGTTTTTTATTGAGTAATATGACAGGACCGATTTGGATAATATTATTAAATAATGTGATACCCTCCCTTACTTATTTCTTATAAGCTGTATTATGGAGATTCGATCACTTTTTTCGTGAATTTGTTCTGTTAATACAATAACATAGCCTAAAATAAAAACAGATCTTTCGTAACCGTTGGATATCATATTTAATAAAAGTAAAACATAGGAAAGAGATTTCTCAAATTATTTAAAAAAGTTAGCATAAATATATAGATGATGGGAATTATAATTAGATTATGAATATGCAAACATTGGTATGTATAATTCGCATTCTTGAAAATATATGGTAGTAAGGTTTACAACATTTGCAAAGCAAAATTAAACATTTTTCAAAATAGCTTGAAGGTGTGGATCATACGCTCAACGAAAAGGACATAGCAAAGTTGAAAATCGAAATTTCGAATTATAGTTGATTAGGGTAAAATGTTTTTCATAGAACTCTCCGTGAAGAAAAAAGATGAAATGAAAAGAATTTAAAAACAAAATCTGGTAAAGCAGTAGGGCATCTTGTTTTTTAATTTGGTATTTCGTAAATTACATACTTTTATACAGCTGCAAAATATTTCAAAAGCAAATGTTTATAAGATACAGAATGTTAATAATAACATAGCTATTTAAAACATGCAGGAAATCTGGTCTCAAAGCTTATCAATAAGTGTTTATAAAAATGTGCTGCAAGTATATCTGGAATCTGGAGATTGGTAGCCAGATGATTGTCGAAATATTGATCAAGTTATTCATTTAAGAATTGCTTTTGAAATGAATATTTTAATACAACGAAACAAAAAACATTCTCAAAAGGAGTTTACCCACAAACTTTTCGCTGTAGAAAACCAGTTTATTTCCGAGTGGTTATTAAAAACCTGACACCATATTTTAGTGCGAGGAGCTGGTTTGACCCCAAAAAAATGGGCACGCATTTGCGATTATTCGTCAAAATATAAAATCCCAAAAATGATGACTTTAACTGCAAGAATGTGTTTCCTATGCTCGGTTTCACGCACCTGCCCGAAGTGAATAAACTCGGCGCATCACCCACCGGTGGCTCATCGCGGGACGCGAGAGTGAAAGATTTACTCGTCTGTTTTGCATACTTGGCTCGCGGTGACTCACTTCATTGTTACTGTGAATGGGGGTAAAAAGAGTCACATACGTCGCCAGTTTCAACAATCTTGTGTAACTTGGAAGAAGATCACGGTAGAGCATAAAAAATATCTAATAGCGCGTAAGGAGCATGAGTCATGAGTCAGTAGTAGATTACTTCAGTTATCAGGGTGGCCTCGGTGCATCGCGGTATTGCTGATTCAGCGAAATCCACTCATGCTGCTAGTGTCCAGCAGAATTCATGCATTTTTCATGATATCTGTAGCGTCTGTTTTGACTTTTAATCACCTACTCTTTTTTTCTTGCGCGAAACTTGATTTATCACTTGAAGAAAACATACATATTTTATAGAGATATGTATCAACATGAATCACCTTACACCACACTTTATTAAGCTTCGTCGCCATCTGATTAATATTAAGTATAATTACCTTTGATGTTGCCAAGTGCACATCATCTCTGTTTTCTAGTTGAGATCTTAAGAAAATACCGCGATATTGTCTGTTAAACAGACTTCTGGCGCTATTTTCTGGGCATGCAAAGAACAATTTCTTGCTAAAATATGCTCAAGTTCCGACCATTAAGTAGGATATGCCTTGCTTTAATCTCATATTTTATTAAGTAATTATATTTAATTAAAATGTTAGTCAAAGTTTTATTGATATTGAAAACTACGATTACAAACTGCCAAGTAATTATAGTAAGTTATAATGACATTATTTCAGGAGAGAGAGAACTTAATCCAAATTAGCACGCCATCTCAAAATAGCCACTGTGGCGTTATTATTAGTGCAAAGAATGAGTCAAATAAAGTCTGAAATTATTTTCAGTGACTTCTTGTAGTGTGGACTATTAATGAAGTCGACTGTGAAATAAATGGGAAATGCTTCTGTAGTAATTTCAAGGTAGGAAAACAAATTGTCTAGTCCTGAATTTGAGCAGTGCCCACTTTTGTAACGTGTTATTAATTGCACTGATATTTTAAGCTCTTGCATATAATGATCTTAAATTTTTGATTGAATCAAATTAGGGTGATATGTAATATTTATTTATATGAAATTTACTATTACAAAGCATTTGAAAGGATAACAAAATAAACAATATATGTATTTATATACAAAAATTTTTATCTTGGAGTAAATAATTATTTTAAATTCAGCGACGATTTTTTTTATAGATTGAATTGTAAATTTCAGCGAATCGAATGCTGAATATTTGTGAATCGAATGTTAAATATCCACGTAGCGAATGCTGAGATTGCTATTATTCGCTTCTTTTTTGTAATAAAATTAATTAGTTGTTATTAAGTAGCCACATTAATTTATTTGTCTCGACAATCTTAGGTTCCACATATTGGTACGAAAAAAGTTTGTAAGCTAAAGTTAGTCCAATTTTTATTTTAGCGGTGGAAAAGCAGACTGAAATCCATATGCAAACAAAATGCTTAAGAAAATGGCAAAACTAGAAATGATGATAACATGTAGTTATGATGCTACTTATTCAGATAAAAAAATTCGAACAATCTTACCTGCCCTGATCTGTTTATTTTACCACTTTAAGTAAAGTCATTCCTTATGGTTCAATTGTTTGCTTTGATTTTTATAATCAAACTTCTTCACAATTCAGATACATTTATGTATGTAGTTGTCATCTTACCAAAATGTTTCATTATATAACGATTTTTTTCATGTTTTCATCTTTTATTTAAAAAGGAACTGATATTATCTCTGAGTTATTACCTACGAACAGAAATTATAGTTTTGTATATTATACTTTTGGATGCGTTATAATTAGTTTTTATTTTTAAGCGACAATAGAAAACCTTTATTTATTATTTTTCTCTTTTTCATTTCAGACATACTCCGGTCTTTTTTGCGTGGTAGTAAATCCATATAAAAAACTCCCCATTTACACGGAGAAAATAATGGAACGTTATAAGGGTATAAAAAGACACGAAGTGCCTCCTCATGTATTTGCAATTACAGACACTGCCTACAGGTCTATGCTGCAAGGTAAGTTGAGAAACTGCACCGAAAACTAAATTTCCTCTTTTCAAAATTATTTTATTAACCCAGTAGTAGAGCACGGATAACTTATGTATTTTTAATTAAATTTGCTTAAGAGACTGATTCTATTATAAGGATTTCTTTTGAGGTGGGGAAAAATAAAATATGCATTAATGCAGAAAACAATGTTGGTATAGAAAAGATTTCGGGAAATAAAGTGGATGAACTTTATACTTTTGTTATTACAAGAATATATTTCAGTCAACTAAAGGAGCTGTAATTGCTTGAAAATGTTTTTAAAGGAAATTGCGTGACTTTTAAGTAAATATTTTCTCAACATAGAGCAAATGTTGAGAGGAGCAAGAGTCACTTTTGCACAGTCATTGGGAAGCCCCGACTAGTTTTTTCGTTTTCGTTTTCTTTTTCCTTTGAAGTGGAGCAGAGACGTGATGCTAACAACTCTTTAAAAATGATGCATATTAAGTTAACCGGATGGAAAGTAAATATAAGGGATGTGTTACCAGAAAAGCTTCCCTGAGTCATCACCTCACCGTTCTTAAGAGCCCAAGCAGACTGGAGGATTGCTAAAGGTGGTGGATTTTTGACTCGCTCATTAAAAAGTCGAGTCGTTATCACTTTCATTTTGGCTGTGGAAAAGTTGATTCATAGCAGAGTATTTTGTATCTGCTTTTTTACAAGAAGATTTCATTCTTAATGACCAAGCTCAAAGGTAGATATTCTGAGAATTTGTTATCGTACCTCACCTAATTCTATTACCATATTGAGTAAAATACACAATAAATCTGAGGAGAATAGTGTGCTTTTAGTACACCTCTTTACAGAGTGAGTCATTCAAAAGCTGCCATGTGTTTTGTTTTTATTGATAAGGTTATTTTTTAAAGTTCAATCGATATACTTAAAATTACTTTTTACAAGGATTTGCATCATAATTTAGCAGTTTAATGAACCGCATTGGTTTGATTGAAAGTGTTAGTGAGTAACTTTTTTCATATTTTCATAAAAAGTATATCATCTATTTTAGTTTGTCTTAACGAGAAAAATCAATGCAAGTTAGATGATGGGGAAAAAAACATAGGAATTCTATCAGATTAATTCCGAATCATTACATTCAAATTGTTCCTGTGTACTTTGAAATTGGAACAACATGGCTGACTATCTTTCTTATCAGTCTACCAGAAATACCAATGAGCCAAGACAGAAAAATAAAATAAGTAATAAATAAAGCCATATAGGATTGAAAGCTCCCGCATAAAATTGAATTATAAAGTCACGCCTAATCATTTGGCATATTGATAAATTTTTCAATCGAATTATTTTTATCTCCCTGATAGCTGTGTTCGAGTCTCGTCATCGCAGACGTTAGAAAAATAAGCGAATAAAATCACAACCAGCCCATTTATGATTCTCTAATGAATCATAGAAGAATTAAGATACTTTTCCAAGATGTGCACATGCTTCACAAATTAATCAATCGATTTTTTTTTCGAGTAGCTGCGTTAATGTTACATCAAGCCAGTGTTATCGCATGCCATCTGTTATGGGAGTAAAAAAGAAGTTATCTGACAGCGCTATTGCTCCTCGGGCCACCGACTAAAAGCATTTCTAGATGCGTGCATATTTTCAGAGACCTAAGAGCCAAGTGCAAACAACCGACACCATTGAAGCTATCGCGTATGAGATCGCGGCTATTTCCAATTCCACGCCCGCTCTTGGCGTTTTAGCGTATGTAAGACGGTAAGCCCATATAAGAGTACAGCGCTTGCCTCGGACGGCTGAATAGAAACAGAGCCTTACTGGCGCGTCAAAGTCGATTTTTATTGGAAAACATAGCCAAAGATGGAGTTAATGTAATAGCACAGCGAGATTTCTCGATTGCATAACCACATACATAGATACTGCGATATTTAACCGTGCTATTTAGTTATTGAATTCGAGATATAAGCCGCAAGCTGCTGTATGGAGTACACGACAATTCTTTTCCCTCTTATGCTTTTGCTCAAAACGTGCAACCACTTTCGAGCCACCGAGTCAGCACAGATGGTGGACCGTTTTTAGAAAAATAATTTTGCTTACTTGAGTTGTCGAGGCAATTCATTCAAAATTCGATTACAATTAAATGAACATTTTTTTGAAGGCTTGAATTACTAAACGCTGAGCGAGGAATTCCATGAGATTTCAATTAACTAACGCCAATCAGCATGGGCCATTTTGAGTTTCTACTGCAATATTATTTGTAGTTTCAGAAATTCGAATGGACTGCTAATGGGAATCATTCTCCTCTAAAACATTTATACTCGAATGTGTATGCGTATGCAGAATTAATTAAGAAGACGTGCCACAATTAATCAATTCATTTAAATTCGAATATAAATCATTTTAGTTTTAAATTGCGTCTTTCTGGGTTATCTTAAAATTTCATGGAAAAAATCTTTAAATGATGCATTTGAGCTTACTTGATCCGATAGCTGTGTTTTAATACTTTATTTGGAGATTCTTTGATTTCCGAGGTTTTCGATTTGGGAACACTTTCAAAAGCACTTTGTGGTAGGGGACAAGGAAAAAATAATGACAAAAATTCCATCATTTTCAACAATTGGTGGACATATTTCGTCTCATTTATAACAACTACATACGTACAACTACAATTTCATTTGAATTAAAATTTTTCTTTTAGAGGTTATACAGTAAATATGTAGTAATAAATAGTTTAAGTCCATATTGTTTTTATTTTTAAAAGAAACGCTTTCAAATCGAGAAATTGGATATGAAAGACGCATTCTTTATTTTTTAGTTTGAACTTTATTTTATATGCACCTTAGATTTTGTTTAAAAAAAAAAAAGTAAATAAATATATTATAAGTTGCAAACATTTCATAAAATTTCGTGGTATCTATTTTTTTTTGTGTATAATTGTATTTTTCTATTTGCAAAACAAGAACTGTTTAAATAAATCTTTTTATATTTCTTAGATTCATCAAGGATGATAAATAAATTTTGAAAGAATAAACCAGAATATGTTTAAGCTTAAATTTCAATTTTCCTAACTATGATTTTGTCTTTTATTGTGATATTAATGTGATATAATAAAAACGAGCAATCAAGAATATCTACCTAAGTAATGCGAAGCGATTTTTTTTTATAAAAAATTTACTCCCTTTACGAATGCTTTATCTTATTAAATAACTAAATTGTAAAATCCAAAATTTAATGGTTCGTTGAACTCAAAGAATAATGTACAACGAAAAATACAATTTAACTACTACTACTTCAATAACTAAATATACACAGTTCGATTCTAGGTTACAAAAGATCAGCAAAACATTTTGTCTTGCCATTTATTTATGGAAAATAAAGAGTGCTTTCCTTTACTAAACAATAACAAAAGTTTACATGATTGATTATAATTGCTAACCAGGTTACGATAATCGCATTACAACAATCAGAGTCAATTATGCTCAATAACTTCTTTGTTTCATTTCAGATCGAGAAGACCAGTCCATTCTTTGTACAGGTGAATCAGGTGCTGGAAAAACCGAAAACACAAAGAAAGTCATTCAGTATTTAGCCTATGTGGCGGCATCGAAACCAAAAGGTTCTGGTGCGGTAAGTGTAGCCCCATTACAGTGGAAACAACAATTTAAATATATATTTATTCACACTTCTGTTAAACGACTTATTTAAGATTATTTAATTAGCCTCAATTAAAATATTTATGACATGTCTGATCGGCACGCAATGAACATGAAATTTATATTGCGTTATTGCATGCACTTTTGGTACAGTTGCCTCCTTAACAGCTTCTGGACGCTCAGAAGTCAATTTGCTACAATGTTTTTTGTATATATGTATGTACATTTAATTAATCTCCCTCTTTCTTAAATTTCTTACACTCCAGCAACACAAATTCGATTCGCTGCAATTCTTCGTTGCGCCTTATGAGTAAGCTACTTATAAGAGAGAATCGTGTTTCAATTATTTCATTATTCCCCTAAAATGGAGGTTATGAATAATTAGTTAAATGAAATTGGTAACATTGATCGCTGTGTAACGTGGTGCAACTTTTCAAGTTTCACTTAACATGCATTTACGGCAAGGGAATATTTCCTATGTTTTATGACATTTAATAAATCTGCAAAAGAAGTGAGGTCATTTTACTTTAGTTAGAGGGGGTATACTAATGGCTCAAATTTTTTATTCTGCGCGATTTTTTTATGATATTCGATACAGTTGACGATTGGCCTCGAAAAATAATCTGAGAAAGATCATCGAAAGCTCGTAAAATATTATTTTATTTGGAGATATCCATAAAAAAGGTTATATTTACAAATAAGGGAAGATTAAACTCGTAAATTAACGTATTGTATGAAAAATAATATTGATTACACTTATGTTTATTTTTGTATACATATTCTTTGTATTTCTAAAAGGTCACATTTTCACGTGTCTTATATCCGAATGTATTATTAAATAAAAGACTAATATTTAATTGTATCAAACGAAGTAATTATGTAAAACTGTTTCTCTTTTATAAATTTCTATTAGGTGTAGGAATAGGTGCGATAATAATCGAAATATTGCTTATATAAATATAAACTGCTTTACCATAATTTTCTTAATTATTTAACAGTGAAAGCTTTCTTATCAATAAGGACGTCTCAGATGTGATTCCTCAGTTTTCAATTGCAATTCAAAATTATACTATTTATTTATTAAAAATTAATTCTTCAAGCAATCTTATTACTTTTCTGCAAGTTAAAAGGAGTTAGCAGCGTTTTTGTAGAAAATTAAAAAATTTCTTATAGGATCACCTTTTGTAAGCTTTAAAAACAAGTTGTTGAATTCGTCAGTTTCAATGCCAGAAATAACGCCCTTATCTGTTTGAGAAGTTTTTTAAATGCAATTTAAAGTAGAACTGTCAATTTTAATTGATGATTTTATCTTAAATCAGAATAAAAAACATCTAACGTGGTTGCAAAATGTACCCACATGTCTTTCTTTTTTCCGTGTCAAACAATGCGAAACAGTGATTTGTATACAAATAAAAATTAAGGCAACAAGCCCAGGTATAAATTGCTGATAATTATGCCGAAGCAGATACTATCGATTCATGTGCTAATTAGAAGCGCATTAATTAACAAACGCTTGTAGGCAGACCTTTTCCTTGCAGAAAAGTATTCTCGACGAAAATGAAGTGTAGGCTGACTGTTATTCAGTGGTAAATATTCGGTGCTCGTCAGATTGCTGGTCTTTTCAATATTTTGAAAAGGTTTAATCGAACCACCCAAAATAGCCAATACTGTGGTCAAGTCTGCGTTTGACAATCAAATGAATCATGTATTGACCAAAGCACTTGGTGCCTATTTATAGTATAGTTCTCAGAAGTTAGAAATCTAATCAAGGCGCTATCCGTGCACAAGCACATCAACCGACCTGTTGAGATCATAAAAGCAAGGCCGAGATAGCGAAATATTTGATAATATTTAAAATGTGCAACCGTTCGGTAGCCTTAACGAGCAGCCCGTGTTTGCCTTTGGAACGCTTTTTGCAACCGTCGTATATGGAGTAACAGACTTTGTTCGCGTTCTTTTATATTTTCATTTCAATAATGAAATCATTGACCAAATGTGCATCACCAGGGACCTGGGTACTTCTAATGAACGAAAACGTGACGTGATGGATAGGGACCATCTGGCGAGAAAGTTTCAGAGAACTACTGGTCTCTGGGAACAGGTTGTGCTTCAACTATGGACCACAAGCGGCCAGAATTAGGCTTGCGTGCGGCGATTCCTTATTTGTAGATAAAACTTTGTGACACACTTACTATCACTAGACTTTACCTAAATTGGAACGTTGTTAATGCAATCTAGCCGTCATGTTTTCATGCCTTATGGTCATTAGCTCTTGGCACAATAATTTTAATGAAATCTTTTGTATGTTAAATGAAATTGAGAATTTATATGTGATTTATGGGATGCTGTTGTTTCGATATTCATTCAGGGACAGCTTTTTGCCTTACTTGTATTATGGAAATATATATTGAATCTAAAAATAATGTGAAGTGAATCATGATGTGTTATTTTGTATTTGATTTTTATATTATAAACAACTTTAGCTATTTTCTTTCTTTTGTCATAAAAATTTAAACTTTTGAATATGGAAAACATTTAAACATTTTAGTAATTAAAAGCGATTATATATTTTAAAAAATGAAAACTTTTAAAACTATTAATTTTTTCTAAATGGTATTTTAAAATTCTCTTGATTATTTGTAAAAGTGAAGGCTTTTAAACATGTTTCCAACTTTTACTTTTACAGTTGAATCTTTAAATGAACTGAAGTTACCTTTAGCTTAGTAGGAGTTGTAAGAATAAATAAAAATATATATAATTATTATTATTTAATCTTTAATTTATTTTTAATGAAAACTTAAAGCAATAATTTTATATTAAAGCAGTATTCATTAAAGCGGTACATAATTTCCGAACTTAAAAATAGAAGGTATAATAATTTAAGTAAGAAAACTTGTAAAATTTCATATATTGTTATGATTTAGTTGATAAGCGTTATATTGAAATTATTCAATTGTTACTGCTCATGTCGGTAAATTCGATTTGATTAATGTTTTATTCTGTTGTTGAATTTGTCTCTAAAAATTATTTGCAATTCAATTTTACCGAACGAAACAGTCAAATGAAATAGTCGTTGCCGATATGGGCTCGTGGAACTATAAATCGAAAATTAATCGAAATGCATTCTCAGGCCACAAGTCATCGAAAGAAAAAAATCGAATATCTATCCATTAATAAATTAATTTAAATTATCTTAGTTGAGCTAGAACCGAGCCCTCTCAAGTCCTGCAGCTGCCGTAGCGTGCACAAAAGTTAGTAATAGTTATGTTGCCGATCAGCTTGCTTTTTTTCAATATAGTTGTAAATAATTTCGTATGAGGCATTACACATTTACATAAATAGTTACATAATTTTAAATTAAGGTTTAATCTTCGAGCAGCTTCATTAATAACACAACACGTTATTGATGCAGATAGTAAATTTTAGTTATTATATTGTTTTCTTTCTCTTTTTATTTTCATATATTTATTCTTTGATGTGTTGGTTGGTGTATCGTACTTTATTCCGTTTTGATGTCTATCTTGGCCACGTTACTTTACAAACATGTTATGTTTATGTATTATACAAAAGGGACCTCATCCAGCACTAATTATTGTAAGTATACTTTTGTTTATAACTACCTTTTAAAAGTGAATTTGATAAATTTTAGATATTTTATTTTAATAATTTGTTTCTTTTCTAAAACATGTCTAACACGATTCTTTTGTTATTCCCCTTTATTCCTTTGCGCGCAAAAAAATAAAAAAAAATAAAAAAAATATGTTAAACACACACAAAACACCTACGCATCGCCCGTGTGCAATTTAAAATGATAAACCCACTACAAAACACTATCGCACCTGTTGCGTGCAGAGCCACATGTCAACGTTTGCGGTAAAGTATTCTCGCTTAATTTATATCACTTCTTACTTTAGTACGTAAAAGACATCTCTCACAATAGATTCCAGTACATTCGCTAAATTCTGCATTCAGTTTACCCCTCTGGCTTCATGTGACATCTCTTCTTTTCTGTTTTTACACCTGTAATTCACTGTAATATTCAAATTTTTTAACAAAAATGTTTTATGCGCTTGGAACATGTTGACTTTGTTTTTTTACTGCATTATTGCAAGGCTTGTGCAAGTTAAACACAATTAGAAGTAGCCAATAAATGTGTTTATTTTATGACGTAGAATAGATACAGACCTTAGAGCTTTCATAGAACACCCACCCTCTAGGAATCTTGTGTAAGGTCTTGGAAATACATTTGATTTGTGGAGTTTACTAACACTTATACATATTTTTGTAATATATGTAAGTCTTCGGGCTTGAATGAAAGAAGAAGTATAAGATCTATTAACATAATATATCTTCGATTTATGAACTTTGTTTAGACTTCGTAGACAATATTGAAATTGATAGGCTAATTATTGTACATTTTAGTTTCCGATAAGATAAAGGGGTTGAACAAAATGAATGAAACACATCGTTCGCAGGCATGATATTGTTTTAGTTCTTTTTGTAAGCACGTCGTATTTGTACACATTTATTAATAATCGTTGTATAGTGTTTTTATCGTGTAATAATTAAATTAACATTATAAAAATAATAAAATAAAAAGCAAATTTTGGTTGAAAGCATGATCACATTTACAGATGCAAACAAAAAATAAAAGAGTTCTAAATAATAAAAGTACTCTGTTCTTAAGGTTGTTTTCGTAAGAATGAGTAATTTACAATACCTGTATTATTTAGTCTAGAAATTTTTCAATGAGCTTTTCATTCTTGAATTTGAATACCAAAATGCTCAATTAGGTAAGATTTTTGGAACAAAATATGATCTGTAACTAGAGTTTGTTCTATAACTTTCCACAAATTTTTTAAATTAATTAGAGCATAATAATTTTTCTTATTTGTTTTCTTTATTTCCAAATACTTTCCACAATGAAGAAGTATTGTTTTCTGATTCATAATATAAATCCTTTCGGAACAATTTACTACATGCTCTGTCAACAAATGTAATAGTAATATGTTGAAGATTGTTCCTGCATTTGTTTCGGAAATTTTTTTGGTTAGCCATAATTTTTATCAAGAAAAATTGACATAAATTGATTTATTTTATTGCTGGTCGTATTAGCAGAACCGTTACAAGTGTCTAGAACGTTTTTCCGAAAAAAATTCATAAGGGTATACAAAAAAGCAAAAATAAAAATTTGTAAACCAGGTTGTGCGTATATTAAAACATATTTAAAGTTTTCTGTGGAAATATAGGTAAAAGATTTAGGATTTACTACTATATGTAAGTAGAAAAGTTTAAAAAAGCTTTACCTTGTTTACTATAGGTCTAAACTAAACCTCATCGACCCCCCGTGTTTATGCTAAAATGTGTGACATTTCATTTAAGTTATATTTCTTAAATTCAATTTAAAAGTAGTCATAAAGTGAATAAAGGAAACGTTTAATATTAATTAAGTCGTTTTTAAATAAAATTTCAGAAACAGGATTTTATGCCAAGGTAGTTTTGTTGTAATAAGAATATAATTATGTGCTATACGAATATGAATGTAAATCTGTATTAAAAACAAATTTAAATTCTTTGGAATTGAACACTACAATTTATATTTTAAATGCAAGCAAACATAAGAAATGATATCAGTTTAGCGTTGATCACTATTGTTCATTGTTTTGTAATTACTTTCTGCCGGAAGTAATACTTTTGTAAATAACGGCGTATTTAATGGTGTGGTTATAAATTTGCTATAAATGGTTTATAATTGAATATGCGTCAATTTTTCAGAGTTTATTATAAATTTGCATAACTTTAGCGATTTTTCAAATCTTTTAAAACGATTATTTGTTTTCCAAATTTTGCGGTAGATTTGAATTTTTCGAACTGCGTTTTACAATATAAATTCATAAAAAGAACTACAAATACTTCAAGCATATTTCATTACTAAATTTACATACATAGCATAATTAAGACTCTTTTAAGAGAACACATTGATGACACAGATTTGCTAATGAACTAAAACACGCAATTAAACATTTAAATTTAATAAAATAAACACCAGCTGAGTACAAATTAAACCATATAAACAATTTTTAACAAAATGCTGTTATTTATTAATTTTCTTTGTTTTAAAGAAATGTGTCCGAATTTAATTTTTATTTTTTAATTGTAAATATCTAAAGTAAAGTGGATAAACATCTGTTTATTCTTTGGAACACTTCCTGTTTTCTTGCATGAACGTTTTTAACCGTGATGCATTGTCTAATTGTCTGAAAAAAATTGTGAAATGACAAAATTGTAATGTTTTTTTCATCATTCCAGGGCGAATTAGAGCAACAGCTACTGCAGGCTAACCCTATTTTGGAAGCTTTTGGCAATGCAAAAACCGTGAAGAATGACAATTCATCAAGATTTGTAAGTACACCTCGTTTTCTCTCTATATAAAATATTTTTAAATGATTACCATATTTTCATGGTTACTCCGTAGTTAAGCAGTTCA
Organism: Tolmerus cingulatus; assembly: GCA_959613345.1. NCBI lineage: Eukaryota > Metazoa > Arthropoda > Insecta > Diptera > Asilidae > Tolmerus > Tolmerus cingulatus. Next base: position 7,705,050 of record OY390708.1, read on the forward strand.
TCGATAAGCCGCCGTTTTTACTTTTCTTCTTTGGTTAACTCTGCCGTATCCAATTTCAATTAAAGCCTCAGAACACATAAGCAATATCAATATTATTTCATTTTTGTCGACGTATTTCGAAATATGGTCGAAGTCTCTACTGGGGGTAAATAAGCTTAATTTGCAAATAGTGCATTTAAATTTTCGTTGACATATTGATTTCAATAAAAAACGATTTATTGCTTCATTACACTTGATTTTTGCTTTACACTTATTGAGTTTACAATTATTGCAGTGATACACTTTCTTAAATGTTCCTCAAAGACTATTGTACAACTATTGAAAAAATAACTGCTTCATGAATATTATATGCAATTACCATAATTTATTTAGTTTTATTATATTGTATGCTATAATACTTGCCGCAAAGTGTGTCGCTTCTTCTCTAAATTGGGTATTGTGCTTCTTGAATATTTTATCGCGTTTTTCTTTAACTTGAAGGAGTTTGCGCACCCACACAGTTAATTCCTTTTTGCAGAAACTTCAGGAATTTCATTGACTCTGGCGCGTGTTTAACTTTAAGTCACGTACGGCTGCATTGACTTGAATTTATCCAGCTTCGATGATCCTCATGTTTCTAGACAAAGTAGATTTAGACGACTCTGGGGTCACAAATCACCTCTGAGTCTATTATGTTTTCCATATTTTCGCTTAAGGTCTTGGTTTTGAAACGAAGTATTCTATACAATTTTATAAACTTTTTAACGATTTGAAAAATATTTCTATTGAATGATTATTTAACTGAATTGCAAAAAAGTTACAGATGAACATTTTCAAATAAAAATTAATTAATTTATATATACTAAGATATTAGATTATTATTTCTGGCTGTATCTGAGTCCAACTTAATATGTTTTTAAAATCAATAATGAGTAAAATTTATTTTCGAAAGCTAAAAACCTGTAAGCATATTAAAAATAATTTGAAAACTTTTCCAGGGCAAATTTATTCGTATTAATTTCGATGCTTCGGGCTATATATCGGGAGCCAACATTGAGACATATCTCCTGGAAAAATCTCGTGCCATTCGCCAAGCTAAAGACGAACGAACATTCCATATTTTCTACCAACTTCTAGCTGGAGCATCAACTGAGCAGAAAGAAAAGTTTATCCTGGATGACATCAAGTCCTACCCGTTCTTATCGAATGGCAGTCTTCCAGTTCCAGGCGTGGACGACTACGCCGAGTTCCAGGCGACTGTGAAGAGCATGAACATAATGGGCATGACTAACGACGATTTCAATTCCATATTCCGGATCGTCAGCTCAGTGCTCCTGTTTGGCTGCATGAAGTTCCGCCAGGAGAGGAACTCCGATCAGGCTACACTCCCGGATAACACGGTTGCGCAAAAGATCGCACACCTTCTGGGTCTCAATGTGACCGACATGACGCGTGCTTTCCTCACGCCCCGTATTAAAGTTGGTCGGGATTTTGTGACCAAGGCCCAAACCAAGGAGCAGGTAGAGTTCGCCGTTGAGGCCATAGCGAAGGCGTGCTACGAGCGCATGTTCAAGTGGCTTGTTAATCGCATAAATCGATCTTTGGACCGCACCAAGCGGCAGGGAGCGTCTTTCATCGGCATTCTCGATATGGCTGGCTTTGAGATATTCGAGCTGAATTCGTTTGAACAATTGTGCATCAACTACACGAACGAGAAACTGCAGCAGCTATTCAATCACACCATGTTTATTCTGGAGCAGGAGGAATATCAACGTGAAGGGATTGAATGGAAATTTATTGATTTTGGGCTAGATTTACAGCCAACTATTGATTTAATCGATAAGCCCGGCGGTATCATGGCACTGCTGGACGAAGAGTGCTGGTTCCCGAAGGCCACAGATAAATCATTTGTAGATAAACTGGTCTCAGCTCACTCCATGCACCCGAAATTCATGAAAACCGATTTTAGAGGAGTGGCTGATTTCGCTATTGTCCACTACGCTGGAAAAGTCGACTATTCAGCTGCGAAATGGCTCATGAAAAACATGGATCCTCTGAACGAGAATGTTGTTTCTCTTTTGCAAAATTCTCAAGATTCTTTCGTTGTAAATATTTGGAAGGATGCTGAGATCGTGGGAATGGCCCAACAGGCGTTAACTGACACACAATTCGGAGCAAGGACCCGAAAGGGCATGTTCCGAACTGTTTCCCACTTGTACAAAGAGCAACTCGCGAAGCTTATGGATACTTTAAGAAATACAAACCCGAACTTCGTGCGGTGCATAATTCCAAATCATGAAAAGCGTGCTGGCAAAATTGATGCTCCTTTGGTCCTAGATCAACTTCGGTGTAATGGTGTCTTGGAAGGCATCCGTATCTGTCGCCAGGGTTTCCCGAACAGGATTCCGTTCCAAGAATTCAGGCAACGATACGAGCTTCTTACTCCAAATGTTATTCCCAAGGGTTTCATGGATGGCAAAAAAGCCTGCGAAAAAATGATTCAAGCATTAGAATTGGATTCAAATTTGTATCGTGTTGGGCAATCAAAAATCTTCTTTAGGGCTGGAGTATTAGCCCAATTGGAAGAGGAGCGTGATTACAAAATTACCGACTTAATTGTAAATTTCCAAGCGTTCTGTCGAGGATTCCTAGCTAGACGAAATTACCAAAAGAGGTTGCAACAATTAAATGCAATCAGGATAATCCAACGTAATTGTGCGGCCTACTTAAAATTAAGAAACTGGCAGTGGTGGCGGTTGTACACCAAAGTAAAACCGTTGCTTGAAGTTACCAAACAAGAAGAGAAGTTAGTTCAGAAAGAGGACGAGCTGAAGCAAGTCCGCGAAAAATTGGAGGTCCTATCTAAAAATACGCAAGAATATGAACGCAAGTACCAGCAGATTCTTGAAGAAAAGACAACTCTTGCCGAACAACTGCAAGCAGAAATCGAACTCTGTGCCGAGGCTGAAGAGAGCAGATCTCGCCTTATGGCTCGAAAACAAGAGTTAGAAGATATGATGCAGGAATTGGAAACTCGCATTGAGGAAGAGGAAGAGCGAGTCTTAACCCTTGGTAATGAAAAGAAGAAGCTTGAATTAAATATTCAAGATTTGGAAGAACAGCTAGAAGAGGAGGAAGCGGCTAGGCAAAAGTTGCAACTAGAAAAAGTTCAACTAGATGCCAAAATCAAGAAATACGAGGAAGATTTGGCTGTAATGGATGATCACAATCAAAAACTTTTGAAGGAAAAGAAAATTCTCGAGGAGCGCACTAATGATCTTTCACAAACATTGGCTGAAGAAGAAGAAAAGGCGAAGCACCTGGCAAAATTGAAAGCTAAACATGAGGCCACGATCGCTGAATTAGAAGAAAGATTGCATAAAGATCAGCAGCAACGACAGGAAGCCGACAGGACTAAGAGAAAGATTGAAACAGAAGTTGCAGATCTTAAGGAACAACTGAATGAGAGGCGGATGCAAGTTGAAGAACTACAAACTCAATTGGCCAAACGCGAGGAGGAATTGACTCAAACTCTTATGAGGATTGATGAAGAATCAGCCGCAAAGGCAGCTGCTCAAAAGGCGCAACGTGAATTGGAATCCCAACTAGCAGAAATACAGGAAGATTTAGAAGCTGAGAAGGCTGCAAGGGCTAAGGCAGAGAAAATCAGGCGCGATTTGGGTGAGGAATTGGAGGCTCTGAAGAACGAATTGCTGGATTCTTTAGACACTACAGCTGGTGAGTTTATTGATGTTTAAAAACCATTATTTGGGACAATGCTTTTAATATTCAGAATAAATGTTATATGATTGTCACTTTGCACTTTTAGCTCAACAAGAATTGCGGTCTAAACGTGAACAAGAATTGGCTACCTTAAAGAAGAGCTTAGAGGACGAAACCGCAAATCACGAGTCGCTGATAGCTGAGATGAGACATAAGCATTCCCAGGAGATCAATGCAATTAATGATCAACTCGAGAACTTTAAAAAGGCTAAGGCTGTCTTAGATAAAACTAAGCAAAGCTTGGAAGCTGAGAATGCCGATTTAGCCACGGAGTTGCGCAATGTTAATAGCTCTAGGCAAGAGAATGATAGGAGGAGGAAACAGGCAGAATCTCAAATATCTGAACTCCAGGTAAGATCTTTAAAAATGAGTTATTTTCAAGAATTTATAAATGGAATTATATAAATCTCTGCGGATTAGATTAAAACTACAGTGGTGGGAAAAAAATAGGTACAAGTGAAAAATAAACTACAAAATTTATAAGTGCAATTTATTTAAATAAAAATCCTAGCTATTGAAAAGATTTACGTAATATCATTGGAAATTGAAGTATTGAAGTCTTTGTGTTGACTTGATCGTAGGACGGGAACTGGTTTCTTGTTGGATTTATTTAAGTTTGCTATTATTTGTAAAAAATTTCCAATTCTCTGCAGGTCAAATTAGCTGAGGTAGAGCGTTCACGATCGGAACTTCAAGAAAAATGCGCAAAACTTCAACAAGAAGTTGAGAATATTAGTCAACAACTTGAAGAAGCGGAGCTCAAAGCTTCTGCCGCTGTAAAATCTGCCAGTACTATGGAAAGTCATCTGACCGAGGCACAACAATTGTTAGAAGAGGAAACGAGGCAAAAATTGTCTCTGAGCTCTAAACTACGCCAATTGGAGTCAGAAAAAGAAGCACTTCAAGAACAATTGGAAGAGGACGAGGAGGCAAAGAAGAATTACGAGAGGAAACTAACTGAACTGAATGCCGCTATGCAAGAGTTTAAGAAGAAAAGTGAAGAGGATTCCGATATTATTAAAGAACTGGAAGAGGGCAGAAAAAAATTAAACAAGGAAATTGAAGCACTTGAACGCCAGGTTAAGGAACTGCAAGCTCAGAATGATAGGCTTGATAAGAGTAAAAAGAAAATCCAATCGGAATTCGAAGATACCACCATCGAGTTGGAAGCACAAAGGACGAAAGTATTGGAATTGGAGAAAAAGCAAAAGAACTTCGATAAAATTTTAGCTGAAGAAAAGGCGATTAGTGAACACATTGCTCAAGAAAAGGACATTGCTGAGCGAGAGGCCCGTGAAAAGGAAACAAAAGTATTATCGTTGACCCGAGAGCTGGATGACGCCTATGACAAAATTGAAGAGCTCGAGCAAAAGAGAAAGGCTTTGCAAAATGAACTGGATGATTTAGCCAATTCTCAAGGAACCGCTGACAAGAATGTTCATGAGTTGGAGAAAGCGAAACGAAGCCTTGAAAGTCAGTTGGCGGAGCTAAAAGCACAAAGCGAAGAACTCGAAGATGATCTTCAACTGACGGAAGATGCTAAGTTGCGGTTGGAGGTCAATATGCAGGCTCTTCGCAGCCAATTCGAGCGAGATATTCAAGCTAAGGAAGAACAAGCTGAAGAGAAGAGGAGAGGACTTGTGAAGACTATCAGAGACCTCGAAAGTGAACTCGATGAAGAAAGGAAACAAAGAACAGCTGCCGTAGCAGCTAAAAAGAAACTTGAAGGGGATCTAAAAGACATTGAAGCAACTTTAGAAATGCATAATAAGATCAAAGAAGACGCCCTCAAACACGCGAAAAAACTTCAAGCACAAGTTAAGGATGCTCTTAGAGATGCCGAGGAAGCTAAGGCAGCCAAAGATGAACTTGCAATAGCTAGCAAAGAAGCTGAAAGGAAGGTGAAGACTCTCGAAGCCGAAGTTATGCAACTCTCCGAAGACTTAGCTAGTTCAGAACGTGCCAAACGAGCCGCAGAGTCCGAAAGGGATGAGCTGTTAGAGGAAATTAGTGCAAATAGCAACAAGGGATCGCTGATGATCGACGAGAAGCGACGCCTTGAAGCCAGAATAACCACACTTGAAGAAGAGTTGGAAGAGGAGCAGTCGAACTCTGAAATGTTGCTGGACCGCAGTCGCAAGGCGCAACTTACAATTGAACAGCTTACCACGGAGCTATCTACAGAAAAATCGAACTCCCAAAAGAACGAAAACGCAAGAGCTCTGCTTGAGCGTCAGAACAAAGAGCTTAAAGCCAAATTGGCTGAAGTCGAAACAGCACAGAGAACTAAGATGAAGGCTGCAATTACCACTCTAGAATCGAAGATCAAAAATCTTGAAGAGCAACTGGACAATGAGACCAAGGAACGTCTGCTACAGCAAAAGGCCAACAGAAAACTTGATAAGAAGAACAAAGAATTAACAATGAACATCGAGGATGAGAGAAGACATGCTGATCAATACAAGGAACAGATCGAAGGAGTAAGAATCTTACATCCATCTGGACCAATTTCAAAACTAACTTAAATATATTTTTCAGCTGAACAGCCGCATGAAGAGTTTCAAACGAAAATTGGAAGAAGCTGAGGAAGAAATTCAAAACCAAAAAACCCAAAAACGTAAGGTACAACGGGAATATGAAGATATGATTGAGAGTCACGACGTGCTTTTGAGGGAAGTGGACTCACTGAAGACAAAGCTGAGGTAAGTTCTTTGAACTAGCTTTTTTTATCTGGTTTATCTGCATTTCATTTGTTCGTTAATTTTTAAAGAACTATTCAGCTTGCTCAAACCGAACAAGCTAAAGCCTATTCGCCAAAAAAGGACGCGATGTTCGCTATGAATTGTGACGGTCTGTAAGTAAATGAAAACGTAAGCTTGGAAACAAATTCCCTTTATTTCTATCGAGTGACCCCGTTTTACCCAACACAAATATTTTTTTAAGAATTCCCCGAAAGGAAAGTATTTTGTCTTTCATATCAGAAAACATTATATTTATAACAAAATAAATTTTGACTGCATGGGATTAATAACTGATCCTCTTGATATTTTTAAAAGGTGCAAATTCGTATGCAACATTTGCATTTGAGGAAATTTTGAATTTTGCATTTTGGGGTCAAAATTGCATGGTTCATAACAGAAATACCCCCTGATTTACTAATATCAGCAGAGAAGTGTCTCCTGTTGAAAAATTACCGAAGTTAGGTTCCTTGTGGCATGCGAATGTGGAGTGAAAGATTCGATGCGCCTGAATAAAATTTCTTCACTTAAAAAAATCTCTTTTTATGTTATGATGATATTGGCTCAATATTGCAATACATTAATTATATCCTTAAGTTATTAAATTAACTTTCGGTTAATTTAAGCTTTTCTCTCCAACTACAAAGTTTTTGGATGGATAATCCATGAAGAACGAATCATCTGAATAATCAAAGTTGAAAAAATAATGAACTTTTGCTTGCAGTTTTTTGAAACTGTTGGGTTTAATTACGATTAGCATAAAGTCCATTTTGAATTTATTTGATATTCATAGATTTGTAATATTCATTACATTTAATGAAATTTGTCATTTTGATTTATTTCTATTGTTTTCGTGTACCATTTTAAATATTGCAACTTTTATTTATTTATACAAGGACAAAATGCGAAATTAATACAGAGTCCAATGCACCAGTTCCTTACAGAAAATCATTGTCCAACATCAAGGTTATTGTCGTTCGAAGTCCAGCATGGACATTTGGAAAGAATAATATAAAACATGAGTATTTTATCAAATGGTAACAATATCTTACTTTGCTGTTCCTTCGATTATTTCGTAATTTTTAACCAAATAAATAACGGTTGGTCGTAAATTTTGAACAGTCTAAGTTCAGATTCAGCTATTAGCAGAGTCTCTAGTAACAAAGATTGGAATTTTGTCCACTTTCGCCGGTATTGATATTGCAGGATTTGCAGGATGCTTGATATCCATTTGATCGGTTCAATTATCGCTATGTTTCAGAGTGCACTTGATTTATCCAAAAAGATGTAATTGGCTTTTCTTAACCCTTTTCTTTTGTACTCCAAAGCATGTTTTTTGAAATATCTCACCAAACTTTGGTTGAATAATTTGAAATTTGACTATTTTCTAGACGCACCGGGATTGGTCTAAGCACTACTACCCGGCTAACTGGGGCTTCCAGAAGAGGAGGAGGTGGCGGCGGGGACGACAATTCTGTGCAGAACGAATCGATAGACGGCGAGGACTCTGGCAATTGACAGCATAATGCACGAGGTCATTACCTTACCAATATTCCTAAAATCAATTAAGAAAAAAGTTATTGAAAGTTTATAAGAATATTGAACATAAAGTACCGTTTTTTTTTTATATAAAGAAAAAGTAATTTTAATAAGAGGGAAACTAAAATGCATTTATACGGAAAATTTCTAAAAAAAAGAAGAAAAATAAAACGAAAGTAATCACGTGGCTTTTTACTTAGGTTCTCAGTCGGTCTAGCGATTCTACTTCCAGGCGCTTAGCGGAATGTGCCGCCGCATGACTCCCGTGCTGATGACTGAGCCCACGACCGCTCGATAGCGCAGAACTAAAAAACTACGTTTATGAATATTTATTACGCCGCTTCACACACTAATTTCCCATTAATTGCTCACACCTCTTTCGAAATGGACCCGCTTAAATACGCGTCGTCCGCGCGTTCCGCTAAGTCAGCCGCAGTTTCTCCTTCGTAAGCAACAAGTGCCATTTTTACGTTTCTTTGACTCCTCGGTTACTCACTGTAGATAGCTTCAGTCTTTGCGACAATCTAATGAGAAAATATTCATATTCAGCTTCCCTTCGAATTGTAATATGCTTGAGAAACGAAAAGCCACAGTGCGATTAATTCCTTAATATTAATGAAAACGCATGAGTACTTATATTTTAAATTGTTTTATATATTATTCTTATAATTTTAATAAATTTTGATACAACTATAAATGATAAAGTTAAACGCTTCTTTTACTATCCTCATCACATCAAGACCTTTCTGGAGAGTGATCGCTTCACCCCTTTTCGTTTTTTTCTGGTTAACTTAATTTCTTTAAAATGCGAAATTCAAACGGCTTTTAATACTTTACAGCTTTCCCTGCTTCAAAAATTATGTTAGCGATTGAAATAAATTCACATAAAACACAATCAATTTCTAAAACGCACCACTTTTGAATCTCTATAAATTTTACAATAATCATGTATATTTATAAAATCGAAAGTTTCATCGAAAATATCAAGTTGAAAGTTGGTATTTTGAGGGTTTCTCGGTTTCCTTATTGCGAATCTATATACCGAATTTGGATACCAAGTCAGAGGTAGTAATAGTAGCAGCAACAGAATCGGCTTCTGGCATCCAATACCGACGTTTTTAAATGCCATTAGCTTAGTGGAAGAAAGCATTTTATTTTAAGCTGATTTAATCAACACTCGGAAAAGTTAATCGAATAAAAATAATCAAAACAGATGCATTCTATTTGCAAGATACAGCTGCGCTTGGTTTTGGAATCAGAATCAATTGCAAATAAAATTTATGTCCCGCAAATTTATTCTACGGAATGCACTTTACTAAAGCGAAATTTTACTTTAGAGAAATATAGCAATGCAGCTATAAGGATTAAAAAATAAAATTAAATCCATATACACATTTTCTTTGGATGAATAAAATAATTACTTTATTAAAAACATAAAAAAAAACAAAGTTGATTTAGTTGATAAACGACTTTAAATAATTTAAATCAAGAAAAGCTACGACGGAAAAAAATATTGTTTTTGAATAGGCTTTATTTTTTTAAATATATGTACTATCAATTGCAAAATAAGTAGATTCTAAAGCATTAATTTTTATACCAATTTTTAGTAAAGATAAAAGACACAAAAATTAATAACAACAAAAACAAATTAGGTATTAAGTTATTAAGCATCCGACATACGAAGGCAGTAAGTGTAAAAAAACCGGGAAAAAATAAATCCATGAACAGGATCAGTGCGAAGAACAATCAGCGAGTGGCCGCCGCGTAAGATTTGAACAAACTGGCACTGGGACTGGGACCGGCGGGTTCGAAGACTCGGGAGCTGGAGCGGTTGCAGGCAGAGGGACCTCTCCTCACCCCCTCCTGCGTCGAGCAGCTCTCCCCAGCGGGGAGCAGGGTGGCAGTGCAACGGCCGATCGTCTCTAGGCCTCGGGAGATTTGAATTTGCTCCCCTCGGGCAGCCGTTGAGCCGATCCTGGACCGGAACTCTCCTGGCTGTAAGCGGCCAGCTTGTAAATAGGGGAGCAGACGGTTTCTCCCTTCATTCTTTTCAGGGACCCCGTCGGGAAAGGTTGGTTTGGCTGGACTCCCCGCGGACAGCAGTTAAGCCGAGCCTGGAACTCTCCTGGCTGTGAGCACCCAGCTTCTGCCTTCATTCTATCCAGAGACCCCGTCGGGAAAGGTTCGCTTCGATGTTTTATAATTTGATCATATTACTTTTGATTTAAAAAATGACGTTACACAAAGTTACGGACGGAAAAATTTGTGGCGAAATAAAATAAATGGTTAAGCATTTAAATGTTTATTCATTTATTCGCTTAAAATAGGGAGGATAAGGATTTTAAAAAAGAAAACTTTGTACTTCACGTATTAATTCGCTTATTTCTAATTGAATATAAAAGTGCGTTCTTTTCGAAGGATTTAGGCTTCCTCAGGCTGAGGCTGTGGGCGAAGTCCCCTTATGCTGATGTCGTAAACGACTTCCTCAATTTTTTTTACGTCGTACTTGAGCGCGTCAAACCGCTTCCGGAGACTGTCGTTTTTCAAATTGAGCAGCCGGAACCCAGAGTTGAGGTCAGCGACGAACCGGGAGATGTTGAGGGGCCGGTTGTAATCACCAAGCGTTACGGAGTTCGTAGCAAATCGAGCCAGCTCCGACGCCAGCTGAAGGATCCCCATGAGGTAGTCTTCGATGTCCAGGTGGAACCCTTCTTCTTGGGACGTTTTTACTTGAATAGTTAAATTGAATTTATTCGTTAATTCAGTAAACTCGTTGATTCTTACGGCCGAGGATCTCTGCGCAAGTCTCCCTCGGGACGAGGACCTCCGACTCCAAGTAAACGGTAAGGGCTATTAGGAATATGAGGCGCTGTGTGATGAAGGACCAGCGGTCGTTGTACCTGCGAAAGGATCGAGTCGCTTATTTCACAACTCAGCTTAAATTTAAGGACTTACCTATAGTACTGTCCCGCTGGAATAAGCGCAGCCAACTCCTTGTATGCTTCCTTGCATTTTTCGAACTGTATTCTGGTCCCCACACAGGCGTCCGGTACTAAAAGCAATTATGTTTTTGGATAATTTGTGCCCTTTGGAATGATTTCCTTACTTTTTTTTATGCTTGTGTGAATCGTCTGGAGCAAGATGTTCGCCTCCTTGGCCAGTTGCTCAATTTTCATTACGATATCCCGGATTTCCTGCAATTGTTGCTCGCTAAGAACATTTTTGGTAAAACGAATTATTCACTTACCTCGCGTATTTTCATTTCCTTGTTGATATGTTCCTGGAAATCCAGAAAAAGCTGTTGATTAACGAAGCCGTCCATTGTTCCGACTGATTTTGGTAAATTTTTGCTTAATCTGCTGCTTCCTGTTTATTCAAATACTCTGCCAATTTTTCAGTCGGTCCTCTGGAAAATTTAATTTAAAATCTCTCGTCTTTTATCAAAACAACTGCAAAGCTTCCAACTCCAAAAACTACCAACAAAACAGAACCCAAACTGACAGAAATAATTGACAGAGTGACAGAGGAATGGACACTGTTGAGAATATTCACAATGAACTGCGGCACCGGCTTATTATGCATTCGACCAAATCTATTTGCTTGACAGTCGGTGTCGTATAAAATTCCACTCTTTAAATTTGATTTTATTTAAACTTCGTGATTTGATCATTGTTACTCAATTTTTGTATTTTAGTATTGAATATGAAAAATACGAACAAATTAACATTTTTGATTTGAGTTTCTTTAAATACTGATTTTTTTCAAATTTTCTTTAATAAGGACCGAAAATAATCAAATTGCCGGCATACATTTCTACATAACTTTTCTCTTTTTCGGGCACTCAAAAGAAAACTCTTTATTCAAACTCGGATCTTTGAATAAGAGAACTCAAACTTACTTTAGACGTCATTATCCCGAAATGACTTTTTCAACATTCAAAATTATTCTAATTATTATTTTAACTCAAATAAATAATTATTATTTATATTTTATTAGATGAGACACAAAGGTCAAACTGATTAAATCCACTTTTAAAATTTTCTGAAACTCGAAATGCTTGATACACATACATATACATATATAATGCTGTAATGCTTGAAATAACAGATTTTAATGATATCGCGTACAATACAATTTAAAAAACTTGATTCGAATTTAATTTTAAAATTAGTTCAAAGCCAAACGGCCAATGGGTGGAAGAGTAATTTCTACCAGTGTTGTCTTTGTTTTTGATGGTCCTGATACGATATGTTGTGCGAGCCATAATGTTTTCTCGATGAATGTGGTGAAACCAAAACCTGTTATAAAATTAATCAAACAAGTCTTTTAACATATTTAAACTACATATATACGTATACAAGAACAAAGTCACGTCATTTCGCCCAATAGTTTTCTTTCGTTAAATTTAAAAACCAATATTGAAATCGGAATTTTTTATATTACTTTAATCTTTAGTATTCCTGCGTCGGCATAGATCGAGCGTAACAATACTTTTATCTGAATGAAAGTACTAATGAAATTCTGATCCGTGAAAGACTTAGATTTTAATTTTGCATTCATTGCTCATGTTGGTGTTGTAAATATATTCACCATATATGTATGTAATTAATACAAAATCAGTACAAGGTTGCGATATACAAATTTTTGAAAGGTTATTTCAATGAGAATCATTTTATAATGATAATAGTTCAGACAAATATGCAAGCCCTGCTCAATAGTTTACCCTCTTTTAATGATATTAAAATGTGAACATTTATTCTTTCCCTGAACGTGAGAATAATTTTCATAAAAATTTAACCCATTCAGGCCTTCAGAAACTTTGTATTGCATATATTTGAAAGGATTTCGCTGAATATATGGATTTTTCCGTTGGCACAAGTTTATCCATATTCAATAACTCCTTTCAAAGTCCCACAAAATCCATCATCGCTTGAAATTTTGTCTACCAAAGCACGTTCTTCCGCTCCAGTAATTAATACGCTGGCTGTTTTTGACAAAAAGGAGTGGTGGGCGGATTATTTGTGTGTAATGAAGTGTCTGCGAAAGATAAACTTGCACGAGAAACTATTGAATCAATATTCGGATATTTTCTAAGAAAACGAACTTCCATTCGCATTGTTAGAGTATGTAGTATAATTTAGAATTTCCAAGTCCACAATGCGGAACAATGTACATATGTTTTGGGAGTTGCTTTAGAAGAAACTGTTGCAGGACATAAATATATGTACGTTCAAAAGTAATGTGTTATTATGCTAAAGTAATAAAAAGATTCAATAAACAGTAATCAATAGAATAAGAATGCTATATTCCTACACACTTTACTTTGTAATCAAATTTATGAAATATATATGGTACATAAATATAATAAAAACAAAACAAATATTTAAATTCAGCAATAAATTTAAATTAGTAAACACATGAACTAAAGCTATTATATTTTATTAAGAAACACTAATCAGTACTATAAAAATTTAAATAAAGCTAAGTTCATCATACGTTTTATTTTTAATTAACCTATATTTTGTTTATATTTGTAGTTTACAGTGAATACGAACCGAGTGCAATTAGAGCTCGTACTGCAAGGTCTTATAATAATCAGGCAATTACAATATATTCGAAATGTTAAAGTAATCAATTTAGTTCCAGTGGAATTGCGTGCCAGGAGAGTTACATTTCGGTGAGTTTCAAATCATTGAGAAATATGAACTAAATTTAAAATTAAAATCTGTGTTCCATCAATTTTAAAAAATTTATGAATTTTGGATATGTTTACCTTCATTAAAAAGTATATTTAGATATAAAGATAAATAATGAGACATACTGTATCGGTTTTGCAATAATCGAACTATAATTGGCACAATTAAATACAAATAATTAATAGTTTAATAAGTATATGTATATAGGGACATCAATTATGTATTTTGTGTGATTTTAAAAGGCATGTCAAAAAATCATTATCAAAGTCATAAGCGAATGAGTTGCAAAATGTAGAATTATGTCAACTCTGCTTCCGTTGTAAAATTTGTAATCCGGCTTTAATGTTTATAGAGCAGCAAAACCCGTGGCCTTAATCCGTCCGGAGGCTGCCACGTAGTCTGCACGAACGGTGCATGAGCATTAACATGTTCACGTATCGGCTAATCCTCTTTCCATTTCGATTTGAACCCACTTGCAGAGTAATTGCAACTGCATTTTGGCTCTGGTTTAAATAGCACAGCTTGAAAAGTTTCCAATTAAGGACATTTTGGTTCTATTTCCGCTCATAGTTTTTAAAATTCATTCATTTGAATATGTATAAACTTTTGCCAAAAATTCGGTACGTTCTGTTTTTCGAGATGTTGAAACAAAAAGCCAGATTTGATATAAGTCTAAAAATAGCAGAGAATTCGATTTTCTTGAATTTATGCTAAGGCATCTGCAGTGACCCATGGGAAAATTAAGGACATTAAATCTCACTTTTGATTCATATCCGAAAAGTTGTGGCAAAGTTTAATAAAGTAAGCTGGCGTCCATCAGGTCCAGAGAGTTTGAACTCGTTTCTCACAAAGCTCACACTCAATGCAAAGTCGGACTAGGCGCCAACCTCACTAACAATTTTAGAAAGGTCGCCTTTACGAAATAAATTGCGAAATTAATTACAGAGGGATAGAAAGTTTCTCTATTTTCTGCCAGATTATGGTAATTGCGGCAGGATTTCGAAAAGTTTAATGCTTGCGAAATCAAGTCCTGCTGGGCTCGCTTAGTTGCGAAAATTATGACACAATTTCTAGGTGAAGCACCACAATTAAAGGTTTTTCTTTTGGTTTGGGGCACCACCTTTCATTTAAAATTAATATAGAAATGAATAAAAATAAAAGCGTCGGGTCATGCAGGACACAGCAAATTTGCAACGATAAGCCCATCATAAATTTTCAGAAGCACTTTCTGGAGACAGAGCGATTTCCAGTTGGATTAAAGTGTTAATGGATTTTGCAAATGCTATTTAGCCACGATACAACGAGCAGGAGACGTGATATTTTTAACAAGTTTCCTTTTACAAATCTATCTTGATTGAACTGGTGTTACAAATTTTATGAATTAATTTATGAAAGTTTTTAAGTTTGTATCAATTTCTGAATTGATTATATTTTTAAATTTATGTAAGTTATTATAAATATATATGCATACATCATTTTGATGCCTTCAGGTTATTTTATCTTTATATTGCAAAATACGACGCTTTAACTTTCCTAATAATAATTGTATGAAGCTCGTTAACTTGAGAACAGAACTTGCTCCTTAATTTCATATTTATTTAACTTGTACTGTGCTGAATAAGAAAAGTGGGAGATAGCACGCTATTCAATCATTAGATATTAGGTTAACGATAAAATTTCTGATATCTGACGGGAGAGCAACCTGTTTAGGCCCGAAATAATAATTGAGGACTTCCATAATAATTACAAAAACGATTTTTAAAGAATTTAAATTTAAGCAGTCATGAAAGTTGTTGATTTTGCCAAAAATGAATTTATTGCCCATATTTTATAAGTTTTCATAAATTACATTAGCCACTGCAGTTATTTTCAGAAGACAGCTTTTTCTACGTTTCTACTTCTACTTTTTATGAAGGAAAATAATGACTGCTAATCCCTCCACGAATTCGTTCTTTTCTGCGACCGATCTTAGCAACTAAAAAGCAATTTGAAATTCAAAGTAAGAATTTGAGAAAGCGAAAAATCGTCCTAATTATCTCTGCGAGGGCGTCATTATTCTCTAACTTTTTTTGTGTGTATGTAGTAAAGCAATTAGCAGCTGGCTCTGTTAATAATGAAACCAATTATACTCGTAATTATCCAGCTCGAGAAATAATTCTTCACGAAATGACCATTCGTCGTCTTTATGTAGATCAATTTGGACAGCATCCCGAAGAAGGAAGTAAAAATAAATTCCATTGATTTAAATGACTCATAAAGAAATTCCAGCAGTCAATAAATGGATCAGAATTGGAGGAGAGAAAACGACGGCAGTGGTTCCTGAATCATTTGCCAGATTGGAATTTGGTGAGTTCCTTTTTGAAGAGATAATAAAATTGCGCAGGATGTTAAAACAAAAGCAATATCTGTTCTTCTTTAACCGCGCTTCCTTTTGTTTTACTACTATGGAAATTTTCTCATCATATAATTGTTCTAAGTTTTGCTATTTCCTGTGATCTGTTAAATTGAGTTTAGAGGATAAACGCCTCATTAATTTGGGCCCTTCGGGAGATAAGACGGATGAAGCCTGGATTATTGATGAAGACTTTTCGCAATTACAAAATAAAAATGGTGTTTTTGGGATGAAGTTTTTTCAATACATTAAATAGCTTGGAGCATAATTTGATAGAACTAGTAATTGCAGAGTTTAAATAAGCAGTTTATACGATCCATCTTTATGACTAATAAATAGACTAAATACATACTAAAGAGCCGATAACTCACCTTTTTACTATTTTATTAACTTATAGACATTGCTTAGTTATTTGCTTAACTGAGTAGTTATGGGAGTATGTTTAATTGCGTAGAATCGATAAGAAACAGGTTTAAATAAATTATATAACCATATATCATAAAAGTTTTTATTTAGCTTCATTTTTTGTCTGCTTGGAATTTTTCGAGTCAATTATGAACCATTTCCTGTTATCCGAAAAGGCTGAAATGTTGCATACGTATATATGTATGTAAGTCCATGACAACCTAATATATTTAGTACATGTAAAGTCTTTCTAAATCCAATATGGTGGTTGACTCCTTTTAAATAAAAGTTTTTTTTAAAAAAATATGTTTTTCGTTTACTTGTTTTATTTATAAATATGAATACTTTTTGGTCCATACATATATGAATGTTCGGATGTAAGTATGGAGGTATTATAAATATTTCACTTAGCCTTTGCAAACAACGAAAAAGGGCGTAATTTCAAATTGCTGAGAAATGCCTACAATGAATTTATTTTGAAAATATGTTCCAATAAGAAAATTATTAGGCATGTAGGATGTTTTTTTAGGAATTTATATATCAACAACAAAGAAATACAAATCAATAACAAAGAAATATACCTTTAAAAAGTTGCTAATGAGCAAAGCTTAAGCATTAGGTATTTTAAGATAAGTTTCCAAAATATGATACATCAAACAAATTTAACAATTACCTTCATATCAAAAAGGAAGCACAAAGGTCGTGATTGGTTGTGGTAATAAAATACGAATTCTATGAAGCAGTAGCAATAGGAGGTTCTTAGGCTAAAATTATTTCAGATTTTTAATTTTATATCTAACTTTAGTTTTACATTGAGTTTTCAAGGAAGGATTTCTTCTAAAAGGTAACGTATGTTTGTTTTAAATATTTATTTCCTTATACAAACCTATAGCAATAATATACATTATTATAATTAACTCCCGATTTTAGCACTAACTGTGTCGGAAGATTTCTATTGTAAATATATGCCTAAGGTTTAATTGGAATAAATAAATAATATTAATTTGCTTGTTGAGTACAAAATTAAATTAATTTAATTTCACTTCGGCGGCATTCACACCTTTGAATACCTCGGGCTATTGGAAATGGAATTTTAAATTTTGAACGCGACGTGAAAAGTTTCTAGACTTGCCAAAGGAGAGCGGGCACGAGTCCCTAAAATAGCCGTCGTCCAGCGACTAATTCGCACTTATTAGTGCCTGAAGAGGAATGATGTCACTTCGCTGAGGGTTAGGCATGCGCAGGCCAGTTGACGTCATCGTCGAATATTATTACATACAAAGGTGTATGGAATTGCAGAAGGACTCGGCTGAGTTGGACGAAGGGAAATTAATGGTCAGCACATGACAGTCGACGAAGGAAATCAGTGCCAATGGAGAGCACTTCCTTCGCCTTTTCTCGCCCTCCGCGGGGCCTCGCAGATTGATAAATTGGAGGCCTTGGCAACTTTTGGATGAGTTCACCCACGTCGCAGAAGAACTATTTGAGCCGAGTAGGAGGTTCGACGAATCGGACTATTGGACTTTGTGCCATTGTCTGCGCCAAGAGCGTGAAATGAATTGTGCATTGTCAGGCCGTCACCCACTTCTTTCTTGCAAGGCGAGCGACCTTTTGTCATCAGTTATTCAGTTTGTCTGCCCCTTTCGGGGACATTTAAGGAATAAAGGGAATCCGTTTTGTTAGGGATTTAGCATAATTCCCATTCATCAACCTTTCTAATTTATTGCAGATCAACATTCCGCCACATAATTTCATCAATTTGCCAGTTCGCAGCTGGCTTCTATCAATATAATAAGATTATCGTAATTTACGATCCTCCAGGATAGACTGATTTCATTTTGGTCAGATATCGTAGGGCACCGGGGATTTAATCGTTTAGAAAGGGAAGTATCAAAAGTTGTTGCGTGCAAATGGTTCATCCTCCTTGCTTTGAGCAGTTTTATCGTTCTCGATAGTCTTTTATGTCATATATAATCCGTTTATGTACACACCCTGGATATACAGACCGTTTATTTTATTTTGTAACTATTGATTTCACCGATTTATCGCTTGGGTCCGCACAAGTGCTTTACACTTCCATTATTCATTTTATTGAGCACTCAAAACGTACCTACTTTGGGCAACACAATTCAACGCTCCTCCAGTCGGGAATCCCAGTGCAATGCAAGTGAAACTTCGTAAAATTCTTGTTCATCTCAGGGATATTTTTCAAAGGACAAAATAAAATAGCAAAGAACTTGAGTGAAGGAAAATTTGTGATGTTCAAGTTGAGCTGTGGTCGAATTCTTTTAAATTCGTTGACAATTCTTGGGACAATTTCGATTTGCTGTACGAAAATCTTTGATTACAAAACGAACGAAACGAATTGCATTGGGCTCAAATCTGAACGTAACTCACTTAATTTTAATACGAATTTTCGTATAAAGTAAATTGTGTAGGTAAAGAATCTCTTTTAAAAACATAGTTTGTACGTTTTATTTAAATTTCAATAATGATATGAGTAATTTAATTTTTAAACTGAAATTCCTTTACATAGTTCTACAATTTAACTAGATACTAATAAAAACTAATAAAATAATTCAACATGAAATTAAACAAAATCTAAAAAATAGAACAGAATTGTTTGGACTTTTAAATTACATTTTATTAAAATTGGATACCAGCATATTAAAATTTTCATCTCTATAATAATTTCATTTGGCTTTGTTATGTTTCCAATTTTTAGAATTCCTGAAAAATTCGATCATCCACGTGTTTCTAAGGGCTTAAATAACAATACAAATTTAAGAAGTAATGATCAACATTATCATATGATATTTTTAAATGAGACATTCTCTTAAACTCATATTTTATTAGTAGACAAAACCTAAAACTACTTATTTTCGTGCCAGATATGAAAAGATTTATGAAAATCGGATTATTCCCGAGAAAGTCGTAAACAAACATAAAAGGATACAAAGGAGGATTCGCTATAAAGACATTTATTTTAGCTCTCAGCGAAATATATTTTTTTAAAGAGCTATTCATCATTAAAATTGGCATCAAAGCCAACATCTACAGCCTGTATCATCTTGGAATGAATTTAAAAAGTGCCTATCCGGCTGGTCCTCGGGAAGAGCCAACCACTTGAATTTTGTGGGCACATGAAAAACTGCCACGTAATTATTGCGATGCCATCAAAAGCCTTCCGTAGTTATCATTTACCGCGCGCTACGCCCCAGAATAAAATGTAAACATAAATAACGTATATTAAGCTCGGCATGTACTCGCCCTTGTTGTGGCATTAAGCGTAGATGGCGCTGGTGTGGCCCACAACAATGCTTCAGTCTTCCCCAAATCCCCTCAGAACGGCCGCATTTACCTCGAAAAGGCTGTGAAAATATCCTGACAGTGATATCCATCCATCGTGGGTTCCTCGAGGAAGGATTTATCTGATATACTATATGCCGGGCCGGGGGCGCGGTGGCGGGGGTGTCAGGTGCGCAATTACATATGAATGTATAGATGGATGTGTCTAGATTTATTCGAATCGACGTGAAGAGGCTTCTCTGCGCCCCTGAAAGAATAATAAAATTCCTTCGCACTCCGGAACCGAGATAAAGAGGCTGCTTTCATATTCCGACACCTTCCACGGTGGCTGTGGCAGCGACGCCCTGAAGCCATTGAAATTGACAAAATTTGGTTACCAGTTTTAATTGAATTTATGAAACCTTCACATATTGTTTAATTTATAGAGATCAAACAGAAATTACTTAAACTCAAGTACTTGTATTTTTACGCCTTTAAACACTCGATGAAGCATAACTTTTACATATTAGACTTCAATTGTTATTAGCCGTACATTCGTGTTGTGTAATTTTCGAATTACCCATTTCAAAAGCAATTTGCACCACATACAATATACTTATGTATGTATAAGATTGACTTTAAAAGCAATAACTCCGAATATGGTTTGATAGTGTTAACAGTTTTAAAAATATCAACGAATTACGAGCATTAGTATCTAATCAAATAATTTAGACTCATGAAATATTTAACTTTAGCTTTAATTTACAATGCATTATAAATTTCTACGATCTTTACTTTATTTTTAAAAGAATTTCCAAAACATATAATATTAATAACGAATAATAGAAACAAATAAAACCACATAACATTATTTTTGTGAGTTTTAACAAATTCGTGCTCAATTTAATAAAATGTATTCAAAGCCATAAATCATTGTATGTCCACAAATAAAAGCTATACAATATTTAATTAACACTCAGCCTTCGAAGAAAGGAGCTTTTAAAATGAAACAAGTGCGAACAAAAACGACAAAAACAAAAAATCGATAAATTCTATTATTTAATTTCTGATTACTAAGCAATTACGTGATCAATACACCTACGCGTTCCACAACTCCTTAATTGAAAACGAGTTAAAATCTTAAAAATGAGGAAGTTTATTTAATGAATGAAGCGGCCAAATTGAATGGAGATTTATTAAACAGCCTTTTGATTTATTTATGCTATAATTTATTGATAAAGTAAGCTGCTCAGTAATTTCGGAACCTTTTGCCTTAATATGCCGAAAAATTACAACGCCCATCCGGCGAATTATAATTTCATGAAAGGCGAATGCTTTTGACGAGCCTCACCTTGGATGCCCGGTGCTATGCAAATAAACTCCCTTATTTTGCGCATTCATCAAGGATCGGGACGGGGATATTGGATCAAGTCAATTACTTTGATCTTCGCAACGTTATTTGAATGGTTTAACCATTTACAATTTAAATTGAGTTTGCCGACAAGACACACGTACACGCACGGTGCTTGTATGGAGGAAGCCAGGACCAGTTGGGAGCCAATAAAAATGACACATTCCTCCCGGCTGTGTGTATTTCGCAGGACCAGTGTCACCAAGCGAAGCGGCAGCTGAATTAAAAGTGCCTTGGTGACTTGAATAAATTTTATGTGAAAAGTTGCATGCTAGAAATTGGAATTTCTTGGGACATGCGAAGGAGCTACCCGTGTACATGCTCACGAGACGTAGCAACGACTTCGTGCGACTTTTCGCTTTTTCAGATATTTGTGCAACGACTTACAAGTGAAGTTCTTTGAAGAAACACAGCACTTGGAGTTAAACTTGCACAGGATGAAATATTGCTGAACATGCAACACGTTATCAGAAAGAAGTGCACATATCTACATATCTCCATAGTATCTATATTTATATATACACACATGTGTGTACATATGATAGCGACGAGAAAGTTTCTCTATAAATTAATTTAACCAATGAGATTAGAGCAAAATCAAGGATTTGGACAGGAGCTGAAGCTTAACTTTGGCAATCTTGCTAAAATAAATTCCTTAGTTTGACAGTCCAACAACCCTTGCTGGTACTTGCCGCGAATTCACATCGTATTGCGTATTAGAGGGTTTCGACTCGAAGGGCATTCGGTCTACAAAATTTGATTAATGAAAATCTATTGTTATAATTTGTTTTATGCTTTCTTCCGTGTGCTAACCACGAATGCAAAAATAAAATGTTGTAACACATCACGATTTTTAGAGAAGTAGTTTTTAAAAGTAAAAATAGTATCTAAAGTTTCGGCACTATTTGCAAAAGGTTTAGAAACTCTCAGGGACTTTTTACTGTTGCTAAAATAAATGTTTTGGAACATCAGTTATTTCATAAAAGTACTTAAGGTTCGTACGGAAAAATTCGTTCAATTGGTTTAAATGCTTTATTACGGTAGGAGAGCACTATGAAAGAAAAAACGGTTTTTTATTAATTCTCTGATAGCTCGATTCTCAATTTATAAAACACAATATTTTCGTAATTTTAATAGCTATCGTTGCACTTCGCCCAAACTCAACTTTTTGTTCAATATCCACCATTTTGTTTGTTTAAGACTAGAGTATTTATTTTCAAATATGTACAGAACAATCTTATTAAAGAAATGTCCGATAAGATAAAAAGACAAGAAAATAAATTAAAAATTTTTAATTGGCTTCAGCTTTCTAACTTTGAGATAGGAAAATTCACTCAAATGAGAAAAATATGCTGACCTGCCAGCATTGATAAGCTTTCCGATGTGAAACAGAGCCAAATAACTCATTAATTAAAATTAAAAATTATTATATTGTTGAGGCTTTTCATTTTCTTTTGATTAAAAACGTCAAAGAAAAATCGAATTATAAAAAAGATGATCAACTTCGGCATAAATAAGATCTCACTTCTATGAAAAGTCGCCAATTTATCACCTTTGACTTTCTTAAAAAGCAAAACCCACGTTTCAAATTGTACTTTTTAGGATTCTATCGGAATTTCATAATAAACATCTTTGCGAAAATGTAGTTGGTCGATTTATTTTGTAATTTCGCGCTTTTGAACCCTGATTTTGTGATTCTGGCAGCTGTTGTTGTATAAAAAAAATGCAATTGTACAATAACCATGTGGCTCTGGTCAGAATCAAGGAATTTAAAAAGAATTAAAATAAAACAGAAACATTATTTTTGTGGAATAAGAATTCCAGGCAATTTTAAATTAAAATTCTTTATTTAATATATTGTATTATATTACTCACATAGGAATAAACCATAAAGGAATAAGACACTCAATTTTGAGTATTGAGTGTTAAAAAGTACCTAATGCAAAATACCTTCATTCCATTCTTTTTCAAACTGAGTTGTGGATTATGCGAAATGTCGCCGTGGGACCATGGACCATGCGATTGCCATGTCTAAAACAAAATAATCCCGGGATTGATTTTTAGTCATATTTTCCGGCTTCGATGGGGTCCTCGAGGACTATGTGCGGTGGCGTCCCTGAAAGAGGCTTTTTGTAAGCGTCACCTTAACAAAATTTGTCAAGTGACTCCCAAGTGCCTCCCATCGCTCAGGCCCAGAGCGCCATAATCAATCGCTGACGAGTTCATCCCCGGACAATGAGGAGCGCGTCGGGGGAAACAGGAAGCATTTCACGCCTATTTTCTAATAAAACGAAACCGGAACGAAGCGCAATTAAGGCGAGCTCTTTATCTCCCCGCATCCCCCGGCGGCACACCGTTAAGCCTCATAAGCGACTCTGGAAAGGTCAATTTCACCTTTGTGATCACAAAGGGACGTCGTAAGGTGAATGTGCCTTTCTGCTCTGACGCAACTCGCCAGGGGAACCATGAACATGCGTCACAACGATTGCGTCACTCCCGAGGGGAGTGCTGTGCCGTGTCGTGACGTAATGGTTTCGAAATCGGAGCAAATTCGAGGATGATGTCAGCTTTTATTTTACTATTTTGAGTGCAGGCGCTTCCCCTCAGACGTCTTCTTGAAACATTTTAATTTACGGTTGTTAAGGGCGAGTGATTCCATTCGAGGAAAAGCTCAAGGGTGACGTAGTGGCCCGCATAAAATCGTTGTTTGGCCACACTGCACGAGAGCACATTTTATCGATTTTGAATTATTTTATCGAGGAATGATGATTTGCCTGCACTTCGAATACGAGGATCAGGGCCGGAGTTTCCACGGCCACCTGAGAGCCCGACGGCGAGCGAGTGGAGCTAGGCTGGAAACATTTAATAAAGGTGGTCCTTCGGGGTCTCGCATTTACTTTTATGCCTCGGCTTTAAAAAATGCGCAGAACGTGCCAATTACCCCGAGAGCTCACTTCAAAGGTTTTATGGTAATGCCGACGAGGCACTCAGTTGTCGTTATCGTCGCATTCCTCAAGACGACCGTGACAATCATTTTGCAGAAAGTATTAAAAAAGTAAACATTTCCCTCCTCACTTCACAGGCGCCGTAGCCTGCGAACAGAGCTTCTCCTAGTGCTAAATTATCCCTTCGTCACTCACCTGGTAATTTGAGTAGTTAAAAATGTGTATATATTTTAAAATAGGCTTCAAACTAGGATGATTAAATGCGATTTTCGAATAAGACTTAAAGTTGAAAACACTAAAACCTATTGAAAGTACAATATCAGAAGTATGAAACGAATCTTCCGATAAAAGTTTACATAACTCTACAATAAATTTTCAAGGTGGTCGGACAAAATATGGAAAAGCAGTAAATGAATTCTAATCCATCCTTAATACCTCTTTTCGAAAGACTTCTAAAACATCAGTTCTAAAATAAAAGATATCGTTGTTTTAACATTTGTTAGTATATGTTTTTAAAATTTTAACCTTTGCTTATACCTTTACTATTTAAGAAAATCTTCTTGAAATTATGAGATATCTCGTACACATCGCAGGTGTTAACTAATAAAATTTAAACAACGATTATTATGACTCTAATAAGCAATAATTTTTACGATACTGTACTTAGGATTAAGTACTCGCACCGTAGCGTAAAATAGGTATTTAGTGAATATTAAGCGATTATGTTTTTAGGTAGAGAACTTCCTATTTGCAGCCTGTGCGCCTGATGAAAAAAATTAGTTAAGTGAGTGATACCAAAATTCGTTTCAGAAGTCGTAGATAGGAAGGGACAGGGAGACTTTTACATCTCTATATATTTTAATTTATTTCCATGTAGACCGTGCACTTCTTAATCGATTTTGATTGGACTTGGCTAACATATTCTCCATGGCAATATCTCAGCTATGTTCGCAAATGGTCCGAATCGGTCAAAGGAGTGAGGAATTCAATATTAGAATCCTATATGTAAAATTAAAAATAGAATTGAAATCTATTTCTTCCCTTTGACTGCTGCCAAAGGATATTTTTTACTTACACTGGTACAGCACCCTGATGCTCACTAGATTTTCAGCTTAAAGAGTAAATAGTTTTACTGGTGCTAAGTTGACAAGCGTTTGCCATGCTATAGATAGACGTTTCAAACCTTCTTTTAGAAACTAAATCCATTCAGCCATAGGAAGTTTAACTAAAGTTCAGGGAAACATGAATATTATTTGAAAATTTAAAAATCTTTTGGAAAATTCACACTTTATAGATGTCAAGTATAAAATACTTTTCGCGTTATTGGAGCAAAAATTTTATTACAACTTTTATTGCAAACCCTTTTTCATATTTTCCTGTGAAGGAGAAAAATTATTTCAAACTTTTGAACTTGTTTACCGGTCATTATTACATCTACATTTCAACATTTTAAGGCGATTATAAGGAAAAACTTGAAAGTTTTTTTCAGGAATAATTCATCTCTAGAATATAAATTTTGTTGGACTTTCTAAAGAAAACGCCTTCTCACTTGTTTTAACTAGTATAACGAAAAATATTAGCAGAACTCGGAGGAACAATATTCAAAGAATGAAATATCTGCATAATGGCGAAGGTTGGTCTGCCTCAACCCTGACTTATAAGGGTCATAAGAAATTTCTCCATTCAAATTATTATCACTTTCGCCACTTTTGTCATTTTCGTAGAAATTCACTTGACTTTTGGTAAACTGCCGAAAATATTTCAGAGCATTCAGAATGTCTGGCATCCGTGCTAATTCGAGAGAGAGAAAAATTTAATATTGGAGGAAGAATTCGAGCCCCAACTTCTGTCTCTGCTCTGTTGTCTTGAATTCAGATGAAACGATGCGATGGCCAGCGAAATAATTCAATAATAAGAAGTTCACTGTCAAGACGATTGACCCAAATTTCCTAATCTCTTGAGCAAAAGATTTCAAAAGGAATGCGAGCGAATTCCGGACGAGGAGATCCACAAGTGAAACAGTTTCCATGGTCCATGGCCCTTGCGCCGCAGTTTCCGGGGCCACCGGGGAGCTTTTCTTATGTAAATTTGAATGTTAGCAGTAAACTTTTGAACTGATTAAATGACGAAATATTTGATTTTCCGGAGGACTCCATTTCACGCTCAATGTCACGACTTGAACGTAAGATTTCCACCGTCGCCAGGAATGGTCCACCGGATTCTAATCCGCGGCTTCCCGAGGTCTGGGGTCGAAAGAGGAGCTGCCGTGGGTCGGCTTCGTAAATTTTAATTTGCGCGAAGGAGGGCAGGAACTCCAAATACAAGGGAATTAAGCTGGTATTTGGTGTCCCTCGGGAAATTACAAATTTTCCAATTCGCACTCCAAACGTGGTGGATTACATGAAAAATAAAAAAGGGATTCATTGGAACCTCGCATGGAGCAGGTGATGAAGATCTTTCGCGAAAATTCTGGAGCATATGAAAGCAGTTAAGTGTAAAAGTCTGAAGGCTCCGAATTTTTTATTCAAGAACTTCTTACGCATTTATTTATAGGAAAACCCTTCCTAAGAAACTAATAGAACATGACAAATTTATTACAGGCGCTTATTTTCAAATAAAAGGATTTTTCTGCTGTAATACTTACATACCGTCGTTTCAATCTTTCTATTAGAGATACATATCTCAATGAAAGCAGTTTCATTTACAAGACTAAAAGAAACTATTATAATTTCGTAAAAGGTAAAATAAGTTTTCTTTCCTAAGTGTTGGGAACTGATAATGCAATTTTAACGTCTTCTTATACTTCAAATTTATCATTTCTAGAACTTCATATGATTTTTTCAAAAATCAAGAAATCAAAGGGAATCTGGTCCAATAGACTACATATCTTTATCATTTTTGATAAAGTAAGAAGTTTGCTAAACTTAAATGTGCAGCAACATAAGTTTTTTTACGTCACGGGAATGCTTATTTCAAGAATTATTTAAAAAATATTTTTTTTGTTTAAATATTGATTAATTATTCTAAATTCATTCATTATCAAAGTTGTGATTACATATCTTCTGAAATAAGTTTAAATTTTAAAGTATATGTATTGCCACTAATTCGTATACTTTTCTGATGGGCACAACTTATATGGTGACCAAATTCTTAGTAATCTGTTATTATAGTCTCCATTAAATGAAAAGTGAAGTAAACTAAATCATATTTTTGAATTCAACTTAAAAAGTTTTAAAAATATGTAGAAATTTATTTTTAGATATTTTAATCTATGTATTGTGAAATCAATTGGTAGCGTGGGATTTGTGTTAAATTGTACATTGTTCTCGATTTTTATTTTTTGTTTGCTTAAGTGTAGAATAATTTCATATTTCGTAAGATAGCCCTCCATCACTTATAATATGAGGAGCCATTTTCATCCCTAAGGAGCAAGCTCTGTGTATGATAGATGCATGTGAACCATGCACCAATCGTAATGAATTCGACACTAAATCGCCGCGTTATTGTTATTGCATGAAGCGGAAAGAAACTGCGTCGTAAACCAGGTAATTGAGACGCAACGAAACATGACTAAAGACGCAAACACCGCCCGAGTCGACTGTGAAGAATCCAAATTGACGGCACGTCTGTACGCCCAACTACACAACTTTTGTCTTATTACGTTTGGACAGGTACTCAAGAAGTCCGGAAAGCAATCCAGTTCGATGTAATTAGTTTTTGCTTTCTCCGGCTAGCTCCCCGCCACGGAGATGGTCCCAGCATCCCATCCCTAATAACTGGCCGAGATATTCGAGGGCAAAAGTGTTTTAATATCATCGAACAATGCTTGTACCAAATCGATATTTAATCAGCAGAAAACGGCAGGATTGGGATGGACGACTTTTTATTTCCTGAAGAATTTCTTAATTTCTTTCTATTCGTTTTAGGGCGATTCTTGTCGCGGCTATTAATGACCAAATTTCAAATTAATTAAACGAATTTTTGCTTTCTTGGTCCTCTAAATTAATTAAAAGAAACCTTCAAAAACGAACATTTTGTTGCTAATTACAAGACAATTTGGGTTTTATTTTATTTTTTAATCCAAGGAATTTTCTTATCCAAAAAATGGTTGTACCTACTCAAATTTCCCTCACATTTCACAACCCGAGGATCCAATAAAATATCTCATTCCAAATATTAGTTTTATTTACCTACACTTCATCGTTTCATACCTACTTAAATGTGGCTAGAAGCCAAAACACTATAAACACGGCGTTAAACAGTTTATGGGTCGTAATAATGTTGAGCATTCTATTTTAGTGAATTATGTGCACTTTCAGTCATGCATACATATCTAAAATACTGCAAGTTTTTCAATTTTAACTGCATATATGTAGTACATATAACTTTCTTAAAACAAATTGCATTTCAGTAATTTTTATGGAAATGCCAAAACATTAACTAAATAACTTGTAAAGAAGAATTTATAAACGTGGTTTTGTTGTATATTTTCCAGTCTGGCTGTTACTACTCAGCTGAGACTTCGAGTCTACCAAATAGATTAGTTTGCGGTTTAATGGTACATTTGTGATATTTGCGATGGTGATATTATGGGCTATAAAAATTAGACAATCTCCCAGAAATATCTTAAAATCACTATGGACAAATAAACATAGGCAATAGATATGCAGGTTTTAAAATTTGTTTTATTGTTTAACATTATTATTATATAATAGGTATTATAAGCATCTAAAAGTGTTCAATTTTTTGAAGCCCAAAGTTTCCAGTTAATATAATATGTGTTTAAAATACACTTATAATAAAATAATGCATTTATTTTCTGTTGTAAGCTTATACAAATAAACTCCAGGTTTTGATATTTTACTCTGTAATATTAAATTATTAGAAGTTGCAACAAACAATTATTTAAACTTAATGACAACCTTCATCACCTAACTCCATCTGCTTCTTCTAAAGAAATACATTTTGTACAACAGAAATTTTTCATAATGTAAATCGCTTCAACTGCTTCAAAGTCTTTACGACTGAAATTAAACTCATATTAAGACTGAACATTAAAATCATTGAAACTGTTATTATCTTACTTAAACTGATTTTGATTCAAGCAAGTCAAGCTATGGAAAACTAGAAAAAGATGAGCTCTTTTAATTTATTTTACGAGTCGGAAATGACGAGTTTCATGTTTTCCAACTAAAAGTTCTAGGTTTATACATATAGAAGGGCTTAATTATTATATGTAGACGAGTTTCAAGCTTGAAATGGCTTCAATGCTACTGAATTTGAGTAATGAAAATGAGTTGTTAAACAACAGAATGATTAATTAAAAAGAGCTCAGTGTGCTTAATCAATAAAAGCGAAAGATTACTTAAATTGAAAATAAGTGGGTGCCTTTAAGTTGTTTAAGACCAAATATGTTTGTTCTCCAAAGGGAGTTTTTGATTATCTACCGAATTTGCACAGTATCTCTTCAAATGTTGTCAAACATAATTTTGTATGATTTCAGCCGGAAATATCCCTTTGGAATCCTACAGAAAGTCCCTGGAGATATAACGACAAAACTCCTGGCTTTTGAAGCACATGTGCCCCACAATAGATTTTTGTTGATTTCTTCCCAAAGGTTACCCACTTAAGCCCGCGTATAATTTTGCTATATGCCTGACGGCGAGGAGGCCTCGCAACTTTTTGCATTTCGAATTTTAACAATTCGAGATTGCTTTGTAATAAACCAAAACCCGGAAGAGATCACCCACTTTTGTGTTTACGCACAACATTTTGTTTTGTTGCCACCTTCCCACGATAAAAGTTATTTATACTATTCCCATGTTTAATGCAAAAGAAAACGACTGCTTTCCCCTAGAGTGAAAATTCATTGTTTGTTGATTAAGTACGTGACAAAATTTAACACCTGTGCCACGTTTAAGATATCTCTTTCCTGTTTTCCTTAAGTTTAACCAAATTTCCTCGCCATTCAAGGAAATTGGTTTCATCAACTTAGCAAATTTTCGATCTTCAAAAGAAAAATCGGTGTAAATTATACTCGTCTGCTGCGGCGGTATGCGCAAATTACTTTCAGCAACTTTGAGGCGCTTTATTACAGGGCTAATTGAAACCCAAATTACGTTTGGAGCAACTTTCAGGTGCGATATCTTCGAACAGGGTGCTCTGGGAAACTCGTAAATTTAACATTTAATGGGAT
This sequence comes from Tolmerus cingulatus, assembly GCA_959613345.1. Classification (NCBI taxonomy): domain Eukaryota; kingdom Metazoa; phylum Arthropoda; class Insecta; order Diptera; family Asilidae; genus Tolmerus; species Tolmerus cingulatus. Next base: position 7,735,422 of record OY390708.1, read on the forward strand.
GAAATGTGCTCCTAAGGGAACTCATTACGCCTGGTTTGTTTGACATTTGCAAATCTGCTTGAGAAGATCCTTTATGCCGCACAAGACGTGGCATACGGTTTAAATTATGTATTCTCGAGTTTACCTCAATAAAGTAAACAAATTAACACATTTCTCCGTGAGGAAAAACCCACTCAGAACAACACAACACCGAGAGTTATCCTCACAGCAAAACTCTTTAAGTATTATCGGAATATTGATAATGGGTTTACTTCGTATTTTTTAGGTTCGTTGTGCTAGATTAATTAGGACAATTATTGTATACATCCAATTTACTTATTTTATGTTGAATTCAATGCTTTAAAGCAGACCATCAATCTCTATTCTCAGATTTTCGGGAAAAGTTTTAGATAATATTAGTTTCTTAGTTTTATATAAAACTTTATATGATACATATTTTGCATTTATTTCATTTCACTACTTCTTCATATGCGGTTTTACAGAATTGTAAATACATATTTGAAACTTGTTTTGATTTAATTTAGCAGGATATTTGTAATTATTTATTTATTTTTTTAAATTTTGTTAAATAATGTATGTAACAAACTGCAACAGAAAAAACCTCAAAATTTTAAAATGAAACATTTTACAAAATTCTAACGAATAAAGAAATAAAATCGTCGAAGGGACGACCAATTCAGTTTAATCCATAAATCAATGGTAGACAGATGAAATCTCTACGATAAATATCTATGCATTTTATGGTGTTCTTAATTTTAATTTGAAAAACGATTTCTGTTACAATTTAAAGATGTATGTTATGTACAAATTCCTATTAAAGAATTTATAAAAATTTTTGGTTTACAAATAAAGAAAGCAATATAAAAGCAAATTTGTCAATGGCACTACAACTCAAGTAGTTAGTCTTCATGGTAAATAATCTGAAATCATAATCATCATACGAAATTTAATCCTTAAAATTTCAGATGGAAAAGAGTTTTCTTGTTGTTCGTGTAATTCGTCTATGGTATACTAAAATCTATAAAAAACTACGCTCTCAAACATATGTCTTGTAAAAAATTAAATGTTCTTTGAAAAACCGTCTTTTTTAAACGCTTTTATTTAATTTGAGTTATAGTGTCAAATATTCCAACATAAAGCTTGCACACTTATGTACATACCTTAAATTATGAAACTTTGCACAATACGATCTGATAGCGATAGTAGATTAATTCGCTCAATGAACTAAAGTGTTTAAAAAAAAAAATGTTATTTCAAATTAAACTTATTTTGTTTACTAACATTTTGAAGTTTATTGCCAAAGTTTATATTTAAACAAATCAGCGCGAACTCTTAAAGTTCGGTTTTTGCATTTTTCTGTTTGTCGCAACGTCGATTCAACCCTTCAACCGGATGCAGGAATTTCTGAAGCGATGCTCAAGGAGCAGATCTCCAGTCGGTGAATTAGCGGGCACAGGTCAAAGAACGTCGGCCACTTTGACGTAGACAGTTTTAATTGGGTCAAAGCTCCTCGCCATCCTCGCGGGAATATTCGTCTATAAGGCGATTTGCCCCTTTTCCTCCCCATCCTGAATGAGATTGCGCGGACCCCAACATAGCGGTTGTTCCCCGCCTCCGGCAAGAGCTTTCAATTCGAAATTCGAGCAAGAATTTTCATATTTACAAAATATAAAAGCAAACTGAGATAAAATCCAGAAAACCGAACAGCCAAAGAATCTCCCGAGCTTTTCTTAGTTTCCGTTCGCCAATTCAGTCAAACTCTGCCGGTCTTCGTCACTGATTCGCGAGCTCCCCGTAGAGAAACCACTCGCACACTCCAAGAATAAGTTTAAGAAAAAGTAAAAAAGTAATTAAAAGATAAAAAATCTCGGTTTCGCCCAATTGTGGTTAATTAAAGTAGAGTCAAATTCCAGCCGGGATTTGGTTTACTCGGGCTAGAAAGTTGTTCCTGCAGTGATTTCTGTTCGGTGTGGTTTCGTCTGTTTTTTATCGCGAGAAGCACACATATGGTCCTCACACCCACATGGTCGTAAGCGGGTCCAGGGGATGGTACGCGTCTGGCTGAGATAAGCCCACCTTTGGTAAATCCGAGTCTCACCCGCAATCGCCGCGCAGTGTAATCAGCGAACAGTCGAAGGTGAGCAGCAAACAAAAGTCGAGTGAGTCGCGAGGAGTGCACCGATTAACCGCCCCAATGTCGCGTAATTGCGGCGGTAAGAAGGTGGTGCCCTCCACCCCCATCACCTGAACGCCTGCAATTAGCCACAAGGTCCGGTATGAAATCCGAAAGAAAATCAGTGAAAAGTTAAATCGAGCGGCGTATCCACGATATCTCGCAGTTTCGCGTCGCCAAGGAGCGCTCGAGATTTTCGAAGAAGCCGAAAATTCCGCGTCTTCTGAATGTTTATGTGTCTTCACCGAAAATAAAATATTTTTGGAATCCACAGTGCGCGACGGGCACTCGATTTTCTGATGTTGTCTTCCTTAATCAGCTCCCATGCTGCAAAGTGTCACTTACTCGGGTGCGAGGAAAAATAAATTATAGCACTTTCGCGGAATGTTTTCGTGTCGCTAGAGGACACAGAGGAGGAAGACACTCGCACCTGTCCTTCGACAAAAGTTGATTCATGTGGGGCCGGTCCGCTTTCGGCGAACGTCGGAACTGCGAAGAGGTCTTCAAGCACACCAATTTTACACAAACATAAATCTTTTGTTGATCAGTTTTGGGATACTCAAAAATGAATAATTAAATAAATATCAGATCACTAAAATCACCTAAGACACCTGAGTTCAGCTCAACATACATCTCCAGAAAGAAGATCTACGATTTCTTGAAGAGCAGAACATTTTTCTAAAAAGAATTTGATACTGACGTAAGTATGCCTTGGCTTGTTATTTTCAGAATCTTAAGAATAAAACAAAAGAAAATCTCAAACAGTTCCGCAGTGCTTCTTCGTTGTTTTTATTTTGGCTGCTCTCGAAAAAGAAACTCCATCGGCAGCTGTGCAAGGAAATTTTAGACGAATCTCATTAGACTTTTCCTCGGATGCACTGTTCCGTTGGATTAAAACTTTGATACATAACGTCTGAAAAACAATCTTAAGTGCAACCTAAATCTTAATACGTTTTCACTGTGGCACCACTCAAGTAATTTAAATTGCTGTCTTATAAACTAGTCTGTTATGAATCGCGTTTCTTCGCCCACAGATAAAGAAAATGAATTAATTTTTCATTATTCAATTAAACCATATTTCACATCGTAACGGCACATAAATTAATACTTCCAAAATATTTTTGCTAGGGTTCCATGTGCTATAAAAATAACTGCCATACCATTCATTGAAAACATAAGGAAAAATCACGAGATTAGGCAATTAATTATTTGGCTCGTAAGACGGTCGTATATCGGATTTTAGTAGCTTTCTTCTTCACTATCCTACATAAAAATAATGGTATATTTTTCGAATATCCACATACCTTTCCGGTATTGAAAATATAATGTTTTTTAGAATTTATTTTAAATCATTGGTTAGATTAATTTTTCTAAAATCCATTTGACAAAATGTTTTTTTACATATATGTACATATACATATATGAATACGCAATAAACCTTTCATATATTTTTCACTTAGAAGGGAATCTAAGACGCTTTCGTAAGATTTAACTGCTCAATTGAAAGTGAGAAGTTGAAGGCATACCATTGATCAATAAAATATCAATTGGTAGGCAATTGATGATCCATTCATCAAATCAAATCAGAATATACAGACAGAAATAATTCGTCAGAAAAATTTACTCGAGAATTAGTTCATGTTGATATTAAGAATGAAATCGCAAATTCAGGCGTATTTTTTCTTTTAAGCTTTTAATACTTAACTATACTTAAATTCATATTTTGATTTAATATCTATGTTTTTAACTCTTATTAATAGGTATATTATTTTAAAATAAGTCTCTCTTTTTGTTTAAGTACATACATATATGTATGAACCTTAGAAAAAAACATCTTAAGAGGAACCAATTATCGAACCTTTAAAAATTGTAAATAAATCTTAACAAGGCGTAATCCACCTTCTTGACAAAAAGGCCTAACTGATCACATGAGAAACGAAGCACACTCTTTAATAATGTGTGGCACTGCGAGTGACTAATTAATCGGATTATTTCGAAGGTTTGCAGGAAGAAGCCTGCCCGAAGTCATTGATACCAAAGGGGGCATTAATTTTAGTGATATAGGAAAAACGACATCTCTTTTGTGTAATTTTCAAGAAGAAGCCAATCGTCTACCGAACCTTGTACGCAATGGCTCTTACCTGGACTTTTGATTAAATTTATGACCTATATATGTAGTATATAGTGGACGAACATTTCCTTCAAATCATTATTTATGTTAGCCAACAGACATCCAATCGGCAAAGTCAGTTTTTATACTGGTTAACATAAGTTATTTGCACGATAAAAAAACAGTACGTTTCAATATAAATGATAATAGTAGTAAGTTTCGATTTCGCTAAACGAATTATTGCAATGTATAAACAGATTATATATACAGATTAAAAGATTCTTAAAGAAATTTTCTTATATCATAAACTTTTATCGGCCTACGTACCTGAATAAATATATGTGTGTATGTACACATTACATATACCAGGAAGATTCCATTTCTTGCCGACCGTCACCTAAATTAGATTTATTAGCTCAATATTATGTGCGTGTAGTTAGTTTTATTTTTTAAATACTTCGTAAACACAAAATACTGCTGGATAATTTAATACAGTAAAAAACTAAGCATGGGTACTTAAAAAATGTCCCTTTTATAATACATAAATCTAGTTAGAACATCTTTCAACACTTGATCTTCTAAGTTGTCATAAAATTGAGTAATTTTTTATAAAGTTGTTCACATATTCCATATTTTCAAGTAGATCCTTATATATTGAATTAATTAAAGGGTAATGACCCAAAAAGTCCATAAAGCGAAAGCGAATAAACTTGGCTTTAGTCCAACTAACCACATCAATGGTAACATTTAATTTTTCAGCAGGATGGTACTTTGCACAGATTAGGAAGCAATCATTTGGCGAATAAATTTGCGAACCTTGTTTGATGCTGAATTTATAGCCGCAGAGTACCAATTATTGTTTATTGCAAACATTTGTATATGGCTAATTTTCCTGCGCTTCCAGGCCATATAATTAGAACACAAAAAGAAAAGAATTGGAAAATAATATATGTTGATTTAATTGCATAATTATTATATTATTAATTCTTCAAAGTAATTTCATTAGCTTATTCTTTCAGAGTCTTTGGTATCAATAGTTTATTTTGAAGAATAACATAAAAAGCAAGGGCGATAGGGCGTGAGGACGCTTGGCTGATCTCTTTCAGTGCAGTATTTAATTAATAAATTTATCTAACAAAAAAAGTAAAGATTGTGGAGCTAAGCAAATCTAATTACGAAAATCAGGGCTTTGAGGTTGAAAATGACATGAAATTAAAGGCAGTCTACCACTACCATACATACATGGTGCGGTCTATTCTACATAAAGGAAAATTGCGCAGTCGTTAATTAAACTTAATTTTCGTCGCTAATTTGTTTAATTCCGCTCCTTCGTTTAACACGATATTGAGTGAGGTAGGTAATATACTAAAAAACTAATTTCCTCCGAAAGCCATTATCGGTTTAACGAGTTTTTCCGTTTTTTTTTTCCGCCGCATTAAAACCTCTCGCCGGTACGAGGATGTGCGCGGTTTGATAATTCTGATCAGAACTAATCCTCAATTTTACGAGACAAATAGAACATTAAATTTTGTGAAAGTCCTTTCCCGAAAAGCGGAGCACTATGGACACGCTTTTGCGGGACGAAGCAGATTTCCCTGGCTGTTTACTCTGCAAACAGCGCCGCCCCCTTCTTTGCGCCCCCAAAGCACCCCCGCGGAAAATTTATCGTTCCTCTAGCCGCCAAATAAAAATTTTCTGAAAAGAGTGAAAAACGCCTGGCTCTCCGATGAATTAACGTTTCAGCAAATTTTCGCGTCGTAAAGTGTCGCGATTATTTTAAATAGAGTTCCAGTGATAAGCGCGATCTGTCGAAGGGCCTTTTTAATAGTCCTAAGTAAAGCCGCCCGCGTGCTGATGAATGCCTTTCGAGTTTATTAGACCTGGGAGCTCCACCCGCACCCCGGCCGGGTGTTTTATGAAAATTATTTTACGCCTCGCAAAGGCGGCAGCATCTTGTGTGGCTTCAGGGCGTGTCTGTTTGCTCACATATTTGAAAACTTTATTCTCGGTAGTTGGTACGCACCTTAGAACAGGAGTGCAAAAATTAATTTAGAATTTAACTTTTCTCATTGTCACGCAATGCGAATTTCTTTTACTAGTTGTCGTAGTCGCCAATCGATTTTATGCAGGGAAAGAAAAACGAGACGAAATTACACAGCGTGTTGACATATTCAGAATATTTCAATTAGTGCAAAAATTCTGTTTTTCTATTTGCCAGAATATTTACTCAAACATGTATTCATTGCGAAGTAAAATCGGTTTGCTTCGCTGCTGCATTTTCGAGAATTCCCTCAGGAATTTCAAATAAATCGGCTTTATTAGTCCTATTTGAAAATTCAAACATGAACACACACAACCAGTACCAAACACCAAAAATCCTTTTATTTACGATTTGAATTCTCATTGCTTTGGCTCGTAAGAGGGAAACATCGCAACTTTTTGCTTTGCTTTTCGCAACATATGCAGAAACAAATGTATTCAATTAAATTTATTGTCCTATACACAAAATCAAAAATATTGACACATAAGCAAATAATAATTCCTTGTGTTTATATTATTTAAAGTAATATAATCTAATTACCCAAAAATATTGTATGCTAAGTGAAAATGATTTCTCATATATTTTATTTAATCTGCAATATGTATTTGCAAAATAGATTAATAGGGATTAAATTAGGAAAAGAGGAAAAATTTGGAAAAAATTAGGTACATTGTAAAAATTTCATAAATTCGATTGTTTTTACTGCTGTGTTGAAAACAGAGATTTCAAATTCGCAAAACTTAGATAACCTTTATTGTCGCAACAATTTCACGACTCTGTTGATCATATATCATATTGATCAATTTTTATAATAGAAAATCTGTATAATTTGTACTGAAAAAATTAATAACCATCAATGGGTATTTTAATTTCAAAACACCCAACTTCTTTCAGATCATAGGTATACAATTGTATGAGACGAGGACTAAGTTAATTAATTAAATCGATATTTTAATTATTCCTTCCTTCATAAGTAAACCCCAAGGTATCATAGAGAGCATTTATTATGGTTATCACAACTTGGTTGCCGAACAAAATGGGTTTAACTACGACAGTGCCCTTGTGTGCAGTTTAAAAGGCTTGTAGTGTTTCCGCAAACAATTAAAAAGCAATCGCAAAAGTTTGTGCCTCAGGCTTAACTGCAATAATTCGGTTTTAGTATTTTTTAATTTAAGAATTAAATCGCTATGGACTGTCATTACCTCCACTTCGAGAGGGATAATAAGTTCTACACGAAAATAGTTTACTTGGGAATGTTCCTCCAAAACTTTCGTTTGCTCAGATGAAACTTTTAATTAGACATGAAAGCATGTGAAGTTTGTTTTGCAACTGAAGCCTTATGCACTATTTCATAATTATGAAAATTTCATGATTCTTGTTACGCAGGCAGTACAATATTAAGAAACGGCGTAGATTAAATTCTTCCCGTTTATGCACATAGGAAATATAGGATTTATTTTCGCCAAAAGTTGAAAAGTTTCCCATTGGAATCCATGAAATCCTTCAAACGTATTCATCCCCTAAGGAAAACTTTTCAGAATGCAAAAGGTACGTTTGCGGAAATGCAAAATTGAAGATATAAGACAACCTGGAATAACTTTTGCAGAATCACTGTGACACTTTAAAAAGAAATATTTCACATCTGCCACTCCTTCAGAAGCAAAACTTAAGTGTCTCTCAGTTCGGAGTCATACTTCATTTTCTGAGGAAAAAAGCGCAAGTTTTAATTTCCTTTAATGTTGAGTGATATTTTAAATTAATAAACAGCATGTATTCAAAAAATTAGCTGAAATGCGAAACACCTAATGAACTAGAAGTACACTATAAATGTAAAAGTGTTTTTGTTTTGTCTAATGGTATTTTGATATGTAAAATGTTATTGGGATTAAACATATGTACATGCATACGAGGAGTACAACATAATAATCTAATAAATAAAATATGAATATAATGCAAACATAAATTTTAGGTTTCATGAAGTAATTGCCTTGAAAATTTATGCTTAGATATTTTTGGAACAATTTAATGAATCTATCAAGTATTTATGAAAAATCCCAAAATTAAATAAACACGTAAATTAGCACATATCAGAACCGCTGATTTCGAATCTGCTACATATCTAAATTTGGAAGTGAAAAATCTACTAAGGCGACTAATAAGGTTGAGTTCAAAATAATTTTCGCTTTTAATAAGATATTTTCTAAATACACCCAATTGTGCACGCCTCATCACGTTTTCGAGAGCTACATATACCCCTTTTTGAAATCCTATTGAAAAACTACGGAGCATCAAAATCTTAGCTAGTTCCAAAAAATAATTAACACGTTTTAGTATTTTTGGGCGCAGTTATTTCAAGTTATAAAAGAAGTTATTTAAACGAATTTCTGTAAGAGTTTTTCATATTTTTATGCAACAGCTAAAGGTCCGAAGCATTATTTTAGCAACGTTTGGATTCGTATTTATTAACAGAAACATAATACTAAATACCAAATTCCGCAAAATTGTGCAAATACATATTTTAATATAGATATCTACATATTATACGAGTACATACAAAATGTACATGGTGAATCCCAATAACATAGCTAGTTATAGTATATATGCAAATATCTTTTGTATTTATAAGCAGTTGTTTTCCTTTTCATTCATCACTGAGGTAAACCACCGAAGATCTGTGATTTTCTTAGTTTAATTTGATTCCTCTTGACCATCTCCGTGGTTGAAAGGTCTCAGCATTATGCTAAATCAGATAACATTGATTTGTGTTCGTCCTTTGTGAATTTGACTTGAATGCCTGAATGCAATGTTGCTACATATTTTGGCCCGATTATCTTTGGATAAAGGTATTCAGCCACAACTTCAATTAATGTAATCCTTTGCTAGTTGCCATAGGTTGCATTTCAATCTAATAGATTATAATCATTTTAATAAATAGGGATTCAGCTCTAAATTTTGTTGAAACCATAGAAATTAATTGTTACCTCCTCGTCTTTCAAATCTGTTTCATTATTTGTCATAAAGAGTATCAAGTCATTTTGATTTCATTGAATTAAAGAAGGATTTTTGTTGTGGAAAACAGAAAGGAGATATCCTTTATATTATATTCCCATGTCTTTGAAATTTTAATGTCTCTCCCGAGTTTTCTCGGCTAACCCGAAAAGTTCCCAAAGGAAATTGACTGTAAGCCAAACGATCAACCTTTTCCTCTTTTCCTCGGCCTGGAACGGCGGAAAAGTGTTCGAAGCTGCTCACCGAGTTTAATACGCCACAAGAATTCACTCTGTCAGAAGACCGTGTGGATAATTAAGTTTGCTGTTTGCTTTCCTTGGACCGTGTAAATGTTTACGGAGGGTGAAATAGAGAGATAAAAGAAAATAAATATTCCTCGCCCGATTTAATGCGAGCATATGCAGTTGAGCATTGTTGAGACTGCAAATAATCGGACGAGGACATTTTGCATATACATTTTCCATAGAGCTTTTTGAAAATGGAAAATTTATTATCACGTAACCTGGAAATGCCGCGAATAAACAATAAAATATTTAATTGAACGATTTTAAATATATAAAATAAATACTACAAAACTCTTATTTTAATAAATACCCTATTATTCACTTGTAGGCCATTCCGGGGAAATAACAAATATGTATCTTAATGCAATTTGGAGGTAGTGTTTACTCCAACATCACCAGAGCCCAAAATAACTCATTATCCAATAAATGGAAACAAAATTGCAGAGCAAATATAAATAATAGTGTATTCCTGTTCCTCAATTAGTTATTTTAGTGTGCTTTTTGTTATATCAGGTGATGAAATAATAAAAAATTATGAAGGATATATTAAGCAACATCGATATTACAAACTAAGCAAAAACTCAGTCTCAATTTTTATATAGAAAAACTGCAATATATATTTTTCAAATTGAGCTCTATATGTTATCTATTAGTCCTTTTTCCCAATTAAACTAAATTTATACATATTTATATTGAAAGTTGTTCCTCAACTTACATGAATTCAACATAGACGATTTTAACGACTCCCGCCTATCGCGTGACTTGGAGGTATATACTTTATTATTAATTAATTTGATAATTCAATTCTGCAAACGGATAGATTATTCAGATAGTCTAGGTTGATAAATCAACAGGTTGTTTAGTTAGTCAAAAATATTATTGGTTAAAAAAAAACATGTATAACTAATAATAAAATTTGTTTAGATAGGTACCTTTCTAAACGAACAGCGAGAAACCGAAAAGGGTTCAGTAATTCATGAGATTTTGTAGTCATCGCCAGCTATTTTTTGAGAATGAGTGATTTTGGGAACAACTTCTTTAAAGGTTTATGCTTTATAAGATATTTTACGGAACATCACTTCTTTAATAATATGTATAACTCAATGAATTTTGAATTTTGATCCTGTCGTGAACAAGTTTAATATTTAATACTCTTAAAGTTCAGAAACCTTCTTTTATTTAATTTCCTTTGGAGTTTCATAGCAACCCATAATAGCTAACTTTTTTCGCAATTAAATATGAATTCAGGTTCGACAGGAAATTTTATTTTGGATTGAAACTTATAAAAATGTAGCGAAAGAAATTAAATCAAATAACCTGCATCTATTCCCATAGATATAGTAAGTATAATTTTGGGGCTTGCAGAATACAAAAAACTATAAAGCGTGAAGCGAATTTATAAGTTTTAGAAATTAAATATTAGTAGGCAAACAATTCCTCTTGTGTTCTCGTTTTTGTAGAGCCTGATGGACTTTGAATTTTTTATTTTTCTTTTTTCTTTTGGGGAACTCTGGCATAAAATTTGTAAATAAAAACAAAATGACTGAATAATAGGTACATATACATATTTACAGGGTACCTACCCACATTACGCCGAATAATTTCTTATTCATTTTTATCGCTTCATATTTGTATGCGGTTTATGCTGTTTGAAGTACTTTTGTCAAAGATCTAGCACCTCATGCGGAGCATAATCAGCAGAAAATTGCAACAAATGAACGCCAGGTAAATCGGATTACGACAGGTAACACATTGCCCCAATGATCGTTGAATTTTATTGCTGCCGTGACCTTCGCCCGCATGGCCGCTTTATGTGCAGAGCGCCTCCTTCCCGCATCGAGGCGTCTTTTGAGTGCGGGCGTGGAGCATAACCGCCGAACTCTTTTCCTACGTCATTTTCGCAGACAGGCGGGAAAACTGTTTACATCCGTTCCTCGGCGTTAGGCACATTTTTCGGCTTTTCCTACATCCCGTCTTCCCTTCTTCCCGTCTTCCCGTCTTAACTTCTTCCCTGTTGCGAGACATTGTCCGAAGGCGGCGGACTCGGGCTTATCGAGTTATTCAATTATTTGGAGTTAGCCGAATTAACGCCTCAAACGTCTTGAAAATGCCCTGAAGCCCTAAAGCCCCCCGCAGCATCACCCGCACCAGCTCCGCCCAATTCAGCGAATTGCTCTCTAGAGGTTTTAATCACCTTTTAATGCACTATTTTTTGTGAAAGCGTTTTTGCTGGGGTATTCTCGGAACAACGCTTCATAGGAAAAGTTTTGACATTGGTGCTAATGAGATGATGAATTACATAATTTATCATAATCGGTGTCAGGACTTTCAGTGGAGCGTCCAAAAGAGAAGAAAATGCTAAATTTTTATTGAAAGCCTATTAAAATAAAGATTTGATCAATCCATGTAAGATATTACGGTGTATGATCCTATCGCACCTTAGTCAGGATTATTTTTACTTCGTGCAGTGTGATTCTTGGCTTAATCTTAGTTTTCTTCGAAGTTATTTAAGTTCGGTAAAAATTGAAAGTTGTGAAGAAATTTCGCTATAATTTTTCTTGCTTTTTCAAAATTTACATTCTCAAATGCGACAACGAATGTAAAATTTAAACTGTCTTTCCTTAACAGAATTTATTTTACTGGTAAGAGCTTAACTTTTTGGGTTTTATGCAATTAATATTGAATTGCATTGATTTTCTAAACCCTAATAATTTTTAAACAAAATATTATAAATTTTCTAATATTTTATCCAGTTCAGAGATCAGAGAATTGTTTACAATAAAAAGTAAGAAACATTTCTGACTTAAAGTATTTGGTCTCGACCGAACGTTTATTCCTACTAGAAAAATCTGGCTTTTAAATAGCCAACGTAATTAATAAACTTTTCACGAAAGCTATACATATTTTTTATATGGTATACAATATAATGCAATTATAAAAGAGTAAAATAAAGCCAACATTGCCCAATTTATGAAATTGAATATTATACTGCAAAAGAACATCAATAAAATAAAAATTTGTTACCTTAATAACAACAAAGCATATACATACGTATATACATAAATCTCCTGCAAGTCAGCGAGGGTAAAACTAATTACAGTGGTTTGATTTTCAACCCGGCAAAAAATGACGGTGTATTTTAACCCCACTTGAGTTACTTCGTTGGGACTCGCGAAGGATTAATAAAAAAGTTACGCGGCTACAAACTTCTACAAAAGCAATTTAAGGCAGATTCTCACCATAATGACCTAATTTTATGATTCTTGCTCGTAATTGTTTTATTAAGCATTGAAAGAATATATAAATTTGTATTTTATTTGGTTTAAATATTACTTTATAATATATGTGATATATTTTATGTGTATCTAAGTAATTTTCGTCAAGAAAGGGACTGCTTCATACACATATTTTCTCATGTCGTTTTCATTAGAAACTATGGACAATTTCATTTCAATAGTTGCAGGTATAAAAAAACAAAAAAATAAAAATGCGCGAATGTTGTCTCCGTGCAACATCCGGTTTACCAAACTTTCGATCAAATTAAAATTTGTCTGGTGCCAAACATAATTTATTGGTGATATTTACTCAACGCAATTTCATTAATATTTTTAATTCGACCTTGCTGTTTTTGTGAAATAATAAATTTAATACTTGCGCCTACGTAAATGATATACGACATTCTATTTATCAGGACAATATTAAAATCCAAATGTGATTAAACTAGATTATGGTAGACTGAATCATTCTACGTCTGTTCTGAAGGATCGCTCAATCAAATATTTTTGCTGATTAATATTTCTAATAATAATTTCCTCTCGACCTCTAAATATAGAGCGTCTTCTGAATCTTCCGGTTAGGTGGAGTTAGAAACTAAGCAGGACTGGGTGTCGTAGGTCTTTCTTTCAAGGGATGTTTTCCGGCAAATTTAAGCAATCATGAGTCACGGGGAAATGTTTTGGACACTGTCCAGTGGCAGCCATATATTCGTCAAAACAATAACTTGCCCAAAAAATCGGCCAGGATGGGAGGGCGGGACTCTGCATCTGCGCTTGTTATCTTTTGGCTTATTAATGCCCGCGGAGTCGAGATCTGCACATATGTTCCTCCTGCATTAATAGAACAGGCGGAACTAAATTTAAACACGGAACAGCACTCAAAACGGCCGAAAATAGCTTTAATTCCGCAGCGGACGGGGCGGGCGGGTCGATGCGGGGGAGGCCCATCAACTCTTTCCAGATGGACGCGTGTCGAGGATGTACATATAAAAAAGTTCAAACAATATCCCGGCCATTTCGCCTCATGTACAATAAAAATTAGTGTTTAGTCTTAGAGTCCAGCCACCCATCAAATATTTTATTTTTCTTTGCAGAGGCATGGCCGTCGCGGTGTACAAGTGGGACAAGTTGTCGCCAAGCGAATTTCAGCATCTGCAGGAACTTGCGTCATGTAAGTAATGTGATAGTTTCGTAACGACGCCGCCACTGCATTTTATTGCTAATAAACCTATTTTGAGCGTGGCGCGAAAATAACGCTCTCTCTGCGCCTGGAATCATTGTTACAGCTCGTTGATTTCTTCCAATTTACACCGTCCTCAATTTTCTAAACATCCGTCATTGAATCTGCGATCTAATGTATATGTACACTGAGGAAATTACAAAATTTTAAGATGTTTGGAGTAATCAAATTTTGTTAATCGAAAACACAATTTAGTTGTATAAAGTAAAAGTTTTTAATGGCTGTTTAAAAATTTAATGCGTTCAAAATACCTACATTCACTATTTAGGCACGACGTTGCTTTATTACTTAGGTACTTTAATTTTTAGTTAAAGCATTTTAATTTAGATTTTATTCATTTTCGATGTTTTATTATAAATAAAGCGATATTCATTTTATTTCTTTTATTATTCATTTTATCAACGTAAAATGTAATAAAATTCCGCGAAATTTAAAAACAGAAATATAAAGCTAACTTTGAATTAATTTCAATTTACTACAATAAAATTTAAATACTATTTTATTTTAATATACTTCGTCTCTCATTTTACTTTATCATTCTACACAATCCGTGCAAATTAATGCAAATAGGATTTTCAGTTCGGGAACCAGAAGATGCTTGGTAACAGACGGAGCGAATTCCTGAAAGCATTGAAAATTTGGACATCTTGGTTCTACTAACGTCTTGCTTATCAGTTTCATGATATAAGATATCTGTGACTTGTTCTAGATTTATTCTACAGAAGTTAAGTCAATCTATTACTAGCTTATCTGGTGCTAATCAACATACATAGCAAGATTTCATAAAACAAAACAATTTCGGGAAATGCTTCATAGTATGTACTTTTAAGAACCTTAATAAAAAAAATAAATTTGTAAAATGTTATGGCTACGATATTTTTTTCTTTCTTAATAAGGAGTACTTTATCCATGCATTGTATTCTTTTATTACATTTAGTAATGATCTCCTAAATGTAGAATTAGTAATTTTATAACAACTGAGTTTTTCATAAGGCTAACTCCACCACAATCAATTCAATAATTATTTTGTTTTATTAACAATCCCAGCTAAATTCAGAAAACAAAAAATCATTATTGCTGTAATAGAATGAAAAGAATAAAAATATGTGTATTATTACTACATTAAACCGAATTTCAATTTTAATTATTGAATTCCTAAAGTAATTCGTGTTGCAGCCACGAAATTACTTTTATTATAAGTGGTGTGAAGCTGAAATATGATTCCCATAATCGGAAGAGAAGTGGTTATAAATGAACATTTCTCCAGAGGCACTCTCGCAGGTGTAATATGAGTTTGATACCTTACGAATTCAATAAGACAAAATTAGTTAGCACCAACTCTCGCATAACACAAAGCAATTTGGAATTAAAAAGAATTTCAGTTACTGGAGGCGGCCGCATACCGAAAACAAAGGCATTTTGATTGGATTTGCTTGAGAGCTTTGTTTCGCAGTAAAGCCGAAAGCGAAGTTCTCTTCAGGACTAACTAATATCCACTTTAATTTGCGTCACAGAATGGATTCCTTTGTTGTACCACTCTCAGGATGCAAAGGGAATAAACAAAAGCGTTAACTAGATGCTTTGTGCATTCGGCGAAGTCAACAGAACTCTCCGCTGGCAGCAAAGAAATTGTACCATGACCACGGCACCCACTAAAATGTGAAATTAATGTTTAAAATTTTCGGAATTTATGCACTGAACAATTAGTTCAGCAAACTACTTCCCTTCTATTATACTTTTCGTTGGCATTGTTTAATATAATTAAGGTTAAGAAAGAATATTTTGGTAATACTGCTGAAATAAGATAGTATATTGTACATACACATATACCTGCATTATGCGGACACATGGACAGAAGCCATAATTTTCACAAAATGATAGCAAGGAAAACCAATAAAACATAATTTTCATACTGTATAATGAAAACTTCGTCGATTTTCATATTTACATTTGCATTTATATGAATATTAAGTAACCATTTCCACGAAAATTACATAAAGTCTAGCCATCACTAATTCATTTATTTTAACAGCAAATATACTAATGAGCCGAATTCTATTAATTTCAGAAATAGGCAATACTGGAATGGCTGTAAACCAGTGGCTAAAAAGGGTAGCCAAGTTAAAAGCTTATTGAAAAAAAGTCTCTTTACAAAACCAGCTAATATTTATCAGTGGAAATTGTTTAATATACTCATTGCGGCTATCAACATTTTAAAGAACTACACAAACTAATAAATTTTTTATTTAAAAAGTTTTTGGTACCTCAGGGGTACATAATTTTTATTTTATATTGTTTTCTATCTATCGTAAATCTTCAATATTATCTATCTAATTTAAAAAAGTTAATTATCTACTGATGTTTAGATTTAATCTCAGGAAAAATTACAGGAAGTTCCACAAATCGAAATCTTTTAAATTGAGTAAGTAAATAAAGACTCATTCGAAACCTTGTACATACAAGTTAGTGTTCTGAAGCACAACAAGGAAACCTTATATAGTTTCTCCGTGCGTCCATCTGTCCATCCTTATATCTATTATTTTATTCAGAGAATCTTAATATGTACTATCGCCCTGAAATTTGTTACATGTAGATAATTATGCCCACTATAAACATTTAGGGCTACCTTGTGCAAAAGTAATTGAAAAGTAAACAATGCACTAGAAAAATTGTGTCCATAATTTATTAGTTTTTACAAAATGACAAAATAAAAATTCTAATGACAACTTAGGAATGAATACAATTTTTTACTCCCTTCAAAATTCAAACAAATAAAGAGAAAAGAACTTTTTAAATTTTTTAATTTTGAAGTTAAAGATATTAAAAATTCAATAACAGTTTAGGAACTATAAGTCATGAATTCAGAAACCAACCAACAAAACAGATTTAAGCTTTCAGTTCTACATTACATATTTCCGAACAATACGAGTTTGATCCCTTGAAAGATATAAAAGCTTATGTATGCTAAAAAGAGTTTTTAGAGAGCAATAGTTTTTATGGCAAATATGCGGCAGTGTTCGGATTTTTAATACCTCTAACAAGAGTTTTCCAACTGCACTACTGCTGTTTGTAATTATTTGTTCACGACAACAAATGCGTAATCGTTTACGTTTGCTTTGCTTGCCTTTTATTATATTATTATCTACTTTTTGTTTCAACTGTAACATTTATTTTGCAGATTCAACAAGAAAGTTACAGGATGTCCTGCAAGAGTTTTGCTCGCCACGCGCCTCACCCAAATTTGTACCAGATGGGGTAAGTACTTTATCCTGAAAACACAATTTCGAATTAAAATTTAGTATGTATTCGAAAAACATTCCTCCAATGCCCAATATTTCGGTTAAATAAATTTTATAATATATGTATGTGTGTATAAAATGTTCCGCTTAAGATTTTGGAAATAAAAATTGTTTAAAAGTCGAGAAAGAAGGATTAATAAATACATGGGATCAAAATAGTTAACCTGTGTTATTTAAGTATACCTATACAATTAAATATGTAGGTACAAAAGTCGGTAAAATATTCTTGCCTAGACCAGCGGAAGAGCTCATCGGGCCCTGTACACCTCTACATAAAGCCGAAATGATATTTTTGTAATAAAACCCTTCTACTCTGAGCGAAATTAAATTGAAGCAACCACTTAGCGCTGAACTAAACTCAATTTCACCTTGTGGAGGACTTATCCTTTCCGCAGAGCCGGTATCTTGGGAGCTCAAGGAGGCAAATACCTTTTTCTAATGACCCTTTGGGGTTTCCAGGGACCTCCAGTCCCATCCGTCTCGTGTTGCCGACCTAAGGCCTTGTCCGCACGGATCCAATTTCTCATGCATAGATCAACGTAATTTAATTGAATGTGTTACGGTCAGTCTGGTTGACACTAAACTTGCACTTAGATGGAGGTTTAGTGCACCTATTTTTAGCTCCTCCATCAAGTGCCCCACAGCCGACGTCACCCACGTTCCTCGTGCTCCTCCGATGATAAAAGGATAATATCTCCTTGGCCGCCCTCGCCCGCTCCCGCCGCTCCACTAATAATTGCCTAGGGGACGTCTTAAGTAAAAAGTATGTAATTTCAGTGCTGAAAGAGCGCTTACGCTTCGATGGTATTACAACATAATTAATAGTCCCCCGGAGTTCCCCGTCCGGCCCGGGAGTGCACCCCACAGCTGCAAACCGGGCAAATTGGTTGCTTTCGAAGGACCATCGGCGGCGGCGGCGGTATCATGAAGATTTATCGGAAGGATGCGGAGCTTAGGGCAGCGCAGCCGTTAGTTAAATAAACCCTTTTCCGTGTTGGGGAATAAATCAGGCGAAATCAGGGCCGTATAACCTGGAGGTTCGGTGGCGGGGGCGACGACGCTTACACTTGCGCCCATCCCGGACGGGATCAAATTTCTCCCTGGAGCCCTGCGCAGCCCGACCATGCCAATCAGACGCAGAGTGTTACGCGACGTGCCCAAGAACCATCGCCGGGTATTTGATATCAATCTCTGAATTATTAATAATCCGCGTAATGAGCACGTTACGCGTAATTGGGGGTCACGTAAAGTCCTGGCGCAAGGACGCGCTGTCTGGGCAGCAGCCTTTATGAGTGATGTCTCGGATGACATCGCTTACTTTTCTGAGGTAATTACTAGTCACATTTCTTCGGGATTCATCTGGCCTGGGTCTGGGACATGTGCTTACAAAGGACCTGCTCATGGTGCCTTCTTGGGAACTCCACTGTCGTTGGGAAGCAACTTGTGAGTCATTCAATTTTCTAGTGAGTGAGCTGAATAAGGAAACATTGTAAAACTACAGATAATAATAACTCAGTTGGAAATTTAACGAGCAATTCTTAGCGGAGAACTGAGACAGTTTAAGCAGTTTTTATGGCTTTATCACAGGACGCACAGGCTGTGGCTCTTCTTTCCATGTATTTATTTTTATTTTTATTATTGTTTATTAATGTTAACAAGTCATCCGATACTGAATTTCTCGGATGCAAAAATAAGACGGCCTGAAAACAGTCTGAATATTGAATTTTAAACGGAATCCAGTCGGAAATTATTATTCGAGGAAATTTAGACAGAAATCATGAAAAAAAAATTTTATAGTCGGAAAGAAGAGAAACTTTTAGACAGACTATATTCAGCTTCAATTTAAAACTACAAACTTTGCATTTTTTTCTGTATTAACAAGGTATTCTCATCCAACTCGTTAAAATGATCTAATTTTGTAAAATTGTCATAAAAGTTTATGACAGTGAGGTCATATCAATAAAATTATTAGAAAGTTAACTATTGATCCAATTGCAGACAAGTATAATTTCACGTCACGGGGCTAAAACAGCCGTAAGATATATTTATACCTAATGAACAATTATTTGGTGTTTTAAGTAGATACCTAAGCTCTAATAAATTAAGTTTACTTAACGATACCAAAACGAAGTCGAAGTCTTATTTCATTCAAAAGTTAAAGCTTAAGTTTGAAAAATTTACTTTCAAGAAAATCGCGTTTAAAGTTCCGCAGTCTGAAATCGATCGGAAAGATAGCCGGATTTCGTCTCTTTGCCGTCGGAGAGACGAATTTCTTGTTTACTGATTCATAAAAATTTTGTTAGCTCTATTTTTTCACCGGGATTTTAATTAAACATGTTGCTACTTACAAATAACATCTGAAGAATTGATTAGAGGTCTGTCTCCATGTCTTTAAATGTCTATACCATGAAATTAATTTCAGGTTTTATGAAGGCCGCCAAAATAATAATTTAATATTTATTTTTTAATTTCATTTTGCTCTCCGCTTGTGACGTGTTGTGTCCTCTCAAGGCTTGGAGAAATTACACCTTATACACAATACAGTATTAGTTTTAAGTTCGACAAGTATTGACGTGAACAAGTTAATGCTTTATTTTTTGATTCAATCGGATTTAAAGCCGTTTTGATTAGATGTGAATTTCGCTTAAAGCAAGAATATTTACGGTCAAAATTTGGATTCACTACAATAAATTAACATATAGACTCTTTGTATTAGCCTAGAATTACACACGTGAAATTCAATTCAATTTGTTTATACATGTAATAATGCGAAAGTACTTATTACGAAATTTTAAAAGCTGCATAGTTTCTGCACATACATACATATTTGATATTATGTAGTTATTGCAATTTTTATAGTTCTGTACTTATTTCAGTGGCACTTTTCGAACAACACTTGAAAGTTTTCAATCTTCAATTTGTTACCTGTGGTTTCATTACTCGTTCGCTCGGTTGTGTCATTACTTCAAATAGCACAATACGAAGTTATGATTACAATTTGTGAAACATTTTAAGAGAGTACATGTCCTCGAATTTTAATATGCAATATATTGGATGTTCAGTTCCAAATGTTGACAAATCATGAAAACCTAATGAATTATCCTATGACTATAATATTCATATATGTACATATGTATGTATGTATGTATGTATGTATAAACTATAAAGATGTCCTTTCTCGAAATATTGCAGCTCTTATAACGTGCACCAAGCACGTACTCTTGAATTGTCACGGCCTTCAGTCCAACAATTTTACTTGTTAATGAATCTATTAATCCTTCGTTTTGAAGTTAGCTCTTCAAAGATCCAATCGATATTTATCCCTAGAAATGGAAGAGAATTGCGTTCGGAGGTAGATTAAAAGGGTCCTTCTCGACGAACGACGTTCAGGTTGCGTTGACGTAGTAGCGAATCAAATTTGAATCCATGCCGTAAAAAATTCAATTTTGCATTCAATCAATTTTCAGACGATAGGAAATTGGATTTTTCTTTTTCATATAGGTAGATTACAAAATGCAGAGAAGTAAATTATACAATATATATTACATTTATAAATATTTTGAAATATGATAACTCCATGAAAAAATGATCTAAAGTATTTGTTTTTAACCATTATTAGTAGTCCATTAAATAAGAAGTGCTAAAATTTAGAATACAAAATTATATAATGTATGAAAACTGCCGATTAACTTAATTACATAATAAATAGCAAAAGTAACAATTGGAAATCACAAAGCATGCAGAAATATTCTCCCTTAGGCAATTTTAGTTTTCATATCTCTGTGTATAGTATTTAATCTCTTAAAGAAAATATTTATTTAATATTAGTAGCGTACTATCTATATGAAACTGCTGCGTGAATTGCACAATAAATGCGTAAGAAAAGAACCTCTAATTCTAATTAAAAAAGAAAATCCCGACATTAAATCACAATTATTTTTTCTCCGCATTGAATAGTTTATATAATGATTATTATCTGTATTGATCGTTTTCCTAATTTGCGAAAAGTCTTCGCTACAATAAAAAATGTTATACACAGCTCAGGACCAAATTGGGATTTATTGAAATGGATTTTTCTTTTCTTGAGGTAATTCAAAGTCCACCGAGAGTTCTTTTGGAGAATCAAGGAAGTTGGATATAAATTAGATATAGCGATGCCCAGCCCGATACTCTCTACAGACAGACAGACAAATCCGGTGTATGTTCTGATAAATGCTTCTACGTAAGATAAAGAATGCATCAAGTTTGTGTTACGGCATCGCAGTAATTTGGCTCATTTTATTTTTATTGCAGCACATATGGGCTAATGTAAGAAACAAGGGGCGTCATGATTTGGCAGGATGATTTTATCCTGAAATATTCATGAGAACCTCTGCTGCGAGCCACCTTCGGAGCGAGCATATTTTGATTTCGTTTTGGGCATGGTCCAGGCTGAAGCCACATTGCCAAGAGCGTGAAGCTTGGTCTGAAGCATCTTCGGACGACTAAGTAAAGTGTGTACGTGCGGATCGGGCTAGGCCCCCCCAAGTACTAATCAAGTGGACTTGGAACAAGTAAGTTCCCCCATGAATAGACCAGGTCTGATTACGTCAGAACAGTGACGTCAAGCGATAAACTTCTATGCCGAGTATGTACTTTTTCACACCCTACACCTGGCCAACTTGGGGCAGATCTTAGGGATTTTCTCAGCTTTTGCAACCCCTCTGTCGTGGCGGCGATGCGTGAAAAAGGAAGGGAGCTATACTTTTCACATTTAATATCTTGAACAGGGCAAATGGGGAGAACAACTTTTTTCTTTTTCGGTATGAAATAACAGCGCACGGGTCGACATAAAAATGGCCACGACAACAGGGCCGCAGGACTTCGACGGCAATAAATAAACCAAACCCGAATTACATGGGACCGTGCCCTTTTTGTGAAGTTTTAAATTTCTGTTATTAATGATTAACCCGATTGCTGCTAATAAAGGTCTCTTTCGACCCTAAGTAGTCATTTGCACATCACCACCCCGGCGAATTAGTGCAAATGTTTCTCGTTGCGCCCCAAATTGGGGTAAATTGTTTGTTCAACATAACTTTGCTCTAGTGAAATTGCCCTTGTGTACACAGCCTTAAGGTTTGTCTGGTTAAAGCCATACTTTAGCCTACCGTAATAGGACCATTGGGGATCCGAGCCGGGGACGTTCTTCAATAAGTAACTTAAATTTAGTTCAGAAATATTTTATTCTGTAAAAGTTTATACTTCAGTAAAATCTAATTTTATTACTATAAAATCCTTTTTGCCTTTGTTTGAAATTGGCTCAACACGCGACACTTATCCTTATTAAGCCCTAATGAAAATATATATATTCCATTTATTATGAGGGAACATTAAGGAGCCGTAAACAAAATGGATAATGAATGGGAATAACTTATGATGTCGTTAGTTAGGGACAGATGATTTATGAGTAAATACTCTACGCCAACGGGGTAGTTATTGGCACATTTATATTAGTAATAATTCCATATGACATCATTAAATCCGCAAACTGCACCATTCGATTTCTGTCGACAAAATTCCCTAGAAATCTGAATGTTGATATTAAAGAATGGGAATTCATTTTCAATTTATATTTCTATTGGATACATATCATAAGGTTTCTCGTTCGTGTTAACCAGATCTAATATTTTAATTCCAGTATCCGTAGGAGGAAAACAAAGAACAAATATTTTATGAAACTTTAAAGTCAAACTTTATTTTCCTACGGTCTTTTTTAATTTTACGTTCTTTTACAACAAGCAGCAGTTAATGAGCTTTTTAACTGACAATATTTGGTAGAACGTGCTTTTTTAGGAAAGCAAACAGTACGTTTTAGAGCACATTCGAGAAATAAAAGGTGGACTTTGCAGAAAAACTCATAATTAAGTCATTTAATAATAATGAGCAAACAACCTATACACTATATCATATATATGTAAAATACCATGTCATATTTAATTCTATGTAAACTGAAAGTTTATGTATGTACATATTTTAAACTTTGTGGAGACCTCAATTACAATGCGACGGACACTCTGACCAACCTTAAAGCATTTTTGTTAACCTAGAATATATAGCATAGAGGTGTGCTTAGAGGAAATTAGGTATATTTAGAATTCTTTAATAGGTGAGACTATGTTTCAAAATTTGCACATAGTAAATATACCATAATCACTGTGCTGGGTTTACATAACTTCCGCTTTTGGATGAATATTAGGTATGATAATATACAGGTCATGTTTTTTCATTGCATTTGCATTTGCACATGCAAAACATTTCTGAAGGGATTTTTAGAACTTTTCGCGGAAAGTTTTTCGGATGCGTAATACAATTTGCTTGTATTTTAAGTCTTATTTACTACCGGACAAAGAGAAGGATAGTTTTCAATCTCTGAGAATTTTATAACGAATTTCATTTTGTCCGTATAATTTAATTCGTTAATACAAAATTAAGTAATTTTAGAATTATACCTTGACAGTTTTTCTAACAGCTTTCTTAAAGCGGAAATGAAAACCTGACCATTTTTAAATTTATGCCCCATAATCCAGAGGTCGAGCAACGGCTTTAAATCCAAAAGCATAGTTTTCAAATCCTAACGAGACACGGGATATCACTCAAAAAGGAAAAATTGTCGAAATTGGTCCACAGTTGCATTTTAAACGCCGAAGTGCCCCAAGCCCTAGTTCATGCCGGTGAATATTAATGAAATTGACTGGAGTGTCGGCGGTGAAGCGCCACCCTGGGCTAGCATTCGTGCATCGATGAATATTTCGGGGGAGCTCAACCATTAACTCACAACGCTGGAAATTATGAAAATTTCGTGAATGGCGGTTTATTTGCATTCATTATCGGCAAAATTCCCGAACAAAGGACTATTTAACTGAGGACTGAATAATTGCATGGCGTGTGGAACAATCTGTCTCTTTTGCGTAATTTCAGTTTGCATCACTTTAGACACTCAATCGATTTTCGCGACATTTGCAAGAATAATAAAATTTTCAGTGGGCAGATTAAAACTTCGGCATACTGCATTTGTAGTTCGGTATAAGTATCTTTCACAACAAAATTCTTCCATTGCTTGATTAAAATTACAAATTGCTTCAAATTTCTCTTCGTCCCGAAGAACGCAAGTAGGGATTTATACATGTAATGACTTGTTAATTATTTTTTTACACAAAATTCATTTCGCACTTAACATTTATTCGTCTTAAAATTAACTAAATCGATTTTAACTAAACTTATTTGGGGTCAAAGATAATGAATGCAATCTAAGCGGCCGACAAATTTGTTTTGCATATTCATCACTTTTGGCACTAAACGGATAACATTACTACAAAGTTTCATCAAAAGCAGTGAGGAACCTCAAAATCAATTTATTGCCAAAGATGTCTAAATGATTTTCAATGGAAATTTTACTATTTGGCTCACTTATTATGTGGATGTTGTTTTAATGTTATTATAATAAAATATATATATATTTTATTAAAATTTACTGAATAGTGCTAGTATATATGAAATAATTATTTACATACCGTGACGAAGAAAAATTAGTTGATAATATTATTATTGATGTTTTTGCGAAAATCGCTAATAGTTTGTATAAAATGATTTCACTGAAAACGTGCGAGATGAAAGTGTGAACTTTATTATAATACCAAATTTCAACTTCCTATATAAGTTTCTGAAAAAACCAAGTATAGTTATTCGTTCAAGAGCAATACATACAAATACAATCTTGTTCGCCTTAATTTGCTAATTGGATTATTAAAAATTCATTTGTATCCCACTTTCTTCTCTGTGTGGTGGATCCCTTTTCTGTTTTTTTTTTATTTTATTTTGAAAGAAACTTATTTGTGTGGTGATTTAGTCCACACGCTCATGAAATATACAGCTGACCGGACGTCTTCTAAATCAGGTTACTGCGGAACTTTCCTCCCTGCGAAATTCAATTGAATTGTAAATGATTTCTTTCTCTCTCCAGGATATCGACTACGATGGATTCAGGCGGTTTTTGGACGCGTTCCTTGATTGCGAGACGCCCGAAGAACTATCCAAACATTTGTTCGTGTCCTTCCTTAAGCCAAATATCACTCAGTCCCAACTACAGGGCAAAGCACTCAACCAAATGGCAGCAATCAGCAGCACGGCAGCCTGCGCTCCAGTCACATCACACACCAAAGGTTCGTATCGTGAGAAACTTAAAAAATATAAATATCTCGAGGTGTATTAGGGAAGTTTCTGACCACCGCCAAACACCCCGTAGGCTCCATCCCCAACATCAACAATATAGTGGAAATACCCCCGAATATATCTAGCGAGTCAAGACAAAGTTTCGTCGAAAAGATCCACGGCATCACAGACAAATTACATTCCCTGAGTCATCTGGGCCACTCGGACTCCGGTGATTCGAAATGCAAATCAGGTAAGCCCCGGAGCTGCGGTTCCTCATCAATATCTCTTTAGGAAGCGAATTCTCGAGCCCTGAGCGGAATAAATTATTCTATAATTTTCAGGAGGTACAGTCCATCCGATGGTCACCGTCACACCGAGCCCGCTGGGGGGCCCCAATGTGCTCCAAACAACCCGGCGCTCCGCAGACTCCAGTCCCTCGCATTCACACAGTCACAGCCACTCCCAAATGTCCAGGAATTCATCCAAAAAGAGCAACAATTCCGTGAATTGCAAAAACGATGGTAAGTACTCGACCCCCGCTTGTGTGGGCAACGTAAACAAATAATAGGGCCCGCGTGGAGGAAAATGAATTTGTCATCTTTGTCCCCCTCGATCCCCAAGTTTGGAAACATCAGAGCATTCGAATCATTTTCTGCATATATGTATGTACGCAGATGTAGCATATGTAGCATATTCCCGTGTGGATCACCGCAGCCACGGAGCACTCTTTGATAGCGGCTACACACCGCGTTTTCATAAAGAAGCCCCACTAGACGAAAATGTGCTCCGGTGCCTCCTGCTAGTTTCCCGGGATGTCTTTCATCAAAAGTTTTTCTATTAAAGTCAACTATAATTGTTGTACTTTTGTCGTTTTTGCAGATATTAAACTCATCCCCCGGAAGTTGTCTTCCTTTGATCCACTCACCCTTAAGGCTCCGCTTAAGGACGTCGTCTGCTATCTGTCACTTCTGGAAGCTGGACGTCCTGAGGATAAATTAGAATGTAAGTTGACGACACTCAGCACCTTCATTAGGGACCATAAATTATTACAAAATTATACCCGACATTGGGAAGGTTCATTCATTACATATTTTGGTTCGTAGTCATGTTCAGATTATACGACACCGACGGCAATGGGGTCCTCGACACAGCCGAAATGGATGCCATCGTTGGCCAAATGATGTCCGTCGCCGAATATCTTGGATGGGATGTCACTGAACTTAAGCCAGTGAGTAACTTTATTTTTTAATTAGCATAAAACAGAAACAGAGAAAATTGGAAAAATATTTTGCGTTCTATCCTTAATCTCTCGAGGAATCTACCAAAACAAAACCATAGCAAACTTTCGTTAATTAAGAACTTCATCATTATTTGTTTTCTTTTTAATTTGATAGAGAATGAAACAAATATATAGATAACATCGAAGATAAAGGATATCGAACGCAAATAAAGCGCAAATAACATTACAGTTGCCTTCTATGGTGATAAGTTTCATTTTCGTTTTAAAAACGTTTGGACTTTAAATGAACGTTTTCTGTAAAGCTTGAACAAAGTGTATGTGCAAAAACTCAAAATCTATTTAAGCCAATAAGCCCAGGGAATTAAATTTTCAAGAATAGCATTAAATTTATGCGCCCAGGTGCATATAAGTACAAATGCAATTCAACACAACTTGAAAACCGAATCTATATTGGAATTACTACCAGTACGCTATTGTCTTATTCAAGCGTTCATAATTTATAGGAGAATTTCAAGCAAGTGAAACAGTTGCTCCTTTGTTTAGTGCACTTATGTACACATACAAATGTATATGTATGTACGTTGAGAGCAAGTTGGCTTTCATAATTTAGCACCATTTACCTTTGATTGCAAGTGTAAGGGTGGCGTGGTAAGAGGCAAGGTAAAGCTGAGATAATTGAATTCTTATTTCAGATCCTCAAGGAAATGATGGTGGAAATCGACTACGATGCAGACGGGACGGTGTCTCTGGAAGAGTGGCAGCGGGGGGGACTCACAACGATTCCTCTATTAGTTCTCTTAGGTAAGTGCAAGATTCCCAAGGAGACCGAGAATTTCCCGAAAATTTCGATAACATTGTCAATAATTTGCGATCAGGAGTCGATAACACTCTCAAGGAGGACGGCATCCACGTTTGGAGACTGAAGCACTTTAGCAAACCAGCTTACTGCAATCTGTGCCTCAACATGCTCGTCGGACTGGGCAAAAAGGGTCTCTGCTGTGTCTGTGAGTATTCCGGAAATGCAATGATTTTGCGAAATCAATTTTCAATTTCCTTCCTTCTAACCCTGCTCCGTCCCCGGGATTTCCGTTCCGCGGCCGTCGATGCGACCCTTCTTTCGCACATCAAAATCAAGTATGCAAATACACGGTCCACGAAAGATGTGTTCAGCACGCCCCAGCCTCCTGCATCATGACTTACGTGAAGTCGAAGAAAGCCAAGGGCGGGGGGACTCTGCTCCACCACTGGGTGGAGGGCAACTGCTACGGGAGGTGCTCCAAATGTCGGAAAAGAATTAAAGCGTATCACGGAATAACCGGGCGGACATGTCGCTGGTGTCACATGATGGTGAGTACCTCCATAACATTTTTAAATTAAATTTGAGCTCAGCCTC
Organism: Tolmerus cingulatus; assembly: GCA_959613345.1. Classification (NCBI taxonomy): domain Eukaryota; kingdom Metazoa; phylum Arthropoda; class Insecta; order Diptera; family Asilidae; genus Tolmerus; species Tolmerus cingulatus. The sequence continues at coordinate 7,763,676 of OY390708.1, forward strand.
GGGCTCGGTCTTCCTGTGGAGACGACAGCAACGTAATTCTCTCAAAATGACTGCAAAACTTTTGAATGTGGAGATAACAACTTGATACTGCGAATTTAATTCAAATTGTTCGTGTCCCGCATTTCACATGTGAAATTAGACGAATCTGTGCTCGGGATTAGATTAAACACGAATATTCTCGGGTTATAGGGAGACGGGTCCCTAGGGACTTTTACAAGAATTTAAACATAACTTACTTCTTCATTTCGAAGCCTTGTTTGGGGAGTATGAGACCGGAAATTCATAAGGGCTACAACTTTGTTTGCTCTGCATCTTCCCCCCAAACTTGGAGGGTTGTTCCTCAAATGGAGCATACTTGAAGGTATTTTTTTAATTTATAGAAGTATGCTTTGATATTTTAATACTCTCAGGAGATTTAAAAATAAATTGGCAAAGACAATGATTTCTTCCCGCCCAATTACATTGATAATTTTCTTCCTCTTTTGAAGAGGTAAATTAAGAATATGTAGTATCAGCCCCCAGGTATTACTTGATGTAACAACTCCCCATGAAACTGATTTCCTTTTGATAACCATGAACAATGTCTAGAGGCTTACATAATCGTTATAATGCCTCTGATAAAAGGACAATTAAGTAATTATAACGCCTCAACTTCTTGACAATTTGTTGTGACTCCCGAAAATTATATTACGTTTATTTGCAAGATTTAAGGCACAAATGCAAATATTTGACAAACATCAAGTTGTTATAAATGCTAATTTTAGGTGTAACCAAATACTCGCGTGTACTAAAAATTGCGCAGAAGTAAGGATGGAAAAATGGGAAAAGGAAATATGTAAATCTCCTCCCATGAATGAACTTAAGCTCGAAAACAAGTATTATATTAATTTAAAAATAGGCAAACAAAAAAAGCGCTGCTAAGAAATTGAGAATAAAATTTAAAAGAAGCAATTGAACTTGTATCACACTTTTTGAAGTTTAGCTGTTTACAAAATTTATCGGCAATCAAATTAAAAAAGAACCAAAGTTTTGTGTTTTAAAGCTTCTTAATCTTCAGCAAAGAATTTAAGGAGAGTTCTGAATATAAAATCTTCAACGATTAAAATCACAATAGTTACTGCTTCGGCAAACGAAATTTTCAAAAAACAGTGAACAATAATTAAAATGTGATCAAAAATTGTATTGTTATCCTTACACAACATGTACAATTTTTAAAGAGAAAATGAGTTATGTTTTTTATACTTACCTCTTCAAAAATTTTGAATTTTCTTTTATAGAGGACGATACTGCATCACTTTTAGTTTTAACATTTATTGTATATTTTTATAGCTTCATAATCGCTGCGCATCATCTGTAAAGAAAGAGTGCACTTTAGGTGAATACGCAAGTTTAATCGTCCCTCCGACAGCGATATGCCCTGCCGTCCTGGACAGACAGAGATCAGTGAACCAAGCGAACAAATCAAAGGTATCTCTTTCGCAATCCACAAAAAAAAAATTGCAATTGGAAAATTCGATTGAATAACAGCCAGCTCAAACACAGGCCACTCACTTTCAAATATCTCCGATTCCGAACACATGCCCCCTGCTTGTGTTCGTTAATCCAAAAAGCGGCGGTCGACAAGGCGATAGAATCCTGAGAAAATTCCAGTACATGTTAAATCCAAGACAAGTTTACGACCTTTCGAAGGGTGGACCTACCGAGGGTAGATTTTTGTAATTCTAAAGTCGACTTGTTTTTAAAGTATTTTCGCCCAAGGTCTGACACTATTTAAGGATTTACCCTTCTTCAAAGTGATTTGCTGCGGAGGTGATGGCACTGTAGGGTGGGTTCTGGAGGCGATGGGTATGTGTCACTCAAAGCAAAGATATTTATCTGCTTATCAGCGCTTTTCCGCCAGATTCACTGGACTTAAAATCCCAGCCAGCTATCGGAGTAATTCCACTAGGAACAGGGAACGATCTGGCGCGGTGCTTGCGATGGGGCGGAGGATACGAGGGCGAAAGCATACCTAAGCTAATGGACAAAATTGGTAGGTCGACGACTGTGATGCTGGACCGCTGGAGCATAGAAGTGATTAACAGTGCGCCTATAGACGAAATTCCTAGACCAAAGGTAATTGCATTTGCTACGTATTTGCACACAAGTAAAACTAATACGTAAATTCATAACAAAATTAAAGAACTCCATAAACATTTAAGAAACTAAGAGAAACTATTTTTGTGTGAAAATTATCAATTTCATTTTCATTAATTATCTTTTCGAGTAAAGAAAAATTTACTTTGAAATCAATATTTTGAAAATATTAGAAATCGCCACTAGATTACTTTTGGGGAAACATTAACTTTTTAGAAAACATAATAATTCCTACATATATTTCGGAAAACTAAAACGCTGAAGTTCTAAATTATTTAAGCACCAATTGTTTACATGTCCAAAATTAATATAACATTTTTTTAACGAAGACTAAAAAACCCTGTTTGCAAACACTATCAAAGTTAAATAGCTTTTCTGAAATGAAATATTTAATTTCGAGAGACTGCTAAAATTTATAAAATTAATAAGTTCAAAATCAGCAAGTCTATTTTCATGTAAATTCCTTAATTTCAATTTTTCGTTAATGTACTGATTCGGAGATCTTGCAATTTAAAAATTTTAATAATTGGAGAATTTTTTAATTATATTCAAAGTAAAGTTTAAATTTCGTTTTCAAAATTTATAAGATTCTAACTTTATAAAAGTGTTTCCTAATTGAAGCACATTATGTCTGACAAAGTAATAGTCAGGTGCTATTTTTGAAGACATCCAATCATAGAGTGGAAGTAATAATTAAACAGTAAAACCAGCATGCACCCATACTTTTAAGGACTTTCAAATTGTCCTTTTTGTAAATCTTTTTACCCATACCTACTATGTACATTTGTAGCACACATAAAGTGAGAACATTTCCCATTTTCCTAAATAGATCACTCTTCAGGCAAATGTGCAAAAAGTTGTCGAACTTTCGCAGCGAATCGTTGTGGAGAAATCTGTGATACAAACTTATGAGGAGGTTCGAAACGGAACGAAAACGACGACGGAGTATTCACTGGAAAACACGAAAAGCATATCAACTTCGCTGGGAGAATCACAGTTTAAGGAGCTCCTGGCGAAGCACTCAAACAGCAGTGAAACCCTGACTGAGTCCCTGGACGCGGAGAAGTCGAACTCGTGTGACCAAAAATGTGCGGACCAAGTCGACACTTCGGCGAATGATTCCATTGAAATTATCCATCCAGAGGGAAAGGTGACCGAGATCTCAGTGCCAAGGGCCGTTAAGGCCCAGACGGAGAAGGACTTTTGCGTGCCGTACAACATTATCAACAATTACTTCTCCGTGGGGGTGGTGAGTACTAAAGTCCTTCTGTTCAAGTTCTCTTAAAACTACGAAAACACAGGAATTACGAAAAGCGAGTCGTCGAATTCACAACAAATTCGGTACAAAGCGGCTTTAATACCACGTTTCTTTTCCAAGAGACCAGCTGGAAATTGATCGCTATGTTTTGTATAGCAAATGAGGCAAACGGCGGCATTTGAATATGTCGCCGGAGCAGCTGACGAGGAAGTAACATTCCCATCAGGCGACCTCCACACCGGAGAATTACGATATTTTCCCATTTCTCACAATTGAAAACGTCCTCCTGATGTATTCATGGGCTCCCACCCTTAGGTTATAGGGTTATGGGGGTTATGGGATCCCGTGTGTACACACGTCAGCATGTTTTTTCTGCAGGCCATAAAGTAGTGATTTCGCTTGCAAACCTTCCCCCAGATAATTGAAAGCAGTTCAGGCAAAGCGATAACAACGTTTCGATTAGCGAAATGACTTTATGGCCTTACCTACGTACGTACATATGTACGTAACGTACCAACGTGCATGACACGCGAAAAGCGCGCCCCAGGACCCTTCCGGGGTAATGAGGTGAAATTTCGCCACACACACTGATTGCTGCATAATAAATTATTGGTGGCTCGCGAGGCGAATACTAATGAAGGGCTTTTGGGGCCCACTCGATTTAAGGAGTCGTCGTTACCAACGTGTTCAGGTTAATGTCGAAGATTAGTTTAGTGCGCAACAGTTCCTCGAGAAGCTAACATAGGTGCTATAAAAGTATTTTGCTGAGAAACATTGATTTCATGTCCTATTAAAACCCCAAACGAGAAATCTCCTTGATCTCAAATTCAAAAGGTTGTCAGTTATTTCCTTTGAAAAAGTTTCAAAGCAGTTCTGTCTTTTCGTAACGACACTTTAAAAGTTGAAATAAAGTCCTTTGTCGTAATTCCCACCCATCTGTCTTCTTTAAAAGGATTACACAGAAATCTCAGCTTGACCTTGATTTCATGGTAAGTAAAATAAAATAAAAAAACAGTTCAATTTATCGTGGCATTAAATACAATTTGTATTGTGTTTTACACGAAATGACCTTTTTCAAATTGACAATTAAGCTAAATGGCTTAAAATTAAGCATTTACCGAAAGTAGGTATAAAAACACTTTCTTGAATTGAAATGTAAATTATTTATTAGTGCAATTAAATCTCTATTTATTTTAATCTTCCTACAATAAAGTCGTCATTGACTTTCTTGTAAATAAAAGCAAAATAACTCTTAGGGCATTTTATAAGTATGTACATACTTAACTTTACGACCTCTCTTTATAGCTTAATAAATCAAAAATATTATAAAGCTTTGAAAACTTAAAGAAATTACATAGTTCATTATTTCCTTCAATTTTGGCTTACGTATTTAAAGTATTTACAAAATTAAAACTGTTCAAATTATAAGTTAATATAACTTATATTTTGCAGAGATAATGATTTTTTCTACATCATTGTACGTTCGTTATTTTGTAAGCAAAGCCAACATAAGGCTTCACGAAGAAATTTCGAAAACGAACAAAAACGATTATTTATTATTTAGAAGTCTAATTCGAACAAAGTCAGCCCAAGGTTCTCTTAAAAGAAGATTATAGTATTTTTGAATGCGGAGCAAATTCGAAGTCTGAACAATTTTCCGGGAATTTTCTTGCTGCCTTTAATTCCTAAATGGTTTCGAAACCGAGTTTATTCCATTCTTCTCGTTTCCAATCAATAATTCAAAGATAATATCGAGATAGAAGTTGTTATGGATTAAATCAAAACGCTCACCAATTTTTGAGAATATTTATTTGCAAATATGTAGCCATTGGGAATCTTTATCTCGATTTATTAAAATTGCCTGACTGAGAGTAATATCTTATGTACCACCAAGAAGCTGACTCACTAATAAGGCACAGCAAAAATGCTTCAGATTAATTTTCCTAGAAATCCAACGCTCATTAAAAGTTGTACTGCATCAGGTTCGTTGTAAAGGAAATCGAAACGCCAGAAAACGAGTTATTAACTCAGAAGTTACGCTTTCATAAGCCGTATAAAAAACGTCTTCAATTGTAGTGCTCGTTTCTTCCGTTGCACTTTGAGATTAAAGTTTTATATTTTTTAATTGCGAACTTTGTTCCAAAGAGAATTGCAAGTGTGCATTGAAAATCGTTACATCTGTAGGTATAAAATAATAATGGAAGAGGTATTTCTAGGACGTCACATATTTTGTTAGCTATTGTTTCAAACTTTTACTTTTCATAATTTCAAGGCTTAGGAATAGGTGTATTTGCGAAATTCCATACCGATTTTTGGAAAATTGGTAAATCCTATGTTGTTGGTCACTTCTACTTGTCGTATATTTGCTGTGAGTAAATTAGGTACATGCTACTTTTAAAAAACATTTTTAAATTCATATACGCTTAAGATTTCAAAATTAAAACAATTTAAAAAAATTTGCTAGCATTTAATTCACTCGCCTTTATTTTAAATAGCAATCTCCATAATATACATTCAATGTTCTTACTTATGTTTTCGGCAATAATAAATAGACTACTACGCCACACTCCTTTGATATTTTGCATTTAATGTTTATTTTTATTTGATTGCACTGAAATGAATGGGGGAGCATACTTTTGCTAATTACATTTAGATATTTGTTCGTAGTAGTACTTATTCCTCACACAATGATCATAAAGAAGAGAAAAGTCGAGCTTTGTGGGCTAATGTTAACCTCTGATTGATTTTTCGCGAGCAAAATGCAATCTGAAATCAAATTTTGAAATTTGTTAGCCGGTTATAATTTTCTGGCACTATACTGTATTTGAAACAAAGAAGTATAACTCTTCGAAAAGAACAGCTTGGTCACACCATAACTTCAAGTTTAGAATGATATAAATTAGGATCCAGGTCCTTTTTTCCTCCAAGAGAAATTGTTCTAAAAGACGCAGTTCTTGTCGCCCCAAAGGATAACCAATGGGAATTCTTCGCCTGGCATCTCGATAAGTTGTCATTAGTTGGCATGGAACAGAAGTATCTTGGGTGGCTTTCTTATTTACATTCTGTGCAGCATACTGTTCGGACTGAATTAAGATTTCCAATGGTATTTTTTCTTGTCTCCCAGGATGCGGCTATTTGCGTAAAATTTCATTTGGAGCGAGAGAAAAACCCCCATAAATTCAACAGCAGGATGAAGAACAAGCTTTGGTACTTTGAATATGCGACATCCGAGACGTTCGCTGCATCATGCAAGAACCTCCACGAGAACGTCGATGTCATGGTAAGTGTTCATAAGTCTCTTGGACGGGCCATGAGCCAATTTTACTCCAGAAATCACTTTCCTCGCGCAGGGGAGGAATGAAAAACGGAGATTTTGTGTCTTTTCTTATTAGATATTATTATTCTTTAAATTCTTTCCCTCTTTTATGTACCACCTACACACCACAGTGCGACGGTGTGTCCTTGGACTTGGCGAATGGACCTCCGCTCCAAGGAATCGCTTTACTTAATATTCCGTACACACATGGTGGGTCGAATTTATGGGGTGAACACTTATCCCAGAAGAGGATTCGTAAAGGTGGACCATTTCGAACGGGGAAAAAATTAAAAGCGTCGGATAAGGAGCTGTCGGCAACGAGCTTCAATTCGGTCGATCTGTCCGTTGCTATTCAAGGTACAATTGGAATTCATGGAATTCGTAGCCACCCTCTTTTTACGACATTTTAATTGACAGACTTTGGGGATCGGCTCATCGAGGTTATTGGACTGGAAAATTGCTTACATATGGGACAAGTGCGAACGGGTCTCAGGGCATCAGGACGAAGACTGGCGCAGTGCAGCGAAGTTATCATCGTCACGAAAAAAACTTTCCCAATGCAAATTGACGGAGAGCCGTGGATGCAGGCGCCCTGCACGGTACCACCCATTTTTCACATTTTCAATTTATGCCTTTCCATCCACCGTACCCATATTATGTTGTAACATTCGTAATGAAATCACCAATTCAATTTAATTCTGTTGCACATCATGCCTTTTTTCAAAATTCACGGCGTTAGAAATTCTAAAGTTCAACTCAAATTATCTCCTCTTTCAGATAAAGGTAACTCACAAAAACCAGGTTCCAATGCTGATGGCACCGCGGTCTGAGAAGGGTAAAGGCTTCTTCAGCTTATTTTGCAGATGACTGCCTAAGTCTGATAACCAAACCACCGTCCAAGAAATTTAAATAAGTAACAACTACTATAGATCTACAGCTGTTCGGCTAGATATTGTAGCATTTTAGTTTCTTTTTTTTTTTAGATTAGAATCAGTAATCATTGGTGTTAAATTTAAACAATTCATATAGCCAACCAGACCAAATATCTTATTCCAAAGAGTCTCGACTTTCGAATATTTGTATAACTAAGAGAAAATGGTAAAGCTTTAATAAATCTCCGTACATTAAGGGCATTGTTGTCTTTGTAGTTAAGAACATTATGTAAAGATATGTATACGTACCTTAATCAAGTATTTTTAAATTTCATAAATAATCTTTGCGATCATATTTTACCCATATGCTTCTAACAAAACAATAGAAACAAAAAAATTGAACGATGGAAAAATTAAAAGTAGAAAACATTAAAGGAATTTGAAGGCATAAGCCTTGTTTTTTATCATGTGGTCTGGATCAGATATAGCAACAAATTTCGTAACTGAAATATAACAATTGGGGCTCCCAGAAAACTTTTAAATTTGAATGCAAAATGTTTCTCTGTTCGCAGTTTGAAATTCAAATGAGCAAAAATCATCACAGTATGATAGATTGATTCTTTACACAGTTAAGAATATTCATTGAATTTTTGTTACATACAGATTTTTGTTTTAATATTACAAACCTTAAAGTAATTTCTAGTAGACTACAAAAACATCATAGATGAAAGAAATCAGATTTCAAGTTAACAGTTTAACATATATGTATATTCTATTCTATTCAGTTAAAAAAATTCAATGCAATGCGAAATTTCAGGTCCAGATCAGATAATAAAAAAAAGCAAAAAAAACCCAACTCTCTAAAAGAGGTATTTTTAAATTTAGTGGCTATTAGCAAGAAAATCAAATATTTTAATTTCTCAAGTGTGCCGACAATTTATACCTGCAAATTCAAAAAGGTAGCAGCAAAATTACAGCAAATATTTCATTTAATATAAAAGTTAATCAAAATAATTTGGTATAATTTGTCTTGTGTTAACATACCCAGAATATTGAAATGGTATTTTTAATAAACAATCATTAAAAATTCTTAATTCAAATCATAAAATAGGTTGCAAAGAACCATAAAATGCCTATAAGGTTAAAAGTAAATTGCCTGATATAACACAAATTTAAAATTTTTCTTGCTACCTAATTTTATCACCGTAATTGAAACACAATTACCAAAGACACCTTTGACCAAGTCGTCTTTTCAAGAACTATGAACCAAGCAGCCGTCCTCACTTACATTGGAAGTCAACTCCTACAATAAAATACTACATAATTACGTTTTCTATACAACATTTTCTAATCTTCATATTTTATAATATTGCTTTTGCTAAAAACCAATGATTGTTTTAATCATTTTTAAATGGAAAGGTAGGTATTTACAAAATGAATTAACGATTTCATTTCTGAATTTTTGGCCGCAAACTCCTACACTGCTAACTTTGCTGTTAACTTTGCTGAATTATGTACGATACATATCAAAGTTTTTCGATAATATTTCCATTAATAAAACATTTCTTAGAAGTATAATAACGTCTTGATGTAATCGTATATGATTCTATCCTATGTTATAATTCTATTTAAAATGTTGGTTGCAGTTGTCCTAAATTTAACATTCTCTCTTCCAAATCTTAAATATTTCAAAAGAAAAATTAATATCTAAAGGCTTTTATTAAGCGCAAAATTGCACAAAAACTTTTGGGTACTGTTTGAATAAAAAAAGGGTGCCCTTCTTGTTGACTATTATTTTTGTGGTATGTACAAAGTTGTTATATGTTAATACTCTTAATATCGGATCCCTTCACTACGATGTATATTCAAATGTGTGAACTTTTGTTTTATATGATTTAAATTGTAGTTTTATATAGAAAGTATTTCGAATTCTCGTGAGCAAAGTTTAAGATTTGCTTCAGAAACACCACAGTAGCAGTTAACATTAATAAAATAGTAGGAAAGTATATAAACGATTTACAAATAATGAGAAATATTCTAAATATTTGAGAGCAAGCCCTGTAGACTTGTAGAATAGTACTCTGATGTAGGGCGCATTGGGATGTATTATATACATGTTTGGTGCGCTGTGTAAGTAAAATAAGCTTTAATATTGATATTTTTTGCACAGTGTCTTTATAGTGTTTATAACGCTTATTATCTTTGTAAGGTCTCATTCATATTCATATTTATGTACATTACTAGGCGGACTGGATGTATTATATATATAATAAAGCTAGGAAGATTAAAATGTCAGAACTATGTTTTATATTTACCTTTGTATAATATTTTCAATACCGCTCCCTTGTGAGACCATTAAAACGATATTAATGTAGTGCTATCAATAATACTAAGAGATCAGAAAATTCAGTTTGTAGCACATAGAAAAAAAGATATAAATATGCTACCCATATCGAAAGAATTCATTAACTCCAAAGAATAATCGCTTTGAATACACATAGTGATAAAAATTTGTTCGGAAAACACGGGAAACAATAGATTAACTCTACAAATGCACTAAATGCAGAAGATAAATAAATGATAATTAATCGTAATTCAACGCATCTTTTGATATTAATTCCTTTTTTGTTCACCGCAGTGCATCGTTTGTCTCAAATCATAAATTTTCTACTTTTAAACAGACGGTAAGGCCATGAGGTAAAATTATCTGTAAAGTATTTATTCGATTTTTCAGCTATAAACTTTGCGTGATTGTTAAAATAATATTTTATTTATTTAGTCAACTTCTACAGAATTATCTCCTTGAAGTCTGTAACGAAAGTTAGAAAAACTAAATGCATAAAAAATATAGCCCCAACTAATATTAATTAAAATACATTGGATAATAATTTAAGAATAAAATGAGATAAAAAATAAATAGTAAAAAGAACAATATACAATTCCGCATTTTTATTTAAAACAAAAATTTCATTCGACTGCAGAATATAAATTATCAAGGAGAGACTGCCGTGCGAAAGTTCAAAAAATTAGAATTACTGGGATTGTTGGTTTCTTAACCTGGATTTAACAAGCAATTACAAAACAATTTAATTTTTCAATTATTGCAGTCGACTGTCTACCGGAATGACAACTCTTTTGGCGCATCAAAAAACGGTTATTCAGCTATAAGGTACATATGTATGTATGTATGTATAATGTATATAGACGAGTAAAAATTATATATTTTACTATTGCGGCAAAAGATACGCAGGATTTAGAGATAAAACTAGTTAAAGCGCTATCGCAGAAACATAGTTTACAATTTCTATTAGCTGTTTTCAAAAATTCAGGTTGTTACAATTCTTTGCTCGAATTCAATTTAACAAGTACGATTGCTGAAATCCTCCTCAAATAGAATTGCAAGGCGTGACCAAATTATTCATACTAAACGAGCTCAAAGGATGTCCTTGAACATGGATTGTCTACATAGTTAGGAAATAGGATTGTAGAATAAAAGAGGGGTAAAATGTTTAAATGCTACGCTTTATTTACTGTCTAGACAAATACTTATTCCTAATAACCCCATCCTTCCCATCAAACTCAATCGTCTCGAAGGCGAACTTTCTGTTTACCCTGCAAACCGGGCCGCACTTACAGCTGTGGCAATTTGGGCAAGTAAAGAAACACCCGGTGCACCTCTCGTCCATACAGTCGCAGATATTCAGGCCCACTTCCCGCAGGCGTCCCCGCTCGTCGTAAGCAGTGTTCTTCGAAGGCACCGGAGAAAAGAAAGGTTTCTTCATCAGCTTCCTCTTTTCCCTGGCAGACTTTTCTGGATCAAAGTCCTGCAGAAACTTTAACTCCTCGATACGTTTTCTCAGCTGACGCGTCTGATACTGCCTCGGCCTTTCCCTTAAACTCATTTTGTATCCTCCGGGCTCACTGTCTGTATTTGATTGAGATGAATCTCCGTCGTAATAAGAGCTCATCCGCTGGGTAAAACAAATTTTCAAGATCGCGGAGGACTGCACTGCACCCGCTTCAAAACTGCAAAACGTCAGCTAATCTCGTAAATAAATCGCAAACCACTAGAATACGACTCTACTGAAACATCGAACTCTTTTGTTGAGATATTCAAAAGATTCTATACTACACCTTCAAATAAACATACTTTAAATTTAATTCGCAAAATTTTTTCAAAGAACAATTTACAGTCCGTTCTTAAGCAATTTTTGGATTAATACAAATTTTACAAATTGTTTTATTCTGCTTTGCAGGGTTGGCTATGTTAAAATCTAACTAAGAGATTTCGGCTACGGAACCTAATTTTTGACAAAGCAAAGGTCGAACTGTCAAACTCATCGTGTAACACGGCGATATTTTGTGTAATTCTTTCTATGCAAAACGTAAGTAGATATATTCACAAAAGCAGGTTATTTTAACTCAACTCCTATATGTGCTGTATTCAAGTTTTCGGTTATCATTCTGTCGTAACTTCTAGTCGTGTCTGTGTTTAATTTTGTGTTGTATTCACTACCCCACAGACTCTACCAAAAACACGATGATATCCCGCTTGAACAGATATTTGCCGGTGGTTAAAAACCAAAACAGTCTTCCCTGCCGACTTGTCTCGTCATCGTTTCAAACGACACCGGAATCCCGACCTGCCCAGAAGATAACGCCAGATATCATTAACTCGAACGAGCCAAAATTCTTGGCAGGAAAAGTTTACAGCGACTTCACCTGCACCAGGACAGATCAAATCCCCGAGTTTAGAATAATGAGCTATTCATTTCGACACAATAAGACTGGATCGGAATTGTTGTACTTCGATAGAAATGATCCCAACAACGTTTTCTCGGTCAACTTCCGGACAACGCCGTTTGACTCGACAGGACTCCCGCATATTTTGGAGCACAGCGTTCTCTGTGGTTCCGAGAAGTACCCAGTAAAAGATCCTTTTTTCAAAATGCTCACAAGATCCGTGGCTACTTTTATGAATGCAATGACCGGCCCGGATTACACAATGTACCCATTTTCCTCGATGAATGAGACTGACTACAGAAATCTACAGAGAATTTATCTGGATGCTGTGTTCAGACCAAACCTTAAATACCTCGACTTCCTGCAAGAAGGTTGGAGGCTAGAGCATAAAAATCTAAAGGATAAAAATTCAGAGTATATTATCAAGGGCGTTGTCTACAATGAGATGAAAGGAGCCTTTTCTGAAAACTCGTCTATCTTTGGACAACAGCTACTTAATAGCATCCTTCCGGATCATACCTACGGGTACGTTTCCGGAGGCAACCCTCTAGAAATACCAAAACTTACACACGAAGACCTCGTTGCCTTCCACAAAAAATATTACCATCCGAGCAATGCAAGGTTCTTTTGCTACGGCAATTTTGATTTGAACAAAACACTTGCTTACATAAACGACAATTATTTGTCGCAATACGAAGATATCAATAATCGCTACAGTCGAATTCCAAACCAAAAGCGATGGAACGAGCCCAGAAATGTACACTTGTGCAGTCGATATGATAACATGGGAGCCCCATTCGAGAAACAAAACCAAATTTCTATCAGTCTCTTAATGTCGGATATTACTAACATTTACGAAACTTTTGTCCTTCACGTGTTGTCTGAACTTCTAGTCAAGGGACCCAATTCGTACTTCTACAAATCGCTTATTGAACCAAATTTTTCAGGCGGTTACAATAACACCACCGGCTACGACTCTCACATAAAAGACACCTTGTTCAGCGTGGGTCTTCAAGATCTTAAAGTGGAAGATTTTTCTCGAGTTCAAGAGACATTTGAAAAAACAATTTCTGAAGTTATTGAGAATGGGTTCGAAGAAGACCACGTGAACAGCGTTTTGCACAATATTGAGCTGTCTCTGAAGCATCAAACTCCTCAATTTGGATTGGGAATACTGTTCAATACAACTCCTCTTTGGAATCATGAAGGTGATATCGTCGAAGCTCTTAAGGTGAGCGCATTAATTAGTAAGCTAAGAAATGACCTCGATACCGATAAAAAATTTCTGCAAAGGAAAGTTGAGAGGTATTTTAAAAACAATACCCACCGTCTTATTTTAACCATGTCCCCAGACGATCACTACGAGGCAAAATTCAAAGAAGCTGAAGAAATGCTCATCAGAGAAAAAGTTGCCAATCTAACCGACACGGATAAAGAACGAATATACGAAAACGGCTTGAAACTGGAAGAGGCTCAAACAGCACCTCCTAATTTGGAAGTTCTTCCTTGTCTGAGCCTAAGTGACGTCAAGGACGCTCCATTGCCATACAACTTCCACATAATGAGAACGAAAAAAGTTCCTACTCAAATCTGCAGAGTGCAGACCAACGAAGTCTCTTACTTAAAATGCTTATTCGACGGAGCTGATTTGGCCGATAATCAAATCAACTTGTTTCCACTATTTTGCAGCGTAATAACGAGTATGGGAACGTCAAATTATAATTACAGAGTTTGGGATAAAATGGTCACCACTCAGACCTCTGGAATCGACTTTAACCTCCACTTTGCCGAAAATATTTATGATAATAAAACTTACAACTTAGGAGTCTTGATGTCCACTCATGCTCTAGATAAGAATTCCGAGAAAATGTTCCATCTCTGCAGGGAATTGCTTTGTAATTTCAAAGTGGACGATGTCCAGAGATTATCAATGCTTTTAGAAAATTATATGTCTAATTTATCCGTGGGGATTACAAATTCAGGACATTTGTATGCTATGCAAAGTTGCACAGGACTTGTTTCCAATGCCGCCAAATTAAAGTCCCTACTTTCCGGTGTTGAACATATCGAGTTCATGAAAAACTTAATGCAGACCAAAAAGCCGGAAGAAATAATGATCGATCTTAGTAATGTCGGTAAGGCTTTATTCAACTCTGCCACTATGAGAAGTGCTATAAACACTTCTGAAGAATTTTTTAATCCCCTCATGGGTCATTACGAGCATTTCATCGAAAACCTGCCAAGGAAGGAACTTAAGACTAAGGAAAGAGAGATTACGCTGTTAAAGCCAAGTTGTAAGCATTTTCTTATGAACATCCCTGTAAATTATTGCGCGAAAGCATTTCTAACAGTTGCCTACACTCATCGAGATCACCCCGCTTTAAGGGTGCTAGCAAAAATGCTTTCAGCAAAATACCTCCTTCCTGTGGTTCGTGAGCAAAACGGAGCATACGGCGCAGGCGCCAAAATCGGCTCCGACGGCATATTCAGCTTCTTTAGCTATCGCGATCCAAATTGCACAAAAACGTTGGAAACATTCGACGACACCTACAAGTGGATTAAAGCAAATTCGAAAGAGATCAGTGAGCAGTTCTTGTTCGAAGCCAAATTGGGTGTTTTGCAGCAACTGGACGCTCCAATCGCTCCCGGAAACAAAGGAATCGATTTCTTCCTATACGGAGTGTCACAGGAAATGTTCCAAAAGTATCGACAACGAATGTTGAACGTGTCTCTTAAAGAGCTCAATGATGTTATTGAAAAGTACTTCAAACATAAACCCAAGCATTATGGCAAATGCGTTCTCGGCCCTGAAAACAAGGAACTCCTAAAGTGTAAGGACGATTGGACTGTTCATGGCCAGTGATAGGTTAATGTTTGTATGTAAGACTTGTTATTTAGATAATTATAACCGCTGTTAAATAAAACATCTGTAAATTCGAGTATGTTCTATAAATTATTCCAATCAGCGAATTGACATAAGAGAAACTTTAAATTTTATTTATATATTTTTATAACGAGGATTTCTGCATAGTAAGGTAAGGATATCGTTTATTTAAAAGCGAATTTTTAAAAAGCACACTATTAGGATACAAATTTGGTTAATAGCAGAAAACATAAGATCGCAGGTTTAGGTTAATGTGTTTTGAACAACTTAAATTACGATGCGTGCGATGAATTCATGCATATATATTACGTATAAACATAAAGTAAAATTTAACAAGTTATCCGCCCTGGAGAGTTACCATCAACGTAAAATTAAAGCAAACACCTAAAATAATAAACTTCGATTATTCTAAAGATAAATAAGTTGTTCCCAAAAGTTTGTACGCTTTCGTTGTCACACACATAATATGAAAAAAATAATTTTAATTCAGTTTATATAACAAGAAAAAAATATGAAATAATGAAAAATATATGCATACATACGCATATCCAAATAATGCTTGCCTAACTGCATTACATATAATAACATTTAAAAAAAAACTTCATTGCGAAAGGGACCTAAATAAAAGGTCGAAAGTTTAATGTGGGGTACAATAACTAATAGAGGTTTGTGTAAATATTTTGGTAAAAATAAAGCGTAGGAAACAGTAAAACTTCTTTACAAATTTAATTACATATACACATACGTTCCAAAAAAATTGACAATATTGCTTTGTTAATAATACCTACATATGTACATAGAAATATTCATAGAGTATAATTGAACGAATAATATTTCAAGCTGAAATTAACTAAATAACCTTTTTATACGTTTCCTTTCAAGGTACGAAACCCTTAGTATGCGAATCCGACTCTCACTTGGCCGGTTTATATTTTTTTTTTTCCAAATGCTTAATTGGCTAGGTATTGAAAACTCCAATTTGCTAGGTATACTGATAATTTGTTAATTCCTGTGCATTTTCGCTACAGCAAAGTTAAATTAAAGAAGAAAGGAGACCACAAAGTCGTGCAATAAGTTCTTGGACAAATAAAAAAATTGTAAGATTTCTAGGCAATGAAAGAAATTTTTTTTGTGTTTTTTTCTTGAATTTTTTTTTATTCCTAAGCCAAAATTATTTTTGTACGCGGAAATGATTTGTGCATATTAGGAAAAAATTCGCCAGGGGAATGCCAGATTTAGAACAAAAGATAGGTGTATAATATCAAATGTGTATTCTATTAATTTCAGAATGTGTCTGCCTCCGTCATATGATTCAGGATTCGATTACTTTCAAAATGCACTTTCGTTTCTTGAAGAGTTCTCCTGGATCTACAAGACATCGAACACAAAATTCATAATCGAGGGAGTTTTAGAAAAGTTTTCACCTGAATGGACCCAATATTTCACCTCTGCAGATGTGGAGGATCTTAAGAATTTTCCGCGAGGATGTAACTTGGTAAAATTTCGTAGTAGTGGATTAATATTAAATTGTCATGAGTTTATCAAAATAGGGCAGGCTACCGGAAAGTTTAAAGAGCTATCGCGAACGTTTAGAGCGCCTCACACCAATTCACAACGTGCTTGAATTCTTAGGTAACGATATCTATATCAAAGGAGCGACTCCAAAGAAGCTGCATGAGATTTCAAGACTATCTAACGTAATTAGCCGCGCCTGCCAAGACAAGGTTGACATTATTGTAGACTTTGGATCCGGTTTAGGATACCTGAGTGAGGTACTATACCGAGAAAATAAATTTAAAATTTTGGGCCTGGAATGTGATACAGACAGATGCAAGACAGCGAGAGAGAAACAGGAAAAACATTTTATATCATCTAAAGGTGAGGTATTCTTTAAAGAGGCTTTGGTAACTGAGCAGTCATCCGACTTTATCGCAGATTGCGTTAATGAAATATGTCCTAAAATTGAAAATCCAAAATTGGCAATAGTAGGACTTCATGCTTGTGCGGATCTCTCAGTAACATCATTAAAACTATTTGTTATGATGAAAAGTGCCATCCATATGATAACAATGCCTTGCTGCTATCACAAGCTGAAACTTTCAGAGAATTCTTGCACCAATAACATATTTCAAAATTTTCCCGTAAGCGATAGCTTTTCTAAAGCGACTGAAGTCCTGAAGGACTCCCATAAAGTTCTAAATAGACCCTTTCTTAGACTTGCGTGCCAGCAAACGGTCTCGCGATGGGAAGCTATGAGCGAACAGGAGCACCTGAGGCATGGGAAGGAAATGTTTCTTCGAGGCGCGGTTGAGTGTCTTGCACAAGGAAATGCATATGTAAGTAAGTGCGGAAAATCTTATCCTCCCGATGAATTGAGTATAAGCAATATTGAGGATGTTTGGAACTATGTTAAGTCTTGTTATCAACTACACAAAAAAGAAAACAAAACGGCAGTTCAATGGCAGGAGCAACACAAAGAAATATTGGCCAAAGTTGTTTCGAAATACGAATTTAGCGAAAAGTTGGCTGAAGGTTTGACTTGCTTACAAACATCACTTCAGGTAATATAAAGTAGGATTTAAATACAAAGAATTATTTAACGCGTGGAACATTTTATAGGAACTTTGCGAAAATATAGTACTTCTGGACAGAGTATGCTATATACAGGAGTGCAGCCAAAAGCTTAATTTAAATATTAATGTTTTTGTTCAAAAAATAACTGATGATAAAATTTCTCCAAGATGTTTTGCATTTATAGCAGAGAAAATTAAGATGCCGCATTCATAGCATTTGACTTTTAAATAAAAAATATTTTCAGAGGAATACATTTTTTAATTGCATACTTTATTTTAAATATTTGATATTTACATATGTACCTTACTATGAAACAATCATAGAGAATTTTATAGGGCTAAAAGGTAAAACTTTCCGAAAACTTAAAGCTTTCAAGAATATGACTAGATATTGTTTTTCTATAAAATTTCTAAGTAAGATTAACAGAATAATTAAAAATATAGTGAAGACTCCGCAATGTGATAATATCTTCATTTTTTGTATCATCCTTTTTGTCAACAAAAACAAGGAATTCGCCAAGTTTCTTAGATAATTTACTTTGCAGATGTCTTAAGTAGCTAGCTTTGCCATAGTATGTAAACCGGTTAAAAGAAAATATTTTTTGTTTGTAACTTCACCCTAACTCGGTAATATATTTACGCCAGCCTTCATAATTAAATTTCAAAGTTTCACGCCCGCACATAATTTCAACTTCGTTGTTAACGCACCCACAAAGGTAGTTCATGGAATTTCTATACTATTTGCAATTCGAGCAAACAGAGCCCATGAGTTTCCTTACAATTGAGGAGGAATTTTCTACTGCATTCAGGGAACTTGAAACCAAAGCCCAAAGTATCAAAGCTTAACTGTGTACTATTTGCAAAGGCATAAAGTAATAAATACTATGGACGCAAACTCAATTTGGTCATGAGTGTCTTATTCTGACCTTTTCTCTGATACCTGCCCTGACATAGATATGCTTCTAGTTGATTCTTACCGTTTGCATTGATTTTTAAGAGATTACTACTTTGAAATAAAAGGCAATATAATTGCCTTGCTCCATTAATATGTTTCATTTTAAAAATCATCCAAAAATTTTCATTCGAACAATTCTATTAATTTTCAAAACAGAAGAATTTGAAAATCGAAGTATGTGGGTTACGGTGAGATGAACACATTTTTTCCCAAAACTATGTATTTTCTAATATGGTGCACCTATAATAGTATCGACTCCGCATTTATTACTGAAATTAATTAGTCAGTTATCTATCTTTTGAAATATTCGGCAATAGCATATCTTTTGAGTAAATCGGTTATTTTTCGTTTATGAATACGGTTTTTTTTATGTCACTATGGTACTATATACTCTCCCTCGATATTCGCTTCACCGTATCTTCAGGTTTTATATGAAAACTATTTCAATATATGCTTTCAAAAAACGAACACCTAAAGTTTTCTTTTTCGATTTCGACTGACTTCATATATTAACTTTAGGGACTTTCCCCAGTTTTCCAAATCAAATTAATGACGCTGAACACAAAAAGCAAAGAAATTGAAGGATTTTGTGTTAAAAAATAAACTTTTATGTGTGGTAAAATATTTAATAAAATTAATTTGCACGCATATATATATATATATATAATAACTGCATACGTTGAGCATTTACAGTTTTATAAAAAGCAGGCCGAGAAAAATGAACGGTTTTACATAAATGACAAAGTATACTTTATTAATGAAATGTGTTTGCTTCTAATACAACTAATCCTAGATTTACACCATAATTTACACCCATGACAAAGTTATGTGATGAGACTGTGGCCGTCTGCAAGCGTTCAATTTTAATAATTAACTCCGTCCCGACGCTATCTCTCTCCCGTTAATCTTTCATAATTGCAATATACCTTACATACATATAAAGTGCGTAAGAGGAAAGCTGATAATCCGCGAAAATATTTAATTTCAATTTTAATTTACAAAGAGCAAACGACCTAATATAAATTAATTAATGTGAAACGAAGTCTGTTTAAAAAAAGATGTGATTTCAGTTAAATTCTAAAAGGAAGAAAAGAATTTTTGGTTTACGTCAAGGGTTATGGCTTTCCAGCCCTAAGCCTTAACCCGTAACGTACTTATTGAAAATTTATCAGAAAAGTTGCCGACATTTTTTAGGTTTAAACAGGAAGATGAAAACTTTCATTTTTACAAGGCTGTTTTTTTTGGTGTCATTTACATTGATACAATTCTTTCCGGGCTGAACTCTTTGCTGTTAGATCTGCAAAATAAAAGAGATACAGTTTTATGAGTTACCTTTATCCATTCATAATAAATTCATATTTTACAGTTTTACGTACTCAATACGATTGCATTGAAAATTTCTACACAAAAAGACCAAACCATTAAGTAAGGATAACTAATAAAACATTTCCTCGGCTTTTTGTTGTATTTCACCTGTTTTTTAATCCTTAACTATCGCTCATTATTAAAATTTTCATACAGATCAAGCAACAATTTTGATATAATGTTACATATAAATACATATGTACATATATTTAAAAACAATCAAAATTTTAACATTATCCACTTATGAGTTTGTGAGTTTCACAGCTTGTATTGAATGAAAATATAAACAAATTATTATCAAATAAAATAGTAAAGCCTGTATACTCTTATTATTTATTGTAAATTTATTTTAAAAAATAATAATAAATACATATTCTATGTACATACAGCATACTCAGTGGAAATCTACTCACTTACACTTTGTTGCACTTGTAGTAATTCTCGACGCCGATGTAAATGCATTTTAATTCGGATCGGCCGTCCTCGCCGCTGGAAGAAGTTGCCGCGTAGTCCAGCGACCGCTTGCCGTAACGCGATCCAAGGAAAAATCTGTCTGCTCGCGGAATTCGCCCGCGCCTTTCCTGCACGGAGCGACCATACCGACTGCCGAGGACGAAGTTTCCTTTTCCGGCTGCAATTGAAATACGAAAATGTCATAAATTTTGTAAAAGAATTGATTGCTCAAATATTGATGCGTCTGTAAGAGAAACAAAGTTTTATATTTCAAATTTCTGTGCTCCGTAGGCGCTTTTCTGGAGATAGCTTCTTGGGTGAATTGACACCATTTGCACCTGTGATTTTTTTTCAAAGAGGGCAAATGCCGCCTTGTATTCGATGTGAAAGGCCACGAGCATTGTTTCTCTTATTATTATTATTAAAATGAAACTGAATTTTATCTGCTTTTACTCTGGATCTGCTCTTTGTAAAAAACTAAGCAATGATTTCGATTTCATCATTTTAACGTGGACGAACCTCAATACATATACATATGTATCTCTTCAAATATGAATCCTTTTTCTTCCTTGCGCTTTAGTATTCTTTGAAATGCTAATCCCCTTTATTTACATATGTAATTGTACAATATTTTAAAATTATATTCGATTATTATAAATGATTCTGTAAAATTGAGTAGTATCTAACATTTTCCAATCCAATGTAGAACATTGTTTATTCGCAAATACTCAGATATAAAAAACTCCTGGGCAAAGTACCAGAGATGATTTTCCCATAAAAGTCCTTTACGCCATCTAAATACATCATACGAGCTACAGAAACCAAAGAGTCCATTGAAATTTCAAACGATAAAGTCTTTCATATGTAATTAAATTTAAAGTCTGTGTGTATTTTTAAATATTTTCATGCGAAGATCTAAAAATAACTAATATACATTTAACTTCATTTTACTTTTATTGTAAACTAAAAACTATTTGTGAATTAAGGACTTCATTTTAGGTACTCTAACTGAAATAGATCGTTATCTACAGTGTAAATAGATAGTAGATTGCAAATAAATTATTTTAAAACAAAAGCCTTTTCAGTATAGAATTGTCACTTACCTTCAATATTCACCACTGTAAAAAGTAGGATGAGTGCAAAAATGATACATGTGGTTGGAGACATTGTGCCAACGAAACGAGTTTCGCAAAAAAATTCCTTTACCTGAAACGAATGAAAATTCCTTTTAAATCTTGTTTTGACAAAACCCCAACAGAGAGGAACTTCGAATAATTTATAGTTGATGGAAACATGCATGCAAATAAATCAATTGCGTTTTTACAGTGACTGTATTCACTAGGCCAACGTCCTCCATCAAGGATTTGTGTTTCAATTTCGTTCCTGCAGAGCCATTATGAAGTTATTAGACGTTTTTCCGTTAATAAAGTGATGAATTCATGAGATTTTTCTCTAGCCAGGATTAAAGAAGGATTGTTTCATTTTAAAAGATAATATTTGGTATAATTTTTATACTCATTCTACTGTTTGAATTTTAAAAGAGGTTAGATAATTTTAGTCAACTCAGAATTCTGTTTGGATTAAAACTAAATTATATAGTCCTTCACTATTTCTTCTTTTAATATATATATTCACTTCACTTTAATTTAAAATTCAAGTTGAATAGTAATAGAACCAAATACGATTTTTGATGATGATTTACAAGATAACCTCAAACTATTGGTTGGTAAATGAGATTGATTAAAAGTTAAATTTACTATATCTGTTATATTTAAGATAACAACCATTTATTTTAACAACCACGCATCCTGTTCTTCAAATAATGATTTGGGTACATATTTCTAAGCAAACCTTATAATAAATTGAAATGTCAATTAGAATAACCAATTTCCTCTTGTATTGGTTTTGCCGGTCCTTCCGAAGGCTCCGCTTCTTTAAGAGGGAAATTCGCGCCGCTTAAGAAGATATTTTCCTTGTGGGCGAAATTGCTGGATTGAAATAAAGCGTTTTACACTAAGCATTGCATTTAATTGAAGGTGTCGAAGTACGTCACTTGTTTTGCAAATGCTTCTGCTGGCATACCATAATATTTGTGTTAAAGGAATTTACGCAAGAATAACACCGAATTTCGACTTAAAGTAAAGCTGGGGTGTAGCAACACACTCCTTAAAAGTTTCCCTTTAAAGGGAAAGGTAATGAATTTATTTCTTTCACAGAAAACAGTCAAAATTTCACCCCTAAGGGATGGAAAATTTTAATTAATTATTCAATAAATATTAATATTATCAGTGATATAACGCTGAAAAACCGCGAGACTAGCACGGGACAGGGGAATTAGAATAAGAATAAAGCTATCGCGATACTGCAATAATTTACTTTTAATGCGTTTAGTAAAATTTTATGTTTTGCACTTTCGCGGTTATGGGTGGTTATAGCTTACGATATATGTATGGATATATACTTATGAAGTCCAGCGATTTTGCAGTATAACCGAGGAAATCTATTTTATAGACAGCAAACACTTAATCCAATGCATGTTCAAGAAAATGAATATAAATCGAAAAGAAATCCAATGCATCGGAAATTTATAATAGCAACAAAAAACTGAACTAATTGGATCAAATGTCACCACAGAAGGAATTGAGATGCGGAGAGAATAAGATTAAGATTATCTTAATATCAATAAATAATAATAATAAAGTTTAGTTTTAATATGTATGATCCCCTCAAAACAACCTTTTTGCAATCGGGTGAAAACCGATGTACTTCAGGGGATTGAACTTAAAAGACTTTAAAGTCCAAGAGTCTGCATATTGGCCTATTTCAATTGACTATGAAGGATCGCGCATTTCTAAAAAAAGGGATTTGTTGATTTGATCGTTTTGCTATTGAAGTATAGATAAATATACATATATATTATATTAATTAATGCAATTTAATGCTCAATCCAACTGAATTATTTTAGTTAATTAGTGAAATCAAGAACCCAATGAGTTAATTAGTTGTTGAAATACATCTGTTTTATATTGGGCTAAAACAAACAGATCTTTGAAAAACATAAACCCCAAATCGAGATTTATTCAGCAAAACGTCGATTGCTGCGTAGGGGTAATGACCCCTTCTTGAATGGATAACTTCTCCCTGTAATCACTTTTCGTTCAGTTTTGAAAACGTATTTTCTGATGAAGATAATCGTAGTGCAGTAGGTACTAATAATTGTCCCTTACTACAGGAAATTAAGGCTAACAAACGGAAATTAAGAATTGTCTTTTTACGAGTTAGACAATGTAGAGCTAAATTGAACTTTACTGCTTTTCTTTACCTAGCTCGAAACCGAACTCCTGAAAGCGGAAGGGATTTTGACATTAATAAATTATCGTTTACAATATACATAGTACAAAGTACATATGTATTTTACGTCATTTTTGTTCATTAAACCAATGATTTTTGAAACCCTAAAATTTTAAATTGTCGGCTATAGTGTTGAAATATTTTCGCTTTAGAAATAATGGTTTTCTTTAAGTCTTCATTTCTGAGAATTACTTGAAGGTACTCATTTTAAATAGATATGTATTTAGTGAAGATATATAAATACAAGTTAACCGTCTTTCTTTTTGTGCCATTTAAGCTTTTTTGGGACGATATTAGCAAAAGAATTTTTGTTCATCATATTTAGTTCAATTTTAATACACGATTTAATCATAGCACAAAAAAACGCAAGTCAGTCATTTGTGCTAAGCATTTATACTTCTTACTTAAAATGCTTCAAGGGTCTTCAAAAATTCTATATTTTACCAAGAGAAAAGGCTTAAGTAAAATTATTTCTATTTAATGTTCATGAAGTTTTTAATGGTTAATCACTTAAATATTCAAAATAACTACATAGCAAATGAAATTTTAACAAAAGGTATTCCTCATTGGAAAAAATATCCTAAATGATAGCGACTGAGTACTGAAAAATTATAAATATTATACATGCATTATGTACATATATAGATATAGATCAATTGGTCAAACGTCTGGATTATATAAAGGACATATGCATGTTTAAAGAATTGTATAAGGTATAACAAACTACGATAGAAGTGATTGATTGCAACTTTTAAAAGTCGTTTCCTTCATTGATTAACGAACTGTTGTCCATGGCTGAGCCCAGAGCAATTTAATTACGGTTTGTCTCCTTAGTGTCACCTTTACGGTCCACGGGGCATTTAAATAAACACGGCCGTCGCACCCAAGTGAAGTGCCAAAATTGTTACTCACTTAGTTCGTCCTCTTCTTTAACTCTTCTAACTTAATGACTATATTTTCTGATTACTGGTTCTATCTCTTTAGCTCACGAAATATGCTTATGAAAAAACTTAGACTATCACATGAAAAAATCCAGGAAATATAGAATAAACTCGATGGTGTCGTCAAGTTCGTTGTAATCATATTTCGAATTTAGTAACGGATGGTAATTTCTAATGATAGAAAAAGGCTTCATGGTTACAACGAACTTACCATCCTTCAGTTCAGTGAGAACGTTGGGCCTTCATTATAAATAAGGAAGAAAGAAAATAAGGAAGGAAGTGGATTCTCAGGTAGACTGAAAGACACCTATGCAAGTGGTGTTCTGTGTGGGTTTCTCGGAAAATGGGTATAAGCTAAAAGATGGCACACTTCGTTTGTGAATAAGCCGAGTTCATCATTGCGAAAATTTTAGGAAATTACATGCTTCTTACTTCGGTCTCATCATGTAATGGGTGATGGCATATTACAGATTTTACAGGCTTAAAACGCTTAAGGATGGCTAATTCTTGACGTCTAAGTTAATGCTATCCGGCTAAATATTTGCGCATGTTGTAATTAAAATTCTAGCATTTTTCAAGAATAATAATTCTTGTTAATAAACACGTCTTTATAATAAGGAAGTAATATAAATATGTATACCAAATAGAACTAAATACAAACTTTAATGCAGTTAACTTACATCGTTTCTGATAAACATAATTCCTAAAGTTGAAGTGAACATCCAGTAAATAAATAGATAAACGAAACATTTAAAACTATAGGCTATAGAAACCACGAACAAAACTTGAAAACTTCTGACCAATCCATTCAATAGATAAATGTTTGAACAATATTTTCTGTTTGTACATAATATGTAGTTCTTTAGAATTTATTTACATTTCATTTAATTACAATTTTTTAGCACAATCTATTATTTTTAATTTTAATGAAATACTATTAATAATTCTACAACAATTTTTTTAATATTTTAAGCATATATCTTATGTGCGGCATATGCATATTTCGTTAAACCCGACTCACGGCTACCACTTGGAAAGATGTGTCTTTGGCTAGAATATTCAAATTATGTATTTTGCAATATAATTAACTTGTTATTTATACCTATGTAAGTACATAGTTAGGGAAAGTCTACTTATATGTATGCTACATGCAAACATATGTATTTAAGTTTATTCTATACCTGAATTGAAAAACATCTAATAGTCTAGTAATTGCCACTGTAGAATGTTGTCTATCAATTTCTCAGTAAACTAATCCCGCACGCCCATCCTTTTAATATATACAACCAAACAACGATAAAAGGATTAATAAAACCCGCGAAACTTGAGCAAAGCGCCAACGAAAAAAAAAGCTTTACCCGATAAAAATTCTTGTGATGACCTTTCTCAACTTACGTAATTTAGTGAGTAATTAGAACTACATTTCTCTTATTAAATACTTCAAGTTAACTTACAATTAGTCTTTATTTTCTTAAATGACGTATCATACACCTGTAAGCTCTAAGATATCTGCTTTCGTGATTCAACGAAAACATTCTTGTTTCTAGTTTCAGATATGCGTACGCTCTTCAGATGCTATTTATAATATCTGAACATTCACTTACTTAACGTGAACATAAGGAAGAAGGAGGACATTGTAAAATATCCTGAAGATGTTCCCGCTTGAGGCATAATGAGGCAAATCGACCTGGCGTCTTAATATCCCAAATTTGGCTTAAATAATATTCGCTTTGTTTTAAGATAGTTGTCTGCAATTAAGTACCTACGAACATTTATCAATTTTTTTTTTAGCAACGTGAAAAATAAAAGTAATAGTCTTAATGCAAAATATTATATATATTATATTAGTACTGGAAACAGCAATAGACAAAAGTTTAATTTATGGATTTTAAAGTTAATTTTAGCTCATTATAAAGCGCTTACTGACAAATTATTGAAATGTAAATAATTTAACACAATATTTAGAAATATTGGATAGAACCTCGGAAACGGTTATACTCAAAATATAAAAAAATAAATAATAATCTACATATTATGCACACCATTCTGAATTAATATATACAGTATATGCTTTAGCTTTTCTTTGCCGATAAATTTTACAAAGTTAAGAAATAGGTTTCTTGTCAATCATAAAATAAAATTGTTTTTCTCGATTAAAACAAGGAAGAAAATGTTATTTTATGTAATTTAGTTTTGTCTTCCCGCCTTTAGAAAGTATTTTTCTATTCTAAAATATAAAATCGACAGAAGGAAACTCGGGACTCAATACATATTCATATATGTATGTACTGTAAACATATTTAATAACTTATTGTAAAAGTCTTAGCTTCATTATAAAAATGATTAAATAGTAATACATATTTATTAAAAATTATTGATAAGAAAGCAATTTCTAAGGAAAGTTCAACCAATTTATTTGCATAACCTTGCATTGTTTAGTGAGTTATTCGTTTGGCACCGTAGATTTTGTACACTGATAAGAATTTATATAAATAATTAGTATAATTCGTTATTATTACCGTACCCGTATTTAACACACAGAGCCCATGCGTGTTGATTAATTTAACTCATCTGCGTTTAGAATTTACGAAAAAATCGAGGTAACGATAAACATAAATATAGCCAAAGTTTGGCAAACACATGGAGGAGGACGAAAAATGTTGTTCATATATACTCAAGGGGAGGTAAAGAAAGGACAACGTATTGAATTAAAAATCGTGTAAATTAATTGCCACCTAATATACACAAGAAATAATAAAAGTTTACCACACATCGGAATGATCAACTTTATCCACAACTTTGTAGAAAGTCGGGTGCTGGTTGACGGCGAAGCAAAAGATTCCCATGAGGAGGCTTCTGTCATTCCCTAAACGAAAGTTACACCGCGAAATAAAGTGAAAACCACTCCCTCAGCAATTTTATTATTTTCATAATTAATTGGGCCCAGAGTTATCGTCGACGTCTTTCAACATTTTATTTTCGTTCAAAAATGGATTTTTAAGCAAATCGATATTGCAGGGTTATGGAGATCAAATCCAAAAGAGTTTATTATAAATTTCATGATAACTTCGTGATAATCTGTTATGGAACACCTTTCATTTTCAGGAGGTACGAACGCTACCCCGGAGAGAAAATTAAAACGAAGTCATTGCATCATTTTAGGTAAGTTGGAAGCGCCAGTGTTGTGCAATTTTATCATGTATGTTATTTGAGACTATTTATAAAATAAATTACAGTGACATGTACTCTTTGCATTTGAAAGGAAAAAACAATTTAAACAAAGATTTATAATAACGGTTTAAGTAAACGCTTTCGACATTCTTCTACATTGTTTTAGTCATAAAAATTTGTCTTTACAGAAATAAGTATGATTTTTTAACAGATGGACTGGTTTTACTATCAATGCATTCAAATTTAAATTTTACGTAATTGAAAAGGCTGTACGCAACAAGAGACATTGATTTTTTCAGTGAGATGAAGGTTTTGTGGCTAACTTGAATGAAGTGTAAGAGAATCATTGATTTTTAATTTTTATAATAGGCCATTTCCTCCTTCTGCCTCCTGCTACTATTAAAAGCTCATCCTTACTGGGTTCAATTCCCTAATTTTGAGCTGAAGGCATTTGTGCAAAGAACTTACAAGGTTGTAACATCACAATGACCATTAAATGTATGCATATATGTACATATTGAAACCGTTGAGAATCATAGTGGCGTCAGTCAACAATTTTTGAAAAAACAGTATACAAGTTAATAAATCAAAAATCTCTTTCTAACTTTCAGAAAAAAATATTCATTATATGTTACGTTCTAATTGTCAAATTTGTGTGTAAATTAGCTGCTGCAAATCTTTTAAGAAAAAATGTAAAAAAAAGAAATATCTTAACTCTTTAATAATATCCCATTACGAAAGTCAGTAATATAAAAACATTTGTAGGTATCTAATCGGAGAATCATTTAAGGAATAGATACATAATTTGTTCGCATCAATAAATTCTGCGAAAACTATTTACATAATTCGAATCTTCAAATACTCCCGATTTCCATGTTTGGAGTTTTCCCGCTCATTCGTTGAATTTATCATGACAAAAAGATAAAGATCGCAAAAGAAGTTATGCATTTTTCACGTGTACTGAGTTACACGCAGTCTTTCTTATATACACTCATATACCGGCAATTACACCATTTACGGAACAATTGTTTTCTGCACAACAACAACACTTTTCATGTCAATAACATTTCAAATTTGTTTGAACAATCCGTTTTTGACGGCAGAAATTGTTTATGCTTCTTCAACTGGATCTGGTTACCTTTTGTAAATATGCTATTAGTGTGTAAACCACTCTACTAGTATTTTAGACATTCCCAAATAAGGCAATATGTAGACTTAAACAAAGTTAGACTACATACTATAAACATGTTTCAATTCAACGGGCTAAAGATCTATTCTCTTTAATCAAATTCTCACATATAGTGTTAAAAAAGTCTAAAATTTATTGCACTGTTGATTTGGTGCGGTAAATTAAAGAGTTCATAAAAAATAAATAAATTAATAAAATATGTGTACGCATAAAATAAAAACAAAGGTGGTAATCAAAAGTCCAAAGAATAAATCAAAATTATTTAAAAAACAATTTAACCTGTGCAATGATTTTCATCGCCAAAAGCTGGAGAGCAATATTATTATATCCTGATTAATTATTGTCAGAGGGTTTTACATGCATGGCATTCACAGCATGTTTGCAGCAAATGATAAAATTAAAAATAATATATTGCTCTTTATAGTACATCTAATTGAACATAAAAAAGTAGTCGTTAGAGTACAACAGTGTTCTCTTGGAAATGCTCCTATTGGTGGAGTTTTAGAGCACAGAGAAACATTTAAAGGCGAACAGTTTCTGTATTCAATGGCGTGTTGCAATTTATGCGTGTTCAGTCCATGCATTTGGATTGAGACAACTTTCAGAAGAATGAATTGTCCAAAATGGGAGCTGGTCTGCTTTATTGCTTTGAGTTTGCTTTGAATGTGAATTCAACAGAGACAGAACAGATTTGCCCACTAAACTATACGTACCTAAACAATTGTTATATTTTATAAATCAACTACAGATTTTCCAAAAGAAAAAGAAAACTAGTCACTGCTTCTTTGCTTTTTTTTGTACTTTACTATTGAAGGTACAAATAAGTACTGCAAAAGGAAATAATAAAAATTAATAAAAGGGATTATACATTTCTTCTCTTCAAAATTGTAGGCGCTTGTTAAACTTAAATTATTAACAAGTACTTAAAATTGAGCGTACATTCAGAGAGTTAAATGTTGCTATGAAAAGGCAATGTATTTCATTACACTACCTAAAAATATTAATATGAAAATAAAGCGAATTATGCAAAAATAGAGAAGAGGGTAAAAATTTAAACTCCATTTCGTTTTGTCTTTATAAATCAGATATACTTCAATGCATATTCAAGCTAACAATGCAAAATAGAACATGTTGTTCATTTGTTAATCATCATCACAAAAAAGATTAGATTTATTTTATAGTAACCTTAAAATCAAGGGTTCTTGTAATGTGTAATGTAGAAGTAGGCTTAAAGGACTTTTAGACGTACTAAATGAAATCTGCATTTCATACAAGTGAACAAACCGATATTGATATATGTATTCAGCAAAACTGTTACACACATTTAATTTCCTGTAAATCAAATCATACACAAAAGAATTAATCCGATTTCTTCCAATCAATTGATTTAGACTTATTTTCTGATTAAAGTTCCTTCACGTATAAAATATGTGAATTTATTCTTAAATTTCTAATGGGAGTCCATTTTAAATAAAATATTCGTCGCATTTTTTTTAATACATATTGATTTTTATTACATACATATAAGTAAATATGTACGTAGTCGGTTTCTATCTCATTTAATGGAAATGAATTTACAATAAATAAATTATAAATAGAAACTCTACATAGATTATTTAGTGGGTATTTATAATAAACTACTTTATTGAAGAACAAAAGAAACTATTATGATTCTTTAAATTATTCGCAATAAATCAATTAACAATGAATGTCCCTGAACACCGTGAACTTAGCAATTAAAATTATTTTATTAAAAAGGGCTTTAACAAAACGTAATATGTATAGAATAAATTAAAACCCTAGGGAAGATCCCTGTGAACAATTTTAAAAATATCTTTCTTTTTGACTTATCTGAATGGTCGCCAAAGAGACAAATGATATTAATGAGTTGTTAAAAAAATTAACTGCTTCAAAAGCAGAAGAAAATTTACTAGAAGCAATTCGGCAAGGGTTGTAGGAAATTGTAGAAAAGTTAAGAACTTCACAATTCACTTCAATTTCAAATGTCTAGGGATTTTAAAGGGACATTCAAATTTAGTTTCCTTTTAGCCTTCAGAAATGAATGTGCCCGCCGCCGTAAAATGTATTTATAAAATCCCTAAATCACATGGTGTTAGTAATATCTTAATACACAGTTTAAATAAAAATTCTTGCACATTGTGAGGATCATAACTTAGTTTATCAATATGGGTTTACATAATAAATGAAAAAAGTGCTTTGTGCCACCATAATAATTTTTTTGAAATCAATCAAAAGAATGAAACAGAATAATGTATTGAGCAAAACTCATACCACCAATTATTCAATATCATGCACAATACACTCAAGATTATTATTATATTAAATATAAATTATTACATTTATATATAATGTCCGTCCGTAGTTAAATAGAATTTTTAAGACTAATTGGTATACTTAAAATGCAACATGAAGATTTTTAGTTAAAGTAGTCAAAACCAAAATATATATATTTATGGAAAAAAATGAATTTTTTAAATTTTTAACTTACAATTGAAGGAAATCATTTTCTTTCAAATAAGTTTCATATAAATTTATATGCAAAAAACATTTTCCCGAAAATTATTAAGTTATTAAAGCAGTTTACTCCAGCACAAAGCGATTGAAACCATACATGAAATCGCCTCCAATATCATTGTAAGTTAGGCAAAATGAATCATACATATTAATATTTTGATTTAAATGAACTAGATTGTATTTTTTTATTATACTTATCTATTTTTAATTCTGAGTTTGAATCAACCTATTATGTTAACACTTGTTTAATCACTATTAGTTATAAAAATGAAAACTCATCACAAACCACACAATGAAGCATAACTATTCATGCTCTTAAGATAACTATTGATTTGAATTATTATTTGTGTAATTAGTTAAATTATGTTAATATTACTATGCAAGCAAGATATAAAATCTTCTTATACGGACCTTCTAAAGAATTTATTAATGGTTGATTGGCCCTTCAATTTCGCTTTAAATAATCCGACTTCCTTGAATTTCAAAACCATGATTAAGAAGTCAAGTTTCCAATTTCAATTAACAAATCGGTAAATATTTAAACAGATCCCACCCGAATAAACTTCATCAGATCATCGAAACGTAGCCAAGTATTTCACAATTTTTCAGACATAAGTACACTATCGAACTGCCACACGAGCGTATGAAAACTTACCAACAATTTAAAAATATTCTTCCCAACACAATCACTTAACGATGTAATCGCAGCACCTTCGAACCAACAATTTTAAACTTCAGAATCTTTCAACACTGAATTTCGCGTGAACTTCCTTTCTGAGTTCGTTGGAGTGTAGCACCTGTGGAGCACTGTTGAAGAACTGTCCCGCAACAGTTGCTTTTATAGAAGCTTTGTGTTGTTGCGTGCTATTGTGGCGCCGCCATACGGCCAGGGAAATACACCTCGAACAACTACCTTCCTTTTCTTATTGTCGTGCACACGAGGGTATTACCTTTACGCACACAAATTTTAGCATGAAAACCTGTCCCTCCATTCATGCCTCGTGCTGTACCCTTTGGCAGCCTGCAATTTTCCACCCCCTCCCTTTTCTTCACCTCGATTATCCTGCAGTTTTCTATCTTTGCGATTCTATCGACATGCGCCAACTGTAACGGTCATTTCTGTAGAAAGATCCTTGGAAAGCGGAAATTCAATGGAAATTGCGTACGAATAACACGAACGCTTTTTAAGCTTTAGAACCTTTCAATTCAAATAGGAAATCAAATAAATTATATACGCACATAATGTTTCGAAAGCCCTTCAACGAAACAAACTAACATATAAATGAATATTGAGATTGCTTGTGGTAGACAATTTATAAAGCTTTTTTCAGTTATAATATAATATTTAACAGCTTTAAACAACTTACAGTAATACCACCAAATAGCAACAGTGAAAAAGCAAAATTTCATAAAAATTAATTGTGTGTACAGGTGTTAGTAAGTTTTTATAATGGTTTAATTAACAATGGTGTTTTCAAATGAATGCTAACATTGCGTGGCATAAACTATAAACCTAATGGTTTGAAAGCTTTAAATTATTAAATTCAAACTGAATAACTATGATTTCTCGCTGTTTTCAAATAATTAGAATGCTACATTATAAGTAACAGAGTTTTTATATTATTAAGGATAAAAGGTTTCCATTTCAGGTCCAACATATTCACATTATCATTTCAAATTCTAAACGCCTTATATGTACATTATTGCCGCAAAAAAGCGGACACCTGTGATAATAACAAAAGAAAAAAAAACATTATATTGAAATCTAAAAAACCGAAAATCAAAGAAATTAAAAATCTATCTATAATTTTTCATCAAATTTGGCGAGGAGAGCTCAGAATATTTATTTCAGCCTTTACTTTTTTGATTCCAAAATGCGCGAAATTTCAATTAGTATGTATTTTATTTTTAAAAATGTTTGAAATGTACAATATGTAGTATAAAAGAAAGATAAATTGCTTTATCGTCATTGTAATACTAAATTAGTTTACCCAATTTTCTGTAGTTGAACTCAAATCTCAAACATCACCACAACCAATCTTTTCTTCTTAAGCCTTTATGCTCCTTGAGCAAATACCTTGAGGAAGAGTTTATCATAAATTAATGACGCCCTTCACGAAGGAGTTGTAAAATCGACCCACAGCGTAAATCAATTAACGCAGTTAAAAACTGCTTTCATCAAGAAGAAAAATGGCAAAGGAAGTAATTTTCCTAAACTGCTCTACACTCTGTTGTCTCTGAATCAAGTTATTTATTGCGATTCCGCAAACATAGTTTCATTTTGATTTCATGAAAGTCTGAAAAGAAATCATTCGTTCCATGTTATTCTCCATCAATATTGAGAAGTATGGAATCAATTGTATAAAAATAATTTTTCAATTGGTAGATATTACTACAATTTTTACTACATATTTCATTCTTTCATATACAAATTTTTATGGACTTTGCAGCATAAATTTAATCCTCTGAAAAATGTAACTTTCCATACGAAAAAAACGTGGCTTTGTATTTTAGTGGAAGTCAAGATATTAAAAGAAGAATAAAGTCGGAGGAGGATGCCTCGTTAATTAGACTCACTTCTATAATTTAGCTACTTCAGTAGATTTACCGAAATCTTTTGCTTCACAGCGACCAGCTTTTTCTTTCACTGAATAATTAACGGTTGTGCAATTAGAACAAATTCATTTTACTTTATTGTCATTTAAATTCCGAGCAGATCCTCTTGTTGAAATGTTTCGAGTGGGATACTTTGATATTCTACCGATTGAAAGAAAATTATCATCTGATTGCAAATTGAGGAAGGTACCAAGAAAATTTAATTTTATAATTTGGGTTATTCTCAATGAAATAAAATAATTTAAAAATTAAAAACATTTACATTAAAATATATAAATTTCATTCATAAATTATTAGTAGATACTAGTATGTGAGGCCTGAACACTACAACGGTTAATTCATAGCGCAGCTTTTAACTTTAACAATTGAAAAAACATATGCATTTGTGTAAATAAGAGAAAGCAGGTTGGAAACGTTGTCTATTGTTTAAACACTTCCATCGTTTACTTTACTGGAAATTAGCGGCACCCGACCGGGCGCATGAATCTAAATAACGGATATTTTCC
The DNA here is from genome assembly GCA_959613345.1 of Tolmerus cingulatus. Classification (NCBI taxonomy): domain Eukaryota; kingdom Metazoa; phylum Arthropoda; class Insecta; order Diptera; family Asilidae; genus Tolmerus; species Tolmerus cingulatus. The sequence continues at coordinate 7,798,540 of OY390708.1, forward strand.
CGGCAACACAGCAACGGAAATTTAAAATGTTGATTATTCTCAATTTAAAAAATATATTATATCACTGTTGCATTTCTTTAAAAAATTCAGTTGAATATTCTATTTTAAAAGGAAATTTAGACTTACATAAATTTGACATTCATTTTTAATCTATATAATAATACTAGCTGATTTCTAACCGACGTTGGCAGGGCGCAACTATTCCTGTAATACAAATAAACTTTAATAAAAGTATGATGCTGCCTGTTAAAGGCGACATGTCCTTAGAAAATTTTCACCCCTCGCGATATGAACTATCGTCTCTACAAAACTTACATATACATATGTATGAACATATAATGTAGGATTATGGCCTCAATCAGTCAAACCGTTTAGAAATTGCACGATGCCTAATAAACATTCCAAAGATTATATACAAACATGCATATACATATGTATGTATGTATGAAGATTGTGAAATTGAGTACGCTCGAAATTCTGTCACTGATATTATTTGTATTCATCAAATGAATTAAATATAAATTACATATATAAGTTAAATTTGAAGAGAGACTCTACAACTAAAGAATGCGTGCGTATGAATACATGTTTAATAATTTTTTTGTACATATACCATAAAGGCGATGCAGTTGACACCAAACTTAACTCTTTAATAAGAAAATGTTACTATTTAAAGAATCATTTCGAAAAACAAGATTCTCAAATCTTTATTGAAATCTTGCAACTTGTTCACTTTTAAATCATCAAAAGTAAGGAGTTAATTACAAAAATTACGTAAATCACATCCCGACAGTAAAATTATCCTATGATTCCGCGGACATTGCTTGTAAAAACAAAATTACCCAATTACACAAATCAACAAAATGAGAATTTTAAAAGGTTATTTTTTAAAAAAATTGCGAAATAATGGTTAAATATTACAAAAAAAAATCCTTTTACTTATTTATGTATATTCTAAAGTAATATATAATGTTAACTGAAATGGCCAGTAAGATACAGAAAATGATAAAGAAAAATAAAAACATAACTTAAAAACAATGCATCCATTTCAATTGTAGCAATAATATCCATATTTATTAGATTAGATTACGTTAGTAAAAATAATTAATATTATACTTGATACGCAGTCAAATGTAAGTCTATCTATTCTGTCGCAATGAAACAAAATATTATCTACGTTCCGCGTTTAAACTAAATGTGATTGAAAAGGAGTAGCATTATTAATTAAATTTTTAAAATGCAAAAAGAACTTTTCAACTTCAACCGCAACGACATAACGGTCTCCTAGTTAATTTTTTCACTCACAGAGAGCTACAATTTGAAAGTCGATTGCAAGAAAATGAATCAGCTTTCATTGAACAGGGCTGCCAATCCACACAGAGAAATTGCGGCTTGCCCTATTCCCCTCTGTCAAAAGCGTTTAGGTATTTGACTCTTGTGTGGATCCAAAGGTATTTTAATCTTAAAAAATTCGCAACATCTTTTGCTTTATCATCCTAAAATCTGAATAAATTTCTTCTTCAACTATCGCTGTTTAAAAATTGTTAATTGGGAGGTACAGTCATTTCGTGTTTACAATTTTATTTGCTTTGAGAAAATTTGCCGCTCCCCAAAATAATACCAATAAATTACGACGTTTTACAAAATATTGATTATTCATTTTCCCTTCCAGATCTGAAAAATGCCAGAATTAACAGAAATCAAATCTGATACCGTTACCGAAGTGAAGCCCAGCACGGCTGTTGCCGAGCCGGAGGTCCGCATCGAGGATGATGGCAGTGACAGCGACTCTGAGGACACAATTCCCGAGCTGGAAGATGCCGGAGCGACGACGACTCAACTGGGCGGCGGGGCGACCGGCCTGCCCATTGACATGGTCTCGAAAGCAAAGCAATCTCGCGGAGAGAAGAAGGCACGCAAAATCATGCTCAAGCTGGGGCTCAAGCAGATCCAGGGCGTGAACAGGGTCACAATCCGAAAGTCGAAGAACATCCTGTTCGTGATCAACAATCCAGACGTCTACAAGAACCCTCACAGTGATACCTACATAATTTTCGGTGAAGCCAAAATCGAGGATCTCTCTCAGCAGGCCCAAGTCGCGGCCGCCGAGAAATTCAAGGCTCCGGAAAGTGCCACTGGAGTCGCTGACACAATTGGAGCGACAACCTCAGTTGCCCCGATCGCCGAGGAGGATGAAGAGGAAATTGACGATGCCGGCGTCGATGAAAAGGACATCGAGCTCGTTATTAACCAGGCGAACACCTCAAGGGCGAAGGCCATCCGGGCACTGAAGAACAACAACAACGACATTGTCAACGCAATCATGGAGCTCACGATGTTATAAAGGCCCCACTGTCGAATTTGTCTATTACATAATTTTCGCCCCGCCCCTCTTCCTAATTTAAACCCGTTTCGTACGAAGGAATACTTCTCGCCGTGGTTTTGTCAATGCTTTTCATAGGAAAAGGAAAAATCTGCGAGTTATAGAGATCTGCTGTAGAAACGTCGATCCTTTGTTGTGATTTTCGAAGTCCTCAAATTATTTGTATCGGGCCGCAAATTTTATCTTTCATTTCAAAAGCAACGGCAAAATCGCGGCGAGTATTATCAGTCATATACATAAACCGGTTCGCTACAACTCATTTTCTTGGATTCTTAGGAACTTAAAATACATTTTAATGTGTATGCAGTTACACGCATAATAAAATTTAGTCATGTACTCCGCATTTTTTAATTGATAAGGACAAAAGTCTCGTATTCCAGAGAAAGTCTGCTTACTTTTCTTAATATAGACGACAAGGTTGTTCTAAATTTAGATGGACATTCTATTCCAATATTTCTCAATGTTGATTCTTGTCTAGAGAATATTTTTAAAACTCCCCAGTTTGCACTTCAAAGCATGGAAATACGAAACTTATCGTTGCACCTAATAATTATAGTCAGGTACTTAAAATGAATAATTTCTTTCCAGATGTTCAGTCTAATAAATTTTTATGCTTGCTATTGGAAAAAACTATACATACCTATATGGCTAATATGAAATAGAAGGTTTCGTCTAAGTTGTACTGTGTGATTATTTTTTTATAATCATAAAATATAAACATGTACAAAATTTAATAATCAAGAGTATGATTTCAGGAAAGCGGTTTTTTCTCAACACTTCAATATATGTACATATAATCCCACATAGGTTACTTCTGCTCAAAACTAAGAGATATAATTTTATACTATTGTAAATACATAATTCAATAGAAGCATGTTTGAAGTCAAATTAGAGAAAAAAAGATGTTAGTACCTCATACTTGTATTTAAACAGGCACTTTTAAGAAGTACGCGCAAATCAAATTCAAATATCAATACAAAAGTACTAAACATATCAACATGATGAATGCATTTTAATTTTATCATTTCAAAAATCTTAAGCAATAAACCTTTCTAAATTCAATAAATATTCAGTTACAAAGTCCCTTATTTTGCTATTGACGCTTTTCAATTTTTTATTATTTGTTTACATATTTTTACTCAAATTGTTTAGTTAGTTTAAGAACCCCTGCAGACTGCAAACATTGATCGAACAACAGTTAACAAGAAGCCTTTAGTAAGCTCACACATTCAACGATTTGAAATCGCCCAATAAAAAAGTTTAATTCTATTCAGTTCCCTTTCAAAGCGAGGATGCCGCCCGACCCGACTGAATTATCAGTCGATTAAAAAATATGTAACCTTATGGGACCTAAAAAAAATAATCATATTTTATAATAGTTACTCTTTAACTATTTGATTAGAATTAAATATTAAGCATTTTAGTACAAAATCCCAATTCCATTTTTATTTTTTATCAAAATGTAATTTTTTCCACTGAAAGTATTGTTATCGTGAAAAAAACATTTTTATTAATATATACAAAGGAATAATGAATATCAAATTCTTTCAGGACAACAAAACAACTCGTAATTCAAAATCTTCTAAAGTTTTCTTTAATTTCGTCCCAAACATTTACGCAAATCTTTGATTTAGAGAAATTCCTGTGGACGCCGGCGTCATTTTGCAAGGAAGACCAGGACCATCCGTACTGACTACATCTCCACCAGGGCATTTGTATGTCATTGTCTTTTTCTGAAAAAATGAAAACATTTATTTTACTCTAAAACACATTTAATCGAAAGTACCTGTAGCATGTGAATTTCCTTTTGAACTTTTAAATCATACTTGGGCGTGTTCGCAATGCTGGTAACTTGAAGTGCTTCCAATATTTTTTCGGCTATAAATGGCATTAAATCTACATTGATTCCCCCGGATTCGTTAAGAAAGTTCAATGGTTGCAGAATTCCCAAGCTACTGGTGGACATAACACCACTCTGCAAGGGCTGGTTTGCCGCGAAAGGATTACTATTTGAAGTATTTCTATTGAATCGCGAATTATCAGAGCCTGCTTCAATCGTCATGTTCAGAACAGACAAATCATTTGTCTGATTTGACTGTCGATGGTGTTGGTTACTATGATCTAATCCATCCCGTCTCCCAACGCCCCTAAAAAATATAAATTAAGAAAATATAGCTGCATAATAATACTCACATGGCAATCTTTCCGCGAAAGTTGTTTAACAGTTGTTGATAGTTGGTCCTTTTATTCATTAATTTCTGCTGGGAATTATATTCTGTATATCCATTATTTCTGTGATTCGGCTGCTGCTGCCATCTGTTTCTATTATTTCGATTCCTTCTATTACCCCATTTTTTATTATTTTGTGTGAATTGTTTTGAATTATTAAGCTGAATTGACTCTATATCGTTAGGCACTAGTGGTGGCATGCCCAAAGGTCTGCTCAGAGATTGATTTGGAGGTAGTAGCCGCCATTGTTGGGACCTTACATTCGGTTGCTCTGGATTGTTTGATGATATTTTAGTCCTTAAATCAAAAACAGAATTCATTTCTTCGTCTGCTTCCTGCTTCACCATAATCTCGCCTTCTTCAGTGGATGTTTCTTCTGGGTCATATGGAGACGTATATGGAGGTGGAATTGGGGTCCGGAAAAGTCCACTCTCTTTAATATACTCGTCTAATGAAACAAAGAATTCCACAAATTAAAATTTTTTTTATGTTATTAAACCGGCAATTTCTAAGCGATTAAATTGTTGGGGATTGAAAAATCTTAGATCCTTAATGAAATTTCTGAAGGTTTTTTCTAAGTCATATTTCAAAAACTATTAGAAGACTCCTATTATGCAAGCCTTCATTGTATACCTGAAAATCCTGTCCGAACTATGTCAGATTAATTAAATTGTCAAAATACTACCCTGGCACTTAGGGGCTAAATTGAGCCTAGCCTAGAAATTCCCATTTGAATACCTTAAATTTTTTACAATTTTTAAATTCCATTTTCCTATGTCAATATTGGATATTTCGTAAATTTCCTTTTTTTATCTGTCAGTACAGCATTATAGAAATTTCATATAGTTTTTTAAGATCAATATAAATATATTAATAATATGCATGTAAAGGCTGTAATTTGCAACGGAGAATATCGACTGAATGGTTGATAAATGGAAAAATTTTCTGTTTAGTGATGAAACCAAATTTAATCTTCATGAATCGGATGAAAATTGCACTATAAGAGAACTAAGAGAAATGAAACAAAAACGTGTGTTAAGTTTTTCCGGATCAATTTACATATCGCAACCCTGGAAAAAGAATGGATACGAATTCAGAGTGATATTATTGATAAATTAATAGTTTTCATAACCAGAATATGCGCCGAAGTTATTCAAATCCCTGGATATTCCCAAAGTTTTAGACTTTAAGTAATTTTAAAATGAAATCCATTATCATTCGCACACTTGAATGTTGGCTCTTTTTAACTTTTTAATTTTATTTTTCAGAGTACATTCACTGCATAGCGAAATGTAAAATACTTTAGAAAGAACATGCAAATTTAGTTTGTATGCGTCAGTTCTTTAAAACATTTCCGTAAATTTATAATTTTGGAGCATCTTTAAAAATACCCATACCTTAAATTATTTATAGTGATTCAGTTTTTCAGCTACTCATTTCTAACATACAATCGTTTAATAATAAAGTCCTCTTCACCAAGAAAAATATAAAGCACTATGGACTACAGCTCTAGAAGCGAATTATTGTCACTAAATATTCCATATTTTTTTTTTAAATAAATTCATATGAAATTTAATTTTTGCAATAGAAATGAGAAATGTAAATAGCAGAGCTCTGGTTAATACAATGATCGTGCAAGATCTTAGCAAAATGCTGCATACTCAACAGATTCGAGGATAAATTTGATACCTATGTCAGCCTTGTTCTGATGCAACCATTTATGTTTTTGTTTTCAGAGCACGGAGGCGCTCATTGTTTTTCAACATGCTGTGAGCAAAGACAATTTTCTCGGCTCTTGAGTTTTCTACAGCAATGTTATTCGAGTAAAAGCCCAAAACTGCTTCAAATAAATTGGGCTTGCTGTTGCTGGGCTGAAAAATTGGAAAAAGAGTAGTAACACTGCGCAAGTCCCGAGCACAGACCGCTAAACAGAAAGAATGTGGCTTCCAGAAACAGAAAGAATGTGGCTTCCAGAAACAGAAAAATTGAATTTTTAATCGTTTGCTTTTAAGATACTGATAAAAGTATTGCATTTGAAGGTAAAAGTGAATTAGTTTAATTTTCTCTGAGGAGCTTGTTGGGTCCTAACAAAAGGCTGCCTCCTTTAAGATTTTGTTTTGCGTTAAATGTAAATTATTCTTACCCAATGTCATATTCATCACTCTCTGCATGGATATTTTGCTATTTAAATCATTCATCGCTCTAATGTATTTACTAGCGCACTTTATCGGGGGAAAAATTAGACTCCTAGCTCAAACTGAAACACACACGCGAAAAATGGTATGTCAAATGTTTCCGTTATTCGGTATTGCATCTAGTACTCAGATGCATTTTGTGATGGATTTTGTTTAACTACAGTTCAGTGGTTTTTCCAAGTGATTTGAAATAAATTATTGATAAAAGTATTGAAATTCTCCCTCTAAAAACTTTAGTTTTGTCAGCGTTTGAAATTTTTAATAAAGTTGTTATAAAGGACAGCCCAACATGTACGAAAAGTACATTCTGGCTGTATAAAAATACGAAACGTAATCCATTAGTTTTGGTTCGCTGACATAGAAATTAAATCACTCAAGTAGGCGAGCTAGGCGCATGGTGCATTCAAAAAGTGTTAATTTAAACATTTTATTTATTTTGAAAAAAAGAAACGGAAATGAAACAATTATTTGCTTCTGAGCTTCCCTGTAGAAAATAGATCGTTTCGTTGATCCGTGCTCTCGGTCAGATCAGATCCAAGTGGATCAGATTAGATCAAAAAATATCTGAGAGTCCCAAGGTACACAAATCGATCATTAAAATCATCGAATGTCAATGGTAAAAAATTTCGAAAACATGAAATTATTTGAAATCATTCAAGTATATATTTTTTCAAATACAAGTAAAGCAATTGGATTAAGTATTTGGCGGTGTCTGGAAAACATTCCGAGCCCTCCTGAATATTCCCACTAAGTGAATTTATTTGTTCTGCAAAATGGTATTAGTTTTTCTCTTCTTACTTCAAAAACAACTATTTTAACAAATAAAAACTCCCTAAATCACTATGAGTCAGCAAACTGATCGACAAAAGTGTGTGGATCTGAAAAGATCAATAAATGCCAACCTAGATCGTCTTCAATGAACTCAACCAGGTCAGTTTAGATCAGAAAAGAGTGATAACAAACAGTTCTCATAAAAGAGGATCTCTTGATCCTTTTTGATCTAGATATTATATTAACGGATGAATTAATAATTCTGGTGCTAAATGCAATACAATTAGATTGTAGATACACGTAAACTCTTCTTCTACATATTTGTTGCATACACTTCTTTACGAAAACCTTAATACTAACTATTGTGAATTTCTGTTTTGACAATGTCAGGAAAGATTGTTTACTTTTTTGTTGTGACTATAAAAGTCGCTCTCTCTTAATTAAAAATGAAAAAATAAGGTTTCGGGCATACGAATTCTAAGGTGAAGTGCTTCTTTCGACGGGTCTCCGTCTGAAACCAAAGCGGTGGTCAGCATGGACGGGCTCAACATATTGATCGGCTCCTTTTGCTCCTCGCTGCTCCTGTGGGTTCTCTGTCGACTGTTTCTTGTGCAAAATGTCGTCTACATATCAGAGAAGAGGAGACATAGTTGGAAACCTATTAAAATTTTGGACAGGGTAGTTTTCGCACTCTTCCCAGCCGTGCTATGAACAGTAATGGATTAATTTTTTTCAGGCCTGCTACTGCTCCATTTGCGAGGTACTCCTGCCGCCTTCCACAGGACTTTTTTGCGACTGTTGCGGGGTGTGCTCTCATCCCACTTGCACCAAAACTGCAGATGCCAAATTAAAGTGTAAGGATAAATACGTAAAGAGTGGAAAATCAATAAGTCATCTTTGGGTCAAAGGTATGTGAGTGAATGTTGCATTCTTTTTGGTTGCTTAAGAATTACTTGTTATTCCGACAATAGTGGGAGATATTGAAAATCCACCCAATTACTAATCTTTGAGATTTTAATTATTAAACTCTCCAGGAAATGGGGTTATCCTACGATTAAGTAGCATCCTCAATAAGTTTTCCCGTTCACCAAATTTTTAATAGAATGAAGAGCATTCTTTCCTTTTCTACTTTTATTTTTACCTAAAGGGCAAGTGTTATGACTAAGTTAGCTTAATTGTTGCCACTCTTCTGAGGAAGAGCAAATTTAACAGACATGCCAAGTCAGTTCAATGTGCATTTGAAAACATTTAGGGAGAAGAATTTCTTCAATCCATTTTTAAAACTATATGCAATCAAATTCCCATACTTTACTTTTAAAATGGCAGCTAACAGGCAATGAAATTTAAATTATACCTTTTGATTCATTTAAAGGAAATCTTCCTCTGAACGCTGACTGCCATTTTTGCAAAAAGGACATAGATTATCATTCCTCCACTGGACTTTTCGGCTACCGATGTTGCTGGTGTCAGCGAATTTTCCACAATAATTGCTTCAAAAAATATAGCATCGAGGAAAAATGCGACTTTGGACCTTATCGTGATATGATTTTTCCGCCGTATTCAGTAGTTGCTGGTAGAACTCGGGGTTCTATGAAACTTCATTTAACTACAGTCACCCCGCCACAATTCGTAAACTGGAAGCCGCTTATAGTAATTGCAAATACGAAATCTGGAAGTAATACTGCTTCAGATGTAGCTGCTCTGCTAAGAGGAGTCCTGCATCCACTTCAAGTTATGGAAATGGGAGGCCGAGGACCACAGGAGGCCCTTCAATGGGCTGCGAAGACAAGCCCTTTTACATGCCGCATACTTGTTGCCGGCGGTGATGGAACAATTGGATGGGTGCTGAACACTATTTTTACTCTCAATATAAAGGTCTGTCTCAAGAAATGTTATTCGTTTTCTAAACGAATCATTTCAGCCACTTCCCGAGGTATCAATAATGCCTTTAGGTACAGGAAACGATTTATCCAGAGTTATGGGATGGGGTGGTGAACCACCATCGGTACTGAATCCTTATAAAATTCTCGATAATGTAAAAGACTTAAGAAAACTCAATTTTATAGATTAAAAATTGTTAAGGTTTTCAGATAAAATCTGCTGCTTGTGTTAGTCTTGATCGGTGGATTCTAGAAATAGAAACCCTTCGGTACCGCCTGCCCATTCAGCGAGCGCCCATCCGCCAGTATAACGTCTACAGTTATTTCAGCATTGGGGTTGATGCCCTTGTTACTTTGAATTTCCACAAAACTCGAGAGAGTCGATTTTATGTGCTGAGCAGTCGAGTACTTAATAAAGTATTTCTTTTGATTTCCTACCAAATTTATTTGTTTTAACTTTTTGTATGTTTAAAGTTACTGTATTTTGGGTTTGGCACCCAACAGATAGTCCAACGTGACTGTGAGGCCCTTGAGAAGCGGTTAGATTTATACATTGATAACAAATTAATGGAATTGCCTGAATTGCAATCAATTGTATTTCTGAATATCGACTCTTGGGGAGCTGGAGTTAAGTTATGCGGTAAAGTACATTCTTAAATAAAGATATTGAAGTTAGTTCAAATTTAAACCCATTCCAGAACTTACGAAAGCTGATTCTGGCAGTTTCGAACACAGCATATCTGACGGCATCTTAGAGGTTTTTGGTATTGTATCATCATTTCACATCGCTCAATTGGCATGTGGAATTGGTAAACCAGTTCGTATTGGTCAAGGGAAGCAAGTTAAGGTAATGCACGATCGTTTTTTTTTACATACACTAAGATGAACAGTTTTAAGCAAGTACGATTTTCAGATAAATTTGAAGCAAACATGTCCTGTACAGGCAGATGGCGAGCCTTGGCAGCAACACCCTAGTGAAATAAGATTGCAGGCGAGAGGTCAAGTAAAAATGTTGAAATGTTGCAATTCTACTACCTAAATGTGATATATATATATATATATTTTTTTTGTTAAGCCAACAAACAAAGTAACATTACGTATATCTCAAACAAATCACTCCTATCAAGAATTCCGACGGAATCAAATCTGAAGAAGCTTACAAAAGTTCTTTTTGATAACAATTTTTTAATAAACTTCTTAAGTTTTTAAGAAACTCATTTCAGTTTCCTTTGACTTTAATTAAATTTTCGTTTAAAGTTGTTAAAATAATCTGATAGGAAGATCCATCCGAATTATTTTGATCTATATGCGGAAAATTTAATTGAAGTAATAGTTACTGAAATGAATTAATGAAGTATTTAGCAACTTTATTAAGGAATCTTTATTCAAAGTTTGCCTTTTATGCTCCTTTGTTTTAGATTCGGACGGACTTCATGATAGATGTGAACATTGGTATATCATTCGCAAGAATCTCATGTATTATGCATGTAAGCATTTCTTTTACGTTATTAAATCGTATATCTATATAAATTATGCATGTTTGGATTTCTCTTTACACCCTAATATGGGGATCATAGTAAGCCCAAATATGAATGAAAAGTTTAAAAATTTCGGCTTTCGGTATTGAAATTGTACGTACTCCAATATCATATTACAACCCATAATTTAAATTTTTAGTTGATTCACTAAAGGGTGAAGATAGGGAAGTTTTCCAAATTGATAGACATATAAGTGAAGATTACTTTGATTAGATTTTGTCGGCTAACTTAAAATGTAACCTTTAAAAAGAGTTCAACATTATCTAAAGCGTATGAAAAGATATACATAATTTATTTATATCTTTATTTCTAATAATTGCGAACTATTTCAACTAAAAACTAATCTCAAAGCTAGCAATGATTGTGGTTTTATAAACAAGACCTTAATTTATATGAACACTGTAAACGTAGCCGAAATAGCAGGAGAAGGAGGGAATGTCAACAAAGTATGTGGCTGAGAAAATGTCAAAGCAAAAGCAAAATATAACCTAAACGAAAGTGAGTCAATTAGGTGTTTAATAATGCTGGATATGGTTGTTTTTGTACAAAAGAACCTGTGAAAATCAACAATTTCGAGCAATAACACGTGGAACTGTGATACGAATTTAGTGGAAGTAGAGAATTTTTAAGTCATGGGAGGGCCTTCGAACAAGGAGACTTTAAAACTTCTTGAAATATCGGACGACTCAAAGAGCCTGTCTGATCTGGATTTACCTGAAATTACTAGCCAGAGAAAAAGAAAAGTAAGAAGGTACGTGCGACAAGAAGCATTTTCTAGAAGATTTCTAACGCGATAAGAATATTTACTTTTCCGATTCAATTAAGCAATAAAAACACCTCGACCTTCATACAAAATTAAATCTTATCGTCGGGCCTTCGCCGCTCGCTCGCCTTAGTGTGAAAAAACGCAGTTTTACTAGCCTTATTGGAACTTATCGTGTAATGCATCAATTGAGGTTTTTCCGCTGGAACATGCTAATTAAGAAAAATAGCCAGTAAAACTAAAACAACCTGCGTTATAAACAAAGTTATATAATATCCCGCGCAATATTAGTTCTTGTATGCTCCGTTTCGGTAATTATTGTGATCTATATTTGACTGGGAAAATTCTTTTATAGAATATCCTGCATTTCCCGAGCCTAGTAAGATCCGACTATTATTAGTAGTACAAGATAGACAATTTTTATAAACTCAGCAGTAGAGATAGGAAAAAAAACAAATTTTCTTATGCACAAACCGCTCAAAAACTCTTCTTCAACGCCGCTTGTAAAGATGAGAACCCGTAACCGTACGAAGTCAACGTTCTTTTCCCCTCGTTTGTTAAAATCGTATTTCTTTTTCTCCGGGAACCCCCCGTTTTACTGCTCTCACGTACAGGGATTTTACACGATGCAGCATTTCCTGAGGCTTTATCTTCAATGTCGCTCGTGAATTTAGTTCATTGGAATGTTTTAGTAAAATTTCATTGCAGTCTGAGAAGGTTCGCTAAACTAAAATTCTTCTCCAGCACTTCCCGCTCATCTTCATCATTTTGCGTTCTAGACTTGTAAATTATTATATTAATAAAACTAGCTAAGCTATCGAAAACATTGCGTCTTCTATTTTCCAGTCGAGATTAATTACTAAAGATGAATTACAATTTAACTCAGCATATAAAAATTTGGCTAAAACATGAACTTAAATTTCAAAGGTTTCCTAAGGACTCTTAAAATCGAATAATTACTCCTAACTAATGTAAGGCAATCTTCAAACCCGTTTATGTATTTCTTGAGTCTTTTAGTTTGAACCGTAATAAAAATAGGTTTTTATGTAAATAAATTAATTTCTCCCTTCGAGATGAACCAATTCTCATTTGGGGTATATCTTTTATTTTAAATTACCAACCTCTGAAATTTTCTTAAAATATCTTATTTAAGTAAGCGCTGGTTTGTTTTTTGATCCACTGCAGCGCCGCATTTGATCTACGGATGAATATATAAAAAACAAAAAAAAAGATTAAGAGATAATAGTTCATCAAATTCAAAACCAATTAGGCACTCTAAAAAGAATCTTTCATTCATTTTTAGAGCAAATATTAAAACTTGTTGGATGTATGGTATTTACATGAAGATAACATTTCCAGAAAAGTCAATAAAATAAGAACATTAAATTTTGTTGACATTATGACCACTATATTTATCAAAGACTTAATGTTTTGAAAAGGGGAAAAAGTAACGAAATACTTCAGCATCGTCTTCCATGCCTTTTGAATGAACTTTAAATTAAACGGTCTTAGAATTGCATGAATGAGCTGTTTTTCCCTTCCTTCATTATCATTTTTCGATTCAATACACTACTCTATGTCAGGAAGACGTGTAGCGCTGTGTTTAATTAAATCTATTGTGTATATGTATTAAGTGCTAATAGATACAAGATTCCAAATTTGAAGGTATATATGCAACTATAATAAGTATAGTATAAGGAAATGAACAGCATGTGCAAGCAATATGTGCTGTAGATTTTACATGATTAATCCTTTTGTTCATTACTATTTTATAAATCTTTTATAAACTATAAATTATCTATTTATTAAACCTCGTTCACTTTAAAATTTAAATTTAGTTTAAGCATGTTACAATAATAAATATTTGAAATGCACAAACTTTTTCCTGCTGACGTATACTTCATCGAATTGTTTTTTTGTTAAATTTCAAAATTATAGCAAACATACATACATATGTACTCAATAAAATAATCGCACAGGTACTTCCCATAAAATAATTATTTTAAATCAAGAATTGCTGATTAGTTGTCAAGAAAATTTATACAAATCAGAGATATATCGTTATCTTGACGATAACGTTTAAAGTTTGAATGGGTGTGGATAGTATATTATATATTTTTTGTTGTTGTTGTATAGAAATGTGTAAATTTAGGAAATTGTCTTTGTCTGGTTCCGAGTTAGGCATAAAAATTATAAAACTTTGTAGTTTAGAAGTGTGATTATTATTGCAGAAAAACAAGGCCTAAGCCGTCTTCTCACAGATCGCAAGATGTAAGTAATTCAAATCAATGTAACCGTCTGATTGTATGGGTTGCGATATTTCTGACTTGCTGCTGGCTTTTAACGCTTTCCTACATGATTGCAGTGATACATTCGGAGAATCTTCGGCTGGAGAAGCAAATTAAGAAGCGTAAGTATTCAATAAATGTGTGTAAAAGCGCTGCTTTGCCTAAACCTTCTTCAATAGAAAATCGCGGTGGCGGCAAAAGCTTCGTGGAGCCCATAGGAGAAAACTTTCTTTTCTTGTTGTTGGGCGGTTAAAGCCTACCGTAGGCCACCACAATATCCGTCATTATCCTTGCCTGAACAGAACCTGGGAGTTGGGACTTGGGAGCTGGCGCCTGGTGCGCATGCATTTGCTTTGTCAAGGCAGCATTCAGTGTTGATTAAAATCGATGCCTGAAAGTACCTTTCCCACAAAAGTGATGCAGTGCAATTGTTCGTAGAGTGTACTCTAAAATACCTTTTGTTATGCCTCGAGAGTGAAAATATTTTTGTGATATTAAGTTGTGAGAAGAGATCGAAGTTTTACCAATTTATGTAATTTTGACGATGGCATAATCTAACAACGAAACATTTTGGTTCTCTGTACAAACCGACGCCTCGATTAGGAGCTTTAATTTAAGTTCGAGTAAGAAAATGGAATCAGCATCTCAGGTTAACGTTCCACTTAGGTCCGGTGGTAAAAAAATGAGGAAACGACGGGAACTAGACGCCCTTGTGGCGCACTCCTTAGCCAAAAGGTATATTACTACAGCTCACATAAATAATGCGTACGATAAAATGTTCTTCCTCAAGGGCAAATAAGAAAAATAACGCTGGAAATGGTGTGAACTCACAGGACCAGTTGTTGTCACCGTCCACAGATGAACAGGAAGACTTTGGTTGGGTACGTAGTAGGAATTTCAATGTCAGGGACAATAAACTTTAAATATTTTATGATATCCAGCCAAAAGTAATTCGAAGCTCAAATAGAAACCGTAATAGGAAATTTTCCTTTATTCGAATGTGTGCCCCGCTTATCTTCGTCACTTGCATTTCCTTATCTCTAGGGTTCATGTATTGGCTCTATTTCGATTTAAGGCAGCAATTATATGAATATCGGCAGAAAATTGAAGAAGGTTGGCAAACAAACTCATTAAATCTTTAATTACACCTGATAACACATTCTTATAGTTGCAGTAACAAGTCAAAATCTGCCTGAGGCTCTACAAAAATGGCACGAAACCTCAAAAAATCTAGAGCAAAATCAAACTATAATATATGGAAAAATATCTGAGCTTCAGCACAGTTTAGAAAATTTGAGTGCAGATTTTTCACACTATAAGCAGCAGCTAAACGAGAAGAAAGACTATTCCAAAGATGAAAAATTAGTAGCTGATTTCGGAGCCAAAATAGTCGCAGTATCTGTGGATGTTGAAGGCATGAAAGATAGACTTCGAGAGTTCCAAAAGGACCAAACGGAATTTAAAAATGAATTACAAAATGTGAAGGTATATTACTTAAGTTTAGCTCGAACGAACAGTAATTTCTATTGTACATTTTTTAAAGAGTAACTTCAGCAAGGTTTTGATCTCAGCTGCGGTAGTCAACAACAATAACCAAACAACAAATTGTTCTGAGGAAATAAGCCAACTTCAAAAAGTTACACTGGAACAAATTAAATCACTCTCATCTAACATGAGTCTTATAAATGATACGCTCAGTCAAAAAGTGCAAATTGTTGTAAAGGATATAGCCGGGCACAAGGTAGGCACAATTTAGTATTTATATTAAATGTGAATTAAAAATATGTTTTTCAATATTAACAGCAAAGTCTGGATGATCTTTCGGAAATTAATGCCAACACAACATCTCATGTTAGTTCTATAGAAAAGGATTGGATGGAGGTAAAGGAGAAGTTCAAAGAGTGTGAAAAGTACAAAATTGAAACTAATAGCGAGGTATGCTCAATTCATTGAAATTTAAGTGTTTAGCTGAAATTCTATCGTATTTTCAGATTGCCAAAGTGAGAAATGCAACACAATACTTGGATAGTTCGATGGAGGATATTCGCTCTAAATGTGGGAAATATCATTTAGAATTCGTAAATTTTATGAATCAAATTAAGGTACGTTAGTAACAAGTTTCCTCTGGTTTTTGATGGAACACTCTCATTGTTGTTTTATGTTATTAGCCTTTTACCGTCAAAGCGTCCGCGTTTTCTAGTTTCTATAAATGTATTTGTGATAATTCTAAGAATCGAGTATTTCTTATTATTCCCACTTGTAAAAGGGTCCGAGTTTTCGAATGGAGAATGTCTAAATTTTGAGTCAGAATACATTGTTTTTATCGACTTCGGACTAATTCCATTCGACGCACATTTACAAAATGAGCATCTGATAATTTAAAATTGTATGTATGTATGTACGGAAATTGATAGGTTAAATAAGCGAAAATTATAAAAAGCAAAATTGTATTAATAGTAGCCAATAGTGCGATGTTCCATTAAAAAATTAAATTTCATTCAAATAAGGATTCGCTAGGAAAGAGTACATTTATAATAATATTTATAAATTGTGTATTGTAGAGCAATCCGATCACGGAAGCACCAGTGAATAACGAAGGACCTGCGAATTATATTCAATCTGATAAACAAGCAACATCTAATAATGACCACAATACCACTCAAAAAATGGATTTAATGTCTCCCAATTCAAGTGAGCCTTTAAACATGGGTTATTGATGGAAAATCATTAAATATTTTATTTGTACGCTGCTGTTGATATATCTGAAGGTACCGAAACATCTGCGGTAGGTAAACCGCATTATTTAGATGCGAGCGCAACTGATTAAAAGCCATTATATGTGCTGCTGGCAATCACAAATATTTTAAAAGAAAAAAACAAAATTTTATAGTTGAGTTAAAAATTTATCTCTTGAAGTGCGTCGAAGAGCTGCAAACGAATTAGTTATTTTAACTTCCTTCCTTCTTCATTTAGAGGAGTTTCAATTATCGAATTTTTAAGCTCCCTGTTTTAGTTGGGACTAAATACAATTCCAATGTCATTTTGAAATAAATTATTTCGATTGTTACTAGTTATTTCCATAGTTTCCTTTTATCCTCCACAAACTAAATAAATTATTAAAACCTATGCAACTTCACACAATGCTTACAAGATTTATTTCCTCTCCAGGAATTAAGTTCGTTTAATCCTATTCATTAGCCTCGTAAGCTTCCGTAATATTTACTGAGGATTTGCCTAATACATGAAGATCAACCCTTTGAAGTATGTATTGCACTTGGAGGATTTCCCCTAGATAACATTTATCTTTTCTTTATCACATGTGTTTATTAAATGATACATCAATTTGGAAGCTATGCGTTTCGTATCCGTATGGGGAATGATTTCCGATATCAAATAAGCTCAACTATTTATATTTAACTTAAGTTGTGGGTAATTATTTGATTTTCTATAATTGGGGGAAGAATCAATTCGGCATATTAAAAAAAATCCATCAATTAAGCCGAATTCAGTCTTTATTTTTCATTAATATATAAAATTTTATTTTCATATTTTTATTCCTTTATTTCGGTACAATACATAAATAATAAATTTTATAAATCGTACATATGTTCATAATATGAGACTCAATCCTATTTTTTTTATAGCAGCAATTTTAAGGAATAACTTTTAATGCTTTCCCTACTTCAATAAATGCAGCAATACATTCATCAACTTCCTGAAGAGCATGTGCGGCTGAGAGTTGCACTCTAATTCTTGCTTTGCCCTTTGGAACAACAGGATAACTGAAACCGATTACATAAATCCCACGTTCTAAAAACATGTAAATTATTTAGGTATATGGCAGAAATATAACAAATTTAATTTATACTTAGCATTTCATCTGCAAAATGTCCAGCTAATCGGGCATCTCCTAGCATAACCGGACAAATTGGATGATTTTCTCCAGCAATTGTAAATCCCGCTTTGGTCATTCCGTCTCGAAATCGCTTAGTATTAGTTTGAACTTTTTCGGAAAGTTTACTAGAGCCAAGGAGTAAATCCATTACTTTAATTCCAGTTGCTACAACTGGCGGTGGCAGAGAGTTTGAGAAAAGATATGGACGCGCTTTTTGTCGAAGCAGATCCACGAGTTCCTTTGGTCCAGTTGTATATCCACCTGAAGCACCACCAAGTGCTTTGCCAAGAGTTGAATTTATAATGTCTACTTTCCCCATTATCCCAGCGTATTCTTCCGTGCCCCTAAAACAATTAATTGTCTCAAGTAACTACCAAAAAGTACTTGGTAAGGAGATCCTAAAACAAATTTTACCTATTGAAATAGGTTTCTGAACCGCGCCGTAATCAACTCCTATATTAAAATAACCAATTACCACAACAATATTGGAATAATGGAAGAACTATTTTAACATTTACCCTTTTTACCACAAATTGTATTTTACATACAGTATTTCCAATTGTTTTTGATAATTAATAGATTGTTCAGTAACAGAAGTGGATCTAATTTTCAACTCGTTTTTTTATTTTATATTATACTAGATTGCAATGCATTATCATCTATCATTAGTTTTTACATACCTTCCTGTTTTCCCAAAGAATCCTGTTGCATGACATTCGTCAACAAAAACAAGTGCCTTATGCTTTTCCGCCAACTCACAAATTTCACGCAGAGGTGCGATATTTCCGTCCATAGAAAAGACGCCATCGGTTGCTATTAATTTAATCCTAGCTTCACTGGAACTTAGCAAGTTGTCCAAATCTAAAAATTTAGCGTTCGTTTAATTTAATATTTCAACAGGAAGTGTTTTTTATTCCAGTACTTTACTAAAATATATTTTATAAAAAGAAAATTTTAAAAGACCAATCTACATTTATAAGAAAAATGTTTTGTGAAATACTCTTGTTTTTTCCAGGTATTGAGGCGGGGTCTTTTATGAAAAATGATTCTTCTCCAGATTTTCTATTTTTAAGTTCTAGGAATTAATTCCCTTCATAATAAATACATCTTCAAAAACATGGAAAGACATTTAAAAGGACTTAATCCTTTTAGTTATTTAGTTACCCTTCATGTCTCTGTGCTTATAGCGAAATTTCTTCGCTTTACAAAGTCGTATTCCATCGATGATTGAAGCATGGTTGAGTTCATCCGAGAAGACTGCATCATCGGGGGTTAAAATTGCCTCAAACAAACCGGCGTTAGCATCGAAGCAAGATGCAAACACAATTGCGGCCTCCCTCTCATGAAACTGAGCTATTTTGCTCTCTAACGTCTGTAAAAAGATAAGTGTTCAATTAAACTGAATCGAAGAATTTCCCTCATATCAAATACTTTATGAATATCTTGCGTCCCGCATATGAACCTAACGGAGCTAAGTCCAGCTCCATACTGATCCAAGATACTTTTGCTGTAAGCCACTACTTCGGCGTTACTCTGTAGATTAATGCAATTAGTTTAAACCCTTTTGAAAAATAAATTCATTACCGACAACCCCAAGTAGTTATTTGCGCAGAAATTTAGAATTGGGCGATCCGATCCTGAAACTTTTATGGATGTTTTCTGGGCGGAGGTGATAATTCGCTCACTTTTATATGTACCAGCATTTTTAATTTCATCTATTTGCTTCTGAAGTATATTTCGAAAACTTACTGCGGCCGCACTATTTGATAAGCATCTTTTTCCGATAGTCACTGAAATAGTAAAAATTGATTCTCACTCAGAAACACCGAATTATGCGGGAGCTTTGGCAAGCTATAAATATCGCGAAATTTTGAAAAATCTCATTTATCATTTGCCATGCGATGAATTTTTAAACGCAATTCAATTTATAGTGGTACGATATAAGTTAAAAATAGTAACCTTGAAAAGATAAAAGAGATAACGATTGCAATTTGGAAAGGGATTTCATTTCTATTTTTGAATTTAACTAATTAATTTGCCCGGAAATACACTTTTTAATAATTGCCGCTTGAGGAACACTTCGGTGTCTATACACCACACTTTTCCTTCTCGGAACCTACTAAACGCAGGCTCTGCGCTAGTTTCGCTTGGAAAAAGCATCGAATTAATTTAACTAATTCTGTGGAGCGTCGTGGGATGGGTTCTCTTCGTCTCTTGAGAGGGGAAGAGCAGACAGTTTAAAATTTTAAACAAAACCACTCTGAAAGCTGATTGCCAATTATTGAACTACTTTGAATGAAAAATAAAAGGATAATTTAATTATAAAATTACCATCTTTAGTTTATTTTAATATCGGTTTATTAATGTTTGCCTATTATTTTAATGCTTCTGTTATCCTTTCAAAACATTTATAGATATCGAAAAGATTTCGTTCAGCAAGAAATTTATTATTTTTGGGCAGAGTTTCATACGCACTCAACATAATACACAACATAATACATTTTTGGAGGTTTGATCAATTTCAAAAATATGGTCTTGGCATATTTTTCCAAAATTCTTATGTTAATTTTCCTCGGTTCCACAGAAAGATATCTCGCAATTAGACCTTAGAAACGAATGTTTGATGACTTAAAAAACTAAAATAATAAAGCGCCTAAAAATATGAACTTAAAAAGAAAGTTAAGTAACCACTTTGAAGCAAAAATAATTGTCATTATCTATAGTTATTTTTCCCACTTGCATACAGTATTTAGTCATTTATTTATTGAGCAAGGAAAAATATATTTTACTTGACGAAGTTTTATTACGATAAAATAACGTCAATTCTTTGAGCCGTAGTGCCTATGTCCGAAAGCCCTCTAGTAGCAAGTGATTGTACTTTCAACTAAGGACACGCGTAACAGGTGTCAGAGTAGTCGCGCATGCATCGGCAATCAACGTCATTTTTAAATGTCATCGGTGTCAAAGGCGCGTCCGTCCGTCCGTGTTTGTCAATGTGTTGCACTGTACTTCCTCCCGGTCAGAACTCGTGTCACGCGGTAAGCGCTGTTTTTAGGGCAAATTCTAACTGAAATAGAATTTTACTGCTAACATTTAAAGTACAAAGTAAGGAGAAGTTACATTTTCCATATCTGCAGGTAAACAATGGCTCCAAGTGTTGCACTGCCAAGAGAGCGCTATGAACCCGAAAGGGCTGGAATAAATGCAATTCTGCTGGGCCCTCCAGGCTCCGGCAAAGGAACGCAGGTAGGAAAAAGAAAATAGAATTTTTATTTTTAGACGTGTTTTAACAAAAATGATAACAGAAGTAATTCCCTATTTTTATCGGGCGCCAGTACTATGGAGCCCCACGTTACACTTTCTGCTGGTTATGTAAAAAGCACTTGACCTTTTACCTAGGAAGATAAGTTCATATCAATTCATAACACATGAATAAAAATATCGGAACTGGGAATTGGTATCAATTAAATACAAGAAACCCACCTGCTGGTATGAGGAACTACATTCTGTTGCTAAGGGTAATTTTCGGGAATAAATATGCCATTTATATTCAACTCGAGGTTTAAGTCCATTTATTATGACACATTTAAGAGTATGTGTTTTTTGAACTGATTAAAAATGTGGTAATTTCACTATAGGTTCTTTTTATTTTATTATTATACATACATTAACTTTAACGGAAAAGATGATGTTTTTGTTAGTCCCTAATGGACTTTACCATGCAACATTTTTGGCATTCCTCGTAAATGTTTGATCAATCACTGCTGGCAAACAAAACATATACATATACATTTTGAATATGCCAACCTAAATATATAAGTTTAAAAAATCTTATGTGTTCTTGTTTGATAAATGGACTGAAAATCCTCCTGATTTGTCGAACCCATTAAATTCCTATTATAAATTGTTTAAGAACGAATAGATTACATCAAATTCTAACTGTTATCATTGCATTTATTTTCTTAATTGAACTTACAAAATTTAAATAAAAAACAGCTTAAATATAAGAAACCTATAAATACTTCTAGGGATATTCAGAAGAATTGTTTTTATAGGCGCCGCTCTTGAAGGAGAAGTATTGCGTATGTCATCTTTCTACAGGGGACATGCTAAGAGCTGAAATAGCTTCCGGCTCTAAACTGGGAGCAGAATTGAAGAAAGTCATGGACGAAGGCAAACTTGTTTCCGATGAATTAGTTGTTGGTATGATCGACAGCAACCTAGACAAGCCTGCATGTAAAAATGGTTTTTTGCTAGATGGCTTCCCACGAACTGTTCCTCAAGCCGAAAAGGTACAATAATCCATAGATTTTTTAAAGCAATGTTTTAGATAAAATAGTAATTTCTTTGTGTAGCTTGACGAGCTCCTCGAGAAGCGTAAGACAGGCCTGGATGCTGTCGTTGAATTTGCCATCGACGACAGTCTTCTTGTAAGGCGTATCACCGGTCGTCTCATTCATCCATCAAGTGGGCGATCCTACCACGAAGAATTTCACCCACCTAAAGTTTCTATGCGCGATGATGTAATTTTTAATTCCTTACATTAAAATTAAAGCTCAACACTTGAAATTTCTTACAGGTCACAGGAGAGCCCCTGATACGGAGAAGTGACGATAATGCAGCGGCACTCAAGAAGCGCTTAGAATCCTATCACAAGCAAACGCGTCCACTTGTTAACTACTATTCCCTCCGCGGATTACATTTTAAGGTAGATGCTTCTAAAAGCTCTTCCGATGTTTTCGCAAATATCGACAGCATTTTCATGCGACAGAAGCGGCACCGAGCCGTTCTGTGATTTTGTTCTTAATACCACCAGCTAAAATCATCTTGTGTATGTACCGAAAGGAAGAATGTAAGATTTTCTACTTAAGGGCTTTAGATCTATTGTTTTATTTTACTGATGGTTGATCAGTATAAAGACCTAAAAAATTGTAGCTGTAGGATACAATTCTACCTTAAGTGGCAATATGTGTATTAAAGAAGGTGTTGAGGAACAGCATTTTTATTCTTCTTAATTCGTCTGGTTATTACCTAATTCCGAATATTTAGGCAAATTTGGTGTTAAACAAAATCGCACAAAGAAAGTAAAGTCAATCTTACTAGGAATGATCAATGAAAAATTGTTTAAGCTTTTAATTTTTTCATCTTTTTTTTTTTATTGTAATACTTAGAAGCTACGTTGGATAAAAGACATAACTTAAGAGAAATCCATTGTTATTCCTATACATTTCTGGTATTAATTTTGAGTTCTTATTTAAATACTTAATTATATCAGTAAATAGCATATGGGATAGTTTCATGCAGTGGACGTTAATGTCGGTCTGCCAAAATTTTAGCAGAGGTTGTTGCTCATCCTCCTCAACTTTGAACAATACCTTTAAGCATTTGCAATTCACTAACTTAATTGTAGGGAGGACTGCGGGTTCATTTCTTAAGAATTCCAAGTCTCTTTCCATCACAGTAATCATAGCACATTTTCCTTTCCTCGAGGGGAAAGTGGCTTCGAGAAGTATTTTTGAGAACTGAATAGATAGGAGATTTCTTTCCAAATTTGTTTCATTCAATAAACTAGAAATCACGCTGTATAGTACTTTTTCAATATTTGTTTTAGGAAAAACACTGGAAAGTTTTCCGTTTCTAGAAATTTGAATACTATCACTCCAAATCTTCACAGCTCTCTTCGAAAATATAAGCTCACCAAAATATTGCAAGCAGCGTTTACAATATATATGATCTTCTTTAACCTTACAATTAGTAACAATCTCATTATTCAATACAATGTGGCAAAATCCATAGAATATATCGTCTATCTTTGGTACAAGTATCTGGTCAAAGTTTGGGCCGTGGTGGCAAAAGAAATCATTCACCTCAATCGACCCGGAAGGCAGTTCTAAGATCCGTTCAAATTCTTTTTCCTGTGTTAGCAAATCTGTCGAACAATTCTGGCAAACAATCTTATAAATTTCCTTTGGATGGAGCTGAATTTTAAGAATATCTCTGAAGAAGTTTGTGTTGCCGTTCACAAGAACATCGACAATTTCAGTTGGTTGTGTGATGAAAACGCGAAAGCTAATACTCTTTCCTCGAGTCACGAAAGAACTCAAGGTGTTGATATTTATTTCTAGAGGGTCCAGTATAATTTCGCTCGTAGAAAATTGTGTTTGGATGAGAATAACTGTCGACCTTAATATAATCCTCACTTCATCCTTAAAGTCTTCGACAAACAGTAGAAACACGTTGGCGCATTTCAAATTTCTGCGGACTTCGATGGAGACGTTTTCTAGCACCATATTGCATAAAGCCTTTCGTCGATATTTCAACAGTTGAGATAAGGTCGCAGCTATTTCTCTGCAGAATATACAATTTAATAACAGCGTGACATTTAAGTGCCATAATTACCTTCGTCGGATTCATCTGCTCACAACACAACCTTCGACAATCACCAGAGATTGCGACAAATCGCATAAACAAGCCACATGACGTTACGCTGCAAACAGGCGGAATTTTGACATTCGCAAATATTCGGGTTGCTGGGCTTACCAGATGAATCAATTTCGAAAACGCTGCCCACCGAATTCTGAATTTTTTTTGTAACGTTGATTTTGAGCGAAGTTGAATAGGAAGAAAAAGCGAATAAGAAAACGAAAAATAGTCATAGTTACTTGAGTTTCGGCAAAATAGTTATTTTCGAATTACTTTCTCTATTTTTGAATACGCTAGATCATCATTAAAATGTTTTATATATTAGGAATAATTAGAATTTTCCATTTGTCTAATTTTTATAATCAGCTGATGTAGACTTTAAAGAAATACAACTGCAAGTAATTATTAAATTGAAAATCTAGCGTGAATTATCATTAAAATATGCAGAAAATGTCTTATGTAGATTTAAATTACTTACATATATATAAGCAGCATCATCCTTTTGGTTGTTAAAATTTCGTAAGATGATTTAGTTAAACCATCACTCATCACATTGTATACAATTTTTTATATATTCGTAAATTCTGTTAAAAACAAAAGATGTTCACCTATTTTTAAATTCATTCAAAATGTTTCACATAAAACAAAATGCAAAGTTACTTGTATTTCATAAACGACGATATGTACCTTTATAATGCTAAAAATAAAATTATTGTTTTCTTTGGATGAAAAAGAAAAAACACATTCAAAGCAAGATATCTACCGTCACAATTTTATTGAATCTTTTGACTAAAAAGATACAATCTTTACAATTACACCGGCTTAAAATCTTGTCAGCAACAAAACAAATTAGCCTAAAATTTCGAAAACAATAACACAAATTATGTATGACCGTCTAAACGGTACGCTATGATAATGTTTGCAATTGTGTTATCTACATTAACCGCTCTACAAGCTACCATAGTTACATTCTACCAAATACTGAATTGGTTTGTACATAAATGGCAATTTGTTGTGTCCATAATATTTTGTTTCTTATCCATGGAATTTACACGTGATTTACTCTTCTTCAAAGACGAGCTCGCTAGTGAGACATACCATAGTTATGTACAAATTGCTGCTGCTAAACCATTTTCACCAAAAGAATTAACATTTTGATTTTAAATTTATCTGCAGATAAGCACTTTAATGTTTCGTGGGGTAAAAATATCATTTTGTTGGAATGTATGAAAATAAATTATAATACGCACTACATAGCACATTGAGGAATATCATGGGTATAGTATTGACAGGTTAACATGATTATGAAAATATATAGTCATTCTGCTTAGAAGTACCGTACTTGAAAAATATATCAGTTACAGAATCGTAGCTTTATACAAAAAGCCTCATTGTCTCGTTTGATTTAAACATTCCAAATGATGTGAGCTGGCAAAACTTCCGTGTTTGAAAAGAAGCTGCTTTGTAGAATGCGTGAAGACTGTCTATGGCAGATATTTACTGGGTATAAACAAGTAGAAATTCTTACATTGACGTTTCAAAAAGCCATTCTTCGATGTCTCAAAATTACCTAAACATTGATAAATGTTTATAACGAGTTCACTGCATTTCTAATAATTTGATTCTTTGTCTTTGCAGTTTAAATATTTAAATACTGTGAGATACATGTACTAGAAAGAAGCATTTTTGTAAAACTGATTTCAGTCTTTTGGCAAAAAATCTCATTTCGAAAACGGGGTAGCAATCTGGGCTGATTGGAGGGATATTATTATAAATGGGAGCCCATTGTAAATAATTGATTTTTCATCATAAATTGTTATCCAGTCTGTCTTCTTAAGCCTGTTAATCGCCAGAGTAATTATTTACTAAATACAGCAACCTATTCGAATTTGTTGATAATGTTTACAAATAAATACGGCGAGATATTAAATGCAAAATTATTGCTTATGATTCGTTTTTCTTGGTAGAGAATGACTACTGTCCACAACACAGATTTATAGCGATGAACGCATGTAACGACTGTTGAATTTTGTTAACGCTTAAAATATACACAGCTCATCATCCGTCTCGTAATTCCGGTCCCAATAGCCTCCGCTATATAACCAATCTTCTTGTTTTGTGTGCGGATTTGTGCCCAAGGTAAACCACCTGTAATATTCAAAACAATATCAAAAATTTTAAAAAATACATTACTGGAAAGCGATAACAGCCACTTAAGGGTTTTTGCCAAAAAACATAAACCAATCATAAATTCAACTGGAAAAAGATATGTACATATAACTTACTTTGGTGCCCATTCGCCGTTCTTTTCTTTTTTTCGAGATTTTCTGGCGTCTCTTTGTTTTTCTTCAAGACGAGTTTTTTCTGCTGCAGCTCCATCAATATCTCCAGATTCCAACTTACGAATATCAGGCCTTAATCTTGAATCAGTTGGACACAAAGTGCGAGGAGGGTTCATGCCTGGTTCAAGCTCATTCAGTGCCATTGCAAAAAGAGTAAACTGATAATACTATGAAGAATTGAAAAGGGTAAGAATGAGTTTTTCAAATGTGCAAAGTCTTACTTCAGCGGTGTTTGATGGACGTGGTTCAGCTTCCCATAAAATTATCGATCGTGGAATGTCTATTGAATAAGTGGAATCACTCTTTGGTATATCACCTTCAGGAGGTTCAGGGATATCTTCAGACTGTTAAAAATTGACTATAAGATTCGGAACAATTTAGGTGTTGGAAGAAAATCATACCTCTTGAACAGATAGACTCTTAAAGGAACTCATTTTAAAGCTATTTAACTTTGAGAAGACTTTTCTTGGCGTGTGGGCAGGTGACTCATTTGGACTTTTTGCCTTTTCATCCCCTTTTCGAAACTTATGTGCGTTTTCCTTCATATACTCCTCATATGCTTCAATGTCAGTACACTTTATAAATTCAGTCCATTTTCCATACAAGAAGAACAGCTTTTTCTTACTACAAAATAAATAATTAAAATTATGACCCATATTTTAAATCAACTTTACTTTTTGTCTGTGATAAATCCTTCTACTCTGTGAAGATCTTTTGAAGCCCAACCAGCTGGTTTAAAAGTTAGAATTGCTTTGTGACCAGTTTTATGGTTGGTTACCTCCATCGTGCCATATTGCTCCATCCAGAGTTTTCCGACAATAATGTTGTGCACACAGCAATTCACATTAGTCCAAGTGTATGCTTCTCCCCACCTTAAGAAAAATGTATTACGCGATGCTTTTTATATTTATCCATAATACCAAAAAGAATTTTAAATTTACTCACTTGGGAAGCTCAATGGTTACATTCCCCTTAGGCTGTATCTCTACACTTTTGCCCCAAAATTTTAATTTAGGATGAATAGATCCATGAAAAATGAAATTTGGAGAATCTGCATGAAAAGCTGATACCGGAGGGTGATGTGAAACCTTAACGGAAACCATTAGAAAACCAGACAATTATAGATTGCTTTGTTAACAAGATTTTAGTACCTGCTCACAAACAATTCTATATTCTGGTCTCTGAAGCTCATATGTTTCTCCAAGAAGAGGATTAAAGGGTTTCCCCAATCGTTCCCAATTAGAAGCAAGTGCAGAAACAGCAAAGCCTACCAAAATTAGTATGGGTATATATTTTTATTTAGGTTAATTAATTATAATTAATTTACCTGCCACGTATTTCATACGGTCAACGGGGTCCTCATACTCGGAAGCAATTCTGATAAGTTTCGCGTACTCCATGTACTCGCACATGCGTTGCAAAAAGCTGAGGGGCTCGTTGAATATGACTGGCATGGTGATTTTGCTTAGTTCTTTGCCAATGCAATTTTTTAATACTGACCAAATGCTAAAGTCATTTCTTGAGAACATAGGTACTGGAAGTGAGGTTCTAAAAAGAAATAAAAATGTGCAAATAACTTTATTACAAATAAAGAAAACAACACAAATGTCTCTCAATCTATTTTCTGCAAATATTATAACATTCATTTCATTGTTAATTAACTTTAATGCGTCGAATAGCTCTACTTGTACGTAAAATTAAAACTACGATTTATTTTGGAATTATTAAACCAAAAAGACACTACCATTAGCACTTTAAAATATGGTGTGATAAAACAACTGGTTATAGGCTTTAATTCTAGCTTTGCGTATGAAGCCAAATTGTAATCTTTATCTTTATTTAGAAAATGTATCAAATTTCATAAATATGTGATAGTCCTTAAAATATAGTTTGCTGGCTGCTCCTAAAAATGGAGAACAAATTTTTTTAAAATTATAAGAGAAATCAAAATAATCACATTTGGAATCAAATTTAAGACTATAATAAAACAAATAAATAATTGTTCTATCGCTTCAACAGTAAGTTTTTTTTAAATTAATCCCTCTCTATGGCAAAGAAAGAACGTCTACTACTTTAGTAGAACAAGCCTTTTTGCCGTTTCAAGGCCGTATATTTTCCCTCTGAGAATAATTCAGCTTTTAAAGATCATTAAGTTTCTCAAAGCTCCATTTCTAACAAAAAGGCAGTTTTCCCAGGTCGTATTGTCTGTTCTCTGGATAAACTTGTTTACTAATTTCCTCTTCGTGTCAAGTCATTGTGGTTGGACCCATTTGACTCCACTGAAAATTTATGCAATAGTTGGCAGAGCGAGGCGTGTCGATTTTCCGACTCAACAATTTCAAAGTTCTGTACCCTTTGTTTTTGCAAAAGCAACAGTCGAAGTATGTATGTTTGTGCAACAATCCGAGTGTTCTAAATATGTTATTTTAGAAATATTTGTTTTAAATTTAACGCATTTGAATTAAATTTATTAAATTTTATATTTGTATATGTTACCAACTACATCGCTTTTCTTTTCTACGGGTTTGGACACGAATCATATCATTCTGATGTTTTTCTATTTGTTTATCTCCAGGAAACATATTACATATATTTTAAATCAAGGATAAAATTTTTTATAGATGGTCATTTCAGCATACAATTATATAAAATAAAATATTATTCGACGACGATTGATCGTCAAAATGAACCTTAAAAACTACAAGTATGTATAATTCCCAAGATTGAAAATGGGTATAATACGATACAAACTCTAATTTTAAAAGCATTTTAAAATAAAAACTAAATCCACAGAAAATCTACTAAAATAAACATTTCGATGTTATTGAAAAATATTAATCTTTCCTTATTGATACAATTCCCCAACTACATGAAAACAAGTGTGTTTGAAGAAGCCTGTTTCAATTCTAATCACATCAAAATACCAAAAGCTGTATAGTCTTAAATACTTTTACTTGAAACCTTGAAGAGTTTTCCGGATAATAAAATTTGTATGCCGAAGACTTATTCCAGTTTTTACTTCTGAACCTAAAGTTATTACTTTTACAAGAAAACTGGAGTTTATAGTTGAATACAAAATAAAGCTCACAAGCTCCTAAGTTTGACCCACTTTATGAGAATGTGTTTCCGAGCATATACATTATGTATGTACGTTTTTTTTTCGAATTTCGTCATTTAAAGAGCAATATTCAAGGCCCTTATAAATATGGTACAAATAGGTCATACAGTATTGAAAAATGACAAACGGTAGTTGACCATTAAAATGAAATAAAAGATTGCACAATGGCTTTTGCGTTAATATTAAGTATATGACAAGTTTTTTATATATTTTTTTTTAAATAGAATACAGCTATATAGATATATTTAAATTACAGTCAAGTTTTAACCTCTTCAAAGATATTGCGACATATATGTGTATGCCTAGTTTTTTACAAATTAAAATTATTATAATTGAAAAACAAATTCTTAAAGAGGTACAATTCCGTAGCAATAAAACCGATATTTCAAAGTTGTTTATAATTACCGTGAGGTTGTTTTTAGTTTATTGGAAAACTATTCTAAATCGATGATAAATAACTTACGCAATGTATAAGATTGGATCAGTTTTAATGATGGCATTAATATATGGTCAGTTTCGTTTTTTATACTAATAGTTTTTCAAAATTAATCTTAATTACTGAGTAACTGTTGGTAAAAAATAGGTAAACAAGTGACCATCTAGAAATTCGTCCCTGAAGAGATTAATAAATTTAAAAACATTTCTTCTTAATTAACAGAATACTATTTACATGCAAGCTTTTTATAAGGACTATTCTGATAAAAACTTTCCTTACGTCAGGATAATGATTATGCTGTACGCTAGGTTTAATTGAAAAGTATCATCGTAAAAGTACGTACATATAATGAAGCAAAGTTGAGGCCCAGTGTCACAAAGATAAAACGTAGAAGAACTTAAGGGTAATAATTTCTCATTTTATATATACATATACATATGTAACTTTTTATCTGCGTAAGGCCAAAACATTTACATGTTACCACCTATCATTAAGCGAAATTCATTGGAGTTAAAAGGGCATCTTTAATGCAATAAGTAATGCAATAGTATTAATTACCTTATAAGTGCAAATTTTATTAAAATAGGTGAACCTCAAAAGGTATATATTTTAGCTAAATTACCTGTATTTATATTCTTGGTCCTCGCATTCCTCATCTTGATTATTTTTCTCGGCCATAGTATACTTTCAAAAACTTCAGATGTCTCTTACACTTCATTCGGTAATAACACAATTATGTCAAACAGAAAAATATTTACAATTTAAGTGTTAAGTGTATTTATCTGTTTCTGTGCATCTTTGTCTGTCAATAGCAGAAAAAAAAATTAAAATTTCCCCTCAATCGATTGAAATATGAGAGTCATGTATGTAAAATTAATATATGATGTAAATGGGTATTCATATAAAATGAACAGCTTGAGCCTCGTTTACCATATATATTTTTTCGAATTTATGCGAATAAATTAAAGAGATGAAATGCTAAATAGTTAACATTTCTTGTACACATTTTTAAAAAATTTAAATGTTTAAGAAAAATTTCAACTTTATATTATAAAAGGTGTTGAGACACATTATATGTACAAAATTCCTTAAAATTGCCTAGCGCTGAAGGTTTTGACTATATTTCAATCTATGTACTGTATAGATTGAGAAGATAAAGTGAAAAGTAAAGAAATTTACTTTATTCCAATTATGAACAAGACTTATAAAGTTCGGTAGAATTTTCAAAAATGAACAATTTTTCATGATTATATAGACATATATATGAAAATATGTATGTATATACAATAGTAGAATAATATTTATTATCAAAATAAAGACCATATAAGAATTATAAGAAAAGTAATAAACTTCCTAAGAACGAAAAACAATTCCAATTGTTTTTTTATTAAATGTATCAAAATACATATTTTGGATTAAAGGCAAAAATGCGTATTAAATTATTCACACTATATGATTCCTATTATGCAAAACTTGGTAGATACCATACATTCACGAAAAATGTGAAATGTTAATGCATAAAAGAAAGGTATGCACAAACAAATTTTGTTTCACTGAAAAAACACTAAAAACCCCAGGCAATAAATAAAATGTGATCCAATCGCATTTAAACAACAAATTTAAGTGTAACCCAACGAAAATGTATAAATAAATACTTCGAGGTTGAAACTAAAACATTATATTACTGTCAATTCATAGCGATCAGTTCATTTTCCAGAAAGCGTATTATCTTCTGTCTATCTAATCACCGCTCTTGTCTTAAGTAAAATATCAAATATCATATTTATACTACTCTCGATTAGGACAGTGAATTCCTAAAAATTAATGCACTTAGTAAATGTACATGCATATTTATTTATTGCGTTTATCTATTCACAACTTGCAACTCATTCATTGTAAGTCTCAAACGTTATAGGTTATCATTATGTTATTCATGAACCATTAATAATTGACCAAGCTTTTTTTTAACTCTTTCAATTTACAAGCTTATGTAGTTTTTCTTAAGTATTGTTGCTTATTGCTTTTACTTTAAAAAGTTGTTTGCTAATTTGATAGCTTTACTTCTCAAATTTAAAAATTAATTTTAACAGCATCAAAAAAATATTTTTGTACCAAATAATTTATTTGGTACGTTTGATAACATTTTTTCCCCATTAATTTTTTGTAGCAAATGTAGTCTTATAATGGATACTTAATTTTATCCTGTCTATGTTTCTTTATGGCAATTGTTATTTAAAATGACTTATTGCTTTTTCAAAAGGTGGTTATATTTAAAAACTAAATGAAACAAGAACAGTAACTCCAATTTTATTCTTTCTCAAAAGTTGTTTTTTTTTAAAAAATAATTTCTGTATTATTTACATCTTCTAACTCAACAAATAACGCATACAGTTCAGTTAACCGAAGTTAAAAATTTTTGATAATTCCCGCCAAAAGAAGCTTTTAATAGTTTCATCAAAAACTATCTACAAATGTGTATAAAATAAAAACCTTGGGCAAGCCTTGCTTTCCCTTTTATCTTTTACAAGTGGTTCTTTGCACAACAAGCTTTAGATATTATTCCAAAAGTGGTGCCTAAAGTACTCTTTTATAAAGGCTCGCCTTAGCTTAAAAAGCTAACTAGCCTCAAATCTAAACATCTTTATTACTCCTTTCGGTTACTTCGCAAATCCTTACTTCAACACTTTCACCTTGTAGAACCACTAATCTTTGGTTTAGATATTTCCAGGTCGATATGTGACTAATACAAGTGTGTTCTACTTACGAAGGTTGGGCTCAAAAGCAGAAATATCTCCCGTGCAGACAGAACTCCTGCCCAGCGGATGGAGGAAACAAATCATGGTTAAGCTTAATTGGATCGATTTTGCACTTAGTGAATACTTTTGGACCAGGCCCAACGAAATGAATGTGTAAACAAGTGGCTCATGAAACAATTTATGTATATATGTATATTCTGTTCAAAAATTGAATCTTTGCTCACAGTATCTGAACCCAAGTTTGTCTTTATATTAACTTGGCGGAAGATCTAATGAAAGATTCAACTCAAGGGAAAACAACAGAAAATCGATATGAAAATTTACAAACTGAACAATATTCAAATGATCTTCGTACAGAAATGATGTGCGCCCGGTTACCAAAAAAGCAAAATATGGAATCACATTTTCCAATTAAACTAGCACGGACCGAATCGAGTTAGTTCTATTGCACTACACCAAAATTCCGTCTCAACTGAACTGGGAATATTTTCGGGATGAAATAGGGCGAACAACAGAAGTTTACGCGCATGTCCCATTTATGACGAGCTTCAGAATAGAGATAATGTTGGGGACATAATGATTCATTGTACTTTTAAACAAAACTTTGGCCGGAAGAGAAAAATTCAAATGCAACTTTAACTTCATTTCCCCTGCCCATTAATTTTAAGAAAATTTTCACCCCTTCCCCCTACAATCTTGAAAACTCAAAGAAGTTCTCAGAGATAACGAGCATTTTCTCCTAAAAGATGTCGGTTCTTGGCGTTATATATAGCAAAACATTGAACTTTTTCTTAAATCTATACAGGAAAATGCTGTCTTATGCGCTTGAATTGCTCAAAATCTTTTCATAAATGTATTCGTCTGCTGTTTGTAAACATGTTTTTATGTTTGTTCTTTTTTCGATATTGCTATGCTCTTGTAAACAAGGGGAATCCTTTATACCACCAAAAAATTACTATTTATTCATTTTCTAAGACTTCTGTTGAAGATGAATAGTTATGTCGGAAATAAACCATGACATAAAATGACAGGTATCCTTTTTATCACGTACATATAAATTATTTGATTTTTTAGCGATCAAATAAATCGGAACTAGTTTCTCTCGACCGAACGATGAAATAGATGAATAAGTTAAGCAAAAATATTATATGGAGATGAATAATGACTGAAATGGAAATAATCGCTTTCATTGAAAAGGAATTTCATTTGCAACCGACTTACTAAGTTTATTTGCTTTTATAAACTTTTGTAATTAATAAATAAGCAATAAATTAGTTATTGCTTGCATACTAAAATGAAATAAAATAAGATTATAAAAGTAATACCAATAAAATGAAATATTTATTAACCAGTTCTAACTATACTATATGCGAAAAAACAAACTAAGCAAGAGTATACCATGCAAAAAATATCAATGCACATAATTTAAAGTTAGGAAACAAATAAATATATTCGAACAATTAGTAATAAAATGATTTATTTGACTCTGTTTTGCACTTTCGCTTCGCTTGCAAAGAAACTTTTTGAACTTGTGCACCGAAAATAACATGACCAAGCTAATACATAATGCATCGATTAAAATATTGTAGTGTCGAGAACAGTTTTGATGACCGTATTTTAGAATTGAATTGCAATTCACGCATTAAGTTAAAGATATAAAGTTGTAACAAACCTATAAATAATGAACTAATGACTCAAAATATAGTACAATTGTTCGACAAAAAACCATGATTAGGTTTCTCATATTTAGAATTTGTTTTAATACCATATTATAAGACATTTAAAATAATTACATTTTATTCCAAGACGGAACACGCTTTTTTCTTTTTTTCAATTAGTTGTTGATATTCTCATACGATGAGTTGCTTAATTAACGTGAAACCTTTTGAAGTAAGAAATATATGTATGTAGGAATTTATGCACATATAATTTTAAGTTTAATATTAACGTTTACGGTTGCCATAACCAACTACCCAAAGTAGGAAAGTTGATTGCATGTTGTGCAGCCAGTGAAAACCAATTACTACATCGAACTAAAATCGATTTCCGACCAGGATATGTAATTATGTTCGAATCAACGACACGTTAATTTTATTGTACGTATATAATATTGCTGTTAAGAGTCGATTTAAATGGAAATTGGAAAGCTCACCATGTGCCGAAAAAAGGAGAAAACTTGATAACTCATAATTGTAATTACCGTATTTTCATATTTATTTGTCCCTTTCTGTATGTTTTCATCGAAATCAACTGAATACATTATTTCTCGAAAACAAGCACCTTATGTTGCTAACGTACTCGCATACCCCTCTAAATATTGCACATAATGTGGAAAGATATTTACTTTAAAGAAAGGAAATTGCTTACATTATCAAATTTCCGTCTCTTACCTATTTTTGAATGTCACAGAAGTCGCCTCCACTTTCACGTTTTGAGCATCGAAATTGTCTTTAGCACACTTGTAAGCAGATCCCCCTTGAGATATCAAGGTGCTACAAGATGAAAGGGTTGAAACACCGTCCACTAAAGTATCACTGCTTCCGGATGAAGAGCTTGAATCTGTTGACGGCCTTCTCACTTTCCTTTTGCTATAAGTTGTTGTCGATTGCAGCAAGGGTTCGTATGATGGATCGATAATTGAGTTTAAATCTTGTAAAGATTCCGTCGGTGAGTTGAATAAAGAGTCAGCAGTCACTAACGTATCTGTGTCGGAATCTGTCGAAACATTTCATTTAAGGAAATTTGTAATTAATACCGGATCAGGTATGAATTTTCATGAAAGGACTAGATTATATGGAAAATAATTTAAGTCAATCGGTATATAATTCAATCCTTTAAATTGCAGTACATATTTAAAAATAATTACAATCTTTGATAATATATGTATATGTACCTAAATATTTGGTACCAAAGTGGTAAGAATTTTGTAACTATTAAATGAAGTAAACACGGAATTACCTGGTTCGTAGGCATCGTGGTATTCATCGTCGTCAGTGTCGTATATCCTAGGAGATTTCGGATTTATGCTCTGTCCTCCAGACATATGCGAAGCAACTGATTGCTCTAGATCGTGATGTTCTTTTGCTAATACATTCAGAGCTTCCTCAAGGACCCTTACTTTTTCCTGAAAAATATATGTAATTGTTGCAACATGAGATTTTATAATTATTTCTCTACGCTAATTACGATTTACGTTTCGGAACAGTCCTCTAACTTTTCCCTATTAACAAATTTAAAGGTTTGTTTCGACTTTGATTCATTGCATACTGTATATCTATCATATATAGTTTTTATTTTAATATCTTGAAATGCTTCAACTCAATTACATGAATTGAAGTTTAATTACATTTATTACATTCACAGACTCGCCACAAGGGCAGCAGTAAAACATATGTTATAAGCTTATATGCATTCTGTTATCTCAAACATCGTTCGTATATCATTAAATTCATAAGCAGTACCCATTGTTTGCTTATGATGCTCAATTTTCAATTACTATTATACTTATGAAGTGAGTAGAGTAAGCGACAAAATGGAGCATACATATATTTTATAATAAGAACTTTTACTACGGTTTACGTTGCCGTACTACAAAGAGTTTGTTTCAAAGTAGTAAAAAACGTACGCGGTGGTAAACGCAAAATGAACATTGTATAGTGGGTGTGGGTGAAACTTTATTTGGGTCACTGTTTAAATGTTCCGAATTCATAGCAGGACAGGTTACTGCCATCTACAATAACTCCTCTCAAATTTGCCTAAGAATAAATTAAAGTAGTATGCTGTTTAGGCCCACACCTAGAACCTAAAAGCATTTTTTTGATATACTTATTCAGAAATAGGGAAATGATAAAGAAAATAAGTATTCAAAAGATCTGTCCCCACTGAATTCTCCTATAATACTGAAAGATAACTGCAATGATTACTTAAGAAAGAAACTGATTCTTTAAAAGTTAACTTGTCATTAAAGACAAAGCCAACTACAATATTCAATCATACAGCACGCGATTCCAAAACTATTTTCGTATTATCATTCCATATGTATATGTATGTAGTATCATTTCGAGGTAAGATGTGATTGCAATAAATTAGCATTGATAATAATGTATTTGACTCAAGTTCAGTTGCACTGACAGTTTTTCATTTTTTAATCTGGCCTGGCTTCTTTGGATTGCGGTTGTATTTTACTATCAAATCGTCGTCATTTACGATTAAATTATACATATATAATAACATACATAAGTATTTATCTATTAGGCACATTGGGTCCATTCATGAAGTTATTTTCGACTTTTCCTATACAATCCGCTAGTTTGTAATAAGCGGTAATAACTTTTGACCAGAAAACAGTATTTTTAGGAGTTTCAATATTTTATGAACAGATTTATTATTTTGTATTTTATTGGAGCACAGAAAAATGTAATATTAATTTTTTCTTAATAAACAGTGGAAAAAAAGAAACATCTTCTAACTAAAAAAGTGTCAACGTGACTTGTTTCCGCCCGGGTTCGAACCGGGGACCTTGTGCGTGTGAAGCACACGTGATAACCACTACACTACGGAAACCTGAAGTTTGTTGGGCTTATTTCATATTAGCAAACATAAATTGATACTTTTATATAATTCCAATAATTTATAATTAAGAATGTAGTCCTAAAATGTTAAGGTTTACACTTACTCTGTATTACTTTATTACTAATCTAACCCGCACGAGATATTTGGGAAATAAATATAATTTTTATTATGGCAAAATCTTGGTTTCCTCTGAACGTTAACAATATTTTCTTAACTCAAACATGCATCTTAGAAAAAATATTGGCAAATACAAAATATCTGGAAAATTATTAAGCCTAAAAATTGCTCTCTAAATATACATACTTATATATAGAAATATGAATCACAAAATTAAAATCATGGAATATACAGATGACGGTCGGCTAACAGATAAATTCTGCCGCATTCATAAGAATATCTTAAAATTTATTTTAAGCTTTCATTACTTACAATCCTCTGTAATACTAATGAGAGGTTTAAATGCACTATTAACAAATTCCCTGTAAACCGTTTGCAACTAAAATTGAATGAAAGTAGGTTTTAGCGATGTTAAGTTAAAATACTAGCTGGGTTCTTTTCACATCGGATCCTGCTCTAGATTATTTTGAATTGAATTGAATTTAAAAAGGACACATACATATATTAGAGTTTTAAAATGTCTGAAAAGTGCATTAAATTGCTTTAGTATTTGCCTATACAAACTTCAAATCTTGAACCAGATAAATTCTTGGTTTATATGTACGTGACATTTTATAAAATTTCAATTCAATGCAAATTTTCTTGCAAAACCTGGATCCGGATCCGATGTTGAAAAGAACGCACCTAATATATGAAAATATGGATTTTTTGAATGGATTGAAGTAGATGAGAGTCTTCTATAAATTGTCTCAATATATAAAGTAGGATAAAGTAGGAGTGTTTAAATGATATTGGTTGTTTTTTAATAACGTTTTTCGTGCTTTCATTATAGAGGGTTTATAAGATACGTTTAAGTTTTTATAAGTGCGTCTGTAATTCTTTACAAATTTAACGATTTCATATTTAGCCACCAGAACTTCACAGTTTCCGTAGTGTAGTGGTTATCACGTGTGCTTCACACGCACAAGGTCCCCGGTTCGAACCCGGGCGGAAACAGCAATTGATATCAACTTTTTGCACGACCACAAAAAATTTGTATTTTTATTATTTATTACTATTTGCTCACTAAAGAAGAGCTTTTTTAAATAAGCTAAAAATTGATGTGTTGGCATTTATATGTAGTTGTTTTTATTGTTAGAAAATGTTGCTTAGTAAACTTTTACACAAATTTAAATTTAAGCATATTTAACGTATATGATTAAAATATTTACTTTGTTCACTACTAAATCGATTTTTATGATTTTGTTCAATTATTAAAAGAATACACACACACATACTACTTACCTGCTCTTGTTTCAATTGAAGAACTCTAACATCTTCTTGCTGATGGAATAAAGTTAAACAGTGTTGAAGAGATGCTAACATATTGGCTGCTGTTTCTGAAACCAGT
Organism: Tolmerus cingulatus; assembly: GCA_959613345.1. Lineage (NCBI taxonomy): Eukaryota > Metazoa > Arthropoda > Insecta > Diptera > Asilidae > Tolmerus > Tolmerus cingulatus. Next base: position 7,837,636 of record OY390708.1, read on the forward strand.
TGAAAACGCTGCATAATAACATTTTATAAGTAAGTACATCAAATATACTATAAAAATATTTCTTTTATTACCATCAATGCAGATATTGGGAGATTCGAAGACGCATCCTTCACATCAAGGCTTCTTTGCAAAGCTTCAATAATTGTAGCACATTCACCTAACTGCCGTTGTAATACTTCATAGCTCGCAGTAGCAGAAGACAGTGCATCAGACATGCAGCCGAGGGGTTTTAAAGCTCCAACTACAATAAATTCTTTAATGAACCTTGCACGAACCCCAAAAATTATTTGATTAGAAAATAGTTGAATCAAATTTCAAATAATTATATTAAAAATTAAAGCTATACGACACTGTGACATATTAAAGCGTTGCTTTGTAGTACATCAAAATGTCTTTATACTTTCATTTATGGTAACATTTCGACAAACGTGAATGTTAAAGTTACCTGAGTCGTCATCTCCTTCAGATTTCCTCTTTTCAAGACCCCATAGATAATGAGCACTATAAGCCGCATGTTCGTGCAGAGCGTTAATCCATTTCTTTAAAAATTCCAAATTTTAGTTCAAGTTTTCTTAGAGTATCTTTAAAAAGTAATTTTGCGCGGTTAAACTTCTCTAAAATAAAAAAGAAGTAAAAAAAAAATAAATAAAATTAAAACTAACAGTGCACATTATTGAAATGATGAACTTATAATAATATTATTTATACATATTTACAAAGACGATTACCTGTCTCTCAACTTGAGGCGTAGTTTGACCATTACTAATAACACTAAGCCTATGAACAGCACCATCGTTAAAATGTACAACAAAGGAAGACAAATCTGTGGTTAATGGGGTAACACGCGCATTATCTAAATATTTATAATCCCTACGCTTGTTATCTCTAAGCGTAGAGTCTGCTCGAGACACAAAGTAACTAAGCACACCTCGCTCAAGAACAGCCTATGTTAAATTATAAGGACGAAATAAGTAAATAACCAATTCGATTTTATTCTTATATACCCATATTGGTTTCCATCCTAAAAACCTTGAGCGTTTTAGCAATGGTCCTTCAAAACGAGTTGCTGTCTTTTGAATTCTTCTTACCGCTTTAACAGTTAATACTTGGTAAGTTTGCTCATCCCGCGCTAAGTCTAGAGCTAATTGTCCTGAAATTATAAATGTACAAAAACAAAATTCATTCGCATATTTGCCGCATGAAGTTAAATTACTGTGTTGTTGTTTTAATGACTGTGATGCACAATACAAACGTAATTTAAAACAATGTTTTTTTATCTTCCTAAAAAAGTGATACTAATTACTTATTATTAATAACGAAATTATCTAGTCTCTGCTTTTTATTTACCAACATCTTGATTACAAATCACGTTAGGAATAAACGTATGCCTCTAAGAAATCTGTTGAATACTGCTTGTATTTTTACTCTCTTTATATAAACTAATATTATTTAATAACAAACTAATGGCAAAACTAGATTCGCATCCTGAGAAATAACCAAAATATATCTGTTCTAATATGTGTATATGTTCATATGGTTTGATTACTTGACAAAATGCCAAAGTTCTCATTATGTAATATTAGTTAGGGATATGACTTTATTAATAAATGGATTTTTTTACACACTAAGAAATAAACTAATTAACTATTTATATTAATTTGGCGAATAAGCTTCACATTTATGCTTATTATTTTCTTATGAGCGCAGTCGATTTTAGAAAGTGTTATGAAGTGATTAATTCATGGCTCTAATTAACCTTTAACTGCAGCCACATTATGGATTCCTGCGATTCTACAGAAAAACAAAAATCATAGAGTAATGTTTACAATCGATCCTTACAATCCTCGGAGGAAGATTATGTATCTAATCTATTGCAATTATAGGAATCTGATTAAAGCTAGAATCTATAATTATAATATATAATAAGTTTTTTTAAACTAAACGGAGCTTAAATATATAAAAGCAATGTAAAAATATGAAACTAAATTCAGTCACACAAGTCAACCGTGTTTAGAAAACTTAAAATTTTATGAAGGATGATTACCTCTATTGTTTCTAATATTAGTGTCAATACCATTTTGGAGTAGAAGAACTGCAGTTTCTTTGTGACCCCGATAAGCCGCGCAGTGCAGGCATGAGTTGCCTTGCGCGTCTATGCAATTAATATTTGGAGGATGATCACCTTTGAGCTGAGAAACACATAAGTTTTAGACAAAGAAATTCTCATGGAGGAAAAATACCTACCAACGAGTTTAATTCTCTAATATTTCCTTCTCTAGAGGCAGTAAGAAGGCGACTTTCCCTTTTCAGCATCTCGGTCGCCTCCGCGGCTCGGAGAAGTTTGCTAATCTCTTTCCCCACTTCATTAGCTGGTGTTACATCTCTTGGAAGACGGCCCTCTCCGTTCACTATATTTACATCGGCGTTATGTTGCAGCAGTAGCATCACCAAATCCTGTGGAATTGAGTGAATAACTTTGAATAATTTTATCTCACGAGCAAGTAAGTACCTCCCGACCAATGAAGGCGGCTTTGTGGAGTGGTGTATCGCCCACATCATTAATAGCATTAATATCACACCCGGCATTGAGAAGAATTTCCATAACTTCGCGATGACCGAAGTACGTCGCCAAATGCAGCGGGGTCCACCCGAGATTACTCTTTGATTTCCCTTTGCAGCTGACATCGAAACCGTATTTTCCTGCGTCGCGTTTTTCTAGTAAGCTGGTGACGGTCTTAATATCTCCATTCCTGCAGGCTCGCAAGAATATTTCTTCGATTTCCGAGCCAGTGCTTGTGCTGCTGGAACTGTCTGAGCTGGTGGAGTCACTCATCTTTTCGGGCTGATAATTCCGATTTTGTATTTGTCATATTATGGCCGACGCATTTTATCACTATGCAAACATATTACCAGCTGTTCTACATAATTTTGCTTATTAATTGAAGATATTTCAAGAATTAAAGTTATATTCACCACTTTGTTTACATTAAAATATCTCCTACTCTTCTTCCATTAAGTCAAATTTTGACATTTCACTGACACATAAAAAATAAAAGAAATAAATATATTAGGGTGCGTTCTAACATTTTTCTAAGTAAAAGTAATATTTAATCAATTGCCACTATAATTATATATTTAGTATTTTATAATAATTGAATTGTTTAGAAATATTGAAATAATCAATACATATATTTCAAAACTTTTTAAATTGAATTTCGCAATATATTTTAATGAAGAATTACATCAACTTGATTTTTGCGGTGCATAAATACTTCCGTTCCGCCATGTTTTCATTCTTTCTGTAGTACGTCGAGCGAAAGTTAACAACATGAGGTAAGATATTGTGAAAATTTTCGTAAATTTGGTGGTTTAGTGTAATGAAATATTCGTGAAATAATTCCAAGTGCAATTAATAATTTATATGCCGCAAATTAAGCTCAATTTGATCAAAAATGGTTCGATTTTCGCTTGAGAAACATCCGACTTACCACGGCACGATGTGGGGCTCCTCGAAATTCGCGGCTGTCATTTTTCTGCAAGATGTTCGTGCCTAGGAATTTATTTCATGTTTTAAATGTTTTTAAGTGTTTTGCTTGAGATTGTGTTGGCTTATGTTTTTTTTTTTTTCAGCTCCCTGAAGTTACAAAAGAGGCTAGCCGCCTCGGTTATGCGATGTGGTAAAAAGAAAGTTTGGTTAGATCCTAACGAAATCAACGAAATAACCAACACCAACTCGCGTAAGTTTAAAGAAATATTTTACTTAATCCTATTCTTAAGATGGCAAGGGCACTCTGTGGCATTGGGAATCCGTCCGATGAATACAATTTGTAACCTTGCTAAAAAAACGACAAGCTTTATTCCTTGCTGGCTTCTCATAGTCATGCAATTGTAAATGTTTGCGACAAATTCCTTGTACATATAAAATTTCGTACTGTGTGAAAGTTTAACACAATATTGTTTGCTAATTTGGAGTTTTGAAATTTCGGTGTGTGTCCAGATCAGTTGCTAGTTAATCTATCTGACTCCTGGATACTTCCTCAACTATTTTTCACTGTAGTAGTCTGTCTATTTTTACGTAGTTAACATTTCTTAACTTGCGTTATCTCTCATTTCAGGTCAAAATATTCGCAAACTCATCAAGGATGGGTTGATTATTAAGAAGCCAGTAGTGGTCCATTCTCGGTATCGCGTGCGCAAAAACACAGAAGCTCGCCGCAAGGGCCGTCACTGTGGTTTCGGTAAAAGGAAAGGTACAGCGAATGCTCGTATGCCAACAAAATACCTATGGATGCAACGTATGCGTGTTTTACGTCGCCTGTTGAAAAAATATAGAGACAATAAGAAGATCGATCGTCACCTGTACCATGATTTGTACATGAAGTGCAAGGGTAATGTTTTCAAAAACAAGCGTGTCCTCATGGAGTACATCCACAAGAAGAAGGCCGAGAAGCAACGTAGCAAAATGTTGGCTGACCAGGCTGAGGCCAGGAGACAGAAGACCCGTGAAGCCCGCAAGCGAAGGGAAGAAAGGATCGCTAACAAGAAGCAGGAACTTCTGCTGACACAGGCGAAGGAAGATGAAGCTGCTGCACAGACAGCGACTACAGGGCCAAGCAAGAAGTAAATTCGCTAAATACAATTTAATAAGAAAAAACATACACTACATTTTAAGGCTTCTACCAGGACTAATAAATGTAGTTAAGAAAAAAACATGTTTTTGCGTTAAATACAAATAGAGAATGCTCATTTTTGTAGTGACCACAAATTGTAATATAGGGGACGAGACTTCAAGACATTAAACTGTTTTATTGTACGACGAATTTTCATAGTACTTACAAACTTTGTTTTGAAGATAGTGCATATATGAATCAAAATTAGCCTTAGTTTGGACTAAAGACTGAAATTAGGATTTAGTATAGATTCCTAATAGCTAGTTTCAATGAAATTGCTATACTATAAGAAGAGCAATAATACCTATTAAAAATAGTCGGGAGTATAGCCCTGCGAATAAAGGCGTTCGCAGCAATAATTTCAGTTCTGGTTTAGATCAGTCAAAGCAAAAACTAGCTAGTTTTACATATATTGTTTAAAACAACTAAATAAATGTCAACTTAATTAAAGTTCTATGTTAATTAGCTGATATTTGATGGTTTCATTAATTTAAATGCAAATATTTATTATGGCATATGCATTTATTCCATGGCGCATTCATGGATTCAGTCTCTACAGTCGAATGCAAAACGCATTGTTTGAGCCGAATGAATAATAGGATGTAAACATTGAATTTTTCTAGAGGGATTTTAAGCAATCAGTTATTTTCAATAAAAACAATGATTTCTATTATAAGTATAAAGTTTTCAAACGATAATATGAATCACGTTTGTCTATGAATTGTTTTAAAGTATTCTCTAAAGCAATTTCAACTACTGCCGTGAAAACGTAAGTTAAATGTCAAGAAAACTGCTATTAACTTCACATCATATAATATTCCATTTCGTTCCTGTTCCTAAACGGTAGCAGTTTCGATCAGAAATTGAAGGCCTTTTTCTTTCGTACATAGCCATCATGGGAGGTGGACACGTGCGGCTCGTGAGGTTAAAATTGTGAGTATTTACTATAAATGAATGTAATTTTTTGGGGATAAATTTTTGGTAATGGATTGCGTTGCATTAGTATTTGAATTCAATAAAAATCTATTACCGTTGAAATCTGGGAAGGTTTTATTTTTAGTAATGATTTTCGAATGTGATATAATGTATTTATAGTTTCGTACAATTTCCGCAGATATTTTAGCAAATCTATTTTAATATACTCTGCATGGGTTAATTTGTCGGATACTTTTTCTAACGATTGTAATTTATACCATTTGCAACTCGCTTATTGATTTTTTACATACAGTCTCTATTGCACAAATTTGAATAGTGGTGCTAATATTAAATGCGCGTTTATTTCAGCATTATGCGGATCACATTATCATGGGCTGATGGTTGAACTAATTGAGCAGATTACAGGACCACGACTTTTCAACGTGGTACCGGTTTATACATCTAAATAAAGGGGTAAGTAAATATATTTCACCGCCTCTACCGCGAGGTGAATTTCTTGGCTTTCTAGCGTTAAGGTCACTTTAAGGCGTATTTACCTCGTAAAGTAAGCCTCCACTATGCCCCGATATTTTATTCATTGAGATGTCGGGCACGAGTGGGGAAACATTTGTTGAACAATGAATTTAATTTTGTTGTTTTCAATTAATTGCTACTTGAAGAGGATAAGGTAAGAGTTGGTTTGAATATACTGTTAGGAAATACGTCCTTAATTTGTGGCTAAATTGCATGTAGTCCTTTCTATAAAATTGTTAATGTCATATTCCCTTGCTGTGTATTGTGTTAATGGAATTAATGTTGTAAAAATTTCCTTAACTACTGCAATTTTTATTTAATAAAGATAAACTGAAAAAAAGAGCCAAGAGAAACGAGCAAGAGTCGCTGATTGGGGTGACATGTACTCCGTTAGTGCTTGCAATTTGCTCGTAGAAAAATTGTTTTCGCAAAAGCAAAACCCAAATTAATCATTGATTTGCGGCGCCCGTCCTCTGACCCGTGAAACCTACAAAATATCCTAATTTATGTCTATAAAACATACTATGTGATTTTAGTCTAACTTTAACTTCCTAATTCTTTTTAGCTGCTGCGATTCCCGTATTAAGTGAGCACGATGGAAGAATTCACGCAGTTTTCCAGAGTTACAAATTGTAATTTCCAAGGTAACAATATTTTTATAGTAATTTAATTAATCTTTATATAACTTTCGTATATGTTATTGCCAAAGTGGGTACAAGTTTAATTGTTTTATACTGTATAATATTACTTACTTTAATTGTAAAATAATATTTAATACATTTTGGCACTAATATATTCGTTTAATTTTGTTATGATGATTCACTTATTATTACATTTCTGACATCTCTTATGAATCCCCGTGATTTAATTATGTTTTTGAAACTGAAGTATGATTTAAACAATTGTTTTTTTGAAATAAGGTTATGATTACGATTAAAAGATTTCTCTTTATTTTCAGATTAGTACGCAATCAGGAAGTTGCCTAAAATGCTGTTTAAAGTTTTACTGACCAGTAAATTTGGACCGATTGGTCGTAATATTAAATAAAAAATTGAACATAGAAATGCTTGTTTTAATTGAAATGTCATTCACTACAGATATTATTTTTTCTTTGCTTGTATTTTTAGTTAAAAAGGCAATAGGATAGCCTATAGTACCTTATTGGCGTTAAGGTGACTTTGTTGGTTTAAATTTTGCAGCAGACCTCTTTAGCGTTCTGACTAAAGTATGCAAAAACAAACTATTAGTGGGAAATTGCTTCATTTAAATTTTACATGGTTTCCTTATCAACGTTTGTTCAGATATCCTTCCTAAATAGGCTCTTCACTGCTAATATCTCAATTAAAAATTTGGGCGAGGTGAACCTAAAAAGTGTTTTTAGAGAGTGACCGAACCGTCATCAGGAGACCATGTATAATAGACCCTTATCCTAGCAAATCACCACGTATATAGGGCGGGAATTTATTTTTGAAAGAGATATGTATCCACTTTTTTAAAAACCTTACACAGATTATGATTTAAGTTTATGAGATGCTAAAAATGTGATCTTCTTTATCAATGTAGGAAATAATTGCTCATTATGCGAAATTAATGCACTTAATCATACCCACGCAATACGCACAAAATTGATGCAACACCAACTAATGTAACTTACCTTTTCTTCCAAAAGGAAATAAATGAAAGATATTGAGAAGGATCAAAATAAAGTATAAACTAAAATAAAAGGAGATATAATTGTTTTCTAGAGTTTATTTTTTAACTATAGCAACAATATGTGACTAGTAGAAATATACAGTATTTTTCAACGACACTAAAACTACCTTAGAGATGACAACAAATCAGTTTAAATAATGTCGTAACCAAAGGCACTTTATTAAAACGACTACAAAAATCGATATGGAAATAATAAATGAAACACTAAACAATAACTATCACATCAATATGAGAATTACATAAATTTTAAGAAAAATAGTTATGCTTTGGTTAACTTTCTCTGCCTTAATTACTATGCTTCCCAACTCTATACGATTCCTCAAATAAAACTCGTTTGTATTGTGTTTGAAAAACAATTAGTAATTTAATTGAGGGACAATAAATTATTTCCATCATAAAACTCGCGTTCTCGTTCTGCTGCTTCCACTAGACTAGAACATTATTATTTTTTAAAACAATTTATTTTGAAGTTGCTATTTACAAAGGGCAATTCTAAGTCTAGGTTAGCTTATAGCTTCTTGCTTCAGCGTCATAAAACACAATACAAACTTAAGTTACTATACCGATGTTTTTAATTTATCTCTATGGGAATACTACGTTAATACTGGTTTGTTGGTTTAATTTTTTCTAGGTTTTGATAACTTTTGTTCACAGCGTTCTAATTTAATTAAAGCTTTGACTAGCTATAAGATGATGCATTATTTCTAAATTTCTTCAAAACACGTTTATTTGTCATTAACGTGATGTAAATAATGACATTTTACGACATTAAAAAATTCATGCGAGTAAATGTTGTTTCGTTTTCGTAATGCTTCGTTTTATTTTAGGTTTTTAAGGATTCACCAGATTTAATAAAGTTGAGTTCTTTATTCCGTTCTGTATTTAAGTCGGCAGGTAACATGAAGGGTGAGAATCATGGTTATTAAACAAAAAATATTTAGACTTTTATAAGCATTTTTTTATGGAAAATAACATTTATATCATGCGTAATGCGTCTAAAAGAATTCTGACGTCATACCGTTCAAACAATCATGCTGCATATTAATAATATATGATGCAAGGATTGCGTAAAATAACATTGAATCCTTAAGAAGGTTTCATAATGAAGTTTAGATCAGTGAATAACATAAATTTTGATTGAACAAATATATAAAGAGGACGAAAGTGAACATGCGGGCAATGAAACTACAAAAAGTTATAAAAAACAAGTATTTTAAAATACGCTATTGATAAACAGCATAAAACAATAAAATTTGAAATAAAAGCACAAATATTAATGTTAATTTTTGCGATCAAAAGTCTATATTCTAGGATATTATTAGGTTTACCCTTTAGGTGTTCTGTTTGACAAAAGCTACATATTATATTACTCAGCCAGCGATTTCAGTTCTGTGCATTTTTTCAATCAAAGGACTAAGTTACAACCGCAAAAGCTAATTAGACAACAATTAAAAAGTCTAACCAATTCCAAATTATCTTAAGTTGAAGCTGGCTATTTGTTAAAACAACGAATCTGCTCCCAAAGTCCATAACAAGAAAGGTAGAAGGAAATGTTATTTGAAAAAGGGCTTTTGCTGTGTCTTACACAAGTTGTCTTTAAAAAGCCGTGGATATTGCGACCGCACACCTAAGAGGATCAATTCAAAATTAAGACTTTTCAATAATTTTCTTTTTTATCTCTTATATACACGCTCTATTATTACTATCATACACAATCAATTCAACTGAAGTATGTATTTGCTGATCCGTTAGTATGCTTTTACAATCATTCCGGCGTCTGATCTGAATTTTAGTAATTTTAATGAGAATTTGAATAATAATATAAAGAAAAGTCTTCAAAAGAGAAATTTCTTATAAGATCTATCCCATATCGTTTTACTTTTCGTGATATGCAATAGCCTTTGTTAAAAACGTTGTGAAGCATTAAAACTGCGCAAGCAAAGCAAATATAATGCTAAAATCTAAAAATAATTATAAAAATTAGTCTCAAAAAAGGATGTTTCAAAATTTACATTATTCTTGTGGTTATTTTTAAAAATCACGAAGGGTTATTATATGTGTTTGAGATGTGCAACAATTAAAATTAAGGCAAATTAAAACAGTCCAAATGCCATTGAATCCGTGATTATGTGTATGAAATACATTCAGCATCATTCTATTTATGAAAGAATCGTGATCAAAGGATACATTTTGCGACAGATTACGATCAATTTTCTAGTAGAAATTCCCGATTGTTGTGCAAATGGGAATCATGTATATTCAATCCTTATATCCGCTACTTTCATGATTTATATTTTAAGTATTGTTGTATTATATAGTGGTAGTTCATTAAATGTTTTTTCAAGAGTAATTTAAAAATCAACTAGGCAGGAAATTGTAAATCGCACATTCTCAAATCCATTGGCACATCAATTGGCGCCGAATTGAGTTGTTTTGTGAGACCTTCAATAAAAGGACTCACACACTGTTTGTTCAAAGAAATAAATTGGTCAATTTGTTTCCAAAACATTTCTACCATAAGAGGAAATGCGTATTTAATAAATAAATGTGGTCCCTAACTGTGACAGATTATGGTCAACCAACTTGAATAGTGCTGTGGTTCTTTACCAGAAATTAACATGGCTTTAAATTACTTTTCATTTATTTCTGTTTGAATAAATTACAAATTAGAATTGATAAATCCAAATAAGATTCATAAACATATTTGATTAAACTTAAAAGGAAGTAATACCTCAGTGTTGTTAGGTCTGGTGTTACTTAATAATATTATGCCCAATGGAATCTGAGAAGTCGCTAGAACTACTTATTTAATATGGAATGCACTTTCCTACAGTCATAAGCAGATTCTAATTAAGAAAATTTTAGACCAAAATTCAATTCCCACTTCGCCGATAAGTGCCGATCAAAATACGCTCTTTTTGCTTATGAGCATTTAATTTTTACTGAGAAATTTCGTCAAAATCGGACACGTGTATAATAAGAAAGAGAAATATAATTAGATTAGATAAGATTAAGTTTAAATCATTTAATACAAAATAATACAAATATCACTAAAGTAAATTAACGTGTAAAATCTTAACTCTTAGACAAAATATTTAGAAGTATAGCTTGAAAAATCAGTAAGAAATTGACAATACACATAAGAGAAGATCACATTTTCACTGTTTTGATTCTCAGTTTGCCATAGCCACTTTGGTCTTGTCGGCTCCAGATACTCATTGTAAGCCACATAGCGTCTTAACGCTTTTGAGATACTCGTCACTTTTTCATCATGAGTAACTGTCTTCCTCATCATCATCTTCCCAACTGTCGTCATCATAGGACATTTCATTATTGTGCACGATGCTTAATATTTCATAGGAGTTATTCGCTTTTGTCGTCGGCGCGTAATCTCTCTGAATTTGCCTACACATTGGTGACGATACAGCGCTTTGTTGAATGCTTTTATCAATTTCAATCGCTTCTTGTCCTAAAGGAATTTGTAAATTTTCAACGAATAATATTTTTCAATGTCATTTTCCAATTAGCTTATGTTTAAATAAAGGTTATGTGCAAAAGAGCAAAAAACATTCACCCGGCTCGTCTGCCATACGCGTTTTACGATTTTTTTAAATATCACAGCTTTAGCGTTCACAAGAATTTAATTTTGTTACTTAATCAGCTAAAATTCTTATTGATGAAAATTTTGTAAATTCGTTTCTGAGAAAAGTACGTAAAGAAAAGCTATACAGCAAATTCTCCCTATTTTGGACTGTCTTTTTATGTTTTCCGTGTAAATTATATAATGTTAGAAACATATATCTTTTTTCAAGAAAGCTGCTTGAAAAGTTCGCAGTATATGCATATTTATATTCAATGGTAGAAGAAATAATAGCCATAAGTGAAAAAGAAAATAACAAATTTATAAGTTCACAATAACATGTAAATAACAATATATTTTAATTTTTGCTAGTATAGTATATGCTATACTAAATATACTTAATGTACAAAGATTTATTTATTTTAAATTGTACATTGAACAGTTTGTCAGATCAACTTTTGAATGTTTTGCTATATATACATACATGTCTAACTCAAAGACTTCTCGACTATAGCGCGTGCTGGATCTTAGTATATTTAATGAACGTTTAAAACTTTGCTCATTGGTGCCATTTAGTTAATAACAAAAAAAAAAAAACAAGTGCTGAGTTAGTAAAAACAAAAAGACTATATGATCTGCAAATTGCAGAAAAACAACAAAAATGAATAGACTATTCTTAAGAAAAAGATTTTAAAATGTTACACATTATAAAATTTGGGTAACTATAGTTTTGGTATTTCGAGATATTGCTGCAAGCAAAATTTATAACATTGATTTGTAAAATTCTCAATTAGAAATATAAGTATGTACCATTAAATTTACAATATATAAATGGTCCAATTTATAAGAATTGTCCTTTATTCTTATTTTGCAAAACAACCACAATAACGACGAGATGAAGAATTTTAAGATATGTTTTCGTGTACACTAAAATTAAAGTTGCTCTTAAAGTAGCTAAATAATTTTATAACGGAATACGGCCAATATACGCTATTAGCATGTTTTTTGCTCTTTTATAGTGAAAAATCACAATGTGCGAATAAAGTATTGCAAATCCGATTAAAGTTTATTGTCGTAAAACGGTTTAGAATCACTGTTCCTGTTCACTAAGTAGGTGCAAATCTAGCTCATAGTCTGGTAGCTGATTCAACACTTTTTTAGCCTTTGATAAATCGTTCATTTTACCGTGTGGAAACGGATCGTCAGCATTCAAATCGTTCAAACTAACAACATCGTAAATAGCTAATTTAGATTCCACTTTCTTTTCGAATATATTATTCTCAGACTTTGACAATATTATTTGACTATTTTCCGCTCTAAGAAGTGAACTGTTTGCATTCTTTTTTGGTGCCGCACACTTTTCAGTTGTACTAAGCGCTTCCAGAAAATCGGAAGATGATTTTGAAAGTGACATAGTACCGTTCAGGGTTATATCGCATACATTTATTTTGGACAAACTGCTAGAGATGTTATTTTTATAATCTTTATCGACTAATGCTCGGATGTCATCGCTGTTTTCAGTAGAGTAATAACCCTCTTCTTTGTTAAGATTGTCCACGCGATTTTGTCTACCTAAATCTTCACTTTTAAGTCGTAATAATTTTTCGTTTTCTTTTGAATTTTTGCTAGTTTCACATGAATTTAAACCATGTGTTACACTACTTTTGTCTGAGTTGAAAGAATTGTTTGTTTCGTCACTATCTTGTGAAAATCTCTTTGGTTGAGTTAAGTTATTTGTCACGGATATTGCTGGTTGTTTACCTGTGGTTTTATCCAATGTTTCACTATAGCATGAAGCGTTTAGATCTGGAATTGGTGTCTCTGTTCGATCTAATGAAGTTGTTGTTGTATGTTGGGCCAATTGGGCTGACAACTCCTCCACTTGGACGGATGATGTTTTATCTGTTTAGGAAAATGTTATTGTAATTTGAAAACTGTGGACTACAAAACTATTCTATATAATTAAGACTTGAGGATATAATAATACGAGTTTATAGACCGATTCACAAGTTTTTTCTACTGCACAACTTTTGGTTGTCTTTGTATAAAATAGAGTTCTTTATTGTTTATTTTCAGTTCGGACTGAATATTTTCAATCAAAGGGGAAACACGATCTTTGGTTTCACTTGAAATCATTCAATAACAATAATATACGTACATATTGTTCCAAGTTTCGCCATAGAAAAACATGAATTTTAAATGTTTCTAGTGTAATAATTTAGGAGTTAATAAGATGTGGAGGAATATGCCGAATAATGGAAAAAAAAGTATTTTAATATCGGAATAGTTCAGACGTAAGATTTCTTTACTACATGATATGTATAAGTAGATATAAATCTAGTACTTACCAAGATTATCACTAATTCTAACATCCTGAAATTGTATACTGTGTTTCTCGTCGTCTTCATCCACCTCCTCGCCATCAATGATTGAGTCCTCATCGGCCAGCGACAGGCTATCTTGTGGTGAAGTTGTCGATAAAGCTGTAGTACTTGAATACACTTGCCCAGAAAAATATTTCTCTGGATTAGCCTCATACGGTTCACAAGGTACGATCCAAGCAAAATTAAATAGTGCAGGATTTATTTCCTGATTGATCCAGGAATCAGTCATTAACTGCCTCATTGTATATCTTGCCCGAGGATCTTTATCGAGCATTCCATATAGCAAATTTTCTAAATTAGCACTAACTTTATGGGGCATTATTAGATCAGCTCTTAGTGTTTCTTCAACATCAATAAAGGGATTTTCAAAAAACATTAAAACATACAATGTAACGCCAAGCGACCACATCTCAAGCTCAGGTCCAGCATATTTATTTCCAGCTAAAACTTCTGGGCTACAATATTCAGTCGTTCCGAAGAATGTTGAAAATAGTTTGCCTTCTTCCATGAAAGTTGCTGAACCAAAGTCGATCAATTTCACATGAAAATTTTGGTCGATTATGATGTTTTCGTCCTTAATATCACGATGAAGAATGTTGAGAGAATGAAGATAGTTAACAGCATTGGCAATTTGCCGAAATATATAGCACCCAAGCTTTTCATCTATCAAAGGCCGTCTATCTATGAACTCAAACAAATCCATGCCGGATCCGTGCTTTTCCATCACAAGCTGGAAAAACTTTTCGTTCTCAAAAACATCATATACAGTCACAATGTTTGGATGCTTCACTGTAGTTAGAAGATATATTTCCATGGGAATCTCTTTCTTTTCTTCCGTTACAATCATAAACTGGGGACAAAGCTTTTCCTTTAATATAAATTTCGCTACAACCAATAGGCGATCCGAATTTCTGTAAGCCATCTTTACATAACCGTAAGCTCCCTTTCCAATCTGCTTTAAAGTTGTATAATATTTGCTAAAATCTCCGCTCACTTGCTCATCTTCACATTGAGACATTAGGGACACAGAGTTCGGACGACTTGAATTTTGTGCAGCTGTATTTTTAATGGCTTGACCTAAAGAGTGCTCTACGGTGCTTGTAACGCTATTAAAAGTTAATGTGAGGTTTTGGTGTTTACCATCTTCATCCAAATCGTATACGGTGTCAGGGTCGCGACAAATCCAAACGCAGTATACTTTTCGACCACAAGGCAATATCTGACTAGAAATTGTATACAAAATATCTATAACATTTCCATCTGAATGTATAGCTTCTCCTCTATATCTACCATCGGAGCAGCTTATGGGTTTCGGGGGACAAACTGGACCGACATTAGGAATTTTGCGTATGTCAGGTGTAGAAGTGATAAGGCTCGACTGATCCAACTGGCCTTTTTGTACTAGATCATAATTTGGGGGAGTTGGACAACCATCTGCAGAATTGGCAGTTTGTTGCATGTAATAGGGACTGTTGCAATCATTCACTGGAGTTAGTAGTTCGCTCTCATTGTACTGGATATCAGGATTACACGCTTCACTAATCATCATCGATTGTCTTCTTTCTGTAGGATTATTAGCGTTTGCCGCGTTTCTATTATTTTCAACATTTTCGTTAGCAATTGCGCTTATATCAGTCCTATTGGAAAAGTTATCGTTATAGCCCATTCCACCACTGCTTGAAGCTCCTGCCATTCCTTTGGTGTTTTCGCATTTTATCACGGTTCTTTCTCGCAATGTTGGCTCTACTAGACTTTTAGCTTTCTCAGATTCATAAGCTATTGCACTGAGAGGAATTTCATCCACATATACTGGATCTGTTTCGGTTTCAGATTCATTATCAAGTGAGGATTGTGTTGCGTTCCTACTTCTGGTCATTCCTAGAAATTCAAGTTCCTGTCCAAAATTCGGAATCAATTTCGATATGTGCTGATTATGAATCTTGTTTTGAGCATAGCCGAACATTAGCATAGAAAAATGATGATTACATGACTCAATCATTCCGAATTCATCTATCACAATTAGACCACTTAAATTCTGAAATACCCAAATTGTTATCACATATACGTTGCTATTTTGGTTAGATAAACCGCTGTCGGTGGTTTCAGCAGAAGCTTCATTGTGGCTGATAAGCAAGCACAGCGGAAATGATATCCCTTCAGATGTTTTCCCGGTTGCTTTTTGTTTTCTAATGTGTTTAGCAATGGCACTATTATCAGCGTCGGGTAGAATTATTGCGGGAATTAAAGCTGTTATGTCCAAACCTACAATTTGTTCTATAGTGTCGAATTGGAAAATCATCAAAGATTCATAGTCCGCACTAACAACGCAACCATTAGCTTCGACTATAAATTGGCATATCCTTCTTTCGACGGGTTCAGCCACAGCTAAACACCGTCCATCGTTGTCTATTTGGCGAATCCACAAAGAAACTGCTACTTTTCCGTTTGATTTTGTATTCATTTCTACAACCTAATGCAGGAGGATTTAAACTATGTACTTTTATTCCTAATCCAGTCATCATTTACTTACTTTTCCACTTAACAAAACCATTGTGCCATCCTCACTATTCAGCTGTCCTTCTGCCAGGGCACAAACGTGGCTTTTATTCTTATTTGTTAGCAATTCTGAAAATTGCATGCTGCAGAGCTCCCGGGAGGAGTATCCCAGTAACTGACATGCATTGTTGTTGACGATTAAAATTTGACTACTCTTTGAATCAATAGTGAAAACAGCTTTGTTTGGATTAATTCCAGATTTGGGAATTCTCATTAATGACTCCGATGGTGTTGCAATAAGGGACGCACTAAATGGCGAGCCTGCTCCAGGAGTAAAACATCCTTTTACACGTCTGAGAGAGAACCGTAGCCCATTAGATCCGTCAACTTAACAAATACCTTATTGAGAAACATGCCTTCGAGACGCTAAGAACATATTACCTCTAATTTTATCCATATTGTCGATATTTTGATTCGGTGGCGTATCTAAATCAATTTCATAACGGCGAAGTTTTTGCTTCGAAATTCGCGGAAAGGTTTGGTTAGCCTCAAATGAATCTTCTAGACACCTGTTTAGTCCTAAGGCTTCCGCTCTTCGATTTATGCCGATTCTAAAAAAGGCTCATTTAAAAGGTACGCTCAAGAACATTTTAAATGCAAACGGGGATGATTCTATAGTGATAACCTAAACTAGGATGTAATGTTTTGAAGCTAAGATAACAATAATATTGAACTGTTTGCATCGTAGATTACTTTATCTACCTTCTGTGACGGAGCTTTAATCATTTTAAGTTATAATTTGAAATAATGGGGCAGCACAGCAAAAATGCAGAACGAATAAGATGTGAACACGTACAACTGTCGAAGGTTTCCTTTTAATTATTAGTTGGTTTAAATCTGTATCTTACACTGCATGATTAGCTAAGGGTATGTAGATAAAATTACATATACAAATAATATTAGTGATTTGTTTGCTTGTCTATTATTTTCCTCGCAATGGTTTAGTCTTCTGCGACATTGAAACTGTATAAATTGTATAAACACGTTAAAATTGTATGCTTTTTTAACAAATTCAAATAATGTAGCACCTATCATATTTTAATGAGATGACGATTTAATGTAAAATAGTGAAATTAACCTGTCAACAAAATGCCTAAATTTCACAGAAGACTTTAGTACAATTAAAACAGTCTGTTTGGAGATTTTCTCTAAGAGATCCATTTCAGGTTCATTACCGCAATGAAGCCCACAGTGCAAGTCCGCCTGAATAAATATCTTTGGGTATTATTCTGCTTATTTAAACGAATGATACTCAATTTTGTTTCCTTTATAACTACAAAAATCGTAGTAGCGAAAACACACTTAAATTAACGCTCGATTGATTCTTTGGTCACAGTGATTGATGACCGCTTTGACAGTTTGACCTGGTCCAAATCGTGCACTGCTGCGGCATTTAGAATGGAATCTTGAAAATGTTCGAGAATGTCGCTAACTATTTTGGAAGCTATCCAAACGAATGTTTGCTCTTAGTTAAATTTGCTTTTAACGTGCCGACCATCACGGTAACCACTTGGGTGTTTTCACAACAAACCATTATGCGACGCGACTAAATTATGTCACTGTTCTGCACGGGCTCGTGATGATTCATCGGTCCTACTATAGCTGCTATATTATAGTTATGTCGGGATTCGTACGTAAATAAAAGGTCAGATGCATTTTCCCACCAGCAGCGGCTGTTTAATTCATAAGCTTACCTGATACGGTCTATTGGCGAAGGAAAGAAGGGGCTTTTACATTTTCTCGCGGAGCCGGGCAGATGTTTCCACTGTAACAGCAAAATTATAACTAGGTACTTGTGGGCAGTTTTATTTACATCTACTTACACCCCCCGCAGTGTACTTTTTGGTTGGATTATGCTTTGATCCCGTGCCTTTTTTCGGGTTCGCCTTCCAGTCGCAGTCGCAACTAAGTGGAGGGGTCTTCAAACTCGAGATCGCGCTGTAGAAATAGTTTAATTCACTTTACATCGATTGTTTGCAAGGATAGGGTTTATGCGTTTTTAAAACTGAGGACTTTTTTGGGGATATATACATTTGTCAAAAAATCGATTGATATCCGACCAGCGCTGGCGCAGCTTTGTTTTTCTGACATTTCCTGTAAACATGCAACGGCTGTGTATGCCGAGAGCAACAAGTAAACGTTGAAAACAAAGCCTCTTTTTGCTTGAACAGGAAGTATTTATTTGGAGGGAAAAAGCGAAACACTTGTAGCAAGAAATTTTGACTAAATCATTGCCGTTATGATGGACGAACAAACACAAACAGAAGGTGAACATTGAACAAATATACTCAGATTTTCAGTATAAAACGATTCTCGCACTCACTCGCTCATTATTTCTGTCAAAATTCAATAAATAATAAGCAATTTTGCAGAACTACGAAAAGAACCAGTCTACCGTTAAAAAATTCCAGAGTCAAAATAAATGCTTGACGTCTTTATGACGAAGTCCTCCTGTCGGCTGGTGATGTTAACTCCAAGGGAAAACGATTTTTTGATGCACTGAACCGCAATTATATTCTTTAAATTGACTATTGTGAATGTAAACACACGACTTTTGTGTTTTATGTCAAAAGTTTGCAGATTGCGCCATTCTGAGTTGTTTAATAACGGAAGGGTTGCGATTTATTGCGTAAAAGCAAAATTCAAAGTTAATGGATTTCTGCTAACGGGCTTCTTTAGGACTCAGAATGGCTGATAAAGATTTATTTGACGAGGAATCCGACGAGGGCGGCGATTTTACGGCAAGTGAAGATGACTGGCAACCGGGGGACGAGCAAGTCTCATCTTCAGAAAATGAAAGCGGTGAGGAGGCGCCAGAGATTGGCAATGTTTCTATTAAGAAAAAGGGTAGCAGGTACGTTTGGTAGTTTAAATTGTGTTTTATTTAGCACTAAAACTACAAATGCGCAGTGGGCGGAGGAGTGCAAACAGCAGTCGGTCCTCAACTGGACGAAGGAGGCAGCCGCAATCCTTGAGGACGAAAATGTTCAACAGATACAAACCTCCGCCGAAGACATTTAGCTCACCTTCTCGCCAACCCATTAGCGACAAACTTTCTACAGTTCTAGAATCTTCTCAGTACAAGAAAAAAAAGGTGCTGCAATCTTCACAGAGCGGCGAAGAGTCAGACAGTAGCGGCGATGATTACCTCGTTAATCCAAAAGAAATTGATCTCAAATCAAGCTTTTTCGATGTAACTGAAGAAAAAGAGGATGCCGAGAAACCACCAGAGTTTGATTGTAATGCGGGGATGCGATTGTCTGACTCCGAAGACGATGAGTTTGAAGAGGTTGATAGTAAGGACCATGAAGTGCGAAAAGTCTCATCTCTTCAAGAAGGAAGTGCCACAACGTCAAATTCTGCCTTTAAACATCTGCATGAATTTGCGATGAAAATGGAAAGCGCCAAACAACACCTTAAAGGATTGAAGTCGGAGACAACAAAATCGGAGCCCGCTGTGGATGTGTCTCAGCTGCTGGCAATGGGGGAGCCGGGTGTCAAAGTTGAAGCGGTCAAGCCAAAGAAAAGGAAGAAGATCGCTGACTCGGATTCAGATTGGGAAGAAGTTCAAGGTAAATGTCGGAGGATATTGTAGCTAAGATTTTGTGAATGTTTTAGCAATAAATTTCATTTCATTTATGCTTTCATAAAAATTCTCTTTGTCATTTATTTTTCTTCATATTTAGTATATTGGTTTAAAATAGATAAAATCATTTATGTATTTATTTTATTGCGATAATTTATAATATGCTTTGCTTTTAATTCAGCTAAGCTTCTTTTAAATAAAATACTCCGTCAAAGATCAATCTTACTGAAAAATCCAATTCGCTTAAATATTTGTTTAGATAATGTAACAAATAATTTAATCTCCATTTTATGCCTTTTTATGAAAATTTCTGCACCTTATCGTCATTTTTATTCATATGTACATGAAACAAATTTAACATAAATTAGAGTGAAGGCAAAGAAAGTATAACCATAAAAAACTTGCAATTTTGTACAAAAGTTAGTTTACATACTTAGCTGACTGAACATACATGAATGCGTAGAGTATGCATGCGCCTAAGAGAACAACAACCGTCATTGCTGCGCAGGCGGTCACAGTTCGTTGGCTATTTCTGCGTCCTGCGCATTTACTCCTTGAGTAAGGGCAGAGGCCACTAAAATAGCTCAGTTCCTCAGTGAATATAACCTCAGGAATTGGGCTATTGCTATTCAACTTAATACAAAATTTCCCCTTTGCAAATCATCTTTCGTCGACCGTGCAAGTTCTATTACAGCGCGATTTTCGTAATGCACGCACTTGTATCGGCTGCAAGTTTTTTATGTTTGTGTTTTCTTTGGTAAGGGTGAGCTTTAATAGAACTATCTGGATAGAGTTGTTGAAACTAAATGAGAAGTGCAATTTTTTTTAACATTGGCGAAATCAAAATACTAAGTTCTTCAAAAATTCGAAGTTTTTATATGAATTGGAAATCAAAAATAATTCAAAGTTAATAAATGTCTCCTATTTTTCTACAAATTTGAACACCAGATTGACGAAATGAGCCAAAATTTTAAAGTTAAATTAAATTTGGAAAAATATATAGCAAATTTAATGTTAAATTATGTATATACAAAATATTATTTTAAATTTCTTAGAAAATAAACTGGATACATTTGGCCTGAAAACGGTAAAAAGAAAGGCAATACAAATTGTGCAGATAATTGTTATAATTTCTCGAGAGTGCCAAAATATTAGAGTTTTCCGACTTCTTTTATAGTCTAAAACAGAAAGCCTAATACCCGCTGTATACGATCACGGTGTAAGATTCTCAATACAATCGAAAGATTGGAAGGTTATCGCGATAGAATTTAGGTTAGCTTGGGCTTACACTTTATTAATTATACGTAACCCATAAGTTTAAAATATTTGGTTTTAAATTATTAAGCATTTATCCAATTTAAAAAATTTCAGATTTTAAGCAAAACCCTCCAACCACAGTTAGCAGGATTCCAGAGGGAATCCAAGTTACTGTCCAACTAAATCAGGAGCAGTCTCGTGAGAGAAAAACCCAAGATGAAGTTGAAGCTGCTCTCAAACGAAAACTTAATCGCATTATTAAGGAGAATCAATTTTATTTCCACAAAGTAAGCTTATTATGTCACATTGCTCATGGTATTTATTGCAACAGAGCCCTTAACAATCCCACATTAATGTCGCAAGCTCTGAAATTACTCCCGAATAAAACGTGCTATCCAAACGGACGTACGGAAATAAAATATTTTGAATCGATAGTAAAATGGTTTAAAACTGCCATTGCCGTAAAAAGCGATAAAATGTACTCGTCATTCCGCACTCGCCCGGTACTTCCTCTTTCTTTAGCATTACAAATTAGAAATAAGGCGGCTATTTGTAAGAAGGACTTTGTCTTAATTTTCATAGTTCTACTGCGCGCTATGGGGATTCAATGTCGAATGTTGATGAATTTGGTACCACTGCCAATTCGACCTGCTCAAAGTGATTTGTGTAGGATCTCAATGAAAAAGAATAACGATTCCGAAAAGAAAACAAATAAGGAACAGATTGCAAAGGAGCAAAAACCAAATGATACCCAATTAAAAAAAGATCAAGAAAAGGAGTCTGGAAGTCCTAAACCGGTAGGAAATCAATCTATATCTCAAAAAACTGCTAGGGAAGTAAGGGATAATCCGTCCACATCACAAGCAAAAACTAAAACAACGAAAGCAACTAATGTTGGTAGTCGCGCGACAAAGAAGCTAAAACAGGAAGAAAGTGTAGAAATAAAGAGTACAACTAATAACGTAAGATCGAAAGTTAAATCAGAAGATGATAAACCTGTAAAAAAACTTTTAAAAAAGATTTTAGTAGCCAAAGAATCGAATCAAGATTCTTCAACATCAAAACATTTTTCAAAACGTGGCACTAATTCTAATGATTCCAAAAATGAAGTATTTACGCGTTCAACAAGGTCAAAAACAAAACAAGTGTCTACAAGTGGTACTCAACTTAAAGCAATACCTCAGTTTGATGGAGCTGACGATGTAATAAATAAAACAAGTAGAAAAGCTCGAACAAGAAAAGCGAAACTAATAGAAGAACATAGCGATCCTGAAGATGATTTCGTACCTTCTCCACCAAAACGAAAAAAACCATCAACTTCAAGCGCAAATAAAACGAAGAGAGACAGACGTGTTTTATCCACCGACGTTGAAGAAACAGTTGAGAAGAAAAATAAGAAAAATCAAATGGATATCTGGGTTGAGGTTTTCGCAGAAGAAGAGGACCAATGGGTGACTGTTGATTTATTCAGCGGAAAAGTTCACTGTGTTGAAACAATTAGGGTAAATAAAGAAAAACAATTACTGGTAAGAATTATTTATTATTTATATTTGTAGAAATCAGCTACATCACCTATTGCTTATGTTTTTGCTTGGAATAACGATAATACTATAAAAGACGTCTCCGCTCGCTATTGTCCACAATGGCACACAGCCACACGAAAGCTGAGAGTAGAGCAAGAGTGGCTTGATGAGGCTTTACGGAAATATGTTGCTAAGAAGAGAAGTGCTAGAGATAAGAAAGAGGACCGAGAGCTTCATAGAATACACCTTGATAAACCACTGCCAACAACTATTTCAGAGTGAGTACCATGTTATATCTCTTTTATTTATTGCAAGTGTTATGCTTATTTACTAAAGACAATTAAAACTCAGAAGTCGTTAAACCGGTAATCTAGTTTGTATATTGACATCTTGATAATTCCTGATCCGTTGTTACAATATTTTAGACTGGAGTTTCTTTATAGAACAAAATTCTTAATCCTATATATATGGTAGTCCGGAAGTTTACTGCAAAAATAACAAAACATTGTTCCCTATTTCAGATATAAAAACCACCCGCTATACGTGTTAGAAAGGCACTTATTAAAATTCGAAGCAATATATCCACCGAATGCCCTAACCTTGGGATTTGTCCGCGGAGAACCCGTTTACGCAAGGGAGTGCGTCCATACTTTGCATTCAAGAGACATTTGGTTAAAGCAAGCACGCACGGTTAAGCTTGGAGAAAAACCGTATAAAATAGTTAAAGCACGTCCAAAATGGGATAAGGTAAGATTAATTATCATTAGTAATTTGCACTCTAATAAAATCCTTCTTCCTCAAGTTAACCAACACAGTGATTAAAGACCAACCCTTGGAAATATTCGGTTATTGGCAAACCAAGCAGTATGAACCTCCAACGGCCGAAAATGGCATCGTTCCAAGAAACGCTTACGGGAATGTTGAACTATTCAAAAAATGCATGCTGCCTAAAAAGACAGTCCATCTTCAATGTAGGTACAGAGCATATTTTTATGGATTCAATATTAATTGTTTATTTTTTCAGTGCCTGGTTTAAATAAAGTTTGCAAAAAACTAAACATTGATTGTGCTCCAGCTGTTGTTGGATTTGATTTTCATCAAGGTATGTGCCATCCGCTAATTGATGGATTTGTCGTGTGCGAAGAATTCCAAGATCAAGTAGTTGCTGCTTGGCACCAAGAGCAGGAAGAGGCTGAAAGAAAAGAAGAGGAGAAATATCTCCAAAGGGTTTACGGTAATTGGAAGAAACTTATCAAAGGTTTGATTATTAGAGAAAAGCTTAAAAGAAAATATAATTTTGAGGGCATTAAGCCTGAGGAGAAGGAAAAAACGAAGAGAAGTAAGAAAAAGAAGTGAATTAATGTAAGTATTTGGTATTAATTAATCATGTTAAATTATTTTGTAATAAACTTTTGTTCAAAAAATTATGTTTAGCATTTTTCAAAAAAAAGATTACGATTTTGCTGCGGCGAATTTTAACAACAGGGTCCAATGGTCAAAACATCGATAATATTGTGAAGCATGAAGATGTGAATTTCTTCTTCCTTTAGTTTTGGATCGTTTTAATATGCTTCTAGGGTATGTAAAAATTATATCCTTATTGAAAAACTTTTTAAACTGCATATACATACATGTATAGTATATAAAACTCCCCTTTCATTAACAGAAACGTTTGTAGGTATTTGTTCTATTCATCTGATCAAGAATTAAAAACAATGTATCAATGTACGAAAATGATGCTATATTTTACACAAAACAATATTAAAAGATGCAATCCATTGAAATAAAACTAAAATATTTACAAGAGCTCAAAAATACAGACAAATTAATAGGTCACTGGGAATAGTAACACTAGTCCAAAATGTGATCGGTTTCTTTGCTATTATTCCTCCTTTCATAAAAAGCCACGACACGGTTACCATACCAGAACGATGCCTTGCACCATTTATTACCTTCTCGCGTAAAGACAAACATACTCACGAACTTTTGTTTGAAATTCTTTTTTATCTCGTTGATATTGTTCGGCTGCATCACTATTCAGTGGATCGTCGAAATTAAGCAAATCCTGCAATTAAAATATGTATTATTGACGATAATTACTATGCAATATACATTTGCTCTAATTCGAAAGAATAAGAAAAATTAAAAGGGATTATTTAAAATTTATTTGATTATTAGTGAAGACGAGCTGAGATGATACTAAAAATGAATAAATAAAAATTATATTGAAGACAATTTCAGAACGAAGATGGAAACTGAAGATTGTTCATAGAGAGATTTTTCTCCAAAACCTCTTGTTAATCGTTTTCCTTATTAACGTATTTTCTTGTGGCGCGTAAACTTATTTGAGGTGATATTGAATTAAAAAGTAAATAAATTTGGAAATCGTGAAATCAGCAAATCCAGATCTATTGTGTATAGTTATATGTATTAAGAAAGGCTTTTAAATATCCAAATGAACCTTATAAGGTAGAGGATGCATACCGTTCGTGGCTTTTATGGTGTGGTACTATTATTTTTCTATATACTTATACACATTATTTTTAACACTCTAATTAATTTGACAGTTATATATAATTTATTTATATTATTCATAGGAGTGGGATAGTCCACAATCCGAAGACAATAATAAAAGTGGCGTAAAATGACGACTTTAAGCTTGAGGATAAACAATTCGAAAGAGTAATTTTCCTATACCTACCGTGAACAGAGAATTTAGTCCCCAGATGACATCCTTAAGTCTGCGAGTTGGGGCCCAACCCAGGCCGTCTATTGAGTTTTGGCGGAGCAGGGAAAGGCAGATATCACCAGTGACCGAAATATTTGGATGCCACAGCTTTGTTGAACACTTCACCTTGGGCGGCTGAAACGGAAGCCATAAGCAGGAGAAAGTCAAGGAAGAGGTTCTTTAATTACCGCCATATTATACTCTTCAGGTACGAAGATACTGAACTTGAACTTGCCGCCCTTCCAGAAGCCTTCATCTGGACAAATTGTCAAGGTAAATTCGCACAAAATGTTTGGGTCGTTGAAGAATATCCGGCACGTTGGGGGCAGGGTTTGTTCCATTTCCTGAACCTCTTTCACAAGCAGACGATCTCGAATTGAGATGCGTTTGGAGTTTTCAGGACTTGAGTTTTCTGCATCCTTCTTCAATTTTCTTGCCAATGTAATCATATTCTACAAACAAATTTCTCCGCTGGGCTGTTTTCGAACTTATCAATTTTTCATTTAAATCATTATTGAAACGAAATTAAGTAAGCAGTTTTTGTATATACACACAAAGTTTTTGAGGTAAACAGCGAAATACAACTTGAACTTCCTACCATCCGTGCACTTTGCGTTACTACTGTCATTTAAATGTCAGAAATTCGAAAATCAGTGTTCATTTCCGAATTTCTAATATGGCAATACCGTCGAAATTGAATTGGAAATATTCTTTAACATTGATTTAAAACGAAATATTTGTGCAAGACTCTAGGCTTTATGAACGTTAAATTTTATATAATAATCGAGGTTTTGTTATGATTTACATACAGTGTGTGGGTGGCTGTTAACGTATTGGGAACCCGTTTGCTATTTTAAAATGGCTAATAAAATGATATGCTTTATCATTCAGTTGGCTTAATGCAGTTTGGCCAGTATATTACATATTAAATTTTTACTGCATTTTCACCTAACGTAATGGCAATAAATTTCGCTGTTTTTGGCCATTCTTTTGCTGCTAGGATTTTTGATTCTGTGGCATCTATTCTCTAAAATTAACTTCGTATTTAAATGCATTCAGAATTTTGGTCTGTCGTACATGTTTAGCTCTCTGAAAAATAACATGATCAACAAATAATCTCACCAGAAAAATATAAGTTAGGAATAAAGCACAATTATTTTTCATGTTTATTTTAATAATAGTAATAATTATAATAATTTATTTTTTTTAATAAACAAAAGGATCTATATAGTCACTTTACGTAGCAATTTTTACGGAATATATTACAGCGTTTTACTCCGATTTCCTTGCGATCGCGGAAGAATATAAAAGATATAATTGAGAAAGAAAAATAATTCAAAAAGATTGCACTGAAAGTAAAATGTTATCGAATAAGAAGAGATATATCAACTCATATCACAAGAATAAAAAATTTCAGAATATTATTCACAAAATGTATAGATTTTATCCGCAATCCTTTCCAAAATAAATATATTTCCGAATAAATATATCTTTTAGCTGGATTAATTTTAAAAGGAAGTTAATATGTCGTCAGGAGTTCCTCCTGAATGCTGTTCGATCTTAACAACTGTCTAGGCGAAGGTCCATTTTCAAGGGATGACGTTGTTGAGGATGCTTCTGTTGATTTCATCAAGTGGTATTCTTCGGAGAATTCCTAAGGATTGAGAAAACAACAGTTTATTATTTTTTTATATAAATCACTAATCAGTAGAGTTGGAAATTATTGATTCTATTTTAAATTATGGATGGATTAAGGGTAGAACGTAATTTCTTACAAAATGTATGGTCCAATATTTGAGATGACAATTAGTTAAATAATATTTATTATTAATTTAAATACTTTAATTAAGTAGTGGTAGCTTATGGTGCACTTACCTTGAGACGATTACCCAAAAATCCGGCGCGCTCACGTTTTTTGATCATGTAATCTGAAGACATTAGCCATCTATGTTCATGGCACTCCTCGCAAGTAGGTCTTTTGCTGTATAACAAAAAGGTAATGAAATAATTTAAATATAAAATGTGAAAATAAACTTTACCCAGGTGTGCGTTTGAATAAGAACATAATAAATCTGGTTGCTTCTGGAGTGACCTCCTTGTACAAATTTTCAAATCTGTACCGTACAAAGGAAATGTTTTGTTTAGTTTCTGCTTCGTCTCCTCCACGGAATGGACTATTTCCAGATAAGAGCAAGTAGGTCAAAACGCCTACTGACCATATATCAGTTTGTGGATAAACTGGTTCATCGTTGAGCATTTCTGGCGCTTGGAAGTCTAGCCACCCACTTTTTGGTACTTTTGTCCCAAGTTTTGATACTTTTTGAGCAGAGCCAAAATCAATTAGTTTTATTTGGACGGATCTAACTGAGGCCATAACGATGTTGTCGGGCTGGATGTCTAGATGGCAGAAACCCCGCCAGTGCAAATATTGTAGGGCATCCAAAACTTGTGTTACAACTGTTGCAACCATTTGTTCACTGTAGTCGTGGCGACTGCTAAAGTAAGTGAGGACATCTGCTCCCTGAAGTTTTTCCTGTATTATAATGGCACTTGTGGCATTTGGCGGTTTATATGCGGCAAGAAGAGCAGGGATACGTTCGTGGCGCAGGGTCCTAAATGTCTCAAATTCATGTTCGACCAATGTTTCAGTCAATTCAGTTAGATCAAAGATTTTGGCAACGATTACAGTATCTGTAGATTTTTGGAAGCCCTTAACTATAGTGCTGAACTTTCCTCTCCAAATCTCAGAAATGAAAGAGTATTTGTCGCTAATATTAGCATCTGCGCTCCAGGCTGGAGGATCCAGTTCTTTATGATAGTCGATGTGGGCTCTTTCATCATCCGGAAGTACCAATTGCCCGGATTCAGTTAACTGTTGAAGGTGCTTCATCGCTTTGGTAATGTGAATCTTTTGGGCACCACCTTCTGCTGTTGTCACAGTGGTTGGTATTCCCATTTCACTCCATCCAATACGATTCCTAGCCGCTAATCTGAACTGATAATTTAGCTTTTCGTGCAGTCCATGAACCAAGTAAAATTCGTGATCAATGTTATCAGCAATTGTTGTCCACTGATCGGCACTTGCTAATTTATATTGTAAGCTATAGCATAGGACTGCTGAATGACCATCATCTCGTGGTTGCTTCCATCTCAATAAGACTTCTGTATCGCTTATTTGGCTTGCATCTGGAGAATCTGGAGCATCGGGTAAAGCGGCTAGAACAACGCGACAACGAGCAATGGTTTGTCCAACTTTGTTTCTTGCCACGGCCTTATAAATACCAATGTCGAAATGTAAAGCAGGCTCAAATCGGAGAATAGACCTACCATCCTCATCACATACAATCTTAATTCTCTTGCTTTCTGAAACAACCATATCATTCTTGAACCATTGCACACACGGTTTGGGATCACCTACAGCAAAACACTGTAAGTAAGCAGGATCATTATCTGTAATAGCCAAAGTTTGTGGCTTTTCTCTGAAGAAAGGAAGATATCCTTCCCTAGTGGATTCAATCATGGCCTCAGCTTCAGCGTATGAATCTAAACGCGGACCCAGCTCAGTTCTAAGTCGTCGAATTGTGTAGGAATCATTAGCTCCATATCTACTTATACGGGCTTTACGTTCATCATCGATTTCTTCATCCATAATATCGGTGAATCGCCTTCTTTCTCTTATAATTGGAAGCTGAAAATGTTTTGTATTGAAATATTTTATAACACCAATTTTTGTAGGAAAATTTTATCTTACGCTCCAGTCCACATTGCTTTCGGTAACAGCATAAGATGGAGATCTTCTATGCGCTACTTTAATATATTCTCTCAAGCGTACTGGAAAGTCAACATCTCGCAGTTGTAGTAAATATGTATCTGGACCATACTGATAACTGTAATACAATATTTTTAAAAGTTTTCGAATAGTACAATAATCAAATTCTTAAACTTACTGGCTCTCTGAT
This sequence comes from Tolmerus cingulatus, assembly GCA_959613345.1. Taxonomy (NCBI): domain Eukaryota; kingdom Metazoa; phylum Arthropoda; class Insecta; order Diptera; family Asilidae; genus Tolmerus; species Tolmerus cingulatus. The sequence goes on from OY390708.1 coordinate 7,867,041, forward strand.
TTAATTAGTCCCAATTCGTAGTCAGGATGCAGGAACTTAGATACCTGATCTTCCCACTTAGCACGCTTCCTTGGTTCAGGTAGTGGTTCAGGAGTGGGTTCTGGAGTATATTGCTCTCCAGGTGGATACACCATTCTTGATGGATGCCTGAATGCTTCGCTCAGACGTCTGCGTCTAAAGTAATTCTTGCATGATGCATTTGCATACCAATCACGGTACAGATTATAGTAATTGCGCAGTCGGTCTGTGTTTATTTGGTAATCAGTGTCATCGTACTTCCTATCAATCATGAAGAACCAAGGATGTCTTAATGCGGTCTTCACATCCAAACGTTCGTCTGCTGTATACACTAACAGACTCTTAATAAAATCGCGGCCATCGGCACTAATATTGTTCCAGAATGGATCACTAAAGTCCCAGCGACCTATAAATTATTATTAATTTTAATTTTATAACATCGATTGCATAGAAAATATGTTCGCACGAAATTTCAATAATAAAAAAAATGCAGTACTGACCTTCACGAATTTTAGTCATTGTTTCACGGTCATCTGCGCCTCTGAATGGACTTGATCCACTCAGCAAAATATAGGTAATTATACCAACTCCCCACATATCATGAGAGTATCCTACACCCTCATTATTCACAACCTCTGGGGAGACGAATTCTGGCATGCCATAATCTAGGGTGGCCAACTTGCCTAATTGAATACGACGAGACAAGCCAAAATCACAAATTTTAAGATCATCACTTCCAGGATACGAAATCAAAAGATCTTTTAGCTGTTGAAAAATGAAATTAAGATAGTTTAAGATTATATTTTATGTAATAAAATGAACCAACCGTAAGTCCCATGTGTCCAACTCCAATACCATGCATATAGTCCAGGCCCCATAATAATTGACGAACATACTTAGCAATTTCTCTTTCCGTGTAGAAGTCTTTTTTCAGCAAATTATCCTTAACAAGTTCTCCACCAGCGGCTAACTCTAAGATTAGCATCAGACTTCTGTCAGTATCGAAAGCATCGTGAAGACGGATTAGTTTCTTGTGGTTGAAAGTATTCATCATCTCCAGCTCATTAAACATAAATGGCCTGAGTTCGGATTTGCCGTGCATTATCTTGGCAGCATAATTGTTTCCGGTAGCTCTTTCTACGGCATGATATGTAATACCCTGTGTACCACGGCCCAGTTCATCGCCAATGTCGTAAAGATCAGTATATGGCTTTTGTTTAGATCGGACATATGGATGTCTTCCGTAAGTTTCGAATATGTAACGATCTTCATCCTCTTCAATATGAACCATAACAGATGTACTAACTGATCCTGCGACATTTCTGGCACTGATTGAATAAAGACCTTCATCTTTTAATATTGCGTCGTGAATAGAAAGAACACATATGTCAGGCTCGAAGAAGTTGAGCTATTATTTAAAAAATAAATATGTATTTTTTAAAGTATAAAATTTAAAGTTACCTTAATTCTGTTACTGTCAGCCAGCGGTAGCCAATCCTTGTACCATTTGATTTCTGGGTATGGCACACCAACAACATGTGCTTCCAACCTTCCATTTTTCCTCAACATAATGTAAGTTTCATCTGGTCGTTTCTTGAATCTTGGATGTTCAGCTATTTCCAATCTTACTCGTTGTCTTGCTTCACCATGTTCATTTGATGCTACTGCTTCATAGATACCTACATCGCGGTCAAGCATTCTGTAAAATAACAAAAACAGATAATTTTTTTTTATTACAACTATTATTTTACTTACTTGTTAATAAATAATGTAGCTTGTCCATTCCTGGTGTAGCTATAATCAAATCTACCACCAGATTCTACAGGAATTTCGTTGAAATAGTATGTCATTTTTGGTTTAGGATACCCATACACAAACCACATCAAATCAACATTGTGTCCCTTGACACCATAGACAATATCATCTTCACGACGCAAAAATCTAATGATGAAGAATTAAAACAGCATTAGCATTTATTGTACTCGTAATTTTGCTCGTCTACTTACTGTGGGGCTTGAGCAAATCCATCGTGTGGCGGCTTTTCAATATCATAGTCCTTTGGAAAGTACGGTGAAGTGTCTGGTCTGAAGTCGATTCCAGGAGCTAAATATGGGAAGAACTTCGGCGGGTCCGGAACTAATTTTTGTCTAAAAACAAATTTTTAAGTGAAATAAAATTTCAATTTATACTTCTTCTTCCACAAACCTGTACGTCTGAGCATAAGGGCTTGGATCGCTTACTCCATACTTATTTTCGACGCGAACTCTAAACCTGTAGTCTTTGAATGGTTCAAGATTTCTAATTTCGCAAGTACAGCTTCGAACACCAGTTCGGACAGTAAACCAGTCACCGTCTGGTAATTCCATCATTTCGACCTGATTGAGGAGTACATGAAATTCTAGTCGATTTCGTAATTTTATGAATCTTACTTGGTATGTAACTGGGAATCTGGGTCCAGATGGGACAGAAGGTCTCCAGGACAACGTTAAATTTCTGTCGGTCATACGTGAAATAATTGGCTTATCAGCAAGAGGTGTTGGGGCTCCGGTTTTCTTATATTTATCATATTCTTGATATTGATCAGACATTGGTTTCTTTGTCCTTGGTTCCAGCGCTAGAAAATTTCAATATAAGCAAAAGATATTTATTTATAATTGTTTCAAATTTACTATCGTAGAACAACTCTGCGTGGCAAATGTCTTCACCATGTGGGTTGTAAATTCGGCAAGAATATCTACCGACATCATTTTCATCAATATCATGAATTGTAAGTCTAAGCAGACCATTATGCTCAGTCTCAATAGCAATCTTTTCCGTTGGGAACAACTTTTGGCCGTTTTTGAACCACTCAACTTCGGGTTCTGGGTAACCTGCTGCGCATGCAGTGAATTTTGCCTTCATTCCTTGGTATAATTCAGTGTCTCCGATCTTCTTCAAGAACACTGGTGCTTCAGCTCGAGGATGCTTATCTCTGGAATTTTAAAATCGAATAAATATAGGCTCTGCGACTAAGTAATGCTTATATATGTGAATTACAATGAAGGAACAAATTCGATACGGCCTTGAGTGGAATCTTCTCCTTCTCGATTTTTGGCCACACATTTGTATACACCTGTATCTTCTGGTCTACAATCTGCAATAATTAGAGTGATGTTGTCGCCATCATGCTGAAAGAAGCTAACATGTACATCTGATCTTTTCAGGTATTTAAAGCGATGTAAAGCTTAACTACCCTGATTGTAAGAAATTACTAATTAATAAAAAAGTTGTAAGGAATTTAATTTTGTTATTTGGAAAATTTATATGTATCTATTAATTTACATTTAAATTCTTTAAACTTGCGAAACTTCGAACATCATGAATCTGAAATGTTTTTTTCTTAATACTTTATATTCTCGATCATTGTATTGGATACGTTTATGACTGTAATCTACGTATGTCGAATATTGGATTTTTAATTGAAGACTGATATTTACCTTTATTTTGTATCTACCACCATCTCGAATAGGTTTGTCGTTACAGAACCAGGATATCTCTGGAGATGGAACGCCAGATACCTTAACAGGTAGTTTGGCATCTTGTCCAACGACTTGTTGTTGGTCGAACAAGCGCTGAGCGAAGAGAGGTTTCTTGTACACTTTGCGAACGTTGCTGCGGCATTTCGAAGTATCTTCTCCTAGAGGATTGGCAAGGAGACAAGTATAATTCCCGGAATCAGATATTTCAGCGGGATTGATTGTAAGTCCCACATGTTTCCCATCACAAGTCATCATGATGCGATCATTCGGAGAGATCGGCGCGCCATCCTTGGTCCAAATAATTTCTGGCACTGGATTACCAACGAATGGTGCAGACATGACAAGTTCTTGACCTTCATCGGCGTTAACATCTCTCAAGGCACTAACAAATTTAGGGGGCTGTTCTGGAGCAGATTCATCGGCTTTAGGTGAAACAAGAACTAAAGCCTTGGAACCTGTTTCTCCTTGGGAATTTGTGGCTACGACTTCATAAATTCCAGAATCGCCAGCAGCTGCTTTATCAATTATTAAGCTGGCTGTGCCATCCGGGGCGTGGTTGATTTTGAAGTGATCGCTTGGCTTGATTTCTTCACCGTTATGGTACCATTTTAAATCTGGTGGTGGGTGACCAATAACTTTAATATCCATTTTGATAGGGAATCCTTCAATTGCTGTAATATTTTGAAGATCTGCAACGAATGCTGGCTTCTTTTCTCTTGGCGTTACTTCCACTTTAGCTTCGCCGGTTATTTCACCGAGCTTATTAGCTATAACTGCTTTGTATACGCCAGCGTCTTCAGGACGAGCAGATTCAATGCTGGAATTGAAATACACGTCAATATTTATTATCATCATATACCAGGATTTTATTAATTATTATTTTACCTCAAACCAATGATACCGCCCGGTTTATTTATAAAGTTAATAGCTTGACTAGGTCGCAGGGGAACTTCATCTTTAAGCCACTTAATTTCAGGAGATGGGAAGGCTACTACTTGTGCTTCTAGGCTTATAGGTTGTCCGATTACGACCTTCATGTCCCTCATTGGTTTAACAAAAGATGGTGATTTTGGCGCAGCTGAAATATAAAATTATTATCTCTAAAGTAAAAATTATAAATAGCACTATTTTGCGAAATTGTAATTGGGTATCAATCCTCAATTATATATTTTATCATATTTTAGAATATTGGAAATCACAATCAAAAGAAGCCTTTTAATTGCTATAAATCAGCAATCGTTAAATTGGATGATTTTTATAACATATTGTATTTGTCCTGTTCGTTCCTCCTCCATATATTCGACAAAGTTTTCTCTTACAAACTCTGTTGCTGTTTTCATAATCTTGAAATTTGGCAATATAAATATTTGCTTTATCCGGATTTTCTGTGGCGATTTTTTCAACATGTTAAAGAAAATTTTAGGACTAGAATCAATTTCGCAGAGAAATCACTTCACATGTGTCTGTCTTTCCTTCTTGCAATTGGTCTCATCGTTTAGTTATTGCACAATTCGAATTTTGATTGTGTTTTTTTCTTAGACAATCATATAACATAATGTTTGCCTCTTTTTCTATACTCTGTAAGATGTTATGTCTTCACTATGCTATAAATAATACTTACGTTTCACCGCAACCGCACATAAAGCTGCATTTTCTCCACTTGGGTTGGACACAACCAATTTGTAAGCGCCGGAATCGGTGGGCTCAACACTTTCAATTTCTAATTTGATAGCTCCATCAGGCGTGTTGGTCATCTTGACTCTGTAAGTACGTTTTATAATTTGAGTTTTAATTTCTGAGAGCGATTCCTATTTACCGGCCGCTTGGTTTAATTTCTTCACCATCCTTGAACCACTGGACGACTGGCAAAGGCGATGCATCCACAACACATTTTAATACCAAAGGTTCTCCTTGGCTAACTTCAACCGCTTTCTCCAACTTTCTAGTGAATGATGGTGCAAGTTGTTTCAGGGTTAGTTTAAACTTAGCTTCTTCTTCTCCAGCAATGTTTTTAGCCACAACAGAATACTTTAAAGAAATAATATTTATGAGAAGTTATTTAGATAAAAATATTTTAATACTAACCATTCCAGCATCATCCTTGCCGAAATGTGGAATTCTAAAGGTGCTGCTCATGTGCTCAGGAGAAGCGCTAGATTCGTAACTATATTTCTTTTCTTTGGTGCGCTCATCGATTTCATTGTAGTCGATGGATTTTCCATCTTTCAACCATTGCACTTCAGGCGTTGGAATACCACTAGCCCGAACTTTAATTTCGACCTCCGCATAATCATGAATACTTTGATCTTCTGGTGACTTCAAGAATTTAGGCTTTTCAATGTGAACATTCAAATTGAAATTCGCTGCTGTTGTGCCTTGGTTGTTTGTTGCTGTTAAGGTGTAAGTACCTCCGTCCTTAGCTCCAACAGACTGAACTACAAGCCTTAAATTACGTATTTTTAAAAAATTGTTGAATAGATTTTAATAATATGTATGATAATACATACTTATATTTCTCTGCTTCCACGTCTGCTATGACTTCACAATTGTCGTTATTGCAAAGATTTTCATTTCCTTTGGTCCAAGTGACCTTCGGTTTAGGATTAGCGTAAACCATAGCTTCGTAAGCGACTGTGTCGAAAGGAAGGGCATTTTGATCTTTCAATCCATCTATTTCTGGTTTTGAAAGAACATCTAACCAACAACTTGACTCCAAAGCACCATACTTGTTTTTAATTTTGATTTCATAACGTCCAGTATCAAAGTGTCCAGCTAAAATGTTTAGTTCACTCATATAAAATTATTTGAAAATGTTTTTTTTCTTAGTATTACCTGACGGGAACAATAATTTGCAGGTAAATTCTTTGAGACCATGTTCCAGATCTTTTTGTTCCATTTTGATTTGTACATTTTCGTCAGACTTAATTTCCTTTCCATCTTTTAACCAAACAATTTCAGGCACAGGATCGGCTGTGAAGACAACGGCTAGTTCAGTTTTAGTACCCTTTTGGGTTTGGGTGTCCTGTAGTCCCTTCTTCATAATCGGCTTGCGATACTCAGCAACAGCTAAGATAATATTTGTAAGGAAAGAAATATGATTTTAAAGAGATTTTTATAGCATACGAGCCACAGATAATAAGCCTTGTTGTGTCTTTTCTCCCCTTTTATTTTGAATGACAACCTTATACTCGCCAGCATCGCTTAGTTTTAATTCTTTAATTTCCAGCTTGTATTTATCCTAAATTAGATATGAAATATAATGTGAAAAATAATAATAGATTTCAACAGGATTCTTACCCCATCAACAGTAGTTTTAATTCTATCATCCGCTTTGATTGGTTTGTTATCATGGAACCAAGTAGCTTCAGGTTTAGGTATACCTTGGGCAACAATTTCATATTTTAGTGGAACAGACTCGTAACTATTCTTGTCGAAGACATCAGCATGAAGTATTTCAGGTACAGCTAAAATGAAAATTTAACTTTTAAAACGTTTTTCACATTGGATTATTTTCCTGTTAATGGAAATGTTGGAAAGAGTCCCAGAAGAGAGGAATTATTTTAGAAAGATGAGATGTTAAAAAGATCGCAATCAATCATTAACCGGTTTGCAGTCTGCATTCTAATTTTAAAATCTTTTACTGCGATTCTATATACATTATGCATTTGCACTAAATAAAATAATTAATTGAAGATACTACGGCTTCACCAAAAATTACCTACAAAACACAAAACTACCTTTATGTACACTATAAATATATATTTTTCTACTTTGTTTTTATTTACAGTAGTGTCGAGATGCTGAAATCCAAAAATCAAATTCCAAAAATGAACATTCAAAATTTTCGTACTCACTTTTGATTGCTTGCCTCAGAGGCAACGCCTCCAGGTGTTTTTATATGTACTACTTAAGAAAATCTTATAATATTTATAAACTAAAGCTTAAAAATAAGCAGTCGCGTTCTCAAAACATGCAAAAATTAAATAAATCAGAAGAAATATTTTCGGTTATAAATAAAACACCCAACAATAAAAAGTAATTTTAGTTTTGTGATGATATTTTGTTGTTAAAATTCTGCAGGAAATTTATCTAATTTGATATAATGAATATACCAAATTTGAGGGTGTTAAAATTAGGTGTGAAAACAGGGCTTTCTGAAAATATTGTATCCCGTGAACTTTTTCAATTGCGGCTGCAAGCTAAGTAACCTTATTTACACTACAAGTTTTCGTTTAAAAATTCTGGGCCACTAATGTGAAACGAGTTATACCTCAATAATTATATTTTTATTCAGAAGCTTATGATACTTTTATGTTTGCTCTATAGGTGTGTATCATAATATATGTATATTCTGTTGAAAAAGAAGCTGCATTGTACACTTTGATATCAACTAATCAATTTTTAATGTTATAAAGCATATTTGACTAGAAAGAAAGCTCGTTTTATTTTCTATTTTAAAAATTTGTAATACCTAGTATGTTCAAAATACTATAAAATTTGTTCTGAGAACGGGACCATCAAACGTTAATACAATGTAATTTATAAAGATTATTATAAAGCATATATTAAAGTAATACCAAAAATATTAATAAAAAATTACAGCAGCAAAATTTAACTATGCATGATATCAGTTGAAATGTATGTTTAAAGTGGGAGTGTATTAAATGGTCGTTGTACCTGATGGTGTGTCCTCATCTCCTGTCTTCAAACCCTTCTGTGGTAGATCTTCTACGACCTGCTTCGTATTTTCTTTCGATAAAATTTCATCAAGGACGCTTTTCTGCTTCTGTATTCTTTTGAGAAGTTTTTCTACTTCATCGTCTTCTTCTGGTTCTTCAATCTTTTTCTTTTGGGATTTTAAATCGAACTTTTCAGGTAGTTTCTCTTCATTGTCATTACCCCAAAAATCAATTTCAACTTCCTTTTTATCTTCATTGCTCCTAACATCGTGCGATTTATCATTTAAAGATATTTTATTCGTTTCAAATTTGTTTTCTTCGATATTTTCGATTTCGGATAGAGTACCACGTTTTTTCTTCGAAGTATTACTTTCGGAAAAGTCACTATTTTTGGTTTTCACAGCCTTATTTGCTTCAATTAAATCTGCTTCTTCAGCATCGCACGTAATTACCTGCGTTTCTTCAACCATTGTGGTTTTGATTCGAATGTCAGCATAACCGTCTTCGAATGGCACGTTCTTCTGAACTTCGTCGATCATCACATCCTTCGAATATACACCTTGAACTGGTTCATCTTCAGACACCGAGTGTATTGATATATTTCGCGAGACAGTGCGATTTTGAAATACGTTTTGTTCTGAATCGGAATCCATAAGAACGGTATGCGCCGGTGGTGTTTCGGGATAGTACGTAACGTTTTCTTCTTGCTTCGTTGTAATGAAACTTCCGACTTCTTCCACCTTTAAGGACCCCGCATGGGGTTTATTAGGCCGTATTAAAGTAACATTTGTCACAGGAGAGGAATCATCTTCTTCTAGAATTACTGTGGTCGCTTTCATTTTGTGTACTGAGTGTGATTCGTCTGGACCTGAGAATTTTCAATGATATTTTGTGCCACCTTTCAAGTGTGTGAAATGTAAAGCCATATACATAAAACATTCGTATCCATACTTTAAGACTTTTAAAACAAATAAATTGAACAATTTATAATAAATGCACAATAATTATTTCCAAATTGTATAGCAGTGGAAAATACCACGAATGTTTTTATAAAGGCAACGGGTAAACATTAGATAAGTGCATAAATAATGAATAAAACTGAACAAAATTCAAAATGTAAAATCAAAAAGAAATCCAAAAATAAAAATTGAAGCAAATATTCACATTGCTTCCGTTAAATTTACAATTAAATCAAGATCTGTGTGCATGACGATGAAAACATCCAAAAAGGAACAAAAAAATGTATTTTGGAAAAAGTTCCACAGAAAGTGCAAAATGCATTCAAATGCAAAATGTTACCTGTTACTTCGGCTTGATGACTTTCTTCAGTGCTAATCGAAACTGTAACTGTCTCTCCACTTTCATTGACCTTAGTACAATGGCTCACAGAGTGTTTTTCCCCAGGTTCAAAGAATTCTTAAATATTATTTTAAAAATCAGCGTTCACCGTAAAACAATTTACAAAAAAAACTAAACAAAACTCGCAAAGTATATTGTGCAATATTTATATGTGATATAAACGAATTGTGCAACTATTTCATTTTTTTCCTTCAAGCATGTATACGTTTTCTGACTTTTGCAGGTATGAAGCTTTTTGCTTTTAAAGGTATGAAAATCGATCCTTGTCCGTTTATACTGTTATACATAAGCATTATAAAATTCGTACAGATGTGGTAAGCAAATGTTTAAAAATTATTTTCCACGGATAAAATGAAAACTGAAAATATTCGGAGTGAGCAAAACTTTAACAATATTAAACTAATATAATTATATTTATATTTTGCTTTTAGAATGTTTTTTTTAAATATGTATACTCATTTTAGAGTAACTATTACATTAAGAAAATCTTTAATAGAGATCGATTTGTGCAATTTACTTCATATGTATATCAAGATCAGAATTGGATTAAGGTCCACAAACCTTTACTAAAAGTGTAAATTATTATCTCTTATTTTAAAGTAGTAGTGTAGGTTTTATTATCGTTCAAGTTTTTTTATCAATAGTATGGCTAGTCTCCTTTTACCTGCCCATTATTGGAAATTTACACCGAGTACAATAAATTGAAAGTAAAATCAACATATTTAATATGCACATACTTTCGAAGGTTCCTTCATTCAGTTCTTTATTTATATTGAGTGTTCAACCTTCAATTCAGATTTTCGTTTTTAAACTTATCTGCACAATGTACCTCAACAATTAAAATTGTTTCAATTTAATTTAAACGTAATGCTTGAAGGAATAGTAATTCGACTAAAGGCAAAAGCTTTATTTAAGTGAGCACTTAGTATTTGCAGTCTATGGTGGATCGCTGCAATTTGATTTTAAAGAAACAATTTTTACCATCCATTTCTCCAGCTTGAAGTTTTAATAGTTCTTCTTCTTTCAGTTCGGACTTTTTCTTGGAAATCGTCTGATTTGCTGTTCGACACAAAAAAAGGTTATTGACGTATAAATTGCAATTAAACCGAACATTAAATAACAAATGAAAAGTTTAAATTGTAAAAAACGACAAAAACGATTGAACGTAAACATTGAAAAACAACTTGGTTTAATCCTTACTTACACAGAGATTGTAGTAAGTCTTATTAACTTATTTTTCGGTTTCCAAAAGGTTTTATAGAAATGCGAAATTTGAAAAAGTAGTTTTTTGGACGATACTTACTTAGGACTGTCACCTTGCTCTTCGACGTATTCGTCCCCATGGAGTTTGAAGCCTTTACTTCGTAGTCCCCGGAATCAGACGTTTTTACTAAATTCAATGAAAGACAGTATGTTTCACTGCGTTTGCTGTCTCTAAGGATTTTAATGCGAGCATCTACATGTACTTCTTCGCCGTCCTTGTACCTAACGATTTATATTTTAGAAAAATTAAATTTCTCACGTTTTGCTAAAACTGCGTAAATCCTACCATTTAACTTCGGGTTCGGGGACACTGTAAATTTCGACTTCTAAAGTTAGTGTATCGCCTTCGTTGACTTCTACATCCTTTAGTGGTTTCCTGATTTTTGGTTTGCCTATATAAATTTAGTTATTAAAATTAAGCAATATGAGAATTAATAATATTTAACTACTTACAGTTTACAGTTACCGTGCAATCATTTTCTAGTTTGCCGTAGTCATTCATAATAACACAGTTATATGTGCCGTGCATGTCCGTTGACACGTCAGTCATTATCAATTTGAAATCGTCACCTTCTGCAATTCGGCGAAAACCTTTGCGTTTTTCATCAATTTCGATTCCATCAATAAACCAAGTTATCTTTGGTCTAGGGAAGCAGTCAACAGACAAAGAAAGCTCAACGTTTGTATCCCCTTCGTTCACCACGATGTTGTTTAATTTTTTCGTAAATTGTGGGGAACATTTTACTTTAAGGACAGTTTCGTCCTTGGCTTTTCCATACTCATTTTCAAAATCAACAGAGAATTTCGCTGCATCCACTCGAGTTACATTCGAAATTTTTAAAGTGTAAGCATTTCCGTCTACAGATGTTTGGAAACGAGTATCTTTCGAACTAATTTCCTCACCATCTTGATACCACTTTACTTTTGGCGCCGGGAATGCATCCACACGGACAGTCATGTGAACATCTTCCTTCTCCCCGTGGACGTATTCTTTTTCTAGGTGCTTTACAATAACCGGCTTAGAGTTAACACTGCACTCCCAAAATTCGGAACTTTGTCCAATTTCGTTAGACGCTGTAAGTGAGTAAGAACCAGCATCTTTAAGAGTCACCTTCTTTATTTCAATGGTAACTTTTTCGGTGCTTTTGCCGATCATTTTCTTCTCGATATGGATGCGTTCGTCTTCTATTACTTGCTTTCCGTTGTTGCAAACCTTTATTTCCGGCTGAGGATAGCCCTCAACCTCAGTTTCAATTTTAATAGTCTCTTCTACTGAGCAAGTTATATTTGTGGGCTTTTTCACCTTTGGTGGAGCTAGTAAATAATAATTTATTTATTTAATAATATAAAAAACAAAACAAAAATAAATACGTTAGGTAACAAAGTTTAGGAGATTTAAATTTTTTATTTATGGGAAAAAAATTTGTTTTTGTAGAATTAAACAAGATTATATATGTATGCACCTATGCTAATTGTGAAATATACTCCGCATCATTGACTTTTTTTTTAACTATTAGTATGAATGAATTAACAAGACGAGATTAAAAAGCGGGTACTTGTGTACTCGAAAAATTCATTTCAAAATACACTATTTTGATTTGTTCTATTATATATTTTAGGTCCCTCCTATTATCGATGTTGATGGTAATTGCTTTAAACTTACCTCGTACGGACAGTACCATTTCTCCAGTGTCTTCGCCTAATTCATTGGTAGCCGTAATAGTGTATGTTCCAGCATCTTCAGTAGTTATGTCTTTAATAATAAGCGACATGCTTTCGGAGTCTTCATACATAATCTTGTACTTATGGCTGGCTTCGATAACTTCTCCATCATGCTTCCATTGGACGGCTGGCTTGGGGAAGCCCTTGCATTGGAGCTCCATGATCGCAGTACCCCCAATGCTCGTATTAGCTTGTTTACTCTCGAAGACAAGCTGAGGTTTTTCTGGTTCGCGATACAAGGTCTGAACAGCACCCTGTACAGTTAGTTCAGCACTACAGGAAATATTTCCAGTGCTTGTTTGAGCGACGCATGTATAAAGTCCAGCATCTTCAGGTTTAACATGCTGGAAGACGAGTGCCAATGAGTCTTCATCATCCCCAAGCAGCACCTTAAACCGCTCCTCGGGGTTGAAAGGCTCTCCATTCCGCTTCCAATTAAATACTGGTTTTTCACCTGATGGTAGGATTTGCCCACTTAATTCTCCAAAAATGTTTCTCTCCTCTGTAGACCAAATATTGAAAATATTTGTTAATTATATGTAGATAATTATAAGTTATTTTATATATATTTACCAGTAACGGTGACATCCGCTTCACAAACAGCTTTTCCATGTCTGTTTTCCGCTTCACACGAATAGTGACCAGCATCGGTTTTTTGGACTTCTGTTATAACAAGTTCGTAAAATCCTATATAATCCTTGTCCCGAATGACTTGAACTCTCGGATCAACGTCTTCAATGTCTATACCATTCTTGAAACTATACATAAATGAGAATTAATAAATTTCAACATTTTAATTTCGCCTTTTGGTATTACAATTTAACTTTTGGATTTGGATCTCCAGTAACCTTAACCATAAATCGGAAAAGTGTATTTTCCAACATTTCCGCATCTTTGAGGAGAACACTGAAAAACGGAACTTGAAGCTCTTGTCCATCTTCTCTTTTCTCTATTTTCCCTTTAAATAATAAAATGTTAGCAAACTAAATTTCTACGCTAATAATAAGAGTAGATATTACTTTGACCAACTACAAGTTGAGCCGAGCAACTGGTTGTTTCCCCTCCAGTTGTGGCTTTAGCTGTGTATGTACCATTATCTCTTTCACTAGAAATGCATAATAACAATTATTTGTTTTACTCGAATTTAAAAATCTTGCTTTATTTCTATTTACAACAGTTATTATTTAAAGTGTAATATGTATTAAAAGTTTAATTTGTGAAGGGTATGTATTACCTTCTAATTATTATTTAATTCTATTCCTAACAAAGTTATTTTGAATTTAAAATGAAACCCTAGTATGATAATTATCCTGTAAAAAGCTGATGTAAGATCCAAAATTTTGTCATTTCTGTTATGTCAGTACTGTATGTCGAATTAAGTTTATTATGGTGTATTTCAATTACCTAATAATTTTGCAAAATTTATAATCTTTAAAGCTCGTAGCAATTTAACCGATGCTAGTTACAATTTACAATTCATAGATTAGATAAAAGTTAGCAACTTACCTGCAGTGTTTAATTTCGAGGCGGAACGAGCTCATTCCAACTTCCTTTATAATGATTCTATCTGCCAATTTATCGTCGAGAGGCTTGTTGTCCTTCAGCCATGAAACTTGCCTTGGTTTATCAGCGAATTGTACCTCAAAACTGGCATTCTCTCCCGCTGTAATGTGAAAGCCATTGAAATATTCAATTGTTTCGTCTACTTTTGAAATCAGTGTTTAGTAAAGTATTGTTTAGTGTGTGCAGTATACATCAGTGCTTCTACCAAAAACAGTCCAAACGTCTCTACTTTGGAATAAACATGGTTAAAAAGCGTGAGATATGTTAAATGACTGCTCTATCTACTGAATATGTAAAAATTTTCAATGTTTTTTGTGTAAGTTTTTTGTTATCCGCTCGAAGTTACCTACTTACGTTGAATATTAGCGCTTTTTACTGGTTTGATAATAATAGGTTTATCGACAGACCGATATGGTTTTTCTTCCAAACGTGTAGTTGATCTCCTCGAATAGTATGAACGGTCATCTCCAAGCAGGGATGCTCCTCTGTCTTCTGCTCGTGAGTAAGATCTTTCCTCTGCACGAGAGTGTGATCGTTCGCCAGATTTAATACCAAGAGCCGAGTAATCGTCGCCACGTAGAAGCGATGATCGTTCTTCGGCTCGAGAATAAGAGGTCCTTTCTTCTCCTAATCCTAATCCCAGTGCTGATCTTTCTGCCCTGGTTGAAGAGTAACGACGTACTGTTGAGCCACCTGCGCTAGATTCGTACGAAGATCCTCGATCGTAATCCCTTGTACTGCTTACTAGACAATAATTAAAGCATTGAAAAAGAACATATGCAAAATGCTGAAAAATCATTCCATATAAAATTATCAAAGTTAAATTGGAACCCAATCCTTTTCTGATTTCAATAAAAATTTGTAGTAACCATAGTTACGATACGAGTAAATTTTTAGTCATTGCAGTAAGAGAATCAGTATCGATTGGCCTTTCTTGTTAAATTTAATTGGCTGTGTTCTTCATGTCCCTTTACGTACAATAAACAAACGTCCATGATTTTGTTGTGGGAACAAGATAAACTTGAAAATTTTTTTTAAAATCGCATAGTTTCAAAATTAAATAAATAAATAATAAAACTCTCAAATTTCTCTTTAGAACCTTCAGCCAATTGAAGACATACTTTTTTAAAACTGCCTGTAGTACTTGTATTTATTTTCCTTAACTAACCCAAAGAGTTTCAGACCAAGTTATATTTCTTTTTTGGCTTGTCGCCGTCGAATTTAATTTATTTTTAATAATTTCACATGGAATGACCGTGTAGTTAAAAGTTATGAGGAAATAAAGTGATATGGTATAGTAGCGACTTGCAAAATAAGTCTGTACAATTAGCACCATAGTCTTCTACCGTGCGAAGATATATGTGCGCTCTAAATACAACACTAACAAGTCACAGTGACATTACAGATATACATACATACAACAACATCGGGAGTTTTGGTATAGGTCGATCAAACTTACTTTCAGTACGTTTTCTTATTGATGATCTTGATGAGTATTTTGAAGAGTAATAGTCATCCATTTTTCCTTCACTGGGTGCTCTTGAATCAACCTCACTACTAAGTTCCCTAAAATCTCCAGCCAAGGATTCAGTACATTCTTCGGTGTCCTGAGGTGTGGGTGGAACTTCTATGATTTCATAAATAGGTCTTTTAGGAACTGGGGGTGTGAATATTCGCATAAAATCTCTAGCTTTAGCTTTTTGAACAGTGTCTTCAGCATAGTTAACTTCTTCGCCGGACTTTAATACGGTCGTCTTAATTTTCCGCATTTTGTGCCGGGCACTGCGAAGCGAGGTGTCTGTGCCATGCAGGCTGCTTGTATCGTAATAGCCAGAAAGAAAAGCATGCGTTTTGCGTTCTAAGCTCTCGGTGTGGACTAGGACTTTCTTAACCATTGGTGGTGGTGGCGGGGGTGGAGGAGGAGGGGGAGATCGCAAAATAAGAATTTCAAAGGACATTCCGTAACCTATGCGGGGAAGCGGTTGGAAGAAGCCAGGCATTCGGTATGAGCGCGGTGGGGGTGGCGGTTCTGGAGGTCCAAAACCTTCGAATCGACCATAGTTAGCAGCCATAGTGTTAAGCATAGTGTTCCATTGTGCTAGCGAAGCTTCGTCCGAAATGTTAGTAATGTTTTGCTGTGAAGCACCACCCTGGGAAGATGCCCCTCGCGGGTGGTCTTCGTCTGCATCTTGCGGAGCTATGATTGAAGCGTGCTGCAAAGCTTGGTTATTGAAATCAACTGCACTTATTTTTATCTCAGGCGGCAAAGCAGATGGTAGTTTCTCAGGTATCTTACCGGTATCCCTCTCGGATTTAGAATCTTCTGGCAAACTTTGCGTTACAATTTCTGTTCGATCCGCACTTTGTTCTTTTACAGGCCTTTCAGGGGTTTTTAACTTTGGCTTGGGTTCTTCTACTTCTTGAACCTTCTTTTGAAGCGAAGTCTCAGTTTGTTTTAGGTTCTTTACTTCTTCAGATGGTTTCTGCGGATTGATGTTAGATTCTTTTACAGTATTACCATAAGAATTGGAATGAGTATCAGGTAAATTTGAAGATGCAGTTGTGTAAGGATCGCTTGTTGTAGATCGCTCACTTTCTGACTCACGCTGAGGTTTTTGATTGGGTTTTATTTCTTGTTTTGGTTCTTGTTTTATTTCTGGCTTCGGTTCCGGCTTTGGTTCCGCCTTTATTTCTGGTTTCGGCTCTGGTTTTTGGATTGGTGTTGTCTCCTTTATTGGTTCGGATTTAGGTTCCGACTTTGTTTCACTCTTAGTTTCGGTTTTTACCTCAGTTTTTACTTCCGATTCTAAAATGTTTTCTTCATCTATAGATTGAACTGCTTTAGTACGCTCAAGTTTTGGAGATTTTTCTCTTTGACTTGTGGTGCGGGTGATTGATTTTTGCTCCAATTGATGACTTTGCTCACAAGAAACCTCTTTGTTATCTACTTTTACAACCTTTTCTGAAACTGCGACTTTTTCGGAATGACCGCCTTCCTTTACGGTATGTGATACCTCTGAAGATGACTTTATCGAGGTTGTTTGCTGAACAGACCCTTTTTGAATAAGAATCTCACTCTTTTGTGAAACAGTCTGTTCAACTTTAACGATCTTTTCTTCGGCTCTTGGTTTTGTTATGAAATGATCTTTTGCAACATCTGATGGTTTTATGCCCGCGTTGGGATCATGCGCTTCCGCTCTGTGAGGTAGTTTGAATAAAGGTTCTTCGAATTCAGTGTGTATTTGAGATGGGTCTATTCGTAGATCATCAGCGTGGTGTTCTTGTAAAGTTAAAGGATCACTAATATACTCCCTGATTTCTCGTAGCCACTTTACTCTTGTGTCTTCTTTATGAGGTACAAGTTTCAATGGAAGATTTCCCTGTGCTGCACCTGATTTCGAATGTATTTCAATAGACTTTCCGTCTGAAAGTTCCTTAATCTCACAATCAGGTAACTGTAAATAAGCTTGTTTTTTAAATCATGTTCAAATAGTTTAGTCTTACCTACAAGTTTACCTTAATAATTTCTTTGAGTATAAAAATAGATCTATCGTCTGATATTCGACGTACTTTGCAAACTAAAATTCGTGATTTAAATAGAAAAAGGTATCTTTCCTTGTTTTTTTCCTCTTTGTCGGTGGCTGTCCACCACTCGTGCGCTAAAAGGCGTCCAAGTTTGTATAAACTTCCTCGGTAACCTTCAATGCTACTTAAAAATTTATTATCGATTGCCCTGTGAGGGACACTTAGCATTAACTCAAGGGCTTTCTGGAGGTCAGCAACGTTTTCGTTGAGACAAAGAGAATACTTTACCAATTCCTGCAAATAAAATTTAAAATAGGCTTAAAAGTATTACATATATAATACGCAGAAAAAATTGTGTAGGACGAAATATATGGGTTTTTTTTAACTGGAATACGTGACAGTTGTTAGATAATATTCTTTAATCAGGTACATCGCTATTCTTAAGAAAATTGTGTTAGGCTTGACCCTGGCTACAAAATGTACATATATTATGTAAAACAACAAAAACTTGAAAATATTTTTCATAAAATTAGCTAATTCTGAACATCCCACCAAACGCCCACACATTTTAGTTTGGAGGTGAATGTGTGTCTTAATTAAAACTTTTATGTCAGCCAACAATTTTTCCATTTTTCATCTATTTCCCAAATTTATCCATTGTTGAGCGCCATTGTTCTAAAAATAAACTGCATTGTTTTGATGTTAGAGGAGAAGAACTCCTTGTTCGTATAACTTTTTTATATTATAAATATTATAAATGTTTTGATACTATTGTTTACTTTTACAAAAACATTATGTATTCGTTTATTTTGCAGCACTTATTTCGAAGGTGGCCTGCAAGGCCAACATCCAAGAAATGGACGCGCAAATTCAAAATGCGCGTTATATACGTCCTCTGACTTTATAATATTTTAGAAATGATTGAGAATTTTGGATATTATTTATATGACTTTTGCATTGAACTCGAAAAGCTAATATTTTGTTGCTCGCCAATTTTGCTAGTTTCATTTCTCTTAAAAACTGGAAAAACAACACAAATACTTCTGTTAGCTCGTAAATTCGTAGTTCAATCTTGTATAAACAAAGGAGGTCTTTAAATTTTAGCCTTTAATGAAAAATAGAAACTTTTAAATTCCACCAAAAAGCCGGTTATGGAAAAAGTGTTTATACAGCTAAAGTGAGCTTTCAATTTTTATAGTCAGGACTATTGAGAAAAAAACATTTCTTTCTAAACATACATTTATCACGATTAATAGAAATTAATTAAATATGTAAATCTAAAAGAAAATTGACTTGATCATTACATCAAAGCAAAATAGTTTTTTGTTTTTCAATTTTCGGACCTTTAATTTAAAGCATAGCTACATATGTATGTAAAGATTATTGTAAATGTGGGGCACGTGAAATGTTTACTGAAAAGCTTAATGAATTCTAATACAACCTTATTTCAGAAACTAACGTCAGCTATTTGTTACGTCTGAAGTACACCAACGTAATTACAATAAAATTTTAAAGCTATTTATATTTCTGTATGACGTCGATTCATACATATATTATTCATTTTCGGTTATTCATAACTTTATAATATAATTGTAGCGACACACTCAATCGAAACCCTAGTGACACGGTCCACAAACTAGACAAATCAAAATTTGCGCCTATTTTTAACTCATAACTTTAAATAGAAACATGAAAATAGCTGAGATAAATGTCCACTAACCTTGAGAAGAAGTTGGTAGTCGTTGATTCGCTGTATTGGTAACTGTAAATGTTCTGTGAGATTTTTGTCGTCACCAAGTTTATTGGATAGCTCCTGAAAGAAAAAAAATTTATTCGCCATTTATTTTGTTGTGATATTTTTTCAAAAATTATTTCAGATTTCATAAATGATTTTTCAGTAATTGTTTTACGATCCTACTGCTATCTGTGGGTTTGAATCATGAAAAATTCTATTTAAAAAATGATAATGGCAATCATTGGTTTTACCAATTTCCAGTTCAAATAATGATTTATGTCGTGTCAATGTTTTGTTCAAAATTTATGTATTCGAATTTAGCATAAAAATTGCACAGGTTGTTTATTATCCAATACATTAGTGGCATCAAAGAGGAAAAAACGGCGTCCTAATTGCTTTGGCCCAATTTAAATTTACCGAAGCTATTCAGTTGATTAATTTATTAAATTCGCGAGAAATGTTTCATTTTGCCGCTGCCAATAACAGGTTACCTATTAAATTTAAATTAACTAGAAATTATATTAAGAATTTCAAAATATGAACTGGCTAGTCGATGGCTAAGTTCACAGACAACTTTTATTTTCAAACGACTTTACGATTTGTCATGTTTCATGTATGGCATCATTTTGTGGTCCTTCTGCCAAATTAAGGCTGCAGCTGAGGCAGTTGCACATTTGTTTATTTGAACAATCGCAGTTTATAGAAATATTTATTTCTTCAAAATACATTGATTTCAATACGCTTTGTTTATTTACAATTGAATAAATTTTCCTTGTAGGAGAAATGGTGCCAACTTGAACATTTGTAATTAAATGCATTCTATTTTGTAGTAAATGCGTTTATTCATGCAAACGTTCGTAGGTATAATCCTCGGTGTCTTACTTTTTTAGATAGTCAAAGAGACAAATTAGGAACGGATGTCAGGGTAATGAATAAAAGCATTCAATGTGCTTTATACACTTGAAAAATGAAACTTCATATAAAAACGTAATGAAATATAGTTGATTCACATTTTCAACAATGCAACAGTTCAACAGAATTTTTATTATTTATATCATATGAGCATTTTACTTGGTAAATCGATTATTGGAGAAGTGTATACCAATGTGGAATGTGTATATTTCCTGGATTTGTAAAATAAAATATATGAATTTATCACACCAAAAATATTGATCATAATAGTACGCAAAAGATCGAGAAATTATTAAACTAGTAATCCTATGAAACACAATTTTGAAATTAGTTGTAGATAACCATAAGGAGAATTACTTCTTATATTTTTCGTAAACATTATCAGCATCGAATATTAGAATTTTCAACAAGAAATTCGTTTTCATAAAGATCAAAATGTGTGCTAGAGTATTTTCTCCAATTTGTAAACATTTTAAGGAAAGCAGTACTAAAATTTGTTGACAAAATTGTATTCTCAAAATTCTATATGACTTTTAAAAAATGTAAGTATAATAATATTACACTAGAATGAAGGCGAAAATAATCGCTGCAAGGCACTGTATGTGACGTTGTCATTAATTTTAAATAGATCTTCAAAAATTGTCCGAGCAAATGTCTTGCTTGACTTTGATCACATTATTTTACCTGTCTGATCTTTATAAAATCTAAATCAAGTTTGACATTGCACCTTTGAGTAATTATGATATACTGGCACATTTTGTGCCTTGAAAATCATGAGTTTACAAGAGCTGCATATATGTACATGTATTAAACATCTTAAAATATGTATTTAGTAGTGTAAATTACACAAATGAGACTTCCTATTCCCAATGAAAATTTTATTCTATAATCTTCTTAGTGTTTACATGTTTTTAGTGGTAATGTTCAATTTTTCCTACCATATTTTCATATTCGTTATCCTTTTTTAATACAAAAATATAACAAATATTAGAAGAGAAAAGTTTTGAGTATAAATTGCATTTTTATATAACAAGCTAATTTGTTATATTTTATTTAATGTTCTTTATAATTCTTCTGTAGTGTAGTTAGCTTTTTTTTTGACCTTTCCATAAAACTTATTTTTCCCTAAATATTGAAAACGATTCAAAAACCAGATGAACCGCGATAAAAACTCAGCTTTTAATACTTTTTGTTATGTTCATTATTTTGGTTTGAATTCGTTCTAATTTTGATTGCATAAACTAAACTTTTGAGCAGGTTACAATTTTGAGTCAACAAAAGAGTTCGATATTTGGCTTAGTGAACACGAACATTGAATTGATTAGTAAGTTTAAATGACTGACGATAAATTGAAAAAGTGGCTAGTTTTTAAACCTTAATAGCAAAGTAGAGACGTGTACAAATAAATTTCGTTAAATGTGGAACTGTGTGTAAATGCCATTAAAAAATAAAATAATAATAAAATTAGATTGTTAAAAAGGCAATCATGCGGTGCTTTTAAAACTATTAAGAATGTTAAAGTTAAACAATTCCGATCAGGCCAATTTACTTGACTTGAGATCGCTTAACTCAATATTTTCGTTTAGGATTTGAGTTTATACGACGCGATCGAAACTTGAGTGACCTACTTTGCAATTTTGCAATCCTGATTGAATGAGCTTTCTTTGACTTGGTTGTGCTTTATTTAATGTTATTTAATTTTTGCACAGGAATATAGAACAAAATAAATCATTCCTTTTTTTTATTTCTCAATTGGCAAATGAAAGTGGAAAAAAGGGGTACATCTAGGTACAGACTCTATTTGTTCCTATTAAACAGTGCATTATTGGAATCAAAAGTCTTTACCAATGTGAACTCATAAACATCAATTTTAAATTTAATGATCAACAGTCCAAAAATAACATTGTTTTAAAAGCTTTATAACTAAACTTTTTTGATAAATTTCCCAAGCAAAACATTTCAGCAAAGAAATTTTAATGGAAAATGTAATCGCGATGTTCTAAAGATTCCTGCAATTAAATCAGAATGGTGCCAACGATTTTCTTATTGTTCGAAACGCACAAACAATTTGCTTGTAATATTTCATTTTACTAATTCTGGCTTAAACATTTAGGTCAAGGTCATTTGTAAATAGTTAGCTATACAAGACAAATTTAATAATACTTAGATCTCCGGATGATCCGACTCATCGTCTTAATTATTGCATTTTTTATGAATTTATAAAGTTACAGGTTACTTTATAACGTGTGGGCTCACGTCATAAAGTGGCCATTTTTTGAAAAATTCTCTGGTGTTGTGCTGGGCGGCAAGCGTTCAAAAATAACAAATCGGCTCATATTAAAAATATTCCCCTCAATTTCAGTGTGCTGTTAACTTGAGCAGTTTTACCACTCTGACTCAGCAACTCGCCAATAATTTTGAAGGGCAAAAATCATTTTTTAAAGCAATGTTATTTTTTCATAAGATATTTTTTGATGGACCCAATAACCCATAAAAGAGGACAGACATTGTGTGAATTGATCGTACTAGAAAGATTTTTCTGAGGACATATTTATTGGTTATAGTCAAGGCCAGCAGTTTTTTTTATATATTTTTAAATATTTCGCCAAACGGATGCAGAGTCTTCATCACATTATTTTAAGTTGTTTTGAAATTTCGAGGAAATATTTTCCAAAATTATTTGCATTTAGCTTCATCTCCAATTTTTAGCATTAAAAATAAATCAATTCTGGAATCACATCTGCGAAATTATTACGTGAAGAAATAAGCGTGTAGTCGTGGGTCTTACATCATAGGCACGGATTTTTACAGTCCGATTCTTAATTTAAAACATTCAAACATTTTCATCAACGGAAATTCGATACTTTTTCTCTCAATGCGGCCGTTGTGTCGTCACTTCAGTTTGCAATAGGATCGTTAATTGCTGAACGTACCTCTTGGTCTTTTGTGCCAGCTACGATTATAATCCAAAATTCAAAATATCCAGAGGTAAGTGAGTTAGGAAATCCAAAATGTGATAGTTTCACTAATTCCGGTGCACTAACAACACAACTGAAGAGTCATGCACAAGTACACTATTCCTTCTCAAGATGCAAACCACGGAATTTAACGCAATTGAAAAAAAAACACGGCTGTTTTGAAACCGGCATATACAAAAATATAATTGATATCAAAAAAGTAATATTAAATTTTTTCTTTCGCTTTTCGAGATTTTTCGCACGGCTTTCCACTAAGAGAAGTCAACAGCGACTAAATACACTTCGAAATAAGACAGTTTCATCTCCTGAAATCTAAAATTAAATTTCTTTGCAAAGGCCGAAGATATATATTTTAATGTTACCAAAAGGATCGGAATTTATCTTTTTTCTCGCAAGACCAATGATCGGCTAATGATCGATGGCGACACCTTTTCACCTGGTGGCGCGTGCTGTGGCTATCGATGACGATAAAAAGGTCTCAAATGCCCACGTAGACAGAAATTGTAGGCGAAAAAGTTATCTGATCCCATTTGCCGTGGTGGCATTAGTCCAGTTCTGAAGATAATTTTAAAATTATTTAACTCCTACATGCATGGCGCACACAAGCGCGCGCTTTCAGTCCGCTAGAAAGAATAACAAATGCCAAGAGATTGATTTTTTAGCGTCTCCGAGACAATAGAGATCGCGAGAGCGCGATATATTTGCTCGATTTCTTTGCAGAAATGATCTCTGGTGATCTCCAAAATTCTTTGAATATTCGCAAGCACCTGAGAGGCCTATGTCACAGAGTTTCCGTGTAAGAGGGAAGCGTGTTCACCTGTGAAGATTTTCCGATAATCGTCCATTTTGACACGGCGCCCCTGTGATTTCGATTCGCTAAAATTAGCAACTTGTACCGATAACACAAATTTGTCTGATTTGGACCAATGCCAACTATCAAATTGATGTTGATTTGCTGTCCTCTGAACGCTGCGCATTGGACTTTTTGTTCGAAACGCTGCTGTTGTAAGCCTCGCTAGATGTCAGGTCGATTGTTTACGTTAATCGCATACTTCTCGATACAATGCAAAAATATTATTCAGTCCAACTTAAAACACTTTATTCACTTTCTTTCGAAGTCCAAAATTGTGCAACATGCTGAATTAAGTGGGTCGTTAAGATCTAAGAGAATTTCAGTTGCTCCATGCTGCATAAATTATATTACTATAATTATAGAAATTTCTTAATATACTTAATTTAAAAGCAGTTTTATGCTTTGCTATTAAATACTTTTGGAGTATTATTTATTTTTGATTCTGCAGTAAAAACTACCCCGCGCAAA
Source organism: Tolmerus cingulatus (assembly GCA_959613345.1). Taxonomy (NCBI): domain Eukaryota; kingdom Metazoa; phylum Arthropoda; class Insecta; order Diptera; family Asilidae; genus Tolmerus; species Tolmerus cingulatus. Next base: position 7,891,634 of record OY390708.1, read on the forward strand.
GAACAGAATGCCTTTTTATGTTCACATACGTAACATTAAATTCCCGCCTCCGTATGAATTTCTCAATAAATTTAAATTTTTATTTTTATTCCTTTCTTGCACAAGCTAAACTTTTTGTAGTATAACAGTTTTGAGGGAAAGCAAGCAAGCGTCCTTTTTGCGAAATTTCATAACTTCTTATATCTTGTCCTAATTTTTGGAAATCTCTTACTATGTAATTTATGAGGTTAATAATTCAAAGTAAACGTTTTATAACATTTTCGTAAAAGTACTAAAAATTTATCTCTAGAAGAAGTTGTATGTATGTACATATATGGAATGAGAAAGCAAATAACTGTGGAAATTAAATCATAATTAAGTCCGTTAATACATTATCATAATTAAAACTTTAAAAAAATATTCCTATTTTAAACACATTTAATTAAACAATGTACAAGACATCCAAAATTTTGTATTGTGAATCTTTTGATTATACTTTTATCTAATTTGTTTAATAAAATACAAGGTCTCTAAGAACATTTGGCCAACCAGTTCATGATTTCATCTTTTGCAACTAAAGTATATATGTACCTGCTTCTGCACTTCAGTTCTAAAGTTTTAATGGGATTTGAACTTTTCTACGCCTGGTTTAGTTTGTGTTAGTATTTTTAAATTTTAAAATTATCTATGATTTGTTAGGTAAAATAAAACTGAATTGTTTTATACGATCCGTAGGTACTTGTTCATTTTCATTTTCTCCAAGTAATTGTCTGTAATAGTTTTTACAGAAACTGGTCTTTCTTGTTTAAACATTGTGTTTTGTCTTTGGAAATAAATACGCAATATCCTGTTCTTGTTTTTTTTCAATTTAATATATTTTTAAAAATAATAATTAATACGCAAATATTGTCACAACATTTTTGTAATTTCGTAAGCTGTGGTCTTTACTTAAGCAATAAATCTTGAATAAGTTGACATCTTAAGTGGCGCTTAAAATTGCTCGAGAGAAAATTTAGCTAATATTTTTAATTAATTCGGGTATTTGCGCATTCAAGCACAAAGCAAACTTTATAATTGGATGTTATATTGCATCAAACTGTAACTATGAAAATAATTATTTAGTTTCTTAAGAGGCCAATAATTTAGATACAAAAATGCTGCAATCTTAACGGTTGAACTTTAACTTAAAGTTGTGTCTAGAAAGAATTTGCATTTTAAGTATACGTTACTTTGGCTGTAATCCAATTTAGTTTTTTTAGGTGTAACAGGGCAAATGTTTAATTAAAAATGTATCTTAATAGAATCGAAAAAGAGAAACAATAGCCAGTGCTGTGATAAGATTTGGCTGGCTCTGAGCCGGTAGAAAGAAATTGCGAAAGGGCAAGCTTTAAATAAACATATTCTTTTGATTTGACAGTGTCATTTCAACAAGTTGTCTCATTAAAGTCTAACTACTATATTGCAAATTCATCCATTTTAAGAATAGAAATGTTTGATAACAACTGCACCTGGTGTGAACTTTTTTAGATCTTCATCTTCAATGACGAATATTGAATAGGGTTGAGTTTAATGTAAATGGGTTTGAGGACAAAACCTGACAAAATTGTTTCTTAAGCCTTGAGGTTGTTTTAATTGTGGAGCCAGAATTTACTTAACATAGTAGTCGTTTTTTTTTGCATTCCTTACAGTGTTCGTTTTGAAATTTTAAAGATATTTCACTGTAATAGGCAGAAATTCAAACGGAATATTTGATTATTACTCTAATATCAGCTTATGCATTCAGTATCTAGCATTTCATTAATTTGTAATAACCATGTTGTTATTATATTTTTATTAATTTGTCAAAAATCACAACATTGAAAGTACTATGCATCTTATATTTATTAGGTATTGCCGAATTTATATTGTTGAAAAGCACACCACCATGTCTCGTGAAGTTTTTGCAGTAATATAATATTGCATCTACATACGTTGATATTATCATTCACGTTCCAAATGGTGGAAAAGCACAAAAATCACTTTTAATAAAGTTAAGAATATTTTTTTAATTCCTTAAACATTAAGTAAGCGCTGTAAAAGCATTTAAACATGCTGTCCTCGTCGAGTTAAATAAACGGACACTTAAAAATATATTTTTAGGTATTTAGGACATTTTTACAATGAACATGTGTTCGATAAAATAAAACGTTAATTACATTATTAAAAAAATTATGATCTTTTAAAAAGATATTTTTTTAAAGTCGACCGGATTGTTTTACTCTGCTCCGCCAAATAAATCTTCCTCTGTTAATAAACTGTTCCAATTTTTCTCTCATCTGAATCTGTACTAAAGAATGCATATACTTAGGCGCATCTTTAAATAACAAAATGTATTTAGATATTAAACATTTTCATAATATTTTTTTTCTACTGAACTTTATATGAAAGATTTGACTTTTTACTTATTGCCCTATTCCTGTCTGTTTTATTATTATTTATATTACTTCCATCCTACAACTAAACTATTGATGAATTCAAACGTTTTTCAAAAATTGCATTTAATAATAACAAGCAGAGTCAAATAATCTTTTATCTGTAAGCATAAACAAAAAATTGACACTATAATGGAACTTACCTCGAAATATTCTCGAGCCTCATCATTGCTAGCAAGAAATTCTTGAGCATTTGGCTCGTCTCTGCAATAGACAACATGCTTATCAAAGTCTCTTTCAAGCCTCAGAAATGTTTTCCCAATCATATTCGGCTTATTGGCGTAGTAGTTGACACCTTCAATTAAAACACTTTACAAGAAACATAGACACGCGATAATGAGCAATTATTCAAATTACTTACGTATTGTGAAATTCTGCGATTTGTTCGAAGTTTCCGAATATGACATCCTTGTTATCTCGAACGACACGGGGAACTGTGGGCTTATCAATTGTCTTGATATACTTGTTCACAACGGCCTGCAAGTCCTTTCCAAACTCTTCCTCGGTTTCGACGAGCTCTCGGATAACTGCCCTATTGACAAGATTTTCAAATTAGTGGATGTATTAACTTTATGTTAAAAATTAATTACTCTCTTCTGTAGGCAGCATCGTCTGCTTTGTCGCCATACACTGCTGCTCCAATTTGTTGAATGTCCAAGATCGAAACGGGCACCCATCCTTCTTTGGGGCTATCACTGCCATCGAATACTCGAACTAGCCACCTACAATTAAAAGAAGATGTTTTGTTATACAATAACAATATATATTAACAATATAATGTTAAATGATAATAAGTATTTTACTTTAGAAAACATGAGGTAATTTTATATAATATCCTCGAATTAGGTTATTAAAACAGGTTAAAGTATTTTTTTTGATCACATATACATATGTTCATAAACTAACTATTTATTACTCAGCAATTTCTGGTGCCGAAACCAAGAATAATATATATGAATATTTAATCCGTAGGTTTCGGCTTTATTTATGGAAATTATTATACATAAAAGAATCTTATTTATAGCCCAAGTTGCTTCATAATAAGTTATCCTTAACGCTGCTTTCATTTTGATGTTTCGTCTAATATAAACCGATTGAAAACTAATATTATTTGAAATCGTTGGTAATGTTTTCGCTTTTTGCGCCCATTATAAAATTTATTAAACGGTAAAATCAGAAACTGAGTAAAATCCTACATTAGTAATGCAAATTTAGAATTCCTAAACAAGGTTAGAATATATTGCCTAAATATCGATACTGGGACATAATAAATATAAACGCTATTAAAACTTTAATATTAAACATCGTTTGAAATTTATTGAAACTTTAATATTAAACTTAACTGTGTGGGTTTTGTTATGAAGAATATTTGTATATAATTTTATTAGTCTTATTTTTTATTTGTTGTTACTTTTAAAACTTTAACCATTACATAAGATCATTTTTCATTTTGATGTCACGGTTTTGATTGTTGTCTCTTAAATTAATGATTTATCAGGGGTAAGCCTTGAGGCTACTATATTAAAATAACATTCCAAACCTTTACTTTTATATATTAGTTTTCTCTTTTTTTTAAATTTCTTGAAGCAACATATAGATATAATCTGAAATCCCGATAATATGCTACAATTATGTAGCTTAGCCAGACAGTTTTTAATTCGCAATTTCAAAGAAGATTATGAGAGTTTATTTTCAAAATGAAACTGTTATAAGATTCGATTTACGAAAGTTATAATAATAAGCATGTCAATGTCGAAAATGTATATTTTCTTAAAACTCATTTTCTCCAAATATACTGACATTTTTTAAATAAGAATGAGAAAAGATAATAAAGTCAGTGTGTTACTTTTCCTTTTACTGTAAAATAAGGTGACTCAAAACCTTAACGAAATAAGCTTTTGTTAGTAATCACAAATGAAAATAAAAATCACACCAAATGTGGATCAGCTCCACAAAAATCGAGAAAGGCCTCCAAAAATAGACTCTAATAAAATGACTCTTTCAAGTGTTTAATTGCACCCGCGTCGAATCGCATTAAGAAAACTTAAAAGCGAAAATTTATTGCGAATTTAATTTTGACGGCTTGTGTAAACAGTGGTCAGGATAAGAAGAACGCAGCACCTCAATGTGATATATCAAACACGGGATCCTAAAAATACCTGACGTATGAATAATTTTAGTAAAAATACGTTGAATACGTAAAAATACCACACAAAACACTCTGTTTACCTGTCGTCCGGTTTTATCTCCTGTGGGGGTTGAGGACTGGCACTCCTCCGCTGACCACTGGCGTAATTCTTCTTTGGCTTTATGGCTATTTTGTGTTTTGCTGCGGCATTATCAAGCAGATCTGTTGGCTCCCCAACATCGAGCTCTGGGTCCAATTTTGGTCGCCTGTTGAAAGCAACAATCATTAATCGCATGCGGCAAAAATTATCTGAATTGCCTTCTGCTCACAACATACTTGGCCAAATTGTTGACACTGCTGGTTCCTGTGTCAAGAACTTCGACAAGATCCCCACGTCTCAGGGTGATGGAGTCGTTCGTTTCGGCGGAGTAGTTTCGATTGACCACCAAGATGTCGCAAACCTAAAATAAAATGAGGATTTCCTTTAAACTAAGTAGTAAAATTATTATTTAATTGGCGCAGCTGGCACGTTTACATCGAATATTGACCAATTTTAATTTCTCCAAGATCATTTGGCACGTAAAAGTGGGGCTAGAAATTGGTGCAGTGCAGTTTCACAAACTTAACATTGATCGTATTTTAAAATAATGAGCGGGTTAATGACCAATAGTCAACACTACATTGTCGATAAGTGAGTCCCAAATAATACGTTTTGAAAATTCAAATTTGCAGGGAAAGGGTTTCTACCGTTTTCAATCTGCAATATAAGGCTAATGCTAACTAAGTTCTCTGTAGAAATTTTTAATATCTGAGGTTTACACTGGTATGTCTTTATACTGCTTTATGTTGAAACAAAATCTACATTTGTACAAAATTTATTCATTCAATACAATTTTAGGCATTTAATAATTTCAATATATCTATCAAAAATTATTAAATAACCTTTCAACTGCACACGAGACACGAGACCTTAGCCATCACCTCAGGGGAAGCACAGGGTAGTATAGACCGTAGTTCTAATCTGTTTTCGAGGACCTTTTAATTTCCTCAAATCTCTTTTTCTGATATCACGAATAGTAAACATCTCTTTCTTTTCTTCCCCTTATATCCCCTTATATACATACATAAAAATATAAATTGAAAACAAACAAAAAATAAATAAAAAGACCAAATCATTCATACTTTCATTTTCAGAGAAAAATAAAAGAAAAAGTCATTATTTTCCAAAAAGTTTCAGAAATGTAAAATTATTCTCCTTTAAATTACATTAACATAGAATTTTTTTTTATTTAAATAGGTGTATATTGTAGAATACTCTGTTAAAGAAGCAAGTTTCCTCCTTCAGATTCTAGACTTTTAACACATTAGTTTTTAAAGTTATCAATTCAACCCTGAAAAGAAGACAAAGATACTTCATACATATAGCATAAGCATTTGGACGCCTTATCCTTTCATAAGCATTTGGACCCTTTATCCTATACTTCATAAAAGTGTTTATGGAGCTAATTAACCAACATAAAGAAAAAAATAAAATGTATTAATCGTTTTTATTTAAATTATTTTAAGTAAATTGTAGAAAAAAATACTCATAATAATTTAGCTGTTAAAAAGTTTCTTCTAAATTTCGAAGTAAAAGGATGTAAAAAGTGTCTACTTTCTCTAGTGGTACCTTTTTTAGCAAAAACAGACTTCAATTTTTTTAATTCGACGAATGGAAAAAACCTTATGTGGTAAATAATAAATAAAACAACACTGACCACATCAAAAATTATAATTATGTATAATCACAGTAAAATAGTTTACAAAAATATATTATGAATCACAAAAGATATGTTCAAAATCCAAAAATTCACGTTTTAATCATGTTGAGGTAACAGTGTTTATAAATTGGTTTACATTCTAATTTAAGAGTGATGCATAAATCGCTTCTATTCACGAATTACAAAACATCAATTCATTCTGAAAACTCTGGGCTGATATTAATAGTACAAAACTGAAAGATTAATGTGTCGTGACCGTGCGGCCTTGTTAGTGGGGTTTATTAATGGATCATTTAGACAATTGGATTGGAATTAGACTTCTAACAATTACGATACTACGAATATATGAATTTCACTTGATGCTCCGATGCACTTACAATTTAAATGACACGTGTTTAGTGGCGGGTGTTTTAAACATACAACTTTTGGGTTAATTCTTATCGACTAGTATAAAATATATTTACACTTTATAATATTTACAATAGTATTTTCTTGTTACCTACATACGAAACATGCATGATAATGAGTATGAGACTGATGCTTTGCTGTATGTATAATATATAAGAGATATGAATGTAATTTATGTACCAAATATAAAGTTTAATTCGATTTCGATAGCGGGATTATTATAAAAAGAAATTTGTTCAAAAAATGCGCCGTACACCAAACTCTGCATCCAATTGGTGTAAAATAATCCGCTTCATTTCCTTATAGACGTGAAGCTTCGCAAACAGTCAGAGAATACTTCTAATTTTCGTAACGTGATACAAATACTGCATTAATAACACTACAAAAAAAGATAATAAATAAAAATTACTTTTATAAAAACGTGTTTATAGGAATTTTTAGTGTGGCAGTTTTAGTATATGGAAGCATATAAAAGAGTATGCAGTAGAATTAGTTAATAACAAGATAATAAAAAAACTATTAACTAAGCTACAAAGTTTTCAAAAAAGTTAGTATTTTTCATTAAAATGACGCTCATGCATTTTGCCGTTTTCTGTATGAAGTAAATATCCCTTTAAAAACATCGACAAAATTTTGTGTTAAAAAAATAAAAATTAATTGAGAAAGTTCATGCGTGTTTATTATATTATCAAATTATTATGTTCACTTTCCCGGTATTTTAATTCATAATATACATAGGTATGAAGCTTGTGCAAAAAATGTTAACAATATTTGTGGATAATAATTGAATTAAAACAATAGAAAAGATATCTTATTATGAAATGAAGGTATTTATGTGCAACAATGTAGTATTTTTTTCGAATTTCGCTTTTGTTCTTATTATAATATCTTAAGCGCCTCTAAAAGCATTGAAAATGTAGAATTTTTCTACAAATGCGCAAAAGATAAAACTATCGTTTCCTCTACAGTCTACCTCTACTAGGTAGAATTAGATAAAACGTATGATTTTATTTTGTCGTCTCGTATAATGCAAAGAAATGTTCGTTTATTTTTGCTGCACGAATCATTCGGACAAATACTCGGGGGAAAGTCACAGATAAAAGTATTTTTCTCAAATGCTTAAATTTTGCTCATATCATAAGTTTTCTACGTCTAAATATTTGACCAGAAGAGCTATCAATGTCGGATAAATTATGTTATAAATTAAGAGCCAGTTCTATCTTAATTCAAAAACGAATAAATTGCAACATTTTTATAAAAGAGGACCTATGAATGTACGAACAAGCAACAAGCGCATTTGTAGATACATACATACATGTTAATCTAAAAGTATTTAGGTACTTTGGGGGAAAACACTTAGATCCTAATTAATGAGCAATTCTCAGAATCTGAAGAAAGGTGTCAAGGGAAAATCAATTTTTGAAGAAGCCAGGCGCTGTTTTACCGTGAAAGCAATTAAAATCTGCGCCAAGGTAACGTGGTGTCCATCCTTCGGCACCCATCAAAGTTGTCTACGTAAACGTGTCATTTTAATTCTATTTTAACACGCGCGACCGAGCACCTCTGCGCAAATTCATTAATTGAGATCGCACAAGGTGCGTGCGTGGTACTCAGAAAAATTATGTTTTCTCCTCGTCAATTATCGATACCCTGCGAACGCACTTAGTCATGCGTTTTTAAGAAAAAAATAGCAAGTTTATTAATCGTATTTTAGTTGTTCGTGTCTACTTTCAAGAATTGAAAATTATGTAATCGCTTGCCACTTTGGGATTGGATTTATTGAATGAAATACGATTAGGTTTCCCAAAACACGCTGTTTATTTAGATACTTTGGGTGAATTTGCGCTGAGTGAAGAAACAGCAGTCGAAATCGGGAGTGATTGCGCTTTTCAGCAATCTATTATTGGGTGGGTGGCGACTCATGTCTGTCTGACCGTCTGTTAATAAAGTACAGTGATGAAATGATTAATTAGCAGGTCATTTGCATGTGTCCGCCAGATTTATTATGAGATTCTCAATTAATTAAGTTCAATTGCCCGTGCGTCTAGCTTAGTCTCAGAAATACTATAGTTTACAGATAAAGCATTTTTCTTTGAAGATTTGCCAATTTCGAGCCTGATCTGTATGTAAACACTTGATGAAATAGCACAGAGAAGCAATTTAACTCTACTGAGAATTATATTTTTACTCTATAGTCGCTCTGGTTCAGAATTCTAGTATGTATATGCCTAATACTTCAATCATTTCAAAATCAGTTGCATGCCATGAAAATCGAAAGGTACGTTTTTTTTTACTTTTAATGCAGTGCTTCGATGTAGAATAAACATATTGAAGTTTCTGTTATACTAAAGCTGCATGCAAATTTTCTGAAAATTAGCAATCGGTATACTCAATATCAATAAAACTCGTACGGCGACGTAAACACGAATCTGAACATATGTAGAAACTTTGAGAGCAAAAGTACAAATAAGAAAAGTGTATTCATAAAATAACGTATTATACATATATGATTGTGATAAGCTATTTGGTCTATTATACGTTAAAATTTGAATGGAAATTACATATATGTATATCTTTGTAGAAATTTTAAAAGATTTCTAGAAAATTTTAAAATAGTACGTGAATGGTTATTTTTTAATCTAACATATAGAATTTCAAATGCACTAAAATCATATACATATAATAGTTAAATATCTCAACGGTAAGCACACAACAATGCATTTCAAGTTTAGATTTATTATTACTCAACTACCAATATTATCATTTTTTCAATTTTATTATTTAACCCAAATGAATTCAATATGATTATGTTCTTATTTGAGCTATTTTGAATATTTTCTCATATTCGCTTTTAACAACAAGATTTAGCCTATCAAAATCTTGAAAACCAAAATTACGAATTAAATTTTAAAAATTTCCTGAGCCCACAATATTATTATATTTTAATACAACTGACTCTTGAAATTATAAAACCATTGCAAGCAAAATGTTAATATGCTTAAGTTTGAACTCTAATTACCATTTTCGACTTACTTTATAAGGTAGTGCGATGTGATGGACAACAATTTGACATTTTTAAGAAATTTACATCCTCCAAAAAATTAAAGTTTTCTGTCTTAATATTTATTAATGTTTAACCAAGGTTTCGTGTAATATGGAACAAAATATAACGAACAGGAACTAAACAATGGCATCTCGAAGTCGCCTCGATCGGGAATATACGGATAAGGATCCACTGAGCTCATGGTTCCGGTCCTTCCAAAATTCTGAAACATTTTAGTATGAAAATTTGTGTTAAAAGCAGTTGGGTCTAAGACAATAAAAATTTTGGAAAAAAACATTGGCTAAAAATGAAATGGAAAGAAATCAATACTTCTTTTCATCATAGTAGAAGTTTCCCAGATATCGTGATTAGCAAGATAATCTCTGAAAAAAATCGTCTTTTTAACCCGGCAACGTTCATTTAATTATATTATATTATTTTAAAATAGTATGCAAATATGAATTTATTTATATATGTGTAAGTACTCATAAAATAGTTTCAAATATAAAAACACGGTAGATACATTTTTTCAACAAAGTCCCATTTTTAACCCAAAATTATTGTTTTTTCTTTGGCGATTGATATTTAACTTCATTTTTCAGTTCATCTAAATCGGTCGAAAAATCTAAATGCATACATACCATATGTATAAATTTTTCTTTTTTTGATGTGGAAAACAAATGATTTTTTAATAAGAGAAATTTATATGCTGTCTGTACAACTTTAGTTCACAGTCCTGGTCTCCCATTTAGACGCTTAATTGCGATTGGTTTTATTTTTGAAAATCTGTTAAAATTACAAAATATATTAAAAGCCTGCAAAATTTGCGCAATGTTGTGAGGGTGCTTCCTAGTCTTAACAATAAAAATACTGACTGACCTATTCCCTGCTCGAAAATTTACGACACAACATAAAAAATAGGTCGTTTGTACCCGTCCGCACAAAAACTGATAGTCCCCAACTGAACTCTACGTGGGAATGGCGATGAATCTCATAGTTTCTGGACCCGCGGTCACTGAATCACAATATAACCGCGCAGCTGCAGCTATATTTATGTCTGATGGAAACTGGGAAAGATGCCCACGCGTCCGCGAACAAAATTCCATCCTGACGCAAAACGAAAGTTCATTAGCATTATTCCGCGGCTAATTTCGCGGTGTTGTCCTCATTCATGCCTCTGATAGTGGTTTGCGCATCTTCGATGAAGATCAAAGCAGATGGCAACAGGGGTTTATTTGCGAACATCTTCGAAATTGATTCCTTCCGGATCAAGTGTCCCACTAAAGTTTTTAATAGCCGGGCACGACGAGGTGGACTCGAAATGAAACGTAACACGTGTTGGTCTCAACAGTTTTGACATCAAACTTATTGATCCTCAGACTAGTTAATAAAATATCTACGTTAATAACAATCTTTTTGCAAAAATAATATTTATTTTCCGAAAAAGCCTCCACACTTCTGAAAATCTTAGTAAAAAGATTTATCGACTTCGTTCTACGAAAAAGTGAACTGTGAACTATGATGTAATTATGAAAAAATAATATATTCCCACTTATTGTTTGGTAGACAGGTATATTTATTTTTCTGATTGGTCCAATATTTTTACCAGCTCCGATTTTTGACTGTAGCTTGCGTTGTTATTAATAATAGTAATAATAATTTATTCCCGCTTTATGGATCAAAAATACAAATGCAAATATAATGCTTACTAATCTGAATTTTCAACCTCAATGAACCGAACCCATAGCCTTCGTCATTTAAAAATTTAAACATCTGTAGTTCGGAGACCGTGAAATTTAGAAAGTTGTAATTTGATATCGAATAGTTCTACTATAAACCTGTGAAGACTGAACCTAAAATGTTTGGATGCGTATAGTTTACATAAATAGTTCACGTTTAATTTACATGTGTGCATACTCTCAATATAGATTTACGTATTTGTTGCAGGCTCTTTTTTAAATGTTGTACTAACCAATATCACTTTTTTAAACTTAATATTACGTCACTAAAATCTATACCTGTGATTGGAAGGTGCTAAAATTCAAAATAAAAGTTCTGCTGAGCCTTGTGCTCTTTTACTCAAGAAATCAGGAAAAAGGTATAACTTTTAATTGTGGAGGCTTCCTTGTAACAACAATTTTACTGCTGTCTTTTTACGAATTTCCAGTAAAATGGATTTATTCCCGTTTATACAGTCAGAAATGAAAACATTTATTTATCTTAACGTGATTCACATTTGTGCCAATTGTTTGTTTATAGTTGTCGCCATAAAAATTTCAGAGAACAGTCCGTGCTTAGCGGATGTGTCTTTCGATTTTAATTATAAATTGACGGAAATGCAATGAAATTCTGACAAACAACAGCTTAATTGGACGAAGATTCAAAAACGGAACGATTTTTAACTTTTATTTCTGGCTTTTTGGCATTTTGCCCGTAGTTGGGTGCACCCAGCGGTCACATTTAATACTCGTTTGGTAAAGTGCTACTTCTAAGGACTTAATTAAAATTTAATATTAAAGCCAAAATCGTGAGTTATTTTTATTAATATTATGTGTTAAGCGAGAGAAGGGAAATTGTTCTTAGCTAAATATTTACAATAATAATTGTGGTATTACTGCTCATGTTCTTTAAAGTAGTTATTTATTAAGGCATATGTTATAACATTGGCGCTCTTAATATGATTTTATGTAATTATATTCATGTTAAAAGAAATTAAATTTAGCCAAGTTTCGTATTAATCTTCAATATTCAGAAACTCTTGTTTGATGTTTCAGTGAAATTGTTAAACAAAATTGTTCATTACAAAAATGTATTTAGTATGAAAATATGCACATCAGAATATCTAATGCCTAACACACGAAATAAGACTAATTATATTATTCTCGTAGAAGAGAAAATCGAAAAAATTTATGGTTTGTTAAAAAAATTGAAAAGTTTCTACTGAAACCAATCAACAGCATTTTTTCGAATTTCATCTCAATAAAACTTTTTTTTTCGAAATAAATTACAATTCTTGCTGCACTTGGACAAGAATAAAGTATGTACCTACCTATTACTTTATTCCATTTGCTTTATTCATAATAAATAGTATAAACTGTCGTTGTGGAATCATTATTAATAGTGTATACAGTTGTATCACATAAGTTGTTGTTTAATAAAGCATTTCTTCGTTAAATCTTGAATGAACGAAGTCATATCTATAATTATAGTATGACAATGCAAATTTTTTCTTAAAGAATTGAAACTTCTAGTCGGGCTACATTTCAATTGTTCAACTAATTTTCTTGTAAGTATTCTTTTCGTTATAGCTGTTCATTCAAAATTCTTTAACATTCATTAATCCATAAATAATTATTGCCAATTTATTTACATAAATAACCCATGACCATTTCGGTTATCTAATATTACGTGACATTATCTTGTCCGTAGCTTCTCTCAATGAAATATTATTTCGAGAAAATATTTATTTTTAGTTTATTGGAAGCTACTGCTTTTTGCACCTTATGAAATGGAAAATTGGTTTTCGCCTTTAAATATTTTATTTTATGTTACTTTTTAATGAGACATTCGTCTGGAATTATAATAGCGATGCAATATGGACATTAGCGCGAACTTTAAAACTATGTATTTCTTTTTTAGTGAAAAGCTTTAATTTCTATAAAAATTATATAAAATCTTTTCACTTTCAGAGTATATTCGCTAACAATCAATCAGCAATATAAAGCTTAAACGTTTTTTCATAAAATCAATGAAATAGTTTACGTTGCGATTTCACTATCTATGTAAATCAGATCCGGCGAATTCAGTCCTTCACTTACCATAGCTAATTAATTAAACTTTGTTAATTAATTTTGTATTTAGTTTTAGCTGCTTTATAATATTTCACTTTACTATTCAAATATTAAATTTCCAAGAAGTGAAAAACTTCAAACTTATTTTTTTGTAAATGAATATTCGAGTAAAATTAATAATTTGTCTTCGATTTTAATTCATAAAAAAAGACCACCTCACCCATTAGAAAGATTTAATGTCATTAAATCAATTTGGAATTTTTTCAATTTGAAGCATCAACGTGTCCGAGACGTTCTTTTCCAAAAGTAGTGCGTATACATATACCAAAGATTAGTAAAATAATAAAAATGTAATTGATCTTAGTCTAGAGTATCACAATAGTGTCAGTACATTGAACCTAAGTCGGCCAAACGAGTAATTTTGGACATAAGTGCACCCAATTTATGATTTATTGTTTAAATTTAATTGTCTGCGGATTCTCTGCAAATAATTACGATATTTTTGGATATTTCTATTCACCTTTGTTCCACTGAGAAGGGCGCGGATTCGCCTTCGAGCCGCTAGGGCGTCACTGTTTTGCCTATATCCGTTTTCCTTCCTTGGTATGTAGATAAATGGTTTTAGTTTTCTTTCCTTCAGTTCGGGGTCTATTGCATTCGGGTCAGAGTTAACCAAACTCTCTGGGTCTGTTTCTTCCTGGGCATAGTCGCATGAATACATAGCGAAGCGATGGGCATATCTGGGAGTGCTGAGTTTTAAGGCTGAGAAAACGTGGAGTGGCTCAAAATGACGAATACCATTTTCATCTAGTACTGTATAGGCGCATTTTCCTGTTAAAACATCTCTACTTAATTCTCTCGGTACCACAGCCTGTAGCCCTTCCTTGACTATCAAAAATGCGCCCTTGCTTCTAGTTTGTCTGCGTAAAAGAAAATCTTCCATTGCCAACTGATTGTCCATACTGAAGAAGGACAATGGTACATCACTAGAATCAACAAGCTGCAACTTCTTTTCGGGAATAATCGTCACAACACCACTTTGCCTTATAAGCATACGGATTGTGGCGTCTTTCCTGGCTTCGTATGGATCTTTCATTAGTAGTTGTAAAGCCTCGAGAGATTGTTTGCAGTTCTTGGCCAGTTTTCTTATAACAACAGTTCGTTTCACGACTTCTACAACTTCTTGATTTTCGAATATATGAGCTACGCTTTTCTTACCCTGCAATACGTCGTCGATGATAATCGAAATTTCAATTAGTCCTAATGCTCTTGAAAGAGATAGAGATTCGCTTAGTAGACATTGGATGGCATTTTCATCCCTGTTCATAGTAAACATAGTTCGAATTTCATTTTCGGAAACATCTTTTATCGCTTCTACGATGCATTCTTTTAGAATTTCAGCAACTACTTCATTAGATTTAATGCTCTCCTCTTTTTCTTTAATACGATTAAGAATCTTGTATAATACCTTTGGCTCTTGCTCTACTAACTTCAAGAAAGCCGTGTGAAGATCATCGTCATCGATCAAGGAAGAGAACTTGGTAGTCAATTCGCCTTCGTCATGAATCTTCTTCTCAATAATATAAGATATTGTATTTAATTTGTTGCAATTCGCACTTACCGCGGATACTTGCTTTCGAACAGCCTCAAGGACACATGCTCTCATTTTCTCTGAACTTAGTAGTTTTTCAATAGTCTGGACGTCCAGATCAATGAGGTTATTTTCGAAAGCCTGTCCAATAAGTTCGAATAGACTTGGGCTTGAATTTCCGAGGCCATTCTGAGGGGATATCTTACTATTAGAAGCAGCGACATGAAGAACAGCTGACATTATTGCCTCTATTATTTGATTCTCTTTATCTGCTTCACTGTTTTCAATCTTATCTTTGTGGAAACCGTTTGTTAATCCATGTCCATTCGTAATACTTCCACGGTGATGATGAATATCAACAACAAAGCTTGATGCAATTTTTTCGACATTTTTCAAAAAGTCCAATAAAACCTCACGATGGGTTGGCTTTATGCCAATAATTTCGACCAAATGTTGTACAGTTTGTGCGTTTTTAGTACTCTGAAGGACAATGTCAACAGCAGAGGCTTCGATTTGTCTTCCGATTGTCATGCCTGCTTCCGACAGCTGCCTCAGCATTTTTGAGTCAATGCTCAACTCACCTTTTGTGCTGGACGGATTCCAAGTGTGGGTGGGCTTCAACAAGATTAACTCTTCCGGTGAAACAAGGAAACTTTGGACTGAAAATTGCTGTTCGCCATCTTCATTGTCAGTTAAATCAGGTGCCACAAATTTTGGTCCTTCTGAAGTTTGAACAATTTGACCAGGAATAAAAGTGACTTTATCACCAGTTTCAATTACCCTCCCAGGAACAAATCTAGGCCCATCTTCGGTGTCAACTACTTGACCAGGAACGAAACGTTCTCCTTCTTCTTCTGTGTAGATGACTTGCCCTGGAATAAATGTGGGTCCAGCCTTAGTATGAACGATTTGACCGGGTACAAAACGTGGACCTTCAGGAGTTTCAATGGTTTGACCGGGAACGAATTTACTACCAGTTTTGGTTTCAATTACTTGACCTGGTACAAATTTGAGACCCTCACTAGTCTCAATAACTTGTCCGGGTATAAATTGTTCGCCTTTTTCAGTCCAAACAACTTGTCCTGGTATAAATCCGCCATTTTCCATAATACCAGGCACAAATTTCGTATCTGCATCTTGTCTAATTAGCTTACCAGGTATTTTTTTACCCGCCGGCAGGTGACTGATGTCTATTTTTTCTGGATAAAACTCGACTCCATTTTTAGATTGCACCATATATCCGTACACGGAAAGGCATTGATTAGAGACTTCGCCAGAATTGCTATCAATAACATACCCAGTTGAAATTGGGTCATTGAAAACAACATCAGTAACAGTTTTAGCGACAGCAAATTCAATAACTCCATCTGCATTTAGAATTGATTTTCCAGGCATAAATATTTGACCCTGGCTGGTCATAACAACTTGCCCTTCAATGAATTTGGGACCTTGCTTTGTTTCAACATTAAGACCTGGAACAAATTTCAGTCCATCTGGTGTATCTAGACTTAGTCCGGGAACGAAAATATCCTCAACGTGTTGACCAGGAACAAATTTAGCACCTTCAGGTGTTACAATTGTCTTACCAGGTATGAAAACTTCTTGTCCATCACTTTGGACCGCTTGACCTGGAACAAATTCCCAAGAATTTTCTTCATTTAATTGATTTTGCCCAGCAATAAATTTGTGAACTTCACCGGTGGAAACTGTTTGGCCAGGTATGAATTTAATTCCTTCGGGTGTAGTAAGTTTTTGGCCAGTAACGAATTTATTTGTTTTTTCGTCAATTACTCCAGGAATAAATTTAAATCCATCTGGAGTTGCTACGGTCTGGCCTTCTACAAATTTAGGAGCAGCTCCAATGTTAAAGGTTTGGCCGGGTATAAATTCTCCTTCTTGTAATTGACCAGCTATAAATACTGGAGAATGTGGATTTTCTTTTGGAGATACAATAACTCCGGGAATAAAAGACGGTCCATGGGGTGTAGATACTGATAGTCCTGGAACATACACTGGTCCTTGAGGAGTACTAACGGCTTGTCCAGGGATAAAAACTTCTCCGTTTGGAGTTTGTATATGTTGTCCAGGAATATGGACCTTTCTGGCGGCTGATATATCCAAAGTAAGACCTGGTACTTTACCTATTTTTCCTGGTATACCTTTATTTATATTTTGAACGACTTTTGTAAGTTCTTCAGGAGTTGGTATAGCCTCTGTTAGTTCGGCACTTTCTGCAATTTTGTCTGCAAGATTAAGCAAAGGTTCTAGTTTTTCTTGAGGCATCTTTTGTATTCCCTCAATAACGCTTTGCTCTGGCCTCTCTCTGATTGGGGATAATGGACCAATACATGGGATAGAATCAAATCCTGTTGTATCTTCTAGTAAATGTTGTTGTATTTCTATATTTTTTGAAATTACATTAATTGGTTCCATTTTGCAAGGTTTTGGCAAATGTTTTACAATAGGACTGATGCCATTCGTTTTTACTTCTTTTTCGAAAGTTTCCCAGTCCCAAGATTCTATGACTGGTTTAACGAGATCACGTGGATCTCTTATATCGAAATATAATTCTTTTGCAGCCTTTTTGAAATCCACTTTGAAATAAGCTGCACTTCTATGGAATTTCTTTCTTTTCTCGTCTTCTAATTTCTTACGTTTTAAATTTCTGTGTATAAGTTCTTCATATTCTTCCATTTCCTCTGCCTGTTTTTCCATATCTTCAAATATTTTGGCTCTACCGCCCAAATTTTCAAGTTTCTTAGATTTCCTCTTTTTCCTAAGGGCTTCTTCTTTCTCAAGTTCCAACAATACTTCATACCGTGGTCCTTCACCCTCGTACAAAATTTCTTCTTCCTCATCGTAGTCTAGTAAATCAAGTGAGACATTTTTTCCTTGTCGCATTTTTAATAGAACAGAATCACAATTTTTCGCCAGCATCACATCCCTCACATCGCCATCTCGGACGGCGGCTTCGAGTTGTGCTGAAAACACCAACGAGCACCTTCTTTCATCCACTTTGTAAACAAATTTGGCTTCATCTATCACACTCTTAGAATTAAGGAGATCCAATAAACCTTTCTGCAGATCATCTGTCTCGTCCAAGACTGGGAAGACGTAGCGATAGTCGGCTAAGACAATATGTTTTCTCTTGCCGTAGGAAATATCTGGCATAAAATGATGTGGTCCTAGTTCGTCCGAAACATTTGTAATTTTGCATTTGCTTCTACCCGAGAGTGTTGTAAGCATTACAGGAATATAGTGATGAGATGGTAATCCATAGGCTTTTCCAGTAATTCGACAAAAACGTTTTGCATCAGCTGGAGAGATCGGAGGTAGTAGAGGAAAATAATTGGGCTTTGGAAGGGCCCGCGATCTTCCTGTAATTCGGCAAAACGACATCTTATCACTTATTTATGCGCTCAAAAATTCCAAAAAAAATTTTTTTAGACAACGTTCACAACATCCAACTCCTAATATCTTTGCTGTACCACTTCAACGCGATATGTAGCTAATTAGCCAATTATGTGTAAAAAATTAGTTTTTAAACAGCAAAAAATAAAAATTGAGCGTTCTTGTAATTTTAAAATAATTTCCTCAATCACATAGTCTTTTCTGGATTTAAAACCAAAAACTCTGCAGGCACTATATCTTCACAAAAACCAGTTCACATTTCTTAGTGCAACTTTGGCGATCAAAAGACAAATGTCTAATAAAATGGAATGCTTTCTTGTCCTGCACAACGATCACCACGAAAAGTACTTTTACCAAATTTCCTCCCTTCACTTATTTTTGAAATATCTCACAAAAACATATAAACTTGGTACGAAACGAATTAGAGCGGCTTTCGTTGAGGGCACCGCGATGACCGGCAGTCGAATCAAAACTGATCTTAAGGAGCTGTGATCTCGTGAAGATCAACATTTCTTAAGATCCGTACATTTACGGTTGGCTTTATTTATAGGCACCGGCTGGTAGAAGTGCCATGTACAAGTTTTACTCACACGACTAAATCAAAAACTCTCTCTGGCGTCTGACTGATCACCGAACTTTTCCGAAAGCGAGAAAAAAGTGTATTTATGAAAAATTGCAAATTTAATTGCCCCCGTCGCGTCGGGGAGTGCACCCCTGAAAAGAGGCGGGGGTGAGATGTCCATTGACCGTTTCGCTTTCCAAAAGGACGGTGAAAACGTAAATCTTCAGACTGTCATGTCACCTCATTTCAAGTGAAAATTCGCACTACGTCACGTACTTGCTTTTGCTTTGTTCGAGCCGTACACCTCAGAGAAAGAGGGCCATTCATCAAAATCCCGAGGACAGGAGCTGCAGGACATCATTCTAGCCAATGGCCGGACGCAATTTATAGATTTTCTCGGAATCACCTATTAATCGGCAAGAATTGCTAATACACCTATAAATATAATTTAGATAGATAAACAACGTCGTTTCCTGCTGTTATAATATCATAACGATTGATTGCACAATAAATTGTATGTAGGCCTCCAGAATCGTCCTTGAAAATTAATGTCGACAAATTAGAATTACGCTCTACGAAAAGTGCGGCGATTAAGATAAATTAAATCTACTCCCACTAATTAGTCAGCTTTTCTAATAATCTTTAATGGTCAATGCTTGCCAACGAACATAGTAGTGCGCAATAAAAAGTAATGTATGCTAGTAAATTTTAAGTATTGGCTTCAAGTCGTTCATCTTTGCAAATTATTCATAAAAGACATTTTGTTCGTATATGTATCTACGAGGTACTGCCTACCTGTCGGACTCATTTCGCTTAGACAAGTGAGTTCTAGATTTATTTTTTTGACAAACATTTTGATTTATTATTCGGAGCATCGTCCTCGATGGGTTATTGACTCTCTTCAGTGTAGAAGGTATTGGAAGAATCATTGACAGAAATTGGGATTTTGGTGTCATTGCCATCGTACACGAGTAATGTTCATTTAATTTCATCCAGAGAACACTAAATATTTTTATTTATTTTAATTTTAATTTAATTTTCTTGAAATAGATTGTTTTTGTTTGCTTACATAAATACGTACGCCCTTTTAGACTAAACGATTTTTATTATATCTGGTGTATTTGAATTACGATATTATGGTTGCTTTTTTATTATTAAATGGATTCAAGGAAGCCAAAACATATATTTCAAATGTTTACTAATTTCAGCCATAAAACTTTGTGATATTGAAATATGTAAATAAATTAGTATCCTTCTTAAAAATTTAATTAACAGAATAACAGAATATTACGCACAGCAAAAGTTTAAAAATTTTATCAACATTATGATTTTGTGTAATTATGGAAAATAACACCGCAAAAATAATGGATCAAATTTTAAAAATTCCTCCTTGAAGAGTTTTAAACAAAATATTGAAATTGCACTACTCTTACAAATACATACGCCACTGATACGCACAAAGTAACATTACGTATATAAATGTTTTTTCTTATTTATCTGTCTGTCTGTCCATATGTCGCAGTTTCAAAATTTCCTCTTTTTGTGACAAAATTGAGTAAAATTATTTTAGTGGCCACAAAGCAGTCATGAGCACAAATTGTAAAAATAACTTCTTCGAGATCATGGCCTGACCATATGTGGAAAATTATTGCGAAATTTATTCTTTTTTTAAACAATCTTGTACAGCCGAATATGGAATATGACTTGTTGACATATCGAGTAATAAGAATAATATCTTAGCAAATGAAGTCAATAAGACAAGATAACTTTTGAGAAAACAGTTCTTCAAATTAGACTTACGTAAATATATACGTATATATTGAAAATTTAGTTTCATCCAATCCTATTAGAATTGCAATAAAATGGCAAACGATGCGGATGCTAAATACAAAATTATAATATAATATTGTTGCATAGTTCAATGTCAAAAAAACGCAGTTGCTCTCATCGTTTTTTTTATAATATAAAATTTTTTATATTTTATCATTCCATCCGTCTAATAAATAATTTTTGGAATGGATTCCTCGAAAGTTTTGTCGCAAATTTAAACATATACATACATCTTAGGAACTAATTTACTACTCGTTCGTCCTTGTTATCTGTATGTTTATTTTTGGTAACATTGAAAACTTTATTGCAATAAAAATTAAACAAAAGCAAGACCAACAGTTCATTGATTTACTACCTTGTAAATTACAGGGGGGTATTTTTAAAATGTTGTAAAATGGTCAAACACGTGAGTAGAGAAAATAAAACCCTCAAAAGAAAATCGGATTGTGATGATTGATATGCATATTTTACACATCCCACCTGATATTAGAAGATTATAAAGAGAAATGTTTTGTTTTTATTAAGTATCCAAAAATATCGGAGAATTTATAAAGAGATAGTTAGGAACTTTTCCAAGGAGTGTAAAATAAATAACCTTAATTCGTTGCTTTGAAGGAAATACAACGGCTGGCGGAAAAACATGCTTCAGGGGGCTTACATGCTTAATTTATTAATCGAGTTAATTTGTAGTACAATGTTTTATAATGCGAGGGAAGTCCCCACCCACGCAGTGCCAGTCCGCTCACCTCTCACTCCGTGAAGCCACTTACCGATTTTTTAGCAAAGTGTGACAAGAATATATCCGAATCGGTTCGCGAAACGCATCACATTATCTTCGAAAATTAAAAAAAAGGGGGGGCAGGCAGCCAGCCGAAAATCTTTATTTAGTAAGGAAGGAATATTTCTAGGAAATCTATGAAAGAAACTGGTTCAGTAGAGTACCAAAATTTCTCAAAAATACAATTTTTCACAGCTATTTCTGATAGACGGTGCGATGGCCTCTTGATATTAAGTGGGAACATGTCACAATTTTCACGTATTGTACGGTGTATAAACAATTTTATTGCTCAAAATTTAGTTCATTATTCAAAAACATCAAGGCAGAGCCGCTTTGGAGGAACTGGCGAAATATTTACAGATTCTAAGTGGGCCAAAATTTGCGCATGACTTCAGGAATTTTATTTGAATGGATTTTAAATAAACAAATCTCAGAATTTGGAGTAACATCGGGCAGTTATTTTTTATTTCTGCCCGAAACATGTTCGAGCAAGCTATGGACGTATGTTCCTTACCTACGTACAACAACGCATGTATGTTGTTTAGTTGCATAATGGCCGAGACAATGTCAAGATCTTACTTTTCTTGCGCACATTGAATCCGTATGGCGTACTGTTCTATTGATCCATGACATCCGGATTTTGTGGAAAGAGAACAAAAACAAGACATTTAACGACACGTTCTTCGAAAGATGATCATCCAAAATTTAAATCTTCTTTGAACCCAAAATTAACACCTACTGCACGAACATTAGGTAATGACTAAAATTAAAAGTTATGTATTATATATTTACTTGGAAAATTTCCACATTAATCCAGAAATTGCTTTTTGGATATATATAACGCTAAGGTATTATTATCAGGCAATTCATTAATTAATTACAACTTTTTTTTAATTTATCTTCTAAAAACCCAAAATGCCTCTCGAGAGTTAAATTAGGAGATCATAATTGGTTTTGAAATAAACATTCTCGTACATACGTTTGATTAAGTAATAATTACAAAGGAAATTGAAATTTGATATTTTTTACTTACTATCCATTTCGTTTAGATTGAAAAATTTTTGTTTTTATATTTTCGGGTAGCAATTTAAAATTTCCATTTTCGTCTAAGTCATAGTATATGGAAAGTTTCTTATTGAAATATTTTATTTCCAAGATACTTAACATTAAATTTATTCCGGATACGAATTAAAATTCATTTATTATATGCGTTTTGAACTGTAGGAGGGAATCCAAAATTATAAATTAAAAACATCTATAAAAGGAATAACGAAAGAAACTATTGAAGCTTTTTTTAATAGTTATTTTAAAAATGTAAGAAATAATTTGTTGGTTGAAACTAGCCAATTATATGAAACTCAACTAGAAACTTCTTCGAGTCAATTTACATTCTTTTGAGATTCAAAACTAAACTTGTGTTGAGATAAGATAAAATATGATACCTCATAATTTCATAGTGATTATCTCTAAGAGGGATCTTAATATAACTTGTGAATTAGTGACAGTGAAAATAATGATGGCAATAAAACAGAATTAAGCTATTTTATATATGTATGTATGACTGTCATATTGTTTCCGGACTTAAATTAATTAAATTTTCAGAGACCGCTGAATTATTCTCTTTAATATTGTGCAGTAAAAATTTTGTAAACAATATTCTGCTCCTTTCTTTTCGTTTAGAAGTATTACGAAATTTATTTTGCCATAAAATTTCGTAAATCTAGAGACTATGAGATTATTTTCACCTTAATCTTCGCAGTTCCTTGCACCGCAGTTTTGTAATAAACCCAGATAAAAAACAACTATTTTTAAATTTGTCTGTTAATTACCAGTCCATCAAAAAGCTATCAACAGATGCCGTTGCACCAAAGTTGCCAAAGACCCTGTCATCTGTTGGCAATTATTTTTCCTTAAACTTCCGTGCCGGCTACTTTGAAGCTTTTGCCTGCAGAAACTTTTCACTTTTTGGAGGATCGCCAAAATTTTTGCAAAAATTTAAAAGCTTTTTGTAATAATTTTCAAAAACAACTCGGAAATGTGAGTCGTACTGATCGCACGGATTCGCAGTTTTGGTCGTCACTCTCAGAAAATGTCGGTAGGGTTGTTATCCCCATTAATTAAAGACCCATCCAACATTCGCCAGATTAAGAAAATCGACAAAGTCTGGTGCGGCTGATGCTGCCGCTGCAGCTGCATCTCCTAGAATAGAATCTGTAAAAATATTTAAAGGCTGCAATTGCAAGGAGTACTCCAAATAACTCAGACAATAAGCAAACAGATGAAAACTTTCTATTTTTGGCGCCACTTTTGGAGCTGGTGAATGCACGGTTTCACTCGCTCCTTACGAACTGAATGCACATCTCATTGTCATTTGCGGTGAAAGTTAATTAAAACAAGTAAAGCACTTCCTGCTGCAAAATTTAGAGGTATAATGCATGGTGGGGCTTTAATGACGACCGTAAACACGCTTTTTATTTTAAAGTTGAAACTTAGAAATTATGTAGGCTTAAGTGGAACAAGATTAATCAAAAATTTATCGCAAATTCACATTTTTGCAACACAATAACAGAAATATGAAACATCATCTTTTCCGACTTGGATTGGATCCAGTAAATTGCACACATTAATAATTTGATAAATTTTTTTTGGTAATAAGATAATAAACAAAAACTTTTAAATTAATAAACTTGCGATTTTCAAATCTCATACTTGTCTTATATAAAACAATTCGAACACAAAATGAGAGTAAACATACATGTGTATATATGAATGAAGTAAACTTTTAAAAGTCGAAAATCATTTTAATTCTGTTGTAAATTTGTCAAAATCCCACAAGAAAGAAAACTTTGGAAGAACTATTACTAGTCTGCAGTACTTGTACTATCGATGGTTTCAATTTTAATTTGAAGAGATATATTCCAGAGCAGAGAAATATTTGGTTCCAGAGAAATCACAACAGTTTGCAATTAGTGAAAAATTATACAAATTAATTGTAAGAGCTCTCCGCAGTCAGAATAGAGTTCCGAAAATTATTTGTTTACAGTAAATTTTACTCATTTGAAAAATAAAGCCAATTTCCAGTCATGATCTACTTATGTATATGATTATTCTTAATGGCAATGAGCCTTTCACTACCCAACAATTTTACAAACTACAATACAAAAAGTGTAGAAAAAATTTTGTCTGAAAAGTAATTTAAATACAAAATTATTTCAGTAACAAATTCATCACAAAAGTATCACACGTTCTCAAAGTTATTAATGCAACGTATTACATTTTCAAATGTATTAAAAATGATTAAGTACTTCTTATTCACTGCTCCAATTAAATTTCACATATGGCAAAACACAACTATTAAGGGAATTTTCAATTTATAGAAATCCTTTTGTAACAAAATGTACTAATT
This sequence comes from Tolmerus cingulatus, assembly GCA_959613345.1. Taxonomy (NCBI): domain Eukaryota; kingdom Metazoa; phylum Arthropoda; class Insecta; order Diptera; family Asilidae; genus Tolmerus; species Tolmerus cingulatus. The sequence goes on from OY390708.1 coordinate 7,916,792, forward strand.
ATAATTAGTAAAGTTAGCAAAACCCGTCCGACATTTCAAGGATAAAATGCGACAAAGAGAGATATAAACATCTGGTTGCTATAAGAAATTGTTATCAATGCGAATTTAGATTTAGATCCATAAAAGGGTATTAATGACTGAAATGTTTTGCGGTTTTTAAAAAACGATAACATAGATAATTAACATTTTGGATTTTTTTGTATTGGAATTACAAGATTTCTTACAAAATAACTAACGCAAAAACATCGCGTTACAATTTTAAATCAAATTAAATATAATTTTAACATGGCAAAGGGGAAGGTAAGAGAAAACTAATTTATTAACTTATATACTAAGGGTAGTCAAATCCATTGCGAGGAAATACGTAAAATAGTTCAAATTAAAATTGATAGTTGATAACTCTTCTTTGTCATGCAAAAATAAAATATTGCATTTTACAACCAATTTTCCTTGTATAACATGATTACTTTAAGTAACTATAAGATAATTATAGTTACAATCATTCCATCTATTTACGTTTAAAGCAAAAGATGACGGTTCCTCCGCAGTCCAAATTAAAACTTCGAAATATGTTATTTAATCGGACACTGATAGCAATGGAGATTATTTTTAAAATTTCGAAATGGTTCGCGATTGTTTCTCTTAACAAAATCTATTTCAGTTCTTACGAAATAGGACTACGGCTGCGGCGGAAGTATCTAACTACATTCTGCCCCAATTTCGTGATTTTATTTACAGGCAATAAACCGTCTTGTATACAAAATCACTTTTACGTTACACAATTTCTTCTCAAAGCGGATTTTGCCATTATTTATAAAAGAGCGCGTCACTGTGACTAAATCTTGACGAAATTGTATTACTAACCTGCATTTTAGTGGCCTCCCGGATTTCCTGTTGCTTTGTTGTCATAGTCGTTTACACTTTTTCCTATATAACGTCAGCGCCAAATTGTCGAGCGCTATAAACAAAAAGGAAAAAAGTTATAAATCCAAATTCTTTTCAAGTGTTATAAAAACAATACATTTGCACCGAACGCGTTATATTCCCAAAATTCCACAGGTGTTTCGAGTCTAAAGATAAATCGCCCGGCCGAACCCGAGGTCGTTAAATCACTACTCCTCGTACTTTCTATCTTTCCTTATTTTTCGCAAAACCACGTTGTTTTGCGCGAAAGCTTGGTCAGGTCAAGCTTTAAGAGGTTTTCGAAATCTATTTTTATTAAAAAGCTTAATCTGATAATTAATGAAAACACGAAAAGGTAATCCCTCCTCCGAGGATCGCGACCATAAAAATACAGGTGTACATCATAATGATCACTGTCTCGGCATGTGTCTATTTTGATGCATTTTCTTTTCATTTCGCACAACATTTCGAACTTGTTGAGCATATGTTTTTGAAAGTTAATTTTGGGTTTTCCTACTTTCCAAGGAATATACGTACATATATTTATAATGTATAGATATATGTTTATTTGACTTTTTTTTCGCATTCTGCTATATTGAACCCGTGCACACGCTCAGAACTTTTTTCAAGATCGGTTAACAATATATTGCGATAGACTACGCGATTATTTAAAAAAAATCGTGTTTCAAGGCTAATGCTTTTACTATACTCAATACATGTCCACTTCGAAATGACTGACAAAATAGTCTTGAAAATATTGGCACTGATGAAACGCACAATTAGCAAAGCGCTGAGTGCGTTGGCTGAGTTTTCCCCAAAATATATCAATCTGGCCATTGATCGACATTGGCTACATGGAGGACTTAACATTTTCTAATTAAAACTGACATTGCAGCGATTTATGAAAAAACCTTGATCTCAAGCGTAAAGATGATATTATCTTTAGTTCACAGGGCTTTGCCGGGTTATTTTTGGAGTAGTTTGATCGCGAGCTCTACATCCAATTAGTGGTGAAATCTATGATTTAAATTTTCGTTTACATGTGTAATTAGCTTTAATTAGCAGTTTTACATTTCAGTGCTCACTTTTTCGCTCCTGAAAGACCCAAATAAGTTTCCCCCCTTTAGAAAGAAAACACTATTCGAATACCTTTAAAATTCCGCAAGTTCTTTGCGACTAGCAAAAATGTTAAATTAAACTTAATGGCCCAGCAATTTTTTGACAGTCGAGTAAATCCTTGGTGGCGAAATTTAAATTTATATTTATAATTTTAAAATCCACTATGAGTATTTTAGAATCTATGAGTCTATTTTCATCGTTAATCAAAATACATGCAGAAATCGTAATGAGTGCAACTTTGCTAATATGAAACCACCTAAGGTGTAAAGTTTAAGTTTGTATATACAATCAAGTCGAAGCATATGCCGAACTATTTTGTTTTTACTAAGGCGTACACAGCTTTAAATCTTAGTTAATAAAACAGAAAGAGAACGTATAAGTTCAATAGTTGGGCTCAATTAATGTCATTTTATCATATTGCATGTTTAAGTGGCTAAGAACATCACATTTTCTGTACATATTCATATTTACATTAAAAAAGTGAGAGACCAAATCTCTACAACTCGAGGTAGCTCACCTGCATAATATTTATCGTTCCTATTTAAATGTTTATATAACAAATCATATTTTTTTGTTTTATTCTGGTCAGTCAGCACGATCTCATATGTTTACAATGTATATTTAATATAACATTTACACCACATAAGTATTTGCCTTAATTTTTGCAAGTAAGTGGTACTGGTACATTATCAAATCCTAATATTCGTTACACTAATCTACCTATTTTTTTAAACACCGTACTGAATGTGTGCTTCGATAATTGCTTCTGATTCACATTATAGATTTCCCACTGACGACAAAATACAATAAATTATGATAGCTACCCAACTGCAGTTTTGCGCCAAAAACTCTACCCTAAAGTTATCAAAAGACTGCATCAGGAAGATAAAGAGGTTTCTATATTGATGCAACTGCATGCCCTTATAGTACATAATTTGATTCCAAAATAAATGCAAGCCCTACTTTAAATAGAAAGCCAAAACCTCTGGCATGAATTAAAAAATAAACCACTGAAGACAATTTACTCGACTACTTGCCACATCGAATTTCCGCAATATATTTCATCAAGTCTGGGATACTAGCATTGGGCTTATTGCCAGGGTGTATCTTTTAAGCGTGTAAATCTTCAAGCAGCGAATTTCAATTTCATGGAAATTTATAATGCGTACACTACACGAAAGTTAATAATACAATTATATAACACGTTGCGAAATTATGTTATACAACTCAAGGGATTAGTCCTCGAACGTGTGGATTTCGAAAATCTAAGAGTAAAGATAAATTGCAATTAATTGTTTTGACTATTCATGGTAAGCCAATATAATAGTTAACTAAAAAATATATGTAGGTACTAAGAAAATTGGACTTTTCGAATTGGTTTTGTACAATCTGTCTATATTGACTGAACTTACCAACTCAGCCGAATTCCTTTCATGTAGATAGTTATCAATTGTAAAATTCCTTTTACCAAAGAAGAGATTATTAGTGTGATCACTTAATTAAAACAAGTCTCAGTCTACTGAAAATAAAAAGCGAATCTGCAAGAAAAACACAAAACATTGAACCACATTAAATTCATAGGATAAATTTATTTCGATCGCGTCAAGTCTTCTAATTAGAATTGACCAGGACAAGTTTCGAGCTAAAGTGCTATTCGTATCCACTGATCTTCCCCGTAATCCGAACAATATGCACGTCGCCAAATTCGAAGCAAAAAGACAAGCGAGTATTCACTTCCGCGTGCCGAGAGGCAATTCTTGGTTCGATTTCCACACACTATAATTTATATCCAACCAGCGAATATTCAAATTAAACAGACGAAATCCAAACAATCACTGCACAGATATTTTCCCTTCCATTGCAAGATAACGACGCCGTCGACCGATCTATTTTAATAGACACCGCGAAAATGCATCTAAATTAAATGGCTCAATCGTCAGCTTCGATATCCTGATTGAGAAGTGTGATTGAAAGCCGAGAATAAATAAGAACTAAATGTCGTGCTCTAGATTCTAAATTCGACACTCGATCACGTCTAATGACCAAAACACTTTGCGCACTAATCCGTTCAAAATTTTATGCTATTGGCGACTATTGGAATTCATTCAAGTAAAACTTATTTTTAAAATCCGTAAATCGATCGATCCATTGATATTGCAATATCTCCCCCATCCCACCAATCTGCGTCACTATGGAAATATTAATATTCCTAGAATTATCAGTGATAGTCTTCACTGCTTCACATTTTTTGGTTTTTGTATTTTCGGCTCGACCTTAGATTCAGAGTAGCACTCGGAAGTGAATATTTCACCAGTAGGATAAAACTCGCGATTTTCAGAAATTCAAATCGATCTCCTTCAGAGCAAGCGACTTAGACGAGAGTTCGTTAAAAACTAATTTCAAATCAGAACTATTTGATACAGCATTCTGTGGTCGCCGTAAATGTCTGATCAGTCGACAAGTGTTTCATTCAATACAAAGAAGATCTAGCGTAGCTAGAGAAAAGGAAAATTTCAAATTGTAACAAGTAGACTTCTCGAATGTAGAGGTAATGAGAATAATTACAGAGCATTTACTTTGGTGCACGAAGTACAAAACTAGCTCCTAGACAATTTCAAAAAATTAACCCCCAGAGAGTAGTTTAAACAAAATCATAATATTAGTATATAAATGTATTCTTCTACTTACATTTCCAAGTATACGTTTTCTAATCTGCCATACTACTCAAAAACTAAATATTTTAATTAAAAATATTTTCTTTTAATAAAATTGAGACGTTTTTATAAACTTTTCAAAAATGAATTGGAATGTACATATACTTCTACACCAATTCCTGTTTTTTTATAATGAAAAAAAGCTATATATTACCTTGATTAACGTTTAATATTGTCTTTCTTGAAACCATATTTTTAAGTACTTATAAACAAACATGAAAATATAATATATAGCTGCTAATTATGAACGTGAAGTCTTAAGATCACAAAAGTTCGTTTTCTTTTATCTCATATGGTTTTAATCAGAATTGATCAGGTGTAAACAAGTTTCGAGCATTAACATTTTTTTTTTATTCAAAATAAAGTAATTTTAATATTTTTATATCTTAATTATGTAATAAAAAATGAATTCCGAAAATAAAACGCAGAAGTGCAAAATTGTTAAAACCAAATAATTGTATAGACATTTTAAATTTCTAGGCGAGGAAAGTAAATGTATAATACATAATGAAAATTAATTTATTTTAACTAGTTTCCTAAAAAGTCGCCAACCGAAGAAAAATATACTAACGATAAATAAAATCATGACCTTGTTATGATTTTCTTTGGAATTTAATTTCTGCTTAAAATATAAGAATTTTAAAATCTGTTGACAGCTATACTTTTAGATACATCAACACTTATTTAAAATAAAATCTCTAATATTTTGAATTACAGAAACACGTGCGTTAATTTATTCGTTGTCACCACTTCGGACTCGCTGTTATGGCACTTTCATATTTTTACGAGGAAAGTTTCAAATGAACCACGTTAAACTGTTGCAAATATATAAAGATCATTCAACAGGAATTAAACCTTGCAGAAAACATTAAATATAAAGCCTATATATTTGAATGATGGGTTAATTTGTTTACTCAAGTTATTTATTTATTTCCAATATTAACAACATAGAAACAAAATGTCTTCTTCATGCAACAAATGTATTCTTGTTTTTAAAAAATCGACTTTTTTATATTATGAGTGAACTAACACAGGCTTTAGATGTCGCCACAAGTAGATTTGACAAATGTTAATGAACGCAAAAAATTAATTTAAGATTCAATTAGCATTACTAGAGGTTCTTTACAAGAATTAGTAATCCAACTTTAAAAAAGCCACATACTGATTGGTAAACGTTAATATGTATTTGTCGATATCGCTATATTTCTGTAAGGATGTATGGGTTATTTTATTCAAGTAATAGATACAAGTGCATTCATGCAATTTACAATCTTGAATTGATGTACCAAAGCAAATTTAATTGTATCCTGAACAGATAGCTGATTTTTTGCCGTGCATTGCCAATAAAGCAACGAGTGATCAATTGGCCCACTTGAGCATAATAATGCATTTATTTTTAGTAAGGCTACTTCTTGAGGCGCCAATAAAAAATTACTTTTGCCAAAAAACATTCCTGAACAGGTACACGCATATGTCGTATGTAACGCACATTCTTTTTCTACGACTTGCTCGAACCAAGATCTTTCCTCACACCTGTTGGATCCTTCATAAATAAATAGTCAGTTTTTCACGTTTCTGCCGACTACTATTACTTCGCCTGTCTGGCTCTTTTGTAGGCTACGTGGCGTGCATCAATTTTGCTGGTACTTATTGGGCTAAATCCTGGGCTATTGTTAGTCCGTTTGCAGCAAGCCTAAATTTAGATTCTGGCAAAAGCATAACTCTTCGTTGAGCGAGGCTTGATCACCGCGTTGCTTGACGCTGAACTACGTGTTCGTATTCCAAGCATTCGGTCACGCCAAGTAAAATTGCGCTAGGATTTGATCTTATCACATTCTTATTTTTGTAGCATACACGGAGAAGATATTTCCTGTTTATCTAAACATGTAACTATTTTGCGTGTACGTAAAAAAAATTAGTCATATTTACGGATCTATTAACATTCATAACAAATCATAATTTTCGATCAAAGGAAAAGATTGGGATTGTTTTGATTTATGATTCACTTATTCAATGCATGCTTACGTTCGATTTAATTCCGATTAGATGATGAGTTCAACCTTGTTAGCATCAAATAAAAATACATCAACCTGCACGTTTTGATAAATAGAAAAATAATTGCACTTACATTAAAACATATGTTCCTACTAAAATTTAACCTTGCAGAAATTTTCTTTCTCAAACAAATTTTTGTATACAAATCCGATAAATTATGTAAGGTATAAATTAAGTAACCCAAACTTTTATCTGCTCTTTGAAAAATTAGTCCAATTGTAAGACCTCCTGGTCTGATCCGATCTCAGTGAGCTTAATCTCCTACCAATCGAATCGAATTTTATTGCCCATCTAAAGATTTATAAATACATAATCAAACATGAAAATCGAAGATATAAATATATAGGTATAACAGTTTATTTAATAAAAAACAATTTCTTAATTGTACAACTATTAAACACGTGCAACATTATCAAAAATGTGCTCCGCTCAAACTCCTTTCAACTTTATATCCTTCAAGATCCACACTTAGTTTATCGTTTAAGTCCTGTAAAACTCGAATTTTGTGGAACATTTCATTTTTCGAGTGTTCAATTGCAGCCTTTTCTGTTTCCAACTCCTCAAGTTTCTCAAGAAGACCGTGTATATCAATTGATTTTGACATTGGTGATTCTATCTTAATTTGATTGTAAGATGTGGTCTCCTTCACTAGGCTTGATAAGCTGTCTCGTTGTTCAACTAGCGACTTCTTATCATACTATTTTTGAATATATTTTTTAAAAAAGTTTAACAAATTCAATTAACTAACCTCTAACTCGGATATCTGCTTTTTTAAAGACTCAATTAGGCGAAATGATGAATTTAGTTTTTCAAGCTTTTCAGCAAGCAGTAAGTTTTTCTTCTGCTCGTCGCTCCATTTTTTTGAAATTTCACCTAAATAAAAATAAATTATATTTGTACATATTTAAAATCATATATAAATATACTAACAATTCTTAGCTTTGATTGCTTGAATTTGCAAGTTTTTGGTTTGCAAAATATTGCAATTTCGTTCTTTTAGCTTGTTCGCCACTTCTCGAAAATGCTCAAGTTTACGCTTTAATCTATTTACTTCGATGTTTTCAATGAGAAATTTCTTTAAATCAATTTCTGAAAGCCTGTGTTCCAGATTATTCTTTTCTCTTTGCAATTGAGTGCAGAGTTCCTTTTGTGACTCAAACTCCTGTATTGAGCAAACAATTAATTCTCAAGTTTTAAACTTTACATTTATTTATTATCACATCTTACTTTTTCAACAGTTTCAAGCTGTTCCTTAATAGCAGAAAGCTCATTGTCTTGTTTTTCAAGTTTTTCTGAAATATTATCATTCTCTTCCTTTCGACTAGAAGAACTTTCTTCTGTCGAATTTTTGGCAAGGGATTTGTTTGAATTATTGGAAGCGCACAATTTCCTGTTCCTATAAAGAAAACTATTAAATAGAGTTTATGTTTCTAACAAACTAACTTTTTATAAACTGAATTCAATGAAGAAGTCCTGGTTATAATTTTATCTCCTCGATCAGTGACAGTCTCAACATCATTTCCGTTCACTGATTTCCTATAATTAAGTGGATTAGTTTTAGCTAGACTATCAAAGCATTAACAAAATATGGAAAGGTATACCCTCCACTTTTACTATCTTTCAGAATAGCTGAACTTGAATAGCTCCGATGGCATTCGCTTAAGCGCACTATTTTGGCAGTAAGGAGCTTAATCTTTTCCTCGCATTCGTTGTACTGCCTTTTGAGGAAGAAGTTCTCATCGCAAAGTTCAATGTACTTGTCTTCAAGATCCTTCCTCGACAATTTTGTCACCAGCTGCCTTTTCTGAAGAAGGTCTCGTTCGTCCGACTTAAACGGGTACTTAAAGTTTTTTGAGTACGGCAAGTTTTCACTAGCTTTTCGAGAACTTCAAGTTAATTAAAAAATATATAATTTAGTTTCAAAAATCAGACAAATGTAGGTATCACTAATAGCAATATTATTTCAACCTAAAAGTTTAAAAATATTTCATAATGAGTTTTAAAATGATTAGAGAACATCGTATTTTGCAGAATACATTTGATGAGTTATGATATCTTTTAATATATGAAGTTAAAATGTTGTTCCTTACATACAAACTATCTATTAATTTTAAATAAAGTTCCACAAAATTATGAAACTTTGGAACTCATCACGAAATATTTCACTTCGCTACTTAATTGCTAAAGCTATGTACTTTTGTCTGCCAGATATTTTGCGTTCATATTGATCTTTTTCCATTTAAAATCTCGATAATTGCCCGTCATTCACTCAGTGAATTATTTAAGCATCCTTCAAACTTTAAAATGCACAAATCACTCGAAGTTGTTTACCTACAAAACCGTTGCCTAGCTACCAATGAAAACAGAGGTTGCTTCTATAACGAATCATTTATTACTTACCTTGAGTTTATTTTTTATAAGTATTTTAAATAATTCCTGCAAAGTTATTGTTGTGCTAATTTTAAATAATAAAACGTGTTTTATTTTTGCAAGTAAAATTCCTTTTGTAAGGTGTTTCTAATCTGTTTCATACTTTTGATAAGAATAAGTCTACACGAAAACAGGCAATATTTAAAAATTTATAAGAAAAGAAAACTAAATTGCGATAGTAAAACTTAAAATTTTAAATTCTGCCCCCTGCAAAATTTTAAATGTTCTCAGTGACATCTACATTCAGGGATGGTAACTTAGAGAGTCACAAAAAAATCTCCGGCGAAAATTCTTTTACTTCATGTGTTTGCCACGTCGGGCGAATAGTAGCGCTAGTTTTGCTCAGAGATTTGTATGGAGTTGGTTTGATTTATGGTTGCATGTCGTGTGTAAAATTTGTGATTTTCCGTCAATGTTTAGCGGTAAGAATTGAATTAATATCAACGAAGGTGACCGGCGAGTAGTTATCAATGGTACACCGAAAAGTGTTTTCAGATATTGTGTTATTTTGCTTGTGAAAATCGAAAACTTCGATGGGACCGACGGGACTCTGCTCGCCAAATGTCATGAGAGCAACGCCTCTTCGCAGACCGTGCGGAATTATCAATTTTTTTGTTGATACACGGAGTTCCCAGGCGTTTTGATTCTGCAGTGTGATAAGTCCTCCTTCGCACAAAGTGTTATCTAAAACATAGCAAGGAAAATGTAAGAAATAACGAGATAATGTCGTGTTCGTTCCCCGATGACTGCAGCGGACGTGTTCTAGGACTGATTAATGTGCGATCAACAGACTTTTTTTTCGGGAAGTTGTGTGGTGTGGACAGGAAATTCCCAAACATTTGGAATTCTGCGTCAATCGCCGCCGTCTTTTAGCCCCGCTAGCTTTTGGGGCGGTGATTCTGTTGACAATTTTCATGTGAGTCATCCGGTCCCTCAGGGCCCGCGAGCACTCCGCTTAGCTGCAACTTTGTCGATAGATTTCCCCCAAATCGCTAGCTCCTCGAATTCTGGCTGTCTTTAACAGAAAATCGGCATTCTGATGGGTTAATTATTTAATAGAAGAGACGCGATTAAATAAACGGCTAATTCCGGTTAAATAAGAATTCTACCGCAGGACGCCTCCGCTGAAGTCAGGCAGTTCTCGGTCTCAATCGTTTTGGGACTATAAGACGGATTATTCCTTAGCCTTAATGCAAATGCTCAGAATGCAAACAATCAATACACTTATAGCGGCTGATTCAGCTCTATCTGGCGCTTAGTGACCCATTTCTTTACCTGTTGCGGCCACTTAGATCACATCGCAATCGCCTTGCTATTTTCTCATCTCTTGCATTTAGCGGGAAATAAAACGCCTCTTAGTTATCACTGCTATAAAGAAATGCAGTTTATTATGAACAAACTCTGGACCTTGAGCTAGAAATATTCAAAAACAAAAAAATAAAATAAAATAAAAGTCGCATGACTACGATTACTTAACTCTTTAGTGCCGTACCGGTTTTGGAGTCTCAATCGCAACGTTACAGGGGAGTTTTTAATTTTGCCAATAAAGAGTAGTCTCTTTTTTCATTCAATTCAAATATCATTCCGCACACTTTGCAGTTCCAAAGTCAAAAGATCTGCTCTGGATGCTGTCAGGCCTAAAATTGTTTATTGATTCACGCGCTAGGTTTGGCCCGAGCACTTCTTGCGACCTGTGCAACATGAGTGCAATTTTTAAACATTCCTATTCCCCGTGATATTATCACGCTGGAAAGTCAATTGCAAGGCTGTTCTCTATATATGTCATGTACTTTTGAACGTATGAATCTTCTATTTAATGTGATTAAATTTTCTCTTGAGGTGGCGCGAATTAAGCAGCTAGAGTAGAATTCCGTGCTGGTTAAAAGCTTTAGTAAAATAATAAGCTCTTATTTGAATTTTTCGTACACACCTCATTCAGTAATTGCAAATTGCACGAAAACTTGCCTATTCTCATAGTTTTATTTGTAACCTTGACGATTAACAAACATTTTAAAGGAACATTTATAAATTTTTATAGTTCAAGCTAATTCTATTCAATTTTTATCCAAACAACGTTTTTAAATTTCGAACAATATTCAAATACACGGCTTAGAATTCGTTTAAATTTTCACCCGCAAACTAAATCTTCATAGTTAATATTTTAAAAGTATAATTATTTCGTCAATACTTAAATAAAAAAATGTTTTTAAAATTATACTCTTATCCCGCAGTTTTTTTTTTTATTTGAGAAAAATATTGGAAGAAATGTTGTTAATTAAAGAAAATAATTCATTAATTTCTACGAACATTACAATTCCTACATAAAATCTCTAGTTGATGAATTAGAAAAGAAGCATTGAAATCGGCACTATCATACTTGTTATTGGTAAAATTTTTAATTGTTTTGCAAATGTTATAATATTTTCTAAGTTTCAGTTCTTTTTTAGTTACCATATCGTCCTTCTCATAAAGTAATAATAATTTCTAAAACATTTCAATTTTTCCACTTCACTTAAAAACAATTACATGTATTTTCGATTACACAGACGAGATAAAGTGAATTAGAACACGTTAGCGCTATGTTTCTAAATTAGTTGAATATTGCTTACATTTGCTTATATGTGTGCATATTCTGTATACTGACAATGTAAAGATTTTCGAATAAAAATTAACGAGATATTCCTCCTTTGTTGTGCGGAAGTTTAATTATATTTCACAAAGTGTTTCCGGGCTGTTATCGATAAATCCCTGCAGAAACTTCATCTGTCTATCAATTCAAAATGTTTTTTTTCGCTAACCATGGACAAAGTTCAAACGAATCGTGATTGAATTAAAGTACAGACCGAAATCTTAGAAGCTAATTGCAAATGCAATAAAATATTGCTTTACGCTCAAAGTTTAGTATAAGGTATACACCGAAAAAGAGCCAATCTTAAGATAATCTTAAAAATGGGACTTCAGTAAAGGAGCAAATTAAATGCAATTGTGTTTCAAAACTTATTATTCGTTTTATGTGTACAATTGAAACATTAATTTGTTTTATTATTAGCTCAAACTGCATGCGTTTGGCCTGCTGGCAGGTGTTTAATTACTTTCTTCGTACATTCTTTGGTCGTGAATAATAATTTACAGCCATTTAGGCCTGAATTAAAGGTCATCTCAAATTTATCCAATCAACTATTATGGGGAGCTCTATATATGTTTTTAATTTTATTTTCGCTGCTAAGAAAAATACTAATTGTTTTGAAGAAAATTGCAGCTCTTTAACTAAGATCCGATTACTTTCGTAACTTTCCACGGTAGTTTCATCTAATGCTCAAAAAATTAAAATGCAGCGAGAGATGAAAATTGCGTGCACGGATGTCTTTGAACAATTTTATTAAGACGGTATGATAGTGTATTCGTTCAGGGAAAATTAAGCCCAATTCATGATTGTTGAACGGGTTAATTAAAAGCTTAAACCTCAATTTTGCTTAAAATGCAATCAAGAAAAATTATTTCTTTTCAACGCACCTAAGGTATAATTTTTTAATTTTTCCGCTGCGAAAAAACCTTAATAAAGCACGAGGTTTTAGTAGAAAGTGGCTAAATCGCTGTATGTACCTGCATTTCAACGCCGAGAATCAAGAACGCGCATATTGTGCGAGGAACGAAGCGGGGGCGGCCGAGGACGGTGCGGGGCCTGCCGAGACATCCATCTACCGTGCACCTGGTCGCCGCCCACTTTGGCCCATCGGAAACCAACAACTTAATGCAAATGCGTTGTGAGCAAAAAATGGCTAATAGGAGTAAAATCTAAGGATTCTTAAATTTTTGCAATATAAAAAAGGGAATCATTTAGGCTAATAACACTTCATTAAATCCGCTTATTTTTTCTCCTCTAGAAAAATTATATTACATTCACTCATAAAAAAAATCGATTCATCACGTAGACAATCAGCTGTTTGATAAGCTATAATTAATTAATAGACAATAAAGTCATTAACATGGGTTCGGCAAATCAGCTGTATTATATACATATTTTGTATCTTACAGTTAGTCAACTGATGCTCGTGTTTAGTTTGTAATTTTATTTTATTTAGAAATAGAGGTTAAAGTGGAAATTACTTTTCAAAACTTTTAAGTAACTATTCGATGCATCTTTTCATTCCTATGTACGCTTCGAAGTGCAGACACTGTAGCAAATTCTTTGGAAGTAGCAGTGTCGCAATACTTCAGCAAGTTTTAGAACGCTCCATAGATTGGGGGGTGTTTATTTACAATTCAGCAAACCGTGTCCTAGTGAACTTGAAGTCAAACAACAAATTGCTCGTATAAGAATTGGACGTGCGGACTATATAAGTAAAAAAGCTAATTGCTTCCTCATTATAGTGGGTAATTTTTTTAATAATATGTGTCGTTTAAACATTCTCAATGAATTGAATTCTTCGATTATGGATATAGAGTAATTACAATAAATAACTGAATCATAATCTAATAGCTGTACAATTGGATTTATATTAAATTCATTCATTCCATGTTCACTAAAGTTATTCATCAGGCAATGAGTTAAACAATACAGCTATTTAGATACCCTTTTTTTATCTAATGGTGAAGTTTTAAGAATTTATGACTGAATCAACTATGTAAATGAATTTAAATTAAAAGAAAATGCATAAGCAATATAAACTTACATAAGATTATATTATTCCAAAACCAACAAAAATTATATTATGTCTGGTGTGGTTTTTCACCGAAATCACCACGAACGAACAATATGTACTAATTTAAAAACCTACAAATTTTAGAAAGTCTTTCTTGTCACAATTATTAATTTACTTTATTTTCAGAAGCCCCGTTTGGGGTATTTAGGCGAAAATGGGAAAACTGCTATCCAAAATATTTGGCAATAAAGAGATGAGAATTTTGATGCTAGGCTTAGATGCAGCTGGTAAAACAAGTATCCTTTTAAAAACGGTTAATTATTACATATGTATCAAATAAATGAAACAAAGTTGAAAATAAACATATGATCCTTAAATAATCATCTTGTAGCTATTTTGTACAAATTAAAATTAGGGCAATCAGTGACAACAATACCAACAGTGGGCTTCAACGTAGAAACAGTAACGTATAAAAATGTCAAATTCAACGTCTGGGACGTAGGAGGTCAGGATAAAATTAGACCTCTTTGGCGACATTATTACACAGGTAATTAGAATACTTAACTAAACCCTAAAATAAAACTAATTTGGTATGTTTACAGGCACACAAGGATTAATTTTTGTCGTTGATTGTGCAGATAGAGATAGGATAGATGAAGCAAGAACAGAATTGCATAGAATAATCAATGATAGAGAAATGCGGGACGCAATTATATTGATATTTGCAAATAAGCAAGACCTTCCCGATGGTAATTTCATTTTAAAAAAGCAGAAAATTTGAATATTGACTTCACCATTTATGCTTAAATTTTAGCAATGAAACCTCACGAAATTCAAGAAAAATTAGGATTAACTAGAATCAGAGACAGAAACTGGTACGTCCAGCCATCCTGTGCAACATCCGGGGATGGACTCTACGAAGGTTTAACGTGGCTCACATCAAATCATAAGTTATGAGAATAATTGAAATTAAAGTGTTGCCAAAAACAAACAAAACCGTGGAGTTTTATCGGCAATGAGACTCCACTAAGATATAATAATTATTTAAATATTAAATATGTAGTGTAAATGTAGAAAGCAAATCATTCAATTACAGCGCAGTGGATGCATCATCAAACAGTTCTCTAGCATACTAGGTGTATCACAAACACATATTCCATTCAGAGGAACAAGTAAAATAAAATAAAAATAGTTGGTAACGAATTCTTGTAAATTCCATCGACTGTCTGCATTAGCATTATGAACGTATCTTAAACTTAATGTGAAGTATGGTTAGGAAGGAAATGCAGTTTTTTAACTATGCAAAATGTATACATACAGCAAAACCAGCAGAGTAATTCGCACTACGATATCTTTGCGCTATTGGCGCTATTCACAAACCTCTCGTTTAGTATATTCCTAAGTTCATTTGCGAGGATGTAGAATGGCGCAGCCAAGATGTATCATTATCTCTATCTCTTATAATCAAAGTGTAATTATTTTTAATGCTTTATTTATTTGGCGTGGCCGAAACACAGAATTCTAGATGAACTTTAGTTAGTATTCCCTTCATAAGTTTTATGGAGTTTTTTACGTTGCCATTTGCGGAAGATTAAATTTTAACAGTTTTATTTTTGGCATAATACAAATTTTTTTACAAAACTATTGTGTTTTCACTGACTATATTTCCGAAACCCATTTTAGGATTCAGATTCTTCGAAAATAAATTCATCAGTATTAATCCATCGAAAATATTCAAACCTTTTCCATTCATCCTCCGGTGATTGCGATATGCATTAAATGGTGAATTGATTTTTTATGTTTCTTACTTCCTCCTTAGGCTTAAAAACCAAAGCATGCAACAAATTTACGTTCATGCAATAGACCACAGCTGATTGCTGATTTCATTTGGATATTTTTCTCCAAAGTAGCATTCCAAATAGAATCCTTATTAATATTAACACAACGTTTGGACATAGTTTTTTAGTGGCGTCTTTTAAACGCCCAGAGAAAGTGCCTTGATATTTAAATTTTCACACATCATCAAATACTCATTTATTAAAGAAGGTGCATGCCAGTGTATGCAAGGTAAATATGTGTGTTTATAAATAAGTTTTACATGAATTGATTTAGTTATTTTAATTTAGTTTTACATCTTTTATTCATTTGAAAAAGAAGGATATCCTTTAAAGATCTGAAATACTGAGATATGATGCCACTTATTTTACATTTGCTTTAATCTGTGACTTTGTCCACGTTCAAGTTACTTCCACCGGCAGGTTTTCCGTCTAACCACATTTTAATGCTAAAGGATAAATTGCTTTTTTTAAGTCTAGAAGCGGATGGAAAACATTTAATATAGAAATTAATGATAGGAATTTTCTAGGAACAGTTTGTAGGGTTCCATGCAAGCCAACACAAAGTCTCATACACAAATGAATATCATTTAATTAAGTTTAACACTGTACATATGTATTTCGTTTACCTTTAATTAATTAATAATATTAGTTAACAATATTTACCACCCGTTGATTAAGGGGGAAACGATTTTTAGAGGTTAATTTTATTGCTAAAGGAACTAACTACATATTTGAGGTATAACCTAATCCCTATTTATGTGAGTAAAACCCATCATATATAAGATTTACACTATAAGTGCATCTAGTAAGGATATTGTAATTTAGTTAATGTGTAACTAAAAAGATTAAATACATATGAGGTTAAAGTATCTATTCGGATTGCAGTTTTCCTTATAAAGTACATATGATTAATGTATCTAATAAAACATGTTTTTTTAAAAATATAAACATGTTTCATGCTATGTATATTTTTAACGAATTAATTAACTAATGAAGATAATTATGTGCACCTCTTTGAAATTTAGCACAGAAGTTAAGTGAATGTATCCAGCGTGATTCGTAATTTTAGTTGTTTTCACACGATTAATTCGAACTTTGATTTTTAAATCAATTTCATGTTACATATAGCAATTATCAATCAATCTTTCGAGTGTGCTATTTGATATACACATGTTTACATATGCATTAATTTTGATTTTATTTTAAAAAAAGGATCCAATGTTCTTTTGTGCTTAAACTAAGCTCTTTCTAAAAATATTTCCTAACTCTAATTTAGCTTTCCTTTCAGTATCCAAATGTTAAATCTCCATACAAATCTTTTTCATTTTCTGATTAATGTTAAAATTTATATTTTTTTTTAAAATAAGTTTTCGTTCGATGTAAATATAAATCTCGCATTATTTCTCTTTGGTACGACTGCTTGTAGAAATCTTCAAATTATTTTGGGAAATATTAATGTAATACTTTCAAAGTTTATTTTTCAAATGCTACCACGTATTAAAACTAATCACTGCAGTTTGACATTTTCTATCAAATATTTTAAAATAATTGCTGCCAGGATTTAAGTAGTAATAAAAATTTCGATTTATGGTTTAATAATTTTGTAACAACGCTGGTAACATGAGTGATAAAGATACTTTACCGAAAACCGGTACAACCTCGGAATCATCTCGCGAAAATATTGTCGGAAGCTCGAGCAAAGAACTGCAAAGGAAACTTTCTCAAGAATCTGGATTTGAATTAAAATCAACACCAAAGGTTTTGAATATTCCCCAAACTGGAAGCAAGGAAGAACCAATTAGTAAAGTTGACTCATGTAAACTGTAAGTATGTTTAGAGATATGCAAGGAGGTAGTTAACAATTAATTATTTTAATTAGAAGGAATTCACAAGATGTTGACGTCTTTTACAAATCAAAAATGCAAGACAGCTCCCTTTCTGTTTTGTATATTGGATCAGCCAGCACTTTGAAAAGCAAGATAAAAGATGACGCAAAGTAAATCGAACAACTTGATTCTAAAGCTTCAGTGTTTAAACTCGAATCTCGAAAATAAAATTTGAAGCCCTGTTACAAATCCTTTCTAACCAGGAATTGTCTTTGTGAGGGTTTCATTTCTATTTTGATCGCGATTTTAAAAAACAACCAGAAATTACATTCAATTTGTTATTACTTAATTCATTCATTTAATTCAAATTTACAATGGAAAAAATACGCCAGAATAATAGCATACACATATATAATGTTATATATTTTGTACTATATGTACATACAAGAATAAATTAGTCGAAATGCGGTTTCTTTGATTTAAGTTGATCGGGATCGTCTTCGATTTCATCGTACTCATTCAGTTTCTTTGCCAGGAAATAAATTTCAGCCAAAGCGATAGTCAATGCGCACATAATTCCCAACAATAGCCGGAATCCAAAGTCCAAATTTCCGATAATTAACTCAACTCCGATAAATCCAAACGCAAATCCAGCCGCCACAGAAAATATGAACTGCAGCACAGCAATTAGTTGGCGATTCATAGATTTGACTGCAATAATTCATTTGGAGAATGTTTGAGGAAGTTATTAATTTGACTTACTTTGATAACCAATAGTGTCGTCGGGAAGATCCCTCCGAACTGCATCAACATTTTTAGTCATATTTCGGTATTCCCTTGCATCCTGCTCTTCCCTCAGTTTTCTACACCGTGCCTCTAATTCCGGATTTCGAGGAATAATTTCATTTTCGGGTAAAACAAGTTTGCATTTATAAATCAGTTCATGCAAATAAACAGTGCACTCCTCTGATTTCCGCCTTTCCGACAAAAACTTATATAACCATCTGACGTCGCTTAGATCTATTAAAGTCTTATGTTTATTTTTTGTATTTTTACAGTTGCCCCTGCCCTCATCAAGAATTTTAGATTCTTCAAATATTGTATTCTGATTGTTGTCCTCTTCTTCAACATCGCCGTCTTTTACTTCATACGTTTTCTCTAAACCAATACTTTTCAAAATTTCTATTTCTCGTTCAGTAAACTTTTCTTTTCCAGTTATTTCATTTTCTATCTTCTTGATATTTTTATCTCGTTTTGTACCAGTTTGATATATTCGTAAGATATTGTCGGGCATTGCCTGAATGTTCTCCAGTTCTTGAATAAAATTAATCAAATCTTGCGATGGCTCTAAGCGCACTCTGCAATCCTTGATTAATCCCTTAGACATTCTGATGGTTTTTTCGTTCCTTCTATAAATCCGAATCAATTTATTAGTGCCTAAATATGTATAAATTCTCTTTATTACAAAAATGTGTATTCCTTTATTTGTGAATCTGCAATTTTCGCTCTAGGTCCGAGTAAAATTCCACTAATTCCTCCTCTTTTTCTTCAAAAGTTAAATCGATTCTTGAGCACTTGTGGGTCATATCATCTACGAAATCTTGCCAAGCCTTCTTGCGAGTCGATCGATTCTTTTCTAACACAATTTCCTAAAATAAAAGATTTGGTTAAATTAAATCTTAAAATCATAATTAATTAATTTAATATTTTTATTTTGAGACTTCACTCAAAACTTTTTATGAAAAGAATAACTCCTTAAAATTAAATAAGAGTAAAATAAAGAAAGATCAAATAATGTAATAATTAAGTGGTATTAAAAAAATCCAAATTATGCCCATACTTTCATTTAATGACGCATATTGAAAAAGCATTTCAGATCGTGCTTAAAATCAAGTGACCGACTCAGTCTTTTAGTGCTAATAGCAAACGAATGTTATAGGAAATAACTGGTCTAATTGTACATCGGGTCGAAACTAGAGTGAATTACAAGGACAATTTTAACAGTAAGTTATGATCAACAGCGTCAGAAAAAAATATGCTATACTATATAAACTTTGTTAATAATTATCACGGAGTGCTATTTAAGTTTAGGCTTTCGTTTGCTAACAATAAAATAAGGACTCGGAAAAATACTCTGCTTTTCTAGTTTGTGAGGGTACCTATATTTCAACGAATTAAAATCGTAAGGTTTTGTTTCTTTGCTCTGTGGCTAGCTGAGAAGTTATCGGAAGCTGTTAATAATAGAATGCTTACCAGCGTTGGGTCCCTCTCCACTTCCACAACTTCCTGGCAAACGGTAAGAGTTACCGCCAAAGCCTCCTTTAGAGCAGGGAAATTCCCTTGGCAGAACTGAGCGCACCTCGGAATTGTGTTCGCTTTGAGCTCGGTGAGAGTCTGCAGCGTGGTAAATAAATTCTCGACTTCGCGGTCGTTCCTTTCGGTCTAAAATTTTAAAAAAGTGTATAAACAAACATTTCTCTACCGCGACATTCGGCAACTTACCTCAAACTTCGCAAGGAGAAAACTTATTTCCCCGCTCAAGAAGGGCCTATGGTTGAATATCCGGGAATAAATGTCACCAATATCTGGAAAACAATTTTATTATTTCTGCCTCAGAAACAAACTAGCTGACCTTTTACTATTTCAGTGGACATTTTAGGTCCATTCAACTTCTTTTCGAATTTGTCATATGACTTTTGACAGATATCATGGGTTAGTGTTGAAAGGTTTACTTTTTTTTTTGATAATATCTATTTAAGTTTAACGGCTAGTTTTGGAGGGATACGAATATTTGACCCCGTAATTAAATCTATAAATTAATAGTGCTCTTATTTGAACTGTCTATTGCTGATTTTTTGATTTTGTACTATTTGCAAGTTTGATTCCGTTTAACGAGCGGAGCCCACTAAATGTATATCGAACCACTACTTTGAGACTCGATCGATTACCATATCAAAGAAGAAAAAGCTGTTTTCCACCATTTAGTTTGACAGCGATATTAAATGCAAAATATATCTGAAAGTAGTGAATATATACTAAATGCGGATTATGTAAATTGTTTAGGGTAAGTTCCAGGATCGAAATTCGATATTTAATTGCCCACAGCTCTGGATTGTGGTAAGTCCGTCAAAATTTTCAAGGCATACAAATGGCGCTGCGGATCGAAGAAGTTTTTCGCCAGCACCTCGGACGCGCGTCGCAAAAAATGAAAATTGTATCAGGGAAATAAATATAAAAGATTGGAAATGTTTCAATAAATCGCAAGTCAATTCACTGAAAGTGCCACCATTCAGTTTAATTTGTGTTGTGAAAGTTTTTCACCGAAATGGCGTTTCCTGCTAAGTGAGTTCCTCTTTGTGGAAAGTTTAAAATGCCGCGGAGCAAAATGTTCGCGATTTTGTTTACATTTTAAATCATAATTAGATACCTCTACTTTGCTTTCGATTGCCCCTGTGGGGTCCCCTCTAAAATTTCAGTAATTGCTTAAAAGAGAAATCGGCCCTTTTGAGGCAATTTAACCTCATTCTGCAGGCTTTAATTGAATTTATCTGCATTAATGAGGTGGGTGCCAAACTCCAGTTTCCCAGTTGGCAAGGAGGGGCCCCTGTGTGAAAAATCAATTACGAATCTAAAGAAGTTGTCCATTTCGCCCTTGTGCATTGTCATTCAGAAGTCCAGCCAAAGGATTAATTACCAAAGTCCGCAAAGTGGGAAGCTGCGCTCTAATACCTGAGCTAAAGTTTTCCGCACCTGAGGATCCAAACTTACTTTTCACTGCTCAAAAGTTTAAGACTGAAAGTCAAATTCGTTTTGATTTTGTTGTATATAAATACCTGCTGCATAAATATATTTAAATTGCAAAAACTTTTGTGTAAATGTAAAAATGTTTTAAAATAATTTTATTTGACTGAGGTTTGGTCAATTACTTGATAGATATTTATTGAAATAATTATGAATTCCATTACTTTCAAGGTTATTCAATTTGAGAGCTGTCTCAAAAGCATTTTGTAGTAAGGAAGAATGGAAAAATAATAAAAACGACGAACAAGCCAAATCATTTTCATTATGATTTTCCTTTTGCAAAATATTTCTACTAAGAATTTCCCTTATATACAATGCAGTAAACATATAGTAAAAATATCTCTTTTTAAAAACGGACCGTTCTCAAATCTAAAAACTGGAATATAATAGACTGAAATAATTTGAGGTTTTCCTTTTTTTATTTATTGAGTTTACAATAGTTTGAATTAAGACAAATTGAACTACACGCAATTGATTTTGAAAATCGGTCAGCTTAGCTATACTAATAGAAAGGAATTTAGCTCATAGAAGAAATGAGAAAAATAGGTAAGTTTTAAAAAAGGGCGAGCAAAAAGAAAATAAATTAGATACACTATGTTAAAAAACGTGATCTTTTATTAAAATTAAATAGAATAGTTAACATTAATTTCTCCAATGTTTTGTCTTACATTTAAAAATCCAATTGTGTATTCTCACTGCTGGTAAATGAAATTTTATAAATTTTGCATTGTACCATTTATTCAATTTATGATACATTTTATGTATATATGTATATACATACATATGAAAAATATCATGTTATTTCATTTTTGTTTTTGAAAAAGAGCAATTTAATCGTATATTTAAACTATAATACCGGAAAAATCGTTCGAAACGACGTTCAACTTGATAAAATTCACTTAGCGACCTCACTTTCAAATTTTAAGAGGGATTATACTCAAATCACAAATATCGGAATAATATTGGAGTTCTTTGAAATTTAGAGCGAAATATAAAAATGAACGTCCGCAGTTTTCTGCTTTTGTATTTAAAAGGAAAACAGAAAAAGATGTTTTCCTCTCAAATATCCAATATATTATAAAGAATGTATTTTATACAATTTTCCGTGAAATTACATAATCTTGTATTAGGCATACAGAAATAAAATTTGAACAAAAATGCCAACACTTTGAAAAGCACTCGATGTTGATTTTTACTTTTGGTTGTTAAGTAAAGTAATTAGTTGGGCCATAAAATACGACATTCTCTGAAAATTTGTTATTTAATATAATTGTTAATTAGTAACGAATGATTTTCTTTTGATAAAATTAACTTTGATTTATGATTTAGTATATTATTGCCTTCTTAGAAAAAAGATTTTAATTATATAATTGTAATTTTTTTCAGGTGCGGAATCATTTAGTTAAGCTCAGTTTATAAAAAAGTAGCGCACTATGTCGGTGCATTATAAGTTTAAAAGTGCATTAGATTTCGACACAATTACATTTGACGGATTACATATCTCGGTCAGTGATTTAAAAAAATCGATAATTCATCAAAAACGGCTTGGAAAGACTGCAGACTTTGATTTGCAGATAACGAATGCACAAACAAAAGAAGGTTTGCGTTGAATAAGTGCACTTTAAGTAGGAGATTCACATTTTAAATGTTATTTTAGAGTATACCGATGATGCCACATTAATTCCAAAAAACACTTCTCTAATAATTGCTCGCATCCCACTTGCCGTACAACCTAAAAAACCATGGGATCCACAGGCTGACAAAGTGCAGGGTGTGAGACAAGTTCCAGAACCCGACAGTGGTACATTGGATTTATCTCAAATGAATGGTACAGAAGAGGATAAAATTCAGGCCATGATGATTCAAAGCACAATGGACTACGATCCCAATAAGTAAGTGAACTAATCGAATGTTTGTGCTAAATATTTTTATCATTCTGTTAATTACACGCGTACTTCGGATTTATCGTCAACTTACAGATTTAAACACAGGTAAATGTTCATCTCATAAATTTCAAATTATGATAAATCCATACAAACATTTGTAGATATTTTAAGAGTTTTGATTTATTCTAATTGGTTGTCGGATTAATCATACATATTGTTTTCCTATTAAGTTATCAGAAAATTCGCGGGCAAGGACAGACAGGAGAAGTTCCTGCCAATTATAGATGCTTTAAATGCCACAAACCAGGCCACTGGATTAAAAATTGTCCACTTGGTTCAAGTGGGGAAACTACAGATGTAAAGAGAAACACCGGCATTCCTAGGTCATTCATAGAACGAGACTCCCAGGAAAAGTAAGACATCATTTGTAAATGAAATTGAGTTATAATTTTTTCCCCATGTTGAAGGAATGCTGAACAACAACCACAACCACCTCCTCCTGCCCCAGAAAAAAAACAAGAAATTCCAGAGGATTTAATATGCAGCATTTGCAAGGATTTATTTACAGATGCGGTTATGATTCCTTGTTGTGGAAGTTCATTTTGCGACGAGTGTATGTAGATAAAAACTTACATTTGGCATGAATCAAAAATACTTTATTTTTAGGCGTGAGAACTGCTCTGCTAGAATCAGAAGACAACGAATGTCCCGATTGTAAAGAAAAGGGTAGCTCACCGGGTTCGTTGATTCCGAACAGATTTTTAAGGAATTCAGTGAATGCATTTAAAAATGAAACCGGCTATAATAAGCCTAGACAAAGAAAAGGTATAAAATTTGAATTTAATTTCCTTGTGATTTTAAAAGTATGAAACGGCAATGCTAAGTCCCAAAAATTGTTTCTAGTACTCAAGAAGCACATAACATAACATTATTTTAGCAAGACTTGATATTATTTTAACTTCGCCTGCTTTTTCTAATTTATTAATTATCCTTATGATCTAAGACCCCTTTAATACAAAAATATTTCGCTAACTGTTTTTTAATGAAGTTTTCATTAGCTTCAAAAATATCTTTTAATTGTTTTGAAACATTTATCACATGTCATACTTAATTCTTTGTCCAAGTCAGATTGTAAACATTTTATTGCTGTGTTAGTATATTGGGACTTCAAGTTAAGGCATCGTTTAAAAATTTTGGGACCGAAGAGGTTATATTTAAATTTCTTTCACATGCTTTTAGAACCTCCAAAACCACGAGAAGTCCCTCCTGTACCGGCTGTAACAGCTCCTCCACCGGTTCAAAGTGAGGAAATTAGTGCGCCTTTGGAACCACCTAAAGAAATTAAAAGTAAACCTGAAGAGAAAGAGAAAGAAATAATCAAGGAGAAAAAAGATCCAGAAGTAGTTGAGAAAAAAGTGGTAGATCCTGGTGCTCTGTCTTCTCATGATGAATCAGATTTTGAAGACAACATAACGGTCACTGTGCCTCCGGCTCATCTGCAAGGTCCCATTGCGTTTAAGGAGCGCCAATACAACGGCAGACATGGAAGGCATCCAAGACCACCTGGCATAGAAAACTCACCAAAAAACAATTCAGCGACTAATGTAAATATTCAGGTGGCTTCTAATACAATAAAATTAATCAATTATATCAATTATAATAGGCTACTTCACCAAGTGAGCATCATCGTTCTGGTACTCCGACGGTAGATGAGAGGGAAATATCTGGGGATGGAGGCGAACAACCCCAAAAGCACCATCCAGTTCCGTCGCACCACTCATCTTCCCGAGATAGAGAAAGGGAATCGATGCGGCCTCATCGGTCAACACCATCTGACATGTATAACAGTGGGCCTCCAGTAAATTCTTATCAAAATCAGCCTATGATGGGACCCGGCCGACCCTACGACATGGGTGTTTATGGCGTACCTTCTGGACCTGGGTACTTTTTAAATGGGTACATTTTATTGGATCTATTAACTATAACTTTTTTTTTTTTTTTTTTTTTAGATACCCGCCTTACATGATGAATGATAGGATGCGCGGACCTTATCATCCACCACGTCCTGGATACTCTCATATGCATCCAATGCGCCCTCGTCATATGGCGCCGCCAGGGACGTTAGCGTCTGTTTATCAGGGAGTAGCAGCTAAAGTGGGCACAGGGTAAGGATAAATATCTTTCATTTACATCTAAAATAAATCAAATATTTGCTGTTTATATCAGAATTATTGATGATCCTTTGGAGGCATTTAACCGGATAATGAGGGAGAAAGAAAAGAGGAAAGAGGAACGACGACGGTCACCAGAAAGGAGGAGATCACGCTCAATTGAAATGAATATGGGAAGGATGAGACACTCTCCTCCAGTGTACAACCGTGCCCGCATTCGAAGCCCCGAAGAAAGGCGTCTTCGTACACCTCCTCCAAGAGAACGGCGTGGACGGTCTCGTGAACGAGAAAAGAGATCTATGGACAGAGAGAAACATCGACACCGCTCTAGTTCATTCAGTGACAGAAGTTCTAGGTAAACTTTTTACAACTACTTCTTATTTATATTTATAAATTTTCGATACATGTACTATTAAATAACTCCTTCTATATTTATAGGTCTCGATCATGGTCAATTCCACCAAGGAGGCGTACTAAATCTCCTGTTGTTATCAGAAAGCGTTCTCGCAGTAGGTCGCCTTCGTTCAGTATGAGCAGGTGAGCACTATTTTATTTTTCTTGTTATTTAAGGCATTTATTATTATTCATTATGTTTACGAGGAATGTTTTACAAGTATTCATACCATTTCGCATTAATAATATCAAGGGTGTGTTGCTTGTTTTAGAAAATGCTTCATTCGAATCTTTGCCTAGTGTAGTATTTGGAAAGTATATAGTATAATAACTTAGGGTTTCTTATCCTCGAGACTTTGTTGAGTAATTAATGTGAATTAATTTCCAATTTTGTCAATAATTTATTCTTATGTACTTTTGTAATTTAATCTGTTGGTGAACGTATACTACATACACCGCAAACATTTAATGTTGCATTACATATTTTTAAATTATGTATAATTTGTGCTAAAAAGATTATGCAAAATTTAAATTCTAAAGCTGCAATTACAGAAGTACTCAAGAAAATTTAAAAATAACTAATGAAACGGTCAAGAGGAATTTTCGAAATCGAAATTCTTATCTTAAAATTGGTTTCTTAAACGAAACAAAAAAAACACAAAACAAAAAATGGGAATAACATATGTAAATATATGTATAGTTTTGGACTAGAGATCCCGAATTGCTTGTTTTTGTTTTGGTTGCGAACGCTCCCTTTCAAAAATATTATTTACTATCTATTATCATTTTATACTCAGAAATATTTAAAATTGATTTTCGAATTGCATTTAATACTATTGTGTGAATTCATTGAAGTAGAGTCTTTGTTATTGATTGTTACCGTATAACAATAATATCTTTCGATTGTTCAGTCTGTCTAACCATTTTAACAAAAGACCACAAACAGATTCAAATATACAAAATGAATTTATATGTGTGAACTTTTTTTTTGGAAATTTCACATTTTGACGAGCGATTTATAGAGAAAAGCTCCAAAGCAAGTATACATATATGATTTATAGCTCTTCTGAAAGCTTTGACTTTCATACATTATAGAGCTACCCGAGAAAACGGCTCAATTTTTAACTTTGGGGGATTTCCGTTCAAAGCCCCGAATTTTAAGAGGGTTTGAAAACGGGGTTTTTAATGGCGTACTTAAGGGCAACATTTCTGCAAAGTTTAATCAGTATCAGAGATTTAGGTGTGGAAATATTCACTTGTTAGTTATACTCTAAAGTCAGTAAATCAAATGTTTGCCAGAATATCGATATCATGGTAACGTTTTAAAAATTATTTGTTCACTAAATTACTCATCATAGTTTTGCATTTTGCATTTGGAACCCTTTATTAGCCAGTTATAAAAATATATTAATTTGTAAGTTGAGCACAATAAACCGAATATTTGTAAGAGGTAAGTAGTTTCGAAAGAAGAAGAATGAAGAGTTAGGGATATTCACATTTTGCTGTATTTACTATTGTATCATTATAAAAGGTGTAAAACGTATATGTATGTAGATTTCAAAAAACGTTACTAAGTAAATAAATAATATGGATGTCCGTTTAAATAACTTTAATAAAAAATTTTACACTTGATTTAATGATACAACAGAAACCAAAAATGAATATCCTTGTTATATTAAAAATGGCACCAAATAAAAAAGCTTATAATGTGCGAACAAAAGACAAATTCTTTTTAAGTATTTATTCAAAACTAAATTTTATAGGTCACGTTCACGTTCAAATTCACATGGTCGTTTTCGGGGCCATGCGCCTCCTTTGCGTTACAATCGCTCACCAATACGAGCAATATCACCTAGGTTAGTAAGATATTTTCTAAAATCGTTAAGAGTTGGGGACTTGCACATATAATTAATGTTACTATACATTTTGCAAAGAATGTGAGCTTTAGTTATGATTTTATTTTCAGCACTGCGTACTCTAGGCAGTTTTCTTTGTTTTGCGTATTTAGAATATTTCGTTGTTACGTGAACGTTAGTAGCTAATTTCGTTATCCTTAACTTTAATGCATTATTATTACAATATTAAAGTTTCTATTTTTGTTTTACAGATACCGCCAAAAAGAAAATCGTCGTCCCGAAAGACGGGAGGAATTTCCCAGAGAAGAATTCCGGGAAAGATCACCGTACCATTATCAGACAAGGTTTGTTTTGAAAACAATTTTTTAAATGTTTTAAAGCAACGAATTTTTACTCTAGGCGTCCTAGAAGCAGAGGGCGGATGATGTCGCCTGTGCCGCATAGACAAGATAGACTTCCTGGACACATGCAGGAGCAATTTTTCCATCAAGCGCCAATGCCTGGGATGTATAACGAGGCCCCTTATGCTCAAAACAACAACAGGTACGAATATTTCAATTGCTTCAATATTTTTGAGAAAATTCGATTTGGCCAATTGAGTTGTTTGGAAATTCTGGTCAAAGTCATAAGAGTTGTATAATCGTTAGATTTTTCTTATGTGATAAGATGAACTTGTAAGTGTGAGACTTTTGGACATTCTTTGCTGTGATATTCTGTGATATTTTAAATTTGATTTTAAGAAAATGGTAAAGCAAAATTTTTTGAACTGTGTGAGGTTTTACCGTTGCAGTAGCAAATATATATTATGTGAGATATTTTTCCTTACATTGAACAAGAGGGAAAGTAAAACTAATTAGTGGTCCTTTACATCTGTGCTAGTACATTAAGTTTTTAGTATCTTTTATAAACAATATAAACTAATATATATAGTTTCTCTAAAATTTGTTTTAAGTTCAACCTGTTATCTATAAAATTCATACTGAAGTCGATTAAGTTTTTTCACTGGCGATTGGTTAATGAAAATTTTTATTGTTAATGGAACAAAGATTTATGTTCCTGTACTTTAAGTATTTATAATTTGCATGCAATATTAATTTTTATAAAAAGTCGTCTATATTGAAAGAAACATAAGAATGATACAAATCTGTATTAATGTTACTTCAAGACTGAAAAATTTAGAGTGAAGTACTAGCAGGACAATCTGGTAAGTTGATGTCTTATATGTTCTATAAAATTTGATTGATACGTTATTTTCGATTTCGAACTATACACATGTATGCCAAAAAATAGTACATATGTAATCGCTTACTATAGCAAATGCAAAATATTGTTTAGCATACTTCTATGAATGCAATGATGATGGAATTCAGTCGAAGCGAGTAAATACATTAGAGTTTCTAGAAGAACAAAGTTGCCTCACTATTTTGCAAGCAGGTGTACTTTAATGAAGAAATGTAAACATTAAAAAAGTGCTTTAAGACAAGAAGGATAGGATTCAGCCAAGAGCGCGTGTATTTGACATTGTATACTTCCAAATTCCTATTTGCTACATTTTATTACAATTCTTTTTTCTATCGAAATATTTGTTCCTATATTCGTTAAAGAACAAGTTTTTGCATTTTTCTATCGATGTATTTTGTATAAACAGAGATCGTGAAATCGTAAATCTTGAGAAAAATATAAATTTAAACGTTAAGTGTAACAATAACTAAAAGGAGTTACGTATATATAAATACGTAAATTAAAAAGTGGACGTTAATTTCTAGTATTGTTATGCTCTTAAGAGACCATATCTAGGGCAATCAAACACAAATCGCTTTTGTTTTCAACAGTCTACGATATTAAAATACAATGTTCTTAATAATAGAAAATTGTAAAGAGAAATATAATAAATGATGTGAATACAGGCACTGTCAAATTAAATATGAAATTCAATTTAAAAAGTGTTTTTTTTAATCGCGTTTTCTACGTGGTTAACGTAATTCGCAGTGTTTAATAATTTTTAGACTTATTGTACATTAGTCAGAACATATTACTTCTTTTCATTTGCATTTCGTTAATAGCTAATTAATGGATATTGGTTTTATTAGTTTCAGAATGTTATTGTATTTCATTTGTAACTTGTAAATATTTTATTATTATTATTAGTTTACTTGAATGAAAAATATTTAAGAGGACAAAATAAAATAATTGCATTTATTTGTCTTAACACAATTTTTAATAAGTACAGATTGAGAGTACTAATAAAAATTGTCCTCTTAGTGTTAATTTTAAAGTTCCGTTATACATGACCTTTGCATAAAAATCAAATTTCAAATTTTTTTATGAAAATCCGAAATAGAATAAATAAATAAATTTAATTATGTAGTTATATTCGGTGGAAATTAACATTTAACGAATTTTTGTTACTACGATGTTCATATGTTTTTAAAAATTAGCTCTGCATAGGAAAGCATCTATTAGAATTACAATTCCTACGACTATAAAGATAAAATGATCTTCTCTACGATGTTAACAAGTTAAGGAAAGAAGTTATCACATCTAAGATCCATTTCAATAGTTCAGCTAATTTTCTGCGCTATATACAAACATGGTATGTTTTAAAATTAGTCAGTACGTACTGAAAGTTTCATACCGATGACGATATGCGATATTTTTTCACTAAAGTCAAATTTAAATGGTATTAATATGCGTAAGTAATATATATGTTTTCATTCATGCAAACAATATAAGAATAATTGTATTTTGCTAACAAAGAAAAGTATGAATCCCTACTTTACTGTTACACTTTAAAATTCCTGTAATATCTTGACCGTTTTGGACCGTATGTGGCTTTTTTTAAAACTATTTGCACAGAATAGGGCATAAAACCCTTTTAAGTAATTTCTTACATAGAAAGTTACCTTATAAGTACCATGGTTTTCTTTGTCATTTTTGCAATGAAGATATTTTAGCTGTAACTAAAGCACTTACTATATTATTCGAATTACCCGTATTGCAATCTTTTAGAGTTAGAGTAAAAATTGAGGGAATTAACATTTAAATCACACATAAATTATAATTTTTATCTTTACTTTATTATTTAAGAGGAGTTATTACATTTCGGATATCTGAACAACTTACCCTTTTTAGACACAACTATCATTATTCCGCCGGGTAATACTTAACCGCATGTAATTGTTAGTACAATGGTTAAAAAAGAAATGGCTTAGCTGTTGCAGTTAAAATGCTACAGGAGGGGTTTCTTTTGTAAAGCAAGTTTCAGATCTCAACATTCCACAAATATTTTAAATTTTCATGTAAAGAAGTTCTACCCCTTAGAAGCCATTTTTAAATTAGCACAACAGCTGTAGGATTTGAAATTAAACTAGTATTAACGCAATTGGCGCATGTGTTTACATTATGCTAATTGTGACATTTAGTCTTTTAGCATTAAAGGGGGTTGGTTTACAAATAAATTGAAATTTTGTCAATATTAAATTGTTTTTTCATCTGTAGCGTCAAGCGTAATTTGCAGTGGAAAAAAAAATCGTGTATGTTTCGAAAAATAATAATCATGGGTGAACCATAAAAAAGTGAAAAAAAGCTGTGCAAATGGCTGGTATTAAAAAAAATAAATCTCAAAATTTCCAGCTTTGATTTTCTTTTTTAATTTAAAATTTGCGTCTTTATGCAGACATTCATAAACTTTAATTACTTCACCCGTCATCGATGATACCCGTTTAAGACGTTATGAAGAAATTATGAATAAGCTCATACGTATTTTAAAATTTGTTGGCGTAGTTTTCTGTAATTTTAATTGTGAATAATGGCATTTTGAGTAAGTTTTAACATATTTTGTTATATTGTATTATATTTAAAAGTTGTGTGTATTAATATTTGCTGTACGAACGAACTAATATCAACTAAAGTTAATCAAGGTAATTTAGGGTTCCCTTGATAGTACAATACGGGTTATCTTAGAAGATATGATTTCAAAATAAATGTATTGAATTTCCTAATATTTATAAAATATTTTTTAGTAGAAGGGTAAAGTGATAGGTTTCTAATTTACCAATTTTAAATGTTATTTGAGGTGCCAAATATGTAAAACAAATTTCCATCAGATTTAAACAATATTTTCTTTACTTGAGTCAAATAGTTTCCGAGATGTAGTCGACTAAATTATGCTTATTTTGCTCGAAAAGCTGTTCGCGAAAAATCGCGTACGTGTTCGTATATATGTCCATATATGCATATGTACAAGTATGCACGTGTGTGTATATGAATATATATTATAGATTATTATTTTATTTAGCATTTGTGTTATTCGTATTTTGTTGTAGTTAACTACGAAACCCTACACAAATCTGTTCCGACAAGCTCTTAACAACTTTTTAAATATTGAATATGAATAAGTATTCTGAAGAACAAGTGTGTCCATGCATTAGTCATAAAATAAAAATGATAATATGTGCTTTATTATTATTGGAATTGCGATGTGTGAATCTACTTCCCATAAATATGGCGAACTAAAAAAATCTTAAAAAAATTCTATATTTTCTTTCTTCAATATTATTAGTTAAAATACTAATCAGGATTGATTTATGTGCATTATTATATCCATTGAATCCATGTTGACTGGAAACGCATTTAAATTTCAAATTCTTTATATTCTTTTCTTTAACTCACTAACTTTACTTTTGTACGAAAATTTTTCAAATCTCGCAACACGAATTCAACTCGCCTACAGATATCGCAGGGGGCTGAAATTTGGTGGAGTTTCCTCTCCGGTCATAAAACGGAGAAAACCTACAAAGAGACAGCATAAATTTCATTATGGTCTTATATTTTTACACACAAGGCTAATATGGCGCAATATCAAATGTGTATATATGTTATTACTAATTTCTCGAAAAGTGTTTGTGGTGCCCATGTATTATCAAAATATATAAATTTCCTTTTTGGTTCCAATAACTGGTCGCCTTCTTTTTTGTTGATTGAGCATTGCATCAGATATCTCGTATTATTTTGAAATATCAGTCATACTAAATTATTATTTAAAATGATATTGCTTTTTGGAACAGCTGTAGCTGTTTACCTACCGCTCTAATAAAGTTGCTAATTCGCGGCGTTACCTCAGTTTCTGAATCTGTTAGAGATGTAATCGGTGAGAACATTACATCTCTATGGTCATCATCTGCTACTTTTAACCATTATATAAATTTCTCTACAATTTGTTTTTCCGTTTGCATCATCTTCTGCGAAAACATTGCTGTACAAATATGTTGCTTTTAACTACGCGGTTTGGAATTTGATTTAAAGTTAGTACAGTTTTAATTTCGCTTGACTTTTCACTAAAATTTTGTGATTATCACTACATACTAACGATGTCAGGGTTGTAAATATTGAAAAATAATTTATGTTGAAGTAACTTTAACACGAGAACTAAACGTAATATATGTCGTAAAACTAGTCTCTGAGCGTTGCTGTCACATTATGTTGAAATTTTAAACAATTCCTTCCGCGAATAAAGACATTTACTTGCCAAAAATAATTTATTTACCAATAACATGACACAATTGCATATATATTTTTTATGTACAGATGCTATGAATAAACATTGCTACACAACTTGCATGCTCCACATGCTGAAACTTCACCCTCAATTTTTTGTTTTCCTGCCTGCACCTAATTTCAAGTATACTATTGTTAGTTGAAATATTTTTCTTAATCTTTCCAATAGCTCAACTAGGTCCTGCGTTGTTCTGCGTATTGAAATGAAATCAGTGAACTTTCTTTCTTTTGAGTTTTCCGATTACGAGTATTTTGTTTTTCTGTTCCTCATCGGTACGCACATTCCTTTCCACTCCAGATTTTCTTTGCCGTTCGCAAATATTCTTGGTTCTAAAGTCAAATAGTTTGTTGTGTATAAAGTTAACATTTTTTTTTTATTATTTATATATTAATAATATATTGCCTATTTTGGTTTTTATCTCTTTAGCTAATAAAGATTCTATGTTGGAGTTAGTAAAGATTAGTGTTTTTGTAGAAAGTATAATCAATCAGCTTAAAATTCACTCACTGATGATTTGAATTTCTAATAGAAGCTGCGTTTGTAATTTATGATATTTATTATATGAGTAATGCTATTCCAAAAATGTCTGTGAATTTTATTAAACATGTTTTTTTTTGTGATAAGCGAAAATAATAAATTTAAGTCATAAATACAAATTCTATTAAGTTTATTAAGCGGCACTTAAGGATGTATTTTTCCTAAGTTATAGTGAAAACGCGCGTAGGTCATTATAATAAGAATTTTCATTAATCTTTATTTTTATTTATTTTTGCTAATAAGGGCTAAGCAAAGAGTTGTTTGTATCGAAACTTTAAAAGAATTGTTAAAAATAAAAAAGAATATCTTCCATAATTTTATGTGTGGAAGATGTGTGACTTTTGTTTTTAAGATGCAAAAGTTATTGTTGATTTACATGAATCCATGAATTGTAAATAACATTTGAAAGGATTACCTTTAATATTAAGTCTCCACTTCATTATTCCGTAATAGATTGTATTATACTTTTATATAAAGTACAAAGAACTTGCCACAAATCAACAACATAACTTTGTAAATATATCCTTATAAATGCATTTGTTTAGTGTTTATGTTTCATTTTAGTTTTTGTTTTTTTTATTATCTCAACAATTATTTATGAACATTGTAAATGTAATGAACTGTAAAACTAATAAAGAATTTAAAAAAGAAAAATTTGTATGTTCTATTTCCTTTCAAATTTAAGTAAAAATCGTCGTGATCAACGTCTGGAACAACTGTGATGTCATCGCTTGAGAAGCGCCCAAAAATTTGAGGAGATTCTAGGTTTCGTGGGTACGGAAGGTTTGATGTTTGGCCTCACTTCGTTTCGATTGAAAAATTTAGATATTTACTATAAGTTTTCAAATTCGTCTACTGTTCGAAAATATTAAATATTTCCTTTTTACCTCGCAGGTATGCTCGGGAACCGCCAGTTATGTTACACAGGGAACCCTACGGCCGTGAACGTAATTCTGACTACAAAATGGAGAGGTTCGATGACGGACCACAAGGCCCAGACGAACCCCCGCCCCCAGGGTTTGAAAATTCACCTGAAAGAGTTCGTCGCAACTCGTGGAATCTTGGCCAATTCGATGACCATGGCTACAGGGATGAGTACAGGAATAAGGATGCACCACCGAAAAAGGATTACGTAGATAGAGCTCATACCCCAGAGCTGCACGAAATGCAACCTACAGAAAGGGAAGAGCGACACCGACATGAAATGAGACAAAGGGAGGGGAGATCGTGGTCTAGAGCAAGTCGGCACAGCTCGAACAACACTCGAAGACGCAAGACTCGATCCCGGTCCCCAATTAGGATGGAAAGAGCTCCAGATCATTTCTCTGGAGGAAGGGACCGCAACTCGAGCAAGGAAAAGCATGCCAACCGGGATCGATATAGCGCTGAGCGGGCAGCTCACATGGAAAAAGAACGCATTGAGCATGAGAAACGAGAGAGGGCTGAACGAGACAGAAAGGCTTCGGATAAGAAGCACAGTGAACGAAAAGCTCATGAAAAGGAAAAAGAGAAGGAGAGCCGGCATACGAATAAGGAAGAGAAGGAGAAAGAGAGGGAAAAGCACAAGGAACAGGAAAAAGAAAAAGAAAAGGAGAAAGAGAAAGAAAAGCGAAAAGATTCCTCAGATGATGATAAAAAAGACAAAAAGATTAAAGAAAAGAGGAAGAAGAAGAAAGAAAAGGATCCCGAGAAGAAGAAAAAGAAGGAAAAGAAAGAAAAAGAGAAGGAAAAGAAGTTAAAGGAAAAAGAAAAAGAAAAGGAGAAGGAGAAGGTAGATATTAAGACAAAAGCAAAAGAAGCTGAAGAAGAAAAAGAGAAAAAGAAACAGCAACAGGTTATAAGAGAACCTTCAGTTGACAAAATAAAAGTAATTCCTGAAGAAAAGCGACAAGAGGTAGAGATTCCATTAACTGCTGTAGAGGAACCCGAACCGAAAATTCCTGCTGAAGGAGATACTCCATCGCAGGAAGAAGGCGAAATTGCTGAAGAGGAAGAAAAAACTTCTGACGATAAAAATAAGGAAGCGGAAGTAATTGACCTGTACGGAGATATTTGCCAAGAGGAAGAAATTCGTTATGAATACAACCACAGCATGTCCGAGAATTCGGAATCCGAAGTAAAAGCCCCGAAAGATGCCAATAAAATAAGTCCAACTGAAATTAAGCGATTCGATTCAGTCCTTGACATTCACGATTTTGAGCCCGATTTGGAAGACATTCCAAAAGATGAGAAAAGAGATCCCGGGGTGCTTGTTCCATTGCCAGAATTATCAAAATGGGAACGTGAAGAGGAGGCTCAAATTAGGGAAGAAAAGCGACCATCATCGGGGTCAGAGTCATTTGCTATGGGCGAAGAAAAGACTGGTAAGGTTACTACAGAAGTTATAAGAAGGGCGGAAAATGCGATTTTTGCTAGAGCAATTAATGCAATTCGACCCATAGAAATAAAGAAGATAAGCGTCGAACGACAGAAATTATACTCAAATGAACCCCTAAGAGATTTGTCTTCTCCATCCTCTGTGGTAATTAAGAGTCAGAGCCCGAGCAAAGAATTACAAACCTTCCAAATCACCGTTCCGACGAATAGCAGCTCTGCTGAAAGGTCAGTTGAGATAAAATCGGAGAAGCAGAAGAGAATAACTCCAGTAAGGTCGGTTAAGGATCGCTTGGGAAGTAAAGTTACTGAGCCACCGCCCAAGCGAAACAGGTCTCGATCAAACACCCCACCAAGAAAAGTCGCTTTGGAGGGTAGCCGGATTGAGAAAGTTCGACCCCCAAGAAGTCGATCAAGAGACCATCACAAGCTGGTGGAAGAAGTTAAAGATACAAGAAGAGGTAGTGAAATTAGACGTGCTAATGAGACAGTTTCGAATCGAAATAAAGAAAGGAATCAGAAGGATTATAAAGGGCCAGACAATAGCCGAAGTCGCGAACCTTCTCGAAATGAACGCAGAGACGTTGAAAGAAGGAGAGATCACCCACAAGAGCAATCTAGAGATCGCCAGTATGATCAGGAGAGGAATAGGGAGCGTGAGCGAGAGAGAGAAAGGGAGAAGGAAAAACCGAAGGAACGTAGGAGGACGCCAGATAGAAACGAGAGAAGTAGAGAAAGGCCGCGCGAACGTGAGCGTGAGAGAGAACGCGGTTATGAGCGGGAGCGGAATATGCCGCGGGAACTGGAGCGTGTAAGAGATCGGCAGCCTAGCCCAATGAAAGAAAATAGAAGCAAGGAAAGACCCAAAAGCAGGGAGCAGGACAGAACAAAAGCTCGTCAAGAGAAGAAGGAGCGATCACGAACAAGGAGCTCAGACAGAAAGGACAAGCGAAACAAGCGCGAAAAAGATATGAAGCGGAAGCGAAGCGAAGACAAGTCGCAAGAAGCGGAGAAGAAGTGCAAAGTTGAGAAAACCGAACCAGATCCGAAAGAGAGGAATATTATACGAAAGAAGTCGTTGATCGATGAAGCCAATTTTGTCCCCGACTACGACGAGCAGCCCGACCAAGATCATGTTGCGCACAAGACCAACGAGAGCAGCGAGAAGAAAGCGGAGAAACCCGCCAAGGAGAAGGCGAAATCGCCCGAATCGAACAAGCGATCCCACAGCGCAAGTCCTTCCAGCTCGTCCTCGTCGAGCAGCGAATCTGAGTCTAACTCGGACTCTGAAGATAACAAGAAGAAAAAGAAGCGCAAGCACAAGAAGAAGAAGTCCAAGCGAGCTTCTTCGGCTGAATCGGCGGCCAGCACGAAGCGCAAAAGGAGCAAAAGCAAGAAGAAAGCGAAGTCGGCGAAGAAAAAGAAGAAAAGCAAAAAGTGAAGTCCTAACGCGATAAGTTTTGAATACACAAGGATGAAAAGCGAAGAGAAAAAGCGGGCTTGAGTCGGTCTTTTAAATTATTGTATGCCGTCTGGCGTTGTATTGTAAATATCTCTCACAGTACTAAGAATTCAGTTAAACTTATAATTTATACAGTACTTGAAGTAGTATTTAGATCTGAGTTTAATATGTATAAAATATTTCAAATAAAAGTTTGAGAAATAGTCCAGCATTTCATATTCACTTCCTTTTCTAATGTTTTTATATTACTAATTGGGAAATTTTAGTTTATACTATTGTGTATTTCAAATCTGTTTCCAAACTTCACAGAAGTATGCAAAATCGAATTTTCCTAATCTGTAAGTTCATTCCAGGAGAATTAACTGCTGGCACGCATTGAAATAAGCATGTACTTTAAGGAATTTTATAAGAAATGTAAAATTCTGTATTTACTTAATACAATACATACACACATATTTTTTTCAGGAGAACAAGTGGTAAATCCGTTACATTTTTCCGAAGATTGTTTTAATTTTTGAAAATGGAAATCAAATTAGAACTTTCTTTTTTGAATAATCCATAGAATCTGATAAATATTTTTTTGTTATAATATTCATGTAAAATATTTAGAACTAAATTTACTTTACATTTTTAAAATAAACTCTAATAGCTGAAACGAAAACTTTTGAAATCAAGTTTTGTATAAATACGGATTAAATTGATTAAATGAATAAACCTAACCACAATAAACTGGAAATATTGAGTAACTTTAAAGAAAAAAATTATATACATGTGATAGCACATAATGGAACGCAGCTTTAAGCATATCGCCTTAAAATTTTCATATTCGTAACAATTTTATTTGAAGTGGAATTTCGTTACAGACGGGTGTAATTACTTCCCCGCAGAGACTATAATTTAAGCGGCTTTACGTACCTCGGCGGTTAGTTGGATCCTTTTGTTCACAGAAGGGACAGATTACTATCTCTAATTAGGCATCGTGCTAATTAGAAGCAGTGGGTTGCTCATAAAAGATAAAAACAGTTCGCATTTTTATTCGACCCTTATTTCTCCAAAATGGTAGCATATTCAACTTTCCTCGTAGTTCTCTGCTTAACTGCGGTTAAAAGTGCTAATGAGAGTTTGCATAAAAATCTGTCGAAGTCGAAAGTGAAGGGGAGTGAAAGAAGTGCATTAGCGGGGGTGGTTTGCAATTTGGTGCAATGTGTGGGAGTCAAGGCGATACACGTGCACACGTCCGGCAGGTCGAGCGCAGAAACCACCGAAAAATTGCTCAAGTGCTTAAACTCGCATCAATCGGCGCCGATATTTGTAAAGGCCCTCGAATCGGTTTCTGATGGAGGACGTGACTCCTCCATGGCATCGCTTCACATCTTCGTCGGTCCAAGGCTGGCTCCGGAGGACGTGCAGCGAGCGGCGAAAATCGCAGGAGTTGAACCTCTAACCAGGAAAAACCAGAAGTACATTTTCATGTTTGAACGTGCCACCCCCAAAGAAATCGAAGGAAGCCTGCACCTCCTCTTCCAGGCGATGAGGCGTAAAAAGATTTTAGATGTCGTCGCAGTTTTCAAAGCCGACCGAATTTTCTCGTACACCTTTCTCCCATTCCAGGGAAGCGGTGGGGGTGGTTCTTTCGGGCTGAGCCCAGTCAGTTGCCCGCAGCCCTACTTCGATAAATTAAGGGATTTAAATGGATACCGCCTCAGGGTATCCCTGTTCTACGACACCATCAGAGCGATCCCACTGAATGATGGTCCTGAATTCAGAGGAGTCGACGGGTTCGTGGCACAAGCATTCGGGAGATATGTGAATGCCTCGATCGAGTACGTCGCACCCGTGGGAAATGAGTCCGAGTATAAGACATCCTTTTTAGACGTAGCTAGGGAAAGAGTTCACGTTTCATTTAATTTGCGATTTGTGCAGAATAACTCAAAACTCGTCGAGCTCACCTTCCCTTACGCCCATGTACCTCTCTACTTGGTTGTTCCAAAGGCTCAGAAAATTCCAATATTTTTGCATTTGTTCAGAACGATGGACAATACAACTTGGATTGCGATTTTAACTATATTCCCAGTTGTAGTAATAGTGGCCATATACCTTCAACGAACTGCAACTAGGATCCCACTTGAGTTCGACTACCATCTCAACAATACTGAAATGTGTCTCCAGTTTTTATCTTTTTTCCTAGGAAACTCAGTGAATCGCATGACTAATCTGAATGGACTTAGAATACTTTTGGCGGCTTGGCTTTTATTCGGCTACCTTAGTACTTCAGCATTTTTTGCAAAGCTAGAGAGCACCTTGGTGCAACCAGAATTCGGCATCGATTTAAACAACTTAGAAGATCTACCTAAGATCCAAACAAATATATATATAGTATCTGGATTTGTCCACCTAATTGAAAATTCACTAGGTGAAGAGATGTTCAACACTCTTAAACGAAAATTACGAAAGCTCAAATCGAACTCTTTCGATAGCTTGGCGGCTATGCCAAAAAATTCATCATTTATCCTAAGAGATGATAAAGCCAGGTATTTTGTTAGACAAACTTTCGACACCGTCAATATGCAACCTGCCTACCACATCATGAAGGACCACCTCGCGTTTATTCCAAAATCATACATCGTACCAGTTGCATCCCCTCTTTTGAGAAAACTCGACAGATTTTTGCTTGCACTTCGAGAAAGTGGGTTGATGAAGTATTGGGAAAGATCAACATTTTTCAGGGCAACTATCGAAAAGAAACTTTCACAGGATCCAGAGGAGGAGTTTGGAGAGGATGACTACGATTACGATTACGACGATGAAGACAATGAGGAGGATGAACCACCAAAAGTGGTCTTAACGCTAGAACTACTACAAAGCGCCTTTTATTTATGGATTATGGGAATTTTTGCTAGTATTACTGCATTTATTATTGAAAACTGTACTTTTAAAAAACAAAAATTGTATTAATAGTTTTTTAATTAATTAATAAATCAATAAATATTTAGATATACAATTCCAAATTGAGAGTCATATTTCATCTGCTACATAATGACCATATTTTTTCGACTTAAAAGTAAATTTACAAACAGCTTTACATAGCTAAGAGACATTCCGTCAATTCCGAGAGAATGTCCATCTAAAAATGAGCGAAAATACTTAAAATTATATTATATCTCCTATATTTATTTCATTAATATTATACATATGTATAATCTATTTATAATTAAAATATGTATATTATGTATTCAGCTATATATCTTGATTAATAAAAATATTACTAAACATACACATGTATTTGTTCAGTAAAAACTATTTTCTAAAGTTCAGAAATTGATTTTCTTTCACTTACTTTCAATGCTTGTGTTGTAAACCGAAAGTTTCTACAGAAAGGCGAAATAGTGAATAACAAATAAAAAACCGATTTTAGAGAAAATTCATATCTATCCATTACACTAAATATGTCGGAATAAGAATACTCTTACCTATGAGTTTAAAAATATGTATGACAAACGTCCTTTAGGGGGTTTGGGAGAATATTTTTAAGAAAGTGAAGGTATCTTAGACTTTACAATTAGATATGCATATTAGTATTTAAACATTTATTAAATATTTACACTGCCGCAAAAGTCGGTGTGGAAAACATACATACATATGGAGTGAAAAATTAGATGTTCTTTCAAAGAGATCTCAATTCACTTACAATTTTCTATTAGAATTACACCAAATCAAATCGAGAAGACATTCAGACAAAGTCGGATCGCCAGTCATCAGTCATCTGCGACACGTGAATTATTCCTCTGTTTCCTGCAACAAACAATCGAATTAGGATCCGTCCAAGGCATCCGTCGCATCGGCTCGAAATTTAAAGTCACGAGTCCTTTCCCACTTGGGACTCGTGACTGGCACCGGGACCCGGGCGTCGGGAGAGAGAAAAGGATTCCGCATGGTTCCCATTTCGTCGATTCATTGCGTGTCAATTACTCATTGATGGATCGACGAGACTCGTGAGCCTCAGCCCTTTCCTTACCTTCGCACTGCGCGCCAACCGCGTTAAGAGTTGTCGATGTGCGGTCCAGCGGAGGGCCCTTCGTGTTCACGCCTCATTGAATTCGAAAATCCATCCGGAGCTGGGTGGATAATTGAAGCATTGTCATTTTAATTGGCACTCATCACCACCCTCATGATTTTGAATTTACTCCTATCTTCTCTTATCGTCTTTTCTTTACATTCCCTAAAAATGAATTTTATTATCGACTATCTAAGAATTGTTAAACTCTTCTCACGACAAAGTGGAGTTTTAAATTAATATATCTCCCTTAATTAAACATTAAAAATTTTATGGTTGCTACGGTTTTATTTAATTATATACTGGTAAATGAAAATGTAATAAATGTGAGCATAACGAACAATTTAACACGTTATTTTAAATTTAGAAAATTTGCCTTCATCAAATAACTTTTAATTTTTTATTACAAATCCACAATTTTACGTTTTAATCTTTAACCCCTTAAGTGGAAATGACGAGCCTCGCCCGTAAAAATGTTCTGAACTAAATTCGAATTTGACTAGTGTCGAACTTACTATCTTTTAATTATTAAAATCCATATACAGTTCTTTAGACTTGTAAAAACAAAAATATTTAAATTTTATTTTATTATCATTTCACGCATAGAATAGCTCTAAATTTAATTGTCTTCATGCGTATTTTCGAGATTTAATCGTAATGCAAGGGGTTAAAGGAAGTAAATTGTGGATTTGGCGGTTTTCTTCAGTAACCGCGAAAACGATTGAATGAACTTAAATTATTTTAACGAATGAATCAATGTTTTCGTACATTTCTTAGAAAATATTTTATTTAAAGATAAAAAAACTTTACATTTTATCTTCAAATGTCCTGAAAACGCCCTGCGCTATTGCAATTTATTTCCAGTATGATAGAAATCTCGAAATAAAGACTGGCAGGACCCCTGATTGCAGCGCTTTAATTTTCGTTATTTATGTCCCAAAATATTGAATGTTGTAAATTTGCATAACGACCACTTACCATCGCATATGCTACCTTTAGAGACAAATTTGCACTGAAAATCTGCACTGACCACGATCAGATAATTAGATTTGTCCTGCATTCGGTGCCAGTTGGTCCAGGATGCGATTTAACGAGCCGTGTCGTCCATCAATCGGAGGCGGGGGCCGATTTTAATTGTCGGCAGCGATAAATCGAAGTGTGTCGAACCGCGTGTCCGTCCGTCCGTCCGGTCCGGACCGACCAAACGGACATTTCCGCACCGGCAGCTGACCGGCGATTGCGTGCTAACGAACTGCTTTATCCGGTCAGTGGTCGGTTGCGTCGTTAGGTCAGTTTTCAGCCGGTAGTCCCTGCAAATCTTAATTGTCCCTTCATTCCGGGACGTGCTCCTGTGGGAGTTCCAAGTTTTAACCCAATTAGAGAATTTACAGAATGACGTGAAATTTCAATGGCAACATGCCTTCCTTGGAATTTCATTAGGAGCGCCCCGAGTGGGTCGTCCTTTATTTTGGATTTTATTTAGCTCGCTCAAATAAAGAATGGCCCGATTAGCGCGTGAATGAACTGATTGCGGACGTTAATTGCAGGTGAATTTTGCATTTGCAGCACGTTCGTGGAGGTGACATTTCAAGTTCATGGCATTTTTATAATCTCGCAGGTGTAGAAAATTTAAAATCTTATACGTGACCCTTCCTGGGGAAACTTAATTTTGCTTCCATGAAAATGCTCCATTAAACGCATTTCACGAGATTGAAATATGCAATTTTTATCTTATATAGAATATGACTACCCCAATTTAGAAGTGAAAAATAAAATTTCTTAATTGTGTACAGGTACTATGCTAAGACGAAAAAGGCAGTTATCTACCGAACCGAAGTAATCGATATTGTATAAGGTATGTATGTATGCATATTTGCAGTACCTCTTTTTTTATTATTAGATATTATTATTTTTTTTATTTTTAATTTTTTGTTGAAAATGGAAATGCATATGAAGTAGTTGCTTCTCTATCTTTTATGCTTGAATATTTACAAAAATGCAATTTATTTGCACTTTATCTTGCATAATTACATTTCCTTGCGCATTTCACGTTTTGTATATTTTTGCAGACTTTCGATTATGTCGAGGGTAACTCTATAAAACCTGGAAGTTGTTGATAAGCAAGCTTAACTCCTTTAGCTCTGAACCAATCCTTGAGCAGACGTGAGTTAACTTTTTTTTATTGTTTCGCATTGATTATTTTTTCTGGCAAACCATCCATAAATTTCACGGTTTCTTCCTTTCGGAGGGAATCTTTGCGAAATTTACATAAGCAATCGAAATCCTGCGAATCGACGTATCCACTTAAAAATTCTGGAGGAGCAGCGATAATTCAATTTTCAATTTTCTTCTGTGGACAGGGCATAGTCGGGAACTAGTTACAAACAGCAGCGGCGAGGCATGTCGGAAGGGCCCATAGATCAATCAAGGGCATTTCGAAATTGAGAAAGGGCTGAAAGTTAAGACCCAAAGTTTTTATCGCTTTGGCTCCTGCAGTTATTCGTGCAATTCATAAAAAACTCGTGTCCCGTCAGCACCCGTCCAAAAATGTATATAAGTTTCGTGTTCTCCAGTGGCCCCGGTGTTTGTGACTTTTCCATAATACACTTTTTCACATAAACTTTTCTTCAACTTTTCGGCCAGAAAAGAAGTCAAACTTGCCTGCACCACTCGCGGGGAGGGTACTTTGCAACTCCTTGAACGGTGCGGTGCGCTGAAAATTCGACGCTATCATAAAGAATTTTTCCTTCAGACAGTCCCGAGATGAGAGCAACATGGGTGTGGTAGATGCTTCTGAATGATTTACGCGCTTGGATTAAGCGATTTACACATACGAACTTCGTGGAGTGATTAATTCAGTGAGTCATAAAAAAGTTGGAGCTTATGAAAATAACTCGGAGGATAATGAGTCAAGGAAAAGGGGATACATGCAGATATACCTGCACATTATTGAGTACAGATGAACTTTACTTTACATATACTAATATGTATAGTGAAATTTTCATGAAAATGTTAAATAGCGATTTTGGAGGAATATAAAACTTAAACATACGCGTTTGTTGTGAAAATCTAATACTGAGCCATTGAATTTTTTAATTTGCCCACCTAAAAGCTTAAAT
Source organism: Tolmerus cingulatus (assembly GCA_959613345.1). Classification (NCBI taxonomy): domain Eukaryota; kingdom Metazoa; phylum Arthropoda; class Insecta; order Diptera; family Asilidae; genus Tolmerus; species Tolmerus cingulatus. The sequence goes on from OY390708.1 coordinate 7,961,529, forward strand.
TGCATTGCAAGGCTTTTGAGAAATGTCTCTTTTCTATCTGATTCGAAAGGATTCAATAAAAGTGCCTTTTTCGAAAAATTTTTGCTTTAAATATCACATGAGAAAAACCACATTTTCAATGTTCCTTAACGAAATCATTGAAAGTTATGTTCGTAAAAATTGTTGAGTTCCTCATACATAGATTTATGCATAAACTGGAGTAATGAGAGTAAAGCGAATCTATTAATTCCCTGTCTTGAGCCGTCATGGCCCTTAAAAGCACTCATTTGCATGCAAAGGTAATTACAAAGCAATCAAGTGCAGCTTGTCCAAAATGTACGGAGGTAACTGGCACGACCACTCACGCTGGAGTACGTGCTCCAAAATGTTGGCCGCGCAATTTTGAAGGTAAATAAAGCAAATAAAGTGAATTTCGGTTGGAAGGCTAAATATTTTCATAACGCCGGCGAGGACCAGCAACTCCGGAGGAGCCGCCACCGCAAACGCGCTGTGGAAGGCTGCTTTCACAGTAAATTGCATTTTAAATTGACCAAAGCCCTTAATTCAATTTGGCTGCGTGGACGGTGTCCAGAGCCAGCCCTTCTCCTTTCCTGGCCTGCTTTAAAGGCTAAAAGGATCACCCCTTCAACCGAAGAGAAGGAAGATACATTATGTATGTCTCTTAGACTCCGCGCGGTAATTGCTTTTCATTTTCAATTTATATTGAACGCATTTTCTCTATAGATTCTACTTTTCATAGTACCAGTACAGGGCTCTGTCCGTTGTTATAAGCTTTGTTACTAAACAGATTTTTGTAAAAACATTTAATGCGATGTTATTCGATTATGCATCATCAAAGTAGATAAAACTTTAAATAATGATAATTTTTAGAATAATTTTTGAAATAGAAAAATGCTTCTAGCTTATCTATAGAAACGAATTTAAAATTTAATTTTCTACAAAATTTGTTATTTATATGCAAAATTAATTGAATTGAGTTTGAGGTCTCCTCAGGGATTTTGATAAAACTTTGTTCCTTTGTAGTCAAGACTGAAGAAATTAAAAAAAAAGTGGGTAGGTACTTCTCGAGATAATTATATATTGTTTTAATCTTTGAAATTAAGAAAATCGACATTTTGTCTTCACGATTGCTTCATTGCAAATTATGAAGATTATGTATAAATCAATTAGGTAATTGTTTGAAAATGAAATGTCTCTCTAAGCAAGCTAATGTTAGTTATATAAATCACGAATATCGTTTTGTATAGGCGGAACTGGATACCATAAGAAAGCACAATTTATGTGATCTATTAATATAAATCTGTGTTGCAATAACCTTCTATTTGCAAAATTATACATGAAAATTTAATTGCATTCAATTTAATGCAGGATAAATTACTTAATTTAAAGTATTTTGAGTACTATCTTATATGTTATTAAATTTTACAGCAGTTCATCCCTATAAGACTCTAGACTAAACACATATTGTATGTAATGTTCTTGGAAGTTTCTTGTTAAAAAGAATTTTGAATGTTGAAAGGAGATGAATTTGATATTTTAAATTGGATTGTAAATTTTCATATAATATGTATATAATACTTTGTTTAAGGTTTCTAAAATTACCCCTTCCTTAGCCGGGGACTGTACCTTCTACCGGCTGACATGGTTTAAAAATAATCAGCAAGGCCTTTGTTTGCATCCAAAATGAATTGCTATCTTTTGTCGAACATGAGCGCAATGTTTTCCCTAATTCTTGAGGCTCTTTGTGCTCCTTCCGACGTTGAACTAATCTTGAAATATATATCAGGCCCGCACGCGGCACCCGGGGCCAATGCTCGTCGACTGACCTATAAGCTGTGAATCATGTTTCGAATTACTCTGAAAACCCTTTCGCTTTCCTTGCGAGCAATAATAATTTCTGCGCCATTCTTCAAATTATGTGGACATTGATCAGACAGCAAAGAAAAATCGGCTTTTTGCGCCACGTGTTTGGGCGCACGTTCCAGCGCGTGGCGCGGGCGGCAGTAATTCGAAAGACCTCTTGATTCGCAGGGAACATGTTGTCCTAGCACTCAGGACTAAAGGGAAAGGCGGCAAAAAACACTCAATTGTGCCGCGATTCGTCCTCCTGAGCCCGGCGATAATGGGCCCTGCAACCTTTGGACGTTTTTGATCAAAAGAAAATTAATTTCTCCCCCAATAAGGACGTGTGGATTTTCACTGCCGCCATTGCAAAAATGGGAGATAGTGCAATTAACATTTTGAACAGCTCAAACCTGGCGGGGAGCAGTCCCAAAAGTGGCAGTTATTCAAATTAAATTTGTCATCCGACTTCCCTGCTCTGCTCCCCGCCGGGTGTTGGGCGGACACAATAAAACATAATGGCGATTAAAAGAATTTATGATGGCTTCCCCACTTGTGCATTAGGTGATATGCGATTTGTAAAAAGGAAACATAATTGAAAATATTTGAAAGCAAAAGTGTAAAGAGCATTTCCACCAGTGTTAGAACCCCAGTAAATTTAATCGTCTTTTTTAGGTAATGGTATTAGTACCTACTTCACCATTACCATACTAGAAGCATTACTCACCATTACGTGGCATTTCATAGATATACACTGAGAGAGAAACATATTGAAATCAACACATATTTTCAACTATAAAAGAGTGCTAAGATTGAAAATCCTAGATTCAAAAATGAATATTTTTAATTTCTCAATAAAAAGGAAAAACTGGTGTTTTAAATAGAAAATGTACATATATGTAATTGTATCAAAAGTGAAGCCATGTTGATTAAAAAGTAATATATTGTTAATTTAGCGTTCGTGTTGAAATTTAATGTATGCATATTAGTTTTAGTACTGCCATTTTTGAATCCAATAAAAATATTTTCATTTTTAAAATTTCCATATCGAATTAAATACTTTACTTTCGAAAATAAACAAATTGTTTAGGAAATTAAAACTTTAAAATTAAATATATTTATACTTGATTTCAAATTGTGAGATTTCTCTCAGTGTACTAATTATTACCTAATACCTATAGATATTGTCTATAGCAGTGCTAGGCTGGATATTAAGTAAGTAATGTTAACCAACTAAAATTAGCAAAGAAAAATAATACAAAATGAGACAAAACAAAATATGTATATCTAAATTGGGAACAGCTCATGCACAAATAAAATATTTTCATCGTAAAATAAATTAGTAAACTGCATTAAGTTACGTTGTGAAAAAATTACATGCACATAAGAATATAAAAATGAATGAATATCTAGAGGGACTAGTTCTCAGAAAGGTTTTAAAATATGTGATACAAAGTAAGGACGAACCCAATGGTAAGTAATAAGAACAAATAGATCTCTTTGGGTTAATTAAAGGGTGTACCTGCTAAAGTTATACAATAGAACAATAGTGAGGGTGAACATATATTTTTAAAAGTTTAGATAAACTTTTCAATGAGATTTTCTTAGTTCCAGTTCAGTTGAACTGATCCAGTGCCACATCGCACAAATAAACGAAAAACAAGCAAACTACATGTCGTCTGTCGCTCGCATTTGTTCCGTCGGTTTAATTAACACAAATACGAAAGTTTTTAAGTGCACTTTTTCAACTCCTGTACCAAAACGGTTTCAATTTTTCCCGTCTTTTCTAGTCGAGGATTTCGAGGATCTGGAATCCGAATGCCTCCCGTTCAAAACCAGCAAAACCAATAATCGCACCGGAAAACTTTTTCAACTTAATAAGTAAAAGCAAACAGAACAGAGCACAATTCAATTTATTTGTTCAATTAAACAAATTTTACCGGTCTTGGGAAAACCATTGAACGAACAATATCCAAAGGTTTCGTACACAAGGCCAAAATTGAAACTGAGACCAAAACAAATTTTCATGATACATAATACACCTCGAGGAAAATTCATAAACTCATGAACTTTGGTCTATGCGGAGTTCAGATTATTAATTATAAGGATCTCCCTCTAAAAAGGAAAAATAAAATCCGGTTCGAATTCAAGGAATTTTGAATTAAGGGGATCCGGTTGCATGTGCCTCCGGTCTTGAATATTTTTTTCGTTGCAAACCTTAATTGATGAAAAATGGAAATGAAGAAAAACTCATTTCATTTCAATCAATCCCAAGACAAAAATAGTCCTCGACGGTCCAATTCTTGTTTTAATTGCGACAATTGTAAAATTGAAGAGCTAAAAACTTTTTAAACGTGCAGTCACGGTTTAAATCGAGAGTTGGATGGGGTCGTCCTGCTGGAAATCTTGTTCCAATTTTACACGGTCGCAATCGGAATTGAATAGAATGAAAACATTTCCTGATGTTTGACATGGTGTGGGAATTTCAACTGCTTGATATTTAAATACTCAGGGGACTACATATTCATTAATTGCAGAATTGTGGATCCAGTTCAGCGATTTCCTTTTTATAGATAGGCGATTTGATTTTTTCTATAAGACTTAATTTTTTGCAATAATCACGAATTTTCCATACCTACAATCATTGTAACGAAATTAATCGGAGTTCTTGTGTGCCCTACGTTTTAAAGTGCATATCTTCTTGTTATTTAATTTTAATATTAAAGAAGATGAACAATATTGAAATAGCATGGCAAATAATATGCAGCTTCGTTCCTCACAAAATTTCATATCAGTTATATTTTCAAAACTGTTTAAAAATTCAACAGCAATCTTGGGTTCCCGGCGCAGTGTAATGAGTGAGACCTACTTATTTTTTGCATTTTTAATTAGAGCCCCGGAAGCGACGATACCCCGAAGAAGCCGTAATCCCTCCTCAAACGAAAGCCGGATTATGAGAGCAGCCGACCCGTTTAATCTGCTTTTACTGGCACAAGGATGCCGATGGCGCTGCTCGTGCCAAAAAGGCCCAAATTGATTTCCTGCGGCTTCGCTGTGTCTGAGCCCGAGCCGCAGAACTATTTTAATTTCTCTTTGTGCAACTGCCTATCGATTTTCAGCGCGTCGGGGTGCGTTGCGTGTGTACCGGAATCGGCCCATACGTTGCCTGTCGCATGAATCCGTAATGAGGCCCCATCCGGGGTACTCGGGATCCACCCTGCTGGGCCCTTCCGAGCGCTCACCTGCAAAATCAACCGGAATGGAGCGGCCGTGATTTGTTGGGGTTCAAGGCCGCTGGGTTAGGTCAAAGCGGCACAAATCCGATTAATTATTTATTCGCAGCCTCGCAAAAGAGATAGAAAAGTGCGACCCCAATACGCTCGATTACCTGCGAAGGCTTCTTCGGGGGTGGTCACATACCGCAGCAAGTTTGCGACGTAATTTAGACTGTTAATGCGAGATGTAGAAGGTCCTCTACCACTTTCATCAATAAATCATACTTTGATTCTACTTTTTTTAAATCTACGTAAGAATCTACTTTACCACCGTTGAACTGGTTTTCAACAATTGTGTAAAAGTCGTAATGCCGTTTGAGTTTTTAGCTTAAAAAATAGTAATTTAAACGATAACGTATTGATGTGTATAAAAAAAATATTAAGATCTGTTTGAGACTAACAAACTTAACAATGGTTGCACTTTTTTTGGATTTATGGTATGTGGAAAAAGTCGTTTTTAGGGTTCCATACCGTCTTATAATGGGAAAACAAAACCTGCCTGTATATGAATGCACTTTCTATTAAAAACAGCTTGAGGCCTCAAATTGAAATTAATATCCAATACTAAGTGTTATAGTCTCATCTCATAATATTATAAATTTAAATTTCTAGCTTAACACCTTTAAAAGCGTAATTTCATACTAAAAGTGCCACATTACGGATACTTCCTGGTGACCTATAATTTTGAAATTTGACATCTTCCGGCACAAGTAAAGGAGTAATTGCAAAAATTCTGAATTTCTGATTCTATGTCAAATATTCGTTTTTGAAAATCAAAATGATAGACTTGACGTGATAAGCTTAATTTTTCTTTCTATAATTTAATAGACAATTATAAAGTAACTACTACTAAGCACAAGTTCTACTTGCACTTGCCTTAATGCGTCCTTCTACTGTCTTTTGTATGAATCTGACATATTTTTGGTGATATATTATGTAGGCATTTTGTTCATAAATCATGTCATATGTAAGAATTACTTGAAGATGCAGACAACTGTCGACAAGGCCGCAAGTTCGATTCGTGCCTGTGGTGATTACGGTGATTTGAGTATTCCCGCATGTATACATATAAAAACGGCTGCGGTAAGTTGGGAATAAAATTAGATTATACATATGTATCATATCTAAGAAATTTACAAAAAAAAACGTCGTTCCTTCTGCAGTATTTCCTAGTATGTATCTAATCAGTCGGATAAATATCTAAATTTTCAAAAAGAGAGGGTGTAGCCTATCCTGACGACCCCTATAATTACGCTGCATGAATGTACGCGTGTATAGCATATTGTAAGTGTGTGTTCTGGAAACTTAAAGTCTGTGTGCAAGACGTTGCATTGTTTCCTTCGCTCGCCCTTCTCGAAGTTCCCTTAATCAATGCAGAAATCCATTGCGATTTGCGAGCGCGGACTTATCAATGAGGCCCAGCGCAAGACGGGTCAGGGAGCGACGCCAGGGCAAATGCACCCGTCGAGGCGAACTGATGGTGTCGCTTCGATGCCGGGATCCAACCCTTATTTTGAGGGATGTGCGCCTGTGCCAGGCCTGGGGTGGATGAGGTGTGACTTCGCCGCCGAGACGGAGGGTGTTTTCGGTTTCATTGAGAACGTGGAGGAAATTGTTTGCTGGACATCACAGTCGGTGCTCGTCGGAACATCTCGACGCACACTTCGGTGGAATTTTTCGCGCGTTTTAACGCTCTCGCCAAAGTAAAGTTGCATTGCATCGCGGTAATTACAGCGCCTCTGTGCTAATGTTAATTTAGTTAGTGCCACTGGGTACCGTCATGGGACCTGTGTAAGTTTACTAAGGTGCTACGGTGTGAATTTTAAAAATCGAGTGAAGCGCGAAATCTGCCCCAAATGTACGAGGGTGAAACGCTTTCCCAAATGTTCAAACGAACGAAAAAGTGCTGTGCCAAGGTAAATAATCGCACTTATGTTAACTTTCGTAGCCAGCTGCAGCTGGGGACTCCGGGGGAGCCGACGGGGCCGTAATTAAGCCAGAAGGGCGGGAGGGTGGCACTAACAAAATTTATCGCTCCGGTGTTTAAGTTAAGTGCCGTCGCTCGTTATTTATATGCCTACAACACTTCGAAAAGGCTCCCTCCGAGGAGCCCATAGTGCGAATCGGTGCTCCCTGGCAGAATCTAAGCGGCTCGGACTGGACCCTTAATATTTAATAACTTAAGTAATTAATTTCTGCGGACATTTTAATTGTGACTGGGTGCACTTATGTCGCTCATTAATTTAATGGCTCAGTTGGACGTAAAGCAGGGCGCCTAATTTGGTCCATGTTGAAGATATCTAGTATTTTTTAGGTGACTTTAAGTTCCTTGTCTGCTAGCATTATCACAAAGGCGAAGTCCCATTTTAAACTTGAGTCTCTGCTTAATCTGGGATGTGAATCTCTCCGGGAGCCTCCGGTAATGGTGCTTTTAGATTGAGATAATAAACAGTCAAGTCAAACTTTTTGGGTCACAAATTTAAGGTGGCATTATTCTACCTTTGCTGCTTCCATGGCATTGACTTGTGGTTCTTTGGGAGTAAGGGCATGCCTGACAAATTCGTTTTTAAATTGGACCTTAATTCCTCTTAGACAAGGTGGTTCTTAGATGTAAGCTTCTATTGCGGGGCAAAAAGCGTTAAAGATAAAAAATCCTCTTTTACAAAATATTTCCTATTTTTTAATGCACTCAAATTTTTCTAATGTCATTAATCTTGGTTTTAGAAATATTTTTTCAAAGATTGAAGATTAATTTGAAGGGGATCTTTATTTGAAGACTTCTTAGTGAGTTTCATAAGGTATATACGCAAGATTGCATGCATCGTAAATATTTAATTTTTTATATGGTAAACATGAAAATGAATACATGACTTACACATATAACAAGGTTTCATATATCTGATGTCAACAAATAAGGCATCTTCTAAAATCTAAAAAACAACAACAATTCGTTTACGATATCTGAACGGGCAAAGTGAGATATTTTAAACAATATTTGAATTAAACATACCCCTTAGAGCAATTAAACGCAACCTAAAAGAATTTGTATTTTAATATAATGTACACATATAGGATTCATCGATTTTTTAGTTAATTTAATAGTTTAACTCTTTATTCTGCATTTTAACGAATCGCAACAATTCTGTGTAACCCCAGGAAACTCAACTTTGTTTTATCTGGTCATGCATTCATTCTTTCTCATCTGCCAGCATCCTTGCACTAAGCAACAAATCGATGCAATTTAATAGAAGGATGCTCGAACCGAACGCAATGATGCTCGTATATATGTACATAAAAAATATGCGCAATTTTTTGTAGCTGCTATCTCATAATGAATGTGAGGGACAAAACTGTAATGCACTTCATCAAATTGGATGTCATTTACGTTCCGATGTCCTCATACATGTCGCTGTCGCACACGGTGACCTTTTAAAAGCATTGGAAGTTTATACTCCCTTTCAATTTATTTTCAAAAAGTTGAAGCGTAATATGGAAGTACATAGGTACATTTGTAGGTGGAGTAATATGAGATCGCTAAATCAAAAATGTGACTGTGATTCGCCATAGTAACACATGATATACATATGTATGCAAACATTTAAAATTATGCATTTTCAAATTTAAGAATCTCATCGTGTGGAATATTCAAATATAAAAATTTGAACTACCCCAAAAAATATACAGTACTTTTCTGATTTTGAGCTGCCGCTTTTCGTTTCGGTTTGTCATTTGCATAAATCTACTGCAATAAAATGTTTCATGATCAGCATAATTATTTTATTTCGGTTTTAAGTAAATTATTTTTGATATCACGTTTACATTCAACCGGCTGAAACTATTTAAGAATTTCAAATTTGGTCCAAAATCTATTATATAAACGTTTTGTTGGCTATTACAATCAATAAAAAACTTAAACTTTTAATCCGAGAGGGTAGATTACCCCCTTAAAATTTACATTGAAGTAAGCCTTATTCTCGTAAAGCACGTTGAATTAAAAAAACATCGCAAGTACCATTTTTTTGCAGGTTTTCTTTCCTTGCATGCAATTCTTAACCACCCTGTACACATACATAAATATGTTAGCAGCTCAATTGTACAATTAATCCAGCTTTTACAATTCCACCGTGAAATTCCTCTTACTAATTGGCCAGCAATTACCTCGCGAAGTGCTATTCAAAAATTGCCCGCGAAAAACCGCACTAGGTTCTGAGCTGCCGTGCCACCTCAAAGACTAAAACCGAAAGTAAATTGACTCGCGGTGCGGTCAATAAAAAACCCTACAATTTACTCCGAATTTATCGCCCACCCCCACCCCACGCGAGTTATTACATAAAGATTATTTATGGATTGTTGGCTCGCGTCCTCGCGGGGGTTGGCAGGGGTGCAAGCTGGAAACATGGGGCCAGAAGACAAAGATTGCGGGGGCGGCGGCAGCATCGACACGCAAACTTTCATTCGCACAGAAAACTACTTACCTTCGATTTCTTGATTCATGAGGGTAATTAGGGCAAAGGGTGGGGGGTGGTCGCACCACTCGGGCAAATATTAAAGAAAGTTTAAACAGCACTCTGGTGGTTGGCTTGAAACAAAAATAATATTTTTAGAACCCATCGACCTGGAATGGGATTGCAAATGGATCTCTCCAGGCCGCCTCTGGGACTCCCTGAATATTTTATCGGGAGGCATTGATTCCGCCTCGCTTGCGTGAGGGATGTAAAACAATGGCTGGCTGTACGGAAATTATTTTAGGGATTAAATCGGAGACTGTTTGCTTTTCCAGCGCAACGAATTACGCTCGTATGGCTTTGATGTAATATGTCAGAAATAAACTCGGTTTTCTCGGAAAAGTAAGAAAGCCTTTGAATTAAATTGACTGGGAATTGTGGCCTTGCTCGTTGTATTTTGCAAATTGAAAAATACATATTTAGGCAGGGTACGCCTTATTTTCAACCATCTAAAGTTAACACCGAATTTTAAGCAAAATGTAACTTCTTAAATTGTAATAAATTCGCAAGTATCGTATACCTACATTTATACAACTAAATTATTACAATGTTTTGCCACCAACATTCTCCAGATTTAAAAGTTAAAAAACTAAATACTTACTAAAATACTGATGTTACAGAAAATTAATTGATCTCTTCATTTTAGCTTAAAAAAGCATTATACAAGTATCAGTATTCAGTTTGCATGCATGAAATTTCTATCTAACAAATCGGAAGCAAAAAATGAAAAAATTTGTTGGTCTAGTTTGATTAGAATATGGTAAAATCTCTTAAACATTATGACACACTTAACTGATTTTATATTTCCTCTTTATACCTAATTGTCGAAAATCAATATATTCATCAAAGTATCGATGTTGGGCTTTGTTTTTCCATTATAAAGTAATTTGCCCGGAAGTTAAGCCACTTGTTGCCGAAATCCCCTAGAAGACAAGTAATTGATTTTCTCATTTACTCGCTGGGAAAGAATACACTAATAAAAAAAGGGCTTACGAAACTTTTCAAGGTTCTACCATCAATCGGAATTTGTTAATTTATTTTCCTAATTGAACTTTCCGGTGAAACGAAATCCGTTTGCATAGATGAAAATGAAACTTTGACCTAAACTGAAGATCTAGTGATTGACAGTCAGTTTTATTTTTAACTCAACGAAAAAAGTTTACTCAAATTTTTTAAGATATTAAAGGAATTTTAGGTTAAATATATTTCATATAGTAAGATATAGATTGGGAGGTGGTTCACTTAGTGTTCTTACGATTTTTGAAACCAAGAAATTACAAATGGTAAAATTAGGACACGAAATTGCGAAGCATTCGAAATGCCTTCCATGAGCGAGGAGTTCAAGAACTACAAAAATTACTTTTCTTTCAAAGACAAGCTCTGTCCGCTTGCCCTTTACATTACCCTGAGGAGGAAGCCAACTTGGCTGCAATTTTTCAATAGAAGGTCCATTCTTCATTCATGGAAATCTAAACAAAAGCTAAATTACGAGCTTCCGCCCGAAGAAAATCCTTCTTGGGTCCTTACAGGGAACAGTCAATTAAGGGGATGAGCGAGCCGGAGCACTTCATCGTTTATCATTTTCAACTTGCGTGATCTCTCAGATAATCGAGAATCGTTCACTCGGAGCACATTTTAATTTTAAATTCCGAGTGAAAATCGATTAGATCCACCAGTCGAAGGTCCTGCGACCCGAAGGAGCTCCGCCGTTCTAGTTAACGTCTGCGGGGCACAATAGCGTGCCTCAGTGGGGCTCATTTCTTCCAGTAGCGGGGCGTGGGAGTTTTCCTGATTGTGGGCACTAACGGGCTCCTCCGGATTCGGGCATCCCGCTAAAACTTTCAATTAAACTAAACAGGGACTTCCTAGCGATGGGCCTTGAGTCCCTCAAGCACCTCTCGCAGGGCTTATTTGGCATTATCAACCGGGGCCTGGCCTTAATTAAAACTTCATGGGGGAACTGCGCGTATATTGCAAAATCCCGAATTGCGCCCCGCAACTCTGACTTTGATGTGCCCTGGATTCAAGCGGAGCCCCATGGGGCGCGTTCTAGCCGACGTATTTGGATGCTCCCTCCGGATGTGCAAATATGTGTATGATTTCCCATGCTTCCTGGAACCTATTATTCGTCACGTACTTTTAAAATAAGAGAAAATAATCATCCAGATGACGTGTGCAGAGGAATCTGGTACTGAAGCGTTTTTCTTCTGTATCTAAGTGGTTCGGGTTTATATCTCTTTTTTTCTTAGTGAACGTTGGGGCATTCGAGGGACTTCACGGGGGATGAATGGCTCGGGTTTAATGAATAAATTATGATGCGGAAAATTCGAGGGCAATTTTCGGGGCCAAATAGAAAATAAAATTTTCCCTCTACCGCTTTACCTTTAAAAGACCACTCAAAAGCGAAACCTGCTCATTCAGCGAAAAATATAGTTCGTTGTTGTGGAATGATTCAAATTTCCATACCCCATTTTTAATATAATAGCCCTTGAAATGAGTTCAGAAAAGACAGCGAACAAAAAACTTTCCAATATTGTGGCTTTACTTAATTTAAGAATTTTTATATTTAACCACGTCATCTGCAAATAATTAACCTGTTTTAAAATACACCATTGTATGTTTGAAAAAGATTTCAAAGTTATAACCGCACCTAAGTATTTTTATATCCACAGTTGTTGGCGAAATGCAAAGCCAACAAATTTTATATTACATAATATTGATTTATTTCTTCAATTCATTAGAGTTTCTGACAAAAACAGAAATGAGACATATAAACTTATAGACAGACTCTGAAGTATCTCCAAAATTCGGCCGCATTTATTATTTTAAATCTAAGAAAACATTGAAAGAAAAATGTAACTTTTAAATAAAATTAGTTAATCAATTTACATATTTCAACAATTTTTCTTTTCAAGTACTACCATTATTTTGAAGTAGTTCAAATAAAACACAAAATACCTTGAACTATGCACCTACTTATCAGGTAACTTTCATCCTTAGACTGTTCGTTTTGATAAGTCTGGAAGGAAATGTTCAGAAATATCCGAAATCCCCAGAGGCCATGAAGGCATTTCATTTTCATTGAAATATATCCTATCTGCAATCTACATATGTATGTATGTATATTCCACTGTACAACATTTGAGAAAGATTTGTTTTTTGTTTCAAATTAAATTTCATAAGATGTCGATGAGCTCAATATCTAGGCCCCCGGCATCCGCGGCATCGCACGTGTCTGTATCCCGTCGCGGTTGTCATAAAGACGTTATCAGCGTGGCTCAAAGTTGTTAGCCGTTAAGTAAATACGCGAAAATTGCGTTAAGTCCTCGAAGTTGAAAGCTTTTTCACAAAATTGATTGTCGGAAATGCGGCCAAATTTCCGTTTTATCTTAAGAAGACGTCCCATCGCAGCCAGCGACTCACCTTCGAAATCACTGCACGTTGGGATCCTTTGAAGTCAAGCCTAGAAGCTGGCGATTTTGAAGAAAAGTTTGTGTAATTTGTATATTTAATTTTGTATCTTATTTTAAGATGAAGTAATGGATGTTTTTTTTAGTCAATTGCAAAAGGAGGCTTAAGTTTTTAGAAAGTTTGTAAGCATGCTTTATTTATTTCTCTTAGAACCGAAATGGCTGGGTGGATTTTGGTAAATGAGTTATCATTATAATCATAAAAATCATCAACAAAGACTTTGAAAAGAGCCAGTTTGTTTCCCGTTTTCGGTTTTGATCTTCTAAATATTGTTTAGTAAAACATTTTTTGAAATTTAATAATCAACTTTCTTTTCATCCAACTACGCAAATCAAAGGAGAGTTTATTGCAGTCAAAATATTGTAATTGCATAAAATATCTCACAGAAGGCAAACTTTTTTAAAGGACTTAAACAATCATTGAGTATTTAATGAAAATATTTTTAAAACACAAATTAATATGGGATAAGGGATGCTATAAAAAAAAAGGTTCTATCCGCTTCAGTATTGATCCTATTAAGCTTTCAAAAAGAGTTGTTGGGATTTGTCTCCAAACTTCAACTATTGCAATCCAGAGTTGTTCTAAATTATGAATGGGTTGCTAGTGAACTACCGATATCTATATAATCCGATAAATTCCGGAACTTTGAGCAATGTTTTAAAATTCTACAGCCAGTGTGTGATCAGATTATAAATACTCGGTTGTAAGCTAAATTGTAAAATATTTATGTATTCAATTTTCCTACACCCTCTTTGTAAAGCAGCACCATACCCTTACATGTTACCAAGTTGCTGTGATTCATGAGACTACTTCATCCACAGGAACACAAGACAGCTGCTTTAGTTATAGGAATATTACCTTTAGTTTTAAGGGATATTCCTCTGTATGCACCGCACAACAGGTTCAGTCGGAGATCTAGATTTTCAATGGAGTCCTATTTTTATAATTGAAATTTTCTCTTTACTAGGTTTTGAAATTAAAGACGTTTTTCGTCGAATTAAAAATGTATGGGAAAAATTCACCCCTATACCTACCTAAAGAATTTTGGTATGAAATCATCGATTTTTTTGAATTTTTCAGTTGTTGCGAAAGATAACCTTCACAACGTCCACCCCCTCCCGGGCCGCCATCCGATTGGGCGGCGATCCATCAGCGCGGTACAAGCAGCAGAAGAACCGCCCGGAGCAGCCGGACACGACCCCGCAGGACTCCGGCCCCAGGAGCCGCCAGTCGAGCCGCAGCAAGCACGGGTCCGCAACCGCGAGGTCGAGTTTCTCGGAGGACGCGTCGCAGGACGAAGACGAATGCCAATCCTTCCGCATCTCACCGAAATTCTTCGCGAGTCGCGGGGCGTCTTACGTGCGGGTGGAGGACAGCCACGGCCAAGATGAAGACTGTTGCGTCACCCCGAAGACGACAAATTCCTCCCAGCTGATGGGCTCCGTTCGGAGCAAGTACGTCACCAAGCCGGGGGTCCTGTCGTCAGCCTCCTCCGCCGAGAAGGGCTCCAGCAGCAGTTCCCAGGGTGAGGGCGACATCGTCCTCGCCGACAAGAAAATTTACTTGGGGATGAACAGGGTCAACGAACCGGGGTCCGACGGGGGCCCTGTTTGCAAGCCGGCTAGTGGCTCGCCCCCGCGGCGGCCCAACAACGGACCAACGTGGAGGTCCTCCAAAAACGAGAACACCACCAGCTTCATCGTTGCACAAAATCTGATCGAAAAATTCGACAGTTGCCTCAACCTGGCTGCACAAAACCTCCGCAACACCCTCAGTCCGCGCATCTCGATCTACAAGGGGGGCGCGGAGAACGGCGGATTCTACCACACAATCGAATTCGACATTCTCAAGGAGGACAGCGACTCCTTTTCTTGCCAGCTCGACTGCGAGGATTACAGCATTGAACAGGTGAGGACATTGTAAAATATTGCTCCTATATGAACAACAAAAGAAACCTTTCGTACTGCAGACTTCCGTAAATTTTATTTTATAAAAATGAAATGTGTCAAAAATGTCGAGTCAATTTAGTACACCTTAGAATTTATATACATAGTTCTTAAATTTAAAAACTACACCACACTAGACTTTTAACATACTTGTATGTTGAATCAGACTCGCTTTGAACAGCTTCGACCGTCAATATTTATTTACACATTAAATTGAGCAGCATATTCAGCCTAATTATGAAAGTGTGTACATACTACATTTTTAAAAAGCTTAAAATAAGTTCATTTTTTATGATACATAAAACAAAAATCACAAAACTTAAAATTTAGGAATTGCTTTAAAATGTGCAACAAATTACCTTTCATACAAAAAAAATCCTGACGATGCTTAGTATTTTTAATGGTCTGGTCTAGATATCCTATGTTCGACCATATCTCGGACCTACATAAGTAGAAAAACTTTCTAGTACTAAGGTATGCTCTGGTGTGCTTTAGGTGCCGATACATTTTAAAATAACATTTTGGACTAAAATTATATGAATTTTATATTAATAAAGATACATTAAGAATTCCAATTTCAGGATATATTTTTGATATACATTTTTATTGCTCTAAAGATAATATTTTAATACTTCAGGAAATAAAAGCAAAATCCACTTGTCTTTTTTGAATGATACTTCAAAACCTGAGAACAAATTTTAATAAACAGAAGTCATATTACCAAAAAACAAAAGACAACGAAAATGCATTGGCCAACAATTTCGTTTTCATTAAAGAAATATGTCAGAACTAAAATTGAAATTATCATCATAGGGGTTTCTTGTCTTAAATTAACAATTGTTGATTTTGTCGGTGTTTTGTTTCGTTTAAACTATGACGCAGAATGACTCCTAAATATGTTTTAAAAACAACAACGTGTCATATAACTATACTTTTTTCTTAATCAACATTCCTTACGAACAGGTCGTCTTCGAGAAGGTAAATTACGACAAGAATAAGAAGTACTTAAGGCACACGCCCTCCAGCTCGAGCACAGGCAGTTCAAGTTCATCCCCTAAGTCGCCGTGCCCTGGCGGCAAGACGGGGGGCACCCTTATGTCGATCGAGAGGATGCATTCGACTTTCAGCCTTGACGACAGCCTTTTAATCGAGGAATTCCCACCGGACAACCTTCCGGCGACCGATCGAAGGTGCACCGCCAGAGCCCCCGACGGGGGTGGCGGAGACCCCAACGGAAACGACCAATACGACCTTCAGGGCAATCGCCGCATCAGCAGCCTCCCGAACCGGCACTTCATCCAGTGCGACAGCAACGGGAACTCCTACGACAGCGAGAAGGGGGCCCTCTTCGACGACCCCTGGGACATGTTCGACAACAAAGTGAACCAGGCGCGGGACAAGAGGCTGCTGCTCCTGCGGCGCGAGGAGTCCTCCACCACCAAGGGGAGCCCCAAGTCGAGCTCCACCACCCTGGAGACTTGGGTCGATGACGAGATGTTCGATAATTCGTTCAACGAGGAGCTGGAGCGCCGGTACGTCCCCATCGACAGATAAATCTCGGGGCCCCCGAGCACGACCCACGTCTCAGCCTAATTAGAGTTTTTAGGGCTTCTCGAGTGCGAGGAAGGGCCCCACCGCGATGTGGCCACCAAATAGACTGCATGTTGCGGAGTTAAACATTTTATGTATTCCGAGGGCGCGCCCCATCTCACGTCTCGGATATTATTACACTATCTTAGCGGCGGGTTCGGCTCTCCCCCTTACTCGAACAGCCCCAGAAATAATCAGCTGCTGAGCCACATTTTACAGACCGTCTCAAAATAACCACCCTGCTCTGCCAGCCCGGAAACGGGGTACTGGCGACAGCAGACCTGCTTTATACAATACAACGCCCAAAAATATTGGCAGTCAACAACCCTCCGGAGCCATGCGACTTTCGGGCTCCTTCGGCATCATGGGGCTCCAGCTCCACTTCATTGCGGCCACATGCTCCAGAAAGCCCCACGAGGCGACTTATTCATATTTCACGGGTATTTTGCGTGCCATGTAAAAATAAACAGAACAAACCAATCCACCTGTCGCCGTGTGTGGACCTTAAGGGCGAATTGGCTCCTTACGACGATCATAACCTCGACTGGGTCTTTTACGGTCGGAAATCGCATCGTTCTCGAAAAGATTTCGCACAATAAAAAGCGGAAAAATATTTTGATAGGCCCTCTCCCGAGGGTTAATATGGGCTGGCACAATATTTCCATTAGTCCCGAAGAGTGGGTTGGCCTTAATCCTATTAGCGGATCTGCTCCCATCTGCCCTTCGAGGGATCAGGATATTGCGAAAATGCATGCATTGATAAGACGATTGATTCTCTTCTGGCACGCAAATAATCCGAGCTATTTAAAGGACTTCGTTTCTAAACGGGTTGTGGCGTTTTTAGCTAGGGTTTCCAAAATTTCAGCAAGCACATTCTCTGACTTGGTAATACCAAGATTTACCTGCATTGTTAAGCAATCACTGGTTTTTGGTCTATTCTTATCTGATAACTATTACTTTGAAGTGATATTTTTTATAACATTAGTTTTTAATTAATACTGAGACTTACCAGAATTCTAGTTGGAATTGCGAAGTAATTTAATTGAATGTCCGAAAAGAAAAATGCAAATTTATTGCTTATAATTATTCAACTGGTAAGTTTTCCTTTTAATAAAAGTACAATACAAACAAACAAAAATTAATTATCTTTGCATTATACTTTTAATTAGAAGACTTTAAAAATATTAGAATATAGCTTTCTCGACCCTTGTTTAGTTTTTTTTCTTCAAATAACACGAGCTTGAAATTAAAGTGAAAATGTGTGTAAATAATAAACTAATATAGTCAAAATATTACAATAAAATCATTATGAATTTGAAAATTAAACTAGGAATATGTTTGCTGAAATATCGTATATAAAAGCTCATTTCCTATTTTTCCAACTATGATAGTACTATACAGGCGCTCCCGCCCACCCAACTTTTGAAGGCTTTCATTCGTAAATTATTCTAACAACTTTGTAAATAAGCCTATGGCCATACTCTTAGTAAATAACCAGTTTTTGTATGACTCAATAAAATGTGAAAATGCACTTTTCTGCTTTTCAAAAAAATAAATATTTTTTCCACATAAAAAAAATATATACATACTCACAATACGAATACTATTAACGAGATATTAAAAATTATTCAAGATGATAAATAAGTCTAAATAAGGTGCTCTTAATTGAAGATATTTGATATACTAAAAAGAAGGCAAAGAAACTATTTATTTACACATAAAATTTAATATAAAAATAATCTTATAAGGAAGCTTTACTCTTTTTTGTGTATATTTGCTATACAATTTCACTCAACGTAAACGTAACACCAAAGAGGAATATTAATTTCCGCAAGCTAATGGTTTTGTCTGACCTCTATTGTTAATTTTAAGCAGACAAAGTTAATTAGTCTTTGAGATGTAAGTTGAAATGTAATTTGTTTTTCTGAACAACATAGCTACTGTATCTTACTCAATTTCATTCATTACTACTTGTACTGTAAGTAAACCTACATTTTTCACAATAAAAACTTGATTCGAACATAACTATATGATTTTTGTGTTATTTTACTTAACTTACTCTCATATTTCAGTAGTATCACCACCTACATACTCGTAAGTATTTTCATCGATGACTTTTAGTTCTCCAATTTATTCATGAGGAACCTATGTAGTTGTTTGATAAAATTCTACAACGTGCCCAGAAAATCAGCAAATATTATTTTATATATTGAATACGAAGTAGTTTATATGTTAAATTGGAGTATATATAAAGTCGGTATACGTATATGAACGAAATTTCGAATTCAGTTTTCTTAATTTTTCTAACCACAAGCTCGATATAAATATAAACTGTTGGAAGGGTAAACTAGCCCAAGTCTCTTATTGAAACCAGACGACGGCAAAACGACATTATTATCCGCCAATATCACCACCCTTAATCGCATAAATTTTGCACAATTTCCATAGAGCTAAGGGATACAAAAGCCGACCGAAAGGAAACGAAATTCCCCCAGGACTCAGGAGTCAAGTGAACGCACAGGAGTTTTTCCGCTTTCCCACATGCAACCACTTGGAACCCATAAACCGATCCGGGAGCAGGTGTTGTCGATGAACTTTCCCATGGTCCTGACTGTGGGACAGGACTCACCCCACACACCCCGGCCCGACCGCATTTCAATTCACAAGTGGTTGCTGCACCCCGTCGCTAAATTTACATATCGAGTTGCCGCCAGATACTCAGATACCAGCCACTTGAGTAGGCCCGATAATTGCCACATTAAGGGAAGGTCTGAGAACGACGAGGAGTAATCTGTTTAATAAAGCTATGATTGATTTGCATCATCATCCAGACCGGGATTAGACCAGATCTCTTGGGAATCAGTGGTGGTTCTAACATTCAAATCGTTCAGAAGTCAGACAATTGAAGAACAAGGGAGAACAAAAAGTAATTAACTAATAATAATCTTCTTATAATATTATAATAGAAGTTCGGTTTCATCCGGTGTATCATAAAATACTATATTTTAGTTTCATAAAGACTTCTCAAAATCTGAAGTTTAATACTTCACCCAGATTATGAGTGCTACTAAAATCCGTGAGTGTAATATAAAACTCGTTTTATTGGGTTTTTAACTTGTCTTGGCGTTATATGCGTTTTTATGGCTTTAAATTATAAATATAAATATAGAGTATTCACTTTTTTGTATTCGTTATTAAATCGTTGCATAATGAAAAGTCATTAAATTCAAAATTATTATGTTAATACTTAACCGCTTATGTGTGATAGGAATTAGCGCCTACGATATTACCTCAAATCACTCATTTCTAAATTCAAAACATTCAAATGGAATTCTATGCTTTTTAATAATTAAGCTTCTTAAGTTAAATTGAGTATATATATTTTGCTAAAAGCTAGACTTATGTACAAACATTTTATTTATTTATCATACAATATTCTTTACTTTTTAATTGAGAGCTAGGCTCTTATATGTCTAATATGTCGAATGGAATCCACATTTTGTTTAATATACACTCGTATTTTTGAATTAGGTTTCCTATAAACACTCACGCCACTTTTTTTGTTTTTTTGTCAGATTTAGTGGACACTAGCAGAGAAATTTAATTTTATATTCGCAATATTTTAATTAGATACTCCACTTTCAATTAGAAATGCCAATAACTCCAATATGGTAGATAGGAGAATGCATTTTTGATTAATTAGTTTTAACGTAATAACTCCACTATACCTGTGTAGCATAAAAGATTGACTTCAAAGGCTTTGGGCTTTTGTGGTGTTTTTGGGTTTCTTTTTCGTATTTTCGGGTTCCTTTAATCATTTCGCTTAGAAAAACTACCGCAACGCAAATTGTCCCAAATTGAGCTTTCCTGAAACAAAGTGTATAGTATATAAATTGGAAATTAGCCAGTAGCCGGAGCGACAAATAGGCCCAAAACCTTTCAGGGAGTGAATGAGAACCATCGAACAGAACTAGAAACAATAGTCCTCTCCGGCCTGAGGCACATTGCCTGGGGACATTTTTTGCACAAAATAGAAATTTGCATTCTCAAAATCTCTGGGGGACATATGACCTATTTGTTGCTCTGCCCGCAGCGACAGCGTTGGAGGTCAACCAAGTTTCCGCACTCCGTAATTTTTGCTTAACGGCAAAGTCCTCAAGCGTCCGAACCCACGAACCCCCAAATCCCCAAATCCCCAAACCCGCAGTTTGGTCCTAACATGTCGTGTTCAGCCGACTTTGCGATCGGGGGGTGGGAACTGGGAAGCCCGGGGCAGAAAATGTCACACCCGTGGCACGACGGCCTGCTCCCGATGGAGGGCGTCGGGGCGCCTGCAGCCCTCGGGAAGCCAACGAGGCTCTTTCACGGAACATTTTCAGGATTGATTTTGAACATTTGCACGAAAATGTAAATGTCCGGCACCTTCGTGCAATGTACGCGCTCCTTGCCAATTTGCAGGGTGGGATTAAAATTAGACCAAGGCTCACATTGATTTTCCTGCATGTGTCGACAGGACTAGAATTATTAACCTTTGCCAGTTGGCGCCGTTTTCAAATTACTTATGAAATTTTTACGACCTTCGAGTTGTTTTATGTTGGACTGCATTTACGCTTCTTTTAGTAGCATTTCATTACCTTAGATATGATTTGAATTAAGAAAGGTTAAAGGACAAATTGTGTGTTTTATGGCTGCTATATCCTTTTTACGAAATACATAATTTTAAATGCAAAAGAATTATTTTGAGCTTTGATTTTTTAAAAGTAGACCTTACTGCACGAAAACCACAATTTATAATAAATTAGAGATAATACACGAATCAAAGGCGGGATTTCTGCAACAAACCTTTCTTCCTGCGCTTTCCAAAAATCCAGAAATTAATATTTATGGACCCGCTGACGTGTCAGAGGGAGATTGTAATAGGAAAGAAATCTCTTTTTTCCGTTTCTGTGGTTTTTTACCTAGGCATTGAAATATCAACGTCTAGTTTTCCGTAAGTAAATCATACATCTGTCAATAACTTTTTACATTTCTTAGAGAATGCTTCTAAATTAATTTCCGGTGATAGTTGATGTATATGTAAGTAAATATATGACAAGGTTAAATCAATTTCATAGAAATAGGACCAAAGCTAATGGGAGAACTTGTTGATTGCTTTGTAATGTTACATAAAATAATATTTATCGATATTAAAAGATACTTTTTTAATACAACGTATTTTGCTTGTACAGTGCGTGAACAGGAACAGTTTTTAACCTATTCAAGTATAAATATATTAGGTCGTTTCACTTGACAAATTTTTACAAATTAAAACAGCTATAAAAGGAAATGTGTAAAAATGTACACATAAACGATTTAAGGAAACGTTTTTCAGAACGAGCATAAACAGCTCGGAAAAGCTAGACAAAATTTATAAGTCTGTCCCCTGTCGGTATGACGGAAATTCAGGAAGACGCAAAATGTGTGAAGCATAGTAAAAATATCCTGGGTGCTAAATTTAGGGAAGTGAGCGGTGTTGATTCGAGCAAAACACGTTCGCTGCCATAAGGCAACCGAACTGTTCGACTGAGAATAAATTTGGAATTCATAAAGAGATTTGCCTAAGAAATATATCCCCAAGAAGGCGGGGGTGCTTGGCCTTCGGTAAGATAGGACTAAAAATCAATTCGCCTCTCCGGGAACAGGGTATGTGGATTGTTGGGCAAACTAGCCGCCACATAATATGCATATTCCCCGGAGTTTTGTGTGCGTTTAGTATTCTCCAGGCTTCTGGCTCCTTTATTCGAGATCCTGATCCAAAGATTCGAACACTTTAAAACGAATGTAAGTTTGCTCGGATTAAGCGGAGGACGGAAGTATGTGTGAGGAATGTTGGTAAACTTGTACACCTCCATATTTATGTATGTCAGCTAGGATATTCTTAATTGGTAACAGAAAATCAGATTTCTGGGGATTTCATTTGCATAATTCAAATTAAATTTCGACTTCCCCAGGCGGGTACTTTCGAGCGATTCCGTCCTCATAATCCGTAGGTTTCTGAATTTGTTCGAAATGAGGAGTCGTGTGACCGACGTTTCCCGCGTCCTGGCAACAGCAGCCCGAAATCACCTCAGGCTATGTCCTTGTTGCTCGTTGTGAATGTGCTTAATGGCGTAGAAGAAAACATGAACCCCGACGATCATAAAACCGCCATAAATGGCCCGAAATTTGTTTTGTCGAAATGTTTTGATGAAATTTACAAATCGAACCAGGCTCAATAAGCCCTAAAACGGATGTATCTAGTGGTCCCGGAGGAGGGAGCGGTGTATGCAAATCGCCGGACAGATGGCGGTGGCACAAGTTATTTGTGTTTTTTGGAAACGCTCTGGTAACTCCACAATTAGTGTGTTCTCGACGAATTTTATGAATAATTTACACAAAATTGAATATGCGAAATGTTCGTCGAAGCGAGAACCCTGCATGTCCTGGCACACAGATGGTGCTCCCAGATTGTGCGGAGCAAGTGTCCTGAGTCCTGACCTTTTAGTCGCATGAAATTCAACTGATAAATTCAACCGGGTCGGGAACAAAAAGTGTTTTATGACGCGCTTCATCTCTATTTAATAAAAGCTCCCCTGGGACAACGAAATTTGCATAAATCAATGTTTTAATTCAACTTTGTGCAAATTACTTTTAATTACAGCTTAGCAACAAAAGGTGAGAACGAATTTAAGGAATTAGGATTTTAAAGTAACATAATATCTAAATTCATT
This sequence comes from Tolmerus cingulatus, assembly GCA_959613345.1. Lineage (NCBI taxonomy): Eukaryota > Metazoa > Arthropoda > Insecta > Diptera > Asilidae > Tolmerus > Tolmerus cingulatus. Next base: position 7,984,907 of record OY390708.1, read on the forward strand.
AGAGCAATTATGATTTCAAGTATATTTAATGTTTCTTATCAATTAATTTACAAATTCGTACTTATACCGCATTAATTGTTAACTAAATGTATATGTAAATTAAACAAAAACAAATTGTTATAATGAGTCCTATGTTAACCCCGTATTAAATTTATTAGGTACATTATTATTATTTTACACATTATCATATTATTATTTGTTTTGCATAGTTTTCTTAAAGAATACTTTTCAACCAGTTAGGTAACAGTTAAGTAGGCAGGTGCCAAGCTACTCCTGGAGAAGGGCAAATTTATTAAAAACTTCGTAAAGCACATCTTTTGTTCTTTGACTTCGATGGAGAATAATTACGAACACTGCACCATTAAAATGTTGATTTAACGTGGTAAGCGGCGTGCAAAAATAATTTATAAATCACTTACCCAAAATTACTTAAGGGTTGCTATTGTTTTTGCAGGAGATACTTAGCACTATCCCGTCACCTGACCCTCTACAGGAACAGCTCAACTTGGCGGTAAATCTTATCTTGCGTATCATAAAAGACCGCCGTAGAGCAGCTGATACCATTTTTGGGGTAGAAACAGCACTCCAACGAACCTGCATTATGAGGGTCAGCAATAAAAACCTCGTTATGTTGCTTAAAGTTGATGTGTTTACAGCCGAAAAATAGTCGTTGGCACACGGAGCCTTTGTTCTCGAAGGCGTAGTGGCACCACATCGACTTTACGACGTTTATTATTTTCCATCTGAATCGATTCCTATTAACTCCGCCACCGACGACTACTTCTGATGGATTCTGGAATCTGGAGACCTTTTATTGGCAACCTCTCCATTTAAGATTTTTAATCGAACTCTTGAAGATAGAAGACATATTCTTCACATAGCAGAAGAAATGAGCAAGACCTTTTGCTAGGTGTAGTTTGCGGAGTAGTTGAAAACCGGAAGCAGGGAGTGAGCTCAGTGCTCCGCATTTGCATATGAACCCTAAATTTCCACTTCCCTGAGCTGAGTTTTCACCTTAGCCGTTCGGGTCTCGAAGTTTCTCACCCCAAAAGCGTTGTTATATGCAAATTTGCTTTCGTTAACGAGTTTCGAACTTCCGCTCCAAAACCAGTGCACGCGGCAAGCAATAGCCGCTTTCCGCGGCTTCAATAGAACCAATTTTCTTGCTTTACTTTCACTTCATTAAAAACAGGATTCGCCGCTAATCCGCGGCGATCGCACGGTTCTCATTAGCGAACTGACCAATGGTCAATAAAGTCACAAACTTTTCGGTCCACTAGGCAGCGACCAGTCGTAACAAAACCCGCGAGAACCCAATCGTAGCCCGCAGAAATAGGGAAAATGCCCACTAATTAAGGAAAACCCGTTGCAAAAGGAATAAAGTTGGTAAGTAACCATTTTATTTTTCATAATTGCTACTTTAAACTTACTGCTGAACCTGAGGTTTATTATGAGATATGAAATTCATCAGAAATTGTTTGTGTAGGAAGTTAAATCAGAAATATGTACATATAATACATACGGCATACAGTACCACTTTGGACACCATATGTGGGAATTTTCCGAGAAATTCCACATGCATCATAAAATTGTAAAGAAGAGGAGCGCGAATTCGCGATTTATTTATGAGATATATGTATGTGGGCATCTTCTTTCTCTCAACTTTTGATATCATTTTAATTATGCTGGTATAATTTGCCGCTGAGTTTCAAAATCAGTTCAGTTTAAATTCAGCTTTAATGGTAAAATGAAATTTTATATTATTATTTTGTCTGTGAACACTTAAGAGCGAAAAGGTATCTTCAGACTTTATACAAAAAACAAAATAGAAAGTAAATAGAATAAATTTTAAAAAAATGCTCCGTCTGGGACAAGTAGGTACTAGATATTTTTATTTTGTATTCATAACTAAAATGATAAGTCTTGGCGTTTAATTTTAGTATAAAACGGTAATTAATTGAAATATAAGACCGTTATTTACAAAGTGTGTAAATTTCCAACTTGTATAACGAATTTTTCTTAGAGTTTATTAGACCAGTGTATAGTTATCTGGGGTTAAAAATTACTAATAATTCGCGCCAATTTTATTCCAATCCCGCAGCGAGACAGTGTGCGGTTGTTCAAATTGTGAAATTCAATTAGGATTTCCTTGCCATTAACTACCTACAGCCGCATCTTAGCGATATTAATCGCATCTAAATTCTCATTAGTTCGCACGCACCTCGAGGCTCTAAGGACGATGAAGCCAAAGGAGCACGAAGTCGCTGGGATCGGAAGTGCTTATTATCCAGGAGGTACTTAAGCGTCTTCCCACCTCGCCGGAACCCTCCGGGACTGATAAGTATCCATTCTTAAGATCCAGCACCTTAATGCGAACTAGAATCAAAATTCCTGTTTCACCCCCGCAGCGCCGCCGCACCATTCAAGCCCGTCCCGACCGGCAGGACTCAGTCGGTACGGAGCACCCTTCGAAGGAATTTTACGGTGGTCGGAAGGGTGCAGCAATTCACAATGACGTGGGAAATCGGAGGGGGTTGCCTGAGATATGCAGGACCTGAATACTCTGCGGATCACGACGTCTTGAAAAACGATAACAATGGGTAGAAACGTACAATGGCATTAGTGGCGGTAGGATTTCCTGGAATATTTACTTCTATCAGCGTCCTAATTTCGCTCATTTTATTTACCACGTAAAAATGCTTCTTCCTTCCAAGGCCCAAGACTACGTTTGTCTTCGCTTATGCGACAGGAAATCGTTAAGAAAACCTACCAATCTTCAAATGGGTAATTAATCAACATTACACAACAATAATAATAACAACGATAACTATATAGTTTACGCATATACGCAGCACCATGACTGATGAATAGCGTCGCTTCGCTATGCTTTCAAAAGGTAATACCGGGCGCTATTTTTGTTTCAATAAGTCGTTATCAAATATAAATGTTTATATATGTATGTAGTAGTTGAATTTTCTTCCACTAAAAATAATGTATTCCTTTAAATAATATCAGAAATACAACATTCAGAAAACTTATACCATGAAATTTACGAAGTAGGGTACTATGTGTCCTGGTAAAAATTGCTCTAATTATTTCAATGAAAATATGCAGCCCGAGCTTTCTTTTTAGGACCACTAATTAGAAAAATATAATTAAACCCTCATAATTGGAATTTTAGTTTAGTTTAGTTTAATTCTCCTGCAAATACCTTTTATCCTCTTTAAAATAATGTTCATTAGAGTCGATACACACTAAATTTTGTTTTATTCGTTCTGGACTGAAAACGCTTTCCCCGGGGCAGCAATTTTAGGCGTTGAAACAAAATATAATCATACGGTTGGTTATATTGCCAGAAGTCACGCACAGGAAATTTAATTAGAAAATTAAAATTTGAAACCGTCTTTAATTTAAATTTCATCGGTAGTAAAGCTAAATTCGACTCACTCAGTTTCCGCAAACAAATAAATGATACTGACCAACTACGAAATAAAATATTTATCAATTATTTTCATGCGGGAAATACATATAAATGACGCATTCGCGGTACTTTTTGATCATTCATAAGTTATGTTATTTCTTCTAAAATAATTTCTATAATTTTTGCTTCATTTTTAGTTAAATTCTCAAATTGTTTACCATAAGGATAATCCCCGGATGCTGGCGTAACAGTGTAAAACTTAATATTTCCGTATTTTTTGCTATTGAATTTTTTATAACTCCACGCCTCAATATGGTAGAAAATATTAGTTACAGAAGTGGGGATACTCCGACTATATATTAGATAATTGAAAATTTGTTCGCCTGAAAGCGGTAAATAAACATTTTATATAGGTATGTGTTATTCCAAATTGAAGTCTTAAAATAATAAAGCATAATATGTAACCTTCATTGACAAAGAATTTTAAAACCTTCTTGAGTTTAATTTCTAGAACTGACATTAACTTTTAAATTGTTCTCATCAACTTTAAGTTTGGAATATAAATTTGTTACACTCAAGTCAAGTTCAGATAAATGAGAAGTTGAAGTGTTGTAAAAGTTTTTGTGCTGAGAAGGGTGAAAAAAGCGTCTCGTTTTCTTGTTTTTAACTCAACGAAAATTTCATTTACTCAAATCTGTCGTGGCATATAAAAAGGGAATTTTCCGTATTTCGGGGTTATTGCTGCCTAAGGATTTTTGTAAATTTCGGTGTTTATTGTACAATTTTATCTAGACAATGAATACGAAATGCAGTTAAACACAAACTCGTCTTTAAATAATAAATTTTATTTTCCCTTGTTGCAAAGAACGAATCACATCTTCTTTTCTAGTATAAATAGGCTTCCGCAGAAAGGAAGGCCCGCTTAAAGTCTCATCTTACCTAAATATGTATATAGTACAATAAATATGCTCCAGAGCTGCTCTGGAACGTCCAAAATACTTTTTTATCTCTGTAATAAATAATCTGCGTATAAAAATATATTCCCTGCGGACTTTAATTGACTATCTAACTAAGGTGACCTCGGCGGTCGTCGAGGCTCGAGTGACCCACTCTTTGGTAAGTGACCTGCCGGCCACTGAGAGTAAATAAATAGAAGTTATCACGCGCTCAAAGCTATGTACAGTGTGAAAGAGTTCCTATGCTATGACTAAGTTATGACTATGATTATGACTGACTTGGAACGGGTGGGCCTCCCCGGGCCGCCCGGGGAGCACCTCACAGCGCGGCTCTTGCGAGGGGGCCTAATAGGCCATCTCTGCGCCCCACGGCCGGTACGGCTTGGCCCCATTCGCTGCATAATTTACATTCGCGGAAGCGTTGTAGGCCTGGGCGCTGCTCGCCGGATATTGGGAATTATTTCCGTAGCCGATGTTCCCCGAGGAGTTCCTGTGGCTGGAGCTGGTCAGCTCGATGTAGGTGGCCCCCTGGTGGTCGTGGTGATGCTCGTGGTCGGGGGCGTAGTGCTGCTGCTGGGATTGCTGCTGTTGCTGGTCTTGCGGGGCCGCTGGGGCCTGCTGCTGCTGCTGGGGCCCCACTTGCTGGGGGTGCTGCTGCAGGTGACTCTGGGGCTCGTGGCCCGGCACCGTCATCAGCGAGGTCGATTCCGTCGCCGCGGTGACGGTGGTCGTGGTCCGATTGTTGTGCGAAATCGGATGCTGCTGGTGCATGCCGCTGGTGGAGGGGGGGTTCAGGGTGGGGTACGGCTGGATCGGCGGGGGCAGGTTCGGAACATAGGCGTTGCTCGTCGACTGGGTGGGGTACGTCTGGTAGGTGGGGGGAGCGCAGTTCGGCTGGTAGGAGGTCGACGACCAGTTCGGGCTGCTGCACGCCTTTGCAGACAACTCCCGCTGCTGCACGAAGTACTGCAGGTGGGACATCAGCCGCAGTCGGAGCGGGTCCTGGATGTCCATCCCCTCGATAGTGACCAGGTACCTGGCCACCTCCGCGGCGCACTCCCGGAACCCTATGATGTGGTAATCCATTGCGAATCGTTGAGGATCGTAAGCGATGCTATCGATACCTGGAAAGAGGAGAGTGATTTGTGAGAACCTACATCATAAGAAGATTTCGCGGAGTTTTTAAGGTCACTGACTTTATACCAGGTACATATTCTAAATATCAAATATCATTGGAATCTTGCGAAATATAGTAAGCAGAGGATCTCGCAGCCCAATTTTGAAAATCCGACCTAAACCTTTTGAAAATGTTAACTAATTTTTTTATTTCTTTTCCTCCACCTCCCATGGCTAAAAACTATGCCAATTCCCAAGTCCAATTTTGAAGTCTATAATTTTAAAAATGTAATACTATGAACTTAAAATTAGGCTCTTGTGCAGAGAAAATATTAATTTAAAAATATTCCACAAAAAAGGCTAAAGTGTCCATGTTATAATGATAATAACTTTCAATGTAAGCTTACTAGATTTTCATAAAGCTCTACAGAAATATAAAGTATTTGCTATTTTGTAACATACTACATATACTATATGTATTCAATATCATTATAAATTTTAATAATAACAATTTGTTTTGGATCATAATAAAACTTCCAAACATGAACTCAAAGAAATTAGCTCAACCGGACTCACACTCGCCTTGATCCCAAAACAAACATTCCAACAATCTTTACGAACTCTGAAAATTGTCCTTCCCTACAGATTGCTATGGAAATAGGGCCCCTAAAATTTGTGCAGTTTCGGCATTTAATTTTGAAGCAATAAACTCAACACAGAGTGATGATATTTAGATTTTATTGTTGTTGAGAATGGCTTTCCCAAGAAATTAATTCGAATTACACTTGCCAGCCTAGCAATAACTTTTATGTGCCATTTAATACCTCGGGTTTAAATGCATACATGTATATCAAAGTGTTAACAATGCAGAAGGAAATTAATACGTAAGATAAAAATGCAGCGAAAGTTTAGTTTTAAATCCACTATGCTCTTTGCTTGTTCTAGTAAAGTAGCATTTTTATTATTTTTTATTTATTGTATGATTTCAATTTAATTAAATTTAAAAACTCTATTTTATGCTAGCCTAGCAGTTACGGTAAAATAAAGTAAAAATTAAAGGTAGTTTTTAGAAAAATCAAGTTGGTTATTCCTATGGAAAAAATGAGTTGTCAAGGCTTCAAAAGTCTCTGGGTATAATAGTGCAAATACACATATAATGCTTAGGATTTATTATGAAAAATAAAAATTGTTGTAATATAGTTTTAGAATACGTCATTTTGAGTTTATAAATCATGTTACTTCTGTAAATTGGAGGAATCAATAAAATTCTCATCAAAATCGACCTTCGCGTACTAGAATTTCAATTTACGGATTTTATTAAGGTTGCGAAGGGCACATCTGATAAGTACCCAATTTGAACCTGAGAGAGCCGGGCACTCACCTCAGCTATCAAAGGACAAGTCACTGGATGCGGGGTGAACTTTCGCAGGCGTGTTCCCACGCACTCGCCCGGCACCCGATCCGGGGAATGACCAAAACACCCCTTCTGGCACAATATGCTCCGGGGTACTCAGGGCGATTAGAGGCACAATAAAATTTGTGTTGGGACCGATTTCTAAAACCATTCCCACGTTTAGGGGACACCCGGGCTGAATTGGTCCCGGGTGTCGACTTCCCCTTCCTCGTTACTGCGCCGCGGCGACGACGACGACGACGACACCGCGAGCAAGTAGCAACCAGTGGGACTGGAAGTTGGAAGCGACCGTTCCCACACAATTTCGCGCCTGCAGAACGCGGCGGCGGTCCGCCCCTGCCGCACCGCCGGGGTGGTTCCGTGAGAAATCCCGAGTCCCGACCGCGGGGTGAGTTCGATCCCCGCGAACCCTCAGGACTCAGGGTGACGGAGGTGCGTGGTGATGGCTCAGTTTGAGTCATTAAAGTCGAAGTCGAGGTTCGCACGCTGGCAGAGACCAGGCAGATTATCCGCCGAACATCCACCGATTGACTTATGCCGGAGGTTAATGAATTAATCCACGGGACCTTTCATTAGTCCACCTAACTTCGGAACTTTCTGAGTTATTAAGATTGCACAGAGGGAATTTTCGATGTTAACACTCCTTCGATAAAAGCAGAACTTCTTTTAACCTCTACCTTCGGAAGTGTAAGAGAGATTCCCCCTTTTAACGTGATAATTATTATTCTATGAAAAAATTTATGTTGAGCCACGAGTTGCTTTTACGTTCAATTTAGATAATGGAAATGTCTTTCAGCAGCAGAGGGATGTGCTGAAATTTAAATTTCATTTCATTTAATTTGATTAGGAGGACCGGATGAAAGGGGTTGATTTTCTTGGATGGAAAAACAAGCTCTGCTCCGTATGCAAGAACTGGTTGTATGTGTGCTAAGCTTTAAGGGCTTAAGGGCTCTATCAAAATCGAGGGAAATCTGATGGAACTTTTCATGTAGTTAGTCAGCAAAATTGAAAGAGTATAATAAAACTTTGTTTCTTGAAAATTTCTTTTATATTTTATTAAGTTAGCACCATCCTTCCGAACAAGTAAACAAGAATAATTAAGTTTGCTTGTTTCTTTAATAATTTGATATGAAACCGCATACTTTGTTGTGAACGAATAAAATTCACAATTTAAATGGGCGTTGAAAATCAATCTTTTAATTTGTTTCCAAATTAAGTGCAAAGTTTCTCTGGTTATCGAAATTTCTCTATTAAAAACATCTTCGAACATTTTTACTCTGCTATAGTTAGAAAATTTTTTTAATGTGTAAGAGATCACTCACTAGATTTGTATGAAACAACTTGGCGACCCGCCCGATGGCAATCTAACGCTCAATCTCCTCGACGTTCAAAACCGAACTCCTGATTGTGCATATTTTCCTAAACTTAACGGCTCGTTTCCTTGTCTTCCTGACTAATGAAATTCATATTTCTTAAGAATCCTCTGCCTAGAATACCCTCATAAATACTTTTATTTCCCTGATACTTCCCATTCTATTACCTGCATTCTTACCCTGGATCCGGGGTTTATTACTTCTAACCGACAATTCCTAATTGATCAGCTGCATTCCTAATATCCTAAATATCCTTTCTCTTGTCGCGACACAATCATAAACGGCTAAAGGTTTTATTGCCCGAGTCGCCAAGAAGGTTCTGAACCTTGAGTGTTTTTTTACGAATGGCCCAGTAATGATCACACCAGATGGGATTTGTTTGGCGTTGATCGTTACAGTTCGGCCAACCTGCCAATCACTGTCCTCAGTGATTTTTTTTTTTTTTTTTTTTTCGTCGCCATTATCCCTCTTTCTTATGGCCACTAAGCTTAATTTCTCCCACGACCACAGAGGTCCAATTTCTTACACGACCACCAAGGTCCAACTCCTTACACGACCACCAAGGTCCAATTTCTTGCACGACCACCAAGGTCCAATTCCTTACACGACCACCGAGGTCCAATTTCTTACACGACCACCAAGGTCCAACTCCTTACACGACCACCAAGGTCCAATTTCTTACATGACCACCAAGGTCCAACTCCTTACACGACCACCAAGGTCCAATTTCTTACACGACCACCAAGGTCCAACTCCTTACACGACCACCAAGGTCCAACTCCTTACACGACCACCAAGGTCCAATTTCTTACACGACCACCAAGGTCCAACTCCTTACACGACCACCAAGGTCCAACTCCTTACACGACCACCAAGGTCCAATTTCTTACACGACCACCAAGGTCCAACTCCTTACACGACCACCAAGGTCCAATTTATTGTACGACCACTAAGGTCCAGTTTTCCTGACACAATCGGCTACTCACAACTACACTCAATCAACATCAGCTCTATTCTCGTACGCAACTATTGCAGTTACTTTCCCCTTCGCCTTCATCTTCATTTTCACTTTCTTCTTCATCGAATAACACTTCTGTCGACACACACCATGGTTTAAGATTGCCAGCAGAATGCACCGATTCATAAGGCTTTTGCGAAAGTTGTGTTGCTGGCGTGTCTGTAATAACATATCTATCATTTCCCAAAACGGCCTTCACTTCATAAGGCCCTTTGTAACGCGGCTGAATTTTCTTGGACTGTCCAGTTGCTATCGGCTCCTGTTTCACTAAGACAATTTCCCCTTTCATGTATCTCTTTGGCGGTATACTGGCTCGATTATGTTTTTCCGCTTGTTGTTCCTTGGCCTCATCAATTCTCTCCTTCACTCCTTGTCTAATCTTGTTCAAGTTGTCGGCGGAATAAGTATCTGCATCAGCTTCAGTCCAATTATTTAAGACCAGCGTTAATTTGTTGTCAATGACATTCCGCGGCATATAACCCATTAAAATTTCTTGGGGCGACTTCTTTGTTGTTGTATGCTTAGTACTATTAATAGCAATCTGCATCTTATTAAGATGTTTGTCCCAATCGCGCCCATCAATATTTTGGGCCATAGTAGCTAAAGCTGTTTTTAATGTACGAAAATATCGCTCCACTTGACCATTTGCCCGAGGAGTTTTTACCGCTATCAGGGTGTGCTTTATCTGATTGTCATTGCAATATTTTCCAAACTCCTTCGACGTAAATGCAGTTCCTCTGTCCGTTATTATACGCGTAGGCAGCCCGAAGTATTGTGATATTTCATCTAACATTTTTAGTACACTTCTTGTTGCCGTTGTCCGTGTGGGCTTAAATACAACAAATTTTGTGAACGCATCTACAAGTCCAACGACGTATTGATTCCCACTTTTACTCCTAGGGAACGGTCCTAGATGATCCAAATGTACAGTGTGGAATGGTATTGCTAAAGTCTCCGGTACATGTATTGTATATCTACTCTCGTCAACTCCCCGTTGATTATATAAACAATCAATGCAGCTGTTTATGTACTTCGCCACCACAGGTTTCATATTTGGAAACCAGAAATACCTCCGAATATTTTCCAGAGTTCTGGCAAGACCACAATGACCCCGATCATCATGCATAGATTTTATTATTCGCCCTTTAATTCCGGCAGGTACAACGAATTTATTGCCACTGTCTGTCTTCTTGTATAATCGACCATATTGCATGATATAGTTCCCTTTTATACCATCTTTATCTTTATGATTAATTAAATCTCCTTCCAAAACTTTTTTAATCTCCTGAAGCCGCGGATCCTGCATCTGTAACGCAGCTACCCATTCCTCCTGATTTACATTAACAATCATTACATTTTCTGCTACTGTGTCAAAATCTCTTCCCTCTTCATTAGGAGAACGGCTTAAGGCATCAGCATGTGCCATTTGCTTCCCAGGACGGAAAACAAGCTCAAAATCGTACTCCTGTATTTTCAGCCACCAGCGCGCAATTCTGGGCAGTAGATTTCGTTTCTCATGCGTCATTCGTAACGAGTTGCAATCCGTAACAATGCGAAACTTCTTTTGCAATAGATAGTACTTAAATCGTTCCAAACTTTCTACCACCGCCAAAGCCTCCAGCTCGTAGCTGTGATATTTAGATTCAGCCTCGGTTGTTGCTCGGCTAAAATATGAAACTGCTCTTAACTTTCGATCCTTGAGCCCTACTTGCATGAGGATTCCAGCTAACCCATGACTGCTTGCATCAGTGTGCAATTCATGTTCAGCGGTAACGTCGTATAATACCAGGATTGGTTTTTCAGTCAGCATAGTTTTGAGCCTTTGAAATGCCGCCTCTTCCTCATTTCCCCAACGGAATTCTGCATCCTTCCTCAGCAGTTTGTTCAATGGCAGCGCAATATTTGCGAAGCCCTTTACAAATCGTCTGAAATACCCGGTCAGCCCCAAAAACTGTCTAATTTCTTTAACATTTGTCGGACGTTGAAAGTTTTGAACCGCAGCAACCTTCCTTGAGCCTGGCTTTATTTCTCCCTCGGCTATTTCATGCCCCAAGAACTCTAATTTGCTTTGAAAAAAACGTACATTTTTCTAGATTTAACGTCAGCCCCGCTTTACGTACTTCAACCAATAATTGGCGGAGTTTCTCAATATTTTCTTCTACGGTTTCCGAAGGAATCAGTATATCATCCATGTATACTATAATAGATCCCGGCCCTAGCGGTTCTACAAGCTTGGACATCATTCTCATGAACGTGGCAGGCGAATTTGTAAGTCCAAAGGGAACCCGCGTAAATTCATAATGTCCTTCTGGTGTAATGAAGGCAGTATATTGTCGGCTATTTTCTTCGATCGGTATTTGATAGTAACCGCTTCGGAAGTCTAACGAGGTAAATATCCTTTTATTTGCGAGTGAATTTAACGTCTCTTCTATATTCGGCATAGGAAATTGTTCGCGCTGCGTAATCGCATTTAATCGTCGATAATCTACGCACATTCTATATTCTCCGTTTTTTTTCGGCACCATTAAAACCGGACTAGCATATTCCGACGTCGAAGAACGAATAATTCCCAGACTCAACAGTTCGCCCACGGTTTTTCTCAACACCGATTTTAACCCATAAGGAACTTTATAAGGCTGATATCTGATAATCTTATTTTCCTTAAGTTTAATACGCATCTCCACTAAATCAGTCTTCCCAATGTTTGCAGTATCAGATGAAAAACATTCAATATAGTCGTTTATAAGAGTTAATAGCGCCGCGCTTTCCGTACTTTTAACTTTATCGTTAATGCTCACGTCTTTCATACTGACAAGGCGAAGGACATTTACATTGTCCGTCGAATTAGTTTCCACGCTTCCGTCGACAATATTTGGGTATTTGGCTGCCGCCGCAAATTTTTCATCCCTTGTCTCAGTGGGGGCGGATTCACGTTGATCAAGTTCCTTGCTTTTCAGAATATCGTATTTTCCCGTGCTTTTTATGATCACTATACCTGGACGGTCTAGAAAATTTTTGCCAACTATGACTGGAACTGTTTGCGCATTTTCGGGGACAACCAGAAGAGTTACTTTTTCTCCAACCTCACCAACGCGCAACATCTTTTCCATTTGGCCCAATGCATTACATTCACTTCCGGCAAACCCACAAAGGACAGTATTGGAATTCCCAAAACTCCACCTATTTCTTTTAACCACATCCGCTCTTATTGTGGTGACATCACTTCCTAAATCTAGGAAGGCTGTCATCTTAACGCCATCTACGAATATTTCTGGATAATATTCTTTCTCTTCCTTTATATCAGAGTTAATTTTCCCTACCTTCTTCCTTGCACTCGGGCATGACGTAGCAATGTGATCAGTTTGGTGACACAAATAACATTTCCTTTTCTTAAAATCTACTGTACATACCCTTGCATGATGGCCAACTCCATTGCACCTATAACACCGCATGAGGGACTTACTCCTTTCAGTATCTCTTCCTTGGTCTTCGCCACGGTACCGTTGCACAGCTGCATTGCTGACTCTTTGTCGGATGTTTTCACTTCGAAATGGGAATTTTTCCCCATAACTGGATGATGATGGCGATGAAATTTTGTGCCTCCCAACTCCTTGATGATTGGCTGGTTTAAATGGTATTTTCCTTTGACCCATCAGCGCATCCCGTCGTTCTTCCTGACCCCAAATTTTTTCAAGACGCTTGATTTGTTCCAGAAGCTGCGGCAGAGAAGTACAATTTGCAGCCGCCAGAGCATTTATCATATTGCGATCATCCACTCCGGAAATAATGTAATCTATTGTCGCTTTTTCCGACAGTTTTATCCGCTTTGCTAAAGCTGTCACGGAATAGAAATAGTCTTCTACACACTCTTCTCGCTTCCTTTTCCGAGCCATTATCTCCATTATAATAGCAGAATCATCTTGCTCTAAGGGGAAGCTCTTCGCCAATTCAACCTTAAATCTGCCCCAAGACTTAATTTCTGTTTGTCGACTTACTAACCAGGATTTCGCCGCTCCGTGCAAACGAAGGGAGGCATAAAATAAGGTGGTCTTATCATCCCACAAATAAATTTCTTTTAAAGTGTCTACATTCCTGATCCACTCTGCCGGTGTAATATTCTTTTTGTTGGCAGGATCGAATGCCTCAATCATCTCTTTTACTTCCGAAATGCCTATTTTGAAAGATGACGTTGATGGTGGATTTCCCTCACTGATGTCCTCGCCACATAAAGATGAACTTCCACGCTCACTCGAATCCTGAAGACTTTCCATTCGCTTGACTAAAGCAGTATTTTCTTGTCTCAACGCCTCCAATTCCTTCCTAAGCGAGCAAATTTCGTCCTTTTGCCCACTTCCGCCTTCACCCGCACTGACATTCTCCGATGTTTCCATTTTCTATTCCACAAATTTACTAAACAACACACAGTCGCAGCACTGATTAATTAATTATAAGTATTTTAATTACAGCGTCACAGCACCTTTTTTCCCTTTAAATTCACTCCTCTATTATTTTTCCAGTGTCACTGCACTTATTCCTCAAGTTCACTCCTCTATTCTTTACAAGTGTCACTGCACTTATTCTTCAAATTCACTATTTATTATATGCACATCTCAATGTCACTGCACTATTTCTTTATTCGGCACACAGGATTAACCCCACACCTGGAAATTTGTAAGAGATCACTCACTAGATTTGTATGAAACAACTTGGCGACCCGCCCGATGGCAATCTAACGCTCAATCTCCTCGACGTTCAAAACCGAACTCCTGATTGTGCATATTTTCCTAAACTTAACGGCTCGTTTCCTTGTCTTCCTGACTAATGAAATTCATATTTCTTAAGAATCCTCTGCCTAGAATACCCTCATAAATACTTTTATTTCCCTGATACTTCCCATTCTATTACCTGCATTCTTACCCTGGATCCGGGGTTTATTACTTCTAACCGACAATTCCTAATTGATCAGCTGCATTCCTAATATCCTAAATATCCTTTCTCTTGTCGCGACACAATCATAAACGGCTAAAGGTTTTATTGCCCGAGTCGCCAAGAAGGTTCTGAACCTTGAGTGTTTTTTTACGAATGGCCCAGTAATGATCACACCAGATGGGATTTGTTTGGCGTTGATCGTTACAAATGGTATTTTTATTAGACTTTGTTATACATAAGTAAATATTTGATTGAATTTGAACAAATTTCCGATCACAAAAACGCTGTTCAAATTTGTGTATAAAAATTTGTATAGCTTACATTTTCGCAGTTTTAAATGCGACCCATTCTTGGTGGAAAGTGCATTTTCTTTAACCTGGATTACCTCAAAACGAAAGTAGGTTTTTACAGATTTATTTGAAATATTGTATGATTGTTTGTTATGATAAAAAGAAAAACGATTTGAACGAATAGTTACTGAATTGAAATTTGAACAGCTCAAAAATTAAAATTTTTGCTAAACATGTTTATGAACTTTGCAGATTCAGTAAAAACAAAATGCTACTCTAGTTTTCCTCCGACGAAAGAGTGGTAACCTAAACAGCGTAATCCATAAAATTCACTTGTAAAACTTTGTTTCAAAAACCGTTTGTGCAACGTATTATTTGATTCTTTGTTTAACATCTAAGCACTTTAAGTTTTTAAGCATATCTTTACGCTTTCTACACTTCCGCACTTCAAGATTGTTCACATAACTTTATTTTATAATATTTGAACTCGTAGCTAATTTTTGCGCTTCTTGTTTCACAATTACAAAACCGATATTGTATAATCGTAGGCACAATTTTTAAAGATTATATTCCGTATCTCTCTGTATTTCTGTAAGAACACTACTATTTTGGCAATTTTGCTAGATACTATCTTCTGCATGTGCGACCATTGTTTGATTTTTATCAATTATTTAGTATACACTGCAAAAAGATTATAAAAATTACATCGGATTTCGAAGATCATAGCCTGTTAATAAAACAATGGTTCAAATTGCATGACTAATGTATGATGAAGATTATGATTTAATTTCGCCACCAAGATTCTAAAATAAAATGCTTCATTGATTTAATGAAATGGTTGCTTCGCAAACAGAATGAATAATTTTAATTGTGAGAGAATGAGTATTTCGATGGTGTTATGACTCGATAGTATGAAATGGTAAACGCGTTTTTCATTTTACCAAAATAAACTGAAAATGCTTTTCTTTTCTTCAACATAAAGTCGGTTCAAAATAACAGTTGGGGCACTCCGTTTATATAAGAAAAAAAATTTAACTTTGATGAATTTAACAAGAGTTGAAAGAGGCGGTCACGCACAACATTTTAATGTACCTATAGTATATTTTTTTTTGCTATGGCAATTTCCGCCAACTTTGATAATTTGCATTTTAAAAATAATTATGTATATTATTTTCGATCTCGAGAAAACTATTAAATGAAAGTTTTGTACATGTATTTTGTTTTAGAACATTATCAAATTATTTAGGTAATTCTGAATGTCGCTTAAACTGCAGGGGTATCACGCATAAATTTGATCTGCCTATCAACGCGATGGTAATCGTTTTCGCACACAACCGGAACCGCAATTTTGTTCTCCAACTGTTTGACCACAGCCGCCCATTAAGCCAAATTGAGCTCCACCTCCCCCACATCCGGACACTTGCTGCAATTTGCGCAGCACCTCGCCTCCAGGTCGACTTACCTTTGGCGTGCAAATTCTTAAGATGCTCGACGGTCAGCTGGAGGATCTCGGCCTTCTCGAGTTTCGCGGAGCCCTGCTTCTCGTAGGCGGTGGGCACGAGTCGCTTGAGTTCGCAGAGCGAGGAGTTTATCCTGTCCCTGCGCTTCTTCTCGATGACCCCCCTCCGCTTCTTCCGGCTGAGCAGCTGGCAGCTGCTGTTCTCCCCAGGGGAGGTCCTTAAAGAAAGAGAAAAGTTGGTCAGACGGCAGCCCCAAGACGTCGGGATCGGGAATATTTACTGGTCCTTGGAGGACTCCTCCGAGTAGAGCTCCTCGCAGTCGCTCTCAGATAGCGCACGCTTCATAGCCCTGGTTTGCGGGGGGACCCAAGGGTTTTGCGGGGGCGTGGCAGGATATCCCCAGTGCAGTGGTGCGTGGTGGAGGTTGGGGTCCATTCCGCTGTAGGACCACAATTAAATTCGAACTTTCACAAAAACGAGCACGATCGCCGCGGGCAAATGTCTAATTAAATATATCACTTAAACAAAAAAAAACAGGTTGTTAATTTGCAAAATTAAGAAAAGCCGGAGAAGCGCCAGCCTCCAAAAGTTTGCCGAAGGAGCACAAGCGAAGGAAACGGAAAAGACTGCGCGCGCGCGTGTGTGGACACACGTGACTTATCGTGTGCATGAACGTCGTTCGACTGACGTTGCGACGTGCGTCAAACGCATGCAGTACATGTGTCATCCCCACCCCAGCCCATCCGAGCACCACCCTCCGGTGGCCGGCGTGCCATTGGAAAGAGCTTCCACCGCGGGCAGCCCTCGGCGCCCCGACCCCGCGCACTGCACCCAAACGCTAGCCCAGGGGTGGCCGAAACCATCCCTTGACGCCCGGCGGCAGCAACAATTTCTGCCCTTTACGCCCTTGGCGCAACAAGGACGGAAGTGCGTCCGGGTGAGACGCCCTTCGAGGTCGCTGCCTGCGAATCAACAAGAAGCCCCCGCGGAAGGAGCCGCGAACAAAGACCGGCAAATAACGCGCTCGTTACGCCGGCTCTTGTCCCGTTATTATTCATTGACGCAATTTGTTAAGACGCAAAGTGCCTTTGTGCCGGCAGCCCTCAAGACGCGCACACGGCGGTCGTGTGCTCGCCGATGGTCCGGCGGCGGCTGATTGCATCGCCCGCGGTTCGCCGGCGGCGTGCGCGCTGACGCCACCTGAGCCCGCGGACCTTCTCCGGGAAGTCGGTCACTGGGCAAAGTGCGTTTTTGCACCTGTACTTGTACTTGGAGCCGGATGCTCCTCCCTCCAAGATAGGATTTGTTTCGTGCCCTATGAAAAAAAGGACTAAAAATAATTAATTATAATTAAAAACGTACTTGAAATAAGAAATTTCAGATATAATTTCGAAGTAATTGAACTACGGAAAATGTACTTCAACACAAAAAAGCGGTCTTATTTTAATTCTAAATGAAACCGATACGTTAATAGGTTATACTTTCAGTACGATTTTACAAAATTAATTAAGATTCTACATTAATTTTCAATCTAAACGTTTTAAGTTTTACAACTTAATAGAGTAATTCCAGGAATTTACTCTACAAGAAAGTGTTTGAATCAAGCAACTTTGTTTTATTAAATCAGTGAAATTATATAACATAATTGTTAATGAAATTTTATATATTTTCTTCGAAATTGTAGAATTGGTTAAATAAAAGAAAAATTGTTTTAGCTATAGTAAAAACAAAATGAGCAAATGCAAGTAGATTTCGTAGCTTGGAAGCTCTGTACCTCAAAGGTTAAGAAATATGTAATTATTTTATAAATCTCTTTATATTAATTTTGAATCATAATAAAAATTAAATTTATCGCTTACAAACCTTTGGAAAATATTTCAATTTGCCACTGACCTACTCAAATCTGATGAAAAGTGATCTTTTATAAGGGAAGATTTAATTTTTTTCATAGATAAAGAAAGCTTTGCTTAATTATTTTCTAAGTTTACCTCCTCCAAATTTTCAAGACACCCTGTACATGTGTACATATATACATATGTATATACATCTGTAAATATAAAATTTGTGTTTCGTATCCAGAAAAAAAATCTCTCCTGGGTCTTTTATAGTAAAGAAATTAGGGCTAACACTTCGGTTTTTAATAAAGTAATTATAGTGTAAGAGAAATTAAATTTCGCCACGGTGTAATACCTACATACATATATGTATTTACGTATCAATTTACTAAATTAATATACAATCCGCTATTGTTTCTCCAGCATAAAAATAAACTGCTACTACAGTTTGAGATTTTGCTTTCTTTAAACTTGAATTGAACACGTTGATAAATTGTTCAATTTTTTAATTATATGTATATTACCATATATTACTCTAATACAACATAATTTAAATATAAGTTATTGCCTCTAACACAAAATTATTTTAGTAAATTAATTCGACAACATAATCTTTTTCATTGAATAAAAACTTCTGGCTAATTTTGACTGACACAATATACATAGTTCTCACTTCTCGTTAATATGTATTTTTAAAAATAGAAAGCAATTATTCTTCCTGGGATAGCTGCATGCAAGTGCAGTAGAGATAACTCGGTTCTGATATAGTGAACGACCCAAATGCAAATTGAATGAAATCGATTAATTACGGCTTTGCAACCTGCAGCAGTAACATGCAAACAAAATTCATGCTAATCGAATGCAAACAATTTTAGAGATTAAGTAGGATAACGTAAAAATATTATCGGAATTCAAAAATGTTAATTATCTCTTGAAATAATTTGTTGCGAACTACATAGTTAATTATTTTTTAAGTTATCTATAATTATATCAATTCGATGAAATACTATAAAGTATTATAATAGAAATGAGTATTTACACAGAAATTTAAAGAATTATTAAATTCCAATTTACTATGAATGTTTGAAATTCAAAACTAAGGAATTTCGCATTTTTATATATTTGAATGCTATCTATTTATTACTATTACTAAATGCTGTTAAATTCTTCAAAGAAAAATTCTCTAATACTCATTATAATAAGCTGATATGTATACATATATTTAAAGAAACAGATATAGCAAATAGTACATTGGTACGTACTGCAAAATTTTAAATTAATTTCTCTCGGGACTTCAAAGAAAATGTCCTTTAACTCTTAGCCGTAAATGGATTCTGGGACGTCTTACAATAAGCGTCGCAACCTAGAGCTACTAATATTTCGTTCACGAAAAAAGGAAGTAACGTATTGCGGGAAAATACATCAAATAAAAAATCCAAAAGCCGTCACGACACCACAGTCTCGAAAGATTCATCGAGCTCCCTCCGGCCGGGACCCACCCTTCGCAGGACTCGGCTCCGTCGGGAAAGTCGGGAACGGCGGCGTGGGAACTCAAATATTCGCCACGTTCTCACACACGCCGAGCACGTGCTGGAGGAGGACTGCCGCCGGGGCAGTCGATCTGTGGGAAATTTTTTACCTTACCGCGCGAAGCGAGTCCTTTGAGGCGGGCTACTTCACTCTAATTTTTATGAGCCCACGAATTTTTGAAGTATCGCCGAATGCCTCGTTCGAATATGAAACAAGTTTGCAATTTGTTAAGGACCCTGGAGTCGGAGTGTCTCCTCTTTTTGTAGTCTTGCTGGATGCTTAACCGGGCCCCGGAGCGCTCTGCCTTCGTCCCTCGCTGCACGATGAAAGCGTTTAATCAAATCCGCGCTTAATTACGGCAAAGCTTGAATCTTGGTGGCTCGTGCAAGGGAAATGAGGTAAATTAGTTTTAATTAATTTTTGTCGTTTGGATTAATGTTGTTTTCTTAAGTTCTTATCTTAATTAAATTATTTGTTGTTATTCCAAAGAGTATATAATTTAGAACAAATTAAGATAGTAGGTATGTTATATACTTAAATTACAATATCCCTGCTTTGCTACCGGTATGAATCTTAAGAATTCAGGACTTTTAATTTTCCTTTTTACCTTCAATTTCCAATGGATATGCAATGCATATGCAGTATAGTCGTGAGGATATGAAGTTATTAATTGTTGATGTATTTTTGTTGAAACGGCGGTTTTATTTAAGTGGGAGTTAATAAAATTTAGTTATTCCATTCATTAAATTACCAGTTTCTCACAGCTCTTGAGAAAAGTCTATAACACAATTAGTTTTTTGAGTCAAGGCTCAGTAATTCAAAGCTTTATTGACAATAAATTCTAAATACAGTATTTTTTAATCATTTGTTATTATAACTCTTCAAAAGATTCAATTACCACAAGAAAAATTTAATATTGCTGAATTTGACCATGCGGATATTTAAAAATTCGCTTAAATAATTCTGCCTTTTTTTATGCCGAAAGGTATGTATGAAATAATTTTGAGTCTATATTAATTTGCGTATATTACATAGAGTATTCCAATCAATGCCAGCAAACGCACATTCATACAATTCTCTATTGTTTTTATCGAAGACGCAAAGCTTCCGAATAAGTATAAAATCTTAAATAATTTCAAATCTATTCTTTCGAAATTAGCTTCTTGATTGCTTGTAATATGATTCCCATTCCCGCAGCGTACTTATTAATATTTATTTTAGTATTTATGATTCAGATTATTCAAAACAGTGTTTAGTTCGTGACAGTAGTCTAAAGCATAAATTCAAAATATTTTTTATGAAAACCGAAGGGAAAGTGAATTTTATACAAAAAATACATTTATTTCAAAATTCTACACATAGGTACCTAACACTCGTTTAAAATACAAATATTGACGCATTTTACTTTTTAAACCCAAATTTCGCAAGCTTCGCAATTCCCGATTGCTTTTCATGGGACTCTTCTTGAGATAATCTCCGCTTAAGCCCCACAGGAGCCTGCTTCGCATCACTCAAAGTCGTTTTGAACTCCTTCATCGCAATCTTCGTTAGTTCGGTCCCAGTGACGTCGGGATGCTTCCTCTCCAGCTCGGCCTTATTCCCATTGTACCACGCCATGAAGTTTTTGCGCGACGCATTCTGCAGAAAAGCGAGTTTAATCTCATTTTAAAAATGCAACTTGTCTCAGGGAAAATTAAAAATGCAAAAATCTAGTATGCACCTCGTTCTTGGGCTTGTTTTCATTGTTAATGGAGGACGGAATGACTTCGCTTTCATCATTTGCCGCTTCAGTCTGGCTGGCTTCATTCGAGGGAGTTGTTGACTCCACTTCAGTGCTCTGCCTGCGGTTAGGCTCGAAACTAATCGCCTTTCCGGTTAAGTGACTAAGTGGGTTCTCCTTCGGAGCTGCTGAGCTACTCAGGGAACTTCGCTTGAAAGGATTCCGCTTGTGACTACTAAGAATCATTGGTTTCTATAAAGAAATAGCAATAATAAGAATATATTATAAATATATATTACATAATTAACTCCTTTGTGCTTCAAATGCTTGTTCGAAGTAAATTAGTTAACTAGATAAAATCGATTTCGAATAAGTTTATGTATTTAATATCTCCAAAACTTTTTGAAAATATCAAGCTGAGGATTTGCACGAGAGGCTGCATGTTTGCTTGTTAACGAGATTAAATTTCGCTAACTGATTATAACTTTGATACAATATACTCAGGATTTCAAGCATTCAAGCATTTATCGGATATTAACTTATTGTTAATATAATTTGCGAACAATTATATACATATATCAAAGTAAAGAATCTTTTAACGCTAATAAATTTGTCGCATATATTTCGAAATGCAAGAGAAGCTAAAACGTCTTCAATTGTTTTAATTTTCAACTGTCCAATTAAGTAGTAAATAATACTTTAGTTACCACAGCAATTAATTCTGCAAAGGCATTCGAGGGACAATGTTTTGATAAAATACCGTATAATGAAGAGCATTTAAAAAGCTATTTTGAGAAAAGAATTATTAAAGAATAACAATGTTCGGTGAATGTTGGTCTAGTAAATATCCAAGAAAATTGAAGCTCGTTTCACAGAAACAAACATCAATTGTTATTACCGGCGCGATTTGCGGCACAGGGCTGCTCCTGTTTTTGTCATTCTGCTGAAGTAGCAATAAATTAGCCGTGAGCGAGCTGCTCTGCAGGATACTCAACGCCTCCATTTCGGTGTCCTTCATTTGGTTCTCACGTTCCTTTTCCTAAAATATTCACGAAAAAGATATTTTTTACCCTCGTACCCCCGACATGACGACCTTAATAACCGCCTTACCTGCTCCTCGAGGTGGGGCAGCAATTCACTTAATTTATCTGCTAAGTGAATTCGACCCAATTTACCCGAGTATTTTACGGCGAGCAGGAGTAGCTGGGGGGACCCTGCCATTTCTATCAGCTCTTTTGCACGTGCCTCCATTTCGGTCTTACAGGCGAGCTATTAAAAATGTCCTCAGTAGTGAAATTCGTCTTGTTGCATTTTAAAGGAATTGGAAAACTTACAGCGAATAGCTTGATCACCGTCTCTTTGAACACCTTTTCCGATTTTTCCACGTTAAAATTGGACAACCTGACGAGAGTTTCCTCCAGGGTTGATTTGTCTGAGTCTGGCTCCGAGAATGGGATCTGCATGGGCAATTCTGTCATCATGGGTCGCGGGTTGGTCATTGGATAGGAACATCCACGACAGAGGATGGCCTGGACGATTTGATTTTTCTCAGATATGTCAATAATAAAAAAATTGTTGGATACGCTTTGGCTCTGAAAAAAGTCGAATTTATGAAAAATTATATTATTATTATTAATTAAGATAAATACACCTAAACGAATGTACATAAGAACAATGTTTCGTAAAAATTCACAAATGTACTATCTATATTATTAAAACGCTTTAAAACATACAAGTTTTTTGCATCTTGAAAATATTCTGCAAACATTTCAAGTTGATCACCTGAATAGTTTTAGAAGTATTCCAAAAGTAACATCGATTTTACATAAACCATTAAGAAGTACGGATGGTCTCCGGAAAGTACTCTTTTTAAAAGATTTGACCCTAAGTGTTGTAAGATAACTTCACATTCTAATTAAAATTATTTAAAAAAAAAGAAATCTTTAAATTCAATCAGAGCTACCCGATATGGTACTTGTACGATTAAAAACTCCAATTATTTATTTTGTAAAATAGTATTATAAATTATGTACTGGGTAGTTTTGAAAAAAGGAGGTATAGGCAAAACTCAGGCAGAAATCGAATCAATAACCTTCCAGATCTAAAGCACCAAATACCTTCGAATTCTGAATTCTGATTAGTTATTATATGCATATTTACGAAAAAAGGGCTTTTACATTAAATAAGGATAATTTCCACTTACATGTTTCATTGTGTCGCAGACTGGGTACCAGCAATTGTTTCTCATATTATACATAAGGACTAGTCCCATGTTATCACAGCAAGCAGGCGAACCGCGGTCCGAGTATCCAATCCAAGTAAGTTTTTTCCCTGGTGCCACAGGTACTCGAATTTCCCGACACCGGAGTGTGAGACCTATAAATCAAAGCAAAGTAGAAAAACCAACCAAAATCCACTTTGCAGCCCTCTTCCCCACCTACTGTTTGTAGAAGCATTGCAGACAAATGCTGATCCTCGGATGCTGGGGCGCTGTGGTACACCACCATTAATTTATCATCAAGGCCACACATCGAGACCACCGGACCGGGCAATGCAATCACCTTAAATCTCGTTGGTTAGAAATATTTGCATATCTCCAAAAACAATAGCATACTTCTCTTTGCGTCCCCATGGCACTAAACAACCTCAGGAAACGATTGTCTGTTGCAGCGGCAACAAGTCTGCTGGTTGCCGCAACTGCCACAATGCCCTCGCAGTTCGGCAACTCGACCGACCACTCCCTGCTCCCTGAGGCTCCCAGGGCGATGCAGACCAATTTTGTGGAGAAGTCCCCCGAAAGGGCCAAGACAGTTGGGCTCAGACTCGCCATTGTGTGGTTCATGTAATTGTTCATATGCAGGGCGTGGTGGGTGCT
The DNA here is from genome assembly GCA_959613345.1 of Tolmerus cingulatus. Classification (NCBI taxonomy): domain Eukaryota; kingdom Metazoa; phylum Arthropoda; class Insecta; order Diptera; family Asilidae; genus Tolmerus; species Tolmerus cingulatus. The sequence continues at coordinate 8,008,844 of OY390708.1, forward strand.
CACGTCATGGAATTCAACATCTATGGAGCCTTCCCCCTCTCCTGCATGGGCCCGCACTATTCCAACGTTGTTCCAAACCAAGTAGCTGTGAAATTTTATTAGATACATATTTCCTAGTATTCAAATCGGGATTCATTTGGACGTAAGATTGTCTTCAGATGTAGGAATATAAAAGATTTCTACCAACGATTTTATAACTATATAGTTATAAAGTCTTTGGTTCTATTTTCTATAGATGCTGTATTTAGATACAAGTTTTTTATTTTCACGCGATGAAGTTGGAGGCCCATTCATATACATACATAGATTAAATTATTCGCCAAATTTAAACAATGACCAACATTTTCCAACCAAATACGATATTTATCGCTACTGATAATAAAACTCATGATTCTTCAACTCTCTCTCAACTCTTCAATGAATATTTGGAGGTTTCCGATGTTTCTGATTTCGAATCTGCTATGAAAATGGAAAAATCAAAAACGCCGTCCAACATTAAATACATAATATAGGATGTGATTAATCAATCGTAAGGGAGCGCAGTAGTGTAATATAAATGAAGTAATTATTACAGAATGTATTATCTTTTTTCACAAGGGTCTTAAATTAGTATCTGTATTTTCATTGAGACGGTATATATCGATTATTCTCAAAATAATCAATCAATCATTGTCATGTCAAGCTATAAAAAAACATTAGTTCAAAATATTATTTTCTTTCTTAGTGAAAGATAGTAACTAAAATGTCCTATATGATAAATAATAAAACTATAGGGAGATTTTATTCTCCACAAAATTTGTATAAAAGTGTAACCAGAAACCGTACAGTAAAAATTTTTGAAACAAACATCAACTTGTGCTTTGAGAAGTAATTCTCACTAGCTCCTTATAAATCAGAAAATTAAAAATTTAACTAATTCAATCTGTCGAAAAGAAATTATAAATTTTATTTAAAGCTTTAATAAGAAAATTGAAATCATAATATTTATTTGTTTATTTATTTATTTTTATAATGGCATCTTATGACGATTTTTAATGGAAATAATTACCATTAATTTTGGTAAGTATTAATATTTTATTTTTGTAGTGCAAACTTACCGATGCTCCAAATCCTTGGGAGTGGCACCTGGTTGAAATGTGGGTTGTTGTGTAAAAGTTTTATAAGCTGCGGCCCGAACGCTCGTGGGACTTGAGCTTCTGCTACGCGTAGATTTTACTTCAGGTTCGTCATCCACCCCATTTACTCTCAATGTGTCATTTTTAATTTTTTCGAGGGAGAAACAATTCTCGTTATCCAAATCATCGTCATCGTCCTTGAACTCCACTAAACAGGAGAAAATACTTTAAAGGCGTAAAAAGGTAGCGTGCTAAATTACCTCCATCAAAATCCATCTGCATGCCCTGGTTGGCTTCGTTCGCGACATGCCTGTGATTTTGCTCCCCGCCCAACCGGCAACCAATCACCGTGCCCAATTGTCCTGTGGAATCACAGTAGGCGAACTCCCCGTTGTTCTTTGGGTTCCAGACCAAGGAAGTAACCCCCGCAGACTCACAGCTCGACGTCTCCCCAGGAAGAGATTCCTTTTTATTGAAGTCCCAAACTGACATCTCCCCGGACGTCGTTCCCGCCGCTATGAACTGCCCGCAGGGTGAAAACGAGCAGACCCCGTACTCACCTGAGACGCCTTCGTCCGCCAGGGTGAACTGAACCTCCCACGTGCTGCAGTTCAAGACGACAATCTCCTTCCCGCTCGCGTATGCGAGGCACTTCCCAGTTTTCGGCTCGAATGACGGGGACCCTATGTGAAATTTAATTCAGGGGTTGGATTACACTGGAAGGGATCTATCTGTAAATACCAAATAATTTCACCGCATCGAAACTATTCGCCTTCGGTAGCCCGGAGATGGATTTCAGCTCCCTTTTTTCGTTCAAGTCCCAAATTTTGAGGGTTCCATCTCCAGAGCTCGAGGCTAGAAGATCGTTGATGCTCAAATCGATTTGGAGAACAGGACCCTGGTGTCCTACTAATTGAAATTCATGCTCGCTTTTGTCTCGCCTTGCGACTTTTATTTCCGTGTCCTCTGATCCGGCAGCAATAAACTAAGGAGCGATAGAAAAAATTCATTCACAAAGAAACATAATTTCCTGCTTTCGTCGTCTTGTTATTTCAAATTTTTAATGGGAAAAAAAACCTAATTTTAATTCATAAAGTTACTTTCAATAGGGAAATATTTGCACAAGGGGCATTCTTTAAAGACAACAAGAAAACAAATTAGTTCTCTTGAATTTTTGTAACGCTGCCGGTGCATGGGATCAATCAATTAGCTTCTAATTTAAAATCTTGTACTTGCTATACTAACTAACGAGAGAACATTTTGATTTGTAAAGACTATACCGTTTACGATATCTAGTATTTTATGTTTTCGTAAATTGGTAAAATGCTCTTTTATTTTTCTTTGGCAAAAATTACATATATTATGTTGCAAAATGAGAATTTAAAACATATGCGTTTGAGTTATGGAGCAAACAGAAATAAAGTAAAAGAAATAAGTACGTATGTGCAGATGTTGCCTAATAGCTCTTTTATTTACGATTTAAAAAATGAGGTATCCTTTGAGGTGTTTTGATGTTCGGCGCGTAAGTTATATGACATTAACGAACTGGAAATAGGTTATAATTACAAATTTAAATTAAATTTATTGTGTTTGCATAGTCTAGTTAGATACATAAAATGTTTTTGTTTTATCAATTTACCTAATATTTATTGGCACGCAGAAATCATTAAAATTATAATACTTAAGTTCAAAAATTATATATGTCGACTATACTTAGCATTGCATGCTGCATACTGCAAAATAGTTTTATATTTTATATTGAATGAAACAACAGTTGCAAAAAAAAATATTAATATGGTGCAATCGCGTTCTTCAATTTACACGGGGAATTATTTAAAATTACATCTAATTTTCAATAAATAAATGTTTTAAAATGATAATAAGGTACAGAGTTACATGTCATGATGTACCATCTTTTGCACACACTGGACAGTCCAGAGCCAGTCTAACAAGCTTTAGGCCGAGTTTTTTTTAATAAACTCAAGTCATATATATTTTTTAACTTTCGAAGGCGTTATGCTACCCTTGTGATAGAAGACTTTCAGAAATAAATGAGTAAATGCTATCACCACACCCCTAGTATCAGAAGAAAATACTTAGTAATTAATTAGTTTTACCTTTTCATTGACTTTAATGCAAGTAACAGGAGCCGTAAATCGGAACTCAGTCCCATCGCGGTCCAGCTCCGGGTAGGTGTAGGCCTGGACCACATTGAGGTCGTTGGACACGAGTAGGCGCTTTTCGTATTGCACCAAGCAGATCAGGAACTCGCCAAGGCACTTGGACGTGGGGTCGTCGTCGTCGATGCACTGCCAAGTCCGAATATCCCCGTCCGAGCCGCAAGTCAGGATGGGCCTGGAATAAACAAAACTTAGTCCCCTGGGGCCCAGCACTGGTCCATTTACTCACTCTCCGGATTCCGAATAAGTGCAGCTCGTGTAACCGTTGGTGTGCGCGTAGCGCATAGGAGTCCTCTTGAACGGCATTCTCGTTTCGAAATTGCTGCTATCAGCCACTGAGGACTTCTTTCACAAATTTTAAAAACAAATCGTGGCGGGTATTGCTTTGCTTTGATCGCGAAGGAATTATAAATTGTCAAAACATTTCCCGCCAATCATGAATCGGGTTTGAGCTTATGAAGAATAGATGGCGCTAGTTACAGGAAGAATTTTATGTTGGCGATTTGTGAGAACATGCGACAAAACACATGCATTTGAAATTATTATCAAGAAAAGATTTATTAGATCTACAAAATTTAGCTAACGAAATTTTTCTTTTTTGGTGTTTTATGAGGAGCTCTAAAAAAACATGATTTCCAACAGCATACGGTTTGCAAAGTTCGCGAAAAGTTTAAAAACAATTACCTTTCATAAACGACTTTATTTCACCATAAAGTAACAAGCTTTATCGTTCCATTTATTAGTATTACATATACTTTCCGAATTGATATTTTAGAAATTGTGCTATAATTAATAATGTTATTTCTCTGAATAAAATGGCTGACATACGGACGGACGGACGGACATGACGAAACTATAATATTAGAGCTACGGAACCTTAAAAACTGCGGTAAATCAACAACTACAACATTTATTTTAAATGGCATGTTATAAAGCATTAATTAACATTAGTTATAGCTTCAAAATTATAACAATTCAAGAATTAAGAATTAATTCCTCCAAATGGGCTAGTTACGAGCATTTTCAAACATTTCCCGCCACTTCTTACCATCAGGAAACTTGTAATTTTCGATGGCATCTTCCTTCAGCTCGGTGCTGTATCCGGGAGCAGTAGGTGCAAGGTAGCAAGCCTTTTCGACTCTAACAGGGTTAAGGAACTGCTCGTGCTGCTGGTCAACGTACTCAATAAGCCGACCCTCTTTGGTGCCGGACAATGAGACGTAGTCCCACATTTGGAGATGTTGAACCATTTCACACAATCCGACTCCGCCAGCATGGGGACATACTTTAACTGAATACAGTGGGAAATATTTTCATCAATTTATTAGTAAGTTTTAATTGATTATTATTTGTTATAGGTAGAATTTAAATAAAGAACCAATTTAGTTTTTTACTTGACCTAAAGACTAACCATTGAATTTTTTTGCCATAAGATAAACAGACAGGATTTCGTTTACACCCCCAATTCGTGCTGAATCAATTTGGCAAAACTGTAGAGCGCCAGCTTGTAAAAATTGCTTGAACATAACTCGATTTGCGCACATTTCCCCAGTGGCAACACCAATTTCTAAGGGCCTGAAATTAATAGCTTTTATTCTTCGAAATTCTATATGAAAATAATCAATTTTACATCAACGCCCTCGAAATGATTGCATGACCCAAAATATCATCTGGAGAAGTTGGCTCTTCTATCCACAAAGGCTTGAACTCGGCCAGGTTTTTCATCCACTCGATTGCTTGATTCACATCCCAAACTTGATTAGCGTCAACCATCTTGATTATTATTGAAATAATTTTAAATATTGTCTTACTAATTGCACTAGAGAGTTTTCAGTTACCAATGTGTTTTGCCAGCCAATTGCTTTCCGAACTAAACGGCATCTTTTGATGTCGTTCTCGAGATTTTGTCCAACTTTCAGCTTAAAAGCTGTGAAACCTTTCTCCAGGTATTGCTTACAGAGATCCAAAATTTTATCGTCACTGTATCCCATCCATCCCACTTGAGTCGTATAAGCGGGGTAACCAGTTTTCACCAAATCATCTATTCGCTGTTGCTTTGAAACTGAATTTTCTTTTAAAACTTTAACAGCCTCCTCAGGCGTTATTACATCAGTAATATACCTAAAATCGATTGTCGATACGAGAACCTGTAAAATTACGTGTTTGATATGATACTATGTAATAGGGCTAGTTTCTTAAGATTTTGGGTTTTGAAATTTCGCGCTTAATCTTCGAAAAAATGTGGTTTTTTAAATGTTTGAATGTCACTGGAAAAATTTGAACTTAATTTCGACTATTTGGAATTTGTACTTGACATTCATTCAATAAATGTAACAAACAAAATTTTCATTATAAAAGTTAATAATTTTATATCTTCCGTGCAAATAATTTCCGTTAAAAAGTTAATTTTTGAAAGATTAGTTGCCTACTGCTCGCCACCTAGGTTTCAAAAATTCAACTAGATGCGAAGCCACACGAGCGTCCTCTGCATTTTCCCAAAACACCAAATCTGTCAAGCTACGGGAAGGTCGCTTTCTCCTCGCGTGCTACAGTTTACGAAATTGTTTCACCATTAGAGCAACGCTAAGATCCCAAATTAAACCACGAAAATAGGAGTGATCTCACGAGTTTCGCGGTGATTTGCTCGAGCTTCACGTGACCGCATTCCCGGCGACTCGGAATTGCATTTTTGGACCGTCGCGCCGCGCTGTGTTTACAAATTGTGGAAAAAGTGATAAGGCCGCGACTATCTGCATTCCCTGGAGGAGGCCGCTTGTTGATGCGCACTTTGGCGGCGGGAGCAGACAGCCAGCTTTAAGGCCGAGTGCTAGCGAGCGCATGGATTCCAATTGCTCGCTGAAAATCCGTGCAGTATCGCGAGGAACGCCGTGAAATGACGCAGAATTAAAAATAGCGCAACAGAGGAGGACTAGACCATCGCGCCTTCACGCACACAGCCAACGGCCGCTCGTACACACCCCCCGGGGCTGTCAGGCCGACCAGTAAAAGTGATCTCTGTGCCTCTGTAGTTTTGAACAACCTTGACAGAACGTTTTGAGGTTAGGAAAATGTTGTCGAAACCATTTGAATTGTAAAACAATCGGTGATTTACTCAATTTGTGCGCTTAGCTTACGCTATTTTAGGCTGAGGAGCCCTAAGGAACAGTGCGCGAGCCTCATTTCGCAGACATATCGCAATACCCGGCTGCGGTGAATGAAATATTTTTTTCTACTCTCGCACCGGCCAGTTCAGTGTTCATTTGTAAGGTGAGTGCAAAATTTTGTTATTCCACTCGCATTTGGAGGTACCGCGCCGGCAGATACTCTGCCTAGAATTGACAAAAGCGGCCTGGGAGGATTTTAACTCTCAAGAAATTCATTAAAACTGGGATACAAATTCTGTAAAAGTTAGAGGGATTCGTTTTTTTTACAGACGAATTTTATGCGATTTTAAAGTTCATTCATTCATAATTTTTCCACAGATTTTAGGGGAAACTCATATGCAGAAATTGAGTGCATGCTGAGTAAAACAAATTACTTCTATTTGTCTTAGATCGCATGTAAATTGTCGCATCTGCTCATAAATAACCGATATTCCGTTATCTCTTTTTAAGACAGCAGTCGGCTTTAGCCATGTTGTGATTAAATAATCAAAAAATTTCCTCCGATTTCGAATTGAGACGAGAACGAATCATTGGATCAAGTTATAGTCTTTTTAAGGCTGATATCGGCCTTTTCACTTCTTCTAATCTTTCAGGTTTTAACGTAAAGTTTTAACACTTTACCTACCGCCTGCAAACGAAAAAGATACTTAGAAAAAACCGAACAATTCGAGTGCAGATTGAATGAGTAATATCCCCATCAATTTAACGATTACTGTGAATTTTTTATTTTAAACAATATCAGAGTTTTAATAATTTTGCAGTTATTAATATTTTTTTGAGTATGATAGAGCTCATTGTAGTTACCCTTGTGTAAGAGTATATTGTTTTATATGCGTAAATGTATTAATTTTTTAAAGGACTGTGATTACATAAATCTTCAGTTTTCTTCGATTTTGTTTCCACAGATAATTCCAAAGATAAATTTATTTTCTAAAAGAACAACTCAATTTCATAGGCGATTGATTGATAATATTAAATATTTGAGGACTTGTTAAATTTACTTCCTAACTTTATAAAAATTAATTAATTTATAAAAATTATTTTACAAAAAGTTAACTTTCAAAATGGGTTATGCTTTGTTTTTTAATTTAAAAGTGTAAAAGCAATTATCATGGTTTATATTTTAGTTCCAGGAACAAATTTAAGTTCGTATTTTTTGACTTGACGACTGACTATTTTTTCTTTTTATTTAGGGGATCATGAATCGTTCAATGGATAACTTGGAGGCGCTTAGCGACAATGAGCTGCGGCACCGCCTCCTGCAGTACGGATTCCCCAATCTTCCAGTTACGGATACAACACGTAAAATTCTCATTAAAAAGCTACGGAATCATATTACAAATGAGAAAGCAAAATTACGCCGTGAAACAAATTATGCGGCCCGCTACTCCTCGGACGATGAGTCCGGAACAGACTCGAAGAGGAATAAAAAGGGAAAAGCATCAGTAGTTCCAAGTGTTCGAACAAAAACGTCTAATAACAACGTTATGCCACCTCCAGCTTCAACGAACATTTCTAGAAGGGTGACGACGGTTTCTAACAACCGCACAAATTTTAACAATATCCACATGTCTCCCCCAAGGCCCACGTCGAGGATTTACGTGCCTCCGCCGATCATGGCGAACGACACCGATGAAGATTCGGACTATTATAGCTACAAGCCTAAGAATTCGATTGGGAGCAGGTTATCGAATAGTCCGAATATCTCGAATGCAGCTGTCTATAATTACAGTCCAGAAAACTCGGACGGAGAGACTTCTTGGAGCAAAGGGCGACTGTCTTCGTCGCCGCCTTACGTTGCAGCTATGAACGCGGAAAATTATTCCAGTTCGAACGGACACAGCTCCATTAACGACTCGCCCTACCCGAATGACTTTACCAGGAGGCTCCTGAACTTGCGGGGGGAAACCATCAGGGACAGCATATATAGGTCGGATTTAAAACCGAGATTTAGTAGGACCTCATTGTCTCCTCTCAGTCCAGATCCGGCCGAGATCGTTCACCAACAGCCGGAGCCAAGGACTGAATTCAACATATCCCCGAGTGCGGCATTTTCAAATCTTATCAACCGCCTCGACGAGCAATACGGCGTCAAGCAGACCCTAATCCCCTGCGCCCTATTGAGCGCCCTTATTGTGTTCTTCGCCCTTGTCGCCTTCATGTATATGACCATTAGTCCAGATCTGGCCAACACAATCAGCGAAAAAAATACTCACTATAGCTTATGCGATCCCCGCAGTGGGACATCGGCAATAGCTACCTCCACCTACACTTGCATCGAATATGGGGCATTGGATGGCGCTCTCATTCTTTTAAGATTAATGGCGCCTGAATTGCAAAAGCGAGCGGAGGAAAATCGATGCTCGGACAAAACAGCTCCTTTCACCATGAGCGCGAAGGAGGTCCTTAGATTGGCGCAAAAACAAAACGCTATTGACGTCCGTAAGACCATAAAGGATTTACATAACGTTGAGTACCTAATCGAACAGAATCCGCAGTGGAAGATTAGCCACGTTGACCCCAGCGGAGCTCCTATTGGCTTCGAACGAGTTGTCCAGCTGAGGAACACCCAAGGCAATCACTATGCTATTCTCGATCCACGACTGCCTTTCACATGCTCCATGTACAACAAGTTTCAGAAATTCTTCCTATTCGTGGGAAGTATCGGTGTCTTCATTCTGGGAGCGTTAGGTCTCTACTTGCTCTATAAACTGTTCGTTAAATATCAACAGTCTAAAAGGGACGCTGTAGCATTTTTCATTGACGAGATAATCAGCAACTTGATGCGGAAGGCTGCCATAGACCCAGATCAAAGCTCAATCGTAGTAACACATTTAAGGGATAAATTAATTCCGCTCCATAAAAGGAAAAATCTAGATTGGGCCTGGAAGGAGGCTATCAAGTATCTGGAGCAGAACGAGAGCAGGATTCAATTCGAAATGGGCATAAGGAATGGAGAAGATTGCAAGCTAATACGCTGGATTGATACTGTCTCACCAGAGCAGATCGGTCAAAGGTCTCCGGTAAAAAAGTGGCACAGCCCGGCCTTTGATAAGACGAACAAAATCTCAAACCCACCTACACCTTGCCTAAAAATTCGCCAGATGTTCGATAAATTTGAAGCCAATAATCCGAACTTGAAGACAATCATTCAAGACGCTATTTTAGAGAAGGTTGGTCCCAGCTGTAAAATCTATGATATACAACTGGACAAGCTGACGTGTTGCGTCTACGTGCGATGTGCCTCCCCGCGCGATGCTGGAATTGTTCACGACGAAATCAACGGATGGTGGTTCGACAAGAGGCTGGTCTCTATTAAATTTCTGCGACTGGAACGGTACCTCCACCGATTCCCAGAAGCCTCCTCTGGACCAACTTGCCTTCATCCCTCCAACACTAAAAACCTTTCGATGTCTCAATGTTCCCGGGGTCTGGGCGCAGTCAATGGAATTGAAGATGACGATTATGACGAAGAGATCGACGAGGACAGTTAAACGAAATAAGTCGTTCTGAACTCCAGAACTCTGAGATTTACTTTAAAATCGGCAGCAGATTTTTCTTTGGTCATATGGGTGTCAATTTTGACCGTAATTTTACGAGTAACTTTACCGCATCACCGGTGAATCTTTTTGTAAATATATTGTAACTAGACTACTAAGCTCAATATAACGGTTTCACGCAAAAAAAAGATAAATAATATTGCATAAAAAATGTTCTTGCGTTTAAATGGAAACCTGGCACAACACACACATTTTAAAGACAACTAGCATCCCTCGTAGAGTGTTAAGGATTTCGTTGAGTCTGATCTTCGATTTGTTGAAGAATATAACCAACTGGTTCTGCTGATGTTCTAACCACCTCAAGGAATTTTACTTCTTATTTATGAAACGTTACATTTAAGCTGTTTTTTCTTATTAGCAAACCTTTATTAAGTTTTATTTAAAGACGAAGAAACATTGTTTTTGTACCTCTACAGTGGAGGCCGCACTGGTAGTCACAAGAGACGTCGTCTCGCCCCGCGCTATGGAATGGTTGTTCTTGTTTACATTCACAAGCTAATGTGAGGAATATCAGTTCATTTTATAGTTTTAATGTAAACCACTTTTTATGTACAATAAACTTTTTTGAACTTTTAACCTGGCTCAGATTTTCTTTTTAATTTTATCATTCTTTTTACAGTAGATCTTACAGAAAAGCAAAACTGTTACGAAAAAAAATGTAACATCTTTACTCAATTTTCTAACTAATATATAAATAAACGAATTGAATTTGGATGGTCCCATACTCATAATTTTAAAACGATCAAAAGGTCGGTTAAAATTACTTTAATTGAGGTTTTCCCTAAATTGATTTTTTCGAAATTATAAAGATAGAGGAAAAGATTTTAACCATCCAATTAATATAAATTTGGAAAAGTATTTGATAGTTATAATTTTGTAATAATAATACAAATTTTATAACCTGTTTTGTAATGATTGTAACACTATAATTTTGATATTAGGCGCTACGTACGAATCGTTTAACACTTTGATTTTGAAAAGTTTTATTTTTGGAGCTATCTAGGAAAAAATCATTTTGTGTTTCTACTTGCTAAAATCCAAACAAAGAAGTAAATAGTTTTACCAAAGAATATATAAACATATAGGTCTTTATATTCTTTGGTTTTACTCTACGGAAAATTTTTAATACTCACACTTTGGAAATAGCAACCCTAACTTATTTTGCAATAGGATGAATTTGAATTTCTAAAATCTTGTTTGCAAAAAGTTGGGTTCCGATTACAATTTAAGATTATGGTATTCGGAAGGTTTAAATGTTATGCTTACAAGGTAAAGATAATAGGAACAAATACTTACCTCCGGGTCCAAATCAACGAGCAACCTCCACAAGGGCTTATTTTCTACCTTGGCCCACAAATCCCAGAGCGCGTTGATGATCGCAGCGACAGCCAAGTGGGTGGCACCCTTCTCCGGCCCAATCTAAAGAAGACAGTTAAGAATCTTGGGAGATCACCACGCCTTAAAACGAACCCATCTGAGCTGCGACTCCGAAGTCAGTTTGCGCCAGAAGCTCCCGAAGTTTTTGAAAATGGTCGCGGCGTCTTGCTGCTCCACCAGGTGTCGCATGCTCTCCACGGCGAGCTTCACCACCTCCGTGCCTCTCCCTGCAAATAAAAATATCGCGGATTATGACGCCGTATCGGAAACCTTCCGGGGAGGAGATAAGCCCACCCAAGGTGAATGTCAAGCCGTTGCCGTGGACACCCAGGGTCGTTGTGAGGGTCACGTAGACGCAGGAGTAGTCCGGATCGGTGTGCTGCAACGGAGGATTAAAAAATCAAGGAATCTTGAGTCAGTGGAAGACAGGACTTACCATCGCGTCGGAGCCGTGGCTCCCGAGGGATGTGGGCCAGCGGATGTCCTCCACGTCCAAGGCGGCGATGATAAGATCGCTAGATTCGGCCATTTGGCGTTTTCTCTAGTAAGCAACAGAAAAAGTTTTTTGAGCGGTGCAACTCTCGGCCAACGTTGCGGCGAACTAATTTCGTCGGCCAGCGCTGCGGCGATTAGCATTCGACTCTCGTCGTCCGGGCGTCAACCTCTTGAGCTCAGCTGCAGTGATAAGAAGCGAGATTCGCCGCGGGAAGCTTTTCGACTGGCGTTCACGAATTTCGGGCAATGGAGCGGAGTTGGGCGTTCTCAACGTCGGTCAGATTGCGCAGGTAAATCGCGTTCTCTTGATGAACTTTTTCCTTTAGAGGAAAAGTAACAAATTAGCTCATTTTATAGATAGAGATTGTACTTAGACACAACAAAAAGAATGTTTACTCATTAATTCATATTTTGGCGATTATTGAGCGTTAAAAGTATTCCAATTTGTTACCTTGAACGAACGAGAAATAGTTCAATTTGTTCGCATTTTACGCCTTATCTGCGTTTTTATTACGAAATCTGATAAAACCATGTACAATTAAAAATAATATAATTTCCGTAATAAGCTTTATATTATTGACTCTATTGCTACGAAAAAGAATTCTCTTCTAGGTTTTATTTGATGTTGACTTAGAAAAATTTGTAGTCATTGGAGCATTGTCGTGAGATTTCTGAAGCTGTTTGTGCACAACTACAGATTGTGCCGAATTATTGTTAGTATAATTAAAATCATAAAGGTACGAATTTCGTAGCCACAACTCATAATTTTGGATATTCAATGACTCACTAATTGTTACAACATCATAAATATAGGGTGGTTCCAATCGAGCTAAACTAGAGAAATTTTTAACATGATAATCAACCAAAACAATAATATCGTTTTTAAATTCGATAACAACCTCTCGCTTATTGCTAAGAATTCTTAGACTGACTATATATGGATTAACAAATTCATTTGACTCTTATTGAATTTGAGTTGGATATACATATGTATGTACATAATTATCCTGTACGTGTAGTTATTATTAAAGTTGTTTAGTTATTTATTTTAAAAATTTGGTCTCGATTTTGTTTTGGTTCTAATTTTTCCTTGGCTGCCGATGACTTTAATTTAGTTTTGCACAGCGTTGAAATGATTGTATTTATAATAATTATAGCGGAAATGTTAAATGCAGGTTTAGAAAACTGTAGAATTCATAGTATTTCATTTAAAGCCTTTATGTAAAAATAAGCTTAAACATTTTTGAATTTCGCACCTTGGTTATTGATTTCACGTTTTTTGTCCGGAGAGTGCACGCTCGACAATAAATAAGAAGAAGGTAAACACGATGACAGCCGGCGAGGAAAAGAAAAATGAAAATCCTCCAGAAGGTGTTGAAGACGTCGTGAAGGACTCTTGGGCGGTAAAAATCCTTTAAATTACACGCGTTTGATTTCTCTTTTATCATTCTTAAATTTAGATCCGACCATGCCAGCTGTACTGGGACGAGTACGACGACTGCACCAGTTTCAAAGCCCGGTTCCACCAGTACTTCATCCACGGGCAGTGGACCGACTGCTCCCAGTGGAAGAAGGACTACGAAAACTGCGAGAAGTACGAAAATAATAAGGACGTTAAGGCGGGCGAGGAAATCGTCGAGAGTGAGCGACAGCGACGGCTGGCGAGGCTGAAATCACATTACGCCAACAATGTCTGGAAGAAGCGCGAGGCTCCTCCCGAGGACTGGAGCAAGCCGCTGCCTGAGTGGCTGGTGAAGAAAAATGAGAACACCTTCCTCGAAGTAAAGGCCAAGGAACTCGCGGAGGGCGTTGTGGAAGAGAAGTCCTACTGCGTGATCATGTGATGAATATGCGGAAGGATTGTAGAATCTGTGTAAATGTAAATTATTTATATATAAGAAAATTCGCATAACATTGGCTTTTTAAATGTAAATGGGTTCATGTAAGATCAACTTCTTCCCAATACTTAAGCACTCTTACTATCCCATATGAAATATCACTCAAGTGGAACATGAGGGAGGTACACCATCATCTTTCAAAAAACTTTATTTTTAAGATTTCGAGTCATTTCTGACCCTTTGAAGACCTAACTTCCAAGCTATAAATATTAGTAAATATTCCAAGAAGATTTTAATCATTCAAAAATCTAGTGTTACATTAATAAGAATTAATAAGTCTTCCTTCGATCAACGAAATTAACATACAATTTTGTATTTTATATAGTAGAAATAGGAAGTCCCACAAAAGCAACTTCCAATGAATTCTTAAAACATTGCCCTCTTAACCACATCTGAAAATAATATGAAAAATTTTAGGATTTTTTCAAAGTAAAATTTGAGCTTATTTTATTTTAGTTTTATTCTCCTGATGGATTTTTGATCATAGTTTTTTATAAAGTAGAATCTGGTGAATTTTCCTGTCCTCTCTTTACATGGATCTTCATGTGGCTGCTTAGAGCGTCCGTCCGTTTGAAACTTTTATCACAGATATCACAGGCATAGGGCTTTTCGCCGGTATGAATCCTCATGTGCACGCTTAAGTGGCTCTGTTGAGGAAAGGATTTTTCGCAGACATTGCACCTATGCGGCCTCTCTCCGGTGTGCACTTTCTTATGCTTATCCAGGCTGCTTTTATGGATAAATCCTTTGCCGCAGGTGCTGCACCGATGATTTTTTTCTCCAGAATGAATCCGGATGTGGTCCGACAAGTGCCCGGAAGTAAGAAAGGTTTTTTGGCAAGTATTGCAAGTGTACGGTCTAATACCTGTGTGGCTCCTGGTGTGCACCAACAAATTCGCCTTGCGTTTAAACATCTTCCCGCAGGTGTAGCACTGGTGCTCCTTGGAATCTGAGTGGATTATGGAATGTTTCTTGAAACTCGTTAGGTGCGAGAACGCCTTCCCGCAACTGTGGCACTTAAAAGGTCTTTCTCCGGTATGGACCCGCATGTGCTTCTGCAGATCGCTCTTCTGGGAAAATCGCTTACTGCAATTTTCGCACTCGTGGGGTGTCCCGTCGGAATGGATCCGCTCGTGTCGCTTCAGGGCTACTTTGCTGGAGTAAGGGATGCAGCAGGTGGAGCAGGGAAAAATGTCTGGTCCTTCGTGAACCTTCCTGTGGGAATCCAAAGAGGTGCGATAAGTGAACGTCTTACGGCAGTATTTGCATTTGAGGCTATCTCGCTTGTGCCATTTGAGGTGCTTTACCAGAGTATCCGGGTGGACCAGAGCAACGCTGCACATATGGCATGCGTAGGGCTTCAAACCGTTGTGAATTTGGCTCATATGGAGCACCAGCTCAATTTTGGAGGGCAAACTCACGTTTATGCATATATTGCATTTGTAATTTGCTATCGTAGGTTTTCGCTGGATGGGCTCCATTGTCTCTAGGTGCACTACACGGTAATGTAGTAGAATTGTAGAGCTCCTCACGAAGGATAATTCGCACATGGAACACTTAAAGGTCTTTGAAAGACCGTACTTCTTTAGAATAATCTCATTCCTGTCTACGTCCTCAGCATCCTCCAAACTATTTTTCTCATAAATCTTTAGAATTTCTACATACTTACCGTCGTGCTCCAAGCCGTAATCAATAATCGCTTGATGCTGGCTGTCTACCTCTTCTCTATGTACCATCTTCAAATGAATTACAAAGTTCCTCTGTATTGCAAAGTTTTTCCCACAGAGCTTGCACTCGAAAACCGGGAGATTCTTGTGGACCCGCAGATGGATGTGGAAGTCGTCCAATCTGGCGAAAGACTTGTTGCAGGCTCCGCAGATGTAGTCTTTGTCCAGAGCGCAGAAACGCCTGTGATTCTTGAGCTGTAATGATTTTTTGTAAGCTTGTCCACATTTAAAACAGTCAAACGGCAGAATTCCAGGAAAGTGCAGGGCTTCGTGCTCGATGAATTCGTCCACGGTTCCTCCTTTCCAGAGGCAACTCCTGCAAGGAAATGGTACGGCTGTTTCATGCTCTTTAAAGTGTTGCAGGAACTCTTCGAATATGATAAATTCCAAGGAGCAGTGATCGCAGAAGAATTTCTCTTCATTGAAGTGCTCCCGAACGTGAGCTTCCAGTCTGATTAAGTCTTGAAATCGCTGAAAGCACATAGCACAAGGGAACTGATTTTCCATTTCTTGCTCATCTGTTTTGGTTTCAAGATCCATTTGTAACAGACTAAGTAGTCATCAATGTTTCCCACATCATCCCATAGATTTGCAATTTAAAATAGCTTTTGCATTCCAGAACAACATTTTTCGATTAAATTTCATTCTTTTGGATTTAATCTTTCATTATGTCACAACAAGTGTCTTCTTCTTAAGACAACTTCATGTTTGCATCTGAAAGCTAAAAAAAATTAGTGAACATTAATGTCACTTTCTCATCCCATATTTGTGGTGTATATGTATTTAAAAACTCACCCTGGCAATGCCGCATTGTGAAATTTTGTTCCTGTTTGATTTAGTACACCACAAGTGTCATTTTTGTCGTTTAGTTTTAAATTTGATTTTCTTAGTTTATTTGTTGTTTAGCCGGCAGTTCTCGGTGCCTTGTTAGTTTTTAATAATTACTCCACAAGTTTTCGCTAAAGTGGTGCAAAAATATTGCTTGGAATTGGTGACTGGGCGAGGGGACTTTTCCCGCTGTTTGCGGAATGTTGCGAGCCGCCTCGTCCTTGGAGGTTTAAAATTTCACGATGGGACGCTCCGTGAAATATGAAAGATCAGCAAAAGCCGGATTGCAGCGAGCCTCCCATGAGAGCTCCGTGGCCAGCGACGAAGGTAAGGTTAGGGGTGTGCTGGACGCTTTTGGCCCCTTGTAGGTCTAAACAAGGTTTGCAGGCTTTTCTTTTAAGGAACTGGAATTCACGACTATTGCAGTGAACACCGACTTGCTTTTAAGCCTCAATTCCGCTCAGTTAGGCTAATTTTAGTGGAGCTTATTTAGATTCAGTTCGGTCATATTTCTTGCCCCTGTGGGTGAAAGGCGTTAGACCACGTTACTCAAAATAATAAACAAACAAACTGCTTAGGCAAACAAATTTCCTTCTGTGGTAGTGTTTGCATATTTTAGGTAAGTCACGCTGCGTTTGGCGAAAAGAACATCTTTAAATTTTATTATTAAAGGCTTTTTGGTACCCAGATATACAAAATTAATACTCCAACTTTAGAATACCCAAAATTATTTTTCTTAGATCACTCAATTGTCATATAAAAACTCAAAGCCACTTGTATGAAAATTTCATTTTTGGAAATATTTACAAAGCAAAATAACGATGATCGTTTGTTTTTTAATTGGAGCTACTTACTGTACGCAATCCAAGCAAAGCTCAAAAGTATATAATATGCATAGTAATCAGTTACTTGTGGAATCAACTGTCAGCTATGTGTTAAATAAATTTGAAATTGAAGTTTCATTTCAAACTTTTGATTCTTTCTTTTTGCCCTTTTAGGGTTTCTGGTGTACATGATTGCATACATTTATTAAATAAGGGCTGAGACACTGCTAGATCTTCCATTATTAAAATTGAAAATAATCATTATTTCGTTACTCACCTCGAAAGAGAAATAAATACCTAGATTTTCTTATATACCTAAAAGAATAATAAAAATATAAGCTTGCCCGAACCAAGAATTAGTACTAAATAAATCAATTTGTCGAAAATTTTGAAACAGGCTCGGAACCTTCATCAACCGCCTGCAGTTGCATTACAAGCTCAACGGCCTCAACTCACTATCGCGACTTCTCCACCATGTCTTCGTCGCCGCGCGAAAAGAATTCTCAAAACGATGATACTTTGGTAATGCAAAACATGTTCAATAAAAGATGCGAACGCCTTCAGAAACCTTGCCAAAATGGATTTTGCTACTGTTTTACCAGCGACAGCGATGAGTTGCGATTAGCCCCAAACAGGGCGGAGGCCAGACAACGACCAAAACACAAGCGCACTCCCAGTGAAAGTAAGACCGATCAGCCGAAGACGGAAGCCCGGGGATCCCACAAGCACTCTAGACCAGAAAGTAAGACGAATAAAAGATTGTCGCTAGAGCCGTTTACAGAGGTAAAACTGAGGTGTGATCCGCACAAAGATAAATGTTCTAAGCACAGCAGGAGACACACTTTTGTTAGTAAGTACGCACTGCCAGAACCTCTAACTTCTGATAAGGACGAGCCGTTAGTGCGAATAATACAAGAAATTCACAAGAATTTTGTGGTGTCTCAAATTAGTGTTAAAAAGGGAAAAGTACTTAAAGAGAAGCATGGTGAAAAGCAAGGGAGTCAAGCAACTAGCCCTGTACCTACGATGAGTACGGATATTATTGAGCCACACAAAACTATTCACATTGAGACAAGAAACGTGGAATATGAACGAACAAAACATTCGAATATCATTGACTCGCAGCCCTTAAATCTCGAAAAAGGTAAAGATCCCGCAGGCCCCAATACACCGGAAAGGCCTCCGAGAATTCCGAAGAAGAAAGGTGGACACTTACTGCGAAAGAGGATTGGAGATGGGGAAAGTTTCAAGCAGACAAATCTTCAAGTCCCTCCAAGGAAACCTCCCAGGAGCTTTTCTAGTTGTTCTGAAAGTAATTTCACAGGTAAGAACACCTCTGCAGGTAGTGGAACTTTAGCAGATAGCGAACGGAGTCCAAAACCGGTGGAAATTGTTGAACCGAAATCTGTAGAAGTTCAAGTATCACCTAGTAAAATATCGAATATTCCGAAAGAAGATGCGTCTCCAAAATACGAAAGTGAGCCGCCACTGCACCCACCCAGTTGCCCATCCATGAGCGAAATGACTTTTCTTCAAACGCTTAATAATACATTACCTGTTGCTAGTGGTGTAGAGCCTTCAAATCCACCCCAAATACCGCCAAGCCACATCGGTTGGGTGCGACCAGATTTAGCAGCTATGCTGGCTGCTGAACTGGGTACTGCTGTCCCCAAGACAGGATTTCAAACATTTCAAAATCCTCCACAGCCTCAACAGCCCCAAACGGGGTGGAAGATGGATATTGATACTGTGGACAATATTCCTAAATTTAAAGATAACGACTTCCATAATTTTGCTGCTTATATGGATTGTAAAAGTACCCCAGTTAAAAATGAGTTATTGTCACAAAGTGCTGCTAAAGCGGCGGCAGATAAAAGTATAAATAAAGCCACTTGCACTTGCCCAGTGAAACCACCTGAGCCACAGGTTGGGAAAAAACTTAGTCCTATTTTTGAAGCGAGAAAAAATGATAATTTCGGCAAGAAAACTAAGAATTTTTTCGAAAACTCTCGAAAGAAAATTATATCTTTTGTGCAGAGAAAGAATGATAGGCGGTCACGTTTAAGAAGAAGCATTGCTATTCAAACCTCCGAAATGAATCTGCATGATTTGACTAGCACTCGAAAGTCGCTTTTTCGAAAGGATAATTTAAACGACAGCTTCACCAGTTTTCGACATGGAAAACCTCCGACTGATAAAGTAGACGTTGCTTCTTCTATAGACACTCAGTCTCAAGAGCGCTTCGATTTTAATCGAATTGTAAACTCACCTAAAGCTGAGAGAAGTTTTCCGAATAAGATTAAGTTTACTCCAACGAAAATGATAAAAACGTTGGGATCGCGTCCTCAGGAGTATCCCCAGACCTATAAATATTATGATTCTGGTGTCAACGGTGATTTTACAGTGGCTGCGATGAATGATATTTTGGGAAATATTCGAGCACATTTAGAAGAAGATGAAACTCTGCCAATTGGTAGCGTTGATGAGGTAGGCAAAGAAGCTCGAGAGGTGGAGGAAAGCGAAGAGCTCGCGAAAAAACTAAGCTCTACTCAAATTTCTGCTCAAGTAGATATCCATTCTGAACCAGTTTATGCCGAAATTAAGGAGCCCCAAAATGTGGCCCATCAAAGTTGCCAAACTCCAGATTTCCCACCGATACCAACGACTAACCGAAATCCAGGCGTGATATATGCTGCAATCGATAAAACGAAAAAGATGGCAAAATGTCAGTCTTTTAATAATTTGATGGAAAAAGATAACCCACCGAAGATGAGGCACAAAAGTAAATCGGACCTTTCTAATAGTAGCGACATTTTTTTAGATAATCTTTTCAATCCGAAGAGGGATAATTGCTCAGGGCAGTATGTACGAGTTAGCATCAGCCAGGAAGACGTATGTAAATCTTAAATCTCTCAAAAGTATTGTAATTATTTTTTACTTTACAGTTGACTGGACCTGCTAACACATCTAATACATATCTTGCAAATCTTCCAATTGAAATTTTGAAAGAAAACGAAGAACTCAATGACTCTATTAGATATGACGAGCCTCATGAATTCGAAATTCCAGTAAAACCAGTTCCAATTTGTATTTCATCGTCTAAGTCTGACGAAGTCTACGAATTAGAAATTCCAATAAAACCTATACTAGTTGGGTTTCCTTCGCGCAATAATAAAACAAAATCTGGATCAGATAGTTCTTCATCGCGGAAGTCGGACTCACCTCACAAATGTGAAATCCCAGTCAAGCCTGCCCTAGTTGGCTTTCCTTCGCATAAATACGATGAGCAGTATGGTTTCGAAATCCCAAGAAAATCTGACTCCGATGGTTCTTCATCACGCAGGTCCAATGAACCACATAACTTTGAAATTCCATCAAAAACTGCCACACTTGCTTCTCCTGGGCACAAGTGCGAGGACTGCCAAGAATTTGTAAACTTAAAGTCTGGCTTGGATAGTTCTTCATTGCGAAGGTCTGACGAACTTCATGAATTCGCAACCTCCAAAAAATCTGGCGCAGAGTGTAATTCATCGTGCAAATCTGACGGTGCACACAAATTCGTGATTCCAAAACAAATTGGCCCAGACGGCTTTCCAACACACGGCTATGACGACTACCATGATTTCGAACCTCCTAAAAAATCCGGGTCAGAAGGTTCCTCATCGCGCAGGTACGAGACGCCTCCTGATTTTGATATACACGGACATTACGCCACAGATGATTCTTCCTCGCGCAGGTACGAGACGCCCTCCGAATGCGAATTACCAGGCAAACCTGGATCAGATGATTCTTCTTCGCGCAGAAGTAGCAGTTTTTGTGGTGTGGGAAGCCCGATTTTCGGTCATCAAGATGAATCTTATTCTCATCCAAAGGTAGGTTTAGATTATTTCTTTTGTAAGGTTCTATGGAAATCTGACTATTTTTATGGTCTCTCTTAATATTGTTAGTAGTGCTCAAAACGTGACTAACAAAAACGACATTCCCTATAATTATGTTTGGAAGTTCTTCGAGAAGTGGTGAGCATATGAGTTAGTAATATTTGCTGGTGTGGTTGCCTTAAAATTTGTGTTTGCTTTTTTACACTTTTTGTTCTTTCCCTGATATATTCGTCCTTTCCTCTTTAATTTCTATTCCATTCTGTTCATATGAGATTTAAATATCAATTAAATTGATCAACAAAATTTAGGGTCTTTTTGGATTGTTTCTATGAAGTGATAGATCTGTGCTATAAATTTTTTCCCAAACGATAATGGTCATGGTTGGGTAGTAGGCACAAAATAACGCATTTTGTTTGTGGTTTAACCCTTTACGGTCGTATCAAAATGTAAAACATTAAAATATTTTGTTTTTAAGTTTTAGTTTGAATTATGCTTTATTTTTAACTTGTGTAAGGGGCTCTAATTTTCTTCTCCTTATTTCACGCTTTTTATCTTGCACAAAAATTGGTCCTATAAGCAATAGCTTCTTAATGCGTGTTAAGAAATCATAATTTTTTTTTAAAATTATTTAGATATTTGGTAACATGAATGTTTTGATTGAAAAATGTTTTAGTTAACTTGTGATTAATCGTTGCCATCTCTATTGTTTACATTCACCCATTCGAAATTAAGCACCTTAAATCTTGAGAGCATATAACTCTATAAGTCGGTTCATGAAAATTTTCATTAAGAGATTTGATGTCGTTTCAGCGATAAATTAGTTACATTAAATAAAATAGTAGTGCTTTCCTGTCTTCACTTTGCATGATTTTAAGCTTCGTTGTGCGTTAAGTGTTGTAAAAGTGTCAATAACGTCATATTTCAGCTTCCTGTTTGTATGGTCCACCAAGATGTTGCTTATGATGCTGTAGATTTGCCAGAGCGTAGCAATAGTTGTCCACCGTCAGCTCAAAGGACTGTTTTGAGGAAATATTCTCTTAATAATGATGATTTATCAGCGATTAACTTAAATCAGTCCACGTCTAATTGTAAGTCCCCCAACACCTCATTCCAGAAGTACCGAACGCTGAAGGACAGGCTCACGATGTCCTTCCGACGAGGTAAGAAATACTTCAAAAACGACAATAAGCGAAAGAGCGTAAGTGTTAGAACCGATAAAATGTGGGATCAGAGTGACCTGGGTTTGAGTAGCCTCTACGCTATTGACCCCTCTGATGAAGGGGCAGTTCGAAGGCAGATTGCGCAAGCTGTGAACATTTGCAGGCAAATGCCGCAGTTTGAGAGCTCAACTGAACTGGTAGAGGCTGAGCGATTGCTTTTGTTTTCTACTTTGAAGTCTCGCACTGCAAAGAAGCCTTCGCCTAAGAAATCGCCACCACCTCCTTCCGAACCGAAGGAGTGCCAACTTTACATTGATACTTTTGAAATCCCGGTTAAATCTGACTTAAATCATGACACGTTTTTCAACTATTTCTACATTGGAGTCTTTTCTAACGGCCCGTTAATTAAGTCCACACATTCGGCAGAGAAGCGCCACGATACAATTTTCTTTCGGGATTGTCAAGTCCTTTTTGATAGTCTAGACCCAGACTTTCAGCTTAAAATTGATATCTACGTCCTCCGCTTACGGAAATTAACTTGCAGAGAAAAACCTACGAAGAAGGTATGTATTTCAAATTATCATTTTATATCGAGCAATCATTAATAATTATTTTTGTTTGTTTAATTCCAGAAAACTAACAACCGTTCCTGCAACTCCTCGGACTCCTGCGATGAAATAGTGTCACGTTTTCGTCTTCATGGGTCTGCAATTCTAACTGCCGACAAATTTGTGCCATATGTTGTTCATGAAGGTTGCAGCAAAACTCATCCATCCCATAAATTTTGTCTTTATTCTTCGCGGACTGATTACTTATTTCCAATTTCTGAAGTTACAAGAAGCGCCCATCTTTTGCGTGAGCTGCGGATGAATGCCCGAGTTGAGTTGCTACAGAAGAAAATAAAATTTAAGGGATTTATTAGTGTTCAAGATGAGAAGAACACCCACAACTGGAATAAGCGATGGTGCCAGTTGGAAGCATTAACGTTGTGTTTCTGGAACTATCCCCAGGATTGCAGTGAGAAGCCCTGTCTTTTACGAATTGACCTGAGCAGGTGCTCGTCGTTCCCTGTTAAAAGTGCGGATTGCACGGATTGCGCCAAGAAGCGGTCTTTTGTCCTTCAAATAGACGATAAGAGGGTCTTCTTTGCAGCTGAGAATCGGGATGAATTAACACACTGGCTGGATGGGCTGAATCGGATTGGGGATTTTATTAAAAGGTGGATGCGCCCAGTGCAATAACTTGTAAGTGCTTTAGTGAGATCAAATTCAAAATTAGGTTTAGGGGTAAGTCGTTTTTAAAGAATATAGTTTCGTTTTGTTTTCGCAGTTTTTTTTTGGTTGTTGTCAACTCTGTTTCCAAGATTTTGTTTTCGTTTATAAGTACATTCCTTTTCTGCGAGCAGCTTCTCATGAGTCTAAATGTATATCTACTATTTACATTTTTCATATGTTTTATTTTCATGGAGAATATATTAACAATTTACAAACAATTACAATTGTTATTTTAATGGTCCTGGCGAAGGGGTTTAAACAAATTGTATTCTATATATGGGTAAGTGTTGAACGAAATTTATATGCTATCTCTAAAATTTAAGAATTTTTAGACGTAATGTTGGAGTTGTTCTTTTAAATCTATTTGTATATTATTATTTATTTTATATTAATTAATGATTATTTAAACTGTCATGTGTTCATGAATATTCCGTGAATAAAACAGTTTAGTTATCATGTTGGACCCGCTATAAAGAACTTTCGCATTTAATCTGCTGTAAATTCAAAATCAACAATTTTAAGTCCATTGTCACGAAAATTTTCTGAATAAAATTTTTGATCGCGTATTTGATGCGTCATTTTGAATTTTAAACTTTTCTTTTACTAGAAAATTTTGGATTCGGATGCATTAATTTTCATGACGTTCCACTGAATTTTAAAATTCTTCGTCATGATATTAAGAATTTATGGTTTGGTATTTGTTTCATATGTTCTACAACACTTAATCAAAAAAGTCCGTAGACAAATCAAATTACATCATAAATTGTAGTATCAAGGTGGTTCAATCACTAACGATAAAAATGTCTAATCTTCTTAATAAATTAATTAATACGTTTTTCAGTAAGTAGAGAATGTACATGCAAAGACATATTAAAATATTGCTGACGTCTCGGGGACTCCATTTATTTTTAATAGAAACAACAACGAAAAATATATTATGTACTTTAAGTTTTACAAATTGTGTTTTTGTGTTATATATTAGTTTTTCCATTTACTTTATGTAGTATTATTACTTCAACACTTAACAATTATAATTCTATTTTTAAATTTTGGATATTACATATGTATAAGACCCAGTGTGCGTATGGTGCTGTCGACGTGGAGCTCTTGCTTACAAGTAAATTTAGGTAGATAGTGAAATTTGCGCAATATGACAGTTTTGTGTTTGATTTGCGTTATTCGGAAATAGTATAATTTTTCTTTATTTTATTTTCAACTACTCATTTTTATCTGATTTCAATAGGTTTTATTTTTTTATTTTGGAAGGCTTTAAGCAAGGATATACTTCCAAATACGATTTGGACCAATTTCAACGACGTAGAGGGCTGTGCCATTGGTATCCACTGCTATGGCGTGAGGGTTGGTAAATTCTCCCCAGTGGTCAATTATTTTTTCTGACCTGGGGTCAATAGTGAACCCGCGAACAGGAAATATGGAAGATGTTGGTCCATTTACAGCGAAAACGATGTCGCCTAAATTTATGGAAATTCGTATTTTTCTAGGAAAAGAATTTAGTTTGTTACCATATGACGCAACGTCAAATACTCGTCCCAAGTCTGGCTCTTGTATGGTTGCAGCTGGTTGACGTTCGCCGAAGGATGTCCTGAGACCAGCTCTGTAAAATAAATATAAGCTGATGAAAATGTGCGTAGAGAATCTACTTAATAAACGTGTTTGGTAAGTACATTTTATTGCTTTTATTTTAAACTTCGGTTTCGAAATCAACACTAAAATTATGAAAATTATACTAAATTCTTTGAGATAACTATTATCGCGATTATTATAAAAATTGTGTATCGATCTTTAGATTTTGTAATAAAGTAGCTCGTTATTTTAGAGCTTTATCAAAATTTATTCCCTGAAACCAAGTTCTGAGATAGATAACTGTTATTGCAATGGTTTATTAAATAATTTTGGAAAGAACAATTTCAATTTACTTACCTAGGACATACAACTCTCATATTCTCCCGGTCTGCAATGCACAGGAGATCTCGTTCTTCTAAAAGAGTAAGGCCATGCGGGACTAGCAGCGATAGGAATTCTGAAATCGGAAACAATAAAGAGTAATAATAAATTTGCAATGCATAAAATGTGATTGAGTTTACCTAGAGGATGAGGAATTGTCCTTAACGCCCGACCGGCGGCGTTGAATTTTATAATACGCTGATTACAATAGCCATCCGCAACAAAAATCTGAAAATAAATTGAAAGAAGATGAAGATGAAGAAGAAAGAAATGCTAGTTTTGAAATAAACTAAAATTCAAATTAAATTCGCTTATGCTATGGTATATCGGTAGTATTAAACAGATAGAAGTATATACTTGCCATGACTAAAATAGTAGAAATTGCTTATAAAATCGCTTACCTCCCCTGTGGAAGCGACAGCAACTGCAGTAGGTTTGCATAAGTGTTGGATAGAATCACCTGGCTCAAATCTTTGACCAAGAATCAGAACCGCTGTCTCATTAAACGGCTTAAACTATAATGGGGTTGATTTTGAATTAGCTGCATCATATTTTATTAATTTTACGTTGAGTTCCATAATTACCTTAAAAACTTGGTGCAAAGCGACATCAGTAACCCAGTAGTTTCCGTGGATATCGATCGTTAGTCCGTGTGGCATATAAAACATCGATCCCCCCCAGCTGTACTCAATTGCTCCTGTTTTGGGGTTTAAGAGGAGGATGGTGTTTTCTTCAATTGGGCCTTCGTTGATGTGCTGGAAGTGATGGGTTCCATTGAAGGAGCTGTAATTTCAGGAGGCAACATTTTTATTGGAAAATAAAGCACACTACAAATAACTGACGAATAATCCCAAATCCTTGGTCCACGGTGGAATATTGCTGGGTTTCCATGATGGTCAATTGCGACACCTGAGACCTGTCCAAGAGTCAAGGGCTTTGCAGGCCAATTCTGGTCGAGGACAGGCGTTGGTATATTATTGAACTGTCGCGGGGAAGAATACTAGAACAAATTTGGCGGAATGAGGTGAAAATATTTTGAACAATTCACTGCTTATTACGTCATGAATTTTTCTCTTGATGAGTTGGCGAACATCGTCGTAGAAATTTTCATTAAGAGATGCAGCCAAATTTTTGCGCGGAGCCGCGTTAACTAGCTGGAATATGGCCCATATGGAAATTAGTAATTTTATCATTTGACCAGTCATCGTGCGATAAGAAACTAATTAGGTCCACGTTCACCGCGAGTCACTAATCGACTTTGAGACACTTCGAAAGCTTACACTATTGCTTCATTGTGAAGATTCTTCGGTAAATTGAGACTGTCGAGGGCGAATAAACCGGAGTTTCTCTGGCGAGTGGAATTCCCAAAGCGACTTTGCGAAAATTTAGCTGACGTACTGTCGTTATTTCGTTTAAGATATAATCAAATTGAATTTTTTGGTGCGCAGATGTGCGACACAAATAGGGGGCGAACTATCGATTTTTCGAGCAGGCCCCGTCGCACCAAAGGAATTCAACAGGCAATAAAATTCAAAATCCAACGGATAATAAATGCTATTGTGTATTTTGTGTTTTATATAATAATTGTCTATCAACTTCTACAGTGAAGTCCTTCAACTGGACATATAATGCAATATGCACTTTCTGGGATATGATCCGTTGAATATGAAGAGAAAAATTTTTTCATGAACGATTCGTCTTAATCTTAAAGTTCATATAACAACTTGCGAGAACAATTTGAAGGAGCAATGCCTGGATCTTTTATTATGATGCGGTGACCAATTTATATCCTTCGGGACCACGCTCAGGGAACCCAATCCCAAGTCGGCTGAGTCCAAATGTAGCCGGTGTTGGTCATTGAGCAGTAGGCGTTGTAGTACCGACCGGGTGACCTAATTTTAAAATTCATTTTTTAGTACTAATTAGCACCACTCTTCGGTGAAAGGACACTCACCTGCAGTACGACCACTGAGGGCATTTACAGCGGAATAGCTGCTGAAACTCCTCCTTACACACTTCATTCCACCAGCAGGTCCTCTTATGTAGAAAATACGTTTCCGAATACGAAAAATAGTTTAGATATTAAAATTTCTTACTTCGGTCAAATATCCTCGAACGCTCTGGTCCGAGTAGCTCCTTTTAACTATCCTCGGGCCGGATGGATCGAACATAAGTGTGCAGGTGAAGATGGTCAACAGGATCTAGATAGTCGGTGAGATTATTTTAACTCGATTTAGAGGTTGTTGCACCCGGCTGACGCCCCGTTCTAAACTTTTTACCTTTTTCATCCTTTCGGCAGTTTATCCCAAAGATGCTCTGCTCGACTGGTCTTTGGATGCAGTTTTCTGCTTATGAAATATGCTACTGACCCGCTCCAGTTTGTTTTGTTTAGATTCTGCCGATATGCGTCACAACACAAAAGTGTGCCTCTTCTGCACAAGACGGAGAGCTTTGCTGTCAGAAAATTTCTTCCTTCCCTTAGCTTCAGGGTTTGAATATTTCATAGATTTTTTTATGCACTTTCGACCTCGAAAGCGTGTATTTCCCCTATGCGCCCCCAGGTGCACTGCCATATGTCAGTTTTATAAAAGAGAAAAAACAAATCCTTTCAGGTAATGCGGAAAAGACTTATTCCTTTTATTAGCATACTACGAGTACATGCCCTCGATCCAAATAGTCCTTTCATTCATAAGTTTCGAGTGTACGCAGCGGGCTGTTTCAGTTGTTACACAAGGCGGCTTCATGTGAGTTGGAGGGGGGTTGCGTATAACAGTTGGCTCCGTTCAATGAAGTTACTAATATTCATGAATTCTAAACCGGCTACAAAACACAAACTTTCAGGTGTCGAATCGAAGTCCCATTGATAATACATGCCGGGTTCTTATAAGGATGGATGAATAATTTTGTTTCAAACATTTGTTTGAATTTGTTTGTGAACATGTTTGTTCGACTTGTGGCGAAATAAGATTGTTTGGCCATATGCCACACAGTAACGAAGAGCTTTTGCTGAGCAAAACTTTATTTTCTCTATTATTATTTATGTACTTCAGTATTAACCACGTGGAGCACAATGCACACATTCGAGTCTGTATACTTCGTATAATATACTAAAAAAAGATGTATGTACATGCAAAATTAAATTTTATATTAGGGTTTTTGTTTAGTGTTTTGGGATTTTTTTTAGTCTCATAGGCCAAATTTTAAGCTTTATGAAAAAAATACACCATAACGATACAAACTGAGCAATATCAGTTATTGTCTTACAATTAGACAAAACAAAAAAACTATTTTGCAGAGTTAAACAAATTTTTTATTTTAGATATATAATACTTTTTAAAGATGGTATATTAAAAGCATATAGAAAATAACTTTAAAAAAAAAATTGTAATAACAATCGTGAATTTTTGTGCCCTGAGCTTGATAATGGTGAACAGAACCTTACGGAAAGATACCTATGTTTTCTAGCCAAACAAATTGCAAGATTAACGACTTTTATTTTACAGCGTTAAAATGAAGTGTGTAAATAAGGTTGGAGAACTCTTACATTTACTATACAAAAACATCGACCTTATGATATTGTCATTCTATTTTTAATAATTGGAAAGATACATTTTTTAAAAAAAATATATTTAGAAAGTTCATACAAGAATAATGATAATAGAAAGTATTTATAATTATTTTCGTCAATTTGAATTTTAAAATTATATAAAAATACTTGAGGCTTTCCTTCTTTTCGTTACATTCCATGAATTTCACATTTCTCTCGTTGGCCGATTATACATAAAGTAATAATGAATAAAAATTCCAACTGGCGCACATTCATGAAGAACTCGTTCCCAAATTGCTTAAATTTTTCTGAACTGAATAAAGACAGAAAAGTATCTAAATTGTTTATCCAAACACTTAATTCAACCAGATTGAATATTGAATAAATATAAAAAAATAGGTCGCAAAATAGCATACCAACGCTTCCTGACAAGAAAATACATCAAATTTAGCCACATGCTTCCTGTTTTATGATGGTGCTTACCAAATTTAGCTTAGCAGTCATAACATGCCTCCCGTGGGCACAATACATGAATTATGGGATCAGACAATTCATTCACTGATGGGATAATGCTATTTTTGTAGGCAATGTTTACAGCCTATGCCTGTACGAATAAATTTAAAAATAGGTGAAAGTCAATGTGACTCAGTAATCAGTTCATTGTAATATCTAAACAAATATTTAAAACAGGACCGATTCAGAATTCAAATATATTATGTATGGAGTAATCGGGCAGGAGCATTGCCCTGGTGCCGGAATTAGAAATATCTCCATCGGTATTATTTAACACAAGTTCCAGATGAATTTTTGAGAATGCACTTTAAAATTTTTGAAAATGACAGTGGCATGAGTCTCCAGACTATTTTAAGGTTTGTGATGCTTTCTCATGCGTTGAGCATTGAACATTACCATCGCCGGGTATGATAAATCCAATTCTAGTATTTTCCAAATTTTGGTAGAAGCCTCTCATTGAGAGAATTACCTGCAGAAAGTGAGATTTTGTCTGAAACACCTCCGAAATATTTTCTGATACAAGAGTCAAAAGGCGGGAGAGATGAGTCGATTTCCCCACATAAAATCTATTTTTATCAAAAACAAAATATTTTTAGAAAATTTAATTTCTCCGAATATATAAGCAGGATTGCCGGACCCGGCTGCAGAAGCTTCTTTAAATCCACCGGAGTAAATTAAACGATCGAATCAAGGTGAAAAGTGTTCCAAGTGTTTGAGAATATCCATATTTTTTTGGTATTTAGCTAACAAGTGATCTTTCTAGATGTCTCTCGTACCTTTGTTATACCGTGATTGGTGGGATGATTTCGAAATCCCAGTGCGCACCTCCAGGTTGCTAGACCAGCATTTTGGAACTGGGCTTAAGTATATTTAGCTTTCTTGTGAAAAATTAAGGATTAAATAATAAAATACCGTGTCCATAGAAGGGACGACTTGCTATCCTCGTTCTGGGACAGGCCATCACTCCTCAGAAGTGGATACCTTAGACCATGGAAGAACACAACTCTCCAGAAGCAGGACTCCGGTTCAACTTTGAACATCGACAAGGAGAAGTTCCAGGTCATTTTGGACGTCCAGCAATTTACTCCGAACGAGATCTCAGTGAAGACCACCGACAAATACATCGTCGTCGAGGGTAAGCACGAGGAGAAGCAGGACGAGCACGGGTTCGTTTCACGGCAATTCACAAGGCGCTATCTTCTTCCAAGTAAGTTCGATGCAGTGCCAAGGGGCGTAACTGGAACTATATCTTCTAAAAATATCCTTTCCCCGCAGCTGGCGTCAATCCAAACGACGTGACCTCATCTCTGTCCTCCGACGGCGTCTTGACCATCACCGCTCCCCTCAAGGCTCTTCCTCCGCCAAACACCGAGCGCGTCGTTCCAATCACACAGACCGGGGCCTCCAAGGTCGAGTCTGCACCAAAAGTTGAAAATGCAAGTTAATCGTCTTGACTGATTGTAATCGTTTTGTGTTACAGATGCATCTTCCGTGAACTAAATATTTTTGTACTTTACCACTCTTCTTTTGTTGAATAAACTTTTTGTATTCTTTTCCAAAAATGGATGTCTTTTTGTTCTTGGCATAATCGATGAGGGCTCCTCCATTTATGCTTCTGGGTCGCTATTTTTATTCAACAACTTTTGGTTCGAGTTTTAAGTTATATACGCTTTTCATAATATTACTTCAAGAACTGTGTTATGTGTTTTTTACCTCTACACTTGGCAACTTGTGCATCACATTATTTCCTCTTTAAAAAAAACAAAAAATATTGCTCGGAAAGTGGATATCCAATATCATAAAAAAGAGGTTATGAATTAGAACCATGCTTTTTCCGTAGCAAACTAGGACTCCTTAAAATTTCGGTGTGTCCGCTTGTCTGCCACAGTCCTTCCATTCTCTCATTTAAAAACCTGTAAAGGTGAAATTTTTGGCGAATTTCGTTTGTACGATTGTAGATTGATATCTCAAAAGCAAATTATGGGAAAAAACAATTTATTTGGATACATTTCCATAATGTGAAAAGTGCTATTCAAAAAGACATTGGGACTTTACAATATACGTACATTTAAGATTGTTTTTGACAACGAAGATTTCATATTTGGGACCAAATCGGAAACTTCACTAATAAAAATGTTATGCTATAAAAAATCATTGTTAATCAGATTGTTTGAGTTTTTATCATTTTATTAAAAGTTCAAGATCGTCACAAAATACATAGCCTGCAAGTAAAGGTTTTATATTCTTTAAACATTATATTTCTTACTTTGTACAGAAACTTTATTTCAGTCGACAAAAACACAATTGAAGTCGTTTTCACAAAATTTTATTTATATTTAAATAGTGATATGTGATAAATTACGATAAAGTAAACGTTCGGTCTAAGAAAGAAGTATTACGAGCTAGGTTGGCATGTCCAGCAAGCCATGACACTAAAAGACTAGCCTAGTAAGGAGCAAGTGATAGAGAGGACTTCGAATGAAACCTCGCAGATGTACACAGACACAATGAATTAATCCTATTCAATACAGAATCCATGTATGTTTTTCCATTTTTTGTAAGTATGACACTAAAATTTTGGTGTGCTCTTAGTTTCCCAAGCAAGAAAGACGCACACCGGCGACGCTGCACCTTAGAACAAACTCGTTAGCAGCCTCGCTAAATATATTTGCTATTTAGCGATTGACTTCTTCACGTTAAGCGTGATTTGCTTCGATTTTATGTCCGATATTGAGTGAATGCCTTGCTCTTCGAACTTCTTCCACTGGGAGTAGTTGTACTGCATGTAGTGGATTAGTTGTGGCATATCGATGAAACCTTCGAAAGAGGGAAAATTAGGGTTCATACACCTACGGAAGGTTTTCGGGTCTTACCGTCCCAGGCATGCATCATGTCCTGGATGATGAATTCGATGAACCCGATCTGGCTCTTGGGAATACTGCAGGTGGCCTTGTCGAACATTGGCATCACAATCGGCAGGCTCCGCTTCTTCTCCTCGTCCGTCTGCATGAAGTACTCTTCGGCTATCCGTCGAGCCCATTCCACGCAATACGCCAAGGGTCGGGCGGGGTTGCTAACATCGGCGCATTTAATTAACATTCGTCTGATTAGTATTTGATTGTCGTCCTCCGATTGGGCCATCTAGGGAAAAACAACAATTACTATTTTATATAAGGCTGAACCAGAACAATTTTTTCTGCAGGAGGAATATGAGCGCATTGGGTGTACATACAAACATATATTTACATATAAAATAAGCTTAATCTAATATTATTAGTAGTTGTTGTAACATTACAAAAGCGAAGCATTATTTCGAATTTACTTCTAATATCGAAAATTACTTTTGTAAGATTTACCTTACCTCCACATTAAGTTTACTATTGCATCTAGTTTAAATCATTTTATCAATTTGGGACAAGTGTTTACATTAAATAAATGTTATCTACTTCCAAAAATAAATTTATTGAATTTGAAAGCGAATTTTTGATTATATGTCCTTCGTCGCAATACTTTTAAGCTGTTCATATTTTATTCGAATACTGACTTCAAATTATGAAAACTAATGCATATATTTGAACATAAATTATGCATATAATATTTTGTCCTACAACGTGAAGAACATTACATACAAGTTATGGGATTTCATTCGAAATAATTATTTTTTGCGTTTGCCAAGAAAGTAGCGTCCGAAAAATAGCTAAACGGCAAAATTAGAACAAATGGTCGTGGTCTCAGTTTTATAGGAAGATTTTTGTCGTTCTACTTTTGGCGATGATTCCTATTTTTTGCTACAAAAAGTAAAAGCATGGAAGGAGACTATGTATTATTTCAAACTAAAACGCAATGAATCGTGCAATTTATTATAAAAAGCTGCAGAGTGCATGGTTTCTGTGGGACAAAATAAAGTGTAGTTAGTATGAAAACAAACTGATATATCCCGCAGCTTACTATTGCACTTGAGTTTTGTAGAAAACATCCAAATACACCACCACAATAAAAGTCCTCACACTTACTTCCCGGGGCTCAACATCAGCTCCAAATACGCTAACAAATTTTGCCAAATGCTCAAAGTGGCGAGTCATTTCGGTGGCCAGAATCATGTCAACGATAACACTCCTAGCACTTTTGTACGTTTCTCTATCTAAATTTTTAAAAATATTTATTTTCTCATCACCTGGAAGAAAGATAAACGGATGGTTAATATTACTACATAGAGGTGGACAAAGTTACGTACCTAAAGTCAATCGAAATGTTGTTGCGGCATGATGTGATTCTAGAACACACAAGTCATTGTAGAGTATAGCCAGAGGGTTGTCTGAGTTGCAGAGGAATGCTGATGATCGTCCTGGATGATCTATGTCATGGGTTGCTGCTGCTATTAAAGCTGTAGCTTCATCCATTCTGTCCATCGAAAAGTCTTTTGCTGCCAGTTGTGTGATGAAAACACCAGTTGCCTAGAACAATTTTTAACGATTTTTATATTATAGTTACATATATATCCATATATATTTCGCTTATTCCTGCTCTAAATTCTTTAAGATGAAATTTTCGTGTTTGACTTAGAGTTTCATGAAATTTCGAGTTTGATTAAAAATTTGAGTCCCTTAAAAGTTTTTTTGAGTTGGGGTGGCCAACATTAAAAATTACAATTTTCTAAAAACGCTTTTACCTGCATTACATCAGCAGCATGGGAGCTGTTGTGATATGAATTTTGGGAGTGATAATGGGCCTCCATGACTGCCAGCCAACCCTTGAAAGTATTTTCGTCTGCATTGAACGTAGCGAATACATCAAACCGTCTGAACATCTCCATGCCCAAATACAAGAGCGGCCTTTTTTCTGTAATTTCTTCCAGTTTAAAAATATCAAAATCCCACGCAAGAGATTCTTCAAGAAGCTCCATTATTTGAGAGTTTGCCTTAAGTACAACAAAATTTAATTGCTACAAAATATTTTATATAATTTTTAATTAAAATCACCTTCATTTTGGCGGGAAGGATACCAGACGCTCGGCTTGTCGACGTCCTTATAATTGAATCATTAGAGCTCCGTCGTGATGAGTACATATTTGTGGGTCCCTGATATAATTATCTGAAATAAAATTTACTGAAAATAATAACTAAATTAAACTCAACCGTTAAAAGGGCTCCAATTAGATCTGTTGCTATTGGATCCTCAGTTTTGATCTCTTTCATCTGCGGACTGTACAATCCTTCTCGTTTGAGGAATTCAAGCACTTTGTCAATAAGTCTGGCTTCTTCCTGAGAGCAGTTCTCCTGCACTTGTGACAGTAAATTTACCACCTATCAGAGTAATTGAAAGAATTTGTATAAGTTGTGTAAAACACTGCGCAAATTCAAAAACGTCACACTATTTTAGAGCTGAAAATTTACGCTTTCTGAACCGAAGCTGTAATTTAGAAATAGCACTATGGCTCAATTTTCCCTCATCTTCATAAAAAATATGCCCTTTTAAAGGAGAATACTTTTCTAAATTAAGCCAAAAAATTACACAACAAATTGAGGCAAATATTCGGAAAATGCTTTAAATTTTGTTTTGCATAAAACATAAAAGCAATCTTGAAAGAGATTTAAAGAATTCTCCAACGATGCTATTCCATTTTATTTACAAAAATAATGTTTCAAGAAAAATGCTTTTGTAATTTCTGACTCTCTTTTGCATTTCACTCCAATTTCAGTAATCAACGAATATTTTCACATGAAATTTTCTTCAGATATTGACAAACAAGATTCAGTGAGAACAAAAATTGATTTCTTAGGAGAAAAAAAAATGATCCGCCTAAGAATAAATAGTATATTAAACAAATACATATTTTATGCAACCTTTTCGTTTATTGAAAGGGCGCATCTTTCATATGGTTGTTTGGGAAAAGGTTTCAGAGTGCTATTCCTACAGTACATCGTTGGATTTGTATACGATTTTTCGGTATGTTATAAAATTGATTTGAGGAATATCCTCCAAAAGAGTGTTTCGTTTTTTATTTTTCGCAGTGTTGGATGAAATTGTAGGATAAAGGACCTTTGTAATGGGGGCTTCTAGTGGAAGAGAAGTGAGCTTGGCAAGACTTGTCCGCCTCAAGCCGTCGGAGGCCACAGACCTAACGTCGAAACTGCCTCGGCGAATTGAATGGAGAGATCCTCGGGGAGCTTCTTTTGGTTGAGGCAAAGATGCTATAAAGTCACCTTGTCCTCCAGGCACATCGAAATTAAACACAAAGTGTGTTGGAGTCCTGGCGTGGTATAATTTCAATTTTACCTCTGTGGAACGAATAACACAAGCCGTTTACTTACCGTCCAATGCAAGCAACAGGTACGACGCGAACGTGCATGGGGATCCCGTCGTGTCCTTTCCGCTTCACAGTCAAAATCCCATCAAATTCCCGGATGTTTTTCCCCTGGGCATTGATGGAGGATACGTCTGACACAAACACCTCCGAGAGCGGCCTGCTTATGATCTCGTCCTGAAATATACGAGAGAACTTAATAAAATTCAATTTCCAGCTTAATTTCGCAGAGAAACAAGAGAACCGAGTTTTACCGAAGGACCTGTGATATATGACCTAATCCACCTCATAAAAATCTGTTTATAAACCCAACAAACATCCCGCGGGAACATGCCGACCCGTGCCGCGTGCACACCCACACAAAGTGTCCCCTGCACGTGATAATCAATCTTTGGGTTACTGTTGCGGAAAATAATTGAAACTCTTGCGGGATTATTTTCTTCAACATTTTTTGGGGAACTCCTCAAAGTAATGTTGTTTCGAGTGGCTGAATAAATGGCCGTTGGCTGCGGCGTCCCATCATCGAGTTTGAGTGTTTCGAAAAGCCGGAAAAATGGGAAACCGTCGACTTTAAAGGAGCCGTCGAGTTTTTGAGAAATTTTGAGCAATGGGAAGTTTGCGAGTGCAAAATGTGGTATACTTTCACTTTGGAGGACTTCCAACAATGTTTTTACAAATTGTGCTCTTTTCTTGATAGCGCCAATTTATCAAAGAATTTATCACGTGTTAAAAAGGTTATAAATTAAAAAAGGCCACCTGTTCTGCTTTTGGTAATTTATTACATATTTGTTAGATAGAAAATAATGTTAATAAATATTTTTCTTAATGATTTGGAACAAAGCGCCTTTTATTCCAAGTTTTCCATTAATTAAGAAGCTTTTTTAAAGTAGTTTTTGGGGAAAAATGCTTAAACATTTCTGTTCTTTATCACCAAAAAGGGTTGTTCAGAAAAAATCTGAAAATAATTATCATATTGAGTATTTAGGTGATTGAAAAATCTAATAGCGCGATAAATTGTCCTAAACAACTTAAGTGCTTATTCCCTTACAACTGCAAAACCATGAATTTTTAAGTATATAAAATATGAACTAATTATAATTAGCAACAAAAAGCAATTTTAATAATATGTATTTATTTTTACGGACAAACGGATAAAATCTATAAATAAGCAGCTATACCATGAAATAGATGAGATAAAGAACTTATGCAATTCGATTTGTATAAAAACTTCAGGTGCAGTGTTCTGTCTTATAAAAAGATCTTGAAAAATTATAGGATTATATTATTCATAAATTTGTGTAACTTGCCATTAAAATATTGTAGAGAATTGTTTAAATATAAAATTGTACATTGATATAACAAAACAATAGTAATTATAATTGACTGATAATAATCAGTCTAATCCCTATGTGTTG
This sequence comes from Tolmerus cingulatus, assembly GCA_959613345.1. Lineage (NCBI taxonomy): Eukaryota > Metazoa > Arthropoda > Insecta > Diptera > Asilidae > Tolmerus > Tolmerus cingulatus. The sequence goes on from OY390708.1 coordinate 8,046,068, forward strand.
ATTTCCTTTAACTTTACTGTGGGTCGAGATGAAAATTCACCTTTAAAATCGCACTAATTTCCAAAGAGGACTTGTAAGGCATCTGCTCAAAATTTCATTATTCGCAATCAAAGCCCTAATGCTTTCCAGGAAATTGGGATTGATTTACAATAGTTTCATCGGTTCCTCTTTTTGTACAAAAGATTAAACCTGCTCCTTTTCGACTTGAAACGAAATCACACAGCTTACCTAAAGGAGAATATCCAAGTAAAATAATTGCGGTGCGGGATTATCAAGAAATACAGAAATAGCAATGAGCTAAGAGCTGTAGCAGGGTCTGACAAGGCATGCTTAAGATGTTTGATGATATTAAGAAAGACATTTCATCCCCTAAATGCGTGAAGATATTTTAGAGTGGTATAGCTGAATTTTATTCAGATGGGGAGCCGAACTAAGTAGACAACAAATCACAATTATGTGAAGTATTTTGGAAAGCTTTTTCAATTCAATGAATATGGTTTATGAGGTTTAGTAAGAGAGGAGTCCTCAGGAAATTGAATCTAGGATAACAAATTATATAATTTTCATTTAAATTAGGCTGTTTATGTTCTTTAGAAATAAATCAATTGTGTGTAATATCGAGAGGTAATAAAAAGATTCTATTTTATGTATTTTAAATTTAGATATAGAAACTTTTTATTTCCCTCCGACGACTAGTTCACAAATTTTAGGGTTTTTCCGGCACCACTAATCAAAAATACATTTTATTAAAAAACAGATTTGAAAGAAAACGCTTTCCATCACGTTTCACTTTTGTTATTGTTTTAAAGAGGATAAAATCATAAAATTGTTTTAATTTCATTCTCCGAGAAGTTTTTTGGGGTTGTTCCATTTCAAAAGATTTTCACTTAGCGCACAAAAGGATTTTTAAGGTGGGTAAATTTTGTTTCAGTAAAAACTTTTAGGCTTCATTCAAGAAAATTCAAAATATGTAGGAATTTATTATTCCGTAGGGTTGCTAATACTAACCTTGACAAAATTTTGTTCATTACACTAAAATGTTTTTTTTTTCGTGTTTACGTTGCAATTACTATTGAAGGCGCTCCTTCTGATTTCTTTCAAATAAAGCTTTTAAAATGGTTTGATGTATTAAAAGCAATGTCAAAAAAATAGATTTTTAAATTTTCTTTATTTTGATTTTTGTGCACCCATAAATGAGTTTTTCCATAAGATGTAAGTATATCGACTAGTGTGCTCTATTAAAGTTGTTTAAACTCATGTTGTTAAAGGTAGCATAAATTCTCTACTTATAAAAAGGGGAAAAAAATAAACAAAAGTCGAGTCCATGTTCACTTTTATGTAGTCTGAACTAGATAAATGGAAAAAAAATGTAATGCACTTCATTTCTACTCAATAAATCCATAAATCTCACAGAAGTACGTAGGGTACAAAATAAATTGCAAAAAAGGTTGATTCAAGCAAATCCATTCAACTTACCAGCCGCATGTTGAGCAGTCGTTCAGCAGATTTGTTGGCATATTGAATCCTCAATAAATCGTCGGTAATTATTAAAACTTCTTTCAGTCTGTGTAGTGCAGTGTACAGTGCCTGAAAGAACGGAAATCGATTTTCGCAAATTGTACCCGAGAAAAGGACGCCCATTTATCTCACCTGTTGAGTGGACATCACATTGTGAGGCCTTATAAGGGAGTGAAGTACCTGCCTTATCTCTGTGCAGCATACAGATAAACTGGGCGTCTCCGCGATGCACTGCAACGATCAAGTAATTGGAATAAATCACGGGCACATCGATTTCCCATTTATTTACTCACCCGATTTACGCCAGCGTCAAGCAGTGCAATCAAAGACGATTCATCTTTGTCAAAGAAACTGAAAATGGAAAAGTTTTCAGGGTCTGGCATCTTTTAAGAGATTTCTTAATTAAGCGCGCCCAACACTCGTGCACCCACTGAAAAGATACTTGTGGCAAAAGACGGAAGTGGTGCTTCCCGAAGGAAAAGTGGTGCACTTTTGCAATTGTGGTGTACTTAAGCTCTAAGTAAATATTGAGTTGATGCATTAGGCATAATTGACTCCTTGAGTTTTCTGTTCGTTTCCGGATTACTTTATTTACTATGCCTTCGCAGAAAATTCTTTTACGCGTTTCTGATTTGTGATTAAATAGGAAAAAAAGCAATTTATAATGATATCAGAAAAAACCTTTATTTTGATCGCCTTGCTGATTTACTGGAAAAAATGTATAAGTTCTACGATATTTTTATTATACATATATTATATATAAAATCCCTTTATTTTATATATTTCCATATGATTTCATTTTTAAGACTATTATTACCTTTATTATATATTCCATTATTTTGTTTTTGGAAGTAGAGGTGGATGTGTGTTTCATTGTACGTATTTTTATTTTATGTATAATCACTGCCATTTTTTAAAAGAAATTTTAAACCAAAGTCCTTGTCTGGCTCTTAAATGCTTTATTAATTACAACTTTCCTGGGTTTCATTCATAAGCCCACTTTATATTAGTCAATTCATTGTCTATACGAAAAGTTTATATACTCATTTTTAAATTCTTTGTCATTAAGAGACAAGACCGTCAACAATTTTCATCGCTTTGTACTATTCTCAGGAGGAGTGAGATGGCAAAATTTTATTCATTCTATACAATGTTTTCTTTGACGAAAAATGACTCTTAAAAATGTTTGTCTTTGAACTTGTTATTGGCCCAAGTTATAATTTATTAATGGTCGTCCATGATCTCAGCTTCAAAATATTACGTAAAAAATGTTTCGACTGCTTGAAATGTAAGAAATATTCAAAAATCGATAGAGTCAAATACAGAAGATAAAGTGGGAATATTAATTATACTGTCCAGGCCAGACCACTAGAACGTTACAAAACTTCCAAAATATTTTATTTGACTTTCTCTTTGAAGTTTCTAAAATTTAAAGGATCTGCCAAGCCGAGGAAAGTAAAATTTATTTTATGAATACCGCGATTAGGCGAATGGAACGTCAAAGCAAATCGATTGTACAAGAGGACTTCAAAAAGTATAGCCATGAAACGGAAGACTGTAGTAGATAAATCTGTTCCCGGCAGGATACTTTCAAGAATATTAGAGTCGTTTGCTGCTAAATAAGTCCTCCTTTTCCAGATGTGGTCCTGAATTGACAGAGATATGGAGAGGACGTCTGAAGCCATTATTGAGTTTAAAAACTATGTCGAAATCTTAAAATCAGTAAAACCTAAAGGACGTGGAAAAAGTTTCTTCGAATTTAGTTCACCAGGGGCAAGGAATACACTAAGAAACATTTTTATAGATTTGGGGCCAATAAAGTTTGTTCATGGTTTCAATAAGTTTTGCAATATAGTAAATAATTCCATAGTTATAGTTTGGACATCTTTAAGAAAGATTACAGAACATAGTTTTAGTCCTGGCGCCAATAAGATATAGTCCATCGAACAGTATTTATGGTTCTCCCAGAATATAGTCTATTTCATTGCTTTCAGTGTAGTTTTCTAGTCATGAAGTCGGAGATTGTTTTAACTCATCACAGAGTTTAAATTATTCCCAAATTTCCTTTAAAATATCCACTCAAAGTTCAGTTTGAAACAAAAACTCCACCAATATATGTACATACATATATCAATCAATATACACAGAAAATTACAAGAAAAACATAACAACAAGAAAGTGTAATTTACCACTGTCGGGGAAATAAATCTTGAGTCTTGAATGACGATGGCGGATTCAAAATTTCTAAGTACCAATTTTACATAAACATTTATTGTGATAATTACTTAGTTTATGAAACACCATCCCGTTGAAATCCGCCTAATGTGTTGAAGATATTATTCTACATTTAGAAAAGCGAGAACCGGCGTAGGCCCTGCAAATATTTTTGGGGAACGCTCTTTACGACATTAGCAAATTCATTAAAATTATTCTGGAAAAGAAAATGTTGAAGCTCTTTGAACTAAACATAGCGTCCGTAAACAAGGATACAAATTTCTGAGAATCTTGCACTCTACCGCAGATAGGGTAAATAATTAAGGATAATTCTACAATGCCTAATTTAAGCAATTTGGACTTGAGATTGTGAAAAATTAGACAATAGTGTCTTTCAACTGGCTGTGGGTGCTCTTAAGTGCTCCGAGTACTTAGTGTCCCTGGATAAAATGAGAGAAGCCCAGAACGTTGGGATTAGGACTAATTGCTTTCATCACTTCGGCCGGCGGCTATATGCAAACAAATTTATGTGCTCACTCTGCGGTATGGTAATGTATACTCGAAATTAATGTGTCGTTATTTAAACGAATTAGCAGCGAGTTAGCCATTGTAATCAACTAAATCTCCATTTGGAGTTAATTAACGCTGGCTCCCTCCTCGTCGCGACAGTCGGTGGGCTGCACGAGTATGAGTCTTCCTGTAAAAGCACAATCCACCCCCATTCAGTCCTTGTCCCGGCGCGGGGCGCTAATATATTTCCATTATGCTGCCAGTCTAGACAGACAGCTCCATTTGAATTTATGCTCCTCGAGTTTTTGCGTGGGCGTTGTCAGGTTCCTGTTTCCGGGGTTATAAATTTACATTCCATAAGATTGGCCATCGGGGGTTTCCCGGCCGGAACAAGAACGTTTTGGGGTCTTGGATGCTTGCCGCGAGTCTTAACCCTTATCATACCTTTTCTTTGTGACGGCGATTATTGTCGTGAAGTGACATCCAGTGGTATGCCTAATGTACCTGGGGGAGTTGTCTTGATTAGGAGCTGAAACTTCCATTGAACGTTGCTAATTTTACCTGACGATGTGCTCCGCGTCGAAGTGCTTGGGGAACCTGGCGTCAATTATGATCAGGTGAAAGTTTTCAGCGCCCCCGTTCTGCAGGGTCTCGAGCGCGGACTCCTTCGATTTGACTAGGGTCACTTCCAGCTGCTGTCGCTGACACGCACTGTTGAAGTTGTCGCAAACGTTGTCCGATTTGTGAAATATTAGCAAGGCCTGGAGAATGATTTGCTCCAAAATGTTAGAACCCCGAAAATAAATAGAGAAGGTGAGTCAATCAATACCTTGAGTTGAGGATTTGGTGGCAGCACGGTCGGGTACTTCAGGTCCATGAGGGGCTTCTAAAAGAAAAATTCAAAAGAGACATTTCACTTAGGCATCATTAAATTGTATTCTGTCGAGATGGGTGGGTTTTTTCGATATTGGACGAAGCTCTTTTTATCCCTGGATCGGGGTTTCAGTGAGATGTTTTCTTTGGGACATTATGCACGCAATATTTGAGCCATCGGTGTCATTATTAACGTAGTATAGATCCCCCCTTGCGCTATTTGATCCCTTTTACAGATTAGATGGGTAAGGCTTTTGGGTGCGACAGACGTAGATTTAATACATCGATTTAGTCCGCTTCAGATTTTACACTCAATGTATTAAAAGCACTCTAAGAAATGAAATAATAGGAGTAATTTCTTGTGTACTGTAACGATGGAAATTATGGACCGACATCTCCCCTAAACACTGATTTTTCAATAGAATCTGAGCTACATGAAAGCTAAAAGTTGAATTTTAAGATTTAAATTGCGTTTATATGGACAAATAGAATTTTTGTTTTTATTGAGAACATTTCCAGAATTTTGTAGAGATAATATTTCAGGAGGAGATAAAAACAATTTAAGAAAATTTTTCTAATTAGGCACCTATTTAGCTTTATTAATACCTATTAATAGAAATGGCTTATTTCTAAAAATTTAATGAATATATGTAACTTCTTTCATCAAAGGTCTAAATAATCGACAACATGGTTTGAATGATTCTTAACAACATTAAGAATTTCTAGTTCCAAATATAAAACACCTTTCTAAAGTAAAATCATTCGAAACGAAGAACCTATGTATCGAAAATTACAGAAATGCTGATCCATGTAATAAATTATTACCAAATATTGATAATATACCAAGGTAATATGTGTGGAATGTTACTTGTTTAGGGTTCAAAGGTATCAGAGCATATTTGTACCATTTCGTAAATCTTCAAACTAATGCAATATTCTCGCATAAAAGATGTAATGTGCTCTCTAAGTGAATATGAAATCTTGAAGAGATATGCGTCACGTAGTCTCATCTTTCTGGAAGGCAATTTTGAAAAATTGACATGCACACATGAAGGGTTCAATGTTTCAAATTTCATAAAAACAAATCGCTTGAGATACTGAAACAGTGAAAGTAGCAAAATACGTAACTGCGAGAAAAATGAGTGCTTCTAGGACCTTGTCCAAATTTATCGCTGTAGTTACGCAGAAACATGAAACTTATCAATTTGAGAAGATGAAGTATTTGATTGAGTGACGTTGAGGGAATTATCAACGAGGGCGAAAACATTTTTGTGCGGAGGCGGATATATATTGACTAACTTGATCCTGCCTTCTCATTTTGCGGGGACTATGACTAAAAACACAGGATTCAGGGTCAAAATAAGGGACACATTTTTTCCATTAGAATCACCGAACACGAAATTTTAATAATATTACACTTTTTTGGTATTTTTTTGTGTCTAATGAATTTTTGTCTTGATCTGACTATAATAAAGTGGAAGTATGAATCCAGATGTTTTTATTTATTATATTTAAAACCACTTTGATAAATATTAGTGTTTCGACTATTCTAAAAAAAAGTTGCATTTATCAAAATTAACCTTTCGAGAAAAAATCGGAAGTAATTAAAAATAAGCAATGTTACGTGATACAGCATACTTTAAATTTTAAACTTTAGACTATGCAACCCGAAATTGTCGTCCCGATATCTTTTATAAAGTTAAACAAAAGCCAAAAAATCGACTTTATTTAAAATAAATATGCATTTGGTTGGTTTTTAATATATAGGGTTGTTTCGACACGGGGTCGACTATATTTTGTTATATGTGTTATATTTTTGGTTTCCAGGTTTAGCACACTTTTCGCGGAGAAGTGATTTTTACTATATTTTAACTGGGCTTAAATCAAGGAGGCCTACCTCGACGAGTCTTGTGATGACACAGGACTCTTTCTTGGCTATGACGAGGCTGAGGCGCTCCCCGTGGGGCAGCCTCCGCTCGTACAGACTCGCCCGGTTGCGCTGCAGACTTGTGGGGCGGGGGCTCTCGGGGTCATTCCGCCTCCTAATCAGCGGCTCGGAGGACGAGTGTCTGATGGCCAACTTCCGTTTCTCGGTGGGGCTGAGATTGCTGAAGGATCCGTTTCCGCCGTCGAAGGACGTGACGATTTCGGGCGGATCCGGCCGGTGGCTAGACGAGTGCTTGCTCACGGGCAGGGGGTTCAAGACGTCCTTGCACTCCTCCTCGAAGTCACTTTCGCTGGAAATCCGCGCCCTGCCCTTGGGCTTGGCTTTGTAATCGGAGTGCTCCCCGTGTGGGTGGTTTTCAAGACTTTTAGATTTCCGCCGAACGGCAGGGTGCGACACACCTGACACACCTGGGCTGCTCGTTTTATCATGAGGTAAAGTGGATTTCACAACGAGAAGGGAAGGCTCACTTTTGCTGTTGGGGCCCCGCGAGAGTACCGTTGCTCTTCGCAGTTTGCATTTCAGTCCCGCACCATCGGAGTCCTGGCCGTCAGTTATGGGGACTTTGGAGCCACTCCGAAAGAATGAAGCAATTTTTCTCATGCAGTCGCGCACGCTACACCTGCTCCTCCGCTCGCGCAGGTGATTCATAATTTAGTCACGTTATTTTATTATTATTATTTTCCCTGCACTCACTTTCACTCTCGTCCCCAATCCGAGATGGGGTGCACGCCCGCGTCGGCCTATGGGAAACACCTTTGCCCGACCTCTTTTCCGGGTTTTTTTGGGGCGATCGCGTTATTTAATTACGTCTTGAGCAGCGGCACGGGTACACCTGAATTAGTTATTTTGACACGGCTGTGGCTGCCGATAAGACAAGCTATCGTTTGGCACCTATTCAAAATCTAATAGATATCAGGTGGGCTTCGGGCACCACCAGCTCGGCGAGATTTTCTGATCACCAGACGAGTGACCGTCGCGAGCACTCCGACTGATTGCGATTCTTCCCCCGGCTGATAAAAGTTGTAAAAGTTTCTTTCGCGCTATTTGCATGACTCCTTGACTCGCGCATTAATGCTATAAATATCGCCCGCGCTCCCGTCTCAAGGAGCAGAGAGCGTTCCGGGCGCGGGGCGGGGGCGTTTTCCGCGCCCGCCCGCGGATCAAGCGAGCAGCAGCGAAGTATCTGATGGGCCCGGGCCTGATAACGCTGAGACGGGGTGCCCCGGCGCGGCTCTTATCAGCGGCCGCCGCGCTCGCTCAACTATTTTGTCAGCGGCGGAATGCGGGAGATGTGTTCGAGCTCACGTCAGCGGCGGCTCGCTCACCCAGGGCTCCCGGGGGATGATTCGAGGCATTCGCGGCATCTCAAGTCGCGATTTTCAGATTATGGGAAGGTGGCAATCGACTTTGCCGACGTAACTCAAATTGCTCAAAAGTTTTCAAACTTCACATGCGTACCACGCACGCATGCATGTAGTTTGGAATTTTAGAAGCCGCGTTTCATTTACATAACTACCCTGTGAGGTTATCTTTCTAACTGCCTCAAGAGGTTTTGCTTCGTGTACTATCCGATTTTTTGAAAACTCGCATGTACACACTAAGGAAGTTATCTAGTGAAATTTCAGTAGTTTTATCTGAAAATTCCGGGAAGTTATTCGGCTTAAATTGAATTTCTAGCATATTTACAAACACCCCGATAAATTACATATTTTAGTATAGTTTGAGGAATGTTTGTTTAACTTAACTAACGTTTCTAAGAAATTAAGCGCTTTCGGTTAAAAGTAAAGGAAATTTTATGTTTTATAGAAAAATCGTCGAAAGGCCATAAGGAGAAAATACTCTCATCTCCTTCTGGGTTTTCGACATTTTGTTAAAGTATACATTTAATATTTTTTATCAAATAGTGCATGACTTAATCAGTAAAGTTTGAAATAGAAAAGTTTTTTTTTTATTCTGAGCCAAACTATTACTTAATTAAAAATTGAACAATTATAATTTTGAATTGCAGAAAGGTGCTGCAAAAAATATATTTATAAAAAGTGTATATTCATATATCGAAGAAGATAATTTAATGTCGGTGTGTGTTAACTATTATTAAATTTATCTTTAATTTACATATCCTGAATGTAATTGGTTGAGCCAAAAGAGTGCTTCTTCCAAAATATCTGAACAAAATGTACTATTTCTGTTTTTGATTATTTATTAATTTATTGGTTAATTAAAATATTGGAATACAAATTTGCTACAAACATAAGTATCTCCTTCATAAATAATCTTATTGAAATAAATAAAAACATCTGGATGCACAAAAAGTGACTACTGTTAATTCTGTTCGGGTTTTGTAAAGTTCGGCTCATTCAAACCAGTATTGGTATTGTGATAAGGAGCAAAATAAAAATGATGAGACTGTAGGACCGACAAAGGACATGATTTGAAGAATTTTTAAAAGCTCCGCAGAATTTATCATACCCCTAACGCAGTAAAATGCAAAAATAGTGCTGGAGATGTCTCGTCTTTGCTCGAGGGAAGGTTAAGCTTATCACTATAAGGCGGTAATGAATTAATAATACAGTAATATTCAAATATAGGCAATAAAAATGGAAATTTATGTTTTGTTTCCCATTAAATTTGTTAATAATATTTCTAAAATGTTAATGGTAATAGCATTCATTCAGTCATAAATTAAATGCTTCAGTTATGCTTAAAAGTTAGTGGGAAAATTAATTTAGGTTAAATAAAAATGAACATATAAAATTGTCTATTCAATTGAAGCAGCGAGATGTAAACATTGCAATATTTCTTGTCAATTGAGGTTATTTCGACTGGTCTTTTCTGTTTCACTATAAAGTTAAACGACTGCGGAGGTTAAAAATTATCACATTCAGCTCAGTTTATGGCTTTGCCTTTGGTTACAAAAATGTTTATATTCACCTTACGGTAGACTGCCAGCAAACCATATAATAAAACATCAATCGATTTAATAGCTTTTCAATATTGGAGCTTATATTTTATGCTCAATAATAACTTTTTTCATTTTAATGGATGTATAATTCAAAGATGATATATCAGTTTGTATATATGAACATTACATGCATATGTAGGTACAATAAGAAAGTTATGGTTAGTGCAAGGATCTGAATTCACTTCATATTTTCGGTTTTAGTATTTAAAATTTGAGAAAACTCAGTAGGTATATACAGATGTGGCCAAATTATTATCACCTCTTAAAAAAAAGTCATTAATGTAGTTCATGAAAGTGCCGTTGTATCCATTTTCTAAATTGACCTGCCATTTACAAAGGTTACCTCAATTACGAAGAAGTACTGCAATAAAACTGTCATATTCTTGTAAATACCCCTTTCCTGGAGTAATTATTACCTGAATAGCCTTTTCTGGAAATTAACAGATTAGAGTTTTTATTGTTTTACTAATTAGTTTTAGTTACATTTTGCTTTAATTTTATGGTTACCGTGTAGTATTTAAGGATGAGTACCTAGCCGGTGATATTTAATTTCATTTGCAACTTCGAATAGTGAACGTGGTGAAAATTTGTTTGAATATTATAAAATTTAATATGGGTAAAGCAAAGGATATCAGTGCAGTGACCAAAGCGAAAATTTCGACGTTTTTGGAAGTAGGACAATATTCTCATGGAGTAATAGCTCAGAAAGTGGGAGTCAGCCGGTCATTTGTTACCAAATTAGCCAAAAAAATAACTGCTAAGTTATCAACGAGTCCTAAAAGAAAAGGAAAATGTGGTCGTAGCCGAAAAACAACAGGCAGCCAGGACCGCTATTTGCTGCGGAAAGCTAAAGACGACCGCACCCTATCCAGTAAGTCACTAAGAGCTACTATGCGTGACGTTGGTGCAGAAATATCGGAGCGGACAGTGAGACGTCGACTTTTTCAATCTGGGCTATGTGCAAGACGACCACGCAAGAAGCAAAAACTGAATTATAGGATGGTTCAACAAAGAAAAACATGGGCAAATGAACATTTGACATGGACGAGAGATGATTGGGAAAAGGTAAAGTTGAAATAAACACTATTTTTCATCTTATTTTGAAAACACATTTTCTAATAAATTTTTCATTTGAGTTTAATCATCTCTATTTTTTTAACAGGTCATATTCAGTGACGAGACCATGGTGAGTTTGACACTACCAATGTCTAGGACTGTTCGCAGATCTAAAGGAGAAGAGTATTTAGCTTCATGTGTCCAACAGCAGGTTAAACAACCAGTAAGGGTCATGATTTGGTCAGCAATATCTTCCAAAGGACTCTTCCCACTCTACGTCGTTGACGGAATAATGAACGCGGAGCAGTACCTAACAGTTCTTCAGACACAGATGATCCCAACTATGCATGAAAAATTTAACGGAGATGGAGTTTTCATGCACGATAAAGCCCCTTGCCATACAGCAAGGAGAGTTACGGAGTTTTTAAGGACTAACAACATCCAAATCCTTGACTGGCCAGCGAATAGCCCAGATATGAACCCTATCGAAAATATCTGGGCTATTTTTAAGCAGAAAGTGGCACAAAAGTGCTCACGGACCAAATCAGAATTGATTGAAGCCATGAAGGAAATTTGGGAAAATGATACCGATTTGGTCACCACAGCTAAAAACGCTATCACTGGAATGCCACGTAGGATACAATCCTTGAAAAATGCAAAGGGAATGTTCACGAAGTATTAATAAATGTATTTACAACAAAACTTTTTTTGTTTTAAACGATAAATCTACCTTTTCATACAATTTTATTAAAAATTTCTATAGGTGATAATAATTTGGCCATATCTGTATGTAAAGAGAAGCGTTAAATATAGTCTTTCTATATCTGCCATTGTTTCTTTAGAGTTAATTCGTCATTTTCCATCATAATAAAAACGAAACCTCCTTTTAATTAAGGTACACAAGCCTAAATATCTCTTCAGAATTTGAGATAGGTACTCGCTCTTTACCACTCATAAAGTGGCGTATTAAATGTACGAGTCCTGAGTTTGCGTGGTATTAATTACAAAGGTAACCGAGTAATTAAGTGATGTAATGCGATATAATGCTGGCGAAAAAGTAAGCAACGTGTGAAGTTTATTTGGAGCACAAAAATTAATGTAATTCCACAAAAGCTGATTCTCCAGCTAAATAAAGATCTTAACGCGTTTACCTTAAGAAATCTTAGCGATATGACTGACTCGAACTGCAGTCAAGAATCTTTGAATTAATATTCCTCAAAAGATTTGCCGAAGATTTTTCTTCTCCTTAAAGGCGCCTGTGAATCTGTTATCTGCGGTTGCAATCGGTTTAACCTCCGAATAGCTGACAGTTTTACGGGCTTATTTGGGGAAAATTGATTGCTACAAAGTGGCTTAATGGGAATCGTAAACACGTACTTAATAAACTCTGTGAGAATTCGCGCAATGTAGCGACATAACGTCGATCGATTTGAGCCAACCGTCGTAACTAGCCAGATTCCTTCTAGTTCGAATTAAGTCTGGAATCCCTTTGATACAGCTGCTGGCTGTATAAAATTAGCACGCATTAACTAATTAAACGCGCTCATGTTTTCCTAGCTATCGCAAGTTTCATTTTTACTCACCTTACTCGGGAAAATCCCAAAACACGTAGAAGCTTCTCTTTTTCACCCAGGCGAAACGATACACAAAACTTTGAGATAAAACATAAAGGATAAACTGCGGATGAGTGTTTAGGCAAATGGGTGTTTAGGGGCGGAGATATTTGGTGAGGAGGCTGTGATTAGAATCAGCTCGGAATATGCTTCCGTCAAAGCGGAAAAAATCACAGGAAAATGTAAACTCAATTTGATTTATGTAGTTACGTTGTGGAAGGATATGCGGGCCGAAATTTATATATACTACGAAATATTCAAATTTATGACTAAAATAAAAGAAACGACTATATCCTCTAGCACAACTCTAAAGCGGTTTGCAAATATATTCATTTATAAAAGTACATCTTTCATATCCACTCTATTATTAATGAACAAAGCAATTTCAATTTAATTTCCGATTCAAATTGTACTCGAGAAATCACATCACAGTGTAATGGAATTTTCAATATAAAGCGCACAAAAGTTATTAAATTCATTTCGTGAAGGATCACACGATATGAGTTATGCATTTCAAAAATACAGACTGCAACAATTCTCAAAGAACAAGAGCCATTACATTATTTAATTAATTCAACTTAACTGAATTTTAGAGTACAATTTTGAATTTTTAAATTATTCGCAAATGTAATAAAAGTTTTAAACAATTGTGTGAGAACCATAATATTTTGGGTTTTATGTCCAAAAGGCAATAAATATATCACTAAATGTTTTGTCTTACAGGTTGCTTTTGAGTTGTGATTTTAATGTTTACAATAAATTTAGTACTTTTTAAGACAATGGACAATAGAGATTATTTCAAAAATGTTTTAATAAATTGATAAGAAAATATATAAACTCATTACTTTGACATACGAAAGTTTACATACTGAAAAGACGCATATATTTTTGAGGTGATAACTACGTATGATATGAGTTATTAATTTGATTTCGGTCAAAAATGGAAAGATACTTTTTAATCGTTTGTAGTAATGCCTTAAATGGAAGCGTAGTGTTTGTTAAATTCTAAAAACAAATAAAAGTTTAAATAAGCTCAGTGGGCTTAAACTGAAGGATTTATTCTCGAAAATTGAGATCATCAAAAGAAAGAATTAAACACATGCAATCGCGTACTCACAAGGTTTGCTGGGTCGCAACATTCATCCTCGGGCGTTAACGCTAAAGATGATTTCCGATGCCCTAGCCTCCCAGAGGAACTGGAGGTACCACCTGAAAATAAAAAAAGTATTGTTTACAAATCATTCGAACGCAATTTTTTAAAAATTTTTTTTACTGAAAGGTATGAATTAGAAAAGTTATTTGTTGGTATCATAAGCAAATTTAGGAAGATCGGATTTCCTTAAACAATTTCGTAATTGGTTCAAAACAAATGGCTTTATTTACCTTGTCACTCACAGATAATACAATTTAAATAGACACAAGTTACGCTGTAACTTCAGAGAAAAAAATGAAAATTTATGTAATTGTTTTAATTCATTATTTTCAAAAATTGTTATATATTTTTTTTAAAAAGTTCTAAGTAGAGAAAATGAAGTAACACCTATATAATTTAGGGTATTTTTTTAAGTCAACCGCAATACAAACTGTATAGAATAAAATTCTTGTACCAAAGCATTTAAGGAAGACGGTTGGTTCAAATTATTGGTCTAATATTTACATGATTAAAAACTAATGTTTTAAGCATTGCTATATAGTGTTACCGCTTAAAATTGAAACAATTCTAGTTTAATGCATACCGAAAATTTGATTAACATCACCAACCGATTTTTTGCAGTATTTGGTACTTACAGAGCTTTTTAAGCGCACTTTTCTTAAAAAAACCCATTAAGCCAGTTAAAACCACCATGCTAAATTCAAGTTATGATTTTTCGTTGGTTACGACCAATTCTGGCCGAGCAGGAATAATAAATGTCCCCTAATTAAGTGCATATTTCTCTATTAATTGCTCCTAAGTGGAATTTTACACGCCGAATAAATTCCTGACCCTGTTTCATTTCGATTCGCAGCCATTTCACACTATTAGTGTCATAATGGTTACCAGCTGATTGATTGCCGTGTCTCCGAATGGTAATAGCTGCAAAGTGGCCGATTTTCGAGTCCGTCTGCGTTTTGCGGTGCAATTTGCCTGATGCCTCAGGTGAGTCTTAAATTATACCGCGGAATCTAAATACGCAGGTTCGACCTGTACGCACTAAAGATTCGATTTGGGAACTAATCGAAGATCTTAACGAGCGAATGGTCTAGATAAAATCTCGTGGAAAATTGATAGTCACGCGGTGTCTGCTACTTTTTTAACATTACAAACAGTCAATTTTCCGTTTATGCATTTCTATTGCAATTTAATTTACATATTTCCAAACATAGTATGGAGGCACGTTTTGAGAAAAAAGAAAATTCGCTTATTTTAATGAAATGTCGGTGTTTTTCTGTTCGCTGAGAGTGGGTTTAAGTAAATTCCATCTATGCGCTGTATAAATTAAGTAAATTTCGTTTGAGACGTCTACATGAAGAGGAATTAAACGCGTAAATATTTATGTGATCCGGTTATACCTGATCAGAACTCATATCTTGCATTGCATAGTGCTTGTGCGATAACATAACGAAACACATACTTCTTCCTTAATTCTTATCCGAATGCTGAAAGTGCTGGACATCTAAGAATTTATGGGGAATATCTTTGGTTTCATGGCGTACTAAGACCTTCTCTTCGTCGTCAGTGCCACCCTCGAAGGAGGACATTTTTTTATAGCCGCTTTATCTCCTTTTGGTCGTTTATAACATTCTGCTTACGACTTTCTCGACGAGAACGTAAATTCCTATTACGTGCGAAATTCCCGAGCCATCCACCAACCCTTTAAAATCATTTTTCCTAACATTAAAAGGCCATTAGGCAGTGCTCATAATTTAAGTTTGTTGAAAACAAGACGTACCTACTTTATTGATTCATGATTTATGTTTCTTTAACGTGGGACTTTTCCGGAGTTCACGTTGATTGGGTGAAATCTGCCACAGTGACATGTCGTGAGCTACTAAGGTATGATGTGTTAACTCGTACCCTATGTGCATTTCTGTTGCGTAATAAAGTCACGTTACAAGGTTTCACTTCAGTTATTCCAAGGATCAAAAACAAACAAAATTAAAATGACCTAATTAATTTTGGTTTTACGTATTATAAAACAAATGGTAACTGCCAACTGGTAAGTATTAATATTAAACTTAATTTTATCCGACATCAATCATTTTCAAAATTTATATTGGAATAACAGCTTTTTCAACAATGTGTTGGTTTTTCGGAACATTGCTAGTACAATAATTTAAAGTAAAAACGTCTTGGTATGTAATTATGATTCCAAGCTCAAAGCGGATTGTAAACATGATACGTCCGTAAAATTGTCCAATTGAATCTCATCATCGAAGATTGCCAGATTTAATAAGATTATAATACGAGATCTCGTCACTACATCAAGAGAAAAACCAATATGAAGTACTGTTAAACCATTGCACACAGAATAAGGGTCTCAATTTCAAATATAAAGATAAGAAATATTATCAAAGATTAGAATCTTCCATAGAAGAGCAATTTTTTTATATGTGCTAAGAACGTAAGTTTTCTGCACGATCTATTTATCGCTCATTAATAAATTGAATGAAAGTGATTTCAATACTCACTCATAAAATTGTCAGTTATCACTTGTTTAGAAATTTTTAAAATTAATTAGTGTCAGTGGCCTTGGCGAGCTAGGGTCTGAAAATATTTAAATGACTGTATAGTCGCCTTAAGATTTTTGAATTGAAGCAAAACATTTATTTTGGCTAGCATGTAAAATCATCCGATTTATTTAAACATTCGTATGACCTATGTAAATAAACTTCAATGCAAGCTGAACAGGTCTTTGTTTGAAATGTTGCCAATATCTTTTTCATCATCAGAAAATATATGCACACAACACAAACACAATCTTTTGGTAATTTTTCTAAAATATAAGATGATAATTACTAAAAAGTGTTAAGTAATTTATTATCCTTGTTCATCAATAAAAGAGTCGTATGCTAAAACATAGACAGATAATTAAATGTGTTGTCATGGTGCTGTAAATGATTTAAGGGCTTTATCGCGAGAGTTCATTGCGGATCGATTTTGTGTCGACTCAACTTTAAGTCGATAATGACTATCGCGACAGTCGTTATCCTTTGATATTTTGGTATTTCGTTAACTTTTCAAGTCAACACTTCCTTCTCGACTGTTTGTTTTGCGACACAAATTCAAATAAAAATTTGAAATATGCACATATTGTATAATAGTATTTCACAAAATTCACCTTTTTAAGGGGTTTGCTAGGGGTGGAAAAGATATTTTCAAATAAAAACTAAAAGCGACAAGTTGCTGCTGATCGTAATTTTTATAGGACCAGATGTTTGTTTCTTCAGCAAATGTTTATTCAGCGTGTTACAGGGTTATCTCAACATGTGGTAAACGCAAAAATGTAAAACTGATGATACATATAAATTTGTTTTCAATCTGAAAACAAAGTAAGAGCAACAGGGGATAAATACCGGCAATTTCAATTTCATTTGATCCTCGGTGCGATGAAGTCTGCTGGTTGTGGGCATCTCCAGACGGAGGATTTTCCTCCGTGACGATAATCATCGCAAAATCTGAAGTCAGTCAATGAGGAGCATCACTCGAAACACGCAATTGTTTCCGCAAAACGCATCGCATCGCACCTCGTAAATCACTTCTCACTGCACCGCACTAGCACGCGTTCATTTCTGAGCTCGCAAATTCTGTCCACGCGATTGCAATTGCGAACTATCTGCCCGCGCTGTGCGGCATCCTGTGCCGAGTCGTAAATTTTGAGCACCTGAAAGCATCACAGAGAACAATTTCAGCGGATCCGCGGAATTATTATAATCCGCGAGATCGCGAGTCTCCCGCACCCTCCTCACTGCTACGCGGGAAAAATCGCAAAATTTGTTTAAAAATGCTGGGTGGGTGGAAATGGTCCCCGGAAGCGATCAAAGTGCAAATTCACAAGGTTTAAGGCGAATTTAACGAGTTTTCTAAGTACACGAGACTCGAGGAAATTTATGGTTTTGATTGAATTCACTATCTTAATACCGCGGGGGGAGGGGGTCCGGTGGCTGCGAGGCTGTTTCATCTTGTAAATTCCCTCGTGCTTGCGTCAGAAAGAAATCTTCGGCCTCGCTGCAATTACATGTGGCGCTTTTGCGTTTGAACAAATAAGCGATGGATCCACACTTTCAAATTCTATTTCTACTTTACAACACATGTTCGTATCACATCCTCAAACCAGTGCCAAATTTAATTTTTAAATGATTTTACAATTATTGTAAGTTATTGTACTATTTTTATTTGGTCTTGTAGAACAAGTTACAGATTATTTTTTAAAACTCTTCTTGCAGCAAAAAAACTTTTTGATTTTGGATGAGCCAAATTAGGAGAGAAGTGGTCACAGTTAAGCACTTTTTTCAAAATCTAATCTGAGAAAACCCAAAGATTTTGTTATTATGAATATAAGAGTTTGTGGACTCTTCACCAATTTTTAAAAAGTTTTTATTAGGGATTAAAATTAAATAATGTTATTAATGTAAAATTGAGAACCCGAATTTGTCATCGGAGGTTTAGGCTTGATTTCCTACTGCTAACTGCTACTTTGTAAATTTTATCAATTTCATTAAACCCGCTGCCAAGAAAAAGTTTGTAGATAATTGTGTAGTATAAAAATTACGAACAAACTCCACTCTTTTGATGATTATCAAGTTAAAGGATACATTAATACTTAAATTAAGTTTGAACTGAGGTTACGAAAAAATTTATTTTAATTCCTAAAACATTATTGTAATTTAAGAATATTTCAATTGTCTTTTATTTGCCAAGAATTTTATATTTCTCTACAATAAAAACCACTATGCATCAGATACAACGTGAGAACCTTCATTTTACTAAGAAACATTTTTGTAAAACATGTAAAGCATTTTTGCGGTGGCTCATTTTAAAATAATGGTGCAATTATGCTGTACATTGCTCTGGTGGTTACGGTTTGTTTTATGTGCAGGATTAACGAGTCTCCCTAACAAGGGAACATAGAATGTCTGAGCAACTGGAATGATTGCTTTCACAATCATAAAATCTTATTTACAGGATTTATTCTAGGAGCAAAGTGAAATAGTCAGCCGGAGGTCGCAATAAAGGAACAAAAGTTCTGACTGGTTATGATGATTAAGCGGTAAAGGATTCCAATTTTGCTTTTGCAAAAAACTGTTTCCTTTTTCTGAATGTGACTAAATTGTGGTAGTAGAAAGTTTCATACCTTTGGCAGTGGTCAGTCACTTCCCACATTTTCATTTATTTCAGTAGATCAACATTTTAATGGGATGGCATAAGCAGAGAATGGGACTTGCATTATTAATG
Source organism: Tolmerus cingulatus (assembly GCA_959613345.1). Lineage (NCBI taxonomy): Eukaryota > Metazoa > Arthropoda > Insecta > Diptera > Asilidae > Tolmerus > Tolmerus cingulatus. The sequence continues at coordinate 8,065,195 of OY390708.1, forward strand.
CGGCGATGAGGTTCTACGAATGAACCTTGCTTTCAACGTACTCTAGAACGACGTCATTTGTATGACTATTTAACTTGCCCGGACTAAGACTACTCAATAAATCAGTAAGTTCCGACTTTTTGTAAGCCCAGAGATATTGTTCTGTTGAAAAAAGGACGGAATTTTTCCTTTGCAGTTCTGGTAGCAATAAAAGAAATTTCTACCCATTAGCAAATATTGGCATTAAAGTGTAATGAAATTATCTAAACATATTATAACATTATATTTGTTGCCTTTAGTTGAATTTGTGGCATTATCGGATTTTACTAGTCTGCAATTATTTGCTTCAGTGATATGTGAGGTAATTAAACATAAAAACAATTTTCCATTTTAACTACCGTATTATTGCTACAATTATTACCTTTTAAATTAAGCAAATCGTATAGAATTAAGCAAATCGTATGCAATATTGCGAAGAAGTAAAAGTATATTTAAAGCACAGATTTTTGCTAACGATACTCAAATATTTTTACAACAGGTAAATATAAAAATATCTGAAAAGAAAAGGGTGGCAATTCTTGTCATGTTTCTAATTAAATTAAACAATTTTTGGAAAAGGTGATTTAATTTTTAGTCTCGGCGTCTTCGTTAAACAATTTTTTGAAAAGGATTACTGGATGGAAACATCCAAGAAGTTGAGTAGCGTCTCGTGAGGCTGCACTGTGGTTAATTTGTACTTTGATAAGGATTCAAATAATGCCCCAACGCGTAATTAAATCAAGTTCAGCCTCAAACTGTGCGTAAGTCCGGGCAAATATTTTCCCTTTACAACACTGCAGCCAAGTGCGTGCAAATATTTAAGCAAATGATGAGCGATAAAAGGAGCTCTTCTTAAGGTGAGCGAAAGGCCGCCGTTACGTCATTCGGTCGCGAGAAATTAAACTGCTTAAATGCGAACAATTACGATAAATTTAATTTCTTCAGTGAGAATTAATTCTACAATGAATTGTACTTCCGTCGGGAGTGCGAGAAGGAGCGCGGGAGGACAGGTGAATACTTTCTCAGATTCACCGGCGTCAGATCTTCATTTCATCCAAATTCAATTTAGATAACTTCTACGACATCCTGAGTAAGATCGCTGTGTGCCGCTCGCGAGATAAGATAGCATCTAAGACACAAAGCAAAATATTTGCATGCTATGTTTTGCGGGTACTTAGACGAACACTTTCCGCAGTACGGGAGTTTTCTAGTATTACGATTTGCATTTGGTGTGAATTATGAATTTTGTCTAGGCAAGATATTCACTTACGTAAAAGCGAAGTTTTAAAAGCTTTAAGGAAATCAACACTCGACGTAAACTGTTTTTTATCAGACAATTTGTCTAATAGAGTTAAGTGCAAAGGTATGTTTCTTACGTTTACCTGAAAAAAGTGATTATCTGTTTTCTCAGAAAAATCATAGTGAGCAAACAATATTGCAATTTGATATCTTCAGAGCTAAGATTTGTAAAAGTAGAAATAGTTATTTTGTTAACATAATAATTTGTTCGATTATTTTGAAGAGATTTTCAAGAGAACCAAAGGCCTATAGTTTTCTTGATTATGGTTTTGTAAATAATTGGTTTTGTGAAGACATTCCTGTCGAATCATACTTGTAATGATTTTATACCTTTGGTAAAATTATTTGTATTGAATGAATAATCACAGAAAAATATTTGTAACCCATAATTATGTAAAGAAAAATGTTGATCCGTTTTTCTATTACAAAACTAATTTTTGGAACTTTTATACAATATAAGCGTTTGTTTAGATTTGAAATAAAGACATATCTATAATTTTAAGAACATGCAATGAAACAATAATATAAAGTGGCTCAATTAGAGAATACTTTTATAAATTAAAAATAAAATAAGGTCTACTTTTTCAGAAAAAAGAAATATAAACTCAACATGAGCCAAAAATGTATTTCTACATGATTGTCGTAATATTACTATATATTGCCAAAAGCTCCTATTTACATAATTATTTTAGATTTAAAATATGTAGCAAACATACTTCCTTTAATTTCTTTTTGGGCTTTCATTTATTAATAAAAAACACAATAATTTCGAGATTGCTGTGATAGAGTTTGCGGTTAGCCTCATTTGAATTCCTCGTACGTTCAAAATTTACTCAAGTGATAACGTGGATACATTCGTTTTAGAACACGATCCAGCGATTTATCGTCTTATCATCTAAAGTAGCACTTTGATGGTGTGCTTGCGAAAATATTTCATACTTATTGGGGTTCAATTTGGGTCGCGAACTCCTCCCACTGCTGGAGAATGGCACTGGCGCCATGTAGTTAATGTTGCACAAATCTCCAAGAGTAAGTCAAGAACATAGCGACTTTGCAGCATCTTAAGTTAAGCTACTCAAATATTTGAAGATCACATCTGGAAAAGCACGCGAGCCTCAGTGGAAGCGTTCGACTATGCGCGAAGTATTTCTGCGAGGGAGGAGGAAAAGGTTCCGAACGCGGCACGGAGAGATCTGAAATGTTTTACGCGCTTATTTGAACTAGTAATTATCCGAAGGTCGTGCGGTTTCCCGCTGGTAAAAATAGCAAAGATCCAGTTTTTGAGCTTAAAAATTGCTAGCTCATAGGAGCACTTTGTCCAGGGGCTGCAGCGAGATCGTGTTACTAAATTTAACTGCTCAATTACACTGGCGGGCTTAAGGCCAGTGCCGGTGAGCATTTTCAGCCAGCGGTCGTGCGATCTAGCCCGCGATCGGCGCAGTCCCTGCGGCACGCCACTGTTTTTGAAAGCAACTTTCAATCGCGGAGTCTGATCAAGCAAGACGCGAAAAAAGCAACGACCGACCCACAAGAACACCCGCTGACTGATTAGATGACAACGGCCGGCGGTGATCTCAGTTGATTAGCGATCAGCGAAAAAGTATTCACATGAGCATCGTCGCGAACGTGACGAGCAGTGAGCCGCTGTTTTAAGGCCCGGCCCACAGCCGATCTAAAGGTTTTAGTGTCACAGGCTTCGAAGTCGGATTTCAGTTTGAGATCTGATTTTGCATAATAGCAGCATAGCCTTTCAATATTACTATGTCTCTCTTTATGTTTAAAATCTTTATTTTGGTCTTTTTGCAATTTGTTTTAAAAGGCAATAGGCGGTCTGATTGTATAGGTTCAAATGAAAGCAAGCCTTTTTTACAAATATAAAATTTAATAAAAATTATATTGGAGCACTTAAAAGCATGGGCCACATGTGAGATAAATTTCGTATCTCTAATTACAAAGAAACACATAAAATCCTTTATTTGAGTCATGTAAAGTACATATTGAAAAATTCGTATTTTTTAATGAAATGTTTGAAAAAGTAAAATATTTAGTATAGGTTTTTGAAAACGAAAGTTCATTATTGATTATACTTATATTTCCAAATTCACAACTCCATCACTTATTTGGAGACATTAAACGCATTAAATTTGTTCTTAGTGCACCTAATTGGTACGTTTTAAAATATAACTTCTCATGTAACGATAATTCAAAAAAATTGTTTGAAAAATAGTTATTTTTCCTTTTAATGTGATAAACATAAAAATGTGAACTTATTTTTTGAAGTCAAGAATTCGTAGACAACTTTGGTTAAAGTAAAAAACAAATTATAACAGCAAAACACAACTTCGATTAAAGTGGAGTGATATGGCAATTATAAATCAATGAGGTATATAAAAACAACCCTCAATTTACATAATTACATATTGCGTTAATTACATAATGATGTCTAGTCAACCCAACGCGGCTTATTCGAGGTTTAAGCGACCACCTAGTCTTCGGTGCTGAATTATTCTACCACAAATAATTTCAGAATGTGACATCGGAGTCCAGTACAGGTCTTTTTTTCTGAGAAAGGACACAAGACAAGGAAGCTCAGAAAAAATTTCGATCTTCCCATGAAAATATGGGCAGAATGAAGCGCCAACTGTTTGGCATTGAAATTGGTATTTTCGAAGATTGACACGGCCTGCTTCTATCTTATATTCGGAGACCATTTAGAATCGAGTGGCAGACCCCTGTTCAGACCTTAACGAAATACCATGTGTATTTCAACAAGATAACGACCCGAAAAACATTAATTGAAATAAAACTTGTTGTGGTTTCAAATAAGATCTCAAATAATCACTTTAAATAAAAATTTAACTAGTGAGAATTCGAATAGCGGTTTGAAATTAAAAACTTATTTGCATAGACAACACACACACATTTCACACAAGTGTTTTACAGATTTTGAATGGAATTTTCTTATTTAGTTGTCAACTAGTGTAAGGACATATTGATAAAATAACGTATTACACTCCGTTGTGTTCCACGTCGTTAAAAATAATAGAAGTGTATATTGAAACGTTGTTGAACAGTGCTAAGGTAGTGTACGCAAAATGTTAAGTCGTCCATTGCAAAGAAATTGTGCGAACCGAGCCTTAAGGTAAAGTGCACTCTGCGGGGCGGATTTAGCTGTTGACAAAACTGCGCGGTTCTCCGATCTGCGCCTGCACGTTGCGCAAACCGCGCGAGCAGCCAGTCTAACGAGGCGCTGGCAGAAACGCAGTAGGCTCCGGGCTGGCAGCTGGTAACCCAGTTGCGCGCAGATGTGAGCTGGAACCGCTTTCAGGTGGTCAATCAGCCGTGATTACCTCGCCAACAGGTGTGGACGACGGCGCATCAGTTGACGACCAGTTGGTTCTCGAATGTCACTGTGTGGGTCCGCTGCGAAATACCTTGAGCATGTCTCCGAGGAGTCCGCCAAGGAGCGATCTCTAGCAAGACCCAGCCTCCGCGACACTTGGGGGTCTCATCGCGCTAACTGAAACTCTGCGGAGACTCAAAACGTGAACACTCGTTTGTAGGTCATGTGCTCTAGCCACTGGCTCGAGACTCGACCACTAGCCGACTTTCCCGGCAGCTTTCTTCGCGGCACGCACTTACGTTCGGGAGGGTGTCAAAGGAGTTATCACCTGGCGCGTCTCGGACCCGCGTCTCGTGACTCTGAGGTCCCACACGAATGCCGTGGAAATTTTGTCCACAAAACGATCTGTCGCGCACAGCCACCCGCGCTTGTCCACTGCTGGACCACAAGATCAAGACGTTAACGGAGCTCCAAACCGAGTTAGCAAGCGGCCGCCGACCGACTAGACATCCGCTCGAGCCGAGACTCCATGTAAAATTGAAAGTGAAACAATAAATTCAAGTGCGGCCTCTGCTCCGTCTATTTGCAGTGGCTCGCAGCCTCGCGGCGTCTCTGCTCTGCGCAAAACGAGAACTCCGCGATCGTGAGGCGGCCCGGCGCTCGGCTTACCTGTGGAAGGCGTGCGATATGCCGCCGCGACTGCGACCACAGCCACCCGACCTGCTGATGACATTTTTACCTGCGTCTAGCACCGTGACGGCGACTGTGATTTTTCGGCCACAGGCGCGAAAGATCGAGCGCAGTGGTGTAGAGCAGTCCGGTCCTTCGTGAGGGCGCACTTTGGCTCCAGCCGACCAAACCCTGATAAACTCTGTTTGCACACCTCTGATAACAATTCAAGGGAACGCGAAACGACTCGCACAAAATCGAAACCGCGGCCTCTACAATAAAATTGATTTTCGAAAACGTTCCTGGGCGCAGTCTCCCGCCCAACTGGCACAATATCCAATTAAAATACGCGACACTGCGGACCGCGATGTAACGACACGAAATTTCGCAATATCTAATCGCCGGTCAGCAGCGACTGAAGTGTGCTGGAAAATTTCATCTCCTGCTAATTTCAAAACAGCACCTCGCCGCCGACGTCACGGTGTACGTCGTAGACAACAAATGTAAACATGCGGAGATAAATTCTGCCGAATCACTAGATCGCAGAATCTTCGCCAGGACTTCGGCAAGTTGAACAAACTGCGCCAAAGATAAAAAGATGTGGAAACAATTTTCTTTTCTATATTAGGTTTAGAATTGGATGGAAAACAGACAGACCGCGCCATGATCAATATTTCAATCGGACGCCAATTAATCTCAATTTATTTTAGTTTTTGTATATCGTGTTTGAACAACTTGCTTCATTAATCCATCCGGGTCTAAATGGTCCGTAGATCTGCCGGAAATATTAAATAACTCTTCAGTGGAAATATTCGAGCGTATTATAAATACGCAATTACTATACCTGCACAAAGTCGGTTATTTTATTTAGAGAAAATGAAAATAACATTCATATGTACCTACATAAGTTAGAAATCTCGATGAAAGGCCCATTTATGGCTAGTTTTTATTAATGGATAAAAACCTTCATCTGTATTACAAATTATTTCAAATATGTATAATAATTGTCAAAAATTTCGTACTGAATATTTACACAGCTGAAACGATCAAGTGCAAAAGGTAACTTCGACTAAATTTCGGTTGTTGTAAATATTTACATTTTTGCTGTACGTGTGTTCGTTGGTGAAATCAAGTTTAGATTCAAACCAAAGTACTTTTGTTATATCTCGAAAGGGTCACCTTTCAGCTTTCCACAGGATTAAATTTAATTTTTGGTTTAAGTCCTTCAAAGGGTGAATTTGGCCGGCTGTACCTATATTAAAAATTTGAAAGATTTTATCGCAACACTAAATTTAAAAGTGTGCATGAATTCGTAATTAATTATGATACTCAGCTAGTTTCGCTTTCACGATCATTTCTGTTATGATTTACAGGTTGGAAAATGCCATGAAGTTTATTATTGAATAAAAAGATCCTTTCATTAAATTCGAATTTTATTTACATTGTTACTTTCACCACAAAAATATGAAAAGATTTTAATTATTATTTGTGACATAATAAAAGAAAAGAAGAAATCGCAGAAATTCTTGTTTTGTGTGTAGTCTGATGTTTTTTTGCACTGTCACTTTGGAAAACTAATTTATTTTAATTAAATTGAATTTTCTTCATATTTATCAGATCGTATTAACTTACGATTAATTAAAAAAAGGAATTAATTGCGATATAGCGAACAAATGAAATTATTATGAACGTCATTGGTCGCAAATCCATTACACACGCAAGTAATTTGCATCACTGTTTTGCCTGTAATTGGAATTATGAGCATAAATCACTTTGCTGCGACGTTCATAACTCATCGATCATATCAGGAATTGTGATGAGGGCTACATGTCCGCTTGTGACGCAAATTCTTATCGTATTTCCTTGCTAAACTGTGATAAAACGTGGAAACCTCCATATGAAAAATGGCTAAACAACATCGATTGACACCACCTTCTAATCCATTGCCTTTTTCCATCAGGAAAATTTTCGATTTTATTGAAACTTTGATATTATTGACAGCGGTATGTCTGCTATAAACTATATGTTTGATAAAATAGTTAAAAAATATTTACAAGTCTTCTCTCGTTTTCAAGGTTTTAGAGTAATTTATGTAGAGGAAAAAAATTCAAAAAGATACGTTTCATAAATGAGGCACACGCGTCAGATAGCGATTTCAAAAAGGTATGATAGCAACTGTGGTTATGTTTTAATCCTAAACATTTCCGTAACGAAGGATAAATATTAGATTACATAACATTGAAATTAAAACATTCAAATAAACTTACTTCCTGTTGTTCTTCTAACCACTGTTTGAACCGCATTAAATCCAGTGAGGTGCGAGAGACCTGAGACTGTTACAATCGAATCCTTTTTCATGAGTGCCTGCAATTTAAATAGAGTTAAAGTATTAGATTCGTATGCTAGATACTAAACAATTTCGGAAAATATTGAGCTTGATCGTTAACATTTTTTAGATATGTGCATTTTCTATATCATACGACATTTTCCCCTCTTCTTGCAGCCTTAAATTTCGAAATTAATCAATCATTGCCGTTTTAAGAATTTTTAGATAATATTATTTCAGCTGGGTATGTTTCGAGCTGTCATTTTTATTTTAATAGAAAAATAAAAGTTATTCGATAAAATGAAAAATTAAGAATATGTCATATGCTGATTAAGGTGAACATTTTGAATTTTCCAAGATAAGCTTTTAAAATTTAAGAAATCTAGTCAACGGATAATAATGTTTCAAAGGTAATATGAAATAGATGATTCATTGAAATAAAACCTAAATTTAAATATCAAATAATCATACCAATGTTTTACCATGTTGTTATTTAAAATACTTTAAATTTAACTTTTTTTAAGAGAATCTATTGGCATTTGACTGGTTTATGTTAGAAGTTTGGTTCATTGTTATCAAGTAAATTCTAAGTGTAGGTGAGCATTTACATTAGATTAATATGATTATAAGATATCCAAGATTATACATAAGTGTACTTTAATACATATCTTTGTCAGATGCTATTTAACTACCAGATGATGGTTCAGCATCATTTGCTGAGTAGGAAAGTTTTCCTAACTTAGAAACTTCTGGGAGCATATGAACATCTGAAGTTTATACTAAACTTTTGCATCTTCAGCATCTTAATCGGTGGGTGTTCAGCGTTCGATGTGCTTTACATTTTGAACGGAACCAGACAAGTTAAATTACTTATAAGATATTGCTTAATGGTGCCAAGAAAAAGAAAGTGAATTTAATGGAAATAAGATGCTCCAGACAATGGTGCGTAGTGCACTCTTGAAAAAGACAATTGCGTGTGTGTCCAATAATGCGTGAAGGAGCAACGCTGTTCAGTCTCTGACCCAATGAAAGGAGAAAAGAAAGAGCCAATTTTTCAAGTGCACGTGAAAGAATCACAGGCGGTGTGATGGCCATCCGTAGACAAAAGCGGAATTCCAAATGTAGGCGAAACGTGACTACGCTAATGGTCATTATTATCCTGTCGCGTTTAATTGTGCTTTAATCAGAGTCGAGCCCTGTGCGTGAGCATTCGCAACATGGACATGAACGCGTCGAGCATACGCAATTTCCAGGGCTGGATTCGGCCCATCTCGCCTTGCACAATTCTTTTTATTGTTAATGCCAGAACACATAATATTCACCTGTTACGCCGGACGTGACTAGAAATTGTTCGGCGAAGCGAGGTGCGAAGTGTGGACAGCAGAAGCATCGCGCTGAATAAATTTAGTAGTCGCGGACTGCGAAAATGAAAGCAAACAAGCTTAGCAAGGTACCCCAGTCCCTGACTTATTTTTAATTTTATTGCTAGTTATTAATGAGATGAATAACAAAGGGCAGCTAGTAAACCCCACATTAGCCTTATTTAACGCTCTTCACGTTTATTTTTATTAATTTAATTAGATTTCGCAAAATGAAAGTAGTGAGAGCAGTACAACCAGGGCAATTCACTTGAAAACATTTTACGAAAATTATTATTATTACATACAGCAGAGGATGGCAAAAAAGAAGTAATGAAATATTTTTATTTAATTTTAATACAGCCCCCCTTCGTTGCCTCTGTTTATTACCAACCAAAGAGTTTTAACTCATAAAATAAATAAACATTTAACTTTAAATTAAACGTTTTTGTTCATTGCACTTCAAATGAATTTTATGAATTCCGAAAATAAAACCCAATGATAGATAAAATCATGGAAAAGGATATTAAACGTTTCCCAAAAATGCCACACCTCACGAGAATAATTGAGTTTTTGACAGCAATTTTCATAAAATCGGTAATATCCTTGCATTGTTATTTATATGCTCTTTATTGTGTTTTATTTTATGAATAAAACAGAGGATAACAAAATAGTCCATTAATGAGTTTTATTTTCTGAAAATTATAAAATAAAACTGATTTTTAAATACCTATTATAAAGTGTTCAAAATGGAAAAGTCAATTAACCAGGTTTTTTGTGTTTAATAAGTAAAATTTATATTTATGTACTACGAAATCGAAAATGTCAAATTAAAACTTAATTTTAAATATTAAAACTTACAACTAAAAATAAGACCATTACTGACAAAAATTTTAAAGATGAATTAATCTTAATGCCTTATTATAACTCTATCGAACTTTGCTCAATAATAAGTAAGTATTAGAGCTGTAAGAAGTTTTTTAACTACTATTTATTTGCCTTTTTTAATAAAGAAAAAATGATATTGTTTTGATGCTTTGTAGTAACTTTTGTGTTTTTCTCAACCATAAAAGGCTTACAAAATTCATTTCTGTGCTTCTCAATTGATTATAATATATATTTCTAAAGCTAGGCAAAGCTTCTTATATGATGTATTTTCTACAAAATTTAAAGGCGGCGAAACCAACAAAATTTCCATCCCAGAATACATTATCAAAACAATAGAGGCATCTGCAGGGTTAACTTATTTATGAGAAGGCACTACGGAAAACATTGTTGTACAATATATTCTATAAACAATGTTTTATTAATAAAGCCACTGTTTGCGTTGTAGTTTCAAGAAGATTCTTGTTAATACCAAGTGTGAGTCGCAAAGGGTTTACGTTGAAATGAGTTATACCTGTACAGGATTTGTATAATTTCAGAGTACAGCGTTAAAACTTAATTAAAAAGTTTCCAGGGCGAAGAATACGAGAACAGAAGAAACTTTTGATTTATTATAATTCATTTTAACGGCGAAATTCTTTTTTACGTTTTAAACCTACCGCTCACTTTTACGACTTGATTAATTCTTTTCGTTTCCTCCGGGAATTTTCTTCATCCTGGTCCATCCACAGCCTCCCCCGCCCTCCTTATGGGCGAGCATTTAATGTGGCCCCATTAATGAAGCTCTTTTATTGCTTCTTTCAGAGCAGTGAAAATGCGCCAAACTAATTCACTTCATACGTTTTGTCTCCGCCAATAATCGCCGGCTTCTTGTGTGAAATTGAAATGCTAATAACTTTGGGCTTGCCGCTGTAACCGGCGTAGAAGCCAGTCTAAATTTAAAGCAAAACAAAAGTGAGCAATTCGGGAAAAGTCGTGGGGCTGGCTCCACTTTGATTTAATTTGCGCAGAGAAAATAGAACGGCCACGCTTGGGATAACATGAAATATCTATAGCTTTTTGGGGGTCGACGGGTTTTGGAAGGACAAAATTGTTTCAATCGAAACGATGGTACGCTTTTGAAACGTTGGTACTGAGTACTGGAACGGGCATTTGATGGACATACAAGGAAAATTGTCCATTCGTGTAATTCTCTGCAAACGGAGCACAAAGTGAAATTGGACAACTGACATCGTTGTTCCAGCTGTTCGTCATGAGAAAATACCAAAAATTGTATACCTATTCACACAATGACTTCGTAAGTTTTCAACCAATTAGGAGAATTAGCTTGGTCTGGTTCTGACACACTTTATTATACATATACATTAAATCGCATCCAATAAAAGTTACAACAGCTGTGCTGTGTCATGGACTAAGGACCCTGTACGCAATTAGGGACCTATTTATTGCAGAGCAAGCATTTAATATCGAACCATTCAGCTTACAAGCCTAATTGGCAATAAAAGTGCATGGGATTACTTTATTATTTCTTCGATGATTAGTAACCACACCCACAAAAAATTAGGAAAAAAGAATCGAAAGAGTTGAAAGTCGTACTATATGTACATACACGTGTGTGCATACAGAACACAGATAATATGCTTTCAGGTCCAATTTGGTTTTGTTGGTTAATAAATTTGAAAAAAAACGAAATCACTGAAAGTCAATTCACTGGAAGAAAGGGTGTTGTTAGTTTGGAGCCTTTATTTGTCTATCTGCTTGTTCGGTTGTCTATAAAATCATTGTCGCTATAAAATCGTTGCTCTGAAATGGATGAATAGTTTTCTTTTCTTTGGAAGTCAGTATCTGTGAAATGGTTTTTAACCATGCTTGATTGAAATTGGTTCAGCCTTTTACAGAATCTTCAGCTTGCGAGTATAAAAGGAATGACAAGAACGTAAAAACCGGCATAGTAACATAAGTGTCAGCAAAATTAAATAAACTTCAGGTTTTATTTTTGAAGCTTCAAATCAATGCGAAAATATAAGTCCAATATTTCTAATTTAAATTTAATATTAGTGTTAATGTATAACAAATGTGATTAAAATAGAATCGTACTAATTACATAATCTAGTTTTATACCTCACATTTTCGCTTCTTGCCGGAAACTTACTGAAACATCATTGCTTTACATTGCTCCCTTCCTTAATTTGCTAATTTAAAAAGGATAGATTTTAAGAATATAATCAAATATATTTAGATCTGTTTTATTTTGTTATTACTAATGGATTTGTGATACAAAAGCCAAAAATTAGTAAGAAGACGCATGGCTAGGGAAGATCAATGCAACTCAATTTTTATTTAACATAAGTACTTTTTATAAGATTTATACTGAATCTTAGATATTAAGCCCCAAAACAATTTAAAACTATTTATTTTAAATGGAAATATAATATACGTAAGAAAATGAAAAAGTTTTGAGTTTTTAAAGCCGAATTCAATCAAAATAAAACAGATTATGTTAACTACTCAGTTGCTCTGCAAAAAACTATACTTTGAAATAGAAAAAAGTTTTATTTAATTTATTTTCACATTTTCATATTACTTGCTTATTAAAATTAATTGAAACTGTTACTAATATCGCAAGAACATTATCAGTAAATGCGATTAGTTGCATTTCTAATTTTATTATTTTTTGGTGTTAATAGGTTTTCTGTGTTACTAATGTAGTTTATAATAGCGCCTTGAATAATTGTACGTTCCAAAGTAGTTGTAGTAGTCAGACTTTATTTTCGAAAAAGAGGAAGAACTTGAATGGATTTACGAAGAACTAAATTGTTGGAGCTTCTAACTTTCCGTGGATTTACTAAAGAGGATTTATGCTCAAAGGATTAAACTTCTATAGAGTACATACTATTGTAAAAAACGATTTTTGTTATGGATTGTGTAAAGTTTGCTGTGCTAAAAAAGTTTATTTATTTACTTTACATATCAACATTACAAAATTATCAAAAACTCACTAAATTCATTACGAAACTGATCTATTAAATTTTTGCTTGTTTTTACCAAATGCTAAAAATTCGGATCTACGCTAAGATTGAGCAACGCAGCTTAAATTTTATCCTTAGAACGTCATAACCACATATGATTCTAAAAAACAGCAATAAAGAGTAGAGTAACTTTTGGTACTTAAATACATAGCACATAACACAAGTATGTATTGTTGTACAAAATATTAAATTAAAATTGTTTGAAGTGCCTAATGTTGTCTTCTTTACCAATTTATTTGTTAATTCAAACTAAACAAATCTGTTGTGTTATTACAAATTCAATATCCTACCGTTCGGAAGCCTTAAACGCCTCAAAGCATAAGTATACATTTATTTCCAAGGAATCGAAGAGTGAAATCAAAAGGAAATTAATTTGCATGGATAACCAAACTCATCAATTCCTTTCTTTAATTTTTTTGTACGTATACAGAAAATACATGCAGCAAAAAATTGCGTGTTGTGCTTTTGTTGGTGAACGTTTTTAAGTGGTCCCATGCTTAATATTCAATTTGTTTGTGAAGCTTCCAATGGCAATTTACCTGCATAAATTACCTAAATTAAATCAAAACCCTGACGAAAACAAAAACCTTTGTTATTGGACTCAGCGGAAAAAATATGACGAAATTGTATAACAAAATGCAGATTCGTTTGTATCATAAAAGAAAGGTTGTTATCTTAAAATCAAAAATGTAAGTTTTGCAAAAAACAGACCCAATTTCAGTTAAAACTGAATTCGTTATGGATGGAAAATAAACGTACGGATATACTACATATCAAGATTCAAAATCTAAATTTTTGGGAATCTAAATTATGTATGTTTCAAAACAATTGAAAATTTCTAACAATAGACTCAAATAAATCAACTAAAATCAGAAGGAAATATCAGGACTTTGAAAAATGAAAAGTCCAGATTGAAAATATATTGAAAATTATTTATATTGTTGAAATAAGTCCAAAATTGAATAAAACATGACTGCTTTTCTTCTCAAAAATGTGATAAAAAAATTTGATAATATGTTTTTTATATTCGGCCCCCGCACAGATAAGTACCTAAACTAATTGTTAAAATCAAAAACGTTTTGCATCAGTACAATTCCACATGCCGACGAACATATGTATGTACTTAATAAACAAAAGTGAGAAGAAAGTTGAATGACCCAATTACATTTATTATTTTAATTTGCTTACTTCTTCAATTAGTTCGTTTCTTGTTTGAGCATGTGTCAGTGCATTCGATTTTACATTAATTTAAAAACTTGAAGATTTTGTTTTACCTCCCAGATACATTAAAAATACCAAAATATTTGCAAATTACCTACATAAATAAAAACTTGACTGCTCAAGAAAATGTAATCAACGGTGTCATTCATCATTCAGCAGCCGAAGAAATAAAATAACGAAATGTTGGTTTAAAACACATTATTTCCGATTTTTGCACTGTATATTTTTAAGAAGCTTTTCACATTGGAAACTTTGTTTAATTTCGGTAAGTAATTAGTTGAAGCAATTAGTTGCGGTTAATTGGCAAACTTGTTCACTCTCATCTGTCCATAATTTGAAAAAGAAACTTTTTTCCAGGTTTGAATATTGTTTCAAACAGTGAAAGTTTTAATCGAAATTGTCACAATTTATACTGCAAACAAGATAATTTTGAAATTTGTGTAATTGAGGAGGTATAGCACTTCAATAAAATTTGCGATAACTTAATAGAGCCACGCGGAGTCCATGAAAAGCTTTAGAACAAAGTCTGTTGAATTATGCCCCCTAAACTTTATCGGATCTGCGAGGATGAGAAGCCTTGGATCGGATAAATCCAAATAGATCTCCACATTACCCGTGAAATCCCTTTAATCTGCATAGATTACAAATTAGAAAAGTTTAAAGAGTTTTCGGTATTATTTGCGAACTCGGGCGGGACGCGGAGTTTTTTATTTTTTATTCAAAAAAGAGGTTCTTTTCCACTTTGTCCATTTTGCCCATACCGAGGCATGTCCATTTTCCTCTTTTCTTCGAATGCCCGGATGATTTCCGAACTTTTCAATCATAATGTAACCAATTTCTCGTAACCCTTGTCCCTTGTCAATCCCTTAGCTGATTTCTTATGGACAGCAGGATACCCACCGACAAGACAGAGAATCTTTTAGCAAGTCTCCCGGTCTTTACGTTGCAATTAGGATTAGAGCCTGCCGAAGATAAACAACTTTTCCCGATTCCCTTGAGAGAAATACCCACATATCAGTGAATTAGAATAGAATCACATGTTTATTCCCAATCCTATTTTCCTAATCACACTGCAAACGTGCAAAGTGTAGTTATGATAAACCAAACAAATACTTTTTATTTAACCTCTGTGTGAATATAATTCGAAATCCTAGTCTAGATTTAAAATAAGCTATCAATTAATTTAATTTCATAATTGAACTTTTATAGTTAGATTGTTTTATTTTCCAGGGTGTTACATGATTTTGAAACTGTTGAGTCATTGTCAATATTTTTTCAATTCTGATATATTTTCGCTCAACTTATGATAACCCTACATACTTTTGTAAAATATACTTAAATTTTGGACGTTTTTGTTTCATTTATAAATTTATAAATTTTAAGTAATGTAAAAGCGACGACTGAGCTACGCATAGAAAAAAATGTAATCTATTTATCTATTAAACAAATACTCAACTGGAACAACAATGTTTCCTTAAATTTAAACTCACCTTTTCGTAATCATTTTCATTTTTCATCTGAAGTGGATTCAAGAGGGACTGGTTGCACTGGTTGCTGCTATCCTCTGCACTTCCGATGTCTGATGTCCTCGGGTGGTTTGATCGATTCCTTCGAAAACTAATGCAGAAGAGAATCGTGTTATCCTTATCGTCTGATAGTAAACTTGACGAACAACCCATGACAAATTTAACTACGATTTGTACTATTTCATTTATCTAAATCACATTAATGTATCACTGACATCGATGATGTTTCCTTGCACCGCACTCTATTTTTGCTGCGAATGCAGTGGCCTTCATTTCGCATTTTTGAAACACTGTTTCCCTTAAAATTTTTGCAGTGCAACATGTTTGAAAAGTATTTGTAACTTAAAATTTTTAGTGGCATATGTGATGATTAGTTTTGTTGGTAGTTATTCCACCTGGAAATTAAAAAGACGAAGCAGCATTATTACATAAGAAATGGATGCAGTAAACGTGTATTTTTGTTTTTATTACTTTCATTTATATACAGTTAAAATAAAATGTTTGATTTCTATTGAATAAGATTGCATCGACCATCTGAAATAGAATACTTCTTTAATTTAGACCTTACGTTCATGTCCAAAAATGCTCAGTGATTCGTTAAAAACTTACCTTAAGAAAAAGGGCTTATTCAAAAATTGGTTTTCTTTTTAAGTTTTACGAGTATACGATAAATAACTCTCGCTTTAAGTTTTTTTATGCTGTAAATATTTTGATAGACATGGGTTTGAAAGGTTTGTGATTATACAAAATTATTAAAACTCAATAGGTAGATAAGTATTAACTTTATAATCTCAAAGCCGACAAGGCCTATCTTAATTTAATGTGGATATTTTCTAAAGCATGTGCGTTCTATGTCTAAGCACATTTTAAAGTAACTACCATTGGGTCAACAGAGGAGAAAATGTAAAACTTTGTCTAGATTTATGCACCATCAAACATAAGCACATTTCAAAGAGCATCCTTGATGAAGGTCACCGACAGAAATCTCCCACGAGAAAATCTATGTAGATTAAACCCACTGAGAAAGTCATTCACTTGGCAATGAAGGGTTGCCCACTTAGATGTGAACAGGGTGATTCCATTGATTGTACGTAATTTAGTGCACAATAAGTCTTCGTTACACATCCCTCCCGGATAGAGTTGTAGCTTTACGATAGTTATAGTCGTCCGATCGAATTTATTTTTCATTGTGCGATTTCCTGCGTCACAAATTGAATTCATTTACCTTTGGCATAACAATTTCTTATTGGACCCATATTACATTATATTACATATGTATATAAAATGTAACGTATACATAAAATACTCTATATTGCTTTAATTATTTTCAATATGGCTCTGGGATTTTTCTAATTCTTTGCTACATTATAATATTCCCGGAAGAAACCAAATATATTCTTTTTACTTACTCCCGAAAATGTAATCGCAAAAGTATTACTTCTTAATGAAAATTGAATTCATTTAAGATATAATGTTCGAGAGCGGGTATTTTAATATTAGGGGAATTGTACATTATATTAACGGAAGTCCAAAACAGTTCGAACAATTAGTTCATTTACGATTTTTTTAAGAATTGTGAATCTGTTAAATACTCTTTCTTTTTGTAACTAATTCAAAATTTCCAAGCAGAACGAATTCCAGAAAAAAAAAAAATTCTATACATTCATACAAACCTTGTTACGTTTCGTAAAAATTGAACAATTCTTCAATTCGCATTTTCTTTCGTATACACTTGTTGATATCTTTTTTCAAAAAACGTATTTATGCGAAATTTACGAACCCTTGTGAAATTGTTTGCTAAGTTCTCTCTTTGTGGGGGTAGTCTGATGGTTTATCTCCTGTGAAGGTCTCCTATTAATCATATTAATTAAAATGATACAATTACGGAGTATTTTTAATATATACTATTACATCCTCTGATATCATCCGTCCACAAAGAAAAAAAACCTTAAAACGAGAGCTTTCGCTTTGCAATTTTGCAGAATTAAATGAGAAGGGCTAAAACTTTTAAATATTAAATTTATTTTAAAAATTTTATCTATAGAATGAAATTGCCAACAATTTTTATGTGCGATATTTCACTTTAGTTATTTTTAATTACCGATTCGAATTAAGTAGAGAATGCATTTTCCATTTCGACTGTGAAGTAATTGTGTTAAGCTCAACTGGCTCAAAATCTCTAAAGAAGGATTAATGCATTACAAAACGAAGCCCATGAATCTTTCATTAGTTTGTGAATGTTCTTAAATTCCATTCGAAGGAGAATTATTCATTTTGTGCCCTCTGACCCCTAAGCTCAGCGATGATAAGGCGATTCCGAAGGGCTAACTTGCTCAAGGTTTCAACGGAGAGCTAATCAGAGAGGTCGGTAGGTATTGACCGAGTTTAAACCAATTTATAAGGGCGGTAACCCTTGGTTGTAAATCTATCCAGGAGAATTTAATTGGAAATGGCTCAGAATCACGTTTCATCAGCGATGGACAGAGAAGAAAAGCGACCAGGAAGCTTAAAATTCAAGGAAGGAACTCTATGATTATGGACATGTGCTATTTATAACATTGAATTTGGAAAGCAAAAGGGAGAAAGGTTCGGCCTACAAAATACATTCGGCTATTTATTAAACAGGCACGCAGTTTCACCTAATATGGATTGATATACGGAAGAGAAAAGGTTTTACTAAATATTTAACACTTGAATTACCAAAATAAATAACGTTTTAGTGCTTTCATATGTACATCAAACAGTCCTACATTTTGCTAACTTATTTATCTACTTAAATATAAAGTTAAGCATTTTTTACTTCATCATCATTCAAATATTTAAAAGTTTTGTGAAATATATTATAGTTCAAATGACAAGTGAATTAGAAATTCCACCAGAATTCTTAAATAAACAAATTAAAACAAAAGTTTTATGAAAGATTTATTCTCACAGAAAGCATAATAGTATCTTTAATTTGAGGATTATCAACAACTTCCGCTAAAACGTTGACAAAATTTGAATTTACAAATTTTTTTTTAAAATTAATTTTAAGAAAATACTTACCAAATGAAGACTAAGATTTGCAGTCCACCAATCATTTGTTGTTCAAATTTTGATATGAACACGATATTTGTTATTCAAATTTTCAAATCCGACATGTGTATATCAACAAATTTTTTCTCGAAATCATGGTAACAAGCAATGTTTGATACTTTTTATGTTTGGAATCACAAAAGTAAAACCGTGTTTTTCGGTGAGAGATTTTGTTATTAATTTTAATAAACTAATTTTCATTAAATTCTCATTAATTCAATATAAAACAGTTCACAAAATTGCAGCTACCTAAAAGTTGAAAATGTTTATTATTGACACCAATTACAAAATTTTGATAAATTATAAATTTCTTATCATTAGTTATGCAATGACGGAAAATTAGAATGGAATCTTTGGCTCGTATTCTAAAAAATATCAGTATCGATTTTTATATGCCTAATATATAAAAAATACGAGTTTAAGCTCAATTTGAAATTCGGAAAGTTAAGACAGCATTTTCCTGTTTCTTTAAAAAATTTAAAATAAACTTATCTTCATGGATAATGGACTCAGTCAGTTTCATTATCACTGAACAGATTTAGTCCTTCTCGCACATGCACGTCATTTGAAATATAAATTTATTCGTTTTCATATAAAATACGTCTTAATTTCCATTTCATTTCAAATAGTTAATGAAAATGTGCAGCTAAAATTGATGCCATGAAAGTAAATATGGTGGACCAGTTGAAAATTGCCTGGAATATAGAGATTTTAAATTTTTTTGACGTTCTGCTTCCATTCCTCTGTCATATTAAATTTAAATTTAATCAGACAAAACAACAAAACACTGAACCATTTAATTTAATTAAGAAAATGAAGTAAGAGTTGTATAGGGCTCTGCAAAGTTTTGAAAACCCAAATAAATTAAGCAGAAAAACACGTGTGTATCAAAACGGTTGGATCTACTTTCCTGACGTGTACCTAATTTGCTTAAATGACAGTGGTCCAGATCGTAATTAAATTCGCAGTGAAACCTCACAGAGATTTGTCTCTGCGTGCCCTCAGCAGTTCGAAGAGTTGCCGATGACAAAGGTCTTGAGCAGCGAGCCCACGCACCCCCAGGACCTAAATTGGGATAATCATCGTAATTGTCTCGGCTTCGTTCTCGCGAATTTATTTATCATCAAGAGCCAAGAAGAGCTCTAAAAGCTGGAGTAGCTACTCTATTACTGGAATTAGGAAGGCTCTCGAGGCTCGCGTCCTTATAAAGTTTTCATCCGTGGATTAAACTTCGTTGACTTATGAATGGCGGTTAGGCGTCTACTTCAGACCTTTCTCAACTGCGAAACTGTTGGCGGTAGTGAAAAGCCGACGGACGTGACACGAATTTATGCCGTGAAAATTGGACTGCTGAGAGTCCTGTGTAAATTATTCACCTCACATCTGGCTGGCATCAATTTATTTGCAAACAAAATTAATTTGCATTTCTGTGATTCACTTGATGCTAATGGACCCAGCACTAGAGCCTCGGCAGCAATTAGACTTAATGATTTTCCGCCAAAAGAAACCTCGCGATCTTTGAAGTGGGCTAGCTGCGTGAAGACTGAAGAGATCCGGCAATTTGGCGATACGCTCCTTGGGCGTTGTCGTTTTGGGTCTATTTAAATACATCAGTGCCTTTTCATTCCGCGCAAAGGAACAATTTGCCGGAACATTTTGAAGGTTACTCGCAAACTTAACCCCCTCGAAATGAGTTTTAGTTTACGAAATTAAATTAACGCCTAACCAGGCGGAGAGGGTTTTGTTGCCCAGACCCCAAGCTGTCTACTGAAAAGGAACAGAAAGGATCCTCTGGGAATCCTTTCCTCGACATATTTTCGTAACGCCACAGTGGGAACCTTCTAATTTAAATTGGGTCGGCCACCTATGGAGCTCATTGGACAAACTTTAAATGCTAGGGTTAGGTCACGTCAACATTAGACCAGTATCACAGAAAAGATTTGTTTGCCTTCCCTATTAACTTTTGGTTGTCCTATTGTAGAAAAGAAGACCGTCTATTGAGGGCTTTGTATTCTCAAACTTGTATGCTTATAAAACTTTCCTTTCTTATTTAATCGGCGGTACTATCTGATCTAGGTCAGATGTTTAAATGAAAGGACTTTCCATTAGCGACACAAACAACTTTTTATAGCAAGTTTTCAAGACATTTGAAATCCTAAAGTTTATTACGTAGATTTAATTGAAAGTTTTAATACAATCGACTTACCGATTACCTAGATTTGATTATATGTTAAGTTTGGCACATTCAATAATACCCTCCTCCAGAGTCAAGATGTCACGGGAACAATATCTTAATTGCCTTGTGTATGTAATTATTTAAAATCCTCTATGGGCACATTCCCATTCTATTGCGAATTTGTCCCATTATTCCAATTTACAATTACGATGAAGAATATTTTAATACCCAAGCAGGGTATACGCAGAAAATACATATAACATTTGTTTTAGAGGGACACAAGGGTGGATCAAATACCTATATATACTTTATAATGATAGTTTTATTATTATTAGGGTGGCGTAGCGTGGATCTAACGCTGTTTGTTCGTCCTTCCAAAGTCCTTCCATCTGTCAGAATTTTTAAACGGAATGAGATATCACATTGAAACTCATACACATGTAAATACTTCCTCCGAAGAAAATGTTTTATAAATAAAATATAAAAGTTTACGAATGTTATTAAAATATCCCTTTAAAATGAAAAATTGAGATTTTATATTATCGATCACTAAACAAAATATGTTGTTGAATAGCCAGAAAACAAAATATGCGAACTGGTTGGACGTAACATTTTAATCTTATAAAAATTTCTATAATGAAGTCCTCAATTATAATTCTTTAATTTGAAATATGTATGCATATTGTTGGATTGGAATTATCCATATCTTCTTTGATTCTTAATTTTATAAAAAAAATCACTTCCGCTTAGTTTTGGCATAATTATATTTAATTTGAAATTATATAGCAACTTTTATCAAAAAGTCTTAAATTCTATATGTAACTGCTGGATTTTAAATTATGAGTTGTTCAAAATACAAAAAGCTTTCAGTACTTAAATGCATTACCAAAGCGATTTATTTTTCATCCCTTCAGAAAAGCTCACAAAATGCAATAAAAACTCTCTTAGAAATTTTTTCACGTATATCGGTTCCGAAGGAAGGAGACGCGCACGGTCCATGAAATATAATCGCTGTCTATTAGATAAATATCTTGGGATTTGAGATTCACTCATGATTTCGCTGCCTTCACATATGTGCGTCATAAATAACAATTTTAGGGTACTTTTGAGAGTTCCCCAAGAAGGTACTAAAATCACACATTGCTCCCCGGGAACGTGTATCAATCGTAATAACAGGGAATGCGTACCTCACCCTGATAATGATGGGTCTATTGAAAGCCAGTAGGGTGCTTTGTGCGCTCTTCATTTAGGACGACGGACGGGCAACGAATTACCCCCACGCAGGATCCTTCTTTGATAAGTGAAATTCCTTTAAGGAGCCCGAACAAGCGTTCTGCAGGCTTTATGGTATTTCATTAGGAAATAAAAACATGACTTCGGGGACGGCTTTTAAACATTGGTTCAGCCACTGTTGAGCAAATTGTCGTATACACGTCCTGCACAAACGGCTACTATAAATTGGATACCCGAAAATGTAAACAGGCATCTCGAGAAAGTACCTATAGCCGTCTGTTTAGAGTTGCTTTTTGTTTGCCCGGTAAAAAAATGTTTTTCAACGAAAATTGGTGGGATACTTCTTGTGATTGTGAACAATTTTCGTCGTTTTTTAGAGAGAGAGCATCAATTATATAGGATACGAGGGTCGCAAGTTGGCGATTTGCGCGAGTACCAGCGGTATGAATTTCATAAACTCCTCTGTTGTTATTTTGAACGTCTTTTATTATGTCTTTGAAATTTGAATACTTAATTTAATCTAAGGAATGTTTGATACGACCTGCTTGCTTCTGCCCTCTGGTACAAATTTGTTCACTCCGATCCGGCAATTCCTGGAATGCTATAGGATTCAGTTTTATGAGATTTCTTTGTGAAATAATAGGCCTAAAAGGAAGGCGGGAATCAATTTTAATGGAATTTTAGAGCTGTGAACTTGCATGGAAATAGCTATCGATTACCATGAGCTAAAAAAATATATCATCCTGCTGTCGGTTGCTTTTTGCAACACATAATTTGCGAATATCTACAGAATTATCATCCCACTTTTCAAATTCTATCTTCCACTTCTTCTAAAAGAATGCAATCGACTAATGTTCATAATATATGTGAAATATGTACATATATAGTTCATTTTATACATTACACATATGTATTAATTTTAATATTGCATTTTCTAAAAATTCTAATATTACCAGAATAAGGAACCTCAAGGATGCATTACTCATCGGTACCTAAAAAAGTCGAATATTTGCCCAGCTAGCTTCATTTTTACGAAAGTATCTATTTATTTTGCAAACATATTTATATAGTATCTTATGTAATTTTTTTTGGTTCTCACGATTAAACTATTTTAGTATCCTAGTTTATTTAAGAAAACTATTTTAATTTTCGATATATAAATTTTGTACTTTTAGCGCAGACTCTTTTATTGGCATAAAGAATCGTAATATCAGAAAAACCCACTATTTCAAAAATTTTTATGTAATTTTAAAGTTGAACTTTATGGGCGCAAGGTTATAAAAAACATAACATTTCCGCCTTCGCATTCCGATAAAATCAATAATAATGATTTAATTTTGTGAGCATGAATGGAAAAAAACATTAATTTATCAATTCGGTTTTTAAATGTTGGCATAATTATATTTCATGATACGTATCTACGTTAAAATACTCGAGGAAATTCATTAAAATTAATTGCTGTCATCGATCACGTCCCTCCATTTCATATTTCCCTTCTGTTTTTTTAATTAAATAAAACCCTATTTAACTTTCATCAAACTTCGACGAGTACCTAAAAGATATTGTTTCACGTAGCTCTGCAGCTAAATAACAATTTAGGCAACTTAATCAGTGCATGGTGAAGGGCGTAACTAGTTAATGAATTAGAAATAATTACCAGAACATAACATAAACCAAAGATATTAATTGACATAATGAACACTGTTATAAACCGATTTACTCTGCGAGAGATTAACATAAATGCTTTGCCTGCAAATTTTGGGAGGTGGAGCAAAAGGCAATAAGCAATACACGACCACACCTACATACACCTGTTGTGCACCTCCTGGTAATTGACCATCAAATCAGATTTTAGTACCGAATCAGAATAATGAACAAACTTATGAAGTATGGTAAATTTTGCAGATGTCTAATAGAATAAAATGAAATGAACTTTGGTAATTTGGTTTTAAATTGGCACGTTTTATGACAGGTATTCTACTATGTATAAGGCTAAATCGATTTCCTAGAGTGTATATATATGTATGTATGCATGTTGCACTTCTCGTCACAGCTCGGAATTACTCGAAGGTATCAGTAACTGGCCACGGCAGCTTAACTTGCTTGGTATAGACAGGTATAGATTTGACTTTGCGACTCTTAATAGTTAATTTTTTTAATTTTTGATGAAACAAAAGTGATTAATCTTTAAAATAACTTAAGATAAAGGATGAGATAGAACTTCAAATTAATAAGATTATTTCAATCACACTCCCACTTAACCTCTTTTATCATGTTAACGAGGAATGTAGCTAGAGATAAGAAAGTATTTTACACTCTAATATAAGAATATTGAAATAAGCAAATAGTTTCGTTATAACGATGTGCCATAAAACAGACGAACTTTAAAACGTGACCAGAATTCTTCAAAACTTTTTGACATTCGCCTCCTACTTCTATACAAACTATTTTATGCTTCGACTATGGTTATTAAATTTGTGTGCAGTATACTCACATTTTGTATTTTGACTTGTTTCTAATAACCGTTCAATGTTTCCTTGGTTAGCTTAATTTACGGTGTTGCTGGTGTTGGCACTTCCTATTAGTTTCGAAGCATAAAAGGTCAATACAGAACCCTTTTAATTAAAAGTCGATCATCCAAGAGTTCGGTTGTTGCATTTTCAGAGATCGTCTTAATTAGCCCAGGAAACATGACGACAAATATTTTGAAGTCCCTTTTATCCTTCTAAATGTCGCCGATACTCCCAATCGATAGAGCGCTGCAGTAATTGCGTAAATGTAGCAGCGAGCCATTGCAAAGTGCCATGTAAAGGACTCCTTCTCCTGACGGAACAAGGTAATCAAGAGGTGAAGTCTACAGACGGAGGGTGTAGGCTAATGAAAGCCTTTGCAGCTGCTAAGCCCTTTGTATCTCCGGCGGTAGAGGCTACAAAATTAAAATCGATTGTTCGCATCGCATCATAAAGTCGCTTTTGCTTCGTAGATCCAGCATCCTCTGGACCCGGATCCGAATTCGCGCACCGGAACCCCCGGCTTGCTTTATAGAGCGTCCAGCAACAGGCCGTTCTAAACACCGCCTCCTGTGGGTAAACAAATTACTGCTGGGAATAAACATTCCCCCGGGATCGAGCCCGATTTTCGAGTTAAAAATATTTTTAAATTGCCATCGGTCGGGAAGATTAAGATGTTTTCGACGAAATTAAAGTTGAAACACAAACTGACGTCGTCATCCCATATCTGCCCGCATAGACGCCGCCAGATAAAAGTTATTACTCTTCAGACTAAAGTTAAACTGATGGAGATGTGTTTTACATGGAATGGCAGATATGCGAGAATGAATGGGAAATTTCAAAGTAAATGCGATTACTAACAAACACTCTCAAAAGAGTTGTAATCTGACAAAAGCACCTACATATAATTTCATTGTGGGTTTTGTAAGGATGAAATGTGCAACCAAATTATCAAGGGATTCCAGTTGGTCTACTCGAAAGGATATCTACTTTTTTGAAGAAAAGATCCTTTAAGTTAAAAGGTTAAGAACATGTCAAAAGTTTTAGGTTGGAATTTATACAACTTTTAAAGTTGTAAGCTGTTAAACAAAGTTCATATCCCTTTGTAAATTGCTCACTCTCAAAATCATAATTTGAAGCTTAATGCCAACCAAAATTCCTAAAAGGACCTAGAAATCGTTGCTTCAATTAGCTGCAGTTTAATTGAAGTGAAATTGTTGAGATTCATATTATTATATTATATTTAATAATAACATTTAATTATAGGACTTCCTTTGAAGTGCTAATATATGTATATGTTTATACAAAATTATATATTAAGTATGTAGATATATTAAACATCATAATTCATACAATTGTATGAATTCACTTTTCAGGCAGAATTTTGATTAATTAATTAATTACAATAAAAGCAATATTTTAAAATGTCTTCTCGTGGTTTGTTCTTGTTACAAAGACGCTGTTTAAAATCCACCTTACAGTTCTCTTTAAGGCAAACCTTTCCTATTACCAGGAATGCAATCTTCTATGCATTTGAAACTTAATAAAAATTTCGCTTTTCATCCAAAAAGTAGATGAAGTATATTGGCGTTGCAGATGAATTTTCAATATGACATATCGGATGTAGGAGAGGAATGAAAACGACACCTGATATCTAATTTCCGATGAAGAATTTGAGAAATCCACCTCATCTTACTGTATGGAATTGAATTCAAGCAAATTCTGAATGCAATATTGTGCAATGAATGGGACAGAGTTGTGAATGTTACTCCAAATTCAATTTATATGATTTATCGCATTTGATGAGGATATGTTTATTAGCTTAAAGAAGTATTACATATTAAAATTCGGGAAAGATCAACTGATTTTAAGTATATTTACTTCAACAGTTTCTTTTTTTTAAATAATTTTAGTTACTGATTTTAATTAATTATTTTTATGAATTTTAAAATACTCTTAATTTTCCTTTTTTATACAGATAAAAACATTAGCAAGTTAATAAAGTTCGGTTTCTTTGCAAAAATTCGTTTAAGCCATAATGAGGGAACACCATCGTTTTTAGCTAAAAGTTAGTTTCAACTATACCTAATTTTAGTTAAAATTTTTTCACTCCCTTTTTAATTCTCTAGAATATTTCTCGTTCGCCTACTTTAGTAATTTATTTTTTCATTAAAAACTTAAATAATCGATTTAAGGTCAATTTGCTAACGGTTTAACAATGTTTCATTATGTTGTTTAAATTGATAATGAAAAGTGAAGTTTTTAAAACAGTAATTAAAACAATTAACCCCAATATGATTTTTAATATTTGGAAAGTTTTTTGCTAAAAATACTTCCTTCTCGTGTGCAATAACTTTACCTTCTATGGAATTTATTTTTGCCAACTTTTCCCCGTTGGCAGGATTAATTTTCCATAGACATGTACCCATTCAGGTTAAGTGCCCACTTAACGAACTCTTTGGAAACAAAATAAAGTTCTCACTTTCGAAAATGAGAAAACTTTGGAAGAAAACGTCTTCCTCTATGAGCTGCACCTTGTACCTAATTGCAGCAAACACATCCTCGAGTTTTTCCTCCGCATAATAGTTTTAGCCGAGCATATAAGTCATCAATACTAAGAAAATTGTTATTTTTATTTCGAAATACCTACTAGCAATAGCCAAATCTAAACCAAAATATAGCGTAGATTGGAAGAAAACATATCCTTATACTTATTTTGCAAACACATATTTGTGCTAATTGCCAGGAATTCATCTTTTCCTTAATCTTCCCTACTTATAAATTATATCACAAAATGAAAATCGATTTCGTTTCAGGTGAAGAACGTAAGCAAGCTTAAAAGCTTAGATCAAAGAAAGAATCCTTTAATTTTAAATATCTTTGTATAATGATTTAAAAAAGGATAAATGGAAGCTTTAAGATTCAGTTCAGAAATTGTGTGTAATAATATAAATATACATACCTACATATATATACAAAGAATAAAGCATTGATTTTACTAATTTTAAACCCTAGATCCTCCCATTGCAAAAAAATGTGTCTAAACTAATTCATAATTTCACAATATTTATATTTAAATAAATCCGTACGCAATTTCTTACTTGAGTTATAATTTTTAAAGTTATAGGTTATGATTTTTGC
Source organism: Tolmerus cingulatus (assembly GCA_959613345.1). Classification (NCBI taxonomy): domain Eukaryota; kingdom Metazoa; phylum Arthropoda; class Insecta; order Diptera; family Asilidae; genus Tolmerus; species Tolmerus cingulatus. Next base: position 8,093,004 of record OY390708.1, read on the forward strand.
CTACATTTATTAATATTCAAAATTGGGACATAATTAGAAATCGGTTTCAAGTCATCATAATTATTCCAATTTTGAAGGTAAATTGTGTTAAAGGCGCGAAAAATGAGTTAAATTATTTGTTTGGGCGAAGTTCGAATCCTGGTAGTTTTAGTGTTAAATTACCTGTTAAAAATCAAACCCCCAATTAGTTACATCGGGTATACATTTTTTTCCTTTTCTGTTAATTTTTTAAAAATTTGAATAATTTTCAAACATTCTTGATTCCTTTCTCTGTATTTGTACATATTTGCTGTAATAATAATTGCACATATAGTGATTCGATTTGGCAGTTTTAGTTTTATTGGCAAATTTTCGTTTCAGTTCGATTGTATGAAGCATAAACTACTTGTAAAACGTAAGGATTTGTATCAAAATTAAATTTTTCGATATACTTTCATCCTTGAAAAGGAAATCGAAAAGGCGATTTAAATCTGCACCGGTGTATTTGTAAGTTGAAGTCTTCCTAATTCCAGCGATATTTTATTTAATCTACATACTGTCCAATTACGTGCTAATGGCGCAAAGTTAAAGTTCATTTTAATTGAACTGGTATTCCCAACAAAAAGCTTTAACACCAAATATTTACCCGCGAAGTTCGCAGCTCTTGTTTTAATGGGGCATGTAAAATCGACCTCAGCCGCAGCAGCAACGAAAGTCGAGGCGACGCGCTACTGGGCGAAAAGTTGGGAAGTTTAAATTACAGGAGTTTCTCCGGGGCAATTAATGATTCTAATTAAAACGTGCAAGTAGTAAGATGAATTCTGCCACCACTGCATAATTTCGCGTAAACAGAATTAATTAAAACGCAAATTAACGTGACCGCTGGGTCTCCTAGCGCTAGAAGACCGCTTCTGCTCGATTGACGATAGTGCAGCCAGGTGACCGCGCTAAGACAAGAGGGAGTGGCACGAGGCGTCTTTAAGAAAACCTTTCGACCTTTTTTTTCACTAATTTTCCTATTGTAATTTAAAACAGTTAAATACCTCCACTAACCAGCAGCCTCAAAAGGGCGCTTCTCTGGCGGGCGGCTCATCTCCTTGCGATTCTGCAAGGTCCATCCTCGACGCATTTGCATAAAACGATAGAAGTGAAAATCTGTTTATATCGAATAACGAGACTCAATTTTTATTCAAATTAGCCCTAAGATATACCACCCTGCGGTGGTAGGGTGTGTTATTCTGGAAAATGCAAATAATTTTATTGCTAATGGGGTGCAAAGGGGGTGCTTTTCCACAATGAAATTTCCTTTTCTACGACTGTATCTGTTTCTTGTCGTTGTCGACTTGGGGAGGCTGTTCACGTGCAAGAAGATACGTTTGTTTCGGAATGATTCTCCGGTTTATTTTAAAGACGTGCCTATCATGTGTCACGACATCACCACGATGACTTAAAACGAATTACATCAAATGAACTGTGAACGTCACAAATGCTCCTCCACAGAGAATTTATCAATTCTCCTCCCGTCCTTCTGAGGTCTTCAGGCATCACACCGGTGTAGAGCTCAGTAGAGCCCTATGGAAAACCAGGATGAGGGTACACCCGTCCGCCCTACTCGACAATTCCCTTCAAATCGCCTAACGGCTGTGGAAATATTCATCGGCCGGGAAAAAATGTTTCGCAGGAACATTTCCCATAATCCGGCATTGGGCCTAAGCACAAATCCATCTGCCTCTGGGGAAAACTTCCGCTATACAATGGAGCGAACGACTTTATATCCTAAAAAGGATCTCGATTTGAATGTCTGTGAAGACAGGAAAACTAATTGCTCGAATGTCTTGAGTTGTTTCAAAATTTGCATACCCAGCCTCAGAGACTACACGTCAAAATGTATCAATTTTCCGCCTTTTAAAGAATTACATGAACGCCACTTTTTGTGTAAAATTTAAATACTTAAAATTCAGTAGCAATAATTAAACCACATTACTTTCACCCGATTAGCAATGAATCAATTGGTCTCGTTTTTAAGCACTTCTTAAAATAGTAAGAAAGGACTGCTTTAAATGCGCATAACTTATGAACGCTTCGTTCAATTTGCTGGATACTTCACTCAAGCGTGTCCTAATCTGGTGCCTTGAGGTGGTTGATAACCTCGTCATTAGGTGTTATCCCCTTTGCTCCTTGTGTCCCTACGTCATAACATCCACAATATGAGACCAACTCCTTGGATGCTGATTAAAAAAAATTATAAATTGCTTTTATACAGCAAGAAAATTAAATTCAATTTGGTTTTTACCTATTTCAATTTTACTATTGTAAAAAAAAGCTGTTTGGTTTACATTTTAAGAAAAATATTTCAATTAAGCTTCATTTCGGTTGTTTTTAAGTAATATTCGTATACTTTAACTTTAAGAATTAATATCCTTGAATGTATTTATTCAATACACCTATTTGTAATTTAAATTTGACCCTGATAAATATACCCTAAATAAAGTTTTTGTATGAAAGTTTTAATTGTTTAATTGTTTTTAAAAGTACTTCTTCTTGTAACTGCCTGAAGAACGCGGGATACTGTTTTCCTTTCTTCCTTTTGAAGTCGCAACATCAGAAAATTTTAATTTGAGACTTTACAAATTTAGTTCGTAGAATGTGTTGATTTTTTTTACAAACACACTTCTATTCACCTTCACGCCTTATTTAAAAATATTTACTACTTATTCGTTTGTACTTGTCCAGAAATAGTTTTTATAAAGTTTTTATTTAAATTAATTTTTCTCTTATTTCGACTCCAAAAGGAAGAAGAGTTGTAAGTGATTTTAAAGTATTCTATCATTTTAAAGAAGTCGAGCCATGCAAGAAACGAAGCGGAAGTAAGTTAGACTCCTTCTTTTGCATATCGAGGGTGTTGTACCTACGCAAATTGTTTTTTTCTTATTCCTGAAAAACTGGTGTATAGAAACAATTTCCCTACGGAAAATGGTAAGAGGGTAAAAGCACATTTTTCACTCTTTTACTTTTTCCCGAGAGACATTTTTTATTTGCGGATTTTTGTTAAAATCGGTTCTACATTTCCGGAGATATCAAAGTTGAAAAACAAGTACCGTCGGGAATAAGACTTAAAAATTTATCAATTTGGTTCATTCCGAAACGACATAAAGGGCAAAAATACGATTCAATTTTTACTTACTTAATTTTTGATCAAATTCCCATTTAAGAAATTCTCAAATACCTACAATATGTTGCTAAGGCAAGTTAGGAAGTTATTATGTACATAAATTAATTAAAAGACAAAACATTCATTCTGATACTTGATAATTCCAAGGACAATAAATATTAAATTCTCGAAAGTCCCAAGCTTTTGCCAATTTATCCCCAGATCCAGGGCGCCAGATTTTTAGTAGAATATTCAAAATGATTTGCTTCATTATTGGTATTTCAAATTTAATGGAAAACCTTTCATGCGTTCTGAATATAAGTCCTATGTCCCTGCGACTTGTTGAAAACCACTCAGGGCGACCTCTAAAATGTTTAATCAAGTGGCAAATCATTGAATTTCAACGGAATTTCGGACATTTGGATTGCGGAAGTATCAAATTCCCATTAGGGTAACAGAGCTTTGATTTTAAAGGAGAAATTTCACATTTTTATAATATAAATTAAGGGTCTTTAAGTCCACAATAAAAAGGAAAACCATTCCGTTTTTTGCTAAGTGGTACGTTTTGTTTTTTTCGAACTCTTTGCTGTCTTGGGAAAAGTTTGGAATAAAACGATAAATAACAAAAGTTGTAAATGTATACGTGTTATAAATGTAAATAATAAATCTTCGTTATCTATTTTAACGCAATGAAAATAGTTGAAATATATATAATGCTATAGGTTTAAATTTTTTATCGTTATTTATGGACTACATATTATGAAAAATGTATCTGTGACATTTTTTAAGACCATAGAAGAGGATATTTTAAGTACACGATATTTATATAATATAATACGGATTTTTATGATGATTGAGTTGTTCAAGTTTTGTAAAATAATAATAATAATAAGATATGGATCGTGTTCCCTTTCAGGTAAATTTAATTAAAGAAAATAGGTAAAGAGTCTTTTTTAGGGTGGCACAAAGGTAATATTTTAAATTCATGGAGCGTTCGGCTATAATTCACGGAAAGTGCCATAGGATCCAGGGACGGAAGCGACTAGAATAATTACCCAGAACCGCCCTTATCTCCTGATTAAATGGAGTAAATGATTCCAACAATTTCAGCTCCTCTTTCTAAATTGATTTGCCACCCCCGCTGCGCGGTGCCCTCCAAGGAGCGGGGAAATAGCTTTTCGCCTCTCAAGTGACCGCTGCAATTTAATAGGCGTCTAATTATTTCGTTTTGGACTCTGATAATTACTTCCGACTTCCCGGGAGCGGACTCTGTCCTCACGACGTCGAAGTCGTTCCGTTCAATTTCGAGATAACGAGGTGTGAAAAACTGCAGGTGCCAGGTGGGTGATCCTTCAGCAGTCCGCACCAGAGCAATATTAGCAGAAGCTGCGCCCCCGTGGGACCAGAAGGGCTATTCCAAAGAAGTTTTACCCTAAGTAAATGCGCCTCCCGGAGGGCTGCTCTCCTCCGCCATAAAAATTGTGTTGGGGGCGGGCTTTGCACCTCACTCGAAAGAGGTCCACGTACGCAGTAAATATGCTCGTGTTATGCTGCGTCCCACCCCCGCGCCCTCCCCAAGTCCGAGGGCTGCGGATCAATGGCGAAATTCATTGCGATAAATTCACGCCATGAGAGTGTTTGCTTTCTGGGATGAATGCGAGGCGCCCGAAATCGAGCCGGCGGGATCCCGAAATGGGAGCAAACGAAGTCGAATACGTTTTTCCAGGACAATTTTATGGGGCCTTTGCTGACACATCGCAACTCGAGTGCAAAGCCAATCACCTCAAATTTCGGTTGGTTAGAAAATTTGCGTCTTTGCCAACGACTCCGCTAACGAGGCAGTTTACGCACGATTTAAAGTCATTAAAAGTCCTGAAGTCAGTGGCTCTAATCGAGGACATTATTTTTTTCCGAATAAAAAGCTGCTATCAAATTTAAACATTGTCTAATTTAAGTCTCGAATTTGTTTTCCATTTTCTGAAATTACAGACTTTTTTTGAAAAAAAAATTTTCAAACTCACAAAGTTATAATGATTTTTATTTCAAAATTTTCCAGGCTATTAAAAATTAGATATCGTCAGTAGTAAAATTATATACATATTTTGAAAAATGTACATTTGTTCGAATCACAAACTATTAAAAATAAGCAAACATTTGGATATAATGATTTTAGAGCCAAGCCAATTTTTAATATGAAATAAAAAGTGTCATCTTGAAAGACGTAATTTAGCAAAGAGGAATCTACCTACCCATCGAAAACATAAAATTTTCCATTTTATCAAAAAAATAATAGTGTTCTGTATTTGAAAACTTTTATTTTATTTTCAAAGTGCGTTGCAATAGCTTCTATATTAGTAACTTAAATGTTTTTATGGTTGAATATCGAACACTTTTAACTTATTCGGTTCTAGTAGTTAATATGCAGTAAAACCATTGAGACCTAGCCTTTGAATCAAATCAGAATTTAATCAAAATTTGTGCCCAATTTTAAGCATCAAAAACAGAGACCAGAAATGCCTTAAAAAGTTTGAAATGATTTGAATTGTTATTTGATATTTGATGTTGATCTACGTAATAAAATTTATATATTTAGACGGGTGTTATAAGTTTCTGAGTTCAAAATAGAAAAACATAACTAGGTGTTCCACGAACCTAAATTTAAGATAATATTTTTAGAAAGTACAAATAGTTACCAATGTATAGGATCTGTATAATCGCCTAATTTAAATTAATTTTCTAAAGGTTATGAATGAAAACTTTAATACCAAAATTTCTAGATAATATAGCATAAACTTTTCTGACAGCAGCAGCCAATGAACAAAAATAAGTAAATGGATGTGTTATTGCAATTGAAAAAATAGGAAAATACCGAATTAATGAAGAAATATTTAGGATTCCGCTTTTTTCGTATTTCTTTCTCTTGTAACCTCAATTTAGAACTATGTACATACTATCATATCTTTTATTTATTAAATAAACTTACGAGTGAAGTAAAGGAGTCCATTTCAATTGAAAATTAACTTTTCCAAAACTTTTTCTTCAGTCAGTTTCTTTGGCATCGCGGTAGAATTGCGCAAATACTCAGTTATTCCATTTCTTTGGGTTCCCTCCGTCTTCTGACTTGTTTTTGGATCCAGTGCACCACAACTGCTCCTTTCCAGCTTCCCTGTACTCGTTGTTTAATTTCAAATAAACTTTTTGAAGCCATAATTTTCTCCTGCTTCACCCTACTTAAATGTATGCAAATAGAAGGACGGGAAGATACCTGTTGTATAATAAATCACTTGAAATAAGTGCAATGAAGAGCCCTGCAAAATCGATTATGCGCCCGTAACCTTGGAGCCAGCCTTGAGGAAACGTTGTTACAACTTTCTCCGTCGACGTTCATCTTGCCTCTAGATGAGCTGGGAAATTCAAGAATAATGTTGCTCGCGAGTTATAAGTGAATTTCTTCCTGCACAACGAGGCACACTTTCCTGAGCCTCATTTTCCTGACTTCCGCTTATCATGCTCGACGCTCGTAAAAAGGCATTTCCTTATTTTTTATTCTTTCCGTGGAAAGGACTAATTTATTTGAATTTGTGTGTGTTGAACACGCCTCACAGGCGCCCGTAAAAGGAATACAAAAAATTAATATTTGATATGCATCTTTTAGACTCGTGATTGGAGAAGACGATTGAACAAAGGTCACCAAAGGTTTTCAGCAGAATCGAAGGAAACATAACTTAATAATATAATTTTACTTTAGAAGTATTTTAGAAATCATTTTACAAATGCAATTTAGAATTTATGTAAAATCATACAGCATATAGAGCATGAGTGGTGGGCGTAATTATAACTATACTTTCTTACAATTAATTACAAATTGTAATTATAGTTGGTACAACTACATGTTTAAATTTATTGTTAATTGAAAGTTCCAACTAAATGTTATCAATTAATGTATATGCAATAACAAAACCAAAAAATAACTTTAGTTGAAAAATTTTCAGTGTTAACGAAAACGATATTATGTTGTAATATCCACGAGTTAAGGAGATGCAATTATTTTTTTTGTTTGGCGATATGATTAAGTAGGAACTAATTTCTATCACGAATATGTTGATAACATAAAGTTTTGTGTTTATAACGCTAGATTAAGAAATATTTAAAAAAATCTGAATATCTTTAAATTTATTTAAAATTGAATAATAAAAACGCATAAAAACAACGTAGTTAGAATAGTTTTAGGCTATGATACTAAATCACATCCAGTTTTTAGTAAAAATTAGGAGAAATACCAAACTTTAGCATATTATAAGTCTTTAACCAAACAGGATTAAATCGGGGTTTTCAGCTAGTCCTTTAATAGTATTTATACAAACAGTATTCAATTCAAGCAGTATACTCACGTACGTCAAAAAATTAATTTTGATTTCTCTAAAGCTGCAACAAATGAGTCTTAAAACATTCTTCCACATAGAGCAGCACAAATTGGAGTTACTAAAATTTGTTTACAAACAAAAATTGCGAAGTTGAATTATTTATCTTCCAATTAGAATTAGAGAGTCCTCTCAATCAATTCATTTGAAGAACTCACATAATTTCTTCAACAAGTTGAAAAAATAATTTACGTACTTTCAGAGTGCGTACCCAAATTGCGTTTTGTTGGAGTGTAGGTACATAAGCTCATTACTGCGGAAAGCAAACTTCCGATGAAATAAATTCGAATGAAGTCCTGCCGGAATAAACTGACATTGAGAAGCCTTCTTTTTTTCCTATAAGCAGACAATCTTTTGAAATCTTGAAATCAGAGACCAGGCAGCTTACCTACAGAACCAAAAACCAGGTTTAATGGTTTAAAGAAGCATCGAAAACTAAATAGAACATATCTCGGTTCGACCGGGTCCCAAAGAGGCACAGAAGGCTTTACAGACTTAAAGGACTTGTGTACGTTTTGCTTCTTATTAAAAAATAAATTTTAAGCACATCAGTTTTGCGTTTTTTGGAAACCCAAAATTGGTCTTTGTGCAAAAGAAAACTCGACAATCGGCTTTAATTGTGTTCCTCTCACATCAAAGGCTTTTAAAATAATATTTTAATTTCCAAGAAAACAAAGCCACTCAGAAAGTCCTTGGGTATTTTTCTCAGCGCGAAAAAAGGAGGTTTATTGTGGATTACTTGAGTTAAGAGTGGGCAATTGAAGGGTTGGTTCTACTCAGAATCGCAAAAAAATATTTTTGGATTTAGGTATATAGTATATATCATCACAACAATACAATATTATATAATAAATAAAGGATTTTTAAAAAATTGTTCTTGTATGGTTGTATAAAAATTTAAGCTTTGAGCTGGCCAGATTATTTTAATTATAATGAAAATTTATGTTTTTCCCATTATGAATTCTTCCTTGGCGGATAGTATCCGAGAGGTTATTTTTAAGGATATCTAAATATTTGTTCGTTTTCAGTTCAGTTTTGACTTATCTTTTGATATTTTTTCGTTTAATTTTTTCCCTGTTCAGAGGCACTATATCGACGACGCTGTGTATGGAAGTATATAAACATTCTTAGCTTCCACGTTTTTCTAAAAGAACAGAAGTAAATAAAATTCTATGATTCTATTCCAAATAAGTTTAAAAAGGCAGTAGAAGTAATATACATATACATACATATAAAGCATCAAAACCAACACAATTTAAAACACAATATTTTTGTTTCGATCCTTAAACGATGTTATTAGATGTATTGAGTTTTTTGTGTGTATATTTATGATGTTAATAGGAAATTTCTTTTTCTTATAAATTAATACTTATATGTATGTACGTACCTTACTATGGAATAATGGTAATATCTTAAAATTTATACATATGTATTTCTAGTAGTATGCTTAAACTGACGTTTTATTATTTTAAAAAATGAATTTGAAAAATTATTTTAACACTACAATGGCCTTGAACATAAAATGTTGTATGGAATCTTATATTTCAAGGAAAACGAAACAACTTTGCTTGAAACATTTTGTGCGCTTTAAATTTAAAATATTTCTAAAAGAAACACTACTACTCAAAAAACTATCCCGTAGATATTTTGGGCGCATTTTATAAATAGAATATTATCATTTTAAACAAAACCACACGAAAAAACATGGCCTGTTTTTATTGTTTTTAACTTTGTTTACGTTCGAAGTTGTTTTTGCATTTAAAAGTTCATCATTTAACACGGTAACTTTATTAAAAATTTAACGCAAAAAATAGAGGAGTGCAAAAGCGAAATATTTAAAAAATTTATCCGGAAATTGAGTGGTGTCCGGTAATTGGTCATTGTACCTCGTGGCCTATATAAGTTATCAGATTAAAATAACATGTACTATTTTTCTACGAAAGAGTGCAGAACAGACATCGGAATCAATAAGTTTATTATATGAACCCGCTGTTTAAGGTTTTGTCATAATAAAGGGAAAATATTGTCGCACAAACGCGGCATAGGTTTTTCTCATAAATGATATTATAATATTGTTTTACGAACTCAAATTGGCCATTTCCCAGCAAGCTGTTTTCGTTGTAAATCAAAATTCCTCCTTTCACGAAAACTCAGCAAGAAGCTTTAATGTGTTTAATATCAAAGGCTTTTACAAAATTAAAATTAATTTTCAAGAAAACAATGAGGTGAGTGATTTTTATGTATATTGTGTTTTTTCTTCTCGCTGCGAAAAGAAAATGGAGTGATTTTCTACGTGAGTTGATTTCGGCAAAATAGCTGCCAGAGCGGAACGCCTAAAGCCCGGCGGGTGGTGCTGATTCCTAGAACACGTTCTGACGCTAGTGTGATAATAGAAAAAGCCCACAAATTCGACCATGTAAGCCGAAATCGCCGGAAGTGAAAATCTGTATCAAAATACCCCTTCCCGGCGCCTGTACCTTCCCGAAAATCTGGCTCGATACCCGGGAATGGGACTGACGGACCAGGGGACATTAATAAAACAATGGGTCCTCAGTTCCCTGCCGAAAGCGTCCATCATTTCGCAGTGCAGAAAGGTTAAGCACAATAAGATAATCCGGGAATGCCCCGGGGAACTTTATAGTTTAATATCGCCCTAGAACTGGTAAAAGTATATATTACGTTTACGTACCATGTACTTCTGACCCTTCAGGGATTTATCCTTTGATCCAGCGGCGAGAGCATCCAGAGCGAGCACAGCCCGAAAACACAAGCACCGCACACAATTCCGGAAGACCGGGGGTTGGCCAAATTCCGACCGCCGGTTCGGGTTAAATTTGTCCAAGGGCTCGCATAAACCGCGAATTAATCACGTATAAAAAACAATATCGGGTGCGTGCGATACCGATCAGCACCCCCAAATAGCCGCTAGTCACGCTCTTCTAGCCGCTAGAAACTACTCGGGTGCTGGGAAGTGGTCACGCACTATGCGGCCGAGGAATTTATAAACTGGAAACATTTTCCGCCAGAGCCGCAGCCCCAAAAAACAAAATCCCGGAGCAAGTCTGATAAGGTCGCGAGGTTCCCACAGACTGAGGGTCCGGTCGCCTCCAGAAGCCGTCGATGGAGTGAATCTGGCTTCTATCTGTTGATTCCGCCGGAGAAGTGGAGCAGCAGGTGAAACTGAGTGGAGATCTCGGCGACGGCGGCGGGCGCTCTCCCGGAACGCGGCCGGCAGCCAGGTGAAGATTTGGCCGGGATCGGGTCCATCGCCCGGCGGGCTCCCCCTGCCAAAATGTGTGTGTACCTCCGGGTCGCACGCGGCTGCGCAACTTTTCCTTTCGTTCCCTGCGGCCCCAAAAGTCCCCCCGCGATAGTAGGACAACAAGAGCAGCACCCATCTGTTGATTCCGCACGTAGAACGGGGCCCCAAAATGCACGCACTCGTCTGGCGGAGCGCCAAAGCTCAAGGGCACCTGCTGAAAGCTCCGCCACCCCCCGGCCGGACCCTGCTCGTGCTCCGGGAGTCCAGTCGGTTCCGCGTATCTCTGACGCGATAGGGCCCCGCTGGAGCGCCCCGCGGCCCCGATAAGCGCATGCAAATTAACTTATCACTCCCGCGTTATCAGCGACTAATCTGCGACTGGCTTGTCGCAACTGACTTTGTCGTGCTGACTGCCGAAGACGAACGCTCCGGAGAGTGGGCCACTGTGTTTGGATCGCTCGAACCATTAAAAATAATTGTTGGTCCATTTTTTATCGGTTTTATGCTATTGTTTAAAGAGCCTACAATAAATATTTAGCTCAAAATGCATAATACTGTATAGTACTTTTAAAAACTATATCATTTTTATAATTATCTAATAAAAGTAGGTACTTTTGTTTATTATTTTAAGATAGAGAGTAAATTTAAAATAGGCAGGAACAATTGGGATACGGTTGTAACAATTTTTTTAAGTAAATATGGCGCTCGTAACGCTGCCATTATGTAACAAAACCACGAATAAAATATATAATATCGAAACCACTATTTGCAAGATTTAATTAAATAAGTGCTCATCATAGTGTACATTTCGGTCGCTCTTCTCAAATAAGTCTAAGTTTTATGATTTTTTTGCAAGAGTCCTGTAAGGCAAAATGCCACTGTCTTCTCCTGAGATTTTTCTGCATGGTTTTCTACGACGAAAAATATGAGCATTAACAATGTTGCAACCGTACCCACACAAATTGGTACAACCATATCCGTTTCTTCCCTTGTACCCCTTAACAAACCTTTATTAAAATTTACGAGACATTTTAAATACATATTTCACACGTACCTTGCATTAAATATTAACAAAAAACAATCGATTTTACGTTTCAATTCATGTAGGAAAACATATAAAAAATTATTATTGTACTGCACATAAAAAAACTACATCTCCACGGCTTAAGCGTCACATCATAAAAGCAGCAAGCAATTCTACGAAAGCTCAAAAAATTGAATAGTGAACTCGAGTTAAATGTATCCTGTTCGACGGTTTATCTCGTAATTAAGAACTATGAGCGTTTATGAAAATTATAAAGAATTAAATCAGTACCATAATTAACGTCTGGAAAATGGAAAAATTGATTATTATTATTATTTTTGTTTTTCATCCTAAAGGTTCCTTTTTCTGATAAGAAAAATTCCCAACTTGGCGGCCGACATGACTTCCAGTGTTATTGGAGGGATTTGGGGAAAGAATCAATGTATCATATTTTGCATAACAAAATCTGTGTAGAGGAAGTTTAATGGTTTGGAGGCATTTTCATTCTAAGGAACCCTACGTCATAATAAATAACGCTGAGGCAAAACTCCTACCGTTTTAAGCAGAGCCCTAAGAGGGAAATTTGACTTTCTAACATGATAATGCTGCCGTGCACACAAGTAGCCCGAAGAAATCGTGGTTTGAGTAGCATAATCAATGTTTTGCTTGCCATATACTCAAACCTTATAGAAAATATATTGAGCGGCTAGTTCATGCAAAAAATAAACAATACCTTAAAGTTAATACTCTCTGAACAACAGTGCAAAGAATCTACATTAGAAAAACTTGTTAAAACTACGCCAAACTTTTTGAATTAGAAGAAAAACGAGGGAAACCGACAAAATATTAAACTTCAAAATTAATTTTCTATTTTTGAACATTTTTATATGAATACTGAATACGAATAAGAATAATATATTTTTAACCATGTGAAACTATAGGACGGGGTTTTCAAGAAATTATATTTTAAATACAATTAAAAAATTTAATTTGTAATGAAAGTATACTGCTCAAAAGTTTAAGATTATATAAATCTTTCAGCGACTCTCTAAAACAAATTGTTTGGCTTCGATGCATCAAATTCCAGGTTAAATGACGATATTAAAATTTTTTGATTTTGAATCATAAGAAAAAAGACAAACATTATTTCTTTAATTATCGCTGCAAAGGTTGTTACATCATTGCGAAAAAATTAGTTCTAGTGTTAATAAAAGTAAATAAGTGCATACAACTTACATACATAAATATGTAGCCATTTCCTCGTTGGTTTTACGATAATATTGTAAGAAATGGTATATGCGGTTTTACGGGGAATGTGATTGAAATTGACAAAAATATCTTTGCAAAGAAATAGGTTGTAAGATTAAGTGGGTGTTCTTTAGCAGAAAAATAAATTAAAAATCCTGCATACAGCAATCGTCGCGGATGCTCGCGGCGGCAGTCAACTCATTTGTTGCAAAGCTGCAGACTTTAAATCGCTGTTACCCCGGGGCTTGCGAAACCAGAATCCTCGGCCTTGTCGTGGTTCAATTTGACGAACGACACATTTTAATTATTACTACCGCGAGAGTGCCATTCAAACGCTCCGCGGATGCTGCGACAACCTCGCGGCTACGCAGGAACGCAGATGCGAAGCAATCGGAACAGTCGTGTGTCTGCCCCGCGACCCCCTTTCAGCTTCAGCAGATTTACCAAAATAAATTTTGAAGGAGTCGCAAAGTCGCGCAATCAATATTTTATATGCCGAAATTGGTTTTCGTTACCTTTTCCGGAAATTCTAATTTAAAGACTCTTGAGCACCTCGTATTGTTTGGGGGGTCGAGATTTGGGGTTGTAGTGCGGCCCCAGGAGCGTCATTAGGTGCTCCAGGGGTCGCCTGCCCCAAGAGGAGCCACTCGAAGTCTCCCAGCGTAAACCAATTTGGATGGAAATTTCATTGATGGAATTAAGCGTGCCGCAGGGTGAGCCCTTCCTGATTAAATTCACGCGAGTTAAAGCCGCCCTCACCCTCTTTAATGCAGGGAATTTCGGGAGGTTCCAAATGGAACGTGCTCCTTCAAAAAACCCCAATTTTCCTGCGTGCAGATGAGCCCCTAGGTGGACTTTTACAAATTATTCCCCGTTGGAGGTTTTGCCGAAATTCCCGATGACTGATGAACTTTTTTAATAAACAGATTATGTGAGAGCTAATTTCGAAAATTGTATGAAATTGATCGGGTGTCCTAGGAGGCAGATGCTTCAATTTCGTATTCGACACAATTCGGAATTCATAATGCTCTTGGTAAAAGTGGTTACACTTTGTGCAAATTTAAGGGCTGTTTCGATTAAATCGAATTGAATAACTTTTTTGATTTAGCCCATTTCATAAAGTGTTTTCCCTTTTAAATTTTATCGCACCAATCGAGAATCGAAATTTAAAAGGGTGAAAAAGTCGGAGATTGTGATCTGCGTAGGTTTCGAAGATTTACAATCAATTTGTTGAAATGAAAACGGAATAAATGCATCTAACTTTTCTATTTAAAAGTAGACGTTTACAGAAGCTCAAGGATTTGCAAGTAATACTTTTATTCGTTTACCTTTAGATTCTTTTCCAGATTATTGTTTCAATTGGATTGGAAGCTTCAGACTTTAAGGCTCAATGAATCCGAGCGAAAATACAACATCAAGAATTTACTTCTCACATTGAAATTTATTAGCTTCTGTACTGCTACAGTTATTAATAATTTTCGGAGGCTGTGTGAATTTTGACTAAAATTCGGACTTTACGACTAAATTGTTGGAAAATAGTTAATTGAAATTTCTAAATTGAACTGGTCGAAAAACAGCGAAATTATAGTGCAAGAGGGGAAAATGATTGGAGAATTCAATGTTAGAACTTGTTTTTCAAAATTTGTAATCAGATTTAGCAGTTTGGAATAATTATTCATAACGTTCGCTAGTATAAATAAAAAACATATGGCTTATTGTTAAGTAGAAGAAATTGATTTCACAATAAAATTAGACACGAGTAATACTGCTTAACTCAATACCTGCAATGCAAATTTGAGTTTGTTTCGAATTGCACGTTTTCAGGTAAATATCAAAATTTTCGATTTCAATTTAGACGGTTTTCTGCGGTGAATAAGGATAACATAGACATCGACGAGTCGATAAGTGCATCAGTAAATTTTGATCAAAATCGACACATTTTATCAGGTCAGATAAACAAATAGAAAATATTTTATGAAATGTACTTAATAATGCCACAAAATAACAACGTTTTTAGTGTCTAGTCCAGACGGCCCTCCTAATTAACAAGTTTTATTGAAGCTTTCAAGGACAGTTTACTGTTTCGAATACTTCCTTTTCCCTTTCAAGATATCCAAAAAGAGTCAATATGAAGTTGGCTTTTGGCGAAAGAATCCCCAATTGGCGACTCCTTTTCTGGAGCTGGCACGAAGATGTTCATTTTGCGTTACATCGTCCTGTGTCTCGCCCTTGTCCCCCCGCTGTCCGCTGGAGTCAACTAGAGGGAGCCGTGGCCAATTGGCCCTTGGAAAATTGTGGTCGTTCATCGGTCTCTCAGACAAATAAGAGCCGCAATATAGGGCTCAATCAATTGCCATTACCCGAGCAGCTTCCTGGCTCCCGTCCTGAGCCCCCGATCGATCATTATAACTAGGAAAAGAATTTTGCACATGCCGCCGCCGGGAACAAATACCACAATTTTGGGAAATCAATAGTCCGAATGAGCGGGGGTGGAAAGAAAGGGCATTAGTCAGCCCCTCGGCATGGTCTAATATTTTTCTTGGAAATGCCACAGGTAAGTTAAACTCCTTTTGGTGAGTTGGCATGGCCAAAATAATGTCAACTGTGGGAGCCGACAAGAAAGGAAAAAATAAAAAGGAAGAAATGTATGCGATAGTCACTACCAAATCAACTCACCCATTTTATGGACAGCGGCACCCGCCCTGCGGGCGAAGGGCTCGACCAACTTTTCGTCTCAGTTGCTTCGCGAGTAAACAGAGGCAATTAGGATAATTTTTATTTTCGTGGTCCATTTGGGAGTGTTCAATTCGGCGAAAACTCCCACACCTTCCCAGAACTTGCCAGACATTGGTCAAGGCTATTGGAAGAATCAATGAGGCCCGGGGAAGCAGGACTCTTGGGGATGTAACTCCGTAAGATGAGTAGAGGTACATAAAATTAGCTCTCCAGCTTCAACGCATTTTTCGCATTTTGAAAGCTTTAGGACATTTTCATCCTTGCAAATTTTTCCTGCGTGGATCTTGCCCGTCTGTTTGCAGCTCTACAATCCGACGAAGAAAGCACAGAATTTGATTTAATGCGCTATTTTTTAATTAGATGAGTTATTTACAAGCACATAAGTCAAATTTTTTCAAACACACTCACAATCTGGATAAAAAAACATAATCCTGAAGTCCTATCGCAATCAAATGATATCATTTTGAAAAAAATGTTTAATACTTTCTCGTAAGTAATACTTTATTTTACCTGATGGCCGTAACTTTGGAGTTTTTAAAAAAATGTGAGAATCTTGTTTTGGAATATTCAAAACAACAAAATTTAATAATTAAAAAACTTTCAAATATAATTTGAACTTGCAATTTTTCCACTGCTTCCCAGCATATTTTATGTGAATGTTTTTGATTGTGTAAATTCGATTGAAAACCCGACCGATATAAATGAATATAATTCTTGTATAGTCTTTCTTTCAGTTGGGTTTTACATACCAAAAGTATCATTTTATTAACACAAAATCTCCGCTGCTCAAAGCATTTTTATCACAAATTTACTTGATATTAAAAAACGACTTTCCTGCCGTTTGTTCTCTTTAGAAACTCAGAATAACAACTTTTGCGACAATACTAGGCTGTGGTTTGAAGTTTTAAAATCAAAACAAACTTTTAAAATATAATTCTCCACATATTTTAACGAAAGAAAAAAGGTTTCCCGATCATTTAATAAAAATAAAAACATTATATACATATGTATACATACCTACATTTATAATATTTTTTAAATTATGATGCCTGTGCTATGTAGGAGCATATACATACATTTTATATTTTAAGTCAGACAAACTGACATCGAAGTCTCAATATTAAAGTTTCTCTTTTATATTAGAATTTCTAAAGAATCTTGAGAACAGGAAACGAAATTTGAGCAGTATTTATTATTTTACTTTCAAACCTCAGGGAAAAAGCGAATCACAGAAATTCCTAACTTTAATAAGGACTTGAGTGCGGATATTTCAGCAGTTATATCCACCCTAAGGTTGCTAAACTTTAAATTTAATAAATTGGTACTGTTTTAAAAGAAATTGTGCTGGATGAGCTTCTGTAGATTTATTTTCCTCGCGGGCTGCCTGGTCATGGTCAATAAATAACGCAATTTATTCCCCAAGTGCTCACGTGTGCGAGCAACAAAAATTCCCTATAATAGTAACTTGAACATTTACCGACTTTTCTATCTAATTGAAAAATGTGAGATGTTTACTGCTTGTCGATAGTTTAATTTGGAAATTCCGAAAAAAAAGTAATATAAACGGAGGCACGCAGATAATAATAGACCATGCAAAAGGTCGTAATAGACCAATTTTAAATAGAGGTATTACGAACGTATGTAGGTACTCAGCTACTCAACTGGAAGGCTAGACAGATATGAAGAGCAGACCTTCAGGGTCCTCGGAATTATTTTCAAATCACCTTTGTGCTCATCGAAGCGTTCTAGATCTGCATAAAGGAAAATTTCATATTCCGACAAAATTGAGTGCCATATATGGAATGAAATTAATTTGATTCTCCCCTCCCCGGCATCAAATGTTGTTGAAAAATAAAAAAATTATATTTCAAATACAGCGAGGCAGCCATGCAAATGGAATGAAATACTCCCAAGGTGGAACGCAGCGACGGGCTACGAGAAAGTTTTTTATTAAAACCATTGCTCTCAGGAACACAATTTGATAATCCCCCTTCAATCTGATCCCGTCCGTTGTATTGACAATTTTTGTAATTATACAAAAACTTGGTTTTGAGTGGATTCAGTGTTTTCAAACAAGCCATTTGCAGCCCAATTTGCAATGACCTGAGAGCAGATTTGAATGGAATTCCGAAAGCCAGCCTCAAAAGAAAACTGCGGACAGACAAAATGTAGGGCGAAGAGGTAACCTTTGTAAACATTTACCTAGAAACGTGAAATTTCCATTACAAAGGATATTTCATTTTGTGTACTTCCGGACCCGAATCTCCTCTCCGCCGTAGAAAATGGGTTCAGTTACTAGTCCTCAGCGCAAAATAAGAGTGTCAAGAGGACGGATGCTAAAAATGAGCGTCTCATTAAACAATACAGGTGCACTTTTCAAAAGGGGTCAAAAAGGATGAGTTGCCTCCTTCGAAGTTGTTGTGATTTCCTATTTCTTTAACCATTTCCATTGAAAAAGTTTCTAAGGAGAACGACTGAAACGATATAATAAATTTTGGGATAGAATCATAATTAATTAAATTAAAGACATCTACTTCATAATATTCCGGAAAATTTATGGTTTAGTATTTTTGGTTTCCGGAATTTTAAAACAATATGAAAGAACTTTTTTTATATATTTTTTGGAACGAAAAAACCTTATTTTTTAAAAATATTATTTTAAAAAAGAAATTCGCATTATTTAAAAGTATTTCAATATACATTTTCTCTATTTTGGAGTTGTTACTGACAACTGCAAATGTGGAAAACTGCGAAGGCTGTGGAAGAAAACAAAATGGTTAAAACTTCTTAAGAAAGTAACTTATATTGGAGCAGCTTGAGAATTTTTTCTTCATACTTATGTTACTAAATATTGAAAACCAAGATCTGCCAAACTTTGATTTTGTTGTTGAGTTGTCTGAAATTTGCCGCCTTCGTTCTGTAAGCCTTATCACTTTATAGATTAATTTTAAACATTTTCTTTCATCAAGTTTCTGGACAATTTTGGATGCGTGCTAACACTACTTCTCCTTCCACACCCATGGCAAAAGAAATAAACTAAAAGCATACCAGAAAAATAAAACAATTTTATGAAATCTACCTTTAAAGTTGAGTAATACAAGTTCAATTTAAAAAATATAGCAATCCTCGTTTTTAAAATTCTTTCTAATAATTGCTTTTTCTATAAATATTGTTTTTTTCACAATAGTTATTAGCTAATAAAACTTTAAAAAATCGGCGAAAATAATTTTTAAACACCGAACTGAAAAACTAATGGTTTAAAGTAAGAGAATTCCTATTTTTTGAATTTAGTGAAGTTGTGTTATTACTAGGTTTATATTTTTTGTTTTTATAGAACTAGGTATAAAGCTTTAGATGTAGCTTAATTTGTATTTAATGTTATTAGTTTATTAAATTCCAAATATTTGTAATTTTTTTCGATCAAATCTTTCATTAAAAGTTAAAAAATCTGAGCGAATTTCATAAATAGTTTAAATTAAAGTAACAATTATACCAATTACAAATAGTTGTACATAACAAGTACAATAACTAATTCCTTACAATTACTTTCCGCCTATTAAAACTCTATAATTTTCACAATAGTAAAATACGAACTGATTGCGTAAATTACAAAAAATTACTTAAAATTAGATAAGGTAAAACAAACTAAATATAAAATTTGCTTCATAACATCGCACCTGTAACTTATCCTTTGATAGATTTTTAAAAGTCCTGACCAAATATTTTTGGTACCTACTGCCTGTAAAGTTGTAAATATTTTCTAATTATGAATTTTAATATTTTAGTGAGAGTAAATAGGGGTAAATATTTTGGAGGAAAAATAATTTAAATGAAGTCCTGTTAATTAATGAACATTTTATGAGACAAAAACAAATCGATTTATGAAAAATATATTGAAACACAGGAGCTGGGTTCGTAACTTACTTATATTTTCTGTTCTATATCAACATTTTTTTGTTTCACTTACTAAATTTGACTGCTTAGGTCTAAAGAGAGAGAGAAAAGGTAGAGAGAGAGGCGCAGAGTCCTTATCGAAACAATTCAGGTCAAACATACAACAGGACGATAACAAACTTAGCATCTAAGGAGTATACTCGCAGCACGCTTGCACTTTCCAGCACTTAGCCTAGGGGGAGTGGAGGGCGGCGGGCGCTCCCCGGGCTCTGTCTTTACACGTGAAATAATTTAATCGGTAAAATATAAAAAAAAATAATAATAATAAAAGTCGCCAGCAAAAAATATTTACAACCACAGCGCTAGCTGGGAGCGGCGCGCGCCATTTGGGTCTATTTATTTATTTATTTATTTTTTTGCTATGGCACTCCGTGCCGGCCAGGAGGCCAGGTCTATTGAAACTGCGAGTTGCCTAGTCTAAAGTATGCGCAGTGTATTCGTCTACACTTAAAATTAACAAGTTCAGTACAACGCTCGTTAAAGTAAGGTCCGCAGTGGACGCGGTCGCATTCATCCGGCTCGTTCACAGTCAGTCCTAAGAAGTAAAGGCAGAGCGTCCCGCGGCAGCCGACAGCAAGGAGCTCCCGAGGGAGGTCCTCGCCATCCGTCGCCGGGGACGGAGGTGGAGGAAGCTTAAGAAGACATTATGGATCGCGTCCGCTCATCCAGAGTCGCGTCGCCGTTCGTGGGCTTCGTCGTACTACTTGTGCATTGCTGGGGGGGCGCCGGGCTGGCGAACAAAACTCCCTCGTAGTGGACCCCATTCAGCTCCATGTTGACTACCAACTGCTGCTCCCCCTTTGTTCCACTTTCTGCAAGGCAAGAGGACAACTATTAAAAATCCATTCTAATACTTTTATTTCTCCACGTATGTAACATATCCTTCACTCCACTATACCACAATTACAGTCTAAGCCACACGATTTCAATTTACAGGATAATGAATGAGACCCAAAAACGATTCCCGGATTAAGGTAATTGTTTCTACGAGTTGCTGCTATCTCGCAGGACACACATTGACTCCTATTCCCGGGTACAATGAATGCAACTGCGAATCGAATTTGTAGCCAGGATAAAAAGTTGAAAGAAGACTTATTTCAAGTGACTCTTGGCTACGCAGAAACATTGTGGAATTAAATTATCATAAAAAACCAATTGAATGCGTTCAATGTAATAATAAATGTTTTTATATTTTGCATTATTTATGTTGGATTGAGTAATAAAGCGCACGAAGAGGCAGTTGGCTTTTATAATTAAAAACAAAAAGGTCACCACATTTGAAAATCCTATTATAAGATTTTTAAAAATTTGAACGTGTAAAACAAATCTGTGTAATAATTAATTTTAAATTTTATATCGTCTTCTGAAAGACCAAACAGTTTAGTAACTCTTATACATTTTTAAGTTTCCTAATTTTAAAATTTGAATTTTTAAGAGAGCATCGCTATATTGTGAAAGGTGATGCAAAATACTCTAAAAACGTAGCATTAGAAAGTGGAATGATAATCATAAGCCATTGTTGTTTTTTGTAACTATGTACGAGTACTTTTATGATCTTGCCAAGTTTGAATTGAAACTGGGTATAGTAAGACAACCTGCAAGTTTGATTACTCGAAGAGTCCACAGTGTAAAAATAAGGAAATTAAATTTCTGTTTGGTTAAATTAAATATAAAAATGATCAGGTGATTTTTTTTACTTTCCGATCAAAAATATTTAGACAGTTTGTAACAGACGTGATTCCAAATGACATTCGTGAAAAAAGGAGATAGGACCATTTCTCAATTTAATTATGTTAAACTTATTTTCTCACAATGATTGGAACCGTGCTGATATCGAAACTCTACACTGCCGTTTTCTTCAAAATGACATCTTTGTGACTAAGTAAATTTATCAAAATCGGTTTAACTTTACTGGTATTTAGTTTCGTGAGTCCTGAATCTTACCTCTTTTCGCTATTTTGAACTGCATGCCGCTGGTGAGCTGCAGCTCGTCGCCGCGACCGCTTTTGTGCGCATTTGCGTTTGGCGACAGCGTCAGCTTGTCGCTGCCCGCGGGATGGCCGTGGGTCAGGCCGTTGTCGTGGCCGTTGTCGTGGGAGCTGTCCGCCTGGTCCTCGGGCTCGTCCTGGAAGCTGCTGGCAGGTACTTGGAAGTTGGCGGGGATTCCCCTCTTGGCTGGCGGTGGCTGGATGAAGTCGTCCCTGTCCGAAAATTTTTGCTCTGAGTGTTCGCGCTCCCGCTTGATTGTGACATTGGGCGGCGAGTCGGAGAGGTTCAGGGCCTCGCTGGAATGGGAGAAGAACGGATTTAGCGGGTGCACGCGCCAAAGCTTACCGACGGCTCCGGCTTACCGTTGCGGTTCGCATCCCTGCGGAGAGGTGTTCACGGAGGCCGGCGGGCTCGTGTTGTTGTGGTACATCTGCCAGAGGGCGACCCGCGACATCTCGAGGGCGTGCAGCGCCTCCCGGGGTGTGATTTCGGGACTCTGGGACCGGCGGGGCTCCTTCTGGTTCTGGAGCATCTTCAGGTAGTCGATCATCCGCTGCTCGATTTCGTGCGTCATGATGTTCGGCATCTGCGGCATGGGCGGCGCCATCAGGCGGTGGTGGCCCGCCTGGGGGTTCCCGTGGGTAACCAGGGCCAATGGGGACATTTGCTGCATGTTGTTCGGGACGGGGGGCCGCTGAAATTGACCGAGTCTCGATTCGATTTCAAAATAAAATTCACCCGCAGTCCGACTTACCATCAGGGGGTTGTGAATGGCCTCGAACTGGCCGTAGCTGGAGCGCCGGCCCTCCCGTCTGTTCCCGTCTATCGCCGCCTGGAGCTCCGCAGGTGTGCTCAGGTTCTTCTTCTCGCACTCGTACGGATAGAGGTACTTCATGTACCTAAAAGAAAAAGTCGGGATTAAATTAATCGACTGGGCCCTTTTATTCCTGGAATGCATGAATGTATGTTTAGTATGTTGTACGTAAACCCGCTCTGGCATAAAACAATAAAAGTCCCTAAGTGTTCTCCTGGCTAAATTGCAATAACTGCAAGTAATCGTTAATAGTACCCGCCGGTGGCTTGAGGTGTGGCTTCATCGTAATGCATAATACCATAAAAAATTGAAAATTCAGTTGAATCAATTTAACAGTCATAAATATTCAAATTAATTAATCCTTCCGTCGTGGAGTTTTGTCGACTAGAAAAGGGCGATGGTGTTGCGTGCTTAATTGCACCAAACGAGTTAGAGTTCATGCCTCCATTTCTTTCTCATTAGTCTGATGGAGGGAATGGCTGCGTCGTATTTGCTGTAACAAGTTCTGACGCTAATATGTAAAACCACCACGATAACGTGTGCAAATAAAATAAATACATATGCTATAAAAGGTCAAGTACCCATCAGTCAGCGATAAATTTGCTGTTGGGAATTTGCATGCATATTTTACATTAATTACATTAAAGGAATTATCAATAAATCATTGGAATTGGAGTCGAAGGTGAATTTACAATCGGAAATTGAAAGTGTGCACAAATGCTAATTTTTATATCCAAATTTTTATTTTTAATTCTATAATCAACTTGGTTAATTTTTCTAAGTTGTTTTCATGATTTTACTCATACCCTCATTTCACATTTGAACAAATTAAGCACCTTGCTGTGTTAAAAACAACTAAAGCTATCGTTTTTTATAACAAACGGCAAAAGGTTTATTAACCATAAGATCCTTGCAACTCGATGTCTCACATTATAGTGGTCAAGTCTAAAAACAAATAAATACAATAACTTCCTAAAAAGAGGTTTATTAAGCCTTTAGTCGTTAAGGACGAATTTGAAAAAACAGTAACTTAAATAAATCTGCAATAGAAAACCTCTAAAAATAATTTGAAATGACTGGTATTTATTATAATATGAAAGTTCTCGATCAAATTCGACTGCGGTAAAATGTAATATCAAAAGATGATCTTATTATCCGCGAAATAAAGAAAAATACTTTTCAATAAGTTGAAATATTAATGCAATTAAAATTAAATTTTACTGATAGGATGAATAGAAATCGAGCTATCTAGACGAAATTTCCAACTAAATGTGGTAGCGTTAAAGTCAGAAATATCTATGACAAAATACGACGACAGAATAGTTTGATCATATTTATTGAAATTTGATTTAATAACTGTGGACAACAGTTTTATTGTGATAGATAAGCTAACATTTATAGAATTGTTAATACCTTTGAAATATTAGGCACTCTGTTATAATTAAAGGCGATATGGCAAATATAACTCAGAATCTGCAGACATTGGCCCCTTTTCCTTTATACCCTTTTTGTTTTTTTACTATTAAAATTAACTTTTAAAAATTAATTTTTTTTTTTTAAATATTATTCTGCAAATCTACAAAATTTAGTCGTCGACTTCATCAAAAAATAGATTAAAAAACGATATTTTGTAAAAATTGAATATCTGAATAAATTTCATATATATTTTACTATGATAGGTGAATGTAACTCCGTTTTACAATATTTAAATATTTGTAATGCTGTAACAATTTGAAAATGAATAATGCGAGCAACGAATGAATTCCTGCTAGACTGCATTCCAGCGGGAAGACGGGAAGCGTTTAACACTCAGTCTGCTCGTTGCATCACAGCCCAAAAAATTCGCGCCCGCGTCGTCTGCGGAGGCCGCCTCAAATAAATTGCCGACAGGCTCGAGTACAAATGACGACAAAAAAGCGCTCCGCGACGAAATAAATAATTTCGGAGTTCCTCAAAGAGGCGCATGTAAATTCCGAGGGGCTGCGTAATGAGTCGGCGATGTTTGTTCGGGGTCTTCCAGGTGCCCGGGGGACACTCCGGCTCCAGGTGCGCGGCCCATAATGACCTGAGCGGGGGGAGGTTTGGGGCGCCTGGTGACACGATCCGCGTCTCATGCGTGGCGGTGGATCCCCGGGACGGGACGGCCGCGAATCGGCGCTGGCGGAGTGCCAAACACACCTGTTGGGGTCCCGTCATTGTTGCAGGATTGATTAGCAAAACAGTTCGAAATTGCTGAAAATTACATATC
The DNA here is from genome assembly GCA_959613345.1 of Tolmerus cingulatus. Taxonomy (NCBI): domain Eukaryota; kingdom Metazoa; phylum Arthropoda; class Insecta; order Diptera; family Asilidae; genus Tolmerus; species Tolmerus cingulatus. The sequence continues at coordinate 8,117,830 of OY390708.1, forward strand.
TAGATGAGGAACGAAGGTTATTTACGACTATTGGGAGCTGGCTGCCGCGGGGGGCGGATGGGGGGCGCTCCGGCCTGCAGCCGGGCTCTGGATGGGCCTTTGAGGAAGAGCGGCCGCGACCCTCCTCGCACTGGGAGGAAGGGAAATGCCACAGACCTCGTCTGGGGTCCCGGCCCGGCTCTCCGAGTTTTGTTTTACGACCGCGCAGGCACCGGTGCTCCACTTCATATAAAAATATGCGCGCATCGCGATCTCGCGGCCTCACAAGCTTTCTGCGGTGTGCCGCGATTAACATACGCAGGGCGGCGACGGATCCGCGAGCGAAGTACCGCTGTTCATATTTTAGTGCCAACGTATAAAAGGAGCAGTTGATTGCCAATTTTGAAATTTAAATCATTTCATTTGTATTTTATGGCGATTTTATTGTTCGGATTTAATTTTTATCTCCGGCAATCGCCACCCCTGCACCCGACCGCCCACCGATCCCGCCAGAACCAATGGCCGGCGCGTCGACGTGTGCAACCGGCAAGAAACGCATCAAACTATCGCAGCCTCCGCCCTGGAGCAAATCCATCAAGCCGGCATTAAATTGACGAGGGATTTGAACTTGAAAGCTCGAGGCCTTGTCTTCGATTTGATTGGCACCGCGGAGGGGAGGGGAGCGGGGAAACTGCAGCGTGTTAATTAGCCAAATTAGCAAACATCAGCCAAACTCTTCGACTTCGATCGACATGGAAGTTGCGATCGTTTCTTCGTTTTCCCGAAGAGGAAACGTTTAATTGAGTCTTATAATGGTAAAATATGGTAGAAAATCCAGGATTTTACAAACATTCAGAATCGCACATAACTAAAGAAACATAAGCGAGTTAATTGTTTCAAAGTTTAGAAAAACAGGAAAGGAATATTCAATTTACGAATATACATTTAATTTTTATATTAAAATCACGCATCGCAAATGTTATAAGCAAACAAATTAAAATCGAAATTTCAAAGCTATTTTTTAAGTGAAATCTTTCTAAATTTCATTTACATGTAGTAAGGAAAACATTTGGTTCTTCGAATTTTAATTTGCTGCGGGTAAGACAAATATAATAATTTTGTTCAAATTCAACTACTCGTATTATTGTTTGAATTTTATTTAGTTAAACTAATTAGTTTTACATTTTCGCTCGCGGATATAAAATTAGACCAAGCAAATGGACGGTTGGTTGCATTGCAAAATTTGGTTGATCAACATTTTTGAAACTCATACTTTTTAACTCCTTCCTTATTAATAATGTAATGAAACATTTTAAAGAGACGGTTCTCGAAATTTAAATAAATTTAAATTTGTTTTTAAGAATATAAAAATATATATATATCTAAAGTAATATTTATTTAGAAATAAAGCCTCAAACATGTGGTGCCAATAATATGTTTTTTTGGAATTAAAATTTTCAAAAGAATGCATAAAATAAGTACGAAAAAGATACAGTAATATTTATTTATTGTGGTTTACGTATGATTTTCTTTTATCCGAAATACAAAACAAAATTACCCAAAAGGTGGGTGACGTCCTGAAAACAGTCGCCTTACAGCAACACTCTAAAAAAGTGAGCAGAGTCCATCCGAATCAGAAACGACGCAAAGAACAATTCCTCTGTTTGTATTGTTCGCATCTTCAATTTCAATGCAAATCTCCTGAGAAGTCTTATCACAACCAATCACGCGTTGGGCTTTGAATTGTGTGTGTGTGCGGGGGGTGGCGGGCGTCCTGTTCTGTTTGGGTTCGGAAATAATCGTCGCTCGGCTAATTATTATTTAATTTCCAAGTCATGCCTGTGTGATAAGAAATGTAAAATTCCGCGCAAACGCGGTCTAATTAACAGTCCATGTGCATTCTCACGTACGATTGATTGCTTCATTTGAAAAATAAGCCGCCGCGCCACTATCGAGGCCACTGGGATTATGACAGAGATTTCAGTCAATCGCGCAAATTTATTGCAAATTTTTATTATTCCGCGCGAAAATATAATGGACATGTAAATGCGGCTGTCAAGGTCTGTTATATTGTTGTTATCGTGTCGCGCTTTGTTCGCCCGGCCGCGGACGGCCAGAGTAATTGGCAGTGAGTTCGCAAGGCGCAGTTACTGCCAGAAAGGACTGAATTAAAATGACAAAGGGGCACTTTCGACTAGCAATCTCGCGATTCTGAGGTGCGATATCGCCAACGGTTCTGCCGCGCATTCAGGGTGGAGTTCGCGCGCACCAACCTCGCCGCAGTGCAGCGCAGTGCGGCCTGGATGCCCTTTCGCAGCTGGGACCGCGCATTTCACTTATTAATTGCCTGAGTCAACACAGACACGAATGCAAACAAGCCGGCGACTGGCCATCGAGGAGCAGCGATGCTCAAGATCCGGAACCCTTCTCGAGACGCAGGGGAGCGGACCAGGCAGCGCCAGCCCAGCATCCACTGGATCACGAAAAGAATCTCTGATTGATGCCACAAACGAACCCGATCGGCTACACTGTTTAAAATGGGCTTGACAAATACGTCTTCCATTACCATGCCTTGTATCAAATAACTTTATTATTTGATTTCGGCGAATTCAAAAGGAAGATTTTCGTTTTATAACGAGTACTAACCTCATCTAAGTATTTATTGTAGTAAGCAAACGAAATTACTAATCAATAAAAAACACAAACTGAATTAGGCACATACAAATCATAAATGTACACGGGAAATGCGCTTTGCTTATACAATACAATTATACAACTGCAACACATATTATGCACAGAAATATATAACCTTATTACTAAAATATCGGTGGTACTCAATTTAGTATTTTTTTAAAGCCGACTAAAAATGTACGATGTTTATATGTAATTATATTCAAAACGATTTATTTTTTTGGTATTTAGATATACATATGTAAATTAAGTAACTAATAATTTCTTTTAAGTTCACACCCGAATAAGCAATCCAACTGCTATGAGTTTTAATGTGTACTAGTATAATATAAATTTTGAACAAATATTCATTTGTACATAAAAATATGGTAGACTAAACTACTGACTTATTCGTGTAAATAATCAAAGATAAAGGTAAAATAGGGACAGACTCTATTCCATCCAACTATGTACATATGTAGTATGTAGATATGTACGAATGATTCCAACGATCCAAAAAGTGTAGAATCAGTAATCAACAAATTTTAACTGACTTGTAAAAATTAGTATAATAATACTTGTTCTTTTAAATGAAGATAATCATTGAGTTTTTGAAGTAAATGTAGATTTCTCTGCAATATACCATAAAAGAAAATAATTTGCAATCGATTCCAGAGTATTTTTTAATTAATATGAGTAACCAATCCTTCAATTCAATTTTAATAAAATATGAGATGTTTTGAGCTGAATATTACAACCCAATCGAATCGCAAACGTTTTGTTATGGCTACATTAACATTTTAATTAACGATTCGCTGTTGCTCCGGTCTGACCGAAAAATAAAAATTCAAAGTGAAATATGAATCTGCTCTTTTCTAAGCAGGAAATTATCATAACATATGTAGCATGGAAATGATTTATTAATCCAACATTTATTAATTGTACGTTAGCTATGAAATTCAGCGATATTTTCTATGTCCGATTATGAAAATTTTCTGCCAACTTCCTTTAAGATTGATATATACAAAAAATAAAGGTATAGTAACTATGTAATAAAAACCTTTTAAAATTTTAGAAAAAAACACTATATCATTTTAGGATGTATTATTTAAATACAACTTCTTTATAAGTTAAGTTACATTTCAATCGAGTTTTTATGAAGAGAAGCCAAATTAATGTGAATGTTTCGATATCAATAAAAATCGACTTGGAGTCGACATCCGGCTCAAGAAGTTTTAAGTTTAAAACACCTAGGCAAAAATAATGTTGGGGTCATTACAAAATCGTTTTCTGTGTAATTATGAATAAAAGCAGAAATAATCTTTAGCTAATCCGATAGAATTTTGAAAATATGTCTGTACTTTTAAAGACAAAATTAGACCTTATCAATTTAAAATTAAGTCTAAACGTAGTCGTTAAGAACCTGAAGACACAGCTGAAGAATTGACTCGGTAATTCAAGTTTTAACTTCCTTCCAAGAGTTTACCGGAGTCGTGGAAGATACCTGTACCAGCCCGTTTGCACAAAGGACATAAATCTAAATTTACCGGGAAACCTCGCGTCCGTCGCGGATTTTAATGGCGCGAAGATAGTCTAAGACTGCGCTATCTTGCGGCACTGCCCAGAAATAGCGTCGCTAAACATTTCAAATTTTATTACTCTATACATTTCCCACAACGAGGTAAAGCTAATTAAGTGGGAGGCTTAAAATTGCCACTTTCTGTAATCCTGCCCCTCGCCCTAAAGATGGCCAGTCCGCGAGAACCGCGAGAACCGCGAGTACCGCGAGTCCATGCAACAATTTGAGCTGAAATTAAAATTCCGCTGACACGTAACCCCTTCGCTGTCGCTGATGAGGGGCGAGCAAAATTTAGCGCCAAGCCCATTTTTCTTGGATCCGGTGCCAGCCGATGATATCGCGACATCTTTTGCCGGATGACAAATAGGCTCGGGAGGCCATTGACCACGTCACGCACGTCTCGCAGCCGCGGTCCGATCCGCGGCCGGATTCGCGGAGGTCAGAAGACGCGGGTTGAATTTTAATCAGACGGCGGTTAAAAGCGACTGGGATGTGATAGTGCACCGTCGTGGCCGGCGGCCGCTCCCCGACTCTCCATTGGCGGATATAAAATTTATATGCGAGCCCTCGCCTGGTTGGTCCAGAGCCCTCGTCAGCCTCGCGTATGTAAAAGGAAGCCGGAATTAATATTCATAAGCCGATCAAGGGGCGGGCGTCCGCACAGAAGGCCTATGCGTTTCATGCATCCAGAACTGATAATAACATTTTAACTAGCATTCGAAAATAAACGAACAAGCGAGCTCCTCTCGAATGGCGGACTAGGGCGCGACACAGCCAGGCTGCGGTAAACCGCGACGAAGTCCATTAAACCTGGAATGATTCCATCATTTACCTCCGCTAACAATTCCGAGTGACTTTGTTGTGCTCCTTGGAGCCCCGGCCATACACAGACGCTCGGGGGTTATTTTAAATCGTGCTTTCATACACGATGTTTCTGCATGTATTATATATAGTATTTCGTTGTCACGTTGTGTAAACTCACTACGCCACTCACTGGCGCACGATGTGCGAAATGCACCCAGCTCCCATAAAATCGCTTTAATTGCAACGAAACCAATAAAGCAGCCGTTTTATCGCGCCAAGTCCTAGATTCCATTGTTGCAGCGAAAATTAAATTAAAAATTTCAAATTGGCCGGGCGCTTTATTTTCTGCTATTATTCAGGTGCTCGATAACGTCACCTGATGGACATTTTATGGCACTTCACGCCCGTGTACCCGACGCGGCAACAGCTGAATGTTCCGCGGTGCGGTGCAAATGATAGCAACAAAGTCTCCAGTGGGTTCTGGGTGCCGCTACCACCATCACTACCACTACCGACATTATCGCCAGCTTAAAATGTTTGCTGCGCTATGCACGAGCATCTAAACGAGTTAATTATAAAATTTCACATAAAGCTGATAAATTACATTGCTGGCGATGCTCACGGCTTTTAACGACAGAAATATCCGAAGTAGCGCTTCTTACCGACTTTCTTTTAAAGTTTACCTTTAAACTTCGAATATTTCACGCTCTTTTTCGCAAATTTTAAATAGACCAACGTTCCATTCCTTACATTAAACAATGTATAGTATATACAACTATGCGAAAAAACTTAAGCCCAACGAAAATTTTTGAACATGTATCTATTATTATCTAATTTATTAGTATTACTCATTAAGCTTTTATGAAGACCACAATCACCTAAAACTTTAACATTCTGGTGGTTTTTGATTAGAAACTTTGAAAAAAACCAACTTGCCCACAAAATTTCTAAGTTAACAGCCTTTTTTTTCACGGTCCGCGATAGGTAATTTACTTTAAAGAAATATTTACTGCAGTAATAAATTTCAATTTGAAGTAAACGACGTTATCACAACGAATGATTCATAGAGTGATTTTAATTAACAAAATGCAGTAAAATTGCAGTTTTAATGAAACCTTCTCATTTGCTTTAAAATGTTATGAATGTAAAAGCAAATACGTAATTTTTTTCAGATAAAAGCGATATTTAGAATTTTAGTTCTTTAGGGAAAAATTCTCCATAAGTCTTTCAAACACTATAAGAAAAAAACCAGAGAGACTAAATATTATACTTAGATAGTTTCATCAAATTTGTAGTAGATTGCAGTAGATTCTAAAACAACTATTCGCGAACGGTACTCTGGGGTGCTTAATCTTCTACAACAAGCTTTTAAATTCAACGATTTTTCACAAATGGTAAAAACTTTATATTTTATATTCTTTTCTTTCTTTCCTAACTTTTTCCTATAATACACATGCAATTTAATGCTTTTGTAATATAATGTATATTTATAACCGCTATGAATATAGTGTCCTTCAATATTCACTCCAACTAAATTGGAATATCTTTTATTTTTTATTTGCGACATTACAGGTAATTGAATATTATTTAATTACCGAATGCTTAAAACATGATAGTGGGTGTGCATTTTATTTTCTCATTGTTTTAATCATTTCAGTACAACTGAAGTTTAACTTTGGAATGTTTACGAGGACAATTTGAAATTCTTATTAAAACTTGGATTAATTTTATTTTTTTAAAAAGAAGGTTTTCATTGCTTCTACCAATAATCAATTTATCACAGGAACTTGAACTACATACGTATATATTGAAAAATAAAAAATAAGTAAATAAACATAGTAAAAAGTTAAGGTACTCACTGTGTTCTGAGGGTGAATGCTGCACTTGTTATACTGGATGGAAGGTGGAGGCCTTTTATTATTTCCTGCCATAGTTTTTTATTTATCACATCGACGAGACCACCGCGGGCGATTACTAAATTATACAATTCATACAAGTCTAACACTGACTTAGCCATTATAGGGAGCCGATTGATTGGCGTTCCTGGAATAAAAAATAAAAATAATTGTTATTAGACATTAAATTTTCCATGTTGCTAAAATGTGTGAGGTGTTAAAATGACGTTTATTGAAGGTATATTTTTCGAAACCCAAATCCACTAGGTCGTCTCACAGTTTAAGAAATAAAGTTAGTGTATTTTTCTGGGAAGTGGAAGAGGACGAACTTTCTCTATGAAGTATAAAGAATTTTTTACGCGATAAGTGACACCATATAAAGAGCATATTCCAAAACCCATCTAGAACATGATATATGTTTTGATACCTATGTATGTCGTCCCACGGCACTGAAAACTGTTAATAGTGTAAACTTTAAAGTACATATTTATAGCTCGCTTTGGGGCACAGATGTAATTATGAGGTTACTAAAGGCTCGGTCGTTTTTCGACATGTAGGAAGATCGTTAATAAGTTATTAATACAATCTATACTCTATTTTATTTGAGTAAAATATGACGACTGTCTGAGCAAGCTGTAAAACTCCATTTAAATAGCTTTTATGACCAAAAAATAAGCTAATATGCAAAACTATCGATTTTATAGGAATGTTGTCTTAACCAAAGTAAATATTTTTTTTATACCTACTCCAACTTCGAAGCAATCGTTTATTTAATGAGCTATGTTCGCGTATAATTTCGCGTAATTGCTGAATATTCTTCTAACCTATTAAATTAATTAAGTTGATGGTACGAAAAACTTAAATTTTTCTCCAATAAAATTTTAAGTTTTAGTATCGAATTTTCACGTTTCATATTTAACGATGAATTCTCTTCGGGAGGTCTAAAAATTACGGTTTCAGTGGTGAATTGCAAGAAAACTCGTGCAGCAAATTAAACTTGGCTTTAATTCTGTTTTTTTTTTTGAAAATTATTTCTAAACGTGCCATTTTGAATACAGTTTTCATTTCTAATAAATTGTAGTTGATAACTTAAAACTGTAGGAGACTTAACTTAAATAGCTCCTGTATATAAATATATAATAAATAATGACCACTATATTTTGAAATCAAGGTGTGTCTATTTTTTAAGTAACAGAGATAAATCATTATAAGTACTAATGAATTTTTGAAAACTCTGTATATTACCGACAGAAAATACAAAATAGTATCTGTTTTTCAAAATTTATTTCGCAATAACATAAAATATTAAGGATTTTGCAATAGTTTTATATGTGAACAAAAAAGAACGTATACGAACTACAAATATCGAATTTTTTGTCCTTCGTGTTCTATTTTGGGTCCAGATCAAGCATGCTAACGTGACTATTTGCGAAATTTCAAATATACATAAATTAAATTAAACAGCATTAATAATTCCATTAACGAAATAAACCTACCAAAATGTGCCCCTCGGTAGCCGCTTCCTCCAAGAACAGTGGCTGAATCGATATATTTTATTCGTCGATGGGTTTTGCGGGGGGGTTGCGGGGGTTCGCGGGGGTTAGCTCGAAACCCAATATCGCGTTCATAGCGCGAAGCCAGTGCGGTCATTCGAAATGAAATTCAAGATTTCGTTATAAATTGGCATGGAAGGCGATAGATTTCTCACAACACCGCCGCGCCTGGTGTCGGTGCTTCTTTTCCACTGCTTCGCGGCTTTTCCCGCTCCGCGGCCGCGGCCGTTAACGGCGACATACACACGTGAGCGTGTTTGTTTGGGTTTTAAAAAACTTGTTGAGGGGACACTCGAATGAAATCACAACCTCAAAGAGGCTTATGACATTTTTATGTTTTCTTGGCAGTCTAACAGACGCTTATGGCGAAATAACAAAATCAAACAAGAATTTATGGCGAGAAATTAATAATTGAATTACCGCCAGCGGGTCTTTCGGGAATGCCCAGGAGAAGGGAAGAGCGGTGTTTGCTTGTTTCCAATATTATTGTTTTCGAAAGATCTCACTCGGTTTCTCGCCGTGAGTCACGCGCGCCTCTGCGCAGTTTTTCGGAAATCTTTTATTTTTCGAACATAGGTGGGCGCTACAATAAAATGCCGCCGGTGTCTTAGGGCATGTCTTCAATTCTTCAAAGCCACGAAAAAATTTAAGACTTTCGAAAATGTTTTTTTTACGATAAATTTAGTCCATTAGTTCCCAACGAGTCACTGGTAATTTGGCGATCGTCGCAATGTTGTATAAAGTATAAAATATTCGATTCGACCAATTCAAAGGTTTGGCCTAGTAAAATCGATATGATTTTCATGATTCTTCTTTTCAGAGCGCGAAATAAAAAAATAACAAAATCCAATTATATTTATGACAATTTTCGAAAGCACATGTCTTAAGGTATTTCAATTTTCATAAAATCTTATCGAAAAATTAATTTTCTGAGTAGTTGAAATTTCAGTTTTTTTATGGTACTACAAGCGAACACAGCGAAATCAAAAACTTTCGTTCACACTATTTCTTTTGTCCTTAGAAACAATTAAGAAAAATTTAAAATCGATCCCATTAATATATGTACATATTTTGAGTTATCGTAACCAATGGCACATTTAAAAAATTATAGTTCCGAAATTAATCGCGATTTAAATTTCAGTTTATTTTAGTTCATTATTTCAAGTAACGAACGCTGTTAGACATAACATACATAGTATGCTTATAAATTTTTGATAAAACCCAAAAGAAGGAATACAAAAAATTCTAAATTTAAACATAATTTCAATATTTTTGGTAAATTTCTCTTAGTTATAAACCTCAATAAAGTATGATAGAAATGAACATGCTAAAAGTCGGTTACTTAACTTTAAAGTAATAAACACCGACAAAATTGTTTTAAAACGAACAACAATTTTGTTCAACAATTACCTCAAAATCATATTGGTTGGATATGTGAAAATTTGCCCAATTCGCGGCAGTCAAGGACCTACTGCTTTATAATTTTTTGTTTTTATGGATTTGGTACCTACTGCCATAATATTCATGTCTATCAAATGGTTTCGGCAGTGTAAATAAATGATAAGACCGTCGATGAGTCGTGGCACGCAGTTCCCTTATTTCTGTTCAACATTTTGACATTGAGGCGATTAGAAAGTTTTACGGCTCGCTTATTGCTTCGGTTGTTTTTAATGGCGGAATAAAAACCGACGCAAACGGCAGCCTTGTTGGCAGCCAGAGGGTTTCGCGGTGTGAATACCCTGGGCACCTTCCAGTCTTCCTCGAAGCCCGTGTGCGTCTTCAAAGGATTTTTTAACTAAACAAAATTGTATTTATTGCATTTCCCGAGCATAAGAACATTCCGAATGAATCCGCCGATTCGCCTGGGGAATCAATCAAACGGATGATCGACACGTTGATTGAAGCAAAAAATAACACAAGCGGACGGCACGGCACGCACATGAAATTAATGTAATCAAAATATTTTGGGTGCGAGGGGGCTCTGCTCCGGCGCTGGGGCAAAAACGGAGCATCTCAAAACGCACCGGCGGGCCCCCGATCTGGCCCCATGCACTTGACAAGACGCAATTATTTCAGCGGTCATCATGCAACCTCGATTCACCCGAAATTGCGATTCGATTGCGTCTGCCGTCGTCTCGTGATGAACTGAATTAGCATATCTGCGTCGACTGCTCGGCAGATCCGCGGATGCGATGGGTGCAAATACTTGATATACCCTGTTTCATAACTACCTACACACACGTGTATGTAATGTAAGTATTTCCATATTTCCATTTATATTTATCAAATTGTATTCAATTATGCTTACCAAACGTTGTAAGATAGAAATCAACGTTTGCAATCAGTTTCAATATTGGACATAACATGACACACTGGCATAACATGTACTTTTAGAAAAGTAACCTGAAACTTTACTAATTCAAACGGATAACTTAAAATTCAATTTAAATATTAGTTAACTATTGTCTCGTAATTTTTAAACTTAAAGCTTGAATCCTAAAAGAACGATATACCTAAGGTTATAAGGTATCTCTGTAATTCAGTATAATCCTGGTAAATAATAAGTCACGAACTTGGAGATGAATTTTATACATTTAAGGACCTTTTCGTGATAGTCTACTTTAAATTGACTTTTAGTCGAGCCAACTTAAATGGATACGTTAGAATTTTTAAAATTGAAAGAGTTGACCGTTTTAAGTGATACTCGATAGAATAAAACAAATTCGCAATAATTCTACTGAGATAAATGTCTGATGCGAAATTAAATATTTGTAGTCTTCTCGTAACTTTTGTTATATGCATGTTTTTAATTTTTACAAAAATTAATATAATCCTTCAATGTTACCTATATGTTTTGAAATACATGTAATGTGTTTTAGGTTTTTCCCCTTTCTTTAAAACATTTTTAATGCGTTTATGTATAAAGTGAATACAAAAACAAGTGTAAATATATCGGCGGTATGGTGGCGTGCAACTGATCGTACCGGTCGCGAATACGTCCGCATGCGTCCCGGTTTCCCGCTGCGTCGCGTTGCCGCAAATGACTGCATAAACGCTCTTTGACGGCTTCGTGTATGATGTTTTAATTGCTCGCGTATATTTGAGATTATTCAGCCATTCCAGCTCGAAATATATCACGTCCTCGTCTTTCAGTCTTCCACAGCCTCCTTCTTCGCGCGTCTCACCATTTTACTGATTTGTGCGCGGCCGCCGAAACTCCTAAGTGTTTTAAATTTCAATAATACCGTCTCCGCGACGAGATTCAAAGTCAAGCAGGCAACTTTTCATTTACATATGAATTCAATCATCTTCTTATGACACCGAAGACGTATGCTAAAAATAAATTTATGTCCCCATGCCATCTCGTGCCGCACGCCGCCACTGCTCCTTCGCGCCGTGGCCGAGCACTTTTAAATTTTAACACGGCCAAGATGCATTAATCAGATGTCGTCTGTGTGACTTTTTATCTGAGGATCATCATCACCGTCATCATCATCATCAGCGTCTTCCCGGTTTTGTGTCCCGGGCACCTCCCTCGTTCCGGGCCGATCTTGATTGAATGAATTTAGGCAAATCGGAAATTGATTTTATTGTCGCACAATTGCAAGACACACGCGGAGGATACTTAACCTTTGTATCGCTGACTCCTCCACGATCATGATCAAATTTCAATGACAATGGGACGGAAGTTGCTTCGATGGCACATTACCCTTTATTCCATAATCTCGTCGAATATTCAGATAACTATCTTATTGTATCTCAAACTAGGTGGCGCGCACGACGGTTACCTACCCCAGGTTTAGGTACATACAATATATATATTTATCTCATGACCCACTAAATCAGCATAATCACCAAAACCGAAAAAGGAAAATTATTGTAGCATTTTTATTAGCGTCACTGATTTTCAATTTGCTATCTCAATTTTAGAATTTAACATTCAAAGGATGACTTTTGATTCACAAGGTTCGGCACTTTTCACAAAATAAACTTTTAGTCATATATTATGTAAAAATTTTTCATTTTTTGTCAAATTGAAGAAAAAAGTTTGCTAAGTTAGTTAATTTTTAGCAAATCCCGAAATTGTCTAACATATTATTACGTGTTTGAGAAAAATAGAGTAGAAAAGTGAATAAATGCTTATTATCCCCAATTTTGAAAATTTTTTCGGTAATTGGGGATCATCAAATTTGTACATAGTTATGAAATATGATTATCGTGGAAAAGCGTGTATTGGAAGAGAATGCTGCGCTGATATGAATTCACTATTTATTTATTGTCCGAACTTAATTCGTTTATGAAAAAAGTCAATTTAATCGAATTGTCGTAGACATTTTTAAACTTCTCGTACGTTTACGTAATGGCGGTATGGCTCCTATTACTTTTTGATATATTTTTACAAGCTTTTCAACAATTTACTTAATATAACTATTTTAATTTTATTTGTTAACGCTAGTTTTCCCGAAAAACAATTTTCGGCTTTAGATTCGTATTTAACAGCCCCAAAAATTGAAAACAATTATTTAAAGTAAAAAGGGCCTTGACTTCCCTAGGATGCGTTAATTGTTTAATAACCAAGTAATAGTGGCTTTATAGTGCTCTATCGTTTTAAGAAGGATTTGCGAAGGACAGAAATGAATTGGAAACTTGGTGAGAGCCCGGAAATTGGTAGTCGGGATGCAATTAATATCTCAATTTCTGGCAATCGGAGGAATTCAGTTGCGCATCTGTCATAATACGGGACTGGGAGTGGCAGGCTTCCGGGGGTCTAGCGACCCAATCAAGCGCTCTGCGACTGCCTTGGCGCGAGTGATTAAAATTCGACCAAATTGAAGTCCTCGCGCATCCAAGACAAACATGTGTTCATCATCGGGTGTCATTCAAATCACAGAAATAACTCACAATTGACATCGCTGCCCGGCGGCGGAAGAGACCTGCCCGCTGATTATCCGCCAAAAATAGCCACGTGGGCTACACGATCTTAGATTAATGAATCGATGAGACACATGCCTGTTGGCCGCGATTGCGCCGATGTAGCTGCCCGCCCCATCAATTGTCGGGGAATGCAGATCAGAGGCAATACGACACCGCGCCTCCGGACCGGGGCGTCAAGAGCGTCCCGCGGAGTCCTGGTTCGCGTCCCGGTCCTTTTTTTATATTTCACCTAATCAATCAACTTGTCCGCTCGACAGAAATCATTTTACTGAAACGAATACTGTTGCTTCTTTTAATGAAATATCTAATTTTCTGGGATCTCCGAAAAAACTGTCATGAGCCGCGGCCTCATAATTGTCTTTAACTTTTCTTCTCGTTATAAATAACGCACACCGGCTGCAGGGACCGCGTCGCGACGCGACGGGCTGTTGACTCAGGCCCAGCGCCGCTGCTCCCCGTGTCAGCGGAGATTTGAAACGAGCTCTATTTGCTGCCTAAGTGGTTTTCAATTATTCCACCTTGTGGAAACGCGGCTCCAAATTTGATTGATTTCAAAATGATTTATTCGAGTTTGTTGAGCTTGCGATTAATGCATGTCAGATAAGTCCATTATTTTTAATGGTTACCTTACGCGGCACAGACATCCAATTATAATGAGGTCTAATGAGGTCTATGGCTTGTGGCTCTTTTCACCCTCCACAAAGATTTGGAACTTAAATACATCTTTGTTTACCTTAATTCATAAAAATGTTGATACATTGCACAATATAACAAATCAACAATAACTGGTATATTTATTACTTCAATATTGAATATTATTAAATTAATGAATTTTAACCAATAAGTCAAAATGTGGCACACACTTACACTTACGATGACAAAGATTATTTAATTAAGAACTAATACTTCTTATACCCGCCTTTTTAATAGGTACTTATTACATAATACTTTTAGTAATTTTGTTTATTTTTTGAGAAAACAACTTTTATAATAGCCTCATTAGTTTCCTCTCAACTTTGTAAAGCGCAACGTCCTCTTAATTTCACCCCCGGATGTTTATCCCGAAAATGAACCATTAAATTTGTGCTTATCTGCACAAGCACAATAGTACATACATATGTATGTATAATGTGTCTTAGCTTTCGAGTCAATTATCTTGATAACTTTTTCTCGTTAATTTGCAATTGAGCAAATTGATTTGAATTTTTTATAAAATCAGTTAAAAGTTAAACAAATGAACGGCCGCACTAGCTTCTTGATAAATAATTAAACTATTTTATTCGATTTTTAGTAAATTTGTACATAAGATTCAATTTTGTATTCGAAAAAGAAATATTGAAATTTAATGTTATTTATTATTGGTACGCTGATTTTGGAATCGAATATTCGATTTTTATTCGTTACGTTATAGGGTCACATAGAGATTATACTTCAATTCAAAAACAAGTTGTCCGAATTTAGGGGAAACCATAATATTTTTATTTACATGTAGTTAATATAGTCACTGTCGGAATCGATAATCCCTAAATAATTGCACCACACATTGGGAAACGCATGAACAACTCTTTGTACTCACCTCGTTTCTGCATAAACGAAAACAAGTCATCCAGGAACTCCTTGCGCTTGGGGTCATCGCTGATCTCGTAAAGCTGCAACAAAGTAAAGAAGGGCGTTATTGTGTGAAAAAATGACGAAATCCACAAAGAGAAGAAGTGCGGCTAACGATAAACCTACTTAGGGAATCGTCTCGGGCGCATCTCGAGCGGAGACCCCGTCCTCCGCGTCCGTAATTGGACCAAGCCCAGGCTGCCGACAGGACAACAAAGTAACAAAAGACGAGCGTCTTCGGCCACCGACGGCTCTCGGCTCTCGGCTCTCGGCTCTCGGCTCTCGGCTCTGACATCGACCCCAGAGGAGCGGCCCTGCGTCAGCCCTGCAGCATCCGGGGTCGGTGCGAATCGGATCGAAGCGCATGCGCCCGCCACTCAATGGACCATTATTTCGTAATTGAATGAACATTTGGCAGGGGCTGTTAATAAAGTTGTCGAGCGGGGCTTAGGCTGTTAGCAGAGGGCTTAAGGGCTGAGGGAGGGAGTCGAATTAGATGGGAAAATTGTTTGTTTCGATTCAACGTCGGAAACATTTGACTTCTTTGTTGTGGTTTATTTTGCGTTCTCATAAAGAGTTAAAATCAAAACCTACAGGGAATGTATATGCACATGTACCTACATAATCGTATACATTTTTACAATATTAACATTTGCACCCCTCAACAAAATACATAACATACATATGTACGTAATTAAAATAAAATTAAGGGGTTCAGACTCCTTATAGACGATTTATCTTCACGGTTAGAAAGTTTAATGTTAAATAAAATATCTTCAACATCTCAGAATATTCATATTATCAAAGATATAGAAAAATAGTGTTACAAAATATTTAAAATATTCTCTATAATATATTTTATTTTTTAGTGTTAAAGATGGACCTAAAAACAATGTGTCCAGTGTTAATTTTGCTATTGAGATAATAAGCACATAAACGGCAGGAAACTTTATAAATAAACTCAACCACACACGCGTTATAATCATTAATTTTTGAAAATTTTGTAAACAGAATATTATCGCCATCTGTTTTTAATACATTTAGTAAAAGAAAAAATCGCTCAAAAAACTGCCTAGGTATATCTATTTCAGAAGCTTTGTGATGAATTATTGCCAAATTATTGTTACTCTCTAATAATAGATTTAATAAAAAATAAAAAATAAATGTTTTTTTAGTTAATCATAATAATTGAATAGTACGATAACATGCATATTTAAAAATGTCAGCTAATCGAACGCGATGTTCAAAAGCTAACTATTTCAAAGTTAAGTTGAAATTACATAATAGTGCTTTAGTAATTTTCAATCCAACGATCACGAATTTTCAATTTGAATGACATCAAATAATAACAAAAAGTTAATGTATAATTATATCGGTCGATAGATCAAAAAGTCAAGGATAGATAAGCTTGAAAAATAATTAAAACCAATAATTCTCGCGGTTTCTGAGATTGCATTGTTTATATTTTATGAAATTGCCGCCAATATGCAAATGCAATAAAACGCTGCTTTCCGATATAAAATAGCGTAAAAAATACGTAGTTAGCCATGGTGAATGCCGTACCGTAAAAAAAATTGTTACACTCCTTAATTATATTTCATTAATATTACTTTTCTAGTATGATTTACATACATATAATTTAGAGTTATATAATTTATTATATTTGTAGTTTTATAGTAAGCATAGTATATCTTGTGAAGAAATAAAAAGTGATATTTAAAATGGCGGCACTAAGATCTTACAACCAATTTTCACAAATGTAATACATATAAATCTAATTTGTGTTGTTTCTTCTAGTAATCGCGCAAATATTTGTTTCAATTTAATCCTTACAGTTTAGATTGTTGTTGGCAATGTTCGTAACACGACCATTATTTCGTATGCCACGTGAAATAATGCCGCTTCAAGAATTCGTGTTCAAAAATATGAATGTACGTAGGCATCGTTAAGATGGTAGTTTTAAATTTAGTTAATTGAGGTAGGCTCATAAACTAAATTTCTTCGAAAAGATTGTTTCAAAATGGGTATTTAAGTTTTAAAGAAAACAAATTTTCAATATGTTCATCTCTATGAAATTGTAAATTTTACAATTCCGAACCCTTTTTAAATTACTTTTGCCTTAGGTAAAGTACATACTTATTAAGTGTATACTTGCGTAATATACCGGGATTGTATATTGGTGGTCCAAAATATACATATTAAGTGTCCGAAATTCAATTTGAAACCAAAACTAACTTCACATTTCCATCCAAAATCAGTGCCGCCAATGTGCAATGGTTGCAACACATTGCAGGCTAAATAGATGCATGTGCACAGCTCGTGCTAAAAAACCGGTCTTTTCTGAGAAACGCATAATTCCAGAAAAGGTCACTTACCACAAAAAATACGGGAACAAACAAGAAAATGAAGAGATTGATTGCGGGTCAACGAGGAAATTGAAATGCAGAACAGAACGGAAGTGAAAATGTGAAGAATTTTATATGCACATGTGTTTGACGACGTTAAATTGATTTTTTTATAAGCTCAAATTTTGTTCTACTTATGAATATTTTTTTAAAAGAACTCAATATGTCCTTCAAATTGTTACAGGGGAAGATGCAGTTTAAAGATCGATACTTTTAGAATTATATAGTATATGTAAGTGGCGTTACGGAATGTTTCTTTTCCTCAGTAAAGTGATATTTTGAGCTACAGTGTTGCTCCGGTGTAGGCATTTTCTTTATGTAAATATAAAGGAATAAATCCTTTATTAAAAACGTCTCACCTAAAGTTTTTATCTTTTATACATTAACTACTTCTAAAAGCCTTTCAAGCATGTGCTAAAAACATATTATCTTTTTATTTTATCGCAAAATTAAATAAAATGCTATAAGAATAAGGTTTAATAAACAAAGATAAAACTTCCATACCGTCATTATTTCTGGTGTTAATTTATACGTAGTAAATAATATACTATTACGAAATCTACATCAAATATTAAGAAATTTGCATTAAAATTTCGCATTATTTATAAGAAAAGTTTTAATAAGTTTGATTATGTAAAATGAAAAAAGTAAAAGTTATTAGAACATTAGTTTAAGAAGTCATAAGAAACAACAGATTTTATACAATATATATAATAAAAACTGACTTTTATATTGAATAAGTACAGTTTGATCAAAACATTCAAACTAAACATTTTGCATAAGGTGATGAGCACGTGTTTCACGACGAATTCAATATTTTTGGAAAGTTATCGTAGGCCATTAAATTTCACTTAAGCCACTTCCAGGAAATAATTGTTTTGTCTGCCGCATTTTTTCCTTTTTATTTTCTTTTGCGTGGGATTACAAATTTCTGGAAATCACTACCAAAATCCTTTTTAAAGCAGACAAAGCAAAAGATACTTCAAGGTAAAATGTGGGTATCGAGAACTACCTGAAGCACTTTATCTTTGAGGTGTCCGGAACAAATGCAAAACTGCCAAACAATTCGAAGGAAACAATCCCATAAATATCTGTTGTACGTTCGTTGACCTTGGCAGGGAATAGGCAATTTGGATTTATAAAAATGAAAATGGTGACGTCGTTTACAGGTAATATCCACAAAAATTGTTGAACAGGTATCGGTGCAATCTATCCTTTGTAGGGTGTATTTGTTCTGCAATGTATTTATGCCATTTCCTCGAAAAGGATATTACTCATCAGTTGAAATTTTAATTATGTTTGGCTTCATATAAAAGTGATCGTATACCACTTTCTGCGCATAAAATGCCTATAAAACAAAATTTAATTAATCCCAGCTAATCGCGGTATAAAAGATTGAAAAGTTCACAACTTTGATAAATGTCTGCCGCATCTTTTATTCCCTTCGCCCCATTCGCAGTTAAGTTGAAAATGTCTTACCGCCCTCGTATAACAGTAAAACAAAAAGGAGAATTTTAATATGCAACATGGCCTTTAGCGCTACATCGGCTCGCCGTTCAGCCCATGTGGCGGCTATTTCGCGATCGGTCCGATCGGTCTGTCTGTCTGTCCGTCCGTCCGTCCGGCCGTCTGTCCGCCCGGGTCCATGTGCACATCACGCATAAGTGACCAAACTATAAAAGCGAAGAAGGCAAGGAGGAGCATATCTCTTCTTGTTTATGATCTTAACTCTTATTAAGGCTTTATATCCATCAAAGACTCGCATCAGATTCAAGGGGCATGATAGGCGTGTCGAATTCGAATCAATCAACATACTCGCCGGTGCCGGCCGGTATTTTATCGTTCGGTATGAGAACGCTTAATCAACTTCATCGAAGTACCCTAGACATCTTGACAATGAATTATTAAAATGCACAAAGGCATCATGAATAAATTCGCCTTGATCGCCTCCGTTCAATGGCTGCCCGACCCAGCGCGATCGAGTGCGACATTAAAACAGAATTAGCATATTAATAAAATTATAGGCATATCTTAAAGACGCCTAGCTTACGTGTGGCATTGATTGGATAAGACTGGAATTTCATTTCAAATCAACCCAAGACAAGCCCTCGGGAGCAGTTTAGACCGGGAACCAGTTCCAGTTTTGTTGGGGCTGATGATGCCTAGATAGCCTAAGATTGATTGATACTTATTGGTAGGAAATTTCAATTCTGGTCAAACAGTAATTGGTCTTCACGAGATAGACCATAAAGGTTTTGTTTATTCCCTCCGAACTTTCCAAATCATTTGTACATTCATTTTAATTCGAACTTCGTATAGCATACGCATATTTCATAGCAGGAAAAAAATAAGTAAAATCCATATCTCCGTATTCAAATTACTTAAATAGTTACCTAACAAAAGAATGCAAAAAATTAAAGTTTAGTTTTATGTACCTTTAAATTAAATTGTAACGATTAATAAAAACATAAATCCAAAAAGCCATAAAAAATTTAAATGAAATAATAATGGAATCGATGTACAAACAAAAAGACATTCACAGAATTTTGCTTTTAATTTTCATAGTTTTAAACTTTTTTACTGAGTTATAGCGATCATAAAATCTCGTATTTAATACTCAAAACTTTTCTTCCTCAAACTGTAGTATAGTTTTCGAATATGATTTCTTATGAAAGAATTCAAAAACAACAAATTTCTTTACTTTTTGAACTAATAAGAACTTAAGGTTTCTTCATACTGAAAAACACAAATAAATGATTTGTGCGCCATTTCTTTTGAAAATTGTGCAAGTTGAAAAAGGCATAAGGTTGATTTTGCCATTTTCTTTTAAGGTGAAATCTATCCTATGACATATTGAACTTTCACTAGTTTCAAAATAAGTAACACATTTTTTGATTATCTTTAACCTGCTCATTTTCAACTTCAGAAGTATCCTAATATGTTTTTATGATCTTCATTGAAATCAGTAAAAATCCATTATTTGCAACAAAATGTATTACAAGTTGTTTCAGCTTGCGTTTCCTGTTGATATTTTAAAACCGCAAGTTTTAGAGAATTTATGTAACGCTTAACAAGCGCATTTAAAACTTTGCCAAAATATCAAAAGCATAAAAACTTTATTATTTATTTAAGGAGTGAAAATGAATAAATGCATTCAAGTTGCAAGTTTAATTGTTGGTGTATTTGTTATTTGTTTGCCCAACCATCTCATAAACTACAGCGGGATCCATAAAATTTTAACAACTGCACTATACAAAGTGATCAAGCGCGAAGATTCTTCCACGTGATTTTATTTTTTAATGACACCAAGCGAAATTCAGATGCCAAACTTTTAATGTGACAGACGACATTTCAGCACTCAGTATGCACTTGTCAGGCTAATATTTAGTAGATTGCAGTGCATGTTATTTATAAAGCATTTTTCGTCGCCTTTACTCACTAAAAGGCAATAAAATTATTTCTTTTCAGTAAGTCTTTAAGGTGTACATTGCATACAAATAGTGTATTAGTTTTGTCAAACTAAACGGATATGAATAAAACCATTAAATTTAACACTTCAAAGGGAGTATGAAATAAGATGTTATTTTTAGTTCAGAAAAATAGAATATCGGCAGGATTCTATTCCAACATTCTATAATTTTTCTTAATCAATATAACAAATATTTTTAAAATAAACTTTTGTAGCTTGCTTCTTGCTTTATTTGAAATATTCGATATCAAAGTTGCCAAATTTTTACAAAATAAGGTCTGCTGAAGTTAGTCTCCAGTAAATTTAAGGTAATCGTCACAAAAATAAATAAATCGGGTCAGAAAATAAATAAATCGATATCGATCCAAATCTACGATACGAATAGAGTATTGTACTGAACTATCCAAGATTGTGTTTCGTGTTTTTGTTTTACTTGGTGACTCAACTAAAGTGTATATACATAGACGGCAAAAAATACCTAGGAAAAATTAGATAAAAGGTTTTCTGATAACACGACATACATACATAAATATACATATTATAGGATTTTACGATTGCTTTCTTTATTTTCGAGATATTTGAGTTTCGGTTACACACAAGAAATTAGTTATTTTATTATTTGAAATGATAATGTAAAACTTTGTATCACGCTTTGAAGTCAACATGTTACTCACCAAATATGAGTAGAAAACTCGAAATGAAAATATGTTGCATTAAGTAAACTATAAAGATCGATTTACAAAATATATATTGTAAGTAGTTATACCAAAAATCTTTAGAAACCGCTCAGCATCTTACCTCGGTCATGTACTCTTGAATGTTCGGCTCCTTCTTAATAAATGAAAAGTTATCCACAGGCATGGTGGCCAAGAAAGAGGCTCGTTATCACAAAATCACAACAATAACCAAAGACAATTTGAATCAATCCAGAAATTGCACAGCCACTCACGATGCTTAGCACAAATATCGAATTATATATAGTAGCACAAGTCGAAAACCGAAGAAGCCCAGCTAATCCGATTAAACCCGCTCCAGACCGCGATTGATATCGAAAAATTGAGCCGTGCGCAATTGATTGGGACGATCATGCTATCGCAAGGGTCTCCGATCAACTGCTAAAAATAGAGGAATTAGAGTGGCAATTGAAATAAGACATTACGAGTCCCTAATCGGGTTCCCGGGCGGGCATTGGCTGGTCCCTTCATCCCTTCCCTGAAGCCGATCAAACGAGCAGGGCCTCATTCGGCTAATTTATGGCGACGAGGCAGGGGACGAACGATCTCGGATTCAATTAGCTCTGCTTCCTTTTCATTCCCATTTATTCCCAAGGACACGCCGGGCACCGCTCACAGCCACACATGTGGCCCGGCCCTTATGCAGATTAGCAGGCCCTTGTCTTCGAGGGCATCGCAATTAAGCGGCAAGGCGACGGCAGCTCATCTAGATTCTGGATTTCTGGACGCTAGTCTGGAGTCAGGCATCGCAAGGAGATATTTGTTTACGGCCAGGCTGGGCCTCGTTGCGCCGCAGATAAGGAATTGATATCGACAGAGGGTGCGGTTCGGACTGTTTGGGTCAAATTTTCGATATAGGAAAAGAATTCCAAACATTTCCGACAACAACACTTGGTACTGCTTTCCAAAAAACAGATAAAAGATCGTAAAAGTAAGAAATTCATAACATTGCAAGATCACTTTTAGACAAACAGAAGTTCCAAAACTAAAAAGTAATAATAACAATATACTAAAATCTGAACCAAGGAAATTGAGCCACTAATACCATATACTACATATGTATATTCATAATTTTAGAGATTCTTAATAAATATGAGTTAAGTTATAATAGAAATCAATACTAGAATAATATAAAAATTATTCAAAATTTCAACATAATCACAGTTAAAGTTATAAGTAGCTAAATTTGTGTTTCAATAAAAAATTTGAGCAATTGCAAGTAAAGCACACGTTTCGTTCAAATTTTATAAGGTGCAACATATTCACAAAAATGTCTAACACTTAAGGATTCTTATTCATTGAAACCCCATTGACACCGCTATCTTGAATTGCTAAATTTTGAACAGATTCGAAATTAACATAGAAAATTTTCAAGTAAACATTTTATTTGAAATATAAAATGTCGGTCGCTATTTTTGATCCGCCAATTTTGATTTTCCAAATTTCTGTATAACTAATGTAGAAACGAAACCGACTAAAGTAATAACCTATGTATAGTCCAGGTAATATCCACCAGCAAAACGTTTTCCGTTCACATTGTACTCGTACACTTATATTAAAATATCAATGTTTTCCAAATCTGTCATCAGCAATTACATATTTTAAAATTGACTTTCCGAAAAATGTCGTCAAATTTAAAGCGAGAATTGTGGAGTCGTTTTAAAGATTTACTTTTAAAATTACTATATTTCAAAATGTTCATGTAAATTAATTGCCAATACTGCCCATTCCATAATTCTGTCACCCTTATTAGTCTAGCGTATAACATTTTCTTTATTAACTTCCGCATTAAAATTTCGTCACACTGATATTCGACCATCACAGCGGAAAATATTAAAATTACTTTCATTGGAAAATATCACCATCTTCTAAAAATCCATATTTTTATTAACAAAGTAAATTTTCTTCGGTTATATGATTTTACTATTAAATTGTTTTTTCCTAAGTTCTCTATAATTCGTATTTTAGAAGAAATTTCCTTTTATATGTGTGTATGATGTTATTTTTTTTTCTTTTTATATAATTAATTAATAATAACTTCTAGTTGCGAATTTCACGGATGTCCATTTTTTATTTTTAAAATTTGTTTCGCTTATAAACCGGCTAACACAACAATCCGATTTATGAAACGGCTTTTATTAATTATTGCCCAATATAACTGAGGGAATGCAAATCTTAAATTATTTTCTTTCAGTCGGTAAGTTTTCTTTATCTTCCTTTTTCTAACAGTACATATGCATGTATTATAGGTAGGTACTTTGATAAAACAGTTGACAATTTTCGAGTTGCATAAAGAAATTAAATAGTTATTTATGAATTATTGTGCTGAGTTATTTATGGCAATGGCAGAGCTACAATTTTGTTTTCTCAGTTTATAAAATAAAATAATTTATAAGAATAAAAGGTTATTCTTTTAAAGAGTTTTATTTACTTCCGCCAATATAATTTCTTCCCAACCCTTTCCTGGTCAACCTTTCTATTGAACAGCTTAATTAGTACGGGGAAAAATAATTTTGTAATCCATTGTTCACCTATAAAAAATATATAAAAGCTTTGAAAAAAGTGCCGACTTATTAACTTTGGAAGCTCAATTCGAAGAATGGCAGTAGAATTTTCAATTATTTATATTAACCTGATTTCAGCGAACTCAGCTGGATGTGGGCAGAAACATAAAAAAGTGACCTTTTATTAACGCACACCACGGACAGTGGCCGCCAGTAATGTTCCCGTAAGGTGCCAACTTGCGACGAGGCGCTGCGATTTTCGAACGACGCCAATGCGAATATGATGGACACTGGTGCTGATGATGATGTTGATGTATCTGGCCGTCCATCTTCGCGTTTCCACCTTTTGATCTCCGTGATCTCCGTGCTTTGGGTGCCTGATGCCTGGCAGACAAATCGCATCAATCGTTTAGCCCTGCTTTGATCCCCGCCATAAAAACTTTAATAGATGATTTATGATCGCCCGAAACAGAAAATTAAAATCTCTTTTTTCCAGTTCTTATTCGAGATTAAAAATTTTAATTACAACGTCCCCGCGCGGAGTTTAGTGCGGAGCCACTGCCCTGACTCGCTAGATTCCGTCTAGGTGTAACAAAAGATTGATAGCCCAATCCGAAGGCTCTTGGCCTTTTTACGCCAAAGGTGCAACGACATTTTCGGAGGTGCTTCCTACTTTGAGGAATTGCGGCGTTCGGAGGGCGTCTTAAATAAAAGCAGACCACCCACCCACCCTCCGGGAAATAAGAATTCACCCGGGCACTTCGAGGTGCACTCGCACTTCCCGGGCGGTTTATAGGCGTCGGCCCCGTAGAAAAGTTGTAAAAGCCGCATTGCCTGGGAACTGCAACAGTCAGTGCGATCGTAAACTGCAAATGCACGGAAGGTGGAAAATTGCGAGGGTGAATCCGGTAATTAAATTAATCGAACGATAAAACCAGACGGGCCCAGACCCACCTTTAATTGAACTGTCTCATCCCAGCAATTCATCTGGGGGAGGAAGTCCGGAAGTGTGAAAACTTGCACCGGTGCGGTGATGAGACACGCTCATCTTTAAAATCCACGCCAATTTGGTGTTGCCACCTTTTCGTAGAACATCGATAATACGAATTTTCAAAAGAATAAAACAAAACTTTAAATTTCGTCTACAATTCTTGAATTGAAAAAATAATAAATATTTTAAACAAACCCAAAAAAGGGGGTTATCTTATTCCAGAATAGCTCCATTAACACATCGATTTTAAAAATATTCTCAAACGGAAGAAAGAAAATTTTGCGAATTAAATTTTAGAAAAAAGAATTTTACTCTTCTCACTCACCATCAAAGCCTAATGGAACTAAAGTTAATATCCTAAATAAGGCAGTGTTTGAGTTTTAAACATTTGCGGGGTTCGAATCTAAAACTGATTAAATAATTAATTGCCATTCTGAATAATGAAAATTCCAAATGTTTTGATTTTGGAGGAACAAAATTTCCAAAAGTTGTAGACAAACGTTTTTAACCAAATTCATCCCTTTAACATAAAGTCAAATTCAATTCAGTTATGAGTCTTTGAGAATATTTACCGACAAAACTATTCGAATAATTAAATCCAAGAATGTTAACCTCCTACACCCGGTTTCCTTGTAAGCGAATTCCTGAACATCAATAAGCCTAAAACCTAACATCAAAACGTACAATATGATAAGATTTTCATATTATTGTCACATAAATCTGCTTGTCGATTACATAATCATAGTCAGTCACTGTCGTTTGAAATGAAATGACGCAAATCTTAATATTTACTGATAATTTACCAAAAATTAGCATTTATATGAATTTCACAATATTTTACATCATTGACATTAATTTCTGCAACTTGAAGATGAGAGCTCACTATTCCATACGGCAATCGAATTTGTGTCCGCCCACTGTTCGTCATCGTTAAATATTTGCAAAATCAATTTATGTAACACTCAGAAAATTGTTTGAAATTAATACAATAAATCTATCTGTATGATTATTTCTTACGTCTTGTGATTTATAATATGCATTACATACTTATGTAAATTAATTTAAAATTTTAAAAAATGTATTTTTCAAAAAATACAGTTTTCGTTCATCAATAATAAACAAATAATAATAATAACTCATTTTATGAAAATGCATACCTCAAACACATGTCTCAAATTGGTACCCCGGGCTATTATAAATTATTTTTTGATAAAACTATAATTTCACTTAAAATGTTTTTACCTGTTTTGTTTATAATTTTATTGGTGTGAGGCATATGTTTTATTTCAAAAGGGTTTTCCTACAAATATTCAAAAATCTGATGGTAATCTAATTTATAGCATACTCTGCCAATATAGGAGTGAACTACAAATGAAAACGAGTAGTTGGCAACTCTTGGCTCGGCTCGATGAATTCGGATGCATCTGAAGATTTCATTAGCACTGAGATGAGCGTCTAATGGATAATTACCGCGATCCCGACGCTCCGCCGGGGACTCATCCAATTTGTAATTAATCACTGTCGCCGCGGAATGCCTGCGTTTTTATACGTCGAATTAGAACTGGAGGGCCTATCGCAACGCCGCGCCGCAACTGAAAGGCCATCCACACCCATCGCATAGGCCGCAGCGGCGACGGCCGAAATCCACTCGCTAATGCGAACTTGATCGCCGCGACGATCGCTTTCGAGACAAATTACCTTGTAATTAATTAAACCCACACAGCAGCCGTCGCTGGACCCGCGAGACACAAGTGCGACTGTCCGCGCGGAGATCGCGCACTCGCCTCACGTAGCGCGGCCGATCCGGCGTCCGAAGCGTTGACCAACGCCGCGCCGCCGCGCCGCCGTCACGCCGCGGCGACCGCTGGACATGTCGCGGTATAGCACAAATAGCAATTGCGCGCAATGAAAGGTTTCGAATTTAAATGCTGCGGTTGGATGGATGTTGACGAGTGTGAAATTGCTCCATGAGGCAACTGGCCAACCACTCCCGGGGTGTTTGCGGCACAAACGGCCGCTTGTTGACAACAATCGCCGTAATTCTGTCGATGGTCGACACAATCGCCGTCTTTGTTCCGCTGTGGATTAAACCACACTATGGACGGACACTTGTTGAAATATGATTTAGAGGGTATTACTGCGATGATTGATTTCTCTGCGCCAACTCTGAATGCTGTTTCATTAGCAAACCACCTGGAAAACTGTGAGATTTTGGCTTTTAACGCCTCAGGTGAGACTGGTTTCGTTATAAAAAAAACAAACACAGGCCTAACCTCTATGCGGCATATTTTAACAGTTTTTATTTTAACATTTCTCTAACCATTATTCTGGAAGCTCAAATCGTTTAAAATTTAAAAATGTCTCACTAGTTATGACATATTTTTCATTAACTGAACGATTCTTAATCTTATTTTTCATTTTAAAGAATTTGAAATAATTTAAGCAGAACGACCAATTATACACTTTTTTTTCAATTTGAATGCATAAAATTGTAAGCATTCATAAAAGGTTGAAAAAGTACTTCTTAGTGTACAAAATGAACAACTTTAAGAAAAAATGAAGGTTCTGCTAAGTGTCTCATTTAAGAGCTCGAATCTTATTTTATATATTAATATTACTATACACTACAGCTTTTCTTAAACATCTTTAAACTTTTATTTCAGCTACTTTAGCAGCTCCTGATTCTGGCCTTTAATAATTTTTCATTAATGATTAAATTACTGTTGTATTTTCCAACATAATTTTTTTTGAAAATACTTACTGGCCAAGCATTTTTATTGATTACAAATTCATAATATACAAAAGAAATCGGAAAATTTAAATGCTAAGTTTATTAAATTATTTGTAGTCAAAATAATTTAAAATAAATAACTTCAACATAAAATTACTTAGAACATCCCTAATAATAGTCAGTTTTGGTATAGACTACATTATTAACGATATTCGATTTTTAGAAGAAAAATGTTAGATATTGATCTATTTAATCTAGTATTAGTTTTATTTGTTCTCAATACAAAAAACGATTAAGATTAAAATTAATTTCAGGAATTAGCGGTGGTTTGTGTAAAATTGTGGATCTTGAAGAAATGATTCAACTATTCAAGTCTTTGGATTCATTCCAAAAAATAGTATACAGACGTTGATCATGTATTGATCTTTTGCACCCATGATTAACTAATTCACAAACAAATGCATGTCCTTTGAGCTAAAAAATCGCTGATCTTTAAATAAAACCGTTAACACGGAAGTCCTCCAAATAGAAAAGGACGTAAGCAAAGGCAAAAATTGCTAATCAACTGGCTTATTGTAGTCATATGGATCCACTTAACTAACTACGAGCGGTAACGATGGGAAAATCCCCGCAGAATGGTCAAGTTCAGCCAGCTGAAGCCCGAATCTTGGCCATTGAGCAGGCCGGACTCAAGACAAAGGCCGGAAGATCGCAGCCAAGCAGCGAGATAAAGCCGCCTTGTAAACGCATTATGATCAGATCGATCTGGAGCATTCAGCAGGTGTGCGATGGTGATACATTTTAATTAACACGGCCACAAAACAGATTCATCGCGGCTCTAGGATAATTACCAGCAAAAGACTCTCTGCAAATTAATGCAGGCGAGCTAATACCCACATCTCTCGGTTGCATCTTCATTATAATCGCGAGAGTGTTGCGCGGACCGCGGCGGATTTCCGCGGCAATTGGCTAATAAAAGAGCCTTTCATCAAATCGACGGCGGCGGCGTCGGGCTGCAGGAGCCGCACTACTCAGCACTGGCACCGGGTTCTGAAAAGTGTTAAGTGCCCGGCCGGACTGACGCTGAGAACCACAAAGTGGAAAGGCGTCGCTGACGAGCACGACCGAGGCGTTAATTTCATTAGGACAATCATCAGAGATTCCTCGATTCAATCCCACTGGAGCCCCGGGCTCCCGCGGCCGCTGCAGTGCCCCGCGGGACCTGACCATCCCAACTATTTTGATTGTGGGAAACCGAGAAAAGCGAAATATGCACGGCCGCCTTTTACTGCACCAGAAATAGACGCGGCCTGCTGCTGACACGATTCCGGGGAGATCTTTAAGAAGGCGATCATGACACTTTAGTGTGTGCGGGCGGAGTCCTGAACATGTGTGACGGGCACCGCGACACCCGCCTCGGCAGTGTCCTTTCCTGAAGGATGCGCAGGACATTGAAATTCGAAAATCCAAAATCCAAAATTAGAAATCGCAGAGGACCGCTCCTGGTGACGCCCGGGCCCGTCCCTGTCTGCATTTGTAATCAGCGCGATCATGCGGACCGAGTTGATTCATGGCCACATATGGTTCTGATTTTGATCGGTTTTGCCTCACCGGGGGTGCGCGTTGCCAGATTTATTTCAGTTCAATCGCTAGTTCTAATTTTCAGTTGATTGGGCTATTTTTGGCGCAATTTCAGTGCTGCGGCAATTAGTCGGCACGGCATTGCTTTGGGGCTGCCGAGGTTAAATCCCCAATTTGGCTCATACGCACTCTGGCACGTAGAAGCCGCAATAACTACTCTGCTCGAATTTTTAATTAACTTCATAATCAAGCCAGAACATTTCAGAATTGTTTCGCGCTGCGAAAACTAACAATAAGTTAATTTTTGTTGAGTATATTGATAAAGACCTAATGTATTATAAACAAATCTATGTTTGCTTCTGTGTTTTAATAACACAAAGGTAGGCACAACTAAAAAACTATATGGCGAGAGAAAACAATAAAAACAATGTTAATACCTCGCATTTGTTGGTAATAATTACAAGTCGGATAAAAACACTTGAGAGTTGAATCATTTGTGCACTTGATCCTAGTAATCTTTTACATAATCCACATGATCCCATTTTTATGCAATAATTACATCAACTTCGGCATCTATTTCACATGGATTATTCTAGTGACGAGTATTAAGAAAAATTAACTTTAACTATGATTTACTATTCTATAGTATTGGTACTGTACATACTTCTTTACTACAAGTGATTTTGGGATTGTGTAATTACTATAAGAACAAAAATAAAAAAATAAATATGGGTTTTTGAATAATTTGGTTTTAGTATTACATATTTTTAAAAAGTCGTTCTCTAAACTAGCTTACATCTAGGGATTAAAATTGGACGAAATTTATAGAGATAGCTTTACTACAAAACCTTAAAACCCTGAGAGAAATAGGAATTTAAAGGAGATTGTATATTCTAGAGAAAATTTATGCAAATTATAATTGTAGACCCCCAATTCCAAATAAAGGCGAAGAGAAGAGAGAAAACTTGTGTAGAAAATATAAATAAAAAATTGAAATTTTAAGGCTTGGAAGGGTAAAACAAATACAAATTCTACTGAGACCTTTAACGTGCCTTTTATAACTCCGAAGTAGACAGACGATTGCCGAATAATAACATGAAAAATTGGAACTGTAGATCATTAAAACCGCATACCCTTGAGCAAAAGTAATAAAGTCAGCCAATGTACTTCAGTAATGAAAACAATACCAGACGCAGCAAACACGTAAACAAATTAAGTTCCCGACATAAACCCGCGTAAGGTGACCTATCTTCCTTCCAGGCTTCGACCCTGTCCTCGACGTTGCTGGAGAGGAAAGGAAAATCGGAACGAAACGATCATTTCGCCTTCGCTCGTAATGAGGAGCACTTCAAGACCCTTGAATTTAAAATGCTTTGTTTGTTTCCAAAAATTATTGCAGCCCTTCCATTGGAATCGTCATCAAAAATGAGATCGCTTCCCAAATGGACTGAAATTTGACGCTTCCTTTCGCGCCCTTCCCGGCAGCGTTGATCACAATTTTCTATTTCTGGATCGGAGATGTGATGCGACACGCAGCTGTGGACCTAACCCAATTTTTATAGACTTCTTCGTGCACCTCGTCGGGAGGTGAGCGGACCTACAAGTGGCAATGATCATCTCTTGTCTAACCCTTCCCCGAAATGCCACTGGTCTGATTAAAAGCCCGGGAAATTGGACGTTTCCTCAGACTCATCCTACGGGGTCTTCTCCGCGCTCAATGTCAAGGTTGATTTACTTGATCGGAGGAGAAGAAATCTTTATTTGGGGAAGCCGCCTGCAGCTCGTGGCAGTAAGCAGAGTTCCAGGAAAGTAGGTGACACCGAGTAGTTTTAAAAATAGCCCACAGATCCACCCCGCCAGCAGCACGCTTATTTTTAGCTCACCCCAAAGAATTTAATCCAAGGAAGACCTACAGTGTGAGTCCCTGGAATGAGCATTCCTTGGGAGCTCCTCGGCCGCCCCGAGGGCTGCGCTGAGTGGGTGTCCACTTACCTGTCTGACTTGTTTGAACTGCTCCTCGAAGCTCCAGCCGTTGTTCTGCTGCGATGAGTTTGAAGCCTCGCTCGAAGTGGACGAGTTTGATCCTGGATTTGCTAAACGGGGAAGAGAGAGGAACTCAGTTAAACCACAACTTCCTAGGACCTACGGCGTTAACGCCGTCTTATTCTTAAAACACTTACCATCTTTTGTACTGGGCGCTGTCGGTGGGGTGAAGGGGAATCCATTTGAATGTGAATGCGACGTCTGCTGCGGTTGGGGCTGAGATTGGGACAAATTTTGGGGCTGATGGTTGTAGGTGCTCATTGACGTCGGCGGTAGTGTAAACGCTGTGTTGGGTGGTGTGGGTAACGAGCTGCCAAAATTTGCATGACCCGAAAAATCTTGGTCCTGCAAAAAGTCAAAGTACCAAATTATTTTAGAAATTTCAAATATCAATTTAACGAAACTTTTTTAAGGGCCTATACGAACCGTCATAATTTAAGTACATATTTAGTTCCACAGTCGCCATGTTTTTCAACTACTATGATTTGACCAAACTTTATCAACCATTTCTGTTAATTAATTGTATTTTCTACTAAACAAAATAAAACCAGCCCCGGTTTTATAAACCATAAAAATATATGTATGCATGTAGATATAAACCCTCTTTGTATTACCGTCAAATTCCTCCTCTTTAACATTCAAATTGGCAAATCATAAATTTGTTTAATTAACTTTTTACAAGAGTGATTTTTGAAAAAATCATCGCGGAAGTATTGATTGACGATTTCAAAATGGCTGGTTGTAAAACTGTTCTATAATCATCTTTGCACATTTATTTTTATTAACTATGTTAAAACGACGTCTTGGCATATTCTATGTACAATAAAAATTTGTCTAATCTAGTTTAAGATGCTTTTAACTTTAAATCAATTGAAGGTTCTTTAAATGTTTATAGAGAAATGCTAAATCCCAAACCATAAATGGAAGGAAAATAATGAAATAAGTTTTATTTCAAAGAACCGTAAAATAAAAATGGAATCTTAATCGTAACATTTGAGACGGAGTAACACGTGTTTTGTTTGAATACTATGGGATACTAAGAATTTTAATTTGCGCTAGTCCGAGAACAAACTTAGTAATAAAATAATTTTTATAAAAATCATCTATTGGTATCTAAGTATATGTATGAGGTCTTTGTATATCAAATCGAAATGCTGTGTTTAAATTATTGGTGTTTTGTTTGATAACTTTATAAATAAATATATAAAGAAAATAATTCTGATTCCAGTGAGTACGCACCATTAATCCAACCTTCATGTCTCTGACCTGCATCTTCAGCTTCTCTAGAACGTCGCCGTGCTGCTGTATGTTTGACAAATTCTGGAGTCCGCTGACTCCCATGAAATTGCTGAGAACCCCAAGAGGGTGATTTTGCGGGAACTGTGAATGATCTCTAAAAGAACAAAAAAGCCCATCAAATCGGGTCCACCTGAAAAACTCGCAGCATCCGACTTACCTGAGCGAAACACCTTGATGGTCAGGACTCCGCATCCCATAGTCAATGGCGGCGCCATTTGTGGTCGCGTTCAGGTGGACTCCCTCGTCACTCGAGTCGCAGTCGCGCATGTCATCCTCGCGGTCCGAGTGCTCATCGTGCGACTGAAAGAAATTAAACGAGATTTGATAAGACACTCGCCTTCTTGTCTCAAGGTGTGCATCGCGGCGAGATACAAATTGAGCAATTTAAGAAATCCCGGCCAGACGGCTGGGGTCTCGGGCGGTCGTGAATCACGCCGATGGCACGCCGCGAGGTCGTGTTCTCGTGCTGCGACAAAATGCCTCCCCATCAATTCCCCCCGATGTGATTTAAAAGCGAAATTACCTCGGATTACGAACAAGCACACTACACGGCATAAAAACTGTCCCCGGTCGATTAGCGGCCGGCGCTGCGCCGAGACCCGCCACCTCCGCCCGGGCTGGCCATCATCGGAAGACAGCCGTCCGTCCGTCCGTCCGCCCGTCCGTCCGCGGGAGTCCCGCTACCCGGACCGGCCGAAAGACATCAACGACCGAGCCGAGGAGCGGTGCTTTCGCGGGCCTCGCGGACCCGGCCGGACGCCACTCGTGCGGGGGTGGCTGCTCCGCTGCAATGCAAATCCTCGCGCGGCAACATGCAGCATATTGAACTATGTATATGCTGAAAACAAAATATTAAATTTCTTACACAATTTCTGGTGTAAAATAAGACTGCGATGAAGCCTAGAATATGCTCGGCTCATTTTTAATCGATCGATCCAATTAACTGCGACTCGATATGAGGCTCCGCGTGGAAGCGGCGATTTATGGCGGGCAGGGTGCGTTCACATTGAGTTACGTTTCGCACTGCAATTAATACACCGAACGGACCCCGGGAGCGTCGCGTCCTCGGCACGACCGCTCCCCAACAATGTTGGCCTCAACGCCGCTAATTAGACTTAAACAATATTTTCCGATTTCATATTTGCGGAGGGCTCCGCCACCCCCACCCGCCGACGCGGTCACGCTGATGCCACTTGCCGGAAAATTGCGGATGAAATTGACGAGGCGGGGGCACACCTCCCGGCCGTGGTGCGAACTCGCAAATTTTTCCGATTTTATAATTACGCCAGGATTTCTCACCTGTCGCTAGGGTAACGAAATAACTAATGAGGGGCAATGAGCCAGAACTGAATTAAGACCGCCAGATATTACTCAGCCCGCTCTTAAAGAAGGAAGTAAAATCTTCTAAAGCTAATTGTCGATTTTCACATTTTCCGCTTAATTTAAATTTATTAGATATGTACTACCATCGCATCCTCATTAGCGCTTAACATGATTAACTCCGCGTGCACCCAAACTGGGCCACAAATGAAAGTTTTTTCATAAATGGATTTTTACGTGTAATCCTTTGACGAAAGCAGAAAATTTTCGAATGAAACATGTTAATCTTTTAAAAACGCTGAACAAAATAAGTGTGGATGATGAATTATCTTTAGTTAACTGAATATGCCGAAGTTTTATGTTAAGTCTAAACATCATTTAAACCTCAACAACTTAAATCGACGTTTAATAATACCTATAGTAAGCTTCCGTAGTTTATCTGTCAAATCATATTTAGGGTACCAATTTAAATTACTGGTATTTTTTTTAAATGTCTGGTTAATTTGTCAATCAAGTAAATGTTAATCCAAAAATCATCTTCCCGATTAAGTTTAAAATTTGATCAAACAGTTCATAATGATCACTAATTACTACGGGTAGCGGCACCATTTTTTTATGATTTATAACTACAATTGATTTTTAAAGTGCACATTGTAATTAATGTCCACTTTATCCTATTGTAAGAAGGTTTCCGAGAATATAAATTAACGTCCTATAAAACAACGTTACCAAAACAAACAAAATGCAAAGCATGCTATTTCCTATAACTTTCCTTTGGGATATAAGTTTTGTCCAGTGTTGGGATATTGCTACCGTGGATTGCTCGTACTTCCTTAACTGGAATATTGTAAAGCAATCAAAATATACTTTGTCTAACACTAAGCGCACAATACTTAAAAATTTAAACCATCAACATTTTCATGTTCTTTGTTAAGAAATTCACCAAGAAATTAATCGACCTCAATAACCTTCGAAAAAGGCAATGTAATAAAAGAAAGAGCCTTTATTACTTATCTAACTACATCTTTCTAGAAAATTTCGACGTCGCAGCCCCTAAACAAACGGATGGATCATTTATGGCCAAAATATGTCAGCGACAAAACGGCATAAAATTCATACGAAACATTGAATTATCCCGAGTAAGACGATTTGAGTCATAAAATCCTGAAGAATTTCCAAGAACTACTTGAAATATATACGCACCCACACAGACGCCGGCACCAAAAGTCGCTTTTCAGGCAAATTTATTTTTGTTTCAGGCTGCCATAAAAACGGTCGCAATTAGTTATACCAGTCCTAATCCGGGATGGCTTCGGCTTTCCCTGGATATTTTTAAGAAAACCGAGAAAAAACATTCAAGACCAAGGAGGGAAGAAGACGTCGACCGCCCTGTCCCTTAATGCAGCGGCGACCCATTCAGCGAGGATTGAAAGGATCGAGTCTGGACATGTAAATATTATTTTCGATCTCGCACCCACGGCAAGGACTCAAACATGGCTTTATAATTTATGCCGGTTTTGTCCTTTTCCCGCTCGGGTGTCCTTTCACAGCCCTGTCGGGCACATGTTCGTCCACAGCCCGTCATAAATTAAAAAATTCATTTCAAGGATAAGAGAAATCCTGGCTGGCAGAACTTCGTTTAGATGACCACCAGTAAATAATTATCCCCGGAATTATCCTATTTACCATTAAATTTTAGATTTTTCAATCGTTAAACTGCACAAGGAGATTTAAAGAAATGGCTATTGAAAGAAAAGTCGTTAAATTACTTTTAACGATTACAGTCCACATAATTAATAGAATCGTTAAGAAATTTGTTTCTAGTCTTAACTGAATTATTAATCTCTACGTATGTATGTATGTATGTACCTAAGCTCACAGTATCACAGCCGAGACTCAAATTTGGGCAGAGCTAAGCTCGTGGTATCATAATGGGATTCGTTTCGAACAGACCCTTAAACTACGAAATTTGAAAATGTAATAGTTTGCAGAAAATTGCCGTTTAAACACTACAACCTTTCTTTAAAATACATATTGGTATATGTATTTGCCACTACTTCTGTAGGTACTACGTATTGTTAAATCCTATGGGACCGAAAAAAAGCATCACACAACAGAAAACTACCCTAATATATGTATAATATAATACTTACAAACATATGCATGTATGTATGATATAATATCGAAACCATATGACGATTCCACGAAGAATAATAACTAACTACACGTTAAACTTTCTTTTATTTTTAGTTTCTTAGTGGTCAACAAATTAATAGCACACAGTACAAATTATTTACAATTAGTACTTGCCTTTAAAAGATAATTTTAATATAAAATGTTGCGCATTACATATTAACATATTGAGGACATTTTTATACAAATTGAAGTTTTACAACAAAACCACAAAACTCATTGTAAAGCAATGGCTTGAAATAATTCAAAGTTTGCAGACCCTGTACACTTGTCTAGTTTTTATTGGGGTCATATATGTAACCCCGTGCAGTGAAAGCGTATAGTAGATATTATTATCCTTTTGAGTAATTTTCTAAGTGCATTGTTATTTAAACACTTTTTATCGACTACGCCGCAATTTCCTTATGTCATTTCTCTTAAAAAAAGGTAAGTTAATTATTCATGGATTTTCTAAATAGCTAAAGGTCTATAGACATTTTTCTCTCTATCGCTAAATTTTCTCTGGTGGTGATCACAGAAAAATTATTACACTGTGTTTTAAGTATAAAGTATTTCCGCGGTTTACTTTATTGCCTGTAATATTTTAGTGGCGTTCACTTCTTTATAAAATTCAGATATACTTAAATTTAAAAATCTTACTTTCTTATTAACCTACTTATTTAAAACTCTCGGCTGAGTCTAGGAGTGCAGAGGCTTAAATAAGCATTCTTGAAATCAATAAATTGATGTTTAATATTGGGTTCAAAAATACAGGTGTCCTTTCGGAGTACAACGGCGGAAATCGTGTCTCAAAATTTAAATTCTAATCCACAAAATGAACTTGGGATTTCTCATCAATATATGAATTGTTTTTGTACCACTCTCACAACTTCAAAAGAATGTTTATACCAAACTTCATTAAATTCTAATTCTAAGGAGGTTTACTAAACTTAACTTGTTCCTAATTGCACGTAATTTTATTTTAATTCGTTTCGTTGTACTGTATAAAGAACAAAAACAAGTAATTTTCGGGAAAAAAGAGGAGAATGTGCAGGCATAGAGCGGAATAATCCTGTGATGTAATTTATTTCCAATCATTCCCCATTCGATGTCCCTATTTGTCCCCCCCGCAGAGGACGCAAATCAAAGGAAACCGAATACCGCTCC
This sequence comes from Tolmerus cingulatus, assembly GCA_959613345.1. Taxonomy (NCBI): domain Eukaryota; kingdom Metazoa; phylum Arthropoda; class Insecta; order Diptera; family Asilidae; genus Tolmerus; species Tolmerus cingulatus. The sequence goes on from OY390708.1 coordinate 8,155,269, forward strand.
ACCTTAATCCACCTGTCCAATTCCAGTCATTAACAGTTAATCGGCTTGTGGAACGGAATCGCTCAGTCGATTGAATAAATCCGCAACCGGATAACCGGACGAAAGGACTTGGGGTGGGGGAAAGATCCGGCGACTGCTTCTCACCCGTTCAATTGACATGGGATAATCGCGTGTGAAATCTCCTTTCAATCGGTTGATAGCTCTCTGCAGCTTCCAAGCAGAATGAATGGACCAGGGAAGCGAGTCCTTTGGGCAGGATTCGCCAGCCCTTCTCGAAGATGCTCGTCCCATTTTCTTTCGATTTAGCTCCTTTGTTTCCCGGGAGTGAGATTAATTCCCACTGCTCGTATCGCACGTCCTCGTGCTGCACCGCGCAGCTCCGCGAGCGATAACAGCGTCTTAATAATGACTTTTTAATGTTTGTTCGTAATTGTTCGAATGCAGAGGAATTTTTTAATGTTCGCGGCGAACTAATTTATTATTATTGCTCCAATTTCGTTATCGCCACTATCAGGGCCCCCGGGGGCTTTGTTCGCGCACCGGAGCCATTGAGGTGGCTCGATTATTACCGGGGAACACGGCCTGATAAAATTCGCTTTTGTTGCGCCGAGGCAAACGCGCTTGAAAGCGCAATCTTCGCTCGAATGCAGCGCAGTATCAAGGTGATTTGGGCTGATGGTGCGCTCTTATCGCGGCGCATTATAAGGGAAAAGTAGGTAGAAAACTCCATTAAACCAACTTTGTAACACCACTCTACTCCTATTGTGTTTAATCTAATGGTAAACATATTTTTAAAAGCTGCTTGTTTTTTTCAATCTACTCAAAAGCAAGTTGCATAACAAAACGTAATGATATTAATTTGCACATTTGAATGAAAACCCCCATGAGCTTGTTTAAAGCAGGCCTTTTTTTATAATTCTATTGTAAAGAAACTAATGAAAAGACAGACAAATCTTAAAGTTTTAAAGAATTTAATGTTTGATACTAAATAGCGACCTCAAATTCTAAATAATAAAACGAGAACAATTTATTTGTCGCTTGTCTCCCCGTGAAGTTTTCGGAAAAGTTGCTTTTGTAGTTTTTCTGAAACTCAGTATACTTAAATATCAAATAATTAAAAATTTTAACCAAAAAAAACCGACTCCACAATCAAAACTGAATTTTGATGAAAATGGGACCAATCTGGGAGTATATTCTTTCAAATAAAAAAAGGTTTTTCCAAATCGGATTATAAGTAAAAGAGTTATGAGGTTACAAACATTAAAAAAATACAGCCGAATTGAGAACCTCCTTTTTTGGAGTCGGTTGAAAAAAATGAAGTTGATTCAATTATGTCAAAATTCTAATGTATAGCCAGTTTTTTCACTTCAACAGAAAAATGACTGAAAGTTTAATTTCAGGAGGAATATAATGGGAAATTATTATTTGCACTGAAAACTGATGGAAAATAGACATCACCTAAAGAGTGTTAAGATGGAAATCAAACGAAAATTAGTCGAAAATGTTTTATAATATTAAACTTTGGAATTTGAATAATTTTACTACTTGAAAGTTTTCAAACGACTTAGTACGAAAAGAGACTGAAAACAAGCAAGGTTTTAGACTAAGAATTTTTTCACTTCCCGAATGAGAAAAACTAAAACTGAAAATATGTAGAATAATTACTGATTTTTTTGATGTGAAGTAACTAAATGAGTGCAAAAATATATTTCCGCCTGATTTCCGTCTATAAATTTGTGTCCCTTTTTCATCAAATCGGTTAGAAAAATAAAAATCATTCCAGAAAACGTATATTTCAGATATTTTTGATTTGGATCACCAACATCGCAAATTTCAAACATTAATTAAAATATTCGAATTCAAACAGTAGAATATGTTTATAAAGGTAGCTATTTAAAGTTTTTAGTTTTACATTTTATTACGAACTCTGAGAAATAGGAACCAGTAAACTAAAATTGCGTACGAATCGTTTAGTTTCCCAGATACGAGATTTAAAAGGCAATGTTTCTTCGCCTAAACAAAAAGCGTAACAGTTGCACATTATACATAATTGAATTTTCACGATTTAATTTTTAATAGCAGCACAGCTAATTGTCTCTTCCCGGTGTAGGTATAAATGAAGGTACTTCTAACGATTAATATTTGAAACCTTGTCGAAGAGCCCCACAACCTGTGCACCGGCGAAAATGGCCACCCGTAAACCATCTTTCGTAACCGTCGTAAGACAGAGGAACGCGCTTCTGCATGGGCGCGACCTCCTTGCGAAGTGCATTATATCACTTTTATTGATTTTGAAAGAAGTCCATAAATTGCCTCTTCTCCTTGACGGAGTATTATCGAAATTTTTCCGAAATGAACCCAACCAAATTCCGGCAAATTCGGCTTCTACCAGGCCATTTTTCGCCTTTTTGGTGCGTCGAATGAGCCGAATCGGGGCAAAAAAAGAGCCGAACGCGAATACACCGGAGGGAAATTTAATTGAACGCGAATTTTACGATCCGAACGGAGTAGGAATATTATTAAAAACCCCAGACTCCAGAGCCCGGATGAGCCATCCCCATCATGAATGGGCGGTGAGTTCCTTTATCAATCGAATTTCTTCATTCATCGCCGCCAAGGCCCCGTTCTCTCCTACGATTTCCGCGGGTGAGGAAGTCGTCCTCCATTAAAACCTCCTGGGGGCCTCGTTTACCATTTTAATTTCACGGTTCTGAGGGATTCGCAGCTCTGCTGCCACACTACGGCAGATTTATCTCAAACTCAATCCGAGGATGCCCCATGGCAATTACGACGCTTGTAAAGTTTTTGTGAAATTGATAGCGCAACGAGCGGAGCTTCGGGCAGAAAGCCACTCGCTGGATCATTGAATTGATTGCACCTCGGATTACCTTTTATTGGCTGTTCAGGCCCGGTGCTATGTACACAGCCTCCGCCGCGGATGGAAGACAGTCCCATGCTGTCCCCTCCCGACTCTGTTAACGGAACAATCGCGGGTTTCGCTAAGCGCGAAACTCATGTAAACATCTTCAGGCTTAAGCCCGGCCACGTTTCGTCCGATTGATATCAAAATTGCTGGAGAGCGGGGTGCTCCGGGGGATGGGAGGAGAAATGAGAATCCGCAGAATCAGTTTGTGGCGGACAAGACCACGCCCCGCTGGATTATTTTTATGCTCCGTTTTCCGCTGCCGCCACCGCCGTCCGCGACCGCGGACAGGTTACCCGCTGCGAAACAAGAGCAATTTGCGATATGAAATGCAGTTGCATTTTACACTGCAACCGCGCATACACTGCACAAATGCAGGCATACAGACGCACGCAGGGTTGCGGAGTAACGCGGTTCATCGGCCAGCGGATCTAGGAAATAGTGAATGAGTCGCTGCCATTAGCCCCGCGAAAGAGCCGGTTTGAAGCCGCGGACACGTTGATACATAGGTGCATGCATGTGGTGGCCGGTCGCGGTATGCACACCGCGATTTTATATACCTACATGTTGCGATTGACGCCGCCGAATGGCGTGCGCGATGCATCCACATGCAGTTCGCCGACGGGAGCGGCTCGTAATATTTGTGCCCATATGCAAGGCCGGTTGAGCGGATCGCGGTGCTTCTGAGGAGCCTCATCTCGCAAGACACTGCCCCCATTCGAAGAGAAACTTCTTCCATTTTGGTGTCGAATCCGCGGACAAAACGCACCCGATTTGATTACGCGGAAAGTGGGCTAGCGAGCGGTTTACGCAAATTTCACGTGCATCCATCGCTTGTCACATACAAAATGTGCATTAAGAGTTCAAACAGGGGCTCCTCCCCCGCCCTCCTCTTGGCTCCAATTTGTATTCTTGGAACTTGGCACGAGTTCATCTAATTCCTAAACAATGCTGAAAAATGAGCTGTTCAGAAGTCAATTTTCAAAAAGTATCTATATATCGATCTTCACTAATTGACCTATCGCTTCCGGTAATTTATTTGACGTGTTCCATTTTTTGGGGTTGAAATTGTCTTCAGTTACAGTTCGTCTAGGGGTTACTAACACTATAATTTGTCCCCATGTTAAAATGCATAAATTTTTAAATACTCTAAATCATGAAGCCCTACAACTCAATGAAAGTCAGTACGTTTGAAAAAACATTCCCCTTGATGGGGTCGCTTAGCTCTTCTTTGTATTTGAAGAGGAGGGTGAAGATTTAGGGTTATTTTAGCTCTGCTTCATAACCTGCTACAGTAGATATTCTATTGATTTAGCGAATCTAAGCTATTCTACTATAAGGGTATTAGAGAAAAAGATGGCAATACCTATACTCTTTCCACAGGTTGAAGTAACCATGCCATTTTAAAATAAAGCATTTGACCCTTTGTGACACCACTTTTAACCAGGGGCCAACTGACTCGCCACTAACACGTCACACTACCAACAAATTAATTAAGAACAACAAAAACATATATTCTAAATAATTTTAATCAAAACATTTTTGTGAAAACCAATCATTAGTTTCATTAGGATTCACTGGTGGATTTCGAATTTAAATTGTAAATTTTATCATTTAACACGGCGTTTCAAACCTTTATAAAACTTGATCTAATTTTTAATCTCTATCTATTCTTATTAAGTTTAATTCAAATTACTCAAGAGGCTTTTAGTAAAGTTTAATTTAGTCTGCTCCTGACTACGTTTTAACTTTATTTATTTACACATTTCTGAGTAGGATTCTCATGATATCAAGCCAACCCAAAATTTATAATTTCAAAAATATTTTTAAATTGTTTTATATTTGAACAATGATCATAAAAGATATTTGCCCGCAAATAGTTTTGATCTTAATCCGCGACATATTCCAGGCATAAAAAAGCCGTACTTGGGAGACAGATTTTTATTTCAGATCAATACTTTTTTTGTAAACAATAAACAAGCACTTTTTAATCTTAAAATTCATATCAATTTCTAAGGACGCTTTTTTGGTTTCGTACAATGTAACAAAAAGCGAGAGATTCGATGAAACACTAGTTAATTATTAAACTAACAATCCAACATATAACTTGGTTTAGAATGAGATTATGAAGCATACTTTAAATATTAGGGACAATAGTCAAGACACAGTGATTGCTAACAAAGTATTCGTCACCAAGTCTAAACGTATTTTTCACCAGCATACGAAATGTTTTGCTGATTTCTAATTAAAAAATTAAGGTTTATTAAATTATATTTTTTTGATTGTTGGTATTATAAGTATGCCATATTACTTATTTAATTAACAAATGCTCGAACTTTGTATGGAATAAGTACATACTTTATTACAATGAAAACACTTAGTTATTAACAGATTCAAAATTTATGCAGTCAGGCGTGCAAGAAATCAATCAGCAAGAATTGTTTTTTAAGGTCACCTAATGACTGCCTTGTTTACTACAAGTTGTTGAATTCTCTGGTACACACTGCACATTAATTAAGAAAATCAACAATAATGTTTAATTAAAACCTAAGAAAGAGAACAACTTCCATTATTTTCTGAAATATTACATGATATCTTCTGATTTATCTGACTTGTCACCTCTTAGTCATCTTGCTTTAATCTTGCAATTAATCTTGAAGGGGTTAAAGTTAGGTAAGTTGTCATGAATTTTCCGTATTATCGATATTACGTATACCGAGAAAATCAACTTGGATCTATTTTGAATCCTTCCTTGATTTTTAATTGACGTTAGATACTTCAATTATTCATTATTATTAATTATAATTATATAGACGAGTTTTTGCAATAATTTGCTAATCAGTTTTCACAGAATTGAACACTTTTTTACGCCCTTGTTTATCTTTTTTACTGACTCTTTTTGTCTTTAATTCGTTTATAACTAGTAAACGAAAGTAAGAAATTATTTCGTTTAGTTAAAAAATAAAAAGAAATTAGAAAGTATGCATCTTATATCACTTTTAATTTTCAGCTAACAAGTATAGCTATGTTGATGTTTTGCACATAAGTGTAATGCTATTTAAAATTTTGGTGCCGATTAATCTGGAGGGTAGATATTTTTATTTTGCAAACGACAAGGAATTTTTGTTGCAAAAGTGTAACAAACTTTATTTTCAAAAAGTTTGCTTCAATCCTATTGTGAAGCTATGTACACAATAAACATATTTCACAAAATTTGAAAAGAAATAAGTTGAAATGTTCAAAAACTTCGATTCTCAAAATATAACCAATAATGTAATCATATTATTGTACCTTAATCTCTAAAGACTTCTGTAGTAAAAAAAGTAACGTTTTATAATGCTGATTAACATAAGGCATGTAACATCGCTGAAATCGAAAACAAGTCTACAGCTGCACACATAAATAAATGTTTAAAGGTTAATAAAAGTAGTAGGGAAAACTATTGTTTTTTGTTAAATCTCGTGATAAGTTCCAATGTACAATTAAGAGCAGCATTTTCCATTGCGTTCGGTTATAAAAAGCGTTTACCGCGCGGTCACTACCTGGCGCAGGTACGGCAGTAGTCGCGAGCAGCACTTAATAACTGGCTCAGTTCTCGCAATTGCGCCTATTCGGACAACACCTCCAGAAAGCTGTTCGTACCAGGGAAGATTTATGATTATTTGAAATTGATTGAAGTCATTCGGTTTAAATTCAATTAAAGATTGATTGCGACTGCCATTTAACTGCAGTCCTACCTCGCGGCAAGGCTTGGTTACAGGTAGGTGATCGGAGAGCATAAAATTTGCTCATATTATTAGCTTGCGGGTAAACAATCGACTGGATTGCAGTTGCATAACACTTTTATATATGTAGGTACTCATATCTACATATAAAACAACCATTAGGTGCAGAATTTTATAATAAATGCGAAATTTCCTGCTAGATATTATCCGGATTCAATTGTGAAAAAAACACAGAAACATACATACATACATACATATATCTGAAGCACAAAAGTGAGGCAATTTCATGTATTTAATCGACAAACATTTAAATAACTATTGAATTTCACTGGGATCGGAATTTGTTCTAATGATTAAAGGTTAAACGATAAATTTACGTTTAATATTATAAATGACTTAATATAACCTTACATACATTTATAACGTTAAACCTATCTCAAAACTGATCTCCATATATTATTTCTCAACACATAAAATGGTTACCTATGATATAAATAAAATACATTATGTAAACCTTTGTATACAAAAGTTTATATTGGAGAGGTTTATATTGGAGCAAAAATATTATAACTTAAATTTTTTATTTTCTATTTTGTTTAATTATATCGTGTGGCTAACTTATCTAAATATATATAATAGCATTTCTGCCATCCTCAGTTCCTCAAAATCTTTAATAAAACATTTCATTTTAGATACCATAGAGTTTTTTTAAAAGGGACATAACAATTTTGCATTTTAATAAGTCAAGTAAGATATTGCAAAATTTTGGACCCGTGGTTTAGCAGTTTCGAGAACTGATACCGAATGAGGGATGGATACCAAAACAACCCTCTTTATAAATGAATAAAACTTTGACCAATTAAATAATATAATTTAATGGGTCCTTCATGGTTGGCTAAACTTTTGAATTGATGACTATAGAAACAGTCAAATTCAAAAATGTTAGTTTAAAATCCTAAAATTTTATAAATTTGGATGACTATTGCAAGACTGGATTAATCATACATTTTACCTCTTTCAGTTATGGATTTTCCAAATTGAACTAATTATACTCCCCTTTGGTTTTGATTTCGATATTAAAAGAGATCTAATGACAGAAAAAAAATTGAAATTTTTGAAAAAATAGTTCATTCCTCTTGATCTTGCTTGAGATAAAGGCAAAAAATTCCTACGAATCTCACACAATAGGTCCAATTTTCCACAATATTACAGGCCAGCAACGATGCTGGTGCCGACCACAGCGACACTATCGTCACCCGAAATCAATGCGGGGGTGGATTAATATTCCACCCCACATTGAGCGGGCAGCGGAATTAATGACAAACGGGTTCTCGTTAACATTGGCGAAATTTATATCAATGACCAGATGACACTTTGACAATGCGACATCATTGCGGCCGCAGAATTGTGGCAGCCACCCGTGTGGCGTTTAATGTGTTTCCCGCCAACATTCGCGGCGGTCTTGAGAAATGAGGGCTTGTCTCCCTGGGCTTGAATGTGGACATAATTTAAATTTCGCCCAAGCCGATGACTTTTATGAGGAATGCACTGAGAAAATTGGGAAAATGAAATGTGTGTGACTTATGGACTATCCGCTTACACTTGGCGGTCTTTCCTGTGGGTTAAATCAAACATTTTATGCGACCTCTTTTTCACAAGCAAAAATGAGAACCATTGTGACAGGTCAAAATAATTAAACTTTTTACTTTTCATCTTCTGACAGTGTATCTTCCAAAATGAATTGTGACAACAGTACTAAATTATCTTACACTAAATCCTATAAATGTGAAATGGACAAATGGAATATGCGCCGCTTCTGCAGTTTTACCAAAATGTGTAAAATAATTTTAATAAATTTTATGCTTCATATATGTATGTAGTAAGATACCAGAATTTCCTAAATTTAATTATGTGTAATTAAAGGATTATAAGTATATGATAAATCTCAAAAGAATAATAAATAAATAAGTAATAAATGAACATAGAGCCCCCGATAATTATTTATTTAATATAAAATATCACTTGATATTCAATCTTTCAGGCTTGCCTATTTACGAAAAGGAAAAGGAAAAACTACTATCTTTAATTTTAGATAATTTCCTCATGTGCTATTTAAACAAATACTTTAATAAACAAAACAGATAAATTCAGATGAATTAAATAATCTCACTCTGAATCTTTCATGCATTGCACACGTTGATAATCGCAACGAGAGGTTCATTGGGTCTAGCAAAAAGTTTCACGACCACGTGGTCACTGAAAGATCGTTCAGCGCCATCCAGAAAATTGAGGTAAACACAGGTAAGCGCAGCATCCGAAAGTCTGGAACACACCTGTGCCGAGATGGCCACGGAAAGCAGGAGACAAGATGACAAACGTTGAAGGTTCTAAGAGGCCGATAAACGCCAATTTCACACGGCGCGGCGGACTCGCCAAGACGACCGTCTTATCGGGCGGTTTATCTCGACGCGAGGCGCTGCGCTCCGTCAGCGCGCACGCCACCGGACCGCGATCAGAAGCGCTAGACGAAAAAAAGGTGCCTTGTCACGGGTTCGGCGGCACTCCCCTCCTCCGGCCGACCCGGGAATTATTTTGATCACCTGAGCTGGACCAGGGTCCTCCTCATCCGCGTTGTCTCCCTGGACCAGTCGCCCAAGGTGCCAGGAGGATTTGGTGGCGGAGCGGCGGGGTGACGATGCTCAGCACGTGTGGTTCGGCTGGTGGCATCTCATCATCTCGAGCGCCGCCGCCGCCGCAGCATCCGCGCCGATCGCGGCGTTTTCCAATCAATTAATTTTCCTATTCGAGTGATGCTTTTCCAGCAAATCAATCGATTACCGACCGGTGTTACATCGCACCGGCGCGGCCATTTCTGATTACACGGGAAAGGGGAAATAATTGGCCCGGTTGCAGAACCGCGAAGAGCTGGCGCGGGCTAACAAGGCGAGTCAACAAGTAACGACCGCTGCTAACGGTAGTTTCGCGAGTATTGGGCGAAACTGGTAAATATCGGTTGATTAATTGATTTCTCCGAGCGATGAAGCCCGCCAGAGTAATTCTCGGTCCGAATCTTCGTCCAGCACATTCATGCAACTTTCGCGAAAACCAAGTCGAAGAAGTTGGGCTCCGGCGATTGGAAAAGGGCATTTGGGTTGGTCCATTACGCGGAATGTTCACTGCTTCTGTTGCAAAATTCATTAAGGCTTCCACAGATTGATTTGAAGTAGGTACGGTTATCGAATCGCGGCCTTCCTGCAGTCAGCAGCGCTGGATAATGAGATGAGATGTGTTGAGATATCGAAAAAAGAGAAGGGAAGTACGCCAAGGTACAATCTCAATTATAAGTTAAAGTACCTACTTTGTTCATTACAAGGACGAACGAAACCGTCATTTCGATACTATTCAAATAATGCCCGTATTTTTTGGAAGGTATCACTAATCAACAATATTTTACATTGCGATTGACCAAGCGGTTTGGAAAGGAGACGGTTTACTGCCGATTATACTGATCTATCATCATTGGTACACAAACCAACCATTGTGGTAAAAAGACCACAAGATGGAAACTGAACAATTCTCCAAGTGGGGGACAGAAATTGCTGAAGAAAGAGCGATCGTGCCAGAGTCGTTGTCTGCACAAAATAAAATAAAAGTGCAAATATTAACAAATACGAACTCTCCAACGATTTTATGTCCAATTTGTGAGAGAGGCAAAACTAACTACGATTGCTATAGCGAAATTTCATTGTTGCGCTGCATACCCTTTATAAAGTAGGGAATATTCGAATTATTCGTGGAGACGCTGGCCATGTTTAAACCATGACGATTATCCTCTAATCTAGCTTGGCTATATATTAAAATAAAACAAACCAGATGCATTTCTACTTAGTAAATTTAAACCCAAATTACTTTTAAGGTTCTAAAGCCAAATAAGTGTGTGTATGGAGAAATAGTTGTATGTACATATATATATACATATATATTATTATATTTAGCATTGTGTTGTATTAAATAGCATTTATCATGTTCTTCACCGCCTTTTATTTTTTAAATTAAGTTTAACTCAGAAATGTTCGTTTATATTCAATATGGGTCTCAAAAGCTGTATGTCAACAAAGAAATTAAGAATTGACAAGTATTAATTTACAGTTCTTTTAGAATTCACTTTATGTATAAAGTATAAATCTTTTAGTTGATTTCAATACCAAAATATTTAATGCAGAAGAAGGTGAGGAAAGATAAGCTAATAATATATTAATATACCTTTTGTTACTATTTACTATACCTATCTGTGTATTTGTATATCTACAAATGTAGGAAACTAATGCCTTCTTAATCAAACCTATTTATATTATCAGCCATCATATTTTAAGTAGTTTGAGGACAAATTCTTATACCGAAAAAAACTGGTTGCATAACACAATTCTTATAAATCCATATTAATGCTTTTACTTGTAGGGCTGCGAATTCAACGCGGTTTGTCGTATAAATCGTTTATTTTGTAGTTATTTTTAGAAAAATTTTGTTAATGTATATAATCATATTATTGCTATATGTACACGGGGGACTGCGTAACATAAAAAATATCGGAAGAAAATAGCATACATTCATATCTACCATATTTTCAATTATCAAAAAGGGATATCTCGAACACTATCGCTAAGATAAGGAGTTCTTGTGTCACTTTTGGTTAAATTAGTTTTAAACGATAAATTTTCAATACTGGAATACATACATCTATACCTTTCCTAACCTTAAAACACATGCTTGAGAACGATCGAGAAAAGCACGGCGGGAGTAAGACCACCTGCCCGTGTATGAGTTCTGACTCGTTTTTGAATTGTGAATTATCCTCATTTTCACAGAGCTGCAGCAAGTATTTGGCATGTGTGTTGGTGTTTGTTTGCCTGCTCGACAGTGGAATTTTCCGTCATTCTCAGTAGCGTCTCATAATTCGAGGTAAAGGCAAATTCCTGAAAATATCGCTTCCAAGAGACTAACTAACTGATGCCATTTCAAACTTGTTACCTGCGTACAACAAAATGTTGTTGGTTGATATAATTCTTATTCTATTTTATATATTAAAAGAATTCTTTTCAAATTCTTTTCCTACTTGTTTTTGTTCATGTGCAATAATTTGAAATCTTTGGTAGTTTAAATTAATTAACAAGCATCTGAACACGATGCGCCGAAAAAATTATTCATTGCCTGATTGTAAAAACTGAATTTCTATTTGGATAGTGTCGTTTTTTCGAATCAACACAGTGTTTGTAACATCAACTAGTTTAGTTATTTTAGTGCACTATATTTGCTTGAGTGAATTACTTTCCGAGACCAAAGCAGAAACAGTAATTTAATTATTGTTTTCGATATGAAGAGGTTAGGAACAAAACCAGTTGATATTAAAGGACTGTTTGGAAAAAGCTTCGAAGCAGTACCCATTGAGTTTTAAAATATGTATTGCCAGATTCACACTACATATGTGCGTTTTTTTTTATAAATTTTATATAAGTAGAAGATGGGTTTTAATCAAATGAGTTTTTTAAATAAAATGTTTAACAACTTCTTACATCTGCTAATTTCATTATTGTAAAGGAACGATTTTCAGCTAAACCACTAAATTGAAATTAATTTTTCTCTAGGAAAAGGGATCTTTATACTGATTTTATGTTTACTAACTTGATAACTTCAATATTCCGCTTCAGTAACAATCATACGATCTCTAAAATTTGCATACAATATTATTTAATGTTGTTTGTACCCAAAGCAGCTTCATTCTGGCGGAAAGAAACCATCAACAACAATTTGTCATGATCACATCACGTGTTATTTTTCTAAATTTGATGGTTAAAAATGTAATCAAAATTAGGATGACGCTCTTACTTACCTAAGAACGTAGTTATCAGATTAATTGGATTTAATCATTTATTGTCAATATAAATAAATAATATAATAAATAAAATTTCCCAGCAATAACAAATATCTACAAATGTAGGTTTAATATTATTGAATAAAGGCCTTTTGTAGAGATCGCTGTAAAAATATCTGTAAAAATCAAGGCCACTCTAAAACTGCTCAAAACACGCGAGGATCTGAAGAGGCATTGCTTGATTGATGCTTTGTGAGCAATGCCGTTAATCGAGCGTGCAGTCGAGAAATTAGCATCCCCGGAACTGCATCCGAACTGATGCGCTCCAAGTACCACATTCGTGACGCAATAATTAATTGACACCGATCACAGGCGGAGATATCGAAATTCGCGGGAATCGTCACCTCCGCGGACGACCTGAGCAAATATTTGAACAGCCCCAACACACATCGGCGGGGCGGGGGAGTCGCGGAATTGCCGCATTTGTTTGTTTGGAATTTGCCAATCTTACCAGAGGTGAGTCATCTCCCAAATCAGATTCCACCCGGCTGCAGTCCATCTCGGGCTCCGTGGGGCGATCGCGGAGACTTTCCAGAAGAGCGCTGTTCGCTGATCTCCACTCGGACTGCACACTGCACTTAGCTTCGTCCGCACAGAGGCCAGAAATCGGAAACCGTTTAATCGCGGTTAATTCGACTCATTTAACACGCGGTGGTGGAGAGTCGCGCTAACGAAAGGACTTTTCACTGATGCTGCGGCCACTGCACGCGTTAATCATTGTTGCATCGCACTGGATCTGCACTTGCCGCTATTTTATTTCTTTACGGTTTGAGCCCCACAATTGCACCGTTTTTTTTTTCTTTTCTTATCTTTTCTCACGAAAGTTTCTGCACGACTTTGGTCCGCCGAAGTCCCGCACTCTAATCACTCTTCATTGACGCAGTAAATTGCAAAAGTTAATGCCACTGAACTGTAGACGAATATGAAATCGCGTGCTTTGGATAACAGGACGCCCACCGCGTTACCGAAAAATTTACCGTTCGATTAACCGCGCACGAAAACACTGCTGAAATGCCGGAGGAGTGCGAGCCGCGGCGTTCTACATGCACCGACGTATCCCACACGAATGAGGAGGCTGCGCGGTGCTGGCCCGGGATTCGCTGGCGGCCGCTCGACGGAGGGAAAAACGACCAGTCGGACAAGTTCGCCAGCCGGCATCGGCGCGTTCGGTTTTCTCCCCTTCCTCGGCGTTTCACGGCCAATCAGTGACCTCTCTGCGGGCTCTCCGCCTCGAATCGCGGTGGGCGTGGACATGTTATCAAATGACAGTGCGGCCAGCGCCGTGCACTTCATCTTCCCCCTGAAATTGTCGCTGACACGCACGTCGCCGCGGCGCGAGAAGAAAAGGCGCGCACTGGTCCAGCGGCGGCGGCGGCGGTCGCTCTTCTTCTTCTTCTGGCGCGATGACATCTCCGGGGTTCAATGAATGGGCCGCTGCAACTCCCTGATGACGTCAAACGAGCGGTCACTTGCTGACCCAAGCCGCCTCGCCGAGCGGCGGCACGTAGGTTCCCGAAACGTGCGAGACATCTGTTGATTACCGTTTTGACAGGGATGCTGCCGTGCCGACGAAGACGCTCAGATTTTTATCGCGCCTCTTTTTGTGCGTTCTGTTTACGCGTCTGCGAGCGCAAGCAATTTGGCAAAACATTTTCGTGGTTGGCCCCAGGGAGGTGCTGCGAATGTTTCTGCTTTTGTTCTTGTAAACGACTCGCAGGCAATGCTTAAAAAAATTTAAAGCGTTGCACATTTTCGTCGGGGAAGACGGTCAAACATTATTAAAGAATAAACCGCTTAATGTAAGTAGAGTCACCCAGGTCAAGTGTGCGTAGCGTAGTTACCTCACGGTTTGAAGCTTTACCCAGCACGAAATACATACATACATCTACGTACATAATATGTTCTTATATGCATAAGTTGTATTTTTCAGATACAAATTTTTTTTCATATCCCCTATTGAATTCCAAATTCTTTTCTAATCAGCGTTTGCTCCTTAGAAAGTCTGCAAGAAAAAATGTCGCTCTTCCTATACAAAAACAATTCATCAATACGAAAGGACAAGTCAAAATTTACGGTATTGAAATTTCCATGCTTTTCTTACTTGTTTGTTGATGGATTAGGCCTTGAAAGGTACCTATCGTTATAAAACTTAAAGCCTCAGCATCCTAACACGCTATCAAATCAAAATCCTAGGATGTCTCTGAATTTATAAAGCATTTTCTGCGCTTATCTCTTCCAAAGTGTCGATTGCAGTTTTAAAGGTGAAAGATAAATTTTACTGGGGCTCCAAAAAAATGTTAATACAGAATCCATTGGCGATAGGATTGATTGGCAAACTTGATCAAACTTTAACATACCTACAGATAATTAGATTTATATCACTATGTTATACTCCAGCGTACTACATTTGCCCAATAATTAATACTTTTACGGCCTCCTAAATAAAATTAAAAAGTGGAAACACAAAATTTAATGCAAATTAAAATTATTTCATTTATAAAATTATAATAATTCACCAAAAAATAAATTAAGCAATTGCACAATTTAAATCATTGCAAATCATTAAAAGTTTCAGACAACTTATTTTGACATCATTTTTGCTTTTCTGAAAAAGAAACCAAACGTAATATCAGAAATAACCAAACCGATTAGTGACCGATGATGAATATCTAAACTGTGCATCATTAACAATTTAACTTATTTTTAAATCCGGTCTATTTTTTTCTATTTCTATTTTTTTTTCTGAAATTTTTACTGCAGTCTTGTCACACCAGTTAAAAGGATGAATTAAACCATCGTATATTTGAAGCGGTTTTCAGTATTTGTTTATAACTATTAAATAGAGCTTGCAATAATTTTTTGATGTTGTATAGGTACAATCGAGGATTTATATTATTGCCTACAAATTTAAAGTTCTAAGAATACCTGTCCAGAAAGCTATGATTTCCTTGAAATTAAAATCTAACTTATGTCAAATTTTACGGAACACGTATAAAATTCTAAATTTCGTTCAAATGTTAGCAGTCGAAACATTTTCAGTTTGAATTGGGCAATAAATGGGGCTCAAGAGCAGCATCATTGCATCATGAGCGTAAATACGAGTATAGGTACTTCAACATTTATATCCAACCGAATGGTTATTGATTTCCTTTCCAGTAAAACTGAAATCGGTCTCTGTCTGTGTAATTTGCAGTCGCATCTAATTAAAATTATTACACTGTGGTCTGTGTAATGACCGAAAAAGGGTAAGGGCACTTCAAATCCGCGCACTTCCCATCTAATAAGTCGATTACATCTGGGCGGTTGAGGAAGAGTCCCAAATAAATAAATTTTAGCGAATGCCGCCTTAGTCGGCAATTACTGGGTGGAAGCGCGGACTCGGGCGCGGGTCGGCGGGCGCTAGGCGCTCCGATCCGCGCAAGGGCCTTATGAACATGTCTTTTAAATTGCATTTCAGTGATTGATTTGGATCCAGCACGCCCATCATAAACTGCATTTTATATTCATCAAGCCCAGCTTCAATCAACTGCGGCCATAAATTACGCGAAACGCTGCACGGCCGCGCGGCACTGCGGAGCAAATAGTGTTGCGAGGGAGATAACTCGTTTCAAATTTTATTATTGAACGTAATGGCTAACTCATTATTTGCAATCCGATGTACCCCACACCTGCGGCGGGGGCGGGGGTGGCGGCGAGCGCGGGACCGTCGTGCGGCCGCAACCTCTCAAATTGCGGCGCGGCGCATCTGAATCGCCGCGGACCGCTGCCGCCGCGCCGCAGCCCCGAATGTGCTTATCACCTCAATAAGGCGGGATCGCGGACCACGCCGCCGCCGCGCAAATGAAGTTGCTCATTTACGGCGGCTGATTATTCACTTGGACATTATTTATTACTTTTTGTCCTTGCCCCGCTGATTGATAGAGCGGGTGACCATTTCTAATGATTTTGGGGTCTTAAACGGCCGCGGTGCAGCAACTGCGTCACTAACTTGTTGCAGCAGTTGCTACAAAGTCTGCAACTGGCAATTTACATGGTAGATTGGCGGAGCAGCGTCAATCATGAGCGGCCAGGTACAAGGAGGAACCCACTGGCTTATGAGTTAAATTACGTTTCAATTTTGTACTTGTGTTTGAAATTTGCTTTAAACTATGGCTAAACTCCGCACCAATTTTGTTCTCTTTCTTTAGAAAAGCTGTTAAATTCGTAATCGTCCATAATAAAAAACTTGCTCAAAAGTATCACAACATTTTTCTCAAAATCTTAGCATCAACCAACTTTATATTGTCTCAAATTTTTGATCCTTCGAGCCAAGCAGAAGATCTTGAGGGCAACATTTATGGTAATACCTAATAAGGAACGAGCCAAAGATTTTTGTGTTCTAGCCTAAAGTAATTGTTAAATTTAAAACAACCACACGAAAATAATAAGTTTTACTATGGTATATAAATTTTTAATTTATTTATGAGGTATACATATGCGTTTACTAATAGTAAATTGAAGATTTTTTTAACAATATGTTTCAATTTCAACTATAGATGGTGGCTACTTATAAGTGTGAAGTACAAAATGAAAATCCAAAGAAAAACTAAGGTCTACTTAAAAACTTCAAAATTATTTTTAAGTGGAATATAAAATAATCGTGTTTTAAAAGATTTACTATTGTAGGTATAAAATTAAAAATGTGAAATCTATTTCTTAAGTTTCGAAATTTATACCTCCCATCATGAGCATAAACTTTCAAAATAACTATCGATCAATTGTAATTAAAGTTCAAGTTCAATAAATACCCATGTAGTCATAAGTAGTTATGTTTATTTGTCGTGTTTATTTGTTTCATACTCTTATGTTTTGTACTTTTCTAAAAGCATAGAGTTAATAAAGACGACCTGCTTTAAAACTTTTGTTTTATTTTGGAAATGGCTACGACGATGAATTCATTAAAAACAATTAATTATAATAATAATTTTTTAGAACTGATTAGGTCTGCCTTCTTCATGCAACTCATACCGTGGAGGAGAGACTGCATAAAAATGGACAAATAGAACCATTCCGCGAGACAACCCTTTCACTAATTAGTGTGAGCATCCACCAAAATTAGAAAAATTAGAAATTGTCGAGCGTCGATTAGTTGGCCTACGGGGGTGGAAAGAGGTCGGGAACAAGCGAAAGGGTACGCGGCAATTCATCTTGTGATGCATTAATCATTGTCAATTAGGTGCCCGCTTCCACGGACATTAGCGGAGTCGCGAGCGAGTGACATTGGCAACGGCTTTCACGCACAAAGGAATCGGAATTGGACCTCTTTTGGGCGGTTAAAACAAATTTAGTCAAACAGTTGGCCTGCACTCATTATATACGTTCAAAAACATAAATATCTAAGTATGTCGCATTGAAAAGATCCACTTACCTAAGTATGAAATTGAGAGTCTGAAGGACGCTCGTTTGGCCCACTGTTATTGCTATTTACCAATTTTCGTTAATCTCTATCGCCTCGTCTTTGAAAGTTAAGTATTACTATAGTTGACATAACCACAGGTCGTAGAGATGTGAATGGATTTTCGGTGTATTAGTAAATGCTGGATTCCAAGATGCCTCCTAAATAAAGTGAACAGAAAAATCTCATCTATTAAAATGCAATTACTACCATTGAAAATAAATAATAATTATTTATAAACTTATTTGAGTAAGAAAGCACATGAATTAAAAATATTTCAAACATCCTAAGAACTATGTAAGTCAATCCCAGTGGGACACTTGGAACATTCCAAGAAAATAAAAGTTATATGTACCTGCCTACATTATATGTTGATCTTATTTTGAAATATTATCTTCCTGATTCCATGGAAATTGATAACATTTTCAACTCGATTTCGGTTATAGTTTTAACTTAGTTACGTTGGATAAAGAACATGGTGAAATCTGCTGTTTCCATAATTTTTGAGTGAATTTTTCTCTTTGTGGCAGAGTAGACTTTTTGCTTCATGGTCATCTTACCAATTTTTTATTACTGAAGAGTCTCCAATCGTATCTCTTTTATTTGGTCCATTTTGAATTTTTTGTTTTATATGTAAGTATTTTATTTTCATCGCATTCTTATTAATGTGTTAAAACCAGACATACTCTAAACAAAATTTTAATTTTCTGTCAAAGCGTTTTTGCATTTAACTGAATTGAACAAAGTATCTTTAATAGAGATTTTTACTTTTTTTTTGCCAGCGAACAATTAATTATGGGCTGGGTAGAGACACCGAAAAACCGCAGAATTAAGATATTTCAGAGATCGACTGTGTTATGCGACTAACATCTATTTTCATTGACCTTCGGCGTTGGAAAATTTGTTGCGAATTTCAGTCAGCTGCCAACGGGTAACACGGGTGGGAATCGGATTAAAAATGTTCCAGTATATATCAAGCGACTCGTTTTAATAAAAAATTTTATTTTCGCCGATCAGCAGGCACGTCTTTTGTGCCAGGGACCCATCCATGTGTTCCTGTCACTTTAGCGCGTATTTTTGGAAATTTAATTCGGTAAATTCGGTAATCCGCCTAACGCCGCTCGCCACTGATAAGCAGATCATTAATCCACGGCTCGAATCGCTGTGTCGGACCTGGCACAAAGGCCTTAATTCTTCCTTCGGCTGCTAAAAATAGGCCCTGAATCTAAGACTCCCACTACGAAGACAAATGTAATCAATTTCGATTTCCGCAGACAGCCCGGGATCTACGGAATTCCCCAATTTTTATCTGGGGTACACTCCTTTGATTTCTACGCGGGTGTCAAAACATTCGGATGCCTCATCTGTTGCGGCCTTTGTTCCGCCCGCGGGCCAAATTGATGATGTCCCGGACCGTCTGCGACCCAAAACCGGGCGGAACTCGGGAGAAAAAAATCCTAAAGTCCAGGGTCCATCGCGGAGCAGTTCCCATCCTCCCGCGAGTACCGCGGCGCGCTAGAATTTCGCCTGCGCGTCAATCAGAACCGCGGAGACGACCCTGCCTCGCGACTTGCGACGCTCTTAATCAACTCGCGGTGGCGCGGGCACCTCGACAATGAGCCATTAACGGCAGCAGCCCGAGTGGGCTGAATAAATTTATCTCGAGCCTCAAGACGTCGCCACGACCTCTGGAGAAGGCAAATAAGAAATAAAGTGAAGCAATCCTCCCGGCCTCCGAAGAACGCCCGAATCAAGAGGCCCGCTGCCTGGGGCTTGATTCGATTCAAGACGACGTTTAATGTAAATTAACATATTAATAATGTTGCGGGATTTGCGCAAGTCATGACGTTGATGGGACGCGGGACACCTTGCTCCGGGCCCCGGTCCCAGGGAAGATGCTCGCCGGAGGCTGCGGAGCCCCGAGACGCCGCCGCCGAGCAAACAGAGGACCGCGGCAAAACGCCGCGTCACGCCGAGCCCCTGAACGGTAGCAGTTCGCCCGGCAGCTCCACTTGCCCGAAACCGATGAGTCACCGCCGCTCCGAGGACGGGGGTTCCCCTGGCCCAAATTTGAAATTCCTCGCGCAAATTGAAACTCATTGCGCCGCGCCGTGGAGCAACGCGCCCGGAAGGAAGCTGCCCTAATATGACTTTTATTGGATCGCCCTGGAATTCAAGAAAGTCTCCTGTCCTCCGATGTCACGAGCTGCTCAAGGACAAGGCGTATTAATGAAATTCTGCAAAGCCTTGTGTCCTTTTTTGCAAACTACAAAATTTCATTCTTTGCGTTTCCTGCGGGGTGTGTTTGAATAGGACTTTAGAACTTGGCTTGAGAAATTAAATAAAAAATACTACTTTTACTAAACAGTCGCCTAGCTGGGGGACTCAAGCTCCGTATCAAATGTTCTTATTTATTTATGCCACATTATATTAAACATAGTTCAATTTGATATGTCTTTGGAAAGACAATAAATTTTAAAAATCCAAATAACTGTTTTGAGTTTGCTTTTGTCTATGGTATTAAACATCAGCACTATAATTTTCCAAACTTAGTTTTTTAATATCCTATGATACTCGTAACACCGGAGGAATATAAAATATAATCAGAATTAATTTTTCGCGTGGAATCACCTGAATGGGCAAGATGGATCAAATCAACTGACCCCATAAAGTTTTTCTTGTTTTTGCATATTCGGCATCTTTAACCCCAAATAACTTTTCTACAAAGTTTCATCAGAATCTGTGAATAGACTTTAAACTTTATGTTGTCCAATCTAATTTAACAATTTTTATCTGTAAACAAAAACTATTTTATGAGGTATTTCAGTGAAAAGGAAAGGAGTTCCTATTAAAATTTAATTTTTAAACTGATCAAGTGCGACTTAGACTCTATATATAAAAAGTAAGAAGTTCAACCACGTAATTCATAATATACAAATTCAATTATTTATTTTCAATGTCAATTTTCAACATAGTTCGTACCTAAATTATTTAAAATTGTTTGTAAATTATATAATTAACTATTTTGATATTTAATATGAGGGTGGAGTATGAGTAATTGTCAAAGCTTACAGCTCCCCACATAAAGCCGCTTTGGTGATAAACTTGGTAACAAAATAATTCTAAAACAAAATTTTAATAGGGTGGCAACAAATTATTTTAAATCAATCTGAAAAATAAAAAGTCTTTCGTAACCTACTCAACAAAAGGCTGTTTTTGCCCCGTTTACAGGGGTACTCACTTAATTAAATTTTATTTCACTATCATACTGAATGTTTTGAGTTGAAGTAGCTATTTTCTTTTATGTGACATTTTCTTGTCCTTTTCGTTCTTATAGTTGAAAAACTTATATATGAAAATAAGTAATAAAAAGTTTTATGGTAGATGATGTCATGGATGTTATTTTATTTATTTATTTACGAGGTGTGCTGCCGTTCACAATTAGACAAAAAGTTTACAAACATAATATGATTTGATGCATGTACAACATTTATTTCTTTCTGAAAACAAACATTATTGAAAAATGACTACGAATTGTTTTCGGAAATGTGTTTTTGAACTGGTAACGAAATAGAAACTATTTTGTTTAGATAAAGTTTTACTGAAGCAAATGAAGCTTATACATTATTAAAACAAGATTTAGAGGCTTCGACATCAATTATGTTACGTGATCGTTTTTCTCTTACCGTCTCATGTAGGTCGTTTTTGAAAAGGTTCGATTATCCATTTAACCTTGCAATTACAACTAGATTTAACAAGTTTGCATCATAGGCTCGCATTTGTTATTTGGGTTTTTGGTGTCGCCGAAGCGATGACTTGAATTTTGGAATGGAGGAGCCCAAATTAGGATTCTGGCGGAACGATCGCGGTAATCCGAGCCCGACACGTACTGGTTCCTCGTATTCAAATGAGGAAGTGCCTTTCTCTCGGCAGGCGAACCTGAAGGCAATTTTAATACCTGTTAATACCGCCATTCACCGCCATTCAGGTGAATTCCTCAATAATGATTGCGTGGAGCAGTGAACTCCATATATCACTTCCTACGGCGTTGGGGCCGCAGCCTTAATATAAAGTGAAACGAGTCCGGGGACAAAGAGCCTTTGAGTCTTTTCGACGAGATTCCCCACGGTATGTAGCCCGCTTTGTGTGTCTGTTGACATAATTGTGATAAAAGAGGTTCGTCAAAAATCGTCTTTAAAACGCTATTTGTTCGCATCCAAATTGTGAGAAGATCGCTCGCTATTCAGAGAACATCTCGCGCGGGCCCGTTAAAGATTCGATGGCACGCACAAGTGTAATCCGACCACAGAATTTCAATTTGTAACCGGCGTTAAATACCAAATAAATGACCACGGAATTACAAGTGAGTGCCGAGTGGAGCCCCATCGCGGCCAGCGCAGCCTCCTCCGCGGCCCCATGGACCACGGCCTCACTCCCCGCGCTGCTCGCCGGCTTAATTCAGTTTTTGTCCTCGACGGAGCCATCGCCGATTTGATTCATTATGCGACCTGTTGGCAGGCCACGGCTGCGTTTTTTTGGGCCGACTTTAATAAATTATCCGGCAATTTGTCAAAATATGATCACACCACATGAGCCGAGTGTGTGTACATCCCACCGCGGGACGAATTACATTTGTTTGTTCAATCTTTCATCACCGCGGTCCGCGGCGGATGTGTCGCCTTTCGGAGTCCGCTTTCCAGACCCCGAGCGCCCCCGACTGACGCGGATCTCGGCTACAATAAGATCTGATTTGCATTCCGGGACGACGTTGATGAATTAATTGACGAGGAGCGTCGTGAAAAGGACACAATCGCCGTTTGCAGTCCTTTCTTCGAAAAATGTTCATCGCAGCCGATTTTTTGATAACAAAACTCGTGAAAGAAAAGAACGACTTTATAAAGACCTCCAACACACGATTCGATTTTAATGATTTTTAGTAAAAAAATTTACTTAGAGTTAGAATCTAGCAGTAAGATTCACTTTGATGTTTAATTGAGGGTATATGAAGAAAATTAAATTATATTATTTTTTTATATATATTTTTTGTAAAAATAAATAGATATGTGTCACGCACTAATTTTTGTTTTTTTTAATGGATTAAATTTAGTAGCGAGAATGAGCTATTGATTAGTCCTTCCTTGGTATCTTGGTACTTTGCATCACTTTTCCGACTAGAACGTTAAAATATGTAATGTATGGAAAAGGATGGTACGATACAAACAGCGCACATTTTACTAATGAAAGCATATTTTATTTTTCCTCACCTGCGCATAGTTTGTGGTCCAATCGAACCTCATTTTCGCGATGGTTTCAATGGAAACGGTGCCATCACGCATCAGGTGCGCTGGTCCTCTTTGTCGGACTGACCACATACCAGCTTAACGCATAGCGAGTGGACAAGAATCGATTTGGCGCGCTTTTGTGCTCGAATCAAAGCCGTTGATCGCCCGCGCCTGATATGTTAATGGCTTTAATCGTTAATCTCTGCCACTTAATCTTTCTGGCTTGATTTTTTGATAAATGATTAACGATCGCCGCACGCCGTAATCGAAGTATTATTCGGCGTTTTAATTAATAATTACGACGTAGGCGCCCAGCGCTCCAAACCTATTACCACTGCTGGCCGGAGGTGCCCAAAGGGGTAACGCACCTTCTCTTCTCTAGCAGCGAGTTTTCCCAGCGAATAACATTAATTACTCCGGGCGATCGGCCGGCCCGTTTTCCGTTTTTTACCGCGATCGGAAGGTTCTTCAACTTCGGAAATGCTTTGAATGCTTCTATTGAGTTTACCTGAGAAACTTAACTGTCTTCCATTCAGCTGCAATCACAAACAGCCAAATATTTTGTAAGTTTTACAAAAAGCGTGGACTTTGGTTTTTTGCGATCAGAACCTTCACAGAGATAATTGCATGCGAGAGGCTGGAGGCAATGAAAAAGATGTGATCTCTTTTTATGTTTTGCATCGATGTAGTTTAAATTATACTAATAGTTTTCGATTAAGTAATTTGGGTTTTACTTGTTTGTAAACAATAGATAACAATAATAAAATTAAGTTAACTCAGTTGGTTAAAATTACACAGCCATGCATGGTTAAAATTGTCTAAAATTAAACCACTACTTCTTATAGATTTCGTAACACTGATTAACAAAAAAACAATTAAAAGAATTCATCACATAATATTTCTTAAATATTTTTATAAATTTTACTTAAGTACGCATTAATTAAGCTTCATATTACTAAATTTTCACTCAAGCTACATTTCATCTGCACAATTTTTAAAACGACTACTTCTGCAAACATGTTTTATCAATCATCATGACCCTTATAAAACTCTCTTTTTGGATTAGAATTAGAAATAGTGTCCAACGGAGACTTTTGCGAAAGGGTTTAAATTTATTGTAAATCATTAATTTATCAATTAGAAATTTTCGCAGATATATTTTTAAATTATTTTACGTAAAAAATTCTAAACATTATATGTAATTATTTGTACAAAAACTCGTTTTATGTAATGTATCCCGAATGTCTTACGGATCCATCCCGGGTGAAAAAATGCTTTGAAATCACATAATTAAATTCTTTTTATGCCTGTAATAGAAAACCCTAAAATTTGTCCAAAACTGGCCTGGGTTGTGAACGCAATTCCTAAAAAATGCTTCAAATAGCCCAAAACGTACTTCATATAGTATTTCTAAAATTTGCCTCAAATATTGTGCAGTTAGAAAGCAAATTTACCATTTGGTTTATATCAGTTTTTGATTTAAATTTTTCCTAAATTTTTGACATTTCGTTATTATTATTATTTTTGGAAATTTCGTTATTATTGCTTCAATTCAAACTTTGTCGAACTTTTTCTTATAGATAAATATTATATGTATGTATAAGAAATTGTGTAATAATTTCATAATCGTATTAAAGAAAACTCCGTGACTGATGCAGTGACTCAACGATCACGGTGAACGATGAACAGATGAATATCATCAACTGCTTAACTGGTGACTATCGTCATTTCGGAAAATTCCCAATTTGATATCAACCTCATAAGCGGTTTACATCGAGAAATCGTCGTTTCAATATTTATTTTATCCATTGGCACCGTAGTCGGGAATAATTTCAATCGTGCCCCAAACCTGGTTTCGGTTGTTATTAGTTCGTTCAATTTCATTAGCACCCACTTGCCCAGGCAGACCATTTTCAGGCTGTTAATCACCGCATTACTCCGAAAGTCACTCACATCGCGGATACCCCGCGGGGTATCGAGTGGTATTAATTTCGCCGCAAATCTACCAAAATTTCCCATGCGTAAAGGCTCAATAGAAACCCAATTCGGCAGAGGAGGCTGTGCAAACTCCGCGGAGTCGCAATGTTTAACCAAGCATTTGCCAATTCAATCGATTCGGAAATATCTGTGAATTGGAAAGAAATTCGGTTTCATTGCGCAAATATTTTGGTTGACCATTTGCCTAAATTTAGAGCTACTTTCGGTCATGGTGACACTTTCTGTAAGATTAGCTGCCCTGAATGCGGACAACATCTGTTATGCTAACAGATATGAAGATACGAAGCAAAATTACATAAATTTAACAATAAAATTATATGTTGGAAGAAAGTCTATGTGCTTGTCCTAATTTTAAATATATAGACGTTTGTACCTAGTTTTGCCACGTTTAAAGCTTATTGATATAAGCACATAAGCATGCCCAAGCGTTCCACAATCAAAATAACATGCTTATAAAAATCTCTAAAAACTTGTAGTTTCGAAAACATCAAAGCAAAATACTCATTTCGCAGTTTTAGGATGTTCCAATAAGTGTAATACAATACATTTTTTGTTTAAAACCGATGATAGGTGGGTCGTAATTTGTTTGACATAGGTACATACATACTTATTGTCAAGCAAAGATTCGATGGGAATTTTGATGTACGGATTTGATCTATAAATTTATTCTAATTTTGATCTAAAGTTAGTATATTATGGCATTACTTGCATTAGTATTTTCAATATAATTTTCTACTATATATAGAAATTACCGTTTTTCGAAAAAGAGCAGTGGTGAGGAAAAATGGATCAAACAGAGAATGTTATTTTTACTTTAATTTGTTTAGGTACTAATAAATAATCGCGTTTTGTTAAATATTTATCCTGCACTCATTGGCAAATTTAGTAGATTAAGTTAAATTGATTGTTTGTGAAAGGACCACAGCATGGGGTACTTGTGGTTCGCTGAGACGGCAACCAGCTCCATGGAGGTTTTTAAAATTTACATTGTATGTTCGGCAGGTATGCGGAAATTTATAGCGACACTACGGTGATTCTGTGATCTGAGCAGATGGAGGAACGACAGTCGCTTTGATAATTCTTCAGAAAATTTGCAATTTAAATATGTGCGACATGATCGCTGAGGAAGACGAATTTCGCGGTACAGGACGAGCGGGTGCGCACCCATCGAGAAGGTTAAACAACTCGTGTAAAGTGGAAAGCAAACTCATAAACAAATTTAATCAGCGAGTAAATGAATTAAAACGATTGAAAGGGGCAGAATGCAGGTGAAATCACAGGTAAATCAACAAATCGACAAATAACACAATAAATTAATGCGTCGCTGCGAGAAGAGCGAGCCCGGCGGAAAGGCCGCCGTGGAAATTAGTTATAAAGTGATTATGCACACAAAATCAAGCGATCGCTTAAAATACACACAAAGGAGCCTTATCGGGCCCATTGGACGCTCGCACTCTCGGCAAATAAAAGCGACTTTCAGCGCAAACAGACGGGACCGCCGCGCCGCCGCTGCCCGCCGCCGCCGCCCGCCGCCGCGGCCGCGGTGAATTATTAACACAGCACTCGGCCGCAGGACGCTCGGCCGCCGCGGTTATAAAAGCCTAGGGGGCTCGGTGTTAATTCGTTCTGTTGGGCCTTTGTTTACTTTGATTCCTCACCAGCATTAAACATTCTTTCCACCTTAATTCCAGGTATCACGCTCGTCATCGCCGGTGTGCGGCCGGGAGTTCTGTCGCATTGTGTTTTCGTTTCGGAATTACTATATATGAAAATTCATTTCATACCGGGACAGACCCGCAGCCAAACCATGGCTTTGGTTTTACAAGACTGTTTGCGCATTAAGGGAGTTGAGGTCAAGCTCTCAACGAATCATTGACTTATTATTAACTTAAACCCACTTTATATTGCTTATTTTGTTCGACGACGTAGGTGGTCTTCGACATGCACTCTGGAAAGCATCTACTTCCTCAAGGACATTTTAGTACTTCTTGTGTTAAATTAAAGTCCTTAATTATCCTTAATAATCAATTACCTAGGAATCTATTGTCCAGGATGCAAAATATGATATACTAAAGTAAAGTTGGTTAGAATTCATTTGGAGGTTGGCCTTGATGTCCAATTTGATGGTAAGCTATCCATTATTTGTAACGTTTTATGCTATCAAGCGCTATCGTTGCCACGCAAAGTGTGGACAGCTATAATATAAACACCATTATAGAAAACTTTAAAATTAGTTAATATTTTTACATCAATATGTTTTACATAAAAGTAACCCATGTGGTTCAAATCATATTCCAGATAATTTACTTACTTAAGATGGGTGTTCTAAGGATCTTTTGAAATTTTTATTTCAAATATACGTATTTAAATTACGATAAGTAAATAAAAAAATAATTTTCATAATTACTTTTTCATTCCACCTCCGCCCTGAGTTGGGAGTTCAAATAAGCTCTAATCTGATGCGATAGTTATAGATGTGATGAAGACCTTAGGTGTATTGGGTTAACCCTTATAAGAGTAAGTGGATATAACAAATAATTACATTGTATTAATATAAACATTAGCAAAATTTTTTTCCGACTGGATCCTCATTATTTTAGCAATTTGAAAAGGATTCATGTGCATAATTTTTATTATTTGTACAAATTTACTTGGCAACCCACATTAATATATATGTATATTTTACAAATGGATATCCCATACTTTGTAACTTATACGGAAAATATCACTCGTTTAATAAATTGGTTCCCATAAACATTTTAACATCCTTAAGGATTTTAGTTTAAAACATCGTCTCTCAATGGATGTTTAGACTAGACGTACTTATGGGTTTGGATAACTATTGATTTTAACAAATTAGTTAATAATGCCGAGTGTGCCTAGTTAGACAACAGGATCAGACGACATCATATACCTATACCCATCCGTGGTGCTCGGTGAACTAAAGCAAATCAATCTCCCATAATAAACAATCTAATAAGCAGTTTAGCGACTAACAAAAGAGCATAAAATATGTTGCGTCTGCCTTTTTACTGCAGGGTCACATTGAAAAGTTAACCGATTAACTTTTGATCGGGAGAGATGTCCTAATCAGGCCCCTTCGATGACTGACTGACACAGGGCGCACGTGTTCGCTGTGTGTAATCCGACATTAATCGGCAGACCTTATGAAAACTTTATAGACTCCGCGAGTCCCACATTCATCCGGGCGGGGCACCGTGGCGAAGCCGCCAGGAATAAATTATTCGCTGCCGCGGATGCGAATGCCCTGGCCATCCATCCAGCCGGCGCGATATTCATCGCCCTGGTCGTGTTTCGTGGAAACTATAAAATTATAAAAATTAATAAGTCAAGCCAACAATTCGTCTGGGTCCATTTCACTTGAAATACCGAAAGAGGCACGCACAAATCAGGCTGAATAAGCGCTCGCGCCTTCCTTTGTTGCAACAATGTCCAGGCCCATATTGTCCAATACATCAAAGGTTTATTGCCGGGAAATAATGCACTTTGTTGGATCCGAGTGCCCCCAGCGCGGGGCCTCCATGCCAAGTAAAATGGTTAATTAAAAACTACTTTGTCGATGCGAACACCTTTCCGCGGCGGGGCCGGCCCAGACTCCGGCTGGCTGGACCGCGGATCGCGGAATGCGCAAATACGCGCGATGTGGGCAAGTGCAATTGCAGCTGAATCGCGCTGTCCTTTCCGGCAACAGACGGATTAACGCTGCGTCGACGTCTGTTTGATTTGGTGGCGATAAACGATCATGAGGAAGAAAGTTGCCCGCGAAAGCGCAACAACTGATCGTTTAGCAGCGCTGGCAATAAAAGTCAAAACAAAATTAATCAGTCGAAGTAGGCAGCCGTTGATTGATCGCTCGCCCCGCCAGACCCAAATATTCCTAGACTTTAGCAGATCGCCAGCTCCTTCGAGCGGTTAACTGCGTGTTGAAAACCAAAAGGAAAACCAACGTCAGAAGCTTCAACGACTGGTAAACAAACGTAACATACTCGTTAATTCCCATTCCTCCTTAAGAATACAATTCATCTCCGCTAATTGTTAATACATAGTTCCGTCTGCATTATTTTCAAAACAAACGCAATATTGGTAGTTAAGGCTATTTTTAACATAATAACAAAATATACTTCATATAAAGTCGTCTGAGAAAGATCGATTATCACGTTCTAATAATTCAAATCCCACCAAATTCGTTTTTCAAACCAAACAACTAATTCTACATCTAACTCTTTATTTTTTAAATATCACAAAGTTTATTTTAGTTTTAAAAATGTCTATTCTACTCAGCCTACATTTTTCCAAATACACCTGTATATGTAATTCTCTTTTTACACGACAGATACATTCCCAACATATTCGTGTGAAACAAGATATTGGCTAAATGGAAAATAGTAGGCTGATTAAAGACCTTAAATAAGCAACTACGATAAACAATATTCAAAAATTCTTCTTAGAGTTCACTTAATAATTTATTTCGTGCTCATTTTTTTCATTTAACATATTAAAATAAATTATTATAGGACAATTAGGTATAATCATCTTTTCTATCTGGATGCCATCCTCAACTTCTAGATAAAAATGTCAGTAGACAAATTATGCACATATTACTGTCGCGGAACAATTCAAGAAGGCTGCATACATACTTACATAAAAATATCCAAACCATTTTTTTGTAAAGTTGCAGCTGAAGGTTAATCTTTTAATTATAGAGCAGAACTGAGCATATTGCAACGATTTTTAACCTTTTCATGTCTAAAGTTTTATTCTTTCTTAGATTTTATAAAATCATTTAAAGCCCTCTTCTGTAAAATAGTTCTTCAAATATAATTATGAGATTTTTCCATTTCAATCTTTCATAACATTTATTTTCTTGTATTTTAATACGGACTAATTGTTGTTTTGATATCTAAAATTTTTCTAGATCTAGGACCTGTCTTTCAACCAATATTTGTACATTATGTTGGCTAGGAAATATTTCAAAAATAAAATCAAATGTATAAAAGGATTAAAGTCGTAAACAAATGAATTAATCACACGAAATACTTTTTCACAATTTTTACGGGGGAGGACTATCACAAGAATTCAATTTTTCAACCTGCCAGAGAAAACGCGCATTGAGATCGACCTACATAAACAGACATAAAAATAATCTCACTTATTAGCAGTTGATTCCTTTTCTTGTGGAAAGGTGTCTCCAAGAACAAGACGCAACCGCAGCATCTTGAAAGGACGGCGCGAAGGAGTTGCCCAACATTGGCCGTTGGCGCGTTCAAAAATAGCCTTGCGCGCCACGCAGAAGCCAAAACTGAAAAACCACTGATTATCGTTGGGAATTGTCGGAAATTGCCGGGAATTATAAATTCGTTAGTGTTAATGGATTCCTGTCAATCACGCGGCTTGATTGATTAAGTAAGTAACATTCGGAGAAATCGAATATGTAGCGCTTCCTGCCAGAACAGAATTCGAAAATACATTCAACAATATTTCGCCGGGCGTGCACACCGGCATGAATCGAATTTTTGTGACGAGGTCTTAAAAAGTGAAACCGTCGCGGCGTCATTTAGCAGCTAGTGAGTCCCATCGACTCATTAATCTATTCCTGTTGGTCTGGCAGGCTCGTTGGACTATTCTGGGCCTTTAATCATCATCATCCAGGTCGCCCCGAGCCTCCTGTCCTCCTGGCGGGCCCGATGGCGATGTCAATTGTAAGTTATTTTCGTTATCTATGAGTGACATCTGATGATGAACACATGTTTGTTTGCAACCCAGACGACTTCGGTTCGGATTCAACCCGCTCCCGGTCCGACAAAGTGTTTTTCAATTTTCATCTCGCGGATCCTTGATTGTGTCACTAGACCGTCATGTGTGCCCCGTGACGCCCTCCTGCCGCTTTAAATATAATTCGCGAAGTCGCGAACGGGTGGCTGCAGCATTCCAAAAGAAAAGTGAAATCTTTAGGAATTTGCCACGAGCATCAACACTAGAGTTTCGCACTTTTTCACTATTTAAAGTTGTTGCAATCTTATTTTCCAAATGAAAATGAAAATACTTTATGATTCACTCTATGTACAAGATATTAAATTATCCATCTCTTAAATACACTAGCAAATCCATTCTCACTAAACTAACTAGTTAAAATTTGTCCCCTCCTCTGAATGACCTTAATTTAATTTGGAATTATGTGGTTTGAACACTAATATTGAAATAATCTTTTTATTATTTTTATAACCTAATTTTAATTAAAGTTTGAGCACATTCGACATGCATAATGTATGCAATAAGCCTTAATTTTGAATTCGTTCGGATCGAATTGACGAGAACTTACAAAAGTCCCCTTTAGATAAAAATTTCTTAATACAGTTGCAAGATTCAATTCTTTTTTCTGTACATATTTCAGTATGTAACATAAAAATAATTTTTGCCAGCCTTGACCTTATTAAACATAATTTATAATGCATTATCACGAACCTAGCCAGGACTTTATTTAGAGTGGGCAAATTCACAGGAAAAGTGTATAAACTTCTGAATAAATTTCAATTTTCTCTTTTCTATCTGCAGTCTCTTGAACTCTAGGTTTAAACACTTATGTTAGCTCCGTTGTTTCACTATATGTACTTCCATTTATGATTTTTGTATGCAGCTTTTTATACATATTTCTTAATAATAAATATAATCCATAAAGCTGTTGTAATTTCCTATTTTGAAGCAAACATTTACCTGTTCAGAAAAGAACTTTGGTATCAACCTTTTCCGTACTGAAAGGGAACTTACCAAGAAATTGACGCCTGACATCTTATTCGAGAACAGATTGAGTTCGAAGTCTCTTCACGGGTTTTTATTAAATACTGTAAAAACATTCATTCAAAAGTGACAAATTTTTTAAACAAAATTGTTTGGTCAATCGTACTTCCTGAAATATATAGTTTTAAAGTTTCGAACAACTACATTTTTTCGTTGAAATTTGTTAACATATCCTCAAACAATTACATTTAAAAAATTGCATTTCATTCATCGATGGCGACAAGGACACACTTGTCGTGCGAAATGACAAATTGACAGTATTCCTTCACTTTGTTCAAGAATATCTTAGTATTTTTGTTACAACAGCATTTCATAAAAATTCACAAACTCAATTTATGTTATATTATTGAAATTGAAAGAAAGTTGATTAAACTTTGACTAACTGTAGTCATCAGTCAACAGTTTTTTATTAATAAGAAATATCTTTTTATAAGTAACAACGGATACATAATGTATTGGAAAATATTTTCAAAAAATGTAGGTAGGATTTTATTTCTCTATAAATATATAGCTATAAGAGTTTTCGGAATATTGCAATTCAGTCGTTATTAAATATCACCATAATTAACTGAAATAGGTATGAATTGAAGTGACCCGGCCGAAGGCATCGCCGTCTCAAAAATTTTAATCGAAATGAGAATCTGATGGAGTTACGATCACGATCCTCGCCTGATAGCCGATCGCGTGCAAATTGATTCAGTCGGAGGTGCGTGGTATCAATTGCGCGCTGTCTTATCTCGCGATCGAGCTGCCTCCCAGGCGGCAGTATTTTCCGCGCAAATTTGCATCATCATAAAATAACACCTTTTTAGCAGGCCGAATCCAATTCAGAGGATGCCTGTTTAAATTACAGCGGCTTGTTATATCCCAGATTTATTACTAATTGAAATTAAAACAGACGTTGCTGCGAGGGCCACTGCTGAAAGCGTTGATTCAGTTAGCATTATTCTCTGAATTAAACCGGGCACCTCCGCGAGGCGATTGCGCTCCGCGACGACCACACCTGAATATCGCGGCGATACCGCAAATCAGGCGCGAATTGTGAGTATTGATTGGACTTTTATTAAAGGTCATGAAAAGAAACCGTCTATTCAGCACAATTTATTGGCGAGGGGTAATTTAGCGCCCGTGCACCTTAGGGCTTAGCTCAGGTGTTAAAGTGCGGGAACGACACGGGTAATGACAGCGAGCAGAAAGGATGCACACCTTGGCAGAGATATTAATTTATTTATTGAATGCGCGCCATGGTCCCGTTGCTCGCAATTGAATTAAACCTCGGGTTTTCGCGAAACAAAAAAATTGCCATTCATAAATTTGACAGGAATAATCACTTGTTTGCGGCTCACGTTATTAATGCGATCTTCAGACTTGAATGGGCCCACTTTTATTTTATGTATTAGTTGTTTATGTCGCATTAGCTACTAAACATAGAAATTGTTTATAGATTTAGATCTATAAAAAACCAATTACTCTTTCAAGTTGCTACTTTTGCTAACCTAAATTGTTGGGCTTCAGTAACTTTAAGTGCAAAATATTGGTTAATCAATATCTTTTAAACTTTCAAAATTTTTTATTCCTTACATTTTGTTACAAACATCTCTTTGTGCATATATACATACATATGTATGTATGTACTTCATCCCATTAAAGAGTGTTACTAATATTTGTGGATGTGATATTGAACGTAAGCATTGTTAGATAACATAAATATATAAGGGTATTCACGTTCTTTTTGATATTATTTACTATATTATTGTCTTATGGGATGACATGAAAATCACCTATAAAACAATTTTTTTTGAATCTCATAAAAATCAATCGCCAATTTGAGCCCGCCATCTAAAATTCTCTAATTTTAATAAGCTAATCTAATCTAATTTTCACTCAAATTTGAGTTATATTGAATTCGCAATCTTTCATTTCCAAAATTCGCAAATGACGAAAAACACAAATTTTCAAGTTAAATTTGTTGGTTGGTATATTGGATCCGCTAATTTGAATTTCAAAATTTTCATAGTTATTTTGAAATTATTATCATGGAATTTGTTTTACATAGTTTTTGATTGAAATCTTTTAAAATTTATTTAAAATTTGAGCTTTAGTTTCATAATAATATTTTAAATTGATTAGCTTAGCATTTTAACTTATGTCAATAATTTTCTCTACAAAGAGAAACAACCTTACCATTGGGTTTGGTTTTATTTCTTCGTTAGTTAGTTATTTTACAGACAATGTACGGCCAAACTACTCGTATATAAACGTAAAGAGGCTTTTAGGAGTCCGCTTTCAAATCTAACTTATTATTTGCAATATCTAAAAATGGAATAAAACGTTGCAAAAATCTGCGTACATTCTTTCGAACAACTTGAGTCATGAGCAACGACTATCAACATTTTGTTTACTCTCGCGCAAAGATATCTTTGTTGGATTTCGCGCGCAATGATTGATTCGGATGAAACACGCCTGCCCATAAACTCAGTCCGCGGCTCCAAGAGTCTAAGGGTCCCGAAGGGGCTCCGGCGCACCAAACGAGCCAGAGCTCTCCCAGTCCAGCTGCAGGGAAATGCGCCACGGAGCCCCATAATATCCTCTGCGAGGGAGGAGGATTTGTGAAATTCTTTACGACTGCGAACGTAATGGGCCGCGAGAGCCTCTGCGAATGCATCATCCAATTCGAGCCGAGTTTGATGCAATTAAGGCCATCAAGCTGATTGCATCCCTACAAAGTAATAGTTGTCTTAACACTCCGGCGAATCAATCTCCCGGGATGATTTAACACTCGCAATTCAAAGTGATCTATTGCGCGCCGGCCCAACGAGAGCCCGCGCAGATGCCGTTGGAGCATAGGCAACCATCCCGCGCCAGCTTCAAATCAGGTCTTTTCTCACCCGAAGACTGGTAACCAACTTTTATTATTTCGAAAAAAGAGGATTCGAATAAATTGATTTCGAAATCACATGGCGCGGACGATTACCGATGTTTCTTCCTTTTCGAAGACATATTTATGTAGTCATTATGCTCAAGATTAAAGTACATTTTCTTGCAAATATAAAAAGTTAACCGAAATTTCAAAATTAGCGCTTTTAAAAAACAGAAGCTCTAAACAATATGAAGTAACTATCAGTTGCGAATTCTTCATTACTTATTGTAACATGTAATTCTAAAAAAATGTTGGCTCTAGAAAAAATTAAAGCATATTAAACGAATATGCTTTAGTTGCTCTAAAATTGGATGCGACGCGATTTTTATGAATTCAAAATGAAATTTTTTTTCATAACGTTGTTACATTTCCAAAAAGTTAAATTTGTGAGCTATACAAATGTTATACCTACATTTGCAATGCGAAAATAATTATTGCCAGTTTTTGGATCTCCTTTAAAATTTAGTTTTGTGTAATTAGATCGTTTTATTCGTTGATTCCACAAATATTATAATATGAGGTTTCTTAAGTCCCATCAGGCAATTATCCTTTGACAAATTAGAAAAAACAATATAGGTAAGCGATCATTGTCAACTGTTAGGAAGTTGAACTCTATTGTGGTATACAATTCATAAAGGTTTAAGATTGTTATAGCTAAATGTTTTTTTGTTCAAATCTATTCGAGATAATAATAATTTTCTGTTTTTCAAGCCAATCTTTCAATTGGTGATTCAATACGAATATTGTGTGGTTACAATTGCATTGTCATTTTTATGAAATGTTTACATAACTCAGTGCTTAAAGAGTTAAGTCATAAAGTTTGTTTGGAAAATCCACTAAATGTTTTAGTAATTTTCCATCTGCTTCTATTGGCGTGAAATGAACGTACGTGAACCTCATTTCATGCCGCCATCTATCTACTTATATGTAAATTGAACACGTAGGCTAAGCCGCCAATTACAGGTCTTTGTATAGAAAGTTAGGAGATACCAATAAAAGGCATCACTTGAGGAAATCAGTCAATAGCAAACGCGATTATTATTGTCCGGCTAATAACGTGCGATGGCCAAATATTTGCCGACAGTGTCATTTCCCGGATGCCCCGGTGAAATCAGCCTCGGTCTAAAAGTCCCAACTGAGGCTTGCTTTTGTCGAATTGCGATCCTAAAATGAATTTTTAATTCTGTTTGTCCACAGCTCGATTCAGCAGAAATTCGAAGCCGTGGGAACCGCGTCGCGGAACAGCCGCGAACAGGTGTCTTCCCCACCTGGAGGCCCCGGGATAACAAAAAGTCTCTGTAAGCGGCCCCAAGAAATGGGTGTGACGACCCAGTTAGTGTGGGACTGGGGCACGCGCAGTCTCGGCCCCCGTGAGAAGAGCCCGAGACCGCCGCCGCCGCCGTCGAAAGGGGCCCGGAGCCCGAGACGGCGATGGCAAAGCAAATAACTCACTTGATACCCCCAGCACCCAGCCGTAATGTGTTTCCAATAAACTCGAACGGGGGAGCAATTGGCGTTGATTAATGATTAGGGAGATGAATTGCTGCTAATCTTTTTCGTAATTTCACCGTATTGCGAGCGGAAACTAATCGCATCGGAGGAATTTTAATTTCTCCCAATGATCGTCTAATGAATTTCCAGCGGAACTCCTTCGGCGGGGGCGTCGGCAGCAAGCCTTTTTTGCCGATTCGCCGATAAGAAGGGTAGCGCCGCAGCTCCACGTTTATTCATTATCCGCTGGCAACTCGCACCATTAATTACAACATCCTCGTCCTCGTCCTCGTCCTTGCCTGCGAGTTTGCGGTGCACTTTACCACTTTTCCGGAACCGGGGATTAAGAGGGCTCTCGCCGCTTTATTGTGGCAGTTCGAAAATGGAAGATCCACAAAAACCTGGATTGACACAGTACCTAATTGATATATTTAATCTATTATTTACTATAATTCCATAGAACAAACAAAAGACCATAAAAGATGCATACCATGTATCATTTGTGTTCAAAATATTGACAATGTAAGGAGAAAATATCAAAATTAAAATCTGTGAATCCTATTTATGGTAAACTTTTGCCCCATATCATGTTTCCTCAAATGCTTGCAACTTCAACATGTGATTCAAGAAAATTTCCGAATTTTCGTTAACACCGTTTATTTTTCTGAAAATTTCGAATTTTTCAGCGCTATTTTTCTTTAAAAAAATTAAAATAAATAGGAAGAAAATATAACGAAATTTTAGCCTGTTTTTGGTGTAGAGAATATTCGAAATAATGACACATTTTTCCACCCCCACCCCCTCGAGCAAGCAAGTAAATTAGCAAACAATTAAGTATATGAAGACATTTACCAATGAAAATTTTTATGTAGGTAAGTGATTTTTTTGGTTTTTCAAGACAGTACAATTTAATTTTTGGAGTGATCAGCAGATACGCCAAATTTTAAAACCTTTGAAAATTATTTTATGATTTTGGTTTTGATAATTTATGTTCACTATCGTTAATTTATCATATTGAAGCTCAAAGTAAATTGAATGAAAGAAATTATTTTAAGTTTAAACAATTGAAAATTTGTCAAAAGGTATAATTTCCAAATGTTATGATTATTGAAGATTTTATTTATTATGCGTGTTAAGGAAATTCGGAAGTGTTTTAGCTAGAAGAAAGGTCCTGCTTAAAATTATTTTATGCCAACAAAATGTTATAATAAGATATTAAAGGTATTAAAAGGAGCAATCGTGGCAGATAATTCAGTAATTTCCCATGACTTTAAATTTGCCTCGTCAACGATGTTTCTACTGTTGTCTTACCTGTGGGACCGTCGACAGCTGAGATGGGGCCTCGCGAGGAAGTGGGGCTCCGCAGCGGGAGGGTCGTAAAAGCGCGGCCCTAGAGCGCGTTTATTGTCCGTCGCGTCGCGGTGCGCAGGGCGACATTGTCGGCGTCACGCTTTAATTTTAACTAACCGGCGAACTGCGGCGCACTGGATTTCACGATTGCGCGCTCGAAGGGTGTGTGCCAGGGTGCGCTGCGCTGCGCGTTCTACGTAATCGTCAAAGTGTTTTACACCGGCATTAAATCGGCCAGAGGCGAGCGGGATGGCTCACATCTGCTGAACGCTGTTTTGATCAAAAGATGCCGAATTTTAATGCTCCCCAGTTTATGGCTTTTCTACGAAGACACCGCATTTATATCGCGAGTGATTTAATTTGCGCTCTAAATCAAAACTGACTCCGGAATTGCATGCAGGATTCCCGGGCGATCGCTCCCTTCCCACCCCCGATCTGGGACATAAGGGAACATAAAAGAAACTAATTAATTTCCGCTTCGGCAGGAAAACGCCCGCTCATAATTCGAAAATATCCCGTCTTTCTTTCAAGTGACTTCCAAGAGCTGACAACAACTTGGGAATTAAATTGCTAACAAATGTCTGATCTACCTCGTGCCCAACTGGAAATGCGACTTTATGACCTACGTTTTGAAAATTGTCTCAAAATTTGGGAAGCGGAAGTCGCTTTATTCGTCTTAAAACTAAACCATCATATCTTACATAAACATCTAATTCAAGAAAAATTTTGATTTGCCATAAACACCGTTTTCAGATAGACCCCAGAATGGAGTTTCTTTTTTCTTATATTTACAATTGTAAGCTAACTAAAAGTACATATTTATTTTTGTTTATTTTACTCTACTAAATCCTTCAATAACATTTGAAAAAGTAGATCTGCAAAATACTAACATTTGCAGCTAAGTTAAAAATTGTCACGGATTTTGAAAAAAAACACAGTATACCTAAGGGAAGTGTAAGGAGAAAAAATGGCTTTAAAAGGGTCCTCCATAAAAATTATGTTTTATTGCAATTTATTTGAACGATACATCCAACGATACCTTCTTCATTTGGTATCTAATAATTGGTTATTATATTTTATTTTGCCTAATTTTGATTTTATTTTAAATAACATACATACGCACTTACTCCGTAAAATAAATCTTACTTTTACGCTGATTATATAATGTACATATACATATATATTTTTTCTAAAAATTATTTTGAGAATTACCCTTTTAATCCTACCTTCTCGCTTTTCACCATTACCGTGATAAAATTTCGTGGCTCATCTCGTGTAAAAAGGAGTTCATGACACAGCGAGCTACTGTTGTCGGGATAATTTTCAAGTGGTGTGTGTAAATAAACCCAGCGCGAATAAATGGGGTTGATTAATGATTAACGAGATGAATTAGATGAATTGCTGCTCATTCGTCTCAGTTAAAGCGCCCCAAGTGTCGAAAAAGACTAATCACGTTCAGAGAATTTTAATTTCTTTGCGAATACTCGTCGCTATCCGATGGATACGTCTATTGGAATTGGAAATGGAATTGTTTACTCATAATTAATCTCCGTGCTCCAAAGAATGGGAATTATCTGCGTTGCGGATTTACTTCTATTGTGCTAGATTAATATCACTCCTACGCAGTTTGAAAAAATTAAAATATTTATTACTGTGCACAAGAAAACAAGTATATAATTTATAATCATCCAAAATCATCGAAAGCAGTAATACCTTAAAAACTACTTACTATGTATGTATTATGTAACTACTTTCTCGATACGGACGGTAAATCTATAATCAAGAAACGTTTACACAGTCCTTTATATCATTAAGAAATATAACAGGCATATCACGTTCATTAGGCGGAATCTCGCAGCATCTCCCCTAGGTTGTTATTAAGCTGATGGGAATTCGGGAACCAAATCTTCGCGAATTAGCAAACCACGCCCTTTAATGAAATTGAGGCGTGTCCAATGATTAAAGCAAAATGAAGAAATTTAATGGGAAAATATAATTTTATCAAGCTCATCGAAATGGAGAAGGATTAATTACCTAAGTTTTATGGCACATACAAATTCGGTTCTTAATTTTAATATAGGCAATTTTATTTATTTAGAAAATAGGAACAATTTTCTTTATTTCGACGTTATTAAGTACGTATAAGTAAAAACATTAAATTTATTGATTCTACAGTTGTATATAAATATCTAAAAATCTTTTCCTTTTGAATATAATTAATAGTTTAGATTATT
Source organism: Tolmerus cingulatus (assembly GCA_959613345.1). Classification (NCBI taxonomy): domain Eukaryota; kingdom Metazoa; phylum Arthropoda; class Insecta; order Diptera; family Asilidae; genus Tolmerus; species Tolmerus cingulatus. Next base: position 8,195,371 of record OY390708.1, read on the forward strand.
TCTAAATGAAGGGCTCAAAGAATAGGAATAAATAAAATAAGTTTGGTCTCTTAGTAAAAAATGATAAATTTTTTACAACCATAATAATTAAGTTTCTATATGTTGTTTCAATAACTACCACACATATCAACAACTTCTTTGTTCACAATAGCAAAAGTTCCTAAAATTGCAAAGCATTCGTAATGACTTAAAGAAGAACTTTCAAAAAGCAAGAAAGTATAAAATAACTTTCCAATCCAATAATAACTATATAAATATTACCATCCTTCTGATTTCTATATTTTTAGAATTATTTTTTTATCTGGAACTAATTTCAAGAAAATAACGTAAGTAAAATATTTTAAGTGACCTTGCACAACGAATGATTCTGCAACTATTCAAAGTTTACAACTTTCAATTAGCCTTTTCTCGAAATTACTTGTTCCGAACTATTATTTACAATAACTCGATCAGTAAACGGTCTGATAATAGAAATTACGAAAATGCTGGCAATCGCAGTGGCTATCGATATAAGCAATAATTAAAACCTCTGTTTATTTACTGGACTGCAATAATATAATAAGTGTGAATTGTAAGCAAATCAAAGGTTTAACAGTATTTCTGACGGTGTATAGTATTTATAGCGGTATAGTACTTCGGTTATAATGCGATCCTAATCAAGAAAATTTGATGCTACTTATAGTATCTAATTTTAACTAGATTTTCGCTAGAAGCACCAAAGCGTGAACATTCAACAATGGAGTTTACTTATAAATGAGTGGAAAACGTAGACGTCGGGCTCAAAGTTCTTACACATACATATATAGTACGAAATAAGTAAATGTCAAGTATTTCAAGAAGTACTTATTGAAATTTATAAATCTCGTTTGGAATGACTAATCCGTTTTGATTCAAGTTTCATTAATATGCAGACTTTATTTGCTAACTCGTTTAGAAAGAAGATAAGCTCATGAAATGCGGCTAGAAGATATATTTATTTATAGCGATTTGAATGCCTGCAAGTACCCTTTGGAAATACTTTGGATTGTTATCAACATTTCATAACTACCGACATCCAATAATAATTCAAAATTCAATTCAATACTATCCTTTCATTTAATATAAATTCTAATATTTCTTTACTATTTGTATTTGACTATTTGACTTTAATAAAAAAAAATGTTCTGAAATAAAATAACGTTTACAGATACAAATGGGGCTCCTCTGAATTTTTAATATATAAATTCATAAAATGTACAGCTATACCCCTGTTTCGGTTTCAGTTGTAAACTGTGTGAAGATTTTAAATGCCGTTTTTAGCCTTTTTCTGTTTGGGCTTTAAACTTGGAGGTTTCGGTAATTTTAAAATAACTTTTCCTCGTAAACAATATTCCGTGTGAAATTATTTACAATCTTTTTTGTTTAAAATAAAGTCCCAAATTTCCGAGAGAGTATATTGAACATAAAAATGTATGTATGAATGTAATGTAAAAAATATATAAAAAAAACCAAAAAACCGCGCAAAAAAGGAGTAATGTAAAGAGATCTGAAAACAGTATGAAAATCGAATATTTTATTTAATAAAAATATTTTAAAGAATCGTGTATAAGTTAGTAAACGCATACAAAAGCCGGATATAAATAGATCTAGGTGTAAATATAAAAAAATTTTTAGAATTTTTTATTACGCACAAATTTAATTCGAATCCGCGCAAGCAATTGAAACAAAGCAGAGATTCTTTTTGTAAACGCACCAAACGCTAGAGCATCGCATTAAATTTCTGAACGCGTCCCTACTTCGGCGCCCGCCGCCAGGTGCCAGCACCGCTCTATTTATGTTTACCTCTGCCCTTTCGAACGTAAACAGAGAGCTGGGCGCCGTCTCCGCTGTGCAAAAAGTGAGCAACTAATTATAGAAAATAACGCAAACGTCAAGTGAGTCTGCACCGGACGGAGATGAGCAGTGTCGGGGTGTGCCATTTCCAGCTGAAGAGTCGTGCGATCCGCTAAATCCGCCACGGGGAATGGACGCTTGAGGCGCGAGGCGAGCAACTCATTTTCAGCAGGTTTTCATGCGATTCTTCTCAAAGGCCAAGGCAGCGCTCAAGGTCAAAGCACACAGCGGAATGGCAGGCGACTTGACAGGTTGTGCAGCTCTAAAAAAATCGAAGTCCCGGGCCCAGGACGGCGCGTCGAAGTCGGACGGCGGGGAGGCCTCCAAGCAGAACATCCCGCCGAGGACGACCAGGGGCGGGCTGCGGGTCTACAAGATCGTCATTCTGGGCGACGGTGGAGTGGGCAAGTCAGGTAGCCTCCCCCGCGAATCTGCCACCCACCAGTCGGACGGGAAATCTCACTTCATTTTTTTTCTTTCAAGCTGTCACGCTGCAGTTCGTCAGCCACAGCTTCCTGGACTACCACGACCCCACGATCGAGGACTCCTACCAGCAGCAGGCGGTCATCGACGGGGAGGCGGCCCTGCTCGACATCCTGGACACCGCCGGCCAGGTCGAGTTCACCGCGATGCGGGACCAGTACATGCGGTGCGGGGAGGGCTTCATCATCTGCTACTCGGTGACCGACCGGCACAGCTTCCAGGAGGCCTCCGAGTACCGGAAGCTGATCGCCCGGGTGCGGCTGTCCGAGGACATCCCCCTCGTCCTGATCGCCAACAAGGTCGACCTGCAGCCCCTGAGGAAGGTTTGTCGAGGCCCCCTTCTTGCGAGTTCGAGCTGTCCTTTCATTTCCGTCTTGCTTTGCAGGTCTCCACGGAGGAGGGAAAAAATTTGGCCGCTCAATTCGGTTGTCCTTTCTACGAGACGTCGGCAGCTCTGCGCCACTACATCGACGACGCGTTCTACACGCTTGTGAGGGAAATCAGGCGGAAGGAAGCCCACCGGGTAAGGCAATTTTCGAAATAATATTTTATACTAGCTCCGCGACTTCGTCTGCGTGGACTTCAGAATTGGGTCCAAAGAAAAATGAAGAATATGTGAGTAATACAAAAATTAATGGGATAATGCGCTGTAGTAGAGAAAAATAGCGGCAGTTTTGCGACATCTTTTAAGACTTAAAAGCAAACACACTTAAAATTGTATAGGGTTGCACTAATCGAATACGGTGCTATTTCTTTTGTTTCCTGATTTTAAAATGCGTTTTCTGGCGTAAAATAAACAACTGAGAACCCAAACCTTTCGCCTTATTTTCAAGCCTTAACGTCGCAACTATAAACGAAGTCTGAAATAAATTGTTCAATGGAAAACTTTAAAAATGTATATAGCCGGGAATTTAAATCAAGATCAGAAATTACCTCAACTTAGTGCTCAATAATGTAAAACTTCAATTCCTTAAAATTTTAGGTGTATTCATAATTATTTTTCAATAATTGTAGATCAATTATAGTCGTGCTACAAATTATGTCTATAAGCTATGATTTTGATGATCTCATATATGGCCTATAATATACAGAGATACATAAAAATTTAATATAATAATAATAATTTAAGTCTGTATCTCTTATGTGGATTCGTATTTTCCGTAGAAAGCTGAATAACTAGAAAAAACTTAAAGAAAAGTTGTTTTGCTCAAAACAGGCTGTACGACATTAAAAATGGCTTTTCTGTTGTATGGATTCAACTTTAAAATGTTCAATAGCGACTGAAATGTTATTTAAAGTATTCTAGCCTGCACATTAAAGAGTTAAAATTATTGGATAGTTCAGGATACGATGTGTATGTAAAATAATAATAAATCGTTTTTTCACAGGCCCTAGGAAATGGTTCCAGCTCTGAAAAAATAAATTCAGGTCGACGTAGTCGTTGGTGGCGGATCAGATCAATTTTTGCTCTGGTCTTTCGTAGACGTCGCAACTTGAACTGAATTTGACAACAGTTGAAAGTGTATCCTGCTGCAGGACTAGTACACAAGTAACATTAAGTATTTCTCTAGTTATATGTATATCTACGTCTTAAGCTCAAAGCTTCATATACTTTGCGTTTTCTTAAAGAAAACCATCCTGTTCTATGTCATACTAAACCAAATACTAACTCTAGTTGATTTTATTTTTAAATTATTTTTACCGCATTAGTTGCTAAGTGTATCTATTTACGTCTTTATGTTTCCTGCTACAATGTCAAAATGGTTCTCGGAATTAGGCTTCTTCAATTTAAGTCTAGTCGAATTTTTGCTACAAATTTAATGCAACGATTGCTTTACAAGTATTACTCAGTTAACCTGAGTGGGGGTTTCGGCATGCCTATTTTCTAGAGTAATGCGACTCTTTCTATTTGCTTATATTTGTATTTAGCATGCAGATTATCGGTATAAGAGGTTTAGAACAGAATAACTAATATTAATCCAAAATTAGAAGTGGTGTTACTTATTAAATTATTTTAAAAGTATGTAGGGTTAAACATTTAAGCAATATTTATTACTACTTAAAGTTGTTGCTTTTGAAAATATCTAGGAGGTTAAAGTAGAATAAATAAACTGGTAGAAGTCCTTTAAAGTAGGAAGTAAAAAAATCACGGGCAAGAAAAGGTTATGAAAATAGTGAAGTTCTTATCCGAAAAGAGCAAAGTCAACCGAAAAAATTCTGCTGTGTTTCAACGACGCGATCTTCAGTTATAAATTGTGAAGAATTACCTGCTACTTTGTATACTTCGCTTTTTATCACTTTTACTTTATCGGAAGTCGTAACAACCCAGATAAGATATTTCAAAAATGAAGTTGCTAATCCATCATGATTCACTGAACTCGGCAAGTTTTCAGTAGCAGGAATAGTCCAATGTTATTGATTATTAAGGTTGAGATATGAAAACTTTTATCTATGTTTTTATAATCTGTGAAAAATATCGTTGTGTCTCTTTTGCACTGAAGTGTTTATAGATTTATTGTTTGATTACCAATATAGGAAATATTAAACCTCCAATTGAATTGCAACGTATCTTCTTACAAACATTTTGCTCTACGAACTGGATGTTCATCTCTATTTTGTTAGTTATCGTCTCTTTCCCACTTTCCCATATTTAAAGATGTTTGTAAAGCGTTTTTGCTTATCACACTACAGTGGTAAAATAAAGTTTTCTATTCTTCCTTTTCGAAAGATGTGATACTTATAAATTGTAGTTATGGAAAATTAACACATTTATCCATAAAGCAGTTAAATAAGTTAACGAGTTTGATTGCAAGGATCTAGGAACTAAATATGAATGAACTATGATAGATTTTATTTATCCCTGTTTAGTCAACCTTTCAAATAATTCAAAATTTGTATTAATTTAATTTGAATGTATAAACTCTCAAAGGAGTCGATATTTTATAACTTGTATGCTATTTCAAAGTGCTCGAGTACATCACTTTTAGAAAATAGTTACGAAACCCCCACCAGCTTGGAACATTGAACCCAACGAATATTTTGCATAGTCATTTCTTCAACTAATCGTACATATCCGTTTATACAACGCATAAAAAAGCCGTCCGAGAACCAAACATAAAAAATAAATAGAATAGTCGTCACGTGAGCCGGCTAGCAGAATAAGTTGTACCGAACCGATCTGTGATTTTAATTAAGTACCTTTAGGCACAAGCACAATATACTGGATTTATTTAAGCTTACCCGAGACGAGGTAGAATTTAAACCTTCCCCTCTAAGCCCACTTTCAGTTTATTCTAATTTGAATTCTACTGACTGTGCGTATACCCTCTTATCACAGGAAAATAAAAATAGAATCAAAATAAAAAGCAATAGATGAGCCGCAGGCGCACTTGCGCTAATTGTTATTAATAGACGTGCGCGTAGAACTAAAGTAAACCAATAGATATAACAAGTAAAGGCATGTTTTATGTAAAATAAACATTTTTTATCCAATAGTGAAATAGATGAGTAATTACTGTAACAATAAAACACGTAGGTACTACTAATAATCCACCCGAGGGAACAACAAATACCAAGTTATGTCGAACGATTGTTATGTCTCCGTTAGAGAGCTGAATTTACGATAATGTTATAAGTTAGGACGAGAGTGTTTTACGATGCGTTAAGGAAGGTGGCGATGATCAGCTAGCAGTTGAAATCAGCAGAAGGTACTATCCCAAAATCAAATTGCTACAATAATTTTTTTATAGAGGACGATTCGGAGTTTCGCCCCGGGAAAATAATTGAAATGGTTTATCTCCACTCCAAAATTAAGGATGCTGAAACTCCGAAATTGCTGTGATACGAGATGGTCAGCTTAAATTAATTTCTTCGTAAAATACACCAATGCCGGTCCAATGAGAAAAATTATCAGTAAAATTTACGAACATTGAGAACTTTCGAGTACTGCCTCTCGTGTTAATGATTTGAAAGAAATCATTTGTTGTTTTGGTTGTTTTATATATATATCCGTCAACAAATAAATATATTTATGTTTGTAAAAAAATTTGATATCTTTTATTAGAACCACATTTATACATACATATCAGTAATTCCTTGATTCAATAAATATCGAAATATTTGACTATCTTTTCCAGCAGAACTTCTTTCGTGTGTGGCTCAGCAAAAGATGCATCCACTGCAGTCTTCAGTAAAGTAAATAAGTCCTCTTTCTTAAGATCGTAAGTTTTATAAGCCAACTGCAGTTCCTTCGAAAGAGTTGTATCAAAAACCCCAGTGTCATCAGTCTGAAAATAAAATGCTCAATTTGCAATTTCATTTTTAATCGATGGACTTTTAGTTAACTAACGCAGATCATAACCGGGTGGCCCAAATTGAAAAGTTGTTTGAAGTGATGATCGTCATGGGAGGACACCGTTTGGCAAATTATGTTACTCGAAAGGCAGCATTCAACAGGTATGGCCTTTGCTCTAAGCACATCCAAGTTATCCCCTAAATAAATAATAAATTTAATTTATTACTTTTATCAGAACTCTTTTTATGTAATCGTAGAACCATCTATCTTCGATAAAAATTATTCGCTTTAGTCTTACTGTAATTAAATTTAGTGTCAAATTAGCACATTAAACATCCTTTTCGACATTTTTTAAAATAACTAGATATTTTACATTATTTTGCAAGAAAAATCGTCAATTTAAGTAGTTAAAACGAAGGAGAAGTTATTTACACATATTGCACATATTTTTCAATAATATACTAATTTTCAAAAACGAATCGGCTATGTATAACCCTCGCTATTGTAAAAATTTTATTTAAAATCGAAAATCGTAGCTAGGTGAATCTCGCTAGGTCGAGATAACTCGTTTCGAGAAAAACGCGATTTAAAATAGGTTTAAGTTTATTGCTTTTAAATACTTGTCACTGGCTATAGGTTTTTGTTATAATACTGAGGTTACCTGTATATTGATACAAAAACAACATAATTCAATAAAAGTTTCTTTATACCTCAACAAATCTTCATTTTGCGTTTAATACATTTGCAAAAATATTATCCTTAAAAGAACATGTCCTTTAGAAAGCACAGTGAGTAGGGGTAAAATTAATTTCTAGACCAAAATGTATCTAACAAATTTACCTGCAATATAAGTTCCATGTCCGAGCCTATCCATTCCGAACTCAAGCATCTCGGCGATTTCTTTCTCATTTAAAACCTCTCCACAATGCAGAGCTAGTTTTAGCCCTTCTTCTTGACACTTTTCCAAAATGTTTTTATAGTCTGAAAAATGTCCAATGTTTGGATTACCGCTTAAATCCACCCCCACTATAAAAGAGGGGAATTCTTTTCTTAATTTTTTAATGCAACTCAAACTTTCTTCGGCTCCTTCTACACCCTCGGCACGATCAATTGACGCGATCAACTTTACCGTGATTTGAGGGATGGTGGAAGATGCTTCTCTAAAAAAAAAGAATATTTATAAAATACACCAAAAAAGGCTGTAGTATTAAATTTCTGTATAAATAAGTTTTCAGAAATAGAGATTTTTTTCAATTAAAGTAATGATTTTGGAGGTTTTTTCCTTATTCTAGTCATTATAAAATTTATTAGTATCTAAAATATTATACTTACTTAATAGCTTCAAGGACGCACTGCAAATACTCAAACTTCGTCATTTTTTCAGTTTTTTTCGGCGTAGTTCTCAGTTCTAAGTAGATGACATTGTCCTTCGCGAAGTCCTGAATTACGAAAATTGTAGCTTTAAAAAGACATTCCTTCGTTGATGTCAACGCATGGGCTATCCTGAATTTTTCTAAGCACCTAAAAATATATTTTTAAGTTTAAAACTACATAAAAGTTATTGCTTTCGTGTTACTGGGACAAAGTGACGCTAGTTGCTTTGATATCCTTGCACATTTCTTTGTAACTCGAAGAAATTGCCTCGTGCATCAATTCAGATAATTTCAAAAGAGCTTCTTCTGTTAAGCAACCATTCAGATGAGCGTGTAGTTCCTAAAAGGTCCATATAAATTATCCGAGATTTTGTTTACATCAATATTTTAAAAGGTTTTAGAACTCCGAGATCCATATTTAAGTACATTTAGAAAAAATGGGTACGTCATAAAATTCAGATTCCAGTTTAGTTTTTGAATTCTTGATTTTTCTATTCTTTAGGATAGAAAGACGTTAAGATCAAAACTGTGAGTTAAGCAACACGTTTTTGTATAAAGTCCACCTAAACTAAAATAATATCTCCTTGCTTAACCTTTTGATATTTTTAAGAACTTTGAAACGATTTCGGATTAAATAGTAAAATTCCAGATATATTTTTTCTGATTTTCTCTATTCCGATTTACAAATTATTTTTTATATACTTCGGTTTATTTTTAAACTTGAAATTTGAACATTTATTTAAAATCAGCAATCCAAAAACCTCTCAGCTTAATTCCAATTTTTTGAAGCTAAAAGCTTTTAACAACTTACAGACAAACAGAAGAAATTCTTAAAATGATAAATATGATTAATTTATTATCATTCAAAATGCTTTCAGAGGATGAAGTTCCAAAAAAACGAACTTAAAATAAGATTTTTCTATACATATTTATGAATGTATAAATATCAGAAATACGAATTATTATATGGTATAAAATCAACATAACTTTGCTCCAAAACAGCCCGCCTTTTATCAGCAGAATTAAAATTAAATGCACATACTCACAATCTTCGGAATTTCGTTAATAAATTTGTTAATATCCATTTTGCAATAGACAATGAAGAAAACGGCGAAGCTGGGAAATTGCGCTATCACTTAACACTGCAGCAAGCAAATCACACTGAATGCAGTCCCTCGATTTTTAGGTTGACAGCTTTAAGAAAGAGCGGCAAAACCCAGGAACTGGATCATCTGGTTTTTGACTACAACCCCTGGGCCAGCACACCCTTAAATTGTGATAATTAGTATCAAGATTCCAATATTTTTTGAGTTTTGACGATTTTAAAAACATTTAAGAATTTCGATAATGGCCCAATTAGTCCCAAAAGACAACTTTTGCATGCTCAACTAGGAAGTAATTTAACCCTGTTAAAAAGTTTGAATAAATTATAAAAAATAAAATTGTTATTTCTTCTTGTAAATATAAGCAACGAGTCTTAAAATTATATTTTAAAGATATTATCAAGCAAAAATAATTTGTTTTAATATTGAACACATAATATTAATGTATTAATTAGGGCACTTACCTGAATTTGGCTGTGAGACTAAAGAACTATTATGCAAAAAATATATATGTATCTGTAGATCGAGAACCAGATTATGCAACTACGAGTTTATAAATAAATAATAAATTTGCTGTGCCATTTTCGTGAAAATAAAAAGTACTCGGTAGCCGAAATATTTTCCAGTGAAATTGAAGTGTATGTACGATAAATTCTGATTTATTTGTATGCTCTTTAATTATTCGTTTGGGAAATTCTTCGACACTTAACTTCTATTGGACAAAGAAAAGATTTTGAAATTGAATTAGTTACGTGTAAGTGAGACTTGAACTAGTAGTCGAGTAGTAACTCGATATTATAAAAATTCTTTTTACTTATCTTTGGTTCAAAAAAGTTATACAGATCAAAATTTGTCTGGTTATTTCCAATTTGGTAAAAATTTACTTATCTTTGGTTCAAAAAAGTTATACAGATTAAAATTTGTCTGGTTATTTCCAATTTGGTAAAAAAATTACATTTTATCAATAACAATAACATGTTTTAAATTTTATATATAGAATTCCTTTGGAAAGGTGTAGCATGAAAATGGATCACAGATAACTCCTTGCATTCCATGTGAAAACTTATAGTGGAGAATGAAAATGTGTTTTACGAATTTCTGATTTCGCGGTGTTATAAATGCACCCATTCGATCAATATGCCCCATGTATTTTTTTTTCTTGGCTCAACAGCTCCATTACAAAATTTAAACCAGCAACACTGAAAACGCAGACAGATTCCAAAATTTCTCAATTAAGGACCAATTTTGGGATCAAGAAGAATCAAACATCCTTAGCGAAAGACCCCGCAGAGAATAGGAGGCAGGATTTTCTACGTTTTAAACACTCGCATAAAAATAAGAAATGCATTTAAAATGTATTAAACAATATTGGTTTATATACTATTACAGCAATATTCTTCTTTAAGGTTACATCAAATAAAATAACATTATAAAGATTAAATATACTTAAAAATAACGTTGTTTAATGACCTTTGCGTTTCAATTACCTCATAATATAGTTTACTAATTATATCTCGTTTTCACATTGTTGTTTCAACTTGAAAGCTTTGGATGATGTGTTTTGTGTGGTACATACATTTCCCATTACTCTAATAGCTTATCGTATCCATATAAAAAGGAAATAAGTAAAACGAATGAATGTATATTTGTAAAAAAGTGTCTGAAGGATGGACTGAAGGTGTTTACGTTTACCTCATCGTTTAATTGTAAATCAACGATCGCTTCCTGTGAGTTGTAAAATGTAAAATGGTAGATGTTTTTTCGGTTGGCTTGGTTTTCTAATTCATTTATAAAGTAAAATTCCTTAGTCACTGTCACCTTAAACATTAATTTCACCTTTTAAATACGAAAATATTTCATTTAAGCTCATAAGCAAAAATCTCTACAGACTCCTTTTTTCTTGCTGGTGCAGTTAAAAAAATCAGTAAAAATAGTTAACTAGTAAATATACCAAAAAAAATAAAAAAAAATTCAGTAGATATTAAATTGCCCACTGCATCGTACTTAAAACAACGAACTAAAAGTAGACGGCAAGATGCAGGTGTAAAAAGACGGCTCAAAGGCGGTAAGCAACCGAGGAAAAACATATGAAATACGAAAACGTGTTAGTTCGTCTCAAAAATAGTTCTTGTATGTTTTTTAGCCTAGGGAGTAGTAAACAACTGTCGGTCTCGCAAATAATACTAGAAGCGACTCTCTTACATCTGGCACGCACATATATCGTTAAATTTAATGTTAGTGTGTAATGTTAGTTTTATTATTTTTTCGGTTCAGTCGGTCGCGGTAGAGATTGTGAGTTTGAAATTTCCTGGATGTGACTCTATATTTTTTTTCCAAACGGTTGATATCTGAAAGCCTGTTTATGTATATTTCACTCGATATTCATAAATTTTTAGGATATTCAGCAATCTTAGTGTACGCAAATCAGGCACTTTTTTAAAAGACAACATATCATCTATTTATTATTTAGTCTAAGTTTCAACTTCACGTGAAATACAGTAGCTGCAAATCCAGAGAACTTCGTCTCGCTGAGAACACGTTAAACGTTCGTATCGGTGTTTCCTCGAAAATAAAACATAAACAGATCTCTTTAAAAGTAGTAGCTTTTTACACCTTCCTTTTATTTTGTTTTTTTCAAATTATTTACTTTATTGATTAATATGTAATAAAATTGCAATGTTTACTTGTAAATGGAAGAAAAAATCTTTGATTCTTATCGTAATATTCTCAATTTAGTTTTTTTTCGTTATCCAGTACTTAGTTGACTTTAAATATGAAGACCAGAAAAGACCAAGGCTGAAAAGATATAATATTTTAAAATATTATTAATAATAACATATTACCGTATGGAGACATAAAAATATGTTTTTAACTGCTCGTGAACTTCCGGAGACTATTTTTAGCGTGCATTAAATTCCGGCGCTTCGTACGTATGCGCGTTATAATATTTTTATTTATTGTGGTATAAGGGAAAGTATAAACATTAAACCATAAAAAATCTACCTAGACACTTCCTAGAAAAGAGTAAATTTAATACAATAAAGTTATATCAGTTTTCTTAGAACCGTAAATCTCCACTAAACGCAAGACCTTTCACACAAACAGCCTAGCCTGTATTATGTTAAAAACGTTTCTATAAACTTAGTAGAGTGTTACATGAATTTTTCAGCTTAATTTTAAAACTTTGCGAACGATTAAGCTGTGTTATAGATACCGACGCGTATAATCACTGAATTCAAACTAATTTATATCCCAACGCAATCAAGAATATCGAATTTTATTTTGCTTAATACGCATGTTAGCTTTCATAAAGTTTTCAAAAATTTACAATTCTGCATACTAACAAAATCACTATTTTCTGTTTGTTGATGAAGCTATTCGAGTTTAATAAAGTAATGTGATTTAATGTAGAGAAATTATGAAAAGTTCATCCCCTTATTTATTTTATTGTAATTTTTCTGACACATCGCCTGCTCGATTGTGACCTATCTCTCCTCTACTTGGATACACTCGTATCACCTACGATTGAAAAATAAAAATTGAATTATGTATGCAAAAGCAAGATTAAACCGTGAAAAAGGCTATGACCAAAAACGCTATTTATACAGCGAATGACCTGTCTACACTGAAATAACTTAATTCTAACTAATTCGATATTTCATACAGTTTATTATTTAATTTTTCAACGATATTTCTAAGTAAGATGTTTAACAAGAGAAACCAATCTAACTAAAATTCAAAATTTCTGCAATTGAATTGTTTATAAAAACTTGAGATCAATATTTTTTTAAGAAAATTGCTTGACTCCGAAACAGTTTTGTATCAGAATTAAACAAAGCCCTCACCCAATAGTCCCTAAATGCGTACCGATGATATAAAGAGCGCTTTTGACCATGACCCCTTCACCGTCTGGCGGTTCTTCGCCATTCCGCGTGCCGTTTTGAAATGTATCCAAGAAATTGAGGGTAAGATAGACACAGCCTGCTCCTTTTTCAAATAATAAATACGTATTTATTTGAATAAAATACAATTGAATAAAAAATCATTTCATAAAATCCAACCTTCTCTTTCTGAAAAAATCCTCGATCTTTTTAATAACTTTGACTTTCTTCTGAAACTTCTTTTCTCGAACCAAACGTAGCGGCGACGTCGGAGGCGGAGCGGATGTCGGTTTTGCTCTTTTAGAGCAAAAGACATCTTGGCTTCTTCTTCTTTTTAACCTGTAGGGCAGCTCTGGTAGCCGTTTCAAACACTTCTCTTACACCTTCCTTCGATTTGGCAGAACATTCCAAATATGCGAAAGCATTTATTTTTTCGGCCATGGCACGGCCTTCTTGTGGCTTGACAGGCTCTTGCTTCATTTTTGCTAACTCCTGGAAAAATTAAATACAATTAGCACAATCTAAATCGGTTCGATGGTACTTTCTCCCCTTACCCTTATTGTGTTGGGATCGTTTCGTAAATCTCTCTTGTTTCCGACTAAAATGATTGGAACATTTGGACAAAAGTGTTTTACCTGTTGCGAGGGCGGTTGGTTAGTCACAGTGAACGAAAGAGGGATAACATGTTTACAACTAACTTACCTCGGGTGTCCATTTCTCTGGGATATTTTCTAGCGAATCTGGCGAATCGACTGAGAAACACATTAATATTACATCTGTGTCTGGGTAGCTCAGCGGCCTAAGTCTGTCGTAGTCCTCCTGTCCAGCTGTATCCCATAGTGCCAACTCCACCTGGAAGGACAAGCCGAACGGGCCCGTGTTACATAAACGACCACCTCAAATTATTTTTCCCGGCGTAAATTCCAAGTGAAAACTGAGCGGCGCGACGGCACCCGTTCCTAGCCAAATGTTATTTTACCGTCTCACCGCGGCTCAACCCATTTATCCTCGAGACGCGAGACCCCCGACTCGGCGGGTCCAATGACAGCAGCTTTTCATGTTTGCCGACGTTTTTTTAGCAAAACAATTCCTCGGAGGCACATGAGTCATCTCAACGTCCGGAATTCAAATCGACCGATATCAACAAATTATCGAAAAATGTGGAAAATCAAGCATTTCCAGGTTACATTTTTTCAGCGGAGCCCCCCCTAAAAATAATTTTTTTTTTCTAATTCGAGCCGCACCGGACCTGATGACTTGGAACGCCCTTTGACAAATCACGGGGCCTGGGTTTTCACTTGGAGCGTCCGGGGGCGAAGAAAACAATTCTTGCTGCGGAGGACCGCCGTCTGTACGTACCTGCTTCCCGTCGACCTCGATATCAGCCACATAATTCTCGAACACTGTCGGCACGTAAACCTCAGGGAACTGATCCTTGCTGAAGACGATCAGAAGGCAAGTTTTACCACAAGCACCATCTCCGACGATAACTAATTTTTTGCGAATTGCCGCCATTGGTTCTGTTGGAATAGTTTTAATATATCTAAGTAACAAATAAAATCTCTACACACACACGACGCCTCAAACAAAACGAACGGAACTATTTCAACAAATGATGGGATGAACAACGCCTTTAAATATGACGAGGACGAGAGACAAATAAAATGGCGACATGAACTTGGATGGCGGATTCTGATGCTCTCGAGTGATATGAGGGAGATGGGTGTGTTCGGTTCGGATGCCCGCAGTCATGTGATTGTTGTTAGCTGAACAGTTGGCACCACTTGTTTCAGAACATTTCCATCCAAGAAGTCTTCGATGGCCACAAAGTGGAAAATATTAGTGGAAATTGCTACAGAAAATTATTAAAAGTTGATTTAGTTCTGTTAGTGGGAAAAAGCGCGACGAATTTACTCACAGAGCAGCGGTATTGCAGGCAAAGTACACTAAAAGCGAATTTGAAGAACCACCTCGGCAAATTACTAAGAACCTTTCCAAATAAAAACATTGGATTTTCAAGTCTCGCAAATTGCGCAAAAATATAATTGTAGATAAACTAATTGAATTCAAATATTTGTTATAACGATTTTCTCGACTGTTGCAAATATTCAAAGAGTGAATAAGCCTACAGTCGTCGCAATTAGATTTCATACACAAAATTTTAATTTCTTTTAAAAATTTCCTCTAAATTAGTTTAGCTAAAGCAACAAATTTACTAATACCAAATTATTAAATAGCTCGCTTTCTGATAAGAAAAATAAGTTAGCCCACTTCTTTTACGTATCATTATAAGTATTTCAAAAAATATAATACTTATGTATATAAAATTTGTAATTTAGAAAATTTGCAAATATAATGCTTTTTAGTATCGTTAAAATTTAAAATTAAGCAGACAGACCTACCGATGAAACCACATAAAAGAAACCCCATCTTACATTATCTCCAAAATTGTGGAAAGAAATGAAGAGTGTCGTTCCAAAGGATTTACATATACATATGTATCTTTACACTACAATTTAAATTAAATAAATGTCTATTCATTAATAATATTATACGAGTACATTTATCAAATAGAAACTTTCCGAATTGAGTGTACATTTTCATTTGAAATTTTTAGTTCAAATTACTGGTTAATTGTCTGTCTGAGTTGAGAAGGTGGAAATTAACTTAAGTCGGCTTCATGTGCAAAATTTCTCAGTCTAACATAGTTAAAATAATTTTTTCTTGAACGTATTCAATAAGTACTACTTAATAAATATTTTTAATATAATTAAATGTATCGGTTCAAAATTTGATGAGGCGGTGACAGTAAAAATTTGAACTTTGCAGCTCGGTAATACGGCTTTAAAAACATAATGAAATAATTAAAATTAATTTTCATTCTTTCCAATTTTAGGGTTTGAATGGAGTACAAGAAAATAAAATAGAAAGCCCTACTTTATATTAGGAAGATCATTAGAAGTTATAAGGGTTTCATGACTAACTACAGAAAAAGTGTATGTTTTTTTTAATGTGCACAGATTATTCCAACGTAATTTTTTTCATTATCTTGTCTGCTTTTATAATAACTAGCAATTAAAAACAATAACAATCAAAATCAAAACCTAAAACAATTTGTACATTGTTTGCTAACGATTTTAATTGCCTTTTTGATTGAGACCATGAAATCGAATTTTTTTGTTTGAATTAGCTGATTATCAATTTAGTAAGGTAAATAGTATTGAAATAAAAATTAAAAAACTATTTGCTAACGTCTGTATACACATTTTATGTTTTGGAAATGGCCCTAGTTCGATATGAGAGAAATCTTTGTTACCAATTTTTAAAGAAAAACAGCTTGCACAAACCTACTCTAAAGTATGAAATGCAATGCACCTGAGTGTTTTGTCAACAGATGCATTTTTATCTAAACAATTTCGCAGACATTCTTTATCGACCAATAGTGGGGTTTTTGGGCTGAGAATTTAAATTATAGAGAATTAAAGCATTGTTTTGCTGAAGATAACTCTTAGTACATTACTAAGTACTTGAAATCTAATCTAAGTGGAATACTTAAGCTTTATAATAATTGCGTCTACGAAGCAAAAATCTAGTGACTAATTGTTAATTGTTGATCAGTCAAAGTCTAACAGATAGAGCGTAAATTGTTTACACAAAATTTTGTTATTGATAAGATGTATATTAATATAAATAAATCTTGTAAAGCGTGATGGAGATAAGGTTTTTTCAAATAGAGTCCGAAAGTGGAAATCTGAAGGACAAGGAGGAATAGGATCCTTTGCAGCGCTTTCATAATTATAGATAATAATAGTAATAATGACCCAACTGCTAGGGTGAAAGTGCAACTATTGTTTGAAATTGTTAACAAGCCACAAAAGCGAGTAATATCGGAAAAAGTAGCCCAGAGGAAGGGGCTCTGTGACATTTTCCCTCTCTACGAGAGAATCTCAAGTCATGCGGCTCACTCGCATTCCTCGCATGCGGAGCGCTACTTTAGTTCAAGTAACCAGCAATTTAGAGACTCCGCTTTAGAAAAAAGCAATAAATTTCCCTTTTGACTGGAGGAAGAAAAAAACTGCAATCACGAGAGCCTTGTCAGAGAAATTGACTGTGACCAGATCACCTCAATCGCGCACTCGAGAGCGCCAGCCATCCGCCGCCGTCCCGTCGCACATTAGCAGAATGTTAATTAAAAGAAAGTGCTTGATCGGTCGCAACGCAGGAAATAGCGTCAACAAATTGGAACAAAAGAGGCGCCTGAACTCAGCTCATGCTCTCGGAAATAAACAGATCTCCCCGAAAAAAGTATCCAAAGTCAGAATCCCACCACAATTTGACATTTCAATTAAAAGTTTACCACGGAACAAGAGGACAACAACAACACACATCGAGAGAAATACCTGAATTATTCTGGGTTGAGACGAATGAACAGCACCACATTACTTGATCCTTCACCGCATGCAAACTAATTAATTGCTACTACCTTGTATTTTAGCACAAATTCAGTGCGTACTTTAGAAAAATAAAAAGCAATACGCAGCAGAAGACTGCTCCCACTTCCCACTACTCTCGTCTGTCACCGAAAACAACCGACACGCCAGCCAACTTTCTCAAATTTGCGGTTGTTTACTGCCAACATTTCAGACTTGCTCGTCAAGCGATTCTCTGTACACTTCGGATAGAAATTTGAACAGATTCGACAACTCCTTGGGAACATGAAAATAAACAAAAATGAATTTTTAACAATCGAGTGTTCATAAAACGTTTAGAACAAATGAAAACATGAAATATTTAAATTTAAATAAATAGCGATGCTAAATAACTTAAATGATAACTAAACTCTGCATATCAAAATCTTTCATTTTCGACGTACATATGATCACAGAACTATATTCTAAAACTTATTTTGCTACCACGATCCACAGCTGAAGGAGTTTTCAATTTTATTGTTGAATGTTTAATAGAAGATTAAAGCTGAAAACTTACGTTGTTTATTTGCAGTAGAAATTATCGTGGTCAACCTACAATTTGGCCCACTTCAATTAAGTATTAGTATAAAACGGAAAATATAGATTTTTCTAAAATTTAAAAAAAAATTCTATCTGATGCCCGAAAACAAGGTCAGTAGATATTCACGAGATTTTTATTATGGATAAAGATGCTTACCCTCAAATAACATAAATATATCTGACAATAGATTTCTTCTTGAAGGAGGAAAATGCCGCAAATGATTTTCTTATTAATGAACTTTCTTTTTATTATTTAGATATTTTTTTAGTCCAAACTACGGCGTAGTTCTGATTTCATTATAAATTTCCAATTTATATGACCTGAAAAATTTAAACATATTATTTACGAACTTAAAAACGCATGCCAAACTGTAAAAATTGTATGAACGTATTAAAAAAAGATTGGTAAGTCCTGTGAAATGTAATTTTTGGAATTAAAACAAATAACGAAATCCGTGTTAATTCAAAATATTACCCGTGCATTATACATTATATTTATTTCAACAAAGAATTTTAACTGATCACAGATCATACATTACTAGTAAAAAAATATAAACTTCATCAATTAGGAGTGTACAACTTTGCGATGGACATGAGAAAAATGTTTTTGCCTATGGAAAATTTGCGTAATATGCTTAGAAAGGATCCCATCTTTCGTGTTGTAGGTGTATGGGGCGACGCCCTTTATTTTGGGACCCTGATTCAATATAACTGATGTTGGCAGTGCTATGTTGCATATGGCCAAAGTGTTGACGTGTTGCAGCACTTGTACTGGAACCGCCGGTAGCAAGTAAATTTTGCCTTGGAAGTGGTCAACACCTCGGACAATACCTGAAGGAAATTTAAATATGGTTTATGAATAATTTCAAATAGTGTAAAATCACTTACCTAATCCATAACATTCCAAATCGTCACCGCTCTTGCCACATAAGTAAACTAAGTTGAGATTGGCGACTTGTAAAAGATCAAGTTTATCTAAGTTATCTTCGCTGAAGCATACGATGTCTACATCCTTGATTGAAGCACTGTTTAAAGTTATGATTAAAAGGATAAAAATCATTAATATTTCGATTGTTCGTTTCTTAATTTTACTGGTTAATTGATTAAGAAAAAAATCTTCACACTGATTTTATTACGTAAAATCAAACACTCTGCTACGATAACGACAACTATGTATCATATATTTATATTTTAAAGTTTCATTTATTTTAGAAATAAAAAGTAGGGGCAGGGAAAATACAATAGTTAAAAAAACCTTATGGTATATGAGAAAATATTTCAGTTCAGAAGGTTTGAAGATTCAAGACACAACAATTAATCGAAATTAGATATTCCAAAAAGAGTTAAACTTAAAGTAAAATAGTTAAACTTACCAAACCGGTTTAACATCCGACAGCCACTCACTGTGTCCAGTCAGGATAGTCCCTATGCGGGCGATCACTATGGCAAATCTATTATCCTTCGAGGAGAAGTCCGCCTCGTTAGACCGGCCTTTTCTCGTAACAGACGTATTAAGAATACTCAGTTTATGCTTTGGTTCATAACCTTTAACCTTTTCTTCCGCTGAGAACATATTCGTCGGTAGAGCTTTGATGACGTCAGGTGTCATGACATAGTCGAAATTATTAAAATCCTTTGGGCTCTGTATTTGAATGATGTCGGTAGGATCTAAAATTTGGGAAATGACTGATATAAGCTCGCTACCGAATCCTTTGCAGTAGCCCATTGTGTTAACGAACCAAGGAATGCCTTTAAGCTCCTCGTTCTGATGGCACCAGTTTAGTAATCGCCTAACATTTTTTAAGTACGCAAGGGGAGAGAGTACGACGTTGATGTCCCCAAAGAGGTACGATTTTTCCGCTGACAAGCCTTTCAGGTAACCTGGACCAATTAGAGGGTCTTTTATCAGTGTCGCGCTAACAGTCTGAGGGATGAACACTTCGGGCTGACCAATATCGAGATCAATGAGCAGGATTTTCTTGAACTTAGAGATATTTCGGTTGATTAAGTATCTAACTAAAGTTGACTTTCCAACACTTTTGCCTCCTATAATCATCATCTTCGTTTCACTGGTGCAATCTATTAGATCCCAATGAGGATTTATTATGAGCGCATTTGGGTGGTCTAGAGAAAAGAGACATCGCAAAATAAATTCGCTAGCATGGAAAGGACGATCTAGCCCGATTAAGTTCATATTCGGAAACAGATTCTCCTCCATATATTTTCTCAACATTTCAATCGTTTTGTTCTGATCATTGCGTTCAAACACGACCAAAGCATCGGTTGATTCATCAAACAATTCGCTAATTTCGTTCAAGTCGGCGCTCAAGAAATCTTTGCTGTAGGCGCTTAGTTCTTCCATTAAGTTATTTTCCTCGGGTAAATTTTTTCTTTTTTGAACTGAAGGTTCAATGAACAATGCACTGTACCCCCGAGGGGAGAATATTTCAATAGTTTCGCCCAATTGGGGACTGTAGCCAAATACTTTTATTTTTCCAGCTATTAGCTTCATTTTTACGGTTCCGTATAAGTACAGCCGGCTTTTTAGCATTAGTAGAACGTACCGAGAGTTTGCCGAATTGTAGAAACGTGCACTTGTCTCTGTATTCGTCGAAAAGCTACTGTCCATTTCAACTCCAACCTCAAGCTGTGATGAATTTGTATCTTGTCGTGCTGTTTCGAGTTCAGAGTTGGAGACAGCAGATAGATTAACTTTAGGCTCTATTGAGTCGGGATTAAATTCATTAATGCTATTGTTGGCTTGATGGTCCGCAGATTCATTAACAGATACATCCTCTGAAACATGAGTTTTCTTCTCTGCGGGCTCCAACACTGGATCAGCAACCTCAATCTTTCTCTTACTACTCTTTGGAGTGATAACTTTGTAGTTAGATGTGTTTAAATCCACAGTCTTACTTGCAATTTTATCTAATGGGCTCATATAGTCAATAACATCATCTGCTTGACGACTCTCTTCATAACTCCTAAACAATGCACTGATAGATGTTTCATGTTCATCGGTTTTTGAATGATTGGGCGTTCCTACAAATACATGGGCCTTCATTTTTGGGACTTCTGCTTCTTCCTGCTCCACCATTTCATAATCAGACTCCGAATTGTAAAAGAATTCTGTTGCATCAAACTCATCTCCTTCACCTATAGGTACAAGTTGCGGGCAACTATCATCGCTATCGTTACAGTCATTTTCTTCTATTGGATTATGTTGCGGGCTATCACCACTACCAACGTTTTCCAGATTCTGTTCAGGCTGATCTTCAACCGATGGATTAGTGTTTTCGCTACTATCCTTTTTTGTTATTTCTATAACTTGTAGGGAACTTGCATCGCTGTCGAAGTCAATTTCTTCATCTGTATGCAATGGGTATGACTTAGCTTCACCTTTTCGGACAATAACGTCTTCAGCCTCACTCGCAGGCAGCTGATAATCATCATCTGAATCAAAAATACTATCAGATGGTGAATATTCAGAATCTTCATAGGACGTATCTTCCTCCGAAGTTTCTTCGAAAGATTCTTCATATTCGCTTTCGAAGTCTTCAGATTCGCTCTCAAAGTAATCAGTATCTGATTCTTCTGTGTAACTACTCCTATTGACTGGAACCAATGCAGTTTTATTGTTATCTATTTGTTTATTAACATTATTATCATCTTTATCCTCATCGTCATCATCTGTAAAATTATCGCGTTTTCTTACATTCCATCCACATTGTCCACTACTGCAATCATATGAATCGCTTCCACTGTCGGTTTCCCAGGAGCCACTTGCGAAGGAATCATTGCATTTATTCGAGAAACCCTTTTTCGTTAATCCGCAGCCTCCGCCACCGCAATCAAAGTCATCATCGGAGTCAAAATCACTTTCATCTGAATAACTAGATTCATCTTCTTCGGATAACTCATCTTCCTCATCGCTATAATCGTCGCTACTGCTGAAGAAGTCGCCGCAAGGACTGCAACTACTTCGGATTGGTGCTTTCTTAACTGTAGGTGCTTTCTTAACTGTAGGTGCTTTCTTAACTGTAGTAGATTTAGATTTAGCTTTACTCTGAGGAGCAGCCTTCGCAGATTTGCTAGCAGCAGGTTTTTTCGAAACGGGCTGAACCTTTGGCTTCTTCGCTGGCGCAACCTTGGGCTTTGCAGCAGCAGTTTTCTTGACTGAAGTTTCTTTTTTGGGATTGGTCTTATTCGCTGTATTAGTATTTTTCTTTAGAAAAAAACAACTACCGTCTTCGCAGCTGGATTTCGCCCTCGGTTTTGGCTTGGCCTTAGGTTTTAAGGTACAAACTCCATTCACGCAGGAGTATTCCTTGCTGCTGCTAGCCGCAGGCTTCTTTTTAGTAGCAACAGTTTTCTTAGCCGCAGTGCTTGATGAAGTGGTGGATTTCTTCGTTGTTGCAGCTTTCGGTTTTGGCTTAGAAGCAGCCGAAGCCTTACTGGTTTTATTTTTACTCTTTTCCTCGAAGTAACAAGCCCCTGAGGAACATGAAGGAGATTTACTGCGCCTGTATTCACTTCCGCCACAGCATCCTCCGGTGCTTTTACTCGTCGACGCTTTCGGTTTACTTTTTACACCTTCCTTTTCAAGTAGGCTCTTAAGTCTTTTTTTTATTATATCCTCATCTTTTTTAGTCAATTTCGTGGATGATTTGCTAGTAGTAGTAGTACTTTTTTTCTTAGTAGTAGCCCCAGGCATCTTTGAAGAAAGGAAAAATGGTTTCATTAGGACCATAAAAAATAATACAAAGACTATAGCTTATAGTTAACAATATATGTATTTTCTTTCATAATTGTTTAACTCTTTCCCGAACAAAAAAATTTGGGAAACTGCGATCCCATCTGAATTAATTATCACAAACTACACGCTTAAAATGAAATCTAATAAAAAATACCTATTTTCGTTACATTTTTGGATGAGTTGAACAATTGTAGATTTCAAACTAAGTAATAAATTAAGGAAAACCGTTGCAGTAAAAAGAAGCGTATTTTATAATATTTTACATTTATTTATTCAAAACTATGACATCAACTTTTAAAAGAGTTTCGAATCTAATATGGGCAAATAATTTTTGACTCAAACTCGTTCTGCGCTCAGGAGATATAGATCAACTAGTCGAAGCGTAATATAGCCAAATTCTGTGAAAAATATTCAGTTCGAAAATCGCTTAATTATGGTATTAATTTTATATAAATTATAATTGTTGTTCATGTCTTAGTCTACCGACAGAATCATACAAGCGAAACCTTAAGAAATACTGAAAAATAGATTTTGTTAAACTTTGGGCATGGAGCAAAAATTACAGCGTATGTTAATAAATTTACTAAACGTTTCAGTTCTCTTTAGCTAAAAGGAGAAAAGTTTAAATAAAGTAAAGGATTTATGCTAATTATCCTACAAACGAAGTTACAGCAGCAAATTTTTGTTGTTCATATAAGGGAAAAATGTGGAAAGAAAATTTATAATTAAACTACATAAAAAAGTGCGGAAAATCCGATTAATGCCGCTTTTTATCCTTCTTCTGCAATCCTAATTAACCGTAGAAAGCACCGTAAATAACGGCGATTGCAAAAATTGACTGGGAGGTGGTGAAAGCAGGAGTTTCACATCTTTCCTGTCATTCAGACGAATCATATAAATTACTTGGGGTATTTCCTTACCTTAAATCTTGTTAATTCAACTAACCAACATAAAACAGTAAAATATCACTTGTAAAACTCCACAACACAACACGACGAACTACACGTGCAAGTGACAACTTCAAACGATTTCCTTCTACTCCGCCGACTCGACCACCGGCAAATGCAGATTGCGGTAAAATGTCAGATTCACAGTTAAGGCACTTAATTTCGGAGTGCCACACCGCCAAATGTAACAAACCCTACAAATGCAGTCATTTTGAAAAATTGAGAATTGAAGTGATCAAGAAATTTATTTAATAATTTATTTGATTTGCTGAAATATGTCAACACTATCTCGCAAATCATTACAATTTTTAAGCGTTTATCGTAACAAAAATAAGAATTATTGAAATATTTCATTTTAGCATAAATAATCAGTGTTTTGAACAAATAGATCCCAAATAGTCCTAATTTTTAGAGTTATAATCTAAGATCATTATTATATATATTATTTTTATATAGTTTTATTTAAAAGAAAGTGTTAGTCTTCCCAATTTTAATATAAACATTTCGAAAAGTTCGGGATCTGTGGTTTTGTTAAAATAACCAAATTAAACAATTTAAATATATATATAAAGAAAGCAGGAATATAAAAATATATTTTTATGGAAACCTTATGAGGAGCTGACTTTTAGAACATTTGTGGAATCAAATTATTTCAGGCTGCACTTAATTTCTACAGGCAAATATCTTTGGCTTAATAAATTTAAACGAACTATTTTCATCTTTCCCTGCACCTTAAGTATATTTGTAAAAATATGAAAAACACAGCAGAAAAAACATGCAAAATTTTTATTCAAAGCATTTCTCTTTGAATGTTTGTGAACTATATAATAGATGAAATAGATTCAGAATCAGCGATCCTTTTATAATGTTATAATTTCTGAAACGAAACATTTCCACTGTACAGATTAAAGATTCAGTAAAATGTATTCATAATTTTCAAACTTACTCAAATTAGATGAATGCACAAAAATGTAACTATTTCGTTGTAAATTCAAAGTTCTACCTAAAAATGTAGAGTTCATACCAAATAATGAAATCTCTGTTAAATATCAGTATAACCCGTTGTGAAACCTGAAATCTCTTAAATTTTAAGTTTAAAAAATTATGAGGATGGTGGACAATGTGACTGAAGCATAAACATTAAATTTCTTATATAATTTTATTCGATAGTTTACATACAGTTTTCCATGATTAGTTTTTCGCCCTTGAACAATTCAAGGACTTTCTGCCTCAAATTGTCGTGCTAGTTTGGTACAAAAGGTAGTCTAATATCAAAACAATGAGTCCTTTGTCCTTATAAAGATAATACAAAATTACAAACTTTCTTACCGTTATTCTACATATCCAAATGTTATTGTTCATTTCTGTACTTACACGTTATGACATTGACGACAAAAACTTACGAGTCGATAAAAATAAGCACGCGTCGGTTTGTTATCGTTTACTCTTTTAATTCTTCTGTTTGTGGCTCACACATCACGACACCGTCTCTAAAAGTATCTCTAGTATAGTCTAAGTAACAAAGACAATTTTATTTTTATTTGATGTGTTCCTTAGTGGAAGTCTACTTTAATACATTTGTTTCACGTAAGATTGCTTCTGCAAATAATACTCTCATTCTCGCGGTTTCTAGTCGAACGTTAAAAAAATATAGTCGCTATTTTCGTAGATATTAAGATTTACATTTTGATTGATTCAAGTGAGATTAGTTAAGTGATATTAAGTTGATATACATACGCACTGGCTAGAGCTCTTTACAGAAGGGCCTAATTGCAATGAACAACCAATTCCTGGATTTTTTAGATACCGCGCGAAAAAAACGTCGCACTTCGTGTGCCTAACATTTAAACTTTTCTGCTTTATATATAATTTATAATTGTTTTTTCTTTTTATTTATGTACAAGTCAAGAGACAATACTAATCAATACAAAGTCCCTCTGAATTCGAGGATATCGGTTGGCTAAAATAGTTTCAAAGGAAGCATCTCCTTGGAATATCAGCAAGTTCGAATTACTTAAGTTTACTATGTTGTCGATTATTCTTGTTTTAATTTTTAAATTCAATGGCTATTAGCAAAAGCTGACAAAATTTATGTTCACCTTAGTCGCATATTTAATTAACACTATCGGCGGATTGCTCATAACAACCTTCATAGTAAGTTCCAGCCGATTACATTTCCTTATCGTTTTAAATATCTGAATGTTGTGGGGGACAAGTGGCAAACTTTACGAATGAATCTTCGAGGAAAAGACATTTACTAGTTTAAGAAGACATGGTAGTCGTGTGGTTCCCTTGTTAATTTCATGAGGTCAATATTGCGATCATAGCCTTAAATAGATGAACGAAATTCGACCATTTTTTAGCATAAGGTTTTGATATAAAAAAAAACTATATACCAGACGTACGTACATACATATATTGTGGAAATTTTAAACTTGCCTCAATAACTTACAGTTTCAAATAACCGTTTTATTACGAAATATCAAATTCTAATATAATGTGAAAAGTTTGATTTAATAATAGGTCTGTTCGTTTCAAAATCTTTAAAAAAAAACTGGCCGCTTCAGAGCCTTATGTTGAATGAAATAAAAGTGCGTTCTAAAGAATTTTTGAGTTTTGAAGTGAATAATAGTTTATATATGTAATTTATTCCACAAATTTTCATGAAAGCCAATATTTTTTTCAATTCAATTAACTGCGCCAAAAAATCAATAAATCCATCAATCCAATTGCTCCTTAAAATCAAACAATTCTTCAATTCAATTTGAATTCTCTTTCAAATTCACTTAGCCGTTACATAGCTTTTTTTCACCCCTGTCTAAAACCCGGAGCTAGTTGGAGCGCTTTGGGTTTTTTTTACAAATGCTCAAAAAACCGCGAATTGAAAACCCAGAGCGCTCTGGAGTTGTTGAATCTTTTCATCGAAAAGACCTTTTAAAAAATTAAACTTTTCAATCTTGTTCAATTTTCTTTAATTTATAATATGTATACCCGTTTGTGGAAAAAAAATTCATCCTGTTCAGAAAAATAACAGTGACTATTGCTCAAATTACATTTTTCGTTCATCATACATTTACTACTTACCCATTATCAGGGGTACATAAATTTATGCATGGATGTTTTCGTTCTAATCTAAATACAGTACAGTACTTATTACAGTGATTGCAATTTGTATAACGAGTTTTGTCCAAGATAAAGGTATCATCAATGACCCGCCCACTTGCGTTCACCAACAAGCCCACAACATTCCATAAGAATGAATTGTTTTCGGTTTATAAAATAAAAAGTTTATTCATACATAAAAGAAAAAGAGAAATCCTTAAAAAAAGTACATTGGCCACCGAGCGCCGCCGTTTAACCAGCCGCTCTGCATGGTGATATTCGTTCGGAAATATTTGGTTTATGGGTAAATTGCCTGGTCCCCCTATTTACAATGCTGCTGGGATTGTCGCAGCTACGAGACCGGCTACCGATATTCAAAGGGATATTCAGATAACTTTCAATTTGAGAATCATACGAGCTGCTCGAGGTCCTAAGTACATTTCCTGTACCAAGGCCAAGTTTTATTGACAGCCGCCGCTGGCCGGTTGTGTCCCCGAGACCTTTTGGCAGTGTCGTCCAAAGCAAACACCGGATGCGATGTTTTACACCACTTTCTATAAGAATCCTGATATATTTTTACATTTAACGCTAAACTTAAAGATTAAGTATAACATTTGCGGCTTAGAATTAAGTGGAAATTACACGATGCTCTTACTAATAGTCGGCTTAGGTTTAAAAAGGGTAAACATAAATAGTCAGTCAGTAAAAAATTATGTTTGTGAGGTTAACTTATACCGCGCAGTATAAATATCTGTTGTTCTTTCGTATCCCAAATAATTGCTTAGGGAGAAACGTAAGGAGGGGGTTTTCGATAGGATGGAGTCACTGGGGACTTGCCGCGTGCTTCCCTGCCTCCCATAACTCCCATTACGGCCGGTGGAGGAACATACTCGTCGACGTCATTGTCTCCTGAAGGAAGAAAGTCGAAGTTAATTTTTTCTTATTTATTTAGACCAATTCAGTGGCACCATCGAGATTAGTACTGTTGTATGACGGAGGCAATAACGGCGGCTTCTCATCCTTGAGAATTATAGGAGACTTATTTCCAATTTCGGGCTTCTCGTCCAATTCATCCTGGAAAATGACGGGTATTCCCTTTGAACGGAACGATCTCCGTTCCTCCTCGTCACCTGCGGAGAAATTTTTTACTTTAGAAACTTTTAGTTTCGACCGAAAAATATGAGTATATTTTGTATGTACAGATGTATAATGGTTTGTTCCTATAACGTCATATGTAAGTGACGCATGCACTACTGTTTATTTAAAAGGGTGTTTAGCCATTATGAGTGAGATGTACATATGCTTAGAATAAAGTAATTTAGTGGGTTTTTAATCATTCAGAACATTCAATGTAGCTTATAAAAGGAAAACCGTAGATACGAGTATGTCACGTAAATTGTCGAAATATACTCCATAACATTACTAATCTATTTAAAATAATTTCTGGCCCCTTTAAACTATTTTCGCGTCGCTTAAAATATATGTATTGTAAATAAATACATATAACAAGAAATTTATATAATAATACCAATAATAACTTATTCAGTAGAAGGACAAAGAACGTAATCTTATTTGTATAAAATTCATACTTTTCTGGTAACAAAACATTCAATTTGTTCTAAAACTTTAAAAGAATCAAAAATTGTTATCTTCAATTTCAAAAGATATTCAATACATAAACTCTAGATTTGAAAACAAATCACAGGATACTCATTCTTACCCGAATTTTTTAATGTAGATGTTCAATATTTAATTCCCCCCTTTACATTGACAAATTAAACAATTGTGTTTTAAATCTTCCAAATTCTACTTGTATTCTTTAAATCTCAAAGCTTCCCCACTCACAATAGAATTAATGTTTTGCTAAGAAGTATAGCATTATAAGTGTATTTCATAATTTCCTTGGATTTTGTTGGTAGACATTGGTAAATTGTTTTGAAAATAATAGAAACCTATAAAAATAGCACGATGTAAGACATGTACCATTACGACTGCAACCAAATCATACTTAATTTAACAGTACCTACCGAGAGAACAAATAGTCTAACTTCAACATTAAATAATTGTCATTTTGTTTAGTTAAAAAATTGTTACGCACTATAGATAGACTATAGTACTTATGGTTTAAAAGAAAAGCAAAGAAAGTTTTCATAAAAACAACCCAAAATAAATTTTGGTAAATGTATGGTGTTTTGTTGGGTAATATAGTTAAATTCTCATAAAAACTGCAAAACAAACCTAAATTCAAAATGCGAGGCAAAGCAATACCTGGAAGAAACCAAAACAATTTTATTTGAGGTTCTTACGACTAAAATCAGTTTCTAAGCAAATATCTGCAAATTATTAACAAAATCTAATCAATCATATACAGAAACGAAAAGAGGGGTTTGGGCAAGGTTAGGCAGCGTTCATCGGATCAAAACGGCATGAAATCGAATGAGGAAAAATTATTAAAATTCGAAAAACAAAGTTAGAACAAGAGGAAGACTTACCGAGCTCCATTTTACCAGTTAACCTGCGCCTGTGGAGTACACATGCAATGATGGAGGCGAGCAGAACCATGGCGAGGATTAATATTGCGGGTAAAATAAAGGTGAGTAAGTAGTCGTCCTTGAAGGAGGACGACGATGATGTGCTTCTGTCTTCAGTCTTGATAGGAATTCTTTCGTGTGATATGTCACCGCTTAAAGCTGTAATCAATCAAGCAAAGAAATCGTTATGAAACGTTTTATTATTACATTAGACAAATCTACCGTTGCAATTTCCAAGAGGGTTCATAGTAACTCCAATGATATTGAACTCATTGCCCATTATCTTTTTAACTCTCTCCTTTAATGTCGTATCACTCTGGTACCAGATGTTTCGGATCATTTCGATGTCCTCAGCTGGACAACGGTGGTGGACTTTAACCAAAGTTGTATTGTAGAAACTAATCATGATACTTTCTCCATCAGGAAGATGCTGAATTGATCGAATTTGGATGTTGGTTGGCGCCGGATCGCCGAAGAGATGAGCAAGTCTTTCAATAAATTTCCTTTGCATTTGAGCATTGCTGAATACTTCATATCGGATACCCAAAGTGACTTTGAAAAGAACGCTGTATTCTCTTTTTGGTGGTTGATTTACAACTACAATTAACGCGTCAGTTGCTTGCAACCCTTCATGATCTTCAGCTACTAGGAGATACTCCTCTGAGCCAAAATCTCCTGATTTAGGTATACCAAAGAATTCTTGATTCTTAGAATCAAATTGCAACCAGTGGGTTGGCTTTATTTGCGTTCTCTCCATGGTTAGTAGAGAGAGTTTTAAATCAGTTGTATCTTCAGGATCATAGAAAGTATCCTTAAAATGATCAGAGATTTAAATAAATGTAAATATGTCTAATGTACAAAATACTTACAGAAGGAACTTTGTATACTAAAAGATGACCTATTGTTGCATTCACGCGATCTACTTGATTTCTAGGCACAGGTGGGTAATTTTTGGTCATATGTGGGGTTGGTTTGGGTTTAGGGGCGTGGGGCTTTTGACATGGACCTACAGGTTGAGCAGTAACTGATTTAACCGACAATTCTGGTAGGAGGGAATCGGTAAGTTTTCTGTAGTCCAAACGCTGTATGAAGTGAAAAAAAAATAATTTAAAATTGCAACTTTCTTTTAAACCACATTGATTTTTTTACCTTAACTAATTCATCAAGTTTCTCCTCTGGACATTTATCCTTGGGTAGTGTTTCATTGGTGTAAATGAAAGTAGCTGAATGAGGGTCTTGTTGATTTTGTCGGATCTCTCTTACCACGACGCTGGACATGGTGTTGTCATTAAGAGTTTCCACAATACCTGCATGTAATATTTTATTTTTTAAATCAACTCTTAATTGGTGATAATTTACCTCTAATTAAACGAATTTGCCAATTAATATTCTTCTGGAATTTTTTGTTCAGTTTAACTACGATTGTAATCTCATGGTTAACGCTTCTGTGTCCCTTGTGCTGTTGAACAGATATGTCCAGGGTTTCAGTAACAGATTCATTCTTACTATCGGTGGCCACAAGTTTGTACTGCCACCGAGAAACAGCATCTTCCAAAGGTCTATTCAAAAGTAAGGCAACATTTACCACTGTTAATTTCAATTCACATATTTCTTACAATCCA
The DNA here is from genome assembly GCA_959613345.1 of Tolmerus cingulatus. Taxonomy (NCBI): domain Eukaryota; kingdom Metazoa; phylum Arthropoda; class Insecta; order Diptera; family Asilidae; genus Tolmerus; species Tolmerus cingulatus. The sequence continues at coordinate 8,226,344 of OY390708.1, forward strand.
TAGATTTCCCTCTTTTCTGAGTCAAATTGAATCCAGGAGTTTCCTTTCAGGGCGTTTCCATTTTTGTCGAATAACTCTAGTCGCAAATTCGAGCCATCTTCATTGTCGTAGAAAGTTTCCAGGGGCACTGTTAAGCTGAAAGGTTTCCCCGCAGTCACAGGTTGCTTCGGAAGACGATTTTTGATCATTGGCGGCATGTTCGCAGGCTCTGCGTCTATTTCTTCGGTTGTTATTGGTGGTGGAGATGGTGTAGTTGTGGTTGACGTGGTTGTCGTCGTCGTTGGTCTTCTGGTAGTAGTAGTAGTAGTTGTTGGTGGTAGTTGAGATGTTGTTGCTGGGGTTGTAGGTTGTGTTTTTGGCACCTATGAAAAAAAACAACATATTTTAATTTTTTAAGATGAGTATTATATTTTGTGATAAAGAAAGAACACTATACACAGTTATAATTGGTCCTACACATTTCAACATGCGCGCTTACATTGCTTTAATATTTTATTATTTAAAATTTAACAAAATATAAGTATATAAAGTTTGAATTTTTTTCTTACAATGTTACGAAATTATATATTAGCTAATATTAAGCACGAAAAATATCGTTGAAGTCTTTTGCATTATATTCTTTTGAAAGGTAAACAAATAAGGCTAGTGTACATGAATTAGTAATATGCGGATCAATAAATGAGTTTGATTCAGATTTAATAATTTCTAAAAGTTTTTATGAATTTTGTCACAATTAATTTTGAAAATATGTAAAATTTGCCTCTGATCCTCTCAAAAACATCTTTCAATATACTTTTGTGAAAATATTAACTTAAATTAAAAACAGAAAAGCAAATAACAACGAATAAAAATTTCAACAAATGTCAAAGAATTATAAATAATTTCAGCGCTTTGAAAAAAAGCGGAAGGCATTTCAACCAGGAAGCGTAAAAAAAATTTGCATGTTGGGATATATTTAGATATTAAAGTTTTATTTAGAAAATATTTATCGTAAACGACAGTCAAAATTTTACGAGAGAAATTGCAACTTTAATTATTAAATAACGATTAAGATTTTTGTTTGTTAGCTTTCTACCCAAAGCTTATTACGTCATTGTTGAAAAATGTAAAAGATAGATTTGTGATGCTGATATACTTTACAGTGATACTAAAAAACTGTAGCCCTAAATATATATGCATATAAGTTTTCCAATAGAGGCATACAAATTTTCTATTTTAATAGTATAAAGCTAAGGTAATAATAAAAGAAACTTACCACTGTTGTTGAAGTGGTTGTCGTAGGGGTTGTGACTTCAATATGAGTCTCTTCAATTTCCGGTAAGATGGTGGTGGTTTCAGGTACAATATCATCTTCATCACCTGTATCGTCGTCATCTCCAAAATCAACACTTGTCGGAACCGTTGTGAGTACATTAATGAATTTGTGTACCGCAGTTTTTTCCTCTTCGGAATTCTACATAAAAAAGCACGGAATGTTTTAGTCCAAAGTAAGAATAGAATCGAATTGTGCATATTTAGTAGATGAAACAATCGAAAAAAATGAGGTTTTAATTAACTTTCACCTTTCGAGTAATTATAGAGGCGAATGTAGTAGTGAGTTCAGTTGTCTCAACCATGGTAGTGGAAAATTCAGTAGAAGGCGCAGAAGGCTTGGCAGTTCTATTTTCAATATTAGTTACAATTTCTTCCGTATAGGGTACTATACTGGTTTCTTCGAAAGATTTCTGTTAATTCAAAGAAATTATTTACATAAAGAGAAGTTATTTACAAAATATGTGAAATGAAGTTATTTTTTACAATCAATAATAGGGACGTTTACAAGTGCGTAATTACTTATGAATATTTATGTTAGGCAGCCGCTGAAGAGCCCATACATTTCAATCTATAACCAGTTGAAGTTATGGACCCTTGTAAGCTCTTTCAGTACACAAACTTAATAAAAATCGGGTAGATTATGATACAAAAGGACAAAAACTGTACAAAACACAAAATCGGGTAAAACAGTCCACTTGATGAAATTCTACTCTCGGGGTTTACCTTTGTTGTGGTTGGAACGCTAGTGCTCTGTGGTGTTGTATGTTCGGATATAATTACTTTTGCAGTTGTTGACTGAATTTCGATTGTTGTATCTTTAGTGAATGTGCTGTCTAATTTGGAATTGGGTGTTGTTGCCGTATTGATTGAGATGATTGGTGTTGTTTCGCCGGCTACTTCGGTCGCGAAGTCTTCGATAACATAATCTTCGTACGACTTACTACCGTTCGAGTCCTTTTTAACAACTGGCTCTTTTGAGTCAGTAGGCAGTACGTTTGTGTCAGTGCCTTCGCCTTTTACCTCTTTTTCGACGTTGTCGAGGCCAACCTCCTTGAATCGTTTAGTGTTCTCAATGGTTTTCGTAATGTCCGATTCCAGCTTGTATACTCCCTTCACTATTTCATCGTCGATTCCTACTTTTGGAACAATTTTCTCCGTAGTTTCTGGCAGAGGTTTTAGTTCGTTTTTCTTGTGTTTTTTGTTCGCCTCAATCGCGTTTGTTTCGGTAGATTGCTTCGCAGTTTCTGTTTTCTTACTACTGATATCTGTATACTGAGGCTAAGCATATGGAACAGAAAAGCATGAAATGATTATTTACATTAAAGTTAGTAATGTGAATGAAGACGATAGTTAAACGAAGTTTTTTGAGCGCACAGATATGTGTTACGTATGCTATTTAGTGTGAGGAGGTACAAAGCAGTTTTGCGATCATTTACGTTTGTGTTTTTGAGTGCCCGCTTTTATTCAAAGAAAATGACTATAAGTAAACGTAAAATATATCTTACCTTTGGAATACCATGATGATGTCTATGGGCATGAGTTGTTACCGCAGGTATCTCTGTTACATGCTCTCTGTAAAACAATTTGATATTTTGTAACAAAAGTTACTAATAAAATACACGAAAAGAGAAACACATTAGTAAACATGTTTCTGAAGTATTGTGTAGTATTATAATAATTCGGCTGATTTTATTAGTGTTTGAAATCAACAGAAAGTAGAACAAAATAGTATATACTCTTAACATTGGAAATCTTAAAAAATGGAGTATTAGATTAGTATTTCCGTCCACCTTTAAATTTGGGTTATTATTTTTAGACTGGAAATTATGATAAATAATTTTTGAGATTTATTTCCTCGCAGAAAATTTAAATAACAAAACTTTATAAATCTACTGAATAGTAAATCATGCAAACGATTTAAGTTTTTCATAAACATAAATCATGTTGAATTGTCAGAATTTGTATTTTTCAAAAATTCATTCGTTTGATTGGTAGCTCAAGTTCAATTCAAAATGCCTACTGATCTGGATAGTCCAAAAATTTGCAAATAATAATCTGCATATCTTCCGCAAAATGTAGAAAAAATATTGATTAAGAAAATCTGGATGAAACATAGAACACGAAGTCCAGAGCAAGAAATTCTAAAAAATTTAATTAAGACACTAAAACAGTGATTTTTGCAATCAGATGTTTTAATCCACTGGTTAGTGGAGGAAATTCCGTAAAATTGCTAAGTTAATCTTTATGGATATTTCTTTTCGCAGTATATCTGAATTAATTTTTGGAGCTACGCAAACCTGTGCATCTTCTAAAATTAATTGCAACAAGCACGTACGTATTCCCTTGGAGGGAAGCAATTCTATTAATAAATCACTTTTATTCTAAATGATGATGGAACCAACCTCATTGGTTGTAGGACTTGTATCATTCGACAGCAATTTTATTCTTCGTTACTAATTCATTGACACACCCATTTGTTATGCAACAAACAATAAAATAGACGCATGAACGGCAAATGGAAGAGCATAAATTAAGCTAAATTTAACGCAAGGCCTTATCAATTCTAAAATAAAATCTCTGTAGCGCGAATGCAATCCATAAATAAGCGCGTACTAATTTTTATGCAATTCAAGTACTTACAATTCTTCATCATCATCATCTTCATCGTCGCCCTCTTCATAATCATAGTCGTACTCATCACCTTCACCATCGCCGGATCCATCAGCGGCCTCCCTTTTGTATCTTTGAACCCTTAAATAAACGATAAATTAAAAACATTTGTTCGGAATGCGCTCATTGATGGGCCGAAATGAGGGTTAGGCATACAGCCGTACCTGTTGTTCATTGTCTTGTTCCAGATAACCCACCAACCGAAATCGAGCCCAGAAAATTCATTGATGGACCCATCCCTCATTTGCTGTCCGATTTGATTGGAAATTGGCTCACCGCTTGCGAAATACTTGCTACCACATCCGATCTAATAAAAAGCAATTTGGTAAGAGTAACATAATTGGTAGCGGCCTGATTTTTGGCCGGCACGCCAACGTACCATAAATTCAATTTTTCCCAGAGTGAGGTCTTTTCCACACTTATTTTTACCGCGTGCAATTGACTTCTGTGACTTTTTGTGCAGGTCACGGGGCGACGCATTGCTTGCATGAATGTATTCCTAAGAAAGTTCGATAGCTCTAACAATTATTTAATTGATTCGAAATTAAGGGATATACCTTCGGTATGGCGAAGAACTTAGAAAGTTTCTTTATTGCCCGGCTTTTTTTGCTCTCCAGGACCTCGTCCCACTTGAGCGATTTTAAGACTAACGAAAGCATTATTCGCCTTTCTGTGTAAGGACATTGTGACACCTCCTAAAATATATATATAAAAAAAACAACTTACCATATCTATTCACCTCAATTCGCGAACCATTCAAAATTAACTTACCTGAGCGTATTCGAGTTTGTGAATCACAGGTTTCGTATGCTCCATGGGAGCTTCAGTCAATGTGATCTGAAAAACATAAATTTGGTTATTATTGCTTCCAATTGATCAGAAATTCGCGAATAGTTTTACCTGTGTGCCGTCGCTAGATACATTTTCAAACTGAAAATCGCGCTCTGCACTCGACAGCCATAGACACAGTATTAAAATCGAAAGGTGGAGTTTCACTTTGAACATCGCCATTCTAATGGACTTCGATTATTATAGACGGTGCAAATAGTTGGTGCTAGTATGAGTTGCGCTAGTGAAATATTATCGGAGCATCTTTCTGAAATAAACCATCGAGATAATTAGTCACACTTGTGGGTTCCGGATTATTGCTAGATAATCTGATAAAATTATAATAAAGTACATGATGTTGTTATACATTGGTTAACGAGAATGGTCCCAAAAAATATAAATTCAGTATTATTTGGCATCACACTTAATTGGGTATATATTTTTAAAATAACTCATATCCTCTAAAAGTATTGGGCGATGATATTATCCTCTTAAGTTATTTGTGTGCGAAACAAAAGAAAATACCGCCATCTCTAATAATTCGATGCAAAATACAAATAACAAACTAAAGGAGGAACAAAATTGGAGCGGTTTCCTTCGGGCGATTTCTTTGAGCATATGAAAATAATAACAAAGTAAATTTCAACCCAACGAATGGGTAGTGGTTTACAACCCTTGGAAGAAGAACGAAGCACTGCAGATGATTTCTTAAATTAAAACATTGCTCTAGACTCAAGGACACAGTAAAAGAGAAATGAAGAAAGTTGAGCACCTCAGCGTTCAGAACAATTTGCGAATAACTTCAAAGCAATTAAAAGAGAATGTGAATTTATCCACAAAATTGGAACAAATCAAAATTTTACCAGTGAGGTCTGCACAGGTGCAGATAGTATTTTCCATGAAATTTTCAAAACATGTCCGGTTAATGTGGCATCCCAAATGTTTCGTTTCCCGAAATAAAATGTTTCAGAATTTTTGGAATAAAGTTATGTGTCGTGACGTGACTATTGAAACTTTCGGTTAGTTTAATAAAGGAAGCTACATGAGGAGAAAGTTTAAATAAATCGTTAGAATACAACGACACGGACGGAAAAAAGGACTTATGCTAAGGAATTTATTTTTATTATGGTAAAGAATGGGATGCAAAAGTAAGGAAATTGAATATAAGCATTTTAAAGTTTGTTCTTTCCTCTTCAAAATCCTTTTTGTTTTTAATCCCTTCATAATTTTTTTGCACCCCCATAGACTTTTAAAGTTGGTAACAAAATTAAGGGATAATTTTTCCGATTTTTTTATCGTTTTGGTATAGAGCAGTAAGGGATAATAAAAAATATTAGGTTCTGATTTTTAAACTCAAAAAGGCTGTGGAATAATAATTTTTAATAATATCCCCTTTTTTGTTTGGTCCGCTGATTATGAGTATTATCTTTGCTTAGTGACACTATCTGCTTTTCGTAATTCTAATATAACTTGTTATTTTATTGAACCAGGGAACAAGGTACAAGATAGCACAAGGGACTATAGATAACATAATGTTGGTACACTAAACACACTCTTGACGAGAATTTAAGTACAGCTGCACACGTACATCGTACCTTCAAAGTCTACCTTTAAATTAATTAAGGACAGAATGGAAGACATCCACTCATACCAACATCTCGCACAAGCGTTCCCAGCATATGCAAGTAGAGGGGGCGGAGAAAATCTTGCACCTACGGTAATCACCGTCTCCTCCCCGATAAACAATCCAACTCAAAACGTCATTAACGAAGGAAGTTAAAACCACTTCCGGATGCCTCGCATACCCATTACATCACTCCGCTGGCAAAACAAGACGGCGCTTATAGCGCCTACCACCCTAAGTGCACATTTTGCTTATCTTGCCAATTTTTCCGGTGACTGACATGACTGACTACCCACTTAAATCACTTCTTAAAGAAGTTTTAAAAGCACGTACCTGTGTGCACGTGCTCATACACCTTCCCAAGCTTACGTTCGTTACCTTTGACACACCGAAAATGATAACGAGGAACAATGAGCGAGCGCGAGGAGCCCGTCTTTAAAAGGAAGGGGTTCTCCAATTCATTCACGAGGAGTGCTTCTTCTATTCGGTGTTGTCGCAATGTATTTTTTAATGCATTTTATTTAAATTAATTTCCGCCGGGAGACAACTCCAGAAGAATAAGACGTGAGCGATTTATTGAATTAGCCCCGTCTTGGCTCCGCTGGACTGCCTCAATGCCGCAGACAAAACAGGCGGAGTTATGATCGTCAGGTTGTGGATTGGATCCAATCAATACCTTGATAAATGGTTGAATGGGTCTCTGGTTGCACGGAACGTATTTCCTTGGAAATTTAATAGCGCTTGTATCGCAATAAGGACCTGAGCGGCATAATATCGGAAAGAATCCTTCAGAGCTTTTTACTGCAACAATGAATTCCCCGATGATACCTTTTTGATTACAGGTTAACACCACCATTAATATTTAACAGATACTGAGCGTCTCAAAGCCCTGTTCAATGTACAGATCTTTTCGGGGGAAGACGCCTGGTCCGTCCATGTTTAGGGAATAAACATTTGAATTACATTTACAATAAAACCGAATGTTTTTAGTGCTTAGATAAAAGTTCTTCAGAGCGCTCCGAGGGCCCTTTTTATAGATTGGTACAGCGAGCAGCAATCCCATGTCATCGAAGTGAATCACTTCTTTAAAGGAAAATCGAAGAAATAGGCCACGGAGGGAAACGAGCCAACTACCCGCAGCTCTGGTGATTCATAAATCTCGGCGTGATCTCACTAGGCCAAAAGGCACTTGAAAAAGCAATCAGTCTTTGTTTACTTTTACTTTTTATGAATAAAACCGCGAGCTTATGTAAATCTAGTAGAGAGCCATTTTTCTGCACTATCGGAACTGCGGCATTCGCGTCAAGTTGCCTTGTTTAATTTACCTAATTTTCACTTTAAAGTAAAAGTTGCACGATAAATAAAAAATAATTCTTGAGGTAAAGTGCTTATGCTAGTCTCATATACTCCTAGCCATTTACTAAGGCGGCATGCTCACTGTAAATACATAATAGATGTTTCCGAGAATAAGGGTAAAGCTCAGCATGTTGTGGCTGCCTATGTAAGCGGAATCCGCACTCTGTTTATAGAACAACTGCCTGCAGCTGTGAAATATTGCACCAGAAATTTCCATATAAAAGATGCATCATATTTCATCGGGTCTATTGGTAGCAACTTTATATTAAGCGGAGCGCAAAAGAAAAATCGTTTGCAGCTCCCCAGCACCAAAAATATGTATGAATTAACATTTTTCATTGTATACAGTGGATATAAACAAAATTGTCTATTTTACAATCGAATCTCTTTTCGGATTCTATGCTATGAATTTTCAGAGTTATTTTTTATAACATGAAATAATTATGAAAATAATGTTTTAATGAAAAGAAATCTTCTACAGTCTCCATTATGACCGGGTAAAATCTTTTAAAGGAAAATAAAAAAAAAAATCGTTGAAAGGTTGAGGAGGTACATAGGTACAATTTTAAGGATTGTTAAAGCTTTCCATTACTAAAAAGTAAATTGAAGAATTTAATCTCTTATTTTAAGATGTAGCGCCTTCCTTCTCAAATTTTGAAATTGATGTGATCATTTAAGATTGTAATCTTATATAAGTTAAGATAAATTTTATAAAATGAGATAAAGAAATTTTCGCTGAACATGACTCAATAACTAAATATACATATGTATAACCTTACCAAATGAAATATGTTCGTAAATGTGTAAGTCCATAGGAGTAACCTAGCCAATATGGAGTGTTAACAAAATGCATTGAAGTAATTGGTTGTAATAAAAACATGTTTATGGCAGATATAAAAGATTGGTAGCCGAAGACTAAAACTTCCATTAGATTTAAATGATACTACTTTTAAAAGAAAGACACTTTTCGGAAAATAATTGAGAGGAAATAAAATAAAAATAAGATGGTAATAAAAAAAGTCGTATACAGGAAAATCGTTACGATATTGCATAAACCTTATCTCCAGGTCTTCTTTGTAACTGAGATAGTGAGTTCAAAGTTTATAAGCTTTTCAAGCAATTATCGTCTAGCAATGGTTTTAGAGCGTAGACATAAAAATTACATAAGTATGCAATTTTCACACAAAATCCACACTGCCCATAATCTGTTTAGGTGTTTCATCTTCCCTATATGTAAGCTGTTAAAATATAACGACTTCGGCCGTTGTCAGAAATAATCCCTTTTACTGAATCAGCTGCGACCGAAAATACCCGAACTAAGTTATTTGTGTACGGGTGAACTTTAGTTCTCTGTCTCCGCCGCTGGCACCGCGTTCCAGGAAGACGAATGTGAATCACCGCATCCATCCTAAGCATAGCTCCTACCAACATGACGTCTATAATTTACTTTACCACCGTAGATCGCAGCATATATGTTATGTATGTAAATGGCCTCGCCCGGCTGCACTGGTGCATCGCGCTATTAAAATGCATTTATTTCTAAAGTGTGGATGCGCAGCGGCCGCAGCACAGTGCAGGACGTATTATTTTTAGAGCCGCATAAATATCGTTCGCGCGCACTGAACTCTTCAAATTTATCTTTGTCCCTAACGCGGACATCGCAACGTCTTCGATTCGAAATAGGCAAAAGGTCTGTCGCCAGAGACTTCGTCGATTGTCGCTCAATAGGCTTAACCGACACATCGTTGGCAGCACCGATAAAAAACAGATGTCGCACCGTCGCATTTACGTCACGACAAGTGCGCCCTCGGGACCCTATTGAGAAACAATCGGGAATTTCATTGTTAATTAATGCTACTGAACTATTTAGCAATCACCAGTGCCAATAACCTTTCGCATGACCCACTTGTGTAGCTACATCTGTCCGGTCCACGACCAGCATCATGGCTCTGATATTTATTTTAATGGAACCCAATTTTTTTGCTCCCTTTGCCCGCTCTGGACCACAGCATCACAATAAAAGAGGCCTTTTGGGCAGTTACATTAATTAGAGAAAAACAGCAAGAATTCGGTGGCCATTTCATGTGGAAATTAGCGGTCAAAGCATTCCTCTTTAATTAAATTGCCCTCCGATGTAATAACGCCTCGCAGATTTGTCTTTGTTTAACTATGCATACCTTTATTTAATTTATACTATTGCATTTTTTGTCTGCTATCCATAAGAAAAGACATTTTTTATAAGTTTGTTTCATTGTTTAACATCTTTATGCGAAATATTTAAAATATTCGAATCGTCTTGGTAGGTCAGTCCATTTATGGAAATAAGACAATCTTATGACAAATCGTTCAAAAGCCTCGTACTTTGGCGGTTAAGAATGAACTCATCGCTTTGCTTTATAAAAAGAAAACTTAAACAAGTTTTGTTTGTATATTGTCATTTAAATCTGTTGTAATTTCACGTGTCTTCCTTAGTAACTGATGATTCTATTCAGATTTCGCTGCAAAAAATCGTTGTTAGGATATTGTGTAATCGCGTACTGTGATGGAAAGTTTTTAGTATAATATGTATACTTTACTCTTTTAGATAGTTTTTGTTAATTAGGCACCTTGAAAAATATGAAGTAATTGCGGACAAAATGGCACTTCAAAATTCTTAATTCTACATAGGTACATATGCAAATAGTCATTTTGAAGACGGACTTAAGGTATTTTAAATTATTGGATATGCTTTTTTTTTATTCTACGGAAGGAATACAACACAAAAAATTTTTATGGAACGTTCAGTAAAGAATGAACAAAGAAACGATTCGGACGGAATAAAATTCTGATATATGTATATGTACAAAGCACAATCTGAAAGGCAGTTTACATTTCAAAAGTATATATATATATATACATTTCGAATGAATAAAATAAACCTTTAAGGAATACTCCAAATACTCGGAATTAATCAAGAAACACAGTCATTGTGCTCTAAAGTATAAGCTTTATATTTACAGGGAACATATTATTTAAAATTTCCCTCTTAAATCGGTGCTGCTCTTGTCATTTCCATCATATATGGTATGTTTGCTGCGTAACCAGAGTTATCATGCACCATACTGAATGAATAATAACGAATTAAGAAACATAACCTCGAGAAATTATGTGGAAGCTTCATGCCCTCAAGGGGCGCGAAAAGGGAAAATTCATTCTGCATTGTAGTACTCACACTTTGAGGTTTCAGGTAGGTTCAAGACATTCAACTGATAACCCTCACCCAACAACAAGACAACTTCATTGGAAAATGAAAAAAGGACGGCTTTGTTTTATTTTTGATAAGCAAACATTTGCTTATCGTTTGTATTTTTTCCTTTCTTTATAAATTTATTTATTTACAGGGAGCATCTTGGAAAAAAAAAATGGACACAAAATGATTTGTTCCGCTAAGACTATTCTAAAGTTATAACACCAGACAGTCGTAATTTAATAAATTTTCCTTTATTAATGCGATAATTCATATAGCGAATTTTCAAATTAGTTGATAGTTTGTTTTATCTAGCAGTGTAATATAAAAATGTTTTGCTTCGTCACTTATTTTCAAAATGATCTATATCCACAATTTAATCTTAAAATAATATTAAAAATCTTTTGATATTTTGAACTTCCACCACTTTCAAAAGAAAAGAATATAGTTATTTATGTTTAATGTTCGCAAACTTCCAGTTTTAAAAAGTTGTTTTATACCATTCAAATACGAACTAAATAGTTTAATTTCTTATTTTTGAATTTGAAATTGGGTTTTTCATACCTCTTTCCTTCGACACTTGTGTTCAAAAAAATCGAATGCTTTAGTTTGAAATAGATGAAATCATGCGAAATCATCTGAAAGCGACCTTCGGAAACCACACCCCATAAGTCACCACAGCTTAACCACGGTTTCGTTCCGGTTAAATGGGGTTTTGATTTATTCTACAAAAAAAAAGTCGTACAACTGCTTAATTTACCTCGAATGCACTCGATAAACCTAAAAAACCCCAAAGCCAGCGGAAAGACACCGCGAATCCCTCAGCGCCTGGATCCCACATGTGAGGCGTGGGTGTGGGAACAGCGCGCGGGTTGCGCATTTTCTTTTTTCCATTTTCCGACTGAGCAATTCGGCCTAAGTACAATAACATGGTGTCAATTTCCGATCGTAATATGGGGCAGTTAAGTCGTCAACCTAATGGGATTTTTAATGGCATGCTTTTCACCGGATCGTTCGAATGTTACGACAGAAATAATCGAAAATCTTTCCGTCGCATCGATTGGAGGTCCGCGAATTTCGCTGGTTTGTTACGTTCGCCGTATGCTCGTTGGCATAAGGGTTATGAAATTTTTGCTTTTATTTTTAGCAGAAAGGAAGGAAATCTAATAAACGTTTACCGCAAAATTGATTTAAGCTCTCTGAAAGCGACGCTTTGCCAGACCAAGATTACAAAACCAGAAAAGGGCGAATGGAAAAGCGGAGGAATGCCTTTGGCTTTTCACGAGAGTTCAAGTACTTTTATTGTTGCCAGATGGGTGGAGTCTGATGGGCCACTTAAAGCCGATGTTTTGGAAATATTCGTAAAGACTTTGCGGAAGATTGCGCATAACAACGCCGAGATCACTATCGGAAAATCGGTCCTGTTTAAATGATTGGGGCTTATTGTACTACAGCCTGAATTATATTTTTCAAGGTAAAAGTTAACAGACGAAATACATCTTTAATTAAGCGGATCAAAGCCTCTTGAATACAATTTAATAGTTTCTGTGCTTAAGACCCAGCCTAAAATAAGAAGAGCTATTTATATTCCATAAGCTTGAAATTAATTTCACGTGCCTTTAGATCTACAGAGGGCAATTTACAAGACCTGCTCTCTTTGCTGACGACCTTAAGAAAACGGAGTTGCTGCTCACTTTGATAACAGGAGACCTCTAAATAAATTGGTTGCCACTTCCGAGCGTGAGGACGATCTGCCCTATTTTGGAAATCAATGGAAACGCCCCTCAGAGTGCTGTTTATTTAAGGTGTGCATTCAATCATTTTGAAAATTCTGGTTTCTATGCTTAATTTATCAAGTAAAGGAAGTCCAAGTGGAAAACTTACTTCTCCTTCTTCTTCTAGGACGAACTCTGCTCTACCAATTACTTAGGCCTGGTTAACCATTCAGCCTTGAAAACGACCTTGATTATGGGAACCTTATCTTTGCGGACGTGTAGACATTTATTTGAAAGTACTTTGGGACTGGTGTTGAAATTACTTTCTGGACGTACTCGGCCTGGGTTGGCTTTCTATAATAAGACAATGTGAAATTGCAGCCCAATTTGAAATGTGATAGAGCCATTAGGAGTTGGACGCAATTTGATTGAACATTGCATTTAAAATAAAACGAATATTCAGAGATTACACCCACATGACTGAACTTACAATGTCATCATTTTATAATCGTACTTTAAAAATTTATTCCACTTTAAATCCAATAATGGAACATTGAAAGTGAATTTGCAGAATAATTGTGATAGACAACTAAGTCCTATTTTTTTATCTAAATTATTCTCAAATTTCAATATGAAACAAAGGGTACTGAGTGTCAAGGTGATGATGAACTTCCGCTTTCTGAGATGACTACGAGTTTCACACCGATTTTTGTTCAAAGTAAATATATTTGTTTATTTTCTAAAGTAATGCTTTGTTTACAAATGTTTTCAAAAACTCTTGGTCTATCATTCTGGGTTTAAAATGCAATATTTTTATATCGATCAATTTTAATTTATACGTATTCAAAATAAGTTTATTTTTTATATGTTTGATATAAAAATAGAATAATTCCAATAACCATACCCAGGACATCGCAATAAAAATATCACTAGAATTTAAAATTGATTTTAATAAGTAAATGGAGCAGAATTGAGAAACTTTGAATTTTGTAATTTTTCATTAGAATATAGTTGGACTATCTTACCTTATATTTAGTAATCCTTTAAATATTACTTTACTTTTACTGGAATGTTTTGCTTCATTCGCCATATCTATCCTTTTCCCAAAACGAACTGATTTGAACATATTTAAATGTCTTTACAAATATTAATATATATAGCGAAAATCAGTTTTCAATTTGATTTGATCCTACCATATAATGTTATATAAATGTTTAAAACCAACTCATACAACGAAATATTTTTGGTCAGCTTTTAGGGTCCTTCTTCTTTTAGTCTATTGCTACAGCCGAGAGTTCCACTCAATGCAGAAATTAATAATGGTAAGGCGATTAACAAATAATGGAATTACGTAGACTTCCTTTTGGACCAGCCACAGCGTCTAGTTCATCTCGCTGCGAACCTGACCTGCTGACAGGCCATTGTGTCCGGAGAGCCGCAGAAAGACACACTGCGACAGTTGCGTTCCGTGTGTAAAGTGCAGAATTTCAATCGTTGTAACTGCTACTTCAGCATTCTAACCCAGAAACTGACTTCGCTTAACGTGATGCTGCGAATGGCATCTGCTAAAAGCCTGCGCGTTTTTGAGGAAGTGTTACACGATCCGGCGTTTGGCGTCGCGCACCCGACGGAGAACAGAACCAGCCCCGAGCCACCTCTGCAACGTTTGTGGGCATCGAGTGAAACAGCTCGAAATTAATTTCCCCGACATTCGGAAGCACACACGTCTTTTTGCGATGTCCATTTACATAGATTAACCGTGTCAGATATCGCTTACTCCGGCCCGGAACGCTTCCTTATTTCGCCAGATAGGAAATTCAAACGAAATCATTCCATCTACGACCGAGCGTGCCGCCCCAATGGACGTTCGGTTTGGTCCAAATGGGGCCGGGCTGAGGACAGATGGAAATCTAAACCGAGATAATGTTAAAAATTGTTCGCCGGGACTCGTCCGTAACTTTTATCCTCTCCGATATAAATGGTTTCGGAGCTCCAGAGGATTCCCGCCACCCGCTGACGAATGGTTGGAATGACGGATAAGCCCGCGTTCTACAACGAGTGTATGACGGTTTTGCATATTCATAGTATCCCTTTGACGAGGACGATTGAGGCCACAGCCTCTATTTGTTACTTTGCAAGCAAGTGTTTATTTATAACAATAGGAACACGTTATTTTCGCTCCTTATCTTAATTAACAAAATTGCGGCACAAGGGGTTGAATGGCAGAGCTGAAACGACATACGGAATATTTTCTGTGACTTAATGAAATTGTAGGTATCATTTTTGCAACAAACAATATCAGTCCGATTAGGAAAATTGCTTTTCTTTTCTTAGGTGTAGATGAGATTTCTTTAGGTAATGATTTTTATTGTGACGTAAGAAAAGTATCTCAAAACTAACAAATAAAAACATGCGCCCCACACAGATGGGATAAAACACTAATTAAAGTAATCTCATTGAAACAATTATTTAGGAAATGGTTTAATTAATACATATCAACCTGTCTGACTAATTTATTGTCTAATGAAATAGTTAATATTATTTTTCATTTCTTGCTTATATTTCTGCTCAGTATATCTTTCCAACATGTTGTTAGCTGGAAGTTGAACACTTTCGGATGTCATATCAAATAATATCTTAGTAACTTTAAAGTTATCTTCATATCGGTAAATGCTACATATAACGCAATTGCTTTAGTTATTTTTAATTTTATAAAAGTAGGCATTCAGATTTGTAAAATATGGACGATCATTTCCTTTTTAAACCAAATTCTTTGCTTACGGCAGTATGAATTAATGCATTTGTAATGCTATACAAGCTTAAGCTAAATATTTTAAGTTGTCAAATTAATTTATTGTCGTTACATTGTCATAATTTACGTCTAAAGTCGTTGTTAAGTCGAAATCGGGCTCGAAACATTTCAGTCAAGCGTACATACTGCCATACAAATCTCCCAAAAATGTATAATTAGTTTTAGAACATTTCACATTTATACTAAAGTCAAATGATTTGGGATCAAGCCGAATTTATATATCAGACCTCAGGCCTTATGCTAGCGAATTAATGATAAAACTTTTGTCTGTAATAAATTAAGTTTACACTTCGTATTTTAATTTTACGAAATGAGAGCTTGTTCTTTTTTGTTTCATAATCACAGCTGCCTCTTGGTTTGAATTTATTAAAATGAAACTTTTAACAACATTACAGACCGTAGTCTTTGCTCTTTGGACCTTTAAAAAAATCTAACTAACCACAATCTTGTGTCCGAAAAACAAGTAAAACCTTAATAAACAGAGAGTGGGTTCCGGTACACTTCCCATCTTACATTAACACACTAGAAAATGACTACCAGAGCCTTGTGGCGGGGTTGTAAGGAGCACAAAACAGGAATTTCTTTGAAAGGATATTCTAAAATTCAAACATCTATAGAAGGAAAATGAAACGCAAAGAGTTATTCCGTCGAACTAGGTCAGGTTGCCTTTTGTGCGCAGAATTAAAATATTAAAAGACGATGGTTCACCTAGAAGTTGTGAGCCTGAGCTACACTGCCGCACCCGCCTCGCAATTTTAATTTTATTTGCGGCACACGTCAAGGAAATTTCCGATATTAAATGATGCTATCAGCACAGTTAATTCGTTTTGAAAGATTATTTTCTCAAAACGATTCTGACATCACGCTACAGTTTTCCCATCGGAGTTGATAAAAATGAAATTTCAAAAATTGGGGCGAAGGCCCTTTTCCGGTGAAAGACAGCCTCCGACGTAGCCGACAAAATTGGAAAAAAATTCGTCAGGAAAGTGAAAAGCTTTCGGTTCGACGCCCTACCGACTTCAATTAGCTTCAATTGATATTTCGACAAACAGTGGCGACTGCAATTCGAAATATTTCGGCATCGCTCTCAGACGTAACACAAACTGACACGGGAAAAGGAAATTGAAAATTTCGTCGAGGGAAAATACATTAAGTGGCAGCTTCCAAAATAAAAAGGAAGGGTTGAAAGAAAAGTTAAAATGGGTGCCAATCGTTTAGGTGAAGTGATGCTTACAGACAGCGAGACCAACGGAAAATGTACCATCAGCGTTTCAAGAAGCACCTTTCGAAGTCAATCAATTTTTGCCTTTTAACCAATACCACTTTTAATTTTTGGGAGGCTGGGATCAGGTGGCGTAATCTACAACAAATTTGTGGTGTTGAAAATATTTAATTCCACCATAGGCGCTACAGGCGAGCCGTTTACGGCTTTTCGGTGCAAACATCCTCTCATGCATACAAAACATGTTGCGGCAGATATAATTGTGAATTTTAATTCCGCTAGCACCGAGTGTGGTTAAATTTTTGGCAGAAAATGAAATTAATTCAGTATCTGACCTTTTGAGTCCGCTGTGTCGAATATTTAAATGAATCAATAAATCCTGTGGCAGTTTAGTTTACCAGAAATATTGTTATTGTTTTCTTTCAATAATTACATTTTTTCGTCTGTATCGGCAAAAATTGATTAACGCATGTGCATTGTAGGTATTGTACATAATTGCGGATGTGGCACAGACGAAAAATGATGATGGTAACATAAACATGCGCATAATTGAACATCAGCATTTTCGGCAAATTTATTCACAAGATGATGATGTACATATTAAACAATTTACTTAAGTAAAACTGTGAGCATCATATTATTTATACTTATATTATTTTTGATGAATGAAATTTTAATCACAAAACAGCTTTAAAATAATTTCACAATTATTAAGAAATAGTCTTAATATTCAACCTATTTTACATTGCATTCTTTCAACAATATTAGTGTACTTAATCAGGTACAAATTAAAGAAACTGAATGCGAATTGGCAGACGAAAATTAATTAATTGAGCAAATTTGCACATGACTGCTTTTTAGAAAAAATAAATTATATAATGCAAGTTCATTACTTGTCTGAGTTTCGAAAGGTCAAGACAAAGTAAGTTTTAATTAAAAGTGACCAACTTTTAATAAAAAACTTAATTATGAATTCTTAATTTCCGTTTGCTCTTTGTGTACTTCATGTTAATATCTCTTAGACACGAATTGTAAAATCAGTTAACAAGTTTACTTAATTATTGATCAGATTAAAGGAGAAAACACACATACAATATGTCACTTTAAATATTTAATTGCACTTTCGCATACACGGAATCCCATTTAAAAAATTGAATGATATGGAAAAACAATCGTGTAATGAAATTGCCTTTAAAAAACAAAAACAAAATAAAAAACAAGCTCTTTTACCTTTTAAAGCATTCAGCACAAATGTCCCCAAATGGAAACAGCGTGGAAATTCTGTGAAAATTCGCATAACCTCTGAAATTTAACTGTCAGTATAGGATGTTTTCGCGTATGGGACATGGATATCCTATTTGGTAGACTGCGTTAATTTGTATCGACACAGTTGTGTTCAAAAGGATATTCGTTGATACCCCAAGCACGGTCATGCACACCGGGAGCTTGTTGGGGATTGTTTGCCTTTGAAATCTCTCCATTATTTTCATCTAAAGAAGTAGCTTTACTTAAAGTAAACAAAAGTGTTTTTGCCTTTTTTATAACAACATGGGCTCTTCGGCTCCAACAAAAATCTGCTTTTCCACTTAATGTCGGAATAAGAAACAGCAGCGAATTGTTTCAAAAACAAAATTTGTGCCGGAAAATTACGGCGCTGTTCACATCTTTAGCCACTTTCGGTTTCACAGGAAAAATTATTAAAAATTGTACGAGTGCTAATTTAAAAGGACTGGAACATCATGGAAAATATATAAAGTGATGAATTGTGTACTGGTCTGCATATAATTCGATGCGGACTACTGTCGACATTGTTTCCAAAGTCATACGCAAGCACATTTATTATTAATTATTGCCTGGAGGATTCTGCTGGCGAAATGCCGCACAATTGCTTTATTACACACTTTCAAAGTAAAATATGGTTGTCCAGACTAAATTAGGTAAATTTGACCAGATATAAATAATCCTGCTTTGATATCGTTAATTCTGCTGGGAATTTGCTTTTTGCACAATTGATGCAATTTCTGAATAATTTCTGAATTTGCGCTGCATAGGTATTACATAATATAAATGCCAGATTAAAATTTTAAGGCGTTAATTGTTTATCATAGCAAACTTAAAAGTAAAAATATCAATAAATTCAAAATTGTCCAATGAGCGAAACGGATGTCAAAATATTGATATAGGCTCCCATCAAGGTGTACTTCCACGAGCGTGGCGAAAATAGGGACATTTTTCCACATTTTGCAAATTCCGTCTTTCACTTCTATTGCAATTTTCTCGATCAAAATTTTGTCTTGAATCATGATTTGTGTGTAAGCTTCAGGAATACTTTATTAATTTATTATTATTAATCGAAATAAATAAATTAATAAATATGTTTTTCTTTTCAAATATTCGTAATTTTCTTGTTTTTAATATTTTAAGTAATATCTTAGAGCTTTTGCTATTCGCGTTAAATGAGAGGCATTTTATTTCTGAAATCTGTGGCTTAAGAACAATTTGTGTTAAGATGAATTGCAAAATTATTTTTATTTGTAGGTACAAAGAGCATTTTTTCCGCCGTTAATTTAATTTTATATGTACAGTATGCCTTTTCGTTGACAACAAAAAATCCACCTAAATTGAATGACACCATTTAGAAACAGTCATATATTTTAGCCTAAAAAAAGGAGTTGGCGTAATATCCGAAAACATAGACGAGATTATTTTATTATACCTGTCTGCTCTTTTCGGCACGAGACAACCTGGAGTAAATATTTGGAAAAGGGATATTAATTTTATGTAAAAAGGATCTGTTGCTCTTTGTGGAGCGTGCTTTTTTTCATAGTGTAATCTTTTGAAAAAGGTCCTGAATCCTAGATCTTGTTAAGAGGGATCTAAATAGTCCAATTCATCGCACTAAAACGCTCCAAGCGAGGCTCCATTAATTTTTTGATGACAGCATCTTTACAAGTCGTTGGGCCACCTTTGTCGAATTGCCCTTGTTGAAACGGCTGCAAAATTCCACGTTAATGAAACACACTTACCGACCTTACCGCTTACAATATCTTTTTAATAAATCATTCTGTATGATAAATTGTTAACATTAAACACCTAAGTTATTTCATATCATGTACATGGAATAATTTTTCGATTATATGCTTTCACAACTCATCATATCATTTAATTCTACACGCTGTAATTATGCTTTTGAATAGGATTCTCTTTCACATAAAAATTACCGTGTTTCCTGAAAACATCATCACGTGGTCAATAATGAAATGCTCGTACCAAGTCTCGTTAAATCCACGTGTAAATGTCTCTTTCCGGTTACGGGGGTGTAAACTATAATTAGGATTATACTCTAGAATTGCTGATTAGTAACGTACAGGAAGCGGGCACCACTTGGAATTGTGCACTCGAAAAGGGTGAAGCACCAAACCAAACCGTCAAACACTTTACGCCATTGTAAGAAGTGAAAAGCCCATGGTTATTAAATGTTCGCACCAGAAAACATATTTAAAGTAGGTCAGAGGAACTCATTAGAGGCACGTCCGCAGAATGCGAGACTTCGAGGCTATGGTTCTTGGGCTCTTACAAATTTCGGTTAACAAGGAACTGGAACATATTTAGAACAAATTAGGAAAACATTAGAGCACTTCTCGTCCAGGCAGAGAAGAGGCATAGAGTCTTGTTTGCATTTATAATTGAATGCGGCGGCGGCAGGAGATGCAGGGCCCATCCTTGGACGTAGAAGTTGAATAAACTTCAACTTCTATACCATGGCTTTGAATTACGCAGCATTTTTAATGCCGGCCATTGTTGCTCCTTTTGTCTGGAGCAAACAAAACGATTTTGTCGGCTTTCGAAGCCGGAAAATGAAATGCATTTATTAAGGTTGAACCCGTCGTTCGGCTACGCTTCGCAACGTCCAGAAGTAGTATAGAAGTAGTGAAAATCTGAATAAATGAAGTCCTCGACTGGGAGCCCTTGGGATTTGCGAATTTCACTTTACTTTACTTAAGGTGATTTAAGCGCTACGGTAATTGAATGAACTCTCCAAATGAATGAGGAAGGGGAAATAATGTTATTCCTTTGGGAATAACTCTTTCAAAATGTTTTCGCCAAATTACGTCCAAAGAGTTGCAATGCCTTACACTTGCGTTTACTTCGAGAAAGAAACTCGAAAAGTGTCTGAAATTTTCAAATTACTTTCTTTCATTCAATGCTTGAATGAAGTTTGTAAAACTTATTAAATTGGTTTATGCGAGAGACTGAGAGTCAAGATGTTGGTGAAGGATGATATTTCAGCGAATTTTTAATATCGAAATCTTAAGTAAACCAACCCTATGCCTTGTATCCATTTATCTTTTTATTCACATTAATGGCCTAGCTTAATACACAAAAAAGAAGGATGAAAATAGCTTGTAAAGCAAATTAATCTCTTTGTGTGTGTGTCGGAGTATTGGTCTACCTAATTTATAAATTTATACAAGGCATGATTAAAGATTACGAAAATTGGGGGAGACTGAAGCTGTTAGAGAATAAAGGAAAATTTACTTAACAACAGTAATTCCCTACTCATCTCGTCTTATTAAAAAAAGTGCAATTGAAATTAAAGCTTCAACTTTTAATTCTTATTAAAATACGATGTTTAGATTAACATATTATGTTGGATGTAGGTACCTTTTATCAACATCCCTTAAAATTCAATATCTTTATTAAATTCTCCGAAAATATAAGCTTTTCTGCTAAAAAATTAAATTTACGTACTTTTCAAAACTGAAGGGGAAAACTTTATAGAAATTGTAAAACATTCAAAAAATTTGTTGTTTGCAAATTTTCGCAAGTGTTCAAAATTGTATAAGAGAAATTTTGCGAATTTGAATTAATTTAACAATATATAGCGTCAAAGATAAGCAGTTACGCCTTGCGTTCATTAATTAAAAAACTTTAAGGCATTTTTCTACGTAACAATTTTGTAACCAGAATCTCTTTGGAGTTGCTGTTTCAGATGACCAGAACAGTCGTAATCATAAAGGATTTTGCACGAAATATGAGCCTCATAGTTATTGAGAGAAAGCCCCACTTAGAGAAGAAATGGCAACTCAAGATAACCTTTTTCAAATATACAATTTTGGTAGCTATGTACTTATATATAAAATGAATGGAATGAATTTATGAGCTTTTTGCTTTAACATACATTACATTGAGTGACACTCATAACTAATTTGATTGATAACTCCCTTTTCATAATTTAATTCGCTTATAATGGCATTTTTGCCGCCCCTGAATTGGGGAGAAAATTATCATCTGTGAGGCAAATTTCGCTCGGAAGTACAACGGATGCTCGCTGTACCAAATGCGCTTAATCACTCCGTCACTGGAGAAAACAAGGCGTTTAAGATCGAACGTGCAAAGCGTTCCCCGAGCGATTAGAGCCGGTGAAAGCAATGCAGATGGGAACGTCGCAGAGCTCTCCGGCTAATTTCTCAAACGCTTATTACTTAAGTACATGAATCATCTTATTAAATTCGCAGCTGGTGACAGTATGTTGACTCGGCGATTTCTTAAGAAAGTTATAATCGGCTCGCAGCGGAGAGCTATCCAAGTCCAATGTCTGGCAGTGTTCCTCGATGGTGGTATAGCATAAAAACTTCCTTCGCTGCTTCTTGCTTCTTTGCGGAATTCTTCGTTTTTCTCACTTTTTCCAGCGACGACTGTGCGAGCCCAACTTGCGTGCGCTTACTACTAAAATGCTAGTCGCTAGAATGGTTACTGCTGAGCATTCAGCATTTGCTTGATCCAGCTGTCATGTTAGCATTCTTTGCGGCAACATGTAGAACGCACCAGTAGTACTCAATTAATTTGCTGACAGTCCTCAATTTAAGCCAATTGCGTCAAATGCATCGTGCCTATCTTGAGCCGCCACTCTAAATTGATTGAAATTTATTGTTTTTTGTCTTCGAACCATTAAACTACCAGATATTTTCTGTAAAATTACTGTTCCAATTTTTCAAATTCCTCTTGTTGCCAGCTGTGTAATAGATGTGCCCACTATGCCAATCATTTATTGCTACTTACCTCCGCGGTTTCACTTTTCGCGTACCGGAAGTTTAATCTTCCTATGCTCTTCAAATTCTTGCAACCATATGCAATCAGAACGAAAAGTTGCTCAGCAATATCATGTCTTAAGATTTCTTATTAGATCTATAACGTTCTTTGGAAAATCAAACTGATTGTTGATAAGATTCTTAGAAAATAACTGACCACATATGTATGTTTTCTGTAAAAGCCCCATAATAAAGTTTGTGAAATGTTTACATACTGCTGGTATAAATTTTCGAGCATTATATGATTTAATTTTTAATTATATAGAGTTAAAAAATATTTTCGCGTTTCAAATTCGTTCGGTAAAATTCTTCAAAAATTATTAAAACGCCCTCACGTACACGCGCTTTACTTCTTTGTCTTTCCAAAAATGAAGAAATGGTTTTGTGAAAGAAGACGCCTATTAAATGAGGTAGAATTACTTCAATGAAAGACATCTTTCTATGAATTTTAAGTTATTGTATGTATATTGTACACTGTATACTATTCAAGAAGTTTGAAAACAATTGGATAAATTGTATAGAGCTCTAAGAGGGCATGTCTAAAAATAACCTTAATTTTAGTAAAGTAACGTCTTTCATTTCAAAGTCAGTGACTTACATCAAACAGCCCTCGCATAAATACTTTCAATTCTTAGTGGGGCTGTTTTTCTTAGGTAATTGACAAGGCGCCCATTTTGCTCTTCAAAGCCGATAATTTGCTCCCCCGACTTCCGATTTCCGGCGGGCAAAGCCATTACAAGGTGAATTTAGGAATTTTCGCGCCGCAAACAGACTGCCCGGATCAATAAATCATGGCGTGGTCCCCAATCCGACCTGAATAATGATAATCCGCATACAATCGAAATCCAGTCGCGTGTTGGTTTATCGCGGCCGCGCATCGCTACTTACGAAAATCCAAAGTGACTGACTACGGCAGCTATTAGTACTTAACAGCCGTCAACGAGGGCTGAGTATATCACAGCAGCCCTTCGCGTATCGCCGCTCGAGATTGTTCTCGGGCCCTTTGTGTCTTAAAACCCTTTTGCATTCATTCATGGCTTCTTCTGGCTTTCGAGAACATTTAGAAGTGTTGTTTTCTTAAAAACCACTTGAAACAGCCCTGCCCGGCTGTTTCTTCCATTTCTGCATGTCTTCGCAGTCGACTAGTGGCGGTGCTAGTTCAGCTGCATTAAAAATAAGAGATGCTCATAATTAATAACCGAATTTCGAAACTATCCCAACCGAATCTGCTGCATATTAAATATTTAAGGTGTTTGCGTTCCAGTACTTAAAAGAACCTCATCTTCTATGTGCTCTGACGTCACAAGAAGAGCTTCTTAAAGGAGCTCTCCGAAGTATGTTTGAAATATGCTTTCAAGCATATTTTGGTAATGCTGAGAACGCTTTAAGCCGCTACAAACCGCAATCAAAAACTTATCAACGGTTGGGTACACCTGTTTCAGAAATATCGATTTTCTGCGGTGGGTCACCTCGTGCCCATGTCCTCAAGATATCCCGCAAATTTGTGGGAGGATTTAGTATTTTTACACCTACTTTCTGATATACTGCTAATGGCCACCTCTCCCGCCCCACTTTTTAGAACGGCTTAAACACACGGGGACGGAATTTAGGGAAATGGAGCAGCAAGAATGAAGGTCAACGAACCTTTTATTGTAGCTGAAAGTAAAATGGGCCTATGGAACCTTTAAAACTCCATCGTTAACCAACACACCCGATGAAAGTGGACGTGCTAGGAATTAATGGACTTGCTTCTCCCAGAGGACGGTTTTCTAGAAATGTTATTTCTAATACATTTTTGCTTCTGTTCCTGATTCCCTGAAACTCATTCGGGATTAGTTACAAGTAATAAAGGGAACTGCGGCACGAAGGTTTAATTTGATTAACACTGCAAAAGGTATTTTCTTTTATTGCACATAGGAAAGAGTTTCCTGTCACAAAATATTGTTATTTAAAAAATAAATTTTCTCCTCATAGAATTCATTCAATAATTCAATCGAAAGGAGTTTATCTCCGGTGATAGCAGTCTGTTGGTGAAATTGGAGGTGAATGTTCCGATTTTCTTGAGAAAACTCTTCAATCGTCCAACATGCCAGATACGTGCTCCTAGTCGGACTTTTATAGTGCAAGAAATGTCGTTGCTCAAATTTTTTATCTCTTACAGTTTACGCTTTGGCAGAGATGGAGTATGATGGAGCTAAGCAGCCTGTGCATAAGTACGTTATTTTAAAACAGCATCTGAATCTATTCTGTACTTTTACCTTTAAAGGAATCTGCACAGACGTGAAGTTAGTTCTGCATCAAGGAGTACACTCGAAAATACTCCTTTCGGTTTATCTCTGCTTATTTCAGAAAAATAGAAAAAATCTACCATATTTTTACTTATCGAAAAGCGTTAAAAGCATGCTGTAGCTTATATAATTTGTCCATTTCATTTTTTAAGACTCAAGAATCATTTGGTGGTTTCTTCGTAATTTTCTTGGGAATTATGATCATTTCATTCAGTTTACTATAGGAGAAAGGAAAGCAACATTTCAAAACTGTTGAATAAATTAAGAAGTAAATGAAATAAAATTACATACTGGGAAACATAATAGTCTTATTATTTCAGATTACTCAAATTATTGTTGTACTTTTAAAAATTATAAAAAATATATGTTTTTACAAGATATTGGACTTGACATTAATTAAAAAAAATTTTTTTTCCAAAATCGTCTTTTTTTTCCTTCCATATCCTTTATTGAGGACTGCTTTATTACTTTCAGAATCAAAACTCGTTTTAAGGAGATAGTTATTGGTTTATTTCATGTATGAAATTGCACGCCAGAAGATCGCTAGCTGAAAAAGTTCACAAAATTATGATATCCTCACAGATATGTATATTATAGTTGAACTCTGACTGTAATTTTATTGAATATTTGTATTATGCATTTTATAAGCTGACTCACAGTTTAAGTTTTACCATCTCAAGTAACTTATGCTTAGTACGATATTTTGTAACCTTCATCAGTATAGTAAAGTTTATTAACTTATTCATAATTCTTGACACAATGAAATAATATTTGTCAAAGTCAGGAATGCTCCACATTATGTCGTGAAAAATTGTGCATGAGACCTCCCTTAATTTGATCAACTTTTTGTCCTACATACACATATGTATAAGATTTTGTGTTGAAGAAAAAACTTAACACTTAAACCTCATAAAACTACATTAGCGTGAAAAGCTAACCTTACCGCATAAAGCCTGTTAATAAATGCATTAATTTCGCGATATGATCTACTTCAATAAAGCAGTTCCCGCGGATATTTCAGCACTAAAAAGTATAATTGCATACAATTTTTAAGCATGTACTTACTTATAGCTGCTGAAAATGGAAGACAAAATCAGTCCAGTCCTGTAAAGAAGGGAAATAGTAAATTATTAAGCTCATAAGGTGGGCACGTAACACCCATAAAATTAAAATTTCATTTCTTATGAGCGCAGTGAATGTGGGCCATTAGGTACGTAGGGACATCATTATGCTATTATGCAGAAAACGAATTCAGGAATGTAATTCTGGCACTTTCGTCAAGTTCCTAAACACTTAACTCTTTAATTGCACCGACTGTTTGAGAGGCAGGTACAAGGTACAAAGTAAATAGTAAGGAAGGATTTGTTCTAAATTTTAAACAAAGTGAATGAGTGACACCCTAAAAAGTGGCCATACATAATTGTGAAAACTTTTCAAGGCTTTTAGAGACTTTGACGACACATTTACATTTCTTTAAGGAAGACAGTAAAATGATGTTTTAAATTCTGTAGTCTGTCCATGAATATAAATATAGTTATTACTTAATAATAATAATATTTAATACGGAAATAATATGTAAAAATAGCATAGCATAGAATTTCTGATTACTTTGCTCAAAATTCGAAAAATTTACGATAACAGCTTACACGAACTATGAATGTCATTATCGTAAATATTTCGTACATGATGCAATAAAGGACCATCATATGGGAACACTTTTCCCATTCTTGTTTTGAAATCCTGAATTAGTAACTAAATCATGTTTCATCATCGGGCTTAAAAAACCAAAGCCATAAGTGTACATATCCCTTTATTAGCCACTTAGTTTATTTTATCCCATACGACCGTTCGCTAAACAAACTAAAAAGTATAAAAATTGGTCGTCAACATCTCAGCATCTGGGTATTGAGCTCTATAGCAGCTTCTGAGTAAAGTCACTCAACTCCTTAAAAAAAATGCCAACGTTTTTTATTGGTCTACAAAGGATTATTTACGTCCTCGTTTTTAAAAAAAAATTCTGAGTCTCTGCAGGGACATTCTGGAGTTCTATAAGTATTTGTGTACGATTTGTTGTGGAGAACATTCATATTTAAAGACTGTTTCCTTCCGAACTCGTCGAAGAATTTCCAAACGTAAATATGCTAAAATGAGAGAGTCGTTTCCATATCTATTCTGGGAAGGAGTTCTATTTCATGTTTCATTATTTTTTTAAATCACCACCATCAGGATCTGTATACAAAAGCATCATTTAGATGAACACCAGCTTCCTATCTTCCTGTAAAGTTTTGCCCTGCCAAGTAAACCGTCTCAATTGAAAAGGGAGCACAATCCAAGACACAAGAAAGGATTTATTAATTGTGAGTTATTATCACGCTCTACCTATTCATCATACCGTCCAGACTGTTGCTGAATGTAAATGGAGGGGGAGGGCGGGCAGGAGGAAATGAAACATTTTTTTTTATGGTTTTGTTTCAGGAATAACAACAAAGAGTCAATTGGTTATCCCCCAGGAATATCAAGAATTCTCAGTGGCATGTGTGTCAGATAGTTTGATATTCATTGTGTAATAGTGTCCGACAATTGTTGGCCTAGCGAATAGTTTCAATTGCAGGTTATTGCCCTAAGATAAATGCGGAGGTCTAAATTTGGAAAATGATCTGAATTCAGTGTAGCATTTTGCAAAAGTCCTTTGGTGTGGAATCCAAACATGCTTCAACTGGCCGAGAGGTATTTTAGTTGTGGTGAGACGTGCAATATTTATAAAAGAGCCGAAGGCACCCCCTTTTCGCTTATTAAAGTCATCTAGACAAAATATATGAGCCAGACCACTTTGCAAACGAAAGGTATACACATCTGCGGAGGTGTAATTCCCTCGGCTCAATATTATTTTTAAAATAGAATCATGACGGGAATATGAACGCATGAAAAGGCGGAAAAAGAATATCGAAATATCCTTCACGGGAAAATTTATTTTCACTTGGCCTATCGAACCAAGGGAGCTTCGAGAACAAATCGCGTTAGCGCTGCCTATTGCTTCTGTTAGGTTGTGTGGGCTCGAAAAGGATTTCCCACTGGATTTGATATGAAGAACCTCTGTCGGGTAATTTATCGTATACGATAATTTAGATAATGATTTTATCTACTGCAAGAAATTAGGCCAATTAAAGAAACCAACGAACGGCGTTTCCAAACATTTCTTTAAGTAACAAACTAGACAGTCAGTCTTTGTCTTATTCCTTGTAAGACTTTAAAAGTCGTTGCCGATGCAGTGCACTTAGCGGCCAATTGACGGAAAAGTAATTTTTGAAAACAAAAATATGAAATTTTACGGAATTGAATAGCAAACCGAGTACCGTCTGCAATGAAGGCGAACCACCTGACGCCTTTCACGTTGGAGAGGAGTTTTGCTGACGTAAGTTAATACCATAAATGGATCACATAAATGTCATAAAGCACAACATCGTGTCGAGTCTCAACAACCATCTTCTTTATTTTGCATATTAATTTTTAATATTCAATTAACTTATATGGTATTTTCCAATAATAGTAGTAGTAATAGTAGGTGTTTAACATTTACATAGTATTTAAATAATAGTAAATATATTATAGTAGCATTCAGAAATTTATAGTTTAAAATAAACCATAGTAATCTTCTCCGATACATTATTTATCAAAGCGAATTAACTTCTGGATCATTTATACTTCTGTCCATTAATTTAGGAAAAATGCTCCCGCAGCTGCCTTTGGCGAACATTAGGATAAGACATAAGAAGAGAAATGCTATTTCATTAATTTTCACTCAATTGCTAGATATGTCATTAATTTCCCAATGACTGCTAAAAATCTGTCAATAGTGCCTATCATCAAGTTACAAAAGGAGAACTGATTATCATGTTTGTGCTTAAACTATTATTAAATTGAAATATTTATTGCATCGTCGAGTATCGAATTTGATTTCTGGGAAAAACCGGAATCTGAATTTCAAAAATTGATCTGCTATTTGTTTGGCCGCAAAGTTGGTATTGATTTTCGTAATAATTGATAATAAACAACAAAACAAAGGCAGTTTTGTGTTGCGAACAATTTAAAGTTCTTGCTAGCCCAGAAGTGTTGAATGTTTACTTTTGTTTGTTTAAATTGTTTGCTTTTGTGTAATTTTAGATCGAACATCTGAGTTTTTATATCACAAGGAAATTTAGCTGTGATTCACGGAACCCTTAGAATTGTTCTGCTCATTCTAAGGGATCCGTGATAGAATTACAAGGATTCCGGGAATTATAATCGAAATTTCCTGTGATACTTGCTCTATAGAAATTATAGACTTGTTTTATCGCCGCTGATCATATCTTAATCGATCCGATGAGCAACTTTGACGGGTAATTTATCGCACGCGAGAATTTCGATAATGATTTTATCTGGCTGGGAGAAATTAGGCCAATTAAAGAATCACACGCCGCCGTTTCCAATCATCTGTTCAAATAAAACTAGCCGAGCTCCCAGCACCAAGAAGCCAGTCTTCTTTTATCCCTCGTAAGACGGAGTCCAGGTCTGCAGAGGCGCTGGGCAGAAGACGTTGGAGGTGCGGTGCGCTGCGATGGAGCACGTCTCGAGGAAATACACCCAATACACCCAAGGAGGTCATTAAACCGGCGATGAGTTGTTTGCATGGAATGTGGTGTATGAATGCTCCTTCAAGTGGATTTTTAGTTTTTAATGTTCCTCGCCGGCTTCTATGTCCTCCTGTTTATTTTTACTACTTCCTTCGCCGTAACGAGTGCGAGTCTGCTTTCAGACCAAACAGAGCAGAAATCGTGTGGAGCACGCAGGAATAGTAAACAATTTCAACACTCTATTCCACAAAATTAACCATACAATGGCAGCAGCAAGGCACCACTCGAATCAGTCTCGTTTTGGGCCCCCTGATTTACGGGCGGACGGCGCGGAGGCCCCAATGTGTTAAAACAAACCGCCACCGCCATCGCCGCCGCACGAGTTATTAATGAATTTTATCGCCCGAATGGGGCTCGCAATTATCAGGTCACTTGCCATTGCGAGACGGCGGGGGCCCCAACGCGCCGCTCCCCAGTGATGAGCCTCCGCCATTCGCGCCGCGGAGCGCCGCAGCCTCTGTATCAGCTTGACCCCAAGAATCTGTTCGCATTCAAATTAACTCGTCCAAACGCCGGGTGCTATCTCCTCTGTGGCGTTTGTGGCCTCTTCGGATCTAATTAGCACTATTTTTCACATAAGTAGGCAAATTGCCCCCTCTTTGGAGTTGGTCGACGAATCTGCGGGTGAGCAGCATAAATAGTAGTTTGTGTTTCGTTCGGGGAGTGTGCAATTTTAATTAGTTTTATTGTGCCATTGCACATTACGCAGATATTACTCTCATACGCTTGGATGACTTTAAACCCCAAAAGGAAGTATTTCCACTCTTTATGTAAACAGATATTTGCATTAATCTAACACTTATAAGAAAATACATACTTCTATGTATTTATGTATTGCAATATCAACAATTTTAATTGTTCTTTAACTCTGCCTGAATACAAGCAAATGCATTTAAAATCTATGTATAGATTACAAAAAAACATCAAAAATTACAATCAAACCACTTTTACATATATATTTTTGAAACAAATCAAATACACAGTTTTAGGTCAATTTTGAAATAAAACGAACACAAAACTGCGGAAAATGCAATGGCAAAGAAAAAAACAAGTGAAAGCGCAGTTTAAGATAAGTAATCAAAACTCATTTTAACTAACTTCCAATGCGGTTTCAGCTGTTTTAACCAACGACCAAGATTATTAATTTTTCAACTTAGTAGAGTTCAAAATTAGAATGTGTTCAATCTAAATATTAAATATAGGGGCGTATAAATGAAAAAAATAGGAAACATTTTAATGACAGTTTTTGGATAATTTTGTTCACATTAAAATATTGGAAAAATCTAATAATTTCATTAATAATCGGTGCACAAAATTTTTTTAGTTAATATATTCTTGCTAAGGTAGTTTTTTGAGTTCACTATTTTCAAATTTTGTGGTGAATACTACAATTTTTCAAATTCGATGAATTTGAGGGTAAGGTTTTCTGTTTCACAGTTTACCAGTAAGGTAACAATAAAATATAATCGTAAATACTAAAAAACGTGAGCAGCCTATATTATTTATTTAAAACTTAACAATAAAATCGAGAAGAGGAAAAATTCCTCCAGATGTTGACCGTGGCAGCAAAATAAAGGTTGGAGTTTGGTTTCATATCACATCCACAGATTTTAATTATACTTCTAATTTGTATGAAGTACCAAACTTGAAGAAAATTAAATCGGATTGCTCAAAGAGTGAAACGAAACTTTTAGAGGTCGAAAATTTAAAACACCGATAGAAAACGAGGCATAACATAAGAAATTCTGATCTAGAATCTTAAAATTTCCAAAAATTGACTATGCAGACAGTGAAGCACATAACATTAAAAAAACATTAAATTTCCGCTACCCCAATATTATACTTGGCTGTACTTACTAATATGTGTGTGTAGATAAATACGAATCCACATCAATATAAATGTACGTTTAAAGTGGTTCTATCCGTATTAGTAATAATAGTTAAACTTTTTTAATGCAATTGTTTATGTTTAAGTATTAAGAACTCAAATGAAAGTAATCCCCAGAGAAAAACTCGGTCGAACCGCGCAATTAAGACAATTTTCTGAGATTGGACCCACAGCTCATAAAAACAAGAAAGCGTAGCTGGATCATTGACACCTAAAGCTCACCAAGCAGCTCACCGGAGCTCCTTCAAGGACGTAAAATCTGATTACGAATTGAAATTCGAACACCTGCATATCTAATTCGAGAATTAACGCGCGATCGCCTGAAGGCGGAGTTACTTGCATAACTGCATGCTGAAAATGTTCGCAAGATAAAGATATGATAAGAGTCACACTCACGTGATAACTTTTTTATGTGATAAACATGCAAGATACACTTTACACTTGCTTTTTTTCAGACTCTTATTTTCCAACATTAATTTCTAAACCGAAAATAGGATAAAATTGATTTTTCTAAAAGTTTTCTTTTTTCGTAGAAATTGTTTTAATAAATCTGAAATTAAATATAACTTGAATATGATCTCTACTTTGGTTGACAAAGTATGTTTTTTTTTTGGCGTACGAAAGAATTACTTTTCCTAGAAAAAGCATTATGCGAAAAAGTGCTGATATATTTTACAAAACTGATTGGTTTAGCTTTTCTAAAAAAAATGAGGTTGCACCAATCCAAACGAAAAGTTGTTCCACGATCTGTATCGGATATAACTAAAATGAATTGGTTGATTTTATATTGGCTTTTGACTAATATCTAGTAATTTTTAATCATTCTAATCAACTTATGACAAAAGAAATTGTAATTGATTTGAAAACTAACGAGGCATGCAATAATACACTCAAAATGTATTCCTTCTCAAGAAGTTTTATACTTAAATAATTAAACTATGAATATTTCAGTAGAAAACTGCATATAAATGACCATTTTGTAAAAATTATGTGTACATATGTAAAGACAATTCTAAATAATTTTAAAAAAATCAAATAAGATCTTGGCGATCATAAAATTGAAAGTGCACACAACCGAAACGTGTTATCGCATAGTGCGTTTATTTTATGCAGTAAATCAAAATTGACTTGATACTTGATTGGTTTCATGGCATCCAATTTCTTGAAAAACCACTTGGAAGTGTGCGCTACACCACATGATCATATTTATTTAGAGGTCTCTTTTCAAACAAAGATTTCTTTGATTGTACATGAAGAACCTTTGTCCTTATATAAGTTTTCATATGTTGTTAAATCTCGAGATTCTGGTCAGCTGATTAAAAATTAAGTTTTCGCTGGCATAAAATTGGTATGGACTACAAAATTAAATAAATTTGTACCTGATACAAGTGTCCAAAAATTAAAATGATAAAAAGTTCATTTAGTATATTTTTTTTTTTTACAATTTTTTTAGTTATTTTTCTGGGTTATAAATATGACTTCGGAAACCATTGATTTTAGAGAAAAAATAAGTTAACTATTTTACATTGTTTGAAAATTTGTCAACAATCAATAGACTGATTTTAACAAAAGTTGTAAAATGGTGTTTAGAGCCTCAAACTAATATCTAAAAAATCAACCCATGATAAAGAAGAAGTGGCGACTAATTATATGTAATAGTTACAAGAAACTTATTATATTCTTTGGCTTAATTGGGACTCAAAATAGAAAAATCACCCTAAATTAATATTATTATTGTTTACAAGGCACGTGGCAATAAGTACGATACTTGGCTTGAAGCCAATTCCATAACCAGGTATTGTTAATTAATTTTCCCATTTATTGCCTTTCATCGGCGTTTAGCTCCTCAGGTGGCACTTGGTTGCATCTATCGCACTCATTAAATCCCTGGGGAGCATCATCTGGAGGACTGCACCGGATACGCCCCGAACTTGAACAATCCGTTGCCTGGAGAGACGCGGCTGAGGGGCTTGCTTGCGGATTAATTAACATCCTAAATATTCAGCAAGCAATGGACCAGGAACGGAAAGTGGCCTAAAGCGACTTCTTCAAACATCTGTCCAACTGGAGGCAGTTCATAACCACTGTGGCCAAGTCTGGGTCCGGGGACGGTAACGACAAAGTAACGAGCAATTTGGCAGAGGACTAATGAAAGACATTACTTCGTTTGCAAACTTTTAAATTGATTGCCAGGAGTGGCTCCATTCAGAGATATGAAGAAATGTTTAGGCGGCCCATTTTAACTGATATCGAGGACAAGTTTGCGGAGGGAGGAGAAGAGGGACCGGCTCGTCTGAGATATTTCTTATTTGGGTTATCTGGACTGAATGGGGATTTGAAGAAGCTCTCCCGAAAGCCGGGAGACTTTGAACAAAAGGCTTCAACTTTTGAACACCGACAGATTTTGCTAAGCGTCTTCGTTCTAAAAAGCGAGCTCACCCGGCCGCACTGCAATCAATGCACACTTGCCGGAGGGGCATTTTGGGGCTCCGCACTCTGCCCCAAATACCGCAACAACTTGCAGTTTCTATTGGGGGCCTATCAGATGTGCAAAAGGTGCCTTTATCGGTGGAAAACGGCAACAACGATCGCTCCCCGCGAGGCTGTTTAGCATGTCTGAAACGAGATTTTCGCAAAATAGACGAAATGGAGCAACTGGAAGCCGTGGGTTTTGTCGGCGATGGATGCATGATAACTAGATTAGCAGTGGGTCGCGGTCCTGCAAGTATTGGGGCGATTAGTGCCGGAGCCCTACAGGTATCGCGGAGTCGCGGTTGCCGCCGCTGGATGGTAACTTTCACAAATTCGAGGAATATGCTCCCGGCGTCCCGCACACTCTTCGGGGATTTTGGCGAGGTGGGCATTCAGTTAGATTTCGTCTTCACGCAATGCAGGAGAGGGTGCCGCCGCCGGGGAATATCCTGCAGCACGCAAATAGGCCGTGCCGGCGTAGCCCCCCTTGTAATTTATAGCGTGGTTTTAGCTCGCCTAAAACAATTGGCACGGACCCCGGCAACTTGACCTAGGTGGCCCCCGGTGGCACCACTCCACTGACACACTAATCCCGCCGGGGTAGTCACGAAATCTTTGTTATTTTTAATCGGAGCTTCTGCGTAGCTCTGGGGTTGTGTGGCGTAGGGCGGAGATGTCGCGGCATCCCCCATCCCCGCGATCCGCACCGGTGCGAGCGATTGAACTCAATTTCAAGACCAAGCAGGCGGAAATCGCCCGGCCTTCGGGGGTCCTGCTGGCGGAGGCGCTGCAGCCGCATCGGGGCTCGGGGGGCGGCATGAATATAAAATCCCTGCCCGCCGTGTCTCGAGCACTCAATTAGAACGGTGCAAGAGGGCGGTAGGCTGATTAAATTTTAAATTCGGACAGGCAGCGAACGCTCCTCTAAGCAAAGTAATTAAGCGGCTCACGGCTTGGGGACTCTGCTCGGTCGCCCTCGACGCGGCCAAAATCTCGTCTGCACATAAAACACGAACGGCTGAACCATTAATAAAAGGGCCCAATCGCAACCTGCGGGCCAAAGCCAGGAGGGAGCTGGCTCCGGTTCACCGTGAAGCGATGCTTTGGAGTCAGAGTGTGTAATCGATTTTCACGCAAAGGGCTCCGACTTTCGTTGAATTGGAGCCGCTCTTGTTTGTAGCGGCGATTTTCAGACAACAGGGCATTCGTTTGTCTCTCAAAATCTAACAAAAATATTGCACAGGAACCCGGCTACTCACCACTAAAAAACAAAATGTCAAAAGCGGTGTAACAGCTGCAAATAAACACGAGACTTTGACGGCCTTCCTCGGAGTTGTCCGAACGAAAACACTCAAAACAACCGAACACTAATCGAACCAATTAATTTTGCAGTGTTATAGTCATATTAAAAGCATATTTCCACAACAAAAACACCCGAACTGCGAAATTTTCAAGAGCGACGCCCTTCAAACAGAACCGATGCTGGCGTACAACTACAATGAGGAAGGGAGTTGCGGAAGCAAACCAGCCGCCACTTCGGGCAATTTCGCCGCCGTCTGCTCCGCTTCGCTGACAGCGAAATTTCCCTGCGGTGAAGTTGTCCGCAGTTCTAGTTGGGGTAATTACTTCGTGTTGTCCCTACTGCAAGAAATTACCTTATATTATGATTATAATTTCTAATAAATTAAATTAAAAACACCGCGGGTAAAACGAGGGATAAACATAAACGTTTTTCAATAAAGTGTTAAAACTCTATTCACAAATTAGTCGAATTCAACATTTTCTTTGAATGCTTTCAAAGTTCTTTCTAATCAAAGCGAGTATCCTAACCAGCGACATTCCGCTCAAAAGTGAACAACTTTGAAAAAGCTTATGGAAGCTGTCGAATACTTGAAACTTTTACTCAAGGTTTTTTTAAAAATAATAAGCACCTTGTAGTTCCGAAAAAAGTTTACAGAGGGACGTTTGTAATTCGGAAAACATTTTTTGTGGTGTCTGATGAAATTTCGTTACTCTTGAAATTTCGAAATATGTTAACTCTACGAAATAATTGAATAATGTTTTATGATTTTGCCATTGAAGGGAGATTTTTAATAGTTATTTTCTCGCGTTTTCATCTGCACTTAATTAAACTCACACAAAGCGGATTAATTAGCCCTTGCTTTTGAAAGCTGTAATTGGGTACTTTTTAAAATATAATATTAAAATAAAGTTTTAAAAATTTCTTTAGTTTATTCTTTAGAGAATCCTTTAGAGTTACCACAAAATTTTTGTATATACAATTTTTTTACGAACCTTTAAAGAATTTGAATTGAAAATTTTCGGTAGATATACTTATTATCATTTTAATAATGCATTACTATTATTTAATTAATAAGTTAAAGTATAGACGATTTAGCCAGAAGCATTTAAAACAAAAATGATGGCACAACAGTTCTCTTCATCTGAAGTAAAAGAATTTAAGAAATTATTTTACTCTGAAATTTAATGGGTACTGGAATAAAATGATATTTCTGCAAAATAAATTAAATACAGCGTGCCTTAAAGAACTTCTTAAATATTATATGTATAACAGTTTACAATTGGCGGCGACTTTTTCTTTCAGAGATCTATTTCAATTTTATCTTGGAGCTAAAATGCCGGTCTCAATAAATTTAATTCCGAAATATTGGAAATAGAACATTACTAAAAATTATCTTACTGAGTATCAATATTCAATTGTTTGCACTATTTACACAAAATGGTAGATTTTAAAAATATGCAGTATTATATGCATATGTATATTATATATTAGTATGATAGTCACAAATAAACATGAGACAAAAAGATGATTATGTTAGACAAATATTTTTTAGATGTTCCTTTTTTGTCCCTTGAAATAATTTAAAACATTTGTAAAGTTTTTTTAATTCACCATATCAATTAGTTAATGCAGAAAGAGTTTCAGGAATTTAGCTCATCCTATTTTTGCAGTTACGTGAAAAGTTTTTTAATTAAAAACCACATTGCGTATATTCAGTTATATTTTGCAACGTTATTTTTCTAATAATTAATTCCATACATTTGTAAAATAATTATAATGAAAACAAGGATAATGTAAAGAAAAGTAGTAGTGGATAAAAAGCCATTCCTAGAGAATGTTGTTAGTTTATTCGAAATCTGTGGAATGTATGCGTACCAATTTATTACAAACAAATCCAAATCCCTGGGGGTTTTTAACTTTTTCTTTGAGTTTTACGCTCCCATAGAAATAAAACGCTCAAAGTTTTAGTGTGTGGTTTTACCTGAGTTAAAAGTTATAACGATAATTCCGCTTTGGTTTTCTGCTATTTTAATTGCTTCCGGGAAATAATTCCCACACATCATTTCAGTTTTATCTACAGGTCACTTAATTACAGAGTTCTTTATTTGAAAGCGATTTTTGCAATCAATGCGAATTAACTTTAATATATAAACTATACATATTTAGATAAGAATCAAAAGAATGGTGGAATTAGTCGGTATTTTATTTTATGAAAACTTGCAATTTATTTGTTTCGGATTGCATAAACATAGGATATCACAATTTTAGATCCGCTACTTTGAGTCCTTTTATAGTTATTATCTGTAGAAATCACCAAAGATATTTTTACTTCTATACTTTTTCTCAACCCCCTTTACCCGCTTTCTAAAAATTGCTGACAAAATGGCAAATAAATTTACATATATTAGTTTTGTATAATTATGTATATAGAACTGCTAGTACAATAGAAGAATAAATTTAATAACATATCAGACTAGTTATTTTTACTACTGATTGAAATAAAATAAAGAAAAAGCTCTCGAAATTATTGTCAACATTTGGAACTTAATTAGTTGTGTAGCTATATATTTCATTTCATAGTTGATAAGTAAATGAATTCAAATTTTTCATTTGGGTAAATGTGTTTAAACTGTTTTTAACTTAGAAATGATTTGTTAGCGTATTATTTAATAACTTCGCATGTCATTTTATATAGTTGTTTTTAATTAATTTTACTAATAATTGTTGTGGTTTTATGGGTTTATCTTGGCCCTTACTCAGCTACGCCGGTTAATTTACCAACAGCTCCACCAATTTACGGAAACTTTCCCTTTAAAGGGCTACCCTTAAAGGAATATGTAAAAGTGCAGCTGGACAAATGAATTTTTCAACGGGAAAACTTTGTTGGTCGCAGAGGCCATTGTGCTGTTTAATTAACAGACAGCGGTGAACAGTAGCCAAATTAGTCGGTATTTTTGTTCGTAGCATTGATTAAATGATTTTTAATTGAATACTTTTGGTGATTTCCATCACCAGCAGAACCGACCGCAAGCCCACTGGTCAGGCCGGGTGACATGAAACCCTTTCATGGCCTTAATTACCAATTTATGAGGATTGGCTCGAGTGGATTCCAAAGATAATTTCCAATAATAGAGTCGGTCGTCAGCAGGTCCAATTTCAGCTGGTCAATGTTATTTATCATACATCGGACTGAAGTCCTTCAAATCAATCTTCATCTGCGGCGCATGTGACAATCCGGCCGGCTGCTGTCCGAGGTTGTCTTGGACGTGGACCGCAAACCGACAATTTGACTCTAGTCAGAACCCATTACCGGCGTTAATGTTGTAATTAACAAAGGGGGCGGTCGGGTGCTTTATATGGAAATGCTCCCTTTATGTAAATCGAAGTCGCTTCGGATTTAATTGAGAGATAAACACAGGAAATAAAGTTTTAATCTGTTTTGACAGCAATGTTAAATGAAGTGTGTCCATTAGAGCCCGGGGGGCGCCTTGGTTGACTTTGCGTTGTCGCCTCCTTGCTCGGTTTAATCGCACGGACGATAAGACGCTTCATACGCAATTTGAGTCACAGATATGCGTTTGCTCAGACAAAATTCTGGTTAAATCACTCTTATTTATTTCTAGGACTAACAGGAGCATTCAGCAGAATTCATAAGGAGTTTGTTTAACTTCCAGAAGTGGTTTCAAATTAAATCATACGTCTGTCCGGACTATGGGTGCTGAAAATGGAAAATGTCCTCAAATTCAGCTATGGTCTAGTTAAATAACATAACATTAAACAACATTTCACAACTCGGTTGGACTAAGTTACAACTTATTTGATATATCGAATTAACGAAACATATTTATTGATTTATGTAGTTTTCTATAAAGTTGAATTAATCGCAAATTATCAATTGCGACATTTTTCATAGTTTAATTATGTCATCACTTCAAATTCACTTCTCAGTATTAAGAATTCGTTCTTAACTCGTAAGATAAGGTCGATTTCTTAATTCGAGAGAATCCACTTTTCAAAAATAATTTATTGTGTTCTTACCAGTATTCGGATAGTAGTTAATTCGATTTTACTACTGAAGTAAGCATGGTACAGTTTAATTGTTGTATTGTGTAATTGTAGTGTTTTTCAAGTATTTTAACTGAGGAAATATACAAGATTTAATATAAATTATAATATTTACACAGTTATTGATAGTTATTAGGTATTATAGGATGTTACTTAAAAAATTTGCATATGAATGTGAGTCCTATTTTCGTTGCTATGCAATTTGGTTTTTATTAATGTTTTTAATTAGAAAGCACTAATTTTGCAAACCTACATATGTACGAGTATATGCATGCCAGATTTAGCTTCGAATGGTATGTATGTATGTACCTGTGTATTTGATAAATTTTTGAGAGAGTTTTGTTTGGAAATATTCTGGGGTTCTCCTTGATAAAGAATGACATTCCTTTAATTTGATTCATGTAATTTTTGTATTGAGTGTTAATTGATGTGTTCTTGGCAGGATGCCCTCACATAGGAAGGAAATTAGCATCCCCACCTTACACCAACCTCAGGGCTTTGAGGGGTAAATCGAAACGTTCTGGGGTAAATAGAAAGAGGCATTGACTCTCATACAAATACAGGTAGTGTTAAAATTGTTGCATATAGCTGCTCAACACAAGTCAGGGATTAACAATGCACCACAAAATTGTTTCGGTAAATTCACCCAAACTATGGCGAAGAAGGTGAATGTGAAACATCGACATTTTTTTTTTCAAATTTCCTCACTTGACCCCACATATTTAAACAAAATTCCTATTTAATTTTGCAATATAGTTCAATTGATCTTCAGATATATCCATGTACAGATGTACACCTACAAATATATAAAAAAGAGCATAGAAAGGTATTCAAAAAATAACTTTTAGAAGGAATTTATGTTCTACAGTTTTTGCACCATGAAAATTGAAAATGCTCGAAAATTTTTACATACTTTGAGTTTATTAAAATGTGAAAAGTTCCCTAGATTCCGAAAACTTTCCAAACTCGATGTATCCCACACTTTCGGACATGCACAAATCATTAGATGCACTTTACATGCATCACACCCCCGCACCTCTCCCACACCACCCCTAGGCATCCGATGGACTATTACTGGAGGTAGTGGCATAACTTAAAGTTTGTCACATGCGAATCGAGTTCACGCCACTTCGAATCAATTACGAAATGGTGTCATGTGCAAGCTTTGTCGGCTGCCAGTCCCTTAAAGGGTCCGAAACCCTATTCAGCGAAGACGTCGTCGTCGTCTTCGGAGATGGGCGGCAGCGGCGACACACTTTCTTCTACGCTGGGTAATATTTGCGGAGCCATAAAAAGGCAAGGGTACACAGAAGAGCGCATATAAATCTTCATAGTGCGGGGGCGGGAGGGACCCACCGCAGCACGGGCTAGGTGCACTTTCTATTCCTGTATTCCTGTGCTCCTGCAGCCTGCTCGTTCATGACGATTGAAGAAGGTTCGGTGGGTGGGCCTTGATATGATGACTGGAGTAGACCCCGGACCCGGACCCGGACCCGGACCCGCACAGACCCTCGAGTCAGTTTGCTTTGGTTGTTTGGTGGAAAGTAGTTCTCGGCTGAGGCAAATGTGGCTTTTGAATTTCCTAACAAGCCCGGGGTTGGGATGGGTGCACTGGTTATTTCTGTGGTTTTCGGAATGGGGATGAAGGTAAGGAAAGCTAGTCGCCAAAGAAAAAAATTATAAAAGAAAAGGTGAATTGTAGATGCACAGAGCTCGATAAAAAGATGACGAGCTATGATAACAATCGTACGGGGACACGAGGCATCACAGGGAGGGCACCGCAAGGACAACAAAACCAACAATAAAATTTATGGGGTGTGCGCCCGTCGCCTGTTGCTGCTACTTTTGTTCTCCGTCAGGCTGGGAAGGATCGGCTATCCTCGTTCCGGAGGAAACTTACCCTTAAGACAGTGATGGCGGTGAAACGGCGCGGTGCGGGGGCTGAGCCAGGGTGAGGCCGGGTTAGGGGGCGGTGCTTTTTGTGGGGCTTCATGTTGTCCTGAATAAACACATTTCGAAGGTGGTATCGATTGTTTTTGTCGCCAAAGAGCAACCGACAATCGGACGGCAATTTGGAGTGGGCTGGGCTGAGCAAAATGTATCATGAGTGGTGCGGGGGCGCGCGCTTGTCGCTAGAGAGCCGAACCGCTCGGTGTTTGCTATGTGCTTAATTAAATTATTTCTGGAATATTGCGCCCCGATCCCTGTCCAGCCGTCCGTCCGTTCGGCTGACCCAAGTAATGCCTGGCCTCCTTCGAAAACAACGAAAATTGTTTGTCACTTTCTGCGTCGTGGTGCTCCTTCGACCAAATGATGCCCTCAATCCGGGGCCCCCCGAGTTCATGCAGCCCTCTAAATCTTTGTAAACATTGGACGCCCGAAGGACCGTGGGCTGACGGGGGTGCTCTGCATTGTTTAAGAGCTCTGTAAATATTAATGACTCGAGGCAATGATCCATCTCTTGCCGAGTGTAATGTGCTCCTCCGAAGATTATCATCGACTCGCTGAGTGGTGATAGATGAGCTCCTCGGGAGACAAAGGTAATTTCCTGGCGTCCGACATCGACAGTTTCGTCCCGAATCGGGGAATCCCCGGGAACACCGACCCGCCGGAGCGCCAGTTGCCCGCGGCGAAGGAGCCGTGTAATTTATCCATCAAAATAGCCGCTCGTCACAAACAAAGGTTAATTGTAACAATTTTGGCGTTGACGGGGGCCCAGCGGCTGGTGAAAAGGAAATGGCATGTTTTGTAATAGGACCATGGTAACACGGCGACGACGGGTCGGGTAGCAGCACAAAACCTGTCGGTAGCTTCTTGCCTGAATAAAATAATTTTCTTCTCTTTATAAATTCGGAAATCTGACGGTATGTAGAGGAATGCCCTATGCTTTTTATTTTGTTGAGATATGAACTTTTTTGAGCACTTTTTCCGAATTTAAGTACCATTTACTACTTTTTATTTTCAAGCGCACATCCTAAGTTTTTCTTATAAACAAACAACAATTTTCTGCAAATATGAGCGTATTACATATATACAAGTCCAGAACATGTACCCAAGATTTTAGAAAACAATTCGAATATATTTTGGAGATATTGTAATATGAGCCGTTCACAGAGTAAATTGATTAGGTTTACAAGGAAAAAGGTGAGAATACTGACGATATTAAATACGTTGAATGTAAAAATTCATTTATAAGTAAAAATTCAAACAAACTTTGTGTAAGTTTTATTATTTATACAGAAACTTATTAAGCTAATTCATTTCTAAAATTAAATTTTATTTGCAATTAATTCTCTAATCCTAAAACCAAGCGCAGCTGCAACTTGCAACTGGCATGCACCTTTCTATTTTTATTAGTTTTATTCGATTACTAACTTTTCCGAGTGTTGACTAAATGAACTTAAAATAAAAACTTTTTTGTACTAAGCGAATTGCATTTAAAATCATCTGCATTGGATGCCGCATCGGATGCCAGTATCCGAGGCTGCTGCTGCTGCTGCTGCTGCTACTACCACTACCGCCATC
Source organism: Tolmerus cingulatus (assembly GCA_959613345.1). Classification (NCBI taxonomy): domain Eukaryota; kingdom Metazoa; phylum Arthropoda; class Insecta; order Diptera; family Asilidae; genus Tolmerus; species Tolmerus cingulatus. The sequence goes on from OY390708.1 coordinate 8,269,414, forward strand.
TTGATTTCCGAATTTCGAACATAGATTCGTCAGTTTGGGTCCGCAATTTTCAAATTCGCGTATAAAAAGTAGCCTATATGTTGGGCCGGAATTTGTAGAACCTTCACCCAAAAATTAATCCTAATCAGATACAGCGCTTAGGCGTGATTGAGCAACAAACAAACAAACCAACTTTTGATTTTATATATGTATGTATATCCATGTTTACATTTGCATTGCACTTTACAATACATTTTCACAATTCTTGGAGTTATTTGGGTAACCTTTGTTTTATTAAAAAAAATCTTGAAAATTAAAATACAAAAAGCTTGAAAATTATTTGAAAATAATAAACTATTATATTTTTAAAATTCTTACTGTATCTTCCTACAAATTGTGATTATTGATTATGCGTTGAAAATCATGTTTTGGTTGAATGACTTGATTGGCTTTTCTGTCGATTCAAAATTGATCACATTGGAAGCCGTTCAGTTATTAGAAACAATTACATATTTAAAAGTAATCCGCAAAAAGCTATCTATTCATGTGCTCGACAACTAAAGCAAAAAAATAAAAAAAGGTTCCCTCTTTTCTTTTTTTTGAGATAAAAAATCCTACACAGAAAATCTTCGTCACAGAAAAGGGCGCAAAATCCCTAAACATTTTAGAATAACAAAATCTCGTAGTCTTTAAAAGTAATACTCCCATAAGCAGGGATAGAGGAAATGAATTGTGATAAGTATGGCAAATGTGAAGCGTATCTGAATTAGGAATGAATCAAAAGTTTGGGGCCAATATCCGCGATGTGTAAAATCACAAGCTTAATGTCCCCGACTCCACTATCCCTCCCGCATTCACCGCTCCTGAGGAATCCCTCGAAAACCTCGGAGGAACGTGCTAAGCTGATTCCTCAGCATATTCTGGAGCAATTCTCTGAACGTAACGAGATGAAAGTTATACAGCAATCCGGGCAAAGTGTCTCGTAAAACTAATTGTGCGGAGTTTATATTTGGTATAATCAGAATCAAAACTTGTAGGATCTCCTCCCTCCGATGGGGCGCAACTTTAACAGCTTCCACATCGACAGTCGGCGGCGGCAGTCACGGAAGCCCCGGATCTCCCCCGCCAGTCCCCACAACCCCAGCAACCGCCGCAACCCCTGCTCAGCCCCAACATCGGATTGGGGCCCTGGGGCTGATGTCGTCGCACTTTTTGTCTTATAGCTGCAGATATCTGCGTTAACTACGACTGTTTTGATTATATCGCGACTGAAGTAATTTCATAATTTGCCTTCGCATAAATTTGAATAAATTCGTCGGCGAGTCCATATCTCATTTTTAACATTTTATTATCGTTTTGACACTGCTTAGTCGTTTGGAAAATTGTTTTTGAATTTGAAGGGGATAAACAGAACGAAAAGTGGCTGCTAGTGAACTCTGCCCGTCAGTCATGGCCTTTTCGTCGTCTAGTTCATGGAGCTCTTTGGGGCACCGCATAGTCAAGATAGTGACAGAAATTTCGCGTGAAAATTTTCTAAATGCATACAAATGACTTAAAGAGCTACTGTTCCGTGGCAAAGGACAGATGCATGGCTCGAGGAGATAGTTTTATAAAGTTGTCGTTGCATACATTTCAAGAAATCAAAAACCAGCCAAGTCCTTACGAACATGGTATCGGAACAAAAGTAGGTAATGATACTCCAATACTTGAAAGTAGAATCGCTGTTAGTAGTATTAATGGAGTCGATACTTTTAAAGATTTTTTTCAATAAATATATTTACGTTACCTACTTCGCATGTTTATTATAGGTACCTATATACATATATTCCGATGTTCTTTCTTTTAAGTTACTTGTGTTCCATGAGACAAAATTTTAGCTCTAGATTTGAAAGTAATCTTTCCAAAATTTCAGTTTCCTGGATTTACGAATTAAGCTCTTCAGATCTTTTTGGTAGGAAATTTAATTTTCAAAAAAATTCTGCTATGAGACCACGTAGTAGATTTGTTTTTTTTAAACGAGTTTATAAAAACAACTAATTTTTCCTATATACAAGTTGTGTGGGAAAGAGAAACTAAAATCATGTTTGCGCTTTTCATACGTTCGCTACAGGAGAACAATTTCGCGACGATTAGATACTTTTAGTAGATCTACCGCTTAAGCTTTAACCTATATATGGGACCGAACGAACATGAAAAAAAACATATGTATACTATTATAGATACCTATAATCTCATCTCTTGCATATGCAAACATACTAAGCTTTATAGTTAGTTACGCCTTAGCCATTCTAGCGCCTCAAAATGTTGGGTAATTATTACTAAAAAATGAAAAATGAAACACAAAATTTGTAGTGCTTTTAAGAGTATAAAAAAAACGTTTTATTTAAGTGACACCATATTTCATCCAACAAAACCATTTAGTACACAAGCACTGTCTTAAATATTGTGTAATTAGGTTTCCTCTGGATAATCAACCGGATCACAGCAAGTAGCTTTCTGACCATCAAAAGTACAAGGGTAGCAATTATCCTTAAGTTTCGCCGAATTACACCCTTTGAATGCCACGACGGCAATAACTACTAGAAGAAAAGCCCACGATATATTCATTCTGGAAGGTGGTTGATAATTACTTGTTCACTGAATTTTTTAAAAATTACAATCGGTTTTATAGTAAAATCTAATTTCATTAGAAAGAGGGGAGGGGATGTATGCACACATATATGCATGTGTACACACATTCAAAAATTCACTTACGTAAGCTTAAACAATTTTCAATCTACATAAAGTCTAAAATAATGATTCAAATGCAGATGTTTTTAATCAATAATTTCAATGCAACAGTAGAGAACAAATGTGGCAAATTTGAAAAATATGTATTTGTTTAAGTGCCATTCAATTAAAGCAAATTCTCACTGTAGCTATGGGAAATGCGTTTTGGAGTTTCATAATACATACATATACAAATGCTTTCCTTAGAATTTTGTTTAATTAACTTGTATACAATTTTAATGGGAAACAAAAAAATTTAAATTTGCGAAAACATTAAATTGTCAATTATAAGTACATGTTTCAAAACAATTGATTGAAAGCTTAGTAATAGTATCATTCTATTATATTTATACCATTATGAGATCTGGAATCGCGCGCTGCGGTCATGTTTAACGAAAACATTTCATAAAGTTTGTTTAAGTAAAATTTTAAAATTATGCTATTTATTGTGGAAAAATCGAACAAATGTAAAATTAAGGTAATTTGTATGAGTTCGAACATTCAATTGCAACAAAAGACTATACGCATATTATGTACAATAGTTTAAAATTGTAAATATCAAAAAATATAAGTGAACAATTCAAGCCCTAAAGTTTGGGCTTTCCTCACGTATTTTAAAGAAGCTTTCAATTGAAGTTGATGTGAATAATATGGAACGAATTTTTGTCGATCACTTGTACTTCTCAAGATGTACATATAGAATAGTTTTAAAAATCATTTTTTAAAAATTGTACTGGGGCACTCTATTAGTTGGTTAGTTTATTCCTAAGAGATAGAACGATATAGAATATATAAATTTCGCTTTCTGATTGATTACAAAAAAATATAGAATTTATACAAGTTTTTTAACACGAAAATCGAAAAGGAGACATGAAACTTAATTTTTCTTCAAATACATTTTCGGATATCAAAAATTATAAATTGGTGGTTAAATATGAACAAAACCTCAACTTTCCGAATAGCAAAATCTCACACACAGCCTTTTTCAATGTGAAAATATTGTTACCGGAATCACAGCAGTTTCAAAAACCTTAAAAGGGGCATATATATTTCCTGTGTTATTTTAAAATTTATTTCGTGTCTATTTCGGAAATCTAATTCAATATATGAAGCCTACACAATTTTCCAGTTAACTTGGTCCTCTTTTAGGTTAAATGTCGGATATGATAAAAATCCATGCATCAGCGATGTCCGTAGAATAAAAAAGACAGTCTATGGCAAAATTGATGTAGATAGCGTTAAAGCGGATTCTATATGGAAAGCCCTTTAAGGCTCGTTCGTCATCAGGCCGATTCTCATGCGGAGTAATTCAATATTTTCATTCACGTACGGAAATGATTAATTGAGAATTTAATTATGCGAGTGTAGCACGCACTAATATAAATTGGTATCGATTTTTAATTTGCACCCGACTCCCGACACGAGGGCCAGTGACAAAACAGAGCACCCAACAAAACCTTCAGGTTCTGGGGTTCCGGCATTCATAAAGAAGCTGCTGCAGGGGCACTGTCGATGCCGCAAAATTATCCAGGACTCCACCAGACCGACGGGGATGGGATGGCTAAAAATAACTTTTGTGATTTGATGGATGCTTCCAGTCCTTTGTCCGGGATCCTCGTCATACACTGAGAACAGTAAAAATTATGTGTGGAATTTTAAACCAAAAATTAGAACTCAATTAAAGCTGTGCAGAAATATGTGCGTTGTACTGAGCTTTTTTCGAAAAACAGGAACGTAGACATAATTTTTTGTAAAACCATTGTGTAATGAGAACTTTGTGTATACATAAAATTATTACTACCGTAGCAACTTGCATTACTGCGAGAGTATTTGTTATAAAATGTTTTTTTCCGCTAGTGTGTTGGACGAATGTTTTCAATATATTCCGGGAATTCAACCATGAAAAGGAACATAATTATAAACTTGGACCGTCATCTCTGATTTAATTTTATTTATTTGGATATCTCATTATTTTAAAATTAATTGCTGCATAACACAAATACCCATTTGACAAAGGAGCGGACCTAGCCTTTGTATCAAAACCATTTACCAATTAAGCAAAATTTGCAAAATTTATGTGAGTGATAACATTTTTCAATACAGAACTATTAAATTAAAGGTACTGAAGAAAATAAACAATTAAAACTTTTGTTATGTTATTTACTGTACTGCTCTCAACAAACATTTTTACCTGCCGACTTATATTTATTTATTATATTCATTATACGTTTACATTTTTTAACCGCATTAAAAACAATATAGTTAATGTTTTTTGCTGAATTGGTTAGGCATCATTAGTATTGATATTTAGAAAACAAGGTACATATACATATGATTCTAAATTTCAACCTCAATAGATAATAAAAAGGAAGATTGTTTTTTTAAACAAAAAACTAAGTTGACATCTATTTAATTTAATTGAGCAGTCAGTTCACAACAAGAGTTTTATGATTTTAATCCGTAAAACTGGGAACTTAAAAAGAGTCCAAAATAAGGCTCTTGCCGTAGGCTGGGTGAGCCTTTTTAATATCTCCTGTAAACAATTTTATCGTCAGTTACTTAGAATTTTTGAAACGCCTTGTGTATCGTCCTTCATACCCAGAGCTCTTTTTGTCAAAAGTCTGTTGGGAACGAGAGTCGTCGTTATTGATGAACAGAGACTCATCACTGTGGTGATTGATAGGAAATCAGATATTTTCTTGGAATCCATCTGAAGTCTATGTATGTAGCAGCAAAGGAGGAAAACATGATTTCTGAAAAAGGTTTACTTTACGTTAACCGCAAAGTAAAACCACGCTTCAGTGCTTTTTCTCTATATTGTTTCATAAATGTTGTGTTCCAAATGCCACCGGTAAGAATTTTTGATTAAATTAGGTATGTCGTTCACTTTAAGAAGGATGTAAATAAATCACAAAGAAATGTTCAAATTTTCCAGTTACAGTCATCGTATCAGCTATTTTTTCAAGATATAATACAAATCCAAAATATTCCTTGACAATTCGCGTTATATTCATAAAATCTGCATGCATTAATGTATGACAGTCAAAAACAGTAAAACAAAAAACAGTAAAAATGTGAATTTTCAGATAGTTATTGCATATTCTGTCGTCAAACCTTTCACTATAGAAATTGGTAAAAGCAATTTTCACCCGAAAAAATCACGCTATGTAATCTGAGATGGTTTTATTATGTAGTCTATTTTATATTTAATATTTTATACTAATTATTTTATTTTACTCTATCTAATATACATATCTTGTTGTTTAAATAACTCCATTAAAAATAACCTTTACTATAAGATTAAGGTTAAGTTGCAAGGGAGTTTCAAGAAAGTTTTTTTATTTTTATTGTTTTAATTTATATAGTAGGTATATCAGGACACAACACACAGTCTGATGAGACCAATAAAAAATTTGTATACATTGTGCAAAGTTTCGAAGGTGGTAAGTAAAAAACAATATTAGTAACCTTACACATATTATTATTACAATACAATTAAACCAAAAATTAACCATCGTCAATAATTATGGCGCCTAAGAATATGCGATTGCGTTTTGTAACCACGTTTGTAAATATTTTAATCGAAAATAAAAAGTCCCTAATGTTGTGCATATGTTGATTATAGAGCACAGTTAAATAAAAATTATTTATAAAACAATAGTAATACTAAAATAGTAATATACTTGGTATATTAGAAAAATTCCATATCCGAAAACCCACCGCTAAGTCGGAATATAGCTGACTTAAATAGAGTTAGAAAATGTCGATTAGTTCCCGAACCCCTTTAGAGCGGACTTATTCACTGGCTTGGAGATCAAAATGAAGTTCAATGAATATAGAGTCGTTATAGCGTTGATTCTTATTTGCTCTTCCTTTTCTACAATGGAATCATTGGGATCAAAATAAAATTTCATTTGTTGAAGCAGTAGAAATTCGTTATTTAATTTATCTTTTGGCTTACTCAACTGAAATGTAAGTTCTATTAACCCCAAAATCAATTTCCCATTATTGTCTGGTGTAAATTGGTTCGAATCGTTCCGTGACTAAGGCAAGAAGGTGAAATGTCCTAAATTATGCTAATAAAGATCCTTTGTGCCGCGTCAGCACCCGGAGAATCGTTGGCAACAGTTTGCTGCAATATTTACAGGAGGCAACCTCTTGAAGACCAGGTGACAAATGCAGGCTTCTCACAAGAAATTAATTTTCACAACAAGACCACAAGCCATATGATATCCTGGCAGGTTTGTTGCTGCGGCTCGAAGTGTTGGTGTCCTGGGAGGGGGCGGAGGCCCACGGAGCCCCTGGGCAAACAGCCAACCGTGCGCTGCTCCCATCAAATGTACGAGTACGTCCCATGGTGAGCCCCGGAGCCCCTGGTCCCACCGCAAAGTGTCTCGGCCTGTGATTTTGTCAGGGCCTCTGGAGTACGTGGCAGCACATATTATTCAATAAATGTTAGATCGGCGGATGGAGGATCCAATTATTTGCTTATTTTCCATTCAGACATCAAACAAGCGGCAGCCGCTAAAAAATTGCGACAAACGTTGGCTCTTTTATTATGTGCCAGTTTAAGTTAAGTGAAGCCCTTTTCATTATGAACCATTATGATTGCGGTGAAAACTCAATTCCCACTGGATCCGATTTTGCTTTTTACCTTTTGATGTCAGTGACTTCCTTGCTTGAGACCATAAAAAGGGAAAGTACATAGCATTGCAAAACTCCCCGTCACTGCATTTTATCCTGGTCGCAATTGGTCCAGGAAGACGGACTTTTAATGAGCACCGCCTAGCATTTTACTAGATAGCAATTTAACGAGGTATTTAACAAAGCCGGCCTATTTCTGTCTGCTCCCGAACAAAACATTGCAGATTTGTTTTTATGAAAAAGCATTGATTTAAATAGCCGCCACGGGAACGACTATCCAAGCTCAAAATCTAGACGGAGGAAGACTTTCGAGGGCACACGTGGAATTCTTTATTTTGAATAATCCTGTCGCTGTTGCTTAGGTCCAATTTTTAGAAAATGCATGAGGTTGTTGCTTCCTTTTTTAAAAAATACTGTTTGTAGATTTTCAATAAATCTGTTCCAAACATTCTTATCTATTTCGATGAATCCTTGTTTTATTTACTATGTGTTAAGACCGTAAAAGTTATTCACGTTTGCTTTCTTTTTACATATTTAGTTGAGTACTTTATAAAAGTTTATGTTGTTCCTATCGCAAACCGATAGTCCCATAATTACATATTTAAAGCAGTGTTACTTCACAAATTGTGGAGAATTTATATGCCGCGATATTATAAACATTAAAAGAATTTTGAAGGAAAAAGTGTAGAATAGTTTTTTTTTAAAATATGTATACATACATATGTTCAAATTAAACAGAAAACGATGATGCTTTAAATTTCTTTTCATTGTAAAATGCAGTCAATTGAGTTAGCTAAATAATAATATCATGATGTATGTCCGTGATTGATTAGGAATCTGTTAAATATATGTACACACATCTAAAGATTTTTAAAAGATATACATATAGTATATAATTTTTAAATAAAATAATCTTTTAAGATTTAAGCTCAAACTTATTAAGGTTAAAAAATTTTATCATATAACATATGGATATTCAAAAGTGTTTTTCTAAAATAGCAATTTTATTTTGGAACAATATTATAGGCAAATTATAGGCTTACGTGCTGCCAATTCTGCACTATTTGTATATAGTCTTTGGTTGATAAATATGTCTGCGAAAATTATAATCTTTCTTTTACATGTGGTGAAAAACTTAGAAAGTAAGAGTCCTTAAAAAACTCTCGTGCTTATCTTGGGGTTAATTTATCCTAGGCAAATAAGTCGGTCACGAAAACATCTTAATAGGCTCAGCGGGGATAAGGCGAATTGAGCTCGGCACCAGTCCTGTGTTGTCCCAATTAAAATTTTGTTGATACAAAGTCTCAATTTGTTTTAATTAAAGAAATTTATTGTCACTGCAGCCATTTCCCGCTGCCGGTGCTGATTTCCTGCTGTTCTCGATCCGTCCGGCGCTGCCGCCGTTGCTGCTGCCATCCTCGAGCCCCTCTCTTATGGGAAATTGAAAACTCTTGATTATGTGTTCATTAATTTTCATTTTCACTCAGTTGGCTAATGCTGGATCTTTAATTCTCCACAGCGTCCCACCAGCTGTTTTCTTTTCCCCCGGGAGGCTGGGGCTGGGGGGCTGGGTTGGGGCTGGAGCTGCCGGAGTCCCCGTGTCCCGGGAAGATTCAAGGAGCAATTCTTATTTCATCACTTGCTCGGTGTGATGCCGGCGCTTCGAGGATGTGTGTAATTTGTTGCGCTCTGCGGAGCGTAAGCACTCCTCGTGCGGCGCGACGTGTGTAAGTCCTCCGTCTGGAGCCGTGAAGGCGCAAGGACCGTCAGGGAAGGATCTTGATTAGCGGCGACAGCCCTCAGGACCCCTCCGCTGTGCCGCTATGATTAGGAGCCTTCCACGAAATGGTCGTTACTGTCCAGCGGGCAATCGCCATTATTTTAGCGGCTGGACTCCTACACTTCGATTCGACCAATCAAACATTTTCCCAAATGTTAATTGGAAGGCAGAAAAAACAAAAAACGAAAATATTTTCTTTTTCATTCTACATATGCACACTGAAAGAAAAACATTGGTAAAATTAACCAAAAACACTACTTGCATTTTTTTTCATATGGCTCCTTTTATCCCACAAAAATGTATAGTTCCTGTATTCCTCGACTAGATTTCAACTTTAATGTCAATTTTGGTTTTTATTCTACTTTAATTTTAATTTTAATCTACACTCCTTTTTTTATTTTCCATATACTAAAGTATGTTTGTTGCTCTTTCACACAAAAGCACGTATTCGATAGAGAAGACATTTTATTGGTGTGTTTCGCATAACCTTGAAATTTTGAGAATATTTTTAGATTAATTAAACGTAAATATGTGAAATTCCATTTATCAACATTTTCAGTTTCGATAGTCAATTTGAAATCATGGACGTTATAATTTGTTTTATTATCGGAATAGTTCACCCTGGGCAAAGTCGGTTATGGGTCAGCTATTAATTAATTAATTATGTATATGATTTTATTTATAACCGCTTCTGCCAAACAATCCCACTGATGTTAGTATATGTATGTTATATATTGCGAAACAATGTCCTTCACAGCGTGTGTCTATTTGTCTGTTAGGAATCTATGTGAGTAGTTTTGTTTTCCTTTATTGTTCCAATAATACTTAGATGTATGGCTATAAGTAAGTACTATATAGTGTAATGCCGTGCAATTAGTGGAAAAGTATCATTTCCAGGCATATTGAGACATTCAAGGTGTCTAAGTGAAAAAATAACAAAACATTATTCGAAGGATCTCGGATGGGTGAGAAGCTCACTTCAATTAAATCAAGAAAGTAACCCGCACCACTGAGTCGGAATGGAAAATCTTGAAGCGCTTAAGGGTAGAAAAAATTCTTTAATTAGGTAATTGCTTCTATGTTGCTGAGCTCTCGTCCGAGGAACGAGCACAGGGTTAGACACGAGGGAAGCAAAGTAAGTACTGCGAAAAGGTGTTAGAGCTAAAAAGGTTTGTGTACAGTGGACTTAATCGAAGGAGCAATAAGTTCCATGGAAACATGAGATCAGTACCCCAGAGGACGGACTTAATGCAGAGATATCTGCAGGACAGTCGCTTTCTTTGATTATTTTTGTGCTCATTTCATTTTCACGCTTTCTAGGTTTTTTTCAATGGTGCCTGGGGCTGTGTCGTGGCGAGGTTCATCTTGAGAGTTCGACCCAAAATGACATACCGTTCTGCAACATGCAAAATCGTATTTAGTCCAAGATGACCCCAAAGTGTCCAATCCACTTAAATATTTCAGTCCAATTTCCCCAAGGACCAGAGACTTCATCATCTCGTCACGGTGGCTCCCCGCGCAGGTCCTTCGTCCCCGATCCGTTTCACAACGCCGACCTGAACCTCAAATCGAATAGAAAGAAGTCGCCCGTGTTGACTTGCCGTGGTGCACTCCTCCACATCGGAATGGCATGCAAATAATAAGGACGCGGTCGACTCAAAGTGAATTCTCGGATATGAAGGAGGAATTATTACAGCACTATCAGCGGCGGAATGCCGGATGCAAATCCAATTACCAGGGAAAACTCGTTTCACTCGTGTTTGCAGCTGAAAAACAGTGCTTGCTAAAATTCCATTTACAATTTGCGGTTTTGGCATTAAAGCGACTCTGACTTGATGGAAATTAAATTTTTAAAAATATGCTAAGAATAACTGCTTGGATTATCAAGAACTACAAACAGAATTATAATATACATATGCATAATATTTATATGAAAAATAGATTATTTTACAACCTAATTTGTTAGTCTCTTCTAGTATGCAAAATATTAGCCTATTTAAATTTTTATTTTTTCCGGATATTGTACTTTTATTTGTTAAACCAAATTTGGGACTTCTTCGATAGATTAAAAATTATCAATTTGTACGTAGCAGTTGAACTACATACTTTTAACGAATATTGAATCATACATTTTGTACCATCAGAAAGTGGATGTTCTATATAAAAACATATTAATAAAAATGTGTGCTTGTATCTCTTTGAAGCAAGGTTGGCATTTATAGCGAAAAAAAAACTCAGAATTTCTTTCGAAATTGTTTTTTGCCTGCATTATTATATTAGAAATATTAAGGTTACTTACTTCACTTCAAAGAGATAAATCAGTTTTCACTTGAAAATGACTCAAGTTAAATATAATAATACAAAACATTTCCTATGGTAAGTGTACATAGTAAGCTTTTAAAATAGGCATTTCTTACAGAGTCCAACTCTTCCAAGTATCTAAGGCTCTGAATTTGAGGAGACTAAAGAGCTCTGTAGATGCAAATTGAACTATTCTACTGTTGTGCCCATGACCGATTTCCTAAAAATTAATATTTCAGTATTTTTCGCGTTTAATTCTAATTACTTTAAGCAAAAATATTCCCACAACACTTTCAGTGTTTAACACAATTTAACTAGTATTATGGTTGCAAATGTTGTCCGCGAAAGCTAATAAGCGAATTTCAGATTTGTGATTGAGGGAAGCTCCCTTGTCTGCTACAATTTCAAATGCAATTTGAAAATATGATTTATTTTGATTTGATTCAATTTCTTTACTACGTAATTACTTTAAGCGTTCAATTAGATTGTTTGTTATGCATACATACAAATGTATGTACATATATTCGTAAATATATACGAATTTCAAGTTTTTGTATTGAATTACAATGAAAATCGAAGAAGTTACTAATAAGTTTAGGTTTTGTAAATAGTAGTAGTAATAGTAGATTATATTATATCTTACAGAAATATCCGAAAAAACCTATATATGTATTTCAAATATTTAAAGTTAAAATGCTGAAATTCTTTATTTTTCTTATAACCAGTAGAAACGGGTTATACAGATTACTGTGGTAGAATAATATCATATCTTTAGTAAAAACATTTTCGTGGTAAACAAGTAAATTTGATTTGAAATACTTCATATTTTTAGCGCTTTGAAGATTTATAAGATGGTGAATCTAATCTGTTTTTAGTACGTTTCTTCTTATTTCTGAAATCGAGATAAACAAACTCTGCGCTGTGGTACCTTAAAGCCGCCGAGAAGCCTCAATTTGCCAAAAATTGCCCTAAAGTAGCAAAGACACTCCGAGGGGGCGGCTGTCGGGAGACTCAGGTCCTGGAATAATTTCGCCACGGGAGGGTATTAGAGGCCGGACAGCAAACCAATAACGTCTAGCTGGAAACTTTCGTTCGGAGCCCTTCAGCGCGAGGAGGTGGATAACACGACTTTTGATGTAATGTTTTCCAACGTGAAAGGGATAACGCGTCGACTACGTGCCGGGGGTGACGGGACGCCGCGTCGTAGAAATTGTTGAGCTGACTAATCTAAGGGGCGGCGGCGGCACGGCCCCGCCGCTGGGGCAGGGCACGAGGGTTGACAATTGACAAATGTCCCTGTACGCGATAGCCGTTTGTTTTAATTTGCCACCCGCCGGTGGCCTCCTTCAAAGAGGAAATGAAGTCGACTTTGACATTAATTGCCCGAACGATTGGAGTAAATTGTCGCAGCGGAGCCCCGAGAACTCTGCTGGTGCTAACTTTCTCCTTCTGCAGGACGAACCCCTTCGCAGCCGGTTTCCCGGCTCCAGGAATATCTCGGCAAATTTTCTTATCACGTGTTCGAGTGCGATGTCGGCAAACTTTAAGTTTCACACTCGCCAGGAAGGGGCAGGGTCCGGGACCGGGACCGGGACTGGGACAGGGACAGGGACAGGGACTAGCTGCCGGGATGAAGTTATTCACATCGTTGTCAGTTGTAATTATTCATTATCCAATTCGAAGCAATGCGCAATTAATTAGTGGTCCACAATTGAGTTGTCCTCCTCGGAGTGCAGCAGAGCACCAGGTGTAAATCCCAGACAACGGCCGTGATGGGCTGGGGGCAGTAAATCGAGGGGAAGGACTCACGCCATCCAAGTTTTATTAAGAATGTTCCTGCAGGTACAACCTGGAAAAGTTTCTCAAACTGGTTCACAAAGGCACTTTGCCTTTTTCATGCTCAGCTTAGTGCGTTTCAGAAATTTGTTTCCCTATTACGTACACTCTAAATTTGGACTCATTAGTAAATAGAAATGCAGTGAATCTCAACTAGAGTTAGTCTTCTACTGCAGGTCAAAATCTAGTGAAAACCTTGTAAGCATTTCTAGTTTAGTTCAGCAGAATTTTAGGAAATTAAAAATGAATAGAATTACAGAGTTGTATTGTATTGTATATTTTCGAATGAAAAATTATGTTTTTGAGTAAATTTCAATAATGTCTTTTTCTGTTGCAAAACTACAAATTTATTGTGTAATATACAGAAGCGCGTGCACATGTATTTTCTATTTTATTCAAGTAAAGTAAGTATGGCATATTTATAAGGGTGTGTTTCACAAAACGGAAAATTGAAATTGCATATTATTACATTAAAAAATGAAATATTACGTACATTTCTTCGCTTTATCAATCACGTTTGCGGAGGTGTGCCTACCTCATTCTGCTTTGGACATTTGCGCGAATAAGTTTTTGCGTATTGTTATATCCTCTATAAAGTGTTGTTTTACTGATAATTTATTTATTTTGTTATTATATTTTTTTTACAATAAATATTTGCATTTATTGTAGTATACATATTATTACTTATTGATTTATTTAGGTTTAAATGTATGTACAGTTAGTTATTTAAATTAATTTTGTTTTTACCTGAGAGAAATATAGGTAATTGATGTGTTAGTGTGGAACCAGTTGGAAAATAATATTCATAGTACATAATTATCAATTTCAAATTCAAATTCAAATTTCAAATGTGTGATTGGATAGTGGTTTCTGGAGTCTGATTTAAACCCCCAGAAAACTTTTACATGAAATTAAAATGTTCTACCTGTTAAAATGCATACTCTTTTCAATTTACACCACATGTCAGTTAGTCAGTTTGTTTATTTTGAAAAAGATTTTGCATACTCCAGAAATGTGTACAGCAGTTGTTTTATAATCTCTTGATATTATGGGTTATTGTTTTACCCATGAGTATGAGACTTAATAGAATGGTTTCTGATTCCATGATTTGCAAATTAATCCGGCCAGACATTAACAAAAGGAATGATATTTTAGCAATGTTCAGTCTAAAATTTAACAAAAGTGATTTACGCCTTCGAAATGGAAATTCATTACAAAACCGTCAAACATTCCCACATGGGGCCATTGCAAATATCGGCACTAATGATGAATGCAACAGATTCGCCTTATTGCATTCAGTCAGCGCTGATTACCAGCGCGCAGATATATTTAGAAAAGTTTCAATCATTTTGTTGTGTAGTGTTGTAATGCGATTATTAACATGACATGAGGATGCCACAGGGTGCCATCAAAGGGTTACTATGCGAATGGACAAAAGTGTGGGTTAAGGCGGCGGGGTGGGCAGTGGTGGGCAGCGTGTAGGGGGCTGACCAAACCAAACCATGGCGAACAAAACAAACCGCATCACCCCTGCTCAACCAGGGATCCGTCGCTATTCACAATTAGCCGTGGCTCAATTTCTGTGTTTACTTACTCGACAGCGCAACATAATGGCGCTTGATGAATAGTCCACTAACGAGAGATAATTTCAGCTCAAATTACACTCTTGGAGTTGTTATGCATACACTCGCCGCTGGATATACAACGAAGTAGGATCTGGTGGAGTTTCAAGGGCGGCGGCGCGGCGGTGCTTCCGAACCGTGCCGCAAATTTGGCCCCAATGTCGCCATGTGAGCTAATGTCTATAAATTAAAATTATGATATCAGAAGAACGTCACCGGATACAAACGAGCGCAAATTAACAGTCCTTTCGGTGGTATCCAACATACGCCGCCCGCACGTGTACATTGCTTAGCACATAGCCATAGCATATGTTTTATGCACCCGACTATGACACACTATATGAACTGGAGAGTTCGTCCTTCGCCCGCCTCAGTCCCCGTGCACCCTCGTGCCGTGCCGCACAAAAGGACAAACAAGAAAGCCGACACTCGTCGTAGACATCTTGTAAGGAAATCCAGGCCGCCCTCTTTCATTCCCTTGACAGGATCTCACACTCTCGAGAATATCATTTCACGCTCCCATATCCTTGAGATATTTATAATGAATGGCATGACGATGGCACTTGTACGTCACTTGGTGTACTCTGACACGACACTACCATCGTCCTGTCCCCGGCACGTCGCGCTCCTTCGTTCCCATTTAAATTTCGGGAACGGAGCGCCATGCCGCCGCGTCGCCTAGGACCCACAGGACTCGCAGGACGTGCGGATGTTGATAGTACACCACCGATAGCACTTGTGTTAATTCGAAAAGGAAACCAAAAATTATTACGTTAATTTCCTGGTGAAATTGCTCTCTGGTAGGCAGGGTACGAGATTCTGAATGGTTGTGAGGCGATTTGAGCCGCAGCGCGAATGTTATCATTTTTAATTTTTCCACTTTGCCACAAAGAATTTCGCGGTCGGCAAGAGGCGTTGGAAAAAGATATGCTTAACCTAATAATACACTTTGGCTTTGAACAACTGCCCCCTTGGTACAGACGGAAGCTGATGCGGGGAAGATTGTATCAGTCGATTACTTTTCCATCCCCCGCAGATTTATGAGAGATATCTCCGATATCACATAAAAGTCCAAGTTTTGAGTAAGTGGATTCCACTGAGTGGGGCGAAATAGGCAATTCAAAGTACTGCAGTCAGCCTTATTTTATTTACAGGATTTCATATCAAGCGTTATAGAAGTCAAGAACACGCACAGTAAAAATCTTCAAGTACTTAAGAAGGTAAATGTAGTAGTAATTTTCAAATATTCAATAAGGATTTTGTCACCCTTCAATCTGGAAATAAAAATGTTCTAAAACATATGTTTTTTGAAAATAACTACATGGCATCATAAAGTGAACAAAAATGTGCTTTTGGAGATTTTTGAAACTCTTTCTAAAATTAACACATTATACATAGTAATTTATAAAGTATTCTAAATAAAAGCATAAACTATGAAAACAATAACAAAGCAAATTTGATAAAGCTTAATTCGTAATTTTCTTTTGGAGGAATTGTAATAAGAAAAGTTAGGTACCACATCTTATTTGTATAACAAAATTTTAGAATTGCTTTTAATTAAAAGATTCATTACACTGATCGGAATTTATACTATCCACTTAAATTTGAAAAGCAAATCACAAGTTATTGTAAAGTTTTTAATGTATAGCGATGTACGATTATATAATAAAATGTTAAAACTCTTTCGGGAAATATTCGTTTTCCAAATTATCGGATCTGAGTTAAATTTTCACAAGCAAAATGCTTTCATAGACTATTAGGTATATGTTTTTCATATCAGTTTTCTCACCTCTTTACCTTATCTCTAATAATAGTAATTAACTGCCGCAATCGGGGAATTTTTTTGTAGGATCTTCTTTAAATCCTTTTCTTTTTCCCGGAGAGCAACTGGATAAATTAAGAAAGTAAAACTTACCTGGGCAAACCTTTATTTCAATCGATAAGTCCGCAAGAACTCAATAATTTTGTTGTGTCTTTCCTTTAGCAGGTGTCCATGCCAATAACAATGATCAGAATTCTCTGGAAGGCAATTTGAAAATTATAAATTGAGTCTGAGAAAATAAACAAAAATAATAATGTGTTATTAACAAAATTCAATTCATACTTGAATCTCGCTTTCCATGAGCCACAATTCGGCTAAGTTTCTGTGTTTCTAAACACAGGCGAAGAGTGATAAAAGAAGGAATAAATATTTCATCTTATTGCTCAAAGAAAAATCTTCAAATGATTATGAATTCTAAAGATTTTAATCCGACTTTTTTATTAATTAGTTGAGTATTAAGGAGCTTTTGAAATATTTTCTCAAGTGATCTGTTGTTTTCAATAAATAAAACGAAAGTTTCCTTAACAAACATGGGAAATTAAAAAGTACTTATCTAGTAGGCATGTGTTTGATATTAAAAAGACAATTTCATGTCTATATAGAGCATTTGGAGTGAAAACACCGAAACGTGTGATTTGTTGTATTTTGAAGAAACTTAAAGAACGATATTCAATTGTTTTTAAGATTTCTCAAGCTTACAAAATGAAAATTTACCCCCGCCAAAGAGTTTATTATTGATTTGGACTTCCAATTTTGCTTTTTTATAAAATTTTGTAAAGTATAGTTGGTTTCCATCACAAAAAACTCATGACATTTTATATTTATGTTGACTTTATTTACATTAAAGTAAGAAACTGAGTATATTATGACTATTGTTTACTTTTTATAGTTGAAAACCGGAACTTACGCATTTTTCAGTAGTTAGCAGCAGCAAGCAGGAAATTTCTTAGATATGTCTTCTTTACATTGTTTGTGTTTTGTCGTGGGGCAACTATTGAAATTGATAAGATTGTTAAGCAAGTACACTCGTAATAAGAAGTTAAATTTAACTTACCCATATATCGTTGGACTTCCACCATCACAGTAGATTACGATACAAGCATCCAAAATTTGATTATCTCCCTCTTTTAGTATGTGGTCATCCCAATAACAACGTTCAGGATCATCTAAAAAAATTTTGTTTATGATAAATTTATTGTGAATCTTAGTTAGAATAACTCGTTTAAGAAAATGAGTTAATTTCATACTTGAATCATGCTTTTCTTGAACTCTAATTACACTAAATTGCAATGTTTCAAAACATAGTGCTAGAAGTGATAAAAGAATGAATAAAAATTTCATGGTAATGCTCAACGAAAATCTTCTAATAATTGTAAATTTTAAATATTTCAAACTAACTTTTATACTTTATGAATGTTCAGAACTTTCGTTGGCGACGGAGGCAGCTAAGTTTGCACAACCATGTGTTGGGTATTAAAATAAATATTTGGTTACATGTGTTTTCAACCAATGTACTAATTCATCTGGAATAATACGACTGCGATTTCCAATTTCTTTTAATTTTCGTACTTCAGTGGCAAGTTATTTGCTAGAGTGGGGAAATGTCCCGTGATCGATCTTAAATCAAATAATTTTTGAAAGATATGATGCATGGATTGGAAATTCTAGCATTGTATTCATTTAATATTAAACTCTTTTTGAGAACGTAGATTAAACACGGAATGTAACCGAAATAATTAAAAACAATAAGTACAAGCACATTTTCGTAGCGATAGAGAATTTAAACGCACAAAATTTTCAATTTGTAATTATAGAAGAGGAGCAGAAAAATTGGAATGAGAAGATCCAAAAAAACGAAATAAAGTTCAGCGAGGTCCATTGCCTTTCCAGAGCGCGAGAAAGGAGAATTCCTTAGGAATGTTTCGAATTCCTCCCTTACGGTGGTGCTTCAAATCGCAATGGATGTTGGCATTTCCACTAAATTAAGAAATCTTTAACGAGTTATTCAAAATGCTATAGGCACCTTTAAGGCGATAACCTCCAAAGTTAAATTTCCGGTTACGAAACGAATATTTGCTTTTCATATTCTGTTTTTTACGAAGGTACCAAGTACCCCTCAATGATTTCGGTCTGCCTGAAAGTTTGCAGGTATATTTTTTAGGACCCATTCCTATAAAGTAAAGAGAACTCAGAAGTTTGAATTTGATTTTATGTTATACCATCTAGGGGGTGTCGTAATCGTAATCGTAATCGAATGGTCTGTCTGATATTAATAATCAGTTTAAAATAATTTTTTATCAGTTATTTCGAATCAACCGTCCAAAACTTTCTCCTGTTTTGCTTCAAAATAGTTCTGAATTTGTGCTAATCATTTTCATCAGGTTTTTTCACGATGTAAAACTGAAGGAAAACAGATTTCAGCAAAACTGACTCGGATTTTTATTTGAGATGCCTCTATAGTATCTGAGCAAAAAATAGTCACATTGTTATATTATTTGATTAGAAAACACTATTCTGCTTTCTCTTCTTGGTTCTTGTGGTCGCGTCTGAGTATAACAAACGCACAGTTTGTATTATATATTTATTTGTATTATTTATAACAACTTTATTCACAATCGTTTTGCCCGTATTTTCATATTACTGTTTAGCTCTTGTAAGGTTATACAAAGCATATGAACTCTCATTGCAGTATTACTTACTACAACAGCATTCAGGGAAATTTTTTGTAGGATCTTCCTTACATCCTTTCCTTTTTCTCGGAGGACAACTGTATAGATTAAATAATAAATACAACATAACAAAATCATTTATAATTCGATGCTGAACTGAAATTACCTCCATATTGCGGGCAAACCTTTATTGCAATCGATTAGTCCGCAAGAACCCAAAATTTGGTTATGTCCCTCCTTTAGGAGGTGTCCATACCAATAACAATGATCAGGATCCTCTGGATGGCAAATTGAAAATTATGAATTGAGTGTGGAAAAATAAACAAAATGCGTTTTATTAACAAAATTCAATTCATACTTGGATCTCGCCTTCCATGAACCACAATTCCGCTAAGTTGCAATGTTTCCAAGCACAGGGCGAGGAGTGATAAAAGAACGAATAAAAATTTCATCTTAATGCTCGACGACAAATCTTCAAATGATTATGAATTCTAAAGATTTTAAGCCGACTTTTATACTACATAATTAGCAGAGTATTAAACTCAGCTGTGGAGCTTTTCAAATATTTTCTCTGGTACCCTAACAACTGAAGGAAAGTAAAAACATTTAGTCGTTGATATTCAAATAAATGATTCATTATATGCACGTGTATCACAGAAGCAACATTTTGAATAAAAGAGATCACACATATGGTATATTGTATTTTGAAGAAACATGTTCAATTACAAATAACAAGATTTACAAGCTTTCCACGGATTTGTATTTCTCGGGTATTTGTCTTGAATTTCTGTGTGGTTTGAACTCAAATTTTTAATACTTACCACAATATAAATTATAAATGTTAGAATTTCATGTATGTGAACGATATACTTTCTTATATAGAGAGAAATGTAAATTCAAACTCTTAATGGAAGCTTATTAATTATTCTTTAATAAATTGATAAAACTTATAATAATTTCTAAAACGACATTTTAATGTTTTTATTTTGATTTTGTTCAGAAACTAAATTTGAATCACTCCAAATTGCGAATGACAATAGCTTTTGTTTAATACTGCGACATTCAAAAATTTGTAAATGCTAAAAATGAGAACAAAGTCTAAATTAAATACTGAGCAACGGATCTAAGAATGTTAATGATGTATTTATAAGTGTTTAATTTTGTTGGCAAAGTTTACACGAAAACAAATTACATATAAATAACTTCTATTTCATGCAAAACATAGATAGCAATAACACTAGTAAGTTTAGAGTATAAAATGTTTTGATTTTAATTTGGAAAAGTAAATAAAACAAATAGTCGGTATTTGAATGAATGTGCATGAGTTAAAGCACGTATACTCAACTTTTTTGTTAACTCCGATAGGTATCTAAATAACAACAATATTGTACTTTCTCAGTTTAAGTTCATACGCACGCAAATGATTTTACTGAAATTTTTAAATAGCATCGTTGACGGTAATTAAATTCTTTGTCTTTTAAAAAATTTCGTAAGCACAAATTGCGTTGTCTTTTCTTTTCTCTTGTTATAAATGCAGTGACAAGAGTGTGACGCTACTCTCAAATTTACCTGAAATGCCATTCGCTAATAACCTGATGATGTCGTTCTTCAATATACTCTGTTAATTTAGTACCCAAAGTTAAGAATTTTACAAGAGCTTCGCCATTAAATTCATTAATTATTTTCTTCATCGCGTGTTTGTTCAGTGTGTGTCTGCATGCGCTTTACTGTAGCATTTTGTCTAAGTATGCGCAACAAGAATTTCAAAAATGTCTCCTTTGCTGAGTGAGGCCAGTAAACACTTCTCAAGCCAGCTGCCTACCAAACTGAAGTAAATTTATAACTTCGATATCTTCATCGATTAGTAATTTGTATAGATTCTGAAATTCTGTAGAAAGCGCTCGCATAAAACGAGATCACACAACCGCGCAGAACGAAGTATATATGATGCCAATTTTAACATCTCACGAAAATCAGTAGTGATATGTAAAATCATTTTCTAATTGATCTTTTGATAATATTTTCCAAAAACTTTTTGTTTAGAGTTAGTAAGGCGAATTGGTGAGTGCTCCTTTCATTCCAATAGTGCTTTGAAAAATACACATTTATTAGATTTTACCATAGTACATTTTCTTCAATAGTAATGAGTGCTGCTTTTCAGGTTACAATTTATATCTTGAATTACTAATTTATATTTTATAGCGAGCTTTGTTTGAGATCAGTCAATGCGCAACAACTAATCGTACACTTTGAACACATTTTTTTCAATACATAATGTTTGGATACGGGGTACAAAACTTCGAAAGTTCTACTAATTGGAACTATTTCAATTTTAACACATACAATCAGTTAGTATTAAGAATGGAATCAGTTTCAACTTAATTTGAACTATTTTAAATTTTTGGGTGGATTTATTCCAATTTAGACTATTGACGTTTTTTAATTTATTTAAATTTTTGCGTTTTTAAACATTTGTTCTATTATATCTATTTATGTAGTTTTATTATATAATTTGTACTTACTACCCCAACTATGCTATTAGTAGGTAATTTTAGTTTTGGGGTGTTTTATTAGTCAAATTTTTATTACAACAAATAAGGTATTAATTTAAAATGGTTCTGCGTTAAGGTGATGTAAAACCGCAATAAAGCAGCTGCCAGGTCAGTGACTTTTACAACCACTTTCTTCTTGTGAGGTTAACTAATAAGGAAGGCGGCATTAAGCCATTAATAAATCACTCCTTAAGTTGTTGTGCGGCTAAACAGCGGTTTAATCACTTATCGCTCAATACTTAAGCTCCAGATTTCGTAAAGGGCATCATTCCCAGCCACATTAGAGTTTAGTGCTGGGGCCACATGAATTTTTTATTTGAGGGGATCTGAACTTTTATGCCTCATCTGTGTTGCGTGGTAAATGGGATCTGGCCGGAATTAGCGCCACAAAACGCCATTAATGAGCGGCAGACACAACACAGGCGTTGTTGCTCGCCGTGACAGCCATTCGGAGCGTAATTAAAGTGAAATTAGCGAAATAAAACTATTTTATTACATTTTATTTGCAGTTGGTGCACTCTTCGCACTGCCTAGAAATGGAGCTCCTTGGGCCGCAGGACCCGGGATGCCGCATCAGGCTAAATTACATGCATAACCCGACAAATGCAGCATCCAGAAGTGGCACCGGCGGCGTTACAGGCACTTGCATTCGTCCTGAAATTCCCGGCTTATGGTCTGGTATGTGGCCTATATAATATACCATACATAAGTTAGACGGCGACAGGAAGCAACAGGACGCATCCTGGCAGGAGGTGCCAAATTGCGTCTGCTTGTAGCCATGGTGAATACATATAAAATAAGTGCTTGGATTGAGGCCAGTGGCGTAGAGGATCCGCGCAGGGGGTCGAGTCGTTCTGGATGACACCCATTCCATGTGTAAAATATAACAAAATTATAAAAGAGCCGAAAATATGAATACCACCATGGTGCACCGCAAACAACTTTTGTTGTTTTAAGACTGTACTAAAAAAAATTCTACCACCCCGAGTAAAAATAATCAGCGGCTGAGCTACAGCCACTCGGGACCAGTGGGGCGTTTGGGTGCCCAATTTTGAGTAAAACGTTTATTCGGCAATGTTTTTCTTCTTAATGTTGTCAATTTTCAATTTTATCTAGGCTCACTATTTTTATATTTTTATATTGGACGAAGTTCCGGACAATTGCACGGACTTGCTTCTCGGAATTTTCGGCACAGAAGAATGAAGAAATTGGCACTTCTTTTAAAGTTTTTCATTACTTGTAAAATGTTCTTTATGTTAAATGTTGTTAGCCTAAATTTGAAGTTTTCATGACAAATAATAATATTAACTAATTTTCGTTTTTGGGTGTTTTTGATAAAATTCAAAGGATGAGATCCCAGTTTTTGTACATATTTTAATTATATGCTATCAAGCTACCTCAGAAATGTATTATTATTACTTTTTTAAAAAAATGAACTCTATAATTCCAAACTTTAAAAAGTTATTCAATTAATGAGTTTTAAATGATTTCCGTGCGATATTCGAATTTCCTTCGTTAGTATGTTACTTTCAATTTAATATATACAAACTTTGATAGTGTAAAACAACCAGACATCGAAATAAGACTAAAACGTATACTTATTCAGAATAGAGAATAAACACTAAAGGTCCTTCAGATGCGTTAAACGCTATAAAACATTCGAGCATTATTCCATTATAAAGTTGAAGAGTACCTCTTGAACATCTTCACATTCATCTAAAGTTAGTAAAGCAGGGTCAGATTGCGGGCGAGTTTTAAATCGTTCCAAAAATGTTTTCAGCGTAATGTTTGTAGGTAAATTTACATATCATTATCTGCGAACGTAACCAGATTTGGTTGGGAATTAGTCTAAGATCTCCTGGAGATCGAGCTCCGCTGGACAGAAGTCCTTCTTATGCCAGGAGCCAGGCGGTCCGCAAAATCCTCTCTGCGGGGTGAATGTGAAGTTATTAAGCGCAAAGATGGATTATGATGGAATTAATGATTCTGCTCGAGGGGCCTCTCATGGAATGTCCGCCCCGTCGCTCTGGAGCCAGCTGGTGCCGGACACACGACTTTGTGCTGAGGAATTGATTCCGATTAAGTTATTCGAAAATCAAACGCAATAATCCGAGCAAATGGCGAAGTGATTATTATCTCGCTCGTCAGGCACCTTTTTTCCTTATTTCTGGATTCAAGACCAGCATCGCTCGTTACCTTGGAGGCCCTCCTCGAGCTCCATGGCAAACTGCGGTAGGAGGTGAGCTGTTAAGCAAATCATTGGAGAAGAATAAAAAGCCCACTGACACCGAAGCCATGCTGGGAAAAAAAATATGTGAACCGTGAAAGCACAGCTAATGACTTATTTTTCTCCATTTTTCTCTTTGTTTTCCCACCCCCGCCCTCCTCCGTCCATAAGGGTGCTGCAGGAACTCCACAGCATCCACAGGATTCAGCAGACCCCAGCAGCCAGCCATCCTGCTCCCGCTACACCGCCATCAGGCAGGCAGGCGGCTATGCTGTGGCGGCGCAAGATTCGAGCAAGAAAAACAACAGAGTTCAAAGAAAAATATCCGCAAATAATTTTTATTTTGCGCCAACGATGAACACTTAAGATACCTCCGCTCACGTCTTTGTGGAAGTCGAGAAGTCCGTTCGCCCGCCACCCGCTGCCGCATCATAGCGCCACCCCCCGCCCAACCGCCAGATTTTCCGTTGACAACTATCTGCTCGCTAGTTTGCTAGAATCTCGTAGATTCACAGCATCAGGACCTGGACCAGCAGCCACCGCTCCTTGCTCCGCTCTCCCCTCGCGCAAATTCAACAGGGTCTTCCGTTGCGCTCGCTCCGACGCGTCCGCCATCGGGCTCTTTCTGCGGGTCTCCATGCAACAGGATCTGCTGTCTCGTTCCCATTTTTTATTTGCTCTCAGTAGTGAATATTTTATTACTATAGTGAGAAAATCTGGAAAATAATTCGCTGGTGTGGCTCCGGTGGCGGATGTGGCGCGCCCCCCCACTTCGCCCGTCCGGATAACGCGAACGGCGGCGCCCCAGCAGAATTGCGCTGGGGAAGCGAAAGCTCTTCTGGGGAGCAGCCGCACCACCCTCGCACTCTCTATCCCCCCTCTAGAAAGTCTACGGTAGATTTTGCCAACAACTCAAACTAGGGCCGGGAGAAATTCCCTTGTTTTTCGCCTTTCGGCTGGGCTAAGGGCGCTTCAGGAGTTTTCTCGGTATTCCCGGGGGAATCGCCAAATATGTATATTTTGTCCCCGGTAATGTTCCTCTCGTGTCCCACATTTTCCTTGTTTAATTTAGACAGTGACAGGATGTAGGCTGACACGAGGTATTTTAATTCAACTGCCGTCGCCATTGCGGCTCTATTTAAGTAGCTCGTTTTTGGACAACACTCGACTCAAGCGCGTCCCTCCAAGGACTTAGCAGATTTTCGGGAAAAAGGCGGTTACCATGTTCGGCTATCGCAGTCACAATCTTTCCCTTAATTCACCGCCTGAAATATTTACAGGATAATCTTGTTTTTCTACTTTTTTTAATCTCTTTTGAAATATGCAACTCCATTTAAAATTTTTTAAGGTTTTCTTTATTCGCGAGATATGTTTTAAACAATTAATTAAATTTAGATTCGCGGTTCAGTAAAGCACATAAAATTGTTGAGCGTCGACTCATTTTTAACTCATTTTACAAAAAGTGCTTAACCCGTTACCCATGAATTATTAAGGAAATACAAAATTAAATTTATCTTGTAAAAATGCGTTCTATTTGACTTACGTAGTCAGTACAGATTTCCAAAAAAATTATTAATATCAAACATTATTCCATAGAAAAACAGAAGAACTTTGTTTTGATTTGGTTACTGAAAAAGAAGAACATTTTTGTTTATTAACTGGCCCAAACGTAGTCCAAACCAGGCATGGAGCCTGTTCTATAGTCTATACCCTAACGAAGGACGGTGAGACGGTTAATAATTTAGAAATATATACATAAGTTTTCTACGAATATTAAAGAAATAACACTCCAAAGGTTAAATCTAAAAATAGTCGAAAAATTAACTACAAAGTTAAAAAATACTCTATCTAGCAAATTTCGTAACTTTCATAGCAACCTTTGTGTAGTGACTAGATGTAAAGCATATGCTTCCGAAGCGGGCACTTTTTTAAATTTTCGTGACTATTTTGGGCAGCGTATGTGCCTGCAAAACAAGCGTATTTTTAATTTCTACGTTTTGCACGCGATATGCACATATCTACAAAACGGGCGAAATTTTAAATCCTTTGGGCATTTTCATGTCTGTTGCCATGCGGGTGTAATTTTTAACTATACCGTGCTAGATTTTGGTTTATTTATGCCTTCGAGTCCGTGCTTTCTTTGGGGGCATAATTTTTGCTCGGATATTATTTGAAAGAGTTAGCTGAAGACATTTCAAAAGAGAGTTTTTTATGTAAGCCCTATTTATTGTACTTTGTTTTACATACCTACCAGTTTCGAAATAAGCAAAGAGTCAAATAGAATACTATGTTCAAACATACAGTGAGCGCCAATATAAAGTTAACACACACAATTTTGGGAGCTTGAGTTCAGTAGCATCTAGATAAGTGATTGCTGTTTGTTATTTCTGCATAATTTTCAAACACCTATATGTACTCTGTTCAAAAAATAAAATTTCTTTACTTCAAAAATAATATTAACAAGTTCATAGCAACAGAAACAAAACAAGCACTAAATTCATGCGTCAATATAAAGTTAACACGTTTGAAAATACACTATCTAACAGGATATTTATAGTGTGGGCTTATTATGACAAATTATGTTAAATCTGTTTTAAATCCTTATAACTCAAAGAATGTGCGCAAGTTTATCCAAAATAACGCCAAAGGAATTCCAACATTTTAGTGAACTTAACAATAATTTCAATATTTTCAATTTTGCTTGCGAAAGAAATCTTAAAAATAGTCTAGCGCTTAAATATTAGTACTGGCTTATGTAGAATAAATTCTAATTACAAAATTTCTGGCAAAATTACCTAATAGAGAAGGGGATTGATTAATGAGTATCTTTATTTTTTTAGAGCTAAATTAATTACCATAAATGACCACTCAAAGAAAAATCATTTCTTTGAAAATAGAATTTGATCTGTTTTGAATTAAATTTGATCATACTTTTATGAAATATTTATTTTAAAACTGAAAAAGTCTCGATTTATATGCAATGAAAACATTTTGTTACTTCGATATACATATGTATATGAAGTTCTTTTCCTTGTTACTAAAATTCAATCAAGTCAATACAAAATTTGTTACGAAATCTGATTCATATCGAAAAAACCCAGCAACGTTGAATTACACTTTTAAGTTCATTTGGCTCTATTTTAAATATTGTAAGGGTTTGTTTTAATTGAGTTTAGATAAATTAGTTGATATAATTATTTAAACAGAATTAAAATTGCGGGGATGTATTTTGTTTTATGAGTTCTACCTTAGTTTTATTACTTTTTTGAACTACATTTAGATAGAATGAAAGGAGCCCGTTGTTCAATAGATTGATTTCATCGTTAAAGGTTAAGAAATACCAAGAATTAACTTTTTTTGTTTTTTTAACCTCCAGCATAAAAAGGGTTTTCAAAGCTTTGAAATATTTGTTTGTAAGTCAGTCTGTCTGTCTATGGCATGATATTTTTAGAATGGATGAACTGATTTTAATACAGTAGAATCCGTTTATTATGACATCGAAAGGAATTGACAAACACGTCATAATAAGCGGACGTCATACAAAACGTTTTGTGAAATGAAAAACCTTTTTTATGTAAATATGTATGTACTTAAGTATTTTAATACAGAAACATAGTAAATACATATGCATACATACATATTAAATCAAAATCAAAATTGTACATAATCAGCACATTATAACACATACAAGTGTATTTTTTACTGTAAGAAATCTGTAATTTTTGACTGCTTTTGTTTTTTCATTTTATTGTAAAAATAGTCTCTAATACTATTGTGTATAGAAGACATAGCTATGGTCAAATTATCATTTTCAATATTGCTGTGAACAAATCGTGATAATAATTCTGCAGCTTTTAATGCCTCTTCTGCGGTAGGTAATGGTTTTTCCTCGACTTCCTCTTCCCCATCACTTTCGAGTTGTTTCTTAGCGCTAATGTTCTGTACGATATTTTCATCGGTGGGTTCTTCGGATGTGAGGAGAGCGCTATCGATGTCAACATAATCTTCCCACATTTCCGGTGCTGCTAAAGAATCTGAATTTAGGTTTCGTGACCACAAAGGTCATTATAACCGGACATAATTTATTAAAAATGGGTCATAATAAGCGACATGTCACTGTAAGGGAAGTCATTATATCCGACTTTTTTATAAAGAATTTTATATGAAAACCAAACTTCGTGGTGTAATTACGTCATAATAACCGGTTGGTCAATATAGGCGGAGTCATAATAAACGGATTCTACTGTATTTCCTTTTCCTGGCTGGTACATATTTATTTGACAGAAGTTGGTTCAGTCTTATCCAATATCCTGAGCTGTGCTATTGTTAGAAACTGCGAATTTGACCTTAAATGTTCATATATGCATAAAGAAGGATTTTGCTCTAAAGAAAAAATTGCTAAAAAAAACTATATAAAATAGAAAACCTTTCATAACAAATGAATCATTTGAGGCACAAAATAATTAATTTCAATTATATACATATATCATATACAATACATTAAATAAAACCTACTACTATTTCTTCGTTTGGACAATCTTGCTATTATAGCATTGCTATTTCCGATTGCCTACACATCATTTAGAGCAGACAATTGTCGAACACAACAGGTTGTGGGGTGCTGAAAAAAGTAACTAGGACTGCACAAATAGGTTTTTAAAATTGTTGTTAACTAATATTAACTTGATGGTTAATCATGATTTTTAGACATACGTATTATGCGAGGCCTAAAACAAAAACGGCTATACGTTTTACACCTCTTCGAACAAAAAAACTACAATTTTGGAAATCAAATTAAATAAAACCTGAGTTCTTAATTAATAACAAATGTACGCTGAAAAAAAGAATTTGCGCCCAATTTTTTAAAACTTTTATGCTTGTAGCGTTTAAAGAATCATACTTAATTCCATTTTTCTGGAAATTTCAGCTTTCATTTGACTAAATGTGAGCTCAAACTATTGGACCACATTAGAGCCCTATAATTGAAAACGTTTAAATCGAATCGAAACAAGTTTACAGAAGCCCCTTTTGGATACAAATTTCATAAATAAATATTCCTGCAATTCTGATAAAATTATTCAGTAACCTTTGAATTAAATTAATTTTTGCGTTCGAGGTATGTATTAAAAATAATTCGATCACTTTGACGTTATGTACGGAAAAATACACTGCAGTAAAAGGTAACTGCAAAGTGAATTTATTAAAATTTTAGGAACTTTATTAAGGAATTTTCATCCAAAAAAGACTTTTGGCAAATCCTTTTAATTCGATTCGAACTTTTTCAATGATCGGGCTCTGCTCACAGATGCAAGAGGCCAGTTCATGGCTAGTGAATATTGAAGGTTTTGCTCATAACTTAGTCTAAAACATACATATGTACTAAAAAATAGTTAATTATACTCGTACAATAGAGAACAAGTTGTAATTCATGAATGCATTTGAAATTTCTCTAATAACAAAAAGAAACTCACATTTGACTAGCTTTTACTTATAGTGTATCTAAGTAATTAATCAGCAAACACTCCAACAGGACCTAATTATTGGGCTATGAGTTTAGTTTTCTTGATAACAAAGCACCTAATACCTTAAAATCTACGATTGTAATATTGCTTCTATCTTTTGTCGGCCTGTGAGAAACTTTACACCAGGTCGTGCTGGGCTCCAATTTAAAGCATTTGCACCTGGTCTTAGAAGGCTTTCCTTCCATTAGATAGGATTTTCCGATTGATGTTCAAACCGGCCCAGTGTATAGAGAAGTTTGCTCCGAAATTAATCCGTCGATTGTTTTCACGTTTAGCATGTAGGCTTTATTACATGAAGGAGGGAGCGGGGGAGGGATTGGGGCACATCGCCAACACCAATTTATCGTAAAGCAAAACATCAAAATTTTGGTAGACTTGTCCAAATTTAATGGCACAAACAAGGGATTAAGGGCGGAACACGAGAAACGGCGCGCCTAGGCAAGCCTTGGAAGTGTTTTTAAACAAATTACCCCGCACAAACAATGCAAAGAACAAAAATTCGAAACAGGGTCCCATCGAATCCTCCGGGGTCTTGTATAAGAAGAGCAAACAATGAAATTGATCCTGTCCCCGTTTTGCGTCCTTTATGTCGCTTCTTGAGGAATTTCTAAAATATTTCAGATTAATTGGAACAAATTTGGGAAAAATTAGCAGGAACGAAAAATGAGCGTTGGTTGTTTTCGTTGTCTGGGGCACCACACCAGGGCACGGGGATGTTCAGAAGGGCGCCTCCAGATCCTTTTTCGGAGTGTTGTTTAGGGTACTCAACCGCCGCCGATGGGGACATAATTAAGTTTTCGGTTTTGTGACCGCAAAATTTGTGTCCTGAGACGTATGTAGGCTATGAAGGGCGCGAATGGCAGGGTGATATCATAATTATTTGCCTAGTATAACAGAATAATAATTTTGCGGGGATTGACGGTGCCTGTTCGAGGATGAGGGATCATTGTTGACATCATTTCCCTTACAAAGGGAAGCCCTACGCCCGACTCCACCACTCCGAGAGGCTGTTTGGTTTTGGTGCACTCCCGCAGAGGACGGCTTTTTTGAATGTTAAGCAACAAGTATATATAAATTGGGGAGTCCTTTTCGATGTATGCGTCTCCAGACTGAGGGTGCCGGGAGCAGGAGCGGAGCCCCACTTTAGCGCGACTTAAGTTTCAAGTTGCCAAGTGACATGGAGCTCCCGAAGCCAGTCCTGCTCCAGGGAATGGAAACGTGCTTCTTGCGGCAATGAATGAACTAAGCTGTTGCTTTACCAGGAACATTGCGCAGGTTCCCGGATAATCACTGCCTCGCTCCTAGACACATATCCTGGCTGGCGTCCTTTGCGAGCGTGCGCTTTCGTCGCTTGATTTTCCCCTTATTCATTTATTCCTATACCGCACCCTAGTTCTCGTAAACTATTCGGTCGAGATGGGACAGGACCCGGTAAAAACTCGAGCAGTCGATGACAGTCGGATGTTAGACTTCACACTTAGAAGGTCCTTCCGGTTGCTGGCCATTTGGGTGCTATTACATTTTGAGACGAAGGTGTCTGACTTCTCTCAGAATTAGTCAGCGCACGTTTTAGTGCCTCAAGTGCTCTATTCCCAGCCCGAAAATTAGTGTTGATTAAGTTCCTGCAGAAAGACGTCCGGATCGTGGACACTTGAGGACAAGAGGACCTTTCCAACTCTCCGGTCCAACGACCCACTTAGTGTCTTAGAGTTTTCGAGTCGTTCCATGAAATCGGTCTGTGTGCGTGGCCCCATAAAGAGTTCCTCTAACTTTTTGCCATTTCCTCCTCATTAAAATCGGTGGTGCGCCGCGGCCCTAAGTTGGACTCAACCACCCCCTCACACCCCCGACGCCTTGTTCGGTGTTACCACAGCGGTGTGTTTTACGAGCTCCAAATTAATCGAGCAACTTTCCGTCCCCGAGGCGTATAAATGCGGTAAGTAGACGCAACCTGTATTTTGAGAAAATTAGCATACTAAGGTGCGCCAGACTAGACTTCCATATGGTCCCAGCATATGGTTGGGTTTTTCGGTGTGGTGGTGTCTTCTCGTCCAGCCCCCATCAGGGGATAGTGCAAGTGACTATCGCAAATCATGATTATACTTTTCGGGCGGGCAAAGGACTAAAAATTAATTGCAGATTTTCAATCGGCAAACAGAAGATAAACCTTACCAATTAGGTTTTGTGTACTCTAGAGAAATCTTTCGATCTCCGTCGTCTTTGATTTATACTCGTATTTCCTTGGCTTGGTCTTGAGAGAGTTGTACTGAGCTTCCGTCTGATTTGTTTTTTTCTTTTTGGTTTTGAAAGACTTGCGAATGTTTGAATATTAAGAAATTGATATTCGAAATGTATTTGATTTCAACAACCTTAACTTCGTCTGCATAAGGTACTCGTTAATTTGTACAACATTTTATGTCTTCAAAGCAAAGTTACGTGAAATCAAAGTGTGAGTTTGTTTATTTGTTTTTCCTCCACCATACAAATACCTAACAATTGAAAAATTATACTTTCTAATATGGAGCAAAATTTCAGAAGATTCAAATTAAGAATTTAGTGAGGGAATTATAAAAAATTTGCGGACAATATGGTAATGTTTTTTAAGGCGGGCAATATTACTTTAAAATAAAGTAACGAGAAATATGCACCACTTACATAAAAAATTATTAATTTCATTAAAGGTGCTTCAATTTTTTAATATTAATTTGAATTAGTGAAGTGACCTGCACATTTTTATTACTTTTATATACATATATATGATATGCATTTTTAAGGAAATTTTCACTTGACCAGTTATTATTTGACATATTTATTAGTATATTTCGATATTTCAATAATAACTACAAAATTCAAAATCAATAAAAATATATTAAATTAAACTTTAAAACGTTTCCGGGTTTCTAAAAGACGTACTTACTTCAATTATGTTTTGTTGTTTTTCCTGGCTTTCATGTAACAGTACAACAGACTGGTAAGTGCTTTTCATCATAAATATTTTAACGTACAAAAACTTTGTTAGACTATTTATAAATAATTAAAACCTAAATCTAAGTTTAACCTAAATTGCAAAGCTCAAGCTCTGGTACTAAATGTCTAGGCCAAATTGCCTCACTGTTGGATTGTAGTCTGCATGAATTAGAAAATTTATCTTTTATTAGATCGATTTTATCACGTATGGTTGTAGTGTTAGCGAGAATATAAGATCTTACTGTGGAAATAATTAAATTATGTTCTTGACGTAGATTTCAGCGCAATGTAACAGATGCATTTGATTGTGCTTTCTATTAATTTGCATTTACTACATATAATTCAGCGAGAAGTTGTGCGTATATTTTATTTATTATATTTTTTCTAAAGTTATCCTTTTTCGTAGGCTAGCGATTGCTTTTCCTTCTCATTTCAATTAGGCTTTCAAAAAATGAAATAAAGATTTAAGTAACTTTTTTAGTCTCTGCATTGCCAATTGTTATTATATCAGAAGTAATGGACATTAACAATTTAAAATTTACGACAGATTACGCCATTCGAATTTGCGATTTTTTTACTTTACATCGATTTTAGCCCAATGTTAAGTACAACATGTGAAAATACTTCACGTTGCATAGTCCGCAAAAACAGGTTGCGACAGATAGACAAACAACTAGTCTCCGATGGTAATTTCATAAGAGCAATATTTTGCATAAGAAAATTGTAATGAAAAACGTTTTCGTGACCCATTTCAATTTCTGTAGACATATATTTTATATGAGTACTGTAATAATAAAGAATTGTGCAACTTTGATTCTGTAATTACATATATCGTGCTCCGTAGACTTATAATAAGGTATACAATTTTATGTAAGAGCTATAGTTATTTTGAGACAAAAATTGTTTAAATACATATTTAGAATTTTATGTATTGCGAATTTCAATTCAGCTTCTCTTACATTTTGTGAATTCAAAATTGATTTAATTTTACCCATATATGTACATAATTAAATACGATAAGTTAGTCTTAACATTATTAAAAATTACCATTCTAAAAATAAAATGTATTTCAAATCATAAAACTTATCACTAACACTACCAGCAGGTTATATAAATTTCGCTGTAATTAACGAATGCACACAAGTTACTGGCTTTAAATCGCCAAATTAACACAGACAAATTAAATATAATACCAAGAAACACAATCTGTCCAGGAGTAAGGCGGGAATAATTCTTATTTTATTATCTACTATTTAACAATATTAGATATGGTCTTACCTAAGATAACTGCAGCATCCTAATCTTACATGGGACCTATGTTTGAACCTTAATTTTGTTATGTTCTTGAATGTAATTAATTGCAAATGGTTACAATTTATTTCGATAAATGTTTATAAAGAGAATTTTTCACAAAAACAGGAAATAACTTTTCCATATATGATGTAAATAAATACTCAGTTCCAGTACCTTCTCCATCATGAAGCCAAAGGCGAAGATGTAATATAGACTTAGCTCTAATTCTACTTGCGGTTGTTCGACTATTTTCAAATAAACCTGAATCCAGTTTAAACTTAACTAGGATCAGTGTCAGTGCCAGTTTATTCAAAGTAATTATGGTCGTCAACAAATCAAAGGTTTTAAGAAAAATGCAGTAAGAACTGCTAAATAACTAAGAAGTTATTAATGATTTTGACCTGTATTATATATTTTAACTTTGAGCTTAACTTAATGGACATTCTGCAAGAATATTATTAAAATAACCTATTTGGCAACATATGGTTGCGTTAGTTAAAAAATGTAAGTTTGAAATGAAATTTTTAATTATGAAAAAAACTTTTCACAACTACATACAATATACATATGTAAGAAATTAAGATGCTCAATAAAAATTTCACCATCCAGCTAATAGTTTGGGAATATTCTGGTTTCCTTATGTTGGCAAAATTTAAGTATACTTATTCCAAGTATTACTATACATGAATCGTTTCCTTTAAAATTATTAATATGACGTACATAAATGGTTTTCTTTTTTAATTTCTCCCTAATCCTAAAAGAAATGATAACAAAGGATACTTGTATAAAGAAAGTATAATTTTTGTGTTACCACTTTATCGGGCTATCTTCTTTATAGTCTATTTTGTTCGTTAAAAATTATGTATAAGAAATTTACAAAGTTCACAAGGTAACAAAAAGTATGAAATATATTTTTTGGTTTGTTTAATAGCAACTATTTAATCGCTTGAAATTCTTTTCTTTCCACGCGTCACGTTTCTAATTGTGATACTGAAGCTTGAGAGTATTTTGAAAAATTGAATTTCTTTGCAGTTAATGGATCAAATTGCTTCGATCAGTTTATAATAGGAGTGAAAAAAAATTGGAGTGCATTAATTTACATTGTAAGAAAAAATATCCGTCAATGTAATCAATGAAATAAAATTTAACAAGCCCAAACATTGCCCAAAGCGAGCATGGCCCGTTCTACAGTCAAATGAGTCACAGAACACCGAAGCAAAAAACCAAGTTTCTAAAAAACAGCTGAAATGAGGTATGGTACGTTTTTCCTGTACAAAGGACGTATTTGTTAATTTTAATACCTGTTCCTGGCGTATTTTTGCAGCATAAGCCTCAGAGTCCGTGCCCCATTTGGGCGTATATAGAAACGAAAACTTTTTAATCCGGGAGTTCTTTTTATTACACAACCTCGATAAAAAGACGCTAGCCACTTAACTTATGCAATTCTACTTTTGCTCTTTGCCTAAAAAGTAGCATTTTCTAAATATAGACAAACATATATGTATGTATAAGAAAGGACCATTCATAAAGTGAAAAAGTAGAGCCTCCTTTTATCGTGCTAGCATTTTTGGTAAATGCCCTTAAAAGTTGTTCCGTCTCTAATGGAAGTAAAAGCTGGAAATCCGAGCGAGTCCTTAATTAAATAAAGAAATCGGAGGGAATTCGCTGGAGAAAATCCAGCCACTGCGACGGGACACCGCCTCAAAGGGCGGACAAAGAAGAACTATTTCGGTTTCGGCTAGCCACCTCGATGCCATTGAAATCAATTAACTTGCTCCCGGCGCTCTTTGTCCGCGGAGGGCGCGAGGAGCCTTCGACGGTCTCAAGCCGCTTGTGTACTTCGACTTTGCAACGCTTAATCCTGGTGCCGCTTGATCCTCTGCCAGCGGATCCTTGTGACATGGTTTTATTTTTTTCCGTCAAAGAAAATATTAAAAGTCGCTCAGAAGCGAGGATGTTCAAATTGGGGGTGCATCCTGCTCTGGCACCAGGAGCGGAGCTTTAGGGGGGCTGCGGGGCCTCCTTTTGCTCCCCGGGAACGCGCACGGCTGTCCCGTGTAATTCCGGGACTGCTGGAAAATTGGAATTAGTGACCGAGGTTCATTTGCCGCCGGTCCTGTGTTGTTTAGTCACTGAGACTCATCTCCATCCGCCCACCACAATGAAACTATTGTGGGACAAAAGGGATCAGTTGGCTTTATATTGCTCCTGGGCAGGACCTTCGTTCGAATCCACCCGCGGTCCTCCGGTCGTCGAGTTAGCACCTACACTCACAAAATTGCAGGAAATCCTAAAGGAGAATTAATTACTGACCTCTCGCTTTTTATATTTGCCCTCATCGTCGCTGTCGATTTTTTTTTTGGAATTCGTTCGCTTTTCGCTTTGACCCAGCCGTGGCTCCGTCCGGTCCGTTCGAATATTCACACAACATTGATTCGCTCGTCCGGCGCAGTTCCAAAATTGTTTTTGATACTTCAATTAGGATCTCCCGCGGTGTCCCTGGATTTGGCGGACTTTACCCTAAACGTTTAATGAAGTTACATTTTGCAGAGTTACTTTCGGCGAGCGACGCAGAGCGAATTAATCTCCTTTGAGGCTGCATTACAAATTAACTTCGCTCAGAAAATTCCTCTGGATTTGAGTGATTTGGGGGTGAAGTTTCTGCTTTCCGCAAAGTAACAATCACCCTGTACTGGCAGGGAAAAAAGGTGGAGCGTGCTTATTAAATTAAACCTGTGAGCTATTATTTTGCAGATTTTTTTAGCAGGATACTTCATAAACACAGTCAAAATAAATCAGTTTACACTACAAAATAATAGGTAATTTATGTAACGAATTTTAACTCTAAGTTCAGCTGTTTGCGATGCGAAAATAACTAACTTTATGCTTAGTGCTTCTAAAAACTCTTCGAGAAATATTTAGAGCAAGGCAAGTTTTTTACTCGTTTAATTACGGTCAAATATTTTGGTTTAACATTTTTAGTGCTCCTAATCAAGTTTTAAAACTGAAAATATTAAGTTTTAATGATCATTATGAAGATTATTTCATAACTGGGCATGAAAGACTATAGAGATAAAGGTTATAACTCTGATTCAGTAACAAAGGTATTGGATTAGCTATAATCGGAGGTCAACAAATTTACAAATTTAAAGGAAGGGATATAGAAGAGGCTTTTCCTTTGATACCAAACGCGATACATCCATTTTAATTTTTTAATTTAGCGCTGTAAAATTTATTCTTATAATCTGTCATATTGAATTTTGTGATACGTCATACAATCTATGACACGTGGACTATTAACACGCCTGAAATGACAGAGTTTTTGGCAAAAGAAGTAGGTACTTTAGGAGGTGTGGGGGGCAAATGTATATACCCACATGTGTACATGGTCTTCTAAAATCAAAATCATCATTTGGCTTTGTTGTGGTCGGGTAAAAATCGAAAATTTTCTATTATTATTTATTTATAGCATAATATCTTTTAAATCGTTAATTACAATGGAATCCATTATTATCCGAATGAAATTTTGGATTTCACAGTCGTGAAGGTTTGTATAAATTTTATACATTATTGATAGTTAAACTTTTAGAATTTCTGATATCATAATTTTCTGTGAAATAATTACTAAATGTATCTTCTTGCATATTCTAGAGAATTTTACATCATATTGCAGTAAAATTTCATTTGAAACTTCTCAGAATCCTTTGTAACGTTCATTGAGAGCTTAAAAATTCAGAATTTCTGTTTTGCCGTCCCCATTATACATACATACTTATATGCATACATGTTACAAGTTTGATATATGACTATCTACTTGGCTCCCTTTTTCATCATCAAGTAATTCTCAGTGGGGATTTTGGAAATAGGGAGAAAGTTAATTTTTTGGTTGATTTGATTTAGAGGCAACCAAATGTCACGCTGCCTACTTCCGAAAATACACGGCTATCATGTGTAGGACAGTAACAAAAAGTTTTATATAGATATTGTTTGGTTTAAGTTTTTAAAGAATTTAGGATTTTTCTTCTATGTAGAGAAATTTTGCCGAGAAATGTATTTTTAGCGAAAAGTTGTGAATTAATGAAAAAAGAACAAAAATTGGAGAAATGTATGAAAACTTAAAGGAAGTTTATCAACATTGATAATGAGGACACCATAATTTTTTGCTTTCATGGTATAAAACTTTTCAATTTCAAGAATAAATGCAAAGCCTTTGCTATCGTATTAGTCAATATTGAAAAGTAAATCAATTTTCGGAAATAGTTCTCCGGACAAAATTGTTAGTTCTCGTTAACTTTTCAATTTACCTTCAAGTTTTGCCACCATAAGTCGATTTACCTAGGATAATCAACAAAAGTGTTTGCCCGTGGAGCGAAGACCATCAATTGGTTCCAGCAATTTCAATTTTAATCCCGGCTATGGTTTTCGGTGCCAGGAGATATCCCACAGCGGTCAATAAAACATGAAAAAGCCAAGGAACTAATGAAGTACTTTTTACAGGTCGGACACGAACACAAAATTTGTGTTTAACGAGGACGAAATTAAAAGCGACCTGGCCGGGCGCGAGTCCCCCGTTCCCGTCGCCATCCAGGAGCTGGGGAGGGACTTAATTCGCCCAATGAATTTCAACTAACAAGGCTCATTACAGAGGTTGATTTAGACGCATTCATTAAATGCTCAGCAGCGGCACTCCCTCCCGGAGGATCAATAACAATTACGCTGTTGTCTTATTAATTTTTCATAAGGCTCGACCCAAATTTCGGTTTCATGGCGGCTTTAAGGAGCTCCCCAAAAGAGCAGGAGCGGGCCGGGAAGGGGCCAGAAAGCGTTTTGGGACGTGCAAATTCCCCAATTGACTGGCAAACCCTTCGATGGGAAACAATGAGCCTATTTAAACTCGAGACCGCCGTCATGCGAGGCGATCTAGGCACTGCCACCCTGCAAAAAAGCAGTTGTTTGCATGAGAATCCTCAGAAGCCCTGCTGAGGCATTACGCAGACTCGAATTCGAAAATAATTCTTTTGGAATAATAAATCAATTGACGAATTAATACTTAATAAACGTTATTTTGCATTTGGAGCGCGTAAATTAGTCCCTTCGTCGTTCAAAAAAAAAAACAAGGGTATTAAAGATATCAAGTAATAGGGTGGAACCGAAAAACCAATACAAAAGTGGCAATCTCTATGTTTTCACAATATTAAGCTAATATGTAATACGGTTTACTTTCGAAAATAAAATTTAAATATTAATTTGGGGAGATATACATATACTTAGAAGCAAAACTAATGAATATCCCAAAAAACCGATTTTTTCAACACCAATACCATATAAAAACGAAAATGATTATGATTTCAAGTTGGAAGCTATTGTGTTGATTTAGCAACTAAAATTTGTATGGAAATTTAGCTGCAAATTTTATTTCTTAAATATTTAGCTAGATTAATAACGAAAGTAGTCCTTGTGTTTTTACCAACGAAAGTAATGATTGTACCTGACATGAAATTAGAAGTCATTTGTATTTAGACGGAAATTTATCGGGGACGACATTTTCATCACGCTAAATTGTTGACGGTTAAAAAGTATCAAAGTTAGCAATATCTGTCGTCATCATTTTCATGGTTATGAAAATAAAAAATGATTCGTATTACTCAATAACAAAATTTCTGTCACAAAACTTTATTATTTGTTAAGAATTATCTTATTTATATGTTAACATGTACTGATTTCATTATTTCTATTTATATGTAGGTATATCTGCTTTTATTTCGTATTTTAGTTTATTTGAAAGCTCTCATGAATAGAACGAGTTTGATTTCAAAAAAGAAAAAAAATCAAAATTTCTCGATAGTTTTCCTATATAAGTTGATTGCTAAGTAATATAAAACTTTACAGCAGCACTTAGTAAGAACAATTTTATAAAAAAGAAAGTCCAAAATTACTCGAATTTTTCGCAATATTGCTTAACAAGATGCATAGCGTTCAATTTGTAAAAAGGTTTCGACTCCAAAATACCATTTCAATTTCAATTGTAGTTACTTTAAGAGCGGATCCCAAAAAGAAGAACTCGCCCAGTCCCGGACCGCATTTTATTATTCCAGTAAAGGGAATCAATTAATTGTTCACTCTCCGGTGCGGGTAAACAATAAAAAAGCAAGCACAACTGCCGGGTTTCACCGTAATGATCCTTCGATTATATCCCACTCCGAACCAATTTTTCCGCTCACTTAAAATTCAGTTCCTTTGTAAACATCAAGTCGAAGGGAGCGGCAGATTAAAGAGGGAAATTTTGAAGGAAATTCAGAATATCCTGGCCAGGAGTGCTTTAAGTGGAAAATTTACTCAACTTACTTTTTCCTTCTGCGAGACTTGGATGCCTTCAGTTATTCGAAATCAACGAATTTTGTTTATCATTGCTTGTTGAATTCGCTTATAACCAGAGTATTCGATAAAATCCGAAGTATGCAACTTTTTAACTACAATATTAACAAAATTTTTACTCTCTTAGAATTTCCAAAGTTCTTTTATGTGAAAAGAACACATACCCCTTGTTTCTACAATATTTAACTCCATTACAATTGTATATTTTAAAATCGAAAACAAAATTCACTCAGTAAATGAAACTCACTGAGTAGGTGGTGAATTTATTTTACGTTATCGATTAAGTAATTTCCTTAATTGAAATTACGGAAAGGAACTTTTGGTTCAGATTAATTTATGCCATTGTATCATCTTGAGAAGTTCCTAATTGATATCGTTTTTCTGTAAATCATCCCAATTGGACAGTAAATTTCGAAACCCACGACAGCTTTTTAATGAAAACAATAAAGATACAAAGATATCCATTGTTGGAAAAATATTAAATATTTACTTGTTTGTTCAAAATTATTGAGTGAAAAATGTACAGAAAGCCTGCTTAATTAATTTTCGTTACAGTCGACCACGAAATAGAGAACTATTGATTTATTTGGAATAGGAGTGCATAGCATTAAAAATGGTTGAAGAATGAGCCATTATGGGTTTAGGTAGAATATAATTTTATTTTATTTCTGCATGTTGTAAAAGAACCTATTTTAGCTTTTAAATGGAACCAAGATGTTTTGTATATTTCTAACAGGGTACGATTTTTTAGTTATTATAGTTACTACGCTCAAAAATTACACTAATTTTCTTTTTTTCAAGAGTAAAAAATTCCGCTTTGAACATTTTTGTATAAAACCATAAAAGAGACTAAAATATACTTTAGAGAACACTTCAAGTTTGGTAGATAAAAAAATTTTGGTGCAGAGTTTAATAATATTCGAATTTCTTTAAAAGTTACAACTTTATTTATTTTTCCTAAACCTAATTCTTCTAAAATAAATGTTCTCATACATGATAAATTCATTAGTTTTTATGTGCTTATTTCACAAGTACACTTTGCGCTGAATATAAATTTAGGAACTCATGTCAAATCAGCTTTTCGTGAAAATAAAATCGCATTTAATTCATATAGTATATTTCGAATTTGCGGTAAAAATTTGTTAAAAAATTTACTAAGTTCCGAATTTGAGGTTTGGTTATGGGTAAAAACTATTCCAATTTGATAAACATTTTTTTAAAATAATTGTATAAGTGACATTTTGAAAAAATTTAATTCTTTTAAATATTTTCTATCTATCATAATTTTATTTAATTCCGATTATAAAAAAAACATAACTATTTTTATTGACTATTCATTTTCAAAACGCTATTACCATATACTTGAAAATAAATAAAAGTGGTATATGAGAAAGAATTCCAATTAAATTAAATTCAAATTACTAGATACAAATGCTTTGATAGGAAGTGTGGTTCCGAATGATTAACTCAATTCCGGATTTATTCAACTGTAACAAGAAGAGTATCCTTGAAAATGCATTAAAGTACAATAACATTTTAAATCGGGCAACTACAAAGGAACCATGAAGTATAAATGTACCATCCATGAATAAATTTATAACATTCTCTCTGCGTTCTTCTAAAAATAGACATGCTGTACTTATACTTATATAGGTGCATTTTTATAGGCACGCAATGCGAGTTATACACCTGAATTTATTTTATTCTCGCAGGCTATTTCCCTGCACGGATGTAAATAAAAGAGTAGCTTTCACCAGGACAGAAAAACGGTGCTATGAGAGTAAAGAAAGGATCCAATGCCCTACGAAATTTTTCGCCCTCTGTCCTAAATCTATCTCAATCTAGTAGACTTTAGGAACACCCTGCCACAGGTCCGTGGAACATAAGCAGGTGACAAATAGCATCTGAAGTGGATTGACTGTATCTAGATAATTTTTTTATATTATCGTTTATTAAGAGCAAGCGGCCGTTGCTTTGTAGCTTAAAAGCAACAGACCCGGAGACACTGTCGCCCTTCAGATTAAACGAAAGATTTTCGGAATGATAAATGTCTTCATGAATATTTTACGTGAGGAGACAGGATCCACTTGAATGATTGTCCTACCACGTTTCTGTCGGGAGTTGCAGGACGACTGGAGGGCCAGGGGAGTTTCTGTGAAAGGGCCTCAAAAATGTAACAGGTCTATTACAGGTGGGACTGACTGCCTCAAAGTAGGATAATTTCTTTGAGGACTAATTTCCACTTCTCGAGTGTTTTGATAAATTTGCGTTTATTTGGGTTCGCTTCACTTAAATACTCACCTGCCATGAAATTTTAATGCCGTCTCCATTCGGAAGGTATAAATGATGTTCTATGCCATATCTTTCCATCTACGGAATGAATCCACCTGTATATGGGAGCGTATATCTTGCCTTTATCCCAGGAGTCGGCATAAACTGGGACAGTCATTTTCTATTCCCAAGTATTTTGCTCTCCTTTTGAGATGTTTTAGAAATTTTCACCATAAGTTGGGAATCCGAAATCTTCTGACAGCCTCCATTATCCGAGCCCATGGACCAGTCAATTAAATATCTTGAAAGTTCTTTCCTTTTTTTTTAAGAAAAACAAAAATTCTGGTCTTTCAGTCGCTAAACAATTTTAATTCATTCCTTTGGCTATGAAGTTTCTTTTGTGGCACCTTTTACCCTCAGCGGGAAGATACCTGCCACTTAAGTTTATTAGAATCTAAAAGCCAGTAAA
This sequence comes from Tolmerus cingulatus, assembly GCA_959613345.1. Lineage (NCBI taxonomy): Eukaryota > Metazoa > Arthropoda > Insecta > Diptera > Asilidae > Tolmerus > Tolmerus cingulatus. The sequence goes on from OY390708.1 coordinate 8,312,512, forward strand.
CGCCCCAGGACCTATGTTTTTCCAAGGAATCTTAATAACAACGTTAAATTTGACTGTGCTCCCTTCGACACCATTTTCTCTGCACTCGTTCCCGGCGTAGAGGCTCCACAACCTTAAAACCTTTCTACGGCGGAAGTTTTATATATGAAACAGTCTGTCTGCACAAATACCATGGTTCGCGGTGCTCCTTCCGCCCTTGTGGATCCCCCTGACGCCCCCGGGCGGCTCGAGCAGCGCACAAAGGCCGTGAAACGTACACTTGCATCGGAGGTACTTTTCCACCCTATTTACCCTTAGGCTGAGCACGTGTGAGTGGAGATCATTTAAATCAAATATTCAAAGGTGCTCATTGCGGAAGCAAGGAGGGCCCATGTTGAGGCGAAATTTAAACTGATTATGGGCATTATGTGAACTGTGGCGGTTAACAATCGTCTCGGGACCCGGGAGGACACCCGTTGAGAGCGCCACCCACTTACTCGAATGGCAACATGTTGTCTTAATTAATGGCACTCGATAATTACAGCCAATAAAATACCACAAATTAATTGAGTTCAGTCTGACTTTAGGAATTTTGGGTGGATATAACTTTTTTCCATCTTTTTTTAACCTCTCCAGGGAATTCGGGTCAGCCTCGTTGCGGAGGGTTCGAAAAAGTGAAAGATTGTTGCTGTCTAGAGAAATATGTATGGAGAGAAACCTACGATGCTCCCAAGTTTTGCAGAATCCACCTTGTCTAGTTCGTGTTCAGAACTAATGGTTCTTAATGTTTTACCGCCCTTATAATATTATCAAAATATGATAGTCATAAATTTTCTCTATGCTTTCACACAATGTTTTTTGCACCGGTAAGAAAGGTAGATACTAAACATCTATGTTTTATTTGGATTTTGCGGATTAATTTGTACTTAATTATCTAATACGAAAACTTTTAAAAGCACTCAAAAAATTAACGTTCTAAAATCAAAATGAATGAAATTTTGAATTATGATATGCCACCAATGCTGATAGATGGCAATTTAACAACGTTTTGTATGTATAATATTTTTGATTGAAATTAATAATTTCCTCCTTTAATTTGATAGAATAGAAACATAAATTATAGGGCTAAAATTTTGAATTTTTAAATTTTATTATTATTTTTATTATTTTTATTATTTGAATAGTTCTCCTTGGTAATGTGTATAGGTATTTTATATTGTGTTTACAATCTGTACAATTTTAAATCTGTAAAATATTAAAGAAAATCGGAAGATAGACAAATCTTTTGAGACAGCCATAGATGAAAACGTGTATTTTATGATAAAATGACAATCTAATTAAACTGTTTGGGAAATTGCATGTCTCACGTGTTCCACATTTTGCTTGTCAAGAACAGTAACATCAATATTCTGCGTAGAAAAAAAAACTTTATTTGGATGCTGAAAAGTCGGTGGTTAGGTTGACCTATATATGGTATATATAATATATATATATAAATATTTCAAAATTTGATCGAATAAATCAGAAAATCCTCAACCTCAGAATTAATACGTATACAGGTACTTTATACGGAAATGTTTAAAATGCAGACAGCGTCAAAAATTGCATCAGTACATCATAAAAAATGAAATCACCACTAAACCACCTACCTCCATAGGTTCGCGGCGAAGTTTTCTTATATTTGTGCCATTTTTTTTATCCATTCCAACGTCCCTCGGCAGCTGCAAATCAACTTAAAGAAGCCCTCCCGCAAAATCAGATGTAAAAATATTCAAATAAAAATCGGGCGGTGGATTGAGGCGAGCTCCTTGTAAGACAAATTCATTCAGTCATCATTCAGTCATCTTCAATCATGGTTTCGCCCTCAAAAAGTATATCGGAGGGTTCGCACACATGGGCCCCGGCGACTCCCCCGCCCGCACCCGGAGCGTTTGATTATTTACTTTAGCGATAGAAGACATCCGCCATCTGGCACATAAGATCTGTTTCTAATGGAGGTATGAATGATAATCCACCCCCGCAGTGCGCTGTACATTTGCAAGTCGACAAGGGACCGGATGAATAAAATTTTCGGGGAGCCGACGAAGCTTGTTGTCGGCAAAAATTCAAGGATCATGGATAATCCAAATATGAAGCTAATTAGATACCTGACGAATATTTATCCCCTGTGAATAGTCGAAATGTCATTATTTTCGGAGCAGCCGATGGTACTCATTATTTGGGTCACCCCTGTGTCAAATTTCTAGCAATTAATGATGCAATTTTGAGAGCGAGTAAACACATCATTACAGAAATGATTATATGTACTGTGGCTTTCTGACCGATTTTGATTACGCAGCGGGGATAATTCCACATATTTCTGCTATTTCCACTTTACACGAAGTTCTTTGTATTTACAATACTTCAGACCAAAACCAAACGTTTATTTGAATAGTTTTGCCCTTGATGGGTATATGTAAACGAAATAACTCCCCCTTTATTATCAAAACTTTATCAACAGAAATAAATCTACATAAGGTTTTGCGAACACAAGTTGAAAGTGTTATATATGGAAGAATAGAGGAAAAAAAGCAAATTTTGAATATCGCAGGCAACACCTAATGAAAAAATTTACTTCAATTTAACCCGTTTTTAAACTATTAAAACTTAAACCTCTTTTAATGATTGCCCATTTTTAAATAAAAACAAACTATCAGTTTTCTCAAAATTTGATGTACACGTTTTTTCTTTTAAGAGATTTGAACAAACTCATTCAAGCTCACTAAATATGCTTTAACCATCATATACTGTCACGGATTTTAATGTTACAAGCCGTCTACAAAATGAAAACGTAATTAAACAAATAACGCAATCTGTGGAATGCGAGTATAAATTGCAATATCTCGTGTTTATTTGCATCAAAGTAAAATCTGTGGCGAGGGAAACGAATATTCGCACACAGTTCTATATTTGGTGCTATTGTTTACCTTCAAAAAATATTTCTGCTTTATTTACAATAAAATCCAAATATCAGTGCTGGTCAACAATTACGCAATTTTTCGAATAAAATACCTTTAAATTTTCCTCAATTTTTCTTTATTTTCACAACGGTAGCCCTGTGAAGTATTCAATTACTAGCTTGTGATTTTCACCAAATTACTTGTGGGAGTGATATAAAAAAATTGTCTACTAAAGCTTATAAATGTCATTTACCCAAATAAAAATAAAAGGACACACTTCAATTATAATATTAATTACAATATTTGAACAACATATACTGTATATTTTAATATTTAATATTTATAAAAAGTTCCCTTTTCGAGCCATTTGCTTATTACAAATGGGCATAACTTTCAGCTAGGAATTAATTTTATCAGATATGATATCCTAAAATACTTTGGATGAATATATCGGCATGAAAAATAAATTTTCATATTTCAGATTAATTAGGCCTTGCAGTTCCGAAAGTACACCACATGCCGTGATGTTTTTATTATTTTGGAACCTAATGCTCTGAAGGTCGAAAACCAAAAAATTAATTTTAATAATAGGTATAAGTTAATGAAAAGTCAATCCCACTTCGAATGAGGAAGTTTGAAATAAAATTACCAAATAATTACTAAATATGTATGTATTATTATATTACCTAAAGGAATGATGAGGTCAAACTGTAAGTAATTAGCAAATATGAAGTAATTCATGTGTAATGATTGATTAACAAGGATATGGTTCGCTGGCGATGTTTGTAGATATCTCTAATTAACAAATCAATTTCAATTCAATTTAAACATGCACAGGTACATAATATAGTCCAAAATGGAAATTAAACTAATGAGATTTATAAAGTTATCCGGAATGAAAAATGTCAACACTTGAAATTTGAAATTTAAAGACTTTTGAAGGTCTGGACAATGAGCGTCATTTCAATAATTCGCTCAGGTGTACAGTGGTCAACCATCAGTAATTTGGCAGAATTTATAAAATTTCATTTCGGTTGTACGAAGATCTTAAACACGATTGATAGATTCTAATTTTTTTCTATTATAAAGAAAATAATTTTGCAAAGAACATATGGTAACCGCTTTTAAGAAGTCGCGGAATTGGACTAGAGTTTAAAAAATTTGTTATCATTAATTCTACAAAGTCAGCATAACATCATTTGTTTAAATTTTGTAGGTGCGAAAATATAAAGTTCTATTCGAAGATTTGACTGCAATGCTTTAATAAATAATAACTAGAGACGGGAAATAATCATAAGGTTTTAGATTGCGTATGACTTTTTAACAAGTTCTGTTGTATACATATGTATAAAGGGCGAAAAACTTTCCTTTTGAAAATCGATAGTGTGTTCTATCCCTATTAAAATTAAATTGTTCGCCATTTGAACGCTTGTTGCGCTATATAGCAGTTAAAGCCTTACGGCGGAGGTACAAAACTGTTGCCTAATTAACATCGAATGTGCAGGTTGTTGCTTATGGCCTTCCCGCCGATTGCGTGATTGCCTTGTGCAATCCACGGACTGACCTACTTTTCTCTGCCAGTGGAAACTATCCTTGGGGCTGGAACTTCTGCTAGTAAAAGTAAATTAAATCCCCAATTTTAGTTATTTTGCGCTGTAAAGGCTCACTTTTTTAAGTATAACTGAAGAGTTCTAACTTGTGAGTGGTGTTGCTTGCATCTGAAAAAGTTGCCCTCAGTTTGGACAGAGTTTCTGCCACTTTTTTGGTTGCCTGCTATTTGGTTTCATTAAGTTTGAATAAATCGGGGCTTCTATTGTAATATAATTTTTTTCCTCGTTTGTCTGGTATTACATGTTAAAATAAAAGTGTTTTAGTATTTGTTTTTCAATATTTCAAAACATAACAAACATATTCGTAAGTATACATAATGACTTTTTTAAATTTCACATTCTCATAAATAGATGAATAGAAATAATATGTTTAGTTTAAGAAGAATATGATTAAAGCTATTTTAGAACAGAACAATATAAATAAGTAAATATCTTTTATAGGAGCCCGATGTGTAAGCTTGCTATAAAATCTTAATTGAATCTAGATTAATTTCGAAGAGTGTGTGCCAGATTTAAAAATTGAACAATAGGATTTTTGGAATATATATTATTATAATTTTAGGAGGCAGACCAATTCAATTCAATTCATATAACGAATCAATACAGAATATAGTAATATATGTAGTATAAGGTACTACTCTAATTATGCTAATTAAGCCAAGTTGCTTATCATATGGAGTTTAAAGAGTTTATTCCATATAAAAAAAAAAACTACGGAATATTGTAATAATGAGCTGCAAACAGAGTTAAAAAATGTTTTATCTGGTACGGGTTCAAAAAACTTTGTTTGCCTGTTCCCAAAAATTGGCAAAACTTTTCCATTCTCAAATCCGAAAGCACTGCCGAACAATTTTTCCCCAATTATTTTTGTCGTGCCTAGGAATGGCGAAAAACACCTTTGAAATGTACAAACGCTACTAGGAAAATTATAAAGCCATATAGTCTCATTAATTAAGTTCGTCATGGAAATTGACTTACACTTTTCGCCGGTCCTCGTCGATGTGACCGATTGGCACTACCGACAGCGAAGTGTTAATTGAAAATTCGAAAAATGCTTTTGTTTCGGCAGAAAGGTTTTGACCCCACTGGCACCCCGCGCTGGAAAAGTCTCACGCAAAGAGCTCCGATCGGCGCCCTCTGACGAATTCGATGGAGTTAATTATTAATTTTTCGCAGCCCGTCCGGTGCGCTGACAACAGCAGGGGTAATGTGATATATTTTTTTTCTTTTCCGGCCAGAAATGGCCGCCTTCGCCGGGTGAGCGCGAAAGGGGCGCGCTGGCTTTAGGGAACCACATCAAAACATCGCTGGTGGCTCACAGTACAGAGGTTCGCCTGGAATTTCTAAAATTGATTAAAAGCCACCTGCGTTCGGCTGTTTGCGTGTGTGGGCACACATGGGAGTCCCTCACGCGTGGGAGGCGACTCCTGTCGCCTGATAACGCCGCAAGCACGTCGCGAATAATAAAACACCCGCATAAATTGGGCGACTTTTGATAAACCACCTTTTTGTCGCGCTCCGGCTGCCCCAGCCCAGTTCCCAGCGATTATATCGACTTCCAGTGGGAGCCTCGCGCTCGCATCTGCCCGCGCGAATCTTCGGCGCTTCTCCTAATAAATGTTTCGCTCAAGTTGCAGACACAAAATTTTGTTTAAAAACGACAAATGACATGTAAACGGTGGTGAAGTGATTTTTCTTAAGTGCTATGTCGACATGCTCACAAGACTCCGGCAATTCAATAACGAATCCACACGCGACTCACAATGATGACTTGTGGCGTCCTTTGCGGTAAGATCGATAAAATGTGCAAAAGTACACACACACAACTTACGCTTACTGATTAAATTTTAACAAGCCACCATAAGAATGCAATAAAAATGTTTTTCATTTAATATACATATGTATATGTTATAATAATAAGAAAAAGTGTAAAACTTAAACATTTCGCTTCACCTTATATCAGTAAGCTAGTTGCAGTTGCACACATACTCAGAAAAAACAGTCCTAAAAGTTACGAAAAATATAATACATAGGTATTAAATTAATTGAAACAGACTTTTGAGGAAAACACTTTTGAAACTGGAATTTATTTCTACTTTTATTTAGATAGTATGGATAAAATATTAGTGATATAAAATCTAGTAAATAAAATGCAAACTACATTTCAAGTATAGATAAGTCTATGGAACAACCGGAAGAGAACAATATTCTACATGTGGTGACTTACAGATAAAAGCGATATTGTTGTAAGGTAATTTTTAAAAGTATCTATTTTTTTAATTCCAATACTCAACACTTCGATTCCAAATGTTTAACTTTCGAGATATTTTAAATTAAAACTGTTAGATATTATAATTTTTTCTTTTGCAACAACATTGAAATAAATTTGCCTTATATGACTTGAAAAGAACACTACTATTAGATCTCCCCAAATATCAATTCAAGGAAAACCTGTTTTGAAAATGAAATTTAATTGAAAACATGAAAGTCAAAAAGGTAGCCCCAAAATGGTTCGAAATATTTAAGTACACATGTGATTCGGGAACAATTAAATAATCCTGCAAAGCTTTTAGGCTGTCCCTGCTAGCAAAAATGTGAACACTTAAAGTCTATTAATTTATTCATGCATTGAAATGGAAAATCTGACTGTGATTATTGATTTAAGCATGCTCTGGTCGTAATATTCTTTGAAACAACTAATGGGTTTGAATTATCAAGAGGTTGGGTTACATTTTTATCGAAAGGGATGACGAGGACAGGTCAGTGTATGTGTTGTTAACAACTTCAATTAATTCTCCAAACTAAGCCTATTATGCTCAAATATTTTGATCAAATAGAGTTAAATAAGATTTCATTTTCTGGATATAACTGTAGTATTGACATCACTATAGCATACACCATTTCACGAATATATATATATTTACCATTATACTTTTTCCATATTTTACCTTTACTGATTTTATAACTTTAGTGGTAGATACTATTTAAAAATAAATCTATACTAGAAAAATATTGTTAAGCCACACAAAAAAAAAATATTAACTGATGTGCGTTAACTATCTAGAAAATATCACAATTTTATTATGAGTAAATGAATATGTTACTACCAAAGTTTAAGTTTGTAATTTTGTTCAGTGTAACCCAAACGTAACGCTTTTTCAAAGGTGAACATTAAATTTCATGAATACAAAGAGCGTCTTACAAAATGCGCAATAGAAAAATTTAATAATTAGCTCCGATGTACAACCGTGTAATGTAGGAACAATATTTTTGAACATTTTACTGCCATTTCTCATAAAAGATGCGGCCCATAAAGGGAGACACTATTTGAAATTACGAAAATTGAAACACTGGCGACGTTTTCAGAAAAATAATGCGTAGTAAACGTAAAATTATGGAACATTTCGAAATTTCATTTAATTTTCTTGTGAATGCCAAAGCATAGCGTGCTTTTAACATGAGAAAAAGTAAAGTTATTGTCTCTTAAAGTTACCTCTTCATTTCGTATAGTTTTAAGGAAAACTAGCGCTCGGCGACACAACACGAGCACGCGCACATCTTTTTGAATTTGAGGACAATAAAATTGTGATATTAGTTTTCGGTGGAGATAGCAGAGAAAAGATAGAAGATAATCAAAAATGTCTTAACACTAGGTTGCGACACAATAACTTTTTGGAATTTTTAGTCACTATACTATAATATCAAACTATTAGGTTAATTTGCTACTTATCCAGAATATACAAATCTTCATGCACAAATAAAATATTAATCGATATTGTATAAATTTGGAATCTTCGATCAGTTAAGCATTTTTTACTGCGTTGTACAATAATATTGTAGTATAGGGTCTTAATTGTCATAAAGTCAGGGAAATACTTGCTATTGCTATATGGTAGATACTTCTTCATAAGCATAGCTGATTTTTACTGAGAATAATAAAGTCAAAAATTGAGCACATACATAAGTGTGTTCATATCCTATCACATCACCCCAAATTGATTTCTTTCAAAAGACACACCCTGCCTTGAAAGAACCACAATTGAGGCCTCAATCCCCACCAACTTCAGGTTTCCTTCCTGCACCTGCTTCCCTCTCAGCGAAAAGTTTCCGCATTAAAAACATAACTAAACTGTGTGAAGAAAAAGAACTTTGAGCAGCCGGAGAAAATTACAAAGTTGAATGGTGAAAAGAAGAAATACAGATCCGAACAAATTCCCAGATGCGAAAAGTCATTTCTTATGAAAATGATAGCCTTACTTTACACTTTCTGGACACACCGACACGCTCCTGCTGAGATGCCGTGCACAATAAAAGCAAACATAGGCACTCTTTGTGCATGTATAGGTATAAGTATAGGTCTACCTCTATACTATGTAGGCCGGCAAATTTAACCGCTGAGTATCGTTTTATTCTCTGGGGCAACTTCAGTCATAAAATCGATTTTAAATCGTGATTTCCGTGCGATACCCTCGAGATTTCCCCCATCCCCCGCAAACTTCACTTATCAACTTCATTACGGTCGCTCTCTTAGGACGGTCGGTTTCAGTAACAATTCATACGCCCTTAATTTTATCGAACGGACACTGTTTCAGAAGTCAGTTCCACGGCTCGAAATTTTCGCTTACACAATTTACTGACCAAAGCCGCAAACATAATAGCAATTGGTTAAAACAGGAACGCCTTTGGAACCCGACAGTTGGTATTTTGGCCGTTAATAAGTTTCCTTGGCGCACTTGGGCGCGCTTTAAAACTTTTTCAATTGAAAAGCAACCGAAATTGCTTTAACCGTCGAGAAAGCCCTAAAATTACCCTCAGAAGCCATACTAATAAATTTATAATGGAGCAGAAATTCATGTGTGCGGCAAAAATATTGCTTTAGACCAAGGTGCTCACATAAAGTGGGTAGATACACTTTTAAAATATATTATTATAAGTGATAAACTAAAAACATTTTCGACTCCTTATATATCCACAAATATTGTACAATTAATTAACGCTTATTGTTTTTTTATATATTATAGATAACAATACGATGCCAACAATACTTGCTTACTGAAAGGGGTTTGTGCTGATTGTCTTGTAAGTACCTTTTGTATTTCATATATTGATAAATTGTTGAAATTTTCAAATTATAGTAATCCCATCTACGGAGTATTGCCAATATGTTTGAATTCGTAAAATATAAATATACTAGGTACTGATTTCTGTCAATATTAAGTAACTGTTACGATTTTTATAAAATGTCTACATATAGACTGAAGAATTCTGATAATAATTCATAGGTTTTCAATTTTACTAGGAATATTTATTTATTATTTTTTTTGTATTTTATTAGGATTAGTTTACATATTGTTATATTGTTTTATAATTTTAATTTTATTGTAATTATTTTTAGTTAAGTGTTGTTAATTTTTGTTCATTCAGGGTAGTTTCTGTTGGCTAATAAATAAATAAATTATTATAATATTGTCTCGATAAATATTCAGCGGTCAACATAATGTTTTCTTCAAATCCATATGCGCTTTTTTTTTTCATTTAAATCTTAGCCATATTTCCTGTCTAAACAAAAATAATGTGCTACAAAATTTTGCAAATTATATATAAAAGTAGTCAAAGCGTGATACATTTTTGTAGGTGCAAATTTTACACAGACAATCACATTTAGTTATCAACAAAATAAAATAAAATATCAGAAATATCTATAGGTCCGTGTATTATATACCATAGAACAATATGATAATATTAGTATTTATTTTTATATATACCTACTGCATCAGGAATTTTTTACTTGAAAATTGCAGAATTGATAATTAACTAGTGCAGTTCTCTATTAATTTAATAAAAGCCCCAAAATGAATTAAGTACTTTCAAAAGCACATTGTTAAAACTATGGCTTGTTACTTTCACCGATTTCTGTACACGTGACCACTTAAATAAGTCCAGGCGAACACTACAAAATAATAAATGTGTTTAATTAATTGCACGTGTTTAAAACGAGACTTTTATAAATATAGGTACTCAAATCCAACGTGTACAATTCGAATGTAAGTTTAAGCTGATGTATTTCAGTGAAATCGAGGAATTGTTTCGCAAATAATGGGAAATAAGTTTACGGAAAGATAGTTAGACAACAAATGGATAAAATAGGCAGCTTTTGTGAGGGCGTTAAGCCACAAGCTGTAATGCAAACTTCTGAAAGTGATGAAAGCGGATATTAATTTATATGAACTGCACACCTGAAAATTTATTTGGGTTCTATTAATAATAAATTCTATTTTTACCTGTTTTATCTGCACCTGATATGAGCGCACTGGTGGTTAAAGAATGAAGTGTCATACCAATTTTTTTTTGGCAAATTTATGTAACATTAAAAACCCTTTCTCGGTGGTTTTTGATTATAATGGAAAGTATCACGGTTTATAGCCGTAAACCACCCTCCTTTCCAGCCATTTCTTTTATCTCAGGCACATATGCACTCGACTATTTGATCGGAATTAGGGCGTGCAGAAATTATCAATAAAATGTGAAATTAGTGAAGCACTAAATAGCCGGGCACCAAAAAGGCCTCCATAAAAAGGGAAAAAAACGTATGTGAAATTATCAAGTAAACGCGGCAAGTATTGGTGAATAACTCGTGGTGGAGGGCATTACTATCGTTTAATAGACTCCATCCAATTTTACGTGTTTATGCTCCGGAATCCGTCTTCCGGGCAGATCGTATATTTATGAAAGTCATAAACATAAATCCGTCAGAGGAGCATAAAACCGCGGTAAGGGGATGCGAAGTGATTGCAGCCGCATCGCGAGTACAGGTTAAATTTTGATGACGGATGAAACCCTCGACTGTCTTCGATACTCTTAGCAATAAAATCGCATTATTGGCCTCATAAAGGAATTTTTAGAACGATGCAGGTTGAGTGGGATCGCATAATTCGAAATGGGCCATTCCGAGAACGTCGTCCTGACGACTGGCACAAGCTCGGAATCTGGGCGAACATATCCGCCAAAAATCCTCGTTTAATTTTATTATTAGCCCTAAGCGCCTATACTCCAGGCGGGGGGCCAGCAGCTTCAAAAGTGGCGTTTGGAATCCCGCTGTCCCTAAAAAGGGTATAAGGGATAAGTCCGTGCGATGGCATCTCACCGACCGCACAAATAGGTTGCCAACAGGATCAATGATTTATTGAATATTTCCGCTTCCACAAACTGATGACAGAAAAGATACCCGGCTCCCTCTGGACACATGGGACGCACAGCGGTCGGGCACGATAGAGGCTAGAGGATGGAGGATAGAGGCCGTCGTTTGCCCTTTGTGAACTGATAAATTATTGGCATGCTTTTGTTCTGAAAGAAGTTTACACAAAGTATAAGGAGACACAGGAATGTGTGCCCGCCCGTGCCTGGTCCTGGTCCTGGTCCTGGTCCCAGGACCTTCATCCGTCGTCGTATAATGCGAGGGTTGCTTTTGAATAAAATTTGAATTTTGAAGCAAGTCTATTGAGAAATTGTCTGTCATGTTTGACTTGAATTAAGAAATATTTTCTTGCCGAGAGCGGGCCATCGGCCCTCATTCCAATAAAATTTTTTTCGGGATCCCCATCCTTCATTCCGGAGCGGACGGGCTTCGTCCTTTGCTCCGTCGTGGAAAGTTATCCCAATTGACAACTTTGGGCGCTGCCATCACCAAATCTCTGGAACTTATGCTCAGCGGGATTTTTAATAGATATTCAAATTGTGAGGGTGGTCTTTTAACCCTCGAAGACTATGTGTATGATATTTGCTCATATTTCTCCGAATCAGATTTTATCTCAAAGCAAATTGCTGTGGTAAAATCAATTCTGAGCCAGAAAATTTATGGAATTCAGATTGATGTGGTTATATCTCTTTGGGGAACCTATACCAGGTATTGAGATCAAATCAAATATTTAAGCACTTTTAGTTGCTTTTAATACTTTATAATCATGTTTTATCATTGAATCTAAATATTTAAAAGAGAAAAACTATTGTTGTTTTTACATAGTATATTACAATTTCGCTACCGTCGTAATCAAATTATATTTAGAAACGGGTAGAGTCCGCCATCCCCTTAACCAATAACCACTAATAAAAGTTAGATGAAGGTGAATGATCGCGTAAAGCTTGGTCAAGAGAACTTAAAAAATATAAATATGTCGATTCCAAAAATTTCATTAGCAGTCGCTGGCACCTTCTCGACTGATTGCCCCGAAAAGCATTTATTAAAACACAAAAACAATATTTAAGACAACTGGGTTTACGCTTAAATCAAGAAGGTTTTTTAGCAAAAACTTTAACAGTGTTCACCCAAAAACCACAACTTTTCAAGTGCAATCTCATCAATAAAAGTTCTTTAAATCAACAAGAATTTTTTTAAATTACAGTCTTTTTTCTATATAAATAATTGTGCATTGGGTATTTTTAAAGTTTATGACCTCTAAAATAATTTTTAGAATGTATATAAAAACATACTTATACCTACTAATTTTGAAAATAAAAGGAAATGTTATATTAAACAACAAAAGTACAGTCACTACGGCTATGACATCGTGGTCTTTTCGATTTTTTCACTTGAATGTAGGCGAGTGAAAAAAAAGCACTAAAATTAATTTAACTTGCCGCAGAGTCAGTTGTCTCAAAAAGATAATAATTATAAAATTGATTTAGCCTAAATTGGTCAACAGAGAACAGGACAGTTTTACTGCAATGTTGCTATCTTTTAAAAACACAATTAATGTTTTCGTTGACTCAAAATGACAGTAAGCATGCGAAACCTGCACAAAGCAGACAACCAAGACTAACAATCAATACGTCCTTTCTGGTGGCTTTAGTGCTTGGCCAGGGAATAGTGTGCCTTGAAATTTAATTAAGGACATAATTTCTATCCAAATCCTAATTGGACTTAACGCAGTCAATTAGTTACCAGGACATACCTGTGCTCGGAATTAGTGGGCGTGCTTAGACCTGCACGGCGCACTTTAATTTTAATAAAGCAAGCTAAATCGTTGATTAAAAAAAGAACCAGTGCGACTGTCATTTGTAAGGACTTGTGGACGACGGGGAAAAAGGGAGAGATAATCCCCACCGTGCCAGCTGTAATTAATTTGAATTATTATATCAGTCGCAAACTAATTTTGTTTAGTCTGGGGCTACAGGGGCTTTCGTAGGCCTTCACCATCCTGGAGATGGGGAGGGCCACAGGGGCGGATTCGCCAGCCACCCGGACTCCTCCTGACCTGACTGCTCCCCGAAATGAGAGCATCACATTATTTTCCAAAATAATGCCCTCGGGAATTTATGTGTGTTCGCCCCGGCGGCGGTGCGGACATAATCATCAATTCCGTGGATAATGCCAGCGCTCCCTAAGCCTCATAAGCAACCGTTGGACGTGCGTTGCATCCCGATGGAGTTCGACTCCTATAAACTCCTCAGGACGCGTACTGTCCATTAAAACTTACAGTGCGTCCGTCGTCGTCGCCGCCACCGCCGCCGCCGCCGTTCGCGAAAGCGTTCATCTTGACTAGAAACCTACCCCCGTCGCACCCACCCTCGGTCCGCCCCGCCCGTTCCGCCTCGCCTAGCACGGCACGGTCACGGCCCTGAGCCGGCACGGGCACATGCCGCAGGCCGCGACAGCCCGTCCCATGGTGCTATTTTTATGACACATATTACCACTACAACTGTTCAAAGGATGTCGATTTTAAATTCCTATGAATATTTATTGGCGCCCGAAATTAAATTTTTCTTCCACAGGAAGGAACTTTTGTGGAGCAGCCATCTCCGTCACGGGAAGATGAATGAATTTTAATACCCCATTCCGGCGCGGATATGTGTCGCTCGGCGAAACCATGTGCCACGTTCACGAGTGCCTATAACTCATCTATAAAGCGATTCAGGGGGTGTTACTCAATTTTTAGTAGTGGAAGGAATTGGAAAAATCTTACATGCCACCCCGGGCTCCCCGTTCCGGGCGCCAAGTTTTCTGATTCGGGTATTGTCCCTGGTCTTTGTTCAGCCCGACCGGAACGTCTCACAAATACTCCTTTAGCCAGACGGGTTCAGGTCAGGAAATGTGTTGGGTATTTACATGAGGATCCTTTGGCAGCCGGGATAACACACACCGCGCCCGCAACTTCCTGCTCCGAGAATCCTTGTTTCCCATTTTCGGACAGGATCTGATTTAATTAACTGTCCCGATAAAATTTGATTTGTCCTCAATCAAAAAGGATTTCCTCGGAATTTTTTCAATGTTTACGTATAAAAATTGTGTAACACTTTCCTAAAATAAAATTTTCTTTTGCATACATTTTTATAAAATGTTTGTTATACATATTATATAATACATATGTTTATATAAGTATTATGTGCACAATAATATTCCTATCTTGTTAAATTTTGGTTAAATTTATTTACAAGTTAAGGGGTCACATTCCCGATTTAAAGTACAAATAAGAATAATTATGATTATGCAACTATTTCTCGATACATTTCTTACAATTTCACTAAAGAGTGAATATTCCTATAATAATTATATTTAAGCAACACGAGTACTTATAAATGCATTTTAATAATTTTTAGCCGACTCATTATTTCAAACTTCAATTAATTAAGAATAAACAAAATTATTTTTCAAAGCATATTTCATAGAATTCGAACTAACAAGCATTTTAAAATAATGGGAATAAAATTAAAATACCGTGTTTTTTGTCAACTTTAAAGAGATCGAATATTTCTAGGAGTTTGACGTTAACAAGTTTGCAGCGAAATTATTATTTTCCGCTAAGAGAATACCAATTTTTCCCATTTTCGTAACGCAACCCATTAGTCATTAATTCACTATTATAATGAATAAATGAAGCCTTCATTAAATTTTATCAATTTATTTCTAAACTGTAGTAAGTTTTAACACAATTGGCTTTCTAGGATGCATATGCTATAATTTTGTTGGATGATGAAAAGATGAAAATATTGTGTTTTTTTTGTTAGTTTTCAGCTTTATAAAAGTTGATTTTTGCCTGAGAATATTTTGTTTCACCATGATAATGCGCCAGCATATATGTATGTACACAACGATACGTAGGTAATTGTCATGGCAAAAACTGCTGTCTATTTCCGACAATTTCCTAAATTTAGCTCAGATGAAAAAATGGTTCGATGGAAAAAGATTGGTAATAAATGAAAGGCTGTCTCTGTGAGAAACTAATACACAAAATGTCGAAGAATAAATCGAATTTTGGGAAAAAAATCCTTGATTTAAAAATTATTGACTTTCCGCCCTCGTATTTATGGCTGAACGCCTTTGCCTTCAACTTGGCTGCTTTTTTCTCGAATTCACACGTGCTTCGGGCCGATCCAAATGCGGGAGCTAAAATATCAACAACAGGAAACCACTATCTTGGTTAGGGAGGGTTTCCCTGCTTCCAGAAGCGTTCCCAACTTTAATTAAACTGGGCATGTTGTTTATTGCTGAATCCCATGTGCTACACCTCATATCAGCCGGCGAGAGCCGTTCCAGGTGGGGGTGGTTGGCGCAGAGGCCACACACGTACCCCGCCCCGAGTGCGGTCTATTAACAGGTACCTGAACCTGCAGGTGATTAGTTGGATGGCTAATACCTGAATTTACCTATTGACTTAAGCGTGCCTTTAATTGTCTTCGGCATCGTAATTTGATGCCGCATGTGATAATTTACGGGTGCACTCCTTTTCAAAAGACGGAGATCAAAGCCGTCACGTGATGTTACGTTACCCATGCTAATTAATAATTTCCCTTAAGTAATTGAAAACTGACACCAATTAAGTCGTTTAGAATCGCATGAATTCCTTATCAGCGCCACCATTAAAGTGGGTCACAGCACTTTTTACGGATGTTATCGTTCGCATTTTAATGACTCGCACCCACCTAATGAAAGGTATTCAAATGTAAAGCCAATTTCACCGCGAGGGCGGGTAGAAGGCGCGGGGGTGTGTTTAAAGGTTTGGCTGCCTGGAATTACATAAATTACGCAAGAGTGTACTTTGGATACATTTTGATGACACTGACAAGTGGCGTACTAATTTCGTTACTGGGGCTGTGATTTTCGGCTGCAATTCAAGGAGGCTCCCACAATTCAATATTCTAACGAATCATGGCTGAATTAATTATCTTATTTGGCAGGTGATTTGGCAATCATACAACATTACTTATTTTTCTACATGTGTGATTTATGGTAATTCTATGTATGATTTTCGAAAAAGGAATTGGACTCCTAGTACCTAAACATGTATTTATATAAATCCTAATACAAAATTTCTATAGTTTCCATACTTTATATTTCAAACTCTACAAATAGAAATTTTCCAATTAATTTCAATTGCATTTAACCCTGATTTTCTACTTAATATTTTAGTAAACAAAATTAGATATAATATAATATATAATGAGCACGAGCTGGTCTGCAGATGAAAATCCTGAAACACGTATTTTACTTTTCAATTACTTTTTGAAATCTTTTATAATACATACATACATTGAAAATATTGCATTCGAAATACACATACACACACAAATATTTATTGATTGGGTATTTTCCTTATGCAAAATATCTGTTGATATGATTTACCTTATATCTCAAATTTTCCTTTCGAATAAATGTTTTCTGACTGAACTGAAAACGATTTAAAAGATCAAACGATTCTTTTTAAATGCTAGACTATAACCGACATGGAGGAAATCCGGTCGTAGTCGTAATGAACAGTTAAAAAAATATATTGACACATTTAACAAAACTGACTTATTTCATCACTTTTCTGAAAATGAATTACTTAATTTCTTCTTGACTTTCAAGTTCATGAAAATATTTGCTACTATTGGTCAATGACTTGTATTTAAATTTGACCCAACTAACTTAATTAATTTAAATTTAACTAAAATGAAATTAAGAATTATTATACTGCTTTGAAATTAAGGAACAATTAATTAGTTACCAAAATCCTTGACAAAAACAGTTCTTTGAAACCTTGTTATTGGCACTAAAATAATAGTTAAAATGTATAACTTAGACAAAACCTTGTTGATTTAAATTTAGTTCAATTTACTTAACAAAATCAATTTGGTTATTACATATCTATAACTAAAAGCACCGTAGGATTAATTTTTGTTCTTTTTACTAGTAGGCTTTTCACCCCATCAATCATCAACTGAAGGTTTGGATTTTCAAGAGTATACATATGAAACATGTATACAAGGGGAGCTTTATATCCATTTGCTTTGAATCTAAATGGAAACCACCAGCAAAGTTTCAACAAAATCTTTCTGTTTTTCTATTTGGTAGTTAGTTCGCCTTTTATAAAAGGACAAAGTTATATATTTTTACACAATTTAATCCGCGGAAATTATTCACCATCATGTTTACGGGCCCTCAGTTCGAATGGCCAGGTTCGTAAATCCATGGCAACGAGATGCTTACTGACAGATTAGCCCGCACCGGTGGGCAAAAACTTTCCGCAACTCGATGAACTGAACACGATGATCATGTTGGGGATTTTGCAAATCCGAACCCTGAATTACACCTCAATTTTGTGGCAATATGGTGCCTCCTTTTAAGCAAAAATGCACGCTGATGATGAATTGACCAGACATGGATTGGTCCATTTGGCGAAATATATTTAAATAATTGGCGTGCGGAGTTGGCAAGGATATTTTGCTTCGTAAAATTAATGGGGGATATACGCTGACTTTGGAAAACTTTCAGCGGGACTTTTTCACCACAACTCGAAAAAAGGGCTCAATGGGGATGCATGAAAATCGCAAAGGCTCACTTCAACCTACTTCAACGGAAACACCCGCTGTCAGGTTTTAATCTGCTTCATTAGCACAACAATTCGGGGAAGTTTTTGGAAAACATTTAATGCCGTAAAATAACTATAGTACGTATAACCCTCCGCCTTTCCCGCCCGCCCTCTGCAGGATTTGCGGGTGTGCCATATGAGCCGCCACGAGTAGGAAAATATTTGTTTGGCATGAATGAAATATCGCCGTCCTTTCGGAAGTTGGAACAACACGGCAGAACTTGTTCAACTTGGGTAGGTAGCAGGGAGCATGTATGGGGTCCTGGATGAGCGTAGAAGGTGTCCTCCAGTGACAGTGGGGCTCCAAAGAAAACTACTCACCGGAGTCCCACTGAACTATTTGCAGATCTCTGTAGAGCGATAAAGGAGCGCCTCGCCGCTTTCGGTTGCATGTAACAGGAACTAAGTTAAACCCATGGGCGCACTTCCCTTCACCCCCAAAACGCAAATAAAAAGTTAAAATTAGAAAACACTTGAGAAGCTTCTTACTTAGTACTAGTGCACTAAACTAAGGTCTAGATACTGCCGCAGAACGCCGGACTCCGGCTCGTTTGGTTGATATTAAAAACTTCCACCGGTAAATAAATCTTTCAGCCGCAAAAGTTTCCAGGACTGTTCTGATGCTCGGCTTCTTCTTTTTAAGTAAACATCTCTGCGGTGTCCTTGGTGCCCTCGAGCATCGGAAGACTTTCTACTTCACATTTGACCGGCATCAGCGGCTGCTGCGGGGATTTTATGAACAATTCTCGACTTTCTGCAAAAGTCACCATGCTAAAAGGCGATTTTAACCTGAACTTTTCCTTCGCCCCTCCGCCGGCCTTTTCTCGGAAATATTTCGGACGAAATTTGCATTAAGTGCTTTCATGTTTTGCCCACACACGGTAAAAGTTGGCGAATACTCCTTTCCTCGGGAAATTAGTTATTTAACATCGCCATTCCTGGGAATACATGAAATGTAGCAGTTCTGCATCAATACTAAAACCTGACCGCTATTAGAAAGGCTTTAGTTCAATAGTTTGCCAAAACACAAATGCTTGTAGCAAAGTTGAAGCCGCTTAGTGAAAATAGCCAAAATTCTGGGAAAAGGAACAGGACGGGGATTGCTTTAAAATACTTCTGGAAGGAAAATGTTAGCTTGTTTATATTGCACGATGGGACATAAAACTTCAATTTTAAACTTTCATATATTAATATATTGTAAATGCATAATCCCATACCACTGAGGTTGAAATGCTTTAGCTACTTTGTAAGTGCAATGCCCAAACCAAGGATTCTTAGTAATCGTAAAATCGATGATATTACACAGGCCAACAAATTTAATAATTTTTGTTGATATAATAAATGGCAGTTTATTTGTTTGAAAGTTTTGCTGTAGATTGTTACTAGATATATTTAAGTGAAACGATCAGTTACACGATTTTGAGAGAATTTGTGTTAAAAAAACCATATTTGCACCATATTTGAAAAATTACTAAAAACCAAAGTTGTATCTTATGTTAGAATAGAGCCCCCTAAATAGAGAAATAACATAAAAAGTATTTTTTTCCAAATATCAGGATAAAATATTACAAACATGTTCGGGTGGTAACTCTAATCACAAGCCACATAAATGTGTATATTATGTATAAAATGTTTGTCGCTTGGGAAATTTGTTTTTATTCTGGTATAGAAAGTAATGTTGGGCGTGTTAATGCTTTTCCTCAAGAACCCACTCCGAGGTCGAGATATTATTCGAAAAAGTGAGTTAGTTCGGCTGATGTAGTGGTGCGGTTTCACGTTAAGGTATCACATTGTATAACCTTTGCCAGCGAGAAGGGAATAGCTTCAGTAAGCAATTTCGGTCTTTGTGGTGCACGAAAAAGGGCTTCATTAAAGGTCCTATTAATTGAATTCCTAACCATCTCCGAGGTGTTCATAGATCAAAAACGAGTAAGCCGGATACTTCTAATAACAACAAGGAGCCTAATTAATTAACATCCTGTGTAATTAGGTAATTTTACACCGCAGCTCCCGTTCACATGTTTATGCCTGGCCACCCGCACACAACCGCAGCCGCACGGCTGAGATTCGCTCGCCGTGCTTTGGCCATTAGCTATCATGTTGACTACCCGATGTCTGTAAATAATAGCGGCAGGGTCATGAGCCTTCTGGGAATGTTCACGGAGGGTTCTGTTCGCATGGAGCCCTGCCGAGGCGGTGCTCCGCCAATCGTTGCTGGGGCGTGGGGGCCCCAAAGTCATAAAGTTGGTGCAAATGCCTCTTTACTCACGGGGCCCCAGATCCAGTGCCGAGAGGGCGAAGGCTGTAACTGGTCGCGTTTTTATTTTCATATCATAAAAACCTTGGCGCACAAGAAGCCTGCACCCCTAAGTGGATTAAATGGGACTATCTGACGGACCTTGCGGGAATCTCTCGTTTAAACGTCCTAAAATGGTCAATTTATAAAGGAAATGTTCCTCAATTTCTCCGGGCCATAAACCATTTTTGCCACAACGCCACCTTTTCGGTTGAGGTGTGTTAAATAATTTATTCAATCAAATGGGGGGCCACCTGGAAATTGGGCTTAAACAATGCTCACGCCCTTTGAATGCCACAATTTTGAAGCGGGTAGAAGGACTGTTTTGTTTAAGGATTAATGCGGGTGTTGTTTCCACAATTTAAAAAAACAAAAACAAATTCCACATAAAAATATTAAATGCCTTCAAATCTCTAACTCCCTTAACAATAGGAAACAATTTTATTCTTATAAATATTGCTCTTCTTTTTATATTTTTAAAGCTACTTAGAGATCTGTAATATCTACCGAAATTCGACTTGAAAATCGAACTAAATTACGATAATTATAGGTTTTTGGTTTGGTCGCATTGTATGTGAATATAAAAAGTAACATATTAAAACTTGCCGTTTATTTTTTGCATTATAAGAAATAACTAGCTTAAAGATGCTACTTGTACCCAACTATAGGTTCGACTCCATGTCATTTTCTGTCAAAAATCCTTTTCTCGAAAATGATGTAACGTTGGTGTTTGAAATTTCACCAGAATGTTAGGTCCATATTTCGACGATAGCCAAAAATCATGAATTATATATATTTTTCAAATTTGTGTTTAGTTTTCAAAATTGCCAACAAAATTGCTTTGCCGAAATTTTCATACGATAATATGAATTTAAGGTAATAAAAATCATAATTTCTTGGAAGTAATAGTAGAAGAATAATAATAATTCACAGAATATTACCGTAAATCTGAAGGGATATATTCCTCGCCCATTATACCTATTAAAATGTTCGTCAAACTTTTCATTACACATATTACGAATATTATTCTCTCGGGAAGGTAAGACGACGCTTTGTTTACAAATTATTTCATCTTTTCGGATTCATTTTCCAAGAAAATAAGTACTAATTATGCAACCGTACACAATTCAACATGTATATTTACCTGAGTCTGATATATTAAGTTATGTTTTCACAATTACGCTGTTGTCTTCACTTTCACAATTATATTGTAAGTAAGCTGATTGCGTTTCGTTTTCTCAAAACGTACTTTCCTGACGATTTATCAAATTATATTTTCACATGTAATACACAATTAATTAAAAGCATTTCGAAAATGTTAAAAGAGTATGAAATGAGTGTTTTAATGACTTTTCGGATTAAATGCAACAAATATCATCGTTTAACAACACAACTCAAATATCATTCATTCAAGGAAGTATCTCTTTATCTTTTACAAAAGACACATACACCAAAATGCTGGTCCGCAGCCAAATCGCTTTAGGGATC
The DNA here is from genome assembly GCA_959613345.1 of Tolmerus cingulatus. Lineage (NCBI taxonomy): Eukaryota > Metazoa > Arthropoda > Insecta > Diptera > Asilidae > Tolmerus > Tolmerus cingulatus. The sequence continues at coordinate 8,334,668 of OY390708.1, forward strand.
AATTTCACTGAAAGTCAAAAGCAACGACAGCTAATGATTCCAGAAATTCATATACAGTTTTGCGCATCAAGAGGGCAGGAAAACCACGAATCACATCCACTGAAATTGAGGCGTATTGTAGGTTTCCAATTAGTAGGTACAATATGTTTGACTTGTTGACGTTTCAATCCTACAGGCATAATTTAAAATGAAATTGCATAATGGTAATAATTATTAGGTACTATTACTATTATTTCCAACAATCCTATTTTTAAAAAATTAACAAAAATAAAGAGGGAAGAAAATAAGGAAGAGACAAAAATTAGCAAATTTGAGTGAAAATTAAATATTATAGAGAAAATTAAATCCGTTAACATTAACACAATTATAATTTAAGTTACTTAACAATTGAAATACTAAGAAGTAGAAACGATAAACAAATCAAAGCAGATATGTTAAACTCATATAATATTTATATTTACTTAACATAAGTAAAAAAAATAATATAAAGAAAACTGGTTGACTATGGGTTATTTAAACAGCTCTTATCACTCTCTGAATACAAATATTACATTTTCTATGTATGGCCTTGACTGTGTGAGCGGGTTACCATCAAATATAGTTTCGACTTTATATGTACTATAATTGACCAAGTTTTTAAGTTCGTTCACCAGGAGTCAGAAGAAAACATGAGTGGTTCTAAAAATAATGTCTAAAAATTCATCTTAAATAGCAACAAAGGCACAAAATACGAATATCTTGCAGGTAAAAATTTATCAGTGATACAATAAATAAAACCGTCCGGTTCACTTGTTTTGAAGAAGTCGCCTCTATCAGCATCTGCACCTTAAGTGGATTAGTGTCCCTTTTCATATCCAAGAAGCATAAAACTTTTTCGAAGTGTAAAATTTAACTTCCTTAAATCTTCAATCGCATGAAAGTGCCAGGTTTGGGGCTTTTTGTGTCATTCACTCTGTCGAGTTTTAAAGGTAATTCACCCTAAGGAAAGAGAATGAAAGGGGTATTCGTTACTAAGGAAGGGTAACAACACTTTTATCTTTGGGGCTTAAGGCAGATGAGTGAAAGATATTTACACCAACCTTCCTATTAAAATCATACCGCCTAATTTGAAAAATGAAATCTTTTTGGATTCATAATTTAATTAAAAAATAAATCGTAATTTAGTTGATTGAGAGCGATGCGATGATACCATTACTTATTATATGTAGCTACGCATTTTATTTTTATCTATACATTAATCGATTGAAACCCAAACCAAATTTAAATTACCTAGCATCAAAAAAATATTTTTTGCACAAATTAGGCAGCGCCATTTTGAGAAAACTAGTGACGAAATGTAAGATCGTTTAAAAGAACCAAACTAATAGCCCCCTAATTTTCAATCCTTCTTCTAATTTTAATGGTATCATAGTCGAGAAATAGCCCGTTCAATAAAAACAAAATTATTAAAATCGGTTTACAATTGTCGAACAAATCACGTAACATATAAAAAAAAACAGCTGAAATGAAAAAGTCCTTTTTTAAGTGGGTTCAAAATAGACTGTGACTTTTCTAAGAAAACTAAAAACCAAACTCGAATCCGACGTCTCATTCTGAAGTGAGCGGTATTATCAACGAAAATCCTTCAATTTCTCTTATAAGCAGGAAATCAGGCATTATAAAATCTATTGGCATATCCCCGTTCACTTCCTTGCACCCTGCGTAATACTTTTCGTACAGACAACTTATAAATAATCTAATTCAGTTGTAATGAAAAATGAAACGTATTCTTTTCTGTGGTTTTAAATTTAAACTCCCAAAAATCCTCAACTTAAAGAAAGGGATGCGAAATCTATTTATGTCTTGAAGGAAAACGGACCTAAAGCACATCATGTTTATTTAAATAAACACTTTCCCTGGAAGGTGGGTGACCGGCACGACTGACGAATTCGTACCGCTCTTTGGCACGTTTGGCCTGAAACATAATATCAAAATCTGGGGAACTAAACAAACATTGAGAATCAGGCGGAAATCATCTGACACGTCCGGCAGCTTCAGTAGATACATCTATTTTTTCAACGAATGTTTTCCGTGTGATATTTGCTGATGTATTCTGGGGATATATTTTTTCAAACGTTAACCACTCCTCGGATAAAGTAACCGAGACGACCACTGGCAACCTTAATGTGCTTCCGATACTCTCGCCAGGATATTTACTCGAATATGGGGCTACGGGAGTGAAGGACGTGAATCAAAAGGAAAAACCGGGGCCGGGGGAAATGAAGATAGATGAGCTCAAATAGGGTTTTTTCGTAGCAGTAAAAGTTCATTTTAATTAAAATTAAAACCTCCTCCAAGAAAATATGTGCTCAAATTAAGCCACACAGAGATCTATAGGTGTATATTGTGTACACCGGATAAACAAAGTCAGGAAGGCGTGCAAAGGTACCGAGGCGAAGGTACTTTGCGGAGGCGCAGCCCCCGGCCCCGAGTGTCCTGGTCCTGCTGTGTGCAGGAGGAGCAGCATCCCACAGGTATTTGCAAAAATGCAATTTTCCAGATAAATTTTGTGAAAATAAACCTGTGTGTTTGGGGCTTAATGGGAGAGTGCGCTGCTGATCCACTGCCCGGCGGGCGTCAGACGGCCGCAGGAGAGGCGGCGACGAGCCCGGCCAGACGGATAACTGCCGTCGTCGGCACATCGCGGCCAGGACTCCGGGCAACCGAAGTTAAGAAAGATCGCCGGGGCGCGGGATCTAATTTGCATTTATTGTGCCCTGCACGAAGGAGCCCAAACTGAGTTAAACCGCAGTAAAAGGGCGCCCCCTGGACCGGGACGCGGGGCGGCGGCTCCTATTCTTGGCTAAACCTAAGCACCTTCTTAATGAATCGAGGATTTAACGTGCTTATCGCTGGTAGTCCAACAGATACACTACCGAGCTCGCAAACTTTAATTACCCGGGGACAACTTTTCAGTAATGTTCGTAGTCCTCGTCAGTGCGAATTTACCTAAAATTGTTAATGCCGCACGCTCGGGAATCTACCGTTAAAAGACCGTATCAAAATTATTCCGCAAATTTAGCCCCTGATTGCGAGATAACCCCACAATTTCTTAATTACATCTCACCTGACATTCCCCTCTGGCGTGGTTGGCTTAGTGTTTGACAACCCCTATGCAACTGTTTTGGTCCGTTTTTTAAGGACTGAATATATTAACAAACATTAATCAATTACTACCTATTATTATTATTTTAATGATAGGAACTGGACAGTTGACTAGTTGACAATTTGTGCATATGTTCATTAACATTTATTACATATATTTTATACGTGAACCGTTCCAAAAGTGCAACAATCACTTTGATCGGGGCAGGATTTGACCCTGAAGCATCCTTTCGAACGATTTTGTATCCAGTTAATCTTGCTACTTATTTTGACAACAAATATCAATGATATGGTAGTGTAATAGTTTTAACCAAATTAAAGGTTGAGTAGTTCAACTTTTCTGCACTTATTATATTATATAAGACTCAATATGATTGTTATAAGTAAATAGCTTTTTTGTTTTAAAGAATTAAATAAACATAATTACCGAATCGAATCGAAAGGAGCTTAAAAAATCATCCACGGTCAGTTATTTAAGAATAAAACTTTTAGTAGGCTCGCACTATTTTCGTTAAATATGGTATATTGTTTTGTTTTCCAATAAAAAAGAATAACAAACGTAATTTAAAATTTGCCTTATACCGGTATATACATATGTACTATGAAAATAAAATCTACAATGTTTTCGTAATTATAGAAACAAAAAAGCTAGCAAGCCTTCAAATTGTATTTATTTTATTCTTCTTAAGTCCATATTTATTTTTTGATCTGACGATGGACTAATTTGAAAAACATAATATAAGCATAATATCGTATGAACCATCATTTCATAATAATTGATAAAGCACTTCAAAATAAGAATGCGAATACAAGTTTGCGAATTTGGGAAGGGGTACTAATTTAGTATGCCCTCGACAAAAATAAAGTTCCCTTGGCGACAATTTCCATATTTTACCGAATAAGTTCCAATTATTTTCTATTGTCGGGCTCTCCATCAGTTGTCTTGGAACGGAGTCGAGGTCATCATAAAATTGAAGAAAAGCGATCCAATTGACACCTCTAAACGTCTCATTACGAGGACATGCGGAATAAATATGCCGTCGGCCGGGGGAGGCTTTGATAAACGATTCGAATGAGGCGCAACACTTCTTCGGGGGCGCAGGATTGCCAGACAGCCGAGGCGGAGCGCCAAAGGAACGTGAGTAGTTTCAATCGAAATTTCCTGTCACTCGATGCCACGGCAAATTTGCTCAACAATAATATTGTAAAAGACGTCCCGAGTGGTGGCCATACTTCAGCTGTTCTTTCCCGGCTCCTTAACTCCGAAAGGAATCTCATGTTTCGGATGAGTTTGTCCGTCCTCCTGAAGGAGCGCGGCCGTATCCTGCCCGCATACGCAGGCATTTTGCAGATACGCGAACCCACGCTTGCCTACAGGGGTTCTGGGGGTTCGGAGGGTTCGGCGGGCTCGGGGGGCTCGGAGGGCTGCGGAATCGACGACGTTAGATAAACCTTTTGTGTGTTTCATGTATTGATACAGGGCGAATTGAGTGAATGCGGCTTCCTTCCGACACCCCGTTCCCCTTCCTCGTGTCGATGTGGAGCGCCGTCACCCGATAAGGGCTTTCACGTTGATTGCGTGTGCGTGCTGTTTACTCGGCGGGACAACACAATTAAGATAATCGAGTCCTGGCAGCACAAAGGTCCACCTGGCCGCCGTATTAACGACAATTATAACTTGTAATATGCCATTTCCTCAGGAATTTATGGGCCAGTGAAAGCATAATCGGTTCGTATTTTCGTGTTGAATTTAAATAATCACGCCCATTGCCGGAAGCGTTCTGGACGTAAAACAATTACACATCGGAAGAATTGATTAGGGCCATTCGGTGTCATTCAAAATGCTATACACAGATTTACTAAATGGCCTTCTCGGCAATAACGCTTTTGGTAAGCCGAAAATTTAGGCATTGGTCCGATTACACATAAACCAGTTGAAATGCGTTAAACACGGAAGGATAATTAATGTTAGGAAATTGTTTTGGCATTTCATTATACAGGGTGAAAGAAAATTACGTATCCTAAAAGTCAACGTCCGAACGAAAACGGATGACAAGCCAACTCATGATAGTCCTAATAAGGTAAACTAAATCTATGTAAAAATCATTTCATTTTCGAGATAATGGTACTTTGTTAGAATTTATAAAAGTTTTTAAATTTGAGCAAAATTTTCATTTTTCGTTTCCATACACCTATGTATGATTTTATATAAAATTACCGAAAAATATCAGAAACGACCAGACCTGCAGAAAAATGAACACTGCTAATTATCGACATGTTCAATAAAAACTGCAGCTTGCCGTAAATATAATTAGAGAATGGTAGGGTTAAAACTTTATTCACATGAAATTCGTAATTAAGTTGGGAATAACATGACACCAGTTACATTTTCGACCGAAACAACCAGAAAAAGCAACAACAGCATATCTTCACTTTACAATACACAACACAGAACAAATTGAAAATTAGCGATTTCGGTGAAATACGAATAATACAATGCTAATTAAAATAATAATATCCATACATACATACAAATGCGTATGCGGTTTGTTTACCAACCACTACAAATAAACATAATTTGGTAAGCTATTTCTCGTAAATTAGTTGACTCTAATAAGTCGATTTATTTTTTAAAGTAATTTCAGGTATTTTAGGTTTTTTTAAACGTTACCACAATTTCAATTAGGGTAATGCGTTGAACGACTTTCAAACTTAATTGAAAATGTCCGCTTTGGAGTCGAGTATTTAAAAAATATGAATAATTTTTAGAAACTACTTAAGAAATATAATAATGATTTGAAATTTCCTCCTAATAAAATTACTATGAAATCGGAGCCCTAAAACTGATTTGTGAGTGATTTGATTGTATTGTCAACTAAGCGATATGCATCTTTATATTACGCTGCGGCTTTAAAATTAACAATATTGACGCCTGAATTCACTCGTCCAAAACTGAAAACGAAACGTAACGAAATACCCCCGGGTTCAAGTTCATTATTGGCAACATCAGTCAACAGAGTCCCGGCCAGCTCGAATCAATCATAATGTCATTCTTTCGGGGCTAGTGAGCGGCCAGTTTGCCCAGGTCTCGTAATTCGATCTCATGTAATTTGCCAAACTAACACTTCGTTGGCAGTTGCCGGAGCCGGCGTCCCGGTAAATTGACGAAGGGCTACCGTGCACCAGGATCCTCGCCCGGAACTATATTTATGACATTCCGGGCCAATCACATTTCCATCCCCGTTTAATGTTACACTTTCCGGCCAAATAGCACGTGAAAACTTCATTCGCCTTATACACGGAAAGTCCGTGTAAAGCAAACTAATTCATCATTGTTAAATCAAACATTTCGGACTTCCCTTCCCGGGATAATTTAATTCAAATTATTCCCGGCAGTCGGTCGAGGACGATAGGTTTGAAGTTAGATGGGGGGTTGTTTGCTAATTTCAGCGCAGGGCCGAACTCGTTCCCGCATTCCTGGGCCAGTCCTCAAAATTATGAAATATGTTTTCTTCCCCTTCTCCTTCCTGTCCTGTTCCAAATTAGATTCGCTTTTTGGGCGAAAGTAACTTTGATCCCTTTTGCCTGAAGACGAGGTAATTTAATGGCGTATTTTCCGCATCAGACAACAGCCACCAACGAAACTATTTACTTTCAGGGAACGGTAGCCAATTTCTCCCGAGCCCTAGTTAACTTTATTGCCAGGCGCCAAAGGATTTGCAGTGTAAGTCTCATATTGCATAACTTGGACGGGAGGTGGCAATTAGCAATTTAATATTAGAAATTTTATCGCGAAACTGCAGCCATTAAGCGTTAAGATCAAGTATCTTTAGTTGCAGAACTTTATACCAATTTTAAGTAAAGGGAGTATTTTAGTGCAACGATTACATAAATTTGAACACTTTTCTGTAGGACACTAACATTTATATATCTTCTAGTTTATTAAAGGTAGAAATCGGTATTTAATAGACATATGTCAAATAGAGTCACAAATAAAAAATCACGTTAAAAGTCGATTGCAAGTAGTTGACTAAGACAAATAATCACATAAACATAAAAGCTTATCGTAAACATGTTGATTATGTGCTGCAATCATAATAATCAGCGGCAGTTCATCAAAATCCATTTTAAACTGTGTCTATTTTTTAAAAGTTCAAATTCCGGCGAAAATCATATGAATTGCTGCTCCCTTTTTAGATTTTTCACTTTCAAAGAGGAGCCTAAAAGTATTGTATTTCGACAGCATCTTTGAAGCCACAAAGGCCCACCGCATGTGGTTAACCACCCTGAGGCTGGTACACACGCACATACCAAACGAGTAGTATTACTTCTGGTCTTATCAAATTTCCTTAAATTTAACGAAGTTTGAATGCAAAACCGACAAAACACATGTCAGAGAGTCAGCCAGAAACGCAAGAGTATGTAATCCTATAATATTCATGGCCCTGTTTTAGGGTGAAACCCTAAAAAAGAGCGAATGGTTCGAACAAAACAGAAATCACCCTGTGAATTATTAACAAGTCATTTTTATGATGAATGGAAAAAAAAAGAATGTTGGGAGGCACAGTGGGGTGGAGGTGGAGAATCGCTGGGACTTTAAAATATTATTCTGGAGACGGTATGGGGGATTCCCCGGTAGCAAGTAGTCGCCTACGTGATGGGTGGCACTGTTGTTGATACACAAAATACTTTTAGTGGCGAAAAAATGAAATTCATTCTTGCAGAAAACACGATAAGAAAAATGTTCCTGCATTAGCCGCCGCAGAAGACAAGAGTCAAGCCACTTGGGCGGCGAGAAGAGTACGGAAACTTTTGCTTAAGTCTAGACTTAATCTCGGTGGGGGTGTTGCCTTCTAGGACCTTCTAGTTCGTTAAAATAAAAATCATGTTCCCGGCAATTATTGTGCATGAGGGGCAGCCATCGGGCTCGCTGGGGCCCCTGCAGAAATCTTGGCTCAGCGGAGGGCCAGCGACCATTTATCTTTTCCCCGATATCAGTAGACTATAAAAAGGAACCCCCTCGATAGCACCTACTACACTCAGGAGGTTCTGCCGGGTTCGAGAGGGGGTAGTGGGGAGCTCTACGCAAGGAGCCCTGGGAGCCGGCACCCAATAAAGGTTATTTCCAATTCACAAATTTACAATTTAACTTCGTAAACCGCACACTCAACACCAGCTGTTACCCGAAATTGTCAATTTCCTTTTTTCCCTAGACCCATAGAAGTTTTTCGCTCCATCTGCTCAAAAGGCTGCCGAGTTTCACACCCCCGCAAACCTACCACGCCCCGCTTTTCCTCCTCCCCCCACCCTTAATGCAGTCTAGAGCCTGGCAGAGCCTTGTTTATATGCAATCTTGTTATGGAAAAGGGTGAAACCATGTTGTTGGTGTTTTGAACCAATTTACCCTCTCAGAAATTTTTCCACCAGGTTTTCGAAGAAGAATGATACCGGCGGGTGGGCCCAGGTCCCCCCCCCCCCCCCCCCCCCCACGTAAAATTCGCTTCTAAAAGGCTGCAGAGGTCGCACAGAGGAATGCTAATAACTTTAATGGATCGGTATTGGCCGAAAAGGAGAGGCGCTCAAACTTCTCCGCAACACCACCCCAGATTCCATCCCTTTCCCCTCGACTGCCCTTGCCGGACGTATGGACCGGAAAAAAGTTTTTAATTAACACCAACGTCCACTCGATAAGCTTTCTTGCGTCCACAACCGAAAGCGTAAGAAGCAGCGAACGAAAAATTAGAAAGTCATTAAGCAATTTGCAAATGGATTTCCTCAACGGAAAGACTGGTGCAATCCTCTTACTTTTTCGTTTATTTTCGTCCTTTTTGTTTTTGTGTGAATATAATCCTTTCGTACACACAAAACTGGGCTACAGCGCAAACGCCTGCACCTCAGAATATGACGGCGACATTGATTAATTTACATCCGCTTCAAGATAAGTTGAAAAAATGTGGCGAGATTAAAATAGTAATTCCCTTGTTCGGGCTAGACAGCCTTTGTTCTATTTGGTGAGCTGTTGAAAAGTCGGTAATTAATGACACCGCGTCTCGTCCGCAGGGCCGCAGGTGCACTTGTTACACCTCCCCGTCGCCTCCTCGTCCAGTCCATTATTTCTTTAATGAAATTTATGCGGAATGACACAGGACTTCAAAAAAAAACCTTATTAAACCTAATTGCGTTTTTAATGCCCTCCACAAAAACCGAAACGTTTTCATTAGCATCGCGGTCACTTTATGTACAGTCGTCAGTCTACGGTCATGTGCAAATTTTAATGACTTAGATGGGCGTTCTCCCTGCGAGAAATTGAAATGGAACAGTAATTTAATTGAATGCGTTTACTGGGGCAGCTCCATTCCCTTCCTTAAAGTTACTTTTGCACCAATTCTGGCCGATTTAAAAAAACGCCCTTCTATCAGCCAGCTGTGCAGTGTGCAGCGTTGCAGCAGAACCGTGCAGCTCCAGGCCCTGCAGCATCGCACATGGACCGTAACTTTAACAAGACTATTTGCAGAAGTCTACGTTCATCATGCCCTGGGTGCCTTGAGAGCAAATGAGCGATTGGTGCATTGCCAGCAGGACCAAACGGCGCACATTATTGCATTTCGATATTGCACCGGCATCCGAAAAGTGACAACGCTTTATATGTATGTATGTAAGTACTGTACATATGCTCACTATATCTTCATTCAGGAACTCAACAAAAAATGCAAAACTGCAAAACTTTTTTTAAGGGAAAGCAAAGGGCTAAAAGTAATCCAATATACTTCATAGTCGACATATTCTAGGTTTTATTTTTATAAGTTATACAACAGCGGTCAAAATATAGCACTGCTAAATTTGGACATTCTATCATTTCCGACATTTTTCAGTTTGAAAACTGTTTGAAAAGGACTTTGTAGTAGCGAAGAAAAAAATGTTGTCGAGATATTTATAAAATTAGTACAAACGAAATGTCATTTAATCTATGATTTTCCTTACACAAAATATATCTACTGATTGAGAGTTTTCCTTCTACAATATGCAGTAAATATGTATAGTTAATAAAGATTTTAAATCCATTTCCATATTGTTTTTATTTTAAAACTGAACGTTCTTTCTCAAATCGTAAAATCTTAAAAATTATAGACGAAAATTTTGATTTGTTGAGAAATTCATACTAAACAGTGTGAATTAAAAGCCCTTTCAAAATTAATAAAAACACAAAAAATAACTTTCTTTAAAATATTAAAATAGATATACAAAATATAAAATACCAATAATAATTCAATTTACAATTGTCCGTAAAGTTGATTGATATTTGATATCTTATGTAAAATTCATGACTGCTGCAAATCCTGCAAAATCAGTTTCTGTTTTAGGATTCTGAATTTGTACTTGAAACTATTCTCAGCATCTCTGACTTATGCAATTGATGATTCTTTGTATAATAGAAATACTTCTAAAAAACTTAATTAGACTTTTTACAAAGTCCCTATGCTTTTATCATGACTCGCATTGATAGATTACGTAAGTTAATAATAATCTAATTAAAATGTTCGTTTCACATAGAAATACACAAATTGTGTATCATTCTAAATACTTATGAATCTGTACAAAGGAAAATTTTGAATACTGAAACCCGATTTTCTTTGAACGCTTTTAAGAGAATTTAATTTGTGTAAGCGTCAATAAAGCGAAACAGGAACTAATACAAAAAGTTACTGTTTTGCTGCTATTCTTCGAAGTTAATTCATTCTTTTGAAGAATTCGATTTCAAATTAAGACGCCCTCTTTTCCTCCTTTCAACGATTTGGCGACATCTTCACTCACAATAACAAGGAATAAATTGTAGCTTATTATGCGCGAAACGTCAATACACCTGAGGAAGCAGACTAGCAAAGCATTTTCAAATTGCTGGCCTAAATTATTCACAAATTAAAATGATGATTACTTAAGAGGCTTCCGCTGCGTGACTTCCTAAGTTAAGCCGATTTATAAAAATGTCGCGAACTAATAGACGCCAGAGGTCAAAGAGAATTAAAATCGAATATAGCGAATGATGCTCGGATGTTCCATATGCAGAGACATAAAAATGGTGATTACCATTACAATCCGATTTTTGCAAAATTGTTTTACCATGGTGCCCAAAGTCATGTGCCTTTAGGCTTTTAATGGATTAATAAGAAAAACGTTGCAGTGGCCGCCCACTCCACCCCCATCTGAAACAATAATTCCTTTTAGGCGCGAGGGCGCAAATGGACCTGGCTGCTGTGTCTGGCCCTACATTGTCATTTTGGGCGTTAAGCTTTCACTTGGAAACCCATTCGACTAATGGTCGTTCCACTGTTGTATTATAGAATTTCAGGTGAGAAATAAATGACGTTACGTGCCTGCATTAACAATGTGCTGCAGCGAAATATCTGCTCTGCACGGCTCTCCGGAATATCCGAATCAAAGTGAAACCGTAGTTGCAGGAATGGAAAATTCATTCGAATAATCTTCTGCCTAGGGCTAAGCTATATGGTACTTAACAGCTTTTTCATAATTGGGATTGTACCTTCCATGTGACTGTAAGCGGGTTTTTTTCGAGAATTATTTTTATAAAATGTCGACAATGTATTAAAAGCGAATCATTTTCCCCTGAGGGTTGAAAAACAATTTTTTGCAAATATTCTGACAAAAATGATAAATACATCACCTGCTTTTAATACCAATTTGTATAAAATTAAATTATCATATCTTCATTATCCTGCTTACGGTCCAATGAGAGAGTTGTCGTTTCCAACAAGCTTCAAAAAACATATAGTAAGCATAATTATTGAAATATCCATTATAGTATTAAGGAGGATTACTGGGATATGCCGAAGTTTCTCTATATATGTTTTATACTTTCTTTAATTCTTATTTAACTCCTTATTTTTGAGTACGATAAAATATTTTAAAATATTCTTTTCTTTATGTTAAACCTGAGTTGCGATGTTCTACTTCTCTTTTTCGGTAGTTTTCATGTATAAATAACTATTTTGTAACATAAATATTTTCACGGTTATTCCAACTGTCTACAATTTTGTCTCGTTCTTGTAAAGTATAGTTTCGTTATTCACCGGCTTCGGTATTCAATTAAACCTTATTATCTTTGAAAAACTCATGAACAAACTTCGAATATTATTATCATTATACATCGTTTAATCAATTTTGAAAATAAGAACAAACTATCAACATATGTACGTGTAATTCAAAATTAAATGCTTTTGTGATGACTTCCCGAAAATACCTATGTTTTTCTGATTTATTTATTTAAGAAAAATAAAACCTTTAAATTCTAAGCACTTCAAAATCTATCTCTCGATTTATGCACGTACGATCAAATTTGTGTAAAATCGTTTAAATTTGAAGGCTAGACAATTTACATAGATTGATTGCAGAAAAAGGATTTCTTTAGTTCCATTAATTCCAAAAGGAAGTTTCCAGGAAGCAAATTGTAAACCAACAGATATAAATCCAGAAAAGCGTTCTTTTTAATCGATAAAGGTCTAACAGACGACATACTAAATTACTTGCTTAATTCGGGTGAAAATAGCAAAAGTTACAGTCGTTTTCATCATAGTTTAAAGCGTGGTTAATTTGAAGAGAGAAATTACGTTCGCTTAAAATAAGTTAGGAAGTTTCATGTGTAATAGAGCTGGTTTCGTCTGCCTCCGTTGGAGGGAAACTTTTGAAAAAATTTCTCAAGTGGTCACTCTTCTTTTTGAAGAAGTGATGAGATATGAAACTGAATCATTTCAAGGAATTGCGATGCGGAACTCTGCTTTCCACTTTCCACTACAATGGTCCTTTTATCCTCAGTGAATTATAAAGGCCTCGTTTATTTTTATTTTTAAGTACGTCTTTTAGAAACGAAGGCTCTTAAGACCTCTTTTGATTCTGAGGGACTGGACGATATAGAGGAGCTAATTCATTAAGTGGAAGTTATGACCTAAAGAAAAATAAATGGGTACGTCTTTTTAATAATTGAATGTTGAAAAGCAAAAAAGTTAAAAATATTTGAGGGATGTTATTTTCCAAGAAAAAATACTAGAATCTCCAATTCAATTACATATAGTAATTTATATGTACTACAAACTACTTTTATATTTTCAGATTTCATTCTTTTTTCAATTAATACTCAAGTAAACATTACAAAAGAAAGTTAATATGTATACTCAAAGGTTACCATTCTCATTCCCGATAACTAAGGAAATGTCTATATTGTGCTATTTTTTTTTCAAAGTGTATAATTATTAATTAATTGATAGCTTAATATAGATAACAATACATAACGCGATTCATGCGACATGTCTGCAAAATAGGTAAATCATAAAGAAAGAAATTTTAGATAGACGGAATGTTCGAATGAAACAATGGCGCGAAAAAAAACAGTTTTTTTAAAATGAAAACTATTTTTAAAAAGTATATTATTTTTCTGTTAATTAAGCATATATTTAATATTCCAACACAATTTTAGAGAATATAATGATTAATTCAATAAAAGTAATAGGATTATTTTATTTGGATAATAGATAGAAAATTCACGATTTTTTTTCGAGTACATAGTAGTTATTAACTGCGCCCATGACTTCATACGCATGGGCCACTAAAATAAGTGGTATTAAATTACAACATATTTACAAAGTATATTCAAATATTAAACAAAATGAAATAATAAGTGAGTTTATAAAATTCAGTAAATACAGTTTAAAATTATCCTTAACATATGTATTTATTACAACAAAAATTTAAAAAATCCTCTTCTCGCATGATTCACGCGTTTTACGTTTTTATTTACATACAAATATAATAAAAAACATAGTCGGTTTTCCATACCACATCGAGTTTTAATTAATATTTTTATTATTATTGAATGAAAAAGAACGTCATATCTCTGATATTTGGATACAGTCGGTAGCTCAAAGAGTCAAATAAACATTGCGGAAACGGAAATAAACAAAGAGATGGGGGTGCACTGGCTTTAATCAAAGAAAGTATAACCATAAAGAACTTGCATCCAGTACAAGTCTACGCTTTACGAAATTCTTGCCACAAAGGGCCTTGTGCGGTCGGCGCAAGGGGGTTTGTACAGGGGAAACCTTGTGTTCAGCTGAATGCTGTAGATTCTGCGGACTGCGATAGTGAGATTGCTGAGAATATTCTCTCCGGTGTTTGAGCGGGTGCATGAGACGGGTAAAATTCACGCAGCCCAGCTGAGCCTTTGCTCATTGAGAGGAGCTGAACTACTTGAGTTGTCCCTGTGCCTCAAGAATTCCTAGAACCTGAATTTATTTTTATAAAATATTTTTCCGTGACGAGCTGCTCCTTATGCGAGAATTTTATCTTGAATTAATGAATTGATTAAGCTTTTAAATTAGGATATTATTACAATGTTTGCAATGTTACATATCATAACATACATACATATGTTTCGGGTATTTTATTTAGGCATATATTTATTTATTTATTTATTCATTTCAGCTTCACCAAAAAACTTATTACTACAATAACAATTATTAAAATATTTCTTTATTTCTTTATAAACATTGAAAATTCCATTTCACAGATATAAACTGGTACAAAAATATTGCAAACACGTAACGTTGTCAATAATCGAAATTTACAGATAGGTATCCTCATCACCAATTTCCTCCATTTGTTAAAGAAAGTTTGTGAGCATTATTTTTCCACATTATGATTTTTAAATATATTTTGAAAGAAGCCGTTACAGGAATAGTTTTATGAGAAATTATTACTTTTATAAAACTTATATGTACGAGTTTTAGGCATTTATAATGTTAATTTTTACTGATTCTTTCTTGTCTCTTTTTTGTACGCTCCATTTACAATTTTTCCTTAATAATATCAATCTGATGAAGCTGAATTATAATTTTTATAAAACATAAATAGCTCTGATGGACATGTCAGAACTTCATCAGATTTTCTCATTATATCTTCACAGACATCACACTTTATTTTAGGAAACATTTTAAATATAACATATCCTATAAAATATCGCATTGATGGGAGATCTCTATGGATATTAATCTCATCGAATGTGTCTTCTGGAATGTCTGCAATATTTATTTCGTTGATATTGGAGTTCGAATAATTTAAGGAACTACTTTGATCATTATTTAAAGAGGTATTGTGACTCGAAAGCTCTATTGTAAGCATAAGATCATCATCATGTTTACAATTAGATCGATTACTAAACTACATTTTAATCCAGATTTTCTTGAATCCATAACTAACGATCAAGAAAAAACAAGAAAAAAGCAAAAACAAAAGAGAAATCCAATAAAAAAATCAAAATATTCAGGTATAAAAATAAAAGTTCAGTTCAATTATATTTATATTTTTATATAAAATTATATTTATTATTATATATACTATACTATACTAAAATTATACGTCTATAATGTACAATGTACATACATAAATACAAAATTTTATTAAGGTATAGCGACAGTGGTAGCTAGACAAAATCAAAAGCATAAAATTGCGCTAGCTAAAAAAAAATCCGCTCATTCAAAAGACACAGAGTGAATGAAAACGCATCGATGGGGCATGGGTTTCGCAGCCGCAGAACGCAGGCCAAAGCGACGATGGTGAGCGCTCGCGCAGCGACAACGACGAGCCGATTGCTTTGCTGTGGTGAGCCCCTTGCCGCACACATACCGTCTACGTTCTGGAAAGTGTTCAGTGAGCCAAGGGTGTGAACTAATTCGGGAGAACTTAGAGAGAGTCAAGGACTAGAACGGCTGAAAAGCAGCTCGCAACACACGACTGGGGTTCTATGGGGTCGGCTCACGATATGCTGAATGCTGAGTTGTATCTCTGGGGTTCTTATATAACGACCCCAGTCGAAAATTTTCGTACAAATTTTCTTGTGCGGCTTGCAAGTTCTTTATGGTTATACTTTCTTTGCTTTAATCTAACTATTAGCTAACTGTGCATGACAAATCAATTCCCGGTAGAGGTTACAAGATACAAATCTGTTCTCCGCATTCAAATCGGGTTTCGCAAATTAACTGAACAGAGGAGACCTTTCTGCCGAACTCTACGGGCGACGGCGTTTTCACCGCATTTGCGACAATGCGCCCTATTCAAACGTTGAATTAATTTGAAAGGGAGTTACTCGCGGCAATGTGTTTTGTTCTGCCAAACATTTGTCGGCTCCCTGTTTCCCAGGCGCATTTATTCATCCCGGTTTACAAAGCGGCACGACATGTGAATTCTTACAGAAAGCACTGAATTATTCCAAATTTTGAAATTTTCAAAAGTACTAGGGAGCACTCATGAAAAGAAATTTAGCAGCGCCGGGGCTGGTGCTCAAGTCGCAATTGAACAAAAGCTACAAAAGAGCGATTAGGGCTGGCTTTCCATGGAATCGGTTCACATTTTCGCAGATTATTGTTCATCAGGCGTGCATTCTCCCGTAGGATAGATGTCGTCCCCGCCCGCGCCCAAGAGAACCCTGCACGGCGCACTACGTTCTTCCAGGAGCCCACACGTGTGGACTTTTAAGCTTTGTTGTGTTTTAAACTCCCAGGTGCACCCGGCTGCAGGAGTCAGCCAAAGGAAACATAGTCCTTATTTTGTTCGGGAGTTGGCTTAGAGATCCTCCAGGAACAAACAGATGCAAAAGGTACTAAGAAGGGTTTTTTGTCAGCTGCGATTCTCAGGGATGACGGCAAGGGGGAAAATTAGCTTCATCTGATAAAATCGCGAACAATGGATGCTCCTCGGGCTCAGGCAGCATCTCCTTTGGGAAGTTTAGGAACTTCCCTCCCACCGACCGACTTTCGACGTGCCAGCGATGATAGATCTTGCTGATAAAGTAAATTAGGTAGCGATTAATTTTTAATTAGGGATTAAATAATTCAGTGTCTGAGTTACTCGACACTTCAGCCGTTGCACAGCATACTATGCGTTGAAAGAGTTTTCTGACTATATATTATATATATATGCATGTACATATATTCTGGAAGAACTACACATACATATATTATGGTTCGATAGACTATCATTTCCGCATTATCTTAGGGATGTGAAAATTATACCTGTCCTTTATACAAACATATGTATACAATGTTCGAAATTTTGCTAATCAAACTTAATTTAAATTACTCCAAAATCGTATAAGTTAATAGTTGAGAAGAAATAGCGGATTTGTAATTTGTAAGACCAATATATATATTTTTTTGTTTATGCAGTTTTTTACGTCGGATTTAAATCACTACCCCAATAAATAAAATAGCCGTGAGAATCTGAGAATGTTCTGATATTATACAGATACAGCGCTTCATGTTGACTTCTTCGTAAGTTTCAGGCTACATTTTTTTAAATATTATATTATATTATGATCGAAATCTATAATTTGGTTCCAAAATCAGTGTCGTTTACGGGAGCTACAATTTTAATTTTGCTTCAACCTCTTCCCGATGAAAATGAAAATTTGACATCAAGAATTCTGAAGTGTTCTTTAGCACTCCCCATAGGCGTATTTATTAGTGGTGTCCTTATCGCCTAAGTCGTAATTTTTATAAATTTTGCTTTATAAGAAAATTATTACAGGCTGCAAGACACTGATATTTCTATTATCTTCGATTTTCTCTAATTGGACGCGCACCGCCATTCTGTCGCTACAACACCTTTAAGCATATTAAATCATTCGAAATAATGAATTCGCTGCACAGCTCTCAATGCGGTTTGTCACAGCCAAACACTTCAGTTTTATTTGTCTGCATTAATTGAGTTTTTCTACAAATCTATTTTTTACTACAGAAATTTGCAAATTATCCCACTACGCGTCCGATGCACTTCTGTGAAGATGGTGGGCAAGGACAAGCACTGGAGTTGGGGGCAGCGAAAGGGTTAAAATTGAAAACATTATTCTTTCGGATGCACTTTTATTGACAAAAGTTCACAATTGCTGCGCGGAAACAGATCAATTTCATTTTGCTGGTTAAACAAAAGCCCGGGATGTCCTACGTCCCGCCCCCACCCGGTCGGGAGGATTCGGTTTCAGTGCCATGCACTTTTCAGGAAGCATCAACTGACAGACAATTAAACAGAAACCGGGAGAGCGTCCCGACAAAAGCAAGGGAATTTATTTATTTACCCTTTTTTCGCGCTGTCGCCATTCAATCTCCATTTCACGGGGCGTTTTTGATTCCGCTGCCGAGCTTTCGGTGCATCGGCGAGACAAATTGTTTGTCACGAAGCGCAAATACTCCGTGCCAACGGCGTCGAGTGCGGAATTATTTACGATTTGCTCCTCATTTGTATATCCGAGAGGTTTCCGGGTCACATTTCACACACTGCGGCGCCGGGCTGCCGGGCGGGCCCAGCCCCGATCCCACAATTAGAGCAGATTAACAGCTGCGAAACTATCGGGGGTGGGATCCCGGCTCGCTTCGGAGGTGCTAGTGGGTGACTCGATCTTGGCACCATTCCCTCGCATCCCGGATCCGGGGGATGCTGGGCATGGGTCCCTGCATGCAGCTACTAATGAGACTCATCGAAGTGTTTGCACTTCAATCGCTTATCTCAGCCACTTACGATTCTCATTTAATTAAGGCGAAGGATGCTATTTGCTTCTCTGACTAAAATTGGCTAGTTGCTCGACGTTCGATTTGTTTAAGAACTATATGTTCAGTGAAATTGAAAAAGGTTATGTAAACGCGTTTGATCGTATCAATTCAGACTTTCTTATTTTCGAACTTAACGCATTTCTTATGCCATGTTGGTTGTCCTTTTATGTACATACATATGCAAGTAAATGAATCCTTTTCAATCTCGTATAACTTCAAAGTGCTTTAAGGTGTTCCCCAGGGTAGTCTTTCCGGCCCGTTTCTTTTCATTATTTTTTTAAATGATAGGGTTTGTAATATTATAATTTTTTTCAATATGTCTCAGTGTTTAATTGTTACAATGGTACAAGTCGGATAGCCTTACTTTGAATCCCTTTAAATTTAAGACATTCTTTTTTCATCATATACTTCAATTTCATCTATCGTTATTCAATTCAATTAATACACTTTGCCAGATCGTCCTGGTGAGATAATTGTTATCCTTTACTAAACTTGTTAAATTCAACAACCCTAAATTTTTATATATGCCTATTGATGATTCAAGTAACAATTTGAACTGTTATTAATTTCTAAAAATATATAAACGTTTTGTCGCAAAAAACTAAAACAGCTTTATTCAAATACCTTGTTAAAGAAAATAAGTCAAAAATTTTAAATTCTCTAAAAGTTTAAGACACTTCTTTCGAAGTGTTCATCCCAAGAATGAATTCGAAAATATTACCGTTTCAAATGAGATTTCGGAAAAAAAATTTATTATAACTTACAAAATTAACACAATTAAAAATGTTGAAAGAAAAGCTGAAAAATTATTTAGGTATAATACACTTTGCTAGTCGAGTGCACAATTTTAAGAAAAATATATATTTCCAAAATTTTTAATGTTGATTATTTATAGCATATATTTAATGCTAAAATGTAAGCATTTTTATAAAGGGCACCAAAACGCACAAAAACATAGAACGACCCATATCTTACAAAAGCTCGTTAGGGAAAATACACCAATTTTTGTGTTTCATTTTCCCTAATTAGTGTTCAAGTTGGGCATATGGCAATTTATTTCATTTAAGCATATTATGACAAGTAAAAGCTGGAACGTTTTGTTTTATTTGTAATTCAATATTATAATGAATCATTTAATTAATCAGGTACATTATATACATACATACATACATATGTATGGACCAATAAATCTGTATTGTTTGAATTTGACCATATTGAATTTTGCGAATATTCCAATTCGTCAATCATCGTACAAATGTGTGTATCCATATTTGTGGCAAAAACCCATGATTCGATTTGTATAAATTGTGTTCTCTATAGTGATTGAATACTGACATTTTTAATGGTTTTCAATTGTTATGCAGAAATGAATTATGTGGAACAGGACAAAGAAAAATAAAACACATATATACTTGTCCAGTTTTGTGATATTATTTTATATACAACAACTATACATATATTTTAAATAAAACATACGTAGTTGTCATATATGAAAAAAATTAAAACGTATTCAACTGTAACATGTCCGGATGAACGTTATTATTTCGATTCGCTTCATCTTGAAGGTGAGTTACAAATTCCAGAGTTTTGCTATTATTATTATTAATGTTGTAGATTGTAATGTATAATAGAATTAGTCCCGATATCCAAATAATAGTAGGTAATATTAGAAATATGATTATAATCTTATGATGAAATATTGCAATCAACTCAATAACGATTTAAAAGCCCCTAAGTTTAAAAGTCAAAGAGCTTTTCATGAAAAAGTGCTCTAATAGAGTTACGCTAATGGAAATCTTGTTAAGTACGTTTTTAATATTTTTTTTTTTCAGACGTCCAGAAACCAAGGGACACACGAGCAGAACAAAAGGGGTGCTCAATGCTAATTAAACCTTCACTTAAGATCACTCAAGCGCCGTCAAATCCACGGGATCGTGGATGCATGAGGAGAGGATGTGGGTGCAGCTTTCATTGAAATTTAATTGGACCAAAGAATTGCAACAATGCCCTCGGCACCGAACACCACTTCATTACACGAGGGCAACTTGATGCGCTTATCAAATAATTGGCAATTAGGAGGACTCACCTCGAAGGCCTAACAACTCCATCGCTGAAGATTTGAGCGTGGAGAGGATGAAACCCGACACGTCGCAAATTAAGCTAAGCGTCGTCTTTCAACAAGGACTCGGTTCAGTGCCTGCTAGTTTTGCATATTTCACCCACTCACACTAATAAATCATCCGAAGGCACACACGCATTGTATGTGCATTACATGGATAAATAAATATCTTTATCTTTTAGTTGAGTATGCGCTTTCGGAGGAGTCGCAGCTTCATCGAAAACTTGGTTGGCCACGCGTATTCTTGGGTTATTAACACATTATTGAGTTGTTATTGCTTGAGAATACACGTAGTTGACAAGTGTTCTTCAACACCCCAACAACCATCAGCACCATTTTTATATTACTTTAACTGCCTAAAAAGATATGTAATTTAAACCTCTTGAGCGAAATGCACAAGATAATTTATATTGGCTTCCAAAAAGCTCAATATTTAAGAGGTTGATGTTTAAATTTTGTTGTTCTTTCAGATTAATATGATATTTTATTATTAATATATATCGGCAATTTATTTCAATGTTGATGTAAATAAATTAATACTGATTAAAAAAATATCCATGTAATGCCAGCTTTTGTACTCCAGATAAATGATTTATGTTTTAGGTAGAAGCTTCGCAAATTTGAGCATTGTGAGTACTTAAATTTTTAATTACTAGAAAAAAAACATTTATGAACGTATGTGTATGAAATTAATTGAGATATTTAAATTTTTAAATTCTCATGCCTTTTATCTTTTTTGTTTTTTGATTGGCTTTAGCCGACCGTACTCGCCTCATTGAAATTTTCTCGATTAATTTATTTTTAAAAACTCAATTTACATACTTCTTCAAAAACACTGCAATAGGTAAATTTTTGACCTCAGTAATTATTACGAAGTAGCTGCAAATAAAAAAAGGATTTTTTATCTTAAAATGATCTAAAGTAAACGTTTGTACATTTACAATGACATGTTTTATGAAACAATACTTTTATTTCCATACATACCATTTATTTGCAATAAATTAAGTTGAGAAAAAAAGTATCGATGGATAAAAAAAAAACTAATATGCTAGTCCAATTAATTATAAAAAAGTAACAGCCAAAACAACACAAACGAATTTTTTTCATACTTTAGGTAAACAAAAAATTAATTGAAATCGGTTGTTTTTAAATATATTTAACACTAAACCTGCCAAGGATGGGTCAAATGACCCAGGAAGAAATTGATCCTTGAGTGAATTATAATTTTTAAAGTTATAGGTTAAGATGCGACATATTTAGAAATAATTTTCAATTTGTCATTATTATTCGACTTTTATAGCTACATTACATTAAAGGCGCGAAAAATGAGTAAAATTACATGTTTGAGTGATGTTTGAGTGCTGGTAGGTTAGGTGTTAAAGCACTTTAAGAACATACATATTATAATAATGCATACATTCATATATATGTTTGTCTTTTTTGGATGTAGTTAATATACTTAACTTATTAAAAAAAAACTAGTTAATTTGTAAGAGTTGTGCATCAATTATACGTTCACCCTATTATGAAAAGATATAACAGGGTTTAATAGAAGAAACTATGAAGAATGATGCTTTTCATGTGAATAAATTTTATTAATTCATGATGATAAAGTGGTTAGGTACTTTTACGATAGATATCTTCTCCCATCAGTTGGGAAACTAAATTAAATATAATAATATTTGGAATCCCTACTTAGGGAGCTCTTAAAAACACACCCCATATGCGTTCGGAAGCTTTATAGCAAAAAATAAAACATGCATCCAGAGTGGAGTTTGCATATTCAATAGTGCATGTAAATGATAACAAAGGATCCATTTATGTCATCCGTACAAATCGTCCAACGTTTGGGATTGAAAATACACCTAATATATTTCGAATCGGTAAAAGAAGAGAAAACTTTAGTGATATTAAGGTGAATTTTCTATGATGCTCTCGCTGCACAGCAAGAGATTGTCCTTTTTGCTTTCAAAATATGTTTGAGTTGGAAATTGGTCATGAAGCAGCAAGAGATCCTATTTTCAGCTTTCATTTCAACTAAATAAATAAAAGACTTATCTTATTAAATCAAGTGAGTGAGTACATTTGCATGATTGTTAATGGAAATTAATTATTGAAGGGGTTTTTCTAAGATTGAACAGTTCACAGGGGAAGAATTAATTAATAAAATTAAATATTAAAATGTAGCTAGCAAAATAACATGATTAGTTTTTATCCTGCAGGGTCTAAGTATTTGAGTAGTAGATCAAATAAATATCTTGTATAATTGTCGGAATTACACAGCTTAACGGATGTAGAACTTATACCAGGACAAATTAACAAATGTGTAAGCAAAAAATGTAGCTTTTCTAAGAATCCTTTAGTTTTAAAACTGCCTAAAGATGACGGTTTGCGGTAATAGTACAAGTAATATCTATTCTTTCCATGTTATCCTGTGCAATAAATTTCAGACCCTTGAAAAAGTCGCGTTTTTATGTGAATACACATGATTTGACAAACAAATTTCTAAACTTTGACAAATGCAATAAGTAAATGTTAAATTTAAATGAAATTTTATCAGACCTTTCTACCTTAAAATGCATACTTGTTCTAAATTTTAGTTTACAATTTTGTTCTCAGCATTAATGAACAATTTATACTCCTTAAATATTATAATATATTTTCTTCACTAATGGAATTACGCTGACAAACTTTATTTACCTAATTCTTTACTAAATAGGAAATATAAAATTTAAAATAATTTTATCTTTAATAAAAATTGAGAATGTTGTCACAGAACACTAGAGAATGAGAAAATTCACGAATATGTGCATACACTTGTAGTGCATATTTTATAATAAATAATTACAGCCGTGGCTGTGGATGGTTACATAAATTGTTTTGTACCGATTTTAATAAAATTTTGCTGTTTCATGTCTGAGAATTTTGCAATTCTTTGCAATTAAAATCATGACGCTATTTATTGCTGAAAGGGATTGAGTTATTCATACCAATTATCGAAAACTTGTGTGGCCTTTTTCTGTATGTTTCACAATAAATTCCAAACCTGTTAAACAATTGGGTGAAATTTATACATGCATAGAAAACTTCTTATGAAAGGAAAGGCAATTTATAAATTATTCAGCTTAAGCCAAGATTGAATTAAGTTTAGTTTGGCTGAATTTGGCCAGGCTGGAATTTGTATTTAAAAATAGGTACGACTATAATACAATGGGCTAAACTTATGGTACTGTAAACATGGGAATATTTTAAAATTTGTTAAATTGTTGATAAGTTTAAGTAATTCAGGAACATTTTTGAGTTAACTTTTTTTTCATTTAAAGCAGACTGTTTGCATATAACATAACATATAACAGATTTTTAAGTATTTCATTACAAATAAAAGGATCGGAAAATGAATTAACACGACTGACTATGTTAGAAGAAAGACTTACTAATTTGTCCATCATGTGCATAAAGAGTGATATCCTTCAAAAGACGAACTTTGAGGACATAATAAAAAAATTTCACTTCCAGAAATCTGCGAAACAAATCACTAGCATCAACTGGATGTGAACATGGAAACATGGACCTTTTCATTTTCAATATGTGTGTACCATATATAATGAAATATGTATATCGCCGCTTTAAGTTACGACTGCAATATTTTCGATGAAGAGCATGATGCACGGATGCACATATTTTTGCAAAAGGAATGCTAGCACTTTTTCGATTTTGGAGCACAATTGGAATTGCATTGCTAGTTACTTGCAGAAATATCTTCAGTAATTGGCATGCTTCCTGTGTCGAATCGGCAACAGGAATGCTGAAAATACGCCTGACGCATGTAGGCAAAATATGAGATGGAAGTTGCATTTCAATGTATATATTGAATGATCGAAAACTTTAATAAAAATTCGAGAATATGATTTTATTCAACGCAATGCTCTCAACTTAATGGTGCAGAAAGGAAAGGGTCAGCATTCCGGTATGAAAATTTCAAGAATTACCAGAAACCAGGAATTCAGTGGAACGGTGGCTATGTAGAGCGGAAATCAGTTCGAACCCTCAGCTTTCAGGGGATTTTTTAATATCCACCAGCAGGAAAACTTACAGGACTCTCCTCGTGTATCAAAAATCAGTCAATTGAAAGCTCTGCACCATCGCAAAGGCAATCACATAATAAAGAGTCAATAATATAAAACCGGAGCACCCGTCCCAAGGTCTTGTTGCCAGCATCCCTCTGCGGCAGACATCCAGTCCTCGCCGGCCGCCCGCCCTCTGAGAATTTAATATATTCAAATTGAATTTTGGAGCATTTCCATAATATTATAAGTACACTGTGTTTACTGTTTGAAGACGTCGATACTATTTACGGGCCACGTCCGCCTCCCCGGTGATATTTGTCTAATGGAAAATTGGGACCCGGGAGCCCTACACCCGGCTCCCTTTTTATGTGAACAGGCACAACTTAAACATCCTTGCGCAACATGTTGTAATGTGATTTGGCGGTGGTCCACTTGTGAATTTCAACAATTATTGACTGCCGGATATTTGCTCTTCGGATGTGTGGTTTTATTTTATCTCCCCTTAGCTGTGGAAGCGTTGGAGGATAACGTTTGTTTCAAACGACAATGGCTACAGCGGAATTTATTGGCTCAATATGAAATTGTAAAGCTACTGACAACAAATGATTAACTAGCTTTTTCAAACTCTACGAAAAACACATAATAATTTGTACATTTTGTGT
The DNA here is from genome assembly GCA_959613345.1 of Tolmerus cingulatus. Taxonomy (NCBI): domain Eukaryota; kingdom Metazoa; phylum Arthropoda; class Insecta; order Diptera; family Asilidae; genus Tolmerus; species Tolmerus cingulatus. The sequence continues at coordinate 8,360,268 of OY390708.1, forward strand.
CGATTTCAAAATTCAAGCTTAAACTGAATCAGTCATTTCAAAAACCACACATAAAGTTATCAAATTTAATTTGTTGAGCAATAAAAACTATACCAATTCCCGAAATTTTGAAGGCTTGTTTGCGTTTAATGTACATGTATTCATAGAATTGGCAATATAGATAGATATAGGATCTGTTTATATTTTTATTGAACATTTTATTAAAAGATATATTAAGAACCTGTTTTTGAATTCTAGTGTTTTTAGCACGAAGCAGAGTATGCTTCAATTTACATTAAACAGCCATATTCACTACAGATGTTTTATTTTTTTAATTAAGCAAGATACATGTATATGTACATTTAAAATAATTGTTTGAATTTAATATAATGCATAGGCAATTTATGTATTGGTTTTTGTTCTCTGCTTTCTATTTTTATGGTCAGTATATTTAAAACGACTGAACTTGTTTTTTTTTACAAATATGCTGACTGCAGTATTTTATGAATAAATAAAATAAATAATTCATGCAACTTTATTTGAGTGGAAGAAGTGACTTTTTCTGATATAACGATAAAATAACTTTTAATATTTTTTTAAGGCTAGCATTTGCATTTACTTTATTACTCTATTCAAAACAAAAATAGTAATAAAAGACAGATGCGATAGTATTGCACCCATCCTTATTGCTTCAACCTCTTTGACAAGCAGTCATTTAAAAACGCAACAAAAAAAATATTTCACAGAAATTGTTTATATTGTTTAATTTACATAAATTTTCACATTTATCAGCATCTGCCGAACAAAGGAATCATTTAAAATTGTGTGCCACTCCTAAAATTTCCAAAAAGTTTCATATATGGGAATTTAACCAAAAATCAATGTGGATAATTTTAGGCTAAATTCCCTTATATGTAATACATATATGTAGCTCTCAATTTGAATTCAGTTGGCTTTTTCTAGGAATTCGAACATTTTTTCCTAGAATCCTTTCGTACAAAAACAAATAGGAATCAATAGGCTTCACCTTTAAGGAAAGTAAAAGACGTTAATCAAGTCTTTGACTTTCTTTTCTTGGAAACTCTCCGATCGGAATGTTAACTTTTGCAGGCGTTTCAAATTCATCAAGTTCTGATTCCTAGAATTGATTGATTAATTATATTGTACGAATACAAACTCCCATGTAGAAATCTATATAGGAATTTTTTGGAATCCATGGTTCCTTCTTCCTTTGCCAATATCAAATAACTCTTGATACTATGAGTACAAGACAATGCAGTGAGAATGGCGTGGGATTCCCATTTATCTTTACTTATTTTTTACTCTATTAAACGAGCGATGTCCAACTACCTTATAATCTAAAGTTCTTTGCTTAACATAAATAAAACTAAAACTAATCTAAAATTACAAAAAATAACCTTTCCCAGTTTTCCAGAAAATGTCAAAGCACCCCCAGTTGAATTAATGGATTTTTTTCCATTTTAGCATTGAGTTCATTTGTTATAAATTACCAGAGTCTTACCTTTTTAATATCAGAAAACATTGTTTTACGTTTCTCACGACTTTTTCCTGTCAAAAAATCTTCTACCACATTACATTTTCGAAAAAAGTGTTGAAAAGTGAAAAGTATCACTATTAATTTGTAAATTTGTGTTCCAGTGATATAGCAAAATAAGTGACATGCATAAGTATGTAGAATTTTGAATGACTTCGTAGAGAGATTAATTCATAAATCTATATATAATGTATTTGTAAGAAATAAAAATAATTTTATAAATTTTATAGTCGCAGAGAAATTCTTTTATTTTCATACCTAGTTTTTCGAGCACCGATCGAACAATAACTTTGTCATAATATCATATTGATGGTGTCCCAAGAGAAGTAGAAAATTAAAACAAATAAATTACTTACATTTTGAAGAGCTTCATTATAATCGGAGGTAAGAACTAATCTCAAATGAAGGGGGTGTGGCACAGGATCGTCGTCGGAGGCATTTTCGATAAACATCGAGGTACATTTCAATGAGTGTCGAATTCATAAATACCCTGAAATCAGATTCGAGGAAAAATTTGTAATGAATCAAATTCGTGAATAAGACTCCTGTGAACGTACAAACGCGTGAATCGATGTCGCAGTCTGACTTTGGATGATGACGATTTAAAAACGGGCATCACAATCTCGGAACTGAGCCCAGCGCTTTACGTTTCTGTTATCCAGGATTTTCATGTGGGAATTGAGCACACAGCCTCGGGAGGATGAAATAACGACGAGCGGTTTATTGAATGCAATTTATTTCACATACACTGAGGATAATATATACTTAGAACTCGGCTAAACCATTCGCACTTACGCTAACAAGTCTGGGGAAATAAACGTCTAGTTCACTGCACTCTACCACGAGTCAAATAAAGTCAAATAATTTAAACTTGGGATGTTACTAAAGAATCACAAGTTACAAAATATCACCGCGGGCTGGTGAGGCGCTCATACTAAACTATAAAAAAAATAATAATAATCTATTCACAAAATTTAGTTAGGAAAGAACACAAGCCGCCGCCGCCGGTCGGGGTCAAGATGTTGTGTGGGTGTGGGGCGCGGGTAGGCCGCATCGGATCCGGGTGCAGGTCAGGGTGCAGGTGGACCGCTGCGGCGCGGTCCATTACACCGCGCCCTCCGGAGGTCCGCCAGAGTCCTGATCTCGAGCGGCCTCCCCCGTCGCTCGGTCCAGACCCGAATTTGAGGTAAAATTCAAATTGGCAGCTTCCCATCGCTTTTCCCTAATGCGCAAATTGCTTTCCTCGTAATTTCCTCCCCGGCCGAGATTTCTGGTGTCATCGCCACCGACCCTCGCGCCCCACTGCGCTAAGCCGCCTTCTGAGGGGGTTCCCCGCCCATCCAGGGAGAGTGATTGACTTTTGTCAGTGGCGCTGTCGCTGGCCGCCTTCGAGCTCCCGGGGCCGGAGCCCTCCGCGGAGCCCCCAACTGACGCGGGAGGCGCGGGCGGTGGGGGCGGATCGCTCCTATTTGTCTTCTGCTTTTCTTGAACTGTGTACCCCTCCTCCGTGATGGGGGGAAATTTTGTTGGGCTGTTTGTGTCGGGAGCGGATGCGATGCCCTCGCGTTCGGGTTTCTGCTCCTGGCCCTGGACCTGGTCCTTGCAAAGCGAGGAGTCCTGCTGGAACTTGTCCTCCATCTCGCGATTGTTCTGGGGCGCCTTCACCACCGACTCAGATATATTGCTTTCAGCGGTTTCATTTCCGTTATTTCCTTCATTTCGACTTTCAGTCCTTTGATCTGGGGCATCCCCAGAGGGCCCCATGCCCTGGTTTCTGTCACCTGGAAAGTACCGCCCAAGATAAATTTTCCGCCAAAAAAGGTAAAACCGGGAGGAAACTTACCTGAGATCATCTCCCCGGGCGCCGAACCCTCGCCCGGTGCGGCCGTGGCAGACGTCGACGTCATCCCATAATTACTCGGGCTAATTTGAATCGAATCCAGATTTATCCGCTGCAAGTTGCGGATGTTCACGCGAACGGGCACCGGGGCCATCCAGCCGAACCCGAGCAAAAGTCGCCGCATCGTGTTCAGGATGTCCCCCCGGCGCTCGATGATGGGGCGGATCAGCTCGCTCAGGGAATTATTGACGAGCTGACCTCTTTGATTCTGGATGGTCGCGAGGTCCCGCAGGGGGTCCGTTTGGCCCCGCATGTTCCCGAGGTGGTTTTGGGTGTTCTGCTGCCGGATCAGGAGGACCTGCTGCAGCTGGGCCTGCTGGATGATGACGGGCAGCTCGTAATGGTGGAAGAAGTAAAACATCGAGTGCTGCGCGGAAACAAAATTCACAATATTAAATATTTGGAGACAAAATGGCATTTCCGGATATTTTTAATTAAAAATATCAATCTCGGAGACTGTCGCCAGGACTTAATCAAGCCTCGAGCTCTTAATAAACTGCAATTTAAATATTTAATGCTTCACAGGGGCTAAGTTCTCCCGTCGGTTGCAGCTTCAGGACCACATAATTAATTGTATATTTATCACGTAATCTTAAAGTACAGTTGAACCTGTTCTATCCAGAATTTCGTTATCCGACAACCGCCAATATCCGGAAGAAAACTTTAATATCCGGAATTCCCTTTCTATGCAAAATTAAAAAAAAATGTTTCGTTCTAAGAGATCAATTCGCCCCATATGCATAATTTTGTCTATCTGATTTCAAATTCTGTCCTTGAATTTAAAGATAAAAAGGGACTTACTTGAATGCCAAATAATTAATTGAACTTAAATTGTATTTTTACTAATTACATACTTATTGTGAACTGCGACGAAGGGCAGGCAATTATAGAAAACAAATACACGCCATCTATATTTCAGATCATGGTTAATTGTTTTATTTCTGAATTAGGCCTTTAAAAGAGGTATTCTCATTCAGATTTTTTTTTTATTGTTATACACACATCAAAAGTATTAAAAAACAATCAAACAAATGCGAAATTATAACTATTCACAAATTTGATAGTTATAATTTCGCGAAAAAATAATTCAATTTTGATTATTCAAAACATTTTTGATAACTTTTATATACATACGAGTTTATGAATTTGAAGCTTACAAACCTTTTTCATCCCCCCTCTTTCGTTCTAAACATTAGAACAATTAAAGAAATGGTCTCTTAATTTTTGATGTCTTTTGAGAATGTGTAATGGATCGACAAAAATGTTGACAGGAAATAAATGAAAAGATTTAAAAGCTTGTTCTTTTCGTTTATTGGTATTATTTTTTATTTTTAAATTTGGTTTTGCAAAAGTAAAATTGTAGACCAATTAAGGGCACATATATTTCATAAAAAATCGCCTCGTGAAAAGACAGTATTATTTTTTCATAGCTTGTTTTCTTTATTATATATTTCTTCGAAAAAATTATGAAAATTAAATATTGAAGTTAGCTAAGTTTAAATTAGTACACAAATTTCAAAATTAAAAAAGGACATGTATAGAGCTAATATTATATGAAAGCTAATACACAGAGTCGAATCGCCTTCATAAATTTAGAAGCCATAAAAAGTATAAAACTACTTAAAAGATTTTAATAAATGTGTGAAAATTTGACTAACACTCGACTGAAATTTTCAGTCGTATCCTGCATGCAGGCTTTATTCAGATAATACTCTCCCATTTGGGAAAGAACTCCAAACTTATAAAGAATTACATTTTAATAAACCAAAGTTATCCAAGATTTGTGAGCTTAGTAAATGGGGATAACTGCCGGCTGTGAATACATATCACACATACGAGTATTAAGGACATAAGAATGGAGCTTTTTCTAAAATTTTCATTTTCTGTATTAGACAATACACACTTTCGCAATTGGTGCTAGCTAAGCTCGACGATTTTAAAGAGAAATTATTAAAACTTAACGCAAGCATGACTTAGCATGCGATGAGATTAAACTAACAGTCAATTAAGATTAGATGGTGCGACTTTGGAAATGCTTTTAACTAAAGAAATTGATAATTCGTAGTTTTAAGTCATGTCTAAATTGTTATCAAATGTAAAAGATAAAAAGTTATGTATAAGAAATTTAAACCTTATTAAAGTTTTTACATAAAATTCCCAATATACGATTTTGTTTAAAATTCTTCTCACATCCATAGGCAGTTAAGATTGCTTTAGTAACCTCTAACATAAATTATATATTAAGAAGTAAGAGTCGATTACCAGTATCATTGGATGGATAAAACTAACGAATTTATTGTTGTCAGTGGGGAATATTAAACTCAATTTTCGTCTATACAATAAATAAGATATGACAGGTAGGTACATCGCCCATTGAGTAACACCTATCATTTATAATAATAACTTAAGCTAGTGGCTTTATTACGAAAGACGAAAAAATTGCGCCGTCGCGCACAATGTTTTTTTCAAGAAACTAGGCACAATAGTTTCAATAAACAGAATGACACAATTCGATTCTTCTAATAAAGTTTGAAAACGATATGTGTAAAAAAATTTCTTAACTAGCTTTAGAGTTCCAAAATATGAGTAAAATTTTAAAAAAAAGTTATGTCAGCACATTATAGTACGATCAATTTCATGTAGTTTGAATGCATGTTTGTGTGAAAACTTAAATCGCTTTATCAACGAAGAGCATTGACTTGAAATGAGTGCAATACATAGTCCTGCATGAAAATGATTTAATCTGTGGTTTGGTAAGCCTTCAGGAAATTGTCAGGGCGTCAGTAAACGACAGCGTTCACCTTCCACTCCAGGGCACAAAACGACAGACACATCCAATGCAAAGTAAATTTCACGGAAGGAATTAATTCGCCTTGAATGCGGTTTGAGTTGTTCCTGTTTCAACAGTTTAAATTATTTACGAATTGAAATATGTACTTGAAAGGATTTGTTTTCAGTGTTTCGTCACGTGGACGTTTGGTAGTTATCATTCACGTGATTTCATAATTGAATTCACGTGACTTCGGAAAACTTGCTCCGCAGTAAAAACATGTTTTTGTGCAAATTCACAGGCAACTTTGCCTGAAATTTAATGCACAATAATGTACAATGGGAAAATTTATTATATGTATGTATAAATATATATTTCATGATTTATACACAGCTGTAGTTGAGGTTATGGTGTATTCGATAGGCGAGTCAGCGAGGATGTGTGTGCGAGTCCTGAAGGTACCCCTCGTAAGGAAACTTACGTGCAGTAACTTTGCGAAAGTGCTCCTTTAATGCTATTAATTTTGATACACAAATAAAAAAAGGATTACAGTGTAATTACCTGAATAAACAGCCAAGAAGATACAAGCGCCAAGCTGCTGTACTGTCCATTAAACCGGTAGTGGTAAGCGTAAAATGAGAAGTGGTACAAGTAGAAAAATCTGAAATAAAATTATGCGAGCGGTTAGTGAGGGCGCAAATTAGCAAATTATCAATAATTAACAGGCCACAAGTTTATTGTCTTCCTTTATGAAAACTAGATCCATTGAAGGCAGCAGTTAACTATAAAATTATTGCTTCTTGTAAAATGTTCAGGGCGGAATATGATTAGAAAAATTCGACAATTTTCGAGACATTCATTTTCACAATAATACCGCATTGAAGTTTATTTATAAATAAAGCATAAAAGGTATAGGAGAATATTTTTGTACTGCTCTAAATTGAATTGAACGGTTGGTTACATTAAATGTTTTTTATGTAATGATCCAAATACACATAATCCTTCCATTACAAATTTTTGCGTAACAGAACGATAACGACATATTAAATGAGCACTTTGCTATTTGGGGAATATTAAAAAAAAACGAACCTATTTTTACTTCGTAGCACCATAACTTTCTGATGTTCGAGTAGAAAAATCGATTTATGAGTTTAACGCTTCATATTTATGTATGCATAAGGTAACCAAACTGAAGATCAAGTTTTAGCAATTTATTCTAACCAAAAGAAAATAATAATAATAAAAACAGAGCCTAATCAAGGGATTTTTTTGTTGATCAGTCACTTCTTTTTTAAAAACAAAGGGAACAATGAGCAAGCCCCTTTTTAGCTTTAAAATCAAAACTCCAAAAGGTTGCGATTTTGAAATAATAAATAAAAACTTCGATGAAGCACTAGATAAAACATTAAACTAAAAATTGTTTATGGTGATTTTGTATAAACCTTTAAGGAGTACGGATAGTTATTCAAAAGCGTCCAAAAATCCTGCAGATAACTTCGTGCAGTATTAAAGGTTCATTTTGAATTTTCATGAAGTTTATTTTAAATAAAGTGTAATGTTTTTTGGTTCAACGTTTAAAATAGAAAAATATGCCGAATGCATACAATTCGTATTGTTTAAAATATTTTAAAAATGCATAGAACTTCAAGGGAACAATCACACTGAAAAAACCATTGATAAGTGTTTTAGAATTAATGAGCAAATATAAGTTTTCTTACAAATTAAATGTAAGGTAACTAAGAAAATATGAATTATCCTGGAGTTACTTTAGACGGCAGTTAGTACCAAAATCAAGTAAAAATTGCGAAGGTAATTAAATATATGACTTATTAGTTTTAGGGACCTCCGCGTAAAACAACATTTGTCCTAGTTCTAATTGCTTTCGATGAACCAATTCTCCCGACTATCCCTCGATTAGAGGAGAAATTATTTATGTTCGTTTATTTTGCCAACACACCAGGAGAGTTCCAGGTTCACGTAAGCACCGACGATTTTCGACCGCTCAGGCGAAATAACCCTTAATCAATTTTTCTCCAGTGCAGTCGAACGCGCCGGGGTGAACCTGAGGATATCAAACAAGTGTTTGCTCAAAAAATTAATTACGCCAAAGTTGCCGGCTATTGGTGTGAATTATAGTGCTGGGTGTCTGTGCCTCCGATAATAAAGCGATTTCCAACTTAGTCAATTCCAATTCGTTAACACACGGGGTGCGCCCTAATATGTTTGCAGACAGAGAAGTAGGCAACCCTCTCAGGGCGGCTTAATTAAGTTTATACTCCCCGGGAATTACGGGGGATGGACGAATATTCCGGGTGGTGTTGCCATTGGCTTATTTTTACAAATGGAAGGAGCCGAGCTCGTGATGGCATTTAAATTATTTTAGGGACTCTAATGAAAAATTATTGCCCCGGATCAGCAGTAAGGCTGAAAAACAAACTGCTGTTTGTTTGTCGCTGCCGACGACGATCATAAGCCTTTCAATGGACTCTTTCAGGCCTGATTAAGCGCTGCAATATGTTGTAATAAAACGCCTTGTCACGAATTACGCATTCATTAATAAACCTCGCAGGAGCAGTGCTTGAACGCACCCTACCGGCAGGACTAAAGAGGTACACTGACCTGACCCAGTTCGACCGACCCCACGTTTTTGTTTTTTATACTTCGTTTCTGTCGATTTCAAGTATAATAACCGGGGACGTAATTCATTATATGACCCTTTCCCAGTAAAATGAACTCCAACCTTTTAATCTGATAGTGAATATATGAAGTGACAGGTAAAATACATCCTTAAATTATATCCTGAAATTTTTATTTTCCTGTTTGACAGATTATATATTATTTTAAAATATCGATTGATAGAGGAGGAACATTTTTTTTTGTTTTGTTATATCAACTCACTGGAGATTTAATAACTTTGCGAATATTTTGCAAAACGGACTCAAATGGACAGGATCTGTTTTTGTGGCAGATAAAAACAAATCCTGAACTGAGAGCTGGGACGTAACTAGCCAATTGAGCCAGTCTCGATGGGGTGCACAAATATGTCGATGAATCAGCATGCTCTAAAAGCATACTCCTGTCAGTCCAGGGAGCGAAAGGAATATTCTTTCAAATACATTCGATTACGGGCAAATGGCCAACGTCTCTGCAGTGGGAGTCGGTAGGCAAAAAGGCAAAGCAACAATAGAAAGATGAAAACTTCCCCTTGGCAAGATTAACTGTCTAATACAGTTTTCTGGAACGAAGCGGACACTTGCTGTGCAAATCACGAGCATCCAGCAGCTCAGCCAAGTGAGTTTCCCTCCCATCGACGTCTCGCAAAGAAAATGCCAGTGGGCCGCAGATATTTTCAGAGCGCCAACCTCGTCCGGAAATAAATAAATTACGAGCGGGCCTAATGCTTAAATGGCACAAATAATCCGATTTTCCACTTAATATAGACTAGATGAGTACGGGCCGCGTTCCGGCCCACATTTGCCGCATTTTAAGGCGGTCCAACGCGCCCCCATATGAACTTAACTTACTTAGCTAATCACAAAAGACTCCTGAGAACTCATTTATAAAGTGCGAACGGATCACTCTTTCAGACGAATTTACATCTCTCAGGAGAAAGTTTTGCCCACAATAACTTCGTTTATGCGACAGTCCTAAATCGGGACTAGAAACCGGTTGTAGGCCAAAATTGGGACTGCCCGCATAAATGGCACAAAGTCGACTAGGATATTTGCACTATAGATGTAATGCTCTTACTACCTCCCACAATTATTAAAATTTGTTCCTCCTCTTCGAGATTCCAAAAAAAACTTTCCCTATTACAGCAGACCCCACTTTTATACTATGGCATACACACACATTCAAACAAATTAATTAGACCTCTCCCACTTCAATAGAACTGATTAGGAAAATTTTATACTTGTATACTCCTTTTAATATGTATTTTTCGTATATGACAATATTATAAATTAAAGCCACGTAGAATGTGTGTGATACATATCTCAGTTATAAATTATAATTTGGGATATGAAATTGAGCTGCTTCTCAAGTACCTACACTTTATTAAACGCAAGTACTTAATTAAATTTTAAAAAATGTTATAAGTCGGCTACCTTGCGGCCTGCAGAATTAGACTTCTAGAAAGCCAACTTGTAACGAAAACTATGAAGAATATACATATATACCTAAATCCAAAAAAATGAGCAAAGTTTTATTACTGAAAAATGGTTGTATTCGGATTTTGTAATAATTCATAGATTTCTTAGCAGAATCGTTAATATTAATTACCTGCTCATTAGCTCTGCATATATACCTTAATTGTACGAAGCCCCATAGCTGTGTAAAAACAACAAATTTAATTTATCAATCATTTCGTTGGTAACGATGAAAGCAATATATTAATTCCCCAATAATTACCATAAAGGGCCCTTATTTCATCGCCATAATACCAAAATCAGTGATGAAAAAACGAAGTCCTTTCCGAATGCAGAATGTCACAACGTCCTTTGAAATATTCGTAGTTTCACAGTGCTACGTTGTATACAATACGTATGTATATTTGTTATATACCTATAACAGAAACTTGTAATATGCGGTTAAAGAGAGAATTTCAAATCAAGTCCCCATTAAACCATCTATTAGCACATTTCCACGTAATTTAATCCGAATCACTGTCGTGCTGCTGCATTCCCGTCCACTAGACTGGCATTCGATTGAACTGGGATATTCGTTTTAATTCATAGTGGTTTTAAAAACATTCGCCAATTAGTGATATTACTCGTATATGTACGGTTACGGATTTGTTTAACTTTGGGACACGTGACTTATATGTTAACATAAATTAGCGGTAGCCATTGACCCTTTTAATGGGACATGTTTAATTAAAAATGGGCTAGTGCAGTTCCAATTTCTGCATGAGAAACTTTATCCTTGTTTCTCTGGTCGATCGAAATATGTAGACAATTTTAGGTGGCATTGCAATTGAATCTTTTAGCACCTTGTTTAGTTCTTACAATTTTTTTATTTTATTATTCTTGTAATAAACGAATTCCTGCGAAATTCAGTACAATAAAAATTTTATGTAAATCTCCTACTGTCGGACTCATTGACTTGTAAAAACATAATAAATATCCCAGAATAATAGGCCAGTTATTTTATTTAGTAAATGGTCAAATTATGTTTTATTCGTTTTTAATGTAAACAGCTAATTCGTAAAGGATGTCATTTTAACTTCTACACGGATATTGAAATAAATTTGAACTCAATTACGAGCATTTGCATTACTATTTAAAATGTTGTATAAAATTGTAAATTTTTATCAACATCTTTTTAAAAGGTATTTTGACTATGAATTTGAGTAAATAAATGCACTTAACTTTGTCATGTAATTTCTTTAGATTTATACTAGGCAATTAAATGGGTGTTACAATAATTGCAAATTTATTTCAAATTTTCTGACCATTTAGAAAACCCTGTTTTCAACTATTACCAGAACGGCAATTATTGTTTTTATGTGAAAGTAGGTACACGCAGTTAATTCTTTTGGATGTGATCGCAAGAGCTAAATTGAACCTAGTTTTTTGTGTTCGATGAATTTTATAGTGCTTGTAAATGCGTTGGCCTATACCAAAAAAGGCGAAAAAGTTTTCGTCCTGTTGAACGCGTTCCATTAAAATTTGAAAATATTGGGACATAGTCACTTACTTGTACTTTTTATAGAATTGAATTCGGGATTATCAATTTGTTATAAATGTCTCTCTTGAAAAATTGTAGTCGATTTTTTTTTAAATTCACTATGTTAGATTTTACTGAGTACAGAGCGCTATAAAACTAAATCAAGCCTGAGATATGTTTGTAAAAATTTAATTTCACAGTGTGACTTTAAATCAAGTGGAAAAATCGCCGTAGGTTGTGTACTTTTAGCAGATATCAGTTTTATTTGCCAGGCAGCATCATATTCGGATCGTAAATCTGGCGAAAAGTATGTACATTTCTATAACTTGTTCAATAAAATCTGCAAACGTAAGCACTCACTTTGAAACGAGGACCAGGTTCTATGTCTCCGGGGTCTGCACTAGCTCCACTATTCCTTGTGATTTATGCACAGGGATGTATGCGAAAATCCAACTACCCGCATTTGCACTCCCCGGCATTGTGTACGCTTTTGGGGGGATGAAATCAAATCTAGCTATCCTCGAGATATTTTCACAGGATCTTAGGTCACATAACCATGAAAGTCTTTTTCAAATTTATGATAAGGAGATTTAAGAAGTCTGTTTGCTCAAAAAATAGATTACGTGCAGAGGAAACTGCGGAAAGGGCAATATCAAGACATATTTCCATGCCGCACCTGACCCAACTGAAATATACAACGTCTAATGAGAGTTCAAACGAATACGCGCGATGTTTTTCTAGCGCCTAATTACACGGCTATATACACATTATGACATTCAAATGGTAATGAAAGCAAATCTTCTTCGGATAAATTTGTGCTTCTTTCTGCATAAATGGGGCCCTACGCATCATATCTATGACGACGAGATACACTCGAATAGTAACTTTTAAAGCCTTAAAAGCAGAATCCCGACTTCTCAAAATGTATGCGGGCAGGCGGAGGACGAAAACATTTCTTCTTCGGCGAAAAACAGGCAGCATATAGGCCAATTATTTCCTACTTTCAGGACGTATTAATAAGCTTATTCTCCTCTTCCGATGGGTGAGCCAGCGAGATCAAAGGAACTCCGATAAGCAAACCCACACAGCGCTTCCGCACCAAAACAGTATTTTTAAGCTTTGAGGTAGTTAAATACCAATTTTCTCACGCTTTAACAGTAGACTTTCTTTTGATGTTGTCGCAGTCATGACAACTACGTCATATGTGTATAACTCCCTTTGGAGTGAAGGTTTAGTCTTTTTGAATGGTTTTCATAAATCTACCATAATTTGTAGATATTTGCAGGAAGTAATATATAATAAATATGTTGAAGTTTCAGTTTCTCTCTTTAGAAACAACCCCTACAATGAATTTTTATTTTAGAAAATCTGAAACGCATTATTAACGCTACACATAAAGAAACAAGTTGTTGAAGTCATTAGAAAGGAATGAACCTAGGTTTCGTTTTAATTATATTCAAATAATACAGATGCGTTACGACATTTTCTATATATTTTGTCAACTCTATTTCTATAGAAATTCCTTTAGAAGAGGAAAGAACGTTCAGTCTCCGTATCTAAAATTCATAACTTTGATAGCATAGTAAAGCTTAACAAACTTTAAAACTTTCATGCATTCACTCCATGAAAATCCCGTAAAATTTAAAGATTTGTATAACTTGATATATTGAATAACTTATGTATTATAGTAAAGATACAGTCTATTATACCTATATGTATTATAGAATAATATTTCAGAATTTTAGGCTATAAAATATTTTTAATTCGCAAACGATAAAAGTGGTCTAAGGGCGCTGTTCTAACGTTCGTACGAAATTGAATTCGGAGTAAAATGAAGAATTTCAAGTTCTCACTTTCGTTCAAAAGCGAATTCGATACGAAATCGAGTTAAATTAAATTAATTTCCACACCCCTTCAAATTGTCATTGTAAAGTGCGCCCGGGTAAAAATACTAAACTACGGTCGTACTTCAGCGGTACTGTGGCCGCGCGGTTTTTATACGGCGGTAACATATGACTGCATAGGGTTTGTACTGATTTTTAAAAATTTGAATAGGCTGCACCGAGTACAAATAGCTTGTGGAAAACTTTAAAGGCTGCACAGGGGTCGAAATCGCCTAAAAACGACTGCACGTTCAGTACGAGCGAAAACGGACACAGCTCGACTGCATCACAGATGAATCAAAATTAATTTATTTATGAATGTGCTTTGTGCCATAGAATTTAATAACTATTATGTACAGCAGCTTGTTGAAGAGTACCGCAATAATTTACAAGAGGGATACTGGATAAGGCAAATTACCGAACAGCCGAATTAAAGCTGTGCTCGTTCGATGTTAATGGAAGTTCAAGTTTGAAACTATCGTTTTAAAAGCCCAATTTACGCTTTTAGTACTTAATTATATCAGTTCGATAAATTAATAATAAACTCTAAATTAAGTGCTCTGCGATAAGTTCTGAGCGGCAAATCATTTTTTAGATAATTACGATTGCACACTACTGCCTTTATACGGTAAATAAATAAAATTGTAAAATAATAATTTTGCAAATTACGTCAAAATATAATTTCAAATTCATTTAGAATAAAATTAGAATACCAAAAAAAAACTGCAAAATAAAGAAATTATGGCGAAGCAACTTTCATTAGTTCTTTGATTCTCATACACCTACTTTTCAAATCGAAAATAGTACTCTTCTGTGTACAAGGCGGGCTTTCAAGAATTTTTTCAATATAATATATATATATATATGTATTTCCTTTTTTCGTGAAGGATAATAGACCGAAATAACATTTCACACTTCTAAAAATATTCGATGGGCATATTTTCTTGTAAATCATGATTACAGAATTAACTAGGACATTTGTACGCCATTACTACTGAAGATTTTTTAGATACTTATTTATTGCTCAGTAACGCGCTGAAAGAATTGGCATTCTTTCGCCAAGAATTATTAAGCGACGTTATTTATACATCCCAGATCAAAGAAAAGGTATTATAAACTTTGTGCTAATTTCGTTTAGCGATAAGAATTTTTTTCTGGTATAAAAAATGGAAAATGTGATCAAAATTTTGTTTTTCGCCTTTGTGTATTATTTCGGTTAGTAATTTTAAACATGAGACATACTGTTCTTAAAGAATTTTTCAATAAAAGAGCGTAAAATATTTAGCCATTCTAACTCTTTGGAAATTGCCACGAACTGTATTATTTTACTGTACCTATAGCATTGTAGGGTCTACTAATCCATTTATACAAAATTGTTAACAAATTACATATTTCCGAAAATGTTGCGATTTTTTTTATTTTATGGTATTTTTGAGAGTTACTTTCCAGAAACACCCAGTCAAGCAAAAATAAAAAAAACTTCAAAAGGACCGAAAAAATAAAAGGAAATAAAATAAAAACATCCTAATATAATATATGTATGTATAATATATGCGAATAAAACAATTTAATATTCCTTATTTTTTCACTAGTCGAAATGAGAATCATCATTTAATATGAAATTCTATTGTATATTTTTTAGAAATTCCTACTCTTAATATTTAAACTCAAATTAGCAAGAAAAAACAATTTTTTAAATTGATTCAAACACTTTCATCTAGCATATTGCCATACAAAATTTCGTTTCAAGGAATTCTCTTAGCGGTTTTCCAGAAATATTTAGTCGCAAAAATAATGCTTAAACTCGGAGGATAAATTCAAGTTGTAATGAAGCTAGTGACACCACACCAAAGAAAACTTCTTTTCACATTTCGTAACAAAACAAATTATGCCAATGAAACGCCTGTGGCATTCTACAAAAGAACAAATATCATTCCCAGAAGCGTTAAAACTCACGTTCATGTGCCCTAGGTACTTGTGCTCCTCGACGAATTTCCTGTAGGAGATGGGCTCCTCATTATCTCTCCATTAGCAACAGGAGCCGCGGTAAAGCGGTGCTCGAAGAGGAAAAGTTGGAGGTTCAAGACTCCAAGAAGCTGCCGTATTTTTAAACTGGCAGGAAAGGAGCTCTCGGCTGTTTTCCTTTTCCATCATTATCAGTATAATAAACCCCCTTCGATGGCTTATTACTCAGATTTAAGTGGAAAATATTTCTTCTGTTAAGTTTTATAAGCCTAGCTTTAATCTGGTTCAAGTAGCTCTGAAAGGAAACATACTCAAGTGGCATTGTGCCTTTATTTGAGTTCCTCTTCCCAGGTATTAAATGAGTCCTTAGTAGAAGTGGGGGCGAACGAGAGGATGACGAGAGGCTTCTTCCCAAGCCCACTCGAACCCACCAATTAACATACAACGAGATATCAGCGAAGATGCAAATTGTCGCTATTCGGCCCCTCTTCCAGAAACCCCTACATAGTATTGTTTCTAAATTCGCCTTACCTGAGCCAATGCTTCTTCGTGATTGTTGTGTGACAGCAAATAGCATCGTATTGATCAGCAACCCAAACAATAAGAATTATGTAGAAGGCCGTTGTTGTGTCGTTGAAGAACTCCGACATTATGGCTTCCATACCTGCAAATAAGAGAAAAAAGCGAGATTATATTCCATAGAACAAATTTGAACTTCGGGTCAATTAGGGTTTCTGAACTGCTAAACTCAATCTCAAATTTTCCAATCTGCAACAGTTGCGCTCTATTCAAGATGGTAGCAGAGATTGCACCACAGAGAAGGCAAATTGGCGACGACACTAATTTCATTATCGTACTTTTCATAATTTTTATCTGTCGAAAACAATCTGAACGGCCATCCATAAATTCGCCTGAAATCCCACCCAGGAGCGGAGGTAAATTGTTTTTAAAGCCGGACGCCATCGCGATGGTCACCGCAGCTGCCGATGCGCGCACAATGGCTTTTTAAACGAAAATACGAAAATACGAAAATATTCTGAATCTCGAATGGAAAGACGTGGGCAAGGCGATTTTCCTTAAAAATATTGCACCAATGAAATTATTTCAGCTCTAATTCATTATTCTGAATGGGCTTCGAGTGAAAACTCAAAATAAAGTGCCATTGGCATCCGAGGTGAGCAAAGCAAGGAAAGATCAAAGCGTGCACTTAATTTAACTTTATGCTCACTTTTGTTTACAAAGTGGCGTTTCTATCAACTTAATCTTACTACTCTCCCCGCAATTTCAAATTGCAAAGTCAAAGTAAAAAACTGTTGGCTGTAAAATATGGAAATGGACGGTGGAAGATTTTTCATCTCCTTGGTGGCCACCCTGGCGGTGTTGATTTGAAGTTAATACCTTTTTCCGCCCTCTGGTTTTAGAAGGAAGGTCAAAGACTGCCGTAGTTTTTTATCGTTGGAACAACTTCTTTTACTTCGGTTGCGCGTCCTTTCAAGCAAATTAAACTTGACTTAAATCAGTTATCGGCTAGAGTAAATCTTTCCTTAATTTCGAATCGTAAAAAGAAAACTAGTTTTGAATGATTCGATTTTTAATTTAGTTGGCAGCGATCAAAATTGTATGAATAAAAAGGAATTCATCCTTGCTTAGTAGAAAATATTTTTGAATTAGAAACCAAGAACAATAAATACAATATTATAAAGCTTGCCAATATCCATTTATAAAACGGAGGCACTGATGGTTCGTTATTAAACAAAAATTATAGTTCTCTAAGCAGTAAACGAAATTAAGGCCAATTCGTATCATGTTTATGGTTGGTTTGTTCAAATGCCGATTTCAACTATGATAATATCTAAAGAGAAATTTTAAAAAAGACACCTTATAAAAGTTAATATAGCTAATTTTAAAAAAATTATGTAGCCTGATTAAACTCAAATAAAGGCTTTTAGCAAAGAAAAATTAGAACAGCTCTGAATATATTCAAATTGTGTAAAAAGCAGTAAAAAAGATCAGTTGTTGAAAACTAACTCTGATTCAGGTAATTAAAAATACAAAAAGCATAAAAATCCCTTCACGGTTCAAAACGATGGCGGTTCTACCTATGAAGAGTAATAAATTGCAAATCGAATATATTCAATCTTATTCAACCCTATTTCTGTTTACAAATGCAATCGCCGCCCTGTTGATTGATTACCGCTTCCTGAATATGCACGTGTCAAATGATAATGAATTCAGCTGGCGGAATGATCAATATGCATAATATAACCAAATTGATTGATCCGCTTCTGGTTTATGATTAAAAAGTTATGCAAATTTCAGTGAATTTTAATTATAATTCTAGTGGAGTTAACGAATCAGTTCCACTTGTTTCAACCCCATCAACGATGGCACATGCATGAATATGCGCCTCTAGTGACCTTTAGGAGGTTTGCAATTATGTCAGCAAAAAACGTTATTACTTTCATGTTAAATTTATTAAAGTATGTAGTGGTACCTAAAATATGTGGCTTTATATTTTTTCGTTTATGTACTATTATATCTGCAAGGACATTCTCGTTTTGCTGTGATCGCCAAAGTAATATCAAATATTATATTTAAAAATACTCCAAAGCATAGAGAAAGAGTATTAAAACAGCAAGATAACCCTAAATAATTTAATACATTGCTATAAATTCCTAATTAGGTTAGAACAAAGTCTTCACAACTAACAATTATCTAAAATGCCGAAGATAAGGGTTGTCGATTTGTTTTTTGATTGGTGCTAGTAAAATTGACTATCTTGTAGCCTACGCGAGGATAATTCGTGCCTAGAAGTTGTAAGAGTAAGATACAATTAATAGTTTTATAAACTAAATAAAATTAAAGCATATTGTTCCGTATATTTTGGAATTCATTCATTCATAGAATTACTTTTCATCAGTTTAGGAGGAACAGGAGAAGTTTGTGATGATTTTATATCCATTTACGTTAATTTAGGAAAAATTTTCCCTATCTATCGCCACCTGGACTTTGATTTACAATCTCCCGCGAATTTACTTATTTATTGATTTGTCAAGGACAAGAAAGAGGCGTTATTGGTATACTAGTTGTTTTTTTATAAAATTCTGCGTTTTATGAATGCTTTCATCTCCTATCCAGAAAGAATATATTCAACAGTAAAAGGATTTCACGAAAATGTCGCAAAATTTATGAATTTGTCCACAACATTTCATTTTGTCAGCAACATCATTAGCGACATAGCAATTATATTATTTTTGTACCTTCCATAAAAGAAGATGACAAACCTCCAAATTTATTTGGAAATATACATTCTGCGCGTTTCTAGGATTTAGTGAAGCTTTGTATTCTTGTATGGCGTTATTGTGTCGCTATAAAAGACTTTTTCATGTGTAAATACCTGGAAACCTGTATTTTTTACTTTTTTCAATAAGAAATAACAGTTGCAAAAACTGTGCTAGATTAGACAAATGTTGGAATTATTTGTACTCAACATTCAATAACCAAAAACCTCATCATTTAATTACTCTTTCAGCAAACATTTTACCTGAACATTTAATTATCATCGATTTAAGCAATTAATTAATCAAAAATGCATATCTGCTCAAAATAAATATGGATAATTACTTCAGATAATTCTCATAATATACATTTCGAGCGTTTCCCAGCTTAACGCGACATCAATTTTCCATGGCCTTGCAATGTATTATTCACAGGTCAAATCGTATGAATCAAAAAATACACATTTTACGCACAAAAATATTATTGAAAAGGAATAATTTTAAATCTTTCAATCCAGATGTTTTTCCTCCATCATATAATGAGCTTCAAAATGCAATCTCACGAATTATATTCCAACACATTTTTTATTTCTCATGTAGTATTTCAGAAAGGTCGTCAATTAAAACAATATTACCATAAATGCGTATACAAAACACAGATGTTATTGCAAAACAAGATATTTTTTCCTTTTTACTTCGATCGGGTGCTAAATATGAAAATAAACAGAGCTTTGCAACATATGGCTATATATATATATTTCAACATTTACTATGTAAAGTAACATTTTTAAGATAAATCATAAAGTAGTATAAGTAAAACTATATAAAACCGGTGACACATTTCAGTATTATAACAGTAAAAAGCCATAAGAGTTCAAATCAGGATCCCCAAAAATGAACTTTAATGAAATTGTAATAAAATTTAGTATGAAATACCTAATGTTTAAATCAGCCATTTAAAATTTTTAAAATTAGGCACTCTTTTTTATATGCAAATCGCAGAAAATTTATTTTTCTCATTACCACCTAATTTCTGTATTTATTTTTCCAGCCATTCGTTTTATTATTGTCAATTTCAATAGAGTACAATTTCAGAAATAACAAGCTGAGCCAACAATTAAAAACCATATAATTTTATTATATTTTTGTTTTATATTTTCCCAAATATTTTTAGCAACTGATTAATTTTATAGCATTGTAATTTGAGCTCAATTCATATTTTCTGCCATAAAATGATCACACTTCAAGAGCAACATGACCAATTACAAATCGGCTGATGGAAATGAAAAATAATAATTAATCCCTGGCAGCTCTACGTGAGTCCGCTCGCAGAACCCAGTAATTCGAATAAGGGGAAATTCACTCCTTTATACCCGATAATTGCTCAGACAATGCATTTATGAAATTTAACAAGGGGCCAAATTAAATTTGTATCAAGCTGAGCTGGGCTACTAAATATCCTGTCCTAATTACGTATTCATAATGTATGTTCGGCGAATGAATGGAGGTAAATCCGTATCATAATTCCGAGCATCGAAATGCGGCTCTGATGAAAGCATGTAAACATGCCATGGACTATTTGTTTGTGGCTATGCTAATTTAAAATCACCATTTTGTAAGGACCAAGTGGAGAGACTATCTTTACAAATTTTAAATCCGAAACATTTTCGGTACATACTTGTAAAAAAATGAAATCTCATTCTGTTGGACACTATTTCCTTGAAATATGCCCGATTTGCTTTGCAATGATAATAATTAAACTTTTCTATCATAATTTTAGCTCAAAATAGTACATTTTATAAAAACTTTCTGTTTATCATTTTTGATTTTGCAAGACCTAAAATTTATTAAATAATTTTCCAATAACTTTAAAAGTACCTATGCGGGAAAAAATTAACGAAGCATTCGAAAAGTTGGAATTTTGGAAAGAAAAGCCATATTTTAATGTAATTCAGTCTTTAAAGATTATAATTATCTTATAATTATAACCCATGAATAATTTGTAAGAAATTTTAATTTGGCAAACATATTAGTTTTGTGGTCCTAAATAATGTACATGAATTCCTAATTAATTCGAGAAATTTAGTTAATCACGCAAAATCAGTGACAAAACCTTTCTTAGGCAGTGTTCGAAGCAAATCTTCCCACAAATTTATAATATTTTGTATTCGAAATAGTAATAAAATGCGTTATCTTTCAATGCCGCGTAATTATTTTCTTTTGGTAATTTTCATTTCATTTAATAATTGAGAATTCATGGTGTTTCACGCGCACTTATTCCATTAAATTTCACAAGATTAATCCCATTAATTTGATAAAATGCAGTCAGTATTTTATTGGTAAATACGTATGCATAAAAATTTAAGGACATTTTTAAATATACTTACCAACTAGAGCAAGGATAACCGTCAGCAAGGGAGCAAATGGGAATCGCGCTGACACATTAAATTCCAACATTTGCAAGAGATCAACTGAAATATTCAAGGATTAGCATGAAAAATATTTACATTTTTTAAAAAGATCCCAATTAATACATTACCTATGAAAACAAATATTTGGTGATGCGAGTATCGGAGAAGCATTGAAATTGACAATGTCTGTAAATTGAATTTAATTTCTATTAAACCATCATTTTGAAACAAAATAAAAGAGAAAGCTTTAAACGATTTGTAAGTATAATTTACCTGCTTGCAGAACAAAAACTAATTAAAAAAAAACTTGAAAGGTCCAATACAATTGGATAAAATACTTACAAAAAGAATCATCACACAAAATGCAACAGGATATGAACTCCAAGCGGCCCACCACATCGAAACGAAGCGATAGTGTTCGCCAGTGACCACATTCCTTTGTAAAAAGGAAATGAAAAGATTTTGTTTCAGAAACACTTATTAATGAAATTAAACTGAATCACCTTAGGTAACCTTTATTGTCTTCTTGTTCAGCAATGACTCGAACAGATGCCATCAGCAAATCGTCATACCTAAATAAAATAGCTTTTTAAAGTTATATCTACAAATTATGAATTAATAAAAATACCCTAAAAATTCTCTCAGCAAATACCGACTGAGGGAGTCTCCAAAGCACTTGTCTGTTTGTGGATCCAGGGACACAACTCTCACAGGGATATTCAGCTTCTGTCTGGTTGCTGCCGAGAGTCGAAGATGACCATATTCTAGGGAGTACTCCACAATGTATTGATCTTCTACATAGACATAGAATAATTTCGTATTTCTATGAGCAAACCAAAATGCAAATTTCAGACCATCATAAGATATTTTTTCTGCCTCAGCATGCTCTTCCTTTGAGGGGATCTTTTCTTCGAACGTTTTAGGCACCATTGCTATAAAAAATGATTCGTTTCGAAAAGAATATTGGAGGTGACTTTTCTTATTTTCTGAATCTGTTCCATCAAGATATTCTTTGGAGTAACAAACTGCTTGTTCACCTTGCCGTAAAGACCGAACTGCAGATTGATAAACATCATATGAATTAAGAAGGCCTTCTTTGTCTTTATCTCGTATTAAATTTCTGTAAAAAAAAAAAGAAAATTTGGGGTTTAACATCTTTTTAAAAACCGCATTAGAAGTTTTAAAAAAATATCCCTTCATTTATTAGAGATAAATCATATCATAAAGCTTAAAACGTAATAGAATTTTAACCAACTTAATACAATGAATAAACCATTAGTAAATAAGTTTATCAGTTCATCTATATTTTTCAATATTTATTGAAGATACTTTTTAGTTACTTACTATACACTTTACGGTGAATCGTAGTCTAAAGTTTAAAAATTGTTCAGTTATGTTAGTTATATCTTTATTTGAAATGTACTCATAAAATTTGATACAACAAATTACCAGAATAAAACTTATCATTGATATTTTGTACGAGCTTTTGTGATGACAAACCAGAATCAGATGACCCAATTTGATTAATTTTAATTTAAGATCTTTTATAATACACAAATAATTTTCAAAATTCACCAAGCTCTATTTGTAATTCTTTGAAATATGTACCATTTCATGTCGAAAAGTCTAACTTAGGGCTTAAATGAATTTGACTGAATCTAATTCGACTCATATTCGCATTTACCTCTATAGATAATTGATTTAGCAAATCTGTAAAAATTTGTCTCTTTTTAAAATTAATAATTTCTAAATAAAAATGTCGCTTACCTACATAAGTAGCAATCTTTAAATTAAATTACGAATCAATTACGTGTTCCCACGTGAATGTCGACTTAATGAGTATTAATTAATTCAAATCAAGAGTATTTTTGGCCTCTAATTTAAATTGATATGTATATGTATGTAGACTGTTTTTTGAACTTAAATAAATGAGGTTTTTATAAGTCAACTAAATGAGTTTAAATGCAATAAGTAGGTCACAGCAAAAGTCTCCGGAGGCATGTGCTGTTATTTATTTACAATAATCGGAAAGTCTATCATAGTTGGAAAAACGTGCTATAATTGAAAATGTATTTCACACTGTGGCGTCGTGTTGTATCATCGTTGATTGACAAAAAAGCTTTAAAAATTAAAATAATCTAAATGTTTATTCTGTTATAATGTTCCTCTTTGACAAAATTTTCTAATTTTCGGATATATGTAGATTTGAATAGGGAAATTGATACATAATTATTTTTATCATTTTCTATGCCCTTCTTATAGAGAAGTATCATCATTTTAGTTAATCTGGAAATTTACAACATAACATACACAAATAAGAAGGTGCATATATTCAGTAGCCATTTGAGTTTTACAAATTAAGAGTACAAATCCCCAATTAAATAATATACAATCTTATCTTATCATCGTCTTCTTATGATAATTTATGACGTCCAGCTGAACTTGTATAACAATTAAGACAAATACAAAATTAACCTGATTTCATTTGCTTAGGTTAGCATTTCATATTTGCAATTAATTAAAGTAATCCAAAAACGCCCAACTCGACAGTATTCAAAAAATGCATCACAGCTTTTCTTCATTCCGTCGGACCAAATCAATTCAAACCTTTAGTATAACAAATTAGCTATGTTTTAGCTTATTAAGCTAAAATGTAGCTAAATTGTTAGAAACAACAAGAAGATTTGGACAGGACCTAAATGTGCTAGATTTTAATTGGTTCCTGAATTTTTATTGTTTGGCCGAGCTACATATAATATTATTGAGAAGCTCTGAAACACAATTATAAGTTAGTTGGTTGAACCTTATAATTTTACATTTAAAATCTTCCCCAAATTACTGTTTTCGATACTTTTATTGGTTATATAGTAAATATGAAATAGAATATAAAAATATACTACTCTTGTAGTACATAGTTTACTTCGTTTGATATGTGCCCAAGTAATAGATATCGTGTCGAATATTAGAATAGTCAGAAATAAATACCATTTTTCGAAATTTTAATTTAATTATACTATACTTCGGAAAGTACACATTGTCACCAACAACTTTTGCATGCTCGCTTGTTTTGAGGTCAAATAATTGGTACTAGTAGTCCGGAAAAGTTCACTAAACCTAAATTAAGCCGCAAGATGATGTACAAGAGAATTTATTCTAATTTTCTATAGAAAGCAATGTTAAAGGGAATCAAACCAAACTCGTTTCTCAGCGGCCTTAGCATTCAAAGCTGTCTCGTGGCATAGGTGAACTAGTGCTCTTTTTTCGGCAGAAGCCAACGACCCGCAGATACCCGCTAAAGGTCAATTTGACGCTGTGTTAAAACAGCTCATAGCTGGCCTGCTCTAGACTCGACCGTTGAACGACGCGGCTGTTCCGCTTTCAACTGTCACCAGCTTTTAATTAACCGTCATCATGCAAACGGTAGTTTCCGTCTCAAATCCGCACTTCCGGAACGCGGAACAGCGGAGCACTTCTGGCATTTCGATCAGCTGATTGACACTTTCAATCCATGAACAACGCAGCTTTGAATTGCTGTTAGCTATTCAACCGAGCGTTTAAGAAAAAACAGAATAGGCAAAATTAATCGGCCACAAGGCCTTGGGCAAAAGATTAAACCGCCGAGAGGCACGCGAACTTCCGGCAATCAGCCAAACGGTGAACAGTTAGCCACGAATCTCCTCAAGTGGCCACCGAGCGACTCTTTGGCCTTGGACAATCTTTGGGGCCCTAGACAAGGGCCGAAAGGTCGAAGGCAACAATTCAAACTTACTCAGATTTCTGGGGGCCGACGGCGGTGTCCCTTGTCTCATAGGTTTTCGTGAGAACTTCGCGGCCCTGGGCGGGATGTTGCAATATTTCGACTCTGGAAGCAAGAAACGGTCAAACAGGGCCAACTGCTGGCGAAATTAGCGAAACTCTCACCTGAGGACGCCGTCCCGGGGCCAGTCGTTCTTGACTTGCTCCAGGCAGGTGGCCGGTGTCTTTAAGAAGGTCACGTGGATGTAGACCAGGATGAAGAACGCCAGCAGAGCCTTCAGCAGAATGAAGAGCTCGAACGCCCGCCGCAGCGGCCTGCAAAAGAGACTTGTTACATTCTGGGGCGCACTCCCTGGGGACTCCTTACTTGGGAAATATCTGAGCGTAGGCTAGGGCTGTTTTGAAGAATAGCGCATGGAAGAGCCTGTCCCGGACGTTGATCAGCGGGTTCTGGAACAGAGCCAAACTAGTCACAATTCACAGGGGGCATCCAGGGGAGTCACTCACCTGGTTGGGCCTGTTCCTGTTCGCATTGTTGTTGTTTACAGGAGGCGAGACGACCACCTCGGGATTGTTCCCAGTGTCCGTTCGCAGGGGCAGTGCGTTCGTCATCGCGTCAGTCATCGTGGCCCTCCTTCCTCCGGTGCGAGTTCCCGTGCAAAAAACCCTTCGTACTTTTCACTGATGCAGCCGAGGGTCGCTCTCTGGCATGTTCGCTGGCGCTCCGAGTCGCTAAAGAAATTTGTTGCCAACCTTGACCTGCGGGCCGTCAGAAGTCTGCCTGAATTATTCCGCGATAAAAAAACGTGTGACGTCGTCCGCCAGTTGCTTAATATTCGTGAAATTTCAAAATATTTTGCTGTCAGCACCAAAAGCCCAAATCATCGCGGCGGAATTATTAATTTTGCCAGATGGAGCGCGGCCCCCGATCGGACGCCCTTCCCCCAAATTGGCTACGTACCTCGTCAGCACCTAACTTCTGATTCCTGGCAGCCTCGCGGAATATTTCTGCGATTCTTTTTGCACCAACTGAGCTCTCTGCTTTGACAGCGGTCGGGTCGGGTACGTCTTGTGGGCTAACAAAATTCTACCATGATAAGTGACGTCAAGCAGCGGGGAGCGATTGAACGGACTATGGAAAAGTCAAAATAAAGCACTGCACTGCCGCCGACATTGACGTGCTGCGAGCTACTGGCTGGCAGATGTCGCTTTGGTAACCTCTGTGGAGGTTGCCCTTTCAAAAGAGCCATGGAACCAGAAGCCTGTAAAGTGATTAGAAAGAATTTACTTTCCGCCATGGAGAAGCCGTTAACCCACTTTTATTTCTTAAAATTTATTTTATATTACAAGTACAATGTTTAATGGTTTAAAGCATTTCCAATTGTCTTCTTTGGAAGGTTCTTCAGTTTCCTTTTCCGATAAATAAAAAAAAGAACCACTTTTAGAAAATTAGAAACTTTAAAGTGTAAAATAAATTTTACTTCAGTGATATGTTCCTTAACGGAGGCCGAAAGTTGCTTCTACTATTTAAATAATAAAAAAAACTAAATGACTGTAGACTCAAAATCTAAAAATATATTTAAGAAAAAAAAAAATCCTGTAAATGCTTTAAAAGTTTTTGGAACGAATTTACTATATATATATAATCTTCTATGGTAATTGATAAAAAATTTCAACCTTTTTCTTTGCCGACTCAACTAAACCTCATTTTTGTGCAACAACCATGCAAGCTTAGCGAACATTTTTAGGCATACATTTGGGTTTCAGATTTAGTTCATTAATAAAACATTCAATATCACATTACATTAACGAGTTTTATTATACTTAATATTAACTAAGGTACGATAGATACTTAATCGTCGACATGTACATACTTACATAGATATAGGAAATTTACTTTCCCATAAAAACGCGAAATTATGAATTCACCAGTTGTGTATTTTACTGTTTTAGTTTATCCAAAAAACATTCTCATATTGGGTACTTACTTTTATGTAAATATAAGTTTCTGAAAACTTGTTTTTATGTATCTGAATAGGGTTGTAAAATATTTCAAAATTGTTGAAGAATTATTTAAATTCCTTGCCCATTTAATGTGACCTGATGTCCTATATCTTTCGGACAGGACTGGGTATCTAGTTTCAAAATATGTTTTCCAAAATAAAAGATATGAGCAATGGGGAGCATCCAGAAGCCCACTAACCCGCTTCCCTAATTGCCAAGGACATTCGGCCCTTTTATTGTTGCAAAGAGGAAAAGACACGAAAGGTGAGAAACACAATAAATTCCAGGGAGCGATAACTTAATTTTGACTTGTCTACGGCGCGCCTAAAGCTCTGCCTATAAAACTTTCCCTTTCTGTGCCTGGCGCTGGTATCCTTGAACCACTCGCCGGAAGGGGCACATGCAGCCCTCAAGGAGTCCCTCAAGGAGCCCCTGAGTCGCAGGTGTGTGGCCTTAAGATTTAAGGACTAGGCCGGAGCAGCAAAACCATCGGAAGCCGATCGATTTCACTCAACCCCTGACCCGGACAGACTCGCGACTACGTCAAAACTAGCGAGTAAACAAACTCGGGTCAACCTTGCGCCGCGCTGCGACTGACGACGCCCGCCGTCTTGGGGCTGAAGACGCGGGGGGCGGAGCGGATCGACGACAAAGCACCCTTTGTGTCCTGAAGGAATGACTTCATTTGGACGAAACACGAATTCCAAGGGACTACGAGGGCATTAGGGCGCGAAGGAGCTCTGGTGGTGGGTCTGGGGGAGGAAATCAATGTCGAAACGATGACCTCACTGCTTTCATGAGGACACCCAGACCCAGCTCGCGAGTTGGAGCCATGCAATCATCCAGCGCTAAAAAAATTGATATAACCAAAATCAAAATATTTACAATCTTAAATGCTGAATCTATCGACTGTAAAGCTAGGCAATATCTCATTCTTGCAAATTTGGATCCGAAAAACTGAATCCGGTCGAAGGCGTCTTAAGCTGTGGCGTCTGAAAGTCGATCTTTGCGAACCGGAGACACGGGGGGGGTGGGCGAATTCTTTTCTTAGCCCCCCAGCAAAAGAGCAAAATTCCTTGGGAGCTTCGGAATTTTAAATATCGACAGCTGGTCCCTGACTGAGGAGCTTCTGGCGACTCGAAATTAGAATTTGCTTAGAAACTGGCCAGCGACGGGGCAAACTTCCTCCAAGGTCCTCCTGGCAAACTTAACATAATATCGGTTGATTTATTTTCGATTAAGAAATATTGTCTCGATTTATTCACAGTTGATAACGATTCGAACCGAAAAGGGAACTAACTATAAACACCATCATCACTTGACCTTAATGGCTTCGATGATAAACATAAAGCAAAAACGAGTCAAAATAGCTAAAAAGGCAACATTTTGTTAGAGTGTTTTTCATATAAACATTTGTGTTTCTGTTCAATCCAGGAATTGTACATAAATTTATGGTAGATATACTTTCATATTTCGATTATCACTAGGTTGAAAAGAGTATTGTCTTTTGGAGGAACATGGTGTGATGCCGTACTGGTTTCTTTTTAGCACTAGGATACTAATGTTAGTCGATAATGGTGGCATAATCATCATTATTAAAATTTTTATTATTTAAAAACCAAAATATCTGTGTATAGTGCGTCATAACCATACCGAGTCCAGAAAAGCGGAGTTTTGCATGATTCCAAATACAAATTTTCAATAATAATAACTTATAACTTATATACTTATACCTTTTTTTTTACTATAAACTTTTTATAGATTTAATTGTTTCAAAGGATTTTGAAATAAAGAAAACATAAAAGTCCAGTTGAAAGCAGGTATTTCGTTTGATTTTATTTTAATACACATATTAAAAAGCATTTAAGATTCAAGCATGTTATAGCAGTCAGATTGAAAATTTGTTATTCCTAAATAAAGAAATCAGAAATTCTATGGATACTTTTCACTTATCAATAAACAATAACTCAATTATGAAATATTACTTAAACCTGATAACTCATTCAAAAACCGATGCGTAATTAGAAAACCTCGCGATTTGTCCTCATCTATATTACTCACGTGCTGGTGAAGCACCTGTTTTAAAATGGAAAACAAATTACACGAAAACAATTGCTAATTACGAGAGCAATTGTTCAAGAAATCAAGTGATGACGTCTGAGGGGAAGTAATCTTTTAAAATATTCATTGAGTGGTTCGCATAAATTTCTAGTCTAATACATGAACACATACTCGGAAAGTCAATCGCTGCCAGCGCAAGTTAACTTTCTTATCGATTTAACTTAAAACTGGTTTCCCTGTGGAAGAGGAAGAAACAATTTGAGACAAGCTAAGAAACTAGGTTCATGACCCTAATGGGAACTAAGTTGGTTTTTAATAATTCCCATCATGTTTTCTTACAAGAAACATTTTGTCGTCATACGGGAAATGCCTTCACTAGGTAATTGGTAAAGGTAGATTAGTTACCTAGATAACAGTGGACTGGCCCTCTACTGTTTATTGGGCTTACATAGTTATTTTGTAAATACCTTGAAGACGAAATGCAATTTTAATTGTTTTGTAGTGCCTTAAATTTTTCTAGAAGCAGAGACAATAACTGAAAATTTGGCCTTGCAGCGAGGTCTTCAATTATTCGCGATTGAATTGCCTTCCGTAATTTAAAGGTCGAACTTTATGAATAAGGCGTTCAAAGTTTCTATTTGTGTTTAGGTTTTGAAATTACTTTGATATCTTCACTAAAATTATAATAATATATATACATTATATTGTAACGATGCTTCAAATTTAGAATTTATAAAATATTCATAAATTTATAAATTATGAAAAAATGACACGATCGCTTAAGAAAAGCAAACGCTAAATTAAAGCAGTCGACTGCGGAAACTGAATAGAAGTTGAAACTACAGATGATTACTAAAATTGAATTAATTGTTTTTATATAATACGTTTGCACCGATCAGTTGTTATGTGACTTTAAATAATTAGAAAAGTTGCCATGATTTATATATCTACAATGTCAATTTCTCCAATAAGCTGTAGCTTTAAAAAAAATCCAAAAAAAGCAGTAATGCTGGTCGCAAATTTAAAGTTTTCTGCCATTGATTTTAATTTGGCAAAATTGTAATATATATTTAATTAGTTAAGTCAGTATCAGGTATGTATGTAGTTGTCTAATAATCCTTTGTTTGTTTTTTTGATAGATATCTCCTATGTGAACTAAACTCGTATTTGTAAATCTCAACCGAAATGTAATTTGAAAAGGTTATTTGAAGAATACTTGCGATGCTAGCGGAAGCTAAGTGCTTTTACAGAAAATAAGAAGTTTAGTAAAAGGTGTTCGGTGCTCAGTGAGGTGTAATTAAATTCATATTAATCGTGAAAGTGTCATGTTCGAAACTCCCACCAATTTTGTTCGATTTATTTTCACTAATATATATACATAACTGTATAAATTGGAAATTTCTGCTATAGTTACATCTAATACATACACATGCATACGTATATACAAAAAGGAAATAGTTACTAAATTTGATTTACGATTTTAGAAAACAAAAACAATTTTACTTCAAGCGTAAGGATTCTGTGAACTATAGTTGGTGCATAAAAAATAATTTTTCGCGAACAATCGAGCAGAAATTGAATAAACGTAAAAATCAATCGATTGGTTTGTTTTTATCACATGTATTTTCAAGTTAAAATCTGTGAATAACTTTATGTACCATTTAAAATTTGCAGCGGAAAATTAAAAACAACATTAGCAGATATACATTAACATATCTAGTAGCATTTGGCGTAAATGCTTCATATATAAGCAGATTCGTAAAACTCGATTCAAAAAACTCAATACATATTTCTAGAAAATAATCATAGTAGATATTACACTGCATTTTGTTCAGCGAGTTGCGGTTGTATAAATAGTTTTAAATATTATTTTTATTATTGATGACTAACAATTTAAAAGTCGTTGGTAAAACCAAAAGTACATATACCGCAAGTGTCATAGATTTATGCATATTATATACACAAAGAAGAGACTGCGAGAATAGGCGAGTTTGTTTAGCTAATTGTTTATAATAATTGAAACATGAGAGGAATCATTTTGATAATCAATAGCAATTCTAATACATTTCGAACAGATACAAACAAAAATCAGAAAAATCGGTCAAGAATTGCGACCATACACATATACGTACCGTACGTTTTTCAAAAGAAAATTGAAAACTTAAAAATATTTTTAAAAATTCAAAAATGGTATCATTTTATAGAACAAGATCTTTTCTTTCCGAAAAGATACCTACATTAAAAATTTATTTATTGTGTAATTGCGTGCAATATGATTACTCAATTTCAGGGGCATGTGACCACCTAAAAAAGCATTGTTAATAAGGGCTGGATATAAATTAACATTTTAATGAAACATTTATATTTTGTTGCTAATTTTACGTTACAACGCCGCGCAAAGTGCATCTTATCTTTAAAGAAATAAAACGGTGCCGACGTGGGCAATTCCGCCGAAATGTTTTCTGTAACGCTCTGATGACATCATGCATGACGAACACGGACGAATCATACATCACTCACAAATTGTTTGACTTCTTCTTCTTCTTCATGCGTGTGTCTCCATACGAAAGGCGCCGCCTCTCGCTGGTGTGAGTGACTCCTCGAAAGAGCTTTCGGGCCTCGTCACTTGCATTCCACAGCTTGATGCGCTCCTGGCGACCGCAGCCGGCTGCAAGCTGCAAAACTGGCCGCGACTCGCCGCTGTTCGACTGCACCGAAAGTGGCGACGTAGCGGCGGCACAATGATAGCCACACACACAGAGCCGCACGGTGACGCCGTTGGAACAAATCCAGAAGGGAGTTCCTTGGTGTGGGTTTGTTTTCATGTGTTCCTATTGGCGGAGGAGCTGGTGTGAGTGTGCCGGACTGGCACCAGACGCGAGCTTTCGGGGTTTTGTAATTTCCCGTAGTAACTTCAGTTTGTAGTAAATCGTCAGCGGCGTCGGGTCGACAATTCGCAGTACAGTTGGTTTTTTTGGTAAATCGACGTTCCCAACACTTTCGTTTATTTTTTTTTGTATTTTTATAAGTAACTTTGTGAGAGGGTCTTGTCCCCTGTTGAATTTTGTGTTTACCGCTTATTTTTTCGTTGGTGTAGTTACTTATTTTTTTCTATTCTTTTCCGATTAGTGATTGATTCTTTTACTCTTCGGTGACGAAAAGCACATCAAGATGGGGTTCGCCATGTCAACGGTTAAATACATTTTGTTCATCTTTAATTTGCTGTGTGCGGTAAGTTGACTTTCTCTTGTGATTTTGATTATTTTTCTTTGGGTCTGTTTTTTGTCGCTTGCCCGCCTCAAGATGTAATAGAATAAATAAAAGCGGGCGTCGCCGCGCCAGCGACAATTGGAAAATAGAAAGCATGTTCTCCATTTCGACGGGCGGCTGGGCGATTCCGCGCCGTGGTCACGGGAGTCCTCCCGAGACGCTGCGGGCCTGGATCCAGGGCGATCGGGAAACTTGTTTTGATCGCAGCGGTCCGTTGTTGCGTCGCGGCGACGCGGTGTGTGGCTTGGCCACAGCTTCTGGGAAACATTTTCTTGTTTCTTATTTTTTTTTGCTTTTCCGTTCGCCGTCGTGCCTACTAAAAATACGCGCTGATCTCAATTCGGTATTCGGCGGCGGCAGCTGTGTGGACCGGATCATGCGCTGGAGCGCTCAAAAATCGAAACCTGTTTGCGATCGCAGCCCACAACAACACCGCCCCGCACCACACCGCTGATGATGCAGTGCTACCTCCGCATTATGTTCTTTTCGTGATTTTCACACGTTTTGAAACATAATTTCGAATTATCGCAGAGAATACGTCCCACGTACGCTTGTCTGGGATTCTGTTTTGGTCTGGCGAGGATCACTTTCCGGTTTTTGTAGCTCGATTTTCCGTCTTGTCCTAGTTTCGGGAACGAACCGACCCCTCCCAAGATTTTTCTCCGATTGCGTAACTCTCGGAGGAATAGCTGGTGGATCTGTGCGGAAGATATGGCAATGCCGTGAACACGGTCATGGCCGTTTTCCTCTTGAGGTTCGACAAAGACGGCGGTTTTTTGAACCGCATCCCGTCCCGCTTGAAGTGGTCCATCAGAACTTCTTTTTCTCCCGCATTCGCAAAACTAATGCAACCGTGTTATTTTTGTCTTCCTGAATTTGTCTGTTTTTATTGCAGTATTATTCCTTGGTGTATCCAAGCATCGATTAGAACCCCTCTGAATTGGGAGTTTGTTTTCGTTTAAAAATACCCTGGCTCTCATTACATTATTCTGGCAAATAATTAAAAAGCTGATAATTAAAATAATGTTTTAAAATAACTAATGATTTAATAAACAACAATGAAATTATTAAAATATCCTAAATTCTATTTCCAAAAAATATAGCTATTTGATTTTAAATTCATTATGTAGTATTATTCGATTTGTTCAGATTCATCGTTTTTAATAGTAGGGTCATTTGAATAACAATATGAATAAATAAGAAGAGAGTAGACTATTCAAACCGCGTGTGGACGGACCCAGAAATCTTAATGATCATTTGTCACATTTGTACTGTTGGAAATCACAGTTGAATATTGATACGAAATTAATAAATAAAGCTTACATTGTATTCTCACTAAATTAATAGTTAGTAATCTACATTTACATATACGTTAAAATCGTTTATAAGTTTTGTATAAACAAACGCAAAAATGTTTAGACTAATGATTTCTAAATCTGTAAACATCCGCGTAAAATTGGTCAAGACATTGGCGACCGACGAAGCAAGTGGTGAAATAAAAATACTTTGAGAACAATTCTCGCGATTATTTTATGAGCATATTTTTTTATCGCAACCAATCCCTTAATTCGGAGTCAATCATTTGATGGATTAAATAAACATGTAAAGTGATCTGGCCAAACCAACCTATGCTAGAGAAATACGATCTGAAATAAATTACGTGAAGAAAAACTGATGCAAATTTATACTACAGAATAAGAAATAAGAACAGTTTTAAAACAAAATGGTGGAACATTTTGAATAGTTAAAACAAATTATTTAAAACAGATTTCAATTTGATTCTTAACTTCAGACTATAGAATAATATCGATCGACTCTCTGACCAATGAAAATCTTTCCTAGAAATAAGTTTACAATCAAGCGATTCCTTTTCATTTCATTTCGGGCGTGCGCAATATTATTTTAATTTTAAATTTAAAAGGAAGCGGTGTATTCACGTACACTAATACCTATATACAATGTACAGTTCTACAAAATCAGTTATTTAACATTGAATAGTAACGCACTTCGTTTTTGAAGTCTGTGAAACACATTCAGTTTTAAACAAGTGGTTTTCTAGAAATGTGCAAAGGGCACTCAGTGTTGGCAAGCTAAATTTCATACATTGTCCTTGATTAAAAAGTGGAATCGCAATATACATATACACCATTTTAATAAAGCGAACGTGTTCCACACATAAAACAAAAGAATTGACTCTTTAATGCCTTAGAGTCAATAATAATAAATTTGCTAATTTGAGGACAGAAAAAAGTAATATCCTAAAAACTAGAGAACTTTTTTCCGGAAAATGGGAGTCATTATTTAAATCATCCTTATGCTTTTAATCAAATTTGACTTTATATTTTGATTCTTATTAATAATTTTAGCCTGAACTGACTTGAATTCTAACCTAATTCGAAAAGTGACATATTGATTTTTAGGGGGATTCCCTGAATATAAAAACTGTTATTTGTAATCGTTTGTAACTCGTGCAGAGAGTGGAAGATAAAATTGTTTAGCTCACATGCACGGAATAAATGAATATGCAAATAGGTAAATAATAGAAGCCGATACAATTTAGGCGCAATGGTGGTAGCCATTATCTGTTGAGTGGCAAAGCAAAAATAAAACAATTATTCATTATTTGATGAATGCACTTACCGTGCCGCTTAATGTAGGATAGAGATAAGATACCTACAGCCTTTTTAAGTTATATTGAAGTGCAAACTCGTACCAATTTCTGATAAAACCACACTTACGCCAAAAATTATAAATAGGTACTTAATAGCTTTTTATAAAAACTTTATTAACAAAATTGGAAATATAAGGATGTATGTATGTGTATAATTTGCCTGAAATTTATATTCCTCAAATCAATCTACTATAGTCCTTTTAAAATCGATTGGTGTTTTATATATTCTTAAATTGCGCAGTTAAACTTATACATTTTAAGAAAATTGTCTTTAAATTGTGAAAACCAATAGAAACTTTATTAAAATTTCTGGCATTATTAATGGGTGTATTCAACTTTTTATAAATAAGTATGAAAACCTACTAAACTGGTTATTAAGTCGTGTTCACAAAATACGTAAATTATTAACGAAAATAAATACCTTTTGTGAACTAATGCGACACTCAAAGTTGGCGTCTCAAGATTTTACAATGTATTAAAACCGTCCGTGACTGAGATGCAGGTTTTTTCTAGCAATATTAGTAAAGCTTGAGAACTCTACTACTAGTACACTATTTTCGACCTTAAGATACATTCAGGCTCAGATCGCGCGTCTCTAAGCCGAGCAGCTGAACGACTTAATTCACTTCAGGCCTCAGTCTGAACAAGTAGATGACGTAAGACTTCATAAACAAATGCCCAATACATTGAGCAGTTTTATAAAATGGCCATTAAACGACGCGTCGACTTCGTTATACCCACTAATTTGATTTTGCTTCTTCAACTGCACGAAGTTAGCCTCTATGAAACTTGATTTCGCAGAGACCCTGTCTTTGTTGAGCCTCTAATTCGGCGCGGAAAATTAACATTCCATTGTTGTATACAATGATGTTGGATTAGACGTGATATGATCGCCGCGATTGCGGCCACCAATTGCGATCATTCGTGTACTTTTTTCCAGATGTTGTATATCCAATTTGATCAAGTAAACGAGAAGGTCAAAGAAAAGTGTGCAAGATCAACGAAGTGGTGGATACGGCATGTGATCGTGCGCTTGTAAACAGCATAAAATTTGCTCAAATTTCTACTTGAAGTCATGAGAAACGCACATACAAGTGCTATTGACATGCACCATCTGTCTGCTGGATTGAAAAATCAAATACTTCGCATTGAAATATGAATGATCACATAGTGGTTGACCTTGTGATATCCCAAGTTTACCTTAGAAATTGGTGACTCATAACTCCACTCTGCCATACCGGCTTAGTACCTGCACTGCATTTAATTATGTAACGAATGAATTCGTCCCACTACGCGGATCAGGTTGAACGCTCTTACGCGGTTAATTAGTATATCAATGACTTACCTTTTGGCAAGCACTGTCTTTTTAAAACACTTCGATTGTATCTCATTTATTTTTCCGCATAGTGAGAAAATGCCAAGGCTCAAGGAAGCCCAATGCGTCTCAGTCCATTTTTGTATAATTTTATTCGTAGTTTTATTCTTTCAAAAACGAAACGTTTTCACTTTCGATTCTTACTTTCTCTGTTGGCACCAACAAGAATTTTGGGGGACATTGTATTAAATTTATAGATTTGCCGTGTGCATAGTACCTAAAAATATTTTTCGAAATAGTTGACTAAATAAATATTGATTTATAATTTAAAAATTAAGTGTTGTTTAATTTGGTATCTAAAAAAATTGTTTTTTTTTTTTTACTAAATGATCGTAATGAAAGTATTGCGAAAGATAAACACAATCCTCTATTAGGAAAATTAGCAATTTTAGTCAGGCTAGAGTATGCAAATTCAGTTTGAAAATAAAACGAAACCATATTTATTCATTAAGTAAGAAGATGTAAGTTTTCTGTTTATAATTACGCATAATTGTAGAGAATATTTGTAAACATTAGGTACCAGTAATGATGTTCATACTATTTGATCGTTGAGATAATGAATATGAATATTTGCTAACGACTAAATGAAACTAAAATTATTTAATCAAAATTAATTAAATTTCCTTCAACACTTTCGGAATTATAATATGCATGTGTATATCTTACCACTACTTAGATTATGTTCTGTAGTTGTGAGTCATTCAACAATTTTCGAATACAGAGTAAAAAGCCAAAAAAGTTACGAAAAATGTGTTTGATGAATGTTGGCACATATTAGGAAAATTCCGGCAAAAAGTTTTTATCTGTCTTTCGAAGAACACAGCTTTGTTTCGTGGTTATAAGCCACATCCGCAAAATTCTTAACTTTATTCATTGCGTCATGCGCTCCAGTGAATAAAATTGTGGGAGAAGAAGGCGGGATAAATATAATTAATATTACAATTATGGGGATTTACAGCTGACGTTGATTCGTCACTTTTCAAATAGTGTTTATTTATATCATAGTATGTATTTTGTGTAAAATAATTAAGCGATTAGACTTATTATATGCATCTTTGAATAGATTAAACTGAGTGTAAACTACGTTTTAATTTTTTCGGTTTAAATTGAAGAATTATGTGAATCTGCGTAATGTGAATATGGTATGGTTTTGAAAAGCGTATAAGTAATTTTCGCAATTTGAAAATTAGGTAATTAACTAAAAATTTCATAAATTGTAGATTCCCAAAATATGTATACTTTCAAGCTTGATAATATCAGTAGATATTTGTCAAGTAAGGAAGTCTTAGATTAGTAACTCAGTTAGATACTTTCATCCAGTAGATAGGCAAAAATTCGAGAGCTTCTAAACTCCATTTAATTTCGCTCGTAATCTTGAAATGCTTATCGCAACTTTGTAGTATTTCCTCACAGCGAATTAGCAACTACTAACTAATTAAGCCAGTATTCATTACTCACCTAGTTTACACGAATGCCGAACAATAGACGCAAAGATAAAGTTACGTGTTGCATCAATTTAAAAAAACATAGCGAACTGGTCAACAAAAAGATGACTCAATCAGCCACTTTTGGGACTTATTTCACGCTCATCAGATCGCACTTAGTCAGAGTTGTGGATTTATAGCAGTTGCTTTTGCTTCTATCTCATTTTTAACGCGACAAACACCGCGATTGTTATCTAGCGATCGCTTATTCCTACCAAGATATGAATTTCATAGAAATTTCGCGGAGTTAAATCACAGCTCAAAGTGAATTTCGAAAAAGGCGCGCATATAGGCTGATGGTGGCGCAATGGGTTTTAATAACCACCCCCAATATTTTTATCTTAATTTGCGTTATCTGCTGATAACGAGCTGAATCAATATCAGCCGGGGAGTGGTTGACTAAGGTGAGGGCTTCCTCTGCTGGTTTAACATTTTTCTTTTCCTGTCGGAATCGGAATGGATTATTATTTGGTCAGGAAATGCGCGTTGCAGGTGAAAGACAGATCACAAATGGTTGAAGTTTCCGTTTGCCCATTAGAGGCCGAGGAAAAAGCGCTAATGTGCACCCTGTGCTGAATCGTAATTGAGAGACTACGACCGCCAGCACATATCAATGCCTCTTTTTCAGCTCCGAAGTCAATATTAAAAATATTACTGAACACGTCCGAGTCTGTTTGCCGTGTTATCAACTTCTAATGGCGGTCGGCGGCAAGTGAAAAACCCGGCGAATATGCGCACAGAACTCGCCTTGTGGAGTTGAGTCAAGCCTAAACACGGGTTGGCTCGGTTTAATTGCTTGCTTCATATCGCAACACACCTTGACGAGCCTATGCCTCGGAACCACGTAATGAGAGTTAATTAAAAAGCATACGCTGAGGGTGAATTCAACGAATTGAAGGCGTCTTCGCATGGTCTTTTCTTTGGAAAGAAGGAAAAGCAGTCGCATTTTTAAGTCTTACATGCACCCACTATGACTCAGTTTCAACCATACCGGTGCTGAATGTTATGTCAACCTGCTGCAAGGCTACATATTGTAGAATTGAATTTAAATTTATAAAACCAACAAAATGTTTTACGTACAAACATTAACCTTCCAAACCATGAATTAAGTTCGTTTCCTTGTAGAAGAATTATAAAGTAATTATTAGTTTTGGTATTAGTTCAAATCATGTCAAACATTTTAAATAAACTATCTAATAATTAATAGTCGATTTTCATTTTTTAAGTAATTTTCAGTTTGTTAAATTTGAAAATAATCAAAATTGGATCTCAGTTTTAGAATTATCAATTTTTTACCATTAATAGTAATTACACCATAAATTTTAAGTAATTGAGCAAATTCTTACTGATCTTGGTCATATAAGGTTAATATTCTATTATATAAAACAGTAGCTAAAATCTCATATCAGTATAATTTTAACTAATTCGGATACCACAGCAAAGGCATTTCTAATATGCATGTTATGAACTGACATACGTATATTTCAATTACAAAGTTCGACTCCATTAAACTACTTGGAAAATGAAAATGACGTTGTAATAGAAGCGACCTTACTATCTTTTCAAAGCTTTACTGAGGCAGTCATTAAACTGAAAGTATATGTGTAGAAGATTTCATTAAAATTTAGTCCTCGCACTTTGCCAGTAGAAGCACTAAGTAATCATACAAATTAAGCGATGCACGAGTAACTTAACTAGTGTCAATTTGCGGAAAGCGTTCATAATTGAAGCACCGATAAGAGGAAAAAAAGGAATATCCTCTTTAGCGTTGTTATCTATCTTACTATCTCTGACCCCAGTGACCTGAAACTGACTTTTTTGTCGCTTGTCACTCTGGTGTCTTGGAAACTACTTAAATTAATTTATTTGGCGCCGACCTTGCATAATATGAAATACTTTCTTTTTCATGAATTAATAATAAATTCTACTTGAACAGCCAGTAAATTAATCGTAATTGGAATTAATTAACAAATTCCGTTCTGTATATGAAATTGAAATTTTCTTATACCTTATGTATCAAGGTAAAATGTATTCAATAATGCATTAATTTACATTATTTTAATTATTTGTATAGATATCCTAACAGAAGAACTACTAAAATAAATTCAACAAGAATGGTTCACATGGCAA
The DNA here is from genome assembly GCA_959613345.1 of Tolmerus cingulatus. Taxonomy (NCBI): domain Eukaryota; kingdom Metazoa; phylum Arthropoda; class Insecta; order Diptera; family Asilidae; genus Tolmerus; species Tolmerus cingulatus. The sequence goes on from OY390708.1 coordinate 8,400,427, forward strand.
AACCCGAAGTTTTGTATAAATCTGTAATTTATTGCATATCAGCTTTTATAAAGATAATATGTCTCTAAAAATAAATATGAATTTCATTAGAAGAATTTTGGTAATCAGCGAGGAAAAAAAACAATGACGTTTTTGCTTTTGTACAACAAAATATCTAAAGAAACTGGTTATTAATTTATAATACCCGGAATAAAGATTACTGGTAGAATTGAAATTATTAAATTGTGGATTTGTTTTTTTCTCGTCTGTGAGTTTGTCCCTCTTGTCCATAATCTAATTCTACACAATGTAATCGAGAAGCCACTTATCACTTTCACAGATATTTTTAAATCTTTGTCCAAATTTTTTTCTTATCAGCAGAAAATTTAAACAGGATATACATCCGCAAGTCAACTCAAAATTTACCTGCTGCAATTTTATTAAGCAATAGTCGTATTGATTATTATATTGTTGAATGATTTATGTTACTTTATACATCAATTTAACTGCAGTAGGTATAAGAGAGTAGAATTTAAGCATTAACAAAACACACTCATTCTTCTCTCAGAATCAGTAACTAAGGAGATTGAACAATGTCTTTGTGCAATAACTATTTTTAGAACAAAGTACTTCTACGAAATGAAACAATTACTTTGTTATTAAATATTTTGGTTTTACTGCTGTCACAGTTGACGCCGCGTTAAAAATAATTCAATTAATTGTTTAATCGAACTTTATTTTTTACCAATTTAACGCTTCGCTGGAACGCTATTTGTTTTTTATTTGACATTATCACATAAATGTTAAAATATTATATTACGAGTTTTTTTCTTTATATAAACTTTCTAAAGGTTTTTTGTTTTTTGTTTATAAGCAGCTTAGAAAAATATCGATACTTTATTTTTAGCGGTACATTTTATTCAATAGTAATCCTGAGGGTAAATCATTACGTGTACTAGCTGAGAGTTAAAAAATTTAATTGGATTAATTCAAATCGCCTTATATGTATATTTATGTGTATGACAAACTATAATAAAAGTAATTGATTTTAATAATTTTTGTGAATCAAAGAGAGTTGTTTAGTACTCCATTATTATAATGATTTTTAATGCAGATTGTAAGGTTTTGGATCGCGATAAACAAAATTGAATTTCATGTTTTTCTTTATAAAGAAAACACTTCACTGTGAAGGATCAAAGATAGTGGGTGTGCCACGCTGTTGAGTAATATGAAGACAATTAAAAATGTGTCAGTCAATATGAAGTATTTGTCAAATTCAATTTCTATAGATCCGTTGTCTTGAATTTATTTTGAAATCATCGAAAATGCATGCAAACGCTAATTTTGATAGACTAATTTCTGTCACTGATCTTGGACTTGTTTATTTGATTTTAATTTATAGAAGTTTTTATTTGTAGTTGTTACTTCTTACATAGGTACTAGATAAAACTACCACAATAAAATTTAATATAAATCTATATTTCCGTAGAATTACTTAAATTATTCGGTGTTATCAGGAAACGCAACTTGCGATAAATAAACTTGTGTAACGAACGTTTATATCGCTTATCGCTTATCAGAGGGGAAGGTAAAAGTTCGTGTGTGCAACATTCCATTTGAAAAAGATAACGCTTAACATTATAACGACCCCAAACTTCGAACTTGGTAAAAGATTAATTTAAATTTCTGATTTAGGTTGGTCACAAATGACCCCAGTTCCTCAAAAACAAAAAGGTTCCTTATTTTGACCCAGAAACCGCGGTCAGTGCCAAAAAAATTATTTTTCATTATATTTTATCATCGGTTTGCTCATATCTTATCACATATACGTGTTTCATTTTGAATATTTTGAATATTTTCTCTTGCACCAATGTGCAGCAAATAAAGTTTACAAAGGTTTCCAATGTGCGAGACATTTATTTATTTATTTGACTTTATTTGTTCAGCCGATACTGAGGAGATAGATGACTCAGAATTCTATTTTTATAGGAGCAGTAAAAGTTCCTCATCACATTCGCGTTAAAGCTGCAAATAAAATTTCTTGTTTGCATGTCAGTAACACATCTCATGCGAATTGGACGCTTTATTTATTGCAATTGTTCGATACTTCGAATTGATTTAAATCGTTTGCGAATTAAAATTATCATATCTGGCTAGTGAGAGCACTAAAAATTATTTCGAATTCTTACTATCGAATGCTCTTTAACCTAATTTTTATTATATCAATTTAGTATCTAATAAAAAAAATTATGTTTAAGTTAAAATAATTAAGTTAATTTTTTCATATTACTTTTCTGAAAATGAAATATATGAACCAAAATGGTTTTAGAAATGCATTAATTAAAGAAGATCATAACAATACATTGAGACATTTTTAAAATATTAATAAATTGAGGTATTCAATCAATAATAGAGTCTAACTTGAAAAATACTGCGTTTTTTAGGTTCAATTTTTAAAAATTTATCAGAAATTGGTTTTAGTGGTTTCAAATATTGCAAATTTGATATTGGGCAATTCATGTGACTATTTAGAAAACTAAATAAGATTTGGTCAGAATATGCTTTCTGAAAGTTTCTTTTTTGAGAAATTAATACAAATTAATGAAAATTTTTGGAAACTACAAATATTATAAACTTTTATAACTTTTCGTATCATATTTTGAATTTTGAATTTATTTGTTTACAGTTAGTGGGCATAGCAATTATTGCTCTGGGCGCAGTTTATCTCACCAATGTCAAGTCATTTTCGGACTTTGTGGACACTGTTAAAGCCGTCAACCTGCCGATTGCTGTTATCATCCTCGGATGTTTAATTTGCATTATTGCTTTCTTCGGCTGCTGCGGTGCAATCAGAGAATCTCACTGTATGACGATAACGGTAAGAATACTAAGAAAATTAATCTTATTGAATGTATAATGAAAAAAATTAAAAATTTGAAATTTGAATGTTTTTAAAATCATTCAATTGTTCGGATTCAATCTTTCATTTAATTTCAATTTGTTTGTCTAGCTTTACTCGTACTTAGATTTTTAATTTCTTGGTAGACCAGTTATGCAACTTGTCTGAGCATCATTATTTTTTTTTGTAATGATTACTTAATAAATACCATTTCAGTATTCAGTATTCCTCTTCGTTTTGCTCGTATTGCAAATAGTAGCCGTGGTCATGCTTTTCTTGAGCAAAGACGTAATTGTCGAAGAAATTGAGAAGGGTGTTCAGAAAATCTTTGAGAAGGCACAAAACGATCCAGAATCGATGAACTTGATCCAATCGAGCGTAAGTTCTTCAACAATCGATTTGTAACTCTCTTTTTCGAACAACTCATTTATATTTTATAGTTCCAATGCTGTGGAGTCAACTCACCCTCTGATTACGGGTTCCGACCAATTCCACCAAGCTGCTGCCCATCTCAACAATGCAACAACAGCAACTACTTCCAGAACGGATGCAAGGAAAGCGTCGGCCGAAATGTCAACAAATTGATGAACATCCTTGTTTGGGTTGGAGTAGGTGTTTTCGGAGTTGAGGTAGGCGGAGGTCACCAACAATTTCAAACAGTCGGATTTAAATCATATTTTTTCCTTTGCAGCTTGTCGGCTTCATTTTCGCGTGCTGTCTGGGGACGCACATCCGAAATCATAAACGAAGATCCACCTATTAAAATTAAACATAACCCACACACACACACTACAAATTAATTATATTTTCGAACATTCTACAAAGTATCAACTGTTGACTATTTTAAGCTGAGACCTTCCTGTTTACACATTCAGCCGGAACCGTGTCCTTGTTGGTAACATCGCAGCTACTTGTTGTAACAAACCTTTGCTGTTTTTCGAAATTGACTAAGCCTAGTGCAGACTATAGTCAAAATAGTTGTTAATCAGCCGGATCTCTCTGTTGTATTACATGATACCATTGAAACAAGATCTGCTCTGTTTTGACTGCAGTGTGTGATAGGCTTTAGTTTTCACCATCGAATTAAAACATCTGAAAGAAGCAAGAAATATTTTTATATTGAGCCCTTTATGTATATTGCAAGAAGAAACATTTTTTGTATGAGGTTTTCTTCCACTAAAATTCGTTAAAATATATACTTACCTCTTTTTAGCTGTTCACACAGTTTGATTCTATTTTAAGTCTTTTCATGTTTTGTAATATAAGGTACGAAAAATAAAGTTAAAAAAACAAAAGCTTCCAACAAGTGTGGTATTCATAATCCCGCCCATATTTTTATTTTAGTTTCCATACAAATTTTTAATTTCATAGATTTTTAAAAACGTTTTAGGTAAGTAGTGAATTTAAGATCAGAATATTAAATTCTTATTTTTTACCAAGTTTTTTTGGCTCTTTTTTCACGTTTTAAACAGTTTTTTTATAAAATTACACGCATTTTCATAAAAAATTTACAAGGTTGGATGAATTTGATCTTGACAGTTTTTCCCTAAATTTTTTTAAATTTGCAGTCTTGCGTTATTATTAAGCAATTTAACAATATCTGACGTGAAGAATCAAATTTTAGTAATGTTACGGCTTTTCACTATAGCTGCGTGATTCTTCACTTATAGCGAAATAATAAAATGTTTATATGGGTAACTCCTCATAATTTTCAATTCAATAGAAAATCTCCTGTTAAACCTAGAACCGGAACCGAATTGGAAAAAACGCAGCTTACTACAGAATAGCCCTAACAGGGCCTCAGTTGAGTTTCTTTCAGATTTAAACCCGGCTTAAGTCAGGATGAAGCTCCATTTGCACCGTAGTTAAGAACTTGGTTTAAGCATGTTAGTTAAAAACTTCAAAATATCTATTTTTCATTAATTTTAAAAATTCTATGGCTTTCCGGAGAACAAATGTCACCGCAATAGCCCTGGTGTTTTAAAACCAAGGATTTGAGGAACCAGCGAAAAATGATCTAACTACACAAAATTAAATTTCACAGGATGAGAAAAATTTAATTACATACGATTGATTTTTAAAGTGAGTTTTTTATATTTCTTATATAAGGGTTAATAATTCATTACGAAATTTACGACTTTAATCGAATCGTATTCGCAAATATTTAAGTCCTCTTGGATTTCAATTTGTTAAAATAACATTTTGCAGATACTTTAGCAATATGCACCAAACATAAATAACGTACGAATTTTTGAGATTAAACTCGTTCAAAATAAAATTTTCGTGCGTATAAAGCGTATTTATTAGTGAACTAGCGGCGTTACCCGGTTTCGCCCGAGGATGCAATATTTTAGCAGCCGTATCGGGCCCGTCGGCTCGGCGCAACCACTGCCAGTGGGGCGCCCAGCAAAGCCACCCTCGTCCGACGGGGTCCCTGAGAAGACTGAGGGGAGCAGCTGACTGCTCCCCTATTTACAAGCTGACCGCTCACCGCCAGGAGAGAGTCCTGGTCCAGGCTCGGCTCAACTGCCCGAGGGGAGCAGATTCAGGTCTCCCCAGGCCTGGAGACGATCGGCTGGGGAGAGCTGCCCGACACAGGATGAGGAGCGGAGAGGTCCCTCTGGCTCCAGTCGCTCCAGCTTCCGAGTCCTCGAGTCCGCCGGTCCCGGTCCCAGTCCCTGTTTGTTTAAATCTCTCGCGGCGGCCACTCGCTGGTTGTTTTTCGCACTGATCCTGTTCAATGATTTATTTTTCTCGGTTCTTCTGCACCTAGCGCACTCGCATGTCCGATTTTTAATAAATAATTTGGTTTTATTCTTATAAATTTTTTTAACTTTTATCGTTCCTAAAAGTAGGTATACAAATTAAAGTTTTGAATTCTACTGATTTTGCAATTGATAGTACATATATTTATTTAAAAAATAAAGGCTATTCAAAATCAATATTATTTTTTGGCGTCCTCGCTTTTCTTGGTTTAAATTATGTAAAGTCGCTTATCAACTCAATCAACTTTGTAAAAGTATTTATCTTTTTTTTTTAAGTTTTTAATAAAATATGTATTATATATACATTTAATTTTATTTTTTAGTTCTTATAGCTACATTGCTGAATTTCTCTGAAGGAAAATGTCGCTTTAGTATAGTGCATTCCGTAGAAACAATTTGCGGCAAATAAATTTTATTTGCAATTAATTCTCTGATCCCAAAACCAAACGCAGGTGCAACTTGCACCTGGAATCCATCTTTCTATTTTTATTATTTTTGTTCGATTATTAACTTTTGCGGAAGACTGCTTTTTGTGTTTAAAGTAAAAGAAAATTTCATTTAACATTAACATTTCAAATTAGGAAAAAGTACTAAAGATGAGTGCATCAAAAGATAATACGCACAAGGCCAAAATAATGCGACCGGCACGTCGCACCTTAACCTTGTTACAATTAGTTTTACGTGAGAACAGTTTATAACCCTTTACTGAACTAGAAGCAAATTAAAGTAGTTCAAGGCGCCTACCAAAACCGTGAAAAAGTGAACAGCGGGTTCTTCGCTTGGATGGCATGAATTACAAACGAGCACGCGAAAACATTCAAAAAACGTCGATCATTCGTCATTTTGTTGGAGCTAAGCGTCCTTAGTGCGATGACGATGACTTAATATGCGAAGTAACTACGCTTCAGAAAACCTACCGAAACTGTTGCTGTTTGTACGACACCTGGACGCTAATTAAACACCTCTGCAGGGCGTGAACTTTATTGCGCCCCTTGACATCGGAGGCGCTTTTATTGTCCTCCGGGGACACTTGGAGCTGTCGACCTGCTTTTGGGGCGTTTTCGGGGTTAACGTCCGCCAGGTACGTCATTAAAAAAATGGGACAGTAAGGATTGGGGACTCAGATAGTAGCTATCTTTTTTCTAGGAAGAGGGAGGTCCTTGATTAATAATTGAGTAAAAATCGGGCCTGGATTTATCGTGTTTTTATTTCATTTCTTTCTCTAGAAAAATTATACCATTTCTATTAAACGTTTTGTACTGGCTATAGTAAAAAAATACATAAATAAATTTGCAGGACTTATCGACTGATTCAGTTAAACGTTCTTCGTAAACTTATCGATTGCTATACATACGACATGCAATCATCCGAGCAATGGATGAGGAAGGTTGCTTCTGCGTCGAAGTTAATATATAATATATAATGTAGGCTTTTTATCTACAGTTAATAAATATTTTATAAAAATTTCTCCGTGTCAAACATGAATTTTAATTTGATTCTCGCTTATTTTGGTTGCAAATTCGCAAACAACTCACAAAAATCTTTTAAATTTTCCATTTCGGAAATTCGAACAACCTATGAACTATTACAAATTGTTATTTATTTTGATTGATCGGCGTTTTCTCTTTTCGCCAATAATACAAAATTACACTCTTGGAAGACAAGGCTGTCGTCTTCTTTAAGATTACCTTTGTGTGCATGTTTTTTTTTCAATTTATTAAATATTTATTGCTTTTTAGCTTATTCTCTTAAGTGTGTCTTCGGTCTCTCATAGTTGAGTTGCTGTGCTGCAGATATTTTAAAATTATATACAAAATAAATTGATAATAAGAATACAAAAGTTCGCAAAAATTGTTTAACTGACTTTGATCGAATTGCAATATTTTGTTATTAGACTGTATAAATTCCAGGAAAATTAAGTGTCGTATGCTGTTCTGAATTTTATCTCTACTGTTAACAGTTGACTTTTGGCCTTAATTTCTCGGTAGACGACTGCTATCACCTTATCAGAGCAAATGAGCAGAGATATCAAATAGCAAAATGTTTACAGTATTCGAAAAGGATGTTGCTAAAATGATTGATTAATGCATCACATATTTCACTTGGGTTACACACGTGACGTCATTCAAAATATGCTGAATTGTGTTTAATAATATTTTGTAAACATATATCTCTATTTTCGAAAAGTTAGCCATGGTGCAACTAGCTTGCTTCATTGCTAAAAGCAAAACATTGAGCGTTTCTGAAGTTTTTATATGAAAAATGTTAAATTTATTTGTTGCCTAGGTTTTTTTTTCTACTTGAGAGTATTTTAAAATTAAAATTGCTATGATATTTACCTATAAAAACTTCCGATCTTGGCGATTTATAAAATTTCAATTACATTTAAAATTTTTTGCAAATCTGGGTACTGGATCCGATGTGAAAAGAACACAGCTAATAATTTTCAAAGATTGTTCAGTCGAGTAAAAAATGTTCGCCTCCCGTAACATGGGGACTGCATTAATTCGCTAATTAAAGATAAATCAGGAGATCTCTGCCACAAGTTAAAAACGTTAAGATTCTACTAAGCCAATTTATATAAAGTATAGAAGGAAAACTTAATTTCTTAACGAATTCCGAAGAACTACTAGAACTGAAAACTGATTCGAATAAATTTGAATACTTCTGTGACGCGGTGAAGGAATTCTTTAGGAGTAAGGGGAGGTTTATATGAGTTTCACCAATAGGTTATTAAATGGTGGAACATAGATAAATTGAATACAGAGAAAAATATGTAGTTGTATAAATAAATTTGTACTTATTTTTTTATAATATTTGTCAATTAATCTGCCTATTCAACTCAAATTAGAGAATTATAATTTTAAGGATCATAATTGTTTTTCCAGGTTACGCTTAAGACGTGTGTTTACATAATTTTTAATTTCACGTAATACCAATAACCTAACACAATACAAGCATATTATGCAACAGAGAAAAACTAAACTTTGAAATACAAAACTTATAAAAAATGAATAAATTGTTTTCGCAATAGTGGTAAGGGTCTGCGAATTCTCACTTAGCAACTGGCACAAGATACCGAAAGACATATCCTCTGATTAAATAGTGAAAAATTACAAGTAAATGCTTAAATCTAGCTTAATCGTAATTGGACTTTATAAAAAGGAAGAAGTCCCTATACACGAGGATCGCTGCGAAGGTCTCCCGATAAACTTAGCAGTAAATAACAAAATATATATCCATACATCGTATAATCATGCTCTCGAGCTTTCCATATAAATACTATGAATACATAATCGCATATCGATAAATACTCCTCTGCGGGGGAAATGTACACAATAGAAAAAGGATTTTTTGTAAAAATCAAGGGAACGCAAAAAATCGAAATAGTTCGCCTCGCGGTTTCACCACTCGCCAGGCGTGGTTGATGTATTGTCTGGGGTTGGTGTCTACACTCATTCCAGTGGGTGGTCGCATTCACTGTAAAAAAAAGTGGAGTTTTTCACCATTCGGGCGCATTCGTCGAAATGTGTCCACGATATGCTCTGGTCCGCGTCCCCGCTGACGAAGTGGTGAACTTCAGGAGGGACGCGCGGTTCTTTTGAATTTTGGCAGTGATTTATCTCGTTCGGTTTGCTTTCGCTTTTGCTTGTTTTTAATATCACAATGAAGTCTTTTTATACGCATTAAATGTAAGTGATAAATTGAGTGATTGATGGTAATCAATCAATCGACTTAAAAGTATGAAGAGTGGAACTAATCGGGGAAATTAGCTCGCGTAGGAACGACGTACGGGAACTGGCGGCGGAATCTTTGATTCTCTCGGTCGGAACGATGTCGGCTTGTGGAGGTTGGGCCTCGTGTCCTTGAGAAATGGAACAAAATTAACATTTTCAAAAATCCCCAAAAAAAACTATAACACTATACCTTTAAGGGCTGCGCGGGCACCCGCTTCCAGCCAGTGCTCTTTTTCCAGGACGAGTTCAAGTCGAACGTCTCTGAGGGCGATTTGGGGTCACATCGCGGGACCGCGATGACCGTGCTGGCCGCGTCCTCCTGCGCAGTTATTCGAGCGTTCTTCGCCTGCTCGTCGGATTCGCTGGACGAGCAGCTCGTGACCTGCGCCAGGCCCGCCTCGCTCGGCGTCGGACTCGTCCTGCTGTTGGATCGCATCCTCGCACACTCCGAGGGCGTGTCGTCCTCGTCGTCGGTCTCCGCCTCCATGTGCGAATAGAGACTCCTTGTGCTGCCCGACGGAATGCTCACGAGCTTGTAGAAGTCTTTTGTGAAATCTATACACGCTATCTCCTCATCCTCTGAGTAGACGATCTGCAGAAATCAAATAAAGAATAATTCATCAAAAACGCCCTATTTAACAACAAAATGAAGTAAAGCATTTAGAAATTGGCAAACCGCCCTATTGAATTCATTTTGATAGGATATTCAAAATTGGGACTCCCAAATCTCTCATGTATTTAGTTTGATGAAAATATTGTAATGGTTATAATTTTATAGTCTGTCATCATGAGGATCATCGCTCCAACAAATTTCGACCAGGTTCGCTATAAACCTCGAGGACATTTAAGACATACTCACAGTTTCTTGCAAAAGCTGCGATATTCCGTCGGACTGTGTGTCTATCATTGTCGAATTGAGGTAACCGCTGGAGTTCCAGATCCAGTCGTGTTCGTGGTCGTTCGACTCGTCGTCTAAGGCAATGACTCCCAGCTCCTCCTGGGACATGCTCCAGTCCTCCATTTCCACCGAGCAGGGCTCCGCCGACATCAGCCATTGTTCGGGTTCTTCTGGAAGATCCTCCAAATGGCCGTTCGACGGCTGCGGCTGCCCGCTGCTCATGGTGCAGTAGCCCTCGTCCTTGCCCTTCGCGGGGCTCGCGGTGAGCGCTGCGTTTTGCGCCTCGAGGTCCCGAACCCGACTTTTCAGCATCGACACCTCTTCCCGCAGGCTATCTTCGGCGACTATCGCGTCCACCACCTTCCGCATGACGTCATCCAGACAGTGCTCGTACTGTCGTATTCGCTGGTGAAGTCCCTTATTCTCCTGTTGCATAATGTGGAGAAGCGTTTCTTGGCGCGCAAATCGAGCCTGCAAAGGAAACATTTGTTTTACAGAATTTGTTAAGAATTAACATTTTCTTATAGATTTTAAAAAAAAAGTTTCAAATAACAATTCTACAGAATATTTTTAAAAAACAATTTTCCCTATTCTATATGTAGTAATCTAATTAACATTATATGCTTCTAGTTACTTCGGCTTTGCTCCCTTCATATCTTTTTCACAAGGAATAATAAGAAACAGTTATAGGGATAATATGCATTCAGAATTTTTAAGTATAAAATACTTAATTCAAATACAGAATATGACGCTGGTTTAAAGTAATATTACATCAATAACTACATCATTTTTAGCGAAAAACAAAATCTCTCAAAAACTGTTGAACCGAATTTCATAAAATTTGATACATATGTATGTATAATACTTTCTCCATATAATTAGTTCTTTCATGAAGGAAGGAATTTTCATTTTATTAAAAACATTTTTTTTTATTACTAGCGAAAACATAAAATTCTTTTGCCGTTATACCGTCTTTTCGGTTAAACCATATACGATTTCAAATTTGTCTATTTATTATAATTTCAAAATTAGCAAATATTTCTTATTTCGCAATTACTTTTGTCGAATGGCTAAACAAAATGTTCACTAATGCCCTCGACTTGTTTCAACGCAAACATAAAAACTGTCTAATAAGAAGAAGCGAGTTTATGCTGCAACATAACCCTTATACAAGCTGATGTGCAAATTTAATAGGTAGGCCACGAAGCTTCTAAAAGCCGTCTTCTAATTAGCGATAAATTTGCATCTTCGTTGACCTGACAGCAAAAAATAATGAAGTTCCGCAAGGATAAGTTCTTGACCCTTTGTTGTTCTCTTCTCTATTCAAGCAGCTTTTATAAGTAGGCTGATAACATGCAAACCTGTTTTAGCATTCTGATGAAGCCTACTCGAAATTCTGTCGACAGTGTTGAAAGTGAATTATGAAGGGAATCCAATTAATCTAAATATAGCATCATGCATTTCGCCATGAATAAACGGGGTCATTTTCCCAGCGAGAAGTGCAAAAGTTGGGCTATTTACGCCAGATCTGATCATATTTCAGATCCTCATCGGGAAATATCAATTTTCCCGGAACCGCAGGCACGTTAGAGGCCTGTCAATTAAACTTTCATCTTCCATTAATCCATCAGCACCTTCGCGCGGTGCGGCGGCCGGCCGGATGATTAGCATCTCGGACAGTGCCCGCGGCGGTCCCGGTAATTATTGCAAAATCCCATCCATCCAGCGATGGCCTCGTGAGACACTAACCACTGGCCAGCCGGCCGCACAACCTTTCGGCCGCTTTCGACGGCTGGGATGTTGGTCAATGCGAAACGTCGACTTCGGCACTTCGGGCGAAAATTAATAACATGGCCGGGGCCAGATATTAGAATTTTGACGAGATATGAATATGGCTCTCGGCTTGGGCACGCTTTATTTACTTTGCCCGGTTCTGTTTGGTTTGTTTGCGGAGAGATGAAAATAAACACGGTCAGCTGTGGGCAAACACCGAGAAGTGCGTGTAGGTGCTGCAGTCCGCGATGGGCGGCTCTGTCACGGAAGGTGAGTCACTTTCTTCCAAACAGTGAAGTTCGTGCTTACGCACAAGAAAGCCTACTCCGGTATCCGAGCGTTTACTCAACTTCTTCTGATATTATTAAGAACCAACAAACTAGACAAAATTAAAAACTTAAGTTAATCAAATCACCATCTAAAAGAGAACAAAAAAGAAACAGAAAAAATCGGACACAAATAATGAAATGGAGGGCATTAAACCCTTTTTATGTACTTATGCACGTATATCCTGCAGACAACGGAAAGAAACAATTCTCGACAAGACTTGCGAACAAAGTCCTTTGATTCTTGCTTTATTTTTACACAGAGAGAACAACCTTGTCCTTTTTCTGTCATCTCAGTTGAAAAAAAAAATTAACGTGATATTTGGTCTACAGAAAACTCCAAACAGTAGAGATTAAAATTGGAACTCCTTTCTACGGATGTAGTTGTATCTAGCTTTGGACGAGTACTACACTACTAACATTAAGATATTCTTGGTTCCCAAGCCCTTAAGATTTGTTTGCAAGTTTTTCATTCACAAGTCAACGTTAATTTTCGTCTAAGCTGTTCCCTTTCACTTTTGTTTAACTTTTGAAGGGATGAATCATCCGGAAAAACCAACTTTTACACATTTGTGAATAGAGATTGGAATGAGTCAATTGCTCCAAATGAAAAAATGTCTATAGGTGAAAATTGCTTACAAATACCTATATATTTTTTCCAATAAAATTATCTCCTTTAAATTTTATTCTTTTCAACAGTTTAACGCGAAATTAAATAATATTCTGGTTATTAATTGAATATTGTTTTACAATAGGTCTCATTTAAATATCTCAATTTTGAATATGCTAAATTCAAACTCTATTTCATTGACAAAGGTTTTGGCTACAAAACCAAAAAATATATACAGGACTTATCCTAGATTTTAATGGAGTGTTACATATTATTTAAAATAATTAAATCGGTTAGCAATTCAACATTCACATATTTTATAAGCTTAAAGTCCAGCTTTAACGTCGATTCTTATAAGTAGACTTCTGAACAATATTTGTCTCGATTGCTTGATTTCTATCAATTATCGACTGGTTCAGAAACGCGTTTAATTGCAAACATCTATGTCACTTTCTTCCGCATATTTTTGTTTGTGTGCTATTAGATTTTATTAGCAACGAAATGATTAGTAACTGAATAGTTGATTGTAAAAACTGCTTGAATTTAAGATTGCATTGCTTCAGAGAAGTGACATTCTTAGAAACTATTGCGCTTTTTAATGCTATATCATTTTTCCTCGTATAAGGTTCCATAAAAATGACTCAAATTCCATTGCACTGGGCGTCGCACTCTCTTTCGATTGAATCTTACCTTGCACTATTTGCTCAAATTAAACAAACAAACCGCCCAGCGAGGCCCTCCCGCGATATTTGTTTTGTCTCAGTCGCCCACTGCAATTGATTAGAATGGAAATGCGCGCTGCACCTCGAGTGAGTTAGAGATAAGGAGGAGGCTGAGGCCGTCTGGACCTGGACGGATCTTTCGCGCTGCATGCTCGCGTCTTCGCAGCAGCTCTAATCTGGAGCTGGACCTGCCCGCCCCAGCGAATTCCGCGGAATGTACCCGCACCGAATCCGACACCGCCGTGCCGTGTTTGGGCTGTCTCTCTTTTCTCGAAATCAGCCAGAATATTGAAGCATAAACGTAACTTCATATCTCCGCGGGCTAAGATTAAATTATGAAAATTGTTGATACCGCGAGCACGAGCATACGAGCACTCCCGGTAATTGAATCAGTTCCAGGTTCCAGTCGAATGCAAACTTTACCTGCCCGGGATAGATCAGGAATAACAAGCCAAAAGAATTACCTGGAGCACTTTGTGGTCGCGACACGCCTGCATCGCCTTCCTTTCTTTGGATTTCATCGCCCGGTTCATGCTGCAAATAGAAAGAAAGAGGATCGGTTAAGAAAGAGGCTCAAATTAAAAGTCCAAACATGCAGCCGCACAATGGCGGAGCTAATGAAGCATCACGGGGCGGAAAAGGAGGTCCCAGTTCTGGATCTTTCGGGAAATCCTGGAAGCCGTTCGGCAGCGCCAGTGATTTTAATGCCCTTAGACTTGCCCTTGCCATTGTTGCGGACAATGATGTATATCCAAGAAATTGCCAGATAAATAAACCTTAGAGTCACGACTAACTACAGAAACATGTCTTCTAGCACTCCTCCCCTAAGTGGCTGCTGCGGACCGACCGCAATCAATTTTGTGCATAATTAGAAAGGAAAACTTCTTTCGCGTAGGAAATCCGCGGTCGTTCTTGAAAACGCCCGAAACACTTAAAGGCAGCCGTCTTCGTCTTCGTCTTCGTCTCCGTCTGCGGACCTCTTGAAATAATCTCATGCTTTGCGCCGTTTGCCCTGTGCTCAGCGAAACGGCCAAACACTGAAAATGTCGGTTGGAAGTGGCTACAAAAATACTTTCGATAAAAGGGCCGGCGAATAGTGGGGGAAGGAAGTGCGACAGCAAAATGGACCCTCCTGCCAAGGAGCTTGTTATCCTCTGTTCTTGCCCTTCAGAAGGAAACTCATCAATCTGCCGAAGTACAGCGGCAACCTTGAAGTTGAGGAGTAAGAAATGAAACTACTCCCTTTACCACAAAATCGCCAGTCCATTGTCTGGGGTATTGCCCTTTGTAGGACGATGCAGACGTCGACTTCTGACATAAATGGAATAAAATCTCCTATCATCTCATCTAAAGGTTTCAGTGATTACACTTTCCTGTAATTCGAAAAAATTGGGTAGGTATATGTATATGTATACTACATATCCTTACGTCCTTACATTTTTGAAAAATTCATAAATTTCTAATAATTCAATAAATATCGTTTCATTAATTTTTACTCCCTATTATAATTCGCCCAAGGACATTCATGCCATTAAAAGTAACATTAACAGTGTAACATCAACCGAGCTTTTATTAGTGTATTATATTGAATTTCAAATTTATGTATTACCAGTATTAAATAAATTCTGTTTTTTAGATACAAAGTGACCCATATTTGATCGAAAACTAAGAAAACGAATGAAATGAAAAATTTAATTCTGAATAAAATTGTATCTTTCTTTTCTTTGAAAAGTTCAGTTTATGCAGAATATTGAGATTTTTTTTTAGTTATTGAAATCAAAGTAGGTAAACTTTCGAAACGGCTCGAGTTTTTTCCAAAAATTGTTGTACGTTCTATAAATAATAAGAATACACTACGACCCAAAAATATAACATTTGCAACTAAACTATTTACGAAAGACGAAGGATCCAAACCCTCTGTTTATGGCCTTTGCACTTCCTTTTTCTTGCATCGCAAGTTAGTAGTGAAAGTAGAAACTTATCACTCAACTTAAAAAATTAAGTAAACTTTAATGAATTAAAGCCTCGTCCACATCTATCGATTTTTCTGCATGAAGTACACCAAACAGCCCCTCATGCTGGAGTTTTAGTACCTGAATACACCATTGAATCGACAAAATTGTGGGCAATTTGAGTCATTACAGTGAGTAATAAAAAACACGCACCATCAGGTATTTTCTGGCATAGCCGGTTATTTTTTGTGGGTCCGCATAAAAAGCAGCCACGATGGCTGGCTGTTTAATGTGGTTTGCAAATCAACTCGTTCCTGCAATTATTTCCGAGGGCTTTTAGATAAAACCAATCATTTTTTGGGGCTCATTATTCGATAAATTCGAAATAGATTGATTGGTGCGGTACACCGGAGCACTACAAATGAAGGGGTATATTACGCCTGGACGTAATAGTATACCAATATTTTTATGCTCTCTTCCAGACGAAATACGTATAATATAAAAGTTAAATAAGCTAAAGGATGGGTATAAAACTCCTGAATAGGGATGTTATTTCGGTGGTATGCAGCAAAAAATTAACGTATGTTTTATCAGCTTGTGATTTGTCGTATTGGCACCTCACAAAAGGTTTAATACCGCAGTGAGCCTTATAATAACATAAAAAGCATATATCTATAAAATCAGGCTTGAAGAGGTTAAGACAGACTTGAGCTACATAAGTGTAATTCAACTCGCGCCAAACTAAGTTTGCTTGGGCAAATCTTCAGCTGGATTGATGACTAGTTCCAGCCAGGCTTAGGACAGATTTGATCCATGCGTAAGCGTGGTTTGAGTTAAGCTTAAACCAGATAGATCCAAACTTGAATTATCATATTACCATGAGTAAGGAAATTTTAGAAAATAAGTTTGTGTAGCCCATAAACCCAGTATCTATGTGGGGATACATAGGAAAGGAGAAAGATACAATTATGTGTTAAAATGCAACAACATGGTAGTTAAAAGATACGTGCACTTACCTCTCTAGTTGTTCTTTGAGATCCCGCTCCAGCGTCGGTGACCCGCATTGGCTCTGCAAAACAAAATGGAACGAAATCTTAGAAGGGATCTTAAGATATCAAGTGCAAGTATATAATTCTTGTGCTGTGTGTAAAATAAATGAGGCGGCTGTCTACAAGACGGGGGCATTGTACTCGCGTTTCTTGGCGCTTGCAAACTTCACAGGGTGATAATTTTCATGGTTTCAATAAGCGCAAAAGGAGCTTTGCCGAGGAAGAGTAATTGATGCGATTTGTTTCTGCTATAACTCACGAGTTTTGGGGGAGCAGGCGTCAAGACACAGCCATTGTGGGTAGCCAGCCTCTGTGTCTTTGACATAAATTTGATCCCCCAAAGAAGAAATTGAAGGAGCAAGGAGCCTGCTAAGATACAGCGATGGCGGATGGCTCGACAGGCGTCAGTGGAGCATGAAAAACGCTTGGGGCGCGCGTCACTCAGGGTCTCGTCAAGCGGCAAAAACGGCGGAATTATATAATCGATTTGGGCTTTTACCCAATTGAGTTAATGCGCTCCTAATATGATTTCCTGTCCTGCAGGACGATGCGAGTGAAATATATTTCTCCGGTGACAAAAACACAAAAGGATATTTCATGTCATGTCGTCCTGCCCCATTTCGGAGCTAATCAAGGTTCGATCCCAGCCTACATCTGGGCAGAGCAGGGCGGACGTCCTGCGTGGCATCGACATAGGAGACTACAAGCCCTGCAAAAGGGTAACACATGCCCGTTGATTTATTTGAGGGGGAGATTAGCAACATAATTAATTCCTTTCTGTTATGAATTTTTCATTAAGGTTCGGACTAGAAGGTGGGATTTGCTGTTTTGTAATTGGACAGATTTTATGATAAACAACCCTCTGGTTCGAGTTCGATAGAATTTAATAAACTGAAGTCCTTAATTTAAATGCCATGGATGCGAAGGCTTATTTTTGGCTTTGTCTTCATCCAACTGTCCCTTTTGATATGTTGTGTGAGTCTCTTCATATTGTAAATTTAAATGGCTTAGTTAGATGAATTTTAGATTTTAAGAATAAATATCTGGAGTATAGTCGTAGAATTTGAATTTGCTATAAAAAAATTTCACTATTTTCGTCATAAGCGACATTGGGCAAGCCTTAAATTATCTTGCTTGGACCAATTACCAAAGAATGATATTTTATATAAAAGGTGCAGAATAACGAAGGTTAACCTCCTCCACAGCTATTTTACGAAAAGTTGTAGGTTATGATACGAATATGAAGAAATTTATTTTACAAATTCAATGTACCTTCAATATATGGAAAATTCGTAGCTTTGTAAAGCAGATAAAATGTTTTTGCTATTTATTTTTATTTAATTTTATGTGTAATGATCAAAACGATGAAGAGATTGAAGAGATCGATAATGAACCCCTAGTTTTTAATTTATCCCATTTATTCCCTTGCATTTTAAAGGTTCAGTACCAAACAGGAAAAAAGAGAACCCTTGTGTTGGCACTTCTCTGTCTGTCTGTATGGCACATCTGTTTTCTGTTTTTCTTAGAAACAGCACTTACCGCCGTCATTTCTAGGGTCGTTTGGGACCAGAAAAGATACTTTTTAACTTGCATTTTTCCTTCAATTTTAAATGTTGCTATCATTTTAAATATTTCTTCTTTCCATTCATATAGTTTATGAGTTTAAAAATACCTATAATTACTAAGTCAAAAAAACTATGTGTTCTTAAGTTTTGTAATTTTTGAGAAAATAAATTTGAAGTCTAATTGAATGCATCTCCCGAATTTTTTTTCGTAGTCATTTGTAGCGTTGCAGTTTTCGTTTGTTACTTGTATTGTAGCACCCCTACTTGACTGGTTTTTGTTTATCTATGTTTTAATTAACTCAATTTCAAAACCATTTCTTACCATTTTCTTTAGTGGTAAATTCTTAAATGCCATTTTCGTGGGTTTAATCCAGGCAAATAAATTTCCTCTATTAACTCTCAAGGTACCCCCAAGACTGGAGTATTTTCGATAAACTTAAAGCCATTTGGGGCCGGCAAATTATCGAAGCTTGAACTCTTTAAAAACTTTAACCACCTCGGGGCGCTCACTCCGGTTTCACTTTCCTCCAGCGAATTTCAATGTCACTAGCCGGGGGCGCGGGGGGCTTCGTAGATAACACAAACACAAAAGAGGAGGACGAAAAAAGAAAATTCAAATCGGTCGTGTATCGGCGCAAACCGCCGCCGGAAAACTGATTCGAGGAACAAGCCCTCGACTGTGTCAGCCAGCCACCCGGCAGCAGGGGCGTTGCATTATCGTTTAAACGCGTATTTCCAGAGGGAACCCCTGCGCCCGGAGGTGAGCCCGGCAACCAGAAGGCACCCTCCTCAATTCTGCAGGATACGAAGTCCTTTTTTCTAGCACTCAAACCGAGCGTAAGGAAGACTGCGGCGGCTGCAGCGGGTGTGGGATTCGAAAATACCGGGAATCGGGGGTAAGTTGCTGCCACTCGAGAGCACCCCATCGATGTTTGCCCACAATTTGCTGCGACTTGGCCCCCCGTGGTTTGCTCTGTTTTCTGGTTGTTTGTCTGTCCCCAGGGGAGGAAACTTTCTCAACCCCCCCTCGGCAACTGCACCGGGTTATGCTCATTGGACCACTTTCACTTCTGAAGATGACAATTTTTCAATTAATTGGGATTTTTGCAAAAAACTTAGATGAAAGAGAGTTTTCATCAACTAGGGAAAATGAACCACCCTTACCACCCTGGAGCCACTTGGGGTCTTGTAATGCGTACAAAACTCGCTTTAGGTCGTAATTCTCCCCACAAAAACACGTTAGAAAAGAGGAAAGAGTGCCAATTATTTCAGCAAGTAATAATCCGTAGTAATGCACCCTCTAATAAATCTGTGACTAATTAATGTACATACATATGTAAAATCTATCTAATGATGTAACTGAGTGATGATTATTTTGAAAGCAATAAAAACAAAATATTCGCTATAAAAATAATTTTTTTCACTTTTGAAAACTGAATGAAATACTTGTATTATTCAAAACATATTTCTTCATTCTTATTTCATCAGTAAGAGAAATTGTTTAACAAAAACAATAACGAACAAAAATACTTTAAAACAAATTTTATTTATATTGTCCAAAACGAAATTGACTAAAAAACACATATCTGAAAAACTTTAATTGAGATTAGATTTTAAGTCTTCCAAATATAGTAAGATATTGTATATTATGTATTTATAATTCTTATAAAAATGTCGTAAAATTGCCATTAGTCAAATATATTGAATATTACATTCCTATTTTGTATAGAGACATAATATATGCATTAAATAGGCCTTTGATTAAAAGTTCATTTCGGGAGGAAAAAGTAAAGACAAGTGCTAATAAAATTTGAGTTTCGTACCATAACTACGTCAAGTTTAGCAAGTAGTTAGATTTAATAATTATACATTAAAAAAACTAATGATAATTATATTCTTTCTGAAATCATCAAAATACGCGTTGGCAAAAGGGCGTATCTTTTTATTACGTTTAGTTAGAAACTTGAATTTTTTACAGGACTATAAGGCAGCAGAGCTTAGTATCTGCTATATTTTAACTTTATATCTCTAGTCGTTCTTCAGAAAAAAGCGGGCAAAGAAACGAATAGCACAGAGTTCCGATTTTTCATTTCGAGGCATGGAAATCTAAAAATGAGATACGTCAGGTTTCAGGTTCACTGCGAAAAATAAAATACCCTTATACTCACTGTATTTATGAATGCTATATATTTTTTCATCGTCTTGAGGTACTGTAGCACCCTTCAAGTATTTTCATAAATGACGCTCCTGTATATCAGCCAAAACGAATTCGCCACCCTCGCATTCGTGCAGCGCGCCCTTCTAGAATTTGGGGTCCTATGCATGCACCTTGTGGCATTCCTCCCCAATCGGACAGGGACTTACTGAGATTACTCACCATTGAGACGCACCCCAAGTCCCCGGGGGTGCGCAAAATAAGCTGGCGTTTCGCAGAGGGTTTTCAAGCGTAACGAGTGGAATATGCGATTAGCACGGGGCATTCGGCCGCATTTTGCTACATATGCAAAGTGGCTGGCTCTATAAAATTGCGAGAGGCGAAAAGTGCATGTCCTGGAGGGTGTCTAGCAGAACTTACTTTCAGGAGCAGTCTGCAGTCTGCAGCGACCCCCCGCGGAAGAAACACCTTGCGCCGCCACTCGACCTCAACACGTGCTCCCCGGCCGGGTTGATGCTCATTCAAGAGGCCGTCGCGAAACGTGCCTGGAAATGAGTTCTGAGGATTTTAATTCACGTAAGGACTCTCGCCGCGTCTGGCGGCACGGCGCAGGCTTTCATCTTCACTTTTGTTATTCGAATGGGGTAATCAACTCAAGTTTATTTGTCAAACCGCGGCGGGAGCTTCTGCGGAATTCCTGCATAAGAAGTACTTCGCCTCGCTACTGTAGAACAAAATCAATATCCTCGTCTAGGGACACCAGAACGTCTGGAGGGACTCAATTCCCAGCATCCCTACGATCTACGAACGCCAGATGAAGGTGAAGTTCGTCGGCAGGATATATCTGTTTAATTTGTCAATTTCACTTTTGAAAAATTTAATATAAATCCACTTTATATGTATGTACCTACTACAACTTTGAATTAATGCCGTTCAGGATGGTTGCATTTTTCATTAAATTATTTTTCTGAGAATAGAATTCAATTTCATATCCTATAGTCAACATCGGTTTTTATATATGCGATAAGGAAATTGGGAATTTTGTTAAAATTGTCCTTCCGTTTCAAACAAAATTGTTGATGCATCCATAAAATATGAAACCTTCAATATAATTTATTTATAAATTGATAGTATATTACTATTGATTAGTTTCATATGCATTTATAAAGCAATTATAATTTAAAAACAAAGTGGAGTCTTAAATTATTACCACCCCTGCGCCTGCTTGTTTCACCAAAATCAACTCGGATATGTAGTCTCCTTTTAAAAGCATCCAAGACTGTGTAAAAAAATCCTTTTTTGTTTTTTGTAAAAGCCACTTAGTAGAGACTTTTATTTGATTTTGGGCCCTTTTTCGAAAAGTCTCTAAATATGATGAATCTGCAGTATCCCCAGAGTCCCAGTTTTCGCAAATGATAGCTAAGATAAATTACTCTGAATCCATCGCTCAGTTTCTTCATTAGCGGATTGATGTTCATCAATCTGACGCGGGCGTAATCCAGACCCATTTTAATCAGGTCCCAACAGAACCGAAAACAATACCCAAACTAAGAATGTGTGTGATTAATGGGCTAAGCTCACAATGGTCGTTAAGGAGATACAAATTCAAATCTCGTGCCATTAAAAGTAACAAATTAATTCCCTGTCAAAGGCCTACTTTGTAAGTTAGGTTTACTCGAAAATCTGCGCCCCTAAATACCTTCTGATTTTCTCAGCGGAAGTTGGCGAGTCACTCTGGTTGAGACTCACAAGTTCATCCCATAAATTGCCCTTCGCACTTCCTGCTAAGTTTCTCTAGCTCATATCAATTACACGCGTTCGTGCCGTAAAGGATATGCGACATCTTCACGTACACAACGTCACGCCCAGAAGCAGCGTCTTGAGACGTCTGAGGCTGTTTTCGCCTCTGTGGCTCTGGGGCTTTGGGGGGCTGTGGTGGGCTTCTGGGCTTTCGCTCTGTTCTACTTAGGCTCCGAAGAGGGTGTAATTGTGACACGTAGGACGCCTTAGGGAAGCCTCCCTTTCAATACCCTTTTCGGTAATTGAATAGAATTTCAATGGAGATAAAACATATTTAGGGATTTATGGAAGAGCTGCTCAGATTTTATCAATATCCAACTTCTGATAGAATTACGCTAGCTGTTAGGACGGGGGGTGAATTACGACCGTTTGGATCGCGGGGAAGTATATTTGTGTGGGTGCTGGTTAAGATTCCCGGGATCGCTTAAATTGGGTAATACCCGCCTAAATGGGTCCGGGAAAGAGGAGATAATTTAGTTGTTATTCATTGAGATCTAACAAACTGGCGAAACGTGTTGTGAATGAGTTTTATGGCCGATTAATGATGAAATTAAGACCTCTCCCCCTCATTTCGGAAAACACAAGACTTACAGCAATTGCAAGTGTGGCACCAAGTGCCATTCTTCTAATTGCCCAATTATTTGCGATACTTTTGGTGGTGCCATCGGATTTTGACAAAATATAAATGACCCAAACTTTTTTGGGGGATTTCGTCTGTTTGCTTTTTGTCTTGGAAACGCGGGTGAGTCTCACAAATCATCCGGTGATCCCTGTTGGAAGGTTTGAATAATTGATTCCGAAATATGACTCAATTATAGCGGGAACAAAAGTTAGCGAAATATGACTCAATTTTGGCGGGAAGGGATAGCTCCAAATCCTCAAAAAGTTTTAATCTGTTTATGTCGAGCCCCAAATTTGTAAACGGGGGAGAAATTTCGTAAAACTTCCACCAGGGCTCGACGGGTGTCTCCCCAATGTTTAGAAAATATTGAATGTGAGGGGGTGGTTATGGCCAGTAGGATGGGGTCGAATCGACCCGTAAATGAGGGTCCCTGGCTAAAATTCGTTCACAGTGTGTTTTACGAGGTAGTTGCCGTTGGCAATTTACTTACCCTTCAGTCGAACCTCCCGAAGATGTTTACGTGCTTTAATCAGGCGGCCTATTGAGCCCCATTAACAAAAAGGTGCCCGTTGCCAATTTGCTTAATGAAAGAAAATTCGCCCCGAGTTTCGTAATACTTATGGCTCCTGCAGCTCCTGTAGGAATTTGTCTATGTGTGCATATGCGCCAATTTTCATGGAATGGGAGCTACAACGCCCGGAAATTGATGTTTGCTTTACTGCACGAGCCTCCTAATGTTACTGCCCTGCACTGTGGACTGTGCCAAGCAGGGTCCTATTGAAACAAGGAAATGTTTTAAAATTTACAGAAGACATCAAAAGCTTTGGAATTATTCCAATTTAAACACTGCCTCCCTTCAGTAGTAACTCCCTCTTGGTTTGAGTGATTAAAAAATTCTGAAAGGTGCCCCACTCCCTTCGGCAGATTTTTGTCTATATTGAAAATTGCTGCATGCTTGGTAGAGTGGAATGCAAATCTCCCAGAAGAAATTAAATCCCCTTGGCACAAGGAAATATCTTTTGTCTTAAAGATGGTCAATATAACACCAGCATTGTTACTAATTACGCAGATGGTTGCGTTCTTGGTATATGAAGCAAATTCATTATCCTCGTATTTATTGTGGAAAAATATCAATAGAAAGGAACTAATATGCAATATACAACCATATGTATCTATTCAATCTCTTGAAACAGTTCGTAAGAGCAGTTGAATAACTTTTGCTCGTGAGTGTTTGTCACGAAGAATTAATTTCTCAGAAATTATATATATTTTATTCAATATTTCTATTTCGGTATTTTTCTTAATTAAGATTTCGTCCTTATCTTTAATAAAATCGATGAAAATTAAAACGAGTTTATTGTTTCAATTTTTGTTTTTTGTCGAAATTTATGTACAAGGGCTTCTTGATAAGTGAAAAACATTTTTGCAGTATTCGACAATTCGAAGTCGATTTATATTGTTTGCGACTTCCTCTTTCTTACCATATCATTGCTGAAACAAATGTCTGTTTTACACAGTCCAACAAATAAAAACTAAGGGCTTAATATCGGGAATAATTTGGTAGTTAAGTACTCATTATTGGAAAAACTTTTGTTATAACATGTACCTACATAACTATGTTCATAGAAACTTCCGGGGTGAAATTTTGTTTCCCAGGAAATGACCTGCAATAGCATTATAATAAAATTTAACTTTAAATAAGGAAATATCGCTGAGCTTAAAATATTCTGATTAATATAGACGGCAGATTTAATTTTAAAAATCTTTTGTGTTTAATGAAAAACCTTATTTTTACGGGTTTATCTGTTGAGTTTTTAGTCTGGATAGGTACATTAAACTTTTCAGAAAGCACTTTACCCAATCTATCCACATTGATTCCTGATGCCTTTCTCTTTTATGGGCTTATTTTAAAGGCATGCAACCAGGTCCAAGTGTGATTTTAACTTTGGCGACTTAAGAAATCGCCTTATCCCACCGACAGTCACTGCAATTTCAGCCAGTGAGGATGGCACGCATTATCTCAAAAACGCCGACATGAAGTGATTTTAACGAGTACGCCGATTACGAAAATCAGGAATCCATTTCAAGGTGCGTTAATCCCTAAAAATCCACTTAAATTCTTATCAAATTTCAGGCGAATGCACTTAACTCCGCTAAATGGCGATAGGATGCAAAATGGGTTCGTGAAAACGTCTCAGTGCTAACTATGTGTGGAAGATGCACTAACTGCAGTCGTTATAAGCATTAAAAGCAAGTGTAAGTGGAAAACAGTGTGATGTGATAAGCTTCAAAAAAATAAAGGAAAAATTGAATAAAATTTCAAAAATTACGAAAATAAAATGTACAAAAAAATATTACAGAAAAATGTGCGGCATATGACTAAGATGGTGAAGAGAAACAAAAATAAGTGAAACTTAAAATTAAGGTAAAAAATAAAAACATAAAATTTCGTACTCACATTGTTAACTTTTTCTTGCAAACGAATGAGAGCCTCTTCGAGCTCAATGATCCGAGCCTCCAAGACCTCCTGTAGAGATAAGAAGTTTGTACTTTAGGATGAATGAAGTCAAATAAAAACAGTGGTAAGAAACTAAGGGAAGAAACTTAATAAAACCATAAGATGAGTATGTTGTGTGAGAATGCCTCGAGCGGCCAGATATGCTGTAGAATTTATTGGCTTGCATATTTTTTCTTGCCTGACTCCACAGCTCATGTCGAGATTTGTTTGATTCATGAGGCTTAAACTAGTTTTAACTCCATGGCCGTAATCGGCTTCTAATTTTGATGCAGTTCCAGAATGTTATTAAGGATTTTTATGACTCCGAGATATCAAAATGTCAGACGTAATTAAACAAGATTGAAAATATATCAGTTAGCGTTTCCGAAACCATTTGAATTGAAGCATATACATACATACAATATTTTTATTAGATACTTATATATAACTTATACACTTTTTAAAGTATCTCGATTAGACGAATTATTTATTTATTTATTTTTATTGCAATTTTCAATCTTCGATTTCCTGTGATTGGTTTATATTGTTTGCTGAAATATAATATTGAAATTTTTTAGTTATTAGAGAAACACTTTTTGAAAATAAGCACATTATCAATCTAAAGTAATTTAACTTACAAGGAATTAAATTTATATTTTCGACCACGATTGAAAAGCCTTGATTTAAAACCTGAAAATTCAAAATGGCCACTTTTTAATTTAATAATTGTGTGGTATAGAAAATCATCTACACATATTGAAACCTAAAACGGATCATCCCAAAGTTGTTAAATGTTATTATTTTGAGGTATTCTGATTCTATTTTTTTAGTGAAGATTTTCTAATTTTTATAAATGAGTACCATATATGTACATACTCTTAAGCGGATATGCTTTACTATTAAAAATAAATTGTAATAACATGAGCTAAATAATAAAGTGCTTTTGATTTACATATTTTCCTATTAAGTACGGTGTAGAGTTGTTTCATCCAAATCTGTAATATAATCGGTCTATCTATACACCCTTCTATAATATATGTAGATGCCATAGAGATACGTAGTCCTAGTCTCTGTGGTTGAGGCAACGACACCGACTAAAGAAATAGAGCTCATGTTGCGGACGCGGCGCAACCAATACCTGCCATTAGCAGATTAATGGGTTCTTTCACTTCGAACAAATCTTACCCAATTTCGGTTACCAGGAGCAAAATCACTGCCTGTAACGCAACCGCCGCGTAATAAAGCGCGGCTTCAGCGGCACCGCGGCGGCTCCTTGCTCAGAGCGGGCCTGGAGCGAGCAGCGGACGACGAGCTGCAATAAATCTGCGAAGTCTCAACCCATTTCACATTGACGCGTGGAAACGCAAGCGCTGCTATTTGCGGCGTATCCGCGTATCCGCACCCGGGACGCAGCGCCCGGCTCGCAGGTTTCAATTTCAATTACAATGAAAGCGGGAGCCCCGCAGCTGCCGGAGAAGGCACCCGGGAACGAACGCTCCTCCGTACAAATGGGATACGAATCGTTTAAATTCCTCCCCGGGATGAGCGCGCCTTTTCCATTTTTCATGTTTTCCCGGCGGAACTCTTTCTAGGTTTTGCTACGAAATTTTCCAGCTATCGGAGGAATTTTCTTCGTTTTATTTTTTTTTTTAATACTTTTTTCCGGAGAACCGCCTGGTCGCAACCGCAGCGATTGTTACCCGCTTAATTAAAAACAGATTCCGAGCAACGAAATCTCTAGGGCGTGCCGATTTCGGTGTCGTCATTTGAATTTATTTGACGTTGACGGCACGAACTGCATAGTTCTCATCGGTCTTTATGATTCGGGCTGCAACCTTAGCCAAGGCAAGGATCATAAATCTCAAGATATTCAGAAATTCTTTGACAAATATTTAAAGAAATAAACAAATTTCGGGATTTGATCCAGAGGCCAATTGGGAACATAATTTAAGGAAAAGTCATAATAAATAAATAATTTTATATCACATTATTCCGACATAGGTACTTATAACTTAAACATGCTCAGTAATGATGAAATTTCGGAATTTGAAATAAAATATGTTTGGTTTTCTTTATCTACTACTTTCCCCAAATCCTCAATATTAAAACCGGGAATTATATTCGCTAGCGCCTACATGAATGCTTAAATTTAATTAATATCTTCACGTAGTAATAAAGCAAAACTAAGTTGGACTTGCTTGAGAAATTACAAAAATTAATAGGTCACTCTGGCAGCCTTGATAAACTGATTATTGATAAAATTGTGAAAGGAATTACATATAATGTATACCTATTTCTGCCACCAAAAGTCCTTTTTGTAATATTCTCTTAATCCTCAAAAAATGTAATTAATTGTATGGAATTTTAATGATTCTGCGATTTTTCCAAGTTTAATCATCATTTTTGTCCAATTTGCCATTGATGTATTTATTCAAGTTAATGTGAACGAGTAGGTACTGGAGAATTACTCTTATGAATAAGTAAATTAAGCGAATTTAGAAAGAAATCCTCTTTCATTTTTTATTGAACCTCAAAGTGCCCCTAAACAAGTTTCTGTCTACAATCATTGATGCAGCAAAGGATGTTTTTTCAGACTCTTTCAGCATCCTCCTGGAACCAACACAAAAAAGACGCTTTAATTTCGCAGAACCGTAGTCGGATCGGGCGCATTAACATCGTCCGATTACAAAATGTTATTTCATTAAAGACAAGATTTAATGAAAAATTGATGAAGGCATTCGCGAGGTGCACTGCACAAAACCGCGATGCGCCGCTTCCACCGGGGCTCGCGTATCCGCGAAAAGCCCCGCGCCGGCCGGTCAAAGTGGTTCATTGAACAGCGAAAAATTTCAAGTTTTTATGGGCATCGCGGATCCTCCCCGCGATCGGCGTGACTCGCTCAAACCAGTCGCGGATCTCGCGAGGGTCCCGCTTCAGCTGATGCAACTAATGCGAAAAGCGAGTTTCATTGTGTCCCGGTGCACCTGTCCAATCAATGCGCTTGTACCTGGCGTACCTCGTGCCTCCTCGCACGGCTAATGGCCGGGGCAACTGTTCCCGTGTTCGCCTTTAATGAACCTTTTTAGTGTTGGGGAATCGCGCAATTGCATCGAATTGCATCGAATTGCAGCGGATTGTGCAGGAGGCGCGGGGTGGCCGCGAGACCAACAAAGAAGTTGATCGATGGATTCTGCCGCTGCGTTTGCTCGGCGGCCGGGGCGACGTTTCTTGTTCGTCTCTCCAGAATCCGAAATGATTTTCCAGGTGCCGCGAGAAATTGCTTCCTCTGTCCATGAGGGGGGCTCGCCGCTCGGGCTCCACGGGTGTATCTGTGGGGCCCCTGAGCCCCGGCATCTTCGGAATGGCTTCATGCATGAGCCTTGGCGCTGCCGCGGTGGTTTTCCGCGACGCAGGGCATGGCTCTGGAAATTGAATAGCGTGCAGGGGTTCAAATGATCGCCTGAAATTCATTCAGAGATGACGGCGATACCTGGCCAATGTTAATAAACCCGCGGCAGATCAGCGGGGCCTTCGCGGGGTCCGCGACCACTGTTTACCTCAGGTAGCGCTGCATTTCATTCAGCAGTGCACGGGGCACGAAATCACTCCCTGCGCTGAACTTGATCTCGTTTGAAGCGGCTAACAATGGACCAGTCGCTCAGGTGAGACTTCTCGGCCGTCGCCGTTGCCGCCGCCGCGAAAGGACGCCTCCCTTGGCAGACAGCCGCGAACTCACCCAACTGGAGAATTTCTTGTCCGCGATGCCTTAGGAGCCGGTTTATGTTTCCACATACTTAGGGCCATCTACTCGTAATTATGTTTGCCTTCGGGCTCCTCCACGCTCTGGTTGACCTCTGAAGAGGGGTTTGAAAAGCCAGTCGGAGGCATATGGCGCTCGGAAGTTGTATAATTTGCTAGCCATTAGCAGACTCATTGTGCTCCCACAGGAAGCTGATAAATCACTGAACCCAATTAAGACAGTCAAAGGTGCTATCGTACCTATTACATTGCTCACATGTTCCCGGAGTGGGCTCGAGTATGACCACTTATGTATACTATAGCGTGCAACCAGGGCAATTTGTATCGTGGCTCAGTCCAGCAGAGTCCGTGATTCTTTGAATCGTGCTCAGCAGACATAGTGGCACATTACCCCCAAGGCAGACTGAAGAAAAGTTTCTTCCTACATATTCTATTATTATGGAAATAAAAAATAATTTCTTACAACATGTCTTAAAATTTTTATTACAGACTTATTTGGGTATTTCCGGCGTTCAAGCATAAAAATCTCTAAAAAGTTTTTGTAAAGGACAATACGTTTGTAATTTGCCTTGTGTGTGTATTTTATTATATACATATGTAAATAAACGAAATCCGAGCAATATTTTATAGTGTGCGTCACTATTAACTCGATTACAATTTTCACGATAGGAGTTTGAGAATTGCGAACTTAAAATAATTTTAATCGATAGATTGCATTGAAATTTGTATTAATTTTCGTTCAACCGCACTTCTCATCAAAAATTAGCATAGCTCGAAAGAATCGGTGGCAAGCAACAACAGGTACACATAATTTAGATGGTAAACTTAACTTATTTTTAAGTAAAAATTGGTTTAGGTAGATTAACTTAGAATAAATCAATTAAAATTTTCTTGCGTATCTATTTAGTATAATATTTGACCATTTCGCGTAATTTGTCACTATGATGGCGACATTATTGCGGCGCTTATGGTATAATAATTACTGGTTAATGACATATTGTTTTCGCATATAAAAAAATTAATACTTTAGGTGACTATTTATAATCAATTAAATACCTACATTATTTAGAAATATGTAGAGCATTTGATTTGACTTTATTGTTTTATTCGCTAAATATGGTTATATTTGTAGTAACATTTTGTGTTTCTAATCTTATCAACTTAAAGTCATATAAGTTCTAAATAAATGTTGTGTTTTCAAATAAGACAGTGAAAATGGGTAATCGAGCTACCGTTGGATATTCAAATGTTGTTTATGCAGATTTTATGAGTTTATGGGCGGCAGAGTCTGCTGTTGGAATGCCGTGGATTAACCATATACTCGTATATCGCTTTTTATCTCAATGGAGTGGTTTTATCTTGTTTCCTACACTAGGAATGAAATCGATGTAAGCGTCTAAAATTTACATCTTTATACTGTCCCAAATCAGATAGAGCATGCCAACGACCAGGTAAATTCCATCAGCCGCGTCTATGGACCACTAATTAATCCAGGTGATCCCACAATAACAAGTGGCAAACAAGCGCTCATTATCAAATTTGAAACTCGAAGGCAGGGCCGCCCTGGGCGCGCTCCATCACGGTCAGCGCTTATGTCGGCGACTGTTTTGATAAACGCAGTGTAAACATAGCGCCGCGAACGGCCTCTTAATTTCCGCGTCCGCGGCCTATTTGCGGCGTTTCGGCGGACGGCGGCGCGGCGCAATTCGAGGTGTGTTCGATTTCAATTTTTATGGCCCATTAGCTGCGCCGCCGGGCATTGTTGAAAAATGGAACTAGCTCGTTTTCGCTTTTTACGCGCCCAATCCTCCGTGGGCTTGCTCCACTCGAGGTAATGAAAGATCTCGCGAGTTTCAATTGAATTCACACATGCAAAAATGTCGCGTATTAATGCGTCGGTAGGCAGCAGTCCGTTTCAAAACTATAGTTATTTTGTTTTAAATTAATAAAAATAGAATTATAGAATTTAGAATTATTAACTAAATTCAATTTAGAAAACGAACGATATCGATTAACAAAGAAATCGTTTACGTGCTAGAACTTTCTTTTTCGAACTGAGAAAACACAAAGTCGCCGAAGGATATTTTTCTAAATTCACACTTCTCCTTTTATTGATGTTACTTGAAAAAAATAAAATAATTATTTGTATAACAATATACATATGAACGTTTCGAGTTAAAGTCAAATCGAAGTCGTACAATTCTCAACCAACATTGTAAGGAAATGTACCTTTTTATTAGTGTTTTAAGCTCCTTCATTGATTGGAATATTATTTGTTTCGAAATATTCTCATTAAATTCTTTTAACGTTTTTAAAAACTAGTAAAATTAAATCGATTCTGATATACCTACTCGTAGTTTCGAAACGGACTGTATTATAGTGTAGGTGTTGTAGGAGATTTTTGAGCTTATTTTGTTTAAATGGGAGTAGCGCTAGACAAGCAGCGTACTAGACGTCGTCTGAAGAGGTAGCACGACGGTAAGGTAGTTACATAGGTGCCAACGGCGTGACTCACCTTATCTCTGGCGTTGTCGCAAGCCTTCGGGGGCCCCAGACAGATTTTCCCATCAGAGATTTTGATAAAGCGCGGCGGAGCCACGTCCTGGGGCTCATCTTTCTCATCATCAGTCTTAATGTCGTGTATCGGCCTGAAAATAAAAACAGAAGAATTTCATTAGCGTCAGACGGTAAACAAGTGGGTCATTAGTTCTTAATTTGCCAGTGTTTATTGTCGCTGGAGGCATCTTATAACTCCCAGACGAACCGGGGCTCCGTTGCCTTTTGAATGAAACTCAAGAGAACGCCGCGCCCACGGGCACAACGTCTTGTGGCCAGAGAAAAGAAAACTCTGCGTCTTGTCGCTCGCCCCTGCACAACTTAATATACTACGACGGGTCTCAGGTCTGGCGGTCCATAGGGGTCTCGTAGGGTCTCCCGTAGACACACGGGAAGTCTTAATTCATTCGCAACGATGGCATACCTTTTCTTTTTCTAATCGGGAAAGCGATCTCGCGCCGTCCTCGCGGTTTCTGCCTCATTTGTCTTTCACCCTGCAAAAATCTGAGAGTTCTTATTCTGCAGAACACTAGACCAGACCTTGGGGCAACCGGCGTAGGATCTAGGTAAGCGCGGATAAGAGCTGCTTTCTATAATCCGACTCCAAAAGAGGAGCCACTGCCTTGACCTTTTTCCTGAGGCGGCAATGGGATTATGCAAATAGGGCATTAGCGCAGCTCGACTAACGCTGCAAGTTGTTCCTCGACTTGATTTTTTCGGATGTGGGTGGCGAAACTGTGTTAAGAGATTAGTCGAGGACCGAGCGATGACTTTAAGTGGCTGGGCGGTGAGATAATCTGGAAGGCTGTCAGATATCCGCGCAAATTCAGCAGATTTACTCGCGACAGTCGTGGGCCGCAAGGGTTCCACGGGGGAGTTTCTGGATTTTGCAAAATCGTGACCTTTTCACTTTTAAGTGCGTTCGCCGGTTTAATTGTTGCCTGTTTGGCTCACCTGCGCGGGAGAGGGGATTATGTAACTGCCGTATCGTGGGCTTACCTTGTCAAGACAAATTTTTCCCTAATTGAATGTCTTTCGGCGTAAAGTGAAGTGCTGGATTTCCTGTTTACAACCGACTCGATTTCGTGCAAAACGCGGACTGTAGAGGCGTTGAGGAATTCGCTGAGAAAATTGGAAATGTAAGCCAAGGAAACTAAGTGTTAATGGGACTTTTGAAAGGTGGAGCCTACAGCGAATCCGGTAACGTTTAGTTTTAATATAAACAAAACTTAATATTAATGCAGATCTCTCAGGAAATCTGAGCTTTGATTCAAAAAAACTGAATAATATAGATTTATTTCCGGTTGCTAAATTCGTAGAACGTAAATGTTTCTTCACCAGACTCAAGTCAATCTAAAGATTTATTTAGGCATCCATCAAATATAATCATTTTAAGAAGTTAAGTAATGGATTTTTCTTATGGATGTAGATGTATAGATAGTATTTCAGCTAAACAGATGCTTAAATTATGAATATAGAAGGTAATAATTAAATTGAATTGAGTTCAATTGCATTTTATATAATATGATAATATGCATCTTGATTATACTTCAGCGTGCGTTTTGCATTAATTGGGAATTTACATAAATTAGTATAGTTATACAAGCAGTGTGATGACTAATTGCAAAAAAGGCAGTAAACATGAAAACGTTCTATTTTGCGTTCTAGTCGACGACGAGTGCTATAAAAAGTGACCAGTGCGCTGGACTGTGTCTGTCTCTGCGTCTCTGCAGCGGAGCACGCACTATGCTGCACGCAGTCAAACGAAGTGGCCGTAATTTCCGTTTCCCTTTCATTCAGCATAAAATATTGCAATTATTAGCGCAATCTTGACTTTTATCTGTAATTCCCGTCTGCTCCACAAAATTTGATTAGAGGGAAAGCAAATAGCCCCGGATCACGACTCCCGGGGCCCGGGGCGCCCGAGTGCGGTGCGCGCTCGACTACGCAATCAATTATGCGGCCCCGACGAGTGCAACAGACGTCGGATTGGCTCACAGTCACACTCCAGGATACGTGGCGCGGAATTCCACTTGAGAGAAACAAAAGTCCAAGAGCCCGCGGGCCGCGACAAACAAATGCGCAGGAATCCGGACCACGGACGTCACGGGCGCGGAGCGGACCGCGCGGCCGACCCGCGCTGCGCTAATTACTCAAATCAGTTCAGAATGATTAACGCCGCGCTCAGTGTGCGACTTTCAATTACGAAGGAATTCGGAGAACGCGAAAAATTTGATTTCGCGGCTCGCCTCCTTGGACGTACCTGCGAGTGTACAGCGGCGGACTATTTTCGTCCCGCCGTGTGTCATTGACCACACATCGAGTTTTGCAGCATCCTGGCTGGTGGCCACGTCACTTCATCCCGTGACTGCTCAAGCCGCCTAAGCACATAAAACATGATTTTATATTTTCATGCTTTTCGGTTGTTGGAATGTGACGTGGATGAAGGGGACACGAAGCACATGTTAAAAAAACAAAACAAAAAAATACATAACTCCAAAACACAACATTGGCTAAAATGGTAAAATTTCGAGACGGTCGAATATTTCGCGAAATACACACATACAGCACCGAAAAAAGGACAAATTGATTATTTCTTTTATTATACAAAATACATGTTTAAGAAGTTTTGAGGGAAGAGTAATTTTGGGGAAAAACATTATTTATGGTAGTTAGGTGTTCTGAAATATTATTTTTAAAAAAAGGTACCTATAAAATAAGTTTCTCCGTGAGCTTTTTCTACGCCATTGGATGATAAATAAATTTTTTAATGGTGATACTTAGAGAATGTTCCATTCTAAGTATTACATTAAAAAAATTAGGGGGATTTTAGCATGGCTGACTGATGGTAAGTGCATTGGCCTTAAAGGAAGAGGATCTCTCGATTGCTCCCACCGCAGGAATTGTCACTCAATCCATTAGGCGGAATGGGGATCATCTCCTCAGATGATGCTGAGCCGCTCGGCACCCCATTCCTGTCATAATCCCAAAATACTTCTCAGATGAAGTGTATTTCGCATAGCCCCAGTTCATTTATTTATATCGTCCTCGGTACTCCCGGCTTTTCGGGCTCATTCATTTTTTATAGTCCTCCATTAGGCGGGGCTCCTTAGCCGGCAACCGGCCACTTTTCAGGCATGAAATATATTCCGGTTGCCGGGGGCTCCAAAGTAGTTTCGGAGGCTGTGCTGGACCGATTCAAAGGCACGTCTTTTCGAGGATGATAAACAGGACTGACAAAAGCGTGGTATCACTAAACAATAATAAATACGCCCCCTCTGCGCTGCGGGGTGAATGCTCGGGCTGTTTTCATTACGGACTACATAAAACATAAAGTCTTTGCTGCGTCGGGAAAAAATGCGATCAATTGTCATGACAATGAAACCGAGTTTGGTAGGCGCCCATTTTTGCTCCGTCGCTTCCAAATAACTTTTCGAATGGGGCTCATCTGCGGAGGACGTGCCAGAGTAATGCACATTTTGTGGTTTTCGGGAGAAAGTGATTTCCTGTGGGAAGGGCATCCAGCTCACGTGACAGAGCATCAGTTTTCGACAAAATTCCTTTATACCCATAAATAACCCTATTTTAATTTCGAGGCAGATTTCCCACACAGATGAGAAACACACGATTTTCCGAAATTTGAATTAAATATATTGATTAAAAATTGAAAAAAATTATGATTTTTTGTTTATTTTGTAAAATTAAGTCCTATTTATATGTTAATGTTTTTGATTTAGAATAAAATAACAACAAAAAAAACAAGACACTCAGAAGGCATTATCTCTTCACTATCAATTTAAGTGGATATGATTTTCGGGATTAAATTAATTTTATTTATTTATTACTTTTATTTTTCAACATAAACTTTTATTATTTTGCTGACAAAGGTGTCTTTACTAGTTACATACACAAGTACGAAATAAATAGATTATTTTCGAATTTTGGCGGTACGTTTCAAATATTAATTAAATTGAGCTAAAATTCCTTGTAACTGTTGACGAATACATATTATTGACTTGTAAGAAAATTACCTTACAATATAATTTTTTGCGACACTTTTTTAAAAATCAAAAGTTTGACTAATGGAGTGGGAAGAAATGAAAAGAAACCCTGTCTTAACGATTAATGGTTCTGAACTTTAGATAACGATAGGGACTACGGAAGAATAAGTAAGCCGAGGGAAAAAAAATATAAACACTTAAGAAGAGCCCTCCCTAGCATACAATTTTTTTACTTATTGAGTCTTCGGTTTTGATCACCAATAATATCCTGCATAATCGAGGTTATTTCCAAACCTATTATTTTTGGATCCATTTAAATAATTTTTATTAAAATACCAGATCATAAATC
The DNA here is from genome assembly GCA_959613345.1 of Tolmerus cingulatus. Lineage (NCBI taxonomy): Eukaryota > Metazoa > Arthropoda > Insecta > Diptera > Asilidae > Tolmerus > Tolmerus cingulatus. The sequence goes on from OY390708.1 coordinate 8,436,441, forward strand.
AATCAAAGTCTAGACCAGGCATAGAAAAGACGACGCTCGATTTCTCGTAAAGAGCACATACATACCTACATAGTACGTTATTAGTCATCATAGCAAAATATTTTGCTTTTTTAATGAAAAAAAATTATAATAATAATATAAGCAATGCGGTAGGGAAATTGCTGATTTTAGAAGAGCTAGAAGAATGCGTGAAAAGATGTTAAACTTAATTTGTGTAATAAATGATTAATATTTGATTTTATATTTTATTGCAGATTAAACTGAACAGGATATTTTGGTTTAACCATGTGGTTAAGATTGTTATTAAATTTTTGCTACTCAAATCATAAGTATATATATATATATTTTCGATATTTTGATCTATTTTTAAGTGATACTTTATTGTTGCACAAGTACAGTGTTTAAATTCTCAAAACTGTTTTTCTGGAAACAATGATCAGCGTCTTCAAAACTAAATTCTCACGAAAAAGCCTTATAGGCCTTAAAACATATAGTATACGAAAAATGGTTAATATGCGAGGGAATCCTAAAAAATTGTGATTTCACAAAACAAAACAATATATTCGACATTCATGAGAATTGGGTATGTATATTTCAACTAGGGTCGATCAGAAAGGATTAACTATAGAATTAAATTACCGACACAGAGGTCGAGAGGTTCAGCATTCTCAATATACGAAATATTCAATTCCGAATGGCTGAAAGATGAGTGGAAACCCTCCGCCGAAGGGAACTGATACCTTTCAAGGCAAACGCAATAGTCCTGTATTTATAGGCCGATTTCTCGCAGCAGTCGCAGGTCGTGACAGCCAGAAATTAGAACTCTGACTTTGAGTTATGAAGCATGCGGGCTTCCCGAACTCGTCCAGTGACATGTCAATCAGCGCGTGTCACCCGAAAGACCCGGCACTCGAGCATTCCCCGGCTGCCAATAAAAGCAGCAATTCGAAATAGGTCGCCTCGCCCCGGAGCCGGATCCGAACCCGGGCCGCGAGGAGACGGACCCGTGCAAGTGCTTAATGCAAGTGTCTGTCACGAAAGTTTCAAATTGCACCTCCGTGCCGGGCTTGATGAGTTCCATGCAGCGTGCGGTTTTCCGTCAAGCTCCCCGCCCTCGCCTCCCCCCAGAGGACTCCTCATGATGAGCCCCAATAAAAGATGTCAGCCGGAGTTTTGATTAAAAATTTGTTTATGGCGGCTTTTATAGTCGCGATAATAAAACATTGAAACATTTTACGTTTATGGATTTTCGAGATCCACTCGAATCCGGGCCGAATCGGTTTTACGGCGCTTTACGATTTCAAGAGGAATTACCAATTAGCCCCGATGGCTCTCGGCGCGGAAGCGAGGGTTCGGCGGGAAGAGCGGATCCGGGACTTGGGAACAGGCCATTATGACGTGATTATAAATAATTAAGAGCGGAAATTTTATTGGCCCAACATGTTTTAATTACGGCTGGATTAAGTGCGCCGTTAAGAGCTTAACGCCGCATTTGTAATGAGCCCGTCAGAGCATTCGAATTTGTGTCGGATGGTGAAAAATCTATCGACTTCGTCTTTGATGATTTGTGAGCGACTGATGCTCTCACAAATAAATGGTCTTCAAAAGTTTATTTCCGTCTCACTTGTTTACACGCGACTGTGTTGTATAAATATTTTAGGTGCAATTTGAAAATGGCTTATGACCCTTTAATTGGATTTATCGGAGATCATTCCCCGAAAAGGATGTTAGATGGTTCGGAAAAAGTCGTTACTGTGTAGCTTAAGCATTCCCTTTATAAAAATGTAAATTAATTGGATAAGATATAAAACAAAGTGTGATAACCCCTATTAAATTTTTAGTGCAAGCATTTATTGAAATTCCATATCAGTCAGCAACATTGTTTATATTTGAATGTCTTTACATATACAATAATAATATGCATTTTAAGTAACATATAATAATAACCATGCGAAATTTTATTTTTTAGGCCGAACTAATCAGAAGTAAAATTTCAATATAAAAAAATTTGATTTTAAGCCCTTTTGCAATATCTACAAAATAAATAACTTAGTTAAGTATAATATATCTACATAATTCTTTAACTATTAAAATTGGGAATGATTGTTTTTTTCCTTGAAATAGCACTTTATTTTTGCAAATGCAGTCTAATTTATATAATTCTTTTCTACACTCTAGTTCTAGTACACTAAGATACTTAATTAAAAACAAATATTTTAAAATCAAAGATACTCCACTTAAAATGTATGATACATAAAAATAATCTAGACCGAATGATTTCAATTTCTTAATGAAAATGTTTTCGTTTTATATTAAGCTTGTCAGTATTTCATTTTGAAATCAAACTCTTATAAAATATTTCATTCTTTAAATCTAAACTGATTCAAGTTTAAATAAGGACTTTTGATCAACGGTGATTGCTTCTAAAATAACTTTCCTATTTAGAAATACTAGTTCTCATCAAGTGCTTAGAGGAAAAATCGTATTGGCTATTTTTTGATCTCCTTCGCTATGTGATCAATAACAATTTTTAAAGCGCTAAACATTTTTCATAATAGTTTGGATTACTAAAAATAATATATGTATGTCTTTAAATATTCCAATTCTATATTTAATTTTTAGTAATTGTAAATAAAATACGAGTGACTATAGATAGTACCTATGTGGTCGGATGTGCTCGATAAAAGTACCAGATTATGAAAGAGGTGAACTTTCAGAAAGACTTTCACATAGACTTTCTTGCCCAATTTTTTAATTTAAGGAGAGCGCACTATTCTAGTTATATTTTTAGATAGATTCAAGCAATTACCGCCGAGCTTCCCACCGCGGTTCGTTGCACCGCTGCACAGGTGCCTGATCTCGTTTTCAATCACCGGTGCAATCGCCCTGTGCGTAATAAATAAGCTCCGCGGCCTAATTATGCTGAGCGCGGCAGCACCCACAGCCCGCAACAATCCGAGAAAAGGCCTATCACAACTCGACGGATGGCGCACAAAGGCGCTGGCTAATTGCAACATATGTGAGCATAATGAATTTGTTTGGCTCGAGTGGTGTGTCAGCGCGACTTCCCTCCCGCGGCTGATGTAACATAAACACGGGACCGGCCACCACTCGCCCAGAAATGGGTCATATTTGTACAGCGAACGTAAAAGAATACACTCGTTATGCTTTTTCATAATTTCCGAGCTGAGGAGGAAGCACTTTATCACGGTCCCCGGATTCAGCACGTTCGGTCTGTCGCTCGGGAAGAAAGAGAAAAGACAAAAAACGGACGGGAAAAGCTCTGATTGATTTCGTAACATCAAATGTGACCGCGGTCCCCACGTGGAGCACGACCTGCTCCCGTTTTCCGCGGCCGGGGCGATTATCCGCGGCCAAAACAAAACATGTGGTGAGTGCAATTTGGGTGCATTTCGCGGCTCATGCACGACGGTTGCTTACGTGTCGCACCACTAATTAAATATTAATTAGGAGATTGCTCCGAGGTGCATGCCAACTGCAACGTCGCTGAGCAGATCCGAATCAGGGCGATTTCCTTGGCGCTACCTAACGAAGGTGTGCGGAACTGCTTTCTCCGGCGGGTTAGTAACACTGAAAAATCGACAAACGAACAAAATAACGAAAAATTTTCACGAAAGTAAAATGTCTATAAGTAACATATGTGTATGTACATAGTGCTTTTTATTTTTATAACAATCTGATCAGCGGGACGGAACTAACAGAAATTTAAAATAATTACTATCGATATTAAATATGGTTTAACCAAATACTTTGTAATCTACCGTAGACCTCTGACCACTATTAGTTTCATAATTGCTCATACTCCATTTATATTATTTCAACAAATTTTCGAAACTTTAAAAAATGTAAACTTAGATGTTTTATACTATTTATAAACCATATTTTAATTTTTTTTTCGCGACTAACTTGTTAGTTTGGGAAAAGAAATGTTATTTTACAATTATACAGAAGTCAACATTACAATTATTTGGATTGTGGGAGTCGCTCAGTTTTCCTTTGGTAAAAATAAGCCGGATTAACTTTGGTTTAAACTTTTAAAAACGAATTTTAAAAATTTTTTCTTGGATTAAACAATACAGAGAGCCTCATTTAAAATTAAAATGAATCATTTGTCCTTCAATCTTTAAATTATTCTACAAATGCACAAACTTCTTAGCTCGTTAATCGATCAACCATTACAAAATCTGTGCGTATGGAAATATTCAAATGGCAAGAGGATTTAGTATGTGTTAGCCCGCAATTTTGAGTTTCAATGAAATTTTGCTCTCATATGTAAACTAAAAACCTGTGTATACCGGCAAAAATCCATTAAAAAAACCCCTGGATCCTTAATAATAATTTTATAAAAAATAAAATCCCCTGAATTTTATGGATGAACAAACTACATATATTGAAAACTCAGAAACAATTTGGGGTCGAAGAGAATGCTAAGGCTTAAGAGTTTAATGCTTTCATCATAGAAGTGGGGCACATAAATTATGTATACATTCAAATTCTTGGCACGTTCATATGTTTATTAAATTTTCCTGAGGGCAAAGAGCTAAAATACCGACTAGCTAATTTTGTTAAGTAATTCTTTGCGGCGGTACAGCGATTACGGCGTTTACAAGTAACCAGAATTACTTCCTCGAAACACTTAAAGGCGTGTGGGAACGAAATTCCCGTATTTTGCCGGGAACTCAATACGCCACCGCCGGAGTGTAAAATCCCAAAGAGCTTGCGGGAAGCTCAGCCATGAAATCAGCATAATTCCCTTTGAAGCATGAAGCGCTTTAAGGAATTCGCCGACCCTGCTCGCCTCCTCCGCCGCAGAGGTTCCGCAGAGACCGCCTTCGAGGGCACTGAGGCAATTTGTAAAATTAACTCACAAAATTGTGCGATCATGATGACTTGTTCTCGGAAGTAAGACAAAGCTGAGATTTCAGCGGTCCAATCACCCACGCCAGTAAATCCTTCCCGAGTGTGTGGCTTTGGATGATGGGAGCCTCTTTAAGACGCTCCCCAGCATCACTTGGCGGGCGAGCAGCTCGGGCGGAGATAAGAAGGGCACCAGGGTACTTCCGAGATCTCCCAGCGCCGATAGCTCCGCAAGAAGCTGCCTTATCTTGCATCTCTGGAGCTAGCTCTGACCTACTTGGAAGTTGCGCAGTAAGTGGAGCCAGTGAAGGGCTCGGCCCGGCCCTCGCGAGCAATCGCCAGCAGTCGACGGAATCGCGAATTAATCCTTTCGCGGAATTGTCATTTTAATTAAAGCTTTTATGGCAGCGTTAAAAATTTAAGCAGCTCTAATTGATGCTCTCCGCGAAATGATGGGAGGCCGCCGCGGCAATTTATGGGCCCTTCCCGCGAGCAGGTTGTGGGTATTATTTTCGAGCCCGATCCCCTTTGATGTGTCTGCTCCTTCTTTTTATCGCCGCGGAATCTGAGAAGCGAGGCGGGTGCGGGCCGCCAAATGGCAGAAATAAACATTCCCCGGGGAAGGGCAAACATTCCGTTCCCGAACCCAAGCACATGCCAAATTGCCGTCGATTCAATTGCACGAAAATTTTTGAAGTTGCGCTGCCGCGACCAGCTCTGCTTGAACGGCACAAAGGGAGTGTCAAAATAATAACGACATGCGAGATTTATGGTGGCATGCAATTGAATGCTGCGCGGCTACAATTATCTCGGGAGGATCCTAGCATGCTTCGAAAGGTCTCATGGCTCCTTTTGTTATCGCCAGCATAATTAGAAAAACGCGAATAACGTCGCTCGCCTCCGAAATGCGGAAGCAGCGAGAATTTGCTGATAAAAAAACCGGACGGAAGTCCGCAATTGCAATTATCGCAAGAAAACAACCATTGCAACTCTACTTGCGGCAAGAGGTACAAACCAAGAACAATAAAATTGTACGAATTATTAGTCCAAGTTCAGGGTCATACTGCAATAGGAGAAAAAATTATGGCAAATTCACTATAACTGAGATATGAAAAGGCTCCAACAACGTTGGAGCACTCTGTTATAAATAATAGCATTTTACAAAATTATATAGGAAAATTTAAAAACTTTGTATTATTACGTTTAACAACTTTTTCTGTAGAATAATTTTGGCTCATTTTAATATAATTTTACTTGTGGGAATCGAACCCACAATCTCCAGCTGATTCGCCGCCAAAACTCCATTCCTATTCGTTATCAACTGTGATATTAACGCTATATATGTATAAAGAGTAGTTGGTTTGCAATTAATATTCAATTGAGAAAGGGTACTGGAACCCTAGAATTTTCAAAAAAAATGCATTTTCCCTGCTTTGATTTAAACAATATAAGGATGTTAGAAATAAGGTACACTCGATTTCATAGGTTTTATCTCACCTATTCATAATATTTATTTCATCCAAAATTACGTTAGGAAGATAAGTAGAAAATATGTTTGTTTGTCCTTATTCATTTATACAGCGTCGGTAGAGACTATTCATTCCTCATTATTGTTTTATTTTATTAAGCAAACACAAATGCTTTTTAACAAAATCTCCAAATAAAAACTAATTGTTATAAAAGATTTAATTCTATATTCGTGGGGGTGGGCCACTAAATTCAATGCCAGTTCTTTTATCGTCAAAATTACAAAGAAATTAACTAACAAAAATAATTGCCCTTAAATAGCCTAGTAATGGTCAGTGTAATTTTGCTCTCCTTGACTATTTGAAATGTCATCTCCTTGATTGCTTATTTGTTAAGCAAGTTTAATTGTGTAGTAAAAGTAGATAACGTTTACTTAATATGGTAAAGTTAGTCAAGTTTTACCTACACAAAAATATAACAACGACAGCTACGACATTATTTTGCGAAATTTTAAAATGTGTGGACCATTTTAGATATATATTTATTGTGGCAAAGGGTTAAATTTAAAATGTTTGATTTCAAGGAATTTCCGTTGAAAATGGGTATAATGGTATTTCTCTGAGTCAATGATATTATAAATTGTAATACATATAATGATAGTGAATTCGTATGAAAAAGCTTAGGAGACGAAATATAGGTTAAACTACAAAAGTTAATTTTTCTTGGATATTATTAAAACTTTTATTAATTGCTAATTTAGTTCAACCTAAGTAATGATTAATATCCAACTCAAATATATTTATGTAAAGTATCAAAAAAACTTGTTGGTTCTGTTGTATTGAAAAACATTAGAAGTTCGGTAGAAAGCCGCCGGATCTTATTAGAATAAGTTAATACGAAATGCAAATCTATAAAAAAGCACTGTATTGTATGCAAAATTCTTACCTCCTATTGGTCTTCCATCGCCGCTTAAGTACGCCCAACATGGTTAAAAAATAAAACAAAAAGTGGCTCGACTCGATATTACGTCTTCATTCCAAAAGGAAGTTGTTGAACTGCACCGTCGTCACACAACTGGCGAACTTCGCGGAACGGAGATCAAAATCAACGGCTCGTAACGAACTGCAAATTGGCGTCTTGTTTATGTTCTCATACTGACAAATCGTATGCGCTCTTATGCACTCTGTCATGGTCCCAAGATATGAAAATTAAGCATTTTTAACATTTTAATTATTCCACTGAGCCGCGGCGAAGAGAGCGAGGCATCAAAGCAGCGGCACCACCACCGCGGGTAATTAAGCAGTCCCCCCGCGCAACTTCCTTTTGCAGCATAATCGTGGCACGTCTTCGAAGGAGCTATGCTTGTGAGCACGTGAGTTAATGTTGCGTGCCAGGACTTGCGTGCCTGGGGGCCGGGACGCACCACCCCGCGACTGCACCTCCCCTGCCGCAGTTCGGCTGGAGATGAAGATGCACTCCGCCCGGCATGGGGCCCCAAATAGCCAATTCTCGTAATGCGCGATAAACTCAAGCACTGCAGGCGTCGTCCGCCGCTAGTGCTCCTGGTCCCAGCCGGGGCTTATCGGGGCGCTTATCTCACGGGAATGGATCTAACTCGCTTAGGCCTACGGATAAATAAATTACGCACTCTAACGAGTTCCGAAGGAGCCTGCGTTTGATGCGTTCCCGGCTCCCAGGACCGAGGCTCATTAATGCATTTCAAGAGCGCTGAAATCCCAGCTCTTCCCGGGGCCGGCCTGGACCGCATGTTTAGGGCAGAACTCCAAAAAATGCAGCCCACTTTCCCGCAGTAGTGGCAAACGGGAAAAGTGGGTCGCATTATTCCCGACAGAGCCAAAAAAGTAGCTGGGAATAGAGCCGCCATATTTTCGTAGAGCGACAACAGTAAGATTAAGGTATGTTAAGTTGTGTTATATAACATTATGTACCTTTATTGCACAGTACAGCAGTTTATAGCAACCTATAGTTTTAATTCTTTCGAAATTTTCACAAAATAATTGTTTGTTGCTAAAACAACAAATCTGCTTTAACATAGAATATCTAGGTAATAGTCTAAACAATTCTTGGTTCAAAATGATGAAATTCTAAGCCTTTCTTATAGCCGGCCAGGAAAGGGTTAAATAATATGTACAGTGAAAGATCCACGTGTGGTAATCCTAGTTAAAAACCTTCAGTACCATTAAATGTCGAGGTGGGCTAAGTCAGGAAAAGTACACATAGAAGGTCGTTTCTGGTGGAGTAGGTACTTTTCCTGGAACAGGAGCCCGAGGGACATTGTGGACTGGCGGCCCTTTCGGAAATTGTCTGGCGGTGACATGAGGGAATCTGGAAGGGCATAAAAACAAAGGGAAAGGAGCAAAGATTTATGCAAAACCCAAAGTGCACCGGGGCGAAATAGCTCTGGGAACAACTGAAAGCAGCTGAAAACATGTTTGAATTTGCAATAGCACATAAAAAGGCATTTTTGAAAGTTCTAGAACGAGGCGAAAAGTTGCATATGTTAAGAACTGCTCCCAGGACTACAGGCTGGGGATGGGCAGAAAAATGTTGTGCTGAAGGAGTCTGAAGAGATGTCGCACATGAAAGTGCTGAAAAGCAATTAAAACTTTTTGTTTTTATGCTTGCCCGCTTTCTATGATGGTTTTATAGAGTTTAGACGCGAGCAATGTCGCCAGCGAATGAATTATGAGATATGTACCTAAGTATATAAAACTACATAAAAGGAAGAGGCAAACAGGTCTAACTATTCTATTACTAAAAAAACGCAAAAAGGTGCGGTTCACTGCCGTGACTGTGACATCAACGGCATTGAGTCGTACAAACGTTAATGTTTTTTGTATAAAAAGCAAAAGCACTGCCACTCTGTTTGCCAAAGAAACAACGTTTTCCTTTGCTTCTGGGTGATAAAAAGTTGCAGATAAAAAGAAAAGCCTTGGCACTTCACTCGTTTCGTGTGTGTTGACAAATTTCAAAAGATTTTTGGCTTTTTCTTGCTTTTTTTACAAAATTCATGCGATAAACCGCCATAAATTCCAGCCATGAAGTGGAGCCTTTTTCAAGTTATGCAAATTCGCATACATTTTTATGAGAAAAAGTTTAGCCGCACACACGGACTGCTTTTATTTCATTTATTTCTTTTGTATTCAAACCTCTTATCGAACCGACTATTTGATTATGAGATAATTTATGTTTGCCAGCCACTTGATGCTTGATTGTGCTTTTATGAAATACATAAGTATGATGTGTGCCTTTTTCGCATATTCATGCACAGAAGGTTACTCAACCTTTGAGATTTTGGGGAACGCTCACAGTTTTGTCATTATTGGGATTATCTCATAATTCCGTAAGAGGTACAATGTTTGGTTTACTTTATATTGAAGTAGTACTAGATAAATTCAATCAAGCAAATTGCTTTATGTGCGTGGGTTCTCTATCGATATTACTTTCAATATTGTTATTACTCCGGTTTTATGTGATTTTTCCTTCATCTAAACTATTTTTACATCTTTTGTCACATACTAAGGAAATAGGTCATGTTGGTCTGTTTACATTTAAAGCAGAGATACGAGTTATTGCGTGTTAAAATTGTTTGTGCATTTATGCCAATTCTTTGTTTTGAAACATTCTCTTGAACAATTCCAGCATTCAAGCTTAGCTTGAGTTAAGTTCAAACAAAATTTGTGTCTTTCTCAACTTAACCTCTTCCGGTATATTTCCACATATGCATGCGTCTACATTTACTTTTTTTAGAAATTCAAATTCCATCAAAACATTTCATGTTAAAAATGTACCCAATACTCAAAAGTCTATAAGTCTTAAAGCCAAACCCTAAAAGTATAGACATGATGTCAGAAAAAGTCACAAAGCTGCCCGTTCGAGGAACTGACAATTGGTATTTGTAATAAATTAGGTTCCTCGAAAACCTTATATAAAATTTTAATTTACTAGTTTTACTAGTTTTGTTGATATTTATACAATACACACATCCTGCATAACAAATTTTATCTTTGTAAGGCTTCAGAAAGTAAATACATATAACAGACCCTAAAATTTTGATTATGATCAGTGAGGAAGTCAATGGAATTTGAAATAAAGTCTAAAGCAATAAGGCTACAAAAATGAAACGTGATTTATAGCAGCGGAAATAGTGTTATATTCTCATTCTATTCTACTTCAAATTAACTGCTTTACAATTTCATAGTTGCCTTTGATATCGCTAGGTCTTTTTTTAGATTTGAGGCTTAAATCGTATCAAAATTTGAATAACATGCAAAGTTTCATACATTTCAATCAATGATCATTTGATTTATATTATTACGTCTCAATTTGTGATCGTAAAACAAAAATAAATTAAAATCGCATTTACCAAGACTTATCATTTTCATTTGCTCATGCAATTAAAATCTTTAGAAATTAATTCAAGAATCCTTCCAGGCGTCTGTGAAAATTGATTTCATTTTTTAAATTGAATCTTAATTGACCTCTTGTTCCTCGTCAAATCCATTTTCCTTGAGTAGGCTACGTTATTAATATCCCACGTCTGGCACCATGCAAAAGAATCCCTCACAGAAAATGCAGGTACACGAATAAAATAAAAAAGTACGCTATACCTGGGATATATGCATCTGCAAATTAATTATTTTCATTTCATGGCTGTTAAGTTTGCAGTTTGTTTTTCCTAACAAATACGCCCATGGCTTTTAGAAGTAACGTAACCTAATTAAATACACCAAGACTTTGACCCTGTCTGCATTTAAAAAGAATTTATGAAGTTGTTTCTTATATATTTTTCCCACAGGAAATAATTGCACGTATGTGTTTGCAGCGGGCAATTTTACCTGCAAAACCAGTAGGAGCCATAATTTGTTTTTAATCGCTCCTCGGAGGGATTTTATTTTCTCCTTCCGACTTTAAAATATTTATCTTGTACTTAAGATGATTACAGTTTCCTGTCCTATGGCTAAAAGAAAACAAAAAACCTAAAGTGGCTCTGCCGCGACAATACTGTTAGCAGAAGTAAGTAACCTTCAAATTTGTAATTGTCGAACTGGTCTTATCTAATTCAGGTGTATTTTGGTAATTTTATACGCAATTTGTTGGTTCGATTCATGTTAGCGCAAAAGACGCAATTAGCCACTAATGACTTCCAGAAACACGTCCCATCGCAGTTGTAAAGAGTTCTTATCAGACTCAAAATTTTCCTTATCAAAGATCAGGAAGAATAACTTAAAAGCAAATAATCTTATTTCTGTTGGGTTCAAGAAACCCGTCCGATATCGATCATCTTGTTGCATAGTAAAAACAGAAAATCCAGCCGTGCTGCGAGGCGATGTGAGAATCTAAGAAAAATTGTAAGACGACCCGCGAGCAATCGATCTTAAGGAGCAGACCGCACGACGATGGTAATTGCGTGCAGTCAGCGCGGGCAAAGGCAACGTGTAATTCGCGCTAATTGCAGCCCCGACGCAGGGAAGAGTTTCTCCTCGAGCTGGCCGCGCATTTCGCTTCGCATTTATTTTTAATTTGCACTTTTGACGAGATATAATTGGATTTGCTATCTTTGGAGAAAGATGCGCCCCAGAGGGGGCCGGCTCCCCTGGACCATGCGATTAAATCGTTAGATCCATTGAAACGCGCCCCAGTCCCGTGTGAGTGCACCGCGCCCTGATTAATGAAGGAAAGAGTTCGCCAGCAAACAAGCAGAATCATTCATTCGAACAATGGACCAGTTTGCATCTCTGTGCCGACGGCTCCTTCGACTGGATGTAATTAGATTTATCTAAATGTCCACGCTTGTTTGCTTTCAATTAGACTGAATTGCTGGGCAAACCTGAGCCCATGCGATTTCCATGAATTGCTCGATGTCTCGCCGCTTTTGCCAGGACCCACAAAGGACAAAGGGTGCAGGGAGTTTGGGGTACAGCGCATAAATCAATTCGAATGTGCCTCAGTCGGCAAACAATTCGGGAATTATGGTGATCATCTAAATTTGCATAGAAGGTACCCAAATCCAAGCTTCAGAAATAGCCTCCAACGCCACACCCCCCCAAATCCACTATAGAGGCTGAGAATTCTCGATTCGTTTCTAGGTCGAAAACGAATCAACGAACTTTAAGCGCAATCCTCGAAAAAATCGATTTCCACTTTGCAACTTAAGCCGCGAATTTAAATCAATAGTTAGGATCATAAAACCTATAAATAACAAAACCGCATAAACTTTATGGTCCACATAAACAGGCTCGCGGAATGGGTCGGTGCGTTTTCTGGGTTTATAGATTCACGGTGTTAATGGGCGCAACCTCTACAGGTCTCCGCGGGATTTGGGCCTAGCTACTTTCAAACAGTGCGAAGCAAATCGCACTTTATGCTGTTCATAAATTTATTTAAATTTTATTCACCCGACAACCGGAAGTTACGCCGTGTTTTATAGCGCCCCGCCTGCATGTGTAATTAAGAAACGTTCTTTTTTTCGGATACATTCACACTCCCGCGTACGCGATTCGAAGGAGGTGTTTGCAATTGAAATTACACGTGAAAGGCCGCAGTGACACTTTGAAGGCATGAGAAAATGGATTTGCCGCTTTTGAGGTTTCTTTCTTTTTAGTATGTAAGGCAAAGGCGCAGATGATACCTGAGATGGTTTCAATGGACGCACTCGAAGAGCACACTGATTCCAATTCCTTTCATCAAAATGCAAAAAGGGGAAAAGTATCTCTTTGTGGTATTTGATAGCAATGTTTCTTTCTAAGCTAAAAAAATACGTAGAATTAAGAGCATCAGTAAAAAGTCAGGGAAAAGTGTGACTGAAATAATGTAAATTAAAATGGGTAAACCATTTGTTTATGAAAATTCATATTTAGGTAAAAATTTCGACTGTATTTGGTTGTTTTATACCAGGTTTAGGCTTCATTAGATTTAGTAAATCATCTAAAATAACTTTGTCAATATGCCCCAGAATATTTTATTCAAGGCTAAGGCTATTTTCGTAAGGAATGATATAATTTTTACAAATTTGGTATATACTCTCATTTACTTTGGTTAGTGGGAAGCGAAAATGGAGTTGTTTGCTTAAACTTCAATATAGGTGTTGCATAATATTGTTGTTATATTTTAAGGTAATCCACCGAATCTTTGATTAGTTCAGCTAAGTCTTAAATAAATCTGCCTAAATGTTTTTAGGTTATTTACCAACTTATTTGCGTTTTCTATCTAAAAACTTGTGTTATCGAAAAATGACTCAGAAATATGACTGTTTATACATATATAGTATCGTGTAACGCAATAATCAAAAATAGGATTATAATTTTAAAAATATACCATTCTTCGCTGGCTCAAGTATCCCTGAATAATCACTCTTTGATGCATACAAAATTTCGGTTTCTGTGAAAGTGCACTATTTAGGGAAATCCCTAACTGACTCGAAAGACTTATCAATCGATATTTATAAAATAGGCAATGGCTACACTAAAACTTGATAAAATATTTAAACAAAATTTATACTGATAAAACCATTCATAATACGAAATTCTGAAAAAGTCTTGGGTACTTTTGACTATCGTTTCTATCTCAGATAAGGAGCCATAAACGTATATCATATCATAATCAGAAGAATTGATAATAGTCAGCTAATTTGTGTGTAAAATTTGTATCAGTCGTCAATTAAAATGCTTCACTATACCTTTTGTTATTTTTATTGATTATATTATACAAAATATAATTACCAAAGCAAGGATTTTCAGTTATGTTTATATTTGGTTTTCTACGTTTTTTAAATAGAGGTATGAAATTTATCAAGACATTTGAATTTTATAATTATATGTTGTACAACAGTATCACATCTCACTTAAGCAAACAAGCAAAGAAATACTTATACTTCATGCTAATAGGTAGCCAAAATATCAATTAGGATTAGTTTTGTAAATGTAAATTAATACCTGAAACCATAGGTACTTCAAGTTTTACAAAATAATCAATTTTTACTAAAAGCGCCGCACGTGTACGAAGGTGGCTGGTAAAATGCCCTTTCGTTCTAGTCCCTTAAAGGCCATCGAAATGCTCTTAAAGTATCGCGTATCATCGAAGAGCCCCAAACGAGTATTGATTTCGGAAAAGACCCCCGAACGACGTTCCCACGGGCGCATTCCTGCAGCTGCTCTAATGCATAATTTCTACTGCGGATTATGCTCGGCGACTAGCTTCTTAGCGCCTTTATGCTGCATTAATAATTCGAAAGACACAAGGTAAAAGAGCCAATCCCAAATTTGACTGTATAATGGGGCAGGAGCGCTCTTTGGGGCGCATCCCGCAATTAATTCAGACTTAATGAGGTGCTGGGAAAAGGGGCCGATCATTACAAATGCGAAATTGGAAAACTGGCGTTGATTGAGAAGTATGAGTGAAATTGGGGGATATGTAAAAATACGGCTAGTGATTATGAGCGATTTGTTAGCATAGCTTTCGACGAGGCGCCAGGGAGACGTAACCGCCTTCTTGAAAGCCTCCGATAACGAAGAAAGGCCCTCCAAAACGAATCGAATCGGCGGAAGGTGCGTTATCAGCTAGAAAGCGTCACAGCGTGACTAATGACGCGCTCACTATCTTTCCAACTTCGATAGTGGAGCCGTCAAACAAGTGGACCAAGGTGAAATGCGGCCGAGGCACGCCGGCGACGACACCTAGCTGGGGCTTCACCTTTCTTCCTGATTAATTTCGACAACTGGGTGTGGGGGGAATGTCTAATGCTAACCGGGGGCGGGTAGCGCCACTGTTTGCCGCTCATTTGCATACTATGCGCGGCCCGTGGACATTTTACCAAACGTTTCGACTTCCTCGATTAGGCACTTCACTGGTAATCCGAATTTGATAGGTACCCACTCACTGGACGGCCGCCGCGACCGCCGACCGATTCGAAATTACCTCTTATCACACACCACTCCGTTGCAACAACCGAACTTGGCGGACCTCAGTTTCTCGACTCCACGACCTCGGGGCGTGCGATCGTCTACACGAGCGGTGCACGGCAGACTGAGCGTTCGGGGGTCGAGCAGCTGCTCCAAGTCGAACTCGAAGCCGAGCCGAGCCGAGTGGATTGTGTCTGTTCACCCACTGGAACCAGATTTTCTTGAATGGAACCTGAGTTCAGGCGGTGAATGAAACCGCTCCGCGTGCGTAGGGAAGTGACGCGATGAATTTTGCTGTTGTGGGTACCTGAGGGGAATCGGGCGGCATACGGGGCGGGATCCCTTCGAATGAACTCGAATGGTCGAGTGAACTGCGAGAGAATTTAATGCTCAACTCAAGGTTCACTCAGCGGAATTTCTGGAGCAAAACCTTTAACTGCACGTGTGAGTGGGTGTGCGACAGTGCAGTTGAAATCAGGTTTCTGCAAAGTACAGTGTGCAGCCCCCCACTTACTGTGTTGTCCCAGTGAAACGATTACTAATTACTTTCTCAAGAAAATATAATTGTACTATAATTAATAATAACAACTAAACTTTAATAGCATAATAAAAATTCTGTTGAATTTTAAACTGAGGCTGCCAATCGATTCTAGATATAGTACATGGATTTTGTTCAATTTTTATTCTAAACAACCAGTCAATTTTTTATTTATTATATTATACAATTCATGTAAGTCCTTTTGGCTTAAATTCCTTTTAAAATCAAGAACGAAGCTTTTCACTCGTTATTCTTATTTTTTGCTATTGTATATCTTAATGAAGTTCTTTTACACTTGACCATTAATATTACTTAAAGACCGGCCAACGTACAAAATCGAAAGTTCTTTAAAAGTAGTAACATCTCAATTGTTAGGCATTACCGCATTACCATCTGAGCGGTAGTACAGAAGATCAGTAAATAATTAATAGCAATATAAAGATCTTAATTTTTATTTTTTGAATTGCCACCGAAATGTTTTAAGTTTTTTAAGTTCGCTATGTAAAGATATTAGATAAAGAAAATTGGTGCATTTCACTAAAGGTAGCTGAACTACATACTTTACAGTAACACTTAAAGCAATTGTTATAATAATTTAATTTATTTTTGAATTAGAAGTAGCTACATATAACATAGATCTTAATTTCTTTTACCTGGAACTAAATGTGATAGTTTGCAGATCGAGATAAATATTTTTCTGGTGCGCAAATAAGAATATTTTTTTTTATTTTCTTGAAGATATGTTTATCTTTACATCGTTTGGTATATTGTTGACGGATATATGACGTACATATGCACATAACATATTGTATGTTAATCGACCCACCGCATCGTTACTAAAGTAAAGCAAACACAATTGGGGCTCTAGTAAGCAATTCTCTCCATAATTGAATGCGATTAAAAATATAAATAAGGAAGGCGTGTAAGTACCATAAAATAAATGAGAACATGACATTAATTACCCCGCCAGAACAAATTCCCCATTTCCATCAGATAAGCGTCCCTCTGGTCTAGCGCGACTAGCCGGCGGTCATCGGGAGCGGGATTTCTCGCAGTTTGCAGCGCTGCAACCCGCGGCAATTGTTCCGACCTTGGTCCCCTTCGCAAGCGCCTACCGGGACCGCAGCGGCGGATTTCGCCGGACTCAAGCAGTGTCACTTAATTACTGCCAAAGATCAAAGCGCAGTGTCCAAGGCAGTGAACTCGGCGGCGATCGCCGGACTCGCCGCATTTCGCCGGGCCCCGGCCGGCCATTGTAATGACGCCGTGGCAAATCACACGGCTTAATTAGAATTGATGCGAAAATAATTTTGTGTTATTGCAGTTGGCTCGATTCGATAACTACGGTTTATGCGCCGATTGGACGTGCAATTTGCAACTGCAGTTGCACTGACTCACTTCTGCTCGCTCTGTTGGTACCGCCATGGCGGACAATGTTTGTTTAGCTTATTATGCAGAGGTTTAATGTTATTGCAGGAAACAAAAGGTTTGTGCCCCAGTTCATTATTTTTATTATTAGTATGGGAAAATAATTAAATAGGTTTTTGTAAATTAACGATTCAATTCTCGGAAATATTATCTCTACTCAACAAACATTTGGAAAGTTGCAATAGTAAGCAAGTATGTATTGTGCTTATTGAATAATCACAGTTGTTTGTCTGCCACAAATTATTTGCGAAATTTTGCAATTTGTTACACTTTGCTAAGGTAAAAATATTATATTAAAGAAATAAAGCTTTCGCTAGTTATCAACGCCAATGTGTGAGATATAAAATGAAGGTTGATTAAATAAACGTTTATAAAATTAAAATTGTTTTAAATAAAATATTTAGAAGTTTTTTCTTACATGCAATTAAATAATGTTTAGTAGAAAAACATGGCATAGACCTACGTTAGTCCCACGGCCAGTTACAGTTCTTCAACAGTCTTATGTTTTCGTTTAAAAACTCCTTTTTGTTTTTACATACCAATTTTCGATTGGATTGAGGTCTGTTGATTGGACTGACCAATCCAAATCCACAGTGCTTTTTAGTCAACTTTTAGTCATCATCATATTTACATGCCCCTTTTTTAGGCCAATGATATTCTTTTCATTTTCGACGTTTTAAGAGCGCTACCATTATCAGGCTTCCACATTTAAACTTAGATAATTTCCTGAATGAGGATGTTACTTTCCCACACTTGAGTAGACAATGTATTAAATACTAAGATTTTCCCTTTTTGCACTGCTATATTATTTTAAATCTTATTTCAATCGAGATTTTTATATGTAGATATTATAAATTTGCTCTTATCTATGCTCTAATTTTTAAAAAATATGTGAATGTATTCCTGTAAATTTGTTCCAATTAAAATGCAGTACTTTCAGTACATGAGTTGACATAATTATGAATATGATCGCTTGCTTAACTCAAATCTATAATTGACCTACTGATTTTAGTCTTGTACAATTAAGATACTGTGGATTTCTTGACACCCATTACAATCATCAATCAATCATTTTAAATTAAAAAACTGAGCATGATCACGAATACATATATATGTACATGTGAACTGATTCAGTTGCATCATTCGAACAGAGTCATAACATTCTTATCATAATTGTCGATAAATTAAATAAGTGATGGGGTATTTTTCATCTGGTTTCGTATAATTTAGGCGGCACTGGCGTTAAGAGTGATTGTCATGTTTTATTTTAAAGTTATTTATAAATCTAAAACTTTTAAATTAGCATATCATGCTTATAGTTACTAAGGTAGGTACATTGAATATTTTTGTTTTATGACTTTTAACAAATATCAGTAATTTAAATCGCCCATGCTCGTTTCGGTTTTTGCCTTAATTTTTGTATTTTACATTTTGTTTTTTCTTACTAGAATTTTGTCCTTATACTATGTAGAGGCTTTAATTATTTGGAAAGGAAAATTGTCATTTCAAAGTGGAGAAATAAAAATTTTGTATTTCTTTTTAGTCTGTTGGGCATTTAATGGACATATTTTTCAGTAACTTGTGGATCTATTTTGATCATCACATGTTTTTGTTTATAAAAAAAGATAAATAGCAGTTTTAACAATAACCTATCGATATTAATTTGATAAATTATTACGAACAATGAATGCATGAAGTAGTCTGAAACTTTCAAGTTAAGGTTAATTTTTTTGAGGGGGTAATTTTTAGCGAGAATTTTTAAATAACTACATTTTTTTTTAATTATAAAAATATGTTTGTATGTCTTTTGAGTTTTATAATATGCCTACAAAGTTTAAATATCGTTGTTCATTATTTTCACCTTGAAACAAAATTTTAAAAATGCCTTAAATTTAAGGGTGCTAGCCAACCGGGTCCCCTTGAGGAATGCGGAAATTACACAGCCAATTGTCATTTTTCCAAGTAATTTAGCCTAAACTGCAGTTTTTCATACACCCCTGAAAATTGGGTGCTTTAACGGTGACTTCGTGGAATTCTTATTTCATGACATATTTCTAGAAGTAACGTCCCTAATTATCACAGTCTGGGACTGGCGATACAAGTCTTATCTCATTTTAACAAAAAAAACCCAAAAGGTCCTGGGGACTGCAGGCACGACTGGAATCCACCCTGTGACCGCGACGCAACAGTCCCGCGGGAATGCGCGAGCGGAACGCAATCGGTCCCACAAAGCGCTAATGAGACGGAGCCATGCAACCGACCGAAAATAAACTCAAGACGGAGGGGGTAAAGAAAACAAAAGCGCGACCCCGGCGCTGCTTACCGCAGCAGAACTTCACTTACCGCGACTCCAATTTAATGAATTCCCACGACGTTGACAGTTGTTGCATGCTGCCGCCGCCTCCCGCGCCATGTGACGTCGATGCCGACAGAGTTTTGCGGTAATCAGACACACCGTCGGTAACGGTAACGTTAACGCTACCGCCGCCGGTCTTATCGCTCCGGGTGACAGCCGGACCAGACGACGTTTTGCTTTTAGTGGTGTTTGTCGCGGAACTACCGCCAGCGAGGAGGACGAGAGTTTTGATCGGTAAATTGTCCGAGAAGAGGCCCATGCCGGCGAACTGGACCAAAACTTGCTTTCGCGGATCGGCGACCAGAGCTGGAGTGAAAATGAAAAGTCCCGAGGGAAAGGGTGTCGAAGCGGGAACAACACCGGGCGAGGGTCAGTGACAGAATGGCGGAAATGTTGCGGGCCACACGGAAATTTTCTTCTTTCAGTCAAAGGAACTCTCTTTAGATGCAGAACAGCCGCACTGCGGGGCACATAAATCACATAGTCACGCCGCACTCGAATTACTTCTTAAAAGTTCTTTAAAATGAAGGAAATTTAGACGAAAACTAGAAATCCATCCGTCCGCGATGCACTCCCGTCGGCCATTTTCACACACTAACTCCCGTTTCGCCGTTTGTCGCGACCGCGAGTGTGTGCTACCCCTCGGGAAATTTTCGCCGCCGGCCGCCCGCCCGCTCTTCAAGAAGTAAACGCTCAGCGCCAGCTGTGACCCGTGCGCTGGCGTGCGTTGCGGCTGAATCAGGACCGTCGGAGGGCGACGCGGCCACGTCTGGAGTCCGTGCGTTCACCGGCGTTCATCCGTGCGGCAGTCTCCGGTACGTGCTCGACGCGTCGCGCCGCAGCTGTGTGTGCGCCGGCATACGTGCCCCGCATGCGTGGAGCGGAGCCGACGACCGCTCGGCTCGCATCGCACCGCGGGCAGATGACACACAGCAGGGAAGAAGAAGAGTGGCACGGAGCGTCTTGACCATCGGCAGGCCCTGGACTGGACAATTGCCTCTGGAAATCCGTAAGTTCCGAATATTTAATTTATCAATTACCTCCTTGCGGGAAAAATAGGATCGAAGTGTGATTTAGCCCACGCTAAAAAATTATAGAAGCTGAACTCTTGCAAGTAGGTGCCACCTCATGAAAGAAATTTCGTACATAACAACGAAAAATGCTGTCAAAAGATCACAAATAATTTTTTAGTTCCATTGGTCAATGATAAACAATTTTTTAAACATTTGAAAAAGTATTCAAGGTCATTTGAAATGTTTTATTTTATCCTTAAAAAAGAACCACAAATAACAATTTTAAATGCCGAAAGCAAAGATCAAATTAATTATCGTTGACCCCCCATTCAGACGTATTTATATTGTACACAGTGATTTTAATTTTTATAAAAATAGAAAACATTAAAATTTAATGAATTCAAATTAAACTGCAGCGCTGTACAAAACATTTGCAACTAAAACAACAACTATTCATCACTTTTTATAAAAAATTTTACATAATTAGAAATCAAACAGCCAACACAGTGTTTTTATCCTTATTATAGCTAGTTTCAAAATACACATTTCATTTTATGTATGTACACTTTATTGTTTAAATTTTATTTATTTAATGAAAGTAACGATTATTGATTTGATGATGATTCTATGTATTTTCGCTCGATTTTTATTTTTTTCCCTCAACAGGCCCATAATCCCATACATGAATAACATCGCATATTTATATTTTATAAGAGACATCTTAGAAAAGAAATTTCAAAATCTTATTTATTAAAAAAGAAAAACGACTTTATAATTAACTGAAAAAGAAAAACAAGCTCTAGAAACTAGAATCCTGTTTGATCAATCTTGAATGCAACATAAAATGTTTTCTTGTTCGATACGTATTTAATACATAAACATATAACAACCGCGACCATCTGACGTATTTTCTAAAATTGTAGAATTTGTACCTATGTTGTTTAAATAATGAAATATTAAATTAAAATATAAATTTCTAACAAGAAGGTAGGTAAGTGCACATTTTAAAATAATACAGCATTTTATTGTACCAGATGAATTATAGCTTGAACTTTTTGGGTAAACTTTTTTTAAACTTTTCATATCTTTCACCAATATACATATATTATTTATTTTTATATTTATGCGATTTACTATCTTTTACTGCGCTTAGAATCACGTATTCCGAATTTTAAAACTTCTGACATGCAGGAAAGCAAAGCAAAGCCCTAGAAAATTGCAAATTTTGCAGATTTTTACTCTTGCAATGTTACAGTTATTATTGTTTTGCTTCACCACGAGGTGGGTTGGTCCATGCGAGGTCTCAAGGTAATCAAATCACGGTCTTCCTGCTGCGGTTGAGGTTAAGCATCTTCACCGCAAAAGATAGGGTTTCTGCAGCTGCGGTTGCGGAGGTGATGCTGTCATTCAAAGCTGCACTTCCTGCTGTCGACGTGAGGTGACAATCGACCTCCAAGATACAAAACTCGGGCACTGTTGGAAACAAAAAGATCCAGTTCAAAGTGGTGCATTACAGAAAAAAGAGGCTTATTCAGAAGCAACAGACAGTTTGCCACAGAACTGGGAGTACGATTTGAGTTCAATCAAACGAAACCAAGAAGAAATATCTTCTTGTAATTGGAATACTGAATTCTCAGCCTTTCTACTATAACCAAGAATTCTGACATATAACTCATATTTCAAATATAAAGCGGATTTTAAAAAGTACCTAATATACTCATTTTACTCAAAGTTAGTTTCGAGTAAAATTAATTGTACTTAATTACGTATAGAATACAATAGAAAATAATTTAAGAGAAGAATCTGCCCCTTTTTGTTATACTGAACAACGATTGTTTTACTTGTTATATATCATTAATTGAATTTTTTAAACAAAATGTATCACATAATGTAATAAAAATAATGGTAACTGTCGTTGAATGAAGGATTAAAACGCATTTCTTTATTGGTGGTTGATACAATTTCTTGTCTTCGAAATAAGGCGAACAATAAACAAGTTAATAAAAAATGTGATCTTTAAGAATATTTCCATACATTTATGTATGTTTTTCTCTTTCTACAAACGAAAACATCAAATGGCTGTAAGTCATGCTGTGTACTGCACCCAATTAGATACTAAAGTAATAGTTTTGGCCTTCCTTCACTGCACGCGAAGAAGTAGACATATGTACATACGTATAATAAATATGTAAAAACGCAAAAATTTTGACGAGAAACATTATATCCCGGATATTGTGACATACGTGTAACCAAAAAACCAAATGAATGTGCTTTTTCACGCACCAACAGTTAAGGCGATGTAGCAATTCTCAGACCATAAATGACAGCACATTAGATTTATTCCATTCAAGGTGGTCAGATTTCCTCAATTATTACTTCCCTTTTCATTTTGATCAGTTGTTCTCGCTATAATGAGATGCAAGCGCCTTATTGCGAAACCTGAAGCATATTCCAAAATTAGAATCTATTGGTATCGACCCACCTTGACCCCCAAATGGCGCAACGCCAAGATCGGTTTGAGGCGTTTGAGCCCTTAAACCGTCATTCGTTCAAAACGAAATGTGATTAATGGACAGTGACCCTGAGCAAGTAAACAACTCATAAAGTCTCGGAAGTTATAGGGTTGGGTTCCCGCTGAGACGCGAGATTCTACAAAGACCTACCTGCAGATCTGCCGGTATCAATCATCTTGGCCAAAGATCATCACGAAATAACTCGATCATTACCTGTGCCGTGAACTGACCCATCGCAACAGGCAGCGAGGTGAAAATTTTGAAACATTTATGACTGGTGTGATTCATCGAGGAAATAATGATCGATGTACCACCGGCGGTGATCGTGTATCAATGGCGATCGCTTAAGACGCCGGCCAAGACGTAACCGTAATTCGCCCGTGATCGAGGAGATATTTAAGTCTGGTAGGTGCTGGAAATGAGCCGTATAAATGATCGTAATGATCGTGAGGTGGGATAAGTCACCTCTGCGAGACGACATCGACTGTCAAAACGGGCTGAAAGTAGTTCAAAGAGGAGTTGATCCAACGCGTCACGGTGCACGTCCGGCCCAGACTGAGAACCGTGGCAAAATATGGGGCCCAGAGGCGTTGTCCGACATGTGTTTCGTGACAAGAAATCTGAGGAAGGCTTCATGCTTCTCGGTGATTAATTGCACGATAAGTGCCTTTAAATAATTTCTTTGATCCGAAGATTGATTCGATGCGATCAGACGATCTCCCCGATTGGTCCCATTTGAGAGGCAATAAGTGCCAGTGACTGATAGGATTTTTCGAACTTCGTCTTTTTACTATTTCAACTATAGTGCGGGCCTGGGTTATTGTTTGTTAGTTAGGTTTAAATCCCTGGTCCAATATTTGTTTGAAACATTTTTTGAAATCAAAGATTTTTCTATTGTCTGCTCCAAATCCACTTGCATGGCATATTTCATTCATAGTAAATGAATGATACTTTTTCTGAGGATAAAGGAAAACTTTAAATATTCTGTTGAGCCTTTTTGATGAAAATGACATTTACAAATTTATCCAGTTTATCCACTTCAAACAGCCAAAGACGTTTATTAGAGCTTATCAAATTCACTAGGAATTTATGCCCATCGATTTTTAAATTTTCCACTTTTCCTAAGTAATTGGGTCGGTGTAGGGTCTTAGTCTGTGCCTCGCTCCCTACACAGCCTTCAAATGTTCAGACGAAGGAGAACGAAGAGATTATTTAAATTTAATAAAGCCTCCTTCTGTCTACCTCCTGATCCCATTTATCTTAATTCAGCGAAGTCCTCAGTTTCGCTCGACATTTACCCCAGCGCAATAGCGGCAGCATCGTCGTCCATCCGTAAAAAATTTCACCTAACCACCCCCGATCGGGGCGGAGCACTGGAGCTCCTTGCTCAAAGTGCGGAAGATTTTTGAACTCCGGGCCCGGAAATGCTGAGCTTCGATTTTTAGGATCCAATCAACTGAAAAATTCGTTTCGGCTGGTTCCTTTACACTCGGCAGCCTGTATGTAAAGCATATCGATTTCTGGAGCCATCCAGGAGGTGGATTAATCCTCTTTTAAGCGTCCCAGTTCCTTTGGGTAAGATTGGGAGCGGTCTCGCAAGCTGCGCTTAAATAAATTGTTCGAATGAAAAGAGTAAATAGAGGAATTTATGGGGCACGTGGGGCTTTATTTTCGATCATAAACTGAGAATGTTTCAATATTGATATTAATCCTCCTCCTCGAAGGACGGATATTAAATTCCTTTCTTTTCCAATTTTCGGATAATTAAGGGTAGGTACTCTCCTTCTCTCTAAGCCTCTAAGGCAATCAATAAAAATATAGCCTATTTTAATGACTGTTTGAAAATACCAAAAAAAATCGGTTTTGCCTGATAGGAGCTTTATCTTTCTAAATTTACATATACATACAAAATAAAATATAAATATTTCAGAAGCATGAAAGCAACCAATTTGCCTGACGGAAAACCGAAAATTATGGTTTGCTTAAATATTGAAGAATTGAATCTATTATACATATAAGGGGTATATTTTTATAATTTGTTTTATACTTTTGTAAGGTGTATGAGATTTCGTTGTTTTTATAATTTAATATTTTTGTTTCTGTTCTGCAGAAAATGTGACTTTTAAGTTAAGTTGACGCTAGACTGGTATATGTAACATAAGACTAAACCAATACCGGAGATCAAAGAGAATGTTCATTATAAAATCCAAATTGAAATTAAAAAGAAATTGTGACACTTTCTAATGACATTAAGTTCGGTTTTAAGTGTCCGCCTTCTTTGAAATGAATGATGTTTCAAGATAAAAGAATCTGTCAATCATCCATTTTTTCCGTGATTGGGAAATCCAAAAGCCATTCTGTCGTCGGTGCGATTTTCATGGTTTAATAAGCGGAGAAAAAATAAACGCAAACAAAATGAATAAGAACTGGCAACTGGAAATTATCAGAAATCTCTTACTTTCAAGAAAAGTCGTAAAAATGGCGGAACAATGGGGGAATAAAAGGCGGTAATCAAAGAAAGAATTTCTTCTCAAAACGCATTTATGCACGTTACGAAGAAATCCAATTAAAGCCTCATAACCCTTGGCACCTTTCAATGCGGTCACCGGCGGAGAAATGTGGCCAGCAGCATTCGTCTTCTGTTTACGGAGTGCGGGCGGGGCGTGTTTCATTTTTGTGGCAACAACTGCGTCGGGGACATCAAAGTTCACGAGATGATGGAAAGGTTTTCCGGGAACCCGCGAGATTCCGATCTGGTGCTCCACCAGCATCCCGTCGCCGGAGCCACACCGACTCCGCGATTGGGCGGCACTTTGAGAAGTCGATTGCAAGAATCTAGAATTTATCCAAAGTACAAAAGATCGTAAGACACAGCCACTGACTACGTAAACATTGGGGCGCTGATTAACGATTGAAAAACATTATTGTTTTTACTCAGGAAACTTTAATTCATAATTGAATGTGCTAAGTAGTAAAACCTTAGATGTGCTTAGCTGCGCATTTTGTTACAAACAATTAAATCTTTTGTTGAATTTTCTATAAACACCTATACATTTTGTAGGAAATACGTAATTCGTAAGTCTTTTCGAGTTATGTTGCCTAGAAATTTCATGTCGTTCGATCCACTTTTACTGGAGTTGGTAGGTTATGCAGTATACTTATGATTACATCGGAAGGAGTGAAAAAAAGTAGTTATACTCTGTATATTTTAAAAACCCGTTCATAAGCGCTGATTATCCATACCATAAGATAGGGTGCTACTGAATATACATATGTGTTTATTTAATTTAACGTCTTTTACTTCTCCTGCAAAAATTATGGAAATACTTACATATAATATTATAATCTTTTAATTCAACTAAGTTTTTAGTGACCAACACTATTTATATACTTTTGCTAAAGTAATCTCATGCACATTTTATTGTTTCGATATTTTGTAATTTGGTAATTTCATCATGAGTTAAAACTGACGGTGCCGTGTTTAATGAAAGTTATGTACATTTACCAGTTGGAAATCAGTTAAAGTAGGTACTATCTAAGTTTTAAACGATAGATGAAAAGCAAAATTTCTTTTAATACTTGGACAATCGGAAGTCTGTCACGCTGGGCCCTTCCTAGTTATGTTAATGGATCTGGGACATTTTGAATCTGTTCACCTGGCCCGGCTGTCTACATATTTGTCCAAATTTCTCCTAAATGTGACGTCGTGGGAGACAAAAAAGGCGAAAATTGAAATGTTTTCGGTCTCTTTGTACAAACAAACTAGGTCAACACAGCTGCTCATCGTAATCGATCAAAGCCGCGAGTTTAGCTAACGTCTTACAAGTTGGCTGTCTTGGAATCCGCAAGTACCGTTGGCCGGAAGTAAGATCTCGGTAGCCAACATGATCTTATCACCAGCACCATGCTGAAAGTGCGGTTTCTTTGAAAGACTATCGATCGCAGGTCGTCGGCGTCGAAGGTATCGATGCAGTGCCACCAGAGCGCGACAAGCAGTCTTCGGGCTGCAGCTGGATGTTGCCGATCATCCGCCCAGCCTCCAAGTACCGGGCGGCTCATATTTCTTCGCGATTGATTGCGCGGGGAAAGTAGGACTAATCAAATCATGTCATCAGAATCAAAAATTACCGCAGATTATGAGGAAAAATAGAATTTCATACTATGGGACTGGGTGGGGGGCGGCGAATCTGGCGCAAACTCTGGGAAACCGCAAAAGAGATACGCGAGCAAATCGGTCCAGAGAAACATAAATAGCGGAGGGGCCCAGGAAAGGAACACGCGGTTACATCATTCCGGCGGGGCCCCCATGTTGCATGTTGAGTCATAATCAAACCGCGATCAAAATAAATCAAGTCAGCGCTCCACCGTTTCACAGGTGAAAATAGAAAAGGTCCGCGTGTCACGTCGCTATAATGTAGCGGAATTTATGAATTTGTCGCTCTTTAATTAAAGCCCTCGAGGAGATTCGATCCCATTTTGCAAGTGGCAACCGCCGAGGAGGGCGTGGACACCCACGTGGCTGTGGCGGGTCTTAAACGCCATTTGAGGCGAATTAAGGAAACACTCGTCGCTACTTAATGATACGACGCGAATGGCCTGACATCAGGAAATAACCTGAGACGATGGCTGTCCTTTCGCCCGGTGTCTGTATTTAATTTTAGACAACTATCCAAATCCACGTTTACCACAGCAATTTACTTAAGTATCGTAAGAAACTTAAGCCGGCAGATCTCACCCGTGAAACATTCTGAGCAGCAAATTACTCCTGTTCGGTTGGCTTACGCGCTTCACCGACTTTGGCGTGTACCAGTCGCGGCTTGAAGCCTACTTTCTTGGCTCTATCGCGTTCTTGCATCTTCAAGCTCTACTTCGAGCTGGCATCTCCTCAAATTGATTGATTGGGCGATTATCTTAATAGCCACCTGACGACTGCCAGCTCGTCAACTGGGCAGTCAACGAAAATGGTGCAAGCCAATCAATTACCTTATTAAAAAATAAAAGAAGTAATGGAAATAAAACACTGGATCTAGCTCCACGCTTTTGGAAAGGTGTCACGTTTTCACTTAACGCGGGTTTATCGCGTGAAATATTTGTTGAGTGTGTTACGAGAACACTTTGGAGAAATGTTTGTTTATTTTGGAGTCTCTTTTTCAAACAAGTATATGAAGTAGTTTAACGAATTGAATAACTTGATTAATTTGTTAACAAAAAGAATAAAAATGTGATATCACCCATACAAATTTTATAATTCTTTACTTAGCCCCTTACTTAATAGTGCACTTACGTAGACAGTTTTTATATAGTTTATGTACATAATAAACTTACAACGACTTATTAAAAAATCAAAACACTATCTAAAACGCAAACTCTTACGTTTTTAGTACAATTTCTTGAATGTACTACATGTATAAAAAGGCGATTTAAAAATCTGTATTATATTAGTAACGCCTTATTTACCTATATCGAAATGATGTGCAAGCCAAGTACAAGTAATAAATTCATATAAGAATAAAATAATAAATCATACACACAAAGCTGATATGATGACAAAGCTTTGTTATCAAAAATGATATTTATTTCCTATCCTGTTCCTTCTTATCTTACATATTTTTATTTGAAAATTTATGTTTGTTTAAAGTAAAATCCTCTTTAATCTAATGTGTCCCCATAAACGTTTATATTCGTATTAATATGATCTTTCATTTTATTACTTTAAGTCATTATTAATCAATATCAATACGAATATTCTATAAGTGGTTGTCGGTCTACACTATAATCAAGGAAAAGATATCAACACACATACATTCAGAATTGAAGATCATTGTAATAACGTTTGTATATTATCGGAAATTATTATATATTTTTAAAAGAATGTGTGTTGACGGAGGTAAAGGAAAGTAAATGGGAACTGATGGCCAGACTTTTCAATTAAACTATTTTCAGGTGATAATTAATAGGTAGGTAGTATATAATTCTTAAGTTGAACTCATTATTTTGTTGCGAAAGCTTATGTTACATAAAAAGAATTATAAGCATGCGTAGCGCACTACATAATTTGAGTTTCTTACAAAATCGAGAAAAATAATTTGTTTAGATATCATGAGAGACATGAGCCTTAAAAACTACCATATCAGTCCAATTAAATGATATTGAATTTCGTTAAATTAGTGAGTAATTTTCACAGCAGGTACATTATTTTCTAATCAATTATCACTAGCTCCAGGGAAAAATGGTAATTCATACCTTAAATAAACCAGTTTACTTCTGGTTATGAATTATGCAAATGCAATAAATACTTAAGATTCGAAAGGCAGAAAACAAGTGTATTACTGAAAACCCAGCAAAATCACCTTGACTGCAACTAGACCAGTGATATTTTCGCACTGGAATTTATTTAGTTATGAGCAATTTCACGGAGATCAAGGCGAATGAATTAGGTGGTCAACAGTCATAAAACTCCATTAGTAAGCTAAATCCGGTCTCCACATAATTCCGCGGATCAATACGGCCAAGGTGGAAAGCAAGACGTTCTGCTAACCATCAGCAATTACATAATCCCCTAAATCAACCAAGATCGAAGGTGTTAATTTAGCATAAATTTCGGTAAGCACGCGAGGAATTGAGCACAGTTTAGCTAACAGCCAGCCGAGCACGTGAGAACGAATTTTTAAGACGTTAACATGTTCTGATAAAAGATCGGCTGCAGCGGCATGAAGTCGTGACTCGAATTCCACTGGTATCTTGCTAAACTTCACCGAACCAGCTGGCTTCAGTTCTCGGCGATAATCTTACAGCCTCAATTGCACCCAAAGATACAAAATAATTTTACACCATAAACCCTGACGGGTACGAGACACCTCTGGGTCCAGGCCTCGTCAAAGGAGCCTTTCTAGCCCGCGATACCGCGATAGTGCAACAATTTGTTCTTAACATTTCGTCACCACTCACCAGCGACTGCGATAAAAAGTAAAAACCCGACTCGATCCCAAGCCTGACCTTTTTCGCTTAGAAGCATGCTCCGAGGAGGTTGAGATTTGCTGCTCTATTATTTGTTCGCCATAATTTCGCGTATCCGCGAGATAATTGTAACTATCTAGACGTGAGCGATTTAGCAGCATGATCGCTGGAACACCAACGGTATCAACTGAGGTCAAAGTGAGCAACATTGACGGAAGACTCTTCTTGGAAAGTCTGCAACATAAATTTAGTTAAACTAAACAAGGACCATCGCTGTTAAATCTTGCAGTTTGCAATTAGGGTGAATAAAAACTATGAGCAAAAAGCGAAATAAGATGATAGCTTGATCATTTTAAAATTGTTATTGATAAGACCCCACTTATTGAATTTCGAGGCGCATAAGTGTTTGCTTATAAACCAATCTTAAGTTAAATTTTATTTTCTTCTGTCCATATCCACTAAACTCACTAAAAATAATTAAACTTTTATTTTAGTGCGTGAAACAATTTTTTATTTGCATAGAGTTACGAAACTTAGTATGATAGAATTTTTTCGTTAATTAATAAGAAATCGCGGATCAATTTTAGATACTTTGACCCATGCAAACCTGTGTGATTTTATATATTGAATTTTTCATAGATTTATTCTTTCATACCCCGACCCTGCTTATGTTAAATGGTAAATATCATAAAATATTTGCATTTTGCAAAGACCCTGCTAAAAACGCGATCGGTTAAGATAAATTGAGGAATTTTGAGTGGAGAAATTAAGCACTTCAGCCCACCGTAAGAGCTTCCAATTAAATGTTAAAACCAATTAAGAATTCCTTGCAGCCCGGGGACAAAATGTCGATAATGATCGCCTCCATAAATCGTCCCGTCCCAATGACACACCCATAATCCTTGCGGCATCTGCGCGAACTGCCCCGTCCGTTATTCGATCACCTGCCCGATGAGCAGTCTGCCGTAATTACCGCCGTGCTCAGGTGATATTTCGCGCCAGCGGCCAGCGCCATCCGCGGAGTGTCCGAACGTCTTGTTGCTGGTCCAGCGCATCATCATCATCATCACCGTCATCAGCTGCATCGTCTGCACACCGTGCGGCCTTTTAGTAATAATTTTTCCGGGACGCAATTTGGGATCAAGGTGCGCCCAGGTATAAACCCTCATCGTCACTTTTTATGCGCGGACCGCGACGCATGTTTGCCCAGCGGATGCTCTTGTTTCGGTTCACTGACTGTCCACGGTCGCGTCATGATGAATGCGCTTCGAATCGTTATTTATGTTATTTATGTTGCGCCCTGCAGCCGCCCTCCGCGAGCGCGGCGTTGACGAAAAGAGGCAGGTATTTTTCGTAAGTACGTGCTAATCGCGTACGAAACGCAAACAAATATTTGACAGGCGTACAGCTGGTGCTTTTTACGGAACTTCAAGACGCTAAAAATGCTTAGAAAAACAGCAACCAAGGGCTCGGCACTTTCAAGATAAATCAAACGTGAAATGCTGAGTATCCGTGGCAGACGGACAAAGGGCCACTGAATTCCCTCCTTCGTTCTTTTATTTATTAATAAAATTATAGATAAATGGGCAGTTTCGTTATTTCAAGATGCAAGTGCATTGGGCTTACAACTGATGAGAAACATCCTTTAAACAAACTTAAATGTACACTCTAAGTAATGTTTACTAGAATGAAATGAAATTGTAGTAAATTTAGGGCTAACATTTTAGTACAAAATATAATATAAAAATTAAATTTATTTCAAATACTGTGACCTATAAAAAATGTTATAATTGATTAATTAATAATTTTTAAATTTTCTGTATATTCAGCTAAGTCGGTTGTAAGCCACACATTACAAGAAGTTTGTTGAATTTGTTTTACTGAATAGAAGTAGTATTTAAATTAGTGAAAATTAGTGAAAACGTTCATAAAAAGTTGTGAAGTATGTAGACTACCTCCCATAAATTTGACGTCAACGTTTATATGGTTAGATATATACATGTACTCTAATTTTAATCATAGCTTAACGCGGATGAGTGCGTATAGCCTGACCAGACACTAAATAAGGAAGTACTCAAAAAAGTAAATCGCCCATATGATTTGGTATACCTTTTTTTGATAGTTTAATAGTATCTATAAATATATAAACTATAAACCGTAGGAAAAAGGAAAATACTACTATTTTTTATTGTACAAATTTCTTACAACACTATAATATCTCAACGCAGCCAAACAAAGCGGCAAAGTGTCCCCCTTCTTGATATTTATGTGGATGTCCCATGCGATTTCGTATTTATAAAACATTTGTACAACATTATTTCCTTAAACGTTGCCATTAACCAGGGACTGTGTGTCTCTTCGTGAGAGCGTTTTGTTCATCAAACAACAAATTTTACAGTCCCAATAAAAAAGCGATAAAATCGCTCGAGGAATACCTGAAACAATTGTTGCTAAATGTCTTCAGGCTGATACATGCGATGTATTTCTTACAATCGTGGGAGAGATCACTGAGGTGTGAAATGACGGTTTGCGTACAATGCCTGGAATATGTAAACCCGCGGGGCGAAAGCATAATGGATTCATTTGTATGTGAACATTTGGGCCCTCCGACCGGTTGAGGTATGAGCTGCTTAAAACAGGAGTGCCCTTCTGGCGTAAATTCCCATGTAGCAACCACCTGCAACATTAAGGGAACTCGGGTTACGAATAATTAAATAAAAATTGTGTGAAGGTGCAAAGCAGTAACTATACCGCAGGACACCGCAGGATTATTTTAATGGAACCGCGGGAAAAAGCGCTCAACGTTTAGCGGGTACCGCGTCATTGAATTTATAGGGCTCTCAAGCAGTTTCGCAGAATGTTAATTGCTTGTTCTCTTAAAAGGTCTTGGGAGCAACATTTCCATCGGATGTCGAACCAAGTTCGCAGGAAGACTGCGGCTACTTAATGTGGTTCCGCGGTGGTTTCTCAGCACCGAAGGTTCTGCAGAAACCTGGAACCTGGATGGAAATCCGATAACCGAGGCGAATGGGATTACGGCCCTCGCAGGGATTGCACTGGCAATTTATTCGCTTTTGATACTCGCAAACCACAGGCGATTACCAACTGATAATAGGTTCGGGTGTCGGCGGAGGAAACGAAATTGCAACTCAGCAGTGGTTTTGATTTCACCTGCGGCTTGATGCTACTTACGAAACCAAAGATGCGTGCTGGTCCCCCCGCAACTACTGCAGTGAGTGGCCCTAGACCCCTTTTTATAGGGAGGTCCATATTGATTTCACCAAATTTTTATTAGAGTCCTTTACCTTCAGTTTTTATAAGAAGTCGAAAAAATGATTAAAATGTAGGACAAAATTTGACGCGATTTCGATGGTACATAAACGCATATATTTGGAAACATCGGAAGGAAAATAAATTCGTAGAGGAGTCATAAACTATTATTTCAATGTCAATAAAACACCAGTCAGCTACTACCCATGTTAATGGGTAAGCTATCACACAAAAGCAAAACTAAAGGAACCGAAAAAATTCATTATTAAAGCATATAGAAACTTTTAAATCAATTTTTCTAAACATATTTTAGGGCGAAACATAGCTTCAATTTCAAATTTTTCTCCAACATTTTCGGATTGTAAAATTATGAGTGTAACATATTGAAATATTGAGTTATTATTCGTAAAGTGACCTGGTGATTGTGTCGGTTTATTTAACAGATTATTTCTGTTTTTGGGAAATTATTGTTATATGAAAGATAAGTACATTTTTTTGAAAACGAGTAATAGAGAAGTACAAAAACGAACGAATAATAAGGATTTATTAACTATTTTATCCTATTAAAAATTGTCTTGCATTCTGACATGCGATAGAATTGAATTTGTTTGTATCATCACTGCCAAGGCAAATAAATAAGTTTCTTTTCGCAAAAACAAAAACGAATTTTTACTATCAAAACGCGAGCGAAAAATGGTCAGTGTTCGATGACGTAGTCGTCTTGAAATGCTCGCGAAATGCAAAAAAGTTGAAAAGGTGTATTTACTAATGGGGAACCCAAGTGGCAATAAATTCTCACTTTTTCATTTAAGCCCACCGCGTCCAGTCTTGCAACCTCTGCACGCTGGAAGGTCCCGAAGGTTCGCCTCGGAACCTTGAATGCCATTGATTTGTGCGAGGGATTAATGGGGCCCATGAATTCTGCAGACCTCGACAGGGCGGTTGCATTAATTTTTATATCTTAACTCGCCACCCACAGGTCCGAGTTGGTTTATAACATTTTTTTAAAAGCAGTGTGGCGAGCTCGGATCAAAGTTCCTTCCCCGGGACGGACTTTTCCCTGTTAGCCTTCTTAAGGGCATCGTCTGAATGGAATCGCGGAATTTCTGCTCTTTTTCTGCAGGAAGAGATTAGTTGCAGTCCACCGCGAAGAAAATGCCCACAAACGAGCTCTAAATGGCGGGTGTTGAGTTACAATCCCTGCGCCCGGGGGACGGGGCCGGCCATTTCCGCGGATTAAAATAAATTCCGCGGGGCACACGGCTCTGCGGTGAGTCCCAGCATGAACCCGTCCCGATCCGTGTTAGCGAAAAATTACTCTATTCCACGGGAAGTTGCGGTTATGATTTTGGCATATTTTTAGCTGAGCATATTTCGTGCGTCTTATTTAGTTGTGCGGTCGTTGCGAGCAACTTATTTTATGGGCATTTTAGTTTATTGGGTCCGCACGCAGCACCACTCCTCTTTACGACGGGAGTTAGTTTGAATTGCAGCTTTAATTCAGCGCATTGAGGAGTCCGATTAAGAGGAGCCTACGTTGAATCCTCTTAATAAACTTTGGCTTTGGGCTTTGCGCGGACCGCGCTCAGTTTATTTATATTGAGTAAAACTGCTTATTTATCTCGCCGTTTATCCGACTTAATGGTGATTCAGTTCGGGTTAAATTCGGTGGCAAGACCGCCCGCCCTCACGCCGCGGCTGCGTACGACGGGAAATTAAATTTAATAACCCGCTGCGTCCATTTTATTTCATAACTTATACTATTTCCAGAATTACCTACGTACGTTATATGCAATAAACCTTTCTCAATGGCGATATATTATTGAATATTTAAGATGTCCTTAATGGTACTTAAACAGTAAGATTGCGCCAAGCCATCTTTCAATAATAAAAATATGAAGAAGGAAGTTATTCCTAATTGAATGAAAAATAGACAAATAAAATGTTCACTTCCTTGGTCTATACCTACACGACACCATCGAAACATTTTCTACCAAATTTCAAGATTGTATAGGTCAGTGAGAAGGTCCCCAAAAAGTCTTGATGTAACAACAGTCAGTAAGATAACCTGTCAGTATTACGCCGTGTGTTCTTATTGCATTGAGTTAAGTACACAAATATTAGGCTGTTTAGGTTTAGTATTTGGTATTAATTTCAGTTTAACTCAATACCTGTACAGTCGTTTCTAAACAAAGAATCTTAGCGGACAAATAGACGCACATCAAAGTGATCCTAAGGGCTCCATTTCTTTATTTCGAGTCACGAAGTCCTAAATAAAAAATACTTTCCAAAAATCCAATAAGAAATGTAATACTCCATTAAAGGACAGATAGTACCCAAAAAAAATTTAAACAAATCCGAGGGAGGCCCATTTCTTACACTTACCCGATTATAGTCTTTAACTGGCCCAATAAAGTCGCTCGTTACCAGAATTTTTCGCTCACAAACGCGAGGATTAATTGAAACAAATTCGTAGCTGCATAAATTGTTGTCGCCTTTATTGCGATGCCTCGCAGCAGCTGACAATAAGTTAAAAGCGGAGAAAAGCCGGCCTTCCACCGCTGATGGCTCATTCGCAATCCTGAATATTTTCTAGTCCCAGGGGGCAGGGAATTTTAAAAAGCGCTAGAATAAATTTCTCCAGCAAATCTTTGCGTTTGCATAATTATGGAAATTCGTCGAGAAAATTCCCTGCATCCTTTTAACTGCCTTTGCTTATCAGGACCGTCTCGACCCGTACCCTAACTTTTCGCAGTTTCAAAATGAAATTTTCCCCCCATTGTACTCGCTGGTTCTTACTCAATGGGGGCACCGCTGGGGCTTCGGCCTTCGGTGGCGAGCATCACCTCAAATAAGTTTTAGCTCCTCCTGAGGAAGAAGGAACAAGGACCCGCTAAATGCCTTGTTGGGAAGCAAGTCCTCGGAAACTGTCTCACCCCCGCCGGGTTCTACGGGACTCGTGTTGAAATCGGTCGTGCTCCTGTCGGGGCCCCCTTTCAAAGTTCCCAGACATAGAAAAGGAGCAAACAGGATCCCATCGGTCGCAAAAACAACGAAATGGCGAAGACGTGAACAGATTTTCTTTGTCTGCCCGGGATGCAAGGAAGTGGTGAAAGTCAAGTTCAATGCCTCCGAGAAAGTGGATAAAAAGCCCCAAATCAACTGGTGCCCCAGCG
Source organism: Tolmerus cingulatus (assembly GCA_959613345.1). Classification (NCBI taxonomy): domain Eukaryota; kingdom Metazoa; phylum Arthropoda; class Insecta; order Diptera; family Asilidae; genus Tolmerus; species Tolmerus cingulatus. The sequence continues at coordinate 8,472,958 of OY390708.1, forward strand.
GAGGCGCACAGACGCCGGGCAGAGCGGTGCGGCCCCGGATTTTCCACTGTTTTTCGCCCTTGGCCCTTCGGGGCGGGTGGTTTATGGCTGTCTCCTCGTCATTTCGCATTTCGATCACGACTCGAGCCCGTGCTGAACTTTAACCTTCAACTTCAGCTCCGGCGAAATGCGGGTCTGTCTGCTCGGCCCACCCCCGCCTCCGGCGACGTGCGACGACGTGCGGCAGGTAGCTCGAGCAGTGCACTAACGCGGTGCGCTGTCGAAACCTTTCCATTTGGGCAGCCAACAGAGAAACATTTCGGGCAGACGGAAAATCTGATCAAAATTGAATTTTTTTGTCTGTCGACTGTCCTCAGGTCGAGTACCTGCGAGGCCAGACTGTGTCCTCTGCAGCAGAGTTAATCATAAAGAAATCATATTGACATCACGCATAAATTACCCTCAGGTAGGTCCTATTGGATTTTGTTAAAACTCTGTTGACTTCTCCGAATGCTGTTTTATTTATTGTTTATTTATTCATTGGCAAAAGGTATATTAAATCCTATAGCAGAGCGCATATAAATTAAGATCGATTTAGGAAACATAATAATTAATAGTAGTTAAACATCAAATTTTCAAATAAAAATAATAATTATGAAAAGAAACATAAACTATAATCAAAACTGCATTCGAATTCTATTAAATTAAAAATTTGGAATTCTACCCGAAACCAAATTAAATTCGAAAGAGTATTACACATATGCAATTGGTATTGATTTATAAACATTTTTTCAATAAAACTGAAATATTCTTGTTAATTAAATATGGATTCTGTTTTTTTCTTCACATAACTTTTACAATCAATCCAGACCTAAAAAATACGACGGATTTTGTTTCTTTACATATGTTGAAAAAGATACCCTCAAACCATTTGTGCCTTCTTGATTTGTAATCCTACTCTAAATGTTAAATTGGGCTCCAACATTTACCCAAAAGGAATTTAGAACATTTTTGCAATGTTTTGGGAAGCCTTTTGGTGTATCCTTCCTTTTTTTCTTTAATTGGGTTTTCTTTTTTGTTGGATAGCCTAAGATTCTCCGATATGATATGTATGAAAAATCGGAGGGGCTGAGGGGCGGAACAACAAAGAGGTAAATCGAAATACAACTTATAAATATCCTGGAATTCATAAACACATTGACTGTGTTCGTGATTTAAGGGGCATTGATTGTACGTTCGGTGCCCGATTGCGTGGATTCAAAATGGCGGACCAAAAATGGCGATTTATTTTAAGCCAACTAATTATCTCAAGAATGTTCAAATTAGTCATAACTGCATATTGCATACCAAAGAAAACGACAGCTAATTTGTAATATGTAAAAATGATTAAGAATTACTATAGGAAAATAATTTTATGATGAAGTTACTTTTTTACGTTAAATTGCGCTCAGGTCGAGGACCTAAACGGGTAGACGTCCTCAGCGTCCACAGAGTTAATCACAAGCAAATCATATTCTCATTAGGCGCGAAATACCCTGCAAAAAGACTTTCCTCAAGCACGTCTTTGCGGATGTGAGGAAAGCGAAGACGACTCCGCCGTTTGCATAACCATCCGTCTCCTCCGACGTGGACCCATCATCCGGAGACAGGCCTGCAAATTTTATAAATTTCCGACGAGTGCGGCACGTCGTCGGTCGGCGGGCTTTCCCCCGGCGGCGGAGCCGCGTCGCCTTGTGATATTAAATATTTACGTCAAGTCATCTCGTTGCCGCGACCAGGGGAATTTTATAATTTATATCTGTCGTAATTAATTACGGCGGAGTGCTGAGCAAGAAATCTCGTGGTTGCAGAAGCCGCACCAGAACTGGGTTAATTTGTTGCCCGCGCCGTGCGGCGCTTATTGTCTTGCAATGCTCGTAAAACCGCGGCGGTGTTCCTTCGGTCCAATTAAGACGCAAATCCGCGCTATGAAACTTAACTTTCCTTGAGTGTACTCCGGCTTTTACAAGAAGTGCTCTCGGCCTGAATGTGTCGTGAAGGAGCTCTGTTTACTGCAGTCGTAAACTTCCCTCCTTTCCGGGGAAATGTGACATAAATTCGGAAATTGATTTTACGATTGCGGGGATTTCTGGGACTCGTAACTCGTGCGTTCGTAACTCTGGGACAACTTTTCAATTAAATTTTAAACTTATGTTTATTTTCATATTTCCGAATTGTAGGAAGTCATAATGGAGTTAGGCTTAGCAAGATGCTAATAGCTATTAAACATGACTATATATATATGTAGGCCTTACAGTCTGCCCTCGGAGGTAAGAGTTATAAAACGACTTAGTTGATTCCCCAAAATTGTTTGAATCTAAACCTAAAAATGTCCTTCACCCTTTTGTGGTAAACAAAGCCTGTTAGTTAACATCCTTACTTATTTTAGGTACCAAAATCTCACTTCATTTTATTGTATAATTAAATAATACTATATCTTCGAATCTCATAAATTTTTCTAATTTATTCAAACGTCCAAAGTTATAACTTTCATTTAATAACTTGATTTTACTTTAAGTACCTAGGTATTTTTACTTTGGTTCTGACAGTGCGAAATTTATTTTGAAATTATTAAATTTTAACCTAGATTGGGTAGGAACAATTTAATAGTAAAATTGACAAATATGTATATTTATATATTTACAAACAATTATTGTCGGTCGCTTGAATAACTGAATTTAAATTTCGAAAAGTACGAGTTTTCGTATATCTGTTGACTCATGTTTACATCCTATTAATGTAAATAATTTTAAAAATAATAGCAATCCAACTTACATGAACTTCACTTTGAAGAAACAAATTTCAATAATTTGATTGGAATTTTCGTTGAGTAATTTGGAAATATTCCTAATTATCATTATCTAAATTATTTTTTGTATTATAATACTATAGTTCTATTGTAGATACACATCAATATCAATACAAAAAGTATTATAAATTCCAAACCGCACATTCTTTCCTAAAAACTTTTCCAGCAGTAAATCTAACATAGTAAATCATTGAATTTGACATCGTGTCTTTGGTTCAGTTATCTTTACGAGCAGCCAAATCCATAAAAGGAATAACCAGACTTTAAGCTCACTGCTCCACTATTAAGATGAATAGCATCTATTAAACGTCTAGCAAAAAATCATAAACCATGTTTTCAGAATTTTGCCTTGGCACCCAAAGGATCAATGGTACTGTGTAACGACTTTAAATTTCGTCATTAAAAATCTGATTTTATTAATGTAGATTCAAAAAATGTTCTCAAGTATCCAGTTGAATTATTTTAATGAGAAGTTTAGGAGGTTACAAACTCCAGTAGAAGCAACCAAACTATAGCTTATATGTGGCTGCACATTTGGGAATAACTTTTGTGAAGCCACGAAAACCCTTTTAGTGGGAGCTATAAACCTCTTAAGTAGTCAGAGCGGTAATTCAATCCCCTTAATCAGGGAGTAGTGTGCATCCACAGGGTGACCCAATGGCATACAAATGGACCACTGGTTGTTAATCCAGCAATCCGAAGGAGCCATTTCGGGATTCGGACTTCCGTCGAAAATCATAAATCCTCCAACCTCCGACGTCGTTGTGTCTGCACAGTTTACTTGCTTTTGATGGAAAAAGTTTCGGCGCCAGCCAGACAGGCGAAGTGGGAAACTGGAGCATCAAGGAAAATGTGAAAATCACTTGGTGGTGTCGCGACGTTTCACCTCTCGGAAAAACCCGGAGGCCAACTGCCGATGGAATTTTGGATAAAACTTTTTCCGTAAACAGAATGCTGACGTTGTTGTTTCCACTTCCGACACGCGAATTTTCCGGCTGGCGTTTTGTTTATTCGCAATTATTCGACGGTTGGGAGTAACAAACCGCCGGTTTTGTCTGCCTAAGTACACACGGCCCTGTGTCTGCATCCCTGGTGCTTCCTGGTGTTCCCTGGTGCTCCCTGTCGCTCGAAGGACACCCCGATGGGGAAAGGTGCCAAAGCCAGAACCCTTTCAAAATTCGATGACGAAGTGGAAGCGTCAGAGCCAAGCACCGGCCGTAAATTGTTTTCGCCATGCAAGAAAATAGGAACTTGTCCTCCAAATCAATACGAACCACTGCATCCAGGGGCGTAACTACTCCATTTTGAAACTCTGGCAAATATGTTCTGGGCAGGCCCCACCCACTTCGATTTTCAATATCCGAAAATCAAAATAAATACTGCAAACATTTTATATTAAAATTTGTATCCAATAAGAATTCATACTACTACCGTGGTTCATCATAAAATTCCATACCTTTCACATTTTAAGTAAACAAGATTCTCAAGTTTTACAGATCAATATTAAAAAAATAAGTAAACAACTTTACTGGTCTGTGTATCCTACGACGATTGACAAGATCATGAACATTTTGATGGCAATCAATTTTCGCAACAATTTTAATATTTACGTACTCAAAAGGAAAGAGAAATCATCTATGTATACCCAGTTATAGGAAAGTAAGAAAATTCATTTTTGTATAGTACATTGGTAGTGTTTTTTGCATTTAAATAAGTAATTATTAGAGGTTTTATAAAACTTGAAATAATGAACAAAATGTTCTCGTTTCTGTTTGTTGCTTATTGAAATTTTTGATTTAGGATTAGGAAAGTTTTGTTGCATAAAATATTCATCCTGGTTTTGATTATTTGCTAGCAATTTTTGACTTGCAACATGTCGTTTTAGATTCTCTGATTTAGTGCGAAAAAACATGGAGTAGGTACCCTGACGTTGTGCGTTGAACTACGTCCTTCGGACGACACAGAAAACTTTAAATTGTTTATTAACTTTTAAAGTGCTAGTTAACTAATTACGCTCGAATTTATTGTAATCGAAAGAAAAAATTCTGAAATAGTCTTATTTTTCGGTTTAAAACATTCAAGCTTTGTTACCACATTTTATGCCTACGTTAACTTTAAAGGAGTTGAAATGAATTTTTGAAAAAGTACCTCAACTTTAAGGGTTTCTACGAATCATTGCCACGGGCAGCCTGAATTAAAGTTACGCCACTGTCCGAAGTCTGTCGACTGTGATTTTGATTCTTTCTCTCGCATGAACAGCTTTTTTCCGCTGTTTCAAATTCCGCACCAGGAGTCAGGAGTGTCCTTCCTGGAAATTTTGGCAAACTTTCAAGGGACCAGGAGTAGCCGGGCGGGGCTCGCTACAGGGTGTCCCTGAGCCTGCAAATTCCATAAACTGCTTAAATGGGGTCGCAAAATAGAAAATTGCGCTGGTCGCCGCCGCCGTGTGGGAACCCGGCCGTTTGCGACCGGCGACACATTTGGAACGTGTCCAAGATCCCAGGCATGACCAGCACCCAGTGCCTGGTTCCCGGTGCCGGGGCCCTGGTGCTCCGGTGCTCCCGACTATCGGCCCCTTGTATCGGGGCCTGCGAGTAATTTCCAGGGATGTTTATATCTTGCGGCCGTGTGTGCTGTTTATCTTGGCCGGGCCCGGGTCTTCTTTCAGACGGCAGATAACTACAATGCCCAGACTAATTTATATTCTGGCTGCATGCAATAAATTTGACAAGGATTTGGGGCCCTGGAGCCCGATAGCCTCAGAGGTCACCGACTGGGGAGACGGCGGCGAGGGCGGCGCTCCTCCACCGCCGCCGCGATAAGCACCCAAATAAAATCCAGCCGGCTCAAATTGCAGCCATTAAGAAAGAAATGGGCTGGTTACCATTCGCGAAATTATTCGCGTTTCTGATAACTCTTCATTTCGTCCGCGGAGGACCCGCCACGGGCCCTGCGTGCAGAGCAAACAACCACGTCACGGTCGAAACTCGCGACAACGCTGGGATGAGAAATAGTCTGGTAAATGAACTCCAAATTTCAGAATATTGATCTCTTTGTCAGGAAAATATGAACAAGGGCTCAGTCCATTTAAAATAGCATTGAAAAGAATACGCCATAAATTAATGGGAATGGTTTGGTACAATTTACCACTTCGATTGAAAAACGCAAAGAATTTAAGTATTATAAACAAATTCATAGGATTTTTATTTTTGCCAATTTAATTACAAAAATATTTAAGATTCCCAAAAGGTTCATAAAGTAGAAATTCAATTACAAATTTTCATCACCAATACACGATCATAATTTAACATTTAAAATTTGTTATTTAAATTAAATAAGATAATGACTCAGAAATATACATATGCATATATGGTTTTATCTTTTTTAATACATACAGCGAGATGTACATAGTATAACTTTTCTTTCCACAAATATAAATTTAGGAATTTAAGGGCCTACTAGAAATTTACCCAAAGACCCTTTTCCAATAACAATCAATAAAATTTATGGGCGGTAAAAAACTTCCATTGAGTAGTAAGTGTTAATAAAAGTTAAGTACTCATAATTTAATAAACTTCCATATATTTACATATCTATCAGAATGAGGATGCTATCCTGGGAAATTATTAAAAAGTTTCAGTTTAATACAAAATTGCCTATTGGCCAAGATCTATGAGAAAAACGTAGGTATTCTGAATCAAATCGACATTTGTTCATATTTTTCTTATGGGAAATTAATACTCGAAGGTTTTGAACTCGTTCAGCGGATTCAAAATCAATTCTACTTCGCCAAACAACAGGAAAGGAAACGACAAGATGGCGAGCGGTCTCAGAGGCCGTCTTGTCGGAAAACAATCGCAGGCCATCTTAGCGGCCGCTTCCTATGACTAAGAACTTCCTTAAGACGCTAGCTCGCGGAATGCGCGAGTCATCGGGCCCTCCTGACTGATTTGTACACGACAAGGGCAAGTGCTGCTCAGCGCGACAGGTAAGTCTTCTTATGCTGTTTATGCTGTTTATGTTGCTTATGCTGGTGCATGCTGCCCGCAGAGTCAATGAACTTCGCTAAGCGGGCACCTGGCGAACGCGGTAATGAGCCGGCTCCTCTTCCGCCGCGAGTGCTCCCGGTGTCGTTAAACCGAAGATTCTCGCGGCCGTTTAATTGCCGCCCAAACCTAAGCTCTGACCACAGGGACCACATTGAACCTGGGGGACGAGGAGACTTCCCCAGCGTCCGATGACAGGGCGAGGCCGCGAGTTTATAAAAATTGCGCAGCTGTTCGCCGCGAGTCAGCGAGTACGCGGTGAAAGGCACCGGGGGGCGGGCGCGGTCGGACATAAACGTTCTTGCGGTAAAGTCGCGCTTAACAAGGCTACAAATTACCATGTGGACGCGGATTGTGCAATACTTTCGGGCGAACAGCGGTTGTGGATTAATGCTGAATGCAAGAGCTCTGCCGCTGGCCCGCGCACCCGCCGCCAAGTCGATCGCGCCTTCTTCCAGGTGGTTGACGCGAAATGTCAGCATCCGCTGTACCACTCTTCGGGCGACCTTACGAAACAAAACCTTTTCTGAATCCTAAATTTCAGCTGTTGCAAGACGCTTCGGCGAAATTTGGGTTTACTTGCAAAGCAATGCTTTACTAAATAGGATTTAAATAGACTTACGATAGTTGAAATTAGATCATATCCGTATAATAGCAAGCAAAGTTTTTATAGCTATGCTTTGTACTTAATTTTAACGGATGCGAAATAATTCAAATATATGTATTAAATTTAATTAATGAATATTTTGAAGCCATTTAGGGACATCCAAGGAATGTTTTAATATTTTCTGAAAACGGTTTTCACGTTTTAATAAAAATGTGGTATAATTAATAAATTTCGGGTATTTCTGCTTCTTATATAATCTGTTGAAACAAAACTCAATTTCACAAATCAAACCAAGCAACCAATGGAACAAAATTGTTATACTGATTGCAGAAATATATTTAAACGCTGCTTTATTTTTCAAAGTAGAAATAAAAAACACCTACAACTTATTTCTACAACCCTTTTTTGCAAATGCGAGCTTGCAATTCTCTTTTTTTGCCAGCTATTGTATTGATAATCCATTGAGTTTTTCCACATCATTATAAAGCGTTTTGAATTTTTATATAATAGCTTAAGATTTCTGTTGTAATTCGAGCAACATATTATGAATTTTTATAAACCTCAAAATATTATGTTTAGCATTACTCTCGAAAATGTAGCACAGCTTATAGAAATGATTTGCCAATAATTTTGTAAAGTCTGTGTTGACCAGTGTAATGATTAGGAAATTTTGGAGTGAGGTATCTTAATTTTACGAAGCATCCCATCGTTGTCATATTCCGAAAATAGCATGAGAAAATAATCAATTCTCGATTTTAATTGCGAGGTCACGCTGTGCCAAGGTGTCCTTTGCTAAAATTACAATAAATCTCCGACTAGAACTTGCCGCTGAGCAGGTTCCGATCAGATGAGCTCATCTATTTTCATAGGTGGCTCGCCCCAACTTCCCATAAATTATAAATTCTGATTTTCTGCAATTGCAATGCACTCGCAGACGAGCTCCCACGCGCCCAATCCGCTGCAGAATTGCGAGCTGCATTGCAACTGCAACGCGTTCGGTTTTACTTTCATTTGTTCATTGTTCATTTCTGGCACAGTGAACCGACCACAGTTCACCTGCTCTGCAGAGTACAGAGAGCGACAAATTCAGCTCTCTGTTTATCAACGGTTCATGCGGTGAATTGATGAAGTAAACAGAAATGCAACGAGCGTGAGAACGGGAGCGTCGCTCCCCTCATTCACCCTCGGAGCGTCTTGAGTTTGTTTGCGTTTCCCTCCGTCGGTCATCGCTTTTCTTACAACACGGCGGGTAAATTTCCCCCCGATCAAAAAAAAAAAAAAAAACAAAAACGTTTCTTGCGGAGCTTTTTGCGATGGTGCGTGGCTGGCGAAGTCCCCCGCTTCCCTGGGCCCCCGCCGCGATCCAGCTAGACGACGGCCGCGATGACGACGTACGTTCGCGCGCGTCGTGGCGCGACTGTTGAACTCGCCGCCGCCGAGTCTGATGCACCAGATGCAGATGGCCGCCGCTGCAGTGGGATGCAGGCGCGATATTTTGTCGCATCGCGGCCGCGGGGGGCGGGCCGGGTGCTTATCTAAAATCGCACTATCCCCGCGAATTGCCAATTTTGTTGCTTTTGCAGGGACTGTGTTCGCGACTTTGGTGAATGAAGCGAACGCGAAAACGTTGCTCAAGTAGTAGTATTTATCAAACATACCTTTGTATATAAAATAAAGACCTGAGTAACCCAATTTCACACACTGCTACACTACTTTTATACTACTACTTTTTTTTAAAGACTTCTGAAATGTTCAAGTTTGAAACTTAACCCAGTTTTTGTTAGGTACTAACATTTTTAATTATGCGTTTTTATTGTTGAATTTAAAATTTCTCTACATATTTATGCATGTACAAAGGTTTTATGCAGATTTTTTGATGAAGACGAAAACCTTAACAATATAAAGTTATTGGGTAGATTTTAAATCAATAAACCCAATTTTAATACTCTCTCATCAAAGAAATTTCATTAAATTATGCACCGTTGATATTTGTATGTACCAAATATTATGCAAGTACAGACTACAAACAGATATGTGTATTTTTATTAATTTTATTACTATTTAGATAAATATTTACTTACTCTTTTTGTATAATTATTGCTAATATTCTGGTTTTATGAAGATATGTATGACTTACTGATCCTGCTCTGGAAAGGAACAACTTTATTTTTAGAATAAAATTAATTATATAGTATATAGTACGTAATATATAGTATATAGCATATAATATATAATCGCGGCTCCGTCACGTTCTGCTCCGATCAAATGCAATAAATTCCGGGCATAGTGCCTACATGCACCGGGAGACTTTTGTTTCTGGTGGAGCCCAGCGATGGCGTTTGTTGCACGATCGGCGCAAATTATGACCACGTAAATCGCCGGCACCATTTGGATGGATGGGAAATGGTAGGTTGTGATTGTGCGCACCGATCGAACTGGCCGGCGGGGGTCCCGGTCCCGGTACCCGAGTCCCGGGCACCCAAGTGCCAGCCATTCTTCCCGGCCTCCAACTCCTGCGGCTCCTGCGCCTCCCGCGTTACACGTCCGCAAAAAACGCGTGCAGTGCCCTTCGGTTAGCCCCAGACAAATAAATTTTGCACCAAAACGTAATTGAGATGTAAATTGCCCGTCCTGTGGCTGGTGTCACGATCAGATGAACTAATGGCCCGCGACTGTACCCTGGAGGGCTTGGGGTCTCAAATTGAAAATTGTTAGAAATTAGAAATGGGGGGACCCAGGCGAGGCCCAGAGCTTCGCAATTCGTTTCGATGTTTCATTTACACAGAAATTCTCTCTGGGGGGCGGAGTAAGACGGCGGTAGTCGTGATTTATTTCGGCATTTAGCCGCCTCCGATATTAATCTCCCCCGAATCTCGAGAAATCCGCAAACCTGACCCCAGTGCTAATGTAAAGCGTCTGGCCAGAACCATCGCGGCAGATCTGAGGCCCGCCGTTTTGGCACTTTTTGATTTATTGACCAAGGTGTGAAGACTCACCTCTGGTTCCAAGCTACCTGGGTACTCCTCAACAACAAGTCATTAACATAGCCCCGTCTTTAGAAAGTACAGTTGCTTGGACCAAACCTAAAGACGGAATTTAATAGGTAAGAAAATAGCAACACTTAAGGCTTTTACAACAGTGCAAAAAACGGAAGTAATTTTCCGCATTTGCCGGTAGTGAGCCCCAAAATGTGGGCCAGTCTGAGCTCTGAAACCAAACGAAGACAGGAAGGAGCGCTAGATGGTTGCCGTAAAGTATCACTTTCTCGACAAACTTAAAAGCATCTAAATTACCTAAAAGACAACCTATTACTGCTCCCCGAAAGGGCCTAATTATGAGCCCCTTGGTTTTGTTCCTCTTTTTCTTGAGCGCTTTCTTCACTGGCGCAGAGACAAGCGGACCAAGACGCAAGGGCATCTTGCCAAAGCTGCATAGGGTGGTCCTGTAATAGAGCAAGCGTTGGGTGGGGCTTCAGACGATTTCTTGCTCCAAGAAGTGCGCTTTTCTTCTGGCAAGGAAAGATACTTTGTAATGCAGGGAACTAGAAAATGAGTCTCGTTTGCACCAAATTACCCAAAAACCAAAAGAGAAAAGATACCGCTTTTGAAAGAAGACCTTTTTAGGTTAAGTCCTGAAGATTGTTATGTTAATCAACTAAGTACAGCATCTGTTTTTATGTTTGCAGTTGACGCATTGATATACATATACTCTTTTAAATGTCTAAAGTCTTATGCTTACAATACAATTTTTTTAAAAATCAGATGACGAATATAAATTGCATTATTTATTCATATTCTAAGGAAGAATGAAATAAAAATAATGATGATAAATGAATAGAGAATCCTATCATGATTTTCGGAATAACGCTATAAAGCAAAATGCAAACTAATAATATTCAACTAATTTGTAAAAATTAATAATATATGTTTAAAGGTAAATTGAAGAGAATTCGCCTAAACTTTTGTTTTATTTCATAGAATTCCTCTTAAAATTTGAAATCCAACATGACATATTCATTTAAACTTTCAAATTATTTTTTTATAACAGCAAAGAGTAAATTTCTATTAAGCGAAAAATAAATGGGGGAAGTATAAACGATTACCATTTAGATCTTTTAAAATCGTAATTAAAACGTAAATAACATAAATTAATCATTAACACAAAACCAGTTTTGTGAAATACATATGTATCTGTACAACCCCTATTTGCATAATATAAAAATTTGCGGGTAAGTTAAAGTATCCTAAAAAACTTTAAGAACTCTCCTGTTCCGGGAAAACGCTGAAAAAATTACATAAATCGAATTCGACAATCATTTCACGGTTTTCCATCTTATCTTCATTCCCTGAACAACCTCATAACAACTACTTATCCTCAAAAAGATAAAAGAAATTTCTCTTTAGTGCCGTCCCCAATGCCGCAAAAGTGCCATCACAGCAGCATAATTGTTTCGGTTGTGCACTATCAACCAGTTTTATGTCATTTCCGACGATTTACCGCCGCACATAAGTCAGACTCATGTGTAACTGGGTTTGCATTTTTATTGCCTATCGCCGCCGTCGAGTTCCATAGATTCGTGCGACTCTCCAAAATTTTATCGCCGCGACTGCAAAAATGTGTGCCTTTATTTTGTAGGCTTATTTATGGGTAATGCGACCCCCGCCGAAATGCAATAAATAAATTTATCGCGGCCACTGGATTCTGTGCGACTGTTTGAATGTTGGCGCGAATATTGGCAGCCAATAAACGAAACCTCTTCCGGCTCATTTGTGAAGAGACTTTCCAAAATCGATTCCATTAACAACTCGGTGCATATTTATTGGCGCACCTATTAAATAAAATTTGTAACGATTTGTTGTTCGTGATTGTGTGCATTTTATGCTCACTTTCCCGTAAACAACATTAATCAGTTATGTTTGAATATGCCCATAGTTTGAATATGACAAAGGAAGAAATGATAACATGATGAGTTTCATTTTTTGGGTGAAGATTCTATATATTCTGGCTAAACAGAAGACGGCCGATGCCGATGATTTTAAATGCAATTCGTTTAAGAGGAGAAAGCTTTTTATTTTAAGTTCATTTAGTTAACACTCGGGAAAGTTAATAATCGAACAAAAATAATCAAAAAAAGTTGCAGCTGCGTTTGGTTTTGGGATCAGAGAATTAATTGCAAATAAAATTTATTTCCCGCAAATTGTTTTTACGGAATGCACTATACTAAAGCGACATTTTCCTTCAGAGAAATTCAGCAATGTAGCTAAAAGGACTAAAAAATAAAATTAAATTTATATACATATTTTATTAAAACCTTAAAAAATAAACAGAGTAATACTTTTACAAAATTTATTGAGTTGATAAACGACTTTACATAATTTAAACCAAGAAAAGCGACGACGCCAAAAAATAAAATTGATTTTGAATAGCCTTTATTTTTTAAATAAATATATTTAGGTACTATCAATTGCAAAATTAGTAGGTCTCCAAGCTTTAATTTGTATACCTACTTTTAGTAACGATAAAATTTAAAAAAATTTATAAGAATAAAACCAAATTATTTATTAAAAATCGGACATGCGAGTGCGCTAGGTGCAGAAGAACTGGGAAAAATAAATCACTGAACAGGATCAGTGCGAAAAACAACCAGCGAGTGGCCGCCGCGAGAGATTTAAACAAACAGGGACCGGGACCGGGACCGGCGGACTCGGAAGCTGGAGCGACTGGACCCAGAGGGACCTCTCCGCTCCTCGTCCTGTGTCGGGCAGCTCTCCCCAGCCGATCGTCTCCAGGCCTGGGGAGACTTGAATCTGCTCCCCTCGGGCAGTTGAGCCGAGCCTGGACCGGGGACTCTCTCCTGGCGGTGAGCGGTCAGCTTGTAAATAGGGAAGCAGTCAGCTGCTCCCCTCAGTCTTCTCAGGGACCCCGTCGGACGAGGGTGGCTTGGCTGTGCTCCCCACGGATGTTATTATGTATAGAGATTTGTAATCAGTGACACCAAAAACTCGTACGTATAAGTTTTTAAGAAAAATGGAAGGAAAAATGTTGCCAATTTCCAATAAGTTCAAATAATAGAATATGTTTTGCCGTTCAAATTTGATAAGAAACAACGATATTTTTTCCAAATATAGTATTTAATTGCTACGAAAACATTTAGAATTTATTTTTCTTTGCTTTAATTTTACCATAGGTAGAAGAAAAATCCATTTTTAATTTTTATTAATAACAAGAAGCTCTATCAAAGTTTCTGCAGATAAAATCAAAAGTTAATTGGATATCATCCTTTAAAGATTTTTTTAACTCCATTGATTTTTTTATTTTCGAGTCAGCAGAAGATTTTCCACTAAAAGGATTCAATTCAATTCAATCTCAACTAAATTTAAATTTGAAAATGTGGGATTCAACGGTCAATTTTTTAGTTCCGATATTCCGCACTAGCCAGCTTCCGTTTCAGGTTTCGTTCTGTCAGTTCGCTGTGAGTGTTCTCCAGTAGTGTTGCTTCAGCCGCGGTGAAAGTGATTTTATTTATTTTAAATAAAATAAACGTGCATAAAAAGTCTGTGGAGCTCATAGAAAAATAATTTGAAATAATTTTTACGACAAGTAATCAGGATATAGAAATTATCCAACATTCCGTTTCCGTTTCCCTTCGTTTCAATTGTTGAATCAAATCCCTTTGGTCCCTGTCATAGTTCTGCGGTAATTCCTGCAGTTTTCGCTTCCCTTCGTTTCAAATTTGTAGTTTAATTTACAGTTATTCTAGAAGGGTTCTCTCAGTTCGTGAATTGCTTTTGGAGCCGGTAGGTGTACTGCGGGCGTGCTTCGCTGATTTTAATTTTTACATTATCTCAGGAAATCCTCCGCCATTGCAGTCTTAGCCACATTTTATCATTGACTACAAAAGGTGTGTTTTTTAAAAATGTATTTTTTTCCGTTTATTTGTATATTATCTACTTATCGCGAAGTGTATTTTCGAATTAAAAAAAAGTGATTCTGAAGAGGTGAAGTTTTTACAGAAAAAAGGGCCTGTTCAAAAGTGAGAAAAGTGCATGCATTGTTATTTTTAGAGTTTTTCATAATTGCGCGTAAAAGTACAGGAAACAGAAGAAAGAAGATTTAAAAAAGAAAAGGACTAAGTTAGAGGTAAGCGAATATTTTAATTGTTTCCTCTTTTTTGATTAATTTAAAGTTCTTAACAGCAAACAAAAAGCTTCAAAGTCCTCTTATTGCTTTTTGCTAAGAAAATCAAAGAACATGATAAACAAAAGTTATTTATTATATGGTAATGCATATGTACATATATATTTTGATAATTCCGCTTAATAATAATTGCTGAATTGTCCCACTTTTATTATTGTATCGCTATCAAAATCCACCACAAAATATCGGCACAAGTCAAGGAACTGCCAACTGGAGTGCTCTTTAAATTGTTGCTATATCAAAAGATTTACTTAACAAGATTGCTTCGCCAGAGAAAAACATTTTTATCAAAATTTCTTCATCTTAATGAACCACCAACATTGTCTTATCAAGTTAATTTTAAATTGACAGCTTTCGTAGACTGTATAAGATTTGCAGAGTGAAAGTTAAATTAGTCATTTTAGGTCCTCGAATCAGTTAACTTCGGATTAATTCAGTGTAGCCAATAATTGTTATTATGTATAATTTTTTGGAATTAATTGTCGTCATTCTTCCTGTCGTGGTTTTCTCGGTTTACTTGTTTTTATCATGGAATTTCAATTACTGGAAAAAACGTGGAGTTCTGGGTCCCAAACCAGAAATAATTTTTGGTAATTTACGAAACAGTTTTTTCATGAAGAGACATATGATGTACGAGTTTGATGACATTTACCGGTAACATAATGGTTGAAATATACATATGTCATTGTAAGCTTTTTATGGTTCTTGTGAAAAGGCAGTACAAAAATCAGGATAAATTTGCCGGCGTGTTTATGGGAAGATCACCACACCTTTTACTGATTGATCCAGAAATAATAAGGGAAGTGATGGTTTCTAATTTTAAGAACTTTCATGCCAATGAAATTTCTAGAGTGGTATGTTTACTTCCTTATTTCCATTTACCTGTTTCAAATTGTATTTTTGAAATCGATTAGACGACCACGAAAAGAGACCCACTTGTAGGACCTAATCCATTTTTGTCTACTGGTGGAATATGGAAATCGAAACGATCAGAAATAACTCCTGCTATTACTCCTACTAGAGTAAGGACGACATTGAGTTTGATTTTCTCAGATTCTTACAAAATCCAAATTTATAGGTAAAGAGCAACTATCCAATTATGCGGGATGTTGCGCAACGTATGACAATGTATTTAGAAAAGTCATCTAAAGGCGTTGTTGAAGCAAGAGAAGTGCGCTTATTACTTTTTGACTCTACGAAGTATTGTTCATTAGTTTGTCAATCTCTTCTAGTTGGCGATGAGATTTACCACCGATGTTACAGTCAGCAGCATTTATGGTTTAGAAGGGGGTGGTTTTGAAAGTGATATTTGTCGGATTCTACAAGAGGGATCCAGCTTTACCCTTTTTCAGACGGAGTATAATTTTCTGGCGTCTATTCTTCCAATTGTGAGACGTTTCTACACTCCGAAATTAGTGAATCCAAGTGTTGAAAAGTTCTTCATTAAACTCTGCCAGGATGCTATTAAGATTCGTGAAAATACTCAAGACGACTTACGGGTCGATTTACTTAATTATTTGCTACAGGCTAAAGAAAAGAAAAATATGTCTTACATGGATATTGCAGCACACACAGTCACTTTCTTTCTCGACGGTTTCGATACTTCTGCAATTGCAATTTCGCATGTCTTGCATATGGTGAGTATTATGGCACCCTAAAATATCTTATACCCAGCAATTTTTAATTTAAGGGAAATAGTTATCAAATCTTGAAGGTTTCGTTCTAAAAACAAATTCATTATATCTTTTCTGATATGTTTGTAAATATCAGAATTCTAAAAACACAAATTTTCACTTACTTAAAATAAATATTTGAACGTATAAAATGTTAGATTTAATTTGTTTATATTTTTCAATGTTATCGATCAACATTAGGGGAAAAACACTGATTTGTGTACTTCTTAAGCGTTTCCCAGAAAAAGTGTAAAGTTGTTTACTTATTTGCATACTTCTGAACAGTTGCACATATGTAATTATTTGTCGTAGTCATGCTTATCAAATTAGTGAATGAATAATCATATTTCAACTCTTTTATAATTTATTGTCAAAGTAAAAAGCATTAAAATGTAGTAAATAAAACTATCCATTTAACTTTTGTAATGCTTCAAGTTTTTTTGGTTGGAAAAATATTTAGACTGATGAAAGTCAAGTGAATGTTTAGTTTTGGCTTTTCTTACCATTCTATATAGGCAATATTTTTGAATGCATCCAATTCGAATACCACGTTTATATCTCTTTGTAAATTGAAACCAAAATGTTGTCAAAGATTATTTCTTCGAAAGATCAAATTATAATTCTTACTTATCAAGTAGGTAACTTTTATAACTTAAACGATTCATTCAGTTAGCAAAACACAAGGACATCCAAGAAAAACTACGCCTTGAGTTACGGGAAGCCCTAGAAGACAAGAGAGAAATAAGTTTCCAAAAACTTACGGAACTCCCATACTTGGATCAAGTGTTTCATGGTAATAAAATATCAAAGAAACTTATTTATCATTGCTAAAAGAAATTGTAATTTTTTAGAAACCCTTAGAATGTTTCCACCTTTAAACGTACTAACAAAAATATGCACTCAGCGCCATGAGTTTAAAAATTCAGAAAATAAACAGGTTGTTATAGACAGAGGCACAGTGTGCATAATTAATACTTATTCGTTGCACCGTGACGAAAAATATTACCCAGAACCAGACAGATTTATTCCAGAAAGATTCAGTCCCGAAAATGGTGGCATTAAAAAATACAAGGATATGGGTGTTTTTCTGCCTTTTGGCGAAGGTCCAAGGGTGTGTCTAGGTAGAAAAATCATTTTTGGAGACTTAACTATTTTCTATATAATTAAAATATTGCAAAATTTTCAGGAATGAGATTTGCTTTGGCGCAATCAAAAACTGCAATTGCTGAACTAGTGCTGAATTTTGATATTTCTGTTAACAAAAAGACTCATGAGGATATTATAGCTGATCCAACAAATTACATGTTGATTATAGGTGGAGGCATCTGGCTCGATTTTAAAAGGATTGAGAGGGATGTATGATGTAAGAAACCAAAAAATGAAATAGCAACGCAATAAAAAATTTTAAAAGTAAACTATTTTATCATTTTTATCTACCAACTAACATCCTGTAACAATAAAATACATAAATTAAAATGTAAACAACATGAGACTATATGAATATTTATAAATAAAAGGAACAAAGCCTATTAGTTTAATCAAACTAATTTGAGCAATAAATTGAAATTGTTGAAAATGACAAATTGGCAGAATATGTTTTAAGCTTTTCTAGATCCCATAAAAAGGAAAAGTAAAAATATTTCCTATTGTACAAATTTAGAATTTATTTATGGCATAATTTATTGGCCGTTTCTATCTGAGAGGCTGGCTGGCAATAACAATTAGTAAACTTCTACACGATAAGCAGTCGAAATTTAAATTTCTGATTAGTTCACTTAGCTTTAAAGAGATCAAAGTGGTCAAATTTATGTATACCAGATGACTCGCATAAAGCGCCATTGGCCGATTAGCAGAATATGACCAATATTGTACTTAGTATAAAATTAAATTGTTCGATTTTGACCTTGAAATTGTGTAAGCAACCCTTATCAAATTTTGCACTTTTTTTGTATGCTCTGGTTTTCAAATATAAATATCGGAATAAAGTTTGCTGTGCTTTGGTAGAATTGTTGTGGTAATACCTTTTGCTTTTTGATAAAATGTTAGCATCTAAGATTGACTATCTTATCTTGCTTTCGGTAGTTCTGGACATTCGCAAAATTCATATGGGCTTCAAAAGATTCAAAACTTGATTTCTCAGATAGCCTTTTTCGCTTTTACTTGATAATGCGAGTTGAATTATGAAGGCAAAAAAATTTATATATATTATCGTTGTTTTAGCGGATTCGCGTAATGCGAAATCGTAAAGAGATTTCGCTACATAGATTGGGACAGTAAATAATTTTGAATATATTTTCCATTAATCACTATTAGTAATTTATTTGTTTTGTTTTTTGTAATTTAACAATTTCATCAATATCTTTTGGAAACACAAGTTTAGCATTTTATTTATTTTACAAATTATGTACTCATATCTCCATTTTATTATAAAATCAAAGTTGTATATTAATATATATAAAATATATTGGTTGTGAAAATAAATGCCATGTCTTTGGCATTATTCCAGTGAATATATTTTATTGTGTCCATCAGGAATCGTTGAGTTAAATAGAATTATTTTTATCTACACTATATTATAGCAGCTGAATAAAACTTACATATTTCGTGTAACCTTTAAATTCGACAATACTAGAATTCTTTAAAATTATAGTTATAAAAATCTTACTCCATCTCTCAGAGCAATTTTTTGGAATCATGAATTTTTTTATAGTCCACCCATACGCCACCGTTTGTTACTAAAAGAAAATTTTTGGGATCTGCAGTAAATTCCGGTTTTGTCTTCTTATTTAGTGTCATTTCCCAATTTAAAACCAATTCTGCAATAGCTGCTTTCGATTGTGTTAACGCAAATCGCATTCCTAGAATTATGTTATTTTATTAATCAATCCAAATTTGATTTTTAAGCTAATTTACCTAAACAAATTCTTGGACCATCACCAAATGGGAAAAACACACCCATGTCTTTGTATTTCTTGACTCCACCATTCTCCTCACTAAATCGATCCGGGATAAATTTATCTGGATTGTCGTAATATTCTGGATCTCTATGTATTGAATACAGTGGGAGCACTGAAATTATGTCTTTTTCTATAGCTATTTGCTTTCCTTCCGAATTTGTAAATTCTGTCGGTTGTGTACAAATTTTCGACAGAAATGCTCCTGGGGGGAACAACCTGAGGCACTCTGAAAGTATTATAAGTGATAATGATTAAACTACAGAAAGAGGTTTCACTGAGTGCCACTAAAAGTATACTTACCATTTACAACGCATTCAAGATAAGGAAGATCATTCAATTTATCAAATGATACAAAGCCGTCTTCAGAAAGGTTTGATTTTATTTCTTCTCGTAATTTTTCTTGTACATCCTTGTGTTTTGCTAACTATAATATAAAAATATAAATAAGAATAAAATATCATAATATATTTTTAATTAGATATTCGGAAAAAAGGGTTTATGGTGTAATTAACTTTATAGTTTCACATTTAAAATTAGTGATGACTTTTCTACTTTTATTAAGCTATAAATATTTAAATTATTATTACCATATGTATGACATGTGAAATAAGGACACTTGAGGTCTCAAATCCATCCAGGAAAAATGACAGCGTATGAGCTGCCATGTCAATGTCGGAAAGATTTTTTTTCTCTCGTAGTTGAAGCAAGTAATTCAGAAAATCAATGCGATCGTCTTTAGTCTGCTCACGCAACTTAATTGCATCGTGCATTAAATTTGTAAAAAAATGTTCTGTTTTTTTCGAAATTAGAGGGTAGTAATATAATTTTTGTATGAAAGGAAAAGAAGAGGCCATGAAGAAGTAAATCACATCAAACATGGAATTGTTTCCGAGGATTTCTGTTCCCTCTTTACGGATGCGGCATTCTCCTTTTGAAAAGGCACCTGCTTCAATTCCGAAGACGGTGCTTGAAACAACTTCGATTGTATACCTGGAAGCAAGCTAAAAATATCAAGGAAAATTTAATTATCGTTATCTACTTCATGAACTAGACGAAGGAAGATAACCGAATCTACGTAGATTTAAATCTATTCATATATCACACTGCAACCGAACTTTGTTACACATTTTAATACCGGAAAAATTAGTTTTGAAATTTCGGAAAAAATTCATCTTCTGACGAAATTGAAAATGAAAATTCGTTAGAGAAATCATCAATAAACATTTTTGAATTATAATTTGGCATAGCACTTTTAAACAATATTCTCCGTGAATTATGAATTCGTAATTGAAAATGTTTTATTAGATCCCGCTTTCGATAAAGATAAGGTTAAGGTACAAACATCCCATTAATTCTTGCTACTATACATATATTACTGTTGTGGCATAATATTTCAATTCTATATATACGAGTAATGCGTCATTTCTGATCTTACCTCTTTGCCTTCAATTCCGTCTTTGGGAGGATTTTCGAATTCCGATTCAATAAACTTCGATAACTTCTTGCATACCTCTGTCATAATAGGATAACTAGCTTTGATCTGCATAATAAATAAATACATAAAATGAGATTTATAGTAAATCTCCGTAAGAAGAGCTATATTACTCTGCTAGCCGTTAAGGCGGGTGTAATTTCAGCTCGTTTTTCCTTCCATTCTGAGCCGCGTAAGAAGAATGGATTAAGCGCAACTAATTTGTCCTTAACGGGGTCAACCTAAATTGGTTCACAGATTTAAAAATGTTGAAATATGACTGTTACCGCACATACTGGGAAAATAATATCATTGTCTTGAAAATGCTTAAAGTTTGTGATCAGCATATCACGAATTAACTTAGGGTCAATAATCATCAATCGTGGCTGTCTGGATATGAAGAAACCGACAAAACGCTCCTTTCCTTTGTATTCCCTGGAAAATGAGAACACTTCACTTGCTTAATTGATCTATTCAAAAATAGGGATTGTCTCACTGGTAGATGCGATCCATGTCGTAAGCCATATGGTTCGAAAAGGTGAGCAACCCAGTGATGTTTCCGTAGAGAGGCTTCGGACGGGGACCTTTGACCCCGCGTTTCTTCCAAAAATTAAAATTCCACACCAGCCCTAAGTAAATCAACACTCCACCGATTGCCGATATTAGGAACACCCACTCAATTAAGTTTTCCATTGCGTATCAGTCGCTGCTTCAATTTTTATGTCTGAATCGGGGTGCGAGTGCTACACTAACTGAACTCGAAGCTCCCGCGACAATTCGTTTCATAAATGTTGTGCTTGATTAAAACTTTACATATTGCGTAAGAGTTCCGAGCAGAACATCTAATTGGATCGTATCGCTCTTCTCCCGCATTTTAGTACCCTACGCGTGCTCGCCGTAGAAGCGCCGTAGGAGACATAAAATAGTAAATAAATTCAATAAAAAAGTTAGTACCCTGTTATCAGAATGATCGGCAAGGAAAACCAATAGTGACCTTGATAATTTCTTTGGAGAAACACTTTCATCATTTCGCAATGTTATGTACTTTCTTTTTGTTTTGAAAACAAAACAAAAGATAGTGAATCGAGGACCATTGTTCTTCTAATTTTAGCACACATATTTAGTTCTTAAGTTATGACTAAATAGAGGCAAAATGGACAATTTCTCTCTGCCCTCTACATATTGCCAAAATGTTATTCCCGAAAAACCTGAAGGTAATCACATGAATATTACTAAAAATTATTCCCACGTTTTTTAACCATAATAACCGGGATAAGTTTTAAGGAATTTTAACAGAATAGAAGTTTTTGTTCTTTATCGCTATATGTATGTTAATCTACACGGGAATCCACCCTTGGTCATTGCTATACAAATCAAACAAATTTACGTAGTTTGTGAATTTATTAAAAATCTAATGAATATTGAAGAAATTATTAGAGATACAAATTGTCCTCAAAAGAATATATATTGTATATTTGCATTATTACACAGTTTTTTTTAATTCAGTAATGTTTTTGAAATTAACCCAAACCCCACCATCCATCACAAGCAGAAAATTTTTGAGATCTGGAACAAATGTCGGTTTTGTCTTTTTATTTAGTGTCATTTCCCAATTCAAGACCAATTCTGCAATAGCTGCTTTAGATTGTGTTAAAGCAAACCGCATTCCTAAAAATATATACATATAGTATATTATTTCATTAATCAATTTAGATTTTAATTTTTTAAGTTCCTTTACCTAAACAAGCTCTTGGACCATCACCAAATGGGAAAAATATGCCCATGTCCTTAAATTTTTTGGCACCACCATTTTTATCACTGAATCGATCTGGGATGAATTTATCAGGATCTTCGTAATATTCCGGATCTCTATGTATCGAATAAATTGGTAATACTGATACTATATTTTTTCCTATCATAATTTGTTTTCCTTCTGAATTTGTAAATTCTATCGGTTCTGTGCAAATTTTTGAAAGAAATGGTACAGGGGGGAGTAGCCTGAGGCATTCTAAAAGATAAGAGATTCTTTTTATTTAAACAAATTGTAGAAATAACAGATTACTCACCGTTTGTAACACATTCTAAATAAGGCAGATCGTTCAATCTCTCAAACATTAAACAGCCATCTGTAGAAATAGCAGCACTGATTTCTTTCCGTAACCTTTCCTGTGCGTCCTTGTGTTTTGCTAACTGCAAATATATATGTGTTATTTTAAATGGATATACATATGTAGTTAGGTTATTTGTGTAGTTTATTTATGATTTAGTCTCACCATTTTGTAGTTCTAGTGTTAAATTGGAAAAATTCAAATGATCCCTCTTAATTTTTCACTTACCATGTGTATAATATGTGAAATTAGTACACTTGAAGTCTCGAATCCATCCAGGAAAAATGATAGCGTATGCGACGCCATTTCAAGTTCGGAAAGATTCTTCTTTTCTCGTAGCTGAAGCAAATAATTCAAAAAATCAATGCGATCGTCTTTAGTCTGCTCACGCAGTTTTATTGCATCGCGCATTAAATTTGAGAAGAAAATTTCTGTTTTCTTTTTGATCATGGGTAAGTAGTAAATTTTTTGTATGAAAGGAAAAGAGAATACACTGAAAAAGTATAATAAATCCAAAATAGAATTCGTTCCGAAAATTTCAGATCCTTCTTTCCGAATGCGGCATTCGCCATTTGAAAAGGCTCCTGCTTCAATTCCAAACACAGTGCTTGAAACTACTTCGATTGTATACCTGGAAGCAAGCTGAAAATATTAAAAACAATTAGTTATGGCTTAAACTGGCGTAAACTTAATTTCAATACACTTTCAACTTTTGTTTTATATAGATCAGCACTAAGCATTTCTGAACAAAATAAACTCTAATGAAATTATCATACCTCTTTAACTTCAATTCCATCTTGAGGAGGATTTTCAAATTCCGATTCAATAAACTTCGATAACTTTTTGCAAACCTCTGTCATAATAGGATAACTAGCTTTGATCTGCATAGTAAATAAATATATAAAATGAGATTCATAGTAAATCTCCGTGATAAAAACTATATTACTCTGCTAGCCGTTAAGGCGGGTGTAATTTCTGCTCGTTTTTCCTTCCATTCTGAGCCACGCAGGAAGAATGGGTTTAGGGAAACTAATTTTTCTATGCTGGGATCGACCTAAGGACATTGATAGTAATTTGTGTTTTAAATAACGTGTACCTAAAGAAATTCATTCATTACATACTGGAAATAGAACGTCATTGTCTTGAAAATTCTTAAACTTTGAGATCAGAACTTTTCTGATCAATTTAGGGTCAATAATCATCAATCGTGGCTGTCTGGATATAAAAAAACCAACAAAACGCTCCTTTCCCTTGTACTCACTTTAAATTGAGAATATTTTACTTAATATGTAGAACAACTTAAATCGTAGAATTGACTCACTGATAAATTCGGTCAATATCGCAAGCCATGTGGCTCGAAAGCGAAATGTTGCCATAGATGGCTTTAGGTTGCGGACCCTTAATTCCGCGTTTTTTCCAAAAACTAAAATTCCAAATCAACACCGAATAAATCAAAACTCCACCAATTGTCGATGTTAAAAACACCCATTCAACGATATTCTCCATTGCGCATTTTATTGTTTTAATTATTCTTTGTCCGAACTGGCGTATTTCATGTGCTACACTAACTGAATTCAAAGCTCTCGTAACAAGTTTTTCCACAATGTCTATGTTTGATTAAGGCGCTTAATATTGCGTAACCGGCAAAACATTTAAAAGAGAGTATCGCTCTGCTCAGTAATGCAAGAGTATAAAAGTCTAAGTGGCTTGTTATCAAAATGATGCTTATCGTTTAAGAAAAAAGTAGTGCACTTGAATATATTCATTCTTTAAAAGTTGTATTTTCTGCTCGTAAAACAATTAGAAAAATCTATCGTAATTAAACGTGATTTATCTAAATTGTTTATGGCTAGTGAGTTCATAAGTCATTGACTTTCAAATTATTTTAACGTTTTAATCATACTAATACTTACTTGTTTTGATTTGTTCTTCTAGTACGGCAATTTGTACACTTTGATGATTTCAAAAAGAAAACCGCGTATTTTTGAAAAATCGAGGGGATTGCTATTTTTATTCCAAATTACATGATAATGTGTTCAACTTTGCCATTATTTTCACTTACTATATTAAATTTTAGAATGAAATATCGAATATTACTTTTTTTAAATTTTAGCATTTTGTCTTTGCTTCTTTAGAAGTTTGTTTTTAACTTAATAAAAAAGGTTGCATTAGATAGTTTTTTTCGATCCATGTATTTTTTTGTAATCCACCCAAACGCCACCGTCCATTAGAGTAAGCATATTTTTTGGATCAATGACAAATTTTGGTTTTGTCTTCTTATTAAGCGTTAGTTCCCAATTCAGTACCAATTCAGCAATTACTGAATTCCTATTTTGAAGTCGTTGTACCTAAACATATCCTTGGGCCATCTCCAAAGGGGATAAACACACCCATATCCTTAAACTTTTTGACTCCGCCATTTGCTTCACTGAATCGCTCTGGAATAAATTCTTCAGCTTTTTCTTAGTATTCTGGATCTCTGTGTAATGAAAAAACTGGGATTAATGTAACAACATTCTTGTCAATTGGAACTTTTCTGCCAATTGCGTATGTTTTCATTTACCATATGTATAACATGCGAAATGAGAACACTTGAAGTCTCAAATCCATCAATGAAAAATGTAAATGTGTGCGCTGCGATAGCAAATTCAGATAAATGTTTCTTTTCCTTTAGATGAAGCAGGTAGTTCAAAAAATCTACGCGATCATCTTTCATCTGCTCACGCAGCACAATTGCATCATGCATCAGCTTCGTAAAGAAAGTCTCCGTTTTCTTCGAAATGAAGGGAAAGTAGTAAATTTTTTGCATTACAGGAAATGCATTAATAATGAATAAATAAAATAAATCGAACGCCGAAGGGTTTCCTATGATTTCCATTGCTTCTTTCCGGATGCGACTTTCACCCTTTAAAAAAGCTCCTGTTTCTATTCCAAAAACCGCGCTTGAGACCACCTCGATTGTATATCTAGAGGCAAGCTAGGAATGTACGAAATTAATTAATAGTACATTGTTCACCAAGGGAGTAAAGTAGTACATTTTTACCCGGGTGTAAAATTGCCACCCGAGCCGTAGGCGAGGTTGGCAAACACCCGGGTAAAAATGTACTTTTTTACTCCCGTGGTAAACCATTTTTCAGGGCAAAAAAACGCTACTTTGTTCCCTAAAAGTAGGGTAAAAAAATGAACTTTCGGCGGTGATGTGGGAAAAAATAATATTATAAAATATAACTGCTCGAGGCTAATATATAATAATAATGTGGTCTTACATCCTTGGCTTCAATTCCATCGGGAGTACGATTTTCTAATTTCGATTCAATGAACTTTGATAACTTTTTGCACACCACCGTCATGATGGTATAGCTAGCCTTAATCTACGAACATAAATAATATTATTAAAACCGCCGCAAAAGTGACCAAAATTACCCTGTTGGCAGTTAGAGCAGGTGTAATTTCCGCGCGTTTTTTCTTTCCACTCTTCCATGTAATTTATGAAAAAGGGATTTCCGCCTATTAATGTTTCCAATTTGTTATTTACCTATATTATTCCATTGTTAATTGAAAATTAAAAATTAAAATTGGACTTTTGTACTGGAAATCGAAAATTGTTTCTATGAAAGTTTTTGAAATTTGAGATCTGTACTTCTCGGATCACTTTTGGATGAATTAGTAACAATCGTGGCTGTCTGGATACGAAGATACCAACAAAAGGCTCCTTTCCCTTGTATTGCCTTAAAAATTAAACAACTTAATTTGAACGATCACCTTAAATTGCGTAGTTGTCTCACCAATAGATTCGATCATATTCGTAAATTAAGTGGTTCGAAAGAACTCCTGTGATATTTCCATAGAATGGTTTAGGCTTTGGACCCTTAATTCCGCGCTTTTTCCAAAAATTTAAATTCCATATTAATACAACATAAACCAACAAGCACGTGAATATTATTATTAAAAATAACCACTCAAAAAGATGCTCCATTTGCCCGCTTTTTTAGTTTTTTGACCGGCCTGGCATACGGCGAACGCGACAATGACTTTAAAGCTCTTGCTGCAACTCTCTACATGAAGTAAGTGTTTGAAAAGAATTATTAAAAATCTCAATTGACTTATGTAGATCGTTCTACCCCCACATTAAATACCTTCAATAGCAAATGCAAGATATCACGTTGTGGCATTAGCCGGGCGTTTTTGTTGTACTATTGTTATTCTACATACAGTGCTGCATATTTGCATCCTACACTGACAACAAATAGTTAATTTCTTTTTCTAAAAAACACACCATCTGCAGTATCCAGTCACAACGCATTAAGCTTGCAGAGAAAAATCGGAAAAGTTGCTTCCGGCGCCACTAAAATAAAAATTAATGTAGATGTTGACAAATTAAAATGGCAGTTTTGTTTAGAATCAAATGATAATACCAGTTCTTGGTGACTTTTTGATCTCGTCGAACATCTAAACGATGACAAGTATAATATAAAAGACCTACATAACTTTATACCAGCGTTTCAAAAATGAATAATAATGACAAATGGAAAATTATGAATCTTGATAAATGTTTGCATAAATCTTAACCTATAACTTTTAAAATTATAATTCACTCAAGGAAGAAATTAAGTACTGGTACTTTGACCTGGCTTGGTAGGTTAAGTGTTCAAATGATAGATTGTAATATCTATTTAAGAAGATTTGTGATCTAAAACACAAATCTAGTACATTTCTGTTGTATCAGTGGAAAATCAACATAATTTTATTGAAAGCACCATTTTTACCTAAAATTAAAATCGGAACGTTAATTGCAGCACAAACGCCAAAATATATGCAATTCGCCCAAGGCAGCGATGAGAAACTCTAAGTCCGCGGCTATTATAAAATAAATTGAGTGCATTATGCTGAGGTTTTAAAAATTTTAATTCCAAATTGATTGTAAGGCAATTATTTTTAATATGAACTACATACATATAAACTTTATATTTATTGGATATGGGACATTCCTCTTCCTTTTAAATTAAACAATATGGTTACAGCCTATTAATTTAAGAGATAATTTTAATTGCAATCATTATAAAGCATGAGTTAAAATATTTGAACCATCATTTCTCTATCTATTTAACTTTTTTAAAATCGATCCAAACGCCGCCGTTTGCCACAAGCAGAAAATTTTTTGGGTCAGCTTCAAATTTTTCTTTTGTTTTCTTGTTCAAAGTCATGTCCCAATTAAGGGTCAATTCTGCAATTGCTGACTTAGTCTGAGCTAAGGCAAAACGCATTCCTGAAAGAGATGTGACAATAAAATATTTAAGCAAATTAATACTTATTTGAATAATTGTTTAAATTGCTTTACCTATACATGTTCTCGGGCCATCACCAAAAGGTAGAAATACTCCCATATCTTTGTATTTCTTTACACCACCGTTTTCTTCTGAAAAACGTTCTGGGATAAATACATCAGGATTTTCATAGTATTCAGGATCCCTATGTATGGAGTAAACTGGAATGATGGCCTTTATGTCCTTTTCTATTAAAACTTGTTTCCCTTGGGAATTTGTCAACTCGTGGGACTCAGTGCAAATTTTTCCCAATAAAAAGACAGCAGGGCATAGCCTTAAGGTTTCTAGAAAAATGCGAAAAATAAATTAAACAAGAAGAAAATTACAATATAATGTGTAAGGCATGTAATTGCTGTTAGCACTGCAGAAAAAGTGTTTACCATTTACAACGCAGTCTAGGTAAGGCAGTTCGTTTAGTTTTTCAAACGTTAAGAACCCATCTTCAGATATGTTATGCCTTATTTCCTCCCTCAGTTTTTGTTGTACATCTTTATGCTTCGCCAACTAAAATAATTCATTTTGAAAACACATTTACAGAATGCGAATACAAAGTAACAACACCAAACAATATGAAAAGAAGATTTAATTTTGATTTCAAGCTTCTTTTGAATTAATTTTTCTTTGCCCACGACTATTACAAAATTTATTAACTTACCATATGTAAAATATGCGAAATAAAAATACTTGAAGTCTCTAATCCATCCAAAAAGAATGCTATTGTATACGAAACTATTTCTATGTCAGAGATATCCCTTTTATCTCTTAGTTGAAGTAAGTAATTCAAAAAGTGAACTTCGCCTTTATTAGTCTTGCTCCTCATCAAAATAGCATCATGAAGCAGATTTGTGAAGAATTTTCCAGCATTTTTTGAGATAAGCCGGTAGCTATAAAGTTTGTTCAAAAGTGGAATTGAAGATAGTACGAAAATATAAAATATCTCCTTCATGTTGTTCGTCTTGAAAACTCGTAGGCCCTCTTCGCGAATACGACATTCTTCCTGAGAAAAGGCACCTGCTTCAACTCCATAAACAGCTTTCGAAACTACCTCAGTCGTAAACCGTGCTGCCAACTATGTAATTTGATTAACAAGGTGAATTTGGTCATTATTATTATATTTTTGTAATACTTCTCTTGCGTCCAATCCATTCTCAACTGGATTTTTGACAAGGCTTTCAATAAACTGCGATAATTTTTTACAAACCGACTTCATAATGGAATAATGTGCTTTAGTCTAGGAAAATTAAATTTCTTTTCGAATATTTCTAATACGAGTGAAAGTATCTACCTTATTGTTTGAAAAGGCCGGGCTCATTTCAATTCGTTTGGCTTTCCATTCTGAACCAGGTAAAAAAAAAGGATTCTGACTCATTATCTTTTCCTTTTTGGTATCAACCTAGATTTATTTCGCTTAGCATTAAAAGTAAAATTTTATTTACATTAGAACAGTACTCACTGTTAATATAGTGTCATTGTCTTGGAAGTTTTTAAACTTTGTGATCAGTATTTCGCGAATTAAATTAGGATCAATTATCAAAAGCCGTGGTTGCAAACCTATAAAAAATCCCACAAATCGTTCTTGCACTTTATATTCGCTAAAACACATTACAAACTTTGCTTATCTCTATTAACATTGATAATATAGCACAAGCCTTACTGATAAATTCTGTCAAAATCATAAGCCATATGATGCGAAAAAGTGAAGATTCCAGGTACATTTCCAAAGATAGACTTTGGGGGCGGGCCCTTTATTCCACGTCTCTTCCAGAAATCGAATTTCCACAATAAATTAGCATAAGTTAAAATAAATACTAATAGCAAGAGCACAACTACGATTAAATTTATCATAGTGCAAAAGTTGGTTAGAGAAAAATGAAATTCAACTTCTCCAGAATGAAGTTATTATGAAACTAAATTAAGAAAGGTTTCTTGTGGCGATATAAATTACTAACAGCTTTTTTCGTTGTGTGACTGTAAAATTAACTTGTTTTTAAGAGACATCACTTTTATACATATCTGATAATACAAGTATTTTAAAATCATATCCAAGTTTTGCATATTTTAGAAATAATTTGGATAAAGCTGCCTTTGTGGATTCCGCCAGAATTTCTGGAGATGGTAATTTTTATTAGAACTTGAAAAACAAAACACACATTGTTGTGCATTAGTTAACAAGTTTTCCAAGAATGTGCTCTAAACTGCATCAGAAAATTTTTTTATCGAAAAAAAAGTTTAAACAATTACATCATTCCAATTATAAGTTCTTATTCTTGACAGTTGATGATTTTAAAATGGGGACCACTATTTTTAAAAAATCGAGAGGAATAATTTTTGAATTCTCACACAATTTATGTGTTCAAGTTTGGCATTTATTACTTTTATTATGTTATATCATAGAATACAATATCAAAATTTTGTTTAATTGGAGCATTGTGTCTTTTCTCCTTTATACTTTTGTAATTAAGTTAATAAGATAAAGTTGATAGGTTAAATAGTTTTTTTGGATTCTTGTATTTTTTTGTAGTCCACCCAAATGCCACCGTCCATTAGAGTAAGCATATTTTTGGGATCAATGACAAATTTTGGTTTTGTCTTCTTATTAAGCGTTAGTTCCCAATTCAGTACCAATTCAGCAATTGCTGCTTTAGATTGCGTTAAGGCAAATCGCATTCCTAAAAATAAATAAATTTATGAATTTAAACTATTCCTATTTTGCAGTCCTTGTACCTAAACATATCCTTGGGCCATCTCCAAAGGGGATAAACACACCCATATCCCTAAACTTTTTGACTCCGCCATTTGCTTCACTGAATCGCTCTGGAATAAATTCTTCGGCTTTTTCATAATATTCTGGGTCTCTATGTAGTGAAAAAATTGGGATTAATGTAACAACATTCTTGTCAATTGGAACTTTTTTCCCTTCGGAGTTAGTGAACTCTGTTTGTCCTGTGCAACATTTCGTTAAATTTCCTGCTGGAGGATGCAGCCGCAAGGTCTCTAAAGAAAATTTAAATTAATAACAATTAAAAGTCTAACTAGGCAATGTAGATAATAACTGTATATGCATACCGTTAAAAACACAGTCGAGATAAGGAAGTTCAGTCAGTTTTTCAAATGGAATAGAACCATCTTCACAAAGAGCGCCTTTCAATTCCTCTCGTAACTTCTTTTGCACGTCCGTATATTTTGCTATCTGTATAACCATATAACAATATGTAAATGATTGAAATCTGTTTGATGAAGTTAAATTTGGTTCGTACACGTTTTATTAAAATGATTGTTGTAACGAATAACAAAATAATTAATTTTATTATATCATATTAGTGAAAAAATGTTATATCTTAAAAAATGCGTACCATATGTATAACGTGCGAAATGAGAACACTTGAGGTCTCAAATCCATCAATGAAAAATGAAAATGTGTGCGCTGCCATTGTAAATTCAGATAAATTTTTCTTTTCCCTTAGATGAAGCAGGTAGTTCAAAAAATCTACGCGATCATCTTTCGTCTGCTCACGCAACACAATTGCATCATGCATCAGATTCGTGAAAAAAGCCTCCTTGGTCTTCGAAATTAAGGGAAAGTAGCAAATTTTCTTTATTAGAGGAAATGCATTGATGATGAATAAATATATTAAATCAAAAGCCGAAGGATTTCCTATAATTTCTACTCCTTCCTTGTGGATGCGACTTTCACCTTTTGAAAGAGATCCTCCTTCTATTCCAAAAACTGCGCTTGAAACAACCTCGATTGTATACCTAGACGCCAACTAGCAATGTACGAAATTAATTAAAATAATATTATAAAATATAACTGCTCGAGGCTAATATATAATAATAATGTGGTCTTACATCCTTGGCTTCAATTCCATCGGGAGTACGATTTTCTAATTTCGATTCAATGAACTTTGATAACTTTTTGCACACCACCGTCATGATGGGATAACTAGCCTTAATCTGGGTACACAAATGATATCATTATTAAAACCGCCGCAAAAGTGACTAAAATTACCCTGTTAGCTGTTAGAGCAGGTGTAATTTCCGCGCGTTTTTCTTTCCACTCTGCTATTTCATTTACGAAAAAGGGATTTTGGGCTAATAATTTTTCCTTTTTGTTATCTATCTGTAGTATTCATTTATTAGTTAAAAATAGTAAACTATAATTTCACTTTTCATACCGGGAATGGAAATTCGTTCCTATGAAAATTTTTGAAATTTGAGATCAGAATTTCTCGGACCACTTTTGGATCAATAATCAGCAATCGTGGCTGTCTAGATACGAAGATACCAACAAAAGGCTCCTTTCCCTTGTATTGCCTTAAAAATTAAACCGCTTAATTTGAACGATCACCTTAAATTGCGTAGTTGTCTCACCAATAGATTCGATCATATTCGTAAATTAAGTGGTTCGAAAGAACCCCTGTGATATTTCCATAGAATGGTTTAGGCTTTGGACCCTTAATTCCGCGCTTTTTCCAAAAATTAAAATTCCATATCAACACAACATAAACGAACAAGCACGTAGATATTATTATTAAAAATAACCACTCAAAAAAATGCTCCATTGTCCGCTTTTTTAGTTTTTTGACCGGCCTGGCATACGGCGAACGCGACACTGATTTTAAAGCTCTTGCTGCAACTCTCTACATGAAATCAGTGTTTGATTAAGAATCATAAAAAAAAGAAACTCAGTTGTCGTAGACCATTCTACCCCCACATTTAACACCTTCACTAGCAAACGCACGATATCGCGCTCTGGCCTTTGCCGGGCGTTGTTTTTGGACTCGTTTATTCTACATAAAGTGCTGTATTTGCATCATATACTAACAAAAAATAATTATTTTCGTTTTTTTTAAAAGCCCACTATCTGCATTACACAGTCACAACGTATTAAGCTTGCCGAAGAACAGAGGAAGCTCAGAAAAGTTGCTCCGGGCCGCACTAAAATAAAAAGTAATTTAGAAGTTGACAAATTAATTCGTCAGTTATAAGTCACCTATAGATGATTTTGTTCAAATTTGCGTTTTTGTTTTCATTTCCTCTTTTATGTAAAAAAGGTAACTATTGGCTTTATTCATTTTTGTTTGAAACGATAGTCATGGGAATTAATGGCTTAATGAAATTTTTACTTAGAATGCAGTGATAATTACAGTTCTTGGTGATTTCTTGATCCCGTCGAATCACTAATCTACGACTGGTAGTATCAAAGACCTTCGTAAGTTTATATCAACGCTTAGATGGCGCACCTAATAAATAATAATTAAACTGATGGTCGAAAGTGCAATGTTTTTTCAATATTTGCGTAGGTATCTGTTAAAAAGAACAAACAGAAATAGTAGTTATGCATGTACGATATAAAACATTATCTACTTTTGTCTATTTTGTAAAATGTTTTTTAATGGAGTTTGTATCGAATTTTGACGTTCCTTGAGCTTCTTGTAGCAATGTTTATAACTTAATCAAATTATTTATGTACATTACTTAAGATCATAGAAGGTAATATCTCTGTATGGGATTTTCGATCTACATCACAAATTTAGTACATTTTTGTTGTATCATTGGGAAACTAACATACTTTTTTGGAACTACCATGCTTTTACAGAAAAAAAAAATTAGAAAACTGTTGTGCGAAATCCTCCTTTACAAGGTGTTTGGATTCTACGTAAGACAACGCATACTATTTCTCAGGATTTCCTGAGCACAGTTTTGTTCTTTACCCACCCTCATTTGAAGTGGAGCATGTTATATGGTACATCTAATAAAATAGAAAATATATTATTTATTTTTTTTGTGCTACGTTTAAAAATATCCTTTAACGTTCCGTCTATGAAGTAGGGTTTATAATTCAAATATTTTGATCATAAAAAGAATTAATAAAATTTAAAAATAAATTATTAAGCTTATGCCATTCGTATCACAAAACGTGAATATGTAATTTGAAATCAACTCTTACGTAACGAGAAGCTTGTTAGTCATTTTGTATAATAATAGCTTTGAGCTAGTAAATAGAACCAGAGCACCAATAAAGCGTAGTATAAACAAAATGATTATACACATTAATAAAATGTGGTTAAGAAAGCTATACGTTTCAAGAATTCAATCCAAAAACAAAAACTTGTGAATAAAAACTAGTTAATAATAGCGAATTAAATTACCTAGTCCAGTCTAGTCAGTAACCTATACTACTGGTAATAGTATCTACCTAGTCTTCGGCAAGAATTCTTTAAAATCTCCGATTCGTTCCGATTTATTTTGTTTTTATTTAAGAGAAATAATTTGTGGAATTAATTAAAAAATAATAAAATGAAAGGCATTTTTATTTAGCTTCGAAAAATGTCACCGTTCGCCATCAAGACCAGAATATATATAAGTTTTTAAAATGTAACGCCATTATGAAACCAAGTAGAAAAATCATCAAGAACTCTGATTTCGCTCTACTAACTATGGGAAATATGTATGCAAATTACCGCCGTTTAAACTTAGAATTAGCTATGCTAAACGTATTTATAAACATGAAGTGTAAGCACATTACATATAACAATGACTTTCTTGTTCAGAAATTTTTTTATGTTTCAATACCTCGTTATTTCAAAGGTTCATATTTTTTAGTGTTAAGCATAGCAATTTACCCATGGGAAATCAAAGGACATGAAAATCAATTTTACACCATTTCCTGAAAATCGCTTCCACGACACTTCACACAACTAACAAGCAATTTGAAATGCGCACGTTCCTTGAGATGGTGCCATTAAAATTACAAATTCTAATTGAATTATTCATGCCGCCAATTCGGATGTTCTTTGTTCTTTAAGCCACACAGATTTATTCAATTTTTCTTCTGAATATTGTCGTTTCATGCTATCCTTTTCAGAGGGATAACAATCAACTTTATGATAAAAAGAGCTTCCTTCCTAAAGCAATTTAAAGTTCTCTGCCACAAGAAGAATTAAGTCTTCTTTGTAGACCATTCTTATAACCACCAAAAACAAAGAAACAAAGCCGCTTTGGTATCAAGAAACCTCAGGATGTGTGGAAAGCGAGTTGTATGAACGAAATGTTAAATCCAAAGTAATTGCGACCTCACATCCAAAATGCCAATATTTGCTGGAGGATAATGATGAATGCTAAGTCCCAAATTAGTAGACCTGGACTGAAGCGCTACTCAAGAATGTACCCCCAGGGATGTAAGCAGACACATTAGGCTCATGTTGGAAGGGTCCTTTATTAGCATCCCTCATGTTCGGGGTCGATTGAATGATACATTTTGGATGAACTCATTTCGGCAAAGGCAAAATTTGATAAAGGATGTGTAATTAATGAAACGAATATCACTCGAGGACTAGAGGCGGTTGATAAGCTCGAGGACAATTTTAATAATTTTAGTGGTAATTTACCCTCAGATATACGAACAGAGGTTTTAACCGGCATTTTAATTTGCGATTTTATTGTTGGTTTTGATGACTTTTTGTTGGAGACATAATTTCATAATGCAAAATTAAAGTTTAAAATTTATTAGCATTATGTTAATTAATGTCGTAATTGGAAAAACACCAATTTATTACATTCAACACAGCCCTTTTAATTTTAATCTTATGAACCGCATTAGAAGGGCATAAAACACGTTAAAAAAATAGCTTTCGGAATGTATTTTGGAAAACCGTTGATACCCTCTTATAAATAACGAAATTGTTATTTATTTGGATACAATTATTAATTATTGCTGCATATCCAAAATGGCAAATATGTATTTTAAAAAAACTGAAAGTAAAACTAGTTCTAACGACAAGCAATATATGAAAAGAATTTGTGATATTTCAAAAAAAATAAGATACAGAATAACCCTATGGTTTAATAATAAGTTCAATTATATTATTTTGAATATTGCTGTCAGTAATAATCAAAAGTGAGCAATATACTTATGTACTTCTGCTTTTTCATGCAAAAAATTCGGCAAAACGGCATGATAAAAGAATTACCTCCACGCAATTTGGCGCCAAAATTCTTCCAATTTCGGGCACAATCATCCAAAAAACCCAGCCTAAATGGCAAACGGGATGAGACACCCGGGACGTCCTGAATTAATTTCCAGCCGACTTTCTTACACTCATCTGAAGTAAAAGCACCCACTTGGTCTAATAACCCTCTTTCGGTGACAAGTGCCCTACGTGACAGACTTTGGGGTTTGTCAAGTGAGCGCTCCCGGGGCTTCCGGGTCTTTGCGACAACTCGGGACAAATATGTACAAGAGGGTCGTGATAAATGGGATGCAATGAACTCTTCCAGAATCGCTTTATGCATGAACACGACTTCCTCTTATTGCATTCGCCCGGGAAAAAATGCAAAAATTAACACTTCACTTTACATTATGCGACTGGATGAGCGAGGACGTGAGGGGTTGCTTCATGCGTTTTATGCCCCGGGTGAAATATGCGACAGTCCTGGCCGGAGCAAGTTGGCTTCGGCTATAAATTGCACCAGAAGTTTTAAATTGCCACCATTATTTTATGTGGATAGTCAAAATATCTGGCAATGCGGTGCATATGGAACAAATTGATTTCGCGGCGGATTTTTATAGTTTTGCATTGCCATAAATATTTTATGCATGGAAGCACCAAATTACCTTCTTAGATAAATACTGTCTTGCAGGAAACACAATCAAGTATGGAAATAGAGAAGCAAGTTCATTTATTGTTGCTACTCCTATCTTACGCCGAAATTTCTCTTAAATTTGTTAAATTTATAACCTAAGAAGTACTTAATATTTAAAAAGTTTCTAGAAAGTGGGGATCACTGGTTTCAAGTTTGCTTAGCATATATATATTGTTTCACCATTTTTAAATCATGTAAGTATTTTTTAAATTACATATTTATATTATAAATTCAATAAACTAAAAACTAAATTAAAACTGTATGTCTTCCTTGATGGGTTCTTGTAATATACGAGTATACACATTAAAAAGCTAGAATTATAATATAAGAGATGTCTAAAAATAAATATTCTGAATTTGGAGTGAATTACTAAAGCGACCTCAAAATTGCTTGATAGTTCATCCAAAAATTCTACCTTAAGAACTAATTCTGATTGCTGAAATATTAACGAATAAAAGTCTTTTAAGTCTTTTATTTAAATGCATAAATGTACAGACATTGTAACATTATTTTATACAAAAATTACAAATGCATAAAATACAAAATTTGTAGTCTAAACTGAGGAAACCAATGGAACAGTTGAGACAACGAGCTACCAAACACAACATTTCTGAAGTAATACTAAGATCTAAGCTACAAGGTGCACCTAAGCGCTAACAAATTTACTTAGATGGTAATTTCATGTAGTGCTTAAAGAATTCTGGAGGTTCTCATCCCGTTCCTGTCACTTTAATTTTCTTTAACCTTCATAAAGTCCGGCTACTGGAATGAGTACTCAGTGCAATACCCACGGAAGGACTGGGGATCACGCGATTCAAGTGGGTTTTATTTTAAGTGAGTGATTTCAGAGGTTTAATTCGGCGGATAGTTGACATGAGAACTCCACATAACTGGCGCAGGACGGAACTGATGACGGCTTTTGAGGTCGAGTAGTATAAGCTATGGAACACTTTCCTCAGCAGGGATTATCTGAAAAGATATGAAAACCTTCATAACATAATATTTTTTGAACCTTAATTATTTCAAATATCGCGGAAATTTCCCTTCACGATTCACGGTTCCCGAAGGGTACGTCTAATGGGAGGGAGTGACCCATATGTTCACTTTCGTGATGGATTTATGGCCTTGATAAAGAAGAAAAGGATTTATGGGCTGACGTGCTATTTTTCAAAAAGGCACCTCACATTCAGGTGAATGGGCATGAATAGACATGCCAAGCAATTTCGTTTTTAAATGCTATGCACGCATTCTCTGCCAACATTCGCTTGGCTTTAAGTTTAACATTCCTGGTAAATGGGAAAAGAATAGTAAAAACTCGAAAGCTTGATTAGTCAGAAACTATTATCGATCAAATTTTTACTATGTATTCATGCCAGTCCCACATGACTTTGTAACAAATATGGCATAACATTGCATCATTCCATCTAAAAAATCCAACAAACCCATTTGTATTGATTTTATTGGATTTTGATACATTGAGTATTAGAAATATTGTTTTGGTAACATTAATTTAAAAAAAAAAATGATTTCACAAGCTTGTAAGCTTTCCTTTTATTTGATTTATCAAGAGGAACTAAACATTTTTGAAAGCCGAAAGTTCTTCTTCATTCTTCAAAAATATGAAGAAAATTATTATTATATTATAACACAAAATCAATTTTTGCACTTGTATAACAATATTCAGAAAAGTTGTACTACACATGTAATACAATTAATCAATTTACAACTTTATATAGAATATTATGAAAAGAAGGAATAAAATATTTCATCCTTTCATCCGTAAGTTTGTAATTTTATAAGATTTTGTGATGAAATTTTATAGTAGTTACGTAAAGAAAAATTACGCAATATTTCTGCATTATAAATAAACATATGTATTTTTATTTGACGATTAATGCTAATTAATTGCGGAACTCTCAAGTTAAATTTATGGTAAAAGCAAAATTCTTTCAAATACACTTCTATATATTATCTTAATTTGATTTTTTGGTTCATTTGTGTTTCTTATTCAGTGATGTTCGAAATGTTTTTATATGAGTAGGCAACCGAAAAATATCGTATCAAAATCCCTGACCTTGAGCTAATAGGAGCATGATTATAAAATAAATTAGCCAGATAAATAAATTATTATTGCTGGCATATTTTTCCCGTCCCTATGGGGATTGGGCGATGTTGATGCGATTTTCACATGTGTATTAGTTTTATAAAACAAACATAACTCAATCCGTGGCATGCAAATTCGCCGTGATGTTCATGGGACCAAAATTCGAGTATCTCACGAGAGCGCGACAGTTTGCGCGGGCAATATTTTCATCAGACTTCTTCATATTATTCAGTTTGAGATCTCGCGCTTAAGGAGACCTACATTAACCTCACAGCAAAAATGATTACTATAAGTGCCTGACTTGTCATAAATAAAATAAATTATTCAGATAATTTTCGATGTTAAGGCTGTGTGCAAAATAACCAAATTGAGTTACTGAAGCATCATATAAAGTGCGTCGATTAGTTTGGTAGTCTGATAAAAGTTAATTTAAGTGGTCCATTGTATGTATTTTGGCTGATAAATATTTCGTGTTTCTTTTTTAAAAGGGTTTCTTCTTATACATATATTTCTATTGTTTTGCGCTTGAGTTCAAAAATTCTTTTAAATATACAAAAATCTTTAAATTCAATTTTTTACAACTACATTCAAAGGTATCATTTCTAAATGTCGAAAAGTATGATCTTTATTTAAATGTTCTGACCTTATCATCCTTATTAATAAAAGAATTTAGATGATGACCATTATTAAAAATAAATTCAAAAACATTAACTTTCAGATTTTATGCCTTTAAAGTGGGTATGATGCCTTTGACTTTAAAACTACGAAAACAAAAATAGTTGTTGTTCGGACTTTATTTTTAAAGCGATATTGTTCCAAATTCGTAAAAATAAAATGAAATTTCAAAGTAGGTATATATTAATTTTTAAATCACAGACTTATAAATTTCGCTGTAGTTTAAACATTTGTCTTAAAATAGTACCTAGTATTACAATGAGTATTGTTATTATACTGAAAATTAAAAATAAGAAAAAACATCGTAATATGTTGGAATAACTAACATTTTCGTTGGGTTGGTATATTGTATTGTAATTAGCTTCTATCCTATTGGCTTATAGTTAATTTGAAGGATTTTTCCAGAAATGTGTGTCACCGTGGCAATCAACTAGCCAAAGGAGTAATAACAGCGACCCAAACATAATTTTCCTAATTCGTCGAACACAGCGACATTTCGAAATTAATAGGAGTTTACGGCGAGCGTGACAGGAATAGTGGCCCCAAGAATTAGACCTGCCAGCCTCCAACTCCCAGGACTCTCGGCCTTAGCAGCCTATTAGCAAGTGGCCGTCGAGGGCTCGGGGCATGTTCTTAGGGCCATTCCACCAAAAACGTCGCGGTTCCATTTCAAAACGCCATAAATATCGCGTGATGGTCGCGCGGACTCAGCGCAAAGGCCTCGAGAGGATTCGCTGCTTGGGGTGAGCCATCGAAATTTCCCCGGG
The DNA here is from genome assembly GCA_959613345.1 of Tolmerus cingulatus. NCBI lineage: Eukaryota > Metazoa > Arthropoda > Insecta > Diptera > Asilidae > Tolmerus > Tolmerus cingulatus. Next base: position 8,513,360 of record OY390708.1, read on the forward strand.
ACCTTAGTACCTAATGAAGAAATCTCAAGCGCGGGGGTGGAAACTGATTTTGGGCCAGACATCAACCAAATTAAGGTCAAAGTAATTAACGCAATCGATATTTGGTAATGATAGTAATTTGACGCTATTGCAAACTCAACTCACCTACTTGGCCCGCTCCCTTCGGATGGAGGAAGCCAGCCAGCACGCCAGGGCGATTCCCAGGAGCTGGATGAACGCGATGCCGATTCCAACTCCAATTAGGATGACGGCGTTGCTGTCGATCCGCTCCTTCAGTTTCATGATACATCCATCCTGTGACGGAAAAAATTCGGTCAAAGAAACTTTCTGCATAGCATTAGATCTAGATAAGATATCTGAAAAATGACTTTTGAAAGGGAAAAATTAAAAGGATGAAAATGTTAGATAGTAAAATTTTACTTCTCCCTTTATCGAATGAATTATGAGCTCTAGATAGAGTAGCAGAATATAATGTTTTATATCTTGATTTCGATTTAAATTATAATTATATTTTCTATGTTATTATTAAATAATTGATACAATAATGTTTAATTCGAAAACTATACGAATTTCCATGACCAATATTAACCGAGTAGAAAATCAGTAAACAGTTTCGTGTTTAAAATGTGAGAAACAAACAAACTTTTTTTTAACTTTTATAGAATTACTTAATAAAATAATTTGTTACGCTCGAAAATTTCGGAAAAAGTTCCCATAAAAACGTTGAATTTTCAAGAGATTTACTAACATTTTAGAGCCTATAATAAAGTTAGTAGTGTGAAAGATGGTTCCGACTTGATACATTTTTTTAATTCGACAATTTAGTACTGACATAAAACGGTTATTAAATTAATAGGAGATATTGAGGATTTTGTGCTTGTCGCTTTGACATGAATTATCCTGTAAATATATGCTAGTTGCAGTGATGTGTGGCATGGTAATCGATAGGTTTCAAGTTAAAGATAATTATGTACAATTAATTAAAATAGCAGAAATTTTCAACAGGTTAATATTATCAAAATTGTAAACGAAACCTCACTGGCATTCTTCAATAACTCAAAAGCACCACTTTGGTTTAGTGTAAGTAGAATTAATATTAAAGCTTACATATCTCCAAGTTTTCATTAAAATCGAAAAACTGTTTGTTTGCTAAGTCTATTTTAGGCGTCTTAGCGACACGCTAGTTACTACCTGAAAGTATTTATCCTTGAAAAGGGGCGCCGCGTCCTTACAGTCCTTCTGGATAGGATCAACGAATTCAGGCCGGCAACAGCTTGTCCTTAAGGTTTTATTCTTGCTCAGGTCAATCCAATCGGAAGGACGATTAACCCCGCAGCACTTGAGCTTCATTTGGGCATCGTCCCAGGCCTTGAGATCCTCGTCGTTGGAACGTTTTATTGTCTCCTCGAGAGAGTCCTTCAGAGCGGTCTCCAGATCCGCCTTGAAGCAAACGGCGGCTATGCCCACCGCCAGCTCAATTATGAAAATGATTCCCAGGAGAACGGCGTACTAAAGGGAAATTAATTTAGCGGAAAAGTTTGTTTAAGTGTAAAACCGGCTAACAGTTAGCAGCATCGAGGGTGACTCCTTGATGGCCCCGTAGCACCCCAAGGATGCGATAAGGAAGATTATCGTGCCTGTGATGATGAGCACTATCGGTGGAGCCGTCACTCGACCTTCGATGAAATGGTTGAACTCGTTGACATCGGCCAATACCAGGGCACCTGTGATTAGGATTCCAAGGCCTGATAGCTGTAGATGGAAAAAACGTTGGGTTTAATTGTGTGCTTACAGGTGAAAATAATTTATTGCTGATATCATGAACAACTCGCAAACTGTCGATACATTCTGTAATGTTGAGCGAGTATATTCTTTTTTAATAATAAATTCAGTCCAAAAATAGAAGAGAAAAAGATTAGATGAATATAGGTATACTACTACTAATATAATAACATTCAAATGCGTATTTGAAACGGACAAAAGGAAATTCGATTGAAGATTCTATAATTCAAGTTCGAAAATTCACCATTTATTAAACATACTATTTTTCGTAATAAATAGATACAATATAAAAAAACAAAATCAAAGGTACTTCAATAAGCCACAAAAATGGCATATTTTAAATTTTGTAATAGTGATATATTTTCGCGGAGAAACTTAAAACAATACTTTTTATTCCAATTTAAAAAACTTTTAGGTACACTGAGAATGAATTAAAGTGCTTGTGAAAAATCCCACGAGCATCACGGAAGTGAGATAACTAATGTCACTTCAATGTTTGTCAATGCTAAGGCCGCAATTATCGAAAGTGGTCATTTTATGATGTAATTCACATTCGGAACATATTTTAGAAGAGATTCCTCTTCCTGATGTAATACGAAAATTTTTAAAATTAAATTAGCCATTACTCATTATCATTAAATAAAGCAAGTAGCATTGTTTTATTTTCAAATTCATATTAATATGCATGACCCAAAGCTACATATAATTACTGATTAGTATTTCAGTGTGTACGCATGAACGAGGTTTATTTACAAAGTTGTTTTACTGATTGCAATATTTAATATACTATGAGATAATATTAGTTATCGCCTTTGTAATTAATAAGTAAGTAGCAAAAATATAAAGGCATCGGCATTTTTTCTGGGCGTGAGCTCCAAAGAAATCAAATTCTGCATTAATATTTCTGTATCCGGCTATTAAAAATTATGATTAAATATTATAAAAATCAGACTTATTTTTAAAATTCCCAACATTTGAAACAAAGAAGTTACAAATAATTGCGCTCTACCTGCGCAACCGTTTTGTGCTTATATGAATGAATATGTTCACACTCTCAGGCGAAATTATGAAAAGTTTGGCAAGTTGACCTTAAAAGATATTAGTCGCCATTATGGGCGCTCTACTCGTTTTTTAACATTATTAAAACACTTGCATTGATTTGGAGAATTTGAGCAGGTTTGGGTATAGTAAATAGTATAGATTGTAGAATTAACCAGTAAGGTTTTGCATGTGAAGAAAAAATCGATATATATTCTAAAAATTGTATAACTAAATATTTAAATTCTAAAATCCTTAAAATTAATTTCATTTATAGCGATCGTCCGATAGCAAATAAATTTAGATGTAATTCTTTGATTCTCATTAAATGAAGGGGTAATCTATAACAACAGTCTACGTAGGAGGTATCCTATAAATATTTTAAAGTGAGTCACTTCCACAAAACGAAGAAGAAGAAAATAATCTGATTGGCATTGGCTGATTCATTAACTACTGTGTAGTTACCAACATTCGAAAATGAAGGTACGACGCACAATCCTGATTTTTTATTAGTAATAACAGAACTGTCTAATACCAAAACTAGTCCTTAATAAAGAAATGTTTGAATACGAACATAAATAGCTAAATAAAAGTGGTATACAAGCCTAATCTTGCACTTAAGACGGTTATAACGAATAAACTCGTAATTACTTCCTTGCCTAATTCTAGTTTTAGGTCACAGCAACATTAATAGCCTTCTCCACTGTAATTACATTTTGATCCAAATGTGAAATGAATAATCGGCCGCGCGGCACGCGCCAACGAATGTAGGTAATCGTTTTAAGGAATTATGTAGTCATTTCGCAAAGGAATTAAAACTGGGACAGCAAAATGTGTGTCTGCAAGCCCCTTTCCAAGAACACGAAAGGGCTCTGCGAATAATGGGTCATTAAAAATTAAAGTAGATTTTCAAAGGTCCCATGCCATATGCACATTTCCCATGTTGCACTAAGTCGCATGGAATTAAGGTCATTATTCAGTTACACATCGCATATTGTAACTACAAAACAATTCATCTGTGAAAACGAAGTAATTTTAGTAAAAAAAAAAGGATTAGCCTTCGAATTTTAAAATAAAGACAATTTATAAGGAGGGAGCTACGTATGTATATATGTATATAAATGTCGCGCAAATCATATTGCAAATTAATTTCAAAATATAATACTTCAATGTATAATATTATTGCGATTTTATGTTGATTATGAAAATGTATTAAAAACAGTTGATTTTGAAAAAAACAGAACTCTAGTACACCATCTACCTATAGTAGCGCGAATTTGGAAGAATACCACATTTAAAGGGCAATTGGTGAAGTTTATTTCAAATGCGTGTCAACGTTCGATTAATCCTCAAATAGTCGTCGCAAATAATCGATCCGTAGTTTCACTTTCAGTATTACAGAAAAACATTTTCGTTTAACGAAAAATAAAACCTTCGCAATTATGCAAAATCTTTTTTTTCACTTACCGCAAATATGAAATTAAACGCGAAAAGTATGTACTTAATTAAACTCATTCCACAAGACCTCATTTTGGCGGTTGGGGTGCTCTGATTTTGATTCTCGACTGACTTCAGGCTAGCACTTGAGGCGACTATCGCGCGAATTTTCCTTTTAGGTCCGCTCCCAATGGAGTTAGAAAAGTAACTGATTTAAGACTGACCAACAGCCGACCTCAACTGTTCGCTCGCGGGAAAATGGAGTCGCAGTGGTGGTTCTTCGGTTTTACAGAGGCGTTTTTGATGGACAGGGCATTCCTTCTAAATTGATTGTCCCTCGTGAAATTAGATTCCAAACAGTAACCGCGCAGGGCCGGTCAGCAGTAGGTCGCCCGGTGGTAGGTAAACGCGAAGATTTGTCAAGAAAGGGTAATGGAGCTTTGACCTCTTTGTCGCGAGCGTTTCTGGGCTTCAGGGGGTAGTTTTCTTTTTACCCTAAATCTGGAATATTTGACTACTTCTGAGTATTTTGTCATGAAGTTTTTGAAATTCACTGAATACATTATCAAGGCCCTAAAAGGTACATTCAACCGTCAATCGTTCTCGGTAAATAAATTCTAAAAATAGAGCACTTAATTTTCAAAGCCTTTACAAACCATTTCAAACCTGGATTTCGTAACTTTATATGGATCATTTTGACTAAATAAAAACCAAAAGTCCAAAAATTCGGATTTATTTCTTCACTTGTGCCAAAAAATCTCCCTGCGACCCAAATTTCAAGATTGTAGGTCACCGGAAAACTCTATAAGTGGGACTTTTCTTATAAAAATAAACTTTCAAATACCATACTTCTTTATTACGTTAAAATAAAAACTTAAATTTGTTCAGCAGTATGAGGCTTTGAATTTTCTTAACATTACCCAAAAATTGTTATCACGAGAAACTTTAGAGCTTTGGATGAGCTAAACACAATCTTCTGCCAATTAATTTCTAGTGCAAATAATGAATTTTAAGAATGTGGAAAAAACACTTTTACCGTCATAGCTTTTTTGGGGAAAAATACATAGTACACACATGTTTAAGAAGCTTTAAAATATCAAATGATATAACATTATAACATACGCCCAATAGCAGTTTCAAGAATGTTTGAAAGTTAGATTCAGCTTAGATTAGCATAGGAACTAAAGTTTGTTGCTAAGGCATGCAAGCCAGACCCATATGTAAATTTTTCGACATGTGAAACATATATCCTGTCTTCAGTTGAGTTATTCCCCATTTTGTGGAACCCTTAAAGTTTTTCCTTAAGTCCCTTCATTTTTGGGTCCTATCCATGCGTGTATGCTATCCTTACTTTTATTCGGAGTACCTAAGTTTCATTATGTATGTACCATAAATTTCAAGGTTAGAAAAACATAGTCTATAATATTGTTGCGTATCACAAACAGGTTTCAGAAAAAGTCAATTATAAGCTATTCTTGTAAACCACAGTTTTAACGACAAAAACAACCAATAAATCTTGTTTCAATGATTCATAAAAATGGACGTTACCCTTAATTTCAGTAACTTTTGCGCTTGCAGTAGGTTAGGTAGTTAGGTAGTCAAACTTACCCGAGCTTTTTCCAACTCCTATTAGAACTGTTGATAAAATCGCCCTTTGAGGAAAGCCCTTCAGAGCGCTTATCCAGGGACAAAGTTCTACCCTGCAATCCCGGCGTGGAGCCCCAGACCCTTATCGTCGTACTTCCTAGAAAGTGGTAGAACTATTACTCACCCAAAGTTTTACATATTCAAGTAGATTTCCCCGCAGCACGAGAGCCACTGCTCCTGCCAGGTTAGTGACCAGGCCCGTGCGCCACAGGTATGGATCAATTTTTCATTTTTTAGGGCACGAAAGGTAAAAAAATCGTTGCTGGTGAAAATGTGTTTGCTGGGACTAAATCAGAGAGCGTTTCTACTAATTAAAAGAGTGTCTTGTTGAATAAACTGGGAATTAAGCGGCTTTGTTGCGGGTTATCGGCCCAAAGGAGTACGAAGACCTCGTATATGGTGTGAGAAAATTTCCGAGGATGGCGTCAATAAATTTGCATGTAGTGCACTCTATGAAAGTTGACCTTTATTAATAATTGAAGGACATGAACTTTCGAAAAATTGCGTGTTGAAAGCCCTCGAACTTCTAAACGTTTTCAAATAGAAAGGCTCCTTCGTACGATTTATGACTTCAAGTGGCATGATACAAACCTAATTAGTAAGTAGAAAACGTCCTCCTTACCATTGTGCCTGCTTTTTATTACCATATTCGAATGAAAAAAAGAGTTCAGCTACCTCTCAGTGTATTTTTGGAACCTTATTAAATATTTTAAATGATATATGAATTTTAGGGCTTTAAGGACAAATGTCACGGGTAGGGGGCAATTATTATTTTGACAAAAAACCATCAATATCATCAAGGTTAAAATTTAGACATTAATCAAAATGTGCCTTTAAATATAACATCTAATATCCTATTAGGTCAGAAAGAGAGCATTATTTTTCTTCGTCTTACAGAATAACCTTAGAAGCTTTTCGAGTAGAGCATAAATAAATATTAGCAAATATTAGCAATGTCCTATTTATTATTTTTTATTATCTTTGCCCAGAATAGATAAAAATAGGATACAAATCAAGAAGATTCTCTTGTACTATACATATTATATAAGTACATGCAATTTTTACTTTTCACAAAACAAGAAGATAGTAGAGCCTTTATTTGACCGAAAAGTTATATAAATCTTAAAATTATTAATATGTCTATTTTAAATTACCTTTTTTTCGAAAACTAGACTTCTAGGATTTTTTTATTTTATTTTCTACTTACCTTTAAAACACTTTTATATCTCATACATATAACATGTATTGTAATGTTACATTCCGATTTAAATTAAAAAATCTGCTCCTTGATCTAAGGGTATTTTGTGTACTAAAGTATAAGTTATTAAAAAAATTATCTCCGTTTATAAAAACAGTAGATAAAACGACTTCCTATTCAAGACACCATAGATTACATAGTAATATTAAAATAAGTTAATATCTAATTCAATATTATGTTTAAAAGCCCAAATTAGGAGTTTATTGTCGAATGTTTTTCAAAATATTATTTTATTCAAATGGTGAAATAAATAAACATACTTAGTTGATTAGAGATTAAATAAAACCTTTAATTCTGTTTTATACAACACAATACTTCTAATTTAAATGATTGACAAATTTTCTCAGCTAGTAGCTTCTCATAATACTTATATTTATTAAATCGATAGCCTCCAGAAACCAGAGGTTAAAATTTAACAACTTGGACGACAAGTAGACTAAACAATGAAATTGTAATTGTTGCTAAATAGGTGCCATGCAATTCTGTCCCAGTTGAGCAAACATTCCACCCCTCGAGAGATCTTCCGGATAAAAACAAAATTAAATTTATTAGAATTAGTCAATTTTAGGCCTGAAGTGCTTGTGCTGCGCGAATTCGGGATTGACGCAAGCACATAGGCACGCATAATTTGTCTGAGTGTCTGGGCCAAAAACGAAATTAAGTTAATTATGCCCGACCTCAGGAAAATCAGTTAGAGGAGAATGACAATGACTTCATATGAACGATTAAATAAATTATGAGCGACCAGAAATTCCGATGATTGTATAGTGTTGGCAGTGTTGAAAAAGTGTGTTCTTGACATTGGTCACTGTGTCTACTGGCTGGTTGATTTTATCGAAATTAGTCAATGTACATAGTTGTTTTAGACACACATGGATTAGTTTGAACAGGGAGTAATGAAACATAAATGATGTTGCTATGTACAGAAGCAGTTTTTATCACTTAGAAGCAATGTTAAGCACATAAACACAATTCGAATATACGTTCACAAATTTACTTGACACCAATAACGCCGCAGGCCACACGTCCGCCGGCGTTTCCAGTTTTCTTGGAATCGGGGTGGCCACCACGTCCAAGATCATCCTCGCCAGAATGAATGACCAATCCTCGTCCAATGATTGTTCGTGGTCCAGCTAGAGAAATCAAATGATCTGTCAGAGTGGTGTCTGAGACTCCGGTCGCGTCAGCCTTTATATTTCCTAAATCACCCACGTGCCGAATTTCATCGCTTGGTGCACCATGTTCTAGCTAAATTTTAAAATTTGAATAAAAAAAATTAATAAAATTATTTTAAAAAACAATAACTTTTAAATCTATATTATTATTTAATATAATTTTTCCAGTCTAAGTTCAAGGAAAGTAAAAAATAATTACTTTGGACTCGCATATTTTTATTATTATTTTCTTGAAGGCACATTCCTAAAACTAGTACCAAGAATACAATCAAAAACTACTGAACCGAAATTTTTCCATAATTATTCTATTTTTCATTCAGATGTTACAGTCTGACACTTACTCAAACACGGGTAAGAATTTTCTGAATTTGGTATAATACGCGAATGAAACTGATTCTATATTTATGTACATACACACTGTACATACTTTTCTGGAACTGATTGAGTTTGAGGTCTCCTCACGGAATTTAGGAAAAATTTGTAGGAGTATTCAGTTGGAACGAACATGCAAACAAAATTTCGAAAACTGCTATTTTGCATCCACAATTTTTAACATATTCTTACTTGATAGAATTATTTTCTGCGCACTTGCTTTTAACTTGTACAACTTCAGACATTTTGTTTTTGATTTTTTCAAATTTTTTCACTTTGAAACTACAAAATTACGATTAAATGAGGCTGCTCTCGAAAGCGTGTGAATTCATTACAAATTAAAATAAGAAGATTCCAATTTTGCACTATCGCAGGTTATTTGCACTATTGAACTGTGTATGTAAAAAGAACTTTTGCAGTACCCACCTTATCGGGATTATAATGACCTCCGGTGCTCATGCATCCATTAGTGAGATCTCCTTTTTCGTGGACATGGAACCCATGCAGACCTGGCTGCAGTCCAGAAACATAGACGCGGATGAAGACAGGTTCGCCACATTCGTTTTGGGTAAACGTGATGTTTCCTTTGACGCCATCAGTTCCCTCGACGTACGCAACCGCGCTTAGAGGTGTTTTGAGCTGAAAAACCGAGGTATCCAAATATATGTAGTCAGTTGCATAAAAGATATGCACAAACCTCGGCCTCAGCATAAATCACGCTCAGGGCGATCACGAGGAAAACATTAGTCGCCTTCATAGTTCGGCTCTATCGGGGGGTGATCTGGAACGAGAAACGGAAAGTGTCGATTATGAGCGCACACACCTCGTCGTCCTCCTACGACTTGAGATCGGACCGATTGGGAGTTCTGGCACGTGCAGCACCAGCTGGACCAATATCAGGGCGTCAAATGACCAAGTTACATCTCTGTGCGCGGACGACTCGCGGGTCACATTTCCACTGGGCGCGACGGCCGGTGCTTCCAGTGCGGCGGTCCGGCAGTAATTGAAGATCACAATGAGACTTGCAAATTATTATCTGTTGCGTAACTGGGTCAGGGAATTCGAATTCGTAATGGCCAGCGAGCAGACGGTGGCATTGCTGTGGGCAGCATAGCCGCAGCATGAATTTTTAATAGGCCTCCCCACATGTCGCGTGCTTACACTCAATCAATTCAATAGCCGAATTTAGCATTTGCGCGGACGTTATTTTTGCAACTCAGCCGATGTATACTATTTTTATGAAGTTATGCTCTGTTGAGCATGCCCGCGCACCAAAAGTGAATTAGTCCAATTTTGTCTTTTTATTTTCGAGGGTTAAGCATAAGTAGACAGGGTGTTTCTAAAATTTACATCTAAGGTTAGCAGTCTAAACTCAATCTCTTATTGCGATTAGGATGAATGGTTTCTTGAATTTGTCTATAATTAATTCATGAAATTTTGGAAGTAAAAGTAATAGTGATTAATGACTTAGTGGGATTAAAATGCCAAACATTGAGTTTATGACCTCAATTTAAAATTTGTCTTAAAAATGTTTATAAAGCAATGAAAATAGTATTATTGTAATTAAAAAAAGTAAACCAATCAATTTAAAGATATCTTGTGCATATCTACTATTAAAAGAGCTAATTGTATTTATGTACTGTATTATAGCACGGAATTAATTTGTTATATTCTATGCTTTTTATTTATTGAATACGCCTTTGAAAAACAGGGTGTAATTTGGATACGTGCATTGCTTACTATAGGTATGTACAATATTTGTACTACATATTCCACTTCTAAAACAAATTTCACGCTAAATTTGCCAGATACTTCAAGTTCGTGATCAATGGAATGATCTTCAAAGTTTATTTCGAATAATAATGCGACGTACGTGATATCTTATATGTATTTAAATTTACTGCAACTTCATATTTAAGAAAATATTTTACCAGGTTACACATTTTAAGATTAACGATTCTGACGTCACCTTAATAATATTTGAATACCATTTAAAATTACTTTCTCATGCATTTAGGACTCGATTTGGAACCATTCAGTCTCACGCTTGACATCAAATGTGTAATACTTGGCTCTCGAAAGAAGATTAAAGTTTATAAGCTAAATTTGATTATTACACAAAATCCCCCGTCGTTATGCAGTCGGACATTATAATGCAGAATTCATGAATTATTCATTGTTATTCCCCGCTAACTTTCCAAAAATTTTGATAACCTTCATTTAACATGATCCGATCACTTCTACATATAATTCAATTAAAAATAAAATTAAGAGATCAAAGCGACAAACTGATTTAGACCAGAATATATGCAAAAAAACTTGTTTAGATCGTCTGTTATTATCACAGTTAAGATAAACTTTATCCTCCCGGAAAGATCAGAACTCACTGTCTGTGCAAGTGGAATATTTTTGAATTGATCTGGTGTTTCATCGTTCTGAAGTGGTTTTTTCAGAGTTTAATTAGAGCAAGTGGAAAGTAAATTCTGAAGCAAAATTCATAGTTATCTAGTCACGTAAATTAATTATGCGATAAGGTATGAAATTTGTTCTTGTTAATCCACTATCGCGGGGGAGGATATTGCCGCAGTTTTCTTTACATTTATAAAGTCTGCATTAGTACCCCTAATCTGGCTCATTATTACACAAGAAATGCGTTTTGTCTGCTCACAAAGTACATATAAGCAACCTGTTTTTGATATAAAACAACTCCTAGCCTGCAACTTTCACTTTCTTTCAATTTCTTTCCAAGCACATTTTAGTTTTTTAAATAACACATAGCGATTAAAAATAATTTAGTAATGAAATTGAACGTTGGTATATTATTATTAACCACAAACCTCTTTACAGAAAATTACAAAAAACTGGCACTTTCAATCACGTCCAAGTACAACTGAGGTGTTACCGCAATCGCGCTTCAGCTAGTTACTGAAATCTGTAAAGAAGCTTTTCGCTTGCGGCGTTATCTCTCCGATTTTGTCTAGAAAAAAAGAAATGAGAAGGTTGTTTATAAAAACAATTTGTCACAGGAAAACCAGCTCAAAATCAAGTTTTCATAGGTAGTTCTCACCTGAACGCCTTTAAGACGGCGAGAAGACGCGATGCAGAGAGAAGCGACTAATTTGCATTCGACTCAACAATGTTTTTACCTTGCACTTTATTGGCTCCTTAAACTTAGTTATTGCTACTTTTAGTTGAAAACAATTAAATTGAGTATGAAACTGCATCTATGATAGTTGCGATAGAACTTCATCTGTATTTTCTTCACTTTTTACTGAAGCTACCTTCTACGAAGCACTCAGACATGGATTTCATTTTTATTTCGAGTTTTGTTATTAAAAAACAATTACAATTCGTGATGCTTATTATTTAACAAAATTTGAAATACACGATGCTTCGAAGTTGTAATAGTAAATTGTAATTGGAAAATTACATATACATACATATGTATTAATAAAAGATATCCATTGAAAAAATGTATAACCTGCGCAAAAGTTTTTAAAATCAGTTAAATCTTACAGCTATGTATCTTGTACAACAGAATTTTTGCTTGCTTACAACTTTCAATTCTACTTTAAGTAGAGTGAATCAATACGTCCAAATATAGTGAATCAGTACGTCAAAAGCAGGAATGAAAGTGGACAAATTTTGTACAAGTCATTTTTACTAAAATTGGGTATATTACTTACTTAATTGAATTTTATAGCGAAATTAATGCTTGTTGATAGTATAGGAGGATATGAAATTAAAGGACAGACAATAAATTTGTTATTTATTATATTTAATAAGCAAATATTAACAGCAATTTACAAAAACATATATATTGTATATGCATATAAGTATTTCGGCACTCAGCTTCAGAGAGAAGTCATCTCTGGAAATTCGGAGAGCATCTACCGTCTCGTAACTATCTTTGTTGCTTATGTTGACATCCAGGTGATGTTGTGACACGCTCCTTACATCTTCTTGTAAAAGAAATCATTTAAAAGTTCTGCTTTAAAAGATTAATAAGTTTATTAGATTAAATCAAATTTCATTTTGTAATCCAAACAAATATTCCTTTTGAATTAGAGCTAATAATCGAAAAATGTTAAGCAAAATATTTCCAAAATTATTACATATATTGTACTTCAGGAAAATTTATATGACTTTCGATAGTCATTGACTCTTTTAGACCAGTTTAGATCTAACACAAATCCATCTGAAATTTTAGTTTCCTAAATCAAACCTGTCAGCGACGCAAACAGAGTTAAATTTCCATATAATTGACATGGAAAAAATAACAGTTTTGCATAAATGTGAATAAGCCATTTAAAAAAAAACAATGACAAAAAATAATAATATTAATAACAGGCATTTGTTTGGCTTATGGTACTTTACTTATTTTTGAAGACATATTTTGTATCGTCTTATACTACATAATAAAATGAATTCTATTGTATTGAATTATACGTGAAACGAAAATTTTATGCTCGTACACTCGTAATTGGATTAAAATATCTAGTTTTTTCAGATATATGTTTTTATAGTGAAATTTAATTGAATGCGTTCTGAGTTGACAGGGTAATTATCATGAAAACAAAAAAATTTATATTCCATATCTTGGTATTTCCAAAATCAAGGTGTAGATTTTATTTTTCACACTATAATGCCTTATAGACAACTTTACTAGGTGTGCGTCTTCAGAATTTTGAGGTTCTATCAATGTCAGTACAAGTTACAAAAGTAAAGATTGCAATTTGTGGTTCTTTATTCCTAAAAGAAATATGTATAAATGCCAACATTGAATTTATTTTTGTGAATACAAACAAAATAAAAACTTATTATGATTGTTTCATAGAAATTCGTCTCCAAGCAAATATTTCAAAATTTTGAGAACGGTTTTTATTTTTATTCGTGCATTGTAAAAGTACCAGAAACGGTTAAAAACAACCACTCCGAAATTAGGAAAAGAAAGGGCCGGGTTCGTTACTTTGAAATTTATATTTCGCTAGTTCGCAAGAGTAACAATAACAAGCCGAAACATGGCGGCGCCTCGGCCGTCGTCACTAAGCCTAAGAAAACCATTCAAATTCGAGTTGCACAGAGGATTGCAGCGTGGTTAGTCTCATAAATATAAATACAATAAATTAGCAAAGTCCCTCGGCTGCGTCAAAAGTACGCGAGATTCTCACAAAGACGGGAAAACGGTGGGTGGCAAGAAGTCGGCTGAACAAGAAGTTCTAGCGGCCGGGGCGGGGGCGTCTCAGATGTGATTGCCGCGCCCCAGAGAGGCCGTCTGGAGCCCGGTGGAGTTCTCAATGAAGCTGGAGTCGAACGTCTTTTCGCCGTTGTGCATCCGTTTCGCGGGCCGTTTTCGCTCCAATTCGCTCTGGATGTTCAACTCCACCGTCTGCAGGCTCTGGGCCCGCTGCAGGGACAGCCGCAGGGGCTTCTTTGGGGGGGTGGGCCTCACGCGGGGGGCGACCGGCTCGGACGTGTAGTCCACGTGCCGCTTCCCGCCGGCGTCGGTCGTGTCGCTGTCGAAGTCGAGGCTCTTCACACTTCGTAGATCATTTCCGGACTTCCGTCCGGTTCCGGGGTCTCCGCGAGCACCCTCCCTTCGCTTATCAAGTCTGCAAGGGACAAGAAGTTCACTAACAGCCTCACAGAGGGCTTAGCCGAGACATACCCGTTGAAGTTGAGGTGCTCCACGCTGCGCGCGTGCCCATTGCTCCGGTGGCTGTGGACGCCGTGGCTGTGGTTCGAGTCCTCGATCTGGAGCTTTGTGCTTCTCTGCAGCAAGCTGCGCTCGGGGCAGCGGCGCTCCCTCCGGTGGCAGTGGAGGTGCAGGTCGCTGTTTATCGAGATTTTCGACGCCGACAACGACCTCGTCGGGGGCAAAAAATTATTTTCGGAGTCCGTGTGGTGGCCGTTTTCCTTGATGATGGTCTTCGTCACGTGGGCCTTGTTCGAATTTCCGGTCAATTCGATTGGCTTCCCGCCGACGAGGGTCGTCACGTAGTTTCCCCGCTGGAATACTTGGGGTCTCTCGGGGGGCGTAGAGGGGGGCGACGAGATGCTGATGCTCGTCACGTGCCCGGAAGTCCCGTTCAAAGAAGGCAACTCCTTCGAGGACTGCAGCTCCTTCACCTGCTCCTCGAGGTATGAAATTCGGTGTTGCAGCCGGAGGTTATCCTCCTGCTGCTGGATCAGTTGCTGGTGAGGAATCGCGGCCGTCTTCTTCCTCAGCACCACCAACTGACATTTTCCGGAATTGCTAATCAGCTTCTGGAGCTCCTCCCTCGTCCGGCACGTGACGATCTTCCCGTTCACTTCCAGAATTCTGTCGCCCCGGAAGAGCCCTTCGCCGTCCAGGGCCCACTCGACGAAAAGACCGGGACAGTCTGCTTTTGTTGTCGCCGCCCAGCGGCCCACGGTCGCTTGGACCGCGTGCAGGCTCAGACTTACTCCTGAAGTTATGATACTAGAATAAATAAGAAGTTTCACTCAAAATTCCTTCAAAACCCTTTTCTTTTAATTCTGTACCTGTACAGCGTATTGGACTCGGGCTTTGATTTGTCTAGACGGGCTTGAAGTGCTCTAACCTCTTCAACAATCGAGAGAAGTTGGAGCTCTTCCCGCCCTAGAGCATATTCCAGTTCAGCTTGCCGAATTCGGATATCAATGTTGCTAAAACCAGAAAAATATATTTATTTAAGCATTATTACATAAAAAGAATCTTATTTATTCGGATAGATTGGCGATCATCTTAATTGCAAATTGCAATATTATCTTCTTAAATAATTTATTTCCCTACTCCAATTCTACAATCACTTCTAAAATTTGAATCCTAAACCAATGACATAGTTTTTAGAAAATTGAGATTCGTTCTTGAATTAACAAAAAAAATATATATTAGGTATAATTGTTTCATTTGCTTATTTTGTCTTTTAATATTTGGGAAAATTTTGAGTATAGAAACGTCTCTAAATTAAAAATTTAGCTATACCCTAATTTAAGTAGTAGCACTATTTGTAATACATGAACAACATGTTAAAATTATAGATGTTCCTAAATGCGACAGACTTCTGAAGAGATATTTATGTAAAAATATTCATGATGTAACTCATAACCTTTGCAAGTTTTTGTTTCATATAATCTTATTTTTTTTTAAAGAATTTTCACTGATTTTGCAGTTGGCCTCTACTAAATTGTTATTTTCGAAAAACTTTGTCAACATTCCCTTTTACATATTAACCTTGTTTTGATTCTGATTGTTTTGGTAATGCTTGCACATTTTGTTGTACGAACTTTTATTTTATTTCAACCTTCTTACATAAAGGCGATTACCTACACTTTAGAAAAGCAGTAAAACTATTATGATTGTGAGCATAAGAAAATTGTAAAATTATTTAAAATCGGTTCTAAAATAAATTAAAATTATACTAGTCTGGTTTTCGGAATAAACTGTATTTGTTTACTTTTAAATCTTTTATATAATTTTATGGTAGTATCACAGATGTAAGAAAAACACTCTTTCCGCGAACTGGATTCTTGACTAAAATTCAAATGGCGATTTTAACTAGTCAGGCAAATCCGTTACAAGTATTTTATAAATTTATATGCGCACTGATGACATCAGTGTCGTTTGGCCTAATTTTAAACACATAACTTTTATACGACTGAATCACAGAAGTTGTAAAGAGCACTTTACGCTACTATTATTTAGGTCAACGTCTTCTTAAACTCTTTAAAAAACGCTAATTAGCAACTTACTCTGTTATATCCAGCCGGTCCAGAGCACTTTTCAAGTTCCTAATGGCGATCCTCTTGTTCTCCGCCTCGTTCTTGAGCCGGACCAACTTCTGCTCGGCCACTGGTCGCTCGGATTCCTCCAGAGGTGGGCCAGTGGGTCGCGGCAGCTTCCCCAAGCAGAGCTGGATCCTGAGATTTTGGATGACCGCCTCCCTGTCTTGCAGCGCCGACCTGAGCTCCTTGGACTCAGGTCGCGGCGAAGATCTTGCAGAAATCGTCCCGCCAAGGGACGTGCCCTTGCGACGCCGCGCAGGGTTCGCGGAACTCAGGGACACCTCGATGTTGGCCATCTGCAAGGCAAGCAAAAGCACTTTTCAAACTTCGGACTGTCGCTGGCGAACTGAGTGACAAACTCCCAAATGTGGCGCGGATTCCATTTGAATCTGAAAACGGGTGAAACCACGCGTCTGGACCGAAACTGGATTTTCAAGATTTGCCAGTAAACAAAACGGCCGAGCAACGCACAAGAAAATTTGTTTATTGTCTGCTGATTGATTGGCAGTGCGATTTTTAAGAAGTGTATATGTTTTTTATTTTCATCTTGATCAAAAACGCTGCTTTATTGCTCTGTTGCGGAAGTGAGTGTTTTGACCGACATGAAATTTCTTTCCTTTTGTTTTTGGACACAAAGAGATCCTAAGAAGCAGATTTATTGCAGATCCGGCGATAGAAACTTGGGAAAAAACGTAGTCGTCGGTGAATACTGCGAATGGAAACATCGCGAACGCACAGTTAGCCCGTGGCAGGTACATTCCGAAGTTAAAACCCGCCGGAGTTTATCGCTAGTCGCGAATCATTATGGAAAATATTCCTGCGGTTTAACTGGCGTCGACCGAACGAAGAACCTTACCTTGGCCTCCAGGTTTTCCAGTTGAGACATTCTCGGTTGTCCAGAGAGCCCCTTTGGTGATATAATTGTCTGGAAATGAAAAAGAATTTTTACTGGAAATGACCTTACAGTGAAACACATCTTCCATTTGCAACTACGTTCCAGGAACCAGATCAAAATTTACAAACATTTGCATAATGTGACACTAAACTTGAGCGATTTTTTTGAATGAAATAAATCAATTTTTCAGTAAAGTATTAAAATGGAAGAATCATATTAGTTTTTGTCTATTCTTATCAATTTTTCAAAAAAAAGAATTGCTCCACTTTCAAAATAACCGCCCGAAACATTTAATTATAATTATGACCATTTCTTGAATTCAAATTTAAAATTGGAGCAACAAGAAGTATTCCGTTTTCACTGAACGCGTTTTCTCAGTAATCTCGAAAGTAAAATATAAATTTTGTAATTTTGTTTTCTAGTTTATCCCAACTTCCAAAACTTTATTCAACAATAAATAAACTGTATTTAAAATTTATTGTTCAGAAACACTCACGATTAATTGTGCCGTAAGATATGTTCTTTTTTAGGTGGTACCTGCACAGCATCACAAACAACGCTAAGTTTAATTTACAATCAAGAAACATATCCAAGCACTAAATTATATTTATAATTATTAACGAAAAACATTTGGTTTCTGAACTGCCTCTTTACTTGAAGCCTTTGCACTGGATGCAACTATGTACAAAGAAGCATCCTAAGAAGTTACCTGAAGTCACAAATTCAATATTTTTCATTTATAGCAGTTAAAGATTCAACTTTTTGTTTATAACACCTGACCGCAAAACACCCGCCTTCAAAGGTACAGCTCAAACTGCGACTCAAACCGACCACTACTCATCTTCAAGGTAAAGGTAGGACGGTGAAAAAATTAAAAATGCAAAAACTTTTCAACATGCATTGTTGCTGCTTTTTAAGCATTTATATAAAATTTGATAATTAATGCACTTTTCCCCAGCGATTAAGCCGGGTAGGTATGCAAATTTATCTTGTTTTCAGTTGATAAATTGCAGTCCCTTGTCCGATTCCGCCAATCGTCCGCGAGGCGCCTTCGGTTACCACATCAAGGGATTGCAAGAAAATTCCAAAAAATTGGCAACACCTCAATTTTATAAATATTCAATTGTTGGGGTCGCGCTGCTATTTATGTGCATCATTATGCAATTAAATCAACAATTTGTCGGTGCTTCTGTGAATTGCAATGAATCCAAAACAAGATCCGATGTTTTGATAAATTTTATGAAACATTCCGAAAATATGCTGCGATGTAACTTATAATCGTTATTTTAGTCTTTACCTTTGAATAAATTATAATAATTAAGTACTTATGCGGCGAGTTTGTGTCTTAAATCGGGTTTGAGATAAATAAGGTGAAGGTCATTGATAATTCGTTTTCACGCTCTCAGGTAGATAAGCCTTTATCTAATTCCGAATTTTTGACCTTTCAGTAAAGAAAAGTTGATTATAGTAGTGACTTTAAAAGTTAATTGTGTTCGCGCTTTCACCTTAGTTAAACCTATACAATGGAAATTTATAGACTTTGTCTATTAAAAATTAAATAAGAATTTAAAAAAAGGAAGGTAAATTTATAATTAACGTTTGTTCGTTCTAACTATTCATTACTTCTGTAAAGCGATTTCATAACAACTGCTTTTCTGAACATTGTGATTTAATCAGGGATTTCGGTTGTCTATTCATGTATGTGCATACATACCTAGTCTATCTACATATTAATTTGTGGTGCGCAAACTTTGAAAAATCATAAAAAGGTTTATTTGCTCAAACATAACATTTACGTTAGACACATCAAATTTCACTCCATAAAATTGGATTCAGTCTAAATATTATTAGAGTGCCTACTTTCACACGCCATTATAAAATGTGTCGTAACTCAACCTTATTTTACCCTAAACCCTAAACAACAAGGCAGAAGTTGAATATCCTTTTTTTCACAAAAATCCTGCACGTGTTACAGGCGGCCCTTCACCAGGACAGGATTGATCTAAAACAGATGGCCGAGACAGTTTCGCTTGAAGCGGTGAAAGGTATACAACAGTTGGTCCATTAGGTAAACCCTGCCGACACATTCGATTTGTTATTTTTAATTGAATGTCTTTTCGGTCGATATATGTATATGGTCTCACCATCAAAAGATGTCAACTGGCTGCAGGGATAATTTTCGTATCATCTCGTTATCTTTAAACGATAACAAATTTAGGGAGGAAGGCGTTTTTTTGAGAGTTTATTTTTTCATAGACAGACGAAATCTAAGACACTCTATATTTATAGTCAAGGGTAATATATAATATTGTTTTTTTTAAATGTTTTGAGAAGAGTTGACGTCCAATTTAAGTAAAAATCGTTTGAATATTTAAAATCCGTTATATTTGAAAAGTAGTTCCAAAGTGTGAGTCAATTTTTACCCATTTTTTGTATTTTTATGTTTTTCCACTGGAATAAATCCAATATATGGAATACTTATGCAGAATCTAAAAGATTAAAATAAGGTGAAAAATATGGCGGAAAAGATTGAGTAGATATGTCCAATTTTTATAGATAAACATTTACACCACAAAAAATCGCAATTAACTAATGTACAATTATAATTGAATCCTTACAATAAAACAGAAAATAGGCATTAAATAGAAGATAGTTTAAGTATTCGTTGTCTATATTTTGATTCAGTCTCATTAATATTATAATTTCTTTTAAATTTTTGTTTCAATCAAGCTTGTCTCACTATCTCCCACGAAATTGTTAATTTTATCAAGAAGAATAGGTACGCAGAATACACATAAAAATCAGAATTACTTTACAATTATACTTTTTCCAACAATGTCATTGCAGTTGCTAATAAATAAATTATTTCAGGCAATTTACCAATCCAGAATTAATAGTAGATATTAAATAAGGTTTAGTAAATTTTTTAAAATTCATAAATGGCATGCAAAATTGAATATGCTCTATGGAATTTCATTGAGAAGTGTAACTGTCCTCATACGACTAGTTAAGATATAAATACTTCTATGGTTTTCCAATTATAAATTCTCAAAGGTATAAATAACGTGTAAATACCATTGATGCGGAGCGTTCGGCAAGAAATCCTCGGTGAGCTGGCGAATGTACAGGTTCACTAAGAACACTACCGGATTCCATTACTAATGCATAATGGCTGCAGTATCGTCTGAAACAAATTAGTAGAAAACACTAAGTTAACATTAGAAATTACTAGATAAATGAAAAGTTGAATTGTGCATGCTGGTAACTGGTCAGTAATAAAAAAACGATCAACAAATACTGCGCGCTTTCATTTAACACACATTAAGACATTTTTATTGCTTAACATGAATTATTCACATGTCATTAGAGTGAAGTAAGAAGTTTGAATATAGAAATTTTTTATTGTAAAATTTTTTCACAATTCTTTTATTCCGAATACGTTAAACACAAGTTAAGGAACATTTTAGTTTAAAAATACTGATAAGTTAGGATATTTCAAACAAAATTAAAATATTATTAAATAATGTGTTAAACATAAATCTCCGTACAGTGTAGATAGTAATCGATCGAAAAAATATATACCTTAAAAAGTGAACGTAAACTCTCGTAAATACATTTTTTCTATAACGGCGTTTTTGTTAACTTGTAATATCTCAAGACTGTAAAGTATTTCTTGAAGATTTCAAAAATATACTTAAGAAAATCATTACAAATTCATAATCTACGTTTTCAAAATATCTTTCTCTATATTTTCTATAACTAAACTTTCGTTAAGCATTATTTCTAATAAGTGAATCTTTTAACTTTAAAGTTAATATCGGCCTGTTTTCAATGTGAGACAAAACTACTTTGTAAAATTGGGGAAGCTAAATCACACAAACTATGATAAGTAACAAAAGCAATACCAGATAAAAAGAGCAAACTAATATTACATATATAACAAAACGTTATCAATTCAACGCAAAATTTACAAAAATATTAGCATAACAATTCTACAGCTGTCGTAAATGTTGGATTATTTATTGCCATTTCTTCGACTGTTTTGTGTTTGAGTCAAACACGTAACAAAATACATATTAAGGAAGTAAAAAAATCTGCAAAATTTCACACATCTAGTATGCTTTAAATTTAAAAATACGATGTTCCTGAAAAGCTTCAGCCATTTTTCTTATTCTTATATGTGATGTTTTAACGGTTTAAAAGTTAAAAAAAACACATCAAATAAGCAGTGATATCAGTTATAAGATAAATTAATATTAGTGGCCTGCATTAGTTGCCTACAGATTTTAATTGTTTTAAACTATGAATTCTTAATTATTTCCACCAGTTAACGGTGGTGGCAGTAACTTTTATACTAAACACCCATTCTAATCTGTTCTAAATATTTATCTACCTCAAAATTATTTTGACACTCCAAGGCTTCTGCCCAACGGGTTTTTATGATACCAACTAGATAAAAAAGATCAACATCACATTAAATTTCGCATTCTGGACTTAATCGACTTTCTTTCAAGGGGACCACCTTTTATCCTCTAATTTCTGCCCACACGACACGGTGCATAAAAAGCGTCTTTTTATGCGGCTAGCAGCAGTAAGCGGCCAAATTTATGTAAAGTACCCAGCTCGATTGAATCATGCGATAAGCGAGCGATATAAATCACGGCCCGTGAGAAGTAAGCAGATATAGATTTAAACGGATTTGAAAAAGATGGATTTCGTTAGCATATTCCAGTCACGATGACGATGGCTCTCCAAAAGAATCCCACGACTAAAATTTCATTGACTTTGAAATCCCATATTTTCGAAGCAATCGCGAGATCGCTAGCATCCTTTTCCGGTGGTCTTGAGATAACAACTGCATGGCAACAGAAGTGCAGTGGAATCCGAATGTCCGAAGACGTTTTTGTTTCAAAGATTACACCTCAGAAAAGTGTGGGTTGTCCGTCCAGAAGACGTTTGCGTGGACGGGACCAATTCGTCCGGTAATTGTCCTGTCTCGCTAACACCAACAATCGCGAAGAAAGTGAAGCTCGCTCGAGATAAGCGCGTAAGAGAAGTGAAAATGAGGCGAGTGGCAGCCAGCAAGGTTAAGGCGTATTCGATGAATAATTCATGAATTGCTGAAGATGTCTGCATTTATTACTGCAAGATGGGCTACCGTGTGACTTATGGTCAGTGACGGCAGTTACTTCTTCATCGGCATGTTTTTCTTAGAAGGATCGGAGTGAGCACCAGAGATTTTTTTTCAAACATTTAATATCTTTATCGTCGTTCAACGGAGTAGGACCATAAGGATATACTTGTAAAATATGCAGGACATTAACCCTAAACTTCTTTTTCCACTAAGCCATTATATTTCTTTCAGTTTTCTAACTTAACGCTTTTTTTTACTTCATTTACTCTGTGTATAGTATGAAAAATTAAATCATCTCGTCCTGGCGTTCAAATATCAATAATTCCCTTAATTCATTAGAAGCATTTTCCATGTATGCACGTAAATACCTATTTTCAAAATGTTACTACCATGGGTTTATTGATTTTTATCCACGGCAGAACGAAGGCAGTGTATGCATATGGAATTAGAGGTACACAAAACCCCTATTTGCGTGAATGTCTATTACCACTTTAGTCAAAAACTACCAGACCAATTTCGATGAAATTATTATTTCAGAACAGGTTCTTAGATTAATTTTACGATCATAAGCCGCAACTCCTTCAAAGCATTAAAAATGATATTAAATATATAAATTTCCATGAACTAAATTTTACTCATGCGATCTACACTCCAACTAACAAATTTGGAGTGTTGAAATGGGAAAATAATATATTTTTACATCGTAGTAGAATGAAAATTCTACGGGTATTAACGTTATAATAATGGATAAAAATTGGACTGAAAACAAATTTATACTTTGCTGTAAAAATGCTGTATAACAACAGTCACAAAATTTCTTTATAAAACCGATTTTCTGCTTCCGTGATAATTTTCTTATTTTCCTATTTGTATCGATTTTTGTCTACTTTACATGCTTAACGACTCTTTCAATAAATTGTCGTTAATAATAAATACAATATACAAGAAAAATTTAACACAAACAAAATAATTCATACACATATCTAGCTAAGATGAACTACAAACTGCAACAAATCCACTTTACCTTAGCTTTTTAAAAAATTTTCGCCTGCAGTACTCCATATTTCTTTTACCAATAATTGTCATGAATAATAAATTATGATTATGATTCTCATTCCACCAGTAGTTCGATGATATTAGTTTACGTTAATGTGAAAAATCTGAAAAGTGAATTAGAAGATGTTAAAAATTTAATTTTTCTGGTGATTTGTAATACACTCATATTATTAACTTTCTTAAACTGCCGCGTAATTTTCATTTCTATATTGAATATGGCATTAGGCGTAGATTTCAGATTGAACTATTCAGATTCCACCATTATTTCAAAGACACTTTTCTTTTTATTATTATAAAATAAGCATTTACCAAAAAATGAATTATAATTAGTTTCTTTGTTATATTGAATTGTCAGGCGAATATGATTTATATTGTCAAATTGTTTTTATTTTTATTAATTAAAAATCAACCAATTCATGTTAATTGCTTCTAGTTAAAGTAACATTGGCTTTCCAATTATTTGAGCAATTTCTTGACTAGGCATTAAGAATATCTTTGCCATTAAAGTTACTACATGGCAACGATATAAGAGGCCTCATAACGTTTCTCGAAGAAGTAATAAGGGGATTCATTTAAACTTAATAACAGGCTTAAATACACGACAGCACCCGTACTACTCTGGATTAATCCTTAATAGTAAAACCGAAAAAAAATAGTCATCATACAAAGTGCACTGAAGCCATTACTTTAGACAGGAAATGTATTTTTTAAGACTGGATTGAACAGAAGGTCTTTCTATAAGGCGGCAATAATTTTATTTTTTTCCGTACACGCTGATGACTTGTATAAACTACCTGCTTCACGTTTAAAGGTATTACAAGAATGTAAAACCTGAGAAGAACTTGCAGAATTCTAAGCAGGGAATATTACGCCATAAGTAGCAAAGTACAACCTCCTCGAGAAGAGTTGACTATGTACAGGTAACCGCGTTAAAAACAGTCATCAAGATATCATCTAAATTAGCGGCTAACATTATCGTGGTTGCTGGACGGTGGCCCCCAATAGCTCACATGGAAATAACGCGTGCTGGTCATTTTAAAGAACCAGCAGCGGACCCAACGCCCGTAGATCCGCCCGTGACAGCTGGCTGATCTTAGGGAACTAATGTGCCCGGCCAGCACACTTTAATTAAGAATAAAAGTTAAGAATAAAAGTAATGTGGCGAAATAAGCCAGTCCTGAAAAAAAGGAGTACACTCCTTGATAGAGACAACTTAATTTTTTCTTATATTATGTTTTTTGTTCCAACGTCTGGCCGTTCCGCAAAACTTGTTCAAGACGAAGACGCAGAAAAGGAATGCGTCGGCCGAAACAGGAAGTAATCAATAGCTTCCTTTGGGAGACCCGTCTCGGTCATATTTGCTGAAGTTTGTAAGAAACGCTTAGTCGATAGCCAGTTTTAATTAATTTTTATGGTGCAATCATCCAGCAAAGAAGACGTTAGTTACTACGCGGAAAGCCGTTAAAACTATATCACTCTAGTCGCAGCTATTTTGAACTAGTAACTTGAGTATTTAGAATAGCCCTTTTTATTTGCAAATGCATATGCAGAATATTTTGCATTTCTTAATGAAATAGTTAAGTGCCTAAGAATTGCAACAAAGTCAGTAGAAAAACTCCTGGCTTATTTCAAGGTGTGGAGCTGTCTTCCAATCCCAGGTTAGTTTCACAAGGAAGGTAACTTCCTATCCCTTTTGTCATTTAATTATAGCATTCCACGCTGTGTGGGAAGCTGCTCAATTCAGCCATCTGCCTCAGAGCCTAGCCCAACAACTTGCCTAGGTTTTCGCAAAAGACGCTGGTATCTTCTTTTGCCTTCGGCGTTTTATCTTCGAACGCCTCTGATGAGGGCATGAAAAAGCCCTTAGGGGACAAATTCGATTTCGCTTTTTTGCCCATTCTGGTACTATTTTATTGCACGCCTGACCGCCATGAGGCTGCCGTTTTCTTATTTATTACTCCCTTTTTGTTTGGATAGTACAGACTATAACTATAGGCCGCGAGTTGAGACTACGAAACGAGTTCCTTGAAAGAAGATATGTTCTTCGATAATTTACACGTTAAGTCAATGTGCCTTCGCTGTTCGCATGTGCTTGCTTCTCTTAATTTATTTTGAGAACTTCTAGGCGATGTAATGGAACACTTTGCCAATCCAGCTCAAACATAGTCCAGAATATTTGCATCGCTTACTTTCACACGGTTACTATAACTTTGGTGTGAAGGGTTTGAAACTATATCTTCTTATTTATAATAGACATATTTCACAGAGTTCTTCCTACTGCAGCTAAATCACACATAAAAACTTCAAAAACCACAATAAATAGTGGTTAAGATAGTCTGGGAATCCCGGTTTTTTAGTATCAGCAGATCAAAATGATCTAATTACACTTTGGTCCTTATTTTTTCTAATTCGGGCGCACGTAAAGGTATAATAATTTTCATACAAAATTTATAAGATTACGTGTTATTTTTGAAATGTTGTACTTTCATATATACTGTTTTTCATAAAGCAACTATTCAATCTCTTCCTTTTCTGACAATTTGAATTTCCTAATTAATTTAAAATGATTACATGATTACATTTCGGTTGGACTCTACCGAATTGTTGCTGTGCTTTTATACATATTTTTTAATCAATATATTGTAGATAACTTTGGACTACCGAAAATGTTTGCAAACACTCATTATTTTCCTTAAAATTAAAATTCCAAAGGTCTCATCACTAGAACTACCAGCACTCAATCGTGTAATTTCACTCATTTTCTGCGCCTTGTAATGTACATACCTTCAAATTTGGATCAATAATAATAAATTGAAAACGGTTTCTGAATAAGTCGTTATTATGAATCTTAATAAATGTTGGCATAAATCTTACACTATAACTTTAAAAATTATAAATCACTCAAGGAAGAATTTGAGTACCCGTCAATTTCACAGGTCTTGGTAGATCTAGTGTTGAATTTGTAAAATTCCATACACGTATAAAATGTTTGCGCATAAAATTTCTGAAAGAAGAACATATACAGGTTATCTATAAGTTTAATTTCCCCAAAAATTATATTCTGAATTAACATAAAAGCAGCCGACATGATTCCCTTATCTCGTGCACTTACTGCAAACAATTCTGTTCTTTTACTTTGCATATTTTCTCTGGAAATTTCCCACGAAGTAAATTTTCATATGCATAAGAGCAGGTAACAGAGCTTCACAAAGCGCAATTTACTCTTACGTTATGAAACACTTAATTTCTTTCTTTTGTCATCGCCAGCAACTGCTTTTCTGGAGTCTCAACTTAAGTATTGTTATAATTATCGCCTTCCCGACCGGAAAGATGAAAAAGTAAAAGTTTGTATAATGCGCAGCAGGTGAGCGAATATTTACTTAATTTGCTAGGCTGCATGGTGTTATCAAAAAATAGCGGAGTTTTGAGGTTTTCCAGACAAGTCATACCACAAACTTACAAGAACACAGATTTAAATGAAAATTGTATTAAAATAAAGAAATTTTAAGAAACTATTGGAGTTGGTATATGGATATTTTGAGTTTATTAACTAATAATGTCTTTCTGAATACCCGTGTCCGAAGAGAATTGTTTTTCCAATGTTTTAATTAGCTGTCGGTAAAAAAGAAGTAAGCAAGTAAAACATGAAATCTACCATTTTCCCGTCCATGAAGAGGTTAACACTAGAACGACGGAGACGGTCAACATAACCACTGTAGTTATGCTAAAGGGTTTCATCTAATAAATAAAAATAAACAAGTAGTATTTCGTATAAATGTTCTCTAATGATATTTAGGAAAACTCAGAAATTTGCAACTGCCTGAAAATATTTTTGAAGACAGTAGTCAATACATAGTTTAAAATTCTTCCATCGTTCTAGTGTTAAATTTATGGTATAAATACAAACCGCAATTTCAGCTAATTTTACCAAAGCGTTTTGTTCGAATAAAGTATTTTAGAACCCTTCCTGAAATCGTTTTCTTGGGAGACAAAAACCCCCAAAAACCAAAATTGCGGAAATAAGCATTTTCTGCAAAATAGTGCGGAGAGCAATAAATACGGCATTAAAATGTTTCGGTTGGGTGGTGAAGCACCTGTTGACTCTTGGCTGCAGCAACCCCGGGAAGAGCCCTTTTACCCTAATTCGTAACACTGAACTGAATTCCTTGCGTGCCTTGGTGCCCTTTGCTGGAACAACTGGACACGGCCGGTTCCCACGACAATTACCCGACGACAAATGAAGCGCGGTGACACGAATCCCTGCAGTTGCTACCTTGCGCTCGGTATTAATTTCATAGGTGCAAAATAACTGCTTTACAAATACCCGCTCAGTCTTGCGCGTTTTCTTCGTGGATATGCGCGAAGCAGCCGCGGCAGGAGACGCGAGGAGTATGAACGTTGACTGCTACACAAGACGTTGCGGGAACGAAACCAGTTTATCCAGACTGACTGGGCGCGACAATTCCCATTCTGATAAAACCTATGGAAGAGTGCATCGCAGTAAATTAAAGTAAAATCGAACCTTGTTCCCTTTCCCATTACTGAGGTGCTTGTATCACCTACACGACTGATGTTCAGTAATTTTTTAGAAATTGAATGGAAACTCATTTCAGCTATCATTAAAGTGCTTTTGTTGACGCTTCTCGTCGCCCTTTAGTCGTTAACATTTCATATTTATTAAGGCAGGAAAAGATTCCACAATGCATAAATGTTTAACTTTCCGGTGGTCGCAGGGTGTTACAAACAACCCTAATAAAATTATCAGAAATCGAAATGTATTAAATTTATTTCGACACGAAAATAATAGACATTAGACATATTTATATTGCTATTGAATAACTTAAAAATTATAATCTCTATATGTATGTTACAGACTGTAATCCCAGAACTAAGAAGCTTTTCTAACTTAAGGATTACTTAAGATTTTTGGCTGCACTTTTATACGATATATTTTTGTATACTATATATTTATTAGTCCCTTCTCATTTAGCTTGTGAACGAAGTTAAACTCCTGTTTAATAGCAGACATTCCAGGCTATTGATTAATTGATTGCTTTTAAAATTAACTTAAAAGCCTCTTTAGTTGTTTTTAATCAAACGAATCAAATAATTGTATTATTCATAGGCATTTTGTTATTGTGAAAAATTGTATAAATTTCGACGGATTTGATTGCAATATTTTGTTGATTATATTATAGTTAAACAAACGATTTAATTAATATTAAATTAGGATTTTTCAAAGTCTGGTAGAGAAGAAAAAGTCTTATTGAAAAAACACACTATGATACGAACAACCCGGCTTAAGATACGCCAATATAATTTCAAAAACAAAAAACAAAATATACAACTTGTTTAAAAATATAAGCATTATGCCTTTAAATCTTTCTTCCTTATATAAATAAATATCAGCGAACTAAATAAAATATATTGCAAAGGATCTTTGTGATTTTCTTGGACCAGCCAAGCGAAATCATCCTCAATACTTAGATGGGAAAATGTTGACTTTAGAAATATCGGCCTCTAAGCTAAGAGGAGGAGGACAAATCGAATTCCGCAAAATTGTCGTCAAAGTATCAAACCAAGAGGCAATTATTCAAAAAGTGGGCAGAATATCTTCGTAACGAGACAGAAAATTGTCAATTTCCGACTAGGAGACAGGTCCACGAGTCACGCACAGTCGTGATGAAACCATAAAAGATATAAAGTGCAGAGAGACACAGTTCGAGGCTAAAGTGTAATTAGATAATTTATGCGATCCCATACGCATTCGCCTGCATTGTCTTAAGGCATCAGACCATGGCGAGTCTCACAACTCACAAGACCGCGGCCAAGAAAAGAAAAGGTTAAGAACCTTCTCTGCAGGAAAGGTCTCGCGAATGTGGTCGCCTCGGGAGGCTCGCGCTACTTCCGACTGTTCCTTGTCTAAATTAGAGCCCGATCTCGTTTATGCCCGTAATTTATCGCAGCTTAGCGCGGATTTATGAAATATGAAACTGCAGCTCACACGGTGGTCCGATGCACTCATTGTTCCCGGTTGTCGAAAAAATAATTTAGACGCCACCGTCCCGTTCGAGCGGGAAGAAGCGATCACGTCGCCGGCGAATTCGACACCTCGACCAATTCATGCAAATGAGGCGCTCCTCGGCCGTAATCCGAGACACCTCTCCTGGTTTCTTGTCCAATTCCAGATTTGCATACGTTTAAGGGGAAAGTCCTTCGCCGTTAGAAAGTAAGGAGAAGTAACTGCCTCGGTGCACTTACCGGTCATGAAGCCTTCTCCAGCTGCTCGCCTAGCAATTTCGTTGATGAGGAACCTGTAATAAAAGTGAAATCGTTTTTTAGTTTTAATGAACACTGAAGGGGTTATTGTATTTTTTTTTTTTCTGAGCATAATTTTATGATTCATTGTGATTTTTTATGATCTTTAACTGTCGACCATTTGAATTTTAATCCGCATTAACAAGAAGATATCACTAAACGAATTTTTGGACGTTGAAGAATCTTCTGAATAAAATGCGGACCGTCCAAAATTAGGTCATATTAAAGCAGGAACTGGATCTATAACATTATGTTTTATGAATAGGAAAAAATAATGGAAATATTTAAAATATATTCAAAAGTAAGAAGAGGTATTATGCGAATTTTGTGTAATTGTTTCGTTATGATAATGCAAGAGTCAGAATGAAGGGTTTTACGTTACGTTTTTTATTGCAAAAAACTGAAATGTGATCATCTCGCAAAATTAACTTTTTGCTAAAAATTTTGTTCTTTAAAAATGAAAATTTTAATAAATTCCTTTTGTAGGATTTTCATAAGGTTCTAATCCACCTTAAAGTACTTTCCACAGATTGACTCAAATAATTTAGAAATTTGTAAAAATTCTGCTCATTTTTGGTGAAATTAAACTCCGTTTATCATTTGTGGTCCAATTAAACTATCTAAATTATAGTAAATGTTATAAAACACCGTCATTCTTAAGATCCCTGCGTGTTAACAATTATAAAAGGAGTGGTTAATGCTCATATGTATGTAGTTACATAATTAAGAGCTCAACATAGTCGTTATTTTTCTCATTTACTTAATTAGTTTTTAACCAATTATTGAACACATTATTTCTAGGCTAATTATGAGGTACTAACAATTAGTTACAGTTAACAGCCCTTTTAATGAGTCCCTAGTGAATCGCCTTTCCCAAATGTAGGCCTAAAACGCACAAAAGTTTTTAATTAAGGAAACTTCCTTTTATCTATTGGGATGAGCTCATACTTTTTTGGGACCAGAATATGTAACGAATTTATGTTAATAGAACTAGTACAAAGTTGTGAAATTTTAATGAATAGTTTAGGGACTTTAACTGTTATTATTTTTTTTTTAATTTCGAAAAAAACCACATACGTGTGTCCTTTAATTTAACCAAAAACGTGAGTAGAACTAGAACGTTAGTGCCACACAGAGAAGTGCAAGATACCCCTTCGCATTGCCGTCTGGAGTCTGACAAATTCCATAAATATCAATTGCACGGCAATATCAATAATTTTGAGCCGTCAGCAAATACTCGACCATTACTTTAATGTCTAAACCACTTGAGGTGATTTTACACTAATTCTTACCTGTCCGCGGCAATTATTTCGCGGATAATTTAGTTAGAGCCGCGCGTCTGGGCATCGGCCAGCCGGTGGGCATTTTGCGCAAATCGCACGCCGAAACCGTCTCGGGGGTTCAATTTATTGGGGCGTTTGCGATTCGACGTGCTGTCAAATATCTGCATGAGAAGACAGCCGAAGGCATGAATTCGACTAAAATTGATTGCCACGGTTGTTTTCGCTCGGCGCTCCCCGATCATGACTTCTTTCTTGGCGGGGAAGCCCCGCGATTCATTGCGCCGCGGTGCATTCGGATTCGATTTGTATAGTGTGGAAAACGGCCGGGACTTTAACGAACAAAGAGGTGCACTTGGAACCTTTTTAGTAAAGGTGAACTCTAAAAACAATAATTATCCCGCAAATGTTGCTAATTTGCAGATAATAGCAGCAGGTAGCGTCATGGACTGCTACCGATCACGCCTTGCTGCATTTTGTGGCTGAAGCATATTTTTGTTCCGCTGGGAAACTGCCATTGTTGGTTTTTTTCTTAAATGAACTATAGCACATCACGGTATAAATGAAATCGTCAATATTTAATTTAATTTTTATGTTTTCTACAGGGTTGTAAAATTTTGGATACGATTTCCACCGGCTATTACTAGCAGTGTTTTTTTCACATCGGATCTGGTTCCAGGTTTTAATTTTGCATTGAATTGAAGTTTATTTTATTAGTCCTCACTTATATTAAGATATTAAAATTTGTGAAAAGTCATGATATTTGCACACACAAGCTTTAAATCTTGAAACAGATAAATTCTTGGTTTAAAGGTTTTGACACAAAGTGGGGTATAATTCCTGGCAATTTGATTTTATTTTCGCGAAATGTAAAATCTTTATATTACGTGACGATTTATAAAATTTCAATTCAATACAAAATTTTCTGTAAAACCGGCAACTGGGTCCGATGTGAAAGGAACGTAGCTAATATTACATACATATTTACTTCCACTATCCAACATTATTTTATATGAAAACTGGGATGGAAGATTGAATTTATTCCACTTTGATTTTGTACTCCTGTTCAAATGACATGTAGCATAAATGTGAAGCCCAACGCTTAACCACATTACCTTTTCACTATATGTACTTTTGATAACTAATTTTCCTTATATTATAATGTAATGGTGTTGTATTCTATTTACAGCATTGACTGTCTATTAAAATTATTATCTGCTTTTGTGAATTTCGTTATTCAGTTTACCTTTCGAAATGTCAATCATAAACCCATCAGGGTATGCTTGCTAACTTAATTGCATTCGAGCCAAACGAAAACAAATTGCGTTGTTTAACTACATCAAATTCAATAAACAAATTTGCTTAGTCACAGGCTCTTCATTCACCGGCATATCAAGCAATCAAAGGTAGTCACTGTTTCCTCAACTGGTGTCAACATTGCACAACAAAGAGGTATTCCAACGGCGTCGCCTCTAATTGAGACCTTGTAAACATAGATAACCGAGAAAGTCTGAAAAACGTAGATCGGAAAAAACTGACATTTGTAATTGTAGCTATCCTCAAGAGCAGGTGTTAATTTTGCAAGTGTTCACCTGTACGCAGCCCCAGGTAGCTGTTGAAATGGTTGAGATTACAGAAAAATGTTGGGTACCAGTACATTAACTCTTGTCGGCCGGTATTCATGAAATTAATCAATTTTTGCCAAAAACGAAAAGCAAATCCTAAGTCATTTAGATGAGTAATTCGCAGTTTGTGGAACTTGACCACTAAAAAGCACTTTTGGAGGCCTTTTGATTTGGTTACAGTCCAGCGAATCAAATTGAATTTACGAAAATGAATCAGCGTGATACAGAGAAATTTTTAAAGCAATATTAAGGAATAATGCGGACCTGCCATGGTGCGTAAGAGGCTATGTAATTTATATCAACAAAATTAGATTACGACACTGCACGAGCCTCGAGTTTAGCATGAATTGAGAATGACGAGGCAATGTGGATGATTACTTAACAAGAACCGAACATAATTAGATCTCATTAGCTCACGAATTATAACTCTCTTTTTTCTTTGAAATTTGTTTTGATATTAGACTTTGTCATAAAAGTTATGATATCCTTCCAGAAAAATTAGTTTTATAATGTTCGAACTATTAAAGTAAATTTAGTGAGATGCACTAATAAATAATAAAAAGATAATATGGAATATGACATTTTACATGATAGTGCAGCTAAAATAACAAAAAACTATAGAAATGAGAAATGATGAATATTTAAAATTTTAAACTGAATGACGTACCTAGCCTCTAGTTTCCTTTTTTTCCTAATTTTGAAAAGGAATCGCATATTTTGGTAGTTCTTTATGAGGACAGTGCATTTGCACCTCAACGCAAACAATCTTTTTATTTGCAATATTTTTGTTTGTAATTATTGTTGTTTCTGTGTTAATATCTTACCCTGGCTTAAACTCTTCACCAAGTGCTGCTTTCGCAGTATCCAAATTAATGGCAAGTTCTTCGCTTGTGTCTTGTGTTGTGACGCACATTAATCCAAGCAAGGAACGATTTTTCCGTCGCAATTTACAATTACAGTGAATTATGATTATCCCCCAAAAAAGGTTTGCCCTGTCTCTCATCCGCGATTAATATTCACAGGTAGTCTGGGAAGAGGGAGCCAGATCCCCGCTGTACGCCTGGTTGGGTTTCGGTTTTTGTTACGTCACCCTGCTGAGTCCAAATTTAATTACATACAATGTAGCCGCACAAAAATTAAGGGAAATGATAGAGCTCAATGTCGGTCAGCTACCTCACTCCGGCCATTTATCAATTAGCTAATTACACCTCTATCAAGTATAGTTTTGGTGTTAAGTTCCACATCGAGTGTATTTAACCTTTCGAAATTGAACCCAACAAAGTCCACACTGCAGTCCATCTCTGTCGCCGCAATTAAAAGCCGAAAATATATTGTTATTGCTGCAGCTCCAAAATAGGAAGTATGAGGCTTTGCAGGTTTATTTTATTCGCGGATCGCTTATGGAGGTTTGATTCGTAATAAAACGAGCTCTCCTAATCAGCGGATCGTTAAAAATATGTTTCCCTGTTCTCTTTTTGTCCATATCCCGGCTCTGGGTTGCGACCGGTACGACGCTAATACCGGAAAATAATGCTTTAAATGCCAGTAAGGCGGCGACCCGAATGAATCAGAAAAATGACCTAGAAACTGCGTCCCCGTCATGCTCGACGTATTAATTTATTTATCTTGCCAAAAGTTGCAGGAAAACGTGAACTGAATTGCGTGATTTATACTTCCAACCATTAATTGCATTAGCTGCAAACGAAGATTGCATTTGAAAGACATATTGGTTGCTTGTAGCAACAGAAAACACTTAATAAGAAATATGAAAACACAAAAACGCCATTAATGGGGTTTTCACACGATTTGATTAAAAACCGGCACCTAAGCAGCAGAGATTTCCGCGAAATTGCGATAAAATCTACGTTTTTTTTTACGATTTGAGCACAGAAAATTTCAGATTTGTGTGTAACTTTTATCTTTTTACTAGAACAAGTTTTTTAATAGGCGCCAGAAATTAATAAAATGAGGAAGCTCTATCGGTTTCGTAGATGTTCCTTTTAACAAACATCAAGATAAATTTTTTAAATCTAGCTAAAAAGAACAAAATTCATTAACACATTATCAATTTGTCATATTCAGGTCACAGTTTTTTCAAAACTGTCTGAATCCTAAATATCAAGTTCTCTCATCGAGCTTTAGTAATTACTTTTAATTTTATAAAATTTGCTAAAGTTATTAATTAAGACATTTTTTTTGCGCAATTTGGCCTCAATTACCACGGAATTAAGACAATATAGAGCATAATTCCAAATCTGTCCAACCAGACAGACACACATTGATAGTATTTCTGTTATTTACCTGCAAATTTAAAATTACCTTCTACTTTTCTATTATAGTGACTGAAATTTCCTTAAACTGTAACTATAGTATACAATTGCTTTTAATACTTTAAGATTATGCACACTAACTATTTTTAATGTAAAATATTCATTTCCTAAGATTGAAGTGTAACGCTAGCTGAATTTCTAACTATAGTTTCCAAACAAATTTGCAAGCCAACTAATGTTAATGATAAAAAATTTCATAAACCACAATAGCTCTTCATTACACAACCCAAAACACTGCATTATGCATTAAAGAAGAAACAAAAACAACATAAATTTAGGGTAATTTCTTATGGTAATCTGAAGCCAGAAAAGGTCACTCCAGAATGACCATCATGGCCATCATTAACCCTCCTAAAGTGGAAAAGAAGTCAGACCTCAGACGCGGTCGACTTTTGAGCCACTCTCCGAAGTCTAAACAAAGGTGGAGGTGCTAAACGATCCGTAGCAGGCCGCGTCTGGACGAGATTTCAAGAGTATGCTGCTCCGCGAAATAGCGCATAATGAGAACTTTATGCATTAAGAAGCAGCCGCGAAGAAAATGAAATTGTGGTCGCGCGGGCGATGATATCTCGAGCAAGAGAAGAAAAAGAATAACTTCCGCTCAAAGGGCACTTGCGATTCTTGAGAAAAGAATGGAGGAAAAAGGAGTTTTATTTGAATAACGGAGTGAGAACTTTGTGGTTACATTTGGACTAGTTCTTTAGCAAGTTTTTACATCTTCTTCGAAATGAAGTTTTTGGTCAAAGTTAGAGAAAGCATTTACTTAATATAAATGTTTGCATATTTCGGGTAATTTAAATTACATTTAAAAAATTTATTTCTTTCCATTTGGATCCAACTTCACTCTCTCCTTTAATCCTTCCATAGACAAGTCGGAAAAATTTCAATTTCCAAACCACGTATGATGGTTAAATTCATTCTTTGAGTTATATATGATGATTAAAGTTGTGCTGTTTTTATTTCATCCCTGGTGACGAAAATTAATTTGATGAGGTCGTCTTAAAATTTACAATAAATTAGAAAGACTTTAAATGAAAATGTGAATTTCAGATCATCTTAGAAAGGTTTAATTACTAATTACGGAAGAAAGACGAAAAGAACTATTGCAGACACAGTCGTTCTTGTTGGTAAAGTAATTTGAAACCACTTCGCAAATTATATAGAGACCGTTATCAAATAACGATAATGATTGGAGAATGTAAGGCTATTACTTTTCGACGACATAAAATTAATTAAGTTTGAGTAGAAATTCATTGAAGAATTTATTATGCTTATGCAGCGTATTTTTTTAACTTCTACAGATTAATTTAAACTTGTAATTTTTGATTTATAAGAATTATAAAATTTACAGAACATATCCTTACTTTTTGGAGGAAATAAATGTTCTATTGATGCGATTTTCTTATACACGCTTTTCTTTAAAACCCATAAAACCAACACCAAATAAAACGAGACCTTACAGTATAATTTCTTCCGACCAAATAACTATTTTTTGCTCTGAAGTAAGATTTACATTAAAGCTTAATTTTCGGCGAACTCGAAACTAGTAGCGTATTTAGTAATCCATTATATTATATTAAAAGGGGAAAAAAAAATCCATATAAAATGTAACCTACACGTCTTCAAACTCAGATCTTTTTTATAAATTCTGGTAATACATTAAAATGTAATCAAAAAAAATTTTTTTATATATTAATTATAAATAGCAGCACCAAATACGGAGAAGAATATTTGGTTAGCCTTCCTTTAAAAGAATATTTGAATAACTAGCAATCAATATTGAAAAAAAGACTCAAACAAAAGACAAAGACCTTACTAGCAGGAAGTCGCCTTTAACTGAAGAGATTTAAATTTAACAATTTAACGCCTTTCAGCCTGTGCAGTTTCTACAAACGCTTTCTAACGTGATGAGGCTAATCAAATGCGCGCGCATCTCTCCGCTGAAATTAAGCGCAAAATGACTTACCTTCTTTTCCTCAATCGTCTGAGATTTCGCTGACTAATCCAAAAGTGCGACTGTTTTCGATTTCCGCCGAAAAAAAGCACTTTGCGTTTGATAACATAAAATTTTCTTTTTTCTCCCGACAAAAGCACTTGTTTTCACCAATTGATGGCAACCACTCTCGGCTCATTCACAAAGAAATATGTAACAAAAAACATTAAAATTCGAACATTTCGCGGTCACAACATAACTACAGAACCGGGGACATCTGCTTTCCGCTCCAGCACCGGCACTCGTTTTTGATGCGCAGGTTGCAGATGGAAGGTTCCAAAGGTTTTTACCTTGCTCAACAAAACGTCAACCCTCATCTAACTTTAATCGGATCCGGGACTTGGGTTCATTTATCACTCGTAATCACACCTGAATCGGATGGTCCCCGCGCAGGTACGCACAACTCGCCGCGCTCGTGGTTCGGAGGAAACTGAAGTGGAATCGTGAATGAAGTGAATTCGAGTTTCCTCCTGGCCAAGGTGCTGCTTGAAGCCGCGCTGGAGAACAAAATGGAAAACGCGCGGCCAAGCCGAGCCCGGGTTCGCTGCCTTCCCGGGGACCGCGAACTCATCCCACAGCAGCCGACCGCACGCAACCGCGGTTTTCTTCCTGGCGCGATCGAAATTCAGTTGAGACCGCCTACAACTTGTGACGAACATTTTCGAAATGTTAGTGGCGGTTTGATAGAACATACTACGAATATTTTTAACAATATTTGAATGTTTTCAAAATAGAAGTTTCGTCCATCTTACGTCAACTAATAGGTATTAAACCAATGGGATGAAAATAAAAAAAATTCTAACATCCTTTAAAGTTCTAGATAAAGAACAAGTTTACTGAAAATTTCAATTTAATATTTTGTCAGTTCGATTAGTAACAGATAAATACAAATTAATTTTTGAATTATAAAGTCAAATAGTAACACTTGTTTGATCAGCTTCAAATTAATAAGATACTCACCACGCTGACGAAAACTCGCTATTTTAAATATGAATCTTAATTTTCTTTAAGTCAACAATACCAGTTAAACTTGACTGAAAAAGTTGTATGCTGTTAGGAATACTTATTTTTGTGTTTTATCTTGTAATGTATTTCGTTTACTAAATTTTGCGCTAAGCAGATGTTTGTTATTATATTGTGACGATTATTCCATTTGTTTCCTACACAACTTTTACTTTTATACTTTAAAATTAAAATTCCAATTATATTCAATTGTAATGGAATCAATTTGCATCTTTCAAAATTTATAAATAAGAATTAATTCAATGAATAAGCAACTCCAAGCAAAAAACTGTAAGACATACTGTTTTAAAATTTTTTACACATTTTCACAATAGTAGGTATTTGAAAGCATATGTTCTTAAATTCAATGTAATTTGAACAATTCTATGAGTACTTTAGATAGTAAACACCTTATTGATAAACAATAAAAGTAAATTTAACATATGTTAATATTGCAACTGAGTGCACATTCTTCTATAGGTACGTAAAGACTCGCATAGCGCGCAGAGTACAAAAATCTGTTTCTCACCTGCGAAATATATCAAATAACGATTTTACTTTAAAAAAAAAATGCTTTTACGATGACAATATTTTCTTACATAGCATAAGCGAAAAGTGAATAATTCTTCTATGGCGTTTTATTTTAGGGAAATAATGCTCTAAGCAGCACTGCCTGAAAAACATTTAAAATTTTAAAATTAAACAAATAAATCTGG
Source organism: Tolmerus cingulatus (assembly GCA_959613345.1). Lineage (NCBI taxonomy): Eukaryota > Metazoa > Arthropoda > Insecta > Diptera > Asilidae > Tolmerus > Tolmerus cingulatus. The sequence goes on from OY390708.1 coordinate 8,552,206, forward strand.
GGGTAAACTAAATAAATTGGTTGATTGACTAATCACACGTTGGTGTTTTTTAAAGACACACAAATATTTCTTCTTGATTTTACAACGTAATGATTCATTCTTGAATTTACAACACAATGGCATATATATACAATTAATAATATTTTTTGGATTCTTTAAAAGTAAACAAAAAATTTGCTAAAACTCACAGCATTTTTAAATGAGAGCCCAAAAACAATGATTCACCTAACCACAAGAATCTTATCAATTTTTTATTACTGAAATTTGAAAATGGGTGGCTACATTCTTTCAACTTAAAATTCGATCAAATTAAATTTTTTTAGTTCATCCACTGTATTCTTTCCTACCGAAATCAAAATGTTTGGCAGTGTATAATCGCATATTCGCCAGTAACGACTACCTTAACGTGCAAGACAAAAACCGGGAACTGGATCACGTCCAAAGTTCAATAAGAGAATTCATAAAAGAACAAGAGAAGAACGTTGAGGGCAAGGAAATCGTATGCATTTTGTTTCCCACATTGCCCAAGGTGATCAAGCATAACCTAATAATTTCTAAAGATATGCGAAAATCCAGATCGCTCCGTGATCGCCCAAAGGTGAATCATTTCCGATTACACCCGCGGGCTGGAGAGATTATGCTCCCAAAAAAGAGGAGCATGTTTGATACGATCGTACCCTACAAAACCCAACGTGCAATCTACAAAAGGTGTCCAGCAGTAAGACGTTTACTAATTATTTCTCGCGCAATTTGCAATTTGTGTGAGATGGATATCAATCGATATAAAAAACCAAAAACGACAGACTTGCTAAAGAAAATTGTTAGGTGCTGGCAAATGATGCACTCGTCAATTTAGACCGACTTCGGCAAATTAGTAGACAACCGGCAGGTTCTGCGAAATGCGTGATATTACTTTGCAATCGGCCGACCCAAGATCGAGAATGCAGTCGAGGATCAGTTGATTTTATCCGTCAATATGAAATGATTTGCGCATGCGTAAGTAGTTGCAGAAAACTTGAAAGCCGGGTAATTGCGATTGATTCTGCATTCATTGAAAAACTGTAGCCTTGTTATGTTGCGGCAACGATGACACTTATCCTCATTCAGGCAATTATTATTTCAAAAGGGTTTCTCATAAGCAAATTTTGCATTAATTATTCTTATCTGTAAAGATTTTATTTGTTAATTTGTACACTACCGTGAAATATAGGTATATACCTAATGTCTTTGAGTTAGAAGGCGTCTTATGTAGTTAAAATAGCATTGTTACAAAATTACTCTTAATTATTGAATACATTTTTGTATGTTTTTAGTAGTGTAATTTGGAAATAAACCCTTCGAATTCTTTTACATAGAAAACCACAGAATCAAGGACACCTAAATTTTATATTTTGGAAATCTAATTCATATGTTTATGTAGGTACTTTAAGAACTTTGTTCTATAACTTACAAATAACTGAATATTGTTAATCTGCGGTAAATTAATGGTAAAAGGGATCTAGAATAAACTTTTATTAACTACCTTTTTTTATACTTAAGCAAAGGAACAAGAAACGATCAGTTTATAACAAAAAGTTCAAATAGTATGCGTCGGCGTCGGAACATAGCGCCCTCGGATGGGCGTACCGCAGACTGTCAGCCGTCAGAGGTCGTAAACAACGAATAGTTATTGCGCGTATGAACGACAAAACGAATAGCAACTCATAATTAATTAGCATAATGTTTGTAGGAAACGATCGCACAGTACGCTCTCCTCTAAGGCTGCAGCGAAGCCAACACTTTGATTAAGTGCCTAACTGCTGAAATCAAAATAAGTAGGTGGTGTTCTTCGTGGCGCCGCATCTTCTGGAATTACCTGTATTATATTCGCGACATCATCAATCACTGGCATTATCGGGTTTAACGTTGTTTGCCATCACCGATAGCAGCCAAACGAGTCATGTAGTCACGGCCGATAGCGTTGCCAAATTTGATAGAACAACAGTAGATATTTGGAAGCTTTGAGAAATCTTCACATTTTTCATGGACAAAAGAATATTTCGCAAATGTCACACCTATTTATTTTCTTAGTCGAGAGTAACCCACAGCTTCGAGTAATTTAGTCAATTTACTGCTTATTTGAAGCTCGATTCCATCAGTGGATTACGATGATTGTCCTCTAAATAATTTCTACCTACGTGAAGTGACGACAACTTGAAAATTCTTACTCATCTTTATTCAAAGTACAATAGGAAATACCAAAAAGGCATGATGAAAATGTTTCTTTAGTATTTAGGGAAATCTCATTAAAAGCCTCATAAATCGCATTCTGGGCAGGCTTCAAGTGTCGCGATTTTTTACGCATCGTATAATTTGCATGTTTAGCCGCCATCCAAGCGAATAAATTAATAAATTCATTGTCTGAATAATTCCAGGCGCGTCGAGATATGCAGGGAAACGATAGATCGGTTTATACCTACCTGATCGTGCCTTGGTGTTAAGCTGTTGCGTAATTATTAAAATTTAATGCAACAAAATGACTAAGTTAACTCGACACAGACATGCGCCGCCATAATCGAACACACCTCCAAATGAAATATGCCTTTGCATTTCTATCATTGATAAGTTGAAGTTATTTTATGACAATGGGGTAATAGTTTCAAATGCCATAGGCACATTTCCTTCTCCGTAATTATGGAAAGGGACTCGTAATATGACGAACCCTTGTACATTCCAAAAACTAGGTACCCAATTTTCCCCCAGCACACACCATGCTTCGCATCGAAAGGGAAATTTCCTGCGTGTTATTGTCAATCAAAATGTGTTACATTTAATGCTTTCGATCACTTCATCAAAATCGCGTGCCACTTCAGTGGTGCCAAGGGTCGCTGCACAACAAAGGTATTCCGATGGGATCTTTACGACCCTTCAAAATTTTTATTATCTCCAAAATTTAGTTTAACGCCTCATTGGTTCGATCGATCCTTGGAACCCGTGTTCCTGTTCTCTCTGCCGAATACAGTGCCATTGTTCAGTTCTGATTTTCTATTGTTGCAGATTATGGAAGCGATATTTTATGCAACGTCGCTTGTGGCAATGTCTTCAATCAAATTCGAGTGCGTTTACGAATTGCGTCAAACTTATTGTTAAGACCAGAGAGGGCTATTCAGTAATTGGATGGTTTTTTGTTTGCATCAGCATGGAATCCTTTAAAGATTTAGAAATAAGTTAAGACGTTCGAGTTAATTGAACCGCTGCCTTTCTTCTATTCTTAATAAAAATTGAAGGGTGTGCTAACCTCATTATTATAAATTTTTTTTTTAATAGTGAGGATTGTTTGAAAAAAAACCATAATAGACCTAAAAACATGGTTCTAACATTATGTTTCTTTTCGAAATTTAAGTCTTGTCCTCCGTCCTATTGTTATTCTATTCATGCAAAAGGACAAGACAACACATTAGAACTGATTTTTTTATAATCTTTAAACTAGAATTTCAACTTCTGAACGTTTTAAATATGTAGCGATATTGTCCTAGAAAAAACTCATTTATCACTCGAAGGACACAAATGTGTTTTATAGAAGCAAATGATGCGCATATAATCGCCAATGAAAAATCATGCATCGCTTAACACTTAACCCGTTAAAATGGAGTAAAAAATTGGGAAAAAAGGAAACATCCAAAAAGGGTGGGCAAGTCATGTTCACCATCAATCAAAAATAACAACACATCTGCCGCGTGTTAATTTCATCCCTGAAGGGTTGTTCCTGTCCACTGGTAAACCATATTAATGTCATCCCGTGTTGATTCGCCCGCCCGCCTTTGTTTTTGGCAGGGTTTGGACCTCGGTTCGAAGTTGGCGCTATCAATTTTGGACAGGTACGAATCGCATGTTTGGATCGAATCAAAAGGAAGATTTCACGGAGCCACAATTTTTTACAGATGTAAAGCACACGACAATGGTACATGAGTACCTCCGTCAAAAAGGGGTGCTCCTTTTTTGCTACTGCCCTTACAGGGATTGTTTTGGGCATGCGCCGACTAATTAAACTTCAATTGTTTGCGTTACCATGAATTGCAGAGCAGCAAAAAACCCTATTTACCAGTCGAAGGGGCTATGAGAGAGTACTTTTTTTTTGTGGCTTGATCTTGCTCGGCCGCTGCAATGCAGTTCTCTATCTAAGCTCTACTTTTGAACAACAGAATTTTATTTCGCCGAAAAATACGTCAGGGGCGGGACAGCCCAGTCGTGTTACGCGGATCAAGTTACAAAACGCTAAATGGTTTTGCTTGTTTTTAATTAAAGCCGCTTTCGGCCTTGTTATTTTTGCAGCGGATAAAAGTCTTAAACAAATATACAAGCAGAATGCGACTGCTTCGGTCGCCCGGGAGATTTTCTTCCGCACTCTTTGACCCACGGATTCCGGTTGTTTGCGCAGAAAGATTTTAATGAATTCCTGCGGTCGGGCATGTTCATTGATCAATTTGATTATGAAAGTGCATAGCGTTAGGGTAGTCATTTTCCGCATTCCGTTTGTATGGTTAGACTAAACAAGGTTACTCGAAATAACATTCGAAGATCGAAGCTGTACCACATTGAGGCCCTGCTAAAGTGCCCATTCATTCCCAAATTCACACCTTTAGCGAATATTAGCTGAAACCTACTGCTGGAAATAATTCGTTACTTCCCAGTCGATTTAGCCTTCCGAAGACCTTTCTCCTTGAACACAGCTGCCAGTGATCCTGCTGCTCATAAAGGGTCCAGTCGTTTTGTTCACCTCAACATTACCTCCACTATACTGAACTAGGTATTATCACAAGGCTTTTGTTTGTAAAATTGATATTTTATTACTTTTTAGGGCAACCCTAATGCACCTCATTATATTTAACATTTAAGTAATTCCTGCAGTGCGGTGCTTTCTAATGGTCTACAATAACAGATGATATTATAAGAAAAAATGTGGAACATAACAAATTATTCCTTTTCAATACCTCATTAACGACTACATTTTATTTAGCCGTATTCAGCTGTTGGAAATATTTTCTTATGAACTCAGCATCCCTTCTTTACGGGTTTGAACATTTGTTTAATCTTTGGTAAAAGGGTTATCATCAATTCAGATTCAATATTATTAAGCAGTGTTAAACAAAATAACTGCTTGAATATTTACAAGAAATTTAAAATACAAATTCAAATAAACTGTTAAAGGAATACCTACTACTTTTACATAAAATTATTAACCGAATTCATGCAATTCCTAAATTAAATTTTAAGCTTGTATCAGGGGTTTTTATATTAAGCATTAGAAGTTTTCCAAAATGGTATTAATTGATTTGGCCACTGAACGTCTCAATAGATCGACCAATATATGTATGTACATATATCCTTGGTTTTTATATAGAAAATAGAATTAGCGTAAGATCATATTTATAATATCATCATGATATATAAAGATATGCACTTCTTAACCAATTCGCTTGAAATTTTAGTTGTGAGCAAGTTACAATTCGTTTCTTGTTCTATGAAACTAGTGACAATTTACTCTTCTATGCCATAGAACTAATGGTACCAAAAAGGATGCCTTATTTTAAAATTCCAATGTCTAATTGTCTGAAAGTTGCAACCGTTTTCAAGCAAATTGAATCGTCTTTCAATAATGTCGTTTTAAGTTACCAAAAATAAGTAATTCAAGGTTAAAAATCAGGAACATGCCTAAAATCTTCCTGCCACAGGATGAAGGAAAAAGTTGCTGCCCCGGGTGAGGATCGAACTCACGACCTTAAGATTATGAGACTTACGCGCTGCCTACTGCGCTACCGAGGCGCGTGGTGGGGATGTATTTAGAATGCTATTTCTGATAATGTGAATAGCTTCAATAAAAACCCTCAAAACAATTTTTTTAAATAAATATACCAAACTTGAATTTTTAAAAACATAATATGCATTGATTAAAATCGACTCAATTTCAACGAATTTTTATCATGAATTTAGTACCTATTATTATAATGTAGAAATGAAGAGTAATTTTGCCCCAAGTTTACACCTCGGTTAAATTCCACATCAATGAAAACAACGAATATAAAATATTTCAGATGCTTATAAAACTTAACACTAACTACAGTCTTCTTAAAGTTATTACGAAATATAAGATTGTTTTATGATTATGATATGTGCATAGTTAGATCAATTAACTTATTTTCAATAAGTATGCGATGTGCAGGAAGCACTTATTCAGTAATCACAAACTAATTGTAAAACTTACCTGAATTGCAAGAAAAGTCAAAAACTCGTAGCTGTATTAAATATTGAAAAAAACGTATCTTTTATAAAATTTGTAAAATACAAAGAAATTTCGTATATCACACATGATTTTATTACTGATTTTCTTTAAGAAAATAAATAGCTCGAACAATTAGTTCTCTCTTGCTTATTGCTAAGAACTTAATTAAATTTCTTATGCACCCTAATTTTCTAGAAATATTGGTATGCAACATTCTACAAAATACTTCAAATACTAAACTTTTTCAGTGATCAATTCGTAGGAGGGACCCGAAATACTCTTTGGCGGGTACCACACAAACAAAATCAGTTGAGCCAACGATAGGGCACATCCAAGAAAATTCGGGACCTAAAACGATTTATTTATTTAATAGGCGTACAAAAATACTACGTCGTTATTAAAGTTAAACGTTAAATTTAATTATTTAATCAATAATTTTAATTCAAGTATGTGTGTTTACGCTTAAACAACATGTATGGAAAATAAAAAATAAATAAAACGTATAGATAAAATGATCAGAAACTGCTTGCATTGTCACAAATTACAAGTGATCAACAAAGTAAATTATTTCCATATTGATAATGCATAAGTTAAGCTGTTCACGTTCGAAAATTTTTAAGCTGTTTTATAAACCTCATGTCGAGAAAAGATTACCCTGGGTAAAAAAATTTTTTTTATAGTACGTGCGATAGGCTATTTTGATAGCACGTTTTGGGTACATTGCGAATCTAGAAACGAGTATGCTCCAACGCGAAGTATTTTTCTTAAACATGAACACAAAAAATTAACAAAATCCTTTCTTGGTAAATTTCTGAAATGCCTCTAAATATTAACGAAGAATCATTAAATATTTTTAATGGAACCCTGAAATTGCAGGGATAATTGCAAAGTACTTTTTCAATAAAACTTATATCCCAATATCCAATTTTTGTTTTTGGAACCGATTTTTCACGTCCACCATCAGCATAGAATCAGAAATCTACTACTCTTGAAAATTTTAGTATCTATTTTTTTTTTTACATAAGAGCAACATCAAAATGTTGTTCATTGTTACATGAAAACTAAAAACGAACTTCTTGAAAAATTAACATATCTTTACGGAAACCCGACCTCGATAAATGAATTAAACTTCCACTTATCCATTTGTTTTTCGCTGAAAAGCTTACAATTTCATACAAATTTTCTACATTTCAATAAAAGTTTTGCTTTTCTAGATTATCAAGAAAGGTTCAAAAACTTTGTATTAAAACTACGTTTCAAACATTCTTAAGTGTGTGCGCTCTATATAATTTATAACAACCCAAAATCATCATATACATGCATATACATATATAGACACTTTTTGATACGGTTTAAAAACCCTAAAATTTAGTTAATTCGATTTGAATAATTATTAGCCGAGACTAAAGTCAATGTTAAATCACAATTTGTTGCAATGAAATAAAATGAGAAAGTTTGCTAGTCTGCTGTTCGATGGGTGAACTTTAGCAAATATTTTGGATTAAACCTAAAAAAATGTATAACTACAATCATGAATTTGCTTACCCGAATGAATGCATCATCTATAATATTGCCGTAAATGTACCACTGCAACGAAACAACGAAGGAAGCTACTATAAGCGGAAACGGAAGGCTTTCAGAGTTTTTAACTTTTATAACGTGAAGCAGCATAGTCAGCGGAGCGCCAAAGAAGAGAACAGTCGTAAAGCAACAGATATATCCTGGAAAATACGAATTTAACTACCGTCTTAGCTTCTCAAGGTGTAAATCTTACCCATAACTTCTGTTGCCTTCGAAGGCTCCTCATACTTGGTGTAAATGCAAACGGATGTCAGGAAAATGAAGGCTACTCCAAATTGACGAACATAGTGCTTCTTGTTCACTGTGAAAACGTAGTAAGTGACGGTGTAGAGAAACATCAGCGTTGAGCCGACCACGTTTACGACGATCACAATGTTCTCCATCGTTAGAAAACCGTACCGCAGCCACAAGCTGCATCTGTTTCAATAAAACTAGAAAAATATCTCACGAGACAAGGGAAGCAGCTTACGACAGAAATCCGCAAACAAATGGAAACCCCGACGAGTCCCCGGTGCTTTTCTTCTGCACATACTTGCGACAGATGAGTCTGGAAAAGTAAAAGTAGTGTTTAATCTTCGGCGGTTAACGTTTAGAGTCGTTGGGCCGCTCACACTCCAGTCAAGAATTGCAGGATCGTAGTTATCACAGCTGAGGCTTCTAAAACTAGCTCGAACGAGGGGGCCATGTCCGCACTGTGGGCGCGACCTCCGGTTTCTGGCGCTTTTATGCTTCGCGGTTGGGCGTCAGTGAAATTTCACAATTTTCGGTAAAGCCTGGCACATAGCGAATACTGCTTGAGATACGGATAAGAAAATTCGATTCGGCTCTGGGCGCTTGTAAACCTTCAACGTAAACAAGAATCACTTTGACACTAATGGTTGGCACTCTCGCCACCAGGTGGTGGCACGAAGAGCAGATAAAATTCACAGTAGTGTTTTTGTGTTTTGGCGTGTGACGCGAACCCCATGATCAACACATTTTGAAAAATATTTTCTTTTCTTATATTTATCATATTAATTATTGACATATTATTTAGCACTTCTAGTTAGTGCATTTACCAATCGCATTAAATAAAATCCTCAATATTAATTCTTTTTATAAATGAACCGCGACGTGCAGCAAACGCAATCGCTACAATTCACAGTGCGTTGCGTTTCCTGGCGAGATGAAAGCAGAGTGGCAACGATTATCTACTGCTTGCAATAATCGATTAATTTAGTTTGGTTAATCGAATAACCATATGATATTTTACCTTTTTACTACTCGAATATTTTGAAATTGTAATATTAAACTCAATTTAACCTCTTCACGTCCTTCGTCACATATGTGTACGTTTAGATTTTAAAAATTAAAATTATTTTAACTAGAAAATAAATTAAAATTTTTTAAAGAACTAATCACTACATTATATTTGTACAATAAAACCAAAAACTTTGTAGTACGGAAGCATGGATACCATTTTATTCTACATAAAACTAACTGCTTTCAAAGTATTTCAAAATTGCCTTTAATTATCACAAGATTTCGTTTTGAGTTATTGGAAAAATACCATAAGTCTTTGAAGCTTTATTTTATAACTAATAATACGGTATTAAAAGTAACATGCACGATTATCTAAAATTTTGAGAGATGTATAATATAAAAGAATATTAAGTATTAATTAATAAATAAATTATAATGAATCTATGTTTCCAAAATCTAAATTTTTATCCAATTCATTTCGAAAATCGACTTGAGTTAAGTATTTAGAACTTATGCATACATATACGCATACATACAAAAAAAACAAAGAATTATTTATTCTTTTTAATATTCAATATTGACTTACCATCAAAATAAGCTGCCTCATAAAAAGGAGAAAGGATACTTTTTTAACATTATTTGTGAAACCCAAACCCCAAATATTTATGTAGTTTTTTCATTGATTCAAATTTTGAAGCTATTGACTTACCATCGGAATAAGCTGCAGTGAATTTGATTTTATTCTACGCAGATCTCTAGACCCAAAAAGGATTAAATATAATTGGCTGATTGCACCAAAATCTATAACTAAAGTTAGTCAAAATCATGTTCATACGAACCGAAGTGAACGTTGCACTGCTTGCAAGAATTCAGCACAGCCGACTACGCAATTCAGCAATTCAATTCAGTTTATTTTAACGGACAATTGCAAGAACTGAATCTTTAAAAGTAGTTACGTACAAATCTGCTAAAACTTTCAGAATCAATTTGGGATATGAAAAATGTACAATTATACAACGAATATTAAAAATATCATACAAATTCAAAAATAGCTGTGAATTAACACATTGGAATGATTTAGTTACAGCGGAACCTCAAAAAAGTGCTTTATCTTAAACTCAATTGGACATTGCACAATTGCATAAATATGCTCGCTTCAATGCGGTACAAAGTTCTGTCTCAGGTGAAATTACGGTTCCGCTGAGTAGATGTTTCTTTCCTCAAGAATAAGAACTGGATTCCACTATTGAGTTCTCTGCAACATTATAGAGCTGAATGAGAGCATATGTGGCTTGTACACGCTTTGTATATACAGAAAGTTGTATATAAGTAAATTATAGGCATTTCTCTTCTCCCAACGCGGGGAGAGCATTTAGGCGCTGTTATCTGCTTCGCTCTGTGGCCTATAATAACAAGTTTTCGCGGCTGGGGGTGCATTCGCCGCGTTGACTCGAAGACGCTTGCTTGACCGGGGCAAAATCTTAATTCTATTTTTTCACCCGTGAAACTTCATTTATTGTGTCGTAGTTGTTCGAACCAACGTCACAAAATGGTCGCGATGAATTTACCGCAGTGCACATAAATTTCGTTTAGTTTTTGCGGCTTCCAAACCTATTGGGGTCGTTAACAAAATTTTCGTTTTAATTTACAAAAATTCTCGTTCTTCCGGTGTTCCATTCTAAATCCATATTCAAAACTAGATAAGTGTCCGCGATAGCAATTACTTTTCGTGATAATTTTTTGTGAATAATTATGGGAGATAGAGGAGAAACAACAATTCTTTTCGGACAGCAAAAAAATTTGGGCGAAACCGCTCAAACTGAGCTCGATCGGGTACTTACTTAATTTAACTCTTAAGGCTTTTAACTACTTGGTTTTTGGTTTTTCTTGAGCCTACTGAAAAATATGCTTTATGTACGCCGGTTAATACTAATTTGCATGAGGTGTGGGTATGTGGGGCGCCCAGTTACGCTCACTATATCGATATCTCATGTATCGCCTGAGCGTTCCGTAAAATGTTTAATCGCTTTGAAAGTTGCATTATGTCCTTATATCTCCAATAATTATTTTACCTAAAGGACTGTCGATGTTTAAGAAACCTAAGCGATATTTGGGAGAGACGGGCAAGCTATCATCCTCATTATCAGCCATGTCACCACCAACTATCACTCATATCCAGCGGAACGAGGACGACCTGCAGCGGAGTTGGAGTTTGCGCTTCATCGACAAATTGTGGCCATGTGGCTTGGCTTGCTGGATTGCTGCCGGCTGCGCCTACATATGATAAAATTTTCTTGCCTTTACTCATTTGATTTTCTCTTTGGCTCACATGGTACGTGATATTTGACTTCGTCCACAAATTTCGTTTTCGCGTTGTTTAACTTGTGCAAGCTTTGTTTGTGCAGGCAAATATGCGCATTTTCATAAAACGGCGGAATTACCAATGCCCGCTATTCAGCTATATATAGTTATTTTAGCTGAGTAGTAATGATAGCCAAAATGTTTAAGATCATGTTTTATGAAGGAGAGCATATAGAGGTCGAAAGTTTTAAAGAACAAATATGTATGTCATGTTCAATCTGATAATTTACTGAAAATAATTTTCACTGGAAATATAACTGGCAATTAATTTAACTCTAAGAAACAGTATATACCATCTTCTAATAGAATTTCGCCCTTGAGCGAATTAATAAAAAGTATTAATCAGCAGAATTTTATGAGGAGAACTCTTGTGCATTACGCCGAGTCGCGTGTTTTTCAGCTATTAAAAATACTAAGCTGAATTGAGCCTGATATTCAGCTATTGAAACCGTTTCATCTTTATTCGAAAAAACTTAAAATTTACGAAAAAAAAAGAATCTTGTAGTTAGTAAGGAATGGATTAAAACACTCACACTCCCTCATTCATTTTTAATGCGGCCTTCATTAAATATTCTGTTTAAGAAAATTTGTCGCATTTATGAATTCAGTTATTACAGAAGACTGCTCAGTTTAGCTTAAGATTAATTGCTGAATTGCGTAATCGACTGAAATATCTCCCTGTCCCTTCTTGAGTGCAGCTTAGTTTTACTAACTTTAGTAAACTATTGATTTCTGTTAATTTGAAAGCGACTGTAATTTTGTCATCACATATATTTTAACAATAGTATCTTAATAATGCAGAATATTACAATTGAATGCATAAGAAATAAGGGTGGAAAAAAACAGGTGCGATTATCCCGTGACAACGTATCTGATATTTATATTTTTCGTTTGGTATTACATGCACAATAAACACAATATTATATATATACTATTATAGTTTTTATTTCATCTCAAATTCAACATTTTAAAGTCATCATTTTAAAATTAATCATTTATTTCCAATATACGATTCACGATAGGACGATGATAGGAGAAGTACGAAACGATTGGCAGCAATTCGGCAGTAATATGCCTCGAGAATGTCAAATCAATCGCTAATCCTCCCAATGCCGTAGAATCATCTTTATTCGACGCGCAATGCAAATTAAACAAATCTTTCATAAATTCAACCAATCTACTATCTTCTTTTATGTTAACATTAAAGTCACCGCATAGCAAGATCGGTGTTTTGTCGTCAACTTCGCTGTGCGGCGCTCATAGCCACTACTACATACAGCGTAAGCCACGCCCCCTCACACGGTTATGCGACACTTTTGCGTTCGGACATCTGGCTACGAGTAATCGCTTTAATAGACGTTTTCACGTCAAAAAATTAGTGTAATTTAGGTATCCCAACTGCAAATAAATTATTGGGGTATTTGTGACGTAACGATGAAATGAATATCGTGTATTTTACCATACCATTTGCATAATTAAGTTCATTTCGAATTCATACAGCTTCTGGGAACACGATCACACTTTACGTCAGTTTTACTTGGAATTGTAAAAAGTGCACTACAACACTATTTCATGTTTTGTTCATCTGGAAATCATTAAATTAGTTTAAATTTCCATTCCTATAATATTCATAAAATTTATTTTAAATTTCTACGTCGAGAATATTTGTGTCGCTATCTAGCTAAAGGAAATCATTTGCCTTTTTTAATATCGCATCTTAATTTACCTTTTAATATTGAATGGGTTTTGGTTGTTTTAAATTTGGCTTTTTAGTAGTATTTTTTTAATTCTGCGGATTATGCATAAGTTTTGGGTTTTTACTAAAGATTTTTGTATAACACCGTTTATTGTTTATGTACCTTACATTTTTCAGATTGAAGAGGCAACAGGTCCTGTAGTACACGAACAGGAGGTCGGTAAAGTGTCGCATTAGGTTTGGTGGTGGTAAAATTATTAATACAAAGTTTTTCATTTCGATCTTTAAAGATACATAGAGAACTAATAACAAATACCAAACTAAAACCAATTTAAAAAAAACGTTTTATGTGACAATTTGTTAATGTAATTATATTTGTGTCTACTATACGTAGTTTTGTTTATAATGAAAATTTGCCGAATTTTAAAGCATAATACCAAAACAGATTTATTTAAATAACTAGTATAGTTTTCCTAACTTCTAAAAAGTTAAACATTTTAATTTTTTGTCCAACTTATTTTATGAAAGTACACACTTTCAAACCTACCTCTGAATAGAGACTTAAAAATTTTAAGATGTGCCTCTACTTCAGCTCTGAAAAGTGCAAGTATTATCTTTTTTAATATTTAAATAATTTTCCAATACGTCTCATTCCAGTTTGTGAACATTGACCTGAAAATAAATTGTTATCAATTTGGTAACGCAAAAAAGAAAGATACGTTGTCATCAAAATTGCTTCCGAAGCAGTTTGCTTTGTATAGCTATGTTGCTAGCTCTACTTCCAGAAACCTAATTTCGGTTGCATATCAGTTCTTATGCCTTACCTTACAAAAATATTCTTTCTGATATGTCTAAAAGTGAACACGCATTGCGAAATTTTTTTAAATTTTGCTGTGACCGGGGAACAAATTCACGCCAAGCCGGCCACTTGGTAGACATTAATATTTACTTTGAATAGTTAAATAACGCGAGATAAAGTCTGACCGACCGTGGACGAGAAAGCCGATAACATGAAGCCGAAAGAGATTTTATTAAACATACGTACATGTATTAATTGGTGCATGTATATCTTCAAGCAATTCCAATTAGCACAATTATTCGCTTCATGGGTTTTATGATATCATTATTGGATTTGTTTTGTTTTCGTATATGTTATACACGCCGATAAGGGCGGGGTGAAGCTTAAATTGCAATAAATCTTATCACGACTTTGACAATACAGCGAGAAATGAACGAATGAGCTTGTCGTACGTCGATGTGTTTTCAACCGTATTCTACTATCTTAAAATAATAAACGAATCTAATAGTATTGAATACATACAAGCAAATGACGTATCATTTCCAAAGAGGTTTTTTTTTCTATACATTAACAATTCGTTCAGATTTTATCGGTGGAAAATCTAACTCAGCAGTAAATTGCGCTATTCTCCTTTTAGTTTTTGTCTTCCAAAAAATATACTTGAAAGAAACAAAAAACAGTAATTAAGAAAGAATTTCTAAGTATGTATATCAAAACCCTACGTTTTTTAATAAATATTTCAAAATCCGCTTTTCTGATAATGAACGAAAAACATATTTTCAAATCGAGGTTCTTTTCGCCTCAATCTGCAAGGTGCTAAGAAAATGTCCGTAGTCAAAGAAAATTGCCATAGAGTTTTTTCCATGAGAGAATTTTATCCTTTATATGTTTGTTTTTAATTTTTTCACTGATTTCAAATTCAATGTTTGCAGTAAAAGACATGTACATATATTGAAAAATAATTTTTTAAAATAGTTGTAAGGCCATTAAATTGAATGGAGTGTAGATGGAGAAGTTTAAGACAATGCAAATTTCAAAGAAATGTTTAATTGCTTTTCATTGGTATTTTATTGCCTTCAAAATGTGAATTCAAAAACATTTTCCGCCTTATATTTTTCTATAAGTAATTGCATTTCCAGTCTGCACTTTATAGGAAGTCTTTAAATAGATATTGGGTTGGTTTTCCACCTTTTTTACTAACTCAAAATATGTATATTTTAGTACACAAGATGGGGAACCTTACTAAAAATCGTTGGTGTTGCAACAACCCTCGGTTCAGCCGTGCCAGTTGGATACAATATTGGAGTAATAAACAGTCCAGGAAGTGTGAGTTCGTTGATATATTGAAAAATTGAATCTTAAATCGATCGACAATTATTTATTCCTTACAGTACATGAAAGACTGGGCGAATATAACCTTATACGAGAAGTACAATGTTACTCTTAGCAAAAATGGAGTTGATATGCTTTGGTCAGCAATCGTCTCAATTTATTTGATTGGTGGAGCTATTGGATCTCTTGGTGGTGCATGGATTGCTGATCGTTTTGGACGGTAAGAAATTGGCTTTGAAAACGCAATTCTATATGCGAAATCATTTCAAAACACAAAACCATCAGAAATGCACAAAGAACTTATTTCCGACATACAAAACAAGCAAATACAGTATACATATTTTAAATAATTACATACTAATATTCTTCTCATAATTTATTAGAGGCTTAAATTTGTGAAAGGCACTAGCAGAAATTCTGCACGTGGTTGTTTTACTGTTGCTTAATTACATATATACATATATTTATTTGCTGTTAATTAACAACAGAATTTTTCGTTTTAAATTAAATTTCATGTTGGTTGCACAAAATAATTATTTTATTAATATATTTGGAGAAAAGTGTAACTGCAGGCCATTTTGTATTCGTTAGTCTATGTAATTCAATAATTTTCACTAACGACTTTAGATTGTTGTTTTTTTTTTAAATTTAGTTATTCATATAGTAATAATGTGATTTCAAAATAATCCTTATAACATAATAGGGAATTTCAAAATTCGAAAATTAATGTTGCGAATTTCTTACAGAGAGTATCAACATTATTTTTCACTTCGTACCTAGGAACATTATTTCTGGCTTAAAGCTTACGAGACACTTCAAAACAACTTTATTACCATTCATTTTTTAAACCAAACGAAACAGACTCACAATAAAAAAATATTAAATTTAAAGTCAATAATCAATAACATTAACTTAAAGTTGGTAAACAATTAATGAATTTAATTTAAGATGATAAGCATCTTCATTCACCTCATGTTACTCAAGACTATGACTCATGTGGTTGAAGTACTGTCTAGAACTTGTTTACCCTCGCGGCTCTATGCAAACAGATTTTACACGAGACTTACTTATGATTAACAAGTAAACATCACCTCCAGAGGTGTCGCAGCAATTGTTTTCTGATCATCTGGACTTTCCCTGTTTTATTTCAGAAAAGGATCTTTCCTAATAAGCGGTGTCCTGTTTTTCGTCGGGGCGATCATGTTCTTTACCTGCCGCAGCGCATCCTCAGTTGAGATGCTAATGGCTGGAAGGCTAATAGTAGGATTGGCGTCAGGTCTAACAACGACAACCCTGCCGATGTACCTGACCGAATTAGCTCCCTTAATGCTGCGAGGAACCCTGGGCGTATTTTGCGCAATCGGGGTAACCGCTGGGGTTGTTGTCGGCCAGGTTTTTAGTCTTCGAGACATTTTTGGAACGGCAGACTTGTGGCACTTTGCTCTAAGTGCTTATATTATTCTAGTAATTGTATGTTACTTGCCAGCCTACTATTTTCCTGAAAGTCCCAAATATTTATACATCATTCGTGGTGATCGTGATAATGCTCGGTTGGAGCTAACCAGACTGCGAGGTAATAACTTGTCTATAATCAGCAAAGAACTTGATGACATGGATACAACACTTAACCATGTGGTCCAAACAAAATCACTCTGGTCTGTGATTCGAGATCCAGCACTCCTCCTGCCACTTGTGATCGTGTGCGCCTTCCAAGGAGGCCAGCAACTATCAGGTGTAAATGCTGTAAGATAGTTATTTTTTTAAATAGAGTGAAAGGTAGTCATTGAGGTAAATAAAATTTTGCAGGTATTCTACTATTCCGTCTCAATTTTTGAAAAGGCCGGCTTATCAACGACTGATGCTGAATGGGCAAATCTTGGCGCCGGTTGTGTGAACCTGATCACATCTCTCTTTGGACCTTTGCTAATGGCCAGAGTAAACCGACGGCCACTTATGTTGCTTTCTTGTATAGCAAGCGCAGTTTTCTTATTTGCGCTAACATTTGTCGTCCATTATATTGTATGCTCTCCCAGCAGTTTGTCCGACTCAAGTAATCAACACCCATTATTTCCAGGAAAAAGCTAATTGGCTGCCTATAGCGTGTATTGCATGCGTTTTCGGGTACATTTTCTTCTATCAATTTGGACTTGGACCCATTCCTTACTTCATCGGCTCAGGTGAGTAGTAATAGCAACAGAAAAAGCAATGCGTTTTTGCATCTTATTTTTTTCTTCCTGATTAAAGAACACTTGTGGGATGTTTATGTTGAAAGTTTACACCAGAAAACAAGTCACGTTTTATGTTTTTTTTTATCGTTACTTTGTGCACACGATCTGTTTTTAAATAACCTTGCGTTTTAATAAACGTAAACAAATTTCCCCAGAAGTTACGACAAGTCTATGGTGTGGGACAAATTAAATTATGTCAAAAATCTTGAATTCTTATTAACACTGAATGAACGTTGGAATAGTGAAGTTAATCAGCATCACTTTCTAACCGCTTCAGTGATATTCTACACGAATTGGCCATCCAGGAACAAAATAAGCCACTTTGATTAAGGCTCTGTACCAAAACGGAAATATTGAATCCCGAATATTGATGTTTAAAGTTTGCCTGTTTGTAAACCTTTGTTTTGTTGTACTAAAAAGTCTCATAAGTTATATTTTTAGGTATAACTAATGAAATAATGATAGATAGATAAATGTTGCAGATTTAGGGATCTATTATGACAAAAGTGAGTGTCACGATCAAAAGGGTTCTTCCTTAATATTTATATAACATCCGAATAAAATCAGACAAAATTTAAACGCCACTTAAGTTACGGTTTCATTTCTTCATTAAGTTACACCAATTTAGCGATCCATCTTCCCAATCGGCGTATAATGACTACAAACTGACTCTAACCAGATTCAATCCAAACGAATTTGCGCTGTAAGCGATCAAGTTAGTGAAACCGATTTGCTTGATGGCAATTAATTGGGTGACGGCGAGAACTCAATTGACCCCAATTATTCGGATGTACCCTTGCACGCAAATTGACTGACTTTAACCGTCTCGAATATCAGGGAAGCAAAGTGTGAGTCAATGTCTTCAAGAAACGTGACTTATTTCCGTCTGAGCAAAGTACCGCGTTGATGTCTGTTGGATGCAGAACAAGTGTTTCAGATCGATTCAATCAATTTCTAGCTCAATGGTTTAAAGGTTCGGGCGGCGTGTCTTTCTGAGCATAATTTCGCAACATGTGCGACACTGCGTAATACTTGGTAATGCTTATGTGTCGCTCATGCTTATTTTGTCACTTGACTAGAATTAAAAATAGAAGCACGAAAATTGGTTTCAAGTGAATTTTATTAATAGATTTTAAGGCAGCACAATAAATGTTTATGCTAAGCAAGCATTTCGTACCTTATGTTATAACGAAATTGAAAGTTATTTACAATCTCAGTAACCAATTAGTAAGAATTGTAAACGTAAAGTTAACTCATGCGAAGGACTAAGCATAACAGATGACCATTGGCATTTTTTACCTTTTCAGAACTGTTTGATGTAGCGCCACGTCCAGTTGCCATGTCTTTAGGTAGTTTATCGTCATGGGCTTGCAATTTTATCATTGGTATGATGTTTCCAACACTCCAAACGTATTGGGGAGCATTCGTGTTCATGCCGTTTTCAATTACTTGCGTCTTGCTCTTTATCCTGACGAAGATGTACCTTCCGGAAACGAGGGGACGAGATCCGACTGAAGTAGCTCCGTTGATCTCCAAAGGATTCCGATCGAGACCAGTGCAGTGAATAATAGTTAATACTTATTTAGAACTAAACACATTACGCTTCTAAGGTAAAAGTAAACAATTTTGCTAAAATATTTAGTAGTCCATTAATGGCCTATTAAGAACTTTGTAAATGCCGAAGTAATATCGTTTTAAACTAACACTAACACTAACAAAGGGTTTTATACTCCAATTCGAAACAAAACTTGGAAACGATGCTTTGGGTTAATTTAAACTGTGGACTTGCAATAACACCAATTGTTAAGGTTTTAATGGAATAACAAAATATATATGGTTTATTAATGTAACATAAGAAAGAAATGATAAATTTTAAATCCCTTCCCGCCAAAGGGTGAATTGGACTTTGTACATGTGTTAAACGAAAATATTTACTATGGGAATTAATATTACATTAAATAAATTAGGAATAAAGCGCACAACAATACAGATAAAACATCATAGGTAGACCTAACAAAAATTCTTAGAAATTAAAATCGGATATATTTGAAAAAAGTAGCATTATTACAAGATTTCAGGAAATCTGAAACATCGGTAGCACAGTTTAAAAAAATCGTGATTATTCTTATTAAAACAATCCCAGGGAAAAATACTTTAGTGTCGCTCCACTAATAAATGAAACATTTTAGCAAACACGTAAAAATACTGAGCAATCATAAAACTATTTGTTAAGAATACAAAAAATGAATCAATTGTTAATCCTTAATCTCCCATAATTATAATAAGCAGAAAATTTCGTAATTTTTAATATGAATATTTCTTTTCCGAGTGATTAAGTTTTTCTAGAAAAAATTTAGTTTTCTTTAACATCATTTTATTTTTTATCATGCCATTTCGAATCTATTCTTGCCTTCTCATTTTGTGATCTTAACTTTTTAAAAGTTTAACAGATTATTTATTTGTCTCATGGACCTGCCTAGTAGATATGTACATTGATATACATATTTCAATAAAATATTTTTCTTAAAATCCACCTTGTTTATTTTATGGTGATTAAAATATTTTAAAGTGTTTTTAGAACAAGAAAGCTAATGGTAAGTATGCTATAACATAATAAAGGTCTAAAGATAAATTAAGTAAAAATATTACATTTGGATTGTGGAGAAAAACAAAGCAAGTGTGTATAATAAAAGTTATTTTCTCCCAAAACTATCAACAATTACTATGAGAAAGCTTCTGAATTGTATTTTATCGCTGATTAAAATTTTCTAATGCAATAGTAAAGTATATATGATACCTCATTCTGTTAGTATAAATTAAAAACTCAAATTTAGGATTCAAGCAAATCCAGTTTTCGCACACTAGGAAACCAGTTGACATCCGGAGGAAAAACGAATTATATATTTTTGAAAAATACTATGTTAGTTAATTTAAAAAGAGAGTTAAAGAAAAATAAACTTGGAATATAATTCTCAGAAGCATCTTAAAACTATGATTCAGTTGGTTGAAGTCACAGATTATTTAGCTTAATTAAAATTGAGCAATCATTAGAAAGAGGAATTACATTTTTATATTCCTCTTTAGATAGACTGGAAATTTGCTTAGGAATCAATTTAATAAAAAATTTTGTTTGCGAAAAATACTCCATTTTGGAAATATTTGCAGTAATCTTTTGACGTGATAACGTCTATTAAAACGATTACTCGTAGCCAGATGTCCGAACGCAAAAGTGTCGCATAACCGTGTGAGTGGGCGTGGCTTACGCTGCATGTAGTAGTGGCTATGAGCGCCGCACAGCGGCGCTCGGTGAGTATGTATTGGTGAAGAACGAATTCAACAACGGTTTTTTTTACGGACATACTTCTTAGGAAACGTATGCTCGGGTGCAGATAGAACATTTTCGGCATTTTTTATCTGTAAATTACAAGGTATGAATTTTTGCAGCATTCAAAATGAATAAAAGTAAGTAAACTTTTCCACAAGAATCTTTAACAACATTTTAATGAAATATTTGAAATTTAATTGGCAATAATTTTATCAAATAGAGTAGTTTTTCGAACTATTCAATACAATAGTAAAGTCTCATTTCAAAGTGACATTCCGATAATGCACAACAAATTGCTAATTAGAAAATGCAATGCGATGTGACTAACTTTAAATTATTATATGTGTATGCGAAATTAAAAAATGTTCGCTTAATGGTTTTAGTTTTTCGCTGCGTTTAACTTCCAATTACAGAAACAGGACGGTTTTAATGGGGCGTTTTTTAAAAGAATAATGTTATTTATCAATCGTGTTTTTATCTGTACAACACAAAAGGTAATATATCATAATTATTTTACGAAATTATGTTGCGGCAACTTAATATGAACTTTAGAAAATGTAATTCCGCATTTTCTCGCTGTTTTGCTTTTTTCAATTTAAAAGTATTATTAAACAAATATTATAAAATGTTTGTTTAATTGCAATTCTTAACCAAAAAATTGCAAATTTTTTCTGTTTTAAATGAGTAAAATGTTAACAACTTTACACTGTAGCGTACATTACAAAACCTGCTCGAGGATTATTGACCTCTATTTTAAAAAAATTGCACGCGTTTCAGTTAACAGGTCTTAATGATTTTGATTGAATCCTCGTTTCAGACATATTTAGTTTGATGTTTCTAAAAATAACCCCCGAACTTTGATTCTCGGTAGATGATTGATTTAATTTATTTCAATCAATCTTTGCAAGAAGCGTAAATCTGCGTTTTACGCAAAATAAGGAGCTTAATTGAATTGAATTTGTTGCGCAGATTCGACCAGTGTACGTAATATAGAGTTGTTAAATTTTAATGAAATAGTCTGCACTCTTTTCTTTCTTATTAAAATTATCTATCAATTTTGGAGAATTTGCATTCCAGGGGATTTGACATAAATAAGAGAAACGAATATTATTATTTGTTTATTTATAAATTGTGCATTAAGTTTATGAAACAATTATACAACAATAAAAATTTATATAAAACCTTACGCTATCCCTTACGGGGAATTAAAAGTGTTAGTCTTAATTACCTTTCGCTTAAAAACGCTAGAATTTCTCTACAGCTACATACATCGGCAGAGACATGTAAAATACTCAAAAAATACAATATCTTAGGGCCGTAGTTTTGGGAGATATATATACAAATCTGCTCAGGCTACCAATAAAATATAACAGTTGAAAAATCACAATAAATACAAAGCTCTCAGCAAGCGTATCTCAAGACAATGATTCATCCACACCTCGGTGCTACTCGATACACGGAATAATACAATAAAAATTAAAACTACTATTTAAAAGAGGGCGAATGAACGTAACGCTGTACTAACTAGCTGCTACTGGTTCCGGATTTGAAGTCGGAACTCTTTCTGGGAAGAGCGATTCATAACTTGGTGGAAGATCTTTCGGGGATGGTGCCCTGGGTTGTGGTTCGGTGCTTGCACTGCTGTCCTCAGGCGCCGTGGGAAGCTCAATTGTTGCTTCAGTCTACGAAAAAATAATAATAAGACAAAGTAGTAAATATATTGTAAATAATAACAGATTTGAATTATGTGCGTATATTCTCTAGAGATTATCGGAAAATTAAGTAGTTTTCTGTCATTACAACTCATATTATAAATAGAATAATTCCATGAACCGCTGAAAGGCGATGGAAGACTTGTTATGTGTAACAGATTTAGTTGTTCAAGCATAAACGACAAAAATTAAAATGTTCAAATGAGGTAAATGAAAAAATCCATGCTCCTGCTCAGGAGAAACAAAAGTTTCCCAGTTTAAAGAACGACTAGTAGTGAATGTCGAAGTAGCTAAAATTCAGCAGATTGTGTATCAAACAACAAACATAACGAATCTTTAATTTCTTCGATCGCATTTTTCTGTTTTTATGCAACTCTAACTCTTTGCATTTTGAGGGTTTTTATAGGGTAATTTATCTTGGCTGATCGGGCCTTACAGAAAAATTTGCATTTAATCTTTGAAGAACATTTACTGTCGCTATTTGACACTACTACATCTAAGCTCTGAAAACAGATTCGACTGCTGTTTTGCAAATATTTCTCTAGTAATTTTTTAATGAACTAGATAACCATCTCATTAAAAAACGCAGCTATAATTACTGCAAAAGACCATTAGTGCATTTTATTGCTTGATTTTTACTACTTTCAGCTTTTAGAGCTGCAATGACAAACTATGTAAATATTTAAAAATTCTGCCCCCTGTCTTCTTAGCTGTTTCCGAGTAGATAAAACATTCGTACTCACAGTTTGGTTGGTTCCCCCTGACGGCCGCAGACAGTCTTTGTACTTCCAGCAGAGAAAAACGCAGGTCCCCACTGCGACCATAGTGAAGACAAGGGAGGTTATTGCACTAAGGGCGATGCTGGACGCATCCGCGACTTGGGCACTGATGCCTCCCCCGACGCTGCAAGTGCCCTCATCCTTGCAGGGCGGGAAGCAGTTGACCACGTCGTCGTTAACGAAGTTCTTAGCTATGCAGGAGTATTCATCCTCCTCATTGCACTGGAATTGGTCCGGTGATCCGACGCATCTCCTCCCGGCTGTGATCACCATCTCCAACTCGAGGTTCCCGTCTATCGGAATCGACTTTTCTACGTTCACCTCGATCCGGAAGGAGTCCATTCTCCGGCCGAAGATCGGCAGGCTGTCATCGCAGATTTTGTCGCTGATAGTTCCGCCGTCTTTGAACTGGATGTAGTCGATACAGTGGTCTTTGATGCGCCGCAACTTCAACTTTGTGATCACTATGAAAAATTTTGTCTCACTATAGCTCTTGATCGAGAAGCTGCAGGTGGACCGCAGCTTCGAGAGATTTGTTGAGTTCCATGTCTGGTTAATCTGCACCGCTGATTCGCCGCCAATTCCCAGGACGACCTCCGGAGGAATCAGAAAATCGTGGATTTTCTTGTACGGTTTCGAGGCACACAACTTGTACGACTCCAGCTTATCTGAGAAAAATATTATTAAGGCGAGGCTGTCGAGTGATTTGGATACTTACAGTTCTGATAACTGAGACTACCACCGAAGTGTGCGTTTAGGCAAATAAAAATAAATGTAACGAAACTGAAATCCATAACAAAACAAAAAACGTCAACTGCACAGCGGTTGCAAGCACAGGGATCCCCCAGATCTGTCAGACCGCTGAATCAGTGCTAGCATCCTGTCTGAGATGAAAAAAGGGCCGTATAACAGCTCGAGTAGCAAAGTTTCACTCAAGAACGAAGCGGTCTTTTGACTGAAAGTAAAAGTACCCTACACTTGCATTATCTTCTTTATACGCGAAAACATAAATTCAATTGTTTTTCTGATAAACAGCTATGTCTAATTACTTGTTCATGAATATTTTTATAAACAATCTCGTCTCTGACCATTAAACATGCATTGTGAACGAATGGAATTGTCAGTAACCTTAACAATTGTGAATATAATATGACGTCCCTTTTTTTCTTTTATAAAATACGCAATTATCTGTCAAAAACACATGATTTTCACAAACATATGTGAAGTCAGTTAGTAGAAGCGTGAACATTTTGTCGGCGGTTTACGGCAAAATCACGATGATCTTGTTGCAAATTAACTCCCTTAATATTAGTCCCACTTAAATGGATTATACAGACTTTTTAATAGGCGGCACTGCTTCGATGGGAGCGACGCTATTCACCAATCCAATTGAGGTAACGAGTTTTCTTGGCATTTTACACCCCCAGCGGAAAATCAATTAAAATTTCGCAATTGAGCAGGTGATTAAAACAAGAATCCAGCTTCAAGGTGAGCTCGCTGCCAAGGGTACTTACGTAGAGCCGTACAAAGGTGTCTTTAACGCCTTCATCACTGTCGCCAAAAACGATGGATTTTGGGCGCTGCAGAAGGGACTAATTCCGGCATTATATTTTCAATTTATTCTCAATGCTTTTAGGTAAGTAAGAGTTCTTCAACTCATGCAATCATAGCATATTTATCCTTATAAAAATTACATATCTTTCATTATATTCAGATTATTATTATAACTCCGAATTCGGCTATAAGAAGACGAGAAAAAATTGTATACATATCATATATCATTTTTGTTAATTATCAAACGTCCATAATTTCAATTTTAACCTGCGAAAACTTTTATATGTGTAATTCATCTTTCCTGTACGTCTCTCTTGAGCTTCCTATGAGCTGCGAGCTGCAAGGTCTTCGCTGGGTACTTGAGTAGACATTTAAACTATATTGGAAGAATAATATATTTACTGCATAATTAAGGGCATAGAGATGCTGAAAAAATTCCAAAACAAGTAACAAAATTGAATTAACCTAAAGCAATTATAACTATTATAACAATAAACATATCGTTCGTTGATTTTGCTTTGTTACTCATATCATTTAGAGTAATTGTAATACCTCCATACTTAATACATCTTCACGTTCGATTACTCCACTTATGCTGCATTAAATTCTATTTAGTAAACACCTAAATTGCTAACAGTAGCAGAATTCCTTTTGCGTTCTAATTGTACTTTTATAGACTAGGCATATACCAAACAGCTGTGCAAAATAAGTGGGTACAAGATGATACAGGGAATACGTCCTTTGCAAGAGGTCTGTTTTGGGGAGCCGCCGGCGGTGTCGTGGGATCATTAATTTCTAGCCCATTCTTTTTGGTAAATAGCTCATTATCCAAGTTTTGAAACTCATGAGTAATTTTCCTTTTTTATAAGATAAAAACACAACAACAGTCGCAGGCTGTAGCAAGTATAGCAGTCGGGTACCAGCACAAACACACAGGAATGATAAATGCAGCATCCGAAATTTATTCAAAGAATGGCATTGGCGGTCTTTGGCGTGGTGCCCAATCAACAATCCCTCGGGCAGCCCTCGGTAGCGGAGCACAAATTGCAACATTTGGGAAATGCAAGGAGTTTCTAAAAAGTAGTGGAATTTCTCAGCATCCCACAATGAACTCGTTTCTTGCTGCACTTATTGCTGGATCTTTTATGTCCCTAGCAATCACTCCTCCGGACGTGATAGCTACCAGGCTTTTCAATCAAGGCACTGATGAGAGAGGCAAGGGCATCTACTACAAAGGAGTCGTTGATTGTCTATTAAAAATCCTACGCACAGAAGGGCTTTATGGACTATACAAGGGATTTTGGCCGAACTATATCAGAATTGCGCCGCACTCTACCCTCGTGCTGCTTTTCTTCGATGAACTTTTGCTAATTCGCGACAAGTACAGTCAAGGACACTGAGGCCTTTTAGTATTATTTTAGTCCAATTATAGATCAATTTGTTAACCCTTTCGGGTATGTATGGCTGTTTCTTGCTTTTGTATGCTATTTAAATAAAATGTAAAATGCAAATTATTAGTTGTTATTACAAATATAAAAATTAATAGCTACATCAAGGATAAAGTTAAAGTACATTAAGGTTGATTTTCAATCGAATTATTAAGAAGAATACAAAACAAGGTTCAAAGAGAATCCTCGCGAATAATAGATTAAAATTTTCTTAGTATTATATTTACCTTTGCTAGACAAATTGATTATTCACGAAAACCATCTCTTCAATTTGCACCACTTAAATCTTACAACTATTTATAAATCAGACACTGAACTGAATCCATAGTTCTTAAACAAATTTGAAATCAGATTTTATGAATTATTTTCGAAATATTTTTACACCCTTAGCACCTAGATAAAATATGATCTCGAAAAAGTATTTAACACCCCGATAAAATGCTAGAGCATTTTCACTAAATATTTTATTATTATATTCCCTAATACTGGTTTTTTATGAATGTACCTAAAAAGGAAAACCATAAGCCATTAGATGCATTTTATGTATACATATATTTTTGGATATTATGCTAATACAGTTTTAATGTTAATTAAATATATAGAATGCTTCACAATGATTGTTTCCAACCAGCACATTATCTTGAGAATAACACGAAACATGACAACCTTCACAAATTCCCTTGATTATAATTTTGTAAACATATTTTTTATTAATTGATCTTCAAGTGTCCAGAGCCCAATTTATCTGGTAAGAAAACAAAATAAAAAACTATCAATCCGCAATCACCTGACAAGGGCTTGATTATATTGGGAGAGTAAAGACAACATCAAATCAAATCTTTTATCAGTTGAAATGAAATACGATTTGTTTACGTCGATTTATAGTAGGTTATCGTATCAATACAATACACGCTGTCTTTTGAGGGAAGTACGTTGCCTTTTAATAATAGAAAGTTCTAGCTGACGATGATGTAATTTTCTAAAATTAATATCCAATGTATGTTTAGTAACCACCAATATTGCAGCGAAGAAATGTTACTATCCACTTAAAAATCTGAAGTGGATCTTTGTTGGCGTAGATACTTTACATGTTTCTAAGTGCTGCTTTGCTTTAATAGTATTGTTAAGTGGAATGCGTACAATGTGAAGTGGGCGTGATTTTAGAAGAAACTAACAAATTCCCCTATATTACTTATACGCATACTAAAGTAAAAAAAACTTCAAGAAAATCGTAAGAACTCCTATGACAAATTTTAAAATCAGGGTTCAATATTAATTGCCAGTATATTGAAAATTAATTTAAGAAACAGATCAGTAAATTGCATCAGTTGATTAGACTTTAGAATTTTTACTATTGTATTTTCATCGAAGACAGGTCGAAAGTGATAAATCTAAAAATGTAGGGAACCCTGGCAACAACTTCAAAAATTGACAAAAGCAGTAGTGTTACATTATAAATCTGTCGGGGACAGATTAGAAATACTCAAGTACCTGACATGTACGTAGTGCCAAGATAACGTGTCTAGTCATTAATTAATTTGCAAGATGGTTAAATGCTCTTCTTTATTGTATTGCAACTCGACTAAATTAAAATCACCATTTTGGCTTAGTGTTGCTTCTTATTTTTGTTCATGTGCATACTTTATATACACAAGAGAAGAAATACATTAGGGTGAATTTTTTTTGCATATATATTAATTTGTTTTTATAAGCTGATACAATATGCTAATTTTTCCGAATCTTCCTCGCAACTTAAAATAAATTAAAATTAATTAAAAAATGTATAAAATGAACATAAAATTGCTTTTATTTTAGACTCATTTTTGCACAAAAAATATGATCAAATTAAATGGTAAAACACCCTGTGTGAATTAAACGTAAAATTTAATATCAACACAAACCATTGTCTTCCATTCCGCCATATTGTCCTGGTTTAAGAGCCAAGTTGTGTCAATTTTGTCATTACATTCCGTAAAACGTTAACAAAAGCGAGTTTATTTTTCAAATTTTTGTTAGCGAAAGACATAAAGAGGTTTTACTTTACACAAGTGCTTTGTCTCTGACTGATTTTCACTACATGTTTCTTAATGTAGTGAAGTAAAAGGTTTCATATTACAAATGCATAAATTAATTCCACAAATATTCTTTATCTATTTTTCAGACAAAATTTTTGACGATAGTACTACAATGAATTTATACAAATTATTAATTTATTGTATAATATCTATGATAAATTATATGTATTTATATAAATATTATGAAAAAACTTATTTATTTTTATGCAAGAACTTTAAAATGCTTTTTTTATTTAACATTTCGGTTGAAAGAAATCAATTAATTTAAAGAATTTACGGCATTTTTTGAAAACTTTCTGATAATATTGCCATTTGTTAGCTAAATTGTTTTCCAAATAGGGAAAGATATATTTTTAAAGATGGTACCTGGTACGGAAAAGATGAGCATAATAAATAGATTAGTATAATGATCTTAAAAGTAGAGTTGATCTCATCGGCACAGCACTAAACAAAAAATTTTTTCTTCTACAGCGATTGGTATAGGTCTCAAAAATTACATTTTTATCTGTTTGCAAAACAATTTAGCTAACAAGTGGCAATTTCATTATGAATTGTTTATTTATTGCTTTTTTGTCAGATAGTTGATTGCAAACAATTTTTAAAGATTGCATATAAGTATGTACTGAGCATGTAGACAGAATAATATTGAAAATGATTAAAATCCTATCGATATCAACATTCTCGCTTCTAAATTGACTTTGGATGTACTTAGCTATCCGTAAAGGCCTGGAAAAATTATTTCGATATGCATTGTATGTACATACATATATAGAAAAGGTGTTGATTACTAATTTTCAATACATGTATGTATGTTGTACGTAACATTACATATGTATGTGCATGTATATAGCGTCAATTGCTCGTTTCAAATTTAATAAATTTTGGTTTTTATTGTCATCATTATTTTTTTATGCTGCTTGCTCACTATTATATTAATTTGTGTAATTTTGAGATCACACCAATGATATTACGTAGATATAAAATCAATTAAATTGGTTTCTTCGAACTATTCAAATTTCATGAAATCTCACTCACTGCGACTAAAATGTTACATTTCTAATTTAGAATCTACTAATTCTATGTTTTAATGTTGTTAGTAAAATCGTAATGGTATTTCCCAGTATTACTAAAAATTTCAAAGAAAAGCTTTGCGCATGGGGCAAACCACGTTGCTTCGCAAAATCCGTAGTCCGACAAATTAAGTCTACGTGATTCTAAGAATATTTCCTTCAGTCTACTGGACTTTGAATTCTTCAAGATTAATCCGTAAGTAGTCTAGTCGAGCTGGCGAAGACAATTATGAAATACTCGCTAAAATGATTCAATAGATTTCCCGCATGCAGTCTTCTTAAATTCCAGGTGAACCGCCTAATTTGACTTAAATTAAGATAATTAACCCATTTTAGGAAATGTCTAAAGTGGTGGTGAGTTCGGTTGACCGGCATATTGAAGACCACAAGTTTAAGAATAGTTATATGTATGTTGTTAAGCATTACAGGTAAACAACTTGTTGGAGAACATTGATCGAGATTATCCGAGGCAGACTCAGGCAGTATCTACTTTGTTTTTCACTTGAGAGATAAGAAAGCTTTCAGGTGCTTGCGTATATATAGACGACAACTGGTGTCAGTCCAGTTTTAATAGCTGAGCATTTTGGTGGAAGCGAATTGACCGTCTTTTTCTCGCAAATCTGACTATTCGCCGTGGTGCTAAACGTATTTGCAGAAGTTTTTAAAGCCAAAGTTCTAATCTGTTTCGTTCATGTGCGCTCTTCGAGTGAAGAAAGTGAAGATCACGGAAAGAATCTGCAGTTATAAAGTGAAGATCAAAGAATAATTACTTTTGCCGGAAGGACTCTATGATTTTTGTGTAATCTTTTATTTGACAAACAAGAAAATCAAAAATGCACCCCTTAAGGATGGACACAGTCATGGTTGCAGCAATAATTGGTATGTATAAATTGATCAATATTTCTCCCAAAAGTGATCTGAGGTCGGTCAGATACGCAGCGATATATAGATTTACTTTATAATATGTAAGAAATTTATGTAGGGAGTATTTCCTCAAATTGTTACATAAACGCACATCTACCTGGAAGGTCGATTGTTAATCTGATCCGATTGATCATACTGACCACATCACCTTGAAGGCGATCGATTTAATAATTCGTTCTTGATTTGCGGAAAAACTAGTTCAATTTCTTACACTTCTAACGGTTGCTAAGAAAAAATTCTTCCGGTAGTATATACCTTCATGTATGAATCCCTGACTTTGAGATAATTTAAAGGTTGATTCTTCATTGTACAATTGACATTTACATACAAATTCAGGCGATTAATTGTTCTCAAGTTGCATAATCACGAATAATTTTATAAATTACCGTACAAAGTTTGAATCTTGCATGCATTTAATTTTAAAGCCAGCTTACAGTGGCGACGCTACTTTAATTAATTTATGGTAGTTCCCATCCAAATATCCAACCTTGGAGTACTAATTGAGTATATTAAAATAAGTTATCCTTTCTTCCTTCACTAGTTTTTGATTATTAGTAATAAAGTAAAAATATTATATTAAATGATAAAAGATTTGCTATGTTATTAAATACGACACTAATAAAAAATATAAGGGTAATTACGTTTTAGTGGAATTGCCTTTATTTGAATTTTTTCCCTGACTCATTTTAATGAAAAACATTGCGAAGAAACAGAAGGTCATGAAGTTCACCTGAACACTGAAGCATACTTGATTAATTAATTGTGAAGGTAAATTAGAGTCAACACAGTTGTTTAAAGCTGGTTAAAGATATTATAAGCAAGTAATTTTAATTGTTTTGCTCACGTTTTCTATACTGATACGAAATTAAAAGAGTAAAAATTCTTACCACTTGTTTAAATTATGACAAAGAAAGAATTTAAAGTTTTAAGAGCAGCCGGCATGAAAATGGTCATGGCGGTCCTAGCTTATTTTTAAAATTTTTCCCAGCATGGCTGTCTCGTATAAGTTATCTATTATTTTTATATTTACGATCTAATCGTAAACTTGTAGGATATAGTGCGATTAATTACAGTCAATTCAATTGTGGGTAATTAGCAATGAATTAAGCAAAAGCTTCAATATCTAATTTTTTTTCTGCATATAGAACGTGAATGAGTCTTAATTAACTAATTAAAAAATATGTATTGTAGTTCCATGGCCATTGATAAACTAATAATAACTCCAAAATTGAAAATGATTTTTTATTAACATGATTTTGTATCATTCTTTTTTGACACACTGGTAATAAAATTACTAGCAATTCCATCATATATAAAACTAATAATCATATTTTTCTTTCTACCTGATAATTGAACTTTTAACGTAGGTAGTATACCTGCAAAAGTTGAACTTTTAAACGCCCAAAAATTGAATATTGGTAGTACTGGTAAAAAATGCTGTTTTTTAATTATTCATGTAATTTACTTTTCAATTTTGTAAAAATAATCTTTAGAAACACTGAAAGACTGAAGAGGAAAGAAGCCCAAAATGATATTCAAAGTTTCTTGGGTTATTCGGCAATCAATATTGAGAAATTAAAAATGTTATCCATTTTGTGAAAAAATGTTTAATTATTTACTAATCAAATCGACAGGCAATTCAACAGATAATTTTTTCTTGCTGAAACTAATTAAACTTTAAGAAAGATCTAAAATTTACATATAACGTTTTTGGAAAATTCTTGATATATTTACTCCAGAAAGGCACAAAAATTGTGCGAGATATAATAGAAAATCTGTTTATTAAAAAAACTTAATCTCATGTTTTCAATTGGCAGTATTGAGATGTCAATGGTTTTGAATAACAGAAAAACATAATCGGTTTTCAAAATGTGTGGTAGTCTAATCTGGATATATTAAACTTGTGAACTTAGTTTATTACTGTCTTCTACCGTTTATCCTAATTTCCAAAAGTACAAACAAAAGTTCTTATTTTAATGATAGCACCATGTGCAGAAAGACAAGAAGCCTACATATGTCTGTCATTCCCAACCGATTAGTATATCTAGTGTTTTTTAACCAAAAATAGGTGACACCAGGATTTTGTTATCAATATCTAAACAAAAACTGATTAATATGCTAATGATAACAATGATTTACACCAAAATTCCTTTGTTTCTGTCAAGACGGGGCCGTAAATAAAGTGTTAAAAGTTCTTGTTAGAGCGTGTTGAGAAGTGAAATTCATCTTTTACGCAGTCTTATGAGATGCATTTACAAAACGTACAATCATAAGTATATCATGTGACTTTTATTATATTTCGATCCCCAAGTACAAATATTCAGGTTATCTTTCCCATGGAAATGTTTGTGAAGAAGTATATGGTAAACAAGGCCATTTTCCTTCATACTTGTTTTTAAAAAAAATTCGCAAGCTTGTCCCGACTATAACAGAGTTAAGAAAGAAAAAAGAAATAACTGCCAATAAATTTCACAATTAGGGCCAATTTATGTATGTCAAGCCCCCAAAGTTGCATGGAAAATAAAAAACATATTGAAATCCGGTAAGTCGTGAATTTATTTAAATCTCAAAGTGCAAAAACCAGTAATGAGGCTCATACAGGAGTTTTTAAAAATTCTGTAAATTCTGAATATGAATAGTTAAAACCCCTTACATGCCCAAATATTTTAAAAATTAAACGATTTTGAGAAATCTTTAGTACATCGTTCATTTTTTTGAAGAGGAGTACAGCGACAAAATTTCACAATTTTTAATTAGACAATATCTTTTTACTTGAGGGTCTTGCTATTAATTTAAAATAGCTTCAAAAATTGTTTTTGGGGATATATCCACTTAAACTACGGGAGAACCTGTTAATTAATGTTAGCATTAGAAAGTATAGTGGCATATACATATTTAAGCTTCGAATTCATTTATAGCAATAATTTTCTTTAAAAAAATATATATGTATTAAAATTTTTAAATTCTTCATTATGCGATTTTTGTCTTTATTATACTGCATATTGTGCAGTGTAACTAGATATTTTCAGTATTAAGTTAAATTGTACTACGTGTCTATTTGGTGTTCAATATTGCACGAGCGTGACAGAGTTTAGTTGACGCGAATTATAAAGTTACCAATATATTACACAATGAGCGTGCAAAACAATCGCCCAAAAATTTTAGAACGCAGTGACTTTCTCAGCGTGTTTGCCTTCATTGCACATCGATTTTTTGCGTCATTAATATCAGCGAGTGTAAAAAAATTTTCACGTTTTATCTCAGAATAGAGTTCATATGGATTTTATTGTAAGAAGCCAAACATATTTATGTTATTGAAAAAAACATATTTATTGTATATAATTAGGTACACTAACAAGAAATCGTAACTTTAAAGTTTACTGGGAATTTGTCGCACGTCTGCTGAAACACTTGAGTAAATTAACCTCGTTTAAAGACATTGTGAATCTAAATTAAGATTTTTAGTTAAATGGCGATGTACAATAATGGTTTCGGTTTAATCAAATTACGGGAATGAACGAACTTTCAAGCATTTTAATTCTTCTACATACCTATCTACATACTATTAAGTTGAATGCTTAATAACTTACATAATCTTCCATTTGTACAAAAATAACAAAATATTTAACTTCAATATTTATTTTTATAATTTTTGATAAGAAGAAAATAATAAATTTGCCTAATTTTGATAAGAAGAAAATAATTAATTTGCAGAACTTGCTGGCAAACACGGAATTTCGTATAAACTGCATATTGAACTAAATATTTACCATCCATCTTTGTTTATTCGTAAATTACTAAAGTTGGTTTGAAGTCAGCGATCCCAGAAATATATCTTTAAAATTTCACAGCCTGCTCTTAAAAAATTTGCAGAAAACCAGTTTCCCCAGAGATGATCGATTATTTGTCCGGAAAAGCCTTACATACATATATGTATGGCATTTATCGAAATCGTTTAAGCCGTTTTCTAGAACACATCGATTGCAGTTATACAAATATTTCTTGTATTATAGTGTAGCACAAATTGCATTAAAAATTAGGTACAAATGAAAACGAAATAATATCAATATTAGTAGATAATTTTAGTAAATTTCAAATTCACAAACATATTAATAGTAATTTTACATAAATGTTTTCCTAAAAACTTTATTTTCAAATTGCATTAGATATCATTTTATTGCCTTGCCAGTCCATTAACATCCAATTAAACGTTGATATGCCTTTCCGTAATAAAACTTGCGCAATTTTAATGATAGCACTAAACTTAATTGTAACTTGAACTTGCCTCTTGTTTTGTTTTCTGATTTTATACCTTCATCCCGTGATATTACAGCTTATAGAGTTTTATGTGGATAAGTTTTTAATTTGTAGTTTGTAATTGTTGTTTGTGTAGTAGTTTTTGTTTTACAAATTCGCCATTAACTTGAATATACTGAATAACAAATTATTGGATTGTTATTTTTTGATGATTCCTAGGCAGAGAATTAGAATTAATTTGTGAATAGCAATAATAAATAACAAATATAATAGAAATGATACCTTTTTATGTAATGTTCCAGTTATTTATCACCAACCAAATACAACTTAGAATTGCCTTATAAACTTCTAAATATCATTATAGTTCTACAAACATATGCTTCGAAATAAAAAACATCTTTATTGTAAAGAGTTATTTATAGTCGAATTATATTTGTTACTCTACATTTTGAATACATAAGCTGTCGACGGATGTTTTGAGCCATCTAAAATAACCCGACAATTTTTAAATTTTTCTATAAGAGTATGTTATATAAGCTATAATAAAATTCCGTTTTTTAAATAGTATCGTGCGGAAAAGTCACTGCTTCTTAAATAATATCATAGCCTAAAATTACCACTCATAAATATTATCATACTAAATTGTTACAAAATTAACCTCAAGTTGAATGACTAAAATCTCCGCAAATAAAAATTTTATTGTTGCACTTGAAAACTACGAAGTGGGTAGGTAATTGCTGCTATCAAAAGCTCTTAAAGATAAAGCGAAGTTAGGGGAGTAACACAGTAGTCGTCTTATAGGCGCCTGAAAAACTGAAATATCGTAATGCTCTAAGTAACTCCATCTCTAAGGTGAGTTGCTTCGCCAGAAAAAGCTTGCAACTTTCGTAAAACGAAGTTTGGCCGTCTACCTCCATAATTGATGAAAGGTGTGTCTCAATTCCACTAAACCGTTTTAGACTGGGATTCCCTGTCTGATTCACGCGTGGTAAAACTACGTCATAATGCAAATTAGTTTAATCAGTTAAAGAAGCGCATATAGTATCACGCCTTTTTGTTTCGTATAAAATGCACACTGTTTCGGATTAACCTTTAAAGTTCGCAGAGTGGTTAAGTACATCAATTTAAAAATAAATTGCCTTCTCACAGGCAAGCAGTTGTAGAAAATTTATGGTTTTATTGTATGTACTTTATTAATAACTCATATCAGCGATTAAGGTGGAGTGCATTTTTTTCGATTTTGTTGCTGAGCTTCGAAGCGGAGCTATAATCATTATTTTGTGGCGTCTTAAGTATTCATAACTAACTTTTTAACAACAAAATAACAAGTATTGTAAACAAAACAAGCACATTTGCGTTATCGATTGCGTGATGAAGTTTTCCTTTTAAGAACAAACTTCTATTAAATATGAAAAACTTGACCTTGAAGAAATATAATTTTTCTTTTACGTAAGAGGTACATCCTTATATCCATAAAACTAATGCATATTTGTATTCACTCTAATATCTGAAAAGCTTAATTTCTATACCGCTTTCTAAATTTAAAAAAATGTACAATGTGCCGAGAAATGCAAGCAGAACAATTTTAAAAATCATAAATCCAGTAATCAGACTTCTTAAAAAATTCTACTTGAAACAAGTTTCTTATCTAATGGCTTCCATATCAGCTAGATAATAACACCTTATTTAAGTAGTTTCTCATTACAAAAAATATTACGTTCTAGGTATTTAGAAACCAAAGAAATTATGAATTTCTAATAAGATAGATCACTAGACACTATTCGGATTGCGGGTTTTCTTTCAACTCATATTTAGTTAATCGAAAACCAGTTTAAGGTTTCTAGAAATACAATTTGGTTTATGACTTCCACTTGATATTGATCTAATTTGATTCAGATAAAGTACTCTCCACGTCACATTTTAAATAAATTTATTGTGTGCTCAAAGTATTTGTAATTATATATGAAGAATTAAATAGAATTATACTTCATTGTTTTCCGTTTTTTTTTTCACAGGAATAATAATTTTACGCAGTTCTCCACGTTGTTTCCGCGTTGTAGAGCTAAGGGTCTGGTATTATATTTTTAGTCTGCGACACTTTTAGATTAGTTTTTTAAACCAAATGGTAAAACCTGCAATGGAAGAATTAAATTAATAATAACATTTACGGAATGGTTTGCTCTTTTTTACCCACCAATCATGAAATGCTGCAACATTTTCGTTTATTTCATAATATTTTTGGTGGTTCATATGAAATGTAACATAAAATAGGTATATGTAGTGGCCAATGGGTTTTTTTTCAGTATCTGGTACTAGATCCCGATATCCAGAAACTTAATTGATTTTCCATATAAATACCTGAAAATCACAAAATTTTATTTAATTCAGCTGAAAAATCCTTATACCTACAATTTTTTTGTGGGTGGAATTCTTCGAAGGTTAAATTCCCTTCCATTGTAATTTAATTTTTCGCTTCATCTAAAGAGTTCCACATTTTGATTTTCAAGACTGAAAACACATTCTTTTATTATTCATATTTCGATTATTTGGATGGCCTACTGCGTTTTGCCCTTGGATAATAGAACAGGTTTTTGCCCATTTAGCCTACTGCTTATGTGTATAAAATCTTTTCATACAGTGGAATCTTAACAGTTTTGCAATTATAAAATTATGATTTTTATATATGTATGTAAATATTTAAGTATAGTTATTAGCGCATTTTTATGAATTTATGAAGAAATTATATGAACAATCTTTGGATAGGACGTACGTATGTGGTAAAAGTGATGTGAATTTTTCGAATTTCGTAAACTGATCCAAAATTTCAAGGTTCTATGTCCATTGTCTTGCTAACATACCTATTTTAGATTTAGGAGGTAAGAAGTGGGGAATTCCAAATAATGACCTGCAACAACAACAAAAACATCAACTTATCTTTCCTAGATGAGTGTATTGTTGTTGTTTCTGTATTTTTAGATCTTTTTCAATGATATCTGAGAAACGAAAATTAACTACTATTGTCAGTTTATTCCAATAATGAAAAGATTTTTCCAAAAAAATTTTAAATCCAAGCCAATCCGTTGACCTGAATACTGGGTTTAAAAACTAAAAGTCCATAATCTAACGTAATAGCAATTTAATATTTCATGTGAAAAAATAAATCGTGATGACTTGTAAAAAATACTTGCTTCCGATATTACTGCATTTTAGGGTATTAAGGAAATCTCTATTTACTATGAGTCGTTTATATAGTTAGGTACCTATCTCAGTAGTTCCTCACTAGGAAAAATATCACAACGGTCTAGATATTTAGAAGCCATAGAAATTAAGAATTTCTAATAAGATAGATAACAGACATTATTCGGCTTGCAGGTTTTCTTTCAACTCGTTTTTAGTTAATCGAAAACCAGTTTAAGGTTTCTATTAATACAATTTGGTTTATGACTTCCACTTGATATTGATCTAATTTGATTCAGATAAAGTAATCTCCACGTCACATTTTAAATAAATTTATTGTGTGCTCAAAGTATTTGTAATTATATATGAAGAATTAAATAGAATTATACTTCATTGTTTTCCGTTTTTTTTTTCACAGGAATAATAATTTTACGCAGTTCTCCACGTTGTTTCCGCGTTGTAGAGCTAAGGGTCTGGTATTATATTTTTAGTCTGCGACACTTTTAGATTAGTTTTTTAAACCAAATGGTAAAACCTGCAATGGAAGAATTAAATTAATAATAACATTTACGGAATGGTTTGCTCTTTTTTACCCACCAATCATGAAATGCTGCAACATTTTCGTTTATTTCATAATATTTTTGGTGGTTCATATGAAATGTAACATAAAATAGGTATATGTAGTGGCCAATGGGTTTTTTTTCAGTATCTGGTACTAGATCCCGATATCCAGAAACTTAATTGATTTTCCATATAAATACCTGAAAATCACAAAATTTTATTTAATTCAGCTGAAAAATTCTTATACCTACAATTTTTTTGTGGGTGGAATTCTTCGAAGGTTAAATTCCCTTCCATTGTAATTTAATTTTTCGCTTCATCTAAAGAGTTCCACATTTTGATTTTCAAGACTGAAAACACATTCTTTTATTATTCATATTTCGATTATTTGGATGGCCTACTGCGTTTTGCCCTTGGATAATAGAACAGGTTTTTGCCCATTTAGCCTACTGCTTATGTGTATAAAATCTTTTCATACAGTGGAATCTTAACAGTTTTGAAATTATAAAATTATGATTTTTATATATGTATGTAAATATTTAAGTATAGTTATTAGCGCATTTTTATGAATTTATGAAGAAATTATATGAACAATCTTTGGATAGGACGTACATATGTGGTAAAAGTGATGTGAATTTTTCGAATTTCGTAAACTGATCCAAAATTTTAAGCTTATACATATGTCCATTGTCTTGCTAGAATACCTATTTTAGATTTAGGAGGTAAGAAGTGGGGAGATCCAAATAATGACCTACAATAACAACAAATACATCAACTTGTCTTTCTTAGATGTTTTCTGTATTTTTAGATCTTTTTTAATGATATCTGAGAAACGAAAATTAACTACTATTATAAGTTTATTCCAATAATGAAAACATTTTTCCAAAAAAATTTTAAATCCAAGCCAATCCGTTGACCTGAATACTGGGTTTAAAAACTAAAAGTCCATAATCTAACGTAATAGCAATTTAATATTTCATGTGAAAAAATAAATCGTGATGACTTGTAAAAAATACTTGCTTCCGATATTACTGCATTTTAGGGTATTAAGGAAATCTCTATTTACTATGAGTCGTTTATATAGTTAGGTACCTATCTCAGTAGTTCCTCACTAGGAAAAATATCACAACGGTCTAGATATTTAGAAGCCATAGAAATTAAGAATTTCTAATACGATAGATAACAGACATTATTCGGCTTGCGGGTTTTCTTTCAACTCATATTTAGTTAATCGAAAACCAGTTTAAGGTTTCTAGAAATACAATTTGGTTTATGACTTCCACTTGATATTGATCTAATTTGATTCAGATAAAGTACTCTCCACGTCACATTTTAAATAAATTTATTGTGTGCTCAAAGTATTTGTAATTATATATGAAGAATTAAATAGAATTATACTTCATTGTTTTCCGTTTTTTTTTTCACAGGAATAATAATTTTACGCAGTTCTCCACGTTGTTTCCGCGTTGTAGAGCTAAGGGTCTGGTATTATATTTTTAGTCTGCGACACTTTTAGATTAGTTTTTTAAACCAAATGGTAAAACCTGCAATGGAAGAATTAAATTAATAATAACATTTACGGAATGGTTTGCTCTTTTTTACCCACCAATCATGAAATGCTGCAACATTTTCGTTTATTTCATAATATTTTTGGTGGTTCATATGAAATGTAACATAAAATAGGTATATGTAGTGGCCAATGGGTTTTTTTTCAGTATCTGGTAGTAGATCCCGATATCCAGAAACTTAATTGATTTTTCATATAATTACCTGAAAATCACAAAATTTTATTTAATTCAGCTGAAAAATCCTTATACCTACAATTTTTTTGTGGGTGGAATTCTTCGAAGGTTAAATTCCCTTCCATTGTAATTTAATTTTTCGCTTCATCTAAAGAGTTCCACATTTTGATTTTCAAGACTGAAAACACATTCTTTTATTATTCATATTTCGATTATTTGGATGGCCTACTGCGTTTTGCCCTTGGATAATAGAACAGGTTTTTGCCCATTTAGCCTACTGCTTATGTGTATAAAATCTTTTCATACAGTGGAATCTTAACAGTTTTGCAATTATAAAATTATGATTTTTATATATGTATGTAAATATTTAAGTATAGTTATTAGCGCATTTTTATGAATTTATGAAGAAATTATATGAACAATCTTTGGATAGGACGTACATATGTGGTAAAAGTGATGTGAATTTTTCGAATTTCGTAAACTGATCCAAAATTTTAAGTTTATACATATGTCCATTGTCTTGCTAGAATACCTATTTTAGATTTAGGAGGTAAGAAGTGGGGAATTCCAAATAATGACCTACAATAACAACAAAAACATCAACTTATCTTTCCTAGATGAGTGTATTGTTGTTGTTTCTGTATTTTTAGATCTTTTTCAATGATATCTGAGAAACGAAAATTAACTACTATTATAAGTTTATTCCAATAATGAAAACATTTTTCCAAAAAATTTTTAAATCCAAACCAATCCGTTGACCTGAATACTGGGTTTAAAAACTAAAAGTCCATAATCTAACGTAATAGCAATTTAATATTTCATGTGAAAAAATAAATCGTGATGACTTGTAAAAAATACTTGCTTCCGATATTACTGCATTTTAGGGTATTAAGGAAATCTCTATTTACTATGAGTCGTTTATATAGTTAGGTACCTATCTCAGTAGTTCCTCACTAGGAAAAATATCACAACGGTCTAGATATTTAGAAGCCATAGAAATTAAGAATTTCTAATACGATAGATAACAGACATTATTCGGCTTGCGGGTTTTCTTTCAACTCATATTTAGTTAATCGAAAACCAGTTTAAGGTTTCTAGAAATACAATTTGGTTTATGACTTCCACTTGATATTGATCTAATTTGATTCAGATAAAGTACTCTCCACGTCACATTTTAAATAAACTTATTGTGTGCTCAAAGTATTTGTAATTATATATGAAGAATTAAATAGAATTATACTTCATTGTTTTCCGTTTTTTTTTTCACAGGAATAATAATTTTACGCAGTTCTCCACGTTGTTTCCGCGTTGTAGAGCTAAGGGTCTGGTATTATATTTTTAGTCTGCGACACTTTTAGATTAGTTTTTTAAACCAAATGGTAAAACCTGCAATGGAAGAATTAAATTAATAATAACATTTACGGAATGGTTTGCTCTTTTTTACCCACCAATCATGAAATGCTGCAACATTTTCGTTTATTTCATAATATTTTTGGTGGTTCATATGAAATGTAACATAAAATAGGTATATGTAGTGGCCAATGGGTTTTTTTTCAGTATCTGGTAGTAGATCCCGATATCCAGAAACTTAATTGATTTTTCATATAATTACCTGAAAATCACAAAATTTTATTTAATTCAGCTGAAAAATCCTTATACCTACAATTTTTTTGTGGGTGGAATTCTTCGAAGGTTAAATTCCCTTCCATTGTAATTTAATTTTTCGCTTCATCTAAAGAGTTCCACATTTTGATTTTCAAGACTGAAAACACATTCTTTTATTATTCATATTTCGATTATTTGGATGGCCTACTGCGTTTTGCCCTTGGATAATAGAACAGGTTTTTGCCCATTTAGCCTACTGCTTATGTGTATAAAATCTTTTCATACAGTGGAATCTTAACAGTTTTGCAATTATAAAATTATGATTTTTATATATGTATGTAAATATTTAAGTATAGTTATTAGCGCATTTTTATGAATTTATGAAGAAATTATATGAACAATCTTTGGATAGGACGTACATATGTGGTAAAAGTGATGTGAATTTTTCGAATTTCGTAAACTGATCCAAAATTTTAAGTTTATACATATGTCCATTGTCTTGCTAGAATACCTATTTTAGATTTAGGAGGTAAGAAGTGGGGAGATCCAAATAATGACCTACAATAACAACAAATACATCAACTTGTCTTTCTTAGATGTTTTCTGTATTTTTAGATCTTTTTTAATGATATCTGAGAAACGAAAATTAACTACTATTATAAGTTTATTCCAATAATGAAAACATTTTTCCAAAAAAATT
The DNA here is from genome assembly GCA_959613345.1 of Tolmerus cingulatus. Lineage (NCBI taxonomy): Eukaryota > Metazoa > Arthropoda > Insecta > Diptera > Asilidae > Tolmerus > Tolmerus cingulatus. The sequence continues at coordinate 8,594,633 of OY390708.1, forward strand.
TTAAATCCAAGCCAATCCGTTGACCTGAATACTGGGTTTAAAAACTAAAAGTCCATAATCTAACGTAATAGCAATTTAATATTTCATGTGAAAAAATAAATCGTGATGACTTGTAAAAAATACTTGCTTCCGATATTACTGCATTTTAGGGTATTAAGGAAATCTCTATTTACTATGAGTCGTTTATATAGTTAGGTACCTATCTCAGTAGTTCCTCACTAGGAAAAATATCACAACGGTCTAGATATTTAGAAGCCATAGAAATTAAGAATTTCTAATAAGATAGATAACAGACATTATTCGGCTTGCAGGTTTTCTTTCAACTCGTTTTTAGTTAATCGAAAACCAGTTTAAGGTTTCTATTAATACAATTTGGTTTATGACTTCCACTTGATATTGATCTAATTTGATTCAGATAAAGTAATCTCCACGTCACATTTTAAATAAATTTATTGTGTGCTCAAAGTATTTGTAATTATATATGAAGAATTAAATAGAATTATACTTCATTGTTTTCCGTTTTTTTTTTCACAGGAATAATAATTTTACGCAGTTCTCCACGTTGTTTCCGCGTTGTAGAGCTAAGGGTCTGGTATTATATTTTTAGTCTGCGACACTTTTAGATTAGTTTTTTAAACCAAATGGTAAAACCTGCAATGGAAGAATTAAATTAATAATAACATTTACGGAATGGTTTGCTCTTTTTTACCCACCAATCATGAAATGCTGCAACATTTTCGTTTATTTCATAATATTTTTGGTGGTTCATATGAAATGTAACATAAAATAGGTATATGTAGTGGCCAATGGGTTTTTTTTCAGTATCTGGTACTAGATCCCGATATCCAGAAACTTAATTGATTTTCCATATAAATACCTGAAAATCACAAAATTTTATTTAATTCAGCTGAAAAATCCTTATACCTACAATTTTTTTGTGGGTGGAATTCTTCGAAGGTTAAATTCCCTTCCATTGTAATTTAATTTTTCGCTTCATCTAAAGAGTTCCACATTTTGATTTTCAAGACTGAAAACACATTCTTTTATTATTCATATTTCGATTATTTGGATGGCCTACTGCGTTTTGCCCTTGGATAATAGAACAGGTTTTTGCCCATTTAGCCTACTGCTTATGTGTATAAAATCTTTTCATACAGTGGAATCTTAACAGTTTTGCAATTATAAAATTATGATTTTTATATATGTATGTAAATATTTAAGTATAGTTATTAGCGCATTTTTATGAATTTATGAAGAAATTATATGAACAATCTTTGGATAGGACGTACATATGTGGTAAAAGTGATGTGAATTTTTCGAATTTCGTAAACTGATCCAAAATTTTAAGTTTATACATATGTCCATTGTCTTGCTAGAATACCTATTTTAGATTTAGGAGGTAAGAAGTGGGGAGATCCAAATAATGACCTACAATAACAACAAATACATCAACTTGTCTTTCTTAGATGTTTTCTGTATTTTTAGATCTTTTTTAATGATATCTGAGAAACGAAAATTAACTACTATTATAAGTTTATTCCAATAATGAAAACATTTTTCCAAAAAAATTTTAAATCCAAGCCAATCCGTTGACCTGAATACTGGGTTTAAAAACTAAAAGTCCATAATCTAACGTAATAGCAATTTAATATTTCATGTGAAAAAATAAATCGTGATGACTTGTAAAAAATACTTGCTTCCGATATTACTGCATTTTAGGGTATTAAGGAAATCTCTATTTACTATGAGTCGTTTATATAGTTAGGTACCTATCTCAGTAGTTCCTCACTAGGAAAAATATCACAACGGTCTAGATATTTAGAAGCCATAGAAATTAAGAATTTCTAATAAGATAGATAACAGACATTATTCGGCTTGCAGGTTTTCTTTCAACTCGTTTTTAGTTAATCGAAAACCAGTTTAAGGTTTCTATTAATACAATTTGGTTTATGACTTCCACTTGATATTGATCTAATTTGATTCAGATAAAGTAATCTCCACGTCACATTTTAAATAAATTTATTGTGTGCTCAAAGTATTTGTAATTATATATGAAGAATTAAATAGAATTATACTTCATTGTTTTCCGTTTTTTTTTTCACAGGAATAATAATTTTACGCAGTTCTCCACGTTGTTTCCGCGTTGTAGAGCTAAGGGTCTGGTATTATATTTTTAGTCTGCGACACTTTTAGATTAGTTTTTTAAACCAAATGGTAAAACCTGCAATGGAAGAATTAAATTAATAATAACATTTACGGAATGGTTTGCTCTTTTTTACCCACCAATCATGAAATGCTGCAACATTTTCGTTTATTTCATAATATTTTTGGTGGTTCATATGAAATGTAACATAAAATAGGTATATGTAGTGGCCAATGGGTTTTTTTTCAGTATCTGGTACTAGATCCCGATATCCAGAAACTTAATTGATTTTCCATATAAATACCTGAAAATCACAAAATTTTATTTAATTCAGCTGAAAAATTCTTATACCTACAATTTTTTTGTGGGTGGAATTCTTCGAAGGTTAAATTCCCTTCCATTGTAATTTAATTTTTCGCTTCATCTAAAGAGTTCCACATTTTGATTTTCAAGACTGAAAACACATTCTTTTATTATTCATATTTCGATTATTTGGATGGCCTACTGCGTTTTGCCCTTGGATAATAGAACAGGTTTTTGCCCATTTAGCCTACTGCTTATGTGTATAAAATCTTTTCATACAGTGGAATCTTAACAGTTTTGAAATTATAAAATTATGATTTTTATATATGTATGTAAATATTTAAGTATAGTTATTAGCGCATTTTTATGAATTTATGAAGAAATTATATGAACAATCTTTGGATAGGACGTACATATGTGGTAAAAGTGATGTGAATTTTTCGAATTTCGTAAACTGATCCAAAATTTTAAGCTTATACATATGTCCATTGTCTTGCTAGAATACCTATTTTAGATTTAGGAGGTAAGAAGTGGGGAGATCCAAATAATGACCTACAATAACAACAAATACATCAACTTGTCTTTCTTAGATGTTTTCTGTATTTTTAGATCTTTTTTAATGATATCTGAGAAACGAAAATTAACTACTATTATAAGTTTATTCCAATAATGAAAACATTTTTCCAAAAAAATTTTAAATCCAAGCCAATCCGTTGACCTGAATACTGGGTTTAAAAACTAAAAGTCCATAATCTAACGTAATAGCAATTTAATATTTCATGTGAAAAAATAAATCGTGATGACTTGTAAAAAATACTTGCTTCCGATATTACTGCATTTTAGGGTATTAAGGAAATCTCTATTTACTATGAGTCGTTTATATAGTTAGGTACCTATCTCAGTAGTTCCTCACTAGGAAAAATATCACAACGGTCTAGATATTTAGAAGCCATAGAAATTAAGAATTTCTAATAAGATAGATAACAGACATTATTCGGCTTGCAGGTTTTCTTTCAACTCGTTTTTAGTTAATCGAAAACCAGTTTAAGGTTTCTATTAATACAATTTGGTTTATGACTTCCACTTGATATTGATCTAATTTGATTCAGATAAAGTAATCTCCACGTCACATTTTAAATAAATTTATTGTGTGCTCAAAGTATTTGTAATTATATATGAAGAATTAAATAGAATTATACTTCATTGTTTTCCGTTTTTTTTTTCACAGGAATAATAATTTTACGCAGTTCTCCACGTTGTTTCCGCGTTGTAGAGCTAAGGGTCTGGTATTATATTTTTAGTCTGCGACACTTTTAGATTAGTTTTTTAAACCAAATGGTAAAACCTGCAATGGAAGAATTAAATTAATAATAACATTTACGGAATGGTTTGCTCTTTTTTACCCACCAATCATGAAATGCTGCAACATTTTCGTTTATTTCATAATATTTTTGGTGGTTCATATGAAATGTAACATAAAATAGGTATATGTAGTGGCCAATGGGTTTTTTTTCAGTATCTGGTACTAGATCCCGATATCCAGAAACTTAATTGATTTTCCATATAAATACCTGAAAATCACAAAATTTTATTTAATTCAGCTGAAAAATCCTTATACCTACAATTTTTTTGTGGGTGGAATTCTTCGAAGGTTAAATTCCCTTCCATTGTAATTTAATTTTTCGCTTCATCTAAAGAGTTCCACATTTTGATTTTCAAGACTGAAAACACATTCTTTTATTATTCATATTTCGATTATTTGGATGGCCTACTGCGTTTTGCCCTTGGATAATAGAACAGGTTTTTGCCCATTTAGCCTACTGCTTATGTGTATAAAATCTTTTCATACAGTGGAATCTTAACAGTTTTGCAATTATAAAATTATGATTTTTATATATGTATGTAAATATTTAAGTATAGTTATTAGCGCATTTTTATGAATTTATGAAGAAATTATATGAACAATCTTTGGATAGGACGTACGTATGTGGTAAAAGTGATGTGAATTTTTCGAATTTCGTAAACTGATCCAAAATTTCAAGGTTCTATGTCCATTGTCTTGCTAACATACCTATTTTAGATTTAGGAGGTAAGAAGTGGGGAATTCCAAATAATGACCTGCAACAACAACAAAAACATCAACTTATCTTTCCTAGATGAGTGTATTGTTGTTGTTTCTGTATTTTTAGATCTTTTTCAATGATATCTGAGAAACGAAAATTAACTACTATTGTCAGTTTATTCCAATAATGAAAAGATTTTCCCAGGAAATGCTTAAATCTAAACCAGTCCGTTGACCTGAATGCTGGGCTTAAAAACTAAAAGTCTATAATCTGACGCAATAGCAATTTATTATTTCATTTGAAATAATAAATCGCGCTGACTTGTAAAAACACTTGCTTCCGACATTACTGCGTTTTAGGGGATTAAGAAAATCTCTTTATTTACAATGAGTCGTTAACACAGGTTCCTATCCTAAAAGGGGAAAGCCCCTGTAGAAAGTCATGAGTCCTATAATCGGGTTTTCAGCCAATAGATCTAATCGGCAGCTTGATAATTTTACACCGTCCCAAATGCTATTTGATTTACTATTTTGCATGGCAAGTCAAAGTAACTGAAGCAAATATGTAATTTTCAAATTTGCAACTAGAAGGTCACTTTTAACGTCTGCAATGCTGATTAGAACTGGGATAACTCGGCCAGGAAGCTCTTTTTTTAAAAATAATTGTTTGAAACAATCAATTTGATTGCACGCGATGAAGCATTTTTCAGAAGCATTAGCAAAATTTTGATAAAACCGCTTTATCTGACTGACTCTTACTCTAGATAAGATATATATGTGGCAATCTAGATAAGCACCAACTTAATAATGATAACAAGTGAACATTTTGTTAATCACAGTCGTTTTTCAAATTTCAGCCCTAGCAGCTGTTCAGACTAGCGCTCAGGCAGAAGTTTCCGATTCATCTTTTGAGGAGACGTTTTGGGAAGGCTTATCCGAGCAGTTGAACGACACCGAAACCGATACTAGTAAGTATTTTTTATATAAAAATTAATACAAATAAATTGTAATGAGTATCCTTTTTCTACAGCTACTAAAAGGCCGCTAGCAGAGGTTCCGAAAATTACCATGGACATCATCACTGTAATCTGGTACTTGTCGACCTTCTTGGCGTTGGCGGCGTTCTTTTTCTTAATGGCGTGTTCAGACAGGCGGTGCGGAAGATCGCGGATTGAAAATGATCAGCCCCAGATTCCACCACCCACACCAGCGCCCTCCTATAGCGAATTCGCTCCTCCAAGCTACGAGACTGTAATGAAGCAGTACCACAACGTCTACGTGGTTCCGGTGAGCGTTAAGGTGCCGGAAAAGAAACCAGCAGACGTTAGATACCACACTGTGAATGAACTGCAGAAAATCAGCTAAGGGAACTGGAGCACACAAAGTGCGGTTTTCGACTGTGATAGTAAATTTAAGTGCCAAAGTACTGCTTTACTGGAGTCGCTTCCTTCGCACTTCCAAAAGACGACCGTTGATAAGCGTCAAGTGGTTTTGATAAGAATTCGCGAAATCGCGTGCGCCCAACAGTTTCGATGGAGTTTTTCTAACATAAGGGAAAAAATCACTCCTTTCGAGTACACCTGATCAGGTAGCTACGCTCCGAATTTTCGAGTGCTGGAGGACTAACGATACTCTGATTAAAGCCATAAGAAAGTAAAGAAGTATTTGTTTTAGAGTTAGAGCCGTAGAGTTGTGTACACGATCCCGCCGATTGCTCTAGTACTTTTGATGTTAGAAATATAGGCTAAGTGGAACTGCTTAAGAAGTTGTGATATACTTAAAGTGAATAAATTATAATGAAATGAAATGAAAATCTGTTTATTTGTTGTAGATGTTATTGTGGATAACAAGGCTTATAAATTATGTGACGATATGACCTCTGTGATATGCAATAATCGTCAAAAAATAATAGCATCAATTTCATTTTATAGAACATCATCTTACAAGAAAACAATTATCATACAGATAGCAACTGAGCTTCGGATTGTTTAAGGAAAACACAATGATTATTGTACTGCTTGCGTATGAGCTTTAAAACTATTAATTTTTATAATCATTGCTTCAAACCAGTTTATTAATCCTAATAATGCACTTACAAACCATAAAGATAAATTTTTTACAAGAAGTTAAAAAGAAAAATATGTCCCTGAAGCACGACCCTGGCGAATACAATAAAATTTGTTTAGATTAAGACATAAGTTAAAATTTGAGAGAACAATCTTTCGAATTTCTATTAAATTTAACGTTGAGAAAATTTCATCAGATCAAAGATTTCGTTAGGGCTAATTGGATTAAATTGATTATTTTTATCGATTTTAATTATGGTGCCGCAAACTATAAATCATTCAATAACTATGACTATTTTATTTTTGTCGGATGTTAAACATGCATATATATATGTATGTGCATATCTAAGATATATTCAAATATTGCGATATGTTTCAAAATTATGATTACTATGTACATTTTCCACAAACCAAAAAATATTTCAAAATGCATATATATTTACTATGTTGTGCCTCATCTAAACCAATTTTATAAATTATTAGTGTAATTCTATAAATCATTTCCGAATCATACACATAGGACGACTTATACCTACCTATTTAAATTTTATTGAACTCATCTATTATAATTTAACGAAGAAAACTGAAGCAATCAATGAAATGTATTGTTTTCAGCTCCAATAGGAAATAAATTGTGCTGAATCATAATTAAAATGTTCATGAAGTACATGTCTTGCTAATTGATCATTTAATAAATCAATTATTTCACACTTTCTTTTGATAAGATCCTACGCCTTCTCTTTACTTTGATACCAATATAAACTTTAATCAATTTCTATATACATGCACATGTATATACATCGTGTCAGGAAGAATAAATATCAAAACATAACAAACAAACAATATCAAAACATCAAAACAAAGAGAACAATCAGTCAAGAACTATAATTATTTTTTTTTTGTATGTAGTTACTGTCGCGAAACTCGACTTTAAGACAAGTCTTTCAAAAATACTGTATTGATCTCTACCCATACAAGTACAACATACCACCCAACAAGTCGTAGATTTTTAAGTGTCAATTTAAATTCGTTATGTAAAATTATGTAAAATGAAAAGCCTTGTAATCTGGAGGAATTAGTCTTAGCCTTATCAGTGCTAATATTTTAAGAAGTTATTATTTGTAATCCTTGAAGTGCGCTTGTGGCAAAGTAAATACAAACTTTGACTGGCGGAAGTGAACTCTTTAAGCTAAATGCACTCAAAATTCAAGTACCGAGTTTCCCCCTAGTCCAGTTAATTAAATGGAGTTTTCACAAATTTTCCATGGTGACTTGTACTTGTTTTAGTTATTTTTAAAAAAGATATGTATGGATATTAAAATTTTGCATTTAGAAAATAATCACATTAAAAAGCCAAGCTGAGATGCATTTACGTTTACGATTAACTATAAAATGAACATTTTCGTTCTTTAAATTAAATACCTTTTCTTTGAATATCTATGTATGTATGTATGTATATAATGTAGTTCTGTGAAAAACCCTCTTCACCATCTTATTCGATAAAATTTGATAAACACGCTATCTTACTATAGAGTATAGTCACAAGTTATCTCATACATTTAGATAGAAAATCAAGGAGGTGAAATGGAAATTGAAATAGCACCTGGTACTATATGAACTTGTGGAACAGAGTTATAAGTGCCTGATTATTATGCCATGTGAGCGATTAGAATGCTTTATAAAATTAAAACAATCGAATAATCTCGAGGATTAGTTTCTGTCCTCATCAGAAAGCATGTCCACGTAGATTATTTTTCACGTACCGTCTGGATGCCGACCCACATTCCGAAAACAAAATATCGTTAACAATATTATTTCAGGCATTAAGCGATTGATAAGACATGTAAGTTTATTATTAAGCTTGACAGTTTTATAATTTGCTGTATGCAAATAATATTATATTATTGAAGCAGTTGTTTTCGAAGTTTTTCCGTTAAAACTTTGTTAAGCTGTTTTGTATTCCCATTTGTTATTATTTTTAATGTGGCCATACAAATCCTAACCTTAGTTCTGTGTGTAAAAAAAAGAAAATTGAATATTTGTTCAAAGAGTCGATACTGTTTTCTACTTACATAAGGAAAAGTTATTTAATAATTAAAAAAAAAAAATGTTTGTAAGAATTGAACTAATTTTTTAATTTTATTATTGAATTTGGCCCTCTTTTTAAATTTATCTAAATCTACCCAGAGAAGTCTAAAACTAGTTTATTTTCACAGTTTATTTTTAAAGTTAACAATTTTTTAGTCTGAGCATTGCAACAATTAAGATGTTATTGTAGGCCAGAGTCTCGGCAGTCTTTGAGATCTAATTAAAGTAAGCTAGATGCAAACGAAATAATTGCATTTAAATTAATCTAAGCGAATTTAATTAAACTTGTAAAGGCTACAATGAATATATGTAAAGTTTTCCAGAAGATCGCAGTCCAGTTCTTACAAAGGTAAAGTGAATGTATTCTTCAATATGTTTTTGAGGAATATGGAAGGACATTTTATTCTATTCTCAGGATTTAATAACCGTTTTACACCATCTTTGAATTCATTTATTTTTATGATAACATAGGAAAACAGCTTGTGAAGAATGCAATCTGTAACAAAACACCTTTGATCAGTATAGACTATAAAGCACAATCTTTTTAATTATGTGTGCACTTGGAACAACCCAAAAAAAATTAAAGTGATATAAATGATTTAATATTTTGACGGACTGATAAGAAAATCTCTATCTTTTTTTAAAAGATACTTGCGCACGTAAAAGATATTAAAGAATCATCCTCCCATTTCACCGACTTTTATTTACGTTCTAATAAAGCAAATGATAATGTGTATTTTGGGTGTTTCGTCACTTTCTCTTTCATTTGCTGCTTTGTATTGACAAATTGTTGTCTTCCACTTGGTAAAACTTAAGTACCTGAACTCCAAAAATTATACTCATTTTCTAAAAATAAACATATTGTTCAAAGATTATTTAATAGATAGAGAACTATTTACCGCGCCTTAATAGGAAATGTAACGGAAAGATGACTGGCAACCCACCATAAAGATATCGCTTACAATTACGAAACTTTCCGCTGGATTGCCTAGGTTAATAAAACAGAAATTCATTAATGCGATTTCTTCGGAAAATTGCAAATGAAACAAAATATTGCAGATTAGCCATAGATGATTAATGATTTGATAATTATCTAATTGCTTGCACGAACTTATCTGCGCGTGTTGCTAATATTTAAATCAACCTAATATAATCGACATTTACCTGAGTGAGACTCATATAAGTAATTATGATAAAATCATCTCTATTAGATAATTACAAATTAACAATTCTTTTACAATTGCAATTATTTATTATTAGATAGGATGCTTCGAAGGTTTGGAAATATTCCATTCAATCAATAATCTGCACGCTTGTTCTTCGACTTTCATTTAAGAATAGAGTGATCATAACGAAATATTATGCACTTTAATTGATTAGTTGAATTAAAAAGTGGTAATTTATGTAAATAACCTGAGAATCTTCAAAAACATTGCATAGGGTACTACGCTAATAATCGCAATTAACTAGGTGTAAATACGACTTCATGCAAATTCATATTTTGACGTCGATGGGTTGTTATGAATAAATGGTAACACACAAACAGCAAATAACAATCCATCCCTGGAGGAGTTCAGATAACATTTCAAAGATAACACAGACGTGAATACTTACCTCCAAAATTTTGAAAGCAATGTTTAAATCTAGATAAAAGCTGCGACAGGGAAAGTACGAAAGCATACAGTGCGAGGACTTCTGTATTTGACTGGTTTTATTATGATAAACTGCTCGCTGCTTAACGATCTTTCCTACATATGGTACATGTCGCCGAGGTTAAATTTTAGCCACTTTATTTATGAGTCCTGAAGTGGTTAGTCTACCTTATTTTCTGCAACTGCAACTACACATAACGTATACTAATATTAGACATGCTAATAAATTAGCCTGAATGTAAACATTTAGTTTTGTTATCGTACTATGCTCTCATGAAAATTTATGATTTTTTATGGGTAGTTGCTTTCTTAAATTTAAGCTAAGCAAAGTTATTCAATAGCTATTCGAAGATGGAAACTAGTTTAAAAATTTTTCGTACCTTTTATCATGCAAAGCAAAGCAAATACATTATTAAATTTGTTATCATACGCATATAAGATTAAAAATCTTATTTTAATCGAGAAAAACCCCGAATGACATACGTACGACTTTTATTTACATATTCCAAATAAAAATGTCAACGTTTAACGTACGAAAAGAATTCTTTAATTTAAAGGTAGCATTTCTTTTATCTTTCAAGAAAACAGGAAATATACCTCATAGCGTAATTAAGTTTAAGCAAATTTGCATACTGCCCTGATATATATAAAAAAAAAAATATTTGCAATTAACATATATACATATATGTATCAAATCTCCAGTATTGCTTAAATTCTTTATTTATACTAAAATCTTGTACATGGTAAAAGTTTACAGTTTTATTAAACGATATATTGTAATATAACGCAAGTTGAACAATAAGTTAGTAAATAATATAAAGTACTAATTTTATGTGTAGTCACTGTGATAAAACGGGATCAAAACCATATTTGTTTTTAATTTGAAGTAGTCCTCATTAAATTGAAGTAACCGTATGAGGCTTTGACAATCTGTAATTATTTTAAAAGAAAACTATACTTATAATTTTATTTAAAAAAAACATTGTTCGTTGCCTGCAAAAAAGATGAAATGTTCATAGGAATCAAATAGGACTTAATCTCCATAGCACGCGAGGATCCAGTCATAAAAAGGAGTAACGCTTTTTTAGTTTTTAAACGTAAATCATACCAGTTACTATAGTATGCTGCTTTTGCAGTCGCCTCACTCTGCAATGAGGAACATGAATTGTATTATTTGTAAATTAATAAAATTAAACGTACACATAAAATTATTTCATTTGAGTTCCAGTAATATACCCAATGAACAAAGGCCATCACAAAGAGATATTGTAAAAGGAAAAAGAAGTCGAAATTGTCGTAGCTCTGCAATAGCAGTATATCTTTTTAAATGTTAGTTCATAATTTGAATAATATGTATTTACTTTGGTCAATTCATACAATGTGAATGATACCAGAATAGATGAGAGAATGAAGTCCATAAACATTGGAAAGCGTAAAAAATTTTCATACTCGTTCAGATACCTATTAAATATAGTAATTCTTTTAAATTTTTCTTTTTTATCATAATTTATTGATAGTGTAAATATCTAAAACATATTATAAGTCGATTAAAAATAACAAGCACTTACGCCTTTATTTTGATTTGTTCTTCTATGCAAGAATAAATCATCTGCAATTGCATATCTTCGCCAGGCACAACCTTCAATCCTTCATCCGCAATAAAATCAGCATCCTGTATATATTGCTGAAGAAAATGTTGGGTAGAATTTTTATTTGAATTTTATAAAAAACATAATTACATTCATATTTTCAATTCTAAGATTTATAATTTGTAATTTAATAGCAACATAAACCATTAAGGTAGCCATGTAAGTATGCCAGGATGGCACAAAAGATCCACCCAACCAAAGAGCATAAAGTGGGCCTACATCTCCAATCAATGGGTTCGTGGTGACCTCTCTAAACGGCCAAAGTCTCAACAGAATAATTGCGGTGGTGGTATCATTGGCGTTCTAATGTAGAAAGAATATATATAATAAAACAAAAATTAATTATTTTGCTTTAATGATTTTACAATTCCTTGAATGAACACGTTCTGTCGTCTAAAGGCGAATTGCCAAAGAAATTCGATTATTATATAAGCTATTGCCAGACCAGCAGGTCCCCAAACAACCAGTGACACTCTGTGGATGTATTTGCACATTTTGTTGAAAATTTCAACCTCTTTTGGCCGGTTTTGCTTAAGCATTTTCTTAATATCCAAATGAGCATACGTTAAAAGTTTTACCATTTCTAGGAAGAAACAGCATACATTTAATAAGGACTGCGATTTTAATTCAAAGTAGTTTAAGAATAATATACATATACATACATATATTTATCTATTAAAGTGCAAGATAAATTTATAATAAATTCATATCATCGATATGTGTTTAAATGTAAAACATCATCCACAATTTTTGAGCACAATTTCATGACATTCATCAATTTGCGTTATCCAGTTTTACATTGATGTGTTTTTTTCGCATATTCGACATGGAAAAACACAAAACTTAGGCATTTTCGTTTTTCTCTGTCTTAATTTAAAGTTTTAAAATTGCACACGCATTAAGAAAATGTATAACTGAAACTAATCACAATATCATACTACTATATACATAATTTTGGATTTACAGAAAGTTCTACTAATAAGAGAATAAGAAATTTTACGTACGCCTTTGCTGAAAAAGTCCATTGAACGCACTTATAGTTGACGATGAATAAAGAATACTATTTGCTCTACTGATGGCTATGTTTCCTAAAAGTGCTCGCGTTACCTTAAATAAATTATTATACATATAAGGATGTTTAATTTTATATTTACATCTAATTTTAGAAATTGTTAAATATATTCGTATAATTTTATTTAAGTAAATAAATGAAGACTACATTTAAACTTTTAAAAATTATTTAGTAAACATTTCGAAAACCGTAAAACAACCTTAAAATTAAAATAAGAGAAACATACATTCCCATGCAGTTTAAATATTAATATTACTTTATTTTATTAGTTGTGCATATATTTACAAATATATTAGTTCATATTATATTACAATTTATTTTCAAATTAGTAATATTAAGTATATATTTTCGTGATAAACATTTTATTACTAACGAATTTCTGTGAAAACTGATAAATTCATTACTTTAATTACTAAGCTTCATCATTCATGTATATATACATATATATAGGAAGTTACTTACCAACATCGATGAAGCTAAAGCAAACGAAACACAAAATATTACGCATCGAATGTAGTGGTACGTTGCATATTTAACATTATCATCGACTGTGAACCCAAAAATTCGAACTGCAATGAGATGATACCGAAATAACTTATTTTTGAAAACCCCGGGATCCATAGTTGTATACATATTCGCTACCACTCTTCTTGACATTTTTGTTAACTAATTTTTACTCTAAATCAGTATACAAATAATTAAGAATCTTAATTCTTGCCGAAATTTTAACAAATCAGTTACTGCTTTGTAACTTAATATTGAGTCAACTATTTCACCGCTTTGAATTGAATGATTATTTATGGCGTTTGAAACTAAGTTTTATTTCAATGAAATATGACGAAAACGTCTGATGATAGTAGTTAAGAACGTTTAATATAATGAATGACAGGAAAATTTAATTATGAAATTATGTACACATGGATTGTTAATCGTTATCAGTAAATAGTGGGTATTTAAATATTTATATGTATGACTCTATTAAAAACAAGGTTAATATGATTTTTGATTAAAACAAATATTAAAAAGTCAAATAGACAATATGAACTATATTTTGTATGTTATATATTATTACTCCGTCAAAAAACGTAATTTACGTTAAGGAAAACACAAATTCTTAAAGAATTCTTTTACTCTAATATTTTCAATTTCCGGGTCAAACATTTTAATTCAATATTACGCAATTAAGAAAAGTACAGGTTAAGCATAATTCACAGTGAAATGCTTTACGTAGCTTATTAAATATTTATTGACGGTAACACAACAATAAATCTAAATATTTAAAATTTAATTACCCTATAATTTTCAACGTTAGGGCAAACTTTTCAATAATGTTTTAATGGGATTAGAAATACACAAAATTATAAGTTACTGACACATCCCTAGTCAGATTTATTGCACTTATTAAGCACCATATAAATAGGGCAAATTTCGGCAGAAGTCGTTTTATTCTGTTTCATGTTTAATAGTATAATAAATTTTGCTGTAGAGTTTCTGCTTTTAATCGTAATAGAAATAAAACATGTCTTAGTTACATATTTGTCAATTGAAATAAAATTTTACGATAAAACAACTTTTTTATAAGGATTTTCATTTTTGGTGTTGTGCAGTTAATAATGTTAAAAACATTGTTATTTTAGAGCAGATATTTCTGAGCCGGAGTAGATTCATGTTATTATTTTCAAATTAATAGCTAGTTTTTCGACTTCTTTTATTGATTCTTATACAGTCTAGTAAATATATTATTTAATCTTTATATGCTTACCCAAGTTTTTATTATGCGAATAGAGAATATCTACTCGTGACAACAGTAAGTTATAAAAATAAAAAATGTTCGAAATCGAAGTTCTGGAATAGAAAATATTTAGGTACATAAACAGAAATTTGAAGTTCCATAAAAAATAAAGGTATAAAGGTATAAATATAGCCAAAAAGCTTCATAATTTCTAAATAGTTTGAATGTATCAAGAAAATATTCATATTTAATATTAAGTAGTTTAATATGAAATATCTCCAAAATACATAATAGCAATTCTCAGGATAAAATTTACCGAAATTTGTATTCTAATTCGAATCACTCACGCTAAAAGAGATAATAAAAGGAAGTTGATTTTTTTCAGTTCTCTGTTGCGGTTTGTATACTATAACATTCGATAAAAACAGTAAATTTACTCGCTCTTTGGTGTGGCTTGGCACTTGATAATCTATTTTCGAAAAATTATGTTGCGGTTTGTGCGACGCATATAAATAGTGAACATTTCTTGATTTGTTTCATTCGGTCCCGGCAGTGTCTTGAGAGTACAGTGCCAAATCGACATTCAGTTCCTTCACTAACTAAAAAAGTTTAACGATGGGTGACAAAAAAGCGGTAGAAAGGAGGTCAGTTAACATGCTGTTCCAACGGCCACTGGAACCTGTTTTTACATCGAGGGACAATGGAAAATCCTCTTACGATCTTCCTGATAGTTACTACACGGAAAGATACCAAGGAGTCGCTGTTGAACTTGCCAGTCGATTTGGAGACGACATTGAGTTGAAGGTAAGGAATTATTCTTTTTATTGTTCAAATAATTGAAAATATACATAATGTATCTTTTAGATTCCGCTGCGAGAAGTTGCAAAACCTGATATTAGTTTTGCCAAAAAAATTAAGAAGAAGCAGCAGTTTTCATTATTTTTGGAACAACATCAAGAAATTGCTGGAAAATTGATTAAGCTTTTTATGGATCAACCTGATATTAATACCTTTGTTGCTGTTGCTGCTTATGTTAAGTAAGTAACTTGTATTACAAATCAATCATTCGAAAACGGGTTAGCATCCTAATTCTTGTGTTATTATTATAGCCATAACTATTATATCCAAATAAAACGAATTTAACCCTTTAGTGATGTTCAAACGTTTTCAACTGATCATGAACATAAAACAGAAGAATTTATTTTGAATTGTAAATTCGTACTAAAATTACTATTCAACAGGGACCGCATAAATCCATTTCTGTTCCAATATGCGTACTCTGTTGCCGTTCAGCACCGTCCAGATACTCAGGATATTGTGATACCGCCAATTGCTGAACAATTCCCATCGAATTTTGTTGAGCCATCGGTTTTCAAAGAAGCTCGCGCTGAAGGCACACTGATCTCCAATCCTGGAAATAGAGTATTAAGACAATGATACTACCTTAGCAGATAAAATAACTATCTTCCCCAATTTTCAGATTCACATTGAAATCCCTAGGAACTTCACAGCTTCTGATCGTGAGCCTGAGCAACGTATGTACTACTTTAGGGAGGATATTGGAGTAAATATGCACCATTGGCACTGGCATTTGGTATATCCTGGCCAAGGACCAGATTCAGTTGTGAAGAAGGATCGCCGTGGAGAATTATTTTATTACATGCATCATCAACTCTTAGCTCGATATAATGCCGAACGATTCTGTAACTTACTACCAAAAATCAAAAATCTTAGCAATCTACGTAATCCTATATCTGAGGGATATTTCCCTAAAATTATTAGCAGTCTGAATAATAGGACATATCCTGCACGAAATGTAGGAACTGTTTTAAAAGACGTTGAAAGGGAATTTAACATGGTAGAAGTCGCTGATATTGAACGGTGGACTAACAGAATTCATCAGGCTATTGATCAGGGCTATGTGACCGATGTATGTTTTTTTCATCATCACTTATACGACTCATCCTTACAATTACTTTTTAATTTCAGACTAAAGGAAATAATATTCCACTCGATGAAGTTAGGGGCATTGATATACTCGGTGATTTAATAGAATCTTCATCTCTGACACCTAATCGACAACTTTACGGAAATTTGCATAACATGGGTCATAATGTAATTGCCCTCTCCCATGATCCCGATAACCGTCACTTAGAAGATTTTGGTGTTATGGGTGATGTTACTACTGCAATGCGCGATCCAATCTTCTACAGATGGCACAGCTTTATTGATTCAATTTTCACTAAATACAAGAGGACTCTGGAACCATACAGTGAGCAACAGGTAAAATATCCACTCTTCTAAATTGCTCTATTTATTTTGCTAACCCATCTTTCTACAGCTTGGCTTTGACGGAATCTCTATTAATAGTTTTGATTTGAAAATCAATACTGGAAAGAATGCACAACCGAATGTAATTTTAACTTTCTGGCAAAAATCGGATGTCGATTTGGCTGCTGGCTTAGATTTTGGACCGAATGGAAATATTTTCGCTCATTTCACCCATCTTCAGCACTCACCATTCACTTACACGGTCAATGTTAAAAATGATAGTGGAACTGCTCGTCAGGGTACTTGTAGAATTTTCATGTGCCCACAATCTGATGATCGTGGCGCACCACTCAACTTTGATGATCAAAGACAATTTATGATTGAAATGGATAAATTCACTGTAACTTGTAAGTGCATTAATATAATGTTATATAAATTGTTAACTGTCCGGCTATGAATATAATTCTTACTTTGCAGTGAATCCTGGAGATAATACGGTCAAGCGTCGATCTGATGAATCTAGTGTAACGATTCCATTCGAAAGGTCTTTCCGTCGAGTTGGAGAAGAATATCAACCAACAGATGAAGCTAAATTAGCAGAATTCCGATTCTGTGGATGCGGATGGCCCCAACATTTGCTTGTTCCCAGAGGAACGGTGGAAGGCATGCCATTCGATTTCTACTGCATGATCTCTGATTACACCGATGATGCTGTTACTCAAACTAACAATGCGTAAGTTAATAACAATCAGTGGTTTAACTCTTTTTTAATGCATCTTCTTTAGCCCCGAGGTATGCGGAGATGCTTACTCTTACTGTGGCTTGAAAGACAAGCTTTACCCCGATAAGCGTGCAATGGGATTCCCCTTCGACCGTCAAAATCCAGCTGCAAAACTTCAGGACTTCACCGATGCGCACCCGAATATGAAGACTCAGGTTGTTCAGGTCAAGTACAACAATCAGGTCATCGAAAAGATGTA
This sequence comes from Tolmerus cingulatus, assembly GCA_959613345.1. Classification (NCBI taxonomy): domain Eukaryota; kingdom Metazoa; phylum Arthropoda; class Insecta; order Diptera; family Asilidae; genus Tolmerus; species Tolmerus cingulatus. The sequence goes on from OY390708.1 coordinate 8,612,651, forward strand.
AACAGCTACGATCTTTGTCGGATGAAGTAATTGGATTTCTCTCCTTATTTTATTTTATTATGCACACATTCAACATAAATTTGTTAAAATTTCGAGTTCACGCTTCAGTTCAAACACATTTTTTTAAATAAATAAATACTTTAACCAAATTTACTTTCCTGTTTTGTTCTATTTCATCGATTCTTCTTAATATCTATGATTGTCTACTCTAAACTAACATTGTTTTCTTCTAATTTTTGTTAAAATACGTAAAAGAGAATATAGATACTGTATGAATTTTTACTTTTAACAATTGGTTTTTGAAGTTTCAACTTCGCATCACAACTCATCATTCAAGCCTCGAACTTTAATTTTCATAGCTCAAAAACTTTTCTCTAATAGGAATTTTTCCTCAGGTAATGATTGTAGATCAGTCTTAATGAAACTCACATTTGTTTATATCTTACTTATTGTTTATTTTCCACACTGTTCATATTTATCAATTTTTAAAGCAACAGTAATTGGATTAAAAGATTGATCAGAAGATATGTTTTGTGATTGCTCGAGTAATATTTGCGATTGGGGGGAACTCCCACCGTGGCAATTCTGCTCTTTCATATTGGACCTGTCTGCTTCCTCATCTTCTAATAATTTGTACAGATGAACCAATGCTCTTTGCTTAAATAAGCGTTGTCTTTGCTCAGACAACATATTCAAATCAGGTAACAAGCTTTTCAGAAAATTTGAATTTGACTCTTCACTTTCTCGTTTATGGCTTCGTACGCTTAAATCTGCATATGATTGTATGGCTCTATCAAATGACTCTTCTTCGGATGAAAAAATCTCAACCTCTGGTTTATTCTGATTACCAGATATAAGATTTTTGGGTGTACTCTTTTGTTGTTGCATGAAATCTTTCACCAGGGACATCACGGTGTTCTCCAGGTTGAGCCGTTTTTTCTTTTTAGGATTGGAGGTCAACGGTGATGAACAAGACTTTTTCAATTTTTGTACTGGATCTGAAAGTGGAACTGGGACGAGATAAATGAATGTGTATTTTTCTTTTTATTCGAAATATAAGCTTAAGTTTTTGAACTAATTAAATCTTGTCTACTTATATTAACGATTGAAAATGTAAACGTTCCGTAACTCACCCCTACTAGGAGCCTCCTTGTCATCGGACAATGCTGCTTCAGCAAAACGACAGGGAATAGATGGCAGTAACTCCTTGAGTACATCGAAAAGAACACATACGGTCCTTGCTTCCTCCAAAGGTTTCTTCGAAGCCAAATAAAATTCCCGCCTCAAAGACTTCAGCTTCGCTCTTATTTGTTCCGGTCTTCGTATGTAGCCAAATCTCAGTTCCATTTCGTTGCTCACATTCTCGAACGCTTTTATGCTCCTGTACTTCTTATTACCCACCGGTTGCAAAGTATTTTCTACATAAATTATGATTTATATAAATACTCAAACTTATACCATATATAAATTTCTTACGCTCTCTGACTATTTCTAAGAGTCTCTCGGTCTCGTCTAGAGTCCAATTTTTCTTGAAAACACTCATGCTGAATACAAATAACTTTACTGAAAATTTATTAGGTAACGATTAAAACAGCGCTGATAAAACAAATAAAATTGTTTACAAAGTATTCAGCAATGCAATAGCTCAACAGCACGTGAATATTTTTGGAACTACATAATTCAACTTTTATGTAGGTTTAAACGAATCGACCCGTCTCCCCCTAGAAATTAAGTTTTTTAAGTGCGGGAGCACGAACTTATTTATACCTCCATCAAATAAACAATCTAAAGAATTTATAAAAATCGGGTTTGATTTAAATCAAAGCAAAATTATTGAAATTTAGCTGTAAGTTTCATCTCAGCAGCAGTTGCTAACCCCAAATCTGTCAGCAGTACTCAATTTACTCAAAGCCGAATAAGATATATCTGTGGAACTAATTCTAGCCACCGAATAATTCGATTGGGATTTAAGCCCAAATTATGTACCTTATGGTTAAGCCAATTGAGTAAATCGCTTATTAACGCCTTGAGCACGGCAACGCAAATATGCTCCACTTGTTCTCGCTACCAATTCGAATCAGCTTAAACTCAAATGATAAGTTTCACTTGTTATCAGAATCACACCAATTAAACCAGTTTTGCTGCGGATGCCGGGTGCGTTTATACTCAAGAAAAATCGATTTTTAGAGCACGCTTACACCCAAGTAGAAAACGGATTTTGTCGTATTTCCAAACTAAAATCGATTTATGTTTCGAAGGTTTCTTAACAATCGGCTTGAGCTTAATTTTTAATAGCTAATTTTAAATATCACGATTAATACCAATATAAATTCAAAATGGTTAATTATTCACATACCTACCTACATATGTTTGGTTGTAAATAAATTTGTTTTGTTCCCAGAACTAATTTAACTTATTTAACCTAATAAAAAAATTAAACAGTTTTTTTTTAAATTTACAACTTCTACCAAAACTGAATCAAAATGCTTGCCCGTCACGTCCGCCAGTTGGAAAATCTACTTTATTGCAAAATATAAATTTTGATATTAATATAATAATAAACACTTTGTTGGTCAATGATAAATATAAAAGCTATTCACTATTTTTTTTAACAATATTTTCTATCTAGTTGGGAAGTTTTTTTTCAGTAAAGTTTTATTTTGCAATTACAATATCCGTCGATATATCCTAGCCCAAAAATTATCATACATTTATAGAGAATTACATTTGGTATTATTGTAATTACAAAATAATTGTTATCAAATAAAAGCGCACCAAATATAGCAGCTTGACAAAACTATGAATGAAAATCGAAAAACATGGATTTAATTTTATTGTAAATTATTAAGCGCACTCTAATGAAAACTTGTCCGCTTGTTGGAAAAAGAACTATAGGGGAAAGTTATATTTAACACTCCCAGATGAAACTAAAGCATTCACTTAAGCTGTGCTACAAACATGTATAATAAATTTTTAGTTTTGTTTTCAATCATTTTTCAAAAAATAGTCCATATAGGATCTTTTGTGTTGCTTAACTCTGTTCTGCTACTTTTCAATTAAAAAGACATTTGTTAAAAACGTAAAAAATATAAAATTTGATAAGCCGAAAGACTCTAAGTATTTCTTAAGCTCTTGTTCTTACTATCCCAACCTGAGGTAGTAGTCAAATAAATTCTATATTTTCAAAATACTGTTTTATACTAACAAAATATTATAGAAAACAATATCTTAGCATTTTATATCTCAAAGAATTTAATTTCCTAATATTAATACCTTCTTACTTATGATGCGTTTGGACGCTTTAGAAATTGTGTATCAAATTTATTACCCACATGCACAGCTCTACCGTAGTTAAAAAACTTAAAACAAACAATAATATGTGGACGAGATCTTATCTGATATTTGACAAAATTAAAAATATTAACTTTAAAAACCAATTTAGATTTATGTAAAATAAGAGGTCACTTGAATTATGTTATAACTTTGCAGTGCTATATTTGTAAATCTCGAAACCACTACAGAAAATAATTACATGTGCCTAAAAAGTGATGGCTATACCCATAGTAAAAAATACCTATCTTACAATAATATCAAAATCAGTCAAGCATCTTTGCACGAGTAGATTAGTTTTCACTGTTCAACTTTGTCACTACCGTTCGAACCTTTTTAATAACGTCTTTCATTTTCTCAAACTTGCCTATTGAATCAGGTAAATTCTCAAAGAACAAAACATCGCTGACACCTTTTTTGAACTGTTCACCTTCGGGGAGCTTATCGTACGGTGAAAATTTCAAAATAGGAGTGCCAGGAATGGAGGCCTTTCTATTTGTCAAATTAGGTGTTTGGGGAGAAGGGCATTTTTCGGGACTTGTTGATTCTTCAGCAGTTACATTTTCTACTGGTTCTTGGTTATTTTCAGTTTCTGTCTTTTCTATTCCCGCTTCTGCAGCTTCAGTTTCTCTTTCCAACTCCAAGACTTCGTCAATGAGGGAGTCGTCTTGCATGGTAACATCCGGAGTCAGGGAAGAGTTCTCGAGAGCGTCCAGCAACGCCTTCTGCTTTGCTACTAAATCTTCTAGAGATGGGGAACCGCGTTCTGGTATATCTTGTGTGGGAGTTGAAATTCGTTCAGGTGTTTTCATTGGAGGAGGTGGAGGAGGAACACTCAGCTCATCTGGCAAAGGAGGAGGAAGTGGTGGCAGGCATTCTAAATGTTCATCCACAACATCGTCAATTTCCATATCGGCAATTAGAGGAACACTTTCTTCAACATGTTCAGCGGGTGCCCAAAGGTTTTTCAATTTCTTTCGCTTATACCCTTTAACAATATTGTCCTCCCCAAGTGACCTGATGAATTCATCTTTAAGATCTTTTTGCTGCATCGGCGGAACTCCGTAGTGATTATAATCCTACAAGTTTGAAAGTTCATGTAAAATACATATAAAAAATTTCAGCACTTACATCAAAGAAGTCCGGCCCAGGATCGGCATTGAAACCAGGAAAAGTTATGATCTTTGTTGGATCGTACTTGTACCGCTCAATATCGGTTTCGCCTTCTTCGTCGTCAGAAATTCCCACTTCGCGACCCTTAAAATAGGTAATATTTTAAAGTTATGATTACGAATTATTTCTGAAAAATTGCTAATTCTTATACGATTTATTTTATTCATGTCAAACACTACTTCGAAATACTAGATATAAATTTAATCTTATAAATTAAATATTGGAAAATGTTTAATATTTAGCTAATTAAAGCCAAAAAGTTGTACTCATCAGTGATATTTTGTGGTAGTTTTTCGTTTTTTAATTCAAACAAGAATTATATATTTATGACAAATATCTAGAACTTTTTTTCTAAATTACAATGCATATGTCTAAATTACTTTTAGTATTGTGATTTAAATAAATGTTCCAATGTACATAAGGACTTATATTTTTTGTGAAGGAGTTTTATGTTTTCGAAAATCAGTTTAACGTTAAAAATTAAATAATTAAAAGACAAATTAGTTACATTTTACATCTTTAAACATACCTCAGAGTCGAACAACGCAATGCCAGAATGCGCAACTTTGGCGTCCTCCAGCCATCCCGGAGGATAGCCTAGCGCACGCATTCTGTAAAAGAACGACGGAAGTTCGCGTCGACCCAGTCCCAGTGCTTTCCGGAGACCATCGCTCAACTGTCCCGGCCTGAAGTGCGCAAATCGCTGCTCGATATCGACGTGATAGCGTTCTGACCTCGACTCCATGAACTGCTTGCGAGCCTTGTTAATCCGCGCGTGGTTTCGCGGCTCGGGGCAGTCCCGCAGGGAATGACTTCCGAAGCAGTTGAAGCAGCTTTGGGTAGTCTTCGGACGAGCACAGTGATCATCACCCACTTTCGGCTTCTTGATTTCACTGTCCAGCACGTCCTTTACAGCCCTCTTGTAAGATGGAATAGATCCAACTTCAATTTTCTCTGTGGGTTTTGTATCTATAAGAAACATGCTGCCTGAATCATCTTCCTCCTGTTTGATTTCCTCGTCCTGAGAGTGGGATTTCTCATCTTTTGGAATATTATCCGTTTTTATAAAAAAAAGTCTCAGGTGCTCGTCTTCGCTCCATGTGGTGCAGATCCCCTTTTCATTCATGCACCTTCTAATAGCTAATGTTACGCATTCTTTTAAGTTCAAAAACTCCTCTTTATTGGTAAATGATATTGTCAGAAGTCTTTCCTCGGTCGGAAGCGGACTGGTGGATGGAGACTTTTTCGAGAGCTCGTTTTGTTCAGGCCCAGGAGAAGCGTCATTCTCGCGGGCTTCATCCTCCGATACGACGTCAATTACGTGTACACTATCCTCTTGAATCTCGCAGTCGCTATCCTCTTGATCACTGCATTCCCCAATTTCTATTACTTCACCCTCTGACATGGTAAAAATCAGCGAATTTTGCAATTCTGCAGAACAAAACAGGTTACTCGCTCATGTTTGACAGCCTATTGCAAGAACAGTCAAATGTTTTTTAACCTAGCAATAAAATGCCAAATCCAAGATTTCTAGTTGATTACAGTGGTTCGTAAAAATTCAGTTTAAAAAGCATATATTGGAAAATTGTTTCACTATAAAACCAGTACGTTTTAACTTTCGTACATTTTTGAATACGTTTTAATGAAGCTGTTTAAATTATACAAACAAGAAATTTATTTAGGCGGCATTAATCACTATTCGCACATAACCGCTGTATTAAAAGACGAGAACAAAATATTTTGTGGTTCAGTTACCACACCTGCTTTGCTTAACGGACTGATACGTCAGTTGGAATGGTGGTCTAGTAAACAAAACGGTATTTTTGCGGGGAAAAACTAATTTCTAGCAATATTTTCGCTCTGCAGTTTAATTAGTACGCTCTTATTTAATAGATAAACTTTTTACAATTAGTGGCGGACAATGTCCAGTTTAGCACAACGATTTACTGCTTGGCAAAACGAGTTGAAAAGGACGCGGGATCGTGCAGAGAAATGTTCATCGGAGATTATCGCTGAAATAAGCCGCCAGCGGGACGATGGTGTTAAGAGCAAAATGGCCTGCAAAATGATTAAAATAATTAGTGAAATGCTGAGTCGTGAAAACGCTTTCTATGATATCTACGTGGGATTATTTCGGGATCTTGTCGAATTCGTTAGCGAGGACCAATGGGACTTTTACATCCAGTGCTTGAATTATTCAATTGCTTTTCTGGTCAATAAAGTAAGATTAAATTCGAGACTTATTGATCCAATAAAAAAAATGCTCAATTACTTATTTTAAATTGCTCGTAAGGGCTCACTGGTTATGATGCGATTTTCACTTAGTATACTGATCACGAATTCAGTCAACGAGAAGTAGTGTCGCTCGAATAGCAGTTTTAGATCTCAATTAATCATGAATAATTTTACTCCGGAGCACGCGTCTTTAAATAATTTGTGCTTGCAGGATATTTGTTGAACAGGCTTATCGTCTCACCATACAAAATAAAAATCTTTTTATAACCAACGAAATTCTGTAAAGTATAACATAAAATATACATAACTCTTGTCCTCAAAAAATATAAGAAAAATTCAAAGATTCAAAATTGTTGAGTTCAGTTTTTGCTTAGTTCTGCATGGAGTGCTTTTACTTGAACCCCCCTTATCCGGGTCCGCGTGTCCACTATGTTACATTTGTATGAAAAAAAAAAATGAAAATTCCATATCGAGCTCCCGGATCCTCGTTATTTTGTTCATAAGCAAGCACATCATGAATTTAAATTATTTGTTATTCTTTATTATTTTAATTAGTGTAAATTTAAGCCATCGCTATATTCGCGCCCGGGTACCCCGCTACCCACATCAGTATTTATATGAAGTACATTGAAAATTTTTTTGTTAGGGCATGGAAGTAAATTTTATTGTAAAAATAGAGAAGTTTAGCACTAATATCTTTATAAAACAACTACAATTTCCTTTAATATGCTGTAGAAACGACCAAAATTGACCCTGAAATCCCTTTCAATGTAGGAAGCCACTGCTTTGCTTGATACAATTGAAATCGTGTCTACTCCCTGAAGTGACCTTAACTAGCTTATGATGTTACTTACATTTCTACAACATATTTTCTTTTTAAACTTACTTAAATATTCAATAGAAACATATATATTTTGGAAAGAAAAAATTTATAAACACGTTTTTTTTTTACTGAAATATTAAAAATTTGAAGATTACAGTAACTGGGTACCTGGGTACCCCGGGTGCTAAATTATGTCGATAAAGTTGGGTATGAAGATAAGTATTAAGCAAATATTTTAAATTTTGTGACTAAAATGATTACCTACTGATTGTTTAATTAGCTATTGAAATCTTAGAATTGAAAGAGACTAATTTATAATAATTTAAAAACATAAAACATTTTCCGCTTTTACTGAATGCTGTTCTTTTCAAATTATTGATGAATTTAAAGTTCCCATATTTGAATGTATTTCTAATTTATTTCATTTTTATTGTTCTTTATGCAGGGACAGCACAACGTGGTTAATATCTTAATACCAATTATCGAGATTCGGCCTACTGATAGTGAAAAAGTGGTATCGACGTATTTTTCTTTATATAGCAATGCCCTGTCGTATCTAATAGCCACTGATAAATACAACGGAGAAGTTTCAACTTTTTTCAAGGGTGTAATATCAACTTTAAAAACAGCCCTGGAATTTGATCAAAACATATTTATTAAATATGCCAAAGAGTTACTTCAAACGAACAGGAATTTTCAAATGTGTCTTAAGAAGCACATAAAAAATGCTCAAGATTTCTTCGATAAATACTCTGCGTTGCATCAAAAGATTTCAGAAATTGATAAATTTGATGATTTCTACATTGGAATCACAAGTGTTCTAGTCACCCTCTTTAAATTGGAAGCAGAATCAAAGAGGTCAGTGAAGATCTGTTCACCTTTTATTAAATCTCTGATGGCTGCGGAGTGCATGCAAGAGAGGAAGCATAGCCACCACATTTTGGGGCTTTATTACTATTTATTTAAGTTATACGATTATATGGGTAATGACAAATTTAATGATAACATGCAACTGGTTTTAGATAAATATTTAACGGTTTTTAATAGTGGATGTAAAACAGAGGTGTGGTTCATGGACACATTGCTTACTCTTTCCGAAATATTTTACTACTTCGCATATGACGCGAAAGGGTATGCTGATGAAAAAAATATAGTTACTGTGTTCGATTTACTTATAAAAATGATGAAAGAGATTCGAGAGGTGAAGAATATCAAAACATTTTGCAATTTTTGTACAAGTGTTAGAAAACACGAGGTTTGCCACATTGCTCGAACGGCTATGCACTTTTTCGAAAAGGCTGTTGAGAAAAACATTAAAGAGGAGTCTGTTTATAAACACGCATTGAGTATTTTGAGCTATGCTTTACTACTTTACAAGGACTTCAAATGCGAGGCGACTGATCCGGTCATGATTAATGTGTGCAACAGTTGCCTTAGAAGCATAAGCGTGGTGGAAGATAAGACTGAAGCAAAATATGCAGTAAAAATGCTGGAGACTGTAATAGATGCGAAGATCACCCCGGAAATGATAGACCCTCTCCGGTCGGCTTACTTTTTCAAGAAGTTCTATTATCTGCTGGGTTCGTACAAACAATGTTTGGAGGCGTACTGTTTTTACATCGTTTACCTCCTGGAAGCTAAAGGCTATGAAAAGGAGTCAATTAAAGGAGAGCTAAGTCTGTGCAATAAAATGTATGAAACGGCGGGGTGTGACTTCAGTTTATCTATTTGTGATATATTAGACAATAAAACATTGCCCTTGGAAGTTCCAAACTACGATCGGAAACGCCTAATAATGTTCCAACTAGAAGTGGCTTGCAGAATTTTGTGTAATGAAAACTTTAAGAAGAATTTGGCCCAAAATATCTACAAAAATCATATAAAATCCGAACTGGAATTTGCCTTGTTTGTACATCTTATTGGAAATATTACCCTTCCAAAATTACTTGAACGAATAGAAGTTTCAATACAAAACCTTAAAAAATCTCTTAAAAATTCATCAACCACTGAAAAAGCAAACAATTATCTAGCTCTTGGATTTCTGCACAAACGGCTATTCATTTTCCAGTATGAAAAAATCAAGAAGGTATTTCCGGAAAAGACATTTACCGAAAGCATTCTCAGTAAGATGGATATAACTCAGTTCAAAATGATGGATGTCGCTACAGAGAATAATTTGGTTAAAATATTGTCGGATGGAATTGATTATTTTAGAAAATATTTTGAAAAAAGAGAGTCCTGCACTCTTTGGTCTGATCATGCCGAGGTTATTGATTGTATCTCTTACTTAGCAAGGCATTTGAAACTTCGGGGTTATGTTGATCATGCCTTTACAGGATGGAAGCTTGTTTATGATATTGCCTGTGATAAGAATGATGCACTCAGCATAATTCGGTCGTTGTCATTTTTTTGCGAACATTCCTATCTTCTCGATACACTTGATGAATCCATAAATCTTAAAGAACTTACCGATAGACATAGTACTGAAATTTTTGAAGCTTTCAAAGATATTGATACTTACTCTCCTAGGAAGCAAAACTACGTTTTACTGTGCATTTTGAATATTGCACGTTTTTATGTCTACGAAAAAGAACCGGAAGTGGCTTATAGATTTTCACAAGCTGTTGAGCTAAAATTAAATGAAATAGAATCGAGAAAAGGACGATTTGAATTCGTCAGTGCATCCCTGTGTGCTCTGAATTTCTTAGTTGCTGCAAAAGGACAAGATGATCGTTTTTCACCTTATACCTATGTATATTTCATCATGGATAATATCAAAAAAATTGAGTCTCTTACTTCTGAAGACAGCGTGAATTTGCCATCGTTCCTATTCGACGTAATTTTGGAAATAGGGCAATTTATGATCAACAGATTTTATAGTGTTACTGGACTTAAATCGCTATTGTACATGCTTCTCTCTTATGGGACAGAATATGCTCTTACACTACGAACTGCTCAAACGATTTGTACGCTGGCACATATGGATCTTCATGCCGAAAAAGATGACGCTTCATTGGTACGTTTTAGATAAAGGATTTGTTGCAACTAATGAACCAGCACAAGCAAAAATGTTAACGAAAAAATTGTAGTATTATCAGTTAAAAATATAAGATCCTAAATGTTCCAATTCTTTGAGATTATTTGAAAAGTGTATGATGCAAATTTTTAAAGTTAAATTAACTAATTTTTTGCTGATATATTAAAGCTTGTAAAATATGAGTCTTTATCTTAAATTTCAAATTAAATCCCCAGTTATAGTATATAGCAAATTTTAAATTTCGGCGGTGTACATTATAATAAAAATATGTACTTCGCAGTTTTTAGACTTTATTTGTGGATAAGATTTTACATTTTCGAATTAAATTGTTAAAATAAAATATGGTACCCCAATTTCTTAACTTTAAGAAATTTCAATAAAAAAGAGCACGTAACGAATTTTTGACATTGTTTTTGAATTCGTTGTCAAACATTGGAAATTAAAGGTCTACTAATGAATCTATTAATCCAAAATGCGTTGTAATATTCATACAAACATAAATACTAAATTTTATAGCAGTCTAAATTACGTGTGCAACATACACATTTTTTGAAAACTTTATAATTTATATTTTTAATTTACGCAGTCTTTAAAAATATTTTAAATGTTATCAAACATTCCTTAATAAATTTGTTTTACAGATAAAATTCGATGTCATAAGGTCTCTAATGAATGACAAAGATGTGACACTGGAAATTAAAATGAGTAAAGTACCTGGAACACCAAACAAAATGCAAAGTGGAATGATGCCACCTCTTTTTGACTTCTCAATAGAGCCGGTTAGAAAAGCAGTGACAGTGTTTAATACATCGCCAATAAGTGTAAGCAATGCTCGATTTACAAAATATTATCTAATCATTTTTCTATTTGCTTACAGGAGGTGTCTGTGCCAAATTCATTAAAATATTTGAATCAATTTCTTAGAACTCACAATAAATCCTGTTCATGTGAGCTGTGCAAAAGTCCTGTGTTTCACATGATCCACTTCCAAATATGTGTCCTCCACGCAAGGATGCATTATATTCGTAAAAATCTGGATATTCCGGAAAAGTTCTACAAAGAAGCCTATGTTTGGTGGAATATGCAGGATAGTGGGTATTTAAAAATGTTGTTCCGAGATGCAGGCTTCTGGATGCTCATGTACTACGTTAATACTTTACGCAAAGTAAAAAATTACGATGTAGGTCTGGAAATGTGCGATATTGGTTTGGAATACTTCAATAAGTACGAGAAGGTACTTGATGTTGCGCATTACCATAATATGTTCGAGCAAAAGTATGCTATTGAATATATTAAGAATATGACTGCCAAAGGGGTGGATGTTTTTTCTGAAGCAACATCAGTTGTAAATATTCCTCCAAAAGTTGATACAAAACCTTTGACTCGGTACACGTCTCTTAACATAATTAATTTGTCAGATAACACAAAACCAAGTACCAGGTCGCCAAGAACAAGAATTGAAACAAATACCAAAGCCAAATTAAGGACTGAAATAAAAAAATTACTGCCACCTGGGAACGAAATACCGATTATGGCTACTTCACCAGTACTCCCTAGGAGAAGAATTAGGAAACCACATGCGGGAAGTAGTTCATCTATGCCACTAATTAAAGTCTATATACCTGAGAGCAGGTCAACAAGTAATGACCTTGCGGATGATGCAGTACAATCTCGATCTCTAAAAAAAAAAACTGTTGGAAGAAGTCGCATTAAAACTGATTCAGCGCTAGAGGAAGAACAAAAGCACAAAGACGCCTTACAAGGCGATTCTGTTAAATCCACGAGATCGCGACGAGAACGATTGTGACATAGCTTTCTGTCTTACACAATTTTATTATAATTTTGCACTTTTGTCCTGGTTTGCATGCATTTCGTTTTTAAGAGAAATTAAGGCTGTTTTATTAGGTACTTTGTATTACATACTATTTTGCTTAAGAAGTGCTTTATTTGTACTTTTTCTTTTTTTTTTTTTTTTTAATAAACGTAGCTGAATAAAACCTGTTGAAAATTGTCTAGCTGTTCTTTGAAGAATCACTGAAACGAGTAGTCAACTCTATTGCACCTGTCGTGCAGTTTTCTTACCTATCATGTTACCTGCTGAAAGCGATACTTACGCGAAATTAATAAAACAGGCACGAGAAGCCTTTACAGGCGATTTCCTTTTTAATACATGTGCGACATACCATCAGTAGTTCAGCAGTAAAATCAATAGCGTTTACATGCAGATTATCTAGCAAAATGATTTCGTGACTAGTAAAACGTAGCGGGCCATAAATAGATCTTACTGTGAGAAGCGCTCCTGGAGGCAAAGAGTAAACGTAGAAATTTTCGTCAGACTGAATTTGGTTGCTGTGAAAGTTTCGATAGAAGTTTTTGATATCCTTTATTTGTTAGTGTCCGAACTTGTTTTTAAACTACGAAAATGGCGTTTAAACACAATTGGGAATGTGAGCTCATACATCGGAGCCGAAAATTGGAGGCCTTGGCAGAAATTAAAGGATATCGTCCAATCTTTGTATATCCGCAAGACGGATGGTATGTGGGGGAGTGGGTGAAGAGTAAACGCGATGGTTTTGGTGCTAAACATCAAAAGAATCGTTTGATCTACGATGGCCAGTGGAAGAATGACCAACGACATGGCATGGGCTCACTACGAAAACTTTTGCCAGATGGCAGAAGTTTAAGAATTTACATTGGCCAGTGGAAGAACAACATGAAACATGGTGAAGGTAAGAAATTTTACAATAATGGAATATATTTCGGGTGGTGGAAGGAGGATATGAGGAGTGGTTTGGGAATCATGTGGTTTAACAGTGGCGCTATTTATCTGGGAGAATGGGATAAAGATCTGTACAATGGAGCTGGAGTCCTTTTTCACAGTGAGTTTTTTGTTTTCTGATTTTATTTTAAATTTGCTTTAAATTCCACGTGTTGAAGAAAACGGGAACAGGTACGAAGGCTTTTTTAAGAATGGTCTTAAGCACGGCGAAGGAATTTATTATCACATGAAAACTGGACAAATTCAAAAAGGCATGTGGGAGTTTAACATTTGTAAAACGTCTATGATGTTTGACGAATTTCGAAATCAGACGATTGGACCGACTTGCTATGTTATGCCAGAGGTAAGAAAGTGTGAGTGAGAAAAGACGTATTGAGAAATAAATTGGCCTCAACTTCGAAAACTATTTTGTTGATTTAAATATCGTAGTTTGGTTCTATTTGTTAATAGGTATCAAATCCGTTTTTCATATATTGCAGCTTGTGTTTTTTATTATTTCTTTATGCACAGTTATATAATACTAAATTTGCCATACCGCGTATTAATTTTTCCGAGATGTATTTATTCAATCTTTTTAGGCTCGATTGTTTAACCCAGATAAGCTGATTCATAATTTATTCAGGGAATATCTGCCTAAAATCACGAAGACTGCTGATGCTTTTCAGGTGAGTTTAAATTTGAATCTTATTTCATATTTCCTGGAAAATTTATTGCGCTGCTAAAGTCCTCTCTTCAGTTGAGTCATGACGAGAATTCTGAAAAGTAGATTTTTAATGAACTTTTATCTTTGGTATATATTTCACATTTTATTAATATACATATTACAAATTGAATAAAATCGTCCGAGATAGCTCAGAAATTTAATTGAAATAACTTCTTAATATAAAAATGTGATTTTTTTTCTTTCTTTGAATTATTTCATATTGAATCGGCTTTTAAAATGTTTATTGTTCTTATTGCCTTCGGCCTGTCCTCTTTAATATAAAAGTGAAAAAATACAAAAAGTTTTAACAAATTATTTAAAGGTTAAATTATTCTTCACATCGTCTGATCATAACATTTTAAAATTCGCTGTTATTTTGACCCCAAGAAAGATAATTTTGAAATCACAAATACCATTGCCACGCGTTTCCATTGCTATCTGTTACTTTACGATTTGTTTGTAAACAATAAACAAATCGTATTAAGTTTAACTGTTCTAGCGATGTAAAATGCAAATACTAAAATGTTTATTTTGCCTAAACAAATGTTATTGTATTTTTAGTATTTAGAAGAAATTGCGAGTTCACTTTTTGATTATTTCTGTGAACATTTCCACGTGGTTGCATTGTTGACATTTTAACATATGACCTTAATCACCTTCTCTAGATAAAAGTCAGCAGTTGTTGCCTTTAGTAATGATTAATTACGTAAGTCGTATCTCAAAATGCTTCCCCTGAAAACTGTGATGACTCAGATTGAAAAATAAAAGTTAAATGAACTAAATGAAAGTTATTGATTTTTTAGTGGAAATCCCCAACTTCGTCAATTGTATGAATATTGACTTGAATTGTCGCACAGTTCTTTTTTTAAAGATATACTTATCGCCTCATGAAATGGTCAAGACATTATTTTTACAATTTTTGTTTAATTTTCAGACTCAAAAGGGTCACTCGCTTTGTTATGTTAAACGCCAATTAAGTGTTTCTAATTTATTTATTTGCAGGGTGTGACGTGTTTGGATTTTCTAAGGAAAATCAAAACGTAAGTAATAAAACGTTAACATTTATTAACAAATCTTAAAAATAAATACGCATATATAAAATTTGACAATATGTTCCTTAAGTTGGGCATTTAAGTAACAGTTGGCTTATGAAATACAAATAAAACAGTTTTGTTCCTTGTACTTTTCAAAACGAGCGCACTAAACAAAATTATTTAAGGCCTGATCGTAAAAGTTCGGATCACAACAATGAAATAACTTAATAAAGATCACTTCTTTCAGGAAATTCCAGACTCTCCAATAATTGAGCACTTTACACAGTTCTCAGACTCATTCATCGTTGCCATCAAACAATTTCACCACTCGCTCCGAAATTAAGTCCATTATTTCTGTGATGATCGAGGTGATCCTGCTCCATTTGCTCCTTTAGTATCTCAAGTTCACGGATGCCCGACACGGTGACCTCGTACTTGTGGGTCATCAATGACCTGTAGAAGTGAATCGCGAAGGCGAGGAAAACTACGAGAACAGGAATAAGTACGATGCAGGCTGACCAAGCGGCCGCCTGGTTGAGGTCGTAGAATTTGACCCAGCACAAAATCGCGATCTCCAGGAGGAACAGGATCAGACCCAGGAGGGTCGAGAACGCCCACGCAGTTTCGATGTACCAGTGCAGCCGCTCGTGGGGAGATTCGTGGACTAGTGAGATGCTGTGCAGATTGCAGACGGTTTCGATGTTTGGCAAGATGCAGGTGCTGATCATCAGCGCCAGCATGTGCACGGCGACCAGGAGCGTGGTGCACACCGCGAACGCGACGAGCATCCCCGTCGGCACTTGAGTATCATTGTTCAGTTGCACCTCGACCATTGCTACCTGTGAAGCGCACGAGAAATTTTCAATGATAGTTCAAAATAGACATATATTTGTAATATTAAATTACTCGCTATAACAACGACTATTAAATTGTCTTATGATAGGCTACAATGTAAAAGCTTTGAATAAAGATTAGGTCTTTCAGTTATATTTAAAAGAATCAAGAATTTTTAGAAGTTTTAATTTTTTTTTATTTTAATGAAATCTCATAAATCTCGCATACATGCTTTTTAAAAGCCAGCGGTCCACCATATTCATTTCAATATGAATATTGAATTATATTGTTTTATTTGACCAAATCCCTCAAACTTTTGTTTAGGTGCTATCAATTCCAAATTTATGAACGTATTCTGATTTGAGTATTTTAAAGAGTTGTAAATACGAAGCCATATAATTTCGATGTCGGGTTTTCCATTTTAAATTTTAAAAATAAAACAGTCACAATTTACAATTCCCCAGATATTTGAAAACTTGCTGCAATTACTCCATAAGTTTAGTTAAAAATAAAAATTGATCTTTAGGTAACGTTTCGGATCAATACATATTGAATTGAATTGATTGATCAAAATAAAATACATATAAAGCAGATTGTTGGGTATGAGAATTTAAAAATATAAAATTAACGAAGTACATATAATAGAAGCATAACATTTTAATATCAAACGCCTACATATCGAGTCAATATATTTTTTAGCTGCTTATATAAATTGTTATCACTACTAGAATCTCTCAATGTATTTACAAAAAGAAAAAAAAACTTTTTGCATTTCTGAAACAGGAAGCTACGACAATTTACTTGTCTCCAGAAAATATTATTTGCCCCTTTAAATACGAAAGCTAATAAATTATGCATTACTTTTCCGTTTCCCTCTTATCCAATGTTTTCCCCAGATGATCTCAGAAATCATTGGACTGAAGCGGATTTATTCCCACCTTTGATCACGCAGAAATTTTCCTAATGTTTCAATTTTCCGCAAGACTGTTTTCTATTTTCTGCTAAAATGCACGTGTCGGATTTCTCGTGAATATTATTTTTGTTATGGATGATTCAAAAATGCCCTAATTTTGCTTTGCGGACAAACAAATTTATATTTTAATTTTACAATTTAAGCGCTTTTAATTAAATCTGGCTAAAGTACTTTGCTTTTATAACGTATGTATTATAAATACCAATTAATAAAAATTTGCTCGGGTGTACAAGCGCGAAACATTTTCAAAATTTATTTATATCCTAGACATTTTTTACAGAACTAAAAATGGAGACGTGCATTGAAATGTTAGATTTGCGCGGATGGTTGGACACTGACGAATGAGGGCGGCTTCACCTGTTTCCGGTGCATGTTTCTTTATTGAAACTTCAATTGAAAACGCTTCAGCTCTTTCTGCGGAGCCAAATAGCTGCACCGAAAGATTAAAGCTCGACTGTACAGGTGAAATTTGTTTATGTATATCTCAAGAAGCAGGTGGCATAATTATTTTAAATTGGCTTACATAGATGTGCAGACTTGACAATTTTCGTGACTCTCTATAATAAAATTTACGAGGGTATGGTGAGGGTGGAACTCCGGTCTTTGTGCTCTATTTATAGTTACAGCGTTAACGACCTGAACTATTTTTAAAATAAGAACTTTAACGGTTGACCAGTTTTGATTATGGTGCCCACTATTCCAGGCACATTCATTTGGATTGAATTGAATTGAACTTTTTGAATTGTTTAACTTTTTAATTAGTAATAATAGTAAAATGAGGAATTATAATATATTCTTATTAAATTATAAGGCTGATCTTACGAGTTTCGTCTAACAATAATATTGGAGAAAAAAATGCACTTCTGTAAAAAGAATTTAGAAATATATATGTACATTTAAATATAATGTTAATTAATATCTTCTTTTTCTTGTTAGTACTAATAATATGTATGTGTATTTATGTTTTGGAATACATATTTCTTAAACCAATTATAAGCATTTTGAAGTCGAGTGTCCTTTATTAAAATGTTTATAAAAAAAATTTTTGAACGCTCTAATAAGGGAGCTTACAAAATACGTGACCAATCAATAATAATAAATTTAAAATAAAATACCTTTTATTATTGAGTTGTTGATCCTTATTTGCATATTTGTAAACTAATATAATTTTCTGAAAAGTGTTAATTTTCATTGATTCTCAGTTTGCGTTTTCAATTGTTATCTGTTTTGCAGTTTAGATTTATGTGTGCATATTTTAGTCTTTATCATGTACTCAAAATCCTTGTTAAGCTGCGTAATTATATTACTTAACACCACTTTTAGTTTCATAGTTCTAACCGTGACATGAATACGTTTTTAGCAATATGTGACTGGGCAATAAAATTCTAGCGGCTCATAAAATTGAGTTCTAATTAGACTGACGAAAGAAAGCATAATAAACATCTGCAGAAAATTTATTAGCTAGTAAACAGTTTGATACAAAGTAGTCTAAGAGTACAATGCCCATTAAATAATAACTGACAATAGTCGTCTTTACTCTAGGTTGAACGGAGCTTAGGTGGGTGCTAAACTCTGTTAAAGCCACCTCAGTCATGAATAAGCACGACATTCAGAATGTGCACTGAGTTGGGAGGTGGTCACGAGTGGTAGAATGCAGAAATGCACTTTAAAAGCACCGAACTCGAGAGATAAATGAAATAGCCCCAATTATAGCTGCCGCATAGACGACTTTTGATGCCGACCTCGCCGTGGCCAGCATTTAAATATAGGAGACTCAATCGACGACGTCTCGCAGCAGCCAGAACCACGACGTCTTAAATTTAGATCGGAAGATCAGAACTCGTAAGATGCTTAACTGCTGCGAGCTTGTGACAAATCCAGGTAAACATAGTATTACTCACCATTGCGAATCCGGATAGCAAGGCTGAGGTCTTGCTGGACGCCTTCAGCTTCGCCCTGCTCAGCTGCAGTTTTCTCCAGGACAGGTAGCTCGGCGAGTGGAGATCTTCACCGGACTGGGACATGATGTTCGGTCGTCTGGGCTGGAAACGGAAGTGATAAGGTCGGTTACTGGCGAACTTCAGCGGGCGGCAGCAGTCACAGAATTTATAGTCTTGCGGTAGAATTATGCGATTCGAGTTGTCTGACCGAGTATTGCAACTTAAATTGGATCGCGAACAACTGAGGCTCGAATACATTTTTCAGCGCCACTCTGGGCCTAGGCGGATCGGACCACTTGCATGTGTTGTTCTTGTACTCAAAATGTATTTACACTTTATTAGCACTAAATCTCGGGGATTACCGAGAGTCTAGTATTTTTGGGAGAGTACGCCGAACAATGTAGACGACACCGCGAGCACACATTAGAATAATGCGACTTATATTTACATAAGCACTGCCCCGACTCGAGATTTGTTTATTTATTAATTAATATCGCGCTTTTCTTTTTGCATCGATTGCCCCTTAGGACTTAGTGTCTAGTCGCCACCGATTCACTTTAAGCCGAACGGCTGAGGAAAACAAACGTCGTCATATGCTCGTTTAATGAGAAATTATTTTTGTAAAAATCTTTGAATCGCTATAAATTTCCCGATGACCGCTTGACCGAGAGAAATGTGACGCCTGTTCGCGATGATGTCGTTCGCGAAATGGTTCTTTGATAAAAAGTGAAGACGGGGGGTAAATCGCGGGCAGTCGCTAAGAATTTTTCACTTTTTACACTTGCAAAACTTACGAAGCTTTTCATTGCAGCACTGCCAGTAGCTGATTTTCTCCCCATTTTTCGTAGCGGAAAATGCGAAAAGCTTAAAAAAAGCAATATTATTTTGGAATTTCCGAATACCAGCGATATGAGAGGCGTTGAACTTTAAACACTGCGATATTTTGAAATTCTATTTATTGCCACAAACAAACTAATCAAATAAATCGAGTTATTAATATTTCAGAAATAAAATGAAAGATTTTGTATAAAATACATTCAAAATTCGCATATTTTAAATACTGTGGATGCATTTTTTTGAATGTATGCCTAACACAATAAGATATCTTGATATAAATAAAATATTGCTCAAAATGTTAAACAGTCCCTTCCTAAACTACAAAATAAGGACGAGAAACTTATCGATTTTTACAGTTTGCTGATGAATCCCAAATATTATGAAATAAAGGTCAACCACCTGTTGATTGTACACAGAAGCACAAGGCCCTAAAAAGCTAAAGCTTTTGTTTCGCAATCTTACCAGACAAAAATAAAAAAATTAAATTAATTTTAATTAAGTTAAATTATTATCAATGACTCAAAACACAAATTTTAAAGGTGCCGTTCCGTCGTCGTTTCTTTCTATCAGAATTAAAAATTAAAGCTTGATTTTGAATGAAATTCACAATATTAATTACACTGAAATTTTAAGAATTCGAGACTAAATTTACAACAAGTAACTACTAAAAAAAGTTTTATAGGTCTGATTGAACTAAGAATAAATCTACATTTTCTCAAATATAAGTTTCTCTTTTTTCTCGTTATGCTAGAATAAAGCAAATCAACAGCAAAGGCGTTTCGCAAATTTATTACCTAATCAAATACGTTATTTAAATGAATTGCTGATGAAACTGCCGTGTTCATGTATTACAAGATAATTGCTAAAATATGTTCATGGTAGATTTATTTATTTTATGGCAAATTTTGTAAAAAGTATAAGTGATTAAACTGTAAAAATCGTAAAATTATTTGTACTACAACGGATTGATTAAACTTCAGTACAAGAATAATAAGCATTAAAAATGGAAATAGTTTTAATATAATATATTAATTCCGCGCGCACTTTTCCATAGCGTGTATATTGTTTTATTTATTTATTTATTTCGAAACTCGTATTAGCTGAATCGCTGTATTTCGTGAACGGTTCCGGAGACAACAAATTTTCTAATGCAGACACAGAAATTTATTTCACACAAAATATGTGGTAAGAAATGTTATTGCCGGAAAGTTCACAGTTTTCAGGATAAATATTTGCAAAATAGTACTTTTCGTCCACTGTCTGCAACGCTTGGGTGCCGGTCCCCTTCAGGGGAAATCAGGTCGCTGGTGAATTAGCTAGAGAGGTTTTGGTTTGGCGGATCTTCAGTTAAAATTCTGTTAGACAGATGGGTTAAAACTAAACAAGTATAGGCATAATACTGCAAAGTTACGCCAAGCTAAGAAGCTTATTATACAACTCAGAAACTAAGAATACTGGTGGACTACTTACTTACCAGTTAGACATCACCTACATATATGTATAAAATAGAGCAGTTGAGACGGAATGTGGAGATATCAACAGGAAACGGCACCATACCATACATCCTGTGTGCCTATCCACTCATGGACTAGTAGGAGGATCTTCAGTAAGGAGTTTCTGAGCCCAGCTCCCAAATAATTCCCAAAAATTGTGTGCGCCGGAATAATATAAGCTTCCAGGATTAAGCATATTAAATATATAATATCATTGTAGCAATTTAAATTCACTGTATCTTTCATTTAAATTTTGAAGTGCACTTTACATAAAAAAAAGTTATGTTTGAAGCATAGTGAAAAATCACTTGATTTAAAATCAGGTTGTGTATATTATATTTAATATGAAGAGAGGCGTGTTTCGAATATAGGAACAAGGCCAATATTTGAACATTCCCATATTAAGTCCTTGTTGGTTCACTTAATAAAACCATAATATCTTGCTGTAGCAAGAGACGCACTTTTTTAAGCAAGGCAAATACAAAAATCGCATTTGAACTGAAAAGGCACAATTGCGATTACTCACTGCTCTAAATGACACCCGTAAAAGCGTAATTGCTTTCTCTACACACGAACCCGCCGCCCCGGCGATAAAAAATAAACGTCTTAAAAGAGATTAATCGACTGCCTGGCGGCTATTTTTAACAGATTCATTTTAACGAATTTAAATTCGACTAGGCGATAAAATGAATACTTTTGTTTGTTTTTTTTTTTTGCTACATTCCGTCACACCTAAGCCGCACGACCGGTTCGTTCACAATAGTATTATGGGAAAAAAACTCAAGCCGGTAAATAAAACTAAGCTAAGATAAAAAAGCAGCCTAGCATTATCATTATCAAGAATAATCTAAATTTAAAGCAGAATTTTAATGCGAGCTGGGCCGGCACAGCGTTGCATTAATTACAAAAGCGCACAAATCTTTCGAGAGCTTCTAAACTTACATGAAAATGCAAGCGGTCACCTGAGAACAAAGTCATAAATTCCATTGGTCTTTAGCGGCATAAGATAAAATGGAAAAGATTCTGTTAAAACACTAGAATGGGGCTGCCGGGGACGGGTACTCACCTTGTGGATGAAGTGATGCTGCGAGTTGTTGCGGTTCCAGGCGACGGATATTTGGCTGTGGATCGAATGATTGGGCGGTCCGTGGTGGTTGCTGTGATGATGGAAATTCGGATTTAGAATCCCATTCAGGTGCTGCGTACTCTGTGATTTGTTGCTGCCGCTGTTCACGTTGTTGTTATTATTACTATTATTGTTATTTATGGTGGTCGTCCCCAAGGTGCCCAGGGCTGATTCTATGCCCGGGGCCGCGGTAGTCCACACGGACATCCCGAGTTAGCTGAAATTACAACGAAAGCCATTGTTAACTATCAATGGGAGTACACGATTTAGAACGAAAAATTTGCGGGGTGCAAAAGCAAAATATATTTCTCCTCCGCGAACGACGAACGCGAACTTCGGGCAAATTCCAAACACTTGTTGGCATTTTGGCAGCGGGAACAGCTGATAATTGTCAGTTGTTTGCTTTCAGACATCACATTCGTTAGGAAAAACTAGGTGGCGCTGCATTCACAAAAATGTTTTATAAAATTCGAGTGATCAGGGTTTTAGCTATTGTACTTGAGAGCAATTTCGATTTATTTTTTACTTAACTTCGAAGAAATAACGATATCAACACAATATTGTTTTACAGTTTTTATTTAACGAAATATAAATAGAATTATTTTACTCGATATGAAGAATATTGAATTCTAATTTATTGCGTATTTTATTTAAATTGGAATTGTAGCTATTATTTTTAAATATTTGAAGCACATTTAAGTTGCATTCGACAAAAGCAAGTTTTTTTTCTAATCGTATTTTGATTTCGCAAATATAAAATTTTAGATTCGGTTTTATGTGTTTCTGAAATAGACGTTTATTTTTAGGACTGATATAAATGCAGAGGAAAACATGCCTAAAAATCCAGCAAAATTATTTAATTAGATAAAAAACTACCAAACTCGATTAAAATATATAATTTTCGCCGATCTTCATCATTTAGGTTTTTAAACAAAACTTCTAAACATTTTTACGTAGATTAATTAATGAAGAAGTAATTTAAATTAGCGGAAGCGTACACTCATTTTTTGAATTGCAAAAAAAATAAAATATTCTTTGATAAAACTTTTCTGGTTTAAGTATGCAATTTTAATACACTTTTTCTTTCCATGGTTTTTAACTGAAACATATTATAAATTGCCTTAATTTGCCTGCAATTTTTAAATTTTAAAATATGCAAATTGCTTACCCGTACACACAATGTTACGACATTCAAAAGCAATCATAAATGTTAGACCATAGCGGAAAAAGTGTAGTACTTAATTGTGATCAAATGAGTCATGTTTCCATCATTTAAAATAAGTTACGGAAATAAGAAAGAAAGAAAGGTAACTTCCTATACATGAATATCTATGAAACAAAAATAAAATATCGGAGAAACCAAACATTTATTCGGAGGCGCGCTGACCAAGAAGAACATCATCTGTTAATGTTTTTGTTTTCTCATCTTCCTGTTTTTTTTCTCAACTTGATTACAATTTTTTGCTAACAAAAAGATAAAGAACAAGAATTGACTTAATTTTTTTTAAGAGCTCAGATTTCAGATTGATTTTCTCCGAAATGCTTTGTGAAATGAAATAATAACTTTCGTCATTGTTAAATTATTTGTCGTCATTGCTGCATTATTAGTTATCAAAGAGCTTGATCATCTCATCATTAAGTTGCTTGTAGTAAATCTTTCTTGAAAATCCAAAGCCCCTACGCTGTATGACCGGCAGTTTGTGCGCGTTAAAAAACTTTTTATATCCACCAGCCAAATTCAAGTGAAGCAAAACGAAGTTAACTTTTTTATGGAATCCCGCCAAATTTAGTTCTGTTTAATGAACTCAGTCAGTATGGTGCCAGTTAGGGGAAATAACTGACTACCTGTTTTGGCTGAAATCTTAATTAAACGGAAGTTAAATGAAAACGCTGAAAGTTTACCTTTCGCCGCGGTTATTACATTCTACAGACATTAGATAAACCAACTTGAGTCAAATGCTTTTATTGGAAATAATTGGCGGCATATTAATTAAGCCTCTGTTATTTCATGGTCACGAAATAAACTTGAACTTTGCTATGATTTGCGATGTAGATGTCGAGCTCCTCAAGTAATATTAAGCACATCAATGTTTCTTGGAATCTTTTCATTTTCTTTAGAAACCTTTTTTTCCTGAGTTAGAGGGAAGTACTTACATACATATAGATAGTTTTGGATTGTCGTCATTACTTCAGACGGCAAATAAAAATGATATCACCAGAGACTTGGGAAGCAATTGTTACTTTTGCTAAAGAAGATACTATGTAAGACTAAGTTTATCGTATGAATAATAAGTATAATATATTTATGCACGTACTATGTATTACACTCCATTTACATAATTCATTCCGTTTATTATAAATCAAATTAAATGTAATAAACTGTTATACACCTACAGTACATTATTTATAAGAATATGTATAGTGTTGGTTCCATCCCTCCTATCGCTTTTTAGACTATATGGCTGCTTTTCCTTGCACGAGAACATTTTCAATTTTTATAACAAATTGATGTTCATCGTTTCACTGTGAAAACCTTCGTAAAACTATGCAAAATGAAATGTTAACGACTTAAATTTTATGAATCTAGGAACAATATAATCAACGAAACAGCCTGTTATATTTGTTTTCAGATTTTATGATGTTCGCTGTCGGCACTCGAGGAATATCTTTACCATTTCCATTCAATTTTATAGTTTCCGTATTTTAATTTTATTTCAATAAATTTTCAGTATTTCAACTGAACTGAACTGAAATGCAGTATTTAAAAATAGTTTTAGAGGATGCTTAGGTAATTTCGAAATAACTTTGGTGAATATTTAACTAATAAATGAACATGCTGAGCAAAAAAGTTAATTTGTACCTAGTTATTGTACCATAAATTACTTCTACTATATCTTTTAGAACAAATAACACGCACATTATGAGCCCACTGCAACTATTATTTTGGCATGGCTATCATAACGCAATGCTGCTCCAATTTCGAACACGAACCTGGATAATTTAAATAGATATCATTTTATGACAATGTGAAAGTAATTGTGGCTTCCGTAGGGGAAGTAAACCTAGTTGTTAAGGTATTTGCACTATTTACTTTACTTGCAACTTTTTGTATGCTTGTTTTTGCACAGGAACAAATCACACGTAATAATTTAATGTGACCGCGAAAAATCACTATGATTGCGGTGATCGGTAAATATTATGAACATTTTCTAGGTAGAGTTAAATTACGTTCAATTTAGAACGTAGTTTTGATATTTCGATTTAACGATTTTTATTCTATTCTGTTTATTGGACGCTATTGTGTATTATTTTACGTATACTCTAAAAACTGATTGTTTAATGTTCAATTTAGTCAAGTAATTAAATAAAATTTTACTTGCGATTAAAGGAAGAAGTCTTCTGTGTGATTGAAATGGAAATATTCAAAGATTTTCTATCGAAATACCTAATTAAACATCGCGTTGGCTTTACATCATCACATTTTTAATTAAGTTATTCAGTCATTTGAATTTACATCAATTGTTTTTGAAGTTATTTATCTCCTTCTCTCCGGCTTTTTTTAATTTAGAATTTATTAATTCTTTTCTTGACAGTATTATCCAGTTTTAGCTCGGGGTAATAACTACATCTTAACTTATTCTTTGATTTTGGTCATATTATGACCCATTTTAATCTTAGTATACTCATCGGTCGTACATCGACACATATTCCTTGAAAATAAAAATCGACAATCCAAAAATTAAGTGTGTTCAAAAATACCTGTATAAAACTGGTCTGTTATCGGAGAAGCATTTTATGACTTTAAATAAGAAAAAAAGTTAAACATTTAAAAGAAATATACAGATTAGCATTTTCAAGTAAAGAAAATAAAATATGGGTCAAACAACTGAAAATTATCCTCTTTCAAAATGCATTCGAATTTCAGATTTTTTGTAAGCACGCCGCCGCCAGCACAATTTCATGTCTGAACCAAAATAAGCTACTCGCGGATAAAGGAATTCAAGTATAATATAAGTGTGTAATTGCAGGAACAATTAGCGCAGCGCACGTAAAAAGGTAGCATTAAGCTTAATTGCAACAAGCCTAAGGTGTAATGGCCGTTGTAAGCTATTGTATTTTACAAACTGATGCATTGCAGCTGTTTTGTAATGGTTTGCTTAATTACTCCCCTAATTGACGGACAAGAGTCAATAAATTGATTTTAAAAGCGTGTTAACATCTTCCGAGATAATGGTGATCTCTAGCGCTTTGTTGCATTTCACACTTCGCTATTTGAAAAACATTCAAGAGCGGTTAATGTCCCGCATTCACCAGGAAATGGGAGTTTGTTGAAACCTTTTGTCTTTTCAATGTATACCTAAAATATTATATAATGAACTATTAAATAATTATGTTGTAATTTTGCTTATAAAAATTGTTATACAACTCCTTATCACTACTAATTGATTATAACAAATCGTTTTGGGTAAATATACAAAATTTGTAAATGTTAAGGTTTTTTTTAAAGTTGGGTAAACATTTATAAAGAAGGGAAACTTTAGGGTCGCTTATCTCATTGTATGTTTATGATATTATTATTGCTATTTCTCTCATTTTTATCTCTTTGAAAAATCTGAAAATTATTTGAAATAACATAACCGTAAACTGACAAACTTTCTTGTAAAGAAACTTTAAATATTTTCTTCCAGATGCTGCTCGGTCTAAAATATTTGAAGAATTTTTATTGGAAAACTTGTTGCACTTTGAAAGTTCAAGGCTGAGACGTTATACAAAAGTCGTTGTAACAAAAGGAGAAGCGAGAATTTTTTGGTCGATAAATGAAATATATAAGTGAAGTAGAAAAAGCGTTATTAAAATTGTGCATGTGCATTAAAGCTTGAAAATAGTGTTCAAGGATCATTGAAGTTGAAAAAAATTCCGACGAATATTTTCTTTTGGACATTATTGGTTTAGCTTTTATGAAATAAAGGTTTCTTCGCGTTACCATATTTCCTTAAGGCCCCTCTACACTCGCGCGCGATTCGCGGGCGTGAATCGCGGCGCAAATCGCGGCTCGAATAGCGCGTGAACTCTTCTTGGCCCCACATTCGCAGTGTTTGCAATTGTGTTTCGCAGTAAGTTCTCGCGTTTCAACAGCTTAGCTTGTGCGCTCGGCGAATATGGATGAAGTTGTCGCTTCGACAGGCCTACCGCTGCGTGCATTTACCACACGAAATGACTCTGAGTAACGCGCGAATGTGGAGTCTTGGCTGTGTTTGCGCAGCTTTTGCGCGTTCGCAGGCGTTCGCGGGCGAGTTAACCGAAAAAAGTGGTTAACGAGTCGCGAACCCGCAAAATATATGCGAATCGCCTCTACATTCACGCGTTCATGCGTTCACGCGCGAGTGTAGAGGGGCCTTTACATATACATATACATAATTGCGTTCTGTATATGTCAAATTAAAATTGAGTAATAATAAAGCAATTTCTTAGTAAAGCAAGTTGAGTTTTAGTCACATCTTTTGAAGATCTTAATTATTATGTTGCATACCTATCTTCACATGTATGTATACATACATACATACATATGTATATGTATGCCTATGGGTACAAATGTATTGAAAATGTTGTTTTGAAACAAATTTTTAATTATTAAAGCTAACTTGTGTTATTTCACGTAAGTTGAATTGCAACCCCTCGAGCTCTAAACAGTTGAAGTATAATCCAGATTTAAGGCGCATTGTTTCTGGTTTCTTCAGATGGAATCATTTCATTTGAAAAACATAATGTGGGTTGGGACAAGATTGTTATTTGTCTCTTCTGTGCTGGATAGGAGCACTATTGGAATCGCACCAACTGTTCATAGTAATCCCGGATAAAATGTACATCTACAACTGTTTTGCATATGCTTTGTCCCTCGACTTGATTTGCCCGGGGGAACTCATTGAAAAACATTCCTCCACATTCTGCCTGTCGCTTTTTTAAATGCGCCTCCATCCTCTCTATTTACTCCGTGGATTTGCATTCAGGAAGGACTCCGGGGTCGTTAGTATCCCACAAGCTCATCGAAATAATCCCGTTTCCTCTCCGGGGTATCTTGCATGCTTATAAAAATCAGGGAATATTTCCATTCTGCCCAAAGACCTCCGCCTTTTTGGTAAATTACGATAAATTCATTCAAATTAAATATTTTTAGTTCCCTATTGACGAATGGAATTGGCTAGTTTTGCGCAATATTTATTTAATTATGATAACCAGATTACAATTAAATGATTCATAATTGTGGGTGGTTATATTTAGCTGGGCATTGTCGTCACTGCCAGCTTCATAAAAACGCTGTTTGCATTGTTTGGCTTTTTGACTCAATAAAAATTCTTGCGTCGATCGGAGTGCATCCCCTAGATATTTTCTTATAAGTACTCGTAAGTATCTACTTAAATGTATAAAAAAAGCAGAATAACGATGATAAATTTTTAGATCCTTATAAAACAATGGGGTTTCGAATGTTTTATAAAGAAATATGCAGTTAAAAATTGGAGATTCATATTTAATGAGACTTTACTTGCGATTTGCATACATAAATATAAGCTAAATAAATTTAAGTGAACTTTAAGTCATCCCAGAGAGAACAAATATTATAATAATATTATTATTATTTACAAAGGTTTTTATTGAAAATAATTAATTAATTATTTTCGTTGAATTAATTTAGGTACCTATTTTAAAATAATTTGTTTATTTGGTTCTTTCGAAAATTATTGTTTAATGACCATAAACAGTACACGATTTTGTATTTTTCAACGTGAATGAATTATTTATTATTAGGTAGCCTTTACTACTTCATGATTATAAAGAAAATTAGCAATTTCGGACGTACGCAAATAACAATAGAGGCTTTGAAGTGGTTTTTGTAGTATTTTAAAAACGATAAATTTTAAATTGGAACTACATATATACTATTATTCTCTATTATTTCTGTTGAAAGCGTATAACTAAACCGTTTTTCTAACAATACCTCAAAAAGTACGTGAAATTATTCGTCTCATTCCAGTACCTAAGTTAATTGCACATTTATCACCATGCGTGCAACAGTGGGTTTAAATTTCGTAGATTGGTGATGTAATGTGAAGGAAGTATAAGCTTATAATTTTTTCCAGTCAGTGACAGTGGTAGACTATTGATCTTCTCATGCATTACAAAACTGGCATTTTTGGGTTTTTGTGGCATATGGTACGATTAACTCAGTAAACCATAAAATCACGGCGTTTTTCTCTATAATTATCGACGCTCCTTTAATATGATTTGATTACATACTTCTGTAATCCAATTTATGTATGGTATATGCCTGGTTTCAACCTCTACACAATTTTTATGAGCATAATCATGGCTTCATCTCTGTTTGCTTTTGTTATATCTCCACAAAATACCTGCAGCTGATGATTTCTTATTTACGCTGAGTCAGGAAAGCGAAATTTAATTTAATCTGTCATACACAATCGTCGAACTTGGGACTTCTTTTGAAAAATTCTTAAAAGTGAAATTTCTTTGAAGATATTATACCAATAAAATTTGGGATTTTCTTATATAAGGTTTATTTTACAAAAGATAACAATACGCTTGTAATCCTCTTACCCACATAAAAGACCACTTGTTGAAACACATCTTATTTTCTGTTTAACAATTTATAATATTATAGATTTGGTACTCTTTCTCTTTGAAATATTTTAAATCCTGTAATTATTCTTAAATAGTTTAATTTAATAATAATGTTTAAAACTTTTGAGTAATTCTTAATTAACTATGTGTTAGAATGCACGAGTATGTCAGTTATTTTACGACGTATTTCATGTTTCAGTAGTATTAAAGTTATGTCTTTAATGCTTTTCTTTCAATAATCTTAGATAGAAAAACAAATACAATTTGAAATAGTTAACCCTAATGATCTGGGCGTTTAGCGAAAATACGTGGTCTATTAGGAATTTGTTCACATCTTTCCCGATGTTTAAAAACATATGAACAAAACAGATATTCAAAAATATCAATCTAAATGCAGTAAAAAATTAAATTTAGCAATATGCAAAAATAATGCAATTCTACTGAAGTACATATATAGCTCTTACAGAAATAAATAGAAATGAAAAGTAATTACTTTGCATTTAAACAGAAGGACGTGCACGCAATAAGATAGCCCGCAGAAGCATTATGAAAATATTTAACAAAGGTAGTGATCAAAGACATAATGGAAATCGCACTATTCACTTATTCAATGAATGTAAAAGAACCCTGGTTATTGTTAAGTGCAGTGAACGTAAGAAATTATCATAATGACTTAGCGCTTGACTAATCCACTCAAACAAGTTTCCTTGGTTATGATAATCCACTGCATCTACAAGAAGTTTACCCGAAGTAAGTTTATTTAGTTAGTAGTCAATGCATAATTGTGCAGTTTCTTAATTGTTAGTAAACGGAAAGCGTCAGTCGTTTAGAATAAGTTTTGAATGAAATACACATTCACTTCAAATATAAATATACGGCTGTCTCAGACCACAGTAAAACTGTCTTCAGAATTATTTTATTGCTAATTACTCGGTACAGCTTTTGAGTATCTTAGAACTGGGTTCATAACTCTTTTTTATAGGTAGAAAACTAAAGTCTTAGTTGTTTTATGGAAAGCATTTTATATAACTTATAATTTGAGAAGAGTACTTGGAGAAATTGTTTCTTAGATTTTATGACATACCAGTTCATACTTTGTAGTTCTAAGTGTCAATATATCATTATTTGTAACCAGGATTTCGATTGGTTGATAATGACCACGCAAAAATTAAGTATTATAAATAATACAAAGAAATATTTTGGAATAGCTTAAAAAAATGGGTGGCTTTAATCCTGAATCGTTTATTTGTTTTTATTTTTGCTTTTCCATTTCTTAGAGGAAAGAAAATAATAAAACGAATTTTATTTTAAGCAATCCAAAAATAAAAATTAATTCCTTATCTTCTGGTATGCTAAAGTTATATCACTTCCCACTTTCTTATAATTATACAGTTATTCTTCCTAGAAACGAGTTACGTTGAATATTTAAATATTAATTTTATTAATCATCTTTAATGGGTAGCTTCAGGTCATGTGTTAGCTGAACTATTATAAAAAGAATTATTCTAAATTATACACTTCTTATTATCATTAGTACCTGTCGCAAACAATGTGTACATTTGTATCTATGTCTGTACCTAACTTTGGAAAATTATAAATTAAATACACATACATATATATTTTAAGGTAGTGCATTTGTATTTTATTTATATAAAAAATTTAAACATAACTTGTATATACATATGTATACATATATTCATTATTGTAAATTGTGAAAAATTTTCAAATTAAAGCGGGACCTATTTAAAGTTTTGTAATATACAATTTTTGTTTGTTTTGAAATGGTTTCCAATAAGTGAAGTAATTTGGTTAATATACTCTAAAAATAAGATTGTACATATGTATTAATTTCGTGGTTTAAGTTTGGATTAGGGCGTAGTAACAAAAAAATAGTTATATTTTCAGATTTACGGGTCATAACAGTAAGATTATATTTC
Source organism: Tolmerus cingulatus (assembly GCA_959613345.1). Lineage (NCBI taxonomy): Eukaryota > Metazoa > Arthropoda > Insecta > Diptera > Asilidae > Tolmerus > Tolmerus cingulatus. The sequence goes on from OY390708.1 coordinate 8,644,540, forward strand.
GCCCCCACGTATACCATGTAATTTTATCTCCATTACTTAAAGTGCTGAAAGTATTGTCGGACTCAATCAAAAGATCAAATTTTACGATGATTAGTTCAATTAGCTTAATGATGTTTTCCATCAATTTTTTCTTCTTGGATGGTTAGTTTAAAAAAAAACACAAAGCTTAAGGCAGTAAGTACGATTAAACGAAATAAAAAAAATCATGTAGATCTCGGAAATGATCGAAATTTTAATGCTGCTTATTCTTACCCTTGATTCTGGGAATTATTCTTCGTAGCAGACAATTGAACCGTAATGGTCTCTCATTACTAAAACTATAAAAGAAATGAGTTTCGAAGTCATCGGTGGTTGGAGCAGTGAACGAAAAGAAGCCTTTAAAGTCAAAGAAAATTTCATAACAATTTATTAGATACTGCAACTTCGTACGCACAGACTAATTAAATTTGTAATTGGCTTGAACCATATTTAAAGGAAAGTGAAAAACATTTGATTTTCAATGTACATAAGTGAATTTTATTCGAGTCGTCGTTTGTGATATAATAAAAATTAAATGTTTCTTCAAATTGAACCTTACTACATATTTCTAAAATTAGTAGCTTTTACGCGACGAGTGCACAAGCTAACATTAATTCTTTAAATTATCTGAATGTTTTAAATAAAGATAACTAAATGGCACATATATTTCAAATAAACCATAGCTGTTGTTGTTAGAAACCAAAAAGTGATTTACATATGTATCTTCTCCTGAGATTTTTATGGGAATGTTGGAAAAAATCAACATAGTGTTATGATAATTATTCATTACTTTAAAATCATCTGAACTCGACTGCTACTAATTCCTTAAAAATGTATAAATAACATAATCGTTTTTAGCATATTAAATTATGCTTATATCATTTATTTTACATAGGTATTGATTTTTTCCCAAATTATCTTACGATTTTCTTCGCACAATTTATTTACGTTCAAAGTCTGTAATCTTTGCGGGCCCCATAAAGAACACTGATTTAAGCCATATGCCAATGCACGAATTTTTGTTCTAAATAAGCGCTAACTCATTTGTTATTAATTGAAGTTGAGATTTACATTCATAGGTATATTTTGTTTGGATAGTTAATGCTTTAGTTTTAAAAACATAAGATGGGTTTGTTCATAGAGAAATTTGGTTTGGATATGTTAACTTCTAGTAACCTTCGTCGAGGTTCTAAGTTAGGAATATACCTACTAGGAGTTCATTGAAGGCTTTCTTTTTTAACATTTTTTCCAATTGAAAATATTGTACTTGTTCTTATTAGAAGAAACCTCTTTTACAAGTTCATAACAAATGCTCACAAACGTGTTACCATAATCAGAATGATTCATTGGAAAATAAACAATTTTATTTTATACCCTGTAACTAATGTACATAAATGAATTCCACGGTACACGCCTATGTACAAGTGTGCGTAAAATATATGTTTATGCTAAGAGGAACACTTTCTGCAACACTCTAATGGTTTGTGTCTCCCGCATCATCGTGCAGTTCGAACCGAAGTACCACCGACAGGTTTTCTGGTTTAAAATGCACGGCCGCGGACGGGAATATCCGCCGCATGCAAATTGCAAGTAAACCAGGTGATTTCTTTAGAAAATTCATATAAAGTGCAGCGACTCGTGAAATATGAGAGACATTTTGCGAAAACGATTTCTACAGAAGGAAAGAAAAACAAAGATATGTTGGGGATTTACTCGAGGATTAAGTGAAATTGATTTAGACTAAAAATGTACCCAAAAATTGTGTTATTTAGACGTATCATTGGTAGTAGCCATGAAATTTATTATTCTGGTATATGCGCTATTTACTTTATAATCAATTTCAAGGCAGTTGTTTGATCATTCATTAGGCTAGACAATGGTTTCGCGGAAAGTTGTAGACATACATAAGTGTATTTAGTAATAATATATCATGTCACACATTCTGTTTTGAACTTTAATATTTAGTATGACATATAATTTAAACAAAAGCATTTTGCACGCGTTATAAACAAGAGCCACATTTCTTGGTGTTTACCAACATTTTTCCCATCTTAAGTTTTCGGAGAATATGCAATTATGCCGCAGACAGGAACTAACAAACCGCTTCGGTTGGCAATAAATCACAAACTGAGAATGATTTGCACACAGAGGAGGATGATAAGAATTGCAAATATGTATCTTTTAACCCCTAAAATGTAAAGAAAGTAAGTAGCGCCTGATAAAAATCTCTTTAATCGACCTAGCGGCCAGATAGAAGAATACGCGTTCATAGTTGCAGAAGATGTGGAAATTGGTGCGAAGAGCTGAGCATCATGTACAGAAGATGGTCGAAAGTGGCTTCTAAATGTTTATTTGTTCTCTCATTTAAATCAATCAGATGAAGCAGTAGTAAGATTGCCGACTTACCCGTCTTTCGTTACAAGATCCGAAGAAATGCTGAGGTTATTTTAAAAGTGGCGTCGCCTTCAGTATTACATGCGCTATCGTGCATGTAATCGAGTGCACAGCGGGGAAAACCAAATTGCCCTGAAATATTCAAACACTTTTTCTTGAACTGTTCCGCATTGGCACTAGCAACTGGTCAACTAGTCGTACTTGACATTTATTTTGCAAATTTTATAAACATTAAACAACACCAGAAATTAGAACAACTTCCCTTTGAGGAAACTATGTTTTGCGCACCTGACTATATATTTTTACGTAAAGTGTTTTACGTCGATCGCTATTGGCGCGCAGGTGCGTAATGATTAGAAAAATTGTACGAATAGAATCAACTGAAGGCACACCGCGAGTAGAGGTGCCATATGCACCGCGAGATTTAATACTGAGATACTCTTAAGCAGTCTGTCTTGCGGTTAAGACGTTCTTTGCTCGTGCACCCACTTACTCGCGAGCCACCACGGTTCTACCTAATAGGCGCGATCGCCAGCGAATTAGTACGTGCCGCGAGGGCGAGATCGCGGCATATGTCGTGATAACGCGAAAGCTGACTTTGATTGCGGCCCATCAACTCAATTCTTCATCATCAAACGAGTGACGAAACCGATCCCAACCGATCCTAACCGATCCGCGGCCGGTCTGGGGAGCATCGGTGCAGCCCCAGCCTCTCAATTGCGTAACAAAATCGATCTTTATCGAACGCGTCGCACCGCGCCGCCAAGTGTGAGAACGGCATGCGACCAGCAGCGTGGGCCAGCCGAGGCAAACGAACTCCGCGGCCAAACTGCGGGTCGCCGCGGCTGGAAAGCTGCTCTTGATTGATCAACGCCGCGGTTTTCTTAGGCGGTTTCAGAAGAAAAGAAGCGAGGCGCTCTGGAGAAAGTGGCTCCGAAAAGGGCCTTGTCGCGCAGTTGGCATTTTGATTTATTTCAAGTACCTTTACCTGTAAAAAGGGCTTTCTAAAACCCACTATACCAATGGAACGTGTTTTCTTAACACCTAACTGCAGGGCAATAATACGTGCGAGGTGATCTTTCAATTCAAAACAACATGCAATGTTTGGTTTTACGATTTTCACATTTCTTAAGAACGCAATGTTAGGTATTGTAAGCAAATTAATACGGCCATGTTGACATAGTTGTTAGCCGGTAGAATTGAAATATCTACATCATATGTATGTTGATCGTGTCCGGAAAAGAAAATGTTATTGCGTTGGCTACCGAAAAATTTACTTAGGAATACTTCAGAGTTTTATTTCCTAAGCGAAAAACATTACCTACCTCCAAACCTTGTAATCGTACTACGATGTTTGCATCAGAAGGCTGGATACAGAATTTACATATGTATGTATGTATGTATGTACATTATTTCGTAGTTGAGCTTTCCGAGGTTGAATTATTTTTCGAGTAAAGTAAAATTATTCAAAATAGCTATAATTTATAAAGGCTCAGAGAAAAAATTAAATGATGGCTAAAGATTTGCTTCATTCTTAATGATTATAGCATTAAATTTTAATTTATGATTATGTTTGGTCAACTATTCAGTGTTTTATATTTAGGATTTATTTTAAGTAGGGAGGACGAAGAGAGTTCATCTAAATTGGTTTTTACTCTAAATCCACCTTTTAGTGTTCAAGAAAAAACAAAAAAACATGTTCTTATCATTTATTTTAGTCTGTTTAGCACTAACAAACGAAAAAATGGAAAAATTTGAAAAAAGGTATGGCAAGTAGGTACTGTTTTCCTGATCTGAACCCGAAGAGAAATTCAGGTTTGTAATAATAATTCGTCAGTCAAGCTTTATTTTCAAAAGATTTGAAGAAATTCTTCTATATATAGTAGTATATACATACATATGTATGTACATAAATCATTTATAACAAATAATTACAAAGGAATATTTTGAAATTTAATATCTTTATTCAGTTACTTCATAGAATAAGTTTAACTACCATATCCATTATGCTTGAAGCTTTTAGTTAATTGGATATTCAAACAGTTTTTATTATATTTCTTATCTTCTTCTTATTTTCTTAAATCATACTTGAATACAATTAGTGAAAATGTTATTTATTTTAAAGAAATTGAGAAATTTAGTTTTCATTTCGAGTTTTGAAAGGGCCACTTTAATAATTTTAAAATTGGTAAAAAATAAGGAAATAAAGCTTAGCTAAGAATCAATATAATCAGAAAAAGCAAGTTATTGTAAAACTTATTCTTGTCTTTAATATAGATGTTTAAAATTTATTGTCGTTTTACATGTTCTTGTAAACAATGTAAATAAAACTTTGTTTTTCATAATCTGAGACATTTTCAATAACCTTCCAAAACAATCATAAAAATTTGCAAACATGGCTTTGAATGATTATGATTAATTAAGATGCCTAAAATTTGCATGAAATGTAAATTGTGTAAGAAACAAGTTCATTGTTGTTTGTTTTTGTAAAAGATAATTTTTAATTTAAATCGTATCTCAACAGTTAAAGCGGCGTTAAAAGCTTTTGAGGCATACCTGTCAACCGGTTAGAAGAAAATGTTTACGATTTTAACTTAAGCTCACGCGACTTTATGTCGTCATTAATATTGTTTACTTTGTTTTTTCAGTTTTCAAAGCAGACATTTAATGACGTTTTAAATATTATGAGAATTTTCTACGTTGGATTTTTAAATCTTATAATTTAATAGTATTTTTTATACCAATGGTGATGCAATATTATAAAACTAAACTGTAGGTAAATATGTTTTTAATATCTGCAGTGCGAAACAGTAATTTCAATAGATTAGTCAGGTAAATTATGATGAGAGTATGATGTTTTGAGGTGGTTTATTATATTACAAATTAATATGTATTTCTAGGTAGGCGTGGTAAAGTTAAGATATCAAAAAACGAATTCTCATTTTATTATTACTCTTTTATATATTATAATATTTATTTGCTATAAATATGTAAGATAAGGTCAATATCTTAAAGCTGAATTTCTGTGTAAACATGCTGAGAAATGTCCTTAATTTATATCTCATTACGTTGACCCAAAATGCTGGAGAAAAGAAATTTTCTTCAAAATGTATCACATTTGTAGAAATCGTTATTTCCTTTTTACAGTTGATAAACCCAAATGAGCGAATATTAACAACCAGGAAAAGGACCTGGAATCCACCAGTGATGACCATTTTTCTTAATGCACATCGAATCCACTGGTTGCTTTCCGGGCATGAGCCCTTGGGCTGACAAAAACAATTCGTTTGGTTTTTTGTGCTGTGAAGGCATAGCGTTCTGAAAATAGTTTTCCGAACAAAGGACGACAAAAGTTTTCTTCTTTTTTGCAAAGTTTCTTGAATCATTTCTCTGCTTTTGTCGAAACGTCGTAGACTGGGCGTCAGCAAAAAATTAATTCTGAAGGAATAGGGGAAGACTTGAATAAGCTCCAGACATTGTGGCAAACGCAAAAATTTTGCACAAAAGTGAAAGAAAGTGATTTAAGTGTCCCTCGGGATACGTTCCTTAAGAGAAGATCGTTTTAGTGCTTTGTTTTCACAAAGTTCTTTCATATAATTTTCTGAATCTTATTAAATGCTTTGAACAAGATTAATTTACACAATGCGCAACTGGTAGCAAATAAATTGTTACTATAGTTGTTCAGCTGGTCTTTAAGTATTTGTATATGTATATAATAAGTTTGCCGTATTCATTTTGTAACCATTTTGCATTTGATAAAAGAAAATTTACCTTATATTTTCTATTACCAGCAGATTGCCACTTTCGGCCCATTAATTAAAATTAAATTATTCTGCACCAGACAGTGAGTGTGCCGGAAAGCACGTTTTTGGCAAATTATGCATTCGAACCTCCACAAGTGTATGCAAGGATAAATGCTCAGTCTGACTGCCGTTTTCGGGCAAATATGTTCTCTTCATTCCACCGTAGTAACAATTGAATCGGGGATGTGACGGAGGTTTCTCTTTCTGTTGCAAACTGAGTCCTAGTAGACGTAGCCCCTCCTGGCCCTAATTGCCCTTTGAGAATTTACCACAAGGACCTCTTAAGCGATGAAATATGCATTTTGCAACGGGTGTGCAGCATTCAGGACACTTATAATAAGTGTGTTGCGGCCAGATCGAGACCTTTGCACTTTGCACTTTACAACTTTACACCTTCTTGCGATATAACATAGACAAGGAAATTATATTTTCGAATCTCCTCTAGATTTATGGCTTACTTTTAAATTTCTACAGGGAAATCAATATGGAAATACATTGATAGTTTGCAGGCTCATGCCCATGCAATTAGGGTTTGTATCAATAACCTTGCAATGTATTCACTCTTTGTTGTGGAGCCAAAACAAATTTTATCTTTAATGTTTTCATAATTTTATAATAATATCAAACTGACTGTTATGAAATAAATGTGTTGTATATATGCCTTGGAAGAAACATATATTTTTTGAAGACTTCTGTTAAAATCAAATAAAACCTTTTTAATGTTTATATGGGTTTTTATAAAAATAGTATATGAAATGTCTTTACCAAATTAATGTTATTATTTTTTTAAAGTCCCGCCATTTAAGACTTGTATCTAAAATTAGTACACAGCAATGAACGTGAGGATAAAAATACAGCTCTAGAAGGTTCATTAAAAATCAGTCGTCTCAAGTTCTAATCGTTCAAAAGTCCAAAATCTTTACTTTCGCTTAAAAATGTCTTCGTAGGAAATTAGAGGTATTAAGAATTCAAACTGACTTTGAATAGTTCCAGATATTCTCTTTAAAGGAAACAGCACATTAAAATGTAGTATTTCTTGATTTCTACAATATTGACGGTAGCAACCATTAAACCCTCTTTAAATATTCTGTTTAATGGAATGTGAACAGAGAGTACAAAATTACATCCAAAAACCTGAATTTCACATTAATAAAATATAAAGTAAAACATTTCACAATCGAATTCTTATAGCTCTTCAAGGATGGTTCTATATTAAAGTTATTACTAAGGGAGTTTTTTATCATCTATTATAATCTGTTCTATACTGTATTTACAATTTCTTTAGTTTTAAATAAATCCGTAGTCAATAACTTACAGACAATTTCTGATCGTTTTAACAGAAAAACAGATTTTTTTTGCTGCTACAAAATATTCGAGTTGATACAAAACATTGCAAATTGCAAAGTTTTGCAATTCACAATTCCAGAAAGTGAATTCCGCGATTCTTGGAAATGAATTAAACATCAATCTCTGCCACAGTTTCATGCAATCAATCCCTTCCACAGTATTTATCTTGGCGTGGAGAAAGCTAAGAAGATCAACAATAAGATTTTATTTGGCTCTTAGGTCAGAGGTGGGCAAGTGGACCAACAAGTTGTTGGCAGGAGCCCAAAAGAAATGTCTGTGGTAATGGATGGATCCTTACTCTCTACGTGATTTACCGCATATGAAGCCACCACGGTTGCTAATGATTTTCTGCAGACGGCTCGTCCTAGAATGACTTTCACTTAGGGGAAAGGAGCTCATTTGAGCAAGTGAGGACGGAGCCTTATTGTATTACCAGGACATCTGCGGCATATATGTGGTCCACTTACGAGTTACTGATTTTTGTCGAAATAAACAACCGGAATTGATACTTTAACATTCGGACACCTAATAGCCATTGTTTTCCGGGTCAGTGTAAAGAATACGTTCTGTTCATTCGTTGATCTTCAGATTTGTAAATATATAGGTCAAGAGCATTTATTTCTAAATAATTAATTTTCGTTATGAGGTAACCGACAATCTTTGCTTCTCCGTCAAAACATTTTGCTTTTAATAAATTACTTAAAATTTTAATAAGTATATAATATAAATAATAATATATAATATTGTATATGAAAATTATACAAAGGCAGCACGAAAACTCCTTTTTCATATTAATAAAAGTAAGTTCATTTGGAGTAATTTCAGTCTTATTAAAGGCATACAAAAAGTTCTAGAACTACTCAAGACTTTTTGGTGAATTTAGTTCGTTCGACTTAAGTTAGCGCAAATGAGAAAACAAGTGAACATCTAGAATACACAACTTTGCAGACAAGCTAGCTCATTACTTCAGGTGACTTAGGTTTCGAGGTCAAGTAGGTAAGGTAGGTAAGTGAAGGAAACCCAACCGATGAGGGACATTTGGAGGATTTTTTCCACTACCACGGCGTATCGGCGTGTCAATGGTTAAGCTTTAAGTGGCAAATAACTTTTAAAGTTTATTTCTCTTGGAAAAAAAACAAAACTTAAAGCATCCAAAATAGGAAAAACTGCAGGGATTTAAGTGAATATTTTGGGGAAACGTTGGCTGTTTTTCTAGTTTCATACAAATTTTAATTAATTCTTCTTAGTTTTCAGAAATTTTAGCGTAGTTTGTGAAAGCAGTTAGATTGTGTAGGTATATGTTGGTATATTAGTTGGTCCTTAGTGCACCTTTCGTATCGGTGGCGAAAAATGTATCATTCTATTACGAAATCGCGAAAATATTTCTGGTGAAGGATGCGACGTAAATAAATATAGTGTAAGAATATTCTGCAAAGAATCTTTCATTTAATTTTACAAAAATACACCACATCAATAACACAGTTTTGGCTGCAAAAATCGCAATTGTAATAATAACAATATTTTCCTTTATAGCACAAGCAAAACTTTCAGAGCACAATATTTCTAGAGTAGGTACATTTAAACAATGTTTTTATCAAAATTCGAAAAATTGACATACATTTATAACAGTTTCAGCATGTCTGATATACTTCAAAACTTCTAAAAGCAAAATTATTCCTTTAATGTCTCATAGTATTTGTCAGGAATTCCCTGCACATTATGTTTAGTGAAAATTATAATATATCATAAATCAAGTAAAAAAGCGGACAATTTTATTATTGAAAAATAATTAACTATTAGAAATACATACCTAATAATTTTGAAAAGCTCGCAGCACGTAAAACCAAACAAAATACACTGATCGAATTCCACCTGAGCAAAGTCTATCGTAAACAAATTTAAAACAATTGCCGTGTTCAATTTTGTTATTGAAATGAAACAGTATGAAAATTTCCAGTTACTTTATTCAGCAATCAGGAGAAATAAACATTAAAGTAAAAATAACTTTCGTTGAAAGTGAAAGTACTAGTGTTACAAAGAAGAAAATTGTACATACATATGTAAGAGATTTTCCGGGTTAGAGACAACTACACCTAATTATTGTATGTGTGTTTCTTTGCCTGAGATTTTCACTTTATCAGGTATGATTTATATATGATTTGTTATATTATGTTGTATTATATATTATTTATTTGTTCGCAGTATCAATATGGCGGATTCCAAAACGATGGCTCAAATTGTCTACTTTCTTTCAAAATCCAAAACAAATTAGGTAGCATGAACTCTATAGCAAGATCAGCTATAAGAGCTATCCTGAAATTATCCTGGAATTTATTATTTAGTTTTTGAAATTTTAGAGGACTATAACCTAATCATTTATAAACTCTCCTAAAATTCTAAAAATCGCAATTTAGAATGGTGAATGCTTTTTTCAGCTTTTTAAAATTATTATATTATATAATTCACTGAAATACTATAATAGCAAAGATAAAAACGAATTAGTTTCAATAAAAAAGTTTGCTCTTCGGTTGGAAGGAAGTTAGAAATTTTATAGTTATTTTAATAATGCAGTTGGTACGATATTTGCTCAGTGGTGCAAACAATTTAAATCTGCTCTAGTCTGTCCAAGTTTAACACTGCACAATTAAGGGAAAAACCCTTATGGTTCAGCATTAAACGCGAGGTAAGAAAAGTGGGATTTCAGATATTCCCCTGCACTCCGCATCGCTGGAAAATTAGCTGAAGTGAGTCTGTCTAAAGCAAATTCAGCGCCATATCGAAAATTCACGGGTGTCCGCTGAGGCATGCACTTTTAAGTGAAAAAACAAAACTACAAAAAACGTTAAAATCCACCAGCGAGAGTTCATAAAGGCGGCGTGGAAAATTAAAGGAGTTAACAGCTCCACCCGCCGCTGCGAGCTGCTACAATTTTATGTACTTTTCATTTGCGAAAACATCCAACCCCTCGTCCTGAGCAGCCCTACACTACAACAAAGCAATTTCCCTCCTTTTGTAATCTCAGGTGCTTTCCCATCATTTTCGATGTTCGCTGGGCCTCGGTGCGGTGCGCTGAAGTTCATCAGTTTGGAGCCACTGCCGTCGTTCCCGGTTCCCGGAGCTGCTCCATCCAGATCCTGGATTCAGATCCAGCGGCGCCCGCTCTCACTACCACACCAAACGGTCGACGCCAGACGAAGATCCTCCCGTAGTCTTCGTTTTCGCTGAGTAGATTTAACGCTTTTAATTTTTGGCTGTAAGGAAACTGGCCACTGGCGTAACTAGTCTTTTTTTACAGGGGTGAGTTATTTAACACTGGAACTACCAGCGACAGTCAAATTGACTGGCATTCAAATTGTTCTGATTTCTGCCAAAATTTAACAAGATTGAGATTTACGAGATACATGTATTCGAAAACCTTTTTCATCTTCACTTAAGTGATAGGTGTGCAAAATTGTTCATATTATAGGTTTTCGCGGTAATTCTAGTGTTAATTCAGTTTCAGTTCAGGTTTTTGGTTTTCCTTTCTAAGCAAGAATATTTATCATATTTACCAAAACTGGAAGTTGGAATATTTTGACTATGCAAGAAATTTCGACAGAGAAATGTTGCTCCTCAAATTTCAAAGATAAATATCTTTGAAGTTTTGTTTTAAAAAGAAGCTTTGTCTTATCGCCTTGGAAAGAAAAAATAATAGCAGTAGTGCCCGATAAGGTTGGTTAACGGAAGCAGTGCAATAAGATCGAAGAATAAAATCTATCACTTTTGATTCGATTTCATCTTTTTAATTTTATCTGTTTTAAGGATATTTATAAGTTATCTTTTAAAATTCTCAGGTAAGAAGATATGTACGATAATGCAAAAAGCAGTCCCACGATTTATGTATGTATATAATGAGGTTTGGTTGCGTCTTTAATAACTAACAGTTCAAACAAGTAATTTTTTTCGATTAATTTTATTACATCGTATTATATTATTTTAGTTTGATCAAAGCTTTAAATTGGTAACCTATGATTAGTTTATAGCTTTAAGTGATTGCGACCTAACGCAAGGACTTTTTTTTGGAGCGTGATACTTTCCACCTTAAAGAATGCCAACCTATTTGTTGTATGTAAATCCTTCAAAACATTAATTGTGATTATATTTTACGAGTTGTGAAAGTTTCATGCCAAGGGACATGCAACATTTCAGAAACGCCAATGGTTTTGAGATGAGGTAAGGAACTAGGGTTCTTTGAACGAGATGCAGTCGGATGCTGGGCGTTGCGTACAGGAACGGATACTGAAATATGGGACGATTCCAGCGAGGCAATATCCCCGAAAGCTCGGGGCCCCTAAAATAGCACACGGTCAAGCTTGCCGCGGCGCGAGGGAGCTTTTCCACTCTTGACGTGTGCTAAGGACGCTCGTGTGTCTGTACGTTTGAGTTTCGTACGCAAACTGTGAATTTTCCTCATAAGAAAATGTAGTTCAGTGCAAACTGAGACCCTGATCTGCGAGGATGTAGTAGCGGGCTATTTGTGCGCGTCTTTTTTCAAAAAGACTAAGAAAAAGGGAAATATATACTGAGAAAGATACTCTGGGTGGTGCATCTCACGGCGGTTTAGAGATGTGGTCCAGTGCCTCAGGAGTCAAGTAATAGTGGACTCAAGTAGGCCACGGTATTCTAGCGGAAAACTCGGTTTCCCGCGCCCCAGGGGGACTTCCAATTTGTGTACAATATCTTAAAGTTGAATTTTTAAATATGAAACAGAATTTCAAAAAGTGAATATAGCTGACCTTACCTTTATACCCCCGCTTCCATCCTTCCTCCCCCGCCCGACAGCCCCTTGTGACGCGTGAATTCTCAGATCTGTGGTTAATTAAACGCTCAAAGGAGCGCGAGGTGTTAGTGCAACTTCAGTGGAAGTAATCCGAAAAGGGCTTAATGGTTTTCTGCGTGTGGCAATTTTCGAAATATAAATCAAGAGTGGGCCTAGTCTTGATCCCATCGGGTCCTCATGTGCTTCTGCATGGGTAGTGTGAGGTGTGTGGTTGTAGTGCTGGAAAAGGGATGAATGCTCAGCTCAAATAACCCAGCCGTTTTGTCCACTAAGTGAAATTTTCCTAAGGGTGGCTGCACAGGAAGTTCTATATAGAAATATTTCCGCCGTTTGAGGTGTACCTGAGCGCGGTCAGGTGGGATATTGCTAAACAATTCTTAAACCAGTTTAATGTATAAATATGGTCTGGACCGGAGATAGGCAGAATTAAATATATAATATAAATAAATATACATATATACAACAAAATAATAAAAAAAACGAAGCACTTGTGTGGGCCGATATGGCTGAAGAGCGCCGAGGAAAATCGATTTAATCAGTAACACGTCGGCAATAACCCCAGAGAACAAAAGTGGAAAATTCATTCCGTTTGAACAAAGTGGTGATAGTCTGCCTGCAGATACCAGACCCAGTATAATGGCAGAAATCTTCTTAAATATTCTATAAAGGGCAGCTGAATAACCAAGTGTTCGCCCCAAAAATATCGGAAGTTTGTAGCAGATTTCGCGCTGAGGACGTTTTTATCTCGAGCACCTGTGGACAGGACACTCTAGAGCACCTTGGCTTTGGATATATATCAACAAAATTCTCACGCCGACATCATCATCGTCATAGTCCTCCTCCTCGTCAACATTGTTGTGGGATAAAATTCCTATTCTGAGCATGACTCTGTCCAATAAAGCACTCGCCGAAATCATCAGGTAGGTAGACCAGTACATACGTCTCCTGTCGAGATAGTATTTATATGGTATATATTTTGTAGCATATTTCGTTATAAGACCCCTATACACAGGTGCAACTCGCCAAGGCATTAAGCTTTTGTTAAGCTTTCTCTACAAATCATTCCGCTGTTCGGTGTAGAGCACCCTAACATTTCCCGAACATCCTCCGGCAGCTTTTCTCGACGTTGTAAGATATTATCAAGGGGCAATTACTTGCAGCCGTTAAGGTTCCTCACTTTCCTAGAAAATTTACTCCAAACCTTTAAAACAAACTCGTGCAAAATCCCACCCCCAAAAGACACCTGGCTAAGGGTAGCAGAGATACTAAGATATTCCAGAATTATTACGGCCTCACCGATTACATCTCGAGCAGCAACAGGTGATTTATTCGTCCGCCACGGTACCGCTGTAAAACACGGCACAGCTCCATTAACCGGATCGAGCCGTTCATAAATGTAGAAATGGAGACGACCCATTCCTAGAAAATTGAGTCTCATCCTTTCCCTCCTCGGTGGTCCTGATTTATTCCTTTCGCCTATTTTCACTCCTTGTATCTCGAATCGGTTTTGATGTAAATTATGCAAATTCGGGGCGGGCGCCACGCCGTCTACGGGAATCCATAAAGCTCCATTCCGCGGTTATGGCTGCTCTGGGCATTGCAGCAATTAAGTTCACGCTGGTCCAGTACACCAGTTCATCTCTATCCCGGCTCAAGGTGGGGCCCATAAAAGCAAAATTCTCCGAGGGGGTGCTCCACAGAATTTCGCCCCCTCGGCTGTTATATGTCAATTAATGGGCCAAGACTAATTCGACAATTGGGGATATGTGCCGCCTTCATTGCGGATGCGAATAATTTAATTTAACGATCCTTTCTTGTGTCGCTGGGCAATGCAACTGATGCCAGTGTTTAACATAATTGCACTTTAGATGGGATATTAATAGCTCGAATTTGCGAAAATATGGCACGTTGGAGAGTCGTTCCATAGATCTCGACAAAAACAAATTACAATTCCGAAAATATTATATAATAAAACATAGAATTTCCTTTTATGCGACAGTCCCAAATCAGGACTTGGAAATCGGATGCAGGCTAAAATTTGCGCTACCAGTCTAATCGGCACAAACTGGACTAGGATATTTGCATATTGTAGAAAACTCAAAAATGTATCCACAAAAAGAAAAATTGCATTTATTAGAGCATTACGTTTATATGTATTTTAGCCGTCTATAGGCCATGCAGGGTCCTTTTTAGAAAAAAAAAACATAATGGAATGTGACTAAAAACATCAGAATTATTAGCTTTATATAAAACAAAGTAATATAATAGGTATCTGTAAAATACGAGTGCTATTTTGAGTTCATACTAATGGTTTGTTTTACGGATTTCTGAAGTGCAAAATCTAATTTTTGAAGGATATCACTTTCTATGCATAATAAATAAAATAGAGTCATATTCAAATAGTCAGAAAAACAAAATTACTGCCGATTTTTATCGGATTTTATGTGAATTAAGTTTTCGCACCGATTTCAAACATCAACATAAAATCTAATAATGGTTATTTTTTATAAATTGCAATTAAAAAGTCCAAAGTAAATAATAATGCTGATATTATAAAGGTTGTTCTAGTTTTTAGGAACAATTAAATTCTACACATTTTAGTATTACCTCCGTATGAGTTAGAATTTACATATGCAAAACTATAGTTCAATATTTATATACATATATTTCATTTGTATTTATTTATTTACATAATAGGGTATAAAGTAAATTTACACCCTATGTATTTAGTGTCAAATATTAAATCAATAACCCAAAATTACTTTCTTACCGATTTTTGTGAGTTAATAGTGTATCTACAATAACTAAAATCTACACTTTTAAATTCGCAAATTATGTATTCTTTATCGAAACTTCAATAAAACTACTTATTTGTTGGGAAATCGATATTTTGGAATGGTTTTTGAAATTTGAATTTGTAGCCTATAAAAACCTATATATCTATTTTGTGAGCAAGTCGGAGATAATTTATCATTTTCATTTCGTTTTACCTCTCTGCCCCCCAATTACGATATATGTATGTAAATCGTTTATTCATTTCATTAGTCTTTCACTGTATGTAAAATGTTGAATTGAAAACTAGCGAAGTTGAATTATGCGCATTTGTTTTTACCCATTTATAATGTAATTTTGGAAAATGTAATAAATTGTCTTCAACTTTATTTTTAATTTGGAATAAAAATAAAAGCAACTCAAACAGAATGAAAACAAGCATCTAGCAGAAGAAGGCTGAAGCCTTATGGTAATCAACAACGATTACCATAATAAGGCTTATGAAAATTATTGTGAAACGGCTCGAACAAAGTTAACGACTACTAATCCATAGAGAGTGCCTAAGACGACGAAGTTTTATCACTCCAAAATATTTAATTGGGCGTAGTGTTGGGATTATGTAGAGAATGAGATAACAAAGGCACCTCTGCACTAAAGTCCAAAACACAAATATATTACATACAACTAGAAACTAGGAAATGAGCGGTTTTGGTTAGCGTAGCCAGGAATAAATGCGAACAATTTTTTGAAACTTGTTATTGGAAAAAAAAAAAAATTTATATTTTGAAGTATAAGAGATGCTAAATATTTTCGATCTCAATAAGAGAACGTGTTATAAAAGGTTACTATAAACAAAGTCAAAGACCAATGTTGTTTTTATTCATATTTATGATCTTACATTCGAAATGGTAATAAAACTTTTATTCTACTGACTTTGAAATGCTAGAAATGTTGATTACGTTTTTTTATATATGCAAGTACATATGTATATGTCTTCAGATGAAATAAGTAATTCTGAATTATATGAAGATAGAATTGTATACGCACCCTAATGTACTTAATGAATGAGTAAAGCATCTATAATCAGAATGTTGTAACTATTTCCATTAATTTTAAGAAATTTTAGTTCAGGAAAATTAAGTGATAAATCAGAGAAAATTTTATTTTAAAAAAGGCGTGATGCCAAAAAATATACTCCCCATCCAAATATTTATACATAGAATAAAACTGATCCACATTCGAAGTAAAACTTATTGTGTGAAAGAATTTTGTAATTGTAAATTCCTTAATTTATTATGTACCAAACTTCTGACTTATTAAAATACCTACAATATTTGATTTTGTTATTCCATTTCCAATATTTATCATTGACTTTCCGTAAAGTGTCCATGTATGTATATGTAGTACCTTACTAAGATTTTATCAGTGTTGGAAATACAACAGAAATGCCTAAATCTACTTTTTAATTATTTTAATAGCTTTCGGTTGAAATTCACTAGGAAAATATTTTTCTTCAACAAAACAAATTTAAAATGTTAGTTTCCTCTCATGGTTTTCGTCAAAATACGAAGAGTCTCAAATTTATTGACCTGTGTACAAAGTCACCTTTCATTATTTTGGCACCTATTGATTTTTACTGATTCGTTTCATCGAAGTTGAATTCCCTTGCAAATATTTGTCAACCGCCCTGTATACTCTGGGGTACAGAGGCTGGGGTGGGACTGGGTGGTTCGAAAAGACAGTAATTTATATGTAAAACGCCGAATGTGTTTGTTTTCTCAATAACTTGGAGAGATTTTTGATTTTCATAGCACACGCACGACAACTCTGGACGACAGGATAAATTTATCGACCTATTTTCATCGCTGAGTTATGTTGTTGACGTGTTGTCCATACTTTATGTTAATGATTGGTAGAAATTTTCGGAAGAGCTGTTGCTGATTATGAATGCTAAAAATAGCTCTAGGGTTGATTTTAAATTTTGCTATGGCCAAGCTGATAAAGACACGTAGTGGTTGTTGTGAAAAATTAGTACATATTTGAAATTTAAAAGTTTAATATTGAGTTTAAAGTAAAGTATTTTAACATCAACCTACATAAGAATTAGGAAAATACGATCTCCTATTTAAACTGGTGAACCTTTGCTTTTCAACTTTATTTTGACTATGGAGAAGTACATATTTTGAACATCTAAAAATTTAATTTAGAACTAAGAACTCACAACCAAACTTTAGTTTTATCCTTCATATCAGAACTATTTCAGGGATCAAAAGAATAAGTTAATTTCGGAGGCGACGGACCAAACAATAAAAGACTTTGAGATCTATGGGCGTTCAACATAATTGGCGACCCGGGCAAGATACGCATAAAGATTGGTTATATTTGATTAAAATTAATCTGCCTTTAATTTGAAATCAAATAGATCAGAATTAAAAAAATTATGTCATCTTGCTGCTATATTTTTGTTTTCGACAGGAAGACAGTATCGGCGATATACATTTAAAGAAATAAGGGCTTAATAAAAATTGCGGGTTGCTTTCTGATACCATATAAATTTTAGAGTTATTTAACCGACTTTTATGGGTAATAAAAGATGATTTTGCTTTAGGTGAACGAAGATGGGTGTGTTGACGTGGCACGCCCTTTGAAACCAGAATGTGCCAAGGTGGCAGCGGCTGACGCCGGGTTTTGTGGTTTCACTTCTTTTGAGTGGCGTATTGATTGAGCCCCGGCCGGGACTCTCGGCCCGGGAGTCAAAGCAAATTGTTAAAAGGCTACCCACACTCATCCCTCGGAGGTCACGGCTGAGAATCGGCGCACCAGCTGGGGCACATTCAAAAGGATCTCTAAGTAATTTCGAATGAATTTTTAATAAATTTTCTCACAGGAACACTGATTGTTTTTGAGGATGTATAAAAGTGACTTTGACATGGTGTACACATCTCCGCATTTGAACACACCGAAGCCCCACAGGAGGCTCCGAGGACGCAGACAAATAAAGCTAATCTAAAAGAGGCCCCAGCATCCCCCGCACGGAGGACAAGAGATTGCTCATATGCGCCTCCTCGAGCGCTCATTGTGCTTATTTGAGCACA
This sequence comes from Tolmerus cingulatus, assembly GCA_959613345.1. Taxonomy (NCBI): domain Eukaryota; kingdom Metazoa; phylum Arthropoda; class Insecta; order Diptera; family Asilidae; genus Tolmerus; species Tolmerus cingulatus. The sequence goes on from OY390708.1 coordinate 8,662,788, forward strand.
AACTAGCGGGCGCGTTTTGCTACATGCACCCCCAAAAAATATGGGGTTGCACTAAGTTGGTCCTTTACCTTTTCTCAGATGGGCCTAAAAAGCGCGCTTTGCCCCAATTATTCGAGTTGGGGCTGCCGAGTGGGGCCAATTGCGCACGCCCTACACATTACACACCAACTACAGAGTTTTAGTACAAATATCACTACCACAGGGATGAATTCCACCACCATCACTCCTTTAGAGCCGGTGATTTCGTATTCAGAGGGTTCCCTGCTTTGCAGGATCATCCTGCAGCCCTAGCGCTCCGGAATGCAGAGCCCATTTTTCAAGCTGGACGTTCTTAAAGCGCCCTGCTTCTCGTCCTATGAAAAATTCAATTTTTATCCACCGCACCACGAGATGCACGTGGTGGCCATGGGCTTTCAGAACGCCGTGAAAAACCCGACTTTACCTTATTTTCCAGAGTTTTTGTAGTTTTTTTCTGCATTTTCGGTGTCAGGGTGAGCGTGCCTATAGACGACTAAGGCTTTCAAAATTACTTCGAGAGCTTTCCCTTTTGTTTTTGCAATCTCTGTTCACATTAAAAAAATATAAATTTATCTCGGCATTATTATTCCGTGGACTATGGGCTCCATACGGAAGCTGCCAACTTTTTCAAATACGTACCTACTGCGGACATGGCCTTACATTTTGCAGGTGTTCTCAGAGAAAAGTTATAATGAAATAATGGGAAAAGCGGAAAAAGTTCCATTCTATTAAAGTTTTGCGCTGACAGGAACCAACGTAAATGGATTTGATATGAAACGTACAAAAGGACACTACAATACTTTGAAACAAACGAACAAGGGCCAAAAGGTCAAGTCGTAGTGCCCCAGCCGCTTTCGAAATTATCTTTTAACACCTCACTTTTATGGCTTGAAGAAATTGTATTTAGGTTTTGCTTGTACAGAGGATGTCGTTGTGTAAACTTTAATGCTATATACTTGCTTCCCGAATAATGCAAAGAACTTAATTAGCCAAATTTCACACAAAAATTAACATAAAAAATAATAATCCACAAAAAGTCTAAAGGACAACGATATAAAAATTTCTTAAGTTTATTACTTTGAATCTATATTTATTTCTTGTCTTTAGAAGAAAACAAAAAATGTGATTTATAAAGTAAAGTCAATTAAAAATGAACTTAGCTTTATTAAGGATATGCAGCCAGAAGCACCACTACTCAGTACAACAATCAAAACATAACAAAAACCATATAAATATATTCTTAGAAAGTAAATAAAAACAAGTGTACGTATGTCCTACATTTACAAAACATGTAACTGATTTCGATAATACTTGTATATTCCGTTTTATAGGCACTCCTTTTCATGGGAAACCCATTTTGCGCACATTTTCATGTAATTCTCTTGTAAGCCATCCTTCATAACCTGTCTTAAAACATGACTAACAAATTGTTGCTTCTAAAAGTTTGAAACAAGTTGTCTATCCAAAATTTCAGCTCAGAATGATTTCAAATATTTTGTAATGAAGAGAAAGTTTTGAATTGTTTTCTTAATATTCTGGTATTCAATTTTTATTTAAATAATTGCTTGAAAGAGTTTAATCATTTTGCCATGTAGGCACATGTTATATAATTCAAAAATGCGATTTGATATTTTTGGTGGTATGTTCATGGAGGATTTCATATTTGGATGTTGATCAAATTTTAATACCTTTAAATTCAAATGCTCATTTTTCATCGATAATTTATTATTTTTTGTTTTAACATCAATTTATGTGTTGCTTCAGTTACCTAATTCGGGATGGTTCCACGAAATATGGTAACAATTCTTTGTGTACTTCAGCCACAATAATATATCAAAAAGATATAATTTGATGTTTATTTATCATTCTGACGCACATCATGAATTTTGCGTTAAACTTCTGTTGAAGAAAAATAAATGTTGTTTATCGATGACTTGCACTAAGCCTTATTTTTATACTTTTCCGCGGAATTCTACGGCACGCTGCACATTTCACGGCTGGCAATTGTCGAGCTGAGAAAATCATTTTTCGATTTTTCTCTGAACAAACATCGATTGCGAAGGATGTCGTGATGGAATTTTATTGCTCGTTCATTCCGTGAGTTGGCTCGATTTTATCTTCATTTTAGTATCAAGCAAGCAGCAATGCCCGGCTCGACTCTGAGGATTATTGGGATATATCTGGTCCATTGTGACCTCCATGACATTCTGCAGGATAATCCAATGTTCATTCACTGCCTCAAGGGTAGACACGATTTGCGAGCGTCCCTCAGTTAATTAGCTCGAACATTTATTCTTTGCCTTTTTAAGAAGACGCTCCCTAATTGCCGCTTTCATCCCTATTAATCCTGTCGCAACATAAATTTTGAGGGAGCTACCATCAGAGAAAATGACATCAAGTTTGTCGTAGGGTGGATTTGCGTGTAATTGCTTTACCCCCACCTTGTTTTAGTAAAAGATGTCTTCAAGGCAATTATTTAAATTTTATGTTTTCTTGAACAATTGGGCTGTTTTCGGCAAAAAGTGAAAATTTTGTGTTTTTTGGACAACGAATTAAAAGTGTAACACAGATGCAGGGTACTCAGGTTGGTTTTGTAAAATACAAGGACTTGGAAGAGTAGCAGTGACTCAGCGGCATAAAACCAATTTACGATTATATCGTGTAATGACATCATAAATTTTAGTGGTTTTATTATGGTCAAATCAATAATCTTTAGCCTGACTGCGATGCTCTTAAAACTTGATTCTTTTATTACGTTTAATAAAGATCTTCACAAAACCCAAAAATGATTGATTGTTATATTTATTGATCTGTCTAAAAATATTCTAATAAATTATGTCAGATTTTGTTCTCGAAAATAGTACCTATATTACAAATAACTTAATCCAGACTGACCAATCTGCAAACTTTAGAAATTATTATTATTAAATTACACATCTGTCGATTTGAAAATTTTATAGAAGTTATTACAAATCATGTGAAATAAATGGATTCAAAAGTTCGAAGTAAGTGTAACATGAACGATTTCTTTCCTACAATATTTGGCTGACTAGTGCAATAGACACCCAACGCAATTCGATTACTCAGAAATTTCTTGGAGCTATATGTTTATGCCAGCACTGGACTCATAAATTTTAAATTTTTCAATTTCTTAATCTTGCTGATCGCAATCAACCTCGGATGAGTGTGGGTAGTAAAAGAAATCGATTTAACATCAAAGTCAACATGCGTCAGCTGCTCTTTGCTAAAATCGAACAGACAGCGCGAAGTTATTAGTTAATATTTTGACGCGATTCATCTGCCAAAGTTTCTTAAATTAACAATCGGTTCGCTCCTAATAAAAGTCCAAGGTGATAACGCGATTTCAAAAACGCAGAGCTAAGGCTAAATATACCGAGGGATGCCTCCTCAGATTTAATGCTTTCGTAGAAGCTACTTTAAGAACGGAATAATTTTCTTGAACTTTTGTTTACGACTATTACACACTTTCGCGAAGTTGATTTGTTTGTGCTTCGCGAAAAAAATGGCCAAAAGTTGGAAAACGATTTCAACAGGAAAGGTCAATTCTACGCTGAATTGCACCTGGCAGGTATTTCAAAATTTTCATGTCTCCACTGCCCCAGAGGAACGTGTTTCGCGTGGTGGGCATTTGCGGGGGCAGTTCGCGATATGAACAGAAAATGTTGCTTCGCGGACAAGCGCGTCGAGGATTGCATATTGATCTGGAATGAATGAATTAGGGCAAATCGATGTGAGCTCTTTTCAGGCTCACGTGATGGAGCACATGTTTAAGGATATTTTCGCGCCTCACTGGGTGTCAGAATTCTCTGTGTCCGGCCTTGCTTAAAATATCCACCAGCAGTTCGGAATCCTTAATGCAGACAAAATTTAATTAAAACTTTTCCAATAAATACGGCGGCATATAGGCACCGAGGAGCGTTTTTATGTGAAAACTTCGCGGGGAAAAAGTATCGTTAACTTTTATGTGAACTCTTGGTGGCTTTTTTGTCATTATTTTGACCAAAAGAAATATTCTTTTTTCGAAACCACCCTGTCGATTTATTCGGAGTTTCTCAATATTACAAAGTACGATTTTGATTTCGTTTCTTCTTTGTCCTGCTTTATATCCTTTGGAGTTCACTTAATTGAATTTCGGTTGGTTTTCATTTCCAATAAGGGTTTGGTGGTAATTTCCAAGAAATGTTTTAAAACGACATCCGATAGTATTTCATTAGTTCGAGTGATGAAAGACTCGTTGAATTTTATAGATTTTCAAGAAACAATTATTTTTTGAGAGATTCCAGTTAATTCCAGGAATATGATTTTTAATGATTAAGATGTTGGAAAACGGACCATTAAAAACGCCTTCACTCTTTTTACGCAACGCGAAAAAATATGATTTTAGAAAATATCTCATTTTATCATTTGCCTAAATCAACGACTTCAGCGATATCAAATGATTGTTGTTTTCCACGTGATTTTAGAATCTTATTCAAATTGATTTTATTTGTTTTATTTTACTCTTCTTTGAGCAGGCGCTCTAATTTTGGAATGATTCGCGATAAAATATATTTTAGCTCGAAATTATGTTCATTCTGTACAATCGCAAACTAATGCTAAGCATTTATTCAATTAAATTTTTACATGTCACCTTTACTATAAAGGAAAAAAGGTAAATATATAAAACAGTTTCCAAATTTTTATCTTTAAAATTTATACTGTAGACTAAGAAAACGTAAAGCAAAATCTATCAATCATAAAACAAGGTTTATCCTTTTGAACGAAATCTTTTTGATGTACCAATTCACAGCCATGCACAGAATAATCCATAAAAGAAGGAGAAACGATTTCATTTAATGCACTCCGAAGGATTCGTATAAATGGGGTCAGTGGCAACTTTATGTCTTCACCATAAAAGCGAGTGTCGGTCCATATCCTTTTACGAACTTATCTCGTTCTTGCAGCAAATTTTATAGGTCGTTCATTCAAATGGGGTCTCATAAGATACTTCGTTGAGTGGCACTATTCGGAATGTTGCAAAAATCTTTTGAATTTCAATTGGTGTGAACATTGAATTCAAGGAGGTATTGGCAGGGAACTTCGAACAGTTGGAGAGGGGTGTCAAAATTCAAGGTTGATGTTATATGGCAATTCGACAATGCTATCTGAAAATATCGGACAAAGTAAGCAGAAAAAAAGAGTAATCCTTCTCATGGAGCCCAAGGGCTGCTTTCCTCCCTGGAGTTGAATGAAAAGACGGGCACTTCCAAGACAAAGTTTGCCAATTTTATTTCTCGGTTGCTTTGATCACGCAATCATAATCATAAATTTAGTTATCTGGAATTAATTAGCAAAGACATACATATAGTCTTTGTGTTTGTATTTTTGTTGTATATATAAGGCAGCTAGAAGCTGTAAGTCTACTTTTTAATAATTTCTATAAAGATGTTTTATAAACTTTTCCAATATCCTCCGTTAATGTTACGATTTAATATAATTTACCATGAAATAAATGTAAAGGAAAGGTGTTCGAAGTTCTGCTGATAACTTTTGTTTACTTCAAAAGAAATAAAGTGAAAGCGGAAATTATATAATAAGACCTATCAAAACCAAATGTAATCATTTCGGATAGTGATGTACTATTAATGACATTTTCATTTCCGATTAACTTTCAGTGACCTTTTGGTGAATGAAAACATACGTGAAATTTTCCTTTGTAAAGGTCAATTGTAGAATTATCGACAATGCTTACGATTTGAAAATGGCTTTTAATGATTTTTTCAGTCATATTATTTTCACTGTATGGATCGGGTTAGTTAGTTTGTAATTGTAAATTTTAACAAGAAATTCAAGGAATTTTTTTATATCCATAATCTTGAATTTTTCAGATAAAAAATACTGTTCTGAAAAAATCTTGTTTACCATTTTCAATTCATTGTATGAAAATGCATAGATGAACATTTTGGACGCTAGGCGCTTTAAAGAGTGTTTTAATAAGAAAAAAAACTAGAATGTAACACTAAATTATACAAACATTTAATTAAGATCATAGAAACAAATATACAAGTTTTCTTTTATTATTTCTAATTATCTCTAATATTATAGGAGCCACTGTTATATTTATTTATTAGCTCCAGTTAGATAAACCAAATAAGAAAACAGAAACTATTTGACCTATATATTCTGATTATTAGGCAACATATTGGCAATAAGCAAGAAATCTCAAGAATGTATATGTATAAACGAATGACTTCGAAGAAATCATCAAATTCCGCGCAAATGGCAATCAATGGCCAAGAAAAATTCCACCGGAGTGAGACTGACTGACTATGTTTTGTTAAGACGCTCGATGTATCCATGCTCGGCGATTGATTAATTGCAGTGCGAGATTTTATCACCGATAAAATAATCGCGCCAAATGCTCGTTCACGCCCGATTTCGAGCGTCCCCAAGCAATGGCGCGTCTCAAGCGGAATTAAGTAAATGTTTTGGTCTGGTTGAAAAACAAACAAGCCCCTGTAAAACAAGAAATTCATTCTTTAATCAAAGCATTGGGAAAAGAGGAGAAGCATAAAAACACTCCTACGAATGTACTTCGCGACCATGGAGCATGTAGCGACGCTTATTGCCCCCAGCCGCCCCCGCCGCGGTGCCAAGGAACTACCTGTTGCAGCTTCGTTATAGGTAACTTTTATGGAGGGTTTCATGGTCTGTCGTAAAAGGAGGAAGTGGATTCGGGCAAGAACTGGCACGGGCTCACCCTCTTCGCGTGTCGCGTAGCTGCTACCCCCTGGGGTGGAAAGCTCTAAATTTTTTGACACCCCCTCGGAATTGGGAGATAGCCTGGCAAAAACAATTGCTTAATTGGGCGGAATTCCATCGGGGGCGGGGCGATCCGGCCTAGTTGCATAGTTGCACACTAATTGAGCCGAAAAGTTTTAGTTGACACAGGCTGCGGCAGCAAGACTAAAAAGGAAGTTCGAAGTAGACACAAAGTTAGACAGGAACTCCGGGAACTGGCAAGATTTCCGTGATGTCGTGATTGCATAAATTTATCTCCTCCAGAGTTCCTCCACAAACTTGCCGAAAATTCAAATTTCTAACTTTGTCCGTTCTCGCACTGTTTTATCCCGAGACTACATTTGGCGGTTCGGGACGCCACAAATTTCATCTTCCCGGTATTTTAATTTGAATTAGCTTTATTTGCTCAAACTTCCTGGGAATTTCTCAAATTTGGAAACATTCTGACCACTTAATTATTCACGCTAATTAGAATGCACCCTTTACTGCATGCGATTAGTGGGTGCAACGACAGTGTGTTGGTGAGTTGTTGGTTTTTTGAAAGTTGAGGTGGCTCGGATTCTATGCAAGTGGGGTAAAAACTTAATTAAGCCCTTAGTTAAATCATTCTTACACCTCACTGCTTGGCTTGGGAAAAAGCTAGCTTAACTTTTCTGAAATTTACGTGACCCGTTGTTAAAAGTGAGTATTTCTCCGTAATTTTGCAGTAGCTGACATTAAAAAAGGTCAATAAAACTAATTTTATAAACGCGACGTATTTTAAGCATGCATTGAGGAAGTAACAAATTGTTTACTAAAATTGTATAAATGACGGATTCTCTCTTTGATCCAAAAAGTCTTTACAAATTCCATTAAATTATGATCAGAAAAAATGAAGGGTTCAATGATGCTAAATCTACTTGAAAACTTGAAAATATCCTTTTTAAGTCAATTGCACTTGTATTAAACTATTTGATAATATGATACGCATTCAGCATCTTCTCAAGGCTAAGTATAAAACGTTCAGTAAAATTCTTTAGCTATCCATCTGCTATAACTAGAAAGCCCTTTTAGCTGAGTTGCATTTCCATTACTTTTTTGCAAAAGCAATAATCTCTTGACTACCAAAATCGTTGCACTAAAAGCACTATAATGGCTTAAAAGCGATACTTAGAGTTATCGGGGTACTTTGCCATTTATTCAAGTATTGAAGGTCCTTTCCTTCTCTTTAAGTTGTAGAACTTTTAAAAAGGAAAATGGTAAATGCCTTGTAGTTTTTAATCATATTTTGTGTATTATAATAAAGTAACGTTTAATTTGGTTAATCGTTAGAGTGCTTCAGGCTTTAGGGAATTTCAAAACATTGTGAAACTCTAAATTCAAAGTAATTAACAAAAACCATGAGGTTGTTTATTATTACAGGTAAGGAAATTGAAAAATAATCAATATTTCGTTGTCTTGGTTTAAAACTAATCTTCAAAATGCAAATTTAAGTGCTTCATAACATAATTAATATGAAAACAAAGGCTTTTCTTGCGTTCGAAAATTTAATAAATATGGTAATAATTACGAGCTAGCGTTAATGTCCCAAATTATATAGATTAATATAATTCCTGCTTTTAAATTAATGTACAATTAATTGATTTTAAATTTTACAACACATGGAAAATTTAATTATATGTAATTTACATTGTTGATTTCTTTAAGAGAATTGTATTTTAGAATTAGTATATGTGCCTATCTCGCAACGTCGGCCTAAAGCAGAATATAAGAAAAATGTTTTCGTTTTATCCTCCAAAAATTGGGAGCAAACTGCAACCATGGGCCGAAAACTGCCTGAGGGTTGTTGTCATGAATAAATGAATATTTTCACGGGGTGTTCCTTTGAAGGTCCTGTTTTTAATTTTCGAAATGTAGAGTCCCGCGTGCATGGCAGTCCGCCTCCTCACTTCAGGACACGAAAGTCGTCGGATTTCATTAGGACCAAAATATCGCACTCTTGCGACAAGCTCTAGCAGTTTCAATAGCTCCAAGGTAGGTATCAAGAAATTTCCAGATGTTTTCCGTTTTATATTTTATTTTCGTCATCCCGGTTGGTGAAATCTAATTTCGACTTTGAAAGACCCGAATTCGAATCGGGATAAAGAAAGGAACTCCCCGATTTGTAGCCTTGGATGGCCCGAGAAGTTACCCTTCAAATAATTTTCATTCCTGGCAACAAGTAAACATAAAATTGGAGCCCTTTGGCCATTCTGCTCCGAATAAAATAGGAGAGATTACTTTTTTCATCCGCACCCGCGCAATCCTTGGCTGTTTTCCAGCGCCTATGGCTAAACTCAATAATCATGGAAAACTGAAGTGGTTAGCACCATTTGTGGGAACCTAAAGATGTTTATGGAAATTATGAATAAATCCTTGATTGAAAAGTTTACTTCTCCCGGGTTTTTTTCTTCTGGGCGCTGTTTAAGTCCCTAAAATCTTCGCCGGAAGTCAAAATTCCGTTCACCTGCTGCCTTAACTTTTAGAAACTTTGATATTTTAAGGAAACTGGAAAGGGTTTTATTTTTCTTTTGAATTTATATTTTGTTTTTGGTTTTGGTTGATATAGTTACGTTTTCTTGCTTTAATAACGAACGAGATCATTAACTAAGATATACAAAGTCTTGGAGATTGTTGTATTTTTTATATTTTACTGTATAAAAGTTACCCTAATAAGATTGTGATATTAAGGCAGCATTTGTATGCATTAAAATACCATAAAGGTCTCAATAAAAATACCAGCTTCCTCCGAATTTCTAAAAACGAACTAAAAATTTGCTGCAGAGCAACGACGCGTGGGTTCCATAAATTGTGCAAAATATGGTTATAAAATATTAGAAGTCTATTATCTTTGGAACGACAGAATATGCAGAGCTGTGGTCGATCAAATGGGGAGGAAGGCGCCCACCATCCGCCGTGTAGCTCTATTAAGGATTAATATAGAGCAATTTAGATAAGCCCGATGTCTGATTCGATTAGGCCTTAATTGCTCTGCAGCCGATGCCCATTTTTAAGCGGCTGACCCAGTTTGTCCTGATTATTTGCTCTTAATGGCAGGACTAAGCGAATGCAAAGCCAAACTAGGGCTTGGGGTGCAATGCGTAATTTCGGCCAAAGCTCCACGGTCCATGCGATGCTGGGTGCTGGGGTTGCTGGGGTTGTTGGGGTTGCTGGTGTTGCTGACGATGGGGGGCCAGCGGTGGCTGTACTCCAGCACCGTCGCGTCGCGGTCCTGCAGCTGCAGATGTTTCGTCCTGACGGAGTGGTGGTGCAGTTCGACGCGATGCAGCGCGATGTGGCGCGACGCTTTACAGTGCACAGTACATGCGGCAGATTCCGATTACACCCAAGTGGGTAAGTTCATTTTGTGGGGCATATTTATCACGAGCGAACCCGAATTACTTCGCCAGCATGCCTTTACCCCCGAGTTGGTACAGGAGTTTTTTACCCACCCGGTCGGTGGCACTTGACTCGTCGAGGAGCACTCAATCGAATCAACTCCGCTGCAGGTTTATGCGGCAAATGTGCCACCTTAGCTAGAGATAATATTCCGAAAATTTCGAAAAATGTTTAGTAAAAACCTTCAACCTCTAGCAACTCCCCTGGGGGCTAAAAGTGTTAGGAACGTTTTACACACTTACTTTGTTACTGGATATATCGAATCAAACTGATACATTAAAAATGGAGTGTATGAATCATAACCGTTAAGACAAGTGGAGTACGGAAAAATTGTGCGATATATTGTATGAGATGAAGTTAAGTGACGATAACTTTTCACTTTTAGACAATTTTAACATCTCCTATCACACATTCGATATGACAAAATACTAATATTTTAATATTTTCGTCATATGTAAGTATCCAAGAATATTAATATTTCTTTTCTTAGTATATTTAATTTATTAATTTTAGTTGGTCCTCACAGTCCACTCAGCATCATATAAGCTTCTTCATTGATTTTGGTGAAACCTTAGAGTTTAAAATTTTGAACAATTATTTTATCCATAATAAAATGAATTGAAATGGGTGAACTATCTATTTTTGCCATCTCATCGGTAATGAAAAGGACGTATTTCTCCTATAAAATGGCAAATGGAAAACGAATTATTAAATTTTGTTTGAAGTAAAACATCTTTAATTTAAAATTAAATATTTTTATTTCAAAAAGTTTCATCAAGATTCATGTAGGGATTTTAAATTAAATTTGTGCCCCGCTTTTATTTCCGTACGAAATAAAAAAGCCGATGTTGTTATGTGTTTATTTTAGTTGTTTTTTTTTTAATTATATGTTTATCAGAACTTACTTTTGAATATGCATAGGTATATGAGATTTTTATAAATATACTATACAGCAGGGACGAAAACGCAATACAGAGTAGATTTGTTTTCCTATTACATTATGTATTTGTATTAAACTTTTAATGTTTTGAAATTGGTAGTGAAAATATCAAATCGTACCCTTAAAGATCAATTTATTCTCTAAAACGAACAGCTGATGAATTTGAGTACTTCAACGTTAGCTAAAAATTAAATTGTAAAATATTCCTACAGTCATGCCTTTATACTTTTACTAATGAAAAAATTTTTTGTGGGATCGATAGTTTGTTGCTTTGTATATTTTAGTTATTCTTTACTAATGTTTTAATGTTAATTTTTAAATTTATAAGGCAAGTGTTAAATAAATTATAAAGAAATTTTGTTTTCAACATTCTGCTATTCCGAGTTTTCACTTTAAAAATTATTGGCCTGTACTAATTAGATTATAAAAGGCTTCTATTTAATTTAACCATCTGTCTGTTTGTTCGTCTTAAGAATAGGGACCACTTTTTAAATTTGGCTGGAAGCATTAGGAATTTTTTGAAGTCTTTGTTTTGGACTCTTTATTCTTTTGCTGCATTTTGTTTCACCTATACCTTTCGGTAAACACCACAACCCCAGAAGGAGCCCTTCTTTTGAACCTTAGAAAAGCGGAGAGCACAGTGACTTGTCTCGATGAATAGAAGTTGTCCTTCAGGGACACTAATGACTCTAGAATTTTGACCTAAATCCCATTTAATTAGAAGGCCCATCACTGAAGGTATATGCTACGAGATACGTCAACCAACGCTGGTGTTGTTTGACATGAAAGTAATTAATGTATTTTCATAGCAAAAAATAAATCTCCTGAAAATAAGAAAAATTTCCCTTTTATTGATTTCCAAGATCATAAAAAACCCAAAATTTCCACAGCACTTAATCAATTACGACTCAGTTGAAGAGCGCAAATCGATATCTTCGTGGAAGGCAACATAATCAGGTTCCATCAGGGAAAGATGTGCTCAATTTGAAAGATTAAGGGTGTCTTCTCGATAATCCGTCCTAGGAACCCTTTGCGAACCCCGACGTAATAGGGAAAAGATTGTCTAGCAGACCTTTTTCGTTAAACATTGCCAGGCTGCCTACGCCCTAAAGTGAGGGGTATATGCGAGCATACACGCCCCGGGAGGTTCGACGTCACTGCAATCTGTCTCAGTCCGGCCCAGACTAGGCCTGTGTGGGCGGACACAGATAGCAATTTTTTCAGTACTTCACACTGTCATCCTGCTGGGGACGTTCTTATATCAGCGGTGGAATCGTAAAATAATTTCGCAGCGGTGCCGAATTGAATTATAGGCCGAAGTGTCTGTCTGTCTGTCCTTGGTGGGCCGCAGCCCTGTCAAACCAATATCCGATTCCGCCAGATTCATTTGGCAGGGGATGATTTATTTGACGACTATGTCAAACCTTCTGAAAAGCTTCGCGCACTTGGTGCTGTGCAGGTCCAGCTTCAGGATGCTGCGTCAGCGCGAAGTTTCCTCTCAAGACGCAGGAAGAGTGGATTTCATCCTCTGCCGCTTTTCATATTTCCGCAGATAAATCTCTGCAGATGTGCCACTATATTTCAGACAAATGAGCATGTATGTAGATGGCTGTGATTTCAGAAATGTACGCTTTCATGATTTTTTTATGCAGGAACCTCTTAGAGAGAATCATTCGGAACATAATTTGGTCGGAAGCAGAGACGTTCACTATGCTTTTCTTACGAGTATACGCCTTAAAAATCTGGCAACAAAAGGAAATTTTATGTCCCCGGGGACATATGTATTTCATTTCAGTTAATTAAATGAAACCGTCTTAGCAGAAAACGCACCACTCATTGTAGGATGTGTCATGCTATTTGAATGTGCTTTATTCCTTACAAATTATTCATTTACAAGAAGTCATATTTCGCAAAGCGTACAATATTTCTTCACCGTTTTGTAAGAGAAAAAGGCAATGATCCTTAAAGCATAAATATTTACATAATGAATATCATATGTAAATCATTATCATACTTTCATTGGAACAAATATGTCTATGCAGGTAAAGGAATTTATCACGAGAAACCCACAGCAAAAATTGTGTTATTTTGATAATCTGACCCCAGGTTTTTATATAAATTACAGTATAATGTCTCCTCAAATAAAAGGAAAGTGTAATAATTTAATCCAGATCTATTTAAATATCCAATTATTGCTTTCTTTTGATAATATGAATTCACCATATAATTGTTTCAAAAATTTGAACAAGCGTAACAAATATGTCTAATCAAAATAAATTAACAAAGAATTTAAAATAATAGCAAACAAAATTTGGCATCCTTTTTGTGTACGCTCAAACGAGAGATACTTACAAACCAACATTTTATGAATTCCAAAAGTGTCCGGATTTTCAGACCAGACTAGATACAAATTAACACACTCACTGGAGTGGCTAGCGTAGAAAGCAGGGTCTAGAGGGAAATAGGGATGATTAATTAATTTATTTATTTAATTATTTACGTGCCTGGGGTAAACTATGAGCCGAGAAAGATATCAGTGTTTTCCGTAGCGCATTTCATATGGGAGCTCTTAAAATTCAGACATAGGAAATGAATTGAAAGCGACGCGTCGTTGCTTTGTTTTATAATTTACTGACTCTTGAAGCTGAATCTGACTGGAGAAATTATATTTTGGGTTTTCTGTTAATTGTGCTTTGGGATCAAACCAATATCAAAGGACGTTGGTTGTGTGTATATAATAATAATATTTATAATTAAGTTTCTTTTGAAAAACTTCCTCCGCAATTACATATATAATACTTATTCAACCTAACCTATATTACAATTTTTGAAGACAATATTTTTCGAAGTATTACTTTAGGTACATAAAGCTATCAATGAATTCCGTATACGCAAACGAAAAATCAACAAATGTAATTTAAGATTTTATGCGATATTCTACAGAACAAAATAACTTTCCTTTAGTATTCAATGAGTGAAAATTATTAATTTCAATTTTCCATTTTGGCGAAATGATAAGAATAATTTTGTATCCGCAAATTATGTTATTAAATTTTAGTTGAATAGCAAATGAATAGGATTTGGATGAATACAGGGATTAATAAAACTTATGCATGATAATAAGGTGAAAATAGCCTATCTTCAGCACTTTTATGAATGGTGGTCTTAAAATTCTGATCAGAAATCGATTGGTATAAAAATTCCTTATTTTTCGAACATTCTGTCTAGACTAAATTAAGATTATGATATAATTATTTTAATAATATTTAATCTCCTTTTAGAAAAGTATCATTATTTCACGTACATACTCGTATATATTTGCCAAATTTAGGGCTGTTGCGCAAAGTATAAAATGATTTGAATCCCCATAACTTGCACAACTTGCTGCTGAAATTCCTTCGACGATACATAAGTTCACAGCTTGAATTAAGTTTAAGCTAAATCTATTTTAATTTTCCCAAATGAATAGAAGATTAATTGGCCGTTGAGTCGAGAAATTGCTCCTTTGTTTAAGCGAATATCGATTTCATAATGCAGCAGCAGCATTTTGTTTTCATCGAAAACAAGAACAACCTCCCTCGTGGATTTTACTACAGGCTCCTTCCACATCCTTCTTCGCCTCTCGTCCTGCGTTCCAGGACACATAGCAGCAACATACCCCCAACTCCAACATAACTCCGGTGCTGAGCTTTAACCCATTTTCGTATTCTTTTTAACATTTCATAGCCCTCTTATCATCACTTTTGTGAAATACTTGGTGTATGAACACATGAACACAAGGTTGATCCTAAGATACTTATCGCGAGAAGCTTCCCTGTCCTCCCGAAAGTGGCTAACAAAGGACCTAGGACGAAACCTGGTCGTTCGGGGTAAACGAATACGCTGAGTAGAGTATATTGTTTGGTTAATGGAGATGATAGGTAACAAAATTTGGTCCAGTATGTGGAACGTGTGCGCAAGTATTTTCTGCGAAAATCAAGGTACTATGGTGTCTTTTTCGGTGTAATTGAAACACAACGTAGCGTTATCGACAAGCATTATCTACATAAATACATATGTATGTACCCGTTAAAAAACCCATTTCCATTTTTGCTTCCCAGAGATGTTTTCGTGATGGTTTGTTTTGCTAACTTATTATTATTACAGGGAAGGAGTAGAATTAAAATTTAAAAATAAAAGTTATCCACATATATTTGTTTCATATTAATTAAAATATTATAAACAATTTTTAAAAAGACAGATGTGTGCTTATTCCTCCATAAAATCTCACCAAAGTAAAATGTAATTAACTTCATTGGGTTGCCAATCGAAACGGGTTGACGTCGAAATGATTTGAAAGAAATTTCATTAAAACAGGTACATCGAGTTTCTTATTGAAACAAAAAAACCTGTAAAAATAGTAGACCGATGGTATAGTGGATTGTAAAAAAGTAGATTGCAATGATTTTTATAAACAACTTTAATCTGAAAAATGTTTTTTACATGTGTTCATATAAATAAAAACCAAGGCAATGCATTATTCCCAAACTTTCAAATACCTAAAATGATACAATTGTAATATTCAAGAAACTGAGGGTATAAATAATAATTGTTAAAGTTCCTAAAACGTAATAGTACTAGATTTCTTGTTAATACGTTTACATTTAATGTAAAATGTTTTATTACTCTTAATGTATGAAAAAACTACCACAATTGGTGTTATGTCGCATAGCTCAACAAAACTTAAAACTAACTCATTCAGTTGCTTCGTTGTTTTTTGTAGTTTCAAACATATTTATTCTATAAAAATTTGGTTTAGACAGAAGCAAGCATCGTCTTATTATGGGCTATTTCGAACACTAAATCTTCACATAATTTAATGAGCCTTAGGAACTTCTTTGGGTTTATCGCCTTGTTTACTTTTTATACAGCTTATGCGATGTCTGTAGAACACTAAAAAAGTGTCCATAGAGAAGGATATGCCCTTCTTTGCTATAAATTCCTGGGTAATTGACTTTAAACAGCACGTAATGGTTGATATAATGGACAATTCCGAAGATTCAAGTTTAAATAATGATCCTGAGCACCCTTCTCGTCTCAGTTTGCGGCGGTGAGTGGATCGTGATGCCAAGGGGCTGAATACCAAGTGGCTTTAACAAATTGCGCCTGGATATAGTTCTTTTTTGAGGTCATGGTAAAGCACACGGCCTATTTTTTACGCAGGGATAGTGAAAAGTCTGGGAAATATATGTAGGGTACTAACTTCCCGCAGGCGTTCTTTTCGAAAGTAAAAGGTTGCTTTTATTCCCTTAGCCAATCCCATTAAATCAGAACACTCGAATTCCCCACGTGCGAAAAATTGTTCGATTCCAATCCACAACCACAAAAGCAATCCTGCTTTTAGATTTTCTGCATGCGCCAGATGACGGCGACAATATTCACTTTCAGATGGAAAGTGGCAGGTTCAGGGACAAATCCTATTTTCATAAGACTGCCTCCTGAATGATGGATGCATCTCGAGCACAAGTGTGAGATGAAAAATGGGATAATTATAAAAATCTTCATCTCCCCGCCCACTCTAATTGAATAAAGCCGGGCTTGGGCGCAAATAGGGGTCTCATCTCATCCAACCAAGGACTAGCAATTTACTGGATGCTGGTACTTTGTGCTCTATACGAGCCCATTTGAATTGGGCTTAATTGCGCCGGGAGGCTCTGTATGCTTGCCAAGCTCTTTAACATTTTTATTTTTCCACTTTGAAACAGTTTTTCTAATCTGAGGGGCTTATTGCGTACTGCAATCCATCTCATTCAGGAGTCTTGATGATGTTTGTGGAGCAAAGATGGAATTACAAATGTGGGATTTGCATTTAGGACAAACGGGCGCATTAAGTTAAAATAAGCATGGTTGTTTCTTTTAATTTCATAAGTGAATTTAATAAATCCGCTGTGCCGCAAACATTTCATTTTGGAATAAAAACTCGGTTAATTTAACTTTCTTTAAAAGAGAACTCGAATTTAGCGTGATATTTTTATTATAATGCTGCTTGAATTATTATTATTAAATGTAATTGCGTTGGAACGTTTGTCTGACTTCGTTGTCCCTACCCGTCTTTGTTTGCTATCGTAATTATCTCGGTCATTTAAAGCTTTGACATGAAATTTGATAAATATTTGTAATATTTTTTTTTCTAGGTACTATACGTTTCAAAATTCAAATAAAAAATGCAAAAAAAACACAAGTATGGCCTCTCCCTCATCTGCGAAATTTCCTTCCGAAAGTAGTAGCAGCAGATTATTTACTTTAACTCAATCTTATAGGTATAGGTATATAGATACATAAAATAGAATGTCAGAATCGAAAATTCATATAGGTAAATTATTCCATAAGCAAATAAATATTTAAAAACATATATTCCTATTACATCCTGCTACTATTAATTTAAATTAGGGAGGAAACTAAAAGATTGCACACTATCATACGTATACCGAAGAAAAATATTACTTTAAATTTTTTTAACTAAATTGGCTTGTCAATTTATTGCGAAGTAAAATATATGAAATATTCCATGAAAGGTGAAAAATTGGATATATTTTATTTATATGACAATAAATAAATTGAGAGGAAAAGCTGCATCAAGTTTTTGTATTGAAATGGTTGCTATTGTTTCGCACTGCATTGTATGTACAGGGTGGTGTTCTGTAGGTAGGGGCATTTTGGAACTTACCCTTTAAAAAAATGTTTTGCCATGAAATGTCAGTTTGTTGAAAAATTATCCTAAACCTACTCCTTTTTAAAAAGCAAACATAGTTATTACTTTCAGAATACATTGTTACATTGCATGACCGTAAACATATGTAGGTACATTACATACATACATATTTAGGTGCATGCATGTATTTAATATTTTCCTGCTTTCCGATACAGAGGCAAGCAGCTCGGTTAGAAACAGGATTCGTTGTTTGCTGATGGATTTGAGTTCACTAAATGATACCCACGCCACGTTAACTCTATTGAACACGTTCGCATCTATTCCTCAATTTGAAATGTATCGATCGTCCCAGTAAACAGAGCTTAATTGACTTCCGCTCCGATTCTAAAAGGACATGAACTTGTTTGCGGACCAATGAGCCCCAATACTGCGTCATGTCCTGGGACTCTGTCCTAAATGGAGCCGGGTTGAAATTTTTGAGCCATCGACGAAGGAAGCAAATTGTGTTGTTGTCACGGGCTGCTAAATTATGTTAAACCACTCGGCTCCCTGCCAGTGGTGCATTTTTGAGCAGCCCATAAACAGTGTATATTTTCCCAGAGAGGCCCGGGGTCGAGGAAGCCCATCTTCATTTATACACTGCGAAAAATCTTTTTGCAGAGATATCTGAGATTTATGGTCCGTCTGACCCGACCCTGACCGGGAGTCATCCGACGTTATTCGGATGACGGGCAGCTCCGTGTGGTAAATTCCACACCCGTAAAAAATATATAATTCATCCTCTGAGAAGATTCTTAAAATAGACCTCTGGAAAAAAATAGGCCTCTGGCGACTGCCCCAATCATATTCCTCCAGAATCCTACTTACAGCCCTTTTGAGCCTCGGAGACCGGCTAGGGAGGGGCCAATCGAACTGGTGCTCCACAGGTTGCACGAAACACCTGAATTCATCGATTAGCCCGAGTGCGCAACAAGTTCCGGCTTTGTTTGGGGCCGCCTCCCACACCCTGTCGCATGCCGACTCCACCGGCGCTTCCCACATAAATAATAGAATTGGGGCCCCATAGCGTGTGCTTTTTGCCAGCACTGGCGTAAATCTGCCGACAGGTGGAAAGAGGTCCTACTCCCGGCGCTGCCTCCGAATCGCCGCGAACTTCTACACGAACATAACCCTAAACCCCTAACCAAATATAGGGAATAAAACTGGCGCCCATGGCTACGGAGGACTGGGAAACGCCAGGATTTTATGGAGCTTTTCACGTTTATTCTTTGAAAATGTTGATTTCTTCTTGTGCACAATTTTTTATTCCCCGGAACATATACAGAATATTTTTATAGGTATTTTAATGCTTCTTCCGGATTTCGGTTAATACCGCCCCCTCCGCACTACTTGTGCAACTAATTATATTTTTACTGCAGTTTCGTCATTCATAAATATTTAGTGGCAATTGAGGAGCGCTGTGCTGTTACAGTGGTAGCACCATCTCCTCTGCACATTAGGGCCGATGTTGCAATTTAATTTCGAATCTGCGCCGGCCACAATGCCATTGTAAAATTTAGCGGAAGCTTGGACAAACTTTCCAATTAGTTTGGTCCCGATTGCAATAACTTTTAATGAAACATCTCGGTCTACTCCACCGCAGGTGCAAAATCGATGCGCAAATATACCAGCTATAACACAGGTTCTAGCTATTCGAGAAATATCTATGATAAAGATATGTTATATATGTAAGGTACCTGTATTATGTCAATATCCAAAGGTTATAACGTAATAAATATATTTATATAAAATTTTGACAAACACACAATCCCTAATTTCGTAAACTATTAAAACATTAAATTTTTACCAAAAATCTTGAATTGGCCGCAAAAAAAAAAAAAAATTTAACTACGAAATTTTAATCTAAAGTTTGGCACACATTAAAAGTATTTATGTAATTTAAGGAAATTAAAGGAAACCAAATTCTTATTTCAAAATTGTATGTGAGATATATAAAATATTTCTATTCCTATATTCTTAACCAGAATTTGTGTGGCTAAATGGAAGTACCTACTTTCGAGGAACGTATGTCTTCCATTAATTTAAATTGCCTTCCTAAGGATGTTTTTCTTCACAGACTGAATTTAAAATTTGAAGTATTCAACATAAATAATTGGAGAAGTACAAAACACACATTTGCAAAATAACTTTGCGGGTATTAGGGTCAGGCTTGTTGAGATGTATGCATCTATGTATATGAATCTCAAAACGATGAATACTGTTTCCCCATTAAAACTTAGTGAAGTAACGCTTCTAAGATAATTCAAAGGACATTTTCATATCTTTGTGGCATAACATTACAAGGAGCAGGAATATTACAATTCTGAAGGTGTCCGGAATGTAGTTTAAGGCCACATATTCTGAGCTGCTGGACTTTTGTTACAAGGGGTGAATTTCTGAGCATAACTCCAGAAAACCCCATTTGAAATACGAGACGCAATATGCCCCTTTCACAATATCTCATCACGTTAGCGGGGTGAATCCGACGTGCCCTAGAGGTCGGGACCTAATGAAGTAGAACCAGAGAAATCCAGGCTGTTCCTTAAAATGTATACAACTTGCTCCCTCTCCTGTCCCAGCCCGGGGCCCTCACCCTCGTCACAATTAAGGTGAATATTTCTAAATGTTTTCGTTTTGTTTCCATTTCCAGGTCAGAAGAGCAACAAGTTTCTGGAACAAGCGAAGCCCCCAAGTGTGTCGGGGTGGGAAGCGGCGACGCCAACAAAGGGGCACTCGTTGCATGCAGTTAGAACCTAGAGCGAGTGGAAGACGAGGGAAAAGAAGCAGAACGGGTCCCGAGTTGCGGGAACGGGGGCAACCGGGTGCTGTCACGCAAAATATTGGCAAGATGACACGGTTATAGTATTTGCGGGGGAGGAGCGCATTTAGCCAGAAGTCTCTTCGAAGGAGCCCGAATGCGAAAGTAGAATGAAGGTCGACAAGGCGGTGTGCACCAACGACACCCTCGATGACCTTACAAAAGCCGTCAAGTATGAGGCCGTTTTTACAACGCTCGTGGAAAATAAAATTTTGGCCATCAAGAGGGACTGCGAGGAGAAGAAGAAGGCTAAGAAGCAGAAGAGGAGATCCTTCGGGAGGATACTTTTTGGGAGGCGCATCTTTGGCGGTGGAAGCAGTGGATCAAAGAAATCTTCAGAGGAGGGTCCAGTCGATATTGAGACAGGGAGGCTGGACTCATCTGCCTCCTTTGAAAGAGAAGGATTCTTTCCCCAGGCCATAGAGCATGCAGCCTCGGGAAGCATTGCCTCCAGCGTGATCCAGTCAACCCCCTTCGTGGAGAAGCCAGGGGCTGAGATTGAGATTGACGCTGGACCGGTTTCTTACAATCTGCCCAAGATGCCACAAGTAGACGCCTCCAAGGAGGACAGCAACGGGAGTAACGACAACGGCAGTCTTACCGGCAAGGGGGCTAGAGATCTGGTGGTGGAGGTGCTCACCCATCAGCAGGCCTATTCGTACGACGATAGCGAAAAGTGCGACACACCCTTCCAAGACAAAGATTCTGTGGTATTGACCGCAACCGATAAAAACGTAGACACTAGCTCCTTAGATAGTGTCCGTGTGGTCGAGGATATTTCGACCTTGCCGGACGATAGTCTCACCTCGAAGGGTAGTGTCGAGAGCTTATCCTATCCGAGCTCAAGGTGCACAATTAGCGCCGGGGTGGCCACCTCAATTTCCTATGAGAAACATCGGTCCAGGCGACGAATTCTGGAAGCGAAATCGATAAGTGCCCAGTGCAGTCCGATATTGCCACGCCAAAATTTGCCCCCGACAACGTCGACGATGATTACGACGCAACCCCAGGTCCAAGCGAAACTACAAAGCCAAGTGTCTTACTCAGATAATCATCGTGCGCCAAATGACGCGATTAGATTTTTTTCGAGACAAAATACATCGGAAGACAGTGCCAATGTAACAATTAGTACCCTCCTCAATGAGGCGGACTCAATTAACGCTTTAGGCGAGCGAAAAAGCACAAGCCTATTAGTAATCGCTGAACAAGATAATAAAAAAGCAATTAATCGTCTAGATAGCAATAGTATCGTTAGTTATCAATCGAATCCACTAGTTCGCGGCTTAATATCTAGTTTCAATCAATTAACGACAAACTCAAATCACTTCCCTGTGATCACAACGACCGTTGCCACCCTTCCGACCACTAGTGGGGCTCAACTGGGCTCGCCCCCGTCACTGGAGCACCCCCAATTTATTCCGTCAGCCTCAGCTGCGGTCGTCTCCACCACCGCCGCGTATGACACAGCCAAGCTCCAGCGTATGACGTCCACTTCGACGGGGTCCAGTGTCGTGCCAACGGGATGCTGCGCCACCAAGTCGAAGGAGAAGGAGAAGCGCACCAAGCCGGCGGACTGGCACACTGGTCAAAGTGGCAGCGACGACGAGTACCGCAAGCGAAAGCGAAAATACAGTAAGCCCTATCCTTTGGGAACCGTTCAATTAAAATACTAATTAAACCTCGTTTGCTCTTCCAGAACGGTACCACCGCTGCTCCGACCCGGTCCTCGTCTACCCCTCTTCCGGTGGTCTGCAGCACTGTATCCTTAGTATGCCACCCAATCAGCCTATGTAAAATTAAAATTCTACCTCGCTCGAATGAAATCTAACCCTTTTATTTTTTTAGACAATTCCATTATAACGACGACTTCGTATACGATATGACTCTTCAGGTCGAGCCAGACAAGAATGGCGACCTGCAGGCAATAGTTCCAAGTCAACGAAGTAAACGGCATAGGTAAGGACTGTTCTCCTCTTTCATTTTAATTTTCAATTAAAATCCAAAACCATTCTCCAAGAATGAAATGCATAATTAGTTTATAATACCTATACTCTTCCTGTAACCTGATTTTACCCTGACATTACTCACCTTATTTTAGGATTTTATTTCACAGATTATAAATTTGGAAGATAATTCCCTAAAGTCACTTTTTCGAAAAAAAATATATATACATATACATATAAACAGTACAAAATATAGAATGCGGGCTACTTTTCAATATTCATAAAAATATTTCATGTTCTTATAATAAAATAAAATTTTTTCGTTAATAGTAAAACAGTAAAAAGAGAAAGAAATATAACCTATATGATAGAAAAATTGAAAACAAATGCATCTGACACTCGATCGTAACATTTCCAATACTTGACAATTATTTCTTATAACTCTGATTCCTTTTATTACATTATTTTAATAGCCGGCGATTTAGAAAATTTTTCCGTTACTGTATAAAACCCCATTCACTCTACAAAAAGCAAAAAAAAAACCAGATTCTAAAACAGTAAGGCAATCAATTCAACAGAGACTTTAGTTCAATTTATTTTGAAACAATAAGAAATGAAACTAATGATGGTACTAGTGTTTAAATAATCAATATACTTTGCTTACTATGGAGATTTTAAAAAAAATTCTTAATATGTTTTATAATCATTTTAGGAGTATTTTAACTATTGTTTTTATCATTACTTTAATTTTTCTTAGAACATTCTGTCCAAGCTACTAAGACATATGTTTTGTGATAATAAAATTTAGTGAGATTTTCAAGTATTCAATTTTGAGACAAAAAATAATAAAAATTTAATTCACTAAACTTTTAAAATCATATGTAATATAATTATAATGCCTTTATATATGTATGTATATTTCAAAAGAATTATGAGCTGTATTATTTTTAATTACCAATGTGGAAATGTATACCTTTTCATTAAATTATTCAGTTGAATGTTATTTTCATTATATATACATATATATGTATTTAATTAAATTTTGATGAACTTGTTAATAAATATCTGAACAGCGGAAAAGCCTTAATATCAATTTCAATATTGATTAATCTTAATGATTTCCCGGTTCACATTTAAATATGTTATTTGCCGATATTTGATTCTTGGGAAATAATTTTCCTTCGCGTTTTCATTATTTTTACTTCCGTCACTTTATAATATGTGTATGTAGAGGTATACTTACAAACGGATTTGATTCTCTCAAATTACTTTTTCGCTAATGCCAGTAGTAATACAGAAAAACGTACCTACATCAAAAATGAAAAATATATGTATGTATATAAGCTATAAAAATGAAAATGATTTTAATAAATAAAATTAGGACATCTATAAAATTTTTTAATAGGATGTGAGAGAAAATAGAAGTAAATATAAGTGTCAGAGCTGTGATGTACCTATTATTGAATTTTTATTTTTCTATAGAATCAGAAAGATACTGAAAATATATTTCGGTTTACTATAGTCACTATAGTTCTTTAAATCGTTTTCTCTGTATACATACGTATGAAGGCTCGTATATGTAAATGTATATTCCAACTTTTAGTTTGAGTCCTTCCTTCCTTCCACTACATCCCAAAGGACTAGCTAGATAAAGAGCTTGCTAATTTCAGAATTCAATCACATCGCTTGACAGTGTGCCAGGGCAATTTTCACATTTTGGAGGAAAACTTTCAATTGCTTTCATATCCAGGTGACAAAAGCGAAACGGCGACAACTTTTGCTACAATCCTCTTCAAACTAAAGCCGCCGATTACCTTTCTCTTTATTCCGGTAACAAAAACGCTCGGTGGGAGAGCTTAAGTAGTTTATCCCGGCGTTTTCTCCATGACCAGATGTCAGGTACAAACTTCCTGGCAAGATTTCAAGTTTCCCGCCCGCCCCTTTCCGCCCCCGCAAAGTGCTCATCCATTTTCCTGCTTTTGGTGTGACGGTTTTTCTGTAGTAGCTCTTCCCTTTTCTTTGCAGGCACCATAAGCATAAGAAGCGACACCGTCATAAAAAGCCAAAAATTCTGGTTCACGATTTGGATACGCAGAGCGTCAAGGTAAGTGCATCTCACAAGTTAAAAGTTTGTCGTACTCTACCGAAATGCAAATTCGGTCTGGGAAGCGCTAGTCTGCATAATAAATTTTCTTCCTGATATTTCTTTGGGAGAGTTTTCTCGAAGATACGGATGCGAGACTTCGCGTACCGACGAGACAGCTTCTTCAAATGTACCCAATTTAAAATCATTTCGAGAAAAGCTGAGAATCGTGAAATTTTATAGTTGGTGTTAAAACTTCAGAATTAGAGTAATCTCAGATTCTTAAAAAGAATTTTCTAGTGTATGAGAATTATTTGATTTTATACAGGAATTTTATACAGCATCAATTGTTTAACTAGAGTACCACCACAAGTACGTTCATTTAATGAAAATTTAAATAAAAATACGATCGTGTACGTACTTAATATTTTTATTCGTAACAAGCGTACTCCAACGAACATAATCTTGCTTTTATTGGCTTTTACGAATTCCCAAAGAAACCATAATACTTAAATTGAGAAAAAACATTTTGTATTTATTATGGAGTGTTTACATAAAAAATCGAGGAAGAAGCCATTTTAAGGGATATCGGTTGGATATAAAATTTTGGTGGCTGCCAAAGTATTTTGAGTAAATAACGTAGGTATACTATGTTCATAAAATTCGATTCCGATTTTATTGAATAAACTATGAGTCATTCATTTATACTAAGTTTTATTAGAACGTAAAATCAAAATTACACTTTATATAATAATGGAAATGAATGTATTGAATGCCAAAGTTATAAGATTTACGAGTAAAATAATGAAAACAAATGATTTAATGGAGTATCTGCGTTGTGCGTAGTATTAAATTAAAATCACTAGAACAGTCAGAAAAATTACGTATCATTTGAAATGCTTTAACAAGATCACAATAAGATATCTGATACAATGTAGTGCATTTTAGAAATAACGACTCTTTAAATAAAAATAATTATGCAATAGTCTTAAAAAAACTTAATTTCTTGACTATAGTTAGTTTTGAAGAATATAATTCTTGCAATATATTATAATCATTATAATAAACATTTATGATCTTGAAAAGGATGTTAACTTTTAAAATTATCTTTTTAAAACCATTTTATTAATAAGATGTTATCTTGAAAATTGTTTCTGTAAAGAAGTATATATACATAATTAAGTTTATTTAGACCCAGAGTTTGCAAACGTATATTTTAAAATTTCTCGTAGGTAATCGATCCTGATGACCTTCCTCAAAGGGCGAGATGGACCATCATCGCTACTGCTTGCCTTCTCCTTGTAATGTGCCTGATGCTTGTCGGAATCACTTTGAGAATGGCTCCAATTATTGACGACATGGGTGAGTACCTTAATTTCAGCTGTATATTATTTAAAATTAAGTAAATTGTTAAGACCCTAAAGTAAGCGGGCGTTCCACACCGAACGTTGACTCCACAAGGTGTTGATTGCGTTAAGTCGCTCGCAAATCCATGCAAATGCGGCCCTCACAAAGTGCTAGTAATTGCACCGTCGTTCCACAAAAATATACCTTTTGACTTTTCCGGTCTATAAATTTCGAAATATGCTAAAATCGGTCCTCGTAATTTGCATTTCTCACAGAGGAGCATTAATGGGACTCGTGTTCCCGACTCGGTGAGTTTTCCTAATTCCTGGTTCCAGCTTTATCTGCTGGTGTGGCCTCATGCAGTCGCACAGAGGCCAAAAGTGAAATTGGTTTCATTTGGATTTTACAAGCGAGCTGAATTAATAGTTCCTATGTGTGACATATTCGCTATGAAATGGGTTTACGACCAAATTAATATCAATTTTGCGGATATCGCATTAAATTTAAAGAGCGCCACAACTGCTCAGCTGCATATCGCCAGTCGCCATTAAATTCCAGTTTGAATTGGAAATGGTGTGGAATGAATGAGTGAATGAGCCATTTCGTCACTTCAATACCGAATTTTTAAACAAAGTATGCGATGATCAAAATCGAATGGTGATGGTTTTATATTGGAGCTCTTAGTGACCGCAATAAATATTTGGATGCTATTATTCGTACGTTCCGATAAATAAAACTTTTAGTGCCCGTCCGTTTTGTCGTTTTATTCAATGGGGAATAAATAATTTTCAGTATTTGATTTAATTACGAAAACAAAGTCCTGTTGACACAAATTGTGGGAAATCCGCTCTGCACTCTGCATAGCCGATATATTCCGACGGGACCTTGCTTTTGGCCTGTTTTTACTATATGGCAAATTTGCTTTGGGCAGCCGAATAATAAACTGAAATTGATTAATAGATAACCGGATATTCCTATAATGAGGTTAGACCATTAATTATATAATAACCTATCGTTATTTGCGGAAACGGGGCTCCCACAAAGGAAAGTCCACGTGAGAGTTTGATATAATGGATCGGGAAAATGTTTATATAGGTTCAGTAAATTATTTGGATTCCTTTGACTGTTCCTTCTCAGTTTTTTGATTATAAACACTAAATAATATTTTAAAACTAATTGGAAATTGATGCATTGCAAACTGTTTTATGGAAATAAGCCGAATTCTGCTGTGCATAAGACTCCACAAATAAAAAGAACATATATCTTGATTAAACAGTTGTTTTAAAAAAAAAATTATTTTCCTTTAGAGTACAAAACTAAAAGTTGAAACACTTCTATTTAAGTTGCGTAAAATATCCCTATGTACAACTCCAAAATCACTATGTACATATGTAGTATGCAAATTTCTTTGATATAATTAAATCTATTTTATGTTAGAAGTAGCAATCACATATGTACATTGTATATTTATTTACTTATTTTATTGTACAAGTGGGGTATGGATGAAAAAGAAAATCAATTTAATTCACTTCCAAAATATTATAATAATTACTAATTTACTTTCTAAAGAACTTCTGACTAATAGGAGGGTAGCGTATTAAAATCTCGTAAGGCAAAGTAGAGAGCGAGAGCCTGTACATTAACTCATCAAATGCGTTGAAAGTATTAATTAGGACAAGAAACGATATAAAACCTGAGAAATAATTAATGAATTAATAATCGTTACTACGCCATATATGTATAGGTTCGAGTGTTTAAGGATATGGGGACATTAATGTTCAGTGTGAGATTAAAGACGCTTCGTTTTGGAAAACTTTCTGACGTATCATAAATATAAATTTAGAAAATTGTAGAGTCAAAAAGAGATATTCGATAAGTAAAATCAAAATGTTTTGGAAGCTCAAAAGCAAAGGATATGGACACCACTTCCCTTCCGGCACCTCCCGAGACGGCTGACGCCTACTTACTAGTTGAAGCCCACAAAGCTCAACCTTAAATTTCTACCTAAAATGAAAACAAAAGCTCTGTACATGAAAGCTCTGTAGAACTTTAAAGCTCCATAGAAAACCTGCGCACAATATAATTTCCAGTAGAGGGGTAACATTCCATGGAAAGCTGTGCCAGAAAAACTTTCTATGAAATAGACCAAAGCTGCTCTACAAAACTTTTCGGGAATGGGATGGTGCCTTAAAAGCACCGAAACGAATTTATGATGGACATAACCGACTTGTTAAGACGTTATGGAAAATTAATGCTGAATTATCACGTTAATTAATCATTTTTCGCTTTCGCACGTTGGATTATAAGAATAGCCGCTTCCGATGATAAATTTGGAAAAATACGCCCAGCTGCTCTATAGCCTTCCGCCAATCCAAGTTTAGTTTGTTTTACATGCAAATCACGTGCCAAGGTGCGATTAATCTTTTCCAAGCAGACGTAATTATGGAGCACGAAGATTTTTGTAAATCTAGTTAGCACTACCATGTGGCATTAAAATGTTCATGTTGCCACATTTGTCACTCCACAATTAATGGTTTAATTTATAGTTGTCGAATTGAACTACATATTTTGAATTTTTAAATATGTTCATATTTTTTGTTGTATAATTTAATACATGTAATAATAATATTATTAATAAAATATGTACGTAGAATTGGGTAAAAATTATAGCAATGCAAGAAATAAAAATCAAAATCTGGCACCATTATAAGCGAATTTCTGGGCAAATTCTGTGGTATGATTATTCAAATGTTGGCCACCTCATTGTGTATGAATTAAGAATTTTTTGCCAAATATTAATATTTTTTATTTGTATTATAATTATTCTGAAGTCTAAATTTTAGCTGTGTAGCTTGTTAAAAATTAATTTTCAAAACGATAATTGCTGCAATTTCGCTATGTACATAGTATGTCCGGACCAATAAAGTTATTCATCCTTCCGCAACGCCTATGATAATTAAGCTGGAGTTTAATCTTCAAATTAATACTTATACTTCTTCAATAGAAGTCCAAGGAAAGCACTTTGACTATTTCAATGAATCTATTAGCAAATGCTGAAACATTCTTCTTAAATTGGTGTTCCAACAGTTGAGATTTTAGATTGACTTGCCCAATCTCCAGACTTGAGTTTGATTGAACAAAATAACACCAAAATACTTTTAAGAACACTAGAAGTCAGCACAATGTCGAAAATTTGTATTTAATATGCGAGTATTTATAATAATATATTACATTATCAAAATCTCATTCTATCTGAAAGGGGAGTGCAATATGCTTAGGCATAGTTAATAACGCCCACAAACTTCACTTGTAATATGACCTTTCGAACTTTACAGAGGAGAAGGACCAAATATTATAATAAATGGCCACAGCCGCACTTTAATCTGTCGAGTAGGAACCTATCTATTCATCCTTACACCTTTCACCGGATCACTTCAGTGTTGGGAGCATTTTATAGCTGCCTATCCTGTGAGACACCCCAGAGCACTATAAATGGCGTGTCAAGTTTCATCGACACTTAGTTAAAGATTCACTTCAAAGCAATTTATTAGGACTCTCAACATCATTTATCAGTCTAGTATAGGAGCACAAAAGGATTTTCATACGAAAACTTCTATACAGGTGGAATAGAGCCTTAATTTTAGGCTTAGAGGCAAAATGTTTCGGGGTTGAGATAATTTTTTTGAGTCATAGCTGATTAAGCTTCAATTAGATTTTTAAACACTTTCCCTACAGGGATTAAAACGCAGAAAATAGCAAAAATGATGTTATACAATTAATTCACGACAATTTACGCAAGATAAATGGATTCACAAGACTATATCTCTCAATTTGAGTCAAATTTTGTAAAATTAATAAATTACGAGTTGAGTCTTTTAACCATGAATATTTAGTAAATGATTCAACTTTCCCACAGTTGTTTGTTTTAGTTTAACTGGCAAGTATTCGTAACAAATTTGTAAAGTGAGAAACAATAATACTTAATTTTAATAAATTCACAAAATGGTTTATTATTTTTAGTAATTTTAATATAAGATAATAGTGTAAAAATGACAAATCACAAATTTGATGATAACATCATAGTAAAATATGTATTGTCTGGTATTTAAATATTTATGTTGCTACCAGCGTCACTGAACAACTTTTGTTAAAATATTTGTGTTATTCACAGCATACCTACCCAAATGCACTCTTTGCAATAATCTTAATTAAAATCGTAAAATTGTCTTTCTCTGATGCGAAAATAAGTTTTTCATGATTCAAGTCTAATCATGGAATCATTCCTGTTTACCAGGACCACGCATTCTACAAGGTGATTGCTTCTTTTCAAACTTTTCCGTTTCTTGAAAGTCTGTAATGTCAATGAAACCGTCCTTTTTCTGAAAGACAGACAAGACAAAGGAATTTTTTTTGAGAACGCGTATAAAATCTGGTCCGGAAATTTCCTTGAGAGAAATAACTTCCATAACTTCTCTTATCTTCCCAGGAGGATCTTATCCACAAATCTGAGTTCAACAGCAATTTTCTCGACATAATTTGAATAAAGATGTTGCAATTATACTGAAAAACTTTTACGTTTTCAGAAACGCCTGCAGCTGGGAATTGCTTATGATTGTTATAAATGTCGCTTTAAGGAGTTCAGTTTGTCCAGGGTGCTCCATTTTTAGTGAGGTGTATCACAAATAAAAATAAGGAAAAGTTCTTCAAAATTTAAATATTGAAGCAAAGATGGTGCTTGGTGAAAATGATTCTAAATTCAAATAATTATATGAATGGTTCACTGGTTAAAACGATTAAATCCACTTTTCAAAACCTCTGAGACTTAATACTAAAATCCTTGATGCAGGATGAATATTTAAATTTTCAAATGTATTATGTTAATAATTTTTCGTAAAGGTAATATATCTTTAAGAAAGTTCATTTGAAATTTTATTAGAAAACGAACTTTGATTTCAAACGTGTATAATTTCAGTGTTCTCCACTTTCCAGTTTTGGTATTAATCGATTTGACAAATGAAGGATTCATGTCGAACTTAAATATACCTATAAAAAATGAAATATGATAAAGTTATAATGTTGAATAAAATAACTTTTAATTTTTATAGTGAGCAAAAATGTTAATCTCAAAATAAAACTCTTCGGTGTTCCATCCACTTTCCTTCTGAACCGAGAGAACAAGAATAATTTCTTTTATTTTAACTCTTGTTTTTCTTTCTTCTACTTTAGCTCTTGTTTTGCAGATAGTTTATTGTTTTTTATTATTTTTCGCAATGTATAATAACGATTCTTAATTAATTTTCTTGTTAAGAAATAAACTTTATAAAGTGCTTGTTTAAAAGGCAGATGTTTTAAATAAAGTCTTACCTTCTCAAAGTTCTTTAATGATTTTAACATCTTCTACATTGAACTGCACCAGGCAATAATATGTACTAAATGTTTTTTCTTAAAAGTGCCTCGAAGGCTATGCCATTTCTACAAAATAGAAATAATCTGCTTCACGGTCCTTTGAGCTGAAATAAATAGAACAAAATCAAACAAAGAGATCGTCGGTGGTAGATTAAATTTTAATTAGCGGAGCGAGCATACACGACGACTCCTTGAAAGCATATTTTCCGCGAAATTCCACGCCATTGTCGCGGCATTTCATCTACGAGTCAGCGTCTTTTGTCGAGGACCACATAAGATGTGATTAAATTAACCGCGTGCATTTTGCTTTTCGGTGGGAGCCACAATGCCTCCAAGTGGGGCGGAAGAATGCGACTCTCTGTTAACCGGCATTTTCAAGACGTTCCACATTTCTGAATAGTAAGCGAGTACTATTCAAAAGCAAGCGGTGTAATAAATAATAAATAATGGTGTAGTTTTAAATTGGAGCCCAGGAGCGCGGTAAGGACATCATTGTTT
Source organism: Tolmerus cingulatus (assembly GCA_959613345.1). NCBI lineage: Eukaryota > Metazoa > Arthropoda > Insecta > Diptera > Asilidae > Tolmerus > Tolmerus cingulatus. The sequence continues at coordinate 8,694,789 of OY390708.1, forward strand.
CAAATTACAACAGGTATGTATGTGACCTACATATCATATTCCAGAAGTCTAGGCAAAAGGACGGAAATTAAATTTATTTTCGTTGACACTCTTTTATGTAGGTATGTACGTATAGCACATTACATGTGTAGGTAGAAGGATGACTAAATCATCATCATTTCCGTGGCTTGATGAAATATATAGGGCCTTTCGTAAGGAATCCCATTAACAAAAGGGTTCTCCCTAAGTTTTGCAAGTAAGCTCACCCAGTTTTCATTACACTTATATAGACCCTTTCTTATCTGATAAATGGTTACCTTTCGATCTCTTCACAAAAATCAACAAATGTGAGTTCAGTATATCCAAATATTTTTAAGGCAAAACTAAATAAATGTTTTTATTATTTATACATAGCAACCTAAAATTATATGTAGTATAGTTAAATTAAACACATCCTATTTTCCACATTGTCTTATTGTTATCGGTAGATGTATTATATCATTTGATCGATTTTGTTTAGTATTCGACTAATTCACAACCTCTTTCTATTGCTGACAAAATTGCTCAATATACTTGATTTAAAACTTAGGGCATCGAAATAATGCACATGTGAAAAAAATAAATTATCCGCAATGTTGACTGAAAAGTAGGATGTATAACATTATACTATTGGAAACATCCTTACGTAAGTACTCTGTAAACTTTTCTTTAGAAAGCAGTAAAAACGCAATTTGGGTTGGGCTTCTAGCGTTCGGAGTTAAACGTCTGATGGACTGAAATTCCGAAAATCTCGGTTAAAAATTTCGTAATCATCTTTTTGGGATCAAACATTGTGAATTTATCTTCTTTTATAGAAAAACACGCAAAAAATCAAGCAAATGAAAACGTCGTTAAAGCATTCAGCTTTAAATTGAATGTCAGTGTCAGAGGAAGTTTAAAAATATCTAAATTTGCAGCTTTTCCTCTAATGTAGAAGAAAAACACGATTTTTCCTTAAAAATAATGCTGTGCTTCCTTTCTGTTCATTTTATCTCAATTTTCTTTTTTTCTCGTGAAATGCTATAAAAGTTCTACTTGAAGGTTTAAATTACTGAAAGATTAGCAATATTCGCTGGATATTAATAGCTTCCATTTCGTTTAATACTACTTATGTATTTCCAGTTGAACATAATAGAATTACTATTTTCCTATTATTTTAGAATTAGTCTGTTTGGAATTTACTGAAAAACACTATGGATATGTACTTTTATTTAGAGCTCCAACAATTCCTTTAAAGATAGAGGACAACTTTTTAAGGGATTTGTGCAGCCTTTACGCATCGTCTGAATGATTCAAAATTAGGAGTAAAATAATTTATTATGTTTTGACATTTCTGAAAAATTATACCATTTGGCATTTTCCCAACGATGTTTGGATACGACATTTTTATCATCAATATAATTACTTAAGGAGTTTCAAAAGGTTTGTTTAAAGTAATTTTTCATTTTGTCAGATTTAATACAATTCTATTTTTACGCCTATATCACTTCTGGAATTTTCGTATTCAAAAACCAGATAGTGGTTTTAAATCGTATCGAAACGAGAATATCAACAGTCGTGCAGTAAATTAGATCCATTAATTCGAATTTGTTGTTAATTTAGTTCACTTCTGTGAACTTTTCTTACTTATGTGATTTATACTCTACCGTATCTTTACGAAGTAATAGGTCTTAAGTTTGTAAAGTGCGCTAAAAAAGATGTGTCAAAAATATAATATGTATGTATAAATAAATGAAGGAAACACTTGTTATAATTCAATTTCTATTTGTAGAAACGCTTAACCATATAAAAAATAATCTGCATTTCATTGATACGTGAATATATTTTTAATCAAAATCATAAACAAGTATTCAATGTCCGAGTTTTCCACTATGGTTCAGGAAATGAATGCAAAGTGAGCTGCTCTTGACGTAATCAGCGATTGACCTATCCCAAAAATACGAAAATACCAGGGAGCCAAAAATGATAAGAAAGACGTGTTCAGTTAAATTATGTTCGAAATATGACAGAATGGAAATAAACATCGATCTGAGGCCCCGGGTTCAACAAGCCAATCAAGCAAAGTGCTCTCGACCGACTTTCATAACTTTCAGCAGTCCGCAGCAAACCATGCAAAATTTATAAGAAAAGGATAAAGGATGTCTTCGCAGAGAGCGGTATTCCCTGTTATCCCGGTGGCGGACAGGGAATCGGAAAGTGCTGACGGCGACCCACATTATGTTGCACCCCGATGTGTTTTTTTGTCCTCCCGCATTCGGAGGAGCTTTTCTTTTCAAGGAACTCTACTTCTAAGAAATGTCCAGGGCATCTTCAGATTGAGAAATTTTTCCGGGAGTAGCTGGGAGCCGGAGACATGGTCCGGCCGTACATGCGGAAATTGAATTCCAAGAGACGTGCAATCTCCGCGACGTCTGAGATCAGAGCCTCCTCTGACGAATGAATCTTGGAATATCTTAAGACGGCGCTCCCAAGGTTGGCAGGGATTTGCATGCGTGGCCCGGTGTTTACCAGTCGAGATCAACTATTTACAAAGTAATAAACTTTAATCAATGCTTTTCGGAGGCATCCGATAAACAAGTGGGCGTCGACACCCGGGCATTTTTACGGCTCCAGATTGAAGCTGAATTATTTATGGAGATACAAATCTCCGTTCGGGGGATTCGGTTATTGTTCCTGTAGGATAAATACGTGCGTTTGCTTTCGGGAATTCGGCCGCATCGAGGGGCTTCCTCATCTCCTCTTCTCTTCCGCGCACGCCACCTGGGATAGACAGGCGGCATAGAAAAACGAGAACATTTTCAAATTTCCTCAAGATGCCCGAGAGGTGAAAGGAAATATTGAACTTCCGAAATTAAACAACATTCATGTCGCCGAACCGTTAAATTGCGCCGAGTAATCGTGTGTAATCTTTATGTGTGTAGGCCTTCTCTACTCCCCCACCGAAGAGGAAATGCTTCCTTCTACACGTGTTTCGGGAACGCCCTATGAGATGTCTTAAGGAAAAACGCTGGCGTGTCAAGGAAATGTGAAAATCACTTCTTCATTATTCGAAGAAAAAAAGAATAGCTAATACGGAAGGTAAATTGGGGGCATAATTTTTGCCGCCGTTAAAATGAGAAATCAATCACACGTTCACAAAAAAATAACTGAATTACTTGAGAGAGAAATCAATCAAACTTTCAAGCGTTTGAGCTTTTGAGAAATTTCATTGTTTCAAGAATTTGTGTGGATTCGAAATTAATGGTCTTAGTAATCAAATTTTTCGAAACTGAATTTCTAAATTTGAAATGCGAATTCGCACTCAGCATCTTCAAAAGCCTCAAGATCAATTTACAAATCAATCCCCTGAGATTTGCATTTATTTATTGGGTGCGATTTTAAATCTTTTCTGTGGATTATGCTTATGTACTTATGTACACCTATTCCAAAATTTCGCCTATTTGAATTTCACATAAAGGTGCTCAAATGAAAGTCTGAGTCGTAACTAATCTTCGAAATAGTAAATTTCCGAGAATATGGTCCAGATGACCTACATTCACAAGATTTAAAATTATTCCTGTTATACGAAATATTACATTTATGAATAGAGAGAAAAGGCATAAAAGGATGAGAAAGTAATTACCTATTACTTGTTCTTTTCTTAATAAAGTTGAAATTGGAAACAATTATATTTTAGTTTGAATTTCGTGATTCAATTATCGATAAAAGTAGTTTCCTTGAAGCTAATATTGAAATGCGCAAAGTTTAAAAGGAAGGGAATACCCGAAGTCTTTAGAGGAATAAAAGTTTGAAGTAAATTTTTCAGGAAAAGTGAGTACCTTTTCCTGTTTCCGAAACGCTGCCAGCCCGGAAACTGGTAGTATCTTACAGATGCGCTCACTTTCAATAGTTTGGGAAAAGAAAAAAACACTTCTTAAATATATAATTTTAACATATTGTCTTTATGTTTCTTTTATATGTATTTATCAAGTTAAAATAAAATTCATTGCACCGCCAATGCAAAAATAATTTCCTTAGTCTGTTGTAATTTTGTCCAAAACTTTTTCTACAAACAAAAAAAAAACTTAAAAGATGCCCCATTTCAGAAATGAGGAAATAATATTTTTTAAAGGATATTTTATAAGTCCCACACCCCACATGGTAACATAATTAAGTACCTAGATGCCGACTTTAGTTGAATCTTCAAAAATAGCCTGCTTGTTTAAGAACAACAACATTTTTTAATTAAATTAATGTTTAATTAATGTTTGTAAATGTAAGCAAGTAGATGACGACTTACATATTTAAAATAATTTGAAGTAAATCTTCCCAGTGAACAATCCGCTTTCATAAGCCGTGGCTTAAGAAGAACTTTCCTAGAATAGGAAAGTAATCATGAATCTCAAAAGAGTAATCCGCAAAATATTTAAGATTGCGGACGCTAAAACCATATACAACTTTCTACAAAACGGCCAGGAGAGGATTTCTTGGTATAAAAGTCTACAACTACTTTACGTCTATATAATATGCAAAACCTTATCGAATCAAGTTCGTACAAGTGAAATTGCAAATAAAAGTTTAAAGGATCTATTTCTCAAATTTGTTCCTTAATTGTTTTATTCATTTTTCTTTATGATTCCTCCTTACAAAAGATAGTAAAATTAATTGTATAAATTGAAAAGTGTTAATCTCTTACTTACTAATAATGTACATGTATATACCAAACAATCTCAATATCATAATTCACCTATTTTTCACGATTAGATCCAGCAAACTCAATTGATCCTATTAGATATGTAAAGTGGGGCTGATATCACCTTAACAACTTACCCAGGACAATTTGCATATTCGATTTATGATCAAGTTTCCTCCGAAATCACCCTATTATGCAGTCAGGTGGAAGTTAACCGTTTCCACATGTGAATGTGAACACCTACCTAATGGTAATTTGAAAGAATCCCTTTGGATATTAATGTTCAGACATGAAGCGATTATGACTCCTCATAGGGCCACTTATGAAATCTATGTTCTAGTTCTGGATGACGCACCTCTTTGAAACCGAAACCCTTGGACCTCCCAAAATCTACTCGCATTACACCCGCAAATCCGCAGATGGCCAGCCCTAAATCGAAAGTAGACTAGCTCACTTATCTAATTATTTTGGAAATAAGCCCGAACAGGGAAATGGAAAGGTGTGTTTTAATTACACGTAACGTTTGCTTAGGACGTTTCTCGTAGGCCTGTGGCTTTCACTCGAGTTGCCACACACCTGGCTAAGGTCGAGGAAATTAATTATCCGAAAATGAGTGACAAAAGTACGAGCGTAGTCTGTTAGGTGGGATAAAATTGTTTACCTTTGGCGACTAACTCGGACGTTAGCGTTTTCACGCAATCAAATTTAACACCCACTTGGGAAGATCGTTTCAAAACGAGGTGAGAAGCAGAGGTTTTAATAGTTGCTTAAGTGAATGTGAAGGTACCTTTTATACGAAAATAAATTTGAAAGAGCAAAGAGGAAATGTCATGCATACATACATACGTACATATCTAATGAAACAGCAATATATTTATTAATATTTTAGTAAACTAGTTAGCATGCAATACAATTAGTAATTTCAATAATGACTGGATAATAGTCAATAGCATCTACAGCCTTTTGTCCCAAGACTCCCGGCAATGGAATTATGGGAATTTACCTTTTAGTATAAGGTGTATGACTCAAGCTTGGTTTTTCAACTCCGTTTTATTTTATTTGCTATACTATTTTGGGCTTGAATAACACGGAATATTGAGCCATAGTCGCTTTATTTTACTCATACATATGTATATTTAATTTTTGTTTTGGCATCCATATTTTACGTCTCTGAGGTGGGCAGTTTAAAAGATCTTTCGATACACAACCACGCAACGAAATCTTTAATACCTATTATTTTTAAAAACATTTTCGGAAAATATAAGAACTAAAGTTTATCTAAATACAAAAAATATTAAATCAGAAGTTAAAACTGAAAGACCACAAATAATAGAAATAAAAATATTTAGAGCATTACGTATGTAAATATACGAATAAAATTAAATCAAAACAGAGCTTGTTATTAGAAAAACTGCTATAAACGTTCATTTCAAAAAACATATTTAGTTTTATATAATTATTTCTTTGTTCTTCTTTTATTTTTAAATTTCAGTGTCTTATTTCCAATTAGTTTCCATATTTAATTCTAGTTTGATTTTAAAATACTCTATTTAATTTTATATACCCAGCTAAACTTACTAATTTTTTAATACATTTGCTTTCTTAAGACTTTTAATAAACTGAAAACAACTTTTTATGCTTTTTTTCTCAGCATCGTACAAAATATATAATCAAATAATACAATTTATATTCAAATATTTAATAAATCATAGAACGTTTTCCATATTTCGCAAAATAGTACCAATCTAGGTCCACTCCTGATGAAATAATTTTCATCCAGGTATTAAGTTAATCAAGCCAACTTGATTTAGGACCAGAAACTCATAAAAACTGAGAAGAAATTAAGTCTTGAAACTTCTTCGTGCACCGTATTTCTTTCTACGTTTATTAAATTCTGGACGTTGAAACTAATTTTTTTCTGAGGACTAATTTTAATGGCACCTAGTTCGAGATTAAATTTTCAGTTGCTCTTTTTCTTCAACCTTTTCTAATTTTATCCACATCAACTACTCACAAAAATAGAATTAATCTCATAAAGTTTCTTAAGTTTGAAGCTGATTCAATTTCAAAGGTTGCTTTACCCAGCCAATTTAATTTTATCTAACTAAAACAAGTTATTTATTTATTTTAGTTTATATATACATACGTATGTTCTTAAACTTGTAAATATACCTTAAGATGAACATTGGTGCTGGGGTTGGAATAATAAGAAAACAAAATTTCGAGTAAATAAGTTCAGTTTTCAAGGTTTTTTCTTTCCTATGTTAAGAAAACTTTAATTTAAGTTAATTAGTTAATATTTATTTTTTTATATTATATATTTACATCGTCTGTCTCTTATGGCATTTCTTTTTCTTTAAAAATGATTTTTGTTTTTAAGCCGGGTCCCTCTGATCAATTGATCTGGGTCAGATTAGAAACGACAGGAGCTTAATGATTAGATTTCATAAAAAAACAAAGTTGCCAGAAACAAAACCTATTTCAGATTATCAATTAACTGGCAAAACCAATAGCCAAATTTCAGATATTTTATTAATTATCGTCAGCAATGATTGGAATGTTAAAGTTCAGATAGGTAAAATTTTTATTTAAAACCTTTTAATATATCTTTTTATTAAGAACTATTTACTTTAAATCTCAAAGAAAAAACTTTAAATTTTAAAGAATATTCAAAAGTAAAAGTATCATGATAATAGTAAACATATTTTTATCAATGGAATATAAATGTTAAAGTTTAATTTATATGCGTGTCTCTTTAACGTACCTATCTCTTTAAATCCCTTATTCTGACAAAAACATAAATTAAGCACAATAAGCATTTTAGGGAATGGTTATTAAATTTGGGTTGTTTTTTTAATGTGTTGTAAATATTTAATTTGGTTTTCATATCAAAGTAAATTCATGCTCTCTTATTTGAGGGGATTTGTATATTAAGTATACATCTCAGAAACATTTGAGTGTAATACTGTTCTCTTCGTTTTCGAAAGTTACTTTCAGTTCCTGAATATTTAAAAACCGCTGGCCTGCTGTGAACCTTTTCCAAGAAAATATCAGCCCATGTCATTGAAGTCCAGGGAATATAAAATTAGAGTATACCCGAAGTATCCCTCCGTTCAAGTAATCAATAATAACCCTTTTATAATGAATATTGGCGGTTCGGTTGATAAATTTCTAAAACTGTCAGTTTATCGACAGCAGATATATACTGCGACAATATTTCTAATATAGGTTATTCGGCGTTTTTATAAGCAATACGGTATTATGCGTAAGTACTGATTTAATATCGTTATAAATGGAATATTTGATATTTTATGAACGTCTTGATGTCTATAAACAAAATGAAAGATGGAAATAAAGATTTTTTGGGTGAAAATAAAAGAAATTCTTTAAAAAACATAATAGATTTTTTTCATCTTCGTCCTGCACTGCTTTAAAAATATATGTGTAGCACCATAAAATATCCCATTGTATTACTTTACTACTATTTCCACAAGTGTTGCTGCTTTGCCCATTGAATGAATTCAAATATATTAAGAAATGTTTGTACAGAAATTGAGATATTTCATAATTTTTACATTTACAACACCATGCTACATAAATTTTTCTTTTGGTTCCTGTGTATAGTTCCGAAAATACTAATACTCATGTATTAATAAAACCAATTCGATGTTTATCGTATAGTGATAAGTACATATTTTTCTGAGGACTATCTCTTTTATTTGTATTAATATAGAACCTTTCGAAAAACGCAACATTTATTTTGTGAGTCCCACATCACTGAAAGAACTTGCTTCTCACTTTTTGTTAATATAGGTATGTAGCTGCATATTAAAAGACCCTTAAAACTCAATCAAATAATCCTACTATTGAAGATTTTTATACGCATACATAGTAGGGAAATGTAAGTTATAATAGAACAGAAACTTTCTTATTTTATGTGCTTTCGTTCATTCGAAATTTTTGCTTCGGTAAACGGATTCTACAGTCATTTCCTTTTTTACGACTTGCTCTAACTTTCCTGAGATTAGATTCTACCTAGAATTAGGTACTAAAATAAGTTTGCCTATATTAATTCCCTGCAAATTGAAAACATAGGAACTGGAAAAATTGTTGCTTGTAGATAGAAAAGGATCAACTGATTGACACTTAAATTTTTAGTTATATGTGTGTATATACCATATATCTTTTTTTTCTAAATAAGGAAAGAGTCTGTCAGTGCAATGGTAAAGCGTATTCATTATTTTTATGAATTGTGCTGCTTATCCACATATACTGGAGGTAAATGCAAATTTCTCCTTTCATGCCATATTCGGATATCGTAAAATTGGGCAAATTGGCTTCTCGTAGTGCTGAAAATGTCCATGGAAAAGTTGTTCCACCATGACCCTAATTTTCCTATTAGGCGGAACTTTTCGCAATTTCACAGATTTTAGGATATGACGCCGCCAATAGTCAGCAAGTCCACAGTTGCTCGGAAGCTCAAAGAAAAGATTAATGCTGTTTACCAAAAAGAATTTTTAATTTTGACCTGCATTTACTGCGCCATAACGTGAGTACGAAAATCCAGGAAGAACTATAATTGCTGCTTCGCCCGAGGTGCCCAAAGGCAGCATCCGCGTCTAGTAATTAATTCTCGCGATGATTAAGTTTAACAGATGATAATGGGAATGGGGCTCTCTGAACGTAATCCCGTCCCTCGTGCATTTCCTCCGAAATGAATGCGGGGTTTACATTGTCAGCCAGGAGAATTAGAACATACGAAATTTTGCGCTTATGCTAAATGTCGCACACACTGCGTGGCACATATGATGAACTCGACAGTTTTATGCACTCGAGGGTAGCCAAACTGGAGCTATTGTTTAAATTTGCAGCTGGGGCAGGGATGATTTTGAATGGGATAGCGCAATTTCTGACCATGAATGGTAATTTACTGCGATCCCCAATTGCAACAACCCCAGACTAGTAGAAATTTACTTTTGTCTCTCCGCCATATCCAGAGGACAGTTAGAAATTGTGTAGTCGGTTGTCAAAGTTTAAAGTTTATTTATCTCCAACAATTCCACCGAAGTCTCCAAATGGAGTGCTAAGAGGTAGAAAGGGGTCTGATTCCTCAGAATTACAATTAATTTTAACAAATCCTTTAAGTACTTCATTGGGACATTCTATGAAAAACTTTTTAAACAAACCTAAGCAACTTCAAATATAACAGCCCTTTTTATCACTTCCTTGGGGAACACTTTTCAATTCAAATTTTCCTTTGTACTCCCCAAGGGGTGCCTAACCATAAATTCAACATTTGCTTAAGTGGCTTCAGGCAAATTGAAGTTAACATCTCAAACAGATGCCATGCGGGACAATTGAATCACTAGAGTCCTAGAAATATTAATTACACTCCAAAAAACATGTATCACAACTTCTTTTTAAAACGAAAAAGAAAATATAAAATATGATAGAAACAAATTCAAAGTATCCAAAGAGGAGGACATATGTACATATTTTTATTTATAGCCGATAACTACAGAGTTGGAATTGCTACGAAATTGAAATTTTGTTCAAATTTCAATGGAAACAGATTTTGACTGTTCTCGAAAGTTTTGTTCAAAGCAGATTGTGGTCTATAAACATTATTCTAATATATATGTTAATGCTTTGATCATAAATTCGTATAATAAATACATGGTTTTTAAGAAAATAAGTTAACAAACGGATGAACAAAGAACAACAATGAATGAATTTCAGATCAGGTGAAATCTTTGAAAATTTGATCTTATTACTAAATTATTTTCAATTTACTATGGTTTTTTTGGATACAAATTATGTCATAAGCGTGTTTGATGTAACCTATTTTCATTATAGATTTAAATCAGTAATTTGGGGGATGATAATATCTCTAGATCATTTTTATTGCCTTACTCCATGTTTGCGAGTCCGAATATATCCACAAATGATCCAAACAATAAATTTCATAACATATTTTTCAAAAACGTTATAATTGCGAAAATCGAATGTAGGTGAGGTATACCATAGCTGAATTGTTAGATCATGAACGAACTTTATATTAGATGATATGTTCGGAAATTTTCTATCATGTTGTACACAGGTACGTAATTTATATTTGATGAAATTCAAAACATCTCATCTGCAAATTCAATTGAAAATGTTATCATCTATTTAGTCATTTTCAAGAATTTATTTTAAGTGTGAATTTATTTTTCTCTTATTTCTTCATTTGGAATATTGTGATTAAATGCTCTCGAAACAAAGCATAAAATAATTATATTTGAATAATTCAAAAGTAGATTGATGAATTTATTTTTCTCTTATTTCTTCATTTGGAATATTGTGATTAAATGCTCTCGAAACAAAGCATAAACCAATTATATTTGAATAATTCAAAAGTGAAATGATGCTTTTCGTTTTCCAAAATTGAAAAATACGGGGTGTTGGGATTCTGCGTTACGCTACACCAATCGATTTCTTAATACATATTTCCTGAGAAAACTTAGTACCGTTTGCTACGGAGAATCCTTGCTCGCTATATTTTCAAATTTATATGTTAAGTTTAATGGAGTTAGAAATTATATTGCACAAGACTTAGTAAATGGAATTCAGTCAATATGTTTAGTACATATGTACATAAAACTTTGTTACAAGTTAGAATATTTCTTATTGTCTTTTATTTAAAATATTCAAACCCAAATCAAAAACGGTGTTACCCTTTCAAATGGAAAAAGTAAAAGTGCCCCAATATTAGTATATATAAGTTCATCATGAAGGCGGCTAAAATTTCTTTCCAGCAGTCAAACATATTTTGTCATATTACGAAAAGAAGCAAAAGGCGGTAGCTGGAGGGGTATTACAAATTTCTTCAGAATTTGAGTCCAAAGTCTGAAGTTGGAAAGTCCACTAGTCCTACGCAAATAGTAGGAGATTCGTTTAAACTCCAGCAAAAAACAAAATGACTAAACATTTTTTTCTTCAGAAGAAGCTTAATATTCCAATTTCCCTTCGACGGCAAAAGACCCGACTGCGATCCAAGATAAAGACGGTGGCTCTTTTGTCCGGATTAGCACGGCTTGTCTTGCAAGGAGAATATATTTCCTTTTATTCAATTGACATAGAGAAAAATGGCTCCAAGTTCCAGATCCACTTGCACGGGGCTCCTTGTCCTGAATGCCTTCACGTTTTGCTTCCTTACCACGTCATCAAAAGCAAATTAGATCAACCTGATAGCGTTGAATGTGGAGCTGCCTGTTCCCGGCCAACTCGCAATAACTCCCTGTTCCTAGTTCTGATGTTGACTTTTGGAATACCGCACCACGTGGGGGTGTATAATAGTGTTATATTTATTGTCAAATTAGGGTTGGTAATTATAAGTGGTACAGCGGAGGATGGTGTAATTTTTGTTGCGAGGCACACCCACCTACTTTTCGGATTAGCTGGAAAGAGTGGAGCCAGGATTTTGATGTAATTTATCTTACGAATGTATAATTAGGGAACCCTCCGCAATTTAATGGCTGAATTTTTTAACGCTCACCACATCCTGTGGAAAGGAACAGAGGCACTGATATTAATCTGTCTCATGACGGCATTTATTTTGAATCGACGTGGAGCCGGTACTCGTCCGCCGCCGCTAACTTAGTGACCCAAGGGATGAATTCGTCCCATCTTCAGCCTGGCCCCAACTCCTACTTAACAACCCGAGTGCCGACCTTGTCATTAACTGCCTCATTACCTTTTTTCAATTATTTTTTACCAACATGCATAGGGAATTTGGAAATCTCAGAGGAATTGCGAAGTTATAAAAATACGTATTATTCTTATAAGAGATCTATCAAAAGATAATAATACAAAATGAATTGACCTGTGATATATCGCCTGTGACAAATATAAACGAGGAAAATATTGGTATTGTTTCTAATCTCTTCCTTCAGACTGGACAGAGCAAATATATGAACTCCTCGACATATAGCATTCAGAGGTAGGATAAAGTGACATCCTAATGTGAGAAGAAAAAGTTTTTCCAAATTCCCTCAACTGATATCGGTCGTATGGCTAATGAAGTGGAAAATAGACAATAATACGATCTCTGGTCCATTCTGGATTACGTTTTCCTTCTTTATTGCATGTCATATCTCAGGGGAAGAGTTTATTTTTCTGTTAACAGAGCTAAAAAGTATCGCATTATAGATGATCACCCGATGGAATTTGGGGAAGTTAACAGCTTTTCAACATATTTAGATAATGGAAATGATTTTAGCTCAATCCAACTATCGTTTCACCATTTACCTATACCATATCTACGAGGCGAATGTTTTAAAAGTGGTTTCATACCTGCACATGAATACTATAGGTACTATAATTAAATATTCAACTCTATAATAAGCTACCATTTTTGATTAGTCTTGTGTTGTTGTAAAATATCTGAGTCATAGTTGAAATGATACCCACTGGATGCAGTAAAGAGTAAGAGGGCCAAAAAACAACTATCAATCTGCGACACTCCGCAAGGTATGTTTGCGACAGATTGTCCAGCCCTACACCCTCGTCAGCCTTTAGTTTGTCGACACAGAACAGGAGCCAAATTGCGGTGAGTACAAAGCAGAAGCTCCTCCCTAGATACAAGAATATTTTTTAGAGCAACGCAAATACCACAGTTGGGAATTTGCAGTACCCTCAAAAGGGTTAAAGCCTACTGTCCTCGGGGCTGGAAAATTCTTTACGAGAAGTATAAATAGTACAGAGCGCTTTTCACGGCATTAACAACCTGATGCCTTGAATTTTTATGACTGCTCTTCCTGCGGGAGGTGTTTTTAGCTTTCTGTGGTGGCTTGGCGCACATCAAAGCCCGGCTTCCTCGGAACAAAGAAAGCTGAGTATGCTCTAAAAGCATAGCAACATTCGCAACAATTTAAAATATAAATAATATCACTGCATTAAAAGTAAGTCGTTGAATAAGCGGCCGTTGTTGTTTGATCGCAGTCCACAATAAAAAGGGGACTTTTTATTAGCTGCTCAGACCCGCTGACCACTGTCCTGATTCAAGGACACTCCCAGAAAATTTATTGGATGGACTTTTTTAATGCTACTCCAGACGTATACTTTAATAGTTATGTTCAGGCTCATGTTATATTCTGCAATTATCCCTCAGTCTCAGCAATTTTGCCGCCCTTAGGAAAGTCCTTACAAAGGTCCTTCTTGGAAGTCGGCAGTATATGAGACACAGCTGGCGGATGTCCTTCCCTCCGCAAAACTCAGATTTCTTTTAAATCATACTTCAAATATTTACCCTCTTCTTGTGAGCTGTGGAAGAAGACGGAAAGTTGATAAAAACAAAGACCGAATTTATTACAAGTGCTGCTTATGTTGAAGAAGCCCTCTGCGATGATGCTCTTTGCACGCGCCTCATATTTTGACTGTTTGCTTAGTATGTATTATTTACATTTATCTTAAATAACACAAAATTAAAGAGCTGCATAATTTGAAAAAAATTAATATAATGTTGTGTAGCAAAATATACATTTCAAAGTTGGAAAGTAATGTATACTACAAAGGGCATATTGCGCTTAAACAGTTACGTCATATTTTTATTGAAGTGTAGTTTTCCCATAGGGATAGTTGTGTCCGGGTAACTCCGGTTAATAGCCAGCTAGTAGATTGTAAAGAGGAAAAGCAAGAAGGAATGGTAAAATTGTTTTTACAAGGCAAAACTGTTCGCGTTTTAATTTGTTTGCTTTTGGTCCCAAACTATTCAAGAACGAATCTCAGATAACGAATTCACCAATTCTTAAAATTAAACGTTTTGAAATTTAAACCAATTTTTTTATAAAATAAGAGTAAGGTTAGCTGTGAAATGATGCATTCCAAATTATTTATTGAAATTTTGGAAATTTTAGAAAACAATTTTTATAATCATTTTCTTAATACCTAAGTTTCATTTAAAGTTTTATAGCACAAGTTTATTATGCTTTATTAAATTTTACAAATGTCCAGCCAAATCTTTAAAACAAAACGAATTGTAAGAAAATACCATATCTTATATGAATTATTGACGGTAACATGGCATGCATTTGTCTTAAAATGGCAGATTATATAAAAGGTTAATAGGTTCTTATTTTCAAAATGTTTTTCACAGAAAGTGGAGAAGTTGTTCTCTAACCGCGCAATTTTATAAAGTGGCATGTTTTTAAAGCGAGATTATATTTATTAAAAAGATGTCTTTAATTGGTTCTCTAAATGCTGAATAGTTTTACCATTGAATAAAAATGAGTATAAACTTTTACATCTTATTGAATTCTTTTCATAGCTCTTTTCGTTTTAGAATTGAGCTGTTTAAAATAAGTTTTACTGCAAACGAACAAAGCATACGAAATGTTATTGGCTTCAACACTCCACTCGTAACTTTTAAAACCGATTCCGATGGAAGCATTTATTCTCACATAAAAGCAGTCATAAGATTTTCTCATAAAATTTATTATTATATTCTTGGAAAATTTTTTGTATTAATTGATTTACCGCATTTATAAACTCTAAGCAATTACGTAACTTATTTCTTTTCTTCTTTTGCAGGTAAGCCACATTTAATCACAAGTTGCATTTGGTTGAATGAGAGTAAGTGCGAATTTGTCAAAAATAGTAAATGATCTGCCTCTTTCCTCTAAACTTTAAATCTACTTGAGTTTACACAAGAGCTATTAAGAAAATTTTAAAAGACTCCATTTAATTCTCTCGCGCTAAATTTAGTCGGAAAAGCAGGAAGTGCAAGAATTTGAGTGCATGATTCCACTTCCTAACCAAATTAAAGTATATAAAAGCAAATTAGCAAATACTTAGAATTCCATTATATGGAAATTGATGAGAGCTGTGAAGAGGCGGGAAGCTGTCTGAATTAATATCGTAATTTGCAGAAACTTCAAAGTTTAAGTACTTGTGATGTTTGGATTAAAGCGCCAACTAATTAAATCTACGTTACTTGCGACTTGTGTGTAGCCAACAGTGAAATGTAATCTAATTATGGAAATGGCATTCGACGTTTCTTCGGGGGTTATTGTGTACTACGCTACGTTAACTATGATTAAAACAGAAAATTCGGCTTTTGTAAAGCACCTACATATATGGGGGGAGATTTTACAAAAACAAATACTAATACATTTACAAGTAATTCCAATATGATTTTGTTGAGTTTTTAAAACAAAACAGTGTAAGTAGATAGTATTTTTATTATTTATTTCAAAGTTAGATAGATTTTTTAGAAAACTAAATTTAAGAATTAAAATTGCACAACAAAATAAATAGAAAATGTAACAAAAATTCACTATGTAAATTACATAATATATCGTGGTTTTTTCTCGACTGGATTTATAGAATTGATATCAATGGCTTTCATATAAGTACAATATATATTATATTAATAATTTGATAAATCTCTATATCGTGTTAATGTAAAAAGTAGAATACACATAAATGGCAGATATCAAAAACAATATTGCCATTCATACCAGTAGAACTAAATAGTTTTTACAGATCTTTGAATTCTTGGTAAAATTTTACACTACGTAGTTAAAGATAAAAATTGGGCATCTAATCGGACTAATGTACATTAAATTGTGAATAGCTATTACAAATATTAATTTCAAAGCAACGTAAGTAAAATATTTTCTCGGTAACGGTTGATTAAAATGTTCACGATGATGGTGCATTATCAAGTAAAATAATGGTTCCAAATTAAATTAAATATACTCTGACAAATAGAAAATGAATTCTGAATTAGCTACCAATCTTTTATTAAAATTGGTTAATAGTTTTATCAGTTATGGCGGTATGGACAAAAAAGTAGTTACAAATTTATTATTAGTAAGGATAAGGAGTTTCAAGTTTTCCTCTTGAGTTGATAAAAGCGACTTGGCTGCTATAAAGCGTTAACTCATTGAAAAGTCTATAAAAGAAGAAAGTAGATTGGAGCAGCTTAAATGTATGTAGAAAGGAAAGAATCTCGTCACGGCTGCAATTAAGAACTTACATCTCGTAAGAAGCTCCTTTGCATAAGACGTAGCGCCTGAGAGTTACCCCAAAGAAAATTAATTCATAACGATAAAATCCTGAAGGAACGTCTCCGTGATTGTGCACTTTTCCTTGAGACTTTCTGCTCAGCCAGCCGCACTGCATTTGTTTACAGGTCACCAAATCCGGAGCACGCACGAGGCAGGTGCAGCCGGATGCGACGCAGCAACACGTTGCAGCGAAGGTGGAAAAGCGCCCAGGTAAGGAACATTCTACGAGTGCCAAGACAAAACAATTTCCGGTGAGCTGTTTATGCGAATCCGCTTTAGAGGCGGACGATAAACAGCCCCCGGAAGCTGCAATGCTTCAGGTGCATCCGCGGGCCGCGGGGGGCGCGCTGCAAGCTGCACATGCACTGCTCGTAAACCCATTTTCTGGAAACTATCAAAGGCAGGGCGACGATTTGCGGC
The DNA here is from genome assembly GCA_959613345.1 of Tolmerus cingulatus. Lineage (NCBI taxonomy): Eukaryota > Metazoa > Arthropoda > Insecta > Diptera > Asilidae > Tolmerus > Tolmerus cingulatus. Next base: position 8,711,949 of record OY390708.1, read on the forward strand.
CGCAGGTACTCCGTTGCAACCCCCCGTTGGGCGGATTCGGGGAGGGTGCGGCGCTTTCAAAGAGCGACCTCATCCGGGAGTGCGGTGGAAATCCGGGAACAGGAGGGAGTCCTGGCCAATCGCACATTTCCTGGTCCCTGTGAGCTTTCTCCTCAGAAAATTTCGGGCTCCGCACTTGCGAAGTACGAATCCAGGGCCACCCAGTGCGGGTGTGCACTCTGCACAAGGGCGTCTGATTCGGAGGGGCGCCATTGGACGGTATTAATTAAAATCGCATTTTTATGTAATGTCCTTTTTCGTAAAGAAAACTTTAATACATATCCCACTCGAAAACAAAAAAAACATTTTTAAAATTGATACATATACGATATGTTGTTTCGTAAAGGACAAGTCATAGTTTAAACCCACAACTTGTAAATTTATAAACATTTTGTGGAGATATTTATTGCGGCGCAGATATCATTGATATTTCAAAATCGTGGTTTCAAGATACAAACTTTAAAGTAGTATGTATGTATACACGAGTATATAATATAATCTAAGATAACCAGTCTGTAATTATTAATATCACGTTCTACTATTAGCAATGATAAGACTCCAGCTCACACCTTCACTATGGCATTACCAATCACTGAATCAGTCTAATTTTAATTGAAATAAATTGTATAAAGTGCAAAAGTGATGATTTTAAACTTTAATCTTAAACTTGTTACCCTGTATATTCGAAAACCTCCGATTGAACAATTTCTTCGCGTAAAACGTAAAATATATATTTGTTATATAATTTTGAGGTTTGAGTAATTCATATAATAGTTTTAAACTTTCACCGACCGATAAATGAAGGGCATGGAAAATTCTTTTACTTTGTTACTAATATTTAAAATGACCGTTGCCGAACATTAGAATTTATTTATCTCAAATATAAAGTGATACTACTTTGTAATCCAATGCTCATACCCACGCTTTCGATTAAATCTCAGCTCTGAGATGAAGAGGCTAATGACTAATTTACAAAGGCAAAAAATATTTTCCAATATGAATAATTGACTTAGGTGTAATTTGTGAACATGCCAAAAAGCAATTTTTCACACGTAAGGTTTTAAAAATAATACTACAAAGTGAAACATTTGATTTTTGAATTTTAAATTCAATAAAATATGCAGAAAGCTAACGACCTTTTCTTTAAATATTCCATTAAATTGAATTTAACGTTCTTTATTTATTTCATAAAAACGTTTCACCCAAAAGATTTTAGAGGAGTTGCAGAACACATCATTTTTTTGTGGATAACACAATGTAATGGAGAATTATTATTTCTACATTTGCGATCTATGGATTTTAAAATTTACTAAAATTGATCTGCAACTTGAGCAGAAAATAACTTTGTCAAGCTGTGGATTTTTAAAATTCGTATTATTGAATATTCAAAATTAAGCAATATGAAAAGTAGCAATAGTGTTTAAAAACTTTTTACATGTTTACACGATATATGTATGTATATATAGTATTTATGTATATACACATATACATTATACAAAACAACAAATTTATAATAACCTGGTGTTTTATATAATAGAAAATTGCTGTTTCCAATTAACTGGATGCGTATTTAATTTTTTCGATATTGAACTTTCGTGAGTCGATTTTATTAAAGTACGTTAAACATGGATTAAATACTATTGTAATCAGTTACTTCAATTACTTTTCTACCAATTAAGTGCCTGTCTAAGAAATCAAAAACTATTATTATAATGTACGTACATAATTCCTTAAGTAGTAACTCGCTTTATTCAATTTGTTCACTCGTTCATTGTCACTTGCACACTCTGTTTTATAGAGCTGTCCAAAATGGCATTAAGGGACAGCACTGAACAGAATTTGCGTGAAATGCTGAAGTGGGGGTTGTCGCGAATTTCGAGTTGATGTGAATGCTCCTTTGAGATAAGATAAGAGATTTGCGAAGAGAGCTTTGTGGGTAGACACAACGGGAGCTTTGCTCTCGACAGAGCCGACCCAGCCCTCTTAGTCGGAATCGGGGTGGAAACCACTGTTCCGAGCACAATGAAAGCTCCTCGCACAGCATCAACATCTGTGGACCAGTTTCGGAAAACAGCCAACGTGTTGCTTCTACCCAGCGAGGGCGTTCAGTTGAACTTTTCCCACGCTTCGGTTATGTGGTGTTCGCTTAAGTCAATCGGTTGAGGCGCATCCCCGTCAGGATTTTCCTTTCCCAACTCCACTGTGATAATTACGTAATAAACCCTTTTGCCTACTTTTGTCCTTTCGGCTTCCATCTCACCACAAGACCCTGCCGTGTACCATCTGAAATATATTTGGTACGAAACTCACCACTTCACCACCTTTTCACCATTGCGTTTTCAAACTCTCCCTTCAACAGTTTTCACAAAAGTGACGAGTGCGCGCCTTTTTGCAACTGGTGTTTCTTTGGAGGTTTGCGCAGTTGTTGATCCTCGACGGACACCTCCTGAGAACGTCTGAGGTGTCGCCGCCAACAGTGATGTAGTACTGTGTGTACCGCGAAATGAATACTTACAAAAAAATCCTTTTTCGAATTTAGTTATTTTTTTAACGGAAAATTTTTTAAAAAGAAGTTTTTCTATAAAAACCCTCCTGGTGTGAAATTTTTAGGAGTCCTTTTCAAAATGTGCAAACGGTTTCCTTAGAGAATAGTAGAAAAGTGTTGTTGAATTTTTTGAAATTGTTGTTTATCCCACCACTCAAGATTTGATACCGCGGAAATATTTGTAGAAAAAAATAAATAAAATATTAGTAAATGTCTTGCCACCGTACGTAGCCGAGTCGTATCTTCAGAGAGAAAAAAATGCTCCACGATAATTCCAAGTGCTTTAGGAATTATTGAAGATTATCCTGAATTATTTTAGTATCGAAAATATAAAGTTTGTAAATACCGACCAGTGGTGTTAATGCAGTGAAGTTCAAAATTGGAAAATTTTTAAGCGTATTTTTGTGAAAACCGAATTTGTCTCAATTTTCCTAATCTGAAAAGTGAAGTAAAAAGTGATAAATAGAGCTATTTTTTTCAGTCCTTTTCACCCTAAAAGTACTGGATACCGCTGAAGGAAAATGTAAGATTAGCGTAGAACCTTCCTTAGAAATTGTCCCCGGCAAGATGCAACTAGAAACAGAACTTGGTTTGTCCCTGAAGTGAATTCACGACATCATTCAATGTTTCACTTAATCCACTTACCATAGAAAATATTAAAGGCATGCACAACCAAGTTACGTTCCTCCGCAGCGATTGGTACCATTTTTTTCTCCTTAATCATCCGCCGTTCATAACAGCGACTTTCAAAGAAAGTCGAATTCATATCTAAAGAAATAAGAACGCGAAATAAAAATGTATCCGCGGAATGAAGGCAAACAATTATGAAAACTGCCTTTTCCTTGCGAACCAAATAAAATAAGGGACATGCCCAGGGTTGCGCGGAGGCTCGCACTTCTGGGCATTTTTCCTTTTGTTTTCCTTTCTTTTATTTAAACGACAGAGGACACATTTTAATAGGTATCAGTTGGGCAGGGTATGCCACGCCCATTAAACTTTTATTAAATTTGTCTACATGAGCAGAGGTGTAGCCACTGGTGGATTAACTGAAACAGAATTAAATATAAATCGTGCGTGCAATGTGCCTGCAAATCCGCGGATGCTGCGAATTCTGCGACATATATAAGACCACCTTTTTCTGAAAAGTTTCGTAGGCGGAAATTCATCCAAGCTTTATAATTCCGTAGTACTCCCTGGAATTAACAAGTAATTGAATAATTTCATTGTCAACTGCCATAACCGGGCTTCATCCCTAGACTTTGTTCTCAGTTCATAATTTAGCATATTATTAGCAATTTGCCGCATAACTTCGATCATAAATAAAACAGTTGGTTTAAATTAGAGCTAGGTTTGATCCTTTTAAGCTTTAATCATTTTGCAACAAGAATATTATGAAAACGGTAACATAAGTACCACACCCAAAAATTTATCAATAAAGAAATTCATAACATATTTTAGCTTTTATTCAATATTTGAAATGACACTATAATATTCTTATTCCTCACAATCATTAGAAGTTTATTTAGAGAATAGTAAATATTTTGTAACGAAATAACATTCGGTTAGGTGAAACACAGCAAACAGGATGAAAGAGATTCCAATTTATTATTTTTAGAAATAATAACTAACTAAAAATCACAAATTTTGATTCACTTAAAAGGGCAAAATATTTATATAAAAGCTGGAAAATGAAAATAACTAAAAGTAGTTTCGAAGTTATTTCAGAATTTTCATATCTTAAATGTTTACAGACATCCCTACTAAGTCGTTGACAACACCAACTTTTGGCAAAATTCTGAACTTCTCTACTATCCAAAACTTTCTTAGCCGTAGACTTGTGGTCCTTATCATGCTGAAATATTTATTTCAGCGAAATTTCGTACTCAGCATATGGAAGCATGATATTTTCTTAAAAACGATGAATTGATCCTACGCCATACCACATTAACATCCCCACACAATAATGCTACCACCAAAGTATTTCATAGTTTTCATGGCATCTCTCTTCAATAAAATATGTTTCCACAGAAATATGAATGTACATATCCTTGAATTGAATTGAATTGCAGAAACCTTACGTTTCTACAGTAGTACATATTCTCTTTCTCGTAATTTATCGAAACAAGTTATTATCGTTTAGATATAAAAAAAATCAAATTTTAATTTGAACTATATTGTTTTGCAGCAACTTAAGCAACTTAATTTTGAAAATGAACTATCGCTTGATGTACAATTTTCTGACAAAATTAACTACTTTCTAGCATTACAGAGTAAAACAAACTATTATTTTTAAAAACGGACAAATCAATCTTAAATTCGTATATCTTTTTAAAAGAGTTATTTTATTATTCCCGCAGTTAAATAAGAAAGTGGTTTTGAAAAAAATACGTAAGCCTACTTAAAATTAGAAATTTGGATTTAAGTTCGGTAGCGTTTTATTTGTAATACAGAAATTCGTTTTCATAAAATGCAAGTAATCACGCAGATACGGATTATTCAATCTGTATGTATGTATATGTACATTTATGTAGATAAAAAGGAAATATTAATAAATATGCTAAAATAAAAATATGTATGCTTGTCGTTAGTAAATAAGCTGTGTATGCATAAAGTTAAAAAAATTCTATCCTCCTTAAAAGAACCTTTTAGAGTGGGTAAATTTTCGGAAATAAACTTAAGTGCCGTGAAAGAACTATTGACGCACTTTCCAAAAGATTGGATTTACTTCATAGCGCAAACATAAAATTAATTTACGACTTCAGAGAAAATTCAGAGTCAGTTCTACCCAAAATTGATTTTGCATTCATGCCTTCATGTTTTTCATGCCTCAATTTGCACTAAACATATTAGTAGAAGTAAATCGGCAGATTTGGCTTGTTCTTGCTAAATCCGGGGATTTACGTGTTGGCCGAGTTGTGTTTCTAATTTATTGAAAGCAGTTTTAATTTCAGCGATTTCAACCTCTATAAAGCTTAACTTAATCTCTTCAAGAACATATGCCAATATCTTCAACTACATGTAATACAAATTCTATATGTTACTGGCCTTATTTAAGTTATACATTATTTGTAGCTTGATAATTTCTTTGTATATGGTACATACATTACATTAAACAATGCAATATTTGTCTACGGAAGGTATTTAAATAATTACAGCGCTATTATTATTTATAACCAAATAATTTTGCGAAATTCAGTCATAAAACTATTTTTATTCGCAATTACATTTTCCGTCGGAATTTTTCCCCAAAAATTTCATTGGAAAATGTATCAAAACTCTTCAGTATCTTTATGAACAAGTTACCAGAAAAATTCTTAATACAAATAAATTAAGCACAAGTAAACTTATTCGACACATTAACTGTGACAAGCACGCATTTATTTTGTACCATAACAAATAGGAGAAATCAACAATTTTCTTTTAATTTTTTTGTTGTTTTCAAACACATTTAAATTTTTTTTAAAGGTCGGAAATACCTTAAAATTTTAAACTAAATTTTCTTACAAAGTTTCATCAAAGCCTTGAGAAGAATCTCAAATTTAATTTATAGGTACTAAAACAATTTTCCTTTTCGTTTTTGTTTATTAGAAATCTGATGGATATAAATGTTATCCAAAGTTCTGTGAAATATTGGCGTATCCATTAATATCAAATTTTAATAAGAGTTTGTTATTATTTTTAAAAAGAAATCGGAGAGCCACCATTTATACTGGAAGCTAAAAATTTCATATTCGTTTATATCTTTGACCACCTTGGTCAATTTGAATCCTAAATGAAAGTTCCATTATTTATGCATATAAATTAATTTGAAGACGTTATACATATTCCATTCGAAATAAAACGATTTGCCCAAATATTAAATTGTATTCGAAATTCAACGAACGTTCTTAATTGCCATTAAAACATTTATCGGTGGTTCTCTCCGTCTGGTTCTAAAATATTTTAGAAACCCAAATGGCGTAGACGTGATCAAAATGCAAAATGGCCGCATTTATTGGTAATAATTAATTATGGATAATGGCATTATCCATAAATTCGCGACTTTTCCGCTAAAAATAGCCGAATCTAGCTACAGGGGCGTGATATATCGCTTTTTCATTTCCCTTCAGATTATTTATGCTTTTCTGGTCGAATAAATGAGGCCTTCATTCTGTTCAAGTCTTCTTAAATCTGATTTATGGCCAAAAGGAGCATAACCAGAAAAAGAATATTACTCAAATTTCCTTCTGACACTGCGGAAGGTGAAAGGTGAATTGCCAAAGAAATAATTACACACTGCCTACTACTGCATGAAGACCGATTATAAGAAATTGATTTTGGCTGGCAGTGTATTAGGGAAAACTTTTAATACATCTTATGGAGGAAGTGGTCCATCTAAAATGATGCTGTGCAGATAGATTCTTTCGTTCCGCTAACCTGCCGAAGACTAATTACAAAAGTTTGAGGTGGGGCTTCCTCAAAGTAAACGCTTATCTGAATAAATAAATTTGACGACCTTGCGAATGGGGAATGGCATTTTAATCTAATTTGATTAACTTCCCGTGGGTCAATTCTAAGTAAACAAATGAGAAAAGTTTACATCTAAGTAGGAACGTCAGTTGAGACCCTGCTTTGACGATAATTTTATATGTATTGGCAATATACCATTTTTAAGGCATTCGCTTTGATATCCACTTCAATAACTTTCTACCTAGGTCTAATTGAAACCCGATATTGAAAAGAATTTTTTTGTTATCAATTTTCGGAGATATTAAAAAACAAGAGAACCCTTAGCCGAGTGAATGCCTTCTATAAATAAAGTAAGCGTAATTTGACATTTATCAAAAACCTTTCCTAAAAGCATTACCTTGAGAGGAATTTCATGCATTACCAACTTTCAATCAGGCTAATTCAATAATTAATTAATATTGTCTATTTAGGGAATAATTCTGTAAAGATTTTACACTTCGAAAAGAAACCAGAAATATTTTATAATATTTCATTAATTCTTTTCAGACAAATTTCGAATATTCTCTGGATAGTGTCTATAAAAAAAATTATTCCATTAAAATTGTTATAGTAATTTTGAAAAATATTAAACCGGAACAGACAAACTATAGAATTAAACTTTTAATCGCTAACGAATTAAAGTGTAAATTTAATTTCAAAAGAACACAGCATCAACATAACAAAGTTAATCCTCATAATTTCAATATTATAGATACATATGACACCAATTGTCCAGCGCCACCATATCAAATTTTAATTGGAAGCAATGTCAATCGAAAAGATCAGGATTTAACTAAAATACGAAATTCAACAATTGAAAAATAAAAGTACTTCCTTACTTATTCAATTCGGTTAACATGGTTCATGGAAGCTGGGTTGTGGTCGCATATTTTATTTGCGATTAAATCAACTTTTCGGCTTTTACATCAGTTATTTTCCGAGTTTTAGCTTACATAAAAAAGCAAATACGCAAACATGCAATTCTCTTTCTCTTCAGTTTTCACATTTAAGGCATAAATGAAAATTGTTTTAAAATCGCCTAACATTTGCATTGATCAAAACGAAAAAAATATTATTTTAATTTTAATTTAAAATTATGGTAAAAATTGAATGGAAAAGTGATTAAATAAAAGTATACTCTATTTCACGAACTTTTTGATACCGAATGAACTATTCAACATATTTTTGCTCTGCTACAAAATAATTTGCTTCCAAAAGGAGATGCACACCTTCAAACCTTAGAAAAGGGAAAGCAGTAGAAATTGCTGATGTAAGTCATTATGTAATCAGTACAATGATAAATTCCTCGAATTTTAGCAAACCTTTTCTATGCTTATTATATACCAATCCACATTAATTACTAAAAAATATTCACAGCTGGAAAATTTGCAAACCAACCCTACTCACTTCTCATTAAGACATTGAATGACGAATTGACATTCAATTAACTTTGAAATTAATGGAAAATGTGGAGTTGTGCTTACTTTAAATTATAGAATCATTTTTAAAAATATTTCAGAAGTAAATGGGTACAATTTCATGAGAAGAGTTGAGTACCTACTTATATGAGCAGGATTATTATTATTTATGTATTTTGAAATGATCATCGCATTCCGCAAGGCACTCAAAAGTTAGTGAGAGCACACATTCCCACATGGTTTTACGCTTATTTAATTCCGAGGCACTTCAAATGCCGCCTCTGTTATTGAATTAAATGAAAAACATTTTCCTTCCAAACATGTGGCAATTTTAACGAAGTGCAAAAACAACACGTGCGAAGAAACTCCCCAGCACGAAGAGGCCTATTCCATGTCCTGAATTTTTAGTTATTCCCCAAATATTATATTCCAAAAAAAATATCATTCAACATTTTTGTTTCATTACTATGTACAGTGCGTTAAATAGCTATGAAAATAATTGTTGTCTTTTTCGGAAGGAAAAATTTGGGAAGGTGAAGTGTTTTGAAAAATTTTGAATTTAAATATGATTAAAGCTAGATTAAGAGTATGTCGTAATACGTATGTGTAACCTCTGTGCTGGCTGGTCAATAAAAAACAGCTTTCTGTTTTTTTTCTTCCTTTCTTTAAAGGAAGTGACATAAATCCATGTTAACGCAGAAAATTATGCCCTAATTTAAAAATAATTTACTTAAATAATAAGAAAAGTATTTGTACTTATAGTTACAGTTAGTGTAAAACATAATTTTCACGTAAAATTAATCATCCCCGCAAATGCAGAGAAATTGATATATTTAATTAGCATGCTCGTTATATTCTAACGAAAATATAAAATGTAATGATTTCATTTCGATTTACAACATAATTCTATTAAATTTTTCTACAGAGTTATGATAACACATTTAACGAAAAAATTAACTGAAGTCAAAAATTAGTGAAATGAATTTATAAAAATTTTCGGAACATTATTAAGGAATTTTTATCCAAGACAGGCTTAAAGCATAATAAATATAACTACAATTTTTGTTCAAGGTTAATTAGTTGATGTAACATTTAAAAACAACAGTTTTAATATTGGGATACTGAGATTTTGTAACCCTTTTAAATTCTCTCATTGCCTCCTTATTTGAGTAAAAATTATGAAAGCTGTTGTGAATTTCATGACCTATCTCCTGATCTAAATAACAAGCAGAATTGGACAAGGAAAATGACCCAGCTGAATCCCAACATATATTTTTTGACCAGGATTCAGGAATGAGAAATAAATCCCATCAACGGATGCACGCTGCGGATGGACTGCAAAACGCTGGAGCAAAAATCGCTGCGCATACAAAAGTTTTTTAATGGGGAACATTGATTCCCACTCAAAATGGATCCACACGGAAGGAGGTCGAATTAAAACGCTCCCCACGATCCAAATCAATTGTGTTCGCGCTTGAATACAAATGGCCCTTTATCTCGTAGAACTTGTTTGTTGTTCATCTTTGATAAGCCCGGCATCCCGAAGTAGGACACGCAGATCCCGGGTCTTCTCTTAGTCCTTGTTCCTGGAGCGTCGGCCTGGAATAGTGCAAAAAGTGCTCGAACACTGGAACTTATTAACTTTTATCGCAATGGTACTGGTAATCGGGTGCGAACGGCCCTGCTCTGAATGGGCCGCAGCGTTTGTAACGACTCGAAATTTTTGTCACAACGAATCCCTGCCCGTTTTAATAAATCATTAAATCTGGAATGCCGGCAAGGCGACAAGATTTGTTTACTCGGGCCGCGAATTTTACTGATGCTCAACGAAAAATTCATTAAATCAGATTAGTGTCCCCTTCAGATCCGCATTTGCATATTCATAACTTCTGCGAGGTATAAACAATAGGATCAGGAATAGGAACCCTCTCCTACTTTGTCCTTATGCAAATTGCGGGGAGTAAGTGGATAATTTGCGAAAATGTAAAGAAAGGAACTTCCTTTGCTCCGAGCAATTTATATTTGTCCATCAAATTTCTCAGAACACCGAAACCAAGCTGACGTAGGATATGAATTTTCTGAAAAAATGAAAAACCAGCAGGCTTTTTTTTACATTTTCTTACAAAATGCTTTTCTTTCTCTGATAGGAGTTAGGCGAGTATAATAAGAATCAATCAGAAGCATGATTACGAGATTTGGAACACAAGGGGATTTCTTTAGGTGAATTTATTGACTGAGTGTTATTAAGTGTCACTCGACAAAAGTAAGTAGGCGTAGGTTTACTACTTTCATATATACATATACATATGTATTAGGTAAGATTATTAACTAAAGTAGCAATATGAATGTTTCTCTGAATTTTTTTTTACCTATACAAAGATTAACAAATTATTTGGAAATGGAGGAACTTGTAAGAAAAAATAATGTTTTCATGATCACGGATCCAATATGGCTGGCAAATTTTTAAATTTCTTTGTGAATGTAGTTAATATAAAAGGTTGAAAACAAAAGTTGGAAAATCCATAAATGCAACAAAATATTGCATCCCCAGATTTTAATAACACTCCTAAACATGGATCAAATTTCAATTTAAGTAAGTACTCTTTAAAAAAATAATAGTAATAAATACATATACACCGGGTGCAACCGGGTTTTATAAATAAAATTTTATCACTCTAAAAATGTTAGGTTTCCTTATAATATAATACCAAAAATTTGTTGGATAAAATTCACGATACATCCAAATTAGTGAAAAGTACTTAGGTATTCAATTCCTTAATTCAGAAACTTATTCCCGCAAAAAAAATTATGCGACGCATAAAAAAGTTTTGACAAACTTTTACAACTTGGTTCAGATTTTTTTATGTCTTCCCATTCATTTTGAATTACGTGAAATTCAATTTCAATTTCTATTCATATTTACTACGACACATTTGCGCTCTCATTGAAACCAATCAGGTCCTTTAGAAGCTTTTTTCAGTTATAAATCTAAATAAATTGAAACAATTGCTTTTTATCTGCGAAAACTTTCCAAACTCTCTAATATCGTTTTCAAAAGTCACAAATAAAGTTTGTGAAACGATTAAATTATCAAAAATTTCAATTTTTAATTTTAATTACGCGAAGATATACCTCTGAATAGTGAAGGTGAAAATCCTTCACAGTCAAACGAAAAATAAGTGGGAACGGGAGCGTAAAATCTCTTATTCAGAATAAATCAATTTAATGTCGCCTCCATCCCCGGTGAAAACTAATTTTCAGGTGTTTGACACAGTGGCTCCTTGGAAAGCAATCAATTTCCCTTGCGCACTTCCTGAAAAGCCAATTCACCCCTTCAGGTGGATGAGGTGGTGCGCGTCTGTAAATAATTAATTCGATCACTTCCTTAGCTAGATTAGCGCAAAATAGCAAGGACTTCCGTTCGGATGAATTTCAATCCGATCCAGCCGAAATTTGCAAATCATCATCACGAAAATGGTCATTTCGGCTTGCATTTCATTAGAGACGTCCCCAAATAGCCATTCAGCCCTCGGCAGTGTTTAGATTCAGATTTATATTTAGGAGGGTTGTTCAGCCGCACCAAACGGGGGGAGGCCACTCTACGACCAGAGTCATAATATTACTATTGATTTGCGGGGGATAAAAACCGAAAATCAATTGTCATGCTTCTTAGCCGTTCCCGAACACGGTCGGGGTTAATTAGTGTTTAAAAGATGTATTGCTTTGTCTCATTAATCCTCGGGGGAGTCCTTTTGCTCTCTGCCGCAATTGATTTTGTAGCCAAACATGAAGAAGGCGCCCTCTGATTGAATTCCCCCGTCACGATGAGACTTTTATATAATGAAATGATCGCATGAATGAGGAATGAACGCCCTGCCCTGCCCTCTTCGAGCTGAATATAAATTAATTCGCCTTTTAGCACGTTTGGCCAGGATCTGGATGCCCGCAGGAGACGGGAGCATTTTGATTAGCAGGCAAGGAATTCGATGGCGGCTCCAATCGCAGTGTTTGCGTTCCGGTTCGTAATGTGATGGCAAACAATAGCTGCGAACAGGAAAGGGATTATAAGAATGAAAAGCGGACTGTCTTTTGAGGAATTCTGGATGATGTACATCCTTGAGAGCGAAAAACCATGTTTACGCAAGAAAATGGTTAAGAAAGAACCTTTTCACAGAAGTACATTTAGTGTAGACTTCTTTATTTGAAGGAATATGTTGGTAACCAATTGCCTAAATTCGTAAACATAAACAGCCGTTTGCAAAAAAAATTATTTGTATGAATGCCCAACACCCTGAGGATAACATATAGCTCTTCGAATTTATAAAATTAAATACTTGCAGAATTAAAAGTAACCAACAAAAACTGTTTGCATATTCAGCACTTTTAACTTCAAATAAGTGTTCCTATAAACTTTGATTAAAATCAGTCTAATCCAAATATTTAAAGGATCTTTTAAGTTTTGTTTAAGAAATTGTATTTGAAGAGTAAACTTGTTTAGTTGATTTAGCTTAATAATTTCATAGTCTCAAGAATTGTAAATCGTTTTTATTAGGCAAAAATATAAGTCTTGCTGTGTTTGTGATAATGAAAGAAAATTAAGTATAATGCTTCAAAAGTATGCCTGCTTTCAGGAAGTAAATCGTAGCTTCCTTGAAAATTTTTGAAATTTCCCTGCCTAAATATCCGCGAAAATTTTACTTATGACTGGAAAGTTCAGCACTTTGTGCGTTAAAATGTTTTACGGGTATTTCAATATATTTCGGAAGAACATAAATATTTCTGAAATGTCCATTTCAAAACAAAAAAAATGTACTTACTTATATATACCTAACCTATACATATACACCGGATTTTTATATACTTCGAAAGATGGGCGTGGGAACCTAGAGGAGGAGCCCCAGTTGCCGCAGGCTTCCCAGGCGAATATAATTGGAAGGAAAGGAATTTGTCCTAGGCATTTTTCCTCTTTGAAGTAATTTCATTCAAAGCGCGGTTAGATTCCGTCCCCAGTGCAACGATTTGTTAAAAAAAATCCACGAAACTTTTCCGACAAAAAGCGGATGCTTCAAATTAGTAGGTACTTTTCTGGACGAGAAAAGCAAAAAGAAAATAAAAAATTATAAAAAGATTACCGCGGCTAAGTGAGAAGTTCTCCGAATTTTTTGAGCAGTCAGAAAAAGACCTTTTTTAAAAATACTTTTCAACAGCATCCAACAAAGCCCGCGAAACTTATGCAACCCCGAATCAGGGGATGAAACATCTTTCAGTATTAAGACGGTGAAGGTGTTGAACCCTCCGACGAAATTTGCTTTTAATATACGAGCGAGGTCTAAGTTTGCATTAAGTATAGATTAAAACAATAAGATAAATACAAAAAAATCAACAAAAAAAAAAACATAATACTTAAATTCAAAGAAGGTGCCTTGTAAATGGCGGACGTTGAGAAGCTGCTTGCGCTATCCTGAGGAGTTTTCAAGTTACTCTAAACAATGACTGCTTTTCTTTTCTTCGCGGTTTTGTTTCTCATTGTTCTAAGACGTTGTCGGGGAATGTTGAGATGTTGCGTCTGCTAAGTACATATTACACTGTGTCTGAGCGACACCGCAAAAAAAAGACTTTGTTGGGACTTCGTTCGGATTTTGCATATGCCATCTTCAGAGCCACTTGCCAGGATTCCTGGTCCTATACCACGCACGGGAAGACTCACACACATCTGGTACTTGAGGACGCGCTCATATCAAAAGGAGGTATTTATAAATTCCTAAAACTCTTGACATTTTTGGTTCAATTTTGGTGCTGCATGGAAAAGAAATTTCGTGTATCCTTTTAATTCTCAACAACGCCTTAAGACTTTTTGAAGGATAAGCCGCTTTTAAACCTTTTTCAATTGCGGGGGAGCTCACATGAATGCGGAGTCTTTACAAGGTCTTATTACTCGATGAGTTTACTTGATACTCTCATAAACTGGGAAAGATACACAATACCTCAGCTTCGGGGAAATCTTTTGTTCGCCAGGATTAAAGAAACCACCCTACGTTGGCACCGGAGTCGCGACAACCTTCTAATTTGCGAACGGGAGGAGATTAGGCGGGTTTTGTTCCTTAATTTGGATAATGGTTGTAAGTGTGATTATTTGCTGGGTATATTCAGGAAGTGGAAAAGGTGCGAATAATTAATTTTATGAAGGTCTACCTTATACCAAGGTTCTCAAAATATTCGGTTACATAAAACAATACAGTTAAAATGCTTAAATTACAAGCTTTAACTTGAAAGTGTATCCCTTGAAAATAGGGGAACACATCTTGTTTATCGGATCATGCATATGTAAAATAATGTAATGATTTTGTGTATGTTTCATGACAGCATCTTTCAAATAGTTATAAATTTTCAGAATTTAGTTCAACTTTTCTGTCGTAATTTACATGTAGTCGCAACTTTCAAAATTATTATGCAAATAATAAGATCCGTAATTTTTCAACAAATTAAAGATTTACTGTTAAACTTTAATATTTTTTGAAATAATCATAGAGTTGGCTTAGTGTTTTATGCTTAAATAAATTCGAAACATATTTTGAAACCGTAAAATTTAATTAATTAAAAAATTGAAATGTGCGGATAGAGAGTTTTAAGACCCCACACATTCTTTGAATAGTAATAATTTAAGTGAAAAATTTGGCAAGTATTAGCTCGTATTTGCTTAGTCTATTTACGTATTACTCTTTCTTTTTCCAATATTATTATAGTTTTTCATTTTTACATTTAACTAAACCACAGCATATAAAAAATTCAAATTATTTTCTTTTAATCGAATCCCTAATTTAACATAGCCTCATTTCCGTTACTGAATGTTTTCCTGGCATCATATGAGTATATGAAAGTCATATGTCAACAAAAATAAATCAAATAACTTTCGAAAAATCAAATATTGTATTAAAATGTAACATACAAATTAACCCCCTCAGAACATTGAAAAATCGCTCGTACATCTTATTGGAAAATGATACACAACCATATTTTGTTATCACCATAAATACAAATTCAAAACAATCTGTTGCAAGGCATGAGATGTTATTGTCCTGGTACTCCCCCATCAGTTGGCTTTTACGGTGACTTTCTGCATAATCGCATAATATTTTCTTGATGATGTCTGAACAAAACTCTGAATGATGGATTGCCAAAAAGGCATCTTCTTTTAACACATGTCGATGTCAAAAACACTTATCTGCATGACACGAACGTTTTCGATACAGTGTATGAACATTTCGCTGAACACAGTATTTCGATTATTTCCCTTCCCAAGCCGAATTGTGTTGACAGTTCGCTTTTTCGTGGAATAGTGCGTATCTATGTATTCATAATCAAATTCTATAGGTATCTTTTGTTAGAAGACAGCTCATTAATGAAATAGAACATATATCGAAAGTGCCAGTTTGTAAACTACTTTTATCCGCATTTAAACTCTAAGAAGTTTAAATTTAATTCCCTGAAGTATATTTAATTCAATTATTTCCATATTGAAATACTTCATAAAATTTCCACTGACTGCTCTTACAAATATACCTACATAAAATAAATGCTTAAAATACCAATAGTTGGTGCTTGATGCAATACAAAATACGAATAATTTAAATAAATATAGCTGCTATCACAGTCAGATTTAAAAAATTAGTGAAAAGGAAACCAAATTTTTAAACTTTAGGGATTAAAAACTGATAAGTTTGGTGATTGAAAACTCATTTGAGTTCGTAAAGGATTTGTCTAAGGCTCTTTGTAATGTTTTGTTATATTTATATAATTATAATATATACATTATATGGAACAGTTTCATTTATTCGGTATTAGTTTGTTAAAACGCTGAATATTAAATGAAAAAGTAGAAAAACAGTTAAAGAAGTAGAACATTCCTTATTTTAATAAATTTATTTAATTCAGCCTATTAACATGTTTGCCAATTTTATTATGCAATAAATACCTTAGCACTTGTAAACAGTTTTCAACCGCTCGTCTGCGGCCCGGCGACGATGCAAAATTATTTAATGCAGAATTTGCATTTTAATTTTGTTAATAACATACTGTTCAAATTTCGCAATATTAATTAAAATATCCATGTTACGATAAAATGACGGGCGCGGCGCATAAGAGACTCATCTCACCCAATGGATTTTGATATAAAATTAGTTTTTGTGTTATCTATACAAAATTGCAATATAGGCTCTTTACGGTGAATAACCAAATATTCGATAGTACAAAATTTGCATTCCTTGCTCAGTCTCTGAATTTGATTGAGTTTTTATAGATTTTCGTCCTAAATTTGTCCAGTTTTTGAATTTTTTTGACTCATGTATCATGTATGGTTTGCACGATAACCCTAGGCATGTAAATTTTATTTCCATAATGTTTATTTGCTCACCTCTTACTTGGAAAAACGTTTCGTGATATACAGGAATGAGTTAAATTATGCTTCAATACACAGCTATTTCATTAAAAGATTTTATTTAACTTCACATGTTTGTATATTTGTCTTTCCAGTTCAACATTCGAAATCAATTTTTATCCCATTTCCCATTATTCAATTGAGATGAAATTTTGTACTGTATTATTTATCAACCCGACATTAGGATTATTCACACGTCTGCAATTGTTCCGATACAAAAGGTGTAAAGTAAACAAATTAATAGGCGTAGGAACTAAAATTGATTGTTGCAGATAAAAAAGAAAATGTTTTCATTTTTAGGAGCAGTTTTTTCTCTGACCTGAAGGTCACATTAAATTTTTACCATCTAATCAAAATACATATGTGCTTAATAATTTTACTCAAATTAACGCTTAAATCCTGATCTTCATATACCTGAGATAGAAGTTTATTAATTGATTGATTGATTGATTATTCACATTTTGTCATAAACATTTTCAAAATATGTATGTACATATAAGTATTTTTTCTGTAACAATTTAGTTCAAAAATATATGAACTTTGTTGGGTTTACCTCAGATTATATGTATTATACAACATACGCACCTTCTTTTGAAAATAATTAAAAATTTCAGTATTATTTTTAAATTTAAAATTTCCAATTTATTTTCAGATGCTTATTTTGTGACACTTTGTAAAAGAAAAGTAGATGCTTGAACGCATTGGCTTATGCTTATTTTGCTGATTTTATTAATTTCTCACTTAAAATGCTTACATAAAAGGATAATAGTACTGCTCAATTGTTATGTGTTATTACTTTAGTACTAGTTTACAATAAATTTGAACAGCTTCTAATAAAAAAAAATCATTACCAATATCGACAAACCCAAAGTTTTCGACGTTATAGGCTACTCTTTTTATGCAAAAGACACGCATGTTTCTTCCACCCGCATTCCACACATCGACGCTGAATAACAAAATTGCAACTATTTAACGAAATTGAAACGACTACAACGCAATTTGTACGTCCATGTACGCAATTGTCGGCAAATAAATTCCTTGCAATTAGTGGACTATTGCACGTTATAAATAGTCCGAAGGTAAATAGAAATTAATGCAGGAATATCTCCATTTTCAATTACAGTCGCACTGGCCCAAAATTAACTACGTCGACGGACAGATACATCACGGCGTTAATTAACTTAAATAAACAATGGAACCTACTTTTGCCAACGTTTTGAGTGATTTGTACAAGGTCCGGGAATCCTCCGGCCCCTGGTGATAGTCCTTGTACAATTACATAATTTTTTCTCTTAATTATCACTCGGCCCACTCCCAAAGCGGGCAATTCTTTTTAGTTTTCATGGAACATTTGTTTGCTTTCCTTGCATGCTCACATCCCAACACGAAGTCGATTGCTCGTTCTGAGAACTAAGATTAGATGAAGATTAATCGCTTTCGTAGCCTTTTCACATACATACATATATAAATTTACTCAGAGGAAGAAGAGCTTATCGTAACACCAATGAAAAAATCCTTTCGATTCAATTAAGCTGGGTGACGGCAATTAAAATCATGATATAATTAAAACTTATTACCCTGGCATTACTGCAATGTATATTTTTTTGTATTTAAATTAATTACTGCTTACCTCGGTACACGTAGTAAAATATAAAAAGCCGAATAAATCCTGAAAAGAAAGCAATCGAACAGAAAATATTGGCAGCCCATGAAATTTTATTTAAATGAACTCCATATTAATATGCAACTGGCGAAACATTTCATTATCCCATTGATCGCATATCGGATTAATATTTCATTTTTGCTACATCGGAAGCTGTAGGTAGATTTTAACTATTAACTGGAAATAAACTTAACTTTGTCAGAGCAGACTTCATTATGTAAATGTGCATTTTTTATTTTACTTACAATAATAAATAATGAAACCCCAAAGTTGATGTTGTTATGAATGTCTATATAAGTACTCAAAAGATGGAATAGTTAATCTGCAAGATCCCAACTTACAGTAATTTTTAAAATATTTGTACAAAATTAAATGCAATCAAAAAGGTACCAAATACTTCAAAAAGATAATAAATGAAATTTACAAAAGTTTTAAACTTTAATATAGGAAACTTGTTAATTGCGAAAGAAATAAGCTTCTCAAAAACACAGGACTTTTGGAAATTATATAATGGCTTTTAAAATTAGTTCATTTTATAAAACAATTTCCACAGATTCCAAAAAATTGATCAGGTTCTATTTATTTATATGAGTGTTTCCAATCTTGTAATATAATTACAATACATATAATATATGTTGGACTCGAGGATGGATGTAAGTGTTAAATTTGGTGTAGAAGCTTTAATAATACCTTACATTTTGGAAACTGTTGCAGTTTTATACTATCACCTTTCAGTCTTCAGTTTCATTAAATTTCTGTCGCACGAGTTGTTGTCTTTACGAAATTTATTGCCAAGGACAACCCATTTCTGCTAAGATTAGCCCAAGAAGACAGGTTAGAGCACATAAATCAGCCCCAAGAAAGGTACACCAAGCGGTAAGTCCTCGAGATATTGAAATAAACCTGTGAAACGAAAACTGCTGCCTGTAATAAACCGCGCCATAGCCTCCTGATTTATTCTTGTTATCCGATAAAATCGAATATATGAGGTAAAGGGCCGCAGGGCTGCCCAACTTACAGTCATTCAATTTTTAAATTATGTTGCTTTCGAGTACTACGTCATATAAATTTTGGCATTCACTTGAAAACGCGCCTCTTTTACGGTTGGGAGGAGTGTTGAACTTTCTTAGAACCACCACAAATTATCCTAAAAAACTAACTCCTTTGGTTCGAGTAACTTCTAATTTTTGGCACGTGCTGTTCATATTTTGCCTATTTTAAAAAGTAAATTTGATATTCCAGCAAGGTGGGGCAGAAAATGCTCCAGCTGTTTGCCCAGCCCCAGGAGGTTTTCTATTGCACGGATTATTTGCATATGCTGGGAAAATTGTCCTTTATCAGCTCATTTCCTTTACGATTGGACTGTGGAATTCTGCTGTTTTACTTCCAGCAGATATAAAATTGTTGGGTTGCCAGGCACGCTTTTGTAATGCATGAATAAGGCCGCAAATGCTTGGAGCAATTTGCCAAAACATAGATTGCTTCCAGCCGTATAAATTATACTTGTTCGAGAAAAGAGTCGAAATTTATTTTTGGGCGGGATATATGCCTGAGCATAATCAAAAATTTAATGAGTATGGCTTTTGAGGCTTATTTCGAGGGGGAAATTTGAATCTTTGTAATTTGAGTCCTTGAGGTACTTACTTATACCCCCAGGAAAATTCATCGAATAAAAGCGTACGTGTGCCTTGAAAGAATTTTCCGAGCGATGAATATAAATTAATTTACTCCCTGGAAAAAAATATTCTCAACGACACAATAATGGGTGTCGATGTGGTCACAGATACAACTGAAAATAACAAAAAAAGCTTTATTCTATTAAGCCTAAATAATCAGAAAATTAGCAGGACTCCCTTGCATCCATTAGTTAATAGCATACAAAACTGTCACCACCAACAAACTTGGTCTTTAAAATTTCACTTATGGACCACTACGAAAAAGGGTTTTCCAGATTTAAAAGTTATAAACGTCTAGTCTTCAGATAAGGTTAAAGTTTTCAATTTACCACATGGATTAACTAAATATAGGACAGGGACGGAACTTTCCTCTGATGTAACCCAAAGGACTTTTAGATAAAAATTGTTCAGGATAAGGGAACTCATAAGGTAATTGTGGTTTAAAGAGACCCGATTAATGTTTCTACATATTGTATCTTGAATAGTGTGTTATTTCCCACTTTTAATTTGTATATACAGGTACGGTTGGAAATACGGGTTGAAAATTTATTTTATTGTTGCAAACTTTGGATAAATGATAATGCCTCAACCTCCAAACCACAAGAAACTGCATTTTAGAAAATACTTAACTAACACTAGTTACTTCATAAATAATGTTCCCATTTTTAGTTGCAAACTAAATAACAATGCACAAATGTTGCAAACAAAACAATCTGATTAAATGTTAAAAGAAAATTCAAAAATCACACTAAACTACATAAATTGTACTTCTGCTTCATTTAGACATTTGTAAAGAAATTCAGATTATACTCGTACCTACACTAAAGTGGAAAAGTTTGAAATACTTATATTCACGGCCACGTACTCTGAAATTCATAATTAGTTTTATTTATTATGCGTTAGTTATCACGAACTCACGTGCATGAAAAATTCATATTATGCAATTATACTAAAATCTTTTTGAGAACTCAAAAACAAAAATAAATTATGATTGTATCATTTATCCAAACTTTGCTAAACATTTTGTATGTAATGGAACATAAATATTGAGACTAGAGTAAAAAATAAATTTTATTTATTGAATCAAACTACACCAAACATCAACAACAACTGCTTCATATTATTTAATAACTTACAAAGCTTAACATCTTTTTCGGAAAAGCTATTCCTTTTATTTTTAACTATAAAATCTTTACAAATAAATCATTTAAATATGTAAATACAAGTGTTTTAGGTCTATCTCCATTTTTTGATATCCCAATTTTTGAACCCATAACATTCATTACAGAAATATGTACAAACCCAAAAACCTTATACATCCCGCACAATATTCAAACAAATTATCGTTCTATTGTCGTGGTGAAAAGTTAATAGAAAACAGATTATTTAATGCATGGTATGTATTATAATTTTACTTATTATATTATTTAAGTTCAGTCAAAATGTTAATCAAATTCTGAATTATTCGAATTCAACTTGTTAATGCCTACTTATATCTTCCTCATTTTTAGTAAATGAATTTAATAAATTCATACTGCAGCAAGTTCTATAAAAATAATGATGGCATAATATTGAAACAATTTAATTGGGGCCCGGTCAGCCAGACACGATCTCAATGAAATCGACCACTCATATTTTATAGAAAAGGATAAATTCTGCGAATTCTGTAAGTGCACTCCTCCTACACTCAAATGATTTATGGCGTACGTGAGCAAACTATGAGTTGGCATTTTGTACAAAAATGTGCGTGCTTCCGTACTCCTTAACGATTGCCCCTCCCACAGGTGGGAGGTGAGTTCACCTCAACGAAGAGGACGAAGTACGAACTCCTTTTGAAATGGAGTTAATTTCCTCTTAAATATGCTCAACTGATTTCGTTTTGCACAAGGTAAGGAAAATATGTGTGGTGCGTGCACTAAACAAAATAAATACATTCAGAGGTTTCACAACGATTTAGGATTGGAAAGTTTTATATTACAATTCCTTTCAGAGAAAATATTTTTTAAATTAAAATTCCGAATCCTTTCTATTAGTACAACTTAAAAATAGTACAATTTATGGAATAGGATTAAAAATTGTGAAAGGACTAAAGATTGAAAAAAGTTTCAGTATCTAATCAGTAAAATATTTTTTGGTGGAAGTTTTAATGTATTAAAATTATTATTAATTCTTTTCTCCAAAATTGTGGGGGTGTCTCTAATTTCTTATGGAGAAATTGCAGAAAAGTTGTTCGCTTTCTTATTTGAAACAAAATTCTTGCTAACGACAAGATTTGCCCTCAGAACTTTGCTGTATCCCTGATCACAGCCCATACATTTTCATAATTAATATCAAATGGGAAAAAAACAAATAAATTATCTCTTTTCAAGAAACCTGTATTTTTTCTTGTAACTGTGCTAATGATTCAATGATTATCGAAAAGGACTTCACACAATACATTCAGATATTAAAGGATGCTGTATACTCGATTCCTTTAATCCAAATTTACGTTTTTTTTACCTGAGAATTTCATTTACATTCGTTTCAGTTAGACTTGTCGTAAAGGTCATCGGTAGCACTACATCACATTTGCAATTGTATCATGAATTTGTTTGATTGTTATGTTTATATGAGGAAATATGATTGTTTAGAATGTTACAGAAATTCTCATCTTAATGTTAGTCAAAGAAACTTATTTTGAGTCAAATGTATGTATACCCTTGTTACACGTATAGTATACTTTTGTTGAAAATACAATGTTACATACCCCCGAAGGGAATTTTTGCTAAGGTTCTTCTCTCATTTTGCTTAAAAAAGCATTAGTAACAAATTAGTTTTCTAAAAATAAATTTTCTTTAACTCATAACCAAATGCAATTGTATACCAAATGCAAATGTATACCAAATTTAAACAAAATCAAAACATAGCAATCAACTTCCAAAAGATTTTCTGCTTTAATATCATTACTGAACATTTTCATTAAAATAATGTATTTGACTCTTTTTCTTAATTGGATTATTATTAGACTATTTCTGAAAAAAGTTGAGTTTGATATAAAGTATTAAATTATATATCTTAATATATTGTAGAACATTTTTCTTACTTTCTTACCATTTCCTAGAAAAAATGGATTTAAACTAATCCAATTCTTGAATTTCTCAGAACCTAATTGCATTTGAATCTTAATTAAGTTCTTAAAATTTTAAATACAAGAATTAATTAAGGAATTAACTATAAGCTTTTTTGTTTGAAAAAGTAGTTCACGAAGGAAGGAAAATTTAAAACTTCCGCATACTTTGGTGGTTCATGTAAATGCAAGAGAAGGTATTAATTTGAAAGTGAACGTCACAAACTACATGTGACCTGTAGAAATTAGAACATATCGCCTCATATGTTATAATTGGGGTTTTGGATCACGTAGCAAATCCCCGCGTATGAACTATGGGAAAATGTTCGGTATATTTTCGAAAAAGGTGAATTCCTCTGGAAGGTGGATGGAAATTAACCTTAAGCCCGGACAGAGAGAGCAGCATTCCGGGAAGCACGCTGGCATCTTGTAAGCGATGTAATTTCAGCCAACATACTTAGGAAGGCGGGCGTTCGGAATATTTCGAAAAAGTTTATTGTACGAAGCCGGAAACCACTAAAATTGCCGGAAAACTATGTCAAGGACGAAGGCAATTTTGCTATCAAACGAATATTTACGAGGGCAACTTTTCTTGGATGAAACACGACGAAATGAGGGAGTATTGATACAAAAAAAAATATTGTGTATACGCCCCCCTTTACAAGTGGTTACATCTCATTTTGTGCGGAGCCCTGAAAAGCGACTGCTAATGCGACTTCGCCCCATCCCGGAGGCCTCTTCCCGGAGAAGCACCGGGGGTAATCAGCACGAAACATCGGAATGTTTAAAGCAGGAAGCTCGAAATCATGCAACCTGGCTACTGGAACAATGCGAGCATCCTTCCGCCAGATGCAGCCCTTCCTGCCGTTGTGCAAGTGCACCCGGGAGCTCTGCTTGTTTTTAGGGATGCTGTGCACCGGGGAGCACACATCGTGCCCCCCGGTGCTCCCTCCGATGAATCCCCACCGTTCAGCGTCGATATTCGCAGTGTCCTGGGATTAGATTAGATTGCATTTCGGGCAAGAAACCTTTCCGATTTTGCAGTGAAAAATCTAGAAAATGCTTCTGTAATTAAATTCAAATAATCTCGGAAATTCTCCTGCTCAAAGAGTAGATGCGCTGGGGTATGGTCCCCAGGCGCCGGGCTGGACCCGTCCCTTCCCCGGGTCTATGTTCAGCTAGGAAAAAACCTTTGTGTGCACCTATTTTTTCCTGTTCGCCTGATGAAAAAACTACCAAAGGGTAAGAAGAATTACTTCCGTTCCAAATGGAGAAAAAGAGATCATAAAATTATTCCTGGCTGGCTGCGACATTCGTGTCCTTCTCCCACACGCCCCAGGGAAAACAGAAGCGGAGCGGGAGTGCAATTTTCCTCAAAGGAGATCAGTTTTCATTGCCTGCAGCCAGCAATTTTACTTCCTGTACACAAACATTTTTGACTTTATTTTCTCTGATCCTTGGATCGGGCAAGGGGGCGAATCCTTCCGACGCCTGCTTACCCTGCCGTCGCAAGAGGAACCCGCCTCTTTTGCGGGAACGCTCAGGTTCTGTCCGTACAAATTAGCTGCTTGGTGACTCCTAAGAAGGATGCGATTTCTTAGAACCTTTGCTTAGAATCTGATTCCTCCTCCGGCATGTGCACTCACAGATGGAACATTGCACGAGGCGTTCTTGTCCCGCGGGTGAAGTTCATTGTGCCAAAGGACACGCTCCAAGCAATCTTTGAAATGGTAGTTTGTATATATTTTTTAACTGACTTTTAACAAGGTCTAATGTATCTTTTAAAATATGTGTTGCATGTCAATATAAGCTGCGCTCTTATATGATCCAATCGGGCTCAAATTGTTAAATGTCAAAAAGTGTTGTTTTTCATTTTACTTTGACTTTATAGAGTAATTTCTTACCAGAGAAAAAATAAGAAAAATTAATCACATTTAATTTAGTCAGTTTGCAGCTCCGCGTGTTTAAAATAATACTAAGAATAAACATAAATTCTTCTTATGGGGTTCCTTGAGAAAACTGACCTATTTTCTCGCGATATAACTCCTTTGAAGATAATCTTAAAATCGTTCCGGTTTTATTATTATCATGGGCAAGAAAGGAGCTATGCAAATGCACATAAAAAGCATTATTTTCCTTTAAACTGCTGCAGCTTTTAAGAAGATCTTCTCTACTTAAGGCAGTGATTCTTGATTTACTCATTCCATTAACTTAACGCCATACTAATTATGTCCAGCGGTGGTTACGCAGCCCTCCTGCAGCTTTTATCTAGACCATTCATCTCAGGGTAGCAGGGAAGACCAGGAAAAACTATCCCAGGAATGAGGACATTCCCCTGCTGGGGTTTCGTGCTTGGGGCTTCCTGGAAGCGATACGGTCCTCGTGGGCCGCAGCTCCATGGCAGTTTTTACGACGGGCTGCATTTTAATTTCTCCTTTCCCTCTAAAAGTCTTTCCGCTGGCGCTGCACAGTCCTGGCGATTATTGGTCCTTTGTGGGCAGCCTGTGGCCATGATTGAAATTTTATCAACTGTCGGATTTTAAAGGCAGTTCTGGGACTTTCCTGCCAGTGCTAGAACACTGCAGCCATGCTCACATCGTGCAGCTGCATAAAGAACAAAATTAATAAGATGTCCTTCCTTTCGCGTTGCTTATCTAATTTTTGATCCCTATTATTATTTTACTTTAAAACCTCCGTAGAATAAACTGTCTAAAATATAATCCTTTCAGACCGTAAAATAAACTGTCCAAAAGGAGAAATTTGAATAATGAATAATTGTTTTAGTTAGATATAAAATTAACATTCTAAAAACTACCTACAACAATTACTTTTCATAAATATATACATAGTATTACTATTATTGATTTGAGTTCATTCAGACTCTGTGGCTCATGTTTTCGTCAACCTGGATAACATGAGCTTTGTCTATTCAGCAATCATTTTTACTAGAATAGTTCCCGCACTACAGCTGTCCTACTACAATTTTGTTAGGACCTATATACATAGATGAGAATAAGGGGGCAAATACGACATTTTCATCATTTCAGAAGCTAAATAAAAATATTATGGAAACTTATGATAACAAACATAAAAATTGAATAATTCAACTGCAATGGAGGAAGCTCATAAAAAAAGCTGGTCTATAAAACGTAAACCAAGATTTTACGTTGAATTTATTTTAGAGTTATAAGTTTCAAACTATGAGGTAGATTACTTTGAAATCAGCTTACTTTTTAAAAAGGCTGTTGCAGTTACATCTTTATGTACATTTATAATTTGTGGAGAAGTTTATGTGAATTGATTGTTTTTACTAAATGCAGACACATCGGATTAATGGGAGCCTTACAGACATACAGTGATAGCATATATGTATAATACATATTGAATTTATATAAACAAAAATGCCCAAATTGTTTGCTTCTCAAAACTTTCTCTAACGAAACCTCATATTTCACTGGGGTAGTCCTAGCCTTCGCAGATTTCAAACAGATAATCCGTAAAAGCCCAACGAAAGTCCCAGTCCCTTGCTCCGGTAGTCAAAGACCCCCGGGAATGTAATTGTTTTCCTCATTAACATAATTAATATTTGCTCCTGGGAGTCTGTCTTTCCTTGTTCGTCGAAAAACTCCAAACTTAACATTTTCGGCTAAGTCTACAATCCGGAATCGTCGGGCTACTCAACGAAAGGGGTTAAAGGGTGCTTTGCTCAAAGTAAACTTTTTGCCGAACAGGGGGATGCTCTCTTTGCATTGCAGTCGTAAACATCTATTGGAGCACCCTCCGGTCTGCGCCATAAAACAGAACTATAAACAGGAAGACAAAGGACTTGTTCCTCTGCGGGGGAGCATCTTGTTTTATGGAATTTTATGGAATAGCTGCCCAAACACGCCCGGAGCCTACGGGCGTAGGGGATCCAATTGCTCATATTACTTTTCCTGCTTGCGGATCCCATTTATGACTGACTGACTGCCGACGAATAAATTTCTCTTGACTTTTTGAAACTGCGACAATCCAAAGTGTTTATCCTCCAGCGACAGCAAGGCGCATCGGGGATCAAAAGGATAGCAGGAGCAGCAGCAGTTCAGCGCGGATCTAAGAAAATCTCCTACAAATAATCGCGTCTCTAAATAAATAAATAAGCGACGACAAAATAGCAAAGGGCAATCCGCTTACAAGAACGCTACAGACGAATGTCAAAAGCGAATCTGGTCTTATCAAACCGGCGATAAGCTTCTGCTTTCAAGGACCTGCCATGGCCCTTCAGACCTCTTAGACCCCACGCACTTTTCCCGGGCGAAGGGCGGCATAAAGTTACGCAATTTCGTGCACAATGGGCAAGTCCTCGGCAGCGGTGGAGGCGACTCTATCTTAAATTATTTTAAACAACGACTCAACAATGAGGACGCGGCTTTGTGGCCTTAAGATGTGCATGACACGTCCAAATGCCTCGCTTTGTCTGACTTAATTGAATGGCGGTTTTTGTACCCGGTGAACCCGCCGGTTACCCATCTGCAGAAATTTATTTCCAAGCCATCCCGAAAAGCCGATTACCATCGCTGAGATAGTGTCAGTTTGTGGCAGGGCGCCTTTTTAAATGTTGTCCTGCTATAAAGTCGGGAGTTAATAAACAACATATCGGCGGTAACATTCAGCATAACCTTAACGTTCAAAGGACACACTATCACTGAGTTTATCCGTAAAGTACTAATTGCACTCCAAATTTTTCCTTAAAATACAATGAATTTCTCATTGTTTACTGACTCGCCGATATTTAATTCGAAATCTAATTAAAATCGAATCGCTAGAATTATATTGGCATCGCTTCTTGTATTTCATGTTTAATTCAATGATTTTCTGAGAAATAAAGTTAGGAATAAAAGAATTTTTGCCTGCTTTACGTAGTACAATACATCTAAATTCCCAGAAAAACTTGATCAAACATCTATGGTTAAGTTTTGGTGAATTTTGCTGGAAATTTATTTAATTTTCCTATAAATCCATTACATCATATATCATAAATCCGATATTGCAGTAATTATGACAGCGATGATATACTCCTACGAATACCATAAGAGTGTCAGTCAGCGACCCACAAAGCTCTTTCAAAAATTCCAATTGGAAACTACTAAAATATCGTATGTTGTTAAAAATGTGCTAGAAATTCAGTTTTAACTGTATAGTTTTTCAGTTTTTCCAGATAAATCTGAAAAATAATTAAAGTAATTTACTAGAGCCCAAAAATTAATTTATGATTTTCTCCAATGTGAATAAAATTGGTGTAAAATTGAAACATCACTGCAAAGGTCATAATCATTTACAATTGATTCAAAGTAGATAACTGAAAGTATTTAAATTAAGCTATGTAAATACAACATAAAATGCTACTCTCTGCAGACTAGTTTTATTTTCGACAGTAATATCTTGATTTTTCACAAAACTTAACAAGAACGCAATTTTACAACAAAAATATACATTCAAAAATGTTACATATTTTAAAATGCTGCAAAAATTCTTAAAATATTGTGAATCTAACTAATGAAGTTGCAAATCACAAATACATTTCATTGCTGTTTAACTTTGACTATAATTTATTTATAACTACATGAAACTAGATTTCCTTGTAACAACCCAATGTGCATTTTCTACTATTTCTTTAAAACTTAACATTTTGAAACATCACCGAAAAACTGAATATTTTCGTTTAAAATTTCAATAAGTAAAACATATGTTTTCTATAACAAACAATTAATTTTACTTTTAATTATTTTTATTTGAATAATACATATGTATGTATGTGCCATTGAATCATATTAAACCGCTCATAATTAAAGTAAAGCTCATTGACATAAAATCAAAAATGATCACATAAATTCTAATTCAACAATAATACGCTGCACTTTGCAGAGAGGAAACAAAACAGTTCTTATGTTCTTATGATTTCATCCTTTTTTTCGCTTATCTTGTAATTTCCATTAAAGCTTTCTCCCTCATAATGCTTTCTTTTGAAATTGGGTTCAAATTTCCAAGGTATTTCCATTTCAATGAGGAACAAATTTGAATATTTTCCGCAACTGCAGCCAGCATCCAATTTAGCACACTCAATTGTTTTATTTTATAAGGAACAACAAGAATTTCATTATTTCCGGATTAACTTTCAAATCCCCATCTTAACGATAGTGAATCTGAAAAACAGTAAGAAAATCGTTCCATTTACTTTTGGATGCGAAGAAGTTTGTGATATTTAATCCATGCTTCTGTTCTGCAAATTATTTTGCTCCAGCATGAATGAATAATATCAGAATGTGAAAAGAAAGTATTAACATTCTTCTAGTGCGAAAATCTTCTAAGTACCTACAATCCCTTTGTCTAATTTAGTATTTATTGAAGTAAATTAGATAAAGTATTTCAAGTGGATGAGTTTTGTCCGTTTAATTAAAGCGACGAATATGTATAATATTGAAAATCAGGACAAATTTCATTTATTTTTTCATATGCACTTTATCAACAGTATTAAAAAGTTTCGTAAGGGAAATATCAAAAAGGTCTAATAAACACAATTTCCCCTTATTTTAAAAACTCGTACAAAAATTGATAAGGGAACAGTCCCTATGGAATAGCGAATAAGATATTCGAAAAGGGTTTCTAGATTACCCGAACAATTATGTATATCACATCTGCCAACCCTTGAAAAGTTAATTTTGCAAAAAAAAAAAAAGATTTTATTCATGACCCTTACTCTTTTTGACTCAACTCAGGCAAAGCGTTAACTTTTTTTTATTAATGAATCTTGGATAATAAAGGATGTGTCATCAGCCTAACCCTAATTTACTGATGTGTTATTGTGTTAATTTAACTTGTTTTGATTTCAGTACAGATCGAAATAATCATGTATGTAGAGGCAAAGAGGGGCAAAAGCTTTAGCTTTTATAACTACAAGGTTTTTTTTCTAACAAGAAGCTGCAATATAAGCAATATAAAAAATGGGCTTAATGTAAGAATTCAAAAATCATTTACATTTACATTTATTATAAGTTTTGAGGTAATTTTTTACTTCCTCTAGTCCTCATAAGTCATATAAGATTAAAGTTTTTAAATATTTCTATTATATCTTTCATAAGTATATTTATAAAGTTCCATTCTATTTAGAAAACAGCTTCAGACAAAAATGGATTTATTTTACGTTTATGAAAATTTAGAATTTATTGCGTTCAATTTAAATTCACTTTATATTCGCTTACAAACCTTTTGCCTCCACTAATGATGGCAGTCTTTGAATATTTTCCCTGAGAAGTTTCCAGATTGCATACAATAGTACCTAACAATTACTTGTGATTGAAAAGTCAACCTCGAATCGAAGATGAATTCCTTCCGGATTTGCTGTCGTAATAAGAAACAAAACTTGCCTTGATTTATTTGTCCAACAAGAGCAAGAAACTCTTACAATCCTCCGTTTTCACTAAACCATCAATCGAATTTGGGACAGAAGCAGATTCAATTATGATGGTAAAACAGGAGCACTTAACGAAGTTTTCTGAACGAATGGTCAGTTAAATAAGTTATATTGCCTGAAGTTGAGCACTGCGATTCGTGAAATAGAAATTTCATTAAAATTTCATTCACCAAATTACAAGGAAATCTACTCAGAAAAATTAATCCGCTTAGACGATGTGAAACTAATCAAAGTATCAAATAAACGATGAACGAAAGTGAAAGTTTCAGCGAGAAATTGATTGAAAACCCTTTCCCGGAATAGATTCCTTGTGGGAATCAGATATTGCCCACCCCGGTGTTTTCTAGAAACATCAATTCGAATTATTATATCATAGATATTATTGTCTGATCGAATTTTCTCCAGTAATTTCCAAAAAACATGCTCGAACCGCCCTAGAGGAAACCAAAACACCCAAATACATGGCCCGGTTCGGTCAATTTGGGCAACTAATTTGCTCATGCCAAAACACGCAGATAAATCTATGCAACCAGAGATAAACTTTTGGGCTTATCTCCCTCTGGAGTACCCGAAACTGGGACGCAATGTCAACATGTCTTTTGAAACAATTGTGAAACTAATAATGGGGGTGACAGGCAAAACACTGGCCCAACACAAATTCGCCCGGTTACAACCCCCTGGTTTTACAAATCCTACAAGTGCCCGGCATATGCTGCCCGCTTGCCATGATGACCAATGACTAGATTTTAATTAAAAGCCCAACTTCAGAGCAGGCCAAACGGAAGTGATTTGTATTCCTTAGGACTGTCAGCCTTTTTTCCTGGGCGCCGGAAAATTCCTTACTCCGAGGGCTGCCGGCATGCCAGGATATTTCAACGCTGGATGAGTTTGCATTCCCTCTCGGAAAATGTTGTTTGAAATTTTTAGAGCTATTTAAAGAATTTTAGGAAGTAGCATGGTAGTAGCATATGCTTACAACAATAAGTCATGAAACTCGGTTGGGTTGGTGAGAAGGGTATGCCCCTAAGTAATACATATTCCATTGACTCCAAATTCTACCTCTCATGTCATTTTAGGTGGTATACAGTCAAAAAATATGATTGGCATTTGTTTTAATTTTAATGTACATAGTACAGGGCATAAATCAACTAAAAATAATTTAGAATTAGAACAGCAAACTTAAAGGTCTTCCGAATATATCCTTTAGAATTATGTACTTTGCTTTCATGAATATATTTCCAGATAAAAATTGAACAAGTGTGCATAAGACCAATATTATATTACTTTCTCCACTGGCTAGTAAGATGTGTACATAAATATATACTAACGAATAAAATAAATTTGGGGCGATAGCTTCATTATTTTTTTTAATACCCCAGTTAAGATTTTAAAAGAAGTTATTCTGAGAAAAACGCTTTCAAGGTTTGTAGACGCCCTTTGTTATATATTGTATACAAATAAATTTTTAAAGTCATACTTTGTCTACATATATATATTTATATATATATATATATATATCACTAAAGCAAGTGAAGCCAAGTCAGCCTTACTTTTTATGTCCTAATAACCTACAATAAAGAAGTCCTAAATTCACCACGTATAAGAGCATTAAAGCGAATTCAAAATTTTGTATGAGACTTACCATAAATACTCGGCAATACATTTACCATATATGCATACATATGTATTTACTTTAGAATTTCTCAAAATGAGGACAAGTTAAAGTTTATATACAACAAAATATTATTTTTTGCATTTGCTCGAATGAAACTAAGGACAAAAATTAAGTGCGGGAGAAGTAATCGAAATTAATAACAACCCTGAGAAACGTCGGGTTCGGGTACATTTGATAAAAAATGGAAGATTGTCAATACATTTAATATGCCATCCTTATTTTTTATAGTCATGAATTATTTAAATGAAACATAAATTTGTCAAAATTTTTGGGGTTGGTACGATATCGCATATTAGCAGCTATTAGCATTTTAGTTGATAGAAAATGTAATGATTTCTAATTGGGTTCAGCGATTAATCACAATTAAAGGTCCAAAATTGGCGTTCGCGAAGAAAAGGGCTTATCATGGCCAAGCGAAATAGGATTTTTGTACTACAAATTGCCCTTTCGTCGTTCGCTTAGGGCACTTTCGAGGAGGCACGGAGATCGAGAAACCTCAACAGTAGCACGGCGTAATGAACAGGCAATTTGTCAGACATCGTTAGAGCGAGCGACAAGTTAGCAGATCCATTTGGATAATTCATCACAATCACGGTCCATTTGCGCCTCAGCTCATGGACCAAAACGTGGGAGCTTCACATCTGTCCTGGTGGGCACTCCCACGCGGCGCTGAAATCTCCGAGAAATAATCAGGAAAATTACTTTATTAGAGTCAACTTTTCTACGATGGAGACCCAGACCCTGAATCCCACTTTCCAGACATCAGTCGTGCGCTAGCCCTAGCCTCAATGAGAAATTCCATTTGTAGGAACGAAGACTCCTAAGTTTTAGTCCAAACGCCCTAGCTTCTTTTAAACATCTTGTAATCTGTACACCGTTCGAAGAAGGCGCCGGGCGAACCTTCTTTTAACGAAGGACTAAGACCTTCAAGGAGCACTGCTCAAATGAGCCTGGAGTGGCTACAGAACGCCCGAGAATCATGTGAACTGTGATTGTCAGAAGTTCGGAGAGGGCAAGATAAAAGCAAGTGCCCTGGCCCAGATGAAATAATGACTGTAATTTGTTTAATGAGTGCTCAAGACGCTTGAAGACTTCTGAAACTGTTGAAACTCTCGGAAGTTAATAATTCTCGTCTGTTTCAGTTCTCACCGTGAAACTGATAGCTTTCGAAAGGGCAGTTCTCATCCACGGGACTGCGGGGTGGGTGGCTCCAGTAAGAGGTTTAATATGGTTCCATTGCGAAAGGGCAGAAAATTGCTAATCCAAGGAGGTGCCTAAACTTTTTCATGCAATTTGTGGCAGTTCAAAGGAACATCGAGGTGATCTAAGGAAAATGTCTTAAATTATTTTCAGATGTAATATAACCCTTAGTACCAGATTTCTCAGAAATGCTTTTCTCATATGTACTGTGAACTGTACGAACATACGTGGTCCAGAATTCCACCCTGAGGAAAGCCAGAGCCAAATGGATATCGAAACGAAAAGCCTTGGGTGCTCGCAAAAATGTTTCCTACTGAAAGAAGATTACAACAAATCACTCCTGCTGTCGTCAGAAACAACTTCTGAACTTCAGGGATTAGCATCGAATAACTTTGGACCAAATAATATAATGGATCCAGGCGGATCTAGAAACACTGCCTCAGGTTAGCCGGGCGAAAAAGCGCTGACAACCACGCATGGCAGGGCATCGTTCAGACAGGTACAATTAGTCGAATGCTTACAGATAACAATTCCCTGAAAAGATTCCATCGACTATAAAAGGGATTTATAATAAAGCCAACTTCTCCTCAAAGCAGAGTAACCAGTGGCTGCCGGCCAGCAGATGTGGTCCTTCAAACTATTTTAGATGAGATTATGAGGAGCATCTGGCTAAACTTCGATAAAATAATGTGGCAGTTGCCAAGAGCCTGCGATGGTAAGCAACCACACTCGGGTTAAAACAATAAAGCGTCGTTAAATACTTTCTGAATATTTTAATAGTAGTAAGGGACAAAAGGACGCAAGAGAGCTCTTACGCAATATTCAGAATTAATGTCAGCACCAATTGTCGGTTTCAAAAACTCGACAAGGGTACACTTGTCTTTTAGTTTACATGAAAATCATAATTTATTTCGTACTGAAAATAAACCGCCAATTAGTGCTTCTACACTATTATGAAACTTTTGCATAAATGGAAATGCCGCATGGATACATTTAGAGGTTTTCTAAATGTTATCCATTATTTAACTCAGGTATTCTGTTTCGGTTGCCATTTATTAATGGTATTGGCCTTTAACCACTAGTTCACCCACAGTCATGTCATTTTTGTTCGCATGATTGCAGAAAGTTCCATAACATTTTCAATTATAGAACTTCATATGATCATAATGGCTTAAATTTATCAAAGGTTTATAATACCAAAACAAATAATTAACAAACGTATATACATATTTTATCGATATTTTGATTGTAATTTGAATGCTGTTTGTTATCTCTCGTATGTTCTATTATTGCCTATTAAATACATTTGTTGTTTTAAATGTGGGTTTCATAATATTAATGTAGTATCTACAATTCTTGGGATTATTTCCTTTCCTAGTTAAACTTGTTCTCTGCAGACTGGTCGGTTATTTAAGTGTTTGTCATGGTGCTAAAAAACATTATGATTACTAAATATGTACATACATATGTAAAATCAAAGCCAAATTTTTATGAGAGTATTTTTAAAACTTTTAAAATCATTTCCGTTATTATTAAATAACTACACAAACTGAATGTGCATTATTGTATCTAATTACGATGATAACTACTTTTAAATATTCATAACGAAAAAAAGTAAATTATCGTTAACTTAATCATGTTAAGTTTATATTTGAAAAAGTTTGACGGTCGAGACCTTAAATAACTTAAACACTTAAACTAGCAGTTATGTTTTTAAATTTTAATAGACTTTAAAGGTCGAGACAGAGGAGATATGTAACAAAATTAATAAATTATATCCAAATAAAATCTGTTTTTTAAATATTTATAGCCGCTCTGTTGGTTTGTATTTTCAAGCATTTATGAGGTTTTTTTAAACATACTAACTTTATGGCTTGCTTAAATTTTTACCAAAATTGTGTTTACGATGTTATAAGATGAAAATAACAAAAGGTTTTATTAAATTAGATTTATGAACAGGTGTTAAGTGACCCCTGGTCGTTTTGATGACAGCCTTCATACCCTTTAGTCAAAGTTTGCCAAAAGCAAATTTTAAATTGCCAGCGTCATTCAACGAACAAATCATAAGCACTTGCGACGCGCAATGCCGGTGATATGATTTCAGGAATAATAACAAAATTTGCCTATAGAATTTTCCTGAAGCGATGATATCCCTTAGCGCTCCAGAAGTGGCCACCCAGGGAAATTTAATGGGAACGTGAAATAAATAGAACATTTCCCCTGGCTGGTATCCACTGGAGCGATCTGAAATCGTGGGAAATGTAAATGACGTGGTTATGGCAGGGGTGGCCCTGAACGAAATCTCCCTTCGCTTTACATAATTATTAGGCGGAAGGAGGCTTACGGCAGTCACTTTATGAGAATGTTTCCCTTTAAGCTTTATTAATTCAATAGAGTTTCTTGTATCTCGGTTTTAATCAATTCGCAGTTCCAACCTTATGCTAAGAAGGTTCGGTACCTTTGGAGTGAGTTTCCACAGAGAGGTGGTTGCACGACTACTATTATAGTAATTTTAAAATTATTGAATGAAATCACTTTTCAGTTGCTCATCAACATATAGAATATCCTTCTGCACCAAACAACCAACTAAAATGGTTAAGTCCATTAATTACGGGAACGCGAACAGAGAAACTCCACTCCAATTTCTTATAAATCAAGGTGCAAGACAAATTATTCAGTCAGAACCTTAAAATCCCTAGGAGAATTCATTCCCCACAAACATTTCTCACGTTCATGTGTCGATAGTTTTTTGAAGGGCGTGGCAATAATTTATCAAAGGTTTGAACTTGAAACATCTTATAAATTACCTCAAATAAATACCTAGATTCTGTAGACATGCATGTTATTGGATCTAACTTAAGCTACCATAAATGCAACAGCTCTCTCGCTACACAACTCAATTGAATTATTTAATTGATACATCAAAAACTCCGTGTTCAATAAGTCGCAGAAAATGCCATCTCATAGAAACATTTACATTCAGAGAATCGATTTTATCTTCCTAGTAAATGGGTTCTAACAAAACACAGGTTTTTCCCGCTTTCTTCGAGTCATTCCACAAAATTATTTCGTCCTGTCGATGTTCGATGTCTCGAAGGAGTCGACACCATTTGTTCATGCGGCAGGTGATTGACACGACACCCCCGTTTTTTGTAACCGAAATGAACTCCGAAACTCGGAGGTCTTAATGGAGATTTCACTTACATGTGATGTGGCATCATCGCATAATGATGACTGAAAAGGGTTCAATATATCTGACTAATGAATCCCAGCATCCCTTCTCTGTTTTTGTAGCTAAATATTTCTTTTATCTCATAGATATATTTCACAATACATAATACATAAATTTGAAATGCGCGCTGTGGAATTATTTATTTGTTTGCTTTGATTATCCTCTTTACTGGGGTTAAGAGAAGGATGGAAATGAATATTTTCTAATACTCAACCCAATGAAGTGTCAAAATGTTGATTACGGGGCTATTGACAAGGGTCTTGTAGACCTGACTTAGATTTTTGACGTGTGATGAAATAAAAATAAAGTAAACTTTATTTTTTATAAGAACCCGAAAGCCTTAATCGAAATATCTTTGATTTTCTCGAATTTCAAAAAAGTTCCAATATATCTGGAATATAATAATACTTAAATTTAGGTCAAATTAAGTTAATTAGAATAATTAGTTTTTGGAGCACTCTGTAAACTCCTCAAATGAATAAAACAAAAAAAATAATTGGTATTCAAAATTAAATTAACAGATTATATAAAATTTATTATTATTTCGGAGGACGCTTTAAAATAAACGAGTTAAAGGCTAATGAATTGGTCGAGTTATCAACAACGAAAAGCATGCTGTCTTTCAATTCTTTAATTTTCAGAAGTTTTACAGAGTAATTTACTTCAAAAAAATATGACAACTGAAACCCATCACTATATTGAGAAGTGCAGACGCATAGACAAAATTTTGTTCTGTATTCCTTACTTGCAGCGTTAAAAGAACATTAATAGAATATTTATTTATTTTTTTTCAAATTGCTAGTGAATTCCTCAAACTCAATGTAATCCTCAGTCAATCTATAAATACTCATTTAGCGTTTAAATTTTTAAACTTACTAGTGTCCTTCATTATTTCATCAATCATTCTCACGGTTACTATCTGATAAATAATAGTAATTGTTTTGCAATATACCAATGCATATGTATATCTACATTTACAAAAAAGGATTGTGAAGCCTCATTAAAAAAATGTCTCTATAAATATATATTCTATGGTATATGTATATGTACATAATTAACGTACTGAGAAAATACGTACGAGCCGATAAAAATTCGTAGTGCTTCCTAAAATGGTATAAATTAATTATGTTATTCCAAAAAAGCTCTGGCTATATATGTGTATGAAGACACACAAACGTCCACAAAATGAATTTATGCATTGAACCCAACTGAATTTACAAAGAAGCTCAGGAGTTTATTATTTCAGCGTAATTAAAACCCCACAGATCCTTTCGCAATCCACTCTGTGCGCTGTATAAACGCCGCCAGCCATAAAGTATAGAGTAACTCCCCTTTATGTTCTATGTTCAATGCTGTCCATGCGAAACATTGTTTTACCTGAAAAAGCCCGGCTATGTTTAGCGAAATGTTCCCCAATTTTGCCAGTACAAATTTTACCAAATGAAAAAAAATGTGCAAAGTTAAAACTGGAATATACCAAAAGATGAAATGTAAAATTATGACTTTTCTCAGAATATATTTTTTACCTCTTCAATACTATAGTTTTTAAATTTTGTATTAAGAATATTTATACTTTTACGAATTGAAAGCACTTCGCAATTTTATAAAATGTCTTTCATCAACAAATATTGGTGCCATCGATTTACTTAATGAAAGTACAAAATTTAAGAAAGGGTCTTTATGTTTTCCTGACGAAAATATACACAACTTTAAAAAAGGTTTAGCGCTCTGTAGGAATAAAGAGGCATTTCTATTACGTCCTCTGGGGAATCAAGGGCCTAATTGCTTACATACGTCATAAACCTGTCCTTGGTCTTTTAATCTTCGACCTTCCAACCAATCATACGAGGATATGTTTACCTTCGATGGAATTCGACAAATAAAAATTCGGTTTCAATCTGTCCCTGAATTCATTTTTAAGATGTTTATTGGGGCCGCCCTGGCACAGAAAACAAGATAACGAGGAAATCCCAGCATGCATCCCTCCGGCTATTGCCGAGCCCAGTGGAATGGCGGTTCGAAGGGATGTTGTATCCCTTACGACCCTGCCGATATAAAAAAAGGGAAAATGTACAAAGATAATTTTCAACAAAATTACGGCAAATGGACTTTTCGAGTTTGCTACTGCGACGAATATTGGTATTTTACTGGAGCTACTTCATGCTAGAGGTATTATTAAGGCAATAATGTGGGGTCGGTACTCACGGAAATGTATATAAAATTTTTGATGATGATAAAAACGACAAAAACCCAAATTTTGATAGTACTTAGCAAGTGTCACAGTTTAAAGACCAGGTAAAGAAAGGTACAGGGTTTTGACAACCGCTGAAAATTCAGGCGACGGAAAGTGTAGGAAAATATGTTTTTGAACAACTTTTATGCCAGCGCACTGATAGAACAGCATCGATAATTTTATGTGCTTTAAAGCGTATTTTGCATTTGCATATGTAGCACTTAATCGTGTTTTGTTATACAGATATTAATAATAATAAATAGCATGTCTACAAATTTATTTGCGTTTTCACTTCATAACTACACTTTAAATTCATAATCTGATGAAAATACCATACCAAAATTACCATCCATTCATGACCTTATTTTTTCATTTTTATGGAAGCAAACATGAAATATTTCAAATAGAAAATCCGCCAAAGTTCAAATTTGGCAAAAACATTTCTTTAAGTCTTTGAAAGACGATTAATTTTGGCTTGAGGCTACAAAAGACAAATCTCCTGAAGACACTCAAAATGAATTTAAAATCCATTTGTGTAAAACTTGGAAAAACAAAACTGCCACACTCTGAGTTTGTTCGCAGTAGTCATGAATGTTAAGGAAGCTTACAGCTATAGTCACCAATTAGGCTTTGAAAATTTCTAGCGAAAGGCCACTTTTCAGAGTGTTTCCAAAATAAGCGTCATCTCTCATTGATTTTGATAAACAACACAGTTCAAGAAAAGCTCAGATAACTCTACCAAGAAAATGTGTATCTTTTTCGTTGGGCTGTTAACAATTTTATGGATTTTATTGTCTTCTTACTTCTACAGAAATATCTGTAAAAAAAATCCTCGTACCTACAGTTCGCCGCTTCTGAGTGAGTATTGTTTCTTTTGAATTGTCTGGGAATTTTCGCGGGTTGATTTATCGCCTTCTTGTCATCGTATTTTACGTCTCTTTTATTGTCTATCTTATACGTTTTGTGTTCTTTCACGCTAGGCTATTTATTTCCTCCCTTATCGTTTTGTCCCCCTTACAAAATTGAATAATACGAAAGCAAATTAAATTTGGGATCAGATCAAAACATTCCGAATTGCTGCAGTGCGACACGTGAAAATGCTTTACAAACTTTTAAACGAGTAAATGTTTTGCTATAAATTATTATTGTTTTGATATACCACAAAAAATATTCCAACGTTATCAAACAATATATTCAAGTATTACGTACTATTGTAATTACTTCATATTCAAACAAACATATTTAAAAGTTATTAATTTTTGGATAGAGTTTCATAAAATTTTGGTTCAATTAATTGTATTATAAAGTCCTTTAAATTTTCGATACCCGATTCAAATAGGCATCAAAATTATAAAGCTTCATTTCATGGTTAATATCTGCAAGAATAACTAATTATAAGTATCATAAAAATAACTCATATATAATTAATACCTTTTCGACTTTTAAAGCTTTATAATTTTCGAAAATTCAATATAACGAAACATTCACAATGCTATTTAAATCTTTCTCAACACACAAATGTTTGCTATAGGGACAGAAGGAAGGAAGTAACATTCCCGTAAAAATTAGACAGTCAAATTGAAAAGTTGAAAGAAACGATGTAATTTTAATAACAACAAAATTTACAACAAATATTTTCAATAAATGAAAACTGAGTTTTTAGTTCTAAAGTTGTTTAAAATTCAATATCTTATTAGGTATCTACATATTAATTTTTAAATTTCAGCTTTGGATTCTAAAGGAGTATCTTAAAGGAAAATTTCATTGATACCTAAATGCTGAACATTTTGAATAGAAATTGTCGTGGGCGCGAGTAACAAATACACCTCTTTAGTCTTTTAAACCTACCTGCCCTTCAAATATAAGGAATGAAAATAACCTAATACTCAATTTAATTAATTAATTTTAATTTATTTTAATAACTACTGTCAACAACTTTTAAATTTATGAAATCTTTACTGCTTGGGCTTTGCTTGTGATGATGCTTTCACATTTTATAGTACTACTTTTTTAAGCTATCTTTATCTACTTGTCCCAGACCTTTACCCACACAAAGAGAGAGAACATCCACCCTGTAATAAATCTCGTACACATGGGTGTTACTTTGCATCTAATCACGATTCCTTTTTCTGTGGGTGATATCCTTCTCAAGTGGGAAGGCAGCGGCAAAGTGCGCCTCCGCCGAAACTTTTCTCTGTGTGAAATCATTTGTGTCGACCGAAATCCGCAGAAACGTGTCCCTTCGCCAAAGGGTATTACGTAACTTTTTCAGGGTCCCATTGAGGCTGAAGCAGAAAACTATGCAAACTCAAAAATCGCTGCGTTTTCCACTTAATTTGCATACTTGCTTTTGGGCGATTTTCACCATCAAGTT
Organism: Tolmerus cingulatus; assembly: GCA_959613345.1. Taxonomy (NCBI): domain Eukaryota; kingdom Metazoa; phylum Arthropoda; class Insecta; order Diptera; family Asilidae; genus Tolmerus; species Tolmerus cingulatus. The sequence continues at coordinate 8,753,482 of OY390708.1, forward strand.
GTAGGCGATTTATATGCAAATCTAATCCGTTTTCTGGGCACTGTAATTAGTTTTCGATTCAAATCGCCGAAGGTTGAATCAAACAGAAGCATTATGCAAAGGATTAAATTTGTGGAAAAATCCTCCATAAAAGTAGCACACTATTAAAAATTCATGGCACGCACTCTCCACAAGAAAAAGAAGGGCAAACAAAATCGGGCTTGTCAGCATTTTCTTGAAAAAAGGCAGAAAAATCGATGAGCCTAAGGTGGCCTAAAGATCGCTCTAAAGACCCCCAATTAATTAATGAGCTCAACCAATATCAAGGGCTGCGCAGGGCTCAAGCACGGCTTGCACGAAACACAAATCCACAATATTTTTAAAATCTATGCCTTTTCTCGTAATTTTTATTGTCATATATTTTGCGATGAGGGTACCCTGCACTACTATGTTGATAATGTGCTAAATCAAGCCTTTTTATGAGTGTATGTAAAATGTAATATTTGCATAATAAGAAAATTTAATAATCCTTCATTAACGATGATAAATTTTATCAGAATGGACAAAAGATAAGAAAACCTTAAATTGGTATTTATGAAAAATTCATAAAGCTACAAATTTCTGATTTGACAGAAGTTCAAACGCTTACTGCAATTGAAATATAATATTTTTTTTATTAATACTGTAAAACTAAACCGCGACAAATGACATGTAATAAGTTTAAAATAAAGTTGGCATGGTTATTAATATTAAAAAAGCCTACAAAACTTATGAAATAGGATCTTTTAAAATTTATCTCTATCAGTTAAACCGTTTGATATTTATTTATTTATTTTATTTTATTTTTGCTTAAAAACTGGAATTTCAAATGTAATATGATATTTCTTATTACTGTATTTTATGTTTACCATCATATTTGTTAGAGGATATATATTTTAAAAACCTCCAATTAATGACCGCCAAAACGTTGTCCGTTTAATCTTTAATTACCATTGTGTATGCCTGTCATAAATAATATCGTATTTTACAAAAAATATAAAAGGATTTTTTTCCACGATTTCAAAAATCTTTTTTCGATTTTTGTGCACCCGCAGAAAGAAATATATTGAAAAAACAAGCATTTTGTGATTCTTTTTCAATATGGTATAAGCTGTGGTATAAGGTAACTACACATTTTCCTAAAAGTCTAAAACTAAAAAAATTCCAAGATAAACTCTTCTAAAACCCCCTCCTACCAAAATTAATTTAGAAATTTTTTAAGCGAAAAAATTCACAGTGACTGGACTAAAAATTGGACTTGATTTTAAATAAAACACTAAAAAGTTAAATGGAATTTTTTTACGTAAATGGGGCCTTATGAATTCCCACTGACGATGTCATGAAATCTAATTACTCCCACGCCCTCAAGTTGTGTTTCGGCACATGTTTCCAGGACTAATGCAATATTGTGCGGTCAAAAGCAGCAAAGTAATCCCATGAAAAGACAGGCAATGTAAAATGTCCTCTTACAGCCCGATGGCTTTCACAGTCAAATTAAATAACGAGCTTGAATCGGACATTAATCCCATCTGATGCGCACCAAACGTACCATTTCCGAGAGCGTAACTAGAAGAAATTATCCAAAGTTTGGTCAACTGAAATCTTCTGTCTGCCCATGAAGAAACTCCTTCCTTTCGTCGGTACTTATTGAGAATTATTTTCCAATAATTCTGGTACCACCCACCGGAAAGCATTATGGCACTCAAGGAAAACTTTTACGGCAAAAACATATCCTGACAAGGGACTGTGATTTGTTTGCCACATGTAATGCCCGAAATGTGACCTAAACTTTTCATACAGGGTCCGCCCAGCCATATATCTTTTATATAATTCAATTTTCCCCCAAAAATTCCCTGCTCAGACGCTAACAAGGAAGCAGTGAAGATGAAAAAGTCGTTGAGGCTCTTACGCAGAAAGGGCACATAAAAAGTGGCTTGGCACGGCTAACCTTCGTCCAGACCGCACTGTCCGAATTTTTAGATCCCACAAAATCCGTGTAAGCCACTACCCCGGCTCGAAAATGCCCCTATAATGCTCCAAAAACAAGGATTCCGTCTCAACGAATTGATGGCCTTAGTCAAACCAGACCCTGGACTTTTCGGGATTAAATTCCTCCTTTTGGATAAGCACATTAAGTGCGGCCGGCCGCGTTAATGGTCCCGAGGGCGACTTCTTTAAATCAGCCCCGGACGGCAATTATCACATTTGCAGCGACAAAACATTTAATCGTGCTTGACGGTGTTTACTCAAACTTTAGGTCCACATCCGGTGAGTTGTTGTCGAGGTTTCCGCCTTTTCCCTAAGGAGTTGCGTGATGACCACCAATTAAGAATTGAGGTTTATTCTTGTTTGTATATCTTAACATATGCTCCTTTCGCGGGAAATGGCGTGTATAATAAAATTAAGTTAACAACCCTGCAGAAAATGTTAACCGTAAATGACCAACGAGAATATACCACTTTAGTTACTGGGAAATCGTTAGATCAGTTATACATATGTATGTGCATATTTTATGGATATCGTGAAAATAAAGCCAAGAAATCTATAACATACTCATTGAATTAGATTTGCTTTCGTTCAGTCCTTATTAGATTAATATAGGTATAGAATAGAAGATAATCTGTTTAAGAAACTTTAAGAAAAAAAATGTCCTTAAACGCAGTCAAAAATTTCAAGTAAATTTCAATAAAAGAATAGTGTAAAAAAGGAATAAGTTTAATATTTTAACTTTAGTTTACATAAATTCAAATTTACAAACAAAAGCGAACTTGTAAAATTACGTTGTTAATATTTATTGCTACCATTAGCGTAACTATGTCATGATATTTTTATTTAAAGTACCATTACTACTAATGTTAATTGTAATGCTGTAATGATTATTTAGCATCAATTTCTTCATTGTAGTTAATTACTAGCGAAGCTTTCATTGCCGTTAGACATTGTAAAATATAGAATTTGTCAAGAGGTCATTGAGTTATTACCTGCAACTTCTAAAATAGAGGATATTTGGATAATGATTTCATCTTCATCTTCGAAATATACATATGATGAACTCTCTCAATTCCCTCAACTATTTAATACGCACTACTTTTGTAATTACATCAAATGTCTGTACCTATGCATGAGAAATTTAACTAAAATATTTTAACCGAAATATGCACCCACCAATTACAATGTGTTTTCAAAAATAGAATTCCCTTTGTTGCTACAAAATGAAAACAGAAAGAATTTTAGATTGATTGCCATACTCAGTAAATATTCACAATTATTCACCAAGTTTTGTATGCCAACAAATTTTCAACTGTCAGCTTTCATTAGACCGGGCCCGATGAAAGTGAATACGAAAAAATAAGCGCCTGGTCTCCGATGATATGCAATGGAGATATGTATGTGAAATTTATGGATACGTTGCCCCTTTTATAGCAGAGATCAATAATTCATATTTTCTTTTTGCCAGTGTGAAACGGGATGTTTAGGGACGGGGAATTGCTACCAAATTGATTAGCTGAAAAATATGGTTCCCATTAACACAATATTAATTATAAAGTGTCACAAACAGACTGTGATATTATGTCCTTGTACAGTTTTAAAGCTATTAAATCCTTTGCTGAGGTCGTTTTAAGTAATAAACCAAAACTACGAACTCGGGTTAGAAAGTCAAATAAATTATATTTTATATGTTTTTAAGACATTAATGAATTCCACTTGTAGAAGCAAGGTGATATCTCTGTAGAAGGCTAACAATAAAGGTCATATTTATAGGGGACACAAAACAAAAAAGGTACTGTACCCCACACGGCAAATGTATAGAGGAAAATAGGAAAAGTCAGGAAAAAAATAGAAAATAAAAAATCATGCTTTTTAGGTGTATACATATGTGACACTGAGAACGGGCTTATAATCGGGATATAATTTAATATATTGTGTTTGTATATGGAATGTATATGTTCCTATATGTATTATACATATATTAACAATGTTTTATAATTACAAATTCTGCCACAGCATTTATTTCATTTGCTTGGCAATAAGACAAAAACTTGGAAAGTTTTACACTTTGTCATCCTTCTCTTGCATTAAAACTGCACCTTAAGAATGCATATATCGGCTAAGTGTTCTAATCATAAATTTAGATATTAAAAAATTAATCGGTTTTAATTTTTTTTTTTTTTATTGCGTAATTTTACTGTCTCGAAATAAAAATTTGAAACAATGTACGACGTCCTTTTGTTCAGTGCTCTTCTGTTACCCAGGAGGAAATGTAAGCTTTTAAAAGGTATATGTATGTTTCAAGTTTACTTTAGAATGCGAGAAGTCCTAATCTTTTGAAAGCAGGACAAAATTTATTTATCTTTTTGTTTTATTAAAAAATCCCCTCGTTTATCCAGTTGGAACAACGTGGAATTGGTTTTAATTCAAATAACCTTATGTGGTAGTAGAGTAGACAAAATTTCATCTTAGAAATATGACCATTGGCTTTTAGAGTTATTAAAGATAATCAAATTAAAAACACATTCTCTACGAAACAGAGAAATGTCAGGTATTTTATAAACGTAATCTTTCTAGCAAAATGTATTATTAGTTTAGATAAAATATACTCAATTTTCGACACCCTTCTTCATTTAACAATACCTGACAGAAAATCAGAGGTGAGAATCCACAATTTGCTCGATAAATGTCTCTAATAATCGTTAAAGTCTGATAGGTGTGCAAATAATCGTAGGAAATGGCTAACTGCCAGAATTCTCTTAATCGATTGCACGAATTCAACTTGCAAAAAGCGATTAAACTTTTTCACTAGAATTTTACCAGTCTTTAGAACGTTGACTTGGCTATTTGATTTTCGATTGCCGAGATTTGTTTATCACCCCACAAATCAAATTGACGAATTCTGTGTGGAAAATCGCAATGTAAACAGGCCGTATATTTCATTTTCAATCAATAAGAATTTTACTCGCCGTATTTTTCTCAACCAGACCAGTCAACGAATAAATTTCACGAGTAATAGCTCCATGCTGGAATAAAAATACGAGTCCTCAATTGCCTGGTCTGGGCTCATTTTTCGTCTCCAGGACTTTCAAAATTCTTATATCTGTTAAGTGCGCGTACACTGAAAGAGTTCCAGACGTTAATATCTGAAGTATCCTTTGGAAGAGGATACTTTGGATCTTCTGTATGCTTTGTTGTATTTCTCTATCTCAGAAGTATATTTTCCAGTTTTTCAGCGTTTCCTCCGAGCAGGACTCAAAATTCGAATTGACTGGCTTACTTTTTGCGGCGCCTCGGATGCAATCAGTCAAGCCCTAGAAATGAATCGATTTCAGTTTGTTTGATGGAATCCGGAATTTGCTTGGATGCATTTCTGAATGCATTTCTGATTGTGCGAATATAATCCATTGTTTGTTGAATGAGTTGGCATTGAAAGTTTGTATCATAATCGTCTAATCGGATGTGCATGGGATTCAGTTTATGTGCGCACTTCGAAGAGATCCATCATTTGAATATTCAAGAGGGAAATCATTTGGAAGAGGTCTTAACATTTCGGCCCACACAGGATGAGGATTTATCTTAATAGGGACTATACCAAAATTGGAAAAACAGAACACTTATGGTATCACCAGAATGTTTGTCTGCCTATCCATCTCCGGGTACATTGTAAAAAAATCTGAATTTTGTCTATAGACTCAAAAACATAATTGTAAAGTGAAAAGTTTTAAATGACAATTTACAAATTTTGAAGTGCATTCTTTTCAACTACTGATTACTATGATTACCACACACTTGGGTATAGTTTTTTCTTAAAATTCAATTGGACTAAACAACTTTTGCAATTTTATAAAATAGATTACATATATATCTATAATAAAACAAATTATCTTATTTCATCTATTGATAATATTGGAAGAGAATAAATATTTTAATTACGTAATTTATTCATTATGATGTATTCTACTGTGAAACTGTCTATGACTGTATTTAAGAAGTAGTGAAAAAAGCACATAATATTCATATGTAGATAGATAAGTAAATTAATTAAAGAACATACAAAACTTCTATATATAATTTAAATCTAAACTATTATTTGTTTCCAATTAAATAAGGACCTTTGGTTACCATCTTTGATTTTTAAAAGCCATTGTCCACAGAGAGTCCTCAAACTACAATACATATAAAAGAGTCGCATTTCTTGTAGAATAAATAAATCCGAGTTTTTCTCCAATTACGATTTTTACACAGCCCTGAGCTACTCAGAGGTTCTCATGACCTCTGTTATTAGGGATCTATAAAGGAAAGGACAACACCATGCAAAAATTGTTCATCAATAATTCAGAAAAAGTCCCTTGACCGAGAATATGATCCCTATTCTCTTGTTTAACTTAGGTTTTGGCTCGAAGGATTCTGCAACAAGTTTTTACTTTGGCATCTACGTGGCAAGGAGCTGGCTTCTTCTCATTGGGGAGTTGCCGTGGTATTGATTTCAGATAACTTCCTGCTTTCAGGAACGTAAGTGGGTGATTACTCACCGGACGTCTGCGCCTAATTGGTAATAATTCAGTGGGACTTTGTCCGCAAATAGCCGGTGGTGACCAGCTCTATGCCGGCCTGTTAATTTTCAACTCCTGCTTTTTGCCCTACTTAATTGAAAACATGTTGAACCCTTGTGACAAATGCAATTAACGTTGAAACATTCTATTATGCCTATTAAAAGCCCACCATTTGCTGACATTAAACGCGGTTACGTTGTTTAATTTTAGTATCTACACAAACTTATGTTTATAGATCCTTTTTTTACACCATCAAAGTATTTTGGTATGGACCTTATCATACTAATTACAACTACATCATATTACCTAATAAATTGGTCAACCTTTGCTGGATAAGTGAAACGAACTAAATTTATTTATTTTTAAATGGAATTTCTGGGATGAGATTCGATTTTAACAATCGTAATCGTTTAATTTGTCTTCATATCGCGTATCAAAAACCAAACAAAGCATGAAATGATGTTTAACTTTTTTTAAATTTCTCCAAATTGGTATACTAATTTGCAAGTTTTTATAGAAATTACATTTGCCAAACTTTGCTACATAAAACTTTATTTAGCAAGGCTTAAATAAAATGTATTTATTTTAAGTTATGCATTATGGTTTACAAATTCTATGGTTATAGAATTTGTTGTAATAAATATTCACAAAAAACTTGCATTATCTGTATAGATCTAGTTTCATGGGAACTTTTTTAACGCATTTGACTTTTAATGAGTTAGTTTTAACGCAGCTCTTTTATTTTGCGAATAGAATTTTTTACTGTATCTTTAAATTGTAAGTTAACTTTTTATACTTCACCTTATTTAAAAAAGAATTTTCTTCCGGAAATCGGTATACATTTTTGCACGGTCATTTTCTGCGCGGTACGCCTTCACCGCATAAAAAATAATTTTAAAGCACCTTTAATTTTATTGTTTTGAAACGTTCCTGTTTTATATCCTAGTCTCCAAAAATGATAGATAGATCGCATTTCGCGAATAATGTCTAAAACAGGGTCAGCTGGTTTGTAAATATGCGATTTCATCACTTTGAGAGTGGAATCAAAAATTCGCGGAAAATACCGTGAAAAAGGTTGTTCGAATTCACGACACTTCCTGTAGCTGACACCCTCCTCGAGCGGTGAGCACCCTACGTGGGAGGAGTTTTATCAAAACGAACATTAACTCGAAGCGGCGCGGAGCCCAAGGCACGTTAATTGTGGCGAAAATATGGCGAAAAAGGATCTGACGCCATGTCGCCAAGGTGTGACGAAATATGCCTGTTTTCTTGGTGTGAGCCTCCAGGAAGCGCACCAACCGTCCTGTAATGAAATTTTCACGTTTATGTAACCTTCGGCATTTACACCTTCCATGAAAATATTTGAAACGGAAAATTGGATTTATTCGCAGTCGTCTAACATAGTCTTTGAGACGCAAATTTGTTTTTAGATGAACGCGATCGGAACTATTAAATAACAGCGGGCCTAATAAGGGCAGAGCGAACCATGAATAAATCGTGTCGCCGAAATATCCCGGGCACTAATTTTGTGCTCTTAATCTTAATTTGATCGGCAAGGAATACGCCCCAAATCGCTTAAACGAATTTCGGTCCATCCGCTCGATTGGTGATGTACCTACGCGAACTGCTTCGAATCGAAAATCGAGGCCATTTCATGAATTTTTAGGTGGAAAGCTTTTTGGAAATTCAATTTTCCCGAAAATCTCAAATTCCAGGATTGATGGGATAATGGATGAATATTTGTTGCGCCTGAAACTTTTTTGATGGCCTGATTTATACAGGGCGACAACGACCCTCCCACGTAAATTACTTAGGTGTGATTCTTCAAAAAAATGGAAAATGGAAACTAAAAAAATTAAATAACATTTAATTAAAGCTGCGACTGTATGAGATTCCCTGTTATAATTTTGCTTTTTTAAAACCAAATACAACATTTTCAGATTTTAGATAAATTGAAATCGTTTGTACTCTTCTAAAGTCGAAAGTAGTTAAATCTACAATTTGATATTTCTAACAGATAGATAAGCATCGAAATAGTCACTTATTAGGTGCGTATAAAACTCTTCCAGCAAACATTTATTGTGCTGATGGTAACGATTATAACCGATTATATTTCACAAGTCTGTGTTTTTCTTTATTTTGTCTTACTATAATTATTTTCGTACAAAAAACATCCCCATTCTGTGAGTTTCATTATTTTGATAATAATAATATAATACAAAAAATAGCGCATGAAGTCGCTAAATAACTAAACACAACTAATAATATCGATGGACCTTATTCACAAAAATTATAAACAATAATACCAATCAGAAAGCTCAAAGGATGAAAAGAAGAAAATGGTACCAATCTTGCAAAGCCTAGGCCCAAAACCCTGAATGTAACCTGCACTAATAACCATTTGTGAAATAATTTTATTTCTAGATCACCTCCTGTGCACAAGAACAAAATCAAAATTAATCAGGACAAAATAAGAAAACAAATATGACAATAAGCATTTAATAAGAGAAACTAAAAAAAACAAAAAACAAAGCTATCCTTAACTTGAGTCTTCCGCTAGTGATCAAGCACACAAAATTAACAGACATATAGCAAGAATGGACAAAGAAAGCAAGCTCCTAGTCGATAGTTTAGTAATAAAGAAAAAGCCACCAAAGTTGAAAGCACTCGATCGGTCCATATCAATAGCGATAGACAATTACACCCCTGCCCCAACAATGGTCATAGACGACTCACTAATACTAGAGGAACCACCCCCTCTTCATCCAATCATAAAAAAGCCCGACATTTATTTCGTCAGTGGCGGAAGCACTAGTGCCATACCGTACGAAGATTATGCCTATCACCTTAGAAAATCAAATTTTAGAAGATCCGATACACTCGACGTGCACAGTCCCTCGAACTTCCAAATGCGGAAGACACACTCATTTCACTCAAACGAACCAACTGTGGAAGAGTTTCTTCTTTCTAGGCGAACGAGTAGCGTGAGGGGTTCGTACCTGTTTCCACCTGCAAAGGAGATCCCCGACAGATCGCCATCGCCAAATAGAAGAAGCTGCAGGATGCACAGGTCCTTCAATGAGCAGACAAAACGTCCGTCGAAAAACGAGCTGACGGTGGAGCGGATCAAGTTCCCGTCGTTGAACGATGAAATGCTCCACCACGATCCAGACGCCCACCTCCAGCCTTTCGATTCAACCAACATAACGATCGAGAACGAGCTCCTCCGGTCCAGGAGTAATAGCCGGTCCCGGGTGGAGGACGAGACGTTCTTCGAGACGCCCGTGCCGAGCAACAACCACAAGCACCCCCACAAGCACAGCTCCCACAGCCTGGACCACCCCCAAACGCATAGCTTTAAGCGAGGCGCGAAGCACACGCACAGTCTTTACCTCTCGCCCAAGTCCCTGGACGAGCTCCAGGTCCATCGTTCTTTACAGGGTACCAAGAAATCGCACAGCGCTAGCATGCGCGTCCGGCCTTACAGGGAAAGCCTTAGTGCCACCAAGAAGTCGAAGAGCTTCATAGTGGACACGTATCCAGAATTCGAGCTGTCTCCACACCGGCCGCGCCGGGAGAGCCGCATCCTCATAACCGAGGACATCAAGAGGAGTCCTCGACCCACCCCCCACATAGTCGCCGAAGACAAGCGACCGTCTTTCGAAAAGAAGCAGTCCTTAAGCTACGACGTCGACACTGTCGATTTTGACTCAGTGCTTCGACCCTTTCGGGCGTCCAGTAGAAGAAAAAGTTCGGTCACTGACTCGATGAAGAAGGTCAAGAAGAAGTCGATCAGCGACGATACCGAGGAAGACGAAGAGTCCGACCGGAAGCGGAAGCGGATAGTGTGCATCATAATGACCGTTTTCTTGTGCCTCGTCTGCGCCAGCGTCTTCGTGGTTATCTTCACACTAACTCACACTAGCGTCACCCAAATACCCAATCAGCTGAGGAAAGTCTCTAGTAACTCGAGGGACTTACCCATCCACTATAACGGTACTTGAAGCTAATATACAATACTAATTTTATAATTTTTACATTCACAGTGTCTTCAGTTTTCATTCGTTGTTTTGTTAACTATTTCTCTACTAAACAATCTTTAATCCAATAAAATATTATAAACTCATAAAAAAATCAACAACAAAAAAGTACTGAATTTAACCCAATAAATTTTTTTAAAGTTTCCTATGAATCTTAAAAAGATAATAATAATATCTATTTAACTTTCTAATTTAAATTTCCAATCCTACTAATTATGTTACTAATATCATGGTTGTGGTACTTTTACAATATTTTGTTGACTTTTTATGGAGTGATTAAATCTTTCAAATATAAAAGAATATGAGTAATAAAAATAAATTTACTCTTAATAAAACACGATCAAAGGTTCCGAATTTAAACAATTTTCAATTAATAAAAATACTTGCAACTTATAAAATAATACCTTCTATCATGCATTTTTCATTTTAATTTAACCGACGTTTATTTAAACACATTACATAATATTTTCATTTGATATTAATGTCTTAATTGATTCTCAAACAGTTTCAGAAACAACTTGGTTAACTTTTCTTTAACTTATGATCACAAAAATATTTTGAAATAAATATGGTGCGAAATAACGCCGATACGCAGACATTAACTCATTTTTTCACTTATTTTTTTATAAACTTTAAAACTTATAATGATTTTCCTTTTCTGTACCAATGGCACTGTATAAGAAAAGTTGATTGAAAAGTTTGCCAAACTTAGATTTAAACATTTTTAATCAATTTCATTTTGAGTTTCTGAATTTCTTCCATAAATTTAAACAAATTAAATAAATACTTATCTGCGATGGCTGAAGGCACAACATTTTGGTAGGCCTCCGATTCAGACTGATTTCAATAATTGAAGAATAAAGAAAGCAAAACAAATTCTAAACAGGAGGTTGTTCGAATTGTGTATTTAAACAAAAACAATTTTAAAATTTTGAGAACTTAGTTCTGTCCTTTCCTTCCGCAGTGAATTATACAACTAATAGAAAAAATATAAAGCGTGAATGTTAGGTTTTTTAGGTTCAATTATACATTTTGTGATATGTATGAAAGTCAATTTTTTGCATAAATTACGACGCGACAATATGATTAGTTTACTCGAATCATTTTATAAAAAATCATAGTAATTTGAAGATAATTAGTTCATTATTTCAGTATAACTCTCTCCGAAACTAAATATTTCTTTCGTAACATTGGAATTATGGAGATATTAATCCTGACTTAGAGAACACATTTATATCTTCAGAAAACTTACAATTTCGAAGTATCTACACTTTGAGCAGCAACTGAGCTATTGTTATGAATGTATGTAAATATAAACATTCTAAATCAATTCAATTTTATGTAAGTACATTCATTTTCAGTGAATTCGTTACTCTGTAATCTCATAATTAGTAAACTTTTCAAGGAATGCTTGAATAGGTCTTTATTTATAACTTAAACCAAAATCAGAAATAAAACAACCCAATCATAGATCTTAGCAATATTTCGAAAATGATGCTTTTCAAAACTCAGTTTACAAAAGAAGGAAGGAAAAAAGGAAGACCATACAACTAATAAATACCATGAGATTGTAGACTGTATTTTGCTGAACTATCTATATTTTTATTTGGATAGTTTATAATTCCAGTTTATTCATTCGGAGAGCAAAAATGGCAGGTCTTCGCAATTTTATTCTCATACAAATTCCTCACTGGTTTGAACATTACCCGAGCCTGCAACATTTCTTGTCTTGTCTTTACGCGCGTGTCCTTTATTCATGAGCCTTCTTTTACTTGTGGACGCGCCGCCCTCTAATTTCATTAATAACTAATCGCTGGACCAACCTAGCCGATCCGCAGGTCCACGTCTAAAATTCCATTAGGCTGAGGAAGGCGCAGGCATAATGAGCCAGGAAAGGTGAATTGGGCCGTTGCGGGCAGCGGCACGCATCAAGGATTCAAGCATAATTCTGCATGAAACATGTTCCCATGCACCGACCGCCCGGCAAAGCTCCAGAAAATTATCCCCAACGAACGTCTTCGTCGTCCCAGCAAACTCCCGACATAGGTACGTTCTTGCGGCCTTCTGGAGCATCTTTAAAAACTTCCTGCTCGGCAGCGTCGTCATTCAGCCTAATGGCATCTTCCATTGTGTGCAAAGGCGCAACTATTTCAAGAGTAATCTCCTCCCTCCCAGGTTGTGGGCACTTCTTCCTTTCCTCCTTATTATATTTTTTTCATTTTTTTCCCTTTCTTTGTAATTGTACGTCCTGCATTGCAAAGTTGTTGCCCTCCTTGGGGACCCTGATTGAAAATGCAAACGATACCTTTCCGCAAAGGAGAAAGGCGAATTTTTATTATTCACGCAAACAATGAATTATGTAGTAACTGCGCTAATCTCACATAAGTGAGATCCCAAGAAAGCAAAAATAGATTCATCTTTTTTATTACAACTATTAGAAAACACCCAAGTGTCGTTATGGAGATGTTAAAAAGTTTTACCTCATTTTAAATAGGCAAACAAATTTCCTTATAAGAAACAAAGCAGTGTCCGATTTTTTTGGTTTAAGATTTCCAAAACATATGTATATGTGCCTATTTTATGCAAACATGCAATGTACCTAAGTATATTTATAATATTAGATATTTCTTCCAAAAATACTATATGTATAAACAACTTAAATTAGTTATTTGTTTACTTTCAGAAAATAGCCTTTCATTTGAGTACATAGATAGTTATAGTCATTTTGCCAATTAATTTAAAAAACAAATTCTGAAATATGAGAAATACAATTACAAAATTAATGACCAGATATAACTATGGGTTTGACGAACGTTACTTTCCTAGGTTGACATTCGAAATTACTCGAACTCAAATAATCAAATTTTTTTATATTGGAGGCATCTTCAATATACAATAAGTTTTAGAGATACATTACAACATACTCAACCATGTTACACAATATAAAAAACTTATACTTTGATATACATGAAATAATTTTATTTCTCTCTGTACAAAAATCCCATATTGATTAAGGTTTAATTCTTTTTATATTTTTTTGGAACCACTCGCATAAATGGAAATTAGCTGTATTGGGTATGTAATTTTTGTTGCAGTGTAGATTGTTTTAAGCAAATAAACTAAATAAATACGCACATGGAAATTCCCTTCCCAATTTTAAATCAAATAAATAATAGCCTACTGGACATGACCGAATAATTCTAGTATAATACAGTTGGATTTATATTAATTGAATATTAGTTTTGGACATTTTTGCTGATATTCTGCTCTGGCCTGCTCTAAAATTCGACGAAACACTGCTCCTACTGAACACCTTAATACGAACTGGATTTCTGGCTCTTTTATGTTTGTAATTTGTACAAACACTGACGATATCTCCAATAATCGGAACCCAAAAGTTTAGATACCTTCTTTTAATATAGCACACTTTAAGTGGATATGAATGATTAATTTTGGCGTCCCATCAATTGTACATACAAATTACAAACTTTCTCAGACCTTGAATAATCATTTATCTAACTAATTCTGACTAAAACAAACTAAATATACAACGACAATATTCATCCAAACGAACACAAATACTAATACATAATACAATAATATTGCACCATTGCAGTTATTAGCAAAAAAAGACACAATGGAGAGACACCGATACACCTAATTCATGAAAACTCATGAGCAATAACCTTTCACTTTGGGACAATCTGGACCACTATTTATCTTCTAAGCACATGGCGTCTATGTCCGGGATAGCAGGTAAAGCATATTCAAGCAAATAATTCGTTATTTGATGTGTTTAACATATTTTTGTGAAACGTTTATAATATGCTATGGTACTTTTACGTCTATTGGAAAAATAAAAATTGATAGTATAACTGCTAAATTATTTGAAATATTATTTCTCTCTTTTGCACTCTACTACAATTCTTAAGTTTACTTACAGTATTTTAGTACATCGAAAATAAGTTTATGTTATTGCAATTATGTCCATTTAGTTACTTGGTGTGTTTACAAACAAACTGTATATAAAACGTAATTTCAAAATGTAATAAAATTGTGGTTTTTGGGGTTGCATCCATTAATAATGATTCAAAATACAATCTATTTTACAGAATTTGAACAAGTCAAAAAAACCATTTCACATGAAAACCAATAACATTTTGTCAATCCCAACTACAAAACGGGCTCGGTAAAGGTTTGAACGTGTCATGTGGAATAGGTCCTATAAAATATATTAGAAAGACAAAAAAAATAAAAAAGATTCTATTTCACCTATGCTAAATAAGCCAGATCTGTTACTGGATTCAATTTCCAACGTTTGCATGATTGATTTCTTTTGGTTGGCTGATAGTAAAATGTTTGTTTGTTTTCATTAATTTTAAGATTGTAAAATTTATCTTGATTCAAATATTTATATATAATACTGTGCAAAACGTAGAAGACATCAAATTAATAAATTTGAAAAACCATATAACAATTGATTGGCTTTGCAAAAGAACAAACATGGAAAAAAAACTATTTGAATTTTTCCAACGAATTATGTTCTGAAATTCATTACATTAAATTATATTTAAAATGAATTATTTTACAATTTTAAATGCAAAATTTATGCGAAATGTCTATTGCAATATAAATTTCTTTTAGGATAATATGTATATAGTGCAATAAAACTGAAAATTAAGAAATATGATAACTTTTGTCTTCGAAATGTCCTTCAAAACCTACTTTACATAATTGTAATTAAGAGCACACATCAAGTTTATTTACAATTTGAAATATCAAGTCATAAGCCAACTTAACTAATAAGCTAGAGTTCATTGACTCCAAAGATTATTTGCGTTTTTTAACTACTACATGCACTACTTATCATAATACTTACCAGCACACTGATATACCAATTACGTGTTACAAAAAATACTAATTTATTTCAGATAATCATCACTATTAGTTTATAATATCAAAACAAACAACTTTACAACAATTGTGTTTCGTTTCGAAAATTTATCATGCTAGACTCCAATACTAAGCGTTTTTAAAGGCAGATTTGAATTTTTTTTAAATTTGTCTTAGCGAACGTTATATTTGCGAAAACTAAATATTATATCGCCATGGAATGGAATAACGAATATCAATAACATAAAAGCAATCTAATGTTTTATTACGCATATCTTATAATTAAATAACGACTCAAAACTCCCTTTCGAAATCAGCAAGAATCTTTAAACAAAGTATTTAATTGAACAACAACGTTGTACAATATTCTTCCGTATCTTTAGAAAGGTACTCTGCACAATATTTTTTGCCGACTCACCTGGTTTAATTAAAGGAAAAGCACTAAAGAAGTGCGTGTATAAAGTTTATACCTACGTTTAACCTTTCTTCGTATACTGATAATAAACCTTCCAAATGGTTTCCACTTTTGTCTTTCAGATATAAATTTTTAATTTCCTTCCTTATTCTTAAGCACAATTGTGAAAAAGAGAAAATTTACATGTATGGATTACTTTGAAGCAGCTTCAATTAAAATATTTTTAAGCAAATGATGATATTACTTGATTATTTCAAGTTCAATCCCCGAAAAACATAAACTTTGAAAATTCCTGGCAATGTTTTTAGTTCGATTTTTTTATTTTATAGAACAAATACGCCTTTAAAAAAAATATATACTTTTAATACGATATTTTCTAGATTCTTCAAAAGATTTTTAGAATAAAAATCGAAATGTCCTTAATTTGAGGTACAATTCTTAATGAAACTTTATGAGAATATTCCAAAAATCGAGGCGACAAAACGAGATTTGACGACAATTCGATGTTAAATATCTCGGGAACTACAAGTGTATAATTTTTACTTTTGACTCCAAATGAACCCTCCTACAAAGCTTTATCAAACCCGTGAGAAAACCTTAAACTCAATCTGTTCCCAATAAGTGTCCAATTTGATACATCGACAAAGTGGACTTAAAGAAAAACGGCGTCCATTGCCTTGAAGATAACGTTAAATTATCGAACCAATTTTTCATATTTTGACTTTTTTAGCTGTCTTCTTTTTCCACAATATCGCTTAAGCTAATGTTAGTCAATCTTTCATTTTCGCAGTGGTGGTTTTAAAGTTTAATCTAAATTCAAATACTCAGTTTAAACTAATCAAATACTTTTATAACGAAATTATCTGAGCAAAAAACTTAACAGTCGAGGTAACAAATTATATATATGTATATATACTGTATATGAAATAGGGCATATACGAAAACATATTTTGAAACTAAACCATAGCCATAGCAAATTCAAACTATCGCAGCGTATATTAACTGAAACGAAGACCTTAAGAGAAAACTCCTCTTCTCGAACAATTCTAAATGGACTCTTTGTAAGACTTAAATTCTAAAACCCTAAAAGTAAGTAACGACAATAGGATTTGCATTTGTTATAAGTAAGGTGCTGAATTAGTTTAGTTTTTTAAGCTTCCCCTCGTATAGTTATTTCCATATTTATTGAAGCTTAAATAGAGTGTCGAAAATATATAGATATATATGTAGCATGTTGCAAAGAATACACTACCTAAGTAGGCACTACGGAAATATGTGAGGACAAATAAAATAAAACGTAAACTGTGTGACTGAGTGGAGCAGCAGCAAATTACTGTACGATTCTCCAAGCATTTATCTCTGGTCCCTACAAAGGCCAGTTAAAGGAACCGCAAAGGACGATAAGCCAGTGGGACACACAACGACAATGAAATCTGCAAAGAGGCTAATATTTTCGTTCTATTACTCGAAACTCGCCTCGGCTTTCCTCAGAAGTATTTTCATGCTGAAAATATTCACGTAGGAGCAACATGGGAATTAAATCGGTGTATCTCCTTCGGTTACCCGAAGGTGGGGGTGGGTTTTGGGTGGGTATGAGCGGGCAGATGCACACGTCTGTGCACTGAATATGGAAATTCCTTGGAAAATGGACCTCCATTCATTCAGGACCAAGAGCAGTAATCACATTCAACATATTTCAGGCGAACTGAATTACGCGACCAAAAAAAAATGTCCAAAACGTTTAAAGGCTCTACGGCCGGCGTTTTTTCATTTGGAAACACTCTGACGGGATTATTCTGAACACGTCCCCGAGCTTGAAACATTTCGAAATCCTTAAACGAGGCGCTAGGCCCAATTTTGAATGCGGTGTGTGCGAGTGTGCGTGAGTTGTATCGTGTGAAAGAAATCGTTCACGTATCAAAAGGACATTTTATGCATGTTCCCTTAGTCCAAAGATTTACAGGATTTATATAAATTTTCATATATTTTTCTGCCGTATTTTCTGCTATTTGCAGTTCGCCAGGAGAATGAGCGGCTCATGCAGGAATCCATGAATCGTGCGAGGTTCGCGAAGAACTTCACTGAGGCGGCGTCCTTCGCTGCCGCCGAAGAAATTCCATAACGAAGTTTTAAATTCTTTGCGAGCAACGAGTTTTTTGCTATAGCCGACTACGACGACACATTTGTAATTCTCCTTGCCACATTGATCGATGTCACCAGGGGTACATCGTTAGATTGCACGACAACGCCACTCATAACTTCAAATTAGCCATGGACGGGACCGCCGAGCACCTCGCAGAAGGAGCAAGGACCCTTTATCAAACATATCCATGATTGATCGACCGCTGGGATCGGACGACGATGAATTTCTGGAGGCGACCAATCCTGAGAAGGCGTCCTGTCCCCAGGTCCTGTTCGGAGCTAATCATTTTGTACCCACTGTAGGCACCTAGGCACCAAGCTGAACTGCTCAAAAATAGTTAGCAAGCAGGAGGAGCAGCAGAGTTCAATCGAATTTTTGTACATAGCGAATAGTGGTGTTTTTATCCTGAATGTGTGCGTAAGTTACTTTTGTTGACTTTTTAATATAAGGAGGATAGGTAGGCGGATAGTCGTAAGAAGATGATTTTAAAATGAGACGTTTGTAAGAGCTTGTTTGTAGGGCTTTGTTATTTATTATTGTAAATGTTGACAATTTACGTAATGTAACTCGTGTAGACCACTAGCGGAACGCCGCCGGCACTCAGAAACGAAAATGTCATTCACCAACGTCCTGAAGTTTCTTTGGGTTTAAGGGTTTTAATTAGGGTTCATACGGTCGGCTAGGTGGTGTACGAGGCATTTAGTAACCGTAGGTAAAACGATGTTTAGGCGATTTTCTACATATTTTGAACCGCAATTTCATTTCATAAAGCAGAACCATATCCAAAAACATTTTGTAGGGACTAGAGAAATAATTTCAGTGTTTCATAGTGCAGCGAATTTTAATATTTTCTTAGAACAACGAAGCTTACTGTAGCTGTATAAAATATTTGAACAATTACATCACTTTTTTTAAATAAATTTTTAGAAGTAAAAGTTTATGGCCCTCTGGAGACCAGTTCGAACTCATGAAACGATTCGAGTAATCCGTACAAATTTTCTTTTGCATTCTTTCAATGACTTTTATTTGGGATATTCCGAGCCTAATGGAGTTTAATAAAATTTATTTTCAGCACTTTCGAATGTCTCACGCAATTTGGGAATTATGTAAATCGTATAAAAACTGTGAGAAATAGTCAAACAATTAGTCCACATTGGAAGATAGCAATATGTACCAATAACTTCTTTGGATTGCAAGAAGGTACCCAATGAATAAAGTACCGATTTCGATAAATTGCTTGAATTTTGTTACTCTCTTATTTACTTACTAGACTTTATAAATGTTTTCAAAAATGAATCCGTTAAATATTTATATGCCTGAAAATCTCTACATCTTGAAAATTTAAGTAACAATTGTCATAACTGCTTACATTTGTCATAAGTTGCTTATTGCCAAACTTTGAAAACTTCAATAAACTTAATCGAATACATGTAACTTATTTATAGACCCTTTCATATTTTGAGTGGCATCCCTTATAATTTTGAAAATATTAAATTTAAAATCAAAAGTAAAACCTCAATTAGCAAGAGTAATTTACAATTTTCAACCATTTTTTAGCTTATTATAATTTATTCCTTTAGTTAGAATATTACAGCCAATTATAGAAATATTTTCGTTTTATGTATATCCAGTGTGGTTGATTGTACGTCAAACATAATTCCCAAATCTAAATATCATATAGATAATTGAAACGTTTAAAATAATTAAAATTTAATTTTAAGTCCTACTTACAACTTGGGCTGCAGTATAGTTAAGATATGGTTTCAAAACCGTCCTCTCTACAATTTTTCATGTTGATTTGTGCTTTATGTCTAACGAATGAATGATTTAAGCTGCGAAGTATGAGCATTGTATGATCTAGAAACTAACAAAATATTGATTGATTCGACAATATTATGTCATTTTAATAAATTGTGAATTTAAACCAAATTTAAAACAAACTATAAAATCTTGGATATGTAAATAATATAATTTTTAAATTAATATAACATTGTTCAGATCTTTTATGCAGCTATCCATAATTTAAGAATGCTTTTTTATCAGTAAATACTAGTACTATTTTTGATTAATAGTTACGGCATTTCCTTTATCATTTTTTCGCTATCGTCTCAATTGCTCTGGTTTGTACAATTTAACAATCAATAAAATTGAACATGTAAACTCTTTAAAGGACCTTCATAAGTGAATATTGTAGACAATCAAGATGTTTAGTGTAATAATTACAAATTAAATCGAAAAACAAACAAACAAATGAAATTAGAAGTCTTAATTACAAAAGCATAAATAAGAGGCAGAACAGTGAAAAAGAATGAAAAGTTTAAGATAAAACAAACAAGAAATTCATTTTTGATGCAATGAAAACAAACAATTTATTAGTAAGCTGAGAAAATGTCTTGTCTATTTAAGGAGCACTGAATCAAAACATTTCCCTAAAAATAGAGAGATGTTTACTAATTTCCTTTGGTAGCACTTTCAAAGCATCCGACATTTACGACACTGAGATAAAATCTTAAAGAGGATGGAAAACTGAGGAGCTTTTCCATAACTGAATAATTACTTTTACGAGGTACAAGAGCACGTCATCTTAATGGACTTCAAATTCAGTCAGTAACTCCACATTTTAAGTTTTAATTAAATAAAAAGTTTTCGTAAAAGAAGATTTTTTAACAACCTGCACGTACCCGTGGAATCGATTCCACAGTACGTCGCTCTGCATGCTGCAAGAGAACCATTTGTCATAGGAAGAAAAGTGTCCAATTTTTAAAATTATATGAATATATGTACACAGAGAGACATGATATCTGGTTATTTTCAAACCGAAATAGTAAGAGAAAACAAATATTTTACAATTTTAATAATGTACGTGTACCCGACAAGTCGCAGGGTCTCTGTCCTTCCTTTTAAGGATAACTTTCTACTTCAGAACGTATTATGGATTATTCTATTATGGATTATGAAGTTGAATTAGATGCCCCAGAGTGGAATCCTAAATAAGATATTAAAGAACAACAACTTCTTCCTGTCTAAAATAAAATTAGGACAAAGTATTTACCAAATATTGTCATTACAACAAGGATGAAGAAAGATACCAATTTTAAAGCAAAAGTAAAGGTGACTGCGTTCTAAAAAGTTCTAAAATACAACTTTTAGGAGCACACACATATACAAAATTATCATAGAAAACAATAAATAGGTATTACTTTTTATTTAATTAAAATTAATTGTTTGTGCTTTCTTCTACATTTGTATGGGCTCATTTAAATGAACATTTTTATTCGCCTTCCAAAGTATTGTAGCGTGCCTTTACTAGACCAAATTCAATTTTTCTTTCAACTTATGTTTAACATAGATGAAATAAGAAAGAAGTTCATAGTTTACATTAAATTAAATTTCTTTGTGTTTTGAAGACAGCCAAGCTTTAGTAGGTTTAAGGAAAAAACATCTTCATCATGAAAAATAAAAGTAGTAAATACACTTATCGTTAGATAGTACATTTTAATAAGTGCAGACAAAATATCTAACAGGATTTGCGAAAACATATATCAATTTAAAATTGTATAAAATAATAATTAAATTAACCAAAATGCTTAGAATTTTTATATGTCGTGTACATTCAGCAAAAATGGAAATGGTTACATAAAAGGTATTTATGCTTCATTTCTCATATATGACTTTCTCTTCCTTTTATTTCTATACAAACTTATTTTAAGCCATTTATATATAGAAAAGAATTTTGCAAATGAAATAACTTGCTGATATTTCTCTACCGCCGAAATGACTGCCAGATAAATGCAAGTAAAAAGTAGGTCACTTGTGAATTCATCCCTACATGAAGTCCTCTGTAATTCAAATTAATTAAATTAAATCTTTCCCTTTTAATTGTACAGAAGTTATTTATTGTAATGAAATGCTGGCGCTTTTGATTCAATGTACTTGTAGATCTGAAAGCATAGAATTATTTCGGATTTTTATTGCAACTTCTTCACGAGAATTAAAAATGTCTTTCAAAATAGAGCTTATTACGTACATATATACATAATTTAAAATTGCCATATAATAAACTTTGTTTAATAAAACCCTCGTGAGACTGGAGAACTAAAACAAAACATTGTTAAATCCCTTAACCACCGCATATATTGTGACAGGCAGACGAAGTCACTTTAATGATTCCAGAACACTATATAAAAATGGAACATCTTCAAAAATGTAAACTCCCAACTCCAAGCTATTAATTGATAGTATAAAACTGTCTATAATGAAAGCATATAAGAAGAAATAGACTTATCCATAATGAAGCAAAGAAACTTTGAATATTGAAGCATTCATTTCATTGCAAAGGACCCAAGAAGCAGCTTCGACATGAAGAGTGATTTTGCAGCAGAGCAACATCGCGTAATCGCTGCCTCCACAAAAACACAGCCTCCAGCCGTAACCGTCTTAAAATTTCACGTCAATCCGAGAACTGTTCGCTGTTGCCCCGAGTAATTCCCCCCGACGGATTCCGGAGGCTAAGTAGAAAATTTTAAGCAATTTCAGGCAGAAAAAAGGAAAATTTCCTTCAAAGGAATCGCTTCGCAATATTTCACTCTTAAGAACGCAATTTGCGATGTCAAAATTGTAAGGGAAAAAAATTCAACCAAAATTGTTACAAATGAACGTATGGGAAGTAAAGGGAACGAATGAAAGTAGTGCAATATTTTACTTCTAAAAATTCGTGCAATGTACGCGTAATGTTGGATGTGTTGCCTTACCGACTACAAGAAGAATTAAAAATTTACGATTTAACTTTCCTCACCACCAGGGTTGTACCAACAAAATTTGCGTAAAGAACATTGAAAAAATACAACGAATTCTGCCGGTTCGTTGTTCTTGAGCCTCAAGGCCAATAAATCCTCCCCAAACCCTCTGAGACACACAAACGAAATATTAATAAAAATATGCCCCAAAGGCTCGCAATCGGCTTTTCTTAAAATTAGCAAATCCATTGATCACAATCGAACCCTCGAAAGAAAATCAGAAACCCGTGCAATGGAATTGGTTTTCATTTTACACGATTTTCTTTAATTTTGAGCTTTCCAATTTAACCCCCGCTTCTGATTTATGTTCCAGAAAAAGGCAAACTTTCGATAATTGCTAATAATTTTTAAAAAGAACCGTGCTTCCCTAAAAAGGTGTAATCAAGTTAAAAGATAGTCTTTTAATTTGCCGCAAGTGTCCGATTATGAAACCTTCAAGTATTACATACTTATGTAAGACCGAAGATACCCCTCATGTACATGTACATATACACATAAATAAAGAAATACTTTTGATAAAGATAAAATCTTCAAGGATGATGGTAAAATACCATTTTGGGCGGACCCAGAAGTGAACGGAATGTCTGCAAAACATTTTTCAAAGGATTATTTCAGATTACTTGGGCATATTTTCTAGTAAAATATGATAAAGGGCCCTTTAAGAGGATTCCAGACCCTTTTAACTCGCATTTTCAATAAAACGAATGAACTGGAACGGCTAATATTCAAACTTTGGCCATCTTTTTTCCACCATGGGAAATTTTTACCTGGTTCGGTTTGGAAACGTTAGAAAGGTGTTACGTAAAACCAATTGCGAAGTAGAAGAAAACAAATATGTAAAATATTCTTTAAATCTTTGCTATGTATATGTACGTATACATAAAATAAATGGATCAACAAGAATATTGTCATCCTATGTATTATGTACATGTATGATAGCGTTTCCAGTTTCAACCTATGTATTACACAGGTCAGCACCAAATTTAAAAAAAGATAACATTTTGCACATTTATGAAAAAATGTTTTGCCAAAATATTTTAAATGGCATATTGCGATATGTAAAAGACTTCTGATATTCCAAGCCTAGGACAAACTAACAACAATACAAATGCAAACTTTAAGGAAGGTGTTAATTCTTATCTAAAGGGAAAACTCAAAGAGGGATTGTGTTAGATGTACCTTTCCTTGAGGGGTTCCAAAACAGTAACGAAATTGCTAACCACTAAATATCAAATCTAAGCTGTTTTCTTGACTTTCGTAGAAAAATCTGTTGTTCTTTTCTCTAAGGCAGGTTGTTGTTGTTTTTCAGTTAACAATTTTATATATTTCACATACATACATACATATATGCATCCCTATATGTATATATGTATATAATTTCAATGCTGACAAGCAAAATTCCAAATACTTTAAAACATATAAATTAAACAACTACAAATTTTAGTATTTTTCATATTTGCCATCTAACTGTGCCAATTTTTTAATGTAATAAGTAAATGCATAAGCCAAATTGTATTTCTACGGCTCTTTTATATTTTTATAACTTTTAAGACAAACTAAACTATTTTTGATAAAATAAATTTCGCAAACTTTTTTATATTCATACATATATTGCAAACAAATACTTTATAGTAAAATGTTGGTTTAAACGCAAATTGCTTAATCGCTTTCTCTACCTCAACACATTACCTTAAATCTCTATAGCAAATTTAATGCCCTATGGCATATAAACAAAAACTACACCCTGCTCTAAGAGATACAAATATTTTTGTAACTTATCTAAATAAACTTAATTTTCATCTCTAAACCAAGAACCTTGATACATTTACTAAAAACCCAAATTGGGTTAATCCAAAAGCTTAGCTATACATATATCGAACAATTTTTTTTAATCGCTAAAAACACAAATTACATTGAAAAATTTGAGCGAAATGAATAGGCCTCAAAAAATTCTAAATCTCAGTAAATGAACATTCTTCTTAAAACACCAGAGCGCTTAATTGATTATATGAATAAAGCCAATGAATTCTAAAATATTCAATATTTGTAGGACGTTCTTTGATTCTAATGAAATAACTGAAAATAATCCCTTAACATTAAAGAAAAAAAATATTGATACAAATTTAGATAAACTTTTAATTTAAAAACAAATTATTACATATATTTGTGAAGCTGGCGAACGAAACGATCTAATTACTAAATTAAAATTATTTGTTTTATTAAATCCGACTCTATACATGGACGCGATGCGGTACATTAAAATTTGTACTAGTTTTTAAATATGTAAAATGTCCTGAAAGTGTGTCAAAATGGAGTCAAAAGTTCGTTATTTCGATCAAACCGTATAAGTTCTAATTATACATATTATTTTCATATAAGCGAACTTGCTTTCGTTCAAAATTAAATAATTTTCTAAATCTATTGGCTTTCGTATTATTTTTGAATTTTGGTACTTTTATAGTGATGCTGTTTTTACAGTCGACTCTCTTCTTTTTAGGATAATTAGAATTTTTTTAAGGATTATTCACTTTGGATGCGTTGAATTAAATGTGAAACTAAAACGTAACAACTGCATTCAGTTGCAAACAAAACGACATAATTTAATTTTTAAAATTTAATAATTAATAGAGTAACTAACTCTATATGCGAAAATAAAAACCACGTTAAAGTCAATTGCAATGCAAGAATTTTACATCATTGAGTTGTTTGCTCCTCTTGTAAAATTTAATTTTGTGTAATACGATCGATTTACTCATTGGCTCTACAATTAATACCAGTAAATAATTCAAAATGTCCAAACCAGAGCAATTTGCATATGTATGTCTAGATAATATTATTTTTAATAGTTTGTGAAGTCCTTAACAAAAAATCGCTGCTAATTTTAAAATTCTTAGAATCCTCCACGAAAAAAAGGAACCTAATAAAATTAATAAAAGTTAAAATGAACTGAAAGGTACTATCGCTCTGTAATGTTAAAAAACGCAGTCAACCACAGACTCACCACACATCAAATTTTACTAAAGTAACAAATTATCAAAACTAACGAACTAAGTCTGCACAATTTGAATAAAAAGCATGAGAGAAACATTTTAATATCGAAAATAGGAGTAAACGTAGATCTAACGCTTTAAGAAGACAATATTGAATTTCCACAGGGAAACACTGAAATGTGGTTTAAAGATAAAGTCAAATTATAACATTTTTACTAATTTGCTTCGATGGCGGATAGCGAAAAGGTCTCCAAGAATAAAAAATAAAAGCACGATCGGAGTCAATTCTGGATTTCAATTCGTCAATCAATAAAAGATGCAGGTGGACACAGAAAAAAAAACCAGTTCATAACCGATTTGTATCAAACTGTAGTTACTAATTTTAAGCAGATTTCAATTACCTAGAACTTGGAAAATTTTACCACTCTTCCATCGCTGGTTGAATTTGCATCGTGCGAAAAACAAAAGCATTCAAAACATATTTTTCCAGAACGCCTCGACCTAAGGATTCAAAGAAGTTTTTAATCGAAAATTGTTAGATCAAACACAGGGTTATAAGTAATTAAAGGGAGAAGTAACAATTCTGAATTTATAAAAACAAAACATAAACGTACGTAGTAACACGCTTTGTTAAAAACTATAAGAAATCAAGAGAAACATATTTGTATATAAAATATATTGCATATGGCAAACATTGTTCGGAGGACGACTTTGTGCTGGCTAGAGGGCAAGGACTAACTATCGACAAGTTAACTATTAAAGTTGGGATTTGACGCGGCGACCAGATGGCAAAAGATTATTCTAAATGTTAATTGTTGCTAAATTTAACGGTACTTATATATTTAGGGTGAAATAATAAACAGTTAAGTTGTACCTAGACTAAAATGTTTCTATGTAAAGTTTAATGTGAAGGAAAGACAAAGATTTGTTAATATTAATATTAAAAATTACTATAACATCATTGCTTTTTGTTTTCTTTTTTGTTAGTTGGTTGTTTAGTTTCTATGCATTGAGGTAAGTTTTCACTTGCAACTATAGGAAAAGACATTTTGTATAAAATTTTCTTTAGAAACTGATGGTAAGTACCTACATACTAATAGAAAGTATGCTAAATAAAACATTAAACTTCTCTTTCTAAAAATACGAATTTACTCAAACTTTAGCAAACTATTGTAGTTATGACTTTTTTCTTAACTTGAATGGATTTCTGGTTCTGACTGTTCTTAGAATAAGCTGATAAAAACTGACTTATGAATTTGTTATGCTAGAAGTTGTAAGCGGATAATAGGTTAATTCATATTTCTGTTCAACCGCAAAAAATAATTAAAAAGTCTTTTCTTTTCGATTTTTTAATTTGCTCGCAATACCTGTAAATTCACAAATTTCCTAATTCTGCATATTTAGCATGGATAACTACAAATCAGAATTTAATTGCTTTGCGTTGAAATTGGGCAATTTATATCAAATGTTTTGGTACAAATTCTTACAAGTACTGCTGAATAATATCAAATATCAAATATGTAATAAGTATTCAAAATTAATTTATTTAGTCAATTTGTAAGCACTTATATTTCAAAACAAAGTATGCACGAGCCGATATTAATTGATATAATATTTCGATAAGAAATATGTTGCTTTTGTTACAAATCAATTTTGTAAGAACATTTATTCTTTTTTAAATTTTAAAGCTCCCGAAATTTATTTCATACCTATACATGAATATAAAATAAACGGAGTTTCCGAAAAGAAATAAGGTCGCTGGGATGTATTCGACAATTTTCATTCTAAATACATACATTTGCAAAATTCATATTAAGTTAAAGGTTATAAAAACACTATTTTACCATTCTGTTTATGTTATGTATGTATAATTGTTTGGTTAACATAGGATGACCCAATAAGAAATAAGTTCCACTTTTCCAGCTAGATAGTTCCCATACAACCTCTCAAAGGATGATTGATTAAGTGCAAACTGTGCATTAGATAGACTTGTGTAAGTGTTTCCTTAGTTCACTTTATTACAAAAAAGAAAACGTTAGAAAATCCTAGTAATCCATCACTTGAATACAATCTAATCGACATGAGAAAAATGTTTAATTTCAACATACTATCATAAAACAACATCAATCAATTTTTCTAATAACTTTTTTTAATTTTAAACTTGCATACAAAGGTAACATTATGCACCTTCCAAAATTCTCTCTTTTGCAGAGAGGAAATAAAAATTAATCAAACTCACACCAAAGCCATTTGGCTACATGCTCCTTTCCTATTCAACAAGAGGAAAATGGCCAATTAGTGAATTTTTCTCATTTCAAAAATTAATCTGCAACACGTATCCTTCAACTTTTGTGGTCTTTGAGTATCTCATCTCATCGCAGGTTTATTTGAATTCCTTAAAATGTTCAGGGGAACCGAACTTTTCCTTTACTTAAATTTATTTTCGGGTGAAATTTTGCCCTTGACACAAAAAGATTAGCCCGTAGGGATTTGCTTATTTATTAGAATTTCAGATAATTCCGAAGTAGCATTTTTATAATTTCCTTCCTAGCATGCGAGGGACGTAAACATAAATTTGTATTAAAAAGTTGCTCTTATTTTTATCCGAGTAATTATATGTATATAGTAAAACATTTGTTTTTATTTTTTAATAGATATCTAATTGTCCTATTACTCTAATTATTCGACATAGTCAATGTTGATAATTAAAAATAAAAGTTAATACTGAATTTATTTCTTAATAAATACCTTAAAATTCACATATATTTTTATTTCTTTACTTTCCAGAAAGGCTTATCTTTGCTTTCATAACGTTAAAATAAAAGAAAAACTTCCAATAGATACTAAATGGTAAACAAGAATACAATAATGTTGTTAAAACGTTTGGTAACACACCATCATTGAGTTTAAGAGTAAAATTCTCTGAAAAAGGGCCTGATGAAGGGAGGATAATACCTTCCTTTTTCACAAGCATCTATCATCTGATAAACATATTTGCACTTTATCCTGAATCACTCTTTATTCCTGCTAAAAGGGTAAGAAAATCTCAGCATACGCGTAATACTTCGATGAATTTCACGCACGGCACAAATGTGGCATTACCCATTTTGTGATATTTACTCGTAACATGCCACTTTTCCAATAGCATTCTTTCCCATACAAATGATATGTAAGTAGATAAATAAATCATTTCTGATCCTCTTTACTGAAGTTATATTGTAATTCCTTTTATTACAACTGGTTCAGTTTTAATGTTTTCGGTTCGATGAATTGGCAAAATAACTAAATTTTCTTTATGTTTATCATACATATCTTTTAATTTATTATATTCTGTAAAATGCTAACGAGAACTAAAAACTCCCCGCTTTAGTATCTACACGGCAGATCTTCTGCAAAACTATACTCTTAAGTAATTTTATGACGTATTTTTTTATAAAAAGAGTAATGAAAAAATTATTTAAGAAACACATTTATTGATTTTTAGAACATTACGTAAGGAGAGTTAGTATATACGCATGTATGTACATATAATGTACTTCAGTAAAATATTTACCAATTTTTCTATCCAATTGTGCTCCTCTCAGCGAACTAATAATACAAAGGAAGAGAAAAATCTATTTTAAATTCATTGGAAATTGTGTAACAAACGAACATAATTAAAGGAAAAATATGAAAATTATTCCTCGCTCCTACGAAGAGACAAATCAATTTTGTTTTCCTAAATTATTGAAAACAATTGTAAATCCTTTGAAAAATTAAAATCTATTGGTGCCGCTATCTGCGCTCAAGATGATTTGAAGAAAAAGGATCCAAGTTGAAATATAATTTGCAGTAGACTGCTATCAACAATTTGAACAGATTGAAAATATCGCGAAAAACAACCATGAATTGATTCGTTTATAATCCAAAAGAGCATTAAAAAAACCTTGTGGCTAGTATAGAATTAGAATTCCTGTGCTTAAGAATTTATTTTTTCGTATTTCTGCTCAGCTGAGCGTTTTCTTTTCTTATGTTGAATTAAACATAATCAGTCTACAACGAAAATTGAGTTCTTTTATTGTCTATGGTTGTTTTTCAAGGGAAATTTAGTAAATCAATATTTTTGAGGCCCACTAATCACAGCTTTGATGTCATATGCAGACTCATTTCAATGAGAGATTCAAATAGATAGAAGCAAATAGAAGGACTGCGGTGTATTTCTTATTTAGGGACACAGCAACCAAATCAAGATAACCTTCCGCCCACGTCAGTCTTCACGAATGAAACCGGCATTTTTACTCTGATCATTTGTGAAAATTCGGCGAGCAGAAAAAACATTTATTTTATTATAAAAAACAAAATGTGCGGAAACCAAAAATGTGATTTAAGCTTATCACTCTGATGGAATAAAATTATGTCAAAGAGATCTAAATTGCATGACATTCTCGAAGATTACATTAATTTAGATACCATTGATTAAAATAATAATTCTTTAGAAATGTTTTTGTGCTTACACCGAAAATTGACTTCCCTTATTCAATCCTAAAGAAGAGAAGCTCCTTAATCAAGAGAGAAAATTAAAGGCTTCAATGTAATTTATGGAATTATGTAATTAATGTCACTGATTTTATTTAATTCAGCTTCATATACTTATGCAAACGGATCAAGGAGAGTTACTTATGCGTATTAGATTATATATAGGTACTGGAGAAACCATACTTTGAGAAGGAAATCAAACATAATATTTTAGAAATGTGTTAAATGCACAAATACATATCTAATGTACAAAGGTAATAATAAGAATGAAGCCTTTCCAATGAGGACATTTTTAAGCCAACTGGTTTGAATTTATTCGCTTCTTACTTTCGGCTGATTTTGTTTTATGGGAAACTTAGAATTCACGTACACAGCTAACCCTAGATGGCTGTATTAAAATATCCTCGAACCCAATTTTCCGAAAATAAACAAATGACTCTACGATTTTCTTACTTCTCTCATAGCTTTATAAAGACAACCCTCACACTAAATTTGCATACTTGTGTACTTTGTTACCTGTTACATTTCTTCAAAATTGCGACATAACGTAGTTTCTACTTCAAGGTACAGCAGGCTGATATAATCACATATGTCACCCCTAAATCCTGTAAAAAGACGAATATCTATTTTCTGCTCAAATACAAGTTGAAGAAAGAATTTGTACCTTAAATCTGTAATTCATAAAGCTAATCTCCTCCGAACAATGATGAAAGTAGTCTTAGCGGACTGTCATCAGTTCGTTTTCCAATTACACCAGCTTTATGTTCGTATAGAATTATGTACGTCTACTTTAATGGTGGGGAATTTTCACCGAACGAACATAATCCTTAAATCTTTTTGCTTGTGAAGTTTTAACCATGGATTGCAACATGTTCCGTGCAGTGACGTCGAACAAATGCATCCTTCTACCTTGGAAAGTTTCAATTGATTTTGCAGTGCACATGTATTTTCTCACCAGACAAAGAGCTCCGCCGCAACTTTCATTAAATATTTTCAGGACTAAAAGGTAACCAGCAAATTAACAGGATTTGTGATACCGCCGTAAACATGGCAATTATTATACGATTCTTTGCACGTGGAATACTGATAAATTTCGCTCATTTGATGATGGTAAATTGTGGAATTATTTAAACGGAAGGTAACACGATTTCGGTGTAATTTCACAATGACACCGTGCTCAATGGCGAAAGGAGCAGAATATGGGTCGAGGTGAAATTGATGTAATATGCCCGGGTTTTGCAATATTACTTCCATCAGCTTAAATTCCGAAAATGTAATTATCCCAGTTTAAATTTAATCAAGCCTATTTGAAGCGTTGGCATCTGGAATTGTATTGAATTTGGCAACTATCGGCGTTTTAAACTGAACAAATTAATAAATAAACGGAAAACGGACAAAACAGATATACTAATATGTTCCACTAAAAGTTCGGAAAGGATACGAGGTCACAACTTATTTTTCAGAAAGCACTTGTTCGATTTCATATCAATAAATACAAATTGACTATGAACACAATATCAAAAAAGTAATAAATACAATTTATCGTGATATAAATTTAGTAAATAATTTATTTCATCGAAAAGAACAGTGCGAGCCCAATGATTATGCAATATCATAAAAATTTGATAGAAAAATATTGGGCTCTTTAGATATTGTTTTTTCAAAAGTCCACGGAAAACGTTTCAAATTTATTTCTATCGCTACAGAATGGTCTCAATTAATTACATCAGGATTGCTATGTACTGAAGTGCCGAATGCTAATATATTTTAATTAAAGCTCAGAATCTTGAGAAAGCAAAAATTTCCCTGAAGTAAAAGTACAGAGGTTAAAATTTTGAAAAAAAATTTTAAGCAAACATGTTCTTTATATATAGAGTACCTACCTATAAATGCATTTAAAATGTGCTTTATCAGTGCAAAAATATTCACAAAGATCATAATTAAACGTAAAATCTCAACGTTTACTGAGAGCAATACGAAACGAACGCCTTTAGATGAGTAGTGGAAAAGAAATTGCGTAGAAACATTAGCTGAAGGTCGAGGAGACTGTGGAGTGGACAGTTGTTATTTAATTAGCGATGGGGATGACGCCGTTTCGAATTCCATGCTTTATTAAAGAATGCTTTTAAAACATCCCTTATTTAAAATATTTTTGTTTTTAAAATTCCCAATTAAATTCTGTTCGATCAGATCCCTTTGATAGACAACTGAGACAGGTAGAAGTTACTTCTGATAGGTTAAATTGAATTTAATTTTAATGAGCTTAAGAACAATTCTCGAACTGCTGATAATAAAAGCAAATTCCTTTTTCTCGAACTTTTATGTATGTATGTTTAGGTATCTAGACGAATTTTAATTATTTGTAATGTTTTATTTTCTTCTTAAAATACAAATGATTTATAATTATATTACTGACAACCAAATCAGGGCAATGAATATATTTTATAATTTGATACTTCATTATCTTTTAAATGGGACCAGATGCCTTGGTTTAATTTTGAAATGTTAGGAAAAGATAGTCTATATAAAAGTAAAATGAATTGAAGTATCTTTCTGATTCAAAACAATTTACCAACTTAAACTGCACTTCGATCAAACGAACCAAAGATATTTAATTGTTCTTTACAAGAATTCATTTTATCCTGGAAAACTTAATAAAAAGCTCCACTCGAATTGATCCTTTATTTTCCAAAAAATGCTAGGACAGTAGAAGACAGAATCAGTAGAAGGCACCAAGCATAGAAAGTTAAATGTAAAATTCGTTCAGTTAACCACATCAATTCTGTTGCCACTCCGTAGTTTATTGGTTCCAGCTCTTTGCGGGACGCGAACTGAACAACTTTCCCGGGCAGAGAAAACTTTCAACAATGGGATACAAATGTCAACCGATTTCAAAGAATTTATCAGCACCCAAGCTCCGCGCTACGCCCCATGAGAGGCCCCCCTTCCAGCCCCAAATGAAAAGTACCTGATCGGATGAAATTGGACGTTGAGGTCGGTGCTACGCACTTCACCAGGCCGCCAAAGTTTTGCTCCTGCTGAAAACCGATGAGAAAAATTGAAAAAGTCATGAATAATTTCGATAGTTAACTGACACCACGCTTCCGCCCTTCGCGAAAATTCCTCTTTTCGACACTCCCCGCTGTTCTATCATTCTCCCTCGGGGGACCTGTCCATGTCCAAAATGTCGTTACAGCACAACCAACAGCGGGACAAATTGAAACCGAAATAAAGTTGGCACTAAACATTATTTTTTAGTACGTTTTTACTACTTGCATATCCCTGTTATATCAAAAAATTAATCTCTAGTATATTTCTTCAAAATGAATAATTTTAAAAATTTATGACTTTATCAAGTAAAATCTATTTTTCTAAACTCCTCTCAAGTCTATAGACTACCAACATTATTTATCGATCCCAATGCTAAATACACATATTTGTAGTCTCAAGGAAATCGTTAAAAGTGCAGAAATCTAAATATTCTTTCACAATAGAACATTGAATACACTTTTAAGTCTAAATATATGTAGGTTTTATTTTACAATATGTCAACAGCAGCATTTCAAAATAAAACGCATTTATCGTCTCGCCGAATAAATAAAAGGAAATTTGGTATCAAATTATTTTACTTTAAAAGTTCGTAGCTTGGGTACTTCTTATATACATGTTTTTGCTTTGCATTCACAAGAAAATTCTAAATTTTAAATATAATTTATATCTACATATATTCTTTAAATTCTAAATTAAATTTTCATTTTGTTAGAAATTCTAATTGCATTTTTCTGATATAAATAAATAAAAGAGAAATAAGCAAATAAAGTATAAGAATACAAAAATCGTTGTGTTGTTATTCTGTTCTTTTATCATAATTTTGAATGCTTTGCCAAAAATTAATTACGAGTAATTTTTTTAAGAAAAAGCTGTTTAAAAATGTTATTGTTCCTCGAAAATTTCATTAGTATATACTTACAATCCCAGACAACGTCCTACACATCAGAGCAAATTGAATCGCGAAAAACAACAACCTTAAGAGAACTTTAAGGGCATTATCCGATTCCTGTGCGACTCATACATAGATATTAAATACAATATATCGGGGCATATATCAAATTTGAAGCACATGTTGCACTCTCAAGAATTATTTTTATGGAAAAGTTGTAGAACGTGTGTTGGTCTATGCTATCCATTTTACCGTCTGACTGGGTCCTTGTACCCACCCACTCCAAAAGGGTTGCAGCCTTTAGATTATATTTCCTTTGCACCCCAACCCCAGGCCAATTTATTGCAATTGGCCACATTTGCATATTCTTACTATTGATTTTGCCTGAAATTCTGCAAGTATGGATGAGGCCAACTGCTGCTGAATTTTTTAATTTAATATTAATTAATTTCTGCCATGTGTATAATGTCCTGCAAAAAATATATCATTCAAAGTTTTTAATGCTCCGACGTAAGGCGCCAAATTCTTATTCACTAAATGTAAGAAAATATTTCCGAACGAGTACAAATCAAAAAAATAATTCTTTAAACCATTGAAAAAAGTATTTTCATCATTGCATAAAAACAAATCCATTACAATTTCGTTACATGGTAGTGCTTTTATGTTTACAATCTCTTAAAATACGGAGAAAGTTTATATAGACCGATGAACTTATTTAGTAATGTTTTAATCAGTTCAGTTCTTTAATTATTTAATGTCGATTTATCAACGAATCGTGTCTAATTTATTTAAGGACCTTGAATTTTTGTACAATAACTGATTTCAATAAGACTGGACGACAGATAATTTTGTCGAGCATGTTTTAGACTATTTCTTTTCCTTGTTTTTATATTTCGTCTTTCTGTTTGTTTTGTTTATTCGTTGTACAAATCTATTTCATTGTCTAAAATAGAAATTTGCAGATATGTAATACTGTTGAATGTTGCGGAAAAGACCAGTTGCATATAAAAATATAGCAATTCCTCCTGTTGTTTATTTGGACATGTTCAATGGATAATAGTCAGACACAACGATTTAAAATAAACAAATATAAATATTTAAATGTATAAAAAAATTGAGTCTATCAATAGATAGTTTAATGCAAAATTATGAAAGAAATGAGATAACTCAGAAATTCGCAAATGCAAATTTATCTTTACCACCATACAATTTAAGCGAAAAAAGCCCCCAAATAATTCAACAGATGGAGCTGTAGGTCAATCGTTCATTTTAATAGGAACGGACGGAGCTGTTCCATCAAGTTCAGCGATTTCCTGGGAATGAGTTGCTGTTTACGAAGCATTATATTGAAAAAATTTTAATTAAATTTACTTCGAAAATTGTTTATAGATTTTATAAAAACTATCCTTACTAGAATCATTTATAATTTTACCCCTTATGGTAGAATTAATATTGTTACAATTGTTTATGAATTTAAAATTGCGCGGGTTACAGACTGCCAGGTGTCAACATTTAACGAAACAACGTTTTGGATATTCCAATTAAAAATAATTGCACTCTTTTCAGGCATTAAAACATCAAAGACAGCTGGTGTTTAAATATATTACTTCCTCTTAAGCTGGTACGACAGAAACCCAACAAAATTTCGTATTAATCGAAATATTTGGCAAGGCAATTAATGGTTTTGAGCCGTGTTTGGCAGTACCCTGTCGACAGATTTCGTTCAGCGGCAGGTACGGTCCACGAGCCGTCGTTCCATTTCGTAGCGGCGGAGAAACGTACGCACGCACACGAGCGCCCCGTCCACGTCCCATGCTCTACTTGTTCCTGGTCCCGCAGCACGGGACGGCGCAACCAGCCGGAACGAAGCGGCTTCAATCGCAACGAAACTTGACGAAACATCTTCGTCACACAACCACAGAAACTTCACTCTGATACGATTTAGGAAAGGAACGATTCGTGCGTGCCCGTCAGCCTGTACTGTTCGTAATTAAGTATTTAAAGTAAAAGGTAGTGAAGTGATCAAATAATATTCAATCAGCGCCATGGAGAAGAGAATAGAGCTGGAGAAGAGGGGCCGTCGCGCCAACCAGGTGAGTCCCGAATTATCCGTTTTTAGTGCCTTGCCGATAAATCCCTGTGGCATCTGTAGCCCCCTGTAAACAAAAAAACCCATTGTGAGTCGGGAAAATTTGCCACTGTTGGTTAGGTCGCGGGTGCATTAACGGAAAAGTACGTTGGCGGAGGCTCTTTGATTTGGACGGGTCGGCCCCGCATCACGCAGCCCGGAAGTGTGAGGATCCGCGCGGCCAAAGGAGGCCCCGCACACTTAAAAAATTTTCCCCCTTGCGAGATCTGCATAATTACGAACCACGCGGCATCTCAACTCTTCGGCCGCGAACGCTGCAGTTCTTTGGCCAGATATGAACGCGTCTTATTTGTTATTGATTCGAAATTACGTAAATTATTTCCGAGCCACTAGTAGCGCCGCGATGCCACTGGGACCTGGCACCGCCGCCGATTTAAGCGTCAAGAACCAGCCATCAAATTGGCACAACGCGCCATTTTTACTGCTAAATATTGATGTCCACGGGGAAATCTTCTTTGCCCGCCTTGAATACAATTTTCGCACACCGGACTCCGTTTTTGGCAGGTGCCCGCTCCGCGCTATTCAGCA
Source organism: Tolmerus cingulatus (assembly GCA_959613345.1). Classification (NCBI taxonomy): domain Eukaryota; kingdom Metazoa; phylum Arthropoda; class Insecta; order Diptera; family Asilidae; genus Tolmerus; species Tolmerus cingulatus. Next base: position 8,790,454 of record OY390708.1, read on the forward strand.
ATTAAATTATTATTATCATAATTTTTTATTAATTCACCAGTTAAGCACTAGTTGTGCATCCATTTCATCGCTGCTCGTTGACGGCGCAAAAACAACAACATTTTCGCGGAGCGCGCATCGCTGCCTCCACTGACCGGCGTCGCGATATTTTACCTAGATAAGAAATGATTTGGAGAAGGATTTTCGCATACATGACAGAGCATCTCTGGCGGGATCACTTGGTCCAGTCGCATTTTCACACCATCAAAAATGTGCCGCTGCATATTTTCGCGAAGCTTTCCAAGGAGTTTTAGTTCCCCGGGGCAGCAGCGATTGTTTTTTTTTAAAAATTTTTTATTCAAGGGGGAAAAGAAATTTTTTGACATCCATTTTGGATTCTTTCGTCCCAATTCAAGTTGTTTCGGTTGCTGTGTATATTTTCCGTCAAAATTGATGTCATTCATCGCACAGTTAGTCCGCCATGTTTGCATCTGATTGGTAAAAATTTTTTCACAGAAACTTTTTCCCGATTTTCCGCGTTAATTGCATTCATTTTGGGTTGTTGATCTGTTCATTCGATGCGATGGCGACTCCGAGTGTCCGGTTAAGCGCGATCTGGTTATTTATTCTCAGAGAAATCACCTTTCGGTGAAAAATTCCGGAAGTAAACAACCCCACAATGGCTTCTCTGAACGCGAAAGTGCGACTAGAGGCTGCGGAGGATTTCACTTTCATTGATTTCAAGAGTTTTATAGCTCACACGCTCGCCGGCCGGAGAATACTTGGGACCTGGAACGCTATTTATTGAAAACTTGACGAATGTTTAAATTTCTCCTCGGAAAACTCGAGCATTTCAATTGAATTCAGGTGAATTATTGTCTCGGACTCGAAGGAGGCGATAGTACACTAACCCTCCCTATTCCCCCTCATATAGTTCCTTGAAATTCACACAATAGCTACTTCTAACTGACAACAAATTGATCTCCCTCAGATCACAGAGCTAAATCTGGACAACTGCAGGAGCACTAGCATTGTAGGCCTCACAGATGAATTCACGGCCCTGGAAACCTTAAGTCTAATCAACGTCGGTTTAACGACGTTAAAGGGATTCCCAAAATTACCTAATCTTAAGAAACTGGAACTCTCTGACAACAGGTAAAGTTTCGATAATTTTTAACCCACTAGACGCAGCTTAAAAAAATCCTTCCCGCAGGATATCGAACGGACTGAACTACCTTACAACCAGCCCCAAGCTCACCCATTTAAATCTTTCCGGCAACAAGATAAAAGATCTCGAAACTCTTACGCCACTGGAGAACTTTCAGAATCTTGAAGTCCTGGACTTATTCAACAATGAAGCGACTTCCGTCGAAAACTACAGAGAGAAGATATTTGCCATGATTCCGTCGCTAAAATATTTGGATGGGTAGGTTACGAAAATTGTTTTGCTTTCGCAAATTATAACTAAATCCTTTTCTCTTAGGTTCGACGCCAATGAGGTGGAGGCTTCATCTGAAGGCGATGACGACGAGGAGGTTAATGGGAATGATTCAGAAGACGAAGGTAGGTTTATTGATCTCATCGTAACTCTGCATGAATAATTTATTACATTGGTTTTATCATATTCATCCGATAAGATTCAATTAATTCGACTTTAATTACCAGGCAATTATTTTTCTAACTAAACCTGGTAAATCCTGAAACAAGCCATTCAATACTGAATTTGTTGTTAACACCCACCCGTACAAATAAATTAAACAAATGAGAGCCTAACTGATATAACACCAATAATCTTTTGCGATTACCCATATGGTACATTCTTTCGCTTCAAGCAATGGTCCACATTCGGAACCACGAGTCTGAGTCGTCATTACTCATGCATGTTTTATATAAAATTGAGACCATAGCAATGTTTTTTTTTTTTTTTTTTATATATATATATATATATATATATATAATGGACGAAGATCGAAAATTAGGCAACTAAGCGATATATAAATATATTGAGGGGTAATTCGAATCCATCGAAAATGGATATCAGGGTGAGTGTTATATATAAATAAACTAGAAATTTGAGAAAGACAATAATTGTGGTTTGGGTCTATCACTCCTTCCAAATATTCATACGCCTTCATATTAAGATAGACTGGTATTGGACTTGTGAATTCGGATGAATTTTCCTATTGGCCCGTCTCCATGGGAAGCATAATTACTAAGACATTTTATGTGTGTGGAAAAAAATTTATGTATATATTTTTTTCGAATAAATATTTATTAATTAACAGTGCAGTAAAATCTGAACTCCAATTATAAGTATATTGGTTATTACTATTTTTGCCCTAGTGAGATAATAGTTGGGTAATGTTGGGTGTTTAAAATAATAAAATATATTATAGCTAACATTATTCCAATGTTTAGAATTTTCTACCATATATAACAAATAACTATTAAACATGGTAGTGAGTGCAGGACGTTTGTAAGATACAAATGCCGTGCTGGATTACAGCTAAAATGATAGAAATGTGTTTTATCTTTAACAATTCTATTTTTCTCTAGAAATTACATCATATACATATGTACATATCCGCTTAGTTCGCAATCTGTTTTCTATTCAGTCTGATTGGATAAAGTATTATAGAATTTCATTTTAAATCGTAGAATCATTTTTGTTGATGCTCGTGTAAAAATTAAGAATATGAACAACATAAGCAGCCTACTTTAAGGAAATTACTTAACTCGTTTCAAGTCAGATTTCAAACTACTCTATTATATTATATAAAGAGTAATTACGATTTGTTATATTTCCTATTGACTTGTATGAAATGTAAAGTTTTAATTTTTTCAAATTATACAGTGAGATATACATACATATAATAAAATATGAATAATTCATTAGTTTTGCTTTTTATAGAAAAAAAAATAACACAAAATAGTAGGACTTTTTGTGAAAAGCATTTTTTATTTATCATCGGTGTAGGCAAATATTGGGATCACATTAAGCTTGTATCCGATTGATTCGCACATTTAAATAATTTAGGGAAAGTTCGCTAAACAATTGTTGCAAAAAATGATTAATTTCATGCTTTCAGATAAGAACAACTTTTGTGTAAATGGGTTGGAAATTGACTTAGATGAATTGAACATTTTCGAGAAAACTCTACGAGAAAAAAAATCTTTTAGATTTCAGCAAGTTAGGAATTCTGAGCCAGATGATCTTGACGAGTATTTAGCTAAATTGCAAATTAAAGATGAGGAGGCCTCAAAAACCTCTCCCATAGAAAACAATTATGACGTCGTTGAGTCTTACAACTTAGTAAATGTTTCCAATGGGACGAAAACACCTCCCAAAGAAACAGAAACTCAAACTAGTATTCCTCTTCTAATGTACGGATTTATGGCTATTCTCAGTCTAGTCAGTTTTGCTTGCTGTAAGCGAAGTAGATTAGGAAATAGATGTTGCTCAAGTAAATTTTCTTTATTTACAGTTTCTGATGAAATGGGTGAAGATGAAGATGAAGGTGAGGACGACGACGATGATGATGATGAGAGTGACGAGGATGAAAATGATGATGTATCGCTAGCAAAGGTAGAAATAAATATTTACATTTCGTGAAAGAATTGGAATAAATTTTAGCCTGCACAGATTTATAATGATGACCTCGAGGAAGATAATTCAGAGTGGGAGGAAGAAATAGAAGCAGAAGAAGACGATGATGATGATGAATCCGATGAGGAGGAGGGCGCTGATGAAGCTGCCAATCAAAAGGAGGCAGAAACACCAGGTGAAAAATTTAGTTTATCTTATCTATGAAATTCGGTCCGATCTTATCGGGTTAATCAATTTTAATTTACATAAAAAGTTACTTAAAGCCCTTTTATATTATAAACATGATTATTGCTTATTTGTCAAAAGCAAAAACTAAGTGCCAGGATTGATTTTAATGATAACCGTTCTATTGTGCTTTAGTTATCATTTGGACGAATTGCTCGACGAGTTCTCTGTTATATTTTGATTCTTTTTCTTTAACTAATAAACTACAAAAATTAGGTGATAGTATTAAAATTCCTATTAGTCCCTTTAAAAATTAAAATTGTCATTTCCAGTTTATTTCAACCATACATTGCTATAACATTTAATCCATACTAAGGAATTGTTTACCAAGATTTTCTTTCTTAACGCAATATCATTTAGGTCTAGGAAAGTAACTTATTTATAAATGTGGGTTTAAGTAAAAATGAGTCGTCTCTTTCACAATTTTAAGATGATATTGGGGATTTTTGTTTTCTTTTTGTAATTTTCTAAATTTTTAACTGATAAAACTTGTATTTTTATTACAGCGGAAGAACCTCAGGCGCGGGGCAAAAAACGAAAGCATGAAGATGTCTAAGCAGATGTGTATGGTAAAAATAAATCAAAAAAAAAACAAGTAAAACTAATACAAACCACAAAAACTTTGTATTTTCCCAAAAACAAAATAAAAAACAAAAAAACAACCAACAACAACAACAAAACCAGCGCAGAGTTCTTTTAAGAGATTTTTGTTCCTTTCATGTAGAGGACGTAGGGAAGCTAAAGAACTTAATTTTGAGAAATTATAAAATGTTTGCTGTATTTGTTCTATATAAGTTATAAGTCTGTTCAATTTTAAATATGTATTATTATTAATCGTAACTACCGCGACTTGCTCGCCTCCAACCACCGCAAGTGTCGGTGCACCGCGAAAGTTGGCTTGGACGATCGTTTCATCCTTAGTAATTTCCTATTTTTCTGACCTTCAGCTTTTCGTAGTATTCTTTTTCCTGAAGATAAAACCAAGGCATTTAAATTAATATCATAAAATAGCATCCCGCTATCTTGGCCACTCCACCCATCCTCCGGCTGCAGTAATCACCCTAAGTCTATCGTTTCAATTATTTGTGTACATAGAAGTTGGAAACTTAAGTATAATTGATACAATATACATTCGTTAAGAACAAAATTATTTTTTTAGTAGCGAATATCGTAATTGCCTTGTATTCCTATAATTTCTCTAATTTTTATATTTATAGATTTGCTCGTGATGGAAATAAAGATAAATTTCGTAAATTAGCACTTATTCCAATGTATCTATCACATTTATTTCTACGATTAGTACGTACTATGATTAAACTACCCGTATTGTATGTAATCGTCTCCGTTCCCACTCTCCTCACTGCATAATTTCCATTTTTTTTTTCTTAAACAATATACAGATATTGGGAAATTTTGTATCAAAAACTGTTTTATTTTTGTAAAGTGTTAAGCATTTATCTTGGAGTAACCAAGCATTTTTAATAAAACAAATCAAAATTACACCGATCTTCTCAATTTCGCCGGAAAGTCCAAACTATATATCCAGAGACTTGTTTTTATAAAATTGTATCGAATGAATTCAGCTAGCAAAAAAGTTGTGGTTATCACCTTTTCATTAATGGAACCAAACGTTTTTCGAGGTGATTTTGTAAATTAATAGGTAAGTGTGCAGAAAACTCCGAAAAAAGGAAAGCATAATGACACTTAGTTCTTGATGTTCTCTTTAAATATTAATAAGAGAACAAAATAGGACATTTTTACCCAGGTATAAAATTATCGTCTGAGTCGTGGATGATGGTGCCAAACACCCAGGTAAAAATCTCACTTATTTTTACCATACCACCGCCGAAAGTTAAAATCTTCTCGCTGTTTTAGCACAATGGCGCGTTTTTGTCCAAAAGGAAATAGGACTCCAGAATTAAAGTCATTTGAGTTAGTTTCCGCAAAACTGTAAGCACTCAAACTTTCGATGGTGGTATGATAAAAAAGGTTTTTAAGACTTGGTACGCGAAATATGCTGAAAGGTTGCCAAGTTGGTCTATAGTCGTATTGGTTTTGATGTAAGGAGACTACTGCATCAAAACATGCCTGCAAAACTAATAATCAATCTTCGCTTTTTAGCACATTATAAAAACCCTTGAAGTTCCAGCTTAGGTACTTCTGGTAAAAATTTTAGTTATTTATCCTCTTCTAAGTTGTACGAAATTTTAAATTAACTCGCATTCAAATATAAAAAATTTAACTTCAGCATATTTAAATTTTTAACCACGGCTCCTGAGCTCATTACCAAAGCATGTATAAAACAGGATAGTATTCCCTTTTTACATTTTTATAAATTTCTTAGGGGTAAAATACAAGATGAACTTTTTAGTTAAAAGCGTTAATATTTGTCTTTAGCCTTTTGGTTGGAAAGGTGACCTGTTCAGCATTTATGGAAAATATGCCGCTAAGGAGTTAAAATAGGGGATGAAGATTTGTATTCTCTAGCTCGCTGACATATGTTCAAACCAATAGTATTAATACCAAATTATAATTCTCTATTTTTAAAATAACGAGTTTCCATATGAATGCATGTCCCCTTATAATATTTCTATTTATTTCGAAATGTACATAGACAAAGTTGCGGCCAGAAAGTTAATTTTGTAAAACAGGAGATTTGTTTACTTAAATAGTAAGTAAAATCTGAGTTGCAAATGAGTCTGACTCGAAATTGCTGTATTGGTTGTTTTTTATATTAAAAGGCACTTCCCAAAGTTACAAACTAATGTCCGTGTAGGAATTATTTTAAACAACCAATTTAATTTATCAGCTTCCTATTTTTTACGTAAAACTATTGCAAATGAAGACTTATAAAAGCGAATTTTATTGAATTACATATTCTTAATATTGGTTATACTAAAATATTTATTTTTTTTATATTAAATAATCGGTGCAAGGGTAAAGTTGCAAATCATAAACTCTTGAAAATAAAGGCGATAAGCCATTTCCCCTGAATTCAGCTCTGTTCGTGTATCGATTTCAAAAAATTCCGCTAGTTTCACTTGCCTCTTCTATCCATACAAAAAAGTCGTTCAGTTGCTGTTTTGTTGTCATTTCGCCTTTGACATTTTGCGTTGGCTGCGTGAAGCTTGAACCGTTTGGAAAGGGGTCAGTCTGTTCGAAATCAGTGTGCAAAATGGCCGAGAGTAAAGGTGCGCTGCTCGCTAAATCTGTCCAAAAACATGCAGGACGTGCCAAAGAAAAGGTAAGTCCCTTCCAAAAACGGAACTGATGTGGTGCTGGAGTGCGTGTGCCCGCTGCAAAGCGTCCCGTCCCAAAATCAGGATCCGCCGGCACATATTCAAGCTGATTCTGAGGAGTGCCGAGGAGTCGAGAGCTCCCGTAGGCGGTCAAAAATAGAACAGCTCCGGACTTGCTCGGGCTCTAGGATACTCAGCTGGGAAGTGGCCCCATCCTAACTAGTGCTGTAGTGTTTTTGCATTGATGTAAATATACAGTGAACATGCAATTTGAGTGCGCCGAGTAAGTGCTTCGCTACGGCCCATTGGGGCTCGGGCTCTTTCAGTGAGTGCGATCAGTCGCCCGACGACGTCGTCGGACCGCTCTAGCGGTGAGGGGGCTGTGATGGACAGACGTCTGCTGGTGGTTCTGCGGCCTTTCGTTTCGGAGATATCTCTTGGAATGTTGCCGAAATAAAATGCTTTTTCAACATTATTCTCAGAAAAATTCCCGAGGCGCTCTGGTGGATGTAACCTGCAGGAAATCTGACGCTATTTTCGGATTGGCGACGTCTATTTTGGGTTTCTTTCTAGTACGGCTTCCCAACTAGCCGCCTCTGCGCGCTCAGACTAGCTAGCCACCAGGGATGGGCGCTCCGCCGGCCCAGCTAGGGGCTCACCCAAATATCCGATTCCTCCCAGAGCGGCTAGTCGAACGCCCGAGTCAAGTCCTTTTATTGGCGGCCACAGCCCCGGCCTGCAACTCTGGTGCAATTAGCATTTCAAGTACGGCTGCACCAGGAGAACTCAGCGGCCGGGGCCGATGTGCCGCCGGAGCCCCAGCGCTGGCTATTGACTGCTCATCACATCCGATCATCGCCATCAATGCCGCTCGTTGCCTTTTTCATTTTGCTGGCGATTGCTTTGATGAGACTCTAGCAGGCCGTTCGACTGAGTTTTTAATTTCTTGAACCGAGCGACTTCTAATTGGATTACCTGGCTCTAATGGGGGCACTTTTGCCTACATACGTACTTTAACCGGCGCACCAGGGGTTTCTCAAAATACCTGGTGTTCGCTGAGCCCGCCGCTTCTAGGTCTATATAAGAAACATTTTGTCTTCCTAAAATAATCGCCACATTCAGCAGCACTCGGTGACTTTCTTTCGGTCCCCGGAGTACCGCCCGCTCAAACCCAAATCGAACGGCTCAGTTGCGGCGCGGGGCAACAGCGAAGGCGTTCGGAGAGTGCACAAACTCCTATTCCGTGCTAATCTAAATCCCAATTACAAAAGTGAATTTACAGAGATTTTTTTTCCGCCTTTGCGGCCGCCACAACCCACCTACGGCCTATCTAACGTGGGTGGGATAAATTCAGCAGCGACGTAATCAATGTCAACAGCCAGACCCCAGAGCCTGAGCCCCAGAAGGGGGCACCGCCTCAGTGCTCCGCTCTCGCAGCCTTGGTCACCGTCTTGTGTTTTTCTCTTACTTTCACCCGCTGCGGCGACGGCGGCGTCGGCCGATAGCTGTGTTATTATTTTCGCACTGATAAGACATAAACAATGATTCCTTCGCAGAAAGCCACTGGTGCGACCGGACACTTACATTCTATAATTAGTCGGCTTTTACTTTTTGTTTTATTGATCTTCGGTGACCTTACCTTTCCCAAGTGAATCAGCCCGGGCTCCGAGGATGTTAATGAACTTGCCGCGGAATATAGCGGTGCTCGTTAAGCGCTAATGGACCGGGATACCAGCGTAGCGCAGCTATTTTGCAAATTTCCAACGTTCCTAAGGAAGCAACTATCGACTGTCGTGCTGCTGGCGAGAAAAGTAATTACCTTAAATTATTTCGGAAAACCCTGCGGGACATGAGCGCAGCCTCAGTGCTCTTGGTCCTTGTAGCCACTAATCACCTTTTTTGCTGGCTCTTCTAGTGAGTTTCTACAATTTCCGGGTTAATCGAACCTTTCGCTGTCAGAGCAGAATCTTTGAATGTTAACGGAAGAAAGTAGGCCACAATTTTGAACCTTGTGGCACTTCAAGATCGGTTCACGAATTCATCGGAGAAAATTTAATTGAAGAGAAAAATTGTCGCGTTCAAATTAAACGAAGGTAGCGTGTTTGGACTTTTCACTTTCTCACATTTATTATATTAGTCAATTTATCAACTGAATATTCAGAAGGCTCCTTCAAATATTAAAAGCGGAAATGCGAAATACTGTGAATCGTTTAACAAAAAGTGCGTGCTTGTCAGTTTTGTACACACGCGTGAATTTTTGCTTTGTTGTAGTCCGTGTTTGATCTTTGAAGCTACTATATTTGGATTCTTTCAACCAGAAGAGTAGTCTATTTCGACATGGAACAAGTTGATGGGTTGCCTTGAATTACAATTATTTATTACCGACTTTTCATTCACGACTTTAAACGATTCGGCTTAACTGAAAATTTTGGTTGACGTAAATAGCTGTTATTTCAATTCAATGTAGCCAGCTAAGCTAAATGGGATCCAATCGATCAAATTTCAATCCAATTTGCGTATACATATGTACATATATGAGATTGAGTCCGGATACAATTTGGATTCGATCCTTCATGAATGTGAAGCTCTTTCATTTACTCGAATCGTAGATCATAACTATAAATTGTATAAAAATGACACACTTTTGGGGGACTTACAAGGTATTGAAGAGGATAATCTGTTCTCAAAAATCAAAATAAATCAATCTTATACGGAAACGGATTTCTGAATTATTTCGAAATTCGTCCGACATTTTAGATTTAGATATCTCAAGGCGAAGTAATAGGGCTTCTGCAACTGTTTCAATCTGCAGAATGTTCCTACTTCAGCGTAATTTTGAATTTATTATAGTTGAATGTTTGCATCCATGCACCATAAATCTATCTGGAATTGTAGCAAGCAATTGAGATGCAACCAATCAAGTAAAAATAACTGTATGTATTTAAGTATATAAATATTGCAGCGTAACTTTATTGCATTTTATATAATCCTAGGCAACTACTGCCAGCAGGCTGCAGCAATTAAGACTGTAATTCTGCTTAAAATTGCAAATTCACAGTGCGCGCCAGACGCATTCGTTAATACAAATCGCTAAATCGAACGGAGCAAACCGTAAGCTGTTTTACAATTATATTTTACATTCTGCGAGCAATAAGCAGAGCTCTTGTAAACAAAAATTCCTTGAACTCACATTGTAGAGTTGTGGTACTTTCCCACCTACATACGCGGTTTTTTGTTTTGCATAACTCGCCAAACTCACGTATTACTTCACAGACCCATTGCCACATTTGTTGAGATTTAATGCAGCCTGTAATTATCCGCGCATTTTTTATTTTGGCTTAAAAAAACAGCAAAATGTGGCTTGCCAAACGCATACATGGATTCATGAGGGGTGGCTGCGGGAAAAGTGCATCCCGGACCAATCGGAGGCATTAGAAGGCAGTTTGTTAGAATTATATGGCTCCCAGGAGAAATTCGCGGTACCTGTGTGGCGTAAATATTTAAATGTTGGCTTATTCATAAAATTTTAATTTATACCATTGCATGCTTGGAGCAGTTGCGGGAATCATCACTCCCATATGGCGCGTTCGGAGTCGTTATTTATCGCCTCCGATCGCCTCTCAGCCAATCTATACCTACATGTTGTCGCCTCAACAGCTTTTGTAGGTTGTTGTGACCTTATCAGGACTACCCCAAAGGTGCCTTTCAACAAGGCGCTGTTCTGCATAGAACTCTCTGGTCCAATAGTGTGCCAGCTGGCCAATGAGTACCTCAGTCAACTTCGGTTCAGGTGTGCTCGGGCGCAATTTCATGGTGAATTTACTTTCCACGAGAAGTAGAACTCATCTGGGGAAAGGCAACTAGACGCCGCCAATCTACGAGCACTGCGCAATGTTCCTCCCACAAATTGGTCGATTTTAATCACAGCACTCCAAACGACGCGACGTCGAGATGAGTAAACAACTTGCACAAGTTCTTCCCGGCGGTGCTAATCAGTAAGCCACTTAGCGGCCAGCAGCCAGTGGACCAACTTTGCTCTGGTCGTCATCGAGATGTTTGCCGGACAGTGGTCGTGGGCTGGAAATTTGGACCTCAAGTAGGAGGCGATGTTCTTTGGGGAATAATAAAATTTACTCAGTTTTTCTTTTCTTGTGGGCTCAGCTAGGCGATTTGGGGTAATAAATTTTATCGATTCCTGGATGTGTGCAGGTAAATTTCTTCGAGTCATTGAACCATTCGAATTGTAAGATAATTGCTTCGCCCAGTTTTCCGTGGTTCGGCAAGCGGAATGAGGAGGAATGTTTGTTAAGGGGATGCAACTTGAGAGGAAAGAAATTTTTATTTCAGGTTTTCCATTTGCTAGGAGCGCATTTTCGATGATTAAAGGCATTAGTAACGGGTCGATAGGCAGCTTTAAGTAAATTTAGGCCCTCGGTTCATTTGAGGAAACGGAATATTTCGGCTTAAATTATAAATACAAGGTTATATCCAACCACAGCGGTGGGGAACTTATATAATAACAGAAGTACTCGTAAATGATTTTTCAAATAAGAGTGGACAAATTTCAATTTTACAACAATTTTCCTTACTTATATATATAAAAGAGGAATAGAGTGTTTGCATCTCTACACTGAATTATTTGTTGAGTACATAAATGGAAATTACGACTAATTTTATGTGATTATATAATTAGGCAATTCATTTTCATGCATCAACATCAATGTCTGAAACTTGCCAAACAAATTTTCTGTATTAATTTTTTATAATATTTTATGTCCTTGTGAAACTTAACAATTGAAAATATTCTAATGTAATGGGTTTTTTGACATTCGCGGAGAGTTTATTTTTAAGTTATATCTTATCTCCAGAGAAGGAATTCGCCGATGAAATAAATAGCTATTTTTGTAATATCAGTTATTGTTTATCGTATTTAAACTCAATGTTGCGTATTTCAGCAAGACGAACTACCTGAAGCTATTACTAATTTTTGAAAAGTTAGCTGTAGGCGTAGGGTCTACAATTCACAATCATAATAAATAAGTTTGTACGTGGTACTGTTTCATTAGTTAGACCCCATTTTGTACCGTGGTTATGACATCCTAAAGCTATAAATTAATGCAAAGTTTTCGTGCCACTGTATTTCCGTCAATAGATCAGATAAGAACTTGCGCTTAATAATTTGCAATCGTTTACCACAACCGGACAGGGATTACACAAAAGCCTAGTTTGGCTATCTTCTGACCATAAAGATGCTATTTGTTTGCATATCTGCAATATGAGTGGCTTAAGCGTGACCATTATTTCCACAAAGTGTTTATTGTGAAACCTCTCAGCGGGTAAATTTGCGACCATGATTGAAATAAATTCCCTGGGAGCTTTCGTAGGAAGTTCTTAATTTTGCAAAGGCATTATGTGCTGGTGTTGCTAATAAGTGTTCAAAAGAATCATGGCATTATCTAGAGAATAATTCAATAAACAGTCGCAACATTTCGCGTATCTGATGTATACTGTGTTGCTTAACAGCCGCTGAATAGACTTGGTGCGTTGTTGATTGTCCAGGATAGAAATTCTAACTCTAGCTAGACCTTGATTAAGGTTCATTTGAACTAAACTGTCTGGACGGACGGTGGTCGCAGTCTATCACTAGCTCGAATTGAAGCCTCCCTGGCATAAATGGCGGGTGTTACATAAATCAATTTAAAATTAATAGCGTGCATCTTGCAGGAAAATCAGCCAGCGGAAATTTTTTCCCGTGTTGCATTGTCTTCATCGCCGTAGTTGCGCGCAGCAACAAGTGAGATATTTTATGAATGAATGGAGCGCAGTTCACTCAGCCACCCTCCTCCGCCGCTGGATATGTTCTTTCGAGTATGACTGAGGCATTCTCCTTTCTAGTAAAAACATAAATCAATGCCTTGCTCGATTTCAGCAGTTTCGTTAGGCCCGACGAGAAATGGGTGTGGAACGAGGGTGCTGCTGGTTGCATGGTGAATGGGTAAACAGACGTAAAATGGTGAATTTATTTAAAGTGCAAATTGAAAATTCATGCTTTTCAGAGCTTCCCTAAACATAAAAGAGAAGTGGGTGAAAAAATAAAATATTTTATGAGTTTTATAGTTAGTTCTCTAAGGCCGTAAATAATTAAGATTGCTACATTATTAATTTTCATTTCTATCTGCTCCACTTTTCGGAAAGTTTCAGAAAATTCAAAATTTTATTAAAACCGGCATGATGCACAGTTCAATTTTAAAGTCTTCTCCGCTGAGATGTTCATCGATGCGGTTTTTGATGCATTCAAGTTTAATACTAAAAACCAAAATTACGAAAAATAACATTAAAGTTGCGGATCTTTGATAATTACAATTTATCGCGATTTTCAACGTACTCTGTTTCTCGTTTGGGAAAAATTGTTCAAAGTTCATTGATTAAAATAATATGCTCGTTGAGACCGGCAGAAAATTGAATATTTTTCGGACAATTAATAAGAAATTACTAGAGAAACATAACTTCTTTCCGTACTGAAAAGTTTGATACAAATTATTTTTAACGCGAAATTTTCACGCCATTAGCTTTTTATTGCCACAAGATTTCTTAGAAACCACGTTCTTCCACTCGATATATATCTTATTGCCTCAAGGGCTGAACTGTTTTGATATCTGAACAATTGGAAGTTTCCTACTGATCGCATGAACGACTCTGAGTATGTGGACACTTTAATTATAAATTATAAGAAAAAAAATAGGGAATGTAGAGAGTAGTTTAAAGCAATAAATAGTGAAATCGCTTTACGGATATATAGAATATTGAAAAATTGCACCATTTCATTTTCAATAAATCCTATGCGACGGCTTTATTTAAAAAAGTATTAAAACTGCTTCATATTTCACAGCTGGTGATCAGACACTTGTGGGAGTAGGAAACTGCAACAGCTTTTTAAACTATAACAAAAATGGAAAACAGTACTCAGTTTTGCTGTTATTGAAAATCTAGATCAATGCGATTCGCATTTAGTATTCGATCATTCGCAAGATAATTTTTGTTGTTATATAAATCAGCACAATAATCAACTTGGTTGTGATTTAAAATAGTTTTGAACTTATTTGCTAATATTGTTAATACTGAAATGAAAATTTTAACAAATGAAACGAAAAATTAGTTTTGCTCATGTACGTGATGCTTAATGTTTTATTTAAAGAATAAAGTAATCAATAGGTTGAAAAATTAATTTAAATCAATCCTAACTAGGCAACAGGAATATAATTTTTTGTCATACCTCGAATTGTTTTCAGTTGACTTGGAAATTTTAATCGTCAATAGTAGATGCAATGGCTTCGTCTTTAATTCGTAAAATTTATTGGAAACCTGACACTCCAAGAAAATTTATATTTATTACTATCGTTAGTCGCTCAGTCTTAAGCAATAATTGTATCATTTACGAATCGTTTTAAATATTTTATTATTATTACATTTCCTGTTTTAGATAAAGTAGGTATCGCAATAAAATTGAAGAAATATTATAAATAAATTTCTTACATAAGTGCTTATAAAGTTTTAAATATTTTCTTATAGTTTTCAAATCCATCATTCTCAGTCGTAGCGGAAAAGTACCCAGAAAAATACCATCTAAGTTAAAAATACTACTATAACATAATAAGCCTAATGGTTTGTTATTTTTTGTCATTATCATCAAAACGGTGGACTTCGAAATAAGCCTATTTCTAGAAAAAATTTCGCAAATATTTATGAACAATAGCAGAATTCAAGTTGATTTGCGTAAGCCCCAAAAACTGGAAATGCTTTTATAAATATTTGCGACAGGTATAATTGAACAACTGGATATGTAGATGTCTCAATTTGAAATAACCCTTGACTTTTCGGAGCAGCGCTCCCAGATTGTATCTTGCATCATCGCTCGCACCTTGATCACGCCAAGTCATGAATTCATCATTCGGTTTTGAAAAGAATCACCTGACTAAAGTGCAAACATTAGTGGAAAGAAAATCATCTTTACGACGACAACGACGACAGTGTTAAGCGAACAACATGGAAAGTTTGTTATAACCATGTGAGCTCCATCTCTGTTAGTAACGATAAAGCAAACAACGATTTCAGCCGGTCTTTCATTAGTACTCTACCCAGGCACTAAGTGCTTTCTTCGATTTCATAATAAATAGAACATTTTTCAATAAACATTGCATGTAAAATTGGAGTACAAAAAGATAGCGACTAGTTGAAATAATCAATCTGCTATTTCGGATATTTGTGTACTCTGGCCGGAAAATGTAACCTTGGGAGGCGAAATTGGCTCCAACAAGTGCAGGGGATTGAACAGCATCACCGGTTGTAGTGACGCAAAAATCGTATTATAGTTTTGCCCAATTACGACAATTTTAACAGTCATTGAGTCGTTACATAACACCGAGACTGCGGTGATCAGAGCAAAAAACTCCAAGCATTATTTATGCAACTTGTTCAGTTCTGTAACTCATCTGTGCGGCGGAGCATATAACACAATGTTGGTAGCTATTTAAAGACGTCGAAGTGTTTTTGGTCCCATTCAAACTACGTCCGTGTTAACTTGAAAAAACCATTTGTTGTCGTCATTTCTTCAGCGTTTTAAAGTTATTCGAGAATGACACAGATTTAGCTAGTTGTGCCATTACTATGACACCGACTGTACTGCATGCACGGAAAATCACATTATTTACCTTTTCTGTTATGGTTATGAGAATTCTAGGGCCGTAGAGTGCCACGGTGTACCTGTGGTAACTGGGAACCACCACCAAACCAAGTAATATTTGTCGTGCTCAGTACTTCTCTTCTGAACAATTATTTCATCTTAGAATGCTACCAGACGACGGAGAGTATTCGTGGTATATTTTTAGAACGTAAACGTGTGTCTTCACATTTTCTCTTGTGACTAAAGGAAAATGACGACCGGCATCTGCTGGGTTAGTGTCACTGCAAATAATTTTTCTCGCAGCCGTTTTTTAGCTTTAATATTCAAGAATAATCTTGATGCAGGCTAATCCCCTTTCCCAAAAGAAAATTGTGACGTGATTTTATGGGTCAGGTCGAGGAACTTCGGCATCTTCCGCATTTAACCGCCCCTTTAATTCATATATTCCTTCTTTATAATTTTGAGAAAGGTGTTGGTTTCGCAGATTTTTTTATTCTCACAATCGTATTTCGGCTCGCACTTACGACATTTGAAATTGCAATTTCCGGAATATCGAGGCGTAATGGGTTAAATATAAAAAGCGATTCAACAGGAAGGCCACTGACCAACTCGTTGTCGTTCTAAATGATTTTAAATAGCTCACACTAGAGAGGAATGACTTATACCCATAGATATTTCAAAAAAGATTTCCAAATATCAGAAGAAATTTAAATAATTTCCGATCTACATTAAATGACTATAGACCCAGTCTCCGACTGAATGTCGTTTAAAATAGGTATCCGAAAGCTTTTGCAAATATAAATGTACGAAGAAATGTGTACTCTAAAATTGTATACTAAAGAAAATTGCAAAACCAGAATACATCTGCCTAAGAACCACCCTGTAACTTAAATAATACGTTATAAATCCCATGATTAAAGAATTGTTTACTAAGTGACATAGTAACAGCCAATAGGGTGTATGTTAAGAAAATGACATGATTATTATTTGTTAAGAACAGGTAACTGCAACGAAATAAATGTGCGAAGTAACTTCTTATTTAGAAATTATTTCTAGTCACTGGAAATATTATTTTAAATTAGTTCTAATTTTATTCTCCTCTTTGAAAAAGCACAAAAATTTTATTCCGAGTGCTAGTGTTCTTTGAAATATATATTTTCAAAAAGGAAAAAGAGTTTGAGTGATGGCGAGAAGCCAAGTGGCAGCTGATTTTGCAGCATATTTCACCAGCTTAATGTTGTGTTGGTCAAGATATATGTACACTTCTGTGATTCAGAAAAGTACCATACCAGAAGCACAATATATTGCAGCACAAGAGAAGATTGAATTTCTTTTATAGGGGGTTCTTTTTAAACCAGAGAAAATAAAATCGCAAATAAATATCTCGGTTATTTTACGAGTTTTATCGTGTTGCAAACGAATTCAAACACATTTTATGATACGAGGATTCGGTGATTGATTTTCAGTTTATTGTCTCTGCACTGTAGTTGGAAGCCGAATGTTTATTGCTTTTGTTTATACGAAAACATCTTCGAGTCGTTTTTCTATATTATACAATTGATTTGTAGGTACTTCGGGGAATTGAGTGTATAAAATTGTTTTTGATTTATTGAGCCAAGGTATATATTTATATTTACTTGACTTTATTTAAAAAGATATAGTAACTTCAAACTAAAATCGTTTCGTAGCCAAGAAAATGTATCATCCATAATTTCCAAGTCCATATTATTATCCATATTTGAATGCATATCTATCTCTATAAATAAGTATTTGTATTTTAACATTATTCTTTAATGCCATTTTTTATCATCAGTATTAGCTTAAAAACAAAGCATTTTATATACATTTAAATAAAAACCTTCTGAAGGGGAATCTTGTTTTGTTTATTCTCGCTTAACAATAAATAGAACCACTTTCTTTCTTAGTCAAAAGCGAACGCTTCGATTAGCGAAAGTTTCGATTAGTTCACTTGACTGCAAGCCAATTATGTGCCACGTGTTTTGTAGAGCTTTTT
Source organism: Tolmerus cingulatus (assembly GCA_959613345.1). Taxonomy (NCBI): domain Eukaryota; kingdom Metazoa; phylum Arthropoda; class Insecta; order Diptera; family Asilidae; genus Tolmerus; species Tolmerus cingulatus. Next base: position 8,808,198 of record OY390708.1, read on the forward strand.
TCTGTTTATCAAAACAAAAAATATTTAAATAAAAGTTGGCACATTTTTTGTAGTTCTTAAAATATTCATTTTCGAAAAAATTCTCATACTGTTAACGATATCACTATTGCCGTTCCGCCAATATTTAAATCTTTGAAAGCTTGAATTTCCAAAAATATTTTGGAGTAACTCAAGAGACTTTCTTATTAAACGTTAAAGTTTTATGTAAATGGGGGTATTATGTTAATATTTTAATTGATTCAAGTATTTGTTCCTTGTATATTACAAATTCCAATAGTTGATCATGCTCCAGAAACAATTTAGCAAAGCTAATTTTAGCCGAGCGTTTCCCTATTCGGGACCGCTGTACTTGGCAGTGAATGCTTCTTAACAATAAGAGCATTCTCCCGATTCCGTTTAGAAGCCCTAAAATTAGAACAGTCCCAACAATTTCTCTTTAATTTGTGCAAGAATTTTAATGTGGTGTTGTACGAAACCACACAACATCTTCGATATGCTGCCAAAACTATTCTCAAGTCAAACTAGCAATAAAATAAGATCTTCTTATGTTCAAGTCTCAATCACTCTGGACTAATTTCAGCGGTAGTATATGATTTTAAAACGCCAGAAAAATCATGTTCGTATGTCACATTATCTTACCACGGATGCATGTCAAGAGCGATTAAAAATTTCCCAATTTACTCCTCCATCGTGTAATTCATTTCGGAACCAATTAAAGTCATCTTACACCGTCGAATTGATGGGAAGTGGGAGGGAACTTTTGTCGTGTTTGGGTCTTAATTAACTCAAAGTAAAGGGCGTACATATATCACAGGCTTAGTATTAAAACTTCTTCTTTTGATTTACTGCAGTGCTGTTTTAACCTCGAAACTTAGTTAATTATGCTAAACGAATTTGTGTCAATCTTTTTCCATTATGTTTGTTACATTATTTACTATTTTTACTATTATATAAAGGGGTATAGGATTGTTTGTTTGCCTAAATCTATTCGATTCAAATTATAATAAAAACTTTCGTAAAAATATTCCTTAATTTACAAAAATTTTGCTAGGTTATAATTTGTTAAAATGTGTGAGGTGTGGGATAGAAATTAACATAAAGGATTAAACACTTGAGGCTCTTTTTGAATATTTTGTTACAATTTTCAAATTTGAAATAGCGGACTCAATGTGGTAATCCAAATATCCTATCTTTCAAGAAATTTGATGCTACTGATGTCGATTCTACAACCAAAGATAACATAAATAATAATGTAGAATCGATTATTGAGGGGTTTTGAATATGTGGAAGTGGTACGTGTGGTTATAGTTAAAATTGGTAAAATGTCCTTGTAGGAAAAATCAACAAAATCGGAGTTGCCTCGTTATACCAGTTAGTCGTTAGCATTTAAAAAATTTGCATAAGGGTCAGAAATCAAACGCAATCTAGAGAGTTTCATAGTAATCGGTCATTCAGGCTTCCAAGATTTTAATTTAATTTTTCTTTTATCGATCTAAATAGCGCTCCACCAAAAGAGGCTGGGCCCGGCACCAGAGCCAAAATAGAAATCTTTGATCCCCCATTGAAGAGCTGTCGGCGGCGAGAAAAATATCATATGACCTGCCTCCGTTTATGTATACAATTGCGATTATTATGAGCGCGCCAGTCGCGAACTAATGAGCCCGCCACTTGCGTAGATCCGCTGCATGTTGCCTATGCTCGGTTCTACAGACCCCAAAGCGACTCGAAGCCACAAATCTTTTTATAGAAATGTAAATTTGCGTGCACCCAGCGGCGGATCATTTTCAGGTGTAACTGCATACTCGCGCTCTACTGCTCCTCTAATCGTCGTCACCGTCGTCACCGTCTTCTGGCTTTCTCTGGGAGTGAGGCGAATTTCTTACATGCGCCTGTAAGTTTTTGTTTTCATCGTCGGAGACGTCGACCAGGTAGGCCATGTGATACGACGCCTATTCTCCAGGTGCACTGCAACGTCGCTGGTCGCCGTGCAATTTGTCTCTTTCCAAAGTCCGCGGTGGATTTTTTAGCAGCTTATTAGCAGCGGGTGTCAATGAACTTCAAACAGGTGCTCCGTCTTTAGGTCAGTCGAGCGTTTCGATCCACTGAAGTGAATAAATTTTTCTCGAGATTTATCTTTCTAACGTTTCACGGCTTAAGTTATTGAGTCTGTTCCATAATTACAACGTCTGGCTTAATAAGCTCTGATCGCAGCGCGGTTGTTTACGCTGTAGTAATTTATTTGCTGTCTTGTTTCCGTCCGTGGAAGTATTGTTTCTTTTCAAGATTAACACTGACGCAACCGGGATTAGTAACAAAAAGCTGCCATCTTGAGATAAAGGAAGATATTTTAAGCGAAAGATAAGAAAAACATTCTTTTGAAACACGCACTTTTCATACCCTTTAAATTCAATTAGTTAATCTGTTAACTGCTTTTATCCAAAATGATTGAGTCGAATATGTGAACTGATTGAGTTAAATCAGCCAATTGATCTCACAATCATTCACATTACAGTCAACTTGATATATGATCGTTTTTCGAGGCTGGGTTGTGTTTGGTGTCAGTCTGAAGAAAGCACATATTTCGACTTCAATAGCTCAAGGAATTAAAACCAAGGTTGACCTTGTCCAAAGACCAATTCAGTTTAGTTGTAATTCTGTGAACACCGTCAAGAGTGACATTCATTTGTTTATTGTCGTATTAAGCACTGTAAAGTCAAAATAACATTTTTTCTCTAGAGACAAAAAACTTTACACTTAATCTACGCTATTAAAATAAGTTTTTAGTTTTGGCCTCTACGGCCTCACTGAAATTAAGGTATCCTTTCATTCCTCATGAGGGGTTCTTTGCATGCTTTGCTGGATTATCAGCACTATTAACATATAATTACTGGCTTCTCTTAAAACGGAAAATGGATTTAAAATTTAAATTTTACTTTTCTCTACTTTTAAACCTTAATATTTCATTTGTGCAATTAAATGTTGATATAAATTTATGCCTCATTACAGTGCAATATGATTATCATATCATCGATAAAAGCTCTGGAACGGAAAAGGCATTAATTTTGATTTAATAACTTGATTTATGAAAGATTAATGCAAAATCTGAAAAAAATTCAATTGTATTTATCTTCATTTTATTTCTGTATTGAGTTGAAATGTTAGTTTTCATTTCACACGTATGAGAATTCTTTTTTTCTTATAATTGAAGCTTAATTAATTTTGGAAAAACTAATTCAATGACCCATCTTTCAGAGAAAATAATATATTTTGCGATTGATTTAATAAATTCTACAAGTTTTTAAAACGAAGAATAACTGAGTTGAAAATATTACTTCATTATGGAAATCAACTCAAAATTTGCAAAACGGAGGAATTAATATTACACAACAAAACATTATAAATAAACCCTACATAAAAATTCAGAAGATATATTTACGTCCTATTCAGATTTTTATGTCAATTAAAAACCTATAAATTATGGATGAAGTTTTCGGCGAATTGTCTTTTGTGTTACAAAAACAAATTGAATTTTTAGAAATATGACAAATATTTATTTAAATATGGTATATTTTAGTAATCAATTATTTTTTCTTTCCAGGTAAGGAATGGTGAGATCAGCTTATACCGTAATACAGTTGGTGAGCACAATTATAAGTGATTTTATAAGCACTATTTAGTGGTTTTTACATTGCTCTATGTGCGTAAAGCAAATTGTAAGCAACTCATTATGAAGATCAATCAACATTTATAGTCATGAATTACATCCTATTCTTATAAAGAAGAAAATATTTATTGTTGATGAACTACTCGTAATCGGACTGAGAATTAAAATTAATAACAAGCTCATCATCCTTTGTGTTTTATTAACTTCTTATTTGCATAAATGAAAGTGAAAGCAATACAATATTGTTATTGATATCTGAATGTGACCTCCTGTCTTTCTAACTGAATCCAGTGTATGACTTTGAAGGGATTATTGGAAGTTAATAACTACCTTGTTTGCTATTGTTTGAAATATATTTATAAACAATTTGTATGTTTATGAATTAATTGGCGATAAAAATTTGCACTCACCTTCGATTTTTTTACTTTTAACATTGTAGGTATAGGAAATAAACACGTAGATTTTATTGGGGAAATTATAACATACATATAATCTTTTTTTACCTAACTATTATTGCAGAGCTTTACGTTTTATTCGATTTCAATGTTAGACGTTGTGAATTAATTTTTTAATTGAATAAATACGGTCATCTAAAAACTATTAGATACATACATATTCTGATTTTTGGCCATCCATCTCCTGTTTATTTGATTATCAAAATTTGTTACCCCCTAATTCAAATATTAGTTGTTAATAATAAAAATAACAAACGAATCTAACTAAAGCCTTTCTAAAAATTACCTCAAGATTTTTATTTACAGAAAGTAATGAAGAAGATCGAAATGATATTTCTTCTACATATGTATTATAAAAAGGGCAAACTCTGATGTATGGGTAAAGCAAAATTTCAGGAAGAGCAATGCATAAGTTCAAGCAATTTCCTTTACTCTACAGATTTCTAAAAATATAAGAAACGAGGAAGATAGGAAGAAGAGTAATTATTTTATACTGCATTTTGTTTCCTCATCAGATACTTCAGAAGGTGCAAGAATTGTAAAAGTAAATATAAAAAACATGTAAAAGAAGCATTTCGTGAACCTATAAATCACGGCAAGTACTAATAGGATTGCCAAAATGAATTTGGGCTGTCGCAAAAATTTCTAATTTCCTGCTAGCTTATTTCGTGATAAAAAACATATTTTATGCAACAAATTTTATCACATTAACTCGGTTGAGAAGACGCGTAAAAAATTGCTCGATACTTTTTCGCAGTTGGATGTTTGCCGCCGTAATTGCAGCAGATAAAAATCAAACCAGCATAAAAAGAAAAACTCACGAGCTTCTCTGTGGCAGCCGAAGCCAAAGCTAAGAAATTCTTTGTCGCTTTCCATTTTTATTTATTTAATTTTTTTGCATTTCTTCTGCTGAATGTGGCACAAACAAATGCTGTCTCCATAGCAAATAAAATAGGCGAAAACAAAAGCATCTAAAATGTCACGACATAGCATACCCGGCAACTGGAAGTCGTAACAAATTATGCGCGATCTGTGAATAGTGTAAATTTAAATTATAAAAAAGAGCATTCATGTGAGGTTATTTATGGCGGGAAAATTTGAAAAGGAATATGTTCAGAACGGCGTGGTTCTGATAGAGCTTTGAAAAGGGCATAATGAAGCTGAACGTGAACATGGCGGGCTGGATGAAATTACTTTTCCGCTGAAAAGAGACGCGGATAACTTTGATAAAATGGAAATCTTATAAAAATACTAAGGGAGCATCGAGAACCGTGCGGGGCGCGGAGCCGCGTATTGCCCTACATTTGAGGAATTCGCGTCCATCTTAAAGACGGCGATGGTGACGACGAAGACGACGGCGGTGGTGGCGGCAACGCCGTATGGAATATTACGCTTGATATACCGGAGATGCAAGGTTCTTCGAAGCCGGTGAATAGTTTTCACTGTTTTTGTACGAAAACCCGTAAGTAGGTAAGAGCCAGAGAACACGTTTTTCGTTTTCCCGACGCTCATTCGATTCTCTTTTTAAATTCTTTTATAGGTCGTCGGTGCGCAGATGCACACACAGCTCAGTTCGGAGCACTCGCCCGTGTGAAATCCGAAGGTGCTTAATTAATTTTGACACACATACCACGGCCTGGGCTTCGGTTCGGCACAAACCGATTATGCTAATTGGTCGCCTTTTGCATACCTTCGAGTCAGGCATCTATTGACGGGGCGCTAACTGATATTTTGAAATTAGTTAACAATAAGCGCGGAGATGCGATATGCAAATAAACAGTACTTAACGGTCGAGGATGAGCGCATGTTTGCATAATTCGTTTTGCAATTTCACCACCTTAGCGCTGGGGAAATTTGGCACGCCCAATAATTAGCACGTTCTCTAGATGTAGGCTGGAATCATTAGAGAAGCTCTAGCCCATATAATGAATTTCTACTTGAATATAAGGTTCTCAAAAAAATCTAAATTTTTCCCTTAATAAACACCATTCTATGTAAATTGGTTTCCTGCGATATTATACATTACATTTATAAACCAAAGTTAAAAGCCAAGGACCTTCACTGAAACACGAAAAGCGATAATTTGAATATTGTTGTAACTATGAATCGTTTTACTTCACCTCACATTGTGGGGAAAAGTCCAACTAAACTTTCGAACCCGAAATGATATAATTGTTGTACTAAATTATTCATTTAATAGCAGTCGCAACCAAATAACTTTCGAATCTTTAAAATCACTAACTAAAGCGTTCACTATAAAAATAATATTTAATCTGGATTCATAGTAACTATCATTCAGCAATCATTTCCAATTCGTACCGTTTCCACTTCTGCACATATTCTTTAGTACGCTTTATATAATTCATGATAAAGTTATTGTCCAGGGTACAGCATGATCGGGAACTCGCGATCTCCGTCAGTAATTGCAGCTGAGAGTATTTGTCTGATACTTACGTGCTGCACCGGAACGTAGCTGAAGCAGGTGTCTAAAGTGTGAAGTACTTCCCGGCAGGTTTATCACACATTTGTAACTCTTATTTTGAAAGAATCTGACTTAAAACAAGAAAGCCAACACACTTTATTTTCAGGTTCTATCCGAATTTGAATCCAACTTTTGGTCTAACAGTTAAGATGACGACGACGTTTGCTTAGCTCTATTTATGATGTTTTAAATTAATCAAAGTAAACTAAAAATTTACAGTATTCAAGGAATACTCCGATCGTTTTTTAATTTCATACTGAGATTTTTTTATCTATAATTATTAAAAACAAATGTTGAAGCAAGTAATTTTCAAAATGTTTTTGCGTAGAAGTTCGACAGTGCAAAATACATTGTTTTAATGTAATTTTAGCGATGCTTTTCTTTTTATGTATCTTCATCAGAAGAACTTATTGAAAATTTATAAATATTTATGAAATCACGGAAAAGTTCTTAGAAGGAGACCATTTATTTTGTATACATTTCCGTACTCTATAAATCTATCAGTGTTAGTATATGCCTTTTTGAAATATCGTAACGATAATATAAACTTTCTTCTGAAACATCCTGTCTGTGTTGCGCTGTGCTTTGATTAAACTTCAATAAATCACCCGTTGCCACTCAATTGTCCAATTGTAAACATGTCGCAAATGATATCACGCAAATAAATCACCGCTTCGCATTGCAAGCCATAAACAATTATGCGCCACATTCGAAAGAAGCCACATAACTTAATTAAAGAAATAAATAACCGTTAGCAATTGAGGTGATCATTCGCCAAATATACAGAGCCCCGCGATCGTGAGCCGCAAAGCAATTTGCTTCGGGCCGCGAGAAGTGATCTCTTTAAAAAACGCTTAGTGGTCCACTGAAAGGAAGCCTATCGATCGATCCTGAAGTGCGGTAAATCAAAATATCGACCTGGCAGCGGATAATCGCTTCGCACCGGGCTCCCGATCATTTTTGGAACGATCGCGGAGCCCCCCGCCCACGGACTAATTAGATATTCTCGAAATAAACGTCCCAACGATCGGCCTCCTCGCGGACGTGCCGTGAACCAGCCCGGCCCATTCATTTCTTGCCGGGCGCATAAGAAGCAATTTTTGACTTTCTCGGCGGATAAGACGGCGGCGGCTGCTGCAGTGTCTCGGTCTTGGACCACTGATAGCTGAATTAGGGTCAGCATTTTTCTAATCTGGGTCGCTCGGACCCAAATCCGATTTGCTTCCCAGAGAATTTTTTTTGGTAGGCACTTGTAGCATAAATTCACGACAAATTTCCCATTCGGCCAGGTACGGTTCAAGAGGGAAATACACCGAATTTAATGTCTGGCAGAGAGTCAAATGAAGCCGGGTGCCAACCCGGATTTCGGCCTGGTCGAATTAAATATGCGAAGGATATATTTGTTTAGGAAATGCTGATTTACTTTTACTTTTGCGCGCTCCTCGGCACAGGAGCCAACTTGGGAAGTGTGACACGCTTACTGTGCTATCACGCATTTGCTGTCCCTTATCAGAGCCAAGATGCTTTTGCCAGGGAAAATTAGTCTACTAGTGGGACCCGGCAGTCTGTTTGGCGTCATTTTGTAATGAATTTGGCGTACTTGTAGTATATTTGGGTCATATCCATTGCTAAAAAGGATACCTGAAATTAAAAATTGAAATTCTAAACTCTTAGGATATGCGGAAAATATTTAAGTATTCTTCTTTTATGAAAAAATAATATATTTTATATAGTTAGACCGAAAAACCACTTATTTTCCTGAGGAATTTTTTAAAAATAAAGAATCCTCAAAAACCTCCCCTTTTGAATTTACAAATTTGAATAATGCATAGTCGAATAATTCGTAATTTTCCAAGTTACAAATTTGTATAGTTACTTTAAATTAAAACAACATATAAAATCATTTTACTTAGGTTACCCCAAGTCACTGAATTAGTATTAATCGAAAATATTTTATTTTTTGCTTCCATGATTTTGAGAGGAAACACAAAACCGTGAAAATACATTCCATGGCTACAAAAGATATGAAATTGTTGCGTGTTCATTGTTTTTACGTACTCCCTCAATGTATCAGGTCACGCACTCAAGCATTTTCTGGTAAGGTCAACACTCAATTAGAGAGTTTTATGTAATTTTAATTAAATTTCATAAATTTTGTATTTTTCCCCGAGAAGAGAAAGAAGGGCGACGTGTATAGGTGTGATATCCCTATGTATGTACGCGTGCTTTTCTGTTTGCCTCTCAAGATTACACAAATTTTGATAATTTTGGTACCGTGTGGCCCAAGGAAGATTGTATGAAATGCATTGTTGTTTTTCGCATTATTGTTTTTGCGCATAAAATCTCACAATTCAGAGTGTTCGCAGCAATATGAGAATTTCACTTTACTTAAGTGTACATACTTTCGTTTTGTGCATAGGAGACAATTTGGAACCAAACGTTTTTACGTACATTGTTTAGTATGTTCTTCAAGCTAAAATTCGTCTGTTTAGAAATCTACTAATTTCTTAAAAGTCAAATATTTTCTTTCGTGATTTCCTGTTTCTACAAACATTTCATTTTCCATTATTTACATCTGAATAAACCTTATATTTCACTAATGAAGATTTTTATTACAAATTCATGTTTTTTGAATTCTGCTTCTTACTATCACAAAACATTTTCATTTTCTAATACTTTCTTTTAAGTATAAACATTAAAAATTAGTTTTCGAAGGGAGAACAACTTAAATATCTTAATTTCTGTACAAAAATAATATACTAATTTTTTAAATGGTCCTTCTTCAAGATATTGCCATTTGTGTAAGGTAGACGTTTTCAGGAACATTTATTTAGTTTCTTTTCAAAAACACGTAACTTTTGTCGTATAATTATGAATTTCCAGAAATCTGAACGCTAAATTTACTGGTAATTCCCCCTAATTGCGGAATTAAATATTTTTATTCTTATATGAAGAATAATTTTTTGCCTCCAAGAAAAATTTAATTGTCAAAGCACACTAAAATAGCCTTAATTCAATATAATTAAATATATATGTTCCTAGGTTCAAGATATTAAAAACAAACTTGTTTCACAGAAAGTGTGGGGAGTTTAAGATCGGTGCATGTTTTAGTTCAACAATAACTAAGTATAATATTAATATATAATAATATACTAAAATGACCTCAAGTCGATTAATTTAATCAATTAAATTTATATAAGATTATTTTTACTTTCAATTTCAAGCATCATTTTTTTTTAAACCGCATACTTAATTTGAATCTTTAATAAGAATTGTTTTAGAAGATCTATTTATTATCTTCTTGAAACAAACAATAAAAAAATTTAATCTCCTTAAAAAGTGAAGATAAAACTACTACAACCACATTGTGATCTTCACTTTTGAATAAGCCTTTTAATCTTATTTGATCGCTCCTCCAACCAATGTTTGTGACGAATGGCTAAAATTAGTTTCGTTTTATCAGTTTTAAAACAAATAGCACGTGACATTGGTGCATAGAATTGCGAATGATAAAACATGTAAATTTAATTAAATCTGATTCGAGAAGGGCAGCTCTTATCTTAGTTTAAACATTTCGGAAACGAAACACTGCGGCTCTGAATTAAATATTTGTGCTTGCAATTTCCTCGTTTCCCAGTGGTTTTCCTTTAGGCCTGCAGAAGAAAAACTTTAAGGTGGGACCTGGGACCGCCACGCCACCCGCACATTAACATGCTTGCGAGAGTGTGCTGTTTGTAAACAGATAACAATTTCTGCGCATTTTCAAAGAATTTGTTTACAACAAAGTCTCCAACAGGTGAGGTAACGAGCACGACCACAGAGGAGGTGGGGGCCCTCGAAGGGGAGCCCCACGAAAGTCTCTCCTACGTAGAACTGGGTTAACAAACATTCCATTCTCGTGCTCGCGGAGCACTGCAAAAGCGGCTCCAGGAAAATCACTCACGTGCTGGCGTTGAAAGTTAGTACGTGTGTCTGACAAACTCGTTTCTAAGATCTCGGGTCTCCAAACCACAGCCTGCAAATCATAAGAAGTTAATCGTCTTTATATCGGTTAAGAAAGACGGTTTCACTTCGCCGAGAGCTGGAGATGGTGGAACCTGTTCCCACTGTTCTTCAGGTCTTTTTTTTCGGATTTTTACTTTTGTGCATCGCCCTGGCCATGATATCTTATCTATTAGGGGGCTTATCCCGGACTGCACTCGTCCACCGGGGATATTTTAATATGAAGTTTCCCCAAAGCGACTCGTGCAAATTCCCAGCTTTAATTGATGCAATCAGCAGCCATTGCTCGCTGCCGCTAATTTGTCACCGCCATGAGAATTTTTCCTGTTCGGAATTGGTTTATGTAACGATTGTGCATGTGTGATACTATTTGTTGTCGACTGTAATGAACCTCTTAATGCCTCAAGGCAGACCCATTTAATATATGGAAATTAAAGCTCCTTCATTCTAACTAACCTCATCCGCATAAGAACAGCATAATAAGAGCTGAGCATTAAATTTTATTTTGGACTGTTAACCTCATCCAAAGCAGAGATCAAGTTCTCGGTCAACATATTAACATAAGTGGTACTGCATAGATTCAAGGTGTTTGGTCAGAACAGTAAAAAAGAAACAATTTTTTAGAAAATTTTTATGAATGATGAATAAACTTGTCTATGTTCTATATCAAGATTGTAAATTAATTTCATATCTCAAAAATACCTTTAGGAGACAGCTCAAAGAAAAGGTAGAATTCCTCCCAAAGAAGGGGAGAGGAATATAATCAAAGTGTACTTATGCATCGGCAAACTGAAGATCTCAGCCGAGTTTGAAAATGCAAACAATTGGTCAATGGAATGAGAGTCTCTAGTTTCCTCTGTAAGGTTTTTCTGGGAGTTATAACTGCCATATTTATTAATCTATTTCGAACAATTTTTGTGAATGTCTACACATACATATGTATATACATTCGCTGATTCACAATTTGTTCTTTAGGTTTAAAGTCATGAGGTCTATTTGTAATAACGATCGAAGCTTATGAAAGAAAACCGAGAAATATCAGATCTATGTAAAACGATTTTTACATAAGGAAATGCAGTCCTTAACACACCATTCCATTCCTTGAGCGATTCACCCCATCTTGGAAATTAAACAAAATGTTGCCACGACGAATCTTCCAGTCAAATTTTATGAAAATACATTATAATATAACTGGTAAAAAATTCTAAATTAGAGTAAAGCAAAGGTTCTCACTCTTACCCAAACTCAGAATTGTTTAATATGATCTAGATTTTTAGAATGATAAATGCATAAGCCAAGTTAGATCAAAATCCATTAAAGGGGGAGGACATTTTCGAAATTTGCATTTTGCTTTCTTAAATGTATTACGTATACTAAATTTTGACTCATGCTGCAAACCCGTTTATTATTTTGCTGAATCTTATGTGTATGACCAAATGAATAACAATTAACCTTTGAACTGACATGCACGAAGACGATAAGCTTTATTTATTAACGATATCTTCTATTTTACATCGTATATTGAAGTTATTTGAAGTATTTTGCTTATAAGTATGATAACTTCAAATTGTGTAGCTGCATTGATAGCTATTTTCGTGGCCGTCAAATCCTATCACAACTTTCAAGATAGATACTCCTATGTAGTTCGTTGCACATTATTTAATACTATCTATTCGCAACAAGACCGCGGATGGCTGAACATCTAGATCTGACACATATTAATGTAATAGACATTCGCCCTCCTTTAATTGTTTAAAATTAGCACGAAGGGCCACTGTCTAACTATTTTAATAAAAAAATATGAGGGCAATGGTCCGAGCGTCATGCCGTACTATTCCATCTTAAAAATTTCGATCGCACTTATTTCAACACGAGCTGTTTCCTGAGTTTATTTTTAAATTCATATGAGTTTTCTGCGAACATCTCGCCTCTTAACTAAAATAGATATGGCACAGAAACATATTACGAAAATTAATTGTACTGAAAAATTGAAATTTCATGTTGGGTCGATGGGTGCTTTTATATGATAAAAAAAATGTTTGAGGAAGGAATGAATTGGTAATTTCACCTTTAAGCTGCATAATAAATTCAAATCGCAGAAATAAGTTTTGCAATACAATTATCAACAACATGCATAATTTTTCTCGATGCAGATAAACGAGTGAATCATACACCGAGAATTTCTAGTGAATAGATTAATACCATCTTCCGTATCCAGATAAAAATTTAAAGATAGGGTTATCGTTCCTTCGGTTATTGTTCGCCTAATTAGTCAGGTTGTATCTCTAGTGCGTTTTCTTTGCAAAGAGAAAATAAAGTTGGATTCATTTCTGAAGTGTATTGAGAAGGATATCTCAATACAAAAATTGATCCATGACCATACGAACAAACATGGAATATTGCGCCAGAGAGGTGCTTGAACAAATTTATTTGGTTGGTGTGTGTTTGTAATCAATCTCGTATAAACAGTTTTTGCGAAGAATGCTTATCTTTTCATTCATTATTTTTTTTTTTTAGACATACTCAATTTATGGAAATGCTTATTAAGATTACTATACAAATCCCGGAAGTTATGGTAGTAAAAAATGATAATGTTTACTTTAATCGTAAACTTTTGAACGAAATAATTTGTATGAAACATTTAAATAAAAATATATGTATACTTGACAGAAAATTTAAAAATTCGTACAAACTTTTGTTGAGTTCAGTGAAGCGAAACATGAGTAGGAAAAAATTATAATTAGAAGTAGAAAGTTAAGACTTTGTTACAGAATAAGTATGAGATCATTTTTATTGCGAAGTAAAAAGTAGCCTTAGGTTTAGATACTTGTACTACAAATAAGAATGCTTATATTCCTAAACAGCTAAGTATAATTTAAAAGAACAACCACATTAAAAAAATTTAAACCCGGATGTATATACTGTCAAACATTTATTACAATATTTACAACGGACATACTTTAAGAGGCGAGTCGTATAGAAAACAGTGGAGTAGACTTTCAGCAAAAATCATAAAGATTATCTTATGAGTTGAAACATTTTTTCAAATTGTTGTTAACATGTTAACATTATAGCATGTTACTTGTATGATTATACCCCTAAAACACAGGCAACTGAGATTTAAAAAAAGAATTGTTTTTAAGTGAAAATATAATTAACAATATTTTAAATAAAAACGATAGTTAAAGTGTTTGGTTAATTGTTAACGTATCCCTTAATGACCTATCATCTACAATCTCTCAAAATTCGATTAGTCGTTTTACAGAACTGATGTTGTAAAATAGCATATCAATTGATTAAGCCGTCATCAACTTCTATCCCGGTGAAAATAAGCTGCTGGTCGTAAAAATCAGGCAAACAATAATGAGCCGTCATCTGCATGGATAAATGATTATGTCATCATTCAGTTCCTAAGCCACGGAGATAGTTTTCCACGTCTCATTTAACACGAGGGTGTTTTCGCTGAAGTTTTAAAAGATCTCGTAGGCCCCATAATGATTTATGTTGATATGCCTATAGCTATTTATTGTTGCTCAACTAACATAATTTTGTTGTTCAAAAGCTGTTCTGCTCAAGGTCAGCGTACTCCTAACATTATGCTGGTTAAATGGAACGTTGCAAAAGAGCCGTACTTTTTCCATTTCGTTTTTCTACAATTCTGCCAGTACAGATTGCAGCAGTGTTTAATTTTACTCGAACAAAATTTCTTAAGTAATTCGCATTTCCAAAAATATCTTCGAAATTCGTCTCAAGTGCGCTCATCGAAGATGCTATAAATCAAGCTTGAATAAAAACTCAATTGCTTTACAACTTTTTGTGCTTCGTCCGTATTATGAAGAGTTATCGATTTGAGAGTAATTTCAATAAAAACCGAAGCAATACAATGAACGATTTTCAATTAATTTATCTACAAAAGTATATTGAGTGATGTCAAAGAACTCTCTTATATGTAGTCAACGAGATTTGCTTACTTCATTTTTGTTAATGGCTGTTGCTTTTGATTAACTGCTTCCGACAATTGAGAGGAAAAAAGCAAGGAAAGTAGCAAGACTTGCTGCAATCGCAGTTAACCCAGTTTTATTTGCAAATATGAAGTAAATGATTTAATGATAATTTGATTTCCTGCACTTTCAGTTATTACAAAATTTGGGAAAAGTCGATCGGACGGCAGATGAAATCTTCGACGAGCACCTGACTAATTTCAACCGCCAACAAGGAAGTGCCAACAAACTCCAGAAGGAATTCAATAATTACATAAGATGTGTTCGGGGTAAGCTTATATAGTCTAGTAAGTGTGCCAGTTACTAAGGCAGCGCTAACCTTTCTTACGCCCACAGCGGTTCAATTGGCATCAAAGTCACTGATGGACGCGGTATGCGAGGTATACGAGCCCCAGTGGAGCGGTTACGACGCACTGCTCGCACAAACACAGGCCGCAGAAGCCCTTTGGCAAGATTTTTCACATAAACTAGGTGATCAAGTTTTAATACCACTTAATACCTACACAGCACAGTTCCCAGAAATGAAGGTAATGCCGCTGTTGAATACGCCCATCTGGCCATTGCTCACTCTTACTATCGTTACCTCTATTGTTGCAGAAAAAAATTGAAAAAAGGAATAGGAAACTCATTGATTACGACAGTCAGCGGCACTCGTTTCAGAACCTGCAGGCGAATGCATCAAAGCGAAAGGATGACGTCAAAGTAAGTAGAACTAATTAACTGGATAGATCCGATGATCTTGTGACTAAACCCGATTAAGAACATGCTACCAGGTTTATAATGGTATCACTTGTTTTAAATTCTACGTTTTGTACCTTTCCCATATTGTTTACTAATATTTTTGATTTTGTACATTTTTCACTTTATTTTGTTAACCTTCGACTACCGGGCTACTATAAGAAAATTACTATTATTAAAATATAGGAATCGGAGAAAATACGAAAAGCAATACGATATGTTCGATAGATTCGTTACCCCTGTCGGTTCAATATTTCATTTACGAAATTTAAAAATAAATTTTTGGAAAATCTATTAATAAATTCTTAACAAGCAAAAGAGGGAAAATCAATTCAAGAATTGTTGAATTGAAAACTGAATGTATTGTCATTTAATTTTTAGAATATAAACGCATAAGAATATTTAGATGATAGTTGTTATATTTAGAATTTTGTTCGAATTCTTCGATGCACTAATATACTTCTTAGTAATTTTTATTAGATCTTATCAATAATTCAAAAATTTCTCTGAAATAACTCTGCACATTAATATATTTTCTAACTTTACCTTAGCAGAATATTTTATTTTTATTTTATTTATGAACTTCAATCAGAATCAGGATTAGACATATTCATAAAAATATATTATTGGCAGGCAACATTTGAAAAAGGGGTTGCAAAAAAATAATATATTAGCTATTCCTGAAAAGTACTAAATTTTTATTTAATGCTAATCAAATTCTTATTCCTCTATCGGCAGTTAACAAGAGGTCGGGAACAACTCGAGGAGGCTCGGCGCACTTATGAACTTTTGAACACCGAATTGCATGATGAATTGCCAGCTCTCTATGATTCACGAATATTGTTCTTGGTAACAAACCTTCAGACACTTTTCGCCTCGGAGCAGGTGTTTCACTGTGAAACATCAAAGGTAAGTCCACGTCTGATCTCTTCGGCGGCAAAATCGCCGTGCAAATGCGCTCTAAAGTGACGGCGAAGTATTACGTGACATTGAATATTTTACTACGCGGAAATATGCCGAGAATTTAGAGAAATCTCTTTTTATGCGTCGGGTACAGGAGATAAAACATGCAGTCAAGGTTTAACAGATTCTAATTCTTAGATTATTTCGGTTTGCGTCTTTTAAGTACGAAACAATTTTGGCAACTTAAGAAATTTCATTTCCAAAAGTGCAATAACCTTTGTGACCTGCACCGAATGCATTGTTCATTTTTAGTAATATGCTATTAATATGGTGAGGTGAGATCATGCAAAATGAGAAGCGGTAGTAACAAACAGGAAATACTTACGAATTTAAAACTCGGCTTTTATAGATTTTGTTATTTGAGAAGACGCCTTGTGCTTAGTCTTACTACATTTGGTCCATTAAATACCTCTATGATATTTGCCGAAGCAGTCCGAGCGCAAAACTAAGTGATATAAATAAACCTCACTTAATGGAATCATATGTGAAAAAACATGAGTTCTTTCAAGAACATACATAACATAGAGAACTCAGTCATTATGTTACACAAACAAACATTTTCTTTTAAAATTTGATATTTTAATAATGTGCTTAAATAATTCTCTATAATAATCGAAACTTATTATGAGCTCATGTCTATAGTCTGTGTATTTTGGAAATCTTTTATTTGTTTTTTGTATGAAATCAGATCGCCACAGAATTCGACTTCAGCTTTATAAAAATGTTGATATATATTTTATTACAAACACAATGAATCGCATTAATCAAAATGATTTTTTTTTAGATTTACGCCGAACTTGAAGCAATTGTTGATAAACTGGCCACAGACTCACAACGCGGTTCATATACATTGAAAAAGCCATCAGGTAAGAATTAAAGAATTAGCAGAAAAGAAAACTCCAAAATTTATCCGTAGACATACAAATTTCAGGTAATGCAATCAAATCAAGTATCCCACAGTCACCGACAAAAACACTGAATAATGCCAATATCGTCAACTCTTACTCAAACCAAATTACAAATGGATCCAGCAATGCCAATAGTCGTAAGTACAAATTTTTCTAATCTCACTGCATTTTATGTGAGCAGAAATTTTTTATTAATTGTCTAAAACAAATCAGTGTGTTCCATTAGTTAACTAAGCATTCTTAACAAATTTCCTCTATACTACTACTGGTCTCGTTGTAGCCAAGTGATGGGATAAATCCTGGACAGGGTGCTCACTTAACAACACATACAGTAGCTAATTTTTCAAAAACGCATAATCTTAAGTTTAGATGATGGACGATATGCAAATACAATATATTGCATGTATATATGTTAATAACATTTGCAACCTTGATACGGTAATAAAATTTATAGTAGTCAGCATGCTTGCATTCAAAAGGTCTAAGTCTGTCATCAAAAAGATGCAAATCTATTGTAAGCATGAAATACTTTTCTCTTAAATTTTCTAAAGTGCATCTTATATATATTTCTACTCAATTTGGTAGCTAAACTTCTTGATATACATATATTGTAAAATGTGTTAGCATCAACAAATTATGTTGGGTTTAATATGACATATTTTAGTCTTCTTCGTCTGCCATCAAATTCGTAAAGTTTTGAAAAATAAAATAAAAATGTAATACATTCACAAAGTCTAAAAATTGACGAAAACTCATTATTCCAGTTTGGTTTGAAATGTAATATTAATTCCCTATGTTTCGGAATATTTCAAGACGTCTTCAAATACTTAAGTGGAGTACATTTTGGATCCCTTAAAGTCCTTAAAGTCCTTAAATACGCCATAGAAACGCTTTGATTGCACTCAATTTTTACAATTTTGCACAGCCTAAATACAGGATAGCTCTCACAAGGATACAATGAGCCGATATAGAGGAAAATCTTAGTAAAATCTTTCTGCTTCTCTTGCTGTTAATCAAGAAATGTTGACGAGATGCCTTAAGCATGTGTGTGATATGTTTTCGTTGTTTTCTTACGCATTTTTTCAGCTATTTCAAGTACATCCACACCCAGCTCATTACCCGATCAGTCTCCAAAATTAGAAACCTCCATAGAGCACGAAGATTTAAAGAAACCCAACGAAAGTATTAACGATAATGAGCCATCATATCAAAATGCAGCAGCCATACTAACCGCTAAAAGTCATGAAGAAGCGGTCTCAACAATGCAAGTGGACGACGAAGACGAAGAAGAAATGTTAAACCAAACAAATGCGAATTCAAAAAGATCAACAACACCGCCACCAATAACAACAACAACCACAACAACAACAACAACCGAGCCTAGTAATAACCAACCGCCCAGTAGTATTCAGCCGCCCAGCAAGCCAGAGCATGTGAATGGAAATGTAGAAAAATCGGAAAATAAAAAATCTGACGTAGTAGGTAATAACAATAAAATGGAAGAATTGTACGATATTCCCGTAGGTGAGTCGCTACTCTGTGCTCGCTTATGTGTACTTCTACTATTCTTCCGGTTGTACTTTCTAAATGTTTGCGCGTCTCATTAACTCTGTAACCTCCGGCAACTAAAGCGTTTTATTTACTGCCTTATTAACATTTTCGCGAAATGGCAGAGACCAACTACATTCAAGATCGTATTGCAGGTGCCACAACGACAAATTTGCCACCAGGAGTGCTTTATCGCGTCAAAGCCACCTACGGCTACGTGAAAGAGGATGTGGATGAGTTGAGCTTTGAGGTCGGCGACACCATTCAAGTTATAGAGTACGACGACCCTGAAGATCAGGTAAATATATTTTCATCTACTATGGTATATTTTAACATCGACCTGGAAGGCTTGCTAAGGAAGTCGATCGTTATATCAAAATTTTTAACGTACTTATAATAAGCTGTACGCTCCTTAGTTCAGCCTCGTAGGAGATCGTAATAAAAGCAACCCTCCAGACTAGTAACATAAGCCAGTGTGGGTCTAATTATGGCAAACTCTAATTGATAATGCGCTACTGTAGACTATACTTCTTTCCAAAGGCAATCCTACACGACTTCAGAAATAGCTTTGCATACCTTTTCCAGAATATTGGATCGAAATATCTGCATAATTTCATCCAAGACTTATCTCCTTTAGGAATGGAGTTATGAAAAGGAAGTCTTTGTACTGTTTGTAAATAGCAGTCAACTCCGTTTTCTCCAAATTGAATAACATTTGCCACACCACGTTTAGGGCTTTCTTCGGACGCATTGAAGCATCTCTTGAATTTTAATTGTTGTTATTTCATAAATTTTACATCTTATGCAATAAGATGTAAGTCGCCACGAAAGAAAGGGAGACGAATTTAAAGATCATATTCTAACCTATTAAAGGTGTACAACTTTTAATAAAATATTCTTCATTTTGCAGGAGGAAGGATGGCTAATGGGACAAAAAGAAGGAACAAACGAGAAAGGCCTTTTCCCAGCCAACTTCACACGACCAATATAAAACAAGGGGAAGGGAGAGCAGCCAAACAGCCAAAAGGGGTCGAGTGTGCGTTTCGAACATGATTCCAAGTGTAACTCTGAGAGAATAAGGCCTAACTAACTAAAATTTAGTAAACTACTCGAAAGTCACCACACTCGAAAAATTGTTACGTCGTCAACTATTTTTTTTTTTATCATTTATTTTTTGTTTCTCGAGATCTTTAGATAACTCATATCTTCCAGTTAAGTGTAAAACTAATTTATCATTTTATATTGCTTTATTGCGTATTAGACGAGCTGTAAACTCCGTGCTCCGTGTTTTTTGTTTTCTTGTTTTATTTTCTCGTAACTTAGGAAATATTTTGTTTTTTGTTTTAATCACAACTTCTATTTTAAAGTGGAACGTAATCTTTTAATCCGACCATTAGAACTGTTTTCTCTAATGTGTATGTACTTTTTATAAAATAAGCGATGAATAATTGATTTAAAAAAGAATAAAACCCACTGTTTCATTATGCGTCTTTATTATACCTCACCTCATTCTATTCAAACTTCTTTCACTAAAATTGGATTTGGATAGAGGTAAGTATCTGACCGTTTCATTAAATATATGCGCATAGATATTTTTTCATTTAGTTCTCAACAAAACAAAATAAATTTTAAACAATTATGAAATTATTAAATTGCATATCCTGGGAGTTCTCCAGTAAAATATTTCTATAGCATATTCTTAGAGACATGATTTGAGTAAATCAAATAAAAAAATCGTTCATAGTAAATATTTTAAATAAAGAAGCCTGACAAAATTAAAGAGTCTTCCAAAAGAAATGAAAGAACGTACGTAACTGGTTTTGAAAAAGAGCTTTATCCGACGTGAAGGGAAGAATTTTAGTTTTATTATAAACAAATTTATTGGAATCGATTGGTTAAAAATCAGAAACAAATGTACTCGATATACATACATACGCATGTAAGTTTTTTGAAAATTTCCTCTAATGAATTATCGTTTATAAGTCGGATATGTATTTTACAACAACTAAAATGCAAAATATGAGTAAATAAAACCAAAGAAGTTTTAAACTATTTCGTTTTTCCGATGTACTATAGTAGTACTAGTGAGGTAAAAAAGTATATTTTACAATATTTTTATTTTAATTTATGTGTAAAGGATATAAAAATCGAAATTTTGTTAATTTCTTAGGCACATACTACATTTCGTTCAATTTCAAAAGGATCATAAAATAAACTACTTAAAAATAGTAACAAAATACCAATTAATTTCGGTTTCTGAATAGGTGCTTTAATTCTGTGGACCGTGATCATTCGGTTTAAAATTGGTTTCAAATTTTGCCGTGACAGAAACAACAAATTTGTGAAAAGTTATCTATCTTGGGTTTAATTTCAAGATATATATCCCCAATGGATCGAATTGAAATTCTGTCGCCAAGTTGGTCAATAGGAATTTGAGAATTTCGACCCAAACAGATTTCGTCCGTCAGTTCAAATTCCTACAAGGTGCTCCTGTAACGACGCTTCCCACCGCTGATGACTACAGAATCCGTGCGAGAACTGAACGAAGAACCGTTTGGCAACGCCGCGCAGAATTCATTGAAAAGTCAACTGAACTAATCGTCCATACTTGTCGTTTACTTTTTGGTACAATCCGCCATATTGCAGGCGGCATTCGTCATTTCATCGACTTTTTGTAGTATTCATGTTGTGATTGATTCGCAGAAACTTGATAATTGGGGGCACCGCAACAGACGTCTTTATGGATATTGTAATGTTTGTTGGGGCCCCAATCGCGCCACTGTGTACCGTGCTTAAATTGTGCATCGGTGTAAGCTGAAATTCAGTGCCATTCTGGTGTTAAGTGCGGAGCCCGACAAAGTAATCGAGAGTGGGCCCCCAAATCTCAGTGCGGTCTGTCAATGCGGTCGCGGTGAATAGTGCTAAACAGTGGAAAAAGTCCCAAGAAAAAATTCGGACCTCGCCCGTCAAATATTACATATATATATAGAGAGAGAGCGGACACATACACAGTGTCACACAGCCATTGATAACGAGGTAGTCGCGAACGTATTAAAAATAAACAAGTCGCCGGCCACCGAGGCTCTTCCGTGCGCCAAGATCCAGGTAGCAGTTCAGCAACGCATCGCTCCAGGTCCCGTTTGACCCCAGGTGGGCGCTCCTGTGACCGTCGGGAAGTCACTTTTCGCTGAGACAACAAACACGTGAGTTTATGGCAAATTACCCATACATCCCCAGGTCCCGTGTACGTGCATGCACCTGACAAAATCGCTACATAAATCGACTGCGCAATGTGCATGTGTTCGGTGCGAAAAAATTAAAACTCCATTCAGTCCGCCAGTTTTCCCGCAAAACGCAAGAGTCCCCCTGCAACCGGACGTTCCACTGCCATCGCGAATGTTCAGCGAAGTCTTATTTTTGCAATGGAGCGACTTCCGGCTCCAGGCCGGGCCACCCAAATCCAATCTCCAGTTGCACCGGGCCATCTTTCAGGTGCAATTCCACACAGCAAACGGGGCTCCCGCACACTCTCGCAGACCAGCGCTTATCGGCAGCTCTTGCCAGGGCGATAAACTTAAATTTTTTAATAGCTGTGCGAATAAGTCGGCGCTCTGCCGAGATTAACTAATTGGAATCGCCGCTGCGACCCAAAGGATGCGGGCGACGGCTCCGCGGCCCCGGGGGCAACAACTCCTCCGCCCCGGGACGAAGTCGCCCCAATCGGGGGACTCCTTCGCGAATTGTGGAAATATCCTCCACTCGGTCTGGGTGCGCTCCTTCCCTCGAATGATTGACGGGAGCTCTTTTCACATGCTCCCCGCTCGAATCGCGTCTCCGTATTTAGGTTAATGAAAGCAAATGTGGTGTGAGGTGCCGAATATCGGAGCTAAATTCGGCCCGAGAAATTTTATCTGAAATGCATCACCTTCGGGCACAAGACCAGGAGCAGTATCGTCAGTAACTTTTCAAATTAAAGTCACTGAGTACACAAGTAAAATTAAGTCACTATAGTTAGAAGGAAAAAAATGAAACTTCAACATCGCAGCTGGAAAGAAGCGATGCTTTTCATTTTGTGTATATTGCTCTAAATGAAAATAATTTTCAACAATGCACTAAAACTTCTTGAAAAGAATAATCAATATTATACTACCTAAGTCAAGAAATGCATATTTAAGGGGGGAAACCAGTTTGGCAGGCTGCTATTTTAGTGTTTTTCGTGAATTTTTAACAGGGAAGGAATAATCAGAATTTATTTAAATTGGGAGGATATTTAATTAAAGTTTAGAAGTACACGTTGTATTTTTTTCAAGTCATTTCCGCTGTAAATAGTGGAGTTAGAAGCTGCTGTTCATGGACGGTCGCCATCCTAGTTTGCTGCTCGCGGGAAACCTGGAAGTCGCAATTTTTATCTGAAATCATCACAATTTTTTTTTCACGTTAGCAACATATTTTCTAAGAATATGAATTAAAATCTTAACAAAAAAATTGAAAATTGCATGCTTTTGAGGTGTTTGAACAAACTGTTATGTTTTTATAAAATGCTTTTCAACTTTTTTGCATTTAAAACAAATTTTAAATAATAATATCATCCGAGAGTTTAGTTTATATGGATTGTAATTGAATAAAGAATATTCACAGAAATTTTCAGAACTATTGAACAATAACTTTTTAAGCTATTCTAGAATTTCCGAGAGTTGAAAAAAAGTCGTTTTGAGAAAAACTCCATTCTAATTACCGCGCGCTTCGACACTGTATCGACGGGCGTTCACTTTAGTGCTCATAACATCGGAAATTGGAATTGGAATTTTGTTTTGAAACTTTGTTAACATATTCTTAAATAGTTTTACTAACATTTTATGAAAAAAAGTAGAATTTTTCAATCGCCTAAACTGGTTTTCCCCTTAAAGGGAGAAGATTATTTACCCGCCAGAGAAATAAACAATTAAAAACATGTAAACTTACCAGTTTTATTGATTTAATTTTAGTGTTAGAGCTGCATAGCTCATAAAATTTTATATAGTAAAATGACAAAAGCTCGTTTCACCCGGCTACCTCATATAACGATTTCGGCAACATTTTACCGTGTTGATTTGAGAAAAACCTTAAAAAAATTAATCTCGAATCCTTCGTTTGGTTCTCCTATTTTTGTCTCATCTTCAATACAAACAATTTTGAAAAGTGTCGAAGTGTCATTTGGCATTACCTTGTTTTGTCTATTAAATTTACAAATTTGTTAAAGTTCAGTTTTTGTATAACAATCTTACACTGTTTGGTCAAGAAAAAGAAATGTTCGCGCTATTTTTTCTGTATCCATCGCATCGGAAAACAACCATCTCGCTGTCAGCGCTTTTCTTCACCGGGATACGAAAAGTTATCAAGCAACTCTTTCTCTACCATTTCTTTAGTCCTTTTACATAAAATTTGGAATAGGAATACTTTTCTTGACCGGCGTACTTATGAACAGCATATTTAACTTTTAGGGTAAAAGGTTCAGAAAACGTAAAATCACGCTAAAGGTTATCGCACTTTATAGCGCTTTCAACTCTAGCTTAAAAATACTATTCACTATCATTTCTTATGGAAAAAATCGTCGTTTGATAATTTCCTTTGCTGATTCATTAATTTTTCAAAATTCCCCAGCAGCGATGTCGAAAACCCCTGTTATTTTCCAAAAATATTAAAAGGTTAAAATAGGTCTAATATAAGTCATTGAAATCAACTATTTTGACTTCTCAGAAATGGTGATTGGAAACACAGTACATTGTTTTATTATTTCAGAGTAGTTGGTTGTTGTTGAATATTGATCGTGGGTTTCGCAAGGTCTTAAAGCGCGATTTAAGTCCATGATGAACAAAAATGCAGCTAGTGAATAGTTATTAAATATAAATCCTGGAACTTGTAAGTCGTCATTCCTATTATTAGACAAAATCGCTTGAACTTTCCGGTAAGATAAGAAACGCTATTTGAAAATTGTTCGAGTCCCTAAACGGCGGCAAAAGAAAATTGGTGCTTGCGAGTATTTAGAGACATTAAAAATTTGAAAATTTCGGATTAATCTAAGATGTTGATGAACGGATCATATATTTACTAAAAAACGTAAAATGAGGATAAATATGTTACTACTTATATTCATATCTTTTAGAATAAAAGTTTTTAGGTCGTCTTATTGATAATTGTTAAACTCATAATTGATTTAATTAATTAATTGATTTATAAGTGCGACGAAGTATTCCATTCCTAGCATAAATTTGAATAGGTTGAACGAAGCAACTAGACTTTAAAAAGCCAAAAAATTTTAAATCTAATGGTGCTAGTATACTATACTTGATTATTTTACACGGCCCAGATGAAACCGAGTATGACGTCT
The DNA here is from genome assembly GCA_959613345.1 of Tolmerus cingulatus. Taxonomy (NCBI): domain Eukaryota; kingdom Metazoa; phylum Arthropoda; class Insecta; order Diptera; family Asilidae; genus Tolmerus; species Tolmerus cingulatus. The sequence goes on from OY390708.1 coordinate 8,833,326, forward strand.
GGTTAACTTAACAAATTTTATATCATACTTAAACTAATATTACATTTATCAAAGCTCTTTTGTGTAAATGTATACCTACATAAACAGCGGCAGTGTTAAGGTAATTCGTTTTTGAGATTTGACCTTTAGTGATTAATTTAATTTGGATGTTATGTGCATTGTATTCTTCTGATCTACGGTACCTTTTAAAGAGACAGAAAATTCCAATTACCTAGAAAATGTTTAATTAAATTAAGACATTGCAAGTGCGATGCGAAAATTATAGCGAAACGAATTAAAGGTAGCATTTGTGGAAGTGGTTCAACTTGGAAAGAATCAAGCTGGGAACGCTCAATTCTAACCAAATTCAGGATTGGATTGCGATGAAAATTTTTATGATTCTTGACTGAGAATGGGCTTGCTTTGTCGAGCAGCCGCAGGTTACGTAACGACCGGCTGCAGCAACATTTTTATTTCCGATACAATCGTGGGGAAAACAAACCTAAACCTCTAATTAAGTGTAAATTAGATTAAAGGCAGTTAGTGGACGGTTTCAAGTATGAAAAATATTAAGAAGGTGCGAGTCCACTCGACTGTTGTCTTGTAGTTTGTATTCTCTGGCTAGGCACAAATTTAATTTTTAAAATCGAAACGGCTCTGACCGCGCCAAATTCATAAATTTGTACGGTGGGAAAGGAGCGTCTCTTGAGCCCGTCCATTAGCATTTTTCTAATGAAATATTTTAACAGAAAACGCCCTTGCTATTGACAAAATTGGATTATTCAAAAGTGACGCGCAAGCGGAAGCCCCACACGGAATATTTTTTGTATTCACATCCAGAAGTCAGTGGGCAAATTCTTGACATATTGCACGGACACAACAGCCCTAGCATCACCCGAGGGCAGAGCTTGATTTTTTAGAGTTAGATTCCCTGCCCTTTGCGGGTTTTAGACAGTAAATAGCCCCTGATCCAGTATCCTTACTTCCCGATTAATTATTAACTTTTGTTGTATAATTTCAGACTGGAAACTGCAATGCCAAGGATACCTTTCGGGATGCACACCCGCTGCAAGTAGTCAATCTTTTTGTATAGTGCACATCGAAATCAAAACCGTGTGCGGTAGACTCATGATTAGTTCGTGAATTAGTCGCTTTTTATTAATTTTTCTCAGTGAGAATCGACGTATTTGTTTTAAGTAAATATATATATAAATATATATTTTTATAGTTAATTACGGTGTATGTGTTTAAAAGTGAAATTTAGTCATTTTACACGGAAAATAATTTGAGGCGACGGGAGAGTGCGTTAAATAGAAGTTAGTATGGAGTGCTGTTTATCCGAAGAAGCTAAGGAACAGAAACGCATCAACCAGGAAATTGAAAGGCAGTTGCGTCGAGATAAACGAGATGCACGACGAGAACTTAAACTGCTACTATTGGGTAAGTACTTATTCAATATTTTTTTTGATTGTATTACCTGCGCTGAAATCTTGAATAACCATTTTTAACTAATAATCAATATGTTATTTTTTATTATATTTACTATTATGAATAGACAAAAGATTTAATCTTATATTACATGAAAAAACAAATCACTTATATTCCTCAAAAAATACTTATTATATGTATGTATTATTCTGAGTTTGAATCTGTTTTGATCTTGCAAGTTGTTTAGTATTTTGCTAATGAAGAGACCTAAGAGACCAGGATTCGTCCTCAGTTTATGTGTCATCAAAAACCAAAATTTAGAGTTCTGTAAGTGTGGCATCAATTATAACCTTGGTTAAAATCGGTTAAGTTCATAGCGCGCGCAAAGATTTGAATTTTGGCATGCGGTTTGCGACGTTGTACTCGGGAAGAATCGCAGATTTGGTTAAACCATTAAAAAGGTATACCTCTTAACAATCATTTTTGTAAATTCACTGTCCCTAAAAGCTAAGAAACCAAATTATTAAAATTTTTGTATAAGCATAAACCTGTTTTTTTGTATCAGTAAAAAGTTTACAAACAACATTATAAAATCTAAACTTTTTTGATACAGAAAATGTCAATAATGATATCATCTTATTTTTACTAATAACAGATTTAATGTCAGTGAATTAGAGTTTAATCACAATTTTAAGCATGAATTCGATCTCCAGATGCAAGGAGCGAAGTAAAAGTCACATGTTCTCCTAGAGAAATTTCGTGATTTTCGATTTCGGACTTCTGTTGAAAGGAAAATGAATCGAAATGAAAAGGAAAAATCAAATAACTTATTGTCTATTACAAAAACAATATTTTCGATCATCGACTCTTCAGGCAAATTCGACAACAATTATTGCAACACTCGTGCTTGTCGTAAATAATAGCTAAATTTACATTATTTTAGTTCGAATAAAGACCAATTACTAAAATTTAGGCAAATTAAAGAAAACAAAGTAGAATATAATATATGAATCAAAATAAAATAAACTTTAATTAAAATTGTCTAAACGATTTTTATGTTTAGACATGTTTAAAATTAAATTACTATCGTATGTACTTTCGGTTCTCCGAAAAGAAGATAGTTATATAATTTTTTACACTGCTACATGCGGCAGATTTTTGCGCTACACTTTAAAGATCCAAATTTTGGAATAAGATTTCTGATATTAATCAAAATGGATTACTTTACACAGAAACGGTAAAACATTTAAAGGTTTACAAGACTTAGCTACTCATGCATTCTTCTTTTCTGGTAACGAAAGCAACATTGAACAAAATCAAGGATTTTTCATTCAACTACACCAAGAGTGCGTAACTTGACTTTTTAAAAATATGCTCGTATGAACTTCACCCCGCAAAATATACCAACAGCAACTTTTTCCATAATGTAATTAGGATTGATTCAAACGAATCAATAAAAATAAAAGTGAGGTATGTAAGGTGAAATTGTGGTGCGGTCAAAAGATTATGGATGACACCGAAACATGTGGCTTTCCGGAAATCATAAGGCTTCAATTTGTCTTCGTTCAGTCTTTCTACAGATTTAGAAAATTAGTCGCGTAAATTACGTTTTAGCTGCAAATGCGATGGTAAGGTATGGAATCATTCAAGGGTACCTTTTTTTATAATTAATTCATATCGCAACTTTCAGTAAAATTTGTAGTGATACTATTCAAGCTTTTAGGTCTATGTATTTAATAATAAAATTCAATTGAAACCGCCGCTATTTTGAAACCACTATGAACCTTGTTCAAAAAAGACGGTATTTCAATTTAAGCAGTAGTCAATTTTTTGATATTTCAAAACAAGTGTTAACATAATTCTGGTTCCTCCAATAGTTATTTAGTTAATGGTCTTCTATAAAATATGATTTTAAAATATCCGAAAACGTAATAAATAAAATAGTATTAGCAGATAATTTTAAAATTCAAAGCTTCAATTCTTAAATTTGAATATACATTTGCAGTTATTTAATATCAGTTGTTTGTAAACTTGATTTTTATTTACCTAGGCATTTTGCGTGTTCCTTTTTTTAATGGATAGAAAATGCATTTTCTTGAGAAACTTATTTACATAAATCAATAAAATAATTAATATTTTATACATAGTTTTATAATTTAGAATTTTAGCCACATTTCCTGACTGACTCTACGATATATTGTTAAAAAAATATTCTTTTTACTGTGTTAAGGTTATTTTAAACCTTCAACGTTGTTTTGAATTTAATAATTTGTGCCCAAAGGCGGGAACTTCCGAGAACGATTTCTTCGATATTTACTAAATTAACGCTTTATTGATTTTTTTACTAGCATCATTTTTCCATCATTCACCGAAGTGAAAATTTTTCATTACGATAATTATAATTGTTTAATTGTAGACAAAAATTTAGAAGAATCCCAAAATTAGTGTTTAAATTTAAGTAATGTATAGTATCTTTTAAGATAGGTTTACTACAAGTAATTAGGATACATTTTTGAAGATTCACACATTCAATACATTGTCTGTTGTTTTGCAGCAATCCATTTTAATATAGCTAATAAAATAAAAATTATATTTCAGGAACTGGTGAATCTGGCAAATCCACATTCATCAAACAGATGCGAATCATCCACGGAGCTGGTTACTCAGACGAAGATAAGAAAGGCTTCATTAAAGTAGTATATCAAAACATTTTTATGGCTATGCAGTCGATGATAAAAGCCATGGATATGCTTAAAATTCAGTATGGGTCACCGGAGTGTATCGTAAGTATTAATCATCTTCTTTCACGAAAATATGAATTATCCAATCCGTTCGATTATTAATTATTTCAGGAACATGCCGAACTTGTGCGGGGGATAGATTATGAAACAGTTACAACATTCGAGGACCCTTACGTGTCGGCCATTAAAAGTTTATGGGCTGATAGTGGTATACAGGAGTGCTACGACAGAAGAAGGGAATACCAACTAACAGATTCCGCTAAATAGTAATATTTTTTCCTGATCTCCTCCATTATTATAAAGTTCATTTGAGTCTTTACCATTGAACAAGAAAATAATGAGTAATTTGGATGGTCTTCGCCTTATAATCTTAACGAAAATAACTTATTTTATACTTCATAACGTATTTTTTAAAGAAATTAATTGGGAACTAATTTTCAAATTGAATTCTGGTTGATTGCGATGTGCAAATTAGAGTTTCTTAAATATCAGCAATCTGTATTTTCACTTCTTAAAGGATAATGTATTAAAAAAGTTTTCTTTCGGCCTTCTTTCATTTTAGAACATAATACATTCAATCAATCAATAAAATTAAAAAATTGTTTACATACAAAGAATTATGTTTAACGTTTCGTATTACATTTTGGAAAACAGAACACTAAGAATTACCACGGTGTCTGTTCGTAGGCCACAACCTGCTTTCTGAAAAACTATGCAATGAAGAGTGTTATACTTAATATTTGTCCCTACGTAAAGTCGAACATTTTTTACACTTCGCAATTTAAAGAGTATAATATTAAAAATCTCTCTTGGGAATCCAGCATTAAAAGTCTAAACAAATTCTAATAGGTCTACTCAAATGGTACATGAATTGTCCTCGCACTTTCCTGAATTTTTAATACCCAGGTTGGGACCATTCTATCGTTGAAATTTTCAAAATTTCGTTATTTCTTTTTTGTGGAACTTTATAACAAAATATTTTTTAGTAGAACGGACTAAAAAATATCCACTTTTTCATTTTAGGAATATTTATTAAAATCTTAATTTCAATCTTTAAGATTCAAAGAGACTGTTTCACATATGTATGAAGTTAAAATTACATAATAATATAATTTTAGAAAATATCTTATTAAATACCTAGAAAATTCGTTTTATTTTTGGATGTTATACGAATCTTGTTTGTAAAAGCAAATTACTTGGCCTAGCAAAAGCATATAACACGTACAACAAAATTGCCATACATTTTACTTGCATTAATTGAATAGTTGCAATATACAATGACCAAAAAAATAAATACACTAAGGTGAAATTATTTACACATTATTTACATTAGAAAGTGCAACAGCCTAGGTAATTTTTATAATATTTATAACATATTGTCTGAAACAATCACTGCCAGAAAAAAGTGGAGACATTTTATTTTGGTTAGATGTATTTATTTTTTTATCCATGGTGCATATTATAAAATATTTACCATCCAAATTACTCAATCTTCCCTAAATGCTCTCCAACAAAACAAATCTCAACTTAAAAATTCCCAAAACAGTTATCTCTTGGAAATCGACCGAGTTGCAGGACCAAATTATTTACCAACGGAGCAAGATATATTAAGAGTTCGAGTACCAACGACGGGAATTATTGAATATCCTTTTGATTTAGAGGAAATTCGGTTTAGGTACCTATACCAAAAAAAGCAATTTACGCATGCTTTGAATGTGTTCAATATGTTTTTTTCACAGTGAACTTGTTCACAATGCATGGTTAAATTTACCATCTGCCTGCCGCCATTTTATGAGTTATACTAACAATTTTTATGAATAAGTATTAACCCGTTTTTGTCCTGTTTACTTATATTTAATTGAAATATTTGGTAATGGTCCTTGTAACACTGCGTCTATAAGTTCTTTAACATTACAGCATTTTTCAATCATTTTACTTCTTTTTGCACTTCAATTTATTTAATAATTAACTTTTGTTTCTTACTAACTTTTAATAGTTATATAAGCGATATTCCTCGTATCGAAGACCCAAATTTCCTTCCTACAGAACAGGATATTCTACGTGCTCGAGTACCGACAACAGGAATTTTAGAGTATCCATTTGATTTAGATGGAATCGTATTTAGGTACTCAGTAGACGGATTTGTTTAAACAATTTTTATATTTTATTATTTTGTTTATATAGGCTTTACTCTTTATTTGCCAAAATAGTGCTAAAAATTGCCTTCATCAAGCAAGCTATGATAGCTTCGAGGGAAACAGAAAAGGGACATTTTGCATACTTATAATTTATGTTCACATTTGCTTTTTATTCATTGCATGCTTCAATGTATAGTCGTAATGTTGTAACGGTATTTAGTGTGTTATGAAAGAAATACTTGTTGGCTTATTTTTATAAACAAAATGAATATGATATACAAACACTTAATTAAATATTCTTACATACAATTAATTAAAATTTGAAAATTGTCTTGCAAAAATTGTGATATATTTTATAGTCAACCTTCGTGCTTGTGCAAAGAAATAGAATCTAGGAAGAGTGCTGAGAATTTATCGTGTTAAGGTCATTTACAAGAGACTCGTTTATATTGCTTTTCGTAGACTCCACTGAGACTATAATTTCTAATATTACGTAAAGATACAATGAGAATCACTTATCGCACGGCATGTAGTTGAGTTTAAAGTTTTTAGTTTCGCGTACAAAATGTATATATATTTTCCTGAATATTTGACTGCTTTCATTGAATTTTGGCAATGCGAATGCAAAAACCGAATTTTTTTAAAACAGCGTACGAGATCGGTGTCAGCAGTAAGATATATATTTTTGTTTAATATTTTCGAATATTTTTCTGTATGCTATTAACTATAATCTGCTATAACTTACGCGAGATAGTTTTTTTTATTTGAGCTGAACCAGGTCTCCAAATATTTAGTTTTGAAATTGAAATAAAAGTAAGCCAAAAAGTTTTTAATAAGTAAATTAAATTGAATATAAACTTGTGTTATTGAAACTATATATTAAAATAAAATGTTGTATAATTATAGGATGGTAGACGTCGGCGGACAGCGATCGGAAAGAAGAAAATGGATTCACTGTTTCGAGAACGTGACATCTATTATTTTTCTGGTAGCTTTATCAGAATATGACCAAATTTTATTCGAATCAGAGAATGAAGTAAGATTTTTCTTCAGCATAAATTAACCTCAATTCTTAACTGAACTTAAATTTCTCTTTCAGAATCGTATGGAAGAATCAAAGGCTTTATTCAAAACTATAATCACGTATCCATGGTTCCAGAATTCATCAGTTATTCTCTTTTTAAATAAGAAAGACTTGTTAGAAGAAAAAATTATGTATTCCCATTTAGTGGACTACTTTCCAGAATACGACGGTAAGTTTTTTATTGCAGAACAATTGCATGGAGTATTTATTTAGTAATTAATACATTAATGATATCAACACACTAATTTAAAAGGGCCAAAACAAGATCACGTTAAAGCGCGAGAGTTTATTTTGAAGGGATATTTATTGTGCAATCCAGATCCAGACCGACAGTGCTACTCTCACTTTACCACTGCAACAGGTGTATACAATTGCAAAAAAGAAAATAATTATAAAAAGTTTTAGTGTTGATGAAATAAGCTAGAATTTGTTTACGTAAAATGAAAATTATCTTAATGGCACATACCGCTTGTTGCTCCAGTACTATTGCTAGATTTAGAAAATGTAGATTTTAAAAAAGTATTGCTAGATTTTTGCCTCATATTATTTCTTTTGCTATTGTTATAGGCCCACAGAGAGATGCAATAGCGGCGAGAGAATTCATACTTCGTATGTTTGTAGATTTAAACCCCGACTCTGAGAAAATAATTTATTCACATTTTACATGTGCTACGGGTAAGTGGTATCATTCCAATTAATTGTTTGATGTTTTATTTTATTGGGTGAAAATTGATTGTGTGAATGTGAACTGAATTTTACCAAAATACATATCTTTGTGTTTTTTATAAACACGCGTTCAAATTCTAAATGAAGCGAAATATTTCTTAAATTCTCCGCACTGAAAAATATTTACAAAATTTACGCAATGAAACCTCGAATATCTTGGGGACACTGATTTTCAATCAAATGTATAAGTTCTGCGCCTGTAAAATCACAGTTTGTTGTTTATAACTATAAATGTTATATATTGATATATATATATTATACATGAATGAACTGTGAAAACCTAAATCATTAAAATTATTTCAATTTCAATGAAATAAATTAATATTATTGTTATTATTTATAATTTTTTATTAAAGATCTCATTTAAAAGTCTTTCCAAATAGAATAATAGATAAAATGCAACGCTTTCGCATAAGGTATGAGAAATATGCATTACTTTTTTTCTTACATTTATTTTCATAAATTTCAGCTTTGTCTAGATATTTTATGTATTTTTAAGCACTTTTGAGAGTACCTTTTCACTGCTTTTACATAGCCTTTGTTATTTGAGTTGATTTTCACGTTGCTTTAGCTTTATAAATAGTAATTTGATTTTTAGCAAATTTTTTAGTAGGTTTCTTTTAAATTGTCACATGAAATAACGATATTTAACTGTTATTCTTCTTTAACGCATGCATTCTTTTGGTGTTTTAAAACTTCTTTACTTTGACGAAAGATACTGAAAACATCAAACTCGTGTTCTGCGCTGTCAAAGATACCATCATGCAGGCAGCTCTCAAGGAATTCAATTTATCATAAAAGCAAAGAAATCCAGGATCCTATCATTATTTTACACTGCATGTAAATGTGTTTATTTATTCAACTAATAAAATATTCAAAATTTATTCGAATGTGCTTTTATTCTTTTAAATTGCTTCCAGCGATGTTTTATGCATTAAATATATATATTTATTCAAAATTGTTAAATCTTCTACTAATCTTTAGAAAAATTACTTTATTTTTTAGCAGGAACATAATTTTAATATTTCAAAAACGTTGTTTGTTTTTTGTTATGTTTTTAATAAATTTGTTTAATGGATATTGCGCCTGCTATTGTTTTTTTTTTAAACAGATTTCTAATGTCGAAATTATTATAAAACATATTTTCACAGCATATTCGTAAGAAGAATGTTTTTAAACATTTAAAGTGATTTCATTTAATTGTTAGAAGAATGGTTCTGATAATTCAAATTTACATAAAAATCAACTGAAGTGCCGTATACAGCATTCTTTTCTGAGGCAACCAAATTTAAATATTTATAGTTATCAATAAGCAACTGCCCAAGCAAAAAATCAATACTCAAACTTAATAAAGCTTTTTAAAAACATGTTATGTTCTCCATAGTTGCATCTATATGACTTCTTTAAAATCTTGTTGCATAAGGCACAAAACAGTTCTCGTTCCTGATCATTTGATCAAAATAAATTTGTTTGAACATTTTAACTTGGAGAAAATTGCTAAACAAAATATTTATTTCGCTTGTTCTACGCATAGAAATAAATTTAGACATTTGAAATGCCCTAAAAATGGAACCGTAAGTAAGTGTGAAGTTAGATTTTTTCATTACTTAAAAGTAGACTCAATAATCAATATCAGGAATTAATATTGATATTATTGCTCAATATTAAATAATATGAACCAAGAACATTATTTTCGCCTCTGTCTTCATAACAACATGTATAATAATATCAGTGGTTTTGATACACAAATGTGGTTTTAATTTCTAAAGTTGTTTATTCTAAAAAAGGAAATATCTCGGATTCATTTTGAATTTGATTGAGTACATCACAACGAAGTCATCTAAATTGAAATTGGAGAAATACATTTTAATGTTTTTAGTCCCATATGTGAATTTGTGACCATGTTATGAAGATAATGATTTTTGTAGTTCTCCTTTTTGTCTGATGACTTCTATTCCATTCATTTAAAAAGTAAATCGAATCGTAATAAAAATTTACTATAATAAATAATGCTAAGAATATCAGCGAAAATATAACTCCTACTTCGGGAAAAATTAGTCCGTCAGCGATTACAAACGATTTTTTTTTTGTTGCAAAAATCGGAATTGAATATATTTTCATTGCAATTATTGTTACTAAAGATAAATGAACCCAAGACTTTGCTCTAAGGACCTTTGAAATTATCTCACTCACTTCTGACTTGAGAAATTTTCGATTTTATTGGATGTGATCAACTTTTAAAAGTGCTTGCGTCGTACCAGATTTATTCTGTGCATATTCATGCCATAGGATTGTAGATATACACCCAAACATTTTATAAAATCATAAAAGAATATTTCATAAAAAGGTTGGCCATACAAAATGAACCTACGACCGGCGCAAAAGAGAAATATCTCAAAGTATCGGTGGTAATGAGTATTGAAATTATTAATAGTTTCTTTATTCAATATCAGTGGCTAAAGTGTTAATATTGCAAGTTTTTATTATTCAGACGAATTATCTTTTATTCATTTATTCGCAAAAATAGAAAACCCACCATCAATTTCTGTTTTAAATCTTCAAAAAACCATAGTTACGAAACATCATTATCAAAATCAATCAAGCAGTGTAGAAATTAAAACTGAAAGATAGAAGAACCAACAAAATGTTAAAATGCCTTTAATTTGTAATTAAACTACTTCTGATTTTTCATATCGATTAAAACATTTCTTTTACGCCTGGGTAACATTTGATCCGTCTCCTTTGAATTTTCTTTTTCCGATTCAATACTATAAAGTTAGTTCATTCATTGGTTTCTTACGGACTGAATTGAGCCGCATTGAATCGGGGCATTTAAAGATTTGTAACCTATTTTTGAGAAATAGTCAAATAATTACCCTTTGAAATGAGAATGCGTGCTTGTGAATGTGTTTTAGATCCTAAGCTAAGCGATTTCCCAGTTGCATAAATATAGTTAACTGGGAAGAGCAAATTTGAATGATTGTACATTTTTTATGTTACTAATTAAATTTTTCTTCTAGATACTGAGAACATACGGTTTGTGTTTGCTGCAGTTAAAGATACAATTCTTCAATCGAATCTAAAAGAGTATAATTTGGTCTGAAGTGGATTTAGACCGAAAGGCATATTAAAATTCACACATATATTTGTGATTATATTGGCTTCATATTATTTTCTATATCAAAACATTTATAATAACAGGATAAACATAATAAACAAGTATAAATACTGCAGATAAATCTGGATTTTGTAATGCCCTCTGCTATTTCCTGACGCTGTGCAACAGATGTAAAACGCGAGGCAGCAGAGTAAATGTAACTGAGTAAATCGAGTAAAAGAGTAAATGAAATTTCAAAAAATTTGTCTTAATTGCTTAAATGGAAATTGTGTAAGCGGACATATTGTTACAGAAAATAAGAAATTGTAGTATTACGGAAGGAATTATTGGCTCCTCGATTAAGCTTTGAATTGTTTCTTACTTTGTGTCAATATTCATGAAATATGTAGCGAAAGCAGAGAGAGAGCACGTTGACATTTGCAACATGTCTTACATTCTCAACACGAGCCATTCCTTGCCAATATTTAATTAGATTTTATATTCTCAATTGAGTAATGAAACAAGAGAAACATAAGGCACTGTGAGTCGCAAATCTCCTAGCTAAAGTCATTTTATGGTTGTTTTTTATTTATGCTTTTTGTTTGTTTCTTTGTTGTGATGCTTTAAGTAAAAGAAAAACATAGGCTTTAAATCTTTTTTTTAAGTATGTGAAATATAAGGACCATGTTGAGCTCTTCCAATAGTTGCCCCTCCGCCGCCAAACAAAAGGTAGTCACTAGTCATAATTCATGAATTTTGGCGAAATTTTCTGTGATTGTGTTCTTGCGGCAGTTCTTAGAAGCTGGTTGCGGTCTTTGGAAGCGCTCCAAGGTCTATAAGTTGAGTAGTTTCAAAAAATTTTTATTAATATTTGGAACTAAACAATTTCTTTAGTATGTTTTTGTGAATTTATTGTAATTATACTACGTCATGCAAATATAATAATAATAATGCCGTCGTATTTAAAAAAAAAGAATAAAATCATTGAATAACATTTTACCAACACTTTTTTTATTTATCCAGCTGCTTTATCAAGCTGTTCCTTTCGATGTTATATTTATAGTATTGTTGTTTTTTTTTTTATTTTTTTTTTGTATGATCATATAAGGCCGTGTAAATGGATTCAACTATACATCCAAATCGTATTCCTTTAAAATAGTTTAATAAGTTTTTTTTCTATAATTTGTCTTGCAACTGAGGATCAATGCAACACAAGAATTGTCCAATCTCTACATAAAAAATTCTGGGCGCTTAATGGTAGAATGGCGCTTTATACTTTGTAAGAAATTTTTCACGTAATTCAGGTATATTGATTGTTATTTAGCCATATAGATATAAAATAGGTACAAAGACATTTTGTATACTGACACTAACAACAACGCGAAGTTTTTAGCTTTTGCTGCGACTTTTATTTTTTATAAGTGAACTACGTTATAAAATTTATTAAAAATTGCGCTTGATTCATGCAACAATTTTGAGAAAAACTTAAGTCCGATGTACGATTTGCTTCAGTAAGGATAACTCGCAATACATAGGTATTTAACATGAAATATCTACGAAAATCTTCAATGTTCTTATTTAAAGAATCATCTATGTCTTCTTTGCGTCTTCCAAAATTCATATTTAATTTAGTGTTAACAATTTATCCTTGTTTAGTGTTACAATTAAATTTTATTGTTGGATTTTCGGTGATTATCTCTTATTAGACAATAACCTCATCTCTTTGCAGCGATATGATAAAAAATTAGGGTAAGAGCCTACAATTTATTCTTCCTTTTCCTATCATCAGGAAGATAAAAGCGTCTTAATAGTTCCAATTTGAATTTATATAGCTTGTATGTTTTCCGTAAGTAATAAATAATATAAGAAATATGTATGTTGCTAATGATCCTCAGAAACAAACAAATATAAAAGGTCTAATTTTAAAGGTTAAAGCACTTTACCAGATCTGATTTTTTATAACTGAATCATAAATTGGTTAGTTATATTAACCATAGCTCGGAATTCAACTATAAAAAGTCATGTGTCGCCTAAAACGATTCGAGATCAATAAAACCGTATTATGTTTTTTCCAAAAGAAGATTCTGATAACAATTGTGGTTAAATGATATAATACAAATTACTTTCCTTTTTTACACCCTTTTTAATTAACATCCCATTATTTATCTGTTCTTGTTTCCTTCACTAATACTTGCAATAAGTTTGTTTAGTTTTATTTGTTGAACGTGTAGTATTGTATATTTTAGTTTTAATTATATATTTTTGTCTTAATTTTCCAATATTTTAATTTATTTTAATATCTTCGTTAAAGGTTTTATAGACTAATAACAATTGCTATATTCAAGAATTCAAAAATGTTAAACGATTGAAAAAATACGGCATATAATTACAAATCAGCTTTTGTGTGATAAATGTAAATATATTAAACATATAAAGAAACGATTTTATTAGATAAAAGTTCTATGTTTGCACAAGACACAGGCTGAAAAGAATTAAAAAGCTAATGAAATGAAAGCGTGCAGTGAAAATAGCCAAATATATTGTTTTAGGTCTTTCTCGTATAGCTGTTTTTGTATATTCGTTTATTTTTTAATAAATGTAGGTCACTAAATGCACAAAAAGAAATGCAAACAATTAGCAATACTGTTTTGTAGTTACTTAAATAAAAAGTGACTTGGTCTACTGGACAGTAGCTAATGTTTGCTAATTGATAACCGAGGACTTTTTGATAAATAAGAAAATATGTTTATGGTTACATGAGCCAAAAGAACATTTTTCACCACCTTCTTTCCGAACGGCGTCTTTAAGAGTAAATTTAGGGAACAAAAAAGGTATAAGAAACTAATAATAAAAAATATAAAGCAGATGAACCGCTTTCACACGCGAAAACTTAAAAAGAGGTGAAAACAAAGAGGCACCGTGATTTCACGAAAATAAGAAACAAAAACAAAAATATATTGAAATTAAATATTAAACCGGATATGGTGTGTTCAAAAAAGATTGCTTTTGTAGAATTTTATTAAAGCTTACGGATATACTGATCAAAAAATTATGTAGTCGAAAATAAGATGCCTGTGCTGTTTGTGACTCATCTCCCTTTTACCATTTGATTTCCTTTCCGTCCAAAGAATACTAACAAAACGATTGGACTAGGAATATGCCTGTTTTCTAAAGTAAATATGTTTCGCAACTTGCACAGGCATTGTTGCCATTTTTATATGAAAAAAATAATTCGAAGTATTTCATATACATATGTATATTATTAGAGTTTCTTTTAATTTTTATTGCTACTAAGAAATAAGATAATATAAAAAAAATTATATGAAGAAAATAACACCGCTTTCCTATTGAAACTATAATATATTTTGTGTTGACATTTGTTAAGATTATTTTTTATATATTAAATTATAAATATATTTAAAATTAACTTAAGATAGCATAAGGGAGCACAAGCACAACACAACATTGTCGTGGATAGAATAAAATAAATTCATGGGGTAAAAGTTGTTTTTACTTTCGGATTATAAAGCTATTCATTTTATTCGTCTGTTTCGTTCTTTTTCTATATAACGAACGACACAAAGAAACATTCAAATTTTAAGAAACTACCGACGTATAACGTTAATTTTGTAAACAAAAATACTTGAAGAAAAAAAGAAAGGGAGATATGTAAAAATTCTACTACACTTAGTCAAGTAGATAAGCATATACTAATTATATATGTATCTAATAAAAACCAAAGAGAAATATGCATTTTTCACTTTAACTTTAAATTCGAACAAGTTTTAAGGCATTTAGATTATATTTCGAATGAAATTTCAGTTGGAAGTCATGAAATTTCGCATTACAAAATAATAAAAAATTAAAAAAAAACATCTTTATATATCAAAAGGAATAACTATCGATGTGTCAAAATATTTAAACAAGATATATGATGAACATTTATCGACGGATTGTAAACAATGTGTGCGCGATTCTTGTTTTAGTGCACAAAATCTTCCTGTAGTCATACATTTTTCCGAAAGTTTTCGTAGCCTTAAAGTTAACTCTTACTTTTTTTAACCGTTTACCTTCTTAACCTTTACTAACATTTTGTGCAATAAAATAAAATTGCTTTACGTAACGTAAGAAACTAAGAAAGATTTTGTCTTAAAAAAAGCGAAAGCAAATTTTTTTTTTGCAGAAAAGATGTATTCCACAAACAAATAATTTCAAATGGTAAAATTTACCGAAAAACAAGGAAACAAGGAAACAAGGAAGTTGTAATTCACCAAATTTATATAATGCAGAATAAGAGAGGAATAAATTAGAAAAGTACTAAATAGTGAAGCGGGCATATAAATAGCATTGGATTAATCTTGAGATTATAAAATCCGAGGAGGTGAAGTAGCAAATTGCAAAAATATACCCAGTTGCCCTTTTCCACAAAAAGAGCCAATATGGAGGGCAACGGCAGCATATTTTTGAATACGAACACACTTTTTACAATATTTGTAGAGAAATTAGTAAAGGGAGTGAACAAAATTATAACATCAAGATGGGTCCGATTTATTTATGTAAAATAGGCGGAGTACAAGAAATGCTCCACAATTGCGGCAGCAATTTTTTTTGTACCAGAGATGTATTCTGCGTAATATAAATATAATTCTTTTTTAAGTATAAATGAAAAACAAAAAAAAAATATTTATAATACTAAATTATTGAATAATTTACTATGTAATTGTGTAAACTAATGGAACGCATTTTTAAGAGAAGAAATGAATAAAAGGATGAAAAATAATAGATTGAAATTGTGTTGTCTTCACTTTTTCTATCGCTTTTTATTCATACTCTTTGTTATTGCCACCCAAATGAATTTTAACACTAAAACTGCTGAAGATCTATAATTGATTAATGTGTATGTTTTAATTTTGTGCAAAATTCCCTAATGTTTTTATTTTATGAAGCATTAAACGTTGTTTTCGTAAGTTTCTAAGAAAAAGTTAAAATAAAATAAAGTAAAAAAAGATTACAAAATGTGTTTATTAACATTTTCCAAAGTTAATGAAATAATTATTTTATTAAGGTAATCGCATCCGCGGAAATTCTGATTATGCTACACTCCACGAAGAAATGATAAAACCAAAACTAATGAAAAAATTGGCTATGCTGAAACTGTTGCTAACATTACATTTATTAAATATAAAAACAAGTTTTTTTCAATGAGAAAAGATAAGACCAAATTCAATTAGACAATTTAAAGAAACGAAAAAGAAATTTAATACGTTTTATGACATCGTCGACGTACATACATTATTAATTTGACATATTCAAGTGGTCAAAGCATTGCGCAATGCATTTTGTTCAAGATTGCCCAATTCATGACTAGTCTCATTTGTGAGAACTTTAATGTCCTTAAAATGTTTTCGATTTGAATCGATATTGTAAACAGGCGAGTTGAAACCACTACATTAGGCCTCCTCGAAAACTCTCCATAGAACGCTATGTACGGCAGCATTGTCGTGGTGAAAAATCCAATTACCTTTCATCATATTATCACCAGTATTTAAAAGAAAATCTTTCAATTCTGGTTTTATATTTTTATGGACATAAATCATATCAGTGACTAAACATGATTTAAATTTTTCTTCTTCAGGGCTTGGTAATTCGTTTCACATACTGAAGCTTTTAATATTTTAAAATCTATTTTCATCGCAAGTGATTGAGCTCACATATTTTACCCGTTGAACTTGACTCGTACGACGATGGTGTTATTTTTCCTCAATGTTAGTTGGATTTATCTTTGGTTTTTTGCCCCTACTTCTTTTCTTACCGTAATTTTATTTCAAATTTAAGACGAGCACAACAGCCATTTTATTTCTACTTACACGAACTGCGATTTCTTTCAATCCATTTTTTCAGTTTATTAGTATTTCTTCCTTTTCTACTTATGTTAGTTGCGTACCCCGATTTATATTTGAATATATTCCTGGTTAATTGAGTGTTACTTAATTTAAATAAAACTGGTTATTTCTTTATAGCTTTTAATGTATGTTGTACATGAAGAACAAAACGTTCCTTATATAGCTTCAAGAAAAAAACCAAACTTTTAAATAGTACCGCGTAGAGTCCGACTAAGTTCCTTTGTTGTATAGCTGTGAATGGGAACAATTTGCTCATATGAACTTCAAAGTTTTGCATTTTCATTATTAAATCGTCAACTCTGAATACTTAAAAAGAATTTACGTTCTGAACTTAAGATTTCCAAACATTAATTCGTGGAACTGTTCCTAGGTTTGGGAAACTAAGAAAACAATTGGTAATAAGAAGTAAATAAAGTGGTATAAAAAAATAAAAACTTTATTAAAATTGTACATTCATACATAAGAGATTTGCACCTAGTGCTTGTGAATTGCACATTCGACAGATTTTCTGAGCTGATTAATGACAGTCTTTTGATCCTCCGATCGAATAATAGCTGTCCCAGAAACGATCATATTTGCGCCAGCCTATGAAAAATTCATTTCAGATCTTAAACATTTCTTAAACACGATTTTCGTGAAAATTACCTTAGCACAGTCGTCGATTGTGCTTAGACCGACACCGCCATCAACTTCTATGTCCAAGTTGGGGTAGTTCTCCCGCAGCCAGCTAACCTTGGGCATCATATCGGTCATGAACTTCTGTCCCCCGAAGCCGGGCTCGACGGTCATAATAAGAATCATGTCTGCGAGTGGAATGTACTCCTTGACGGCCTCAACGCCCGTCCCCGGCTTGAGGGCCAGCCCCACCTTCATGCCGGCCTCACGCACCTTCCGGCAGACCTCAGGCACGCACTCGACCACCGGCTCAATGTGGAAGGTGTACTGGTCGACGCCGGCATCGGCCATGTCCTCGATCCATTGCTGCGGCTTCGACACCATCATGTGGGTTTCGAAGAACGCCTCCTAAATTTATTCCAGAGTTAGTAATTTTTGTAGCACAGGCAAATTAAAGAAACTCAAAAGGTGTCCTTCGGCGTCCATATAAAATGTTACCGGTCAAACCTGATTTTCGGAAAAACTACTTTATTCCATTGCATCGCATGCACAATATATTTAAATTGGGTCGTATATAAGTGCATGCTTAACAACAATTTTCTCTGCACCATCAGCTGAGAATTCACCATAAAAAAATGAATTGTTAACTAACACGCATTTGTGCTTTAAATCAATAAATTGGGTTTGGCTAATAATTTCCTACTGTTTCAAAAGCATTTTGTTTTTTATAGGTACATATTATATATAAATAATATTATATATAAATAAAAGTGTAAAGTTTGAAATCGTTTGCAAATATTAGAAATGACAAAATAAAAAAAATTAAGATAGCGTTCATTTTAGTTTTTAACAATAGATTCTTTCAAGATTAATTTTTGTCAGTCTAGATTTGTTTCTGTTTCTGTCAGCAGTAAAAGCATACAAACTCTTTTTCATTTTAATGCCAATAATATAAGGTTGCAAATAGAAATTTTAGAAAGAAAATCTAGATATAAATTCTTAATAATACTGTTTAGTAAACTCATTTAAAATAAAGTCTTGTTTAAGAATTCGTTTTCATAAAGCAACAAGTTCTAGTTGAATTACGCAAATTTTTTTTATAAGCCTCGATATTCTTAAAACATATTTTCAACTTCATTTGATTTATGTTTTGAATTATTATTATATGTACACAAATGCTAGATTTGAATACTCTGGTTGTTCCGGTGGTACCAGTCCGCAAAAATCAAAGTTTTCTAAACATTGATATCAAATTTTTGTTTTGTTTTGCTGTTAAATTGTATCTTCTATTACAAATACAGCCACTCATGCGACTTTGAAAACTTTGGTTCTTATATGATTTTTAAGTATCCCAAAGGAGACGGGTCACAGCTCATTCAAATTTATCACAGGCCCGGCGCGAAACAAGAAGTATTGATTATGGGTGCTAATGAGTATTGAAATTTTAAATAATTTGTATATTCGATATTAATGAATTTCGAATATTTTATATTTTCCAAGTAACTAACAGCCACAAAAATTAGGTAAGAAATGGTACCGAATTGAACTAGCACTTGGTTGTTTTCTTAGCCAATTTTCCTGTTCTGTACAATATATTTGCTTATGTTATTTCAAGTAATTCCTAACTTACTTTGATTTTGCTCCGCAGGCACTTGACCACGGGATGGCCAAATGTGAGATTCGGCACAAAGTGGCCGTCCATCACGTCCAAGTGCAGGTAGTCGGCTCCATTCTCCAGGAGTTTCTCGGATTCTTCGTACAGTGTCGCCAAATCGGCGTTCAGAATCGAAGGTCCAATCTTCGCCTTTAAGGACATTTCTTTAAATTTCCCTCGTAGTGATAAAGATACACGAAAACGAAGGTCCTCCGCACGTGCACTGGGCTACAAATTGACAGTTCCCTTATCAGCTACCTGCAAAGTGGGGAATTCGTCAAGTTCTAAAACGGGGAGCTGAGCTGGATTCTTGGAGGGGAAGTGGTAAGATTATCATTCGTTTACGGAACACACCCCAAAACAGTTGACAGCCCACCAAGAATTTGCGTGTTCATGTCCGTAAAAAAGCAGCAGCCGCGATGAGGACTCTGCTGATTTTGTCGATTTTGTTCGTTACGACTGTCCTCGCAAAGAAATTCAAGGATGAAGAGAAGCCGGATTGGGCCAAGAAGGACATTAGAGACTTTACGGACGCCGATATGGAGCGGCTGCTCGACCAGTGGGAGGTAAAAACGGCTGCGCCACTTTTGCATTTCCCTCTTTTGTCAAACAGGTTTTTTTGTAGGAAGATGAAGAACCCCTCGAACCGGATGAACTGCCGGAGCACTTGCGACCGGCGCCGCAAATAGACTTCTCCAAAATAAACGCACAAAATCCAGAGGAACTGCTCAAAGTGTCGAAGAAGGGCCGGACTGTGATGACCTTTGTAAATGTCGGCGGGAGCCCCACGAGGGACGAGGCTGAGGAGATCACGAAGATCTGGCAGACGGGTCTTTGGAATAGCCACATCCAGGCGGAAAGGTACATGGTGGACGACAACAGGGCTATTTTCCTGTTTAAGGACGGCGCCCAGGCCTGGGAGGCGAAGGACTTCCTTGTCGATCAGGAGCGGTGTGAAAGTGTCACCATCGAGAACAAAGTTTACGAGGGCAAGCAGGCCAAAACGAAAGAGGAGCTCTAAGTCTTCCGAAGGAACGAGGGCTTCCCATGTAAATAAGTCATTTAACTTTAACTTCAATTTAATTCCAATTGTTTTGTATGAGAAGCTGAATTAAAGTGTGGTTTACTAGAATAAGGTGCAACATTTATTTTCTTTTTATTCCCTAGAAACATTCTCATTCTGTATCCAAACGCAATACCTGTCTATTTGCATAGAACTTAACTTTCATTGAAGTTATTTTGATGTTCCCAATACAGGTACTACTGTTATTCGGCGCCGCGTGGACCACTGCCAAGCCTAGTTCCCACAATCTGGCATTGTGGACCAATGGTAATTCGCAGGAAGTTACTAATAAATAAGTGCCGCCAGACAAGTAAAATAAATAGACAAATTCGTAGAGTATTAAAATATTATTTTGTTAAAAATTAAAAATCCCCAGTGTAAAAATACTTTGAAAAAACAAGCTAGAATTCTAGAATTCTTTTGAAGCAAAGTTGAATGCACCAAAAACAGTTTTCCCTTTCGATTCCTACTTAAAAATAATTAATACGAAAATATACTACAATATATTGTAAACAATTTTGTTATTTGATTCGAAATAAATTTTGTATATGCTGGAGTTTTCTCATTAATTTGCTTTACTCTTTTATTTTTCAGTCATGTTGGATTGTTTCATATTGAGTATCGCTAACAAATTGACTTGTTTAATCGGTGAAAGATACTTTTAATAATAAAAATTAGCCAGTACAAATTAAATAACGAAAATTCTGTTTTACGAATAAAAAGCCAACAAATAACCAGGTGTTACCTCATCTCATCATAAACAAAACTACACCTCTCCACATGTACTAAAAACGGTTTGGGAGCCTCTGACGTCGCTGTTCCCAGTACGCACGAACAGCTGATTATTTTTTAAGGGTGTCGTGTTGGTAGAATTTTCTTGTTGACATTTTCACTTGTCACTTGTCTACCGAACAGAGTGGACACTTTTTGAGCATCTTCCGAAAATTGTTTATTTCTGTAGACTTGACTTCCGTTCCGAATTCCTTCCCACAAAGAATCTTCCGCGGCCCGCACTTCATGTGAAATTCTTTAGTGTCCGCTTGGCGTTCGACACGGCGCGTATAATAAACGTTAAAAAAGAACCAATGAAAGTGCTAAAAGAGCGAAGTGAAATGAAGTGATGTCATCGCCAAAAGCAATTCCCTTCCCTTTAAGTAACTGAGGCGATCTCCTCCCAGTTCTTGCTGTGATTTTGTGAACAGTGCTATTAGAAAAAAAGAAAAAAAAAAATGGTGTTCGAATCGATTGTCGCCGATCTTCTCAACAAGTTCCTCGGTGATTATGTCGAAAATTTGGATAAGAAGCAGCTGAAAATTGGAATTTGGGGAGGTAAGTGTGGGTTCTGTCGTGTCTGACCCAATTTCGTTGGGGCTCCCAGCTGAAATCCGGACCGTTATTTACTGTTAGCACGCATGGGCAGGCAGAAAAATAGGATTGCAGGGCGCCCCCCGGAGACTCCCGTGCCATCCAAAAACGAGTCTGATTCACCCGAGGGGGGAGATTTGGTAGAACCCTGGCGCTCCGTCGGTCCGGTGCATTCGCACTCGGCATCTGCGAATTGTTTATGATGTAAAGACCTTGAGCTCGTTTCGGTGGGCAAGTGGAATCCCACATGGCGCTATTTTTAGGATTTCTTATCCACAGATGAGGTGTTGAGTAACAAGACAACAATCTGGGAAAGTGCTTTTATTTTTTTTTATTGGCGAAGGTTCCCTTTTTCCGCTTCCAGCTGTTTGAATAAACTCTTCTTCCGAGAGAAAAAAATCTATTTTGCAAGCGAATTATGCGGCGCGATGACGGAAGCACCTCTTGTTATGGTAATTCCCGTGAAGCAATTAAGAAGACAAATGGTCGTCTTCGCGGTCTGCAGCCACCGAGGTGGAACGCACTGACAAGGGCCTGTTGCCCCACGTGGGGCCCTGCGGCCAGGAGCAGCCGGGTCATGCACTGCAGGCGCCTATCGATCGCTGGAAGGTTACTGCAATAATTTACTTCGCGGATCGATAGTTTTTTGGCCAGCAATCGCTTCGCTCGGGCTTGCATTCGTCACTTGCGTGGGGCTCGGTGCGGAGCTGCGGAAGTGCCCCTCCGTTCTTTTTCGGAGGCCGCGCTTGCGATATTTAAATTCCCCGCGTGATTACGGGCTCCGGCCGCGCTTCACGAATGGCAGTAGCAAGCTCGCCAATTGGGCACGGCACGGCACGGCACCCGTTCGACAAACGCTGAGTGAGTTCGGCCGCCAGAGTTTGAAATTCTTGGCTCGGAATGCGCGCGGCCGGGGAGGGTGTTTATCAGTTTAGAGTTATTTTCGGGGAGCGAGGAGCGCTAAAACTTATACATAAAACTATTAGCACAGCATAATACATACACTACTTGACTACATCTATACACAAACTTTCTATTAGAGAACATTTCAAAATGTTTTTTTTTTATTAATAATGAATATACATCTCAATCCGGTCAAAATGTAGATCAAAGGAACCAAAAAAGTTTGTACAAATTAGCCAGGCTTAAGATTTAGAACTTCTTCAAGTATGAAAATCGTTCAAATTTTTCATTCCTATTACTTTTTATTCAGCTTTAACATAATTCATATTAAAACATTCAACGTTGTATTTTTATATAGATATATTTTGCTAATATCATGACATACATACAATAAAGTAATAATAAACCAATTAAATTCACTAAAATCAAAATAGAAAAGTTAAGAAAACATTTTAGAAAAAATTGGAAAATGAAAAACAATTCCTCAAGAGAGAGTGTATATTTTATTAATCTGTCCTTACTCACTAATTGCCGAAAAAATCAGAACATTTCATTTTTTGCTCAAAGGGTATTTGTGATCGATATTTTGTTGAAACACTCAAACAAGTAGCATTGCATCTTCTGGATAAAACAAACATAATCGTCTGTACCATTTCCTTCCATTGGAAACGATCCATTTTTATTTTTCGTTAGACTCAAATTTGCTTTCGTTTACAATGATTGCATTTCTAGCAGATATGAGTATACATATTATAATTTAATTTATTCGTAACAATTACATATGTATATACATAGGATTTTCTCATTTTTCTCATTAAAATTAAATCATGTGTTTTGAAATTTTCAGTTTTCCAAAACACATTTTTATTTATTTTCATAGTTTTTCCAACGGTTGATGAATGATTAACGAATTTTTTTCTCGTCATATTTAACTCGTGCAACAATGGCCGAAAAATACGAATATAGTCAATTTTTATTTTATCAAATATCGGTCGCAAGCATTTTCCCGTTTTCTAAAATCTAAGAAAACGTAAAATTCATTACTTCAAGCAAATTAAAGCCAATCAAAATCATTCATGAATTAATCTTTCCTTACACAGTTGATCTTTAGCCTCCAAATTAAATTTTATAAATGCCGCTCTGTCTTGCGAAACGAAATTCTCTGCTCGTGATATCACTCAATAGAGCTAATTGCCACCTTCTAAAGGCAAGTTCGGCATGGTTTGTATTTTGGGAGTTGTTTGATAACAACTAAAAATGTTTGAAGTTCTTGGATTCATCCCGCAAATTAATACGATTTTTCGTTATTTCGTTCCCCTAAAGTTCACACCTTTCGAGAAATCATAATGCAATTAAAGAACCATAATGTGATTCTTATCGCTTTATTTATTCTTGATATCGTTAACTTATATCTTTATCACTTTTTTGTTCTGTATGAGTTTAATGTTTATTTATGTAATTTGTATTTGATACAAACACAGCTTTAAAACGATTTTCTAACAAAATTGTGCAGATCTTTTTAGAATCGTTTATATTTTACAAACTGCGTTTTTTTTTATGAAAATAATTTTACAAACAGATAAAAGCGGCAGTTTCACATGAATTTTAAATGCGTTTAAATTAAATAAAAAAATTAATGAACGAAATTTAAAAATCATTGGTCAAGAGTGATTCAGTACCCGAGTCTGAAAGGCACTTTAGTAACCCTGAAAAATATTTATTAAGAGATTTTAATCAAGATCAGAAATTATCTCAACTTAGTGAACTTTAATGTAAAACCTAAAGCTATACTTAAGCTAAAGCTTAAACGGCTTGATGGATTTTGGTTTGAGAGGTGTCGTTAGACTCGTTTCAATTGTGGGATTGACACCGAGTATATATTATTAAAAATTATTAAAATTAAAATGACTGATAATTGACGTCATATCATATGTTTACAAAAATTTGTTTATCTCAAAACTTATCAAAATAAAGGGTTTCATAAATAGCTTGCATAAATATATACAACCATTTACATGTAATTTGGAATGAGAAATGCAAAATAAAAACTTTTGAGGTGATATCTTTTAACGCAGTCGGGTGTTTTTTTTTTTAATTAATTGAATTATTTCAATATCGAAATTTATAAGTACAGAGTAGTAATATTGTCAATAACTCACAACTTCTCAATTAAAGTCGGTAATAAAATATTTCTATGTATCTTTGTGCTCTGCTGGCATATCTCATTCCAATGATACCAACGATAGGGGAGCTGTTTAATGGGGATTATTGATTTGAATATTTTATGATGGCAATATCTATTCTCTGAAATCACTCTTTTATTATTTCAAGGTGACGTCGTGTTGAACAATCTTTCCTTCCGGGAAAATGCTCTTGATGACTTAGATCTTCCAATACAACTAGTTTATGGATACTTGGGTAAGTTTGTATTTGCTGAAGCATATAAAATACAATTTTTAATTTGCTACATATACTTTCAGGCAAACTAGTACTTAAGATACCTTGGAAGAATTTATACAGCCAACCGGTTGTTGCTGAAGTTGAAGACCTATATATTTTAATTGCCCCAAAACAATCTGTAAAATATGATCCCGCCAAGGAGGCTAAATATGATATGCAAGCGAAGCAAGCTGCCCTACTTAACTTAGAAACCAGGAGAGCGTTTGAAGAAGAGAAAAGTAATGGCACTCTAGAAATAGCGTGGTTAAAACACATTCTTATTTGGTAATTTTTTCTAATTTTCTAGAAAAAGTCAAGGGAGATCCTTCATTTACTGAGAAACTTACTGCACAAATTGTAAACAATCTGCAAATAAAAATTGCAAATGTCCATATACGATATGAAGATAAGACAACTGCTGGTCAACCTGTTGCATTCGGTATAACATTATGTGGATTAGAAATTTATACTACCGATGAGGAATGGGAGAGGAGCTATATGACTGAGCAGTTGAGCAAAGTTTTTAAAGTAAGCTGTGAAAATATTACTATACTATTTTTAAAATTATGAGATCATAAGTGAGCAAATTAATTTAGCAATGTAAAATGGTTGAGCTGCAAAGTAGGATACGATTTTTGTTTATTTTTCCCCATATTTCCAGATTGCTGATCTAGATAGTTTGGCTGCTTATATGAACTGCAACACTCGAATGTTCATGAACTACGATATTACAGAATTTCCTGAATTATTCAAATCGAATATCGCTTGCAAGGGATATTTTCCAAAGAATTACAAATACAGTAAGTTTTTTTTCCAGAGTTGAGACATATTTAAACTTCTTTTTATTTTTAGTTGCTGGACCGATTTCTGTTATTACTAAACTTCAACTAAATATGAATCCTGAGCGCGATGAGCCACCGTTCGTGATACCGAAAATTGATTTAGTTTTAGGAATGGATAAATTGAACATTGGCATCACAAGAACACAATTTCAAGTAAATTTTCAGAAATCTTTTTAAAACAAATTCTTTTTAAATTATTTTTTGCAGGATATTTTAAAAGTTGGGGATGCTATGAGTCGTCTTAGGATGGGAATTCCATATAGAAAATATCGCCCTTTTGGAATTCGTAAGTGTTTTAAAAATCTCAATATTACATTAAATTTTATTATCTTTTTCTTTCAGCATATAGAGGTCATTATAAAGAATGGTGGAATTTTGCTATCAATTCTGTTCTTAACGAAGAGGTAAAAAGAAAAATTCGCAATTGGTCTTGGGAGCATATTAAGCAACACAGAAAACTTTGTAAAACATATGCCGAGGTAAAACTTTAATTAAAACTTCTTTCTTTAAAGTACTTGTGTCCAATTTAGTAATCAGTTAGTTTCTCAATAAACGATCTAGGTACTCTAACATATAAAAACCAATAAGTGCTATAAAAAAATTATGAAATTGAGGTGAAACACTTATATCTGTATAATTACTAATACCTACATTTTTTAATACCTAAAAATGTACTTTACTTTTGCATATTTATAAATAGTTGCAGAAGAGAGAGTTTTTATTTACTATATTTAATTTATTTCAGACTTTTAAAGAAAAAATGCTAACTAAAAAACCGTCAGCAAATTTATGCGAATCAGTTACCTTATGCGAAACGAAATTGGACATTTTTAACTTGATTTTAATACGCAATACTGTTTACTTGGAAGTATGTATAAGTATATTTAATTGTGAACATATAGTACTTAATTTTTATAAAACTCATAGCTTGACGCTATAAAACTGGAGGAAGAATTAAAAGCTTCGCAAAAAGGATGGTTCAGCAGTTGGTGGGGTGGTTCGAAGCAAAATGATTCAGATGATTCCGATTTAGGTACATTTCCTCATTTTAAATAAAATCGAAAATTATGATTCTTTTAATTAAATATTTAGCCAAAAAGTTTGAAGATGCTATGACTCCAGAAGAAAAATCAAAGCTTTATAAAGCTATTGGGTATCAAGAAAACGCCCAAGCAGAACAATTGCCAGAAAAGTATGAGGCAATACGAATCAATTTTTCTCTTTATGCTCTTGAGATTGGCGTTTTCCATGAAATAACGAAATCTATGCCAGCAGGCACTGAAGACGAAATTGAAGTTCAAACGATATTGCAAATGAAACTGTCTTTAGTAACTTGTAGACTATGTCAGCGGCCAGGAGGAAATGCATTAAAGTAATTTGAATGACACAAAAATCAATATGTATGGAAAGTAATTCAATAATTTTTTTGGCAGGGTTAAAGTGGGAATCAAAGATTTACTGATTACTGGCTACAAAAAAGACGATTTCGCCCCAACAATAATTGAATCAATAGTCCCAGAACAGGAAACTTTATTAGACATTGTTTTTGAAACAAATCCAATCGATAAGGTAAAAGAGATGAGCTTCTGGTTTTTATTTTTTTTTTATTTTCCTGCTCATATTTTCTAGAATTGCGATCAAAGAGTAAAGGCGAGGGCAAAGCCTCTTCAAATAGTCTACGATGCCATGACAGTTATTCAACTAGCTCAAGTTTTTACTGCACCATCATCAGTAAATGTGTCAAAGTAGGTTAATTTTAGACGAAATTACTTTTATAAGTATAATTTGTTATTTGCAGTCTGGCTCCCCAAGTACCCCTAGGAGATGTAAAACACCGCTCTGCACTAGGGTTTCAATATATGGTTGAAAGTCATCCGAAATTGGAAGTGGATATCAAGTTTTTGCCTAGTATTATTGTAATTCCTCATTCTGGAGTATATAAAGGGTAAATATTTTTTTATAGGTAGTTTGGAACAGAAGTAATTCTATATACAGGAAAATGCATTTCCGTAGTTTTTTTTGAATGTATCTCAGGATGTTTATTGTTTATGGGTTATTGTGTCTTAATTTAGTCTTCTCTAAAAAAAAAGAAACAAAAAAATGCACCTTCGTATTAAAGAATTTCGGTTCTATAATAAAACTCGAAAACGTGTTTCTAAACGAAATTAACTATAATGAGTCCAAATTTATTTCGTTAAAATTCTGAGATGGATCACTTCTGCTCCACGTTATCCAATACTTATAAATAAATGATTCGTTTTTCTTAATTCCCTTAGCAATTTGTTAATTTATAAAGTTAATCATTTTTGTTTTATTTTTAAGATCTGAGAGCTCTGTGGTTGTTCTAAGTTTAGGAAAATTAGTTATTATTACGGAGCCTCGCACTGGCGATGTAGCAGACGTTCAGACTATGTTTAGGGAGGGTTCTAAGAGAGATTTGATCCTAAAAGAAATGATGGAACGTACTTACGACAGGTTTAAAATTGAAGTACAAAACATACAGGTTAGTTTAATGCTTTTTTTTTATATATATATATATAAATCGTTTCATTGGTTCATAATTTATTTTTTCTTATATAATGTAATAGATACTAGTAGCAAAATCTGGGGAAAACTGGTCCAAAATTCTTAACAGTGGTGAAATGTCAGATATGCACATTTTATGTCCAACAGTTCTGGCTGTAACACTTGCACTTTGTTTAATCGATGATGATCCTCGATTACCAAAGAAAAGGATTAAAGGTATATCCACAGATTATTTAGATTGTTTGTGCAGAGTTCTGATTTTAGTATTTTTATATTTTCAGTTGAGCTTCCATCTGTTAAATTTAACATAACTGAAGAGCGAATTTTTGAAGCTTTAGCAATAGGTACTAGTATACCTCTACCTGAGGCAGAAACACCTGAAGAGCGAACATTAATGAAGGTTGGAAAATTAGAATAATTGGTCAAAGTACCTTTGGTATATCATAGTTTTTAATATTAGGCATCTAGTTTTGGTATATCTACTGCATCAATAAAGAAAATGTTTGAAGGTGAGGCTAAGGAGAAGATGGCAAAAGCTATTCAACCAGTGAAACCTGAAGAAGAAATGGTACAATACACGGATTTAGATGCCAAATTCACTCTAAAAGGTTAATTGTGATGAAAATAAATATGTTTTATAATTCTCAATATTTTATTCTTTAGAATTTGTTATATCGTTATATAAAGAAAAGGAGGAAAAAGAGACAACACCATCGGATCAGTATAAAACTCCTGTGGAGGAATTTACTCCAGAACTCTTTGAAGAACCACCAATTTCTTCTACTTACGTAGGGCCTGTGGGTCATGAAAAGATTTTATCATTTAGAATTATCCAACTTGAAGCGCAACTTGTGCAACGAACGTATGATATGACAGCAGCTGTAAAGTAAGTTTTTGGAATTTTTAGATTTATAAGGATTGTTTTCATTTTGCAAATTAGAAAAATAGGGTTTATAAAATTTCAAAATTTTTTATTCTATAACTAGTTAGATGATTTAATCTCGTTTATAATTGTTTGGTTCATATATAATTGGCCTCAATAGGAAACGAGTAATGCAATTTTGAAATTTTAGGCATTTCTTTAGTCAGCCTTTTATGATATAACGTATAATAATGTAAAATTGTACAATGAATTACAAAAAACTTTTTTTCGTTAAATAGACTTGGAGCAATTGCATTAAATCAGTTTGATCGATTTGATGGCAAAGAGGACAAGTTAACAGTAATCAATACTCCAAAATTCGCAGCGGACTTGCAATACTTGCTAACAATTTCTTACACAAACGTAAGTCATATAATTATTAAAAATACATTTTTCTCACAATGAGTTATTTATATAGGCAAACAAAAATGCTCCAGAATTTAAAACAAAATATAACTCAACAGAACAGTTAGTCGTAGTAAAATTCTCGTCATTGCTAGTAGTTTTACATCAGGAATCTTTACAAAAATTAATGGCAGTAAGTATTACAAATTTTGTTTAAATGAGAATAAATCAAATTTTACAAATCGCACACACAGCTTGCTAATCGACTTCAAATAAAATTTGAAGAATTGCAACCAAAAAAATTAAAAGATCGGTATGCCTCAGCCGCCGATGATGGTATTTTAAGTAGATTGAAAGAAAATTTGGAAACTATACCAGAGGAAGATGAAAAGCCGTTCAAAAAAATCGAAAAAACTCGACGCAAGACAAAAGTTGTTGATAGTATAAAAATTAAAATAATTGCAAACATGGAGCAAGTAGCTGCCGAATTAACATGCAGAAAGCGACCGATTGCTAATATAAAAGTCCAGAATTTTAATGTGGGTGTTATTGTTAAAACATCATACACAGAGGTCAACCTAAAGCTGAAAAATATTATAGTAAAGGATCTTAATCCTTTGACAATACATTCAAAGGTATAGAAGAGATTGGAATTTTTGCCGCTGTTGCAATGACCTTAAAATATTTCCAGGTGTTATCTATTATTGGAGAAAACGCTCTAAACTGCCAAGTTGTACTTTACAATTTGGATGAAACCGCTAATTACAATTCTGATGATATGAAAATTGACGTAACCATGGGTTGTGTGAAAATTGTGTTCCTAAATTGGTTTGTCACCTCATGTTTGGTAAGTACAGCATTAAACATTTTAATCGAATGTTAATGAGATAAATCTTTTAGAATTTTCTTGGAAATTTTCAAGCTGCCCAACAGGCAATAGCCAATGCTAGTGCTGCTGCTGCTGATGCCGCCAAGCAAAATGTGGTAGTTGCTTATGAAAAAGCAACACGACTTAAGTTTAATGTGAAGATCAAAGCTCCTATTATAATAGTACCTGTAGATTCTAAAAGCAACGAGGGTATAGCCCTTGATCTTGGATATTTAAGTATTACAAATATTTCTTCTGAAATTCACGTTCCAGAGGTGAGTAAAATACACATTACAATAATTTAAGTTTTAATTTCCTTCTTTCCCTATCAATGGTCCTGCAAATCCTTCATACTTCCCTTTCCATTCTCATTGAACTATAGTATTGGAAGGTATTTCTTTTAAATAATTTGGAATAAAAAAAGAATAAACTAACCTTACACGTTTTTAATCTCAGAGTGATCGCACTCCCGCAGTGCTGGATGAAATAAAATTGGAATTGAAAAATTTAAAACTATCTCGTGTAGTGATAAGTCCAAAAGGAGATTCTAAAACTGAATTACATAAAGTTGATGGTAAATTACTACTGGTTTGAAATATTCAGAAGTATCTTACTTAAATTTTTTTTCTACAGGCGATCTATCTTATGGTTTGGCATCGAACGTAAACATCTTTGATCCCATAAGTTTTGCTTTAACAGTAATCAGAAACTTATCTATTTCATGGTACAAAGAAAGACCTGAATTAGATATATCCGGCAGAATAAAATCTATAGAAGTGTGTAATAATAATAATGTTTATCTTATAGCTTATAATTTTACATGATTTTTGCAGCTTAATGTTCTTATTGATGACTATGTGTTGCTCATGAATATTGTCAACCATAATCTTACTGAGGGGCACGATGAATTTCCTTCTTTAAATAAGGCAACAACAGGTATGCCGAAATGGTTGTTTGTTTAATTGTTCTGTTATTCAATTATATGTTTTCGTTTGTTTGTGTTCCGAATTAGAAGCCCACGAACCAGAAGGATCTCCGCAAACAAAAGTTGAGGTCCATAAAGGCGGTGGAGGTGACGCACCCACTGAAGAAGGTAAGAGGATCGGAAAGTTTATCTTCTTTCGTATCGACTTATTCCATTTATTTATTCACATATGAGCACAAAATTGTAATATTATTTTGTTATGTATGGAAGTAGCTCGTTTTTGTATAAATCTGATATTTATAGATTGAGCTGGTTATTTGAAACTCATTTCAAAACATTCCCTAATGAAGCAATTTCGATATAGCCTGACTTAAGTTCTTAGGTATATGGTGCTTTCTTAGCACATAATCTTAAGAAACCCTATGTTTATAAAACTTCCTTAAATATACGAATTTTCTATCGCAATTTCTACATATATTAAATTCGCAATTGGCGACCCTGAAAACTCTTTCGTGCCGATATTTGTGGAAGGTTTTTCAATTTTAAAACTTCTGATTATACTTTAAGTTAATGAACATCGCTGTCCTTCAGGAGGTTAGTACAAGCTTCAAAATAAAGTTATTTCGTTTTGTAATAGCTTTTTGCACTTCTTTTGAAGTGAAATAATAATATCACTAAAATCGGTTTTATTTTACTCTAGGACACAAGCACAAAAGGCAGTCTGAAACAAGTGTTATTACTTGGTACAGCTTACAGAAGCAAGTAAAATTGGACAGAGGTAACATCTTCAGCCTTTGTTGTTTGCAATTTGTTTCTTTTTTTTTGGACTTTATTTAAACATTCTACGAAATACGTTATTTATATTCATATTTAGATTTTTGTCAAAACCGAACGCCTATTAGCTAACTGTGTGTTCGCTCGAATTCCTATATTGAGTTGAGACTGCAAAATATTGAGGGGTCATCTTGTCTTTGCAGAAGCAATAAACCCACTGAGCTAGGTCCCATCGATGAAAAAAACAGCTTCCATACTAATGTTTTTGTTATTATAACAATGTCAACTTAAGCTAGGCTTAGACTTAACTTAATTGGAACCATAATTTGGTATTAGAAATGCTCACCGAACAGAGCTCATCGCTTTAATATGATCGTATCACTTGGATACAGAAGTCAAAAATTCATTTTTTCATTTAGGACGCAATTTTAAGTAAAGATATACACTTATACAAAAGAGAGTTCTTATCTTTTTTTATATCCTGTTTTAGTTGTTTTAAACTCTATACGTACAACCCTAAACAATCTTTGTTATTCATTCAATTTTTCCGACTATTTTGATAACTTCATGTATCAATTTTTTCTCAGCAAAAGACAAGAAGATGAGTGAAAAACATGTAGACGCTGCATCAGATGTACAACAAGCACTTGAAAAGAAGAAAATTGATGTTTCTCTAAAGTTCAGCTTTCAGCTTGACGGTGTGGTCGTAAATTTAATTACAGGTTTGACACGCTAATCTCCAGGTGTTTACCAAGATAATGTTACTTAATCAGGACTCATTTTGCAGAAAAAAACGAAGGACTTGCATCATTTGGATTTTATATACTTTCAGTCAAGGGAACACAACTTGTTGATGGTACTCTAAGTACATCCATTGTTCTGTGTGACATGCAATTGGATGATATTCGTCCCCAATCAAAGACTAAAATCTCAAAGTGAATAAACAATACAATTCTTAACTTGCAATAAATTTCATAAATTTTTTTGTAGATATTTGCAACGAAGGGAATCAAGAAAAAAAGTTAGCACTTCCGAATTAGGAAAGGAGATTCCCTATATGGTTGATGTTGTGGCGATTTTAAAGGATAAGGACACTTTCGGTGAGGATAACAAATAAAAAAAAAATTTGTTATAATAATTATTGTTGTAATTACCAATATAGCTGAGGTACGGATCTGCGCTTTCGATTTGATAATATCAATCGAATTTTTGTTAAAAATTGCCGAATTTCTTACGGTTCCGCAACAAGAAGATAAGTCGGTACCTAAAGTTGATAACAAACAAGTTGTTAAAAGTCAACAAGTTAAAAGTAAGTACATTTTTTAAATTCCGATGCTTTTTTTTTATTTGACTGTATTTGCTTTTAACAGAAAAACCAACTGCAACTCCAACCGATCCTAATCAAAAAATGAACCTAATTCTTCATTTAGAAGAGCCTGATATAATTTTGGTTGAAAGTCTAGATGACTTTAATACGCATGCAATCATTTTCAACGTAAGTAAAACCTTAATCAGTTTTGGAACAAATTGTTATTAACTTAATCTGCAATATTTAGAGTGAAATAAATCTACGATTGAGAACAGTCGGGGACAAGCAATTGATATACGGCGATATTAAAGATTTAAAAATGTACATGTGCTCTTTTATGCCGGAGCATCGAGAAGCTACAAAACATTTTATTATTTATCCATGCACAATAACTCTTCAAGGTTCAACTCCAGAGAATAAGGGACTTCATGTTAACATTAAATCGTCCGAAGTTATTATAAATGTATCACCAGGTGGGATTGTGTGTTTCTGATGTGTTTAATTGTTTCTAGATTGTAAATAATTTCAGCTACAATTGAACTTATTAATAAGGCCATTGTCACAGTAACAGCAGGAAGCACCGAGGAAATTACGGCAGCCGTTGAACCTGTTGACTATAGCAATATTTGGGCTGTAGCTAATTATAAGGAGGAAGATCATTGGTTTATGAGAGTCGGTAAGAATAACTTTTATCGGTTGGTTAACAAATCTTAAGGGGTGGGCATACGTTTTTTTGGTTGTATGATGATCTGAAAATAGAATCAGAGTTCAAAATTGTCTTTTTCGGGGTAGAAGTAAAACTGAATAAATAAAACTATTTTTAACATAGATGAGGCATTAGATGCTTTGGAAGAACCTTCATATGAAGAAACTCAAGAAGCTCCAATTAAGCCAGAAGTATGCATAGTTGAACTGCCGACCCTCATTATTGTACTCGAAAGTGGTGTAGGGTACTACACAACACCACTTTTAACTCTTGAAACTAAACTCAATGCAACTGTTCATGACTGGAGCAGACAGGTAAGAAAACATAATGAGGTAATAATTTGTACAAGCCGTACCTTTACAGATGAAAATAAATGGTAGTCTTACTTTACAAATGTCATACTTTAACGGATCTCTAGCTGTTTGGGAGCCACTTATTGAACCAAATGAAAGAGTTAGTAAGACTACAGGAGTTTTCCAACACTCTCCGTGGGAAATGAATTTCGAATTAAAGACAGAATCAAAGAAATCTGAAGATAGTTTAGAAGAGGACGATTGCATGACGAAAATTTCGATACATTCAGCAGATATTCTGGAGATGACTATAAGTAAAACAGGATATGATCTGCTGATGGAGTTGAGCACAACATTCTCTCAAGCTTTTGATGCTGAGGGACTGGTTAAGCCAGAAGTTGTTGCACCATACGTTCTTGAGAACGATACTGGCTTTGATTTAACAATGGACTTTACTAAAGGAATGTTTACCTTGCACGATTATCATATACCGTCATTAAATCCCAAATATAATGACAGCGTTAACAACTCTGTAGTATTCCAAGCTATGGAGGAAGAACTCAATATACAACCAGATGATGTTAAAAATTGTAAAGTTTCACCGAATGGTAAAGTTTACCTTAAAAAGAAACCTCTAACAGATCTTGAAGTTCCATCCAGTACCAGCAATGAAGAAGAGGCTGCCTTGTATAAGGAAGAATACCTTTTTATTCAGGTACAGTATGCTCTGTTTTATTGGACTTTAAAACGATAAAAATTGAATTTCCTTGATATAGATTGGTGGCATAAAGAAACAAATTGCCATACCAGTATCTAAGGCAGATGAACGTTACTTCCCATTGTACAGAGATACAAACCAGGAACCATGGGGAATAATTTCCCAAGTATCAACAGAATTTGGCACAACCAAAGTGAACATACATGGTGTACTAAAGGTATAGATTTACTGTGACCGATTCGAATAGTTGCACAAGTAACTTGGAATTAAATTTAATTTTTACTTTTTGCTTTAGAATTCGAAATTGCTGGTGCATTTGTACCAATCCTAATTTTGTTGACCATATTTGTGAAGATTAAATTAATTAATAACTTTAATATTTCTACAGATTCGAAATCACTTTACAACGACAATAACAATTTACAGAATGCGCACTGAGAAGAGTGGCGTTCAAATTCAATTTGTTGGGGATGTGGCCGCGGGAGAGGAGTTCCATGTCCCTCTTCATGCAATATATGCTTCATCTAAGGAACTTTACTTTTCATTACCTGTAAGGCTGCTGAATAATATATATATAAATTGCACATATTTTAACCTAATTTAAATATATTTTTAGGGGTACAAACGATCGGTGCAAGGCATTAAGTGGAATGAAAGTTTGACTGATTTATCATACAGTCGACAACTTCAATGCGACCCTGTAACGACTTTTGAACCATTTTATATTAACGCGCTAAGAGAAAAAACAGAAGTTTATTATGAAGTTACCTCGAAATTCACCTTACTCAGTGCATGTTATACAATTCACTTGCGACCACCGCTCTATTTAAGAAATGCACTGCCCATTCAAATTAAACTGTCCGTCGCTGGCTGCACTGTTCGGCAAGATGGTAAATTATACATTATATCTAAACTGCGCCAGTCCCTGAATAAACATTCCATTGTATAAAGGTTTAGTAAAGGGAGTTGAAATGGAAGAACCAGCTGCAAAGGCTTTTCATCGTGAGGACTTTTTGGATTATGGTGAAAAAGAAGTTATGCCAGGCGATGTCTTACACCTTCCTACTGTTAAATTGACGGCTAAATCTGGTGAAGCTAAAAGTTACATTGTTGTAAGAGTAAGTTACTTGAATAAATTCATAAATTTCTGGATGCGCCCTTAACGATAAATCTTTTAGCTGGTTCAATATTTAGAAAAAGATTGGTCGTGCACAACAGAAATATCTGAAAATCACGAGGAGTACGAAATATGGACATTTGCTTCTTACGATTCTGTGGCAAAAATGGACATGGAGCTCGGTGTTAAGTAAGTGTTTCATAATATAACCACTTTTTGGGATCGCACCATTATTTTTAAAGTTGAGATTGGTGAAGAAACTCGAAGAACAAAACTTAAATAAATAAAAACTAAACTATTCTTTTAATTTTTTGCAGATATGAAAACCGTCATGGTAGTCTCATGCTAACCCTTTACTGCCCCTTCTGGATGATTAATAAAACTGGTCAAACTCTAAGCTATAGGGTAAGTTATATGATAAATAAATTTAACTTTAATAATCGTCATATGAATTTATGGTGCAGAAATTTAAGAGAACTGAAAAAGACTACCAATCTGGTGCCGCTGTAAAGGTACTTCTTCGATGTTTGGAAATGTTTTTGCTTGTTTTTGTTTTTATAAGTAGAAAATGCAAACAGAAGTTGCTTTTGTTTTGCAGACACTTCAGTTGATGTGTCTACTAAGAAATATATAGTATACTATTCGAAAATTATACAATTATAGAAAAATTATAATCAATTGGAGAGAATTCGGGAATTACTTTATCCAATCCTCCCACTCAAAATTAAATGCATGTTGTTTTAATTTGCATAATATAACTCCTAAAAATTAGATTTATTTTTAATATATTGCCAGCATAGGATTATTGGTGCTCTACAGTTTTATTGGATTATTTAAAAATTAAAACTCGCCCGCTTACATGCGCAATTTTTCACACCTCGTTCATTTTCTTGAAAGCTGAACATAAACTCATGAAAATAATTCTGATTTCTCGATAAGAGCTCCAAACTATGTAGACAACAGCAAGTATACAAAATTTAACACAATTTCTAATAAATATAATAAAAGTAATTAATTATTGCTACAACTAAATAATTTTATTAGTAATTAATTATGTTCCTCTGAAAAGATTCATGTACTATTATAGACGATACTGCGAAAGTCGATTTGATTCGAAACGATCAGCTAAAAACAGTTTCTAATTTATTTCCCTCTTGATTGTTATTTTTCTGAATTGAATGATAGCAATTTAAACATCTTAAGCTTCACGAAAACCAGTTGTTTGAAATTCAATCTCGAAACAATATTTCGCAGCATTCGTTTGCTTCTCATTTGAGTACTGTAATTAACTGAAATGTACGCTCCATACTATAAGCAAATATTGTAGTAGTATTATTCTAAACCTCTGCCAGTTTAATATGTACTTCACTTGCACCTCCTTGTGGCTCCTGTTTTTTTAAGCTTTCATTTTTGAAAAGACGCTTAAAAAAAGGCGAAGTGTCGCATATTGGATATCTTCATGTCAACTTACAAAATAAATTATGCGTGCTGCGATACTTTGTCTCGCTTTATTTGTTAATCTAATTTTTATACTCAACAAAAAAAGAATCATTAACAATAATCAATCAATTCTTTCAATTAGGCAAACACAGAAACCGTCAATGTTTTGTACCACC
This sequence comes from Tolmerus cingulatus, assembly GCA_959613345.1. Classification (NCBI taxonomy): domain Eukaryota; kingdom Metazoa; phylum Arthropoda; class Insecta; order Diptera; family Asilidae; genus Tolmerus; species Tolmerus cingulatus. The sequence goes on from OY390708.1 coordinate 8,871,422, forward strand.
CACCAAGCTACGAGGGACCTATTTTATTTTCATTCCGCGATAAGTACTTCTTCGGAAAGAAGAGAGCTTCGATTCGAGTTGATTCCGGCGAGTGGAGTGAGAAAATTCCTCTGGACGTTGCTGGCTCCACTGGTTCAGTCCAATGTAAAGCGAATGAAAAGATCTACAAAGTAAATAATATTTGGAGCATTTTATCTATGGAGAAATTTTTTAAAGACGCTTAATTTGAAATTTTTCAGATTGGTGTACACAATCACTTGACGCATAATTCTTTAACGAAAGTGATCACTTTCATCCCATTCTACATCGTCAGTAACAAGGCATACTTTCCAATTGAATTGCAGGAAATAAGTCGACCTGGGGATCCGTGGCTACATGTTTTTAACCTTAAGGCTTAACATTTGCTTTTTCTGACAAATTTTCTTGCAGGTTCCACCGAATGAGTGTGTTCCTTTGTGGCCGATGACCGATACAACACACGTTTTGCATGCGCGTATTCCCGACGAAAAGCACGTGTCGTCTCCGTTCAAATATACAGATGTGCAGTGCACACTTCTAAAGTTAAAAAACAAGGTATTTTTAAGTGAAATTGATTTACCAAGACGGGACCAGTAATGGATAAATAAATTCACAATCGGTACATAAACTTCAAAGTAAACACTTTTTAAACGTTATTAATGGACAACTAAGATTTAGTTATACACAACCAAAAATAAATATACATAATTTAGTATTAATGTCCATTGTAGTCCAAACAATTTTTCGATTTTTGGATAAAAACAAAAAAACAAATTTTTTAGTTCTAAAAATTTCTAAACAATTTATCGAACACACAAGAGTAAGAGATGTTTCGAATTGCTATTAACGTCGGCTTTAAACAATCGCAGCTAACAAACGAATTTTTAATTTAGGTTAAGCAAATGGAACTTATAAACTAGTTTGGTATTTATTTCTTTTCATTGTCTTACTCTAAGTTTAAGAAGTAGGCAAATTATTTGTCCAAAATTGGTCCTTGTTCGTCAACGTTGCCATCATGTTACTACTAAATTAACAACTTTCAAATAGTATGGAGGAATAAACGTTGACGTTCATGAAACGGAGGGCGGAATTTTCATAACATTTACCGAGTATCACCCTGGCGATGCACCAGGGTTAATTGTAAATCACACATCACTACCAGTTTCTTTCTGGGAAAAAGGAAACGTTAACGAAAGGTCATCCACACTTTTAAGAAAGTATATGTACATGCAAACTAATATGATTATTTTTCAGAATTTTGCAACCTTTCCAACAACTTTTATTCGCTTGGGCAGACGCTGCAGGCACAAAAGTAATTCTTTGGGATAGTGGTAAAGACATAATTGAAAATGACCTGCGAAGAGATGGCTATGGACAATTCCAGTGAGTTTATTTTTTTATACCTTGAAATGTTCAAACCATTCCTAACATTTTAATTATATTTAAGATTGGGAGAAACAGAAAGAGATTTGGCTTACTGGGTATCATTTTTGAGCGGAACACAGAGAGTACTTCTATTCACTGAGCGTACTTCAATTTTAGCCCAGGCAGAAAGTAGCGCTAATTTGGTGAAGGTATTTAAACATTGAATTTACATAAATTCGCAGCAATTCCTTGATTTTTTTACTTTAAGAATTGTTATCATCAAATAGAATTTTCTAATCTTTTATTATTCTTGCAAGGTGACTCAACAAATAGAAGTTAGCATTCACGGAATTGGTCTCTCGGTTATAAATAATTTAAAAGGAACTGACATCTTGTACATAGGTGTCACAAGCTCAGGTAAATATAATTATTTTTATATTAATAATTAATAAGATATTAAAGAAGGGTTTGAAGGTCATAGAATATCTCAAATATTTAAAAACCTTTCCTAGTGGCGGAAGCACTGCGCAAGAAAAACAAAAACACCTTGAACTCTAAGATGTCCTGTTGTGGTCATAATTATATGTTTACTGAAATTTAATTTAAAATTTTATTTTGCTTTAAACAAATTTTGAAGTCTATATTTTACCTAGAAGGTTCAAAAGGAGGAATGAATTATTATTAGTGATGTGTTTTTCTTTTTCTCCGTCTATTTTTGGAAATAAATATGTTTTTATTGTAATAAAAATTAAATAATTTTTACAGGAGTCATATGGGAATCGAAAAAGAGGGGAAAGAAGCGATACAAGCAAATGAAAATAGCGCAAAACGCGATGATTGAGCATAAGTACCAAGAGTTCCTAAATGATCAAGAAGTTGGAAATACCGAAAATGAGTACTTCTTGGAAGGTGAAAAATTCAGGGTAATATAACAATTCATTAGTGTTAAAAAGTAACTTTTGAAACAATTGTGTTTAAATACAGGTTGACTTTGTTGATATGAAATTAAAGAAATCGCCTGAAAGAGACATTCAACGTACTTTCTATCCCGGTATTTGGATACAGCTAAAAACATCAGACTACCAAACACAGATTCATGCGAAAATTAATCGAATTCAAATTGATAATCAATTAATTGACTGTATATTCCCAGTAGTACTTGCTCCCATTCCACCTCCAAAGAGCGTTGCCGCAACAACAGGTGAACTATTTTGTGAATGTTTGAGTTCAGTTTCATATAAATGTTATAATTCTCGTTTAGCTTTAAAACCATTTGTGGAATGCAGTATTGTGCAAAGAATTGTACCCTACTCAACGGTTAAGCAATTCAAATACGCTTCGATGCTTATTCAGGAGTTTCATGTGAAAGTTGATTTACAATTTATCACGGCACTTTCTGAGCTTTTCGTCACTGCTACAACTGATGAAGAAGCGGTAAGGCTAATATACTTTGCATAATTTATCCTAATCTACCAAATAACTTAAATACGTTAAAAATTAGATTACAACGATTAAAAAATGTTGGCAATCTTTTTCATGTAAAATGTAGAAGACATTTAGAGAAAAATCCATAATAAACAATACTCTTGTGTGTACAAACTTTTCAGGCTAAGTTGTTCAACGTAGATTTAAAGAGTATAACGATGCCATTATCCGACATGGTTGCGACACAGTCTCAGCAGGAGCAAAAGAATTTCTATGACAATCTTCATTTGGGGCCACTCAAGATCCATGTTTCCTTTTCAATGGCCGGTTCCGACGTGACGGCATTACCTGGAATCCTTTCAACAATTCTCCAAGGTGTCGGTGTCACTCTGACTGATATCAACGACGTTGTGTTTAGGTAAGTTTGTTAATAATAATTCTTACAGTTTGATAATTAATTTCAAATCGCTATCTTTTTATGTTATGTATACATGCTCTATTTCAGAGATAGCTTATTTTGTTTTTTTTTCTATTGAGCGCCATTTTTGTCGACACGTAGCATTTATAGTAGGAAATTATTCACCTCCTTACAAAATTAACAATACTAATAGTAAAATGCACTTTATTCAACAGATTAGCCTTTTTTGAGAGAGAGTATCAGTTCCTTACCCACAATCAGCTTATATCAGAAATTCAGACACATTATACAGGCCAGTTCTTAAAACAAGTCTATGTCCTTGTTTTTGGCTTAGATGTTCTAGGAAATCCGTACGGCTTGGTCGTTGGAATTTCAAAGGGTGTGGAAGACTTATTTTATGAACCGTTCCAGGTAAGTTCTTTGCTTATACATAAATTCAAACTTATTAATGGCTGTTTGGAAAATAAGGGCGCTATTCAAGGACCTGGAGAATTTGCCGAGGGTCTAGCTTTGGGAGTTAAGTCTCTGTTTGGTCATGCTGTGGGTGGAGCTGCTGGAGCTGTTTCTAAGTAACAATCAATATTGTCGGGCATACGCATTTTTTATTTATATTACGATCTTTATCGCAATAGAATAACAGGCGCCATGGGTAAAGGCATAGCTGCATTAACCTTTGACAAAGATTACCAACGAAAACGACGAGCCGCTTTACACAAAAAACCAAGTAACTTCCAAGAAGGAATAGCGAGAAGCGGAAAGGGTCTTGTAATGGTAAGTATTTTATTTTTTATCTTCGTATATTTATTTATGTACTGTAATCTCACGCAGGGTGTTGTGGACGGTGTAACAGGCGTATTTACAAAACCCATTGCCGGCGCAAAAGAGCAAGGGGTAGAAGGTTTTTTCAAAGGTTTAGGCAAAGGTGCTGTTGGTCTTGTAGCTCGGCCAACTGCTGGCGTTGTTGATTTTGCCAGTGGTACTTTAGAGACCGTGAGGAGGTAATTATCAACAGTCAATAGATGCTTATTCTAAATACTTTATTGATAATCGTTGTCGTAAATAGAGCCGCCGAAAGCACAGAAGATGTACACAGAGTGCGACCCCCACGATTCCTTCATTCTGATGGTGTTGTTCGTCCATACACACGGTCCGAGGCTGAGGGGAATAAAATATTAAGGTATAATACATTTTTGTGGTGTTTAAGATTTCTTTAATAAAGCAGCGTTTTCTATTTGATTTATAGAGAAATTGAAAAGGGCAAATATGCGAAAACAGACGTATTCTGTCTTTATGATGAAATTATTGAAAAACAAGAAATTATTATCTTGTCCAACCATAGAATAATCTACGCCAATAAAAGTGATCTTTTTGGACATTGGGTGGTAAGTAATTGTTTCAAATATTTTAGAAAAAGATGCTTGAAAAATGCATATATTGTTATGAGAGGTCTTAAAAAAGCATTGTTCGTGAATGTGACGAATGATCCTCTTTACATCCATTTGTCCTTTTAATCTATTAAATATTCCATTCTCCTATTAAATATAGTTAGTAAAATGTATTCTGGTAATACATTTATATCTACCAATTGTAATTGCAATTACAAATTGTATTTTCTTTTTGAAATTTTTCCTAATTCTTTTAATATATTATCACATTAATGTTAATTATACTTTTATATTTTAGAATGTAGATACTTGCCATTTATAAATCAGGATTTAAACAAATTAGTCATCAATTCAATGCAAACATATTAAAACTATTGTGTGAATTATTATTACAAATAATTTATTTCAGATACAATGGACATATCGATGGAAAGAAATAGGAATGATTCGATCTATGGACCGAGGAGTAGAAATTATTCTGAAAAAAGAAGACAAAAAAATCCTTGGGCTCTTTTCATCGTCAGAAGCACCGAAGAAAATTTTACTGATCCCACAGAAAGTGCGAAGAGATTTTCTCGCAAATAAAATGGAAAACTTACGAATTCGCGCTGAATAAGTCTGCAGATTCTTCTTTGTACAATGAAGTCGACGACCAAATGTTAGCTTTGCAACTATATAGGTTTTTTATACAATGTTTGTAGCTTGAAAGTAGAATTTATGAGAAAATTTACTTGAATCTCATATATGTTTACATATATCAATCGTTTACGCAATATAGTAAAACAGCATTTAACTAGTGCCTATATCGGTTCGTGGAACTTTATATGTCTGCTTTTAAATTAACGTCTACCTCAGTTGAGCGCGTGGAAATTTTTACTTACCTGAAAATGTAAACGAGTGTATCTGATGAGAGCAAAATCATTTGTAAAACTCTGTTTGCACTTGTTTATTTTTAAAAGAGATTTACGTTTTGTTAACATCACTACATTTAGAAAAAGAATATTACACTCTACAGCCTACACTTTTGCGTTCCACCACATTCTAGGTAGCAGTACTCTAGTTCGTCTTTTGTTTACACTTTTTTGATTTGAATAAAGCGTTTAATACATAGTAAAACAAAATGATTATTCCGAAAACTACTCCCACGAACAGCGCAATTACGTCCAGCAGGTAGAAGCTGTACCAAGGAAGGTCGACCCCCGCGGAGCGTAAATGCGGAGCTCCTTGGTGTCGAATTATGTAGTCTATCCAGTACATGGCCGTGTCCATGGCGCTCATAGGTCTGTCTCGGAAAATCCTTGAAATTTTTTCCGAAGTTTGCTTGTATGATGGATTGTGCAAGAGTTCCTTTAGGGCGTGACTTAGAGTTTCCTCTGTTATTTTCGGAAAGTAGAGAGATATAGCGTATCCGGCCTTCGCGGCCTTATTCATGTTTAAGTGCTGTTAATAAAAATATATAGATGAATTAATGATTTTCTTCCCAAATACAAATTTTACCTGATCACAGTAAACGGGCATACCCAACATTGGAACGCCGTAATAAACACCTTCTTGTGTTCCAAAAAGTCCTCCGTGGGTAATAAATACTTTTATATTTGGATGGGCTAAAATATCACTTTGCGGCATCCATTTTTTTATCATTACATTAGTTGGTAATTTCGCGATGTTTTCATCTTCGAATTTCCACAAAACTCGCTGTTTAATACTACTAAAAACTTTAAGAAAGATTTCCAATTTTTCTGGTGGCATATCAGAACTTTTTAAATTAGTACCTGTAATTAAGAAAATATTAAAAGATTATATTATATGTGGTTGTATGATTAAAAGCATGAATAGAAATTCAGAAAGTGCTAACGGAAATTCTTTTAGACTTTAAACTAGTAACTATGTTTTTCAGCATTCTTTACTTACCCAGACTGAAATAAATGGCACCGTCTTTCGCACCATCCAAAAATTGCTTGATGTCCTTCGGTAGTGGGTTTGGGGGTCTAATGTGCACACCGCCGACTGATATTTGGGCAGGGACGGTTGGTCGTGGTGTGGTAAGAGGGGCGTGGCTGTTCAGGAGCATAAGTGATACCTGCTTTTCCATTTCCGAAACAGACGGTAGATCAACTGGAAAAACATTTTTATTTAGACATCTTTGTAAAGGTCGTAGATGATTTTTTTTTAGTTTTTTAAGGGGAGAAATATTTTTAGGGGAAGAAATACCGAATTCTAAATCTCTAAATAAATTGCGAGCCATCGAAATAGGATGCCAGTTTGAATAAAATGCATTCCAACTCACCTTCCAAGTGAGAAAAATACTTTTTCACTAATTCATCCTGTTTGGGGAAGTACCAGAAGTATCTATAAAAGTCTTCGTACATCGTATAGTAGGTGTTCACAATTCTCTCATAAAAGGTCATTTTGTCTTCAAATGGTAAAAAACTGTTCGGGACAAACGAGTAGGGCGTAAGGGACCCCACCATTTGACTCATATAATTTTCGAACCCTAGCGTCGACATTGTGATAATCGGTATTTTGTACTTGTACGCCAGTGCCAAAAAAGCCTCTTGATAAAATTGTTCTCCCAGAAATAAATCATACTGGGACATAGTATCGTTTATAATCTGCTGAACTGCAAGTTGCTTCAGTGCGTGATCTGTTGTTGCCACTCCTAGAATATCCAACATTTCAATAAATTCGAACATAGACATCTCAGTTAAATCAAACAGATGCTCGGCTTTAAAATGGGTCCGTACTGGAAAGTAATACAATTAACAGGTATAAGCAATAATTTTAGGATATTAATAAAACGTACTATCATGCCAGAAGTTGTACACTGGTTCAATAAGAATTTCAGTGTAATTATCCAATTTTTCTCCTAAAGGAAAATTGGTAATACATGTAACCTAAAATAAAATAAAAAATTGTTACTGCAAAATTTAATAACTCGTTGGAGAACAAACCTCATGGCCTCTCAAAGTCAATTCTTTTACCACAGCTTTAATCATCATAAAGTGGCTTTTTCCCGGAAATGCAAAAACAGCAAGTATTTTAGCGGGTTCAACTTGGGGAATACTTAAATACAATGCTAATGTGATGAATAAGTATTGGGGCATCTAAAAATAAAAACGACAAAATTAAATTTTGTTGCATGATCTAAAAACCGAATCTCTATTTAAAATTATTGCAAAGGATAACTTTAGTGTTGTGCAAGCGATAGACTATTTCTGGTTACATATATACATACTGTGAATTTGAAATTGTTCCATTTTCTGGAATTTTTGAAAAACAAAACATTACTGATAATTTACTAAACATTAAAAATAAAAAACTGAAATCAAAGAAGTTCAAAGTGTTTAACTTATTGTAATTAAATAACTATCGATTTCATCCTTCACTGCACATGTTGCTTCTATAATATTAGTTATGTTTTAAGTCTAAGACTTCCTCAGAAAAATAGGTTTTTTTTATCCCTTTACTCATTTAACAAGGTAAAAAACATTGATATAGAACATATGGTGGGTGGTATTTTTCATAGATTAGTAATTTGCCAAATTCCTTTACCGTGTAAACTAAACAAATGTGTACTATAAGATTATATTGTTAAAGGGAAATAAATTTGAGATGGCTCTATTCCGTGACTTTACGGGTTCTTTTTTTCAAACTACGCATTGATTTCTAATCATAATAACAAGCACAATAAAAAATCACTAGATGGTGACACATTCGTCTCACAATTTATGAGAATAAAAAACGACTTACGTACCATTACTAACAACGCAGGACACTTCATTTTAAACTTGCCCAACAAAACTTCAACAATGAATTAGATATATATTAACTGGTAAAGAAACGTCCATCGAATACATCCTTAATGCTATCAAGACTGGTCAGTTACCAGTGAATGCAAGACATACAAAAACCCTAACATCTACTGTAATAGCTGCGGTGCGAAGAAATCGTCCCGATCACCTCAAGATGATAATTGGATTAGAAGGTAATCCTTATTTGAAAGACAGTAATATTAAATCTGCTTTACATTAAACTCCTCCCTCCGTATACCACAGTAAAAGATTACTTCTCAATTTCTTATACGGCCCCTTCGGCTCAACTAACTAACACAAGTTTAAAACTATTGAAAGACATTGGTGCAATGGATGCAGACGAACAAATTTCGAATTTAGGTAAGTAGTTAGTACATTCATATACTCAATTTTAATATTATAATTGTCTTTGTTTTCTACCAAAGAAAAATTTCATAAGAGTTTTTATACCAAAGTTCGTTTAACGTAGTTCCATCCAATCTTATTATAATTCTAAAATATCCAATATTTCGATAAAATATAATATCCGCAAACTTTTATAAATTTATTATTTATTAAACTAATACATATATTAAGAATCGCGGTTTTGTGAGAAAACTCAAGATACTGGCGAAAAAGTGAAAGAATTGCTTATCCAACTGTTGTGTTATATCAAAACAACAATTTAATCATGAGTGTCAGTAATAATTCACTTAATCTACTTCTATCTTCAAGAAAACTGTAATGAGTGCGTACTCTTGTTAGCATTGATAATGAATTAGCTTTTAATAAATTACATAATATTAAAATCGCAGACAGTGATACGCGGAGTGTTCATGTAAAGAAATATTCACTTAGAATATTTGCCTAGAAAAATTGAAGCAGTGATAACATGTACTCAGCGTAATCGTCAGTAACAAAAATTCAAAGAAAAACCAATCATAGTGACTTAACACTTTTATTTAGGATGTGGATTTAAAATTAAAGATCCCTCGTCATTGCAATATTTTCAAGGTAACAAATTAACAATTAATAATTTAAAACATTATTTTATATATGGTTTTGTAAGTTTCGATGTATAAAAAATATGCGAGAATCATAAATTTGTGGTAATGATCATTTATATTGTAAAGCATTGACGAATTTTGACAAAATTACTATGATTGTCCTAATCTGTTCTTCATATTGTAATTGAATAAACATATAAGCGTTTCCAACGAAATGCAAAATACATGCATGTGTAGATATTTGTTAACTATTATGAAAACGAACTTACAACATTTTCAATTTGTGATTGTCGATACTATGATACTATGTGTTTTTCAAACAAGATATGCATGTATCTCAAGATCTACTTAACCAATTTCGATAAAATTTAGATTGCATATTCTTTATAATATTGTCTAAGATGTTGCTTAGGGAACAAAACTTCAAATGATTTTTGCAAAACTGATAGCTGTTCGAAAAAAGATATTTTGATTCGAATCGAAATTTGGAGTTTTAGAATTTATAAAAAAGCAGTATTCTAAACTTTAGACAATACTTTAAAATATAGATGATTTAAATTTTATCAAAATCCAGTGATAATTGGAATTTTGGTATGTGGACATAAAACATATTCTTGTAAGCATTAATGATAAAACTAGACATTTTTTTCTCCTTCTTTGAAATTCCTTAACTTCACCGAGTCGAAACGAAAATTTTGTAAAAATAAACATTTCAAAGATAAACTATCTTTTTTCCAATTATACATAATAAGCACACATATTTTTTCATTAATGAGTGCTGATTGATCATTTGAAATGTATTAATATTCATTAAAATCGATCAGCACAAAACAAATCCTTGCAAAATTATCAACAAAATAAGTTAAAAAGTTTTACTTCCACTCCGCACCATTTTGTCTAATAGGGTTACAAATTCAGTTCACTTTTCGATACAAACTGTATAAATTTCCGATGTCAACTAGAGCCTCAGGCGCCTCCATCGCTAATATACATATTAAGAGGCAGCTTTTGCACAGTTCGCAATCTTTGAGTGGGGGTTCTCGAAAAAGCTCTAAAGATGTTTAGGGGTAAGAGTGAGGAAACCAGGGTATACAAAATAATTAGTTTATTTTTTTGTTCGTCTCGTTTACAATTATTTTAGTTCACACATTGTTCATATAAATCTTTTACAATTTGCCGTATGCAACCTTTATCTGGTAATAAAATTTGGGATGTAAAATATGTCTGAAACTTTTCGTATACAATGTATATAACAATATTTATAGATAGGCTGTTACATTCTGCGTTAATTTAAACTACTTAAAAATCTTTCTTTTATATGAAACTAGGTTTCAAAATGTTATAAAACATATGTATATAAAAGTCTTAATGGCGTTGTTATGCTTCATCTCTAAAATGCAATCAATTCAAATTTACTATGTCTAGATTGGTATCAGACACATAGCCGGGCAAAGACAGTCAAATTAACGATACAATTGTTCTACCAATTTGTATTGTAATATTATCGATGCGATTTTCCTTCAACGATAACTTGCTTGTCGCATGCGATGGCAAGATTTGGAACCAGATCTTGCGTCCGTAGAATATCAACCAATCCAAAAATGTTACGCGCATGCACGTTAAAATCATCGCATGGGACGACAAATCTGACAAACAGTCGTGCAACAATTGTATCGTACATTTGTCGGTTAATTCTACATACCAATGCCTAAAATGAAATCAAACAATAGCCAACCATAGCATCGGACGACAACCGATAGGAACTAATTTTACTGACAATATTCCAATTTTGCAAATTACAAAACAGACCCTGTTTACACTTGTTTATTTTTAAAACATCAGTACAATTTAAAAAAGAATACTACACTCTACAGCCTACACTTTTACGTTCTACCACATTCTAGGTTGCAGTACTCTAGTTCGTCTTTTGTTTACTCTTTTTTGATTTGAATAAAGCGTTTAATAAATAGTAAGACAGAATGATTATTCCGAAAACTACTCCCACGAACAGCGCAATTACGTCCAGCAGGTAGAAGCTGTACCAAGGAAGGTCGACCCCCGCGGAGCGTAAATGCGGAGCTCCTTGGTGTCGAATTATGTAGTCTATCCAGTACATGGCCGTGTCCATGGCGCTCATAGGTCTGTCTCGGAAAATCCTTGAAATTTTTTCCGAAGTTTGCTTGTATGATGGATTGTGCAAGAGTTCCTTTAGGGCGTGACTTAGAGTTTCCTCTGTTATTTTCGGAAAGTAGAGAGATATAGCGTATCCGGCCTTCGCGGCCTTATTCATGTTTAAGTGCTGTTAATAAAAATATATAGATGAATTAATGATTTTCTTCCCAAATACAAATTTTACCTGATCACAGTAAACGGGCATACCCAACATTGGAACGCCGTAATACACACCTTCTTGTGTTCCAAAAAGTCCTCCGTGGGTAATAAATACTTTTATATTTGGATGGGCTAAAATATCACTTTGCGGCATCCATTTTTTTATCATTACATTAGTTGGTAATGTCGCGATGTTTTCATCTTCGAATTTCCACAAAATTCTTTGTTTAATACTACTAAAAACTTTAAGAAAGATTTCCAATTTTTCTGGTGGCATATCAGAGCTTTTTAAATTAGTACCTGTAATTAAGAAACTATTAAAAGATTATATTATATGTGGTTGTATGATTAAAAGCATGAATAGAAATTCAGAAAGTGCTAACAGAAATTCTTTTAGACTTTAAACTAGTAACTATGTTTTTCAGCATTCTTTACTTACCCAGACTGAAATAAATGGCACCGTCTTTCGCACCATCCAAAAATTGCTTGATGTCCTTCGGTAGTGGGTTTGGGGGTCTAATGTGCACACCGCCGACTGATATTTGGGCAGGGACGGTTGGTCGTGGTGTGGTAAGAGGGGCGTGGCTGTTCAGGAGCATAAGTGATACCTGCTTTTCCATTTCCGAAACAGACGGTAGATCAACTGGAAAAATTTTTTTTATTTATTTAGACTTGTTCTTTTTTAGTCTCTAGAAAAATATTTTTTAGGGAAGAAATACCGAGTAGGATCCCAATTTTAATCAATTATATTCTAACTCACCTTCCAAGTGAGAAAAATATTTGTTCACTAATTCGTCCTGCTTGGGGAAGTACCAGAAGTATCTATAAAAGTCTTCGTAAACCGAATAGTAAGTGTTCACAATTCTCTCATAAAAGGTCATTTTGTCTTCAAATGGTAAAAATCCGTGCGGGACAAACGAGTACGGTGTGAGGGACCCCATCATTTGACTCATATAATTTTCGAAGCCCATCGTCGACATTGTGATAATCGGTATTTTGTACTTGTACGCCAGCGCCAAAAAAGCCTCTTGGAAAAACTGTGCTCCCAGAAATAAATCATACTGGGACATAGTATCGTTTATAATCTGTTGAACTGCAAGTTGCTTCAGTGCGTGTTCTGTTGTTGCCACTCCTAGAATATCCAACATTTCCATAAATTCGAACGTGGTCAACTCAGCTAATTCAAAGAGCTGTTTAGCTTTAAAATGGGTTCGAACTAGAAACGTAATACAATAAAAACAAATAATTTTGGAGTATTAATAAAACGTACCGTCCTGCCAGTAATTGTACACTGGTTCAATAACAATTTCAGTGTAATTATCCAATTTTTCTCCTAAGGGCAAACTAGTAATGCATGTAACCTAATATATAAACTTTGTTACTGCATAATTTAATAATCCTCATTGCGGAACAAACCTCATGACCTCTCACAGTCAATTCTTTTATCACAGCGTTGGTCATCATAAAGTGGCTTTTTCCTGGATATGCGAAAACAGCAAGAATTTTAGCAGGGTCAACTTGGGGAATACTTAAATACAATGCTAATGTGATGAACAAACATTTCGGGTTCTGAAAAAAACGATAAAATGAAATTTTTGCTGTATCATTTAAAAACAATAATCCCTATTCAAAATTATTACAAAGGATAACTTTAGTGTCGAACAAGCGATAGACTATTTCTAGTTATAGACAGACTATGAATTTGAAATTATTCCATCTTCTGGAATTTTTGAAAAACAAATTATGACTGATAACTTACTAAAAATAAAAAAAAATCGGAATTCAGTGGAGCTCAAAAAGTATCTAATTTATTATAATTAAGTAATTTATACTTTTATCGTTCACTACTCATATTACTTCTCTAATATTAGTTATTTTGTAAACCTAACTACATATAAGACTCTCTGAAACAATAGGTTGTTTACATATTGCCCTTTATTCATTTAACAAAATTTTTGGTATACAACATCCGGTGAACCCTTTTTAATGGCTGTTTTTTCAGAGATTACTAATTTGCACTTAATGATTTCCTAGCATAATAAAAACTCACTAGAAGGTGTAAAATTCGCCTCACAACTGCGAAATTCTCAATTGTGTCAATAGGCAGAAATCGATCCCAAAATGATCTCTCCACAACAAAAGCTGTAAGAAAAACGTCACTAATATAGTACCATTATTAATATTGGGTACCTTATTTTTACCTTAAACTTTACAAGAATTACTCAGCATCGCCATTACAGGACCATTCTCAAAGATGGTAATGCCACATAGGATGCATTGCAAGCAATGTAAAGCATTATTTTACAGCTTTGACCTCTGACCGCATATAGTTAAAATTTAAACTTGCCAACTAAATGAACATCCGAGAAGAGAATTTAAAACAATCAAAGTAGGACAAGAATTCATGTCGGAAAGTAATATTTTTGTTCACATTTTCTATAAAATGAATATTTGTAGTTTTCATCACTAGCATTTCCTTCATGTCGGATAGAAAAACATCAACTATCAGGGTAAGCAACGCTCTTGCCATAGTTCCGCCGTATTCTTGAAAATCGCCTTACTTTTTCCAACAAAATATCGACCGAAATCATGTGAGTACTTATAAAAAGTGTCGGTTTTTAAACCATGCTTTGACAAATTGGTCAGCTATGCCAACAGCCGTCAATTGAAATTATTAATTTTATTATTTTGTATACATATGTCATATGTATATGATAGTTCTATTCTTTCGTAACAAAAAAAACATGCGGTTATAATAATGAAATGTCTGTTTGTGCACTTTTATACTTTTAATTTTTACAACAAAAGTATCGCTATTAGTGCAATAACTCTTTTGCATAGTACGTATTTTCTGCGCAACCTTTAGTGGCAGTCATTTTTATTATTGCTCTCTTATGATACACGTTGTAAACAAACATTTATTTCCCCATATTAGCTTAAAGAATATAAAAACAGACTCAGTGCTATCAAAAAGCAATGATATTGACTTAGCACTTTTATTTAGATTGTGCACTTAAAACTTTAAAAATCGTCATTCTAAGGTTTTTAGTCGAAATGAAAATTTAAACAATTCGAAGCATTTTTTTCTCGGTCCAACTTTTGATATCGTCGTTCTATATTTTCCCCTCCACTGACGAATTTTGGCCAAATTGCTATGATTGTCCTAATTTTCTTTTCATATTGTAATTGAATAAACATATAAGCGTCTCCAAAGCCATACTAAATATATGTATGTATGTATAGATTTATACCAACAATTGTAAAAACGACCATACATATAACATTTTCAATTTGTAATTGTCGATACTATGTGCATACGTTTTTCAAAGAACATATGTACGTATCTCAATATTAGCTTAACGGATTTCGACAAACTTTAGATTGCATATTTTTTATAATATTGTTTAAGGTGTTGCTTAGGAAAGAAAATCTCAACTGATTTTTTTAAAAATTAGAACTGTTTAAAAAAATTCTGATTCGACGCGAAATTTTGAGTTTTAAAATTTATAAAAAATTACCGCGGTATCAAATCAACAATGTCCTATGCTAAACTTTAGATAATACTATAAAGAGTAGATGATTAGAATTTTATCGAAATCAAGTGATAATTGTAGTTTTTGTATGTGGACACATAATATATTTTTAAGAGTATTAATGTTATATCTAGAAGATTTTTCTCCTTTTTTGAAATTCTTAAAGTGGCGTAAGCTTCAGCGAGTCGAAACGACAATTTTGCAAAAATAAGCATTACAAGGATAAACTATTTTTTGCCGAATTATACATAATAAGCACATATTTTTTCATGATGTAATATTCAGTAAACTCGAACACCACACGACTTCAATCCTTTCAAAATATTAACAAAATAAGTTAACAAGTTTTACTTCCACTCCGCACCATTTTGTCTAATAGGGTTACAAATTCAGTTCACTTTTCGATACAAACTGTATAAATTTCCGATGTCAACTAGAGCCTCAGGCGCCTCCATCGCTAATATACATATTAAGAGGCAGCTTTTGCACAGTTCGCAATCTTTGAGTGGGGGTTCTCGAAAAAGCTCTAAAGATGTTTAGGGGTAAGAGTGAGGAAACCAGGGTATACAAAATAATTAGTTTATTTTTTTGTTCGTCTCGTTTACAATTATTTTAGTTCACACATTGTTCATATAAATCTTTTACAATTTGCCGTATGCAACCTTTATCTGGTAATAAAATTTGGGATGTAAAATATGTCTGAAACTTTTCGTATACAATGTATATAACAATATTTATAGATAGGCTGTTACATTCTGCGTTAATTTAAACTACTTAAAAATCTTTCTTTTATATGAAACTAGGTTTCAAAATGTTATAAAACATATGTATATAAAAGTCTTAATGGCGTTGTTATGCTTCATCTCTAAAATGCAATCAATTCAAATTTACTATGTCTAGATTGGTATCAGACACATAGCCGGGCAAAGACAGTCAAATTAACGATACAATTGTTCTACCAATTTGTATTGTAATATTATCGATGCGATTTTCCTTCAACGATAACTTGCTTGTCGCATGCGATGGCAAGATTTGGAACCAGATCTTGCGTCCGTAGAATATCAACCAATCCAAAAATGTTACGCGCATGCACGTTAAAATCATCGCATGGGACGACAAATCTGACAAACAGTCGTGCAACAATTGTATCGTACATTTGTCGGTTAATTCTACATACCAATGCCTAAAATGAAATCAAACAATAGCCAACCATAGCATCGGACGACAACCGATAGGAACTAATTTTACTGACAATATTCCAATTTTGCAAATTACAAAACAGACCCTGTTTACACTTGTTTATTTTTAAAACATCAGTACAATTTAAAAAAGAATACTACACTCTACAGCCTACACTTTTACGTTCTACCACATTCTAGGTTGCAGTACTCTAGTTCGTCTTTTGTTTACTCTTTTTTGATTTGAATAAAGCGTTTAATAAATAGTAAGACAGAATGATTATTCCGAAAACTACTCCCACGAACAGCGCAATTACGTCCAGCAGGTAGAAGCTGTACCAAGGAAGGTCGACCCCCGCGGAGCGTAAATGCGGAGCTCCTTGGTGTCGAATTATGTAGTCTATCCAGTACATGGCCGTGTCTATGGCGCTCATAGGTCTGTCTCGGAAAATCCTTGAAATTTTTTCCGAAGTTTGCTTGTATGATGGATTGTGCAAGAGTTCCTTTAGGGCGTGACTTAGAGTTTCCTCTGTTATTTTCGGAAAGTAGAGAGATATAGCGTATCCGGCCTTCGCGGCCTTATTCATGTTTAAGTGCTGTTAATAAAAATATATAGATGAATTAATGATTTTCTTCCCAAATACAAATTTTACCTGATCACAGTAAACGGGCATACCCAACATTGGAACGCCGTAATACACACCTTCTTGTGTTCCAAAAAGTCCTCCGTGGGTAATAAATACTTTTATATTTGGATGGGCTAAAATATCACTTTGCGGCATCCATTTTTTTATCATTACATTAGTTGGTAATGTCGCGATGTTTTCATCTTCGAATTTCCACAAAATTCTTTGTTTAATACTACTAAAAACTTTAAGAAAGATTTCCAATTTTTCTGGTGGCATATCAGAGCTTTTTAAATTAGTACCTGTAATTAAGAAACTATTAAAAGATTATATTATATGTGGTTGTATGATTAAAAGCATGAATAGAAATTCAGAAAGTGCTAACAGAAATTCTTTTAGACTTTAAACTAGTAACTATGTTTTTCAGCATTCTTTACTTACCCAGACTGAAATAAATGGCACCGTCTTTCGCACCATCCAAAAATTGCTTGATGTCCTTCGGTAGTGGGTTTGGGGGTCTAATGTGCACACCGCCGACTGATATTTGGGCAGGGACGGTTGGTCGTGGTGTGGTAAGAGGGGCGTGGCTGTTCAGGAGCATAAGTGATACCTGCTTTTCCATTTCCGAAACAGACGGTAGATCAACTGGAAAAACATTTTTATTTAGACATCTTTGTAAAGGTCGTAGATGATTTTTTTTTAGTTTTTTAAGGGGAGAAATATTTTTAGGGGAAGAAATACCGAATTCTAAATCTCTAAATAAATTGCGAGCCATCGAAATAGGATGCCAGTTTGAATAAAATGCATTCCAACTCACCTTCCAAGTGAGAAAAATACTTTTTCACTAATTCATCCTGTTTGGGGAAGTACCAGAAGTATCTATAAAAGTCTTCGTACATCGTATAGTAGGTGTTCACAATTCTCTCATAAAAGGTCATTTTGTCTTCAAATGGTAAAAAACTGTTCGGGACAAACGAGTAGGGCGTAAGGGACCCCACCATTTGACTCATATAATTTTCGAAGCCCATCGTCGACATTGTGATAATCGGTATTTTGTACTTGTACGCCAGCGCCAAAAAAGCCTCTTGATAAAATTGTTCTCCCAGAAATAAATCATACTGGGACATAGTATCGTTTATAATCTGCTGAACTGCAAGTTGCTTCAGTGCGTGATCTGTTGTTGCCACTCCTAGAATATCCAACATTTCAATAAATTCGAACATAGACATCTCAGTTAAATCAAACAGATGCTCGGCTTTAAAATGGGTCCGTACTGGAAAGTAATACAATTAACAGGTATAAGCAATAATTTTAGGATATTAATAAAACGTACTATCATGCCAGAAGTTGTACACTGGTTCAATAAGAATTTCAGTGTAATTATCCAATTTTTCTCCTAAAGGAAAATTGGTAATACATGTAACCTAAAATAAAATAAAAAATTGTTACTGCAAAATTTAATAACTCGTTGGAGAACAAACCTCATGGCCTCTCAAAGTCAATTCTTTTACCACAGCTTTAATCATCATAAAGTGGCTTTTTCCCGGAAATGCAAAAACAGCAAGTATTTTAGCGGGTTCAACTTGGGGAATACTTAAATACAATGCTAATGTGATGAATAAGTATTGGGGCATCTAAAAATAAAAACGACAAAATTAAATTTTGTTGCATGATCTAAAAACCGAATCTCTATTTAAAATTATTGCAAAGGATAACTTTAGTGTTGTGCAAGCGATAGACTATTTCTGGTTACATATATACATACTGTGAATTTGAAATTGTTCCATTTTCTGGAATTTTTGAAAAACAAAACATTACTGATAATTTACTAAACATTAAAAATAAAAAACTGAAATCAAAGAAGTTCAAAGTGTTTAACTTATTGTAATTAAATAACTATCGATTTCATCCTTCACTGCACATGTTGCTTCTATAATATTAGTTATGTTTTAAGTCTAAGACTTCCTCAGAAAAATAGGTTTTTTTTATCCCTTTACTCATTTAACAAGGTAAAAAACATTGATATAGAACATATGGTGGGTGGTATTTTTCATAGATTAGTAATTTGCCAAATTCCTTTACCGTGTAAACTAAACAAATGTGTACTATAAGATTATATTGTTAAAGGGAAATAAATTTGAGATGGCTCTATTCCGTGACTTTACGGGTTCTTTTTTTCAAACTACGCATTGATTTCTAATCATAATAACAAGCACAATAAAAAATCACTAGATGGTGACACATTCGTCTCACAATTTATGAGAATAAAAAACGACTTACGTACCATTACTAACAACGCAGGACACTTCATTTTAAACTTGCCCAACAAAACTTCAACAATGAATTAGATATATATTAACTGGTAAAGAAACGTCCATCGAATACATCCTTAATGCTATCAAGACTGGTCAGTTACCAGTGAATGCAAGACATACAAAAACCCTAACATCTACTGTAATAGCTGCGGTGCGAAGAAATCGTCCCGATCACCTCAAGATGATAATTGGATTAGAAGGTAATCCTTATTTGAAAGACAGTAATATTAAATCTGCTTTACATTAAACTCCTCCCTCCGTATACCACAGTAAAAGATTACTTCTCAATTTCTTATACGGCCCCTTCGGCTCAACTAACTAACACAAGTTTAAAACTATTGAAAGACATTGGTGCAATGGATGCAGACGAACAAATTTCGAATTTAGGTAAGTAGTTAGTACATTCATATACTCAATTTTAATATTATAATTGTCTTTGTTTTCTACCAAAGAAAAATTTCATAAGAGTTTTTATACCAAAGTTCGTTTAACGTAGTTCCATCCAATCTTATTATAATTCTAAAATATCCAATATTTCGATAAAATATAATATCCGCAAACTTTTATAAATTTATTATTTATTAAACTAATACATATATTAAGAATCGCGGTTTTGTGAGAAAACTCAAGATACTGGCGAAAAAGTGAAAGAATTGCTTATCCAACTGTTGTGTTATATCAAAACAACAATTTAATCATGAGTGTCAGTAATAATTCACTTAATCTACTTCTATCTTCAAGAAAACTGTAATGAGTGCGTACTCTTGTTAGCATTGATAATGAATTAGCTTTTAATAAATTACATAATATTAAAATCGCAGACAGTGATACGCGGAGTGTTCATGTAAAGAAATATTCACTTAGAATATTTGCCTAGAAAAATTGAAGCAGTGATAACATGTACTCAGCGTAATCGTCAGTAACAAAAATTCAAAGAAAAACCAATCATAGTGACTTAACACTTTTATTTAGGATGTGGATTTAAAATTAAAGATCCCTCGTCATTGCAATATTTTCAAGGTAACAAATTAACAATTAATAATTTAAAACATTATTTTATATATGGTTTTGTAAGTTTCGATGTATAAAAAATATGCGAGAATCATAAATTTGTGGTAATGATCATTTATATTGTAAAGCATTGACGAATTTTGACAAAATTACTATGATTGTCCTAATCTGTTCTTCATATTGTAATTGAATAAACATATAAGCGTTTCCAACGAAATGCAAAATACATGCATGTGTAGATATTTGTTAACTATTATGAAAACGAACTTACAACATTTTCAATTTGTGATTGTCGATACTATGATACTATGTGTTTTTCAAACAAGATATGCATGTATCTCAAGATCTACTTAACCAATTTCGATAAAATTTAGATTGCATATTCTTTATAATATTGTCTAAGATGTTGCTTAGGGAACAAAACTTCAAATGATTTTTGCAAAACTGATAGCTGTTCGAAAAAAGATATTTTGATTCGAATCGAAATTTGGAGTTTTAGAATTTATAAAAAAGCAGTATTCTAAACTTTAGACAATACTTTAAAATATAGATGATTTAAATTTTATCAAAATCCAGTGATAATTGGAATTTTGGTATGTGGACATAAAACATATTCTTGTAAGCATTAATGATAAAACTAGACATTTTTTTCTCCTTCTTTGAAATTCCTTAACTTCACCGAGTCGAAACGAAAATTTTGTAAAAATAAACATTTCAAAGATAAACTATCTTTTTTCCAATTATACATAATAAGCACACATATTTTTTCATTAATGAGTGCTGATTGATCATTTGAAATGTATTAATATTCATTAAAATCGATCAGCACAAAACAAATCCTTGCAAAATTATCAACAAAATAAGTTAACAAGTTTTACTTCCACTCCGCACCATTTTGTCTAATAGGGTTACAAATTCAGTTCACTTTTCGATACAAACTGTATAAATTTCCGATGTCAACTAGAGCCTCAGGCGCCTCCATCGCTAATATACATATTAAGAGGCAGCTTTTGCACAGTTCGCAATCTTTGAGTGGGGGTTCTCGAAAAAGCTCTAAAGATGTTTAGGGGTAAGAGTGAGGAAACCAGGGTATACAAAATAATTAGTTTATTTTTTTGTTCGTCTCGTTTACAATTATTTTAGTTCACACATTGTTCATATAAATCTTTTACAATTTGCCGTATGCAACCTTTATCCTGGTAATAAAATTTGGGATGTAAAATATGTCTGAAACTTTGCATATACATTGTATATAACAATATTTATAGATAGGCTGTTACATTCTGCGTTAATTTAAATTACTTAAAAAGCCTTCTTTTATTTGAGACTAGGTTTCAAAATGTTATAATACATATGTACTTATATATAAAAATCTTAATGGCGTTGTTATACTTCATCTCTAAAATGCAATCAATTCAAATTTACTATGTCTAAATTGGTATCAGACACATAGCCGGGCAAAGACAGTCAAATTAACGATACAATTGTTCTATCAATTTGTATTGTAATATTATCGATGCGATTTTCCTTCAACGATAACTTGCTTGTCGCATGCGATGGCAAGATTTGGAACCAGATCTTGCGTCCGTAGAATATCAACCAATCCAAAAATGTTACGCGCATGCACGTTAAAATCATCGCATGGGACGACAAATCTGACAAACAGTCGTGCAACAATTGTATCGTACATTTGTCGGTTAATTCTACATACCAATGCCTAAAATGAAATCAAACAATAGCCAACCATAGCATCGGACGACAACCGATAGGAACTAATTTTACTGACAATATTCCAATTTTGCAAATTACAAAACAGACCCTGTTTACACTTGTTTATTTTTAAAACATCAGTACAATTTAAAAAAGAATACTACACTCTACAGCCTACACTTTTACGTTCTACCACATTCTAGGTTGCAGTACTCTAGTTCGTCTTTTGTTTACTCTTTTTTGATTTGAATAAAGCGTTTAATAAATAGTAAGACAGAATGATTATTCCGAAAACTACTCCCACGAACAGCGCAATTACGTCCAGCAGGTAGAAGCTGTACCAAGGAAGATCGACCCCCGCGGAGCGTAAGTGCGGAGCTCCTTGGTGTCGAATTATGTAGTCTATCCAGTACATGGCCGTGTCCATGGCGCTCATAGGTCTGTCTCGGAAAATCCTTGAAATTTTTTCCGAAGTTTGCTTGTATGATGGATTGTGCAAGAGTTCCTTTAGGGCGTGACTTAGAGTTTCCTCTGTTATTTTCGGAAAGTAGAGAGATATAGCGTATCCGGCCTTCGCGGCCTTATTCATGTTTAAGTGCTGTTAATAAAAATATATAGATGAAGTAATGATTTTCTTCCCAAATACAAATTTTACCTGATCACAGTAAACGGGCATACCCAACATTGGAACGCCGTAATAAACACCTTCTTGTGTTCCAAAAAGTCCTCCGTGGGTAATAAATACTTTTATATTTGGATGGGCTAAAATATCACTTTGCGGCATCCATTTTTTTATCATTACATTAGTTGGTAATGTCGCGATGTTTTCGTCTTCGAATTTCCACAAAACTCTCTGTTTAATACTAC
Source organism: Tolmerus cingulatus (assembly GCA_959613345.1). NCBI lineage: Eukaryota > Metazoa > Arthropoda > Insecta > Diptera > Asilidae > Tolmerus > Tolmerus cingulatus. The sequence continues at coordinate 8,894,402 of OY390708.1, forward strand.
TAAAAACTTTAAGGAAAATTTTCAATTTTTCTGGTGGCATATCAGAACTTTTTAAATTAGTACCTGTAATTAAGAAAATATTAATAGATTATATTATATGCAGTTGTATGATTAAAAGCATGAATAAAAATTCAGAAAGTGCTAACAATCTTTATTTTACAGAAATTCTTTTAGACTTTAAACTAGTAACTATGTTTTTCAGCATTCTTTACTTACCCAGACTGAAATAAATGGCACCGTCTTTCGCACCATCCAAAAATTGCTTGATGTCCTTCGGTAGTGGGTTTGGGGGTCTAATGTGCACACCGCCGACTGATATTTGGGCAGGGACGGTTGGTCGTGGTGTGGTAAGAGGGGCGTGGCTGTTCAGGAGCATAAGTGATACCTGCTTTTCCATTTCCGAAACAGACGGTAGATCAACTGGAAAAAATTTTTTTTTATTTATTTAGACTTGTTCTTTTTTAGTATCTAAAAGGGAAAAATATTTTTTAGGGAAGAAATACCGAGTAGGATCCCAATTTTAATCAATTATATTCTAACTCACCTTCCAAGTGAGAAAAATACTTTTTCACTAATTCGTCCTGCTTGGGGAAGTACCAGAAGTATCTATAAAAGTCTTCGTAAACCGAATAGTAAGTGTTCACAATTCTCTCATAAAAGGTCATTTTGTCTTCAAATGGTAAAAATCCGTGCGGGACAAACGAGTACGGTGTGAGGGACCCCATCATTTGACTCATATAATTTTCGAACCCTAGCGTCGACATTGTGATAATCGGTATTTTGTACTTGTACGCCAGTGCCAAAAAAGCCTCTTGATAAAATTGTTCTCCCAGAAATAAATCATACTGGGACATAGTATCGTTTATAATCTGCTGAACTGCAAGTTGCTTCAGTGCGTGATCTGTTGTTGCCACTCCTAGAATATCCAACATTTCCATAAATTCCAACATAGTCATCTCAGTTAAATCAAACAGCTGCTCAGCCTTAAAATGGGTTTGAACTGGGAATATAATACAATAAGCAATTATTAGCAAAAATTCCAAGGTATTAATAAAACGTACTATCATGCCAGAAGTTGTACACAGGTTCAATAACAATTTCAGTGTAATTATCCAATTTTTCTCCTAAGGGAAAACTGGTAATACATGTAACCTAAGAAAAAAAAATTTGTTATTGCATAATTTAATAATTCTTATTGAAGAACAAACCTCATGACCTCTCACAGTCAATTCTTTTATCACAGCTTTGGTCATCATAAAGTGGCTCTTTCCCGGAAATGCAAAAACACCAAGTATTTTAGCGGGTTCAACTTGGGGAATACTTAAATACAATGCTAATGTAATGAATAAGCATTTTGGCATCTGGAAAAAAAAACGACAAAATCAAATTTTGCTGCATGGTTAAAAAAACTTATCTCTATTTAAAATTATTGCAAAGAATAACTTAATTGTCGAGCAAGCGATAGACTATTTCTATTTCCATATAGGTAGACTATGAATTTGAAATTGTTCCATCTTTTGGAATTTTTGAAAAACAAATCGTTACTGCTAATTTTCTTAATTAAATTAACTAAAATCAGTAAAAGCTCAAACCGTGTATAATTGTTTGTAATTAAGTAATTAACGATTTTATCTTTTATTACACATGTTGCTTCTATAATATTAGTTGTTTTGTAAGCCTAACTAAGACTTCCTGAAAAAAATAGTTGTCTACAATACACTTTGCCCTTCACTGGCTGTTTTTTATAGAATCCAAATTTGCATGTTCTATCACCGGCAAATTCTTTTAAGATGAAAACGTAAGAATGTATCCCATACGATTATATTGTTAAAGGGAAATAAACTTGAGATGGATCCATCCCATGACTGGTTCTTTTTTCCAAGATATGCACTATGTTTTACTAGCATAATAAAAAAAACTTCGATGGCGACATTCGCCTAACAATTGCAAAATTGATGTTTGTGAATATTCCGAAATTAATGCCAAAAACGACTAACGTACCATTACTAACAATACTTGATACTGCACTTTAAACTTGTCGACTAAATCAGCATCCGAGAAGAGATTCCAAAATAACAGAAATAGGACAAGGGTTCATGTCGGAAGCAATTTTTATTCTTCAATTTTCTACAAAGTTATTATTTAGAGTTTTCAGCCGTAGAATACGAACGTAAGAAATTGCGATGAGACTGGGATGTCTAACTACTGTTAATACAGACAATTTTTGCATAAGGCAGTAAGGGAGATAAGAAAAAAAACAAATTTCCATATGCATAAATTCCCCAAAACATTCTTTTTTAATGTCATCTGTAAAATGGGAACCCTTAACCATTCGCGTCGACAAGTGATCTTGCTAGCGTGCTCTTTCCTTCCTGTTTATTAAAATCGCCTTTCTCTTCCTACGGGAACCCTCCTTTATTCTGCGCGCGCGTGCAGGGCTTTTAACAATGCAGCATTTCCTTATAATTTATATTCGAAAGTCAAGGGTACCAAAATATTTAATGGGTGAGTTTTCAAAGAGCAGTGAAGCCAAGGGACTTTGTTAAGAGGGGATTGACAGAATTGCAATGCATTTGAATTTTATTTACATATAGCACATTTACTATTCTTTCATTTTATTTATAATGTTCATGAAAACACGAAATTATTGTCCAAAAGCACCCGGGAATTTTAAGTTCTCATTCCTTTTTTACAACAAATAATAAGACATTGCAAATATTAAATTTAAGCTTATTTAAAATGCTCGACACAACTGTTATACTGTCTCTTGAACTTATTGCGGTGCATTAATTATATAGTTTAATTTGTTTTTTTTACAAATAAATTGTAAATTGGCAAAGTTTAACAATAATATTGCTAATAAAATCATTAACATAAAAATAGCTGTTTTAATCAATATAACAGTTAGCCGACATACAATGACTTTAAGGAAATTATGTCCGGACTGTAGCGAAATGTCAGCAGATTTGTCCGTTACAAAATCCGCTTTGCGCCATCTTCAGACCTTTCTGCACCTTTCAAAAAAGATACGTTGCGCTTGGACTGAGAAGTTGACTACGCCTTTCTTTTTGAGTTCGTGTCTAAAAAGGTTTACAAGTATAGATGCTTTATTAGTTAAAGCGAAAAATAGTGTTGAAGTTGAGTGACTGTAAGGTAAGCTCGGATAATATAAATTTGAAGTAAAAAATAGAGATCTGCATTGCTTATAGGGATGGCTATTGCAGATACAGAAGCTGCAATTACCTTCACAATGTCGAAAAGTTATCTGATTTTTAAACATTTGATCGAGGACTTTCGAGCCTCGTCGCAGTGCTGCATGGAATGGCCCAAATACTTTATTTGGACGAATGAATTTAGTGTTTGCATCGCGCAGATAGAGGAGCTTGATTGCTATATTCGGAAGAAGAACGGGGTTTCGTCCATAAAAGTCTTTAAGAAATGGTGTCAGTGCAACCTGGGAGAACAGTCCACCTTCAAACTAACCAATCAGTCTCGAAAGGCTATTTTTACCTACTTAAAGAATAACCGTCTTCAACCAAAGGACAAAAACGAAACGTTCACATTCAATACTGATGAAGATTTACCTCCGAAAATAAAGGTTCCAGTTTATCGGTTCAGTGTCGGGACTACGAATGATCCAATGCTTTCAGTACCCTCACCGACGAATAAGGGGTACGCAAATAAATTTCTATATCCCATCCACCACCAAAGGGCAGAGATCCTGGATGCGATTAACAAAAATCGGGTGGTAGCTATCATAGGAGATGCCATTTATGAAAAATCCACCCAAGTCCCCCAATTCATCCTCGAAGACGCGTCGGAAAAGGGGTTCCACTGTCGGATAATCAGCTGCCACTCCCGCAAAATATCCGCTGTGAGCGACAGCGAAACTGTGGCCACTCAACGTGCGGAGCAGGTTGGATCGACGGTTGCCTTCCAGGTTCACCTAGAGAGCAAATCAAGCGCCAAAACAAATTTGCTTTTCACTACGACCAGTTTTCTGCTCCGCTGCCTTATGTCCACGTCTATGACTGAGCTATTTCAGGGCATCACCCATTTGATTATTAATGACTTGCATGAAACGGATATCTACACCGAGTTCCTTCTAATAGAGCTTAATAAAAACCTCGGGAGCCTTTCCTCGGTCAACATAATTCTGTTGGCAAGTCCCATGAATGCAAATATCTTCATGAAATACTTCAGATTAGTTAAAGTAATAGAACTTGAGGAAATGAAGCACGAAATTTCTATTATTCACTTAGAAGAGATCATTACTATTACTGGACGCATGAATGATTTTCAGCAAAATTTCGACAATGCATTAGATAACTACATATTAACTGGTAAAAAGACGTCCATCGAATACATCCTTAAAGCCATCAAAACTGGTCAGTTACCAGTGAATGCAAGACATTCAAAAACCCTGACAACTCCCGTAATAGCTGCGGTGCGAAGGAATCGACCCGATCATCTCAAGAGTATAATTGAATTAAAAGGTAATCCGTATTTGAAAGACAGTGATAATAAATCTGCTTTCGACTGGGCTGATCTTACGCAGAGTACAGAATGCAATTGCATTCTATTGGAAGCAAACTCTTTCAGTGCAAGTTGTAGCCTTTCTGAACAGCTTTTTTCAGCCTATCAGTTTAGTAGAGTCGACAAGAACGGAGTAGACCACGAATTGCTTTTCAAACTTATATGCTTCGTTAATCACAGCTCTCAAGAAGGCGCTGTTTTGGTATTCCTTCCTTCTTATTTCGATATCATTAAACAGCAATGCTTCATAAACAAAGGTGTTCACGCAGGTGTATTAAGCAACATTAAACTGTATTTATTGCACGACAATATTTCCGAGGATGACGCTAAAAAAATGTCGGAGGTCTTTCCTACTCACAGAAAGATTGTGCTTTCAACGAAAATAGGAGAGTCTGCCTTTTTGGTGCAATACATTCGGTTTGTTATTGATAGCGGAATAGAAGTCGATATTAATAACGAGTACTGCGCGATATCTTCTGATAATATGGGAAGAAGGACGAAACTGGCGGGCAGTACCATGTCGGGATTATGCTTCCGATTGTACTGCAAAAGAACGGCTAACTCTTTTTCCACTCTCCAGCCACCGAGTTTCAATATTAAAAACTTATCGAAATTTAATATTTACATTAAGCTCCTCTCTCAGTATGCCACAGTAAAGGATTACTTCGCAATTTCTTATACGACCCCTTCGGCTCAACTGACTAATGCAAGTTTAAAACTATTGAGAGATATTGGAGCTATGGATGAAGACGAACAAATTTTGAATTTAGGTAAGTTTAATTTACGCCATCTTTTTCAAATGCATTACTTATTAAACGAATATATTAAGAATCGTCGATTTTTTGAGAAAATTCAAGATTCTGGCAGAAAAGTGAAAGAATGGGAAAATTTCTAGCTTCTGTAACTGTTGTGTTATATCAAATCAACAATTTACTTATGAGTGTCAGTAATAATTGATTTAATCTATATCTGTCTTTGATTCACTATAATTTTAGACAAAAAAACTGTAATGAATAAGCTTATTAGCATTGATAATGAAATAGCATTTGAAAAATTACATAATATTAAAATCACAGACAGTGATACGCGGAATGTTTATATAAACAAATATTCACTTAGCGTATTTACCTAAAAAAATTTGAGCAGTGATAACATATACTCAGGGTTATCGTCGAGAAACGAAAATTCAAAGAAAAACCAATCATAGTGACTTAACACTTTTATTTAGAATGTGGATTTAAAATTAAAGATCCCTCGTCATTGTACTGTTTTTAGGGTAACAAATTAACAATCAATAATTTAACTCATTATTTTATATATGGATTTGATAGTTCCGATGTATAAAAATCCTAATCGAACGAAATGCAAAAATATGCAAGAATAATAAATTTGTGTTAATGGTCAATTAGTATTATCCTCCTACATCTACGATTAAAATCGATGTATAAAACATTAAAGAAGCCATCGAATCTACATATTAGTTGTTCCCCTAAAAAAAAAAACTGAAAAAGAGCTATTATTATTTTTGCGTTAAATGGAAAACTTTTATCAGTCCCCAAAAAGCATGTGTTTATTATGTAACGTATAATTCTCGAAGCCTTTCGCTTTAACTTTTAATGTAGATGAATTTTCCCTTAGCAACTGAACAAGCTAGACTTGTTTTTCTCTAATACTGATAATATTAGTGCGCAGTCATCATTGTATTTAATTATTTGTAAAAAAAATTTTCTTTCTAAGTTTAGTAAAACTTGAATCATTCCTAACAGTTTCTTGCTAACCCTAAAGTTTTGCCTTTCAATCTCTTCTAGGAATTCGTTTAGTGGATATTCCAGTCGATCTTCAACTCGGTAAAGTGTTGATATTTGCCATCGCTCTACAATGTTTGGATCCTGTTTTAACGATTGTGAGTGCCCTAGCACTTCAAGAACCCATAAACTTGGAAGATTACGATGCATATAATGGTCGAACCTATATATCCCGAGAGTCTTTAGCAGAAGGCACAAATAGCGACCACATGATATTGCTTAGACTTTACCAAAATTGGCAAGATAGAAGGATACCCGACTTAAGTCTGGATTTGCCGATGAGTCAAACTGTTCTGAATGGATTATTAGAAGCTATTTGCTACTTACGAATTCAAATTGTCGGCACCTTGCGCGCAGCCGGCTTAGTACATTCAACCGGACTTTTAAGCATGCAGTCATTGAACACACACTCTCATAATTGGGCTTTAGTAAAAGCGTGCTTCGTTGGGGGAATGTATCCAAATATATGTAAAATTGATAAGAATTCATTGAAAATCAAAGCACGAGCTGGTAAGAAGGTCAAACTTCATTCTAAGTCCGATATATGTTGTAGTAATAGGAAAAATGCATATAAAGAAGAGATGTCTAACCAAACGGAATGGATTGTTTTCCAAGAGGATACTGCAACTCCCGAAGGCGATATTACTATTAAGTGTGCTTCTATAGTAACTCCAATCTTAATTGCTCTTTTTGGAGGAAAATCAAAAGTAAATCATAATGATGCAATTATGGAAATATACACTAATTCTCTGCAAAAACAGACTAATTATGATAAAACACAGATCATTTTTAACGTTGATGAGTGGATATCCTTTTTATTACTTTCCGAAGATGCGCATTTGCTTTATAATTTAAGGCAAACGTTTTTCCACTATTTCGAAGACCTTTTACAAAACTGTGAGATTGAAAAACTACAGAAATGCCAACAATCTCTTGAGAGCAAATCGTCCATTATAGATATTATTTCAAAGGTAACAGCTCTTGAAGAAAGTGCTAATAACCTACCACTGCCACACAAAGTTGGAGAAAGGCCAAAAGCTTTTCCTATGGGACTTTTAAGTAATGCGCCTTCTAATAATTTGAAATTGTTGAGCAATATACAATATAACCCATTCTCACAACCTCCAAATCAACAGCCTTCGTCCTCCAATTCTTTTAACGTAGCTGACCTTCCGAAAAGTATTCGCCGATTTTATGTAATCAACATTGAATCTAAGCAAGAAGGACAATGCTATTTTGCTAAACGACTATCGCAGGATCAGTATAACAACTGGCAAAGAATTATTCAAAAAATTATACAATTTCCAAACGATAATATTATTGTCTTCTTTCTGGAAAACTTAAAAAACTTCTGTGCAGTAGGACAAATGAAAATGGACAATTACGATTTCTGCCTGGAACCTATCGCTGAGGTTGATGTACCTTATAAACTTTTAGAGTAATATTGCACTTTTTCTTATTATTTTCAATATGTAACATTCTTTTCTTTATAGGGATATATTCTATGCCTGCAAAGGACGTTATCATGACTGCTTAGACGCATCTGAGATTCCTCCAATTGTTGGAGATAATTTTCTGCATTATTTTACAGGTAACAGAAAATAATTGCCATGTAACAACATGCTAATATGTTTGCTTTGCAAAAATCGATTAAAAAATTATTGTATGTTTTATTAGATAAATAATTAATTTCGCTTTCCAAATCCGCGCATAGAATAATTATAGCGATAAAAAGATTTTATAAAAATTGCTTATTATTATTTTTGTTCATTAATAATCTCTGTTCTGATATTTTAATACATTTTTGCATAATAAGTTCTTTAATGCTTGGTGAATTTTAAGAAGCTATAACATCTAAACAAATTTTGTATATTCTTATTATTAGGTAACTAACAGAAACACAATTTTAACGTAGCTAATAATTTAAATGATTTAATAATTAATTTTTGCATGATTTGAGCTTAAGAAAATATTCGGTTTTAATCTGTATATTTATTTACAAAACTTTCATATATTATTTTATGTTTAATTATATTTTGTCAAATCTGTTCACTTTTAAATCTGATTTTTAAAACAAATTTGTTATGCTGGATGAATACTGAGATTCTCTTAAATGATTATATTAAGAGAAGACAGCCACTAAAATAGATTATTCGAAACGAAAAGGTACTTTACTTTCTTTTTTCACTTAAATTAAATTCATATGTTACTAAGACAGATCGCACGGGACATGGTTGCTAAAATAAATTAATGAAGATTAACTTCAGCGCGCAAAAACTAAAATTTTGCAAACTAGTATAAACTATGAAATCAAATTAGTCGTATAATAAACCATTTTTCATTTTTGAAACTTCACGATTAATTTGATCACAAACTATTGGATTTCATCTCATTTCACAAATTATAAAAGCACACATATTTTTTATTATTCAATGCTGATTAACCATTTGTATGAAATGTATAAAAATTCAGTAAATCCGATGACCACAGAACTTATCTCCCTGTAAAGTATTATGAACAAAATAGGTTAACCAAAACTTTATTTCAACACCGTACCATTTTTCCTATCAGAGTTATTCAATTCACTTCCCAATACGAATTGTATGAATTTCCGACATCAACTGGAGCCTCGGTCGTGTCCACCGCTAACTACATATTAAGAGGCTGCTTTTGTTCAGTTTGCTATTTCTTCTGAATGTGATGCTTCATAGAAACCGTCAGCATTAAACTTGCGAGTCACCAAACTTATCAAAATTAATAAATGGTCTTCTACACGAAGAGCAATTTCTAATTCTTGAATTCAAATGGTTTATTATTGTCGACAGCTTTCTAAATAGGTTTAGAGTCATAGTCAAGGGAAGCTACGAGGACCATGGTAAAATAAAACAAAAAATGCACTCAGATTAATTGGCGATTAAATTCATCAGGCATATCAATCAGTAACATTTATTGACATTGCTATTATTATTAAAAGGAAGATCAGTGATACACTGCAAGTTGGCGCAATTACTTTTTATTAATATAAAATATTCATAAATTGAATGATATTTAATTTTTTAGATATGTGTAGTAAATCTAGAATAATTATTTTAATATCTCACGGAATCAAATCATTAATGCTTTTTAATAGCTTCAAACAAAACGAAATACGCTAGATATTTGCAAAAAAATTGTATGTTTAATGATTGCTAACTAACTACTCTTGGAAGCTTAGCAAAATGAACACTTCCGAATTTCGTTGGGGACATTTTGAAGGTCATTAGCCAATGGAAACAAAACAACTCGTGTAATGCTGAATGATTTGTATTTGCCTCAATTTCCATTTAATCGTTTAATCTCGAGACTTCATCGCAACAGAAGATGCCACGTGATATTTTTTTTCTCCCTTGAAGTGAATAAAACAAATGTGTCTCTTTAGATCAACGTACTCGGGTTATGATATCACGTAGGCGCGAAAAAGGGGTTAAAGTAAGCACCAAACACGTACGAATTTTTATTTACTACTTGATAAAAAATCTGTAAACGAAACATCTTATCGCAGACTATAGACTCACAACTTCTCTCTTCGTAACATATGCGTGGCTAGATCACGCAGGTCAGCCGGGATGAATGTTAATCATTCATTTAGATTTGTACCCCTAAAATTATATCAAAATAAGTCAAGTCCAATTTCTAAATCTGAAGTATTGAATGAGATCTAATAGCATAAGATCTTATAAATTCGCCCCAGTCAGAAATATTTACATGGTCTGCAGGGAAGGCATCCCTAAAGATGTTTTCGTACATATTAGAAAAGCTTTCAAATGTGTCTGATGTTCAGCAAGATGATTATGCAAAATTGTTACATAATTGTTACGAGACTTTAGGAATGTTCAAAAAAAATTATGAATTCATTTTTGCTAGGTTGATTAATTACTTAAATCAGATGAAGAGTTTTCAAACTATTACCAAAAAGACTATTAAATCCTAACGATTTATAATCATGCTTAGGTATTCACACCGACGAAATAAATTTCGTCTTAATAGAGCTCAATTTTAACAAGGGTGGGAAAAATTACATGTAATTACATTCAATCTTCATTTAGAAAACACTTGCAAATTGACAGTGTTTATTCGTGAAAATAAAAAATATAATTTCTAGTGGCTATGAATATTCACTTTTCATTATACAATATTTAACAACGTATTTGATTTATTTTAGAAATATGGGCAGAATATGAACATTCATATAACCCTTTCAAAGTTTAAGATCATTGGAGCTGTATTGAAAGGAATTTGTATTTTGTATTGTAGACATCCCCACGAATATAACACCTTCAAATAAAATAGTTTATAGAATACGCAAATTCGATTCGATATTCGGAATATGTAATGTTAAATTCCACTCATTTTGTTCGATTCAATTTAGAAATTGTCGAAGCTCAACTTGAAATCTGAGAAATTTTATTTTCATTAAAATGAAAGTTGTATCTGATTTAATTTACAGTTTCCTCTTTCGAGTATTTACATAATTATTTTAGCTAAGGGTAAACAAGGAAAATCATTGCAAAATATAAACTTATATCATAACTATCTTCTCAATTCCGGCTAATAAATAAATTGTTGAATAAGAAGTGACAAATTATTTTACTATTAATTCGACTCCAGTTTGTAAGATCTTTTTGTGCATTAATTTTTATTATTATCATTCAAAATGTAAACTAGTTTTTAAAAAACTTAAACGTTCGAAAAAATAAAAACTTGTTACTTGCCACTAGTTTAATGTATTCGTAATTAGATTAACGCAACCTAAATTCTAAATGTAACTTGAAAGGAATTTATTTAACGCATTCGCGTAAGTTAAGTACTTTGTCCTAAATAAAGAGATTTCAAATATAATTGTCTTTCAGTCTGTTTCTAGTTTTCACGTTATTTTCAGTGTTGGAAAAGTTTTACTGGGTCTCAAGCGTAAAGTTGAATTCCAAAATGAGGAAAATGAGTAAATGAAAATACAACTGACTGTCTAACGTATGTATTTAAATACATCCTCGCATAAAAGGAATAAATTAACCTAGTTGTAAAAAATGTATGAACTTAAGGGCTACATCATTCCCTACGATTACAGCTGAGAAGCGTTCGCCGTAGTGTAGTGGATTGTTGGAGTTGAATGCTGCTGGTCTCGGGAGTGGGCTTCGGCTGCCCCGTTGATGTTGAGCCCCGATATCACGTAGGCCTGGCCTTCCTGTCGGTACGGGAGCCGAATGGGGTACTGCAGCATTTTCATTTGCCCCTCGAGCAGAATATCTGTGATTAACTTCTCAGCGATCAGAGCTTGCTGCTGCTCCATGGAGCGGAGTTTATAGGCCACCATTTTTCCAAAAATTGAAAAATCATCCTCTATGGCGTCGCTGTTGTTTATCTTACTACATGCTATGTTGAGTAATTTCTCAAAATTTGTCGCACTACAATCGATTTTCACCTTCTTGGAAGCATTCTCACTTTTCGAGCTATGCACAGAAATGTGGGAGGATACTGACGGTGGCCGCTGCTGAGATTCGATGTCTTTTACTGGCTGTGCCGGCGTCATCACCTGCACGGTCTCATTCGAGTTGGACGCATCGCTGGGCCTGGGCCACAGGATGTTAACTTCGTCGTCACACTGCATCTCAATTTGCATAATGCTTTCCCTATGTTGATGTTCCGCGACCTCTTCCTCCCGCTGGACCCGCTGCTGGGAGGGTTCCTTCTGGATTTCGACTTTCTCCTGTATCACAGGCAGTGAATAAGTTTCAGTGTACGCGTTGTTTTTGTCGCTCATCTCATTTTCCCGACTCGAAATGTTCTCCTTAAGCATATCGACTTGCTTTTTATCAGGTGTCTCTTCATTCAGAAGAAACATTAGGCTCTCGAAATATCTCCGTTTTGGACAGTACGTGTCCTCCTTTCCGTTCTTATTGTTCTTGCTCTCAGTGTACTTCTTTAATTGGTGTCGAAAGGCGCATCGCAAATTGTTTATTTTCTGCTTTGTCCTCTCAATGTTATAATGCTCCCCGTGCCTACCCGCAACTTCTATCAATTTGTAGTACGCCTCTTGGCGTTTCTTTCTGTTTTTGAAATCCACCGAGCTGGCTTGCCATAGGCATGGTTGATTTTTATATTCCTCTATGAAATCGTCTATAAAATCGTTGTCCATCTTTTGCAGAATTGTTGACTCCGCTCAATAGATCATGGAACTCAGGCACTGAGATGTTTTTAATTAAATAATTGCTTGGTTCAAAGCAGTGCCTTTTTATAAATTGTTTCTAATGCGTTAACAACGATTAATTAAAACATATTTAGTCATAAAAGTGTGCTTTCCAAGCTATAAACAACACAAAACGAACGCCACAGCAAAGCAATGCAAAAATTGACAGCGCTTTAGGCAATGTAAAATGGCAGCTGTCAAATGTCAAGTGGTTGGATGTGTTTGGACGCTGCATTTGTAAGGTTTCAAAACAACGACCAATTAACGTTTTTTTATTATCCGGTTCATTATTACAAATCACAAATAATTCGCGATTCCATTATAATTTGTTTGGGTTAAAAAATAGATTTATAGTAATTAATAATACTAATTAGACTTGATAAAGTGGTATCAACAAAATTGGTCTGAAACATTTCATTCAAACTAATTTCTAGCAATGTTTCCATCAAAGTTTTTTTATTTATTCCCTTACCAATTTAAAAATATCAACAGGTTGTTGCACTAAAGTCCGAGTGGGGTACGCCAATCCATTCTACGTGTCCCCTGATCAAAGGTTTGTTCAAAGACTCCCTAAAATCGGTAGTTCGGCCTTAAATTCGCAATTGAAAATTTACAAAAGAAAAGGAAGCCCATCGACGGTAGGCAGGAGGACAAGGTAGATATCAAAATGGTAAAAACTCAAAACCTTTTCCTATTCCCCACACAAATTCATTTTCACAAGAACTTTATTTAATCAACTATGAAATATACGACCTACATGGAAAAAAGTAAATTTATATAGTGAACGGTCGTCCTCCCACTTCTCCAAAATCCGCAATTATAAAAAAACACCTAGTTATCGAATCAATAAATGAATACGCAAAGTTGGATCAAAATTCATTTAGAAATGCAACAACTATCGCGGTAACAACGTCACTTTTAGTAAATTATTTAGTCCCTCCCTCCTTTCACCGAACACCATGATTTTGTAACGCAGCTTAGAACCCTATAATATGCTATTTAAGAACATAGCCGAGGTATTTGCGGAATAACTGTATTTCGATCGATTAAAAATTTTGTAGGACGAAAGGACAAATTACATTTTCCAATTATTGATCATATTTATTTCGATAACAATGTGTTAGCATATGACCACGCATAGGATTAAATTTAAATGAAAAAAAATTACCTAAATCGTTAATGGGTTTAACATGTATTTTTTTTCAAATCGACCCCAGTTGTAGCTTTGGCAGATAACTTTTCACTGATCTGAAATTTTAAAATTGTAATGCATATCAGAAAATTTTTATTTCTTGAAAATAAATTCAAACTGTCTGGATTTAACAATACCCACTTTGACACGAAAATTTGAAAAAATTAATTAATTAAAGTTCATAATTCATAACAATTTGATGCACTTTCAAATTTTAAAATCCTCACATATATAAGTAACAACAGATAGAAAAATGAAAAAAAGCACGTCTAGGTTGAAGAAAAACGATTCTTTAGCTCTTATTCCAAAAGAAACACATTTGTTAACATTAGAATGATCATATATTTCGGAAAGTGGAATTTTATACCATTTTCAATATAGAATAAATTCGTTTTAACAATAATTTATGTTAAATAATTACAAATACTAAATCGATTCAACTGAGTACTACCACAAGGAGCAGAATTTCTGCTTGCACACACGCAACTAGAAATACTTAACAAAGAGGAAAACAAGTAATAAATTCTCCATAAACCTACAACTGCTGACCACTGAATATATATTTATTGTTTTAGAGTTTCTGTTGCAAAAAAAAGGAACAAAATACAAAAAATTACGCAAAGTGATGTGACTAACTTAACTTACAAAAAAGAAATGCAGCAGCTATTCAACTTTTGTACTGTATTTACAAAAAATTACTTCTATCTGGGTGGATGCGAAAGTGAGTATAACTTTACTATATAATTCTGTGAATAAAGGAAGTTCAACAATAAATTTAGTAACAATTGATGGTATTGCAACAATTTCGATCCTTGAGTCTCCTAATTAACGTATCGAACATATTGCCATGAAAGTTGCTTAATATTTAGTTCTTAGTTCACGTTAAGTTGATCCATTTCCTTCCCTAAACCTGAAATATCCTTGAGAAGTGGCACAACATGGCCGCAGGTTTACTTATAATACACAAAGCTATTTTTACGTTTAGATTTTAATTATTTATTGTAATTGTCTTACACCTGACTGATTTGTATCTGGTGAGAGTCGACTAGCGGCAGACAAGGTCGGGGCGTGCCGGACTGATCGGTGCTGGAGTCGATGGAGTCGGACGCGTCGCAGCTATTCTCCATGGAGTCCGACTGCTTGTCGTCGACGAAGTCCCCATTCGGAAGATTCTGCAGATTCTGGAGATTCTGGAGGGGAATCTCTGAGATGCTGTTTGATGAGTCGAGCACTTTCGACTTGACCATGGGAATCGGACTTTTGTCCAGCTCGGTGCTGTCGCTGGCCGATGATAGCTGAATGGAGTTTCTGTTGCCCAGTTTTTCTTTGCGCATCGGTGGTTTAGGAATATTGTCCTTAATATCGTTCGGTTGACTCCCATTTTTGTTGGGCACTTGCTTAACTTCCTTCTCCTTGTCCTTGGACTTCTTGAATCCGGCGATTAGTGCTTTGTGTGGCTTTATACCTTCTTTGCTTGACCGCACCGCTGTGTTCCGGGCCCCGATCGGTTGCTCATTTTCCTCAGTTATACTCATCAATGCATTTTGTGACTCATCTTTAGCTCCCTGAATTGGAATATCGTCTGCAATAATGTTTGGAATGAAATTTTCAAATTTCGTACTATCGATATTAATCCTATCAATCGCTTTAAGCTTTTCTTTTAAACTGCTCTTATTTTTTTGATATATTTATATTTTGTAAACTCATTATAAAAAGTGTTTTATTTCGTGGAAAATAAATTTTGTTAGTGTTGGGAAATTTTGAAAAAAAGTCGTTAGTACAGGTCCAAAAGGGTTTGCCCTTTAATTAAATACTGACATGCACTATACATTCACAGTAAAACAAATGCTTAACTTATTTTTAATATAATCCTTTATTTACTACATTTCGTTTTAGTTACTAACTATGTATATTAGTTGAAGTTTAAGATTACCTTTAAAACATTTAATTTTCTATCTATTTTTGTTTTTTGTTGTTTTTAGTTGTGAAACACATTTTCGATTGTTTAGCTGGTACAGCTATTATGAAATTGACATACATTAGACATGATTTGTTCTACTTACTTTAGGTAGGTACATTCGGATTAACTTAAGGATCGGCGTCCTGAGATTCTTGCTTTATGATTTCTTATGGTCATTAAAATACCTGGGAAATTTTTGATTTTTAACATTAAGATTTTTAAGGACGTATTTGTAATTTTATGATTCATTGCTTAAAATGATTTTTACGGAACAATCGTAGTAATGTTAACACCATTAAATTGCATTTATTTATTTAATCCGGATTACTGCCCATACAAGTGGCATATTTTAGATAATAAAACTTTAACTGATTTAGTTGGTGTAGTTAATACTTTTAAATCGCCCTTAATTGGCTTCGAGATTGAACGAAATCATATAAATTCAAAATGGTTGGCCAAATACATTCCAAATGTATTGTAGAAATGTAAGATATAATGTATGTAAATCTCTAAATGTGATTAAATATGTAATCTTTTCAAATTTCGTAAACGACAATTCAGTTCATGTGAGTTTTGAAAAGTATACTATGTTGGGTGTATTTGTGCATGGATAAAATGTTGATCAAGAATGGGCAATTCTTAGATCTGGTATAAAATGCAATATGGATATTGAAGTTTTTAAATGGGATATTTTTCGAACAATTAGAATTTTAATTGAATAATAGCTATCGAAAAGCCACATAAAAGACTATGACGAAAATAAATATGTTTACAGATGAAAATACTTCGTAAGAAATTGAATCATTACATATAAATTTAGAATTCAAATTTGATATCATATCACAAAACGAAATTTTAATATACAACTATGCAGCGTTTCATTTTTATTTTATTTTGCTTCAAAGGAGTGAAGAAACCATTATTTTTAATATCATACATAATATTATTCAAAATACAAATATATTCAAAATGCTTCAATTAAATGTGAAAATCGTTCTAGAAGAGGTAAAAATTAAGTTTAGCTTTCCTGTAACCACAAAATACTTTATCGTTGGCGGTAAATTTCTAAAACAACAGTCATACTACTTTTTATAATTAAAAGACCGAATACTAAATACGGGTTAGCTATAAAATTTGTAACAAAATGTCCAAACGTCAAATAATATTCGACAATTCCCAAATATTAAATTAGCTGCGACCATTGTACAAACTTTAAATTATATCGTACAAGAATTTACTGATCATGGCTTTTTACAATTCATAAACTTTGGGCAATCTCGCCAACATTCTGCTTTTACCTTTGTAGTCGTTTTATGGATTCTAACTGTTACGAAACACAACGTTTTATTAAAACTAATTCCTAGATAAAAATAATTTCATTCGTAAAATGCTATGTTCGAATGTGTTGCATTTTCTTTTTCTATAAAAAACGATCTATATAAATCGCGAATTATTAGTAGCAAATTCATTCACGAGATAATCAAGTTTTAGATAGAGGCAGTAAACAAACAGAAAAAATCATATCTCTCTTCAACAAATAATTTGCTAAATAAATAATAATCAAACCAAAAAATATCTGTTCATAAATTCAGTGTCATGTGATTACTTATCACAAACTGTATAGTGTCAGCTTAATAATGAACAGCAGTCGAGAATAGATCGTCACTGGGGGGACACTGAAGACGAACATCCACTCCGACATAGTAATTAAATTAAAAAAAGAATTTTATTTAAACTATAAGCCCATTATACGGTGAATAGCAAATTCGAAAAATATACACTGAATAAAATAAAAGCATTTGAAAAGTGCCAGTAAGTGTTAAATATTTTTCATTTCTAAGGTGCTTTTATTAGACCAAAAACAAAAAACATCTTTAGCATGAAATACCAATTTACAAAAATAAAATTGACTTAATTAACAAAGAACGAGATACAATTTGTGTAAACCATTATAAAAACTATTTTGGAAAACTGTGAAATAAAGTATACCAAAAATGCTGCAGTGTTATAAGTATACATTGTGTATTGTATACTCTTAAAACTGGTTGACTTCTTAAAATGATATAAGATATGATATTCACTATGAGACTCTCAAACCTCAGACAAAACTATATTATGGGTTTATTTAAGGGAACTTTCAACCCTTTTGTAAATAATGTGGAATCATTACAAGTCAGGCATAATTGCAACATACTTTAGAATTTCAAATCTGGTGCTATTAAATCAATTTTAGATTTAAAAAGGCAGCAAAAGGCAGACAAAAAGATATTTATAATTTTGTGGTCTTAAGTAGTGATATACATAGATTTGACTTCAAATTTTATGAAATATATTTTTAGGCAGATGATATGGCATTGATATATTTAAATTATGTATTTTAAAACTTCAAGGCTTTTTATTACTACAAATACTTTTGTAGCACTTTACCATTTAATCGCTTGATATTTAAATCCATAAAATATTTTTGATGCAAAATTTTTTATGATCGTTGTTCTCATTTAATGATAATTATTTGAGAAACTGTGATTTCGAAGTATTATCCAAAAAATTTTAAGAAGCAAATAAAGTCTAAGCAATTTATTGAAGATAAAATCTCTAAAATTAAATCATTGGTACAATTGCTTAAAATCGAAGGTAACTAGCTTTGGCATTGATAACTCCTAAAAAATAAAGGTTTTAACATAAAACAGTAAAGTGAGAAAATTAAAATCGAGCTCATTTTCAGTTTTGGTTCTTCTAAGGATTCAAGTTACTAATTACTTCAAGTGGAAAAATTGCGCAACAGACACATAAACCACGCAGAATTCAAATATATTTAAATTTACTTTTTCATCAAGAGAAATTTAAACTGATAGTTTTGTGGCTTTATGTATATGTAATGTTTGTGGCCTGTGTATCTTCTTGTAGTGTTAATTAAAGTTGCTATTTATACTATTGCATATTATAGATAACTTAAAAGTTATGAGTACAACTAAACATATTGATACATGGTGCCCAATTTATAAAATTTGTTTACTACTTGTAACACAGCGAAGAAGAAAGATCTTGAGGAGATAGTAATAGGAAGTGCTAAGTTTTCTAATTCTTACTCGAAAACCTCTTAGCATGCAAATTTACTTTATACCGATATTGTTATTATATATTCACTAGATTTTAGTTTCACAGCGCATCTAAACATGAGACAGCTGTTCGCCTCACAATAAATCTTATTTACTAAAAATATATAACGCTCCAAATCGCAGCGTCTATCACATTTCATAATAAGTACGCTAGCTACTTAAATTTTCTAAGAACACATGCATGCTTCAATTGTTATACATATTAACTATAAAATAAAATAAAAAGGGCTTGCCTTTAAATGCTCATTTCTATAAACACTGTAACTGACGAATATAATATTGTTGGTGAAAGCTCAAGCGGGATGCGATATGTTTAGAGTAATACTGTTAATTGTAGGTTTGCTAAGCTGCATAAAATTGCCTCCAGCCAGTATAATATTTGTGCCAGAATATTCAAAAGGACGAGAACAGGAAACATGGAGACAAATAAACCACTCAATCTCTTACTTTGGTCCACTATTTCAAGCATAGACTTAGATGCGGATGCTGTCTTCAGTGGGAAAGCTCGATTGAAATCTTAAATGTTGAAATTTAAGTGCTAAAATGCGTTTGGAAAGCCATTTCTGTAAAATTGCCATAAAAAACGTCTTTTCGTTATCTGTTCTCTGCAACGAGACACAAGCTTGTGCAATTTCCGAAACCCGAAGACAGCATAGAGCATCTGTTCTACTTGTTCAAAATAGTGTATCCAGCGGCAGTTTGGATTATATGTATGCTAGCCGGCCGGCCATTGCCCAAGAGTAAATCATGCTCATCTCCAGACTCCTCAAGGGAATCATCCGCAGTCTGACAAAGTCGAGCCCCGGCACTAGATCTAATTTCGGCAGAATGCTTTGCTGGTGATTGGGACTTCTTGCGCCTTATTGCTGCCATTGGGATTTGATCCTCTTTGATGGGCGGATTTTTAACCTTTGGAGAGGCATTCGGGCTAGAATTTCTCGAGGATGATATTGACTTTTTCGGCGAGTCTGGCTCCTCTTCAATGCTGGACGTCTTACTTCCAGGGCTATATTTCCATCCCCAGTTCTTCCAACGGCGCTGATTCTTCCCTTCGAACTTCTTGTCTTTTTGCAAAGCCTGCTCGTCTGCATTAACCACCTCTACGCAATCTGCGCGTGTTTCGATGATCGGCTGTTGAATTGGTAAGCTTGCCAGGAACTCCATATCAAGGTCGTCTAACAATTTAACACCGTCATGTATTGTATAAAAATTTTTATTGGCTTCAACAATTAAATATAAATCGTGATTTAAAAGTACTAAGTATTTACATTTGATCCATACGAAAGGTATCATTTTAAAAAGCTTATGTTTGATCACTGAGGTTATGGAAGCAATTAGATCTTTGGTGTGATTTAATATACGTGCAGCTTAAATTATAAAGATGTTGTAACACTATGACTTATTTAAATTGCATGCAATTCGTAAGAAAACGTTATTTGAATGACACTACTCAAAAAATGCATGCAGTTCTTCGTAAATCTGTTATTCTATGAAGTTGTCAGGTAATAAAATAAAGTAATTACAATTAAAAAATAATAATAACTGTGACCAAAATTTGAAAAAAAACGAAAGTAGACAATGTAAGAACATGGAAATTTTGTTGTCTAAACCAGATTTGAAAGAGCTTATTGGATGTCTAGACTTCGGATATCTTTGCAGCGATTTCTTCATCTTTCCAATAATTCTCTTTAATTTTGTGCAGTAGTATTACAAAACGTGTTTACTTCACTATAAATCTACTCACCTGGAAGTTTCTTGGTACGGAACGAGGCATTCGTTATCATTGACTTCGAAACAGTAACTGTGTTCGTTGCCGGTGTAAGGGCTACACTCAAACCCATTGGGCCGTCACTAGGCTGACCTGTAAATTATCAATTTTCAGCAATTGGATACAATAAATTCTTAAATAATATGTGATATATATATTTTAAATTTATTTTTATTTAACCGTACACATTTTTATATGGTAATAAATTTTAAATAATCCAGCAATCTGACTGAAACCGTCTTTCATTATATGTAATTAAAATTTCAACAGAAATTGTATAAACCTTCCTAACACGGACCTAACGCCGGCAACATTTTGCTAGTTAAATATTTTGAAAATTCTGCTTTTTGAAAAATACCAGTTTACAGTTTTGAAAATTGCTTTTAAACATTATTTAAATTTTGTAATTATGTATAATTTGATGTTAGCATTGACATTTTTATTAAAGTAAATAAAAATATTAGAAATTTGATTTTTCCCTCAAAAAACGCACTTTTGTATTTCTAATAAAACATAAGCAATCATTGCAAATGAAAACGTTTCGGAAAAGAGTTTGAAAAATAAATAAAGAAACAAATCAATATTTATTCTTTGATTTCTTCTTGGTCCTTACATATAATATTAATGTGTAAGCTAATTAGAATTAGTTAATTTCAAACTCGAACTCTTACCTGATGGATTTGCATGAAGAGAATTTCGCACAGCACTAGTGACAAGAATTAAATCTGGGAACAATTCATAGCATGCTCTATGATGAATATCTTCCAGAGTTTGAATCGCAATGGATCCAAATTCGTTGAACATCGCAAAATAAATAGCGTGCACCAATTCTACCAAAAATTGCGACGATAATGCTATTCTAGGTAAAGGTTTTTGTGTGATCGCTGAGTTTGGATCGCTTCCGTAAGAAGATCGATGGGCGTGACCAGGCTTTGAGAAGCCTTGATTGACTATCTGTGACGCTATCCTACATAAGTGGAAGAGAGCAGATTTTTGTATTAAACTTAACTGCTGATTATATGCAAATAACAGCGCAGCCATGACTTTCATTCGATTTTGGGAATTTATTGATTCGATTTGCGGTAGCGGTCCCCATTTAACATCTCTGTTGCTATTTTCTTCCCAGCGCCTTAAATCTGTGGCGTGCAAGCTTTTTTCCTAAATGTGACACATTAAAAAAATTTGTCAGGATGGAACCAAGACTAGCACTTTTACCTCATGATAAACGGACGCTTGCGCCAAAACCGGCATTCGAAATGAAACAATTTTTTGATATCCCTCCTCTGTACTAACTTCTACGTTATAGATACTAATAAGCAGCGTTTCAACACTTCGACAACTCTTTTTATCACCCACGGCCACTGCATTCAGGTAAATATATATTAGGATTGGAATAAACTGAAGTGTAAATCGCTTCAACGTCTCCTCACTTGACCGGTAAAAGCTATGAAACTGATTGCAGACAGCATGCACGAGCTGTTGAAGATTTGTTGTATTCCATTGTTCCAGTGTTTTAGTTTAAACAAATTATATCGCTACTTACATCTGGGTATTTAAGCCGTTCATTGAATATTGTGTATAATGCGTCTGCTATCTCCTGATTATTCTCATGCATTGTTGCAAACGTCCGGAGCTCGGACGGCTGTAAGGAAGCATATTCCGATAACCAGTCTTGTACTATTGCTTCTGCCATGTTTTATCGGCATACTGAAAAATTTATGATATAAAACAAATTTGCTTTTTATTTTTATTACATGTGTGGAAATTATAGATTGTTTTAATTATTGATTAAACAAATGTATGGAACATAGCTTTGATGATTTGATTAGGAACCGAATTATTATTTTGTTTACGTGTGTAGTTGAATACAAAATTTAAAATGTTTATTAATACATAATTTTCAAACCTCTGATCGTATTTTCATTAATATGGATGGGGATATTGTTGTTATAGGAATGTACTTCAAACAATACAACAGGTATAAAGTTCTGCTTTCAGAGATCCTTAAGGCACAAAACACTATGCAACAGTCGCTTGCAGGAGCTCTCAGTATATTATTTATTGACTTTAGTTTTGGGATCAATATCACAACAATGACTAAGTGCTCTTTTCACTTCTCCTACACTAAGCTTATTGAATGTCCTTGCTAATGCAGAACTGAGCAAAATACAATGCCATTAAAGGTCAAGTCTATAGGAAATACCCCAAAACAGAAGCGACAATAAACGTGAGCTTTACGGCTTCCAAAGACTTCATTTTCCAATATATTTTAATTAAAGTAAAGAAGTAATTGTTGCTCCATGTTTACAATCGCAGAGGAGCCAATTAAATCGTTTAGCCAGACAGGGGGCTTATATAACCCCCCCAAGGTTAATGGAAGGTAAACAATCCTCCACCGAACATTTCATTTAAACGCTTCCTCTGTTCTTGCGTTATAGTTTGTCTACAGCGAGTCATACTGCCCCAACTGAGGCCCGAAAAGAGGTCATCTTTCGTACTGTTTCATGCAAATATCAGAGCACAATTGACTTTCACAAAACTCAATTTTTAAGGCGGATAGATATGATTTTTTTTGGAATTTGCTCACTGGTCATAACTTGTCATATCACCATGAATCACCAACCACAAGAACTTCTGGAATTTTATAGATGTGAGCTTCAAAATATCTTAAAGAATACGTAACATGAAAGTTTATAACGATAATATTTTAAATAAAAGGCTTTAAGCCATGGAAACGAAATTTTCTGAAGCACTTACATTTACCCAGAGGTATTTATTATGACGTTCTCACTGACATTTCGAAGCTGTGGTGGCTGCTCTCCGTTTGCTTCGAAAATTCAGGGTTGTGCATATTTTCGAATTCCACATTTTTCTTATATGTACATATTGAAAAAACATAATTTCAACCTCACTAAAATATGATATCACATTAAATCTATAACATTATACTATAAAATATGTAGTGATTTTCAATGTACAAAAAGTTTTGTTTTTTCGGATATTTATACTACTTTAAAATATTTGAACTCATCCACATATTTGATGTTGCTTTATTTGACAGCTCACATTTTTGACACTACGAATGTCCGCATCCTAGAATTTTTGGAAATAAGAAAAGTCCGGGGCTTATATCACGATGGCTGCAATAATTCGATTAAATAATCGAGCTCTGCTTCAAGGATTGCTCTCACAAAATTTACGAAGTGGACGACTAATTTCGACGTCCCCAAAGAATCGTGAAACTGCAGCTGTGTCTCAATCCCAAGTCGGGGCAAAGACACAGGAAGGCGCTGTGAAAAAGAATTGGGTGAGCTACGGATTCGATTTCAAGGATGAGGCAAACGACAGGAACACGCTGAAGGCGTCATTCTTCTTTTCGGTCACTTTGTGCCTGGTTTGGGGCACCTTCATTTGGGCATATTTGCCGGACACCCAGATGCGCGATTGGGCCCAGCGAGAGGGGTTCTTAGAGCTGCGACGACGGGAGCAACTTGGCATGGATTTGATCAGTCCCAACTATGTTGATCCACAGAAAATTAAGCTGCCATCAGACGAGGAGCTAGGCGATACAGAAATTATAATTTAATTAACATGAGAAGGGTGTTATGTAACAGCGACTTTGTAAATAAAACTTGAAAACTGAAGTTCTTTCTTTCCTTGGCCCAAAAGTGCTCAAGGGGGAAACATTTGGAGAAATGAATCTTCAAATTGTTGAAGTTAAAAAAATATATGTGAAGCATCGGTTAATTTTTATGAGTAACTGGTGGACTTCACGTTTATATAAAAAACTAAACAAACTTAATTCCTGGGACTTTATTCCAAAATTCAAATCGGTTGAGAACAATTAAATGGTATTTTAAAACTCTATCTGATATTATTTAATAAACTTCCGAGGGAAAATTTGAATTTAATAATTGAAAAATATTTATAAAATGACAAAGTAAGCAAATGTTGAATTCCAGTTGCAAAACTATAACATCACACAAAGCTGTATCATAAATTAAATAATTTAGTCTAATTTTTCCAATAAATTTTTAAAATTGTTTCTTACAAATTTTGTAATATATGTAATTAAGGTTAACTTTTTTCTCCGCAGGACGTTCGGAGTTTTACCCTAAAACATAAATTACAAAATTGTAGACTCAATATTAAGTATTTAGAAAATTATCGACAATCAGAATCCGTGCACCAGCAGCGTCGATTTTGTAGCAATAAAGGAAACGCAGTGTCAGTTTCGATCGCCGTTTTTCAGCCGCAGGAGGCTTTGAGCCTACTCTGGAATGTAAAGATTATGTTTGGTTTGTCTCAGCATAAGGATAAGTATGTAGGATGTAGTTAGCACCTGAGCACCAAAGTAAACATATTAAAAGTGTTTCAAACTATATTAGAACATGATTAAAAAACGGTAAACGTTTTACACTAGACAAATCTATGCCGACATACCTACATATACTAATTTTGACCAGAAGTTATGTTTTGAGCCGAGAACCCCTCCAAAGTTTGCGCCGGTATCGTTGTGTTGACGGTAATCGAAGGCATGCCTGGCAGTGATATCGGCGTAGACACGGACATTTGCTGGACCTGCGGATACGAGGAGTACGTTTGCATCTGATGGTTCGGAAAGCTTACATTTGGTGGAGCCGGAAATTGCTGCTGTTGAGTTGTTGTCGTCATAGCGTAACTGAGAGCAGCTGGATTAACTTGGCTTGTTGGCTAAAATTGGATAGATCCTAGCAAGCTATAAAATGGGGTTAACAAAATATTTATACCACTCCGCTCCACGCTTGCGGCTGTGGCATTTGGCCAGCGCTCATTGGAGGCATGCTGCCCAACCCGGGTACATTTGAAATTGATGATGGAGGTGGAAGGTTCGTGAACTGCTGAGGAGAATACATGGGGATTTGTGTTCCTTGCGGCGGAGGCGGCACTGCTGCTGCAACTGTTACTAAGTACATATTAATTTATTGGTTAGTCATTCTAGATTCTTGCGTTAAAAGAATTTCAGACATCATGAATCGAACAAGGAAAATAGATTACTTTCAAACTATATTTTATCTACTGAATTAGCCCTTTGTCAAGGCTTAAATTACCTGGCGGTGCTGATTGCATAGTAACAGAGGTAGATGTTCCTTGTTGCTGTTGGTTCTGAGGCTGAGGCAAAGCTTGATCAGATTGATCAGCGAATAATCTACTTGCTGTCGGTAATGGAGCTACGTGAGCAACATGAGATTCAACGGCTGGTTCAAGCGTCACTTGGGACGGGGTAGCCGTCGTCATCACTGTCATGCTTCCAATAGTTTTAGTCACTTCTTTTAGCATCTGTGAGGTTGATGTGTCGGTCTGTGGAGCAGTGCTAGTTGTAGAAACATTGCTAACAGGCGTCGGAATCCCTGTGAACGTATTGGTCAAAGGCGGAACGTACGGAAAAGGCGTATTCAAATCTGGGCTCGTAGGATTGCCCGAGGTCACCTAAAAATATATTAAACTAATTAGTGCAATTCAAATTAGGATCACAAATTATACATAAATTTAAAAAAGGAATAGGAGCAAGAAACCGTAACAACAGTTCACTTTGTTGTTTTCCATTTTTTTATTGCATAAATATAAAGAAAGTTTGTTATCAAATCAAATATAGAAATACGGCCAGATTTATTTGTACTAACATTCGTTGACCAATGGGATATACATATGTATCTCGCGAGTAGATAAATGTTAGTCATATCAGCTGAAATGCGGAAGTCGAAATAAAAACCGTTTTACAAAGCTGTCGTTTTTTTAAATTGTTACTAAGGCACCCAAACTCTGTGATAAGTGATCATAACATAGAAATTAAGATAATGCTTTGTTCAGTCTCGAATCGTCATTTGAATTCTCATCTCTTCGCAATCTTCGAGTCTTGCGGTTTCTTTTCGAGAGCTAAAACTATTTATTTGCTTTTCTCGCAAATATTTAAGCCAACTTACCATACTTTGATCGGAAGGCGGTGATATGACATGAGCGGTAGGATCGATCGTAGGTAACGATCTTATAGGAATCCTATGAAGATACCCGTAGCCAATTCCACACCCTAAACTGCCCTCTCCGCCCCATTTTAAGTTCGGCTTAATTGTAACCTCCCGGCAGGCATCGTCATCCACATTATACACGTACATTTTTAGATTTTGACCTTCATGCGTTTCAATTAATGTGAATAAATCATCACCCTCATGTCGTACAGCGTCCGCACCTATGATGTAGTCAGAGAAAGCTCGCAGTCCAGCAGTTTCCGCTGGTGACGATGGGTGTACTTCCTTAAAATAAATTTCTCGCATTATTTTGAGAGCAAAAATTATGTAATGCAGATTTTACCAAAATGTGCCACACGTTCTCATTAGCACCCTCAAAAGAGCAAAATCGTATGCTAACACCGAGCAAGCCCTGCCCACCCCAAGAGGAACTAGGTGTAATCGAAACTTCCCGCACAGACTGTGTCTTGCTGCTGTATACAGTCATTTTAATAACTTTATCAGTGTTCGCTTTGAGTAATGTTTTAAGCGTATCATTGTCTTGATCAAGTCTCGTACCACCAATTGCCACAATAAAATCGAAAAAGGCCTCAAGTCCAGCCCTCTGACCGGGAGAATTTTCTTGAACCTACCAAAACATAAGTTCGCATTAATTAATGGAATTTGTTGTGGTTCATAAAAAACTTTACTCGCAGGACGTGGTATCCTTCGGTGCCTCCTCCCGGTACTTCAACGCTGTGACCAGAACCCATTTCGGTGATCCCGCAACGATGAAATCAATTCTAACAAAAATACGTGGCACACAAAACAATGACAACTAACAGACAGCTCAGTCAATTCTCAGATGGGATATGTCAATTTTGTTGGAACAGTGTGTTCGAAAAGAATCGAGCTATCTTACGCGAAATGTTTAAAATTATTTCTTGTGGTGAGTTTCTTTCAAAGAAAGATACGGACAAATATTTATTTGTTTTCTAATTTAGAAATACGAATCTCAAGGGAATATAGTAAAAGGTAAAGTACTATAGAACGTTAGTTATTGAAGCGTGAGACTAATTATTAGATTTTGTATCATTACTTTTCATTTCAAAGAACAACATAGGGAGCTTTTTTGTTTTGATTTGTTACTAAAATCTAAAAAGAAGATTTGCATATTTTTAATTTAAATTGTTTAAAGGAAAATGTTAAGAATGCATAGAAAATTGTTCAAATTGAGATTTCAAAAATTGTTTATTTTGAAATTTAAATCGATTTTTTAATTTATTGCTTTTAGAATCGTTTTTTAATTTAATTAATTGTCTCTGATATGTGAGCACTTTTTCATGTAAAGAAGTTCATACTACACAGTTTAATATTTAATTACATTATTGATTATTTGTATAAATTAAATAATCTACCAAGCCTATTTAAAAATTGTAGGTATACCAAACGTATGAATTCAAAATATGCTTTACCGAACACACCGTGAAGCTGCTATCATTTCGTAATTTGAGGTAACAAAATACACTTTTGACAATTGGTGAGCCAGCCAGAAATAATGCCGTGGTGTGCGTAGTATTTTCGGTACGCCTCGACTTTTGGTGTTTTTTATCAAGTGGAAGATTAATTTTTGTGTAAATCTGGAGCTCGAGTAGTTTGCGATGGCCGAACAAAATGAGAAACTGCTGCAGGAGCTACTAAAACATAATGGGAACAGCCGATGTGCAGATTGCGCCAGCAAACGTGAGTTTCTTCGCGGGGCCCCGTGAAAAAGCGTTTTCGCTAAGTCGCATATTGACAAACCAAGCCTTGGGGGGCGGGTTCTCATCGACTTGTGTGCCTTCGTCGCCTCGGTCAACTCTGTGGCGCCTCGGCGTGTGTGCCTATGTGTGGTTGTGTGTTTACGATACACAGCGTACGCGAGAACATTTTACTATTTCATTCATCCGGATGCGTTTTTACTACGCGACTGCAAGGGTTAATGCACGATTCAATAACTTTCGTGTGGCCGTGCCCGAGCCGTACCCATGCCCAGCCCGGGCGATGCGCTTCCACACTCGATTAGGTGTTGTGAAGGTGCCAGATATAGCGATCACCCGTGGCAAAAGCTGAGTAAACAAACGCGTCCTTACGTTGGCGGAAGCGGGGTCGTCGCGATTGTCTCGTTATTTTCGGTATCTGCTAGTAATATTTGCATATTTCTCGTTTCAGACGTCGAATGGGCCTCGTACAACATTGGCATATTTTTGTGCACCCGGTGTGCCGGCGTCCACAGGGCGATGGGAGCGCACATCTCGAAAGTGAAGCACCTAAAATTAGACAAGTGGGAAGACAGCCAATTGGAAAGAATGAAGGAAGTCGGAAATATTCGCGCCAAGATGAAGTACGAGTACAGAGTGCCGCCTTGCTACAGACGGCCCTGCGAAGACGACCCTCAGTAAGATAGTCATACTCCTATTCAACTTCTACGTCTTGTTTACTCGCGAGATAGAATCGTCTGGGAATTTACGCTGCTCCAAATTCCTCTGATAAGCGCTCCACTTTTCCCACTCTTTATATTCTGAATCAATTTAGATTCCGCTTTTATCCTCCCGTTTGTAAATATTCCCCTCAGAAACGGAAACAAGTGGGCATTTCGTTCTATTCTCATTGAAGTTGCTTTAGCAACGTGAAATTTTGTTGCTTCGGTGCTTTTGTTTTTGGGGGCAATCGTTATTTTGATTATTTTGTATTGTTTTGATTGCCCCAAGGTTACACAGTAATGAGATTTTATTTTCATTTCTCTCATCTTATTTAAAAATCTAGCAGTCTAGACTAAAACAATAAAAATAAGATATTACAAGAACTAAAAGTCAAACTTTATTGCTTAGCGAAAATAAACATCTCTAGGTACATATAAAATCGGTGATATACTAAACAAAAACTTGGAAATACTAATAAATCTCCAATAATGTCCGTTTCCGTTTATATATTACACATCTTATATATTTTCGATTGAAAAATGAATTTACCTATTTATTTATGTACTGATGCGAGATTGACAAACTTGTCCATTGATTTGTTAAAATTAAAATACACTAGTGAACGACTTAATTGTCGTGTACCTAAATTGTTATTAGAGTGACAAATAAAGAATTGCTTTTAAAGGTATAACGGAAATATTATGCAAAAGAATAAAAACTCGGCGTTTTGCCCACATTTATTCCTGTTTTACACAAATTTTGATCGTAGTGGTTTTTATTTCTGGGAGCAGAAATTCGATATCAAATACACTTGAACAAATTATTGAATGACAAATAAGCTCATTTCTTAGCGTAAATTACGTAAACTGAAAGTATTGAATTTTTATAACTATCGACAGTCGCAGAAATATCACATATTATAAATTTACATATATACTCTAAGTAAAATTATTTGAATTTATCTTTTATAAGTATGTATATGATTTTCTAAACTTTAATTGCTTAAATTTATTACTAAATTGTTAAATGTGGTTCTAACTTTTTATCTTCAGAGTTTTAATAGAACAGTGGATACGTGCGAAATATGAAAGACTTGAATTTACACAAAGCGGACGACCAAGTTATATATCTGGACACATGGAGGGTTTCTTAATGAAGCGGGGAAAAGAAGATAGTCGATATCAACTTAGAAAATTTATTTTATCTGAAGCCGATGATACGCTAAAATATCACATTAAAGAAAGCAAAGAACCCAAAGCCATTCTGCGAATATCAGAACTAAATGTAGCTTTTGCCCCAAGAAAGATCGGCCACCAGAATTCAATGCAGCTGACATACATGAAGGACGGTTCGACAAGACACATTTATGTATACCACGATGATCCGGAAACGATTAATAGTTGGTATATGGCGATAAGGTGCGCTAAGCTGCATCGACTGCAAGTTGCATTTCCTAGTGCTAGCGAGGCGGAGCTCGTTTCGTTGCTAACACGAGACTTCGGGAAGGAAGGCTGGCTACTGAAGACTGGTCCAAGACCAAGCGATGGCTATAAACGTCGATGGTTCACTTTAGATAATCGAAAACTAATGTATCACGATGAACCCTTAGATGCGTATCCCAAAGGCGAAATATTTTTGGGCTACAGTTTAGATGGTTATAGTATACGCCATGGGGCGCCAAGTGGGGCCAAAGATCAAGGATATAGCTTCACGCTGTTTACTCCAGAACGCATATACAATCTCTCAGCTCACAGCGAACAAGAACGAGATGATTGGATGCAAGTTATCCAAAGAGTACTGGAGCGCCCCCTAACGCCACAAGATAGTTCAAGTAAGTATGTACAGTGTTGAAGATCAACTTTTACTCTAAATAAATACTATTAAATTGCAGTGTCTGCTCGTCTAATTCGCAAACGCACTGGAACAAATGCTATCAATATATTCGCCGGAAGATAATGTATAACAAATTAGGAGTAGCTAAACTAATATTAGCGCTAAGCACGTAAACTGTTTATAACATTAACTCGATAACTTCAGTATATTCGTCGATAATCGCCGATCGGAAGCAATGTTTGAGACCACACATATCAGCAAGGGAATCGTGGAACTTTGAGTTCTTTGAATTACCACGGAATTAGTTATAAGCCGAAATATTAGCGCGTAGCGTATAGTTTTGCCCAGCCACAGACATTGCTAAGCTTTGCCCTTTATTTGAAACATCACAGACAGAGTAGAGATTCTTTAATTTATTGCTGCTTGTTTCCTGTTTGTGTCAGAGTTTTTTTTTTTTTGAGTGCGTGCAAAATTATTTTTCCACCTAATCAATTAGTCATTCTGTGTATATAGTTACTCCTCCTCTCCAATTCTAGTCTATTACCTGCATGTTGTTCTGTTGCTCTACAGATCTCTCCTGTCGGTTTATTTTTTTATTTTTTATTTATACAATGTGGTGACTGTGCGATTTGGTTCTGTTCTGCAGATAATTTTAATTTGTTTTCATCATACACCTTCAAGGCAGTTTAGTGTTCTTAGAGTAATTTTTAGTTGATTTTGAGTTTATTGGGAATGCAAAATACAAAATTGTGCAATCTTGTAAGTAGAAAGCTGTTTCGTCAGCTGAAGATTTAGAAGGACAATTTTTATGTTATTATTGTTTGTTGCAATTCATATTGAATGATAATACCAAAGGTAGATGCTCAGAGTTTTAAGGCAAAATAGAATGAGATTTCGTTTGTTTAGGCCTCGTTTCTCTCAACGGAAATGCCTAAGTTGTAAATGATAAGCTTTCAAATAAATAAATTGAATTATAACTTCATGTTGTGCTTTTATTTTTTTAAATATGTTGGTTATTTTGTTCGCAATTTCCTTTTATGTATCATTGTCGATTGTATGAAATTGAATCAATGGCAGTATTACATAAATTTTGCTAGAAATTTAATTGCTGGAATTTAAGAGAAAACGATACCGATGAATATGGGAGAAAATTGCACTTTTCATTTTTGAGAATTTTAAATCAAGCTCTGATTTATTATCGCCATAACAAGCAATTTTTTAATTTATTTTGATATGTATATAGCGTTTCCAATATTAGAGTGTTTAGTTCGGCGTCACAGTAGGTCCTATTAGGAAAAATGCAGCGTAAAAACCACTTTGAATTAATAAAATCCATCTGGCGGAAAAAAGTGGAACATTACTCAGACTTATTATGTAACAAGAAGTGGAGTAGCTGAGAGCAAATTGAAGTACTCGAGGGCATTTTACTCAGCCCAATGGAACGCAGTTTATGTTCGAGAGATTCAAATTTTTCGAAATCGTATAATTGACTGCAATTTTCTTGTCATTAGTACCATGCCGATTGATATTTTATCTTAGGTTTTATTTTCTTTAATATTGCGATTTGTGTTAATTCAATTAAGTGACCAGTTAACCTGCTTGTTGATGCCATTGTCTCAATCACAAAATTTTAACAAGTAACCTAACCTCACCATTGCCAACAGAATAATTCAAAAGTGGGAACTGTCTGTTGGTGGCTTAGGACAACTCTTCCGAAAAGGCAAATTTGACGAATTAATAGTTGCCTAAATAATGAGCAATTCTGCAAAATATTATATTATGTAGATAAATTATTCAACAAATTTTCAATACTGCGTGAAATTAGTAATTATTTGCTTTTTCCACACTCCACATGGCAGAGTTGTATTTTTGTTTTCTTTAGAAATCTCTCTGCAAAAGTGTGTTGATTTACGAAGACGTCTAGTTAAAAACCCAGTCAAAAATTAGCTGGTTTCCGCAGATCGACATGGGAAACATTTTTCTGGTTTTCAGTGGTTTTGCTGATTGCATGAAAAGGGTAAAATCACGAGTTTCGTGGCTCGCCTACCGCCGCGAAGAATGGTTGACATTGTGTGGTTGATGTCATTGAACCGAATTCCGATTTTTTTTATTGCGTGGGTAGTTCTCTGAAACTGAGTTTTGTTTTGGGCCAAATTAGTTATGAATGAAATTTTCGCATTTACAACAGCTATTACAAAATGTAAATTTTGGTTTTGATAGGTGTGATGCAACTAAAACAACTAACCAGAGGTTTTGTTGATTTGAATTTAAATTGGCGGATGTGATTCATTTTCGAATCACAGACGTCGTCGGCGATGCGGGCCCGTGTCACGTCATAACCTAGAAAACGTAAATTAGAGTTTTGCTAATAACTAGCGAAAGATTCCAGTGAAAATGAAAATCAACGAGAAGATAAAAGTAATTGGAGAGAAGGTAATTCTTATTCCTTACGAAGCAAAACACGTTGAAAAGTACGAAAAGGAAATTTGTGACTTGTTCCCAGCTAACAACAAGATTTATGCAGATATCACAAATGGATGCAAAATCCGGAGCTGCAAAAACTCACCGCGTCCGAACCACTGTCCATCGAGGAGGAGTACGAGATGCAGAGGTCTTGGCGCAACGATGAAGACAGTCAGCAAAGGGACTTCTTTTATTATCCTGGCAATTAATATTTCCCTATTTTTAGAGTGCACCTTTTTGATATTATCTAAAAGCAGCTACGACAGAACCAGCAATGAAATTGAATCCCTGGTTGGGGACACAAACCTGTTCATAGAAGTTACAGACGATGGTCGCAAAGTCGGAGAGGCTGAAATCATGATCGCGGAGCAGTCGAGTAGAGGACAAGGGCTGGGATGGGAGTCAATCCTGCTTATGCTGAAATATGGCCAAGATAAGTTGGGAATCGAGAAGTTTATTGCAAAAATAGGATTGGATAATCTAAAGAGCATCAGCATGTTCAGCAAAATACAATTTGAGGAAGTTTCCCGCTCGAATGTATTCAAGGAGGTTACTATGGAAAGGCAAGTCACCTCTGAGTGGGTTTCCTGGCTCGACGATAAAATCAAGTTCAAAATAGAAACTTATGATAGATAGCGTGAAATGTCTCCTATATAGTTGTAAACGTTCTTTTAATAAATAACTTACTAATCGCTGACTGGTTTATAATCTAATTTACTTAATTGTATTTTCAAATAATCGTCTAAGCTAAGACTCTAAACTATCGTTTAAGCAGATTAAAGATTTTTCTGCAATTTTCATTTTTTGAGATATTAGTAAAAATAAGTATCAATATTGGAAGATCTGGAGATAAAATTGTCAATCAAAATAATCTCAAGATTGGTCTAACCAAAATACTTTTAAATATTCGTTCAAGGTTAGTTTCCGAATTTCAGAAGTGGTTCCCTTTCTTTTAATAGTGAAGATTAATAATTGTTACTACACATAACTTGTATGTTTAGGAGATAGGAGTAAAATAAATAGCTCTATAAGTTTTGTAAAACACAGTAGGATTAAGTTTTGTATTGCCGTTGTAGGGTTAAATACTATTAAAATTTCGTTCAAATATTACTAGCCCACCTACTTTTTACTAACACAGTTAATTTAATCGGAAAAACAGTTGGATACTTTCCATGCGAATCATGAACTGCTAAGATATTTAAACAACTGCCTTATTAAATGGAATGTTGTTAGTGACCAAAGACGATGAAATTGAAGCAGACTGTTGTCTAATCTCGAACAAGGTTTTTCATGCATAGAAATGGGAATTTTATCTCTTGATTTCAGACTTTCTTTTGTTACAATTCTTATTATTTTTTTGAGAATTAATGCAAAAGACATTATTTTACAAATTTTAACAATCTTAATTGTATCTAGAAGATAGAAAGTACGCCACCATAAGATAAGAGAAATAGATTTTCTCTGCTTGATAGCTAATTTGTTAAATTAAAAGAGAGCTTAAATAAGCATAACGTTAACGTATATAAAGTTTCCCAACTGCTAGAAGTTGCTGGTATTATACTTCAGCTTTATCACTTTCAGAGAATGTTTATCTACAGATAAGCTTTGATTTTTAATTGATTTCAAGTAAATATTATAAAGCGCCCAATGCAAACCAAAGAGATTGTGTTTTACGCTGCCCCACATTATTATGTTCATGCACCTTCACTTGTCTCAGAAGTGATACAAGTCCGGAGCTCTATCTCTCCGAGAGATAAAAGATATCGCCAAGTGAATATTTGCTGGAGACGTTGGATTACGACCGTCATGAGATTTCTTTTTCGTCAATAGAGTGCTAAAGAAGGTGGAAAGCAGCTCCATAAAACTCAGAACAAGTGACAGTAGGCATTTTGTTGCTGACCCCGAGTTCCTACTGCTCTCGATTGTTATCAGTAAAATCGTGAATAAGTTCAAAGCAAATTTCAGTTTTTTTTGTTCATTTGCGTTCCCTGGGTGTTTTTGGGCTAATTAATTAATTCCCTTCTAAATCTTAATTAGATCAAAACCTTACTCCTAATAGCAAAATGTCAGCGCCTACTAAGAAAGAAAAGATTGGAATCGTTGGAAGGTGAGCTTATTCTGAAAAGATTTAGAAAGTAAAAAGCTTTAAATTTATATTTATTTAGTGGCTTGATTGGGCGTTCCTGGTCGATGCTGTTTGCTTCAGTTGGGTACCAGGTGATGCTTTTTGATATTTTGCCCGAGCAGGTAAATTCAGCTTTGAAGAACACAGAGGAAGAACTAAAAAAACTTGAGGCCGATGGACTTTTAAGGGGCAGCCTCAATGCGAAGCAGCAATTCAGCTGCATTAAAGGGACCTCAACGCTGAAGGAACTCGCTAAGGGTGCGATCTTCATACAAGAATGCGTGCCCGAGAATTTGGAATTGAAGAAGAAACTGTACAAGGATTTGGACGAAGTGGTAGAAGATGGCACCATCATTTCTAGCTCCACGAGCACTTTTCTACCGTCCTTATTTAGTGAAGGGCTGAAACATAAATCCCAAGTAAATTTGCTACTGCAAGAAACAAATCAGCCTTGTTAAAATATAAAATTACAGGTTTTGGTTTCTCACCCAGTGAATCCTCCATATTACGTCCCCTTAGTAGAAGTTGTTCCTGCCCCATGGACAAAACCGGAATTTGTAGCTAAAACCCGTGCCATCATGGAAGAAATCGGCCAAAAGCCAGTCACTTTGAGCAGAGAGATTGAAGGATTTGCTTTGAATAGAATTCAGTACGCTATTCTCAACGAAACTTGGCGCCTAGTTGAAGCTGGAATTCTGGACGTAAAGGACATTGATAGTGTTATGTCCGATGGTCTCGGAATGAGGTACGCTTTTCTAGGACCTCTAGAGACGGCTCATCTTAACGCAGAAGGTATGGCCAGTTACTTTGATCGATATTCGAAAACTATTTATGCGGTAAGCGAAACCATGGGACCAACTCCCAAAATGGAAGGAAAAACTGCTGAAGAAATATCAAAGCAATTAGAAATGATGTGCCCGCTTGATAAACTGGTGGAAAGAAGAGCTTGGAGGGATAATTGCTTGACTAAGCTGAGCATGCTTAAAAAACAGGTCAACAAATAGGCTTTTTGAATTCGTGTAATTTACAATTATATTGTGCAATAAATAAAACAACAGTTTTATAAAAATATAATTTTCAATTAACTATGTGTATCGAATCACTGACTACAAATCAGAAAATATTTAAAGATCGATACCTTTTTGTTTTAACTATGAAGTTTTCAAAAAATTTGGTGGAATAAAGCTTTAAGGCTTCAAAGGATTTCGAAATACAACTCAAATAAAAATTTGAGCTGATATTACAAAATTAAACAACCAGTAAATTTCATTACGATTTTTTGGGAGCTTTGCTGGTTGTTAATATTTAATATTAATTTGTTTCTTGCACTCCTTTGTCTTTAGTTTCTTTATGTAATTAAATGTTAGTTTCAACGTTATTGTAATAGCCTCCTATGCCTTAATAGGAATGTGTGTTTAAATGTTATATAATTAGAAATTCGAATCCTGAAAATCTCTTGAGTCCAATATTTCTATAGTATAAATTGTACTGTTTACGAGAAGACTCTTTAAAATAATTGTACATATACACTTGCGGTCATAAAAACCGCACCACGCAGGTAGTTTCAATAATGCCCATAATTGAAGGAGGTAGGGTAGGGGGAG
The DNA here is from genome assembly GCA_959613345.1 of Tolmerus cingulatus. NCBI lineage: Eukaryota > Metazoa > Arthropoda > Insecta > Diptera > Asilidae > Tolmerus > Tolmerus cingulatus. Next base: position 8,931,476 of record OY390708.1, read on the forward strand.
GGATGCAATAATTTGACCTGCTCTAAGGGGGTATAAAAGCAACCCTTTCGGTGAAAGGATATTCAGTTCAAGTTCAGTGGTGATAACGATAAAGTGAAAAAAGGTGAAATGGCCGGAAAATACAAGCAGTTGACCCGAGACCAAAAAGTCGAAATTTTGACTTTGGTAAATCAAGGTCTGTCATATCGTCAGATAGCGACTACAATAGGGTGCAGCCATTCAACTATCGTTCGCTTAGTGAAAAAAAAAGAGAATTTGGACCCTCTGGAGAGGACGAAAGGATCTGGAAGGAAACGAAAGACAAATGCAAGGACGGACAAGGCCTTACGACGGATGAGTTTGAAGGATCGCTTCAAATCCGCTGTCCGTTTGAGGACAGAGCTGAGGGGCTATCATCAAGTCGATCTTAGCGTTGAAACAATCCGTAGAAGGCTACGAGAAATGGGACTTTATGGAAGACGACCAGCGAAAAAACCCATGTTGACAAAGAAAATGAAGGCGGCTCGTCTAGCATGGGCGAAGAAGTACAAAAATTGGACGCAGGAAGACTGGCGACATGTGATTTGGTCCGATGAAAGCAAATTCAACTTGTTGTGCGCGGACAATTTGCCATACGTGCGACGTTCAGCAGGAGAAAGGTTTAAGGATGAATGCACAATTAGAACGGTGAAGTTTCCTCAAAGTCAAATGGTCTGGGGATGTTTTTCTTTCTACATTCTAGGTCCTTTGCACTTCGTTGATGGAACCATGAACGCTCAGAAGTACGGGGAAGTCATAAAGCAATTTTTGATACCAGCCATGGAGGAGCATCTTTCGTTTACTGAAGAAGTCATTTTCCAAGATGATTCTGCACCTTGCCATCGTGCCAAATCGGTAAGTATAGTACGGCATATAAACTGCCATATGTCTTCTTCATTTTCAAATAAAAAAAAACAAAAAAATGTATCCTCTTTTTTTTCCAGCTCGAAAAAATATTTTCTGATCTTGGAATTCAGAGACTCGACTGGCCAGCGAATTCGCCCGATATGAATCCCATCGAGCATCTATGGCATGTTATGAAACGGAAAGTAGCAGAACACAAACCGGAGAGCAAAAGGAAGCTAAATTAAGTGCTGGATCTTGTGTGGAGGAACGAAATAACGGACGACATCATTAAAATATTGGTGGACTCAATGCCTTCTAGGATCGAAGCGGTTATTGCGGCCAAAGGGGGAGCAACGCGGTACTGAACACTGTACATATAATTTAAATTAAGTGTAAGTTATGTATAAATAAAAAGTATTCCAAATTATCCGCTAGTTTCATAACTAATGTAATAAACATGTAAATAATAATAAAGTATGAAAATTGATAGTTAAACGTTTTTTTAAATTTCTTCCAAACAAAAGGCAGTAGGCAAACGAAATTCTGTCAAACTGTGTACGAGTTACTATTGATTATTGTAGTAAAGAATTATTCCATTCGGAAAAGTAGATATCCTTTTATTCAATTTGTTCTTATGAATTTCAAGTGGTGCGGTTTTTATGACCGCAAGTTTAATACCAACAAGAATAATAAAATAATTTTTTGAGGGTTAATGAAAGTTCAAGTAGCACAATCATTCATAATAATAATCTTATATTTCATAAATAATTCAAAACTTAGAACCTAAATGAGAAAACCATGATGCAATATATTCTAGCCTAATTAAAAATAACGCGATATGTTGTACAGAATCAACAATTTATTTATTGTTCGTACAATTGTAAAAAAAAAGATGCTTTTTTAGCTTTTCTTTTGAACTTACAAGTAGATAAGAAAAATTAGGCAAATTTATATTGTTAACCTTTTGAATTCCTCATAATTAAATTCTTACCGGAAAAAGCTCAAATCCTACAAATGATGAATAGGCTAGTTTTACTTAAATAATATTAGGTAAAACTAGAAAACGTATTGTATATATAATCATTTAAAAACTAGACCAGTGCCAGTTTAATTTTTTATAAACAATAATTTCAAGATAATAGACATTATTAGGTAACATAAATTTGAAAATAAACATTTGAAATATTTTTACAAATTTAACATCAATCTATGTCATGATTAAGTTGATGTCTTAAAATGTTTATGTACAAACTAAAAAAAGGTGTGTTTAATTATAATTTAATTCGTGTCTTAAAGCGAAAAATGTAATAATTGAACAAAATGTCCGAAACGTTACGGATAGTGTTGTAAAATGCTTTCATTGTAACCACATAATCGAGATAAAAGTGTATGTACATCTTATTCATTTGAATTATCAATTGGGTAAAGATAAAAATGATGCAAAATTTGTCACAACCTCTTCTCGCAACTGAACAATTATGTTGTATATTTTAATAGCTGGTCCAAGTTTTAGGTTCATTACGCCAGTGAGGTCACTTTGTCTCATAGATAAGAGTGCAGCCCCATCAATCTCTTGGTTTTTAAATTCTTCAGAGATTGCTTGGCATCGTGGAAGTTTTCTTATATATTCCGCCACTTCTTCAACACTCCAACTGAGGGGGCTTCTCAAGATTGGCTCAGTAATATGTTTTGTGATACATTCCGAATTTCTTGTCCACAAATTATGAATAAATTGCAGTCTTGGACCATAGTCACATAAAAGCTGCTGAGATACGTTTATCCTGGTATTTGTATTTCTTTTTTTGTCAGTACTACTATTGGAGAGATCTAATTTAAAGAATTTAGTATTTATGAAGTCGGTGTTTTCTTCAGCTTTCCTTTTTGGAGATATCATAGGACTTTCTTCTGGTGGTAAGCTGCAATGAGAATTATTATTATCTAATTAAGATTTTACTTTTAAAATAAGTAACTTACTTAATCGCTTCTTCCAGTCTTTGAGATCTATCAATTTCAATGTTCCAGTTACATATTTCATAGGGACATTGTTCCAGAATCATGTGACAATTCATCTCGGGGCGTGTTGCGTTTCCTATTCCTCTGCAACCACTAATTGGACAGGGGTATTTTTGCAACAAGCTTTCAAATCCTGAAAGAATATTGTATTTATTAAAGACAAAAAATGTATGATTAAAGTCTTACCAGGAGGTGATTCCAATTCGTGTCCAGTCGCCTCACACCATCCAACTGGATGGATATCAGGACTATCATCAACGACCCAAAAAGCATACTTTTCTGGCCATCCGTCGAAAAGAACTTTAATTTCATATTCATCAGCCATAATGACAGTAGCCGGACGAATTAAAGACGGACTTTTTTTGTCCACTACTTCTAATTTCATTCCGGGCTGAAAAGAAATTGGCTCACGAGTAGAAAACAATTCTTCAGTTGCAGGATTACACCTTGTGAAACTAAGGTAGGACTTCCAATCGAAGTGATCTTCCCAGTCTGGAGGAGCTACTATTGAAAATCCATTCTTTTCATGCCAGCCAACCGGATGGATGTAAGGGGAGTTTATATCAATCCAGTAATCGTAGCTCTCATCCCAACCATCGAAATGAATCAATATCCTGTTATCGAGAACATCTGCTACGGAAGCTACACAAACTTTTCTTGTATTTCTGAGGTCGTCTGCTTCAAGTTTCATACCAACTTCAAATGGATTTGTGTTGGACTATAGAAAAATTAGAATTTTAATATAAACTTAACAATAATATAAATTTAAATATTTACCGATGAGTTTAAGTGAGTAAATAAATTCCTCGGGGATGGGATAGATCTAGTTCGGTTCAAGTACATTGGCCAGTTGAAGATAAGTTGGCTCATACCTTTCGGCGGTTGTAGCATTCTGTTAGTCTTTGAGCACCACCCAGGAGGAAATATGTCCATTGAGTCTGCATTTACCCAAAAGTCGTGCTTCTTTGAAAATCCATCAAAGTGCAACTTTAAGCGGTATCCCTTTTTCTCAATGATGGTGCATACGCAGAAAAGATTACTATGTTCCGGGTCAATGGCTTCTAACTTCATACCGTTTTTGAATAAATTCGGGCCACATGGGAATGGATTTGGGAAGAGATCAATAGGGGCCGGTTCTCCTTTACACGCTTTAAGATAACCAGTCCAATTAAAAGGAGGCAATAAATTTTTATCCATCGAAAAGCGAGAATGCTGTCTTACTCTTCCATCCCTTTTCCGGTTTGCATACTTCTTTGGAAGATTTTTCACACTATATCGCTGGATACACTCATGACTACAAAAATCTGGAACCAAAAAGTCCACAGCAGCACCATGGCAGTTGCAACCCTTACAGAAATACAATGGGTCACTATAGTCTGCTGTATTTTGTGACTTGAACTCTCGCTCATAAATAGGTTTATCGTATGTAGAGTCACTTCGTCCTTTGTTATCTTCATTTATTTCTAGTAGACCGAATTCGTTGAGCTGGAAATTATATTTGCAGGCTTTTGATAGGCCTATTCCATTTTTCCAGTCTAATAAAGAGCACGCATCAAGCTGCATACTTTTGGCTGATTTCAAATCATCCAGAATTAGATCATTATGAGAAAGAATTTCTTCAGGTTCGGGAGAGGTGACAGGTTCAGTTTTTATTATATCAGTTAATGGCACCTTCATCTCTTCTAAAACAGAACTGGTCTGGAGTGAGTAATTTGGTGGTGATATCTCCAATTTTTCATGGCACAGCAAAGTGTTATCTAGCTTGGGGGATTCATCATCTCTTAAGGCTTTAAGTAAGCTCTCACTCAAACTTGATTTGAAACTTCTTTTTAAATTTGTATCGGAAGAACTCGAAAGTCTTCGATTCAATTTACAATCTTTCTGTTTATTTTTAGAAAGAAAAGCTGTCAACGATTTGGATCGCCCCTTTGTCCTTGGACTTCTTTTTAGCTTCTCGACTGTTTTATTTTTGAGTAAGGATTGCTGTTTGGGTTTTGGTTTATTATTGCACTGGGTAAGGGTTTCAATACTTCGCACACGAATAAGACCTCCGTCGGTAGTTTTACTATCTCTTGGACATTCTTCAGATGATTTTTTATTAGGCTCTTTTGTCTTTTCAATGTTTTCTTGAATATCATGACTTGATACCCTTTTCAAAATTGATACTTCCGCTGTGGATTTTGTATTTAAAATAAGAGGCGTTGGTCGAGTAAGGAAAGAGGTGTTGAGAGCTGTTTGTATCAAGTCCTTAGTCAACATTGCGCTTAAACTTCTATTTTTATCACCTGCGGTTGTTGGAGTAATATCAATATTTTCGCGTCGAAACGGGACATTTTTTGAAAGTACAGTAGCGGCTTGAGCTGGCGATATAGTGTTACTTGCTGCTGTTGCACTTACGGCTTTTATCTCTAAACCTTTACTCTTAAGAATTGTTCCAGGCGATGGTGGCATAACTGGCTTGTTAACTACAGCTTCTTTCGTTTTAGCTTCTGAATTTGTGGAAGTTGTTTTACTTATAGAAATTTCTTTGAGATTTTTTGTACACAAAATAGGTTTTGAGTTTATTGGAGTCATCGAAATCTCAATATCTTTGTTGCTTTTTTGCTTTGCCTTTAATGCATTATTTGAAAGATTCGCAGTAGTTGGAGAGTTATTGCTAGTTGCAATTTCTTTTGATTTTGTAGGTAACAAAACAGAGTTTGAATTTGTACATGTGGCAATTTGCAGAGTATCCTTCGATTTAATGATTGAAGTAATTGTGCTCTGCGGTGTTAAGGAAGAAATACTAGATGATGTTTCTTTCAGTTTATTGATTGAAGCAATCGAACTGGGCGATGTTACAATAGTTGACAAAGTATCCCTGGCTTTAATGATCGATGTAATAGACGACGAAGTAGGAGTGCTAGACGATAAAGCATCCTTTGATTTCATTAACGAATTCTGTGTAGTTGCTGTTGGACTAATAGGCGATAAAGTGTCCTTCGATTTGATAATTGTAGTAACCGTACTCGACTGAGGTAAACCGTTCGAAATATCTTTAGATTTCGATGATAAAAGAGATGTGTGCGATGCATTACTCGTAATAAGCTCTTTATCTTTGTTACTCATTTTCTGCAGATTGGTGCTAGTTGAAGCAACCATGTTTGTTGTGATATTCTTCGCCTTATTTGTGGTAAGAAGTGATTTCGACATACTTTGTGGAATCATTGCTTTCGTGATAAACACTTCTTTGCCAACGCCTTTCGGTCGGCTGCCGATTAAAGTTAAGGCAGGAATTTTATTTGTCGTCTTAGCATCTTTTTGAAAATTGATTGGTAGAAGGGATATTGGAGATGTTTGTGTTTTTAATGCTGCTGGATTTTTTACATGTAGTGAAACTAATTTGTTATGTGGACCATGAACAATTATGTTGCCGTTCTGAAAAAAATAAATAAATAAATTTAGTTGTTTAAATAAAACAATAGATTTTAATTTTTGACCAAAACTATTATATTGATTTTCCTGAATTGTTTTTTGCGTCATCTGCTTTTTGATATTGATGTTTTTAACTATTAATTTTCTATTCGAAGTTTGGACATGGAAAATTACTTTACAGGCTACTATAAAATTAAGGATGCAATATCCTATGGGTCTAATATTCGAGTCCATCACCTCAATGGACGAAATGAAGTCCTCTGGTACTTTCATTATCGAAAACTAAACAAAACATTACGTTCCGTATCATTTCAGACATTATTTTTATATAAATATTTCAATTCGATTATTTTTTAATGTATGGAGTACTGTATTTTGAAATTTTTTTGCCTAAAGAGGATCATTATGTGTTATTTCTCTATACGTACTTCGTTCAGTAAATAAACAATAATATGTCTGCAATACGTTAAAATGTTCTGCCAAGTATGCTTTCCATGTTTTTCTATTCATCATCTTAATAACATTATATTTACCGTTATTTTGTGTATTAAATTATATGCTCGGCGTAATCAAATTGCGTTACGTCAAACGAAGAAAAGTTTTTTGTTTCAATTTTCTTGAATTGTACTGCATGCCATGGAGCTTCTGTTGTCACAGAAAACGTCGAAGTATGTGGCGTTCTAGATTAATGTTAATATACTATATTTTATGCAATGTTTGCTGATATTTTCTGAAAATATTTTTATTTTTTGTGGAAATTATAATGAACAGAAGTTGTGCTGGGGAAGCGAATAAATATGATAATTGTATAATGAATACCTGACGGATGTTCGAGTTCAGCACCTTCAGTTTTTTGGGCGTCTATCTTCATCTGGGTCTGATTCATTTTTGTTATTAGATGCGGGTGTCGATGTGACGTTATACATTTAATTACACAACAATTTGAGCGATGTATGTTATAGCAGCAAAAATAAAATTAGTGGCTCTATTATTAAGTCCCCACAAACAAATAGGTAACACAGTTGTGTCATTAAAATAAGTCTAAAACACTTCACATCAGTTGAGGGCATTTAAGCTTTTGGGCCATGTTCATTTATGATTTTCGTAATGCCGCATATTCAAGAAAATGCTTTCACCAGTCTTCGTTTTGTGTTTATTTTGATAGTAGATTAACACTTTTATCGTTTTAAATTGTTTGCGTTTTCTGCTCAATTTGAAAAGCGGCTTCAATTGTTAAAATTGACGCTACCGTTGGTAGAAATCGTGGGGTTGTTTTATGGGCAGGGGTTTTATTTATTATCGTAGAATTGGTATAAAACGTAATTATAGCACCAAGGCTGGAATAGTTTCGGTGGGTGAACTTAAAAGGGAAGTGTAGCCTGCACTGATGCAGGAAGAACCTGTAGCGTTCTTTTAAAGAGGTAATCCACTGCGGTGCGGGGCGATGCCGCCAGCAGAAATAATTACGCGACTATCGATCACACAAACGTTAAAAAGACGGCACGACCTTATGCTTCGCGAGCGGGGGCATTCCCAAGTCAGATTGGCCCAAGGTAAATCTGTTTCGATTTGTGCGTACCCCGAAAGAAACGTCAAATGGCTCGCTGGCCGTTCGCGAGAACGTTTCGCTTCGCCACTGATTACGCTGGAGCTTGACAGCCGACTTTGTAACTGCTGCTCAGGGAGCTTGCAACAGCAGAGATTTCGGCTCGGGAGGCGCACCGAAATGCTCCCAACCGCTGGAACAGGCTGAAAATTTAAAAATGGGAATTATGGGAGAAATTAACTTACCGGTCCGTGTAAAGTTTTCAATGGAATCGCTGTTTTCGGGAGAAGTTTGACCAGCTTTCGCGAATCCGCCGGACCCACTGGAGATTTCCTGAGCACGGACTGCGACTGATCCGACGTAGACTTCATCTTGGCTGCTTTGTCCACATCCGAAACACTTTTCTCCTTTGCAGGAGCGTTTGTTTTCGAAGCTTCTGAGGAACTGCTCATGGTTGAGAGTTTTACCCAGCAGGCTGTATAGGAGATTACGAAAATACACCGTTTAGTCGTACAACACTTTTCTGGCGTGAACAAAACATATTTTAACAGAAAACAAGCCTTTCTCGGATTTTCTTCTTGCAAAAATGTACCTTCTCTACAAGCGGGTGACCGACGAAACAACTGACGAATATTAGCGACACCTATTGGCCAAATGTCACCAACCGCTCCGACAAATGTTAATCGAAAATTCTTCGAAAAGTGAAGCACACAAAAAACGTTTAGCTCAACCGAAAAAGTCTTTAAATCAGCGAAAAGGGCATCCTTTTACCGCGGGGAGCCCTCTCACAAAAAGAGCCCCATTCCGTTTCATTTGCAAAACACTAGTTCAGTGCACTGAATGTTCGTTTTTTTGCACTGCAAACAATTCTCCGCGATGGAGACTGCCACTGCCGATTTTATGTGCTTAAAGAAAACTGCACCGAAAGTAAACGTACCAATTATTTCAAAAACACGTAGAGTCCGTGCAAACTCTGCTCAGAGTCAACAACTTTGCAAAATATGACTTACCGAAACTTTGAAGTTTGCTTGTTGTCACTCTTTCATTTCTGAGTCTTCAGTAGCCAGAGGTGCGGTACTCCATTACTTTTAGCAATAAATAGTCCGAATTTCGTAACTTTTCACAAGCGGCAAATTGTTATATGTGACAAATGCGAACTGTTTCTGTTTATTACCAGAAAATTTAGCACCGCAAGCTGACACTGTACAAGAAACTAGCAGAAAAAGTAGAATACGAGGGAAATTGTACCAGATTAGGTTAGTTTTCGAATTTGCAATCGTTCAAGGGTTGGTAAAATTGAATTCCGGATGTTGGGTAGTCTCGAAACCATTTTCGAAGTAACTTGGGTGGGTTCGGCAAATGTAGGGGTTTTAATAAATGTTGCGTGATGTTGCCATATATATAAATTTTAATACAATATCATTTATTTTCACAGTTTTTAAGTTAAGCGTGAGCAGAATTCACAAATATATGTTAACAGATATTAAATGGGTTTACATATACGTATGCAAGTGAGTTAAGTGATTTTAGTGAAAAAAGCAGAATGCACAAAAAATTGAATATTTCGAACATTTTAAAATGGCGCCATATGATGTTTTTCAAGCTAAAGTGACATGTGTATGTCCGAAAATGAAAAGTTTGTTATCGAAAACGGATAACTTTAGTTATATTTATGTACATATGGTCTGTTAATATTTGATTAAGGTGTGTCTTAACATTTTTTTATATACAAAAAATGCATTTCTTTTGATTTATGCAAAATGTCGAGATTTTATAAAATACTAGAATATAAAATTAAGGTATTGATATCTGTTGTAGAATTTATCAATATAATCATCAAATGCCGGGTAATTCGTATTAAATTATTTTTACCTAATATTTTCGGTGGCATTTACCCTACTCACAAAATGGAAAGTTACTAAAAAATCACGGGAATTATGTCAATTAAATTTGGTAATGCCCTATCCTGTACTCTCTGTTCTGAGTCAAAAAACTATATAAAGGATAAAAAATAATCTAAGAAAAGCGATGGTGTCAAATTTGGTTTCATAAAAGTTGCAGCCCTGGCATCTGATTGAAATCTTAAATTTTCAGAAAAGTTAAGGCACAAAATCGTTTCGTTAACTTATCAATCCAATCCAGATCATTAATAATAATTTTAAATTAAAACTCTCACTCGGTGAATTTTTATTACTATTTTATGACGGATCTAATGTGAAAACTGTTATTATGTAAATATGTGAATATATATGGTATATAAAAGCTTTTAAAGACGATTCGGTTTAATAGAAATTAAAATAAAAAATGTACAATTATTTCCTTAGAAGGATAGAATAAAAATATTTTAGACATTTCGTCGATAAATATGGGTAGGTATCTTACCAGAATAGTTACTCCTTGAAATTATAGCTATTGAAAAATAGAACAGCTTTTAAAATAATAGAGGTTAAAAGAAAATATAAAATAATAATCACTTTGAACTGATTTTCGATGTTGTTTATTTTATACTACTAGCGGGGTTACTTGATTTCACCTGGTGCACGAACATTTTGGATGCCGATGCCAGAATCTGCAGCATCCGACTGCTCCTCTATTTATACGCTCGTCGCTCACAGTCAGGAAAGACTCCCCGGTCCAGGCTCAGCTCAACTGCTATCCGTGGGGAGCCCAGCCAAGCTAAACTACCCCCGACGGAGTCCCTGACAAGAATGAAGGGAGAAGCCGGCTGCTCCCCTATTTATAAGCAGGCCGCTCACAGCCAGGAGAGAGTCCTGGGTCCAGGCTCGGATCAAGTGGCGCCCGAGGGGAGCAAATTCAAATCTCCCAAGGCCTGGAGACGATCGGCCGCTGCACTGCCACCCTGCTCCTGGCTGGGGAGAGCTGCCCAGGATGGGGTGAGGAGAGGACCCTCTGGCTGCTCCAGCTCCCGAGTCTTCCTGTCCGCCGATCCCAGTCACAGTCTCGATTTATTTAAATCCTATCTCACTGATCCTGTTCATGGATTTATTTTTCCCGGTTATTCTGCACCTAGCGCCTTCGCATGTCAGATTCTCAATAACTTAATACCTAAGTTGTTTTTATTCTTGTTAATTTTTTTATCTTTTATCTTCACTAAAAATAGGTATACAAATTAAAGATTTGAAATCTATTAATTTAGCAATTGATAGTACATACATATATTCAAAAACTTAAGGATATTCAAAATCAATATTTGTCTGTTTGTTTTGTTATTTAAAGTCGTTTATCAACTCACTCAACTTTGTAAAAGTTCTACTCTGTTTATGTTTTAAGTTCTTAATAAAGTAATTGTTTCGTTCATCCAAAGAAAATGTGTATATAAATTTAATTTTATTTTTTAATCCTTATAGCTACATTGCTAAATGTTCAAATTCGCGAATAAAAGGTAACCTATATGTTGGAACGGAGTATGTAGAACCTTCACCCAAAAAAATGAAACTGATTAGATACAGCGTTTAGGCGTGATTGAGCAACAAACAAACCAACAAACAAACTTTCGATTTCATATATACATACATGATTTCCAGCGTTTCTGATCTTTCGAAGGTAGTTATATTTTTGTAAGAACAATAACAAAAATTCCTTTTATTATGCTTCATATCCTAACCCAATTTATATGCGGCCGACCCGACCTTTTTAATTGAAAACGAATAAATCAAATCAGTTCACAAATGGCGTAACATATATAAAGAAATAATAGGTACGGTTGATTTGGGAACTTCCTCCTTTTTTGAAGTTGGTTGAAAAGAACTTCGGGACTACTAATCCCCTATTTGGTGGGTGCTTAAAAAGCTAAGTTTTATTGTGGGGAGTAAAATCGCCTGTGAGAAGCAAATTGGAAGCTTTTACAAACTTAAGAGCGCATGAGTGAATATTTTTCAACGGTTGGCTTGACGGTTGTAAGTTTTCCTATTACACATATGATGCCATTGAAGTATGCACATATATTTAACAAAGCTGCTATAGAAAGCTTTATAACCGTAACTCGAATACTTGCTGTTTGTTCAATTTTCCTGATTTGATTTTTTGAAAAAGAAAAGCGGATATTGTTTTGGTAAATGCTTCATTTCGTAGTTCGTCAAAGACCCCATAGATATCAGCTGTATGTTATAAACCGATATTTGCGAATGTGTCTTATTATATGGGGGAGGTCAATATATTTATATTTTTTTACGAAAGTTGTAAATCTCAAGATTTCGTTTGCAAAAGGTAATTTAGCTACATACATACATATATTATATTTACGCCCATATAGATGTCTATATATGTCAGGCTTGTGTTATATAAAATATTGGCGCATTAACGGAGAATAATTGAATAAAATGAGAGTCGAAATTTAAATAAACGTATGTATGCAATTTTTGAGATTTTCTCAATTTGCTTATCCTACGGCAAGGTGCATTCATAGTTTTAATAAAGTTATATGGCTTAATAAAATGTACTACATTAGCTAAAGTCGTTATCATCGGTTGTAAAGATCTAGGGTCAAAATGAGTACTCTAATACATATTGATGCGAAGTGCTTAATTGCACCTACATATGGGAGAATTTAATGACTTGGCCGTACTAAAAAAGATTTAGCTATATTACATACTCGTATACCATAAAAGTAGATTTATAAATTAAAGAGCACAATTATTGAATTTGTTAATTTTTGTTCTTGTAACATAAAACGTTTTTAACAAATTCGTGAATGCGTAGGTCATGGTTCATCGTATTGATGATGTTGCGTTTGCTGCTGAGCTTAATTTAAATTCAGGATACCTGGAAGTGACGTTCAATTCTCTAACAATGTGCAACCATAGTGTGAGTAATTAAAACGGACTTTAATATAACGCAGCTTGAAAGGTTGGAAATTAAGTGCACAATGCAAAAAGCAATTTTGCGAAAATCCATTGAGGTGTAATCACAAAAACATCCTATTAAACGCACCTCTGGATTTTATTCGGACACAACACAATGTGGGCTGCGAATGAAATGTAGTTAAAGTACTAATATATTTATATACATGTGTTCTACAGATATGAGCTATTTAATTAATGAATTACCTTTTATGTACTAGTATAAACGGATGTATTTGAGGACTTTAAACATCCTTAAATAGTCAAACGGTTTTACTAATACGATCAAGGAAGTTTTCAGTTCATTCGAAAAGCAACTAAAATACGCAAAATGGACTTTTTAAGAGGCGTGACTTGCACCTTTTAAAGCTTCAAAGGTTTGTAATAAGTTTCCTTTTGGTGTTTCCTGGCTTTCCGGAAATAAAGACTTTTCATGGAAAAGGAATTTTCATTTTCCGGTACATTGCTTGTTGATTACAAAACTCTGAGAATCCATTTTCCTCTACCGAGCGCTTATTAACAACTTTTTGGAAAGCTATTGACAAGTTATTGCTACTCGATGAAAGCGCACTGTAATAAACATCCACTTTGTCAGCGAAAAGAGTCTTCACAGTATTTATTGTTTACTTGATGTTCTTATTGAAGAATTAATAAGATTTAATGATTAATGAAATTAAGTGATGAAGGCTGAAGAAGAAATTGACCCGCTTGTTGGTCGTCTTTTAGTCGGCCAAAATAATTTCCCGACTTAAAAAGCTATTGGGCCAGAAAAACAAGAGAGGTGATTTGTCTTAATTATCTTCCCACATTTAAAACCATTTTTAAGTCAAACTTAATAATATAATTGGCAGTCGTAATTGCATCGTCATTTTTTTAATTACTAAGTTCATCGGTAAGGAGTGGCTCAAATTATTCGTTGTCAAACCTTTTTGAAAATCTTTTAAATTTGTCAGAACGTATTAAAAATCGAGACCTTTTTGGAAATTACTTGTGCAACTGTTAGTTTATATACCGTTTATGCCATTGAGGTCTGTTTTTCATGTTTCTCGCTTAGAATTTCCCATTTTTCGTTCCTTAGTTTAAAATTTATTGTTGGTCCACTTATATAAGGCTGAATTAAATATGCACTATAAAATATGGTTTCGGAACATACATTGAACTGAATTCAAGAAGGTACTTTCTCACATGTTTACAAATTATGAATTGTTTCGACCAACGCACTCTGTAATATATGTACTCCATAATCTTTCGAGTTCACCATTATTAATTAACAGGCAAACTCTAAAAAACTATGTTTAATGGAATATCCTTTAATTTTTAGATAGGAGAAAATTTTGTTATACACATTGGTTTGTGTTCACCGTTCTTCTTACAACTTTAATAGTTTTTCACACAATTACGGGCTAATACGAGTACAATGACAAATGCTTTAAAATGTTCCACCTTTTTATATTTTACTTCTAAGGAAATTATGGTTTATTAAAAAGTATTCTGCTAATTATATATATTCCAAAACATTGGTAAGCTGTAAATGCATAACGTATCTACACAATATTTTCTTAAAAACAACAACAGTTAATGTTAATAATAAGCAATGAAAAATTAAAAAAGAAAACATTTTCTCTATCAATAAGCAATTTTCCTTTTGTTAACTCGTGCTGCTGTTTTTAAATACTTAATTTTCATAATACAGAAAAAAAGTAACTTTTCAGTAAACTTATTTAGTCGAAAGAATTTCATTACAAAAAAGGCCCAAAATTAGAAATCTTAACTTTGCAATGAAAGGATGGGCACGACTGAAATCAGAAGAAGATGCATTGAAATATTAAACTTTTCGGTCTCCTTGTATGTATAGCGGCGGTGCTTTCAGGTTTCCAAGCAATATGCATGCTTATGACTGCCAATAAATGTATTCCGCCTATAAAAGCAACATTTACGGTAGACGTATACATAAAAATGGAAATGTGAGTGCTTTGTGACTGGGCCTTTTGCGGAGTCCTTTACGACCAACCAGCCCAGAAAATCAAAGTGAACTTATTTTGGCATTTTATGTCACCAAGGAATTTAAGTTAATTTTATTTCAAAAGAAATTACGTGCCAGTGAATTGCTTACTTAAATTATTTCGCATATTATCCGTCTGTAATAGTGATAAAATTTAAATCTTTTCAAAACTCTTTGCACTGATTCATGAACTGTAAAATTTTGATATTCGATTCCCTTCGTGATTTTGTTCTTCTATCGGCATCCTTCTCTTTCTCGGTATTTTTAACGAACTTCAAATTCGAACTTTCACCATTAAATTTTGCAAACTAAGTACATAGTAGTATAAGAAACGACAAAGGTATATTTTACTTCGTTTATTAACTTATTTGTCGGACAAAATGAAAGGAAAAATATGTGATTTAAATTTACATATTATACTGAGTGCCCATTACTTGTGGATATAAATTCATAATATCAAAATCTCCAAAAGGACACATTCCATTCTGTCCGTATTTAAAAGAGTAACATTATTTCAAGACAGTGGAAAACCTAGTCAAATGTTAAATTTACATATTCATTTTTCGACAACATCTTGAATAATTTATATAACGTTTTCGTATAGGTGCCAAAAAGAGGAGGACACGCACCAGAAATAGATTGCTTCCGCTGAGATGGAAAATTGATTTTCGAAGTAGTCACATTGCTTTATTCCGTGCATCTATTATATTTGTAAAGAGAATCTCTTGGATGAATTCTTTGAAGGCTTGATATACTACATCCTTTTTTCTAACCGTAAATGTTGAATATATGTATGTATGCATACATTTATTATGTCACACATCACGTTACCCGAGATCCGCAATCAAATTAAAATATCTTTTAGGGAGATACACTCTGTTTCCATGAAAATTTCGATTTTATTTCACTACTAACCATTAACTTTATTTTATGGGCAAACATAAATGGGAATTATGTTGGTCCATTTAATTGCTGTGTATATAACATACATATGTATAAGAGGAAACGAAAGAAAATTTACAATTTAATTTCTCAGATTAATTGATTGAATTTTTCGACGTGCGTAAGCAATTTCGACATATTGTAAATGAATGAGTTTTAGAATTATTTAAATTAATGCCACTTAAGCATAAATATATTTGAATATCGCTGTGCTTGGATCAAAACTATATAAACATATAAGTTAAGCATATGCATGTGTATATGTATATGTATATACAAAAAAAAAATATATAGAGCAGAAAAATGCTGCTTCAAAATAAGAGCACATGCTTTACATTTGCTTTAGCTTATAACACAGACGAAGAAGATTTCGTTAGTAAGACGAGTACTTCTTTTTATCCTCGGCCCATGAAAAATCTTCGTACCATGAGAACAAATTCTACTCGAATGCGGATAAATGATACTGCAGACAGCGATTAAAGCAATAAATTTAGACTAGAAATCGCTTTCGAGAACCAATCCCTCACTTGGCAAAGCTTTGTAAATCACTTCATAAAAAGCCGTGAACATTTACGTAGTTAAAGAAGCTCGAAAAAATTTGTGTTAGCCAATCTTTTGAAATAAAAGTGGACCATTTCCAAAACGAACTAAATCTGGAATAATAGGCTTAACTCAACAATTTTTCTATGATGGCGGACTACTTCACCGTGATTACAATAAAATTCAATATGAAATCAAACTGAATTTCGTTCATAAATCCATGTTTGTTTGGCACAAACAACACATCGATTTGATAATTTTGAAATGTCATAAACATCCCAGTTTGTAAAGGAATTGATAAGTAATTAAAAAGGATTGAATAAATCCTAGATTCGATTTTATAATCTCTTTGAAATTTCTTTTATTGGAGACCTTTTTTATCAACCCAATGCACATACATCTTTATGCTTATATATTTTACTAAATCTACAAAATATTTAAGCTAATCAATTCGTGAAAATTTTCACAGAAAAGAGGGAAGTCACACATGCGGAAAATTAAAATTTTTAATCATACTTTATTTTTCCTTTTTAATGACACAGATTAACATATGAAAATTGTAATAATTGGTCCTCGAGCTAGCCAATCTATCCATTCCGTCTTGAAACAGCTTAAAACTTTAAGTATCATATATTTACTATAAAAATGGTAAGAAGGCAGTTAATTATTAGGTATAACTAAAAATATGAAGTAGGTAAAGGAAAACAAATTATCTTTTCCTCTTGTTTTCTTGAGGAAATTATTTACTAAAATAGCCTCCAGTCACAAATCAGCGGGAGTACTTTGAAAATTTTAAGGCGATTTGCAAGCAAACGCACTTTAACCCAGACTGAATTATTTACCTCTCGTAACTAATCGGAAGAGGGAGCCCTCAGAAAATTTTACTTCCATAAATCCTGAGATTTTCAGTAAGAACGCAGCGTCTTGTGGGCCCAGAAGGGAGGCCGAAAACAAATGGGGAATTAAGTATCAAGCCGTACTACTTCTGCTCAGCCTGCAAGGACTAGACACCAGGTGCAAATTGGGTTCCATTTGAAGTTTCAACCCCCGACTTCCGCACGCCAAGTCCACGAAAGGAGCTCACGGTTCCTACCTGTGCATGTAGTTATAGGTACATACATACATATGTCGGTTGCCGGAAAAAGGTTTCAGCGATATTGTGGGCTGCATAAATAGCCAGAATTTAAAGGCCTTATAATTTTATTGCCATTTATCACGCCTACTTTAAAAAACCGGAAGAATACCTGGCATTTAGTTGAGCCACTGTTGTAATTTCAACTGTTCAACCCACCGAGCTGAGAAATCGCATTATCATCGAGTTCATTAAATATATTTCCCCGCTTAAAGGCGCAAAGCGATTTCCAGGCAGATTTGGAGCCCCACAAAGGCGTTTTGTGCTTATCTGCGGTGTATCGTCCCTCCTGCCCCTGCCTAATTAGTCGTATTCTCTAATTTGCGGCACGCTCTACTTAATTCTTGCAAAAACTGGAAAACTTTACCCTACCAACCTCGGCGCAGGGATGTAAAATGTTTTATAATTTTCACTGAAAAACCAGGATCGATAAGTAATTTTGCAGACTATGAAATTTCACGCAGATGCGTTTTGTTTCGCCATGATAAATGTCGCGTGTACCAGTAACTTTTGTAAACAAGCAACAACTTTAATAACATTTAAAATTTTTAATTTGTAAATGAATTTAACTTAATTAAAGTAGTACATACAGCAAAATTAAACCCGTCATATTTCATTTCTGTGATATTAAAAGTAACATATCCATTTTAACGCAAGGAATTTTATTCTGGCTTTTATTTGAGATAATTATTGGAAATAATGAGTTATTAAATTTTTTCACTATTGCTGTCATATGAATTGATTAATAATTTAGCTCATTTTTCCTAGTAAGTTTTTGATTAAATTTGGAATATATAGTACAATATAAGAGTCTTCATTCAGATTTTCCATAACATTTCAAAAAATTATGTAATTACTAGCAGGGTTGCCCAGTTTCACTCGGTGCATAAATATTTTGGCCGCCGTATTGGGTCCGTCATTATAAAGTTCTAATATTTTATACTAAATTCGAAATTATACCGTTAAGCCGTAATATGTAGAATCTTCACCCAAAAAGTGAAACTAATCAGATCGCAAAAAATGAAACTAATCAGATCCAACGTTTAGGCGTGATTGAGCAAGAAACAAATAAACAAACTTTCGATTTTATATATATACATGATTCACTTATAACATAAGTATACTTTTGTGGTGAAATTACATGAAAACTGAAAAACCTATATTAAATTCTAAAAAACATTACTTACAATAAAATGAATGAAAGAAGGTTAAAACTTTTGAAATGTGTTATATGTATAATAATTAATTTCTGAGTTGATTCGACAGTTCAAGATTAAATAAATAATGTGCAATCGATATTTTATTTTATTCCTTTGAAGAAATCCTTTAAAGTTCCTCCACATGCTGGACTTATGTTAATCATTTAGAACACTTTGGTTTTCAAATTCACAGTCTACAGAAAAAAAGTCGTATACATGATTTTCATTTCTATCCTACTATCCCAAATTTGATGTCTTATTTTTTTTTTGTAAAATATGAAGTTAACACGATGGGATGTTTCCGTTGTCTGTTTTATAATTCATGGAATAAATTCTCATTCATTTGTTTTGTTACACCAAAATTCAAATTTGTTACGCAGTATCGTTTTAATTGAATACAATCATTAGAATTATTTTCATGTTTTATTTCTCTTTCAAGTACACTAATTTGGATAAATTTAAAATAAAAATAAACTGCATTACACTTAATAAAATTGAAATACTTTGTTTACAAACATGGGGAACTTGCGGAAAACTTAGAAAAATAAATAACATGTTTTTAAGGAATTGCGCTCAAAACCGCACAGAATATAGGTAACATTTTTTTATATTGTTGACGAAAAACAAGGAAAGAATTATCCAACGAATCTTCCTAAAAATAATATTGCTGACTTTGATTTTATCGCAAAAATAAATGGATGACGGGCGCTAAATCGAGGGTAAATCGTTCTAGGTCGAATATCGTACACTGCAAATAATATTAATTTAAGTGGCACAAATGTGGAAAAAAGTGTTTGTTTATGTTACCAGTAACAGCTGCAGCCTCAGTACCAGATTCATTCACGTCTATAAAAGTCTTGTGGAGTGCCTTGCCAACTTTAACAGGAATCGGGATCATATTACTGAAATCAGCATCATCAGAAAATATTCGACCCATTCCCAACTGAATAGAAAAGTTATAAGTAAAAAATTTGAAACTATTTTGAAAAATTCTAACCGTTTCGAAAGGTTCCCTAAGATCAATCGAATATTCAATTCTGAATTTGGGTATGCAGACGTCCACCATTGCTGTACCTTTTAATTTTTCACTTATTTTAAGTAATGAAGCACTTGATAATTTTTGTTCTAACGCAGTTAGACCATCTACAGCTTTTGGGAGCAATATCATCATTGAAATGTTACTTTTCTCATAATCCATTTCTAATACGTCGGCATCAAGCTCAGGTAAATTGCCAATTTTGAAATGTTTTAAAACAGACATCAGCTCAATTGGCTTAACCTGCTTATCAATAGTAGTAAACGGTCCCTTAAAAGAAGGTGGAAAAGGGTTTACCCAAGCACCTTTGAAATAAATGGCATTCAACAGTAAAAGCAAAGTGCTATTATTAAATGTGTCGCTCTTGACAATATCTGGGATCTTATCGTGGGTCACGGTCTTCACCCAGTTGTTAATAGTATTTTTGGCCTGCTCTTTGTCGCTGAAATCAATGTTCTCTTCAGCGGAGTCAAACTTTTCGGAAACTATTCGGTGAAATTCTGGTTCGACATTGTGTCCTTTGGCGAGATAAATTTTGTTTGCAATTTCTAGTTGCTCCTTTCTGTGTTTTTCGAGGACCGCTTGGAAATTATTTGCAATTTCATCTCTGTTATTAGTTGAAAGGTGAAGACCTTTGGCCATTTCTTCCGCTGTGGCTCCGGAAGCGCCAGTGTACAGCATCGCCGCGGACATTTGAATGGAAAAAGGTGAGAAGACGAAATTTTTGCTCGACGCCCCAATTGCTACTGCATTGTATAGATCTACAGCGAATTTTTCGCCGCCCTTGTTGAATGTCGTTTCTACATCTACGAGCCCAGCATTAACTCCACATAAACTTACGATTGAAACATATAGCACTCCTATAAAAGTCGCGTAAGTAATGTTGTAATCAGAACTATGAAAGGCGCACTTACTCTGAATTAAATTCATAACGAATGAAGTTTTGTTTTTCAAATCCGACGCTCTATCTTGCATTAGCTTTCGAAACAAACTAAGAGATTGTAACTCAGCTTCGCTTACTTATGAAAAGTAAGACGTGCAGGTTTTTTAGACTAGCACTTAATAACAAGGCTGAAACTTATCATCATATGTTTTTTTCCAAATATTCAAATTGTGATTGGACGGGAAAATTAACTTATTCTCCGAAGCTGTTAGGCGTCAGCGAAAATTTTGATTACCCCCGATTCTTGAGTTTGTGAGTTCCTCTCTTATACCGGTGTATTGTTTACTCGGATAGAAATATGTTTTATGTGTAAACAAAAATCAGTTTATTCTAACAAGTTTTCAACATAAGTGACTCATTATATTAATGACATGTGACATTCTATTGGGTGCTAAGAACGTTTTGTAATAAGCTACAGAGGGATTTATTATATTTTATTGAGATATTGTAATTCAAGATAGAGTATACAAAATTCTGCTTTTGTTATGTTAATTAGTAACGATAACAGGTGGTAGTTAAGAGAACACCACTCTTTTGTATTTATTTGACTTTTATGTATCACAAATATTTATCGAAAATGTTGTGTGATGTTTGCAGAAGAAGAAGGAATATAAAATTGTTAATAACGAGAGGATAGTCAGAAAATTGAAAATATTTCTGACGTTATTGTTAAAAACACTAAATATATTATATAATGGCTATAGAAGAAAACACTCTACAGACTCTTATTTTCGTTTAAATTCCTATTTTGAAAAGATGCATAACATTTCCTTTTCCAGCTTCAATTTCTTATTTTATTTAGTATATATTTTAAACCCTTTACAACAGTCGTGATATAGAGTTTTGTTAGTTGATTTTCGATTTTATGTCACTTAGGCACATTACAATATTCCTAAACTTTTAGTTTTGCAGTTATTTCAAGTAAATTAATATTTTCCATTTTGTTTTCTAGTGCGGCTCTACCAGTCTTTTGTTCTTGAAGAAATACATATAAAAGAAATGTTTTTCCTTCCTTCTTCCACCGACCTCAAATTAATTTATTTTAGACATTAATTCAATCTCCTTCTCTTTTCCTCGTAACATAGTTACTTACAGTGTTATTATTTAAAGTGTTATTACTGAAATGTTCTGCAATCTTTGTTTTAGCTTCTTCTGTGTCGTGACAGCCAACGTTTTTTAGAGCACAGTCAGTACCAATTTAGTAAAATTTTGAATTAACTCTTAGTCTTGTGCTTGTGGTGATATGAACTTTGTTGAAGTTCCTAATTGTTCCTTTTAAAGGGTTTTGAACAATTTGTGGAAAGTTTTAGCAACTTTATCTTTGTTATTAGCTGCAAGTTTTATACTTTTAGTCATTTATTCCGCTGTAGTTTCAGAGGCGTCAGTGTAACGCGTTGCCATGGACGCCTAAATGGAAAAAGGTGTGAAAAAATAAAATGCTTTCCTCGGGTTTCAGTTGGTAAAGCATCGTAGAGCTCTGTCGCCAATTTGGTGGTTTCGCAGAATGTCACTTCTGGATTCAAGGATGAAGTATTAAAAGGGCGTTTAATATGTAAAATACTTTTAAAACATGTGATTAAAATTTCAAAATATAAGAATTTGTTTATTATTCATGAACAAATATCTGCTTTTTTAATTTTTTTACTCTATTTAAACTTTCTATTGGAAATTAAATAAATTTCATCTCAATAGCTGTAACTGCAACAAATTTGTTATATTTTAAAAAAAATCCAGTCCAACAGAAGTTTTCTTTCTTAAATCGATGATAAATGGTAATAATGCAGAGTTTTTGTAGAGACCAAAATTAACTGGTATTTTTCCATTTTTAAACTACAAAGTTTTCATAGTATTTAGAATAAAATAAAGTACATCAAAATATAGCACATACTTTCGGTTCTTCAAAAATTAGTTTGTATAAAAAACAAAAGAGGGGAGTGGGCATCTTAACCACAAAAGTAACATTCCTTATTAAAGTTTCATTTTAATTGAAGTTTAAATTTTTCTTAGCCTTTAATAGTTAAAAAGGTTTTCAGACTTTATTTTTCGTTTCATAATTTAATATAATAAATGTGCCAATAAAAATAATTAAAAGTTTAAAACTTGTTCGTTTTGGTTCAATCAAAATAAAAAAAACTAGGATGACTTTTTTTTAATAACTGGTCATAACTGATCTGGTTTCTGATTTTTTTAAAATTGCGTTTAGCAAATTTTATAGAACATTTTATCTGCTAGAAATAAATAAAAGTCTTGCGAAGTTTTCATTAGGTAGGTAAAGAAAAGTAGTTTTAATGCGTTCAAAGTTATAAGAGAATTTAATATAAATATTTTATTTTGTTTGTTTATTTACATAAAATTTCAATAAATAATGAATGTACAAAAACAAGAAAAAAACTTAAATTCATAAATTGCACCTCCGACGAATCAATAAGAGAAGTATTAACTTAGTTGACAAACATTTGAAATATTAATTAGAAATGTTAGTTTCAAAATGAATAAAAAAATAAGGAAAGAGCAACCTGAATTGATTTTTTAAGAATATTACATTGCCAGCGTCAAACATTTCCAATTTTTTAAATATTGCTTTCTATAATTAGGTAATTTCATCAAAAAAGTAAAATGCAACACATATTAATGTAATGTTATAATAACTACATAAATGACTAATAATAAAGTTTTATGAGAATCACAAAATTACCCAAGAAATCTCCCTAAAAATAACACAGCTGTTTCAGATTTAATGGCAAAAATAAAAGGATGCGTTGCAAAAAATTTTGGAAAAATTGACTTGGGTCGAATATCTAAAACTGAAAATAAAATGAATTAATAAGATATATTATATTGAAGAAATATTTTTATCTTATTTACTTGTTACACCAGCTGCTTCAGTTCCGAATTCATTTACGTTAATGAAGGTCTTGTGGAGTGCTTTATCAACTTTTACGGGAACATGGACCATATTGCTGAAATCAGCGTCGTCGGAAAATATTCGGCCCATTCCAATCTAAACAAAAGGTAATTAGCAAAAAACCTCATAAACACTTGGACATTTCAAACCTTTTCGAAAGGCTCCTGGAGATCAAGCGAGTATTCAATCTTAAACTTGGGAATAATTACATCGATATAATCTGTTTCTTTTATTTTGGCACTTATTTCGAGTAAATCAACACTTGGTAATTTTTGTTCTAAGTCTATGATGCCGTTTTTGTTTTTTGGAAGTAGTATCATCATAGAAAGGTTGCTTTTAAAATAATCCATTTCTAAAACTTGGGCGTCAAGCTCAGGTAAATCGGCAATTTTAAATTCGTCTAAAGTAGACATTAACTCGATTTGCTTATTCTCTTTATTGATAGTCCAAAAGTCGCCGTTGTAAGATGGCGGAAAAGGATTTACCCAAGCGCCTTTGAAGTAAATGGCATTCAACAGCATTAGTAATGTATTATTGTTGAACGTGTTACTGTTGACAATTTCTGTAATCTTATCGTGAGTCACGTTTCTCACCCAGTTATTGATTGTAATCTTGGCATTCTCCTTGTCGTTAAAATCAATGTTCTCTTCAGCGGAGTCAAACTTTTCAGCTACAATCGAACGAAATTTTGTGTCGACCTCCAGACGCTCGTCGATATAAATTTTATTGGCCATTTCTACTAGCTCTTTATGATTTTCAAGAGCCATTTGGAAGATGTCAGCAACCGCATCTCTATCGTAAGTTGAAACTTGTAGACCTTTAACCATCTCTTCAGCAGTTGTTCCAGCGGCTCCACTATAGAGCATAGCCGCCGAAGTCTGAATAGAGAATGGTGAAAAAATAAAATTTTCTCCAGGTGCTCCAGTTGCTAACGCATTGTACACTTTTGTAGCGAATTTTGTGTTGCTCTTTGAAAACAGGGTTTCAGGGTCCACGATACAAGCATTAGCTGCATATAAACCCGCAAATAATAGGCATAGCACTTCTACCAAACATCAGATTTTAGTATAAAAATGAAATATATAAACGCGAAAACGTTTTTTACTTACTACTCATTTTGTAACTTCTGCACTGTATTTTAGCTATTGACTCGGACTGACAGAGACTGCAGCTGAACTGCGTTTCTTATAAGAAATGGCTCTTTTCGAGATATACAGGTTTTTTATCCGTAACGTTTATCCAGTGAAAAGTTATCACATTTACGCTTTATATTCCCAAAAAAATACGTCAGCTCTTGGGACGTAAAACCCATTTCGTTCTCAGAGTGTCAACGATTTTAACAATTTCGTGTAGATTATTCACGAATTCTGAAGTTGAGATATGAGTAACCTTTCGTTTAAATGGCGGTTACGTGACCACTTCTAGTCTTTCTTCTTTGAGACGACTGATACGGTTTAGAGTCAATCAGATGTCAGGGAATTGTGGTTTAATCATCCCTGTTTTTTGTTACATGTAGAAGTTTTACTAAGAATTAAATTTATTTGTAATTATAAAGTACACAGTAAGTGTGTGGCTCATTAGAATATTAAATTTCTGGGAAGTTTTTGAACTTTTGTAAATAAGGACGTGCTATTCCGATGCTTTAAGCTTGGTGGTGAAATGCCGAACGCGAAATACATAATGTACCTACATAAAATGACCTTTTCATCTTTCAGAATTGTGGTAATATTTAAAAATATGGAAAAGTTTTCTGTAACCTAACTATAAAATCTAGAAAAACAAAAATTGTTTATGCAATTCAGTCTGGATGTTATCCACATCAAAGGAATCGTGGTATGTTATCGAAAGGGTCAGCGTTAAAATTTCGGCTAATTTTGGCTTCCTTATAGAATATCTTATATCATAACAATAGTATTGGCGTTTATCTGGAACTTTCTTTTGTTAACGCTCTTAATAGATACATCTCGACCCGTACTTAATATTTTAATAAATTCAAAAGAAAAGCATGTTTTATGTCGCTGTAAGAAAAGCCATTTTCTGTTTTCGTGAAGTTACTTTTGGTGAAAAAAATGTTCCGAGCAATAACACAATCAAGGCGTTTAGGGTATGTTAAAAGATATTAATTTTTCACGGAAACGGTAAAGGCAAAAAGGTAGGGGAGTGAATTATTCGAAATCTACCTAACACATGCTTATCCGGCACGTCACTTAACATATTGTGTGTGAAAACTAAAAATTTACAGATTAACATGTATTCAGCAAAATAAACTTATAAGTTATGTTATCTGAAACTAAGATGAATATTACTATTGGTTGATATAAAAAATGTTATCTCCTGATATTGTAAGCAAGATTTGATAAGCTATATAAAACACTTGATAAGTATTTTCTTTGATAGAAACTTCTCTTGCCATTCAAATAAAATTCGTAAAATTTCATATTCAGTCTCATCAGTTTTAATTACTATATTCGTGTCAAATATTATTTATTATTTCATATTCATTATTATACAAATTGTTGACTAAGTTTAGACAAAGTAAAAAGTCGATGCTGCGAGTATTTGTATTGGAATATTTATTAATCAGAGGATTGACCCAATATTTACCATTAAAGCAGGTTCCAGATTTGGTTGTTTTCTTTCCATTAATAAAAAGGTCAAGTTTGAGTAGAAGGCGGGACTAGATAGTGACGATAACCCACGATTCCTTCTATCGAAAATTTATTCAAAAGCCTCAAAGTTTGATTTTGTGCTGTTAGTGAATATTTTAAAGTGAGACTAGTAACATCGTTTAAAAATGAATTTTCTTCTTAGTAAGTTGAGGAAGAGTTGTGTGCCAGTGGATTTGACTTACTAAACATTTAAATCTTTAGGTGCACTGCTTTTATCCTTTGCGGCAAATTCGCTCGCGGGTGAGATGGGGACGTTTAGTAACAATAATGTGAAATTTGCGACGAGTCTCTATCAAGCCGTTCTTGGATCTGTTGCTAAAAATTTCGTTGTATCGCCTTTTTCAATACAAACCGCCGGTGCGATGCTCTATTCCGGTGCTGGAGGTGACACGGCGGCAAAATTGGCTCAAAACTTGAATCTTCCTGGAAATAATGTGGAGGCAGTTGCAAGTGATTTTCAACGTGAAATTCAAGCACACAAAAAGGATCAGATCCAAATGGCAAACAAAATCTATGTTGCCACGGGACTAGAAGTTAAGCCGAAATTTCATCAAATTCTTACAGAAAATTATGGCACATCTGAGGAAAGTATAAATTTCCAAGAGCCTGAGAAGGCTGCTGGTGCCATAAACAGCTGGGTTAGGGATGTAACCCACGGCAAAATCGAAGAAATTGTTCAAAGTGATTCCTTGGACCAGAGTACGTTGGTGATGATCTTAAATGCTATTTACTTTAAGGGCGATTGGAGAGCGCCCTTTACATTCACATATAAATCCCAATTTTTGAATTTATGGAATGAAAAGGAAGAAATTGATTTTATGAATGCACTTGATACGTTCAGACTTGGAAGCAGGGGTGATCTTGATGCAAAAATTTTAGAGATGCCTTATAAAAATAGTGACCTGTCGATGATGCTAATACTTCCCAACAGAGAAGATGGATTCCTTAATTTGCAACAAAAGATAGGTAATATTGATTTCATCGAAATAAGTAAGGATCTGAAAGAAAGTTACATGGAAGTAACCATTCCAAAATTCAAAATTGAAAACTCTATTGAGCTAAGGGATACTTTGACAAAGGTATAAATATGAGATACGAGATTTAAAATAACAAATATTCGATTGATTTTGTTTGATAGATGGGGCTAGGTGCAATTTTTTCTAATAGCGCTAATTTCTCCAACATGATTCAAGGAGCTCCTGTTCAGGTCGGCAAAGCAATTCATAAGACCTTTATTGATGTTAATGAAAAAGGAACTGAAGCTGCTGCTGTAACAGGTAAACTAGTCAATTGATATTTTAATTCGTACCAAATTTGATTTGATTTCTATTCATATTACAGGTTTAGCTGTGCGACCTATGTCTTTGCATGAAACGTTCATCGTTAATCGTCCGTTTATCTTTGCAATTAAATCAAATACAGCAGTATTATTCTTAGGAAGATTTGTTGGATAAATATATTTTATATGAATATTAAAATTGGATTGTTTTTGTTTTATGTCGACGAAAAGAGGAATAGAGAAAGTAACTGGAGTAGATTTTGTTTAAATCTATGCATAGTTTTGATTTTTGAGTAAGCATATATGTATATGAGCATGGAATACACTATGGAATAAAGAGTAGATTTTGCCCAGTTATTATACCCTAACCTTTAAAACTTTTTAGAGTTATTGTGTTTGTTTTATTTTAAATTTAACTAAGAAATGCAATTCATATGCTTTTTTACTAATTTTTTATAATTTTGAAGAATTTTATATGATTTAAAATATAACAAATACTCGTTAATTGCAAATATTTCAGTACCTACTATATTTGTAGCATTAAATAACATGAAAACAATTTCAGTCATTTAGATTTAGGTCCAAATAACCATTATGGGTAAATCAAGAAAAGGAAAAGTAGATTTCAATGGCTTTTGATGCGAAAATCAGAAAAAGAATATATTAAAATTTCATCTCCAAACACGTTATATATTTTTTGTATTATTTTAGTTAGGAACCTGCCACATATCGACTATCGTAACGATTTTCAACATCTGTGACGGGGAAATTTTGAGTGTAATTCGATTATTCAGCTGTTCTAACACGCATTACGTTGATGCATATGCTGTGATTGTTTTACTTCACAAATCGTCGATTCGTGTCTTTTAACCAAAATGTCTTTCGATTTGGATAGTTCTTTTAGAAATTCAGCATAATGTGGATATATGTAATTGAAATATTTGTAATATAATGTATAATTTATGCACATATGCTTGATTGTTATCAACAAAAGAGAGTGACGAATTTATTATAAGCACTTGTATTTATATATGTCGTTTCTTAGTGTCTTCTCATTAAACAAACTAGCATAAAGATTTCCGTTGACATTAGTATACAATTTAACTGAAAGATCTAAGCAATACTAATACATTAAGGGATTTTTGTTGGAATAAATACATTTATTAAAGAACCTACGCAGAAGTTATAAACTTATTTGCAAGAAGTTTCATTATTTTATCTCTTTTTAATTATCAAGAAATTTATAATACAAGTACATATTTAATCTCCCACAATGAGCTTTGATGTATGGCTTATCTAATATATATTACAAAAATAGTGAAATTTTGATTTCCTCTTAATAATCGCTTTTATATGTGTGCTAGTATTAACTCAATACTTACTTACCTAACTTCGTTTTCGTATGTCTGTATATGAGCATCAACTTATCTTTTTTGTTTAAGTTTAAAGTTGCAGTGGAAAACCCTGGTGATGATTATATGTAGGGGAATGCAAAAAGTTCTTGAAACGATCAGATCAAACATCGTGAGCAGAATGACTTAAATGGTAGTACGCTGAACAGTCGTGATAACCAGTTTGCTGTGAAAGAGAAAAAACGAGTTTTAGTACAGAGAATCTCCGAAGTAAGAAATTCTTAGGTTTTACTCAGAAAGAATTTCACAAGCAGTAAGGACAAACAGTTTTCGGAGTATTGATAGAACGAACCAAGAAAGCACAATGGCAAAATTGACTTACCAACTTAATAAAGGTTTTAAATTATATACACAAAATTATTATGATGACCTTAAAGGAAAATAGTTTTAGGTATCTTAATTGTGTTTTTGTACACCATAAGTGCTACCAGTTCTGAACGTGTTGATACATCTCATCAGCTTAGTCAGAGTAATGAGAGATTTGCAACTAAATTTTACAAAGCCGTCGTAGACAGTGCTCCAAGTGAAAATATTATTATATCGCCGTTCTCAGTTCAACTTGCCGGTGCTTTCCTCCATTCAGGAGCTAGTGGTGAAACAGCTGAAGAAATTTCCAAATGTCTAGAACTATTTAGCAATGACAAGGCTTTGGTTGGAAATGCATTTAAAAGTGCAATTGAAGAACATACCAAGGACTATTTACGGGTGGCCAATAAATTATATGTTGCTAAAAATATTAACATTGCTCCACAATTTCATAACTCGGCATTGAATAATTTTCTCTCTGAAGAAGAGAATGTGGACTTTGGAAAAAATGAAGAAACAGTGGAAATTATAAACAATTGGGTGCAAAATGCAACCAATAATAAAATTAAAAATTTGTTCCAAAAAGATGCACTGGACAAAGACACTGTCATGGCTTTAGTGAATGCAATATATTTTAAAGGCCAGTGGGAAATAACTTTTGAACATACTGAAAAGAATAAATTTTGGATAAATGAAAAGTCAAGTAAAGAGGTGGATATGATGTCTGTTGTAGAGTATTTCAAAATTGGAGATGTTAAGGAGTTAGACGCGAGAGTTCTGCAAATGAATTACTTGAATACAGATATTTCGATGTTGATTATTTTACCAAACAAACAGGAAGGACTGAGGGATTTGGAGCAAAAGTTGTCTCAAGTGAACTTAGTGCAGCTACAGAGTAAACTTAACGAAGGTTATGTAAGCCTGTTTTTGCCAAGGTTTAAAATTGAGTTTACAAGCCAGTTAAATGAGGATTTTAAGAAAGTTAGTTTGGTGGAAGGTGAAAATCGTTCGGCATTAATTCATTTCCTTTTATTTAGATGGGTGTAGAAAAGATGTTCACTAATGAAGCGGACTTTAGTAACTTAGTTGCAGGGGAGAAAATTAAGGTGGATAAGGCTGTGCATAAAGCATTTATTGCGGTCAACGAGCAAGGGACTGAAGCTGGGGCAGCAACAGGTAATAAAGTCATAATTATTTCAGACAAATTACAATATTTGTTTGACGTAAACTTTTTAAATTTTACATATTAATATCTTTCCCTTTTCTAAATATCATTTAGCTCCCTGAGCAGGAAACTTAAATTATATAATACATGACATAAATTATTTTCTAAATTAATAGCTTCCGATATTTTATGCATACTACTAAAGATTATATGTGCAGATTTATGAAAATTGTTACTAAACTTTAAAATAATTAAAAATATACATTTCGTTTTACAGGATTTACTCTGAAATTTTACACCATACCTGAAACCTTTAAAGCCGACCATCCGTTCATGTTTGCGATTGTTTCAAAGTCAGCAGTTTTGTTTTTGGGCAGATATGTTGTCTAACGAGAACCGAAGCAGAACCATGATTTCTTCAAATTATATTTTATATTTGTAGATTATTTAACATATTTTTTTTAGTGTTATAAAGCAACCAAAATGTAAACAATCTATAGAAATGGTATAAAACCGTTTCTTATACATTTCTAATAGAAAAGAGTACGAGAAAAGGACATGCATTATAACAAAATAAAATTTATCTGGAATTACATAAACATGTACATATTTTTAAACAATGTACCTTATTTTTACAAAATCGTTGCTCTTCAAAACTTTATAAACGCTTTACTTTGTAATAAAAGATTATAGTGTATGTATGAAGCCAAATTGTTTTTTTTAAATTATGTAGAAAATTGGTTAACATTTTACATTACCTTTATTGGAAGAAAACCTTTTGTAACATGAATTTCTCCATGGAATACAGAATTGGTTGATCCCCATATTCAATTATATAACTAAAATTCTCCTCACGCGCTCGCAGTCAAAATTAGGAAAAGGTCTTCCAACTTCTTTAATAAATGAATTTCGTTTAATTTAATTTTGTGGTCTGCTCCACTGGATGTCCATGAGGGATTTATTTTAGATTTTATGAAATAACTTCAGAGTTTGCATATTTACCCAACCAATATTGTCAAAGTTCTTGCACATTTCAGTGTACATTTTTGGAGCGTTCGAATTCATTGGCTGGAAAAAAACCAATGAAATCTTTCTAGAATAAAATCGAGAGGATATAAATACATTTAAGTATGTATAGGTTATAACGACAAATGTTTATGTAGGTGCTCATTGAGTTATGTAATATATTAATTATGATTTTAGTTAGAAAAGTAAAGACTTATCAAATGAGATTTGTTTAGCGTAAACTCTTAATGCAGAAAGTAACGAGATAAAATATTAAATATGTTAACAATTCTTGGATTGGAAGTAAAGAATATTCCACAAAAACTTCATTGCGAGTCAGTCCTTTAATTATTTTCTGTTCTTTACTTGGTCCGGAAGATCAAACGTCTTGCTTTGTTTGCTTTCCGCATGTTTGTTAGGATTTCTTTTCGTTTTTGCTTCGGTATTTGTTTGAAATTAAAACATCATGAATGGATCCTGGCGATGGAAGACAGAAGATAAATTGAGAAAGAAATTGAGTTTGCCGCTTCGAAATTGTTTTATCGTACTCCTCCTTGCTAAGGTGGAAAAAGGGTCGAAATGCTGTGGTGCGCTTGCTATTCCTTTGCGGCTTTCTGTCATCTTCTGGTAATTTGTGATTAATAGGTTTGCTTCAGATGGAATTACCAAGTTTACTGTAATAATGTATTCTGGAAATAGGGTAAAAAGGTAATCGGCTAAATAATTATTTTAAGCGATTACAATAACTAAGAGTTTTGTTTAAAACTGTCGACTTTTGAAGCGCCTGCTACATTTTGAATATTGTTAAAGGTTAAATACTAATTTTTGATTCAATTTTACTGTCTTTAACTTCTAAATAACTAATCGAAGAGGTAAATTAAAATTATATATCTACTAAAAGCGGTTTTCTAAAATAAGATGCCTAGTATTAGTACTTTATTCTTATGTAGGCGCAATCATTCATTTTTACAAAATTGCAATAAGTAAGTACAACATTTTGTTATACCCAGAATGAAAAATTTGCGTAATTTTAAATAATAAGTAATAAAAATTAAATTATATATTTTTTTTGTTGTTTCTGTGATAGCAGTTTTGCAAATTCATCACCATTTGAAAGTCGTATATTTATTTTTTGCATTGAAAGCGTTAATATGTATATTCGAAAATTTCCTTTTGTATTGTTACCTTCGTGAACGAAAATGTTAATAATTTTGCAAATTATACCCAAATGTAAATTCGCTAAATTATATGGCGCAACAAATTCATATCACGTATATTTCAAATAATTTTTTTGTAAAGGCACTTTGAAGCTTTGGCGGGTGCTATAACAACATATTACAAGCCAAATTCCATTTATGAAGAACATCTTCGGATAAAAAATGTGTCGAGTTTGAGTCCCCAGATGATTGACTGATTGATATTCTTCCAGTCGTAAATCACATAAGACGTGCTATTCATAGTGCAAGTCGTCCTGAGGGAGCTGAGGCAGCCAACATACACCTCTGTCACACGGCAAAAGA
Source organism: Tolmerus cingulatus (assembly GCA_959613345.1). NCBI lineage: Eukaryota > Metazoa > Arthropoda > Insecta > Diptera > Asilidae > Tolmerus > Tolmerus cingulatus. The sequence continues at coordinate 8,964,227 of OY390708.1, forward strand.
GGGTAAATCAATCTACAGATATTTCCGAACAAGTTGGCAACAAATTTCCAGCACATCCTCATTAGAGACCGCCAAAGTACTGCACAAAGAAAATTCGATGGAGTGTGAAAATCAGTGCAGAATTATCCCAAGTGGAATGATTGATTTGGGAACTATGTTAAATCATCCGGGTGGAAATAGGGGAGCAACTCAGCTAAATTATATTACGCTACTGCAATGAAAATTGAAAGCTACTACGTAATTTGAGGTGTTTGAACTTTATGAGAGAATTACTTTTGTTACGAGCAAGTCCCATAGCTGGAAAAACGTTTGCTCTGGTATCATTGTCATCAGACGCATACTTAAAAAACAAGTCACGGCTTAAGTGACACGACGTCATTTGTAAAGACATACTCATGAAGGGTTCGTTATCTGGCTCAATGTTAAATAATACAACAATGATGCTGTTTTTCAATGAATAAGAATATTTGCTGTCATATTGTCATCATTATCCTCAACATATTTTGTAATTTTACTGACAATGACTTTTTTAGTAAGGAATAAAAAAAAACTGCTCATACACATTTCGTGTTTTTCTTATATTGACGGTGACGCATATCTGTTTTTAGACATATTGAGCCCAAGTGGAGGTAACTCAATCACTTCTATGCATTTACTATTGTATTTTGAAACTATATTACCTCAAAATATACTACACGAGTTTTTAAAAACAATATCAATTTTGTAGCTTAAACAAAGTGCTTTATGATACAAATTTGTATATTATCTATTTTATCCTATATTCTATGTATCTATGGATGATTATTTTGTAAATGATTTAAATGATACTTTGTTGGTTTTTTGAAAGTGAGGATTAAAATTATCTATAATTACTTAAACCCCAAAAAGTTTTAAATTTCAAAACTATTTTAGAAAGATAATATTCTATTTAAAAACAATCCATATTCACAACTTAAGTGATATAATAATAATTTTTCAACTGATTAATTCTTTATATCATAAATAAATTGTATTATAAACTTAAAAAACTAAGGCATGGAAGATTTAAGATTATTTTATCATCAAATATAGAAAAAAGTGGGCAAGCTATACAAGCATTATTTATTACTTTCTAGAGACATTAGGAAAATGCTTACATGTTTTCTTTTCTACAGAGCTTTGGGAACATATTAAAAAGAACGCTGACAAACATGTGGTGACATCGTCCAAAATATTACTTATTGGAAAAATTTCAAACTATTTGTTTTTAGAATATCTTCTCCTTCTCTTCTGGAAAATTTCTTAATGTCTTTAGTTTTAAAAATCAAAGACTTTTTGCGGAAAGGAACATTTTAAAGTAATTTTCTAATTTATAAATTTAATTATTTTGTAAAAAAAAATGTTATTAATTTTACAGAGTTTGTATTTAATAATATTAATATTCATTATTAAAGGTCCATGTTTTAGAGATAATGGAAAGTGATATTGGTATCCTTTGCCTTTTAGGGTAAGCCACAGTGTGTACTTCTCGTGAAGATAAATGATAGATAATTTTAATTAAATTAAATGCTGTCAGATAACTTAGGTCTCTCTCAAATTCAATTTTAAATCAGTCAAAATATAAATTCTTAGCAGTTTTCTTCCAGTGTTTAAATAATATCCATGGAATGCAGGAGTTTAATTGAAATTTCTTATAAATCAATCCAATTCCTCTAAAATAGTTTCGCAAGTTTTCATTACTCAATGGGTAATTTCTTCATCGAATATCTATTTTAATCAATACTCCTTTATGTTTAACTATTCTATAGAGAAATTCGTTCGCTCATATAATTAAAATATTCCTGGAGCACTAATTTTCGGAGTATATTCATATGTTATCTCTATCACAGGATTAAATTTCATGAGGTAGGTACCTGCTCAAAATTAGTTTTTGTGTGAATTGGTAGGAAGGAAATACATTTTGTGTAAATAGCAAATTACGAAGGCAAAGGCATTTTGAAGTCCAATCACGAGGAAAGGATTCGATTTTTATATACGTAGTGCAATCAATGCAGTAATGCTTCTCGATTGGAATAAGCGCAATTGTTAAAAATTTTGTTTGTACATAGACAATGCTATGCTTCAGTATTGAATTTTAAAAAGCAGTAACAATCAGCACGGGAATCGGAAGTCTAGTTACTTATCTTTTCATCAACGCATCTTGTGGATGATGCTGATGCTGATTGCTGTTGTATTGTTACCTCATTTATTGAAATATTTTTGAACGTTATCTAACAAACACTTAGCTTAAGGGACAAACGGATTTAAAATTTGAGCGTAAATTTCATATTTAAGAAATCTAACTTAACCATTTTCAGACTTATACATATATTAGTTAAATTGTAAATCGATTGGAAGCGTTTTTGACTTATTTTTTACATAATGTATACACACGAACTGAACAATATTAATTTTTTTTATTTATATTTTTGCTTCGTTTTATATAAATAGTTAATAATAGATATAAATTTATCTTTCTTCAGATAATATTTCATTTTAGTTACGATAGCTAATAAAATGTTTCCAAACTTTGGAAATGATTTATTTTATTTGTTAGACTGAAAAAACTTCTGAACAATTATTTTAGTTTTCATATGACCTCTCTTTAACAAAATTAATATATGTAAGTCCAATTAAAATTAAGAATAATATAAACCGTAGGTACCTAAGTCACATATTATATTCTTATTATTATATCGTTCGCAGTCGATTTAAAAAATAAAATAAATAATAAGAAAAATCCATAAATGCTAAACGTGGTCTCGGATACAATGTTTTCTAACATATAATCAAAATTAAGTAAAAACACAATTTTCCGCGAAATTTTTGCTGAAAAGATTGCTCTGGTCACGTTACTCTGATGTTATTTTTCAATTAAAGATTGCGATAAATACTGTTTTCATTTCAGCGAAAAATAAACAAGTAACAGATGCTGTTCGAACATTCATCCCTGAGGACCGATATACAGCATAGTGAACATTTCGGCGAGAAATTCATCCAGACACGAAACAGAGGAAGGTTTTTCCCATGTACAAAATAAGCCTTGTTTATGTTTACTGTAGCATTTCGGGTGAATGCAGATGACAAACACAAATAAGCAGAGAATGCCGATTAAATCGATTTCATAACTTGGGTAGGTACTACATCCAGTTTGTCACACTGAAATTCTTCCCGTATCACAGAGTCGATTATCCTGGACTATACAATGGCCTATATGAAGGTGTAGATTTGTATAGCCGTTTTCAGATTTTCTTATTTGGCATTTTTCAAACCCACAACTGAGGCTGTTTCCTCAGGATTTCCAATCGACACTATTGCGGTTTGGGATTTCTGGGGATGTATGTACGTACATGAGCGCTTAATATTTTAAATCCCAACTCGAAATTTGTGCTTCTTTTAAACTTGGGTCGGAGAAGCGTTTTGGGTCATTAATTACGCTGAAATTTCGCTAGAAAGCCCACATAATAAATAATGCAAGTGATAAATGGGTTTTAAGCGTCCTAAATAAAATCACCGTCATTGATTTATTAGAACGATTGGGTAAATTCTCTTCGGATATGTTCTTTAAACCTTTTAAAATGTGGAGTGCCTATAGAATGCGAGAGCATTTAAATAGACATATGTATATATGTATCTAATCTAATGTATTGGGTGAATCAACTGGAATGTTGTAATTTATCAAGACATCATTTGAAATATGTATGTGACTAATGAAAAGGCGTTGTGAAAATTCAGACCCCGCAAGATGGATATGAAAATGTCTGCCATTTATTTCAAAAATTGTATCGGGAAAGCTACATATTTGTAAATATTAGTAGCGATTAATCATAAATACAATATTTATGTTTAAATTAAAACGATATCATTCATTCAAAAAGCTAACGCAAAATTAAATTTATTAAAATAGTTTGAAGTCTTAAATTCGTATACCAAATCTATTATCGAAGAAAACAATAAATAAATAAATAAATAAATGAAAATGAAAAGGAAGTAGGAATTTTGTATAACTTATATACATTATATATTTGATAGTAAATATACTGGAGTAAAAAACAATTATTTTTTGCATCCAAATTTCTTAATTATATTAGCTCTTGTTTAAATTCCAAGGGTACGTTAATTTGAGGCCAAAATTTGAATTCCTTTATTGATAATAAGATTAATTAAAATTCTTTGTTCGGGAAAGCATCCCGGCGATTTATTAGATTGAGTTGAATGAACTCTGGAAAGGAGAATTTTACTCAACTGATGACGCAGTGACTTCACATTCCAAAAGGAATTTTCTGCAGTTTTAGTCGTCTATAAAATTTCGAAGTATTTTGTGGTCTCTTTTGAATTCAATTATGTGCATACCATCCAGACGACAGTCGGCATAGAATTGTTATTTTAGGATACAACTATATGTGTGTAATTCAGTATTCTATAATATATTAAAGAAGGCAGGAGCATCACTTATTTATAAAGTTTCCTTAACTTTTTATAAAAATATATGTATGTATGTAGAACGAAAAAACTTTAAAGGGAAAATAAATCGTAAGTTTTCACATAAAACGGCAGGCTTGAAGATATTGCCTGTCATATCGAAATGTCAACTCTACGTTTTACACAAAAAATGGTCTATTCAAACTGATGAGTTTGCCCTGAGGCGATTAAGGGGCAATTAATCATGTAATCTAATGAGAAATAATACGAACTCACCGCAGCTATAAATTTTTTATGGGATACTTTATGGCAATGGAATTTTCCTTCTTGTGATTAAATCGGGCAGAATGGCGGTAACAAACGTTGACCGATTTGAAGTTAGTGGGAATGACGATAAAGATTACTACAAAATTATGGGATAAGCCCTAACATAGTTATTGGAAACACCGAATATGGCGTTTTGCAATTTATTGCTATGTTCTACGGAATGGGTACTCGTCTCATATACTAAGATAAAGAACACCACTCAGAGTTTTAGTACCCATTCGAAATCCAGCTTTAAGTGTGGTGAAATAAGGTTTGACAAATTTTATGTGCCGCAAAATGGAAACCATTATAATGAAAAATTTCTTTTCGGGCTTAGAAAACGCTGATTTTCGGATTTTCGCGTACGCTTGAACATAGAGGCGGTTCATATATTAAAAATGTGTGTAAAAGCTTAATTCTGACTTTCACAAAGAAAAATCGACCTACATCTTAATTTGAACCTCAGCATTTATATTAAAAATCTGAGATTGCTGACCTTCTACTTAGGTATTTTTTTGTTTTCGAAATTTTGTAAACATTATCTGAGAACTTCAATTTTGGATTACGATTAATAATGTAAATTAATGTAATATCACTAGAAAAGTTTTTATTGTTAATTGACTATAGTTTTTGTTATCTTACCTGGAATCATTCGTAATTCTTTGTTTAAAATTTAAAAATTTGATATGTAAATTTTTTTTATACCTACATACATATATATTTTGTACCAAGCGTAAGAGCTTAGGGACATTAACTTGGAAGTTACAATTGCTAACGATTAAACTTATAAACAAACAAGTGGCATGAAGTTTTGTAATTTGCTTAGGTACTTATAAATAGGTACTATGGTAAATATCTTGCGGTTTTGCAATTCAACACCAGAGTAAATTTGAAAACTTAATGCACTGAACTTTTCTGTTTTCTTACTTAAACTTCGGTGAGAATTTTAGTAGAAATCCCAGAAATGAAAAGAAACATAAAAGCATCCATATTTCTTGTGCCGCTAAAATTTTCAAAGTTTTCCTTTAGCACCGAAGTACGCCTTCCACAGCGGGCAACTTCTGTAAAGTTGTTAAATTGCCGGCAAAAAGGTTTCAACCACCTTTAAGGCATCTTATTAGGAACTTTCACCGGCGTTTGAGAATGTCCCTCTCAACACTAAAATGGCAAAACTTTTCTCACCAGATTTATTGACTTGTCGTCAGAAGACTTAGCCAATGCTCGAAATGAGACTGGGTACTTAAAAATTAATTAACAGAAAATTTTGATTTCCACCAAAGGGACAGGCTAAGATTTCCTTTTCCAATTTTCCAGAAACATTGTTATTCGGATGAAAAAGAGCTGTGTGTTTGGTAAATGGATTCATTTTCACCAATTAGAGCATTCGTAACCGGGCTTCTGACGATTCAATCCATCACCGTGAAATTCGTAATGCTTTTCCGAAATATTGAGCCATTGAGGGAATTTTATGCTTTACATATTGAGGACCTGAAGAGGGTGTTTTATGTTTATAATTTGTACTAATGCCCATTATTAACTGAAAACGTAAACTTCTTGAAAAGATTGGCTCTAAATACTTCAAGAGGACGGAGAAATTGAATTAAGATTAAGAGTCTGAACCTCAAAGTGACTTTGAAATTAAAGATTTTTTTTTTGGAAATCTCGTTGTTTTCTTATTTTTTACAATACAAATATTTTTAAGTAGATCAAATCAATTAAATAAAAATTGACCAGGAAGGCATTTCGATAACTTAAATTCCGAAATTTTTATTAAAATCTAAAATCAATTTAGTTTCTTAACAAACAATTCCAGACTACTGTTTTTTTAGACTAAAATTATTATATTTCTGCCCAAATATTAAAAAGAAACTTGAAAACCTTTAAATTGAGAATTTCCTCAAACAGATATATATGTATGTATAATATTCATGCTCTTAATGTCATAAAACCAACCTCGAAACATTGTTTAGCAGATGGGACAAATTTTTGTAGCTCTTAACCACTATAATTTTCAAGATAAATGTCATCCTCCTTCCTGTGCGCCAAGATGTTTTTGATTTTGTTAAACATCCATTTCCTTAATTTACATGTCTTCTATCTTACTAAAGGAGTTGTGTCTGTTCTCTAGCTGCGAAATTAAATTGGAATGCCTTAGTTTAGTACTGCAGAGAAGAAAGGGTCCTGTTTCTGCGAGAATTATCGTGACTTTCTATTTTAATGTGGAATTATAAGATTTCCACTTCTCAAGCAATTAACTTTGATTGGAAAATACCTTTAAAATAACTTGACCATCAGGAAACGAAATTACTTTGCAAAAGCAAATAATTGTATAGAACTCGGCTTGAGTTGTTTTTGAACTGGAGTTAACTTAAGGATTGTAGTATTTCATGCATATCTAAGTGTGTTATGGTTAAGTATACCTCGAAGGGCCCGGCTAAGCACCTCCGCCCGACGGTATGCGGCTGCGGGAGCTGGCAGGCTAGCATTTGCGGTAGTGTGGGGGGGTTTGCCGAAAACCGCTTTCAGCCGTCGGGGCGGCAACCACCAAACAAAGAAAATTCTCCCGCGACAGGACCGACTATAAAATCGCGTTGGGGTTGGAAGGGGTCAGTGCGGGCAGACCCCTGCAACTGCCCGTGAGTGACTTGTAAGAATGGGGGGGGGGGGTTCGGTTCGCGATGAACCCCCCCTTGGCCTGTTCCCCATCCGCCCGATGACCTCTCCTTGGCCAAAACAAAACTGGAGAGGTCCCTACGTTATCGCACATGTCTCCTTCCTTCACCCCATCCGGGGGCTCATTCCTGCAATTCGAAAAGCCACAACGATGTGGGCCGACATGACGGGAAGAGGGGGGGAAAAGAAAACGGGGAGCAAGCGAGTCCAAAATAGAATTAATCAATTACACATACCTTGTATTAATCAGCGTTACTTAAACAATTTTAACCCTAACCTGCATAAGATAAGGACGAAGAGAAGACGAAGAAAGCTCGTTGGGCGCCTCGATTGATGACGGTGTCCGCGGTGCTGTTTCCCTCGGAGAGGCGATGGGGGCGAAGAATTCCCGCGGTGAAGCGATGTGATGGAGAGGGCGGAGGCACCCTGCCTCTTCATGTGGCCCCGTCGTGGTGCCTTCCGCCGATGATCCACGGCAACCCGGTCGATTACTTTTTTTTGTGTTTCTCCTCCCTTTTTTTTTTTTTTTTTTTTTTTTTTTTTTTTCTTTTTCTTTCTTTTTTTTTTTTTTTTTTTTTTGTTTTTTTTGTTCTTTTGTTTTTTTGGTTTTTTGTTTCCCTTTTTTTTTTTTTTTTTTTTTTTTTTTTTTTTTTTTTATTTATTTACACAAGATTTACAAGAGAATCCAGAACAATTTTGTTTTTCAAAAGCAGTAATTCCAAGCATGGTGGAAAGGTAAATCAAAACGACTCGAAGACAATGGTTTATAAAGTCGTAGGTATTCACTATTTTTAAACCCGAAAACATATGAAATAGAGAACGTTTACCAGAGTTTCGTATTATTTGTTTCCCCTCTTTTTTCTTTTTCCTTTTTTAGGCGTTCATAATTACAAATCAATTTGAAACAGAGTATTATATGAAGCAAAATAACAATTACACTTCCAAAGCACTACAAATTGACAAACTAAATTCCACCCTTTTCCTTGTTACTTCTAAAATAGTTTACATTCTTTTTGTGATTTTTATAATTCACGCTCAACAAACCGTTCCATTACAAAATAAAAAAAAATCTTAAGTGTTCAAAGTCTCAAAACAATTTATTTTATCTCCTAGGAGGCAATTGTTCACTCTTTCAACGTTATTTTCACACAAAAACTCTTTCATGTGTAAACGCGGGAACATTTTCCCATTGAGTTAGGTCAAAATTAATCGCAAATAAATTGTTCCTCATCTTCTTATGATTTAATTGGATTGAATGTTTATTTAATTTTTTTGCGATTTTTATTTAGTCTGATTATTTATTTAATTTTTTTGTGATTTTAATTTAGTCTGATTATTTATTTAATTTTTGTGATTTTAACTTAGTCTGAATATTTATTTAATTTTTTGGTGATTTTAATTTAGTCTGATTATTTATTTAATTTTTGTGATTTTAACTTAGTCTGAATATTTATTTAATTCTTCAAAAAAAAAAAAAAAACTTTCCACTCTTTTAACTTTTCGTGAGCACTTATCACTCCAGAGGTGAGCTTCCCGTTCTCCATCTATCACTTTCCACCACCTTCGCCGTTCGCTGCTGGATCTCCAGTCCCGAGTCAAGTCGAGCCCACGCGCCGCCTGGCTTCCCTTTTTCGAGGTCCCGTTGCAACCCACTCACACATCGGCCCGCGCAGCCAATCGCTGGCGATCAGCCGATATGCGAGTCGGTTGCAACGGTTCCTCGCACCGCTGCTCGAGTTGCTGCGCGCTCGGCCTGGAACATTTGGGCGCACTTTGAATGCGCGGCGGCCACAACTCGAGAATAATTTCAGCAAAAAATCCTCGAATTGTGGTCTCCGAGCACTCCAGCTCGCCCGATGCCACAGGCCGAGCCCGTTACAGCTGTGCAATGCCCTTGAACGCCTTGAACTGTGGCGGTGCCCGGGGCTCGGTCGCAGGGCTCGCGCCGGAGATTTTTATGGCCTGGGCTTGGCCTTGAGTTGCGACCGACGGCGAATTGCTCTTTATGCCCTGACCATAACAGCACAGGTCCGTTGGACCAGACTCTGAGGACAACGGAGCTGAGAAAAGGTCAGGATTCGTTAAGGGTGCCCAACATGTGGCTTGACCCGCGACCCGAGTATAGCTCGCAACTGAGCTAGCCGAAACTCTGGGGTGAAACGCCCATGAAATTATAGGACTGGAGAAAAATAATAAAACTATGAGGGTGGCTGTAAACCAACCCCCGCGGTCATCCCAGTCCCAGGATGAACTTCCGCATCACGGATCCGCGTTCCTCCGGACGCCAACGGCGGGGCGCTGCTGTTCACGGGAGTCCGGAGGTGGGGGTTGTTGTGAAATTTTAAAAAAAAATGAAGCTTAATTTACGGGAAGGGAATCCCCTGTCAGATCCCTTGACGTGCAGTCTTTCACTAAGGATGGGGAGGTTGGAGTACAGGAGCTCCAAGTAGAATACCTGGTTAAACGATAGGGTTGTGAAGAAATGGGAAAGGTAGAAATGGGAGTTGGAACAGGGAGAAGGAAAATTCTAGCGAGGGGGGTGTACTGGGTGATTCTGGCGGGTTACCGCTGGAAAGAAAAACGCTGTGTGACTGAAGTGAGCTCCCGGATTCGCCTGGGAAAGAGATATGGACCTGTCGACTTGAGGTGAAGATGAGATTATGGAATTTAAACATAACAATAATAATTTTGGCCTAAAAGATTCAAATCGCTACTACCAAAGAAATAATCATCGCCACGTGATGGGATAAAAACAATTGTTGAATTTAGATTATTTTTTATAAGAAGGGATGACGTTGTACTCGTCATATCTTGGGGGGGTGTGTGATCAAATTAAGGAGAAAGTGCTGTGAGGGAGAAATTAATTTTTATGCGGAATAGTTGGGAGAAGCCCAGCGACACCGAAAGGGAGAAGAAGGTAGCCTTGCGGGGAAGGGAGCCATGCCGGTCCGCCCCCCAGGGGGTCAGGCCAGGACGACGACCAGCGAAATCTCCCGGACAGGTGGTTGGCTCTTTCACCAGCCAGCCCCTGTAATTCCAGGGAGCACCCTGGTAGTCTCCGGAGCTCTGATCCCGTGAGGGTGGGCAGGCGGGGCCCCTCCCTACCTGTTTCCATCGAGGGTGAGGGAGACCCGAGACCTCGAGACGGCTGGCTGGCTGACGAAGCCAACTGCCGTATTCTCGAGAGGCCTCAAGCCAACTCCAACCCCGAAGGTTGCAGGCAGGGCCTCTTGGCTGAAAAGAAAAGGGGGGCGTAAAACTGATAAAATTTTGAAGGAAGGTGCTGGATGGGATGAGGTGAGGGATAAGGAACTCTAACTAGGAAAGGGGATGGGAAGTGAAAAGGGTGTGTCCGCCGCATTACCAAGCAGAAGCGGCTCTACGACAACCCTGATGCCAGTTAAGCTGGTCGGATGCCTTATTAGGGCTACCGAATTTTGATGAGTGTTAAGGGTAATTGACTGATAAAGAAACTAAGGTATCCGACCATAGTAGTGTAATCTACTTAATTAATGAATCTCTGAACCTTGAATTTTATATAAAGGAATTGAAAACCAAATGTCCGTTGATCTCATCTTCACCTCTTGATGTCCTTGGCATGGAATGTGCCGATCAGTCTTCCTTGAAGATCCTCCAACTCGTAGAGAGCGTTGCCCTTTCGAGCCCTTACTCTACACTTTAAGAATTTTCGCCCAAGTTTCGCATTAATTTGCTTCTCGAAATTACTTTGCTGGAAATTTCGTCGATATACTTCTTCACCTACTTTGAAGTCTACATGTTTTGTTCTCAGATTGTAGGTTTTTGCACCTTGATCGAAAGCCTTTTTGAGATTCTCCTGAGCTTTCGCTCGAATAAGCTTAAGCTTGTCGGAAGTGTCAATGTTTAAGGGTTCGTCAATTCCCTGAAGGCGGCGCAACAACTCGTAGCTGGAAGCATGCGTAATCATATGGAGTCCGAACAACAATCGATAAGGGGGGAAACCTGTTGCCTGGTGGATCGAGCTCCGAAGTGAGCTGGCGATACTACTTAGCTTCTCATCCCACTTCTGATGTTCGTCCTTGATATAAGCACGAATGCCGGTTAAAATTGACCTATTTACTCGCTCCGAAGCGTTGGCTTGGGGAGAGTAAAGGGCCGTACGCATATGTTTGACTCCATAACGTTCCAGAAGTTTAGCGAGTTGTGCCGAACGAAATTGAGTACCGTTATCAGTAACTATTGTTTCGGGAACCCCAAACATATGGAAAATTTCTTCTTCGACGAAAGTACATATCTGAGACGTCGTAGCTTTACGTAAAGGCTTTAAAAGGGGGAATTTCGAAAGATGGTCTAAGGCTATCAAAATGCAGCCATGTCCCGATTTAGTGCGAGGATACGGGCCGAGGAGGTCGATGTAAATTCTTTGCCACGGTCTTTCGGCTATAGGTTGTGTTTGAATCGGTGGTCGGAGCGTGGTGTTCGGGGCTTTGGTTTCCTTACAAGTGTCACATGATAGAACATAAGATCTAACGTCGGCTGCCATGCGTGGCCAATAGAAATATCGACGGACTCGCTCAAGAGTTTTGCCAACACCACCGTGTGAAGATAGTGGAGGGTCATGAGCGCGAGAAATAATGCTCGTGACTAGGCCGGGAGGAATCCAAAGCTTCCACGCTTCGTTTTCTTGCACTGGGTCACCCGAACGTGGGACAGTACGCACGTAAATGAAGCCGTCACGAACCATCAGATCCGGGAATTTGGCCCTGTTTTCTTCGGCTTGTCGTCCCAGCTCTACATACTCCGCCGAAGCGAAGTGTGGAGAGCTGAGATCGACCTCAGGCCCGAAGTCTTCCGGAGCTGACAGAGCGTCGCACTCCACCCGTGATAGCGCGTCTGGCACCACGTTCAAGCTCCCCTTTCGGTGCTCGATAGCGAAATCAAAGCGTTGAAGCTTCAGACTCCATCTCGCCAGTCTGCCACTTAGGTCTTTCTGTGACATAAGCCACTTCAAACTCGCATGGTCCGTAATAATCTTAAAAGGCATTAGTTCGACGTATGGGCGAAATTTCTGGACACTTATAATCGCCGCCAAACACTCCAGTTCTGTCACCGAATAATTTCTTTGGGCTGAATTCAATTTCTGCGACACGTAGGCAATCGGTCGCTCATTTCCTTCGTTGTCCACCTGCAGTAACACTCCACCTACACCCTGGGTGCTCGCGTCGCACTGAATGACAAACGGTCTGGAGAAGTCGGGGGTAACTAAAACGGGAGCAGAGGTCAAGAGTTGCTTAAGTTTTTCGAACGCGACTTGGGCTTCTTCAGACCAGGAGAATTTACTGGCTTTCTTTAACGTATCGGTGATTGGGCCCGAAAGGTCTGCGAAGTTGGGAATAAATCTGCGATACCACCCTGCCATTCCCATGAAGCGACGTACTTGTTTCATGGTTTTGGGTACCGGGTAGTCCACAATTGCAGAAATCTTATCGGGGTCCATACGCATACCATTTTCTCCAATGATAAAGCCAAGGTATTTGGTTTCTCTTAAGCAAAACTTACTCTTCTCCACGTTGATAGTCAGTCCCGCCCTCTTCAGACAGTCCGCCACCCGGGCGAGAAGAGCCAGGTGTGAGTCAAAGTCTTGTGATAAAATTAATAGATCGTCAAGGTACACCAATACATTGTCTCGGAGATCGTAAGGAATTGCTTTATCCATCAACCGGCACATGGTCTGTGGCGCGTTGCAAAGCCCGAATGGCATCACTGTGTAGTGATAGAGGGGATGACCAGGCACTGTAAATGCGGTCTTTTCCTTGGAGCTCTGCTCTAGAGGGATCTGCCAAAAGGCGTCCTTTAGGTCCAGACTGGTAATGTATTTTGCCGGCGGGAGGCGACTCAGGATGCCATCTATCTGCGGAAGCGGATAGGCATCCTTTTTAGTGACGGAGTTCACCTTCCGGGCGTCAAAACACAGTCGGACCTTGCCTGGCTTCCGTACCAAAACAACGGGAGAGCTCCAAGGACTCTGGCTCTCCTCTATCACCCCAAGCGAGAGCATTCGGCTCAGCTCCGCGTCCATAAGTTTTTGCACGGCCGGAGAAACTGGATAAAACCTCTGTTTGATCGGTGTAGCATTTCCAACGTCTATTGCATGTTCAAGTAAGTGAGTTTTCCCCAAGCCCAAGTTTGCGTAGGATGGAAATAGCGCTTTGGTTCGTTCTAGACGTGATTGGAGATCAGAAGATAATACGTGTGCTGCCGGGTTGGGCTTCGTTGCGATCGGTGTGTCCAACGAAGAGACTAGACCGAGAATGTCCGGAGCCAACCCGAAAGTCCTCCAAAAATCTATTCCTAGATATAGGTCCTGGGTGAGTCCAGGTACGACGTAAAGACGTAAAATTTTGGTCTCACCCCTGAAGGAAACTTCCAGGTCGGCGTGGCCGTGCACCTCCGGTCTAGCTCCGTTGGCCACCTCGATCGCAGAACGGTACTTGTATTTGGCCCACTTAACTCCTGCCTCCTGCAGCAAACTCTCAGAACCTTTTCCCAAAATACTAATACTAGCGCCGCTATCTAGCAAACCTGTGATGTTCTGCCCTAGGATTCTTACTGCGGCGTAGGGCCGTACATCTTTAGGAACCGAGACGAAAGCTGTTGATAATTTACGATAGGTATCTCTGACGCGTCTCCAGAACGCACGCCAACGTAGTGTAGATCGACGGGGCTTGGGAGATTTAAAGAATGAAGTTCCACCCTGACCCTTGGGATATTCAACAGCCGAAGCAAAAATTCTTTCACGAGCCTTTTGATACTCTTTAAGCCTGAGATGATAAGGTTTAATGGGAAAGAGAACCGGTGTTTGAGGATTTTCTGGTCTCTGCAGTATAGAAATTTTTTTGCTCGGAGGTTGCTCTGGCTGTGGCAAGGAATTATCAAATTCAGGGGGGTTTTCCGACTCACTTATTAAATCTTGGTTTGCAAACTTTGATTGAGCTGATGTAGACGATGTAACAATTGAAGTGTGACTGTGTAGCGAGGGAGATGAAGATAAGAAGGTGGACAACTCGGGTAAGTCTTGGCAAAGTTGGGACGTGGTTATGTCTGGGGGCGGAAAGGGGTGGCCATTGCCTCGCCTGTCGTGATTGCAGGCGGTCGTTGTGGCCGGGGGCTGGTGTTGTTGCTCCCGACCCGCCGCTGGTTTTTTGATAGGCAGTTTGGGCAGCGAGGTTTAACGACCCCTTTTCGCCCACAGCCATAACAGAAAAATCCTGTGGGCTCCGTTGGACAATCCTGATAGTAATGCCCACTTTGATCACAATTCCAGCATTTGATAGCTGAAGAAGAGAACTTGGTAAGGGCTTCGACCGGTTCAAGGTTTTCAGGCTCGGGCAACGCTCTCTCCAGATCTCCGAAGGCAAAAGTTTCTTCGACTCTTCCGGCACGGTGTGCGGTCGACAGCAGCGTACTCCTCGTTCGCTGTCGAGTCACCTGGACCTCGGTCACCAGGTCACGCAAATGCGCGATTGAGTATATTCGGTGAAGGCAAATATGCTCTTGTATGTATGGAAGCAGATTTGCTCTCAACATCTCCACAAACTCAATCTCTTGCATTGGTACGGACAATCTATTTCGTAGTGAGACGAGATCCAGGTAATACGAGGTGAACGATTCATTGGGCTGCTGTCGCCTGCTCAGCATTTGCCGCTTCAAGTCGATATCCCTTGAGCGCTCTCCCCAGTCGGCTCTAAGGGCTGTTTTGAGGTCTTGCCAGGTTAAATTTTGGTAACTTCGGCGAACTGTCCAGTACCAGTTTCCCACCGAATCCCCGAGCAAAAGGTGAAAATTACTAATCAAATGATCAAAACGCCCCCGAAGAGTGTCACGTGTGAGACTTTCCACACGAAAAATGAACTCTTCTAAATGTAGTTTAGAATTATCTCCGTCATATTGGATCTTCCAGTGACGAAGGGGCGTACTGGGCCATTGCTCGTTTAGGGGTTGCTGTCTGGACCGGTGGGGGTACTGAACCCGAGGCGAAGGCTCAGGTACATAATCAGGTATTGGCCGTCCAAAGTTTGGAGGCGCGGAAACAGGACTCGTTTCGAAATTTGGTTGTCTAGTGACCCGCGGGGGACGTGGCGGCTGTTCAGGTGGGAAGGCTGTCGAGACTTGATTTATTGGTGTTTCCATTTCAGCTAACCTATTTTGTTTCTCCCGTTCGATGCGTTCTACTTCGGTACGGACTAGGTCCGCTACACGAAAACGAAGACTCGTATCCAGTGTCTCTCGGAGAATTGATTTTTCCATATTCGCCGCCTCGAAGTCCGCGCCCGCTTGTTCCGTTTCCAACGGTCTTTCGGTTGATATTTCGCGATCACGACTTGGCCTGACTGTCGCCGGCGTTTCGACTGTTTCGCGCGCCGTTTGACGAGTGTTATATTTTTTTCCGATCGCGCCCTGATTCGACTCCGCCATTTTACCACGAAAATCCCGAAAGAAAAATTGTCAGATCAACACGAGAATAAGAAAGATGAGGAAAGAAAAAAAAACTTAAAATGAATTAGTTATGAAAGAGTGAAAATCACTGGAAATCCCTAAATACAGTTCCCTTACAACCTTACCAGAAGTTTTACAATTTAATGATAGCTCTTAAGTAAACTAACAATGGCAAATTAGCTAATAGAAAATATTCGGGCTTAACCCACAAGCAAATTAACAATGGCAAATTAACTAATAGAAAATATTCGGGCTTAACCCATAAGCAAATTCGAAATTATATATATATATATACGAAGTATGACTCGCTGCTCCTCGTTTTCTTCCTCCCACCATCAACTGATGTTTCAAAAATATTAATTTTGGACCATGAAACGAACCACCGAAGGGGAAGGAAGGAGCGAAGATTCAAAAGAAGAAAATTATTTTATTTTGATCATTACATTCTTCCAAGTCATCCACGAGCTACTGAGCATCCGGCCCGCGAAAGGAAATTGTGAGGGAAGAAGACCTTCCCGGCTTCATCCGTGGGGGCTGCGAGGCAGAGGACGACAGCGGTATCCTCCCGGTCAGGTAGCTGGCTGTAGTAGCCAACTCCTGCTACTCCAGGGAGGACCACTGCCGTCTCGGCCACGCAGATCCCACGGGCTCAACCGGGAAGACTTCCCACCACCAGCTTCTCCCGAGGATGGGGCGCACCCCGAGCCCTCGAGACGGCTGGCTGGCTGACGAAGCCAACTGCCGTATTCTCAAGAGGGCCGGGATGCGTCCCAGCCACGGGAGTCACCAACGGTGCCTCGAAAGGAAATGAAGACAGGTAAGTAGAAATAAGGGGAAGCCTTACGCTTCAAAGGGAAGGGAAAGGAGGCCCCCCGTTGGGCGCCATATATTTGTTATGGTTAAGTATACCTCGAAGGGCCCGGCTAAGCACCTCCGCCCGACGGTATGCGGCTGCGGGAGCTGGCAGGCTAGCATTTGCGGTAGTGTGGGGGGGTTTGCCGAAAACCGCTTTCAGCCGTCGGGGCGGCAACCACCAAACAAAGAAAATTCTCCCGCGACAGGACCGACTATAAAATCGCGTTGGGGTTGGAAGGGGTCAGTGCGGGCAGACCCCTGCAACTGCCCGTGAGTGACTTGTAAGAATGGGGGGGGGGGGTTCGGTTCGCGATGAACCCCCCCTTGGCCTGTTCCCCATCCGCCCGATGACCTCTCCTTGGCCAAAACAAAACTGGAGAGGTCCCTACGTTATCGCACATGTCTCCTTCCTTCACCCCATCCGGGGGCTCATTCCTGCAATTCGAAAAGCCACAACGATGTGGGCCGACATGACGGGAAGAGGGGGGGAAAAGAAAACGGGGAGCAAGCGAGTCCAAAATAGAATTAATCAATTACACATACCTTGTATTAATCAGCGTTACTTAAACAATTTTAACCCTAACCTGCATAAGATAAGGACGAAGAGAAGACGAAGAAAGCTCGTTGGGCGCCTCGATTGATGACGGTGTCCGCGGTGCTGTTTCCCTCGGAGAGGCGATGGGGGCGAAGAATTCCCGCGGTGAAGCGATGTGATGGAGAGGGCGGAGGCACCCTGCCTCTTCATGTGGCCCCGTCGTGGTGCCTTCCGCCGATGATCCACGGCAACCCGGTCGATTACTTTTTTTTGTGTTTCTCCTCCCTTTTTTTTTTTTTTTTTTTTTTTTTTTTCTTTTTCTTTCTTTTTTTTTTTTTTTTTTTTTTGTTTTTTTTGTTCTTTTGTTTTTTTGGTTTTTTGTTTCCCTTTTTTTTTTTTTTTTTTTTTTTTTTTTTTTTTTTTTTTTTTTTTTTTTATTTATTTACACAAGATTTACAAGAGAATCCAGAACAATTTTGTTTTTCAAAAGCAGTAATTCCAAGCATGGTGGAAAGGTAAATCAAAACGACTCGAAGACAATGGTTTATAAAGTCGTAGGTATTCACTATTTTTAAACCCGAAAACATATGAAATAGAGAACGTTTACCAGAGTTTCGTATTATTTGTTTCCCCTCTTTTTTCTTTTTCCTTTTTTAGGCGTTCATAATTACAAATCAATTTGAAACAGAGTATTATATGAAGCAAAATAACAATTACACTTCCAAAGCACTACAAATTGACAAACTAAATTCCACCCTTTTCCTTGTTACTTCTAAAATAGTTTACATTCTTTTTGTGATTTTTATAATTCACGCTCAACAAACCGTTCCATTACAAAATAAAAAAAAATCTTAAGTGTTCAAAGTCTCAAAACAATTTATTTTATCTCCTAGGAGGCAATTGTTCACTCTTTCAACGTTATTTTCACACAAAAACTCTTTCATGTGTAAACGCGGGAACATTTTCCCATTGAGTTAGGTCAAAATTAATCGCAAATAAATTGTTCCTCATCTTCTTATGATTTAATTGGATTGAATGTTTATTTAATTTTTTTGCGATTTTTATTTAGTCTGATTATTTATTTAATTTTTTTGTGATTTTAATTTAGTCTGATTATTTATTTAATTTTTGTGATTTTAACTTAGTCTGAATATTTATTTAATTTTTTGGTGATTTTAATTTAGTCTGATTATTTATTTAATTTTTGTGATTTTAACTTAGTCTGAATATTTATTTAATTCTTCAAAAAAAAAAAAAAAACTTTCCACTCTTTTAACTTTTCGTGAGCACTTATCACTCCAGAGGTGAGCTTCCCGTTCTCCATCTATCACTTTCCACCACCTTCGCCGTTCGCTGCTGGATCTCCAGTCCCGAGTCAAGTCGAGCCCACGCGCCGCCTGGCTTCCCTTTTTCGAGGTCCCGTTGCAACCCACTCACACATCGGCCCGCGCAGCCAATCGCTGGCGATCAGCCGATATGCGAGTCGGTTGCAACGGTTCCTCGCACCGCTGCTCGAGTTGCTGCGCGCTCGGCCTGGAACATTTGGGCGCACTTTGAATGCGCGGCGGCCACAACTCGAGAATAATTTCAGCAAAAAATCCTCGAATTGTGGTCTCCGAGCACTCCAGCTCGCCCGATGCCACAGGCCGAGCCCGTTACAGCTGTGCAATGCCCTTGAACGCCTTGAACTGTGGCGGTGCCCGGGGCTCGGTCGCAGGGCTCGCGCCGGAGATTTTTATGGCCTGGGCTTGGCCTTGAGTTGCGACCGACGGCGAATTGCTCTTTATGCCCTGACCATAACAAGTGTTTCAAGGAAAGGGTAAGCGTCAAAAATTAAATCTGTAATTAAACTACAAAAATTTTTTTCTGCACAGTTCAAAAGCGATTCTATTATAACTATTTTTAACAGTGCTCCAAACACAGTTTCTTTAACTATTAACCTTATTTTTCTAAAATAAGTAATTATGGATTATAACATATTATTTGTATTTTTTGTACCAGTGTTAGTTATGTTAGGAGGTGGTATGTAAATATATGTGTATATGTATAGGTATCATTATTTTTCAAAAGAAAGTTTCCGGTATGTAAGAATGCGAATACACTAATTAATTAATTAATGAAATTCGTTTCTGAATCACATTGAAAATTAAATAAATTGGTAAAATTGTTCGTGAATACAGTATATTTAGATACTTATTTGCCTTCGTCGTATAATGAATTATTTTGTTCAGAATTAAATCCCAAAAAAAAATCACGGACATTTTCATTTTATTAAAAAATATCATTCAGTGTGCAAATATACATATTTCAGAATTCAACTGAAAAGCCAGGCAACATTATTAAATTTACCAATATTGCTGTTCTTAATTGAAGATTTTGCTTTTCAAATATTCAGCGCGTGTAATGGAAGAGAAAGGACACAGAATTAAATTTCCAGATGCAATGCCATCGAATTGCACTTTGTTATGAGAGTTGTTAATTAGTGTTTAAATCAAAAGTGGCGTATATCGTAATTGGACAGCGCTGAATGAAATTAAAAAGTCTCATGTTTCAACACTTTTACCCTTTATTAGTTGATGATTTCAGTAGTACTGAAATTGCATGTGAAAATCGGCTCATGCTATTGCAAATAGGGAATTAGTGTGTCAATGCTTTTGGCTGCAGGATTTACCACTTCAAAATATCTCATTTAGCAGAAAATGTTAAAATTCAATTAATGTTCATTAATTTATGCTTCTTTCTGCAGAATAGAACAGAGCTATAAGCCACCGTAATGTAAAAGGGAAATATTGATGGCAATGTGTTTTGTTATAAATGTACCAATGTGTGAATGTATTCTATTATACTGAAAATGCAATAAATCAATAACGATTAAAACTTGCCCATAAGTTCATATATGTAATTATGATTCTCCTATATGTAAATTTAACCTCATATGCATAATCTAGCATTAATGAATTTAATTCATGGAGCAGCACTTGCAGTGAATCGGGGCCACGGCGGCGGGTGCAATGACTCCTATGGCACGCAACACCCTCGGATTTCCATTATTTCCTGCGAATTTCCGAAATAATTGAATTTCCATGTCTCAGACTAATGGACAGGAAATATTTTCATGCTAGCAAAGAGGAACAGCTCCTGCTGGCGCCAACCGTACAACATAAGCTGGAATTGGAAGGCGTGGGTGGTCCTGGAATGCGGCCGTTTTCAGTGACCAGCCCCATTTTCGGAAGGAGGTGACAACAAAATGCCTTCATTTCCTCTTTAGCCCTGTCGAAGCTTTATCATTCCGCAGATCGAATTTTAAATAAAATACATATGTTTTTGTGTATCTCTAAAATTAGGTTGAAATGAAGGAACGTTTTGAACTTATGTTTTGTTTTATATTTATAATAGTTGACTCGTAACCGGCGTTACCATACACTACTCTCCCTATAATAAAGTTAGGGTTTAATATGTAATAATATGACGTTGCGGGTACGCACAACATCTAGATCGAATTTCAAAATCGGTTTCGAAAATTAAACCCGACAGACAAACAAACAGATAGATATAAAAACAGTAGCCTATGTCATTCCTGGCAACCTTCTCTTCATGTCTATAAAACTTCATAGATATCGGTTAAGCCATTTCGAAGATTAGCCCGAATTTCCACCCAACTTTATATACATACATACTTGAGGATTTTCGGGGTCGCTATAGCATAAATAGTTATGAACAATCATCTCGACAAAATAAGTATAATTTGGGCATATGGGCTCAATCAAATCTCAATCGACCAAATCGTTTAGAGGTCCCTAAGAATACTGATAATATTATGAAAAATCACCATTAAAGTTAAGTTTAAGAAATACGAAATGATTTTTATCCGAAATTCTATCTAATAAATAGATAGGTAGCATAACAGTTTTTGTATAAAATATGTTAAATTAAAATTGTAGTTTACAACAAAACATTTTTAAGGAATACATTCATTTTCTTAAAGTTATAGTTAAATATCACATTTTTCCAGCCAAACTCTTTAAAAAACAAGACAAACCTGAATACTCTTTTATATTTTATTGTGGTTTAAAAATGAGTTGAAAGTAATAAAATTTCTCGCAAAGTTAATCAATTATCCAATTTTACATAAGACTTCTTCGCGGGAATATTAATGAACTTAGTAAATTTGTGAAAAGGCTTCCTCCCTTGATAGTTCTCTCAGTCCAATATTTTAAAAGGAATTGATTAAAACTTTTTGATTAAATCATAAAATCGTAAAATTTGGTTGCTGGATGCAGACAATTTTATTATATACTATAGAAATACCTCTAATAAAGTCGTTCGTTTCATTTGCCTTCTCCTATCCTAAGTCAACTTTTGAAGTACGCAATAATTTAATATCTGCAATGTTTCTTGATGCGGAAAAAATGAACGAAATTTATTTCTCTTGAGATTAGTTTGAAAGTCAGCAGGATGCTTTCGTTCGCAATATTAATTAACTTAAACCAGAAGTTCGTGCAAGTGTGCAATTAGTGTGTGAATATTTACATAGTTCAAAAATATCTGCGACTTTGGGCATGCGGTTTTGCTTTAGGTACCTACTACAAGTTTTATTATTAATTAGGATATCTTCAGTTAACTTCAATTTGGATTTTAGAGGAGCGCTAGGGAGATGTTGTTGCTTTTGTGAGAAATACTCCGAAAGTTGTACGATTTTGGGATCTTAATTTAATCCAAATTTCCTTGAAAAATAGAATGTGTGTGTATATATAGTACATACTTCGTCCAAATTGCCCGGAATATCTTTATCAATTTGCAAACTTTTTAATTTATGTTTTTTATTTACGTAGAGATTGTTTTCTCAGAGATGAAATTAATAACGAAAACTTTGAAGTGATCGTTCTAAAATTTGAACCGTTTCTTCAACACTTGTATGTAATTATTGTGTCTTTATGTGCGCTTTTTGTTCAATATAAATTGGATTTTTGTGTTGAAAATTGTTTTTAATTTATGTTGCAATTTCATAAAATTTTAAAATTCCTTTTTTCTTGATCAGAAACAAAATTAGCTTATAAAACGTTTTGTTTTTAGATCCGAAATAAGCATATTGCATATACATATAAATGTAGCCTCTTAAGAAAACTTAATCCAACTGAAGAATTGTAGCACGTACCTACATACACTCAATAATGAAAATGAAAAATGGCTAAAGTGAATAGGGTGTTCTATCGTAACATAAATTACCTTTAAGAATGTTTCAATGTTTTCTACATTTGGTAAAATAGCTTATGTCATACCAGCAATTGAGTGCTGTGTAACATGCGCTGTAATCGCGTTCAATTTCATTAAGCCGAACATTAGCGAGCATCTTCTGAGAATGTAATTTAAGAAACGTCTTCAGATCTTCCTCCTCAGCGCCGAAAGGAGCAATTCACGTTCCTTAAACAATTGAGCGAGCGACAATATACGGGGTGACTTCCTTCCGCTTTTAGCGTCAGATTTATTCCGACTGGATTGCTGTATTTTCATCGAAACAAGGAGCAGGTCTAAGGTGAGAGACTTAATTATTCAAAAGGACCTAATAGCACCTGAGCAGAGAATCTAGTCTTGTGTGGCTCATTTGTGCTCCAGCTTCCTTTGGAAGATATCTCGAATCATTGGCACGCCCTTTGAGGAGCTGCTTTTCTACAGACAAATATTTGTTACCTCAAGAATCTGGGAAACATGCGTTTCTTAATTGTGTTTGCGCTAAATGAAATTTTAATGCCACGCGTTTAGCTCTAAGCACAGCAAAATGATGGCATTGTGTTGACTCTTATAAAATTGCAATCCCTAAGAAATTACGCTAGAAATTCCCCTACAAACAATGTTAAGGTTTCTCAAAGTACTTTGACTTTTGAAGCGAATGACCAAGAAATAGCGTGTTGGTAGTAATTACACAGACTTAAATTACCAGCTTATTAAAAGCACATAATAAGTAGCGTTTAATTAAGGTCCATCTCAAAAGATTCAGAAAGGAATTACTCTTTTAATTAAGTCAGCTAAGAAAAATATACAGATGCTCTTTCTTATTAATGCAGAGAAAGACTTTATTTATTTAATAAGATTTCTCTTCATGGTATAATTAACAAGGTTATGATGATTCGTCCTAGTCAGTAGGAAAATTGTAAGCCATAAACAAATTAAGACTTTGATTACGTGTATTTACATATTTTTTTGACAGGCGATTTTGATTACAATATTTAATTAAGTTTGCGTTTAAATCTTTGCTCAACTCTAATGATTTTGAAATAAATATACCTTCTGTTTGAAGACAATTACTTGTAAGCAAATTTTCGCTTTTAAGAGAGCTACATATGATAAAACGGTGTTATTTTTTGAAACTTTTTCAATAATGTTGGGCTTCATGTCATAAAAAAGTAATTAGTAATCAACTTTTCTTTATACTATAAAAGATATGTAAATTCATATATTATAACAAAAACAAAATTCTTGATTTCTTTTCAATATATTTTGCTTCTATAAATTTTTAGAGCACTATGTTTTTTTAGAATTGTTTTTTCCATATTAATTTAATAAAACACCTTCAAATTTTAACAAGATTGAAGGGATTGAAGGAACTATGACTTCATGTTATACGATGTAAAGTAAAATTGTCGTTGGTGATTATAAAGTTTATGGAATTGCATTAAAATATCATTAAACGAAAGTTAGATGCGAAAACGTTTCCAAAATAAATCAAACATTTAAGAAAGTCGAGGTTGCTTCCTTGGATGATGTACTTTCTTATTTTTGGAAATATTTTGTTTATTAAATTTTGCATCTACAATTGTACATACATATATATTCACATTCGTGAGTATATTGAATGCACATACAACAATGTATTTTCGAAAAGTTTATGCGCAATATTTAAGTTTCACTTTATCCAAATTTGATCCTAAAAGTTAGTTGCTGTGGCGTGTCAATTTGAAGCAAGGCAAACTTTCAGGAGTAACTATGAATGACGCCACCATTAAAAGAGTGTTTTGTTCATTTTCCAATTATTTCCCTTCATGAAGCGGTTCCATAATATCTCTATCTCACCTGGAGTGTTTGTGTTGCACAAAATTTAATTGCTTGTGGTGGTATGTTCGCAGCAAGGTGTATCTACCGAAGTCAAACAAGCCCATGAGCCATTGAATTGTCAAGCGCATACCATCCAGGTGGATAATTACTTTTGGTAACCGACTTTCACTTGTTCTTTTTGTTAAAAAATGGCAAAGTGCTGTTGGCATTCAATTCAGTTCATTGAACATTTCGTTTTGAAGTCACAAAGAGATTGATTAAAAATACATTTTTCATATGGAAAAATTAATTTAACTTGACATTAAAAGTATTTTATCTCTGTGTACTTTCAATGCGGGAAAATACGTATTTTTATAATTGTTCCATTTTACGTCCTTCTAAAATTAATGATCATTGGTATTAAATATGAAAATAGTAAATTAGTCTAGATAAAAGAAAATTTATAGTGCTTTTATAGCCATAATTTGTATAATCTGAGAAGATTAGATGGAGAAATTTAAAATTGTATTTATTACGGGACAATAAAATTCATGTAAAAGGACCTTCTATTGCAAAAAATAAACATTGATTGATAGAACCATTTTCCTTTGCATATATGTAGCTTAGTTTAAATTTTCATCCAACAAGAAGTAAGCAGGTTGAAGGGATTATTCAAATTCAGCCACAACCACAACACCAGTGCTTCTCCTTGAATAATTAAGTTAAATATAACCCTTAGCATGCCTACATATCGTAGAAGTAGGACGTGTTCAGTTCCTGCCGCGATAAGGCGAGAGTAATTTCACGGCATAATGTGCTCGCATACCTCAAGAAAATTTAAGTAAGCGCCAATAACTGACAATTTTTTATACGTTCCTCGACTGGGCGTCGAGGCGGTAAATCCTGGTAGCTTGCTGCTGTAAAGCCCTTATAAATCGCTCAAAGTTGTCTACCACGAATCCTTCCTCCAGCCCCCATTGCACCTAATCCCTTTACCCAAATTTTAGATTCTCAAGACAAAATTTGTTTGGCACACATTTCAAAGTAGATATTATTCGATGATCATAAATTGTAAAAGCTTAGACTTGGTGTTATCTTGCTACATTAAAAACTCTTTTGTGGAAAAAGTTATTTAATTACCAGTTTAAGTTGTTGAAAAAGACATTGTTCCATTTTTTAAATTTTTACATATACGAATATTCATCCATAATTATGTGATTAAGTAATTCCTATTTTGTAGGCAACTACATTAATCGATAAAATTAATCCCACAAAATCAATTGTTTTTAAATGTATGAATATGGACCAAAATTAGTTAACGTCTCTGTACATATTTTGTTTTTTTTTCTGGGGTTATTTTTATAAAATGTTAATTATTCCCATTTCCAGTTAAACTCTTTGTAAGAATATTTCGAATAGGAAAGAAAAAATATTGTTTAAGAATTACTTAAAAAAAAATGTGTTATAAATAGCTTCATAACGAAACATAGTATTATTTGATGTTGAAATATATTATCTACATACAACTCATTTACAATACATTTACGTTAAATCCTGTTGTTAAATGATTAATTTTTTCATACTGACGTAAAAACTATTTACAATGAGAGTTTTAAATTGACATATAATGAACTTAAATATTAAAATTTATTTTAATCTCACATTGAATTGATTAAATCAGCCATTGTCAGATGGATTATTACTCTTTGTGACCCAAATATTAAATCCCAATTTCATAAAACGTGCACAATATTCCCTGCTATTATGCATTAATCCTTGAAAGAATAACTGGAACTCGTAGTATTTTATTGAATTGACAATTTGGTGATAGAAGCAGTAATATTTCATTAGTGAATATTTTGAACAAAATAATAATTTGTTTTTGCACGGTAATCCCGATTTTAATTTATCTGGGAAATGAAATGCGTGAAACTTGGATTGGATGCAGACGTACCTACCTATAGATTTTTATATATTTTGTTAACTTTTGCTATATTTTACATATGCATGCATATATATATTATACACATACAATGCAATACAGCGATTTAAAAGATTCAACATAATTTTGCACACGCATAATTTACAAGGTTCTTGTTACGTTTATACATTAAGCGAAACCTTTATCAGAAATAGAAGCTGGATGGAAGTGAAACTGGATGGATAATACTTAAAAGCATTTTTTAATCGAGTTAACAATATGAAAATATGTTCGCATACGTGTAT
Source organism: Tolmerus cingulatus (assembly GCA_959613345.1). Taxonomy (NCBI): domain Eukaryota; kingdom Metazoa; phylum Arthropoda; class Insecta; order Diptera; family Asilidae; genus Tolmerus; species Tolmerus cingulatus. Next base: position 8,990,766 of record OY390708.1, read on the forward strand.
CCTATGTAACAACGAAGCTTTATAATTCCATTTATTAACTTTACCAGGAAGAACCGTAGTCCCTAAGGATATTTTTCCATTTCCATGTCTTTCGTTCGGAAGTACGCCATTGAACAGATTTTCTCTTTTCGTGAAAGTTTTGCGTACAATTTTTTAATGGTAAAGCTTTATGGCACTCTACGTTAATTACACGTACAACTATCGTTGAATGCTGAATTTAATCCTTTTCTCATTAAAAATGCTCTCATGGGGAAATTAAATTATTTTAAAATTAGAAAATACAATTATGTTTTTCGTCGAATTAGTTTTAAATTTTTAGAAGTTAAAAACAAATTGAGTTTATATTTGATTATTCAGGAGATATAAAAATTGGTTTGTGATATGTAATGCTTTGAAGTGTTGTAGATTCTTAGTGACCCGGTATTAAAATTTGTGGGGTGCTTCTTACACACAAAAAGTATGCATATTAAAAACTTAACCCTAAAAAAATAATCTGGTGTTTATTATATCTCATAGCTAAAGAAAATTTTCAGCCGTTCTTGTCCTATAGAATTTCTAGGATAATTCTTAATGAGTTTATTTTATCGAAAAATTAACAAATTGTAAACATTTTCTTACAACCTCTGCGAACTGGATGGAGGGGAAGACCGCCCAAATTAGATTTTAATTTTTAATTTATTTACAGCTTTTCGGTCTGCATAAGTTCATTATTAATACAAATAATTGTTAAAGATAAAACTTCCATTCTTAGGAGCAATAGTATGTATTTAGAGAATTGCATATTAGGATAATAAAATGCTAAAATATGCTAAATTGTAAAAGATATTTTTGAAGAAAAATCCGGGTAATGTCTATTTATTTTTTTAATGATAATTGCTATGTATAAGTAAATTATGATGTGTATAATTGGGGTTATTAGATTTGTTTCTGCTCGATTAGTATAATTATACTACGCATCTTCCGACTCACTGCTATAATTAGTATAACCTTATCGTTTTTTCCAAGTCTGAGTCCATATTTTTGAATGCGGTTTGAAGATTTTTCAAAAAATTCATCGTGCCAAAAGAAGAACACGTATACGCATTTTCAATACTTAATACCAAAATCGTTTAAAAATCAATTAACACTATTGTAGAATGGACATTTTGTCAGTGTTATTAAAGCGAGGATCTAAATAAACTTTGAACCTTAAAAGTTATAGCCAGCATTGATGATATATAACATTGAACGTTTGCTACCCGAAAATTCGTTGAAGAAATGTATTCTCCTTTTTTCAGAATATCCTCTGGAAATTTTCTTATTTAATCGGCCCTTGAGTGAGAAGGCATTCAATATACGTACTTCAATCTGAGCTAAGAATCAATTTTCTGAAACGGAACAAAACATCTTGGAGATGATGAAGGGAAAGTATCACAATGTATAAATAATTCAGGACATGTGCGGGGGCCTAACAAGGGCCTCCTGGAGATGGATCTGGATTCGAAGATGCTTAGAGCTTGTTGAATTTCCTTCGGGGGCTAGAGAGATAGATGATAGAAAAGGGGAGTCTCGTCTCAACCATTTCATGTCACTTCTGAGATTAACTTTGTTTTTTGGTACGCTTTAATTTAGTAATTGAGGCGAGGCACGTATTACTATGTATTAAAGAATAGTGTTCCTTAATTTTAAGTTTTCACTTATAATAAATCGGTTTTAATAGTTGGAGCTTTCATTACCCGGTTAAGTTGAAATTATCCAATATTTAAAAAATTCGCCTTTAGAATGCTTAAGAGAACAGCCATATTAATTTAAATCAGATAATATAATCTTCGAATTCCTTAAAGAGAAAAAACGAATATAATAAATAAACAAAAGTAAGTCGATGCTCCGGGGCAAATTGATATCCTTAATTAAATTGCCCTCTTATGTTGCCCTCAGGAGAGCATTTACGAGACTTTTTGAACAATTTCATTCCGGCACTTATTTGCCTTTTTCTGCTACAGGAATCAAATGAACATAAGAAAAGAAGCTTAATGAAGTGGACAATAAATAAGGGACTGGAATTGGGAAAAAGAGAATGAAATTATAAAGGACTTAAATTAACTTTGAAAATGTGTTCCAACATGAAATATTTGCGTTTTTCCGTAATTTTACACCTGAAGGAGGAGGCAGAGAAATTTCTTAAACCACTGGCTTCAATATCAAACGTGCTGTTTAAATCACTGAAAATACTTGACGCTTCCCGTAATCTTCATTCCTTCAACAGCATATTGTGCAGATTCTTCTAGAAATTCAATCTAAAAAGTTTTCACCAGTTCTTATCATAAAAGTTAAGCAGAGCCATTAAGACTCCTTGAGTTGCCTGGGATAGGGAAATTTTGTCGAAAGATTTTTTCTACGCGATGATTTTTAAAACAAGGTCGTCCTATTTACCAGTGTAGTGGTTACAAGACCCTTAAAATTTAAATGCGAAATAACACTGTTTACCAGAGTGTAGATTATTTATTTATTCCTCCATAAGTTCTTTGGATTCCATTTCATGTACATACTTAGTTTCAAAGCTTTTTGTTTTTCTGACGGTTTTTAGGAAGTAAGACGCAATTGGTCTGTAAATATTTTGGGTTATTGAACAGATAAAAGTTATATTATTCCATACAAATTGATACCCAACTTAACGAAAAACATTTTACACTTTTAATTTGATTCCTTTCACTATTCTTATGTTTATACTCTTGCACGATAATGAGGGGCGTAAATGTGTGTTCAAAAATTTGTTATTATTTTAGATTTTCTTATTAATCAACTCAGCTACGAGGTGAATATAAAGAAAAAAACAAAAGATATTAAAGGATACAAATGAACAACTACAATTAAACTATATTATAATGAAAGTATGTTGATGAAAAGTAAACTTGAGACCGGTTTAAAAGAGCCATAATTGGTTCTATTGTAAACAATGTCACGTCTTATGGATGTAGATGTATGTAGATAAAGTTTAAAAGATAAGGAGTATTCGTAACGAAGTTACAAGATTTGTAAATGGTTGACTCCATTAATGTTTCTGTAAATTGATTCAACTATTACTTATTTTGATTTTAAACAATTCTTAATTATTGTTAAAATCTCAACAAATACATATGCATGCATAGTTAAAATTCCAAAAAAATATACTTTCATGGTTTATCAGAAAACAAAAACAAAAATCTCAAAATAGGCGTAAAAAATAGCTATCACCCAAGACGAATCGAATTGTATTTCGTCCTTACCAATATACAAGAAAAAGTCGTACTAAAGATTATCTGGATTTGGTGAAATTGCTGTTTAATCAAAAACAAAGAAAACTCCATACAACTTCATGCAATTTATTCACTGAAACTTCTGAATTGTAGAAAATCAACTGAATATTTGTTCAACCATAAACAAATATTGCTCTGAACTTGATTGAACAGGCTTTTATTTAGTTGAGACCTGTTCGATGTATCCATGTCTGTAGGTGTGGTCTGTCCATTCAAATTGCCTTTACAATTCCTGGAATATGTTGGTTTGGCAGCGTCACAACGTGGCACATATCTATCATTTACCACATATTTGGAAGGTCAGAGCCAAAGTTTACTTTTTATCTTGTTGCTCGTAATTTGCAATCAACCTGACCAAGTGGGACACTATTAATGTTCAGATTAGTTATCGAGATGGAATTTCTGCTCGACCTAGTGTGAATTTCCAAGAGTCCCACAGACATGGAATTTCACAATTTCGGTATCCAAATTAATTCATAATTGGGATCAGTTCCCAATAACTCCTCACAGGTTGCAGCAGTATGCGCAACTCCAGTTAAACTCTAGGTCAAATGCTAAATTTTGGTGTCGAGGTGGAAAGAAAGGCTGCCTGGTTTTAAGCGATTCGCCCCTCTTCAAGCGGTACGCACCTAATGCAAAGGGCGGAAAGGACGTTAGCCCTTAGTACGTGATAATGATTTGTCCCACTTCTTGAGAAAGGCGTCAGCGTCTTTATTATGATTTCGTGCGTGCCTATCTTACCACAGTTGGAGAAGTTTTTTTTCAGCGTAAGCACCCCATTTCTGGGGAAGTAATAGCAATAAATGGGGGAATGTAGATGACAGACATTTCCCAGAACGAAGAGAAAATAACTCAGATATTTACACAGCTCTTTCGTTTTATTTCAGTACTTAATTTTTGGAGGGTATAAAGTCAAGATCAAAAGGGCAATTTCATAAATTAATTGACTAACAACCGACGCAATAAACGATGATGGGAGCTTCGGGCAGCAGTGTTACAGTCGCAGGTTTCTTCTCTCATTTGCTAATATTAATGGATTCCGCTGTTTATTAGGCTCCGATGGCTTAGATTGGCTCGAGTGAAATATAAAACCCTTACTTTCTCGGCTATAACCTGTTACGAGAGTCAACATTACGCTTTATATGACTTTTTGTTGAATAATTACTTATTTTTAATGCTGCATAAGTATTATGTACATATTTGAGGTTGGCTAATTTAATCGCTCAAGAAAATTTTAAAACCAGCAACATCTCCGAATTTAGAACAAAATTTGATTAAAGAGTTGAGTATCTTAACTTTCTTCTGTACCGTTCTTGTAACCTTTATTCTTTCTTAACCGATTTTGATCAAATATTGTGTACACATCAATAAAATGAAAATAAATATATGAAAATTAGGGCATTAGTCAGTGGAGTTGGAATTTTCTTCCTGATGCATTTGATTTCGTTTTCCAAATAATATATTTCACATAATAGCCTGTTTGTTGTTGAGTTTTTTTAAAGGTGTTAATGTTTAAGTTCGTCCATAGTTTTTGATAAATCATTGGCGTCAAAAGTGACTGTCGGTCAATTGTATTTCCTGAGATATTTATCTCAGATATTTTGTTTTAAATATATATGTACTACAAAAATTTTGCCCTACTTTATAATTTTGAGTATGCTACAAAATATCAAGGTTAAACATTTTTTATGTGTAAATTGTTTTTAGATTGCAGAACGAGTTTATAACTGCAATAATAGTTTATTTTATTTGTTATTCTCATTTGACTAAAATTAGATTTTCCAGCAAATTCCGATGGTGTTATTCGGTAAGTTTAAAGCTTAACCATTACGAAATTTGTTTTTGCTAATCTAGAACAAGATTTTGCATATTTTTCTTCTTATAATTTTAATAAATGTAAAGTGAAAACTCCCTTGCAGAACCTGTTGAGTACTAAAGTTTTCTTCTTAGCTTCCAAGAGCGTCTCGATGCCGCCGTCTAAATACTTAAGATTTCAAGAAGGCTGTGGGGAATGGGCGAAATGGAGAAGTTGCTGACTTCGTTGAAACTAGCGCAGGCAATGAAATATTTAGTGAAGGCAAAACCAGCATAAAATGATTTATGCTTGCACACATTTGGGACTAATTAAGAACAGGCCGTTAATTTGAGTTGATGCTGGAAGCCTAAGACCCGAAAATGAGTGTTTATTTGACCCCCGGTGCTGCTCCCTTTCCTGGAGGATGTCGGTGGGCTTAACTAAAAGAAAATCTATCAAACAACCCGAGGGGAATTTTGTAGTCAGGATGAAAATACTAGTGAAACATTTGGGAAACAATGACTGATAGATCATCCGGACATGTCGGAAATTTTCGCCTGATGAATACTCTTGAAAATCTTGAATCAACACAGCCCGTAATACCATTAGATATTCATTTACGTCGCAATAAATTTGGATGACTTTATTAAGGTAATGCTTGTTTTCTGAGTGTTGCGAGGTTACTACGCGACGACAGGATTCTGTGTCAACCTTTGTTGTCTAAACTCCTGCAGGACTTGGGGCGAAATAAATATCAAATCCTATCGGATGCCATACGTTATACTCTCAGCACGTTTTTCGAATTAATATTTGTCAAACGTAATCATCGAGGATATTTATATCGTATAACTTTGTTCAAGGACTCAAGTGCGTGATAAATGAAAGTCCTTAGTAAATTCATCTTAACTTGAGATGAAATTGAACACTATGTTGATTTGGTGCGCAAAACAAATATGTTTACCTTCTATTCATTACCGAGCGTTGAGATTAATAAGGCTTGCTCACTAATCTTTGGTTTTGTTCTGTCTAACGAGAGTAACTCTGTTTGCACGTTTCAGGGATTTGGGACTCATAAAGTGCGCGTCTTTTCCGCTACCTTTAAGATGCTTTAAAGCAGACCAACATTGTCCATACTGAATTAGGTCAACAAACCCTTATTGCTTAATTGTGAATGACCTCAACTTAAACTATAGACGTGTAGCGGCCCTAAGGCTTAGCCAAACTTCTGAACCCAAACACATATGTTGTCAAAAGGGGCGAGGAGCAGGCTCCAGAAAGGGTTGATAGTTAGGAGCATTTCCAATTTACTACCTACTTCAAATTTGAATTAGTTCTCTAGTTCAGTTGTTCTCGGAATATCCAAGGCCATCAATCACAGGCGCTCTTATTACCACAAAATATGTAACCAAGTATCCCTGCATTTAAACATAATATGATTGGAAGTTAGTCATACAAAGCAAACACAAAGTTTGAAATTTTCATTTCATACATATACTTCGGAAAGGCCCAACAATGAGATTTCATTTTAATTATTTCGTTATCCTTTGGCTTCTGCTTGGAGGTATTAATTTTTGAACATGAAATCTGGGGAGCGAGGTAAGACCACAAAACTGATACCTTTGGGCACAAGGACAAACTGTGGGTTAATTTTGCGTAAATTACGACCTCAAAGGCACGATACGAATACTACATCATGAAAGGAAGTGGTCATTTCCCATGTGAAAGAAAAGGCCTTTGTTCAAAGCAAAATTTGCATAGCTTAGATTTTGTGGTGTGATTTATTTAAAGTAAATATGTATAACTTTTGTCATTATAAATTAATTAATCGTTGTTTGTTAAATCAATGATTTAAAAAATATTGCGCAGTTTTATAATAATCATCAATATTTTGAAAATTTTTTTGTATTTGTCATTACATAATATCAATATGTACATATATATATAAACATTCTCAAATGAAAAATATTTAATGTAGCATAATGAAAACAAAAATAGTAATACATTTGGATTTAAAAGGATATAATTATGTTTTCCAAAATAAAGTACTGCATGCATTCAACTAAATAAACAAATTTACAATTATTTCTATAATATTATAATTTTATTAATAGTAGAGTAAAATGCTCTGCTTCGATCTAAATTGCTCAATAATTATTCAGTATATAATGAGCGAAGAACTACCATTCGTGCAACAATTTTTTATCTCAATAGTATGTTGACTTTGAATAAAGTCCAACAGAAATACTTTTAAAGAATATTACAGCAACTTCTGCCAGAGTTTTGTCTGCAAAAAAACATTACTTCTTTCTGTCAAACTCTTCACTTAGAAAAAAACGTTGTGTCGATATAACCCGAAGTCCTATTAACAAGTTTTTCAAAAAGCGAAGTAACCATGCTCAACCAGATATACATATACATATAAAATTGAGAAAATAATTCCTTATTAAAGTAAGTTTTTTTCTTTTTAAAGTAAGAAAAATCCGTTGGTACCCATCTGATTGCGGGAACAAACACATAAAAAACATTGGCTGAATTTAATCTTTAAAAATTAATCAAAGTTTTCATAAGGACTGAAGCTTTCAAATCTCCTGTGTTTTTAATTATTATTAAAACTTGAGAATTTTTCCTGCTAATTTTCTTTGGTTATGGAAAAGTTTGTTTAAACAAAAAAATGTATTGAGGAAACTTGAAAAGTTTTCGACCAAATTACGAAAATTTGAGTTGGGATGAGAAAAGTATTCGTACTTAGCTTCGTCGCAGTTGGTGTCCAGGAAGATGACGCCGACGACGTGCTTGTCGGAAAATTGTGGTAAAGTTGGAAGGTTTGGTGTAAAATTGACACGTTCACTCCAGAAATGATTGATCTCCTGCGTCAATGGGAAAAACTTCTTTCGAGAGGGTATGACACCGATTTCGAAATAAATCAGGAACAAGTCATTTGAGTTCTGCCAATTACAAGTCATTTGCGTCTAAAAGTGGACCGGAATGATTTATAGGGTTATGTAGGGATATATCCTTATTATATTACCACCCGCAAAGATTTGTGTATTATTGGAAAACATTCGGGGCGATAGTACAGGAATTGGAATTGAGGACTACTCGGGATATTGAACTCGTAATGGACTAATGCGGGGCTTTCGGACCTCTGCTAAGATATAGATATTTAGAGGCTCCTCCAGCGGTATTACATGCATGCCGGTTAATTACCACATAAATACACAAGTTCCCCATTTCGGGATTAATGGCGCACTGATTTCAAATCCTCCCATTTTCACAGGAGATAAAACCACAATGTTTCACTGTACTCAGCAATAAATTGGGACTTGGAGTTCAAGGAGTAGCGCCTTTCTGTAATATCCGGATCTGTAAACACAAAATAAAGCAACAGTTCATCCCCAGAATACTAATGTTTTAGCAGGACGACCATTCCAGGTGATTCGCTCATTATGACGAAGGACAACGACGAGAGAAAAATCGATTTGCGATTAAATTGGTTTCGTCGCTGTTTGAAGCAATTTATCTTTATTTTTAATTGCCCCTCATCGGCAACTTTGACACGCTGGATTACAATTCGCGGTTGTACCTTCTGTCAAAGGAGCTCTAATCCAGTAAGTGATCGAGGTATTTTCTCGCAATTGATAAGCCCTCTTAAATCATTTCCTTTATTTTCACAATCTCAAGCGTCCTGTAAAGCTAGATTAGTTCCGACGACAGTGAAAAATCTTTAAATTAAAAACTGCTATTTTCACCAAATTAATATAATGCGATATCGTGCGTCTTAATATTTTGACTTAAATCTTCACTCAGTGGTCCATTACGTTCTTTCAAATTTTATTTGATTTCTTAAGGAACGCCGAAATGCGTCTAAATATTGAATTTCTGTGGAATTAGCTCTTTTGTTAACTTAGAAAAGATTTTTCAGTTTCTTGGAAAAATAATTTATTTCCTCCCGCGGCTTCTTCTCACTGATTATTTGAGAGGCATCTGTAAGTGATATACCAAGGCGTTTTTATTATTTCAAAAGAATATTGTGTGACCCGGCTGAATCCAGAAATTAATTTTCATTGTATGCTTTGTAGATATTTCTTAAAAAATACATAAATAAAAATTATATCTTCATGAATATTGGAATCAATGTCAAAAGTATACAATAGAATAAAATTATTACGACATTACGTATAGTGAAGGAATTGAGATCTTAAGAACTTAAGAGAATTATATAAGAAAATTAATTTGAAGTTTATTTTAGTAGAACAAGTTTCAAATATCATACATTTGAAAATATCAATATCAAAAATAATTGAAAACTTCTTAGATATCAACAGCAAGCATAACTGAAATTAATAAATTGTTTATAACGAAATTTGATATTACATGATAGACAGAATACTTCTTTATCCGTAAGTTCTCTTATAGCCTTAAATTAATTGAATATTTTTTATTTTCATTGGACTAGTTTTAGAATGATGAAGAAAAATTCAATTATATTGGAAAAGGTGATGTAGTAAAAAATACACCATGTAAAATTAATTGTCATACAAAAATTCAGATCTTTGTATCATCAGATGTTGTATTGTATAACACAGTAAGAAAAATTATGGAAATATATGCATAAATAAAAAAAATGACATACATACATAGTTTCAAAGCGGAAAACATGTGTAGGTTTTGGGCAATAGTACAAATATAGAAAATGTTGTATGCAGATAAAGTATTGCACTATCGTATAAGTTTTTCTAGCAGCCGTTTTAATGTAAATTTACTTATTCCAAATATAATACATATTTCTTTTCTGGAAAATTATCTCAATTTTTATTTTAATACAAATTTTTTTCTAAATAAAAGATGGTGCATTTAAGAAACAACTTAATAAAGCCACATTTAAATAACCACTTAATAAAAAGTGAGCCCAGCTAATGGTCAGAGCAATTAACCTACATAGGTGCATTAACTTTTATACTAAATTCAACCTGCACCAGTTGCATCTGATTTATGGAAAGCCACACAGAGCATAACTTATTGCAATCGTGCGTTCAATAATAAATATTCAGAGGCAGGCATTTATGCCCAGCTATTATGAGTGCCAATATATTTTAGAAGCACTTTAGTTTAAGTGAACGTAAACCCAGTTTTTTTAAAGCAAATAGGTATTTTTTATTAGGTTTTAATAAAGTTTTACATATGAGTAGGATGATGAAATTACTTAGTATAGAAGCCCAATGAGTGAATCCGGTTTATTTTTTCAGAGGCTGGCCAACCCGATTCAAATTACATTATTTCGTACTCTTTATACAGTTTGGGTAATGGTATATTTTCTTTTTTAAAAGATCTGTACATAAATGTATAATTAAAAGTATTATTATTTGAATTATGGTATAATAATAATTACAAAATTAAAAATTACAGAAACGAGAAAATAGTTTTGTTAATGAATAGAAATCATGACAAAACGATTAGTATTTTATGTAATTAAATTTAAATTGAAAATACAACTGTTAAAATAATAGGCAAATAAAAAGCAAATATTTATTTCAATTAAAGAATAGAATCCTTAAAGTAATTGTGAAGATAATTGGTTCGTAATATTTTGTGATAACAGGAGTAGTTCGTTCCAATGACATACTGCAAAAATAAAAATAATAATAATACGAAAAAGAGCAACCTTACTTAATATTCACAAACGTATAGTTGATCAATGGGTTGGGATTTGAAAGGTTTCTTCAGGACACTCAATTACATTTTGGCATTCATAACCTTTGGCGTGAACCAACCTATTCAATATATTTTTCTTATCGATTTAAGAGGAATACAATTTTGAATCTTTCGGTCGCTTTGAAAAGATATTTGAATGGATGCTCTACGGCACCATTCTGATAGGAAATCTTTGTGCGAAATGGTTCCATGAAATCCTAGGGCTACTGTGGGACAAAAAAAAAGAAGAACATATTAATTCTTTGCATAGAAAGGAAACGGTTGAAATTTACAACTCTGTTAACGATGGTTCAGATGTCGTGATTTTATGTAAAAACTGCTCATAAATAAACATATAAATACTTGCAGATGCCACGCGCAAGAATGAACTCTGACTGTTATTTTTATTCTATCGCAAAAATACTGATGCGAATGTATTTCAAGCACTAAATATAAATAACCTCAGGGAAAATCGCTGGATCGTTTTATTATATGCTTTAAAATGTTAGTCAAGTCAAGTAGCAGCAGCTTTTGCCGGAACCGGAAGCAATATTTCTGTGACAAACATTGATATCTTTAAAGTCCCTAAAGCCTAGAAACCAGATATTCCTCGTTCGAAATCGACAGACCTCATACATACTTACTAGAAACATCCTTTTTTACCTCCTATTCAGGAAGCCTTTATAATTGTCGTATTTCACTGAAAATGATAACTCCAAAGGGATTTCCAGCAACGGACAATTTTATGCTGTAGAGAAAAACGAGACATGAAGTTTAAATCAACGACTAGTTCCCTGAAGATATCGTTAGTAAAAGCTGGCTCATGATATAATATTGCTAATATTTCACAACGGGCTTACGTTTGTGTGCTATTCCTCATAAGCATATTACCTTACAGGAATTCTCTTTCATTTGCCACTAGCTTTGGTTAACTTAATTTATACTTCTCCTGAACTATGTAGAAATTCATGCTTTGATGAAATTGCAGCTAAATGTTGCAAGGATCTCGGTTTTACGTTCTCTGACTACAAAAATATATATGCTTACTTTTACTAATATAATACATAGGTGAGTAGTATCTTTGCTGAAAATTGAGAAGTTTCTGAGCTTGAAGCCTCGAGGAACAAGTGGTGCGGAATGCATTATGGATGAACAACAAAAAATAAATTCTAGCAGATGTTATAAATTGAAGCACGCGTTGCACTCGGGCACGATAAAATTTTTCAAAGATATAGAGTGTGAAAAGCCATGTCGGAACCCAACATAAATGCACTTGGATATTCGTAAATAAGGGAATCCAGAAGATGGATGAGACCTATTCCAGAATATTGAGTTAGGTAAGCTTTACATACCTGAAATAAGAAATGTTCCTACTCCTGGGAATGTTACATACATTAACAAGTTATACAGGAATATTGCGTTATTATTATTTTAAAGGGAACACATCCAAAGAGTACTTAGCAACTCGTACTTAAAGTTTGAAAAGGGATGCATTATTAAATACCTTGGATGAAACCAAATAAAACTTATATTTATTTCGAAAAGAAAATATACATAACACACAGTTTATACTACTATACTATGAGTTAGGAAATTTTAAAGTGACACAATTTTTGAAGAAATATTGTGGTAGAAAAATCATTATTTCATGTATTTTATGTAAATGGGAGATTTCGAATATTTTGGCTTTAAAGATTAAAATAGGGATTTAAAATTTTGTCTACATTTTACTAACTTCTTTTATCAAGTTATTATATTTTTTTATATTATAAAAATTATTACTCAGCAAAATGTTTATGCTCACCAATTATATTATGAGTATACTTCCATTTAATGAAAATAAAAGGAAATGAAATTGTGACCGTAGTTTATGTTAATTTACCACAAAACGATGCCATTGGTAAAACAAACAATCCACACGCAATTTCGACAGAATTCATTTCCATCAATTAAATTTTAATTAATACATATATTTCACAAAGCCAGATTGTTTGTTGCTATTTAACTTCTGTCGTAATCGAATTATTATTCGTTTGTTTTTAAATTTGTTTGAGGTTTTTCTTGAAATCTATTAGTACTCAAGTCTATTCACATTATAAACCATTTTAACATTCGTATAAAGCGAGGTAATTTATGTAAACATACCGCTTAAAATAATTCAAAACCTTTTGAACTGGGTAAAGTTTTATTGTCGATGCGGCTTTAGGTACAAGCATTAATTAGCAATGTTTGAGGTAAATGTAAAGCAAGTACTTTTAAAAAAATATATAGTTAATTAATACGGATTTTTCCTTATTAATTAACTATATATTTTTGTAAAAGTAATTGCTTTATATTTACCGTCTTTTCTGTCTTACTGGCGGAAAAATTATATTAATTAACGCATATGTGAGTATTTAGCTCTACCTAATGTTGTTAATTGCAATGAAAATGCTCCTTTCATAACTTTAGTCAGTAAAACGGTAGAATTTTTATATAATAAATAATTTTATAAATAATATATTAAAATAAATGAAATTGAACTCAAGTCGTTTTGATACTAAACATTCAATTAAAATGTCAGAGACATAAGTATAATCAAAGGTCATGGAAATTATGAAATAAGAAGAATCAAGAATGTATTTGTCATCGCAATTACTCTATCTAATTCAAGTCCTGAAGGAAGTTTCCGTAATTGGCCCGCTTCAGGAAATATCGCAAAGAATTAGTAGTTACCTCTGGGAAGTGACATTTCGAGAGAGAGAAACTCCCGAGAAAGCCCTTTTGTCGTCAAATTTCTGCTTCGTCTGATGGAACTAACCCGAGTGTAATTAGTGCTACTGCTATAAAGACATGCCTTCAAGGAAGATGGTCCTTTCTTCCATATATTCATCTTCACAACTCAGAAATAAAGATGTTTGTTTAAAATTAAAGTTAGTTATAAATACAAATTGATACACTTATTTTTAATAGCTCAGCTCAGACTTTGCATCTGTAATGGAAAGTTTTTTATAATATTCAAACTTGGGCTAAAAGGTAAGCAAGAGTTAATAATTTCTAATAAGAATACTGCGGAACAAAAAGTGAACTTTGTCAATTTGTACTTGTAGAAATGCTGCTGAAATTTTACATCATCTACGGAAATTTAATTTTATTTACAATTTATGAAATGTTTTGTCATATAGTGATATGAACTTAAGACGAATCGATTGGCATCTCAATTATTTGAATTGCTCGATTAAAAATATATACTACTTATGTAGGTCCTAAAATGATCCTGCACAGCACGGCCGGTCTCGTAGCATTTTTAAAAAGAAATACGTAGATATGCTTGTTACACATATGCTTAAAATATAAATTAATATTTAAAGTAAATTCATTTTATTTGCCTACTTTTATATAAATGTAAGGTATGTATGCAACTAGCAAAGAGTTTATACAAATTTGGGATTGCTGAAGGTGTCTTTCATAAAAATTCGTGCCTGTTGCGGGAAATGTGGGCTTGTTGCAAATACGATGCAGGCGTGATTGTTAGAAAACCACGTTTGTGGAGGAGGGCTTGAAATATGGAAAATGTTTGGGAAAATCGGGCGCGTTACGGGCGTGTAAAAGAAATTTAGTAGTTTTAGAAGTTGGAATAATAAATTATAACTCTTAAACCTACGGTTTGTTTCACTTTATAAAAAATTTGAAATAACATATTTCTGGTTTTGACTTATTTAATTCAATCATACTCATTTTTTTATTTTATTATAACTCTACATGAAAAGAGCGGGCATAGTTTACTTCCTATGTGAGAATAAAACAAAGCAAAATTTTATTTCCGATGTTCAGCCAAAGATTTCCTTTTACAAAACACTCAAGAATACAGGCGTCTTTATTTTTCTTACTACAATTGGTTTCCTTGCATGCCCTATAAATCCTTTAGTTCCATCTTCTTCACCTTGAAAATTATATAGAAAACTTTCTCGGAAGATTAATTTTGCAGTCATCCTATTCACAAAGTGAACGTCTTGAAAGGGCATAATGGGCGGAAGGTCCTTGATGTAATTATCCTTAAAAAACCAAAAACACGTAAACTTAAGTGACTATGGGCATGAGAACATTCATAAAATTGTCGTTCGTCGAGCAATTACGAGAAAAGCTAAGCTCTAGACTTATTCGGAGCGTAAAATGAATGCGAATTTAATTACACCTACCACAGAAGAAGTTTAATGTTTTCGTGATGTCAAGATTTAAAGTGTACCACCCACTCAGCCACATTTACCTACCCTAGAATTATCATTAAAACTTGTGGTGTGGTATTTTTCTAAATGCAATAATCATCGTTTAGCGTAAACAATATAAGAAGAGGGTAGCTTTAAACCCTCGATTGAATTAAAATTTGAACAATATTAATGCTGGTTGTTCATAACGCCTCTCCCCATTCTTGCTCTCATAAATATTACGGACATCTTAAAAATTAACGAGCATCCCTCATGTCGATCGAAAGAATTGAAATCAATATTATCTTTATTGCCTAGAATGAAGACGTTCACTGCACATTTTCTTTGCTCGGGGATAAAGCATTCGTAATTTATTGGACACAAGACAGCAGTTTCATTGCAAAAGGAAATTGAAAAGAATAAGTGTCGATATTTGAATTTAAAGAAGCAGAAAGGCGTGTTTATACTGGACCATTTCAAAACGGAGGAGAACTTTAGTTTGTATTGATGCTACAGCTTTGCGTGTTTTTAAGCAATCATCTGAAGTCCATGACCATTATGCTCTTCAAAGTTAGAAGAAGTTTTTAGTATACAAATGTAATGTTTCTACTTTATTTACTTTTCGTCGCACGTATTTGAATATCTGGTAAGGTTTTTAGAGATCAATGAAAAGATAAAATTGATAGAGGGTCTTAAAAGTTCTTTAAAAACTTACATTCTAAATTAAATGCCACAGAAATTTGAACTTTGTTTACTTGTTTCATATTATTTCAGCATATTTATTGTTTTAGTAATGATATTGTACATTATATGTTATATAACAAGCGACTGAAAGTATTTAAATTCCCAGTCTAACCTGACAGAATACTTAATTCAATACGGGGCATTCTTTTTAATATAATAAAAATTGATAGGCTTATTTCTGTTTAAATGTTTCCGTTTTGGAACTTTCCCATACTTGAACTAAAAGATAATGTAAAACAAGACGCCATTTTTTGATAGTATTTCTTGGATTATGATACACCCCGTGAGACTAATTTAGGATTAACCCCTAATATCGATGAGTTACGGCCAATTTGATGAAATAAGAAAGCTACTTCTAATTAAATCAATAAAGGAAATTAACGCGAAGGCAATAAATAAAAAGATAATAAAGGGAGCTGTCTTCAGATCGCTTCCCCATCTCTTTAATGTGCAATCGGAATTAAATTATTACTGCTCTGAATGGAAGTTATTTATATTTATGAGGGGATGCCTTCAGTCAGACCTTCAGACTGCTGTGGATCTTGCGGCCGGTGGTGGTTTGTAAATGGCGTCGTTCGGTGGTTTAATGGCAACTGCTTAGCAGTACGCGACGGTTTCTTATCGGACAAGGTTATGGCAAATCAAATTCCATGAATTGCCTTATGAATAAAATCGATGGACACACAAACTCAATCAGCTCCACAAGTTGGTCGTAGCGTTTTAATCTCTGCGGTGACGATGTAAGCCCACTTAAGTAAATTGATTTTGGATTTATTCAACATATATTTTGTGGCATTTGACTTCTATTTAAATTATAATCCGAAAGGCACTTCTAGGAGCACATTATTTTCAAATTGCCTCCTTGAAAAACTTCACCAATTTTGGGTTTCTAATAGAAAAATTTTTGTGCATACCTATGTACATATGCATATACAGAGTAACTTTTTAATTTTTAAAGTAAAAGTAATATTTGCTTTATAATATTAAAGTATAATTTAAATTACATTAAAAAAATAAAAATATTCGTTAGGTAGGTTTTTGTCAATTTCGTACAAAAATGGATAAACGCATCCTGCCATTCTACCCATATACTGATTTAAATATCTCCATACCAATATATAATCTATCTGTAAGTCGCCGTTGATTATCTCAACAATTTTTCATCTATTATTTGTTTGTGTGTAGTTGGAGAAAAGGTGAAAAAATACTACAAATAAAGTGGAAAAACCTTTTTCAATATGTAAGAATTTTCCTTTTACGTGCTTCGGCTTTGGCTTAAGAGATATCATTAAAAATGCTTGAAAAATACATTTTTGAAGTAAACCCTGAAATAAAATTGTGCCCATTGAAATGTATTTCAGTGGTATGTAATGAGCATAAAATATATTCGAGAATAATATGTGTGATTTTGTGATAAACAATATGATTACAATTGTGTCCTTTTCTAGATCTTAGGCAAGAAATTCAACAGAATTTAAAAGTTCCACGATAATTCGATATTTTTCCTAAATAATAAAAGTTGAGCATTTGCGTATGTAAATATGTACATAGGTATTCGATATAATTTAAAGAGCTCTTTGAAGATTTTTTTAGAGAGGTTCTTTAAATTTGTCAATTCAAGATTGTGTGAAATACGATAAATTTATTAAATTGAGTAAATGTTTAAGGGGTCGACTTTTTCGGTTAAATGTTCTGATTTTTTGAAGAAATTTTACAATTGTACAAAACACTTTTTATACAACTTTTGAAAAAATATTATTTGGGTAAAATTCAAATTGTGTTTTGTAATAAATGAGATCTACCGAATATAAAAGAAGTTTGGTATTTAATTTGAATCAGAGAACAATTTGTTAAATAGTTGGAAGCCTTTCTTATCCTAAAGTTCATCAAATTATAAATAATGATGTAATAAACAATAAATTAAATTAGCGTTGTTGTTATTAAAAATAAAAGAAACTATCCATAATTTGTTGTAGTCTTTAGGCATTGCAAATATGCTTTGTGAATTATCAAATATTTTGGTTTTAGGATTTTGCACAATAAATGGAAAGCAACCATCGTAAATACAAGGATACTCTATTTTAATTTTTTATTTCTTATTGTTTTTAAATTAATAAGTAAACTATTTTGTAAATGAAGGGTTTCGATATTCTTTTTGAAACATTATTTTAGCAAAATGTTTCTTGCTAAACGTTTTCTACATTCCATTATTTTCAAAAATGATGGGGAAAATCCCACTACTGAGCAAAACGGATTCAAAAATTGCGTATATAAATGTATGTATGAATGTATTTACCTATACAGCTGCCTAAACGTAAGCATTACTGTTCAACATAAAATATGTTTTCGGCTTCGTTAAAGCTGTTTTAAGCAACCCAGCCAGCTCATTCCCGCTTCCTTAATTATGTGTTAGAAATTTAAATTTTGTGCTTCCACAGAAATTTACATTTCGAGGTGCTCTACGCCTAAAGAAATTTGCAGAAGCCACGAAAATTTCTTCGAAATAAATTAATTAAAAGTGTACGCGATAGAACAAATGTTGATTTTCTCTTCTATTAGGCAACTGTGGGCTTTGTCTGTACCAAATGTGTTGGCGTATAAATACCACAACCAATTAAAGATGTAATGAACCGTGAATAAATGTTTTGAAAGTCAATGTTTGTAAGACTTCGGGTGAATGTAATATCATGATATTGCCTACGTTGTACAACTTTGATGGGAAAATTGAATGAGGAAAATAGGATGTTTGGAAGGATACAGTGTTTATAAGAATAATTAAAAAGTTGTAAAATGGGAAATTAAAGAGGCTATGCTTTTATTTTTTACATACAAAGCATGTGCACCAAGGATTAGAGAAATACAAAACTTATATGGTAAATGGAAAAACCTAACGACTATTGTCGTACCCTCTTTATCGTTTATTAAAATCGTATTTCTCTTTCTGAGAGAACTCCCGTTTTTACTACGTTAAGCTATAGGGCTTTTATACGATGTACATAGCGTTTACTTTGAGCTTCATATTCCAAGTTTGAAATAGAAAATTGAGTGGTCTATTTCTATATGTCAGTGTTCTGACCACTTGTTTTAATATAATAATATAGTATGCATAGAAGGATTTGTTTTGACACATATATATATATAATTTAATTCTTGAACGTTATCCGGTTTCTTGCGCGTGTTTTCGTCGCTTGAAAAGTGTATCTAGACAAATATTCTTATTTTTTAGCAGTTCGCAACTTTTTCACGAGACATTGAACCTAGCGACGCCTCGAAACTCGGCGTACTGGCAGTCGGTAGAAGTCGAAAGAGAGTAGAATGTGAGAATCGATAACTGAAACGTGAAACCCCACTGAAATAATCACCCACACTTTCACGAAAAATTCATGAAACGTAGAGACTTTATATGAAAAATTTGTGAATAGTCCGCAGCGGTCCGTTGTACTGAGAGCACGTAGCGCAGTGATTTGTACCGAATATTGAAATAAATTCGTCATGAATTGGACTGATAAAGATGTTCTAAATCTAATTGGACAATTCAAGCTCTATAGGTGCTTGTGGGATCCAACTGACAAAGATAAGAAGAACAGAATCCGGAAGAATGAGTGCTACCGTGAAATTGGTTGCAAATTCGGAACCAGTGGAAACGAAATCAAGAGGAAAATTCACAATGTGCTGCAAAGCTACAGAGGCTATCGCCGCAAGATAAAAAGCAAACAACTCTCCGAAGATTCTGCATATTCCTACAAGCCGAATTGGTTCGCGTACAAGGCCCTGCACGAGTTCATGGAGCATGCCTACAGACCCACCGAGGAACCTGAAACTACGGTAACTAGATTTTGCATTATTTATTAAAGCAGGTACTTTGATGTTTTTACCCACAAGGTCTAAAAACGAAATGCTAGTTGTAAAGTGAACTATTTGAACAGTTGTTCGCCGCGAATACGTCCTATAATAAAAACCGTAAAATATTGTTCTATTCGATCTCGTTTACTGTGTTATCTCTGAGAGAGTTTAAAATCCGGGTAGTGGGCGCAGTTACAGATGGGAATGTGAAATAAGTAAAGTAAAATTTTATATTAAATGTGCCTAAAGAATATTTATTAAAGTCAATGAAATCATTTTTTCAATATCACCTAATATATACTTTCGTTGAGACGAAGGTATTTCCTTTTTACTTTTCATTCTCCCTATTTATAATACAATCATTCAAATATTTTATTAGATGTTTAAAGTCGACGCGAAACCTAGGGTGATATAAAATCCATTTAGAAAATCATCCCAAAAGAGTTGTGTGTTTTGTTCGATTTCAAACATCTAATAAAATATTTGAATGATTGTATTGTAAACAGAAAAGGAAAAGTTCAAAGTTAACATTGCTTCATACTTTTTATGGATTCTGATCTTTTGCAGGCTGTTCTGTTTTTTTAAGAAACATTATAACTTTAGCATTAGTCAGAATCTAAGTAAATATATATGTATATCTATGTTACTATATACCTACAACAGTACAACAATACGTCGTTTTAGACAGAATATATTCGATTTTTCAAATTCAGTATCAAGCATTAATTTTCCAACCCAAAAACAGTTTCTTATCGATTTCTGTGAATTTTCGGTTAAAATCATCGTAATAAAAAAATATCTTATATAAGAATATTTGTGATCCTCCATATCGCCTAAACTAATAGAAGAATAAATAATTAAATGAGAAAAACAAAAGTCTCAAAATAATTTAGTTGAATTGCAATTTTGTGTTCACATAAAATATTTGTTACTTGGATTTAAGATTTAATATAATACATACAAACAGTAATTATTGTAAATTAATGTAAATTATTAGTAAATTAGTTTTATATTTACGTTATTATTATATATTAATGTTTTTAGATGGATTCGGATCTCGATAATACTCATCAAAATTTTGGTGAAATCGACGCAAGCGCAGGACAAACTGAAAACCAAACCGAGAAAGATTTTGAAAATACTGGACAAATTTCGTATGAAAAGAACGTAAAGAGACGTAAAGAGAGGAAAAGAACGAACTGGGTACCACAAAATAAAATTCAGAATAAAAGAAGAAGAATAAATAATACTGAAGAAGATTCAAATATTTCTATAATTTATGAGTATTTACAGCAAAAAATTAGACAAAATGATAAACATGAAAAAGAAACTGACGAATGCGATCTTTATGCAAAATTAGTTTCCATTAAGCTTAGAAAAATGGATGAAATCTCAAGGCAATGTGCTATGCACGAAATGGACAATATAATGTTTCGGTGCCTCAGTAAAAGCGAACATTATTCACACGTCTCAACAAATGTTGGAGAAACGACAAAATGTGAGTCTTTAACGCAACAAAGAGCCACTTTTCCTGGAACGCCTAAAATATGTGCTCACGATCTTATAAATGGTCTTGAGCCAATTCCAACTTCCTTGAACGTGTTTGATCTTACTTCCACCCCGACCGTTTAATTGTGGAAATATCCAGACCCATTTTATTCATTGCCGGAAATATTTTTTAACGAAGAGCAATTTCAAGCAATTTTTCTTAAACCTATCCATTTGCACTTGGTGTAAAAACTTGTTACGAAATATGAACTTTGAATAATGTATGATCGACGAAATAAAAATTATTTGAACTTTAAGAACAAGGTTTTCAATTGCACATTTATATTTAACTATTGATCCGATTTTTATGATTTTTATATTTGCAGTATTTTGAATATAATTTTTCATTGACACAACGAAGAAAATATTGTATGCACCATGTACCACACAACTTTTTTCAGGTAAGTTCTATACGTTTTCAAAATAAAAAAGAGTTTAGTACTAAGAGAGTATAGTTGTACAACAAATTTACAACAGTTTGGTTACCTCCAAAATTATAAAAGATATTATTGCCACTGTGTGTGGTTGCAAACTCACTTTTGCTAATCCTTAAGCACATTCTTACCTAGAAACTTGTACAACTGATCGATTTTTAATCTTTATTCTATAAGTATGTGCTGAAAGCAATTGATCAATTTTATAAACACTGCTGCAAGCCTTAAAATGAATTATAAGGAAGAGTTCATGAATATTAACCTATGTAATTATTTTTAAAAATTTATCGTTCTTCTCTTTACCTTTTTTTTCAATAATCTTGAAGAAATAAGGGTTGCCCATTTTATCTCAAATATTCCTTTTGGCCGACATGCGCTTTAAGCTTACCGTTACAGTCTAGGATCAAGCGAGCTGAAAAAAAAAATTATTGATATTTAAAGTGTCACGTGTGCTAAAAACCATATTATTTTCTTTTTCTCTTTTCAAAAAACACTAAAAGTCAAAAAATTGGGTCTAATTTCTATGTACAAAATTTTAGGTAATATCAATTTCTCTTATTTTGTAATTTTTCTAATATACCATACAATTTTTCTAAATTAATCGACAAGTTGACAAAAGTTCTGCTATTTCCCAAACATTTAGATACAGTATTAAATTGTTTTCTAAAATCCCAAATCCAAAATTATAAAACATTGAATATTGTAGCAGCCTTCTTTTTCTTTTAAATGTAATATCAAAATTAAAATTTATATAAATACATACATATGTGCATAGTAATGATATTAAAAGGTCGAGGTTAGTAGAATTAAGGAGGGATGATAGGAGTGGAAGGGGACTACCCTTGCACCTTTTCGTGAGTGGACAATCCTTCAGGATTTTTTTCTAAGTGAAAAGCAGCTAACAATTTTATTTCTCAAGAGTTTTAAAGGCGCCAACCGGCACTAATGAGTAGATCTTTAAAAGGGGGATGTTTTGTTTTTAGTCATAAAAGCACGTTCGAGAAATAAAAGGTTGGGTTTTATTTGAAATTTCGGGATTTCTGTGGTTTTCACACATATCCGAAGCTTTCTCCCGGGTAGAGACTGACGATTTTGAGCGCAGCTGGCGCAATTCCAGGCAGCACGTGCTGTCAGTCAGGGACTAAATTAATTCCCGCAGAAAGCACGTGGTGGCGCAGTAACTTGGGCGTCCCTACGCACGTATAGAAGGACCAAAAAGCTTCGGTTGATCCGGTGTTACCATCGCAGGGGTGCCTCGCCCGTTGTGAGGCTCCGGCGCGGAGCTTTCGTGTAAAGCTTGTTCTATTTATCCGGTTCCTGTTATCCTTCTTCCTGCCGATGAGTCCCACCCCCGCCCCCGCGCCTCATGTTCCTGGAGGCAAACAGACGGGAGTACTACGGTCAACCACTTTTTGGCGACCGGCCTCAGTTCGAATTTTCGGTTCGCAGCGATGAGCCGCAGTCGTTGAATTTTAGTCTGAATCTGAGGAGTGAGAAGTGCGGCACCGCGGTTTCAGTATTTTTTCTAATGGGACTGTGACTGGAGCTCCTGCAGGGTGGTGGAGCAGTGCGTCCGGACGATTCAAAGGATCACGACGAGTCAGAGATTTCAGTTCAGCCCGACTTAGTCCAGTCTGGACGAGGTCCTTTTTGTGCGTCCTATTTTCGGGCAAACAACAGCTAGACTAGGACTAGTTTTTTAGTTTTCTAAAGGTGATTTAGAATCGTGAGATCGTTAAAAAATAAAGGAAATAACGAAGCAAAGGTGAAGGAAAAATTCAAATTGTTGAGTGAGTCGATAGTGTAATCACCCAGACAGCCTATTGGCGCTCGGTAAATGGATCGGTCAGAAGAGTCAACTGGGTTCTAGCAAGTAAGTTAGTGTAGTGCTAAGTGTATTCAAGCGGAAAAGAGAAATCGCCTTTTATTTTTTTTCGGATGGAAACCTTTTTTTTCCCACCTTCTTTTTCAGAAAAAAATCGTGCGACCTTTCTTTTTTCGTATTTTCCATCCTATAGATACGATAATGGACCAAATCTGATAGACGGTTCGCTTTTACTGCCGCTATTATTTCCTTTTAAGAAAAATTTCTCAGAAATACTAACATTTTTTAAGCATCTTGCCATTTACGCTTGTGTAAATTTCGGAAAAAAAGGATCCTTTGAAGTTTTAATACTTGCTGGAGAAAGTACAGCGTAAATTGCTGGATGAACGAGCAGCGCCAACATTTACTCTTTGCCTTTTGCTTTGCTTATTAATTACAAAGGATCGGATTTTCCTAAGTCCACTAAAAAAGAGGCAATTTGTGTTAATGGCGACTAAATGCAATATAGTAAGCGTAGAAGAACTCATCAAAAACCGGCATAAAATAGAATGCACAGTAATTAATTATTAAAATAAAATGAATTTTTTCAATTTAGTTAGCTGCATTCAACGCAATCAAATTAAAATTGGCCAAATTGATTCCATGTTTGTTGAGCAAATGCAATTTTTAATGTATTCAAAAACATATGTGTATACATACATTCAAAAATTTGTCGAATTTTGTATGATTAATTAAATTTTGCCGTGCATGGGGGAAATATTTGGCTGCTCCCGGGACTGTTTAAATGTACTTAGAGTTCTTGCAATATTTATTAACAGAGTTTTCCCCCTTGTGTTTTAGAATTCCCTGTGAGTTTCAAACTTAAAAATTCCTCAAAAGGTAGATACAGCACGAGTTTCGGAAGGTTACTAATTCAATTCCAAGTTAGGTTGTTGTTTTTTAAGGTCCTCTAGAAGAAAATAAACTTCCCTAACTGAAATTCCCATTTGTCTTAAGATTTACCACAATATTTCCACAGATACTCCAAGTGCCGACCATATTTTAGTTTTATTGATATTATGTCTTGGGATTCAAATTTTATCGTATTTTGTTTTTGCATTATCTTTCAGGAATGATATTTATACGGTTCCAAAATTGATTTATGATGCTAACAAAGCTCTTGGAGTATTTGAAAAATTTTCATTGGACACAAATTATACATATAATATGAATCTATAGAAGCACCTAGTCAGATAAGATTTATTTAATATTCTTTTTAACGTCTTGCCTTATAAAAAGCAACTTAATAGTTTGGTAATTTCAAGGAATTTTGGATCATTTCAAATTTATTATTCTACATGCTGAATTTACAGGGGTATAATCAATTAAATTAAAATGTGTACTAGCATATGGTTGACATTTTAAAATGGGATCCAGAAAAGAAAATGTTTGAACAACACAATTATCAAGGAAAATCTTAATGAACTGTCGAGTGGAATATGCTTCTTAAATTGGTATCGCGACATGATATAATGATCACATAAGCACATACCGATGGAAATGTAAAAATATCGCACAATTTCGCAGACTGATTTTATTGAAAATTTATGATCAACAAGTTTTTCAACGAAAACATAAAAAGGAGGAAAGAGGTAAAAACGTTCGGCCAATTTTATACAACGCCGATATGAATTTTTCGCAGTTCACAAAGGTTTTTGTACAAATTATTAAATTTACTAATTATATGTTATAAGTAACCAATATTTTAATAAAACATTCACTGTTTCATACCATACTATTGTTTTGCGCAGATATAATTTTTGTAACTTTGAATTTTCATTTTTACTATTGATTTCAATTATTTATTAATATAAAATATTTATTAAAGGAAGTATGTATATTTCGAATAAATAGCCTTTAAGGTGAATCCATTTTATCTGATGCGTTAAATTTATTTTATAATTGATACAGATTGATTTCGCCTTCCTGAATCATTTTATTTTTGTTATTCATTGTTATAAGGCAGTTACTATAAGTTGCACCAACATTTTAAATACCTGCTATAATAATTATTCTACCCGAAATCGGATTAAAATTCCATTTCTGAAGCTTGAAATATGTTTCTCCGCGACCCTTTTCCATTTTAAAAAGTTCGCCACTCTAAATCTTTTACTCCTTTCCTTCCAAGTATTAACTTATTAAATTACTCTAAACGGAATAAAGTAAGTACCTACTCTGTTGTTTTTACGCTTTGAGAAGTATAAATAAATATAATCTTTGTTACTCTACCAGCTTGAATTTCCTCCTTAC
This sequence comes from Tolmerus cingulatus, assembly GCA_959613345.1. Taxonomy (NCBI): domain Eukaryota; kingdom Metazoa; phylum Arthropoda; class Insecta; order Diptera; family Asilidae; genus Tolmerus; species Tolmerus cingulatus. The sequence continues at coordinate 9,016,394 of OY390708.1, forward strand.
GGGATAGATTAATCTTAATTAATGCTTAAAAGTTTTTGCAATTAGTCTGAATAATTGAGATAAAGTATTTAATATGCAGGAACGCATTGGATCCCAGAAAGTGACCATTCCATTAGCTCCGAGTTTCCATCTGTTCGTATTTCGTTTCACATAACGAGGAAAAAGCATTAAGGGAAAATCTGCTCAGCTCTAATTATGATTTTTGTTTAAGTGTCACAAACGTTTTTTTATCCATAATCCTGTGAAACTCCTCAGCGCGTATTCGTGACGCAAATCCTTGTTTTATGAATTTTTAATTGCAGTTGACGGCCCACTAACTTTCCTCGCGCAGCGACCTTTTCGTATTACAGCATTTTTTATTTTCCAAAGAATAAAAACACTTTTTCGCAGCAGTGGACTGTATAATTCCATCGCGATGTGCAAATGACACTTCTGCCAGTGTGCATTTGAGCAATTAAAATTAAAAACTGCTGCTCGCCCTTCCAGAAACCAAAGAGAAGTAAAAATTTAATTTGCCGTTTAATTTACAATTAGGAATAATTTCCAGGAGACTGCAGCAAGTCTTACGTAGTGAGGTATTGCGTCAGAACCGTCGAAATCAGGGTTTTCGCCAACAAGGGGTAAAAGGGACGAGTGCCTTTCGCGGGCTCCCGGTCCTTTCCAGTTCAGTTACTCCCTTCAGTGCGACCTTAAAAAGGTGTGAAGCCGGGCATAAGTATCCATAATTAAAATCAGGACGCCCTCCCCGCGTCCAAATTGGTGCTCATTCATGCTGGAGCATGCCCTCGCACCGCATATCTGGATCTTAGCATCCCATTCTACGGATATTCTGTCTGTTCCCAGCCCGCAGCCAATCCTTTTCGGGAAGAACGACACATTCAATGCCCTGCCGTTGAGCACTTTATCGGTTTCTGCACGCTTTACACAATTTTTAGAGCCCTTTGTTGAAATTAGTTAAGATTAACATCTTAGATTTAGGCAGATGCGCAAGTGGAAGTACGTAGCCATTTTGTTCAAAGTTGTAACGTAAAAAATCTCATAAACGTATATCAAAATTGTAATGTTACATTATATACAATACATATTTTTTTTTATTTCTTTCACCTTAGGCCTGTCTGGCAACTTTTTCGTAAAATTTTCTAGAGTGAAAATCTAATAAAAAATTTGATATGTTAGTGATTGTATCACATAGATAATCGTATTTTACTTGTCAAGCTCTTTCATTTGATACCTACATACATATATCAAGGGGATTGTGAAGAAACATCCGCCATCTTAGAGACATCCTCCATATTGAATTTAGAAACATGATGAGTTAACTATAATAATAATATAAACTAAGTGTACTTTTTATCATAATAGAAATTGATGAACGATATAAATATGTATTATAAAAAAGGTACAATAAAAAAAATTTCTGAACAGCGGTTTTAAATTTGAATAAAAATCAATAAATCCCATATTAATGAAGCCATCAGTCAATTAAAACCCAGTGTTTGGTGCGGTGCCCAAAATTCCTCAGTACTTTTTAAAACCGAAAAACTGCTACTGGAGTTTAAAATAAAAAGGAAAAGAAAACACATTCGTTTAACAATTTTTCCTACTTAGCTTCAGAACAAAAATAGTCTCTTTTAAGAAGATATATTATTCGATATTTCCCGCATTTTCCGAATTTCTTCTTCGGTTTCAAGAAAGAAAATTTACAAGTGCATAGTAAATATAATCAAGGCTGCCGTTCAGTGTTGAATACCGAGAAATCGATACTATTGCAGAATTGTACTTTACCTGTCCTTTTCTCTATATCCTGGTAGGAGTTAAATGCTCCCTAATGCTAAGATTTAAGAGGTCTTTTAATCGTCGCAAATGTTAACTAAGCTCTAAGTACTAAGAATCCTTGTTTAAGTCTAGATAATGCAAATGGAGAAACGATTTTCAGGATTAAGCAAAATGTGATAAAAATCATTTCCGACCAAGGTGCTTCACATCAACTTGCTACAGGGTAGATCTAATTTACGAATATAATTCACCTGCTTTACTACTCAAGCATGTCATTAATCAGAGACCTACCTACAAAGTAAAATTTTCAGCTTTGCTGCAGCACAGTTTATTAACACAATTCCAGGTGATTTATGAGATCACCTTATTCACCTAGTTCACCAAGTTTCGTTAGAGAAAAGCAAAATGGTTTTTATGGAAAATGCTTTTCAGGCCTTGGCTTACTCAGGTGAGAAAAGTCGTAATTAGATGAGGCAAAAACATTATTACATACATATATGCAAGAATACGTTTTTTCAAGATGACGTTTTTGTTTTCCCATGGTTGAGCTCATAAGAATACATTCAAATGTTGAAATATAGTCAAGAATTAAGGTTTTCTTGCTAAATAAGAAGCCATGATAGAATTAAAGTCCTCAAATACCTTGAAATTTTAGTAAATTTACTATATACAAATAGAATTAATTTTTATTTTCACTGGAAAACGTTTTCGGATTTATTTTTTAGTTGAACTTTTTTCTTCATTGAAATTTTATTGCTTTTTTTGTTACATTGAAGCTATGAACTATAATAATGAAACCCTTATCGATACTCAACAGGACAATTGGTGCTTTTTATAATAAGCTCGTTTCAGATACCATACTGTACAATAAATAATTTAATAATATAAATACTATGTATAGTTTGATCATACTTCAGTTTTGGGCCGAAAGATGATATTAAATATAGAAAATGAATGAACATTAACTTTAACGTGTGAAAGAGAAAATTGTGTAAATTACTCATCAAAATACAGAAATGCAAACAATATCTAATATTTATTTGTGTAATAATCTGTCAAGTGAGTTCAAATCAAAGTATTTTTATGGAATTGATTTAATGCCATTTCTTGGAAGTTTATGCTATTAAAAATTTTTATTCATTTTATTTTATGAACTCTGTCTCGAGTAAAATGAAATTGAACATCAAACCTTAGGAAATTTTTGCACGCTCCAAGTGTAATGCGAATCGCCAAAGAGATCTAACCCTGAAAGATTTTATATCACGTCCCATATGAGTTTTTTAATATCCCTGAATGCACTGACACTCAGGATATTTACTTTTATTTTCAACACGTTCACAACATATGCTATTTATCCAAAAAAACAAGAAACTCTTCTGACAAAAAACCTTTATACATATGCATATTTTGAAGCCCACTTTATTACTTGGTAGAAAATTGCTTTTGTTTCTGAAAGCGTTAGGCGTTTTTTTTGTTTTTACCTAAAGGCTTAGATAATCTCAACACAAAAGTATGTTTGTGGTCTCTCAGCAACAATTTCATTTTACATCCTTCTTGTATAATAGCTCTGTATTGAGCGTTAATGCAGCTGAGCAAATGTTTATAATAAATTCACTAAACTAGAGATCTGAAACATAAAATGTTACAAATGTTACATGTAACCTTCGAGGCATTTTATTTATTGCAATTGTCATTTGTCAAATGCTTATTCATGCGACCTCATAATGTTTAAGAGTTTTGGTTCTATTTCTAACATGAAATGTTTTTGATGGGAGCTCATTCTTTTTGTAGGTTGTTCATCACCAGCAGGGGGACTGGAAGATTGTATTTTACTTTATTTTTATACATATGCACATATTTATATTTTAAGGAGGTCCTCGAACTTGTTAAAAAATAATCTGCTAATTTGCAATTATTATTCTTTCACAATTGAAACTCTTGATAATATCACATTTTTGTATTTATATTTTACACTTGTGTGGTGTACTGAGTACAATATTTTATTTGGCGAAAATAAGAAATTTTCACTATAATGATCTTATAGGCAATTTGTAAGGTCTTTAATTTAATCTATAAAAGGTATTCGAAAACAACGAATTTTGTCATAGAAGATCTTAATGTATTGTATTTCAAAATAACTGAGGAAGCATAAAATTTCGATTCATAACCATAATATCTGAAGTACAAAATACAACTAAGTTTAACCATCACCAACATTTAGAAAAGTGATAGCAGCAAGCATAAAAATGTTATTAACGCGAGGAAATTTCAACGTCAGCCTAACAAACACGCCAAGAATTCTACAAAAGTCGCCATCCCATCGCTGTGTAAACTGGCAAATTGATTTGATTTTAAAATAAATCACGTTTCCTTTCCACCTAGATCGAGTTATCACTTTTTTTAGCACGTTCTTAAGGTAGAACTTTCCTAAGCTAAACTTTTTGCGAAAGGCGTAGATGTCGCTATGTGTGATTTATTCGAAACATATTTTATGCATAAAAGTAACACTTTGTATTGACCTAAAGAAAATTCAGTTTATGTTTTTAAGTTTCGTCCAACTTGTACTGAACAGTGCTGACATTAAAATTGTCCTCGGTTTTTTTAAATTACTAGTAGTTTTATTATTAATGGAATTTGAATTAAATAAGTCCATAGTAGCGACATTTTTATAAGATTAGCAGAAAGTTTAGTTCTAAAAATTAACTTCATATTTAGCCGTTTAAACAAAATAGATGGAAAGTGCTCAAGAACTTGTTGCAAGTTTTACCAAAATGTTATGTAATTACTTAAGAAGTTGTAAAGTTAAATATCGCGGAAGGTTTGCATGGTCGACATATTTATCTCCATTTTCATTAGTGTTAACCTTAAATAAACATAAATTAATGTGATTGTAATAAAAAAAAAAGAAGGTTTATTATGAAGGTATAATAGTCTTATACATATTTCACTATTTTTTTATTGTCTCCTATAGCTTCCATTTGAAATTGTGCGATGTTTATATATACCATATAATTGTGTATAGGTATTTTAATATACCAATGATAGTTGAAAAAAATTCAATTTTAAAGGTTTTACAGTACTTTAAAAAACATGCATAGTGCGTTCCACAAAAGTAATATAAGGTTCGAATATCATGCACGAAAAAACTCGGTGTTCAACATTCGTTTTAAACGAAGTTTACAATTTTCCTTTGCTAGTTGGGCAAAACGTAAAAGTTGTCACACGTGTGTTCCGTGTCAAAGGAAGACAGTATGAAAAATAAAATAGTTATTAACCCCGTCAATCACATGGAACTTCAATTTAAGTTTACGAATGAAGTAAAAAACGAAGTGTGAAAGCAAAGGTGTCAACTCAAAAATGTAACTTTTCAAATTGAGTTCTGCTAGTTAGAGATGAATTTTAATAATCCAAGGACTTCTCGAAACAGGACTCCCTAGAGATATGAATCTGGGTCGCTGAAAACAACCATTGCATTAACACTAAATCCTTTTCAAATTGCTCCTCGAGATATAATTTCCTACTTTGCTCGTGAGAGTCGAGCAGGCAGTGCACTTGTTTGGATGTAGAAACGTACTTTTTATGGCAGTCGTTTCTCGAAGTGCAGAGTTATTAATTCAAGTGTAGTCGAACAAAGTTGAAACGTCCGACGACCGGGTTCTCCTTAAATTTATCTCCGTTTAAGGATCTTCTTCGAATTTAATCATTGTTATTATAAGGAATATATTTTCAGAAGACATTAGTTGTTTTTTTATGTGACCAAAACGCTACCTTGGTTATCACATTTATTGTTTAAGCTATAGAGATTCGAATCCAGTTTTAGAAGTATGTGGGTACATTACCACATAAAAGGAGCATTTAATCTCATAAACATTCCACGAAGATGTGGGGTGCGGCAATTCCTGTACGTCTATTCAATAGCACTTCAACTTGATTTTCCACGAACGATTAGAACTTTAGCACCGCAATAAAAGCCAACAATGGTTTCCACGTGATTTTAAGCATTCACAAAATTAAATGTTTTATTAATATCAGTTGCTTCATTGGTGTTTTTTAATTACTTTATAATATATAATAATATCTTGAAAAATAAGGCCTTTATTGGTTTTGGTAATGCTAACTGTCAAAATTATATTACAAAATACCCTACATTCTTTTTCAGTATTAAAACTTATGGTGCACGAAGAATACATTATAATGAAACGTTGCCGCACTATAACTTGGTCAACATCTCCAATTAATAGAATAATCTCGATATTCCTTATGCGTAGAATAGGATATTATAGGTATTTTGCACAGGTCGATCCAAAAAAGATGTCAGAGCTTAGAAATAGGTCCCTCAGGTTAACCTAACACAGCCATTTTGTTTTCGTAAAAAATCGCAGAACATTACATAGAAGTAATTCAGGTAATTCTGTAGGCGACCTACTTCCACATACTTTACACATGTTTTTGGGATACCCTGATAATTATTATGCATAGTATAAAACTGAAAATTGCTTGGGAATGAAGGATAAGTGGTAAAACGCAAGAAGATTATGTTTGGATTTTGTTTTTCTATGGAATTATTATATCGTGTGTAAATATCGATTCAGTTTGGATGGAGTTTTTAGGAAAACATAGGGCTAAACTTACTAAGTTCTATCAAAATTTCACTTACATTGAAATACAACTATTTTTATGGGTTTAGGGTCAAGACTATATTAATATTATATATTGTATATCTTCTCGAACGAGCGTTGCATGCACAGCTAGTAAACTATAAAGTAAGCAACTTAGTCAAAAATATTCTGAGAATTCCGAAACGAACCTATGTAGATAAGTAGTACAAAGTCAGATTTCAAGGAGCTGCTTAAGATTTCCAAAAAGTCTTCTTATTCGGTTAAATAATAAGACGTCTACCTAATATATATGTATCTAAATAGAAAAGGTGAATTTTAACAAGAATTTCTCTTCTAGACAAAACATTAATTTTCTAACGTTTTATCTTAGCGAAGATAATGATTAAGGCGATCTTAATTTTAATTTTTGAATTTACTCTTTCTCTTTAAGATTTACCATAATATTATTCTGCGATTAGTCCACATCAAAAAATCCGTCTTCATTTTTGTGGAAGCTTAACCTCATGCTAATTTTTGATAAATCATTTTTCAAAGAAAAAAAGAAAATAATTGTATATAAAATTGTCTTAGAATTTATGAGAAAACGAAGTCATAAACAAATGTATTATATACGAGATGTATGTATAATTAGGAATATTTATTCTTATCTTGGAATAAATAAGAGTTAAACAAAAATTAATCTTGCTGCTTTCATTTTTCTTTCTAAAGCTGGTTGTTTATTTTTCAAAAGAAATATTTCTTAGAGAATGAATAGCCTTTTGCATCGCATTCAATTTAGTGGACAAACAGATGATACTCTGGGATTTCATTTGATTTTATCTTTTTTTAGCCATCCCCAGAGAGAAAGCATCAAATCAGTACAGAAAGTAAATCTCAATTACTTCAAATTGTGCAAAAAGAATTCAACCAGAAGATGACCCCATAATTTATGGCCTGTGATAAGTAAACCCCGGGCAGATGATATTCGTTCGCCTCGGTTCGTCCACAACGACTCTCGTCCTTTATATCTTTTATATGAGTTGTCGACAGACGAGAAATATTGAGGCATAGTTGAAAGTCATTTGAGTCGTTTTCAAAAATACTCTTGGAACCGTAACCGAGAACATAATGAGGACGAAAGGAAAACAAAAGGAATTTTGAGCCTTTTATGATAACAGTCGAGGCAAGGAGCATAATGCTTTGGTAGAACTTTTCATGGCGTAATATTGCGAAGGAAAACGGAAATTTAAAGAAGTTTTTGAAAAAGAACGTAAGTGTCAGTGAGATGAAATTCGCTTTAAATATTTTAATAAATTTTAATAAGAAACTGCCTTAGTAACACGGCTCAGGAATTGGTCATAATTTACATTAGTTGTTGTAAATGATGTATAACAAATATTATAATTATAGATTACTGCGTACATATTTTTTTAAATACATAAACCGCAATAAAATTATGGTGCGTCACAATAAATTAAGAACTAACTAAATATCTTTAGCCGTTCTAAAATTATATATTTAAACTTAGGGCAGGGTTTAGTTCAATTCGTTCCTGATTATTATTTTAATTGAAAATTCAGGATGTATTTTAGTACATTTAAAAATTAGTGAAGAAGAGAAATATTTACATTTTGTCTACTAATCAATATAAAACACATTTTTGGGGTTTCGTATTGCGAAGATAAAAAGGGAGGTGGACTTCTGTCTGCTAGTCACATCCGTTTTCCTTCAAAACTACACATGTCATCGATTTTCTTAAGCTATAAATATCCAGGTATAAAAACAAGTAATTTTTTATAAATTCTGAAATATGTTTTGCTTTGACTGTGATTCTTTAGAGTTTCCAGGTTCCCTTCCCACCTCATCTCTGAACTTTTTGAGCCGATAACTTTGAATGCAATTATTTATTAACTGATCTTCTAAAATGTCATAGTATTGCGCTTCAAATCTTTATTTGAACTATACTATATGTACATATATTCAAAATATTGGGATGCAATATATCTCTGGACAAATAATTCGAACGATTTATGAATTTAGGAAAGTGCTATAAAAAATACTATATAAAATAGAATGTTTAAGTATCAAAGGACAAACTGTCGTAAGCAAGCTCCATTATTTCTTAAAATATTGGTAATTCACTACCAGTAAAATTTTACTTTTGGTAATCTGTGGCTGTTAAAAGTGGGGAGAAAGCCTCTTGTTTTTTAAAATTTTAATTTAACTTCTCTCCATTTATGGATGAGTATTGTAAGAAGTTTTAAACACTTTTATAAATTTTAATTTTGCAGAAAGTTATAAAATATACTTTTATATAATATGAGACGTTTCCAAGTAGTGTCCAAGTAATATCCTTTTTGTTTTTTAAAGTTTAAGCGTATACTTTATGGGTATTTCACATCGACCTTAAATTTCAGGTAAATTTAGAAACTAACGTGTTGCAGAAGAACTGAACCATAAATTGTATATTTCCGCGACACCCAGGATCGCTATTTTATCCTCATTAGCATGGCGTGGAAAACCTTCCATTTGAGGGCTCATCTGCATACAAAGGCTCCGGTGGGTCCTTGTATGGCCCGCTCTGGAAGCAACCATTACACAACAAATCGCAGACCTCGCAAAAACATCGGCGAGGATGCAGGCGGTTCATACTATTTACATTTTGCCGCAGAGCCAACGCGTTGCATATTCATTGCCGGGGCAGATAAGGGCCGCCGGACTTATTTCACGGATGACCGGGCGCCGGGTAGAGTCCGGCTCAAATGCCTCTCCCGATCAATAAATTTAATTACAAGGAGCGCTGAAACGATGTCAATGGAGCACGTAGCGATGGTCCTGAATATTAAAACTAGTGAGCTGGCGAAGGGATGATGACAAAGGACTCTTATCTTTGAGTAAACTCACGTCCCGGGGGTAACGTGATCTTAATGCCGAGGGCAATGATTGGATGCGGAGGCATTTGCATGCAACAAATTGTAATTGAGGCAGCTTCATTATTTTTCGGCTCACTGTTGCTCCCATTGATCCAGTTTTCGAATCTGTTGCGCTCGTTCGACGCATTACCAATAGTTGCTCAACAATGAGGCTTCTAATTGGACCAATTTCAAAACGCTTCAAGTGGCCCCACTTCATCTTGAATAGCGAAAATACTAAAATCCTCTTTGCTACTTTAGAACGTTTGAATAATTCAACAAGTAGGTATGAAATTTCGAAAACGTTTTCCCCAAAATTCGAAATGATGCACTCAACTAACGAAATTACGATTCGCAAAATTAGAGCTAACGTCGGTCAAAAAGTCAAGGTGATTGTTGCTCTGATATGTACTCTACATACACGCGGGATGGTTCAGAAAGAGATGCACTCCACTTCTTTTATTCTGTTGGGAGGTGAACTTATTCTACCGGAAAATTGCTATTCAAAATCTGAAGTGAACCATGAACATTGCGCTTTGAATATTCACATAGACTAAATTGTCCATTTTGCACAGAGCTTCTCTAGGAGTTCGATCCTGGAATTACTTTCATTCGTTTCCCGGATAGAACTATATATAATCCATTTTTGCAGCGTGCACAATTTTGGGAATAATATACCTCAATGCAGAAATGATTGTTTGCAAAACATGGGATTTATTATCCATAAAATTAAAAATTAATAGTCCTCCAAATCGCCTGTTGGGTATCGTTGTTGCGATAGTTGTAGTAAATTTTAGAATTCGTTGACCTGGAAATATTATTTGTACCTGACTACTGCTTTTATACGAATTTATAAGTTTTATATTAAGTCAGTGTTTTTGTGTTTGATTACCTTTTTTTTTCTGAATCAATATTACTGAATAGAATTATTAAAAACCCACAGGTTAAATTAAACATCGAGATAAACGCCGACCTTTATTAATTTCATTTTATTATAGGAAAATTATGATTTAATTCCTTTATTCTAATGAAAATGCTGTGAAGAATTCAACTATGTATGTGTAATAACTTATAGTTGAATTAAATTCCTATATACGTTTTATAATACATATTAGCGTAAAAGTGTTAGTTACGGATTTTTAAAATATGTGAATCAAAATAAACATTGAAAATTAATGATTAACAAAAATTCGTCCTCTATGTATGTAACTTTAGTTTCGCAGTAGTTACTTAATAATAATATACTAATAAAGAATACTAAAGCAAATCTAATACAGAATTTGAAGATACTTTTTCCATTCATTTTAATTCTTTAAAAAGCCAAAATACTTAACGATAATTGTAGAAATCTTTAAATAAATATTAATTTATGAATCGATTAACTAACGTCTAAACTTGGGGATTTTCTAAAAAATTGTTTGATAAGAAAACTTTCAAACGTTCACTCTGTTCTTTCTAGCAACTATTTAGCATACAAAGAGTACTCAATCACTCATAATAATTAGCACACACCTCTTGGGATCATTTGGCTTTGAGTAGTTATTTGGTAATTAACTTTTGAATTTCATCCAATCACTGAAGTTATATGATATAAAAGACCACACAGAGTCATAAACACCATTCAGTTATTTTGCATTCAATCTTGAAGTTGTTTGAAAATTCACGAGAATGCGTAAGTGACATACTTTTAATTTCTAATTTTTAATTATTGTTAAGAGTTTATTAAGAGTTGATTTCACTAAATCAAGAAGGCGTTAAAAGTCTACATTTTTTTTTACTTAGAACACAAAGTTAAAATGTTACCACCATAAATTTTGAAAGCCTTCTAATCCCAACTATTCATCCAGATCGATTTTCTTCACACAGGTTTGACAACATTTTTCTTAGTTTTTGCGATAATCGCAACAGTCCTCGTTTCGGGAATGCCTGCCCCGGATCCTGAACCTGAACCTGAACCTCAATGGCAAGGTGCAGCAGTTAAAGCTGGGGTGCGGGTAGCTAAAAGAGTTCCATGGAAGGCAGTTGCCAACACGGCAAGTGCTATTTGGAATCGCCGTGAGAGGAGGAAGAATCAGGGTTAAAATTGAAACTGCATTTTGGAAATAAGGCTCACGGTATATGCGGAAGATAATTGGTCTAATTTTATTCACTGGTGTTATAATGAGGTTATTGTTGTTATTTTAAATAATACATTAGATTCAACTGAATTTTTGTTTAAGTTACGTTTTCCAGAAATAAGGTTCTATTTAAAATAAATTTTTTGCCGAGGGCTTGCAAAATAAATATTTAATTTTAAATTTTAATAGTTTGAGGTTTTATGGTGGATTTTGATGAAACGGTATAGGAATAAATCTAAAAGTAAAAGTGACGAATATATAACTTTCTTGAAGGGCTGTAAATCCCGGTGAAAAATTTCACTGATGTATGACAATTACGGAAAATTTTAACAATAAAATTGTTTTCATCCTTTTCCAGTAGGTACATACATACATATATAATAATTCTACAGGAGTAATAGATTACATAAACTGAAGGAAATCTTTCGATTTATTTAGATAGTTTAGTCATTTTGCAAGTAATAAAAGCGAGTTGGTCGCGTTATAATTTTTTCAATTTTCCGAAAATATTTATAATATTCATCCTCCAAAAAATAGCTTCCTTAATTTACACCTCTTTTTACAATTTGTATAACAAAATTTATTGTTTTATGGTGTACATGATCAGACCTAAATGGGAAAACTATATCCTCTTTTTGAAAATGTATCCATTTCCAAAATCTTCGAATGCACTTAATTTATTTTTGGCGTAGATTTGAAAATGAAAAATGAATTTTCTGAAAATAATCAATAACAAAGCAAGACGTACATAATATAAAATAACCGCAAATACATATCGATTAATATGTATGTATGTGAAACTAGAAAATTTTTATAATGCTATGGTTAAACTTTGAGTCTGTGCTTGACAAAAGTCATAAAATAGTTCATTAATTTATTAGAAATCGTTAAATACCAGTTATATAACTTTTACATAAAAGTAGTCGACATAAAGTAAATGTGAAGGTGATATTTTTACAACAGACAAGTACTAAAGGAGATAGTTCATTTTATTTTAATATCAGAAAAGTTATAAACGATAATATACTCAATTCTGTTATTTTTATGACGAATTTATATTCTCTTGAGATATCACCTAATACTGCACAAATAAATATAAAATGCAAAACTCATTTAAACTTATATCGTCCTTATTCTCTTCTGAAGACGGAAACTCAGCGCTGTTGAGCTGAAAATTAACATCAAACTGAGCAAAGTTATGGTTACGATATCTCCAGAGGCTTCGTGTGGATACTTAAAAAATTGTTGTACAGAACTAAACTGAATAGTAAAAGAAAAATGGAAATATGTGGCAGGTAGTTAACCCCTTACCACACAAAAAGGGTTCCCTTATATTATAGAACGCGCGGCATTTCACTCCATCAACTCCTAATTTTAAGGAGTCCTTGTTAAAAACAAAAGAGTTTTCGGTCGGACTTGTGGATGGGGCAAATCGTATTATTGGAATTCCTTCCAAGATCTATTTATATATTATAGATAGTGTAGTATAACGAGGTGAATCCACCAATGTTTATTATTTCCACAACTCCATCTTGTGGTTTGAACCAATTTCTTTCTGTTGCTGCCTCGCTACGGATTTGCAATTCTTTATCCTGGGGGAAAAAGAAATTTTATTAGCATTTTCCTAGCACCTCCCATGCCCCATTAGGCCTTGTTCCTCTGTTTTAAATTCACCCATGTAACCTTAGCTTTATCATATTCAATAAAATACCCAATAGCCGGCCCGTTTCCCCCTGGAACCACAAATTACATCCCCCGCATTTTCTGCAGATGTGAAATTGTGGTGAGCTGATATTAAACTACGTGTCATGGACCTTGATGAGATTAAACATTGGGCATAGCGCCAATTACGAAAATAAAAGATTAAGGTCTTATACAAGCTCATTGGTTAAATTTCGTGGTCACATTCCCAAACCATGTTTATCGTTTTATTCATGGCCTTATGGTTCCAGTCGTTATGCGCACCCATGTTTTCGAAGAACAGACTTTATGGCTGTTTGTTGGAAACTCACTTTTAGGTTTTAATAAATTTTTATTCTGGCCGCATTATTCGGCTTACGTGAGCGCATTAACAACTACAAGTTTATGTATGTGCCTAAATCATGCATACAATATTTTGACCTAGGAAAGGATCCAAACACCTGACATCATACATAAAATTCAGAGTTTTCACAATAAGGCCCATTTCGCTTCCTGGCAGGTGCCAATCATAACAGAGAAGTCATTAAAAGTTTCATCTAAACTTTTTACAAAGTGACCTACTTCACTTATTTATGGGGCTGGAGATTCTATCTTAATGCTACATTTTTCGTGCATGTAACTTTCCAAAACCTTTCGAACATACCATACGTACACGGCGATTATACCCCGCTTTAGTTTGAAAAGTCAGTTTAGTTGCAAATGCGATAATTTTTAATTTCCCAGTCGATTCCAAAATTGTGTTACACTTGTAAATAAATGTTGCATGTTGTAAGAAGTTAGATCAACTGGGAAACTTTGTTAATTTAAATATTTTATTGATTTATTCTCTGTTCACCTCTTCCAAATATATTTGAAGAAAGTTTTTCGAAATAGCATGTTCGACGAACACAATGGTGCACCTTGAGTTAAGTAAATTTACAAATATTGATCCTTCGAATCGGATTGTAATTTGTGCAACGCCTCGACATCGCCTTTTAAAATTAAGATTTCGTTTGGTTTGTGGCTTCCAAACACGTTTTGTAACAATCGTTTGAAAATAGAGAACTGCTTTTATATTGATTTCTACTTCTAGGATTTTACAAAGTACTCTTGAATAGAATTGCTTTCTTTTATTTTTTTTCTTTAAATTTGTTCAGTTGCAGATACGAAAAGTTTTGAGGTTCTGTTCCATTGACGGAATATTCTGAAACTTTCAAATTTTAGAGTTGTGGCATGAAGATATAATTTTATAGAATTCTTTAAAACTCGGAACTACAGAGAAAATTCAGTATACAAAAATGTATAAGAAGTTGGTTGATAAAAGAACACAAAATTACATTTAAATGAAAGACGTCCAATATCGATAATATTAAATCATATTCTCTGAGAGTTTAAAACTTCCATTTAAGTCCATTTTCTTTGTATTTATTCAATAAATCATAAAGTTCGACTTTTAATTCGCTTAATAAGGCATATGTAAGTACCAAGAGTATCTGAAGACTGCAGTTTCGGCGTTTACATATGAACAAAATATTAAATGATTGAACGAAATTGTTTGAAATGCCTCTCTTCCAAAATTTGTAATTTCAATTTCCCAGAATATATTCAATTTAATTTAAATATTTGTTATGGAAATTATCTCCGAAGCAGAATTCTTCTCAAATGTTCTAAAAATTAATTTTTTCATTCACGTTCTCTTTAATTCTGACAACTTAAGTTCGAAATATTTAATTTTGATAACAACAACGTATTTTTTATTATTAGAGTAATTATTTCAATTTTTTTCTTTTATCTGTTGTGAGAAAGTAATAACATTTCAACCAACCATTATAATTGCTTTTATGATCTTTCTGACCTTTTGAAATATACTCAGCTTAAGCCATACTCGACAAAATACTCTACTTTTCAGTTAAAGTCCCATCGAAATTCATTATGTTTATGTTTGCATTGCTGAAAGCCTAAAACCTTTTCGAAGAACCAAGTTACAACAGTGAAAATCCCTTTCGAATCCATTCAGTGGTTTTTGAGGAGACGTAGCAATGTTAAAAAATCTTTTGAGAATCAATTTAATGTTTTCCGTATTTGCATAAATATTTTAAAACGTAATATATTGTATATTATTATTGTTTCCACTATATTATACATATGCTCATATGTATTGTATCATTATAATCGAAAAATTAAAGCTATTTAGTTCAAATATTAAATTGTTGTTTGCCCAATTAAGTATTTAAATAAACCTCTCAACGGGGTTTAAGACATCCTCCCCAACACTTGGAGGTCGAGCATAGATAAATTCATATTATACACATATCTTGTAAACCATATTGTACTCGTCAAATTGGCACAGATCTTTTTAAGTACTCGCCGCATAAACTTCAAAGAGTTGTGTAAGTAACAGCAAACTCCAAAAGAGACTCCAGAGTTTCCAGGAACTAATTCCCCTTCAGACAAGGAGCGGGTGGTCTTAAGTTGCTCACTCCTGCTAGTTCCTAATTAATTGCTCTGATGCTTTTTCGAGCTTAACTGGGATTCTTGAATTACAAATGACACAAAGTTACACATTTTTTCTGCACAATCCAAGATATAGGCTAAACAGCAATAGTTGGTGCTCAAAACGCATACTATCGATTGTTTTAAATATGAAAAGGATTGTTATAAAGCAGATTTTATTTAAAACTCACCTTCATCCTCGCATAAGCCTTTAAGATCAAAAGGATGCACACACAGCGCAAGAGCTCTCATAAAAAATTTGACACGCGAAACAAGGAACACTGTCAACCTCTTTAGCAAGGGGCATGTTAAGCTCTAGGATAATTTAATATACATACCATTTTTTTTACTTAGTACGATACAAAGATATGATTTTGAAAAATGAAAACTCCTTAAGCTCTTCCAAGGAAAGTTGCCAGGAAAATCCCTTAGGAGTTTCCTGTCTTTATATTTATTTGCTGTATTTTGTAAAGAGGCTTAGCGCGGCATTAACGACTGCTTCTTGCAAAATATCTTGGGATTTTATTAAAAGGAAAACGATGAGAAACACAAACATTTTAATTAAAAAACACTTCTTGTGTGCACTTCGTATTATTTATTCTCATTTTAATTAAACAAATTTGGGGACACCCAAGGCGCTATTAATTTAAGATAATACTGTTTTCACTCAAGCATGTGTTAATGCGTGATTTTTACGGCTTCTTTACAACTTCCCTCAGGGGAAGCACTCGGTACCTTAGACCCTAAACCCGATTATTTTTTTCTTTGAGGGGTTTTTAATTTTCTCAAGCTGCTTTCTTTGAAAAGTAATTTTTTGTTACTTTCATTAGCATGTTCTCTTTCGCATCTTAAATGTAATTCAATTTAATTTATTTTTATTAATCAGAAGCTGAGATATATAAGATCAAAAGGCGGGTATCCAATAATTATATTTGATTATAGGTTCTTCTGTTTCCCATATTTGTCTAGAAGTTTAAATATGAGTCTTAAATTACAATTACATATGTATTTTAATATAATAATTTTAAAGTAAATACTTGTATTCAAAAATTTATTTCACCAAATGAACGGCAGTCTACTTTAGAAGGCGATATGTATTCTTTTTCTTTAGTCCCACAAATTGTATCGACAAATTCTAGAGAACACATTTGTATAGAATAAACTAATTGATTAATTCCAATTATCATCTCAAATTGTCACTTAAGTAAACCATTTAGCTGTATGTGTGATTTTCTGTCTCCACTAGATTTTCTGTGGAAGCTGTAAGAAGGAAAATCTTATCGAACAGATAAAGTAAAGAGTTTTGTCGTGTTTTGATGTTCTTAATATCATGTCTTCTCCACTTATCTATATGTTGTTTGTTGTTTCGGTTGGTTGAGGTTAGCTTTAAATTTAATTTATTTATTATTACTATTTACAAAATAATTATGTTTTTTTATAAACAATTTAAATATGAAAATTGTCTTAGTAGGAATAATTTAGATTTAAATATTGTTGTTCGGTTATGCTAAACTTTATTGCAGAGTGAATAAAAATAAATAAGTGTGAAGTTTGACAATTTTTTTAAAATTAAACATATGTATGTATAAACTCTTCAAAAAACTTATCGAAAACAGTTTGGACCAAATTTATTGACTTATTACATACATTCTCGAAAGCACTCATCTAATATTTGGCGCTGCTTTTATTTTCCTCGTATTGAATTTCAAGCCAGTATTACTGATTATTTTAAAAGCAAAATTAGGAATTTTTGTTTTCACCGAAAAAATTATTTGTTATTAATTTTAAGTCTTTTCATGTTTAATGGTAAAAGGGAGATTTTAAGAATTGCTTTATTTGGGTCCCAAAGTCGTTTAAAGTTTAATCGCGAAAGTTTAAGAGTGATTCATGGTGCATATGTTGAAGAAGTTGTTGTCACCCAATAATTTAATGTAATAAAAATTAATGTTAAATTTCACCTAAAGTTCGTACATATGTATGTATGTATGTATCAACTTTTAAGTGAAAAGTTTTAGCTGGAATTTTCGTCCAAACTATTATCATTGTTCTGTTGGCGGCAGATACACATTACAGAAGTTAACATTTTCTAAGCGAAAATTTAAGAACACATTGACTTAATTTGCTTTTATTTTAACATTAACGCATTCGCACTTTCCTATTATACATATACATATATTATAAATTAGTATCATTATTTAACAAAATTTAACTCTGATTTAATTTCTTGAACGTCTTCTTCTACCCTTCTTTCCTAAGTATTTTGCTATCAAATCTCAATTCTTTTTATTCGAGGCGGTCTTGCAGCACAAACACAAATTGATGCCTTCATGTAAATGTACATAAATTCTATGCTCCGCCAAGACATTTCCCTTTTGCCTTCTTAAACTCTTTGAGACGTGATAGGCATTTATTGTAGTGCTGACACATAAAATAGCGTTTAAAGAGCTCAACGTGGGAATGCTTTTTTGTAAAATACCACGTCAAGACATTTGATGAAGGCTTGTATGTTTTACTGTGCGTACAAATGCCATATATATCGAAAGTTTTTATTCTTGGCAATAAAATTAGTGTAAATGATAAATTCCCAAGGCAAAAAATATTAAAATTTTTCAACGGGCGCGTCTAGAACGTCTCGTTTAAATGCAAATCGCTGTGTCGGGCGCTTTAAGGATGTGACTTAACTTTTAATAAAATTTTTTAATAAAATTTCGTCCCATTGGGCGAGTAAAATAAAAGCGAGAAATAACTTTATCTAGGCACGTTTGCTGAACAAGTTGGTTCAGTTTCTTTGGTCGATTGTAGTGAAGGCGTAAAACCCCTAATAAATGGAATCCTTTATACCCTCATCTGTTGTTTTTACCAGAATTCCGAAGGGAAACCAAATTGCCTGGGAGTCGAGAAGAAAAATATCGGGAATGTGGCGATAACCCTGTTAGCTTTTGTTTATTTCCTGAACATCCAGATTATGGCTGGCACTGCTGGGCCAACACAGGAAAAGGATAATATGGCAACAGCTGCAGTTTATTTACCCTGTCGGGAGAAAGCAAATTCACCCCTTAATTGTAAAATAATATCGAGTGCTCTAGGGGATGGGAAATTTACTCAATACATTCCAGACCTTGTCCTTTACGTGAGTGAAAATGCTCCCATTGCTTTGTAAACAGATGCCCAAGAAGTCGCATTTTGTGGCAAAAGTTAAGACACCCTTCTGGCGCTGGATCAAGGAGGCGACGGTGTGTGGAATCGGTGCCAGAAAATATGCCACACTGACATTTAAAAATTTAGCTAAAATAAAAATGAACCATGCGAGTAATTTGACGCGTATTCGTAGTCATAAATCTGCTTCCGATTTCTGCCTCGTTAGGCCTTGTTTCCCTGGAGTGCGATTCTTCGTATTCATTTTTGATATGAATCAGTAGATTCTCATAAATGCCAAAACCATTCCTTCGCAGGACACGCAACAGGAAGATTTGTTGGTCCAAGGTTGAGTGATTGAGTGAGCGTCATTTGATATTTATGATATTTATTATATGAGAAGTTGTACTCATTTTTTATTTGTTACGATACTCAAATTAATAAGTAATCCTCAAAGGAGTTCTTAATGTTTCCTTTCCCACTGGTCAGTACCTATTAAAATACAATAGTCTTATAAGCCAGAAAAATATTTTTCAGAAGTAAAACATTTAAATAAAATTGTAATGTTAACTTTGAGTAGTAATTTTTTTAATTCTTTTGATTTTTTCCGGGAGAAGGGTTCTGTTTTTTAATGTCTATATGTACCATGTATGTGTAGATACCTTTATATTTTCAAAAAATAAAAAACCATTTTTGGTTTACGCTGGTGAAATTCCAATTTAACCACATAATAAATCTGTATGTCATCGTTATCTATTGTAATATAACAATAATAATATGTTATGTAGTATTAAAATCATCTGAGTATTTGACCTTTACTAAAAGCTTTTGGGAGTTCGAATACTATTTGAAACATAATTTTTACGGTTATTTTTACGGTAATTATTTATAATAAGTTCTTTAAGAGATACATTTTTATTTTTGAAATTATGTTTTTAAATGTGTTGATCAAAAAATAAATAAATATATAAATATAATATGATGTGAAATTTATTTCATTTTAATTAATATTCGTACGTTTGAATTAATTGGAGTTGTTTAAAGTCGATATTTTTGACTGCTTGTACCTATTTTGATTTAAAAATTAGACTTATTTGAATTTAAAGTTTTACTTATTTAGTTTTGAACGTAAATAGACTTCATGATGTTTAAAGTGAATTTGTCGAATTAATAATCGCCCAATCTTATTGAAAATTGCTAATTTTTTAAAAATTAATAAAGGTATACTTGTACTTGTGTTATAAATTCCGCCAAGGAATTAAAAGAAATTGAAAACAATTGAACGTTATATTCTATACTTATTAATATCGGTAATGTAAATTATACATGCTTCAAAATATCCAATGCATATAAAAATGTCTTATATAATTACAAAGCAAAATACTGAAATTAAGCTATTTGTCTAAAGTTTTCTTGAGAATATCCCTATAAATTAGGAACAAATTTCTCTGACAAAGTTTTCTCAAGTTTTCTCGTGTGTCTGACGCTCTGCCCTAATGAATAACTCTACTTGATTTTGGTAGCAAATGAGTCTTGCCTCTTTCTCTACTTTCGCGTAATACAATCAGGTTGGAGGACTTCGTTTAGAAAGAATTAGACAAAATAGAGATGGGAAACAAAGTTGCTGTTACCAGGGCGTCTCTGAGTTACTTGCAGCATCTCTATCGAAAAGGATTTATAAGACTTAACATAGCATATGTACGTTGATATAAATAGTAGTCTTAATTTCGTTGAAAAGCACACTGATTTCAAACAAACAGAAAACACATGCAAACTGATTAAGAAATCAATTTGTACGTTAAGGGAAAGTCCTGGTGGCGCGTTCCGAAAACGAAGCGCATGTCGCATAATCAGGTTAGTCCTTAAGTGAATTCAAAATGAATTGCTCCCTCAAGTGGTTCCGGATCGAACGAAAAGTGCTTAGCTGCCGGGTGAACTATTATTGATGGGGGCCGGGACATGGAAACCCGATAATCTTTGGGCTTCACTGCCGTTTTAAATATGAATAAGTAATCAGATGCCCTTTTGAGACGATCAATGAAATTTTCGTGAATATTCCGATGGCCGTCTTGGCTGAAATAAATTACTCTGACGGCCCGGTTTGCCTGAGGAATTACTCCGAAAGATGGGTGCGTATTTGCACTTTGTTGTGCGTAAAATACCGATGAGGCCGTTGCTGAAGGGCCGTAGTTCTCAATCGATCAGTAAGCCTCTAAAGTGACCAAGGGTCGCGATTTTACCACTCAGCACATCAAGTTCGCCTGTGGGCTAGTGGACTGCCGGCCGGGGTGATTCAGATAAATGGTTCGGGACAGTATCAATTTTCCTCAACGCCACTCTTCCTATTTAAGGGTATAAACGCCCCATGTCCTGCGGGGACGGCGCCTTCAAGCCCTAGCAGTTCCGATTCTAATGAACAGTCGACGAAATCTAGCAATCATTGCTCCCTTTCAGGACATGGCATAATGAGAGGTAATGGGTATTTTGTCGTCACTCATCGACCGTCGTTGGTTAGTTGCGTGATTTGATAGACTGCCAAACGACTAGGAAAAGAAATTACGTATTTTTACCCTCGGACCCTAACTTTAATGCCTATTTTGCGTGGCTTGGCACATATTCTTGGGGCTTCCTTAAACGAGAATTACAGCCCCCTTTTTTTGTGAAATAGAGCAATTCTAAAGAACAGCTTTGTATTTTCAAATATTAAGAAATCGATGCTTTTATTCAGGAAAAAATCGACTTCGATACTTCAATATCAGCTTCTTTTTAGCTTAAATATGTTTTCTTTTCATCTTTTGTATCCCTATAAATTTCATTTATAATAAAATATATCTACCTGCATAGATATTTCAACAGTTATAGAAATTGAACGTCTTTTAAGACTTACCACAAAAAGAGGACTAAGTTAAGCTTCCAATTAGACTATGTCTATTGTGATAAATTTTTATGCTATTATCTTTACTTCCACATAATATTTGAAAACATATAATTGTGAACGAATAAACATAATTTGTAAAATTTTTTTTACTTTCATAGGCACACAAGCTAATATTTAAAGACCTGATCTGTTTGTATACGTAGTTAAAAAAAATTTACAATCTTGCTGTATTTTTCATAGAGGTCATTATGAAAATTGTATGTATAAAAATGTTCTTTAAAAGTGCTATTAGATTCGTTTTGTATAGCCCGGAGAAAGTTTATATTTAAAGCCAGTTCACTGGAAACAGCTTTTACTAATTGAGCTATTTCAATGAAAGAGGATTGGGGTATTAAAACATTTTTTGTACTTTCTGAAAGTTACCGAAAGGTAACATCCATCTAAAATAAGGAAATTGGCTAATATAAGATTTTATTGTTGTAGAAACATTTCTCACTTTTTTCTAAGTAAGCAGTCTAAGATTGTAAAATTGTAAAATGTTACACATGTCTCGTTTAATTTTAATTAAAAAAGCAAGAAATGAAATATCTTATATTACGTATAATTAAGGTACTTTGCAAAAGATAGTTTAAAAGTAATGTTTTTCGCTTTCAGAGCAGCAATAATAATTTTGAACTTACTATATATCCTTGCATGGAGAAATTCATTGCCCACTGTTAATTTTCCCAAGAATTACACCCAAAATTGATGGTCAAATAAAATTCGTCTGAAATGTTGCTTATCTATTTCAGTGTTTACACAGATTTCGCAGGACCCCCGAGTTTTTGTTTACATTTTGATTGTGCTAAATGAGGCTGTGGTTGGCCGCAACCGTTGCGCATTTCTCCATACAAATTAATGCCACACATTCATCTGCCCAAATGTTCGTTGTTGGACTTTGGAAATTTTTCGTAAATGCAGAAGAGAAAACGTAATATAGTGCTTCGATATCGCACGTACAAGCAGGATTAATGTGGCGGTTACATGTATAAGATAATAACGACCGTAGCTCCCAGGTGGGTGATTCCCGGAATGAGCGAATTGGGAGCAAAATCCACCAATTGGCGGTAGACAAAGTTTCACAGGCAGCATACAACTTTTTATTTACTTGAGTGAAAACGTGGTCTTTAATATTAAGTGTCGGTGGCATTATGTTACAATGAATATTTATGCGGAGTTACGTATTTTTGGCTTTTGTAAATATTTACCTACTTAATTGCAAAATTTTTGCATGCTGCAACCTTAGAAAAACTCACAATTAAATAGAACAAGGTCTTAACAAATCGTTTCATTAAAATGTAAATTATATTTAGTAAGTGTGGAAGGTTTGTATGTCCATTTTTGAATATGTATCATATTGTTTTCAGTAAAAATGGAAAACAAACTAAATCCTTTATTCCCCTGGTTTTTCTGCCTATTCAACTCTTTATTTGTTTATTTGCGCCCGTTGATTATCTCAGCGATTTTCAAACCTGTCTGTATGTATAAGATTTGGTATAGTCATATAATTTTTTCCTCTTATAAAAATCAATTCAAACGATTTTTATATTTCTGTGGCTTTTAAAACTATTGGCTGAAAATTTTCAGAAATTTGATCAGCAGAAAATTTAAAAATTCAACTTTTGATTGTAACAAATAATTATAACACATAACTTGATTTATTTAAAGATATTTATAAACAAATTAGGGTTAAGAAATAGGCAGCGAATTCTTTATTCATAAAGCCCACTAATTACGAATCGCTTTCAATATTTCCTTTAAGATAATCTAGTGATTATAAAATTGGCAAAGATAATATAAGCTAATGGACTCGTGATTCAGCGGGAAATCCTGTGGGATGCCACACTACTTTTGCCTAACACAAAAATGTAAAACTCGGACGACCCTCCGTCAAGAAATGAAAAATGCAAGATATCTGCCAGGAGGAGTTAGTGTTGCTTTGCGATTTTCCATTTTTCCCTGAGCCGAAATCTGTAACAATTTATCCGAGGTTTCATTTTCACCGGTAGGAGACAAGAGAATGGACTTTTCGGACAATCCTTGAGCCCCTGTGGTGTTTCTTCAAAAATGTTAAATATTCTGGCTGTCAGTAATTTTATTCCACTCGGACAACTTTGATTCTGAATCGAAATATAGGTAGCTTTGGCGCGGCACTGTGTGGTGGCGTAGAAAAAATGATTTTCCACTAAGGCGCCCACAAATAAATTATTTGAGAAATGATTGATTTCCTGCTGGGGATAAAGGAGCGAGGAGGTAGCCTTATTATTTCCTATTTTTTCTGTTATTTTTTCCTGATTTGATCCACTCATCCCATTTATTTTGAAATGGAATTCGCTTAAGCACGTTTCCTTGAAAAATGTATCGAGGAAAATTAATCCATTTCAATTTTAGTACTAAGCTCAAAGCTCCCCAACTGAATAAAAAGGAAAGAGAAAACACTCTGATGATTCCTATCTTCCCACCGAGCTCCATTTTGACAGGCTCAACCAGTTTCAGATAAATCTTTCCTGATAAATGAAAAAGAAGAGGAGCGCGTGGTTTTCCTCGATACCTCCGCACCATCTGGTTTTGCATTCAAAATTAAATTCCGTGAAAATTGTTTGTTTATCCCAGTTCAGTTGGTTATTGAGATGGCTGCCAGTAAATTGTTGCGAAGGTGACAAATCTCAGCACAATTCTACCGAATTGGTAATCTCTTTCGGCGCAATAACGTATTTTACTTTAGGAAAATATTGAAAGTTTGTTTTTAACAAAGAATAGGTACTTATTAGCCTATAACAAAATGAAACAAAGCCATTCTTTTGTTAGTAAGAAACAAACAATATAACTTTCAACTGAGCTGAGTTTTACGATTAATTTATTTATTTTACTTACTATTTCAGTCTTTCGTCGGAGGTAAACGATTTCAAAATTGAAAATTCAGGTCTTTTGTCATTTGATTGTGACTTTTAACCTTTCGTCAAGGTTTTAATATCACTTCAAGGTTAAGAAGGTTTCGCTTTTGTGCAATTGAAACCCTTTCTTTTTCGAATTGTTCTTGACACTTTTTGTTTCAAATATTTCTGAAATTTATATTTCGATTGGAGAACAAAATTATTAATTTTGCATATTCAAAAACATTTGACGAAATTGTACTTTTTGATCAATTTGATAAGGTTAAAAGTTAAACGTACATGTTTTTTTGTGACTAACTTCTTAATATTTAAGTTCTGACGTTGTCATCAAAAACTACTTTTATTTAATTTTAAACTAAAATTGCAATTTGAAAAGAAAGCTTAACATTTCGCTGAAAAAAACATTTCAGAATTTGGCGATTAGTTTATTTTATATTATTAAATATTATAATTTAAGTTTTGTGTTAACTTATCTCTCCGTAATCAGTAAAGAATTCTTCGTAAAATAAGAAAGAGAGAAAATTTAGGAAAGGATTGTATAAAATGCGAGCACATGTAAATAACTTTTAACATTTTGCTGTTATATTCTTTACTTTCTTTAAATTTCTTCTTCTACCATTAATCATGTTGTTAATAAATTGATAATTGTTTAAACTTTCAGGTCAAATGTAAGTTTCTATTAGAATTTCCTTCTGTTCCTTATACAGAGTTGTTTTAGAACGGTTTCATGTTACGAACTGTTTTCAGAACAAACGTAGGAAGATACATCCATATATGTAGTATAATCATTTTAAAAGATATATTATTTTATTTTAAATCTAATTCAGTAAGTAAGCTTTAATTTTAAGCTGAGTTACAACTTTCAACCCAAATAGACTTTGAAAAAAATTGTGGAAGTAAGCAGATAAACAAGGCATGAACGATCGTATAAAAGTTTGCAAGAATTCCAAAGGTCTCTTTTACTGGAGCTGCGGAAACACAACCTTCGAAATTTTCCTTATTCATTTACCTTAATATTTTTTTTCGTTTAGTGGCAGACTTTCCTTCTTCTATACTCTTCTTCTACACATGCTGCTTGAGTGAATAAAGTGCAGAGCCATAAAAGTTTTCCAGAAAGTTTCTTTCAAACATATTTCTGTTCACTACGGAAGGAAGGACACAATTGTTATTTTCAATCGAGCTCCATGGAGGTGTCGTTTCAACTTCGGTTTTTGTCACGCAGCATGAACATCATAAACTATCCCAGTACTTATAAAGTAAAGTGTTTTAGGGTATAAAAGATTTTCGTGAAGGTAACATGCCAGTATCAAGTTTAAGCCTTTGCAAGGGGGTTTTAATAACACCAACCATTATAACTTTCCCAATTATAAGAGGCTCCGTCTATAAGGATAAGATTAAATTCTCGTTTAAGAGCATTCATCAAAATTAATTGCTTTCAAATATTTTGGTGAAGAGGCTTTTTTTCTGTCGTCACACTGATATCCATTTGCAGCTATAAGAAAATTCGCTGAGAACCCCTCGAAGACGCCATGAATATGCATGAAGACAGTCCCCAAATATTGATCCATTTTTCAGTTGTGGCACGTTCGTGCGGCCCTCAGAGATTTCGATATCCCTCGTCTAGGGCGGGTTCTTCTAAACTGAGCAATCTGCCCCACATTTATCTTTTATCCGATATGGCTAATAAAGTAATCAAAGTCACGCAGACGTGTCTGCGTGTTATTGGGTTTCATCCCTGCATCTGCTGCTAGGAAACAACTAATGAAATCTCTGATGACGGGTCATGAAAATTTTATGGGTTTTATTTCCATTCCCCAATGGTGCTGTAATTATGCTGACGGGAACTCTATTAAATTATTTCCAGTCTAGCAGCACCTGATATTCAAAATCCACCCCGAAGGAGACTACTTTTGTACTTCCAATTTTCAACCTTTGGGGGTCCATCCCTCAGTTTATATGCGCTCGAATCTTGTTAACCATAAAATTATATGCTCTAAATTATCTGACTAACCTTGGTGGCTTTTAATTAAGTTTAATCAGCTCCAGGACCTTAAAGTGAAAACAAAGCACGGGCTTTTTATAACGTCCTGGAAAAGGATTTAGGTACCTTTTTAATAGCCTAATGGGCAGTAATTTGCCGAGGAATTCTGGGAAGAAGTCGCTTATATCTGCGACCCAAAAGTTATTTAGGGCAATACTCATTAAAACGTTAAAATACATATGTTTTCAGGTAAAAAAACAATTGCAAGCTCTGCATAAAGTGAAATTTTGTATGTATCTTCCCAAACCGTACTTAATATGTGCAGCAAAACAGTGTTCATATTGCCGGCAGCAGAATGTCTTTTACTGAGGCTCTTTTGTATTTTCACCCAAACTTTCTGGAACTTTGTTCAAATAAATGGCAAAGCATTCAAAGAAAGATTGCGAAAATGGTCAGAAGTTGTCTGTCACTTGACATTACTTTCCATCGTTTTGCATTCCTAGGGGCCTTCTGTGGTGCTTATTCCCAACAACTTTGTTCTCTTCCATTTTCATAAAATGTGGGCAAGGAAACTTATGAGCTATTTTATTTTTATCTGGACGTGACTTCTCGATTATCTCAATACTTGACATTCTTCTTGTTGGGCTGCCTTCTAATGTAGGCTTTTACGTCAGTTAAATTAAATTTCCAAACAAGTTTATATTTCACATTTTGTGGAACTATTTCTGAAAAGCAATATTGAGAGTTTGAAATTATACTTTCAAATATTCAGTAAAAGTTCAAACTCATGATATTGTCACAGAAATTTCGGAAACTCTATTATTTGAGCTGGGATAGTTGCTGCGTTTTCTCCTTTAAATATCCTAATGAACGATTTGAATAGCAAAAATGGTAATAAAATCTTTGATAGTCACATAAATACAATTTATGCTGGTTGCAAAATTGTAGTTATTATACGATGTATTTTTTAGTATCAAAAAATCCATTCAATGTAATCAGAATTACGTTCTTTGTTTTTATTATCTGACTCTCCTCTTACGAGCCCAAAGAAGTGGATGGAAAAGGTTCAGTATAAATAATCGTAGATTTTAAAATTTCCTCCACTACAAAATTTCGAAAATATTCTTATGTAAGAGTAAAAATTACGATACAGATATAAAAAAATGGTCACCATACTGTTCACTATACAAAACTATTTTATATATTCATGTATGATAGTTGTAATAATTCAAGTACCTGCTGAAATTTACATACTTTTAATTAATGCTATCGTCATGATTTGGATTAAAATTTAATTTTTAATTTATGAATAAGTAATGCACGACATTTTGAATTAGAGAAACATATAAAAAATTCCATTCTGTACGAATCCTTCGAAGAATCAAAATAAATTTGAATAATTGTAAAATGTATGCATAAGCTAGTCGTAGATTGAATGAAATTTCTTAGTTTGTCAAGTGATTGATAAAAGCCAATTTATAAAGTTCTTCAAAGTTAAAATAATTAGAATTGTAAATGTGTAGCTCGACAGTGAACTCGAACAACTGTTTTGAAGTTTAGTGCCTGCAGTGTTTTGGAATTTGTGTTGAATCCCCTACAAAATTTCTCGGCAAGTTTTGTCTCTTGAATAATATGCAAGCAAGAGGTTTTCAATAAACATTCAACGAGCTGGCGAGTGAACGCGATTGGCGTCTGCAGGAAGATTACAATTTATCAAAGTAGTTAAAGTCTCCATAAGTTTTCCATATCCAATCTTCTCACCAGTGATAGAAAGTTTTGCACAATGGAAACGTTAATTGGGGAAATTTGGAACACAGTGTGATCAAGTTCCAGCTTCCTGTAACAAAATATGCTTCCTTTATTTTCCCAAATAATTGTCAATTTGGATCCCAGTCCGTACAAATCCCTACAGACAAATTCTGTCGCTTTTCTGCCTATGATACTGAACATTTACACGTTTTCTCTCTTTTTCAGAACCACATACTAAACAGCAAAATATCCTAATTAAATGCCGATGCAAATTTTATGCCGAAGCCACTTTTCCCGCACTATCGCCACAAATCTGTTAAATTGAGAGGAAATCGGAAAACGATAATGGTCTAGTTAGGAATAAATCCCGGTTAATCAAACAAAACAAAATCACACAAAATGGAAAAGTTGACCCGCAAACTGCTCCCGGTGTAACCTGATGAACTTAAGCAACACTGGTCCATTAATAACAGCCGAACTGAACAATTAACCCTCCTTTGGCTCAGAAGAGCGGAGTCTGGACGAAAAACGAAAGGAAATTAGTTTCGGACACATTACGGGAGCCGAGCCACCAGAGGAGCTCGTCGAGGCAAAAGACCAGGGAACCCAAACTGTTCCCACGGGACTCCAGCGGGAAAGAAAACCTTCGCCACAATGTCTGACTTTGAAAGGATTCGACTTGTTATCCTGGGCGGAGCGGGCGTCGGGAAGAGTTGCATCTTAAAGCGGTTTCTCTTCAAAACGTACACGGACAAGTATCGGGCAACTGTGGAGGACCTTTACAATCGGGAATATGACCTCGGTGGCGTGACACTCAAGGTAAGTGGCCCTATGATTTTGCCCATTTAAATTCCGAAACCGGAGCAGCTCTGTCGAGGACTCCGCCCCCAAGAAAACCCCTTTTCAAGAAATAGTTTCTAAAGTCCTTCGGAATTTACGTTGTTTGTAATTCACCCGAGCACACAGAATGTTTGTTAATTACCGTCGAACAGTGGTATTATCACCAGTTAAATGTTATGGCTAGTCCGAAACTTTCTGGACTGCCTCAATTAAAATTCCCAGAGCATACCTCCGTGCGGACTTTGTGTGGCCCCAAAAGTCTGGAGTGATTATTTGCTACAATGTTTTAATTGTTCAAAGTTGCAACATGTAGGAACATGGTAGTAAACTTTCAACTAGTTTCGAAATATTTGAGAAAAACATTTTTTAAACAAATACTTGCTTGGATGAATCTCCTCAAACAACCTTCTCGAAGTTAAATCACAATGTAGCCGCCTCGTACGATCTTTTGTCCGGATTTATGCAAGCAAATTACACTGTTCTGCATATATCGTGCTTTTGTCTCCCTCTTCTCTCTACTAGTGATAGGTATTTCTTAAAGCTTTTTAAAAAAAGTTTAAATATAATAGATAAAAAGTAGGAAAATTTGTTTGATGTTTTATTCTAGTTATGTTTCAAGTTCTGTTGATTCTCTGGTTTTTTCGAAAACACAAATGATTTGAATATGTCTCTTTTTTCATGCTCATTTCCCTCAATAAAGTGAAGTAATATTATTGTTAGAACATAATAAAGTCATAGCTCCCTAAAAACACGAAATATAAATAGTTAACATTTGATTTTAAGGACTATGAAGAACGTGAAATATTTAAGTAAGATAGGTAATTTATAATGATTGTTTACTTCACGTTATTTCATTGTTCCAATTTTATCAAAATTAAGATTTGCTTGCTTTAATCGAACAAATAAAATAGAAATTTGTTTAAATTCTCATTTAAACTTAGCAACAACAAAATTCTACGTGATGAAATAATAATAATTATAACTTTGTTACAACGCATAAATTTGCACCACCCACATTTTACAAATTTGTGTTATCTATAAAATGCTGCGAAGGCTTCATCTAAATACAATTTATTGTATTTTGCAAGAGAAATATACAAAATTTCAATCAATTCATGGAACATATAAAAGTAACAATTTATAAGTAGGTGCTTAAAATGTTTTGTCCTCCAAAACCGATATTCTATTTGTGGAAATATGATACATTAATATACATAGTAAGAAAACGAATGTAATTTTTTAAAGATTCTAAACCACGCAACTCCTACGCTCTGCAAGAAATCTATTTACAAAAAATAAGAATCTCGTTCAAGAAGACACCAAACCACGTGGGAGTTTACATTTTGGTGATGTTTTGCACAAATTACAGAATAAGCAAGCCGCAAAGGTATAGGCTTAATTGAGAACTCATTTTAAGGGTTTCTTAGTATCCACAACGAACCTTTATAATAAGTATCCTTTTAACCTTCTGTCCATCCTCCTGTCTTTACGTCTGTCCAACTGTCCATTACTAACTCGTCGCACCTGCAGGGCGTTGAGGTGTTTCGTAGGCTGAAACAATAAGCAAAAGTTACAAGTGAAATGAAATGTTATTACTTTCTCATAAATGTGAAAGATGAAAACATATTTCTTTGCTTAAAGAGGACATCAAGTCAGATGTTATGGAAAATGGCTGCCAGCTTGTTGCAGAGGGTTTAAATATTAATGGATTAATTTCTCTTCATCTTTATAGGCTTTAAATTTATTTGTCCATCAAAGAATACCCAAATAAAATTATTATTTATCAGAAGGTATCTATTTGTAATATATAATATATGATTATTGAGTGCTAATAAATTCGCTTGACTATTCGCACAAATAAGAAAGACTCAAAGAATAATGAAAAACCCGAATTGCAGTTTAAATACTTTTGAAAACATGAAATGACCTTTTCTTTATAAAACCGATTTTGAAATAAAAGAAATTTGTTAATCCCATTTCGATGCTGATTTTCCACAAACTTAATAACCGCCTTGCCGTTTTCAAAGATTGTAGAAACTCTAAAAATGCAATTTTTATCGATACAATATCTTAAAGATTGTTCACACTTTTGAATGTGATAAAAATCCACAACCTTGAAGATTGTCCAAAGATTCAATGTGCCAATCTGACCTAAAGTTTTTTAAAGAACGTGCTCTTCAGATATTGAGTTGGATTTTACGAGTTTAATAATTCTCAATTGTTTTACTAAGCCGTGCTCTTTGTTTTATTAAAACTCTGTGGACTATTCACGTTAGCTCTTCCAAAAATTATTTTCTGAGAATGTTCCAGGAACTATCAGGAAAATCCTATTTCATTATTACGTAAGAGGACAGAAAACTCAATTTTTATCACTCGAAACAATTGATGATGATTAAATTTCTGAGTGCCAATCGAACGAACGACAATATACTTACAATTCTGTTTTTATAGTAAAGATCGTTCAGTTCAAATGCACTCAGCGAAATCATGACACGACCAAAAATAAAAGTAGAAATTTTTTGAGTGCAAATGAGCAAAACTGCCAGAACTATCGTCGATATTTTTACTTTGGCGGTTTGGCCTACACGTAGATAAATCAATGAGAATACATATGTACATATTTTACTATAAATTTAATATAGATGAATGTTTTAAATTATTCTTTTTAAGTCCATGTCATTGATATCGATATTACTTAGTTTAAGCTTTTAGATTTAAAAACCAATCTGAGCAATTAATTAACTAAGAGGGATTTAATAATAGGATTAGAAAATAAAGTTTAGTTCTACCAAAAATGATTTTTTGTAAGCGAGTTCATCTCAATCTTTCATAAGGTAAGTAAGTTCGTAAATATGGCAATCAAGAAAAGTGCTTCTATATATTTATTTTTCGACTCCGATACAGAAGATTTTGAAAAGTGTCAAACTCTCGTTGGACGACTTGATAAAGTTTAATTCTTGAATGAGGTTCCCCCACAGCATACTTATTTAAAATGCATTTTGGTTAAAACAAAATGGGTCTCGATATTATTTCTGTACTGCATCGGAAAAAGGTCCATTTAGTAGTCATCGCTTTTCGAGCAAATATTTCTTGACCATTTCTTAACTTTTTCTTTAGTTCTTTTTTGCTATTTTACACGGAGTTTGTGTAGAACCATTTATCTTAACCGACGTATTTACGAACAGCAGCTTTAATATCGAGGAGAAAGAGACATGACTATTCGGAAAAACAAATTACCAAAAATAACGAGCCATTGGTGGTCTGTGAAAATTTCCAATGAAAATTGTTTGCTTGCTGCGTGGGTGTGGTTTCAAAAATATAATAAATGTTAGTACAAATATCCTAGATTCAACAATTTCATAATCATTTATTTAGCTACACTATTAATTCAAAATAAAATTGCTAAAAGCGAATTAAAACTATTTAAAGTAAAATGGAGTAATGAAATCAAACAACAAACATAATTTTGTTTTTAGATTTTGGGGAAAATTATATTTTACTATGGAATGAAATCTAAGTTTTCAGTAATCGAACTTTCAATGAGAAAATGAGCGTCCTTATATGTACATATGTATGTACATGTATATAGGAGGTAATGGTACTATATTATTACAAAATCTGCCAATTAAATTCTCTGCATAATTTGATAATTTTACATTTAATGAAGCAGTCTATCTGAAGCTAGAAATTAAATATTTTGATTTAATATCTCGTGAACTGTTTAATATCTTGAGCTTTATCATTCTTAATTGAATTAATGGCCCTTTATAATTTATATATGAAAATTCAAAAGACCCACAAAACGATCTCTTAACTTCGCTATTTAGGGATTCACCATGCCACGCAGTGATTCTCGAAGCTACCCACAAACTGATAAATGAAATTCCTTTAAAAATTTAAGATATAAGTATTTAGAGACGGAATTCCCTGAAAATGGCCAAGGAGGCACCAAGAAGCCATCTAATGAAAGACGACGTCGCCATTCAGTGCAAAACAAAACGAATTGCCCCCGAGGAGAGAAATTGAAGGGATGTACAATCAGCTTAATTGTGAAAGGAATGTGCCTGAATTGCTCCTGTACAGGACTCCGTTTTCGCGGTATTGTTTTCGCCCCGAAGCATGACGTCCTAGTGTAATTTTCTGATATTTACATGAAGTGAATGAGTTGGTAATGGATCCCTGCACTTTTAACTTAATGAAGGGTTTCTATTTGGGTCATCGATTTTCACCACCCACCACGTACATTTAGCAGCAGATGAACAATTTTACACCTTACACCTTATTAAAATGAAAATTAGGGTGAGTTGAATGCCACGCTGTATTTTGATGGCGAATGAATTATATCTGCGTCTAGAACGCGGTTCGAAAGGAGTATGAAATGTATTTTCTAATTAATATGTTGGATGATTTTGTTATGCTTTCACCTATCGAACAGTGTACACTTTAATTGTATCAAATACAACCCCCTACGGCTCGGGGATGTTTATGGCCTCGGCCTGTTAATGAAATACTTTAGGCACTGGCAAAAGTTTAATTAAAATTAATTTTCCCCTTAAAATTTGAACTTCGGAAATTCCCTTAAACGACTGTAATGTTACATCCTCTCTTCCAATATTCTCTATTAAGATCCTTTTGTGCTGCTCATCATAATTCTGAAAATACCTTGATAATTCCGCTGATGTTTACTTACACGTTTAAGCTGTTTGGAACGTGTTTTTATAATCAACTACAGAACACGGTAACTATAGCAATAGCGTTTAGAGATTTAAAAATCTGATATATTTGTAAGTATACGATAGCATTCTGTTTATATTGTACGTTGTAAAACTTTTCATAAACATGAAACGGTGAGTCCCCGCAGGTATTTGAATTACCTACTCCTTGCTAATAAAAGCGTTATAATATCAATCCTCATAAAAGAGCAAAGCTCCTTACAACGTAAAAGTAGTGTGGGTTAACAATGTGCTTCCTGTTAACGCGTAAGTTAAATTTAATAACGATAACTTTACATTCCAATAGGTAGACATCCTTGATACATCTGGAGATATGCAATTTCCTGCAATGAGAAGATTATCAATTGCAACTGCACATGCATTTTTGTTGGTGTATGCAACTACGTCATCGCCGAGTTTTGCATGTGTAAAACAATGTTTCGAGGAGATACGTGAACAGAGAGCAGATTTTCAGGTGGGTTTAATTTTGAAGTTTTTTCTTTTAGTATTATCTTATAACGCTTTAAAATGTTGTACCCTTTTATATCCATTCTGATGCAGGACATCCCTATCGTCATAGCTGGAAACAAATCTGATTTGGCTTCAACACACCGAGAAGTTCGTTTAGACGAGGTAACCGACTGGGTGTACTGTGAACTGCCAAAGTTAAGGTAAGCCAAGATAAATCCCCATAAATATTTATAGGCTCTGATAACCGCAAAAACAAGCAAACACAGTTGTACCTATAAGGTCTATTCCCTTTTTTTTTTGTGTAAACCAATAACAGACTTTCCTCGTTTTCCGATTTGTTTGCAAAACCTAAAATGGACTTGTATTCTTTGTAAAATCCCCCAATTTCAGGATTTACTTTTAAAGGTTTTAGACCCACTTAGTAGTGTGAGTCCATATGTAATAAACTGAAGGTATACAGGGGCAAATCCTAATCAACAAAACTACAAATACGAAATCTTTTTTTCCACAAAGTTGATATAAGTATTAGCAAAAAGCCAGTGATGAACAAAAATATAGACTAGAATCGAGCAATCGTGAAATATGTTCTTTAGGTCGGGAAGAGACACAATGCACAGATTCTGATGATTGTCATTGAAATAGACTCTGATTGCTTCGGGGTAGTGCAATTTTTCTGATGCAGCTGTCGCTGCTAATTTCCTCTATATTCTCATGAAAAAAATCGTTTTATCCTGTTTCGTAGAGATAACCACGTTAACCCGTCAGAGTACCTTTTTTTATAGTCCATTAAGTTTTGCCCCTCGATAATAAACAGTGACATAAGGCAAGATAGCATCGCATGAATTGTCTGCTTGGGTTTGTTACTAATTTAAGAGTGTTAAAAAGTTCTGTAAGTTTGTCTATTTGTCTTTGCACACATTACGCAAAAAGAAACAGATTTTGATGAAATTTTTAATTTTTTGTAAAATTATATCTAAAATAAAATATTTTGTGCGAAAATTTATACTTAGGTAAAAATTGTCCTTGTATTTCCTGGTTTTATACTAAGCTTAGGTTTCTTTTGATTGGATTAATTATTATAAAAAAAAAACTGCTAATTTGCGTAAACAGTTTTTCAATTTCGACTTGATTTGGTTTTTTAACAATTTTGCATATATAAGTTTTGCTTTCAATATAAGCAATTAAATTTGTATATTTATTATTTATATAAAGGTAATCGCTTTTTCTACATTCGTAAAATTCGTGGATCAATGATCTCAATGTTAAAAATTTGAAACACTTTGTATTTTAATATGGTTTTTATTTTGCAAATTGGAAGAAAAATAATTTTGAAATAAAATTGGTTTAAATTTTATCTCTTTCGCATTAATTTACATATGTCGAATACTGTTCAACGATTTTTATTTTGCAATCCTCGAAAATATCATGTTTAAGATAAATAAATCAATATCATATAATCAATAGTCTAAAATATATGGCATTGTTTATATGTAGATAATTAAGATTATATTATCACTGGCAGAAACATTTCGTGTTTTAAGAATTTAATTCCACAAGACTTACAAAATATATTGGAGCCATCCACATGAACGCTTGGGTACGTAACCTGGATACTCGTCGTCTATAAATGGATATTACCAATCCTATTTACTTTTGAAACCGATGGAAACTGACAATATTGGGAATTTACCCATCGACCGACGACTACACCATATGTAGCTTATAGAACTGCACACGAAAAATCAATGCTACAAATTTCATTTGGTACTACACGGAGTTACCTTTGATTCCATTTAGAGACACTCAGAGATGCATCCACCTACGGTAGATTAACCTTTCAAACGTGAATGATTCAGGTGAATCCGGGAACCCAATCCGATTTCCCTTTTTCGGTTTAAATCACAAAAACTGGATTCGAACTCTGCTGTTATGGTAATCCTATCTAGCATACCTCAGGGTGTAAGAAACCCATCATTCGAGGAAAGTTTCTTTGGTAATGCTATAACATATTTATTTACCACATGTGGTATTTTACATCCAACTATCATTCTCGTAAAAAAGCTGCAAATTTCGTTTTAGCTAAAGTAAGAATCCATCGCGACTTGTTGTGGCAGGGAAATTTAAATAATTCATTACAGTGAACGTACTTCACAAAGGGAACAAAAATTACCCGATAAAACAGAGCACCAGTCAAGGGACACAGGCAATTTTAATTACATTTAATTCTTATGTAACATTAAAATTGCATTTCTTTTTTACGGTGGGAATATTAAAAGTGAGACAGCAAATTGTGAAATCCATAAAGATAGAAATTTCAGCTATGTAGGTCAACGCCAGTGGACGTTTGCGTTAGTCCCATTAAAATTTTACAAATATATAGTTATGTATGGTACATTTGACATATGTATGTATGTGATACGATATTTGCGGAAAGTTGCAGAACACCTAATAACTTTTCAGTCATGTTAGCCGGCGGATAATTTGAATATGGATAATTCTGATTAAAATACTTTTCTAAAGGTGGTTCGCACCTACTTTCACTTGAATTAAATCTGTAGACAGAGTTTTACCAACCATATATGAACTAAAAGTAAGTTCCATTTAGGGAGATTTCGTGAAACAATTATCGTATTAGGTTAAGTCTAATCTAAAAACATCCAACATTTTAGAATTCTCTGTAATCACAATTTCTTTTAATGAGAAATATTTGCTGTGCCACAAAAGTGTAGTATACAATCCTTTACAAGTGACTATACATATAATAAATGCTTGTTTTTTAATTATTTTGTTGTAATAACAATCGTCCCTCCTCTTTACTTCATAATGAAAGGGTAAAGGTCCTTTAAGA
Organism: Tolmerus cingulatus; assembly: GCA_959613345.1. Lineage (NCBI taxonomy): Eukaryota > Metazoa > Arthropoda > Insecta > Diptera > Asilidae > Tolmerus > Tolmerus cingulatus. Next base: position 9,053,517 of record OY390708.1, read on the forward strand.
AATAATCTGTTCAATAATTTTTATAAAAGATATATTTAATATAAATTTAAAATATGCAGTTTTGTAAATAAATTTGTTTTTTTTTATATATTTTCAGAGCGAAAGTGCTAGAATGTTCGGCCAAAGATGACTTTAACGTGACGGAACTATTTAAAACTTTGTTATCGTTATCCCGAATTCTGCCTGTAGGAAGTAGTGAAAACGCGACTGGGTTGAAACGCAGATCTTCAGCATATGTTAGTGCGACAAGTAAAGGTATATTTCTTTGTGTATTTATGAAGTTGTATTCCATTTTCAAATTAATAATATAGGTACGTAAGAAAAGAGAATTATATTTAAGCAAAGCCAGACGGGAATTTTTCAACCACATTGTTCGTTATTTTAATTTTTTCAAGTATAAGTATAAATCATAATATAGCCACAAAATAAGTTTGTGACAAATCTTTTCAGATGAAATAAATTAAAGATATTTTATGTTGGACATAAATCAGTTTAACGTACATATAATAGACGCTATTCAAAACTGGATGGTAGATTGTTATGGATAAAAATTATGGATCTAAATGACTGGCTTGTGGCATAGTAGCAGTATTAATTAATTATTGGATTTATATAAGGCAAATAATGGAATCCAAGTATTGAAATATGAGAGACGACTGAGTACATTCGTTTTAACTTTACACCATGCAATCAAGACATTGTTCCATATTTACACATTTGTTTTCCCTCCCTCTTTGGCTTTTGCTGGGTGCAACTCTGATTTACAGCATCCTGCTTAGTCACCAAATTAATAGTTGCTTAAGATCATGTTTCCTGATGGTTGTATTGAAGTTAATGTTTGTCAAAGGTTTCCCATTGTGATTAGGACCGACCCCGAGGCTTTCTCGTCATTAAAGTCTCCCTGAACAAAAACTATGCAAGCCGGGATCGATGGACTTACCACCTTGGGATGCATACCTATGCATCTTGAGTTGTTTACCCCTGCTGAATTCATTCATATAATTTGTGTTGTGTGTAGAATAATATTGAAGAAAATGGGGTCTAGGAAATGCGATTGTGTTTAATTTAGAAATAAGGTGCCTTTAGGAGACTACGAATTACGTGTCTGACATCTAAATATGTCAATACATAGTACAATCAAGTAAGTGTAACGTGAGAAGGATTTCCAAATTTTTATTTACAAAAACTAGATTTGCTACATACGTTAACTGTCGTTTGTACATTTTGTAAGCAAACAAAAAGCATGAATACAATAAGAAAATTATTTTAATTATAAGAATTTGCAGTCTTTTTCAATTCCGCAAAAAATTGCGCTGCATCGGTGTCATTAGAACTCTTGGTAGATACAAAGTAAAAAACTAAAACTAATATTTTTAATATTTAATATATCTGTACGTATGTAGTTTTTGCACGTTATTAAAATTAAAATAGTTAAGCAAAAGTAAAAAAACAAATTGCTAAACCAAGCTTCATAATTCTGAGTAAGGCCATAGCAACTCCAATAACGAGTAAAATGCAAAAGATTCATTTAAATACTTTTAAAAGAAAATTTTTTATCCTGGCGATCTGGCGTTTAAATTGTGTTTCCTGAAAGATCAAAAAATTCCAACAATTTTAAAAAATTACCCATCAACTTGGTATTTTTCTTGCAAATTTTCCTCGCAATAGCTTCTAAAATGACGACGTCATGAAGACGAGGAGACAATGGACATTCGAAACGAATATATGGCGAAAATATTTATGAGGGTTTTTAGTAATTAAGAAACTCAAAATACAACGTTGTTATTTGGAATTTTGTAAAGTTCTTTTAGAGTCTTGAATTACTCCTAAAGGGGATATTATTTTGTTTGTTTTCTCCTTCGACTTTTGGATAGGAACCCTTCCCTTTAAATTCCGGCGACGCGACGTCAACTGATTCGAAAACGTCGTCCTGGGTTCAAAGGATTTTAAAACAGTAAAGCAAAAGAAAGTTCATTTAAAAGTTCGAATCCTTTGAAAGTAAATTTAATGAAGCAGGGTATGAGGGTAAGACAAAGACTTTTATTGCTTTTATCTAGTCAATAATTTAAATATTTTTTAAGACTTCTTCCTAATTTCTGTAAATTAAGGGTTGTTTTAGTGTTTCAAGAAATTGTAAAACTTTGATCTTCGATTCATTATTTAATTAGTCTTAATTTAGAGATTCATACGAAATATAACACAGTGGAGCAAAAAAGGGAGGAAATTGAAAGGGAAAAATGCTGTAGCCAAAAGACCAAAAAGCGATGGGCTTCGCTAAAAGAACCCTCGAAATTTTGAGAAACGAAGCGAAATAACGCATGACCGCATTATGTTCTTTCGGTTCAGTAGGACTTTGCGAAAAAACAATCCTAATGTGCTTTTGCATTGCTATTTGAACACGGAACCCTTCGCTTTCCTTGCCGTAAAATGTAGCTGAAGGCAGGATATTTCCGGTCCATTAAACCTTGATCCGACAAAATATGCAAAAGTGAATAAAATGCGGACTTGTCGCGCAGCAACTCCGCTCTTACGTATATTTTTGGCATATGTGAAAGTACAGCTCTCAACATGTTAACATAAATTTTTCTACGACTAGACTCTAAAAGGAAGCTTTTTCAGTGAACTGTGCATATTCATAATTCCAAATATTTCAAATACCAAATAATATCTTTCTTTCCCTCGTCATGTCGCTCGATTGGTTTTCGCTGGAAATAAGTTTCGAATTCAGGTATTTATTAAAATCCGTTCAGTAGACGGGAGCCAGTGAGTGGGAATGAAAATCTTTCAGAAAAGTATTAAATGAAAGTCGAAAAGAAAGTTTCACTATGAAATTCGCTAGAAAGGACATGCTCCACTAAAGTACTCTGAAGTTTTGTAGATATATTTTTAATCATTTGACCTTCCAGTCGAAAAACATCAAAATTCATCCTGAGTTTTGAAGGAAACCAATCGGGAATGAAAAAATTCGTTTTATTCGATGTTGAGGAAAGTGGTTGTGAGTACCCAGAACTTTGACATTAATTTATAATTTCAGCGAAATTAAATTGAAATAAAATTCAAAGTTGTTTGCCGAGAACGAGAACGAAAAGCAATTGTCGAGGGGTACTTCTGGCCTTTTGTTTTTCGTCCATAATATATTCAGAATTTTCTGAATATTTAAAATGTCGAAAGAATTTTTTCCACTCGGTTCGGGCAGCATTGATTTGATACCCCGAAGACAGGTTTCAATTTAAACCAACTGGAATTTCTATGGGTTAATTAACTTTTGGTAAATAAAAGAGAGTAATTGTGCACAGAACCCCTGCAATGTTTTCGTTGGGGGTGTGCTCCGAGCGGTTTAAGGTCTACAAAATTAAATTAATTCATAAAAACATTCGAAGGTCCTTGGGGTGCTTCCCGAAACATTTGATGCCTTTCTTTCGGCTGTATTTATTACGATGGATTTTGTGTTGCCCGAGCGCAGTTCTAATCGCTGCGAAACTGAGAAATGCTTTGAAGTTTTCGGAACAAAAGGCCGGCCCCAACTGATCCTGAAACTTTTGACTCCTATCAACACCAAATTTTCGCAATTCTTTTTGAAGTGCTCCTGAATGGTTGTTTTCCGGGAAATTGTTTGGAGAAAGAAAATCTTAATAATATACTTACGTCTCAGGTTTCGAATGTGCGTGACATGTTTGCGGAAAAGGAAATTCTTCGAGGTTGCTACCGGGTTCAAAGTGCTCCAGAAGGCGACGGATGCGGGGAGCAAAAGCATCAATTGATAAGTATTTCTCTAGGACAAATAAAATCTTTGTAGGAGGAAATAAAGCACCACCAGAAAATTACTCTTTCAAAAGATTTAAATAGATCGGGAAACGAGCGAAACCTGAAATTGATCCGTGAAATTTGCATTTTAATTAAAACTTCACTTGGCGATTGGTTTTAATGAATGCGCTCTAATTATTTAGGGATTTCATGGATGCGCTCTAATTATTGAGAAAATCTTTTATTGCAGTAAGAGATTCAAAGTGTTTTTTAATGCTTTTTAGTTACGTAATAGTATGTTTGAATTTAAGAAACTTCATAAGCAACAAAGTCCTTGAAAAAAATAGTTTATGGTACAAGATGAAATATCATTTTATACTCGTATTCAGAAAGGTTCAGAAGCAACGACTTTGTCATCTGCGCTATGGCTTCGAGTATTTGATTAATATTTAAAGTTCTACATGATTTTTTACAGGAACAGAATATATTTAGAAAAAAAAATAGTTTGTGATGTTCAACTTCAATAAAAATTTTCATCTAAATGAATAGAGTTTAATCGTACATACGAATATCAAATATTTTGATTATTTTTCAGGACAAATAGTTATTAGAAATGTTTAATTTAATATTTTTATAAGTTTTGTTTAAAATTTTGTTTCGTTAACGAGATAATGATACCACTGAAGAGATAAATTTGTGGAATTAATAACAAGCTTTAAAAATCGGTATTGAAAATTATATAAAAGATCAAATAGTATAAAGCCAAAAACAAGATAAGATTTTATGAAAAAAATAACAAGTCCACGATTGATGGAAGCATCCAAAAAACTAAAGAAATGAGTTGATAAATGTAATATTTGCAATTAATTGTAGTCAAAATACTGATTTCTCCGGAATACCTTTTTATTATTACGGTTATTTGACACAACAGTAAAACAAATTAAGTGAAATATGACTATTTTGAATATGTACCTATTTAATAAGATATTTCGTATAAAAATAAAACATTGGATTCAAAACTCTACCGATGGGCAGTTGCACAGAATTTCTTTAAAGAATACCCCCATCCTTTTAATGTTTAAGATAAAAAATAATTTAAACAAATCTTAAAATAACTTGATTTTAAATTGCCTTCATTTCTTTTTATTTATTTCACATTTTTCTTTACTTTCAAAGCTTCTAAAAGTTAGCTAAAACCGAATTCATAAGTCTTTAAACTTTTAACTTTGATTTATTTCTGTGTCAAGTGAATATTCCCCTTGTTTTTTTCTTTTCCTCTGCATATATTCGGATTGAAATAAAATATCACAGCACAATTAAAAATAATTTTTCTTTGCTTCTGATTGCATGTAAAAAAGCAAATTTATATTTTCTACATATACCGCCTTCATCATTATGTTAAAAATGTTTAATGAATGAATTGTTCAAAATTTCACAGTCTCTTCACCACGAGAATATAAAATATTAATAACCACTACCCGGCTCTAGAGAGATAATAAGTGCTATTATATCTACTTTTAAAATCATGGTTTATTAATGATTCGCGAAGAGATGCAAAGCAGTAATTACTTGTGATAAATAGGTCGAAGCTCTCGTTTCATAAAAGAGTTTAATTAATTGGGATTAAGAGTGAATCTATTTAATTGCAGTTGAAATTTTATGCATATCACGTTTTCTAATTTATTTTCGCGGAGGGTTTTTAATAATAGTATTATTATATTACAAGTTCAATACCTTTCTTAGAAGGGTCATATGTATGTGGCCGAGGTGGTACTTGAAGATGTGCTTTGAAATCTAACTATGTAAATGAATATAAAATTGATTTATTAGTTTTGACGAGTGTTTTCCCATTTTCGTTTTACAGCAAAGGCTCGTATAGGAAGTCCCTCCATATCATCCGATAAGAAAAATAGTCAAACACCCCTGCAAGATCCAGCTGCTGAACCCTCAAACAGCGAGGAGTCCAAACTAAAACCGAGATCAAGGTAACTTAAGCTCAGATTGTGCAAATTAAATTGCACCTCTTGTCACGAAACAAAAAATACATATACTATATTGCATATAATTATTTATTACTTTAAAATTCGACTTGTTACGAAAAGGAAATTTTTTCTTGGTTATTTATTAAATCCCCACAGATCTCTTATAAGGCGATCATCGCGAAAGACCAAGCAACAAATTCAGAATGCAACCACAGACGACTGCAACATACAGTGAAGACCCAGAATCTGTCCTATTAAGGGTCAGCTCAAGTAGGTGTTTCTAAGTTGTGTTTTTATTTGAAAGCTGCGACCTTTTGGAATAATTGAAGGATCTTCGTAGATTAGAAAGTAAAAAGTTAAAGAAAATACCACCACCGAGTAGCTCAATAGAATTGCTGATACCCCAAAAACCACAGGCTTCCTATTCATTTCCTATCACATCTCTTCCAGGAATAGCCTTCAAATGAAAACATGAACAGTATCAGCGTTACAGAGTAATTCATTGATAGTTGACCTACATACATATATTCAAAGTATTATAAATTATTACTTTTTTATATAAATTTGATAAGAGATATGTAAAATGTAAAAATATCTGATGCAAAGTGAATTGTGATCATGAATTTAGATTATATTAGATAAGGCATTGCTGCAAATCAAATTTTTATATATACTTTACCTGTGAGCATTTTGTTGTCTTTTTCGTAGTTATTTTGACTAGAGGGGCATGGACTTAAAACAGAACTAAAATTTACATAAATCGCTTCAAGAGGTCATAACATGAATGGAAAGCGATTTTATAAGTGTTTATTTTTGCGATCAAACGCAGTTTATATGGGTTATTGGAATTTATAATGTAGTTAATGCATTTTTGAAAATTATTCCTAAATGCTTATAGAGTTTAATGTGAGAGAAGTAAGCAAAAAAAAGCGTAGTCATAAGCTTGATGCTAATTAATTCAAAGAATTTATACAAAAGTGTTAAAGTAATTCATAAAAGGTAGTTTTTAAAAATATACCGCAACACCAAGCTGAAAGATTTTACTAATAAATATTACGATTTGTATCTATAACTGAACAAACTCTTGGAAGAAGAGCGAGTTAAACTACGAAAGTAAGAACTTAATGTTTGATAAGGAATTTTCAATTGTTTCTTGTTTAAGTTAAACTGCAAAACCCTTGTGTCAATCTCTATTTGAATACGTCGTGGTACAGGAAAATATGCAAACATAACCATCATGATTAGTACTAGAAAACCGCTCAAATACGTGTCGATCGTTATACGAGTATAACATGTATTTATAAAAGTTTGTATGCCATTAATAACATATTAATACATAATAGCAAGAACTTTTTTCTCCAAAAAAAATGCACTAAATACTTTTAGAGAAACTTATAAGGTTTTTTTCCCGTTTAAATTTTTAAACTTTCACTCACCACACCCAATATGCAACATTTTCGTATACTTTGATTAGATGAATTTAGAACCGATGGCCATAGATGCTAGCGTCCGTTTCTTTGATTTGTAAATTCATTATTTTATTATAATTTCGAATAAATAAATAACAATAGTTTCGGCACGAAATGATTTTTATATGTTTATCGATATTTAAACAATTGCAAAATTAAAAGAAAATCGTTTAGAAAACCAAATAGTTGGTCTTTAGGAAAAAACGTATGCGTGCGTGATATAAACTTTTATTTTGACTACTCACAAGGGAGAAAATAGACGAAATAGACCCCTTACCCGCGTTAACAACATTTCTATGGAATTGAAGTTAATTAACATTTCTTTTTTTTTATTAAGGCCATTTACAAGGTCCAAATTGTTGTATGTTTAGTGTGTCATTCTTTAAAATGTTTTCTTGTTATCTTGAACATTTAACTTCTATTTATAAATTTTGTACTTGTTTTAGGAGTTAAATTCGAAAATTGTATGTTTTCAAGTTTTATTTATTTGCAGTGCAATTTGACACTAAATCAATTACTATTTTTCCATAATAATGATAATAAGGAAAGTAGATATAATATGTAGAACGAATTTATTTTTTGCAGCTTTCCTCACTAATCGACAGGAGATTGGTCGAAATTGTTGTATACTAATGTAATTTTGAATTAAGTGGATATTTGGTTTTTTAAAATACATGTACATTTAGAATTCAGAAGTCATATATATGTGTACAATAATAAAATGAGCTAAAAGAAATAACTATACATAACTTACAAAATTTAAGAGATTTTTCCAAACATATATATTTTTAATAAATTCGTCCATCCATAGAGCAAAATGAGTAAAATTATAAGAATTCATTGAAAAATTCCATAAATATACATATAGATAAAAATGAAACAACTAATTGCACAGTATTTCAGCGCTAATTAAAATTCTTTCTGCACTGTATGTTTTTAAAATTAGACAATTTGGAGAGGAAAAACTTAAACGAAGTCTAAACGCGATAAGTACGTACATAATAAAACCAAAACATAAATGTTCGCACTTTAAAAGTGATTTTGCATAACAAAGTTGCACGGAAGGGACTCTTCTTGTTTTTTTGAAAACGTGGTTCACGTAGTAACGAACTTCATAGCGAGAAATGTGTAATTAAAATTAATAATAAATAAAAACAAAAATAAAAACAAATTGTGGGAACAAGAATCAAAACATATAATATTTTGTATCGGAAATGCAAACCTTAATATTTTTATCGCGGAAAAAACAGACACTCGAATAGGGTTTTGTTGCATTAGCGTTAAGTGAGTTTAGTTAGTACATGTGTATGTGTGTGTATCGTATCGTAACAGGATATCATATTGATATACAGAAGTGTAAGATAACATTGGAGTTTTAGAACATTATTACAAAAATTTCCTAAGGTTTGTTAAGCATTATACTGAATAAATTTCTGGCTGTTATCAAGTTGCTTCCCTGTTTTTCTGGTCCACTCGCACAGAGGCGACCGCGACCTGTTTTTCTCCACCACAATAAATTTTAAGCAACGAATTATTTTCATTCCACAGGACAATTGCGCCACACTTATTCCAATTAAAATTGCAAGCGTCTCACGCAACTACCCACCGCTAATTGGAGTTCCGGGCTAAATAGGGCGAATTGGGGCAATTTTAAATTTGCAGCCGGGCGGCGGCGGACGACAAGCACTCGTATGTCCTGCCCGAGTAGCATAATCCCTCGGTTATTATGTTTAATTCCTCGTTTAATGCGTGGCAAGAAAAGCCTCTCGACGGATGTATGAAAATTTCAGGTTTTAATTATAGACCCGGACCTCCACGCGGCTCGCGTAACTGCACATAACTTTGACCATAATCCGGATGAAATTGTCGATGCTGAGGTTTTAATAATTAGTCCAAACTATGCTAATGACGGCGAATTCGGGAAGGGATTAATAATTGTAGTGGATCAGGAAGAACAAAGGACTCACAATGCGCGTTCTGCAATTCACAAAAGATCCTCGAGGAGTTTAATGCACATCCTTTTGGAGAGCCACGAAGCATCCTTAAAAAGTATTTAATTAGTAGGTAACGCGTAAAGAGATACACGCTTCCTTTAGACTATCAATTCTATAGATTTGGATTAGTGTTTAATATGTTGTAGTGTACGGAATATGGATAGGTAAGTAAAAAGAAGAAACAAACACTAAAAAAGTAACCTAAGATAATTTTGCAGGGACCGCACTATTACGATATAATTGCATGTCATATTAAAGTACGAATGATTGTTTTCATAGCTTAAAATATTTGTATCAAATCGTTCGTAATTTTTATCACAAAAATTATATTTGACTACTATTTAAAATATCCAAACTAAATGTATTACTAGGGATCTTAACGGTTGTGAGTACTATTTTAAAACTCATTATGTAATCAGTAATCACTTAATTTGTGAATGGTGCTTTTAAATTGCGAGTGACACGAGTAAATTTTACTTATAGTGATTTCATTTGTTTCTAAATGCTCCTTAAAGATTTAATTTTTTCCAATTTTCGATAAGAAAATTTGTTTGATCATGCATACAAGTCATCAAAAACAAATAAAGGTAACATCCACAAATTTAATATTTTAAGTAGGTGCAAATTGATTACAAGGCTGAGAATTTAATAATCCGGAAAGAACTGCATATTGTATGTTGACTAAAATAAATATAAAATCGATGGTGATTTTTATTTCTTACGCAGAAAAATAATGAAATCTTAATGATTTTTGTTCAGCGCCGCAGAGACCTAAAGACTATTATAAATAAAACCTTTATTTATAGGATTAGGTTTTCTAGACTTTGACATTGAGGAGGGGACTACTATAGACTAACTCTGAAATTTTGATTTCGTAATTGTTATCCAATTTATGACTTTTATTTAGGCGAACAAAACTCAATCCTTGTTTTTATATAAAATATTATTGAACTAAGTAAAAGGCTGTAAATGAAATAATTGGTTTTGGCTTGATATAAAATAATGAGGTTTTTGTTTTAAATTTAAAAAGTAATCATTATTTTTGTTTCATGGAAGGAACAAATCTTTTTAGTTCATATAAATAAATTTATATATTTAATTTCATTTATTTTTATTCGAAAATGTATATTAATAATATCGGTATCGGTGAGTTATGCCAATCTTGTAGAAAATCGCGATTTTTATAATTACCTTTGGTTGCAAGGAGAAGATGTGATGTCACATAAAGGAAGGGAAGTCAGCAGAATGTGCCAAACTGTGGCAAAGGACTCAAAACTGCTGAATTTACGTGACGTAATTTATAGTAAAACTTGAACGCTTTCAAATAAGAATCAAGAAAGTTTAGACGAGTTGGGTAACTTTACGGAAAAGCTCACGAAATCTGGGACCTCAACCAAACTCTAGCGCCAAAGCTCCCGCGGACTGCGGCGAACTTCATAACCGCTGTCAGATGTTCCGTTTCGGCGATTGTCAACAAAACACATGTCGCTCGTGTCGTCACACGGCCAGCCATTGGTTTTGGTGCACCGCTACTGAGAGCTCTGTGCGAAATCGAACGGGACGAGGCCCGCGAGCTGCTTTTGTTCTTTGCGACTTCCGAGGACTGTGTAATTTTAGCGAGATTTGTTGCGTAACTGCAGCGCCCCCGGCGAGCCACTAATAATTGATAACGCGCCCGCTCCCAGCATCCGCGAAAACTGCGTAATTGTGCGAGAAGGAGGTGGTCACGTAGCCCCGTGCCGAACGAATTCGTCGTGTCGTGGGCCCGGCCGGAAACTTTTCTGGAAACTTCAGCTGGCTTCGGTGGTCCGGTGCCCGGCGGTGTTTGATCGATTTCCGCGGCGAAGGGCTGCGGCCGTCTTGTCTGGGTGCTGGGGACGCGATCCGGCCCCAATTTGCTCTCCCCCCGGGGGCCCAAGTGCGCCCGTGCTCCACTTCTGGGCTAAATTAGCCGGGGTCGCAGTTGGCCGGCGGCTGGTGCGCCGTGTTTTGTCGGCTTTTGTTTCGTCGCAGTGGTCGTTGTCAAGTGAGTTTCCCGACACGGCTGGGGCTCCGCTTAAGTGCATGAAGAGCAGATTTTCCGCAGTGAGGCAGGCTCTCAGGCTCCAGTTGCGTAACGGCAAAATAGGTGAAGGGACTAGTAAATCGGTGGTGATTTGATCCCTGGACAGGTGCTTCTAGCGCTCCGCAGCCAAGATGAGCTCCCGCAAGGGGTGGCAAGACGTGGACTTCACTCGCGACGAGTTCGAGCGGGTCACCGAAGCCCTCAAGAACGACGAGTTCAAAAAGATGTTCTTCGACTACTGCGAGGAGATCCAGGACCCGGAAAACCGGAAAAAGTACGAGGAGGAAATTATTCAGCTGGAGGCCGAGCGTGGGGTGGAGATTCAATTTTTGAATCCCGAACCAGGCTTCGTCGTGAAAACGTCTGCGGATGGAAAGACGAAGGCATTTGTGAACATCGCCAAGACCGATAAATTGGAGAGACCAAGGAGTCAGTCTGGAATTAATCCTGAAAACGGGAAGCCCGGGCTCAGCTGGAACATTCCCCTGGCCCAGGCGCCTCCTCGCCGGGACGTGGACAACAGTGGCAAGGAGTGCGTCGTCTACGACGTCATGTTTCATCCGGAGGCCCACCACCTGGCCGAGAAGAACGAAATGTTCAAAAAACACCTCATTTCTACAGCATGCGATGCTATCGAGCGCGAATTCAGCGTGAAGCTGGACCGGACAAACCTAAAATTCCCAAAACTCAAATTCAAGGGAGTCGCTCGGCCGGTCGTTATGCGAAAAATGTCCAAAGATATCCCAGCGGATTTGGAACCCAGTCCCATAGACTCGATCTACCCCCCGCTTCCCACCGAGGAGGACTCCAAACCGAAGGTGTTCTCCTCAGGGACCTCAAAGGAGGTGGACAAGTACACAACCCCGAAGCATGTCATCAAGCACCGCAGGGGCATTGATTTATCCGAGATGACCTACGAAATTGATGCTAAGCTCAACGTGACCATTCCGAAGGAGCTCGTCGTGGAGGTCGAGCTCCCGCTCCTGAAGAGCACTTCGAACTGCAACCTGGACGTGACCGAGCGCAGGCTTTACCTCGTCAGCGAAACACCTGCGAAGTACAAACTCTGCCTGGACCTGCCGTTCCCGGTGAACGACAAGGAGGGATCGGCCAAGTTCGACCAGGACTCCCGGAAGCTCACCATCGTCCTCCCCGTTTGTCCCGAGAAGGAGCGGCGACTAAAAGACCTCTACCGGGAGGACAGCGGCGTCGAGAGCGATGTTAAGGATGAAAGTGGGTGCATATCCCCCGATCAATCCGAGAGTCCCTTGATCCAGGTCCTACACTCTGAGGAGAATCAGCTCCCAAAAGAAGGTAATTGTTATCCTGAATTGCTTTTAAATAGTTGGTAATTTGAAAATGAATATGGTAAGTTTTCATAACATGTAATTAACATTTACAATTTTGATAACTACGATAGAAAAGTAATAACAGTGCACCTTCACGAAAGCTGTAGCGTTTCGAATGATTAATTTAAAGAATTAAAAATTGTTCAAATTTGATATTCCATCTGAAGATGCAGCGTTTCCAAATTTCTAAATTTTGATATTATATTTGTTCGCTGTTTGGAAGTGATTGGAGAAAAAATAAACAAAATTTTAAATCAATAAAAGTTCAATAGTGCTAGGAAATATTTTCATCAATAAATTCATCAAAATATTTTTCGTTTAGGCAGAACTTGTAACGATTTATTCATTATTAAGCGAATGATGCAATTCACTCTGAAAATTTAATGAGACACGGAAGCGCTACCTTCCTCACGCAATAGATAGAAGACGAGAATTAATGCTATTTGCCATATGGAATCGATTTCCAGTAATTACTGAAATAAGTTAAATTTAAACAAAAGCAAACGAGCAGTAATTATATTTCGAATCTATTTTTCAATTAAAGCGACAAAGCACTTTACTTTGCATTTGTTGTTGAAAGGTATGTTTTGAAAATCTAGAAAAAAACTTAGATAAGTAGATAATAAGCAGAAAAATTGAATATACTAAATTTGGGTAAGTAAAAATTAAAAAAAAAACGAAATAGAATTCAATCAATAATAAGAGAGACATTTAAAATGATAAGATATGAAAATGGAAATTACAAAAATATTGAGAAAATTGTTAGGAGTTATAATAGTACCTATCCAGAAATGTTTGGTAAATGATTTAGTTCATCATCCAAAAGGAAGCTTAAATTACAAATCATTTATTCGGACATTTAAGCAACAGGCTTATCCGAGCAGTAGAAATATAGAAAAGAGGTTGAATGGAAAAATACCAAATATTGCACAATGTTTTTTGAACTCATTGACGTCATAGCGCGCATATGTTTTTGGTTTATCTGGCTACAATTTCTCCGTAAAAACAGAGTGAAGATTTTATTAAAATATATTTAGTTAGAGACTAAAATAGTGTCTCATTAAATATTACGTATTGTGGGCTTATTTATTAGCAGACATTTTGAAGTAATTATCAAAAGTAGTGTTAGGAGATTCGTAATTGTGATACTTTACAACAAAAAACTTAAATACGTTTTTTTTTTAAATTTTCAATTACCCTCAATGTATTATTTTTAATTGAGTTATTGCTATAGCTACATTTCTGCGTCGACTTTAAATATTTAGTAAAATCTTACGATATTATGCCGGATGCTTAGTTTAATAATAAATCAAAACATCTAAATTTAGCACAGGCGGATGTCCTCTTTGAAAATTTTTTCGTATGATGCGTATTTTTTGATATATTTTAATTTGTAGAGTTAAAAAAAAATTCGATTTTATAAGCAGATATAAAAAGGACTGTTCAAAAGGGAAAGTAATTTGGTATTTTTAGAATTAATTAAAATCACCATTTTCATCACATACATAAGGTTTTAAAAATTTAATGTAAAATATAAACCATCGGATTCGAAATTAGCTGCTATAAAATCCCAAAATCCCCCCTAACAATTTTATATCATTTTATCGATCCTCTGCGACGTTCCCTAAGACTTTTCATACTAAAGTACTGTAGATTTAATTCGTTTTTCTAGTATCTAACTTCAATTATAGCTTTATCAGACAGCAATGTTCAATTTGTGTATTTGCGCCAGCTATCAATGTTATGAAACAGCGGATTGTAGCAATAAAAAACAAAATCATTGATAGCAACTGATAGGAATGTAATCGGCATGTGTTGTAGCTCGTGCAGAATGTTGTGATTAGAATTTGGCTTTTCCTTATATTTTTTAATTTGTTGTTTATATTTATAAACCTTATACTTACTTAACATGTTATATGTGGCATAGATTTTAATATTTTGTTTCTTTGTATTGATGAACTTCTATCGATGAAAAAAGTGGTATGTAAAAACAATTTTTTTTTGTTTTAAATATCATTTCAGATTGTGAAACTGCAAATTCGGAGGACATCAACATGGAGGATAAATTCCTAAAAGATACTATAAAATATAATTTCCCGTCTCATTTCGATTGCAACACTTTGGATGAGAATTTAGCATTTACTTTGCACGTTAAGAACGTGGACCCCCAATCCGTGGAGTGCATCAGTGGGAATAATTTTGTCCACATGAAATTTATTTCGATCGGGTCGGGGTACTATCCAGCTCATTATGCTTTTTACGTCGCCCTTCCCGAAGACAACGAAGCCAGCATAACGTCCTTTGAAGCAGAGACCTGGGACAATAACGTGATTTTAACCTTAGCCCTAAACGATTTTGAAAACTTGAAATCCTACCGCGCTGGGTTAGATGGTACAGATCTTAAGGAGCATCCGATTTCGGAACAATTCACCGCACCCTCGAGAAGATTCACTTTCCTCCAGAAGGAGAAGGAGGAATTTGAGATAAGTGTGGAGCGGTCTGAGGATCAAGTACAAATAGATATTAAGCCAACGAAAAATGATATTGCCGCGCACGAAGAGCAAGACGCCGACGACGATGACGAAAGGGCTAAGGAGAACAAGAAGCCATCCGGCGGGAAGAAACAGAAGAAGAAGAATAAGAAGCGCCGATCCCTTTCGGAGTCATCCTGTGACGATTTTAAGTCCAGTGACGATCTAGGGAACGCCAAACAGGCGGATTTGAGCAAATCTGTGGATAGCGATGATTTTTCACCCAGCAGGAAAATGAGGAGCTCCTCGGAGTGCAGGGAGAACGGGAGCGTTCCCAGTTTTAAGGGCATCCTGAAGCGTCGGAGTCGCTACGGCAGGAGCATTTCGGAAAGTTGCTCCTCGATGGACGAGCTCCCCTTCTCCTGCTCGGTGGACCTGCCCTTGAGCGACTCGATCGGCGATATTCCAGAGGAAGACGGCCCTGACCAGCAGGAGCTGTCCGAGAGCTGCAAGAAGACTGTTAGATTTAGCGACGTAATTAGAAAGCAACTCTTCAGGTAATTGGAACTTCTCTATAAAGTGCGAAAAGCAGTCAACAGCGTGACGGCTCAAGTTCAATGAATTATAAAATTATGGTTCCGCGAAATTTTTGTTTATCAAGCAAGAAACACGCTTGTTTTTCGATATCTGAACGACGGCGGGCAGTTGACTGGGCTTTTTTAAAATTTTATATAATGCGAACCAGAAATACGTTCAAGCCGTAAAACGTTGATAGAAAGCGGGCAAAAATAAAAATACATCTATTTTTAGGTTGGACTCAAGCATCTTGGGTCAACGTAAGAAGAACCAGAAGAAAAGGAGTCAGAAACAACGCGCGCTGCAACGACGCAACAGCGAAGGCGACTCGCCCGAGTACTTTGATAAGGTGAGATTTTGCTTGTTTACAGGTTGCCAGGTAAACACCAGACACGCTGACCAATGGACCCCGTTGGCAAACGCGTAGATGGCGCGACGGCATCTTTCTATTATTAAGCGTTTCATAAGATAAGACGTGATTGGGCCACTGATTAGAGCTTATCTCACTCGGTGCGGTTGCAGCGAATTATTCGGACTCACGTAATGCCTGGGGTCTTAGCATCCCTCTCATAGATTTGACCTGCCCTCTTGAGCACTTCCTTATTTAGTTGATGCTATCTTGTAGTAGCATGCTCTACTTAATTTCCGTAGACATGATTGTGGTCCAGCTATGTGTGGTCTACTCATGTAAGGGGGTCAACGACAATGTTGATGACAATGCTTAATGTCTAATTAGTAAAAGACGATGCAATCTTGGTTTGTTTAAACAGATTGGGAATATTAGACCTTACAAAATTTTCGTTCATGTGTTAATTAATTAATTAGCCGAGAATGGTTTGCTTACTTAAATATAATTTGTTGTGGTTTTCAACACGTTTTTCTCATGGATTGAAATGACATTCATAGCTCCCAATAAATCAGTCTTCAAATTATTAAGACATTAAAAATAAGATTGAGGAACATGTTGCTCCTCGAATTCAGAACACCTAATTCGATTTACAATTCCCTAATTTAATGCGAGATCTTTTAAATTTTTAAAAGGAAATCTTGTAATGTTTAATTCGCATTAAGAAAATTTTCATCTTAATTGCTCATGTTTATTTCAATAAGAATGAATTCAGTTTACTTTGTGGATGAAAACCATCAATTGTACTATTAGTGAATTTGCTAAATTAAAGTTGTTGATGTTACATAAATTTACAGTACCAATAGTAACTTATTACAGCCGGGTTTGCGATACAGAACAGCAAAATATTAAAATAGTAGATTTGTGTTTTTGAATCCACATACTACATATTTAAATTTGAATATATTTTCTTCATACACATCGATTTTTGTTAAATCAATTTTATATGAAAAACCGTAAAACTCTGCAATAATCACAAGTAAAATTTTAATAAATTATATATTTTTTCAGACGAAACGCCCTCCGATGTTGTCGCAGCAAAAGAATAAGAAACCTTCGCAACATGATAGCGGCCTAGATCTTTCGGAAAACAACGAAAACAAGGATAGTAAAAAGCATGGTCCACGGGAAAGAATAGACTCGGAGTCCTCCGACATAGAAGGAAAAAATTCGCTGATGTTCGACATGGAAATGTAGACAGCGCCTTTTACATGCAAAGTTTGTGGGGGTACCGCAAAACATTAGCTTGTGATGCATTTTTGTTTTTTCTAGATTTTAAGTCCCACCTTAATATTAGTGATGTAACCGACACTTTGACAAGTTAATCTCTAATGGTACAAAGGATCATGTAATTGTTTACAATTTTATTAATGGTAAAATCTAGATCGAATAAAATCTTACCAATGTATTTTTTAGATTAGTAATTTAGATGCATGAAGGTTTTTCCAAAATTGAATCGTTTTTCGATCGCTGTTGTTAACTAAATTTAAATTTACATTTACTTTTTGTTAAAAAGTTCATTGCATCTTACATAGTATAATTAAATAGTTCTGATCATATGAGAGATTTTTAATTAAATTACTTTTACGTATATAATTCGATGCTTTTAAATCTCGTCAACAGATCATGTCAATGAAAATGGAATTTTTAGGAAGCTTTTATCCTTATTGTTCCTATTTAAAATAAAATATTTCATTAATTGTATGTATTTTCTTTGCTTTAAACATTTTTTAAAATTAAATTCGCCGTTTAATTTAGCCCTGGTCCATTAGTGCGTAAATGAAATATCGTAGCGTCCGAATTATTTTCAATCGCAGAATTAAGTGGTAATATAAAAATCAGCGAAAAACTTTGAAGGTACTTAATTTAAGACATCTAATCTACAGTATGCGCCCGAATTTCTTTATTTAAACACGTTTAAACAGTATTAAAACTTTGGAGAAACTGAAAACCTTTTGGAAACTATAAACTGACCATAACTTCTTTTATTTTATTTTGAGTATAGAATTCAAATTTATATTGCAAATAACAAGTTTTCTTTAAGAGAGTGCTCTAAGATTTAACTGGTCTTAAATATTTTTAATATTTTAGAATTGAAGTTTTTAAAGTGGAACAGCTCCAAAAACCTTAAAGTTTTCCACAAAGCTGTAGATTACATAAATAAGATTCAAGCTGCTCGGTGCACTTTGCTTGTTTTTATTGCATTAAAAGCTTGAGAAGTATAAAAGATATAAGTAAATATAAAGAAGCAAATTGCAGTTCCTTGAATCATTTCATTTTTATCCCTGTTTTTAACCTGCAGTAGTAATTCAAGTTAGATCTCGACTTTTTCCTGGTTTCTTCTATGCGCGGACTAGAATTACCGGGGCCACGGTAATTCCATTAGAGCTCAACAACTCTGAGGCGAAGAGGGGTGGTGAGGGAACCTGCACCTTTTCTCGTTAAACTGGTTACGCCCCCGCTGGTTGAGATGTTTGCAATTCAAATGCAAGTCAACTTACCTGAAATCCTCAGGCAAGCGTTGACCCGACATTACAGTGGATAGATATGAAATGCTCATGGGACTGTGTAATTAGCTTCGCTGGTCTTTAATTGAATCCTTCGTTAAGTGCGCACTTCTGGGAAGAAAAAAATAAAGGACTCTATAAAATGCAGTTTTCCTCTGAGTTTTTTTTAAGTACTAAAGGGAGGATTTGAAATTTTGCCGCCGTACTCGAATTTTCAACTTAGACTTGATTAGAAAGTCAAGTTAAACATTGATTTTGAATAGTATGCAGTATATCTTCATTGCGCAATTATTATAAAGAATTTGTCTTAAGTCTCCCGGATTTATGATTATATTCTATGAGGGTAAAACCTATTAAGTTAAATAAGGGTTGCTTTTCATCAATTACAATAATAATTTGCTTTAAAGGTCAAATGTGAAGGAAAAATTTAATAAAAAATTGAACATTTCACAGGTAAAAAAAAACTAAATATGTATCTTATTTTTTAATGTGCAGCCTTTTATCCATTACGTCAATTAATATATGTATAAAACTAAAAAGAAGATAGTTTGAAGTGAAATTATTCTTAAATAAATTTCTTACTTTCTCAAAACACTATAAAATTCGTCTGTGTTGTCTTCTATTAATAATGATATTAGCTTCACGAGAGCTTTTTGGAGTTTTCAAAACTTGTAATATCGATAGTAAAAATAAATAAAAGTTGTTCACAAATTTTCAGTTGTTTTCTTAAACGTTTGTGAAATATAATTAGTATCAGACGACTTAACGTTTAAAGTTAACTACAGTAGAGTAGTGTTCATATTTTGTTTCATAAAAAGAATATAAATATTTATATACATACATATATACTTTGCTTGCAATCAAATAAAGTTACACGATATTCGCAAACAGCGCCTATGAAAACTCTCAATGGAATATTACTTTATTTTTATCGACTACATTTAATTTGCATTTTTGAATGCAAA
Source organism: Tolmerus cingulatus (assembly GCA_959613345.1). NCBI lineage: Eukaryota > Metazoa > Arthropoda > Insecta > Diptera > Asilidae > Tolmerus > Tolmerus cingulatus. The sequence goes on from OY390708.1 coordinate 9,073,045, forward strand.
CATATTTTATTTATCGGGTCTATTCGATTTTATTGTTATAAAAGTCTTGTGCTAAACGATGTATAATAACTTTATAGCTACTTCGCACTGCTTCAGCATACTGCAATATAAGCTGTAAAAGTTAAAATCGTAGAACATTTATTATATTATGATAAGTCTAGAGCGAAAAAAATGGTATAACATGGATTCAATCTTTAGATTTATTTATTTTGGTTATTAAATTATGAGCGATTGCTTTATCTGAGTTAAATGTCCTATTAATTGTTGACTGTATTTAATCTGGAATCTGAGAATTACATTAATCCACTGTTTAATCAGATGTCGTTAGACTAAAGCGCCTTTGAATCCTTCGGTTAACAGAACGTGGGCGGTAATTTGATTACAAGATTGTTAATAAGCTGTCCCATTCGAACTTGACCATTTCTTCTGAAAGTTCTAGGTCTCGGCTGCAGCCCACGTAGCGTTTTCGGTTTTCTAAATTTTCTATTCCTTTTTGTAACGACCAAACTCTTTCAGGACGAGACTGATGCAGTTGGCGAGTTGGAAAACCCGAATTCTCTTTCGGAGTCCGTGGAAAAGCTCTGCCACGGAAAAGCGATGTTTGCACATGGGAGAGGAATCCTTGGAATCGAGCTGCCCTGGGACTGGGACTGGGATTCGGGTTACTTCCTACTTTTTGCGCCCATGCGACTTTTAACAGGTTGTAGTCGGGCTCCAGAGCTTTCAACAGGTGCCCGTGTGACTTTTACTTTTCGCACGTTTTTTCCTCTAATTTATGGGGAGCACATTTCACGGCACAGACATCCTGCCCGGGACTGGGATAATCAAAAAATGTAGCGCTTAGAATTATGCAGATCCTCCTCGATACTGTCATTTCTTATCGTCAGATTTAAAGGGACTAGGAATTTTTTCAGCTACAACACTTCTTAATGTTTTAGGCTGCCATTAATCATTCCATCAATAAATAACAGTCGCATCCTGCACGAAGCAGGGAAAGGACCATCGTCTGTTTTTAGCGCACATCTTAATATAAAAAATTCTATTTCGGCGGAAATTATCTGAGCCGAAATTTCTTTCCATTAGTCAATCATGAATCGTTTGCCTTTTTGGTTTTGAGACGCTATCATTTCTTTTATGAGAACATGATTGAGGGTTGGCTTCCTAATGCTTTATCAATAATCCAGCTGACCCTTGGCTATAAATTCTGAAGTGATTTCCCGCAGGAGGTAATCTTCTACGCTCTAAAAATAAAATTTCTTAGTGTCGAGTTGCTTCAGCATTAAGCAGATGTTTGGCTTGTGTTAGCAGATTTTATGTTCAAAATCTACAAATCTTAACCTTTTGTTGCGCGGTGGTTAGTAGCAACACTTTCCACCTTTTGTTAAATTGTTGCGCATTGTTTTATATTTTATGAGTTTTAGTCAGTCTTTTTTGTCTACTTGGAATCAACTTGTAAGAAAACATAAAAAGTAATTTAAAATACATATTGTATGAATTGCACAAATTATAAACGAACAATTTCGAAAAATTACAATATTTTCAGAAAGAAGTAGGTACTTCAAATAGTTTTGTTACAAATACTTAAATATTAAAATTTAATTCCAGATCCCTTATCAAGACACCAATAACCCTTTTATATAAATTTTTAAGAATAATTGACGAATAAATGCAAACCACCAATTTAATGTAGAAATTATTAAATTAGACTTCAAATTCGTAATTATTGACCTTAAAAACATTTGCATATTAATATTCAAAACATTTCAGTTTATCAAAAGATATTTCTAAATCTTCGAATATATGATTTCCATGAACAACTACATTTTCATTGAAATATAGAAGCAATTTCAGTCACATTTAAAATCGAATTTTACTCCTTCTAGTAGTTTTTTAATTATACTTAAAAATATAAAAAATTCGTGGGTATATGCAACTTGAAAGATAAATTAAATTTCCAAACCCTTCATAAAATGTTTGTGTTGGTAAAAATTTATTCGGGTAAAATTCAGTTTTTGCCAATTCATACACAGATATCAATTAGTCCACCCTCGTGTTCTGTTCACAGACTTCCACATCCGAGTCGCAGAGAAGCGGAAATTAAAATTTTTTCGTTATTTATCTGACTTGTATGGGACGTAAGAATGATTAAATTCACGGAGCACAGGAAAGTGCTGGGTCATCAAAGGAATTGCCATGTAGGAATACATAAATATAACCAGGGTAGTTAGAAAAATGCTTGTTGTTACGCAATGAACTACGCAATGGAATTTAGATGACACTGATATGTGATCCCCTGGAAGATAAGGAGGAAGGAACGCATCTTAGTAAATGAGTATATAAACTTACTATGCCAGACCATCGTAATGGTTTTAGGAAATGAGGATACTCAGCTGCTTTATATCTTGTTTGCATTAAGATTTGTTAATTATTTCCATCATTTTTATTAATGTACCTACAAATAAGACTGTTCAAGGATAAATTTGTTAAAAATTAATTTTGGGTATATGCGCATGTTCATGCTCGTTCGCACAATATATTTTCATATACTATGCATATATTTCCATGAAAATTACGAAATATCGACTTCCACTATACATTCGATCCGTCATTATGATTATTTAAATTTAAATAAAAAAAGCCAATTAATGATTCTAAAAAATTATAAAATATATGTATGTTTATCAAATTTCTCTGTGATCAAATAATTTGTTTAAATTTGGGATCGGATCGGAAATTATATTGTTTAATAATAAATGATATAAAGTTGTTTGATAACAAATAAAGTTGAAAAAATATTATTCTACCGTATTTTTAAAACCTCAATGCATTGTGCATTTTATAGTAAAAATTTTAGAATACACTTATAACGTTTTAGTATCAAAATAAAATGTGTTTTATCTACCACGAGTTGCTCAGTAAAAGTTTTTACTTTCTTGCTGATGAGCAATTTTTAAGAATTAAAATCCGATGGTAAGTCGTACGTCGTACGAAGAACATTAACATTGAAACATTAAAATAGAACGAAATATTTTGGCTCGACTTTATAAGAGGATTACAATAACTTTTAATCTGTATGCATAATTTTCCCAGAACAAAAGTAACAGCTATTTCATAATGCATACTTAAACGATGGCGTTATTTCGGTTAGCTGCTCATATGCTTTTACAGAGGGAAATAACGTGAAGGAAAATGTTAAAAACTCAAAAGGGCGAAAAAACGTTTTCGACCTGTTGATCCGTAGTCCTTGTACCCCAGGAGATATTTAAATTTGTCTTGGAAAGTCCCTGCAGCCAACCATTTACTATCGCTATAGAGACTTTATTTTGGCATTTCCTCCAAATGTGTACAAAACGCGGCTCAGTCAAGTTCTCTTGTGCCATTTAATTTTGCAATAAAAGCCTTATTCAAATGTGCAGAGATTTTATTTGCCTTACTCCCATAACGTCTTTAGTATCTCCTTCACTTCCTGGAGGGTATGTTCTCTAATTTGGGAAATTTTAATGGTTATTGGCTTTTTTTCCCGTAGCAAAGTCAGTCTCACTTTCAGAGTTATATGCTAATAAACCCTCGAATTATTGCGCGGCCATTGCGTTTGATAGCATCGTCTGCAGCATATTAATATTGATTTTCTGCTGAAGTTCCAAGCCCTATACATAATTGGAGTCGGCTTAAAGAGCAGAAATAGCATGCTAACTCCGTCATTAAAATCGAACTGAGCATAAAATGGTACATGGGAAAGAAGCACCTTGATCCCAATAAAGAGTCTTGGGGGACTTTTGGTTCTGTGGGGCTCCTGCTTCGCTAATGGGCGCAACAGTTGGCACAAATCGATCGATGTACAGTGGAAGAGCCCCAGAGTCTTTTGCATAATGTGTCGGACCTATTTCTGGTTAAGTGAGCCGTACGGAGTTTGTTTCGGATGGTTTAACTACGCCATAGTTTGGATATACATATGCATATGTTGTATACTTTCATGAAGCTACATATGTCCGCGGTTTTTTTAGAGCAGTCATGTACAGACATACATAAAACTTGGACGGTATAGCAGACTACGACGACCCACTATTAAGTTTGGCTATTGGCAGTCATCAGTCAGTAATGTCTTTAGAGTTCCCGAATGCGCGGCATTCAGATTGTTGATATTGTTATTATGTTGACAATATCAAAATCAGGAAAAATAATAATATTGGCCTACCAGCATACTATCCTTCGAATCCAACAGTATTTAAATCCATTAGAAATTTACTAAAATAGTATCTTCCTTGAACTATTAGATTAGATTTTATCTTTTCAGTCTGCTTTTAAATTTTGGATGCACACAATCATAAGATCATTTGTCATTTGATTCATGTAAATTTCACAAAACATATATTGTGTTACATACATTTGAATTTAAGAAAATTTGTACGCATTGCTTTATATGCTAAAACACAGAGCATAGATTAAAAAACTCCATTTGCATGTAGCTTCTAATTGATATCAAGCTTGGCATTTTGCTGTGTGTAATTGTTCATAATTTTCGTACTATTAATATATTATATTTAATAAAATAATTTTTTTTTTAAATTTACGCAAATTTCAATATAAATTTATGAGATAATTACCTCTGTATAAGTTAAAACCCTAAAAAGAAAAAAAACATTTTTTCTAATATAACATAACATGTATGTATGTATGTATATACGCATTTGTTTTTGAAACCGATTTTTCTTTATTTGCGTAGTCCTAATAGAAGTAAGAATAATTAGGATAGCGCAATAACCAAATACATCCATTCTATTTACATCTTTTGTAATACCCACACGCTCCAGATTATGTGTGTACATATGTTGAATTCACATCCGATAAACCGACGCCTCCTCAGGAAAGCTTTGTAATAATCCTGCGTAAATCGTTTCATAGACCCAATTAATTGTGGAAATATTAATGCCCATTCCTCATTTGTTGCAGAGGCTATTTACGGAGTATGTTTCAGCTCGACGGGTAAGGGTAATTCTTCGGGAAATGTTAAAAGCACATCCAAGTTAACACGCTCTGCAGACGTTTACCCGAGGGCTCACCGCAGCAAACAGAGCCCTTCTCACGTCTTATCCGCGGCGGATAATCGAGATGAGGAATACCGCGGAGGAACCCAGGACACGAGTTCCGGGATATATTTCACAGCTTCCATCGCAGAGACGTTTGAGACTCTTCGGTGGAGGTCTAGCCCTTAATATCACTTGCTTCTTTCAAAGTACGTCAATAAATTAGAACTTCGCTTTGAAAGAGACAATTCAAATTTAATGAAACGCAGGGCGCAAATTGGCCTTGACTCAGTGGCTTGGGCCGGACTTTCAATTGTTCTTTGAGAGTGGACGTTTGAGTTTCTCAGGACATTTAATATTAAATACGCTTATTCCGGGAGCTCCGAGGCCACTTATCCCCTTAATAAATAAAGGAGAAACTTACAACAGCCCGGAGCTCTGTCTGTCGACTTAATAAAGTCCAGCGGAGGGGTCCTTCATTACGACAATAACTTCCATTATCATTAAAAGTAAAGCAGTTATTATTTATCTTTGGTGACGGTGTAAAACTTAGTTTGAGAACTCTCTATGAGTACTAAAACACTTTAGGCTGCCAGACTTTCCCAGTTTATACAAGACAAAGTGTGAAATAATCGCACCCACGAAAAAGCTTCATTAGGTGTTTTATTATGCGAAAAGTTTTAAATCCCGAGAAGCAAAAAAGGCTCGAAAGATTAACGCTTCAAATTACTTAGAAAAATTAGGGAAAAAAATAAAGTCAATTAAAAACCGCCCTTTTTCAAAGAACTTGTACCAGAGAAGTTATTCTTCTAATTAATTCATTTCAGAGGTTTGATATCATGCCGGAACCGATCCACGGGAAAAGGAAAAGGTAAACAAAACCTTCAATTTAATTTTGTTGTGCTTATATTTAGTTATAGCAGTTGTTATATTGAAATGTTAGTATATTTTCGAAATATAGCATGATAATTAATCAATCTCTTACCTTTATTTTAAAAGGTCATTAAAAATATTTTTGTTTTTTTTAAGATGAACAATTTCTTGTTTCTCTTTGTAATTTGCTAATGTTATTTTTAACCTCCAGCTAAATTATTGGGAATCAGAAATTATAATCAATTTGGTTAAAAAACAATAAATAAACACATATTTAAAATATAAGAAAATTTATTTCATTCACAGATTTAAATTAAAGTCCTAAAGTCTAATTCATTTTTGCAATTGATAATTTTTATTGTATTTATCGTTATTCAATTTGTTTTAGAGACAAAAATTTGTGTTATTTTTTCGTTAAGCTGGAATTGTAACTATCTTTAACGTGGCAGTTTTCTGAATTACCGATTTAAAACTTTTTACTAAAATTTAGTAATTTAACAATAGCTTTCCAACAATTGTATGTCACGAACTAATAATTTTATGTACATGATTTGTATATTTGCAATTTTAGTAAATATAATTTGAATTTTTCGGAGAAGTACAATGGAAATATTTCTATATTGAAATTTATTATGTAATTTTAATTAAAAATGGGATATATTAACAAAAAAGTCGTTTTTTAAGCTACAATTCAAATGCGAATGATTTGCTGCGAATTATATAGGAAACTATGTAAAAGAACACTTAAGTTTTTGATGGTATCTGTCTAATGATTTTTGTGTTTTTTTTCAGTTTATATTATATGTAGTTTTAAGGGTTGTTTGCATTTGTAATAAAATAGGTTGATTGATTGGTTAATTCAAAATTAATCAACAAACTCTTCGAATCCGAGGTAAAATTTAAGTATTATATTTATGGTATATACATATGCGTAAGATAAATTTCTATTAATCAATAATACAATATTTACCTTTTAAGATATAATAGGATATACTAAATGATGTGTTTTATTATTTATGTCACCATCAATTCTGCGTTTGTAGGACATAAATGGAGACAGGAAATAAAAAGAAAAACATTTTCCATATCAAACCTTGTTGATATTCCATTCAGTTATTCATATTAACGCCTATTTATAACAAGAATACGAGACATTCCCTCGTAGTTCCCAGGGGGCCTGAATCCATGAATGTGAATGAGCCAGAACAGACTGAGTTCGCATACAACATATAATGGAAAACCTTATCGAAAACAACGAGTCATCATCGAACAACGACGATTGTCTTGCTGCATAGAGTACTCGATTTTACATAGATATCATAGATGCGAGTGTGGTGTACATTTTGTTTACTCATCCTGAAATACATACATATGAAAAATTAAATAAATGTGAGAATTGTGAGTTTTATTTTCAAAAGAAGTTTAGTCATAACACCACAATCAAGACGCATCCTTGTTGATATTCGCTTTTTCAGCTTCAATTAACGCCCTTATATCCTGTGGTACCTTTAGGGCAAACTTTTTCTTTCCGACAAGAGCAACCCATAATTTCTCATAGTTAGCACACATCTTGGAAATTTTCCAGATACAATTATTGAAACGCGCGTCGAATTGAAGAAGCGGCCTTCAGCCGTGCGCTAATCAATTCACTCGGTCGTTTCAGTCACGTATTAAGGATTGCAAAGGTGAGGGAAATCATATTTCAAGACTCCTCCTTCGGAGCCCTCGCTGAATGGGAAGGAATTTCTGCAAACATCCTAAGAAGACCGGATATTATGCAATTGAATTATCTCTATTTGACTGTTCTTGAATGAGCATCCTGGCAAACGAGCTCCCTACTAACAATTTGATTCTTCTCCAGTTGAAAAGATTGCAGACTTTAACTTTCCTGATTACTTCTATGGAAAGTATTCCTACATCTAGCATGACTGAATAAATTTGATTTATATCGGTTGCTCAAAATGCTGCTATGACAGGGAAATTGATTTGTGTCAGTGGTTGAAATTTAAATCGGTGACCTCGCCGGAGTGCTGCTTACAGGGGATCAAGAGGATTGGGGCTTTTATCTCCACTAGGGTCCCAATATTTGACTTCCGCTCCGATAAAATTCCCCTCACTGAAAGGTACAGGCCATGACAAAAGGAATTCTTCCTATCCAAGCGTGACATATCCGTCCTTCTTGTGGCATCTTCGAGAGATCTATGAACGACCCAATAAAATGCGTGCCAGGATTTTAGGGGAATTCGACGTACATGTTCCAATTTAAATGAATTTCACCTTACATGATAATTGGGTGAATATTCTGCGCGCATATCGATTATTATATAATGATTCTTTTATATTTCTTCATGCTGTGTGAATAAATGAAGATAAATCGAAGGGAAAATAAGATAATAATTTACAAATATATTATTTGTAAGCTTATGTAATTTGATGGAAGCTTTACGTATTAACAAAGAAAATATAAACACATGGTTACACTTTCTTCTGTATTACTTAGAGATAAAATTTGTTCTATGAAAAGTTGAACGCAATTTACCCTAAAATAACTTAAAAACTACACAATTCAATTATTGATTTATTTTAGTTCTAAAAATTCTATAGACTCTAAGAATCAAAAGCTAAGAATTTTATTCAAACTTTTTTTGAGATAAGACCTTTTGTGTGAATTTTCAAACTAAAACTTGGCAGACAGTGCTGGATAAAGAAGTTGTTCAGAGAAAGAAAACAGGATAATAAAAAAGATATCTAGAGACATTTCTCCGTTTTTCTCAAGCATGCTGACGATTTAAGAGATTCACTCTTTGATATTGTAAATAAGTTGGAATTTTCAAGTAGGTACATGAATTATTACGCCATATTATCATACAGCAAGCATAAGATGTTTCAAAAGTTGTTCAATTTTTTAAAATTCATACATTATCATTAATATAGTTCGAAAGGGGGTAATTCGAATTCATTACTATTTCATAGAAATAACAACTCTTAACTTAATACAAGAAATGTTGTTGAGTATAAAAAATTGTTAATTTTATTACTTAAAGATATAAAAATATAACTACATTTCCTAAACTTTTGTAAAAATTTCCCGCCGGCATATTCAGTAGTCTCGAGGATCATTTTGCAATATGAAAACGCCTCTGGGTGAAGACATCACAATAAATTAGCATTTGCAAGTCTCAGAGGTTGCTTCAGTTTAGCAGCTGCTGAACGAAAATTCTTTGACTGCTCGGGTTCCTTTCTGCTCTGAGCATAACAAAATTAATTAAACCAAAGCAAAGGCGTTCTGGAATACTTCTTCATTGTTCTAAGTTTCATTTAATGGTCTCCGACAGGAAAAATTAAAAATTTTGCATTTTGCGGGTTTTACAATAAAATGAAAGAGTTTAATTAAAATAGTTTATCCTGTCAAAAATTAGCATTAAGTAATTTTGCGGCTTTAGGTAATGTTAAATTTGTTTCCCATTTTTGTTGGGTTTAACAAAAGCCTTTAATTGATTTATTTAAATTAATCTGAATTAAGCTATAATGTGATCCAAATCCTAAATAAAGCTTACCATTTCTAGTTTAAATTGTGTTGCAAATGCGTACAAAGTGTTAGGTGCAATTTAATTTAAATTCTAATTAATTTATAATTAATTTTACTGTCACGAATTGAGAGGCATTAAGCTGAATCCAAAATATTTTTGCGATACATGGCAATAGAAATAGAAACAAAAAAGGCTAATATGATTAATAAATACTATATTAGAATTTCCAAGCGTAATTTGCTCTGCCTAAAAGTTAAAGTGGCATTACTTGAAAAATTTAAGTAAATTTAATGTGAAAAGAAATATAAGTAAAATGTTTGTAATGCCAAATGTTATTCGAGTCCGCCCTCAATCTTATTTCATTTTAAGAAAGTAGCAGACTATACAAATTATAAGACAAATTTTTTTTGATTAACGAATAGAAAATTCGATTGGAATTTGAATTTGGTTTAAGGTAGTAGACCGGTGTGATGGGTCAAAAAAATCGATTTTTTTTTTTTACATTTTTCGGAAGAACCACATTTTAAAAATACGCTGTTCAATTTTCAGACCGAAATTTAGAATATTTCTAAAGTTACAGAACAGAAGGATTGCTGTATGCACCGGGCATAGCTGATTAAATAATGTAAGTATTATTTGTTGCCAAAACTTTAAACGCGTTTTTCTCAAAACAATGTTTTTGACATTTCGGGGAAGCACTGACTCAAAACTATTCAACCGATTTGGCTCAAAATTTAACCAGTTATTCTACATACACATATCTAAATACCTAACCTTTAAAACATTCAATTTTTTAATAATAAATTAATTTTTTTAAACATTTTATCAACAAAAAAAATTACATTTTGAAAACTTTTTTTTCACAAGTCCGCTATTTTTTTTTTTTTTTTATTATTATGTATATTATTGGTTAGTTCATTAAAATAAGGTCTACACAATAATAATCTTTTTGATTTTTTCATTTCGGATGACTACGGAAGGCTGTGTGCTTCCCCGAAACAGCTCATCATTCTTTAGAGGACTCCACTTTGACATTACATATTGTAAATAAATAAATGGAAAATTAAATTAAAAAAATTTTTTTTGTATCATTTAAAGTACTAAAATAAATATGTAAAAGTTACAAAACGATCGTATATTATTTACTTGTTAAAAAAAGGTCACGAAAAAAAGTCGAAATTTCGGCCGTCACACCGGTCTACTACCTTAAGTTATATTTAAATAATGCATAATTAACGACGTTATACATTTATTATGGTTAAAGTATACAATTTCGAGCAAGAAATATTCATTTCCTGGGTAGTCAGCTATTTTTAACAAAGCACGTAATGACATGTCCTTTTTACACTAAAGACCTATCAGCCTTTTTGTGCCGAATTATTAAGAAAATGATTTGAAATAGGAAAATCGTTAAATAGGCGGAAGGGCATAATTTCCCTGTGCCTGATAAAGGGAAATGTTTATAGCTAATGAAATTACTCCCGTCAAAAGGTGCCTTTAATATTCAACTGAAACAAATTGAATAACACAACGACAATCAGGATGGGTGCTTGTCAAGAGAAACTTGAAGATTTATCGCGAATTATGTTCTATCGCTTCCAGAAAATTTAATATCACATTTACAGCTGGTCATGTCCTCGGAGACACAACGCTTAGATTGTTGCCCTGCGAACTCCAAGTTCAATGGAGGCTTTGCAAACACTTTACAAGTTTTCTGTCGGTCCTTTGTATATTGATCAGAAGGGTGCAAAGATAACATTCGAGCGCCACAAATTTAGCAGAATGGATACATTTAATTAAAAAGGCGGAGGTCCTTTGTTTGCGTAGGACGTTAAGCCTAATATCTGAAAAGGAAAACAGTCACAGGACTTACACTTGCCGCTGACATATCCTGAGGGAGTTTCGGTCATCTTTGTTTTTGGGCCAACCATTGAGAAAAAGAAACATCGTGAGCAATTTCACTTTGTTTTTCTTTGACAATAAAGTGACCGAAGAAAGGTATTTTAATACTACAGATAGTGTAAAAAGAAAAAGGACTTTTTCGGTCGCACCTTTGAAATGATCAGGAGTGATGGAATTTATCAAGTGAAATTAGGCCTAGTTTGGTTTTGAGTAGTCTCTTCAGATTTTAAATTACTAATTAAGTTTTTACCTACATAGGTATATCGTGAAATGTTTAGACCTTTACGTTTTTGGGATCTAGGAGTAAGTGCACGTGCTAGATTTTTATTCCTGTAGTTAAAGTCATTCGAATTTCAATCTTAAATATTGTGTTAACCCAAACCGAGCCTTACTGAGCCTTATTAATTTACGAAAGACAATAACAACGTATTGAACAAATGTTTACTTATTTATGACGTCATTTAGGATTTCTACGCAGCAGCATTTCAAAAGGTATAAAAATGTTTCTGTCACGCATGGCATTAATTATTAAACACATCCAACGTAATGTAGTATGAACATGCTTAGGTAATTTCATCCTGAATATAGTGTTAATTTATTAATAGGGATGATGAAATATTGAAAGATATATGTATTTTGAACCAAATAACTACATTGGTAACTAGCCATTATTATTTCAATTTTCATCTTCTAGCCGTACATATAAAAATTGCTGCAAGTTAATTACCAAAGTAATTTAAAAGCTGTATGTACGTACATATGTAGAAAGATTTCTATAACCGCTAAGGGGTATCTCTATAAATCTTATAGTACGTTGAGGAACATAAACCGACTTTCACGTCTGAACTGAATTAATAATTACGAAATAGAGGAGAAACTTCTTTGATGGTCTCCATAAGATCATTAAATGAAATGCATAATGTATGTAGTTGCACTGCATGGTTGTTATGCTTCGCTCAAATTGCAAATATTGAGGAAATGTTAAGTATCTAGAGTAGAGATTAACATGTAACGCTTGGATAGAAAACATGAGAAGGAAATCTCCTTTCGATTCAGGCAAATGTGGAACACATATCGTGTTTCTCTCGTCAGGCAGACTTTGAGAAATAAACTTTGGAAGAAACGTAACGTGATACCATCTTCCTCTGCTCTAACGCGTAAAAGTAAATACGAGGATTGCTGAGAAGACAATGGACTCCGTGAAAAGTACCTACGTTAGATTTAATCAATATCTCATCCTATTATAAATTTCCAAAATTATATACCAAATTGCTGCTAAATTCTGTAAGAGAATGCCACTCAATCAGATAGGAATTTTTGCCATCAAATTATTTTTGTCCTTAAAAAGGAACAATTTATGTCCGGTTGCTTTGACTTAAGAAAAGGAAAATGCCTTTTCAAAGAAACGATGCTTTCCATGGTTTAAGGTATATATTCTTTACTAAGATTTTCTTACATTCCTACTCCTTCCACCGAACTTCGGATTTCATGGAATTATTGTGTTAAAGAGCGATTTGTCGAGATGAGCTGAAGAATTTTTAGTGCTTTGAAATATTAATATGATACCTAACTACTTACAAAAAATTTTGAAGAGGTTTTTCTATTTAAAGATACATATTTAAAAATCAACAATTTATATATACGATAAAATTTTGCTTTTTTGTATTATTTAAGAAAAATGTTCAGGAGGAACTTGTTTTTTTTTGCACTTCTGCTACAACAAATTGGTGATGCCTGCGTGTAGATCCGATATGTTCCACAGAAAATGTTGGCGCATTTTTTGACATTTTTCGATTACATCACACATTACAATTAATATTTAGTTTAAAATCTACTTTTTGAACATGTGTAGATCCAGTTAGTGCAGAGCGGCAAGTATTTTTGTATTAAGTCAAAAATGAGTTTTTTCGTATTGTTAATAGGTATCGTTCCTTATAAATCCCCATAAGATAAAGTGACTAAAATTAACAAATGGTAAGAATTTGCTAATAAAATAAGAAAGCAGAGGTAGATCCAGAATCTGCAATTCAATATCGCGATATTTCGTAGCACTACGAATTTCATAAACTTCGCAAAATGTTGTTTTTCTTCTTCTTTTGCAAATACGGTTTAAGATTGAAATCCATAATAAGTTTCAATAGTAAATTGCAAAGCTGTAAAATCCAGTAAGTACTCCGTTGGGTGTCGAATCCTTGTTTATCATAACATAAATTGAACGAAAATGCCAAAGAAATTTTTCAGCATCCAAACAATTTTAACAGCGCCAAACACGTTCATCGTATAACTATTTGTCTTAATTTTCATCAGGTAGCTTGTTGAAGTCCCTAGAGACGCCACAACCTCCCACTTTTCCATTAGTAAATTAAACACCGAAATCTTGCGATGGTTCCTGGTGTTCCTGTTGCAAAGAAAAGTTCTCTTTTCACCATTAAGCCCCAGTTTGGTTCGGCCCGTGAGCAAATCAATATATCATGAAAATGTTGGCAAATAAACCACTTAAATCCCTCGATCCCAATGACTGGGTGTACTTTAGAGGGAAAAACACATTGTTCGTGGGTTCCCTGAAATCAATTTCAATATTAAAAATTTCTGCATATACATTTGCTTATCCTTATCCCTTTTTATCCCTGGAAAGATTTTAAACGGAATTTATTAGCTTATGTTAAACTGTTGCCATTTATACACATTTTTACTTGTTAAGTATCCTCGCTTTAATGGGAGGTTTGAAACATTTTTTTACAAATATTCAGCTCAAAATGGTGAGGCGCTATTTAATAACGCCATAGACTCAAATAAGAAAAAATGACTCTAGCTTCAGGAAAATTCTATGACCTCTCACCACCATTCGTAAATGCCAGGAAAGCAAATATTTGGTTACAATTAAATTTTCTTTAGAAATTTACAACACTAAAAATTGCAAAATGCTAAATTGTTTCATTTGAAAAATACATACATATTTGTGTAAAGTTATTCGTATATATTACACAAAATGAAGCATGAATAAAATGATTAAAGCATTTCTAATTCGTAATTGATATTAAAATTACGAATTGATCAGGATACAATTCATCATAAATTTTGCATCAAAAAGATTTTCCTCTGCTCTACTACACCTCACTAACTCATTTCCCAATTTTTTAAAAATTTAATTCAAATTTTGTAGGTAGTAGACTTAATTTTTAAGACTTATATTTTATTTTCATTACTTTAACTAAATTTGCTGAGTTTCTCGAATTCCAAAATAATTCTAATATATATTTGTATTAACCATTTTTCATATTTTTAATTTTTTTACTCTTATCTTTGTTTTATTTGTTAGCATTGTAGGAACTTATTAACACTTTTTAATTGTGCCACTCTAAGGTGCTTTAAATATTGAGAGGCACTTGCCATACTAAATTTTTTGAAAGAGTATTTGTTCAACATATTTTAAGAGCCTTGCCTTCCACTGTCCCTTTATTTTTAATTAATGAAAAAATTGAGAAGACCAAATTGATAAATGAATTCTCAATTTGCTTTTGGAAGGTTCAGGAAAATCCAATGTAAGCAGGATTTACCGAATGATGAGGAAAATTGATTTAAATATACCAAGTCCGCACTGAAACCACTGCGAATATAAATTTGTTTCACTTAATAACAATTTAACGAATATTTTGGAGAGAAGAGACCAAGGGATAGTCAAGAGTATTAAAGGAATTTTGATTGAATTTCAATTCCAGCTGGAATGCTTCCTTTACACGAGCTGAGTATTGGACTCTGCTGAGGATCAGTGCTTATTCAATTGAGTATTAGGCTTCATAATTACTTTTAGATTTTCATCGGAAAATGAAAAGCGAAGAAAAGGTTACTTATTTTACTAAACAATTTTTTATTTAAAAAAATGAAATGTTGAACGGCAGTTAATCTCTCTTATAACCAACAATTTGTTTGGTGAAATGTAAGCTTAAAGAAATTTTAAAAGCATTCAAATGGAAGAATATGGCTCAACAACTCAGGACCATGTTCATGTTTATTCCAATTGATTTAAACATAGATTGTGCTTTCCCTCTTAAAAACAAATTTGGAATTAAAAGTAACGAGACTTGAAAAATTTTACTTTTTTTTTTAATTACGTACAAATTCTATTTATAATTGAGTATAAAAGTGAAATATCTGTAAATAAATATTGGTAAATAAGAATTTAACAAATGCTGCAATATATTACTTACAAATCTCAGCCACTACTGATACACGCGGTAAAAAGTACTGATCCTATAATATTCAATTAAAAAATCCTCTTACGACACATCCTCTCATACATATATAATATGTACTCTTTACGAAAAAGTTCTTAACAACCATTTTTGCGAGGATTGTTTAGACCAATATCTAAGTATGAAAATTGAAAGTGCTATAGAAAATTGAAATAAATGAATTAGAAAAATAATGTTCTAAAATCAGTAGAAACATATTGCTCCAAATATGTAACTGCTTTCAACAATCTCGTCAATGAAATGTAAGTATACAATATCCATTCCTTAAATGAAATTTTTAATTTATAATAGCAATTTGTAAATTTTATATTGGTTCAAATTTTAACAAAAGAAGTTTTTGAATTGATAACTTTACTTGGAGAATTTAAAATTTAGTTTAGTGGATGGATTATTTATTGAGTTTTACAATTGTTATTTTTATAATATCATCAACAATTTGCGTTTTCGAAATTCCTCAAAATGTAATATTTTTCCCCAATGTACTCATACTCGTATTTCAAATTATATGGATTTATGCATCAACACACTTCGTGACATACATATATATAGTATGTATAGCAATTATTGAAACATAATAATCATTTCAGCTCGATTAAATTAATGTTCCTAATAAGAAAATAGATACGTAAAATAATTATGTTGATAAATGTGAATGGGCCTACAGAGTACATCATGTGGGGTTTATCCTCGTAGATCCCTAAATGGATAATTTAACAAAGGGGAGCTCGAATCGGATGTATGTGAAAAGAACACATTGCAGACATATGCTTTCATTTCGATATTCTGTTTGTGGTAAGGACAGTGCAAATTGATAGATTTCTTATAAAGTATTTACAAAAGTAATACAAGCCGATGACGGCTATTTTTTTAAACTTTATTCGTATATTTCTGCGGACATTCTGAGGAGCAAGAGTCTATTTTATTTCCGCTTATGTGAGCAGCGCTGCTTTGAACTGGAAACGTAGATGAAACTGTTGCTATCTACAGAGCTTTAAATCCATAAAATTATTTAAGACGAAGAGGCTGCTTAATAAAGTATCCTAATTTAATGATACGTAGACCAGACCTGAACCTCATTCTTCAGTTTTAACATTTCTTGAAGACACTGTTCGCCTGAAGGTATGGGTATATGTAAACATACTTTTCAAACCCATACAGAGTATTCTGGATTATTGTACGGGTGTTGGGATAAAATCTGCACCATCCAGCCTCCAGTGGTAGTTATCCCGCATGTTCCTGGCTGAAACGGAACAAATTACTTCCTCTCCTATTCCGAAAAAGCTCTCCTGGAGACCGGGAGATGCTTTTATCTTAAAAACGCTACAAGTAAAATATAGTTGGCCCGTCCAAGACTCCAGTCAGTATCTGCCGAGATTTTATCTGAATTGGTATCTCGAAAAAAATTCTGGTTGTACCTTCATAGTTATCAATTGCAAGAGCAAAACTCAAAGTTAATATATTTAAAAAATTTTCAAAAGTTACGTCTATTCAATCGGTTCTTCATACATTTAATCGCGAATTAAAAATATTTGCAAGTTGTGTTTTTTAAGATGTTTTGATTGATTTTGAGGACGTCTGTGCATAATTCGTTGAGTGAGCTGTTTTCCTCACAATCAAAAAATATTTCGGTCGTCTAGTGATGTGATAATTGTCGTTGCTGTGGTTTTATTATTGTGATATTCACGGCATCTATAATTTAACAAATATAAGAAAGGAAAGGCTCTCAACAGTTTTATTAATCCAGTTTTGTGCATCTTGGGAAACGGATAAGTGCACATAATGGGGGGATAATTCTGCACTAGGGAATATTAACCAGCAGTACATCCGCCACAAGATAAAGGTAATGAAATTACTTTTATTGTCCATTAAATCTTGATATAGCTGAGTAAATGGGGCGAAACGAGCATATCGCGAACTCCTCGTAAAGTCATTAAAGGACAACAATGCTGAAAAAGTATATGAAGGTACTGCTTAAAGGCAATAATCTCGAAAACAACAAAAAATTCGAATGTTTCAGTCCCATTGTATGCGTCATAATTATTTTTTGGCTGTACGGGGACATAATGCCCGCAAGCAATGAAAACCAATTAAGAAAGTTATTTCCAATTTGTAATACCTGAAATCACCCTTGCGTATTTCCGCCGAAGAAAGGTACTTTAATGCATACTAAATTAAATCAATATTTACAGTAGTGAACATTAAATTTTACTTTACCATATATGGCCCACTATTTTGTTAATCTTTATTTAATTCGGAAATAATTTGTCAAATTGTTATTTTAAAAAAAAATGATCTCGCTTTGTCATATCATCACATCAAATACTATGTACATATATAATTAGTAGTCATTTATTCGCAAAAGTCTTGTATGAGAATGGTTTGGAATTTAAATATACGTAATAAATGAAATTTCCAACATCGTTCAATGATGGATAACTTAATATTTCTGTTTTAAAATGGAGAACAGTTGCTAATTAAGGAGATATTATAGAGGAATTGTATATCATATTATATGTTTTTTAAACTTGTGACATCAAAAAATTGCTGAGTTCAAATCATTATTATTTCAAAATACATTTTATATTATTTCTAAAAAATAAAAAATATTTGGATTTTTAATTGTATAATAATAGTAAAGTAATTTCACGAATTGATATTGAAACTTGCAAATGCATGCGTGGAGGTAAAGTAATTCTGAATTTTATTAATTATAGCATGTAAGATTTAAGTAAGCTATCCATGAAAAAATACTCACAATATATATATATATATATATATAAAATTACTTTTTATACTTTAAAAGTCATCAATTCCCTGTGCCTGACGACAGTCCTAAAATATCGTAAACTAAAGTTTCAAGCATAGTCTCAAATTTGTCATTCATTTTTGCATATAAATATTATTTGTAGTCTTCATTGCTCAAATATGCATACATATACTGAACCTGGTTCAATCAGTTTTCTTTCCTAGTTAACCTTTTTTCACTGTACATATATTTATATGTTTTTAGATTATTCATTATTAATTATTTCATACAAAACTACATGTTTTTTTATTCATAAATAGTGGAAAGCTAATCTGTAATTCAAATGTATAGTATACGAAACCACTTCATAAAAGCAGAATGCTTATAAATACTTTACATTTGGAATGACTATAAATTTCGTCGGGTTAGGAAATAGGATTGTAAGGTTCAGGTAAATTTCACGCACTCTTCAAATTCTTCTCATCAATATCAGAACCTAATTTTACAAAAACTTATTGTATTCGCTTACAAACTATTATTCAAAGCTCATACTGGCTTTTACCAATTCAATGGGTAATTCATAAACAATCATATTAAAATAATCATAATCAATTTGCACTTGTTTTCAACTATACAAACTTAAATAGGTTTTTTATTACCTACTTTAAAAGTATATAGCAAAAATATTTTTGCAGGTATAGTTGAGTGGCTTGGTTTTAGTGGTAAATATTTATTAAAATACTTCTCAAATGCTCAAGTAAGCGATGTAAGGACCATAGTCCAAAACTCACTTGTAAATTATTTTATAAGTTCTAAATAACTGCGACACCGTCGGTGTATAAATTCGAATGCTTTTAAATATTCTTGCCAATCAGTGTTGCCACCGAGGAAACATATTTTTTGATCCTGCGGCAATTAAAAATGTACGAGAACATAAGTTGGATTGGTTTGGCACAATTCTTAAAGATTTACAACACAAACCAAGCCATGTAGCGTTTTGCTAAAAAATTCTAGGAACAAAATGCATGTTTCATAAAACCAGCATCCTATTCCTAGTCTTTGTTATGTTTTCTATTTTAGAATTTTTGAAAATTTGCATACAGCATAATCAGTTGGTTTGAATGTTGTTTAGTTAAATAACACTTATCTTTTTTTTAAACATATTCGATACTAATTCCCTATCATTTTAAGAATGTAAAATCCGTACAATTTTTCCTGTATGACCCCCTCTGTGAAATGTATATCCGACTGAGAGAAAGTTAATATGAATGTCTACAATTTTCAGGAGATTACAGATACACGCATATGACAAGAAATATTTCGAATTTAATTAATTCTTATATTACAGATTTTTATTAAAAAATTCTATTAGTATTAGTATGTTTGTACAGTACATAGGTACCTCAGTCGATTTTAATTAAACCGGAGTAGTTTCACAATAAATGTTGCAACCATATACTAACCACAAACTGGATTGCCTGTTTGCAGAGGAAGCTCTTATCAAAAGTAACCAATGTTCATGTGGCTAGGGATCACGTTTCGTCTTAATTTCGAAGAAAATCAAATCATCTCAAGGTCCGTAGACCGTATCTCAATAGCCTTAGGCTGTATCCTGGTTTCCCTTGATACAATTTTCTATTGACTTTGGATGAATGTAATACTTGTTGCTTAGCAGCGTTTGTGATTTATTCGTCTTTTAAGCTGTCGTATTTTGATTCGGAAGAAATCGCAGCATTGTTTTGGAATCAAAAACATGTAGATTTTTGCAGCCATATATTTGACTGGTCTCGTCTTCGGATAATTTACATCTGTTGATATGGATACGGAGTTATTACGAAAATTGAGGAATTTATATTGTGAAAACAATTTAGCTTTATAAAGATATAATTTGAGATATATTGTTTCTAAGAAGAGAACGGTCATAATTTTATGGTGTAAAATAACTTCTTAAATTAAATTGCGGTGTATATTGTATTTGCAAAAAGTGTAGACATATTTGTTCAAACGGCTATTCTATTTTTTTTCCGTCGAAATTATAATTTAAAATTTTTAAAACTTCTTGAAATTCTAGTTTCTAAAAGATCCGAATTTTTATTAATTGATTAAAAATGTTCTTCTTCTCCTGGTATAAGTCCTCTTTACAAAGTATGCGAAAACATATTTTTTTAAATATAAGTTAAATATGTATGTATACATATGTATTTTAATATTTACTCATTGAGTTTGCGGTACACTTAGCATTTCACATTTAAGTTATACCTTTTTGATGAATTAATAGAAACATACAAATTTGTGAAAGTGTACATAAAATGGTTACGAAAATTGAATAAAAATCCGAACTACTTGCAAAATTTAATAAGTATCTCAATGTCTCTTCTGAGGAGCTCGAACGGCCTGAATTTTCGTACGATGTAGGAAAATCGACTTGGCAAACCCATCTAAGTTTGATAGCCCATTATGGGTCAGGACAACTCCTGCAATCACCTAACGTCGTCCCAAGAACTAGCCATAAAATACAATAAAAAGGGGTAAAGGCTGTTAAGCGATAACAGTCCATTACTATCATCAAAGACTCATACGGTTTTATTGCCTCAAGACAATATTGCAAAATAAAGTGTTTGTGTCACACTGTCTGAGAATGGGGTGCAATTTCGAGAAGGGTGATTTTTACTGTCGGGGGCGCCAAGAGCGAAATATATCCAAAGATCAAAATCGATTCTCTAAAATCTCCTCTGATATTGTGTACAGCAACTTTAAACACAATTCGCTGGTTTTCGATTTTTTCATGCTCCAAAAGTCAAAAATATCAATTTGATAAGCTCTGCTGATTAAATAACCTTTCGGAGAACAGACACTCCATCAAGAATGGAAACCGAAACCCGAAGGCAACATCGAGAGGGGGTTGATGTTGTCTTGGGAAAGCATAAGAAAACAACGAGGCACCGCACGTATGCACATCACAAACAAGATTCCGGAAGATGGTTTTTTATCGAAGGGGTGCTTTACACATAATGACAATTCAACTTCCTTGGGAAATTGCTGGCAAAAAAATCTCTGCCCGGAATTCCGAGAACAATTTAAGCTGACCTGATAAATTCACCAACAATTTTGCTTCCGAGTATTTTTGAGGGATATCTGAGCTTTTCAGTAATATAACAGCATATACATATGTATTATACCTACATATACGTTAAAATTACTCAGACAGGCACAGGAATAGTATACTTGAACACTGTACCGGTCAACAGCTTGGAAACACTAGCAATTAAAAGTTTGGAGCAGGCAGAAGTCTTGCACTCAACAAGTTTAATTACACAATCTTGAGTTGATTGTGAGTTAGGTAATAACTCACAAAAATAATTAAACTATGTCTTGCAACGGAACGGGAAGATGGTGATGGAGTAAATTACTAAGACAAAAATACAAACTAACCGAACTCTCAGCCGGAAGGCCTTTTAAAAACAGACACAAAACTTTCTTGTATTAAAGCCAGATCTACGTAATTTTCCTGCTTCTTCCAGTTTCCACTCTGTTGGGAATCAAAGAAACCCAGCTACAATCAAATTATATCTAGTGTTTTATCTTCTTCCTGGAATTCCTATAAAGGATTCAGAGAAGCTCTTTTAAGTAAATCACTGTCAGTAGCATTGTATATCATTAGTTATCATTCTTAGAACGTTTTATCACAAGAATTTACTATTTGTTAATCTTAGGATATACTCCCACCAGGCAATAATGAAAACCGACCAAGTGCGTGTCGGAACAACTTTTTAATTTTCAAATCTTTTTTGTACAATTTTCATATAACTAATTTCTCGTAACGCACTTATAAATACTTGAATTTATATTCACAAGTTTAGTTTACAATTAAAAATCTTCAAGAAATTCTTATTTGATCTGCTACCTGTGGATTGCAAATGTAAACATTTTTAAAATTGGTAAAACGATTTGTCATCAATTCTGTAAACTTGTATTTTTACTTACTAT
Organism: Tolmerus cingulatus; assembly: GCA_959613345.1. Classification (NCBI taxonomy): domain Eukaryota; kingdom Metazoa; phylum Arthropoda; class Insecta; order Diptera; family Asilidae; genus Tolmerus; species Tolmerus cingulatus. Next base: position 9,095,360 of record OY390708.1, read on the forward strand.
AGTTTACAAGTTATCACAGGGACACTTGTAAAGTTAAATATACAAATAAGGCATACTTGTCTTAAGTCATTCCTCAAAAATTTAAAGGGTAAAGATATCTTTAGAAAAAAGATAAGTGAGTTTGCCTCATTTTAAATATTTCCACTACTTTTATCCAATTATAACAAAAATGTTTTGGTCTTATAAGGAAACCCACATTAATGAATGAGAACAAAATTTTTTTTATTTTTTAATAAGCATCCTTTAGTGACAAATTTCAAGCACAAAGCATAACAAAAATTTTATATTTTTGAAAAGTAAATGAAAACAACTATGTATCATGTCTTATCTTTTCGCAAAAAATGTATGTGTGGGGACGCTGACAAGTTTACGCTAAAATAAAGAGGCACACATTTAACTTTTTTGGGTACCTAGTGAAATATAACACATGCTTGTGGCATTTTCAAATCAGTTTAATGGAAAATATAAATGACGTGCCTTGGTTAGGGCTTAGACCTTATTTGGGTCAAGTATTTTCTTCAACACAAGACGTGTAAGTTTTGGTGAAACAGGTCCTTGTTGTTAGAGTTAGCCCTTTTTTTTAATCAAATGAATGTTTTTTGATAATTAATTTTCATTTCTAATTATTAGAATGGATCTTAATACATGTCGGCTAACCTCTTGAGGCAGGGAAGAGAAATTTAGAAAGATAAACCCTCAAACTAATTAATTTAAATTTGTTGAATATGATTTTCAATTTTAAGCTTAATTAAGGGTTAAAAGGCATCATTAATGTTTCCAAACTTGCAATTTATTATCCGCTAAACAATATAGCCCACAAATCGTCCTTTTACCATTTAATGGGAAAGGCTCATTAATGTCTTATAAAACCCGTACCTACCTAACAAATAGTGGGCTAATTGCAATATTTTTCCTCGGAAACAAGAAAAGCGAAGCTTCGACTTCTGGGGAATATCCCAGCAATTGCAGAGCCGTCCAACCACACCCACCGCACCAACCGCCTCGTAATTCTTGGAATGTTTAACCAGGAGATGTTCCCTCCGCCTTCTGCCTCTATTATTTCCTGCGATTCACCCACTTGTCTTCATTTCCCCGGGATCCACGAAATAGGCGAACTGATGGATATTAAATATAGTTGTTCGCTCGATAGGAAATTGCTCCGGGTCGCCTCAAGAACAATTTCCTGTAAACACTGCAAGTACTCGGTTTAGTGCAACCGAGTGGAGGTTTGTGGAATGTGGAGCCCGAAGGTTGAACAGAAACCCCAGGATTTGGTCTTTCAACCATCCATTGAATGTCTTGTCCTTCGCTGAGGCTGTCGTAATTGCACACTATTGTTTGGAGCTCCCCCGATTTGTAAGCTGCTAATTATTTTCTATCTCCCAGCGACCTTCCTATTTCGCAGCTCACAGCGTTGTTTAGTCCCGGGCGTATTAAATTTAGCTCCTTTCTACCAAAATCCGGAGCTGGAAGGTTCCATCCTCATAATTGGGGCCACCGGGTGTAGATCTATTCGCTAAATTAAGCGCGTCTTAGGGGCTAAATGAAAGCCCGTAAATCTCCCGGCGACAATATGGCCATTGTTTGATTAAGTTATGACTTTTGGACGGGATTTATGGGATAGGTGGAGCCCGAAGGGGGCTTTCGAGGGGTTCCAAATGCGGATGTGATCACGGAAAATGTTTCGGACCTCCTGAGCGTGGGACACAGCTTCCGGCAATCACGTATACGCCGCTCAGCTGGAACACGGAATGGAAATCCCTCGCTAAAAATAGCATCCTCCAAAACACTGCCGCGCAGTGAAAGTGGCTCTGATATTAAGCAGTGTTTACTCGTTCATTAATGACCGCGAAGCAGTAAATAACAAACAAAGGCACTTGCTAAAAGGCGGCTGGGCTCCACGCCATGCAGACTAGGGCAGTGCTGGGAAGATGAAAGAAGTCTCTTCTAAAAATGTCGAGTTAATAACATGCCCCAGCATCCTTGGACCAATCTTAAAGGGAAATGAGTTCATTGTTCATCTTTGAAATGGTTTTCAATACGAAGAGATGTACTCTAAAAAAAAGATCTTTCGACGGAAGCCAGAAGGAAGTCGTAAATTTCAAAGTGGTTAAAACCCAAAAACCTTTTTCCATTCCCTGCAGGCACAAATCTCTTTAAACAACGAACTTGATTTCATCAATTAGAAAATACACAGTCTCCACAGATATAAATTAAAGTATATAGCGAGCTGAAAGTTCGTCTCATTCTTCATTTGGTTAATAAAGGTTAAGAAATACAAAAGATATCGAATCCAAATAATTTTTATGTAACTTACGTAACCCCTGTACATATTGCCATCTCCTTCACCGATTCCTTTAATTAATGAACAAACGACAATGTGGTGACATCTTTAGATCCCGAGTTCTGTATACCAATTTATATAATGTAATTTGTCTCGGTACACCATAATAAAAATCGAACTTTACTTTACAATTTCATTAAAATGTAAAACGTCTTTATTGAATGTGAAAAGATTTGTATATTCATTTTTAATGTGTAGCATTCATATTGTTTCGTAGAACTTGGTTTAAAATACCAAGACCAATTCTGCTAATCACTAATAAATTTACGTATACCTACTACTTATTACTAGTAATCTTTTCAAAGCAATTTTAAGAAATAAATCAACATTTTTTTTAGTATATGTAATGCTAATAACACAAATATTTTCGATTTTTTTGTATATAAAATTGTTTCTACAAAGTACAATTTCTTCTAATCATGCCTTCATTTTTGCGCACTTAGGAACTAAGCCTACATGCTTCTTTCTGTGTAGGTATTTTCCTTCACCAAGGTCAAAATAGAACCCACAATTCCGGAATGGCATAAATTCAGCCACAGGAATATTTAAAGAAAATTTCTATATAAATTTGAAAAATGTCTTTTCAAATCTGCTATCATGCTATCACAAAAGTGTATGATTTTTTCATAGAATGCGCTCTAAGAACTAAAAGTAATTCCTTTGAGTTTTCTTTCAGTTTTATAGCTGCCAAATGGATTTTTTAAGGATGAAGAATACGAAAAATCAATCAACTTAATCCAATCATCAATTGGAAACGCTTTTCTAATTTGCTTGACTGCAAATACATACTTTCTTCGCAACGCGGTAGATGATTAATTATGGAACGTCTCTTATAAAAGAAAATCAGTGCATGTCTATTACACAAAGTAATTGATTCCCTGCCCGTACTTATGTTTAACAGAATGACTCGGAGCTTATACGAATGCCCTGAGGTTAGTAACCTAATAATAGTAAAATATCGAAGGCACGTTTGGCCCATAATTCATTATCCCAAAACGAGCGACAGACTCATTCAATCGTAATAATGTGCTCCACGTCTGCCATAATTCACCATGACATGATTGGTATATTGATTCTTCATATTTGTCAATTAATAGATAAACTTCGGGTAGAAAATTATTAATGGCCCAAAGCCATATCTCATATAGCAAAAAGTCAAGTAATCCCATACCATAAGTCATGAAAATATAATCGCCAAAGAACAAATTGTGTTCTGACGGTATAGATAATATCACAATTTTTCTTCACTTTCCCACGAAAGACAAATAAAAAGGGACTTATCTTCGTTTAAAAACTCTATGTGTCCTTTTGCATCGATTTTCACTGTTTTCGAGAAAAGCGTGTGAGCACTTCGACCTGTTGATTTATACTCGCGTATGGCCAGTTCAAAGAGCTACATATATATGAACCGGTCATAAACTAAGATTTATTCGGATTAGGGCGGGTAATGCTCCATCAATAGCCAAATCTCTTACTTATATTACATTCACCCAAGGAATCATCCTGCTTTCTATTTAGAAATTTATTTTTATTCTAATACCTGTCGAATTACGTGGGGTCCTCTTGATATTATTGATTTCCCTGAACCAGCATTTATTTACGATATTGGAAATGAATTTTTTCTCATATAAGCTGGCCATAAGGCTCCATGGATCCCTTTTTGGCAACCTTATGGAAAATGATGACAAGCTCTTTCTATAACCCTGCCATGTCTATCTCATTCGATAGTCCTGCATCATGCTCAAGTTATTAAAGCAGGTAAAACAAACGTTCGAAAAAAATTCTTTTCATTTCAACCTAAAATTCTACGGTTCCAGGGGATATTTGCTGGACGTACATATATTAAAGAGACGGAACGATCTAGGAATGTTTTTTGGCGAATTTGAACTCAATTCGAACACCCAAAATGCGAGGAATTTTATTTGCGTGTAAATATTTTACCCACACAACATGCTTTTCCGTAATTATTTTAGAGAACATCTCTTTTTATTCCATTTCCTCACAGTGACGGCGTGAAAATTCCGAAATTCAAGTACGAGTATATGTACTTCAAAATACAAAATTGTTTTCAGAAAAATTCCACTTATTTTCCAATAGAAAGTTCTTAGAGCTTCTTAGAAAACATTTTATTTTATTTTAAAAGCAGAAATATTTTCTTAAAACAGATTCTATTTCTTTTTTCTACTTAATTCCATATTAACCGAAGTTTAAATAAATAATTAATTAGTAGAGGACTTGTAGGTGAAATCCAAAATGAATAATGCTCCTGCATTCGACTAACGAAACAGAAATTCGAAATTCTTTACTTAAAGGAGTTTAACTCGACTACGCGAAAACACAACCGTCTCTCTTGATGTTCCTTTAAGCCAATTATTATGTAAATAAATAAAGAATCACTTCTTAAGCAAATTCGTCTTACCTGAAGGCAAACTTTTACAATCAATTTATGATTGTGTTCTTGTTTCCAGTTAATATCATTATTCAACTGAACCAAAGTGGAAGAGACAATCGGATATTGATTTCTACTTTCATTTTACACCAGGGAACAATTTTATGTAGAATGGAAATCTGTTCACGAAAACCACCAATTAGGTTTCTGATAAAACAGTATGGGAAGAGAAAAAGTTTTGCAAATTTCTAAATCTTCATCGATTCGGGAAGATTGAATTGTTTTGTTCGACATGGAGTTTTGGCAAATTGTTTCAAAATGAACAACGTAAGCATTTTCAATTTAAATCTTAACGTAATATGGAGAACAAAAACTGGAATGAATTTGTTACAGGATTTCGTACTTCTTAAATATTCAGTACGAAAAAATTCAGACATTAATTTAATCTTCAGCCTGATGGACAAATTAAACCACTTTATACTATTGAATATATACCGATTATTTTTCTTGTCGTATGCCATCATAGAAGAAGTCTGAGAAATGTATGTAATTGAGAAGTAAAAGTGGGCAATCCAATATATAATTATTTCGGTAAAATATAACAAGGATATTTCAATCCCAAAATACTAGATTTTTGTAAGCTTTGAAATTGGGAAAATTTCTTAAAACATGGCAAATTTAAGACTTTTATCAAAGACTTTATAACTGCACACCTAAAGATGTCGCACACAGAATAAAATTTGTGGACACGAAAATTTCAATAGATCGTAGCGCTAAGTTGAAGTGCAGCAAAAATGATGCTGCAGTTTTTCTCGAGTATAGTTTAAACTTAACTTTTAGCAGTTTTAGTTATATATTAGTGGAAAATTATAACAAAGTTTTGAAAATCATGTCCGAGATAATAGTATATAGATTCTAATTATAATATTTTCAGTACTTTAAGAAATGATCTGCCATTCTGTAGGATTCCTTTTTGTTCCCGGTAACTTTTATAAAAATGTAACGAGGAGGACACTAAATTTTAAACATACGAGTATTGTACGATTTTCATAACAAATAATTACATTATGTTTTTCAGCGTCCTTAATTTCATACTTATCATGTTTTGTGTTAAAATAAATTGAGTGGGTTTTTTTATTTATTCTAACAAAACTACAATTTGTTTATAATTTTGGTATATAATAAACATTTTTTTGGTATGAACCGAAAATATTTCTGTCAGAAACAGAAGTAAACAACTCTCCTAGAAACATGAGTTAGCTTAATTAAATCCTATATTTTCTACCATAATCTATCGGCACGTGTATAAAATAGTATAATTCTTGTAGCGCGCAGCATGAATTCGATTTTTCCGAATTTTACTGTTTAATGATAGACATATTCCGAAGTATGAAAGCGAAGTTAAATTTATTTTTAAAAACTATTTTCGCACTTTGAACCGAATTCGGGGCTTTGTTTAATTAAATAGGATGAAGATTGATTACTACGGCGGTATTTTGAAACAGAGGTCGGGTATTTTTAGCAGAATTTTAATTCATTTACTGAACTCCTGCTGGCTGCGGGTGTAGTAAAAACATATTTTCCGGTGGAACTTTTACTTACTGAGTGAGAAGCGAAGAAAAGCAACCAGAGGCATTGTTTGCGTTCCTGTTCTCATTAAGGAGACTCTAAAATCGCTTGCCGATTATTCAGTGAAAAACGTTTTCAACGTTTTCTGCTGTTGATAAGTAGAACGTGAAAACAAAAGCCCTGAACTTGTGAAATTAAATAACTCAAACAGGACGAGATCTCGCAGGGATTATTGCTTTTTAATGCTCACGAAAATTTTCCGATCTGAAAGGCGGAAGACAACGCCACCATTATAAACAAATTTACACTTGAGGTAAAATCAGGGAAATTTCTCGCAATTTAATGGGAACACTGCCGGGAGATCGCATTAAACTCCTCTTCCTGATGATTTTATTCAACGAGAACTAAGCAGACTCCGTGTGGACCCATTTGGTTTGGGGCGCTCCGCGTCATGGGGGCTCAGGCACAAAGCAATCCGCCGTTGAAAGAGATAAAGGACAAATGCAAACAAAACCCTGCAATCCAGCAATGGCTTGAGCGGAAAATTATTCTGAATCTGAAAATGGCAATAATTTGACGCCCGCTGTCTCCTGTGACACCGCCACAGGGGCTCCTGATTTAAATGCGTGAGAAGGTGCGTCGCTTAGGTACCTTCAATACGCGCTTTGTGGCCTGAATAATGCGAACGACAAATACCGCCGTTTCGAGTCAATTGAAATGCTTAAAAAGGTCTCACGAATTTTATTGCCTTTTTAAACAGGACCAAACGCAAATACATTGACAATTAAAGCTTTAATTTTCCCAACTAAATATATGCACCTTCATCCCTTCAAACATAAGAATAATCTCCGTTTGAGAGGTTCACGATGTACACAATTTGCATAAAATTTTCATCTTCGGTTAATGTAATGCGACCACAGCTTAGATAAATTATTTCATAATCGTTTAGGTTACAGTATCAAAGCAGATTTTCTAACTTAATGCTGACAGATATGATCCAGATAAGCAAAGGAATAATTTTCAAATAAAGTACAAGACTTACAATCTTTATACATTTAGTAATATAAACTGGCACATTTGGTCCCGGCGAACAATTTTTGGAAATTTATATAAACAGAACCTTTTGTTAAAAGAGGTCTTGTAACTTTAACTCATAACCGCATTAATTTAATGCAAAAATTAATAGCTTAAATAAAAGCGTTTAAAATCACTGTTAATAGAAGAGTTATTTAGCATAAATTTTTATCAGCTCTCTACTTTAAAAGTAATACAATTAACTAATTTATGGATAAAATTATCCGTTTCCACGGAACAAAAAACATCTTCCTGGGGAATGAAAGGATAATTTTTACAAATGCTATAACCCAAAGCCTAATTTTAGTAATTTTTCGTTTCTGCAATACATACAATTAGGTAAATTATATTTGAGTACTTGGATGACCTTTCTTTTTTAAAAACTAAAAATGAATTTACTTTCCAACGTTAGCTTCTTATTCGCTCTGTAAAAATTAAAATCGATTTGAATAGTATGTTGATCTTTATGCTTGAATTGTGTGTTTCGTTTCTACGACATGATTTAGAAATAAGTATTTTTTTCTTTTAAATCTAAGTAAGTAAACAGACATTGTTTAAATTCTTTCCACAATTACATATAACAGCATCCCCTTGAAGTTTGCACATACATATTATTATACAAAAAACTATAAAAAGATAACCTTATTAATTTTATAAAAAATAAAATTAAAACTAGATAGACTAGGAAGTTTTCAATGAGTTTTTATCACTACTTCATACGCATTGAATAAAAATTGACATTTCACAAAACAATGTTCTGATTCGTTTCCTGTATTTACACCAACATTTTTAGACATACATGGAAAATATGGTCATAAAATCAGTAAAAGAAAATTATTTCTGAAAGTATTACTCGAACAAACAGCGCAGTAAAATTGTTGCTTACAAAACACAGGAAATATTGTTTTATTCTTTAATTCCTTTGGTTTTCAGTTATTATTCTTTAATTTTGGTGTGAAATCGGAAAGCTCAAATTTTTCAGTTTAATTTTAATTTTATTGCAGTTATTTTACAAATATATCTATTATTAAAGCAAAATACATACATGCATATGTACTGCTTTTGAAGTTAGAAGTCGGTTTTGAATTTTGTAAATCTATATAGTAAAATTTATATACTTATGAATAAAATTTTATTGTCTATCATCCTAAAACTTGTAAAGTTTTTATTGTAGCACAACATATTTTTCATTGTGAAAAAATAATGTATACAGAATTCTGCAATTGGTATGTCTTACTATGTCATTAATTTAAATCATTAGGTAACTTTTCATTTAGTTAAAAAGAACTTCGTTGTATCGTAGAATTCTTTGTTAAAAAACTAAAAAGTTTCTTACTATTTTCTTATCTTATTCCCGCGCAACCTCTTAAAATAGCTCTCAAACCTTGTATTTATTGAAGCATGGTCCTTTTGATCTTTGTTACACTCAAGAGATCCATGACACTGCCGCAGAACTCTGAAGATGTTTTCCAATTTTTCTCTCACCTGTTGAACAAGTTAACTTTAGGATCAAAGTAGAACAAAGACGCAGCATCCAGAATCAAAGACAAACTTACAGACAAAATTCCTAAACAATCCTCTTTCGCTTTTCTTTCAAGTTTACGAGTTTCATGTCTTTTTCTTTGTGCTGAAAATGATTACAATTCGCAATAAGTCTTTTGGAGCAGCCGGCGGAAGTTTACTCCGAGTGCTGTCTGATAGATGGACCAATTGCGTGACAAAATGCATTAAATTTCGTTGCAGTGGCCTTGTATTTTCTGCAATTATAGAAGCATAAAGAGCAGCATGCAGCATGCAACGCCCATGTTATGCGCGCGAACGAGACCCGGTTTATTATGCAGTAATGCTTCCTTACGATTCTCAAATAATAGGATCATTATGGCAAAATATTATACGTATGGCTGCTGGTCTAATCCGGACCGACAAATGCTGAATGAACGAGACGTAGTCGTCCATTTCGTGTTAGATAACGAGCTTGAATGTGGCGGGTCGTGCATAGAATTCATTTTATTGTGGATTCCATTATACTATGTCGTGACACATGTTCATCTCCTTGATTTAGTCGCACATTTCCCTAGGGAAAACCACTTACTCTGGAAAATTTGTTATTCAAAGCGTAGGACGATTAATGCTTTCAGGACATATGTCAAACCAATACATGCAAGATTTTAAATTGAAATGGTACTATTTTTGGCATACAAAAAGTTGTTGAAATTTAGCACATTATGTGCATTTTGAACTGCCGACAAATTGATGAAAATAACAGAAGTATAAAAAGATTCTTCCCTTCCAACCATTTTTCTCCTAAAGTATATATTACTATGAGCATGGGCACTGAAAAAGCCTATCTTATTTTTAGTTCAACTACTACAACTAGAGAGTATACCCTGATGTGGGTTTCCTTACAAAACGCAAATTATATATGGTAATTATTAAAAGTGCTAAAAATCAACTTATTGTCTTTTTCTAAAGACAACAAAATAAACTAATCTTTCTAGCGATACCCTAAAAGGAAACAATATCCTTCCTACTTGTTTTCTTTTTTCGTTTAAAAAATCAACTCGCATAGTCCATAACCTATACAGACATAATAATAAACAAAATAATTTGTCTAAATGTCTAATAATTCGCTAGGGCTGAAGTACAAGAAAATGTCCACAAGGATTAAGAATTTAATTTATCATTTAAGGAACGTTTAACATATTTAAATTCGTCGAACATCTACCAGTCAATATTTATTTATTTCTTTTTTTGACTCCTGTTGACATCTTTACAAAGTAAACGGAGGTGGGAGTGTCAATTTAGGGCAAAGAGTTTAAAGGCATTTCAAGGACCCTGCAGTTCCTTCCTTCTGGTAATATAATTCTTTTATTCAACTTCTAATTAAGTACCTAATCCAATAACAAAAAGCCCAGAAAGCAAGCTAAGATGTAATCCTTAAAGACGAAAAAAAACAATTAATTGAAATAAAGAAACCGAAACAAAACATTATTTGAATTGTTCCGAACTCCTTTCGGAGACTTCGGGAAACAGCTTTCGTGATGCTGAGCCTTCTCTCTCTTGAGCATCACCACAATGCAATTTGCAAAGAAAGGCAAATTGAATTTCAACGCAGAATGATAAATTGTCTACGGAGATATTTAAGGCTTTCTTGGCTTAGAAAATTGCTCGCCTCGTTGATGACTGACATGAATGTTGGGTGTTAAAGAGCTGTTCATCGCAGACTTGCTAAATTGATTATTTAAAAGGTTAAAGTCATAACGAAGGAGAAGGATGAAGTCTTTAGTTTGAACTTAGTTGCTGCATAATTTATTAAATTCATTCCAAAAGGGAAATATCAATTATCTGCGAAAGAGGCAATCATGGGTAAAAGGAAACTAATCGAAATGATTGGAAAGTAAGTAACTAGGTACCGATTATAAGAAGAACTATGATATTTTGGAATGTTCGAATAAGCAGGAAACCAACATTTTAATTAATGATTATGGTTTATGCAAAATCATAAGGAACATTTGACTTTGATTTGATTTCCATTACTCAAACTCGTAATATGATCATTTGAGAAAAGTGGTTTCGTGTTAAATTTAATATGTAGGTATGTTTGTAATTATGATCTTCTCTTCTGTTTACCCTATTGTTTAAAAAAAGATTTTCATATTATCTTAAATGATAAATTATATGTAGTTCTATGTTGTCACTGTACATGAATTCGTTATTAAATGGCAAGGATCTATTGTTCTACAACATAATTAATCTTGTTATGATTCCTACACAAATGGGACCTTTTCCTAAAATTGTAAACGTCCTCATTCCAAGATTTTCAGGACATTCAAGACGAAAATGCTCGTGAAGGTCTTTTTATTGTTCTGAAATGTTTTCAGTGAAATAACAAAGTGGCCTAAGTTAAATATTCCGGCAGGAAACTATTTAAAACAAAAGCCCATAAAATTTCATAACACAAACATGTAATGTGGTGGCCATTTAGCTGACCTCTTCATCACTTTAAGATTTCCTTAAAAAGCCATGTTGACTCAAACGAAATGAGCTCAAAAAGTCAGGGTTTAAATCTCACATTACGCTACCGCCTGATGCTTTTGCATTACTACTAAATGAGAAAATTCAAAAAATGATGAATATAATCCGACGCTGCGTAATGAGAATTTTAAGTGGGAGGAAGCAGCATCTTACCTTTGTTTTTCTTCAAGAAGGTAGCTGATGAGCAACAGCAGGGTAAAAAATATTTGAATAAATTCTGAGATTTAATGAAACTTTTCTTTAGCTACTTTACGAAATAAGTGGCGTAAAGAAACGTTCTTCACGCAAAATTAGGTTTTTCCAAGAGTAAACAAGTGTTCTAGGTTATAAGACTATAGATACAGCTAAGGGCTTGCTTTGTGTAAGGATACCATCTGAAATTTATTGTGGGAATATTTTTAGAAGAAATGAATAGAAAGAATAATGAATTATATTCACTTTTCTGAGAAATTATATGATTTGCGTGTCGCTCGATTTGCGAAACATTTTCCAATTTGTAGATATATTGTACGACATTGAGCCAATAAACATTTAGTACCTACCTCTGCGAAAAATTAATTGAGATTTTCGGACCACGCAAATATAATTCCCCAAATGATAATAATTATAATGGATTTTTAATCCACTGACTACCCGAAATTCACCAAAGTATAATAGTTTTTCGGAACACAATAGCATTCGAAATTTTTTGGTTACAATTTTCGAAAAATTTTGAAATGATAAATTTTCCTAAATAAATTAAGCTTTTCAATACACTATATAAGAACACGAAATTCTGGGTGGTCTAATTCTCCCTTATTGGGAAAGTTAAAAGTGAAATTCTTGTATTTAATTTATAAGCAAACTGATAATATTTGATATAATATTAAGATCTTTCAATTTTATCATAAATAAATAAGATCCATATTTCATACTGTAAAATTGTGCCAATCTCAACATTACCTGTGTTTGCTGTTTGAATTTAAAATTTTTTTATATTTTTCTAAACGTGATTGTATTCCAAAAGTATAGTTTTAGGACAAAAGCACGTACAGAAATGTTTCGATGTTTAAAACGAAAAATTGAATTGCATATTAGGATTAAGTTGACTAAACTCTTTCAACATGCATGTTTTATCTGCATTTGAAAACAAATTACGAAAAAATCATGACAAAAGCAAAACGTGATATTATGTACCTTTTTCCATTGTAAATATGAATATGCATATCATACCCCGGAAAAACACGTGAAGTTACAACGAATGACCAATATGTGCTTTATTTCGCAAAAATATTTATATGTATTCTGTATCCTAAGCATGGTTTTTGTATAATACACACATATGTAGTTGAAGTGAGCAAGTAATATCTACAAAACGCATAAAATGTACAAAGATTAAAAGTGTCCATAAACAACTTAAATGCAGTACCTGTTAGTTTTGCTAAAAGCGGAAGTTTCCAGCACTTTAGCAGTGGCTTTGTTAGTTGCACTTATCATTTTTATTTTGTTGGAGGCAGCCCTGACACTTTCTAAAGGCAACATTTACACGACGTTGATAATAACACCTATAAAAGGCCAGAGCCTCGCCCATTTCTTTAGCAAGCAGGGCAGCTCCATTAAAAGGGCTTTCAGTTTATCCTGCTCTTCCTTTTTGAAGACCCATTATGGAGATTGCGGGGGATAAACTCTATGCTTTCCTTTTGAAGATTTTTAATTGGCATATAGTGCACATTTAACAAAATATCTAAGACTAGCTTTAAAGTATCTATTATAATATTAAAAGCTTATCTAATTTTAAATTGTAATTCTAAGTAATTTAAATTACGTAAAGCATATTCTACAACAAAAACATTTTTTTCTGAGAATTTTGCCAGAAGCAGCGGAAAATAACATATGTGTTTACATAAATTGTAATTTAATTAGATTTTATGTAATTTAATCAACTGTTACATTACGTACAAAACAGAATTTTCCACATAATTCAGTAATAAACCGTTATTTAAACCAAAGTTAATCGAATTACGTAAGCAAATAATTTGGCAGGCACGTACAAAATTAAAATTAATTTAAATTATTCTGAGGGTGTAAGATGATGTTGGCAACAAAATTAAATCAATAAATCTTCAACCCTCCTAGACATTTTATACAAAGAAGTTTTCCGAACTCTGATGGTGCAACTCTCGGAAATGTATAGTAAAGAATTCTAAACAGACGCGTAAAATACCCAGGGTACATTGGGATGCTGTATTCGGCGAACACTAGCAAACAGGTTTTTTAATCTCGACGTAAACATTCGTATAAAGCCGAATTTCATACGAAAATTAAGGTGCACTCGTAGCTGTTGGTTGAATTTACATTTAAGTAGGTAATTGATTTACCCTTTGCTACGTAAATGTTTACTCATGCCATCAATCACCAAAATTTGAAATGTAGACATAGAGCCAATTGGATCCTTTGATATTGGCACTCTCGGTTGGGATGAAAGGTCTATTTGTTTTCTCCTGAAAAGTATTTTATAACGTAACGATTGGTGAGGAAATCATAAGTTTTATTTCAAATAATTTCTTAAATTAACACGTCTTGGCAATTTACCCGTAATCAAAACAAATCGATGTTGTTATAGACTATCTTCGCTACTTCTTTAGTGCTACCTTACAAACACCACAATCAATAAAACATGCTAAGGGTTTTGTATAAGCAATATAATTATTTCAAATATAGCCGAGAGATTCTTCATACTATATTTAAGGTACTTATATGTATAATTCCCCTAGTATATAAACTGCTAAAAAAATTAAAATCTTAAATAGAGAAAATCTCTAAAATTGAAATGATATCTTGTCGTATTTTTGCCTTGGCATATTGCGTTGCGATCAAGTTATTGAGTAAATGTTGACAGTGCTGTCAAGGTGTTAATAACAAAACCGAAAAAGTAAATAAAATTGTATTACATTCGCAATAAAGTCTAAATTCGAATTCAGTTTGCAGAACCAAATACGTTCACTCATTTTACTCAAAGTAACATATGAATTAAAGCTAATTTTTTTAATTGAATTTGTATAATATGTACATACACATGATCTGAAAAACAAGAACATAAAGTGGAATATTCATTTCATCTTTTGTCTTTTCAGTCACTGCTTTTAAGTTGAAGTTTTCTGATGTGCTATAGGAAGTCAAAATGATTGGTAATTTAAAATCGCAATTCAAACTAAAAATACTAATAAATTGTTTATGTAATTATTTTGAAATCTTCTTGATTAGTGCTCAAATAACAAACTAACTAAAGTTAAGTATTACCTAGGCACATTTGAGGTGAATTAATACACTGTAGAATTATTTAAAGTAATTTTACCATTATTAGAAAATAAATGCACTCCACGATATAAAAATAGTGATATTATATCGAATAGTAAAGTGCGTTAATTTTGTCAGTTTCATATAGTAAAAATTTATTTGAGAAATGTAATTTAGTTTGCTTCTTTTGTTACACGGTGGTATTTTAGAAAGGTATGTATTTTTGATTAGTTAAGTTATTTTTAGTGTATTATTATTTTAAAAATAACATAAATGACACTTTTATATTTATGTATCTAACAAAGTTGAAAGGCCCTTCTGAACGGTTAGAAAGTTGTAAGCCATTCATATATTCCTGGCAGTAGAGATATATTTGGAATCTTGTTCAATCTCCTAAATAAAATATTTTCATTTATTAAATTGTCTTTCAAAAGCTGTTTGCTGAGATCGCTCAGAATAATTTTTAGAGCTAAAAATGATTGCGTTGGAGAAATAACGTGCACGATAAGTGCTAATCTTCTTTGGGAGCAATATGCAAATACAATCAAAAATGAATTTAACAGCATCCTTGCAGAGCTACCCAGGGAAATAATAAAAGATTTTTTTAGAACTTTTAGCTTGATTGAAAAAATAAAGGTTCGGAGATACTTTATATTTTTTCGGGAGAAAATTAAAGGTTTTTTACCAATTAACACTTTTTATTATAAAAAAAAAAAATGAAAGTTTGAAAATATATCTATATTCAAAATAAGAAACACAAATCATTTAGAGTTATGATAAATTGACATATACCTAATGTTGATTTTGGTTCTATTACTTACGCCTTTTTTAATTTGAAAGTTTAACAAAATCATTTTTTACTTTTATAATACTATTTTTCAAAGCATAGACAAAACGTAAGTTTTCTAAGAATATATAGGTATGTTAATACGGCTCTCCATAATTTAAAAAATTTCACATTTTGATATTTAAGAAGTGAGGATAGTTAGCCACTGCAAGGTTATGTGATTAGTTTAATAGAAATCACCTATAATCTCTACTTTCATTAAATTAGAAATTCAATAACTCAATAGAAATATTATGTATTTCTGACGAGTCAGTCAGTACAGTATAATGAGATTTACTTTGTTACGTGATTCCGACTTCACTAAACTACCAGCAACATGACTTGAAAAAAAGATAAAAAGCCTAAACATATTAACACGCAGACATTCAATCTGAAGTGTTTGTTGCCTACATAACTTTGACCATTTCCGACACAATTTGTTGCTTTCTTTGTAAACTTTCTCGCTATAAAAAGAATAAATGATTCACTGCGAAGGCGAATAGGCTCCTTATCTTAAGATACCACCACTTGTGCCTTCAAGCTGCCATTCGAATTAAGTCTCAGTCCTGAAGCAATTCATCGGTCAAACTACTCCATTATGGATGAAAATGTATTGTACATTCAGATTATTTCTGGATCCTGTCTGTTTCTCAGCTTTATAAGTACGTAAATATATCAAGATAATTTTCAATGTCTGAGTGATTTAGTGCAATCGTTGGTAGAAGTAGAAAAATGCCGGTAAACATTTCTTCACTCCTCCCTTGAAAGAAATTGTTCGTGTATTTCTCTCAATTATGTCTAATTAGTCCTCGTGTGACCACAATTTTGTTTTCTTTGCTTCATTAATGTCCTTTAATTCTGCAGAGTAATATAACATTCCTACAAGGGATTGGTAACAATCCAAAATTTACGTGAAATTCCTCTTGTCTTCCTAATTATGCCCCACCAGCGTGATGTCGGGCATCTTCGAAACGAACGATTTCGAAGGTCGATAAATCAGTTTTAATAACCAAGAAGTAGGTAAAATACCGCCGATCAAATTAGGGCAACGCATGTTTTTTCTTCTAATGAAATCACTTAGCTTTTTTCTATCCAAAAATCGTCTATCGCCATAGATAGGATATAAAGTGTAACTGACGAGTAGGAATTTTTAAGCCAATTTTACGGAAGAGAAAAAGTAAGGACGGCGCAAAAATTGTATACCTGCCAAAGTATTTTACGTAGATATACTATCTACTGTTCTTTCTTTCAATGTTCTTGGAATCATTTCCGCATAGAAGGAAACGCTTAGCAGTTGAGAAAGCACACTGTCAGCGAAATTTCCGCTCTGTTTACTCTGAATTAGAGTAAAGGTGAAATGAAACGTTCTTATAAAACATGACAGCCTCGAGAAATCAATAATTTTTCAATCTCTCGAAAATTATACCAAAGAAGAAAACTGTGGTAAATCTGCTGAAATAGCCAAGATCAAGTTATACCATTATAAGGAGCTGACGGAAATTGTAATTAAACACTTATTTAATAGTAGATATTCAACCGACATCAAAACCATAATTTTTTCAAAAGAGGAACGGAAGGACTGATGAAATCGCGAGGAAATTCCAAAGATAAAAGAAATTTGAGTTTTTATCAGTGGTCGGACGTAGGGTGGGTTATTTAATTAACTTATTCCGAAGGACCCTACATCGATTGTTAGCTTTTCTTTTTAACTTAGTACCTATCTTTGGGTTTCATACTTTTAGATCATTCGTCAAATGGTTCCTAAGATTAAAAACGCTTTACTTATGTACAGCACCTGACCTTTTTAAATTAAGAATTTTTCTACTCCACGTCGACCGCATAAAGTTTAGAAGCATTTCTACCGACTGAGGTATAAATATATACTTTAAGATTAATCTTTTGGCAAGGAACGCGTTACTGCAAGAAGGTGGAAAAATGAATTTTCCTTCTTGAAAGGAGGTAAGACATAATTCTATTAGAATAACCATACCTTAATTTATTAAATCTCAGCAAAACCTTTTCCAAGAATCACGTTTCAGAAGTATATCAACCTTTTATTTCACCTCGAGCAATATTTCATATTATCAAAAGAAAAGAAAATCATCAAACAAGAATTACGGATTTATGTAAAAATTACATGATAAATGTCATGCTCACCTAAACAGACATAATTCGGCATCTGCTCTCATTTCCTTCTGAATTTTATTGTTTGAGGGCTTCTGTGTTATTATTGAATTTTTAGTATAATTAGGAATTTTTGGGCATATAATCATTTTGCAAAAAACATACTCCATGATCTTTAAATTGCTCAAACAAGATAGATTTAAGTATTGTAATTTTCTTCTATATATGTATATAATCAAAATGTGTTTACTTAATAAGATATTTAAATTAGCCAAAATTGTAGAATAAATTAACTTACAAAATCCTTTTTATTAAATATTAATAAAAATATTAGGTCCAATGTAAGATTTTATTCATTTAAAAGTTTGATAACTAAATGAAAGTTAAATAAAATTCTGAACAATAAATTCACTTATTATCTTTTCACAATCTTTAGACAAAGTTTTTTTTTGTTTTTTGTTTTGAAAAATTGGTTAGTGATCAGTACAAGATTTTACCCTTATTAAGAGTTTTCCGTACTCATAAGAGTATATACAGAAAAACATAGAATAATTGCAATTGCCTTTATTGAAATTTTTGCTTCAGTACCAAGAAAGTAATATCTAAAAAATTTGATACCTGTCTATTTTCGGTTAAGGAAATATTTAATGGATTTGATATTGAAACGCTTTTAACAGGGGAAGAAATATATTTAGTCGGTTTTGATGGTTACATTATTACTGCAGAATTGGTATTCATTCATTGTATTTTCTAAACATTATAAAAACTACAAATGAAAAAATATGAATAATGCGACGCTATTATATATAAAAAATAAATACATACATATGTACACATGAATACATATTTTGATATGTAGAACATTTCAAAATTGAATTCGACAGAAAGTTCAAACAAATCGATTGGAATAAAAGGACCTCTTGGCTGTTCAATATACTTTGACTTTCCTATAAAATTTCAGACCCTCTCTGTATGACTTGGCGATTCATTTTCTACAGGGATTTCCGTCTGCTTTATTAACTTAAGAAAGACGGATGTCATGTTGGGAGTAAATATTTCCCTCTTCTGGCACTAATGTGACCTGATTAACTAGGGATATTGCCACTAATTTTCCACGCCAATGAAGCAGAAGATATTGGACCTGAAAATTCTTAGCTCTGGAGTACACCTGACAGCATATTTTTAGAAATATCTCGAATTCTTAAGAAATTACAATCCTCCCTCTTGCGTAGTAATCGTGAGAAAATTTTTAATATTACATATTTCCCCTTGAAGACAATATAATGATATTCAATTTTTATTTTCTAGACCGCAGGGATTTGACTTTGTGAGGGTCATATGAAAGGGTTAAGGGATTGATATTTTTATTACTTGAACTCACCCTTGTACTATATGAAAAATTTTTATATGCACTAATTTAATACATAATATCGTTGTTCTAAATATCAAATGAATTATTAATAATCATAATGTCATAGGAACCATAAAACTCAAACTTGCTCTTTTGGAATTTTTATCCTTTTAAACTCTACAGATTCTCGATCAAATGATAAATATAGGGATAATCCTTGGAGGCATATTTCAGAAAAAAGTTGTAGAGTGAAACGCAATAAGTCTCTTAATTAAGCCGTAAAACACGTTTTCTCTCAAATCCTTCTCCCCCACAAAATGTATGTATGTGCTTTCAAAAAATGTCTGCCGTAAAAACGTAATAAATGTAAAAGAATGTCAGTGAGATTTCAGTTTAAGAGTATGAACCCTACTGGAAGCACTCAAAATGCGTGACAAAATGACGCAATGCAAATAATTGCCCCGTTTATGGTTAATCCAAGGGGTCCTGAAAGGTCAAGAGATTTCATCCAGCATAATTGGATTTATAATGAGATTACAGGTAATTTGTTAATTTATCGCGGTGTTTTTCCGATTGTTTTTATCGCTGGAACTGTTCAACTTCACATTCTCTGGCTAAGACTAAGGATGGCTGAAGACAGTGGCAAAAACGGAATTTTCAAGTTGCTTTGGGAATAAATTGAAAACCACTTGAGGCAAATTTATCTCGTCTTCGGCAAGTTCAGTGCGCCCTTTGCAAGCGAAATTGCTTTAAGTTTCGCAATATTTCGCGAGAATGGTGAGAAGTTCTAGAATTTTAATTGAAATTAGAAAATTTTATTTCGCCTGACAATTCGTGGAGCAGTACAAGCTGAGCAAAAGGGTTAAGAACGTCGGTTTAGCAGGTTCCCAAATGAGAAAAACTTCTTGAGAATGTGAAAGGCGGTTTAAGCAAAAGTTTCGAGTTAATTTAACATAATGCCTTAAGCTAAATGTATAATCGAAGCAATTTGTATGTGTGATGTACGTGGCTTTTTAATAATAAAAATGTTTGTTTAAGTATTTTATGCATTAGGTTGCTAAAACTTATATTTACTAAGATTTCTTTAAAAAATATACAAAACGATTTATTTAGATTAACTGATATACATGTCACCCGTCCCATGAATTTGATTGAAATTATAAACCTTCAAAATGTTATGAAACTTTTATTTTATTAATCTATAAATAAATCTCCCGCAAAAAACAGGTTTTTAATAGCATTTATAGTGAAAACATTTTCTATGCAAGTACTTTTGGAATTTTTCAAACGCGTTTTTCTCGAAACGATTTTCTACGTTTTACTGGAATTCATAAGATTACGCAAACCCAACTAATGCACATAAAAACAGTCTACACTAAAATGTTAATTTTATAGACAAATTTTTAATGTTCTTCTTTTAGGATTACATATTCTCAGCGCAGCATTTTGGACTGCTATTTGCTACAAAAAACCAATTTTAACACAGCTTTATTAATTGAAAAGTTTTGTTAAACGATAAAATTTCAATGTATATTTAGTAACATACCTTTTTCCCCAAAACAGAAATATTAAATCTAATTGCCAAATAATTATCGATAAAAAGAGCCTTTTTTGGGGTCGTCATTGGAATCATTAAAGTTACAAAGCGCCATATTTGAAAAAGATAATTTCGTTTTAATTAGCGAATGCCGGACAATTTTCCTTTTTACATAATTTATTACTTTGGTTAGCGTTATGCAAGCTTACCACAAACACTGAACTTTCGATTTAAAGTTATAAATAAATTCGAACGAGTGATAATAGCATAACAATAGAAATAATTTTATAAACTAGGATCCTGTTGTTGATCTACCAAACATTGTTGATCTACCAAACATTTCTTTTAGTATTGAAAATTCCGAATAGCAACCATTCAATCTTCCGATCTAAAGGAGAAAAGGATGTTCGCTCAGATAAAATTTTTAGCTGCCAATCAATCAAGTCCTATCATTATGAAGACAACCCCAAATGTCATGTATGCATTATCTGTACTTTTTCACACCATTTCACACAATGTAACCTTTTCTTATAAATTGGCAGAGTGGCGAAGTGCTGTCATGAATGATAACGTGAAGTATAAAATTTGGCATATTTTTGCAATACCTTTGAGAGCAGAAAACATGCTTTCACATTCTTACATATGTATGTATTAAATCAAATAAAATCAAAGGAACAACTTTTCGATTATCTGATTTTAGGAAGTTTCTCTTTTGTGCATATATATTATCATTCTAAAAGTTTTCAATAATGCAATGCAACTATTTTTATTGTTATACTGATTCATTTTTCTAAACAAACAGAACTGAAATAATAAAGTTTTAAAATAATATATTCTATCCATCAACTGCACACTAAAACTTCACCTAAAGGGCATTCGGACATGACTTCACTGATAAAACAAACTCAACTTTTGAGGGCATATAGCATACATACTCGTAGCTTTAACTACAAACACTGAAGGAAACCAATTTAAATTTTTCCATCTTTGAAATTTATTCGTGCAAAAGTAACAAACTTTATGCTATGTGCGTAAAAAATTCAACCATGAACATAACTTTCTTCCGGGGACATTTATCATAAGCAGAAAAGATCTTATGCAAGAATAAATTTAAATGTTTAAAACGTACGCTCCTTGAAATCACATGTAATATGACACATTAATTACCATATTCCACAAAAATATTCATGCAATCAAATTTTTAAAGAAATTGAAGGAAATAAATATACGATAATTTACAAATAGTTGGTGGATTTATAAATAACAATTTCTAATACATAAATCGAATATAAACTAGATAATATTATGGTTATATTTTAAAATACTTAAGAATATCTAAGTTAAAATCAGTTATTTTTGAGAAATTTATTTTCTGTGAATTATCTGAAATTAGAGAAGAAAGACAAAATGGCATTTATAATAAAAATTACTTAAACTTTTTGAAAAATTTAAGTAGTTTTGAGAAAAGCTGATTGAAAACTGAAAATGGTATAGGTGCACATGATCCAAGATATTAGAAAAGTAATGCAATAGTGTTAATTGGTTTGTTTGCTAGTGGGACTTAAAATGTTAACATACAAATTTATTCCAATAATTCAAATTGTTTTATGAGTTGTATTTTCCAAAAGGTTTAGTAAACATGTTTATAACGTAGGTAGAAATTACTAAACTATGAAAAATGAATCTATACTCATTTCGCATTTGTTTAGATTTTCAATTCAACCTTCCTACAACTACAAAAGAGTTTTTCACAAAGTTTCTTCACAATTCGTAATTTTACCTTTTAAACTTAAAGAAAAATTTACCTCCAGTTTTCAAGAACACATAAAAGGTTTTTATTCCATCATTCAAAAGACTTCAAATGGAACTTGTTTCCGGAAGGTGACAGTTGAAAATATCAAAGGTATTTTTTAAAGAAATGGATTGAAAGACAGGGTGCGTTTATGTATATTTGTGGCTTCATTATTGAACTACTTTAAGGAAAATATTTCCCTTAAAATCCCAGAAATTAATGCATTCGTAAAATTAAATTTGTAATTTTTTAACTTTTAGTTTTGATAAGCATAAATACAACCTATCTAAAAAAATACCACAAAAGTATATTTTAGTTGATTTCGTGAATAAAAAATTATTTTTTTTATAATATACATATAATAAATAAAAATCATGCTTTTATTGGAAAATCTTGAATATTTAATACTCAGAGAGTTTACTTAAAAAGGGTCCCCAAATGGCAGGCATCAATATAAGCCCTTTTGCAGTATGAAAATATATAGAAAGGGTAGAAAATGTACGTCATATGTATATCAGTCAAAGTGGCATCTCGAACGTAAAAGGGAATCCGGGTTAAGAAGAGTTTCACATCACTACCCGTATCTGTCCCTAGCATAAAATCGCTCCAATTCCAAACACATTTAACCTTCTCAAATAATTTACACAAATAAATGTGTTAAAATCCATTTTGCATGAATTTAAATGCAAAGCATTATCTTTTTCGTAATGTGACATTTCTAAATATGTATATTTCAAGCAATTCAAGTTTATTATAAAGTTAAAGAGCACCTTTAGTTTTAAAAGAATTACCCACATTAAGATTGTCAATAGTTTTCATTTTATAAGCATTAACACACACAAAGAATAGAATTAAATTCAAAAACAAAAGTTAAATTTGGCCTTAACCATATTTGTTGTTTAATTAAATTTTAATTAAAGTTCCTTTAGAGTTTTGTAATAGTGTTAGATGGAAGTAAAATGGTTGGTTTGTAAACTTATAGCTACAGCAAACAATTTTTCAAATAAGACTTGAAAATGCTGCTTCGGTGCAATCTGTTCTAAACTGTAAAACTTAAATTTTTTTTAAATATGCTCATCAAACAACAAAAGATATATCTAGTAAAATCCTGTGTAATTAAGAACTTTACAGTCTTCTTTATGGTGCCTCCAAAGCAGCTAGCTATTAAACGTTTACTGCGTTTACGATATTTCAGGATTGTCTCGCCATTTTATAACTTTTGAACAACTTTACAGTCAGTCAACTAACCATACCAGTCACAAAGTAAATGTCCTGAAAGAGGGGTTAGCAGGTAAAATTTATTCCTTGCTAGCTAAAACGATGAGAGAGTAGATTTAATGGCATGAACATTAATTTGGTAATTAAATCTGTAGACATTTCAGCCATTAACTTCAAAAATAATTAGGCGGGCTCCACATCATTTCCTTATCAATTTGCTTCACAAAATATAAGTACTCTAGGCAATTTTGAAATTTCGCTTAGTTAAATCGTTAAGGGATTTAGGGAATAAAATTAATTAAACTTTAGAAGATATCTGAATTTGCTTGAGCAACACTTTTTTCATGTGCATGGTTTTCAATATTTTAAAGAAATTTAGAAAATAATTTCTATATCGCTGAATATCTGTATTCATGTAGATACAATACATATAACCAATTATTTTTCTTTTAGATAGAATTTGCAAGTATAGATCTATGCTTCATATCTTACTGAATATTTAAGGAGAAAATTACCTTATTGACATAGTTGCATTCATGCAAAATCTAATGGTAATCAAAAGGCATATAACAATTTCAAATTTAGTTTATTTTTGAACTGGAAATGGATTATTTAAAGCATATAAATATTACTAATTTTAAAAATCTAAAATTAAACATAAGCATATTGAAA
This sequence comes from Tolmerus cingulatus, assembly GCA_959613345.1. Classification (NCBI taxonomy): domain Eukaryota; kingdom Metazoa; phylum Arthropoda; class Insecta; order Diptera; family Asilidae; genus Tolmerus; species Tolmerus cingulatus. Next base: position 9,119,567 of record OY390708.1, read on the forward strand.
TAACGAAGCATAACAAGAAAATCAATAGCAACCACTCAATCCAAAGTATAAACTTGGGTACATCTACCATATTTTTTTAACAGGTGTTGAATCTCATCATTACATAAAATCATTTCCTTGTTCCGCAAAAAATTGCAAATAATGTTTTATGCTCAACATCTTTCTTTATTTTGAATGAATTATTATTCAAATTAAATACATAGTATAAGAATTTCAAATTGTAATTATTATACCTTATAAATTCCGAAGTCTCGAGAACTTTCTAAAAATAAGAAATTAATTCCATTTCGATAACTTCTGATAAGATTAAAGGTTACCATAGTTCCGAAGTTCCGGTAAGATTAAAGGTTTCCATAGATCTATTGATTTTGTAGACATTATTAGATAGCTATGTGGTATTTTGTGATGTGTCGCATTTTATTTTGTGGTGTATATTTAAATATCTGGAGTTTACAGCTTCCTGTGCAAATTGCTTAAGGACTGTTGGACTTTTTAAGAGAAATGAATGCTTTGGAGACAATCAGAAATAATAAGTGCTGCCCGAATCAAAGTAAATTTTAGTTTTTGTCATATCTAAATTATTTTGTTTTTAATAACAATGATGTTAGAACTGTGTGTTTTAAAATCCTTTATAGATGAATAGCCTTCACTATAAGTTTTTTGATTTCGAGAACAAAACATCTCTTTTTGATATTCTAAGTGTCTTTGTTTGTTATTGATTTCTTTTATCAACTTTTAGTTTGCAATGGTGCCATAGAACAAAAGACTGTATAAATCCCGGATAAAGAAAAAGACTGAAATAAACCATTTAGTTATTATTTCGACTAAAAACATATCACATGGAAAAATTTAAAATATAGTTCATAACTACTGAAATTAGGTGGAAAATATTTTCGCAGTTACAACTGTAGAAAATATTTAATTGCCTGTTTGAACATTTTTCTTGTAACCATTGAACAATTTTTATGTACAACATTGTAATGAATCATTTAGGAATTGTGTAACTTGTTAATTTTAGTTTTTACTAACCGAATTAAAGAACAAAATATATTTCTAATTTCAGCTCGCAATTTTTAGACAAACCAATTCATTTTCAGTACACTTGCAGTTCGACTATCGCCTTATAATAGTAATTTTTTCTCTGATACAATATATTGAAATTTTCTCTGGTTCCGAAAATAATTAGGACATGTGACACAGATCGAAAACCTTCTAATAGTACAGATAAATCAAAGTTAACCAAACAATGACGGCATTCATGTGTAATAACTCCAGCTTCATATTTCGCATGTCGTCCTTAACACGTACATAGTTCATGTGTTGACACGGAAGCATTTAAACCGTGAGAATTTTTAATTGAAGTCACACGTGTACTCGTCCTTTGTTGAATTTCTAAGGGTCAAAGCACGTGTGAGCCAGTTCCACAAAGCGAAATTTTATTGTGAAAATAAGGTAATCAAAAAAAGGAAGTTTCGATGGCTGGTATTCGCTAGGAATTAGCTGCTTGTGCAAGCATGCAAAGGCTCCTCAAATCAAAACGGAGCCCATCTCCATCCATAAATGCAGTTGAGCACGTATGCCGGGTACTTAAGCGAAATTGCTTTTCAGGAACCAAAATTGAAGTTGGAAATCAAGTGAGCAAATATTGGGTTCAAGAGGAAATGTAATCTGGTTAAAGAAATGTTAAAGAAAAGTTCTATAAATAGGATATGTGTTGTTGATATATATTATATGTTGGTATGTAACTTTTTAGAACTTTCAGATTCGAACTTGAACAATTTTAAAAAAATTTAAAAAAAATTGAATTGAAAAATTGAAATTGATTTGATATAAAAGAAATTGGAAAAGTCTTTTCCGCAGAAAAAAATATCAGCAATTGTAACTTACTTCCTTATTTTTTCTAATCAAATACACAATTCGTCAGAGCTTCGTGAATAATAAATGCATACACTTTTTGCGTAAAGTAGATTTTCTTGTTCCACTCTCCTTTTATGTGCACAATTGCGGAAAAGTACCGCACCATAAGAAGTAACTCTCTATAAAAATAAAATTCAAAAAGTTTTGCTGGCTTCCGAGAACGAGGTTCAGTACAACTTCAAACGATTTTTGCCATATTCAACCTTCAAGGAGTAGAACTGTTTATCATCCGCACGTTTTTGTCTCAGTGAACTTATTTTCATTTTCATGTACAAATATTGTTAATGTAATAGTGGTGGATACTAGCATAACTAACTATGATACTAAAGTTATTTATATAAAGAAGCAAAAGTTGCTTGGAACTTACATACTTCTAAGGTCATTTCAAGGTTTTTGAAGCCCAATGCTGACATCTTTACTTTTATAATTTACTTGCGTTTCATTCTTATATCTTCAAAATATTATTATTAGTTTTAATAAGAGTATTATAAATAATAAGGGAATAAGGTTTTCATTTAGGTCCAATAATGAACTTTATTTACCTACTTTCTATTGTATGATATGTAAGTTTAGCGAAAAAATTGAATTGTGTGAAACAACAGCCGAAAGTTCAACCTTTTATTGCAGCCCCATTATAAGCTGCAATGATGATTCATTGATTGTTATTAACTTTTAAAAAGCTTGAGATATTTTCGTTTACACTTTCGTAACCCGCAAATAATATAATTTTAAAATTACATATGTATGTAGGTACCATTTGTTCAGTCGAAAGTATTGTTTTTAATCTCCGATTTTTACAAAACATTTTTAGGTAAACTATGTGTGTGCTTCTATTTCATTTCCTATTTTGGTTTTAAAGAAATTTGCTTTACCATATATTTGTACATTACATATATTGTAGTTAAAATTTATGTTTTAAGAAAATATTTGTAGATGAATTTTCAGTCGAAATCAATTCTTTTCAAACAGATGCATGATGTTACTACAGGAATAAGAACAAATACTTTTAAATACTTTTTTTTGTGTATCTTTCACACTCAAATTATTTGCCTTATTCAAAAGCAAAGAAAATGTGTACATAATTAAGGATAAGATGGACAAACGCTCTAGTGTTTAGTGTAATTCGAAGTAATGCAATTCTAAAGTTATCAGCTTGTTTCCACATGAGTTGTTCTAAGTTCGTAAAATAACTAGACTTTTATGGAGACATTAACACACAACATGTGCTTCGTGCACTCACCATGAATCCTCCAATTCATCTCCTCATTTTATTAGAACCAATAAAACTGCTCAAATTTATTTCTTCGATTCAACGAAACGACGGGAATGGCGTCCAGCTGCTAAAAGGCCACAAGGACTATAGTGTGGAAAAACTTAATTGGCGCGTAACTCATTGATATTTGCTGAGGCAATTGCTCCAAATTTATAGTTATAAGGCTATTAAATCAAGAATCAAATTTAATTAAATTTTGTTTTTCATTGCAGATACCCATCGTAAACAAAAGTGGTACAAAAGACCATCGAACCCAATGCCAGCCCGGAAGGGGCTGTTAGCGCCCCAAAATACCTTTTTGGATACGATAGCGACACGCTTTGATGGAACACGTAAGTCATCTACTAGAAATAGCATAAAATTGATTACATTTGTAATGATGGGGTAAATGGGTCTCATCGAAATGCAATCGTTTCCTTTTCTCCTCTGTCCTTTCTTATGGACCATTTGCTGGAAATGTATACAAAATGGGGAAGGCTACGATCACACACTACCAGTTAGGTATAGGAGTCTATCTGAAATTATGTCACATTAACTAATTCAGGTGCCTCGATTTTATGAGAGCAATTTCCAGAATTAATCTTTAATAATATTAATTTCAAGCAAATTAATAGTCTTAGCGGTAGTGGCATTACGTAGTGGTGGCTGGTAATGAGCATTTTACACGGTTAATGGAACCCATAAATGTTTCGAACAATCAAGATTAGTCTTAGGTTTTCTTGCACAGTTTTAACAGCAGTGCTGTTTTTGCTTTAATATTAATTAAATCGATCAATTTCAAACGATGTTGAATAATTTAAGAAAACCTAAACTTCCGCACCCAAGCAAACAATGAAACTTTCATTCTTCGGGATCGATGATAATGAGGTTCTGATTGTTGAGCAAAATTAAATTACCCTTGTTAAGCAACAAAACAATTTTGCCTGGATAATTTCGTCTTCTATTAGGATAACGTCCTGCTTCCGGAAAATACCCAGAGCATTGTGATTGGAATAAAGTAGGATCTAATTTTAGAGGCGCTATTTCAGACAAGCCAACGGTCGTTTTCCCATTTTTACCCCTTGCTTATGTAAGCATGAAGATTTAACAGGACGAAAATAAATAATTTTTCCAACATGTGACATGACGTGCAGTACCCACAATTTATATGTAGCTTCTCATAACGTCGTGTAAGCCGATAATAAGATATAATAATTGGTGGATATTACTCCGGAAGCTCTATCCATCACGCTGAGAGTAATCCTTGGGGCTGTTTTGATTTATTATTTAAATACTGTAATGATTGCAAACCCAATGAACCCGTTTTAAGACAAATCATTAATATAAGTGTATAAATAAACATTTTCGTCACTGATCCAGTTTATTTTCATTATTTTAATTTTTAAATAATTTTCCAACCCTCTTTTTTCCGCTGTTAGCCTAACAACCCTCGGCGTTGAGACAGGTTAAGTTAATCGAACTGAAAGAGCTTAATCTTGCGAATTCTCTCTGTGGGCCATGATATTATGGTAGGCAATACCACATGATGATTTTTTTAGTACCTTCTAACACATTTCCTCACATAAATTTTACCCCTGCTAAGGATTAAGGATTTTTAAACCAAACCTTACATTATTTTATTTAATTTATTTATTTTTTCAAATTCCATTATCGTACTCCTGGAAGATCAACATGATCCTCTTCAATATACTCAAAAACGTTCAGCATGGTTTCAATAAATAAAAGGTTTACGAGAAGGTTACAACAAGACACTCAAAATGAAACCTGAACGCTGTAACGAGTACGTGACAAGAATTACAAGTGGAGTCCTGCGGCTATACGTACCCACATCACAATATTTCTAAATCCTAACGCAGTCACTCTGTAGCTTCAGACTATCACAAATTTCTTAGAATGGCCAACCAACCGTATCTAGAGAAAAAATTAAAGAAATAGAACTAAATTATTGGACATAAAACAAGAAAGATATTTTGCAGCCTAATGGAATTATTATTTTATTAGATATTATATAGCATAGAATAACCTCTGTATAAAATCTATTGATTATATGTACAAAAATAATAACAGAACTACTTTAACAAAGAAAATGAATTGTACAATTTTCGTTACAATTTATGATAGGTATATTTTCGGAATTCTAGAAATAGTAGAAAAATTATATACAAGTGTAGTCAAAATGTTTTTGCATATTGCAATAATTTGCCAATTTTTATACCACTTAATTTCAAATAATCTAATAATTTTATGTGATGATGTTCTAAATGTCAAAATGAATATTTAGTTGAAATTGATTTTCGTAATTGGCCTTTTAATATATCTGGAAATCACACTACCAGTGCGCGAGTTTAAATTATACAACCAAAACTTTATTACGTTGATTAATACTAATTTCCAATATATGAAGAATAATTTAGTTGCGCTAGATATTTCTTTAAAATTGCATAAATACAAATTTTGCTTTATACTGAATATTTCATACTTTTTAGCAAAATCAATCGATTGATAAAGATCAAATTCCAATTTGCAAAAATGCCCTTCTTCTGGAAATGTTTCGAATTTATGCTTATCTGAAGAGTTATAGAAAATAGTTAAAGTATAAGTATAACTATAAACGCAAAAAGTTTATCAAATTATAATATAGTACCTAATTCTTCATGAGGCATACTTTCATAATTGGGATAATTGATCCTAAATTTCAAAAGATGTCCTGTAGATTATAAAATATTTGCAGATTAGGTACTCTGACTCGTGAGCGTTTTAATTAGGTTTTAAAATTAAGACCGTTGTTTGAACTTAAAGGTGCATTTTTCATTTCACCAAACCGCCAAAGATAAATAGCAAAGATATAAAACGACAAAATACCTTTCCGATGTTTTGAGCATCATTGCCTGGAGTGAAGCGTGACATACAATTTAATTTGTTTTTCTACACATAGACGTGTTATTAAAGCCCTCACCTGCGGCATCACAGAGAAATTGATTTATCGAACTCAAGTGGGGTGGTGTGGGTTTGGGGTTGATTTGCTCGAGCGCTCGATTCACGTGTTTTGATTTCCTCCGGTACGAAAAGGAAAAAACCGAGTTTACTAAGGTTAGAATGGTGTTTGAGCAATAAATTACAAGGGAATGGAAAATTGCTCGAAAACACCACTGATTTAGCACTTGAAAAGATCACTCACATGCACGTTGAAATGTGCATGTCTGTGTCTTGCTGGTGTCACCTCCCCCGGGGATTTATTAAATATCTAAAGAAAGCGCAATAAATTCACATTGTTTTGGCGGTTGTTTATGAGTGAATTTTAACGCTTCCAAGTAAACAATATGTTTGTGTTCTGTGTTTTTTTCCTCAAAATTGTTTACTGCTCAAGAGACTTGCTGACTCGTCAATAATCGTAAAATTTGTTTGGATATATTCCTTCTGTAGGCAATCTGCTAATGGTTGGGGAAAATTTCGCTTTTGCTCTACAATTTTTCATTCAGATTTTCAAACTTTGATTTTATTTTTTTATTGAAGTTTATTTTAAGACCAGTATTTATGAGGTCGTTCAAAATATTGTATATTCGGAAATAATCAAATTATACGGAGTATTTTTGGAAGTTTCTGTTATATTTTTGTTTCGACAAAAAAATAAATAAATAAATTGAACAATTTTGTTTCAATAAAGTTGACCACATACAGGATACGATAAAATCGTCTTTGATTTAAGGTATTTGTAGAAGGCCATTAAATTAAAATTTGCTTGCACATGTTGAATTTACATTATACTGACAAATTTTCTAAAAATTTAAAAGGAGTACGAATAGCTTTTAAATGAAAAAAGTAATAAGTGTGAGATTAGAAGTTTGCTGAATATTAAAGGCAAAATGATATCAGGGATCGGATCCGTAATTTCTGTGGAATATGTATGCATTAAGAAATCAGTTCACAAATAAATATTTGTTCTAAAATTAATTACCTTCACGATTAAACCTTTAGAATCCATCAGAAAAGGGAAGTTGTCATGAAAAATCCAAACGTATAAATTTAGGAGCAACAAAAGCTAAAAGCCAACGTTTTGCCTCCTTGCTCGTGCTGTTGAAAACATCTGCGTAAATAGTGCTCCTGTGTGGACCTTTGAATAGCACATGTGGAAGTTTTATTTCCTATTTGCCCTTTACTCTGTCCATCTCAGTGTTTGAGTGGAAAGCTAATTTTAGCAACTTTTTGCAGAGCTGAAAAGAATTGGATTCAACTGAAATAGGATCTCAGTTTGTTCATAGTACCAAATTTTTAGCATTTTTCTGAAAAATAAAATGAAATTTGAATCCAGTGGTATAAGTTTTAATTAATAAGAGCGTCGTAGACACAAATTTTTTTAATTGGCTATAAAGACAATGAGACATGTACAAATAGAAGGAAACAGACATTTTCTGTTTGCTCTCTTTACGAGTTTTTTACTCAACATGTCAATTAGTCAAAATCAAGTGTTGCAACTCAATTTTGATTCTCTTTCCAATATCCGATTGATTTAAAACTTTGCGTGAGTGTCTAACTCCAATGAAAATATAAAATCGAAAATCGATTTACTTGTTGCTGAACGTAATCGTTAACTTGAAGGCACCCAGATATTAACTCAACTATATGGAATAATGAAATCAAATTTTATCTGATTAAAAACTGTTTTTTAAAAGTGATAAAATTATTTAGAATAGAAACATTATCCCGATAAACGGGCAAAATGTTATGTTGGATGCAGTGAATATAAATTATCATGAAAAATAAAACAGAAATCTTGTTTTTATAGCCCCGTAGCCAAACTAGGAATCCTTATAGCACCTTATAGAAAACACTGTTCATTTTGCACGAAAAGGTTTTTAAGATCACCCAATATGGTGAACAACATTTTTTTCAAAATTGTCTACCAGACTGAAAATTTGGAATGTAGTAGTAGTACTTTATTTAAGCAAATATTGTAATAACTCTGAATTCCCAAGTTTTAAAAATATAGCAAACAGGCCTCCTTGACCCCTTAATGAATAATTTTTTCTACTCAATAAACCCGTTTATGTTACCCGCAGGATTTCCTATCTTCCCGGGGTCAATACCGTACTCTGCAAACTACATTATATAAATAATTGAATAATTGAACATTTGTAATATAAATTTATCCAAACTTTGATATCCTTATTTCTTGTATTAAATGAAATCAATTCAGGGTTCTATAATCTTATCCCTTTCACCATCAACTGTATAACGTTTAATTTGCAATTATTTTTAAAAGACATTCTCTAAAAATGGTAACATTCACAAAGAATGTTTTCTCGTTCCAAAGCAATAAATTCATCCAATTCACGTCGAAAGGATAAAGGTTAGACATTTTGGTGACAGTATTGTGTCGATGCCTCCACACATGGCTTGATGTCAGCCATTATTGTATCCAGTTTCCATATCACGGCAATTATTTTGGAGATAAAACTTTATCTGGCTGTCGCCACAATAGCAAGACAAATGCACGTCGAAGTTTTATTTAAACATAATTTCTCTATTTACAGATTCAAACTTTGTGCTTGGAAACGCGCAGGCAGCTGGGAATCCAATTGTCTATTGTTCTGATGGATTTGTCGAATTAACAGGGTACTCCCGGGCGCAAATAATGCAAAAAGGTACTTATCTGTTTTAAAAGGGAGACGCAACCCATCTAGACTACTTCCATTTTTTTTATAAACTTTTAGGATGCTCGTGCCATTTTTTGTATGGGCCTGAAACGAAGGAGGAGCACAAGCAGCAAATCGAGAAAAGTCTGATAAATAAAATGGAACTGAAGCTTGAAGTAATTTTCTATAAAAAAGACGGTAAGCAAGAATCAAGATGGTTTTTTTTAAAGCTAAACAAGTTCCCTTGCAGAAATAGCATAAGGGAAGAAATCTTCCAACGCTTATTCCATTTGTCAAAATTTATAAATCAGGGACTTAAGAAAAAACATATGAGTTATAAAAAGCAGCTCCATTTCTATGTTGTATGGGAAAAGGCGAAATGGAAGGGGCAGATGGATGAGGCACTCCAGAACATCTCTCAATTTCATCTTTTTTTCTGTCCCCAGCCTCTTTAGCGCTTATACGTGTTCGGAATCCACCTTTGAATCCAGCACAAACCAAAAGCAAACAGAACAAGATTTCATCGGGGACAAACTTCCCATGAAATCTTCCATTTGACCGCGTGCAATAAATCCCTCGAAGGTATCCCCAAGAAGGGACCTTTCACACTAATGTGCCCCTTGCTTAAGACCGCAAACTTCAAGGAATTCTCCAAGTTTTTTTCCTCGTTAGCACAATGTTTGGTATGACGGTTGAATAGCATAAAATATTTACACATTATGGTACCGTCCAGACACAAAGGTACAATGACAACGACCTTGAGGACGTCGCGTATTACTCTTGAGAACAACACTAAATCACATAAGGCAAAACAGTACACGCATGAGACGTCAGAATTTGATCTAATGGAGGACTTGGCCTTTTGTTTACTCCAGGGGCATTAACCAAATTTCTGAAGGTTTTCTATCTGCAAAGATTGTCAGAATATGTTGTCCCAATGGTAAAAACCATATCTAATGCCTGCTATGTTTTACAAGATAAATTTTTGTATTTGGCCCTTCGTACCCATTTCATTATTTTTGGAGACGTCGACGTATCCTCGTTATTAATTTCATAATTTGACAAATAATACCCTTTCCTCTTTTTTTACATGTTCCCAACATGATAAATGAAATTGAAGGGATTTAGAATATCCTGTACATAATATGAGTGTACTATAAAATATCTACCTATAGCTGATTTATTTTCTGGTTTAGTGCCCTAAAATTCAAAATTTTTTCGGTATATCATACTTCAATTTTAGCATTAAATAAATTAAGCCCAGCGTAATAAATTCAATCTCTCAAAATAACCTCCATCGAACATTCTAGCAAGCAATCTATGAAATTTTATTTATAGATGATATGTTGCCAAAATTGTCTAATTTTGATAGGACTGATTCGAAGATATAATGTTCTAACTAATTCTGTAACTATGTTATATGAAATTTTAATGATTTCTCTTTGAAATATTATTCAGCTAAATTTGGCTATATTTATTATTTGGCAACAACACTATTAAGCATTAAAATCAAGCTGCTCAAATATGTCTGTAAGGTTTTAAACTTCAAAGGCATTTTTTCGTCTTAAGAAGCCGCTACAGAAAAGAACAGAAATAAATTTAAAAACTCCGCGAACTCCTACTAAATAATTTATATTCTATGTTCGTATCTAAATATAAAATTTAAAACATAATTTTTTGAAATCATACTAATGCCTACGTATTCTAGGTATTGGTGAAAATTGCAAATCAATATGCTCTTTTGAAGACAATAAACAAAATATACATAGATAGCAAAAATAGAACAGTGATACATTTTCAAGAATTTAATTTCGTACTTTTAAAAACCACAATAAACCGACTTTAATAAGAAGCTGCTGGCACATTCTGAGAATTAATGCCCGCCCCCAGACACCCGCGGAGGAATTAATTTCAATTAGTACTGCCCCAGAAGACGTGACAATTTATTAAGTGGCTTCATTCCAGGTACACCGTTTTGGTGCCTGTTCGATATCGTCCCGATCAAAAATGAGAAACGTGAAGTGGTCCTATTCCTGGCCTCCCACAAGGACATCACGCACACCAAGATGCTGGAGATGTCGGTGTCGGACGAATGTGATAGCGGTAAGTGTGCGAAAGTTTCCTTCCACCTTTTCTAGCCCCCCAAGACTTGTTCGACGACACCTAAACTAGAGCATTAATAAATCAACCCGTCACGGCCCGAAGCCAATCAATTTTACGCGTCAAAGTTTTTGTCAATAAATACGGCCCTGGCTTTAACTCAACTGGATAATGCCCTCGGTGAGATTTGGCTTAGCATATGGACAGCAAGGCAACCAATTGGATCAGGCCTTTTGGGTTAACTGGAGCATTTCACATTCAGTGATAAAATGGTAAAACTGCCTCTGGCTGGTGAAAATTGAGTAAAAGCCGAAATTGATAGCACAAGTAGCACAGGTAGCACTGGTAGCACAGGTAACACCTATAGCTGCGTTGAGAACAATTTTATTAGCCATTTATATGGCTCATTAGCTGGTAGTATACTAGTCACTATACACGAAAAACTAGTGAATTTTGAAAATTGTATTAAATTTTTTTTTTCTGTAAAGTTGCGATTCCTGTGCAAAAGAATGATATAAAATTAAATTCGGTTTTCCTTAATATCGTACTAAGGGAAACGATTTTTAGATCTCAGAATCCACTACAATATAAAATGAATAAAAACGAAAAATTAAAATACAAATTTGAAATGAATTTCACAAGTTTTTATAACATTTTTGAAATTGCAAAAATTTTAATGCATTCTACAGTAAAGCTCGCAATTCTCAAATTGCAAATTAAAAAGGCAAACCAAATTTGACTCGTGATTTTCTTAAAGCAGGTTTTAATGAGTGCTCAGAATCAGCGTAGCATGCTATTTTTGGAGTGCATGTAGAAAACGATAAAAATTCAGACATCTATCTACATACAATCATATTTATAAAACAACGTTTTACTTTTACTACGATGGCCCACCCTGTCCCCATCCTTTTTATAAAACATATAGCTGCTTGGTCAATTCTGGAAAATTGATATGTTTATACCAAAAGTGTTTGCCCTTACAGCGGCTTTGCTGGGAGCGAGGTTTCGTTCAAGTGACGCCGGTATTCTCAAGGACGGGGACATGGAGAACGGCCTTGAAGTGCCTGTAGGTTGTAATATGGGCCGGCGCCGATCCCGCGCGGTTCTATACCAACTTTCAGGACACTACAAGCCCGAAAAGATCAAGACGAAACTGAAGCTAAGCAATGTAAGTAGAACCATTCGCAACAAGGATTTATTTATACTTTCCAAATCTCTTCTTAAGCAGAACCTCCTTCACACGACAGAAGCGCCCTTCCCCGAGTATAAGACCCAGTCCTTGAAGAAATCACGTTTCATTTTATCGCACTATGGTGTGTTCAAAGGCTGCTGGGACTGGTTCATTTTAGTTGCTACGTTTTATGTAGCCGTCCTAGTACCTTATAATGCGGCATTCGCCAAGTCTGATCGACAAACGATGGTCTCCGATATGATTGTAGAAGCCCTTTTTATTGTAGGTAGGTACCGCATCCTTCGTCCTCTTTGAATGCAATCGATTGAAATGTTTTACAGATATTTTATTAAATTTTCGCACAACCTTCGTTTCGAGGAAGGGAGAAGTCGTGTCGGATTTTAAGCCGATAGCCCTTAATTACCTGAAGGGCTGGTTTGGTGTCGATCTCTTAGCTGCTCTGCCTTTTGATCATCTTTACGCATCAGACTTGTATAATGGTGAAGTAAGTATCTTTCAGCTTTTATAAATTTGTATGTAAATCTTTTTATTCGTAATACATATGAATAGCGATTAAATAAAAGGAAAAAGGATTTTCGCTCAATACGCCAAATAGATCTATTAAATAGAATATTTTTTAGAGTTCGTTAGAGACAATTTCGACATCCTTCTTTTTCCAAGCCATATTTAAAGATTGTTTGTTTTTTCATTTCAAATCATTGTATTTTGAATCTGGCTTCATATTTTAATGTTAAATAAAAGATAAAAAATATGTTTGAATAACGCAGGCAGTTTTTACGTATACTTCTCACTAAATAAGAACGTCATTCATAAAATATGCTCAAAACAATTCGTAATTACTGTGATGAATAAAGTGGAAGTTATTAAATTAATTCATTACGAGTGGGCTTGTGATTATTTCTAAAAAATTACAGAAACAAATATTAAGTGTATCCTTTCTTTTGGCAGAATATCAGAAAAAATGCCACGATCAATTTATATTTTCTAAATTATTTAGTGTGACCGAAATTAACATATATGTATATAATAAAATTCTAAAATTGCAAATATACAAGTAGAGTCGAATATTTTTATTCTTTACACTAAAGCATTAAAGCAGTTCCAAAACTGCATTTCGAATATCTTAAATTTTATTTGAAAATTATGTACTTATCACAATTAGGCAATTCTCAACTTCTGCGGCAGTCATAGTCGTGAATTATTTTATTTAGGGTCTGAATGAAATTCACGCTCTAAATAATTCATGACAAACCCGAGAATTAATTTATTCGCTTTTCTTCAACATGGTAATAGAAATAAAACTACTAAAGCGTTTAATTTTAAAGCACACCATAATTAATATTCAGAATAAGTACATAGAACATTTGCTGTTGTTGATGTTGTAAATTTTCGTCTTTCCGCAACACCTAGTGGCTAATGTAAAAATTTTGTAAAAAATTGAACTGGTACTGGTAGTAGGTTAAATATAAAATTATAGCGTATCTCGCTGTTTCGATCAGATGAAAGGAATGAGAATTTAATGATTTTTTACCTAGCACATGCTGCTGCTTTTTGTATATTTTATCATGAGAAATTTGATCAGTTTTGTAATCAATAAATTGAGATTTCAGCAAAATATGGGATTTTATGATTTTATTTGCAACATACAGAGATAATGTGAATTTAAACTGGTAATTATTTCTACATCAAAATATTAAATTTAATGTATTTTGGTAAGATTCTATTTATCCGCTCCTTACCTGGAACAAGTTATTAAAACCTTTTACGTAATTAATTTTCTAATCGCTTCACTTTAAGTTAAACGAAACGTGATATTGTGGCTGTTGTTACGGTGGTCTTTTCAATAATGAAAGAATAGAAAGATTATTTGCAATATCAAACTTTCTCAATGTTATACGAATCCAAATTAATAAACAAGGTTTTGTTTACTAAACGTGCTATTAATGGATCTTATGGGATATAGAGCGAATGGCAAATATCTGTGTATTTATCCTGAAAAACTTTCTGTATGTAAAATGATTGGTTCGAAATAAAATGGAACTCCAAATTAGAAGCATTTCGCATAGATATAGACTTTTAATATAAAACCAACATTCTATATAATTTTACGTTTTGTACACCCACTCATATGCTGTACATATATTTATATGTGTTATTATTAGGACATACGCAAGCATTAGCTATGTAACGATTCATATAACGATTTAAATTCAGTTATTGGTCCAATTGTCAAACGAATTATTAAATAGTTTTGCAAAACAGTTTATTCGCTAAGACCAGAAGAGAAGGAGAATATATTTATCTTGGTTTCGTATTTTTAAATTAGTTTCTTGTGTGATATGGGCTTTAATCTCTTTTTTACTTTAATTATGATTTACAACGTTTTAGTTTCACATAACATATAGAATACGTAAGTAATGTTGTAAAATGATGCAACTTATACTCATAAATAGTGCCTACCTACTTTTGCTCCCTTTATAAATAAAAAACAAATGGTTATATTTCCGACAGTAACATATCTACAAATTAAAATGACATTGTAATTTTTAATTTCAGATGACCATTACTTTTATTAATTTTTTAATTTTCCAAAAAATCTGTAAGTGTACACTTTTTGGCTTTACTACAGGAGGCAAATCAAATTTAATACAGATTCAGTTCAAAATATTTCTTGTCAGTTTCTTCTTATTTATTATACTGACTTCTACGTCCGAATTTAAGATGAAAAGATCATTCTGATAAAATGAATTTTTATCTCAAACAAAAATAAAAGTTTACCACGTGCTTGTATAATAATGAAGTGAAAGACTTGTAGAAAATCTTGTTACCAAGTCCATAGCAGCATTTGTAAAGGCTTGCAAAAGTTCCTTTTAAAAGAAAAAGACGAATTTTAGCAAAGTTTTTGCCACTTAGCAGACTTGAGGAAACTGAAACTTATTTGTTGTTGGAAGAAAATTTTATAATACCACAATTCAATATTTGAATGTTTACCCAGATATAATATAAATAGGGATTGAAATAAAATGTAAATAAATTTTAAGATTCAACGCATTGCGCAATACTTCTTAAAAATTATATTAAATTAAAAAAAGAAAAGTGTATAATAAATGCGTAAATATTTAAAACTTTTCATGAATTAAAATGTTATTTTCCTTTCTCAAATTATACCCGGTGGGCTCCCATTTCTACGCCAACTTGAGCAGTAACTGAATCTTCATTAGCACAAAAGTCGGCGTTAAGGCAATAAATTTTTATTTGAGCCGCCGGGAGAGAAAAAGAGTGATTTAAGCAATTAGGACATCGTAGGGTCTAAACAGCTCCTTAAAGATTCATTCGGTTTCGCCTACAGAATAATTTGCAAGGTGACAAAATATTCAGGTGCCAACGGCGGCATTTTCTCCGCAGACGCACTTTAAAGTGTCCTAAAAATTTAATTTGAAAAATGGAAAGGAGCAGACGAGGACACTATGGGATGTTTTCATTCAATTAGTTTCTTTTTCGGACCTCTGCCAGGAATCTCACATTCATCTCGTGAAGCTGACGAGGCTGCTGCGACTGGCCAGGCTCCTCCAGAAAATGGATCGATACTCCCAGTACACGGCGATGATCCTGACTCTGCTCATGTTGTGTTTCTCACTTGTTGCACACTGGCTGGCCTGCATTTGGTACGTTGTTGCAGAGAAGGAGGAGCTCCTCAACGACAGCAGGTGGGATATTGGTGAGTAGTTTGATAGTTAATTTTACTATGCAAGTGTACTTTACTTTTACGACATGCATTTATTTTTTGTTTACTCTGTACATATTTTTCTTTCCAACAGCATTTTAAAATTGCTTGCTTCATTGTATTTTATCCTTATTTTAACATATTTGACTTAGTAACACTTATACAACAATAATTTGCATATACTATATACCAGGATGTTCCGGTATAAGGTATACATATTGTACCTAATATACGAGAAAAATATAACTCATGCTATCTATTTTATTTTATTTCATTAGATATTATAACTATTATAATTTTATCCCTATAGTACATAATAATTTCGAAACCTGACAGTTATAGATTTAGAACCAATGTTGTAATATGTAATTTTTCCATTTTCTTAATGAAACAGTCAGGACTCGTATATCCGTATTAGATTAGTCATGCTTACGAACATTAATTTTTTGAGTAAAGCATAATTTACATCTACAATGAAAAACGAAAAAGCTGTACTAAATATAAAATGGGAATCCAAATATCAGCCCAATTCTTTAATTTCCCAATAAATAAAGTACAATAGGCCAATTTTATACAGCAATTTTCGTGAAACGAAACTGTTCGATTGAAATTAGATGACCCACAATTGTTCTAGAAAAGCATTCCAAAAACCAATTTAAACATTTATTACTTATTTTATTTGCTTTAATGAATAGTTTTGGAGCCACTTAAAGTTATAGAACTGAAGGGAATTTTTGCTCGTAATGCCCAAAGTTTAATCCGCTTTAAAGTAGAAAACTTTTTCGTATCACTTTTTTGTTGCTTGGTAAAAGGAACTTGTATGGAACATTTGCTTACTTTGTATATAATTGAACATTAGAGCTCTATTTAGCAAGACGATCCCGACACAGAAACTAAAGAAATAAAAGACTCGTTATACTAGCGAACAGAAGCTTTTAGTGAATAATGTATGTTCCGAATAATCAAAAGTTGTCAAGAGTACAGAGACGAGAATGCAATTAAACAAAACTTTTAACAAAATTATATTATGAGCTCAAAGTAACCTATGAACGAAACTTTCAGGCTGGATGCATGCCCTGGCCGACCGTCTCAAAATCCCGGTCTCGAACATCACCAACGCGGACGCTTATGCAACAGCGCTCTACTTCACCTTCACAAGTCTGACGTCGGTGGGATTCGGGAACGTCTCCGCCAACACCCTGGCCGAAAAGGTTTTCAGCATCATCATGATGCTCATCGGAGGTTCGTATCCCGCGTGATTAGCGCCACTCCGCGGCTTAAAGTAGAAAAGTTTTCTTCCAGCCCTAATGCACGCGGTGGTGTTCGGCAACGTCACGGCCATCATCCAGCGCATGTATTCGAGGAGATCGCTCTACGAGAGCAAATGGAGGGATTTGAAGGATTTCATCGCATTACACCAGGTTAGTCCTTTTGCACCTGGACTTTTTGCGCCCCAACCCCCCCGGATGTGGAATGGCTTTTGTAACATAAAAGTCCAAGGGGGATCTGGCGGACAAAAGTGCACTAATATTGCACTGTTCCGTGCATCTGGTACAAAGGGATTTACGAGGATTTCGTCCTCACTCGTGTGCCATACGCGATAGTAATTTTATTCGCAAAACGAAAGTTCCATTCGAGGACTCAGTGGATGAATGGCATTTTCCGAATGGACCCTTTGTGCGAGTCCCTTTTTCACCTGCAAAATTACAGAACTATTTAAATATTTATGTCTCACGCAAAATTTATACATTGCAGATGCCCAAAGAGCTGAAACAGAGGATCCAGGACTATTTTCAAACTAGCTGGTCCCTCAATCATGGGATTGACATTTACGAGGTACGTATACCACGCAGACAGATGTCGATCAATTTTGAGGGATTACGGTTGCATTGTCCTTTTTCAGAATATAACGTATAAAGTATGCCGCAGTGAAATTAATATTTTATTTCGGGCTTTATAAACTAAAGTGTACTTAGTAGGTGTTTACATAAACACATGATAACGCTTCAATTTGTCAATGAAATTGGGCAATTTGAGCCTGTCTCAATCGGAAACTTTTTGCACCAGGTGAATTGAGTTTAAAAAAGTTTCCCCTGGGGCAAACATTGAGGCATTATTTATATCCCAGTAAAGAGTAATATCGCAAAATATCAGATATTATTTCGGGGAATATCGAAAATCCTTGCAAATTCTCGCAGGATCAAGACTGAGAATTGCGGAAAAGAGGACAATTCATCCTTTTAAACATTGCTGAGCACATAAAAACTAAGTCACAAATTTTCGAATATCACATATATGTAGGTATAGGTACATATCAGGGATTTAATTCTTAAAAACGTTTCCACCTTTCCCATAAAACAAAACAGTATTAAAGGAAAATAACTTATAATAAATAAAAATATTAAAGAAAAATAACTTACAGCAGAAATCGATACATATTGTGTACAAAATATAGAAATTTGCATAGTCCTAATTGATAATCATATAGTAGTTTGGTAATATAGGAATTTTCTACCATTTAGAATTTTTCTTTAAAGTTTTGTTAACAACGATTTATTTATAAAGTTAAATGTCTAATACGCTTAACCTGTATCATTATTATAAATTAAGCGTATTTTGAATATGTAAAAAATTCGTAAAGTATACGAACACTACCTAAACTATTTTAACAATGTTTACAACTGCCAACTTTTGTTTTACCATGCTCTACCTACGACGGTTTTGTAAAATTATTCTTCGACTTCTTATACAAGCTCATACATGGAATGGACTCATAAAATATAATTCATCTATTATCTACCTATGTATGTTGCGCGCGGGCATGCAAAAGTTTTAATTGCAACCTGGAGGTTGCTATCTTTGTACTAGCGAATATACACTCATCCACATACAAGGAATGATTGAACGATTTCTGCACGATAATTTTGTTTGGCTTCTATGTATTTGCAAGCAACTTTCCAACAATTTTAATTAACGTGCTTGCCGCATAGTTGACACGAAGTCATATTCCAACTCTGCAGAGAGCCCTAAAAGTCAAAAACAAGTTGCAGGGAATCTATTCAAGCACCTGCGGCGAATTTATAACCCAAACCCATAATCTTCATATTTGTCTTCATTCATGTCCGAGTTGTTGGCATGGGACTCGTCCAAAAGGGTCCCACAAACTTTTCGGGATGAGAGAGCTCCAGCCAACTCTACTATACAGATGAAAATCAAATATCGGAGACTGAAAGCCGCAAGAAGCATTCTGACCCCGGAAATCTAAATTTGTTACACTTTGAATGACTTGTGCAAAGGCAAAGGCAACTGCTGATAACGAAAAACTTCTTTAAGAGAATTAATCTGAAAGTTCTGGAAAGTTATCACCCTAAGGTATTGTGAACTCAATAACTTTTTCCAGGAATTGTTGCAAACCACTGGGAAATTTCGACAAAACTCCTTTGCCCTTCTACGAAAAGTGGCAACACTTTCAATATTTTTGGGATTGCTTTAAGGGAAATGAATTATGTTCATATTTGTTTTATGTGAGTTCCATTTCAATTCACAAGGGGCTTTATCCACCTGTAGGCCGATGAAATAAAAGATGTTTACGTTTATGTTTTGCGGTATTATTATTATTATCAGGAAAGGCAACAGTACAATAATTGGATGAAAAGGTTCATGAATTTTAAACACCTCAAGGATACATTAATCACTTCATTTTCGGCCTTAATTAAAATTTTATTTTCGTTTTACCTAGAGAGGCGTTAACTTTCTTATTTTCCTCAATTTTGCAGACACTCAAAGAATTCCCAGAAGAGCTGCGGGGAGATGTATCTATGCATTTGCACAGGGAGATTCTTCAACTCCCAATTTTTGAGTCCGCTTCACAGGTAACCGATAAAATTCCTTTTAGTTTTAAGATCTTTCTGTTATCCAAGCTAAGAAAAAAGTTAGACGAGTCTGGACAGTCTAGAACAAATAAATTACTCTCCTTAACATTAACTCATCCTTGACAAAGATTAAGCACATCTTCTCCTCCTTACTTGTGTTAAAAAAGGAGATTATGTATTATATATGTGCACGCATATGTGTATATTATATCAAAAAAATTACAAAAATTCCTTTTTCTTGCGAACACTTTACATTTAGGGGTGCCTTAAATTGCTGTCGCTCCATATAAAAACGAATTTCTGTGCGCCTGGAGAGTTCCTAATCCACAAAGGAGATGCGTTAAATTACATTTACTACCTGTGTAATGGTTCCATGGAAGTCATCAAGAACAACATGGTTGTGGCAATCTTAGGTGAGTGCCCTTTTGCGCCCACGATTCCCAAAATAAGACGAATACTTAGCTCATAATCCTTTCAGGAAAAGGAGACCTGATAGGTTGTGACATCAACGTTCATCTTGTTGCGACGCAGAACGGTCAGCTTACAACAACCTCGAACACCGGGGGCCAGGACATAGTCGTCAAGAGCAGCAGCGATGTTAAGGTGAGTACCCAACGATGTTTTTCATCTTCTTAATTCCACTAAAAATTTATCTGCATATGTAAGTACCTAAGTATTATTAATTATTGCTGCTAAAAGTTTTACGACAGACAGTGCCATAAAAATCATAATCGATTTGATTTCGAAAGCTTCAATCAGAAAATAATTACATTTTTATAATGTGTTTTGCACTTGACTGAATTGAAAATTTTTTCAATTTTTCTTAAGTGGTTATTAATGTTACTGACGTTCTGAAAATTGTTTCTCATAAGCAAATGAAATATTGCCACAAATCTCATGTAACGACTGGTTTTCACAAAAATATTTATTTATTTTTTTTAAATCTTTTCAAGAAGAAACGATTGGTTAATACAATGAAAACGATTGTACCTAATTCTTATATCCTGTAGAAATCGCTTTTTAAGAATTTGGGCACATAATGTACAAATATAAAATAAACTAAAACTACGTTTTCAATAATTTCTTACATTCACTATTGTGTAATATGAAATTTTTTGTGAATTGCGTTTTTGAAAGTTGTTGTAACTACATAATTAAGCGACTACACATTTGCATCCTTTTGCATTAACTTTAAATAAATGTGCATATAAGGTATACATACCGCGGTTGATTTCTTCAGTTGATGTAAAATATTTTTATAAAACAAATTTTACGTTTTATCAAATTGTTTGACATAAATTATCCCAATTTAAGGCTGTATACTACATATTTATTGAATTTGATGTAATTTAAGTCCTTATTAGCTTTCATCGTTTTCCATTACAAAGATTGTTTGGTCAGTAAGGCGAGCGCTCGGTACTCAATACTCGAATTTTATTTCTATGATTCTATCGGCACCAAATGAAATCTCAAAAATTAATCAGAAAAGGAAGAATTGAATGGTTGTCTGTCTTCCCACAATATAGTATAGATTGCTGAAAATGCAAAACTGACGTTATTAATTGTAAGTATTAATTTATATTTAAAGCAAGCGTTTTGTAGATGCATATTTAAATAGACAAGTTAAAATAAATTATGAATATTAAAAGATCCACACCATTGAAAAGAGTTTTACATATAAAATGACTTGCATGTTTGCAAAATTAAATTAAAAACAGCAATCAAGCGACACATTGCAAGCGCAAAACAAGCAAAACGCAAATTAATAGAAGCACTTTGAAAGTTTCCAAGAGACGACAGAAAATGTGTTCTTTGGAGCTTATTTAAATGCAAATCACGTTAAGGACTCTTCGAAAAAAACTGAAACGCGGAAGTCACGTAACATTAAATTTTCATAATTGCTTAACACTTTATGAATTTAATTAATTTTCATTTAACAAGGATTTCGAAGCTAGCGAAAACGTATCATATTGGTTGTTTAATATAAAATGTAGTTGTTTTTTACATTTGTTCAATTTTTGTTTTCTTTCATTTGGACTTCTCAATGTCTCTCTTTATATGCTGAAGATAATATCAGTAAAATGGAATTGATGAATTATACATACATACCTTGTTGTGCCCTCTTTGTAGAGATTTTTCATAAATTCTACATTTGCAACGAAATGTTTTCTATTTCATGAGAAATATTGTCCTTCATGGACCACAATAACTTGTGAGTTGTTCACAGAAATAAATTGTTTTTGAATAAACAATAAGAGAGATTTGATTACTAAAAGTACACATTAAATGTACCTCTTCAAAACTGAGAGATTTGGTAAGAAGCATCATTACAATGCAAAAATTGCATAAAATGTAAATCATTTATTTAAAGCTTTGAATAATAAATTAAAAAGGGAATTGTCAATATCAGCTGAAAAATTGCAAAATAAAGAGCAAAATAAATGTTTTATTAAAAACTGAATGCAATAACAACATTTTATCACACATCATTAAAGCGAACTGAATTAAAAATTCATTCACGTAAAGGAAAATGAAAAATAATTTCTATGGCGCAGTTCGGCTAACAATTTTGTGGTTTCAGTGCTGAAAATAATTAATTTTAATTATAGTTTGTACTCGTATAATATAAAACACAGAATGAAAGTAAATTATACATAGCGAGCAGCAGAATGCCCCCACTTTTTCGCTACAAAGCGTTTTACTAGTTATTCTCTTAATTAAAATAATAAACAGAAATTATCACGGCTTTTTTTCTGTATATTTTTTTATTACTTAGGGAAATTTACAACTAAAATGCTGCCACAAATATTTTATTTTATTTGAACATTAAATTGAGAATTACAAATAATTACTAATCATAATAAATTACCACCATCATCGGTAAATTTTGTTGACTTTAACAACAACCCTTATTTTTTCTATATTTTTCAATGTTTGTTTTCTTTTTAATTATACATGTAATTGTTCGAATTAAATAATTTAATAATATACGAAAATTATGAAGTTTCCTAATAAAGTACTCAATATAACTTAATTTATTTACCATTACAATATCGGCTGTAGTTTCCCATTTTTAATATTTTTGCATCTGTTGCTATTTTGCAGGCATTAACATATTGCGATTTAAAGTGTGTTCACTTGGGAGGCCTTGTAGAAGTACTCCGGTTGTATCCGGAATATCAGCAGCAATTTGCGAACGACATTCAGCACGATTTAACATACAACCTAAGAGAGGGTTACGAGAGTCAAGATGCCGACATTGGGCCTGCTTTACCTTTGCCATCAATTAGTGAAGATGATGAAAATCAGCCAGAGACTGATGTAATTTCGTCGTCACCGCAGCACGGGAGCACCCCTTCCCCGCTTCATTCCCGATCCCCCCTACACGCAAACAGTCCAAGACAAGGGAAGTTCTTACAACGAGGCAAGTCGTTGGTGGCCCTTCGAGAAAGGGTTGAAAGGCAGCGATCGGTGAACACTTCTAGCCCTGGAGTTGAGTCTAGTTCATTAGAGGGTTTGAATCTGGAATCGTGTCACAAACCTGAAAATTCAAATAATAAGAGATCCATCGAACGCCTTGACTGTCAAGTGAACACCCTCCATCAAGACGTTGTTGCGCTAAGTGTGGAAGTTCGAAACGCGATTCACGCCCTTCAAGAGATGACATACTCCTCAATAACGTCGCAAGCAGACTTAGCGTGTCGCTATCCAGCGAGGTCTATTCCAAATATATCGAACAATGTGCACCAAGTTCAACTTCTGGATTCTCGTCTAATTGCACGGAGCTCATCTCATCCCCCTGAGATTTGGGGAAGGGAAATGGACCACAACCACACTATCTTACCGAAGCCTGAAGCCGACAATCGAGTTTTCGTACATAAAGCAACCCAAACTGATCTTATAAAAATTGATTTTGCCACATTTGAGAAATTCATTCTAGCCAATCCAAGACTGGTCCTTGGATTATTGGGAATAGAGACAAATATAAAGACTGAGATAGAAATGATACAACAACAACAACTGATGCAAGTTTCGCCCCTCAACACGATTGAGGAAGTTAATTCACCAGACGGTAATAGTTCCGAATTCTTACTAGAAGAATGCGAGCCTCAGAAGGAACAACTCTGGTCGCCTAAGAATAGTAACAATAGCGAAGCCACCAACTGCAGATCAACGGAGGCCCTTCTCGATCTTGCTCTTTCTAAGGAGGATATATGCGTCCAAGAACCACTTAGTGAACCCATAACATTTTCAATTATTAGAGAAGGAAAACAAAAATCATCTTCACGGAAGCGATCAAACAGCAACAATAGTCTATCTTCGAATAGTTCAACAAGTTCGAAAAATGTTGAAAGTGAATCTCGACAGAATGGTCCTATACGACGAACATCTTGGAAAGGTAGCAAAAAGGACTACGAGAGGTTAAACGAAACGTATGATGACGAAAACGAGAAAACGTCTTTGTTGGACGATAGTACGAAAAGGAGAACTTCTCGATCAAATTCATCGGACACTAGCATTAAACGTAATAATCTTACAGTCCGCCCACCGGTTAATTATAGATTTTCTGCCGGTGATGCTGACAAACTTGAGAAAGGGATGAAGACTCTTCCGTCGACTAGGTCCTTAAAGGAGAGCTGAATGTACGGGGACCCTGTCTAAGCAGTTCGAAAAATAATATTTATAACGATTTCCACTAGTTAGAGAGTCAATATATTTTAATGTTCGCTTGTAACTTTCGTGTAAATTTTCGTTCCAAATAAATCGCTATATTTTTTTGTACGTGCTATGTAAATACTATTTATAGCGCTAATGCAAGGTAAACGCGTTAATAAACCCTTATTTTTCTAATGTAGTGCCTATCTTGTATAAAGGAAGTTTAAATAATTTGAAAATTAAAAAAAAGTAAATAAATAAATAAAACGTCCACCGATTTTGCACAAATTGTGCACCATCACTTTCCATTACAACAGCATGCGACTTCAGAAGAATGAACAAGGATTTTGTCGTCCAGACCATAGGATTCCTTTGAAAATTAATTTTCGATTTAAAGAGAACACTCTACAGCTGATTGCAGACTATCCTGAATATCCTGTAGATTTTAATTACTACATTTCTGAAAATAATGAGAACGATTAGGAAGAGCTTCATCGTGCTCAAATTTTGTTTTGTAGTTAGATTTTACCTCCTTAGCTTTAGATGCGCCCAAACTTAGAATATTGCATTAGTGATAAACCAATTGCCTGAAATTATTTCCTTTGATTTGAATTTGTGCTTTATAAAGTCATGGTATAAGATAAATCCGATATTTGTAGGCCCTGTACATAAGCCCTTTATAATATATGTATTATTCTTTTAAATTATGGGATCTATACGGTATACATTTTGTACCATTCTGACATGTTAGAAATAATAATATGCTAATGTTACGAATACTTAAAAATATTTTTACTTTCCTAATTTCATTGTTATTATTATTTATTTTAAATAATGCAAGCAGCAAACACTTTAGTAAAATATAAAATAGCATATAGAATGAATGTCTCTTTACTTTTATTTAACAAATATTAAAATTCAGAGTAAAGCTTTCTCTAAAGCTGGCTTAGTTAAAAGCTTTAAAATAACCAGTAAATTAAAGTATAAGGACTGGATCATCTTCGAAGAGCGCCTTGTATTTAAAACCCATAAAAACATATGCAATTTGTCTTTAAGTAAGTAACTTCATAACTTCTTTGCTCAAAACATTTGTAAATATTGACTGTATGGAACTGAGAATGTTCAGAGTTTTGTAACATATTTTTCTTATTCTGAGTAAAGTGTATAAGACCTTCAAATACTTAATTTTACGTTATTCTATTAAGCTAACTTGTTTAAAAAAATTGTCAAATATACATAGAAAAAATTTATTAAGTTTATTTTCAATAAAATGGTGCTGTTTATTTGATACATGACTTTTACTTCAAATTTTCGTTATGTAAGTACATAATAAAATTTCAGATGAGAACCGACACGGCGCTACCTAAACCTATTTTCTTAATACGAACTACCAAAAGTTATAAAATTAAAACCCAATCTTGAAGAGCAAAATCTTTACTACACTACTATATGTTTAAAACATATAAAAGTAGTCCTGGAGCTAAAGAGTAAATATTATCGAAAGGCTTTATCATATGCAAACAGATGGGACAACGATTCACTCGACACCATCATTTTCCTCGTCAGCAATGTCCTTCTTGCCGCAGCTCATGCCTCATTCAATCAAACTTTCGTAATTTAGCTGCAATTTTAATTCATAAAATTTTCAGAGCGGAAGCAACACATGGAATTCATTTTAAAGTGAAAAAAATTCAACATAAAACTCTGCATGTATTTGCATACAGGCTCATCCTAAAAAAGTTCCTCCTGGGAAGCGTGATGTTATTTTATCAAAATGAGAATAGTTTACATGCGAGTCCGCATCCTGTGAGGTTTCCACACTTTTTTATATTAACTTTACGGAAGTGGAAAAACATTATAAGCTGCTACGAAAAGCGGATGGAAACACGGTGGCTACTATCACTTAATTAATTCAAAGGAGCCTTAGCTTGTCTGCTTGTCAGGGGATTTGCGATTATTCAGCTGCTTGCCTGCCCGAGCTTCCGGAATAATAATTAATATAATGACCAGCAAAAATTAAGCCTTTAATCGCTTAAAAAAAACAGGCCTTGAAGAAATTTATGTTCGCAAAAACGTTAAAGGAGGAAGAATAATATCCGGGAAGGCAATATATTTGTCTTGTAAATGAACTGGCAGTGAAACAAAGAACCCCAGTAAAAATTTTTAATTATTTTTGCATGCCTGTAATATTACCTAATTTTTATACAACTCGCCTAGAATTCTTTATAAAATACGCCTGCAACTGGCCCGAATAGCTACAAAATACGCCCAAAATAGGTTCAAAAAACAGAGTTTCTATTCAGTCCACCTAAAGACACAAGCGCACATAGGTACCTACATTTTAAAATGTATAAATACGTTATTTTACAAAAATATAATTTAAGTATTATTTAATTCTTCGTAGTAATCTTTCACTACATTTATAGGTAGAAATACATCTATTGCTTCAATAACATAAGAACTTTAAATTTTTATTTTCATGAGCGGGCTCGTTTCAGACATACACATAAACATATATATTTTTCTCGAGATATGTAATCGATCCCTGTAAAGCAAAAATGATATAAGTTCAAAAATCATTAGCAAATAATGTACAACGAGTATGTGCCATATATGTATGTACATACGATTATCAAAAATTATACTATATAGTACTACGTACAATATTGATAGTTACATTATTTCCTTACCCTCAACAAATATGCAGAGTAGCCTTTGTTATCTATAAGGAACTTTGCATATTTGTGTTCTATAAAACATTCATGATCCTCTTCTCCGCTTGCTGAAATCAGTCGAATCGAACGAAAGTGTCATTCTAACCTATTGAAATTTCTCCTGGAAAAGGACTTTTCAAGTTGAACGAAATCAATTTTAGAGGAAAGTTTCTCTTCCCTTTGCCGAATAAGGGGAGGGGAGTGTCACTTTCCATCTAATGGTCGATGTGCAAATTGATTTTAATGCTTCATGAAATTGCTTTCATTCCTAAAATTATTTGCATATGTATATTAGATTACAAATTGTTAAAGAGCAAACATTTAAGGGTTTTAGAAAGATGTCAACCAGGTAAACCACAGGATAATATTCTACTTTTTTTAATTTTCATTCTAAGAGATTTAAAGATGTTTTTAAAAAGTTGTCGTGCTAGGAGCTAACGGAGTTAATTGTAATATAAACAATTATTATTTTATGGAATACCTTTCCACTCCTTTACACTCTATAAGTTTTAGCGGAATTTAAAAAAAAAATGGGTTAATCAACTTATAAAAACTATAGCATTTAATATCCCATGCGATAGAAAAATTAATAAGAGATTTATAGCCTATATATTTATTTTTTGTATTCATAGAGGTATGTTCTTAAAGGATAATCCATCGTTCATCTAAAATAATTGATTTTCCCCGAAACTCTGACTATATAATTAAATGTTGAGTTTTCATTATCAACTAATGTTTTGAAAGAAACATTCCCAATCAAAAACATAAATATTTTCGATGTAGCGACTAGTTTTTTTCTGTACCCCTGAGGGTTTAATTTTTCTTGAGGAAAAGTGCAGGATTTACCCAAAAAATATTTGATTTATTTTTGAAATTTCTTTCATGAAATCCTCTAAAGCTAAAGGAATTCAATTTACCTTGCTACTATAAAATCCAAGCCATCTTGATAAAAGCGTACGCGTAGTAGCTGTAACGATTTTTCCATTTTAGAGTTTTACTACAGTGACTTCTGTTAAGCTTATGATTTACGGCAGGCCAGATCTTAACATTTCCTTTCAACCTTTTATTACGGACTTGAAATATTTACGAGACAATAACATGTTCAGCGGATTTATAAAAGTCACATACGTTTCGATATTCAGGAGCTTATTACGATGCGAATAAAAATGTTAAATTATAATATAGGGAAATTTTTCCCTTTGATTTTAAGCAATCTCTGCAGCTACCTTTTATACTGACATAATTTAAAGAAAATAATTAAAGTTAATTATTATTACTTTGCCTATTAAAGAGGAAAACACTTAAATACTACCCCTATAAAACGCTAATAATTCAAATCAATTGTCTAAAAGAACATTTTTGGGCTTCGATTCGTTAAACGTAAGAAAGAAAATCTTTTTTAATTTTCTAATTTTAACTTTGTTGTAATTTTATGAACATTTTGCACTGCTACAAATCGTATAACTTCTGTGTTTCTGTTTATTTATTCATAATTATTATTTTTATAACAATGAGACTACAAAGCATCAGTCTGCAGAATTCCGAGTCAATATTCGATTTTGTCGAGGTTAATATACTCGTACTTAATAAATGGAACATTCTAAAAGCATTTCCTCCAAAGTACTACATAAAAGCAGAAAATTCCATTGAAAAAGTTTAAAATCAAAAATTCAATCAAATAAAAGGTGACTATTTTGAACATTTTATTGGCCGTCAGGGTATAATACCACACTTTTGAGAAGTCAATCGAAAATTTTGCGAAAAGGCGATCAACGCAGAAAAAGTCATTTTGCTCAGAGGTCAGATCTTGAAAGGATATTTTGTGACAGGCTCGCCGGGAAAACTTTTGTGTAAGGACAAAGTTTTCATGACCCACCCACGTGCATTTAACAATTTTAAAATAAAAATCTTAAGAAAGTCTGCTAAAACTTTTCCAGACAAAGAAGGAAAATTGCCAGCCTCTTAAGGTGCATGATATCTTAAATTACCTTTGGCGGATGGTTGGTTTTTCTTTATGGCTTTGCGTTTTACTGGTGAAATAAAATCTTAAGTTATTTCTTCTGTATGGAAATTTTCGACAGGTGTTGAAGATCTAATTGCAGCCTGCATTAAATTTGCCACTGAAGGACTCACCTCTTCCTCCGATCTATAAATAACTCCATGCAGTGAATCAAGTTAAGGAGGAAACTTTCTCAGAAGGAGGCTGGAACAAATTTAAAGTCTTCTCAGTGTCAGGGGTAACTTTGTACCCCAATTAGCGATAACGAATAACACAGTTGAGATGGAAAATATCTGTTGAATTTTGTGCGAATGTCAAACAAAGTAAGCCGGAAATTGATGCTCAGTTTGAAGGGAAAACTTTTGAGTCCTTCAAGTTTATCTCCTGTGGTAATGTCTAGGCGCTCTAAATAAATAAGTGATGCTGAGCTCATTAGGTGCTCAGTCAATTTGCTGCCCCTCGTCTTTCCAAAACAAGCCAACCTTCCAAAAGACCCAGCAATCGATCAACTGATTGATGAGAAACTTCTCCATCTCGTAAAAATATTTATCCCGACTCTGTTGGTCGAACATGGATTGATTTTTCGTTTGCATAATTTCGCGAATATAATTCCTCGCCTCTCTGAAATTAGAGCTTTGTAAACTGCGCAAATCTTTATAGGAAAGAGATTTTTCTTTATTTTTGCTGATAAATCGGATGCTCATCATCCTTTATTAGCACTTAATGCAATTTGCTACTAAGCGTGGCAATTTAAAAGAGAAAATTGGGAAAATATGTTTCACAGATAATAATGAGAGACAAGAGGACAATCTCATTATGTCAGCTTCAAAAAATTATTGAGTACAAGACAGTAACAAATTAGATAACATGATGACATACAGATCATATATAATAATTAACATACATAACGTAAGAATTAAGAATGCGAGAAATATGCTCATAGATATATATTATATAGATACCAATTGTTGAGTAAGAGTTTGTGGACAATGTATGCGACTTTGTCTTCACAATATCAGTGAGGTGTTCCACTGTAGTCAACGCCTCCCCGACCTCGTTTTTACTTGCAACGTTTCCACCGCCCATTTCATCGTGTATCCCAAGCCAATTTGCAACGAGATTCCCGATCAACAGTCCTTTCAAATATGTTTTGCTTTTTGTAATCAACCATCTAAAGACCGTAGTAACAATTATATCCTTATAATTTTAGAAAAGGTCGAAGCTCGTGGCATCCTTTACCTTGTGTTATAGTTCTGTAGTACCTCCATCAAATATTATCTATGAGGAAGTACAACAAAATTTACAACATCTAAATAATAAATAACCAGATTATTTCACATTGTATGTATAATACATACATACATATATACAAAATTGGAAATTGTATTAATTCGTGCCATAATAAATTAATGAGTGAAATTTTTCGCGAAAAAATTAAATTGTGAAGCCAATCAGCTACCTACCAAAGAGTGTTGAAAAAGAATTTGTTGATAATATGTTTTTTACAGTTTTCGTTTTATATCCTCCTAAATTTAAAATTATCCGGGCGACAAAACAAAGTGCTTAAGGACGAGGCATATCATTATAACCGCCCGTAAACATTTTTATGTTGGGACGCTGATGGGAAAATAACAGAAAATATGCACGTGTGATGCACGTTAATTCTTTTCTTTTCAAAACCAAGAAGGATTCATTATAGATTCTAACAATGTAACAAGTCTTGAAGCTGTACATCTTGAAGGACCCTCCATCCATAATAATGACAAAGTATCCTTTAGGCAGACTCATTTCAGAATCTCATGTTCGTTCGTTTAAGCTCACTCTTTAATCTTAGCCTTTTACAAATCAGAACGTGAAAGTGTCAGCGATCAGGAGAGTGATTCCAAGGAATTAAGAATTAAAATAGGCCCAACGGGATGCGGGACAAATGCTATTTATTTTGAAGAGTTATTAGCTACATGTGGATTTCGGTGGCTGCTGGTAATTCATTTGTTTTAATAAACTCTGTCTGCGAATGGGGGACTGCCTTGGGCAACCTTGGAGTCCACAATATCCCTAATCCTAGCAAAATATTTACACACAAAAATCCCAGACATATTTGTTACGCCAAATTGAGAAATATCCATCTTCCGGCGAATCAACAAATTTACCTATTACTGCTTTGAGCAAATCCACCTGGTTTTCTCCTAGGCAGAATGTTGGGCTCATGGAAGCTGTTTGCGTTATTAATGCCTGCCGAGACGTGGTGAGAAAAGGAAGGAAAGGGGTAGTTCCAGGTTTATGTAGGTTCAGGATGGGTACAAGCCCAGTTTTTCTGTATGACTAAAAATAAACCATGAATAACGAAGCTGGAGTTTTACGTATAGGTGGGAGTGACAGCCTTTCCAGAGCGTTGAGCGCACCCATACACACGCTTCGAGATTTAGTCCTCTGGGAGTTAACTTGATGAATTTAAATTAGGTGGGCCACATATCACTCCTTGATTTTTGCAGATTAATGAATTATCACAGGATGTCTAGCGGCGATTAGGCTAGGAAATATGAGGGAAAACCTTACGTCGCTGCAGGATATGGAATCGTTTCGACTAGGAGGGCTGTTTCAGACAGGCATCCTTCTTCGAAATTCACTCATGTGAATTAAAATATTTTCTGGGATATACCTATATTCTATATACCTTATGAATTTTTGGGGTATGCTAATGAGGTATTTTCCCTTGACTAATGTGGGGACTTGCCAACTGTTACCCGGTTACTTGCTTTGATTCTTTTCTCGTTATTGTGGTCGTCGGTGGGTCATCATTTAATTTTTGATTAATTGCATGTAAGATTATGCAGAGACATTTAAAATACAGTAAAACCCGGTTATAACGTTTTTCAAGGGATCAAACGAAAAAAACGTAATAAGCGGGAAAACGTTATAAGCGTTCCGGACAAATTCAATAGGTGTATCAACGATTTTAAAACAATAAAGTTTTATACACAGTTTTTAATTTAATTAATTAATTTTACACATAATCCTCTAATGAGCATGACAAAGCACACCTTTAGAGACGAAAAATGGAAAAGTCAAAATTTCCCATACAAATAAAAGACAAAAACGTTATAAACGGGTAATTTTCCAAAGGGGATGAATGTCCCGACTTGAGGTGAAAAGTTGTTATAAACGGGAAAACGTAATAAAGTGGAACGTTTTAACCGGATTATTTTGTATAGTCAATAATAGGGAAATTCTAGGGACCGAATGATAATGACGTTATAAGCGGGAAAACGTAAAATCCGGGAAACGTTATAACCGAGTTTTACTGTATCAAAATAAATTTTAATTTAATTTTCTTTACAAAAATAGCTCGTTAATAAAATTGACCAGTTTTATTAGTTAAATAAATTAAAATGAATTATTACATTTATAAATATGTGCGCCACAGTATGTTGGGTGCGACAAGTATGTAGTATATATAGGTAAGGTGCTATTTGTCTATTAGATACAAAAATATCTGTTTACGACTTTCTAAAACACAATTTGCAAAATATGCAATTGGATGTCAGTAATCTATCGGTGTGGGTATTTCAGTTCGTAGACTGTAACGCTCACGTTTTCTAAATTGATTTTACGAAAGAGTCTAATTCATGTATTTACACAATTACCTTTATAAATAGGAGAAATATATTTTAAATTAATAATTTAAAGAGAATTTTAAATAATTTCCCAAGGAGTTTTAATTAGTAGGCAAAAACATTCAAATTGTATATATTTACATATATTCGACATAACCAAGGATTTAATATGAGTAGTAAAAAACACCGATAGTTCAAAGCGCCGAATGCTGATAACTGGCCGATAAAAATTACATTAAAACAATCATTAGAAAATGAACTTAATTATCAGCTTGCAGTTTTGGGAATCGGAAAATAAAACTTTGCAATTTAATTTAATGATGCGCCACCTTCGAAAATTCCTTTTGAACGCCGTTTTCTTGTCATAGAAACCCCCTACAAAGTTATGTCAAATAACCTCTTAATTAATTGTTGACAAAGTTCACGAAGGCGCGGAAATTTACGGGAAACAGCTAATTCATCATTTTTTATATTACTGATTATATTAGCAAAAGATAGAAAACAATATATATGTGCATACTTACCGGGAAAATGATTTTCCTTTGCCACCTCAGCATGTGCTTGCACAGTTAGGCACTAAACACTTCACTTTTATATTTCACTCAACACACAATATTCCGCGTAAAACTTTATAATTAATTAATAATAATTAATTTATTTTATCACGTTTTTACCTTTTTAAGTCTTCCACAATTGACCGCACTTATTTTCACAAACTTTACAAATAAATTAACGCAAGCAGCGCCGGCATTCACCAAAACACCGTTACTCCAATCTAGCTAGAAACACATTGGAAAACCGATCCGAGCTTTTGGCCCCGCTAATTCATTGAATATCTTTTTCTCCGGTAACCGCATTCTTACTACGTTTACGCACACGATTTTTACACAATACAGGATTTCCTTGAACCTAAGTGCAATCAAATTAAAGATGCATTGATTGCAGAAATCAACCTGCTAATTCTAAGAAAATAAAACTGCTGCCGGTCGTCGAGCCAAGCCGAAATTGTACTAAAGCCACGCGTGAAACTAACGGTTTACGTCAAATTAACAATTTTCCTCCTTAATGTACCGGCAATTTCTATTCGATTACAACTTACCGCTGGCAGCACGCCCACAGGTGGTTGACTTTTGTCACTTATGCTGTCAAAATATTTAATGTTTTTTGTGCGGGTGCATGTTTTGATGGATTTTAATGCTCTGACCTCAAGTGCCTTTGAGTTTTTCGTACCGAGCAATAAGCAAACTATTAAAGCACAATATTAGTAATTTTAAAATACACTTGACAAAATAAGGGTGGGTCAATTTGAGAAAGAAATCATGGATAACCAGCGCGAACTAGCTCCTTTTGGGGGCTCCAGCGATAGCCAGTGCGATTACGATTTCAAAGAAGTGCCCTTGAGCGCTCTGACGCAGAAAAGTCGTTTAATTCTGTCCAAAATGTTAAACATTCCAAGGATTTTGCCAACACAGGATAATCTCCCCAGGGACTGGCGGGGCATCGCTTATCTCGTTGGACTGGGCGGGCATAGGGCGGAACTCACTAACCACCCAGACCCCGTGGCAAAGGTGCTCCAACTATGGAATACGGAGGAATTCAGAAAAACCGCCACTTTTCACCAACTGCTAACATACTTGGGTCGGATAGACCGGTGGGATGTTGCGGACGATATCTATGAAAGTTTAGGTAAGTGCTTTTCGATTTGTGGAGGACTTTTCCTTTCCAAAATTATTACTTTTAAATCGAACGATAAATCTTTACCAATGTTTGTTCAGTGCAAGATGCCGCACAGTTTCAGTCACTGAAGCAACGACTGTCCATTCAAAAATCCACAGAACCCACGGAAAAGGATATTTATGGGAAAGATGATAACATTTTAACACATGACGATGTCCACCGTGCCCACGAAGGCCTGCCTCCGCAACTCTACGACGCATTTGTCCTGTTTGCAGACGAGGACATCGATTTCGCAACAGAGCTCATCGAACGAATGGAAAATTTCGGCTTCAAGGTAGCCGAGAATTCAATATGTTTTCTGCTATTTTTAATACTTTTCCTCTACAGCTATGTGTGAGAGAGCGCGACCTAATTGGAGGTGTGTCGTTCGAGCACGAAGCGATTTTACGACTCATCTCAGAGAGGTGCAACCGCTTAATTGTGATAGTCTCCCCGGCATTTTTGCAGAGTCCTGCTAACGCTTTTTTTGTCAATTTTGCACAAGCTTTGGGGATAGGTTTGTCTCCTAAAATAAGAAGAGATGAAAAGAGGTTTTAAAATTTGCTAATTTCAGAACAAGGACGCAGAAAAATAGTACCATGCCTCTATCAACACTGCATATTACCGCCAACTTTAAATTTCTACTTTCTACTAAACTACCAAAGGTCTGGAAAATTATGGAATTTCTGGGATAAATTGAAGGACTCAATTAGAACAACACCTGCTGAAAGAAGCACTCTACCTAAGTATTTTAAAAAACTTATATTTATTCCTACAAGTGGTATAAAATATATTTTTTACAGAATAACAATAACAGAAATTGAGTCCCCAAAATTGAGCTCAAAACCAGCAGCAATAATGGAAAGTACAAACCCAATACCTATAAAAACACCTCGAAAAAAGCGAGGAACTAGTCCTGCGTCAAGTGGTGCTGCGTCAAGTGGTGCTGCGTCTTCGGCGCCAGCAGAATCAAATAGTAAAACCCAAAGCACAATTTCACCACTTCCATCACAAATACGGAACTCATTTTCGACGGTTAATTTAAGAGAGGTAAAGGAGCCTGTTACAAATTCAGCCTGTGATATATCCAGCAGTAGTGCAACACTCCACACTGCTTCCACAGCTAATTTTAATGTTAGGAAAACGAAATGGTATCAGAAATTTCTCAAATCTCCTGTAACGCTTGTGGGGTCGGATAATTCAACAAAGTCAGCGAAACGTAAATGGTTCAGAAAAAAGGTTACTGTTAGTAGTTGACTGTCACTATTTCTGTTAAATTTCTGTTTGATTTTTAGATTGTTTGTTTTTAAATAAAAGAGATTATTTTGATTATAATTGATGTGTTTTTTATGGATTTTCAATACGATATAAATCCTTAGAACCTGTTGGAGCATTTGGCCTCGTATTTGATTTAGTCAACTAATCTTGTACGAGTATGGAATCTGGAATTAATTATCTAGTTGGAATATTAATAAACAAAATTAAAGACATGTAAGTAACAGTAACAGTTTCGCCAAAAACAGTAAAACACTGCTCACTCAAAATTACAACTTAAATCAAGAATATTTACACTCAAAACAATTTGACTCTACATATGTATGTACAATGATCTGCACAATTTAGCTAGATACGATTTTAGTTGATAATATAATCTGTAGTTGATTGATTAGTTCAAAAATAAAAAGGTAAGCATAAAAATGATGCAATACCTCATAAAAATTGGGAGATATGCATACGTGCATGCATATATACATTCTTTTGCGTAATTTTAAAAATAATTAGATATGAAAGTAAATATATTAATATAGGGTTGTAAGACATGTAGTGGAGTTCCAAAGTTTGAACAATTTCGAAAAAACTAGCAAATTAGTTTGAAGAGGTGCCTTTCTTTTTTCCAGGTTCATTACCTACCATCCGCATCCGTTGGTTTCATCTGACAAAATCACCTGCGCATAGTCGTCAACCGTGAAGTACTTAGCACTGGGCAAAAGACAAAAATAAAGTTTAACGCTTCTTCATTAGCGCGATCTTTTTTTGGCACGGATGAATAGTTTCGGGAAACAATTACGTGTGTATTTTTCCATAGGAATATTTAAATTTTTCTTTTGTGCACAGGTTCCTAGCAGCAATTTTCCATTTACAAGTATAAGGCCTAAATACCCGCAAATACCTATTTTCCTTTTTGCAAAATATGAAATATCTTAATTAATTTGAGTAATGTAAACGAATTTACTACGTGCCGGTTTGAAAAGGATCGTTTTTGCTGAATATCACTTTAAAAACAGGGAGAGGAGAATAAAAGACATTGAGTATTCATAAATAACTTTTCTTTTTTAATTAAGATTTTGAAAATAGAAGTTAACAAAATAAATAATCTTCAACTTATTGCATACACCCAAATTACTTTACAAACGTATAAATTGAGTGAACAAGCGTCAAATGAAGATAATATATCTTTAACGATTTACATTGAAAATGATGCACCCTTCTGTGGAATGTGTGTCTTAATAGAAACTCAACCGACATCAGACAAACAAATTCGTTTTCTCGTGTTTCTTCTGGAAAAGAATCCAAATGCTGAAGTTTTCATTTTTTCTTATTAATTTTGTTATTATTTCAATTTCATATATTTATTATTACACTAGATTGTTATTTTTTTTCGTGTGATTTTTTTTTCTCTTTTTAATAAATTTTTTATTTAAAACAATATTATAATATTCCTTTTATAATATTTTGTGCATTATGACAAATATTACATGGTAATTATTATTAATTTAAATTTTTATTTATTTCAAATGGTAAATTGCCTCGATTTCTTTATACAGACTGTGAACCATTTCACCTTGTTCATATTAAATAATTAATCTAATTTCTGTTTTATTATATTATTCCTTCCCTTAATTGCTACTATTATTTCTCATCGTCATTCTGCCGCTCGTTCACCTTTAACAGTCGATTTCCTTCCCGCCAAACTATCTCTCCGTCCCTCCCGCGTTGAGTTCAAATTCTATTTATATCCTCTTGTGTATGTTTTATATAATAAATTGTGAATCCTCTTTATATGTTCCTTTATTCCTTTTATTACTATTATATCATCGGTTACTCTATTTTAATGTTGTTGTTTAAAAAAGTTACGTTTTACCGTCGTTTATTATTAGTATTATTATGTGTATGTGTAAATTGTGTAGTATATTTCTCTTTTATTTAGAAAATTCTTGCAGTTTTGTTGTGATTTTTTTCTTTTAAATTTTTCCTTTGGTTTAAAATTTTGTGTAGTACACGTGCCATTCCAAAATTCAGCTTTGTATGATTGTTTTTTCCTGCCAAAATTAAGGCGTGATTTTGTTACATTTTTTATTCATAGCAGTAACTGTACAATGCATGAGAAGATATGAGAACTATCACATAAATTAATGCCAAATTTTAAAAAATATTAGCAGCATACTTTAAAACTGACTGAAACGACGCAGAAATATTGCATTCGAGCTAGAAATTTAATTTTCCAACAAATTGAAAGTGTCAATAAAAACAAAAAAGGAAAATACGCTTAATTTTTGCTCAGAATATCAGTAACACTTTACACATGTTATCTCAAATTGATAAATATGACGTAAAGCTATAACAGGTTTATTATTTAAAAAAGTGAAGTTATATGTATATTCGTAGGGGAACTTTCTTTGGAACTTTACTTGGAACGAATATTTTTATAAGTTTAAAAAGGAATATTAAGTGACAGTTAATGGTCGAAATTAAATTTAATATTTCTCAAAAATAGTTTAACTATTTACTTACTTCATGTTTCTACAGACGACAGAATCTTGAAAATCAGTAGATAAATTTTATAACATACAACACGTTAAATGTTGTATGGTTTTAATTTTTCAATTGCAAATTTGGAAATGACTTTAGCACAATTATTTTTTCGGTCTTAGGATGAAATGTTGTCTTTCGGTCCATAAAGAGTAAATTTTAGTTTCAAAAAGTAAAAAAGAAGATGTAGGTTCTACCTTAACCCAGGTCATGTACTGAGTGTAGTTCGATAACTCGAACACCAGCATAAAAGCAACATGCATAAAACTGCTGAAAGGCCTTTATATTCATAACAGAAAATAATTTCTTTCTCGTTCACCCTATCGTATTTTTTCCAGTTGAACTTCACTTGTTTACCTCCAAAAAGGTACTTTGTACACCTTAGTATTATATAATAAAAGCATACGCAAATTTTTCATATGGCTGAAAAATCCTTCTTCACTTCAAATTTTTATGCCAATTTATTAACGACTTACGAAGTCAATTTCAAAATTGTTTTTGTTCCAAAACGCCAAATTTCTGCAGACCAATCCACAAGTTATTCTATTCCTACTTCCATTCCAAAATGCATGAATTTCTGAGATTGGGCAGCAAACAGACGTGAAAATTTCATTTATGTATTTGTACTTGATTATTAGCAGATAAACTTTTCTATAGAAAGAAGTATTTGTTGCAGTTTAGTACCAAAATCGCGACTTACCGTGCGATAGAATGACTGTTCTTCTGTCTATGCAATGTACAGAAATACTAGAATTTAGTAA
Source organism: Tolmerus cingulatus (assembly GCA_959613345.1). Lineage (NCBI taxonomy): Eukaryota > Metazoa > Arthropoda > Insecta > Diptera > Asilidae > Tolmerus > Tolmerus cingulatus. Next base: position 9,158,548 of record OY390708.1, read on the forward strand.
GCAAAATGCACATTTTTGTCGCTAAAAATAAAACGTCTATCACTGGCCACGTATTCTTAAAAAATTTATATTTTCTTCTTCTTGGAAGCATATTAACATCAATTGAAAACGCTCCACAACCTAGTTCTTAAAATGTTCTGCAGGCGCAGCGAAAATAAGAAATTGCTCTCATTCTCCTTACAACTTTGTTTGCTTTTGCTTTTTTTTATTTTTGATTTTACAACTATGACACCAATTTCTTTTCTAATTCAATCAGGACCCAGTCCCTGTTTCCAAAAATGAGTTTCTCAAATAGAATAATTGTTTCTCTTTTACATTTTAATTTATTTTTTACCACCTTTTTTATTTTTATACTTAATTATGTCTCCTATGTTCACTTTTACCTAAAATTTGTATGGCAGTAGTTCATTTAGTTTAAGTAGTAACAAACACAAAAATCGTTTGTTTACTTGGTATTATTATAATTTTAATCATTTTTACAATATGATGTTCTATCAATTAATAATTTTCTTTTTTTGTGTGGTAAATTTCACTTGCTCAATTTATAATGGCAGTTTGTTGATTTTTTTTACTCGTAATTACATACTTTTAATGTTAGTTGTTTAAACTGAAACAAACCTTCATTCATTATCGCCTTTTTCAAACAATAAATTTGGTTAATTATTGCTAATTGAGCAGTTTACTCTCGTCAAAAATATTATTTTACCTATATAATTAAATTAAAATATAATCGTAATAAAAATCCTCTGTGTCCACACTGAGGTAATTTTCTTTTTTAATTACAATAGTCAATAGAAAAATGAATTTACAAAAACACAACAATAATGCACATACATACATTGTTACAACATGTACATATATGTTAGATTCCTTTTATTTCAGTTTTTTTTCTTTTGGCACAAAACATTTTGGCAAATTTACATTTACGTTCATTTTTTTCCTATGATACTGTATTGCTTGGAATTGTGAAAAACTACAGTGAACTTTTCTGGTGTATTTTGTGTTTTACATCAAGAAACATAGGCGCGTTAGGGAATCCACAAAATGAATCGATTTTCCTTTTTCCCTATGAAAGTAATAACTAGATATAAGTCAAAAGATCACATTAATCGCTATATTACGTTTATGAGTACATTAATCAAATTTGGCACACTTCCTTTAACTTGGCACAGAACGTCTCGGTAAAATTTATTAAATATACTTCTATTTAATAAAAAACAAACTTCAAATAGATATTTTTGTGGGCTGTTATATGTATGTAGCAGTCGCAATAATGTAAATAAGTTTTAAAGCATTTGTCAGACTAATTGCAAGTAAAGGCGAAAACGATTAATTTAATTAAAAAATGTAAGCAACATTCAACATTGTTAATTAAAGCGATTAAGGCAAAAATATATTAAATGTTAAAACATTCATGCAAAAAACTCTATGCAATCTTTAGTATATCTTAAAACAGACAGTACTTGGATTCTGGAGACGGGTTGTAAATCTCCTAAAATTTTTTTAATAAAGATATAATAAATATTTGCAACACCTCGGCCTATTCAAAATTACATTTCACAGAAATTACGTGATGCAAACAATATAGAAAAAGAAATTCACATAATATTCTCCTTTTTCGCTATACCTAATAATCTTCGGTTGAATTTGAAGGACACAAACAAAATATAAAGGTAGCTTAACATTCTATTTCGAATGAAACGAAAACATTATCAAAACTGTTAGGGGCGAAAGACTTTTGAAAACTAATACTAACTTAACGCCGGATATCCTAGCAAAAACACTAGCGGCAAACTACATATTGCCGTAAAATATCTGTGTACTTACATTTCCAGTAATGAAAGTACAACTTAGAGCTCAAGTAACCTCAAAATAGAAACTTTCTAATTTATTAATATTTCTGAATTCATTATTGAAGCCCTATTTTAAGGTTCGATGAGTAGGGATGGCCGCCTTTGTATTACTAATTTGTTTTACTTTCTTTTGCATTAGACAACATTGTTCTAATGAATTATTAAAATCTTTGGTAATATGCTTACCTCTAGTTAAACAGCTTTGATATTAATTAAGGTTCTTTTTGGCAGAAATACATATGACATAGTTGTGCTTTATGGTTAAGAATCATAAGACCTTTTCAGAACTTAAAACATCATGTATAAATGTTCCTTTCAAAAAATTGCATTTATTTATGTAATTCATTATGCTTAATCGCATCCAAGTAGGTTTTGTTGCCAAAACTATCGTGGCTATAATCAGTATCCCCAAAAGGTTCTATTACCTAAAAGGCACCATATAGATATTAAAGCAATAAGTTGTTAATATTTGCCACATACGGTACTATTTTAAAAATTACTATATTAAAAACCTACTCGAATGCCGGTTACATTGGTCCTGGTATAGTATGTTTTTAACTAATGTACTTAATGATTGCCTGGTTTTAACACACTATACTTATTAATCCACTAACTTTTTGTTTTGCTCTATAAATAGAAAACCTGTTACAATTTACTTCATTTATTCCGAATTCTTCTTTCAAAAAAACATTTTCAATTATCCCCGGACCTATCTCTAACCTTTAGTGATTTCCTAAGTTCAATTCCTCAGACAACGAATATTTTTGTCGGTTATTTAAAAGAACATTTATATATATTATAGTAATTATTGATTGAAAATTTCACACATATGTATACACATATTTAAATGGGAAGGGTAGAAAGAATAGTCTCAAATAAAAAACAAAAATCAAATATTTGTAAGTATATTTTAAATTCTCAAACAATCTTGAAGTGGATCCACAGCTTGATGCAACACATGTAATGGCCATAATCATAAAAAAATAAAAAATAAAAAAATGGTACGGAATGTTTAATATTTGGTAGAAAAAAAATGTATACCATATACATAGTAGCAAAAATGTTGTATTTGAAAAGATTCATGGTGTTTTTGTATTTATTTCTTTAGCTATCAGTAAGAAGAACAGCTAAGAGTCTAATAGTTATACGCCTACTGGATTTATTATGTTACTTTCATTGTGTTCAAATTGGTTCCTCAATAGTATCTTCGTAACATAATTAATTCAAACGTTTGTTGTGAAACTTTCACAACTTATGAGTGATAGGAGATTTTAAGAAATCAAAATCTACATGGGTATATAAAATGTAAATTAATGTGCACGGTTGGTTTTTTAGTGATCTACAAACGTAAAAATGGTTGAATGTTTTTCATAAATACGCAAGTTACAAATATTTTTATTTTTAACAAAATGAATCCAAATATCAAGCAAAGATTTATCAATTTGCAAAACTAAATCTTCAAGAGCTTCTTTTCTTCTAAAATTAACGGAATTGATATAAAATTCGTTTAGATAAATGCTAAAAATTGAAATAAAACTGTTCCCAATAAGAACCTGCTATTTGATATGTGCGATTTGAAAGCCAATCAATTTAAATAACACAAAATAATCCAACCAGATGTTAATTGTTTGATATCAGGTGCATAAATAAAAAATAGGTAATCGTTAGAATTTAAACAACTAAGGTACATGTAAATTGGGCCACTTCTAATAGTATAGAATATAGATGGTTAACTACCGGAGCAATGTTCAAAAAATTAAGGAAAATATATTGCCAAACCATACGACTTCAAGACGCATTCGCCGTTTCAAAAAAAAATTCTCTAAGATTCTTAAATGGAAATGGACACTAAAAACATTAGCATGGCTGTTTATAAAAAATAATAATAAAATAAAAATAAGCGACAACATTCGTAAGCTTATATTAAAGTTTTAGCTTAACTTAGTCGAGCGATAAGTGAGCAAGACTTAAATAATAATAGTTAACAACTACTAACAACAATGGAAGACTTGTTTAAAAGAAAACACAATAATTTGGCAAGAGACGAAGGCGAAAAGGAGAATCGATTCATCTAAATACGAAGATCGTTGGGAAAATTTTGTTGGTGAAATAAACGGCTGCTGATTATCCCGTATATGTAACTATTACGATCTTAGATTATAATGCAGTTCGTCGTCGTTAAAATCCAGTTTCTCATACTTAGTGTATTTTTTTAAATTATTAATTTATTTTTTCTCATTTTTGTCTTTTATATTTGTGCGTATTTACTCGCAAAATAACACGTCGGTATTAATTCTACGTCGACCTTATGGATTTTTTCGGATACAGTTGCAACATCCAAACCCGAGAGATAATTAAGGTTTTAATTAGAATACACGTACGTATGTTGACCGAAATTAAATACTTAAAATTTTTTACTCAATACTCAAACAACATGTGAATTATTACTTTAATTGTCTTTATTTCTATATATGTAGGGTGAAACTTGTTTTTTCGTTTTTTCATCATTTTTCATAAAATTTTTTTTTCTTTTAGGTTTAAAATAATTGGTTCATGATCACAACATTTCTTTGTTTTATCTCCAACTGCCCTCTTTTTTGTAATACTATTCTTCCCTTTTGTTTATAATACTTGTTGATTCGTCGATTTTTTTAAATGTTAATTTTCCTCAGTGTCGTTTTAGCAACTTATCGATAAATTCTGGTATGTTTCTGAAGTATGTATGTGTTCTTGTGTGTGTAATTTTGCTATTCTACTCAATTTATTAATAAATTTTCATTCGCCTATACTGAACTCACTCACGTAATTTAGCGTTTTAGTTTTGTAAAATTAATTAATTTAATTAATTTCTTTTCTTTTTTCTGAATATAATGCAAATAGTCGGTATCTCATCTAGATTTTTTTTCCTTTTTTTAAACAAAACTCAAACAGTGCAAACGAACAAAACTGTGATTTGATGAAAGTAACGAAATTTAAATGCATTTCAAAGCCAATTTCTATGAATGCCTCGAAGTTCGCTATCCATGTTCACTTCACAATAGCTGAGATGTTCAGGCAGTAGCACCGGTACTGTAACACCTGATTTTGTAAATAAATCATATAAACAAATTTCGATAAAGATATTTTTTCAATTTAATTATAAGTAATCCTTTAAAAAAACAATTAGAAAAATATTTTTTTTTTGTTTGTTTTTGTTAAATTAGAGAATTGATTAAAGCCTATCCTCTTCCTCTTCTTCGGGCTCGTCCCCGTTCTCTTCAACCTCCTCCTTATAGCCAGGGTGCTCTGAGATTGCATAGTAATTACCATTATATATAACACCTAATTCACGTAATGCGTCGCCACGTATCGTGGCCTTTATCGTCCAATTGTAACAATCATCTGATTCGGATTCACGATCTAAACGTTCAACATCTAGGATTTTTGAATTTAAACGTTCTAATATAATACCAATATCCTTAATACTTAAGTGACGTTTTTGATCTACAGATAGCTGATCGATTAACAATAGGAATTTCTCTGTTGTCGTCTTATCATCTTCCATAACTGTGTTTTCAGTTTCACTTTCGGAACTATCACGTTCTGGAGCGATATCCAAGAACCGAACATGACCTTTCGCACCTGAAGCTCTACGTTGCATACTACCACTTGGCTCACCTGATATTGTTACCGACTGGGGTTGAGGGCTCGTTGTGCCGTCCTGGATTGGTGAGGTCGCCACGCTTTTATGAACCGCGATCTTCCGTCCTTCCTCGTGAAGGGCACAACAGTGGAAATCACATTCTGTAGTACTAGGGCTGCCCGCACGGCTTGGCGTGTGGACATGGTGAGCACATTCTGGCGTGTGTACGTGAACAGCACCAACAGCACTATCAAAGGAGCCGCCTTGTTTCGATAGACGACGTCCTGGATGATATACGCTTGATGGACCTTCATCACTAATTACAGTGATTTGTGGACTGGGATAACGCTGTGGCGCTGGGGTTGTTTTATCCAATGAACTCTGCGCCGAAAGGCCTTTCTTCGATGGTGAATATTTGTCTGGTGGTAGGCCATTTCCCGGACCAGACAATCCACTAACGACACCACTACTACTCGGTTGCACACCTCCTTGACGCTGGTCCCAGTGTAGGACCACCGTGACTCGACCCTTGTTATCCATAATTTTCCAGGATGGCGTTTCATCGTGGAGCTCTAACGCATGAATCGTCTCACAGACGATTTTTGGTATAGCTGATATCGCTAAAGATATTAAAAATAAATTTAGTCCTAGCAATAGTTACTATAAGCACTGAACCTACCAGCTTTTATTACATCAACTCCAGTAGGATACCACCTCTCACCCTGTCTCAGTAGTAGTAGTACTGTGTTATTTGCCAATGTTCTAAAATATTCACCATCTTCAACTTGGGTTCCATCGCACTCGAGAACTACCCGGACCGGTTCTGAGGCTGGAACCCCCAACTTATCTTTACCTAAAATAAAATTAACACGAATATAGTTATAATGTTTTTTTTTTTAAATTGCAATATGTGAATGTAACTAAAAATGCGACAAACAATTTTTTTATAAGACATTTTGAAATAATAAGTGTATTATTTCATCAATGTGAACTACTTACATTCGCATGAGAGAAGAACAAAATCAAAGGGGTAAGTTTTATATATCACAAATTAAAGTTATTAAAATTCGAACAGCGGAAAGACCAGTCAACTATTTAGTGACCAAGAAACATCAATCAGTAAAAAGGATTCTAGAAGTAAAACGTAATATTCAGAATAAAAAACATGGAATTGTTGAATTGATCTACAGGTTTACATTAAATTGAATATTGATTTCTGAAGCTAAAAGTCATAAAATTCTTCTCTTAAGCATTAAATATTAAATTATGGGCAATAAAAATATATAATCCAAAACATTTTGTCGAGCTGATTATAATAATCATAAAAAACTAGAAAGCGTACGCCTTCATTCAGCAGTTTTAATAATAAAATACTTCATGTCTGTATTCTTGCCTCTGAAGAGCACATTCACCTTTTCCAACAACTCAGCCAGTTGTGTACATAATTCAGACGACGACGAGTTTTTATTTATTTTTTTATGTCGTCCTCTTTAACTAGAATACAATGACTACCTGAAATTTTGTTTCAAGATTTGCTCTGATGAAGACTCTTAACCACAGAGCGCTTCACAAAATAAAAAAATAAAAATGATAAAGTAAAAAGCTATTGTCCTCACTTCCTACCTTTGTAGAATGGCACAAAATTGCTTAACATTTTGTAAGCCAAGAAAATTAAATTAATACTGCATTTATCTGCAGAGTAGCGCAGGGATATGACAATACGTTACATTTTATTGTTTTATGTCAATCGCTAAACAAAGGGACTTATAAAAAGAGAATGATTAAAGTGCGATTAGAATAAAGCATTTAAAATAGTGTCTAGATTATAGGGAAAATAAAATATATATACAAAACAAAACAGAACAGTTTTAATAAAAATAAAGAACTAGTAATAGTGTGACTTACCCCGAACAATTAATTCCTCAAAGCTCCCAACAACTACACCTTTGCGGACATTTCGCCAACTATCCCAAATTTTAAGGGGTCTCTTTCCGCGAGACTCCTGCAAAAAATGTTAAAAAATCTATGAGTATTAAATATCAAATAAAAGTATTTAAGTGTGAATTTTGGATTTTCATAGACTGATCACCGGGATTAAGGGTCAAAATAAAGAGGTAAATTAGTAAAGCATTATACTGACATAAAACCATTATTAGCTAAGTAAGCGAGCACATTGTTATAAAGAACATTGATTAAAAGCTACCAAATTTTAATCAATTTCATAAATCTAGAATATGTGAAAATTAAGTGACTTATTTAATAAGAACAGTTAACGTTATATACTATGTTTATTAGGGAGTGGTAGAGATAAACATTATTTGCCAATTGTCCCAATTGTGCAATTTCAAAGTAAATATTTCGTGAAACTTTTGCGATTAAAGAACCTATTTTCAGGATCGAAATCTCTGCAAAATCGTTCACACCATAAGGTTCATAAGAATTAAACCGAGTAACAGAGCGACGTTTAAACGATTCATCAATTTAAACTTAATACAAAAGGACTTTCGGGGTTGACGATAGTGAATTTAAAATGTTAATCAAAACATAGAAATCTTCGACGCTAATATAAGGCACGATTTTGATCGTTTATGGTCCGATTCGGCAAAAATTTAATATTGAACGGTTTTAGAATTGCTTATTATGAATTTTCACTCAAAACTTAGAAAGACAAAATGGCGCTGCTAATATGGCGGGTAAATAATTTTTGTCATGTATTATGTACTTTTAATCAAGTTTAGATTTTCAATTTAATCAATCATTTGAACAAAATTTGTTAACTTAGTTCCATTCGACTCTCATATCGGTCATACTCCCTTATAACGAATTAGGATCGACAAAAAGAGGTCTAAGTTTTAGGCCAGTGAAGAGCAAATGCAGCTATAGAAATTTAGGAGCAAGCATATCACTTCTGAAAAAAAGCGGGAAGTGCAAAAGTTTCCCTGCAAATTTTATGTAAACTTTTAATTGTTAACTTTTTTTTCATAATATAAACTTCCAAGATAGCATATTTTTAGAATTAAGCAGTTCTTACAAAAACATGGCAAATTCGTTATACGAGTAACTAGCATTTCAAATTCTCCCTTCCCGTTCCAAAATTTTTATCAGTTGAAAATTTTGTAAGCCTGTAAATGTGAAAGATATGTACATATACGCTTAAATAGTAAAAAAGTAATAATTAAATTTTTCATAATTATAAGATCTTAAAAAATATGAACTTTTGATGTAAACATAACGATTAAATTAGACAAGCTAATTCAGCCAACAGCATTTATAAAAAATTAGGACACGACGAATATTGCATTATCACCTAAAAATACTATCCAGTGAAAATGTGTAAAAAAATCAAAGCATTGACAGAAATGAAATAAAATAAAACACATATGAATAAAACATAAAGCACAAAATAGATTAAAAAGTAAAATTACCGTGGCCACTCCTTGGCGAAAATTCAAACAGTTGCAGATGGGCTTTGTAACGCCCAAAGTACACAAAGCAGCTGACCACATCTTTTGATTGAAAGGTAAAATGTTGCGCGCTCCTAGTCCGTCTACTAAGCGATCATTTCATGAAGTAATTTATTTATTCAACTAGTTTTTAGTGGCAGTGATTTTAATTAGGCGCCTTCGCAAAGTTAAGAAATATCCTTTTGTGTTTAAGGCAACAAAAGTCGTCGAGTATTATCGTACCGTAATTGTCAAGAAAAATACGCGCATGCTTAGCAGAACGAGTGTCTTTCTGCTCAGAGGTAAGTTATATACTTCGCTTTGAAGGATAGATTTATGTTACTACCTTAATCAAATTGTCCTTTTATTTTTATTTAGTTTTTTAACTACTTCAGTTATATTAATATGCTCAAAAAATTATAGATTAAATCTTTTATCACATTTCACATTATTGTTTGCTTATATAGTCTGGTAAAAATAATTTCTCTCGAAGTTAAAAATGGAAAGTAGAGCTACTCCTTGTTGTTTTTTGGTTTAAAAAAGATTTTTTAGTGTTTTCAGTACGTGAACACGCAGCAGTAGGTATTTTTTCATTTTCCAATAACATTAAAATGCCTCAAAAACTCCTCCTGGCTGTTGAAACCTCGTTTGAGATGATTCTTCAAAATACGCCTATATTTTTATTTAACTTTATTTTATTTTTGGCAGTGATGTATTTATTGTGTTGCAAATCCAAAAACTGTCTTGGTGATTAGCACTGTTCAAATCTTTAAAATGTATTTCTCTTTTTCCGATTTTATATACACATAAGTGACCTACATTTAAAAATCAACATTCAAGGATGTAGGGTAATATATAGGTAGGGCTGAAACCCGTACGCGCGTTACACTTTACAGTAGTAGTATTACTATAAAACATTTATATAAACATTTTCCGACTGGATTTCTCATTTTATGCGACTGATACTTTTTGTTTTACATTTAGACACACAAAATGCTGGTAGCACTCAATTAATTCGAACAACTCGTAGATTTAATCTATATAATAAATTTATTTTTCGACGTTTCGTCGTTTTCACTTTCAACGTATTTTTCTGCGTTTTCATAAATTCGTATACAAACTTTTTTTTATAGGTAATTTCACTTGCTCTCGGCCGAGACAGTATTGCAAACGTTTTGAGAAAAAAAAAAGTAAAAGGAAAACCTCCCACGAAAAAGCGAGATACTTAAAACACGATTCAGCCCGAGCTGCGAACTTATTCACTATAGTAAAGCACTACAAAACAGAGACGAAACTCGAGGTAACGAACATCCGGAAGTTTAGTAACTTATGCAGCATGTTTCAATTGAAAATAATTATATCGTAACATGAAATGTTCCTTTCAGTTCAAATGAAAATCACAAAGTGCACTGCCCTCCTGACCGATAGACGAAATCGGTTTAAATCGGTCTACTATCGGTTGACCTCGTTTTCACAAAACTCTGCTCTATATACCTTCGGAATGGTATTGCTTGCACTTCTGCAATACAAAAGTATTTGAGCTTTGCTTTTTGCTGTGTGCATACTATTGGCTTATATCCTTGTAACAGAGTCCTGTGAAAGTGCAGCTTTCGAAAGTTTTTCCCTTTTTTACCATTATTTTACTGTACGGTAAAGGGTATGCGAGGACACCAGGGCGCATTAAAGTATTGCCACAGTCGAATTGCAATATGCAGGCGGTCGTCGTGCATTCACACACACAATCACTTAATATCACATTGCTGATTCTCATGGTCGTCTAATTTTTCAAATTGCTTCCGAAATCCTTTTTTTTTGGTATATACTATATCAAAAACAACCAAACAAAAATTGGAATTTTTCCCCCGATTTCAGAGAACATGAAATGCAGCAGATGTGAGCTGAGAGGCTTTTAATTAACTGGTACCACTCGCCCAATATATAGGTCAAAGCGCTTACAAATTCTTTTCAAGCTTGGGTCCTACATCGTCCTTATAGAACGTCCTCTCCCGTCCGGTAATCGAGCCCACGAAAATGTTTACTCTCGGAAAAGCGTCGCACTACCACAAGTAGAGCTGGGAGCTTTCTCTACGGCAAAAATAAGGAACAGCCCCTTGCACAACAAAATTCTATGTATACTATCCTCACGCAACGTTCTGATTCTTTTTAATATATCCGATGGCAGCTACTTTCTTATACGGCAATTCACACACAAATAACTACGGGGAAATCATAAAATTGTAAGGCGTGATTGACTAATTGTTATTGAGATATTTCAGCGAGGGATGCTTTTTCGAAATGATGTGTATCTTAAACTTACTATCCCACGGTTTTGTCTATTTGTATAGCTATTCAGGATTTCAAACTTAATGGAAAATCCTTTTCGACTAAAAAATAAGTCCCTTTGAGAACATATTTTAAAGTTTTAGGTAAGGAAATTACTTCTTTATTAAACTAATACTACCTTTCTAAAGATTCATTGTATACACCTTTATAACAATATAATATTTTATTTATTTTTATCCTTTAACTCATAAATCGAATAATTTTTTAAAGTGATTGTAAATTTGTCTAAAAAATCATTATCTACTAAGTTTGGGAACTCTTTTGGTTAAATAAATATTTAGTATATGTGGGAAACTAATCGTTCCGCTTTTCAATTCGATAGATCAATCTTTAAAGGTTTTTCAAAGTGATTTAATAGTTCTCAGACTTTTTAATTTATAAAAAATTGAGCCTTTTAAGTGCATTAGTCAGAGTTTCATAATAATAAAACTTTCAAATCTTAAGTCCTTTGCATACTGAAGTTGTCACTTTAATTTAAATAACGTTACAACTTATAACTGAATTATGAATATTTTAGATACTGGAATTAAATAAGCTGCCACCTGTTTCAAACTAATGATAGAACCAAAATCAAGGACATGTACTTTTCTATATAAAGTAGTAAGTAAGAGACAATTTCATTTTCTCGACTTTGTGTAATATGAAATAAAAAATTTATGAGGGCAACTAAAACACATAGTACTTGTGTTGAAGTATATGTTGAATATATTGAATTGTATCAATATTCTTTTAAAAATATTATAAATGTTAGGCCTTAACTTCGCCAGGAACGCCAGACGTAATAGAAGTATTAAAATATTCCATTTTTAAACCAATAATTAATTGATTTATTTAATCACATCATACACATAATATATGAATGCATGTGGGTACTATTTCAGAAATTTACGTTTCTAAACCTGAAATCCGAAATATCCTTTAAGAGAGGTTTTCCTTTTTACCAAACTAAACTTACGAGTGCGCAGTAAAAATGCACATACTGATCTACATTTATATGATTTTAAGCACAGTTTTCGTAATGGCACGTAGGTAATAGTAGTTTGAATTTTAATTCATCCAGCGCTCCTTCAATGGCAAAGAATAAAGATTTCGAAATACTTCTCAGAATTTTAGTTTAAACAGAAATAAGTGTGTTTTGAAAAACTGTAACAAGCATTATTGTCTTCTCAAAGAATATAAATATTAGTAAATCTTGTATTGTCTTCGAATGTAAGGCAGAAAATTTTATTCTATTAGAATTAATAAAAAAATAAATGACTAACCACAAAAGAAGCTATGTGCGCGATATGAATTAATATTATTGTGGTGTAAAACTAGAAATTTGAGTAGGCTATTATATTAAATAATAAAATCTGAATTTCGAAAAAAACGAAGTTTTGCATAATACACATGTAACATAATTTACTCAATATATGGAATTATGTATGTTTGTATTTATGTAGCTAATTAGCCGTCATTAATACCAGTTCTTCAAATTATTGTAATTTCTGTGATGGGAGTAAGGATTACGTATGGAACAACTTCCTGTGATTTTTTCAGAGCACTTATATTACAATCTTAGCGAGTATAAAAATGAATCTATTCGCATCAACAATACAGATTGTTGGTCAAAGCGTAGAGGAAAAAACGAACTACTTTTGAAACAATTATAAAATATTTTTTAGTTTATTTTATATGTAGTATTTATATAGAAGTCAAATAACTTGGAATGTCTAAAATTTTGTTGTACAAAAATAATTCATATAAAACCATTTTGCAGGTAAATGTTATTAAAACTACCCAAAGCTGATCGCTTATTTTTTAAAACAAAATTTATGTTTCGAAAGAAGCAGCGAAATTTCGATGTTTTTATCTTATATCAATGGGCATAGATGTGCAAAAACTCTGTTTTCTTTTTTGTTTGCTCATGTTGATAAAATCTAAGCTCATGTCTCAAGTCATGTTCGAAAGTTGGCTTGTATATAGCTGACAACATTTTATTTTAAACTACTTATATGCAACCCGAAAAGTCTTCAACAAATACTAGCAAGTTTTCCTTGTAAATATTGTGAAAATGCAGTTCAACCCAATGACATTATTGCACAGGTCTGGCATGACCCCATTCTTAATGAAATCTGGAACAAACTCATACATGGGTGTGCTGCTCTCATGTACCCAAGTTCATTTAATAGCTCTAAACAGTTTTTATTGTATTAAAAATCTGACATTAAATATCTACGTACATGTCTACCCCTATGTAATAGGATTCAACTATCCTGCAAAGAATTAGCTTTACATTTAGATCATATTTGCGGCAGATATGATATCGCATCGCTGAAGATTTCTTTTTCTGAAATATCCCAGTGCTGGGAGCATAAAGGAAACGTTTTCTAGGATGAAGTCCTGGTACATTTTCTTCGACGATATGTACATCACCGGGAGCGTTCGGGAAAGCCAAGGGGTGATAATAATTGATAACACTAAAGCTTTTGTGGAACATAAGTAGCATTACCAGATGAAAAGCTTTAAGAGAGGCAATTATGACATAATACACTCTCGCAAGGTATTCACAAGCCGTTCCTGAGATAGCACTCCTGCTACACACATAAAGGCGATGTCGTAGGAGATTCTTGGGTATCCTCCCTTTGCGACAGAAAAAAAAATTTTATTCTGAAATCAACAGCAATAATAATAAAATGTGTTTTAAAATTATTTTCTTCCAACATTTTTCTTTCTTTTTGAATACCTTTTTCAATTTTGCATAGACTTCAATATTATAGTAATGATTCTTATTTTGACGGTATGTAATATAGACTTAAATATTTTTTTAAATTTTCTTTCGTTCTCTAATTTAAACACATGTACTTGATTATATTATACCGATATACTAGTTTAGCACATCATAATATACATAGTAATAGTATCGATATATTCATATTTAAATGTATTAACTTTAATAAGCGTAACACTTTATGTTTTTTCTTTTTGAAGCATGTTTTATCTGATATTTCCCAGAAATTCACTCAAGACGAATTTATCTACATTAACCGGATTAAAAGTGAGTATGAATTAAAAAAATGAAGCATTCTCAGTCTTCAGAGCTAAGTTCACTTTCTTCGTGCAAAACAGTCAATACTATTATTGTAGAAAACATGGAACAGTAAGCTCAATTCTCACAATAAAAAATTGTAGAGAATGATATAGAAGATACATTTTTAGAACAAGAGCACATACAACGGCCGAGGGTATAGCCGATTAATTAATTGTCTTGTAGAGATATTGAAAAAGGAAAAATTGGTGCATTCAGCTAAAGATTAATCTTTTAAAGACAATTAATGTCAAACAAAAATTCGAGTTGTAGTTTAAAATCTAAAGATATTAACAAGTTAAGTTAAGTTTTTTAGGTCACTTATTGAAATGTAGCAGTGCGTGAAATTAACCATAACTTGAATTTCCATTTTTTACAAATAATTATGTATTTTTTAAGTTTAATGTGTTTCATATCCACTAAATCACTGGCACTTAAACAATTCTTATCAGTTTCCTGGTTCTTGTTTTATAGCGGTGTAACGTGTACGGTATACTCTGTACGTAGACAACAAAATGTTTTCCAAATACATATTTAAGCGATACTGAACCAAAAACACTTAAAGCTAAAATTCATGTTTTCCAAATATTTTGATAATATGATCAATAGATCTAAAGGTTTTAATTGACCAAGTTATTCAAATTGGTGCGATTCAATAAAAGTTGTTGTAAATAAAATAATGAACAATGTATACCTAAGTCCAATTTATTATTATTAATTTTGTGTAAAACTAAAATACAATACATACATGCACATACACACACAATCGCCATGCAGAAAACTTTTCTTTATATGGTGTGATATATACAATAGTTTGTAACATTTAATGCTAATACGTGGAGTACCAATTGTAGTTTGAAATTTTGAAAAAATGAAAATTATATTTAGAAAATTTTAAAAATATGTACGCGTCATTTGGCTTCTTCATTTTTCACAATTTTTATTTATTTATTTATTTCAAAGTAAAATACAAAATAAATTTATATTCTACCCTGCTTATAGCGCGCTCGGGTAGACTTCACAACTCTTTATTTTATTTTTTTTGACCATTAATGAATCCGAAAAACCGTATATAAGTATTATAAATACAAATTTGAAACAGCATTTTCATTATATCTATCTCTGAATAAATGCTGCATTGAATTCATTGACTTCGATTTTGTCTTTGAAAGAATATATCTCTATGAAAACTTATCACAGATCTATTCTGATTTTAAGTCAACTATGAGTTCAATAATTCTGCTTCTTCATAGGTGCTCTTGAAAAGTGTGTTTTGTAAAAACACACATCATAGACGTCATCAAGTGATAAATAAAGAAAGAGAAATAAAATATTTCATATAAAAAGTGAGCATTTAGAAACAATTGAACATACTGATTTCAAAGTGTTTTGTTGCAAAACTCAATGTCAAAGAAATATCGAATTATTTTTTCTGTAAGATTTTTTTCTGCAGATCATGAATTTTGAAATTAAACAAATAAGTTAAAGTAAGTTCAAGGCCCAAATTTTCATCAATGGAAATTTAAATATTGCAAAGAAATTTTAACGGTTTTTCAAAATTGGCCTAAATACTTGTATACTCATTAACCACATTTTGTATGGAGCGTTTTAATTGCCAGATTCTTGATTTACAACAAATATATTCTGCTGATTGATTCTATTATATGTATCCTATCACGCTTAGTTTGGCAAATTATAATGGGACAATTTTGTTTTTTCCTATAATTTTATTTTATTGTGGCAAAAGACACAACCCTCTTAATGTAAATTAAAATGCAGATGATCGTTGTTTTAACTGTTTTACTGTTACCAGAATCACCCTAGAAATATAAAGAAATAAAAACGTTGTCCTATTCAGATGCATAAACTTCTCTTCTGCCTATATTTTCGAACACGTTAAATCCAACTGCTTTTCTCAGAGTTTGTAAAAAAATAATTAAAAAAAAGTCGGAGTAATAAGCAAATAGTCACAGAACGTAAGTGTAAGTCATTTGTTTCAATTTAGTAAAAAAGAAAATCGAAAAGGATGAGTGAATATCCTGCCCCCTGCAAGGACAGGACAACTATATTATGCCGCCCCCGCATCGAAAAGTCCTTGCAAATTTGACATTTATGGAAAGCGTGCACTGACTTAGATTATGTATATGTACGTTACATTTAAAAACTATACACACAATCACACCATATGCGACAGAAACACCAAAGGACATATATTCCACGTTCCTCCACTTTTTACTAAAATCCTCTTGCATCGCCCACTGCAGAAGGCACCATCGGGCTCCTTCACACATCTTGCGCTTCGCAGACAGAAATGCGAACATCCTTAACTTAAGTTGCTAATAGTTTAGTTATTAATTGGCGTTAGCACATCTAAACACCATCATGCTTGCGGGAGCTTGGTGGTAAAACAAACTGAATAATGCCGAAAGAAAGATAAAAGTAGTAGGTGTGGGAGCGGACAAACAAAAACGAATGGAGGATTTCGAAAACTAAATTCTTTGCCAATACACGACATTACATGAGTTGCAAAATAATCACACTTTTAGTGTTAGTTTGAAGTGAAGACTGCATTACAGCTTACCTCTCTTGCCATTACGACATGCCTCAACAGAACCTAAACGGGGGCTCTGTTTGTTGCCCCCTGCCTTCATTAAAAAGCTCGTCTAAATTGTGTTTCGGCATTAATTTATCTTATGTTTAGCTCCCTCGGCAACTCCTGTAGCTGATTTTGGTCGCCGTCGTTGTTGTCGTTGTCGTCGTCGGAGAAGATCGTTTCAACACGGTTCAACAGTATTGCTAATGCGCTGCTGGATTTGAGCATGTGTTATTACTCGATCACTATTTTCGATACTATTATACTATTACTATTATTATTTATTACTTTACTCTGTGTATAAAATTTGCATTATTATTATTAACTCGCTACCGTATCCTTATGCAACCACATTATAAATAAAACATCGAGAAAAACACTATTTGGTATGCTGCGGCATATTACAGATACAATTCATTTATAAATCTACGATTAACTATTCATTTCGAATTGCGAAGTCGATTATTATTTTTGTTACTTGGTTATTGTTTCTTGGTTCGGTACACTTATTGCATCGGTACAAGCTGCGTACATGCATGTGATTATGCTTATATCGAGAGGTGATTTTTTTAACTAGTAATCCTTATAGTACTATCGTCCCGTTTGACCCGAATGTAGATAATGAACATATACGGAGGATGAAGTCAATTTGCTGCTAAAAATGGGTGTTGCAAACAGTTCTCATCGAGGCTTTTCCATATTTTCCCATCGCAAGGGTGGAAACGACATTTTCATTCGAAAAGACACTGAACTAACCGAAAGGACAAAAAAAAAGAAGCGTAAAGTACACACACGTATCCTATATATCCGAAAGATAGAATTTTTGCGATCTTCACGGTCGCTTCCCGGTGCGAATATTAAGAATTTCGTATAAAACAATCACTGTAGAACCGAATCAAGTTTAAACGCAAAAAGAAAATGTACTTTTGTGTCACCAATATTTGAATTTTTCGTAACTAAAAACACCCTCCATGTCGCGGATATGGAAAATTGACTTTTTCCTCAAAAACGTAACACAAGCACACAACATATATATGATAAACGTCCAAAATACTAGCACCACTATGCGGTCGATACGGCAGTCCTACACAATCTACGAATGCAAAAAGGACGACTATACCCAGCCCGTTTCACAATTTTTATAATGAGCGCTACTAAAAGTACGAACTTCTACGGTTAGGGTGTCACTGTTTTTCGAAGAGCTCAGAACGCAAGAGTTGAACACAAGCAAAGATATAAGAAAAATAAAGTAAAATCCTGAAGAACTACACCTACACGCGAGATCTATGCGACAGAAATTTAATACAATTTTCGACTCGAGTAGGATCGAGTGGGGCGTACTAAAAGCGATAAACAAAATTTCCGGTCGCTATCCACCGAGTTCCTCCCAAAACACAACTTTCTTAAGACGTTATCCTTGTTTCGTTCAACTCTCAGACTTTTCATGCTTACACCCTAAAATACAAACACAGAAAATCCTCCTACGTGAACTTGAGACGTGTGTGGGATGTGAAAAACCTTTTATTATACACAAAAATTTTTCATACAAATCTTTTCAGTAGAGGCATGCGCTCTTCAATTGTTTTGAATATTTGCATTGCGTTTGCCATACCGAGGGTTTGGACTCGAAACTTTGCATGTTCTAAGGATGTTTCGAAAAGCATCGGTAAGGCAGGACAAATATGCGTCCTTTTTTAAACTTCCGAAATGTTCTAACACAAAACTTATGCTCTAAGTCTTCCAATCAAATACTTTTTTTATAGAACCGCAGACTAGGATAAGCAGTTGGTTATGGAATATAACAATGCCTATATATAATCTTCAGCAAACATCCAATAAATCCCCTTTTGGTCAAATTTAATAAGAAAATGTATTATTATGCATATTCTGAACACAAATAATATTTACAATTTACCTGCATATTGTGAGTAGATAATTTATAATATGAATTAGGTATACAATGAGAAGTACTACTTTTCTTCATTGTTGTCGGAATGATAATTCAAGCTTCAGAAAAGTAAATTTTAGTTTGCACACGTTTTGTGTTGTTTTTACTATAGTTTAACTGGGTGGCAGTACGAAGGGCGTTAGACGTTGCAGCTTTTCGTTACATTTTCAATCAGATGAATCAGACTTGCTCTTTTGGGCGAAATATTTCTCTAATGGAGATCTTACTAAACAATAAAATTTGGATTGATATTATATCAATATTTTAAAATTTTTTACCCTAAAAAAAAAAACATTTTGTAGACCTGTTGCAGTGCGTACAAATTCTGAATTTTAAGTTCACTCATTTTTGGCAACAAACTGCTACTGCCCCATTGTTATTCGTAAAACCATTAAGGACTGTCTCCTTGTTGTACTGGAGTTTTTTATTTTCCATCACAGACAACAGGAATTTAGAAGGGGGGCATTAAAACCTATTAGAAAGATGGAAGAGCATTACACATAATAAAGTAGTATATTTTAAATTAACAAATAATTCAGATTTTCTTGATTTTGAATTATAAAGAAATTTAATAAAAAAGCATATTTATGATTTATTTACAAACTTACTTTTTATAATCGTTTACACTGACAAAGTTTGGATATTTGCACACTCAAAAATATACTTTTCTGCAAGCAATTTTAGCACTAATATTAGGTAACAAAATAACTTTCTTAAGGACATCAAAACGAAACGCCTCTGGCATTGTCAACGTTTTCACCTTTCCGAGGCCGCGGCTCATTTTTACATTTCTGCCTTGCATCTAGTCCAAAATGAGGAAGGTAAAACGTCCTCCCACCTGATTGCGACATCGGGCATCCCTTCGAGTTGTCAAAATCATCTGTGAAGTTTTGTTTGGAAGGGAGGATTTTTTCCTATTTGCTGCAATTAAATCAGAGTTTGTTATGTTGTTCTTGGGGGAAAATGAAAGTTGCCGAATCCCAGTGCCCCGGTGCAAATGAAAACGGATTCCGAGTACGTGACCGAGATTCAAAAACTGGGGTCCGGGGGCAGCCGCTTGAGTATGTTTGCATCGTCAGGTAAATAAATTGGACCCTGGCGTCAAATGTCTGCCAGCCAAAGTGTTGAGAAAAGACCGAAACCATCGGCGGTGGCCGAAAACAGGCCCCTTCTATCAACGAGAAGAGCTCTAGCGACTGGACCGAGGGGCTCTCTCAAGGTAAGTACCCCACAAGAATCTGTTTTGTAGCTTTTGCTCCTCCTCTGGCGCAGCGGCACCAGATCGCCGATTCGGCCCGTTTATAAATAGACCTAGCTTACTAACTTACTACGCCTCCTTGGTCGGCTAATTTCGCTTCTATGATTTAATAAGCCCGCCAGGTTGCACCGTGTGGGGGGCGGCAGCGCGGTACGCGTCTCAGGTTTAGAGCAAAATGCAGTCTTATTCCGCATATCCGATTTAAACTCGTGCCCCTTGCATTTACCTACTTAAAAATCAGCGGGTTCACTTGGTCGGATGTGTTTGCAGTCGCGACTACGCGAGCAGAAATCGTGTCACCCATTTGAAAATTATGAAGTATATTTTACCTACAGCACAGTTCCAGGCCGGAACGAGTGCTCGCCACTCTCTGGTAAAACAAACACATCGCCGGGATCGCGACTAATTTGCTAATATTGAACCTTATGCAAGCTCTTGCTAATAAACCGTCGATCGCTTCAGTTCGGGCAAATTGGTGCTCTGGATTAGTTCGGTGAATAACTTTAAGTTAGGTGTTTGCGCCTCACACCCATCAGAAGCACCTGGGCCTTCATCAGAGGTAGGCTGTCTATCCAATCTAAATGTAAATATTTATTTTGGGTCTAACCTTTCAGGGACATTTATCGGGTAAGAGTTTTTTCTTGATCTTTAAAGTTTGGATATATAATTGCGATATTTTCAAAAAAAACTTATCTTACGTCAATAGCCTTATCCATGAGTATACGACACCCGGGAAATTCATAATTCTGATAATCTCAGGGGACAAAGGCATGTTTAGTTTATTTCCAGGCCAATGCCAAAATAATTCACTCAATCAAGTTGCAATCATTGTATTTGTTCTATTCTGAGTAATTAATGCGATATTATTATCTAATTATACAACATTAAATTATTTTGTAAACATAATGCACGAATCGGTATAGTTGCAAAACAGATTTGTCAAGATTATAATATTCATAACATGTTTACATCTTTCTTGAAGGTATACTTCGTTTAGTTTTTTATAATGTAGCTATTTATTTATTTATAAATACAAGATCTAAAAGAGACAGCCTTTAGATAAAAATCCATCTGCAGACTACTGATATATTTTATAAAGCGAGAGAAAATTGAAGAAAATAAAAGAAAAGAAGCAAAGCGAACCAGCGACTTATCATTTAATTGCAAAGCAATGCATTAAATTTGAAAAGTGATAAGTGAAGAGGTGAAAATCTCATATTTAAGAACATTTTTAAAAGCGCAAAATCTAATACCCGTGGATAACTTAATGGAAATCGTGAAATTTGGGTGGAAGATAAAATTAATATTTTTCAGTAACGCGGGCATACTGAAATGGATTTGGACTATTAAACGTGTGAAGATTTAATGTAACCGTCTTCAAGGTTACATAAAGATAGCCTCTTAATAAATTTAATACTCACAACATATTCTTGCTGCATATTCGAAACGAATTTTTATCAAAACATAGTAGTTCAGTATGATTTTACTTCTATTCCAGTTACGAAACGATATCTAATTTTGTTATTTATTGTCTTCAGCTTAAAATACAGATTTTAAACAAAAAACGCGATTACTAAAAATATTTAGATCCCTACTAGTTATACAGATTTCTTTAGTTAATTAATGCGATTATTTCTTTCTTTGAATATTTCCAGAGGGAGCCTCTATTTTTTATTATCATGCGACTTAACCTTAAGGCTGTTTTATTGTGCTTATGTCTAGCCGTTTTTGTAATAATACTCTCAGTGTACACCCGTTGCTCCGATCTTGCTCTTCCAAAAGGATTGGTGCCACGATGGGACCTCAAAAATTATGGAGGTCGACCGGATAATATTGAAGACATCGAATGTGTAATAAACCAAGAAACGAATGTACGGTGCAAAAGAGAAGATGATGAAGTTTACATTCCCTTCTCATTTGTTAAAAGTTACTTCGAGGTTTATGGAACATTTTCTACAGATAACGGCATAACAAAATTTAACTGGAGTCATAGCAATGCGAAGATCAATTATCCTAAGGGAAAATATGATCCCAGGGGGCTTTTTATGTATTTTGAAAACTACAATGTCGAGGTAATTTTTAAAATTTGTCTATCTGTAACTAAGTTTTCTAATTCTATTATTTTTGTTAATTTTAGACTAGGGATAGGGTGAAATGTTTGAATGCAGCCGAGGGTGTTCCTATATCAACACAATGGGAAAAGCATGGGTATTTTTATCCAACACAGATAGCACAATTTGGTTTGTCGCATTACAGCAAAAACTTGACCGAACCCGAACCAAGAAGAAAAGTAAGCAACTTGTTATCATTAATTTGCAATACTTTCTTATAATCCGAATGACCCTCTGCTTTATAAATAAAATTTAATATTGCAAATAAATTAATTTATAAAGCTCTAGAACTACTTACTCTTTTCATTTAGGTCATCGAAGATGCCGATAGCAATCAAATTGAGTGGATAACCCCAAAAATCAGCAACATAACGAGAATATGGCACGCTAAACTTAATACAACAATTGTAAATTTTGTCACAAGTAATCAGTATGATAGCGCGATAAGCATAAAACTAGACCATGTGCTTGACTTAGTTCTTAGTATTGATCTTTTTCTAACAACAAATAGCAGTAGCCTGATGGTGACCTTACAAAATCGAGAAACCAAACGCACATTTAACGTGTATTATATCGTCGCCGACCTACATATAAGTGTTCAAGGAGAGAATATTTATTATGGACTGGGATTTAATACTCTAAACCAGTGGAAACATCTCACAAGAGATCTTTTAATTGATGTGCAAAAAGGGTTAACAGGCCCAGAGAGAAAAGCGAAGATGCGAAGGAGCGAACTAAAAATAACATCTATTTCTTTTCTGGGTGTGGGATACTTTGACAATCTGACTTTTTCGACTTATGACCATTTAGCTCATTTTTATGATGCGGCTGAGTGGTTTATCCGTCATCAGGATCAATTAACCGGAGGTTGGGCCAATCCCGTCAGAAGGAATTTATCGGGATTTTTGGAACTTCGAACTGGTTGGTATTCAGCTATGGGACAAGGACATGCAATATCCCTTCTTGCACGCGCCTATTATCATTCGGGAGATAAAAAATATTTGAAAGCAGCCGTAAATGGGTTGAAGCCGTTTAAGGTGCTTTCTAAGGATGGCGGTGTACTTGCCAAATTCATGGGACAATACGATTGGTATGTTGCATTATATTCTGATGAAGTAGAATATGTTTTTTTGATCCAACTCTCTTCTAAGGTATGAGGAATATCCTACAACCCCACCGTCTTTCGTGCTCAATGGATTTATATACTCACTACTCGGACTCTATGACTTGAATTCAACTGCCCCATCCCATGCAGCTCGAGAAGCTGGAAAACTTTTTAAGCAAGGAATGTTATCCCTTAAGAAAATGCTCCTTTTGTATGACATGGGGTCTGTGACTAGTTACGACTTAAGGCATTTCACTTTAGGTAAGATAATATAAGTAATTTTTCTTTTAGTACCTATCGATTGAACTCTTTCAACAGGTGTAGCACCAAATTTAGCCAGGTGGGATTATCATGCTACTCATGTAAACCAACTGTTACTTCTTGCCACAATCGACAGTGATCCCGTAATTTCGCAAACTGCTGAGCGATGGAAGGGATATATGTTTGGCAAGCGCGCCAAACATAACTAAGTTTTTCAAAATGCTAGTGATAACTTTAAGGAATGCTTTACTTTTTGACTAATTTTAACTCCTTGTTACATTAGGTTGTACAGAATACGTGGACTTTATTTTTTTAACTATTTAACTTATTATTAGTTGGAGTAAGTATTTAATTTTATATTTAAGAGGCGAATAAATCGCCTCAATGTAGACATTTCATATTGCTTTGTATTGCATAAGCAATTAAGATTTTTACTTAAGCGTTTTCGTTCCGAATAGTAACATACCTTGGTGCTTGAATATTTGCTTTAACACATATTTCGTTAAGATTTTCCTTTTAGTTACAACTGTCTTCTGATTCTTTGGTTTTTTTTTTTTGTAACGATTAGCATACATTACACATTGCCTACACTAAACTTTAAAGAAGTACCTTGACATAGCAAATTGTATGTAAATATAAAGTGCGATCTAGCTTCTGTACAGATTATATTTAATGTGAAATATAGTTAAAGCAAGTATCGGTAAACGTTAGTGCGACGAAGTACAAAAGCTTTATTTATTTTGTTTGGAGTGCTTAATATCATCGAATTATAGTTTGTAATAGTAATATTATGCTTTATTTGTAAGGCAGGTCACATTGTGGGGAAAGCTTAAAAATGCGGATATTCCCGTTTCAAATAACACATACTATAAATGAAACAATCAAAGGGGAACGGAGCTTATAATATATTCCTTACTGTGTTCAACACAGCTCTGCTAACAAAAATTTCAGATTTGTGGACAAAAACTAATACCAAGATCTATAAATATTTTTAGAACTTTGTTTCCGCAAACTTCGCCCAATCTTTTGAATAAGACTGATATCGCTAGGAAGTATCTGAAATTTACCTGAAATTGAAACTTCTTAGGGTTCGTCTTCGTTTCGATGGTTAGAAGTAATAATATACCGATTTGAGTAGCCGCATCAAAACTGATTTACATTTTTGAGCCTTCTTACGCTTTGTTCCAATGTTTCTTTCCCCTGAATTTTGCCTTACACTATTACTTGTAGATAATGCTATTTGTTGGAGACTATTCAAATTTAAGTCTAACTCATCTATTTTAGAACTACGCAACTTATTTCATTAAACTAATGAACGCACACTTACCTTCCCATTTGGTTCGTCTAACACATTTTGAAGTAACAGCCCAAATACTGACATATAACACTAGACTGCCGACTGACCAATTGACTGATGATCAGTGAATCCATTTTAAGTTTAAAAAGCTAGAATCCTTGTTTAGAAAACACGCGCGGTAAAAATAAAACAAATATTCTAATTTATATTCAAATTATCCTCCTTATTTTATCTTAAATTTTGAATATTTCTAAAAAATATCTGACATCGACGAACAAAGTCTCAAATAGATAAACACATAATTCTTTGTAAAACACACAGTTTTTAACATGTATGTAAAAATACGCTAAAGCGTGAAGAATTTTCGTTTCGTTTTCGTTATAATCCGAAAGAGTTTTAAATGCTAAACTTAAACCAAAATTGGAAACTCCGGCTTTTAAATTTACTTTTATTTTTATGGAACTATTTCTTTATTTATTTCATATTTCTTGACAACACTTATATTATTTAGCATATTTACTTGTTTTCAAGATTACTTAAAATTAGCATTACGAAAAGCATAATTTAATCTGTAGCTTTTATGTGCAACAAATATACATAGAGCACAATTTTTACCGAAATGTGTATTTACCATAGCGGATACAAACTTTTCCCCACATGTGACAAGTGTTGGTATATGAAACAATATATATGTAGAAAATAGAGAGCTTACTAGAACTATTAGTTAAATTAAAGAGAAAATATATAAACAAAGATTGAGTAGATAAATAATGTGGTAATTGAATTATCTTCTGTTATTGAAATAATTCCTGGTTTGCCATAATAAAAGAAATAAATAAACTGCTTAGCAATACTGGGACACTGTACGAAACAGAACGTTACTAACATATACATTCCATTCATTGATTTTCACTATAATCATTGATATTCGGTAAATTTATTATTAGTATTAAGCAGCTAAAATTGGCACCGTTTTCTGTGAATCAAGACACCAATTACATATTTGCAGAAATTTCAAATTATTTCAATCTTTATGTAGTGGAGTCAAATCAATTCACATTCGGACCAAATGATACTGAAGAAAGGACGTAAACCTTCAAAAGGTAATTGTAAAATAATGTAAACATTTTTATCGACGATTTTTATGCGTATTTGTTTTTTAAATTAATTATTAGCAAGCTCTTAATCTGAATAATTGAATGATTTTTTTATTTTATGTGGTTATTTCCTTTTAGAAAAAAAAAAGTATAACACACAACACATACAATACATTTTAAATAAGCTAATAAATACATAGTTCTAGTCATCTATTTGATTCTTGTTTAAACGAGAACTTCTTAAAACCGCGATTTTCTTTAGGTAGAACTAAAATTATTTAATTCGAAAGCAGTTACTAAGATTAAGTTAAATCAAAATACCAACAAATAACCCAGGCCTACTTCAAGAAACTCTTCGGGTTAATACCTCATTAAAGAAAATATAAACATAAAGAACTTGCCGCCGGTACAAGTTCGTGTTTTATGAAATATTCGCTGCCATGGTCTTTGTACGATCAGTGAAAAGGGTTTGTAAAACTGGCATTTTGCGTTGAGCTGAATAGCAACAGTTCCACTGCTGAGTTTTTGTTCACTGAAAAGAGATGATCTGGGAACCTATAGGGTCGCCTCACGATGTTGTATTCCCGAAAGTTTTATTTATATTTTATTCACTTTTTAATACTAAAAACTTTTGTATGGTTTACGACTCGCACACAGCTACACAATAACACCTTATTTGTCAAAATACAATTGGTAGGTACTTTTAGATCTATGTCGGAACAGGTAAACATACCTACATCATATATAAAATAGATACTGAAATCATAGCTTTCCTTTGACTTTGTCATAGTCTAGTAAAACTAGACAATTTCCTAACTATTCCTAATCGCAAATACTTTTAAGGACTGATATTTCACCATCAGATTTTTAAACATTCGTTTTGTTATTACAAAAACGTACGCGTCCATGCAGTCTTTGATTCTGCACGTCTCACAATCATCTCATTTGCGAAGACCCTACCATTTAAGCGACATACATAACCTAATAGCATAATAACAATAATCCAGTAAAATATTTATTAATTTGGTCATATTATGCAGATAAATGTCATAAGAATTCTCAAATCTACTACTAAGAGCTTGTTAATAATTAACTTTAAGAAGTTAATTGAATAACTTTTTTCGGAATTTTTTTATATAGTTCTTTTATAACTTTAAATTAAACCGTCTATTAAAAGAAGTCATTGAAAGCAGTCAATTAAATCTACTTTCTTCATATCATATATATATAAATAAATCTTATCAGGAATTTTTAAAGAAAAAAAATGAAAAGTTTATAATAATTTTAAGACTGTCTGTTGAGAATATACATATGTACTTAAAAATGACTTGTTTTATATAACGTAGAAATAATTGATAAAGTTTATTAATAATGTAAACAAAACAAAATATCTATGAAATTGTCTGAGAAATGAGAATAACTGTTTTAAATTATCAGTAAAAATGGAAGTTAATTTGCACTCTGAAAATTTATAGATGATTCATACAGTTAGTGAGGAACGGCCTATTGTACTTTTTTGTATGTATTATTTATTGCTTTTTGTTAAAATGTTATACTTTTAATTGTTGAATTTTGAATGGGTATCATAATTCGTGATTATTGATGATTTTAGGAATTATTTGGTTTCTTTAAAGTTCACCTTATTTGTGTCAAAATGGAGTTTTTTATCCCACATGAAAAAAATTATTAACTCGAACTACCGGTGAAATGAATTCCTTTTCTTCCTGAAGTAAATTTCATTTTAAAAAGTGGTGGTTCTAAGCCAGAGATCAATTGTAAATTATTGGTCAGAAGCAAGCATTTTTTTCTAGATCATCTTAAACTTCAATATATCACCATTTGCAGTCTTTGAGTGTTTTCACTTCAGATTGCAACCATGGAATTAAAAGTACTCTAAAAGCAACTCAGTAGTGATCACATAAAAACTTATTCGTGTAGTAAAACCTTTAGGTAAATTCCAATTATCTAAAGTTGTAAATCATTTCATGCCCATAATTCTAAATCTTATTTTAGAAAGCTACATAATGAGAGCATTTTGGTTTAACCCACTAAATCTCGTATAAACTAAAACTATTCCATATTTTATAATTTTCAATATAACCGTTGCAATTAAGGCTGTTCGAACCACATTGAACTAAAATTTTTAACTTTTTTATTTTCTAAGAAATATTAAAACAATGGAACAAATTTCGTTTCCTTTTTAGTGGTTATCGTGAGAGACAATAACTTGAATCCTGTAAATTAATCATTGTAAAAAGTATTTAGACAAAAGTACTGTCAAAAAACTCCAATTGAAATAAGCATTGGACACATTTCTGAAATTTTTATATTTAAAACAAATAATAAGTAAAAAATGAAACAAAAATAAAACGTTTTCTATCTACAGATAGTACTTACTTTTTTAATAAAAGCGAAAAATTCAAAAGAAATTTCAACATTTTAAGATCGTTTCAATTCTATCGGTGCAATTGATTTTTTCTAAAGATCTTATTATAAGAAAAAATAACAGAGAAGTCTATTCTTACAGTAAATTTCATTATATTAAAAAAAACAAAGAACATGCATCTGAAATAGCTTAAAGGAAGAGATTTCAATTGTTTCACACTCAATGTTCAAATAACTATCAATTCCTCTTTTTCCTGGAGATGATCTTAAAATGTCTCAACTTTTATCACAGATACTTCCTATGTAATCCTTGTACATATAAATAACAAACAAGGTAAATGTAGAAATAAATTTCTGTAGGAAAATGATATTAGTATTAATTAAATCCTTATCCACTTGCCCTTTACCTGAAATCCTTGTATGTAAATAAGTAAAATAATAAACTTTTATTACACAAAAAAGTTGTCTATTTTTCATAGTTGACAATGTAAACAGCTACCTAAAGCAAATCATATCAATTATAAAATTTGTTCTAACGACTAATAAAAATGAAAATTATACGTCCTAAATTGAGTTTTTTTTCGTAGCATTTCTTAAAGAAAAGAGAATGACGACAAAATTTATTGTTATAGAAATTTGGCTGCGGGTTTAGGATGTTTTACAATGTCTGTGCACATTAGATTCATAGTGGGATAGGCTATTCATAAAAAAATGTATAGATCCCTCTTTGCTTTAGATTGTAGACTTCACATATTCTCTCGAAAAATGCCGATTGACATTTTTCGAAGATAAAAGCAATTTTCCAAAGTTCTAAGAGATTTCTGAATGAAAGATTGCATGTTAATATCAATCTGAAAAATAGTGTAGTATCACAAATTTACGGCTATAATAAATTTTCTAATTGAAACAAAATGACTGCGCTTAACACAGTATTATTTTTAATATTTACTTTACATTAATAACCAACATCACAACAAGAGAGGTAATTTGACTTAGTCAACTTTATTAATAAATAAAGTTTTGTAAAATATACAATTTTTACAAAATCTTAAAGTATACTACGCACATTATGTCACGACCTGTGCAAAGATAATACCAGAGATTTTATGGAGGGCTCTCCATACCGTCGCCTAGCTTCTGTACTAAAAGCGTGCTCCATTTGATCGCAAACCATCTCAAAAAACAAATTCGCTAGATTGCTGTACACAAGCGATTTGAACTCGAAACAAACTTTAAAGTCAACAACACAAGACCGCGCAATGTCCTTCGGGCCAGGACTGAATTTCCACTCATTCAGGAGATAATTGAACAATCTGCCATCGTTGCAGACGGTGAGGACGTGATGAGGGACTTCAAGCGTAATCTGGGAAGTATAGGCTTCATGCAAAGGAGGAAATCCCACAATGAGATCAGCCTTAAATTGATTATCCTTTTTACTATGAACGTGTGATTTTTTCACGTAAGGAACAAATTTATAATAATTGGAAACATCCGATGCAACGCTGAACATTTCTTCCATGGAAAATCTGTAGAACAGA
This sequence comes from Tolmerus cingulatus, assembly GCA_959613345.1. Taxonomy (NCBI): domain Eukaryota; kingdom Metazoa; phylum Arthropoda; class Insecta; order Diptera; family Asilidae; genus Tolmerus; species Tolmerus cingulatus. The sequence goes on from OY390708.1 coordinate 9,188,469, forward strand.
ATTAAACCTTACATTCTTCTTCAAGTTACTTTGATTTAATTAACAAGCAACTTACCCAATTAATTCCTTTTTCATAAATTCTTTTCGCTTTGAAGTAATATCGATTATGGTTAATTTTCTAACAGGCTGGAGCCTATACCTGTATTATGCAAAATTGGGAAATTATAACCATGTTAGTAAAATGTTAATTAGAAATCAAAATGTTCTGAGATAGCTTTTCAAGCAAAATGAGTATTTTTGGGATACTGACTTCGAGCTTCTTCAGTTCAAAATAACAACGGTTTAACAATGATTTCATTTTACTAATTCGAAATCAAAATAGGGTTTTCAATTCCAAAATAAACCGACATTGCACACAAAATATGGCAGCCTTAGAATTTTAACTAATATTTGATAAGACTATATATAGTAAAGAGGACACTTTAATAAAAAAAACGAATACCAAAGAGGTAGGCTCATTCTGGAGCGTATACTGATAAAAATAGAACTGTTTTGAAAAATTCAGAGGTCCAAAAAAATATGAAATAATTTTAATTTTGAAATATTCGTCTGTACTTACAATTTTCAATATTTTACCAGATGTTTGAATTCATGTTTCAACCTGTAGTCATTTCTCATTTTTGGAAGATTAATCCTTCTAAGACTGATTAAATTGAGAAGAGATTATTGTTAAAATGTTCCCTAATATCTGTACCTAGTTGTTGAAATTTGATGTGAGAATGATAATTTTAAGAATAATGTTTTTAGATCAAGGCAAAGCGTATCTAAAAACTCAAAAAATGATTCTTTAGGAAGAATGTTTGAAACAGTACCTTCCTGATTCTTCAGTTTGGTTTTTGCTAAATTTTGATGGTAAACAGTTCTTAATAAATTTATTGCATATCCCTTGAATTCATTTAACATAGCTTTGCTTTTTCATTTAACTGTATTCAAAGTTTTAAAATCTCGGTAACCGCTGAATCTAGTGTCGACAGCTTTATTTGTAAATCAACATTGTTAGATTTTAAATATTCGCAAATGGAGACACTAGAGACATTTGTTTTCTACAAATTACTCGGCGTGAAAAGAGCTTCCTTTGCAGTCGCAGCAAGCTGCTCATCAAATCCAAGGTTTCGTCCTTCGCTCTGATTTTATTTTTAGTCAAAAGATAAACAGAAAACCCGTTCAAGTTCAAAGGGCTCCCGCATGAGTTATGTAATGGGGGCTAATTTAAATGATATGCTTACTCCGCACTCACCTAAAGTCTCCTGATTCTTGGACGACATTCCTAAGTGAAGAAAATCGGGATAATCCAAGTCCCATAGGAGTCCGCGTCACCATTCTGCCCGCCGTCCTCCGTCACATCGTTGCAAACACAGACCTTGAAAACGCATAGGAGCTCGGCAGCTTGGCTATGTTTTGACAGATTACAGGCTGATTTTTTTGCTTGTGGGTGTAACCATGTGCACATTTTGAGAGGGTTCAGAAATTCATTACATTTTTGGTTTTGCAGATGTCCATACGTCAATTGAGATAATTTTATTTTAACGATTACAAGAAATGAAGTTTATAATTAAGTTCTTTTTAAATTATAATTAATAAGATTTAAATAAGCCGAACTGTCAATTGCGAAAATCCGAATTTGTGATAGTGTGGGTGAATTGTCATTGCATTAACAAAACAAAATTATCAAAATCGAACTGTCAAAAGACCGCAGTCCTAGGTGGGAGTAATTTTATGTTTTGACCCATAATTCCGCAATGGTTCGGGATTTAAAATACTTTTTAGCATTTCTAATTGCAATACAAATAGAACGAGCCGTCGCTTCTATCGGAGACTCAACACCGTTTTTTTACAACTGCAAAAACTCCTGCCAAGCGGAGAATTGCACCAGCAGTAAGAAAAATAATTCTTGAATTATTGAACAAAATGAATTAAACTTTAATTTTTAGATGGACTCACGATACTTCGGCACGCTAGAAAATATTACAAACAAAGTTATTTTGATAAACTCCTGCTGTGGACGTGCGCGGACGAGTGCCAGTACAACTGCATGTGGAGGACTGTGAGCAGATTCCTGGAACGCGGCTGGCCGGTGCCCCAATTTTACGGAAAAGTAAATCCTTGTACTTAAGCCACTTTTTCCAGTGTCACTAAATAAATTCACATTTTTAGTGGCCTTTTGTGCGATTTCTTGGGCTTCAAGAGCCAGCTTCAGTAATCTTTTCGGTGATGAATCTGGCGGCTAATATTCACCTTCTTCGGAAGTTCAGAAAAGAAATTAAACCAGGGAGTCCTTGCTACAGACTCTGGCACATATTCTACTTTGTAAGTTAATCCTTAAGGGGCTTTGTTGCCGAAAAATCGACACATTCTCATTGCAGACGTGCATTAACGGTTGGATTTGGTCGACTATTTTTCATGCCCGGGATTTTCCTTTAACAGAGCTCTTCGACTATTCTTCGGCTTATTCAATTGTCCTTGTGTCGCTTTATAGCTTGGTTATGAGGTAAGTTAATTAATTTTTAAAACACAATCGTCCCTGCGCGGAACTCTATTTAGAATTAACTGGTAGACGACTTTCAGAGGTTACAAGCGCGAAACATAATTAGTAACAATCCGATCGCAAATTCAACTTAAACCTAATAAAATGAAAGTTGCAATCCCCTTTTGTTAAAATAAATTTAAAATACGTCAAACAGGCTTTCTGTCGAAGAAATAAGAAAAATAAATAAAATGTAATATTAAATATGATTACATAGATACATTTGCTTCAAACAATAAATTAAAAAAAATTACGAGTACCAGACCTGTTTGTCTGGTAGTAGTATCACGCTTTCAAACTTGTATTCTATTAAAATTATAAGCAGAATAATTTCAAATATACCTACTTATAAAACTCATTTATAGGCTCCGGTTTAGATGCAACTAAAATATTTATAAATTGGATATTCAAACTTTCACTTTGAAAAAGAAATCTATTCAAGGGCAGTAAGATTTATATTTAATAGAACTTCGTAATTGGATAATTCCTTCCTAAATTTCCTAGAATTGAACAAGTAATCGTTCTATCTCGTCACACTACGATGTTGCACCATAAGCAATTAATGCCGTGGAAATCTACTGACAAATTTTCTTTGTTCGCATTTAACGCTATTCTTGTGCATTTTTCAAGTTTTTTGCTAATTGGGATGTGATTTTCCAGATGAAAAATTTTCCGCACGAAATGAAAGGGTTTCATCTTTATGTCTTCCGTTTTATGATGAACAATTGTTGCCATTTCTTACTACATTGATTATTATTGCAGAGTTATGTACAGAATGTCGATTATTTTTCGAGGATTTATATCAGTTATATTCATCGCTTTTTACATAAACTACTTTGCATATTTGAGTACCGGATTATTTAGCTACGATTACAACATGAAAGTCAACATTATCACTGGTAAATATTTTTTTATTTTCCATACTTTTAGATTGTATATCTTTATTGTTTTTAAACAATGTGCGCTTTAAGAGAGTTACAAAAATTCTACAAATTTAATTGACTTTTTAACTGGTTATTCTTACATATTTCAATACATTTTTTATTTTCTCGCACTTCAAGGAATTTTATCAGGTGTGGGGTGGATAGCGTGGTCGTTTGACGCTCGCAAAAGTTGCATCTATTACTGGAAAGTACTGATGTTTTACATTCTTTTCGGGTGTTCGATGTGTCTAGAACTTCTGGACTTTCATCCCATTTTGTGGACCTTTGACGCACATTCCTTGTGGCATTTGAGCAGTATTCCTCTTAGTTTTCTACTTTATAGGTAAAATATGTGTAACATGAGGCTTAAAACATAAACATAAGAAAGTGCGATATGTTTTGTCAAGCAAATTTACTTTCTAAGTTCTCTTACTTTACTATTAGAAATTGGCATTGAAAGAAAGTTATTTTAAGATTACTTCGTAATTTTTATACAATTCTCGAATAACATTAAAATGATTGGTGCACGAGAAATCAGTCAAAATAATCCAATACTTTTGCAAGTTTCAGCATTTCCTTATGTTAGTGTTTCAATATAAAATGTACTTTATTATTCATTATTATTCGCTACTAATTTATTAATCACGCCAAATTATTAAATTTACTCTTTTCAGTTTCATAAGAGACGACTGCAAAGCATTACAAAAGCAGAAGGAACTAGAAATTCTAGAAGCATCCAAAGAAGCGTAAAATTTTATTTCTTAATTACTGAATGTGCTCTAGTCAATAAAAACGTTTTTGCTATTTTATAAAATTAATTTATTCACATTTGACCACATTGTGATATTGTCACTGGTAATTTGGGTTTATTGTTAGGACCTGTTGGAACGTTTTCAATTTTTCTCATTATCAGCAATCCATCGAGTACTCTTCCAAAGACGACATGTTTATTATCAAGGAAATTACATTTCGCGCATGTTATAAAAAATTGGCACCCGTTTGTATCTTTTCCACTATTGGCCATCGAAAGAAGTCCTGGCGAATCATGTTTCAGCACAAAATTTTCATCGGGAAATGTTCCTCCATAAATACTCATAACACCGGTGCCATCACCCTATAAATATATGGTATTTTATGAAAAGGTAAAGGTCAAAGTAGTTTTGGAAAATGGATATCAAGCGTGTATTGGCATAATTTGCTACTTTTTAGTCGCGTTTTATTTAATTTTCCTGATCAAGAAAAAATGAGAAGAAATCTTACGTTCACAAAATCGCCTCCCTGAATCATAAAATCCTTGATAACTCTATGGAAGTTGGCGCCTTTGTAGCCCAGCGGAACCCCATCTTTCCTGTACTCCCCCGTGCAAAACTGGCGAAAGTTTTCACAAGTTTTAGGTACAACGTCTGCAAATAGCTCGAAGATCATTCGTCCTATTTCCTGAATAAATAAATTTCGTTTAAACAATAAATCTCGAGACATAACCTAATTTCCACTCACCGTAGTGCCCACGGAAATATCGAGGAATACAACTGGATTGTTCGCATTCCTCAGTTGTGCTTGAATTTGATTCCAAGTCGGCATCGTTCACTTTAAAATTAAAAACACTGTTCATAAAACACGCAGCCACTTTGTTTACACTTTTTATCGGCCGCGCTAAGAAAAGTCAAAACAATCAGCTGTCAAGCTAAAATCGAATTTTTATATCGAACTCAAAAATATCGAAATATTTTTTCTTATTGGGAGGCACCATGAATAAAATTTCAATTTCGAAAACGAACATTTCGTGTTTTTAAATAAATTTCGTTTTCGACGAGAAATCTTTTCTTTCGTCATTTATTTGTTTGAGCAAATCCGGTCCACAAGCAGTAAAAGGGAAAAAAGAAATTGAATTAAACCAAAATAATCTGATTTCTTTCGTTAATTTAATATGTATTAATTAAAATTAGCGTTTAGGTTAACAATTTATTTTTTGTGTTTTCTTCAAGAACTCAATTGTGCATAAAACATTTTTCAAAAGAAAAAAAAACAAAAACATCTGTACAGTAAAATAACTAAAGCAAAATTTAATTCGATTTTTAAAAGTGCTTTGAGGCTCGTATTCCATAAAAATGTAGGTTGACATTGTCAGGCAATTTGCTGTTGCCTTTAAATAAAAATATTCATCACTTCCTACACTGAAACTATTTAAAATTATTTAATTAAGACAATCTCTTAATCAATTTTTTTGTTTTATTTTATTTGATGATTGAATAATCAAAAATAGAGGAAATGAGTTAACTAGGTATACGCAAAAAGTTAGTCATATCATAATATAATATTATATAATGCTTATAAATATATATAAATATATTTTTTAACATAATTTCACTTTGAAGATATCAAATTTTCCCGCCCCATCATAATTTGAAGCAACAGAAATTCTTTCCATCACTTAATAAATTAATTTGAATACAATTACTACTTTATCTTTTATAATTAATACTTGAATAAATTATAAGCAAGTTTTCTCTGCGTGAAGACTTTAAATACATTTATTATATTTTCTAAAGGAACGAAGGATTAAAGTTTTCAAATATCGATCAAATTAAATTCACACGCAAGGGGGACAGACAGAAAATTTGCATTTAACTTATTTAAAATATTAACTATTTTAGTTCGCATTCGGACAAATGGGAGGATTCCATTGGGTTAGCGAAAAAGAAAATTATTATTATTCCAAATCGATAAAAATAAAGCATCAAGGTAAATTATTTAGTAAGTACGTGATAAACACTTCTGCAAACAATAGATCATACTTTACTTTGAACTAAGAACCATCTTTAGTCGCTATGAGGCGCAACACAATCTTATTTATAGAATAAACAGAAATCACACCACTTAACTTTATGATATACATATGCATGTAAGTAGATATTAAAAAAAAAATATACATATATGTATGTAATAAAAGAACACATAGTTTATAAGTCTCAACAAAAACAAACTGAATTAAAGTGCGATAAGTATACTAATTCATATAAATATGCGTATTTTAATAACATATATTTGTTTATTTACTTACATATCTGTTCATATGCGTGAATAAAAACAACAAATTTTTAATGTTTTATGGCTTCAAATTATTGTTGACGATTACAATCAATCATAGAAAATTGCCATACTTATGTTCATCCATAAAATTGCTGGATTCTCTGAGATACTTAGAACAAAAAAATTTTTAAAATCAGTCTTCCGTTTTTTTACTACTCGAACATGTGTGTCACTATCAATGAATTAAAAAACGATTTTAATCACTTCACACTAGCTTAATTTGTTTTTTTCTTAATTATTTCGATATGGCACAAAGCACGGAGATGGCAAGTTTTTGAAGAAATTGAAGGAAACCCCCTGATAACGAAATGTGAACACTTTTTTGCTTAAACGAAAATTACTTTATACATCAAAACCGAGAAATAAAGCGCTGAATCACCTGAGTAAAATGTCCAATATTTTCCGTTTGCCCGCGGCCGCGTACTTAACCTTCGTCAAAAAGAAATCATTTCTGGCTGACTATTGAATGCATCAAATAATGATAGAAATCAAAAGAGTTACCGATGGCGGGGTAATTCCAAATCAATTCATCCGGCTTTTTAACAGATCCGTGAAAGTAAGAAAACTTAAGATTTTGCCTGTAAGTCAGTGTTAACATCATATTTCTCAGGAATAAATACGTTTGTCACGGTTTACTCGTTTATCGACCTTTGTAAAATAAAAAAAGTTATGCTTTACTTTGTATGACAGTGTATGAAAATTATCGCTTAATGGAAAAATCGAAGCCTAAGATTGGTAATTAAATACTACTCTTTTTAAACAATTTATTGTAATGATTGTTGAATAAACATATTATATCTATAATATCTAAACATCAAACGTAGGTACATATAGTCCATCTTAACTTAATATGATAATAATAATTATGTTTAGAAATTACGTTTTGAGCTTCCGGCACTAGAATCTAAAAAAGTAAGCAACCTTGAGCATTGTAAAAAAAATGCCAGGTTAATTACTAAGCAAAATTCATTAATTTGGTAGTTCACTATTTGAAAATTCCCAGAATTATGTCATAAAACTTTTTTATTCGTGGTATGTTAACGATTTTGCCTTAAATAGGCTCAGGCTTAATCTGCATTGCATTACAATACGCATTCCATGAGTTACTTAAGTTTATAATTATAAATTAAAATTTTAAACATAAGAAGAAGCAAATTATTCAGACTGAAAAGTGTGCTTCATTAAAACAAAACAAGTTCCATGTCCACATAGACGAACTTCTTCTACCCACCCGCAAAAAGGTAAATTCTTCGAAATCCTTTTCTTGGGCTGATGACATCTTAGCCTTCTTATATGTATCTTTAAAAACGACTTACTACCGCCAAATTCTGCCATATTTAGCATTTTAGTCAAATAGGCTATTACTCAGCAACTCTGGTGCCGGTCGACCGGCCGGCTTGAACTTTTTTCGAAATCTTACTTCTGGTTGTTATGCAAATGAGGACAACGAAATATATATTTCCAAAATAAGCATCGTGTCAAAGTCGTTCTTATAAATCAAAATGAAATTAATTAAGGGCAACTTTCCCTAGGTCGCGAAAGTGTGGAGATAATGTATAAAAATACAAAACCTGTTTCAATTTCTGGTGACAAATCGATGTTTACACCTCATTCGATCGATTGGGATCTGATTGGTGATAACATCTTCTGCTGGACACTTTTCTCCGCGTGTCTCATAATATGCTATATCATTAATTTTATGGAAATTTAAAACATGTGACACCTGCTAAGGTTATTAAATAATTTTTTTACTTATTTAAAAAGTGAATGAAAGTCAATATCCTATTAATTAATGTAAATGTAAAGTTTTGAAGATTCAAGTATTAACGAATTTCGCAACATTGCAAATGATAATTATTGATACGAACAAATTCCAACATTTTGGGTCAGAATGAAGAGCTCTATGGCTGGTAGCAAATCATACAGCTTCTTTATTATTTCCGAAACAAAGTAATAACTTTTTTGTTTAACTTCTTCTTCATACCGACATTCCACTATTATTAGTCAAATATTCCTAGATACATATCTGACTTGTGTTGATTAATAAACCTACAATATCCGTTCGAATTGTTTACATTGTGCACTGAAATTAAATTCTTCTCACGGTTCTATTTTTGCTTAAGTTAAATAAAAATAACTTCAAAATCTCAATCGCATCACCGCAGCTGTGAAGTATGATGCATTTACTAGCGCATGCAAGAAAGAAAATAAGCAAAAATTGCTAAAATTATAGAATAACACTAACTTTGATTCTATAATTGTAACATTTCTGAGGAAAATTGAAAACGGAAATGATGATGATTGTGTTTATATACAACTATATTCTTGATTTATACTAAACAGGTTCTGAAAGAGGTTATTATATTAACTGAATCTTAAATGTATTCAATAAACATTACAGAATTTTGTGTGTCCTTCCGATAACAATAACAAATTGATGACCCTTAATTAAGTAAATTTTAATATTCCGAAAATTAGAGGAAAGTAGGGGAACGAGATAGTTGTATAGTGTACGTTTTGTCTAAAACTAAAATATCATATAGGAAGATCAGTCAATTTATTATTCAATTTTATATATAACCGAAGATGAAAAACGACCTTTTAAAGAAATGCGGCATAATCTAGCACATTGAACCTATACATTTGTATATACATACATATATATGTTATGTGTATAAAGCCTCGAGGTTGTAGTATTATGCTCACGTTATAAAAGAGGCAGTTAAACATCCGAAAACGAACGTAACACCCATTATGCAACATATTAGAGTGCCTACATACGTCAGCGTGAAATATCACCCAAATCGCTTGATGCATTTAAAAGTTATGCGCATTTAATAAAGACAGATTTTACTCCAAGGCTGCTATCCACTTTTAGGTACCTACTTCGTGACGCAAGTCATTAAAATGTTACGCGGATTTGCAAATGTTCCAGTTTAATAATTTTTGCCTCTACGCACCTACTTTCTTTTATGATTATTAATCCGCTAAATTAATTTAAAAAATACATCACTAGTAAACGAAATTTGCATAATATATTAACATTTATTACAAGCACGCGACTCTTTCCGTACGTAACTAAAAAAACCAAGTGTCTGCTAGTACAATTCCATTTCTTAAATTCAATGAAATATGACTGTCATTAAAAGTCATGAAATTCCAATTCACTAGACACCTGTAATTTCGTGGGGGGAAGCAGAGAATTAAGTTTCATTAGCGTAATAATTAGTCAGTAAAATCTGCATCATCTTGTTCCGCTCAGCGAGGAGTCAACCTGTAATAAATCAAAGTTCATCTCGCGCATTGCACCTCCCATTCGCATCTATAAATACCGCATTCATTCATAAAACCAATCTAAAAGGGAAAATGTTAAACAAATTTTTTAAGTAAATGTTTACTTTCCGCGGAACACACGTCCGAGGGGCCGGTTTCTGTCACCTCACCGCGAATAAAACGACGATCAATCGTCACCTTAACTCGAGGCGCGAAATTCTTCGGGGCTCGGGAGATGTGAACCACACGCAATGACGATAAAAAACGAGTTGAACTAATTTGCACATGCCTTCCTTTCGTGGGTATTCCACCGGCAATCGATCGCCACTTTACGTCATCCGGGTTCAGACTCATGGAATCTCCTCGCCAGAAATAGTTTGGTCCAAAAACCCCATGATCTTTAAATCCGCAGGTACCTTGAGGCCACCTCTTGGACCCGGCTGGCAAAAGAGTTAAAAATTCAGGTGTAAAGATTGGGGCCTGACTCATTTGTCCAACTATTGCATGAAACGTGACAACGCAGATTTAGGCATAGTGCGATCGCGCCAAATCGCGATCGCTTGCCGGCTTAATCGCTGCATATTTCGTAGTTAGGGTGGAGCTTTCGGATCTACCGCACTTGCTATTTTTATTTACAATTAAGCTCTAACTGGTTTTGGCGGATGTAAGCTGAGCTGAGATTTTATGGGTTGATTGACGTCAAATCAAACATTAAAAGTTGAAAATTACGTTCTTTTTGGTTCACTGGGAAAGTAAATATCATTTGCGCTAACATAATGATCATTTAGCATACATATTCCCAAAATAAAAAATTCCCAGAAGATTTGCGGCCAATGGAGCCATTACCTCGAAAGTAATAATGGTTTTTTATGATCAAACATTTTTTTTAAATTCGGCTAAAATATCGTTTTTAGTATCGATTTGCCTTCGGGGTGTATTTTTGATTTGTTTTGGTTTTAAAAATAGCAGACAGTTTAAATAAACATTTATTGACGAGTAAGCGATGTAAGAATAGAACATTAGAAATTTCTCATGTTATATAAGCTTTAGTCTAGAATTTTTTGTGTCCTTTTTAGTATATACACTGACGTATGGATGAAGAATTCTGGCAGCTTAACATTTTTTAATCGGGTAATTTGGAAAAATTAAATCATGCAAGAAGTCACAACGAGTTCATTTAATTTTCATTCCAATATTTTGTATTTACATTTTATGTAGCAATTATATACCAGGTCCCCCATAAAGTTTAATTTATTATCAATAAAAATAAGAATTTTTGCAATAAGTTCAGAGATAGAAAGATAGAATAATTCAAAATGTTTAAACTGTAGACAATTTTAAAACTTGAATGAATGTATTAGGCATACCAATTTCTGTTACTATTATTTTTTTTTTTCGATCACCCAGTAGAAGAAACAAAAGGAAACTCAAACATTTTCCGATCTTTTGTTTTGAACTTGCTTTTCCTAAATCTTCTGACGGAATAAAAATTGCGTTCTATTTTACAATATATTTATGTGAAAATCGATTTTTATTTTGACTTCGCAAAGAACTCAATGCTATAAAATTTATATATTCATCTACTTTACTACCAATTTATTACCATTGTTCAAAAATTTGTGAGAAAGAACCACGAGAATATTTTTCTCTTGGCAGCTGCAGATTTAAAACCAACAATGAATTGAGATTTAGTGGCGCGTTTTAACTATTTTTTAGTACCAACAATAATCAAGAGGGCGGTAATAAAATATTTATTTCATCGCTTAGCTTCCGATGTGGTTTTTATACATTTATCCAAGATTGATTTTTAAATATCCATTAACCTATGTACTTCAAAAAATTTCAAGACAAGATTCCGATTAGAATAGCCCTTTTCGGAATAATGTTAATTGGTTTTGACCTCCGTTTTTACCTTTTTGTATCTCTTCATTTGTATCCGCGTCTTCGTTTCGCTGGAAATTCTCTTCGAAAAGACAGAGCATGTATTTATGTAGGAGGAGCGAATTTAGATATTCATTCTGTTTTCTTGGAAATTTAAAGGTAAAATGTAACGGATTTTTGATTCTTGAGTCACTTGCATAAAAGGTTGAATATTTTTCTCCCTGATTAAAATTATTTGTGTTGTCTGTTTTGACCTATTTCAAATGGGCTTAGTTGCATTAAATGTTATTGGATTATGTAAAATTATACTTGCATTTTTGGGGACGTGAATATTTTACTATGCTTTAAAAGAAAAACCGGTATAAGTTAAGTTTAAGCTCTCCTCACGGATTTTGATCAATCTATGAAATAATCACAATTTAGGGCCAAAAGTGATGGACATCTATGCAAAGAAATAAAATAAAAATATAAATTTTTCCGTTGCTTAATGATATTTCGTAAGATATTAAACTTCCAAATTCTGAAATGTGATAGCTTACCGCCACAATTTTTCCATATTTCCATAAATATTGAAAATTATAATAGGGCAAATTTTACTTCGATTATAATTTTCATATTTATCACTTTTGACCCCAAGTTAACACTGCTGAAAAGTTTCAACAAAATCTGTGAAGAGAACTCAACCCAACCTGGCGCAAAGAAACTTTTCCTAGACGGATTTTCATGAGCAGTTTATCAATTAATACCTCACTACTAAACCAAACTCTAAAAGCATTATATTTAATTAAAAACTAGCCTGGGTGTGTCGTTGAATTTATACCAATTGTTGTAAGAACGACTTCGCTGTGATTCACAATCTTATGATCGGGTCTATAATTATTTAATCAGGTCTACTTCACCTACGTGATGCCAAGAAGCCACCAAAACAATCGCATACCAATCTTCCTTACTTTGAGCTAACGGGTTGATTTTGGCGAACTCATTAATCAAAGAGGTAATCTGTCGATAACAGCCTCCTTCAGTGATCTGTGCCAAGCAAAGACAAATTGTGAAGCAATTTTGAAGATGAGAAGCGTTCGCGGAGACTCGTTTCTTTGGATGTTTGAAGTCGAAGTGATGCTCGCAGCATCCAGCATCCAGCATCCGTGCAACATCCGCGTCGCCGGAGCCACCACCTGAACAGCTGTACGCCTGGAAAGCTTTTTGCAGAATTAATCATCGCAAGGTGCGAAACTTTCAGCGTCTTCTATAAAAGAAACCGGCAGAAAACTTGAACTTAGTTCTAAGCATCGAGCATTGTCGCTAAGGAGGTGTGAGCCAACAGTTAAAGCCGCGAGTGAATTTTGTGAAATAGTGCCATCCTCGATTATTTTACTTCATACTACTAATTTTAAAATAAAAATTTCGGACAATATTACAAGCTTTGGATCGTAATAAAACATAATATATAATAATCAGTGAAAATGAATAGTGAAGAGTTTCGAAAGTATGGAAAGCAAGCCATTGATTACATCTGCGATTACATGAACAATGTTTCGACGAGAGATGTAGCGCCAAAATTGGATCCTGGCTACTTAAAGAAGTGGATTCCTGGTTAGTTTCTGTTCTGCGATTAAAATTGTTTATAAATTCCGTTTTGGAAGCAATAAATTTACATTATACTTCGTTATATTTATCAAATCACGAGGCTGAATCAGTGGGCAGAGTTAAATTTAGATTATATTTTGAGTTTGTCAAAAATTTTGTTAAATGATTATACTTTTTTGATGCTGGTGACTAATCACATTTCTAACATATTTCTCATAGTTTCGCTTTCTGTAGTTTAAACTGCCTCGGAAAAATCTTTACGATTTTATGTGTAAAGAAAATTTGAAAATTGGATATATAACATAGAAAATGAAGTAAAATTCATAAATTCAAACTCTATCTTATATCTCTATGATTTTTATTATATGGTATAAATTATGACACTTAAAAAGATATTTCAAGGTATTTTTCGTATATTTACCACACAATAGCCTTAGCAAATTCCTCATGATTTTTTCTTATTTTGAAAACATTTTTGGGGTCAAGAAATTGTAAACATAAAATACGGGCACTGTATTTACGTTTTTATTTTGAATTAGTAATTTTAATCTCTCCAGTCTGGACTTTAAAGGCAAAATGTATGAACTAAAAATATTTTCCCATTTAAATGCATGTTTTACATTGAAGCCTTTGTTACAAAAATAAAGTTCCACAAACCAGAAGATGTTGCGTATAAATTAGCATCAGCACGTGTTACTTAGATATTTAAGGAAAACACAGTGTAATAATGTCGGTGCTTCTCAGCAGCTCATTATAAAATTTTCTAGGTCGCTCTGTGAGTGATAAATGTGGGTAAATTATGAGTGGTATCATAATGTTTTGCATCAGAACCAATGCATAAGTTAATATTAATATTTTTTAGAAATAGGAAAAGAAAGAAGAGAAAAGCTTCGACTCCTATGCAATTTTTGCTGTCTTCCCTAAAAAAGTTCCAGGTTAAAGGTGATGTGGTCCTAGATTTTCACTTTATATAACATTTTATTTTTGGGCTATCACCTTTTCAAATTTAAAAAGTAAAATTGGTATTAAAGTAAAGTAATTTCCAGAATAATTAAAAATTTGATTGAGGTGTTACTGCTTCACATTCTAGATAAATTAATAAATTGGTCTCTTTTTTAAATAACACATTGGCGCATATTGGCAAATTACCTCAGTAACCTGGAAAAATACATATTAACTTCAAATTAAATTTTACGTAGAATCCTTATCTAAACCTTTAACTCCCAAATTATATAATACGTGCTTTTCTTGCCATCCTTTGTAATGCATGTCATTACAAGCAATAAATGGTTATGAATTTTTGATCCCCGCGTTTCGCGATACAGAGACTGTTTTACCTTCGTATTATATACACATGCTCTTTGCTATCAGCTTCGCGAATTACTATAAAAAACGATTTTAAATGCTTAATTAAAAATAGAATGCGTAATTTTAACTGAGTTCATTTTAATTTATTACTATGTATTACTAAGTTTTAATAAAGAGTCAAAAACATCAATTAAAAGTATTTCTTCTAAGTCTCAGAGGTATAATAATTAATGTATTAATATAATGGAAAATTGTTGAAGGACAAAACATGTTAATCATTGTTAGCATTCATTTAGTTGCAATTTACAATACTGTGTTAATTTAATGCTGCAGCTAAGCCATAACTATTAAAGGTAATCAATATTCAATTTCAGATGAGGCACCGAAAAAAGGTGAGGATTTCGCAAATATCCTGAACGATGTTGAAAGCAAAATCATGCCTGGCGTTGTCCATTGGAATCATCCAAAATTTTTTGCATATTTCCCCTCGGGAAATTCGTATCCATCGGTTATCGCGGATATGATTAGCAGCGCTATCGGGGCCATTGGATTTTCATGGGTAAGTCCCCGAATCTCTCCGTAAGGCCGTGGAAATATTAATTTTAATTTTTATCCCCTGAATTTTCACCAGGCTTCAAATCCCGCGAGCACAGAACTAGAAACAATTGTTCTAAATTGGTACGCAAAAGCGCTTGGACTTCCGAAAGCTTTCTTAAGTGATGCACCCGGAAGCCGCGGGGGCGGAGCGCTGCAGGGGTCCGCCTCGGAGTGTACACTTGTGAGTTTAATCGCCGCACGAGCACGTGCCATTGAAAAACTGAAAGGCACCAGCGATTTTCACGAGAGCGTTTTCCTTTCCCAACTGGTCGCCTACGCAAGCAAGGAGGCCCACTCCTCGGTGGAAAAGGCCGCCAAAATGGCGATGGTGAAGCTGCGGATCCTGGAAACCGACGACCACGGCAGGATGTGGCCCAAGGCTCTTCAGGCAGCAATTCGACGGGACGTCGAGGATGGACTCACGCCGTTCTTCGTCGTCGCCACTGTTGGAACAACAGGTGCATGTGCCTTCGACGACCTCACGGAAATCGGAAAGGTCTGCGAACAGTACCCCGACATTTGGTTTCACGTTGACGGAGCATACGCCGGCAACTCATTCATATTACCAGAAATGCGCCATTTCGCCAGAGGGTTGGAGTACGCTGACTCATTCAACACGAATCCCAACAAGTTGCTGTTGACCAATTTTGATGCTTCGGCTATGTGGGTCAAGGATGTGATGGCCTTGAAACGAGCCCTAATTGTTGACCCACTATATCTGCAGCATGAACATTCCGAGGCTGTTGATTACAGACATTATGGCATTCCTCTAAGCAGACGATTCAGAGCCTTAAAACTTTGGTTTGTGTTTCGAACTTATGGAATTGCTGGACTCCAGGCCTACATCAGAAATCATATTTCGTTAGCAAAGAAGTTTGAACAGTTCGTAAGACAAAACGAACGATTTGAAGTCACAAATGATGTACACTTGGGATTAGTCTGTTTTAGACTCAGGTGAGAATATCAACTTTTAATAAATTTGATAGTCCAGTTTTCACACCTTTGATACTGAAAATTGATTTTATGTACTTTAATTTAAATTATTAATATACTATCAAAAATCTTGAAATTGCTGTGTACCTAAAGTTTTGCTATAGTATTATACAAAAATATGGTGCACCTAAAAGTTACGGCGTTATCTAACATATATTTAAAATCATAATTTTAAATTTTCAATATTATAATATAAGTCAAGATAAAGGAATTAAAACGAATATTTTGAATCTTACAGATCTACAGACGAAGTAAACAGAGAGCTCTTGGCGCTAATTAATCATTCCGGAAAACTTCACATGATTCCAGCTATGGTGCAGGATAAATACATAATCAGATTTTGTGTTACATACGAGCATGCTACTGAGGACGACATAAGTAAGTTTAGATAGTTTTAACGAAATCAACAACTTATTTTGATTAATTTTTTTTTAATTAGGAGATGCTTGGGAGCAAATACAATCAATGGCTGAAGAAGTACTGAAGGAAGACGAACCAATAGTGGAAAAAATGGAAAAGAGGAAGCCAAAGAAGAAGCTCACCCGGTCAGATTCAATGCGGTTTTCCTTTACCCGGAGTGTTTCCCGGGAAATATTCGAGCGGCAGCTTAGCCATCTTATGGACGGGTGCACGCCCATCGGCGTTATTGACACCGACGCAGTAATTAAGAGCTTCAAAAATGCCGCGCAACAAAACTCTAAACTAAGTGAACACCCAGATTCAGACAGTGCAGATGATGTTAGTAATTGACAATTACCAGGCCCTTCACGAAGAGGAGGGAGCCAGTTGTAAATTGCAACGCTGATGTAAATTTTATTTATTCATTACTGACATATTTATTTCACCTTAGATCTTATAGACTTAAGTTGCCTAGTGACTACAAAAGTATTACTATCGAGTTTAAGATTCGTATAATGTTCCTTATAGCAGAATTTCCATAGATGTAAGAAGGCTTATTGCTGTTATTTGTAAAAAAATTTAAAATATAATATAAAATGAAATATTAAAAAATGTTTTTTATCACAAAACTATTTCCGAAACTCCAGAATTATTTCTCTGATTTTTTTACAAATATTTCTTGCTATTGTATCCTATTTACTTCTTCCTTTATTGTTTTTTTTTGCAAAGTTTTTCTTATGACAGGTTAAATAATTGAAACTATCTACAACTTGACGCTTACATAAATGTTAGTATTTTATATATTTATAGCTCTCTCTCTCTTATTGGATTAAAAATTAAAAATTTAAATTCATTAAACACTGACGAAAATTATGATAGCTGTTATCGAAGGTATTGGCCACCTTAAATTTTCGCAACTTTTGTTTTACTTAATTCACTGCTGGCACTGTTGATCACTTCAGGTTGTTCCTTACAATTCTTTACAATTATTTTTATTCTCATAATAAGAAAATAAAATACTATGTATTTTTGAAAGGGTTTTCGACATGACATGGCTACGCAATTGAATGTACAAGTAACATATTTTTAAATTTCTTATCTTCCTAGAATATGTTAGTTTCCATATATTGAGTTTGAAAATTTTTAAAGATATGTAAAAAAAGAATTGAATTGGTTTGCTTTTAGTTGTTGGCCCTAATTTTACTGGTCGTGTAAGGAGATAAAAGAAATGTTTTTTTTAAATATTTGTTCCCTTTGGAAAAAAAACTGCAATTAATAATTAAAATACATTATAGAACGGGTTTTATGTTTTGTACAACTTTGCGTAGGTCTTTGCAACGTCTTTGGGTTCGTTTGTGTATATAGGTAATTTCGTTCATGGGAAGTTTTGTAAAACTGAACCGATTTGAGTCGGCCGTCCATAAAAAAGGGTTATATGAATTAAATGTTAGAGATGATAACAAATTAAGTTGTCGAATGTACATATAGTTCTAGCTATTGAACTAATCGTTTGAAAGTTCATAGCCGCTAAGAAACGAAATATAAATTCAGTAACAAATGTACATATATGATTCTAAAAACAATTTTTTCATTTTAATAGCATATACAATGATAATACAAAGAAAGGGTATCCAAAATACATAAGATATTATTATTTATAACATCGTGTAATGACATCGTTCAATTTCATTACTAATTTTGTCTTCACTCACTTCCATAGTTGTAATCGTTAATAATTTATAATAAGTTAGATAATATGTGCATATGTACATATATAAGGACTTACTTTCTACTTTTTCACTATAATGTATCTTGCAAATAGTGCATCAATTATTATTCCTGTGGCTCCTGGTTGGTTTAGCTGAATGTGACGCATATCGCTCACCATGAGTAAGTTAAAACCGGAAATGAAAATTTATTTACATTTATGAATGTAAATACTTATGTATACTAAAAACAATGTTTATAGCTTTAAAATATCTTTAAAGAAATTTCTTAAGAAAGAAAAAAAAATCTAAAGTGCAGTACGCATTACCTTTTTTGGCTAGCTACGAATCAAATCTTTCAACAGTATCAGAGACGCAATAAAATTTAAAATTACATTCAATGAGCACACCCTCCTAAGATTAATTGGCATTTTTAAAAAATCCAAAGGAATTTGGTTTTGTTTTGACTAAAAGCACGTCAGCGAAAAAATTTCGGTCTCGTTGTGCCTCCAAAGTTTTTATTTACATTTGCGAACAAGTCGTACATTTGAATATATCCGCTGACTTCGGTTAATTAGGCTGTACGGCGAAATTAATTGCAATTAGTCATCCAATTGAGGTACCTTATAAATAGATAGGTATTTTTATTTTTTAAATAGTTTAATCTACGCAGTATACGTAAATACACCGGTGTACGCTCCAAGAATACCTCATGGAGGAGGTGCCACAACCATTTATCACAATAGATTCAAGCAATTTTTATTGTTTTACGCAACTTCTGGTAACCGGCTGAACCGCTGAATCGGAGGCAGGGACGTTGCACAGACGGTGGTATACACGAGCGCATTTTTGGAATGCCGCAAGGAGCGAAAACATTTCTTAATTAAAAATAAACTCTCTGTTGTGCTTTCTTTCGCTCTGATTAGCTTCTGCCATTTTGATATTCATCAGACACAATAATTGGAATTTAAAGGACGCCTTAATGGAGTTCTGCTCTGTGCAGTGTCTTATGTTCAATCGCAACCAAAGCAATTTTTGGCAAACGGATGCTTTGGATTCAAGGATATGCAAATTCCTTGTGGATGATGTATTGCAATATTCTTTAAATAAAATGGATATAATCATGCGTAGATAGTAGGAAAAAGTTTTTAAATTTTACGGAAACGTTTGTCAGGAAGGATAACTGTCGATGTTTGAATGTTTGTTCTAGAATTGCTGTTAAAATAATGTTTGTGATCTAAATGTGCATAGCACATAACAGAAATCCATAATAACTTTTAAAGGGAAGTGATAACATTTTTTAAAAATAATATAAAATAGCTTGTCTTTATCGTACTGATTCTCTGTTTCTCATTTTAAGAAAACTAGAATTATTACACTAAATATATGTATATGCATATGATACAATATCATCGTGAGTGAAATAGTGAAAAACTACTATGTATAGTATACGACCAAAATAAATTTCCATAGAAAGTAAAGAAGAGAAGAAAATGAAACAATCTGTTTTATAATAACTGTCTTGTTTTTTATTAGTATACACATATATGTAATTCACTGTAACCTGGACGAATATTTGTATTAAGGTTTTTTTTTTTATTTAAATTGCAATTTTGACAAAAATCTGTTTTTTTTTCTTTTTGCTTTTTATAATTTAATCACGACAATCATACACGTTATTACTTTGTTTGACATTTTATTTAATTATTTTAAAACAAATCTGCATTTTCGGATAAAAATCTTTAAAGAATATGAAGTGAATTCGAATATTTTTCAGATCTGGCAGGTCTTTTCTTAATCCTGATTTCGAAATTCGTAATTAAGTGACAATTCTTTCATGTGCGCCTGTTTACGTTTTGGTTAGGTGACAATTCAGGTAAGTAGTTAGGATAAAGTGGAATTTTACTATAAATAGGTTTAATTTAGTGTATATTATTAAAGAACAAGTAATGTGGCTATTAAACCTATCTAATAAACATACTTTGTTTTCCGAGCAAAGCTTTTAGACAGTATAAGCGAATCTACATATTTCAACTAAGATTTTGCAATATTGTTGAATTGTGGTAAATTTAAATGCCTCTTCATTTAAGTAAATGTTGCTATGTGTGTCCTTGTCCTGTTGCCCTCCAACTAATAAACTTTATTCTTTATCTTGGCTTCCGGTGCAATCTAGCCTGAAAATGAAATTCTATCGTTACCGTGTAATCCGCTGATAAGTTCTAGAGAATCTGAATATTTAGTTGTTTAAGATATCTAAAACGATAATTCGTTAGGATTCAAATTTAAATTCCTTCATTATGAAATGATATTAAATATGAAAAAGTACATACCCAAATATACTATCTCCCTATCTAATGCATAAATACATATCTCAGTATGCTCCCTTAAATAAAATTATATTAAATTTCTATTTCACAATATTTTGCCAAAAAATGGACGAAATCAAATCAATCAAAAATCAAATTTTTCAGAGAATAGACCAAGATGTAAATCGGAATTTCTAAACTTACTTTCTAGTGCGGGCAAAATAAAAATCTCATTCAAATATTTTAATATCACGTTACCTACGATTTTAACAAAAATTTAAGTTTTTTAGAATGTTTGTTGCTTTTAAGGCGCGGCGCTTCTACATATACATATATGTATATATAATGAACCCAATTAACGATTTCGTGCTGAAAAATCGAAAATTCGCTCACGATTGAATGGTAGATTTCATACTTGTTTCTGAAAACTTTTCCTGTTAATAACAGGGATAATCAAATTACATAAACTTGTTGTTCTATTTTGCTTTAATTGGTTTAAATTTCACAATAGTAACATGATTGATGACGATCATTAGTCGTAATATTTCTAGAAGACAAAGACTAAAAGTTTCTAGATAATTCAGTTGAAATTTTCATTTTTCGAATCTTGCACAATTAGTCAATAAATTAATTTTGATTTGGCGAAGATCCACGCTTGCGTATCATAATGGGCGATCGTCTTGGAGATTTGCTAGGATTCGTCATTCCATTTTCATTTTCAGGAGAAGGAGAAGATCCTCCTCCAGAATTTCGCCGAGATGTGGGAAGCCGAACATTCGTATCCAAATGGCGGAAGCTGAAATTCGAATTGGATTACAAAATGTATTTCTGATAGTGTTAAAAAAATATAAAAAAGATTAGCGTTCTCACCGGATAGAAACATTGCTTTTAGGACCATCTTCTGAGCTGTTGAATAAGAAAGCGAGAGGCCAACTTATCCATGATGAAGAAGTTGGAGTTTGAATAATTGGGGTTCCATCATTAACTGGCGATACAATATCTGCTGATACTCGTGGTGTGCCAGCTTTGTTAATTGCTGGGTTATAAATTTTAGGATCACTGACCATTCGAACGAAAAATGATCTTTTCTGTGCCAAGGTCTCCTTCCTCTTCCGGTCCATTATTTCAGTGAGCTCGTCCGCTTGCTCCTTCTCGAGCAATTCACA
This sequence comes from Tolmerus cingulatus, assembly GCA_959613345.1. Lineage (NCBI taxonomy): Eukaryota > Metazoa > Arthropoda > Insecta > Diptera > Asilidae > Tolmerus > Tolmerus cingulatus. The sequence goes on from OY390708.1 coordinate 9,210,222, forward strand.
GGCGAAATCGGCGATTACGTCCCAGGCATAATCAATATCATCATCGGTGGCATTTTGTGCAACTGCACAAAACCGAATAATATACTTTTCATTAACAGACGCTGGAACCATATGAAGTTTTCCAGATTCATTGATGGTGCTCAGTAACTTCTCGTTCAGTTTATCAGATCCTTTTAAGCGGAAGCACACAAGTCCTAACTGAAAAATTTAAATTAGTTCTTCTATTATATTTAGGAAAAAGCTGTGTGTTTCTACTTTGACTTCATTACAAATTTCAAATCTTTTGTCTTTGAGAACATGCTGCTCAAATCGTTTTGCTAACTCAATGTGGTGGCGAATATATTTTTGCAGACCAGCAATTCCATAAGACCGCAGCACAAACCTGTAGTGGTCCAAAAATTTAAATACGATTCATCTCTGATTAATTAGGTTATACCAAAGCTTCAAGGACCGGAATCTCCGGCTGAGTGGGACGCCCCAGTGGCGATAATCAATTGCGGAATCAGAATATCCGTGTTTTAAGTATAAGGGATCCACAACCAAAGCTGATGTTAATCTTATTCTGTCACGAACCCACAAGGTTGAGCAATCAAAATTCGTGAGAAGCCACTTGTTAGGATTTGTATTGAATGAGTCAGCGTACTCGATCCCCTGTTATGTGACCATATTGTTTCAGAGGTTTGATTTCCAAGGCCTTATTCAAATGGCGCTTACCTTCAAAAGGTGCTTGAGCTCTGGGCAGATAAATGCATTGCCGGCATAAGCAGCATCCACATGTAGCCAGACGTTAGGAAACTTTTGCAGCGAAAGCCCAATTTCCTCGAGGGCATCAAATGAGCACGAGCCCGTTGTTCCCAATGTTGTTGATACAAAGAATGGAACTAATCCCTGAAGTTCGTCTTCTTCCATTGCCTTTAGTTAATCGTTTACAAAGTTTAATTAGAACTTAAGAGTTAACATGTGCCTATACAGACTGTACACGCATGATTTGGTTGCAAGTATATTTTATCTCAAATGAATAGAATTGAAATTTATAAACTCTGAAAGCACCAAATAAGTAAAAGAACAACGCCTTGATTTAGAGTACTTCTAAAAATTAAGGTTTAAAAATCAAATTTAGCTTGGACTTACATTCGTTATAGTTTCGCCTCGCAAACTCGATTTGTTATCAGGCTCTAAAATCCGCAGTTTGACGAAGCATATCATAGCGGCTTTTTCTACACAGCTATGAGCCTCTTTAGAGCAGTAGGCCATAAGTTTAGACAATAAATGACCTTCTTCTACAAAGGGATGCTGCTGCTTAAGGTTTTTCAAAGCCTGTGCTCGCGCTGCTAACATTGTTACTAAAACACATTCTGATGCTGAAGTCTAAAGAATTATAAGTATAATTGTTACATGTATTTAATGTTTTTGAGATAAGACTGTTAAAAACCTTAACTCTAGTAACTGCGAAATTTAATTTAGAGGTGTTTTTACGGGAATTTAGTAAAAGGAATGGACAATTTTCCAGAAGCATCTTTTCGTAATGCATAATTTCTTTAAATTTTACATATTTTTATTTTCTTGTTACAAAATGTCGTTTTAAAATATATTCTCCCTTTTGCAAAAAAGTACATAGCGTGGATTTTATTTTAAAAAAAAAATCTCAGAAGTTGTTATACCATTTTAAAATATTGTTTGTTATTTGAATATGTACAATTAAAAAGATACAGACAATTTCGTTTAGCGGTGGTGTTTTGCATTTGGGTAATGTGAAATTAGTAATAGTTAACAAAAAATAACATATCCGAATTTGTTTGGACTATTACTCGAATTTTTGGAGATAAAAATTAGATTCAATTATACCTGAATAACACCTCCTCCTTTGCTGCCTTGCTTTAAAGCTAAGAAATGGTCTGGTAAACCAATTGCTTTACCTAAAGTTTCGTAAGAATATGTAAAGAATGTAAAAGATGATATAAGCATAAAAGTTACCCAACCAGTCAAGCACAATTGTTTCAAGCTCGGTGCAAGCAGGGCTTGCGGCCTTCAATTGTAACGTAATTAATTCAAATGGCTTTGTAAAATTTTATGTGTAACTTACCCACGAAAAACCTATGCAACCGATTCCGTCACTCAGCATATCTCCAAGAATTGATGGAAAAGAATTCCCTGCAGGAAAATAGGCATGAAAACGCGGATGTTGCCAGTGTGTGACACCAGGCATGATTTTCGTTTCTACATCATTCATTATGTCCTCCCACGGCTCTGGATGAAACGGAGCCTGATCTGAAAGCACCACCAAAAATAAAAACACTGTCATATCATAATTTATAACAAAAAGCATATAACCAACTTATAAGTATTGCTAATATTCCGAATTTGTTCATATAATGTGTTAAATTAGTTAATTTATAACCGGCGAAGAATTTCGATTCGACCAGCATCCTTTCGTATTTTAAATTAATGCAAAAATTTGATTACAAAAAAATTCGTGTTTCTAAATTAAATTTTGAATATTGGGAAAACCGAACTATTTATCTAACTGTCCAATTATTGATTTTATCACTAAAATAATAATTGTAAAAGATATTTTATTTAATCTACCGCTTGACAAAATTTTGTACTACCGATATTCACTTTCTTTATTCTTAGCTACTTTTTACTATCACAATTTATATAATTTACACAAGAAAAATTAAATAAAAAAATTCCGTCACTAAGAATTATTATCTGCTCTCTGCAATCGCCAGTATTTTTTAAAAAGCCGCTAAATAATTACTTCCCGAGAAAGATTTTCCATTAAAAATGTTTGTGGGGATTTTTATTTTGGTATGCTAAACATATCCTGAAAAGTGCCTTAAATTTGAATCATAACGGTATGGAAAAAAGCAAGTACATATTTTAAAAAAATAAATTTTATTTTTTTAGTACAATAAAGCTGAATAAGCTACTATCTAGCGCTAAAATTAAAACTATGCAATTTATGATAAAAGAAAAAAACTCTTCTAAGTAAATCTATAAATAAAAATAAAAGACAAAAATATTTCATCAAAAATTACTAAATGAAAGATATCAGCATTGTCAGTTCGACTCATGATGAGTTCTAATTTTCAACAAATTGCGAACCTTTTTATAAAAAAATGCGTAATTTTACACTTTGGGTGCCGCATTATTTATTTAGACGTTGCTATATTTAATATATTTTGATTGAATTTTGAAAACGCATATCCAGAAATACTAGCAAGCATAATTTTAATCTGCGAATTATTCTGCTTTAAATTGAGAATTAATGAATAAATAAGTCGATAAATGGAATAACTTTAGAGTGAATGGGTTAATTCGTTCAGCTTTTAATTATAATTTTTTTTCCAGTAATTTGTTAGCACGACGCGTATTGATGATTCAAGTTAAATGGTCCGTGACGATTCATTTGATTTACCACATTTTTTGCGGCCCAGTTCTTTTGGTAGAGATACCGTAAGAAAATTAAAAATATATTAAGAAATAAGTTTAATTAAAATAATTACATTCATTGAACGCCCAGAAAAATTAATTGATTTTATTAATTTGTTTAAAAATTGCGATAAGCTTTAAAGAGGTTTTTTTCTTCTAAAATAAATTGTAATTTCACGATTTAATAAAATTCCTTGCTTCATGCTGTTAAATTTGAAATATAACTAATAATAGCATAGTTTTTATTTTCATTAATTCGCTTTTTCAATTTTTTTATCCGTTTATTATAAGTTTAAATTCACTTTCTGTTAATTAAATAAGCTGAATGCTGTTTCAATTCATCATAAATTAATTTTATCATATTATTTTACACACATTTTCACATTTTGTAAAACACTGGCACTCGATTTAAACACTACCAAAATTAATTATTAAATAACAAAACTATTACTCACCTGGGAGTAAATGCCTTAAATATCCTGGCTCTACACTTGGTGTCACTCGACGATCCTCTAAGGTTTCTAAGTATTTGCAAATATATTCCACCATTTCGGTGCCTCGCTGACGAAACTCCTTACTATCCATCTTGACAAATTATGTAGATTTGAAAAATTAAAAGTTACTGACTTTGTGCTAGTTAAATTAAGGCTATTTTTATTCTTTTGTAATAATAAATTACGACGGTTCCTTCAACGATTAATTTTTTTGGAATAAAATTTCCTTCCCTATAGATCTTTCATACTCAAATACCATCGCAAGACAGTCAAAAGGTTTGACCTTCTTGACGAGTACGCAAATCGTATCTTTGGTAGTGTAAGCTCAAAACTAAAAATTTGTTAAAGAAAAGTATACTCTGGTATTATTTTGAGGGAACTCACAAAATAATATAATAATATTTAAGCAGACATAAACTTTTCATATAATTAGCAAATTTTACAGTTTTGAACTTATATAATTTTTGCCACTCAAGGACAATATGCTTTGAAATTAAAAATAATTTTTGTAAATTAATGAAATAATTTGCTAGAAACTCTTTTATAAGCTATAGAAATGTCTTTCTTATACAAAATCGTAATTTATAATTCCAAAAACTTATCAGTCGTACACAAAAATTGTAATCGTATAACACAAAGAAAAAATAACCATACATTTTTTGAATTTTCAATAAAATAGAATATTTTTAAAAGATTTTGTGAATAGTGTGAATTAGTGAAAATAACAATATTAGATTTTATAAAGTAAATTTTATTATTTTACCAACTACGCTAGTATTTCGAATCAACTTCCAATTTTTGTCGAACCTCCATTTGGAAATGATTTCATACAAGTAATATTGATTGTTGAATTTGCAAAAATTCCGAAAAAATTATTAAATGTAAAATAAAATTATCAATTTCTTTATGTTTTCAGTTGTTAATAATTTCTAGTAAGCTACAGTTAATTATTATTTCATTCAAGTCATACGCAGAAAAATGTTTTGGACCAAAATTCAAGGTCACATTCTTAAATATTTTAATATGTGGGTATTCATTTCGATTAGAAATTTCAGCCATAGTTACAAATGGTTTTGATAACCTGTCTTATGGTCTTACTTTTTAAAAACTCTTTCACAGAACTGTAACTATATTCCTCCTCGTAAGTGCTTTACAAATTATCAGTATGAATAAACTCACTTTCACAAATAAGATTCCTTCAAGAATTTTTTTATTTATAAAGAGAATTCACAAATTTTATTTCCGAAGGATTTTCCGAACCTAATCAGTCGAGCCGTGGAACGAAACTGATCAACTTGTCTAGTTGAACTGAAGTCCTAACCTCGGATGATGTCACATCCTTTGGCATCCCCACCAAGAATCCTTATAAATGATGACGGTATTCCCCTTTCCCCAGTTTCATCGTATAATTGTCCTTTGCAGGAATAATACTTCACGCTTCCTCCAGAATTTCCTGTCTGGCACTAAGGCGTTTTGTACGCATGCATTTATCCTTTTCTTATAATAATACCAATCTAGTGTTTATACGTGTAATCAGTTCCGAGATTAATTCAAAACGAGTTTTTATATATTGTTTTTTTAAACGCCGCGCAGAAACATAAACGGGGGAGGTGATTCTCAATTTCATCGTTAGTGTGGATGTTGGTACTTGAAGTAATCAAACTCCAATTACTGTTGGTGTCAGTACAATTTCTCGACAAAAAATTCCAGAACTCATCTCATAATTGGAGTTTTCTATTAAATTTTGAAGGAGTTATCAAATAAATTTGAATAATGCAACTGATTGATTCTTGTTGAGCAATTGTTAACAGAATGGTAATTTAGCTCTCTAGAAAGTATATACATATACATAATTAATTTGCGGTGATTATATTTAAATAATTTATTTAAAAAGTTAAAATGTAGTACTGTTGTATACTCTTCGTATTTCTGAGTGAAAATAAAATATGATATTGGTATTCATCGTCTAAAACAATTTATTGAATTAGTATTTGATTAATTTTTATTTTATATAATTATTTAACAGTGGAAGATATCGCGACCGTATTAAATTTTCAAAGAATTATCACATACAACATTTGTTCGTTTCGAAATTACAGAATAGCATCGATTAGGACGAAAAAAACATAATGAATGTAATATTTATATAAATTATTTAAATGCAAAATAAACAAATTTTGAAGCAAAAATTCAGATAATATTACGTAATGGATGTTTTTAAATTTATTTCGATATTGAGAATGGTAGATTAAAAATAATAGCTTATATTTTATTTTTATTTTAGATCTGTTTCAATTGAAAATTAAGTGAATAAAAAGTGAACACACACGTATTCTTGATTCTTTTTTAAATAGTTTATTTATTTTTTTATAGAGACGTAATTAAAGGAGTGTGCGTGGTTGACTTAGTATTGTACAAAATAGAAAGCTAGTTAATGTAATAGTTTAACTTTAATTTAAAAGCAACAATGTTTTTTGCAATGGGCGGACAAACGCTATTGAAGTACCATTTCGATTTTGTACACTGTTACGGCAATAGCTTTGTGTGCTAAAATTCATTAAATCGCTGAAGGTAGACAGTTTTTTCTAATCAGTATTATCCTAACTATATGAAAAAATTAGAATAAAACTATTAAGTCAATATTAATGACATTTTATTTTAATTTTTAGAATATATACGTACGACCAGAGAAGCAAGTGTTATAAGTAAAATTAAAATAAAAATGCAATTTAACTGTTATAATGACGATTTTGATTCTACTAAGATACATTAATACAAGTTATCAATTAGCAATTATTTATTTACAGGAATAAAGGTTATCGGATAATTTTAAATCGCTAGGTGAGGAATAAAAGTTATCAGAAAAGTTTTATTTTTTAAAATAAAAGGTAAATGTTATTGGATGAATTAAATTTACTAAAAGCTATTAAGCTAGTTTAATTTTTAAAAATTTAGGCTAAAAGTTGTCAAGCGATGTTAATTTTTTAAAATCAGGAGTTAAAGTTCTTGGATGATTTTTACCTGACATTAAAATATTGTTTTCTCGACCTTAAAGTGACATCGAAAAATAATTCTCGTTAACAAACTACCACTCAGGGGCTTTTCCTGATTCAATTTGTTTGCTGAGTAGAAACTCGACCCAATTAATTCTGAGATTGTTTATTTGCATCGCAGGCTGGATAGCCGAAAGCAAAGTAATTTGAAGCGCTAATTTTGTCTTAGGATTTTTAATCGCGTGCTAAGTGGAGGAATTGGTCGAACTCAATTAATTTGTCATCGGCAAATCTCAGCAATAAAGCGCACCCTCATCTCAAAGTCGATTGAGCACCATTAAAGAAGTGCGTCTGCATCTGAATTGAGGATAAATTCCTCCCTTGAATTGCGATCATTTCTGAATTCGCTGTTGCTTCCCCACTTGTTGAATGCGTTGAAAGACGGGGTTAGTCCTTTGCGGGGTGGCTCGTGCCGACCCCCAAAAGGACTTCCTACATTCTTATACTAAACAATTCGGGTGGATTGGTGACCTCGTGCTTTTCCAGCGACTTAACCTTTGTTCCCGCGCCGACCCGAATCGTCTTCGCTTGGGCCCTGGTAATCGTGGCCAACGCAGTGGTTATTATGATTCCGTCCATGATGAGAAATTGCGGTTCATACTTCTTTATTGGTGCACCGAAAGCTCCTCTGCTCTTAAGGACTCGACGAATGGAAAATAAGGAGCAGATAAGGGTGCGAAGGAATTCAGGCCATAAATGCCTTGCTGAATTCCTTGGGTCTATTTCTGTTCATTCTCTTCCTTTAATGAGAAGATGTTCGATAAATTTTTACGATTTCAGTCGCAGAGACAATTTTTGAATTTAAATTTCTATATGGTTTTTTGTGTGGGGGTAAGTTCCCTCGAAAATTTTTGTTTCTACCCTAAGTGGAAAATATTACTTGCGGTCTATAATTTTATGCAAGTTTTACACGTGGTTTCAGTTTAAAGTTTTTATTGACTGTAAACTTAATGCTTTACAAGCTACCGACCAAGCCAATACTTTAATGAAACCAATAAGGAAAGATTCACGCTACCATTAAATTAATAATTGGTCGTTTGCTTAGGTTTGAAGGAATTAAACCGAAAAGCACAGTGCTGTCATATCCGATTTAATATAACTAATTAAAATTACAATGGAATTAATGAAAGCAAATTGCTTTTGGTAGGTCATATTATAAATAAATGAATAAATCAGTTGCAGTTGACTAAAGTATCAAAAATATAGTGAACTCTATCGTTTGTCTACCATAAACTCAGAAGAATTAAGTATGTTATTATAAAATAAATACGTAAAACAATTATTTTAATAATATTATGATCAGCCGAAAAAATAGGGGTTTTTAAAGTGTTATACATAAAATTGCAATATTGTTAGCAGCAATGAACAAAATTATCTTATAAGTATAGGGTAGTTTTTTGAAAGATGCTTGCTTGGCTTTAGTTTAATTACTCGGTTTTATCGAAAATGTGTTCTGAAATAGTTCGTTTTCGTGTCAGCTAGTTTTAAAGAGCTAACTTTGGACGCAAAATCATCCGGTTCATTTTTCTTAGATTTAAATTTCTCAATAAAGAACATTTTCAATTTGGGAAATTGATTGACCATGGTTTGAATAAATTACTATTTGTATCATATTTTTAAAATTATTGGCTTTTGTTCTGCAATTAGAAATTCTATGCATTTTTGCATCTAAGCTCCGACGTAACTTAAGCAAAATGCTTTGTCTTAAGGAACGAAAATTTAAATTTAAATTTCTTAGCAGAGAGTCCCTTAGAATTCCTTGTTACTTTTCAGAAACATAATTAAGTGAAACACCAGACAAAATGATGCACTATAAAAAGGGCAAAAATATTGAGGAGGAGCTCACAAAAGAGAATATCCCAATAGAGTGTCTTCCCAAGGATTACCTCTGGATGCATGTAAGTGATGAAATTAGACAAGCTCATTTATAATTCTGCTCAAATAAACCGAAAATTACATTTGCAAATTAGGTTAAAGGTGGCACCAAAGTATCAAATGTAATCGATTATGCAAAGAAAGCCTTAGACAGCGGTGAAAGTCGGAGCGTCGTTTTTACTGGCTCTGGAGGTGGGTCTATGAAAACTATTTCATGTGCAGAAATCTTGAAAAGAAGCTACGATCTCCACCAAGTCACACGAATTTGTTTCACAAAGTAATATAATGCATTTCGCTTTAAAAGTTTTAAAACGTAATTAGTTATTTTCTATAGAGTTGAGGAATATTGGGATCCATCGCTTGAAGGATTAGAACAAATTGTTGCCACTCGAGAAGTTCCTTGCATTCATATTTTACTATCCCTAGACGAGATTGATCCTAGCACTCCTGGGTTCGTTTTACATGAATATTGATTTCCTAATTGGTTTTTTCTAATCTTAGAAATTTCGTATAGATACCAACATTCAAAAGTACCTTCAAGATTTTTGGAAGACACCGATGTCAAAAACAAAAGTCGAAACACTTCAAAGCCAGGTCCAAGTGGAAGGAATAATAGCGACAAGCAGAGACAAGACCAACAAAAGAGGAAAAGGAAACCTAAAAAGGATAAGTCAACTGGTGAAGGTTCTAAAACTGAAGCGAAAAAAAAGGAACCAATGGAAACATGAGTGTAGACGGAAAATCCTAGAATTATACACTCTTTCCTACTCAGTTTTAGTTTTGATGAACATCCCAATTTGTAACTTTAAAAAAAATATGAATGATGCAGGCTTATAATCGCACCATGAAATCTATTAAAGGTAGTTGCGTTTCGAGGTCATTCCTTCATCTGTTGTTGGCGATATCGGTGATTTTTCAAGGAGAATTTATATAAGCCAAGTCTTCAGAAGGGAATCCGAATCTTGAAGACGGTTCAATTTTTTAAGAAAACTTTATTTTACACTTTTGTATGGCTTCTAATACTTTGCAGACGATGCCTTTTTGGAAGACGATTCAAATTTTATAACAATTATTTTTTCATTTCTGGTTAAATTTTTTGCAAAGTAGTGCAACATTTTCACTGAAAATTTTGTTTTGATTTCAAATTCATGTTATAATATCTTTTAATTTCCATGTGAAACCCTATGGAAAACAAAATACACAGTTTGAATTCAAAAGCACACTGCTGTTATAAGTTACAGATATTAACATTTTATTTGTTTTTATAATTTTTAATACGCATATATACAACAAAATGTATTATCAAATTTTTCAATAGAAATTGAAATATCAAATTCTTATCAATATTTAAAGTGTAAATCCTTTGAGGATTGTAATGGCGCGATCTGCAAACATAAATTATTTTTAAAATAGTACGATAAAAATTTGTATAACTTTTACCTATATGCTTTTCCTTGGTATACTCATAAGTAGGAGAAAATCGTAGAGTAAATTTTCCTTCAAACATGATACCCATTAGAAGAAGTTTTCCCGTTTTTAATATCTTATTGTATAAATCCCTATTGTCCGAGTCAGATTTATTTTTTAAAACAAAATTAACAAAGGTAAATTTTGAATGAATCACTTCAAAATTATCTAATTTTGATAATTTTATAGCAAATTTGTCAGCTAAGTCAACGCTTTTTCGGATTCTCAATTCGAGCTCACTTTTCCCATATAGCCTGAAGGTCATCCACATCTTAAGCGCTCGGAATTTTCTACTCAGCGCGATGCCATAGTGCCTGAAATCAATAGCCTCCGGATTGTCGTTTTGTAAATAAACAGGATTAATGACGAAGCACATCTGATATTCGTGGGTTTTCTGCAACCAGAGCGTAGTTGCATCACATCCCATTTGCAGCCATTTGTGGGGGTTTGCAGAGAAAGAGTCTGCGTGCTGCAGACCTTCTCTTAAGTGACTGTACCTTTTTAGCACCATAGCGTTTCCTCCATATCCACCGTCAGCATGCAACCAAGCCGTTGGATAGTCGTTTAGAACTGACCGAATTTTCGTAACACAATCGACACCAAATTTGAGGAAAGTGCCAATAGTTGCTACTACCAGGACGGGAATGAACCCATTATCCTTGTCCCTTTGCAGACCGTTGGTGAGTTCACTAATTAACATTGCTCCCTCACTATCGGTTTTAATAGCCCTGAAGGTGATATATTCTATTTCACAGAATCTTTGTATGCAAATGTGGCTGTCTACAGAAGCGTAGGCGACTAACCGCGTTACAGCCTGATCTTCTGAGATATTAAAGAGCTTCGTTGCTTGTTTTATGGCTTTACACCGAGCTGCTAGGATAATGTTATAAATGGCATCGGAATTAGATTCTTGATACGAGCCGCCACCAACTCCGTTTGTTTTAGCAAACATAAAGCACTCGGGCAGATCAAGGAGTTGCGCATACCAATCAATCATTAAGCTCTCTAACTCCGTCATTGCAGGGCAGGATTTCTAAATGGAAGTACAACACTTAATAAGTAGATTTCATGCGGATGTTCTTATTCATTACCCAACTAAACGCAATCCCACCAAAACCTACACTTAACATGTCTCCTAGAATAGACGGAAAGCTGTTAGGATTCGGATAGCATGAAAAATTTAGGGGATGATTCCAGTGAACCGTTGACGGTAAAATTTTCCTTTTGAAGTCTTCAAAAATCAGATCAAAACTTTCTCCATCATCGGGTATAGTTTTTGGAAGGGTTTTAATCAACTTGGTAATCGGCAGCTCTGGTATTACGTGGTACGATTCAATGTCCAGTTTGTAGTCGCACAGGAAATCAAGAATTCTGCTGGCTTCTCTGGCAAATTCGTAATGATCCATATTTTATAATACATTAAATTTTGAGAGATCTTCAAGGACTGAAAGGCAAGTCAAATTTATAGAAGAGAGGCTTGCTGCATATTTTTAAAATAAATGAGCGGGACCGGTTGAAACAAAATGGATGTATTATTTTGTTGCATTTGCTATTTTATCGTATATTTCTATTTCTCTGTTCCCTTATTACTTTTGTTCTGCTTGACAAATTTTAATGCGATTTGCAACTATCACATTGAACCGTACTTGACCCAGACTTAAGATAGGATTAACTCCTTGAGTGCCAGACGAATTCCTAATGCAATCTCCGACGGGCCACGCGCGCTTCTGGAAATTTAATCGATACAGATGTGTAATATGTACATTAGGGTTCATTGTTTCTTATCACAGTAGAAAGAAGATATTTGTGAAAATATTGCGACACAATATGATAGAACAATTGCCAGAAAAACGACTACATAGACTTATGTTTATCTTGCTTCAATAAAATCCATTGAAATTGCCTTAATAATACTTTCCTTTAATAAATCAAAATTAGGTAAATCTTGAACTTGAAATTTTCAGTAATTATTTAAAACAATGTAATTTTTTTAGTTTCGTATCATATTGTACACTGTGGTTGATGCGACATTCAACCTTTTAAAGATAGGTTTAGTCCAAGTGGGCAAAAGTTAAATTTTTTGTGATAGCTCGATTTGGGAAGAATGAAAATCTTCCATTCAGTAATTTATAAAAAACTGATCGCCTTAAATTTTATAACTTTACAAACACCCAACAAATCGGTTTACATCGAAATATTAACAATTCCGAAGCTAATGTAGGTTTATTGCAGGTTTGGGATTTTCAAGGTTAATGATTTCGAATATCAGGACTAATAAAAAAATTTGTTTAATTCTGTAACTGGTTGTTTTTTACACTAAAGAATAACTACAGTGATGTTGGTGACGTTGTCATACAACGATTTTTAGAATCTAGGATAAAAAAATACGAATGATTTAATACAAACGATATTTTGGCGATAGTAACCTTTAGTAGTTTTTGAGGACAGTACGTAAAGTGTACCTACATCAGTTTGTTCTCTATTATCTCATGTATTGGTCGTAGTAGATATTTACGAATAAAATTAAAGCTCAGAAAACTCCCTAAAATATATTTCCATATTTTATTCGTAGAAGTAATTGTTTACACATAATACGGTGTATAAACTCTCATCAGATTAGTAAAATTATTACAATTACGTATTTCGTCGATGACACGGAAGAAAATGTAGATATTGCTTTTATTCAGAGGTGGAAATTGTAACGCAACAGTTTCTTCTACAAACAAAATTTCTCGACGTTTCTAATAAAAAATATAATACAAAAAAAAAGAAAAGAAATATTGGGCTCCAACAATTTTGTAATGTTAATAAAAATCCTATAAAATAGGAATTACAGGTTAACTTTTAACCCCTTTTTGATCAAGATTTGGTTTAAAAGTAGTATTATTTAAAGAAACATCAATATAAAATGAAAACTTTCCCAACTACAGACAAAAATTTATTATAGAATTTCTTTTGTTATATTAGTTTTTATTGTTCTAGTGTATTGTATATATGTACTTTTACTTATTCACAAAATTGATCACGCGACGAACGATAAACAATTACACATTCGACTGGGCGATATAAAAACGGGAGAAGCTTTGTCTCTCTTCTGAAATAAATAAACTGAACATGTCCTACGATTTAATTTAACCAATTCCCGACGATAACGCAATAAATTTAACTGAGCAAAACGTCGTGAATAAACAAATGGCGAAAGGACAGAATTGAAAGCTACAACAAGTCTCTTTTGTATATTTTCAGGAATATTGCGTTTTTGTTTCTTCTTTTATCGTAATTTACTTAAAATACTTGATTAAATGATTTAATTCTTTTAATTTTTTGTTTGTTTGTTTGTTTCTTGTTGCCCTTATGGTGCTTCTGATATTTTTTAAGCTTCACTTTCGCCCAGTGATGTTGTGCTGTCCTCTTCGTTGATCGGGACGATCAAGTTCTCCTTGGACATGAGATTATACTTGGTTACAAAATGTGTAAAACGGTGGCATAAAAACGTTTCAGCTTCGAACTCGTCGAATATTCGTCTGTGGTGGAAGTACGCATGCGAAAAAATTCTGTAAACGCGGCGACATACTGAGCCTAACTTAGCGACTGAAGATTCTTTAATTGATACCCTGCAAAACAAAGACGTTAAATCTCAGCGCGAAGAAACGAATATTGTTAGGCTACCTGCTTGGAAAGTATTTATTGCTATTTAGTAAGCAAGCAGCACCATCCAATGTATGGCGAGTGTAGTCAATGGCAGGACATTCTTTTGGTGTTTTATGAGCTGCACACAAAAAAATCCACTGTTCAGTTGCTGTCATTTGTGTACATGTTGCTGGAAAACATTGTGTTTGGAGACGAACAGCAAGCCCGTTTAATTCCATACAGAATTGTCTGCAATATTAATATATAAAAATATAATAATTTAAATATCTAGCGATGCCCTTCTTATATAATCAATGACTTGTTATAAGTTTACTTAATTTATATGTTTTTATTTGGTATGTCTAGTCGTCTTTTTTATTAATTAATTAATTAAAACTGTTTAAAACTTGTGACCAAAAACCATAAAAATATCTTAACTGGCGGGTCATACATACATACCTGCCCTAATTTTCAATAAATTTTGATTAAATGAATTTAAACGCAAAATTTGATCATAACAGATTAGGACATATCGAAATAATTGTATAACGATTGTGGTATTGCTTTCATAAATGGATATATAACACATTAAAATTCCCTTCTTTTCTTTGGAGAGTTCTTTTTCGACTTTAATAATCAAATTAAAATTTACCTCTTCCCTCTGACTTTGCGGAAAAATAATTTTTTTGTATTAACAGTCGATTTTCTGTAAAACTACAATAATTCACTTCAAGGATTGAAAAACTGAAATGAAATAGTTTAAACTATTTAAGAAACGATAAGTTGAATTCAAATATAACAAATTTAATTATTTTCGTTCTGCGTAATCAAAATCTTTAAAACTACTGCTTATTTCTTTTGCGGCAGTTAAAATGTATATTTTGTGTATATATTCTTAAAACGAAATTTTTGGTTTTCTATTGAGCGTTCATAATTTTTTTGTTTTAAAAATGAAACAAATTAGTCGTGCTATAAGGGAGTGCAATTTGTAGATTCTTAAAGAAAAATATATAAACGCTTTACTTTCAAGTTTGTTAGGCTCAAAGGCAAGGCTAGTGTTAATTAATTAGGGAGTCTTTTTAACGCTGGATGGGCGTTGGAGGGCAATTAATAAGGAAAACCTACCGCAAGTGCTCGTACTTCCAAACGCCCTCGTCCTGAGCCTCGGGCATGGTCAGGATCAGATCGACGTTGGATGGGTCTCTTTTGATTAGCTGCTGGATGTACTGCTGGACGTGCAGGGTGCTGTCCATCTCCTCGAGCGGCTCGTCCGGCCAGCGACAGAAATCCTGCAAATCGAAGACGAGACTTTGTTTAGCATCGATTTCCACCGCGGTGACAGCCAGTTGTCAAAGCCCCGAGCGGAGTGACAGCCCAGCCCAGTCCCGGATAAATGAATACCGATCGGGCGCTCCTCTGCCGGAGGTGTCGTCATTCGGCACCGCCGGCCCGGAGGCTCGCACTCCCGCCGCTTTTAACTTACTTTTGCCTTCGTCCCGGGTCTATTTCTCCGCAAAATAGTAGAGCCGTCGGCCATCTTCATGGTTGGTGCTGCTACGATTTCCTATAGCGAATTTGGAATGTTTGACAGCTGTCGACTCCTCTCCAGGTGCAGCACTCACTGAGCCAAAAAGTAACAACTTGCCGTGGCTCCTGGCTGGGTATGCGCTAAATCCCGGTTCTGTTCCCGGATAGTCGGGAATAAAAAGCGAGTTCCTTGACCATTTTTGTCGTTTTCTCCTAGATGGCAGAACAGTTGCCAAGTGGATATTTTGCGTAGGAAACCAATAACGTCTTTTCAGATGCAATTTGTTCTGAAATCTATCCACCGGTTTTACAACTAAATTCATTATTGTCAGAATTTAGTAAAAACAGTAATCCAATTGGACTAATAAAAACTATATTTCCATTACCGCAGCAAATGTAGAAAATATTTAACGATTTGAATTTCCCGCTTTATCGCTTCCTGACAGCTCCCTGAATTTTTAGTTCAGTGGCCATTTCCCCGCTAAAAATTTTCAGTTGGAAGCCGAGTTTTCTGCGAAGTGCGCGTCCAGCTTTGCGTCGTGGTGAAAAAGTTTATTTAAAATCATTTAACCCTTTTAGTTGTGCACGTGAGGTGATCACTACAGTTCGGTGAAGTGAATAAATTTGTGCGGGGTGTGAATTTGCACGGATTAAATCGTGTTTCACTGAAATTCGCGGACGGGACGGCAGCGCATGTGCATTATTTGGATCCTCGGTAAGTTGCAATATTCTTTGTTCTCATTTTGATCGAGTCGAACACGCATCCTCCTCCGCGGCTTGAGGGTTGCCGCCTGATATGTTTCGATTGGATTTTTTTTAAGGAAGGTAACTTTGGTTTGATTAATAAAAGTATAAATTGGACCCGAAACCTTACAACAAAGACTGCAAGGTAAATTAAAATTATTCCTTTGTGTCAGCTTCTGCGGTAATAAAAACCTATTTTCGACTGGTCTTATTTTACTTTGTTTTGGGTCCTGGGGTAGATTGGAGATTGGAGGAGATATTCTAAAAACAAAACTTTCATAAATTCATTGCGTCGCGAACTTAAAAGTGAGATTCTAATAAGGGAGCTTGTGACAACAATTTTGAAATAATGGTAAATAAGTGGTACATATTCTAGAAAACGCAATACTGCATCCACAAAAAGGAAAGTTGCATTTATTAATACACATATTACTTTATACTGTAGGGCCATGTAGGGGCCCTTGGGTACCCCACACAGAGTTGAGGGTTTTTAGAAAAAGAAAAAGGAAAAATAAACGTGAATGAAAACATTAGAATTACTAGCGCTTTGTACAATTCAAATAATATAGTATTTATAATATGCTAAGAGGTGTTCTTTCTCTTTTGCAGATTCATCCAATCAAAAAGGTCATACCACACTTGGATTCTACCGAAAATTTCTAATAAGGTAACTTAAATTAAAAAATTGGCGACAGAGAATAACTGTTTGTCACAGAAATTAAAACATTTATACTTATTTTATAAAAAAGTGTTGTAAAGAAGGTAGTCTGTAATTGAGCCTCCAAATTAAATTTCTTAAACTACATTAGCCACATTACAACTTGGAGCGGAACACTTAAGTATCTGCTAATTCGATCAATAAATTTGCTTTAACTCTTATTAACCTGCATAGCTTAGAAACACCGCCGAACCTTTACTAACCAGAGATTCTTCTATTGTAGAAATTTTGTGGAACGAAATTCTTGAGTACCTTAAGGTGAAATTTGGGTTGGAAAATACCACCTGAACTTTGTTAGAATAATTTGCTACGAGGAACTTGTTTCGGGGCCATTAGGAATGTACGCCTGTGTAGAAATTAATTTCAGGATAATGGAATTCCTGTGCTTGCCATTACCAAAATTCTTAATTAACCTCAAAGGGACACTATTAATTGCGTTACGGTAATGTGTTAATTTTTTGTATTATTAACTCATATTCTTTACAATTTAAAACATTTTGGAATGGAGAAAAATAGGATAAGGAATTTTTTTAAAGACAAAACAGACTCAGTCAATAGCGGGCAGCAACCGCCTTGGTGAGTCTCCCCATTTATGAATATTTAATAAAACCACGGTAGACATCTCGGGCCGTCCTTGTGCATACTTTAATCAGCACAAATCTCCAGAGCTAAAGAACTAGGCAGGTGCTCTTAAAATGGATCCTCCCGGAAATTAAAGCGGAACATGGTAAGTAGTCGGGTTGGAGGTTTAAGGAGGCTCCTAGGCAGCAAAATTCCAATGTTTTCCCAAATTAACAAACCAGGGAATCCTCTCGAAATTGTAAGAAGATTATTTAATGAATATGTTTTCCTCTTATGTATTTTTAACAAATCTGCAGTTTGAAACTCGGGGAATTTAAATCCGAAGGGAATAACAAATTAACTTTTCTAAATTTGGAATTTTTAGAATTATGGAAATTTCTGCCTCTCCTTTTTAGGGTTATCATTTAGTCTGACTTACTTTATTCAATTTTACTTTAAAAATGCTCAGGCAAGGGGAGTGTTTAAGAATTTTAAATAAGAAAGCAGCCCTGCCTCCTCGTTTTGAGTTTATCTAATCACAATAGCAAATGTGCTTCACTGGTAGGGATAGAGTTTTGAAACCCCAGAGATAAGTCCCAACATTTATTCAAATCTTATATTCATGAAAGCTTTTTAAACATTTCGAATTCCATTAAACCGCTGGCGCTAATGGGGTCGTTATCGGAATTTTTCGTTATTGTGTGAACATTTCTCTACGGAAATTTTGCAAATGGGCTCAAAATAGGATCTTTGTATTAAAATTTAATGGAATTGAATTACATTAAGCTTATGCTATGAAACTGTTACAATTTCGTTTGAAATTCCTTAACTGTATAATTTTTGAATTAAAATTTGAAATTTATTACTGCCTGGAATTCATTAAAAAATATTTTAGATTTACCTTTAAACAAAAATTTGGTTTTCCAGAATTTTATAATTAAAATTATCTTTTATAAAACTAAGGCGTATTTAAAATATGAACTGTAAAAAGCTTGTCAAGTACGATTTAAATGGCCATTAGAAGTTCTGTATTTCTACGAAATAACCTTTTTTTTATTTATGAAGACGATACTTATTACTGATAATGTACACAGTTTTCTGTTTGTGGATAATACGTTTAATCAGATTAAAAACATCGTTAGTTAATTCACTTTATAATTTCAAGTCAAATCATATTAAAATCGATGCAAGTTATAATTTTTTATAGAGGTTTGCATATTCGCTATCATATGTATGAAATAATTTTTTGACTTCATTGGGAAATTAATAGTTATTCTTGAAAATTAATTAACTTCAAGTCTGTTACTGCATAAGTTTTGCGTGAAATATTTTAATTGAACATCCCGGGAGACTTCCTCGTAGGTGCTTAATGAAAACCTTATTTGCCCTAAATGCCTGAAATTCCTTTGATAAGCTTCATTGAGCTGTCGCTTTTTTCTCTCTTTAACATGCGGAACCTTCTCAGGTTTTAACTCTAGCAGGCCTGGCTGATTACGAAAATATTTGAGGAGTTATGCAAAAGTTAATTTACATAGAGTTTATTGAAGCCTTAAAACCCTCAAAAATTCCTAAACGTGAACGTGAGCGATGGGAGTCTTATAAATACAAAAAGACTGAGTGAGAGTTTATCTTGACGTTATCGATTTTCAGCTTCAAAAGGATACATTTCATCTTCAAAAGTCCTCTGCTCTTTAAAGATTCTGGCTAAGGTCAGATGAATCAAAACTTTGTTTTAAAGTAAACATCTGCAGGGTTCCTTTTGACTTTGAATTGAGTGGGACGGATATGACTTTTAAGTAGTTAATTCATTTCCGAAACTGCTCCTTTTAAGATATTGAATAACTCTCTCGATCAAGTCTCACCTACTCTAGGTAGAGAATTTAATTTTCGAAAACTGTGGACATGCTCTAGATATTTACATTTCAACTATTCGTTGCTTCGGAGACTCACGTTTTCAGAGGGATATGCTTACTTTAATCTCATTTCCTCAAAACCCTTGAAGCCAGCAACTCTTCGGAGGTGGCTCACTAAGCGAAATTTGAGTAAAAAGCCACTCTAGATGCAATGGCTTATTTGGAGGATTGGGTGTTTTGTGAGACTGGAATAACAAACACTCCACACTTCATAGGAGCAGTTTGCTATTTCGGTCAGTTCAGTCCAAAACTTTATTTTAGCAATTGATTGAAATTCGTCGTTTTTGATGCCTTTTGAATATTTTCCTGGATACAGAACATGGTGCAGAAAACGTATTTAACAAAAACTGACAAAGTATTGTGCAAGTTCGTTGGCAATTTCATAATGTTGGTATGGAATATTAAATTCGAAAATGTTTCCTAAACGAAAGACACGTGTATACGAAAATGTACTCCAAGATAAAAAAAATAATTGTATTGAATTTGAAGAAATGCCAATCCATTCATTTGACCCGAATCAAATGGACGAAAATTGTTTCTGACGGGTAAAGTAACTTCTGAATGATTCATTGGGATGCTTTGTGATAAAATTCATTTAGTAGTCGCATTTTTATGAACACAATAATTAAATTGTTTTCGAAAAGTCCTTCGCTTACAACGACAACCATCCTGTTTAATTACAAATATTTATGCACGAGCTGGGCCACTTGAAACTCGATTAGATGTCTAATTACAAAACTCCACGCTGGAGCTGTAAATCTCTTTATTCTGGCTCCAAAATTATGAGATATCACAAAATGTCTTAAAAGCTTAAGTTAAGTTTCCTTCTAAATTCTTTGTTTTGTTTGTCTTATTGACGCTTTTAGACATGAATTATATTTCAGCCTGGGCTTCTTTGTTGCCGCAGTATTTATCTGAATTCATAACGACGTTGAAGAAATGAAATCCAATTAACACTTTCTTCAAGTTATTTTCACTTTTCGCAGACTTTAAAAAAACGCTTCAGTTGTCATTATTTTATTTCTCATTTAAGGGGCTAAATGCAAGAAAAAAATATGGACAAATTGTATGTTTTTAGAAAATCACATCTTTTTTATGAAAGCTTTGCTAATTACTATTTTATATTTGAATTAAGACTCATATCTTTGTTATGGTTGACAATTATTAATAAATCAGAGTTATCACAGTCCCATAAACCCTGGAGAGCAAGCAATAATTTCGCTTGATATTTTAGTTATGAACAGATAGTAAAACTATCTAGTGCTTTGTAGCAATTTTTTTAAGGAAATTTGCTTTAGTTTTTTCATTTTTTGAGCTTCAATTCCATATTACATTATGTGCGAATTTGAAGTTCCTATCTCACTTCGTCTAAAAACAGTAGGCCTGTGACAGCCACACAAATGGAACCATAAAAGAATGTAGGTACATGTGCAGATACCTAACCGGAATTGTATTGTACTTCAGTTAATTAATAAACAAAAATGTGTATTCAGATTGTGCAGGTATTTCAAATTTCAGCTTTTTCATTCATTTAATTATAGAAATACTTTAGAAATATTTTCTCTCTTGGGTTTTCTAAAATCTCGTTTATATTTAAATTGAGTACGTAATATCCATTCAATCATTCTACTTCTTACCCTAAGTTTATAATGGCCTTGCTGGAAAATTATTTTCTTTGCACAAGAATAGCATTGCTTAAATTAAGCGCTTTTCTGATGGCAAAGATTTGAACAGCATTCTAAGTTGTCCTAACTATCCAAAGTTAGTTAAGCGAACCCATTAAATTACCATAAAACTCTTTGCATATCCACTCCGCGTGAACTCCTCACGGGGAACTTCACTCTACTCGAAACGAATCAAACTTTTTCCTCAAGTAGGGCAGTGGGCTAAATAAATGGTGTCCTTCTATGCGGACACGCGCAGCAATTCCTGCTTTAAATTATATAGTTTTTTTTAGCTAAAACTTATGTCGTTGGCTTTTCCGCTTCTATACATGCTGAGAAGGGTCTTCATTCATGTATTCTATTTAAGAACGTAACTAGAAAGCTCTGCACTTAGGTATGTTCAAAAATATGAATTTACCAAAAACGAGCTAACCTTGGGTGATGGATGTGGAAAATAAGCAGCTAAATATCGATATCTGTAGAGTTTTAAAGGCTTTAGAAAAAATATTTCAAAATAAATGTAAAAATTTTTCCGCACAGTAGCGTTAATTACAAACCGTCAACCACATTTTATTTTAAAGTTTATCGATGAGGTGTATAAATAAATGTCCTGAAAAGGTAACAAATTGAGGCTAAGCTCCTAGAATTGTTGGTCGTTGGGAACGAATGTACGAGCACACATAATCGAACGAGCTCATGGAAGATTGTGTTTTGAAGTGCTTTTAAAATGAAAGAACTAAACAATGTTTTGGTTTTTATGCGAAATGATACTTAAACAAATACATAAAAATATATATGCATATGCAGGTGAATATTTTTAGCGAGTACATGTCGGCTGTTTCAAGCTTTAAACGATTTTTTAATTTGTATTTAAATTATTTGTTAGGACTTTCAATTTATTCTACAGGAGGTCGATTTTTTTTTTAAAACGTTATCCTTTGGATTTTGAAGTATATGATTGATTATTTCTTATAATTTTTTATGTATAATATTACCTTTTTTTAGTTATTGATTTTACCGATATTCCAAGCTTCGTTCATTTTTTGTTTTACAAATAATTCACTATTTTAAAAATAATCAATTTGTTACTATACAAATTACAGAAATACAATTTAAATAAGGTAATAAAAGTAAATTTAATAATGTAGCATATGGAATATAATTAAAGCCGACTAAATTGGATTTAGTGTGGAGCTCGCATTTTCATCATAAAAATTTAGTAAACTTCATACCATTACCCATTACCTATACGGACTAAAACTATTAAATGGGAAAGTTGGATAATATGTGTCCAAAACTGTATAACTAAATTAACTTTGTTTAATTGAACGTAACATAAATAAACCGTGATTCTTTGTCTAATTGAATGGCATGACAAAATGTTTCACAGTTTTAACTAAAATCTCCACTCCCAGAGGTGGAACACGTTGTCACATAACTTTATGCTGTTCAACGTGATATTTGGGTTAAAGAGAAATTGCTCAAATAATGTGTTTACAGGTCCTCACGTCATAACATATTTAATTGGAAATTGTTTTGGTTGCTTGCAGATTCATTAGGGTGGGATCAAAACCATTTGAAATCTCACAATTAATTTTGGAAACATCATTTCAAATTAGGAAACCCTACGTAAAGACGTAAAATCAACACGCCTCTGACGATTTCGAGTGGGCGGTAATAAATACGTCCTGCAGCCTCGGTAACGATACTTTTCCATTACCACACCCACACAATTCCACCCTGCTCCTTAAATGAATTGCTCCTTTTGATTGTACGAAGAAGCTCATCCAACATTTATCGCTTATCATGCCATAATTCACAATTATGTCACCCCAGGATAATTAAACTCAGGAGGAGAGATGTAATCATTCGTCGGCCTGCGAGGTTCCTCTTTCAAATCACTGATAAAGTACCTGCCAGCCATTAGACTTCGTCCTCGCATACAAAGCCTCTTAGCAGTTTTAAAACTCTCTCCCGCATCAATTCCTGGCATTCTAGATGAAAATAAGATTTTCAGCTTTTTGTGTAACTTTCAATTTATTCCAGACGGGGGCGAACTCCCCTGCCAGTTTGAAAAGACCTTATAATTAGAGCTTATTATGATATTTACATAAAAACATTTTGTCGGTAAAATGTTTTTATCACTCTTCAACTTAACTTTTTCTAAAAAAAGATTGCGTGTAAGATCTCAAAATTTCATCTGAAAAGACTTCAAAACAAAGATAACAACGGTTAAAAACAGCAAATGTATTGTATGTAGGTATGTTTGAAAATTATGTTAAGATTTTTATTTAATCAGCGAATTTTATGTTTAAGTATAATAAAACACATTTATCAATTATAAAGTATTCGAAATAAGAACTCAGAAAATATTTAATTGATAGTTGCAACATTTTTTCTTAGGTACCGACGTTATAGAGACATTTAGATTCTTCTTTTCGTTTTGTTTTATAATTTTAGATTCCCGACTCGATTTTGTATTATCATGATTTTTTATGTAAGCTCTCGAGATATTTCCTTTAACAAAGTATTTTAAATTTGTATTTTCCATATTTCTAAAAATAGGTTTGTATAAAATCCTCTTTCTGCATTTAATACTGGGACAAAAATCTATAATTTTGAAGCGATAGGGATGATCCTTAATTAGTTCGTATTTGCTCTTTATTTCTATAACCGTCGGATGTCACAAACCAAAACTTTTAAATTAACGCCCAACTTTGGACAGCTTCTTTTGAAAAATAATTACTTCAATTTTCCATCGACACTTATTCAAGTGCGTCCCAAGCTAAACAATTTATAGCCGAGGACAAATACTGCGGAAAAAACTTCCAATTTCTTGTGAAAATTTACTTTGTCATCATAAATCAGCCATTCTGGGTCTCCGGA
The DNA here is from genome assembly GCA_959613345.1 of Tolmerus cingulatus. Classification (NCBI taxonomy): domain Eukaryota; kingdom Metazoa; phylum Arthropoda; class Insecta; order Diptera; family Asilidae; genus Tolmerus; species Tolmerus cingulatus. Next base: position 9,234,189 of record OY390708.1, read on the forward strand.
AGCAATAAATTTTCGCAAGTTACATTCGGTGTTCCTTAGAAGTTATTAAATCTCAAAATCTTGAGAATCACTCTACTGCGGGGACAACGGAAGCAAATTTATTGCTTCCTACGTCAATTATGTGGAACAATCTATGGCCCTCCTTTAAACAACATTAATATGTGTCCTATAAAGGTAAAAGGTAAATGAACAACATAATTTCGGTTGTGGGTGCAAATAGAAAACATGATGAATTGCTTTAGTCAAGAAAATGAAAGAAAGGTCTCAGTTGAGCCATAACCAAGTAAGAGGCGTTTAAATTAAAGAAAGGTTTTTATTTTATTAACGTAGAGAAGCATGAGAAGAGTTTTAGAAATATATAATATATAATCAAATTGTATCTCACTGCAGAAGCACTAAAATGGTCTGATGGAAAACTTGTCAGGGATGCTGAGAGTAATCGAATTTTGTACACGTCGTTTTTTCGTAAATTGGAAATTTTGTTGGTAACGAAACGAACGGTATGATAATTGAACTAAAAGTATCGTTTCATGGCTTGTTTTTGGTTTGGATTTACTCCTAATTGAATGAAATTCAGTAGAGAGAGAGAAAATTCTAGTGGATTTTTGGCGTTTTTCATTTTTGTTCAGAAAATGTCAATATACGAAAGTCGATAAAATTCATTTTTGCTTCCCTTTGCACTCGAATGCAATTAGAGTTAAACTGATCTTGCACAGGAGTGTCCAGAATATCAACAAGGGCACGTTTCGGGAGCAAAACCGTTTCATTTGCTAGATATTGCAAACTTTGTTTTAGTAGGTCAGAGATGGATGACAAAATGATAAAATTTATCTCTAATTTGATGTCCAAATATTTTCATTCACAATGGGTCCAATAATGAAAATCGATTACAATTTCAATTTTGTGCTCTTAAGGAAATAATGGATATAAAGTTCTTGTCCTGTGTTTAATTAGAATCCATATTTCATCTCATTCGAGTATTTTTATTTAAATGATCAAAGGACCAATTTTTAAAACCATTCCCAATTTTAAAGTTAACATTACAGTTGTACAATGGCTTCAGATTTAATCGCTAAATAAAATATGCTTAAAATTCCTTTTTAATTTAGTAGTTAATATTTCAATGATAATTTTGATAAAAGTTTGAGTACCAAATCTATTTGAACAGTCAAGTTGGGTATTTATGTTGACTTTTGAAAAATAAAGTTTTCTTGTTTATTGAAAAAACGTTGTTTTAAATATAATCCTGTAGTTTCATTTTCTCAATTTAGACGATATTATTAAAATGAGCATATTAGAAAAGTTTATTTTGTTTATTTATTTCGTCTGAATGTAATAGCAAACTAGTTTTAAAGCAAATTACTTGTTTATCCAGTTTTCCATGAACTATAATATTTTACAGAGCTATTTATTACATTTAAATTGTAATTTATATGCTCACACACTTTTGCGACTGTTAAGCTACAAGGGAACTTTGCATGCCAAATTAGTATTAAGTTGCTTAGAGGAAGCAGCAATGGAAGGAAATAGTTGGCGAAAATAAAATAGCATTTGCCAAATTACTTTGGAAGTTTTGGAGTTTCTGCAAAGCATAAATAAACATTGTCTGCTCAACTCGCATATGTTGCAAGATATTTAAATATGAGCTTGTTGCGTGGAGTACGTGGGTAAAATTACCAAATCCCGCCTTAGGGCCTCTACAGAAATAAGTTAAAGTCATTCGAATTTGATTGCTTGTAATGAGAAGTATGAAGTAATTTAACTTAATATACCTACATACATATATGTATATGCATAACAATAAATACAATTTAACCTTTACCAAATTCCAAATCTGATCTGGTATATGGTACGCGGATTTAATTGATTGAGCTTTTGCTTCATACATTTCAAATTCTCGATTAATTAATAAATATCAACAAATTGAAACTTCGTTTGTCAATGTCGTTTTTGTTTAGAATCTTATGGTTCAAAATATGCTACAAATAATTATAAATTTCTCCAAACTCAAACAACTATGTAGAATAAATAATGCAATATTAATATCGAATACAAATACCATCATTTGCATTTCTATGAATATTTTCGATGGAAGTCATATCCTTTTCAGCTTAAAAATAAAATAATTAATATTTGCTTGATACGATACACTGGAACTCAATATTTTATTGTTTTAAGTATCTCTTATTAAAAAAAGAAAAATTCAATTCTTGAAGGATTTAACATAACACTAGTCAAATTATTTGCAGTAAAAAAAAAGATCATTTATTCTTTTCATATATAAATGACGAAATTAACGCGAAAAAAATTTCAAAGTTTCTATTTTATGCAAGATAACAAAAAAAAAGTAATAAGTAAATAATGATTTCAATTTGATAGTCATAAGAGTCATAAAAAACTATGGTTTTCCTACAGTGTTCCAGTTTGTTCATGTTCCTTATGTTTTAATCCAGCGTACTAAACTTTTAAACCTTTAAAATTGTCGTATTCCTATTTTTTTTCTATATAAATGTTTTTGTATTTATTTTATTTTATATTTTATTTATTTAATTGATTAGAATTGTGTTTCTTTGCTAAACAGATCTATTATTTTTATAAGTTCACGGTTTTATTGTTTTAATTAAAACTTAAATGTCAAAGAATAATCATGCAAGGATAATTTCAATTTATTGTTGGCAAAACTATATCTGTTTGTGCCAAAAGCTATGATCTGTTAATTTAGTACATAATAAAAAACTAGTGCTTCATTTCAATGATCTAATTTAAAACTTTTTAAAGTGTAACCCGAAACAATGGAACGATTTAAATAATGTCGAAACAAGCGTGAATTAAAGCAGATGCGATTTTCATGGAAGCATCGCATCTCTAGCACGCTCAGTTATTCATGTTTTCTCATTGGATTACCTCTGAAGGATTTTGTAGGATTACAATCGAAGTTTGTTGTACTGAAAATGCTTTAGACCCAATCTGTTCGTATGTGTTGGTAAGGTTAAACCCCTTTTACATTCATCAGAAATAGTTTCCATCCGAATTAGAATTTACAGCCACCTGACAAGGAATCTGCTTTGCCTTTGGGCACCCAACGACCTGCTGATATGATCCTTTCACCGAAGCGTGTAATTATTAAAATGAAACAAGCTGGTAGCCAGATGTCAAAGTTAATTGACAACATGTCGGGAGCATTGCTATGATAATTTCATAAATGGAAAAATGTTACAGCGGAGGTGCCATTGACAAATACATATGCTGCCCAATCTTAACACGAGCAATGAGATGAATACGTTGATTTTAATTAATACTAGCTGGGTTACCGGGTTTCACCTGAGGTACAAATATTTTGGCCGCCGTATTGGGTTCGTCATTATGAATTTTCAACATTCGTTGAAGTTCGAAATTCATTACACGCCATGTTGAATCCGTCGTTTGCAGATAAAGGCACATTTCGAACATGGATTCGCAATAAAAACATACAAAAACAGCCAAATACCAATTTTCGCGGCAATTCCTTGATATTTTTAATTTTTTGCTACCATCTTGGGTCCGCTATTTTGAATAATAATTCATCAGTCCTAATGAGGATCCCAAAATTATACAAAATACTTATGTGTTGTTTCTAAAAATAAAGAAAGTATATCAAAACCCAAGATCCTTTTTTGGCCTTTAATAATTGTGTATCTCGTTGAAATAATCTAAATGTAAAAAGCAAAACCATTTTATCCGTGTAAAACCTCACATTGTAGCTTAATCCAATAACTCATTGTAGAAGCGTATAGCACAATTTTGCATAATTAATCTTCCATTATGATTTACACCTTTGTTTAATCATGTATCGTTACATCTGAAATTACATCCGCATACGTACCTCAGAGGTTGTCACCAAAACTTCGGAGATGTAGGGTACATGTGTACGTGGGAGAAATTTATGTCGGTCGTTTATCAGGTGTAAAAGAGTTCATTCAAAGCTGGGATAAGTTCGAATGCAACAATGCAACGTGATGCAATGAAAATTCTGCATGAGCTGGTGAATTATTCGGAAATTGATGGCTGAAATGAAATATGGCGAAATTGTGATGTATGACTATTTCATCGGGTATATAAATAAAATATTATTTATATGTCAGCAGTGATTTATTTGCATTAAAAGCTGAAATGTAACCAAATGTTCATTTCCTTTGCTTTATTACGAATAAATAGTTAATAATCAACAGTCTGCTAATGAATATTGGCCTAACTACAAGGAAATTATTGAATTGGCGTCGTAGCTTTGATTATAAGAAATTCACTTAATCCAATATGTGTGGTAGATGCTATTTACCTTTTGTCTGCTACAAAAATTATGGCAGCAAGTTGTTCAATTAGAATGATAAATTACATCCGAACAATAGGTAGAGACTAGTTATTATGCTAGGATCGATATATCTGGTCAACTTGCACTAAACAGGGCAGACAGTTGCGTAAGCCTACTTATTTCTAATATTCTGGGTAGACCTGACCTAAGGATAATATATTATTAAAATGACAAAATAAGCCAGGGACTCATAAAACCTTTTGAGGAAAGTAGAGGCCACAAGATGCCTGTGGTACCCTCGGGGGTAAAGGGAAACATTATTTGAACATCAAAAGGATTTCCGTCAATTTGGATTTTGACTTAATGCTGTTGTAAATGATGCTTTGACGAATTTATTTTTTTGACCATGATTTATCTTCAAACATCGTCTATTTAGGCATCATTATTCATTATGGCTCTTGATAATGAGAAAAGCGATTGAAAAGACATAAACAAGATGAGGTTAGCAACCGACCTTTTTAAAGAAATAAGGTTTAATTTTTTATGGATATGGAAAAATATATCAATGTGTACATATGTACATATGTAGGTAGTATTTTTGGGAGACATAACCTTTTTTAAATCGTTGTTAAGTATGAAAAAAGGCAACTTATTAAGCGCCACGTTTGATTTAAAATAACAACCAATCTTATTGGTACTTATTATTGGAACTCAGATAATTATGAGATGGCACGGCTGAAATAAATCGACAATTTAATAATAAAATTATTTGGGGGTCAATTTGAGATATGGGAAATGAAAATTATCTGATTTCGGAAATATTCTACCCAAATTGGTTAAACCGCGAAAAAGTTTTGTACAAACATACAGAATTGAAATTATATTATGTGCATAGAGGCTCGAAAAATAAATAAATGATAGGTATAATACATATAATAATATGATCAGCTTTAGTTCAGGGTCCCAGGGAGGAGAGAAACAAAGAGGCTCTTTAGTTGAACCAATATTAGCCTCAGCCTGGAAAACGAAAAATAATAATTATAATTTTTAAGATCTTTTACAATAATACGAAGCAATACACTTAAGAATAAATAAAGGTATCTACTATAAAAGAAAACCATTGTAAGAAAATTTCATAGCGAACACGAATTCAAGTGATTAGCAGTCGTCCTTAGTGACTGAATCCAATTTCCATCCAAAGCACTGAAGAAAATTTATTCAGCGTAAAATTTTAATGCATCATAAAAATGTGTACTATGCAAATTTTATTAAATTTGTGCGCCCCATGCACACAAGAAGGTAATGTGCACTCAAGGGAAATTTATCCTTTTGTTCTGCTTGTCCTGGACGGTGCATTTGCTGCGGGATAGTTCAGCTAAAAACATGAAGAGTAAGGACCTTGATCGGACGACTTCCAGTTTCCTAACCTGTAGTGAAAGGATGCAGACCTCCACTTTGCTCTGCTACACAGACGAAGGAGAATGTGAAGTCGCATTTACACTTACGTCTTTTAGAAGGAATTCAGCTCTTACTAGTATTTGAATAATGCTAATTCAATAAAATTGTTCCCTTTTTAATTGACCAACTAATCAACCTAATGGAGAAAACTTTTCCAGTTGTATTAAAGGATTATTTTGTAAGCCCAAAATTACTTATTTGGAGTTATACAAAGATAGACTTCTTGATGTCTGTCCCCTTTTCTTAAGTACTTAAGCAGTCATTTTAGAATTCGGATTAGGTGAACAACAAACAGACTTTTGATTCAGATGGAAAGTTTAAACGATTTGTGATTATTAATTTGTATGCTATGATATTCCTTTAGATTTAAAATAAAATAATTGATAACACTATAAATATGATAGGATTTTTTTAACATACGAGTACATCATAAATTAAAAAGAGAATTTATCTATTTTATTAAATATAAACAATTTCGGTTAAAAGTTGTAACTAGTTATGACGTCATTTAGTTACATTTATAGAAGAAAAGAATTTTTTTTTCATGTTTTTTTACAGTCAAAGTTAACCAGCATTAAGCATGGAATGTGCTTTATATTACTTATGAGATTTAGGACATATTTATTTCGAAATTCGTTCAATAATTTTAAAATTCAAGATATGGTATATAGTTTCATCAATAATTCATTGTTTCTTTTTTTCTACGAATTTTCATTTAAAGGTGGTGTTCAACAGGTAAATTGAGGGTTAGGTACACAGGAATTTGAAAAGTTTTATCTTAATAAGAAAATGTTATCTACATAAATTACAAATTTATTAGCTTGAAATGAATTCTTGACAACCATAAAAGTCTTAGAACATTACGACTTTTACAACTGCGGCAACATATCCTTTTCGCTTTAATTTCATTTCTAGTGTTTTGTCAATTACACGAATATTTACGGTCTATTGATAGTAAACGAAATTGTCTCTCATAGAAGAGAGTTTTCCAGGCACCGAAGAATAATTTACGGGTGAAATTTTCCGTGAACGTAGGGGATTGCCTCTGGTAAATTAAATAAGACCATTCAGCTGAATAAATTCCTAAATAAAAATTGTAGTTATACCCATCGTTAAAGTTGCGGAAGAATGTCGAATTCCATAAAAACCTAATTTCGAAGTATAATGTACGTATAATAAGTATCTACCTACATACAATTATACAGGAATATAGTAAGTTGAACAAAATTTATAAAGTTTAATAGGGGGTTAGCAAAGTCTCAGAGCTTCGAAGTCTTTAGGTTCTTGTGACACTTTGATTCAAAATAAATATTTTGATTGTTTAGTATAGTTAAAAAAAATGTTTTGATTTATTATAAAAAAAGGTATACTAATTCGATATTTCATAAAATTATAAAAGTACAGATAATTCTTAGGCGATGGTTGAAAGTAATGCACGCAAGCATTGTGTTTTTGTAGATAAATAAATATGTATATATTATCATGCGATACCTGCCTAGTAATCCTGTGAGCTAAGCCTGCATTAATCCACCACACAGATGCGTATATACCACCAAAAAAGCTCTTGCTAACAACTTTTTTACAAATTCACCAAATTCAAACATGAGAATTGTTCAATGTTTTCCACTTGTTAAATCCTAGATAAAAATGCAGCGTTTTGTGATTTAATTCAGATCAGTGCATGCGAAAGGATTCGCAAAACATGGTTTGTGCGGCCATTGGTACAAAACGCAGTGACGTTTAAGCATTCGGGGGCAATAATGCGAGCAACCTACAGGATTTGCATATCATTCAACATCCGCACATTCAATTCAGGTTATGCTCATAAATATTACATGAAATTTTTTTAGTACACTTATTTTCCCCACTGCGCAAACTGCTGCTGGTGAATAGAAAAAGCGACGGAAAATTTTACGTAAATCATATACCTGACTATACTCTTACCGCAATGTGTTTAAATGTGAATTGAAATAAAAATTAAATTGAATTTCATTTGCATTTTTATGCTGAAACAAAGTTCGTTCATTTTTACTTTACGGCTGATATTGAGCAGCCCTCTAAGGAAAAGAAAGGGAATTTTCATGTAAAGCTTTATTTCAGCACGATTTAAAATCCTATCTTAGATACCTACGTATTCAGCTTTTCTTCATACTTATGTGTGAAGAATAGAATTTAATTTTTATTTTTACGTATACGAAGGCACAAGAATTTAATTTAAAATGTTGATCTTCTATTTATAGAGGTTAGAAATAAAATATGAATTATATGAGCCTGAAAATATCACAATCGATTCCATAAAAAATGTTCTAAACTTTATTCATGGAGTTTAATTTTGGTTTTCAATTTACCCTAAATAGAAAATGCAAAGTTTTGTAAATTTTGTAGCCTCATTTTAATAGCAAAAACTTGAATGTTTTAACATGTATAACAATGATTTTGATGAAAATACTGAAAGTTAAGTTATTTAAAACCTATTACCAACAGTTTCATATACATACCTTTATACTCTCAAATTTTGTGACACAAACAGAAAAATAGTTCTGTATAGGTTGTACTAAATTAAAATTAAATTATTAATGGCAGGATATCTTATTTAAAACTGGTTGCGAATTTTGGTATTAAAAAACAATATAATGTCTCCGTTTATAAAACTTTACATAGGGAGTAAAAATCGTTGTGTGTTCTAAATTTAGTTTCAAGAATATCAAAGCTTATTGTTAGTCTGACGAAGAATTTTAAAAATATACTTTTGGTGAACAAAGACTACAAAGGGAAAAACGAAAATTCGCTTACTAAATTCATATTACGAACTTACAAATGAACAAACATAATACCTCACAGAAAGGACATTTCATATTTCCGATGTGTTTGAAGGATGATATCCCTGGATTCCTGGGGCATCGTTATCTGAAGCTATTTCAAGAATTCATAGAAAAATGACGATTTCATCCTAAACAAACTACAAGGGGATTATACGAATACTTTCAGATTCAATCTCTTTTCAGAGTTTTCTTAACATGCTAGAGATCTGAAGAAGTACTATCGCCAAGAGGAATATCCTAAGGCTAATTCATTATGACTTTATCCTTATTTCGTCAGTGTTTTGGGATGGTGTCGCCAAAACGAAAGGGCCGATATTTCATATCTCAAAGAAAACAATATCAATGGCAGCCAGCTCAAAGTAGAGTACCTACACGTTTTCGGTTTCTCAGATCTATTTTCTGCGATGACAGGATTATTGGTGACATTTTCTTTGTGCTGATTACAGTATTCTTAATGTATTGAAACGAGAAGTGTTGCTTTATTCAGAAAAATAATTCATTTGAGGTATTATCATTTATGCAGAAAGATACGAAGATGAAAAGGGATTGGCGCAATTGTATAATAGATAATCCAATTTCATTCGATTAATTAAAGAAAGATAAAAGGGTCCTTGGTAATGAGTTAGACTTTGGTGTAGATATATAATTAACAAATAACATTTGCTTTTAATTGCGTTTGTTAATTTTCCAGCACACTTTACACGAGGACTTTTATGAGATAGGAGAAAAACCGAAAATACCATAAATGCCTAATACTGACATGTTCACATATAAGAGAAATAAATAAGCAGCTTAGCTCAGGCAAAAATGTTATGGATATTATTATTTATATATTCATTTTTTTTTGCCAACTAAAATATCGACCCAGACCTAAATTATTAAACTAATATTCAATTTTTAAAATGTACAGCCATATGCATTACATAATCGACTCATTTTCTTGTTTTATTTCCTAAAATATAAGACCCAGAAAGTTCAGCATGTTGAACAATTCAAAATTATGTCCTCGCTCATAAACATTTATAAAATTAAAGCATAGAAGTCCTCACTGTTAATAAGGAAGCCAGCAGTCGGTTTATTTACGCTGAATAATTCGCTTAATTGAAATCGTCTTTGTATTCTTTGCTCATTAAAATATTCGTTGTTACCTTCATTAAGTAAATAGAACATCTGATGACTCTGGTAGTCAAGGCACAAAATTACTGATTCATGAAATTGTGGCAATTAGAAAAAGAAATCATCTGGTGTTCTGCATATAAATTCCCATCATTTGGGTATTTAATTCACTCCCAGCGTACTTTTAATTAAATTGTAGCCTGGCTATGTAGCACAAACAGTGTCCCAAATGCCATTAGAGAATCCTTGACAAATTAGTCGGAAGGTGCTCTTGAAATGTTTCTTTGGCAGCAATCAAAAGATCCCTGTTTTTGCATAAAAGGGTAGTCAGACGAGTGTTAAAAAAAATGAGGTACAGCCTTTTTGGGCTTTTCTTAATTTCGCAGCAAGTCTGAGTTCTTAATTACTCGCAATTATTCAATTTTTGTCTACTACTTTTAAGAGCTGTCTAGAAGAAATGTGTATTCAGAATTCAGACAGAGTTTATGTATGTATCTAAATAAATAGACAAACGTCTGGAAATTTAAAGCATTTGAAAATGTTGTTTAAAAGCAAGAAAATCGGCAGGAATTCAATTTGAGTTATTTTCAAAAATACTACCATATAAAAGTCACCCTATTTCTTTACTCCCACTTAAAATTCTTCTGATGATTCTATGTTTTTCTTGTAATTTACTTCCAAACCGCAACTTGTCGTCTGATCACATATTAGTGACCATCCTTAATTACAACTTTTAACTTTTGCACAGCATATTCCACTCATTCGTGCATTTTCTAAAATGTTTCTGTAAATTAGCCAATATATTAAAGTTACTTCCGCAAATAATGTAGCTGGCTTTAGGAAAATTTAAGAGACTAATTTCGAATTCTGTGCACATGCATTTGTAAAAAAGTTTTCTCGGAGCTCGGAGGAAACTACTTTTATGTAGCACGACACGTAAACCACTGTCGACCGCAGTAAGGGTTGGAATATGTTACTCTTGAATATGAACTGCCATTCAGAACCTGGCTTACAACGAACATAATTCATATTAAATTGCAATCCTCTTGCTGTGTTACATATCGTACGCATTGAGGCATTGAGGAAAATTTCAGGAAAAATAAATTCCTAGAGGAAGGGGCCATTGCTGACTCTTTGATATTTCAACCTGCCAGGAAAACACGGGTTAAAACGCCAACATGTACAAAGTGTTACAGCAATTTTCCGCAGCATAAAAAATTGATACACTTTTTCTTTTCTGTAATTATGGGTGTTATTTTGTATTTAAATTCTAAACATGCCTGTGTTACTGCAGGTTTACCGAAGTTTTCTTAAGAAGTTTGAGAGTTTAATGAAGCATAAAGCTTGAGCAAATTGTTATCACAAAATTATGGAAAGAGGTGAGGAAAATGTTAAAAAGAAGACTTTAAGAAATATAAATATTAAATTCTGGCTTCCTAACTTGATTTCTTACAGCACATTTTAATAACTAAAAATAATTTTCATATAGGACATAGACATACATATAAGTATGTACATATATAGTGCTATTGATTCTCACGAACAACACGTAATCAAGGCAAGTAATTTTTGTGTTAACATTTGAATCATAACCAATATAAATGAACTATGATTAAATATCATAAACTAATGATTTTCATAAAATTACAAATGTTTTTAATAAAATAAAAGTTTGTAAACTAAAACTTGACCTTTCGGAGGCCAACAAAATCTACGAATCTAAAGGAAGGCACCCACTATAACTATTTTAATCCAAGCTCTTTTTAATTCAAGAGGTTGACCTTTCTCTATAACATTTTACATATTCTAGTTTTAATTTTTTACTTATCGGGTGTTAGTTTTTAAGGTTTTATTTTACATGCATACATACATATTTAAGAAAGCATATTTTCTAATAAAGAAAGAAGTTTAAACGTGGGAATTTATTATTATTTTTTTTATTAGTTATATACAGTATCTGGTCATTGAATTAGAAACACCACTCATAATTGCGGAATTTCCTAATGTGTCTGCATTTTTATTACCAAAGAAAGGTTTTATGGCCCTCTTTTTCGGGAATCTGCAATCTCGGGGTAGTTTCTAAGAAAATTCACCATTCGAGAAATTTAGTGGTTACTAAATAAACCGGTACTAATTACAAATATTGTATTCAACCCTTTCTCGACTCATTTCGATTTGGATGAGCAAGAGTGAAGTTATCAAGTATTTTTTGGAAACGTTGTTTTTTCTCAAAAGTGTTTTGGATTAACATTATAAGTAATGGGTAGCACATATTTGTAAAATAAAAATAATGAAAAATAAATTTAATATTGTGTTTCCTTTCATTTTGATTTTTTAAGTATGCTGATTAACGCGTTTTTACAATGGGGCGTAAAAAAGATATAATAGAAACAAAAAGAAGTGCTATTGTGGCTTTATTAAAAACTATGCGGTTCACCTATAGGGAAATTGCTACAAAAGAAAATGTATCTGCCGCTACCGTGCAAAGGGAAGCTACAAAACTTAATGAAAGTGGGTCTCCTAGAAGGAGTCGACGTCATAACTGTCGCCGAATTCGAAAAACTACACTAAGGGATGATAGGAAAATCCGTAATATGGCCTTACAACATCGTAGAGCACCAGCTAAAATAATAGTAGACCACCATAAGGACGAAGGAATCAACATATCCGAGAAAACATTTCGACGAAGGATGTGCGAACAAAATTTAAAATGTAGGCGTCCGGCAAAAAAGCCGAAACTAACAGTGAAAATGAAGCAACAACGATTTATTTGGGCTCAAACGCACCGGCACTATACCGTTGATGATTGGAATAAGGTAATTTAAAATTCCAAAGTTATTCAATATTAACTCTTTGAAGTTTTTGCAATATTTAAAAATATGCTCACAAACCAAAAATTTCAGTCATCTTTAGTGACGAGTGCCGCTTAGAGGCTGTGACAGAAATGTTTCAATATGTGAGGAGAAGGCCAAGAGAGCGGTACAACGAGGATTGCATACTCAGAACTGTTAAACACCCACCCGCTGTAATGGTATGGGGGTGTATCAGTGTGGACGGACCTGGGCCCTTACATTTTGTCGAAGGAACATTACGATAAGAGCAGTATAAACGTATTCTATCGGACGTTTTTTTACCTTATTTAAATTCCCTACCCTACGTACGATCACATTATACGTTTATGCAAGATGGAGCACCTTGTCATTCCTCCAAATTAATAACCGATTACTTAATTGATGAAAATATCGATGTGCTACCATGGCCCGGCAATTCTCCGGATCAAAATCCAATTGAGAATTGCTGGGCATATCTCAAATCCAAGGTGTATAATGTGCCAAATCCAACGGTTGCTATTCTAAAACAAAATATTGAAAATATTTGGTACAATAGTGACGATTTCAAAAACATGATTTCTTCATGTATAAAAAGCATGCCATCGCGCATAAAGAGTTTAATTAAAGACAAAGGAGGTGCAACAAAATATTACAAAATTTGTATGAAATATTGTTAACAATAAATGTAAAAACGGAGTGTAATAAATATTTGTTAAAACAACTTAATTTTAATAGCTTATATTTACTTAACATGCAGCAATTTCCCATAATTTGCTGATGTTTCTAATTCAATGACCAGATACTGTATGTACATAGATATTTATATTTGTCGACGAAATATCTTTTTATGCTGATATCTTGATTGTATAATTAGGGTAGAAATAAAATACATCCCGTACTGCTCAAAGGATATTTATACTTAATTGTGTGTAACCATGTGCAAATAAATTAAATAGAAAACCGGTCTCGAAAAAATTAAGCGGATATTCTAATTGTTTGCCATTTTTCCCTTTTACATTAGTCGACCAATCCTAGGATTAGAGAAATTTTTCGAGACTGGCAGCCAAAACCCATAGCAACGCGCTGGTCCCGAAGGTGAAAATTTCCATTGTTAAAAGTTTTCTTATTAAGAAAGTAATTTCAATGAACAAGGTGTGCTTGGGGTAACGTCTGCAAAACTTCTTAGTTAAACTCATTCAGGGAACGTAGCTGGAAGGCATTATCATGACGAAAGATAACAAAATCCTAAACTAAAGCATCAAAAGTTCACAGCCTTTTGTCGCATACTTTTCTTAAGAAATTTTTCTTTGCATAATGGGGTTGTTTCATGAATTTATTGGAAGAATTATTTTTGTAGGTTTAAGAAATTATAATTTAAACATAAGCTTTTTAAAGCCTTTGTTTTTTATTCACTATTTTCTCTTTTTTAAATAAGAAATTGAATAGTAAGAAATAGGAGCTTGAAATTGCCCGAGCTCTCGAGCGTTCGATGACCTGGAATGAGTATATATTATTATTATGCTGAATTTTAAAAATATCGAATTTTCGGTTGTCTGAAATTTTAGACCTTTGAAAAGCCATATGAACACGACAGATTAGAACATTATTTTTGTTTTGACATGCTTTATATAGAAATTAATGTGTATGCTTTGAATGCAATGATTCGACAACCTTTCGTTATCACGTCACGTGTTTCTACTAAAGGTCTCCAAAGTACATAAATTGTGTTTGCTTTATTTTTGTAAACAGATAAAAATACATCCTAATGTAAAACGAGCTAGCAAATTATGTAGTTTAAATGGAAATTAAGTTTTTCAAGAACATTTCGCATGTATACTTATTGTAGGGTTATGAATTTTACTATACTAGTATTAAGAAAATATTAAAGATATTCGTATTTTATTATACTTAATATTACATATGAATAGCAAAAGGTTTAAGTTTTATCATTTTAATAACATTTCAAAAAAAAAACAAGAATATAAACGTTCCAAAGAAATGTTTTCCACTAACATGAGAATCGGAAATCGTTAACAAATTCGTAATATATGGAAAATAAAAATATGCTTCAAAAAATGGCAGTCCTACTCATATTTATAATTATTTATTTTTTTATTTATAATTAGTAAATAAATTTACTTTAAACAATATAAAATCAAAACATACTTTGTAATGCTAAGGGATGAAGAATATATGTAGGTATAACTAATAAATCATTTTATCGGAGCCTTATTAACTAAGTTTGTACATTTCTACTATTATTTTTTTTATTACACAAGAAAAGCAATAAAATTGTTGCGCACTTTCCACCAATATGAGAACAAATTAAAACCCCTTTGCCCTATAACAAGAAATTAGCTAGAGCCATAAAAGTTTTCTGTTAAAGTTTATTTAAAGGAAAGCAGATCGTAAAACCAGTTCTCTTAAAAATCTAACAAGTAATAAAATAGTATCGGATCCCATTTAATGTGTAAAGCAAGAAAACATTTTAACGTCTTAGGAAAACTTTTTCTTTTTTAAAAGCACGTTCGGAAAGTGTAACATAAGGATAAATTCTGAACGGCAGCAGCGAGATTTATAAAACTCATTTTTCCGCTGCGTGAACTAGGTGCTCGCTAAGAAGCTTATCGAAGTAACGCCACACATCAATAAAAGCAATGTTACCGACACTTGGGGGAGAAAGAAGTGTTATTACAAAACCGCCCCTTCATCCTTCGGGGAAGAACAATTATTTGCAGGTCCTCTAGTTGGCGGCATATGCCGCGAACTATTAAAAGCGAAGTCCTGTTTCGTTCCCTTAATTCCGTGTAATTTGGTTGAATTGGCCCAAAGCCATCATTTGGCGAACGCTGCTCCCTCGGCAATTAGAACTCTTCGCAGGAGGTCAGTCAGTTAATTGTTTCCTATTTTGCAAGGCAGTAGTCCCTAGCACTTCCCCACAAATAGCCCCATCTGGCTGCTCCTTCAACTTCTTTTTGTTTTATGGATTTTTCCCAGGACAACATGATCCTGGAATTTTGTTAGGTTCTCGGCAAACTTGCTGAAATGAAAGTTACCAAAGTCGGGTGATGGAGTTTATCAAATATGGAAAACTTTTATGTTTCCAGTCTGCAGGACCCCAATGTACATTTTGTCGAAGTTTTGATGGAAACTTCTTCAACAGGTTTTGTCTTGTGACCAGAAGAAACAGTTGTAGCTTTAACTTCTTGCAACTCTTATTGATTTTTTAGTATGGTTTAATACGTTCTGCCTAGCAGCCATGAACCTCGACTTAAGTATTACTTCTAGGACTCATTCCCTGTAACTTCGGTCAAATTAATCGTCTTAAAGTGTCCATTTCAAATATAATTTTATTTCATTATTGTAATATTAATTTACGTCATCAAGAAACTTAATAATGTCATAAAGTCTTTATTACTTTTGAAACGGATAAAATGGAAAAACGTTATCTTTAGAAAAACTTGAAAACTTCTCAAATATCGGATTTTATTATTTTTAGCAGTTATATTTTCAACACCAAAAGGTCGATACACAATTTATTTGAAACCAAACAGGTGTTGACATAACATACGTCACCAAACTCACCTTTCAGAAAAGCGAAATATCATAAGTGAGTTTCTAAAAGTTGTTTATTGTTTTCGAATCACATAGGTGTCCATGCCAAAACAAATTGTAGAATAGTATTAAAAGATTTCTAAATGAAAAGTTTGTTATATGACGTTCTACAACTTCTATTAAAACTAAAATATTTAAAAGCAGTGTGTTCTTACGTTAATTTAAACTAAATAAAATGTATTATCAAATTAATTTCCAAGATTTGTTAAAATAGTTGCTAATAATAAAATTTCATTGTATTGCAGAATCATTTAATCAGTAATTGAACTTGATTCAGCTATATAAACATTGAATGACTTCAATGGAAAGCAAAATATGTTTGCTGATCCTTCTGTAAGCAATTTTGGAGGAACGAGATCTGTTAAAATAACTTTTAGTAATCCACGAATTTTCGGACTCATACATAGTTTTGCATTTTAGTTAACTCCATAAATATTCATCAAAACTTGCTATCACCATAGAACCTTAGCGATTAATTTATGACAACTCTTCTCTGGATGGAATTAAAGTATTTCCCTCTGCGGATGGGAAATGGAATTAATAAAAAGTAATTAAAATTTTCATCCTCGCCAAATTACAAAGTTCATACCCGGCTTGGCTTCCGTTGAAGATGAGACCCTTGATTTATGCCAATTGAAAAGCACCTTGAAGTTTTGCACTAACCTTAATGAATGTGAGAAGCGTTAACTGGAAACTTGAATAAATTTCCAGTCTTTGTGGTGGTGTATGTTCTCGAGCAATGCGGGTGGATGTTGTGGATATGTGAATTTTTAATGAAATTATAAAGTCCCAATTTCATTACCTTAATGGGTTTTATTTATTCTGGAATAGTAGACGGTACAAACTATGGTTTATCAAATAGTAGACAAAGTAAAGTTCTGATAAGTCGAGATCATTGTAGGTGCCATTGCTTCAATTCCTGCGGCAATCAATTAACTTATGTGGACATAGTTTTTTATTTTATTTCAAAAACAGATTTAAATGTATAAAAGGATAAGTTTCTATGATGTTTTTACGGCAATAACTTGTTACTGTCTTTTGTAATTTTTGTTGCGTAGTAAGGATGGCGATTTTCTTTGACTGATCGCTACGGTGCAACGATGTATGTTACTAAACTAAGAACAAAATATGTACATAAAATCAAAAAAGGAACTTGTGTTTTCAAATATATAGTTACTGAAAGAATTTCAATGTTTAGGTATGCTACAGAAATCTACTTAGGTAGTTTACAAATTTTGAATGTTTGTAGCTTCAAATCTAGGCCATAAAACACCTCTATAAATTTTCATTTTAATGTTGCAAAGCCTTCCTGTAAAAATAATTTGTTTTCGTAATATATATTACAATATGGTTTAAGATAAAGAGTTCAAGGCTTTTCTATATATGCATAAATACATATATTACTATAGTGCTTTACAACCGCTTCGCAGTAGTTGCAATTCCAAAAGGCACGGTGGCTTATAGAACCTTGATGTTACGTTACCCTAAGAATCCGATTTTCGAACATAAATTTCGGCTGAACAGTTTATGTAGTGTCTGCCCCAGAAGTTTCATATTATCGTTAGTGTTCCCAGGGGGTTTTGTTGAACAAAATGTATTCGGGCGGCGGGATACACGGACCCGCACAAGGGCAACACGGCATAACTCAGCCGAACAGGGTGACTATAAATGAAAGTTAAAGCGGTGGGCTTATATGGCCAGTAAAATATTCAGGCCCCATCGCTTTGGTCGTTAGGGGCAGTTATGGCCGTTATGAAAAGTTATCCTAATAATACGCCCTACGACGACTACTTTCAGTTTCTTTTATATTCATGCGTCGTCTTCAAGTGCTCTGAAATTGAATGGCAGATAGGATGGCATTTTCAGTACGAATAGTTTTCCGTCTGTTTGCTCCATGCCGAGGGTGCTTTTTTATTGGATATTAACTTGATTTGTGGTTAATGGATCATATCCTTTCAATGCCTTTTCTGCGAATTGTTTTCAGTTCTGTTGAAAGAAAATAGAAGCTAAATGTGTTGATAAATGTATATGATTATTTTGGTAATATTATAAATACGAGCAAGGAAAAGTGACCCGCATTTTTTATTACGCAATAAATATATACATATAAGTATATAAACCTGGCATTTACAATTTTATTTTGCTTTTAAAGGAATTTTTAAAGTGTAAAACAATAGAAGAAATCGCATTCTCGGTTTCCAAATTATTTACCACCTGACATTGTTTAATTAGTAACATTAGGAATAAAAAGCATTGACGCGAATAATTTGTTTTCATGTTTGTATTGCATGCAAGCGTGAGCCGTTGATTATGAAAGTGACATATTTAAGTCCACTTTTTAACATATCATTTCAATAACTGCCCCAGTTGAATCTTAACATGTAGATAACTCTAACGTGATTTGTTTTTTAAGTGGACTTATAAAAATTTCAAAAATAACCTCTCAATTTATTGTACGAATAATTATGATGTTCAGAGCAGAATAATACTGCGCACGTCGGATGTTCTGAGGAATAATATCTAAGGGCAATTAAATCGAAAATGTTTAGTAACTTTGGATCTGTGATGAAGTATGAATCGACTATACATTCGGATGAAATTTGTCGTTCACAGGCATATGTGTCTCATTTATTATTCTCTAGTTTAATGAAAATTTCAGAAAAGGTTTAATACTTCTGCCACTTTACATACGTTAGTTTCTTTAAAATCCATACTAAAGTTCCACAACAACAGACAAAACTAAAAACCAAAAATTTTAAAAACAAAGCATCTAGAGTTTACCTAACAGATGGTTACAAAGTTGAATACCGACTAGCTATTGAAATATGTAGGTATGTCAGAGGTATAATTTATAAAGATTATTTGTACAGATGTACAGTGATAAATGAATGCCAACTCATGCTTAAAAGCATATGGTTTTGTCTAATCGTTGTCTGCATATCTGAATGTTTGAAATTTATAATTGATTAAAAACAACAACAAAGAATACCTTTATGTATCCACAACTATACAGAAATTTTGAGAAGTGAAGTTAAATTACATATTAACCTTTATAAATTTTCTTATTAAATTTACAAATGTCAAAAATGTAAAGGAATTAAGAAATGGGGAAGTAGTATTTAAAGAGAAAATAATGGAGCCTATTTATTAATTTCTGCTTCATTCTTCAGAGTATTACGTGAAGTAAATAACGACATTTTATATTGGTCGCAATGTGAAATCGCAGATATGACGATTAGAATTATATCGAAAACCCGAACTTCATAATTTCTTCCTTAATTTTGTTGCTAACTTTGAGACTTGTTCTTCTATTTTTGAGGGTAAAATTAATTACATCCCTTTACTTGTAGTGTAAATAGGATCCTTGTTTGTAACATAATATAAGGTTATGAAAGCCTCCTATGCTCTATTTAAAATCCTCTCCTATACAATTTTAATGTACATTACATATGTGGTTGAAAAGGCAAACAATCATGAACTAAACAAATTAAATACACCTGAAATTTTGTATAAAAGCAGCTTTTAAAACAACTGAACGGCCAGCAGCTTTCAGTCATCCAAAATGTTCAAACTTGCTTTGTTACTTACTTTGAGTGTCGGTCTTGTAGCGAGTGCTGCAACTAATCGAAAATTTCGCATAGTCGGTGGAGAATTGGCTGAGGAAGGACAATTCAAATACCAAGTTGCAGTTTTAGTCAATGGAGGGTTGGTGTGTGGCGGAACCATTTTGTCTTCAGCAGTCGTTATTACAGCTGCTCACTGTATTCCACCCCCAACTGAGAAGATCTCCATCGTTGCTGGAACTACAAAACTTTCTGACAAAAGTGGAGTCAGAATCGCAGTCAAAAAAGTAGATGTCCACGAAAAATGGGTAAAGCAACCTAAGCCCATGGACAACGATGTTGCTATCCTCCACTTGAACTCATCCCTTATATTTGATGACAAAATTCAGCCTGCTGATCTTCCTTATAATAAGACGGAGAAATATTCAAGTAGCAAAGCTGTCGCGACTACAAGTGGCTGGGGAATCGAAAAGGAAAAGGGCAAACCATCAGATCTACTGAAATTCACTCAAGTTAAATTGTTTCCACGAGCAGAATGTCGTCAACGTCTTCAACAAAAGCTTGGTTGGAATGTAATTTGTGCTGGAGTTCCTGATGGCAAGAAAGATGCTTGCACCGGAGATTCTGGTGGACCACTTGTGATCGGCAACAAATTGATCGGTGTTGTGTCTTATGGATTCCCTTGTGGAGAATACAAACTTCCAGGTGTATACGCCGATGTTTCACAACTACAAGATTGGATCCGTGAGAAGGGTGGATTATGAGGTTATATTCATTTAATTAATAACGTCGATGTCTCACAGCTGCAAGATTGGATCCTTGAGAAGGGTGGACTATGAGATTATATTCATTTAATTAATAAATATATTAATATAGCACAAAGTTCAGTATGTTTCATGTATTATGTTTTGTCCTTACCATCTGTCTTTAAATGTGAACTCAGAATTGTTAGATATGCCTTTTTTTGAAATTGCATTTCCTAAGGAAGTAAAAATATAAGTCATTCTTTTCGGCTCTCAGAGTAAAGTGCAGTTTAACCTCTATTAGGAAAATACGAAGAGTACAGACAATTTAAATTACAGAGGTAAAAGAGCTGCCTTAATTACATATGTGACACTGCTTTTAGTAGTTTCCAATTTTGTGATCAGTATAAACGCAACTTGTGATGTATTTTACAACAGTGCAGACAAATGTGACCCAATAAGATAAATTAAATTAGAAGAGGTCTACACGCATTTCTTTTGTGTTAAAAGGGTTTTAGATGTAATACAAAAAACACTGTTCATGTTTAAATTTTCATAGCTGATTCATACATAGATACATAAATTGTTTCAGTGTTTGTAATATTTGGCATATTTTACAAGACTTCGCAAGACATGAGTTACTACTTTTATTCTTCCATATTTTACCAAAATTCTTTCAATAAATTATAATTAATATTTGTTAACATAGGTAATATAATTAACTTATTATTCTGAATATTTGTTTCTTAACGAATTGCCTTAATTGAGCAATTTGAACTGGCAAACGAAATTCAGCAAATTAACTCAATGGTTTTAAAACTAGATTATAGATCTCGTGTAAAGAAATGAATTAACTAATGGAAATAAAGTAAGATAAAAATATTTGCGCCAAGAATTGTGCCAATTAAATAATTTACTTAAGCCGATAGTATAAAAGTTTGATTATTTGCAACCACACAAAGAACAAACAGCAAGAGCTTATTATGACTATATTATTCAGACTATTAAAAAATTCAACAGAATCTGAACATTGTAACGCACATTTCGTATCAAATATGAAGATATAATTTAAAAACTTTAAATTCGAAAAAGCCTTAATATATGCACAATTTCGACATCCCATTAGTGATTTAAATCGTATGTTGTGAAAGCTTTACTCTTAAGTACAGTGGCTTGCAAAGTTATGTTATTTTTCAATCAATAGAAAATGTGAAATTATTTTAAGTAGAATTATGAATGTTCAAAATATGTTTTATACTTTTTTCAGTAAACTAATTAAAATGCTGTGCAGAATTGATTAAAAAATTAAGAAAATTTGTACTCCTTTTAGTATTCTTTAATTTTTTACTTGTACTATAGTGGTTACTATTTCTAAAGTAATACAAAGTAGAATGTTTTTGAATGAAGAAGCGCTTAAATGAAAACTTTTATGAAATTTCTTGATGTACAGATTCTGAGTATTTTATTATTTAAGAAATTCTGCAGAAAGAGTACCTGCGAGACATTTGTAAAATTGGTAAAAGAGATTAAGACGATTCTCAGGAAAGTGTGCCAGATCTGACTGAATATTTACCAGATTTGTGTAACAAATGGTATTATATCTGCGCTTTATATTTATGCACATACTACATATACTACATACTCAATTATATCTACTTTAGATAAAGAGAATTTGCAAACAATAAAATGGTATTATCAGATTCTGAGATTGTAACCTTGATAATAATTAATGGAAGTTACTGAGTCAAAGTCAAATTTTTACTGGAGCAGAGCAGATTGGCTTTTCGGCTGTTCAAATATTAATTCAGTTGGTAGTAGAAGCTTCAAATACATACATACAGCTCCGAATTGTGACGTAGTAGTTGACTTAATGTTTTCATCGTAATAATGTGTAAGGTCAACAATACATATTTTCTTTCTGGGAATTTAATGTAATTCTCTATATTTTTAGCTCGCTTCTAGATTATAAACCTTCGTTGTATGGTTTCGTTCCTCTTTTCTATGGAAGTCAATTTTCGGAAACTTAATGAAGTTTAAATACCAATTTTATAACGTAGTTGCCGTAAATTTCGGAGTTGATATATGTATCCTCTTAAGCACGCATCAGTTTAATTCATAAATTATTATGCATATGTATGTTATACCTACCTAGCCAATAACTCAATGTTAGATAAGTTACGTCTTTTAATATTTTTAGGTTAAAAGCATGGATGGATATATTATAGGTACACACATATCTATGTCGTTATGACTTTGAAGATGATGTTGAATGTAAAAGGTTTATCTTCTTTTCGTAAATTACGAATTTGTAAATGACCATTTTTGATCTGCTCCCATTTTCCAAAAGAATATGGTAAAGAAGTACCAAAGATCATATTTTGATCATTTATGAAACAGTCACTCTTCTGTCCATTTGGATTTGCAACAAATTCTTATTATTTGTAATGTTGAACAATAAAATGTACGTCAAACATATTTTATTAAAGTTAAAGCATTTGTATTTATGTTACACTTTTGTGAAATTTTCTACTTCCGTTTAGTGCAATTTTTAATTGCAATTTGCTACTAATGCGTATTCATTGTTCAAACTCAAAATTGATCATGGTAGTACCTAGCTCATCAAAATTTATAATTATATAGTAGTCTTTTACTCACTAATCCTTGAATGCAAATATGTACTACAAATTTGCTATTTGAATAAAATTACATCCAAGAGTGAATACCCTATTTTGATTTGTATTTATTTATTATAACATTCTGGTGCTAGAAATCGTCGATGCAAAAATCTTGACCAGGAAAGTCATTATTTTTTTAAGTTTTTGCATAAAACACCTTTCATATAATAAACATTTAACACATAATCAACTGAAAATGATTTCTGTATTACACGACGTGTCGCACTTCAAGCTTTACCAGATTTACTGAACAAATAAAAGCCATCTGAAATTTGGTATAAAAGCAATCAGATGGGAAAAATAATTCACACCACCAATCTGGCGTTCAAAATGTTTCGACTTGCTTTGTTACTTACTTTGAGTATCGCTCTTGGAGCGAGTGCTGCAATTGATCGAAAATTTCGCATAGTCGGTGGAGAATTGGCTGAGGAAGGACAATTCAAATACCAAGTTGCAGTTTTAGTCAATGGAGGGTTGGTGTGTGGCGGAACCATTTTGTCTTCAACAGTCGTTCTTACAGCTGCTCACTGTATTCCACCCCCAACTGAGAAGATCTCCATCGTTGCTGGAACTACTAAACTTTCTGACAAAAGTGGAGTCAGAATTGCAGTCGAAAACGTAGATGTCCACGAAAAATGGGTAAGACCACCAAAGCCCATGGACAACGATGTTGCTATCCTCCATTTGAGTTCACCTCTTACCTTTGATGACAAAATTCAGCCTGCTGATCTTCCAAATGGTTTTTTTGATAACTATTGGGCTAAAACCGATGACGCTATTGTAAGTGGCTGGGGAATCGAAAAGGAAAAGGGCAAACCATCAGACTTACTGAAGTACACTCAAGTAACATTGGTGACAAGGCCATCATGTCGACAACGTCTTGGAGGACTTGGTTGGAATGTAATTTGTGCTGGTGTTCCTGATGGCAAGAAAGATGCTTGCACCGGAGATTCTGGTGGACCACTTGTGATCGGCAACAAATTGATCGGTGTTGTGTCTTATGGATTCCCTTGTGGAGAATACAAACTTCCAGGTGTATACGCCGATGTTTCACAACTACAAGATTGGATTCGCAAACATGGAAATTTGTGAGAATCGTACATACATACGTATATTTCTGTGTTAATATTATTTAATAAATGTAATCACCTAATAACTAATTAGTTATTATTATTATGAACATAATTTTGTGGTTATTTCTTATACAGCCTCTGATATAGTGTGAATAACATTACCAGGATCTTATTATACTTTTGTCATACACAAAAGTGATGTATGTACTAGAGAATCTAAAAAATATAATTTATTGCTATATTGTAGACTTTTAGTACACCAATACCTCACTTCGTCACAATTTGTTAACAATTAATTAGAATTTTTTAGAGCAAGTTAAAAAATGTAACTGTAATAGAGAGATATCGAAAACTTTACCAATTCTGTAAAAGACGTTAAACATAAAATAGGTCTTCATTTGTAAATGACAACCTTCTAAGGAGAACAGAAAGGTGGATTAAATATTTCGAAAATAGATTTCCTGAAACTAAAATATTTTTGGAGAAATTAAAATGAATTGGTTCCGAAAAACCTTAATTATCACTACATCTTACAAGACACAGGGAAGATTTGAATTTGTAATTCATGAATGATGAATATCAATGAGATCGGAAAAAAACATTAATTGTGAGTAAGAGAGATTTAAAAGTAACTGAAATGTACAAAGTTCGTCTACACTTAAGTCTTAAACTACTAATTAAATATGTACATACATTTAATTTAATTAGATGGTTCTACAAAACTGCGATATATAATTAAAAGAAAAAATTGCAGATCTTTAGGATCTCTGAATTAAATCCATCATTTTAAAAGTGAGAGTTTCCTACATATTTATGTATTTCTTTTAAGTTGTTAGTATATACATAAAAGTTGGTGTGCGGATGATTAAATAAATATCTGTACATAAATAAATGGAACTTTATCCTTTTCATAAAATTTTCAATGTTTCAACAATCATTCGTATAACATTTATATTCTACTTTGAGTCACTGTAACCAATTAAAGAAGCATTTGATTTACGAAGATTACTAGAAAATGTAGATGTCAAACTAAAAAAGATATCATTGTAATCAATAAGATATCTCCAACTACATTTTCCATCACAACGAAAAATACATTTTTACAAATTGCTCGGCAAAAACTTTGGATTAATATTTGCATGAAAGTTTTGATAAATTGATAAATTAGTAAAAATTAGTAATATTACCAAACATATGACAGTGCTTTTTAATTCAATTTCTGAATGGTACAGAACAGCTGCTTTAAATATTCAACTTCTGCTTACTTATAGACAAATGAATTTTCCAAAATTCTCCTGCATCAAACCAGTTTGTTTATTCAGCATTTTGTATTTAAATGATGATTTAGTAGAGATATCACACAGTAGATATTTTACGTGCAAAATGATTCAATTGAAGTTTTTGTTACTATTTTTTAGTATTGCGCTCATAAATGGTGGATCACCTGAGCGAAAAGTACGAATAATTGGTGGATCCTCTGTTGAAAAGGGAGCTGCTATTCCGTTTCAAGTAGCCTATTTGGTGGACAATGTTCCTAAATGCGGCGGTGTTATAATTTCACCAATAGTCGTCATGACTGCTGCTCATTGCATCCAATTAAATTATAAAAAATCATCGGTACTTGCAGGAACAATTTATACGAACAATCTCTCTGAAACTGACGGAAGAAGACGTTCGATAATCAAAACGCTGGTTCACGAGGATTACGACAATACACCTGCTGATTACTACAATGATATTGCGCTGCTCTTTTTGAAACGGGCGTTAGTTTTTGGCAAATTTATTCAGCCTGCGGTTCTTCCACTCAAGGACGAGGACTACCACAACAGCACTGTGACCGCTGTTGTAAGTGGTTGGGGCGTCGAAAGGGACTACGGTGGAAGCAGTTCAACTTACTTGAAATTTACAACAATCCAACTGATCCCGCGAAATATTTGCCTTGATCAAGGTGGACCTTCTTTGTTTAGGATAAATGTGATTTGTGCTGGTTCTGAGGATGGATCAAACGATTCTTGTGGAGGAGATTCGTGTGGACCACTTTTTATTGGAAACAAGGTTATTGGACTTATATCCTATGGCTTTCCGTGTGGGTTTGCCCCCGGTCCTGGAACATATACTGATATCTCAAGATTACGTGATTGGATTCGTTTACATTCTAACGTATAAGATTAATTAATTTAAAATAAATAAAGCAATGGATTTTATTACATTAGGTACATTGCAATCATGTAGAATTATACATTTATTTTTTGGTCCCTTCTGCTCATATACATATTATGCATATTATGGTATATATAACGCATATTGTGTGAAAATTCCCTTTGCTCAAGGATAATGTAATATTTAATTTTGCAATTAGATTAAACATAATGGGGTATCAAACTTTAAAATAACTAAGTTATAACATATTTGTTGAATACAATACAATTTGATTTGAGAACAAATTATTATATTTTAGTTTTGGAAAATAGATTTATGTGGATATGCACTCTATCTTGAACTTTTCAGTAAAACCCACGAAAAGTTAAATTATTTAGCCGTTTCCTTTATGAAGATTTACGCTTCGAATGAAAATATATTCTTTGGGAAGTTCTTTGAAAAGTTTTAATAAAAATATAATCGAGCCAAGTGTGTGGCAAAATTTCTCGAAACCTTTATTATTATGTCTGTACACTGTTCAACGTCTTTTGGTAAGACATTACTGAGTAAAAGTCTAGTAAAAGCTTAGTAGGGATAAAAATTAGAAAAATAACTTACGACTTCCAGTAAAAGGTGGGTAAATTCTTGAGTTCATGTTTGTGCATGTATAATTTTAAATCATGTCAAATTTAAAATTCGGTTAACTTTGGGCATTCGCCGCCATATAGCCAACTTATAGCATGGCAAATAGTCGGTCATTTTATAAATTTTACTCAGCCCAAATTTGTCGAGTGAAATCTGGTAAACTTATGATAATAGAGAAGTGCTGTGAACCGAAAAATTATCCCTTCGGCCGCGACAGCATAGAGGTTTATGTAAAAACTTCTACCCACGGGTAAAAACTTTTGGTAAACATATAAATTAATTAAATCAATGTTTTTTTTTAAATTTTGTTATGATTAAGGTATACAAATATCTTAAGTAATATTTACGTACAATTGGAAGCTTAGCAGTAGTCCTTAAAAAATATTATTCTGAGTTTTAATGCGTTTAAAGTTCCGAGTAAAAACAAAAACCTTATTTTCGATTGCTGCACATTTATTCATTTTTTGCTACTCGTGCTCTTAAATTTGAGATATATTTATATATAATACATAAAAGTGAAATACTGGGGTTTATACCGCGCTAGAACAGCTACTTACTTATCATTTTCGATACTTGGCGGTTTTACTATAATGCTTTGTATATTAGCGGGATGCATTCAAAAATGTTTTAAGACATTCTTAAAACCTTTTCCGACAGTAATCAATCAAACAAGAAAAAAGGTAGAAATCGATATTTTGAAAATTGCTATTGCAAATGTCCCCTTAGGAAATTCGTTTGTCGAAAATTTGTCTTATTAAGAGAAAAAATATTTAAAGATTCGAAAGTCACGCTTTCACCAAAGCAAAAAGCAGTACGCGAGTAGCTCGTGAGCTTGATTAAAATGACATCAAAGCGAGCCTCGTGTGCAAATTTTGCACGTCGGATACTGGTGACTGTTTCCATCTAACCAAACCTTCTGAGAATTTTACTACGTTAGAAGAAGAGTGCAAATTTGGGTGGAAACAGTCAGCCATGACAGTTACAAATATTTTGGGGCGGGAATGTTTCTCCTGATGAAATAAAGATGCTTATTAGTATTAAGATATATTTTTCGTGCATTTAGTAATGTGAAAATATGTACTTTTAAGTAACCCTACATGACCCCAATTCCTTGCAAGATTTACTTCGACTCCATAATTTTACTATACTTTGCTTTTCACAAGAAAACATTTGGAGGAAACGTTCAATTGTATTATTGAATCAGATTGGGATTACGAGGCTTCCTTTCGCCCTAAGCCAAATGATCTGAAGGAATGTTTTGGCGTTCTTTTAAATAAAATTCACTATAATATTTAAACTAATTCGAATCTTGACAGTAAAATATTATTTTTGTAGAATGTTTCAATAATTTGTTACCAACTGAACAACAGTTGTTTAATTATATTCAAAACCAGTGTCTGCTCACCAGCTTTACAAACGCAGTTCAGTAAACATTATTCGCAGTTCCTGTATTTCCTAAAATTCTGGTATTTAAACGACAATTAGAATATAATCGAACAGTAAAATTTCGGCGTGAGCAATGATGAAACTAGGTATTTTACTTGTGAGCCTAGCTCTTGTTGGCAGTGCACTTGCCGCTCGAAAATTTCGGATCTTGGGGGGATCAAACGCGAAATCAGGAGATTTTCCATTCCAATTACTCTACGTTGTTGATAATAATATTCTGTGTGGTGGAATTATAATATCACCTACAATCGCCATGACTGCTGCTCACTGCGTTCCGGGGAACTATAGTTTTTCTTATGTCTATGGAGGCACTAACCGATTGTCGGCTCCTATTCGTCGAGGTGTTGCAAAGAAGGTCGTAGGGACACTCATCCACGAAGAATACGATGACACACCGGGAGACAATCACAACGACATTGCGTTGCTTTTCCTGGACCCTGCCAACCCCTTTAAGTTTAACAAATTTATTCAAGCTGCAGAACTTCCCTCAGAGGACGAAGACTACCAGAATAGCACAGCTTCTGTCACTATATCAGGATGGGGTATTGTAAATACGAAAGGGACACTTACAAATCGTTTAAAGTATGCAATTTTAAACTTAATTCCACGGGAACGTTGCATTAGTCTGGGTGGACCTATTAAAGCCAATGTGATCTGCGCTGGCTCTGAGGATGGATCCAGAGATGCTTGCGGTGGAGACTCTGGAGGACCACTTTCCATTGGTAAAAAAGTGATCGGAATTGTATCTTTTGGCTGGCCTTGCGGGTTTTACAATCATCCTGGTGCATACACAGATATTGCAAAGTTACGAGGATGGATTCGACTTCACGCTAATGTATGAGTATATCTGAGGCTCTCTGTTATATATTTTTAATAAATGTCAGTATTATTATTAATGTTTACCTTTTGATCAAAATCTACAATCTTTTGTTCCAAAATATATCATTTGATTCGATAAAGGGTTCTGGTGATCGTTTGTTCCTAAACCCCCTCCCCAAAATCATTCTTTCCCCTTTATTTTTTTAAGCAAAAGTTTTTTTAAGTTTACTTACTAAAACCAATCATCCTAAGTACTTGGGAAGTGACACAGATTTATTTATATGTCTCCTTATGTCATGTCATTACTTTTTAACACCTCAAAATATCCCGAAATGCCCTTGGACTATTATTTAGATAAATATAATTTTATTAAATTGTAGAGATCTTTACTCTCTTGAACTTTGACTTTTACTATTAATATATTTAAGGTCTGGATATCTTTCCTATTTGTAAAATGTGTGTTGACGGCTACGTCCATTTTATAAATTCATTAGTTTTTTAACAATTATAAAAGTAACACGTTTCGTTTTCGTTGTCCTATAATTATCTATCAAGACATCTATAAGAAAAGCTTTATAAGGTAAAAAGAGCGATAGTTTCTGAATTACAGAGTCTTAAAATTTATTTGTAATGGTTTTTTTTAAAAGTAATTCACAATTTTTCGATTTTATTTTAAAACAAATAAACTTGAAAGATTTCGATATTCATCTCTGTATATCGATTTATATAAACTTTGAAAGAATGTGTGGTAGTTTGCCTTTTAAACACAAATTTAAGTGGAATTATATACATATACGTTGTTTTTTATTTCAACTATATACATATGCACATCTTCATACATTAGCGTGACGACGAATCCATTTTCGGACCTTTGCGATGTCAACGTATCCTGAAGGACGTTCAGTTAGTCCGCAGGCCCATCCAAAAGAAGCAAGTCCGAAGACCTTCTTGGTAATGTAAAGTGCGCCACCAGAAGTGTCCTTGCAGCCATCTGTGCTTCGATCTTCAAAACCAGCGCAGATTACATTTTTTCCAATATCGCCCATAAGATTAATGCAACTATCTCGCGGAATCAGACGCACGATGGACCTCTTTAGAAGTCGGTCTTCTCCCCAGCTTGCTACAAAAGCCGTTGTGGTAGTCTGTTGGTAGTCCTCGAACTCGGAGGGCAGAGCCGCAGGTTGGATAAATTGGTTAAAAACAAAAGGTTTGTCAGGATTCAAGAAAAGCAACGCAATGTCGTTGTCACTGTTTCCTGGAATGGCACTGTACTGATCGTGGATGAGTGTCTTTACGATGTGTTTTCTTACACCATTGGCACTTTTTCCACGAAGCTCGGTAAGTCCAGCGTAAACCGAAGACTGTTTATATTTCAACGGAATACAGTGGGCGGCAGTTAGGGCGTGTACTGCAGAAATTATAATTCCACTGCAAACAATTCGACTGTCGGCTAAGTAGACTACGTCGAAAGGAATCTCTCCTGGCTTGGCAATGCCTCCTACTTGTTGCGATGACGCACTAACCGCAAGTGCGATGACACTCACGGAAATAAGAAGACCTAGCTTAATCATCCTAACCGACAAAACTCTACTATAACTTGCTGCCAAAGAAGGTCTTATATACTCAAATTTGTATGAAATTCAGTACGAAAAATGTTTACTAAGCAATGTTTGTAAAGCTTGGGTACAAGCAGTGACCTAGAAAATAAAAAGATACCAACAAAACATACCAACAGTTGGTAACACATTTTCCACTGACAGTCCTAAACTAAATAAAAAAATTGCATCAGCGATTTCTGCAGATAGGGGATGATGTTATGAGCCATCCTAGGAAGTTTAAGAACTTGTTCAGACTTGACAACAATTTTGTGTTGTCTTCGAATATTTCAGTTTATTTAAATTATTTGTCTGAAATATGTATTCAAACAAAAAAACCCATTGTTTCTTAAACTGCGCAGGTACTCATATGCCAACGTTTTTGTTTTTTCAATTAAGTCTCTGAAAAAATACATTGAATTTTGCTTACATATATGTATCTACTTTTGGTCATGTATTTGGTTGTTTATGACGTTTTTCTATTCCACCTAATATGCCTATTCAAATTTTGAGTAAATAAACTATTAATAATCGAGTTATATATATTTTGGAATCACTACATTGCCCTTTTCCAAAGTTTTAGACTCAGTTGATCTTTTAAAAGTGCACTTTTTTAACATATCATCCTAAAAATTTTTGTAGTGAAATCTACATATATAATTTAACGTAAAAAACGGACTCGCTTAAAAATGACTTTTAAAATAATTACCATGATTAAAGATTATATGATATAAAGCGATCTCGATAGTTTTTGTATATCTTGACTTGTAGAATAGTTCAATTTAAATTTTAGATTTCAAGGAAAAAGCTTATATTTAATTGTTTGCTTCAAGTTTCTGTAAGTAGTTTATTCATTAAGTTTCTACTAGAGTTGGCTGATTTTGATTGTTTCAAAAATAGTATGTGCCTAATAAGCAATCATAAGTAACCATTATATGAACATTTTGTTTGTCTTGTAATTACATGCGGAATATTTAAAAGCAACTTACACGCGTCTTAAGTGAAGCTGGGTATAGGCTGCGTAAAGAATGTAAAAGTTCATAATACGATCCCAAAAGTATTTGGCATTTTGGCTTAAATAACTGGGATCTCAAACATTCTCAAAAAGTATTCTGTTTTGGCTGGAAACGTGTCTACTCTCTGGAGAGAAGAAATTTGAAGAAAGCCACCGAACCGAGATAATTACTTTGCAGAATCTCCGTATTAATTAGGAGAATCCGAACAACTTGCGGTAGCATTATTTCGGCTTACTCGCGTTAAATGTAATCCTTATTAACCCCGGTAGGAAACAAATTCGAAATTTATCGGAAAGAAGGATTAATTATTGGCAGATAATTATTAGATGAAAAGTTCATTAGGATCGAAAAGGATGGTAACTGGTTTCAGGTATTGAGTTACCTGGGTCTGTTCTGAACTTACTAATTGGTGTGTATTTCAGCCTTCTTGCCTTACTTTCATATTTTCATGAATGCGGCTATATAAAACGAGACATGACATAGTAACCTTTCTTGTTATTTAGTAAAAAAGAACTCTTTTCCAACCAAAATTCTGAAAATAATTATGAGGGGAAAGACTTCTTATTTCATTTTTTTTTCTTTATTTAATATTTCAGAAAGAAAACTTTCTGGTAACGAAGCTAATTTCGAAAACCTTTGAAGAGATTACCCTATTTAATAACGCAGCTGTATGGAGGTCAGATAAATTGAAATTGTGAGGACGTCACACATAATGAAGAACTGCAGTTTTAAAGGAAGAAAAATATAATTGAAAGTAGGACTAAAATGAAAAGCATATCTACCTATATTATAATCATGCCATATATTCGGTATTAATCAAATTTGGTGACATCTTAATGTAATCGTATCTTTATAAAATTAGCACTAATATAAAATAATTTTCATTTTGGAACAGAAATATACACGACATGTTGACTAATATATGTATGTATGTAACTACTTAAATTCTGTGGTACTTAATTTCAAAATTAAAAAATAAAACAACACTTTTAAAAGCAATATCTATGTATATGTTCTACGAAAATAATAGTCCGAATAACAAAACTCGTTATTAATCTTGTCAAGTTGTGTAGGTATTCCAAGGTTATATTAATTTGGTAGAAAAGTGAGCGAGTTATTCTAAATTTATAGCCCCCGTAAAAATGTGACAATAAGATTTACTTAGTCACCACATAATTCTGCTGAAATTGTTTGCTTCTTCAGTCACACCTAAGTAAGAATTTTCTTTACTTGAGAGTGTGCTAAAAATCCTATTCAAATTTCTTTACAAAATTACCTTATGTGCACAAAAGTTCATTTGAATTGTAAAGTAAGAAACCTTTTTGCGGAATAACCCTCACTTCAGTGACTGAAATTTTCAAAGTGGAAACACTTAAACAAATATAAAGGAAAGCATATTTATGTTTTCGAGCGGGGTCTGTAGATTGCCGAAAAGAGAGATTGTAATAAAATGCTTTGTCTCGTAGCCTAAGAGGACAAATGCATCCTTTGGTGGGCTACTAAATTATAAATTCATGTTCTTTCGCCACAAAGTCATCCTTTTTGGGCGCACCAAACAAGCAAATTGTGAATGAATATTAAACCTCAAAGGGAATTTATGCCATTTTGAAAATCTTAATTTGTAGGAAAGTAACTTTGAGAAGTTCTGAGCACAAAATTGCATTCACAGAGTTATAAGTGCTCTAGAGTTGTGGTCTGGTACAAATGTGAGATTAAAGTTGAATTAAATCATTTTATTTGGTTAAATTGCTTGTAAACTTAACTTTTTAGGATTCTAATAATAGTAAATTATTGTACGGTAGTGTACAGAAGGAGGTCGGAAATGTTACTTTTATTTTCTGCAGGAGTCATAAACATGCATATATTTAATTGAGTCGATTAATGACACTCAGTTTTGCTCAAACAATTATTATAATTAAAATTTTATCCATTGAAGTCCAATAAGCAGCAAGTAAAAGAGGTTTTTACCCAATTAAATTTCACCACAAATAAAATGATTTGGGTTTTATAATAGCAATTGTTGTAATTGCTCTTTGTCCAGAGAGTTTATAGAAATAAGTGGTGTTACTGCATTTTCTGCTACTAACCAAATTAACCCTTTGATTTATAATATCGGTCGAGCCTCATGCTCTGATAGGTCTATCGGGCCAAAAATTACAAACACGTGTCAGACTCGTGGTACGTCGGATTTGGCCAAATTTATAACCGCCGCTCAGACGTATTGTTATCGTCGGGCCATTTCATAATTGGTTCAATTGTGAAATCCTAAAAAAATTCGAGGAACTCTAAGTTAATAATAAAATAAAGTTATATGCTACCAATTGTAGCCAAAGATTTAAATTTAGATATCCAGAGAACAATACTTTCTCTGTTTTATACATCATTTAATTAAGAGGCTTCAGCGACTATTAGAAGCCTCATATTTACGACATTATTGATTACCTGGAAAAAAGGTAGGTACATATATAAATAAAAATCCAAATTTCTACCATACAATTTTTATTTTAAAACTGAGAAAGATTGTGGAAAAGGGAGAATATTTGACAAATTTTATGAAAAAATATACACTTTTGTGACCATGCTTATAAAATTCGAATATGATTCTACAGTACAACTAATCTAACACTGAATTTGATATTTCATAATCTTGCTCTTGTGTTAACAATACTGCGTTATTGCATTTAAAATTCCACAGTTTAATTATTTTTTTCTCTAAATATATACGAACAATAATTGTAGCAAGCCACCTCTCGGCAACCTTTTGTATCCCTAAAGAAGTTGATAGATGAAACCTAAGTTAACTTGATACAATAGATAAGGATTTTTGAGAATGTGCAA
Organism: Tolmerus cingulatus; assembly: GCA_959613345.1. Lineage (NCBI taxonomy): Eukaryota > Metazoa > Arthropoda > Insecta > Diptera > Asilidae > Tolmerus > Tolmerus cingulatus. The sequence continues at coordinate 9,268,871 of OY390708.1, forward strand.
TGTTAATTTGATAGTTTCGCTTAAGAATTTATTTAAAAGAGCAAGTTGTTTCTTTTGTTTTGTATTAATTTTTTTCTTGTGCTACATGTTCTTAAAACAAAACGCTTTTGGAGTTTTGGATCTTACAGTGATTTAAATGTTGGCTACACAATATCTTTACTTGATGAACGGTGAGATAAAACAATTACTTTCTGTTGTATAAAATCCTTAAAGGGAAAAGATCACTGATAACAGTCTACATATACTTAGACATGAAATTTAACAAACTTTACTGTGTTTTTCGCTAATTTCTATGATTTAAGCTAATATTTGACTTTTTTTGTCAGAATGTCTGAAGAGCTTTTCATGTTGACTGTTGAAAATTTCATGCTGAGATTGTCGTCACAATTTATATACTTTATGAGACCAATAGTATATTAGAAAATGTTATCTATTTCTATTACAATCAAACGTTAACACTATTTTTTGCTTTTGTATTTTGTGAACAGTCATTAAGTTTATCTTTAAGTTTAAATCGAGGATCGGCTTTTAAACATTCGAAAATAAATTTCTCTGGAAATCTGTAATTTTCCTAGCAAATGTTATGATTATTTAAAGCTTTGTAATTTGAAAAAATAAATTGTGAATTTCAAGGTAAAGGCAAATATAGAAAAGAGAGTGATGAAGGCTTTCGACCTTAAGAATTAAGATATTGATTAAAAAATGCTCACAAGTATGAAAATGTTAAAAACATATAATGCAACCCAATTTATTCGACAACTTATTATTTTAGGAATTTCTGTAAATATAAATTCCGGCGAGTATAAACAAAATTTTAAAACAATCACAACATTTGCAGTGGAAATACAAAGCTATAGCATTTATTTCCAGCCAGCGACTAAAATACACACGTAAATCAATGTGGTTCGTATTGCTTCATTACTTCATTTTTTATTCATTATATTTACAAAATATTGATTAACCTATTTTTAAAGAACGGATAGAAATTATTTTACAAACGAGAGATAGTACAGGACAAAAATTTGAGAATTACACATACTTGCTCACAATAATTACGAAAAACGTACGTTTACTGTGAAAGAATCGAGTCACATCCATAAAAAATGAGAAAAGAATTTTTCTATTTTACTTTATGTCAGGGTCCCATTTTCAATGTAATGATATTAAATTATGTTACTTTCTTTAAATTACAAGTGCTTAATGATTTTAATTTTCCTTAATTGTACTTACATAGAAACCGGGATCTAATTGGTGTTTTATACATAAAACGGAAACACGTTTAGCATAATTCTATTCGTAGTTTGATTTGCTTCTCTTACAAAGGATGACCAATCACAGTTTTTCTCTTGAATATTGAATTTTTGGATCAAGCCTACAACACTTATGCTAACACTAATATCGAAAACTTCTACTTATGTGACACAAAAGATACTTCATAAGTGTAATACTTTCAAACATTTGTGTTTTCTTGATTTTTTTTAAGAATTTTCATAAGACTTCGTTAGCGTTTTTTAAAATGTTTATTGAAAAAAAAATCAAACAAAAATTAAATGAAAAGGCCCGAAACAAGAGAAAATAAAACCCACTCCGTTCGCACTGAAGTACAGGACTAATATCACAAAATACGATTTCAATAAATAAATAATTCAAATAAACGCAACCAGGCTTAAATAATAAAATATTTACAAATGAAGGAGGATATTAAATTAAATGCAAACTTAAGATGTTTATAATTTTCTCGAAGGCTCGATTTTCTGTGACATCGCTGTGAGCACTCTTTGGTTGTCGATGGTCCTTAGGCAACTTATGTATGAGCGAACCTCTCCTTCACTTTTCGGCGACGGCGGATCCAGAACTGAAAAGAGAGTAAATAAAATGTAAATGAAAATTGATTGAATTCTTAAATCTTTGTTGAAGTTTCTGAAATATTTGCTAAACTTTGCATTACCCGAGCGAATTTATTCAGTGTGCATTTCCTTTATTTACAAAACTCGTATGTTGAAGATAAATCTGCTCTTTTATATTTCAAATTTCCATTAAAAGGGTAAAGCCCGAACCTTATTACAAGGTATTATAAAACTCCGGTCTTTTAACTATTGGGAACGTAGACATAAAAGTTTTAATTCTTTTCATGAAGGGTTCGAAATGATGCGATTGTAAAATTTTACTTTTATATTTTAGAATTTTTTCAGTTAAATCAAATAGCAAAATAATTGGTCAACTTTACCTTGCGGGAGAAAATAAAAAGAGTCCTATCATAACAACTCCATCGTAAAGTTATACTGGAAAACCTAACTTTTCCGGTGCACTGTGCAGCACCAACTATTGAAATTTTACTCGTAGTCGAATGCAAAGTTCGTGTTCCGCAAAACTCATTTGCTGAGTTTCCATTATAAAATCAATATTTGAAAATTCTAATAATGATCAATAACTCCCCTCAGTATCTTGATAAATAATAAACACTTAAATTTGCAATATATATCGCACATTTTTCGTTGAACTTTTAGAGAATTAAAGATTACTGCTCATTGATGTATGATGACAGCCATGAAGAATAGTTCCTTTAATTAGACGGAGCCTGGAAACCTTACCACCAATTTATTGTGTTTTATTTTTTGCTTTCCACTTATCAAATATTTTGTCACAAGATAGAGTTTATGTGTCTGTATTCACTTTTAATTCCTATCATGTTAATTTTTAATTTTATTATTTCGTAAATTCGGGATATTCTGCTTCTACTTTTATTTTTTATTTATTAAATTTTCGCCACAACTAAAAAAGGTCAGTAGTTATTAATTTTTGGCTTCAGTCGAAAAGAAATTTTAAACAATTTAATTTAATTTCAGTCGTTCGAAAAATAAAAATGTTTAAGTAGGTATTTATATGTGACATTACCAAAGGCTATTTATTTATAAATTTTGCTAATCGCCAACGCAAAAATCCGTGTTCTTAAATTTGCCCTACTTTTATATAAAAAAAAAGTTCGGAAATTGCGAAAATTAGGAAAGTGAATTCTACATATTATGAACATTTAATATTCAAATCCCGTTATCTGCAAAAAAATATTATTTGGCGATTACAAATTTTGGCTAATGATAGTCCAAACTGGAAAATAAAACAAACCTTTGAATTCTCAAAATCAAAAGTGCCTTTTATGTCTTAAAACAAAACTTTACCAATTTTGAAGAGAAAATGAAAATAATAAAGAAGTTAAAAAACTTCCTACTTTTGTTGTTGGACATAAAGATAAGATAAAGCCATAAAAATACAATAAAGTGTGGAAAAAACAATAAAATTTAGTGATATCTTCAAGCAGTAAACAAAAAAATCATGCATAGGACGAAAGGTACTTTTTCTTTTGTTTTCAGCTCTTAAAAATCTACTTTAATTTAAAAAAGAAAACAAAATTGATATTTTGAAAAGCACCCATTTCTCCTATTTGCACGCTACATTGCATAATTGTGAGATGGCATTCCGTTCGCGTTAATATACGAAAAAATGGGACTCTGACAAAAGAATCGGCTGGCAATCATTAATTTTCGTCTTGAAATCGTAATTGAAAAAGAATTCCATTTCCTCCCAGCCACTGAGCGATTCCGTCGCCCCTTATCTTGGCAACATCCCCCAGATAAGCAACACCAGCAGAAGTTGACGGAAAAATCTCGGCAAGAATCAATCATCTGTTAACTCCCCCGGGAGCACGCAATAGGCGTCTAATTCTGGGGAGCTCTGACGTTAGGAAAATGTCCCGCATTAGCCTCCCGTGGGATGGCGGAAAGGGCGGGACGTGTACCTACCCAAATGGCGGGATCTGCAAAAGCGAATGGTGCGCATCGTTTGAGCCATCATGTGCATTTTCTCGAAGTTGACAAGCCCATCCAGGCTCGTTTTGTTTCCCTCATGCGCGAAAGTCATATCCTTGAGGAGCAGCGGCATAAACGGGATGACGGGGGGCTGCAGCTTACCCACGAACACCCTGTACGCCCGATGGTTTCGGCTGGGATCGATGAGGGCCTCGAATTCCTGAAATAATTTTCTAAATTTTGAGGGGAGTTTATCCCAAGTTTGCTGGAGCCGGGAGCTGGCCATGTTCGACAGCCCCATCACGATGGCGAAGAACGCGTTGAGATTTTGGTATTCCTTGCAGCTGAAATTAAGATAAAATTAATCAACTGGACGAATCGCAGATAGGGGGTCTTGTACTATGCGGCTAATTTGATAAACTTTCTCAGAAGTCCGACTCTTTTGCTCAGGCTGCCGGTGGAGACCACCTCAGTGACCACCCAGTACTGGATCTCATTAAACCTCCTGATGAAAACGTCCAAGTTCGCAGTAATCTGCGGAATTGATAGCAAGGTCATTGAAACTTACCACTTAAACTATTCTCGGGCGCACTGCTCCACTAAACGCGTCGACTAACAAAATGTTATCGTCTTTAGGATAAAATTAAGTGGGTAAATAGAGGGCGCCGCATTTTGCGGATTTGTTTGCCGACTACTTGGGTAGCTAATGTAAGGAAGAAAGGGTCAGGGAGAATGCACAAACCTTTCCAAAATGATGACGTCCGAACGTATGATAAAGCAATTCGTATTCATGGACTGCCCAGAAAAGGTCCCAGTCAAAGAGGGTAATGTGATAAGCGAGCTCTTTGGTGCTCAGGACGTCTATGTCGATATCCACCCCTTCGGTGGCGCCCTCCTGTTCGGTCAGGGGAGTCTTAATTGAACAAACAAATTATTTAATCAAAGCACACTCGCTCTCCACGAAATTGCTTACAAGGGCGTCCAGGTGATCCTTCGTCGACACGAAAATCCTTCCATTCAAACTCAGTCCAGTGGGAATACTTACATCGGTATCTTTGAATATCGACCGCTCCCCGTTCGACCTCACCTCAACGAGGGAAAGGTCCTCGGGCCCTCTGTTCAGCTGGAGCTTGTCCGCCGCACACGCCTTTATTATTTCTGCGGTGGTGTGCAGGGGGAACCGGAGGGTGCAGTAGGTGTGATCAGCGCAGTAAACACGAAATATTACTGCAAAGGAAATTAATTAGAAACAATTCCCCGATTTCAATACCCCGTTTAGTGATTCTCAAGATAGCCGAACTTTATAGCACAAAGTTTGTTTCAAAGATGAAAAAAAATAATTTTCTAAAAGTATGGATTTATTTGTCAGTTTTTTCAAAGAGATATTTTTTTAAATTTTGATGCGCTGAACTGCAAAGCAATCAAACCGAAAAGTAATTTTAATGTGTATTTGGTTCGTTCTTCCATAGTTTTCATCAAGGAAAGAAACTAAAATAAAATTCCTCTTAATAGAATTGCGGTTAGACTTCGTTGCAATATGTATGCTCAGAAATCCATTTGGCTGACCTTTACAATTTTCTTTTAATTCCAGTGATGTTATACTTGGAAATGTTAACCTTTCATCAACTTATGAGAAAATCGTGTTCTACCCGTTGAAAACATTTTACTCATCCAGTACAACATTTCATTTAAAGAGGATAATCACATATTCTTTTAGGTATGTCCATTTTCAATTTTAATGATTATAACATTTTATAAATTTTATATTAGGTTTCAGTGTAAAGTGATATGTAATTCCCTTTAATTTCCTAAAACGTTTATAATTACATACATCTACGTTTTAAATTTTATATTGCTTTTACTAAAAACGGCGAAAACTCGATTTTTAATGAGAAGTCCTCGAAAATACGAATAATCTGAAAATCTGTTGACACTATAAAGATTTAACTAGAAATTCTTTAAAGAAAAAAAAAAAGCCTTCAAAATGTTAATCAAAAAAATATCTGCATACTTATGTATGTATGGTATATCAAAAAGTTTATAAAAATTTTCAAAATTTCAGATTGTTAAACAAGGTTGTTAACCGTTTTCTAGTTGATCGAGAACGACGGTAAAGAAAAAATTTCTTACCATAAAATGATTTTTCTTTTTGATTTTAATTTCGGTTATTAAAATGGAAATTGCTAAATAGTTTTGATTGTATATTAGAAAAACTAGATCTAATCTGATCTAATTGAATTATATAGTCAAAAATAATTCAAAAATATTTGCTATGTCTACACTTCGCCCATATATGCTTTTCGATTTGGTTGCTTTACTGTTTTGGTCCATTATTCGAAATATGAACGTTTAATTAGGTAGGTATGTACATTTGGATTCAGAGGTAAAGACTAATATTTACTGTACTTGCCGTAAGATCGATAGAGGTTGTGATATATCCACATTTCGGTCTAAATATAATATTACTATTTAATTGAATCAGTAGTAAGAGTTTTTCATGTCTTATTTGTACGTAAGGACAAATCAGAGCATAATAAGACATTCAGCTGAGTCGAAGATTGTTCCAAGAATTAAGTACTAAATCCCACCCGAATTTACTAAATTAGACCTAAATCATTGCGTGACTTACTGTCGTCGTCGGGTCTAATTACAATCCTCGAAGAAGTTGGATTTCCACTGAAAAGACAAATCGGCTGCCCGTTGGGGGGTAGTTTCCACTTTTGTCCAGAATGCATATTGCGGTCTTCTTGGTACCTGGAGAGCTGGGTTAGGACGTGGTGAATGATGCTGGCCTCCTCCGAGAGCTCAGAGTCTGCCTCGACCTCGGCCGCAAGTTCCTGGGGAGGAAGAAAGTGATCGTTGAGCGCCATTTCCGGAGCACATGTTTTTAATGATAATTACCTCGATAAAATCGCAGGCAGCTGGATCTTCGAAAACTGCATGCCTCACCGCAATTACCCACTTTTGGACGAAATGTACGACTCGCTTCCGGAATGTGACGACGTACTCCCGGTCCTCGGGACTCTGAGTGCCATCACCCGCACAATGGAAGGTGCTTTGCGTTAAGGAATTTTACCTGAAGGAGCTGCGGGAAGTCGTGAAAACCACTTTCCCCACTTACTTCTACTCGCGACCTCGCAAATTGCTGCTGTAAATCAGCGAACCGAAACCATATTTCTCTGTCGCTTGACATTTTTGGACAAGGAGATCAATTCGGCTTTTCTGAGAATATCCCAGTGATTTATTCTTGTTTTTTACATTTCTTTTCCGACTTAAGCCGTGTCAAGTTACATTTAGCTTGAATGAAAAATTAAGTGGGTCTCGTACCCGCAACGGAAAGAATTGAATAAAAGTTGTCGTGTATTCCGACGGAAAGTTTAATTGAGTTAGCTTTTACTGTCATTCGAATGCGGAACCAAATTGAAATCAATTTTTTAGCAGCAATTTGCATCGGAGATTAACTAGAGTTCGATTTGAAAAGGATATTAATTAGCAAGTTCATCCACTAGTTGGGCTACTGGCATAAAAACAATGTGTGTAAGTAAAAAGTCATCCAAAAATGGATCGTTTGGTCCCACTTGCCCTCCAAGTCTCGTTTCCAATAAATGTTCTAACATTTTCGAAGGTGTTCCCGACATCACAGTATATCTGGGAACAAAATATCGAATTACGTAGCTAATCAAATTAATTTTGTGCACTGTTGATAAATTATTAAATAGTTATCACAGAAAAATAATATATTGTTATGATATTAATGCGTGTGAGTTCTGTTCTGTGAGAAGCGATTATAGATATGTACCTACTTTATCAACAAATGTGTTGTTTTTCAGTATTAAAATTGTATTTTCTAGTAGGAATATGTCAGAAGCTTTTTAAGGCATTGGGTTAAGCTTTAGTAATAATTTATTAATTATTTCGAAATGGAACTGTGTATACTCGTACACGTTATCACCCAAATTTAAAATTGAGGACTCGACCATTCGATTAGAATGCGCCTAAAAATAAATTAGCTATGTAAACTAATGAGGTATCAAGTAAACGCTTTCTTAATGATGAAAATCTATTGACTGGAACAAAATCTTGAGTGTAGCCGATATTGATTAACCGAAGCCACAATTAGTTTTATGATGTAAACAGCATAAAAAGTTTTACCTTCTACTCTCTTATTCTGAATAGTGTGAGTCGAAATTAATAAGGCTTTAAAGACGTGGAAAATTTATAATACTGGTTATAACACTGTGGAAAATAAACCCAACAGTATCTCGTAAAGGTCGCAAAGCAAAAGGAAGGAAACATTTCTGAACATATTCGCAGGTGTCTTATATTTAAGGAACTCTTAGAGGCAATGTGTTTAAGCCAAATTTGTGTGGCTGCCTATAAAAATTGTATTCACCTTGTGGAAGGTATTGCAATATACTCATTTTTTATTTCAATATTTAATAAAATTTAAGGAAGAGAACAGAAATTCTGACTTCCTGAAAATAGCGTCCTTTCTAGTAAGCATAGAACATTTCATAACAAACATTATATAGAAGTTCGTTATTTATGCGTTGATTAAGGCGTTATTCTTATTTCGAGTCCCTAGTTTTAATAAAAAATAACCGAGCATTGTTTATGTATATAAATGAAATAATAAAGCCCTCACCAAAACGAAATTGAAAAAAAACATCCCCAGCTAAATGTATCTATGATATGATTGATTGGTTCAAAATGGAAAAGGATGCGTCCCTGTTTTCCTTTCAGTGAATTTGTATACGTATAGGTGAAGCAAAAGAAATTCAGAGCACGTTCTTAACAAAAATGGATGAAAATATGTACATTGATATAAATCTACCGAAGCGATACTGAATGATGTATTCGAAATAATAATCATTGTGATTAATATCTACCAATAATTTAAACTGCTCAACGTGGATGGAAAAATATTTAAAACGAGGAAAGAGAACATACTTAAAAGCAGAATGGCCTCGTTGTTTCGCGACCCTCTCCAATACTAAGACGTCCTTTCCATGCTCCTGTAGACGCAGAGTATTCGCCTCGACGTCTCTTAAGATTCGATTAAAGTGCTCCTTATCCACTCTCAGGAGATGGCAATTATTTTCTTTTAGTACTATCGTAGCAGCTCTAAATTAATCAATTTAGTACAAGAGAAAGGATTAGTTCCTGGACAGGTATAAAGCGTATCTTTTACATTAAATTAAATTATTACAGGGAGAATTTCAGCAGCTTTGGGTGCTGCCAGTCTTAAGTTAGTGGCGCTGCACCCTTAAGATTACATTAATATTCGCTTGAACGTATCAACGTATTTTATTTACCTTGGAGCATCGTTGATTAGGGCCAGCTTTCCAAAGTCGTCACCTTCCTTTAAAGTAGCCACCGTTCCCTTCCCGTGAATCACGACGTCCACAGATCCTTTGAGTAAAATGTACCAGGACCGTCCTTCGTCACCCTGGTTGAACACTGTTGAGAGACAAAATTTAATTTTTCCGTGATAACACAATCACAACTTGATGCTATTTTAATAGGCCAAATAAAATTACTCAGTGCTAGAGTGCGGCACCTAAAGTGAAATTGCACCCTAATGGCTCTCGCAGAGATTTCCTTAATTGCTTTTGATTGAATAAACATTTTTATGATTTGAGCTTGTCCGTAAAAATAAGCATTATGGCAATTTTATTTTGTACCAACATCTGGCAACAAGTAAACTCCTTACAATTCTTGTTTCCTTAGTTTCTGTTGGGATGGGTTGCCTCGAAATTCACGGAATATCCGAAAGGCAGTTTAGTAATATCATTTTCTTCACGATTAGGATCCGTAAATTATCCTTGGTTGAAGCAAAGCGAAAAGAATATTATATTTATTGCTCCTCGGGCTAGAATTTACCGAAATGAGATTGCACATAAATTATATCGTTAAAACAATTTTGCAGCTCGAAGGAAAATGTTATAGACACGAATGATATCAAATTCGTAAACTGTACTGACGGGAGTAAATTGAGATTGGCAAGACGAGAGCCACTGGTTTGTGGAATATGAACATTTGGAAAGCAAAAAAATATTACTGATAATATTTTGGAGATTAAGACAACTGATTAAGGTAAACAATTACTATAAGACTGATAAGACACGCAAACAAACAATTACGATGAAGTATTATGTTTGGGAAATAACAAGTTTGCTACGTTGAATGTCAAAGATAAACTAAACTTGTGCTAAGTCACGTTATAAATAATAGATTTCCTAAAATAATACTGAAACAAACGATAATTTCATTTAGTTCATAATTTCCTATAATTTTATTTATACTGCTTGGAAGTTAAAACGCTTTTGAGAAAGGAATCGAAATAGGGCATATTTGTAGGTCATAGTTAAAATTATAAAGGAAAACAATTATCGGGCATTTTTATCTCACCAAGTTTGCGCCTAAACAAATTTCTTTGTAATTGAAGTTTTACAACCTTTTTAATTTTTCAAAGAAACCATTTTTTCGGAAGTCATACCAAGCTTGTTCTATTGCTTTAATTTGAAATTTCTAATTGTATTCTTTTTATTAATATATAATATACTTATATAAATGTATAAAACATGAAAAAATACAATTTTAAATACCAAACTTAAGGTACAATTCGGATTATTTTCTCTCCAACAATTTTATACATAATAGAAATAAGATGAGAAAAATCGGAACAGATGTATATCATAAACGCGCAATGTCTTAAAGGAAAAAGTAAGGAAACGTTCTTAAGCCGGTTTTTTTAAAAGTTATATCAAGGAATATCTTTCGGCTAAAAACATAATTTTTGAAAAAGTAAAAACTTTATTTTTGAGATACGATCAAACTTTGGAAAATTTATGGTTTTGAACGATAACACATTTTGTTGTTGTTTTATCTTTAAAACACTTTAAAGTAGTTTATATTGTTTTACTTTCGAGTAAAAAAGTATGCAACATTTTTATTAATAATCGAAAACTAAAAATAACATTTACAGTACATAACATGAAATTAAACAAATATCGAATTTTCCATCCACGAATATTGGTATCATAATTTAAGCAGAAATCAAAAATTTGAACTTGCGCAATACAAAATATTTTAACTAGAGGCAAGAACAGTAGAAAACCTTTAAAATCAACAATTACCTGCCCTCCGGAAAGAGCTAAATTACTGTGAATATAATTCAGAAACTCTTGGTCCAGCTCGGTTGCAATTTCACATAATGCTTTTACCAGGATATTAGAAAATGTGATCCCAAGACCAAGTTTAAACTTAATTGAAACTTAACCCCTGCATTTCTAAACACAGATCTGTAGGTAGTGCATTGCAAAAGGAAACCGGGAGAGTGCACAAGGTAAACCTCGCATTAGAAGTAAAAGCCAATGCAATGAATTGTAGTTCCTATGTGGCATAAATGCGCTTCGACTTACGGTTTAAGCTTTAAAGTTTCAGCGGAAAACCTCATAAATTAATTAATATTTAACTATTTTCAAAGTATCATTGTTTTACTTAAAATTTTCGCGAGTTTTAAAGCTCTTTAAATATAATGTCTTACCGGAAATAGGGAGTTTGGTTAGACGAGATAATAAGCAGATTAATTTCTTAGCCTGTCTGCTAGTTTAGCATTCTATATAGACGGTTCGTTAACCATAGCGCGCTATCACCGAATTTCTAAAGGAAATCGACCAGACCACTCCAGGAGTGCCTGAATTTACATTCCCTGGTTGGGGAAGGACTCCCGGGGAAGAAGCTGAAAATGAAATTAGGAGTCGAGTGGTGGTACTCACAAATTGTTCCAGCTTGAGCGTGGGCCTCAAATACGATTATCGAGGCCAATTCCCTCTTGATGCTTGTTGAAAGATGGGATAGGGCCGCAATGTGCAGGAGCTCCTCGAACACGAGCTCCAGTTCCTCTTGGGTTCGTTCGTGGGATCTGAAAGATATGTGTTGGTTAGTAATAGAAGAGCACCTCCATCTGGAATTCCGGGGAACATACGGCTTCCTCAGGATCATACGCAGGATGGCATCTGGACCTCGGTGTAGAAGATTTCCTAATGCCTCTCGAACGTGGTCATTAGCCGCATTCACGTCGTCCGTAGAAGGAGGCCCGCCGGCGCTACCGTCTTCATCAACGCGAAATCGATACAGGAAGCATTTGTCCTTGAAGGGCTGCTCTTTATTAACTGAAATTTTCTGGGTTAGTATGAGTGGAAGGTGAAAAGGAACCCTTTTTCAGTACCGTGTGCTAGAACTCCTTCCTCGAGTAGAGCCTGCAACATGCCAGCTGCTTGGGGTCTCGTGTGAACTATCGGCGATAGGTTTAATAACCAGTCAACAAGTTCTGTTCCCGGAGCACATTTTCTAATTAATTTCCCAGACACCTTCATTAAATGAAATAAGGATGGATGATTCGGGGAGTGCGCGAGTTGAACAGATGGAACAAGTGAAATATTAGCGGCATTAAGATGGATAAAAATAAAATAAGAATGAATTTTACCTACCTTTCTATCTTTTAGACAGCTTGTGTTGTCGGACACGAGGAGTGCTCGAAGGGCCCATCCCATCCGGGACATAGCAGGACTCGGTGCCTGGAAGAAAGTAAAGCGGATGAGCGACGAGCGGATTTAACTCTTTAATCCCAAAAATCCCTGGGGATTACTTTTACCTCTGTTATTGGAAGCGCCGGATTTGGATGATCTGGGCTTAGAGGTCTTTTCGTTGGAGATGGCGGTGCAGGTGAAACTCCTGGTCCAAAGCCTATGGAATTGAAGCATAAATAGAATTTTAATTAAAATCATTAAACTTAACAACAGCGGATAGAGTGGTGATGAAGGGGGAAATTATAAGGACGCGCACAACACATTAAATGAAAGCATATAACTGATGTACTAAAGGTGAGGAAAATAGCCTCTGGAAGTATTAAATGACTCTAACCAGGAGTAGATTAATTGCGATTTCATCACTGTCTCTGGAAAGGAGGGAAGATAAATTTAGGCGTTATGTTATGCTTGAAAGGGAAGGTCGTTCCTTCTGCTCAGTAACTTTAATTAACATCGAAAATTAGCTTGGCAAAAGACATTTATTATAAATAAAGATGATTCAAAGCTTACTTTACTTTAGAAATTTGTTAATAGATAATACACATATACATATTGCCAAATTTGGAATCAGGCTTCTATTTAGGCTATACAATGAGCTGCTGTTGTGCACCTTTATTTTTTAATAATTTTTCTAAAATGACCCACAAACTGTCTTCGGTACTGTTTATTTCAATTCTTTAACTTTTAATGGATGAGAAAACTTAGCCTATGACAAAAAACAGACATACAAAAATATTCCTAGATGAAGACAAGAGAGATCCTACTACTTGTTTAGAGCCATAGTGTTTTGTTGTTTTTGATTATAGTATAGCCATTGAAACAAAATTTCACTTATTCCTCTACCAATAAGTATCGAATAACACTTCGAAAAAAGTGCAGTGAGGTTGCGTTGATAGTAGATAAACACAGCTGAGTAAAGGTGCGACAATTTACAATAGATGTTCGTCACCAAAATGCTCACTCATTAAATTTGCGAATTCATTTCACTTCAAGCGGGAAAATTTATTGTATACGTTCGTATATATTGCGTATAAGTAATTCGTTAACGTGTACATACGTTTTTTAATTGTTGAATAAAATAACGTTGAGAAAATAAAACACAAATGAAATATGGGAAATAACAATTTACGATAAGGTGTGGAAAAAAATAACTGAAAATAGAAATTAAAATAACTTACCATTCTTCAGCTTACAGTTTGTGATTATGTCATTCATTAACTCTTTATTTTTCTGTAAAGAAACGAGAAAAAACAACGATTAATCTTGAGTGCATAAAAAGGTGTGCGAATTACGTTTATAGAAAATGAAACTCGATTTGGGTCCAGCCTGCTATAACTGAGGAGTACGCACGAATCATAGCTGTCATACGCAACCTGGGACCACCTCTTATACGTCATTTTCACCCATCTGTCACAGACAAAGCCCTAATGATATTTAATGAGCCTAATTAACCTGACGGCACCTGGGACAAGAAAGCAAGTATTCGCAGAAATTGTCGCGCTCATCCGGCGAGCAAGAGCAACGTCGCGTTGCTCCGAGAGAGGGCGCTCCACCTTGCAATGGAGGACTTGATAGCGGCGACCTTGAATTGAACTGATAACGGGTGAATTATCGGTGAATCATAGCGGAATTTCGAGCGCCCGCACGGTAACCGCACCGCCGAAACTGTTGCCTTCCGTATCCGGTGGCCTCGTCGCACAGCAGCGGGGCTTTGTTCAATGCTGCCCTCTAGCACCTATCAATCGAAAGGGACTTAGCCGATTGCCCGCCACAACCCTGTTAATTTCTTTATCGCGCGAAACCCTCGTTTGGGGCGATGTTGAACACAAATGAGCTTTTGTTATCTGACGCACTCCCACGCGCCGTACTCGGGTTTTTTTTACTGCTCCCTAAATCCACTTTGCGGACCGCAACGTGCGGAAAACGGGCGCAATCCGAGCTTTGGGTGGCTTTTCAGATAAAACAGTTCTCGCCAAAGGCCCACGGGCCGCGATGTTACCGTTAAAACCGGTCATGCAGAAAGCCTTTTGTGCAAACAGTCGATTCGATCAAATAAAGTAGAATCAGCCAGTAAGCGATTTCTTCTTTTTCTCTGCGATTTAGATAAAATGACCATTTCCATTTCGGCCACTGGTCTTACAAAACACTTTTTTAACTACCCACAAAAGTTGCGTTTCAGATTCAGTTGAAGGAATATTTAACGAGAGAATAAACGGTCATTCAAATCTCCGGGTTGTACCTAGATTCAGCAAAACGACTATAAAAGGGTCCAGATAATCGTTGAAGCGCAAATCATTGTGCAATTACCGAGAAACTTTAATATTTGCATTAATATGAAAATCGACTGAACTTAGCCATTGGTCGTTAGTACAAAAGCATTTCGGAAATTACCAGCCAGGCAACAATTTGGGTATTTCTCTAAAAATAAGTTGAAACTTTCTTGCCACTTGATTAATTTTTAGCTTATATAATCGTAAAAAACAAAAAATAACGAAAAGTACAAAGGATAGACCTCCATCAAAACAGAACCTTAAGGTTTTTCGAGTTCATTGATCTAGGATTTATTATTTATCATTTCTACAGGAGTTTTTCTATATCTATAGATTATGAATTCGTAAATGAAAATGTATTTTCGTGAGAGATAAGTTTTAATAAAATCATATGTATAAAAATAAAATTTTTGCGTTTAGAAAGAGGGAGGTTTTCTATTCACCAAATTTTTTTATTTATAACAACTACATATAGTATATACATACATATAATAACGCTGAGGTTATCAAGAAAAGTGTAATCCATCATCATATGTAGATGTACATACATATAGTCCTGAATTGCATTTTCAAGGCACTGTGACAAAATTTCAAATCCCTAACTCAAATATATGTTTTTGCAAAAAATTAAATCAACTTCTCGAGAAACGCTTACTTATTTTTAATGAACTAAAAAAAAAGAGAAGTTTATTGACTAGTGTTATTATAATTTTGTAATTCAATTCAATATTTCCTTTTATTACATTTAGATTTACGGGGACCTTAAATTATAATACTATAAGCAATGTTCAAATATTAAAAGATTTTAAATTTGAAAAGAATTCCAAAATTTTGTTCCACCAAGTTGACTGGACATTTGTGATTTCTATTATATAAAAATTGAACCTGTCAGTCGTACTTTTAAAATGATGAAATAAAAAATTTCGTATCTAATGTGCCGTCAAAAATTGTTAAATAATTTTAGGAATTTCCATAATCATATGGGCACAGAAGGTTTAATCTTTATTCACCTATATAACATTATTATGAAACCTCGCAGAAAATAAGTGTAATAAACTAAGCATCATATATATCTCGTTAATTTCTAAAGATGGAACGTACATATATGAAGCGATAAGCAATTAGTTAAAAAGGTTTAATGGTAAAAAAATGTTTGCTTACATCGGTACAACTCTTTCATAAGCAATTTCTGCTTTAAATGCATATAACTCAATTCAAGTCATTTGCTGAAATATTTCGACTATCAAAATTCCATGTGAAGCTCTAGGTAAATCCGATTTAATTTAAACGGAAATTTGTGTTCCTCGGCTATGCCGGAGGTAATTCTGACCATTAGTTGGGTCCTTGCCTGATTTGATTTGGTAATTGATTAGAATCCGAAACCGCCCCCGCAGGCTGTGTTAATGCATTAATGCAAGAGCCGCATGAGTAGCCTGATGCCACGTGATTAAAAGCCCCGAGTACGCAATTATCTGTTTAAAACAAGATCCTTAACGTGAGACGCTGTTCTGAGCAGAACTCAACTGAGATGGAAAAAATGTACAAAGTAAGTTAAGGTAAAGTAAAGGGCTCAAAGGGTGCAGCTGACTTCTTCACCCTGACACGTAATTTTCTTGGGAGGAAGAAAACGGACAAGACCTCAAATAATGGAGTTGGTTTGTGGACCAAAACACCGAGATGGGTAAATGAGCATGTCGCTTGCAGCGATTTTATGTCTCCAAAGATCCGCTCAGCGGCAAGTTGCCATAACAATTTACATTTGAGTGAAACTCCTTGCAATAACTTCCGATTGAAGAAAGTATAAAAATAGAATCCGAGCCAAGGTTCTGGTTTGCCAAAGAAAATCGAATGGGATACTGGATCAATTGCGCTCAGTCCTTGCAGTTGGCCATTGTTGCACTGTAAGAAATACTATTTTTCTTTTCCTATAGTGCGCAACGTATTGTAGCAATATTGCTTTATTATCCGCATGGGTTCCATGAGCGAGAGAAAAGTTATTATTACAATGTGCTTGCTCCAGGAAATGTTATTCATGCTCGTGAATGTGCTCATCAAAAGTGGATCAAATTGATTTTCATTAAATTACTATTGGTGTTTCAAACACATGATTGCAATATACAATTACTAATTTATATGCTCATCAAGCATTCGAGAACGAGGAGGAAAAAGCAATTAGCTCAAGATATTGAATTTATAAGGTTTTATTATCAGAAAAAAACAGACAAAATTTTTATGCTGCTTCTTTGCTAATAGTAAAATCTTGAATATTTCGTTAATTTTTACCAGACATACATGCTATATGTAAAATAGGTGGATTTTTCTGTTTTGGGCATAAACAGTTTTCTCAAGAAAATTACATAATCGATAATTTTATAAAAGTTTAAGGGCCTCTTTCACGAACTTCAAGTAAAGTGTTGATTAGTTACTTTTCAAGTAACGCTAATTGGCAAGTAAAAGTCACGGGTAACTTCTATCAATTTCACAAACGAAATCATGGTTTCAAGTAACGACTTATTCGTTAAGTTAAATATCGTCAGAAACCAGGCGTTAATTCGCTCAGTATTACGTTCAATTTTAGAGTTTTGAATCGCGTATTATTAATTTTCGTGTTGCGGTGATTAAAAATATTCATGGATAAATATTTAATAATACAGAAATGATAACTGCTACTCGTCAGTTAAATACGCTACTTGGCAGACGGACTAGCAAGTAAGTTACGGGCTACTTTATTCATCGGCTAATGTTACTCGATGATTGTGAAATTCGTAGGCGTAGTTACTGGTGACTTTAACTGGCAGTTAGCCTACTTGCTACTTTACTTGGAGTTCGTGAAAGAGGCCCTAAGAGTTAGGACACATATCCGACCAGTCCCAGTCAAAAAATAGTCCACCCACACCGAACGTTCGCTAATGTAACTGAGAAACTTTAAAATACTTTCATGTCAAATTTCGTTTAGTTATTTTTGTTGATTCATAAATTTTCCGAAGCAACACACTTTACGTTATTATAATAAAATTTGGCTTATTTTTTAAGACAGTGGTTTATTATGGGAAACATGAACACTAATAAGTTTTATTAATCCTGGCTTTAATATTCACTATATGTTGTGTTTCTGTACTATACCTTGTCAAATGTGACTAATAACCTGAAGAAGTATAGTCTTAATTACATAAAATTGATCATTATTGTATAAAATTAAATTTTTAAAAGAAGAGGAATTGTTTGAACTTTAAAAACCGCAAGATTTCTTTAAAGGCATCACCTTCATTACGTAAAAGCATCCGTAGAGGCATAATTTATTCAATTTTATTGCGCTGTTCCAGTCAAACAGGAACACGATAAAGCTGTTTATTTCCTCCCTCCTCCCGGAGAAATTTCTGCGGGCCGTAGAGAATTCAGTCATTTATTTAAGAGCACAATCACGAAACTATAAAACTGTCGTAGTGGGGCTCAATTCATGACAGAACTGTCTCGGGAAACAAACGATGTTTAGTCCTTAATATTAAAGACCCTCGAGTTGATGTTTAAGGAAGAAGGGGTTTACCTCGTTGGCATCCACAAACCCACGGGCGGTATGGAAATCTCCCATTTCAAGAATTTTAGATAACTATACCCTCATATTTGAATAGATCTGTCGGCTACAGGTAGAAAAAAGGACCAATTTCCTGACGGTAGCGCTTTCCTCTTTTGAAGGTCTTGAAGGTCTGGAAGGTCTGGGCGCTGGCGAGAAAGGGGATGAATTGGTATGCTTTTGGTACGTACTAATTCAGTGCGCTATACACTTCGAGTGCAATTTCCCGAGGGATGCCAAGGAGAGGTTTAAAGTAATTACTACAGCAAGCAGACACATCCATCCCAAGTGCACATTTCCATCTTCATTCCTTAGCCCTTAGCCCAATAGGTTTCTGGATGAAGTTCCTTGAAAGTTCCACAAAGTTGACGTGTCTGATGCAATAATTGGTTTCCTGCAATGTTAATTATCCACAAATGGAACAGGATGTCAGGTCTCGCAACCTTCCATCACCACATCCAGTTCGTCACGGTTCCATTCGTTTTTCTCGGGGTGCCACAAAATAATTTCTTCGTCCTCTCGCATGTGGCAGATGGTAAATCCTTGAGTGGGACCTTTATTGATTATATGTCATCCTGTCAGTGAACAGTGATTGACTGAGCTAATTACATTCTCTGACTGATTTATAATGGCCAAATCGAAAGGTCCTTTAACAAAGATACCAGTCAATCAATCATTCGATCATAAAATATTCATTCAACCACACCAAAAATATTGAAATCAGAGTAATTTGCCAATTTGCCACTTTAAGGGAATTTTAACCGAGCGAGGTGTATTCAATTTAACACAGTATGACCACAAAATGTTACCAATTGAAATTAATTTCAGATATCTATCCGTGCATTCTGTGGATGTTTGAGTGCATTTCGAAACGAATGGAATTAAAATTTATTTGTGTCCCTACAAAAATGTCATTATAATGGTGATAAATTTGTCGCAGGATATTGGAAACAAATATTTTAAAAGCTGCAATTTGCTTGTTTGTCATTTCCAATTAAATTAAAATATTTTGGTTTTAACAAAGTTATGCGTTATTGAGCCCAAGAAGTTTTATCTAAATAAAATTACACCATTGAACCAACAACAAATACTGATTGCTTTAGAAGTCATTAAGCACTCCCCCGTTTTCTTATTTTTAATCTTATCTCATTGATTTAATTGGGAAGAATGCTATTTAGCTCAAATTTAATTAGCTTTGAATTAAAAAGAAAATCTGACAAACAAGTGTATTAATTAAACCTTATTTCGTCAAATATAAATGTCAAATATAATCTTTCCTCAAGACAATTTAAAAATAATGAACGAATTTCTGAACAAAAGTGAAAATACCACCACACGTATTTCATTATTCATCAGTTTTGTGGGAGATGATATTATTCAAAGTAAGCAGGCAGCATAAAGCAAAATATCAAAATGCCATCAATAAGACGGGCCTACTTCCAGAAAAAGCGAAGAGCTATCTCATTTTTCTTCTGATAAATCTTTTGGAGATCCCTCTTTAGAATATGTCACAGACTTCTGACCGAACAATAAGAGACGAAGATTGTTATCCTTCTTAAGGATGTTTTAAGTTGATTTGCTTAAGTTGTTTTTGGAATTTATAAATTCATGTTTGTTTAAACATGTTATATCATCTTTGTTGAAATGGTACCACATCGTAACCCATAGTTAAATTAAAGTTATAAGTATTTTGCCTCTTTAAAAAAAAAAAAAAAAACAATTAAATGCCAAAAGGATTTCCTTCTGGTACGTATCACATATACAAAATAATGTTCATGTTACTGTCCGAATTTAAAGATATTAATTTTTATTTTATTACTACATAGTGTCGAAAGAAAAAAAACAAACTTGAAAATTTCATTACTAATTTTAAAAAACTAATATGAAGTATAAATCAACATCCCTGTGAACTGTATTTTGACTGTTTTTACTAAAATTCCAACAATTGATAGGAATTGGAATTAATATATTATATTTGGGAATTTCAAAATCTACATATTAAAACAAATTCAATCAGATTAATTTGAATATTTTTAAGAAGATTGCGTTATTAAATTAATTACTGATATTGCTCAACAGCTGAAATTTGTTTGCACTTCCCTAAGATCTCTAATGCCAAAGTGGTTTAAGAAAATGTGTCTAGCAACTTGTTCGAAATTCGTTAGTAAATATTACACGCACCTTCTTTTGTAAAATAGGTTAAAAAGATCTGAAAATATTCGGCTGTGTCAAGACATGATGTTTACATCGACAGCGATAAGCCGCCCAATTAAGGAAAGTGTTATGCCAGACTGTTTTGCACTTAATTTATGAAGCAGATACGTTGAATACTGAACACACTTATTTATAATGGTAGGTACTATAATTCGGAGGTTATCCAACAAGAAATCTTGCTTTTATTGAGTATATTCAACTAAATCTGTATATCAGTGCGTATATGTATCGCGGATGCTAACAAATGTGTTATTTATTAATACCCGAACACAGCCTCCAGAGTACCCGCAGCTTAATTTGCACCTTGCCACGTTTTACCTTATCTAATTGATGAAAGTGTTTTAATTTGTTTCTGCGGAAGCAGCTCAGCTAAAGTAAATCTCTAATCAAACAATGTTTGCAAACAGAGCACAGAAAATGGGGTTCGTATACATGAAGCAAAACTTTATCAATATTCCAGCAAATGCTGCCGAATTTTAACGAGTCTGGGCCGGAGATGAACGGGGAATCGCGCCAGGAATATGGGAATTGGTAAATATTTAATATTAAGCGGAATGATAAAAGGTACGCATAATGGAATTACCTCCCAAATTAATCGGAAATCCTGTTGCTCAACACGGAGAAGTTCGCATGTTGTCTTTGTGACGACAGTGCTGTCCCGCGGTAAGTCGTGCAGAATCGATTCCCCGAATGTTGCCCCAACTCCGAGATTGCAGAGCGTAACAGGAACCTGGAATAAAATAATGAGATTTAGCATTCGAAATACATAAAAAGAAGTAATTACAAAGATGCGACGACGAATTGCACTGCACTTTGACACAACTGGCTGAATGTTCATCAGTGCGTGTTTGATTAATTTATTTCTCATGGTCATAAGTAAACATAATTATGTTTTTAATTTCATCAGCATCAAAAGCTGTAGCGTTTTTCCGTCTGGCATCATGCAAAAAGGATGAAACTACATGAAATATTTCCGCAATTTACAAAAAGTTGTCTGCGTGTGAACGTACAAACACACGGCAGTTGAAGCTGAGAAGTTTCATTAAAATTTTTTCAGCACTTGTGTCTAGTTTAATTAACATAGTGCCGGCTTACGTCATGCTCCGAGCAGAACTAATTTTATGGGTTAATTACAACAAAGCGAAGAGATATGAGGCTTTTATTAGCCGAAAAAACAAATTAACTAAAACCAACAATACGATAGTCAGATCGCATCAAATAACTTCTTTTCTTTAAGAATTTTTAACGAAGTCACTGGCAGCAAATTTTCCTCATCTTTCTGGCTGTGTATAAATTGATATTAACCGCATGCTCGCGTGTCCAATTGATTCGCGACTGACCAACTGAGCAAATATTGTAAAAACCTATGCGGCTTTCAAAACAACTCAATAAAGGTTGATTAAGGCTGAGTCCGTAGATGATCAGACGTTAGCCATCTTGGCAATGTGGGCTTCACGCTATTTTGTTTCGGGAATTTGGGGGTCGAAAAAACATCGTAGGAAAGCGAATTATTATTAGTAAATAAAAAGAGGGAAATTTCTTTCGGCGAGCTTGAGTTCAAAGCCATTTGCACCAAAAAAAATCGTACAAATATTTCTGAAGGTTAATTATTATTTTCTCTTCATAAATTGATATTTTAGCGTATACTCTTGACAAAAATAGTAGAAAATAACTAAAAGAATAAGATATGATAGGTATATTTTGAGGGTTTACCAAAACAAAATTCGCTTTTAGACCTGATTCATTTTTCAAATATACAGTAGTTAAATAAATCGCCTAATCAGACCTTTTTAAACCAAAATTCCATTTTAAAATAAGCAGTTTCAAGTGGACGAAATTGTACTTACAACATAGGTATATTTATTACGTTCATAAGAATGCTTAGTGATATAAATAAGTAAATATTTTTATTAATTTATTGATTTCAACTATTCACTTTAGTAACTCTTGTTTTCATGTGGTGTAACCGACTTTCATTAAATTATTTACTACTGCGTCATATAAGGATAACAACGTTATTAGTGAAAGTGACTAGTTTTACTCTGTTTTTTCTCTAAAAATAATTTGTTTTTAAAGTAAACCTTTTCTATTTCAAATGCACGTCAATTAAAATTGATTTGACCATGCTTAATAATCTCAGGAATTTAGTTACTTGCACAATATCCTTTATGAACTCATCTAAAAATTGACGACTCTACTTCGACGTTGGTGAAAAATTGGATTCAGGAAAAGGGATTTTATGAAATGTGCTAATCTATCCAAAAGCTAGATTTACTTAAACCCAATAGAAAAGTTGTAGGCAAAAATTATTAAGTGGGTACTTCCAAGAAAAAACATTGTTATTTTTTAGCCATCAAAATGTCTCTTACTCGCAATCAATGGCCCTTTTTATTACGTTAGTAGATTCTACGCCAAATGGATGTGCTGAAGTAATCAAAAGCCAGAAACGACAGTTGAATTATTAAAGAAATTTCAATGGGGTGCTATATTTTTGCACAGATGCTTTACGGACTTCTAGAGCAATTTTGTTTACAACTTTCAAACGAACAAATGAAATGTTTTTATTTTTTGCCACATGTGGATTGCAATTAACAAGTACCTACATTGAAAAATTGTCGAACGATACTACAATGTTTTGCACATTGGTGCTATAGCACCATTGGCAAATAAAAATATAAAGTAGGCGACAACAAAACCTTTTGTAATATGATTCACGAAATAATTAGCCAATTTCCCCATTCACTTAAAGAGGTTTTAACTCTTTTGTAACTTGTCAATTAGCAGGCACTTGGCCTACTGAACTATTTTGTGTAAAATTGTAACGAAAAGGTTACAATCTCTCATGGAAAGTAGCTATGAAAACAAAATTGAGTTTTCGCACAACAAAGCAACGCAGTCTTGCGAGCGCTGCAGTTGCACACTTTAATTAAGCACACTTGCACCGTTCCCCAGTGGGTTAATTTATCACCGTGCATATGCACCTGAGTCCGGAGCTTTGTGCATTTTGCCAATAAAAGTTGGCTGCCGTCGAAGAGGTGCTAATAAACTCGCCCAGCATGCACCCGGCTTAATGCAGAAACCCGTCAGCTATTCCCGGAATTCCCTCCCGCGAAAATAGTTCTGGGAATGGGACGCGTGCCTTGTCGCCCCCGCTACATGTTGCGGATTGGCTCATTTAAGCCCGTCTTGTGAATTCCCCCGGAGTGGTTCAGCTAAAGGAATTTATTAACTGAGTTTGCTCTGGTCACCGACCAGATTCAGGAACAGGTATGGCACGGTTGAGGCTCGATGGTAATTTTTTAATGATATTATCCAAACTTGAATGGCTCTGGGAAGATGAGCTAATTCACGGACTATGTCTTAAGATTAAGACTTAGGTCATGCAAATGTTTCGTACCTTTTTACTGCGTGTGGACGATTTCTGCACGTTGTACCCCCCTTTCTGGGGCAGCCACATCGCAGTATCGATTTACAAAACTCTGGCGAGGACACCAACACTGTGGCACTTTATTGATTTGTATCTATTATTTGTAAGATATCGATCTCAAGTATCTAAAATCACTTCCGCGTCGAGGGTAACATCGGCGCCTCGCGCAAGCACAAACGATCGATTAAAAGCAATTCGACGGAATCCGCGGATCGCGCACTCCCCAATCGATCTGGCCACTGTTGACAGATGTTTAATTACAAACGAAAAACCCCCAATCGGCGAAAGCTCCACCGCGGCGGCTGCTGGTGGGAGTCGGAGATAAAATTCGAACAAAGCACAATCAAAACACGGCGGCTGCGATCGCGGTCCCCAAGAGCCCCATGCAAGCCCCAAGAGACTCCGAGAACCCGAAGACGTAATCGAAAGATGGTGACATGGGGCCGCGGCCGAACCATCTCAAGATTAAGACAAGACAGTGGTGTAACTCATCTCTGACTAAAGTCGGATTGCATGCGCGGCTGGAAAAATCTCAGTTTCGGCGGAGATTTTCTTACCCGTCGGGGTGCCGCAGACTTGAGAGATTCGACGCCGTTTCCTTTGTAATTAAGCTAATTACGGCAAGGTAGCAACAAATTCAAGAGGTGCAAGACTCCGATGGTTACGCTTTGTTCGTACCCCTTCATACCTTTTCAGGTGATTTCATAACTTTGGCAAAAAAGAGTCTTCCGATTCCCTGCTAACACTTAGTTGAATGGTAGTGAGAAAGGCGGCGAAAGCTCGCGATTTTATCGCCTATGCAAATAGCAAGTGCAGCCCTCTTTGTATTCAAGTGATAACGCTCTGCGGAAAATACCAAAGAAATTTATCAACGCTGAGAAAACTAAAACAATGGAAAGTGGAATTTGGAAACAGTTTAGAATAACAATTGCTTTACTGAAATTAAAATTTGCGAAGAAAAGGTTCAACTGCAAACTAAAGGGGGTATAAAATACATAATTTAACACGGAAGAATTCATATCAGAGATTTTCGATTCGGCGAAGATGCATGAAATCTAGGTTACCTGAGCTCTATGGGGATTTCAGTCACTTAACACTTTCACTAACAATTTCAACAAAAACAATTTTTATTCATAAATTCATAAGTGACGACATTCCGGGGACCATTTAGAATAAAATTTCTATCTAAAAGTTATCCAATGAGTAATTGCGGAATATTTCCTTCTATTTCTATGATTACTTCTAATAAAAACGTTGGTATTTTAAAGAGAGTTAAATACAATTGCAAAACGCTTTGTACTTGTGCGCGCATCATGAAAAACTACTAAAGATATCGAATCCGGCTTTTTTATATATTTTTGTAATAATTAACTGATTATTTTAAGCTTTCCTTAACTACTATATGATAACATGAAGACCTTCAATTACACGTATAAAATAAAAGGAAAAACGTTCGTATTCTCATTAGACTTTAAAGAAAATAAATTTATTCCTAAAGAAGGAATTGTAGAATATTTTTATTTTCCATGAGTAGTAGGACGGTAAAAACAAATTTCTTACTAATTTTCTTGACTTTAAGATAAATCTACCATCTTTCCTAATGAACATCAGCGACTAGGATTTCCTGAAGCCGTGGCTTAGATTTGTGGACCACCGATTTCTTAATCTGTGTTAAATCGTTTATCTTACTATTTAGGTTATTATATAATACAGACATTGAAATTTACAATTATCTACATTATAAGGCTAATTTTCCAAAACGAAAAAATAAATAAATTACATACATCTATTCCCAGCTCAATGAAGTAAAAGGAGTATTGTAAAAATTAATACTTCTAAGTTGTGCGAAAGCTAAAAAAAAAATCTTAAATAAAAGGAAACTTCAAAAATTCAAAAGATTTCAAAAATATATATGAAGGGATTTCGAGTCTCGATTACTATAACAATTCATATTTATGTAGTTTATTGTTTTAAATAATGGCTGTTCAATGATCCGAAAGCCTGTAAAATCATTCTGTAGTTTCCAAACGAATAACCAATTAACGTTGTGATATTTGCATTTGCATTCAAAGAATGTGTTAAAAGCAACTGACAAACTTACTGACCAGTCTGAATCATCTCATAGAACTCTATTAATATTGATAATATTTAGTTTTCATCATTATATTTCAATTGATGGTTATCACACCGTCTGCAACAACAGTCGCCACAAAAGCCACATTAATTCCACGGAGCTAAGGAGCAAATTCAATTAGTCGAAGTCGAAGCCGCAACATGGGGCTTGAGGCACTCAGCTTAATGCACGTCATCCGAATCGGTTCCGGTGTAGGTGCAGAGCCAACTGCGAGCTCCTGCTGCAAGGAAGCCGGATGCTGCTCCTCCGTGGATCCGGTGAATTTGCATAGAGCGGCCCTGGGAGTCGAGCCTTAAGAGACATTTCCCTATTATTTTATTACATCGTTGTGTCTGGGACTCGTGCGTCGAGGGGCTCTTTTGTGCCGGCCTCAGAACATTTATTCAGCTGAATCAAATCTTATGTGACAGAGCATCGGCACGTCTTAGGAGGGCACTGCTCTTTGAGTTCGTTCTCGAGTCGTCTTCTGACTTAAAGCGATTATCTTGAAAAGTTTCTATGAGCAGCCATCCGGTCTTTTGGGAAGTGGGCTCGAAGGAAGGTGGAAGATGCGCATATCCGAGGGAAGGTGGTATCGGTTACCTCGTGCATTAGATGCCAGTCCGGGTTGTAACTGATACCTCCGTATTTGCATGTCATTTCCGTCTGTTTAATTGAGATCCGTGCCGGCTAGGTGGACGCCATCATGCACTATTCACGCCTCGTAATCGATCCATTTGGGCGCACGGCAATTGGAGCGTCGGCCCCTTCGTCCCCGCACCAAGAAATCGAAGTAATTCGAACACCAGTGAATGTCAGTTCTAATTGAACTTGAAGGCATCGACCACATGATGCATCAGCAAACATAAATCAGATAAGTCGGGCTAATTAAAATCACCGCAAAGGGCGCTGTATCTACACTGCAGAGGCATGGGCGTATGCAAGAAAGTTACAAGGCTGGGCCATCTCTCTAACTATTGTAAATAAGCATAACGTTAGCAACTATACAGATCGTAGCAGATTATTGGGCATTAAGTATATACACTAATAACTTTTTTAAAGACCAGGGTCCTATATAATAAAACAATTAGCCTAAGAACTATTACTTATTAAAACTACCTAAATAAAGTATGGAGTAATAGTACAGTCTTTAAAATCTTTCTAAAATAACCCTCCACATTAATATTTAGTATTATTAGTTGAAAGAATAATAATTATTTGTTATACAATAAGAAATTTTTAAGGCAGCATCTGACCACACCAAATCCTATAACATGTTGACTTTACAAGGAATAATCCATCGACGTGAAATAGGATAACGTCAGCTACAATATCAAATATAGTTCAAATAAATGAGATCTTAAAGAACCTGGTACAATGTTCTACTGACGTCAATCCAGTTCAGAATATATGGGCCGGATATTAATTCTAATTGATTGATAAAAGTGAAGGCGGATTACCTTGAATCCAATAAAAGCCAAAAAGGCAATAATATTGAATGCAATATCCATTATTTGATTACAGTGGAAAGGCCGAAAATGTAATGAAATTGTGGATTTTAAACGAAGTCAGCAAGAATGCTTCAATTTTAAAATTGGTTAAAATTTGTAATGTATACTATGCTTTTTGTACATTTTAGACGCAGGGAAGCTATAAAAACCTTCTCGCCACCTATGTATAATATTGGGTTTATTTGATATAGACACTGAACGCAAATACTTTAAAATAAATATTTACTGTGCATATAGGTACTTGGTTTCTAAATATACATAACCTCTGTACACGTTGACATATAAATGTGTTTGGATGAACAATTTAGACAAAATATCTAAGCACTTTTCATTAGGTTTTTCACCCCCTTTTGCACTTGAAATTGGCTGAAATATTGATTTTTCTGAGAGGTTGGGTAAACGCGAATAAGCAGCACAAACATCTTTCCAAAAGGGCGAAGTATCTCAGCATTTGTTGTATAAATCTCTCTTAAACGAAACGGGCGCTCACCTTGAGGAATATTTAATCCTTCAGCGTTTTTCCGCTTGTTTACCATCACTAACAGCAATTCCTCCTTTTTATTTTATGAGTCAACGACAGAGAGTACACAGAAATTTCTTCGTTTTGCCAGGTTGCTTACTCCTCGTAACGTCGTCGTCACTAAAATAATGCTTCACTGGATCCCTCCCTTGCCATCCCGCTTACCTTTTCAAAAACGAGGAAAAGCAGAAAATGTTTTCACTTTAACGCAAAAATTTTAGTTCATTTGAAACCCACCCTCACCTAACAGTGGTTGCGTTGTTTACTCTCGTATAACAAGCCCTTAAAGGTGAGAATTAATTTTCGCATTTTTGGTAAAGTTATAAATTTCCAACGGCGAAAAAAGGTAAATTGGAAGAGAAATGGAATTATTTGATTTTGTATGGACTTTGTTGTGTGTATCCGCATTATTTTAGACACTGTCGGCATTTCAGGGAATGTTCACTTCTATAAACTTTTACAGAGAGAACTTTGGTAATAAAAACTCAGGCCATCACAGTACAATAAACAGCATTGTCGAAAGAAAAAGTTTGTTAAACAAAATGTGTTACCTACAGCAAAATTAATATTCCTCTGTATAACTAAATACAATTCGTGTCAATGAGGTCGTTAATTAATTAGTGATATCAATTGCTTACTTCTATTCAAAATTATACCAAATAGTAAGAACACTATCTCTCTCTGATTTTTGTATTTTCGGCAATCACTTTGGTTGCTTTGATTTTTTTTTCATTCTAGCCTAAGTGTCGTTTCCCGTTTTTGCAACATTTTCCATTAATGCTTCGCTCCTATTGGTCGCAGCGCGACTTGATAATTTTGTAAGAGTCGAGAAGACCGTTTTGTTGATTCGATGAATCGAAACGATATAACAACTTCGGCCTCACTGTTCAGCATTTGCAAAATAGACGATTATTATACCGGTCCTAATAGGCTATCTTACAATTAATCAGGAAAACTTTAATCGTCCTTATTAAAAATATAAATAGTTGTATACTATAGTAAAAGTATCTCAAGAATCCAAATTTAATGGGGTTATTTAATCTACCAGCACTACATAGATTTTGTAAAAACCATCAACAGGAAAACGAAAACTTAAGTTTTAGAATTTAAAATGTTTAGTTCTGAATGGCTAACGACAGCGAAATCGCTTGGTATTAAATTTCCTTCGTTGCGCACCATCGCCAAGGGCTCTCCTAATGAAATAATTCTGGGGTGAGTGGAGCAATAAAACGGGGATCCGTCGTCGTTATCGCCCCAATGAGGGGGTGTTTACTATCGAACTCCTTTCCGCAAGGAGAGCACAAGCTGCTTACCCGACTGTAATTAAAAAAAACGAGGAAACGTGAAGTGTTGTAAAAATTTCACGAGGGTTTCTGCAAGAGCGCGCAGTGGACACATTGCCACCCACGCCGCGCCGGGGTCCGTTCCGGTGGCTGCCCAGATCCATTAAATGTCATCCGCAATGCGACCCGAGGCCGCACCGCGTCGCACTTTCTACATCATCGGAGTGCGGTGGGGTCGTCCCCGGGCGAGTTCACAATTACTGCGATGTTTTTATGGGGCTCCGGGAGGCTCTGGACCGTGCGTTTGGGGCCCCGACGCACCGGACGACAATGACTGATTACAGGGAACCGTGTTGACCAGGTGGGCTCCGGGCCCCACTGATGTTTTGGCACTCGTATGTCAGCATGAAATGTTACTTAAATCCTCTGGCCCTAGGCCGTCCGCGTACCCACCCTAACTAAACCCTCTTTTCGGGTGGAGGCTAAATGGGCTAGGGTTGTTACCTTTTCGTATCCATCATTAGTACAAGTCAAGGGAGTACTTTTTCAAACAAATTTAACATAGCTGTTAAAAAAAGCACTAAATAATTCATTAATTTGCCAGGATTTTTGAAAGAGCTGGATATATGTATGTATATGTTAGCTCTGCATATAGAAAATATTTATAATCTAATCAAGTTATTATATGTATGTATATGAAAAAGACCTATATTTTGATTTTGATGTGTATTAGTATTAATATAGGCTTTTAGGACGAGTGAAAATCGTCTTCTTGTTTTGTTCTTCGCAGCAGACTTTCTTTTGATTTTATTATTACCCTATTATACCTATTACTAATAGTATGTAATATTCTCTTAGATACATATTTCGTTGTGAAAAATTCTAAACTGTTTATTCTAAAAATTTTAATTATAACAAATAACGAACCAAGTACAGTGTAAAATGTGAGTATAATTATTAAAATTGTTTCCCTTTAAACTAGTACTGCCTTTTCTCGAAGCGACTTAGCGTACTTTGGTACTTGTATAATTTTGGATAATACTTAAGAGCTCAAATAGGATGCAGCCGTCAGACCTATGAAGTGTATTAGTTTTTATATCCCTGCTACTTTAGATTTCTTTGATACACAAATTTAACTTGTTTCATCACTTATTCACTAATGATTAAAATTGGAAGATATTTACCAAAGTCCTAGAAAACTGAAATTTGGTATGGACGCTGGGATTACCGTACAAATAATGAAAAAATCATCGTATTTCCGCTAAATGCCCAGGCTTTAGTCCTTTCTTTGACGATGACATAGACTTACTTAAGGTTTGGCTCTGTATGCACGGTTTCTCACAACTTTTTAAGAGTAAAAGGTTTCAAGTCTAGGGTTATACAATTTTAACACAAAATGTTTTTGATGCGATTCTATGTCTGTGAATTTTACATCAAAAGATAGCTACCAGAATAAATAATTTCTTATCAGAAAAAAGATGCGTTTAACGACTAATTTGTTTGAATCATATATGTATGTAAATACCTTTATACCTACTTGCTTAAACTTATAACAGCCAATTAAAATTGCGGTAAGAGACTTGTAATAAGTGTTACATTCCAAGTAGGTAGCAAAGTCTTGTTCGTCGTAAAAACAAAACTCGTTGAAGGTATTAACTTAATTTTAGAATGCATATAATCTTATATAACGAAATTATTGCGGAAGGTTAAGAAAATTTTACCCTATCAAGAATTGGACTGGTGAATGGAGTAAAGGTCTAATGAAAAACCCTTGACGAGTAACTGAGTGATAAAAACAAGGTTAAGTGCAAATGTGTTGATTCAATTCAAGGAAAGGGTTGCCGAGGACGGATCCAGACCTTCATCCTTTCGCCTAGCCGAGCTCGTTTCGTGGATGGCTAAACTCATCCGCGATTTGCTCGCCGCGAATTTCATTAGCAATATAGAAGTCCGTTCCTCCGGGAGGCGACACAGGGTGCAGGGTCCTGCAAGGTTATTCAATTAGTCCTGGCGGGGCTCACGATTTTGTTTTCATTATGATTCGGGTCAGCGAGCCCCGAACAGTAGCGTTTCGCCTTCAGCTATCTTAATCGCATGCAAGCGGATTAAGGTTTGAATTAAATCGCGTGGAATGACTAGATGCGCTCACGTGAAATGGGTCCTGTCCGGATGCTGCTCATGCATCACTGCAAAATGAGTCTCATTCGAGGTGGCACACCTTTGTGCTGGTTAATTGCCTTCATGATTTTGCGGGGATAAAAAGTAACGCGAAAGGTTATTCTGAGGTCGACGACGACGCATTCATGACTGCGCTTTTAGCGCTCCCAGCTAGTGCTTGCGTGCATCGCTGCGGTTGATTAAACTAATTATGAGGCTCGTAATTGAATGCGGAGCACTTTGATTGCCACACCCACGATACTCCGCATCCACTGGGGTTTGAAGAGGTGAGAGTACAAGTAGCGTGCAACTTTGGTGAAAATTGTGTCGTTGCCGCAGTTAATAGCCCATAGTAATAAACTGGAACAGGGGATTTGCTAATGAACCCGAAGACTGCGATAAAAGTTGGCTTTAGTTAAATAATTGAGTCACAAACGCTCGACCCATTTCGAGGAATTGCTGCCACCTTTCAAACCATTTCCTGCTCATCCCACATAAAGCTCACCGTTGATTGCGGAAAACTGGTCACCGAATCGCGATAAATCTGAATATGTACCCAGTGGGATGCTGAATGAGAGTGGCATCAATTATGCGACAGGTGACTATCGGCACAGACGTAAACATGATTCCCATTCATTGTTTTTTGCATTTTTTTTCCACTAAAACTACCGTTCCTGTTAAGCAAACCTGATATTTAAAGACTAATTTATACCGATTTTAATGTTGAAGCCGAA
This sequence comes from Tolmerus cingulatus, assembly GCA_959613345.1. Classification (NCBI taxonomy): domain Eukaryota; kingdom Metazoa; phylum Arthropoda; class Insecta; order Diptera; family Asilidae; genus Tolmerus; species Tolmerus cingulatus. The sequence continues at coordinate 9,301,068 of OY390708.1, forward strand.
CAATAAAAGAATAATAATTCGACTACTATGACACAATACATAGAATTTTAACATACATTTGATACAGTCATTAAGATAATATTCAGAAATGAAATGTGTAGGTTCCATCAGTTTTGTCCGAAGTCTATAAATATGTAGTTATTTAAACACTATTTCAAGTTCGAATTTTGCACAGTTGCAATATGTATTCGATAAAATTCTTTATAAATATTATAAACATATATAGTATATTTTGAACAATTTGCTAAGGAACATGACGACATTCATAAAAATATATATAATCTTTATTTTAACCTGTATTATAAAAATGCTAACATTCTAAATATTCTAAAAATTGAAATTGAAATAATAATTATCTATTTACAAAGAATCTGTACATTTTTTGACCGAATTTTGATACAATTTTTATTCGTGGCATAGAGTTTCTCGAATAAATAATGAATATAAAAAATAAACGACGAGAAAAAAAATATCTTATAAGTGATCATAATTACAATGAATATAATTCTGTATTTAAATTGAGATCATTTATTTTTTGAATTATATAGGATTTTATATATTTCTTAATATTATTCACGAAAAAAAATTACTTATACGCAAAAAAAAATTCGGCTCATTTTATCATGAAAATGGCGCTTCGCAGCTATATAAGTAAAATTTATTATTTAGTAAGAAGCTTTCTCTCTATGCTCTTTTATTTGGATAATAGACATGTATCGCCCATTTAAATTGAAGGTTACTAAATATAAACATTTTCGATTTATATTCTGAAAATAGATACTTATCATCTCACTATTCCGTCCTCATTGTAAAATTGAAAATGCTTATATGAATTTTCCATGCCTGGCAATTTGCATTTATAAAGAGCTCTTCTGACCTCAGTGTGGTTTTGACAATTGTGATATGCATGCAAAGTATCCTTAATGAGCGAACTTGATGCCTGATCTATTGAAGTATTCAATTATTCTCAATTTTCCACTCTATTTAAATGCGCCGCAAACATCAAAGCACGTCCTATTTAAAAGAAAAAATTCTTGAAACATCACGTCTAAGGACAAACTTCGAGGGGTGACTAGACCGAAGACATCCCGGTTTTCATTAATCTTTGATGACAAATAAGAGCCTATGATGAAGGATTAACTGGAAATATCCTGGGAGGGTCTCCATCATAAGCTGCTCACGGGGGCGGTTATTTTGAAGAAAATTGTAATAATTAATTAATTTCATCTCTCCTAATGGATAATTAATGATTTTCGCACTTAGTATTGAAAGAAATCGACATCGTTATAAATAATGGGGCATTTTCTGTTAATCGGAATCAGTTCATGAAAAATTATTTTGGGAAGCGCCCTAAAGCCATTTGTTCCTGTCCGATTGTACTGCCGGTGTAATTACGGGAAGGACATAAATTGAGGATCAATTAATTCGAAATAATAGTGGAGCGCCCTAAGTGTTCCATTAAGTCCAATCAAATGTTTGCTTTGTTGCGTTTAATGTTTGTATAAATGGCTGTACGAAAGGAGGTATTATCTATTAGACTGCAAACTCAAGTTGCGATAAGAGAAATATGTAATTTTCATGTTGATATTGTTTTCACAATTGGACGCTTTAATTTCACATGTTTCATCATAAGTATGTAGTATTACCTTTTCATTCTCCAGCCATTTAGATTTTTTTTAAAGATTATTGAATGACTTTTGTATGCAAATATTAAAAGTATCAAATATTTTTTACAATGATAAGCATCATTCCATTTTAGCAAAATGTATTATGATAATAAAAACATCCCATATGTTATGCAGGGAAATTTTTGGAGATTATTATGTCATGTATATTTTTCGAAAGTATTATTAATTGTGGGTTTTTTGCATACCAAGTATAAAATCACTGATATTATTATTATTTATGTCTCAGATTAGTCATCAATATAATAAGTGATAAATAATTTAAGGATTACTGATTTATTTGCTTTAGTATTAGAAATCGTTTACTGGGATTTTGAGAATATCTAACTAGGCAGGTTAAAGAAAATCACACACATGAATGACTGGAATTCACAGCAGCGCAATAATAAAGCCGTAGGAATAAATTAAACTAAGTATTAAATAAAATATAAAAATAAATAAGTAGAATAATTCCTTATAGGATTTTTCGTGCAAAATGTTTTCCCAAATATGCATTTAATTAATTATATGTACCTTATATAGATTATGCAGAATATCATTATTAAATGGACTCTGATGTACATGTAAGAATGTAGAATGAATGAAAATTCTTGTTATACGCATATTTTGCGTTTTTGCGTTTATAAAATTCTTGTGGTATTTATTCTTTATACTGCATTCATGTATAATGAAAATCATTGAAAAAGCACTTCAAAAAGAAAACATAAAACCGAACTGGAAAAATTATGTATCGAGGAGAAAAACAGAACTCTTACCCAGAATAAAAATAATTGCGATTTCCCTCGGGTTTGAGAATGCAATAATTTTTTAAACCGGCCGGTGAGCCAAGCGAAAGCGTAACCGAGTCGAATGGTGCCAAGGACATCTCTTCAATAACTCACCGATTCCTCGTATTTTTAGACGAGCAGGCTCCTCACAATTACTTAAATATTTCAAAGCCGCGTAGACAGGACAGCGTCGATAAATTCCCGACTTAAGTACGCCCCCGAATCGGACTGGGTACGCGTGTGATTCACCCGCACCGGCGGCAGGTTGACCATTGTTTATCCCTCGCAATCCTCATTACGCCCGCCCGCTGCGACGCTCGGCACCTGGTTTTCCCCTTTTCATCGGGAACGCGAATATTTTATGCGATTGCTGCCGCGAATGGTCGAGCTTAGGGGCCTCCAGGAACACAGGGTGAATCACCCGCGCTTCCGGCGTCCGGGAAAATCTAATTTCAAGTACGGAAATTCGGGCTGTGGCAGGGGGTGCAAAGACTACGCGCCGGGCACGTCCATGAGTCACGTATTTTTAGGGGGGCTTTTCCAATTTCCTCCACAAACGCCACAAAAAATCCTTCTTAATTCAATTTAATTTGCAAAGAAAGTGTCGCCATGTGGGCCGTCGCGACGCAAACACACCTGCTGCAGGTACGTGCTGCACGAGATATCGCGCTGAGTAAATAAGAATCAAGAATTTTTTTTAAGAAAATTAGTTTACATGAGTGTTGAGTCAGAACATTACTAAAAAAGCTTTTCATTTCTAGAAACTCAGCTTAAAGTTAAGTTTAGGACATTATAGAAGAATGGAGACGTAAACTTGTAAATTAATCTTAAACATCCAGAATAATGCAAGTTCTACTCAGTAAAATATTTTTACGGGCAAAATGAAGCTAGTGTTTTATTTAAACTGAGTTTAGCATATTAGTGCTATTCAGAAATTGAGGAGCATTAGGTGAAGACTCATAAATTTTAACAAAAAGATATTTGAAGGGATAGAATAATATTTTCGAATACATTCAGATAACCCCAAATATAAAAGAAGAAACTGACTTTGCACAATCAGAAAGTATAAGGGAATGTATGATTTATTGCTTTTTCTTATCTAAGTAACGTTGTGCTCAGCATAAAATTAGACTTTTTACTTTTTATTGCTTTTAAGATTCTTACACAAAAATTGTTTCCATAAATTTTATAGATATAGTACTGATAGAATCAGTGAAAAAGAGAATATTGGTTTTCATAAAAGTCGGAGGAAATTCAATGAATTTTATTAACTCCTTATAATGGACAAATTTGGTGAAACAAATATTATAGTTTTTTTTAGAATTTTGATATTAATTGTGGAACTAACAGAACATTTTTTTTTCTGAAAATTAATATGAGCAAATGGTAGGTACTGTTCTCAAATTTGGCTAGACAATTTTCGCTCATGCCCGTGATTTTAAAATATTCATAACGCTAATTAGTTTCCAAGTTTAAAATATGTTTTTTCATATTATTTACATGTACCTATAAAATGATTACAAATTTCTTTAGTTTTCTTAATAAGTATCATATCTACAACGTTCGTGAAAAAATATTTTGTTTATTAGTTTTGTGGTTTTGCTTTAATATTATTGGTGATTCAATTTTCCTTGATTTTATGGAACGGGTTTTTTTCTTGTAATATAACTATTTCATGCTTTTAGTAAGATTAAAAATGTCGTAATTATTGATTCATTTTGTCAAGATTTAGTTTTGTTGCATTTTATACCTGTGTTTATTATATTACAACCAGTGTAATAGAAAACTTTTGATTTTAAACACACTGTGATTATAATTATTGCCGCTGTTCCGGAGAAGTTTCCGTGGCGCCCAAAAATCGTCGTGAATTGAGTGAAATCAGTCCCTTAAAAAAAATTTCCCTAAAAACGTTGTGTCTATTTCGGCAAAAGTTTCAGATTTATCCAAAATTAAACACTGGCACACTTTTGGCAATAAATCAATCACTTCACATGGTACAAGGATTTTAATTTCCTTCAGACAACTAAAATTAGTTAAGAAACCTCGACAGCTTCACTGCCGCCCACGCACTGTACGCATTTATCGGAAAAGCCGGAAAACTTTCTTACAAGGCGCGTTCGTTTCTCGGAACAATCAGGCCGAGACCAAGTCCGCGTCTGTTCTGAATGAGAGCCGATCACGTTTTGTTTGGAGCTAGAAATCTCAGATTCCTGGCTGGGGAGTTAGATTTCTGCGCGGATCTTACGCGCGAAGTAGGCAGCCGCGAAGTATTTACCTAAGGGGCGAAGTAAGCGACTCTTGAGTCTTGAGTAGCACAGAAGTCATGTTTCTTCCGGCCAATCGCCGCCCCGAAAGAGCTCCTCAGTTTCATTGGATTATTTTTATCCGCGGATGCTGAGGAGGCTGCGGTCCATTGTTATTCGAACACGGGAAAATATCATGCGGGTCGGCTCGATATGTTTTCAGATTGAGATCTTAGGGAAAGACTTCTCAAAACAAACAGTCGACCCAGACGGTGACGGTCTGCCTTATGTTTGGCGGATAAACAGATCCGAGGCCCCGAGGAATTTGTTTAGGCGATATCACGCGCCCCGCAAGTACTCTTGGACGCTACTTTGTTCAGCCCCTGTACCTTTTGAGAATGTTTTTGTAATCACATCCGCACAATCGGAATGGAAACTTTCAATAATAACGACTGAAATGAGATAATGTTTCGCAGCCCATTGACTAAAATCCAGCGTCTTTATCAGGACGATGTGAGCAAGGAACGCAATCAGCCCTGGGGAAAGAACAACTTCAGAAACTGTTAAATAAACGAACATTAAAATGAATGCCGGGTACAGGGATTCCAAAGAAACAAGACAGAGGTTTAACGAACAGACTTTTCATTATAAATTACAGATATGATTATTAACTAATTGAACAATAATTAGAATACAATGTATGTACTGTGATTGAGAACAATCACAGTCTATCTTTAAAAGGTTACTATTTGAACGTTAGGGTGTTTTCAACACACTTGATGTTAAACGGCTTTAACTGTTTCAAGGTATTCGGTTATCACACACTAGCGGCGGTTATAAGTTATTTCGAACTTGTCAGTATTCATATGCTATCGGAGGTTAAGAGTTCTTTCAAACTTGCGGGTAATCACATGCCAGCGGCGGGTTTTAAGTTCTTTCGAACTTGCGGGTTATCACATGCTAGCGGCGGTTATAAGTTCTGTCGAACTTGCGGGTAATCACATGCTAGCGGCGGGTTTTAAGTTCCTTCGAACTTGCGGGTTATCACATGCTAGCGGCGGTTATAAGTTCTGTCGAACTTGCGGGTAATCACATGCTAGCGGCGGGTTTTAAGTTCCTTCGAACTTGAGGGTAATCACATGCTAGCGGCGGGTTTTAAGTTCCTTCGAACTTGCGGGTTATCACATGCTAGCGCGGGTTTAAGTTCTTTCGAACTTGCGGGTTATCACATGCAAAAAAAGGACTTACAGCTGCACAGTATCAACCAAGCCAACAGTAATGCCGTAACAGGCAGAACTCTTTCACGTCTGCGGATTAAACCTTGATGCAGCAGCTGAAGTCGCGGTAACTGGTTGGGTGGGATAGTCAAGTTGAAATGACTATGCTCTAGCCTTTGGGCACGAAAACTGTCTTTCTTATTAATTTCAGTAACTCGCAGGATAAATGATTGAGATGTGATAGCCAATTTGGATTGACTATGATTTAGTTTTTGATCACTACACTGTCTTTACTTATTAATTTCACTTTATGTGAGAATCAACTAAAAACGTTTCTTAGCGAGCAGATCTCCTTAAGAAAGTTGAACACAGACAGAGAGAAGAACCCGAAAATGTCCCAGGAAAACAATTTCTTCAGGCGGGGTTCGTTTGAATTTCAAAAAGAAAGACGGTAGGGAGTTTCTAAGAAACGTTCACTTATCTGCAATATTTTGCCGAGACAAAGGGCAATAAACACATCTGAGTGTAGGCGCCAAAGTGCTGTCTAATTAGGCCTCTTTGAAATGCGGATGAAATGTATCGCAATAAAATTAGGGATCAGGGATATTTAGACAGCGAAGTAATGGAACCAAAGGGTGAAGCACCGCAATAAACTCAGGGTACGAATAACTGGTCACTGGACCCAATAACCGAGAAAAGGCCAGTCCAGGTATGCGTGCAAACAATCTTCGCATATGTTATTGCCTGCAAGGGTGCGTTGCATCAGACGGGTATCCGAGATTGTTTCTCGTTTTTCCTCGTCTTTTTTCTGTTTTTCAGTGTGAACGTAATAAGCCAAACCATGTAACTAGATAAGTGTTTTGACCCAAATTTGTTTAGCACCGATGCATGCGCCCAAAACTTTAAAGAATGTATCTTTTTTAAACATTACCGCCCGCCTTCGTCGCTCTCAGCGACGAAAATTACTAAAGATGAGAAAATCTGCAGTTGAACAGCTTGACAATGTTTAGCTAGTTTTACTAACATGACCCCAACTGATAGTACCAACCTTGGGATAGTCATCCTTTTCAATGGGGCGACTTTCGTCTTTGAACGTAATGTAGTAACTGGACCTCAATTTTTGTTGTTAGTTGAAGTTCCGATAAATATTGCTGCAGCCATGGCGGATTGTGAAGCATCACAAAAGAAACCATGGAGCCCTGTTTGGCTTGATGGTTGCATTCTGATCCATCGAGAAATTTGAATGGTGTCCAGTCCAGTTAAATTCGCCTGAAGCTGATTTCAGGAGTTGAGCTGATTGGTTGGGAGCTGCTCATCCCATTGTATTTTTACAGTCCAGAGTTCTTGCATAACGATTTTGACCTTAATAAATATTGGTGGCAGGAGTCCCAATGGATGAAATACCTCAGCTATTTGTGACAGTACTGCCCTTTTGGTGATTTTCGTGGGAGGCTTTGATGAAAATTTGAAAAGCAAACAGTCAGTTGCCGGATTCCAAAAACAGGCCCACAACGTGAATGTTGTTGTCTTGAAGTTGTACCGATGTAGTTGATAATTGATGTTCTGGTAGGAAGTGCAAACGGCTATCTGGGTGGTTGCTAAGCCATTTTCTAAGAGGAAAACCGCCCGCCATGCACAGATTTTTTAACTTGCATAATGCCTTTTGACAGTGTCAAACCCTCCAACGATGTCGTCTACGTATCTTACGTGATTCATGATGTCGACCGCTTCAGGATAGTTGGAACCTTCATCCAACGTTAGTTATGCGATGGCTCTAAGGGCCAGGAATGGAGCACAAGCGAGACCGTAAGTTACGGTGGTGAGTTGATATCTAGTTAACTTCCCATTTTTTATCCACAGTATCCTCTGATAATTCCAGTCGTCAGGATGGACGGCGATTAGTCGATACATTTTCTCAATGTCCGCTGAGAAGGTGTAGCGAAACTGTCGGAACCATAAAAGGACGTTGACCAGATCTACTTGGAGTTTGAAGTATGAAGGATTCTGTTTAATGATTGTCCTCCTGATGGCCGACAGGATCCGTTAAAGAGGACTCGTAGTTTAGTACTCATACTTGTTTCTTTTATGACGCCGTGATGAGGGAGATAAAATACTGGTTCTGGTTCCCTTTCTTGGTTTGGGGCTTGAACCATGTGTTTGAGGTTTTGATATTCCTGAATAAAAGACGAATAGGCTTTTGACAATTCAGGATTATTCTGAAGTTTGACGTTGAGACTATCAAATGTTTTAAGAGCTGGACGGAATGAATCTCCAAATTGACTCGGAGAATCTTTAAATGGTAACTTCACAATGTATCTACCGGTAGAATCTCGTTGATGTGTTGACATAAAGTGTTCTTCACACTGCTTTTCTTCAGGTGAAAGGGTGGATTGGCTTCTCATGAGAAGTTCTTCTTGAATCAGAATTTCTCGAGCGTGCTATTGAGTTCTTTATAAATTGAACGGTGAAAAGTTAATGCATTTTGAGGATAATGTTGGTGTATTAGACCAGAAATGACCCATCCTAATTTAGTAAGTTGAGCAACTGGTGTTTTAGCTGGACCTTTAATAATAGATCCTTCTAATAGGTGTCCATAAGCTCCGATGATGAGGTCAATTTGTTTTTGAATCTATGATGTTGATAAAATGGAGGTTAGCCTTGGCAAAATGAAAGCATTAATTTCAGCTTGCGCTGATGAGGTGAAATGCGATCTTATTTGGAGTAGCACAAATCGTCTCGTTTTTCCAACTTGATTAGCTCCTACGCCAATAATTGAAACTAGTAATACATAAATTGCATTTTCTTCAATCACCAAAGTTGCGGAAGAAGTTGAAAACGATTTATCACTTGTTTTCAGAATTGATAATATTATATTGAAATTACTAATATTTATTATCGATTACGTTTTCCGCATAATTTCTGCAGTTGAGTCAATTAGCTTAAGACAACCAAACGCCGAATTAGGAATGGACTTCAGAAATTGAATTTCGCAAGTGAAAATATTGACATGACAATTTTAACATGCTACTGGTGGTAAAGCAACACCCAGTTTGCGTATCAATAACTTTCAATATTAAGCACTTTGTTAAAATTTGACAGTCCTAACGCCAAATTTGAGATTGAGGACTTTTGCGAGATAGACCTAGTTGTAGCACTAGATTTTCAGAAGTCAATGACACTTCTGATCCTTGATCCAACAGTGCCCATACAGTATTGGTCTGTCAGTGTGGACTCTCTGAACATGATCGACTAGCGTCTGTTGTTTTTCTAGTTGACCGGACGTTGACTTTGGCGCACTCAGATGTAGCTACAAGTGATATTTTTTCCACATTTTTTGCATCGTCTTGTGGTTAAGTTCTTGGCGCTTTTGGGTTGTTTACGATGTTAACTGCTCACACTGATACGTATAATGATCAGCTGAACATAAAGCACAAGATGCGTTAGTCCCCGTGAAGTTCGTTCACATTGATGATGACTGAAGCCTGTGTTAGTTGAACGATGATTGAGAGCTTTCAAATGATTGAAGGGAAACCATCTTTGATTTGATGAATTCGTTCACTCGATTCCAAATTGGAGTGGTTTTTTTTTTTTACCGTATTGCGGGTGTGCGGATCTATTACAGATAATGCAACATTGATGGCATTATGATTTATGTCAAATTGCTGCCATTGCTCCTGAATGGCATCCAAGCGGGTTGGATTCGAACAGTTGTAAAATTAGTACGTCCAACTTTTATTAACTTGGTGTATGCGGTTTTTTAATAATTCACGGATTGACATTTGCTGATCAATTCGTTGCTGAATATGCTCAATGGTCATGACTAAAAAAGAGAAGCTGCATGGTTCCTTGTAAGGCCTGGGGTGGAGAGGGTATCCACAAGAACTCCTTACAAGGATGCGGGTTAACTAATGAGTGCAGCAGGTATGTATAAATGAGCGGTTCTTTGTAAGGCCTGGGGTGGAGAAGATATCCACAAGAACTCCTTACAAAGATGCGGGTTAGCTGATGAGTGCAGTGGATATGTATAATAGCAGAGCAGAAATCTTTATGAGGGATAATAGATCTCATCTCGAATTAATTTAATTCCCCGTTATCCGGCTCGAAGGACCAAAAATGTTAAATAAACGAACATTAAAATGAATGCCGGGTACAGGGATTCCAAAGAAACAAGACAGAGGTTTAACGAACAGACTTTTCATTATAAATTACAGATATGATTATTAACTAATTGAACAATAATTAGAATACAATGTATGTACTGTGATTGAGAACAATCACAGTCTATCTTTAAAAGGTTACTATTTGAACGTTAGGGTGTTTTCAACACACTTGATGTTAAACGGCTTTAACTGTTTCAAGGTATTCGGTTATCACACACTAGCGGCGGTTATAAGTTATTTCGAACTTGTCAGTATTCATATGCTATCGGAGGTTAAGAGTTCTTTCAAACTTGCGGGTAATCACATGCCAGCGGCGGGTTTTAAGTTCTTTCGAACTTGCGGGTTATCACATGCTAGCGGCGGTTATAAGTTCTGTCGAACTTGCGGGTAATCACATGCTAGCGGCGGGTTTTAAGTTCCTTCGAACTTGCGGGTTATCACATGCTAGCGGCGGTTATAAGTTCTGTCGAACTTGCGGGTAATCACATGCTAGCGGCGGGTTTTAAGTTCCTTCGAACTTGAGGGTAATCACATGCTAGCGGCGGGTTTTAAGTTCCTTCGAACTTGCGGGTTATCACATGCTAGCGCGGGTTTAAGTTCTTTCGAACTTGCGGGTTATCACATGCAAAAAAAGGACTTACAGCTGCACAGTATCAACCAAGCCAACAGTAATGCCGTAACAGGCAGAACTCTTTCACGTCTGCGGATTAAACCTTGATGCAGCAGCTGAAGTCGCGGTAACTGGTTGGGTGGGATAGTCAAGTTGAAATGACTATGCTCTAGCCTTTGGGCACGAAAACTGTCTTTCTTATTAATTTCAGTAACTCGCAGGATAAATGATTGAGATGTGATAGCCAATTTGGATTGACTATGATTTAGTTTTTGATCACTACACTGTCTTTACTTATTAATTTCACTTTATGTGAGAATCAACTAAAAACGTTTCTTAGCGAGCAGATCTCCTTAAGAAAGTTGAACACAGACAGAGAGAAGAACCCGAAAATGTCCCAGGAAAACAATTTCTTCAGGCGGGGTTCGTTTGAATTTCAAAAAGAAAGACGGTAGGGAGTTTCTAAGAAACGTTCACTTATCTGCAATATTTTGCCGAGACAAAGGGCAATAAACACATCTGAGTGTAGGCGCCAAAGTGCTGTCTAATTAGGCCTCTTTGAAATGCGGATGAAATGTATCGCAATAAAATTAGGGATCAGGGATATTTAGACAGCGAAGTAATGGAACCAAAGGGTGAAGCACCGCAATAAACTCAGGGTACGAATAACTGGTCACTGGACCCAATAACCGAGAAAAGGCCAGTCCAGGTATGCGTGCAAACAATCTTCGCATATGTTATTGCCTGCAAGGGTGCGTTGCATCAGACGGGTATCCGAGATTGTTTCTCGTTTTTCCTCGTCTTTTTTCTGTTTTTCAGTGTGAACGTAATAAGCCAAACCATGTAACTAGATAAGTGTTTTGACCCAAATTTGTTTAGCACCGATGCATGCGCCCAAAACTTTAAAGAATGTATCTTTTTTAAACAGAAACTCTGTTCGCGTCCAGCAGAAAAAAGGGATTTGCTGAGAATCCCCGAAAAAGGCCCAAAATATCTCGGAAATGGACCCAGACAAGATGGCAATCAGCCCGTCAGGCCCATCTTCCGAACAAAACATTGAACAAAGAGTTCATTCGACCCTCAGGAATTAAGTTGATTGAGTACATTAAGGCACCAAAGGGCTCGTCTTGCTTGCCGGTCCTTTTTGTCCAGTAATCCGATTTAATTTACAAAAAGGACACTGCACAAACTGTTGCCGGCCAAGTCAAGGACTACTTTTTACTTACGAGAAATTGGTATTTCCGGCGACATTGGGTTTAAGGGATTAAAATAAATTCAGGCGTCAAGTTATTATCGCATTACTTTTCCAATTTTCCTTGAGGTTACCTAAATAAAACTCGTTCAATCGCTTTTTGTGTTTTAGCGGTAGAGCGTGAAAACAATAAAAGCCTTTAGGGATAAGGATCACCACCATAAAGGCGTTAAATTAAATTAAAAGGACAAATTCCATTAAACTTGTATGCAAAATAATCAAATGCATGGAATTTTTAGAGCCATAGAGTTTGAGAATTCAAAACAGATTATCAATCAACAGATTCTTTCACTATAATTTAATAGGGTCGGTTACAAGGAAAATGTTTTTCAATTTGTCAAATTAATATTTTAGTCATAGTTGTATGTACATATTTGGATTTTGCAATGAAATAACCCAACAGTAGAAAACATAATTATTGGATTATCTTTTCATTACTTTGGGACCAAGGGACAAATGGAATTACATGCATACAACCAAAATTAGCACGGCTACCAAAAACGATTAAATATTCATGTGGTTTATGAATTCAAACTAATATTTTAATCACAGTCACAGAGCTCCCTCAGAAGCGAATTTAATTACTTAATATGTTGCAGAATACAATACCCACCCTCCAGTGGCGAATGCGGTTTAGGTATTTGAATGAAATATGAAATTTGGATGTTCAAGTTTTCATTTCGTAAATATGCCCGACAGTCAGTGTGGTTTCGAAGCCTCCGCCATTATGTCGCAGAATCGTTTAGGAAGGGTTTTAATATTTGTGGTGTATACCCAAAGGTACGTGAGTCATTAATTACGCGGCTAACATACGAGTACAACTGTTTTCATAAATGATTATCCCCATGTGAATCGATATTTCGGTTGTGGACGAAATTAAAGTCCTTTTCACTAGATTGTTGGAGCAATATCTGTCTAGTCTCTTGGTAGAATAAGGGTTCTTACAAAAGGTAGGAAAACCTATCTTATTATCATAAAAAAAGTTTTGTGTAAATATACAATATTTAAACGTAAATCTTATTTCTTTGGAAAACAAGAGATGAATAGTAATTAATTTTAAATCATCATGGGATTGTCGAAAGAAAACTAAAAAATATTCGCAAAAGTGACTTTTAAAATGCCTTTCCGCTTAAATATCGTTTATGTATCAAGTTTACTCTCTTGTTGTACCCTCGTAATTTTTAATGCACTCCCTTGGAATTTAATGATATAAGTCCCAAAAACAAACAAATGCATTAAATGTAGGTCGTTCATTATTTTTCCCTTGAGGAAATTATTTGATAAATTACAACAAGAGCGCCTTTTTTATGAGTTTTATTAAGCAATCACTTTGGGTCTTGATACCACTTCATGTGTTTCGCACTAGCTACGTGATACCGGCGATTTATGTCTTAATCCGAAAATGATAAATGACACTGTATTTTATAAAGGCAAGTTCTTGCGACGCCCTGAAGCATAATTTCTCTCTAGGGCGAAAATATGCTAAAGCTGCAATAAAGGAAAGATAAATTTGTCCAGTTGACGCTAGAAGACTCGTAATAAATAAAAATACCTAAAGCATAATAAGTTCCTATTTTAACTTCAGTTTGCTTGATTTCGGACTTAAAAGGAGCCTATGTTATAATACTTTGTGTTTAATTTCGTACTTACATCTAATAGTACATTGATTTAATGAAAATTCTCTCTAGCAAATACATAAATAATAATGAAAGGTGAATAAATATTTGTTTTCTGATACTTACTGAAAAAATATTTAAATAGCCCATAATATAATTTTATGTTCCCATGTTGTACAGTGAGGTAATTATATTACAAATAAATTAAATTCCCGAACAAAAGGGCATGAAAAATTGTACTTGTGGTATACCTTAAAATTGTATTTTTAAACAGAGATTAAACGAAACAGAAAACTTCGTTAACTTTATTTACATTATAATGTACCACATAGCCATATTTTGCGAAATGAAAATAATTTGCATGCAGAATGACGCGAATGCGGAGAAAATGTAAATTTCGCGTTTTATCACTCATTACCAAAACATGGCGTGAATTGACTTCAACGATTCTTATTGATAAATTGTTTTGCACGTATTATAACGTATATACCACAAATCTTTAGGGAAGCTGTGCCCCTCGAGCATATCCCAGAACGAAAATGGGTTCATGCATAATTCAAGGAAGTTTTACTTGCGAGTAAAAAAGGTATCGCGGGAGGATTACCCTGATGAGCTCCCACGCACTTGCTGTGGATAATAAAAGACGAGAGGATTCCTCTCGTGTCGGCTGCACACTTAGTGTCTGTCTCAAAAGTTTATTCAGAAATGAAAACCTAACAAGATTTCTTTCGTGACAGGATTATATTGAATAACGCATAAAAGTATCGCATGGGAATAAGTACATACCTTTATTATAAACTCATTTTCTTAACGCTTATGTCAGCTCCTCGAAGTACTGCGGTAATGCAATTCGCAAAAAGGAGTTGGGCAAGTACAATTTTAAGGCGTTTCCGTATTTTTTCTTGAAAATTTTTCTGGAAAGAAAGGAATATGGCGCCGGAGGTGTAAAAGACGGATTTTTTTTTATTGCGGAGTGATGTACAAAAGACCACATGAAATGTGGCCCTTCAGGAAAATATCGATTTTCTTCTTTATACCATAAATCTCGTAAAATCGCTTTTCTTCTCATCGACGAAATTCTTTTGTAGAAACTGCTACAACAATACTAAATATGAAATTCAAAGAATTTCTGAAATCTCGAACAAGTGAGTGCTGCTTAAAAGGGAACGTTTTCTTTTCGATTTTCCGCGTTTAATTACACCTTAATTTTCCAGTAAATCTTTAACAACACGGATAATGTTTACTTCTATTCCATATAAAAAATTTCAGTCAGATAAATGGCCACGTAAATTACCTGTAGATAAACTCATTATCACACATCTGCCTAAAACTGTCATATACTAATATAACGAACAAATGTCTGTTTAATATTGCTAAAAGTAAAACAGAGAGCAAAAAAAATGCTTACAACATCATTAATTAAAAACTTTGTTTTGATTGAAAATTCGACGTCAATTTTTTATCTGACAGGAACAAATGAGTCGTTAGTCTCCCGAAAACTTTACGAATTTGAACGAACAAAAAATTAATATCACGATTGTAATAATTGATAATTATTTAAAAAGTACCAAATTTGCCATGATTATATTGAGCTAGCGAGGGGGTTGCCCGGTTTCACCCGGTGAACAATTATTTCGGCCGCCGTATTGTAACTTCCATTGATGCTTCGCTCCTATTGGTCGCAGCGTGATTTTATAAAGCCTAAAGCCTTCCTCGGTAAATGAAGTATCTAACACAAAAAGAATTTTTCAATTCAAACTAGTAGTTTCTGAGATTAGTGTGTTCAACCAATCAAACTCTTCAGCTTTATAATATTAGTATAGATTTATGAATATAAATATATTTTGATGGTTATTCTTGATGTATGTAATTTTTGTGGTTTAAGCTACTATCAGTGCCAGATTTCTAAAGTTTTCGATTAAATGTTGCAAAAAATGCTTCAAATAAGAAGCTCTTATAATTTCAAATATTTTTTTTGAAGATAAAAATTTTCTTTATTAAATAACTTTAAGAACTCTTTGAAAACCCTGAATAAACTAACTTTAGTGAGTTTAGAGTCTTTCTAGAGTAGTAAGTATATTGGTGCTAAATATTTTGACTACAACACTAAAAGAACGTCATATTTTGGGAAAAGTGTGGATTTTTTGGGGGGTACGGAAATTACATCAAAGAATGTTTTTTCTAAATTTGTACAGAACTTTTAAATTCAGCCCCTCTGGCTAGCCTATGATTTCAGTTTCGTAGAAAATGGGCACAAGTCTATGTTAAATATACTTCAACATTTTTCCATCAAGAATATTCTTTAAGAATTCTTGAAAGGAAATTATTAAAGGTAGGTAAATATCTATTCGACTTATTTTGGCTTGAAATGTTAAATCGAATTATTTCCGGAAATCACAAGAATCCTCATTAATTTAAGGGCATCCCCGCTATAAAATATAATTGGAGGTTTAAAATTGTCGATCAATAATATGAAAAACAGGTATAATTCATGAATTTAAAAGAAAAACGTAATATTAAAATAAACTAAAGTAAAAGAAAGTAAATAAGTATTATTATTTTCAGCATCAAAGAATAAAACTCAAGGGACATCCTCTTTTTTCATCGTCATATTCATTTTTCAACATTAAGTACTAAAAATATACTTGAAATAAAATCATGATGTGTTAATAATTGCAGCAATTACAATTTTAAAAGTAGTTGCAAAAATATCCCTTTATGCTTTCTGTTTTCTTTTTATATACAAAAGCGAAAAAGGTCAGTAAGCACTGTCAGCGAAATTACATTTTGCTATAATCCTACAGAACTCCAATTTAAACCGAGGTCAAATGAGTTCAACGAGGCACAGAGACTGTGAATGCAGGTGACATCGTACTCAAAGTTTACCAACAACCTCCTTTTAAAAACACAGAAATTTTTCATTTGTGAAATTGCTTTACAGCGTCGTCGCAGTCTCTACAAATTTTTTTTCTTAATTAATTTTGACAGATAAGGCCTGCTTACCTTGCCTTCGGTGTCAGGTGCATGGTAACGAACCTCCAGAGATCCACCGAGAACGGCGTACCAAAAGCGGCCCTGCTCCCCAGCACGGAAAACTGAATGTGAATAGGTCAAGGGGTTCAATTATAATCTGCACATGAAACATAATTGTGTTCACATATCCATCTACTTACGAGTAACTCCCTTTTCCAAATCCTCGTAGAACCCGCACATGGCGAGTTGCTGGAGCGCTGAGCCTGGGAGTCGACAAAGTGGCTCCACTCGTCTTAACCTGCATGATATTAGTTCAGCATCCCTAAGGTTCCTGTCGCAGGGCCTGGAAAAAGAAAAAATA
Source organism: Tolmerus cingulatus (assembly GCA_959613345.1). Taxonomy (NCBI): domain Eukaryota; kingdom Metazoa; phylum Arthropoda; class Insecta; order Diptera; family Asilidae; genus Tolmerus; species Tolmerus cingulatus. The sequence goes on from OY390708.1 coordinate 9,317,952, forward strand.
AATGTCACATAAATAAGGTACAAATATTACGACACACACATGGAAGGAACGAACTTTCCAGGATATTTGATTCACAAATTTTCACAGCAGGTATTCATTCCATGGCACGAATACGTTCGTAAGCTGTGCTTCTTTCTCGTAAAAGTAAACTCCACGGGGTCCTGTGGAGTGCACTGGCTCCGTCGAATGGAGCTCAAATCTACACGGGATTTCGTGATATTTCCATTCAACACTTTAATGGATTTTTTGTGAAGTTTTATCAAGCGGGTTGATAGAGACCTGCTTCAACTCCGCATGAGGAATGACTTGCTTGTGACCCTTGCATACCCTCTGAATAGCGATTTTCACTCTATATCTATTTGTCATCCCTCAAGTTCTACCATGGTCCATGAATCGCCCCCGGTTGGAAAATGAAGCTAGATAACGTGGCAATTTATTTACATATGCACTTCTCTCACAGCAACTCAGCAGGTAAATTACCAAACTGGAGCAAACCTGTGCGACGAAATCATGCTTGATATGGGAGTTCAAAACCCTTATAATTTTTTCATGTCTGCATCGTCCAATGAGATATCTTTAAATAGAATGTAGATTTTTCAAAATTGTTTAATCTTGGGGCGCCAAATTTATTGCTATTGTTGAATATGTGTCATGTATGAATTAATTTTCCACACTGGCTACATAATTCGATTCAGAGAAATTGTTATGAATGACAATTCAATTCATTTATAATTTTACCAGAGAGCTGCATGAGTATGTAAAAATGAATCGAGTATGCAATTGTAAGTATGAGCAACGTAACGATTACTACTCAATAATAATCGCTTTCACAAAGTGCGTCATATTCATGAACCCGTTCAAATCGAATCGAAAAAAACGTACAACAACTTTTTTTGACAAATATTCCTAGAGTTGTTAAAATTCTCAAACGTTCATTTTAGACACCTTTGGCATAAATTAATTTTTCCAATAATTCGATTCGATTTTTCTATGAATTGATGTCCCAGGTAACTGAAATGAAAACGGATGCAAGCCTGGGGCCAACTAACTTCAAATTTCAACAAATTTAAGTTATACTCTTTTATTCATATTTCAGATGACAAGAGATTTTTTTAGGCATACTTATTTCTTTTGCGGTTAAGTCAACAAAATCAAAATGGTACACAATAACAATTTTACAAAGTGACATAAACAATAAAATATGTCGAAAAATTAAAATATGAAGAACTATATTTATTATATCATTAAATATATTCAATTTTGGGCGTCATGTCAATAAATTTATTAATATTGTTAGAACAAACAACTATTTTAAATGCAACTTTGGTCATCGCTCCACATATTAATATTCCGGAATTGTGAGCTTAATTGGCGAGCCAAACAGAATTTATTATAAATATTGAAAAACAGGAATTACGTCTAGTCATCTCCCGAATTTCCATCACATACGGGAGCTTTACGCACAGAAATGTAAATTTATGATAATAATTCAATTCGAATAATAATTTTAAATTAATAGTTTTCGCAATTTCCTATGTCGTATGCGGCCACCGAATAATTTCCTGTTCTGATGCTGCTTAATTCAAATATTGGATCTGATTATTTATACATATTACAAGGAAATTTTGTTAATAAATTATAAGTGTTTTCAGCAATTTTACGGATTCTATTAATTACCTTTATTTGGATTTACTTTTAGCGGACTAAAATCAATATGCAAATTATTCCGAAATGTGTAAAGTTACGATTATATACAAATTCCAAGAGGCAATGAAATACTATACGCAAAAATACAAAGTCTGTAGGTCTCCACCCTCCACAACATGTAGGTAGATGGAATTGATAATTATTTCGATTAAGTATTGTATATTCTTATTAATTTATTGCTATCATAAATTTGAAACAACCCAATGTATGAACTTGAACTTTCATTTAATAAAGAGAATTATTTTATAGACAGAGACTCCAAAAAAAAAGAAAAACAAATGTTTTATAATACGAGATCAATTATGCAACACCTACCTACAAATCTGCGTAATTTAATATTAAAATTCAATTTAAGATTAAAATAAGCTGAAACAAAGTTGAACTTTTCGGGATCCGATCAAATTTTACCATCTCGTGGTTTATATTCGACACTTGGCAAAAGTTGTAACCAGTGAATTTCTTCCAGGTAAATTCTTGTATAATACATACTTTACTAACTGCTTAAGGACGAACAAAACAAAATTGCAGAAATTATAGTTTCTTGAACTGGAAGCAGTACCTATAAAACAAGCTTTTAATATTTAGCGAATTTAGCTAATTTATTGGCAATTTTGAATAACAGAAATGGGACACAGAAATTTTGTGAAGGTTAAGTCGTCTCTTTCTTCTTCTGCATTAAAGGAAAAGCTTAACATTTCTGTAACTTTTCGTTGAATAATTTTATCTTTAAGCTTTCCCAGTACCAACACGCAATTTAGAGTTAATAAATGCTTGAACGGCGATTTGATTTTCCTGATTTTATTTCGTGATTTGCATTGCAAAATTGGACAGGCTGTAGTACATATTCAGAAATTTTGATTTCAAAAAGTCGACTCGGGAATTTCTAAAAATCTGTTTAAGTAGGTACACATAATCTTAAGCGAAAATATATTGGACTTGAAAATATCACTATATAAATATTTTATCAATTTATCGCTTACAAGCAAGACAAATTTTTTCAGGAAACCTCTTATGCCAACTCTGTATGATAATTTTAACATTTTTGATGATTTTCTTCATATCCTATACCTCCTACGTTATTTTTCTCTCAAATATCCGGCCGCAATATCAATGTAATGTTCGAGGATTTTTCGGGCAATGCCAATGCCTCTAAAATATGTGCATGATTGATGAGGGAGGAAGCATCCCCGTATTTTATTATGCTGGGCCTACACGTTGCGGAAAATAAATTGATTCGCCCGTATATTGCCAGTGTTAAGTTATACCTTTAAAAAACATTCCCAGGGACATGAAGAGAATTTATCTAAATAAACTGTAGCGTATATCCCTTCCCTTTGTCATTGACTTTCTGCTTTGCTTTTATATACCCTATTTCCTTTTAGGATCAAAACTGGAAATAAATCATTCCGAAAAAAGGCACTTTATAAAAATCCATATACAGGTGAAGTATCTAAAATTGGCAAAATATCGATCGGTTTCAATTTTGCTGCAGTGTCAGACAAGTTCAGAAGATAGAAGTGCGATACGACTTGAAATAGCATGTGTCAAAATTTAGGAAGCTTAAATTAGAATTTGCTAAAAGTATATCCTGCTTTTCTATTGAGTGCATATATGTACATATAGTATATATTTATAATACAATATAAAAAAATGCTATAAATATTGTGCACTTTCTCAATGAATCGTTCGAGCACTTTTAGGTATGCAAAACAGCAGGAGTCACCCCCGACCTATAAATTTCTTGAGGTCTCAATGTCAACTCCTGTTGCAAGCAGCCTCGTGACACGTGACATCATAACTTCAGATGTGACATTAAAATTCCACCCTATGTCTGAGGCTAGAGAGCGAGTCTAAAGCACTTTGTGATGCCACCAGTTGCGGGAGAGTTAGTTAGCGGGGGAGGTCCACGCTCAGCTCAGCAGAGCAATAAATAGAGAAGGCACGAAAGTAATGAAATTCCGTTTGCATGGAGGAATTTCTTATCAAATTTAACGAGATAACCGAGTCACGGGCGGTATGTGTTTGCGGTAGAACAAAAATACCCTTCGGAATTATATAAAAAATGGGGTGGTTTGAGTAATGGATTTGAATTTAATAAAGATAACGTCTTCTTAGAGGATACCTCGATGTTTTTTTTTAATTTATATTTTCATATTCCCATTTTAACTTCGTCGTTGGAGTATTTTAATCAAATATGTTTTATTACTCCCTCTAGCCTGGTATTCCTGCTCCATGCAGTATATTTCAATAATACCTATTTATTATTAGTCTGCACTTAAAAGAAAGTTGAGTAAATATAACATTTTCAAAAGTAATCGTAACTCTTTTTGATATTGGATTTCAGCTGCGTCATGGTACTTAAATATTAAAGTGCAGGTCAATACTAAATCAATGTTGAAATCGAAATAATACGAAAGTATCAAGTACGATTAATTCAACCTAGCAAATCCACAATAAAAACAAAAAAAAAGCAAACACTATAAATTTAAGATTTGGATTGAATCACGTGCAGAATCACCTGAAACAACAACAAAATATTCCCTCCTTGGAACGACTATAAAAATAAATGTTTTGTGATAAAAAGTATTAACACTCATCAATTTGAAAAATGTGAATGAGTATGATGTTCAGAATTACAACTATAGAAGTTTAAAGAAAAAGAATTTTAGTTTAATGCAGTGAAAAATTAAAATGATTCCTTTTTCGTGAATTAGGTGAATATTTTGATGTTAGTTTTGCATTAGCTATCTCCAGAGTTATGTAAAATAGTCTAGGTAAAAATGATTTTAATATAGGGTAAAATGTATAATTTCAATTTTTATCTTATTATTTAATCAAAGTCTGTCCTTCGCCTATTCGCTTAACAATGTATGTATGTATAATACAAATATGCCATCTTTACAGCTATATGTACATGCGTCGAGTAATTTTATAAGAACTTGTTTAACTTTGCAAATTTTCGAATTCACTTTAAAATAAGTTTCCTTAAGTATAAAATTTATCAGACAGACGTTTATTTATCAACTTTGCATCCACAAGACCGAGAAATGTAAAGGGCGAAACTTAACTTATAAACTTTTGTTTAGCACAAATATTTGAGTTAGTGCATACTTAAAGCAGTGAGAATATTGAAATGAGCCTTTGTGTTGATTGTGAATTTAATTAGAAGTGCAATAGTTAAAAGTTTTCAAACAACTCTTTTGTTTTTTGCTATAATAAATGTTCTTCGATTTATTAATGGTAATTTCTTTTTGAATATATCCCGATTATTCAACTTCACTCACTCTCAATCAATATTGATTTTTATTCATTATTGAAAAGTTTTCTACTTTTAAAACTATAATATTTAAAGCTACTTCCGCAACCGCACGATGGAAAAGTTTTTGGCTTAATTAGAAAAAAAAGGGGTTTCATCTTCGTTTAAGTCAAAAAGTTTTCCGGTACGAGAAAGGGGCTATTGTAGTGCTTAATATACGAGCACTTCCGTATTCCAACCCTACTTTAATATTCTTTTCAGAAATGATATTCCACCCCTATGCACATTTGAGTCTTTTTATGGCCTTTTCCACAAGCTATTTTTTAAAGGGTTTATTGACTTTCAAAAGCTTTGTGTTGATGAAAATCAGCATTGTGAACAAACATTGTGCACGAGTATAAATTATAGCAAGATAAAAGAGGGATACTCGAATGGGGGTTCTTCCATAATTTCTAAGCCACTAGATCTATTTTAAGGACGTTTTTTTTACAATCAGGCAATGATCAAAGGTGTTTTAAAAAAGTGTTTTGTGAGGTTAGGTTGCGATCATCCTGAGCTTAACTTAAATAATTTAAACCCAACAAAGCAACTGCACCGTTCAAATTAGAAGAAATAGTCACGCACGAAATCATCCACTTTCGCAACAAGGTAGAGCGAGGAATAAGGTAGAGATAGGATCTACTTTATGACAAGTTTCGCACAGCTTTCGCATAAATAACTATCTTAAGCAATTAATCTGTGAAAATGAATGCCTCTGGGAAATAAGGTGTGACTAGTAGAAAGATATTTAGATTTTAAACAGTCATGATAAATGTGTTCACGTAAGGAGCGAACTACAAATACATACATATGTATAAGAAAATGTGAGATGTGTTTTTCGGCGAAATAAAACTTTGAATTAGTTTTTCTCTAATTGGCTACTAAAATTGAATCATATAACTTATGTATTCTATTCTTAATAGAAATTATATAGTATATTGATAATTTGGAAATGTAAAATGATATTTTATGGTATATGTTTATCTACACCTGCTCTATTATTTTAAAATCATTTTAAAACATAACGAATAAACGCATTGTTACTAAGTTAAATTGCAAATTAAATCAATTGCGATAAAAATAGCCTTGAAAAATAAATGTTGTTAATCGGCTTAAATCTAAAATTGGAGCGTAATAATTAATATTTAGCGTTCTATATAAGTTAATCCGCGTTTTATAATATGAGCTTTTTGGAATTCAGATTCGCCATTGAATTCGACCCAATTGTCCTAAAGCTTTATCCATGCATTACTTAATTAAGGAAAATTCCACCGAAATTCACACAAATTTATAAGCTGCCCTTTAAAACTCGAGCTACATGTCTGACTTTAAATAATAATGTACAATCAAGGTATTATGTTAAGCCCATTCTGAATTATTTTTCGCAAAATTAAAAGCCATCTGATACTTATCACTTCTTGATTTCAAAGAAATTTATTTCTAAAAATCTCGACACCAAATTCCCAAAAGCTCATAATGGGTTCGTTGGAATCTCATAAAAGTAATGAGCAGTTAGAATTCTGAAAATCGTTGCGAATTCGAAATATCGGGAATTAAATTGATAAGGAGTGAGCATTTAAGCAATTTTAGACGTATAAATTGGAGCCGTACATATGTATGTATGTATGTGGCAATCAACGCAAGAACATCATGTTTTCATTTTATATCAAAGAAATTTATGTATTTACTGAGTAAATTCCATTTTATGAACGTATGTATATAACTACTAATAAAGTTACGTCGGAAAATAAATTTTCATTTCAGAGTCAAAAAATCAAGCAGACATTTTTTACACTGAATAAATCTGAGGAGAGAATATGCTATATGGACAATATATATAGTATTTTTACATTTTTTTTATATTATATAAAACAATCTGTTATAGTCGTCAATTTCCCAGGGGGTCTTTCTCATTTTAATATCACAGTGAGACAGATTCATGAAATATCATTTAAGACAACTCAGGTAAATTGAAAAGGCTTTAGGGCCATTGGAAAATTTGCAGAGACTATAAAAATATAATTTCCAACCACGAAGCAAAGATGTCTTTTGTTTACTTAAAATCTATCGTGACTTGACTGGACATACTTTAACTATTTCGAGTAGGATAAAACCTGAAATATTTTTCTCCAACTTGTTTTAAAATGCTAACTATTCGCGGATGAAACAAATTGCCTCTGGAACGTTGTCTGTCTAGATATTAATATTTCAAGTCGAATGCTTAGCCTCTTTCTTTCTCAGAAACTACCTTGTTCAAAGCAAATTTTCAATTTTACTTACTTAAATGTAAAATTACTGACAAACGAATATTAAATTCTGATTGCTTTGAAAGTATTTCTGCTGGCATATAAATTATGAATGCAATGGTAACATCAACATTTTCTAAAAATGCAGTATTGTTAATAAGTTATTTTCAGAAGTATCTACCTTTCATACAAGGAGCAAATCAAAGCAAATGTTCTCTATAAAAAAACACACGTAATTCTTAAAATAAACATGAATTTCTCAGTTAAGAAAAACAAATGTTTCAACAATTCCACTTCTGAAAAGAGATTTCTTGTCTTATGGTAATTTTGTTCTGACTCTTTGATCGGAATTAAGATTCGGTCTGCAAATTGAATTTCCGTTTTCTACGAGTAACTTGAACGCGCTTTTCGGTGAGCTATGGTAATACTTTTGTTGAATTTTTAAACTTATTGAACAACTACTAGATATCATATTTCCCAAAGTATCTCTGCATGTACATATGTTAAAGTTTAATATCTCTAGAACTCTTCTTCTTATGCAAGCTACATTTTCCCTGAATTTTCCTTGCTTATTCGTTCCACGAATAGAATATTATGTACGATTCGTTCATTCCAATAAATTTTACACATTAAGTTAAGTTATTCGTCATTTGTGAAGAACGAATAGTTTTTTATTCGCGATCGTTATTCGTTATTCGAATATTAGTTGCTTCTTAACTCTATGCTGTCACAGGGCCAAAGTTAAAACTTGTCAAATTGAAACAAAAGGTTTTAACCAAATTGAAAAACCGAGTGTTGAAAAGCATATTTTTAAGTAAAATTAAGTTAGTTAATCCATTTAAAGCCCGTTGGTAATATCCTTTTATAATACATTCGTATTGTTAAGGTATAAACCTATAGAAATGTGTATCTAAGAATAAAATATTTTATGTAATATTTTAAGAATATTAATGGAGGAAATATTAACTACATAATCACTCAAAATACTATACTAAAATTCTTAAAACTACAGTTTAAATTTCATATTTCTTTCGGGATAAATATAGTGGAAAGATAGTGGCAATTTTCTCCACTATGAGCCGAAAAATTGCTTCCGTTCTACTTTTTTTCGCAAATTTTACTTTTCTAAAGACAAACTTTGTGCACGAATCGTAGGAAAAGGAAACTTTCAGAGTAATTGTGCTCCATCGGGCATAATATATTTTACGAGAATGGAAAATTACTTTTAAACATTTGAACTCACCTTTTATCGATGGCTGTGATCCACTCCATCGCCATGGCTGAAAATTGTTGCCTCTTCGACTGGATTGATTTGGTGCCAAAACAAACTACGTTTACTTGAGAAATATTCGTCTGATGTGGATGGTGAAGCCTGTTTGTCCTCTCGTAGCTTTTGGCACTCAGACAAAATGTTTAGAAGCAAAACTTTACGATTTCTGTAGAACGCCTCCCATCCCCCGACTCCGGCGGGTGAGTATTCTCCGTTGCCAAAAGGTTTATTCTCAGCAATTTCGGACGATGGGTGCGAGTTACCTGAAAGCACATTTTATTCCTGTACATAGTTCTCACAAAGGTTTATTGGAGCTGGCGAGGCGCCGGGGTGCCTTAAAGTAGATATATTGATATGAAAATAAAGCCCTAACCTCCTCCAGGCATTCGGAGCCCAGAATAACCCGGTGAACTACCTCAGAAAAGAAGAAAACGTAAAGTGACTTGAAGACAACTTTTATGAATTCTTAATGATAAGATTATTCGCGTCGGAAACTTCTTTATTCTACCCCACCTGAAAGTTTTTGCAATTCGAACTTCTACCGTCGTCGGTAGCAAACCGCCCAGGAAGGTAGCTTTTCAATTCCTCGGGGGTGAGAACCACTCAGTTATTTAATAGGGCAGACCACTGGAGGTCGACGAATAACAAACACTTCGGGTGCCGAGCTATAAAAGCAGTTCTGATTTCCAGGCAAACCCAGCTCTTCGCAGCCAGAGAAGACAAATGTTTGCTGAACTTTTTCAAACTTCTCGACTATTTACTTGCGAAAAACGTGGTTTTGTTACTCATACAATTTCTTCAAAGAATTTGTTATTAACATCCATTTTGTCGGTGTAACATCGATTCATTTGAGGAAATCAGGAGTTGTATTGAACTAAGTTCAATATATGTAACTACTTCAATTCAGATTAATTAGATTGGATCGCTTACTTTAGATGACACTTTTCGCAACATCCACCACTTCTGAACGTTTTTGCCATGTGGCCAAATAAAGTCCACATTTTATTGACAAATTCGAGTTTTGGAACAAGGCTGACACGTTCTAATCTCCAATAATTGGAATTGCAACATGCTGCGGGCGAATCTTTGTATCAGTTATGCACCGAGTACTAAAAATGATAATTGAGTCATATGTGATAAAATTGACTAGTTTTGTAATATATGCGGTCCCATCTTTTTAAACCAAACATTTTTAAGGCAAAAGTTAATCGCAGCTTCCGGAAAAAAATTATTGCAAATTATAGACATCTAATATTGAAAAAAAGCTCCAGCAATTAAAAAAGTTACTTTCGAAATCTTGATCCTTTGCGAATTAATATTTTCGGAGGAGTTATGATCGAATTAATTATACCAAAAGCAGATTAATATTAATTTCTTTCAGAGAACCCCTTTTATTTTTTACATCATTTCGAAAACACCCTGTGAAGGCACAGTCTTATACTGATACATACGTACATGTAAAACCTATGAAATGTGTTCTATAATCCTTTCTATGCGGCTATATTAAAATAATGTACGTTTTACGAGTACCATGTAATAAAGATATAAAGTTCGTTTTTAAAGCTTTGCGCTTCCTTTAAATATCTAAAAAGACTAAAAAATTTCACCTTTTAAGGGACCATGGTAATAGCTTTAAAGTGTTTGTCTCCATAAATCATCCGTTGTCAACGGAGTTTTGCTAAAGATATAAGAAACCCATAAAAAGTTTTATTTTGAAGTCTTTGAAGACACTCGATTCTTTTTTGACAAGGCTTCGGGAAGGTTTTGGAAAGTATTTTATTTCCACAATTAAAAGAATTTTAATTTGACATATTAGATTGGCAATTTTATTTCTAATTGCTTAAAATTAAACTAAATTTAGCACATTACTTTGCTTGATGGGATATTTTTAACTACATTTGCTTCCCGACTGAAATGTGAAGGGTTAAATGAAATTACGAGAGTTTTAGCGGTTATTTCGCCCAAGCCTGATGGTGACGCATTTAATTTAAGGGAATTACATTTATGCGCGCAGATTAGTTGAGTGCAATCTTTATCTACTTCTATTTTGTTTTTCGTTGATATGCTAAACGCAATAACAAGATAACGAAAATGGTTATTATCTGTGTAGATGGAAAATGGCTCAAACTGAGCGGATCAATAATTAATAAAATTTTGATATGCCATTATTGAATTATCGTATTTTCTTTACAGTCGATAATCACTTTTTTGCATTTCTGGTTTGTATGAATTTATACAAATATGCAAAATATTATCTAATTTATATATTCAGATTTGCAAAAATATCGATTTTTATTTTTACATTTTCTTAAAAATTTGGAAATATAAAGAATTAAATTCATAAATACACTGTGGGGCGCTGTTATTTAACTCAAAATGAAAGGAAAAATAAGTTTCAATTAAGCACCACACAAAGCATTAAATTAACAATTTTGTGTTGTTGTTATACATCAGTTAAAACAAAGTTAAACTTCATGCTTATTTTTTCGCGCCTACCCCTAACCCAAGTTTTCCGTATTTCGAAAATATTAGGAACGATGTTTAACGCAAAATAGCATGCTTTGTATTTAAGTATGAAAGAAAATCCCTTCAAAGATGCTGATGGCGGCCTATGTGATTTTAATTTGGAAAAAGGAATTTCCATGTTAAAGAATTTTTTATACATGGAACACAATTTAAAATTATATTTGTATTAGTAAAAATTCTGGCTTTCATATTCGGACTAATTTATACAAAATTTTATGGTTAACAATATATAAAAGTTCAAAGCAATAGCTATAACATTTCTTGCCTTAATGAGACACAAATGTCTCTTGAGATTCAAAATCTTTCTAGGATTGATGAAAAACCTTTCCAGTTGTGACAATTTTTAAATGCTTTTAGATGTGTACTGAAAACGAAGCTTTTACATATAATAAATACAGATGGTGTTTATCATAAACGAACTCATTCTACCCGATATATTATTACAGAAATAGCTTAAGCTTATAACTCACACTTGATATTGCTGCCAAGCAGACATGGAAAATGTCGTTCAATATATTCATTCGGGCGTCTAGAGTAGAGATACCAAGTAAAATCTGTTTTGTTTTGAACACATAATTTATCAGACAAATTTAATTCAAGTAAAAAAAAGTCGAATAAGTATAGTCTAGAAGAGTGGTTTGTTATATTTATATATCCTTACTTTAACGAATTTGTTGTTTGTCATCTTTGCAAAAATCAAAGAAGGTATATTTATATAAAGTGTAACCTCTTTAATCCGGACATCCAGTAATCCGGAAGCGCAATATACAGACTAATAATCCGTATGAGCTTTGCAACAAAGCTATCAATAAAGAGATGATTTCGAAGAAACGAAAAACGATTACAGATTTCTACTCGATTTTGTGAAATTACATAAGCATTACATTATACTTATACGGCATATATTATTTATGTTGATTCATGCACTTTAGCTTAGTATCCAATAATCCTGACATTTCGGTAATTCGGACGCTCTTCTTGCATTTAATTGTCCAGATTAAAGAGGTTGTACTGTATGTACATATACTTTACCAAAATATCAAAGTATAATAGTTTCGAAATTGTTTATTTTGAAAGACATTATAAAATCAAATTGTTCACTGTATCAACGAAATCTTTTATGATCTACAAAAACGGTTTCGTATAAGAAAAATTGCATACAAAGTAAAATAGTCTTGAAAATACATATTTCGTTTTGTCAGTAAATATAAAGTAGAATTTGATAATAATAAATTTCATAAAAAGTTATTCAGAATTTCAAGCATCACATCGGTTATTAAGTTACATCTAAATATGACTTAAACAGATTTGGAAATATGAATACATTGTATCGTACATTTAATACGTAATAGTGAAATTTATATATTTTTAAACTAGTTGAAGCAATATTAAAGTTGCTATGAGCATAAAGTGGTTACTTCTTGTAAATTTAATTGTAGATACTAGATTTTGTGGACATAGTCATTAGTCGGCATTATTCGGGTGACAGTAACTACTTATAATAATTTGTAGGTATAAAACAAATAATTTTTTCTAGAATAGACCCAAATACCTTCTTTCAAGGTAAGGTTTGAATAGAAACACCTCTCTAACGAAATTAATCTAATTTTCAAACGAAAAGTGCCTATGTACATATAATTCTATTTATTTCTTACTTAGATTTTTTCAATTTTTAAATCTCGCAAACGAGAAAAGCCAACAAAACGCGATTGCTAATTGTAGCTCGCGCCTCCAATCAACCACAGTAAGTTTCCTTAAAAGGAATGCGGCACGCTGCGCCGGTGAACCGCAAAGGTACGCGCTAGCACCTTTTTTAGCTCGGCACATTACCCTTTAAGGTAAACGAGGTTGCATAATGTACCAGCTTCGAAAAGCGTAAAAAGATTATTTATCTGTTCATCTTAAATTTCCAAACAAAGTGTGGGCGTTGGGTTTGCCCAGCTTCCCAAAATGAGGAGCTGGTGTTCAGGTTGAGACTTGAGACCCCCAGGAGCATCTCCGTAAATCACCCGGCGGTCGCGGTTCCTGCTTTCGCGGTGCGCGCCCCACGAGCACGACTACCTTTTTCCCGCAACTAACTAAATGAATAATGCGGTGATTTTCATCGCTCAAAAATATAAAAATGAGTGACGACTCCGAAAGCCACCCGCGGCGGGATCGCACAGCCTCCCAGATGTATCAGATGTGCCCGCTTCCAGGCCATTAAGCAATTTATTCGTCGCGGTTTCAAAACGACTTACGGTCTGAGCAGATCCAGCCTACGTCCGACGTCCGACGTTATGTTCGGCGCTATTAAACCCTCATAATTAGGTGGGCAGCAAGCCGCAAATTTTTTAAGAAGAACGACAACACTGCGACACTGTGAGATGCACGCGCACCGCGACTATGTTGGGCCTACTTAGATTTCCTCCCCGAATTTTTTGGCCATTTAATTAAACTTTTAATTGCCTCTCCGCCGGGGAGATAAGAATTGCTCACTCGATAAATTTCTAATTTGCTGTTGCCTAATTTTTTATTTTTATTTTTTTTTGCACCCTACAGCAGGTTCACCCACTCGAACAACTTAAACAACTTTTTATCAAGTCACTTGAGCACAAGGATCCGCGAGGTAGGAGCCCCGCGAGCCGCGGAAAGGTGACAACGAACACTCGAGCTAACGAAGCCCGAGGGCATTTTTTAAAAGTCGCGCACTGCACGTTATAAAAGTCTTCCACAATTCCACCAGACAAAGCAAAGTTTCTTGCTTTTAGTTCGAACTCAGGTGAGAGTATTTTCTTTATTTATTTAGAAGATACCTGGTCCTGCCGATTATCTTAAATCCACCGAACCTATCTCTCGAAAGCAGTTCACGAGCCACAGAACCGCTGATCTTACAAGACAAGAAATCACCTTCAGCTCCTTCGCGGAAAACGTCTCGACCGCGCGAATGCTCCAAGTAAACTAACTGTTCTGTCGCGCTAAGCTTGCGACTTGCGATTTCATCTTTCTTGGTTCCGAAGCTTGCTCAGATCCAACAAGTTCGCAAGCATACCTTTTCCTTTTTATGCGCCCTCCTGCCGCAGTAATTTTAACCCTGCGAAAGGTTCCAGTAGCCCACTTTCCAGCCGCACTCAGAGCCTTTTTGGTCAAATATTTCAGGTGTTCGCCGCTTTCGCCAGTGCCGCCCCATAAATAAGGGGTTGCTTTGTTCGGAGCATAATCATAGTAAATGCAAACTGAATAGCCATTTGCATATTTATCATTTTAGCTCTAACAAATTTCTTTTGACTATGAAATCCATAATTTTCTATTAATAGATTCAACGAAGACCGAAAAGTTTTAAATATCTGGCCTAGAATGAATTTTTTAATTATGTATTCCGGACTTAAATTAGAAAAAAGCGGTCAAGTGCAAGTCATTCTCACGGACTTGGGTTCTGTATCTATCGTGATCTTCATAGAACAAATTTATATTCTTGAATTTTCTCGTTGTTTATAACTTAATTGAGCAGATAATAAAAGTATGCCAAATAAACATGCGATTTTGATAATTAGTATTAATTTACAACTATATTTAAATACCTACATAGGCCATTTACTTTAATTTAAACAAAACAAATAACTATCTTTCTTCACGAATATCATATTTTTAACTATTGCTAGTTGCTTTTCAAAAATCGTAAAGAAAGCTGATTTTTTCTGACTAATTACTTAACACCATGTGCTTTATTCTATGCATAAATCCATGAAGAGAAAAACTTTTGTAAAGTTGTTAAGAAAACTAGTAAAAATTGCCATAAGACTACTGCATTTTAAGATTTTCCAAATTCTTATACCACACATCCAAGTATAAATTACGTACAATTATTTCGTTAATTTTATACAGAGAACTTTAGTGAGCTTGCAATTAGCATACAAAGTTTACATAACTACCCATCAGACTAGAATATCAACAAGTAGGTACTATCAAGTGATAAAAAGGACATCATACTTAAAGATTCATACTACATTTATCAAAGGAAAAAATAAAGCGATTGTATACTATTAATTACATACATTGTAATTTTATAAATAGACTATTATTTTTATGCTTTTCAAATTTAATTGAATTGTGCACACTTTTTTGTTTGTTTTCGATTTGCTCGCAATTACTTAAGAAAATAATTGTACAATGTACCATTATATCAAGTACACTTGCAAAGTGTTATTTGAAAAAGTAATTTAAATTATATTATTTCGAAGGCATTTCACGTTTGGACAAGAACATCCTTCAAATGCTAAGATAAGTTAACAAAGTTATTAAAGATAGTTTACCACATCTTAATTATAAACTTTTATATAAAATATAAATATTTTACCCAAACTAATGTAAGTAATTTTACAAACGTTTTTATTTCCCGATGTCCCGAAATACCACCATTCAAAATGGGACGCCTTTGTGCGGGGCATGACCTGTGTCCCCGAACGAGGTCGTCGCAGCGAGGCAGAGCTTTCCATAGAGAAAGCTCCTTAGTGAACAGGAATAGCAACAGGGTTTCGGCTGCCTGCGCCGTATTTCGTTGAATTTCGGGCCACGGCACCCTCCCGTCCCTACGGAAGAGTCCTGGGCCTCGTCCTGCACCCGTCTCACGTAGTAAAACTCCTTGCGGAAGCACGCGGTCGGTTTGTTTACGAATGCGATGCGGCGCGCTCTGGCAGGCGAATCGCACGTTAATTTGCTGCTTACCTGTTCCGTAGGAACGTGGTTTTATTCCCTTTTATAGCAGCTAAATCTGGGTAGTGGGCCGGCGAAAAGCTGCGATAAATTTTCATGCACTGGATAAAACAGCCAACGGGCTCAGATTTTTCCCGAGGGACTCTTGAGTCCCGAATGTTTCCATGAGACCTCTCTGGCCGCCACATTTGCTTTGTTTCAAAAGGTATACAATGGTGAAAATATATTTTTGGGAGAATTTTGAGGTTTCCCTGACCTTTTTAAAGGTACACGGACAAGGCTCAATAACGTCCGAATTTCGCACATTTGGGTGCGGAACAGTGACGCAAATCTTTCAATAATTACTCACAAGATAAATGAGGGCCACCGGGGAGAGGCTCCAACTCATTTGGGGATGGCTCACGAGGGTAAGATAATAAAAGCCAGAGAATTTATTATCTGTTAAATTCCACTCAGACTCCAATTGTAACGCCTCCTCCTGTGGCATTTGGGTTTCGGGAGAATTGGCTTCGTTTGAATTTTTCACATGAATTACTTTGCTGGAGTTTGGGATCGACGCGGGGTTTCAAACTGAATCCAGTTAATCTAATAAACGAATTAAGTTCAAAAGCAGTCTATTGAAGAAGCTTCAGAAGACCTAAGGAGAAAGAAAGGGGAGTTTCTTAAATGAGGCTGATTGGCAACAGAATTCCAATTACACAACTGCCTTAGGAAGGGTATTTGTGGTGGAATACTTTTTTGGGTGGAATTAATAATTAAAAGTTTTCTTATCCAAGTCCAGAACATCCCCAAAGCAGTTGCAACTTCCAAAAAATGTCAAAATATCAAAAGTATCTTAAAAATTAAATCGGCTATGGTGTTTAGGAATTAAGAAATATCCAGTCAATCAAAATATGATATAAATATGTATGTGCTTTACATTAGGGTATTCCAACAAATTTTGACTATTTTGTCCTACCTCCTAAAGAGTTAGTATGTAAATATTAGCGCTATTGTTCACTTTTAAAAGTATTTCGCTAATTTGGTAGATGTCTGTTCATTTCACGAAACTTACAAAGAATGTCTTCTATAGTTCATTGTTTTATAAATTGTAGTAAACACATTATTTAAACTTTTAAATTTTCACTAATATACTTTTCACTTTCCACAGCAAATTCTTGTTGTTGTATTCTTAAGCTCTAAATTAATAACTATATATTTATTTTAAGGTTGGACTTAATATTTTAAATTTTAATCAATATATGAAAATATTAAAAATGAAATTGAAAAAATACATAGGCACCGAAATGAACAGACACCTACTAAATTAATTTCAGAGCTGTTAGAGCTATTCAAATTCCATAGATTAGGATGCCTAAAGAATTTGAGTGTTCAAGTAATTTTATTTTTTAACTGTTACGAAAACTTTGACTCATTCTTAACCTTGTATTGTCATTTATCCCTTAATGCAAAGTACTGATTTATTTATTAAAATTATCTGTAGCTATTTTGTAATTATAATCCAGCGAAATTCCTAAAAATATGTAATAAATACATATTAATTACCAATATTCAAATTTCTTAGAATTACAGGCGAGACTTTATATAAGAGAAACTCAAAAATCAACAGAGTCGATTATTTTCGGTAATAGTCCAAAAATAATTCGTACACATTTATCGAAAATAGGATATTATAAAACACTGAAATAAAAATCAGATTCATCCCTATTTTTTCTTTTGTTAAACATTTCTTTCGCTTGGCCTAATTGATAAATTTGTTTGTACTATCAAAATATTTCACAGAATAATTAACCAGCTTGATAGTTTATAAAAAAGGAGTGCAACTATAATAAATCTTTTACCTTTACTCGGCTCAACTGCTGACCGTGGGGAGCCCAGCCAAGCCAACTTTCCCCGACGGAGTCCCTGAAAAGAATGAAGGGAAAAGCTGGTTGCTCCTCTATGTATAAGCTGGCCGCTCACAGCCAGGAGAGAGTCCTGGGTCCAGGCTCGGCTCAAGTGGCGCCCGAGGGGAGCAAATTCAAATCTCCCCAAGCCTAGAGACTGTCCGTTGGGAGCAATTTCAAATCTCCCGAGGTCCAGAGGCGATCGGATGCTGTACTGCCACCCTGCTCCCGACTGGGGAGAGCTGCCAACACAGGAAGGGGTGAGGAGAGGTCCCTCCGGTTGCAACCGCTCCAGCTTCCGAGTCTTCGAGTCCCTGTTCGTTTAAATCTTACGCGGCGGCCACTCGCTGGTTTTTTTCTCACTGATCCTGTTCATGGATTTATTTTTCCCGGTTCTTCTGCACCTAGCGCCTTCGCATGTCAGATTCTCAATAACTTAATACCTAAGTTGTTTTTATTCTTATTAATTTTAAATTAAAGCTATGAAATCTACTTATTTTGACATTCAGCAATCACTTTGGTTGCTTTGATATTTTTTTCTTTCAAGCCTAAATGGCGCTTCCCGTTTTTGCAACATTTTCCATTGATGGTTTGCTCCTATTGGTCGGAGCGTGATTTTATAAAGCCTAAAGCCTTCCTCGATAAACGAACTATCAAACCCAAAAAGAATTTTTCAATTCAAACCAGTAGTTCCTCAAATGAGCGCGTTCAACCAATCAAACTCTTCAGCTTTATAATATTAGTATAAATTTAGAACATAACAACAAACGTAACTCAACATGTTATTACACTTTTAGATAAAATCACGTAATATTTATGTTGACAGTATAGTAAACACATTGAGATAGCTATTTTGGAAATTTATTTCGTTGAAATTCGCTTTGCAATAAATTTCGGTTGATTTAATGGGTTAACACATGTATACTTTAAAATTTTATGAATCATGCAGTACTACGTATTTAATAGCTACAACATACCTATTAATTTAAAAATGTAATTTGGATCAACCAATTTAAATCAGAGTTGTTTTTTAATGTAAAGGTAATTCCAGAATAATTTATGAAATTTTTATAATTAGAAAAAAAATTTTAGCATTTATCAAAAACTAATTTGAAAACTTGAATGTATTACTAACCAACTAACACAAACATCATATTTGTATTAATTCCAAAAATATACATATATGTGGTCAGCATATTTTGCCCTATGTATTTTTACTACTTGCAAACAATTTAGTAAAATCCTTAACTCTTGTATTTCAGCCATTATAGGTATAATGCTTTTATAGTTCATTAAATATTTATGTTCACTGACAATTTGTTTTTAAATGTTTGTGGCTTAGTATGGCAGAACATTTTCTTTTCAAACGACTGGTAATAACTGCTCTACGCGTATGAACTCTAAATCGCATTATTACTAATATGTTCTCTGTTTCTCTATGCCATAATTGTAAATTTAACAGACCAGTGACCAAGGTATGGTTAATTTTGTTAATAAATGTTTATTTTGTTGCCTTCTGTAAGATGAGTTTAAAATACAAAATATTGCCTCTGGAATGGAAAGGTCAAAGCCCGATCTGGGGCATAACAATTCCCATAACTTTTAAATTAAACGCGATATACATCGCACTTCTCATAAAATGTCTTCGCCATGTAACAGCTTGTGTCATCCCGAGTACGGGAAGGTGGGTAAAGGGACGAAAATACCTTTAAGTCCCCATAAGTATCTTCTCCACGTACCCATCAAAAATTTCTTAAAAAATGTAAAAGTACTCCCGCTGGAAGTTGGCACAGCATTATAACGTTGTAAAAGCCCTGTTTCAAGAAAATTTATCCAAGGCACACCACCCTCGCAGGGCTGCGAAGCAATTTTGTGCTACATTCGCTATACAAAGGAAAATTAATAAAATATCAAAAATTTCGCAGAGCCATCGAGCAGAAAGTGCACCAGGTGCTGTTTATGAAGGGTCTGAGCGGGCGCCCTGATATAGCGAATTTTGTAGGATCCGTATGGGAGCACTCATGCGAGCCAAACTGCTGCTCCGATAGCTGCGAATTTTTGATGCCAATATTGATTTTTGTACATTACATTATTCCATTTCCTATAATTTTAAAAGGATGCTCGAAAGCATATTCGCACTTGTATCCTGTCATGCATTCGAAGTTTTGGTTTAAAAATTCATCCGTGAAATCACAGATTTTTAAAGCATCCATCCCTTAAATTCTCCCTGAAGTTTTTTACAAAATAGGGCGTAAGACGTGTGTACGTTTATCCGTAAATCCACTCGTTGTTTGGCACAAATCCAAGACACAAAGGCTCTTGTTATGTCTTTCAATCCATTTTCATAGGCATAATGCGTCGTGTACTCGAAAGAAAGTATTTTTAAAGTCGACGGGGAAGCTGTTGCATACTATTTCATTTCAATTGGATTTTGCTCAGTGTAAAGCGGCGCTAGCCAAGTGCCTTTTACGACGAAGATAAATGGGTTCCACTTCCTCTAGGGTTTTTTTCTGTTGGTACGGATGAAAGTTTATATCCGTTTTTGAAGACTCTATTCTGTGAATGGAAAAGAGCAATATTCAGAACAAGGCTTTCTATGCGGTTTCACGAGTTAAGAACCTTCTAAACAATAATATTTAGTAGACATATCCACAAAATAGTATGACAGGAATTTCTTTATATGTACTATTTTAAAGAAGATCTTTGCATAAGTTTTGTGGAGGATAACAAAGTAAGTACATACTTCACTTGGGACTAAAATAGTTGTTAAATTCAATTAAAAGACATTAATTTTTTACAAGAGGACTAGAACATTTCGCTTGAGTGCATTTCTCGTTTTATTTTTACTATCACTCCACGGACAGAATTTACTTTAAGCAACGAAACTTTGTAGAACTAGTCACAGTACAAATGTTTTCTGATATTACATTGTCCGTAAACGTTCACTTGAGGAAACTTTTGCAATTATAAACTTGAGAACTTTAATTACATCCTTTGTGTGCAAGATGCATAAACTTAGGGTAGTATCCTCCAGTCGATACTGATGCATGAAGAACGAAAGAAAGAAATTTTGAAAAGAATAATTGTCTTCGTCTTTAGATTTATCGCAAAATGTCCGAAACAGTACCGGCAAATAAAGTTCTATCTGCTCAGCTATTCTTTTTCACCGACAATGCAACCTTGATGTATTAAGTGCAAAAGAACTCAACAGAGCTTTTGAGAATGAAAAGGGTTTTATGGCAATCAGCTCAAAGGAGGAATTCGCAAAGGTTTCAAAATATCGACTTGCTGCAGTGGCGAATAAAATCAGTCGCTTTTTACACGATTAAGTAACTGCAGCGATATTTTTTTTACAAAACAGTCACTTCTTCGTTAAAGACGAAAAGAGAAATATGCTTAGGTACGTGTTTTTATAATGGAATGTACTCAAAACCAAAATAGACACATAGTATTAAATAAGGGAGCTTCGTACATTTAATAAAATTACTTTCAGCATAATTCCAAAAATTTTAGTTACAAAGAACCAAAGTACCTATATAATTATTCAAAAATACTTTCAAAGTCGAAAACATATATTTACATAAAGAATAATATTTGCCATGACATTAAATAATTTAAACATTCACCACAATTCATATTCCATTTAATTTATGAATTTTATATAAATTGAATTTTTTGAATCTAAATTTCATAATGTATGTATATTTTTCTCACAATTTCTGTAAAACAATGAGCAGAATAAAACTGCGTCAAGTTTAATTTTGTTGGATTTTATGCAAATTTCTTTTTCTTGATATACCTATTATACGTAACTCAAATCGATTTTAGTATAGTATAGTACAGCTTTATATTCTTGCTGAAGAATAAAATATTTTTCTGATCAATAATTTAAAAAAACACTCATTTTGAAAATGTGTACAGTTTTTAAATTTTAGTTTGCTTTTCCGTGTGTTATAATGTAAAAATTACATTTTCAAATTCAAAAAAATTTTGTTTAAAAACTATTAAAATCATTTTATTGATTTAATCATTGTGTCAAAATGTTTGTACGTTTTTCTTTTCAGCTTAACTTCAATAGGATAATCAATTTAAATGATATCAGTATTTTAAAAAATTAAATTATAATAGTTGAATGAACTACGAGCCTTTTTATACTGAAATCGATTTATTAAAAATTCAAACTATTTAAAGCTTGTGTGCGTTCAATTCAACCTTCATACATCTCATAAAAATAACCGAGTAAGGAATAATTTAATTAATTTTAATGCTTGGGCTTAAAGAGAGCTTAGCTTCCATTGTGCGGGAATTATTTCGCGAATCGATCTCGAGATTGCGTGGGTCCGTCGACATAAAATCATATTTTCAAATATTTCATTCCGATTCATAATGCTGATTGCAATTTACAGCGCGTCTAATTCGTCGGGGTGGCTGATGTGATTGCGCGGTGTGCTGATCTTCTAGTCCTGCCGAATGTTACCCCATCTGCGGAAAGGCCCCAGATGACTCGCAAGGTTGCTCGAAAGCATCTTAAGACGTTCGCAGCCTCTCCCGTGGACCATCGCCTTCGCGACCCGCGGTGCGCCCGTGGCCGCGAGCAGGTCCATTGATGGACGTCGATTTGGTCGGTGCGCGGCGAGGCGGCTTCCAGTGCCCGAGTGTGGGAGAACACGTTTTTGGAATTCAGCCGCACGCCTTTCACGTGTGGGACGACTTTATCACTTTGGATCTTCGTAAACACGCCGGCGAACGTACATCTGGATTCTGGAGCTTGTTAAAATCGCGAGACTTTTTCGCCGCATTTTTCTACTACCTTCTTGTTTTTCATAATGAGATAAGCGGAAACGCTGCGCTGCCCGGCAGAACTCCGCGAAGCGAAATTTATTAGTCAACTTATAATGGACATTAATCTCCGCGTCAACTTGAACTTTCACACTTCGCGCACAATGCGGGAAATTGCCAATTTTCCATGAAATTGCGCAACCTGTGACGAGTCGAGGTGGATGTAGTAATCTACTTACGACGATTTCATTTCATGTGAGATGTTTAATTGCACTTGCGTCTTCTCCTCGGGGTAATTAGATAGACACTATTCAGGCAACAATTGTCAGCAGAAAGTAAACTGTATTTTCCTCAATTTAAGTCTTGGAATTTGCAAAATGGAATACATTTTGAAAGATTCAATTACGTGCATTAGAGGGGTTAAAAATCCTCCTTTTTAGAAATGAAGTTGGTATGTTCTCCACGGAAATTTATTTACTTTCAAGAAAATACTGCGCTAACTATAAGAAAAATATGACTAAATCTCGAAAAAGACCGATGATTTTAGGGGGAAAAACATATAGTGCATACATATATTACCAAAATTTGTGAATATTCAATTATTTGTGATCTAAAGAAATTGGTCGCAGAAATTAAAAATTGCTTATAATTATTTACCGCAAGACTGGCATAATGGTTCCGTGAAAATTGAGTAAATTTAGGGTGCTATATTTTAAACCACCACTTTTGATGAAAAGTGAAACGTCTTTAATTGAATCCGTTCAAATCAAATTGAAAGGAGCTTAAAAAATCCCTTAATAATAATAATCGAATCAACATGATTGCAAAAACAAAATCATAGAAAAAATTTTACTACCTTCTGCTCAAGCAAATATGCCCCTAATACCTTCATAAACATATCAACATAATCATCCCAAGAAAATTATCTTTGCTTGCTTTTAAAAACATAGCGTTTCATTAATGAAATGGCATTTTCAATGCCCCGCCATCATCTTGATTGAGAATTTTGAGAGGTATCGAATAATTCCTTGGATGCTGTATTTTTCAAATGGAGAACATTTTTGAAAAAGCTTAGTTTACGAGATTCCACATAAAGCTTATTTACTTGTTATTGTTAACAAAACTCCATTGGAGTGAAGAATCTTCATTAATTTCATTGAAAGCATCTTAATTGGATAGAAAAAACATAAAAATTTATGCTCAAGGTATGTGACTTCGCGCTTATTCAAAGTTCGTTCTACTTTGATATTTTCTTTTTTACAAAAATTTATTTCATTCCATTTCTGAAAAGCTATAAAATTAATATTATTTCTTCAATATAATATGGAAATGACAAACTTACTTTGTTTAAACCACTGGTTATTCATTCCCCGAAATTACATTTTCTGCGTTTATTTATTATATCTATGCACATACATATGTGTATATGATATACATAAGCCATAAAATCTTTAAAAATGAAAACAAATAAATCATAAAATCCGCACTAAAAAAATCTCATAAAACACATTAATGGAAGGAAACCCAAAGAACATAAAAACTCTCCTTTAGCAACTAACACCTTCTGTATGAACACAAAGGGAAAATTAATTAACTTTAGCAATAATTCTCGGTATTATGGTGTTTTCTCTAATACAATATAAATTACCTTAATCTGATCAAAAACACAAAAAATGCTTCCAGCCATTAGTACCTAAATTTTTACAGAGTTTTGAAGCACTTAAAAAAGGAGCGAAGCCTATCCTAAGGCAAATTAATTTCAAATTACTGATTCTCAACATTAAAGAATCTTTAAAGAGCTCGAGAACCATTTAATGTATTCCCACCTTAAGAGGCTCTTAGGCCTCTGCAAAGGGTAAAAGCTCTTATTGAAGGTCCCTTTTTCAGGAAAAAGAGGTCAAGCTACACTTCGGCGATTAAATGCGCTGTTTTCCACGTACACCGAAACGATGCGAATTCCCTTGCTAAAGATTTGGACCCGATATTAAATTTTTAATAGATAGAAAGAGTTGTTCATTGGAAACAGCGCAATTACGGCGAAAGGAAAAAGTTCTAATAACACCCTGCTTAGTTTGTTCGCAGAATACATACCAAAGATGCAAAGTGCTTGGGTAGAACTTTCGGGACTATTAAGTTGCGGCGCAAATAACTAAGGAAAATCTGTAACATGACGGTAAAGTTAAATATTTAGAATCGTCAAGAGGATAAAAGATGTTTGTAAGAAAGCGCAGTTTTCTAGAAAATAAGAAGACATTTCCTTATTCATATTGGAAGAAGCTACAGTTACAAAAAACAAACTTATAAGCTTTCTTCTGTCTTTTAAGAACAGAAATTTCACTTTATTATTTTATAGCGATTTTTAAGTCTTCACAAATCTTTCATCAATCAAAAATATAAGTATACCTACCTACGTACTTACATATTTGGGACGATTTCTTCTCCAAGAAGTAATTATTTTTCGTATCAACTCACAAACCAATTTCTTTTTTTTTTCAAAATCAAAAATGTAATAATAAAACACATTTTTTTAAAACTTCAACATTTCAGTATTTATTGCATGATTTGAAATATAATTTTTACAATTTTATTGAAGACAATCGAACGATTTTCTGCACTACGGGTCAAGAGCACCTTTGTCAGGGATAAAGATGCCAACTTCAAGATCAAGCTGGGGAAATTTAATCCATGAAATATTCCTTGGGTCAGGTGATTCTGATGTAGAGGGGGTCGGAAATGCATGATTACACCCGAAAACCAATATAATTATTATTGCTGCTAAAAGAGCCCTTAAAATCGCCTTCATCGCTTGTACAAACGAAAACAAATGATAAAATCTGACTTTTCGCCCGCTTCTCTAAACATACCAAAGCCAGCTAAGTTTTAAGTTCAGTCATAAGTACAGTAGACTCAAAAATAAATTCAAAGTGGTAAAAATACACTAATTTTTAATTAATAAGAACATTTGTGAAATTCTGAGAAAGCAAGGACCTATTTCTATTCTAGTCCTATTGAAATTTTGAATGGAATAAATTTTAAAATAAGAGTTCCAATTTAATTTTTATAATTTCGATATATCTGCAACGACCCTAAGAGTGTTTTCAATAAAACAACGTTTTATTGTTCCACTCTTCTTGCAATTTACCAAAACCTGAAAAGATTTGTAATAAAGATCTACTCTGGCAAAAATTGCAAAAACCTTTTTATCCTGAAAAGCTAAGAAGCTCGTAAAGAGGTTTTCGTTTACCTCTCGTCATTTTAAGCACGTTTTTCATCGCAATTTCGTTCTGCAACAAATAAGTAATTTATATTTGATGAAAAACCCCCAGTAAAAGAACTTTAAATTAAATGGAAATGTCGAATGCGTTCCAGGAAAAGTTTTAAAATTAATTCTTTAAATTAGAAGTAAGCTTTCTTCAGTACATTTAACAGCACACATTTTCCGTTTCTTCCTCTCTGAATACCAAAAGTATTTTTATACCTTCTCCCCAAACAGTGCAGAGCAAGAAGCCATCATAAATTTGTTTTTTGTAAAACGAATGGAGCACAGAATAAAGCATGGAAAGAAAGCTGAAAAATGAAGGATATCTTCTTATGTGATTCTTTCACTGTCAAATGTAACCCTTCTTATGACAAATCACAAGACATATGACAAGTCATGCAGCGAGCTCCATATTTTTAGATAGATATGTTTTCCTCAAGAAAAATTTGCCTTTTACTTGGCGGTGGCGGGCATACTCCCGCCTCTAAAGTAAGCAGATCAAATTGCTAAGAGAAGGTTATCAAGGGTCTACTTTAAGGTTGATTGATTTAAAGGAGCAGACAGGTTAAAGTGTTTCACCTCTGCCATTGTCCTGCGACTTGCTGTCGCTTCGTAATATCGAGGGTTTAGTATAATAAAACGATTCACGACCACCAGAGGATGGATGAAAATGAATTTTCCTGAAACTTGTCATCGTGTCAGATTTCTCTACATTTTCCTTTTTCACACGATCATATTTTAACCGAGCTAAATGGAGTTTTTAACTGAACAAAAATACGTGTACTATATATTCATAATTCAAACCAACTTTTCATGGGAAATGATTTTCTACGGAAAGTGCATGAAACGGATGGGATTCAATGCAATAGAGCTAGAGAAAAATTCCCGGCAAAACTACTTATCGCTGGAAGCTTTCACAGAGCCGGTGAAAATTGAAATTGATTTCGTGCATTATACCGCGTTTTATCAGGGAAAATGGAG
The DNA here is from genome assembly GCA_959613345.1 of Tolmerus cingulatus. Classification (NCBI taxonomy): domain Eukaryota; kingdom Metazoa; phylum Arthropoda; class Insecta; order Diptera; family Asilidae; genus Tolmerus; species Tolmerus cingulatus. The sequence continues at coordinate 9,344,593 of OY390708.1, forward strand.
CAAATTATTTGATTTATGTAGCAGAACCTTAACAGCTCCGTTCTCAGCCAAGGCTGGAAATTTTTATTTCGACTTTTCCCAGGACAACACCAGGCCGATTTGATTTTATTCCCCCCTTTTACCACTTTTAGTTTTTTCGGCTTGGGACTTTAGGTCCTTCATTTGAATAATTACTGAATGATTTTTCATTTCGGTAACAAAGTATAGAAGACGTGGAAAATGAAAATTCGTTAAGAATCGCTTACCGCTGGGATTTTGAGTGACATTAATTTTTTGGGGAGGCTTGTATTCGCAGATGTTGCCAAGAGTTTCGGGTAGAGACTAAAGGACACGCTCAAAAGGATATCAGCGGCGAATGTGCGTTATAATGGCTCTAAATTGCCGAATAATGGGCCTTCGAGGGACAACGCGACGTCGCCGCCTTCACGTAGGAAATGAAATTATATGTTAAAAGCTGTAAATTAAAATGTTAATATGAATAAAAGCAGCGAGCCGCATTTAATTAACTAACAAAAATAAGCTTTAATATGAGTCAGACAAAAGTAAAGAAGAAAGTGGGGTGGCAATGCGATGGGGTAACTTAATCATTGTTGAATGATTGTTAAACTATATACCACTTATTTCGTAGCCCAAATCAAGCGCATACTCAGAAGCATGCACGCACCCGAACCTAGTAAATACAGCGAACCAATACGCCCACAACAAGCACGAAAATACTCAAAGTACGAAAATTTAATATTACGCCCTTAACATTTGGGTATAAAAAAGCCGTATCTATTTTGGTCTACGTTTGGGCGTGTTAAATTTGTTCTCCGGCTACTAAAAGTAATGAACTTAAGATTGGAAATTATAATACATTGAAAAATTAATTATTATAACAAATACAATGCAATTTTGAAATCAAATATAATGGTTGATAAAATTAGCACAGCCAACCAAATGCAGTTCAATCACACAAAATATTCTTCTTAAACTTTGACTAATTGCGGCGCTTACACCAGTTATTTAGGTACTAACATAGCGTAAGTCTGATAAATTTGAGAGTTACCTTACTACATATAATTTTAATTACCTTCATGAAATTAAGTAAAGCTTTGCATTAATTAGAATATATTACATCGAGTTAAGTACCTAATATGAGTTTAAATTAAATCTCCTCATGCTGAGACACGTATCACTTACAAATATTTCCCTCACTTAATGATATAAAGTACTCAACAATTTCTCTTATGCGCGAGTGTAAATCATAAATCATTCGATCAAAACGAAATTAATGATCCACGTTAGAATTTCTGATGGATAATCGAATCAATATCGTTCTTATTACACTCACGGTTAAGAATTCAACAAATAGACCTATCTCCGGTAATTTTCGGTTATGCGTTCTTCAAGAATTTATCAACAGCTTCGAGCGATTTATTGCAGAGAAGCATCTTAATAAAAAATTTGTCTTGATTCAATTACAGATGTTTTCTAAAAGATTTCCAAAGTTTCTTTCGTTAAGCTGTAAATTGAATTTTAGGGAAAAAAAGTAAATTTTCTTAAAATTCACGTGAAAAGTTTCGGAATTTTTCATGGTTCAATTGGCTAGGCAAATGCTCATTCAGAAAAGTTTTAATTTAATCCTCTGGGGATTCCATTGAATTCTGATTTTGATCTATATCCTTGTAGGAAGTTTTATTGATAGTCCTATTGAAAGAAAACAATCTTTGGGGAAATGAAAAGAGGTTATTTTGTGAGTAGCTCAAACATACGTGCTATCCATGCGTGATCTCTAGAAAGAAGGATTGGAAATGGTGAAATATTGAAGCGAATTCAGAAACAAATAGGTACATGGTCGAGGTCATGGTCATAGTCATGGTTTAATCAAACATGATAAATCTGTATGTACATATGTGTATGTTCATAATTTATTTATTGATTCAAACAAATTAACACTGATTTCAAATTAGCAAGATTCTACATCGTTTAAAAATACATACATAGATAGGAACTTAGGAATTGTCTTAAAGCTTCCGAAGATTTGATTAAATCTTCGATAAATTTCTTGTAGGATACAAGCAATTTATATCGTTTTCCCACCACGACGTCCACAAATATTTTTATCTTTTATTACCTATGTACATATATCTAAGACAAATAACTTCAATTTGATTTATTTGAAAAAATTAATGGGTTACGATAGTTCAAAATTTTTGTGTGCAAAAATCGAATTTCACTTTTTCACATAGAAATGTCCTTAATTTTTCTTAACAAAAAATCTCTGTTAATTCAATAGCTTAAAGTATTTAGTTATTTACGTATAAATGTTAACTTATACATATATAATACGTAAATTAAGAACACACGCCCTCGGAAATATGTTCCATATAATATCCAATAGCTTAAAAGAAAACTTTAAAAATTTTATGGATTATTAGTAGCTCATATTAAAACTTACGACTATTCTATATTAAGTAATATTCTTTACGCTCCATAGTAACAGTTGACAGAAGATAATGCAGAACACCTTTGTGTTTTTAGATATCTTTCGAATAAGTGGCCCTTTTTGTTATATAGCCCATAACAAATTGATCGTTCGAAAAAGTTTAGCAAATTAAGTACTAACTGTTACAAATAAAGGCCTATTATTTCCGGAGAATTCAGTTCAAGAGCAGTGTCCATTTAACTGACGCGTATTAACCAATATTTACTGCCATCAATTGCCATTCGAATAGGTTTTATTTTCATGTTTTATCTAGAAGCAATTTCTCAGTTATAAACCCAGGGTCTTCTATCCGAACACCCTTAAGCCTCATAAATATTGCAGCGCCGAGCGGTAGCCATACCTATCAGCGCTGCAGGAACCTGAATCGATCAAGTTCGGATTATAAATCTCTCCAGAATTATCCTCTACTGCCATAAAACCCGCATTCTATAGGTTAGTTGGCAACACTTTTCAGAATGCTCCCTTTTCCGTCTTTCTCAAGCAATTTATGTGAAAAATTGGCTCGTTTATTTTACTTTAAGGTCAATTCCTCGGTAATGCTCTAAGAAATTTCATTAATTCATGTTTCAAGGAACAAGTAGATTTTTAAGCCGATAACGCCCTTCAATATCAAATCAATAATTTTCCGATCGACTAACCTCAACTTGAGCTGCTTTTCGGACATTTTGAAGAATTTGTGAATGTTAAACTTTTGTTTTTGCAAAAATAATTATGGAAAATTGCGACTTTCAAGGGAAAACGTGTCCTTTACAAAAAGTTTATCTTTAAAGGTTTCCCTAGGCACTCGATTCCCGCAAAATAAGTTACTTAACTTTCCTTCAAGATAAACCCAGACGAAGGGGGCTGGTTTCGCGCTTTTCGCAGACTCCGACAGCGCGATAAGACGGTTGTTTCGCGAGCTCCCGAACGGCCGTGTAAGCACTAGCCATAATTATCCATTCAAAGTCGACAGTAGACGAATGTAGGCAGCATTAGGATTCGTTCTTCGCACCCCCGCCTTACGCGGATAATTTATTCAGAACAGAGCAAACATTGAAGTCCTTAGGGCCATGAGTAATTACCGCGCAGTGTCAACTAGGGCTCTTTAAATGAAAATTAGCGCAACAAAGGCCCATTTCTGCCTTTCCGGTTCTGGCTTCGAGGGGAAATAAAGTGATGAATAAAATTGCTGGCGCTACAATTTCCCTAAGAAATAACTCAGGTCGTCCTGGTTAGCCTAAATTAATTTTATCGCAAGACGAGCGTGTAAATTCTGCCTAATCGTATAAATTGTTGCCGAAGGGAATTTGTTTCCTATTCAACTTAATATTTTAAAATTTCCTGGCAGAAATGTCTGACCTAAATTGGGGTTGTTAACGAGTTCATAACTTATAACTGTTGCAACTGGTGCATAAGAGACACGAAAGCCTTAATGAGGAAATTTCACGTTAGTTGAATTAAGTTTTCGAAAGTTTCGAAGTTGTGCCAGATACCATTGTATGTGTTTTAGAGAACACAAACTAAGTATCTTCCATTCCAAAGTTTTTATACCCATGCAAATGATGCATTTATCAAGTTTATTATTGTTAACGTAACATATAACACTAAAAGTTATCTTAAAACAAAATCATACTAACTTTTAAACTTACTATTAAAAAGTGAAAGTAGATTTTAGTATTGAACCAAAGCGACCATTTCAAAAATTTAATTTTAAGAAAAACCTATTCACTTAGGTATAAGCTAACGTCCTTTACGAAAACTTGTGACTTTTTTATTAAAGGAACATACTATAGGGAAACTATATTTAACGAAAATTAAAACAGGACAACTATTCAACTTTTGTAACTATTAAATATTGTGTGACCTTAAAAGAATTCGCGTATAAATTTGTCGAACGCGTATAAATTTGTCGCGTATAAATTTGTCGAACGATTACACAAGTCGAAAATATTTTCCCCTTGGAAAAATTAAGTAAAAATAAGCCAAAAAGTGAGCAAATTGGTATTTTAATATACTTGAAATTATTTTATAAAAATTTTGAGTAACATAAGAGTAATTTTTGATTGCGGGTTTAAAGTTAAAATATGATTTATATCATTAAATTTCAATTATCTCACGTTAAATCAATTTTGTTCTTCTTTAAAAATTATTTAAATATTTAAACATTTAAGTGATTTGAAGAGCTCAAATCTATCTCTAAGACTTTTTGACCTGTTTATGAAGCATCGAACTTTCAATGTAGAAATTAAATGTTGATGTCTCTAAGTAGAATTTAAAACGTTCATGAGATCGATAAGCATCTGCAACAGGAGTGCCTCAGCTATTATAAAATTTAATTTGCAATTTGGCCTCACCTGAGAAGTGTCCCTAATGTGAATGGAGAGTGAAATTTCTTAATCTGAGGCATTAGGTCCCATCGTCTTTTGATCCCTTAACCAGAGATACGGGGTTAGGATTTCAATAGATCTCCATAGTGACTTTAGGGTGCCCTCGACGCCAACCCTCAATGCTAACGAAAGCAAAGTCGAGAATGTCCCATATATTTTGAAAATATTCATTTGTGTGGGGATAAAGGGTCCTTCCGGGCTCTCGCCGGGTGATCACACAGTCGAATGTTCCCCATTATATTGGGGGCTTTTGTGCTGTGTAATCCAAGTTTTTGGGCCGCATTCAGAGGCAATAAAGTAATTCCTTGGAGGGTCGCTTCAGAATTCTGTTGAAAGAACTTCTCCCCCGCACGGGGGTGGGCTAGGTGAATGGCCAACAGGTCTGCACATAAAAATTGTAAGGATAAAGGTCTTCCTGTTATGAAAATACACCGCACCAGAAGGTTTTATTTGTGTGTAACAAGTGTCTCCAGCTCCTGTAAGACCCTGGTTGAGTGGGTCTCATCACCGCCAAGAAGGAAAACGTCTCAGAAAGTTATATCAACCCACGGCCTCCACCTCCATCGCCGGATGCTATTCAGATTTGATATAATAATTGACACAAGCCGAGTTATCTGATAAAAAATCGATTTAAGAAGGAAATGCGGCTGAGAAGCCGACACCTCCGCAATCGGGGTGCTATTAGGCAATATCCTGGGAGTTCTTGACTAAGAACCGGGAGCAGCAGCTTGCATTGATCACTGATGCTGTGCCCCTCGGGATCTTCGAGGAGTGAAAAGTTATTGTAAGAACGTGACCAAGCAAGCCCCTCGTAACTCATAACGTCGACGGAAGACGCAATGAAAGTTTGAACACTTTGTCGGGCGGAAGCAGTTGAGCCCTGCGAGAAATTTTAAAGCTGCACGCCTCCGCCGTGCGCACGAACGTGATATCGTAAGGATTCGCCGAAAGTTTAAACATTAAAAACGAATGTTTGCAGACGTCTGATAAAGGATCCAAGTCCCCATTTCAGACTTGATGTCCTAGCGAAATTACCACCAGCGGCAAGGCAAAATACATTGTCATACCTTTTTGGGAACAGAGCCAAACTGTGCAACCGGCCTTTTATTTGTTCGCGCACCTAACTATATACATAGTAAAAATTGTAGCTGGACATAAAAGAAAAAACCTCCGTTATTTTATACACATATACTTGGTCCCTTTTTAAAGTAGAAAGACTTGCCACTTTTATTGTTCTCTTCATATCCATGTTGTTGTTTAGTTCTTTAGCTATGTAAAGCATGCATATCATAAATTATAAATTTTCAATGTTGACGCTGCATCTATTGTGGTTTTGGTTAGACTCATGCTTATGTAATGACATACTTATGCTCATCAAAAGAAGAACATAAGATGAGAATAATTTTAACTTTTAGAATGAGCGTCACTGCTCGAACACTAATAGTCTGATAATCAATTGTTTTTTAACTAAAAAAAATAAATAAGGAAAATTGCTTTGTTTCTTTGCTTTACAATTTGTGCCGCTTGTACTGGTAACCAAAAATTTGAAAGTATGTTGAATTTATTTTGTGACAGTTTTAGTACAGTACATTTACCTACAATTCTTACGATCGCCTCGAGGACTATTTACAAATAGAATTAAAATCGTTTCCGCGATTCGCTACTGTAGAGATGAGGTAAACATATTTATGAAAAAATATCATTCATATAGTATGTCTATGTACATATGTGTATACATATCTGCTTCTGACTCCACATTTAATTATACTTTCAAATAATATAATATATAAAATTCAGCCAGAGGTTCACGGGATTGCGAAAAAAGATATTATTTGTTTTTCGACAACTGAGGGCAATGTTTCGATCAAAATGACCATCCTTTTCTTCAAATTAACAGAAATTCAGGACTCCGGCACGCGTAAAAATTCAAACCCACAAAATCAATGGCCCATTCGCTGCCATGAATCCCAATACTCGCCTGAGAAAGCAATCCTTTCTGTTTACAATTTCGGGACCCGACCCATCTATAGGCAAGGAAAGTTAAAAAAGGCCGCAATGGCAGCGCCAACGCGGTACATCTGCAGCTCACTCCACTTCTGCCACCATCAATTTGTCCTTATGAGAGCCAGAGCCGTCTCGAATTTATGGAATTCGCTCTGTCCTTACAATTCCAGATGTTGGGGGCTGACGCAGGATATTATTCAATTACTTCCACAAGAGTAGATTCCTTTCGCAACCAATTCCTTCTACCTTTGACGTCAAGAATTGATTTCCTCCTCCTCGGGGCGAACGATAAATGTGCCAGGAATTCTAAATGAAATTAATTGAAGGAGTCATTACCGAGGACTCCAATCAGACCCTGGCGTTTTTCTGAGCCCTCCACAAAATTGATGTTTACCCCATTGGAGGCACAAGTGCTCCATGCAAAATTAGGTAAATTTGGTGAATACCTCCGCAATCGAATTCATTTTGGAGTCGAGTAGACGCAACAAAATTTGAATACAGCATGGTCGTTTTGCCGAAGATTTTGCGGCTTTTTCACTTAATCCAATGCTGGAAGCGCGAAATAAGTAACGATTTAAAAAAATTATTTATCAGTAAATAAGAGAAGCTTTACTACTGTAAATTTGACTCTTTCATTTTGATATAATATATATTTGTTTCGGCTTCAAACACATTGAATTAAAACTTACCAGACCAGTGAATCACAATCGTTAACTTAAATTTTATTTAATGTACTCATGAGGAGGATTTTTCGGTTTCCTTATTGCGAATCTATGTTCGAAATTTGGAAATCAAGATGGCGGTAGTAGTAGTAGCAGCATCGGATGCTGGTATTCAATGGCGATGCCGATGATTTTAAATGCAATTCGCTGAGTAGAAGAAAGCTTTTTATTGTAAGTTCATTTAGTCAACACTCGGAAAAGTTAATAATCGAACACAAATAAAAAATAGAAAGATGCATTTCAGTTGCAATTTGCAGCTGCGCTTGGTTTTAGCATCAGAGAATTAATTGCAAATAAAATGTATTTCTCCCCAATGAATGCCCTTTACTAAAGCGACATTTTCCTTTGGAGAAATTTAGCAATAAGCTATTAATTAAAAATAAAAAAAAAAAATTAAATTAAATTTGTAAACACTTTTTTTTGGACGAATGAAATAATTACTTTATTAAAAAATTAAAAATTAAACAGAGGAGTACTTTTACGAAGTTGATTGAGTTGATAAACTACTTTAAATTATTTAAATCAAGAAAAGCTACGATGGAAAAAGAAATATTGATTTTGAATAGCTCTTATTTTGTAAATATACATATGTACTATCAATTACATTTCGTAGCTTTAATTTGTATACCTGTTTTTAGTGAAGATAAAAGTTAAAATTAACAAGAATAAAACAAATTAGATATTCATTTATTAACACTCTGACATGCAAAGGCGCTAGGTGCAGAAGAACCGGGAAAAATAAATCCATGAACAGGATCAGTGAGAAAGAAATCCAGCGAGGGGTCGCCGCGTAAGATTTAAACAAACAGGGACTGGGACTGGGACCGGCGGACAGGAAGACTCGGGAGCTGGAGCAGCCAGAGGGTCCTCTCCTCACCCCATCCTGTGTTGGCAGCTCTCCCCAGTCGGGAGCAGGGTGGCAGTACAGCATCCGATCGCCTCTGGACCTCGGGAGATTTGAAATTGCTCCCAACGGACAGTCTCTAGGCCTGGGGAGATTTGAATTTGCTCCCCTCGGGCGCCAGTTGAGCCGATCCTGGACCAGGAGTCTTCTAAATAGGGGAGCAGCCGGCTTCTCCCTTCATTCTTGTCACGGACTCCGTCGGGGGTAGTTTGGCTTGGCTGGGCTCCCCACGGGCGGCGTACTCGACAAAGTTGTTATTTTATTTTTCAGTGCTACTGGAATTGAACGGAAAATGAAATTTACGCAAACTACTTTAAAAGTAAAACATATTTTTTGGTAAGTTTTTCTTTTTCCGTTGAGCATCAGCACAAAGAATCTTCAACGGTTATGTTTTAATATGCAGTTTTATTAAATACGTCTTTATATAAAATAAAATAATAAAATCAAATTATTTATCTCCGACACTGCCGGGTTAAATTAGAAATGTTTTGAAATATTTCAAATTCAATTTTTATAACCCTCTAATTTTCAGTTTATAAAATTCTTAAAGGTCGGCGCCACGGTAAGCAGAAATCTCACTCAGAAAACCTTCGCTTTAAAAAGGAGAATGTCTAAGCTAATAGAAAAATTGTGCGTGGACTTAAACCAAAAATTATATATTTTTGTTGTGATTTTCATTCTTTGAAGTTTCCCAACCTTGCATATTTTCCCCATCGGCACGAAATTTGACAGAACTGCATCGAACCAGGATAACTTTTGAAGTAAGTCGTTTCTGGATCGAACCTGACCTGTTAGAAAATTTCTCTGAATATTCGTGAGTTTGTCGCAATCGAAAGTTCTGTTACAAAAATATTAAAAGAGGCTATTTGCTAAATTTCAGGAACAAAATACAATGGCACTAGTCAGCGAGGCTAGATTAATCCTCTTCCGTGGCAGTTTCGCCCAGGTAACTTTTAACTAACTAATTGCAGTCTCGGACGTTTCCAATTTTTTTGGAATCTTTTGGGGATTATGCAACATTTTAATTTCGATTTTGGCTTCGAAAGGGGGCCCCGATACAATTCAATCGAATTTTGTTTTCCTGCCTGACTTTGGCTGTTATGTAAACTCTGACGTTTCAGCAGCCCCAGGTGAGGCTCACAAAACTCGCTGGCAATTAAATTTTAATCACGTGAGGCGCCTTTATTTTAAAATAATTAGCGGTGTGCAATAAGAATTAAACAGTATTTATATCCGGAATAATAAGGGAAGCCTTTCAGTGGTGCTTTTCTATCTTGTTTCTGGAACAATCTTCGACGAGCCTTTTCATTTTTCTTTTCGCAAGGTTTACCAGGATTTTGCTCTGCAACCTAAAAGAACTTAAGGAGTTATTTTCAATATTTGGTTGTGTGTAAATGTACAAAATACCTTAAGCAAATTGTAAGCCCCAAAACAACTAGCAAATGGATGCCGACGATTCATTTGTAATCTACCAGTTTAAATCAGTTATGCATATATTTTACTTACTCTTGCAAATTTAATTTTGTGAGGTGTATAGAAACAAGGTGAAATTGATGGAATAATGTAAATATAATTAAATTTGCTTCTAAAATCATATTTATCATTATCGCGGGGGTTGGACTAAGAAATTCAAAATTGCAAATTATCGTATTTATAGCAAAATAAAATACAACCAAAGTGTTTAAGCTCTTGTTTGAAAAACTAAACTTGGATGTAAAAGAAATATTTTTATGTAAATCAATTCATTTTGTCCCTCCCCGTGAATGCATTTCTAATAAACTCTATCTTTTCCTTACTTCTATTGATTAAACTCGTAACATCCGAATTTATCCTTCTCGTCATTGCTATAAATCTCAATGGTTTCTGCAATAGGGTAATAACCATTAACAAATTATATACAAAGTATAGAAATACTAAGAAATTTTAATTTTCATCAATTCTTTATTAAGAACGTGTTAGCGACTACATTTAGCAATTCGATGGAACTTTTCTTCTTCAACAGGTGCGAGCTTTGCACTCATCAATTGTTACCGGTGCAGAAGCCAAGGATGCCAAGGATGCCAAGGATGCTAAACCAAAACAACCGGAAGCCAAAGCAAAGGCACCGGAAGAAAAAAAAAAGGTACCGAGGATGAAAACTTTCCAGATTTACAGATGGAGTCCGGAGAAATCCGGGGAGAAGCCCCGCATGCAGGATTACAAAATAGATTTGAACGAGTGCGGCCCTATGGTCCTCGATGCTCTTATAAAGATCAAGAACGAGGTGGACCCCACTCTGACCTTCCGCAGGTCCTGTCGTGAGGGAATTTGCGGCTCGTGCGCTATGAACATTGGCGGTACAAACACTTTGGCATGCATTAGGTATGAATTAGAAATAAAATATGTCTCGTAGCTATAGTCATAATAATGATAGTGATGTAAATATATAATTTCAACACTATTGCAGTAAGATCGATACTAATTTATCGAAGTCTGTTAAAGTCTACCCGTTGCCGCACATGTACGTAGTAAAGGATCTGGTTCCCGACATGACTAATTTCTACGAGCAGTACAGGTCGATTAAGCCTTGGCTACAGCGCAAGTAAGTTCTTAAAAAATCCCAATCTTTATCAATTATACTACAAAACAAAGTTATTATTATATTATTTAGTACGAACATTGGCGAATTACATGATCGCTTGTCTGAAATTTCAAAATCATTTCAATTAGTTTATCGAGTACAGTGAAATTGATAAAATATGGAACTTTAGGCGTACTTTACATTCTTTTATTGCAATTATATAAATTTCTAAGGAAAAATTACATAAATGTTTTTACCCTTTCCGTCGATAGAGATGAATCTGCCGAGACAAAGGGCAAAGCTCAGTATCTGCAAGCGATAGAAGATCGCTCGAAGTTGGACGGCCTCTACGAATGCATCCTGTGTGCCTGCTGCTCCACTTCGTGTCCCTCGTACTGGTGGAACGGCGACAAGTATCTCGGGCCTGCCGTGCTCATGCAGGCCTATCGGTGGATCATCGACTCCCGTGACGACAACACGGAGGAGCGCTTGAACAAGCTAAAGGACCCCTTTAGTGTCTACAGGTGTCACACTATCATGAACTGCACCCGCACCTGCCCCAAGGGTCTGAACCCAGGTCTGGCCATCGCAGAGATCAAGAAGCTCCTCGCCGGGATGGCTAAGAAGCCAGAGCCCAAGATGGACACGGCCGCTCTTCACAATAAGTAGGCAACTTCTTTAGCACGCTGAAACGCTTAGAAAAATTTTGAACACTCTTTTGAAAGTAAACACGAACCTTTATATAATATTTTCTTTTAGCTGAATTATTATTATTATTATTACTTTTTTCCGTAATCGGCAAAACGGCAGAAATCGTATGTTGTTGTAGCGTTGTTTTATCTTACAAATTTAAAGACTTTAACTCAATTGAATTCAGCTAAAAGACGAAATCGATATTACGCGTTCTGACTTACGTTATTTATGTTTATGGGTTAATTTGTAAATTTGTGCGCGGTATAAAATTTCAGCTCTTTGTTTAGTATGATGGGCAAATAGCCAAATTATTTATTTTGCAAATAGACTTTTAACAACTGACTTTGTTTTTAATATTCTCTCGCGCTTCGCAGCAAATGCAGGTAGTATCTTATTTTGATATAATTCGAAGATTTGTCCACAAATAAATATAAATGGAATGATTGAATAAAAAATTTTGTTTTACGATTTTCGGAAAAAAGACGACTGGGAAAAGAAGTGAGTCATATTTCAAAGTTACCTTTTTATGATCAATGTAACATACAAACTTCTTATTCAGAATAGGGATTTCTCTAATTCCATATACCTGCTTATCGGTAGTTGATGAGTCATGAAGTTGCGAGATTTTGTAAGATTGTTGTGAGACTGCTTAATGAAGCCGGATTAAGTGTGATAAGAATGTCTGCGAAGGTAAGTGCAATTTTTCGGAATTCATAATTTTGTCTCTTTAGCATTAAGCATAGGTGTATTTAAATTCTGGAAAATTCTTAAGTGTTATTTTTCTTATTTCCCTTAGAAAAAGTTCAAAAATGATATCATAAAAACCCTGAAAGTTCCATTTTTATACAAGGTATTCGGATTTTGCGTAGAAGGTTATATCAATTCATTCCTTGGTGTGTCCTGAGCAAACTTTTGTTTTTCACCCGCTCTAAAATAACTCGTCCCTCAAAATCAACGATTTTAAGGAGATGCGGTCCCTTGAGACCTTTTTAGATCTTTTTCAGGACATAATCCAGGGGGTAATTTTAAAAAAATATGATGTTCCAACGAATCCTCCCTTGGTAGGATTCGTTTCAAATGTATAATATACAAAATATTTTGAGAAATCGTTCTCTAATCAAAAAAACCTTAGAAATAATGAAATTTTGAAATGAATAATAAACATTTTCGTAATTTTATTTCCCAGGAAGGTAAATGGAAATTACACCTTTCTAGTTTCTAAAAAAATAAAGGGATTCAATTCAATGCTTTTTTCGTTTGCTAAAATAAGGGAAATTCGAATACATCTGAAAAAAAACTCAAAGTACGTTTTAAGTTTAAATTTTACCTCCCGGACAAATGTACAATAAAATAAAAAAACATTAAAAGATGTTGCTCGTGTTCAAATTTAAAAATAAAAAAATTGTAATGCATATAACGATAATAAAACTGACAATATATTTATCAATGATTTAGGATATTTTTTCCACTATAAACTAAAAAGTAGTCTTGAGATAATCTGAGAATTTTGAAATATTTGTAGAGATGTTATAACTATTATAGAATATAAGATGCTATGCGAAATTCTTGCAGTTTTTGCAATTCAAAATAACCGACTACAAAAATTCCTGCAAGTTTTTTATCAGTTGCTAGCACTTTGCGATGACCATTAAAATAAAATTGGCTGATGACAGGGTGACGTCACTTTTATTTCGTTTCGTATCTAAACAACCTTGTTGTGTACACACAAACTAATTTTGTTTGTGTAGGGGCACCGCACCACTTTTGTTTGTGTTGCCCAGCGCGCTGCGGAAGTGTGCGTGATGCCGCGATTACTCAGCATGAGGGCTGTTGGCGGGAGCGAGACAGCTGCTGGTCCGCCGCCGGAGGGACTGCGTGAATTAGAAAAAGAGGCAGTCGTCAGTTGGTGAGAAAGTGTCAACGCGGACGGCGAAGCAGAAGTTTTGTTGATAAAAATTCCTCCGCTTATTTTTGTGGACTAATTTTATGGTAATTTGAAGAAGTTGTTTGCCGAGATCGAGTCGTGATTTACGTTTGTCAGGTAATTGCTGGTTTCGTGGAATTTGGGGCTGGGTGGCGGCGCTTCAAAGCGGAGCCTCCGCTGGGCGGCCTTGCGGTACTTGTGCGAGTGGAAAAAGCCTTCGTCTCGGAAGCGCGATTTTGTCCTAAATTTGTGTAAAAATAGTCCCTGCATCGGGCGGCCGGCCGCGCTATTTGGATCCGTGAAGGGTTAGTAACAGCACGCCAGCGAATTATGCAATTTGGTCGGCGCGGCCTCACGCGGTCGCCTCGCTGAGCCCCGGCCCCCGAGCAGCAGATGTGCGATTAGAGCGGCCGAGTCGCCGTTTGCAACAAATTTTTTTCAGCCAGAAGTTGCGTCGACGCGCGAAAAAGAGCCGCCAACGGCTTCGATTCAAAAATGCGGAGTCTCACGGCGTGCAGCGGAGCGGGGGAGTTCTTGTCTCGTGTTTGTTTTGCTCGTCGGGACCGCGTTATTTTCGGCGTTCGTGTGGTTAACGAATTTTTATGTTTATGCTTTTTCTGTTGTTGCAGCCTTGAGCGATGGAAAGCCTTACACCGCCCGAGACCAGGGGGCGGTCACGCTCTAAAACCCCATTTTTGCGGTCTAGCTGCGACAGGGAGTCGTGCAACCATTTGGACGACGAGGGGCACGTCCACGACAGGAAGAAGTCACCCTACAAGAAGAGCCCAACAATCAAGTAAATATGCCAGAAACTCTCGTTTCCGGAGGGAAGGTAAATAGATAAATTTTCAGGACAATAATCGAAGAAGCGGTGGAGCACAGCACACCCAGTCGGAATATGCAAGTTTCCCAGAAGACGTCGAAGGTGATCACCTCGGATTACAGCAGCGAGGACACCAGTCCAGAAACAGCTTGGGCGCGCCAGGCCGCTGCCAGTGTCCACAGCTCGTCGGTTGTGACGAGGACGCAAACCTTTTCCAGCACCCTGGACTCTAATAATTTCGGAAACCGGTCGGCCGCCGCTAAGAACAGCTCTTTTTCGATGCAGCGGAGCGGTCACTTGAGCGGGTCCGTCGCCAAGGCGAAGGAGGTCAGCCAAAATGAGTTGAACTCGGCCTTTGAGCAGTCACAAACTATCAAGACCAGCACCCCTATTTCCATGACGACTGCCAAGCAAACCGTCTATTCCAACCTACCTACCAACGGGAATTTGAGTGGCCACATCGCCTACAAGGAGTACAAGGAGGCTGGCGAGTACTGGAAGTAAGTAAAACACTATTACAAGATTCGGCTTCGCTTATATTTCACGCCTCCTAATCGTAATTGCGCGGATAAATCGACTGGCGTTCGTTCCTCTCGTTCGTGGAGGTGGCAGGGGCTCTGGACCACTGCTAGATAAGATAAGATCTGACCAGTGCCCCGAATCGAAGCGCCAGCAATTCATTGATCTCGACGTTCCTCGACAATTGAGAAAAATCCTTAAAATACTAGGGCAGTTTGATATTTTTTCGACAAATAAGTGTTTTATTTCACAACATAGTCTTCTTTTAGCTCGATACATTTAGTACAGCGTTTTCCCAATTTTTTCATTCCTTCCAAATAATAAATTTTCTCGAGGTCCTTAAAGTGGGTTTTCATTATTACATTATAAATTACTACACGAACCCGTTATTTTATAATGAATTCTTAAAACCTATTTTCCTCATAACATAACATGATGTGATGAAACATTTCCTTTTACAAATTCGTTATCAAGAAACAAGAATCTTATATCACTTGTTTTAAAACAAATGTGCTGAAATTAATTTTCAGTAAGTTTCTGTTTTTTTTCCAGAAAAATTATTACCTGCATATGTAGGTAGCAAATATATTCGGAGAATTGTCTTAAAAATGTATTTATGACCTTTTAATGGGCTGCCTTCCACTTTTGTGTCTCTTCGATTACTTTTAAAAGAGATTTCAATAACAATTTTAAGTATTTTACGTCTTTAAAGGAATTCAATTTTATTACTCCTAAGCAGAGTTTTTCCATTTCTCTTTTTTTTTTTCAAGCAATAACCGAAACATATGTAACTCCTTCAATGGGAGTTAGTAGATTAATTATATCTAAAATATCAGAGAAAAATAATAAATATTGTATGAATATTAGTTTTTGGCATAGTAATAGAATTTTATAATGATATATTATTACAATACATTTGTTTTTTACTTTATTTTAGTATAATGTTGAGTTAATCTTATACCCATTAAAATATATGCGTATTGCAAAATAGTGTTGATCGCCCACAATTTTGTATAATCTAAATTTCTTCTTTGTTTCCATAGAAAATATCCAAAAACGGATTACACCTATTCAAAACTATCACCACACAGAAGGGAACTTGCTCCTGGAGTCGTTGCCATGCCGAACATGTCCCGCAAAAGTCTAACGCAGCATCAAGAACGCGTAAATTACATGATTCAACGAAATCCCGCGGAAGAGGTATACATAAGAAAGCGGTACGCAACGACTACAACAACCCACCGCAACATGGACGAGAATTTCGCTCAATCAGGCGGCATGGCCTATGACTCACAGGATGAGACTGATTTTGCAGAATATGAGGACTATAGGAAGTCACGGTTGCAAATGTTGTCCAACGCTTCCTCTTACAACTACAACTCGTCGACGTGGCTAACGAGAAGTGTCACGAGGATTATCACCTTGTTTACTAGCTTCCTGAGCCTGTTCTGGAACTTCGAGGAGGACAACATGTACCAGACAAGAATAGAAGAGAGACAAGGCAATTTTAATTATTTTGATTCCCTAGAAAAGCTATATAACTTATTATTTTTTAGGAATATTTGGACGTATCAGATCAGCAATATCCTCAGCATTTTTAAGCATATTTCGCCGAATTTACTTGTTTATCTCATGGGTACTGTACTTAGATACTTGGCTGCTGAGGTCTTCATCCCCAGATAACAGGAACAAAAGGAGGTTCTTGATATTTATGGTACTGCTCCTCCCTTTGCTGGCCGGTAAGTACTTAATGTTTACCCGTTTGTCAACCTAATGCAAAATTCATAAAACAAAACACTTATGCGGAGTCTTATTTGCAGGTTTTCATTATTACTCAAATCACCCGCAGATAACCTTCCCACCTCAAATAGATTTGTCCAAAATTTCCTTCTCTATGCCTGCAATAAATTTTTCTGAAATTGTCGACTCCTATCAAATTGAAAACATGAAAGTGAGTGCATATGAAAAAATCGATGACCTAAAATCTTGGTCAGAAGAATATTTCGTTTATCTGAAGACTGTCTCACAGAATGTAGCATCAGAGGCTATGAAAATTTGGCTTGAGAATTTTAATAATTAGAAGAATTGACCGGTTTTCACATTGTCTCTCTATTCAGTAAGATAAGGTCAACGGATGCGTACAAATTCATATCCACCTGTTATATGATGGTGCAATGTTTTGCTTTATATTAATCTTATTTGTTTCTCTTTCGTTTATTTTATGATTTGCTATGTTCATTTATAAGTGAGTATTTTTCAGGAGACATTTTAATCATGTTTTTATTTCAAGTTGTTAATTCTTCTTTTGTGTTGTAAAATTATCAAGCTATAAAACAAAATAATACAACGCTACATATTTACAAGTATCTTATGATGTTCACAATTCATCATGTTCAGTCATTCCAATATTCTAACTGCAGACAAATGCACTGAAATTATTAAAAATTCTTTAAAAAAATCCGTGGCGTCTTGAGAATTCTCAAAATAAATCCCATGACGCCTTTTGACGCTAATTTACGAAACAAAATACTTTGTCGGGGTGTCTGAATAATAAGAAAGTTATGCAAGTACAAGCAGAATAATAGAAATGCAACAACTCTGTTATATTTCACCAAATAATTTCAGTAAATTGAGAAAAGTTTTGTATTAAGCGGGAATTTTAAAACTTTTTCACTTATTACATAAGATGTAAGACCCTGAGATAGCGACATTTCTCTTGTTGAATATTTCACCATTGCCAGAAGTGCAGAAATTGCAAAAATATTATTCGTTTTTGCATCGTTTATACCAGCAATCTTTTATTCAATATGTATAATGAGTTCTTAAGGTGGTGACACAAACAGACTTTGCGTGTGATGACAAGTAAGAAAGAGCTTGTGGGTTCATGTGCTTCGAGTTACAAGCGTTTTAGCGCAAAGTTCTAAATTTTAACGCGCCGCATTCAACTTAGCCTCCACTTTTGTGCCAGTCAGTGTCTGATATAGTGAGATTAAAATGGTTTTTGAACAAAATTTAATTGAAAAGAAAAGTTTTCAATTGCCGACATTTAAACAACCTGCGAATCTGTTATCTCATATAACCTCGGATTGACTTCAATCCGGCTTAACTCAAGTCGATCCGAAAAAGGTATCGGATCGACTTGAACCAAAGCCAAGTAACCGCGGCTTGAACGCTTGAGTTTTGAAATTACTTACAAGATTGTGTGTTGTTTTCTTGTCCCCGATCCAATCAATTTATTTTTTCTTTAATAAGTTTTGTCAGTTCAATCTCAACTCAAGTTCTCAATCCGACATGTAACCGTAGTAACTGACCTGAGTTAATAGATGAAAGGATGCGACATCAGCCCTCTTTGGTAACCCAAATTTCCTGATGTTAGTGTGTTCGTTTAAGTAGTAGTGATTTCAGTGTAGGTTGAAATTATTATGTAGAGGGAAAGAGGCATATCATATAAATTTGAACTGATTTAGTTTTGTATAAGATCTGTAATTTTTATAAAAGGCTTTCTTTTAACAAGATTTTGAAACGAAATCGTATAAAAAAATACGATTGATATAAGAATTCATAAAATCCCGTAGGCCCTGCAAAAACATTTTTTAGACTACACCAAAATTCAATAGTTTTACTTTCATACCATTATTAGTTTTCCGACTGAAACATTCTTCTTATTTGGAAACATAACTTGTGAACAGGAACTTAGCAAAATACCATCTCGAATGGATATTGCTCTTCCTTAAGATCAATGAAAGAGAAATATTAAATTTATTTTGCTTCTTTTATTTATTTATTTTTTTACCTGATTTTAGCTTAAATTTATGTTTTATAGTTAGTCGACTAATCTCAATGCGAAATGCATATATTACAGTTACAAAATAGCAATATTATATATTTTTGTTAAAAACAAATTTATTTCCTTGTTACTAATATTCTAGTCTTAAAACAAACACATCCTTAAATAAATATTATATATTTGATAATTATATTTGAATTGCGCATTCATATGCATTCACTATTTGACAAAACCCAAGGTTATTAAACTGTCCTCAAATCACAATCTTCATCCCTTCCCTTAAAATATAACTTAATAGGTTCTCTCGGATGTGATGGAGAAGGATAGAGCTTCAGAGATGAATTATAATAAATTATAATATAGAGTTCAATGAAATTTTTATTGTAAAGTTTTGTATAGATTCGTTAAAATCACAGTTGTTCAATGTTTTGTGACAGAAAATAAAGAAAATGTTTTATATTTTCATATCTGCATTCGTATAAATAAAGTTTATTTTCAAAATGATTTTGTTTAATATCCTCATGTCATATCGCGCATTGTATTTCGTTATGGTTATTATTATTATTTTTTTTTACAGGTAAGTAGTTTCAGAATTTCATCCACTTCTCTATCCTTCTTCATTTGTGCCGAGCTTGATATTTGGTTAATGATATTGTTTTATTTATATAATTTTATTACAAAGCTAGCAAACCCGCTATTTTAGATTAATAAACAAATGAAGAAGAGATAGATATTTATAAAAATCGTCTATGGTTTTATACGTTATGAAAAAAATAAGTTGTGCGCCACACAGAATAGAGCTTAATTTTTGTTATTTCTACACAGTGCAAAAATCTTATAAATAAATAATTATTAATGATAAAAGCAAATTGATACATGTAATTAGAGCCAAGTCTTTGCTGGGCTTTGTAGGTTCAACACAACAAAATTACAAAGTTTTCATTTGGCTCTACTTCGTATGCAATTTATCACCAAAATTGATTAAGCTCAATCAATCCTGGACGATTTTTCCTGATATTTATTTCGGAAGAAAGTCCTGAACTTTTCTCTTCCATGTGAATGGTTGCATTTGTTCATCCTTTACAATTACTCTACTTTTTTTTAGCATGGAGTCTTCTCGCAGGGGAGCAGCGGGAGGCGATAGTCCTGCGGTGCCAAAAAGCGATACCTATTTCGATGCTGGGCTTCAGGAGTATACTGCCAACTAATTGGGGGAATTTATTTTCCTTCAACCTCGGATTGATGTCGCAGCCGCCCTCTGGATCGGCGGCGGTCCATCAGGGCGTCTACTCGGGCGTAACAAATAACATCCAGAAGTCGCTCAGCCCGGAGGAGTACGACAATGTTATTAATCACATCAACGATTACGTCAAAAAATTAGTCGATGATAAATTGTCCGCCGAGCGGCAGAAGGGTTTCGAGGGGCAGGCCAAAATCTCGAAAGAGATGTCTGCCCTAATTGCGAGCGCCGTTAAAGAAAACCTTCTGGCTGCAGGCGTCGCGGACTCGGCCAGCATCCCGGGAGTCCTGGAGCTAAGCGATGCCGAGATTGAGAAAATCGCCTCGGTGATCCGGACGAGGTTATTAATGGACGGCGGCGGAACCCCAGCGGGAAAATTTGCACTGTCGCAGGACAACCTAGAGGAAATATCGAAGCTGATTAAACAGGGTGTAGAGGCGAACAGTAGGAGCATTAATTTCTTGGAGCGGGTGGATGTAAATGATATAATTTTTAAAATCCTCGGCTCCCCTAAGATGGAGCAGTTCGTTGATAGTCGGATATTAAAAGCGTCTCAAGAGGACATTATTAGTCGACAGAAAGCGATGATTGATGAGTTGAACAACGAGATTACTTTGATAAAGTCTCAATTCGCTGCTAATCTTAAAGACCAGCAAAACTTCCAGAACACGATTAACTTCCTCAAAACCGGTCAAGATGAGATTATGGTCAAAATGCAAAGCTCCGAGAGGTCTACTAATGCCAGGTTTAACGACCTCATTGCGCTGATTGATTCTAAACTAGCAAACCTTAATGAGCAACAATTTGCCTCAATAAATAATCAGGTAAGGTTGTACCTGCTGGAAATACTTGGGTATAAAGGAAGCCAAAAAATTGATGATATCGACTTGGAAGACTGGATAAGAAACACATTTGTTGCGAAGGAGCTCCTCGAGGAAAAATTAAGAGCACTGCAAATTCAGGTAAACGCCGACATCAAGACAGAGTCTGAACATGCCGGCGTAATCATCATCAAAGAAATCGGCGAAAAATTGAAATCCGAAATTCTGGGCATAGTGGAATCAAAGCATCTTGAACTACAGAACAGAAACGGCAAAGTTGAGGTATCTTTGCAAGACGTTAAAAAGATCGTTCAAGACGCTCTGACGGTTTACGATGCGGACAAGACCGGACTCGTGGACTACGCCCTCGAATCGGCTGGGGGCCAAGTGCTATCCACCCGCTGCACGGAGAACTATCAAACAAAATCTGCGCAAATTTCGGTTTTTGGGATCCCGCTCTGGTATCCCAGCAACACGCCGAGGATAGCAATTGCCCCGGCGGTACAGCCGGGTGAATGCTGGGCATTTCAGGGATTTCCCGGATTTCTAGGTAAATGACTTGCAGATTTAAATACGTCTTCCATCTTTTAAGGAAAGCTCTCCCGCATGTGAACCTTCCCTGCGCTCCTCACGTCTGAGCGAGTTTTAATTTATTTAGCCAGTGTTGCGGAAAATGAGAACTTGTAAAAATTTCTAGAAAACAAATTCAAAATGTTTCTTTTCAGTTCTTAAGCTTAACAGCATGATTTTTGTGTCGGGCTTTACGCTGGAACACATACCAAAGAGTTTGTCTCCAAATGGGAAAATTGATTCAGCGCCAAAGAATTTTTCTGTTTGGGTAAGTAGTTTTTACTATTTATTAAATTTTATTTGGACATTATTTGCAAGTGAACAAATTACAAGACGAATGCTTTAGTTTTATTTTAATTTTTAAATTTATCAATTTATGTATACGAAAAATGCCCTTGCTTTATTAGCTTTGGTCTTCCTTAAAAGGATTTTCCTTTTTTTTTTTTCCTTTATTTTCGACAAAGTTTTATTAATGTATAAAGGAAATTTAAGTTTTTAGTTAATTACAAGCGACTTCAGTAACTTCACAAATAAATAAATATTTCTGGTATACCATTTGGTGTTAAATGAACGTACATATGTACATAAAATAATAACAATCAGAAAGTTTCAGAATTAAGAAGTTTAAGTTTCTTTTAATGCTGCTAAATATTAAGCAAATTTTTTTATGCATCTATTCAATATAATATATTATTTCTGAATATTCGGGTATAAGATTTAGTTGTTCTGTTAAGAACAAAAAAAATTGTGTTTTTTGCACAAATAATGGCTGATTATTTATGACAATTTCTAATAAGATCATTAGCTGGTGCAAAGTAAAAACTCATTATTCCCCCACAAAAATAAGGTTTTTATAACTATATATATATTGGGAATCTTAAATGGATTATCTACATATAATATTTATTCAGTGTGCTGAAATTATGATTATTTATATTATTTTAAAAATGGAAAATATTCAGCCTTCGTTGAGCAAAGGAAAATATATTTATAAAAAGACTCCAACCAATTCGGATTATTTTCAATGTAATTTATGGGTCCTTGTTGATATGTATCAACCGAGTTT
This sequence comes from Tolmerus cingulatus, assembly GCA_959613345.1. NCBI lineage: Eukaryota > Metazoa > Arthropoda > Insecta > Diptera > Asilidae > Tolmerus > Tolmerus cingulatus. Next base: position 9,367,080 of record OY390708.1, read on the forward strand.
TGAGAAGCCGCGGAAACAATTTCAACCAATTACTAAGAAATTTACTCGATGTAAACCAACTTATGATGAGATCTAAAGATTGAGATAAGCACTGTACCATGAGCCACCATAGAAAATTATCATATTGTCCCTGGGAATGGTCTTAATTCATTTTGTTCCCCATTTTTAAAGGGAAATCATCTCATTAGCATTCAGCGGGATGGCTTTTTAAGCCATAATAAAAATTCGCGAAAAGAATGAGGCGGAAATTATGAGTTTTCACAGAAGAAGGACTTTAGGAGAAAGGCATCGGTTTGGTTGTTGGGAATAAAAAAATAATAAAATGCCTTTTCTCCTTTTTTTGCAAATATTCAAATTTCCTGCTCTGCGAATGTCTGCAGCTATGCTTTATGCGCGACTAATTTCCCCCAATTTGATTCAGGGCCTGACAAGTGAAAACGACCAGGACCCAGTATTATTTGGTGAGTATGAGTACAAAGAAAATGGCACCGCCCTGCAGTATTTTCCAGTACAAAAGAAGGACATCAAGCGGCCCTACGAAATGGTCGAGCTGCGGGTCGAAACTAACCACGGAAATGCTGCGTACACCTGCCTGTACAGATTTAGAGTGCACGGGCTTCCTTCAACGTAATTAGAGGATTCGCGTCGAGGACTTCCCTGTTGTGTTGTGAGCATTTTTTTTTAGTGTTACTTTATTTATTCGTAATTTCTACTTAATGTTGTACTTTTTACAAAAACCCACATCTGTCCCAAAGTGCACAACATCTAGGTTAGTGCTTATTGTTTATATTTTATGAGGTGATGTTTTTTCAGCATCACTTTAATCATTGTAATTTTTAGAATAGTCTTCTATTGTACATAGTGTTCTTGCTTCTATCTTTCTACATGCTACACAGAGTTGTAAAGCAATCACTAATTCTAGTTCCTATCTTTATAAACATTATTTGGAATTTAAAGTTTTAACTCCTTTATATTAGAATTAGTACAAATATAATTGGTGGATTTATTCGTAATTCCGACAGAATTTAAAACTGTGTGTAGGTTTTCAACGGAATTATTATAAATTCTATTGGAATCAAGAATAGGACCAAATAATTCCTTGATCCATTACTTGGAAAAATTATCAAACTGGTAATTCTAATTGCTAATTGGCAAATTCTGTAATAAAAAAGTTTTAATTCCAAAGAGTGAGGATAGGCAATGAATTTTACAACTCTGCTGGATAAGAAAATCCAAGATTAAAGCAAAGTATTTTTAGGAGCTATTGTCAATAATTAGCTTTAAATATAAGAAATATAATTTAAATGTTTTTAAACATAAATTTTGTGTTAAGACTTCTTTATTTTGTTGTGCAAAGAATATCGCCGCCCTAGTTGCAGTGTGCAGCTCTTAAATTATAAGATATTTGTTTGATTTTCTCAGATTTTATTGCTTCCCTGTGCAAACTAGAATTGTTATGAACTTTAAAAATAGATAGGAATTGCATATACATATTGTAAACGTTACTAAGCCAGATAAAATTAATGAAGTGTTCCTTACAATCAACACGTTTTGTTTTTAAACAGGAATTTAATTAAATACTATTTTAGAAGTAATATAGACTGAATATGAAAGCAAAAAGTTCATTTCTTGCCAATTTTTTTCACAAGTTCATAATGATTTCGTTGAGTTTGCTAAGTTCAAATATCTTCGATGTCACAGTAGTCAACTACTTACATTCATTTTTAATTCAGAAAATCCATTTTACTTGTTATATACTTTTACGGATTTAATTTTTATAATTACCCCTCTAACATTTGTAAATATTTCAATAATTTGTTATGCCCCAGTACAAACTTAAGTAAGCACTTTAACCCTAGACTATGTTTGGAAACCAAAAAAAAAAAAAATTAAAATAAAATTAATAAGAAAATTACATCTTTTGTGTATACATACATTTTTTGAAAAACTTTATTCAAATCGCAATTAGATGATAAGTTATTCACAATTTTGAACATCCCAAGTAGTTAGAGGCCTAATTTTTTAAAAGGTTTTTTTACTTAATTTTAAAAAGCGAAGAAAATCAATTATATTACTAACATCATTAAATGTAAGGTACTATTGTTCTACTTGCTGTCCAATAAGCTTGTTTAATTTTTCTAAAACGCTCTTGTTAGTTTTTAAAGTTATAATGAGATATACCTTGTCATTTTTATAAATTAAATCAAAGTAGTGGGGAATTTTGTAAAAAATTTCACTTACATAGTTTTAAATGGGGAAACATCTCTTTCGCATTTATAATATCAGTAAAGATTTATTTAAACAAATTGGAATATTAGACTTCCAGATGGAAATTATATGCACAATCGAAGCTAGTTCTTTCTTTTCGAATATATTTGTATATATGATGTTTCTATTAATATATAAATACTGACTGAATTTAAAGAGTAGTACTACAAACAGCAGAAGCTAAAAAATATCCGCCCATCATCATTGATTTAGGAAAAAAAGGTTAATTGATAGGGATTAGGAAATACGCGAGATATAGGTTTTAAAATTATTACAGAACAATGCAAAGCATATACAGACGCTGATTTTATAAATCCTATTACTTAATAAAAAAATCTTCAATGTGAATAATAATAGTAATTTTAATTGTTTCACACAAATTGTTTGCTTATTGGATAACTGGTACAAGTCAATAGTTTTAGAAGTTACCGAAGACCTAATTAACAAACAATTTCTCAGCGATAAGATGCCTTTTTATTGTAAATAAGAATATCTAAGTTTATACATACACCGCATGCATTAACTATAACCATATTCAAAAGATGTGTTAACTATATGAAATAAAATATAAGTACTGTTTGAAATTTTCAATATGCTTGTTTTTATGTACACAAAATATATGTTAAAATTTATAATTTCAGTTATCTCTGAAATTGTTGGTCGGATTTGAAATTAGTGGACTTGAATTTGAATAAATAAATCAAAGAGATACGAAGAATTACAGGTGCAGGATGGTGAATTCGCGCATTTTTTTTGGTTTACAAAAAAATTAAAGGGATTTCAAAGTACTATAAGAATTAAAATTTGGTATCAAAACTCGGAATCATGTATATATATAAAATCATATAGAAATAAAAATTGTTGCTCAATCACGCCTAAACGCTGGATCTGATTAGTTTCATTTTTTGGGTGAAGGTCCTACATATTCCGGCCCAAATTTGAAAATGGCGGACACAAAATGACGGCCAAAAATTGAAATTATCAAGGGATTCGCATGAAAGTTGGTATTTTGAGGGGTTTTCGGTTTCCTTATTGCGAATCTATGTTGGAAGATGGCAGTAGTAGTAGTAGTCAACACTCGCAAAAGTTAATAATCGAACAAAAATAATAAAAATATAAAGATGCATTCTAGTTGCAAGTTGCAGCTGCGCTTGGTTTTAGGATCAGAGAATTAATTGCAAATAAAATAAACCGCAAATTTTTTCTATGGAATACACTTTGCTGAAGCGACATTTTCCTTCAGAGAAATTTAGCAATGCATAAGGATTAAAAAATAAAATTAATTTTATATACACATTTTGTTTGGATGAGTGAAATAATTACTTTATTAAAATTTTAAAAAATAAACAGAGTACTGCTTTTACAAAGTTGATTGAGTTAATAAACGATTTTAAATAACTTAAACCAATATAAGCTACGGTGGAAAAAAATATTGATTTTGAATAGCCCTTATTTTTTAAATATATGTACTATCAATGGCAAAATTAGTAGATTTCATAGCTTTAATTTGTATACCGACTTTTAGTAACGATAAAAGTTAAAAAAATGAATAAGAATAAAAACAAATTAGGTATTAAGTTATTAACACTCTGACATGCGAAGGCGTTAGGTGCAGAAGAACCGGGAAAAATAAATTCAGGACCTCTCCTCACCCCATCCTGTGTTGGCAGCTCTCCCCAGCCAGGAGCAGGGTGGCAGAAATTTACGAAAACTACTTTAAAAATAAAACATATTTTTTGGCAAGTTTTTCTTTTTCCGTAAGAATAATAATAATAATAGTAATAATAAAATAATAAATAGAAATTACACAGATTCTGAATTACCTACTAATTTTAATGTTGGATTTACTAGCTAGGGAAGTTCTGGTAACAGGTCAGATATCGGAACTTCATAATAAAAGTTCGGAGGCCTAAAAGACCCTAAAGCACAAATTTTCTTTAATATTTTCGTTTCCATGGGTTGAGCCAAGAAAAATAAAGAGAGCCGGAATATAATTAACAGCATCCGGATAAGGGCAATGTGCCTTCCAAGAAAATAATTATTCTTCACTTAAAGTTAATATTTCTAAAGACATTTTTTATAGTCCTATTTACATAATTCCCTGTCGAATAAATATCTATGTTTAGAAAAATAAGGATCTTTAGGAGGCTTATGTATTTAGCTACGTACGCAAGCAAGTAATTGGGTCACTGCGAGGCACTTTAGTGGAACTTTTGGAACTTTACACCCAGTCATTTCCTGTGAAAGTGATTAATTATTTCATTCGTGCCAAAAGTTTACTAAGAAGTTGGTCTGTACACCGTCGAACCGCTTAAGAGTAAACATCTTCTGCTCCCAGAAAGTGAACATTTCGTTCTTGACGCGGGGGAAGATGCCCAACTGTCGGTTCGGCTGTCGAGGACAAGGAATGGACGCCGCAGGGACGAAACTTCTGGCAAGTTCACCTTAATCAAACCAAGTGGCGTGGAGAACCTTTTAACGACGCATTATGGAACCCACTTAAGGTGCGGTGCTCAGGTAAGCAATAATCGATTGACTATTAACGCGATGAAATGTGCAGCTCAAGATTTATTAACTTTCGAAAGGCCCTGTTTACTCAAGATGAAGTTTGTTTGGATTGGTTGCTTCGCACGATTGATCAGGTATTAACTGAGAGTCTTCCAACGAGGCGTAAATTTTAGAAGAGGAGGAAGCACAAAAAGTCCTTTTTTGCTGAAACTTATCTTTGAGTTTAATGATGATGGCAAAATAAAATTAAAAGAAAATGGGTAATGTGTTATTTAATGTTTTTTGTAGTATCAAAAATTAAAATATTTCTTGTTAGAAAAAGTCCAATGATTCTGTTTATATTATATTAACACCAGATTCTGTTCTTTCCTAAATACGACTAAAGGATCTTGCTATATGCATAATTCTTATTAGTATAATTAAATTACTAGTGTAAGACGTTACAATATTTTATGTAAGTACTTGAAATTAAATGACCCTTTTAAAATTTACTTACTTTCTCTTAGCGTTCTGTATCAAAATTTTAACAGATATCTCTCCGTCCGCCAAAACAATAGCCTATTTTTCTTTACCATTCAACTCAGCGCTGAATTTTAATTTAATTTGTTTTTTGATAATCGTCATCTCAATTTTTCAAAAGTGCACTTATTCCACTTTTAAAAATAAGAAGTCATATAGAGTTATACTTTATATTCAACTAGGCATAAATAAAAAGCATAAATTTTTATTTGCAATTTTGAATTTAAGAGGACAGCAATTTTGTTCTATTTTTGAACCTTTTGTATGAGATAATGAAGTATGAAACGTAAATTCTCCAAATTTTTGTCCTATCTTTTGAAGCAGTAAAAAAAAATCTGAACAAATGTTTACGTATGTAGTCCAATGTGCAACTTTTACTTTTAACTGTAGTAAGTTAAAATTCTTTCTTCAAATAGACTGAAAATTCAGTTCCTTTAGTTTTATGGAGAAATTTATGACCCTAACCGAAAATGAATAAGTCTACGAATTGGATGTCCTCACAATAATTTTCCTTATTAAACGATCTGAACAACCCTTTAACAAGAGACAATAAATCCTCGAAATTATCTAAATACCAGCACTTACAGCAATTTGTGAGCAATTCCAAAAACTTTTTGAGGATAAGCCCCGCATTGAGCTTAGTGCACAGTAAATACCGCATTCCCTGTTAATCCCTTTGCGTAGTTGATAAGCAAATTAACTGAGCAAATAGCACTGGGCAGGAGGAGAATCTTCGGAGGAGTCGCGGTGCGCAACCAGAGATCCTTAGTCACTTGTTTGCTTTAATTATTATAAATTGCTGAGCAGTGTAAAGAGCTTATTCAATCGTGCTGACTCCTGGATGGGAAGGATTATGAAATTCTTCAACTGGTTTGAGGACAAAGTTCACGCCCCTATCAAGAGCGCATTAAATTTACACGTACCAGGGCAAATATTTGCGTAATTGCCTCGTGCCACCAGGCAAAGTAAGAATTAATTTAAAACTTTCCATTTTCTGGATTCGAACACGTAGAACGCTATAGTGAACGTCGCATCGCCGCTGAATAAAATGTCAGCAAAATGGTGCAATAAAATATCATGCAGAGAAACAATCAAAAATTTTCTCAACTTTGCTCTACTCAAACAAAACGTGTTTATAATAAAATGCTCTATAATGCGTCAAGGCCAAGATATTTAAGCCTAAATGTTAAAATTAATATTATAGAATTTTTGTATAATTAAATAACTAAAATACAAAATAATACAACCTTCTATCAGCTTAGTCCAAGATTGAGCCAGAATTACATCAGTTAAACTTAGTCTAGTTTAAGCTATACTTGAGTCAAGTTTGAGATAATTTAAAGCAGACTAATAAGCTATAAATAGAAGTTACGAGAACTATCATACTATACATACATATATACAAAATTTATGAATAGTTCAGCAACTTTTTCTTCAAAGTATTGTTTGCGATGCTTCTGCATTGCATAGGTTTCTAGTCTGAATCCTTCGCTTTGTTGAGAGATTTCCTCAAATATGTGAATTTATTTTCATGATGAATCCTTGAAACGTGCTTGGTTTCTTCATGTTTTGTAAAACTAAATCTGAAAATAGAATTTCCGCCCATTACACTCCATTGAGAATAATACCGCCAATAAAATGTATTGCACGTTTCTCGTAAACTATGGAAGAATGTTTCGTCAGAAAGGACGATTCTTTTCTGGGAGTTGATAAATTTCCACGCGGCTTATGAGATTTACATTTGTGTATATTTTTTTAAAATAAAATATACATTGTGGAATATGTACACTAGTGAAGTAAAGAGAAAGATCTAATACGAACAAGAAATCAATTTTCTTGAAAATACTTGGCGAAGAAAAAAAATAGCTCAACACCATTTTCAAAAGAAAAGCCAGAACAGTGTGTACATGGAATAAACTTTTCGATGGCGCCGGTTCGATTAAATATTCCATCAGCTTCCGCATGAATATAAAGCAGAAAAGTAGCTCCGCATCATCGTGTTTTAATGTTTTACGTGGATTACTATGTCTCCTCATCCTCATCCTTAGATTTTAGTTTCATCAGAAGATTAACCGGAGCTGTGCTCAGCTTACAAGTTTAAGCCCCGAGCATGACACAGTAACATCACATGTTCGACTTTTATTAGCCGGCGATTTTCTTTGTCCTCGTGCTGCATTGAAGTTATCTCATTGTCTGGAGATGTACCAAACCTATCCTGCAGACAACAAGCAGGAAGCACCATATAAAATAACAATAAACACTTATTTAACATCAGACGACATTCGCTTGAACGAGCGGTATTGAAAGATGTTTTCAAAATTTATGCACATATCTTTAATATGAATGTCATGAGCACATTGTTAAAATTGAGATAGTACTCTTGAAAAAGTTTGTAGTACTTCTTATGTAGTTTGTGTGTTATTTTACCTAATTCCGATAAAAATCCAAACAATTTATTTTGTATATTTTTAAACCCAAGTTTTTCAAAAACGTAATAAGCATGTTCTGTATTCCGAGTGAAATAAATTCGAAAAGATCTTTGAAAGTTCCTTCTGAATTAAGTTGTTTTAATAAAATGCTAACAAATTTATTTCAGTTACTTTTCATTTAGAACCTGTTCCAACAACTACAAAAGTCTTGTACGAATAAAAGCTCCTTAATAAGGGTTGTTATATTCCACAACAAAATTCAAAATATTTTGATTGGATTTTTTCAAAGTTTAGCAATACATAGCAAATATTTTTGAATACCACTGGAATAAAAAGCTATAAACAAATTTTAATAAACCATTACACCAATTCATAAAATCAGAAAAACTATTTATATTTTTTCGACTGATACATACATAGACTTACACAACGACAATTTCAGCTTTACAACACGTATGTATGTAAAAGTTAAGGCCCCAAATGTAAGCCATACAACAAGATTACAAATTGAGATCGTCCTTTTTGGAAGCACCGGATTCAATTATTAGGAGATCTTCTTTTATCAGATCTAAGATGTGAGGTTTCTTTTCCGAATAATTAAATTGATGCCTTGTACCTTTAGCAGATATTTTGACCTTTTGGGGCGACGCATGACTAAATAAGGAAGGGGTTTCTAACGTATCGTTTTTAAATAGTCGTGGATCGTAGAATTCTCTCCCTGCTTGTACTGCTGTAGGGAGTGCATCTATGTCATCCTTTAACATTTGTACAACTTTTTGAGAACTTGATTTTAGGGACCGCAATAAGCGACCAATTGAAGGCTTCGTTGAATAGTGACAAACACCAGACAAGTTCGTAGTATTATATTTCTTCGTATGATTCACCTCAAAATCTACGATAATTACGCATGTAGAATAAATTATTAGATAAAATTTAAAAATTTACTCTCAGAAGCTGTGTTAATACCGGGAAATACACTTCTTGGTCTTTTGATAGATAAACCATATGGCTGAAAAATTATTTTCGATTAAACAAATAGAAACAAATATTTCACAATATACTTACAATAAAATTTAAAGCATAGTCGGTGAAGCACTTTGCTAGTGATTTCTTGGCCATCGCTTTAATTGCAGAACTTGAGAATTTGATTTAAAATATTTAAATAGTTCAAAATTAATATAATTGAATTCTGAACTAAACAAAAATTATGTCTGATAATCTCAAAAAACTAAAAGCGAAACAAATATTTAAACATGCCACCTTAGACAAATTATTTTTTGTAATGGCTTGCTAGAAGGTGATTCACGAGCAGTCGATTAGAAAGTGTGTAGTTGGGAAAACATTTATATTTAAATAAAAAATTCAAATAGACGAGAAAGACTTAAGACTAAATCTAAATATATTTTATACTAATAATATTAACAATTTCAAATTACTTAAATAGTTCTACTACTGCATTCTATTTATCTTTTCTACATTTTTTTACACTAATATTTCTATTTTTTATAGGTATGATTGTTAATAAGATTAGGTGTGCATTAATTTTATTGCGGAAACTCTCTTGTACTTCAAATCTATAAATTTTCAACTTCGTTCCACCATCAATTCTGGAATTGAATGCACGACATTTCCGTCTAAAGAATTATAGTAGATCAAAAATCACGTTAAAGATTTCAAAATTTTTCTCAAAGTCTTTGTAATTGGTGGTTATTGTTGGCTCTACCAAAAAACACGTTGTGTTCTAACCAGAGGCATAAATGTTAATTATAACGATAATGATATTAATTAATGCATTGGCTTTCAAATTTCCAGTTGGAGTGATGATTAGTCACTCGTAATTTTATTGGCACATTACCATTAATCTGGCTCATGTCTCCCTTCAAATGATAATGAAACATCTGGTTTATAAGTTAACATTTCCTCGACAAATATGTAGAACCAAGTACTGCAAATTGTTCGCGGTAAATTAATATGGGCTCGATTTGTTTTAAGTGCCTAATAATAGAACGCGTCTATTTTCGTGTGACCTCTGCCATGTGAACTCCCACAATTCAAAATTTAGCCCGGAAGCGCTTCAGCAAACACAGCCTCTGATATTTATTCAACGATGTACTTTCAATATGCAAATATCATCGATCGCCGCTAGTTATGTAGGTAATACATCCATTTTACGCTGCGATAGTTACGCTAAGCTTTATGCATGAAAACTTACAAATTAAACATTTAAGAACTAAGTACTACCAGTCAAAAATTAAAGAAGGTCATAGGAGTTCATAAGAACCTTAACAAGGTTTTCTATGCAGCCTCAGTAGAAATGGTACTCACTAACTCCAGTTATTGAGGCTCGTCTTCTGTTTAAACGCTTAAAGATAAGGATTCTTACTACCGGAATGAGAGCGTAATTGAAAGTGTTGGAAAAGCATCCAAACATTTATTTAGAAGGAAATTATGAAAGATAATGGTAAAGCCAAGCACGAGCAATCCTTTTTGAAATCCATGAAAACCTCTGCCTTCGCCTAAACAGCCAAAAAGAACTAAAACTTGAAATTCACTGAAAGGATTCAAAAGACGGTGGAGTTTGCTGGGTAAGATTTAAGCAGAAGGTAGGCGAATTTTATGTTTTCCTGTAATACGCTGCCTAACGTCTTGCATAATGTATTCAAGAAAGCGTTATTCAATTTAATTTTATCCAAAATATACTGAATACCTGGCAATTAGTATTAAAAGCTTTTATTGCTTATGTTTTCCTTATTTTAATCTCGAAGCGATGTTGATTTTATAGGTATCAACATTTTCATCTTCATCTTTTTATTTTAATTACATATAATGTATAAGGTAAAAATATAGTAGTCTGTAGCTTACATACAACAGTGCAGTGAAGTATGGTAAAATAAAACCCAACCCGAAACCAGAACTAAAAACTGACTTTCAAAAATTAGAAACTCTATAAACTAATTTAAGTCAATAAATCATGGTTTTACATTTTTCCAATACAAATCGATGTTTTAAAAAACCATGCAGCAAGGATTTCTAAAAATATTTTTTAAAAAAAAACTGTCTTGACTCTTGATATTTATCTTTTGCACAACCTTAAAATCGAAAAACAAAGAGTTTCAGTTTTCGATCATAAAGATATTAAGAATTTACAACGACAAAATTTGGAAATTGTCATCTTTTACTCAGCCCCGTTGTGAAACTCTCCCCTAAAACTCATTCAAATGCTATCAATTTTTTTAATTTAAGAAATTTCCAAAGGGATGGTGAAGCAAGTACATTATTAATTTAGCTACAAGACTGCAAAAAGGCTTTCATTAAAAATGCAATTATTCAAAAAAGATTTATTCAGGAATCTGTTCCGATTAGGGTAATTGCTCAGTGCTGTGCAGGATTTTTCCAAAACCGAAATAAAAAAGATTTAATTAATTCACTGTAACCTTGCCGGCGGGGGGTAAATTAAATAAAATGTTTAGTCCAACGAATCGCTGCAGTCCCGTTTTAAGTAATTGGACACTCCTAGCATCTCAGCTCCCAAAAATCGCGAAATTACCCTAAACTAGACGTTTATTCTGATTTTCGTCTTCTTTTTCTTCTTAGGTCTTGGTGTTGAGGGTGGTGGCAGAAAACTCTTTAAGAATTCAATGGTGCTCTGAATTGTTTCGGCACTGACGTTCCCGACGTGATTCCTGTCAAAAAATACAATTCCCGCGGGAGTTGTGGTGGCCTCCCGCGCGACACAAGTGCAAGTCGCCAAAGGTTCGTCTTCGTCACCGAGGTCCGGATCAAAAGTCTCCACTTCTGTATTTATAGTTGTCGGCGGACTAGGTAGTGCGGGCTGCGGGGGAGGTCCTGAGGGAATGAATTGCCGAATAGCTGCATGGGTTTTCACGAAACCTTATTAGGGATAATGTTGGTATACAAAACACTTAAGGGCGTAAAGTACCGTGAAATTCGCTGGGTCGATGACACTCAGTAACTGGGAAGATCCCTCGACAGTAATTGCGAATAAAATTATCGTTTTGTGTGAAGATAGTTCGACTCACTTGATCCACTTTGACTTGCATTAGGGATGGGATAAAGGGCCACTTGCCCTTGGCGGCGAAAAAGCAAATAACGTCTGGAAGAAAGGAAGTCAATTTATTCCCTCACCCACAGTCCCTAAAAAAATGGTGCGATAAGTATACCCACAAGTTATGTTAAAGAGATGAAAAAATTTCCTCACATCGTGAAGTCGGGTTTTTGCAATAATTCCGCGGTCTTTATGCGAATTGAAGTTGAGCCCGAAAGGGAACCCTTCAGCACGTCTGTTGGTGAAAAGTCCCATTGAAAATCCAATCGAAGCTAACAGATAAATGAATACTATCACAATTATACGGGCTTTCATCAGGACACTCGACCGAATATTTCGCAGCGGCGGATTCACAAATGATTTGGAATTGGAATCTACCACCGTAGGGCTTACCCTTTTATATCAATCTGCGAAATTGTGCCGGTTGCTATTGATTTTCAGGTCATCACGCCATCCATGGCTCATTTCCGTGCACGAATTTTTGATGTGCTACTGCAATAATCGCCAGAATGAGCACATATCACCCACCCTCTCGTTAAATTGTTGCTCTACTAAAAATCCTTTCGCATGAGAACATAATTTTAAATTTATGAAAACTTCCGGGTATGCTTAGCTACGGACAGATTGATGGAAAATTACAGCAATTTACCACAATTGCACGGTTGGTTCGTTACACAATTTTGAAGTGAATTATACATCTGAGTAGTCAGCCTATTCGACATATTGATAAGGAATTTTGAAAAATATCGAAGTCCTCGTTAATTCAATTTAATACTTGCTTTAGGCTTAAAATTGGGTAATAAAATTATGAAAGCAACGAAAAAATAAAAAAAGACAATGGGCTTAAAAACTTGAAATCGTAACTTAATCCGGCTATCCTTTTTTCGAATGAAACCAATGTAAAATATTCCCTCCTTCAACGTTTTCATGAATTCTTGTCTTCACATTGTCCAGCTAAAATAGTTTAAATGCAGCATAAAAGTTTTACTAACTTTAACAACATTCAATATTATTTACAAGCAAATCTCTTGTTAATCCTTTTTCCAATTTTCAAGTACGTCACAAATATTTCCTTACTTAATTATCTCAAAAGGGTTTAGTAGGCGTTGAAGATTATTAGGGTTAAGCATTGCTAAAAACAGGAAAGAATCATAATGAGAGGATTATTACACAAAATATCACATCACGTAAGGTAAGATAAAAATAGTTCAAAAGGGTTTTCAGATACATAAGTGATACAAATTGGCTCTAAACATGTCGACTTTTGCTTTATAATATGTTAATTATTTAAGGTGCTTTATGAAATGTTAATTATTTAAGGGAAAGGTTGCTTTTTTAAACATAAATTTAATGCTGAGTAAATTTAAACTTTTTAAGTATATACAGTTATGTGAGGAATATGATGAAAATATGATTTCAAAATTTAAAATAATTTCTATACATTTTAGGAACAGACAATACATAGTGCAGTCATATTTTTTCCTAATTCTGTATGCTTTAAAAATATGTATTAATTAATATCCATTAAGAAATAAAAATTTATGACGGATGCCTACTAAATTATGTGTGTAATATGTATTAACCTAATTTCAACTATTTGATGATTTTGGTAGACGTAAAAGTCGATTTCTACATTCTTTTAAAACTTTGTTAATTGCAAAAGTTAAAAATTTGGGAAAATTCATAATTTGTAGTTGTTTCTACCCCTTTATTATAAAGTTTGCCACAAAACGTTTGCAATGAAATTGAAATAGTTAAATACCTACGTTATCTATATGTATAGAAAACTGAGTTGAGATAATGCCATAATTTCAAAAATATTTAAATAAGTATCTCGAAGACTATCTACAATGCAATTTAATTCAAGTCAAACATTCATTTATAAACACGATTTTAAATTCTAAAATTAATTCCAAATTCCCTTCCAAAACCTACAAAATTATGTACTTATGTATCAATGCCAGGTATTTCATATAATTCACAGTAAAATTCATAAATTTGTCTATAAATAATCCCTATTGTTCTAAAATGAAACATTAGTGAGCATTGTTAAAATTAAACATAAAATCGTGGTTTACATTCATTCCAGGGGGTTGGAGCTTACTGCACATTAAAATTTATCGTGTCCAAAACCCTTAAAATTTGGAAACGTGAAGCCATTCGCTGCGCACTAAATCACTGTCCAGATGCCTAGAACGCCGCCGTCGCGCTAAATTACGCTGTCACGGATTTCGAACTTTTCACTCGTCTCCCCGCGCTGACACAATTCTGGCGGGAAAGGGTGTTTAGGGGGTGATTTACCTCATTTAGGTGTGCACAGTCCAGGGTGAAATAAAAGGAAGCTGAACTGCCGTGTTGAATGGTGTTGCGACGTCAATCCAAATTCAAAGTACTTCCTCCGATTCCTCCAGGTGCTATTCCAGGGTAAGTCACGAAAGTACACAAGCACATGCACCCTAAAACCTAAAACGAACCTTTTCTTGAAGTTATTTTCTCCTGGTTAGCGGCGGAGAAAAAGTACCACACGAAATTTCTTACTTTATACATGTTTGTTATTTCCTGCCATTTATGGTTTATGTGAAAAGACGCCGAGCCGGGAGAGCTTCTATGTATTTGTTGATTTAATACCACAACTTCAGCTACACGATTTGACTTAGAGTTCGCCTTTCCCTTTCGGTTTCTGTTATCAGTCAGCTACCTTAGCTCCAGTTTTATGACGTTTTGAATATTTATGCAATTTCTCTTTAAATTACATTTACATTACAGACGAGAATAATTTAATACGAGCTTCGGGAATGTGGTTTACATTTTAATCAAATCTTTTGCAGTATTTGTAACATTTATTTTACAGGTAAGGTAGCCCGGGGATGAATTTAAATGGGACGGTATGTTTCTGTAAACAGAATAATTTTAAGCTCAACAGGAAGAAGTTAAAGGATAAAATTAAATCAGAATCCTCATACCTTGTAGCTCAATCTGGTAAAACAAAACCCTGTAAGCTTGTGAACATGTTGTGTGTTGAGTTTTACTTGCCATATCCGTAAAATGTGTAAACAGCGATACATAATATATACCTGTACATACTCACATGTCTCATCCCTAGAATTATCCTTCCGCTGAAATTACGAAAATTTATACTTTGCATATAGTGAAATTGTAAAAATTTCCTAAAGTTTTTACTATCACACTTTGATAAGACAACGGGTATGCGATCTGTGATTATAATCCTGTCGACTAAATCGCGGTGTTTTATTTTTGTCTTTCTTTAACTTAACCAGAGTTTATATGAATTTAGGTCTCATAGTGTTCCGAGCTTAATCTAATATATCCGTAAAATTACATATTTTCAAAAATCTGAGATATTTGATAGAAATTATTAATAGGTTATCGTAAAAAAAAGTAGAAAGAAATATTAAATTCCATTAAGTTAATTTAAATGAAAGTTAGTACTAAGGATATTTTGAGTTAGTTTCAAATTTACTATAAAATGTTGTAAATTCATAATGACGGAAGCAATGTGGCGGCCAAAATATTTGTTCATCGGGTGAAACCGGGTAACCCCGCTAGTTTGAAATAAAAATAGAAAATATTTTATGTCCACTGCCTTTTTATAGTCTTTTCGAGTCCCGGTCGTTTTTTTGGGATAGTATACAATATGCCTGCTTCTATTTATAACTTGCCCTTGACTTTATATTCACTCCAATCCCTTATTAACACCAAAAAACTCCCCCAATCTAGAACGTCTTCCAGAAATTCAGTCCCATTTCAATTTAAAATTTCATCAACGACTTTCAACAGTCTCGAAACGTATTCCTTCAGTAAAGGGTGGAATAAAGAATTCTGATTCATCCAACATGGGAACGGAAATAAAACCATTCTTTCGCCGTACCTTTCGCTGTAGTAAAATTCGCGGGACAATTATATTGGGACGCGAGCTGAAAGCCCATTAAGTCAGGGATAAAGGAGGTGTGCTCCTTGCCAGAAGTCCCCCAATTCCACCAGGGAAGTTGTTGAAACGTACGATTCGTATTTTTCGTGGGCCCTGGAGCGCCTCCAACCCTCTTAAGTAGTCCAGACGTTTTGGATTCATAAGAGACATGAAAGGACCGGCGTGGTGCGTTTGGAATTATTTCATTTTATGATAATACAGATCGGAATTAGCATCTTCAAACTTTGAAATGCCTTTTCAGAAAGACCTGTCTGGGTATATTTATTTAAAAATTTTCACACTTGAGGGTCCGCCGCAGCGCCAGTTGTTGTGCGATCCGGGGAAATGAAGCACACAAAATTGGACTTCAAATTATCTCGTTGTGAGGCTTTTCGTCCTTCATAAGGACAACCAGATATAAGAGGAGAATTTTTCCAGATTGTTTTTCACCGAAAAATTTTTTTTTGTCAATCGCTGAGAGACTCTCATATTAAAATTTTAGTCTGATTTGACTTTGTGTCCCTACCGAAAAGTTGCCATTCTTTTGCAAAATAGCTAACTTGGACTTTTCAAACTTCTCACATTAGGTCCAAACGGGGACAGAGCAGAAAATATTTCAAAAATTACAGGTTAAATGAGAAAAATTTCTACCGCGCTCGACATCCTTTTATCTGCATTGCTTTTGCGGGCCTTGTGACGAACATTTCGACATGGAAGCAGTGCAGTTCCATAAAAGTTTCAGTTTTCTGAGATTCGCGGCTGTGCTGCTTTCGCCTGCTTTGGGATGCAAAGCGCCTCCGCTGCACTTGTGTCCTTGCCCTTCATCCTGACGAGGATTTCGTGCGCCCTCAGTAATTTATTTAAGGCATGCCTAGCGAATATTTCACATAGCGTTAAGTGAAAGTTTTCAAAACGGAAATCGCTTGTAATTTCCTTTGAAATTTCGCATCCAAAATTGTGGACCTTTACGGACATTCTTCAGCCCGGAGTGGTATATTTTGCCATCATTCAACAGGAGTGTTATTCTCAGGAAATTTGTTTTGTTGTTGAGAATTTGAAATTAGGTATGTACATCTCTAGCAGTATTCAACTTATGCACCATTCAAAAGAAAAAATGTTACATTTGAATAGTACATATATGCATACTATAAAACATGTATATTTACATAAAGTATAATGTAGTAATAATTTCTAACTACGCCTAACGTGTATATTGATTTGATTCTCTTATCTTCGACAAAGATTCTCATAATATAAAGATTTACTTACCCTCAAGAGCCTTAACGAATGGATCCTTCCATTTCTGTTAAATAAAATAATTTTGATTTTGATTTGCAAGAAAAGGGTTTCATTGCTTATGCTTATTTCCATCTAATTTCATCAAAATCACAAAACAAACATTCTTCTTGGGCCGTTGTTGATAAAAATTTATTTTGAACTAACTATGAATCAATCATTTAAAGTTCAAATAAAAGAAGCGTGAAAATTATGAAAAAACTAAAAAATAAAAACGGATGGTAAAAGTTAAATACTATATACCTACATTATGTTATTATTTACTAATCAATTTTTCTTTAAGTTTATAAAGATAAAGAAACAAAGAAAACAAAAGGAAAAAAACACTTTCTTGTCATTATTATTTTATAATATGTAAGTATTTATAAGACCATCCCTTATCCAAAATTTTTTTCAAAGAAATATGGTAGCCGATATACTTAAATTATTGAAAATTGGTTAAAAATTGAATTTTTTACAATCGCGTCCATATTGGTATTTGTTGTCTGTAATAGCAAAGGATGAAAATAAAATAAAAGTGTCTGGCAATTTTTGATGGGATGGTCTCCTTAAGAAATTAAATGAGTTTTAGGATTATGAAAATGAACTTAATATTTGTACATGCATATATGTATCTATGTGTACAATTATTGAAATTATGATTCGCTGTACCGAAATGGTCCAAATCGTGTTTATTTTAAATCACATTTGTACCTACTATATTTCTCCTATTACTCATGGTTTTACTGCTCATAAAATTCGAAATTTCTGATTAAATCGAATGTCCGATTCTGAGTTAGTTAAAAAATCACAAAAAGGAGAAGACGTTAATCGAACTTGTAGTTTACTTCGGAACGAATTCCCATTACAATTCCTCTTCTTTCAGCCCATAAACGGCAAAATAGGTACCCATTTTGTTTTCCAGATCCCTGCTCCCATAATGGAAGTTCGTATATATTCGGACTTTGGTCATTTCGACGTCCAATTATCGGACAGGGAAGTGTAACGATGGCGGGCGTTATGCTGAAGAAAAAATTTAAGCGGCGAATAAATACCTTTTAAAACGCAGAGATTGGATATATTCACTGTAACAAATTGTTTTTGATGTGTTATATGATGGCAGAACCTTTTTATGACACTTTTTCATGGCATATTGAGCTAATAGGGCTATAAGACGAATGCGGGACATGAAAAGGTACACATCCAGGAACCATGGAGTAGCGGAAAGCGTCACTCTCCAAGGGACAAGAGCCCACAAAAAGCCCAGTTTGTATCTGCATCGATTTTCGATTCGATTCATAGGACTTAGTTGCCAGGACGTTTAGTGTACGAACGACTGCAAATATCCCGAAAAAAATCGTCAACTGGAACAAAAAGCGTCTGGAACGCGACCGGCAAAAATTATGGAATTACTCCGATATTATCTGCAATAAATGGACGAATTCGCCGACGAAGCGTGGAATTCAGACTTTTATTACAGGACCTCAATTCACGCTGTTCATACAATTCCCAGAGTCCCGGGGATTCGCCTGGTTGATTGATGTTGGGTCATCTTTTTACAAACACGAAATGGTTATTAAGTGCTGGAAATGTAATTCACTTATGTCCCATAATTTGCGGGAATTGCATGTTGCTATGGCCATATGTCTGTGGCGTAATAGAAAGATTAAGATAGCTTTACTTAGCTAAAAATCTCGTATCTAAATAACTACGTTAATAGCACTTCTTTATGCTGGAAGAAGTTTTGTGGTCTGCCTGTGGAGGAAAAGGTGGAATAACATTGATATGAGGCGTTAATTAATCAGCAGCCACAAGTGTTCCGGCGTTAATGGATAAAACTTTTCATGATAAAGTTCAGTTCCAAGTAGGCTGGCGGCATTAAATTATTTCAAATAAAGTCCTTAATCCGATAAAACTTATCGGAATTTAACGGCGATGTGAAAAAGGGCTCTTGGAATTAATTTTTCTTGACCCTTTTGCGATTCTTGTGTTTTGTTTTATTCTGTTCAAAATTCGTCAGAGATAAAAACGTCTTGTTATCATTAATAAGGGTGACGAAAATGAGTTATTATCACGGAAAAGGGTTCCATTTTTATACTTTGTCTTAATTTATAAGAACAATTGGCTTATTAACGCTTCCTAACTCCTCCACATTTTGGATTTATTTACTCGATAAATGTTTTATCACGAAGGGTTCTAAGCGGCGATCTCAATCTTCCGGATACTATTTATACAATATATAAGGAAGGATTTATAAATTTAATTTCTTCTTCCAAGTTCTCTAAAAGTTCGAATAAAAAATAACATTCAAGGGTTAAGGATGTTAAAATATGTACATACATATATATGTATTTATCTTCGGAATATTTGAGAATATGCAACTGTTATTTATTAAGCATTTTTTCAATGAATTTTGGTTCTTTCACACATACATTGTGTTATAAAATAGAAAATAGAAGCAAATATTTAATTGATTTACATATGTAGTACTATACTTTTTGGAGAATTGACAATATCCAAAAGAAACATATTTGAGTCGCTTATTTTGAAAGTGGCCTAATTCCACTTTCCAAAAACAATAAGCTAGCTATTTTAAATAATTACATTTTAACGTTATTTTTACATTTTGCAGCAAATTGTACAAAATTTGCTTAAAATCATTAAGATTTACTTATAACAAATATTAGTTTATTAATAAAATGACAAATTATTTATTTTGAAAACGCAAACCCTTAATGGAATTATGCCACTTTCAAAATAAATTAAAGATTGTTATATAAATTCATGATACAAATGCAAAAACCTATTCAAAAAAATATATTCACAACTACATAAATAGAATGGAACTTTCTTGTTTGTACATGAATTTAATGAAAAGTCAAGTTATCTTGACTTGATCGAGGAGAAAGTCAGCTCAATGCTTTTAATGAGGGTGTCAACAAGATTTTTACCCCATAGGTTAATATTCACAAACACGATATCGTTTTTTTTGTTATCCTCGCTGTAGTCTGTAGCTGTTAATTTAGAAATAAGAATGTACGAATCTGTTACTCAGAATTTTTATACCTTACTTGTAAAACTTTTAAACTTATCTCCGAAAATAATTTCTAACTTTACTTAGGAAAAGTTTCTGGACACTGACGCAACATTGTTTGTTTATCTTATTTAACTTAGGCATACACATCTTATATATAGTTACTGTTTCCTTATAAATTTCAGATGCGATAAAAGTTCCATAAGTTTTTTAGTTGGAGAAAATGGGAAAAGTTAAGAAAGTTAAATTTTGTTTTAGAAATTGGAAAATATGCCTTTTTCATTAAGGTTATCATAATGTGTATTATTTAAACCACCAATAAATTTTTTTGGATATTCTCGAATATGAGAGTATCGAATGTTAATTTAATACTGCTCTTATCTCCTTTCACTTTTTGTTTTATAAAAGGTATTTATGTACATAATCTCTTCTAATAGCTTTTACCAAAAAATCCCAACCGAGAAATGTCTGGAAATCCCATATTAAAATCCTTAGTCTCTGCAAGCAAGTAAACTGACAAACGCCACCCCCATCATTAGGTCCATAATTTGTGGGATAACAAATCTCAGAAACCCAAAATGTAGACATAGCATGCCTTTGTCATCTGCCCAACTAATTTCAAAGCTATCAGAAATTGTCAATTATGCCCGTTGGGAGCATTCTAGTTCGTAATTACAGAACCCCAGATAATGTCTGAGACACCAGCAGGGGTCTGGAGCAAGGGAAAGTTTTCTTTCATCACCCCAAACCCGGTTCAAATAGTTTCCCTTAACTCATTAGAAGCATAAAGCATAAACGGCTGCTGGACTGTCGCTGAAGGATGTCACCCTTAATTAAAAGATAGCAAAACCCTCCATGAATTCCATGAATTTAAAAGGGAAAAAATTTCAGTTGGAATCGCCCCGCTGTAAACGTTTCCTAGTTAAATGCAAATTTATGGTTTGAGCTTTGGTCTTTAAAACAAAAAATGCTACAAAAAGCATAATGATATATCGTTTGTATGCGCATAGACCATTTCTTAGCATGCAATCCAAATGAATGATTTGGAGTTTGGGGGTCATGTGGGACCGTCTTTTCGTGAGTTCCCGTGAAAAATGCTCTGTCGGGACGAACATATGGGCACGAAATGCGCCTGATATAAATCTTGAGAGGTTCCTGGCGGGATGGGGTCGTAAGAAGAAGTGCCTTAAATACGAGGTAACACGATAAAAATTAGACGTTATCCTCCAGAATTTATTTCCGGATTCTGGAGTCCCTAAAGATTTACTAGGAGCGATAACTTAAAGTTGTAAATCTTATTTCAGTACGGTTATCAAGGTTTTACTACGTATATCTTTCATGTAGTCAAGCGACGATTTTCGATATGATAATAGTCACTAAAATTTATTAATAACAATCTGGAATTGTACAATAGACATTTTTGAATGATCATTGATTTTGTAAAAATAGGAAGCGTAGTTTTACCTGAAACATATAGGATAATTCAATTCTCAACTATAAAATTTAGAAACGGAAATATATAGAGGAATCTGAATTGGAGGTTAGGTGCAATTTACCCCTTATTGTTTAATATTACATATGTATTTTATTTTATAAATATACTTTAATAATCGTATCGTAACTAAATTATCCCGCTGATATTGCACAAGGAATATATTTGATCGTATTATTGTTTTAGCTGCATATTTGTGAAACCATACACTTACTTTTCAAATTCTACTAAATCTGAATATATTATTCAAGTGGCCATCCTGTTTATGCAATATTTTTAGGAAAAATAATGACAGTGCTAGGTTTAATAATTCTAAGGGACTAATTGGAAACAGGTTTATTAATATTTATCCTTAAAATCACGTCTTATTTTTGTTTTGAGATTTTCGGGTTTTTTAAGTGCATAGTTTAAATTTCGGAAAATTTTGTTCGAAAACTCATTTTCTTTCTATATAATACTTACTTCCTGTGAAATTTTACCCCAATTACTGAAGTTGAAATTTTCAGTTAACATCTCGATTTCCTGATCCTAATAAGGCTTAGTTCACTGTTGTAGATAGTGATTAGAAAATCTCTCTATCTAGACGTGACCTTTACGACTAATGATTTAACAAGATACTTTGTCTTAATCAGTAGTGAAAGTTATTAAGTTTTGAAACCAATTTACTCCATTAAAATTTTGCTTAATACTTATTTAAACTTGTAATCGTATAGTTATCTATACAAAATATAATAACTTGTTCTAACACTTAATTATCAATTCAACTGTTTTAATAAGATAGTATCTTTGGAGCACTCGAAAGAGTATAAATAGATCTCTTATTTAATATCTTAGTGAAGGCGCAAGTCCTCATTACGTGTAAGTATTTCGGTTTAGCAGACAATGAACTGCTTAAAATGAGCATTATTTGCCACGAAGTTTTCCTGTCAGGATGCTAAGATTTATTCCCAGTTGTACAAGTTACTTTCCTTTGGGATTTATTTGATTAACTCTTGTGGATGAGCTGTCTCATCAAAGTTCCTAGGCTGCTCTTAAGAGAGATTCTAATTAAATGAAGCAACTCCTTCACATAAAGCATTCTTCCTCCATTAACAAGTTGGAGCTGGCTAGGTGCGCCTCAGTTTAATCGAATTGCGATAATTTAGTTAGGCACCAAGTGAAATGTTGCCATTTAGTCAAATCCTCATTCACATGCTGTGTCCTGATTACGTCCTCGGAGCCACTCGCCCAGGAGCTCCTGCCGATCCTTTGGGGCTCAGATGAAATCCCTTTATCTGCGGCAATGAGCTGGAGCAAAGGTAAGAAGGTGTGGCGTCATGAACACTTCGAGGTTCTACGCTTTCCCATGGGTATTTACTTGAAGATTCTCCGTGGAAAATTAACATAAAATCGTGCCCATCACTGGGAATTTTCTTCTTATCACTTTATTTTTTTTTTAAACCCTTACGTATTCAAGAGGGCGTGCAGAATTTATGGATTATTGATTTTATGATATGACTAAACTGTAGATTTTCTTACTTGGTACATATAGAGTAAATGTTACTAAGTAGGCTCATGTTAAGTCGAAATACTAAATATAAAAATATGTTGCGCACAATTCAGCGGAAATTAAACTTGTATGCCCAAAACACTCCGCCCAAAAAATTGGGGGTAGATGTAGCTATGAATATCAAGTAGACGGCCTTTTTGATAAATTTTTGGGACGATCTGCTCTTGCTCGTGACACCAATAAAATGTTGCTCGGCTGTAGGACCTTAACGTTCTCATTTCCATGAGAATAGCTCTAATGAAAAATATAAACGCAGGGATAACAAAACGTGAGCTCTTTCCGCATATTTTCCTGAGTAATAGTCCTTTCAAAAGTTGCGTTGTGATTTAAAGAAAGACATATTTGCACAAAGTTTAGGGTAGGCACTTTATATAATGTTGACATGCTCCTTATTTTTGCTAGTTCTTAAATTTAGTGTAATTTACTCACGTAGGTTCTCAGTAACGAGCAGTTAGCACACTGCAATTTGAAATTAATGTGAATTGTTTTGTTTAAGAATTTCTTACTGATTAAGGCTGAATTTTGTATGAAACTTTCGATCTTTTTACAAGTCCTTAACCAACTTCTTCCTAACGTACACCAAAGTTAAAAGTCGCTTTTCGTCCAGCTGTTATTCATAGCTAATATTAAAAATAATTAACTTGAGGTCTGTTTTTTCTTTAAAATCGAATTACGCATAAATGTTCCCTTAGAATTAAAAACGACGAAAGTTCAAAATTTCTTAGGTTGTGCTGCGATTTTCTCTCTTTTCTTTCAATATTCATCAAAGCAAATGCGAGTTTGTCACTGCGTTTCATAAATCGGAAACTTACCTTCATCAATTTTATTAGAATTGAACTCAAACGATCACATAACTTTTTTTGTCATCCACATAATCTCTAAATTTTGATATTAACTTCAAAATTCATATCCCAGGAATACATTTATCCAAATACTCATATTTTCATATATAAAAATGAAATTGAATTATTCTGTATGATGCGGTGGATGGAAAAAGCTCTTAAAACAATTTCAAACCTACCTTATTTATAGCATTATCCGAAATCAATAAAAATTTTATTTGAATGGTTTTATTTATGAAAAACCAATCGTTATTTCCTGAAATACCAAATATTTTTGTTTCCCTGATAAAAAATATATGAATTTTTAAAAATTTGCAAAGTTTTCAACGAAGGGACAATTCGTTATTTATGTAGTTAACTTAAGAAAAAAAAAGAACCCTTTCTTTTTTAATGTAGCTATCTGAAATTTAATTATTTAGGACAATATGTAAAATGTTTGTTCCTAAAACAGTAAAAATTGAGTCGTTAAATTTTAAAACCAACATCCTTGAATTTACTAGCGTTAGTTGAAATCTAAACTGACAGACAACGAGGCAAAGGTTTGAGGAAACGAGACAAAATACATGTAAACATGGGTGAAATTCGATAGCAAAAAATATACGTACTTGCATTGATTATGCTAAAAGCACTCGCAGATGCAAAAGGGGTTGAATGATTTGCATTTTTACGAGGAATCCACTTGCCCAAGTGCCTTTTTCTGTCGATTTAAAAAAAACAGTAAGTTATTACAGAGAATTTGAAATTTAAAGTGGGTCTCCTTGGCTACAAAAGGTCTGTGGCCCCAACATCGAAATGAGGAAAACAGCAAATAAATGTTCTTTCTGCATTCCAGAAGTCAGTGAGTTAAGAGAGTTAGGACGAGACAGGGTGTGCGGAAAGTAAACTGTTTTAGCACCCTGTGATAAGACAAATATTTGTATTATTCTTTAAAAGCTCGATCACATTCTTATCGCCCGGCGGTAAAAAGCTTAATAAAACAGACTGACTAGCATATTGACTCGGGGGAGCTACTCGATTCATGTTTATTTATGAAATTGAAAGGGCAAAGCAAACATGTCGTTCCCGCGTTGTTTTTAAACATGAAAAATTGATGGGATTCACACATGTGCGCTTTCCTAAAGGAAGAAAACAGAGCGGAGCCAATTTGTGAAACAAAACGAACTCGAAGCCAGCACGGATTTTTATTTACTTCCGATGGAAATGCAATTATTTTGCGAAGAAAAATTGATTATGCATTTCCGCCGAGTTGCAGGGTGTTGCAATTTATTATTCATTGGAGTACTCCTCAAAATTTTCCATAATTTTGAATAAAGCTTGTTTGCATTGCGACTCTTTATAAGCAAAGAGACTTCGCAGACTTTACAAAATTAAAGTCGATTTTATTCTGCACGAGCACACCTTGGGGTGTGGACAGGAGTTCCTTAAAATAGTCAAACAATAACTGGCTGAGTACTCTGTTTACCGACCAATTAGGTGGTGACATTAAAGGGCGGCATGAGGTGGAAAATTTCGTTGCAACAGCCGCTGGGGCTGTTTTTAACGCTAAAATTATTTGAGTCATACGTAAAAGGGTACTTAACTCTTTACGCAGAGTTTTATGTTCCGAGACTCCTCAGCCTGCGATGCAATACGTTTTTAGATATTATGGCAAGCACCTTTGTTTAAACAAGGACACAGATAAAGTGACAGACTCTGTTTAACATTAACGATCGTTGTGTGTACGCAGATAATTTATCACCACTTAAACTACAACAGTCAATTACATTTTCACCCCCCCGCGAGCGGAGCCTTAGAGGAACATCCATTTTATAGTACCTATTATTAGCCTCATATTCTCTTTGGTTTACTATCACGATTATTTTGGTATGATAATAAAAAAGTCTAAAGAGCGTTAAAATAAAATGAACTTTTAGATCTTCCATTTTAAGATTAATAACTTTTTTAGGTTGATTACTTGTATGCAATTTATGTATAATAAGAACCTTATTCAACCCTATGCTTTAAACGGTCTGTACTTGAACTGAGAAGTCATCAATCTTAAAATATATTATTATGTGTACGATGCAGTTAATTTACTATGCAATGAAATATTAAGATATCTTTTAATCAAAATACCATTATTCGTCTGCATTATGATTACACTTATCCGAGATTATTGGAAATTAAAAAGGTTGCTTCTTAGAAATACGCAGCATCTCGGATAATTTCAACTTACTTTTCGTTTTCTAACGTCTATTGTATATTGTTTGGCTAAATTATGTTCTTATGCTTTCTTCTATATTTTTGTATTCAAAAACAATGTTTTTTTGGTTTTTAGTTATTTTTTGATGTACAAATATAACGAAAACATTATCACAGAAATGGCTTCTATTGAAAAATATAAATGGTGATTACGTTGTTGGTAATTTTAAGACATTTTATATGTTCAGTGTTAATATATATTTGAAAAACATTTCATGTTAATATTATTGGTATTCAAAGAAATATATTTACCGAAAAATTAAATTCCTATGCACATTATATAGAAAGAATTTGCAGAAAGTTGTTTCCTTCGAGTTAAACTTTAAAACTTCCTTAAAGTCGAGTTTCGTTGCATTGTATGGATTTAATACAGGATTAGAAAGTCCACTAGTGACAGTTTTTGAATTCTAACTAACCCTTAACCGCTGAATATGCGACAGAAGCACGCGAAAGCAGCTGCGAGCAATGTTTATTCTGCTAATTTCGGGCTTAATTAACTCTTTCTGTAGAAGGTGCAATTAAAGCGGAAACTTGTCACGTAACTAGCGCATGTTTCAAATCACTGAGCATAATTTTATCCATTAGCGGTAGCGCACAGAGGCCTAAGAGCTTATGTCAACTCCGCCCTGCCCCGAGGGCTCTAAAGGGAATATGGAAAAGTAGGACGTGAAATTGGTCATGAATATGCAAAACTTGTAAGAAGAACCTAGGACCACTTTATAGCCCCCACAGACTCCGACGGTGCTGGAGCCTCACCCACGTCGGGTGTGGTGACACCTTTTTGGCTAAGGCATTTTGTCGTCCTTGCAGCGGGGCGCCGGGAATGAAATAACCCAGGACGAGACATGACGTGCACCTCATAACTCTGAAATTGCATTTCCGACAGTCCTATAAAGGGTGTAATTGAATTGTACGGGCGGATTTGCATTTGGACTGGAGAGCATTAATAGCCGGTACGTTAAGCAATGACTGATAAAATTTGTTGAAACTGCACCCAGCTAGAAAGTTGATTAATTGCAACAATTTAGGTAATGGAAAAACTGTGTGTTTCTTCCCTTCTATACAGTCCTCACAAATAGCTGCTATATTTTAACTATTTTTTTTAAATGGTGGTTTATGCATGTTAATATGAAATTTAATAATTTGTTAATTAATCCCTTTTTTCTTTCTATATAAAATCAAAATGAAAGTAACTAGGGTTAGATTTCAATAATGTTTGCATGTTTTGCATTTTTTTTTTTAAATCAATATATTAATTAATTTTAATAAAATGATTTATTTTAATTTTAATATGTGCATTATAGACAAAATTTTGACTATGTTTCTTCTGAAATTATGGAGCATTAATTCGTATACTTTTGGATTTCCCTTTTTTTGGATACAAATACATGTTGATGAAATACTTTGAAATTTGTTATAATAAATATAAATATAATGCAAAGTGTCGCAAAAAGGCTAAACTTTTGAAATATGTGTATTTATAAATGTTTGTTGCTACACCAAACAGTCTCTAAAAAAACTGCTAGCAACAAACGAAGATAAAAAAACCAAAAAAGAAACTATTAACTACTTAAAAATGTATTACTACACAATGTCGCTACTTAAAGAAGGTCAAGACAGTCATTACGCTTTTCATGATGACTCACGTTTGAGATGTAATAAAGGATGTAATAGGGATAATTAAGAAAAAATTAATTTTCGTCCAATTGGGCGCAACCCTTCTCAGAAGGACAATATCGATCCACATCAAATGAAGAGAGTGACTCAGTATGAATAATTAATCTTCTTTCTCTGAAAAGGGTTTCCTTATCAGTTTTGCAGAACGTACTTTAATAGAACACTTTTACTTTTCGTGAAGTTTAATAACAAAGGGAATAAAATACGAAATATATTTATGATAGCAAAATAACCTAAATTTGGCAAAATGTCTCTGCTAGACAAAAACTTATTTTTGATATTCTCGTCACGTCACTCTTTCAAAGCAACTTGAATATGAACATCTCAAATGCGCCGCGATAACGACAATTTTCTTTGCATGAGAAAATAAAATATGAGATCTTAAAATATGTACTATGAACAAAACTCACAAAGGAGGACTTGCGAAACGTTCGTCCTTTGTTTCTGCGCAAGATGGAAGATCCAATTCCAAGTTTCTCGCACATTAAAAGTGTTTGCGAAAGGCCTCGAGGAAGATTAAATCTTTCAAAGACTTTACTTTTAATTTTCAACACGTTCACCGCAATAACATTGAGTCCTTTAACCTTATACATATTTAACTCTGAAGTTATGGAACGAAGTTTTGCAATTTTGATTATTCTGAAAGGATTTTGTATAAGATTCATCAACTTCAGTTTTAATGAACTTCGCTTAAGTATCAACTCAAATAAAATAATATCGTTATGTCGCAGACTTTTTATCATCTTAAATTCTCAGGCAAAAATTTCACAAGGATTAGTTTATGCAATTACATATCCATATGTATTCATATGTAAATACATGCATACATTTGTTTGTCATACTGGATAACCAAAATTGGCAGTGGTAGATACTACATTTTTATTTTAAAAAGTTACGTTTTTTGTGTCGACGCAAATAATAAATCTAAGCTATCTCGAAGGTGTTCTGAATTTGTTCTTGATGTTAAAGGGTTGCCAATATTGTATTTGTTGAATAAATATTTCATACCCTTTGCTGCTGTCTGAGGCAACACGCTTTTCTTTACATAAATATTCTGAAGAAGTTTGCATCCATCCGAAAAGAAAATCTTGGAAATAATTCTATGTTACATTTTTGTAAGAATAATGGGGTTCCGCCCGTTTTGCATTCTTTCATAAACTTATGACAGATCATATCCCATTTTTGTTTGGAATGCTTTCCCTTATTGTATACGACTGAAAAATTTTAAATTCAGGAAGTGCTATTTTCCGCCTCAAAAAAAAAAATTATTTCTATAAGGTGAAAAAACAATGTAGGCGACTTTAATATCTCGCATTAGATACATATATTTGGCATAAATATGCACATAATATTACGAATTTCATAATTTACCCAAAATAACAAGGAACCCAACATACTGAAAATTTGATTTGAATTAAGTAGGTAAATATACCCAGGTCTTTTCAAGATCGTTGATTTCAAATATGTTATATATTTAAAAATTTCGTATATAGGATCTATTTTGCATAACCACCAAATTCTTCAAAGAATTTATTTCAAAATCGACGTATTGATTTTTAATTTTTAAATGCTGTGAAAATTAAAATAATTATCAGACATCAGATATTAGATTGAATTGTTTTTCTTCAGTCGATGATAGAGACACCCAGAATCTTGATAATTGATTCTGGGTCTCTCTATCGTCGAAAATTTGCAGGAGAAAGCGTTTTCATTTATTTCTTGGTGCGCCCATGATGACAAAAAAGAAACAGTGTGTAACAGTCCATTAGAAAATATTGCTACATTTTTATAAACAAATGATTTTCTTTCTGTGCCTTCTTAAAACTTCTGTATTTTGTAAAATTAAAAACTCGTAAAACTTCTTTTTTGTGGTGTTAGCGTCCGGAACTTTTATTTATATAAAATGTCTCTGGTCCTTTGTATTTTCCATTTTGGAAGCATTGAAGGAAAAGCACGATAAAGTAAGAATACCTTCTTTAATAATGTTTCGGAAGTGGAAAATATTTCAAAGCTTCGATAAGAGGTTCACTTAATTTCCCCTCCGGTTTTAAGAGCTCTTTCCGAATGTAATTTATTTTGAAAAATGCAAACGAACTTTTAAATGATATTTAAATAATATGCTAAGTAAATTTCAATTTGGCTTCAACATTTTTATCTCTAAAAAATTATTTCCAAAAGTCTCTTCAAAAAGGACATCATCACAATCATTAGGAATACTTTATAAGTTACTCAATAAAAACCGCATTTACTGAAGGCATACCCTCAATTTGAAGCTTCTATTCATATCTTTGTTATCACAAACCATATTTTCCGGTTTAAAAGTCAACCAAGTTTAATTAAGCACAAAATAAAAAATCAGAGATGCAAAGCAAAATACGGAAAAGGGTGCGTCCCGATGTCCGTCTGAAGTGCTTCAATCGTTTATATTTAAATGTATTCAGAGAAGACAAGATGACCTATTTATTTAAAATACCGAAGTTTGAATAATAGCCTAGCTACTACAACTTGGCTCGTCAAGAATGCTAGACGATTTGTTTACTCGAACTTTTGGGGTGAGTTTTTGAGGAAAATCCTCCCCTTTCCTGCTTATGAAATGAAATGGAAAAATTTGAAGTAGCCTCGAGCGGTAATCCAGCAAACAAGGCATATTGATCTGAAGGAGTCAAACGTCTTTGTGTTCTTATAAACGAAATAATTCAAGGGTCATTTTCATCCAAACTTTCTATTATTTAGGTAGGTATACTTATATTTCTTCGCATGCTGAAAACAATTTGTAAAATTAAATGTTTGTTAATGAAAACTTTTGTAAAACGATTGGTATTAAAAAATCAAATCAATGTGAAAGTGGACCTTATCTTTTCAGATAAAATTTGTTTTCGAATAAGCAAGATGGACACACGTGCCTAGAGCCCCTGGAATCTATAGACCGAAGCACCAAGAAAACCAATACCCAAAAAACCCGAAAATGTTAACCCTAATTACAAATAAAGGTTATATTACAACTTGACATTTTTACGAACCTGATATTTTGTTATAATCTCATATGTGCACCCATATCCTAGGAAGCGACTCTTTTACATATCTTCTTGGTTATTAAAAAAGCTTAATTTCATTTCCTACTAGCCTACAGCATTTTTCATTTGATCTTAAAAAAATAGGTTCCTCGGCCGCGATCAAATTGCATTGTTTTCTCGTAATTATCTCTTCTATATGTTTTTTTTGATACTGTTTTTGCAGCCTAACTTCGATTTTATTTATAAACACATAAATAATTTTTATAGCTTAACATATCAAAACAACAGAAGTTGAAGATAACCTACAGTCTTTAAAAAACTTAAGAACTTAAGAACTTTGTTTCACCATAGCTAATAATATCGTACTTTAATGAAAGTTAATTTCTAACACTAAAAAAAATAATAATTCTGTTTTATACATATATTCTTTTTGTCAACTCAAATAAATAGCAAACAAACAAAATAAAAATAAATAATTAAAATAGCAATTATTCTTTACTTGCTGCTTGCTATAAATATCATTGCTCTCACGAAGATTTATCTGAAGTCAAATTCTTCAAATTAAATTATAGTCAATTAATTTGGCTATCAATAAGGTTATTATTAATCCAAATACGAGTAATTTAAACAAAATTATTTATTGAACTAATGGAAACATTTTAAAAAATTCGTAAATTACTTTTAAACTGAATTTTCTTCCAGTCCTTGCTGCTCGCAGCGTGTAAAGAAGAACGTTTTATTTAGTTACCTCTGGCCAATTAGTTTAAATTACTGAAATTAATAAACCAAATAAATATTAATATAATAAATTTACCTTCATCAGGGGGCTGATTGCCCGGGGCATCGAATGCAGATGCAGGGCGCCGTTGGATCCGCGTTGTTGAGAGTAGACAGGAGGACCCAGTAAAGTTGTGGTTGTCGCGGATGAGGCGCAGGACTCCCTCTTGCTGTACGCTGATGTAAGCGGCCTGCTTATTTTAATTAGTTAATTATAGGGCTACAACTTCCAGTGTGGTTTGGGATCAGCAACAAAAGCATGCACGAATTATTTAAACTATTACAAAGGTGGTAGCAAATCTATTAAAAGCACTAGACTACAGGTACAGGTAAATTTTAACAGGTTAATTTATGCAGATGTTTTAGCAAGTTATTTAAAATTTACTTTGAAGATGCATTTCTCTTATTTTTTCAACTTCAAACAAGAGTTTTTATTAAGAAGGCATCACCATAAATAATTGTTATTTATGTGCATAATTAGGTAACGAATAATCACATATAGGGAAATAATGAAACATTAAAGCCATTCCATTCTATGTTTTGTTTGACGTAAAAAGAAAATTAATTTTGCTGGCGATCGCTGCTAAGTGAAAATAAAGCAAATTTGTTTAATAATGTATAAAACATAAATATTGCACCACATTATGTTCTTTAAGGGTTATATTTACATTCTGCAGGCCTTTGTAGTCTCAATGTAATACTTTGATTCATAACGCCGATAAACCTTTAAGACTCTCCTTAAGGATTTTAATATAATTTGCAAAGTACAAAATTTATGAAGTATCTAACAACCAATAGAATATTTGTAAGTTTTTTCCTTCCTAATGCGGGTGTTTGACTCCAAAATACGTTATTATTAAAAAAGTGTTAAACTCTTTCTATATATAAATTTAGAATTACGCGTATTCTTAATTTTATAAAGATCGTATGATATTTGAATTTCTAAAAGAGATTCCAACGAATATTCATTCTATCAAGCATACAGTTTAACATAAATTTGCTTTTAATTTCGAAGCAATCTAACAATTGTTAAATTGAATACGCACTCGAAATTCGAAATCTCGTTTATATAAATAGTATTACGCTCAAAAGCGTGTTCTATTTCCAGAGTATAAGGCAGCGCTTTATGCAAAGCAGAGCGGTTATAGACCGTCTCTGAGCTCCAACAGGACGTGAATCCACAAACATCCGGTTTGAACACCTTGGAGCAAATCCTGTAACAAGATGCATATTTGCTGCTGCTGTATTTCCAGTGCATCTTTGGTTCGGCGTAGGGAAGCTGCAATGCAAGCCAATATTGATTTTAATTGCGCATCCTGAATGTCGACGCACATAGCAGCCAATTCAATTTGTAGTTTTCCCTTACACTTTTCTGGATCTCACCTTTCCAAAGCTAAACACAAACAAAATGGGAGTTCATGCTTTGGTGCATTTACCCCTTTACTCCAGTGTAGCGCAGGATGAAAGAGAAATCCTGATGAAATGCCTTTTTCCAAAATAGTGGTGTTCACGGTTTTCTTTGAACATTCTATTATCACGTTTTATGAGATGTAAAATTATAAATTTTCAAATTCAATTCTGTGGAACCTGATTGATTGACAATTTTTAAAACTATACAATACAATAGCAAATATGTATAATTGAAGTTTGATTACTGTAGAGGCTGAACTTTATTACAAAAAGTTTTGAAATGTTGCAAGGTATCCATAAAATACTTTAGTTTTAATCAAGCATTACTTGTATCGGAAGGTGAATTATTTAAAGTACATAATCAAACGCTTACTTGGAAACTAGTTAATCAGGACCAGCAAGGGTGTTTAATTTTCTTTTAGTTCAAAAATTTTGAAAACTTATTTTATATATTCTAAATTTTATTTTAGTTAATCTAGAAATTGCAGCTGCTTAAATAAATTCAGTATATTGTTCGGTCTTTTCAAAATTAAATCATTCTAGGGAATGCCAAGATAAAAGTTTTAATAATTTGTTGCTAAACATAAAATATTAATGGACATTTGTCAGCGTAAATCATACACCATTAGAGATGAATCGAAAAGTTGACTTGTGTATATATCAAAACAATTTATTTATAATAAATTTAGTGTTGTTAATATTTTCTGAGCAGAGAATTCTTTTCTTTAACAATGCAAAAGATTTACAATCACATCTAAACTGATTAATGACGATAAAATTGTGGTTGTTTTCAAAGTCAGTGCACATTACTGCTAACAAATCAATAAAACCAATTGACAGGAATAATTTTATAGCCTTCGACAGGTTTATCGGAGCGGAATTTACTACCTTAGCCTGAGGTGCGCGGAAAAGTATAAATTTTATGTTCATCGGAAGTTCCTGTGAAAAGGAAGTGTAATTTTAGGTACCTACAAAAATCATTTTTGAAAAGAGGAGAAACTTCAGCTTAGAGTTGAGCAGACGTGGTTTGCTTAAGAATTGACTTCATCTGTTCAATTATGTTGGCATGTGCTTCTGCTGCCAATGTTTGTTATGCATCAGCCTCCTCAAAAAACGATTTAAAAAAGATCACAGTAGCAAAATCTGTACGTGAGGAAGTCGCAATGAATGTTCAATATAAAAACTAAAATTTATACTATTTTCTGTTAATGGATTCTTTTGAAAAGGCAGAAAGAGATAATCCCCCTTCTACAAGTTATATGGACTTTTCCTTTCTTTTAAAGAAGATTAGATTAGAAAGAGCCAATGGAGAGCACTGCTCCCATTTCTTCAAATTAAGAATTCTTTCTGAAAACTTGACAGTTTTCCAATGTAAAATAATAAAGTTACCTTCCGGATTAAGCTCTTTAGCGGCCACCTTGGTGAAATATTTTATTTGAATTTTACTTTACTCTGTTAATGAGTTGCAGCACAGATACAAGTCCTTGTAGATATTAAAACATGAAAAGGGTTTTATGTGAAATTTCCCAGAATTACGTTGAACTCTTAGTTTTAAAAAGGGTACAATCCATGTGATTTAAAAAATAAACGAGAGAATCTCTTTTCATTCTAAAAAGTTGCAAACCAAAAGTCCTTAAGGATTTGAATAAAACAGAACCACTCGCGTGGGATTTGTAACTCGTAAGTAAGATGTGTATTTGTAAGCTTAAAATATTCATTTCGAGAAAGTGTATTCATGTTCTTAAGAGTTCTCAAAGGGTTAATTTAATATAGATTTGGTTTTTTTAAGTTTTTCTAATGCTTGGCACAATTTAATATTCATTTAATTAATAGGTACAAAAGTTATTAAGTAATGAGTGTGTTTCATTGCGTTTTTAAATTATTTTATATTTTAGAGATTTATATCGAAATCAAAATTGTCTTAGCATAAAGCATTCATTCCTTTTTACAAGTAAAAAAAATATATTTTTCAACTCAATATTTTTGTTTTTTGAGTATTATGGTGCTTAAATTTATGATTAAAGCTTGTTTATTACGATTAAGATAACTTGATTCCAAAAAGCAGATGTGATATTGAATTGTGAAGAAGTTAATTAGAACGTTCAAGTGTTCGAATAAAAGATAAGAGCGGAAAGGTATATGACATCAATCGGATGCAATTTCGCAATTTCATGCTGAAACAATTGCATATAGGCAAACAAGGGGAATTTTCCAATCGAAAGGGTATTTACCAAATGCCAGGGTGTAGGGTATGCAATTGCAATTAGACGGCCTGAATGGAAGATTAAATGAAAAATCTAACTTTACATACAACTTTACTTTTCGTAACTCAATTCTAAATTGAATTTTGAAATTCTTTCACTTATATTTGCTCTTCAGCTTCAACATAATCTAAAATAGAGGATCTGTTTCATATGCAATTTTTAAAAGGTTTAATTATAGTTATATGTACATTTGTTATCATATTTTTAAATCATAAAGTAAAATCTGTTTAAAATTACATTTATGAATAAAGAACAATTA
Organism: Tolmerus cingulatus; assembly: GCA_959613345.1. Classification (NCBI taxonomy): domain Eukaryota; kingdom Metazoa; phylum Arthropoda; class Insecta; order Diptera; family Asilidae; genus Tolmerus; species Tolmerus cingulatus. Next base: position 9,402,632 of record OY390708.1, read on the forward strand.
TTCGGGATGTGCGGAATATGTTTGGAAGCGTTTTACAATTTGAAATATGTATAATGATATAAAATTACTACATTAAATTTTAAAGAATTCTTCGACGATGATTACATTTTCAAGCGGTATAATAAATATAAAACTCTAAAAAAAAGGGAATACTGTAGAAAAACAACTCAAAATAGTAATATTAAATTATTTCATTTATATAGTATAATCTAGCATGAAATGATAAATGTTAAACTATTGATGCTTCAACTTTTTATGTTAATTTTTTATGTTTTCATATTACTGCATTTAATATTTCAGTAAATTTAATAAGTCTTTAACAAGGTTTAACCTTCTTGATATTACTATTTCCTTTTTTAAAAAAATGAAGAACCTTTGTAGAACCTGTAGAAGTGAACATTAATCAGTTAAATATAAATATATTAAAAAGGAAATATCCTGACATTTAATAAAAATTGAACATCTAAAAATAATTCTTAAATATTTGGATCTCAATGAAATTGTAATTTATTCAGCTTCTCCGTATTATCTAATCAATCATTCAGGATATTTGCGAATAAATTAAAGTACTATTAATCTCGACTTCCAATTTTGGAAACACTTTGCTATGTCAGTGACATAATTAAAGATGTCCCTTTCAACTAATTTAAGATTTATGAGATGTGCGTCGGAACCATGATCCAGGACATTTGATCTTGGGGAATTAAATTGGCTCTGCCGTTTGACACATAACATGTTGTTTACACTAGTCCCTGCATTAATCGGTTAGGCTTGAATTAGAATTATGCCATATAATTAATAAAGCTCCCGAGGGAATTGTTTCATTTTAACTTTCAGAATGGTTCAATAAAATGATGGAATGCCCGTGTAAAAGTTTTAAAGGCTATGAAAATTAATTATTGCTGTTAAAACTCATGCTGTAAAATACTCAAATGTACAACAGCTGCCAGCCGGTATGAAAACATTAATAATTTAAAAATGTACAAGAGCACATTAATTAAAATATACGGAAGAAGTACAAGCATGTTTGTTTAAACAAAAATGGTTTTATCGTGCATTAATCAATGAAAAGGGCACCTACCGTATACTTTCAGTCCTCGACCTCGGTGAATAGTCCCTTGATTGACTAAAACTTTTCGCTGTGTATCTGAAAATTGTTCGGGTTACTACACTCGTGGAACCGAGAGCAATACAGCAAATATGAAGCATGCATCGGGGAGTTGTTCGAAAAAATAGAAAAGTGCATAGTGCGGGGTTACCAATCGGGGGCTGCACAGGACCAAATCCTCAATGGATCTACTTTTGCGAAAGCGAACAAGTGTTGTTAGTCCTGTGTACCTTCAAGCATTGCGGCTAAATGCAATTGAGTTCAGGAAATTGGAAAAGTCATTCATGGGAAAGGATGTTTTCTAATTTGTCAAGGGGAGGACGACACCAAAACTCAAATGGATTAAAGGTTCTGATCACAAAACTAATAAACCAAGCGCGGAATTTTATGGTTTTGCAATAAAAAAGAAAACTGAGATAAATGGGGATTTATGATAGTGTGAATTTCATATCCTTTTTGTTGTAATAGTCAGCGTGAGGGAACATTCACCTTGAGTGGGAAACACAATAATGGTGCTTTGGGATTTTACCTTCTACTCTGACGCATTTGACCTAATCGAATATTCCTTTCGTCCTGCCATCGCACGACGTGGTGTCTAAGAGCTGAGCGCACTTCTGAGTTTAAGAAACAATAAAGTAGGGACACTGAGAAACCCTGAAATTGCATTGAGCAATTATTTATTAGTACTACTTAAAATACAATGTGATAAATTTTAAAATTATTAAAAAATGTTATCCCTACCTGTGTACTTAATAGCAAAGATCGAGCTACGGCGAAAATATAGCTGCCCATTCCCTCATTTGGACCAGCTAACACAACCAGGTACGTAGTTCCGAAAAGTGGAATTAGAACAAGTAGTGCCTTGGCGGCTTTCCTGTACTGCTTTGTTTCCACCGTGTTGGCAGAACGAAGTTTCGTAATTAGAACCTATGAAATTAATTTTAAAAGAAATATATATTATAATTTATATGTCCAATACTGAGATTAATATTTCAAAAAAATTTCTTATTTTTTATTTATTTAGAAATTTGTAATAGGATTAGAAACTGAAAATTTAATACAACTTTTACTACTACAATGTTGGGCAATAAAAATAATAAGTAATAAAAATTACAATCGTCCGTAAAAAATACTTACTTCTCAAAAGACTAATTTATATTATTACAACGTAAACATTTTCTTATTTTTAATTTTAGCTCTTAGATATCTCTAGGATGAAACCTAAAAATAACCATAAGTTTTTAACCGAAATAAAAGTTTTTTGAATGTTGAGTATAACTAATCTTAGAATATTAAGAAATTTTGAAAAATTAACTGAAACTATTTTTAGAAATAGTTCAAAAGGATTCATTGATGTAATGAATAAACGGATAATTGATTCTATAAGGAATTTAAAACCAAAACGTAGTGCGCTACATGAAAAAGCCAAAGTTGATCATCATAAGGAGTTTAATGATTCTATTTAGGTGCTTTTAATGATTTGAGTGTTACGTATTTTGGCGGATTTAATTTCACTTTGAACAACGAAAAGTTTTTATATGGTATTCTACAAGGAAAATGGTTGGCATAAGCAACAGACGGTTGAAACCACGAATAAAATAAAAGCGTAACTTTTTCTAAGAACATATTTTAGCTTTCTTTTTATATACTCTATTTTCGGGAATTTCTTTGAATGTCACCAATCCAATTTCAAACTTTACAAATGTCGTCGTATCTAATTTATATTTAAATTTTGTCTTACTTTGAGATTTAGAATAGAACAACTTGTTATTTCCTATCGAGTTTAAAGAATAAAATATTGCTACACATACATATAATAATTTTGATTTTACATTAAATCAATTCAAATCTAATTTTATCATTAAATATATACATAAATACTCATTGATTTTATATTAGGTACCTACATTATTTCTCAGTATTTTTAAAGATTTAGAATACTTTCTATTTTTAACGCATGTAGTGTAATTTTTGTATTTAATTTTGTAATTGCTTTATAAGTAGTTTTAGCTAATTCATAGGCTCCATATTCTTTCTTTACCATAATCTTGTAACATTTTTCGGATTCATTAATATTTCAAAGAATTATCGTGCATACAGATAAGTAAATGTCGCCCCTTCCTTAAAGTTAATTTATTATTTCATGTTTGTTTTGTAGACTGCTATATTTGACGTTAAGCTTTGATATTTGTTTAATTGTTGAATTCAAACAACCAATAAAATTATTTGTTCAAAAGATACATCTGTCTTTGGTGTACTTTATAGAAATATCCCCAGAGTTTATTATTAAAAACGATTAACAATTTGCTTAGTCATGGTGTGTTAAGCGTTGAAATCCGCATGTCAGCATTTTACATTAAATGTGCTGTAAACCTTAATAAAACAAAGGAGCTCCAAAATTAAGGCAACAGTTCAAAGGAACGCAGGATGTGTGGCACGACCATGGTACATTAAATTATTCAGAACATAGCAAACAATACGTACCCACATAATCCGCAGGAGGAATATGAGATTCATAATTAGCACCGCACATACGGGTCCCTGGAATATCCAATCAACGGGGGTTTCCTGCATCCAAGGGCACTCAATATCTAACTAAGACAATTTAATAATTAACATCTAGTCAAACTATTCAGGAGGCGCATTTTGCTCACATGGTGAGGGCCGCTCAGATCCGACGTAACACCCTTGGCAATAGCCCATATTACTACAAAAACGGCTGGTCCGCCTAGAATGCGAGTTTATTACTTAATACCTCAAGGCGTCCACATACCGCAAAAAGCAGGATGTAAGAAACAACCTGAAACTATACTTTGGTAGTAGAAATATGTACGTACCCCACCCGATGATGGCGTATATGTTGAAGCGAATGTTGTCCCCCGAGAACGTCTTAACCACCAACATGTAGAGGTATAAGCCTGGAAACAAACAGCAAAATAAGGGGATTGGGTATTGAATTTCTGCTCGCATGTTATTTATTATACATATGCTCGAACTCACCCTCTACCAGCATCCAGAAAAAGTTCGTTAGGGTGAAGTAGTGGAAAATGGTGACTAGCACGATGCATCCACCGAGTCCTGTCTGGATCGAAATCTGGAAGAGCAACAGATTGCCCGGAGGCCACAATAAGTCAAGACCATTGATCACAGCATCTTACCTGGACCGAGAGGGTTAGAATCCAACACAACGCTGACATGATGTAGGTGAGAAACAAATTCCCATGAATGGTGTTCCTTAGGCAGCGAAGCTCTCTAAAAATAAAGTCCGATCACATACCGTCGACGACACCATAAAACAGGAGCATGTCCTTACTTAAAATATGAAAACACTAAAACGGCGAGGGTGAGGGACACCAGGCTGATGGTGTACCCTATATAATAGATAATCGTTGGCAGCTCCACGTTCGGCTCGAATTCTGGGACCTGGGAAGGTGCCGGCAGATGTAAGCATAAATCGTAATTCGTGTAGCTGTCCCATGTTCCATTCGGGTGACAATACCGTGTAGCATTTTCTGCCGGGAGAATAATTTATCAAAGAGCATCCTCGCCAATAAATTGCGTATGTATGAATGACCCGTCTCCCACAGGGAAGAAGCTTACTGCTATTCCCCTCATCCTGGAACTCACAATCGCTTCCCTTGTCGTACTAAGATTTACGCCAGCGATATATTTCTAGGTCGAGGCCCTATTTATTTAACAGCACTCCAGGGCGGATATATTCTTTCAATTAAATAGCTTTATCATTTCCCCATTTCTTAAAATTTATGCGATGAAAAATATACATAAGATAATACAGAGACTCTGTTAGCAAACTTAAATTGCCCTCCATTATTACACCAACAATGGGCTCTTTTGTAAAAATTAATGGCCTTTTCCATTCTCCACTACCTTCCAATATTCGGTTGGTATGGGTCGCACTTACTGAATTATTATCTTATTCAATAAATAACTTTTAGGAAACAAATTAAATATGTAGATATATCTTCAACGAAATTTTTGTTACTTAAATTGTGGAAGGTTTTTCATTATCAGTTTTTTAGGTCTTGTTGTTCCTTTAAACATATTTTAAATAAGAATCCGAACCTCTTCTTCACAAATGGCCCAACGTATTCAAACAGTTTGAACGGTTTTGGCACACGTGGTTAAAAATTTAAACTTTCAAATAACTATTATATTTTTTATACCTATAATTACTATAGAGAGTCAAATTGAAATATTATGTATTTTTAACCAGCTTCCAAAAAAGCAGGAGGTTATCAATTCGACCCGTATGTATTTTTTTTCTTTCGGTATTTAAGGCACAAAATTATTATATTTAATTATTATTCTGGTTGATGCATTAAATATTATATAACAAAATTTGTTTGAGCAAGTACGAGACCACTATTGGAGATTGTCTTTTAAGCACTCTAAGTACTTACTACAAAAATTTAACTTACTCTAGCCTGAGTCACCTAACATATTTTCTCCGCAAAGTTTTTCTAAGAATAAATTATACCCAAAATATGTCCATAAGTAATTTGAAAAATATGTGGGCAATAAATTCTGGTTCTGTATGTATAGTAGTAGGAAAAGTTATTTATTATTTATTCAGAGAATATAAAGCTTTCACTAAAAATCCTTGCTAGAATATCACTAATGTTAATCATACTATCAAAATGAATGTAGCGAAGCAACTTCCTACGTAGTTTGAAAGTTATATACGTACATACATATTTTTACTGAGCACATTTATGTATTTGCTGATTTTCTGTATTTATGTTCAATGTTTTCAGTGTTCACTGCCTACTTATCCCCGTAATCATCATCTGGTGAAAGCATTTTTGTCGAATCGAGAAAAGAAAAGTTAAGAAGCCAAAAATAAGTTGAGACCGCGGAGTGAGTTCAAATGGAATCATAAATCCTGTTCAGTGACATGCAGGACTTTCGAAGGCTTTGCGGGTTTTAGTGTTAATTCATCTTAATGGTGCCAAACAGCGCCTTAAAGCAAGGACCATTTTTCGGGAAGCACCTGCGTTCGCCTGAAAAAGACCAAACGCCTATTAAGGCTTTTATTAAGATTTATCGCTCCGCCGTTGCGAAAATTAGGAAATTGTATGGTTTTGATTAAATTGCAAAACTTTTCATCAAGTAGATTTATCGATTTCTTTTTATTTCATACAACTGAGAGACATTTATTGGAACAGCATCAATTAAAAAGGAATGCTTGGAGAATTGAAGTAATTAAGTTGCTTTTCAGGTGAGGTAGAAACTGCTCTGCTTAAAAACTTAATTGCTTTTCGGAGTCTGTTCAAGAAATAAATAGTTGAGCTAGCCACTGGGTAGAGACTCCTTCTTAAGTGGACGCAATCTGAACTTTTCTCGAGATCCCCCCTCGAGATCTGAACTTTTTAATTACAATTGTTCTACTCGCATTTAGATAAATTTTCCAGAAAACGTGCAGGGTTCTTTGAGGTAATTTCACTTATTATGAAGTTAAAGTGGAGAGGAAGAACTCACGTCCACCTGGAGCTTCTGGAATACAAATTCACTATCAGTGCACCTGAAATAATATTTCAATCGTTTATCTAATATCCTGCAACTCTTTAAACTTTAGGCGGATGCTAATTGAAAGTTAGTTAAAAATTAATTTTCTGTCTATATTTGTGTCCCTTGAAACTAGTTTGTAAATGTTTTACTGCCGTACACATAGTAAAACGAAACTGAAGTTCCATGAAAAAGTTCTGTAGAGAATCAGGCAAATTAAATCATTGTCGAAACTTTTTTGCAGCTTTAAATTAAGCATTGAAGTTAAACGAAGTTTGAGCATATAATTTTTCAAAGAAGAGTAGCAGATATTCGTAAATTTGCAGCTTTTTGCTTATGTGCAGAAGCAAATTATGTCATAGAATTACTTTCAGACAATTTTTGTACCTATACTTAATTTTTACTAGTTTTATCTCAATTTCCTTATTTTGTAGTGAAGTGTTTCACTAATTGTATGTGTATTTTAAAATTACCAGAAAATCAACAAATCATTGGATATGAATGTTATACTTAAATTTAAGCGAATTCAAATAGTTAACAAATTATTCTTCAATAAATCTATTAACCGGAAACTTCTCTGACTTTCACGATTGATTTTTCCATATTAAATAGATACAATTTAAATAACATTTCTCAAGGTAGATATTTCATCTCCGTTTATTTTATTTTAAATCTTGATCGTAAAGTCTTTAATCCCTCAAGGACTCTATCTGCATACCGCTCAAGACCATTTAAGATTTAAATAATGACTCCTAATAAAAATCTAAGGCAGTGATATCTCTGTGCATAACGAGGACTGCTGTAGAAAAGCTTATGCCGTTTTACGAACACCATTAGCCTGCGTCTGACATTGCATTATTTGTAGTAATCGCTTCCGTTTTTGCCGTAAACGTTTCAGTCGCTTTAATCCTTTTTGCAAACAATGTATTCAGGGATTCAAAGGAACAAACAAAGCAGAAATATTCTTCCGGCTTATTTAAGATATTTCCAGAACGTTGAGCACTTACAAAAACTTGTTTTAACTTTGCAATTAAAGTATTTTGTGAAATTGTTTCTGGGAATTTTGTTTAGCCCTGAAATTTATTGCGACTCTCTTATACCAACTCATTTTGACTAAATATCGCATTTATCAATTAAATAATTCAAAACCACTATGGACAATGCCGACTTTTGTAAAGATGGTGGAAGACATCTTTTTTTCGCGCAACCATTAATCAAACCTTCTTATTTCAGTTCAGAATAATATAAAAAACAAAAGTTACAGAGGTTTGAAGTGTGAAATATTTAAGAGTCGATTTCATTAGTCAAATAATTATGCAAATATTAAGTACAAAATTAACTTTCAATTCAAATCATTTATTGCAGTAATGTATCTAAGATAAGCACTCTTTTGCGATACTTAAAAACTATGTAAAACTACAAACAATTAAAGTAAAAATAAAAATAGAAATTGAGAACGTAAAAAAGAAGAATTCAGTATTGTAACTAATAAGAACTATTAAATGTTTTTGCATACACTATATTGAAATTATTGAATTCTTTATATTTATTTATAATTTGCATTATGTCCACAATTTTACCGCGAAAGCTAGGAAAGAAAACTTGTTGTTCTACATAATATTGTAAATTATTAAATGGTTTCTCTCCTTCAAATCATAAAAGGAAATATAGGAGGCATACGGCAAAACATTTGATCCTTCATTTCAGTGCTCTATAATAAGATTTTTAAGAATTCTTAATTGGCGCTTTTTCAATGTCTTACACGTGTAATCCTAGATCGCAAAATGAAGTGCTTTCATTAGTCTGTAATGAGTTCATTTGTTCAAAAATGTCCGTACTGTGAGTAGGTTTTTTATTGCTTATCTCGCGATGATTTAGTAATTATTAAACACTTAAATAGGAAAATTTATTGAAAAGTAAAGCCTCTGTTGACTTTCAATTCTAATTCTAATTGGTCTGCAGGGTGAAGATTCCCCCCATTTTGCCTTTCGCCACCCCCCAGTGAAATCGATTCCACTGACAGGATTTCGGCCTGGATTCAATTACAAATAGCCCTCGGGATCAATTTGCCACTGATTCCGCCCCGGCATTTTTCAAAATGTCCATTCTTTCCGGCGGTGGTGTAATTTAAAACTGAAATACTCACGTGAACTGTCGTAGTGAACTCCTTTCAGCTCCTCGAGGCAGGGGAGCACCGCGAGCGTCGCCCGGGGCGTCCGGGGCCAGCACAGGATCGAATCGAACGAGATGGGGCAGAATTCGCCGGCGGCGTGGGTGAGGGAGGCCTCCTCAACGTGCTTCTGGAGCAGGCATTGGAACTCGATGCTCTGATTGATGGCAAGCAGGTCCTGCTGGGAGAGAAGGGGGTACTCCTCCAGTGGGGCCACCTTGATTGCCTGTAAGGACGAAAGAGGAACGCTCAGTCAGGGATCAAGCCTCTGGTCGGATTTGCATGGGTTCTGGTTATTAATAGCCCTCGTTTCCTCATGGTTTCGGGTTCCATAAAGGTTCAAGTCAGACACCAATAACTACCATCTTAGACCGGCTTTTTGGATCATTCAACCGTAAATAATGAAATTTTTGTATAGTCATTCATGAAAGTTAGTATGAAAATCATAAAAAAATAAAGAAATTTATTATTTATCAATTATCAAAACTCTTCTTATTCGAATTAGCACGCCAATGTCGGGCATCATCGCAGATTTAAATGATTATTTTACTTATTCAATTAATGAAAACCCGTGTTTTTTTACAAATACACATTAACTTATAGTTTATTGTTTTACATCTTCATATAATTTTAAAATTCCACATTAAAAATATAATATTTTCGTTTTTGAAATTTCCCAAGTCGCATGTAGCTGTTTAGTGTTTGAGTACTCACTTCAAAGTTTTGTTTGAAAATTTATAATGCAAAATTCAATAAAAAAAATTTAGTTAGCAGTACTGAAGCATTTTTGTTACAGATCTATATACTAACTAATATACTTTAATGAACATACATACATTAACATACATATTTATTTATTATTATTATTCGATTTTTTTTAATGTTCTAATTCAAGGTTCTATTTATAAAAATACATATATTGCAGAAATAGTAATTTTCGGATAGGTGATTAAATTTGCTTTCTAAATTTGTTAATTTCATGCGGCCTGTAAATGTTTAAGTATTGTGTAAGGTCTTAAATTGTGAAATTCGATTTTTTTTTCATATTTACAGAATAGAGCATTTTGAAACTGAGAAATCGATTTAACCAACTTTCACCTCTGTAAGAAAAATTAGGAGTTTAAGGCAGTCTTTCAAATTTTATATTTATTCAATGACTTTATGGTAATTGTTATTTAGAAATAGACTTCAAATCTACTATCAAAAGCTAAAAATTTCATATAGTAGACATTCAAAGTGTAACTATACATATTTCTAGTTCTTCGTTGCCAAAAATTGAAATTCTATTATACAGCATACGAAGTGGTGAAGCCTGAAGCTCTCACCCAGTGACGAGTATAAAACGCTCAGAACTTGGTTTGCCAGGTTTTAGTACGGTTATTCTATTTTTTAATGTTCATAAACGTTTTATTTAACTCTTCAGGTAAAAGGTTTTCAAATATTTCTGCAAACACAAAAGATTAAACTTCAGGGTTAATTTAAAAAAACACAATATTTTACTTTATTCCTTTTCTCATAATATTCTGCAGATGTACGAAGTTGGATAATAAAACCGGTGAGGGTCAATATACAACTTTGAAAATTTCTTTGTAGAATAACTTTCTTAAAATATTTTCAGAAAAATATCGCAATTTATTAGGTATACTATTTGTAAATATTTTTAGCTGCGTTTGTCTTAATTTTCGCTAAAGACATCTTTTATTCCAAGAAATCCACACAGGGAAGCAGACACAGAAACGTTTAAACTTGAGCACTGTAAGACCTGAGGCTCTTTATCTTTCATGCGATCTTTTTATGTTTGATCCTCTTTCTGCTCTAGTGCGAAAATATACAGGTGAAATAAGCCTACCGGAAATAGGCTTAAAGTAAACAATGTCATTTCCTTACACACTTTGCTAAGTATGAATATGGACGACGGTCGGGTTCCTTTTTAATGTGAAAAATACATGTTTATGACGTTTTTCTCAAACAACTTGGGGAAGTGTGATTGAAGTATAAAATCGAGAAAAGTTATTATTAAGAATATTATGGAAGTGAAAAAAAGCTGAACTGACTTAAGAAGTGGTACTTTCATCTTTTTTACGAGTATTTTTGAATATTCGCTTACTATAATAAATTGGACTTGGCTAATTGGAAAGTCTGGAATAACCGAATTTAAAAAATTTTCTAAGGATAGTTTTCCACAAAATAGTTATTTCATCATTTCATTAAATTCGTTAATGCGTGTTAAGTATTTATTTATGGAAAGTATGAATCGAATTTCGTTATCTGCTTAATTCTTTTAAGACATTAAGATCTTCGCATTTCTCTCTTATAACTTGTAACTTTACTCCGTATTTAAACATTTCTTAATAAGCGATTTTATGTATTTAGAAAATTAATGTTTTTAATTTTTAGATTCCACATAAGCAACAAAATATTTATAAAGAACATTTTTATATAAAAAACGACATTCTATATGTATTTTGTTGTAAAACAAATAATTTGCGAGAAGCAGTTTTGACGAAAACGATGGTTTTTGTCAATCTTGGCATATTGTCGCAGCCTCATCTGAAACAGGAAAGTTCTGAACATGGGTACGGAATGATTATATCATTATTTAGAAGAGACTTCCTAAACATTACTAAATCGATAGGCTAAAAATAAGACTGGCAATTTGATGAAAATTGCCTTCGTGTATGTTCGCAGTGTGCCTATGAGATACGCAGTGCAAAAATGAAGTAACCCAATTATAGCAATCAGTGTCGTCACGCAACACCTAAGTAATTAATGGCACAGGGGATAATGGAAAAGAAGTCAACAGGTTGTTAAGTACCTTTCTGAACCAGACATCCTGTGATTACGTTACTGCAACAAATACGTAGAAATTTTGACATACAATTAACTAACATACAATGTTCCTCGTTATACCTCCCCGCGTTCTTTTTGAATATTTTCTACAGCCAATTCCTTCAGATGAAAAGGGGCTTTCATGGAACCGTGACAACACTGCTCAGACAGAAAATGAGCTATTCACACATTCGACTAAAAAGGATGAAGTACGAGCTGCTCCTGAAAGGAACTTATTTCAGTTTAAGTAGGTACGTTTCCTCTTAGAAAATCATAATGGTGTTATTTTCCCCAAAAAATTGCTTTCATTTTAAATTTGAGTTACCTTTCAAATAAAACACAAACACCATTTTGTGATTGGAAATGACTACTGAAAGTAGAAAATGGGAAAAGCAAGTCAATTTCGCAATATCAATCGAAAATTTACATTAGAAACTTAATCTTCCATGAAATTATCTGCGAGTTTCGACTTTGTCGAGGAGCATTAGGCAGCCATTCGTCCTGAGTATTTTCGTTGCCAAATGACTAGCTGATTAGAGGGTTACGAAATTCACCATATTTCCATTTGTATCTAAAATTACAAACAAATAGCTGTAGCTAAGCCAGCAACAGACTTCATTCACTTTCTATTTCCATTTTCCAATGCTTTTCTGAGAAAATATTTTAAATTAGTAAAGGCAAAGGATATCAAGCACTTTGTTGCCGAGCCAAGTGAAAATTTAACATTTCCGTCATCGTCCTCACGTTAAGTGAAAGTAGTCGAAGGAAATAAAATTTTGATGAGAGAAAAGAAAGTATCGCAAATCATCAGATATTCACAAAAAGAGGTTTGTACATCGAGTAAGATGGAAATAAGTCACATTCAAGAAGTCTTTTCGCGATATGAGCGTAGATTATCCTTACTTTTCATCCGAATAAATTGTGCTTCCCAACTTTGAGTGCGATAAAGTTAATGTAAGCGAATTGCGCCCTTTCGCAAGCCCACACCTTTTCCGGAAATCCTCTGGGAGTAATTCTTGCGGAATGTACGCGTCTGAGTAATTATTTATTAATACCCTTTAGGAAACTTTACGCATTTGTGTTTTTAGCATATTACAAAAAGTTGCTTACGCATTGCGTAAATCTTAAACTTTGTAGCCATTTCCATAAGAAAATCTGTTAAATTACAAATTAAATTCCAAACAGCTCAAAGAAACAATACCCTCTTAAAAGAGTTTGTCTTAAAATTTCATAAACAGTAAAGTTATGCAATAAATGTTCGAAAATATATTGTAATTTTAATTAATCGAATTATGAAGCTGTGATTTTTGCTAACTCATATTAATTACATAAGAATGCCAAATTTAAATGGAAATATTTTGTTTTAGTTGAAATTTCATGTTATTTAAGGTGCTAATTACAAGCCTAAAACCGAAAGTTTTAAAGAACAATTTTATTTTTTAGATCAACTTTGGGTTATTATTATATAAATTAAGTCCACATTGTTTGTTTGTATTTTATTTTGCATTTTTTAAATCATTTCTGGATAGTTCAAATTCAGAATTGCTTTAAATTATGCACATGAAAATTTGAGCAAAATTGGTGGACCCACAGAAAAGGTAGTAAAATTAAATGAAAATTTTATTTATATGTATGCAAAATGGCTTGAATTGAATTTACTGGTTTCGATTTCGGAAATCCGTAACAAATTTTTTTCTATTTAAATTAGCGCAAAGTTTTTGAAACTTTATTTATTGCTTTGTTAACTTATAACCATACAGGTGCGGGTGTTATAAATTTCTTCTGAGGAATCAAAAAAATTAAGTTGTTAATGTAATAGTACTTACTTGATACTAAAAAATTAAAATTATTTTAAACTTTTCTGTGCTGATAAGTGGTGGGAAGAGATTTGATATACATATATTGCAATTTCTTACAATCGTGGTTGACCTACTTATCAAATCTGGATCAATGAATCATCACTATGTAGGTATATTTACATATGCATGTAACCAAAGTTTTTTTCTGGAATTTCAAAAACCAAAAGCAAAATTGCCCTATATAGCTGAAATTATTTGGGAGCAAATTCCCCAAATTTTGTGTTTATTATTTAAAGATCCCATTAAATTGCAAACAAATACGCTGGTGAACGAGATCGTGGCCACTCATCTTGCAGCCGCAAAATGTTCGTTTGTTTAATGAAATTTTGCACTTTCTGGCAGTGTCCGCCCCCAACCTGGGAGATGCTCCACTGCCCCAAAATAAACATATCAACCGAGGTGGCGGGATGTTTGCTTTAGGGCAGCATATGGCTCTCCCGCAAATATGTAAGCCACCAAAAATTTCAGAAATAGTACTCGAGGCACCCCGGGAGCTGTCGGTAGCGCTGTCGTTTGTTATCATTACCACCCCCGTATTCTGTTTCAGAAATTTTAGATATGGAAGATGAATCGAGACGTGATCTGTGGAACTTATTGTTTTCTTAAGGGCAGAACAATCATAGTTGGATTATCGATTAACGCTTACTTACGGCGAAATGGACGTAATGAAGATTGATTTTGTAACTTTACATTTACTTGAGGAAATGTGCATGTTCACTTTGCTCTTCCGAAAATATTCGACGAAAAACTGGCGCGACAAGTATCAATTTCATTTACATATTTTACTATCAATGGTCCCTTTTTATGCCGATTCACTTTTCCAACTTCTTTCTCAAAAGGACGGTTTCTCGAAATTTTGCAGAGTAACCATTTATTTCCGTGATGGCTTTCCTTTCAATAAAAAGCTTTTCAAAACAGCATTTTTTCCTGTCTGGAAACGAGTTCGCAAAGGGTTAAATCTCAACAGTGAGTGGTTTCTATTCGAAATTTTGTCTAACAAATTTTTTTTCGATGCCGCTGGTACATTAGTGAAGGTAATTTTAGTAGTGAAACTTATTCTGCTAAAAAAGCTTAACTGAAATTACAATAAAAATTGATTTCAACATTTTCTAAGCACTATAACGAATAAAAGTCATTAAGGGTATATATTTCTGTCTTTATTGAAACAACTTAATAGAGATAGAGAGAGGAACCCTTGATATTTCTAAAAATTATCAACCTATGATTTATTGGACTTCCCTACCTCAAAACTTAACTTCTCGAAAACGTGAGGTAAGCAGTTTGATTTTCGAATTTGAATTCAACTAATCAAGATTGATAGAACTCCTCAACTAGAATCTTGCTCTTGACTTTTGTATTGATTATTGCTAAATTGTATATCTCATTTACTCGAAATGTAGTTGAAAATAAATCAATATTAGCATCTAACGTATACGTACAATAAAAAATTGTTAGGCTCTCATCGCAATGAAAAGCTGACGAAAAATTTGGTAGCTATAACTAAACTGAATTACTTGTTGCAAACACGCAATCAAATAAAGCCATCAACTTTCTCCAAAAGTTCCAGTTTATTCAGGATTATAATGAACCTCTTAAAAGCATTAGGGCTATCTGTCTAGAAAGGAATTTCTGAGTATTGGTTAATGGGAGGTAAAGCAATAATGAAATGAAATTTTACCATACAATTACAAATATAAGCAGTGAACTGAAGCAGCAGTTTGGAATAAATTATATTTTTGGGACATTTGAAGAAGTTTATTTATACTGAACTCTGGAGAGTTTTGTAATTATTTGTACTTTAATTGAAATAAATTGTTTAACTTGTGGCTCAAATAAATAAAGCAATATATTTTCTACGATAGAAGAACATTAAAAGGAACTCGTTAGGAGCAACAGTTCTGGTTTCTCCCCTGAATTAGTTTTATTTGCAAACTAAATACGTTTAATTTTAATCAAAAGACAAACTCACATTCATGGATGTATGTAGCTATTTATTATTTACTTATTTTATTTTGCTTAAATTTGTCGATGTATTCGATTTGCTCCTCATTATATTGTTTTTTATGCTTCATAAACTTAGGGGGTGTAACAGTTTCTGTGTTGAAAGATAACGCGAAGGCGCTCTTACCCAAGGAAGGTTTTACAACTCTACCCTGAAAAACCTCCGAAATAGCATAAAATTTGGTTACATGATGAGAGTCCATGAAACGAAAGTAATTTATAAAAAATATAAAAATGTCTATAAATGGACCGAGTATAAAAACTTATTCATCGTTATTGTGAATTGAATCCAATAAAATAAAAACTGTTTTTAAACTTTTGATTAAGTTTAATAAAATCTGTATCAATTTCGGCATACATAAATATTGAGTCCATAGCCTTAACCTAAAAGGTAAATGAGGTTAGTACTGTAGCTAGACCAAGATGTTTTAATAAGTTCAATTACTAACTCACTTTTATTTATGGTTTACGTTTACTGTCAAATGTAAAATTGCATATATTCTTATTATTACAAAAACTTAACAAAATACATATGATATTTTTAAATAGTTTGATAGTAACATAAAATAATAACAATAATAATATATGCAACGGAAATTTATAATTATTATAAACTCGATGGAATTAATATCTAGTAAAAAAGATGTAGGTGCTTTTTTTTATGTGAGACACGGCAAAAATTTGTAATTGAATTCAGTTTTCCTCTAAAGAAATCTGTTTTATTTAATCACAAACTTAGTTGGCAAAATAATGAAATTTACATTTTCACCCATTAGTATGTATGTATTTATATTCAATCACGTAAGAACTGGAGCTCGAGATTGGTACATACATATACATGTACACATAGTATATTTAAGTAAGAAGCTTAGTAGAATTTGGTTTTATTTTTCATTTGAGTAAGGTATAAATCTGCTTTTAAAAGCGACCTAACCTGTCTATGAAAACTTCCTTTATCTATTTACTCAATGGTCCTCTTCGTAAGAGGAATTAAAATTGTATTTTGTAAAATCAATCTTGTATTAAAATCTTTCTGCTTAGAATTCCCTCTTGGCAAGTTAAAAAGAGGCAATAAATGATGCAATAAACATTTCTAAAAAGTCGATGGAAACATCAAAGGGAGTAAAGTCGTTATGTGGAAATTTACGTAAACCCGATTAAAGCTTGCGCAAAAAGCTGAAAATTTGGCACAGCTATTCTGATGTAATGCATGTTTTGTTCTTGAAAAATTTTGTAATAACGAAATTTAACGATGATACAATAAAAAAGAAAATTGTAAATTTTATTTTTTAGCAATTTAACACTGTTTATGACTCTTAGCTTTTTCTATGAACGGCTATTTTGTTATAAGGAATACATTTTTATGTACATAAACTCAAAATATATTTTAATTTTGAAGACTTTATACTCATTTCATTAAAAGGCATTGCTGTTTAAGTTTTTAGTTTAGGTCACGTCCATAATAAATACAAAATATTAAAGTATTTATCCAACACAAAACTGGGGAATGAAAGGGAGCCAGAACTATGGAACTAAGCGAACCTTTAACAAAGGTTTCACTTTCAGTGACAAGGGTGTTGCTCGCAGGTGAGATAGGTCGCATTGATATGATTCGATTAGAAATTTTTCGATTTCGTATGGGTCCTTTCATGGAATTTATATGAAACTTTATAGATTATGCAAATGTCTGTATTTACATTATATGTTAAGTGCTGACTGAACATCGTATTCGGTATCATCGAATTAAATAAAATTCTTGAAGGTTTTTATGATATCTGATATACACGGAATTCTGTTGCCTCAGATCTCTTTCATTCAAAAGTTGAACAAGGATACAAGTGTACCTTTTTGAAGCAAACATTGTGATCCGATAGCAGTTAATATTCCATGCGACAGTTGGGAGTGCTCCGCAAATATGAGATTACCAGCTTCCAAATAATCCACTTTGCTTGCGTAATTTTTCGATCAATATTTTCAACTTATGCATGTATAGGAGAAACATCTGTGTTTACTAATTTAAAAAATTACTTCATATATGTATTTATGAATTTTATATCTATTCATTAAATATGGTTTAGAGCACTTAGCAACCTTCTTAACTTTTACAAAATACTGATAGTCAAAAAAAGTACACAAGAAAAAAATTAAGTGCAACTAAAACAAATTAAATTGAATCTTATTATAAACTAAAGTAAGGCACAACAATCAAAGTGCAGTTTATTACACATATTTGTCTTATTTTACCGCCGTCAGGGAACAATCAACATTGTACAAATAATAACATAATAATGGCCTTATATATTTTGAAGAATTTGTCATTATTATTATATTATTAACGAGAAAGTGAGTCATTATGATCATTTTTGACGAAATCCTCAGGACACTTGGCCGTATTTCTTCAGTATAGAATTTTTCTTGGGAAACCTTAAATATCTCCCTCTCTATTTATTTTTAATTTAATTGGTGAATTACACAACCCTACTTAAAAGATGTTAATTTTCGTTTAGTAACTGAACTTAATATCATTTTATTTGCAGCAGTCCAAAAGCTTAATCCATTGAAAAAAACATCTTTTAACTTAAAGGTAAAGGGTTTTATATTTCATACTGAATTTTAATTTAACAGCGGGCTCGAGCAAGGGGGATTTAATAATGAAGTAAAGAGCTTCTCCTTGTAGGTACAAATGATTTCAATTAATTTGATCAAAATCGCAGTCGGCGTGCTTCAAAGTGGGTTTAAAATCTCCATGGTAATAAAGGCTAAAACTCATCACAGTGAACAACGGCAGTCTAAATTTAAATAAAGACATTCCAAGCGCAACCTAACCCCTGTAAGTTTAACCAAACTCCCTCATCCCAAAAAACCTTGGCTTACCCTTTCAAAAGACCTTCCCAAAGTCCATCAATCAGCGGCATTTATTATATTTGAGTGGTAGATAGATTCCAAATAAAAATAATGTCAAACCGCAAATTAGGGCGGAACCGCCGCCCGGGACCAAAGAATCCCATGAATTTTTCCTGTTTTACCTGGTGTCATATCGATAAAAAAGAGTCCGCGCCGAGGGTCAAGGCAAGGCAGGAAAAAATGTTTTAGGCACATGTTTGTTTAGGAGCCCGCCCCGAGCCACAAGGACTTGTGATCCTTTTCTGCGAAACAAAAGGGACAACTTGGAATGTAAGTTTACTCATAACGTCTTTTTTTCGCTTCCCAGCAAATATTTAAATTCACGAGCTGAGTGTTTGTTCGTTAAGAGTCATTAGGGAATTTTTGTTTCGAAATTTCGACGGCCATTTTCCTCGACATATCCTTTCACATAAGGAACAATGGGCTCAACGGCTACAAATAAATGGCGCCTCGCCGCCAGAGGTCCCTGCGCGTAATTGCCTCGCTTCAGTTGCTGGGGCTCGGCCATTGTAGGCTCGGAAAGTTTTCGTTTGCATTCAACATTGTAAATCATTGAAGAAACTTGAAATGTTTGCGAGACAAGAAAATCTTCGCCCAGCGAAAGTCTTTCGCAAACGGAGCTCTATATCTCGAGTTTGCTCGAATAAATTTTTGCTGCGAGCGAATCGTTAAAGTCTGAGAAAATACACAAACTTTGCCGGAGCATAATTGATGTCTTTTCGCTCGAGTACTTTTGCTACATTTCATAAAATAGACAAGGTGGAGGGGCTTAAATTGAGTGCTACGGAAGTTGTTTAACGGTTTAACGGTGCGTTTAATTGCCCTCATTCGTCACGCATGTACATATGTGGTAGGCCTGATATCCTTTTTCGGTAATTTTGATCTGATGAGTTATCAATCTGAGTTTTCGAATTCAATGTCTTTTCCGACGTACGTTGTTAAGAAAGCCAATATTCTCCATTAATGTCAAAGGGAATTTATTTTCAAGATAATAAATAATCTAAAATTTAGGTACCAAATACATACACCCATTCGCAAATATTATTATACAAATAAACATTTCTTTTAGCCAAAAGTTCGTTTAACTATGTAGTAAACGAAACGCCTAAAAATTATGCATCTTCAATTTTGTTCAATTGGTTCAAATGGTTCAAGATTTTATTTGGGTCATACTATCATCACAATCTTATAAAAGTTTTAAAATTTTAAATAAATTAAAAACTGTACATGATATATCTACTACTATGATTTATTGATCTTAAAACTTAGAATATCAAACTGACGAATTGACTAATATTTTGAGATAAAAATGTATGATTTCAAAAATATTTTATAAGTAAGTACCTTAAGTGGGAAAACTAACTATCTACTTACAGGAAATAAAAGGTTTAAAAGAAATAATTTAGTCTGTATTTCACCCAAATCATTTTAATAGTCACCGGAATTCAATTCACACACCTGAAACGTTTTCAGCCAGTTGCAAATACATTTGAGCTTAATTTCAACGTGAATTCTTTCTTGAATTTTTAAAATCAAATCGAGCACAATGCCAATTGCACAAAACTGAAATGGAAAACCTGCTTTAATTAATTTCATCTGTGTTTTCTGCTAAGAGAAACATGCTGAATATGGTAAACATCAAAGAGCACTTGACCATACAGTCTAATTACGATGTTGTTCTCCGCAGAAACCGTTCGAAGATACAAAATTTTTTAATTTTCTTTTATACATGATGTGCCTAAAGTCAAAACATGATTTTGACATCCATTTCTGCTCAGACTTTTCTTAATTACATTCATGTCATGCTCTTGTATTAATATAACTAGGTATACTGCTTTTCTGATGAAAGAAAATGTGTCTGAAAATGATGCACAAATGCGAATAAATACGATATTTATTATATGATTTAAGTGAAAAATAATATTTAAACATTCAGATATATGTGGTTAACCTATTTGAAAATAAACTATTGATTTTTAGGAATCCCTTAACCAATTTATTCTCCGTTTGTTTGGCTCTCAAGACACCTTTTCTCAGGAATTGTTAGAGGTATAAAAATCACACGGTTCAAACAAAGGATACTTTTTAGTGCATGTTTAGGATACCATTATAAAGGTCTCAACAAAAATTTTTGATTTTGACCGAAATACCTTAAACAATTTTTAAATTTCGAAAATCGATGTGTTGTCAACTTCAAACCACAGTAAGTTCAGTTTTACACATTTTACCGCCAAACATTTGAAATTCCATATTACAGAAACATAAAAAAACTTTAATTTTCTTCTTTAAAAGGTAGTTAATTGATGACGCCGTCTATTATCCTCACTTTAAAATACTATATAATAAAACCTTTTCTACATTTGTTACACTAAGAGTATTATTAGATTTCTTCCATATATGTATGTCAGTATGTACATATATATTTTTTTTTACTCTGATGTCTATTGAAAAACTTTCACTTGTATAAATTCCGAATAATCTAAGCTTCCGTAACAACTGCTTTCAAACTCTGAAATGTTGCACATTTCTTAGCTTATCTTCAAGCAAACGTCTCAAGAAAATGCTCTTTTCCTTTGCAGATAAAGTGCTAAGCGATTTAATATGGGAGCCATTTCACCGGTGGTGTGAAGTGAAGGAATCTCAGAAATCTGTACTCATGAAATAAATAGCAACGCCTTAAACTCCCAAGGGAAGCAAATCTTGTGGGGAAGTTGAACTTAAATTTCTAAGGCGATTTTCATGCCAGTGCTTTAATGTGGAGTTTTAATAAACTTAGACGAAAGTGTAGATTTATTTCTAAGGACAGAGCATAAAAAAATAAAATCAGAAGAATAGCTCTTTATGTTGATATATTCATTTGAAAAGAAATTATGAGATCTGAAAACATTTCGTTTAGAAGGGACTTAAAGAAATATTTCATCTTCCCTATTCGCTGCTGCACGCTTTTCACATCAATCACTTTTTTTTTGAGATATTAGTCCCATACAGAGTAGTAAAACAAATTTTCTTTGAAACTAAATCCATTAATTGATTGATTTCCTTCTAACTCCAGCAATTTTGCTCCTATCTTCTAGGATTCTTAAGGCTAAGGACGATGTCCATTATACATATATCCCAGCTATTGAATTTCTTTGCACTTTTGGTAATTTATTGAACTCATCGTAGCGATTTCCCGTTTTTTATCAAACAAACTTCATGTTATTCGCTCTTTTCTGCAACTCATTGAATTTCTAAAAGGACTAAAGTTTTTTTTCTATAAACGGCTTATATTTACTTCAATGATTTTCAGGGTCGATAAGAAAAATGAAAGCGCTTATGTCATGACCGTCCGTTAAGGAAATAAATTTTCGAAATTGAATTTAGGTGGATTTTATAAGTTCCGGCCTAACTAAAGGGTCGAATCAGGTGCGACGTCCTGTTGAGCCCTGATAAAAATTTCAAATCATAAATTGATTTCTGTCACGAAAATACTCTTATTCGCCTTATGAATATTCAACTAGTAAAAAAAATTTGATTTTAAAATTGTCATCTTCCTTCAAGGAGCCTTAATGAAATATCTGAGAAAAAATTGATGAAATTACGATTTTCACTTCATCAGAGTTGAATAAGATTTCCATGTTTAAATCTTTATTAAAAAGATTCTGCAAAATTGTTGCTATGTGTGTAAAGACGACAATTGCGATAAAAGCAAATGGGTTTAATAAATGAACCCTTTCCCTTAGGACGAGCGACAATCTGTCATTAAGGGTAATTAATGAGAGAGGTGTTCTGAACTTTCAGTGCCAATTTTATAAACAGGAGGAAACATGAACAAGGGTTACAGCGCTGTGAAAACCCTTTAGGTCAAAATCAGGTGTTGGATGCTACGAACTTGAATGATTATTGCGGTCATTCGAAAGGCTATTAATTAGGGGTTTGATGTGAAATTTCATTAAAATGTTAGGTTTCTTATGTTGTCTAACTACCATGAATTAATGGAGATCAATATCTACTAAAAATGTACATGTTTTTGTATGGGTTAAGACTCTAAAAGTTTATAAATTAAAACAGGTAAGGTTATTGCCACAACTATCTTCTTCTATGTTTTAAATATGGAGAAAACTCTATTTTGTCGGTTATAAAATCATATACATATTATATAAGTGAGAGTTCGCGAAAACAACAGTTTTGGATACAAGTGAGATTAAGCCAACGAGTTTAGATTTTGCGCATCAATTTACAATTGAGCGTGTGTTGATCGATATTGCATCAAAACAAAACAATCTCTACTTTCTTTTAAGTTTGATAAACTACGTTAAAACTTGGTCGATGGAAAAATCAATGAAATTTCAGGAAGAATTGCTCAGGAGAATAGGCAAAATTTTTTTGGATTACGTTATAACTTTACTTATTATTAAGATGACTTCAAAACTAATGAACCAACAAAACATTTATCTCGGAATTGTAGACCTCCAATTCTCTGCTAGCTATTATAAATAAAAAGTTTATTTAGTTATTTAGCAGTCAAGTCGAAAATTTGAATATTAAGTACCTACCTATAGTAAATTTTTATTTCCTATTTAATCAACGTATACATATAATTTCTGCAAATATTGCTCTGGTACTCGATAAAATCAATTCAGCCACGACAAACTCAATATATACGTAATAAAATTGCGAGGTTATTCAAATTTATCGGAAATGTTTTCATATTCAATAAAATATGGACCGAAGATAAATCCATGCGAAAACTGCAAATTTCCATAAAAATTCGAGAAACTATTCAAGAACATGTGCGATTACAAAGAAATGTCGCAAGGAACCATAAAACGTTTAATCAAGGGGTATATATAGTCTATAGTTGTTCCCACCACGTTTGTTTAAAATCTAAAAAGGAGTGGAGCAGTGGATATCAAGAATTACATTATCATTTTCTTCGTTTCGCGTAGTTCTTTATGAGAATGCAGTTAAGTTGACAGACTTTAAGCACTGTCAATAAAAACTGGAGAAGATAGATGGAAAATGCATTTTACTGCACAAGCTTTCATTTTTATTGGGTTTCAAAAACCTTTCTATCTTCTTAATAAAAATGGAAATGTTTTACAGAGAATAATATTTTTTTTAGCTGTTAAGAAAACCAATAGAAATGGAAGTTAGCTAAGTAGCTATAGTTTCATATCTTTGCTATTAAAATATTAGAGTTTCTGTCTGAGAAATATGCAGCAATTCATGATGCATGAAATTATAGTTGGGTAGGTATTTTATGAGTAGTAACCTCTCAAATTTGTTAAGCTTTTCAAAAATGAAGAGATAGTTAGCCACAAATTTTGTGATCCTCTAATTAGCTTGTCTAGTTAAATTATTGATTTAGTAATTAAATGCTAAAGACCACCAATATAGCAAGCAGAATATTTTTATTTTCTAATGTGTATATTTACCGTTTTTACCGCTTTTTCTTAGCCTTGTGGTTACTACTTTTGTATATAGAAGTGTTAGCTAATGCTAATTAAAATATTCGACCGAAAAATTAAAATATAAACATAAAGAAGGTTGAATGAATTTAATTCTATGTGATAGTTGGGATATGATATAAAATATTTAGGTAAAGCAACAATTGTATATAAAGTGCCAATTCAAAGCAGTGGTTTTTTTGGCAATTATATGGACGCTTGGAATTACAAGTTTGGATTCCTATTAATTAAGGGTTAACACACATTCTATTAAGAATATTAAAAGTTAAGCGTAGTAGTTAATTCAGCTAATTCACCGCTATAATTATGTATTAAGTTTCAAAATGTTTATTAGTAAGGGCAATTTGAAGAAAATAAAAAAAAGTGTTCAAAAAGAAGAATTGTTAATATAAATATAATTATATTTTAAATAATTAATATTCAATTTTAAGATTTAAATTCATTAATCCTTTTTGGGTACAATACACATATGCATAAAAGCAATTTCCAAAATTTGCAAAATAAAGTTGATATAATTTTCTATTTAAAAAACAAGGCCACAGAAAGTTTTGAAAATGTTTTAAACCGCGGTGACACACATTTTAACCTAAGCACCGAAAGATACACAGAAAGAACATCTTCTAGTAATCGCACGAACTTCGAAAGAAAACTTGTCTTAAGTCCCGGATAACCCCCGAATACACATGTTTTTAGAATTCAACACAATTTCTACTCCAGACACAAAAGGGGATCTCCTGTAACATTTGGCACGGTCTCCTGGTTCTGCAGACACAATTTCACCTAGCAAACCTCATAATCTACTTTGGCGCGACTTTAAACCCCATTCTCGGTTTCTACCTTCGTCAGTAATCCTATCATCCAATTTTTGTCGAGAAATTTCAGACAAAGGATAACTTCGACAAGTGTCCGTATCCTTTAACTTTTAACAAAACTTCAATAAGAATTTTTGTAGAACACAACTAAGCCGAAATAGGAAAGTTGAAATGCTGTAAGTACCCATCATCTTTGTTTTGCGGTATGAGTGCCCTTTTATTTTTCTGGAACTCCTAACCGTGTCTATCTTACAGTCGAAGGTACATGTACCTAAAATTATTAAACTTTTGAGGCAGATTACGCGGTTTTTGGGGAATTATTATGTATAAGGTTATTTAACTTTGGAAATATTAAGTTATTTCTAAAAAAGCAATAATCAGACGCAATTAAAAAGGAATTTCTGGCAAAATATCGGCACGGGAATTAATTACGAAAGCCATTATCATCGAATATTAAAGGAAGTGGACTTGAAAAGGTTTTGGCATCCATCCAAAGTTCATTATCATTTCCTTTTGAATTCCACGTGGAGAAAAGAAGATCCTACGTAATTCTAGAAGAGTAAAAGAAAGTCGTGGAATTCCAAAAATTTGTGAAGCAGCACATAACATCTTCAAGCGACACGTAAGCATGCAACCATTGACTTACCCTGCCAAAGTTAGTGCTCCAGGAGGAGACCCAGCATCTTAAGAAGTTGTCCTTTGAATAAGAACTGCAGAGGAGAAAACGACTGTACTACTTTTGAGAGATTTAGTGCTCGTTTTACTAGCATTCGTCCGAAAGTGGTGAATACTGTAAGATTTTACAACGAGCTGCGAAGTTTCATAAATTAAAAAGTTGCCTCGTTTGGCGACATTTAACATTGCAGCCCATCAGAGTTTTCTCGCTAAAAATTATACTTTGAGAAACAGTCTTGAACTGGAAGCAGAAGTTCACTGCCTTGAGATTTATTTCACAAACAAGGCAAAGGATGGATTTATTTTTAGAATCTTACAAATATCACGAAAGTGTGAAATTCTTCGTTATTAGTTTATATTATATTTGAAATGGAGTTATACTGTATTTGTAGTACCTACTGGATTTAATCAATAAAAATTTTACTGAATATAACAATGTAGTGCTTGTAAATTTTTTTGTGAAAAAATAATTAAAAGGAGCAAGATTTGAAGATGCAAGAAATAAATTGAGACAAGTTTCAACTTTCAGAAAACTCATTACGTAAATTATGTGAGGAAAAGTAGGAAATAATTAAGATGAAGTTGAGCCAGACGTTCAAAAATGTTGCACTAATAGAAATATGCGATGCGAGTAAAATTATTTTTAATTATTTTACATGAACAAATTGAAGAAGGTGAATTTCGAGCACCCTGACTGCGAAATACTTCAACTTGAACATAATCGCAATATTTTTTTGCATACCTCTAAATATAATTATAGTATACATATTTATTTTTAAAATTCACTAAGTAAGTTAATCCGGTGTTTTATAATAATTTAACTAAAAATCTACGAACAAAAATAATGTAGCATACGTCTGTAGATAATGAGAACATAGTAGATACCTATCGAGTTTATTTTACATCAGAATAATAATACATTTTTTAACCAAAATCATAAAACTAGGTATATTTAAATTTGTAAATAAAATGCCTCTTTTTTTCTGTATCACGTTTTGATAAAATAGTAAAACCTAGGGTATAATAAAGTATTTGAAGATAGATTTATTGATTCAATTATAATAAAATTCTTCAAACTCGTTCATAATAATAACATATATGGAAAACTTCTGCAAAACCGTAAAAATGTGGTCGGGCAAATTTCAGGAAAAGTTTAAATGTCCAGCTAATATAATATATGCATATCAAATTTTTTTTAGCTTGGGTCTTTCTCAGTAATCTTTCCATGGTCTACTTAAGCTCTTCTATACTTTAACACCACGGACCTTGCACAAACAGCGATGACCTTTATGGAAGCTCGTCTTTGTACAGTTTAGCGGAAACTGGTTCAAAGGACGACGATTAAGCTTATGGGAGAAGATATGTTTGCTCCTAGAAAACTGTTATCTGCAGCCAAACTAGTTCAATAACAGCCAAACGTTATTAATGCGATCACGTCCTGGCACAGGATATGAACACATCCGCGTATGATAAGTTGTGCCATAAACCGACTTCCTGATGCTTCGGGAAAGCATCTAATAGAAAGGGAATTGCCCCGACAATTTCTCGACATCGCCATCGAATTGAATATTCTTCCAATTTACGAATGGCCCGACCTGAGATAGGAAATCACTAGTTATTTACTTTGGGATCCCCAAAGTGATGGAAATGCCAAGCTCCTCTAAATCCGGCTATAATTCTTGTTCTTACCCAGTGCCTGGATCAAACTCCTTGTCGTTCGGGAAGTCGAACGAAACTGCTACATTTACAATCACAACGGCAAGCAGGATTAAAGTTCTTCAGGTGACTTTTGGACTTGCTGTATGTGCAAAAAAGTACAAGGACTTAATAGTCTGTAAGAAAAGAAGTTTTATGTTCGTCCCTACTTTACCCAAAAACAGCTAACAAGTTCTTAAACAACTTTTGCGTGTTTCGATGAGGGATTCTCTGGAATCGATAGGTCCAATCGAGAGGGGCCAGAATACGATAACTTGCGCGGATATTTACGCAATTAGTAGCACTCAGGGACAGGCTGATGAGATCCATAGCGCCAATTGAACTTTCTGAGAGGTTTTCCGGGTGATGCGATCATGTTTTGAATTTTATTCGTGGTGTTAGAAGTGGGGTCAGTATCTACCGATTTTAATTTTTTATGAAACGTTTATTTCTCCTCAAAAAAATTATAAGCACTTAAGACATAGATAAAACACCTTTAGAGATAAATGTAACTGATTAGTACATTCTAAGGTTTTAGAAAATATGTAGGATGTGGATGGAAATACAATTGCAAGCAGGTAGGTACACATGTTATACCCTGTAATAAGCAAACATTCTTAAAAAAATTCGGGTAATCTTTTATGTTGCAAGAGACAAGCTCATATAAACGTACAACAAAAAGCGACTCGAGGAGCTTAGAGGGATTTATTTGAAAGTAGGCCAGCAAGCTATTCATCTCAGCCAGTTTTTAAATTGCGCTCGTGAAAACAAATATTTCCTACCGCTGCGTTGTTACCTACATATATGTACGTTATCAAAAGCAGAAAATTACATCTCACCCACACATTTTTGTCCTTAATATGGCTTCGTTCTTTCTTACGCTGTTCAGCATCTGTATATTATTAAAATCTGTTGTTCCGAGATTTTTTCAGCGGTTTATACAAAACATGGAGAGAGCTCATAAAATTTATCAAATTACATAGAAATTGAATTCCCTCACCTGATGGTTGTTATGGCTGTTTAATACCTTGCCTTTTTCAGTTTTTTTCCGGGAAAATCATTAATTTTAATTGAATCACTGGGTATTTCATTTCAATCTAGACAAAAGGTAGATAATGCTTCATTGCATGTTAAAAAACAACCTTAACCTATGAAACGCGAAACTTTTTCGTTTCATAGGAAGGTACTGAAGCTGACTCAATTTTTCAAAGCCATATTAATCAAAAGTGCAGTCAAACTTAGTTCCCATCTAATAAGCATTACAATTCAAAAATTCTCGCTTACCAAGCAGTTTGGTCGATATTCGAATATTTACGCCTGGACTCTAGAGGCTCACTTAATCCAATTAAATAGCATTTTCATATACCATAAATTTTACATAGTGAATCTGCCAAAGCTTGCAGGAATTTCTGCTGTTCAAAGGAACCCAAAGTGATTTTGATTTATGAGCGCAAAGCTATTCTAGCATGATGTAATGGATGCGCATCTGATGCTTATGTATAAAACGGCATCAAGCTAAGAGCACTCTGCACTGATAATAGATTGCTTTGCAACTAGTCTCGTCAGCTTGACTAACTCTCTCGCTTGAATAAAATTGCATTTTGTGGAACGTCCTACTTTTAGTGCCACAAAGTCACTTACAGAACAATGCCTCTATGAAAATAAAATGTAGGACGTGCTCAAAAATAAGCACAATACACACAAACTTATTTTTTTGGAAATTTATAAATGACAGCACTTAATTTCAAATTCAATTTCAGGGAATCTGGTTTATTATTTTACTAACATACTTTTAAAAACACATGCAAAATTTCTTTTTACTTGCGAAACAAATAATAATTTTGAAATAGTATTGAATAATTAAATTTTCGGTATCATCATATTGAAATTTGAAAAGGTATATAATGTTCTTTTTAAAACCTTTTCACCAACTAAATAAATAATTGAAATATGTATGTATCGCTTACTAACAAAAAATTTGCAGACGATTTTCGTCAATCTGTTTAAACAATTTTAAGGTTATATGTATTCATCATACAAAAAACTTATTGTTATATAACATTCTTTATCGAAATCAGTTATGAAGTTTAGGACCATTTCCAGATAATAAATATATATATAAATAATAAATAATATCTAAAATAATATTAATATACTACGAAACTAAAGGTTTTTTAAACATTTGTTAATTAATGCTACAAATATTTCATGTCCACATCTTTCATTCAAAATGAATGTTAAATTCGTTGAATTTGAAAGAAACTAGATGGTTTGAAATTAATAGTGCGATAATGCAGTCTTCTTTCAACAAATGCATTTCTCTAAACTTTTAAAGCACCTACTAAATGCATTTCAACAGGACAATTCTTCAAAACACGTGCGGAAAATGTACCAGATAATTAATGAGCGTGAAGCGGAAACACTGAGCAATTCAAGAGTGCAGCCGCGATCTCATTGTGCATGCCAAGTAAAAGAAGGACGGCAACAAGACCGCGCACCCACTGCTAATTACTTGACCGGAAGCCTCAGGAAAATTAAACAATAAATTTCTCCGTGCCCTCTTAAACTCTTGCTTGAAATTTCTGTTCATGCGCTTGTCAACGGAAATAATTAAAATGTAATTTACGACATGAAGCAAATTTTTGCCGACAATGTCCGTAAAGAGCAAGTTTAATATCTTTTAGTTGGTTGAATGCAACAATTTTGAGGTATTTATTTGAAATGGGATTATCGAAATTAAAAGTTACTCCGCAATAATTTTAAATTACAAATAAATGAAACATTCAACTGGTTTTAATTTACTTGCACTGGATTTACAGCATTTTTAGTACGAATTTCGTCGCTGACAGATTTTAACTCTGTGCATTTTTAAAAATGAAATCCTTTCCATCCGATCACAAAAGTAGGAACAATAACAAATGAAAATTGAAGCTGAATTTTAAATTTTCAATCTACTGAAAAGTGGAAAAAGAATAAAACAATATTACATGTTCTCATTTTTTTCCAATTTATTTAAAATTCAAAAGGACAACCTCTCACATAAATGGATGTATTCAAGCAAAAACGGAAAAGCACATTTTAAAAAACCGACCCTTATTTGGTGAGAATGTATATATACAAAATATGTATTCATATTGCTATAAGAATCCTATCGGCAAATTTCGATGAAAAATAAGATTTTATTAATCATTCTGATATTATCTAGCAAAAGTTTTTTAATTGAATAACATAAACATCTTGTTAATATGATAAATTTTTGGATTTTTATACCGTTGTAATTTTGAATTCAATTTTTACTAAATCTACTTCCTCTTCAGGAGTTCGAGGAAAAGTTGACACAGACACAGGGAAATTGCTGTATTTGTTTCTCTTTTCTTACTAAGAACAAATGTTTGTTGATTGTATTTTTAGTATTTAATTTATAGCCCTTTAAGCTTCAGCTAAATTTTCGCTATTTAATTCAAGTAAATCCCATTAAATGAATTGTGGTAGTTGTTTTCATATTTTCATCAGCAAAAGTGTGATATAATATTTTTGATTTTGAATTTGTATTTTCGATACGTAAAATAATTATTAAAACTAAAAAGACTTTTGTGTTAACCAAATGTGAGAGACTTGTGGTATCGGTTAATGAACGAGAATAAAATGTAACTATCATTAGGAATTGAAGCTATTAGTCAATATTTAATTTATTTCAGTAAAATTTTGTGCTCTGTAAATTCCATAGTTATGATTCGAAAAGAATTGTGAAATTCTTTAGAACTTACGTACATAAAAACAACTAAGTCTTCATGTATCCATGCTACTAAATATAAGTAGAGAAAAATAATTTTCTCATTATATTTCATTTCTAATAACTTCACAAATTCCCTTCCTAGTTATTTGTATTTATATTCATGACAACTTTTCTATTAATTTATTTCCTCAATTTGTCTTGTTACCAATGTTTGTAAAGTTAGTAAGCCACAGCTGCCTACAAAAGTTATGTATGGAAAGGTAGTAAATTTTATGATCGTTGCATGACAAATGCAACTTAAGTTGTTTAAGCCGGAGAACTCGAACAAAAAGAGTCCTTCTAATGCCAGACAAATATTACAAATGACCTCATGGACTCGGTATCTAAATGACCGAATCGCCTAATGTCTGGAAAATAAATTACTCTATGACCTTGGATCAGAGCCAGGAACAGTGTACTGTGAATATGTTCATTGATTCGAATGCAATTTTCAGCCAAAGAGCAAAGTGGGCGAAATCTTCAACACCTGGCAAAAATTCAAGACCCCAACTGGCTCCCATAGAATAAGGATGAAGAACGTAATTTTCCTGAGGGGCCATAAATATGAACGTTCCTTTTTCTTGAGACGTTATCGACAATTTATGTGTTCAGGGGAGCATTAACAGATTTCGAATTAAAAATCAAAGCTCCGGAAAGAGCGCATGTGATTTGAGAAGCTAAGACCGGATTAACATAAAAGCTAGGATTCCTTTTCGTGTAGCGATGTAAATTGAATTTCACTTTTCTTTGCTGGTGTATTTCAACTAGGAATGAAATTTCAAAAAAAAGAAATATACATATATCGTCAAGATCTTATGCAAACGATGCGAAAAGGTCCCGAAGAATCGACCGAAATGCCTTGGAGCTGAATAAGAAAAAACAATGGGTCTGATGGTTGAGTCTTGTTGATTCGCAAAAAGGAAGCCTTCTATCAGAAAAAAAATTAGATTAATTCCCTTGGGGAACATACTATAAATCGAAACCACTTTACGTCTCCTCTGAAATTAAGGATACCATGGTGGCTCTCGTTCCTTCTTCTGGGAGAAAACCTTTATGGCCGGAGGTCGGCACTGGACCAAGACTATATTCCTGGTTTATTTTACTGATACCGTCTATCCTGGAACATTCTTGCGCTGCCACTGCGGACAATAAAACATTTACACCTTTAACGACTTCTTGGAATGCCTCCTGGACGCCGTGGATACGATTCCAAGTAGCCTCATCAAGGGACTGCGGTCGACGCTGAGAGTGTTTCGATGCAAACAGCTCCATGCGGATTAATTACGCCCCCGTCCATAATTTTGAGCACACATAACTACATCACACATTAGCTTAATGCCTAATGAGCGTCCGTCAAAGGTACAAAAAAAATACTTATATATACATAAAAGAAAAAAATCACAATAACCACCGCCACGTACTTTTGCTCAACAGGTCGTACTACCACAAATTACAACAAAAAGGACGTAAGCCCTTCAGCTCTTGAGCCACTCTAGCACCCGCGGTATTGAACGCGAACCGCCTTTCTTCTAGTCGAAGCTCGTTTCAAAAAACGCCTTTAATTCAACGGACAATTTAGCCACCTCAAATCAAGATGAGACCTCCGATCAAGAATAATCCACTTGCTCTAAGGTCGCACTTTCAACTGACACGGCAAACTCTGTCGAGCTGTTGGAAGGATGAAAACTTCAGTCGGCGCCACAGAAAACGATACACAGAAAAAGGACATCTAAAGCTCGCAGGACACAACATTTCGGTCCACCCAAGGCTCCGATGTGGGTCCTGAGCTTTACCTTTGCAAACAAGTGTCTGTGGAACCCATTTTGTTGTGAACCAGCAGGGAAATCCCAAAAACTCCAGTAACGAGTGAGAATTGGGAAAACACCCGAAAAATGAGTCTTTCTTTCTAGTTCTAAATTGAGTGAGAGTTTTCGAGTGAGTTCCTTGAAATTAATAGGACCTGTTGCGCCTCACTTTCTGCGTGCTAAATCTTGTTTTCGTACCTTTGGCTGCTTTCGAATACCTGTCTCAGCAGGGCGGGGTATGTTTGCCGTTGGTGCCCCGAAGACCAATGCTTCATGTTTTTCTTTCAGCACGAGCAAATATTTCATTTAGGGAATGAAGGAAGCCTTATTATTACCATAATAAAGTACAAAACAGCCGTCGCCGATTTTCAGAAAACAACATTATACCTTTGAATGCTTTAAATATTTTAAAATTATATCAGCTATTCATAAAGTGCAATATAATTAAAAATAAAGCTAAAACCCAATAATGGTAAAATATGCATAAATAAATCAAAAACCCGTCCCTTCTTTGTTATCATAAAACAAAATATCACACAAAATTTAAATTGATCGATTATGCGACTTTTCATATCTTTACACTTTCAACTGCAATATAAATGCAAATAAAATTGTTTCACTCACTTTTAATATTATATGCATAATACATAATTCCAGCCAAACATGTTATCGCAACATATCGTGGGATCTGATATTAGATACCATTCCCTCGGGAAATCTAGGCCCTCATTGTGCATCTTTTATTTTTTATGTTTGGTTAGTGGATAAAAATTATGCATCGGTGTCTCTTTCAACACGGGTTTCACTTTTTGTCTGCTAACCAAAAAAGTTTTCCACTGAAGCACTGCAGGTATATATAGCATACATATTAAATAGTAAACGTATAGTGAAACTATAAAAGCACTACCAACGAAATTTACATTATTTCCTTTTAGTAACTTTAAGGACAATTTTCCTGAATAGTACGGAAAAACTTGTATCTATGCATAAGAGATTTAAGGTTCAATATGCAAATCACTTTATTTGGGATTACCTGGAAAAATGATAAAGTTTTAAATAGATTAAATTGCTACCACAGCAGGATATTTTTTCTCACACTTTAACCTTTTTAAGAAAAAACGTCTGTCCGATTTTTGCATTTAATACTTATATTGCTGAATAAAGAATTTCAGGAGACGATACATTTAACCCTTTTGAAGGAAATAGGTAGATATATTTAAATTTTAAAATTGAGGAAAACTAGGTATATAGTAATGTAATAAAAATATGCAGGACAATCCGCACTCGGAAATTAATTATAAATTTAAAAAATTCGAATATGTATTATAGATAAATATTATAAATTCTTCTCCAGTTTAGGAGCAAGTTGGAAAATTAAATTTATTTGACAGACATTTCTACAAGTTACTTTTCGATCAGCTGCAAGCGATTTAATCAGAAAATTAATCCAATCAGGCCCTCTGATGAAGCCGACTGTTTAGTTTCCCTTTTAAAAACATCTCAGTATCAGTTCCTCAATTCCATCGGATTAGTTTATGTGCAGTGATGCTAAACTGGAAGTGGCCGGGCGTACAAAAGCTATTGTGGATTATTCAGGGGCTCTAATTGAAATAGTTAGGGGTGGAATTTAACTGGATTACGAACGAGGAAATTGTTTCAAATCCGAAAAGCTTCTCGTGTCTAAATTGCATTTCGGATTGCAGAGACAGAGGCAACCTTTTGTTCGTTGTAATTTGTTAGTATCTATCTATCCTCTCATCACAGCGATAGACAGAATCCAGATAAAGTCATTCGTAGTACACTTTATCCAAAGAATATATAGTTAAGCTATTTTTGTTCTAAGGGAAGAGAACATAAAAATAGAAAGGAAGGCTCAATTAATTTGCATCAATCATCAGAATACTCTAATAGTTTAAATATCAATTCATATTTAAATAATGACATACTCATTTACATATATTATAGCCTCCAATTGCAAATACACTCCAAATCTGAACAACTTAATGCACATATTTAATTACCATACAATATAAGTAGAACAAGTCTAAAATTTAAACAGCCTCCCAAATGTAATGTTTCATAAAAGAAGTAAATCCGTAATCTTAAAATAGAAGAAGATTTCAATAGGTAATTCGGATAATAATCACCTATATTATTTTTGTAAGGTTTCTCCTATTTTTAAAAATTTTCAAGAGATTCCATGCGTTGGTAATGTAATCCTCCCAATTTCATTTTATCACAAGACGCAGACAATTCGATTTCATGAGATAAACGTGTAGGCGAATACAAATGGCTTCGTTTCTAATGCGATATTCCAAATCTAAAATAAAAAATGACAAATTAAATTGAATCAGTCAAATTCGCTTTAAACACTCAAAACAGGCTCCACAACAGAAAGACACGTTCCAACTTGGTCCAAAGGTGGTGCGCACTTCTTGAATATACATGCGCCTGCATGCCCTTCGTCTTAGGAACACGTCTTAAGGGCTCGTCGTGCTCTTTTCAACACCCACAAACGCGAGCTAGATCCCATCTGAAAATGTTGAAATAAACTCCATCGAAGTCAAGCAATTTGCTCATAAATTCCCAAGCATGGGCATAACTCTTCCCCCGAATCCTCTTCCTTATCACAGCTTCCTTATTTCACCCGGGGACTTTCTGATTTGTCTTATCAAAGGCAATTTCCGTCTTTAATGGATGCCTTTAAAGACGAAATATTCATCATTAATGCAAGAAGATATCCCATCAAAATACCGTGAAAAGCGAGGTATGAGTATTCGTATTTGACTTTAAAATGTTTGCGCCAGGAAATAATTTTCTAGAAGAGCATTAGACCTATACCTGGAAATCGAAGTACGTCAATCCCATCACTAACAACGTTCAAGATTTCATTCACTAAAAATTGTACCACTCAATAGATCGCTTGGGGTTTCAAAGGACAATTTAATTTTGGCTGAAAGAGTCTGATAAGACCTACTGTACGATTTTTTTTTCATTTCCTGAGACTGCTTTTCGTAGAATTCCTGGCAAGACTTTGATGAATTTGAGAAAGGAGATAAACAGGTTATTTTTATGTTTTTTATAATGTGGAAAATATGTATGAGGGATCCATTACCTTTTGATTAAATTATTCAGAAAAGATATTTTTATTCTTTTTCGTATCTGAGTAGATATTTTTATAGGGATGAGAAGATATAGCTCATAAATTAAGAGATTTGAGGCAAGCCCTTCGAGAAAATGTGAGTCGTGATTACGTATATCTTTCAATAAAACCAATAACGACCTCCTTGGTCCCTAGTGACAACTCTATCATCACTAATTCAGGGACGATGCGAATATCCTGGCACGGTTACCGAGAAAAGAGTTTCATAATAATGTTGCATTTCGCTCATTTGTTTTCCGATAAAACATGAATCACTTCAATTTCAACACATAAAAACAAGAAAGTTCGCTGTTTTATTATGAAATAGGGTTTTGTGTTGCTTTCAATGGCAGTTTTATTCCATAATAAATTCAAGGAATTAATTCTTTAGGTACATAAATTAAGTTTATACAGCTGGAAATCTTTTAGCAGCTCTAGCTGTTGGAAAAGTCGTTAAACTTTCAAAATTGTTTAATATTGTTTGTCATTTTTATTTTATATCTATACTAACTGCAACTAGATATGTAACATTGCTCAAATTTATTCTAAAGCAAAGAAAATGTCAACAGAACGATAAATATTAAAATTTACATACAACTACCCAACTCAAATATTTAAAACTTCATATTCAAATTGAAATCAGCGACCCAAAACTATCGCACAATTAAATTTCAAGAAAATAGAGAAATCATGTGTGTAAGGACTAAGTGAAGAAACATTTCTCAGAGTCAGATGCTAATTGATAGAAATACGCCATTTTAAAATTTCGTAAAATCTTCCAGATCTTTTGGTTGTTTTGTATTTTTAAATAGTTATATTTTCGCTTTAAATAATTCCCTTGAAAAAGAAAATTTAAAATTATTTTCAAACCTAAAATTTTAAATCGCCATTTTAGAAAGCTTTAAAACTACTTAACATAATTTGTAGCTCCAAGTATACAAAGCAAGTGAAAATAAATTCTTGTCGAAGAAGTAAACATTTTAAGACCATTTCAGTTAATGTGCAATTTAATAAGTTATATTTTGATATTTCTAGATGTGTTTTTTACAATCACACATGCAATGCCTACTTTATAATGTTGTTACTGTACCTACCCATAAAGTGTAACGAGTAATGATTACATTGATACATATTTGATTAAGTTTTCAGAGCACACATTTTCCATATTTATGCCAAACATTTTGACCAAAGTATAAAATGAAATGGATGAAAAAAATTGCTGATTGTTTGGCGGTGAATTGCAAAGAAATTTCAAATCTTTTGAAATTCTTGAAAAATATTGAACAAGAATGTTCCCTATATGCCTTCTTAACCACTTCAAGTTGCTTGAAAAAAACGTATGTAAATTTGCTTTTATAAAAGCAAGTACGGTTCAGCACCTCTTACATTCAAAAAATTTGGGAGCATTCCATTTATGTATAATGAATAAACGCAAATATGCGCAATTTTCGTTTGAAACTTATGAGACATTTACACATTCACGTATATAGGTAGGTGCATATAAATATTACATTGAGCAATTTCTTATTTCTATGACAACTCAGTTTTCTTTTTATCTTACGAAATTCTACACATTTTTACCCTGAAGTATTATTTACGCATACATTATAATATTATACAACTTTAGAGGAAGCACAAGAAACATCTGAGCATCTTCAGCCACAACAATACAAAAGTCCTCTGATAAATTTGATTCTACGGAAATGTATTTCAACTTGGAGATAATATTTCACAGAAATACTTGAACAATAAGTTTGGCTTTAATTACAGAAGCAAAAAGATCTTATTTACGTGTCTGAAGGGGTTGTCTTAAGATACTGAACGCTAAAATCAATGCTTAGTTAATTATCTATACGCAAATTAGAAATCCACCTACAGATGATTTCATTTCAATTTTAGAAATCAGAAACCTTTCGTTACATGGGTATGTGAAGACCTTGAAAGATTCCAGATATCCTTTTCGTTTTAAATAAATATGTATATAAGTAGAAAAACAGTCAAAGTAATATGTAAAACTTAGTTATATTTTGAAATTTTTCATTATAACGCTGAGATAAAGATTCTTTCTCAATGTAAGGAAAATAGAAGTAAAATTTATAATTTTTTTCACAATTGCAATTATTAAAAATGAATTTAGTCAAAATGCACATCTGCGATGGTTTTCAATTTTTATATATCGTCCATTAAATAATTTTGGTATATAAATATATTCTGTTTAAAGGATCTGCTTTGAAATACTACTTTGCTGGGCAAAATTAGTAGTAACTATTTAGCATAACGTTTAAAAGCATAACACCTTCTCAAATGCCTTCTGCAGGACATATTAAATCAGCTTTTAAATCGGTAGAACTTAGGAAAAGCCTTTTATTATGTTTTTATTCTGTAGTATTTGTACTTCACAACCAGCACTTGAAAGTGCTATGAAAAATTAGCTTAAATAGATCACTGCAGCAGAAGTCACTGTAAACATTTTCTCACGTTTTTCTCACAAGGAGTTCGTAACAATGGTGTCGTAAATCTTAACCTACTTTTACTTCAGGATATATGTTTCGGTCCCTAGGAATACACTTGAACCCAAATTGCGAGTATCCATTACTCTGACAGCTACAGAGGATTTTTAGTGAAGGAGCTGTGCATTTCGCATGGTTTCCAGGAATAAAAAGGAAACCACAGAGGATAACTGCGTAAATTACATTTTTACTGAAGAAAACCACCTTACGTTGTCAAGATACCTATGGGATTTTTATTAAAAATCGTTGTCCAGAGTATTTAATTTATAGAACTATTTTAACTAAAATTTCAAACGGATGAACCCAGAAATCTCAAATTTTAGAGTGATTAAATTATTCTTATAAATTTAACAAATAGGTAGGGTGATATTTTGGTATATTCTAAATGTACACTGATTTTGTTATTCGTATTTCGAAAGTGTAAAAAGTAGAACTATCTTTAATCATATTATTGCAT
Organism: Tolmerus cingulatus; assembly: GCA_959613345.1. Classification (NCBI taxonomy): domain Eukaryota; kingdom Metazoa; phylum Arthropoda; class Insecta; order Diptera; family Asilidae; genus Tolmerus; species Tolmerus cingulatus. The sequence goes on from OY390708.1 coordinate 9,441,350, forward strand.
CTGTCATTTCAGGGGGCGGGCGTGCAGAATGTGGTATTATTGGAAATAGCATTTAAAATCATGCGAAAAGGATAATAAGATCGTGCCGATCAAAGCAAAACCAACATTGCAATCAATTTAATGTAAATATTTAATAATTTCAGGATTGAGTAAAAAATATAATCAAAACTTTGCTTAATCCTCCGGCGTATGTAAATCATTTTACATATTAGAAATTCTTGATGTAAAGAGACCTGACCTGGTTCTTGTCCTTCCCACTGACTCCGGGCTAAACTTCTTCTGAATTATTAAGCACTGTTTGCTATGCAACAGTCCCAGCTTCAGATGATTGCTTTGCCTTGATCACTTTCGAATTAAACCACAATCTTAATGAAGGTGTTTCCCAGGCTCTGAAGAGAAAATTACAGGAACAATGAAAAGATAAGAATTAGAGCTTTAAAATCTCTTCGGTGGCCGAAGACATTATGAAGATGAGCAATTTCCGCCATGGACCACAAAATTTAATTTTCAAAGGAAATTGAACTTCACAATTCAGTTAAGCTCATTCTCCGGGAGAAATAAAGCTCCATCAAACGATGAAAATGCCCGCCCAAGGAGCAGCTTAATTAAATTCGGGGAACAAATGAACAACTCCGGGTTAAGCGTACAACGACGTCCCTGTCCTGTGGGAATTGCAATTAGAAATGCCTATAGACACCCGGTGACAAATAGACAAAATTCATCGAACGTTTCAAGCTCCCGAGAACTCGTTGCGTCCTGAAGGTAAAGAAATTAAAAATTTATCGTTGACAACAAGAAGAGTCCCCTAATCACATTTATATAGCTATTTCTAATAACTTCAAGGAGAAGACGTGGTAATGTCCTTAACTCAGATCCCTGGAGCTAGGGGAATCTTTGGTATGGCACAAACATCGGAAGCAATTGATATTTCCGCTCTGCATCGATTATATAATCAAGTTGTACAAAATTAATGCGCCTGATTTACACACACTTTAAAGGAAAATTTCATAGGGTACGTTCAATACAATTTATTATCAGGACAACGACCATTACTGGATAAACATGGAAAATTATGCTGTATCAGCCTTTGCCAGGATCAATTTAAATCATTGTCCGGCATGTTGGCTGATTTCAGTTTTTGGTTAGCAAAGAAATAAATTTTTAATGTTCTTTCATATGCATAAAACCGCAGCGGTCGCCTTGTAGTTCAAATTATGTATAGTTAACTCATGTGGAAAATTGGTTTTATTCCAGGCTCTTGCAACAGGAAATTATTGACATGGAAAAATTAATTAACTATTAATGTTATTTCATTATTGAAATATACATTTTGTATGAATGCCCGTAAACTTGGGTGCACAAGAGAAATTTATTGTTACGGAAAGCTTTTCACTTTATTATACTTTTACTGTTTAGTAATTTACAAGTTTGAATGCCAAATTCGTGAAATTATCAATAATTTTTTGATTATTTCATAGATGCTTCCACTATCAACAATTTTAGATATTATGTAATATTGTATGAAATTCTTTCCACGAGATTTACAAAAAATCAAGATCAATAAACATGACCTAGACTTCAAGCTACCTTTCTGACCTTAGATTCTAAAAACTATTTCGAGTCGAAATTATCTTTACTTTAGTCCCTCCTGAGTGACGAATGCCGAAAATAATTATATTTTAGTCCCTCTAAATATATTATATATTGACTGATATTTTGTAATTCATCCAATGTCGTGAATTACATTGATACTCAAATTAATTATTCACCTAATTGTCCACCACAATATGCTATAAAAATGCGACTAATTTAATTTACCCTTAAATTCAACCGGATTTTCGATTGGTCGACATTTTGTAAAAGCACATATCCTCTCAATTACTGTAACCCATAAAACCACCACCTGCAAATGCAAAATTCAACACACGAGTTTGTTCGTTAAAATTTCTCCCAGGAAAATCAATTTAATTAAAATAACTACATTTGAAACTGAAAATAAAAGATAATTATAACACAAGGCACAAATAGGTGCCGGCAAATAAAACCCAAATGACGCAAAATGTGTGTCTAACAAATCGGCCAAAATAAAATAGATGTTTTAGGTCAATTGCGAAAACCAGATGCCCAATTCATTTACCAATTTATCTGAAAATGATAGATTAATTGCCAGTAACACAAATAAAATGCCATCTCTGTGCAACCCCAAATTGGATAAATGTACCTAAAAGGTATTACCCGCCCCTTAATCAAATTGTACTTGAGCCAAGTGGAAAAGTTAATTCGTCACGAAGTGTGTGGACTGATGCGGATAATGGTTACATCTAAGTAGATTATCAGGTGTCCAGTCCGATTCAGCTCTCGGTGACATGAAAGAATTGCAGGCGTAACGCAGGAGGACGCAGGGATTAAAATACCCTCCCCAAATCCCCTGTATCAGTACGGATGATTAGGGTTGACAAGTTTAGCTAAGCTGTGTATGGATATTTTGAGTAAGTTGCGTGCGAATAAAAAACGTTCAGGGGTTGGAACCAGCAAATCCTCACGACATGACAAATTGAAAACACGCTATAGTGTTAAGCCTTGCGGACAATTCAGACCTTCGAACCTTCAGAAAATTTCAATTTAAATGTAGCTGCTTTCAAAATTAAACCATTATTTAAGTAATTCAGTGTAATGTAATAAATTTGCGTATTATGAAATTTCCTTAAACATGGCAGTGGTTAAGTTGATAAGTTCCAATGTAAATTAATGAAACTTTTCACATTTTTTCAAATAACTGAGAAAAATCATATTGTATATTTATGAAAGGTAATCTATTTTTCTGTAAACTTAGAAAGGATCCTTCTATATTAAGACAAAGTATAAAAGTAAAAAAAAAACTTGAATTTGATATTTCGAGATTACGAAGGATTATTATTTTGATAAAGACATGCTCTTGGCATAAACAGTTAATTAAGTTATTACTTCAAAGTCTGTAATCCACCTTATTTAACTTCATAAATTCTAAATCATCTAAGTAATATTCAGCAAAATAATAATTCCTGCATAACTTAACTCCCACCAGCATTTTAAAAAAATCAAGTTCATGGCTTGCGGGTACACCTCTTCAAAATCTTGTTAAATGTTAATATACTTCTTTAGCCTTTAGCCAAAATTTTAGTATGAGTCTTTTCTTAATAATAAATTTCTAAGCTCGCGTGGGAGTCAACTGATAACAACTTTATTTTATTATGCTCATGCCAAATCGCGCGTAAATCCGAAGGAAGCTCAACTCTGCGGCGAAATCGCGGTAAGAATTAAACTTTTGCAAATTACTGAGAAAAATGCACATAAGGAAACACCCACGCACTGATTGATCAATATTCCTGGAAATCGCAAATTCCCAGAAGCAGAAGAATGAAGGCAATATATAATTTTACCAGTGAATGATTATCACATCGATGGGATCTTGTGAAGTCAACCCTTTTACGACGAGCACAAAGAGTCAGCTCCTGGCAGGGTTTGAGAGCAGGGCCACCTATTGAAGTGTCCTTTGTGTTGTCAGGAAAGTGAATCTTATTATCCGTATTCTGTCAAACATAATTTCTCCTTGAGGCCTTTTAATGTATTCTCGTCATAGAAAAGCGATATGTTCATCCATGACACGGGCACAAGGGCGAAGCATATCTGTTGTGCTTTACATGCAAATTGAAAATACCACAAAACATCCCTCAATAGTATAAAGTCAGCCGTTTGTAGACTTCAACTGGAAAGATTCAGTGATAGGAGCCCTTGGAGGACCCGCTTTGGTATCTTAATAAACAGCGATATAAAATATTTAAACCTCTTTTCTGGGTTTGCTGTTCAAACATGGGTCCTATTAGTTGTTTATCTTATATATAAGCGTTCCGTGTAACATCCAATCAAGCGTGCCATACTTGAATTTTGTAGGTATAAGTACATACAAGGAGGCGCTAAATCAAAAAGCTAGGATTTATCAAAATTCCATAGAATTTTAAAAGATTCTCTTGTTTCTTATATTAATTTTTATGGGTTGATCCGATTTTTTCAATAACAATCAATTGCGAAGAAAATTGTATAGATTACATTTGGAAATTAATCATAGATAACGAATAGTACCATTTAATAGACGACTTTTAAAACGATTTATTCAAATTGTAATTTTTCCAACTACTATCAGGCCTAAAAACAAAACTAACAATTAAATAGTTGTAGATTTGTTATTAAAATTGAATGTATTGTACATAAATGTTAAACAAGGTATGGCAATAGGCTTTTAATTACATTGAACAACTATGAACTAAATAAAACAAAGTACACACACTTATAAAGTTAAATTTTTGTAAGATTCATATAGAAAAAAACCAACATAAATATAGAATTCCAGTAACAATGTTAGAACTAAAACAAAAACTTTAAACTTTTTCCGATTTTAGGTGTGCACAAAAATAAACACATTTAAAAAGAAATAAAAATTTGGAATCATAGTTCAACATTAAAAAAACATTAACAATTCAAAAATTAAAAAGTTTTGAATTTCATATTTTGGATTTATTCTTTTGAATTAAAAATCGACGACACTAATTTTTATATTCTACCGCGCCATTACAAATATATTTGTTGTATCAAAAACTAGTTCTTATAACATCATAGATACAAAACTAAATATTTAAAATGATCTAATAAAATACTATTGTTTATTATAAAAAATGTTGTAAGTAAGTGAAAGTTCTTAGAGGAATAAGCAATGTGGTCTTGAAGCAAATTAATTGAAGATTCGGGAATTAGATTGTCGTCAGTAAGCTTTATGATGTAAGTGGATAATAATAAATATAGTAATATAAAATCTAGGTCCTTCACTAAATTATGAAAACAACATGAAATCTACCTAAATCTTCTTTATCCACAAATAAAAAACTACCCATTGGCCGTTTAATACGTAAGTCATTAATCAAAATGATTTTAATAGGGAAAAATGCAATATATGTATATTAAAGTTGTTTCTTATAAAACCTAAGAGAAGTCTGAATCGAAAACTTTTTCTTCTTAAACCATGACTTATTATTCGTTTATGCAGGGAAGCCGCACAACTGAGTTAGTTAAACTTTCACCAGGATACTAGCTCCCGCATTTTCCTGTAATGTCGGTTTAAGTGAAACTTTGCAAGACTGTATTAATTCTTTTCAATTTCAGATTCCTGTCGGCCTGCGCCTCGTAGTTGACCCCTATGACCTCTATTTCAGTACATTACATTGTTCGCTATAATTTTCGCTCAGATATGATTTATGAGCACACACTTTTGGTTAAATTTATGGTTTCCGTTGGGCTTTCTTCAGAGTTTTTCGCTCCCGAACTCAATCCATTTTAATTGCTTCTTGAAAGGGTATAAAGACGCCTCAAAGGAGGCTTTTAAAGGAAACCTAATTACCGAAAAAGAAAATTCGCTCTTTTCCAACAATACCTTTGAATTACCCGTTGAGTGCGATGTGACTAACTTAGACCCAGTTAAGTATCAACACTCCGCAGGGCAAATCAATAAATCCTAATTGCTTTAAGGGCCACGAACTCATCGGGCTCTTTAAGTTCGGTCTAATTTTATTGGTTCGAACGTGTAAATCAGTCCCATGAGAGATTTTATCGTTCGCGTCCTGGCAGGATGCTTATACCATATACATATTATATATATTTTAGGCGTCCCACATTTAGCTAAACCGCAAATTGATGGCTGCGGTGCCCTCAGCATGAAATATCCTCAATTTTTGAGGGGAATTATTGCTTCTACGTGGAAATCCCTGGCGTGAGTAAACGCATGGTTTCCACTACGCGAAGCGATTAAAATTGAAATTAAATTGGGCACTCCACGGGCGGTTTAATCTCTCAATTTGCAAGGGAAAACGAACGCCTTGGGGATAAAATAAAAGTTAAGAGCCGGCCACAGTCGACGAAGGACAGACGTGGATGCTCTTAGTAGCTACCAGTTGCAAGGCTTTTAGGGTTTTTCGCTAAATGGATCTTGATTCGCCATAAAAGAGTTAATGGCGGCTACCTCGATTATAACTTCCATTAGGGTCATCCGCATGGGACTCATAATTGCCCCTTGTCGATGGGGATGGTGAAAATTTTGACAGGAAAAAAGGAACTTTTATTACGCAGGTGGTGGCCTCGTTTCCGCCAGTAGGGATCCAATTTATTTAGGGCTAATATAAATTACTCCCAAAGGTGCTATTCATCGCCATTGACACAGTGAGATTTATACCCAAACATATGAGATGGATGTGAGTTTTTCTTCTAAAAAATCTGTGATGCTTAATATATTCGGGTCGTCCTGATTGAGTAATCATAAAATATGGATTTCGATGAGTGACTGATTTCCTTATGCTTTTACATATAAAAATTTCTATCATGTTTAATACGATATATGGCATAAAATTGATGAGAACAAATATTATTTTCGTTTCGTTTCTAAAAATAGATACCTTTGTTATTTGCGTTTTAAGGGTAGAAGAGCCTGCAAAAGAAATTTTAAGAGCAATATTTTGCGAGCGGAGTCTCGAATAGTTGAAACCTTTAAATAAATTAGCGTCCCTATGAGACATTTTCAAATTTGACCATTCAACAACGTTTGTTGTTTTATAGCATGGACAAAATCTTTAAAAATTGTAAAAACAGTTGTTAAGGAAAGAGAACTAACTCTTAAGAAAGTTAAATATAATAGTATGAAATTAATTAGACTTGATTGATTATTTTTTTCTTATAAAAGTTATACTTAAGATTATTTACCTCCAATATATTAATGTATATTAGTTTATCAAAAGAACTTTGTTTTTCATATTAATTTAAATAGGAAAAATTAAATCTTGATTTCCGAAATACTCTATTGATTTCGTAGTTTTCTGTAAACTCATTACCTTATACAATCGATAGTGAATAAAACTAAAATCTCAACCAGCGTATCGCTCATCTAATTTTATTGTATATTTGCCCAATTGGATCAGAAGTAAAAGGTAGTTGTTTTTAGTTTTTGAGAAATTTATTTTTGGTGTCACAATTGATACAATACTTTTTTTATATCATGCTTCAACAACATTTTAATTCTTTACATTTTCCAAAAAGGGTTAATCAAAATCATTGCATTTAAAAGTGTAAGAAAATCTAACTACACCATAGTGCGCTTATATTTACCTGCACGGGTGCTGAAACAAATATTATCCTCAAAGTTTATTGAATGAGATTTTTGTTTTAAATAAGCCCTCTTAATTTTACTCCTGTATTTGAGTGATGGTAATTATGTATACTCTGACAAGCCAATATTATATATGTAGCAGATCCTCTAAGAAATATGTATTTAACAGCACCTCTTTTTAGTCTTTACATATGTACACCGTAATGAAAGTGTTTGTTGACACTTTTATTTGTTCAAAGATGCCAACACAGCAAACATATTTTAATTCCGCACGTCTCCGAACAAGGAGAATAACCTAACAGGTATTTTCATCTTCAACATCTTAAATAATTCAATTTCCTCAACAAGACGTAATACAATATTTTCAAGGCGGTAGAATCCTGGCCGCTGTTCAGTAGCTCCACTTCAAATTACTTCCATTAACGCCTTATTTAAATTTCCTTTCGCAGACCTTCGTCGCCCGCAAGCATACCCATGCCCTGATATTACGTCGAAAAACTTTGTAATTGGATTCCATATTATTAGAAAAATTAGCGAACAATTAACACTTGCTATCCAGACTCCTGCAGGAATTAAATATGCCTGCGAAAACACCTGTTCGTCTCAAAATTTTTAACTTTATACTTTTTGATTTGTCATCTTAATTAATTAATTCTTTTGTTTACCGACGATTTCAGTCTCAGAGAGTGGTATTTACCAACACAGCTTTATTTGATTTGAACAGAATAAAATATCTGAAATATTCCAACGTTGGGGCTTAGAACCCTTTTGTGCATTTTCTTTTCGAAAATACCCTTTTCAGGTAATAGCAGCCGACAGGTATTCCAATCAAAAGATGTATACCTAATATTTGGTTTGAGTGGCATCGTCTAGTTGAATTTTCAATAAACAGAGCTTCTTCGTCCTTTAGTATGTGAAATTAAAAATGTAATCCTTTTAGAAAGCTTTGAAGGCTCTGTGAAATAACCAGACTAACATCGGATTATTTTATCCCCTTTTATTCTTGGAAAATATTCCCTTTTCTTTTAAACGCGCAATATAATGTTCAATTAATTTCTTTTCTAAAGTGATATAATTCGAAGATGAAATTGTTCAATTAAAATGTATCGACGAGGCTAAGCGGATAGCATAACATAAATATTAGATCTGCCAATCAAATGCCCATTCGTCCATTATTAGGGGCTATCGTTAGCAATTGGAAGTTCCAATCGGAGGTATGAATGTAACTTATGGTTGCTGTGCAGACACGGCCATAAATTTTAAAAAAAACAGAGGTCAACATGCTTGATTTTTATAGCTGGCATGATGTAAACCGCTCCTTAAAATAGATCGGATTTTTATGATTTTATTACTTCATGTTGATATGAAGAGGAAAATATTTATGTCTTTAATTGATTCCATCAAGTACTTATTGTTCATTCCTAATGGAAAATTTTACGGGCCCCATAATTTACAAATTGTTATAGCGTAAACTGTTCAATTTGAATATACTCTCAGTAATTTTTCATGCTTTAAAGTTTATGGTACACGTCCTTGACAGAATTTCCAAAAAAATTTATGTTTTCAAAATTCGTATAAGTGAATTCATGGATATAATAATATGTAGTTATTGCTTTCTTCATTATTACTTTAAGAAGTGAAGTCAAATTGAATGTTCGTAAATTTTGACTTATGTTACCAAGTAGCTTCCGCCTTCAAATTTAACTTCAGGATCGATGCTTATTACGTATGTAAATAATATACAACCTTTTCTTTAAAATTTTTGATAACTACAAATTTTCTTTTGGCACCGCTTACTTTCCTGAAACTGAGATAAAAGTGAGTATCAATAGTAAAACGAGGCTCTTTTGAGTTTCAAACTTTTTATTCGATTCGTCGAAGGAGGCAACTGGAGCGTTTCTAGGTCAGGAAAGTAAAAATAGCCCCACATGGTATCCTTTGTATCCTTTTGTCAGCCGGCGAAGCCTCATATTATCCATCTGCATGGAAACATTATTCGGCGAGTTCGGGGGCGATTCTGCTACAAAGACCGACGTTTATTTTATTGGACGTAACCATTTTTATATCGCTTCATATTGCTGGTCTTTGTATTTCCTGGGCGGCATCGTCGGCTATTAATGAAGTTATTCCACATTCATATCTACTTTATCGTTGACGACTGTCGGCTGCGATACAGGAAAAACATAAATAAAGCTAATCTCGTTAATTTCGCTAATTTCCAATGGTACAGATATTTCCGTTATTAGCGTATTTTATTTATTGCAATTATTTTGTTTATTTTTACCAGTGGTTAGAGGCGACATTGCGTAGGGCGTAATAATAAGCGGAAATTGAAATGTTTCATGTAAAAAACAATTTCATGGATCTCGAAATTGTGTGCGGTCAACCTTTTAGGGGAAATATTGGCTAACGTAAATTGATATTCAACATGTCGAGATTGTAATAATATCCTCTGCTTTGGCGTGTGGGCAGCTTAGAATTTTATTGGAAGTCTTCTTTTATTGTTGTTTTAATTTATTTGTACTTTAATAAGAAATATGAAGAAGCAATAGCAATTTTGGGTAAAGGTTGTAGATTATAATTTTTAATAAGCAAAGTTGTGAATCATTAAATATATGTATGCACAATGTGTGAGGTACAATAGAGAGCTGATAGTACTCATGTAAAAGAATTTTTCAACCAGTTGAATCAAAATTTCTTTAATATTAGGAAAAGATTTCCATGTTTCAATATGAATTTCTGAAACTACAATTGAACTGTGTAAATATTTACTACCGTAGGTCTAAGCAAAAGTAACAAAAAAAAAATCAACTTTTGGCAAAATAACATATACATTAGAAAGCAGGACTAGTTTTCGACTTTGGAATTGTTAGTCGATAAGTAGTTTCTTTGTTCGATGACAGTGGCTAACGTGATACTTTTTTGTTATGCAGGCCAAATATCTCTTGCTAATTTTGTTGTTTTTTTGCAAAAATGAAAAGTCAACCATTGATTTTTGTTTTCGATAGTTCAAAACCTATAGTTGAGCGAATTCGTTATCAAAATCAAAAACTCAGTGTAGAAATAAATAATTATTAGAAAAATGGTAATTAGAAAAACAAACAATAAAATGTTTAAATGCTTTTTATTTGCAATTAACCCACTAGGTACTGATTTTCTATATCTATTAAAATATCATCTTATTCTCTCATAGGATTGTCAGAGATATTTTAGTATTTAAGTAAAGACGAACGCTTAAAAATAAACCTTGTCAGTGTTCCATTAACAGTGAACATACCACACCCGTTTAAATTGACGGGTGTAAGCATTTGTTACCAATATTCGCTATTTGATTTTAATTAATATTTCCCATATTACTTGTTTTTATTGAGTATATGTTTGTTCTGTTGCCTCCATTTATTTGACTGCTACATATATTCGCTATTTCTTGACTATTTCAATACTCAATTATTACCACTGTTAATCTAAGATAGGTTTATTTTTTGCTGGTCTGGGACACATCTAACTCGCCGCCTTTGCTTATTAATATTCATGCTGAAATTAAGATTGATTGATTAGCATGAAAGTCGAAAAATTAGGTAGTTTAATTAAGGTTAATTAACATTTGGAAGGGAGCCTATGTCCGCGTGAGATCCACAAAGGGCTGTCACCCTCATCCGAGTAGACTGGAAGCTGTGTAACCCGAACTTTGCGGTTGCCAGATAGATTGCCACTAAGAATAAATCTGCGACAGATTGATCTCACTAAATCCGGTTAAAAAACGAACCCAAAGCTCCGGAGATACAGAGAAGCCTCCAGCATCCGGTTATTTTTCGGAAGTCCCTTGCATGTGCTTTCTGGGTTCCGAGGCTTCCTTTCGGAAAGCTGGGAGAGATAAGCTAAATCCGCAGGGAGGCCGTTCCCGTGCGTCGGGGCGGAGGTGACAAAGGGCGCGGGGCGGACCCGACGATGACGCTGACGCCCAAACCAGCCCCCGAGAAACGCAGCAACAGCTTCCTATCAGCAGAGCTTAAAATCAGTCTAGCGAAAGCTTCAGCTGTGATAGCGTCCGCAAGTAGTTCTGATTTGATTCGAGTTCGCCCCGCTGAGTTTCCGATTTCGGCGCGAGCGAGCGCGTCTTCCCAGTTGCTGGTGTCCTCGAGGGCGTCTTAAGACATCCGCATCCGGTCTAATCCCGCCAGAAAGGGCAGGACCGCGGAGGACACTATCGCGAGCCGACTTGATGTGAAATTTAAATTATCCCCAGCCAATTTGTGTCGACTTTTTAATATTGGACTCCCTGGAGTTTGCCGAGTCGATCGGTATCAAAGTGATTTCCTAAGGAGTTCAATTAAAGGGATGAAAGATTGCGCCAAGTTTTGGTGTTCACTGGTGCGTCGTTGATTGTGCGTGTGATTATCGTCAGTTCGCCAGAGGAGTCAAGTGAAAATTGTTTCTTTTGAATTGCCGTGAAGTTGGTGAGGAGCCGTCTACCTGCGCCAATCATGATGAGAATTGCCTCAAAGTGTCGGTTGGCGGATAATAAAAGTTCCACGGTAAATAGACCCACTTAAAACAATTTAAAGGAATGTCCTTGCCGCTTAAAATTGAACTTGCATGGCGCTCGATTTATCAGACTTTTTTTATAATCTATCATAAGCAGTGATATTCAGTTTTTAATATTAAATATGCATGAACGACTCTTGTTTTGCTATACATAAAACTGCATGGATATGAAGGAGGAAGGTAGATCGTTTTTTTTTTTTTGTAGTATTTCTCCACTATATATGTGTACTTTTATCTACTGTAGTATGTTTCTCTTTGAAAAAAGGTGTAGAATCCTTAGAAAACTTTATCGATTTTTGTATGGTATTAATACAATACACCACCGCATACTCTCAAGTAATTCAAATTAATTATCACAGAAGTTAGCTCAAATTACTGAATTAATTAGAAGTAAAGTTTCACTAATTCCAATTAGTTATTGAAGAACTTGTATGATTACATCTTCAGAAGATGGCGCTTATACTTTAAGGTGAACTTAAATAATTATTTTAAAAAGTCATTTCTAAAAAACGTGTTCACAGTTCTTAGCTGCTTATTGTTATTTTATATGTCGAAATAATTTTTAAGAGAGAAATTTATGATTTTCACATAATAAAAAAAGATACCAGACGAATAGCAGGTATACTAAAATATGTAGGTTCTTTTTATTTGTTTTGTTTTTTTTAAAAAAAATTTGATTGGAGTTCGAAACATATAGCTAAATTTCTTCACCTCAATTAAAAATCAACCTGCTTCGCTATCCATTTATTGAACAAAATTAGAAACAAAAATGAGCATGTAAATAATTACTCATAAAGCATGAAAAAAAATACTCGAAAAATTGCAACAGCATAATATTTTTAACTTATTTCTTTTCTTCGAAGTTGCAGTAGAAAAAGTTTTAAAATAATAAATTTAGACTCGTGAAAAGTATAACCACATAAATTTTATAGATTCCTAATCATACTAGAAAAATCAAACAAACAACAAATCAAGTATTAAGACATAATTTATAATTTATTTTTAGATAAACGTTCTATCAAATAATTCAATTTTTCCACTAATCTGCTTCGTATTCGAACCGTCATTTCATTTTGAAGATTTAGGTGAGGGAAGACACTAATGAAATTATTCTAAAAACTAATACTATGTAACCAGACAGCCATGATATAAAAAAAATATAATACAAATGTAAAATTAGAATCAGCACTACTCTGGACTACACATACATACATACATGTTAATTGAAGTGGAAATTTGTTTGAAAATTATAGTAACTTTTAGTAGACTAACATTTTGTAACAAATGGATCTCATCGATTATTATATAAAAATTGCAATTACGAATTTCACGGTACTATTCACACAACCACTGGTGTGGCAAGACATTTTATCCAATTGTTTTTTAATTATCATGATTATTTTAATTCACGCATTTTAGATATAAAACATTGGAAGCGTGAAAAACGTTCTCCGGCTGCACGCTACAAAATTGCTATTTCAGCAACATCGTTCAAGAGGAACTGTTTCCGTGGCGAGTAATTGTACATCGCTCTGAATTTTTTTTTAACATAATTTTCGCATCGACAGCTAATAAATCGCGCCGAAATCAAATTTCCCGAAATTGAATTATATTTTTTTTAATTGATAGAGTTTTTACCTTCTGAATCCCAAATAAAATTTTATTCAATTATTCATAAATTCACGATCGGAAGATGCCTCCAAATAAAAGGTATACATATTATGCCTGTAGATTTTTCGATTTTATTGCTTCAGTATACCCTTTCTTTTTACGATAAATAGATTCTGAAAAATATATTAAATACATTTTCAAGCATTACTTATTTATTTGTTATGTTTAATATTTTCATAACATTTAATGCCGAGGAGTTATGGCTACTCGTTTGAATTATAATGGTTAAATATAAGACTTCAAAGTGGCATATTGCCAAGTGAATGTCGTATGCAATTTCCATAAAAATAAACGTCTTAAGATTTCCTTACTTGGCAAATCTTTCAGTTCAGAACGCCAATTGAAGGGATTTTTTCTTAGTTTTATGCAGTTTATGTAAACTGTGGAACGGAAAGAACCTTCTCTACTGATTCATTTCATTATTATATTTATCTTTATTTTTTTCATTTGGTCACCACTATATAAAGATATGATGATAATGGTAATGAGCGGCAAAACAAAGTCAACTTAAAAAAAAAATGAATACAGTCTTCTCACCTATCCAATCCTAATATAACTTATTATCACCTGTTTTTATTCCTGGTACGGGACCATCTGACGAAGCAGAGATTTTCCCACTCGAAACCTTTTTTTCTGCTTTAGTATGCATAATACCTTCATTTTAGGAAAACCCTTTACCTATTTTTGCTTTCATATTTTGTAGTCCTTCATTTTATTATTCGTCATCCCCCGCTTTTTCAACATCCCTCACCACATCCAGCAGCATAAAATGTATGTAACTCTGGGGAATTCCTCCTCTCGGTCTTTTTTAACATGATTATTATAGTTTTATTCAAGTTCAAGTATACTACATATTAAAGTGAAAGACTGATATTTGATCTGGAATCAATCCTTTTTTATCCGCAAGCTGAGATATTTTTTGAAGAATGAAGGCATTCACTCCAAATCTTTTTACATACTTTGAAAATAAGCTCCTGAAACAAGATTCTCGTCAGAATTTCAATTTATTTTATTACAAGAAATTGTCAGTTCTATCGATTTTGTTGAACCTGTAAAGTCTTTGTATAGTCACCTCAACACAGAGAAAATCAGTGACAACCTGAGATAAGGACTAAGATATAAATTCAAGGAATGCATTGGATTTTTGCACTTTTCTTGTTAACTTCCATTTCATAAGTTCACATTTTTATAATAAAATTGCTATTTCAATTTTCCTGAGTTTTATCTTATAGTCACCACAAAGCAAATTTATATCAAAGAAAAACGATATTTCTTAAAAATTCAACATAAAGAGACGCAACATTATACTTTATAGGAACATTTTATATTTCTTTGTCAACAATTTACATCTTGTTACGAGAATGCAAAGAAGAAAGATTGTTGAATTCCAACCAAATAAATTCAAAATACATTTCTGAGCAGTAAGGAACATTTTGAATATATCTTTCTACGAAAGTATTTAATATTTATTTATATGTTATTTAAATTGCCTAAATAAAATGAAAAAAGTCAAAATAAAAGTCCCCCCGAACTCATACCTGCATTATGTGATATGTACACAACTTTTCAATTTTAGGTGGGCGTACAATATGTGACAATGGAGAATGGCATGAACATCTTACATAAAATTGAAAATTAATTCACATTTTATTGAGCAATATTTTTGCCGTTTATACATTCAAAAACCAGTTAACCAAGTAAGCCATGTCGTAAAGTGCGTAAACCAAAACCCAAAAATATTTTCATTGAACGTAATATCTGAACGAATGCCAAAGTAGCAGATGCGCGCTGAAAGCATTAATAGAACACTTTGTTTATTTAGATGCCAACCACATTGGCGTTTATTTTTTTGAAGTGATGAGTGACTTCAAAAAGATGCGGGATTCGGAAATGTCTTAAAATTGACGCAAATAGGATACTTAAAACAACATTATAAATAATGTATTCAACGGAAGAAGCGCAAAATTTAGTGTACTTTTCAGCAGCTTTTAGTTGTTTCGTTTAAACCCTCTGTTATATTGAAATCTATTTTAAAACTGCAGTTAGTTTAATTTGATGCCATAGAGCTGTTGAATATAAAGTATTTGTTCTTATACTTGCAATCAATGGATTTCTATTAAAATATATTTGGAAACAAGAAAGTACTATTATGAATAAAATGCTCTCGCGAACCCAACCCAACCCCCAAACAATACTTAAATATTTCAAGCACAACTATTCTCAATATGAAAAACGAACGTTGTAAAATGCAAAGTCTTCTTAACAATTATTGTAATTAAAAATAAAAATTTTGGAAACGTGTTTAGACCCATTAATACATTTTTACATTTAAAGAGAACACTACAAAACAACTAATTAATTTATTAACTTTGTTATTTAAGAAAAGTCGGTAACCAAGACAATTGAAATACTCATTAATTCATCAAGTTGAACATAATATAATCCCAGATCACATCTTTAACGCATTTATTTACATTTGTTTATGGCTGAGGAGCTACTATGTTTCTTAATTGGAAGCAATTGCAATTGATGGCTGCAGTCAAAGTGGCTCTATTTGGATTCCATGTGCGTGGTGCATCCGTGGCACAACAACTCATTCGTTATGAAATTGTTTACTCATTCAAAGCTGCTCTGGAATGTATAAGAATATGGAAAAACTACATAAGCAAATTGTCTTATTTGCTAACGATGAATGAAATCTAAGTAAAAATTTAAAATTAAGGAAAACATACTTTTATAAACAATTTATTTTAAAATAATATACGTATTTTAATGTGTTAAAACTGTCGCCTCGTGGGCATCGAGACCACCGATGTGATTCACCGGTAATGTAGTAAAGTATTTCGAATAATATAGTGTAGTAGAATATTTCGATGGAACTATTATACAATATACTATTCTGCTATTCGCCCGATATTTTTCTATTACTATGTGAACATAGATTAAATTTTTAGGAAAATTTGTAAGAATGTTCGTGAAGAGCGATTATGGAAAAATATAAATATTGTCGATCGTTTATATTATATATTTCCCAAGATTCTTAATTTTTAAATTTCTCCCCCAAAAAATTTTGAAAATTAAAAAATAAATCTTTTGCACTTTAGGTACTTCTATACTTTTGAAGTAAAAAGCACAGAGAGATTCTTGAAAATAATAAAATTAAAATAAATCTTCCGATTTCTTTTATTTTAAAGAATTTCCAGAAATTTTGTTCAAAGAAAAGATGGAAATGTGTCTAACTTATAATGTTCAAGTACTCTCCAAGTAAATTGTTTGGGAGACCAAAAAATCTGTATTATTACCAAAGCTTAACATCACTTTTGTGTCTTCTTTATGCACATTTTAATTTTTACATTTTTTCATCTCAGATTTAATATCCAAGGCCATTTCATTACTTTGCAGCACTCGCACATTCGCATTTTTTATAAATCAAATCAAAACTGAATTAAATGTTAAATATAGTGTCACGATCCGTAATAAAGCGACAATTAACATTTATGAAGTGTAAAGCTCATTACTATTAAGATCTTGCCAAACAAGTGGCAGGTAATTTCTATAGAATTGTGTCCTTAGATTATGAATTCGTTATTCCCACATAACATTGTTAAGCTCTCTTTTAAAAAAAAGCGTGATAATTTGTCAATTTTTGAATAGCAATTAGAATGTATAGAATTATCACAGAAGTTTGTGATATAATCCTTTTAATACTATAGGAATTAAAATTGTTGTCTGAAAGATCAACTATTGCTGAAGTTTCTAAATTACTTTTAATTTTTCAGTATATCTATTAAAATTTCTATTGTCTTTACAATAATAATAAAGTGACAAATATATTCAAAACCATAATGTTACTAATCGTATGGAAATCTAGTACATGGACTTTTTATTAATATCTAAAATAGAACGAAGTGATTTAACAGTTGTTCTTTTTCCTATTGAATCCTCTGTTTTGAAAATACATTTTTTCAGAAAAACTTTTATTTTGGAATCCTATAAAAAGGCATTAAACTTTAAATTTCCATTAGTTTAAAAGCTTGGAAAATAATAAAATATTAAAGAGCGCTTACTTTATATTTTGGCGACATAAGAGAGATAATTTTAGTAATTAAAATGTGTTATTGATCTCACATACCAGAGTACTAGATGAATTTTAAAAATATAATTTAACAGTGTTTAAGGTCACGTTGCAATTAGAATTTACCATCATCATGTTTTCACTTCTTATTTCCACAAACTTTCAAAAATCACTAAGCAATCAAGAAGTTAATATGTATCCGTATCAGTCTAAATCTCCGAGGAAATCTTCGACGCTATGCTTGAAAGAAACGTGCCAAGTCACTCGTACATTAAGTTTTACAGGATTGACTGAAACAATCCCAGAAAGACTCAAGACGACAACAATGACTTCTCAACGAGAATACTTAGATTGAAAGCTTTGTTTCCTCTAGTTATAAGAAACGATTATCTACTACATGCATATCCCCTGTAAGACATAAACACATATGCATATATCGTATATATTATTTTGTATATACATATACATTACTCGTCAGAATGAACAAGGGCCGTCATGGTTTTTTCTTTAGAATGTGAAATATCACATCAGAGTGTGTTTATTTAGGTGATATAGAAAAACAACAATCCGAAAAGATTACTAAAAACCACATAAAATAAAAATCAAACCATAAAACTGCCAATAAGTCCTTCATATGAAACAACATCCTTATAAACATTAAATTCTTTTAAATACGAAGGAGTTTACTCTTAATTTTATTTCTCTAGGGGTAAACACTTAATTCATGCAACAAAAGTACATCACATCTGCATATACATATATAGTTACATATCTTAAATAAAAATTATCAAAAGATCATAAAAATTGAAAAGTTGCAAAAGGATCCGCCCGGTGCGGGAGAGAGGCTCCTAGATTTAAGAATAGAAAGTATAAAAAAAGGACAAGTCATCTATAGGACAAAATTCAATGAATTCCTCCCTTTCACCGAGCTCATTACATGTACGCTCGCTTGAGAAATTGCTCACAAGATCGATTTATTTTGCGGACGATGCTTTCACAAGCAGGACTTGTCGACTTGGAAAGCCTGCGGCAAATTAAGGGTGAAATGTAACAATTACTCTTCAAATCAATTCGGCCAGGAAATTGAGCAGCAGACCATATAAGTCTTAGAAACATATTTCAATGTACTGTAGCCACGCGTGGGGTGTTTTACTATCGATTGAAACTCTCCTGACTTCAGAATTCTGGGCAGTTTGGAATGAGTTAATTGTGTTTGAACGAAGACTGTATCTCAACGACGATAAAATAAGAAAACTTATTGCTTTTGATAAGAAAGTTCTCCCAGCGAAGAAAAATACGAAAACAAAACTCGCCTGTAAAATGAAACATTGCTTAATTAGAAAACAATGTTAACTCTCACGATATTGGAGAATTTTATTAACCAGAATGAAAGATTAGAAAAAAACTGGTTTTAAAGTAGAAACGAATCTTAAGTTTAATTTTAAATAATCTCGAAAAAAATTAAAATTATAAAACATGAGATTTATGTTAAATACACGAGACTGAAATGTACATATGCATGTATAGTAATGTAAATCAAAAATTGCATCGTGGAATTGAGAAGTAATCACCGAACTCTATAGACTATTTATAGACTATTGCAAGAATACAACTACAAGTTTTGTGTTCAATTTTATAAATGTTGCTTGTTGTTAATATATGTATGTACATACCTATAAGTTTAAATCAAATTCTGATTTTGATTTTAAAAAACTTTCTGAAATTATTTTATAATTTTAAACTATATGCATGTTTATACCGGCGTACATATCTAAATGTTTGGCATCTATGACATTAATAAAATGATACATACTAATATATCTATAGCCACAAAATGTTACGTATGTAGATAAAAGCACAAGCCTACGTAGATTGGCTGATTAAAACTCTTTTTCGTCTCTACAATTGTTTCATATAATTTATAAGGTGCTACCTATATATCTGCATATGTATGTATATATTTTAGGTAAAATATTTTTAATGCTTTTTCAATACCAAATCAAAAAGATCATCCGGGCCACCATTGTCTTTCAATTTTAAACATAAGAAAAAACGTTATAACAACAAATTCAAACTTGCTTTTAATATATATATATATTAAATTATTATATTATATACCTTTATTTGATCGATCGAATGCAAATTGCAGGATTGTACAAGTCACCGTGAATAAAATGTTTATTGAACCAGTAATAAACACATCAGCTTAAAAACGAGCTTACTTTAATGGAATGAACTGACCTAAATTGAGTAATGTGGTGTATACGCATGTTGATTTGATTTAAAATATGAGAACATACTTCTTCCACAATACACCTACCGTGAACATTCCTCAATAAACATGTCTTTAAATCGTATAAAAGAGGATTTCATTATTTCATTCGTTTTCCATTATGTCGAATAACTTTACATACTGTAAAACTCATATTCACTTGAATACTCTGCGTCCTACATTAACGCAATTATGAAATATTCGACCTTTAAATTTCAAAAAACCAACAAGAATATGTAGAACACACCGTCAGACTAATTTTAAACAAAAGCAGTAAAAGTATTTTTAAATAGGTAAACAGTGATCATCTCTTTAAAGTTTCAATTATTTTTAGACCAGCAATTTAAGTCTAGTGCACATAGCTCAATACCGAAATAAATAAACAAAATCTTCATTAATTTCAGCGATATTATCTAAACGATCAATTTCAGATATAGACAGATCATTTAAAATAAGATCACTGTTTACATTGGTTCATTTATGTAAACCAGTGCGTATATTGCTGTCTGCAAGTCAATTAAAATAGACGCCTTCAGGATACTTCTCAATTTCTTAAGTCGCATTTTCTTTAAATTTTAAAATAACATCCAGCTACCTACAGTGCAGCCAATTCTTGTGGTATATAAATTGCATTTAAGCAAAACTTCATTATGTATATTTGCCAAATACATAAGTACATAATTCTACTTGTGTCCAATTAAAGCTTTGAATTAATATACATATGCGCAGAATATGG
Organism: Tolmerus cingulatus; assembly: GCA_959613345.1. Lineage (NCBI taxonomy): Eukaryota > Metazoa > Arthropoda > Insecta > Diptera > Asilidae > Tolmerus > Tolmerus cingulatus. Next base: position 9,461,832 of record OY390708.1, read on the forward strand.
TAGTGATCAAATTTCAATTCAATCAAAAAAAATTTTAAGAAAGTCAAATCTTCGTATAACGATTATGGTAAATATAAGCATAAGATATAAGACTAAATGTAAAATCTTAATACTAAAAACTTTCATTCTACTTTTCTTTCAAAATAAATAAATTTCAAAACTGCATAAAGAATACATAGAAGTAAAATTAATTTTTTAAGTTAAATTGACGAAATATTTATAAAAGGAAAGTATTTATGTATGTATGTAAGCAAACGAGCTATGAATTAGCAAAATTGGTATTTTATTTCTGAAACTTCTTCGTTTTTACAATTTAAAATAAAAGTAAGTAAATCACCTAGATGAAAAATGTGACCGTCGATTTCTCTAATTTACATAAAAATTGCAAAAATTAAAAGTTCCTGATGTTTCCAACCAGAATATCCTGAGGCATTTCTGAGATGAATGCAAGCAACTTTTACTTTTTCAATTAAAGTTTTAATCGCAATATTTCACTTCCGAAACAACTTTCACTTACAATTTAAATTTAAAAATAAAACCTAAAAGATTAGGCCTTCACAACAGTGGTTTTTGTTCTATGGAATTTTCTTTTTTAATGGACTGATAATTTATTACAGAATACTTTGAGTAACTTGGAATTCTAAAAATTTTAATTAAAATGATAAATTAATTTCCCAATTATTCGAGTTTGGACAATTATTTTTGAAATTTGTTTCGTACTTTCTGAACTTTCACAATATAGAAACTAAATTTTAAAGTTTATGTAAATTACTCACGAAAATCGAATGATTTATACATTAATAAAATATAATGCAATAAATAAATTGGATAAAATGTTAAAGCGGATTACCGAGAACTTATTAATGAAGTCCATATAAAATTAACTGGGTTTGTTTTTAGGATAATAATACCCAAGAAAGGAGTAATTTCCCCAATTAAGGTATTTGGTCAAGCGTGACTAACTCCATTAGCGAAAAAAGGGTTCTGGTGGAAAAGACCATATGCATCTAATTAAAAAGGATTAGCTGCTAATTAACAAATTTTGACTGTAATTACAGTCGTCCGGATCTCGTTTCTGGTTGTAAAAGACCCAAAATGTATCTATGCAAAAGTTTATGAAAATTTAAGACCAAAGTTGTGTTCTTGAACGTTTTATATCTTAATTGTTAAATAAATTAATTGCGCGATGGAGAAAACACTTTAGATCTTTTATATTATATATAATAATAACAGACCCTTAGATTTTACAGTTTAACCTTAAATTTTTCCAAAATGTACATTTCTTAAACTAAATTAATAAATGTTTCAACATATTTTTGACCAAATGTAATTAATCTATTTTCGGTCTTCACAAATAGGCATTTTGAAAACTCTTTTTAATTTTTGACATACACATACATATATGTATATGTATAAGCATTTCGTTTTGTATAATGTTCTTGAAAAAATTAATTTTGAGTGTCGCCCTCACACCGATAGTAATTAATACAACAACAAAAATCTATTAAAATTTAAATCTGTAAATTAACCTCTCAAAAAGTGAAGTTCTAAATTTCACCGCTAATTATCAAATTGTAATGAGGCAAAACAATTTGATTTTGCAAGAACATCCTATGGTAACAAAGAAAGCTAATTATAAGATACAAAAATGGAAAAACTTAATTTTTTAGCCAACAGAATTCAATACTTTCTTAATACTTAGGTAATTTTTGTGTTCTTTCTAGCTTAGCAACTTATATGTATTTCTGTGTATACATATACATATCTAAGCAATTGCTGAGCAAGGCTATTTTGGCCCAATTAGCGAAAAGCAATACAGGCTAATTGGGCTATTAGGAAAAGACGATTCGGGCTTATTTTCTCTGCTTAGTTACTGCTTGGGTATGACAAGATCTGCCACCACAGAAGGAGATTGATTGGCTTTTGTATCTAAAAAATTGCGTCCGAATAGCGACGCTTTATATCCTCAGTCAAAAACTACTGAGCACAGCAGGGAAAGGTCTATGACATTAATAATGTAGAAACCTTACATCTAAAGAAAAATCTCTGCTTCATATAGAATTAGGTGGAAATCCTGTGCGCCTATGATTAAATAGACATTCCACTTACTTTGTAGTCGCCCTTTTACTATTGAGTGATTAAAACAGACATGTGAAATTTAGTTAATCTATTGACGCGTTTAACTTAAAACGAACCCTACAACATATGCCTAAAAATGGCCCCTCACTCGTATCTATTACACTCGCTCGGTTGAAATGGTCTATGAACGAAACGCCCAAGTTTACCAATAAAATTTACGACAAATTTATACGAAAAGGTAAATCTGTGGGTATGGGGGTACCACGGCTTGCATATTAATAGAATACGGGCAAACAAGGACCCGATTTGGAAAGGTCCGGGTAACCACCGGTAGTGACTTAGCCTTTAATCGTGAAATCATAGCCGCAAAGGACCCGGCCTCATCTGGTAATTTCATGAATCAGAAATTCAGGAAATTAGAGCAGGTTATCACCGAAAGTAAAGGTCGCCCTGAGAATGAGCAATTTCGCCCCAGGCTCCGTCTTCGCCGTCTTCGCCGTCTTCGTAGACACCCCATCCGAATGTTCCTCATTACGAGGCGAAACACTCTGCGGCGGTTTAGGGCCCAGTGGCAATTCCGCCGGAGCGTGTTGACTTTGTGCGAAATTAATTCGAAAATTGCAAGTTGGAATCGCACTGCCAATATGCTCGGAGGAAGAACGCACTTAAGATTGTTTTCAGACGTCGTGGGGCTGTCGAGGCGGTCAGTCTAATCGTGGCCGCGCTCTGGGACCCCTACCCCATTTGGTTCACTCCAAAGTTTGGCGTTTTATTTCATAGCCTGATTGATAGGCGTCTAGCACCCTACTTAAGTAATACCACATCGTGGGAAACGTTCTTCGGAAGTTTTTTACATTTAAAGTAAAGTAATATTTTGTTATTACTACCTAAATTAATCCAACCTCAAAAAGGCTGGCTATCCCCCTCCGTGCAATACACATACCGTTGATTGTCTCTTGAAATAGGAACTATTAAAAATGGGAGTTGCTTTAAACAATTTTATTAGTTTCTACCAAAATCAATTTAATTTTAATTGTATTATATACAATCATCTATATCGTTTCATATTTCCAAAACGGTCGTAACAGATGACAAAATTATTCCGTACAACACTCCATACCTGCCTACACAACTAAACTAAACATAAGTATTTTATTATATTTATTTCTGACTGAGACTGCGCTTCCGAAGGAAATCATATTACCTTCTTCATTATAGACATAAGAATTCTATTTATATAAAAACATCTTCACTTATCTAAATTTAATTTGTATATGACCAGTAATTATTTTTTCCAATTAATTAATTGATTCAACATTCTCTCAAAGTCATACATACATGTGTATATCATAGCCACGTGCCTTCAGGTCTAAGCGCCAGACATGTGGGAAAATTAAACCTGGGCCTACTCAAAAAGTCTAAATTGTGCAAACAACGTGCCGATATCAGTATCTAAATATAACCACGAAATTCATTAGCGCTAGTTCAAATTTATAGAGAAAAAAGGAAATTTAAGTAATCAATATTTTACAAATTAAGCGTTAAGAGTTAAGCTCCTAATAAGTAACAAATCAGCAGACAGATTTTTCTTAAAATGCTTGATGAACATTTGGCTGTTATTTTAATCAAACTAACATTCTATTTAAAAAATAGAAGTTTCAATCTACTTCAGGTATCCAGCAGATATATACAATATACATATATAATTACCGTAGACCACCGGGTCATCTTAACTACTTACGTAAGTTAAGATGACCCGGTGGTCTAGCACCAGTGAACTTAAGGTATTTTTAACATTTATTTTCAAGATGAAGGTAATGAACAACAATACTTAAACTTTGTAGGAATATTAAATATTATAATACTCAAAAATCATATAAAAACATTTTTATAATGATAAAAAAAAATTAAGTATTACAAAAATGGGGTTGAAAATAACGCATTATAAAATTTGTTCAGTATATTCTCAAATGACTGTTCTTTCGAAAAATCACAAAAAAATCAATTTTCCAAAAATTCTAGACCCCCGGCTCACGTTAAGCCAAAATTTGTGTATTTCCAAAATAATATTAAATTTTAAGTGGCCAAAACCATATAGGTTCCCAGTTAAAATCAGAACAAGCCTACAGTAACCAAAGCGTGCTCGAACTTTTAGTCGATTCCCTATATAAAACTCCGTTAAAAAATCCAACATATTTAAGAGTTAGATACATTTTTTGAATCTTGTATTCGATATGCATAAATCTCATCAGCATCTCTGAAATATCCAAACATAAATCTTTTACATCCCTCATTTCATTCATTCAAAATTACTTTACGTTCGGCATTAATGAAACAGAATTTGAGATTTATGTAAATCGTTTAAAACCTTTTAATTCATTTGAAATACGTTTCATGAATAATATTCAAATATTTCTGCTTTACAGAAATGTGGGTGCCGCCTATTTAATTTTCATAAACCCTTGGATAATGCAAGTAATCAAACAGAATCTTACTCTAAAAATGTTATCGCATTATCCATTTAGCCACATCCATTGTCACCAGGTTGCCACAGAAATATGTGTGGGCATTGGGCAACCACTAACTAAAATCGTTTAAGAAAAGCGAGTCTGGGGTACAAATCTCCGTGAAAGCATAATGCAATTGCTCACAGCATGGATGCAATAGAATTTATCTTTCGCCCATTTGTAACTTTGTGATTCACTCTGCAGTTGCTCAACTTTAATTTAAAGTGATTCTGCTGAGACACGCTCACGTGACTGCTCAACTGGGGTACAGCATCCAACAGCATCAAGCTCGATTGTGCTAGATAAAATGATAACGTCTTATCTGCAGAAAATGCTACCGTTTAAAGATTTCCCGGGCAGTGCAGAATGGTTTAGTTGTAGGTAGAGCTCCGTTTCCACGACTAATTTCATTAAGTGTTTGAGGATGATTTAGTGGAAAACACCACTTAAACCCATCCAGTCCAAGATACACGTCCGTCATTTAATCACTCGATCTGCTCTCGGCCTTTTGCTACAAAACAAATCTATCTATTTATCTTAGGCGGAACAAAGTCCGAATCACAATTGTTTGCTTCGGCTGAATTCGCTGCTTATACATAAGTGAGAATCAAAAGGAGATTAAGTGAAAGCGTTCATCCAAACATTAAGGGAAATCGTAGGTAAATCTCTCCGGCACCAAATGTATTGAATGGCTCTTTCAAGTCCTATTCGGTGAAGCATTTAATTCCAGGAACTAAGACAGTGCCTTAATAATCGCTTTAATTGCGCCTTGGGAGAATTGCATCTTATTAATCGGACCTTCAATAGAATGATCTTTTGTCATGTGCTCCATTTAAATTAATTGGCATGTTTAGAAGGGCAATTTATCGCAAAGCTCCCTCGAGTAGAAGAGCATCTGGCTTTGAAATTGGATTAATCGTGATTTTGGGACGTATTAAGGAGTCTACATACAATTACTGAACTTTCATTACCTTCTTTTGTTTTCCTCCTTCTCTGACATGTAGCTACATCTTACCAAATCCTTTTGCGAAAAAAAGGCGAACCAAACCTTTCATCTCGAGGAGATACGTGTGTCACTAAAAACCCACTGTAATGAAACTCATTCAATATTGACATAAAAGGACGTTTAGGCTTTTCGGATCTTTTATCTGTCAATACACCGTCGCTAAGAGTGGGCGATTCTTTAAGTCCCTCTCATACAAAAGCCTCCAATTTATCTTTATATCGGCCGCCGATTGAAAAAGGCCAGCATTGCTGCTACCTTTGGGTCAGGACATTATCGGTGATTCCCCCGAAACTAAAACTAATTTTCTATAACAAGCTCGCCCAGACTACCCCCTTGCATATCTCCAAAAGTGGAGAGGAAATGTCTAACTGAGGGGGGACAAAAGTGATGGTATGCTTTAATAGATGTCTTAGAAGCATCCTTTTGAACACTTAAGAAAGATCTCTAGGATTTGCTTGAATTTATTTATAAAAGTTCTATAGGGAACTGAGTCAGAGCACGTGCGGCTTATTTGGAAAGTAATCAAAATAAAGACTTTGTGTCGGAGTAATGAACTATTTCTATGGCAGATTTGGAATATTTTCGATTCAATTTAGCTAGACTATACGTATTACAATAAAACGTCTCCTTTAGTTAAATGTCACCTTCAGTACTTCATTTTTAATTATTTTAATTCAAGTTTTTCACTAATTTTCTTGGAGACCAAGATATACGACTACAAATTAAAACAATTTTTTCAATACACAATAATTAATCTAGTATTTTATGAATGCTATCTGCAATATTTACAGAATTTGGAAAAAAAGCGGTTCTATCTTTCAGACAAAAGCTTTTAGAATATGTGTGTACTTCCCCTAAAAATGAAATTCGTAATTTCCTGCCTTAACAAGAACTTAATGTTCATAGAACTTTACAAATTGTAAGAAATAATCAAAGCACTCAAACACTCCAGAACACAAACGCATATCAAAGGAAAACTGGTTAATTGCGCTTACATTAAGGAAACCGAAATCTAGAAATTAAAGTCTTAGGAAACTTTTGTGAGAGACGAACTATGTACGAAATTATCCACAGCAAAGCTGGATTTTCAAATTATAGAGTGAACTACGGTCCTTGTGGGTAGTAACTAAGTATTACCTTAAGGAAGAACCGTAAATAAGAGACTAATTAGAAAACTTTGTAAGCTCCTTTATGAGTCGTTCTATATTAGAATATAGATTAAAACACCAAAAGTAAATGTTAATAATTTGTTAGCGAACTCTGCTTTATGTAGCTTTAAAATTAATAGAATGAAAATACCTATGATGAAGTATTTTCGGAAAAGTTTACAGTTAATTAACTTCTCATATTATAAATAGCTTATCCATTTTCATACTTTAAACTTCGATTTTTAAAAAAACATTTATACACATAATACTTCTTAATCACATAAATACTGAATGTATAACCTCCAAAAAAAAACAAAAAAGCGATCATTTAAATAAAACAAAGTTAAATTTTTGCAGTACCCACTGTTTTGGATTGTGTGATATTTCCAAAAAATAACCGTCGTTGCTCTCCAAATTTCCTTCCAATAATAAAATTTATTTTAACGAACGAAAAGTAAAATGTAAAAACTTTATTTAAGTAGTTAATTAATATATATTTATTGCATTTTGAAAACCTTTGAAATCTTGAACCCGCAATTTTGTTTAACTTGAAAACATTACAAAATTCTAATTTGTCCTTTTTTTTTCTCACGTTTTTATCTCAAATCAATTCAATTCTATTAATAAAACTAAAAAAATGTGGAGAAAGACTTTCAAAATCACCGACAAAAACCTGTTATCAATTTCGGCTAATTTTGTAAGCGTTTCATTAACCAGCCTCTCAGCCTCTAACTTTTTTAACTTTATCTAACCAAACCAAACAGCCAGTAGATTAATTTTTCGCCTCACTAAGTAAACAACTAAAACAAGAAGCGACAAAATCAAAATACAAATTGGCTCTACCTTGTCCTTGATGATGCTCGTCGTATCAACTTGCTCTAAAGATTATGACCTAAAGACCCCGATTCGGAAACTGTAGAAAAAAAATTATATCGCGAATTAATTTGTTTTAGACTTGAGTAGAGTGAAGTCAAATTACTACGTTTCCGAAAAATCGGAAAAACGATTCCGCTCGCGCATTATCGCGCGTCTTGTGTAAGCACTGAGTCTTAAGACGCTAAGCGAAGTCGTCGTAATCGGGGGCTTCTTCGTCATAAGGTAACCTGGGTGGATTTGGATTCCCGATAAAAATGTGCTCAAACGAAGGGAACCTGAGCTTCGGGTCCCGAGCGACTTATTTGCCGGCCAAATATTGTTTCCCGCTGGAAGGCCTTAGCCGCGAGCGGGAAACAGCGCCGCGACTGTTTATACTACGGCAGAATTAGATTTTATTACACATCTCTTAATTATCAAAAAACGTGATTAACGTCTTTCAGTGTAATCTCAGCGAGCGTCCGGGAATCACTCGAAATCGCAGCGGAATGAATTATTGAGATCGCGTACTAAATCGGCGGCCACTGCGAAAATTCGAACGTCTCGAAACGCGAAGATAAACAGGAACAAATTCCTTAAGGAAAGATTTGTGTTGAAAAGGAGTGCGTTTACCATCTCGTCCCATCGATTTGAAAACCCACAGTGAAACCTTTTGCAGTGAAAATGTAAACAAAAGAACCATTGTGAGAAAAGTTATTTGTTCTTGTGAAAATAGTTAATATAAAACGGGTCAAGCTGGAGTTGTTCGTGGAAAATAATATCACTGCTCCTGAAGAGCTCCAGCACTGGGTCAATGTAAGCGAGCAGCTGGCATGCCTAGTAGAGGAGCACTTGGACAAGCAGAAAGTAAGTAAAAAGTAGGAAAAATACTCATCCAAGCAGAATCCGAAGAAGATATTTTTGCGTTTTATTAGGATTGAAGTACTTACTTATTCTATTCATCCAATTGCTAAATGGTCCCCCGAGAACAAAAGTGAATAATATAGAAAATTCCAAGAAACGTTTCTATTGATCCCAAGAAAATCATTTACTTAAAGTACTTGAGTGAACACTCAGTCAAAAAGACATAGTTGATATTTAGATACAACTGCAGTGTATACTATAATATTAAAGATAAAAAGGATCAGAACACCCTTGAAATCGGACAATCTTACAAAAAGACAACCCAACCCCGCAAGGAAATTTACAACCGTAATAAAAATTTCATAAAAGGCATATCAAAACGGTCTCACAGAAGAGTAATGTAAATACGAAACAGAATTATTTTTTCTTATTTTTTATTGTTATTGTGGTTTACGAATTTACATACATATGTATCTCTTATTTTGCGTTTTTCCTTAAAGCAAATCATGTTCTACTATGTAGCTATGATACGACAACAATATTCGCATTATCAGATCAAAACAGAATCGTCGTTTTCACATCGTATTAAACTGAATTAATATATCTACATAACATAATAAATATACAATATATGTACGTCAAATACGAAATTCTACTTTATTAACCCAATAGATAGTATATTGATCAGTCTAAAATTAAAATTCGATAAGGCGTAATAAATTTTACTATATTTTCGTTTCTTTCTTCATACCAAAATGGAATATTCAGATAAATGTAGTTAGATAGGATATTAAATAATTACCTACTATCCATCATAATATTTTCAACCGATAAACAAAAAGCTTTAGGCTCAACGTTTCGCTTCTAAGAAATGTTTGCCATCATATAAATTTTTGTTAATACCTAAATATATTTCATCAAAATAAATGAAAATGAGAATGTGAATATGTGGAATATAATGTGAATATTGCTAATTTTAAGCTATTCCGAGAAGCTGAAAAAACAAACCATAATAATGAAATCATCAATTACTCGAAATAAGTGGGTAATTTTAAAATGTATGTAGGTACATATGCAAAATGCTAACTTATGCATTTTAGTTTATTATTTCCAATGAGTGCATCATTTAAATTGGCTCAGATTTCCAAGTTAAATGGAAATAAACATCGAACAATACTAAGGAATCTGTTTTAATCTGTTGGTCATAACAGGCCACGCAATGTTTTCGATTACTCGGAAACTCCACAGAATTTAATGTAAACAATTTATGACACTTTGGGGAAATAATCGAATATTTATTAAATTTACATGTTTTGCTGATTAGGGAATTGACCTTAGAAGCATAAACATTTTGTTGGAAAGGGAGTTTTTGTTATCGTTTAGTGCTTTATGTACATCTATTATTATCTATCTATCTTATTTATATTAAAACATTAAACGGTTTTATGATAAAATTTTTTATTTCTTTCATTTATTGTTATTAACTAGCTACGTAAACTTGAATAAATACAAACTGGGGACGATGCTTCAACACAACATTGTGCTTTTTTAATTCATTACCAAAAGCAGTTTCTACCAATTCTGGCAAAAAACTCTGTCTGCATTTTGTTTTTACCATAACAACAATTATTTAAATTAATGAGTTGGCGTTCTCAATTCAAGTTCCGAAAAGAGATTCAGCGGTAGAGAGACTAACTTTATTTTAAAAAACAAAGAATATCTACTTACTATGCCAACACATGTTAACTTGTGCGAGCTTTTAACGTTTTCCTAAAACAGAAATAAATTAAATTCTTTTGCACAGAAATCCCACTTGAAATGAAGAAAAAATCATCCTTTATATTTTTTAATACAATTCATGTCTTTCCGCTTCACATTCCTTCGAAGATGAGAAGATACGTTGTCTTCGATCGCAATTTATGCAAGTGAGCACTTGTAGCTTTCAGTGATTTATTTGATTATTTTTTATTTATCAGATACATTATATCCGCAAGATATCCAAGTGCCAGCGCTTAGAAATAAATTGGAAGCAAAGTGCAATGGATTTTGAAAAACCACTGATAAATCATAAAAAAGTATTTAAATGCGAGAGATAAGAGTATTTTTGTGCTATCACTGATGCTACTTATCGCCGAGTTGATAAGTGTTAGGAGTGAACTTTTCTAACTTTTGTTACATTTGTAGCGTGAAGATTAAGGTTTTGTAAGTGATTCTCATATAAAAAATAAAAACACTATTATTCATTGCGGAAAAACGACACCAAGAGGCAAGAAGTGAACGGAAGCATTGATTGTAGTATTGTAAACATGTTTTGCTAAGAATATAAATTAAATGGATTGCCTACTTGAAAACAAGCCATTTGCTTTTATGGCAGCAATTTAACATTATCTCTAGGCGGAGTTAAATTAGATGAATACTTTTCTAAAGAGGCACTCAGCCCGGTAAAATTTTAATTATCTCGTTCAAGAAGTTCAATGGCTTTAGAACAACTTAAAGAATTTTGTCTTATTTTTGAAATTATAGAAAATTTTATCTTTTGTCATTCGCAGAATCCTTCATCAAAAGAATGTCCTGTTTACTTTGATTCAGTTTTATGCTGGCCCAGAACACCACCTGGTACATTTGCGGTCCTTCCATGCTTTGAGGAGTTCAAGGGAGTTCAATATGATAGCACGCGTAAGTAAAATTTCAGTTTCATAATTCCATAATTTGATTTTCAAATGTCTGTACTAAATTTTATGAATCTTAGCAATCAACATACAATTCGATTTCATTACCGCAATATTTTCATAAAAATAATATTAACATATGTAACAAAAGCGCAGTTCTTCATAGTGACTTATCAAATTGGCGTGATTAATACAGATTACAAATGTCTAGGAAGCTCCTTTCTTTTTTTGCCTTAACAACAATTTCATAATGGAAATATTATTCGCTTAATTCATAATTTCAACCCCAGCTAGGTCTATGAAGGTAACATGAAAATATGTTTCGCATAATAAGCCATAACTCGGCATGGTCTGCATTCAATGAAAAATAATAAGCGCTAAATCCTGGCGAAATACCGATGAATTACCGTCTATCAGGGGAATACACGGATTGTGTTTTAACAGGTTGCCGGCTTCTTTGCATTTATAGCAGAATATAATTTGTATGAGGAACAAAACACTCTTTCTCAAGGATTTTGTTAAGATTAATTTCCACGAAAAGCAAACATCTCATTAGCTGCTGTTTCTGCGCTTAATTAATCACAACATTTAGGAGCTGTTCATTCCAGGCAGGATAAAAGAACATCACTAAGGAGAAAGAATTTTCGATGAATCTTAACCTCCTTCTTGTTCCTGTCACCTTGATTTTCGGCATCTTCCTCGAGGTCATTATTTCTTAATAATCAGATGAAGCAGGGATTGGCCTCTATTGCCCCAAAATATTTTCCACAAATCCTTGACCGTCTCCTCAAGGGAAGTGTTATTCTGTTGGGTAGCATCTTAAGATTTTTGGGTATAGGATTTCTGTCCTTTGTGTCCCTTCTAAGATTTTCAATCAATCAACACGAGCACAGGCTTATGACAAGCCGATTTTAATATTTGAAAAGGTTGCTCATAGTGGGAGGACTTGAATAAATGATAGTCTTCCGCACATTGTCTCGTAATTGAGAAATGCTCAAAATATATTTATCAAGACTTGTTCATCAATGACCATTTAAATGTCGTTAACCATAAATTCCTATATACAGTGCAATTATGAAGCCACAATATATATGGCTTTCATGTTAAGTTAATCAACTGAAAAAATTATTGCATTAATTTACTGGATGAAAATTCATATTTCATGTACAAAGATGGCACAAGTACATATATAAAATACCTACAAACAAAAATGTTAGTGAAAAATTAACTAACTTAATGTTTTTATGGGTTTTTATGGGCAGAACATTATTGTATTTCTGTAAAAGTCAGAAAACCTTATTATGTTTGCCTTTTTGAACAGCACTCAGCTCTTTCCAATTTTAACAATATAATTTCCTTACAAATATAGTCTCATAATTAATTGATTTTGATGCTACGTTTGAAATGTTTATTAAAAATGTTACGTTGAAAATGTTTTATTCAGTAAACGATATATGTATATACGTACAAGTTTTTTAAATTTCAGTTTTCTTCTAGACCTCTTTAACAGTATCAGATTTTAGAACAAATTTTTCTTAAAGTTCCCGAAGAAATTGCTTTCAGCATACATAGGTTTTAAACACAAGATGCCAAAACTTTTTTCGTCATTAATAATTTTGATTAATAAATAACTTTGAAGTCTGTTATAGTTCAAGGGCGCTATAGATATGTTTGTACTTTTCCATTTTTTGATTTTTACTTTAAAATTTGTATTGGTTAAAGTTTTGTTAAAAGTTGGTGACTCTTACAGATAATGATGAAACAAATATATTGTTTTTTTTATTAATGAATAGGTACTTCAATTTTATGTAGGTACTACATATGTAGGTGCCCAACTAAGCTTTACATATAAAATATCCTAAACCTCAAATAAAATTTCCTTTTAAGCATGTAAGTCTCATTGAAATAGTTCATTATAAAATAGGAGACATTAAATTCATCACTTGTATCCGCTTCACTTCGGTGCCAACAGGTGGGCAGTAATTGAACTTGAAGGCAGTTGTTAATTTGTCTTTATTACATCCGTAATGGTAAATCGCTTTTACCCACTTGTTGCTCCTCGAGTGGATACTACTGACTAAACAACTGACTAACTAAAAGCCAGGGGCTGTCTAATTTCGAATGCTCCAAGCCGGGGAGCACTAGGTATCCCAAACAATAAAGTCGAAAGCACTTCAAACAATTAAGATGAAGCCAAGGCCAAGTACAAGACGAGGTCGAAGATTGTTTTGCTTCTCTTGAAACTTTTCCGCGTCGATTAAAAGTCGCTAAGATATTCTTCCCTTGGCAAACTTTTCACTTTGCCTGCCGGTGTTTTACTTAAATTACACAAGCAATTATGCTCTGTACTCATCCTTACTCACATATTAAATTTAGAAGCTGGTCCTTTCAACAACACTGTTGCTAAATTGGTATGCTACTGACGACGACGCTCCATCATGCAAATTTCAAACACGAGCCATTTAATCCCACTGATATTATTTGGCTGCTTTCATCAGCGATAAACATGCGGCCTACAAAAAGTAATGATTACATTTGCCTGCAAATCCCACTTACAGGTTTCACTTTCTCACGAGAATTTCCGTGGGCTGAAAGGTTTATTTTACTGTCCTCCACAGCAATAAAAATCACGTCGAAAATAGGATATTTATGTCATGAAAGGCAATGGAAGGCACATTCTTTTAAAACAATTCCAGCTTTTTCAAATCATATAGAATTCGTAAATTTATTATAGTAAATCAAATCATGAAACACATCCTCATAACCATTCCAATTTTTTAACGATAATACATACGAGTATTTGTCCTTCTGAAGCATTCAACTTTTTCTTCTTATATTTGCGAGTTATGAATTTCTTTAAGTAGAAAAAACACATCAACCCAAACTTGGGATGATGGGAATATTAAAAATTGTGTAATAATATAAAAATATATTTTTATCTCTAAATAAAAATTGAGACATTAAATAAACATTTGATTAAATTTTTCTGCATTATGAACGGGAACAAATTAGTAATAGTAAGTAGTAAAATGAGTCGTACCAGAGTTCGGTTGATCTGAAAAATCCGATTTCATAGGGAAACGAATCATTTAGGCAAGGTAATTGTAATAATATAATTTAAATGACATAGTATTGTAATATCTTTTACATGTTATAAAGACATTAATTCAGAGTGAAATGATACTCAAAATATACTATATTGGACACTTCGATTAAAATATTTAAATAATTTATTGCAAGGGTTTTAATAATTTGATTCCACTGTAATATGTACTTGCAGAAAATGCGACTCGCTACTGCCATCCGAATGGTACCTGGGACATTACAAATTACGACAAGTGTCATCATCTGCCAAAGCCCTCGTCTGTGCCGGATTTCCTTCCAGGCGTTGAGCTGCCAACGCTCGCTTACTGCTCTGGCTACTTCCTGAGTCTCATAGCCCTAACACTAGCTTTAATCGTATTTTTATACTTCAAGTAATTCGATTCCCGCAAACGCGGTCGCCTTGATTAATAAAAAATTTTCTTTCCAAGTAGAGATCTGAAATGCCTTCGGAACACCATTCACGCAAACTTGTTTCTAACGTACATCCTGGCTGCTCTTCTTTGGATCCTGACACTTTTCCTCCAAGTGGTACGTCCTCCTTAATCCGCATAAAGGCGTGTCCACTTTATTAATTCATTCGAATATTTCTAGATGACTGACCACCCGAGCCAGGCGGGATGTATTATTTTGGTGATATTTTTCCATTACTTTAGTTTGACCAACTTTTTCTGGATGCTCGTGGAAGGTGAGATAAAATCGACCAGAAGTTGATACAGAAAATAATTTCCTTATTCATGTCTTCCACAGGACTTTATCTCTACATGCTGGTTGTGCAGACGTTTTCAAGTGACAATATTAAATTTTACATGTATTCGTTTATTGGATGGGGTGAGCGACAGATTTCATTATAAGGTTTCGTGACTAATGTAAAAGTTTGCGACTTACAGGTTGCCCAGCTATTATAGTCTTTGTGTGGTCTATAGCTAAGATTTATGCTCCTCCTCTTGAGTCAGATAACTTCAACGGGGTAAGTAGAATTGCAAGTAATCCAAAATAAATCAAATCAATACAAATATGCACACACGCTCTTAAAGCTCAGTCTTATAATTACCTAAAAGAAATTTACATTTTAAGTGCCAAAAATATCGATATATTATAGTTTTAAAAGTTTGATGAAGCCATACGTTTTTTTGATTGCCACTTTTGTTTAAAGTTTAAGTGATTTCCTATTTTCAAAGGCCCAAAAGGAACAATTTTTTTAAAAATTGTAGTCACAAATTATACATATGTACATTTTGATCTAAATTGCATTTTTAAATATGTAATAGTTTCATAATACAATAATGTAACAGTTGCATATTCCGATATTTTCAAAAAATTCTGTTGCATAGATTTAATTTCAAATGAAAATAGAATATTTTGTAATAAAATCAAATATTGAGTCTATATTTAATTTTTGTGCAATCTAAGTATATGCATATTTCTATTTTTACTTGAATAATGACATCAGGACGACAACAAAATTTCACCTAAAACTATTAATACTGAAAAGCAGTAACTGCTTCGTTTTAAATGCATTAAACTAACCGCCAACTTAGAAAACAGTATTATCGATTTGTAAGAAGAGATTTCCGAAGAATTTCCAAATCCATTGAAAATAAAATCAACTTATAATGTCGTTCGAATATTCCATGGCCTAATTTTATTCTGTGAAGTTATTTATATTACCTCTTTTCTGCCTTTCATTGAAATCACTCGTATCTCAAGGATTTATTCGTCTTCAACTTTGAAGATTTCGTACTCCTCAAAAAAAATTTAAGCTCTTATGTATGTAGTGAAAAACGTGGACATTTAATTTCACTTTAACTTATTTACTTTCCTTTCCTTTGATTCATTTATAGATGTTTACATTTATTATTCAATATTTTGTGATCATAGCAGTCAACAACTTCTATCGACCAAGTTCTATAAAGTCTTTCGATTATGCACCCAATCATATTTCAGATTATTTTTTATTTATTTCCTCAATATTCATTAGAGCTAATTATAATGCGAAACAACTACTGATATTGAATTTAATTTATAAGAACCCTCTAAAAAGTGTGTTCTCAGACTCCGGCTACAAAACTATTTTTATTGCCATTTTTTTCTATTTACAGGTATCATTTATCGGTGCTGATAAATGCAAACATACATTATATAATGTATATTAAAAATTGTCTGGTCATTTTATATTTTCTAAAAATTCTAAATTTTCGGCGGCAAAATAAATATAAAATACTATAAAGCAATGGTTTTTGTATTTTTTAAAAAGTTTTAAAAAGAAGTAATTAAGTAAAGAAGAAATAAACTTCCGTCATATGGGTGCTTAGTTAAAATATTAAACTATAATAAAAAACTTATACTTTATGAAAACTTTTTCTTTCAATCCTAATGAATAGTGGCAGTTATTAGTTAAAAAAATAGTTGTATTATACAAAGTAGCTTTTCGTTTTTCCTCTAAAACTTTAAAACAGAAAACTTATCAAAACGTAAAAATTGTCTTTGTATTTGCATTGGTTTTGTATAGAATAGATGCTTCTATTAAATAATTGGAATAATCTTTACATTGGAGAAGTATCTACTGAAGTTTATTTTAATACATGTATATTTCGGAGTTTTTCTTTTTTAATGTCCGCCATAAAAGCACTAAACCTTCTTTTTATAAATGCTTGAAAAGATTAAGTTCGTTGCACTTTATGAATCGGAATTATCGCAAATTCCAGTTGTTTGTTGCAGAGACAGAAGAGAGAAGGCTTTCTGGTTTTATTTCACTCATTGTGTTAAATCGTAAAAACCCCACAGCAGAGAGATTAAAAAACCGCATTGAAATATTTCTGCATATATGCTTGAACAAAGTTAATTATATATTATATGGGCTTTTTTCAACTTGTTTAAGAGCATCCCCTGATGAAAAGGGTTGCAATAAAACGTTGAAATTATTTCATTCAAGTTTCACTAGCTTTTGCATTTGAGCGCCTTCGAAGTAAAAGAACTAGCCAAAACTACAAAATATGCACTTTATGAGAAATTTCGAATGCAATATAAAAATATCCGAAACGAAGGATAATGTATTTAATCTGAAAGTTTTTTTTTTGAGATCGAAGGTGGTAAGTGTAATAGATGTTTCTTTCAAATAAGCAAGAAATTCATGAAACTGACATTATATTCGGACTGAAAGATTGAAAATAAAAAATAAGGAAATTTTTCGGTAGTATGTATGTATATGTACATGCATACATATGTGTATTTTTGTAACACCGAAATAGAGGCAAATATCACTATAACCTGAAGAAAATCGCATGTCAAAAATATTAAAATTAAACTACATTTTTCCACAGTTGCAAATTGAGTGCTCATGGATGAGGGAATCCCATATCGACTGGATTTTCCAAGGACCCGCTTGTATGGTCCTAATACTTAACTTAATCTTTTTAATTCGAATTATGTGGGTAAGTGAAGGCTTATTATACTTGGTTTCTCCTGATTTTCTTTTAACGTTTAGGTTTACTTTAATTCTTTAAAGGTACTTATAACGAAGTTACGCTCTGCAAACACTTTGGAGACAAGGCAATACAGGAAGGCTTCCAAAGCCCTTCTCGTTCTCATCCCTCTTTTGGGAATAACTTATCTTTTGGTATTGACTGGGCCCGAACATGGAATGGAAAGATCTGTTTTTGATGTAATTCGAGCCTTTCTGATTAGCACGCAGGTAAACATTAATTTAATAATATTTTGCTACTTATAAATAGATATTAACAAAAACAAAATGTGCAGGGATTTTCTGTTTCATTATTCTACTGTTTCCTAAATTCGGAAGTGAGACAAGCACTACGGCATCGATTTGAGAGATGGCACAATGAACGCGATTTAGGATCTGGAAGCTCTAGGAATCGAAGGCAAGCAATTTTTTATAGAATATATTATAGGCAACTCTTTTTGCTTTTTAGGTTATTATTTTCCAAGCATCAGACTATCTCTTTTCAAAGTAAGGCTCTGAAATTATAAATTTTATATCCATGACTTTTGCCACCTGTTATCTGAAATATTGACCAAAAAATGGGATAAATTTGAGGAAAAAGGAATGTTTTTTATTTTTAAATATCATATTTTTGTGTTCATTCAAAAGTAAGGTTTGAATATTTTATTATAGGAACTATTATAATAAAAGGCCCTCTTGTCTCCAACAGCTTTGTAACTTTTTAATCGTTTTAAAAAATATTGTGCACAAATACAAATAATTTGAAAATAGTTGGTTCTAAATTTAGGCGACTTTTGATTTTATTTAAACTCACCCCTTATGCTTCTTTAAAATAAAACAAGAACGATTTATAGATTAGCTTTTTCATGATATTAGCTCACCCATACCACAGACATTATTTTCGTTAGGAAAACACACGAAATTCTTCGAATCTAGTTAAAGTTAAAGTTTTTCATATTCATCTCAAATTTGCAAAATATCTCTTTCGTCTCCATAAAATCACCTTTTATATGAGTCACTTTCAGTGTCGCAAATTTGTGTTTAAAGATAACTCTCCACTGAAATTAGACTTTATTACTACTATATGTCTCTACAATGAGTTTAATGCGGTTTCCAACCTCTGCGACCTTCCGCAAACCAATCAAATCAAGTTTGAATTATCCAACACATTTAACATAGAGCAAATTTTTAATTTTATGAATTCAATCGTCATTAAAATTGTGTGCTTTATTTTAACAATACGAAAATCAGAGCTGATTTAGGTTTCCTTTTTCCATAAGGGTACCGAAATTGAACAAAATCATAAATTCACCACAATTGTGGTCTGCTCACTGAAATTAATTCCCATAAAACGCAATCATCGGGAATGGTCGGAAGGACGTCACGTAGAATTGTTGGCAAATTTTTATCATAAAAAACCTTTATTTTATATCGACGAGAATAATGATCGAATATGAAATAATCCCAGGGGTGCACATACTCGTAAAAGTTGAGTCCTTTTATTTTGGTACTATATACAGGGCAAATCTCGGTCGATTTAAAAATACGTAGAGAGACATATGCAGAAGAAAAGAAGGTTAGCTTATTTCGAAATGCGGCACTGTTTATTCCCAACAAAAAAAAAGGGACTACCCTTAGTCTGGGCATCAAAGTCTGGCTCAATCCTATTTAGCCAAAATTTTATTTTCCCCGATTTGTTCCATACGAAAAAATTTCCTCTGTGTATCCAATTTAGCGTAAATATCGTATTAGGTATGAAATTAATTGAAATTTCCCTCCTTCCCTAACAGGTACAGGTTTTCCAAGGACTATTCACCCCGGTCGAGGACGGAGAGTCTACGGTAAGCACGCCTCCTTCTGAAAAATATAGGGCTTTCTCCCTTTGTCGCTTTCGCATCAACTACTATACGTATACTATGTCGCTGGTGCACCCCCGCCTCCCGGCAGTGTTTTATCCCCCGTAGTCTGCTTTTATGTATGTAGCACTTGATCCTTGCTTTATTCTTCAGTTCACTCCCACCATTATCATTTTTTTAATTTTGCAGCCTAACTTCGTCGAGCAACCCAGTACCTGTGAGTAATGAATAATTCCTGCATGCGACCGAATGGTAAATCTCTTCAAGGTGCCCTTATATATTTTTTTTTTCTCAAGCCTCGCCTTTATTAAAACGACTTCTTCTGTTTTGAAGTTTCTGAATTAATTTGCGACATGCACACCTTACTTCTTCGCTTTTTATTTTGAAGCGAAAAACAGGAGCAAAGATTGCGAGCATTGAACCACTTACAAGGTCTCCCTTTTTCAGAACAGAGGAATGTACTGTGATTATTAAACCCTAGCAGTGGGAGAGACTCCAGGCGGTGGTCGACCTCTAAATACAAAATGAAGGGCCAACATCCCAAGGATCAACCAGAAGTGTTAAGCTTCGTTTAAGAACTCTTATCAGAATATTAACCGCCACCGGCTCTTACAATTTCATAAATGTACTTAATATTGTATTTTGGAAAAATCAAATAATTTCCAAAAATGAGTGTTGTTTCCAATCATAAATATGTCTTCACCTTTCACACAATCATTAATTAATTCTTTTATTGGCTTTCATCTTCATAAACCATTTAGGTAACGTAAGTCAGTGTATCGTTTTTAACAAGACTTTTTGTACCATAGTCCTAAGATAGACATCAATTAATGTAAATTTGACGAATTTACCTGTAACTAAATTGCTAACAATTTAAAATATTTGTGTAAAAATATATCTACTTGTACGTGAGATGATTTTTATTTTATGCTCATAACTTTTAACATTAATTTCAGACTCGATGGGTCCCTCAAAAATTCTGAGTAGAAAGGAAGATATGGGAAAACAAACGTCAGCGAACACCTCTTAAAGCTTTAAATTTCATTTAATATTTGTGTACATACTTTTATTTTTAAGGTCTTTAAATCTCCTATCTATTGTTCACTCATATATACATACATGCATAGTTAAAATTTCATAAATAAATACTAGTATTAGTGGAAGATTAAGATCTCAGAATCTAATTTTCATATTTCTTTAACAATTACAATACCCCAACTACTTACTATATACCTTGGAATTAAAAATATATTTTGATGACTCTTTTACCTTATTGGGATATCGCAAAGATAACATTCTATCAAAGATAAAATATTTGTATGGACAAATTTAATACAAAATTCGCATTTTATTCAAACAGGAACATCGAAAAATTATAGCAATTAATTATTTTTCCTTTTCATAACATATCAATGGAATAAAGAGTTAAATTGAAATAGAAATGGTGATACAAAATTTCACCTTGTAGATAAAAAATGCTCGTATCGCACATACCTACGATAAAATAAGAAAAAATTGAATCGTGTCAAAAAAGCTGAATGCGTGAATATATCGCAAGATTTTAAAAATTTTAATAGTTTACGAAACAGAATTTTAATGTTTGTGAGTGGTAAATAAAAGAACTTTGAGAAAATCAAGAATATGATAGATCTCGGGCAATGGATTGGAAGTAGTTCTAGATATAACTCATGCTCGCTCAATGGATTTAATATCACGGTGAGTAGTATATTTGTACTTTCATCGGATTAAAAATAAGCAGCTTTATTTATCTCACTAATAATTATTAGTTTAAATGGTATACAAAAATATATTACGTAGGTAAAATAAGGATGAGTTTCAGTGAAACTAATACGCATCCTAAATTTCGAATCCCATTCCAATTAAACAGACATTTGCATATGTCACAAAGATTCTTTAAATTTTATGCTAATATTATATATTATACTTCGCATATCAACTCCAATTCTTGAAAATGGTCTGAGCATGTCAATTAGAAAATTTAAATTCAACCTAACTTTTCAATCCGGGAAAGTTAATATTAAGAACATACTCATGAATTATTCTCATTTTGCTGCTGATCTCCACTTTCCTTATTTAGCAAATCCTTAAAATATAAACGTATCTCAAAACAATTCTTAACGAAAATTATTTATATCGTGACGACATGCATTCGGTATAATTCTTAACCCTTTCACAGTATTTCTTTGAAGTGTTTTTAAATTAAATATTCACCAAAATGGAACGTGCATCAGGAAATCTTTCAGCATGAGCTTGGTTGTACATATCATAATCTAAAAAATTCGGAACAAATTTACATTTCGGTATTTTTTATGAGACCATCGCAAGATATAACTTCCGCGATTTTTTCTAGGATGATGAAATTATTTTGAAGGGTTTGCCGCAAAGTCGATTGCATAAGTTTGCTCCACAGACAGAAAATATTGCAACGATAAAAAAATAATTTACATGAAAATTCCAAAATTGAAGTATAATCAATCCAATTAAAATATTAGTACTAAAAGGGTAATAATTCTATTATAGAATAACAATCAAGAAAATTAGTTATCATGCTAAAATTCATTAAATGGAAAAAAATAATCATACTTATTCGTCTTTTGGATATTTTGAAAATGATAAAAATAATAATGAATTAAAGGAGTACATATCGTTTGAACTGTATACAAATAATCCGTGGAATCAAAATGTGCGTTAAGCAATTGAAGTATTAAATCTAAAGTAAACTAACTACATATTTAAAAAAAAGAAAATAATCATAAAGAATGAGAATAAACCTTAGATCCTTAGTTGCAAGGAGCAAGAGAATTCCAGAGACGGGACAAAGAAAGATCCTTATATAACAGACCAAGCCCCTTGTATAATCCGGCTGATTGTTCTTAAAATCCCTAACGTCTAAGACTATCACCTGGCAGCTAGAAAAGCGGTTTTGGATGATCAAATATGTTAAAAAAGAGGAAACTAAGCCTCTTATGTTTTTTTTTTTTAAACACTGTCCAACTTTGGATCTAGTAAAATCCGACTACTATTAGTGAAAGCAATTTTTGTGTTACGACAAACAGTGGAGTGGAGGAAAAATTGCATTCTCTAGGGGGGTAACAAAACTCTACAATTTTACGAGAGAGAACTATAGTATTATTGATTATGAAATGAAAAATTAGAATACAATATATACTTACTGGAAAAATTATTTTCCTTTCCTATTTTTACATCTGATTGCACAATCAGAGAGCGAACATTTCATGTTTATATATTTCACGCAACGACCCAAATATTCCCTGTAAAATTTTACAAAGTTTAATTTATTTTTTACTTTGCATCAAAATAGCAAATTTAAGTACAGCAAGTACCAGTTTAAAACTGTCCGTTTTTAATGCATGCTCAGTGTTGCCAAAATTATTAAAAAATGGGAAAACATGAACAGCATCGCCCCTGAATAATTATAAATATTAAGTGTTGGTTATTTCTGCATTTTAAACACACAAAAATTATTTATGAATGCGTCGCGATTATAATATATATGTGCAATATAATTAAATTATTAACTTCCGTGAAAAAGCATTTCCCACGCACATACCGTGAATTGTTGTGACAAATCTTCTCCGAACACTTCATCACTGCAAATAAAACTTGGTTTTTTGAAATAAACACTTAACTAACTAACCGAGCACACAATAATACAGTTTTCTAATTAGTTAAAAACAATTAAATAGTTGGTTAAATTTACTGAAAACAATTCGTTAAATAAACGTTCCGGAAACCCCGACAAAATGTCGTTTGACAAGAGACCCCAATTTTTCAGCAACCTCCCTTCCTCTTGTGTGAAAAACAGTTCCCCCCTCCAGCTCTGAAGAGGGGAAATAGTTCCAATTGTGTGCACGGATTTTACATCCTGTACTCATTAATCTAAGGATGGATCATAAATTGGAGTTTCATTATTTATTTGAAAAGTTTCGATTTTTTTTTAGATAATTCCCATTTTTGCCCGCAACTTAAAAATTACTTTTCTAGTACCCTATGCAGTTTAGACACCTTTTTTGCGCCTGAAATTGTGCAGTAAGATTTGAACGTAAGAAGAGGAGTAAAAATTCAAAATAATTGATTATATTCTTTGGCTGTCCAAATGAAATTTGTCTCTTGAAAAGCCGTTAAATTGTTTTAAGTAACATATATTGAAATTCAAAAGAAAATCTGTGCAATATTTGAGTAGCTCCATCTGTCAGCGAGAAGCCAGCAACACAAACCGCTCCCAGCTTCACAGGTATCGACGTAACACGAAACAGAGCACAAAGCGGATCCTGCCAAAATTTCTTCCGTCGTAGACACTTAATGCTTGGAAGTCGGTACGTACACAGTTTTATTCGCCGAAGGGGGAAATTTCATCCGCATTTAACCAAAAATCCATAAGTCTTCACGTCATAATTGAACTAACAATTAAATTGCAAGTGATTAAGGCGCACTTCTCCACTAAATTCAGAGGAATTAAGTCAGGAAAAGTTTGCGAATTCCCCCCAGCCCCAAATCATCTTCCGAAGACTGAAAACGTGTGCAGTATGTGGTTACCTGTGTGAGTGAATGAGTGTGTGTGTGACTTTTAGTTGTAAATCTCTTTGAAAAGAATCATAAAAGCATAAGAAATTGCAGCGGCTGATCTTATAGTTTAAATTTCGGAAGTTCCCATGTTTCTAACGGTCATCCCTTTTTGTTGGTTGCATTGCAGATAACAAGACACGCCAAGTGCAGCAAGCTGGATCTTTTACAGTCAACGCTTATTTAAGGCCGGATCTTTTGGATTTGCAGTACAGTAAGTTGACACATTATCGCCTTTTCCGTTTCAGCAATTCACCCCGGGCGCGCGGGCCCCAGGGCCTCGGCCTGGGGAATGGGGGGCACCTCGGAATCCTCGCTCGTGGGGTTTCTTCTCGCAGGAAACGACTTCAAATGTCAAAATTGATACGGCCTTCTTTTCTAGCCGGCGGCTCGCTGCGGGCCGCGGTGAGACGGTCTCCTTTGACCGACACGTCCTCAAGTGCCAGCTGCGCACACAGTGACATTTTTGTTTTGTGAATCGAAGAAATCCGTCCGATTTCTCGCCAATTAAGCGAAGATGAAATGCCCGCGGCGGGGTCCGCGACGGTTGAACCCGCGCCTGCCCTAATTTGACATTCAAATAAAGCTGTAATGGCTCATTTAGGTGGCGGCAACTCGAAATATGCATGAGGCCGAGGCGAACAGCCGCCAGTCGCGATTTTACCTGAAGACGGCCACTTCCAGTCGAAAGCCGGTGATTGATTTCTTTGTGGTAGCGCTCCGTATGCGGCGAGCCCAGTGCCACCGTAGCGCCCGCTCTCCACACCAAGCCCCGCTGATAAGGTGTGCGTGTGTGCGCAATGACTTCTTCGTAATTGTTTGCCACGTGTTATTCCGCAGGGGGATTTTTTCCCAATTTTGACAAATCCTATCTCCATAAATTTAACTAAATAAGAAACAATTAGCAAACTCATACAACATTCCACCAGAATTTCTGGAACTCTCGGTCAAAATGCCCCCTGAAACCGCAGCAATGTCGGTAGCTGCTTTGTGTGCATTTCCCCCCAAAATGATAAAAGCTGGACTGATAACAGCTCGGCGCCTGATAAACACGCTGGTGGACAAAATCTCGTTGTTTCGGCGCAATAAATTCAGCGTTAATAAATAATTTGGAACTCCTGCTGCACGGTGCACGACGCGGGCCATCGCCCCAGCATCAGAGGAATTCGGAGCCCTATGATAAAAACGCTGCGCTGCATGAATTATTCATTTTGACCGAGTAAGAGGAACATCTTCCGACCCCGGGCCCCGTCTAATATTTTATGAAAAGCGAGTCCAGCAAATCAATGTTGCTTTCATTTCTCAACTTGGCATTAACGCGGCTGACCTGTTTGGGGCCCCGGGAACGGTACACAGCGAATTTCGTAACTCGAGGTAACCGGATTTCGTGCCCATCAGCACATAGACTCTGCTACTTTCTGAGCCCATAATTGGAAATTGAGTTATTTTACTCGATCACATCTTTTAAAATGTTCAGGAGCATAAAAATTGGATTCAAGTAAACAGATAAATCCAATTTGAAGAAAAGAAAACATATGGGACAACCAGCTGTTTTTATTATGTTTTTAGATAATAAGAGGATTGTTAATCATCACAACAGATCTCTCACATCAATTTTGATTTGTTCCTGTCAAATAATTTTCCATATGTACTTTATTTCTAATATGATTCGAAAATAGATCAAACATCTAGACTTTAGTGAATGAAAAATTGCCCGTATGAACATCGTTATGAATTTTCACAAGCTTTGAGGTATTTGCCATTCAACAATTCTGACCATAATTTAACTTTCAATTAGTCGTCGGTCATGCCAGTTAAAACTGCATTAGAACCATTTAGCGCGGTAGCCGTGAAAGTGGATTGACTCGAAATCGTAAACAGCCCTCCAGACTAAAATTTGTAAATTCAGTACTTAAACCTAATTTACTTTAGTAAAGCAAATAAATATGTAGCTATGACTTTCACTTACATTTACTTTAATTAGTTTTCATTCTTAGTGGCCTTAGTTATTTTTCATTTATGTTTATAAATTACAGCAATTTCAACTACTCTACTTACCTCATTTTCGGAAAACCCACTTATATTTTTTTTGCCGATGTCTTTGGTTCAACTAAAAACTAGATAACTATAGCCATGACAACAGAGAACCAAAAGCACTTCGTTTTAAAAAACAGCTGGACTTTATTTGTTGCTAGCGTATGTCGGCTAGTGTTTTAATTCCAAAATTTGAGCTCGGTTGCTAGCGTTCTCCGACAGCTTGAATATTTACATAAAAGTTTGTTCTTATAATTTGCTACTTCGAAATTGTAAGTGATAATTTTCATAATAAACACGTGTAGCTAAATAAACTAAGTGAAGTATAATTTGAAATTTGGAGATCTATAGGCTTTTATAACGCTTATATATTTCGAAAATTAAAAATTATGAAATATATTTTATTTAACTATCAATAGGTTGAGTTGAACCAGCTACGTCTGTATTGTGTGGGGTATCGTTAGAAAGGGCTACTTTAAAGGATACAACAAAAAGAAATTATAAACATATCTTTTAGATTTTTAAAGATGATATTTTGATGGTATCATAGTTAGTTTTTATTGATTCATAGATATCAAAAAAACTGCCGCTTTTTTCGTTGGTGTAATAGTTGCCAAAAATTAAACAACTATATATGTATAACCTTGGCATTTTACAATAAAAGGCTACGCAAAACGTTTCTTTCGTTTCAACATAACATAACGTCTTCCAGAACTTACTATACCCTTAAATAAATATATTTCATAATGGCAAGTAGGTGACTGATTTTAAGAAAATATTTTACTTTTGGGGGATTTCATTAGATCATAAGGACTAGAAATTTTTAAATACTTATAATTTAATCAGAATCTAATAGGTTTTGAAATTCCAAACGTATTAAGAATATGAAAAGTTACCATAAATTAAGCAAAAAAATTGTACGTATCCCTGTCATGGACTCAAATTAGTAGAAAAAGGCTATGAATAACGTTTTATCGATAAAATTTTAAATCTTCATATGTGGTTACTGTTAACTACAATTAACAGGTTATAAGGTCGTCTTTAGAATGAGATTCGAGGTAACTTCTTAATATAATTTAAAATGCAGTCGTAAAATAATCGTAGCAATGTTCTTGTGGAATGAAGCTCCACCATCTGTGTTAGACAATTGTTTATCTTGGAAACGGATCCAGATAGGTAATATAAAAGTGTACAAATAAGTAAAGGATTACTTCGGTCGTATCTCGATCTTAATGATTCAATAATGTACATACATATATGAGTTGGAAAATTTTATGGAAAAGCTTAACAAGTAGAGAATTAATTGAGAAAGTATCCAAATACATAATATTAATATAATCTTAGAACAAATTTATTACAAACCTCTAACCCGCAGTTTTATTCTCATTTCAGTGGTACTGTAACGACTTGGAACGAATAAGGACTTTTCTTTTTCTTTAGTATGCAAGCAGCAGTGATGGAGGAATCCAACGGTGAGTTTAAAAATAACTATTATTTATTTGGAACTAGTACAAAATGTGTGAATTGTTTTGCAGCCAACGACACCGTTCAAACTCCTTTCACCTATGACGACCTCTTTCCCGCTTTACCTGAAAGTGCACCGCCAACATCGAAAAATGTTCCACCACCACCAACTCATATGAGAGTCGGAAGCTCCGTTGTAACTCAAGTACGATAATTTAATGGAAATTGTAAAAAAGCAATTCTAATTAATTTTTAATTTTCATAGGTCTTCCATGTGCCATGTGAAGAACGTAAATCTTCCGACTCTGAAAAGTTCGGGGAAGGTGAGTCGTTGAGAACTTGCCAGCAGATTATGAAGGAGACTGGTGCCCATATTGAGATCTCGAGTGGAAAAGATCAATCCCTAACATTCTTGGTGAAGGGCAAGCCAAACGAAGTGCTTGATGCTCGCCGTAAAATTCTTGTTCACTTCCAAACTCAGGCGAGTAAGCAAGTTAGCATCCCAAAGGAACATCACAGGGTTATCTTGGGCAAGAAGGGTGAACGTTTGAAGGAATTAGAAAAGGCAACAGCGACGAAGATCAATGTTCCCAACATAAGCGAAGATAGCGACACTATCACTATCTCTGGAACTAAGGAAGGAATCGAGAAGGCAGAACATGAGATTAGAACAATGTCCGATGAGCAGCTGAAGAAAGCCTTTGAAAAGGTTTCTATCCCAAAAATCTACCATCCCTTCATTTTGGGGCCGTTCAACGAGAACTTGAACAAGCTCATTGAGGAGACTGGTGCTAAAATCAATGTCCCTCCGCAGAGCGTAAACAAGGATGAGATAATTATCACTGGTGAGAAGGACGGTGTCCTCACTGCCAAGAGTAAGGTTGAAAACATCTACAAGGAAATGGAAAAAAAGTGTTCCACTGTAAGCGTTGAGGTTGCTAAAAACCAGCATAGATACGTCATTGGTCAGCGCGGCGCAACCATTCAAGAGATTCTCCACTTGACTGGAGTTTCTGTGGAGATGCCTCCACCTGATTCAAATACTGATACTATTACACTTCGCGGGCCCCAAAGTGCACTAGGCCACGCCCTGACTGTTGTGTACGAGAAGGCCAACTCTGTAAAGTCTGTCCTCTTGGATGCCCCCAGCTGGATCCATAAGTACATCATTGGAAGGAAAGGTGCCAACATGAAGGAGTTCGAGCAAGACTATCCAAATGTTAACGTATATTGCTTGGATGGCAAAATTAAGCTTGAAGGTCCCCCAGAGACAGTCGAAAAAGCACAAAACTACCTAGAAGGAGTTATTAACGATTATTTGACCAACTACACCTTCGTGGTCATGACTGTAAACCCCAATTTCTACAAACACATCATTGGAAAGGCTGGCGCCAACATCAACCGCTTGAAGGATGATCTGAGGGTGATGATCAGCATTGAGGAGCGTGAAGGGGAAAATAACATCCGCATTGAGGGTCCTAAAGAAGGAGTTGTTCAAGCTCGAAAGGAGCTGGAAGAAAAGATAGAAAAATTAGAGAATGAAAAGGCAAAGGACGTTATTATCGATCGCCGTCTTCATAGGTCTATCATTGGTGCTAAGGGCGAAAAGATTCGCGAAATTAAAGATAGATACAAGCAAGTGTTGATATCTATCCCCGGTGCCAATGAAAATAATGACATCGTTAAGTTGCGTGGCCCCAAGGAAGATGTCGATAAGTGCCACAAGGATTTACTGAAACTTGTTAAGGAAATTCAAGAGTCATCTCATGTTATTGAAGTTCCAATTTTCAAACAATTCCACAAGTTCATTATTGGCAAAGGTGGAGCAAATATTAAAAAAATTCGTGACGAAACACAAACCAAAATTGACCTACCTGCTGAGGGTGATACCAACGAGGTGATTGTTATCACCGGAAAAAAAGAGAATGTCCTTGAAGCCAAGGAACGCATTCAGAAGATTCAGAATGAATTATCTGATATCATAACTGAAGAAGTGCAGATTCCACCAAAATACTACAATTCTATTATAGGAACTGGTGGCAAGCTCATCTCATCTATCAGCGAGGAATGTGGCGGAGTTCACATTAAATTTCCACCAAGTGAATCCAAGAGTGATAAGGTAAGTCAAATTTTATTAAGTCTACAATCTGTACTTTGTCCGTCATATTTAATTTAAATAATTGTTGCTGGTTTTAAACCGGATTCCATTATTTTACACCTTCAAAAGTATTCTGATATTTTTGAAAGACTAATTTTCAACAAAAAAATCTATACATCCGATACTAATTTTTTTGTCACGAATTAAAGAGAAATCTCTTTAAACTTTCAGGTTTCAATTCGTGGACCTAAGGACGATGTAGAGAAGGCCAAGGCTCAATTGCTAGAGCTAGCTAATGAGAGACAACAGGCCTCCTTTACTGCCGAAGTACGTGCCAAACCACAACATCATAAATTTTTGATTGGGAAGAACGGCGCCTCTATAAGAAAGATTCGTGATTCTACTGGTGCTCGGATCATATTCCCAGGACCCAATGATGAGGATAAGGAGGTTATTACCATCATTGGTAAGGAAGAAAAGGTTAAGGCGGCAAAGGAGCAACTCGAAAATATCATCAAAGACATTGATAAGGTAACTGAGGGAGAAATTTCTGTTGATCCAAAACACCACAAGCACTTTGTTGCAAAGCGTGGTGAGCTTCTCCATAGAATTGCTGATGAATGTGGCGGGGTTCAAATTTCATTCCCTCGGCAAGGAGTCGACAGCGACAAAGTAGTGTTAAAGGGCGCAAAAGACTTTATTGATGCTGCTAAGCTAAGAATCCAAGAGATTGTTTCAGACTTGGAAGCGCAAGTTACAATTGAGTGCTCCATTCCACAGAGGCACCATAGAACTATTATGGGATCTCGTGGTGTACGAATTCAAGCAGTTACTGCCGAATATGACGTCCAAATTAAATTCCCTGAACGCGCACCCATCGACGATTCTGAAGGTATGGTCAATGGAGACGATCTAGCAAAACAATACGATATTATTCGTATTACTGGACGTTTGGAAAAATGCGAAGCTGCTAAGCAAGCCCTTCTTGATCTCATTCCTGTAACTGAAGAGGTCAATGTTCCATTTGACTTGCATCGGTCAATAATCGGGCAGAAGGGAAGCAACGTTCGTGAATTTATGAGTAGATATGATGTCCATATCGAACTTTCACCACCCGAACAGAAACTTGATATTATCAAAATAACTGGAACTCCATCTAATGTAACTGAGGCGAAGGAGGCTCTATTTAAACAAGTAGAGCAGCTGGAACTTGAGCGCAAAGAGCGCGAGCTCCGCTCCTTCGAAGTTAAGATCGATGTTGACCCTGAATACCATCCAAAAATTATTGGCCGTCGAGGTGCGGTTGTAAACAAATTACGTGCTGATTATAACGTTAATATTTCGTTCCCAAAAAGGGAAGATCCTGATGATAGGACCATCACCATAACTGGTTACGAGGCCGATGCTGTAAGGGCAAAGGACGAAATTATGAAAAAAGTCAATGAACTCAACGAGCAAATTAAGGAGGTCATTGAAGTCGATCAACGCGTACACAGCCGAATCATTGGGCAACGCGGTCGCAACATCCGAAAGATTATGGACGACTTCAAGGTCGATATTAAATTCCCAAAGGCTGGCGATCAAGCTATGAATATAGTAACCATCATTGGGTTGGAAGAGAACGTTTTAGAGGCAAAGGATCATATTTTAAATCTGGAAGAGGAATACCTTCAAGATATGGGTGACACTGTGCCAACGAACACCAGCGACTTAAGCTCTGTGTTCCAGCAGGCCTTCAGGAAGAGTGGATTTGTCGTACAGGGTGCTCCTTGGGAGAGAAAGAACAACGATCCTGGAAATGTAGGTGGATCAGCCCCGAACACTCAGTCGCAGGAAGACTTTCCCGATTTTGGGCTGTCGAACAACGTGAACACCGATAACGCACCCATTTCTTCAGCTTGGGGAATGAAACGCTAAGATATTTAGAAAAGTGCAGCGTTGTAATGAAATTAAACTTTTTTTTTTTAGTTTCCCTATTGATCTTTTATCGTAACTCTGTGCAATTGCTGGATTTGTCTTTTCTGTTCCTCTCTTGTATCAATTATTTTCAATTCCTTTAAAGTTAATCTATACATCGAATGTAAATTGTTAATTGTTCCATCTGATCACACTCAGATGACTTCGAATTTTTTTTTTTTCCAAGTACACGTGGGAAAATTATGAGATTTCACAATTCATATAATTTATTTGAAAGTCGCCATTCTTAGTCTATGGATTGCTGGCAAATATTACTGTAAATAGATTAATCTAACTTTCGATTTTGTTTTGTTTTTGAGTTATCATGTCCCCATAAGATTGTTTAGATGTGTGGAACCGATTTCCCTCGGGAAAAACCCCGACTAAATTGGATCCTGTTGCGTATGAATTGTGAAATGCTTTGATTTTTCCGGTTAAACTTGATTTTCTTATAGACAAACACACGAAAAAAAAGTATTGGGAACCATTAATGGCAATGTTTAAATGGATAACGAGCTTGTATTCATGATTTTTAGATTTAATTGCTAGCGGATAAATTGAGTGCTTTCCAGAGAGGTGATCAGATCTCCTGAAGCGACTTTGGAAAGCATCCAATTGATTCCTTCCTCACTGCTGCTGTAATCGTTTAGGTAAAAATTGTATCGAAATAATAACACGACCCCAAGCTGCTCATATAAGGACTATTCTTTTGGAATTGAACTAGGATTGATTGATACTATGTACTAAGAGAAATTATATATATTTTACATACATTATTAGTTGTAGCCAAAATGCGCTAAAGTTTATTGACAAATAAATATTTCTGAAATTGTCCTTTATACGGAGACAAATTGGTTTCATTTTCTTCTTTAGCACATTTTTGCAGGATCAACTCTATTCTCTTGTTTATTTCAATTTTGTTAAAGGTTTGATTGTAGAACTACACTAAGTACGATAAGTTTATTTTTCATGTTTTGATTTACAAATAAAAGTCCATCGGGAAGCTAGTAATAGTGAAATAATATCTTTACGATAATTTTTGTCAATTACGGACCAATGCAAATTGCAATTTTATATGACTTAGTAG
Organism: Tolmerus cingulatus; assembly: GCA_959613345.1. Lineage (NCBI taxonomy): Eukaryota > Metazoa > Arthropoda > Insecta > Diptera > Asilidae > Tolmerus > Tolmerus cingulatus. The sequence goes on from OY390708.1 coordinate 9,494,622, forward strand.
CGATCAGAAAATTCTGTAACAAGTTATTAATTAACACATTTTGCCGACACGTTCTAAAAATCGAATTTTATAAGGTCATTTTGCTTATCATCGAAACGAATTTAAATTGTTATTTACATAAAATATAACTATAGAGATACAATTTATGGGATATCATCATTGTGACGGGAAAACCACTTTTTTTTATTATATACATATATATGAATATTGGTTTACGTTGAAGGATTTCTCCCGAGTTGGAGGGACCAAAAATATGAACGGAAAGGTAATAGTCCGATCAAACTAATCGGTTACCTTTGTCAGTTCATTTCTTAGTTTGAATAATAAAATTTTTATAAAAGTACCCATATCATAGTCTTTGAATATTAAAATCATTTTTAACAAAAAACTTCGATTTGGATATACTGGTGATACCCCACAAATTTATCTGTGATAAAATTTTACGTAAACAACATTTTTTTTTATACACTTACAAGCGCAAGATTTTGCATTTTTATTTTTAGAATGTAATTTATGTGCTTATGTATTTTTTAGTTCAATGTCTTATTTTATATACCTATACAATTGCTTTACCTTTTCTTAAAGTAGAATGTGACCTACTCCAACTTGATTGTAATGCGCTAGAATGCTATTAAAATGAGAATCCCGAAAACCATCAATCTAGGGATGATCTTTCCTAAGAAAATAATTTTAGAACTTAGCACAGTTCCGCATATGTGCGAGAAGTTTTGAAATTTTACACATCACATAGTTTATTTAATACACACAGCGCTTGACGGAAGTAAGAGAGCCCAAAGAAAAAGTAAGAGTGAGAAGGCTTAATGACTGACCAAAAAAAAAATATGGGATGCTGGACTTGCAGAAGCACAATCTTTACACCGGGGAACGAATTATGTTCTATTTACACACAATTTTGTGAACTCTCCAAATCATAAGTGCATCCCATATTCATAAAATGCAATCTCACAATCATGCTTATTTAGTGCAAATTAAAGTTTTGTTTTCATGTTATTTCTAAAAACCAAATTCAATTCTAGTGGGCTTTTAAATTTAATGGCTCAATTTTCCTCTTGCTTCTGCTTGATAGTTTCTCAAGAAATTTTGAGTTATTAATTCATAACTCCGGTAACAAGACACAAACATTAAAATATTATTCTAAAAATCAATAGTTCTTGATAACAATTAAATATACACTGACCTTAAAGATTGATCTTATATTTTTTAAACATCATCTTCATTTTGTCAACCCCACCAAGCAAGTTGTCTCCCTAAGATACACTTGAAAATAGATGATCCAGATCTTATAAAATATTTTTAGTTTTAAATATCTTATATAGTCGAAATATTAATAATGAGAGATTCATTAGATACTGGATTTATGAATATCCTTTTGAAATAAACATTACAAAGGGTATTTAGGCGTACATCTTAAGTGTCTGAGTGTTAATTATTTAAAATGAATAATCACTATCACATAGCTCTATCGAAGTGCACCAGCCAGGTATTTGTAATGAAAATATCTCAACAAAGTTGTTTGAAATAAACACAAAAATGGCTTAAGAGGAAATACCCGATTTGATTTATATTTGTTATTAGTTAAATATTTAATGTTGTTTCATATTTGAGTTGTTAATTTAAAGCAATTTTGGCTACATAAAAGAAAAACTAATAAAGACACTGTGCTCAAAAAAAATCAAAAATATAACGAAAATTAAACGGTGTAGACGAAAAACTATTTGGTTTAAAACAAACATCTCACAAAAGTCAGTGCCTCGGCGGCATAAGAGAAAATTAAGACATCCTATAGGCTACTTAAAATAAAAGTACGTAATGAAGCGAGTTTTAAAACTGACTAGCAATAAAAATAGTTTGTTCGGTGAGAACTAAATAAGAATTCATTGTCCCGCCTACGATGCAGGAGTTTACATGATCCTTTTAATAAGACGTAAAAAAAGCAACACTCTAAGAAAAAGAACATTGCCTTCAAATTTATACACATAAAATAAACTTAATAGTTATTACGAAATTATTTTTTATATTATTATTACAATTACAGCAATTTATTTGTTCCTGGGTGGTGGATGCAGATAATTTTAATTTACACATATTCTAAGGTTAATACATATTATACGAGGAATGTTAGATATTATATGATAAATGCCATTTACATATGAGGACTAATCATAATTTAAAGCCAAGAGAAGAGTTATACATTTATTATTACTATTATTATACATGACTTGAGCTCCAGCGTTAAGCGTAAGAAATTTAGTTAACATGTGGAAGACGTCTGTAAAAGTTTCTTTTGACTGAACATTTTTTATCATATATTGCAGATATTAAAACGAAACAAATAAATAAATTGTTGCATCTCAATGCGCGAGAAATAGTATTTTACTATTAATCAAAGTGAACATGTTTAAACATAAAAAAAAAAGAGTAGTGGTAAACTGAATTAAACGAAATTAATATTCTTGAATAAATATATATTATATTTATATATAAATTAATTTTTGCAAAATTACATTTTAACCGTTTGTTACGCAATTTCATTTCCCTTCTTTTATATACACTTTCATGCAAAACATTAGCACTGTTCGACGATTTTTCAATAAACCTAGCTACTTCTTACTTATAAACTGTGTGCATAGAGTACAATGATAAGTAATACGTGGTTTTATTAATCAGACCTTACTCTCTTAATTGACTACCATTGTACCATATGTAATTTTTAATTAACAAGTAACTTGCTATTAATGTTTTGCGCATAAGTGTACATATACTGAAAAAGTGAGATTTACCTAACACTATAAAATGTTATGGATACTAAATTACCAATGTAAATATTAACATCATAAAATGGCCAATTTAATAGATGATATATAACGATCCAATTGCGTTTTTGTATTTCGTAAATGCTTGTAGTTAATTAATTGGTGAAATTACAATGCAATCTTCAAACTACCTCAGATTGGCAGTAAAATTTTTTGAGCATTTTTGGTTTGCTAAATTAGTAGAATAAATATTTAAAATATAATTATAATGAGATATTCTATTTATTAACATCTTTTACGGATAATAATTTTAGTTCATTTTAGAGCCATACTTGCGGGTGTTTTGAAGTTGTGCAATTTCTTAAATTAACACCTAAAGACGATCTCGTTAATACTTCGATTGAGAAATTATAATGAAAACTAAATAACACAAAAAGATTTGGGAAAAAACTCTCCTGATGTGCATTAAAAAATTGTTCCTTGCGATTTGAGTAAACATTTGATGATTCAGAATTCATACCAAATAAAATTAAAATCGCAAAAGAAAATTCTTGTGATTGGCAAATAGAAAAGTTTTACGTTTTGAATAAAGTGAAATATTTTATTATTGTACTTTTAGTGAATCTTTATTTCAAAATTTTAAGATATCGAATTGTACATTTTAATTACAATTGTGAAGTATCCTTTTTTCCATATCTTCATATCGGTTTTAAAATTAAAATAAATTAAAATCACGGAGGAAGGACATTCACAATTGGTTCCACGTGGCAGGAAAGTTCCACTAACTTAACAACTTTAGTTCACGCATATATCTAAGTATTTCTCTATTATACAAAGTTATTGCAAAATATTCTTGTGTACATACAGGCCTATATTAAAAAGAAATATAAGCAAAATTCTTGCGATTCGGAGATAAAAATTAAAAATTAACTCGTTTCCTGGCCGATGGAATGCACTCAAGCGAAGGAATATCATCCAAAATAAGCTTAAACTTTGCTTCGACAGGTGCAGACTTTCTTGTGCATCTCGTCCTGAACATTCGGCGGAGCTCCTGTGAGAAGGACTTCTTCCTGACGGGGTTCACGAGCAGATCGAAAGCTGAGTAGCGGGCGTGGTAGAATTCTTCCTTAGTCTTAACATCAAGGGAGTAGCTGTTTTTGAGATCGTCGCTAAATTTCATCTGCTGCTTGAACTCTTTCGGTCCAATTGTTGTCCTCTGGTCGATTGTTGCTCGAATTGTTTTCACTGTAAGTTCAGCGGAACCCTCAATTCCAACAGTTTGATATGGAATGTTGGAGCCGGTTTTCTTCACGCTGCGGAGGATCTGCTGCTTCCTCTGGATGTTCCCTCGTTTGGAATATGTTTTCGCTGGAGTTATGCACTTCCTCCACTTGGTAACAGTTGCTGGAGTCTGTGGTCCTCTTGATTTTCTCAACGACTTCGCAGGCGTAACGGAAGCTATGTTATTTTTCTTTACCACATTGCTGATGTGGACTGTCTCGGCTATATTTTGCGGATGGCTTTCTGTGGATTTTCTGTACAATTTTACAATTTTCTGGTTCGGTCCAAAACTGAACAAGGGCTTTTTGGGTTTTGGGTTCTTTAAACTGTGAGAGAGAATTGGACTAGGTGTTGCGAATGACGAAGACGACCTTGCAAGAACTTCTTGCTGCTTTCCATGTGAAGATAAGAAATTTGTGTACGGCGCAGTGATATTTCGCTCTGAAACAATGTCGGGGAATAGAACAGGAGTGCTGTGCTTGACGGGGGCCTTGGAGCAGGCTCTCATCGCAGGAGGCGTGTCCACCGAATTTGTAGAGAAGTATCCCGATGAAGCCAAAGAATTTCCGGCGCTTGAAGTAGTTCTTTTCGACGTGTCCTTTGTAGTTAAATTGAAAGTTCCAATATCAGACATAAACTCCGCATTTTTTGAAATTTGAACACTCAAAACTTTGATTTTATTAGTGCTATTTCGCAAAGCGGTTGATGATTTCTTTTCAGGCTTAATAACATTATTCAAGTGAATTACTCCATCGATTATTACCGGTTGGAATATTTCAGATCGGTAACCAGAGCTTTGTACCAAAATCAAATTAGTTCCTGATATCAGTTTGATATTAAACGAAGACATTTTAACTTCTTATTCACTTCTCAAGTAATAACCGCCGAAACGGTCGGACCTTCTACTTAAAACTGACAGTTCTCAGTTGAAATTAAATCAGAAATTTCCCTTGCAGGTAGCGTACTCTACTTTTGAGATGTATAAGCTGTGTGAGAATCGTTTTTTCATAAATAAAAAATATTATTTTAATTTAATTGTTTGATTATAAAAGCGTAACTTGAAGCTTTAGTGATTAATTAGTTATAAATAAGCTTAGTTTTTAATCTAAACAACGTAAACCAAGTAAGTTTTATTAACTTTTTACTTATTTCCCGAAAATCATTGCCATTTTTCAAGAAGTAGGACATCAAAAATTTCCCAACCAAAGCAGCACGTTGTGAACCGTAATTTAGATCTGTCAACAGTCTGCCAAAGAGACCATAGCAAGCACGCGGCTTCGTAATTTATTAATCCTTCTAGAAAACCGCTCTTTGAGCCCTTTCAACAGTTCAAACTCCTGACATTATTTTATTAACAATTCATTATTCATAAAAGAACACGAAATGGAGAAAGAGCACAACATGGAAGTAGAAGAAACAGTCGAAGACGCTGACATGGGTGACGAAGAATCTGAAAGCGAGGATGAGGGAGCCGCCGGAGAGGTTGCCCCAAAAGAGCAAGAGGTCTACTTGCCAGGGAAGCCTCTTGCAGAAAATGAAGAATTGGTCTGCGACGAATCGGCGTATGTTATGCTGCACCAGGCACACACCGGAGCCCCGTGTCTCAGCTTCGATATTATCCCCGACACCCTGGGCGACTCCAGGGAGACCTTCCCCTTGACCGCCTACGTCGTGGCGGGCACGCAAGCAGCAAGGACCCACGTAAACAGCCTCATCGTCATGAAAATGCACAACCTCCACCGAACAAGTAAAGAAAAGGACTCGGACGCTGAGTCCGACGACTCTGAAGATGAGGACGAGGAAGAGGAGACCGAAGAAAAGAAGCCCAAGATGACCTGTGCCCTCCTCCGGCATCACGGATGCGTGAATCGTCTTCGCGTTTACAAGCTCGGAGCCAGCGTTTTGGCAGCTTCCTGGAGTGAGCTGGGCAGAGTCAACATTTGGAATGTTAACGACCAACTTCAAGCAATCGAAGATCCGGCTCTTCTAAAGAAGTACGAAAAAGACACTGCCAGTGAACCTGTCCAGCCACTGTTTTCATTTAGTGGCCATCAACAGGAGGGTTTTGGCCTCGATTGGAGTCCCATTGCTCCTGGAGTTCTCGCTACGGGAGACTGCAGGTAAGCATTTTAGGATCATTGAGATAACATAAGGTAAACTTTATTAACAAAAGCACTAACCATGTAATTCATGATTTTAAGACGCGATATTCACATTTGGCAACCTCTCGAAGGCGGCACTTGGAAGGTTGATCAACGCCCTTTAGTCGGCCATACAGACTCCGTTGAAGACTTGCAGTGGAGTCCCACTGAAAAAAGTGTCCTAGCATCTTGTTCCGTCGATAAAAGCATAAGGATATGGGACTGCAGAGCAGCGCCCCAGAAGGCTTGCATGCTGACTTGTGATAATGCTCACGAGAGCGACATTAATGTAATTTCTTGGAACCATAATGAGCCCTTTATTGCAAGTGGTGGCGACGACGGATTTCTCCATATTTGGGACTTGAGACAGTTCCAGACGAAAAAGCCAGTCGCTTCGTTCAAACACCACACGAATCACATTACCACGGTCGAGTGGTACCCCAAGGATGCGACGATATTGGCGACTGGCGGGGCTGATGATCAAATTGTTCTTTGGGATTTGGCGGTAGAGAAGGACGGTGGTGAGGTGGTGGAAAAAGCTGGAAATGAAGATGAGCTGAACAAGCTGCCGCCTCAACTTTTATTTATACATCAAGGACAGCAGGATATTAAGGAGCTCCACTGGCATCCTCAACTGCCTGGGGTAATTTTCTCCACAGCTCACAGTGGATTTAATGTGTTTAGGACTATTAGCGTTTGAATTATATTAATATGATTTATTTTATATTACAAATGGGTTTTTAATTCGTTTTATGCTTAAATTTTTCCAGAGTAAAAACTTTATAATTTCAAAGAGAAAAAGTTTGGTGGCATACGAATCTCAAGAGCAAATTAAGAGTGGTTTTAATATAATGTAGAATTAGTTCTTTGAAAGAAAGCCAAAATATAAAAAATGGACCAATTAGTTTAATGCATAAAAGAAACTATAACTGTTTAAACTTTTCGTTCTTAGACATGATACGAACACAAATTACAAGGACTTACAACAATCACTCTTTATCTTCCAGCATAGCCAAGTTGACTAAGTGTCTCATTGTGGGTCGTCCGTGTGGACAATTCTGAAAATACGAATATAATTTAAAACAATTTCCAACTGCTAAAGCAATATTCAAATACCCATGGTTGTTCAATTTCCCCCATATGTGTTACAAGTCTCTTCATAATCGACCTACTCAGCGGCTTCCCAATCATTACCGATTTTCTGCAAGCCCTAGAAGCAAACATGGCTCGTATTCTCGACGGTCGACACATAGTATCGGGAGGAGCGTCTTGCAACATAAAAATTAATTCATCGATATCATCCTTTCCGAATTCCCAATTTTTACTAAATGGTTTAGCTACCAATTTCACTTTTTTAGTTACAGGAGCTGCAAATTAAAAGAGTTAACAAATTTAGTAAAGAAGTATCTGCAAATGTTATAAACCTTCTTCATCGACCTGAAACTTGAACCCATTTGCCTCAAAAACCTTCAAATTGTCAATAAGTATCATTTCATTAATTGCAGTCAGTTCCAAGGATTGTGGAATTGCAAGCTTTTGATTTTGCAAAACAGTAGTTTTTTGAAGCTCCTCAAAATTGTACTTTTCGTCAGTTGCATGTTGGTCAACTATGAAGAGATCCTTGTCCAAGCGAACGACTATAAAACCGTGGTTAAACTGCCCAATAACATCCATTTTAACAAACATATCCTTGCTTATCTCACGCTGAAGTTCCTCTTCTGCTGCTTTGTTTTGATTAGGACTAATCTCACTTTTGAATTTAAGCCGGTCAATTCTAGATTGAGCCTTAGTTTTATCCCTACACTCTTGTTCGTTCAGTACTAAAGACTTAATTTCATCAATGGTTATTGTTATTTCCCCTGTTTTGCACTCAGCAGGAGTTTGGATTTCGTCGTCGCTGGAATCTAAAACGATTTCTCTTCCCGTGTTTAGATTTTGATCGGGGTTGGAAATTTGGCTGCTTTCGATTTCTTCAAATATGTTTTCATTGCTCGAGCTCGGTTTTACTTTGCACGTAATTACGTGCACAGTTTCTTCTAATTGGTTTTCAACTTCAAGTGCCTCATTATTACTTGGTGAGATAGAAGTTTCTTGGAGATTATGATTCCGAATTTTCGGGAGAGCAGCTTGAGTTAACAAATCAAATTCTGTAAAATGTAAATTAGTTAAGTAACTTAGTTACTTAATAGAAACCGAGTGGTTTTTTTAGATATTCTAGTCATAGACTGTAATAATAAATTTGCGACATTCACTTACCCCTTGAATTAGCAACAATTTCGTCTGTTTTGGGTAATAATGAAAAATTTGTAGATGTACTTTTACCTTCTGAGTCGGATTCAGAGTCCGACTTGCAGCTCATGAAAGATTCATCTTTTGTCCTCGCACTTTTCTCGGTAACGTCCTGAGTCAAGTACTCCTGAATCTTTTTCAGTTTAAAGTTACGAGCCGATATTTCATCAATTGGTTTTCGTTTGCAATTTTTTATAGGTTTAGCAGGCTGATCGGTGCAACCAGTAGCCTTCCACTGCGACAGCACTGCCTTGAATTTTTTTGAGTCAGGTTTCATAACTACCTCTTCCTCACTATCTACAGCAGAAGTGTCTCTTTCTCTTTGCTGAATTGAGTCCAAAAAGGAATTTTGCATTTTAAATATGGAGGGAATGTTTCCAAATGTTTTTAACAATGATTTTTTAATGGCTAATAAGAGAACTTTTTCATTATTGACCAGCAACTGCCTTTTGTCCGGAGTTATGTTTACATCGACTTCCGATCTTTCTACAATAACATTTAGGAAAACAAACGGATACTGGTGGACGTTATATCGGTGGTACATTTCGTTAACGAGTTTGCTAATCTGCAAAAAGCGAAACCATAAAAAAAATTTGAATTTATTTTAAATATGCCCTCACATTTTTTGGTTCACAAGGTCTGGAGTTTATAAAAAAATACTGGCGATCTTTGGAACTTCTGCCACTTCCATGACTACAGCTCGATATCCAGCCTTCTAATTTAAAAATTGATAAATTTAACTTGTCAATGTCCTCGGGATTTATCTCAAGACTAGAATTAGGGTCCTGCAGATCGATTAATAATTCTTTGCTGAACTTTTCATCGGGACTAATTGGAGGCTTCATTTCAACAAGCTCTGTAACTTGTTTTGATCCGAATATCGATTGAATATTATCTTTGACACAGTGTGATCCGTGAGTTGAAAGAAATGTTACTTTTGCACCTTTGGATGTTGAATTTGTGCAAATTATGCGAACACCTTTTGTTACTAAACAATAAGCTTGGAGAATTTGGCACATTTTTGTAAATTCCTTTTTTATGTTTTTTGTAAATTCCCTCTTTCGCACTGGTAATGTTGAAAATAAATTCGATAGTGTGACTGTTGTGCCCACTTGACGAGCGCAAGGTACTTTTTTTACAATTTTTCCATGACGATCCAATTCTAATTTTGTACCTTCGAAAGATTTCCAAAAATCTTGATGTCCCTCGCGTTTTATATAGCAAAAATCTTACCCATTTCGGCGGTCCGATGTCGAGTCGTTATCATCATATCAGATAGAGCACATAGTGAACTAAGAGCTTCCCCTCTGAAGCCGAATGTTTCAACTCCTTGCAAGTCTGAGAACTCTCTTATTTTAGAGGTGTGATATTTCGCCGCTTAGAAAATTTATAAGAATAACAAAGTGATTCGTGATGAGATCCTTAAAAACTCACTCATTCCCTCGAAATTGCTTTCTTCCACCCCTGAGCCATTGTCTGATACTTCGATTGATTCTAGTCCCTGCTCTCGAAGTTTGACTTCAACTAATGTTGCTCCAGCATCTATTGAGTTTTCGACTAATTCCTTTACTGCTACTGCCAGACTTAAAACAACCTAAGGAGGTCAATAAAAGAGTTTAGAACAAGACTCATAATTGGACCAACATATCACAAAAACAAATAGGTACTAATTTGGTTTTAAAAATCTACCTCAAAATTTGAACCCAGCACTTTGAGGTAATTTTTTTTTAAATATTTGTTTATTAAATAACGAATCTTGATATTTATATTTTAAACTGATAAACTGTTTTAATACTTAAATATGGCATTGGAATTAATTTTCCTTACCTGCCCTGAACATATTTTGTGTACTGTGGATTTGTCGATAATTTTAATTCTTTTCGACTCTTCGGTGGTGGCCTCGACGGAACTGAGTCCATCCCCAACTTCATCTGTTTTATTCATTTTACAATCAAGTGACACCAGCTGAAAACTACTTTGCAAAACAGAAAACACAGCACATCACAGCTGTTTGTCGAAATTCTAACCGCCCACAACTGACGTTTTCCACTTTTATCTAGCAGCCACCAGATGGCTATTTTGTTTTGTTTACTTGAATGTGTATTCAAAATTTGAAAAGTCGGCAGCGTTTCCTCACCACTACAAATCCAATTTCTTATCAAAACACTCAGCTGTGCACTTGTGGTGCAGCATCGCACCGCATCGCACACCCGTCTATGCGATGCGTACGTGATAACTTTTGATGTCGGATTCCACGCGACAGCTTTGCTGCGATGTTTACCGAAGGAGGTTGTTTCGCGTGAAGGTGCGGTTGCTCAGTTTTCCAGTCTTTTTCCTTTAATTGTGCAAAGTGAAATTTCTCTTTGTTTTCGAACAGATTCGTTGTTTAGTTGTAGCAAAAGCAATTAAAAGTGAGCTGCACTTAGCCACGGTTCGCCATTTGCAGTAGCGGCTTTTCTTTGAGAGAAAACTTGAAAAGTTTCACCGCGAAAAAAGACTTTGTTTACGGTTAGTTGGCGGCTCCAAAATGCTCGCGCTGTTGCGGAAAACCAGCCAGTTGAGCAAATCGTTCGTCGCGGTGGAGTCATTGACTGCAGGCGCCGCGAAATGCATTTCGACCAGCGATGGGGCTCAGAATTCCGAGCATATGACCAAGCGGGAGAAGTTGGGGCCAGCGGATTTGAACCGCCAGCAGCGGCTCAAGAAAGCCATAAGGTGAGTTCGTTTTGTTTTGATATCGTCGTTCCCGGTTTCACCGAAGAAGAAATCTACTCTTTTTTGGCCAGAATGTGGGCCCGCCGCGACGTCCACTTGCGCCGTGAGGCTGATCACGTACGCACTTTCCGCGCCATACCCAAATCGACTTTTAACTCTGTCGATTCTACGGAGGTTCTGGTTCTGGTGTCTTCCCCCGTGCGCGGGCACCAGCTGGGATTTATTGCCCGGCTGATCCAGGAACCTTCTTAGAGGGCATTCAAGTATCTACGGGCAAAACCGACGAAGACGACGTCTTGAACCATTTCTAGCTCATGTCTGCTAGCGGCTAATACAATCAACCTACAAATTTCCTGACCCTCTTTATCAGCTTCTTGAGAATCATCAGGCGCTAAGTATTTCGTCTGGTGACACAAATTACTCTTTGAAGACGTTGCAGCGGAATTCATGCAAAAGCAAGTACAAATTGTCGGCGGAGATGCTTTTGTCTGCGTCCTCAGCATCTGCTGGAGCGCTGCCGCCTTCTTCACCTTCCCACTTCGCAGAACAAAGCCAGAAGCCATAGGTCTGGCGGCGGCAGATCATAAATAGAAATTTCTTCTCGAATGAGCACAGATATCAGAACCCAACCGATCGGAATATTTTATGGATATTACCAGCCAGATCGAAATATCATTGGATGCAGTTGGCTTTTAAACTATGTATCTTTAGAGCTCTTCTTTTTGCTACCGGTGCCGAACAAAATCACTGTTCTAATTAAAGAACCTTAAGTGCACGATGAAACTTAACAAGTGCATGCCAGTAATTTTGATTCAACGCACAGAGGATTACGAACTTTACATACCTATTGCAATCGTATAATTCGTGCATTATATTTAAATATATTTTGCGCATCTAAAACGTTGCAAAATATTTTTTTCTGAATTTTGTAATACAACATTTTAAAGGGTATCGTTCTACCTACAAAGCATTTTTTCATATCTATTTTGTTTCCGATATTAGCCCCTTTTAATCAGATTTTATTCAATTAATAATGCTCGAACAAAAAACCATTTTAGTTCAAGCTGGTTAAACGGAAATTAAATTATGCAAACAATTAATTTTTAGAGTTTTAAAAGTGGTGTCAAATCGATGAAACATTTTCAAAAAATTCACTATATGGTACTAAATTGTTTTATCACATACTAACAAAAATGCTGTAGCTCATCCATCGCATAATATGTACTAAATTGCATTTAATAATAATTTAATCATATTCAAAGTCAGTGACTATTGAAAACGCCATAAAACTATTTTTACAAAATTTTATGTAATATGAAATTGTTTTCTTGATGCTCGAGTAAGTTGAATAATTTTTATAGTCATTTTTCTTTCATAAAAGTTTAATGAGAAATAATCAAAAGTGCAGATTCACGACTTTACAACATCTATCTTTGAAGTAATTGCACTTAAATCAATCATAAAACTGACTTTAATACTTGAAACACTTGAAAGAAGTGCTCCTTGAATACCCAAAATATTTACTGCGGCAATGATAAAACGGGGAAATATTTATGGACAGAAACTTTTGAGTTAGTGTGTTTTCTTGACTTTCATATTGCTTTATAATATTATATAAATTTTACGTCAAAAAATTGATATCACATAATATTATATATAATATATACATCTATTTAAAATGTTAATTGGGTATTAAAAAACTTATTGCTAGTTTTAAAATTGATTTATGATGTTGTGAAAATCAGTAATTGAATATTCATAATTTTCCGCAGCTATTTTAGGGATTTGAAAATTTCGGAAAATGCAGTCCTCAATATGACAATTTTTACTAGAGATCTATGTTATGTATATAAAAAACCAAAAAAAAAAAACAAACAAATTATACCATCGATTTTTTATTATATATGAGTCATACTGAAAATATTAAGTTAAAAATTTTTTAAATTTAGTACTAGCAGTAAAAATATATTAAGTAGATAAAATAATTCACTAATCGCTACACTGAATTTAAGGCTATCAAGGTTTATGTTTGCGGAATTGTATTGTGTAATATAGATAAGAAAATATTATTATTATGTTTCATGCTGTTTAATCTTCAATTCACGTGATAACTAAGGCCTTTCATATTTCTTCAATATTTTTCTCACAATCTTTTTCAGATTGCCATTGACTCATCATATGAATTTCTTTCAAGGGTAATCTGGTTCAATTATTAAAGTGTTACAATCCTAAAACTGCATAAGTGCTTAATTGCCTTGTTTTCAGTATTCAAAAACGCAATGTCTTAGCATAAACTAAAAGACTTAATTATAATGTCAAGATACCAATAAATGTTATGAATCAATGAGCAAACTTTCTTTACAAGGCTGTTAACGATTTCTTCATGTGTTAACTCATTAACCTGCGTTGATTTCTTAAGTATGCTTGCGGTTTTCCACTAATAATGTTTTAATGTAATTTTTTGATTCATTTTCGAATTAAATTTGTCTGTTGTTATAAAGATTGTTTACAATTCCTCAGAAATCCTACATATATTAATCGGATTTCAATATTAAGTCTAAACAAGGGGTGCGTTTAAATAACAACTAATAATTTAGGCAATCGCAACATTCTTCAAGTAAGAATCAGTTTCTTTAAAATTTTAAATTCGAAATGCGGATAAGTCAGAATGAGTTAAGCTATATTATCAATTAATATTTGCCGATGAATAACTCATTTCGCTCGCTGAATTTTAATTGATAAATATATGTCAGGGCAACGTACAAAGTCAAGAATAGTATGGTAGAATTTTTGTCACGTATAAAATAATTATAGAAGCAGTATCGCATAATGGTGGTAATTCTACAGTCTTGGTAGTTACTTTGTGCCAATATTAAAACCTGTTAAAACAAAAACCAGTTTACAAACACTGAAGTTCGAATGGTTCTTCTGCACATGAAAATCCGACTACAACAAAGTGGTTGCTTATTATCTTTAAATATGATTCAAGAAAACTAGATTCTGCTCGATCGGCTGGACTTTCTCCTTTCAATTTGGCAAATGCTCATCCGTATTCTGATAGTTGTGTCATCTGTTACTTAAAGAAAAAAGTTGTTCAAAATCTGTCTCATTTAACCAATGAAACACCATTAATATTCTAACCATCCAGTTTGAAGAATTAGGTGATTTCGGGTTTGGCTGCATTCATTCGTCGCGGTTTATTTACGTCTTGTCTTTAGTTTCAGGTCAAAGCTACGCACCGGAATAAGGTTTAACTGCAAGGTCGTTAACCTAAAAGAATGTCGATTCTTGTTAAAAGAGTTAATAAAACGTTTTCATTCTGTTTTTATTTAGTTTGAAAACTTGCATTCACACTAAAGTAAATGAGCTTAAAAACGAATACAGAGTTCTAAGCATCTGACGGTCTGACCACATAATCGACCACGCTTATTATTGTTCTGTTTTCTTCATAGCTCGGACTTCTATCAGTTTTGCATTATTAATTAAAAGTTATAGTAAACCTGATTTTCCTGTTATTTATTTACCTGGTCTTGTTGCATACTCTCATAAATAATAACTTTTTAGTTTATTTTTTAATATGAAAGTTTCTGTTGAGCGTGTCTAATTTTATGTAATTAACTTACCTTGAACTGAGCCTTGTAAGATATTGATGAACTCTCAACATCAGCGTCAATAATAAAATATATTATGGACTTTATCCGAAGGTAGAATTTTGCGTACTTGTTTTTTGCATACTTACATCTTCAAAAAAATTTTAGTCAGACAAACAACAACAATTTTTTATTTTTTCAAAAGACAAGAAATTTACCTCAATTATCATTATTGTTATTTGGTTATAAAAAATGCAGTTAGCGTTTTAAAATCATGTTTGTTACGTTGTTCAATAAAAACGTAAAATATAAAATTAAAATTTCTTTTTTAATAGAATCTACCGCGTTAAAGAAATATAAGAAGTGTGTAATTTATAAAAATATGGGTTAGATTTAAAAGGAATGCAAGTATTTATTTCTATTCCATTTAAAAGTACGCTATCTCTTGAAAAGTTATATAAAGTATTAAGATTAAATTAAATTAATTAAGCTTGCTTTTTATATAATTCGCAAATTCCTGTATCACGCTTGGGGTACACATTTGTATTTAAGAATAACTTCATCAAATAAAGCGAAAATCCTGAGATATGCTCCCACGTTTTATTTGCAATTAGTGTTATCGTTATCACAGCGACAATTTTGATTTCAATTGAATGATATCAGCTTCTTATTATTCATCACATTCCTAGCTTTCTTGCAAATTTTGCTGATTTATCAGCGGAAAAGTAAAATTAATTCCACAACCTTGTACTATAAAACGATGGATAATTTTTGAATTAAATTGACCTATTTTACAGATTACTCATGCAGAAGAGACATTGAACCCGCGATTTAACTTTTCACTTTAGAAAGAGATGAGCCTTCCGCTTAATAGAAGAAAATTGAGGTACAATTTTAGCCTTGCAAAAAAATAGCAATTCCAGACACATTTATATTGTGACATTGTCCATTGATTAAAGTTGGCACCATGAACATTCTTTGTAGTTATGAAAACAATAAAGCAATAACGACCTTAAATAAATGAATAGCAACTAATTTAAAAAATGAAAACAACAACGCAGTCTGGTTCGAAACAGCGCAATTTAAACAGCAGTTTTTCGGTTGATATTCGCAACTTTCTAAAGCCTAACTCTTAAGATGTTGCGTACCACTTTAAGTGCAAATATTTATGCTCTGTTTACCGGCATTCTTGAGCGAATTGCGTCTTAGTACTAATGATTTCAAATGCCAGAGTTTTATAACTTGGAATGTACCCGGTGCTTAATTTGAATAAAGCTGGTAAATATGTGAACAAATTGCACTGTTTTCCCGACACAATTAGTAGGCTCACCTTTCGCCTTATTACATATTTTCCGCCTCCTATTGTTCACGGGTCTGCAGCATGATCGGGGCACCTATCGCGGATGACATAAACAAAATAAAATATCGCTTGGCATGTGAAACCCGCCTGGGGCGCCGGCGAATAGCGCTCCCATGACCGCATGATGAGCTTAAGCTTGTCACCTTATCAAATAAAATAAAAGAGGCAAACATGTGAGTAGCGCCTGGATCGCGCCTTATCAGGATTGATTGGCATTGCTAAATATAAATAGGGAAGTTTTGTGTACTATAAATCCTCCATATCTGCTCACTCCCTGAATTACTATCGCGTGATTAAGAAGTGTGACTTTTATTGTTGACTCCTTTAAAATCACGAGCAGTACGTCTTACATGCAAATGTTTGCACGCTGTTAGAAAGTTGATTATTGAATGAAATGTTAATATGCGACAGAGTGGTTTTGCGTCTCAAAGCGCATGGTAGCAGCAAAACTGCGCATGTTTTGATTGCGATCTTACGCTGGCATTTTCTTTCTACCCACATTTGAATTATAATAACTTTAGCCTGTTTTTGAAATTGTTTCCATGCATACTATTGTTTTGATATTATAAAATAGTTGATCTTGAAAATTTCAAATATTCCATTAAGTAAATTTTGATTTTCAACATTGGATCCTGCTTACCTACTTTATGTAGCCAATGATCCATATTTAACTATTTTATTTTTAATCAGCAATTCTAGAAACTTCAATATATGTACATATTTTTGGAAATTCGGAAACTTTTAGTCCTTTTATTTTCTAGTATCATAGTTTCGAAATCGACAATACTAGGAAATTTAATTTAATTTTCATAGAATATTTTTGGTGCAGATTTTTAAATATTATTATTATTTTAATATTATAATGTTCAATTCCAAGGACATCTCTTAAAATCTAAAATTTCAGTTGGTGTGTAGAATAATTGAAATCAGTGACCGGAGAAAAATAGTATTAATTGTCATGGCGTCGTTTTAAAAATTTAAAATCCTCGGCCTTTGTATTGAATTGGTAATTGGCTTTTTTAAATACTTCAAGAATTATAAAAATAAACCAAAGCTTTTGAGTTATTCGAAAATAATCTCATAAACAATACACAAATTCCCCTTCTTACTAATCTACATAAATTGTTGTAATGCAATGACTAACTAACTTAAGTGGCTCTTGTTTACGGAAGTGTTTATGCTAATTCTTGTTATTGTCCTTTGCAGAACTCTGTCAACTCTCAACTATTCGGTGCCCTTAGCTGCCAGAGCAACTGTATCCAAAGATGAAAGTCGAGAGTTTATGGCTGTGTTCCCAGGTAAAAATTTATCTTTTTGTTGTATTTACGAAAAGCTAAAAATAAATTCATCCATTACTAGATTTGGTTAGGGATTTAACCGAAGCAGCAGCAAAGTATGGTTCTAAAGATGCTGCTAAGTGGTATGCAAAGGTAATGCAATATTTTAACGAAATATGATCGCGGGTGTAAATAAATTGTTTGCTTATAGGCTCTTCAGTACAACGTGCCAAGAGGTAAGAAAAACAGGGGTCTTGTTGCGGTGCTTACGTACAAACAGCTTGTGGATATAAGCCAGCAGACTCCAGAGAATATAAAATTAGCACAATACCTGGGATGGTGTGTTGAAATGGTAAATATCTGCTGTATCTTATCACTTATCAGATCGCGAACGTTTTCTAACGTTTACCTGGTAGATTTTTACTTTTACGTAAGCTATTTGCATCTAATTGTTAGAAAATGCAATTTAAAAGAGATATTTTTATAAAGACGCGCAGAAATAGCAATAATGAATAATACAAATGTTTACAATTATATTGTCTTCTATCTATAACCATGCAGCTATTTATACGACAATGTCAATCAATAACGCCCCGTTTACTTACCACTTAAAGATAAGTTAGCAGTGTCAGGTTTTTGGGCCTCTCAATCTATGCGATAATTTACTTCGTAATTAATTTTGATAAAAGTAATTTCTACATTTATGGGACGTACTAAAATTAATGCCCCATATGGAGACATTTGAGAGCGTGGGCAATTTGCGTCATCCACTTCTTCTACATAAGTATTCCTCATTTCTAGGTCGGTTGTTATCCCCAGTTAAAGGCCATGACCGGTCTATTTAAGATTAGAACAACAATTTAAATGTTATCGGTGAAATTTTTATTGGAAAATTACTTAAATTACGCTAAAGTATCTTTGGACGTCAATGGTATTTAATCTTTTTAAATCTACTTATGTTATCCGCGTTGGACATAATTATAGCCACAAATTTAATTACTTTTAATCACGTGGTTGTTAGAATTTTTTTTGGTATTCTCAACAAGTCTTAATGCAGAAAGACAAAAAATTTCGTATTCACAGGATCGACTTGTTTTTATCACGTGATTTTTCGTTTTTACGTAAAACATTATGATGTCGAAAACATTTCTGATTTATTGTTGTTAGCTGAAGGTAAATCTTTTTAAATGTAGCTACCGGTGCGAAAGGTTGCATAGAGATAAGCAAAGTAAAAAGCAATAAAACCAGTCACGAGGATTATTTAAATAGCTCCATTGCATAACACCTCATTGACCTTAAATGAATTCAAACTTAAATTAGTCTTATAAGTGATTTTACAACAAATATTGTTTAACTACTAGAAAGTTACTCTGTAATGTTAAAGATTACAGTTGTCAAGGCGGCATAAGAATTCTGGAAATTGTAATTAGTTAAATTGTTAATCTGTTTGCAAAAAAATATTGTAATGTTTAACGCTGGAAGTTTCGGGGAGGTCAGTTGACCCTTGAGTGTTTTTTTTTAATTGCACGCTCTGCGGAAATGACGATGCATGCATGCAAATTCGAGTTCGGAGTTTTCAATCAAATGAATATGAATTAAATGCCTGATGATGTTATCATTAATTTTTATGTATGACAATTTTAAATCCATCTTAAAATGCCATTTTACTACTTGGGTTTAAGAAATTGTTATAAGCTGATTTTATGTTTAACTGAAAGAGTAACTCTTTTCCTTCTAGAAATTTAATGTAGACTTTTGCTTACGATTATTTGTGGTGTGGTATTTCTGTATAATAAAAAATGTATTTAATTTTCAGGTCCAAAGTTTTTTTCTTATTCAAGATGACATTGTTGACGGCAGTCAAATACGACGTGGTCAACCGTGCTGGCACCGATTAGAAGACGTTGGTCTCACAGCAATAAATGACAGTTTAATGATTGAAAAAGGAATTTTTTATATATTGAAAAAATATTTTGGGCAAAAGGATTACTACGTTAAACTCGTAGAGCTGTTCCATGATGTTATATTTATCACAAGTTTGGGACAGTCATTGGACATTCAAACATCCAACAAAGATGTAACTAGTTTCACGATGGACAGATACAAAACTATCGTTGCTGATAAGACTGCTTATTATACATTCTATCTTCCAGTAGCTGTATCTATGCATTTAGCTGGGTACGTTTTTTAATGATAGAAAACCGAGCTGCAATAAGTTTAATTATTTTGTTTTAATTTTTAGTATTACTGATCCTGAGGCGTTCAGACAAGCTAAAACGATCCTTCTCGAAATGGGACACTTCTTCCAAGTACAAGACGATTTCTTTGATGTTTTTGGTGATCCAGAAATTACAGGAAAAATTGGTACTGACATACAGGAAAATAAATGCTCATGGTTGGCTGTTGTTTGCATGCAGAGAGCTTCTGAAGCTCAAAAGGAGATTATGAAAGAGTGCTACGGGAAAAGCGGTAAGACAATCTTTTAATTCACCCTTGTGTAAAACTCGTATTAATTAATGAAATTCCCTCAGATCCTGCAAAGGTGGCACAGGTCAAACAGCTATATAAGGAGCTGGGACTCCCGAACACATATGCCATTTACGAGGAGGAAACATACAATATGATTAGGACTCACATTCAGCAAACTTCTCGTGGAGTACCACATGAGATATTCTTCAAAATTTTGGAGAAAATTTATCAGAGGGATTCCTAAATCTAGAATTTAATGTGATTTTAATATTCATAGTCAGGGGAATTCACGAGAGTTCATCACGCTCGGCTTTCTTAAGCACTGAACTTTTTTTTATATGTGATTTGTTTCGATTTTTATTATAGCGTTAAGTCGTTACGAGATAGTTTAGAAATACCGATATTATGAATCTGTATTAAAAATTATATATATATCAGAGATTATATGAAATTGTTTTAATTCAACTTTGAAAAGTAAAAAATTCTGCAGTTCATCCAACTCGATTTTATTACAATGATTTTTTTAAGAAAAAAAGCTTCCTAAAATTAATTGGGTCTAATCTGTTGTTCGTCATAAGGTAAAATCAAATGGTTTATACTGTTCTCGAAATTTCTTAACAAGTGCTACTTCTTCGTCTTTCGGGAGGGAACAATCTTTCCAATCAATTTTTTCGTCACAATTCAGAAGATTTTCAGAGCAGAAAGCTTCCCTATGATACAAATAAAATTTTATAAAAACATTAATTATTACTAGGAAATTTTTACCTCGCAAAATGTAAAGGGAAATTTTTCATCTGTCTCGTAATTAGAGTGGTGTTATCCGGTAATTCCGCTGCGAAATACGGGCCCTGCTGTGGTAAATCTGTGGGGTCGCGGAGTTTCGGTATCATTTCAAATTCCAACTTGTACTCCTCGGCTTTATCCTGAAAAGAGTAATTTGTTTTTATTTATATACGTCTTCAATATCCACTTTAATCAATTTATACCTCAAAGGCATGTTTCATTTTCCACGCATAGCCTTTGTCAATCCCTATAGCGTTTATTTGAAGGTGTGAACTTTTATAGTTTCTTTCAAAGAAACACACAACTTGCCCTTGTTTTTCGTAGAATCCTCTCAGTGAATCTTTGAATTTGATCAACTCTTTCCAGTCTTCCTTTGAGAGCAGGGCCGAACTTTGGATATGAGTCACAGACAAAAGAAGGACATGGGTGTCCGTGATTGGCCCTTTTGCTAAAGCTATGTAGAAATTGTCTCCGATTGTTATAACCAAGTGCTTTTCAACGTCAGCGGACGATAGACAAAACCAACATTTTTCTGAACAAAATAATTAGTGAAATTGCAAAATTTAAGTTTAACCAATGATGTATTCATTTTAGTTTAATTATTAATTAATGCGCAACAGTCTATGGCCTTCAGAGATTTTTGGAGCAATTCCGCTTGAAGAGCGCTATGAAGAGTTTATTTGCCCAAAAATGAGTGGTGGTCTTAAACTTGTGTGTTAGAGGACAGCTGGTGTGCTGACACTAATACAAGCTGCTCTACTAAAGAGTTCCTCAAAACCGCCTAAATAAATGTTGAAATAAAAGTAATTACCTTGATCGAAAGTGATTCTTTGTTTCTTCTGATGTCCATCATCATAGCCTAAACCTTTTCTTCGGCGGTTACGATCTCCTCCAGAAGGTGTCTTTAAGTCGTAGAAATATTGTTTCCCCGAACTCTAAGCGGATTCAAGTTATGCGTTTTTGGCTTGAAAAAGTTTATTATTATATATACTTACCGTTTCAGCCTTCGTCTGTAGATCCGAGAAATCAATGTTTTCAAAGGGACAACGAATCTCATTGACTGTTTTTTGGATTAAGTCCAACACTCGCATTTTGTCTACAGGACTTACATTTAAAGCATAAATATACTTCTGTTTGTCCTCATTACCAACCTTCGCCAGTGCTATTAAACGCGACGATAATTCCAGTTGGGTTGTATTGTCAGCCGATATCCTAGTGTTTGGTATTATAAATTTTAAATTATAACTATTAGAATTATTGCAAAATTTGTCTTCCGTATAATTCACTTATGAATTTGGAGTTGTCTTAAAAAAGAAAATTGTAAGATTTAATTTGCAATAGTTTTTCTGTTCTTTAAGATGAGAATTGTTCACAATTAATACAGTTTTTGGTAGCTACTTTTTATGTACATTAATAAAATTGAAATTTGTTGGAACAAAAACTAGATTTAAGAAAAAAGTGCTTCAGATCAATTTATAATTAAGTCTTCATTTTTATTATACATAATTTTTGTTCTCTATGCAGCGGACATGATAGAGAACACAAACTCTTTCTTCAAATTTTTATACTACGTTGAAAAAGTTAATCCAAAATCTTGAATTAAGAGTTCAAATATCGAACGGTAACATCACTAAACTACATAAACTTACCGATAAGGCGGCGGTTCATAGTAATTCCCATTTAAACCACAAAAGTGATACCTTGGTCTTATGTTTCTCACTAAGTAGGATATTAATCTGGAGCAGCTTTCCTGGTATTTGGAAGGAAAAAAAGCAAACTTTAGCACATCTAACCTAATTAACTGGGGAGTCTCACCTTCTTTTTGTCAGCAACTCCTTCGGGCCACTGGGACGAAAGGAGTAGGTCAATCCCTCGGTAGTCACTTGAAGAGCCCTTGCTCACAATGCACAAATTCTTCAAGGTCTCGACGTCCTCTTTCGTGAAGGTGTAGTCTGATTTGGAAGCACCCTCCAGTCCACTTATGTACGCCACTTTCAAGCCCGACGAAAGGGTGTATATGCCCCTTTTGCCTGAAAAACACCATTTAACATATTCTGAAATTGCAGATTCGTTGCATTACGTACCTAAATATGTCAAATTATTGCATATTTCCCCGCTTTCGTTTTCCTGATAGAATTTGCAGGCCTCGCTTGTATTCGGCCCCAAAATGTACGTTGGAACGGGCACTGCAAAAGAACTTCGTTAAAAAGCGCGCAAAAGTTGCAACCATGGGCATGACAGCAATTGCCGAGTGCCACTTACCATTTTTGTTCCCATTCTTGTAGGCGAATAATTCATCATTTGTGTCGCCGAAGAAGTCCCCGACGCAGAGCAGAATCTCAAAGGGACCCGACTTTTTGTTGATCGTCTCCGCTCTGTTGAATAACTGTTTGAAGTTGCCATTGACATCCCCGCTCACGAGACTAAAGCAAAGATATTTTATTTGAAACCCTCTTTGGCTTGAAGTGACTATGAAATTCCTTACATTTTCATCTTACTGTCCATTGAGGAAGGATGTTAAAGACGCAGCCAAAAGAAACAGGATCTGAAAATTGTTTACACTTTCGCTAATCCACCTCACTGCACCGAAATCCACCACGTGACGTTCCACTTGTGAAATGTCAAACTTACTAGCACCCGAAAAGCAAGGTTTGACTCTAAGCTGAAAGCTTTTTTTCCAAAATTAAGATTCTGCAAAATCTCAATTATATGATCAACACTTCCGACTAAACAATTTTATAAAAGCGATAACTACTTTTAATCGCTCCCTCAACGGCTTAAGTTTACAATCAGAACAGATCCCGGATTTAAAAGAAACTTTGGGAAAAAACAGCAAGGTTCATAAAATGACTAAACAAAATCTCGTTAAGTTGGTACAACTGTTGGCAATCTGACGAAGGAACTGAAGAAAGTGGTCGAAAAAGCCAACTTCCGTCAGTTTGTTTTGTGAAAAGTGAAAATCAGTCGCGTTTCTTTATATATCTTGTCGCATAAGTACATATAATTATGAGGAAAATACAAATAAAATTACATTAAAAGTGAGTTTAACGCGTTCTATAATTGGATTTCATGCAGGTATGTCATTTACAGCTGTTAAATATTTTATATACCACAAAATATGGATTGAGTTTTTTCCAAAGCTTCGGACGCCATTAATTGGGACAAAACCACAGAAATCGTTTTCTTCCCGAAGATCGGAGAGATTGAATTTGTCTTCCATTAGTTTTTGTATTAATATTATGACATAATAATAAATGCTTTGTTTTAACAATTAGGAAAGAATCTAACTCATCAAAATTATAAACCGAAATAACTGGACTAAATTGTTCTCGCTAAATTTTGTAGTTTATATACTTGTTTTTCATTGAAGTTACTCAAAGAACTAACAAACATTTATTTAAATAAGACGCAGTGTGATCCACTACCAATAGTTAACGAAGCAGACCAACTAACAATAAAAAATTTAAGTATTATTTACCACGACACAAAAAGGAAGTTTCACCTGATTGAAAAATTAATTTACTCAAGTTTTTTTGCTTATATTTTACTTTTTTAAATTACAAATTTAAATTAACATGCATATGAGGCATTCCTCATCGTTATGTTTTTGATAGAAAACTGAATTAAAATACATATTTATATGTATGTAAATGATGAGTTTAAATTTAGATTTAAAAAAAAAACTGAGAAAATACATAGTTTTCTAATAATCGTGGGTTCTTATCAACAATCGCCATACTGGTATTATAATTACCCAAAACATTGTATCTGTGCTAGTAAAAAATACCATCAAGAAAAAAAATACAATGTGATTTGAAGGTTGATCTAATTTTATTCCAATATTTTAAAAAAAATACTGATTTGGAAAATAGGAAGAGTTTTTGTAACACAATTTTACTACGGAGAAATCAATTCATTAACTAATTTGACTTTTATTTATCCCAACGCAGGAAGATGCACTTCCTCCTCTTCGGCTTCTTAGCCCGCTTTGGATGGCCATTGGGATTAGTGGGAGGTGCTTCTGAAAGTGGAAGGTGTCATTGTTAACATTACCCGTTTTCGAAAAGATAATAAATCTTACCTGTTGCATTTGAAGGACTAAAATTAATCATTAGCTTGACAGGTTTACTGATATCTAGTCTAAGTGTTTCTACTTCCCCTGATACTTCAGTAGAATTAGGACATTCTGAAATTAGTCCGCAGAATTCAGGGTGCTGTGTGAGGAGCTCACAAGGTGGTGGAGTTGGTCCTCCTGTTTCGCCAGATAGACACGGCGCTGTGGTAGTGCTTTCAACAGGTCCAAGGGTAGTGTCTTCTGTTGCTTCTGAAGTTGTAGCTTCAGGAGTAGTACATTCTGGTTGGGCTAGAGTTGTAGCCTCTGTTTCTGCAGCAGTAGTAGCCTCTGTTTCTGTAGCAGTAGTAGCCTCAGGAGTTGTACTTTCTGTTTCTGCCGGAGTTGTAGTCTCCGTTACTTCAGGAGTTGTACTTTCTGTTTGCGCTGGAGTCGTAGTCTCTGTTATTTCAGTAGTTGGACAATCTGTTTCTGCCGGAGTTGTAGTCTCCGTTACTTCAGGAGTTGTACTATCTGTTTCTGCCGGAGTCGTAGTCTCTGTTACTTCTGGAGTTGTACTTTCTGTTTGTGCCGGAGTTGTAGTCTCTGTTACTTCAGGAGTTGTACTTTCTGTTTGCGCTGGAGTTGTAGTCTGTGTTACTTTAGGAGTTGTACTTTCTGTTTGCGCTGGAGTCGTAGTCTCGGTTACTTCAGAAGTTGGACAATCTGTTTGTACTGGAGTTGTAGTCTCTGTTACTTCAGGAGTTGTACTTTCTGTTTGCGCTGGAGTCGTAGTCTCTGTTACTTCAGGAGTTGTGCTTTCTGTTTGCGATGGAGTCGTAGTCTCGGTTATTTCAGTAGTTGGACAATCTGTTTGTGCCGGAGTTGTAATCTCTGTTACTTCAGGAGTTGTACTTTCTGTTTGCGCTGGAGTTGTAGTCTCTATTACTTCAGGAGTTGTACTTTCTGTTTGTGTTGGAGTTGTAGTTTCTGTTACTTCAGGAGTTGTACTTTCTGTTTGTGCTGGAGTCGTAGTTTCTGTTACTTCAGGAGTTGTACTTTCTGTTTGTGCTGGAGTCGTAGTCTCGGTTACTTCAGGAGTTGGACAATCTGTTTGTGCTGGAGTTGTAGTCTCTGTGACTTCAGGAGTTGTACTTTCTGTTTGTACTGGAGTTGTAGTCTCTGTTACTTCAGGAGTTGTACTTTCTGTTTGTGCTGGAGTTGTAGTCTCTGTTACTTCAGGAGTTGTACTTTCTGTTTGCACTAGAATCGTAGTCTCGGTTATTTCAGTAGTTGGACAATCTGTTTGTGCTGGAGTTGTAGTCTCTGTCACTTCAGGAGTTGTACTTTCCGTTTGTACTGGAGTTGTAGTCTCTGTTACTTCAGGACTTGTACTTTCTGTTTGTGCTGGAGTTGTAGTCTTTGTTACTTCAGGAGTTGTACTTTCTGTTTGCGCTGGAGTTGTAGTCTCTGTTACTTCAGGAGTTGTACTTTCTGTTTTTACTGGCGTCGTAGTCTCGGTTATTTCAGTAGTTGGACAATCTGTTTGTGCTGGAGTTGTAGTCTCTGTTACTTCAGGAGTTGTACTTTCTGTTTGTGCTGGAGTTGTAGTCTCTGTTACTTCAGGAGTTGTACTTTCTGTTTGTGCTGGAGATGTAGTCTCTGTTACTTCAGGAGTTGTACTTTCTGCTTGCGCTGGAGTCGTAGTCTCGGTTATTTCAGTAGTTGGACAATCTGTTTGTGCTGGAGTTGTAGTCTCTGTTACTTCAGGAGTTGTACTTTCTGTTTGTGCTGGAGTTGTAGTCTCTGTTACTTCAGGAGTTGTACTTTCTGTTTGTGCTGGAGTTGTAGTCTCTGTTACTTCAGGAGTTGTACTTTCTGTTTGCACTGGAGTCGTAGTCTCGATTATTTCAGTAGTTGGACAATCTGTTTGTGCTGGAGTTGTAGTCTCTGTTACTTGAGGAGTTGTACTTTCTGTTTGTGCTGGAGTTGCAGTCTCTGTTACTTGAGGAGTTGTACTTTCTGTTTGCGCTGGAGTCGTAGTCTCTGTTACTTCAGGAGTTGTACTTTCGGTTTGCGTTGGAGTCGTAGTCTCGGTTATTTCAGTAGTTAGACAATCTGTTTGTGCTGGAGTTGCAGTCTCTGTTACTTCAGGAGTTGTACTTTCTGTTTGTGCTGGAGTTGTAGTCTCTGTTACTTCCGGAGTTGTACTTTCTGTTTGTGTTGGAGTTGTAGTCTCTGTTACTTCAGGAGTTGTACTTTCTGTTTGTGCTGGAGTCGTTTCTGTTACTTCAGGAGTTGTACTTTCTGTTTGCGTTGGAGTCGTAGTCTGTGTTACTTCAGGAGTTGTACTTTCTGTTTGCGCTGGAGTCGTAAACTCAGTTATTTCAGTAGTTGGACAATCTGTTTGTGCTGGAGTTGTAGTTTCTGTTACTTCAGGAGTTGCACTTTCTGTTTGTACTGGAGTTGTAGTCTCTGTTACTTCAGGAGTTGTACTTTCTGTTTTTACTGGCGTCGTAGTCTCGGTTATTTCAGTAGTTGGACAATCTGTTTGTGCTGGAGTTGTAGTCTCTGTTACTTCAGGAGTTGTACTTTCTGTTTGTGCTGGAGTTGTAGTCTCTGTTACTTCAGGAGTTGTACTTTCTGTTTGTACTGGCGTCGTAGTCTCTGTTACTTCAGGAGTAGTCGCTTGAGGAGTTGTACATTCTGTTTGTGTTGGAGTTGTAGTCTCTGTTACTTCAGGAGTTGTACTTTCTGTTTGTGCTGGCGTCGTAGTCTCTGTTACTTCAGGAGTAGTAACTTCAGGAGTCGTACATTCCGTTTGTGCTGGAGTTGTGATCTCTGTTACTTCAGGAGTTGTACTTTCTGTTTGTGCTGGAGTCGTAGTCTCTGTTACTTCAGGAGTTGTACTTTCTGTTTGTGCTTGAGTCGTAGTCTGTGTTACTGCAGGAGTAGTACTTTCTGTTTGAGGTGGAGTTGGTGAAGTTGTATACGTGCATAGCGTTTCTGTTGTAGATTCGCAAGCACATGATGTTGAATTTTCTGTTACAGGAGATGTTGCCTCGGTTGTTGGAGCCTCTGTAGTTGTTTTAACTGGTTTAGGAGGAGGCATATGCTCCTCTCCAGAGTCGTCTAACAATTCAGAGTAGTCTTCGAAATAATCATCTTCAGATCCTTCTAAAGCAGGTCTCATCGGTTGAGGAGGTGAAGGACCTTTAATGCGTATGTGTATTAGTACTTAATGTTTCTTATATAACATTTTGTGTTTCAGTTCTCACCAAATCTAGTGCCTAAGAATGGTGTAGCAATTTCTCCTTGTTCGTCATCAATTTCTCCTTCCTTTTCTTCTTCTTCTTCAGCCTCTGATTGATTTTCGTCTGCTTCTGATTCACTTTCTTCCTGCGAATAGTTTTCATAACTGGTGTCTTCCGATTTTTTGTCATTAAGATGCTGCCTTATGTAGTCTTCAAGGATTTCAGATGAAGATACGTAAGAGCAGTCCACTTTGCTAGCTGGCAAGCATTGTTCTTTCTTCATATCATATAGAGTGCCTTTAGGGCATCTGAAATAAATGTTTTTAAGTAAATTTAATTATGTATGCAATTTAGTTATAAAGGAAAACTAGTTTCGCTTAATCTTTTGATTTATAAATTATTACAGACTTACTTGAATCTTGTTTGATAGAAGCGCCCATGTTTTTTCTCGCTACAAGTATAATAAAGGGAGCAATCAGTTGGCGATCTAAACTTTCCAGGTAGTGTGCATGGTGGAAAATGCTCGTCGTCAAGATTTTCAGTACCACATCCATGGCCCTATGGTTTATGCATTTTATTAAATAGATTTTTTTTAATGTCAGATAAAAATACATTGACTAATGTTGGTGTACACTTATAATTCCAGCTGCATCTTCCGGTAAGGGGGCAAAATACCATGTTCCCTGGACAGCACATTATCTTTTTTGTAAATCCATTGGGGGTTTCATCGCACAAATAAAATAATGAGCAATTTGATTGAATTGGAAAACGTCCTAAAATACAGAGGTTTTAGTTATATATTATATTTTTTGAGATTTCCAGTGCAATGAATTACCTGGTCGATGGCATGGTGGTATCATATCTAGGTAAGATGAATCCGAAGTTGGCCTACACCGCTTTGTTTTTCGATCAAATTCTTCATTTTCTGGACAAATACCGAATACTATAGAATCGTTTTTACATACGTAATAATATTGTTTCTGGTCTGGATGCGCTTTAGGTCCCAAATAATTATTTGCACACCTTTTATTCTAAAAAATGAGTTGAATATTATATTATATAATCTAATATAAAAGCCCATTGAATAAACGTCTGACACCTACATGATCAATAAAAATAACACGTCCTCCTCCTGGAAAACTTCTGCATTTCCTTTTTGGGGTGTCATAGTACATTCCCTTTGGACAAGCATCCTTTCAAAACAAGTAGTGAAATTATTAAGAAATTTTATTTAAAGAAATTTTTATTAACTTTTTAATTCATAAACATACATAATACATATGTTCTTTTTAATTACAATTGAAAGATTATGTTATTGCGCTTTACTAACTTAAATGAATTTTGAAACTTGTGAATGAAATAGAGGTATTTTACGAACTGAAAAACCTGATGTAGGTTCGTAGTATTATGAGCAGCGCGTTTATAATTTTTATTTTAAGCTTTTTATTACTATCAGTGAAATATGCGTCTATAAATGATTGTTAAATCGTTTCAGACAGATTGTGGGAACAATTTGCTTCATTTTGGGTTTTCCATGAAGGCATTAATTGATGAATATTGATTCAGTTTATTTGGATGTAAAAAATGATTATGTGAATTGATGATTTTGTTTACAAGTTAACATTAAAATGCAATAAACTACAATATGTTAAGAACGTATTTCTTGATAGTTCGTTAATTGCGTTTGGGAACTTAAATATAATTTTGCTCACTAAAAGGTTATTAAAAGAATTAAATATTTAACGCCGTATAAAAAAAGTTGGGTTTCAATAAAAAAACAATGTTTCCTAATATTAGATTTTGATCACATGTATTTATGTAATGTATTGACAGAATATTAGAAGAAAATAAAACACTATCTATTATTATTCTTAAGAGTAATAAAACTTCTATCAGATTTGAGTCTTTAGCCATTACGTTCGTTCTTAAACTAACTTGATGAAGAAACCAGCTGGTAAATATCTCCTAGCAATTTAACTTAGGAACTAAGAACAAGGAGTTTTTTCAAAAACTTGAACATATTTTTAAGAACTTATAAAAGAAATCTGTTTGCACACAGCGAAACAGAAATATTTATTTAGAAAAAGAATTTTTCCAGTTTATTTCAAACAGATAATAATAATTAAATATTCACAAAATTGTTCTGTTTGACAGAATTTTAAAATATTCAATTTAAAAATATAAAAATGATAAATGCAAACTTAATTACGCAAGGTTTACATTTGTTGTACTTTCATTTAGAATTTAATGGCTCATTTAAGTTAACTTGACAACTTTTATAGTCGATCTTACTATTTTTAGTGTCGAAATTGTTGTCGAACGTTGTTTTTCTTACAGAAGTGTTTTTTATGGAAATTTATCATATCTTTCTGAAGATTTCAATTTTTACGTTGTAATTATGATATTACATAGTTTCAAGAGCAAGTTGAGATGATTGAATGGCAATTATGTTGAGAATATTTCATTCAGTATTTTCTTTCTATTAAAAGATTATGTTTAATTAGTGGTTTTTCCAAACATTTTAAATTCCATCACATTGAAGATGAAGCTCATCATATTTAAACTGTTCGAATAAAATGACACTTTTAAAATGATATCACATTTTTGGCTGGGTCTGGCTGAACTTCTTTGTTTATTGCACAAGAAGTTTAATAACAGATGTTATATCCAATTGTTAATTTAACCCCATGAGTTCGAATCCGTAAATTTTGAGGTGTTAATACCTTCGCTAGTTTGAACTGCACATAGTCCACAGAACGTGCGTGAGCAGGATAATCCAAAAGAAATCCACAAGATACCAAAATGGTAATGGCGAAACCAATTAAAAAGTTCATTTTCCTTAGAAGTCACTTTCACTCATCACAGGAGAAACAGACGTTAAAAATCCTTCGGATTAACGTTCAAAAGTAACCGCTTAACCGACTCTGTGACACACGATCAGCGAAGAGATTAAGTTTCAATTAGCCGAGATGGGCAGGTGGTGATTAAACGTTTATTAAAGCGCGACTACCGAAATCTAACCGTGGCATTGACTTTTCTCGAGTTTCATTTCTTGGGGCACGAGCTAATTTCCAAACAATGTGAGCTGCACCTGACTTCGCACTCATTTTATTGACATTGTACCGGGGCAGTGGGAGCAACGTTTTTTCGTCACAGATCTTACTATCATTGCTTTTGTTTATAATTAAATAAGTTGGTTATGAATTCCAACACATAATTACCAAAAATAAATACCTTCGTTGGATGATTTTTAAGGGAATTGAACATCCTCAAATGCATCAGATGATGACAAATTGAGCAGCGGATAGGGTTCCGGGTTTCTTAAAATTATTTTTCTCAACATTTTATAGTTCCGCACTTCCGGTCCAATCATCTCTAACTATGGGCTTAAAATATGTTAAGCACGGCTAACCTTGAACTACTTATGAATGCTATCTTAAAATCATGTTTTTAGATTATTGACTGTTAGGAACTTGCTCAGACGAGGTTCTAAGCCATGCATCGCATATTATGATGACTAGGCGGGATTCTGGGAATAAGCGTTTTTACTTTCAAGAAGAACGGAAATGTTACAATTGTTAATGCATATCTTAAGTTTGCTTGTTCAGCACATCCTATTCTTACCAATTTGAAATGCTTAGGCCTGCGTTTTTGGTAATTGTTTATAAAGCGGCGAGTATTTTCATCCGGATATTGAAACCTTGGGAATGAAATAAGATATTTGACATCATGAATATATTACATATTATATCGCATTAAATTATGTAATATTTATGTTTATTTATATGTAAATATCAGTTTACATTTTACAATTTGATATTAATAGTAATCTATTTGTAATGTTTTAAAAATGCATCATCGAATTTTCAATGAATTATAATGATTTTGTTGTTGAATTGCATGGTAGTTTTAATTATGTATGATAACAACGATCACAGAAAAACGGAAATTCGTTTGCAGACCGCTAAAACAAAATAAAATACGAAATAATCTTTTTCTGAAGATTCAAAGATTGATGCAGATTTGTTATGTTCCTATCAATTCAAATTCACATTTACATTTTTCAATTGAATGTCCAGTCCTGCATACAACTTTGTGTAGATTCAAATTGTCTTCCTGAACAAGTAAAGCGCGAAACATACAAGTGTCATAAATAATAACATATAGCAACTCGTTAATTTAGAAGTACTTTCATTCGATAGAGCTGAATCTGAAGAGTCTTTGAAATTGCTCCGGGGTAAATGAATTGATTGCAATCAGGGAAATTTGACTAGTTGCACTTGATCGCTGCATTCACTTTCACATGTACGTATCTGCGTGTCTAGCAAATAATACTCGTATCTACCCATTAAAATGTCCAAAGATGTTTTCCGGCTTAATAAATTATGAATATTGCAGAATAAATATGACTCTTTCAAATAAAATTTAATTGTAACTCCGTTAGAATGGTAACTTGAAAGACTGGATTTTTATTGGTTTTTGTTTCTAGAATATTAATATGGACGTAAGTAGAATTGAAAGATCTGCAAAAGTAATTACATACTATAAATAATCTTGGAAAACAAGCGCTGGACAAACCCATTTTATAATTACTTATAGATCATTGGTAGTATTGATTAGGTTGATTAAGACATTTATTGCCACGGAATTGATTTAGATTTTATTTGTGTGAATGTATGTATTGCATACATGCTAATCAAGAAATTTAAAAAATATTTGGCGGACTTATTACTATTAGGGTAGAAAGCACTCCTTAACCGATTATTTGATTACTGAAAAAAATAGGATAACACTTCTACTTTACGAATAATTCTGTGAAATGAAGAAATATACAAATAAGGTAATAAAATATATAAAACAAACATTTTACTGCAAAATCCATTTATTCTAGGTAGTATGAAGTATAATAATAAATTATTAAAGCAATCTTTAATAAAATCGAAAAGCTTACACAATTCACGTTCTAATACTTAAAAGGCCCAGTGCATTGGTCAAATGAGTAACATTTAATCTGAATAGTATTGGCGGACGAAGAGGTTTCTTGTTTTTTTATGTATGTTTAACGAAATCACAGTTACTGATCAAATGAGCTCTTACGTATTAAATGTACACCAAGTGATATTTATGCTTTGAAGATGTAAAGTATCCTTAAATTTACTTCTTATAATAAAAGATGAGGCGTTTCCAGGAATTTTTTGTAGTTGTTTGTTGTTTGGTTGTTGGTTAAGTTAGGGAGAACTCTATTTCTTGGTGTAAGGGGCGTTATTTACAAAAATCGTTAGGTGAAATTCGGTTTGCTTTATACTTCATTTCCTTCTTCAACTGATAAGCTTCTCAATGATCTGTAAAATTTATTGACGTGAATTTTTGTAATTTTCATTTAAATTGTAATATTGCATGCATACCTTGATCTTTCAAACAATGAAGGATCTGTGTAAATTGGTTCGCTGGGATCATCAAACTGGGAATTATTGCTGTTGTTTCTTATAGGGTTCACAACTGGTATTTGACACATCCTTGCAAGATTACTAAAATATTTGGTATGATTTTTTCGTTGATTGTTTTTGGTTGTAAGTAGTTATATATTATTCTTACCCAGTAGCGAAAGTCTTATGTAAACCTCCACCAAACAAAGACATGTTATTTGCTTTAAGACCAGGCCTTCTCGCATTGTTACCTCCAGGTTCGCTAAATCGCTCATGAGTTCTTACCGTAGACGGAACAAATGAGTTTACTGGAGAACTTCGATCTACAATTCGATTTTTGGACATAATTTTCCAGTATCTTCTGCAACGACAAATAAAAAGTTTAATAATTAATGATTACTGTTAAAAACCAACATGAATAAAATTTAAGAATAATATTTTACCTGTAAGCTAATCCTGAAACCAATGTGATGCTGAACAATAAAATCATAAGTAGAATTATTGCAGATATTAATCCGTGATACTCTGATGGAGTTAGACAAACTGTTTCGATAGGTGCTACTAATTTTCGGGCATATGATTCATGCTCTATTTCTTCTCTAGTTTCAAAAACCTGAAAAATTACATAATAACAAATTGCTTCTGTGGTAGAATTTATGAATAGCTTATATAAAGTTTTTTGATTGAAAAACATTTCAAGATAATATTTAAGGTATATGAATATTAACTCAAACTATGGTTAGAGACTTCTCTTTGATTTTAAAATATTCGTGGTATTACTAAAAAATAATACATACTTCTATCATTTCCCGAACTTGTTCAGGTTCTTCTAAAATATCACCATCATTGTTATTATTATTACTGTTATTGTTGTTTTCGGGAGAAGAGGCTAAAAGTGAAGTATAAAACATTATTTAAATTTTGTTAAAATAAAAATTTTAGTTTACTTTTGTTTACAAGATCCTCAATTGAAGTTGTGTTAACCGTCGTTGCTATAATTTCACTTTCTAATGCGGCTATTTCGGTATCGTTTATAGAACGCCGCCTCCTGCCATACGATGGTTCTGATCTTCCAGAAGGTCCAGGACAGTACGCCTAAATTAATATTTATTATAAGATTCTTAAAATAACAATGTGTATTTTGTTTTATTACAGGTTGACAACCATCGCGACATGTCCTCACAGTTGCTTCAAAAACTAAGAAGTTTGACTCCGGTATTTTGAATGCATTAAATCGCGCTTCCAAAGTGTCTCCATCGCGAAGTTTATCAAGCTCAGGAAATACATAAGGATCGACCGGACATCTATAAAATATAAAAAGGTTTGATTTACTCATAAACTTATGATTGTATCTAAAGAACCAACCCAAATCTATCAATAAGTTGAATACTTCTCCCTGAGTACGGGTCGCGGGCAACAACATTTGTTGCAAAAATATCTGTAACATGGTTGTAACCGTCCTGTGCTTCCAGTCTAAATGTGAGTGGATCACCAACTGCAATAGTTGTCGTTGGTCTTCCTTGGTACAAAATCATAAGTCGAACTTTTGAGCTTAACGAATTTTCTGCTGGCAAATATTCAATGGGTATTGGACTGCCGGACCTGTCGGGATCATCATAGCTATTTTAACGACTATAATGTTACGTGTTCCCTTTGATATATAAATTTTGTTTTTGTTTTTATTGAAAACAAAATTTTACTCAAAGGAAATGTTTATATAAAAATTAGTTACTACTATTAGTAAGCAATACCTTTAATTTTAGTATGTTAGTATAAAACTTTTAGTTTTTTCATTCACTACTTTATATCTCAATATAATATTTAAAAATAAAAGAAAGTTAGGATCATAGAAAACTATGGCATTAAAAACTATGAAAAATTACTTTAGTCTCACGAATTCTAATAGGAAGTACAAGGAATATCTAAATTACTTATTGTTTGGAAAGCAAATTTATTAAGTTTACTTCATATTTTAGAAGCTTTCCCACATTTAACTACTTTTAAATTTTCTATCACCTACTATAAAAAGACACTAACTTAAATAATAAAAGATAGTAATATGGCATTTAAACTTATTGCAGCTGTACCTACACTACAATACTGTAGATTTAAAAATTTACTACATCAAATTTTTCTAAAATAAAAATATGTTCTGATTTACCCAGCTCCAATGTATCCAGATGTTACCACAGCTTCGCCTGGACCTCGAAACACACAAGTCAAATTGTATCGTTTATCTCGACTTGTTTGAACATTGTCCGAAAATTGTACAACCACTATGTTCGTCAAAGTGTCACCATACTACAATTTATAAAATTAAGTTAATTAATTAATTAATGCATAGCTGCAATCTATCTATAAAATACCCGTTGTGTACCACATTCAGGGTACCCTTGAGGTCCACTTATTCTTAAGACGTTAACAGTAGCTCCATTTCCTCGGTAGAAGCATCTAAAATAATTTTCAATTTAAAATTATCACTCTCTTTTGAAATAACATACCTGTCATAAAATCCGTAGGTATAAATTCTGCCAATAAACCCTTCCGGTGTTCTTAAAGTGAATTCCATCCCATCTTCGTTGCAGACTTGTGAAACTGAAATTTTTATTTGTTTTGAAGGGATATTTTCTTATTTGCGATTAAAAATAAACAATTACCATCAAGACATTCACTGTCACCATTTCTGCCCATACTTCTTTCGTAGAAATCTGAGCTTCCGGTATCAAAAACAGTCGGATTGTGGATGTCTAACTCCCTGCTGTCGCGGTCACTTAGCTCACAATTTGGAATATCGCGTTCGTCATATGCAAGAGCGGGATCCCTAGAAGTCAAATATCTGCATTAAATAAGATGTTGTATCTTTATGCAAGTATTAGATGCACAATTACTTAAAATTTAAGAATGCATAGTAATCAATAATTGTGATAAAGCGAAGTGTCATAGTATTTTGAAAGTAGGGAAGTAGAAAAAGATCTTATTTTCATTCTTTGTTTTCTAAAACGTATTGTGACTACAATTTTATAAATATTAGATATAAATTTAAAGAACTAACAAAAATTAAGAAATACCCTGAATTGAAAGTTTGTTATTTATTTCAGCTTTCAAGGTTAATAAGAGTTGAGTTAGCTGAGTAACAAAAGTTTTCTTTTAGTACATATAATGCAAATCGAGGATATTTTAAAACAAATAAGTGAAAATAATATGAGAACAGAGTTTAAATCCAAAATCCTATTAATTAAAATTATGAAATTTGGCACAACCCATACTCAGGATTTTTTTTGTTTTAATTGTAGGTTTAAAGTGAAAATACCAAACCTCCTTAAATATTTGGAAGATATGTGTAATTTGAATTCTTCAATCTAAATGGTGAGTAAAAATTATTTACAAGCAAATTTGAAGTCAAAGATATTAAATACAGTGATCTCGTAAAACATTTTTATAATTGGTGCTAACTTCACAACAAATGCAAATATTGTTGGAACTTCAATTATTGTCATGCTGTCATCGAATAAAAGCTTTTAATTGGAATTTAATTAGACGTTTTTATCGCATATATGAAAAGCCGCTAGACAATTTAAAAATTCAGCAGAAATATGATGCATTTACGTTTTGTACCTATTTCTTGTGGATTAAATAAGTTAGTAGCCGTTTTTAAAATAAAACCAATAACCTCTCTAAGTCTTACCTGTAGTTGAAGCTCCTACAAATGAAATCCTGAGCTTCTACGCATTCCCTCTGACACTGAAGAAGTGTTGGAGCA
This sequence comes from Tolmerus cingulatus, assembly GCA_959613345.1. Classification (NCBI taxonomy): domain Eukaryota; kingdom Metazoa; phylum Arthropoda; class Insecta; order Diptera; family Asilidae; genus Tolmerus; species Tolmerus cingulatus. The sequence goes on from OY390708.1 coordinate 9,531,792, forward strand.
TTTAAAGATCTTCTAACATATTGACGTCTCATTTTGTGTCGAGCGGCGAGTAATTTGAAATTGTCATTTTCGTCGCACCTCGGCACATTGGGCCTTGGAGGACCAAAGCCACCAAATCCGTCACCAGAAATTGGATTTATAGAGTTATCATAGCCAGATGGCCGATATGGACGGTCGAAGCCACCTTGACTTAGTGGATAACTACCTCCAACGGGTCTTCGTCCATACCCTCCGTCATATTCTCGATCGTAATCTGATCCGTAGCTCTAAATTTGCAAATGTGTAATACATAAGAAAAAGGGGGAAATAATTACCAAAGATGTATTAAGGTTTTAGTACATACAACGTGAAAAGGTTCAACTCTAGTCCAAGTCTACAAAATGTATATATACATTCAATGAACGAGTACAAAGATAAATACAAGTGAACGTTAACAAAGATTATTTTCTTATCGAATATACAAATAACTAGAATCTGGATATTATGCAGCAGATTTTTTTACCGGGTATACAGGGCGCGGGGCGTATCGTTCCTCATAATCAAAGTCGTAGTAAGAAGGCGGTGGTCCTGAAGGAGGGCGATCATATCCTGAAAATAATATTAAATATTACTAAGTGCAACCGTATTTTTATAAATAATATCCTCAACCAGAGTAATTAATGCAAGTATTAAATTATTTGAATTATGTAAATGTTTACCTGGTCTTGGAGGGTACCTTCCCCTATTGCCGTATTTATAAATGTCGACAGGGAATCGATCAGTTCCTACGGGAAATCGATTTGGCGATGTTGGGTATTTGCTGTCTGTCGGAGGAGGTGGGTATCTTTTATCGCCGTCTGGGTCTGGTCTACGTGAGTCAGAAATATCGTCAGGGGAATACCTTGATGACTCAGGACCATACCGTGGTGGCTCATGCAAAAACGGAGGGGCATCAGGTGGGAAACGTGAATGGCTTCCAGAAGGAATTCGTGGTCCATCTATTGGATAACGTGCGGGGAAGGACGAAGGACGATGTCTTCGGTCTGGAAAATGCCCATCAGGGGGACCTCTTATAGGATGCTCTCGGCTGACATAATTGGGATCTAAAGGTATTCGAGAAGGGAAGCGGGAGGGCGGATATTCTTCCGGATATCTCGTGGGGGGGTATCGTCCTGGCGGAAAATCAAAGAACGGGAATCGTTTTCTATCGTCAGATGGCGGATACATTCCCTCAGGTGGAGGCCCATCAATTGCTGGATATCTGCCAGGATATCTGTCTCTACTTGGATACCTTTCTCTATCTGGATACTGATCTCGATCCGGGAATCTATCCCTTTCACCATATCCACCTTCATAGGTTGGGTATCGACCCGTATCCGGTAGTAGTCCTGGTGGATATCGGTCTGTTGGATAACGATCTCTCATATGTGGAGGATACCTTCCTATGGGGTATCTGTCGGGCGGATACCTCTCTGGTGGGAATCTTTCTGGAGGATATCTTTCAGGGGGATATCTCTCTGGAGGATATCGCTCTGGTGGATATTTTTCTGGAGGATAGCGTTCAGGTGGATACATTTCGGGTGGATATCTGTCAGATGGATACCTCTCTGGGGGGTATTTTTCTGGAGGATATCTCTCAGGTGGATATCCATCTTTATCTCCACCTGGATATCTGTCTCGGTCATCGGGATATTTACCTCCCGGGTATTTGTCACCTGGATACCGTTCCGGTGGATATCGATCTAGAATGTTAATATTAGTGCAAAATCAAATGACACGCCTTAGCAGTGTTTTGTTGTCTCTTGTAATAGTTTGTTCATAGTGTGATTAGCATAAAATATTTTAATAAACACTAAAAGAAACTTACCATAGTCTTGTCCACTTGGATATTTTCCGTCGGAAGGTGGATATTGTTGCCCAGGATATCTTGAACCTGGATATCGATCGCGGTCTCGGTCACGATCTCGATCACGATCTCGATCTCGATCTCCTCCTGGATACTGAGATGGTGGAGGTCGCCAGTCTGCACCATTCCCAGTATCTGGTCTGCTAGGTCTTTCATCGCCATCTCCACCAACAACATTCACTACATAAAATTGTAGTTAATTATTTATATAAGACAAGATTCAATTTTAACACACGCATTAAATTCTCATAGTAATCGTAGTCAGCGTCGTAAATAATACGCATACCATCCCTCTGATTGTATCGACTTAGACGGCAGGTTCTGAAACGGTCACTGTATACTGCAGAACTATATAGTTCAACAATTATTAACATTTTAATTTATTTATAAGATATAGTTTAATTACCGGCACTGAAAACTTGTTTGTCTTAAACATTCGTCTAAACATTCGCTTAGAGATCGACCAGTTATTTCGGAATGGAACTCTCCTCCCAGTCTGGAATTTCGGTATCTTTGGAATGCAGTGTCTGGACGCCTTCCACCCGAAAAGAGGTGTGAAGTAACTGAGTTGTCTGGATAGTCAGTGCCACGTTCTGGGAACGAAATCAGAAAAATCGACAGGATATAGAAGCTTTTAATTTTAATAAAGATATGAATAGTTATTTGAAGTTATTTAAAGAGCCAATTTTAACCAAGTTAAATATTAAATTTTGATAATTTTATGCGATGGCAGGTGAGCATACACTGGTAATAAGTAAGTGTATACTTGATCATTAGTAAAAATGAGAGAAACATTTTGAAATAATTTTAGATGATATTACGAGTATGAATGATGTATGCAAAACGAATTCATAAGTAATTAATTATTATTGTCCATTTCGCTGTACCCTTTTTTTAAAATTGGTTACTTGCATTTTTCGTGTTTTTCGTTTTGGACTGTTTCAAAACTGAATCTATAATATGTAGTCGACTTTATAAGTTGTGCTCTAACAAATGATGTTTTATAACAATTTCGACGTAATTGTGTTCTGTATTCATAACTATTTTGTGCGTATAATAATTATTTGTTTACACTCTGAATGATTGAAATTGTTGTAGGTAATCATCGCATACACAAAAACCATTTTCTTAGAAAAAAGAGTTAGATGATTTTATTTTTAAAAATTATGCACGATATTAAAAATTGCTTCCATGATTTTCAATAAATTCATATGGATGTAAATTGTTTAAAGTTTTCCACTTTGCTTTTTCTTAAAGCATTAACAATTTTCGTTTTTCATTTATTTGCATTTGCTGCTATATAATTTTGCTGAGTTTATCTTTCGCTGCATCATACGTAAGTTCTTTACACTACAATTTATTTAAATTTATTTAAAAAATATGACCATTTTTTTTTAATTTACGCTGTTTAACCAAGTTTAGCTGCACAAATCAATGTTTTCTTATGATCACGTTCTTAAGAAGAGTTTTATTTGTTTCCGAATTCACATATTTGGTTGCGCTCGCTGCCACGAGAGAAGACATATTTTTTACTTTCATCCCAAAACAGATGCTTATCTGCAATTGACTAACAACAAATACCATTTCGCGGCACGTGTTTTAAACCTCTATAATCTTGTTTGTCGGTAGAACATTTTTTCGACAAGTTCAAAATTTTACTATTGGTAACTTTTTTGAAGGTTCTCTTCAAGTAGGGTTTTTAAATTAAGGTAGTGTAACGTAAACTGGTTTTTTTAGTCATGCACATATTTTGAATTATATAGCTTCAAGCTACATATATTGTATGTTAACGAAAAACTAAAAAAAATTAAATTTACCCTTGTTCTAGTAGTGCTTAAAGTGCTAATTTAAAAATGCGCCGATTTTTAACCCTTATTTGGTTTATTGCGTGAGAATGACACAATTTTTCATGCCATTTATTCCATTACTGAGATCAAAATGGAAATTTAAGTTAATCAGAAGACGTTGTTATGAAAAGCCCATAAATTTAGAAAACAACCCCGGGTGCCTTCAAACAAACCTAAAATGTAATACACTTCCGCTGCTGGACAACAAATAACTTTAATTTCTTGCATTCGACTGTTCTTCTTCCATTTGTCGCCATGTCGTCGTCGCTGTACTTCTTTGAAGTGTTGAACTTCCACTATGAAGGTTATGTTTTATCTTTATTGTTCATTTCGTAAAATCAATAATTTCTCTAGATATGTTTTAATGAAAACCTTTAAATACTAACTGACTAACAGACATGTGTGTAAAAGTGTTTCGTTATATAAGGGACAAGAATTGCAAGCATTTATTATCAATATTATGTAATTCAATTACTTACGGTTATCAAGGCAAACTAAATCGTAAAAATGGTGCGTAGGGCTCGAACTTATGCTGATATCATCTTTTTGTGATATTGAATCTTCTTCTGATAATATGCATTGTTTTGTTTGATCATCGTATTCAACAGATCGGCAAAAATATCTGATATAATTGAAAAAGTTTAATATAAAAAACCGAAAACATTAAATTAATTAATTTTAGTCTTTACTTTTCGGCTCGTAGGCACATTGTTTGGCACTCCTCTAACGTCATGTTATTAAAAATATCAACTTCGAACGGGCCTCCTAATCTTTTATTTTCCTCTTTTACAAAAACTGCTAGTCCATCGCATCGTCTTTCAGCTAGGGAAAATTTTAATTATCAATTTAATTGTTCAATAAAATAAATATCCTATACCATTTAAACAAGTATTCTCCAAATAATCGGAATTTGGATCATCTTCCAAGAGTTCGGGATGAGTACGTCTTGTGAAACTGAAATTAATGTATTATATTTATTTAAAATATAACAATTTTCCAAAATGAAATATTTGCAACTTACCGACTCAAAGTGCATGATCGCATGGTGGAGTCGAAATTTGCTGAACGACAAACAAATGAAAATTCATTAAGACATTTATCCTCACAATCTGATCGGTTTGCTGCTGTTAACTATAACAATAATATTTGTTTGTACATTATATCAAATGAAATTTTAAACTTACTTCTTTGATATCCGAGATAGGCAGTTTCAGCTTTTTACGAGGATGTCGTTCGAATACATATCGACGACTAGGGCATTCTCGCTCTGGTCGTGTTGCTAAAAATAATTAAAAGCAAAAGTATAATTTGAAAAATAGTCAATTAAAGCTCAATTCCTCTTACAAGTCAGGCAAACTTCTGTGAAGTGCACACTGTTTGGCACTAGCATCAAATTTCCGATTCCCTCAGGAGCCGCCTGTTCCCTGGTTAGGTAGCAAATTGATTCCTCATACTCAGCACTGCCGCTGAAGGAAGCTATTCTACTTCCTGGTTGAAAATCAAAACTGGTGCAGGCTCTCACTAAATTGTTCGAGGCTGTTCGATCCCTGAGGCACAAATCTTGGCACTTCTCTAATACTCTAAAAGGTGGAGCAGTATCCCTTACCTATGAATTAAAAAGTACATTTTTAAATTGTATAAAAATATGCAGGTAGTCGTTTGAACGAAATTTGTTATGTAGAATTATGACTTAAGTAAATTGAGATAAAAGGATACAGGAAGGCAAGAAATCTAAGATGTAACTAAACCGTTGAAAATATTTCTTTTTCCGAAATATTTATAACCTTCAAAATTTGTTGATATAGCATAAGAAATTGAAGACTTTATATGGTTTTTTGGCGGTCCCAACAAGACTTTAAAATGTCAATAACATTGCACTCGTTTGACGGACATTTTGTAAATTTAGTATTATTAAATATAAAAAAATATTTTTTAGTACTTGTACTACTGACAAGGCTGAATAACGTTTTGGTAGAATATCCACTAAAATGTCAATGCTTATAAAGTCCTTTTTGTAAAACGATAAATTAATGTTTTGCAGACGAAAAGCAATTTAGTAAATTCAGTGAAAGCGATTTTAAAAGATAGATATTGAAATTAAAAATTCCTTATTTCTAATTTAAAAAGAAATACTGATGTAAAATAAGAATCTGGGCTATTTATATATAATTTTTTATTCGTTCTGCAATTAATTTTTTAAATGGTAATATTAACTCTTACCACATCGTCGTCGAAACCCTGTAATTGTTGATTTGGAAGTCTTTCATATAGCACTCGACCTAAGCCATTATTGCAAGTTGTTTGAGCTGAAGTAAAGAATTTGTTAATAGCATTTATATGAAATAATATTTTATATTAGTTATTCAAACCTAATATAGTTGAAATATTAATAAGGAGCAAAAATATGATTCGTTTGAGGCGCTTGGTGTGTTTCATCATTTTTTAGAAACCTTTTTCTGTCCAGGTTTGCCGTAAAAACTCCACTAGTAGAAACTGCTGTCCTATCTCATGATTCTTTAGAAACCTGCAATAAATAGTTTAAGTGAGTTTAAATTTTGACAAGATATTATTCGACGAACTGTTAAATTCTTGAGATTATCATGGATAAATTTTGACTTTGATGGTTATACGTGTTTGATGGTATTTTACGTATTTTATTATATTTCACAATAGTCAAATTGGGTGGTCTCCGCAGAGTTGGCTTGGCTTGAAAACTCTGAGGTCCGAACCATGACCACCTACTGAGGCGCCAATTCGCTTCATCATTGACAATCAAGGTCTTTCGTGACTCCAGAGAGATTAGAACTTTGAAATGAATAGTAAAAAGAGCTATAAATCTTTTAAAATCTCTTTTTGCGTCGTTGTAATAAAAGATAGACATGTTTACCTGACAGCTTAATAGTGTCACCACAATTTAGAGCGTGCCAAGTGAAAGTTAGAATTTAAATAAAAAGGCAATGTAGTAAAATTCTTTTGTGATTCGCAACTTTTTAAATGTTATAAACAAAGTCCTCTTCGAACTGGGTGCAGCTTCAGTTTAAATGTTTTGAAATAGAGTTGAGTCTTTTAGTTATGCAGAATATAACATTTGTCCACTAAATGAAAGGTTTTTGTTCACTGGTCACCATTATATTTGCGTATCACTTTCCTCGCTGATTATTGGAGAAAAAAAATACAGTTGACCTCAAACAGAACTGCCCTTAATCAATGTGTGAATCTGAAAAGTTAGTGTGCGTAACGAATCAGATAATAAATCTGATTGCCGGAAGTTAGTTCCGGTCTTTTATGCAAAGTACTCGTAGCAATTTTTCATAATGCTACGTCAGCTATGCAGCCGAACTCTGAGGCCGCTGGGATTGGCTGGGATTCATTAATTGGAATTTAATGTCATTGGCAGCTGCACATTCTGTGAACCATTTTAGATTAGGTTCTACAAATTTTTTCTAATTGGGAACGCAATCAATTACCGAGATCACTGACACGGAAAATTGTTCTGCCACGCACTGTGGTTCTGAATCGCAATAATTAGATATTAAAAGAAAGGGGTTGATGCCAAACAACACTTGCTGGTGAAATGCTAAGGCCAATTTTTACCTATTGTTCTTCTAGCTACGTATTATATATTTTTCTATTTTTTACTATTGACAGTGTAAGTTTAGGGACCATATTTTTTTGGGGGCAGAATCTTTTGCAGCCTATAATTATTAGAAATTTTGCACCTGTTTTTTTTATTTCTCAAAATAGAAGTTTCACATTTTACCGTGAATTGAATAAAGAGAAATCGAGGTAGTTACAATTGTAATAGTAAACTTCTCTAATCGGGATACGCATATTTAAAAATAGGAATTCCGCAATTGCTATAGAGAAAATATTAAACATATGTTTATAATACATATTGAGGAATGATATTGTATAGTTTAGGTATAATTATATCAAATGAGTTAATTAGAATAACTCTTAACATATTGTGAATGCTTTATTCGTATTTGTTCGGCTTTCATAATATTTCATTTCAAGTGATAAACTTGTATAACATTACTGATGCCAAATTATTAGTTCAAGCAATGGTAGTTTTGAGTCTGATCTTTTAAGGTTGCATATTATCACAAAAAACATGTTTTCTCAAGAGTTGTGTTTATGTAAATTAGCACAAATTAGTAAAATGGAAAGTAATAAGCGTCATCTAATTTTGTTATTATATACATATACTAGTATATTTTTTAAAATACCTACTACGAAAATTACTTAATTTCTTTGACTCAGTGCACTAGCTAATAATAAAATCATTTTCGACTAATTTACGAATAAATTTTGTCAATGAAAGTTTGTAATAAAGCTTATACAAAGTTGACTACGTCAAAATTTCGAGAAATAATATGAAAATTTAAATATGTATGTACTACTCGCCAAACTATATTTTTAAAACTTAATTTATACCTCCTCAGATACATATGTAGGCAAATTCGCAATTTTATTAGAAATATTACAAAAATAAAGGCACCTATTAACAATATAAAATTAACCTTAAAAATTAAAGTTCATCTTAAAAACCAGTTTCACTCATATAACGACTCTCATCTAAATTGTAAGGGCGATTTTAGACATACCAAAAGATATTTTCTTACTTCAATCCTTTGCGTTTTCCTACAAACGAAGTTTTGATATGTGATATGACCAATTTTAGAAACGTTATTCAATTTTATTACCCAAAATCAACAACTTGTCAGTTTATTAAATGTGTATAACTTTTGGAAGCTTGCCGAATATTAGGTAAGTTCTTCTTTGAGTGTTAAGCAATTTTGATTTTGTTTACAAATGCAACACGGTATAACATGAATCACTATTATATTCTACAAAATATATTTAATGTAATTTTTGTTTCTTTTGGTGCAAATTGTAAAATGATTGAAAAGGGATATTTAATTAAGACTACAATTTAAGCCACGCTACAATATGTTTTATGTAATTTATGTAATATTTGTATAATATGCATACATATATTACATATTGAATTAGCACGTGCTTACTTCATTATAATAGAATTGTTAGTGGGTGTTAGAGGTTTGATAAACGTTTCGTTTTATTGACAACACAATTGAGTAGATTATGTTTGTAACAATTGTCAAAGAAATGTAAACTGTTAGTTTTTTATTTAAATATGTTCAAAGTTCGAAGAAGCCATAGTGGAAAATAAGATCCAGAATTTAGTTACCCATACAATTAACCTGGAAAAATTATTTTTTTGCAACGACTTTTTTAAAGGTTATTGATTATTTCAATGATTTTATCAGATCAATTTCAACTCTTTTTCAGCCATTTCCTCAGCGATTTTAAATTTGAAAAGTATATAAGACTTATAACTTCGAATATTTTTTAAGATATAAATTATTTTGATCGTTTTTTAATGAGACTAAACAATTAACAATCATAAGTAGCAGAGCTGTAAATTTTATGTCGTCATAAAATAATACCATTTTTTTTTATAAAATATCCATAATTTTATACGAAAAGTCGAATATGTAGAAAATTGTAAACATATGCATATTATTCTACCGACTCACTCTAGCAACGCTTAGTATTTTTTTTCATTGTTCTAAGAAACGTTATTTTAAGTTTCATCAAAAATCACTGTATTCGCAATATTTAACGTTTATTTCAATTGTGCTGAAAGTGTACCAGTCACAGTCAACAGTTTTGTTTTTAGACAACTACGCCTTTCTATGATATAGCATATATGTATGTATACACTAAATCCTTTTGAAGAATGGTGAAAACAGTATTGAAATTCACTTAGAAATTGTCATGTTTTAAACGAAGAAAAGTAGATACCATTGTTAATATAGTTTCAGTGTTTGTTTTATAAGATATATATAATTAAAAAAAATCAAATTTGAAATTTGTAATTTTAAATATGTTTTGTTCTTTTGTTTATAGTTCTGAATTACATACATATGTATGTAGGTACTCTCGATCAATTTGTTAACATGAAATTAAATTGTTGCAATTCCATGTTAAAAAGCTCATACCAAAACTATGTATATATGTATGGTATATATGTATTATAAAACAAATTAATAAAGAAAAAAAATTATTGTATTCTTATAGGTAAAAACCATTGAATTTGAAAAAGAAAATTGAAAAACATGCACAATTTTATTTGCAATTTTGTATGTCTCTACGATAAAATTTTAAGTTTTTACATACTTATACATATCTATAATCTTAAATTAAAACTTAGTTATAGTTAAATATGTAGTGATTGGCAGAGCAATTTGCTTTGTCGTTCTATGAAGAATCCTTGATGTTGTCCTGGCAATGGTTCACACAATTTTATATTAGTCACTTTTTCCACAATTGAAATTTTATGTTTACATTTGAACCAAAAACTATATTTATATTGATGAATTCCGAAATTAAAAAATGATTTTGAAACTTACACAACTTCGAAAATGTTTAAGATTTTAAATCCAAATTGTGTTGAAGCACAAATTTTTATGCGTTGAACCAGAATGTCTATGTCCAATGTTATATCCAAAAGATAGTCAGTTTGATTCGAATTTAGCGCGAGTCCTGTACCACATCCATTCAGTTTAAAATCGCGCGAAACACTAAACCATTTCCAGTTGCAGAACTCTATTTTCTGGGATTTCCCAAAACCCTTGGGGACAGCCAGAATTAATTAGCCATGCCAGTGGTCACAAAATATTTCAATCAGATTTAGCTGCACACGCATGCGCACACACCTGTGGCGACAGGTAAAAATTGTCCATGAGGTGTAATAATTGCGTACCGCCCACGCACACCGGGGCAGTTCTAAATGGAGATGCTGCAGCACCAAGGCCCCTAGAATTGTTTTTTGAATGTGGTTCGATTTGAACCTTTTTGCTTCGTGCACTTTGCGTTTTGGTACACTTTGCGTGAAATGAAATCGCGGCGGGGGCTGAGGCGGAGCACCCCCACCTGAACTTGCGGGCCCCGCAGACCTCGCAGACGAATTTTCATTAGAACTCGAACCGGAACTCTTTTGTTCCTGCATCCGGAAATTAGCGTCGGAAAAAAGCTACCCGAGTCGATGCTACTTTCTGAGCCGCTTTTTGTGGCAGCGCGCCACTAATCGGAGGTCGATGATTCCTCCAGGATAGAGTGGACCTTTTCAGACACGGGGTTCGTGATCGCGGCGGTACCCCTTCCTGGTTCGCGTGGGGAGCGCCGCAGGTGTCACAGGTGCCTCAGATCGTCCCACAGATGCTTTATGAATATGGATTTAAGTCGGCCTGCAGAAAGGCTGGGAAATGTGGAAATTCTGTTTCATTGCGGAGGAGAGGCTTGGTCAAGCGGAACCGGACATGCGAGATGAAAGGTTGCTGGCTGCTGGGGTGCGACAGCCTGCAAAGTCACTTTCAGTTTTCACGGGGTCCACTAAATTAAGAAAAAAATCGCGCATGTTGATGACCTCATTGTGAAAGCCGAAGCTTGCCGACTGAGGACACGGTTGGGGCGTCGCATAATTGCAGATGGCCAGAAGGACATTCTTCTTTCTGAGTCAATAACATTGAAAATTGAAATTCAGATTCGCGTAATTTGCACTTTTGTGCCTTTGTTGGGGGGCTTTTAGGAAACGCGACAGCCTCCTTCCTATTTGTATTCACAGACGCGGTCATAATTAGGGGGTGATTAAACTGCCATCAGCGCTGGGTCATTGTCTGAAAATATATCGGCGAAATCGACACACAACTTAAAATGATGCCACTAGGAATTAAAAGGCCCTATTTTCATATTTCAACAGGCTATGAAATTTGTATTTTGACTTTATTTTGACAATTTTTGAATTGTCTGTGCAGATTTTTATAGGAACAAAAAAACTTCATTATATAGAGCAGGCTCACCGAACAAGTTATTTGGAGATTTTCGGGGTCACTGATTTCAAATTCAGATTGGAAAATTTAAAATCCATCTGTCTGCAACATCCTATTTTGTCACAAAAGATGAAAATAATGGGCTAGATTTCAATAAAATTGATGTGACATAAAAGAGAATTACCTATTTAATTTTTAACGTTAAAGAATGAAATATTTCTTACAATATACTCGCATATGGAATTTTAACACTACTAACACTCCGGGCGGGATTTTAATAAATTTAAAATCTCAAAAAAACAAAAACAATAATTAATTATCTTTATATGTATGTATATGATATACCTTCTACTAAAAGTTCTTGTAAAAATATTTTGCTTTATTAGAAACAAAAAAGTATATACATATATATTATTGCAGGTTCTATTTTATCTTTTAAAATTCACAAATTTCAATTCTTTATGCATATACTTTCATAAAATAAAACTTAAGAATAAATACCAGCCTTTCAGCTATTTTCTTCCCTATTTTTAAAATAAACTTTTATTAATTATTTTGACTTATCAAATGTATTTAGAAATCATTTTCATTTTCAAAAAGTCATATGATAACGCAAATGCTATATGTATTATGAATCGACATTTTTGAGAAGTAATGTGCTTTCTTTTATGATTTATCAAGTAGTGTAAAGAATACTTAAGACTGTTACAGAAACAGTTAGATAGTTAGAGTAAGGTAACTACTATGAATGAATTTCGTAAAATAAGTAAACACTGTAGAATAAATTCTTATTTTTACTTATATCTGCTATAGATATTCAAATATGTAAGAAATAGAGGAGATGCTTTACATTTGTTAATGTATTTTTTTTTTACTTCAAGAAACATAACAAGCAATATGTTTTTCAACTATAAGTAGGGCATACAAATAAAAGCAATTAAGGAATCTGTCGAGCCAGGAGTCATTATTATGAACAAAACATCTTATAACGTGAAAACGTTGAAAATTGCCAATTATGCCTGCATACCTTTTTAGTAAATGCACAAGAGTAACAAGTAGCAAGGTTCCTTATAAGGTTCAATTCATTTGTTTTTAAAAAGACGATTTAGCTTGAGCGGTGGAGTTTTAATAGACTGAATGCCTAAAAACGATCAGTTTTTCTGTGTATGATTAATTTATGTCCACTCCACGCCAAATTATCTAATTATGTACAGCGATTTAGAAGACGTTTTCGTTGTACAAAAAGACCTAAAGCGTTGAACGTTTTGAAAGAAAGGATTAGATGCAAGTGAATGGCATTGTTTGTGGGATGAAGGAAAAAATGAGCCACCTTAAGATTGCCGGCGCATCTTATGCTTTGGGGGTAAAGAGTAAGTGTAAACGGCGATTCCGCATTCAATTCAATAATTTTACCTTTACCCTTGGCGGGCGTGTTTTTCTGATGCCGGAGAATTCCTGTTCTTACGTGCGCGTTATTCTTATTATGATGGCAGGCATACTTCCGACCAAAATGCATCTTCTTCGGAGAAGAGAAGCCAGCGAAGATGCAGCTAGCGCCTTACGTTGCCATTTATACTATAGCTTGCATTATGACTGCTTTGGTCCACGATGGATGCTGGCTAATTCAAACAAATCGTGACAAACTTCAGTTTTTCGCGTTCGAGAGCGGCTGATATCGTCGGAGTTGGGGCGGACTGGGCGATTATTAATAGTATTATCCACCGAAATGGCATTATGATGTTGGTGTCGAAGCAGTTATCTGTGCGGTGCTCTTCGGAAATAACATGACTAATTGATTTTCGACAGGCTGAACGTTAGTTATATCTAACGGACGACGGAGACCTGTTTATTTTTTAGCATCGTGGCTCACCGTTGCTCCAGGCGGAAAATCTTAGACACTCCGCGAAAAAATTCAAACCGGGGCTAGTTTTGCTTGTTCCCGGAGGAGCGCGGGACTTTATTCTCCGCTGACACTCGAACGTAGGTACACTGGCTCGAAGATACGCGAAGAAACCAGCCGCGTTGCTGTTCCAGAGCCGCAGATTCTGGTACATGCTCATTAAGAAGTTGGGAGACGTAACAAGAGTTTTTCCTTTTCGCTTGCTGCTTTCGGAATAAAACTCGGGCGTCTTCTTTTTGCCGATATTGTTAACATTGTGCGGACAATCACTGGCGGCAATTAATTATCCTATTGCTCTAAAACAGAGACGTCTCGCGCAGATGATTTATTGGAAAGCAACATAAATCCAGCATACATGCGCTGTAGACGACGCACGGGCATCCGATTTCCAATACGTGATTCGATCTTCAATTGGCTTCTTCGTCCCGACAACGCGTTCCACCAACTGGTATCACACCACTGTCCTTTATTGTTGAACAATGCATTAATTAAAAGAACCTATTACGCGATTAGCAATTGCTGCGACTGGTTTATTGCGTATTGGTTTCCTAGGAGAATTTCTGTTTGAACTAATGAAGCTCAGTTTTACACCGTATCAGACGCCAGCAAAATATGGCATGCTTACGGCCGTTACGATACCTATTTGGATGCTCCATAACTTATTATTATTGATTGTATATTTGTCACCATCTAAGTGACTATTTCCTTGTAGTAACTTTGCGTCAACAGTTTAAATTCCCATAATCTTCTGCAGCTGCTTGGGTCGAGCTCAAGTTGATTTATATGTAACATATTGACTTATGATATAAATATGTATGTAGGTATACAATATATGGGCAGTTTTTTAAATTATCAGAGGAATATCAAGATTAGTTTATTATACATCTGTTTCTAAGTAATTCATATAAATTAAACCGCCGTACACGTTTCATTTTAAAAGTTACCCCAAATTGAAAGCAAAGGTCATCATAACGTACATATGTTACATACATACATAAACAATTAAATTATATGGAAAAACAAGTTTCTTTCTTAAAATAATATTCTAACCGATATTTAACAAATTTGTTGATAGGTTAAAATTCATTATTTTAATATAAAATTCAGAATACAGATATTATCGCTCAAATTTCAAAAAAATCCAATTCAATCTTCAAGAAGATAGATAGCTTAATTTCTATGAATTGAGTTTTATTAATTTTGACAAGAGTGGTTTTGTAATAATGCAAGGCTGTATATTATTTTGAAATTTTTGAAAAAGAAAGTTTTTTGGAAAATAATGCACAAAAGCAGGGCTTAACTGATAAGATAGTTACAAAGTATTTCGTTTAATATCATAATTTAAAATTTTAAGAAAACTTTGTGCCTATATTGAGGATTCTCGTTATGCTAGTAACTAGTTTATCGGAATTAAAGATTAAAAAATATGAACTTTTTGCAACATGCGTGAATTTCTCGATACTTTTCCTTTACCAGCCAATGAAACTACTCATCTGGAAAATTCTGCCCGACAGCCAGCCGGAATGCATTACGATCATTCGTTGGGGTTCCTTGAAACCCCTGCCAGTTTCGTTTTTTACGTGTACGCATTCCCTTAACTAGCATCTATAAACGTGATATTGATGCGGTGAAGCTATGCTGTTCACAATTCCGATCTCATTTTAATTGATTTATGTAGTTCACGGAAATTCGAACTGGAATCTTAATTTTCTGCAAATAATTCAAATATTAGAGTTGGATATTTTCCCTGCATGGCCGCAACAGGGGCAGAATCACTCTGCAAATAAGGTGTCACTCATGCGACTGTATTTGCCTCTGCTCTAATCATCAACGCCAATAAGCGGAATCGGATGGTTCTGGCTTGAATCTGGTCTGTTGCAAATCTTCTCACGATTCTTCGCGGCTCTTTCGATTGCAGCGAGAATTTGATGCGGTAATTAATCACGTTAATCCATTAAGTACACGAGATGACCACTCATTCCTGTGCCTATTTCTGCTCCTGGCACGACTCGTTTTTGCTGTTTTTGGAATTCTCGCGCTTAGCGGTCGCGGAGCATTTCTTTCTCGTGCAGCTGCCAATACCTAAACATAAATGCAGAACAGATATGCATCAAAAGTGCGTATTTCACTGCTTTAATATACATTTTATGACATTTTTAATGTCTCTTTACAGTTTTCTGCAAACCTGATGCCGCGGAAGTCTTTCTTAGGACGATGTCCAGCTTCTTAAGGAATCTAGAAGCAAAGCAATTGGCTGATGGCTGAATCTGCATAATTTAACTTAAGCCATTAAACATCTTGAATCTTGCATATTTTATTAAAGGGTAGCTACGCATTTTCCACTTTAAGACTTTGGAGATTATAATATTTGCATCAGTAGTCAGACGTTTTCGAATCGAAATAACTAAGAAAGGAAGCGTACTTGTGGTTAAAAGTGATGTTGTATTAATCATTCATTTATGGAGTCTTTTGCTGCTTTTCGGATTTGATTGGGAATACATAAATTTGATAAGAATTGTTTGACAAAATATTATTCCTAAAGACGCATTGAGATATCAGGGCGGTTTTTTCGATACCAAATTAAAAAAAATGTTAGGGTTATTATGATTTGAATATGAAATAAAATACGAAAAAATTAAGTAAACTACAACTGTATTACTGTATTTTTTTAATAAAGCTCAGCCCGATATTTTTACAACCTATAAATATAAATAATAAAATCTGCAAATGGGGAAAACATTCTATAATTTTTCTTAGAATGTTCAGTGATTTGAACGACTTAAGGCTAATGTTAAAATTAAGTTGTTCAGGTACTGTGTAGCTAAAACTATCTACAACATTCCTCGGAGCTCGGATTCTGCTAAGTTAACATAGACTGTATACATACAATGAATCTTATTATTCTAAATAACAAGACCCTGGAACAGAACACCTTTTTGACCCGTTTCTCTTACTTGGGGCCTCTAAACGGGTTTCAGTAGAAAGTCGCTTCCCCCGAGTTCTATGCTAAATTTAAATTGAGAAAACATCTTAAATGGTCATGTTAGCCGTCGGTAATTACGTTGTCAAAGCGCGTCCACGGAAGCGGCTGCCAGGAGTTTACCACCTGGATGATTGATACGAAGACAGGTGGCATTTCGATAAGCGAGAGCCTCTTGATTTGTTTGGAAGCACGTCCATGTCCATCGGGCCCCCGTGCAAAGGAGGTAATAACATCCAAGATGCCCGTTCCTCGGACCTGTCCTACACGCTTCACCTAGTAAGATACTAAAAACAGATACCCACGGGGAAAAAGTATGCTCAATTATTATGCCAGTGGCCAGTGCACCTACTTTAAAAGCAGCTATGCAATGTTAGTAGATCTAATTTAGTTAAAGAGGGGCTATGATAGCCTTCTTTATGAGTCTGGACAACACTTAGCTTGTTCGCGCTCATAACTATGTGTTCCTAATTGAGTAATTATGGGAACTAATTAGGGGGTGGGCTTCGTAAATGGCACTTGCCGGCAATAATTTTGAGTATGTGTATGATGCAGTTTGCACCTGCTCCTGGAATTGATTACGTGCTCTGTTATCACGAAAATTATAGACTTTGCATGATCTGACTAATTACAACTTCCTTAGGGCAAAGAAAATGGAAGTTGTGTGTTTACATTCTTTACATTGTATCGACTGACCCAAGATGATTTTCGCTTTCTAATTAGACAGGAAGCAAAAGTATTAATTACTTTTTCGAATCTTTCAGTGTGGATTGAATAAAATTCATATAAAAAGACACAAATAGTTGATGTCCCTTTCTCGTTACATGTATGTGTAAATCAGGGTTTTCTTGAAATCCTTCCTTTTAAAAGGCACATGATTTGCACCTAGCTTTATAGCATAAATAAATAATATAAATTATTTTGGACTTCCCTCTGATAACACACCTACGTTGTGAGTACATTACTACTATAAAATTCGTCATTTGCACCTTGATCTTGACTCTGTAGTTTACTAACAAAAATGTAAGTAAAGGTTGTCATTGCACGTTAATAATTTAAAATTTAGAAAATTTGCCTTCTTGTTATTTAGTCGGTGACGAAACGATAGTAATGCTAAACACTGATCAATTAGCCCAAAATATTTGCTCAGTATAAACGACCCTATAAATATTTTGCGATGTAGGTATGTATGAAAGAAATATGCATACAATAAATTCTTGGTTTACAATCTGAATGAAGTACAGCGTTTTTCAATAAGTACTCTAACAATTTTATTGGCTATAAAATTAGTTGATGATTTTACGATTAAGATAATGTTCATTCATTATGATAACCATATTTTTATTAGCTATATTAAGCCTTAAGCTGCATGTTTTCCAGATCAGTTTTACCCGTTTATAGGAGTTATAAAAGTTAAACCCCCACAAAAATATCGTTAAATGTTTATACTCGCCCTTGACTCCAACCATTTATTTTCGTGACAAAATTAATGTCCGCCAGCATATTTCTACTATAAATGCATATTGCATAGAGGAGTAGTTATAAAGTGCATTTCTGCATTCTGCACGAAAAACAGGTTTCGTCCCGGAGCGGAACCCATGACCCTGCACTAGCCCGGAAAAGAACTGTGTGAAATTGAGCCCGTCCTCTGGTCCATGTGCGACCGCAGAGTCGCCAAAGCGAGCGTTATTAATCGAATAACGCATCTTGGGGCAGATAACGCAGTCGGTGCATCCACCATGATTACGTTGGTAACGTGTTCATTTATCGAGATTGTCACTATAATTAGGAGGCCGAACAGCACCGCCTTCGACTTGTTACATATAATTATTGATTTGTTTGAAAAGCCACTCTGATTGCAAATTGGAGCGGTGTCGAATGAACGATCTGCAGGTGCGAGAGCTAAGATTTCTTTCTTAATTTATTCAAAAATTGTACTTTCTAAAGAACTCTAAGCCATCAGAAGCTGAATGAATATTTATAAGTAATAGCAGTATTCTTGGTATCAAACGTAAACTAATTTGATAGAAGAAAATCCATTAGCATATGATAGCTTAATGGATTTCTGTGACAACCAAATTATTTTTGAGAAAAATGTTATAGGAGAGGCTCGATTAGATTAAAAGAAGTTCAGAGAAATTACAACAAATAGCAGAATTTATATCTAATGGAGATTAAAGTAGAAAATCCAGCGCAGATTTAATTTTGCATGCGGACTCATATTGGGATTTATGATCTTATGAACTTAATACAGGTCGTCTCTCTTAAGTGCTAGAATAGAGCGATAGTTTGAAAAGGACAATGTCAGGATGAAAAGTTATATGTATTATGAAGAGTTAAACAAAAAAATAAATTTAATGCACTAAATTTATTTAATGGTATAGTGGATTTCGAATAAAAATATCTAAATTCTTTTTGCACATCTTCAACACCCCCGATGTACACCCAAAACAATTTCCATGTTTCAAACAATCATCGCGCCTGCTATTGGTCCCTAATTATTCAAAATAACGATTTAGTGAGTGTTAGAAATAAGTGAGTTTTTCTGATATACTATTTACATATAACATATTTTCTTGTGGTTTGAAGAGCTTAGAATTAAATTATTGAGACAATGTTTCTACCAATTTGTAGTGAATCTCAAATAAAATGATAAGTTTAAATTGTAAGGCTCTAGGTATGTCTAATAGTGATATAAAAGTTACACATATCTTTTCTATTTTAGAATTGTTGTGTCAGTGCTGCTGTAGGTACTTAGTAAAAGTGCAATGTAAAGATGTCTTCGAGAATAGATGAAATTTCCAACATTTGTGGGATCATTAAAATGGCTCAAATATTTGCAAATTACTATGGTTTATGCATTGGACACTTTAATGCGAAACATATCTCAAAGGATACGGATAACTATAAACACTGCGAGAGTAATTCTCGCATTCTCACTGATATCAGGTCCGTTAGACGTTGTCAAGAAGACGGGTCAACCGATAATCTTCCTTATTAAGGCATCTCACGTAGCAGTCCTGGAGTAAATGAGCCCTTAGTCCAGGAGGAATTTTAACAATCTGCAAATAGTTGCGGGACCCTGTCAATTAGGTCGATTAAATCATTAGTCGGTCTTGTCCGATGCTGCGATATGCCTTAGTCTTTCTAATGAAATTAGTGCGTATCTCGATAAGAACTAGTTCTCGCTCCTTATCGGGCTGTTTGTCCGGAGTGATTAAGATGCGTTTGACTTTTTAATGCCTTGATTTCTCACATCCAAGATAGGAACGATCACTGTCATCGATGACGATGCGTCTGTACGTGAGAATACGCGTCACGTCAATCCACTCCACGATAATTGGGTTCCATAAAGTTGAATGCAAGGCCTGTGTGAAGCAACGATTTTTTTACTAAACTACATAAAAAAGATGTTAATCTAATAAAGGTATAGTGAACTGTTGTTTTAGTAGTTGTATGATTAATAACAATACGTACATACATATGTTACTCATTATTAAATACGAAATTTAAGGATGTGAAAGATTTAAAAGATATTTGAAATAGTTTAAAAAAATTAGAACAAAATTACAAATTATGCATATAAAACATATGCTACCAAAAAAATAGCCGAATAAACACAGGTCAAAGATCGAATGGTGCTTTAGTTGATTGTTGACAAATTATATTTTTAAAAATTTGTTTTTTACCAACAGTTTATTTAAAACAATGTAAAATTAACAATAAGAAATTTAAGTGTAAAATTTGTACTGCTACTTATTATAGTAATTAGTAAACGAAAATTGTTTGAAAGTTATTTAAGATATGTAGGAAGCTTCTACCAGTACTTTTTAAAAATTTCAAAACATATAGACTAATTTTAAAAGGAGTTATCTATTCGCGAAAACCAATATTTCGTGATTTTATTAGAATCGTTTTGCTGATCTGTGCAAAAATATGAATACGCCTCATAAATATACATATTTCAAAATTCAAAGTATATTGAAAGTCCCAATAAGCCCGCGCTGGAATTTACCTTTCACTTTCATTAATTTACTCATTTAGTGTCGATAAAGTTCTAGTGTAAACAAACATTTTTCCTAGCCGGTCCAATTTTCAGACCTAGCTCTAAAAACCGACAGCCCACTTTCATATCTGCCGCGCGAAAAACGACTCATAGCGCTTGATATCATAAATCCACGTCAATAAATTCATTTAAGAGAACCTTTTTTAAAAAACTACTAGTCTCCACCATAAAAGCGTTTTAAAAATCCTAAATAAAACTAACATCATCGATACAATGCATCAGTTTTAAATCTGACTTGTGGATAACAACTGCTGTAAAACTTTATTACAACAGGTTTTTTGACATTTTAGAAGTTATCTTACTTCGCAGCAAATATTTTGTGAACGATAAAATCAATTATTTGAAATGATTGGAAACTCAGTAATTAAATATCGGACTGTTGCTGATGATGAAAAAACTAAAATAAGTAAGTACAGGAATTAATTAAATGTGTAGAAAAATGAAAATATACTGTTTGCAATCCAGCGATCAAAAAAATAGCAGACACGTATGATTTAATTAACGACGTTGCGAGTGTGGGAATTCACCGACTTTGGCGACAAACATTCATTCAGAGGTTGAGCCCCTCCCGAGGGCTGAGGTACCTTGACATGGCTGGAGGCACTGGCGGCATTGCTTTTAGGCTCATCAGGGCTTTGGAAAAAGAGGTCCCTGGGGAAGGGACTGAGGTGGTGGTCTGCGACATCAGTCAGCCTATGTTAGACGTTGGGAAAAGGAGGGCTGAACGAATGGGGTACGTTGAGGAGAAACTAAGGGACATCAAAATAAACTGGGTGTGCGCTGACGGGGAGGACCTTGCCTTTGACGACAATACCTATGATGTATACACTATAGGTTTCGGGGTCAGGATGTGTACTCGAATTGATAAGGTAAAATCGATTCATGTAACATGAAACGCTTTCATGGGCTTTTGCCATTTCAAATTTTGGTCACTAAAAAGTTTTGTCAATCATATTATATCATGTGAATATTCAGACTGATTTGACGACATCCTCATTAGCATTTTATGTAATGATGATAACAGACCTCACCTAACCAAAAAACAAAAAAATCAATGTTAATCTATCCATACCATTATTCATTACTAGTTCAGTAGAACTTGATTGCCTTGTTTCTCGCTCTTAGCTATTATACATATAATTAATTTTATTGTTCATTGGTGACGTCAGGATTTTCGCAAAAAAACAAAAATATAATTAAATTAAAATGAAAGACTAAAATAATGCATTTTCAGATGCTTTCAGAAGCTTTCAGAGTCTTAAAAAAAGGTGGGCGTTTCTTGTGTTTGGAAATTGGGCATTTAAATAATAGTACGCTGGAGTGGTTGGTCAATCAGTATCTGAGCAACGTGATTCCAATTATTGGGAGTTTCATAACCGGTGATTCGATGCCCTACTACTATCTTGCAGATAGTGTAAGAAACTTCCCAAAGCATGAAGTCGTGAAATGCATGATAGAAAAGGCTGGATTTGAAAAGATTCAAAATGAAAATTTGTGTTTTGGTGCTGTTAGCATTTACTCTGGATTCAAACCGATGTGAATACTCTATGTATGGTACATGGTTACATTTCTAAAGATTTAATAAACTTTATGTATACATTGTTCTTTCTCTTACTTTATATTTTAATTTTCCTTGGTTTCTAAGTACTTGATGGATCCGTTGTGTACGTGTCTAATAATAGGGGGTGTGATTTCCGATTAGAGTATAAGTAGTAGTAATTTTAAATATATTTTTGTTTTTTTATCACAAGCTTTTATTTAACTTGGAAGTTTATTTTTACCTATTTAATTGTGGATACAGACATATGCATGCATATGTAATATGTACATAATATGCCATTCGTTTTACAATGCGATATTATGAAATCAACAACCTTTTCTCCTTTAGTTCTGGAATTTAAAATAAAATCATCGCAATAATTAGATAACTGTTTCAAATGATAAATTATAGTTACCTACATAAAAAACATTCCCTGCCATTGTTCTTATTAACCCTGAGTTTAAAGCTTAAACTGCGGATTCAGATAATTAGGGTATGCGGACAAAAATGATAGAAGAGGCCGCGATAAAACCAGTGATTGGGCCGATTTGAACAATAGAGGGCACTGGTTCGAGCCTATGAAATTTGACGAGCGTCGCAAGCGAGACAAGCATCTCATCACCTCATTTAACAGACATTAGTTCGGTTTTCCAGGGGCTCGGAGCCCGCCAGAGCGCACCGTTGCGTAGAGGCGGACTGGGATTAAACGACCACTCGGACAGGTAAGCCACCGAAGGGTCATTGATCATGGTATCAGTGCGCTTGCGCGTGAGCGGCCGCCGGAGGATCGCGCGGGGAAAATGCGCGCCAAACAGCCGTAAAATGATCATTTGCGATTGTTTACCGAAGAGTAACGTCCGCGAGTGCAGCGCGCCGCCGCGGCCAGTCGCTCAAAACGGGAAATCAATTCGGCTGACTGGCAATTGATCGCGTCTCCCCGAAGATCAATTTCTTTTCATGCCGATTGATATGTAAATTTCCCAGTGCGACTCGCCTTTACACGACCCTCCTGGTCCATTCAAATGTTTCTATTCACGGGGAGCTCATCTTTTGAGGGGCTCGCTTTATCTGATCGTGATCAGCTTTCTTCGCTCTGTCTTAGGCGAATCCGCGACGTAATCCAGCGAAACAATCCTCCATTAGCTGCGGACAAATGAACCGGTTGCCACATTGCGACAAGCAAAACTGCCTTTTCAAAACGGCAAAATTTCGCCGCATTTGTTAAAATAAAATTCAGTCAGAGATCGAATGGTCTTCCCCAAACCGTTTTGTGTCCAGTTTAGAAATAATGGGAGTTAACAATGTAGGGGCAATCTATCCCGGAAAACCCATTGAGCGCAAAGACAGCTGCCCATAAAAAATGAGAGTCCCTAGTCAGAGGTTCAACAGTTCGACACTTTAACGGCTGTGTCCTAAAAATAAATTAAACTGTCTCCTCTAGCGGCATTCGCGTGTCACAATCAGTCACAATCTGCAATAATTTAAGAAAATTTGTAAGACACCCTGGGCAACGGTGTCAGATAAATTATCGGAGGAATTCCAGTGACCGCTCGCTGCCCGAAGATCGAAGTTCGCTCAAGACTGATAAGATATTAAGGCGTGTGTACGGTTATAGAATTAAATTCGAACGGGAGCAGTCCTCGGATGAAACAAGAGGAAATGGAAGACGGAGAATAGTTACAATTAGCAGTCGGCTACCGAACAAGATCGCGGCCAGGAACTTCTTAAGTAGCCGGAAGAAGCAGTCCGGTGCGGCGCGATGCGGTGCGACCGCGTGCGGAGAAAAGTGATCGCTTGAGCGTTTGAGGCGCCGTTAAAAGAACAGCAAAAATTCTATTAGCGATCCGCTGCAATTACCAGGAAGAATTATTCAGGAATTGAATCGTTCGGGAGCCTTCGCCCGGGTTGCTTCTAATAGCGATTTCGTGATAAAATTCAAGAACGAACGATCCGCGATCAGGAAGATCAAAGGAGCCCATTCGCAAGGCGGTCTTTGTGCGCCCATTGAAATGCCCTGCGCTTTTGGTTAACGCCGATCGCCCGTTTTCGAAACAATGTCGGTAACATCAACCTCTTTATACATCGACTTCTGTGTCGTACTTTATCACACTATTGGGCCGCTCTGCGCAAACGCACCGTCAATAAAGTTGGTAACTGCCTTTCCAAGTCATCATTAAGGCATGTTTCACAAGGTGCTAAGAGTTGCTGAACAAATCTTTTCTCTTTTTAGAATTCAACAAACAATAAACTTCTGAGGAGGGTGGGAAATATTCTATTAATCTACTAATATTTATATGCATATCTTGAAAATGTTAGTTGCAAGTCACCAGAAAAAAATTTTGAATACATCTATTTTTTAGTCCCTTTTACATTGCAGGAAAACTAAAAAAACTTCGCAACTTATATGAAGTAATTTACTATCATATAATGACTTTAAAAATCGATATTTGGTTTCAAATTGTCAGGTAAACTAAAATAATAACTTTTGCAGTTTTTTATTCAAAGTAAAGCTTAAAATGAATAATAAGAAAATTCATTGGTCAAATCGTGTTACATTTTTTTGGAATCAATTTAGATGAAATTTTGTCAAACATAAAACATCGACAGAGAGCAAATTAAACTTATTAATTATTTAAACTTCTAATACTCATTCAAAAATTAAATGAGATTAGTCTTATATGTACACATTTATCCCAAAAAAGGTATGGTTTTTTGATATTGGTTCAACCTATTTACAATAATCCTCGTTACCACAAATTGTTATTAGAAAAAGGTAGGTACTGAATATTTTTCAAATATGAAATAAACTGAATTTAAGTGAACTTTATTTCTCATAAAAAGATTTTATTAGTTTTAAAAATAGTAATAAATAGGGAATTGTTTTCTTTAACATCTAAATTAAGATTCTTACAAACACAAAAATAGTGCAGAGGACCCTTTTCACCTTTCGGTATATTAATGTCGTTGGCCTCAAAAGAATACAGCGGTTACTTTTGATTAGAGTTTGGTTTATCTACATAGATCTATATTATTTGGCTTGCAGAATAAAGAGGTTGACAATACTCGTTCTAATTTGACTACAAATTCGATTATCTTCAGTAGGTTGTCTGCGCCATTTAACCGGTGCAAATAAATGTTGGAAGCACTCGCGATCCCAAAATGAGAGGCAGACACGGCAAGTGAACAAAAACGATCAAACCTTCATCCATCCGGATTTCAATCTGCGATTCCGCGAGGTGCTAACCGCAGTAGTCAAAAGGGTGAAGCGGAAAAAGTCAGTTGATGAGTCGATAATTAATGGCTTTGGCAGCGGTGTAATGAGAACTCCTTTAAAATCGCACAATGACTTGTTACCAAGATTGGCGGCTGTTTACCACTTTGACTTCTACTGAGCCTGTAGGAGGTCTTGAAAATTGCCGTCTTTCGATTAATTCTAATTTCCATTCGCTGAATGTATTCAATTTACTACGGCTAGGCATTGATTGTATTGATTTTGCATTTTGCCCATACAAATTGATTTTGATTAATTTTAATAAGGTGGTGGCAAGTGTCGAAGATGATTAACTAGTTAAGAGTCGTGATTTTCAAAAATGCCAAAACATAAACGACAACTGGAAAAAACGGTACAAAATGTAGGTTTATTGATGGATCCATCAATCCGAAGTGGGGTACGCGGGCAGGTGTCATTAGCACTTCTCGCGGCAAGGAACCGCCGCGGTTTGCAATCAAGGAGCGCTCCCCAGGAATTCACCCCGAGATATTATTTGATTTGAGCGATAAAAGATCTTAGAACGTTTTTTCCCGATCTCGGCGATCGCCTCGCAACAAAGCAATCGCAGCATGTATCAGTCCAACGTCCGCTGCAGAAAGAAGACGTTACCTGGAGTTTTGCGCGGATCTCAGCGGTCCGCGCAATTCTATGAAGTTCTTAATTTTAATCTTTCCCGATCTATGGGAAAATTATGCGAATCAAATTTTAGAGCGGCCATCGGAGAGGGCAGCCATGTGCCGGCCGATGAATATCGCGAGTTAATTAAAATACTGTATGTGCACGGTTCCGCAACGATTGCGATTCATTGAGAGCACTCAGATTATGCGCCCGAAAAAATAAATAAATAAAAAATATCCGCGGCCCGAAAGTGTACACTCGTGATGAAATCAATTGATCTCCTTGTGATCTCCCAGCGACTCACAAAAGGCCGCTTCGAGTCGGTCCGCGGCCGCGAGATTGTTCTGCGCCGTGATTTATGACTCTTTGGTTGTCTGATCCAGTTTTTAGGGCATTCCCTTTGATTTGATTGATCAATTAATTGGATAAAATCGAACTTTCTGAAAGTGTTGTGGGTGGGAGTAAATGGGAGAGCCCTGGCGACACAATTTTCGATTATTGCACGACTAAATTTAAAGCATACGCATGTGCATTAATTTAAATTATATGTATGTACGTGAGCAGATTGACCTATTCGCTAAAAAATGATTGAGCTATTATATATTCATTACCTTTTAAATTCGAATCATTGGAATTTCAAAAACGCAATATTGGACTCAAAAAATACCCACTCGGAATAAAATAAATGTGAAACAATATTAAAACAACAAAATACGCATTTAGTTTGGCGGCAAATGCTTAACAACCTAAAATTTTTATGTTTGTTACAAAACTTTTCGTATTTTGTTGACCCTTCAGCGACTGCAAATGTTAGTTGAAATCTAACATCGCAACTTTTGCACAAAAAGTTATGTATTATTTACAATTTTTATATTTGTAGACCTATTGCGAAATTCTTATGTTTCTCATCACACAACATTTTTAAAATTGACTTGTCTTAAGTAAGTTAAATTTTAAATCTAGCACATAGTATATATTATCGTAATCAAAAATATTGGAATCAAAAAAGACATGTTTCATTTTAAAGTATATACACTTTTTTCTTACATTCTATCGTAATTACATACGAAATTAATTCAAATGCAATTGAAAAGAAATTAATTTTTAAACATAATCAACATACATATGTAAATTTATGTTTTATTGTTTTTCGCTAAAGAATAACTGGCTTTAAAATTTAAATTTTATATATATGAAAATTATAATTGCGTACATACACCGTGTGCAGATATTGGTTAAAATTTAATGGCTAATATCTTCCATATTCTTTTCTCTTCGTTAGCATGCGAAAGCAATTTCAATGACAAAAATAAATGTTGCATGTACAATTAAACACTTTTTAATACACCTTAAAAACCCTTAAATTTAGTCAATTTAATTTGAGTAATTATTAACCGAAACCAAAGTCTATTTGAAGTCACAATTTCTTACAATGAAACAAAATGCGACAGTTTGCAAGTCTGCTGTTCGTTGGCTGAATTATAAATCATCAAATTTGTTAGATCTATGTACGCAGTTACATGATGTGAATATCTATTTAAAGTTACCTAACAATTTAAAGTTTACAGATTGAAATTTTAGCTACTTCAGTTTTATATCATATGTTTTATTCATATAACGATTGGGAGACGATGCAAAATATACTTATTCATAGTCTGAAATTAAATATTTAATGAATATTGTATACCAATATTTTATAAAAGAAAAAATAATAAAAATTAGAAATTAGTCGGACTATCTTTACGTTTGAAAAATACAATAAAAATTCAAATTTTAATTTTAATAAGACAAGTTCAATATTGATTGAATCATGTAAAATCATTTGATATGTAATTTTGTTGCTGGTTACCATTATTTTGATTTAAACAAACCAAAGTCTACTCACCGATAATCTAAGTATATGTATATATAGAACAAAGCTAGAACATAAAAAGGGCTTAATGAAGCAATTTTGATTAATTTTTTGCAATTCCATTTAAAATCTTCATTCTGTAGAGCATAATTTCAAATTTCATCTATTGAATAATGAATGGTAAACAGAGCTCGTAATGGCTTCACAGAATGCAAATTGGTAGAAGATCTTAGCCTCAATTAGTTCCTCGATATCCGTTAATGCTAATGGCGATACCCGGCGATTATTGTTCGTGGTCAATAATCGAGCATAGGTAATTATAGCATTACATAAATACCGCTGGACTTCTACATAGACTAGGCTAGATATCTCCAAAGAAAAATTCGTGAGAATAATTTCGGGAACATTATGCCCGTTCATAAGCAGAAGAAGAATCTCGTAAAGATCTAATTTCATTGCTATAACCTGCTCACCTGGACCGATCCCTTTTGCGATTCAATCGATAATTTTCTTGTAAATACTCTCATCGCAAACAAAATGAGATTCGAAACGTAAAAATTTGCCCGTGTCTCGGAATTGCGGAATTACGGAACCTGCAATAATAGGCTATTCACTTTTCGCTACCTTACCACTTACCATCCAATCGGGGAAAAGTCATAACGCCGCCAGTGACCAGTCAAACTGGATCAAGAGCCTATAACTGTTTATACGCGGACTTTTAGCAATGTTATGTGTGGATTAAAGAAAATAAAAACAACTTCTCGGATTCGTCTTCTTGACCGCTGATGAGTCTCGTCTTATAGTAGACCTCACCGGTAAAATGAAAACGAAGAGTTTTACAATTTTCAATTATATGCATGTAGCTGCATCCAGGTACATGGCGTAGTTGCAGGTTTCCTATTTCGTCTTGGATGTCCATCTTCGGAATTTATATTATCAGATTCCTGCAAGACATCGTCCACAGGGTTTTAGTTTTGTTAATTCAGTAGACCCTCGTGATTCCTGAGACCTACAAGATGTCATCAAAATGGCACTTTAAGGCGCATGTGCCGTGTGCTTGAGTCTGATGGCTCTAGTTTTCAATTAAATAGTTGATTACTAACATCAAGTGCTGACTTGAGTAGCAATTAACAGGGTGCTGGGATGCTACCAAGTAACTGGTTTTTTTGCACTCAACCTCCTGCGGCCTTGACAGTGTTATGAGCTGAAGATTATTAGGTTTGAAACATCTGTTTTCACTGCCACTGGACTCTAAATTCTAACTTATTAATTATTATATGGTGTTAGCAGCGTGGTTCTTCTAATTTCAAGCTATTGGGAAGAAGGAGAAGGCTAACTCAGTAGCTGAACAAAGTAGATAGTAAGGAAATAAAATTAATACAACGAATATGCTTGAAAAAATTTTCATAATGTATGTTTGATAGCTTTGATTTTTTGCCTGATTCAAAATTTTTAGAAAGAATCATGTTCAGTATTTTATTATAGCTATAGTTGAGAGTTTTCGATAAAACTACGTTTTGATCTCCTATACGGTGTTCCTTTATTTGGCTATTATAAGTATAATACTATTATACAAATATTAATACAGCTTTAATTCGCACTACTTCATTTTTTTCTTATTAACTGCTTGTATTTTCCTAAAATTTCATGGATAGAAAATCCCTAGTAAACTATTTTTACGACATTAGCAAATCTCAAATTAATAGGTATTGATTCAGAATCACACCAAGAGTAAATCAACTGGCAGAACTCGAAAAGTACATGCATATGCATTAAAGGGGCAATAAATATGAAACCTTCGAGGCGAAGAGAAGGTACAACCTCAAAATAGAACTCGAAGAACCAAAGAGTTTCTCTCTGGCTAATTTCAATAATAATATCTTTGCGTAAGTTATTACAGTTTCTTTGGCAGGTTCACTGCTCACTGCAACGTTTGCAATATTTTTGTTTTTCAACTGATAAGTGAACGTCCGTAAATATCAGAACTGATTTGAATCAGTGAGTTTCTTTTCGTATTTTCTTCACCAGAGCTAAGTGGATCGACTTGTTTCGCCCCATTAGACTACTCTAGTTCTACATCTAAATTTGAATAACGAGTGTATTGAACTGACTCAAGTATAATTCCATAAGTTGCCTTAATATGTAGTTATTATACTTACCTTTCACATCAAGGAAATAATCAACAGGTGACGCCGACTGAACTTTATCGATATTGAAAATTACTTAATTTCTAGGACATAGCGAAGGTTTATATGCAATTTTCTAATTATTGCAAAGATGGAGAAGGCCAGTTTATTGGTTGCCTACATATCTGAAAAATTTCTTCACAAACGATGATTCGCATAAAAAATAACAATTTGATCTATTAAATGTACGTAATTCAATTAAATTTTAAGTATTCAAAAGGAAAAAATCAGGCAAAATATTAAAATATGCAAATATAATGTTTATGTATGTATATAATATTCTACTATTTCTTTATTTAATTATTTTAAGAATATCTCAAAAAACTGCTGTTTGCTTAGAATTCTTGGTAAATACTTAACAAGAACTTCGCCATATTTCCTGTCGAAAATGGAGAAATTGCAATGCCTAAAAAATTTGTCGTAGTTTTTGCAATTGCAAGCATCAAGGGACGTTAACTTTGATCCCATTGAAGATGCTTTACAGTCTTGAAGCAAGAAACTCTCGTGATTCTGCAATTAATTGAAACATTCTTTTATCGCAAATCAACCAGGCGAAAAGTAAATCTATTTGCATTTGAATAGTAAATGTGAAGCAATTAGGCATTGATCGCACTTCCTGTTTAATTTATAGGAACATTCACTCACAAAATAAACATGAGAGAAAACTCTATGTAGCTTTAATAATGAATGTTTTTTTGCTTTAATTAAATGATTTTCTACTTTCATTTTAAATATTTATTTATTGCTGTTTCGTAGATATAAAAAGTAGGAGTTGCTATATATTTGTTTAAGAATCAACTTACCCTATTGGAGACATTGCTCTTAAAAATTTGAAAATAATGCACTACAAGCTAAACTACGAGTACAAAGCATTTCAAATCTTTTCGAATTTGGTTTCGTAGGATTTCTTGATATGGTCGGGTAGATAATTACTGCATATTGCATATTAAACAAATGGTGATATTTTATGGTTTATATAACTAAATGTAATATTACACTATCTTGCCAAAATCATACTAAAGTCGTTTGTTTTTTTTGAAATATCAGTTTATACATTATGCATACTCTAAATGAGATAATGGACCAAATAACGTTCCTTGCTTTAAAAACGAACAAACAGTTGAAGATAGAATGTCTGATGCAAGTGAAAATAACTTTCCTGACTCCTTTCCTACTCGTTTGGGTTTCTCTCTCGGAAAGAAAAGAAAGGCGGTAGTCACGCGATCCCAGCGAGCCCTGCTTAATATGCATCCATCTCGAGAAATTAAGACAGCGATGGTTCGCTGAAAGCCGCGAAATAGACCCTTAACGAGATAATTAAATTTCGCGCTCTTAGGAATTAATTAGATCGAAAACTGCTAGAATGCATTACGAAATCGGAGTCGCCGACACCCCCCGCGGTAGAACCCGC
This sequence comes from Tolmerus cingulatus, assembly GCA_959613345.1. NCBI lineage: Eukaryota > Metazoa > Arthropoda > Insecta > Diptera > Asilidae > Tolmerus > Tolmerus cingulatus. The sequence goes on from OY390708.1 coordinate 9,563,204, forward strand.
TTTGACAATGGGCATTAAAATCGTGTGCCGCAAAATTATAGTTATGCAATAACTCTGTCGGATGCGCGGATGCTGGGAGTTGCATGACGGGCCCCATCGCATGAGGAAGACCGCATTGGGGCCCCGGGCAGACTCCACAGAACATGCGGTTTCCTACGTGACGATGATGGGTGATGGCTCGCAATATTTCCGTTAAAATGAATGAACTTTTGTTTGGGCCGATATGCATTCCTCTGGAGTTAGCACTCACCTGGACGTAGACACCCTGGGCAAATAATTACCTTTTATTTCCAGTCGTGTTGAATTAGTTGCCAAAAGCTTGCACGCCACAAAGCAGTTAAATGCAGTCAGTGGTTGCATTGTTCACCCACAATCCACAACATGGCCATAGAGCCATTCCACAATTTTGTTTCTTCTGACCAATCAAGTCATGTCCAGGCGATTTAACTTTTTAGAGAATAACGTGTAATTGTGGAAAAGGGTTCTTAAATGGATATTCAAAGTAATTGGCTGAACCAAAGATGAAGACGGGTCAACACTTAGCCTATCATAAGACATCGTCTTTCCGAACTGAGAAGAGTTCAAAAGATCTCCGCGAAATTATATACAACATATTACTTTTAAAGTGTTGCAAAATTTCCCCAGATTAAGCATGCACGGCGATTTTTATGATGATTAAAAAATCCCAAGTTACTTAAATTTATAATAAACGAAATGAGATTTCAGCGCAAAATATCTTCAACAAAATTATTATGTACTTTTAACTACTCCTGGGGAATTTCCGACCATGCACCGCATGGCATTTTTAATGTCTTAATTTAAGCGATCCACTCAAGGTGAAGATCCGCCAACTAATTCCGCGATCGCAACACATAAAGGTGGTAACAGTCGCACGCAAGTAAAAATATTGACTTTATTGTTATTTTTTATTTGACGTGAAACTAAATTTTCGGGATCTTTAAGAGAACCGTGATCGCTTTTATTGACAATTGCTAACTCATTTTAAAATCGGTTTCCAAAATTAATGCGATTATGAGCTATAAATGTGGTTATGGAAAAGCCTGCAGAGCAGAAGCTTAAAAAATTTTGATGCGATTTAAAATCCCCGAAATTATCCAGCTTAATGAACAATGTTCAATTAATTGGATATTTTGGAAAGAATATGATGCACTAAATTAACCTAACTATTACATACATACATAAATTTTAGAAATTTGGTTAATAATGATTTTATTTTTTTTAGATTAACTTGAAAAGTATTTTAAAATCTGGCATATTCACACTTAAGTCAAATGACACTTAAAGACTAAGAAACCATCCTCATTTGATCTATAAGATTAAATTCCCTAAAAATCAGATGCCTTTAAAACCTCAAGTAAATTTTTTATTACCATATATATTTCCTGATAATTCTTCTAATTTATTTATTAATCTAAATTTTGAAGAAACTTTTTAAGAAATTCCAAATAAGTTTAACTTCTCAAACATCAATTGAATGCGCCGAATCAAAATAAGGCAGTGTAGTTTAGTTTAATACGTTTGAATTGAGAGTTATTTAATTTATATTTTACTATGTTTACCTAAAGTCACGCATATTATGACCGTGTTTATTCTTCACTCACATTCTTTCTTGGAATTGATTTTACCCAAAAGCTCGTGTACTGATTTTTATTTATTGTAGATTAAAGCAATATCACGTGTTTTCGATGTGAAGTTCTTATAAGACTAAGAAAACGTTTAGATTACTGCTCGCGAATTTTGAAATCGTTAACTAGGTATTTAAAAGTAAATAAAACACATGAATAGAAGTTTTCTGATTTAAATTAAAAGGATATTATTTACCTCTTCGTCATTTTATTTTTTATTTACATTTTATTTTAAGTTTTATTATTCGCAATGTAGGTAGATGTGGCATAACAGAAATGAAAAATTAATTAGTTGATTTCTATTTGAAGACCGGGTAAAAGAACATTAATTATAAGCTGAACAGACGGATTGAAATCTTACGAGTAAGTTTTTAATTGAAAATTAAACTAAAACTTAAATAAAAGATAAAAATAAGAACAGTAACCTGCTTAAATTATCAAAATGTGATCTAGAACTCCTGGACTGGAAAACTGCATCTTTACATGTTGCAGTTTGCACATATCATTCGTTAAAATACTTGCTCTTGCCAAAGGTACATATACATACTTATGTGCATGCGAGTAGATGCACTAACTTACTTATGTTTCTTACCTTAAAGACGTTCGCCTAGCTGTTTCCGACCAAACACAGCCTGCGAATATTTTCCTGGCAAAATTCTCAAAATTCCTTCCCCGAAGATTGCGTAAGTCTGGAATGCCAGTCGCTAGCCAGAAATACTTGTGCGGTTGACCAGGCCTAATCACTCGGGGCTTGTTACCGGCATAAAAATGTTAATCAGTCAGGTGATGAAGCAATGAGGCCGTTTTATAATATCCCCCTGTAAAAATCGTTTAGTGCTTCAAATTCGCATTCCATCGCCTAAACGTTACGGGAATTCTGCGGTAAATTTGCAAAAGTGCAGCTCCTGCAGCAGCGGTACTTGGACCGCAGCTTCATCGCAGAGATTCCGCTGATTCCTAGTTCTTAAATGGGTTATCATTCCTCCAGGATGGGAGTGAAACAGGTAAATAAGATGTAATAAGGAACGCCAGCGGCGAGTTTTTAATTATTCTTCGTCAATTCGCGCCGCTCGAGGAGCAGCCTCCGCCGCACTTAGCGTTCGGTTCGTTAATGGCAATTTGGAAATCGCGGACCCCGCGGCGCAATTTACCTATCATCAGCAGGTAAGCCGCGGCGACGTCGAATGCCTCTGATAAGCCGTCGTTTGGCTCAGACGCTGGCTGCTTCTGGTCAAGATGCACGCACGCCGGTCCACCAGGATGGATGCTGCGAGCGTCTTAAGACGCCGACGATTCGCGGAGGAATCGAAGTGATACCTGCAGCACTATCGAGTGCAGGAGGAGAATAATTTCTTCCGGTGTGACGACGGTGTCCCGCCAGATACAAGATGAAAACCTCGCCATTTCTTCCGCGCTTGTGCCTAGCCGTGCACATCTTTTATACACATTTTTTTCCCATTTCTACTTTTTCCTCGTGTCTTTTACCACTTCTTCTTGGCTCACGGTGGCTAGGAGGCATCTTCTTCGCAAGGTTGATGGGAAAAAAGTTTTCTTCTGTTTGAGCTACATTCAGTGCTGCGACTGCGACCTTGATGGACGCGCGAGATGCTCATCCCTAGAGTTGAAGTTTTCGCGGATTAAAATCTTAAGCGTTGGCCAATGATGCCTGATTGGTGCAATTTCAAAAAAAAAGAATTCGCAAAGTGATATTCTAATTTGTACTAATTTTGAACCTTTCTTGTGGGAAAATTACTGAAAATGAGCCGCGAATTTCAGTGTCGAGTGCTTTTGGAAAACACCTACTTTTTCCGGGATCTTGCTTCCACCTGAGGAAATGTAGAGCAGTCGTGTGAATTATTTTGATAATGTAATTACACCGTTAACCAGTGTAAATAATTGTGGTTATGTGAGCATAATTGAGCGTACTTTGTGCTGGCCTCTGTTTATTGTTTCCTCTGTTGTGACTATCAAACACTTTCGTGTTGTGCTGAAGAAAATGATTTTCAACATCCAGGTAATTACAATTCTTAGAAACTGAAACCTTTTTTTTATGAAATAAATTCAAATAATTGAGTGTTCCTATAGCTAAACACAAACTGAGTTTGCTCTCAAAATTTAGAATTTAGAATTGTAAAAATAATAAGCCTTAATAAAATTCTCTTCATTGTTTAAAATACCATAATATATTTTTAAATTATTAACATCAGGAAGTGAACCCATAGCTTTAATTAATTATTTTATTAAAAACTTGTTCGTTTACGCTATTAAAAAAACTTCATATTGCCAAAAATACGAGTAGCTTTAATAGAAAGTTGGAGTACCACAATGAGTTTCTCAGGTCTTGTAAATAGTTTACAGACTTTAAATAATATGTAAATCTGGTTTTAAAAACTTGTACTTAAATATTCTCACGACTCGATTATGAAGCATAAAAAGTACAATAAAAACAAAATATTAAAAATTTTAAATTTTCGCCCCTTTTTATATGGGTAGCTAGTTTCAAGAAAATTAGTTAAATTTAAAGAAAATATTTTATATATTTATAATGTTCCAGAAAAGAACAATTTTTTTATTTAGTACATTTGAAGATATTTGGATTTTTCGGAAGATTGCTTTCAGGGGACCAACAAAATTAAATATCGTTTAAACTTTTAAGAATAGTAACTATATCTGGCTAAATAAATTAATTAGTAAATAAAATAAGAGGAAGAATTGGGTTGCTGTTCTTAAGGGTAAATCATTTAGGAACAAAATGTACATAAAGGCATATTTGAAAAATAAAATAAAATAATTAAAATTTTTATGTAACTCAGCTGAAACTTACGAAATTTAAACTATATTCCTATCCAACGAACATTTTGCCTTAATTAATCAAATTTAGCATAATCATCATTCATAAAATGATAAAATTTTAGGAACCAAATGTAATCCAAAACTTATTCTTTAAAATCAGGCATAATTAAGTATATTATTATTAATTAATAAATTTTAATGATTATTCCTAATATATTCGTTTAACCAACGAATCAAAAACAGACAAACGAATTTCAATGAAGGTTTTTTACGTTTGGAGTGTTTTATATTATACTATAATATAATATATATAAAAAAAATTAAACTTCACTCTTCAATTCTAAGGAGGCACTTCTGGCCCTATTATTTTTGTATCCTTTCGAATGAAAACCCTTGTTAAACAAAAACTAACTGAATAACGTTAGTAAAATTCTCACAAATTCATTTTAGTTACTTTCGACTTCAATTAACATTTTCCGCGCAACATATTAATGTGGGATTACATAATCTGATTGTAAGATAATGAATTTCTTTAGTAATTTATTTGTTGGAGGATCCTTCTTTCTCTAATTAATGAATCGCTTCGAAAAGTTGTTGAATAATAATATTTCTTACTAAAATTTGTTATCTATCCACATCATCAAGTTAAAGGAATTTCTTTCTCCGGAATGTAATGAAAAATCGCAAGTGAAAGAGCCTTCAACACTTTTCTAATTTGGACTAATTTTTTGAAAGTAAAACCGAGAGCAAATTACAAAACAGAAAAAATCGAAAAGTACATTAGATGAGAGCGAGTAATTGTGGTACATAAAAGTATGCGTTCGTTGCAAAATTCATCTAGATTTCTCGCCCTCTTCGCCTTACGCGAAAAACAAGGTCAGATGCATCTGAAGAAGATTCATCTCCGATTTCGCAAGATGTGCGATTGCTTTGTAATCACCCGTGTTAAATGAGATGAGACATTGCAGAAAATTGCAACTTATCTGCTATCCAATCTTTATGCAGTTTTTGTACTGGCCAACCGACCAGGCGGTCGTTACGACACCACCTGGATTAATTTCTGCTGAAACTTAAATTTATTCAGTTTATTTACTATTATAGTTAAAGAGGACACCAAAAGCGGGAGTCAGTTAAGTAGTTATGCAGATAATTTTAAGGTGATAAATGCAATTTCACGACAATTTGATAAAAGATGAACTTTATGTTTGTGGGTCCAAACAAATCATTCGCGATTCACCTTTGCAGATTTAAGTTCAGCAACTTCTTAATTACTCCCGCCCTGCCCTCGTGTAGCTGGACACTATCGCAGTGCCGACCGAATGACCATTATGCTTTAGTCGTAATTTATTGCGCGCGCAGTGACAAGCCAATTTACATAAACTCAGGTGCTCGGATGGAATTACTTGGGTGCGAGATGATTTATATTAAATTGGTACCTGCCTCCTCTGAGCCGCTTAGGGCTGGCGGCGCATATGAGCATAAAGGCAGTTATTTTCTAACCTGTAGCTTCCAGCATCCAATAAATCTGGGTTATTGATACCGTTCCGCCTCCTACTCATTTCAAAGGCGTGAAATAGCATCGCTCCGGTGTGGTCTCCCGCGGTAACTGGTGCACTCCACGCTGCCTTCGCGAAGAGAATACCTTTTAATTATCAAATAAAGTCTGTAACAAGGTTGCACCACGCTCAGCCAATGCGAAAGGATGATTAAACAAATACTTGAGAATTTATAACATCGCGATAAATCACTTAAATCGTAAAACCTTCACTAAACGCGTAAACACTGCGAACGACTTAGTTTTTTCTGTAATTCTAGCAATTATTGTGCAATTATTCTGACACACCATCATCAGTCAGTTCTCGTAAAGCAGTAAAATTAAATTAACTATAACCATTTTATTTTTACTGTAAGGCGCCTTCCCACAGAAGCATTAAGGTTTTATTTCCTGCGGACAGGCATTAAAATCCGATTGATTGAGGCACTTCATTTTATTGCATGATTTTTATGCAGCGTTAAGTAAACTTTTTGAGAATGTTAATTGACGTCACTTATATTTTTATATGTACTTACTTCAAACTTATTGGTAAACAATAAAACTTAATTTTTAGTGCTCCGTATTTCAAAAGCCGAATACTAAATATAATAACAACACGATGTTTAAGATTATCTCTTAGGTTTTCAAAGGACTATACGGAATTATTTGTATTATAATACTCGTATATATTTTCCTACAGATACAACAAATTTTAGTAATGTTTATTAATATGTGTTTATCATAATACTGACAGACTAACATATACATATATCAAAAATTGAAATTTATTATTTTTCATTCTACTACATACATATTTACAATAAATTTGTGTATTCAAAAAATTAATACAGAATATCCTTATTTTACGACTTATGGAAAATTTTGAGAAAATCGCATCATTTTCGTTCAAAATATGGTCAGGCTATCACCTTTTATAATATGTAGAATCAATTTAATATGAGGTGAAAAAAACATTAAAGTTAAAACAAATCTTCAATGAAAACTATACACATTTTCTAATCCATTAACCTAAAGTTTATTTCAACAACGAACGAAATCCTTATATGTACGTTTTGTACAATTTTATTTTACATTTAAAAAAAACTTCAAACACTTGCAAACGTCTCCTTTAGTATTCATTTCGGCTCAGAAATAATCCAAGGTTCAGAGATTCCGATATTACTTTTAAAACTCATATGTAATTAAAAATGTCCTTAATTGCATGACCTTTAATAACTTCTCATTAAATATTAAACATAAAAATTAAATAGACAAAAAAAACTAGGATGTTTGTGACATAACTATTTCGCTATGTTTTATTGTTCTTATTATTTTATTAAAATTTTAAACTATACAGAATATGGTATTAAGTGCTATAACTCGTAGTACCATCATAAGTTCCTTAATTTTCTGGGCAATTTGCTTAACAATTTCAAAAGAGAAGACAAAGGTGGTTACAAGGAAGCAACGTTTTATGACTCCTTTTAAATAATCCGCCTGATGGTTATTAAACGAAAAAAACCAAGTGAATTTGGATGTAAAATAATTAAAACCTGACGACTTTAATGCCCATAAAGTTCAACCTTAAATCTTTTCTATGAAGACAGGGAATTAATGTTTGTTTAGCGGATGCCGCATAGTCTCCTGGAATTTGTTCAAGTCGTAGTTATGGTTCTATTACCTTAGAGAAATTTTAATATGCTAGCTTCCCACAGGAATTTAAAATAATTATGGGAAAATGAAGCCTTACCGGCAAAGGTCGACTTGTTTCATAGGTACATTGGTTTAATAGCACAGAATGCTCTTTAAGAATATTAATTAAAAATTAAGAGAGAATTGAGAAAACGTAAAGATGGGTATTCATTATTAATTATTTGTATTATTATATTTTACCAACTTGCACTAAAAGGTTATCCACTGAATTTGTTTGAGTTCATAAATGTAGACAAATAGACGATGTGCTAGTGATCATAAATATTTATTTATGAACTTGCGTTATTAATAAATTTCTAATTACTTTCGTAGAATTTGCTTTTTAAGACCCTCGAAACCAATAAATAATCGTACAAAATTCGTTCTTCATATGTAGGTATTAACGACTTTTGCCTAGATATTTGGGTTCATTAAAAGATGGTTTCACAATGCAATAACCCAAGTTCTAACACATACTTAAGTTCAGCTTGAGTTTTGAAAGCAGTTCGAGTTTAATTTTATTTGTTTAAGATTTAATAAACACAATCTCAACAAGTTAAGGTCATTTTATGTTTGAGAAGAAAGCAAAATTAATTTAACAAGGATATGGTTTGGACTTTAATTTAAAGTAAGTTTAAGTTCGGACTTGAGAAACTTGATATTAAGTGTACGCACACTTGTGAATGCTAAAATATAAAGCTTATACATAATGAATTGCTTAATTGAAAATACTTGCAATTTTGAAAAGATTTTAAAAAAATAATTCGTTCGATAACGCCCTAAAGGGTATACGTAATAATGAGTTAACAATATATTTTACAATTTATTGTATAATATATAGAAAAGTAATCGTAGTACAGCATATTGAGTCCCAGAAGGGTTCAAGAACCGGGTTGCTGTCTCTTCGGTCAAGTTCATTCATTTATAAATAACTTTTCAGCTCTAGTTTCTTTCACTGAATAACGAGATGTGTGCACGCAAATATCTTAACGAATGCATCGATTTTATGCAGCCCGAAACCAGTTTTAAAAATTAATTTACGTACGATGGAATTCTTAGAGACACTCCAGCTACCTCTCCATCGTAAAATTAGTCACGCGACATAGTCTAAGAAATTCCTAGGACATATGAGATAATTGTGCATATCAAACTGTTGTTACCTACGTATATATGAACATAACGATGATACGCAAATTAATGAATATTAGTTTTGCACTATTACCACTAAATTGATGGTAATTAACCACTGATTAAGTGCAAATTAGCAGAACAGGTAAAAGTGTGTTTAATGATGTGATGATTTTAATCAACGTCCGGCTGCAGGAGAGTGATCACCCTTTAGCCAAGATTTAATGCGTTGATAAACTTATTGATATTCACCTAACGATCTTTTTAACGAGGTATACTTTATGCCAGCGATCTTCTTATCCTTCCTAGAAAAGCCAAGTAATGGTATCATGGAGTGATGATTGATGGCTTATTTATAACCCAGCATGTCATGAAAATTGACTGTTAAAATGACAATTTCTACGTTGACTTCATATTAAATATGAGTGAAATTTATCGCATTAAAATTGATGTTAATAGCTGTTTCGTACGCCCCTTTGCAGGCGATTCCCATAAGAGGTCGTAACTGCTTCTGCCCGACATAAGTGATGTCTTACTTATTGGGCCGTCGACCTAAAGCGGAGTTATTACCAAGTTTTATTTCTACCTATATTCGTACTTGACATTGACGAGGATTCCTTTATTTAATTTGAATATCTGTGCATTAAGCATTGCGCTTTTAAACGCAACTTGCTGATTATTTTAATAGACAATACATTTTTTATTTAAAACCTTTGCTACTGTCAGGAAAGCGTTTATTTATTTTTATAAATATTGCATTTTCTATTTATGGTATTCAATTTAAACTGTTTTAATTGTTTAAAAATAGTTACAAAAAAGGAATTATTTGGATATAGTAAGAAATTGCTAAAATCAACCAATATGCTGTTAAAAAGGATTCAAAATATCAAGTACCAATTCAGAATGGAAAAACTAGATTTTATTAATTTGTAAACAAAAATTATAATAGGATCCTCAGTATATATACTTATATATAATGCACTTATCTAAGTCAATACGTAATCATTGCTGTCTGAAGTGGATGAGTAGTGGTGATATTAAAAAAATTAATAAAACTGTATTTGAACTTCAGGTATAAAAGGAAGTAATTCAGAATTTTGAATTACTCCGTTCAGCTACATAGAACCAAGGTTGCTCCATAATTATAAAAATCATAAATTGCCAGACATCAATGAAAGCACTCTTCTGCTCACAGAGTGTGAAATTTATGAGCACATGAGGAAAACACCTAACAAGAATATTATTTAGTTTGTGCGTTGCCTCACGGCTTTAATTCAATGAGATGCTCGGCAAGTGGCAAATTACATCAGAAGAAAAATGGAAGTAAGTCGTCTTTACGAAACAGCCAAACTGGAGTCAGTTATCTACGCAATCGTTTCCTGACGGTCAAACTTAGTCCAGTTTGTCTTGAGTGTTCCAAATATTTACGTACGTCTAAGAAAAGACATTTTTCTTTACGATATGAGTGAATATGGAGCAGGCGCCACGAACTAATTCGAAACGGGCATTTTGCGAGTAACCTAGAGACCTAGTGTCCAGTCCGCGGACAATTCTTGAAATGGGCATAAAACCGCGACATTACAACGGCCTCGATTTCCCGCCAACGGGTTGTCTGCTAATGTTGCTACTAGATGTATTTTTTATTTATGCTGCTTCATTCAAATCATTCCTGATGACCAGGTAAACCTTCCGATGATCTTGTAACGCCAATTTCGATATTATCGACATTCGACTCCAGAACAGTAGACCGAAATCCATAGTTCCACGGAGGGAATAATTCAGTCGATGATCTTAAGATACGGCCAGGTGAGCCGCATCTTGATGCCAGTGGCACCTGGCCGGCCAGTGCACCGGGCAGCCCGACTGCGGCGGTGCGCGTACGTGCCGTAAATTAAATAATGGACGTTTCACTCGACAGGTTCCTTTATTAGTGGTCATAATTGTAGCTGGCATCCCGGGCATACACTCAGAGTCCATGGAAAGCTGCCGCGACTATGTCCAGCCACTGTGAACAATTATCATATAACACTTAATTATGATTCCGCGAAACCCTAGCGCGAAACTTATGTTCTTGTTAGACCACCGGACCTTAGAAATTGACACTGACCAGAACGCTCGCTGGCGTGGTTTATTAAAGGGAAAAAACCTCTTCCGCGGGCACGGTCTGCGTAATTTTCAAGTACTGTTTCTTCTTGATGCGGAAAAGGTTTGGTAAGCCTCTCTTGATTACCGAATACAAAACAAATAATTTAGTCGCGGATCAGTTAATTGTAATTCATTTACCTATGCCTGGCGATTCCCATTCAGGCGCAGTTCACGGGGAATTAAATTTTAACGCGCGTCACAATCGGCGATTTTTCCTTACCTCTTTGAATTGTTGACAACAAAGTGTGGCTTTCTCACAGGTTTTCTTCTTCAACTTCGTTGTCTTTTGTTCAACACTTCTTTCTTTGAATTTAGGAAATAATTTGCAAGTAGTTTGGTTAAAACTCAGGAAGTGAGATAAATTTCTTTTTATCTGATTAGCTCTTGAAGTTTGGAGCTTCTTCAGTTTAAAAAGTTTGAATAAAAGAATAAAATTAGTAAATGAAAATGTTAAAATTTCATTAGAATTAAACACAACGAACGCATTGAAAATCAAAACGTTATCAATCAGCTTTTGTAGTTTTCATCCTTAATAAAAGCTATTTTCTATATTATAATAACAAATGAAAGTAAGTATCAACTGAAAAGTCACTCTTATTAATTGATAACTTTTATCTCATAATCCAAAAAAGAAATTTTATTGTGTAATTTGTATTTTAAATGTTGTTCTTCTTACAAATTACAAAACATATTATTTTTAGTTATTAAGTTTTTATTTTTTTATTATTGAAATGATTGTATTATTGAAAAAATATTTACTAAATATATAATAGTATTGATTTGAGTAAAATTTACTTATTATACTTTTATTTAAGTGCCTCTTATTTAAAAAATCTGTGTTCAAAATAAAACACTTGCTAAATTAATAGGTACATGCATATATGCATATATCCATACATATTAGTAGAAATTTCGTTTCATACAAAAAGGGGACAAATGCGGAGAAGAAAGTTGTAATAATAACTTTTCTGTCATATGAATTACTTAAAATAAACCTTAATTTAATATTTATCTTGATCTTGCGGTTACTACCATTTGGTCATGAACTTGTTTTTGACATTGCATGCGAAACTTTTGCAAGATATACAAACTTGTTCTTTTTTTCGCACTCAGTGAGAATTGATGGCTCGTTTTAGCTTATGTTGTTATAAATAACTTGTTATTTTGTTATTAAGTTTTGGTTAACACGTTCGCTTTGGTCGACGGCACGTTATTGATGCCAAAGTTTGCTCTCTACCGGACGTTAGCACGTTAACGCAAAAATCCATACTTAAAAAGAAGTAAACATAAATAAGCAAAAACCAAAATGTACTGAATAATACATTGCATTTGTATTTGAAGACTTTTAAATGAAAGCTGGCTAAATGGATGAAAATGAAATTAAATTATTAAATTCATATATAGTTTTACTACACAAAATGCAGAAAACTGGCATCGTAAACCCTATTGTGATTTGAGCGCTCTTAACATTTTACTTGGGGGCATGGTTTTTCAAGTTTTTGAACGCATGCTATTCAATTCGATAATTTACGAATATTATTGATGTGAAGGAATTTAATTTTTAACTAAAAGATTAGCAAATTAACATATTGCTATCTCTTCTTTTTCGGACTGAGATTACAACCTCCCATTTTCAACGTTTAGTCTTTTTCACAGTCCCCCGCCTGCAGTATGTTAAAATAAAAACAAATATTGCTATATAAACCTTTTTTAAAAATCTAAATTAAATCAACCTTAAATAGTTTCTCTAATTGATAAACAAACAAACATGGAAAAGCTTTAAAACATTTTCATTCAAGCCTTACTAGTTTCTGCTCCCGCCAAAGTACAGCAGCCAAAATGAGTGATACAGTTTAAATTAATAACGACATAATTATGATTTAATGTTATCGTACGGTAGCCACTTCATAAATAACGAATAAAAACGAAAATTTATTGCAAATCATCCATCTTTCCAGCAAGTTAACAGTTCCAGTCGATAACTGCTCGTGTTCAAGGCATCGCCAGTGGTATATGGACGCTTTTCATTAATCCCACCCCTCTGGCGAAGATCTCGATCTTAGATCATGCTACAAGAAACCGCCGCTAATAGAGGCCCATCAATTCACACTCTTTCTTGAGGCTGTTGCCAGACACTTTGCAACTCTGCGCAACTTTCAAAGTGAAGAGCCGTGCGCGGATAGACATTTAAAATTACAAAGTTGGATCTTATTTACATATGGCCCGGGGCAGTATTGCAACAACCCGATTTCAAGACGGTAATTGTATGTTATTACATGTCAATGGTAATTAAGAAGAAAATCACATGATTTAGTTGATACCGAGGTATCACAACTTTCTGAGGCTTGTGTTACAGAAAATAGAATACATTTCGTAAATGATTTCTAAATTATAGTGTAAACCTGCTATTTGGTGTTTTTCTAAGATTTTATCGGAATGAAAGTAGAAAATGGAAATAAAATACCTACGCATAAATATGCTAACTATCATATTTAGAGCCGTTGATATTACAGGCATCCATCCTATTTTACTGAATTGCAGCTATTATCCGTTTTTTAGAATTAAATACTAAATCGCTCTTAGCAATCGATGGAATTGTAAAAGTATAAGGTGATAAACGTTTTGATACCAAAAACCCAATACAATTTTTTAATTAACAGCATTTTTGCCATTGTTTGACTACTTTTAATTACATTAAATTAAACTCTCACATACTTAAAAAGAAACTTATAAAGCTTCAACATTACAATAAATAAAATTAATATATGAAAGTGTTAGCTACGCGTCTGAAGTAAAATAGATAATAAGATTTATTGCCAAAATGTCCGATAAAAATTCTGAAAAATTTTGTTTGCGAATTTACAATCCTATTTTTAAACTTAAAAAGACGAAAGTAAAACAAAAATCGAAAATTCCAGTATATCAATTTATTTAATTATTCAAACCATCTTAACATTTTTGGATTAACTTATTCTAAGTTTTAAAATTCTAACAAGGTGTGGACAAGCACCTCCCGAAAAAACACATACAAATTTCTGGGTAAATATACCTACAGATAATGTTTGATCTTACAGTTAAATTAATCTAAAATAAAAATTTATGTTTCTCGTTATACATTGCATGTTCATATTTAAATACATACTATTAAAAACAGTTTTAAACATTTCATAACAAAATATAATTATTTTGTGATGATTAGGATCTTTGAAAACTAGAAAATTGTACGAAATCGATTGGTACATATACATATGTATTTGTAGTTAGAATTTGTAATCTTAAATACGCTCGTAGTCTCAAGCTTAACTACTAATTGGTAAGAAAACTGGTTGCTTAATTATAACAAATTTTTTCACCGAATTAAACGAAACCTTTTATCCGAGATTTGTGCAATGAACATACATATGTATCTCGGCCTAACATATTTTCTCCTGTTGCCTCGTAGGTATGTATATAAAAACTGGTGACTGTTTTACCAGCTAAATACCAGCAAGGAGTCAAACAGGTAGGTCTCGATATGAATGTCCTCTCAAGAATGTTTTAGAAATCTTTGAATATCTTTTGTAATCGCTGGACAAATCAATTATAACACAATATTGTGAAACCCCTCAATAATACGGGGTAATTCAAATGCTTCAACTACAGGTCAAAATTACAGAGATTTTTACTAAAGCAAAGCTCATTTCTTGATTGGCTCAGTAGTTAAATGTCAACTTCATGTAACCGTAGACATAGATGGGCACGTGCGAATACTTCGAATGTGCGCAATTTTTTGTACTTTCCTACAGCATGCACTAATATTGCAATGAAAAGTGCACTCCGGCGACTTCTTAACGGACAGAAGAACTCAAGAAATGCTCACGATCGCCATCCCGGGCGCTCTGAGCAATTATGTTAGAAGACGACATAAATTGTCCAGTGGTCATTACAAGAAGGGAATTCTTTTGACACAGAACGATAGAGCTGTTCGTTTTGGTCCTTAGTCGTTTCAGCGGAATTTGCAATCAGGCCTTACAAAGTCCCCAGCATCGGTCAGGAAGTCCTCTGTTTTGAGAGAGAAATATGCAAATCTGATTCCCAGCTGCATCTTCAATGGCTAATTTGGAAGAGTGGAATCTTGTACTGCGAGGTTCGCAAGAGATGGTAAAAATCGACTGACAATTGTCCCAGCATAATTGCAACAATAATTTTAATTGCCCGGAATTATCACCCTGATGGTGCACGGCATTAGACACAGGAGTGAGTAGCCGTCGCCAGGTGATAATGGGGCCGCAGTTATATCATTAACTAAGGTGAGCACGGGTGCGAAATAAAAGGCTCCATCGGAAGCTGGCTCCATCACTCACGGCAGTTTCGAATCGGACGTTTAGTTGACGACCGTTGCAGAAGTGGCCTTCGTCACTAAGATTGATTGCGGCACTCATCTTTCCATTCATCTCGCGAGATGCGCAGTAATTAAGCGCAAAACTTGGTCCTTCCCCCAGCTCCCCCTGTTCGCCGGCTTTCTGGAGTATTATCTTTATTAAACTAATTTGTTGCACAGCTCCTGAGTAGGTAATTATTGCTAGACCTTCGAGCCGCGCAAATGGGTTTTAACCTCGCAACCTTTTTATTTGCAGAGGACGAGATGGAGAGTCATTCCATTTGTGTTTCGGGTGTGCCGAGTTAATAGACCCCGGATTCGAATTGCAACGTCATTAAAGACGCATTGCAGAATGCATTTTCCAGAGTCAAGAGGCGTAAGGCGGCACGCCACAATGCTACCAATTAAAACCAACCAGCGTACGTGCTTGGAAAATTGATCCTATCAATGGAATTCCTTTCAAACGTTGCGTCACTTAGGGTTCTTTGGATCAGGAAGAAATATGTAATTTACTTCTAAGAACTACTAGGTTTTTCTAAATCGAGAACATTCTCAATACAATTTAATGAATATACAACCTAAATTGTCCCGCTCAGGTGCAGGTGAAAGAGCGTAAATGATTTTGTGGCCTCCTTCAACCCTCTTTTTACGAAAGCTTTTAGTTGATAAAAATATACTTTTAAACGATACGACTATACGTAAATACGCAAGTTATTACTGTGGCTTAAACCTTTAGAAACAAGCAAAATTTCTTTCCGTATTACGAAAATTAAAATTTATTTTTTAAAGTTTGTACATATAATAATGTGTATATGGTACAGTAAAGTAAAAACAGCTATTGTCTAATTTATATTCGCTTTAAAAAAGCTGGTAGGTATTTGATTCGTAGAAGTAACAATTTTCACATATTACAGAATTATTTTACCTATGTCATGTGGAATTTTTGTTTACTGCCTTTTACGTAGATCGTTCTAGATTCTGATCTTTTAAGAAGGATGCCATTAATTTTCTTCTTTGTAAAAGACATATATAGGTATTTGATACTTAGCGAACATAAACATTTAAGCAACCTGAAGATTTAAAAAAAAAAAGCAGAACCATCACACATTTTCTGAAAAATCTTATTGCATTGATACAGAATTTACATACCGAACAAAGGTAAATTTGAAAGGCGATTTCTTTCCTAACTATTACCTAACACCAATGTTCACCTCTATCTTGACATTGGCAGTTACCAAGGTATTGCAAAATATAAACATAATTAAAAATATTTATTTTAACACCCAGCAGAAGGAAAATTGAATCGCTACACATAAAACTCGGTTCTTGTCCTAACGCCCACTGCGTAAAAGACGTTGGGCATCCGCTTACTGAGCAAATACCAAACCTAACTAACCCAAGGGTTACTTGAGCTATAAAACTTTTATTGGTGATCAAATCTTTTCAATTTTCATTTATCAATACCCGGTGACAGGGATTGATCTGCTCAGTCGAAGCAATGTGTCTTCGATCAAACCCGAGCAATCAATTTACAGCGATGGCAACTTATTTCGCTAATAAACATCTTCCTCGACGGGAGGATGGATGGAACCTCCGATCGTCGCATTGCATCTTCTTTTAGTTTTTTTTGAGTGCACCTACTGATGTCAATATAACCGTGGATTTTTAGATTCGACTGATATAAAAGGCTATTCAGCTGTATACCAGAGGACAGTCTTAGCGGCCCCGGGAAGAAGTCAAGTGCATTAAGAAGAAAAATTGCACTAAACGGTCGTCGTCGTCGGGAATACTTGAAAATCCAGTAAAGCCGGAATCACAGGCGATTTTAAATATAGTTAAAACTGACGACAGAAATACAGGAAGAGGTTGGAGGTTGGTGCCCACCGCGGCTGCACATAAGGCAACTTTCTATTACGCGAGGAAATCGACATTTGCCACACTAAAGATATTATGCGGCAGATAATTGAGGCGATTTTTATCCATTCTATGCGCTTCAAGTGTAAGGTCAACTTCTATCGCGATCGCCGATAAAATGGCCAACGATCGAGCTAATCAGATGGCTCGGAACGAAACTGTGCAGAGCTCATGGGCTGGCTGCGAACGTGGCCATAACTCATGTCAACGACTCGCTGTCTGCGCATACGGGCAGATGCGCCGATGCAATGATACGCATATTTGCATGATCCGCGAATGTTATTATGAATATTGAACGGTTCATTTTGTAGGAAGATGGAACCCTTTCGTTGATCGATTAATACCAGCAGCAGGGGACTTCATTGAAATTCCCGGGGTTAGCAGGTTAGGAACGTAACACCATCTGGAAACCGTCTAAAGTGTTCCCCGGCGGTATTTAGCTGGGTCACGATCATCTTAATTTCCCAGCAGCGAAGATCACTGGCAACGAACAACTCATGTCGCATGCGAACGGGGCTACCGTGGAAGTCGCGGCGATCTCTCACCATGTGAAATATTGCGGTTCTTTCCTTTCCAGACTTTGCTCACCCGCTCACCTTAACACCTATGTTCAATGCTGGTATGTTGCCACCAATAATGGATTTTGTAAATCATGTTTCACGCTCTGTGAGCCGTGATAGGTTGTCTTGACCAATTATGTAATTAATCCTTTTTTCCACCAAACACAAATCGCCTTATCGAGATGACGTGAAACAAGATAAGATTTATCTGATCCTGAACGCAAACAAAAAATTCCTTCCCACTTCGCTAACATTTCCTCGGTTGTCTTGCGGATGATATGTTTAAATAAACAGAGTTTATGTTGATATAAATAAATCAATTGCAGGAATAGTTTATCATTGTTAAAAAGGAGAGGTTACATATATGTTTTGCTTCATAAATTTTCGCTTATTGCAGAAATCTTAGGAAAGATGTTTTTGTATTTCATACATTATTTCACTGACTCCTGGACAAAAAGACATACATAATTTATTTGCTAGTTGCAGTTTTCTGAGGGCTCCGTAGAAAAGTCATTTGATGAGCTGTTTTACCGGTTTTAGTTGAGACTTATTGCTGGTAATTGAACACCGTTTAGAAATTAATTTGCTTTCTCAAAGCATCGCGATGTCATTTAACCGTTTTAATGGTGTTTCTTAACAAGCTGCCCACACGCATGAACCAAACTGCGTAGGTGGAGAAATTCTTTTTAATTAACGAAACAAGCGAAATTTAGGTACCTACAAATGATCAATATGGAAATTTGAATATTAAAGAGCACGAGCAAAATGTTAACAGTGTTCAAATAAATTACGTACAAGAATTAGAAAAGGACTCTGAAATCAACGGACATATTAAAATAATTCCATTCATTAACGCTTTTCGAAAAATTTTAATTCATTGAAAAATTTAGTTTTCATTGTTAGTAAGATTCTATTTTAACCCATAATTGAGAGTTTGTATTTAGCATAAGTAAAAAATATAATCCAAGCGCTTAATTTGTCAATTCTAAATTCAGTTACGGACAGATCCTTTTAAACGAAAAAACAAAAAAAATTAAATAAGTATATATGTTTTATTAAAAGTCTTTGATTATTAATATAATCAGCCTTAAATTCAAATCTGGTTGGAAAAATTTTCGTAATTTTTTCCATTAGAAGTTCCTATAATAAGAAACTTTAATTTTAATAATTTTCGATAGTGAGTTCCTATTTCCGCTCATATAACTTATGTGGTCAATAAGGTTTTCAAAATGACCGGGTTCGTAATTTGAACTTGAAGAATTCAAAGCAAGCTAACCTCACATCAGCCTCTTAAACTTACTGATTAAGCTACATTATTTTTCTGGTCCGCCTCTCTCATATTTTAGAGAGCTATTCTTATTCACAAGTATGTATAAACCAATCATAACAAATGCCCTCGTTTAGAACCCTTATAGGTTCAGAAAAAGCTAGCTAAAAATGTCGAATTTAAATGAATACCAAATACTAAAAATCTACAGACATAGTCCTGTGAGAATTTCAAGCTTTTAAATCAGTGCAGTACATAATTAGATACCGTCTTCCAAGTCTCCATACATATGGAGATATTTTCATAAATTTTATTTTAGCTGCCTGGGGCTAGAAAACTTTATCTTGTTTCTGTACCTCCCTAGTTTCGAAAAGAGGTTTGGCTTTGGTTTAATAAAATTGAATTGATCTTACCACTTCAGATCTTCCGTCTTCCCCATTTCACGGTGATTAAACAGGTGTGTTGTGTAATTTAACCACAATTCAAAATAATTTTAATCAATTTTAACTCCACCTGTAGCTGGATCGCAGATCATCTTTGTTCCCTATGTTCTGTAACAAAATTGCAGATTAATATCCGGCACCGTCAATTCGCCTATTTACGATTTGAGGCGCATTGGTCCAGCAAAGCTGCTGTATCCTTCGAGACCACGCGAGTGTGATTATTTCTGACCCCAACCCATCTAACTATCTTTCTGTCTGCCATTTTATGTGTTTTAGAGTAAGAAAATTTGAGATCTTGATTCGAAGCAGAATCGATTTACGCAGCCTCCGGCCTATCTTAACTGACCCATTGAGCGCCGTAATCGCGGCGATCGGATAGACGTCTCGGCGGGAACCTGCACTAATTAATTAGTCCCAATCAGCGCCAAAAATATCTTCTGTCCGTTAAGGAAACGGTAAGTGCAGCATAATTCCGCGGCATCTGCACCTTGGATGCTGTTGCGCAACGCACGTGGTCGGGCGATCTCAATAAATTTCATCTCAAGCAGGGGGGCTTGGCTCGGAGCATGCAGATTATGCGGCGCTCCTGATGGGGCCCCGGCTCGGGTCGGAAGGCTTGGCGGAGCCCCTAATCCGCGCTCCTCGAGTGGGACCGCTTAATGAAAAATCCAAACCAGAAACACCTGCTCGACTCTGCCCGATTCCTGATTCTTACCTTCGCGATCGTCTTTCGATCGTGTGCAGAATCAAATCTGGCAATAAATTTTTCCGGTAGATAGAGTTAACCAGAAATACTTCTTCCCGGTGAGCCGCGCGGGCTCCGCTCACTCCTCTTCCGCGGCCAGCCGCTGAACCCGAAGGATGGGGCTTCGCACAATTTATAGAATCAATGGGGCACCGCTATAATTAAATATGTTTATACCGGTGCGCGAGATTGCTAACCTGTGTCTTCGGGGATTCGGCCGTGTCTGGGATTCGGTTACCGTTTCGCGGGAACGTTTTCTAGCGTAAGACGCAGATGGCCGGCGATTGATTAGCTTCTGTCAGCCGAGACGTTTCTCGGACTTATTCCCGCAGGAGCGAGATCAGTTCGGAAACTACGTCAGATCAAACAAATTAACGGTCCGACGCGTGTCTAACCCGTTCCCCATCAAATCGCGAGAGCCCCGCTAATCTTCCGCGGGCAAAGAGGCTTAAAGGATCAGCCTCTGCCCATAGAACCGCATGATTAAGCGCAGTTTTTATGAAAATGAGCGGCACGTTCGCGGTGGATGTTCGCTGCTTGAAATTGATATTTATTATGGTAATGCAATCCCCGCGAGTGTGTTTTTTCCCAACCGCGGAGAGGCTCGCTTCGCTATCGATGGCTCACGACAAATAACATAATTAGCGCCCATTTGCTTTCCCACCTGCAAAATCGGTTATCGATTCTGCGAAATTTAGTTCATCGTACCACCCAGCGTCCAAAAAAGGATTTGTCTTTCTTTCGCCGGTAAGTAATTCTTGAATTGTTCAAATATCGAACAACCATTAGTCGCGCTAATGAGGCATTAAAACACCCCAGAAGTGCGTTCTTAGTGCAAAAAATTCCTTGAAGAAACGAACTGTTGTCGTCCTAAATTGGACACCTGCACCAGAAAACTAGGAGTTTCCTTTCAGGTAATGACATTCCATATGTATAACATCTTAGTATGATGCTTCCGAGAACTCTACGACATATCCATAATTCCAATGACGATTTCCTTCTTCAAATCATAAATTATTCTCTAGCTGTCGCCACAAAAATGGAGATTAGGTGGATCTGTAGTGTTCTATACACAGGTGGAAGTGCGATAAAAATATGTGGCACGCCTCAGTCCAAAAATTAAATAGCACACAACTGTGCAAGATATGATAAAAAAAGCACTTTTCAAGATAGAAGAGTTAGTCATAGAATGGATCAATAGTTATTTTATTTATATAGAAGATTGGTAAAGAAAATTGTTAAATATCTAAGTAATGATTTTAATTTAAAAATATCTATTAACATACAGGTACCTATTATTGCTTATTGTTTTAAATTTAAATGTATATATTTTATGTACTATACAGTGGGTGATCAACGAATTACGATCACTTCGCAATTTTTCACGATGTCGACTTTAATTATCTCGGAAACTCGCAAACATGAAAAAAAAATTTTTTTTTTAAATTGAAACTAATGAATATATTCTTACTTCAACAAATTTAATCAAAAATACATTCTGTACTAATATTTAGTAAAGCCCCCCTTTGCTTTTAAAAGCTCCTTAATTCTATTTGGCATACTTTTCATATTTTTTATCACTAAGTTCTTAAAATCTAAGTTGTTATCCCATACATCTCGAATGTTTTCTTTTAAAATATTAATATTAGTGTTCTGCCGTTGATACACTAAGGTTTACAGACGTGCCCAACAATTTTCAATGGGATTCATATCCGGTGAATTGCCTGGCCATGGTAAAATCATTATTTCCTCCTCGTCAAAGAAACTTCTTATGGATGCCGCTGTATGGCAAGGTGCCCGTCTTGCATAAATGTGTATTCCGATCTTCCAAGTGATAAGGAGTCCATAAATGGTAAAAGTTCATCTCGTAAAATGGTTTTGTATTGATCTTGACGCAGATTCCCTTCTACAAAACGCAATGGTCCTGGTCCCTCAGATGTTATGCAACCCCATATCATCACTGAGGGGGGATGTTTAACTCTTGTTACCACGCAGGCTTGATGGTATTTCTCTTGCGGTCGTCTCCTGACAAATTGTGTTGATTCCGTCATCGCCTCTAAACGACACTCGTCGCTAAAGATAACCTTCGTAAAGTTAAAAAAATGTCAATACCAAAAAGTGAAATATTAAGCGATCTGTTAGTATGAACAAATGTTATATTTTAATTTACCTTATCCCAATCACTTTCCGTATAGTTCTTATGAAGTTTAGCCCAAATTAACCGCTTCTTTTTCATCGCTTCGGTTATTTGAGGTCTTTTAGCGGGACGCCTACATTTTAGGTTTGCTTCGTAAAGTCTTCTTCGTACTGTAACTGCAGATAAATTGATGCCTTCTTCTCGTATTGTTGCATTTAATTCTCTAATGGGTGCGTTACGATGTTGTAGAGCGGTACTAAGAATTTTTCTGTCCATAGGGGGTGTTGTCTTCCGTTTTCCACGGCAGTTTTTGCGTCTATTTGCACGTGGAGACAGTCCTAATTTCAAATTTTTTGCAATTTTCGCTACTGTTCCGTAAGAAACGCACTCTCTTCGGGCAATCTCGCGATAAGAATAAACGTTTTGTTTCAACAGCGTTGAAATTGCAACTTTTTTCAATTCACTAATGTCTTTTGCACGTCCCATTACTAAGACTTTTAAAAAACTCTTAATTTTCACTTTAAGATGGTAAGCGTCCAATTTAACCACTTTAATTTTTTTTTTTCCAACAGAACTGCACTTGCACTTATCCACGAACAATCTTAGAATAGAATTGTTTTGAAAACCTCCGTATATTTACATCTAATTTAAGTAGGAGGTACTTCTACCTAAGAAAGTAGTTTAGGTGGGATGAGCATTACCTCTACTTTCTTCGAAAATAAGGGTTTCTACCTACTGAGAGGTCATTAAAGGACATGTCGTTAACCTTTAGAAGTTACCCGGATCTCATTCCGGTGAAGTTGGCAACTAATTATACTGTAATAGCATCATAAAGCAATTAGTTTTAATATTTTCTAGAAAATAAGTAAGTGATCGTAATTCGTTGATCACCCACTGTATATGTATATGCATATTTAAGATCTCGGAAAAAATACCGAAAATTGAATTTTAGGCGGAATCTAAATTAAAATAAGGTGGAAATTATTGTACATTAAAGAATTGAAAAACATTAAAATTTACTGAAATATCAGTTTTAAGAGCACCAGTAAATTTTTCAATTTTATTTTGCTACCCTAGAATCCTTTACCAAAGTTTGGCAATATTGGAAAATTGTTTTCTAAGGGTTAGGGTTACATTTTAATATTTAGATGAATCTTTGCATCTGGTAATGCGAATAGTATTTGTTAGAGTACTGAAATCCGCAAAGTAGCGAAAAAATAAAAATAAACGGAAGTAGTAAACACCAACTATATGTATTCTTATTTTATATGTATTCTTATTTGAACAATGTCCTAAAAATTATTTTTTTCAAACAAATAGGCTGATGATAAAGAATTGCTTGCTTATTATGTTTTATTTAAATAAATGAGTTAAATAAATTTCAAAGACGGGACAGCAGAACAAAATGCTGTAAATAACCAACAGAGCCCGGTTTTCATTTTGCAAATATATTTATTCCTTCTGAACCACTTTGTTTTGTTTGAAGATAATAAATGAATAAAACCTCATCTTTATTACCATTTAATTTAAATAAAAATGGTCAAGCTGGGAAATTTTGTATTGTTCATTAATATATTAACATACCAATAGAAGCAATTAGTAAGATGTTTGGGAATCCAGAAACGAAAGTTACAAGTTTGTATAATATAAGGCTACCAAATTTTCTGTCATTATTGGACCTATAAATTTAATAATATGGCTTTATTATTCACCCGTTCAACTTAACTCCTTAATATAATACTATTTCAATTTTTGAAAAGATTGATGGTAAAAAGCACTCAACAAAATTGGTTTCAAGCCGATATACCTATGTATAAACTCAAATTTCAATCAAGATGGCTTAAATTCCGTAAAATAAAAAAAA
The DNA here is from genome assembly GCA_959613345.1 of Tolmerus cingulatus. Taxonomy (NCBI): domain Eukaryota; kingdom Metazoa; phylum Arthropoda; class Insecta; order Diptera; family Asilidae; genus Tolmerus; species Tolmerus cingulatus. Next base: position 9,587,432 of record OY390708.1, read on the forward strand.
TTGAAATATTAACCGGTTAAGCGAAATGCAATTACATAAATAGCTTCTCCGCCCGCAATTTATCACCGCGGCCTAAAATCAACTCGTCTATCCACAGCATGGGGTCAGGGAGACTCCGCAGCGGATAGAGCCCGGGATTTGCAACTTTGGGGCCCCTGCCGCAAGGTGATCTTTGTACAGCACGATCCCAGCACCCGGCCGCCGCAACCTAATTCTGGGCGACGTTACTCTTAAAAATAAAACTTACTTGAATGGGTCAAGACGAGTGACTTATCCAGCATCCGTTTCATCTCTTCCAGGGAAGATCGCCGATCGCTCCAAGTCGATGAGAGCAGATCAGCAGCACGAAAATGGATGGAATTTAATTTTCGGAAGGCGCACTGCACCATCTTCCCAATGCCATCTTCTACCGATCGTCCTCTCTTCGCCTAGTTTTCCTGGATGACCGGCCAGTCGCGATGGTCTCGGCTTTGATCCTCCTTCTGATATTTTCAGCGAAGATCGCCTGCAAGGCCACACCAACGCCGACGGCAAACATTCCGCTCGGGGAGCGGGAGGGGGAGATGAAGGGCTCCTCTACAGGAACCAGTCATGTTACAAACCTGACTCGGCAACATGAAGGAGATATGTTCATCGCTAACGGTAGGTAGCCCAGGTAATCCAGCTCTCCTCCGCGGGCTGAATATGCGCATCCACCTTGATCCAGGTAAATCAACTAATGCTAACAAATTTCAGGCCTGACAGCCTGCAACGTGGATACCTGCGTGGGCCTGTCCAGCGGAACTGCGGGACTGACTGTGGCCAGCAGTCGGCCACCAGGAGGTAATTTCGCCAATCACCAGTGTTTTTCCCGCGTCGTAAAATTATGTACGACGTTAGGCTAAAATTATCTGATAGTGCGATTTTCTCTTTTCCAGCCATTTCCCCAAAGCAGCCCAATTCAAAACGCTCCGAAGCCTGCGAGTGCCGTTGTCTTCCCTACTTGAACACCTATCGGGAAGACTTGGGAATTTGCGTGGATGACATTCACGGTAAGAAGCCCATCTTTATCTTAAGTCGTTAAATACATCCGTTTACCGCATTTTACACTGTACCTGCTCAAGAGCCAAAGTACCATTCGAATGCTCATGCCGAGTCAATTGAGCGTGAAAATTGTCTTTTACGCGCCAGATTAACCTTTACTATTCGCGACAAATTTTACGGTAGAGTTTAACTGGCATTCTACGTAATTGAAAGAGCCATGTGCACCCTTACATTGTATTAAAATCATTAAGTCTAGGAAGTTGATGTTCCACAGAATCCTTTCAATAAAGTTTGGAACAAACGACATATCTGCACGGTACACAAAACACTTATTACGTCCCAGGTGGAAGCATTGTATGTTAAGCATAAAATGTGTGAATTTAGCTCGCACAAAATTAGAATAAATTGCTGCATAAAAATGTTGTACTGTCTCAACAAATATAATATTCACAAGTTGCACAAATATACATACAATAGATTCAATTTTGTTCAAGAAACTTATCTTTTATGCATGTATAAAAAATATTAACCTAAATAAAAATCCGAAATCGAAAATGCTCCATTACGTTTTAAAAAATATACATACATATGTAGTCTTTAAAAATAAGAAAATGAATGTTATGAATATTTGAGATTTTTGTTTCTTTAAATATTGATTCGATGTGAAATAAAAGTTCGATCCTTCTGCTATTATTTACACAAAAATGCGAAAAATTTAAGAAATAGACTATTGGTTTAAATTAACTTTTATCATAAACAAATTTATTTTATGCCATAAAGTGTGAATGATTATTAGTGCAGGCTCCTCTCTTTCCCAAAAACGTTCAAAGTGTAGCATCTTAATCATATTTTAGAACGAGCTCCATTTCATTTTATTATAACTTCTTTTGTCGCTCGCCTCATTTTTACTTTAGTATATGTATTTTCAAAAATATTTTTCAACAAAAGTAACATTCAGAAAACAAAAACATAGTAAGTACCACAAGATTTCGGTAAGAAGATTTTTTGATTGCACCTATTAAAATTGACTCTATTTTTAGTTGCATTCCAACTTCAAAAAATATATTTTAAGTATTGCAGCTAAAAGTGTCACCTTGTTAATACTACACATACTGTAATAAATTTCTATCAAATGTCACCAGGAAATGATTCGGTATATAGGTTGTATCTAATAAATTCCCAATAACAAAATCGAAAAGAATGCGTATTTCTGAAATGAAAAGAAAAAACAAACGCACTGTCGTGCCTCGTGTATTTCACCTGCTTCCTACATTCCTCAAGAAAGTGATGCACATTTAATTGCAACTTCAGCTTAAAAAATGCAAGTATGTTTATCACGATTTCTCGAATCTGTGCATACGATTACCATTAGCATGGAACGCGGCATTTCCCCCCTTTACAGCAGCATCACTTTTAATTGGATGAAAAATTCTCGCGAGTGTGAGTTTTTCTTCTGCCGGCGATCACATCTCCTCAAGACGCGCGGTTTGCATCTTGAGACCCGAGACCGGTGAAAGCTGAGATCAGTGACAATGAACATGAATTAAAGACGACTCAACGGTTAAGAGGAATCATAATAATGCATTTCGTTTGCAGGGGACTCCGCCACCAAGCGGGGGCCCCGGCCGCCGGGGTCCGTCTTGCGGACAGGTAAGAGAAGAGCACCTGGCGGCCAGAGCCCCGTGGAAGTTGTTCTTCTTCTGGCCGAGTCACCTGAGTGATGCGCGTGCCGTTTATCGTAATAACAAACTGTGTGGCTTAGCTTTTTGTTTACCAGTTCACAGCAATTCTTTACTCCTGCGGTTTGGTCCAGGATTGGATGCTGCGGGTCTCTCTCACTCGCCGTCTTAAAGACAGTCATTTTGCGGCTTGCGGATTAGTCGGCTGGCGGATTAGCGTCGTCGCCATCGGCTGGGCAGTGCGCTTTTTATCGATCAGTTGACGGTTATGTCTACACGTTATTATTTATGATTACAGACTCCTAACTGATCTTATAATTATCGATTTGGATCATGTCATTAACTGTTCTCGACTTAGTCAATTAGTTTGCGAAAAAAGTCCTGTTTCTCGCCTTAAAGTGGCCTCTGATCATAGTACCTGAAGATAGCTAGGGGCGTGAAATTTTGAGATTACATGGATTATCCCGGCGTGGAGTTATTTGTTGCTATAAAAGATCTGATATCCCCCTCCAGATTAAATAGAATGATTGAGCTATTCCAATTCAAATTGAAAAGTTTTTGTTGTTTTCAATAAATCGACAGTGAGAATCTGCGCATAGTCGTTTCTAATCCACAAGTTTTATTTACAAGTTATTTACCAAGAACTGAAATCATAATTAAGATTTCTCAGAAATCAGTTTCGCTCCATATACGCTCTGCTCGGAGGCTGTAGTTTGCCGTAAAACACCCGAAGCGTTTTTATTGGCAACGTTTTCTTGCGATCATCTTATACTCACTTAAGATGGTTCCGCAAAGGCTTCTGCAGAGCACCAGTCGTTAGGCGGAGCCTGAGTAATTAGGTCGATAGTTGCTCGGTGATCTCTCAAATTTGGTTAATTTAATGCATACCTGTTGGTATTTTATGCGACTTTTATGTACATATCGCCCTATACAGAGTTCCTACGGGAACTTTTTATTAATCCCTGTGAATTCAATAAAGAAACAGAAGGCATAGAGTCTAGACCAGACTTTTATCGCCCTGTTTCGCATCACAAATGAAACATGTGGCGCCTTACCCTTATTCAATGAAAAATGGTAGGACTTAGGAATTAATTTAGCCAGTTTTTCCCTGTTTCTTACAAGATACTGGTTAATGAGGCAATTATTGACATCCAAACTCGTCTGTATTAAATCGAGATAAGATCTGTGAGAAGTCTTTTTTAACCATAACTTATGATTAAGTCAATGATGAGATAAAAACATTACAACAATTGAGTAACTCCATAGTAAACTAGAATTGGTATAATTATCGGACATGAAATGAACATAAAAACAGAGAAAAATGTATATTAAATGAATTATTTATTTGTGTTTCTTCTTTTATAACATTTTTCATTACATTTTGTTACTTGTGAACTATGCACATTTATAAATTCATATTTGTCTTTATGCACTTACAGTATGTATAATTTTCAGGGACTCGAAAATTTGCATCAAAATATCAAAATTCGTAAAACATTCACTTTTAGACAAATTTGAAGGTCACGTATGTTTTCAATTTGAAAATTTATACTCCTACAACAGAGAGATAATTAATACATGATTGGTAGAATATTTGGTTAAAATTTGGAAAAGTCTATAGCATCAAAAATGACGATACGCGATAAAAACGATTAGTACCATATTAAACGAACTAGTGATAAATTGCAGGAATATTTTCATAGTATGCAATATGCATTAAGTTTTTCAGCAATTCAATTTACATTCATCCACTTTCTATTATTTGCATGGATTTGATAGTGAAAATATTGTTCTTGCTGCTCGCTCCCTGCAAATTCTCAAATCGATTGCTCACATAAAATTTGAATAAATTTGTAACTCCTCAAATAAAACTTCGTGACTCGCGGGCAATAAAACCAAGCTGTGCGAGCATGAGCTATAAAACTTTGAGCTCCTGATCATTTGGCGGATACCTTCGGACCAAGGAAGCTGTAAGACAAAAATTTTATCAGGAACGATTGGAATAAGTAAGTGAAAAGTAATAAAACTTAGAGTAGCAAAACGGTTTTTAATGTTGGTTAAAATTTACTTATCGCATATTTCGTGATATTTTATATGGAAATTAGTAAAGCATATCCGTGGGATAACGGTGTTGAGTTTATATACATACCTATAAAATATGTATGTTGAAGACTAAGCTTTATAGCAAAAATATGAGTAAATTTCGCTTTTAGAGTTCAACATTCAAGAAAATCGTAAACGTAAAGTATATGTGGAATTTAGATGGACATTTTTAACTACTTTTAAAATATTAAGTAAAAGGACTCGCATGAATATTATTACTTGAATGATATGAATATATAGTTTCTGGTGACTTGTACACCGAAATTGCATAAATATTTCTTTGGCTACTGACTATTAAATTTTAGTGTCTGTTTTCGCAGATATTTTCAAGATATAATATTTTAACATGTAACTCACAGATTGTTCTCAGATTCAACTAATTGTTTTTATTTTATGAAATGGTTGCTGGTAATGCTTATCTGATGTCGCTTAAAATTATTTCGAATTTCATTCATTCATCTTAAGTAGCATATTTTATGATATATGATTAGTTTTTAATTCTATAACTTTCTAATACATATTAGAACGTTTCTAAACGATATTTATATATTTAGATCAACCTATTATGTGTACATAAATATAATGTGTTTTAAAAATGTAAAACTGAATAAGATAACGTACTAATGAGAACTCCAAGTGTCTATTTGCACATAAATATTTAAAATGTACAATTCTAAGGAAATTCTTGAGAAATCTACATATGAAAAATTAGATAAATTGTGTGAACTGAATACAAGACGCAAGCACCCTACCTTTATCCTCTTTAAATTTAATGCTAAAGAATTGCTTCCGTCTTGACTATTGCATAACAACAGAAAAAATAAGTCAACCTGTTCACCGGCTCGATTAAGAGTATATCAACTTTCATAATCACACCAAAACAACTTCCCGAAGGACTTTCTCTTTTACCCGCAAAGCATTTTGTTCCCAGAGGCATCCAAGACAATGAGTCCCGAGAATCCAAGAAACGTCCGCAACGGATGGCTGGGAAGTTTTTAAAAAAATACAATTCCCGCAAAAACAATCGAAACTCATAACTAGATAAATTCTGCGGCGTAAGCCCAGAAGAAATTGTTTAACCTGACCCAAAGATTCCTAATTGAAATTACTATGCTTTTGATTTTACTCTAAGAATTTTTTCAAATAGAAAAGTGAAAACGCATCACTTTGTGACGGCGGTGACTTTTCTTTGCAATCAAAAAATAATGTTTTTGTTTGCAAATTCGCAATCACGCAGTAAAGCATCCATGAAGAGGTCACGTTGCAAATTTTCCCACCTTCGGGTGGCTTTCACTGTGAGGTCACTTGAATTTATTTGATCGCCACTTATCTTGATAATTTATGTCTTTTCGTTTATACCATACTTCTTGTTTTTTTCCAGAGTGCACCTTGTCGCCGTTCGTCAGCGGATCGTCATCAGAAAAAATTCCATTTGTTTTTCTCCCACTGCGCGGGCAAATCATTTACCCAAGCAGGGAAATTAGTTTTCCCGGTAAGTAGTACTTACTTTCATTTTTTTGTAACCGCGGGTTTACAATTAACTTAATTTATCAATTTCGTTCCAGATGTACGAACACCTGTTTGTGCCGTGACCAGTTCCCAGTTTTTAACACCCACTGGGTGGACAGACTTGAGAAATCCCATTGACACTGATTTTCCTTTTCGACTTTTTCGGGATGAGGGCAGAACTTTTCTACAGGTATAAGACGTTTTAAAAATATAAAAACAAACTTATGCTCATTAAATAAAATAATTTTTTACAGTGGCTTGGAGAACAAGAGCTGCGGTACAGAATGCAAGGACGATTAATTTTGGTACATCTCATGTGCCGAGACATGGCACTTCCAACGATTTTGAATAAAACTAAATCTGCAGGTAAATTGCTTTTATAAAAAAAATCCAGTCGTCTGTAGGTTTAATAATTTCTAACCCTTTAAGGATCACTCAAAACCCCATCCATCTTTACGCCTTGTGTTGCGTTTCGAGTCAGCGGCAGCCCTGTTCAGTACGTGCACAGTAAGTTGAGCATAAGTATATTTATTATATAATTTATTATATCGCAACACTTTATTTATTTATTAAATAACCCTATAAATATTTACTATCACAAACTTCATTTATTACCATACGCAGCTGAAACAACTAAACCATGAATCTTGATCCTATTATATTTAAAGTTAATATATATTATATTATTATATTGTTTTTAACCAGCCAAAGAAAATGCTAAATGCACTTTAAACTTTTGTTCTTTAAGAACATCATGCAATAATCCTATAAGTCTTGCGCTCAAGATTCTTATTATGACACAACCAAAAATAAAGATATATTTCCAAATTTTGAAGATAATGTATATTATTGAATAATTTAATCAAATTATTTATGTATCATTGTGTATATAATATAATGAGTGCTGTTTCAAAGTCTAATTTTTTTTTAATTCCAAAAAATATAATTTTTTTTCAGATGTCTCAGAAGTACTCTTTCAAGCTGAAACAACATCGAATTTATCGTCAACAGTAGAAGGTTTAAGTACGCGAGAATATATTGTAATTGGAATATGCAGCCTACTTCTTGGACTGATCTACGTTGCATCAGTTTTTCTTTACTTACACGTTAAAAAACGAAAAGTTCACGCAAGTGAAGCAAGAAGTTCGTCAACCGAACACAATGGAGAATTCCCAAAAAACGATCAAGTCACTTTTGGTGCTCCATTCTCGCGAGCAGGAAGCCTTTATTCTGCAACTAGCGTAATTGACCCTAGAAATAGCCAAAGATCACGAGGAAGTAGTTTGAGCCGCGATGATATTGGTATTGTTAAAAATAATCCCCTTTTAAAGCACTTTCCCAATATAAATGATCACTCTGGATTTACCAGCGATTTATCAAATTCAAATTCCGAGTGTGAGGATGTCCATGCAACGACCGGTGATAGAGGCAAAAATGTATGTTGTGATCTAATTTAATTTACAAATAATACTATTGACTGGTGCAATTATTATTCACTTTAGATGCAAGCATCGGTGATTATTCATCCAAATGGATACAAAGGAGACATTGAAAGGTGCCTGCCTTCAGAGTCCCATTCCCCAACGCAGGAGACGGAGAGGCTTCCTGAAGCAAATGTTTCAATTGTTGAAGACATGTGCAGTGATGAGAAATTGGACAATATGCGAGCTATAGTCAATGGAACAGTTCGGAAGAAGTTGTACTTTAATCCAGCTTACTTTGAACCTCATCTTTTATTGGTAAGTTGAGGTAAATGCTCTTTGCAATATTATTTTACAGCCATTCAGTATCTACTTATTAAATTAAAAACAAAAGAAACATATATAAACGTAAATTTAATTTATCATTGCAGTCCCCACCGCCAGCTGCTATCGAATTTCTGACAAAAATTCGTGAAGTCATTGCTATTGCTAAATATAAGATGGCATCTAAGCGATACCAACCTTCTTTGAACGTTATCCCAGAAGAGGGAAATTCGAACGACTGCATAATTTACAATCACTCTAAGTCATCAAAAAGTAGACATACAGAAAAAACTAATCGAGCCGACTGCACAGGTTGCCCAGGCTGCTCGAATCATCCTTGTAGTGCAAACAAATGCAACAATTGTGGGGATAAAAGAAATAGCATCCAAAAATGGTTGGAGAGCGTTCCAATTAATGAAGAAGGGTCTAATAACATTCGACAGGAAGAATTATTGAATATGGTTTTGTCGAGTATCGAAAAGGAAAAATCCGAACTAGATAGAAAATCGGAGAAAAATGAAAAACTATCTTTGAATAAAAAACTGTATCCAGGTACATCTACAACCCCAAAAATTGTTTCTCATTGTTTAAAACAGCCAGATAAAGTTGATTTGGAGAAAAGTAATTTTGAAATGCAGTCATCACAAAAACCACCTTCTCCTGTTGAAATTAAAACCCACTATGACGAAAATGGTATATACACTTTTGCAGAAACAGGGAGCGAAATTTACAACAATCCAAAATTCAATCATGCAGATTCTCCTCCTTTATCCCAAAGGAGCAAGACTTCATCATCCAATCGGAATCGTTCAATACGGAAAAGAATTGAGGTCTTGGATCAGTATGCAAACCCAAACAGTGATAGGAACAAGTATGAAATTCTTAAGAGCATCAAGCACATGCCAGACATGGTTTATGAAGCCTTGGCGAAAGATTACTCAATGGGAAATTTTAATGTTAATAAAACGTATACCCAACCATTCAACATACCTACTCCTGATTACGACGGTAGCATAGACAAGAAAATGAAAGATATTTACAACAACACCCAAAGCAGTGATCCGTCTGTTCCAACTCCAGACTATAGTACGCTAGGTAGGAAATCACTTCGGCAATACCAACCAGACTCTCCAGTCTATAGAAGACGATCGCCACAGTATTTAATTGTGGACTATGAAACAGATAGTTTAGAACGAACGACGCCTCATAAAAAGTGTACTCCAGCGCTTGCATCCCCATCGAATAGTTCTGAGGGTAGCTCGCAACCTAGTCCAAGTCTAAGCACAGCTCTACCACTAGAAGAAGAAGTTGAAATACATCACACTGTCTATGACAAAGTTGAAGGCCATCGAAAAGACGGAGACGTTTTGGTTAAAAAGATTCCATCGGTTGTAAACGACTACGAAGACATCAAAGTTACAACAAAACAAAATACAGCTATTACACCTCGTATAAAGTACGACACTCCTTTCCAAGGAAGTATGACAATAGAAGTAGAGCACGAACCACAAAGTGATTTGGAGTTATCAACAGATAGCGATCAATTTGAGCCAGATACATTAGACAGAAAGCCAAAAAAACATAGCTTTTGCGATGTTAAGCCTCCGCATATGTGGACAAGTCCGTTGAACAATGCCAACAGTTTTGTAAACGCAAATGACTGTCATGTAACTTATTCATCCTTGGAGAACATGAACTCTCTTCCAGATTTTAGTAGAGAAACAGTAAACGATAATTTAATCCTTCGCTCGACAAGTTCATTTCGGAATAGTCCAAAAAATCAAAACAGTCTTAAAAATAACCAAAGTATCGCTGATACAAAAAACATCACAACTTTTGGTAGTCTAAGGGAAATCTACCAGTCAAAAAACTTCAAACAGGTCGACCGTCCAAAGCTGACGAATGTCGACTTCAATGATCAAGGTAAGTTGCTAACTTTGGAGGTGAAGCATAAAAGGCGACAGAGAAAAATCATTGAGGATAATAGTACAAAAAAGTTAATGCCACCGGACGTTATTCCTCCAGAAAGTAATTTTTACGATATCCCTAAGTATCCCATAAAAGTTGATGAAAAAAATCAAAAAAACTTAGCGGGTTGGAACAGCGATGATTTCAGTGGAATCATTGAAGGTGAGGATAAAACCTCATTTGAAAATACCGAAACAACCAGTAATTCCAGTAGATCGACTGAAATCACCGGTGCTTCAGATACCCAACGAAATCCAGAGCTCGAAAATAACTATCTTAGGTGCAATGTTAGCGGTAAACATCATACAGCTAAAGAATCCAAAGATTATGGAAATCTTCGTAAGGATTACAGTGCCATTCAAAAAAATCTTGCTAAAAATGAAGATCGTCAAGATCGTTTCGAAGTCCCATCCACCGAAATTAAATCGAATAACGAAGTTTGTATAGAAGACCTCGATAAAATTGAAGTTTTATCCACACGATCACTCTCCAATCGGAGCGTACTTTTAGCAAATGAAAAGCCCACGAAAGCAGAAGTTGATTTTAACCCTCTGCGAAATAATATTCCAAATATCCAAAGTGTTTATCGCGTTGAGATACCTTCACCTACGAATGGAATGCAAATTGCAATGGGCCTCAAAGATCGTGCCAAGAAATCCAAAGATATAAAAAATGCATGGAAAAAATTCGTGAACATCGCAACATCGAAATTCTATCCGCCTACCACGACTAGTCCGAGGCGGCTCGACGAATGCGAAAATAAAACCAAAATATCGGATGTTGCTGAACGAGACGAAGGGATATCGTCCCTGATCGATCACTCCTATGCTCGGAACCCCTACAGCGGATCGGTGGAAACAAAGCATAATATAAGATTTGGTATAACAAGATCAGTGCCGACTTGTTACGATCATCGATACGGTCGAAATGAGTTGGACAGCGGCTACATGAGCGCCGACTCGAGCGAGGTCTGCAATCGACGGGTGTACGAACGCTATAATTTTAAGTGCATGACGGAAAGAGATCGGATCATGAGGATCGATACTATTGAAGATAACGCGGATAGTATCGAGAACGAAAGCGAAAATAATTATCAGCACCTGGCCAGCAGCAAGTTTACCGCGGCGGCGGCGAGCACTCATCAAGGCAATTATGCGGATGAGTTTCATAAGCCGATCGAGGTGAACGTGTACTCCTCCGACGACGAGCCCTATTTGAGTGCATGCGCCTCCTCGGAGTCCGACGACGAGGGGCACACCGAGGATCTGTGCGAGTCGGGGGCTGAGAGCATCGAGACTCATTCGGTATTTTTTAAAAATATCAGGAAGGAGTAGACTAATTGTAAGATAACATAATTGATCTGTTAACAATATTGTAAAAATAACTCTTTTTATTCAGATGGTAGATCACGTTTTTAAACTAACAAACTTTAGTCACTCCAACAATAGTTGGTTAAGTAAATTTGACATTCATTCGAGCATACCACATTAACTACAATACATTAAATTAAGCAATCGTGTATGTTCGTTTTATAAATTCACTTATGTAGGATAGTCGTAAAGATTCCATAAAATTGTTTATCAAAAATATGAGATGGTAGGGCAGACATAATATAAAAATTAAATAACTTTAAAATAATATGCATACTCAATTTCCACTCAACTTTGTTGTTGGGTTTTTAGAGGCGCTAATTTATAAATTAATTAATTAAAATAATCACAACAATAGAGAACGTACACGATCACGTCAAAAAGACAAATTTTTGAGTGGATATTAAGGAAGTCGACTAAAGTTCCTTAAATCTATTTACATTCCTATTGAATTAATATAAAAAATTGTGCAATTTAAATGTGACTCAAATGTCCTTAAAATTTGAACTATGTTTATTTAAGCTATTGCATTTATTAGCTTAATTTATTTTTATTAATTTATTAACGAATTTTAGACGTGCAATAGACATAAGAAATATTGCCAAATATTTTGGTGCAATAAATTTTATCAACGAATTTTACTGAATACTATTTTAAATCATGTATGCTTGTTAGGAAAAGGATTTTTAATATTTTGTAATAGAAGTTTTAGTAATAGTTGTAATTATTCAAGTGGCAGAATACTGTAAGGTGTCTAAACCATTGTGATATTAGAGGCCGGAAGTGCAATATTTCCCTCAACGAAAAGCAATATTTAGTGAGTAAGGTAGATAAATTTAACACTTTGACATGTATGCGAAAAATATGCAATTTGTGTTTCGAGTATAATAAAAACTCTGTATTTAGTGCAATGTGAACACAAATTGTGTATTTTTCGAAGAATGCATGTGCATTTTAAGGACAAAGTGCAATTTATTAAAAGCAATATTTATTTGACTTTGCAAAATACTAGGGTAGATAGCTACTATTGTTTTACTTTTACAATAATAAATTATGTAAACAATTAATGGCTGTATTCCAAAACTTGAGGCCCAATAAATTTATTGTAAGTTTTAATTTAAGAAGCTGTTTTGATATTATGTGCACTAGCATAAAAACAAACATTTTTAAATTTTTTAGGGAACCCTTCCATTAAAACGCTTGACAACTCCCATGAATATAAAGTATCTTTTAAAACAACATATGCTTAAAATTGGAACATCTCAGCCAAAATAACGAGAGAACAGATATCAGTCCGAATTACGTTCGTGTTATTCAGGTAATTAAAAGCGCCTTTGAATTCAGCATGGAAAGATAAAGTCGAATAGACATCCAACTTCCCGTTCAAGTGCAAGGCTTCTATTAGAGGTTTCGTAGTGTAGAGGCCAGTTTTTGGTTTGCATACAGCATAATTCCAGGTCTATTGATTTAAAAGAAAACGAAAATTATTTTTAGTTTGTGCGAACCAATTATAAAGCTTATGAAATAAATCTCAATGGAAATGACTATTTCAAAAACTAGCAATTAAATCAAAATTTTAATTTTTCGTTGCCGAACTCTACTATGATTTGTAACACTCGAAAGTTTAAGCTTTTATATTACGAAAACTTCTGACTCGTAATTTTCGAAATAGGAACATTAAGCCGGGTAGAGTTGCGAAATAAACAGCAGTTTTATTTTGCTTCGTTCATCTTAAGCTCGTACCACGAGTTTCGCACCACGCACATCTGTACCCAGGTTTAGTGTTAAAAGGCTCAGCAATTATGCAACATTTGAATTTAAAGTTATTACATTTATTTCTTAAAATTTACAAAACCTAGTTAACCCATTAACTACTCTACGCGTTATTTGCTTTTTTCGGGAGCGACCCAAACGCCAAAATGACCGTGCCCTTGGTCCCCGTAACGTTCGAAGTGAGGGAGGGAGGTGCCACGCTCGGTTTTATAATCTGAGTCGAAGTCGGAGCTGGCTGGTCCCACTTGGACTTTCTGAAATTTTCAAAAACGCCTCTAATAGAAGCAACAACTAGATATCTCGAGATTTACCTTTTTTTCGCTTCCTCTTCTGCTTTTTTAGCTGCAGCCGTTGCCTGATCAACCTTATCAGTCTCCTTTCGCTCCTTTTGCCGCTTGACCATTTCGATTTTCTGAGCCTTTGCCAACTCTTCATAAAATGACTCAGGGCCCCATTGCAAGGGATCGTAAATCTCGGGAGGATAATTGGTCCCGAATTCGTTGATATCACAGAACTGAATCAACTTTTCGTAAATACTCGGATTTCGGAATTCTTTCCTCTCCTGGATAATTTTGTTCATGTCCATGTTGGTGGTCTCCATTTTCTCGTAGAGAGTTTTTATTTTGTCCATTAGTTCGACAGGCACTTTGCCCTTTGGCTCTGGTGGCAGCGTAAACCCGTAGTGGGCGTATTTGTCTACTGGTTTTGACTTTGCTTCGGGCTCCTTCGGCGGTTCGCCCTCGTCTTCAGATATTTCCATCGCGACCGTGTCCCTGTTCGGCGATATGTTCTCATCGTCCGAGACCACTGTGTCGTCATTGTAGCTCACGAGACGCAGGGACCCCTTTCCACTGCTCTGTCGGGACGAACCGGGTGGCGGAGGCAACAGGGGACTTTTCCTGGGTGTGTACGACTGACTTGGTTTGGCTGGTAATATCTGCAATCAGAATTATTAGAGTAAATGTATATAAAACTATTTAAGTGATCTACGAAGGTCCGCACTCATTTGAGCGGGGTCACTAACTTGAGTCCGCTGAACCAGCTGTTCAGTGAACAGACCAGCGAGAAGCAGCTAAAGCTACTATCCAACGGCTTCATACAATTAGAGTAAATAATATGAGTTTGCACTATCTTTTCAAATCTTGTAGAGCTTCGCTGTGACATATCTTGCTGATTATTCTGAGGATTAAAGCCCAATTCCTACCTGGGATTCTATTGACGATTCTGACCTCGGACTAATGTCCTCGTCCCCCTCATCCTCATTTTCTGAATCAGTGTACGTTGCAGTCAAATTAGCTAACGCCGAATTATTTGTACTCATAGCTGTTTCAACAAAATAAATCGCGCCCCAAAACTTCGAGCTGGTGACAATTCTTTCAAAACATTCATATGACATTTCTTTGAATCTTCTTCTTCGGACTCCAAACGACAATAAAGTAATACGCACCTATAAACTTTTATGTCCTAACAGGCCGGAAAAGGAAGTGAATGTGAAGATTAAACGTCATAATTACCGACTACAGATTATCGATCGTATTTCTCTTTTTTAAATAGCTATAACCTGTTTTATCTTTAATATCTAAAATATTCGTATTAAAAATCAGCTACCGGAGCATTTTTAAATCGAAATCACCATGTTTTGGGAAGAGCAATCAAACAACATAATGCAGATAAGGTTATTAAATTTACTCCTTAGAAATTACAAAGCCTACTTTACCCATTAGTTAATTTACGCGTTATTTGCTTTTTTTGGGAGCGATCCAAAAGCCGAAATCACTGTGCCCTTGGTTCCCGTAACATTTGAAGTGAGCGAGGGAGGCGGAACGCCCGGTTTTATAATTTGAGTTGAAGTCTGCGCTGGCTGATCCCACTTGGACTTTCTGAATTTTTTTTAAAATGGCTTTAATAGAAGCAACAATTAAATATTTCGATATTTACCTTCTTTTCGCTTCCTCTTCAGCTCTTTTAGCTGCAGCCGTTGCCTGCCCAATTTTATCAGTTGCTTTTCGTTCCTTTTGCCGTTTGTTCATTTCGATTTTCTGAGCCTTTGCTAGCTCTTCATAAAATGACTCAGGGCCCCATTGCAAAGGATCGTAAATCTCGGGAGGATAATTGGTCCCGAATTCGTTGATATCACAGAACTGAATCAATTTTTCGTAGATACTCGGATTGCGGAAATCCTTTCTCTCCTGGATAACTTTGTTCATGTCTATGTTATTAGTTTCCACCTTCTCGTAAAAGGTGTTTATCTTTGAATGTACTTTGCCTTTTGGCTCTGGTGGCAAGGTAAACCCGTAATGGGCGTATTTATCTACTGGTTTTGATTTTGCTTCGGGTTCTTTGAACGATTCCCTATCATCTTCAGATATTTCTATGGCGATTGGGTCCTTGTTCGGCGATATATTCTCATCGTCCGAAATCACTATATCGTCATTGTAGCTTACAAGTCGCAGGAACCCCTTCCCGGCGCTTTGCCGTGAAGAGCTGGTTGAAGTGGGCAGCAGAGGACTTTCTGCGGCGGATGTTTGCGACTGGCTGGACTTAGGAGGTTGGACCTGGAACGAAATTGCACAAAGTGTTTTATAGTTTAAATAAAAATCAAACTTCTAAAGGTAGTTACAAATGCACGCGGAAAAAATTACCCTTCTCCTTTTCATTTTCTTTAGCTGATCCTGGTACAATTGATGCTAAGAGTGAATTTGTATATGAAAGTAATTTAACTGAACTGAGAAAAATTCCCTAATAGTTTTCTAGAGTCTAGAGTGATAAAGTGATAAAATTATCTACCCTATATCTATATCTAAAGTGTCGAAATCCGGAATATGTAATAGGTAAACTCACCTTAACTCCTCAAATCATTTTTTGAAATGGTGCTTAATTATACTTTTCGCACTGTGTCAGACTGTAGCAAAATTTAGCCAGAGGGCTTCTTGAACCTTTTCAATTACCACAAGTACCCGAATTGGAGTTTTTCAACAAAGTTTCGACTGCGATTTACAAAACCCAAACTTCTGCCTCAATATGCCGAGGAATAACTACCTAAAAAAGTAATAATTTATTTGACAAAATGCATACCTGACATAGAAAAACCGAAGATTATAATCTTGACTTTTTGAATATATAAATCACAATATAATAGATTTTTCTAATTATTTTATGGAGATTTAATTAAAGGGCTTTTGCGATTTTGGCTGCAGGAAGGGCTAGGCATCAATGAATTGCGCAGCCGGTCAGTCTGATTTTTATGTGCATAAGAAAACTTGTAAAACACTAACTTGAGTATGCCGTAGCAGCTGTTGGCTTAATTAAACAGAGCGGTGAAAAGCAGTACTTGACTCAAAGCTTACTTAAAAAGGTAATGTAAAGTTTTCACATTTCATTAGTCCTGGGAAAAGGCTCAAACCACTCCTATATTACCTCGGGCTCTGCTGGCGATTCTGCCCTTGGGCTGGCCTCCTCCTCCCGTTCCTCCTCATTTTCCGAATCAGTGTACGTTGCGGTCAAACTGGCTAATGCCGAATTGCTCGTGCTCATAATTTTTCAACAAAATAAACCGTGTCTCAAATTTTACGGGTGGTTGACAGTTCTTTAAAAACAATTCAGTGACATGTTAACGAAATCTTCTTCTTCCCATCGCAAATTGAACGAGAAAAAGAACGGTATTCTGAAAGTTCAATATGGATACCAAGCAAAAAAGGAAAATGTTCAAAATCAAAAAAATTTCTAGAAATAATATTTAATTTGTAATCTAAACATTTACTATTTAAAGATTGTTAGTAGATCAATTAGGAACTAAATCATGACCGTAAACGATTTTGTTAAATGTTTAATCCATACATGAAATTAATTATTTGTCAGCAATCGTCACATAAAACAAAATGATGTAGAATGATATTGCTTTGATATGTGTGTATTTTAAATTTTATTTTAATTCATACAAAATTATGAATTTTTCGATTCGGGATTGTTTGCGGGCATAAAATACCCATTTTTGATAAAATGATTGGAAAATAAATCAATCAAATTATTCCTATTTTAAGCATTACTAGTTAGAATTTTGCAAACAGATAAATAACATTATCGCGTACGGTTGCAAAATGTTCTTTTACTAGTAATATTTAAAAAGAAAAATCTTCGAAGACATGAAAATTATACAAATACCAATATTTGAATCACTAGATAATAAATACTCCCAAGAAACTTTTGTTAATTTTGTAGTTGAGGGTGGGACATTTTCATTGAAATATCCTGGCAATTGACCCAAAAAATAAAACAAAAAACAAAAAAATACAGCCGTAGGTGACTTGGCAATTGTCTGGAAAATGCTACATGGCACACATGATTTTAAGTTTAAAATATTTTGTCAAGGTAACCGATCTGAGTCGAGTTGTGAGGGTTGTGCTCTTTTGTTTTATCGGGGGTCGAAGGAAGAAAACAAAATAGCAATTTTATTGATGAACCCGCACACCTCTTATGGCCTTAAAATTTAATTTATTATTTGAAAATTTCAAGTCAGAAGAGGACGGAGGGTTGTGTCCAAAATTTGGGGAAGAATTTTCCAAAAATCTCTCCCTCGTATATACAAATGCATTCATATAAATATCCACCTACATACGTAGACTAGACAATTACTAGGTTTTTATTTCCTACAAATATAGTAGCAACACTTTCGAATAAACTCTACTTTGAAAAAACCCAGCAGCCATTTTGTCGGAAACAAAAGAGCGCTAGTGTAGCCCTCGCCTAATCGCAGTCCCGTTCGCTTCATTCCAAAAAATTTGTCCTCGTCGCATTTGTTCCTTCGTTCAGTTCATACGCATTTCGTTCTTCGTATACCAAATTTCTCAGCTGTGCGATCTGCAGATTGTAATACACACACATTTGTATTTGTTCTCTCCAGTGAAACGGGACGTATTAATTTTTTGTAACAGAACATTTAAGAAAAAAGGCAGTAGCAATCTTTTAATGGCTGACAAAGTTAGTCTGAACAGTGATGGTGTTGTCCTGAATAACAGCTACGGGAAAAGCAAAATGGATGGCCACAGCTCGCACCACAATTCGTCGCAGTCGACGTCGTCCTCGTCCCAACATCCAGTCGATCGCCTCAAATTGTTGTATCCAAATGTCGACGAAGACGAGACACCTCTACCTCGAGCTTGGAGCTCCCACGACAAGTGCCATGCGATCGGGCTGTCTCAGAATAATTTACGTGTTCATTACAAAGGTTTTTGCCAAATATTCGATTATTTTTTTTATAGTTCATATGCCCCCCCGTGCTAGGAAAATCCATAGCTTCAATTCCCAATTGAAAAGAGCACTGATTTTTGTGCAAAAGCGCCCGCGACTGCATATTAATAGCAACATTTTTTTTCCTGTGTCTGTGGGGGGAATGGAGCAATCCGCCGTGAAATACACCGTCCTCGGGCGAGGGGGCGCACAAAAGTAAGTGCGTAAATAATGGTGGTGCTGGTCATCAGCTGATTTCACATCCAAGTTTCTGTCAGTTGAAAACAAAGTGCGAGCTTTTCGCCTAGGTGCGCTGCGTGCGAAAGCTGGCAGCAAGGGCAATCAACCAAATCCGTGTACGGTCGCGGCGCGGGTGTGTGCGTCGCGGCGCCCGTGTGCGCCCCGACCAGACGACAAAGCGACGTTCTCAGTGGTATCAGCCAGCGATGGCCCCCTTGTCCGTGTATGGATTTTTGTTTACATTTTTACGCCGAGGAAAATGGTCGAGGGCACGCAGGCCCGCTCCCGTTCGTCCGCAGCAGCGGCGGCGGCCTCCTGGCGATCGCTTTCTTTTTATTAAATTTGGGAAGCTTTCTGGGGAGCTGGAGACCCGCGCTGCGTCGCTAACAACTACGACGACTGCCCTTCTTCCCGTTTTCCTCGTTTCTCATGGAAATTTTCTGCTATTGATCATCTGGGCGACTGACCAGCGACGATGCACACAGCAAAATGTAAACAAGTCGTCCGCGGAAGACCAGTTCCCCCGGGAGCAACTGATGGGAATTTCCGCCCAAAAAGGGTCACTGAGCATTAGTGGGGACAAGTAATAGAAGATATTACATTAAAAAAGAATCGCAACATATGCGACCGCATTCGAGGGGCACTGATAAAAACTACCGCAGAGCCCACTCTACATCCCCGCATTTTCTTCTAATCTAATTTATAAAAATAACCATCTTTCTAGCATTGGAAAAATCAATGCTTTACCTAGGCACATCGCTATAACTAAAACACAATTTTCAAGTGAGACGCCTGTAAACTCGGAATAACACCGATGTTTATATGCACAGTTGAGCATACCATATGCTGAAGGTAAACATACAAAAATAACAGAAAAAACGATAGGTTTCTAAACCCAAACAATGAAGATGAAAGGAACCAAAATGAATTTCTTAACAGAAATAAAATTTATTCATATTTCCTAAAATTTGTTATCAAAACAAAATCCTTGCAACTGGAAAATAGTTTTTATATTTTATCTGAATCCTCTAGTAATTTAGATAAAATAAAAATGGTAATTACGGTCATAAAAAATGTTGTATCTAATATATTTTTTAGTATTGCCATGTTTTCTAATTAAAGGAATTATGACATTTGGTAATTTGAATTTTTCCCATTTTCTTCAAAATATTTCCTCAATAATTTAAGTCAGTAATTCTTAAATTGACAAAGTTATTAATTTTCTGAACCTCTAAAATTCGTAAACAATTTCCTTTTTGTTTAGATATCCACTAAGAAATTGAAAAACTTTTTTGTGTATGTGATCCTGTGAAAATATGAATTGGTATCACAAATATCTACAAAACTAATCTTGGTTAAACAATTTTATGATATTATCTTAATGCAATTTTAAAGGTTTGTTTCTTTTTTATATTTATACTTACGGCTCATTTAAAAAATAATATAATTTAAATATCCTATGAAATATGTATAAACCCACCAAAAAATATTATTTTAATCAAGGGGCATATACCTTTCTCGGTTCGAAAATTAAAAAGATAAATGGTATAAATAATGTGGTACTATTATTTAATTATGTTAACTTAATTTTTAAAATGAGAATCGTACAAAATTTACGTGGAAGGTATATGCCCCGTCCCCATTTTAGAAAGGTATGCGAAGCTCTGAACAGGGTAAAAGAAAAAGGATGATAAAGAATCTGGATTCATTTTAATGATTTTAAAAGATTTAAAAATAAATTTAATACGATAATTTCCAGGAGCTGGAAAATCACATAGCGATGCGGCATCAGTACGGACTTCTCATCCTATTCCACCAGCGTGCGGTCTTTACTATTTCGAAGTGAAAATAATCTCAAAGGGGAAAAATGGATACATGGGTATCGGGCTAACATCGCAAAATTTTAAATTGAATCGACTTCCAGGTAGCTATCCATTACTTCTGAAAAAAGGAGTAATTCAACAAAACTCTTGCTAGGATGGGATAAGCAATCTTATGGATACCATGGCGATGATGGTAACTCGTTCTGCTCATCTGGTAACGGACAGCCGTACGGACCAACATTTACTACGGGCGATATTATTGGCTGCGGTGTTAATTTAGTTAACAACACATGCTTTTATACGAAGAATGGTCTGGACCTCGGTATAGCTTTCAGAGATCTTCCGGTAGATATTTGGAGTAAGTTCAAGGTTCTTTACTAACAATTTCTTTGCAGTCAAAACTTTATCCAACTGTTGGACTACAGACTCCTGGTGAGGAAGTGGACGCAAATTTTGGCCAAGAACCATTCAAATTTGATCAAATCGAGGATATGATTAAGCAGATGCGAGCTGATACGAAAGAAGCTATCTACAAATTTGTAATACCCAGCGAACAAGGAGATCCTACAGTGCTCTTGCACAAGTAATTTCCTGTTATTTTTAAATGTACTATACATATTTTTAACATTTTCTTCACAGAATGGTTTCGTCATACTTAATACACAACGGTTATAGTAATACTGCAGAAGCCTTTGCCAAAACCACTGGGCAACACATTACAGAAGATTTAGCATCAATTAGAAATCGACAAAGTAAAATTGAGCTTAAGCATAATTCCATTAAAATAAATATTTTTTTTTAGAAATATTAAAATTAGTAATGTCCGGACGAATGGGTCAAGCGATAGAGCACACCATACGTTCTTATCCAGGACTCTTAGAAAATAACAAGAATCTTTTATTTATGCTAAAGTGTCGCCAATTTATCGAAATGGTTAACGGCTCAGATTTAGATGTAAGTTATTGTTCACACCACTATCACTTCTCGCATAAGTTAACTTCTTCTCATTGCAGTGTACGCCGACAAAACCAAATCCTGTCCAAACATCCGTAATTCAGTCAACTAAGTCATACCAAAATGGTACACAGAACAACACTGTGATAAATGACTGCGTGCAGGATAATCAAGACTTAAAAAATAATTCCAGGTAATATTTAATTGACTGAGTGTGGGCTTCGTGCGCATTTTTTTTTCGATGAAAATCGTATTAATCAATAGTTTTTCTGCCGCAAACAGCATGGAGGAGCCTATCAAGGCCAACGATTTAGAAGGATGCACTGATATTAATGTTGCAGGTGATTATGTAAATGATGTTGAAATGGAGAATGGACATATTCCTAATGGTGAGTTGAAGATTTAACTATTATTTTGCATGCTATTCTTTTAGCTTTAGTATTTTTCTTTCATGGCATATGTTATTTTTTCCTCGATTGAACAACTTTGAAAAATAAAGGTTCGTTTCTTCTGCTACTGCCTTTCTATAAAAAATATTTTTCTTCACCAAACATTATTTCGAGAAATCCTAAATCCAAGATGGATATTCTTATATGTGACATTTAATTTATTAGGAAATGAAGCTTCTTTAGGCAATTCGATTTTTTTTTTATCAAACCTTTGTTATTTGTTTTTTTAAAAACCTCGCCACATTCTGTTTTGAATTTTAATTACAAGTTAAGTAAATTGCTCTTCAGAAATTGAAAATATGTAACAAATTTAGAAGTGCGTCTTCTGTGCACAAAAAGGAAATTGTTTTGTGGTAACATAATTCATAAAATGCAAATTAAAGCTGTTTACTACAGTATCTGCGACCAACCTAGTGTATTCTGTGATGAAAATATAAAGGAGAAGAAATAAATTATTTTATGACTTGCTATACAGAGTTTTTAAAATAGACCAATTCATCTAGTAATGTAACAGGACAAGAAAAACGGATATTTTATTTTAATAAATGTTTCCATTATTTGGGTTTTTTTAAACGTTGTCATTTCGAAAAGTTGTTTGCTACTAAAGCTTAAATGATTTACATATATATTTTTAAAAGCCGAGCAAGATGTAAAAGAACCATACTATCTAAATATGCAATGCTACGAAAATTAATATAAAATTTGTACATACACACCTAAGTGAGACAGTCAATTTGGTTGAGGCAGAATTTAAACAACACAACCACAAAACGCTATATTTTAGCAATGCAAAAAAATCAAAAACAATAAAGATTTCGTTTTTGAGTTATATGACTCCTTTCACTATTAAAATTAATAGAATTTTTAAAAAAAACACATGCTTTACAAGTAGAAATATTTACTTTCTTGTTTAAATTGCTATGCATTTATCTTTGATCTCCCGTAGAATTTAACCCTTTTTAGAGTTTCATAAATTTTTCCAAAATTTGGTTTGGTAAAGACCCCTTCAAAGACGAACCGTTTATTTTGCAGGTAATTTATACAAAAATGGCAACACAGAAAACTTCGTTAATTCAGTAGACACTGACGAAGATATGGGTAATTGTTACAAAAGGTTGGTACAATTAAACCAAACTTAAAAAGGGCACTTTCTTTCTTGTTCAGATGTCGATGTGACACCAACGAGAAAGTTCGGTTCTGGCTTTGAACGCATATTGGAGTTTGGTCGGGAATTATCGCAAATGGGTCAACAATTAGAAAAGGAGAACAAAATGAACGATGAAGACCGACAAATGTTAGAGGTAAGGAAGTAATATTTAGTGAGGAATGAAATAAGTTAAATAATTGTATTTCAGGATGCATTTAGTCTGATAGCATATTCAAATCCTTGGGCAAGTCCTTTAGGGTGGCAGTTGTGCCCCTCGAAACGGGAAGCAGTATGTGCGGCACTTAATTCAGCCATATTAGGTATTCTCATTGAAATATATTGTTAATAGTTTAAAAAATATCGTTTTTCAGAATCAATGAATTATCCATGGCGGCCGCCTCTAGAAATTTGCGTAGCTCACGCCTACGAACTGCTTAGATTAATGGCGAATTCATCGATAGGGTCATGTGCATTTGTTAGTATCGAAGACATCTTCCCACAAAATTGACCAAATCCACTAGCATCTAATATCCTCTTTGCTACACTCATATGAAAGTTCATCCTCTTCTCCCTTAAACCGAGTAAACTGTAAAAAAATGTTGTATATAAGCATTTTTGCGATTATCAATTAAGTTAAAGAAAAAAAAAAACAACTGATCTAGGCAGAATGAATCGATGCTAATCTATCGTAAGAACATCTTCTATTTTGTTTGTCATCGTTTATTATGTAGAATTATTTTGTAGCCGTTAAGTTTACATGCGACGTTTAAGAACAAATAATTTCTTTCTATTTGGTTTTTAAATTGGCACAAGAAATTATATATTTACTAATTTTGAAATGTTTGTAATTAACTCTACTTTTTGGTTCAAATCAACAGTCTTGTAATAAGAGAGAATTAACAGCTACGTTCTTGTTTTGATTTAATTTTTAATTTCTGTTTGCGATTGGACGCAGATCGATTAATAGTTGTGTGGGTTTTACAAACTGCCAATTTGAGGCCTGTTTGTTTTTCGTTTAAGGTTGTAACTTGTTCGCTGACATCAAGATCTCGTTTAAGGCCGAAACGTGATGTATGTGATTATAATCTTCAATGCAAACATGTGCGAGATTCAAAGTACTGCTTTCATTATATTTAAATCTTCACAAAATCGTTTATATATAGAGAAAGTAAGATTCTTTTATATTGACTCTAGAGTTAGCCTAGCAGTAATATTTAAGCTTAACTTACTGAGTGATTTTATAAAGTTTTCATCCAAATTTTATTTGAGTTTATTATTTAATGCGAAATTGTTGCTAATTTTTTAAGAATTCCCAAATTTGTCATATTTGAGTATGTTTGATTGGTTTTAGCGCTTCTTTGAATTTTGTGACTATAATCTCTCTATGTTTTAACCAAATTGTTGTCCTCGACCATTAAGAGTAAATCAAAATTCTCATTATCATTGATCATATTTACACATTACCAAAAAGGATTGTAATTCTTAAGTTCTAATTTTTATAGACATTTTTCAAATTCGATTTGTAATGCCTTGTCGTTATAACCTTAATTTAAAGTAATGCTCTTCTTTTTACCAAGTTTGTCATGTTTAGAGTATTGTCTCAAAATGTCTAAAAAAACGGCTGCTTTAATCCATAGTACAACAAAACCATATCTAAAAATGTTTAAAGCAACAAGGCCTCAAGTAATTCGTTGTACAACATAAAATAAGCGACTCAAACAATAGACTAATAGTCACAGACAATCGGAAATTTGCAGATTTTTTGTTATATACATATATAATGTGATTCGATTTTCCATATTGTAATTCAGCTACGAAATGAGAATTATTCTAGTGTAAACTCCTCTAATATACATATTAATGCACATTTCACACTTGCATCCGCAAACGACTGAAGAAGTTAAATTCGAGACCACAATTTACACCTTATCACTGTGTAATGTACGTAGGATTATAAAATTCGTTTTTTATGATCCCGGTTAAATAGTTATAAGGTCCTGAGACAAAGCACGTGCTTATTTTATTGTTATAAAAAGTTTAATTATGCTGGGATTGTGTAGGGAGTGTCTTTAGCTCAATTCAGCTTGATAACACCAATTACTCTTCTTGGCCCCTGCAGAAGAAGAAGGAATTCTTTAGTAGAGGTTCTGAATTCCACAATAAACTGTAGAACCTAAAATATTTTAAAGAGCTAATTTCTGTAGAAAAGCTTTCCATTCTGGGCGAGTTTCATTTCTTTTTGTACCTAGGGCCACAGATTTTTTTCTGATTTTGATGCGAATTTAACATACATAAATATTTTGTTTTATTGTACTACCTTTTCTTGCAAAATGTCTTCTATAAATTGTCGTAAGGCAGACATCGTAGTCTCTTATAACTAAAGTGCGTATAAGGAGGCTTATAAGACCTTTTTTTATGTAATTCAATCCAAACGAATAGTAAATTTTTTTCTTAGCGTGGTTAAATTTAAAGTTAAATTTTCTAAATTTATATCCCTTTATTTAATTATGCAAAGTTACATACTTAGAACATATTAGAAGTTCATTACAACGAAATTAAGAGCCTTTTTGTAACGTTCGGCAAAGAAATACATATGTACAATAATGCGATTTATATAATTAACATCCTCAAATTCAACTCCCTCCATCCCACCTAACGTAGAAGTACTTTGAAAGCGCAATTTGTGACAAAACCATCAGTTTAAGACTCCTAACTATAATCGTAGAAGAGCGAGTAATTATGTAAAGTGCGTACTTGAAAGTACTTAAAATGACGACGGTAGTATAAATCATATTCAGTCGACACAGTGCCTTATTGTGTTTCGGCCTTAATCACGCTTGGCTTGATGGCAGAAAATACCCTCGTTGTAATTCCCCAGTGTTAAACCACATTTTCTGTTTGCTAGCATCTTTTGTATTTAACGTGTGGCAATTACGAGTAATATTAAAAAGAAAATTATAATCTCAATTTTTGTGATAATCCACTGGCACGGCCAGAAAGATGCTTTTGAATAAAAGCATTTGATCACGCACTATAACACCATTTGAAAATAAAACGATTTCAATTTAAACCGGTGGGCTTAACCCGCTGAATGTAAAGAGTTAGAGGCGCAGTAAGACGGTTAGTTTTTGAACGGCCGCCAGCAATTGGACGAAGTAAGCATTCACAAACTCATTTGTATTGATTAAGCGGATTCTTAATAACCTAAGGGCTTTAAAAATGATGAAATTGATAAGCGTATTATCTTAATAAAACCGAGTAGATGCAATTATGTAAGTTACAGATGTGTTAGACTAGCGTAGCTGCCAATAAGAGATTCAGAGTTCGAACAAGGCTTGTTTAATCCGACGGAAGGGATACGGTGGGCGTTTACCTTTTGTTCACGATGTTTGGAAACTTACCGACGAATTCGAAAACAGAGTGAGTTCATGCAAATATAATTTTTATAAATATGTTCGCGAGTAACTGACTAACTGATCATTTATTTATATTACATAAAGAAATTTTTACATAGATTTTATGTGTATTTATCGAGTAAGGTGCATTCTATAGGAGTTTCAAAGTGTTTTATTCTACGATTTTATATTTCCTAGGATTATTGATATTACTACAACTAATGTAAGCAAACAAATGATTGTAATTAAGGAACAATAAATAACGACAAGTCATGCGTGTTGAAATTTAAATACATTTCTGGTGTCTCATATTTTCCTTTATTTATATTCCTTCAGCGTATTTAAAATTCTTATGAAATTACCACTCGATTTTATACCCGCAATATTATTTAAGGAACCAAGTACGATTTATTAAAAGAATGTGTAAATTTTTTTGAAAAGTAATTTCTAAAGAACAGAAGAAGCTGAAGAAAAAAAGTTGCCTATTGAACAATTAATATTTTAATACCAAAACTAGCCTTCCTTATCTTATAACCTTTTAACAAATCGCAGAATATTATATTGTTTACGACATCAATTCTGCAACAATGTTTCGGTAATTTTAAATTTTCCTAAAAGTGCCTTATTTCTTTCTGTATTATTTCTCCATTTTTAATTAGAAGGTACGTTTTTAGATAATTATATTCTCTAAAAATGACAAATAATTTCAAAAAGCTTAACTATTTTAGTTAATAGTACTAACACTAACTCGTTAATTTTCCAAACTCAAATAATTGTTTAAATAACGAGAAGGATTTAATGCAAGTAGAATGCCTAATTAAGTAACAGTCGAGTCCAAATATTTATTAAAAACATTTTTATGCTTATCCCTTGGAGGGAACATAACTGCATCCAATTTTTTAATAAATAAATGAACAATTGAAAAAGAACTCCGTTAAAAAGTGTCAAGTATAGTTGTGATTAATATTTTAAGCTATTAGCCTTTCGTCAATTTCTACCGAGTTTTTATTTGAAAATTAGTGAGTGTGACATTAAAAACAGGAGTGTTGAACACATTAAAGTATTTATAATAATTAATTTGCATAAAAATACGTATTGAGGGACACATCGCCAGGAAAAACAGAAATTATATTCGACTATTCAACTCAAGAAGCCTCTGCTACGGAGATATACATATATAAGGTAAGTGGACAAATTGCAAAAGAAATATGAAACCAAGAGATTTCTAAATGTAGCTATTACCGACATTATCGCTAAGAAATTGTGACTTTTTTCATGTTTTTTTAAAAACGACTACGAACAAAATTTACCAAATTTTTCTTCTACACTTGGAAGCGAATCCTGCGAGTGAAGTGTTACTGAAAAGGTACTTCTATCCTCTTTTGAATGAGTCTCACTGCTATGTGTTTGCTCAATGCAACCCCGGAATTCGACTGTTTTTATAAAAGCTATGGGTACACAATTTAATATTTTAGATTATAAAATGTTATTTCAATATTATTTTGATAATTCACACCTTATCCTGCCTTTGAAAGGCGAATAGGACCAGTGCAACAGTTTTATTAAAGCATTGATCATCGCTTCCTGTAACTTAAAAATTCTTAGTATCATAGACGCGAAAAAATTGAAAAAACAAAAATTTAACGTCTACATAATAATAAGTTTAGAGGAAAAACAAAAATCATAGAAATCGTACGGTTGTAGATAGATGGTCAATTTTGTTATTATTACACGGAAAGAAAGATCCAGAAAACATAGCAAAAAATGTTCGTTCCCAATTTTGATATTCCTTAATTTTCCTTTAATTTGCTTAAACATTAATTGTATTACAATTGAACCTTCTTTCAAATTTTTTCTTCAAGAAGTTGGGCCAGAATTCAAAATTTTTCAAATTCAAACAGTTTTACGGAAGGTGTGAATTTGAATTTGGAAAAGGCCTTAATACCCTTTTCTGGAAGTGGAGTATGCTCTTAATATCCTAAATTAAGGAAGATTTAAGCTTGTTTATGTTGTTTGATTTAAAATTTTCTTCTCTAAAATCAAAAACATGTTTCCCTTTAAACAGATCTACTAAAATTCAATAACCATTCGCCCTAAACCAAATAAATGGCATATTTTTGGTCGTGAAACAATTTCTATTTAGTTTCCCAAACAGTAGACTTTTTGAGAGCCAGGTGTCGCTGCAACTTGAAGTCAGGTTCAAATCCAGTTTCGGTCTGGTACTGCATTTTCAGAAATTTGTTTGACAAGACGCCATATTGAATTTGCATTTGTGTAAAAAATTGTCGGGCGGGACAGCGTTATTTTAATTAGGATAAAAGGGATTTTGTGAATAGACTGTGAATGGATAAGGTTGCTATCTCGCAGCAAACGGTCTCGTCCATTAATTTCTAACGCAGCAGGTGCAGTCGCGGCCGAGGAAAGGAGAAATTCGGTGCCCTTTCGCCGACATCGAATCCTTCTGTTTCGGATGTGTTCTCTCACCGAAATACGCGAAAAATACCTGCCCGTCAAAAATTCAATCGCTTAATTCACTTTTCGGCTTCTGTTTTGTTAATTTGCATTGTGTTTTAGTTCGATTCTATGCTTTATTTCGATTTTTTCTTGCATGAAGGGCCGCACTCGACACGATAAGGACTTGCCCCCTGGGGATGCAGTCGGTGCGATGAATTTTATTTTATTTTGAAGAAGTCGCGACGCCCCATCAACTGGCACTCGTCGTTTATATGATTTTGCGCTTCCTCCAGGGCTGAGGCCGACGACGAGTGTTGTTGATGCGACCGGCTTTTTACCGTGGTGAAACCGTCCGATCCCCGTTTTTCCAGAGATCCGCTTGACCTCCGGCTAGAGTATTTTAAGATTAAGGACTTAACTAAGAAGTGTAAATATCTGCAATTTGTACAAGAGAGCGATTGACTGAGCGTGTGTCTAGTTCGAGCGACAACTAGTTTAGTTATTTTACTGAAAATGGGATGTACATCGTCAGCTGAAGAACGAGCCGCAATCGCCCGCTCCAAGCAAATCGAAAAGAACCTCAAGGAGGATGGGATCCAGGCGGCTAAGGACATCAAATTGCTCCTGCTTGGTAAGTACCAAGAATAATTTCTTGTACATTTCCAGGTATATGCCTCTTCAGAACGACCAAGTTTTCCACTTTCTTCTGTGCTAAGTCCAATTATAAATAAAAAGAAAAAAAAAAAGGAAATTCAATTTAAGCTCGCCATTTCGTCCTAAATCACAGAAAGAATTCTTCAAAAAGAGCAAGGAACCTTCAAAGTTGGATTAGAACTCAAAGAAGGATTAAAACTTTTCCACACACTCCTGCGGTTCAAATAATGGTCCCCACTTTGGGAATAGTTTCCCACCAGCTAGCGGGGAGCGGTCCCTGGTGTGTTGACAAGCTCCCCCAAAATTCAAATTATGCAAACAGCTTCATTTGCATTCTATCTTCAGAGCCAGAGAGGCCCAGAACTGAATTGCACTTTTCGGCAAACTCCCTAATTGCTTCATTTCCGCAACTCGAAATTCGATTACCCTTTTAAGTGAATTGAGAACGTCTTCAAGGAGCAAGCAGCGCTCCAAAGCCGACAATAAGATTACTCAAACGCGGCTATTTTCGATCGAAAACATTTTATCAATATTTATGGGACCAAAATGCATCGGAAAGTATTTTTTATAGCTCATTACTTGCGCCCAGAGCACTTGGCCGTGCATGAAAAGGTCAACAACTCCGCTGCGCCGATAAGCCGGAATGCGGCGACGGCTCTAGTTTATCGCGGCCAGGGCGGCGGGGGCGGTCTCTGATCAAATTTAACTTAATTTCTTCGCATGCCGCGTGATTTCGGCATTTTGATAACCAGCGCAGTGTGTTGGTAGGCTTTTCCAAGTCAACAGATTTTCAGACTTTTGTTTCCGGTGCACCGGCCTGTGATTCATTTGGGGCTCCTCAGTTTGGGATTTCATCATAGCCAGAGTGAGCTTGGCATTGAAATCCACTTTGACTCATTAAAATACCACTGACGAGATCTGAAGATGCTGAGTGTTAAGAAAAGGAATTTGTTGACGTCTGCCGCGTGAAAGAATGACTGATTTTTGAAAAAATAAACTTGATTTTTATCTTTTTAAGCGGAAACTAATTAAATAATTGAATTGAGCTTTGTACAAATGTATAGGCTATATCGAAGCACAACTGCAAGCGTTTTATTTCATTGGAAACTTATGGTATCACAATATTATTCCTTCAGTTTGAATGATATATTTATTCAAATTAAGGACAATGTTATTGCAGATACACCTCCGGTAATATTATAATTACATTCTTTAAAAATATCGTTTATTATTAGTGGAAAAATTAATTTCCGAAAAAAAATTAGGTTTCGATTCTGAATAAGAAAAACTTGCTTAGTATATTTCAATTAAACAAATTTTCTGAAAAATTCTAAAACTTTAAGTAGTAAAGGGCGTTTTGGCATTCATAATCATTGTTCATAATGCAATTTTAATAGACTTAAAGCATTTAAAGACATTTGAAATTTGTCGTATTGCATCTTTATACCTTCTACTAAAATTACATGCAAAAACATTTTCAAATTGAATTATTTATTGTTTGTTGTTAATAGTCATTATCTTTTGCTTTTAAATGAATGAAATTGTCAGAAGTGGGGTTTGGAAAAAAGCCGGCATTAAAAAGATATATTTTTTAAAAACATCTAAGTTTTTCAACTTTCTAAGTTCTTCATAAAAGTTGTCCTGTTAAGAAACGGTAAGGTTTTTAATTTTTTAGAAGCTCTAAGTTTTTATTTTAGTTGCGGCGTATTTTAAGAATGTATACGTTCAAATTTACATGTCGCAAAAGAGGGGAATAAATATATGATGATTCCTTAAAACGCTGGAGTTTATTCAACCTCAATGTCACAAAAAATTAAAGCGTCTCGAAGGCGACACGAAGATCGTTAGCGAATTAACAAAATCCACATGATATAAATGATTGTAGTAAAAAAGTAAGTTTTTGCTTTTTATGATTTTCATAAGGCTCCATCTACGCCCCATTTTATTAATGTTGGGGTCACAGCTATTCGAGATTCGGGTTTTTTTAAATTCTAGATACATAAGTACTTAGTTTCTGCTCATTCATTAGTTAGAGCATTTAATTTAATAAGTGTTAAATTTTTCAAATTAGCCCCGACACAGCTTTGATGGAACTGTTTGCAGTCGGTCGAGTGAAGGCAATGTAATTAAAGGAAAACAAAAAGCGAATGGAACACGCAAACTACTTTCACGGCACAAATGATTTATTTAGAGAGAAACAGTCTAATTATTGTAATGTGAGAACCGGGAACTTATTACGCGCATGTGGTGTTAATTTCTTCCAGAGTTCAAGACTCGGCGGTGCGCTGGAAAGGCATGAGTCAAGGGATCGCGTGGCCAAGCAAGACAAAGGTTGTGCAGATAAAAAGAAATCCGAAGGCGAATGGCTTCCGCAAAGTGCGAAATAAATTTTAACCAAGAACAAGGGCAGTCACATTTTGTCGTTTAGTTTCTGACTATTTTCTAGGAAGTAGGAAGGGCAGTGGCGCAGGTCGTTGCCCCTCAGCGTTGAAAACTGTTTTCCTCGTTAAGATTGTGAGATCGAATTTCATGAAGCGGGTAAAAAACCAGTTGCATGTTTTACTGGGAAAACACTTAAGTTTGTAATATCACACCCCAGGAAATAGTGATAAGACCCACATAAAATAATAATCTCTTATACCGAATATTGTTGCCAAATATGAATAAGTTTAATTAGAATTCTTTACTCACATTGAGTCTGAAAGAGGAGATCAATCCAAAACCGACGAACTATGGTTCCTCAACAGCTCTTTGGTAATATTCAATAAATGTAGGGTAGCATCGTCATGCTGAAAATTCAAATTATATTTTGCCACATTTTCGTCAATATTTAAGAAAAAGCAGTTTAACAAGTCTATAGAATTCTAACTATTAATTTTTATAGAAATAAAAAATTTGACTTTTTTCATCTGCTTTTAACGTACAACCGCCAAACTTTCGTTCCATGGAAGGGCTACGGTGTTTTAGCCCTCTACTTATATTTATAAAATCATTTCATACAGTTGAAATGAATTTGAAATATGGAGGTGTTTATTTTGAATCCATCTTTTTAAGTTCTTAAAATTAGGCACCGAATTTGAAACTAAAATCCAATGTGTATTTATAACCCGAATGATGCCCCTCAGTTTTCATTCTTTTTAAATTTCAGCGAACCTAAGTACAAATTCGCTTCAATTTTGGATTTCATTTTGCCATTTCGTATATAAAATCGCAAAATAATATTTTTCATTTTATCTGAGTGCTAGTTATTATAATTAAAAATTTGTAATCATTCTAAAACGGTGTAGTATCATAGTTGTGATTGGGGTGCAACGCATGCTCTCTATAGAATCTAATAAAAACTTCAGAAGTAAAGTTCGTAGTAATTGTGTTATATTGTTTAATTGAAAACGCGAATGCGTGCTTGTCTGCGTTCAATAATACGGAAATCAGTATGTAATATTGTATGAATAAAAAAATATTGATAATAATGCCTATTTTTATAATTGCTCCAAACTTTCGAAATATGAATGTATGTACATATGCAGCCTTTATTTTTGGACTTGTACGAATTAAGATACGAATTTTGACTGAGAAGTGCCCAATTAAATTATTGGCAGTACTATTTCAATTCGATAAATTTTCGAAAATCGATAATGCAAATGATTAAGTTTTAGTTTTGAGCTAACTAAGACATAGCTTTTACGGACAGTTAATAAGTGGTAAAAAGGTTTGGATACAATTAGTCCATGTTTATAAAGGGTAATCGACTTCTAGAAGTAACTATAACTAAGAACTTCTTATTTCGACTACAGAAATGAATGAACGCACTTATTGCGGTTAGACGTCCAGTCAATGGGTAGAAAAGCATAAACTTGTGTTCATTTTGACTGAAAAATTAATGTGGTTTCGGGGAGGCCGTAATTGCCTTCATTGTCCATATCTGCGGCGGCCGGGCCGGGCAGTCAATCAAGACTCTTGCCGGGGTCAAGTGTTAATTCGAAATATCACTTCATAAATGATTCATTCGCTTCCTCCACGATATTCAACTGGTTGAAAGAAAAAATGCACGAAAGTTCAACAGATTGAGGAGCATCGGAGCGGTGGTTGCACGGGAACCAGGGAACCAGGGAACCAGGGAGCCAGGGAGTCCCGGCGACGATTACCCGGAGATCGCAGCCGGGGCAAGTGCGCGCAATCAAGTGCACTTAGTTTTCAGTTCGGCCGGGGGAAGTCGGGGGGAATTGGAGCCGAATGGTCCTAATTCAGGCCGCGCCGCCCTGCTTTCTTTTCGACGGTGCGGCACCCTTAAGACGGGGTGGGCGAAATGTGTCCGAAAAAGGTACCCTTAAATTTTACTCGAGTCCGTGGAATGTTCCAGGACAGGTTTCCCGGTTAGTCGTCCCCACCACCTTTGGGGCCGATTGGTGCAGGAGGAAAGGTTCGAACCACTCGCCCTGGAGTTCGCATGCCCGAATCCCCCTGGAAGAATGAACGGCGCCTCATGCGAATCGAAAAACCTTCCAACTTCCATCCGCCTTATCGCGTTTTGGGGGGTTAAAGAGGCGTTCTCCCGGGGGAGGAGGATTGCACTGGCGTCGGGTGTTGCCAATCCACCGGGACAGAAAGGTGTCTGCAGTACCTCAGATCGAGTCTCTTCAATGATGGGCCCGCCGATAAGTTCGCCTCGAATTTGCAATTCTTCGGTTAGATAAGCGAATTTACTGAGAATTCAAAGTTATCTATCTTATATCGTTGCGGTGGGTAGAAAACATTTTCCAGTAACTGACGGTTCTGTTTTCTCTGGCGCCGAGATATGCTTGCAGGAAATGCCTTTTTAATGTAAAACATAATTACCCCGATAGCTTCATTTGATATTTTTAGAATTGACTGCATGATCTGGTTAATAGCATCGTATTTGTTTAAGCGGCTTACGGAGTAAATTTAATAAATACAATTGTTGCATTGTTGTCGGTGCAGCGGAAAGTTGAAGAAAATTGTATTTTTATGTTTTACTCCTACAATTACCACTAATGAAATTTTTTTAAATTACCATTAGACATTGCAATGGTAATGTTAATTTTAATTAAGCTTCTGGTGAAACTTTCATTACCATTGGAGAAATTGTAATTGCTCAAGGTATGTCCCCTAATAATGCAAATCATGTATGCATACATATATAATACATATACATATAAATATATACTTTCAAAGGAAAATGAAATATACTATGTATATAAATATCGAATGCACATACAAAAGTAATGGACAATTTTATTGCGCAATTACATTATTTATTCCCAATAATTCATGATTTACAGCCCTCTACTGTACAGAGGCAAACGAATTTTTAACTCGTTTTTCTCGAAATCACAATTCACGTTATGTTACCAGGAGCAACAGCCACAATGCTGCCAATTAAAAATGTTTTTTGATTTTTTTTGCTTCGGACTATATAATGTACATAAACTGGATAAATCCAACCATGAAGAATTTTCATGAGGACAGATGTTGCACGCATTTTCTTCTTTAATTTGGTTTTTTATGTTTTGTAACGTGATAAAACGTATAATAATTAAGAACATAAAAATTCAAACCTAATTTATTGTTTTCAAAATCAGAAAAACCACCTGATTTTTCATGTGCCTAGACTAGAATGACCGGTTAAAAAAAATTTACGGCCCCCAACTTTGCACACACATAGAAGAAGTCTAAACCACTAGGGGCGGAATTTTAAAAATAGAAATTTCCACTTCTGAGCACTTTTGTTTCTACAATTATTATAAAAAATAATTTGTTACTAACTGATTTCTGTAAACATGCATACTTAGCTGTGATATTTTCTTTACTTTGTAAACAATGCATGAAGAAATGAGGTTTCAAACAAATTATATCTATTTTCGGAAATCTGTTTGCACTGATTACACACAAACGATAAGCTGATAAATAAGGTAATTCGTCTGTGGAGTTACTCATGGTTTTTTTATTCATGTACAATAGACTGGGTGTGAAAGAACAGAAGTATGACAAATGTTGCAAACATTGATTGGAAGGTTATTAAAAAATAAAAACTAGTTCAAGTTGGTTTCGCCTTGTTGAAAAATATAGGAATGTTGATTTAAGCAGGTAATTAAAATCATGATTATTGCAAATTTTTAATTAAAATCATGATTTTTGCAAAATTTGTTGTGCATG
This sequence comes from Tolmerus cingulatus, assembly GCA_959613345.1. NCBI lineage: Eukaryota > Metazoa > Arthropoda > Insecta > Diptera > Asilidae > Tolmerus > Tolmerus cingulatus. The sequence continues at coordinate 9,623,118 of OY390708.1, forward strand.
ATTCAGCAATAGAAATACGTTTACTTTATCAAAATATTCTAGAGAGCTGAAATATACTTATGTCGTTCTTCTTTATTCGGCTACAAGTTTCCGAGCTCAGTTTAGTATGCTGGATGTCTATTGCGCTTTCGTTTGACATTGTTTTACTGACTATAGCGCAACAAATTGGTGTAGTCTTTTTAAGGTCTTTTACTTTTATCAGCTTCAATTTTCTCAGATGAAACAACTTTTTCAAATTTATGTGAAAACAACAGACCAAGTAATGTATTTGTAATGGGATTTAGTTTTTCAGCTGTTTTTGTTTTTTTTAATGCCTAGGTTACCTTGGGCAGTTAGTACTTAATTGGTACATATAAGCAGAACTTATTTTTGCAACTGCGCAAAACTGACTGAGCCGGTAGATTAAATTAGTTGTAAAATGATGGAATGGCCACTTATACAAAAAAAACCACCAAACAATTTTTATCTAAGTAACTTCTTATTTTTTACGTAAAAAAACTAGTGTGTTTTTGATATTCAAATTTCAAGAACCCGCTATTTTTGTCAAAATAATTTTTTTTGTTGGTTTCGGCGATAGCCATAGTCATATAGATCAATAATTTCCTTATATTTTATTTTTGAGATAAGTGACGGAGCTAAAATTTCACCCGTCGCCCAGGTTCATTTTTTGAGGAGGTCATCTTCAGCGCCATTTTTTAAATAACTACAGTTTTTTTTTGTAAATTATAAAAATAGTTTTGTATGCCATTTGAGTATTATAATATACCTACAAAGTTTAAATATTGTTGTTCATTATTTTCACCTCCAATACAAATTTTAAAAATGCCTTAAATTTAAGGGTGCTAGAACACCGGGTCCCCTAGAAGCTTCGGACTGAAATAACCAATTTCTACTTACGCACATACTTATAAAAATACTAATTTGTTATGTTTTAATGTATGTGTCTATATGATTGTATATTATACTTTTGCGTTCAACTAATTAAAAATTAAGATTTTTTTATGGAAATTGTAATTACTTATTTATAAATTATTTGTTCTAAGTAACTTTTGATCCTCCTGTTGTAAATACTCTTTAGTAATTTTTCTTACGCTTTTGGGGCGGGATGCAACTGTCCGAACGGTTACTTGTTGATCTGCAGCGGTTTGGTTTTAATCTGTTGAACGGTTCCGCAGGGGAGCTTTGGGTCGGGTAAGTTCGCAGGAGGGCCCCCCACCGCCTGATTAGAGGTGATTAGGAGTAGTGCAGAACGTTCTAACTGTGCACCTAACGGTTGTATCCCCAATCCGTTCCAACTCCCAAGTACGTTCCGTTCCGGGGCGGCGAGAGAGGGCGCTCTTGCCGCCGAAGGGTTTCCCGACTCGCGGTTGCGACGACCGCCGCTTTCACTTTCCTTGTTCCATCGCTGGATGAACTTTTGGGGCGCGCGGCACGAAAGCTCCGGGGGCTCTGGCAAGATTGCCGTTGCCTGGAATGGTTGAAATCGAAAACTGTATCAAGGCGCAAGTACCGCTCGTCGCCGTTATCTAGCATAGACACCACTTGCACCGCTGTACCGTTGTTCGTGCGGGATTACTCCGGCGTGTGTTTCGGTGGGCTCTATCCGTTTCGGCCGTAGCCCGCGCCCGCGTCGCCCCATCGCCATCGCTGTCGTCGTCGTCGTCGTCGTCGTGGTCCGTTGGAGTGTTGTTTCTCACCACAAGAGCCCGAGTGAGCAGCGTCAGTTTCCAGTGCGTTCCCCTGATTTTTTAATATTTCTGCCGTGTTCCCGAGGAGCTTTTAGGGCGGCTCCGTTTTTCCGTTTGTCAAACGCATAGAAGTTTCCTCGAATATCGGGTTTCGGTCGAAGCATATTGTTTTTTCCGGAAGAGGAAAAAAAAATCGTGTATTTATTTTATTCACCTTGCACAAAACTCTTTAACTTGGGAAAATTTTCAAAATATTTTCTTGGCCGCATGCCTGCGCTTCCTGATCGGTTTATTTAGCTCAGTTTTAACGCAAAAGGAGCTGTTCATCTGGGCGAAAAATTTAATGGCGGTTCAGGGATTCTTCCGCCGTTTCGGGGTGTTGTGAATAAGCCGTATTTCCGCAGGTTTTAGTGATTTCTCAGTGTTTTCATTTTGGCAGTTTAATAATTTATTTATTTTTGGTTATTTTTTGGTTTTTTTGTTTTCGTTTTGGGAAAAGTGCCAGCCAATTGTAGCAGAAAGTGTTGAAAACTATCTCACCCCGCAGCGTGATATCTCTTAAAAAGAAATATCAAGGGGACTTATCACGAGCTGCGGCTGAAAGTGGTATCGATTTTTCCTAGCCAAACTAATTGTATATGTTCAGTGAGCCAGTAGCTACTTCGATTGGCTAGTCCGTTAACGGATTTTGTGCGAAATAAATAAATAAATAAATAAATAAGTAAATAAATAAATAATCTCAGAGAAATCAAAACGGCGAGAAGGATTAGAATTGCAGAGAGAACTCAGAAAATTTGCTCGTCGTCGTCCTGCCCTCGTCGTAGGTGTTGATGAGTAGTTGATAGTCTGCGAAAAGGTGTCAACCCGGCCAAAAAATGTGGCAGTGAATTAAATATAATGTTGCTGTGTGAAATTCTCTGATTTTTAGTTAATTTTTCACAACTAACTACCATTTCCCCCACTCCTCGAAACGACAGGCCAGTACAAAGGGGCGCTCCACTTCGTCGGAGTTAAATTGGGACATATTTTTTGCGGGTTTATCTGTTCGGCCATTCACGGCCGATTCCAACGACCTTCAAAACGTTTTGTGTCGAGGCAATACGCACAATGGGCTGCGCACAGTCTGCTGAGGAAAGGGCCGCAGCCGCCAGGAGTCGCCTTATCGAAAGGAATCTCAAGGAAGATGGCATTCAAGCAGCAAAGGATATTAAATTATTGTTGCTTGGTAAGTGGCGAACCTCGTTAATTTTCATTTAAAAAAAAAGAAAGGGAAAAGATATTTTTAACCATATGTTGACGGGGGCGGGCAGAGGGCCGCAGCAACCCTCCGGGCTCGGGGCGGCTAGTTCCAGCCGTGGGAGCTTGCTGGAACGAGATCGACTCCTGGAAGCTGGGGGGAAAGTCTCCATTCACGGCCGCCGTGGCTCGGCCCGCTCGTACCCTTCAATTTGTTTAAAATTTATTATTAAAATCCAAATGAAGATTAGTTCCTTCAACTCGAGCTGTTCCGCCCTCGTCCGATTTTTTACTGGAGGCTCGCCCGATTGGGGGTTGCCCTTCAACAAGTGTGCCTCCACGGTCTACGGTGAATTGTTGTAATATGTTGCTGCACCCCCTCCCTCTACTCCACCGAGTGTTATCTTTATGACTTCGTATTTTTGTTTGGTATCAAAATGCTCAACTCAATTTTTGCATACACTGGCGTTAAAGCTGGGGAAGGCCCTCCTAATAATTCTCAGTAATGAATTTATGCTATAGTGGTTAAATTATGGAAGCGTGGGCGATTGCGCCACCAACCGCAACTGACCCTAATCTTTGGATGGGTTTAAATTGACTTTGGTGTTTTGGGGAAAACCCGTAAATTATAGTTTATTAATCGAAATAACTCACATTAAAACGCACTATTTTACCTCCAGTTTAGCAGTTCAACGCTTTATTCATACATATATACTTAAGTACTGTAGCTCTTTTGGCTACATTAATTTTATATTAGCTTATTGTGAAAGGAAGCCCAATAAAGTTGGAACGGACTAGTGCCAAAATAAAAAATTTACAAGAATAAAGCAGTTGTGCCGAGTCAATCTTAGTTTCAGAAGCCTTTTGCAGGAGAAAAATCTCAAATTTTATAAAAAGCTATCTGGTCTCTGCTTCTTATTTCGAAAGAGGGTAAATTGCCACACTAAGCAAACTTTACAAAAACTGAAAAAAAATATACAATGCTCATTATTTGTGTAATATTAAATCAAAAATTTAAAAGGAATGCTTGCTTAATATTTTCTGGACCCTTGTTTGGGAATGACGTACAAATAGCCCCTTTTAATTAGCATTTACACCAATTAGGTTAAATATAAGTAAATTAAAAATATTCAGTACTAAAATTTTCTTCTTTCATATAAACTTATTTCAAATATCCCATGAAAATGGTAGCAAAAATTGTTAGTTGTATATTCAAAATATAATTATTCACTGATCAACAATTAATGTTCGTTTATGCCATAGAACCTACACAGAAACAAAACTTTTTCAATATGTCATGCTTTTGAGAAAAGTAGGATGACAAATAAAAAATATTGTATTTATTTTGAGCATTTATGAAAATTAAAAAAAGAGAAACAAAAAAGGAAGCGTAAAAAGGCGCTCAAATGGAAACCTATATACATTCTTATATCGATGGATAAATTAGCATCATCATAACAACTTTTGATGGGGATCATAAAAATTAGCTTAATATTTTTAAAAAAACAGGCACTTTCGATCAAAAGTAAATTTGTGGAATTAGTACATAAAAACTTTGAAAATCACATACTATCATTTATAACAATAATGTTCGTCTAAAATAATTGCTCGACCCAAATTTAATACAAAAGGTGTTAAGAAATTGTATACAATGATTTTTCTGAGAATGGTTTCCAGTTACCATTATTTTTGCTAAAGTTCTTGGAAATTCGTCATTCTGGGGCGTTTCATATTTATAGAATAATTAGTAGAGTTTCTAGACAACAAGGTCAATCCATTCAACTGTCTTTCAAAAGAGTGTTTGGTAATAAACTTGTCATTCGACACGGCTTGAGGTGTGATATTAAATGAGTTTGAAAAGGGTGAAATTTAGGGTACGAAGATGGTGATTTGAATATTAGTTAATTGAAAAAAAGTATAATAGTTGGCAGCAACCGTATAATTCAAAATAATTAAAAAATCTGGAGTTATATAGGGAGACGAAGTAAATGAAAAATAAAATTGTTGCGTAGGATCAGATTCAGCAACCCTTGCCTAAGTAAAGGTTCCAAAAACAATGGTATGAATGTTAAAATTGAAATTAACTGTATGCTTTAACTTTAAAGGTTCGTTATGATGGGATTTGCCTCCCTCCATATTTTATGTGTGTAAATCAATTTTAAAACTTATTAGAAAATTATTTAGAACCAATTATTTTGCCTACTGGATTAATGCAAGGAAATTAGCATAAAAACCTGGTTTCCGCATATAATTTAACCATTATTTTTTCGATTGGTATTTTTATCTACATATTTCAATTTGCTGTTCAGTATTTCCTCTTTTAAAACAAATTAACTTGTAACGAAATGCAGTCTGCGCTGATCTGGAATTGATAACATTTGTTATTCGAAATTTCCTGGGATAAAATCTATTGAAAGAAGGCAAAAATTATTTATGAGACTGAATGTTTATACAAGAAGAGCGCTTCGAATTATTCGTTCTCTCGAATAGTTAGTGTCATGGTGCACGTACGTGGCTAAAGCGGCTAAATTTAGTTCTGATTACATTCACCTTTCTCCAGGTTATTGAGGTAATTTACTAATATGCGACGGTGGGTTATTTGGAAAAGCGACCATGCATGTTCCTGGGGGTTGTGCTATTAATCCAGGGGCTGCTTTAGAAACTTGATACAGGAAGAAGTTTGAAGGAAAACATTCGGAGTAATTATCTGTAAAACCTAAGTCGACTTGTTTACAGGAGACTTTCTAAAAATATCTGTTATGGCTTACACTTTTCCTACGTCATAGATTGGTTTGGGCCCATTAAATTGTTTACACCGAAATAGAATATATTTGTTAGCCGCAAGTACAGTGAAATTGCTTTGGGGTTTTTTTCCAGAATTTATCTTTAATATTGCAAAAAATTCGAAGGGGTTCTTGTTGTCTAAATTCTACAGAAATTCCTTTTAATTGTGGTGTTGAGTTAGCTTCCCATCCATCTTTTTTAAAGAAATATCTCTTTTATCACCTTAAATAAATAACTTACCTTGTAAAAAATTATTAGTAAATTTAACTCGCCAATATTTCGATTTGGCCAGCTTAATAAAAACATAAATTGTGCTTACGGCATATGGTCATAACGTTCATAATATCAAAATTTAGGGTAATAAATTTATTACTATGAAAACAGCTATTTTGTGATGACTGCATAATAAATAATTCCAACAACATACCTTGTGAAGTGTGCGTGTCCAAATATGAACAACCATAAAATATGCCAGAAGCTGAAACTCAAATAGCTGCTCGTTAAACTTTTATTTTTTTTTATCCCTCAAACTTACACTGATTAACCCATTCATTTTACTTGTGAGGGGATTGCGCAAAGTGGTTCAAGTTTAGAAGTTGAAGGTTGCATCACTTTAGGTGCATGACTAACTTTCATGAATTTAAGTTTGGTACAGTCAACTAATGTCGCAGATAAGAACAATTAATGAATTTAATGTTTCTTTATAACTATTAATCCATATAAGTATAAAATTAAATTTTACTTTTCTCTTTTTTCAGGTGCTGGTGAATCTGGAAAAAGTACAATTGTTAAACAGATGAAGTAAGTTTGAATTTTAATTCCTATTTAGGACATGTTTCCATTTATTTAATATATCATCAAATTAATGCATTAATAATTGTTTATATTCCAAAAATATAAATTTAAATAATTGATAATTGTGAAAACGAAATTAAGGGTTCAATTCTCGAATTAATTTACGAAAGAATATTTAAATAAAAATGTTTACGCATGTTTTTATGTGTATTAAAACAAATGTTGTTTCTATAATTATTTAATAACAAAATGGCGGCGCAATAAGCTTCTTGCTTCATTTTTTAGGAAACTTTTTTGGCCGTATTCCTATTGGTTGAAAAACCAAAAGAATTCTTGAAGAATTGTGCAATATACAGTGAACGGCGTAGAATTTTTTTAAAATTATTGAATAAAAAAATTGATTTTGGGGGTAGTGGTTTTACTTTTCGAAATAATCTGTTAACATTCGGGTATAAAACATTTAAAGGGAACCAATCAAAAAGTTCTACATTTTTCCCCAGAGAGTGTTATTATGAAAGAATTGAAATCGCTATGGCTACGACTGGTCGGAAAACAGGGCTTCTAGAAAAACGCGATTAGAATTTTAAATAGCGAACCCGAACACTTTTAAATTGCCCGCAAAACGGCAAGGGATTTCATTTGAAAAACCTGGATTTGGAGCTACATAAAGAATTTTCCCCATATAAAATCTTTTGGATATCGTTCTTCAGTAGTAGAGGGGCATTTAGGGCGATAAAAAAAGTGGTAAAAAGAAACTTTACAAATCAGCAATACGTTTGAAAATTTCAGAATGATAAATGTAAACAAATGTGTATCCGTATTTTCAAATTCATTTAGTAAAACAATAACTTATACAATGGTTAGATACTAATTATTTATTTATTACCTCGAATTGCGATGATTAAACCTCATAAGATTTTATTCCTAATAACAAAAAATAAAGCCAAATAGAATCCGAGAGATGTAATGTGAAGTTGTCACAGTTAACTAAAATAGAATTTATATTCACGTAAAAACTATAATGAATTCATAAGAACAAAACATTATTAGTGTTTTCGTTCTCTCATTAATGGTTCATTAGTTGCGATAAATGTTAATTCGTACTTTTCCACAAGAGTATCATTTGTAACAGAAGTTTAAAATTTTATTTTGGTTACTAAATTTTATTAATTATAAACACTAAATCAATGGCACTTCGCTATTTATTTATCTTTAGAAATTCAAATGACTAAGTAAACTAATCCGAGATATTCTTCAATTCGCTCACACCTCGCCGTGTATACAAAACTTTGAGCTGAAGAAAAGTCAATGTACTCGAATTTTTTCAACCGCTTTTGAGTGGCGTCTAATGAAGAAGGCCTTCTGCGTTTCACTGCCATTGACCAGACTATGTATATGTCATATATCGATTTATTATATTTAACATTAACCGCAAATGACAGCCACTTTCTTGACAAATTACCTTTCTAAAAATAACACAAAACTATTTGCGCTGAGTAGCACTAAAAAATAATATCATTTTCTCCCGAACAGAATTATTCACGAAAGTGGTTTTACGTCGGAAGACTTCAAACAATATCGGCCAGTTGTGTACAGCAACACAATACAATCCCTAGTTGCAATCCTTAGGGCTATGCCAAATCTCAGTATTCAGTATAGTAATAACGAAAGAGAGGTGAGTATTTGATTTAATTTCATTGTTATTACTTATGCATTTCTAACGATGCGCTATTATTCTTTATTTATAGAGTGATGCAAAGATGGTGTTCGATGTCTGCCAGCGGATGCATGATACTGAACCATTTTCAGAAGAACTTTTAGCAGCTATGAAGAGATTATGGCAAGATTCAGGAGTGCAAGAATGCTTTTCACGTAGCAACGAATATCAGCTTAACGATTCAGCAAAATAGTAAGTAGCGTAGTTATTTTTATTGGGAAGCTTTTCTTTCATCCGTGACGTTTAAGTGATGTGTACAAAAGCATCGCTTCCTGCGTTGTTTTTTAAGGGTAAATACGTCCTTCATAAAATATTATTGGGTAATACCACAAACAGTCGTTAAGCTTGTTTGAGGGGATCTAAACTGAACTATAAAAATTTTCATGAAACTTTATATCGACATTAGTTGTTCGTGAACAATTCGATTCAATGTGTTTAAAGTATTCTTAAATAATTTTATTATCCTTGAGGCAAATTATTTATTTCTCATCTTCGCCATACCGCGGTTAAATTCAATTTAAATATATAATTTATTTATCTACTTAAAGACCTTTGAAAGATTAATATTAATTTCAAATGACTTTTATACAGAATGGTTATAAGTTCTTTCAGAGACATCGTAGGATATTAGTTGCTAGCGTATTAGAAATCTGGGCCTTCAAGCTCAATCTGTCAACAAGTCAGTGAGATCACGTCAAACTTTGAAAATTGTCATTGCCAAAATTTGAATTTTGGTCCTTCGTTCTACCGTGTTTTTTTTTTTTTGTGTATAAGAAGATGAACATTTTTGTCTGAAAAAACAGCTTTCCTATCTTTCTCAGAAAGACTACCATGATCGAATCTGAAATCGTGTTCTGAAGTTATTTGTGTTAAAGTGAGTCAGCGCCATGGACCACGTGTAGTAAACAAATTCAAATTCACACGAAAGCCGACTTTACGCATCGAATTGCACAATAAAATTCAAAAATTATTGTGTTACTTTATATGCCCAATGATTCACCTGCTCAAAAATAAATAAATAAATTTTAGTAATAACACATTTTTTATCTAACAGCTCAATGAATTCGTTTTTGTGCTCGAAGTTCTGGATTTGGGTACAATAAAGTGATTATAGTTAATAGTATAGGTAGTTTGCAATGGAACTTTTATGATAATACAAAATTACAAATATCTTACAAGAAATTAGGTACTAGTTGTCTCGTGGTATAAGTCTAAAGTTCATTCTTGATGTTGGGATATACGTTGAATTGACTTTATATTCTAATTCTCCATCGAACTCTACTTTATATTTTCGGAATATCTGAAAATAAAAAGAAATAAAGAATTAATGTTTTTTAAAATTGATTTGCCTTTAAACTACGTAAAACGTGACTTTAAGTTCTTTTTCAAATTATTGCTTTTATTGGATGCCTTTAACCCATTTTATGCTTTGGAAGGAGCTATCGCGATGTCGACATAATTGTCTGTTTGTCAGTCCGCTGCATTTCTGAAGCAATGCACTTTGCATGACAACTCAGTCGTATTCATGTCTACTTTTCGCAAGTTTTATTTATGTATAAGCGTTCAGTAAAATCGTTTTATAGGATATTGAGTTTGAAAGGATGATGCCTGACAAAAAAGGTTCTGTGAGTCAATTTCGTGACTGAATTGGGTAATCATTTTCGTCCTCAAAAGGAATTGGAGTAAACGAAAATTTAAAATTATTTCGATTAGAGTTGTGGAAAAACGGTTCAAAGTGTTAATAAGAGTCGTTCAATATTTTTGTATGATATTTGTGCTTAGAACGAAAAACATCAATTCAATTGTATAGGAGTGATTTATAAATAATAACTTTTACAGAATACTATTTAAATATTTACTGGTTTAAGAAGTTTAAAACTTTGTCCGAAAAAATTTCTATTTAAACTCTATTCATTTTGTTTCTGGCTACTAAGTTACTGGGCGTGACTTTGTTAAGGCTTCTCCCAAATACGAACTATTTATAGACAGTTATGAAATTACCTTGGAGAGAATAGTGTTCAACTCAATTTCCGCAAATCGTCGTCCTACGCACATCCTTCTTCCGAAACCGAATGGTAAGCTAACGAAAGGATGAATTTTTTGTCCAGCATGTGGGCACGAGTGCGAAATTCCTAAGACGTAATTACGTTAATATTAAACCAACCTGCTGCTAATTCTTTGGAATATCGTAAATCTCGTATTTACTCACCCGAGTCGTTTTGTTTTAGCCATCTTTCTGGAATAAACTTTTCTGGTTCAGGAAAATATTGTGAATCATTCGATACCACCAAGTGGGGGAAGATAACGTTTGTCTGCAATTTTATTAACAAATGATATTGTATTTTGATTAATAAAATATTATACCCCTTTTGGTACTTGATATCCGTTGATCACTGTGTCTGACTGTAAACTTCTTCCATTAGCAATCACTACAGGGAACATTCTAAAAATTCAATATTCACGTTAATTTCAGTTTCATACGTAAAAATTAAAAAATATTACCTCAATGTTTCTTTAATGCAAGCTCTTAAATAAGGAATTTTTTCTAATACACTTTGGTCAATTTCAGCCTTTTGTTCAGGAAAAATTTGGCATAATTCGTTGAAAAGTTTTTCCTGTTTTTCTGGATTTTTACTTAATTGATAAATTGTTGACGAAGCGGCAACAGATGTCTGTTTGGAAGTTTAATTATTAATAACCCTTCAAAATGTTCAAAACATCTTACAGTATCAACCCCAACTAAAAATAGGTCTAACGCCAGAACAGCTGCTATTTTTCTATTTCCGGTTTTTCGGACAATTCTCTCAACAATGGAAACGTCGGCCTCATTTCTCAATTCACACTCGTTTTCAGCTTTATCCATTGCAATGCTTATATGTTTCATGCATATCCTGTTTTTGAAATGTAAATTGTGGTCGGGATCTTGTTAGAAGGCAAATCATTTATTTTCTTACTTCGTAAAGCTGTCCAAGGCAGATACGAAACTTTTGTACGCTTTTGTTGAATAAAATCGCCAAATTGGCATCCTCAATTCGAGTTCCGGTACTGTCCAGAAAAATGTGTTAATTGCGTTTATAATTGTTTGCGACTCTTCATTCGAATCATTTGATAAACATCCGAGGCGGGTGTCCAATGCTACCCTTCCAACCGCTAAATATTAAAAACATGAAAATGTGTATTTCATAGTAATTTTAAATACATAAAAAGGATGGCAACGAGTGATATGTGTTCTACGATTTACGAATGTCACATAATTTGTATTGTGATTGTAATAATAAGTATTCAAACTAATTTAAATTTTCCAAACCAAAATTGAAATTTGAGGGAAGATAATGGAAGTTGCCATGGGAATAAATGGCTTAGGGATTCTGCGAAAATAAATGTAGCTGCATATATGTTCAGTGTACATTTATATTTTTTATATATGATACATCCTATAAGACTTTCTTTGATAAGGAGAGTTCTTATTTCTTATATAGGAATTCTTAGTTAGATCTTAGTTTTTGTTTTGACAAACAAATATATGTGTTGATATTAAAGTTTAGTTTTGGTTTGGTTTGACTGATAGAGAGAAAATTGTAGCAAAAATCGAAATGGTTCACAGATTACTTGGATTTTTATTTGCATTACACCCTAACATGTTAGTATTAATATATGTGTGTATTTAAACTCGAAGAAATTTTTTAGGAAAAGCTTTCAATGTGTAGATGTAATCGATCTAAAAACATGACTACATTGTCGTCAAATTAACTTTTGCGAGCGTGTAGTAAAATTATCACGTGATAAACAGTACTAATATAAGTATATAATTACTTTTTTGTATTATATACAGCATTTAAACTTGCGTAAATTTTATATTTCGTGAGTTTATTGCCCAGAGGCTAAGAGAATTTTTGAGGCTTTAAGAAAAATGTCTAGACAATTTTTTTCTAATGTACTTTCCATCGTACTTCCACCTCATTAAAATCCAATTTCAATGTGGAAGCTTCATACCTGCATTTGCATAAAACGACCTCTTGTACTCCTCACCATATTTTTTATGTAATATCTTCGCATCCATAATGCTGAATCACTTTAATTCACTTTAACTCGAGAGACGAACTCTTTACACATGACAGTGATATTGAATTTTGGTTAAGGGTCGAGTGACGACTTTCTCAAGACAAAATCCATCCTCTGGTAATGCACTTCGACATTGCGATCGAATCTCCGCTTAAATTTTTAATTATGGATATTTGCTTACCTGAAGGTCGCCGTTTAAGAGGAACGAGTTCCGTTTCGTGCTCGCTCGAGTGCCATTGCCTCTAGCATCATTGGGCGAATGCTACTGCAGCGCACTTGAGACGTCAGGAGAGTGTTGGGCTCGAAGGTGTACTTGCGTCACCAATAAAGTAAGGATTAAGGGGACTATTATGTCTCGGGGGCTTTTGTTTTACGAAAACGCAATCAATATTTGTGTGACATCTCGCCCCCTCCTGTTCCCAATTAACCTAGATAAACTAATTGCGTAAGAATATCCCTCTATCTGACTAGATTCTTCGGGCACCCATGAATGCATTGTACAAGTGAATATTTAAACAATTTTCATCCTACATATCCTGTGGCTTTGGGCGGTGTTCAGCCAGGCCGAACCTCCTGGGAACCAAGTTAATTACAATTTAAATTTAACTTACATTCTAAAGCCCATTTGTAGAGTTCGTGCAAAAAGTCGTCAGGCAATTCCTGCTGGTCGTTTCGCATGTTGTGGATTCTATGATTGTACGGTGTATTTGCGTGAATTGCATTATAAAACGCTAACATTATAATAATTACCTTTCCATGAAGTCATTCGCAATATCGTTCAGCGACGGTATATACTTCTTTGCCATGCTCGGTTGCAGCAGAATTTGTTGCACTTCCAATCTGAATTTCTCCCATTTTTTGCCGTGCCTATGGAAGTAAATTAAATTTTTTATCAGAGAAAGTGCTTTTTCAACCGGTAGTCCTTTATGATACCTACACTCCAATTAGACCAGCATTATCCCCGAAAAAATCCTCCCTCAGCTGGGCTTTATAGTGACGTAGGGAAGGCATTGATGGCCTAAATTTTTAATAAAAAAATGAATCATAAAATCACCGGGAAAAATCTGCCGATTTAAGCGGTAATTGGTTTTTTCATCTGTTCTATTATGAATGGGTGCTTCCGATTATGCTGAAGGCCGTATCGGGAAAAGTCCTCACTACCGGCGTATGAATAATGACGAATTTGATCGTGAACTTCTGCCTGGTTGTGTAATAAGGAGCGTATCGAAAATTCCTATCGGAACAATTTACGGTTCAAGATATCTATAGTCCATTTTCATATGTATTTCATATCATACGATACAACAATGTTTTATTTTAGCTTTCTTAACTAATGTTTGAATCATGTTTTTCTACATATTTACGTACTTTTATAATAAGAAAATTCGGCCATAGTCAACCAAGTCGAAATTGAAAAGATGTCGTATGGTGTGAACTATACAATACAACATCTCAAGACATTTTAATGCCGGAACGCCCTCTATGGCCTAAAGCTATTTTCTGCAGTCAAAGAGAATTAGCAATTTTATTCCTTATGAATAAAATTGTAATTGTTTTTTAATTGGTATAACGCCTCGTAAGATGAATAAATTATAGCCTCCACCAGCCGGCATCAAAACATAATTACATAAGTGAATTCCCTAAGGTACTGCAAGCGTTAAATAAATCTTAGAAGATGTCTTCAGTTTTTCTACACAAATGCGACAACATAGTTCACGTATCACTAATTGTGCTTATTGAAAGAAAATGAAAGTACCCACTCTGGGTTTTTGTTGCTTTTAGTTTTTTGTGTAAGAAGAAAAAACGTCCCGAAAAGAAAACGATTTAGCAGAATGAGAGGTTGTCGAGGTTGTTGACTCGTAACAATAATGTTTAGAAAGACTATCATATTTTACCTGTGGGGTAGTGCTTCTTCCTTTTTGAATACATTACGAATTTCATCGCCGTCAAAAATAAATAGCAAATCGGGATGTCCTATTAGGCCTTGTATTTTCGCTATCTTTCCGTAATTTTTGTGTACTTCCTTCATAACTTTATCCAGCTCGCTTATTTTGTATTGTCCTAAAAGAGAATATATTTATTTGTAGATTCTTCACTTATGTTGTAGCATACATTATATTTTCAATCAGTCGTGCGGAGTGGAAGACATGTGAATAAATCATTATGAACAATTACATCTGCTAATAAAGTGTTCACTAGCCGTTAGGTAAAAACTGATTCTCTTGTTGTTATCACTGCGTGACCTAACTTTCGCTTTCCGCACATCTAATGATGATGCAAAAGGTGATAACGAAAATGTAGCAGGATAAAACGTGCTTCTTCCATATAGTTATTATGCAAGTTGTAGAGGATTGATTGATACGTAAATATTTTGAGGAACCAAAGAAATTATCAATAGTTCATGAATTGAGTAAAAAAAAATCTTGCAAAGAATATTATGCATCCATCAGATTTAAATATATGCAATTATATAAGTTGTTATATAATTACACATGACATATTTTATAATAATATTCAACTGTAATTCTTTTTAATTCTCGAATTCATTATTTGTAACAATACAAGTTGTTATAAATTTTGTGCTATTGACATTATGTAATTTCTATAGAATTTTTATTATCTTTGTTTCCGAAGCGAAATCGGAGTTTTGAGAATCTTGGTTTATAAGACAAGAGTAAGCTCACATGTATCTTTAGAACTGACCTCTTTGCTAAATCAATATTTCTGAATTAAAATATTTGAAAAAAAGCAGTCTTGCGTTTATGTTATACATAAAAAGTATAAAAGTATAAAGTCTATTTTTGGGAAAAATAAAAAAAGGTAGTTAAAGAATTCGTCTACAAATAGAAGATACTTTTTATAATAATCATTCCAAGTAATATGCGACAAAAATTTATATTTTATTGATTAAAAATTATTCACATTTCCATTAAATTCAACTGAAAAGGCGTCACATTCACAAAAACCTATTATACCTTTAATATGTTTATTTAGATAATGTTAAGTCTGTCTCTGTTTCTATTTTACCAGTTTTAAAATATCAGATAGTCGTTCGTATTTCGGGCGTTTCTTTCTTAAATGTATGAAGAGATTTCAACACCAAGTATCACTTGTTTGAGAGAAATAATCTTGGAGTGCAATGGAATTCTTAGCCAAACCCACAAACTACACAAAAGAATACGTTAACCTTCACTTTGCGCGTTATTCCGTAAAAAAATTTCAAAATATTTGTTAACCAATTCACAACTCTAACATTCACATCGTTTTTTTACTTTTATTAGAAAGTTTGGTAAACACGAATTCACGTGCGCGTGAAACGAGACTCACTTTTTGGTCTTACCTATGATTGGAGCAAAGCGCCAAGAGTTACCGATGAAAGGTAGGCCCTTTGGTCCAGGAATTTCAGAATAAGGTTTAATGTGGGGATCCTTTTCGCTGAAAGTAACCGCAGAAATAGTCCGTGAAATATTTCTCAATAACTATTCACTAAAATAACACGTACTTGATATATGCATCCGCTGCAGAAATTTCTGGTGCTATTCGAGCAGCCGCTGAAAATGAGGTTCTTTTTACGAGGGCACTTCCATTTCTTAAATTAGCCATTTTAAACAACTCGTGAGCCTTGAAAACAATAACAGTGTTTGGTGCAAATATTTAAGAAAGCACTAAACGTTGAGTTGAGTAATATTTCACTACTGTTTATTTGGGTGTATTACAGGTGTTACGCGGTGCAGAAATTAGACCTAATTGACGAGTTTATGCAGTGCAAATTTTATTTAGAACCACAAGGAGAATTTTACTTTTCATAATGCGAACAAACAACGAAGTGAATTAAGTAGAGACCGTAACGCTGCGACCGAGTTTTTAAAAGCACTTTTCAGAAATGTCGGTTAAAGCGGTTCGAATCGACTGGACAGGCAAAAACTGCTCCAGTTGTCCAAAATACCCATAGACCTTTCAAAGAGGTTAAATCAAATGGTGTTCATTGAACTTTTAAACCTTCGCGCAATTTTCGTTTCAACTAGAAGCCGGTAAATAATGAAAGTGAAAATATATTTCTTATTTCACAGAACAGCTAAGCCATATATCAAAAATCTTTTCCTCGAGTAACCTAACTCTCAATATTTTCAGATCACCTTAATGTGGCCATTGGCAAGACTCAACTGATATAAGAAGTTAGTTTTTGCAAATCTTATACCCCTCAAGTGCTTGCCTCTTGTTTATTTTGGTTTCACACTGGGTACCCTCTCATTGTTGAGACCACGCGGTTTGCCTCAGACCCACTTCAAGCAAAGGTAGGACCCACTCGACGTCGAATGGCTAGTTATTTACCGACTAATCATAGTGATGGGTTCTTTCTTTGATGATGGTGAAAGTGCAGGAAGAGTGCAACCAGTGTGTGCCATCTTTGAGTAATTATGAACTGTATGAAAATTACTTACAAAGAAGATACTCCTGTAACCGTATCTCGATCAGTTTAAACTTTTAAAAGCGGTTAATACAAGAACTGCATCTATCTGTTCAGCTAAATAGGAATTTTACGTACGCAACAAATTTTATAGACGTTACACAACAAGTAAATCTTGCGAGAAAGTTAACCTTGATTTTGCACTATAAATAAGAAGATAAAAACGATTGAAAATTAAAGTCTTGAAATTATCACTTTTTCTTAAACAATGTGAGAGGGAGTATTGCAAAAAAATCCATGGTGTAGCTGCGCCAGTTAACCGTGAAAAACAGTTACTTTATTTTCTAGCAGCAATATATATTAATGAATTCCTTTTCAATTATTATAAACTAATTAATTTTCATATATCCCAAACAAGTGAATCTGTAAGTTTGAAGGTATAAGGTAAAATTAAAATAGTATCACCATGCACATATATATTTTCCGAAGAGAAAAAATGTTATGCAACAGTCGCAACTAAATAATAATATTGCAACTAATTGCATTTACATATATCAATATCGCAAGTTTACTACTTATTATTCAGTGCAAAAAGTAACGTAGTTAAACGAAAAGGAAACAATCTTACGTGAATCTGTCAGAAAGTCGAAGCTTGATTTTTATGAATTTCACCTTTATATTTAAAGAGGGTTTCCGGTCTAGAAATACAAATTTGTATTTCACGGAAATTGCTAAAGACACGACGATTAGGCTTTTTGCAAAATCAAGTACACATTTTTAACTGCCTGATAATAATGCATTGGAAATTTAATTTTCAATATTTTATTAGACACATTTACAGTCGTATAAGTCAGATTGAAGACTTTAGATTACATTACCTATTAAACCGATAAGTTTGATTCTCTTTTTACTCAAGAAATTTCAAATCGTATTTGTTATCCAGCAGCAGCTGTTAAATAATTTTAAGGCATAAGCCCTTCAGCTGCGGTTATATGGTTTTCAATTTGAAGTCATGCATCTTTTGAAGCTAGCCATTCAAAATGTTGAACAATTTTGAAAGGGTATTTGAATAAATTAAAATGAATTAACTTTGACTTATTTTTAACTGACATGTTCCATAGGAGCCAGTTGTGGCGTAATTTGACGAATTGTATTCAGAATTTTAAGATTCGATTACTATTTTATAGTATAATAATTTTGTCGACCTTTTTAGATTTTTGCAAAAACACAAGAAACTATAAAAGGTTTTATTGATTTATGTTACATTGTGAAACTAATTTATAGTTGAAAATTAGAATCAGCTAACGAGATTCGAGCGGGCTTCAAAAATAGCCATGTTTTTGACATGAAAATGCAGTTAAATGTGATTCAGGGCAATTTACAAATCAATGACATATTCCATTGAACAAATGAACTTTGTTGTTAAGCAATTTGGCTCATAATTATGAGTGACATCACACGTAACTCGAACTAAAGGAAAAACGGGAAATAAGCGAATATTATGTTGATTTCTATGTACTGTCGCACTGTAGCGTGAAATGTTATTTTCAACCGCACGAAAGACTTTCACCGCAGGGATATTCCTTAGCTCGCTGGGACGGGCCCGAGCGGACTGGAGTCGACTTTATGCGTCCATGTCATGAACGAATAAAATGCTCTAAATTTTCCTGTGGCTGATTTAATATCTGTAATGAGGGCAAATGATATAACGATTTTCTATGACCGTAGCATAACTTTAAAGAGGTTTGTTTCGCCTGTTTGACACATCAGCTTTTCTTCTACTTAGTATGCACTATCGGCTTGAAAAAGTGGAGTTGTGCAACATCTATAGAGAGAAATCACTTTTTGTCGGAAGAACTTTTGTATAGTTACACTCTGTAGAGACACTAATGATAGACAATTTTGTTGCATTACGGAAGCTAAAACGCATTGAATAGACAGTAAGCAATAAAAATAAAGCGACCTGCGGGTGTTAATAGTGAGAGAATAATTCGGCAAAAATCAATTTAAATTTTAGTTTTATAAATTTAACTTTAAAATTTCCCTTTATATTTCTCTTTTCTTCAAATACGAAATTGTTTCCGAATTATTTAGTTCTCCTCTATAACTAAGAATGTTTGTTGAAAATCTAGCGAATCGGGGGCAACTTCAATTTTTAATTGAATTTTGAATTTTTAATTGTACTATAGTTAAAATTCTAAAACCCATACACAAAAAATCGAGCTCAAAAATAAATATGGAAATTAAATTCAATTAGTGCTTTTAATTTTCAATTTTATTTACAAGGTTTTAGTTTCAGAATATATAATTTATAAAAGGTAAGTTAATGCCATGGTATGATTTAAACAAGCAACTAATACTCTTAACTACTAATTTTACATAGTTGAAAAGACGTAAACGTATATAAACAAAATGCTGTCAATAACAATGCCTTTAACATTTTTCAAGCTAACATTTGGTAAATCAGTTCTGAGGGCTTAAAGTATGTAACGAAAAAAATTGTTACAAAAAAAATAATAATAAGTAATAATAATAATAACTCACAACTGCTACTAAAAATGGAGGCGTTTTTTGTATGCAACTCAGTTTTTATCTATTGTCTTTTATCTTAAAATTATTGGTCTCTAAATACCTACATACGTAAATAGAATGTTTAGATTTTAAGCTATTGTGATCTAGTCTAGAAGTAGATGAAGTGCAGATAATTTTAATTAGAATAGATTAGTATGAAATTTTTAAAACTTGAAATCACTTTGTGTGGATGTTATTATAAAAATGTAAAATATTCTTATGAGCAGTATGACTTTTTAATAGAAGTTTTTTATTCGCAATGTATCATTTCAAATGATCGTCTAATTTCCACAGCAAGTTTAGTTTGTTACATTTGAGTTTTTCTTTATTTAAATGCGGAATATTCTATTTCCTATAATAGTTTTACAGCCTTCAAATAAATCGTTTTTTTGTTAGAACGAATTAGGCCAAAAGACAATAGTCGGCCGTGAGTTTTTGAGGCGTATAAAATTGGAATTGTGCAACTTTGTACTCAATTCAATTGTAATTGGAAAAATTTCCAAAATATGGAGGCAGGAGGTGCAATGGAGCAAGAACATGCAGACTTCCCCGCCCGCATGATTATCGATTGTTTAGTTATGTGCTTATTGCAAATCCGCGAAAGAAGACCCAAAACCCATGCATGAAGAAAAGAGGGAAAATGGCGAAAATTCCCCACGCTGCGATTGTTCATAACATAGTTCACAATGTCGCTGCTCCACGCGGCCGGGGCGAATTTGCATCCACTGGGAATTGGGCTTTTGTGCATATCTCTGAAAAGTCCCTTTGTATGCGGCGGCGGTGGCGCATTTATTTCCTCTTGATGAAAATGTTTGATGTCACTCAATTACGAGTAAAAAGGAAGTTTAAAATTGGTATGCGAACTCAAAGCGTTTAGATTCAATTAGGGATCTTCCGTGTATTCTTGATCATTTATGCGCGACTAACTTGATTGGGGGAGCGGAACACACATGGAGAGCACTTTGCCATTATTAAATTACATACTTCGTGCAGCTTTGCAATTTTGCCCCGATCATTTTAAAAGGCACGTACATTGCTCTATTTTTTATTCTGCCTCTTTTATTGCAGTTTCCTTGATGACTTGGATCGGTTAGGAGCTAAAGATTATCAGCCTACAGAACAAGACATACTTCGTACGCGTGTAAAAACAACTGGGATAGTTGAAGTTCACTTCTCATTTAAAAACCTTAATTTTAAGTAAGTAATTTTAGTTCTGCCCAAGTCGAAAAAGGTTTGTAATACACTATCTGCGTAATAATTTCAGATTGTTTGATGTTGGAGGACAGCGATCGGAACGTAAAAAATGGATTCATTGTTTCGAAGATGTTACTGCGATTATCTTCTGTGTAGCAATGTCAGAATATGATCAAGTCCTACACGAAGATGAAACTACGGTAAGCATAATTTTGTTCTTAAAAGCTTTTATTTATTAGTTTTACATCTCCATTCTATCTGAAAGAGGCTTTAGAAAAATATATGTAAAGTAACAATTAATAAGTTTTTTGGTTTTTTGTTTTTATTTGTAAGTTTTGTTTAAAATACACTGTGGCGTTTTCGATAAATTGTCTTGTTTTTTCTGAAATAGGTCTTCAAACTTATCATCTTTGATTTTATCATTATAATGTGAAAATTTTAAATGCCATAATGGGAATTTTGTTTTTTAGTCATTATTCTTGGGGCACAAAATTTCAGGTTAATTAATGTGTGTAATTAAAAAAATAGGAACATGGTACTACTTTCATTAAAAATTCACAGTATTAATCATAATCTTTTAAATCTATAGTAATTGTTCTTTGGCAGAAAAGTTCAGATTTTAGTAGATTAGACTAGGTCTAAAAACTCTAGACGAAATCAGTATTTTATCTAGCCCGTTTTCTTTTTAATTACTGAGTCACAAAATTCAAATTGAAGACTAGAAATTCATCGAATTATGGGTTTGCAAAAATCCAAATTACGTAATTTACAGTGTACTTATATAATTTAATTGATTTTACATATGTACTTATATAATAACTATTGATTCCAGAATAAGTAATGCTATGCTTATGGCTTTCACAAACTTAAAGCTATTTGTAAATCCATGTCGTTACATTTACCTCCATTAAGAAATTTTGTTCTGAGTAGTCATGAAAAGTAAATCATATCCATAAGGATATGAAGAAGCCACTAGTCTCTTAAAAGCGGTTTAATAATTAATAAGCTCTTTTAGTGGGGGAACAAGTTGTTTAATATAAATCTCCTTTAGGAACCCAATGCAGTAATTGTTCGTTAATAAATTGAGTAAAGCTCACTACCCTCGTTGGAGGGTATTCCAGACGAATAATCTGCTCTAATAATTTTTCTTAACATAATTTATTTTATTCAATTTACCAGTATAGTTTATTTTATGACTTTACTATTCTTCCTTCTAAAGAACAATGTGTTTTATATCTTATATGTTTTTTGTATAATATAAAAATGTCCACTTCTTTTTCTAGAATCGGATGCAAGAGTCACTAAAATTATTCGACTCAATCTGTAATAACAAATGGTTTACAGACACCTCCATTATTCTATTTTTAAATAAAAAAGATCTGTTCGAAGAGAAGATCCGTAAAAGCCCATTGACAATCTGCTTCCCGGAATATACAGGTAAGTGAAACAATCTAGGTGGCTTAAAATGTGAAGGTGCTTAAAGTGGTAATGTAATTGTTGTTTAGGTGGACAAGAATATGGCGAGGCGGCCGCTTATATTCAGGCTCAATTTGAAGCGAAGAACAAATCCACTTCGAAGGAGATCTACTGCCACATGACCTGCGCTACTGATACAAATAATATTCAATTTGTGTTCGATGCGGTGACTGATGTTATTATTGCGAATAACTTAAGAGGATGCGGGCTCTACTAGACGCCACTCAGCCAAAAAAGTCTTTACAAGAAATGCCATAAATTCAGACTACTTCGTTTTTATTAAGTTATATTTTTTTTACGCAATTTGTTTTATTGAGCAATGCAAGAGGGCCATGCCGTATACAGTGAGGGACTCACAAATGCACAACAGGTGACAATTTTTGTAACAAGATTAACGTTAGTATTTATTTTCGTTTACTCTAAGTTCCTTATACAGCTATTGAACGTGATATGTCGTTTGTATTTTGGTGATTTGTTACACTCTTTAATTTTTTATTGAGCAACCATGTCGAACTGATCATGAGTTTTTGTTAAAACATTCCTGTTTACAAGAGGATCGAGGACGCAGCCGCGTCACGTATTCTGGTATCGAGTATCTACTGCGAGCATCCGTTCTGAGTTTCGTTCGTGTAATTAGATTAATCGTCGAATTATTTCGTATAGTGATCGGATCAACCTCTGTAAATGTGTAGCGCTCATAGATAATAGAAAAAAGCGTTCTGAGTAGCGAGAATCGAATATTTATAGTGCGCGGAGAATGCAATTTTTCCAGAAAGTACCCAGTCAAAAACAAGTCCGTCAAAAACCCACCTTTGGTCTATTAGTAAGGATGTAAATAAAATCGAGTTTGGACAGTAGATATGACGTACCAAGATCGTCACCGCGGTCAAACACTCTTCCCGTCTGAATTATTGAAGTTTATCCAAGAAACTCTGCACAAATCTTCTTCCGTTGATCATTATTTTTGGTTATTTAACCCGAAACGTCGTTGTATTGGCAGCAATTTATCAAACACGCTACGTGAACGGAAATTGTGTTGTGCCAATAACAGAGAAATGTAATACAAAATAAAGAATACAAAGAGCTCATATTGAATAAGAAATGTAGAGTTTAGTTTAGCGAAGATTGATACAAGGAAATTTATTAGAACAATATTAAATTCAAGCAGAAATTAAATCAAACATAGTAGGTATTTCTACATAGGATTTATTTTCTATTTGTATAGCACATGTAATTCAGACCAATGACCAAGACATTTTTATCTAAATAGGCAACGTTACTGCATATATTGTTTTTCTTCCCGGTCGTTATGTCGAAGTTATTGCATTTTCCGTTCGTTTGATTGACTGATCAAAGCAATTACCAAAGGGTTGTAATAGCTCAAAACTGTGTACACACTACACACGCACTTAAGTCTTACTGAACTTTTCGGCAGCTATTTTTCAAAATTATTTATATAGATCTACATATAAGTTTTGTCGATATTTTTAGGTTTTTGTAATTTGTCTTAGAAAATTTCGAACTGAAGTGGTTTCAAACCCACCGTAGATATCTATGGATTTTTATCCAAAGTTCGCACAATTATGCATTTAATTAGTTCAGATATGAAGTCTAATATTTATTTTATTGAATTTGAAGCTCAAATAATTTAATGGATGAAATTTTAAACTGCCCTTGGATAAAATCTTTTAATTTTTCGAAAAAAAATTGGTTTTCGCTTGAAAGTTTTCTAAATTAGAAAATCTAGTAAGAGATCTAACTAGAATGAAGTTCAATTGAGTTTACTTTTTGTAAAGACGACGGGCTCTAATATACAAGAATATCTTGTTTGTTTGGAGATTCTAACTTTTCCTAAAAAGCAGACACACACGCCAATTTTTCATTATTTATTTTTTAACCAAAAAATTATATCTGAAAATATACAAGTTAAAAATTCGGACTACAGTATAAATGGTAATGTAGACAATTATCCGAACAAATTTTCTACATTATATTGAAAATATGGCAGGAATGATGTATAAGTCTGATCTATGTGTTTCAGGTGAACCCTATTTGCCTTTTATAACTCTGGTTTCCCTAGAGTTGACTCGAAAAGGGTAGAGTTGGATTGAGGCGCTCCTTTCCATTAAAAGCTATGTGTGCGTCTATACCTGATAATGTAAAAATATAGCTAAAATAATAAACAATGTTAGTAAACTCCGAACGTATTCCGTGAAGTGGTAGTTTTAACGAAATTAATTTCTAGAACTCTACTATTAGTAACCTGTGATATCAATAAATGATATCATTACGAGGTTCCCAAATGTTCCCATAGTTCACTCATGAAATTGCTCTAATTTCAGGTATGTTTTCTTCAAAATTTCATCACTGTTTCATTTTTGTTTTCTTAAATTAAGGTAAATAAGAAAAATAAGAAGATAATAATATGAAGTTTCTCCTAAAATGCACGATTATTATAGTTGTGGTATCTTTGAGAATGATCCCTAGGTAATTCTGGCGATTCGAAGCCGATGTCAGTGAAACTCATACGTATAAAATTACAACTTAATTTTTTGTAACAGCCGAATGACATCAATATGATGAAGATGACGATGTCACTATTAAATTATATTTAAATTCTAGGCGATATCATCGATATCGCGGATTTTATTTGAAAATGAAATTAAGATTAATAATTAAAAACCAAATGCTTAATCGATTCGATTCAAACGTTCTGAATAGTAAAATTAAAATATTTCCCTTTATGTAAATTGATTTTGTGGTAATCCCCTTTTGTGATTTTAGCACAGACCTGAAATCGTTAGGTTTGGTCTTTTCCAAGTACCGAGGGTAAGGAGTTTGCTTTTAACACCATCGGTATCATTTTTTGAGTTCGTGTAGCAGATGCCACGAATATTTTTTATATTTGTTTCATATGCCAAAACAAAGCAAACGAAGAATAATTGATGACGCTGCCACCTGCCAGTGATAAAGTTTAATCCGTTGTTAAAATTCAGTCTTTTGCGCAAGAGATAGATATTAAGACTACTTGAGGTTATATAACTCCTCAAACACCTATTGATTAAATATACCTTTTTTGAATCAACCCCATTTCATTTTCATGAAAAGAGTCACGATTTTGTTGGGACTAGAATTCCGCAATTATAAAGGTGATTGGAAAATCTGCTAATTGGTGTGTAGTGGGAGATTGTGTTGTGTATAGGATAGGAAAAGGATTTAAAGAGAATAGAAACTGATTGATTCTTTTGTAACAGCTTTGTTTAAATTTACAATGGCTTTTTAGTCACCAAAGAAAACCCGCTACATTTATTGGGACCCATTTATATACGCCAATATTCTTGAAATTCTCATTGACTATACTTTTTTAAATTTGTTTTTATGTCACTAGGGAAAGTATGAATTTTTGTTTGTCACTTTACTTCAGCTTATATGTCTGATACCCCAGCTTTTCGATGGATATTTAGTATTAGAATGAATAAAAAGAAAAAAAATTACGTCGGCTTCCAAATTAAAGTTCCAGCAAAACAACAAGTATGCATTTTATCACTGAAACGCATGTGTTATTTATGGTCGTTTTCAATATTACATCCTTTCCTATAAATTCTATCAATACAACTTTTAACTTTGTTATTTTTAAGAAAACTTGTTTTCAAGTAATGTATCTCTATGCACACATTTTCATATTGTTATTTCGTACACTGTTCAAGAACAGTAAAATATAAAATATGCAGCTTTACACTCTTTGGTAAGTCAGCTAGGTTATTCTTATTTGAAAATATAAACGTGAATGTATTAAGTATCAATTGAAAGAGGAAACAGAAATATAAAGTCCAATGCAGGAACCAGTGAAATATTTTAAAAGCTCACAATTTGCACAAAAAAGTTAAACATTACCGCTATTCATAAAGTAATATGTATATTCATACAATGATTATTTTTTATATTTATTTTTCACTTATACATTCTCTTCTTACTAGTAAAATTAACTATTTTTGTAAAGCTTATTTTTTCACAAGGTGAATAACAAAGATGTATAAAAGGAACAAAAAAATCTATAAATAATAATTAAAAAATATTAAATATATAAATAAAGTAATAAAAGCAGCAAGGATAATACCACTCATTCAGCAAACGTTTACCACTCAAAATAAATAGCTTTGATTTTAACGAAATAGGAATTTACTTGTGAATTGTTCTCAGCAACAATGCATTTTTAAATTGTTTGTCGATTGCTTTTGGTGCAAATAAAGATGTTATGTGAGCAATTCTATTTAAATTTGTAGTTTTAATATTTGACAAAAAGAAACACGCATAATAATTTCGTACACAAGATAACAAAATGCATGGAATCGACAAAACAGCTGCTCCTTAAAGTTCTTAACTTCACCATTCAACAATACATGATTACAATGGAATTATTTCATTGAACGATCATTTTTGAAGGTTTTGCGCCATGCATTCATCACTATATTTTGATAGAAGTAATTTTCTCTTATTAGCTTGAGATGAAAAAATGTGACATGCGAAAAAATGGAAAAATGAACAAAATTTTTACACTAAAATATTTATGTTCTGAGGTATGCTTAAAGCGTCGTATATAAATATATTGTAAAAACACTGCCACGTATGTAAATAATAAGAAAGTATCACAAAATAGGAGAACTACACTATTCATTAAAAGGATAATAACCTCTTATACTTTAAAACCCCCAAAAAGATCTAATCGATACGCTGATGAAGATTTTATGATTGTTCGGAAAATATAGTTAAATGAAAAAAACAAAAAAAAAAAAAACAATCGCTAAAACTTTCGACAAACACATAATGTTTAAATAAATTATACTGTATCAGTTCATTTCTTGTCCATACACTTGCGTTCCATTTCAGGAGATCATGATCCATTGAACATTGAGAACAACCAACTATTGTAATCTTAATTTTATAGTAAAATAGTAAGTAATAAGGAAATTTAATATTAAATCTAGTGATTAGGCTGTAAAACAAAATTTAAAAAAAAAGAAAATCTGTGAGACCAAAGATAATTTTCTAAGCGCTGAATACCAAAAACGAAAAAAAGAAAAGAAAAATTAAAGAGAAAAACGAAATTTCGTTGAGGTCAAGGAATGTCAAAACTATCGATATCGTCGATTCTATCGAGGTTTATTTAAAAAAGAAAGAAAGAGAAATCGCTAAATCCATTAAGTAAGTGACATTTTCACAAAAATACGAACATAATCTTCTTAATTAACTACACACAATTATTATATTTTTTAATGGAAATCTACAACTAAAAGGAGGCATGTATTCTTCTCATATAACTTAACATACATACAAATATTCAAGCATTTATATTAAACTTAAGCAACTTCGCATCAACGCTTCAACCCCTTCAGTCGACTCTGTTCAGATCAGATCCGTTTGTTTATTTCGATTTCCGTTTTTTCGTTAGTTTATTCGGTGAAAAGGAAAAGTTTATCGTTTTGAAGATAATTTAATCCTTAAAACAAAAGAAATCTAAAGAGAATTTAATTTTTTTCTTTAAATAGGTGTGACTGCTTTTTATATATTTACAAGTTAACTTATGTGAGCTGTAGACGATTTAAGTTTTGTCTTATCGCTTTAATTCAATAAAACTACAATATAGCATTTATGTGATTTTATGCAAATACATATGTTTAAAAAGAATTCGAATAGTACTTTTTTCTTTCAATTCATTTCGTTTGTAAAATTTCTTATTTTTGTTTGTTTGTTGTTTTTTTTTTTTTATATTCACGACTGGTTATAAGACGAAACGAGAGAGACTCCAACATCTTTAACAAGGATCACCGGTAAGTTTGATCCGATTTTAAATCCAGTTAATTTTTCATTAATTATCTATCAGAGAGGTGAAGGTAAGGGGTTGAAAATTTTTAAATTTTATTTGTCTTTTTAAATGGATTTTTGTTTTTATAATTTCGCAGTGATTGCTATTCATCAAAATATTAATTTTTTGTTTATTCCGATTAGGATGTCTTTCCTTGATGTTTGTAAGAACGTTGATATAAAAGGATCGCTTCAAAAATCGATTTAATTGATTTAAATATTATGAATTTTTTATGTGTACGCTTCGATAAACACGTTTTTTTCTATTGTCAATGTACGTAAATTCATTCCTATGTTCTAATTTAAATAATTAAAACAAGTTGAAACAAATGCTTTCCAAATATATTACCAATGGAATTATTCTCAACTAGTTTCTAATGTGGTTATTTAATCTGAATAAATAGTGCGAATAAATGCAGACCATAGGTTGAATGTCCAATAGTCTTCCAATAAAGGACTCGTTGCTTCTTGTGTTATTGCAATGATTTGAAGTAAAGTTTAGTGTTGTGAAAAACGGCACAAATAAACTTTAAAACTCCAACAATTCGCAAATGCTTTGAGTTTATCTGCATCGTTTTGTTTTAATTGCAATATACAATATTTTAGTCTCTTAAGAATTAATTTTCTACGTAATAAAAATAAAAAATTCATCGTTCTAAATCTTTCCATAAATAAAAGAATATATATTTTTTAAATTCATCATAACAAATGTTAATTTTCCCAATTTCTTACTTCTTATTATTTAGATATTGAAATTTCATCATAATATGGGCCCTAACGTAAATTAGAAATTCATTCACCTGTATTTTTATTACAAATATGAGGTTTTTCAATGTTATCCTGAAAATCCTAAGTTTATGTTTGAAAAGATAAATTTACTATGTAATAAACTCGCAGAACGGACAACAGGCTCACATTCTAGATTTTGGATCCTTTACATAATACTAAATTACCTCAAAGACATTCCAGTAACACTTATATGCATACGACATCATTAAAAAATTTAAATTTAAACTTTTTGCCTTATTATTAGCGGCTAAATAAGTAAAATATGCATTTCTCTAATAATTTTATTTTAAAGTTTTGCTAGTGCCAAATTATCTGCAAGTCCCTTAGATTAAACCATTGCAGTTTTCGTTGCACTGTAGATAAATATGATATGTTATGGCATTTTTGAATTGTAAAAGTAATAATTCTTTCTTTAAAAAAAAAACATATATAAATGAACGAAGAGTCCTATAAGCACAACGGTTTCTCTATTGTATTATAAAAACTTTAAAAATGAAGAAATTTTGCATAACTATCGACACACGCATTTTTTACGTATATTTGTTTGATTAAAATAAAACTCTTGGCAGATTTATCAACTAGAAACCGATTTTGTAAAAACTCTCATAAGCATATAAATTTCAGTCACACACTTAAAACAATTTAAACAATTTTATATACCTATTTAACCCCTGTTAATTAATTCTTAAACATATTTTCGCACAAGAGTTGTACTAACGCTTAATTTCGATACGATATTTTGATATTAAATTAACAGCATGAATAATTGTGAGTATAAAATTCAGTTTGTATGAACAGAAAAGTAAAATAAAATATAAAAGAAACATAAGGAACTTTTTTACAACGGTTTATTTAGACGAAAGACAGAAAGAGATGGTAAAGTAACAAAAGAAAACAATCCAATGTGAAACTAATGTAATTTAAGCATTTATGCTAACTAGTCATAAAGTAAATTATTATACATGAACACGTATATACATTGTAAAATAGAAATTTTGTCATAATAATATAAATAAAGTTGTAATCAATTGCATAGTTGAAATAGAACTCCCAGAGGACTGACCCTAAAGCAGGATATAAACTCGGTGTGATTTATATTTGTTGCGACAAGAGATTCCTTGATAATTCGCCGACTCACGCAATTGCCCGCACTTGCAGCAAGTACACTATGCCGGCAGTCAGTTAAACTATCTTTTATACTTTACTACCAAAATTAACAAAGTTTAGCCGATTGTTAGAAATATCAAGAGTGAGCTGTTTGAGTGTTCGAAATTGATTTTCCGTAGGCCAACCAAATTCCAGCTAACTGCTGTGATGGAAATGTACTGAGAACTAAAATATAACTGGACAAATATTAAAACCAAAGGCAAAGCATAATGTTTAAAAGAAAAATAAAAGTATAAAACCCACACGGGCGTCACTATAAATCGATTTATTTCGCCATGTATTTCTAACACTTACTTTTTGTACAAATGTAAACGCGTTGTTGTTATTAAAAGCTGTTTGAACTAAATTTAATTAAGGAAGAAGATGAAAAATAAAATTAATAACTTAATAGACCTATTATATACTTAAGTCATTGCAAATAACATATAAAAGTGTAAGGCCAGAACAACAGCAGAATTATTAAGTTAGTAGTATCGTTCAACACAAAACATGGAACCATCATAAAAAGTGAATCTATAAAACTATATGAGCATATAAATGAACAAACAGACAAATATAAGTTCTTAAATCAAAATAACTTAAAGAGATATTTGTGTTAATAAAAAAAACTACTTTTAATTGAGTAATGAGAAAAATAATAAAGAGAAATTCGAATATAAATTCTAAATAAAAACTACGAAGGTTGTATGTAACTTATTTTCACAAATGCGATAAATAAAAAGAATATTAGTAATCAGTACTAAAATTTTTACTAAGGAACAAGACGTGATAAATGGTATGGCAGACGAGTATATTAAAATCACAATATTCAGGATAAATCCACTAATTGAAAAATCAAATTGTTAACCATATCACATGATTGTAAACAACCTTTGAACAGATTCGATTTGCAATAAATATATTACATCTAATAAACAGCTCTGTTACTCTTCATATCAGCCACTGCAACCATTTTCGAAGAAATATCTAAAATTAATAAACCCTCTTACTTTAATAGACCAGACCACAATATTAAATTAATGATTGTTTCGAAAGGCAGTAGACATTATTTGTAAAGGTAAAGTAAAAAAGTTGACACTCGCAAAAATAAGTAGATTGCTTACACCACGTTAAATGTCTAATTACTCCTGCAACTAGCATTATATTAACTTTTTCTAAAACCCTTTCTCAAACCGAGGATATAATTTAGATAAACCTTTCTTTCATTCAATACATATTTTTGAGAAGGAAAAATGAAATAAACTTCAGATGTTACTAAAGTGGATTTACTTTTCGACGTAATCTGCTCGATTCACCAAATAAGTTTCAGGTAGGTTCAATAGAATTCAAATAAAATCATTTCAAAGTTTTACCACAGGTTGGATTTTGGCAAATGTTAAATTTGAATTATTTCTACCATTTGGTTTTCAGTTAGCATCATAACTTGGCATAAAAAAATAGCATCAACAGAAAATTGGACCGACTATTTGAAAACCAAAGTTAAATTCAAAAAATGAAGGGTAACCTGATGGTTATTTAAAAAATAAATATTCTCATGAAATCGTTGCTGTTTTATTACACTATACTTAATACTATTCACAAAAGTTGTAACAAACACTGGAATAAATAAAACTATCTTTGGAATTGATTTGCTGATAAAGATGTCCCTAATTGAAATATTTCTTAGAACTCTAAGCTACGTTAAGTCTTGTTATTTGTACGGACGCTAACTAAAAAATCCGAAATCCCTATATTAAAAATTGTTGTTTACGCCTTAAGTTAAGTTGTTCCTCCATTATGTGTGTACTGTACAATCGCCGAAAGACGGTTAGGCTCGAATTTATTAAAAAAAAAAAATTTTAACTATCCGTAAAGTAGGGATGTTGCATTGCTTGTTCGGCACTTATCCGTTGATTAGGTCGACACACAAGAAGTTTCTGCAGAAGATCACGTCCTTTTGAGTTTAGACGGGGGACAATTTGGCTCCACGAAGATATTGGTTGAAATGCTGGAAAAATAATTTTGATAAATTTAATTAATCTAAGAAAATGAAAATGGACCACATATAATAAAAATAATAATTGGGCGCTCATGCAAATTTGGAAAAAGTATAAAGAAAAAGAATTCTAAAGTGTACGAAATAATTGTTTATAAAAGAAAATGTTCAACGAGGCACTTACAAGGCAATGAGACATAGTCCGAAAGGTGAGTTACTCCAGGCCAAGTCTCCTCGGTAGGTGTTCCGAGTACTCTAAAAATCCGCATAAGTTGGTCCAGCACATCCGTTCCTGGGAACAGAGGACGCCCAGCATCCGCCAGCTCGGCGAAAATGCAGCCCGCCGACCACATGTCGATGCTGGTCGTATAGAGCTTGGCCCCAAAAAGCACGTCTGGTGGTCTGTACCAGAGAGTCACAACCTCCGCCGAGTAGCATTTGACTGGTATCCCAAACGCCCTGGCAAGTCCTGAATAGGGTTTATTTGTCTTAACTGATTTTAAATAAATGTGAATTGCTAGTTTTACCAAAATCGGCAAGCTTCAGCTCTCCGTTTTTGTTAATGAGCAAATTCTGTGGTTTCAAGTCGCGGTGCAGGACGTTGTGGCTGTGGCAGAAGGCTAGACCGCGGAGCAGTTGGTACATGAAGCTCTTGCAGACGTCCATGTCGATGTCGCCGTTGAGGCTGTCGAAGTACTTTTTGAGGTCCTGGTCGCAATGCTCGAAGACCAGCGTGAGCTTCTTGTCCGAGTGTAAAACATCGTAGAGCCGGACAATGTTCTTGTGCTTCAATTCCTGGAAAAAAAAATCGCGTATTTGAGTACAATGTGATTTTTATAATAGAATCTTACTTTTAACAAACAAATCTCGCGCAGAGCCGAACTTGGAACCCCCTCGTCGTCCTCGTCAAGACGGACCCTCTTGAGCGCGACTATTTCCAATGTATCCCGGTTTCTTCCTTTAAAAACCGTCCCGTAGGTGCCCTCCCCTATTTTCTCCAACTTTTCGTATTTTTGCATTGTTATGACACAGTTTGTCTTAGAAAATTTAGAAAAGAAATACTGAACACAGGAAAACCGCCCGAAAATAATCCACCCTCCGTTAACCTGCTTCTTAAGAGGATTTACCACCCGCAGTCAATTAAACAGCTGTTATTGTTTGACAAACGACGTCAAACTTATCGATTCAACGATAACTGGTGAACAATTTGTTTTTACCTTAAAATATAAACTAAGATGGTATTTATCGAAAAATATAGTAGTATTGCAACATTAACCGATTGTGTAATATTATAAAAATGTAACCGGCGAAAAACTTTCGATTTTATTGCCTAATTAACGATATTTTCAAAATCGCGCATTCCAGTGGTCCACTGTACTGTATTCGTATTGCAGATGGAAAGCAACAGTATCGGCAACCGTTTTGGAGCTGTCAGTTTTTATGTAGGAGCTTTGTTGTGATCTTGTCGTGAAATTTTCTATTATTGTGGAGAAATTTAAGTGTTCTGTGGCTAAAAGCTGAGGAGGACAACAAGGAGGGCAAGGGGCAAAGCCACAGAAATGTTCTGATAGCCCAAGCGTGAGGAATTCTTATCTACATTATCTGTGCTTCTCCTGATGTGACGTTCCCTCCCCTTTTTTGCTGCCCATTTGCAGTGTTTTTTTTCCTTTCACGACTCCCAAAACCCCTAGAAGAATATGCGTTTTTTTAACAAATTGTGGCTGTCGCGCTTCGCCCCTGATTGAGACTGTTTGAAGGTTGTTTCAGAGAAAGTCCGAATTCACTCGACTGCTGGACCACCGTTCGTGCAAAGGAGACTCCGGAGACATGGTCCCCCTCAAAGACAACGTCGACTTGGAATGCTTCCTGGTCACGAAGCACTCGTGGAAGGGAAAGTACAAGCGGATACTTTCGATCGGCTCCTGCGGCATTTCCACCTACAACCCGGACAAATTCGATCTCACAAACCGATGGCCCTACTCGGACATCGTCAGTGCGGCCCCCAACAAGACGTCAAACGTGAGTAGCTTGTTACGAAGTCTCCGCTTGCATCCCACTTTCTGGGGTCTGCTCCGCTGCGAGCTGCGACAAACAACGTCCAAGCGGCGTCCGATGGTCGACAGGCGACATAAACATTTTAGGGGTGATTTTTTACTCCCCCTCAAGTTACGTCAAGTATCAACACAAGAGTCTGATTTCGCGGAAATCAAATTGTAAATATAGGTTCCTAGAATCGCAAGATGCTTTGATTTAATTTTAGATGGAAATATTTGTTTAAACATTTTACTGTCTTCCAAAATTGAAACGATCCCTTAAAACCCAAATCAGCGTTTCTTTCCTGCTGTTCGTTCGAGTTTACTAAGTAAAAGCCGACCAGTTTAAGTTCCTGATTTTGGCCCAAATTAAAACGAATTTGAAGCTCTATAATTTAGGAAATAAAAATTATTCAAGTGCGTGTCGAATCTGCGTACAGATAGTTTCGTATTATGGAAAATTTCAAAGGGTATATAATAAGAAGTTTTAATCATGATCAGAAATGATCTCCTTAGTGCTTGATAATGTAAAGTTTGATTTTTTTACTTTGAAAATTGTAAAAGTAGTTCGTAAAGTAGTACTTGGTTTCTATTTATAATATTCTATTTTTAATGTTTGTTTAAATACAGGATATGAGTGAAATTCTACATAAATTACAGCTTTTCGCTTGGTTTTCTGCTGCTTTTGTGAACTGTAATCAAAATATGTCTGTTATCCATGAAATATATCAAAATATTAATTTACGTCAACAAAAACTCCCAAATCAATTTCTTCCAATGTTTTTGTTTTTCTCGCATAGGTTAAAATGCCAAAAGAGATAAAAATCAACCTCCACGCAACGTCGGCAATTTCTTATATCACGCCGATAGCGAGAAAACCCGTGGGCGCAAAGAATGTAAATAAATCTCCGCAGTTTTGTGTTCACTACTTAAATTTCGCACTGGCTTTGCAGGCTTTAATCTGAACCAGTCACAGCATCTCAACTGCCTGGGTTATATCATCATTAATTGTAATAAAGTATTACAGAAAATTAAAATACAATTTTTATTCCTCATACCTCCTTTGCTTTTTTACCGTGGTTGTGAATACTGAAGATTTTATTTTGAGGAGGGTATTATTTTATTATTATTATGACATCAGTATTAATACATACTTTTTTGGTTTGATTTTTGTTCGGTTTACATTCTCAAAATCTTGTCAATAAAATATATAAAAGCCTTCATCAGAGATTGTATAGTCACACATAGTTTAAGTCTTCTACTTGGCGCGTACGTAGGGAAAAAATATTGTCAAGCTCTGAAATTTTCGGATTCTATGCAAACTCTATAAAAATGCCAAGATTCAAGATACGCATACTAAATAAATAATTTTTTTTCCCCAAGATACCGAATGAATTTGTTTTAACAATAAAAAAAGACCGGAAACTAGACACCATCAAGCTCTCATCAGAATTCCGTAGTGAAATACTCAGTTCCATCCTCAAGTACTACAAGGAGTTTGCAGATAAGCCGAAGCCATGTCAAGTAAAAGAATTTAACCATTTATATTTTAAGATCTGAACACTCAGATTTAAAATGTTGTAGAAGTTCCAGGCTTACAAATATCATTGGTCCGGTATAAGTTTACCCACCGTTTTGGAGATAACTGCCTGCTCTTTGGACCAATTAGATCCTACAACAAACGAAATTTTGGCGAGCTACATGTACAAGGACATAGAGGGAATTATTGGTAGCTAATTATGAAAAAAGAATCAAAGTTTTACAAACTTAAGAGAAGTTTCAGGTATTCAGGATTACGATGGAGGAATAGTTATGGCATGTGGCGGATTTAGCCGCCTGCATCTCTTCAAGGCTCTTAATCATCATGAAATTGTGCAAAACATTGTACAAAGAGCCACGCAATTTCTTGGGATTGATATTAAGATTCTCAAAAGTCAAATCACGTTGGAGCAGTTTGAGAGGGAACGGTTTGGGAAATACAGGTGATCCTACAATCTGCCCTCTTCTTTGCTGCAAATTATTTTAATTCGTTATTTAATTTGTTCCCTATTTCCTATTTAATTTTAATTTTCAATATGCACACTTGGTAGAATTTACGGAAAATTGGTGATTTCGATTCATTTTTGTTCAGATATCAATGTTTATGCACTGTTTCAGACTATCTTAACTAATTGGAACCACTGAATAAATTCTAGTTGTCTCTGTGATCCACTCATATCATAACAAAAAATATATTTTTATACATATATCCATTTTAGTGGAGATCAATTCCAAACATCCATGACTGAGTTTACTGTCCAGAAGATAACTCCTCGTCACCCAGAACCTGTGAAAAGAATCCTATGTCTCACGGAAACCACAATTCTGGAAAGGGATCCTCAAACTTACAGCGTAAATTTAAAAAATAATTGCTTAATATTCCCATTTTCTTTTTAAAATTTACTTTCAATTTTAGGTGTGCACTCTTCGACCATTAGTAGATATTTACGCGTTGATTCGTGATAAAGATAACATACAAATGTTTTGTATAGAATACAAAAATGGATGTGTTCGAAAGTATTATACCAACGATAGGTATGGCTACCACATCTTTTAAGCATTGGGTAATATTAATATTGCTCTATTTTTCAGAGATTCATTGTTAGCAACAATTCTTGACGCAGTTAGATCTAGTGGAAATAAAGATGTACATGTTCGAATAGTGAATACTCCGCGAGGTAAACGTGTTGTGCCTCTAAACAGTACAGTAGATGAAGAAACAGAGGCGAATCTCCTACGTCTTGTGATGCACAATTTTCAGTATCCAACTCGGCGATACGAAATACTAGAGAGATTTAATGCCAACATTCCCCACACTGGTCTCAAATATAGCGTCACCCAAGATGTACATTTGCTGCATTACTGCTAAAAGCTGCTTTCATTAATTTCATCATTTTTTTCAGAGTCTTTTTGCAGAAAATAAGGAAAAGCTTATTACTGGAGCTCTGCAGGCACTTGCCCAAAAGGAAGTAGATAATCCAACTGCCCAGCTATCAAATCTTGAGCTGGAAGCCAGCTTCCATGCTCTTACACGTTTGCTAGCTAGTAAGGTTGGATATGCTGCTTTCACCAATTTGCCTGGGTATAGATTTGCTTCCATTTTCAAAGTCATACTCATTGCTTAGAATCATTTTTCAGATTTAGGGATATAATAGGTAAAAAAGTAGTAGCGTCATTAAGGAAAAATGATTTGGCTGTTACATACGCTGCGATTGACATGATTAATTCACTTATGCACTCCTTAAACGCGGATCATGATCTTAAACAAGAACAGCTTAATAAATCGTCTATTCTTTCATCGAAAACATTTCTTGAAGCACTTCTTAATATGTGGACAACTCACGTTGTACGTTGAGTATGTTTGTTCTAAACTCTTGTAATTTGTTTAAATTTTTATAGAGCCATGGCAGCGGAGCACTCGTACTGTCTGCTATGCTAGATTTTCTTACATTTGCACTCTGTGTGCCTTATAGTGAAACTACAGATGGAAAGCAATTTGATATTCTTCTGGAACTGGTAGCCGAACGAGGCCGATTCCTTTACAAATTGTTCCAACACCCTTCTTTGGCGATTGTTAAGGGAGCCGGACTTGTTTTACGCGCTATTATTGAAGAAGGAGAAGATCAAATTGCTAAGCAAATGCAGTCGCTAGCTTTAGATGAAGCAGCTTTATGTCGACATCTTCTGGTTGCTTTGTATACTCCTACTAATGATCCAACACTTGCCACTCATAGACAACTTTCGAGACATTTAATAGGACTTTGGATCACAGATCATCCCGAAGCCATGGAGTTATTTAAGAGAGTTTTTGTGAGCTTTAATGGTTTATTTACCTAAAAATTCGGGATAACTTTTAAATTATAGCCAGCGGGACTTCTTATGTTCCTCGAAAGTGAGGATACCGTTCCAGAAACAGATTTAGAAGAGGATAAATTAAATTTCAGGGATAATTTAAAATTTGCAATGCAACATTCCAATAAAAGAAAAAGAACGGCAATAGGAAAGCATTTGGAGGTGAAATCGATGAAAATCAGTTTTGAGGAATTTTTAAAATAAATTATTCTTACAGGGTCTTAAGCACTGGGGCTTAAGTTTAATCGACCAACAGGAAAATATTAACCAGGCGATTAAAAATCGACCTGTCGTCTTAAGAAATAGACGACAAAAGAAGAAAACCAGTGAAGCTGTTGTCAATTTGCCTTACTTCTTCTATAATTTTAACAGAGATCACAGTCTACCAAATTTAATTTGGAATCACAAAGTAAGTAATTCAGAAACTTGTAAATATGTTTTGTTTCTATTGAAAAAATTTTTTCTTTATAGACAAGAGAGGAGCTTCGAATGTGCTTGGAGAATGAGTTGAGACAATTTATGGTCGATAGGGAATTAGCTGGAACTTTAATCGTTGCTTGGAATTATCAAGAATTTGAAGTACAGTATCAGGTATAAAATATGAATAATTTTGTAATATACTTGCACTAAAATAATCTCAATCTATTTAAGTGTTTGGCGGATGAAATCAAAATAGGTGATTATTACGTTCGACTTATTCTTGAGAAAGACGATTGGCCGCAGAATTTGATAAAGGACCCGTAAGTATTTTACGGTTTTATTTCATATATTTAAAAAACACTGATATTTTTACAACAAAATGTTCCTAAAATGACATTACTACTCAACGAAAAATTTAAACGCAAACAATATAACAAATCGTTTCACAAATTTAATTTTTATACGAATTTTAATAAGAAAATATACCTTTTTTGAAATCCTTTGCAGAGTGGAGCTATTTAATGCATTGTATCGTCGTGTTCTTTGTCGAAATCGATTAAACGACGATCAATTGACGGTCACATCGCTGCAAGCTTTAGCGAAAGTATACAAAAGATATTACGAACAAATTGGTAAATTCAGTGATATGAATTACATTTTGCAATTGTTGGATAGAGTAGGTTTTGAGATCTAAATGAAAAAGCGAAATTATTTACGTTGAAATTGTTTAAGTGCCTTTCACCTTCATTGAGGGATGCTCTGCTGGGTTTGGTAAAGTGTTTGGTTTTGGATAAATCAAATTGCCGTCCCCTGGTCGACCATGTAAATTGCTTAGTTGATCTAATCACTTTGGCTCATCTGCACAAAGGTCGGGCACTTCCAAATACAAAGACAAATGTTATTGAGGCTGGGCCTGATCAACAAATGCATGAAGAAAAGGACTGGTACTATAACATTGAAAAGGACAATGCGAAGCCTGAGCGGCAGGGGCCTGTGACGTACTCAGAGGTATGTGGTTTTCTAACGAGGCTGTTTTTGAGAATTTTTTGAATGAATACCGATTTAGTTGAAAGAGCTGTGGGCGAAAGGTGTTATAACTCCAAAGACACGTTGCTGGGCTATTGGAATGGATGGCTGGCGATCGTTGCAACAAATTCCACAATTAAAGTGGTGTTTAATGGCAAAAGGTGCTTCGTTATACAACGAATCCGAGCTAGCTTCTCACATTTTAGATATACTTATTAAGTGCACAAGCTTCTTTCCTAGCAGAACACAAAATGGGTCTGCTGTTCTTATACCAGGTCCAAAATTGTCGAGAAAACTTTCTGAGTTTATTTGCCTGCCACATATAGTCCAGGTCTGTTTAACTCATGATCCTGGCTTGCTTGAGAGGGTTGCGACACTTTTATGTCAAATTATGGAAGATAATCCAGAAATGCCGAAGGTGTACTTAACAGGAGTGTTTTATTTTATGCTGATGTACACAGGGAGTAATATTTTACCAATTGCAAAGTTCTTGAAAATGACACACATGAAACAAGGTTTTCGAAGTGAAGAGGTAAAATTATATTAGTAGATTTTGATGTTACTTTATTTATATTTGTAATACTAAAGACTTCACAATCTGGAATAATGCATCGTAGTATTTTGGGTCATTTGCTTCCTGAGGCGATGGTTTGCTTCTTGGAAAATTATAGTGCCGAAAAGTTTGCTGAAACATTTTTGGGTGAGTTTGATACACCTGAAGTGATTTGGAGCTCCGAAATGCGTCGGTTGCTTATAGAAAAAATATCTGGCCATATTGCTGATTTTACACCACGTCTCAAAGGACATACCATGGCAAGGTAAAGTACGTTTTCTTTATGGATTTATATATCTAAAATGTAAGAGTTTAGATATCCATACTTGGCTATACCAGCGATAAGCTATCCTCAATTGGAAAATGAGCTTTTTTGTCACATTTATTACCTGCGTCATTTGTGCGATACCCAAAAATTCCCCGAGTGGCCAATTACCGATCCTGTGGCACTTCTTAGACATACCTTAGATGCATGGCGAAAAGAAGTTGAAAAGAAACCACCACAAATGACTGTGCAGCAAGCGTACGAAGACTTGGG
The DNA here is from genome assembly GCA_959613345.1 of Tolmerus cingulatus. NCBI lineage: Eukaryota > Metazoa > Arthropoda > Insecta > Diptera > Asilidae > Tolmerus > Tolmerus cingulatus. The sequence continues at coordinate 9,663,303 of OY390708.1, forward strand.
TATTGATATTGCAAAGACACCGAAACCTGATGAATCTGTTATAAGAAAAAGTTACTACCGTCTTGCCCAAATGTACCATCCTGATAAAAATCCGAAAGGTCGTGAAGTATTTGAAAGGGTAAATCAAGCATACGAATTTCTTTGCTCGCGATCTGTTTGGAATATGGCTGGACCCAACCCTAAAAATATTGTCCTCATTTTAAGAACTCAGAGTATTTTGTTTGAGCGATATCCTGATGGTAGGATTTCATTTTCTATCAAATATATCATTTTAAAAATTCACCTACTTCTAGTTCTGAGGCCATATAAGTATGCAGGATACCCTCAACTTATAAAAACTATCCGGCTGGAAACTAAGGATGATCAGCTCTTCTCGAAGGAGGTCCCTCTTCTAACAGCTGCTTCAGAATTGTGTTACCATACTGTTCACTGTTCGGCACTAAATGCTGAAGAATTGCGACGTGAAGAAGGCATCGAGGCTTTGTTAGAGGCCTATACCCGATGTGTGTCAATTATGGGGGCCGATTCAAAGCCAATAGATCTACACTATCAAGTTATTTCAAACATAACTAAATGCTTTGAGGTTGCATGCAATTTCGAGAATTGTAAAAAGAAAATTATTCAACTTCCACAACTTATTTCTGATGTTTGTCGCGTGGTTTACTTTAAGGTAATTTAGAAAAATAATCTCTATACAACATATATTAAATAATCGTTTATTTAGCATACACTTTCTGTTAGTTTGGTAACTAATTTAGCCGCAAATAATTTCGATCTTCAGTGTAATTTGGTTAAGAACGGTGTTCTTTGGTCTTTGCTTCTATTTACATTTGAGTATGATTACACTCTTGATGAAAGTGGCGTTGAAACCGATGAGAAATCAAATACTCAGAAAGTAGCTAATAATTTAGCGAAAATGTCAATTCTTGCATGTGTAGCTTTGTGCGGTTATGAAATAACCAAAGCACCTGAAATGCAGGCACCGTCTCCAAAACCAGTTGAAGGTCCAGTAAAAACAAACACCTCATCACCATCCTCATCGTACACGCAAAACGCTCAAAATCTCATTCAAAATTCAAAACAACTTATTCATAGTTTGAACAATGAGAGTTCTCCTACTGCCAAAGCCCAAGAAACTACCGAGAAGAAAACGAGTACTGCTCTTGTTCCAAAAGATCAAAATTTGCAAGTCCAAAAAGAGAATTTTGTTAGCAAGGAAAAATTCGTTATTAGCGGAGAGCCCAAAAATGCTGTTGTCAAGCAAATGGTTGATAAGCTCTTAACACCTTTTATTGCTAATAAATTAGCTGTTGAACATGAAAATGAGGTAAGTCTTTTGTAAAAAATGGTAGCAGTAAGCACAGCTCATAAAATTCGTTCAAGGTTTTAAAAATGCTTACGTCTAACACCCGGAGCCCGTATCTAATCTGGGATAATGGAACACGGGCACAACTTCTAGACTTTTTAGAAAATCAACGTAACCAGGCATCGAGAGAGACTTTTGAAGATATTACAAATGTGCATGAAGTCGTTATAGGATTCGATTTTGACGCTCATAAGTAAGTAGTTTAAAATTTGTATGTATAAATAAAACTTCAAATTATAATTCGAACAGAGATGAGCTACAAATTGGAGGCGTATTCATCCGAATTTATAACGAACAACCAACGTTCCCTATAATAAATCCCAAATCGTTCATAATAGATCTCCTAGAATACTTGAAACAAGCATATCGCTTTTTAACTGCAATAAATAGAAAGAATTCTGATTCGTCCACGGGTATTTTATCGCCAACACTTGCTCCCAATCATCCGCAACTGCAGGCAAATAAGCCTAAAACCATCGATGATGTGTTAAATGCATACAACCGCTCGAAGATGCGAAATAAAATCGAAATGAGTCCACCTGATCACAAGGACAGCTACAATTTTGTAAATAATGTAAATATCGAGCAACACACAGTAATGGTATTACGAGCTCTTATATCTGTGATAAAATCGAATGCTGAAGTTGAGATTCAGTGCATTGGATACTTTGATATGATTTTTGGATTTTTATCGAACAATGTTTCTAAAGAGGTAAGTATTTTTAATTCAGATAATAAAACATATTTTTAAACACTGTTCATTTTAGAATACAACAGTAAAATATTTAGCTCTTGAAGTTGTAGCGTTAGTCTCACGGAATAAGGATTGTGTAACTGAGATAGCAGCTTGCGAGATTTTAGGCAATTATTTACTGGCTATGAAGGATGCCGATTTAAGTGACCATCAACTGAAAGTACTTGAGACGCTGTCCGGACTAATAAATGCCCAAGAAATGATTAAAGAGGCTCAGAATAAAGGTAAGCGAATGAATCCCAAATTAATATAAGATTTTCATTATAAAGCATAAAAGAAATGTCGGTGCTTCTAAGAGTCTGTAATCGAAATTTTGATTTCAAAACGAATTCAATACCGCGGAAATAATTTTTCTAAATGAAAAGGGTTTGAATAAATTTTGGCACAATCGATGGCATTTCTCATCACAAAGCAGAATTACTCGAAGATCAGAACATCGGTGAGGAAATTAGAAAGTTGCAGGTTCAATTCCTGTCTGTGGCAAGACCGTTGAATTTCAAGAATTTCTACATGTATGTTCAGAGAAACTAAACCTAAACTAAGCACTTCATAATTTTCGATTATTTACCACAAATATGGTTTATAATTTTATAAATCAATAACTAATTAATATTACTTAGGCGCTCCAATCTACCTTCTGGATTTGTTCTGCAATTCTCGCAACTCACAAATTAGAGAATTGAGCGCCGAAATATTGTCCAAGATGACGGCAGATCGATTAAGTGGCCCGAAGGTAAGGATAAAAAACTTTGAACATTTCAAGAATTTGTTCTATTAATTGACAATTCTTTAAAGGTTCGGATTACTGTATGCAAATTCTTGCCACCTCTTTTTGTTGATGCTATGATAGAATCTCCCCAAACAGCCGTTCAACTATTTGAATCAATTCATGAGCATCCGGAGCTCATATGGAATGATAAAACAAGATCAAAAGTTTGTGACGCAGTGGCCGATATGTGTGAAGGGTAAGGATTAGGAAATATAAATTTGTATTTTAATATTATAAAACTTATGTTTGAAAAGATTTTACAAGGCCCAGAAAACAAATAAGAAAATTCTTTGGAAGGATCCAGAAATGCTTAAAGATATAATTACCAACGAAGTCGTAGTTTCCGGAGTTTATTTGAGACTATTCGTTGAAAATCCAGCGTGGACCTTACGAAAACCTAAACAGTTCCTATCTGATTTGCTAGATTTTGTAGTCGATTTAATAAGCAAAAATTCATCTGAGGTAAGAATATAAATCTTGTAATGAACATTTTTTTTGCATTGTATTTAAAAGTCGATTGATTATGGGTAAGAGCAACATATAATGTTATACGAAAATAATTACTTTTTTTAGAAAAATGTATTGGATTTATCAACAACCGCTCTAGTAGAACTTCTAAGAGCACAGCCAAATTTAACTGACGAAATTCCAGTGCTCGGTCATATACCAAAACTATTCAATCTTTTGTCGGTGCAGCCCAAAAATACCTTGTCAGTATTGCACCAACTTTCGCTCTCTGAGGTAAGAAGTTTAATTTTGATAGACAGTCCAATAATATAAAGAGTATTATTTTTCTTTTAGTTTTGTGTTTCTGCAGTATCTCAAACTGAATGTATATTGCCTCTTAAAAAGTGCATGGAGAAACACAAGGAGTTAATAGAAAAAGTTTGTGAGACGTTAAGCCGTCTCTTTAAATACCAACATGTAAGTTTTAAGTAGTCCTCTTAAACCTTTATAAGTAAAATAATTTTCCTCTCAGGATTCGTTAATCAGCCAATCGTTAGAAGTTAATTTGATCCCATTCCTTCTCACTTTGCTTGAAAGCCGCTTAGAATTTGTCGATAGTCCGTCTACAGTAAAAGCACAGGTGGTAGCTGCGCTCAAGGCGATGACACACAATTTGAACTATGGAGACAGAGTTTCGCAGATTCTGCTTAAACACCCTGTTTGGGCCGAATTCAAAGATCAGAGGCATGACCTCTTTATTACAGACACAAACGTGCGGGGTTATTTGACAGGTAAAAAGGCATCGAAAATATAACAATCATTAAATACTTACAATTTCCGTTGTAACAGGTATAAATCCAACTGCTGGCTACTTGACTCAGGGACCCAGTCAAAACGTAGAAGTGTTAACTTCACCTCCTCCAATTGATCGCGATGATCCTTTAGCTAGGCAAACTGATTAAACGTAACCGCATTATTTTTATTTTTCCCGTCACCTGGACTTGTAGTGATATACATAATATTTGAAAGCGAAGCGAATAGATGACAGCATTCGTTAAAAAAAGAAACAGAGCAATTGTATGCGATTTATTTCACGCGATTTTGTTGCTTTGTACATAGAGAACATTACGTATCTTATTTAAATACATGATTAATATATAGTTTTTATATTTGTATGCCTATCTTTAAAGTAAATGAAATCTTTTCGAAAATAAAAGGCTTTATATCCCTATTTTAATTAAAAAATATTTATTTCACCTTTAATGTTCATATGAAATTATTTAACATTTTAATAAAAGAATTCGATTTTTAAAGCCTAAAGTTCATGACAAATAACTACAATTGTTCAGTAAAACACGTAATTTTTTCATATAGTTTATTTGCTCGCAAACGTTTAAATATTAACATTCCCTCGGGGGCGCCTCAATTAATCAGTAAATATTTGGATATGAGTGAATACACGGCGGCTTTCACTAATCACAACTATTATTTATGAAGCTGTTTTTGCGTATATCGAATTTTAAAAGTAACGCATTTTGAATTTACAATAATTACTTATTTTCTAATTTCATCAATTTTGTTTGTAAAAGCGTAAAACGTTTTTCAATCCCAAACAATTCGTTTAGGTCGTTATTTTCTAGTTCCTGCTACTTTCAGGCGATACTAGCGCCATTGGTCACAACAGAAATTATTTGCCCAGCTGACAGCTGTCACTTTTTCTTGTTTGGGTTGGAGGTCGGACGCGATTTATGTAATTCTGCGAGAAGTGTTATAAAAGTATATTCGTATATGCCACAATTTGCGATTTTGCAGACTTATTGGGTAATTGGGGCGGACCATTTAGCATCATCCTGTAATTCATCATTCAATTAAGGGCAGCCAAATTCGTCTAGGGAGTGCAGGGCCTCTGCGTTGAGGTTATGTTGTGGCTGGCCTAAATGTCAAAAAGCTCTCCTGCGAAGAACAGAAGCAACCCCTGCAACGAGCAACCGACAAAAAGTTGTTTAATGTTTATCACCTCATCGCCTCATTATCATAGTGCCGTTCTCACGCCTGATTAGGTCCCTTCGCACTCATGTGAACCCGCAGCACACCTTTTAGGTAACTAATACGAACTTGTGGGTGGTAGCGTTGCGGTTGTGAGTTGATTTGTCGATATCTTTTGCTACGCGGCGATTCGAAGTCGCTTCGCTCCGGCGACTTTGATGGAGTCTAATTAAATTGCTTGTTTATTCTGCAGACGTTTTATGTGATTAGTGAACAATTGGAGTTAGTAGAGGATTGTCATACTACAAGCAGAAATGGTCACTTGGAACCCTTCACGTCGTAGTGTTCGGATTCTGCTCGTTGGGGATCAGGGCGTTGGGAAAACATCTCTGATTCTGTCCCTGGTCAGCGAAGAGTTCCCCGAGGATGTCCCGTCCAAAGCAGAAGAGATAACCATCCCAGCCAATGTGACCCCTGAGCAGGTGCCAACGAACATCGTCGACTACTCAAGTAAAATAACAATCGTACTTGTTTTGTTTTTAATTGTTTCTAAATTTTTATCAAATCCTCAGATCTTGAGCAGCCCGATGAGGATCTCTCGGAGGAAATCAAAAAGTCTCACGTCGTGTGCATCGTCTACGCTGTGGATGATGAAGAAACTCTGGACAGGCTCACTTCCCACTGGCTTCCTTTCGTTCGAAACTGCTGCCCCGATCAGCGCAAACCTGTTGTCCTAGTTGGAAACAAGACTGACCTAGTGGATTACTCCACAATCGATGTAAGTCGTTGGTTATCAGCTGCTTTTGCCAGCTTCTCTAGTTGCGTCATCTTCTAGACCGTGGTCCGAATTATGCAAGACTTCCCAGAGGTCGAGAGCTGCGTTGAGTGCTCGGCAAAGACGTTACATAACATTTCGGAAATGTTCTATTACGCACAGAAAGCTGTTCTGCATCCGACTTCGCCACTTTACGTGATGGAAGAGGAAGATGTAAGTGTAAATTGTTCTGCATTTGCTTTTTCCAATAGTAACATTGTTTTCTTTGGAAGCGTTTTCTATTTTGTATTAAATTCATTTTCATATAGAATATTTAGGAGTTAGGTATTCACTCGTTTATTTGTATCCTATGATATATTTTTTTTAAGAATTCTTATATGCATTTTGCGAACACAAATGTTGCAAAATCAAATGTATTGTAAATTAAATGAATTTCGTTCCAACAATTTTCAACGGTTGCAGCGCTATTTACATCAATTCGAATAAAACACTGCAGGCAATTTTTTTTAAAGAGTTATTTGGTTTGAATAAACTTACAATGAGAAATTGCAAGGTTTAATTTTAAAGAAGATGGTAGTGTTAGTAAACTTATAAATTATTTGCGTAGGTTGAATTTGTTTTATTTTTATGACTATAGAAATATTGTCTTTTCAAGGCATTATAAATTTGCCTTTGGAAAAAACGCAACAAACGATAGCATTTGTAGATTTATTTTGTTGAATTGCCCAAAATATTTATTTTATTTGATTTCAGCTCACTCCAGCCTGCAAGAAAGCCCTCGTCCGAATCTTCAAAATTTGTGATATCGATGGCGACAATTTACTTAACGACTATGAATTAAATTTATTCCAACGGCGTTGCTTCAACACTCCTCTTCAGCCACAAGTTTTGGACGAGGTGAAGGCAGTTATATCTAAAACAGTTCCTGACGGAATATATAACGATTCAGTGACTTTGAAAGGATTTCTCTACCTCCATTGTCTTTTTATTCAACGAGGACGTAACGAAACAACGTGGGCAGTGCTAAGGCGGTTTGGTTACAATGAAAATCTAGAAATGAGCAAAGACTATCTTCAGCCTTCCATTAAAGTCCCTCCGGGGAGTAGTACAGAACTATCACATCGAGGACAACAGTTTCTTACATCACTCTTTGAAAGATACGATCGGGACGGAGATGGGGCACTATCTCCAGAGGAGCATCGAATGCTCTTCAGCACATGTCCCTCGACTCCTTGGTCGTATTCAACAGATATCCGCAAATCGTGTCCGACGAACGAAAGAGGCTGGGTAACGCTCCACGGGTGGCTGTGCAGATGGACTCTGATGACTCTAATCGATCTTTCGAAAACTTTGGAGTATTTGGCTTACCTTGGGTTTAATGTACATGAGAATGAAAGTCAATTGGCAGCTATTCACGTTACTAGAGAACGTCGCATAGATCTAGCCAAGAGACAAAGTAGTCGGTCCGTTTATATGTGCCATGTAATTGGCCCCAAAGGAGCCGGGAAAACCGCTCTCTGCCGGGCGCTGCTCGTTGAGGACATGAAGAGCTTAATTGGTAGAGAGTTCAAGAGCAATATTATATATTGTGTGAACTCCGTCCAGGTTTACGGCCAAGAGAAGCATATGATTCTGCGCGATATCGATGTTAAACAAGCACTGGACCCTCTGCAGCCGCAGGAAATTAATTGCGACGTTGCCTGCTTGGTGTATGATACTTCAAACCCAAAGTCGTTTGAATACATCGCTCGGATATTTATCAAGTATTACGCCGAGAGCAAAATTCCTGTGATGGTTGTGGGCACTAAGGGAGACCTAGAGGAAGTACGACAGGACTACTTATTACAGCCGCCTGACTTTTGCCATAAATATAAAATATTGCCGCCACATACTTTTAGCTTAAAAGCAAATAAAAAGGAGTTGTACACAAAGCTGGCCACAATGGCTGCATTTCCGTAAGTATTATATTTTATTTTGTTTCTCCAACTTGGTAAGGTCCAGGGGATTTCAGCTTCTGAGGCTCAATTGGTTTAATAAATTTATTTTTTTCATAGTGGTCATATTTCAGAATCATTTTGGGTCTTTCGAGTTTTATATAAAATCATTTATTCATTATTTAAGTATGAAGACATTAACAATTTACAAAAATTTCGTGTCTCTTTTCATCTGTATGCTTGACATTGTCCGGTGGATGTGTAGGCGCTTTCAAGCCGCTTGGATTCTGTTTTACAAGCACAGGTTGGTACAGCTGTGGGAAACAGCGTAAGTGTGATATTTTTGCTGAAACAAAATAATATTTTTTCTTTCCTCTAAAAATGGCAAATAATCAGACAATACCGCCAAGAGTATTCCATTATTTATCTTTGTATGTCGTGCGTTTTAATGGCTTAGGTAGTGGCTTTTTGCGTGTTCTTGCTCCATCCACCTTTTAATTGTTTTCACTTGGTACAAGTAAAGGAAATTGAAGAATGCATTATATTTTTCTTAATATTTATATCAGAGTCAAATTATAGAAGTTTGCTTTAATATTAATGCATGCTATGAATTTGTTTACTGGTGAACTTATGTGGGCTAAAATATTTAAGAAATGTATGACTTATAATAATAAAAATTCTTCAAGACTAATGAAAAAATATGCTAAGCGATACTATACCTCAAAATGCAGCTCTGCAAAGATTTAAATGATGATTTTTATAAACAAAAAGTTCATTGCAAAATACATGAGATGGAAAAAATCCAGAAATAAAATAATCATTCAATTTAAAATTATAAAATATCCAAATATTTATGTTGTTTTAGCTTATGTAAGTATTGTCTTTTCTGGTAACAGGTGTAATTTAATATGAATTCCGAAAGCATGAGATTAAATGATTTATAGAAGTGATACATTTTATTTATCGAAATTTACGATAAGCTAATATTTGGATTTGTTTATAAAAATCCTGCCTGGAAAAGTCTTCGATTTAAGAACGACATTATTAAAACGATTTTCAGTGCTTCTTTTAAATTTCACTCATTTGAAATTGGATGAAAGAAAAACTTATTCATTACAATATAAACGTGCATTATTAGTGCATGGCTGCGTTAATTGATTACAATTTGTATCCATATATATACTTATATAATTTTATTAACAATTTGCAATATTCGTATGTTTTCTTAGTTAATATAAAGCATGTTTAGATTTTTTTGAATGTACTAATACGCCATCTAATACCCCCTCTTTTTATATTTGCTCAATCTATAGACATTTAAGGCAATTTGGACTGATGACTGAAGATCCTATGATTTGGTGGAAGGCAGGATTAGGATTGGCGGCAGCAACAGTAATTGGATTTTTCGTACTCCGCGCGTTTCACAGTTCGCCATCCTCGCATACGCGATAAATAAGGAGAAACAACTGTTCAAATCTCATAAATTTATTATAGCGTTTATAATAATTAAAAAGCAAATATTTCATAAAAGTAATATTCAATTTCCTACGAAGATGTTTTTTCCACGGAGACTATAAAATATAAATTCCTTGCTATTACTCCGTACAATGTAAATATGACAAGACCAGCCACAATATAGGTGAGAGTTCTTTAAAATAAACATTCGAACAAGCCATTTACAACTGTTGACAATTTTTCATACTTTCCACATTGTATACCAGCAACGATAAGCAACAGAATATACTTGGTTTAGAAGTGCTAGTATTTGTTTTTTTTTCTTTTTGTTAGCTCATTTTAATTGTACTTGAGATGCAAAACTGCTAGACTGCAATCAGATAGGTCCTTCTTATGTATTCTTACTGCAGAGAAGTAATATTTATGAAAAACATTCAAGCCTACGGTTAGTAGCGCAACGTTGTAAATATCAGTGCAATAAATATTTTAAAATAATTTTTATATTTTGTCTTTTTATATGTATTATAGTATTCTGCTTTGACTTTGGTTATAAACTGGATAAATTCTATGATTGCATGGTTTTAGTCGATAAAGCAAACACAAATTAAGTATTTCAATTTTCAAGAACTAATAAGCAAACCAAAAACAAAATTTTAAAACTAAACTATTTTTTCATGTTTTTGTGTTTCAAAAGGTGCGCAGGTGTAATCTGGTTATACTACTGGTTTTGACTCAATCCTTAACCAAAATTAATTTTCTTGTTTTTAACCCTAGATGTGACGGAACTCTCATACAGCTATTTTCACACCCTATTTTACAATCCTTTCAACCTTAGCTTATGATTTTTCAAAATAACCTGAAACATGTCAGTTATAATTTCCCGTCAATCAAAAAGTTAAATGCGAATTTTCATCTGGAATTGTGGACATAATGCAGTGGTATTGCAAGCGTCCGATTCGATCATCAAGCTTAATATAAAAATTTTGTATGTATGTTTGTTGCCTTCAAGTAGACGTACGATTGCTTTGATGTTGATAAAACTTTTATATAATTGTGTTCTGCAAATCAGAAATGCATTACCATTTATATATAAATAAATAGGTATTATGCATAATTAAGTCAAGGGAAATTGAGCCAGCATCGGTGCTGAATGGTTAATTTTTAAATAAAAGTACTAAGTATTTAGCATCGAAAATTTTTATGGAGCTCCTCAATCGAATGGTGGAAAAATATTTGTGTTGGTTTTACAACCAATTCAACATGAATGAACAAATTTTTCTTTGTTCAAAATCTTGTACAGTTTTCAATTAAAGGTAATCCATTCAGCGCTAAAAGCATCTGGTGGATAAAAGTTTAAGGCTCTTTTGAACCAGATATGCCCCAATTTAGGAAATGCCCTGAGATAAGTAAATTATACAACTCTGCACTTTTGAGTAGGAATATCGCGGCTGATTCTCAATTCTTTGCTAGAAAATTTTCTCAAAGGTAAACTAACCCCGGTGAAGCGTATTCTTTTCACAGAGCAAAAATATGAAGTGCTGGAAAAATTCACTTGATAAAATCAACTCTATTCCGGTACTCGCGAAAGTTTTCCCCCGATGCTTAAACCGGAAAGGATTATTTAATATCTGTGAGAAGGTTGCAACTGGGTCACTTGGGTACCGATGCAAGAAGTCCAGGAATCGGTGCATGGAAGAAAAAAAACCTCCGTCCATTAATCCTGGTGCTAAAGACCAAAGGGCTGTAGCCGGGTCCGGGAGCGTGGCGGAAATTCTCAAACTATGCAAAGTGGTTTTCTAACATCGCGGTGCACAGTCTTCACAGCTACTCCTTTTCCACGGTTTTGAAGTAAAAAGCCGTGAAATCAGAAGAAACATTGCACGACGCCTTGCAACTTGCTCCCACTATGCCCCCGGATCCTTCCGGACGTGCATATTTTGTGGGGGAAAAAAAAGGAACTCTCGCACTCCGTGCAGTGCTTCAACTTAGGCGACTCCCTTTGGAGCCTTTTGGCTCGAAGTTCCACTCCTAATATGAATTTTATTGCGGAATCATGTAAATGGTGGCACAGAGCGTTTCCGGGGCCCCACCGGTTATGGCAGGAGCGGTGCCCCTAATGGTCTACTCGTATTTTCAAATTAATAGTACATCGTGTTACTCTGCGAGTTCCAGTCCCCGGAGGCCAAGGGGGCCCCGGCGGCGGCACCAGAACGCTGCGAGTGCAAATTAGAGCTCTTTGTTCCAAATATACTTTTAACAGGCGCCCCGCCGCCCCGAACCAGCCCCAACATTTCAATTTAATATACCAAAATGACTGAATTAGCTGCGGTCGAGCGCTAAATTTTAATGATTTTTACTTGCGGCGAGTGAGCTCGCGAAGATCGGGGCAACTTTATTTTCTTCCCGGGAAGTCACAAGTGGGAATCAGGGAATACTTGTTTTGCAGTTAAGAACTTTTGTCAAAATTTACCTTCTAGAGGTTCATTCAGACAAATGGTCGTTAAGCTTGAGACTGGAGACAAGTTCTAAAGGAGACATCGCTTTAAAATCACGTTCCTGGATATCCTGCACTTAATTCTTCTACTGGACTTTGAAAACGTATTTCAACCAAAGTTGCGGGGATTTTACGTAGGTAAAGTAGCTTAAAGATGTTATTTGCATTTGTATATTATACTAGTTAAATTCAAATATCATTATATAATATTAAAACAGTCTGACAAAGAAACAAAACAAATACAAGTAATATACTTCTTTTAGGAATAATGTTTGCATTTAGTTTTTACTAATTGTCGAATTAAGAAAATTGATTTTGTACTATTTTATTTTAAGTGCAATCATGTAAAGACAGAGTATTGAAATACACAATATATTTCACTTTATATCGTAGGTGACAACACATTATGTAAAACAAAATGTGCAATCATATTATTAACTTTACTCCTAAAACGATTTTTTTTTTTAAAAATTGTATAAAACTTTGTTTTTGTTTTCGCTTCATACAATTTTGCAGCAATATTTTTCAGATGATTTACTAGTAGCAAAATAAATTGAATTTAGAGATGGATCCGATTTCGAGATTAGTATTTTTAATTATATGTCATTAGTTTTCTTGAAATCTTATATTTTTCTGAATATTTCAACGTTTATTTAAAGTTTTCCACTGAATCTTCCCTTACAAATAAAATATGTGTAACTAATGTTGTTCAAAAGTTGTGACAATATTTAAATGCTATTTAATTTATTTAGTTTAGTTTATGCAGACTGCAACTTTATTTTCTACAGGTGAAAAACAGATAAAAACGAAATGCACAACGCATCCAAAACTTTCAGCCAATTTTCTGCAACTCAACTGGTTTCTCCATTTTAAAAGTTTAATTTGCGGTCGAAATGAGTCTACAGCTTTCGATGTGCCATCAACAACTTAAGGTCCACTTATGCTACATCCAAATCTGATTTGTTTACGTGCTTCCGCTTCCGGCTGCACACGAATGCCCCAAGTGGTCCATTGTGCAGGAGGAGCACCAGCTTCCCAAACATTTCTGAAATTAAGCGGATAATTTGACCACTAACGAATCGTTGCACAGTTCGGGATAAATAAGAAAATTTGCTTCCATGTAGTACACTGCAATTTGTCAACAAACTCGATTATTTAAAGTGCACATGTGTCTGACAGAAATCGATTATTGAAAACACCCGGGTAGTTGGTGCGGCTACAAAGTTTGGCTAGAATTTCGAATTGCAGTCCCACCAGGCGACTAGTGCGGCCCGGAGGTGCTCCTTAAACAGGGACCACAAAGTGGTGCCATTTCTCTGATTTCCCTGAGACTTCGATATTCCAGTAACAAAATGTTTACGTATTTTATTAGATTGAGTGGAATAAATTTTGCAAATTCGTTGAAATTGCGATTCGAGAACCGGAACGGTCAATTTTCCAACATAGTTTTTGAAAATAATTTTGTCCACAAGCCAACGCTTCATTGTTGGAACAGGTGTTAACTACCATGAGGTAGTTTTAGCCGCTCCGAAAATTTTGGTCGGTAAATTTTCCAACTGTAGGGGCTTTATAAAGCTTCAATTTATTACGAATGGAAGGGTTTTCTACTCGCTTTAGTCGGACCATTTCGAAAATGGTAAATCCGTGTGCACCACTTAGCTGGGGAATACCCAGATTATGTACTTTGCCTTTGAATAATCATGAAACTCCAACTCCAAATTGTTGGATAGGTATGCTGCCGTGTACCTACCGTGAAAATTGCCACGGGCAAGGTACTGAACAGGTATGAAATATCCTTAAATCGAATTAGCTCTCGGGATTAAGCGCTGGAACGACTCTCATCAAATTTTTGCAAGTACTAGGACATAGCAGGATATCGTATTCAGCCACAATTTACCGGATTGTTTAAACTTTTTCAACTCCATCAGATAAAGTGCATGGGTCTGATTGCTGTAATCCCAGAATTAAGGGGGTGCTCATGCTTAATTCGCATAAAGTGTTTCGTCTGTCTTTGAACGAATATATTTCAAAATTTCCAAGCGAATCTTTGGCAATCATTTTGTGTGAACACTTTCAGAGATATGAAGTGTGCCGGGGAACTTCTCCTTGGATATTATCATACACAGCATAGCAGCAGCCCTGCAAGGATATGCTACCAGCTTCAGGACCGCAGGGTAAATACATAGTTTAACATAAAATGCAGACGATAAATTTCTGCTATATATCTTTCTGCCGATGTACTCTACCTATCTTGAGATTGAGGGACTATACTCAAGAGTCCTCTAGAGTTTTTCGCTGCTGGAATGGTAAAAACTTTGCAGACAAACATCTTTCGTAAAGTTCTTCAAAAGAACATCCCTTGGAGCATGTTAGCGCCAGGATATGATACATATTAATACCGCGAACTTCTTATGCGTTTGGGTGACGAAGCTTGTACACTTGATGCAAATTAGAAGGATATTAATGTTGATTGCAAACATTCTAGAAGACTTTGTCGGTTCGTTGAAAGTGGTTTGAGTAATTGCTTTCTCACACAACATGGTGTATATTTAAACTTAGGTACATAAAAAAGTTGTTAACCGTGCCACATCTATCATAATTCATAGCAAGCTAATCAGGTTTGGTCATACTCATACCTAGCACTACTACCTGTGAAAATTACTTAACCCAACGACCTTAACGCTTGAATTGTAAAAAAATGAATGCTTTAAGTCAGGTAATTTTTGAATATTTCATGAAGCATGCAGAATTTTTAATTTCTCTTGTATTCTTTGATAAGGGAAATGTGGTGCATATAGTTTAAATCACGATTGCAGGTGCGTTTATATTGGACTACATCATGAAATAAGATTTATGTAACTAGGTTCCTCCTTTTTGCATAAAGTAAGATGTCTAATAGAGTTGAATAATGAATCATACTCTAATTGCTTTAACCATGAACCAGTTTAAACTATAACATTTTGCACGAAAACGCTTAAAAATGTAATAAACGATTAAAGTAAGTATAAGATGTTTGCAATTTGTATTAATTTAAATACGATTTTAAAATATAGACTTAATATGGTGACTTTTAAGATAATTGCTTTTAGTTAAGAAATAGCGTTGTTTTTCAGGAGCTTGAATACTCAAACTAGAACTAAAAAATGTTATATATGTTTTGTATATATTTACCTACATATGTATATTTACATATGTATATATTCTAAATTAAGTGAAAATTTGTCATAAGTGATTTGTATATCAGTAGGGTGACTGATGAGTCGGAAAAAAGAGTCACCATAGAAAATCTACTTATTCAAAATTTGACTTTCATGCGATTAGGATAAATACAGTGAACTTTCTTTTTGTAAAATAAATTCAATATAGGTACTACATATGTATAATCAAGGCAATAATAACCGCTATTCTGTTAGACTTTGTCATGAATATTTTTTGGGTACGTAAATATTCTCATAAGATATTTTAATTTTCCCGAAAAGTTTTTAATTTGAAGCTGTTTTAGCAAGGGAAATTGCTGTTTCGAAATATTATTAATTTCAATTAATCTTCTTTTATCTGAGAGCTATATGCAAATTAAGACTCTTCTTAATTTATTTGAATTAATAAATATTTTACGACAACGCAGCGATTTAAGCCAAAAAAAGGAGTTTTAGCGATCCTTGGTCTTAAGCCCAGTATCTCATGCATTATTCAACGAAGCAAATTGGTCATAAAATTTGTAACAGTTTCAATTAACAGCTCGCTGCGCAGACAACACCCGTTTGTCGTATATCTTCATAAGATGCCAGGTAACAGTGCGTTATAATTAAGGCATCACTTGACTTAAAACCCCCCCTATAAGTCGCTACCACCGAAAGAGTGGCCTCCCGAAATCTTGATAAGGGTTCATCGTCAAAATAAATTTCATCATAAAATCTCATTGCTCCCCACCGTCTCTGCAGGAAGGTGAAAAGTGCTTCCAGATGAATAATGAGACTCCTTAAAAGTTTTTATGTGTTCACATTATGCACGTATACAAAGGGCAAACACAGAGCTAATTAATTAACATCCCTCCACCGGGTTCGCGCTTACCCCCGAGGTCCTTGAGGATGGCGCGGCGGATACTTTCCTGAAATATTCATAAATTCGCCCCAACATTACCCGGAGTATCTTGCTGACGGTGATCCTGGGAGAGGAGCGCCTCGACGGAGGCAGAGTGCACGTCACCATTAATTCTTTCTATTTGTAATCCTGTTGGGATTGCAGGAGGTATCATCGGAGTCATTTATATCTTTATTATTTGCGAAAACTTTAAGTTGAAGGGGAGAAGTTTCGATTAATTCGGGGGCCCTCCATTGTACGTGTAGCACTTACTCTGGCCTGTCTTCTGAGCCTTTTGCGCTTCCCGGAGAATGAAACATTTCAAATATTTATTTTTCCTCGCATTTAAATACTGTCGTAATGAGACGAAGAGCCGGCAAACAGTTACAAAGGACATTCCTGGGCCCCTTCCAGAGTAAACATCCGGATTTTAGTGTTCCGTGCAGGGTTTCTTTTTTCCTCGAAGCTGCTTAAAGTCAACTTCGTTGCGAATTCTGTTCTTCTGATGCACATGCATCGTAGTCTTCAAATTACGACTACATTTACTTTGCTGCATTAATAAAGTTCTTCCTTTGATCCTTTGTAGTTGAGTTTTTAAAATTTTAAAATGAATTTAATTTAATATGTATTCATTAAAGAACCACAAAAACAGTATCAAATTAAACAAATAATGTTTTGTTATTATAAACAGCGTTCTACCTCAAACGCTTGATGTAAAAAGTAGAAAAAGTTATTACGATACGAAAACGTAAAAAAGTTCCCCATTTTGTGGGTCCGAAAGTAAACATATATAAATAAAATATACTTCTGATTAAATTTTTATTTTAATATATTATTTGGACCTGGCCATATGGAGTTGAATATAACATTAGTTAAATGTTCTATATAGGACATTTTACAGGACTGGATTCGGGATGTCCTTTTTTAAAAAAATTAATTCCACCTCAACCAAATCTCTTGGACCGCCAGGTGTGTTTCGATTGAACTTCTTCAACAAGGATAGTTCTTAAATAATTCAAACAAATGTATTATTTTGAGAGTCACTAATTGTACAAGCATATGTGATAGGTACATATAATATATTTATAATTTACCGGCGAAAAAGGTTCTCAAATATCTAGGAAACCTGAATACAAATACATACATAATACTATCTAAATGGACAGAGAGTTATTTCCGTTTTTTTTTTTTCATCGCGATAAAAATACAATGCAATTATCTTTCATGCGAAAACATAACGAACGAAAGTGGAGTCAACTCCCACTTAACCAAAAATGGCATTCAGTGAGATGTGGAAATTATCAACATTTCCAGGTCCTGTTCGTGACAGCCATGAACCGGGCAATCGCTTTTGCGACACTTCGTGTGTACTGTTTAATGGAGAATGGCCCTATCTTGTCTGGTTGTCTTCTTGTCTGGCAGCCGGCGGGGGCGTGCATGGAGGCGCCTTGCTCAGACAATTATGGTAGTTATTTAGATCAGAAGTTTCGTGGGCGGCATTCAGCCTTCAACTCCTTCGGTCAGCAACTTACGCGCAGATAAGAAGTTGTCGCACCAAGGACCGTCCCAAACTTTATGAACAGTCCAAACCGGAAGCGGGGGAGGGGAAGGGGAAAGAAGGGCAAAAACCTATCACCCGACGAAGTTTTTTAAACTCCTGTTTTATCTTCTAAAGTTGTTTTGCAATTCCTCCGTGTATTAAACAACTTTGTGGAGAAAGTGCAGACATCATATTTTTATGCTGCGAGGGCGAATTCAACTTTATTTTGATGAAACTCCTCATGCCGCAGGATGTTTTTATATTATTTCTATAGTATGGTTTTCTAGCTGCTTTGGCGTCCCTAATGAGAGTTGTCAACACCAAACCGAATGCTCACTTTTTATATTTGTGAATATTTCATTCGTATTTTTACTTGTAATATTTTCAGTAGGAGGGTAAAGCGAAAATTTGCAATTTCACCGTCAGTTAATCCTTAAAAATCTCCAGTTTTTGCACAAAAGCAATTTTTTGGTGTAGGTACAAAAATAAAATTATTGGCCTTTTGTCCCACAGGACGGACATACATAATTCGGTGGAGCAATAAAACAAGGGAAAAGCACGGAATTCTAAGGATATTTTTATGGGTTGAAGTTGGCGCTACATATGTCCTGCCGGACCGTGTCGTACCCAAGGGAGATCATTTCAATAACCAGCGTCCTTTTCGGCCCTCCCCCGTCCGGATGGTAACCAGGTTGGCGAAGCCCCAGTCCAACATAGTCGACGACGACGGTTTCCATGTTTGCCCTACTTATTTCATTTTAATTTTACAACCCATCAGGACTTGAGGGATCCGGGAGCTGGTTTTATTGCTCAATTTTAGTGCTGAGTAAATTTTGAGATTGCGCTATATCACATCCTTGCAACTTACCCAGGCGGGGGTGGAATCCGCCAGCATAAACTATGTTTGCCTTTACGACCACTTGTGTATAATTCCCGGCGAGGATAACAACTTCAGTCCACCTTCGCTATAAAGTGCCGGTATAACGACTGAATTTAAAACTTAATTGCTTCCCAGGAATTTGGGGCCCTTTATAGGGCGTGAAGCAAACTGAAATTGTTTTAAATGTCGCTGCGGAGCGGTTGGGCACCGGGGAGCCAGCAAATGGAAAGTGCTTGTGGTACCGCGAAAATGAGCATAACTTTAAATATGCATATTTCCTACACAAGCTGCTTTCTCTGGGGATGCTCCACGACATAGGTACTAAAGTCCCGCCAGACGCAGGGCGTTTTTGGACCTTAATGAACTCTTAAACGAGGCTATGGCCAGTTTTTAACACACTGCGCGTAAAACGATTTTAGGTGGAATTTTTGAAATTGGATAATCAAGTGAGTACCACCCATTCTTGTGTGCGTCGAAAATATTTAATAAGTTCATGGGAATAATGTTTATAGCCAACATAATTAAAATCAATAATTACAAAATTTCAGATCTACTAGAGTTTCTCCTAGACTCAAATATATGTAGATGAAACGAAAAATTTACTAATATAAAATACAATGGATTACTATCTTATTTCTTAATTTGCATTAATTATATAGCATATATTTTAGCAGATCTACATACATATGTATATACGGGCGATTATATCTAATAATTGAAAAATATGTTCTTTTCAGATATATGTTTAATATTAGCGTTTTTGAATAGCAAACATCTGGATTTAAATAAATGAAAATGAACTGATTGAAATTCATAAAGACGGTATTCATAATTTTACATTGGATTTGTAAATTCGTTGTAGTAGAACTTAATTCAAAAAATTGTTATATCCTTATTGAAAATCATTTTATTACAAAAAGTCTCGATATATCGTTTACGGTGCGGTAAAGAACATCGAATCGATATTTTGAAGGATTTCACTTAGGTATGTCCTCTTATCTTTTCATATACATACAAATGTACATAGAGTGCCACGTACTATAAGATTACTTTTGAGTCAAGTTTATTACTACTTGAGGAAGGTAACAAATATTTTAATTAACCCTAAAGTCATTCAATCCTGGCTACCGAACAAAAGCCATTGTTGCATCACGAATACTTAATTATTGTTGAAGTCGCTTCGAGCACTGTGTTCAGCTCCTTTATCATGCCCACATGCACTCGAGTGGGGGTGGAAATCTTCCCAGAAAGATAATCCCCGACAAGAATGATTCTCTGCCTTATGCCCGCCAATGGCAGTGAAGCAATCAGCGGGGGAGGCTCCAGGGGTCGATGGTTTTTCGTCTCGCATCCTGGATTCAGGAACGTGTATATTAATCAATTGAGGTCGGAAAAGTATCTTTGGGCAGGTCCTGACAGGCACGGGAGCCAGTCACACAGTAAAGTAGCAATTTGCGATTTCTTTGACACTGAAACCATTTAGAGGGCGCACACGAGTGGCAAAAGGAGCTTCGCAGGAATATTGACATTGGCGGCTAGGACCGTCTGCTGCAGGAAGGTTAAGCCCTCCTCGATCCGATAGGAGATCCCAGCAATTTCTAATCGATATTCCATTTTCGTTCCGTGTATTTTTATTTTCCACGACGGCGGCAGCCCTTTTTCCCTTCCTTTTCCCTATATTTTTTTTGTATACTTTTCCTTCTTTTGATTTTTTCGATTGCGCCATCTACCCTGTAATTGAAAGTTGTTCGAAGGGAAAAGCATTTCCATCATAACTTCAAGGGGAAAACAAGGCACTTCAATTGATTCAAAAAGTTGCTCGGGTTTCCCGAATGTGGGATTGTGCTTGGGAGCAATAGACACTATCCGCCCTCCCCCAACCCTTATCACGTTCAGTTGCTTTTGTTGTCAATTGAAAAACATAATCGAATCTTTCTCGGCAATCGAACAAATTGAGTATTTGGACAGCTTGAAATTAATGAAACGAAATATGAAAACTTTCAACTCAGTATGGCTAAGTGGGGCGGAAAGCAAACGTAACCATATTTTGTCTATAAATGAGATCGTATTGTCCTTTGCTATTGGCTAATTGCAAAGGTGTGCGCTGCTTAATTTTCTTATGTGTTAAAGACATTAAAAATAGAGTACACTTTTGTTGAATATTTTCGTTCCAGAGCTGGGTACATATATGTATATATATATTAAATACAGAACGGGACGAAACTATGAATACACCCGAATAACTTTAAAGTGCATTAGAGCTAGAAGATTGATGCTTCTCGTAAAAACTATTAAATTTAAATTTAAAGCGATATGTTAAGACCTCCAAAAAGGTTTTCTACTCCTTTCCAATTCGAAGCAAACGTAGTGTATACACAATCTTCGTTACAAGGTGATTGAGTTGTAAATCTACCGTATTTACATAATTAATAAGTAG
The DNA here is from genome assembly GCA_959613345.1 of Tolmerus cingulatus. Lineage (NCBI taxonomy): Eukaryota > Metazoa > Arthropoda > Insecta > Diptera > Asilidae > Tolmerus > Tolmerus cingulatus. The sequence goes on from OY390708.1 coordinate 9,684,220, forward strand.
TTAAATGTTTTCTACTTGAGAAATAATTTGATTACATTTTAAATTTTGCGAATATTCCAGCAATAGTCATTATGCACATTTATTAGACGACTATATCCTTTTGATGAAATGCTTTAAGGCATTCACGAAACTGTGAATGGCATTTTTTACTTATTGGTTGGTATGAATTTTTTTCTTACTATATTTCTACAAGATATTCTTCAGAAGAAGCTAAAAGTTAATGTATACAGAAACTGGTTAGTTATTTGTTTAAACCTTAATATAAAAATATAATTTTTCCGTTACTTTTAAAACTAGAAAGCGAATTTTTGTTTGACATAAAAAAAACTCCTGATATACGTCCCATTCGGGGAAAAAATGATAAAATGTATCGAATTACTTCTATACATACTTCATGCATTTTTAAAAGCTTCAAATTTTACCCTAATGAACAAAAATGTGTATGCTCTGTGAAAAATCAAATAATCAAAAATGGTATGCAGCCAGATGCGTTCAATATTATATTGCCAGTAGTGACATGCCGCAAAATTTTCAGCATGAGGTTCAACATTAATCAACGTATACCATGATAGTGTGAGATCTCAATTTTATTTTATTTAAGTGCTTTATTATATAGTTTTGTAAAAGGTTTAATATTTCTTTTGTTTTTTACACAGGAGATATTTTCATGTCGTCTTGACAATATGTAATATAATCACATTATTGAAATCTTATATTTCAGTTCTTTAAGAAATTTCTTTTCGATTAAGATTGGAGCAAATTCTTCGAGTATATAGTGTATTTCCAATACTGGTATTCGTTTCAACATAGCCTGGTGATGTTGAAATTATTATTACTAAGTAAACTAATTTAAAAATGTATACCTTTCAAGTTCAAATTCAAAAGTAAGAGGGTATACATACTTCAGGTGTGTGCTTTTGTATAAAAAGTTCTATGATACTTTAAACATTATTTTGGGAATTCTGGAAAATTTAAAAATAGAATAGAAGAAGTAAGAAGTGAAACAATATATAATAGATATGCACATGCACATATACACATATAATATAACCAAAATGTGAAAGAAAGAGAAGGGAGGTTATCATTAAAATGTTTTAGTATATGCAGTGGGCTTTTCAGTTTAAATCTTTAAATTATTTAACTCCATATAATTAAAGTTCGGTAAAGGTAAAATTGACCGCCAATTAATTACTGAATAAATTGTTTTAACAAGATACACTATTTTAACTTAGGGGATAGTAGTTAATGTGATTGAGACCACTACCTCTCAAGCGGAATTCGTGAGGGTGTCTACTATAAACCACATTTGAACATAACATATCCAACCCCAACCCGTGATGTTATTGCGTCGAAATTTCTAATATCAATGCTCTTGAAGCGAGTTCATTAGATCCCGACGAGCCCAAGGATATTCCTTGCAGCTTCTCTTGAAATCTGAAGACCCCTACAAGCCATTAATTGCCAAACATTGAAGAGCCGCAAACAAAGGGTGGCCAATTATAGTTGACCCCTATTTGTGTATATTAGGGTTTCCATGGGGCTCTCAAGACACTAATCTGCCGATACCCGGGTCCCCGGTGCTCCGCCCCCCGATGTTGCACTTGCGGTCTGTTACGCCGCTAAGCTGCATCCAGCCGCTCCTGTGGGGCTGCACACATTTTAAATTCTTGAAATTGCCAGCATTTCAACATTTATTTAACCCGGCCAGAGTCATAGGCTATAAATTCAGCAAATGCAATAAAAGCCGGAGCAGGACCGGGCAGGGTAGCCGGGTCGTCATGACCCAATTTCTAAGGATTACACTTAGTGTGGTAGTGGCCTGCTCCTCCAGCCAGAATTAAAGTCCCGTCCCCATTCTCCCGGATTGGGGGGATGGGAATTTTAATTGGAAGTCCTGGAGGCACTTGCAGTCGCCAGAAGAAGAAGAACACAGATCCGGGTGCAGGCGGCCCCGTAGATCGCAGAAGTCACGATAAAAGCTGAGCCGGGTAAGTAATCACTTTCACGTATTTACATTAAAATGAGCACGTTGCCAGCCACATGGAGCCCCGTGTGAGCCCCACCGAGCGGCCGGGGCGGGTCACTTCGGCGGGACGGCCCCGGGACACCCCACCCGGCTCAGATGGTCGACGCCGGAAAGTTTGAAGTTTTGTTGGTGTTTAAGAATTTATCGTTTGTCATAGCGAAGCGCGCTCGGTGGATGTTAATTTATAAATTAACGTGGCACGCTTCCTGACAGACGCCAGCGGAAGGCGTGCTCGACGTGATTTATTTCGACTGCAATTAAAACTTAAGGGGGTGGGCTGAGGGCTGAGGGCACGACCGCTTTTTGGCGACCGGCCGGGTGAGCCACCTACAACACTTAGGGTCTGGCCCTGCGGGGAAAAGTTAATGGAAAAATGTAGTTAAGAGCTGGCCGCTGCTGCAATACACTTTTTCTGAGACGGCAGGGCAGGACATGGGCATAACTCAAATGAAATGACTTTGATATCGGCGGTGGTTGAAATTCACTTAGGAGAGAAAAATGGTATTCTAAAATTAAGAATCAGTAAGATTAAAACCTTAACGGCAACGTAGATACACAGGGGTGTACCCTACCCCAGGCGAAATTTTGTTCTAGGTTGTTATAACCGAAATTTAGAAAAATCCCGTCCATTTGCGATCTGGATTTTACATTTAATTTCAACGCCCTTTTGAAGACATTAATCAAAATTCACCAGCTTGCGCGTAATGTTAATTAAATTTTAATCAATTATTCATAACAAAACTACACCCTTAAAAGCAATAAATAAATCACATTTTAATGAGCGTTGTGTAGCTTGTTAATGCTAATTTGAAATGTCGGTTATCGATGTACTCCCTGTAAACAAGCCCTGCACAGATATTTTCTATCTATTATACAATAGCTAAGATCAGAAGAACAAGCGAACAAGTCCATAACTTTCATTTTATGACTCGTAAACCACTCTCGCGCAGAAACATGATTTCTTACATTTTCTGGCTCGATAACGAGGTTTTACAGTCACGAAAGGCAGTAAACAATAGATCCAAACACGAATTTTAAGGTCGAGTTTATTAACCAAACTCCCCCTCGCAGACATTGAACTTTGAAAAATAATCCGAATTCTTCCATACTTTCCGGCAATACCATTTCAAACCATCTGGGCAATCTACATATATGTATATGTTCGTTGAACTTCTTTTCTGGTGAATTTAAGGACCTCATATTTAAATTCTATATTAATATTGTGAATTATTATGCAGTTATATTATACATACTCTTTATTGAAAAACATAGACTAGCACTAATCTGAAATAGAAAATAGCGAAAATAAATTTTTATAAGATTTAATGAAATCGCTAGTTTTTCACAGTCATAATGAGAGCTTGCTTTAATTAGTTTTATCTTAAAACATTCCTTAACGTATACATTGACATGATCTTAGGTGATAATGAAAAAAAACAACAAATTGAAAATATGTTATATATGTTATGGTTGTTGTCGGATGTTTACTAACATAGAACCCAATGATGATTAATCAGTCATGCGCTTTAGACTACTTTTGTTTCTCAAGGCTTTGACTAAGCTGATGATTCTTAAAAAAAACAAAAAAAAAGAAAAGAAATACGTATTAACAATTTTAACAAGGAGTCATTCAAAGGAATTGGGTAAATACATTACCTCTGGTATAGGACTGATATATTATTATTTTCCAACTATGTATCTGTATTATCAAAAAACGAAGAATACTAAAAATTCAAAAATCGTTAGCTACCAAAAGTGAACTCACATTAACTTCTGAAATTGGCATAAGTTATGTAAGAGAACCCAAATTGATTACTGCTGTCACTTTTTAGTGTAAGTGCATAATACTTTGAGAATTGATTTCGTGAATAAAATCAATTAACCTCCAATTAGTATTCCTTCCATATTCATCCCTGCAGCAATTAAGGTGAAATGCATCGGAATGAATGAATTTAAAAACGATAAAAGCTTTCTCTCTACTTAACACAGTTTCCCATCTTTTGCGGAAAAACCATCAGTCTGAAACAGATGCAGAACATCCGGGAGGGCCGGGAATTGTGCCGGGGTCCCATTAGGGGAGCTCCCTGGATATTGCGGCCTGTGCGTGAGGAGGTGCGTTAAAATTCAATAGCCTCGGAGGATTTGCTCGGCATATACCCACAATTCTAATTCGCAAAAACCCATCAGACGAAATGAAGGGTATTATCTATTCCTACAGGCTTTCTTTGGGGATAGTTTTGAAGACAACATTTTATCCATCACCTTTATTTCCTTGGCCTTAGCCAGCTGCTAGACATCCGCAATCTCCCGGTCTCTCATGAATAAAATATGACAAGGACTCCATGATAAATCACTTATGTAAATTTCGATCTGCTTTGGCGGATGATTTCCCGACGTTGTTTGAAGTCGAAGGCGACTCTGCTGGGGTTCCTTCTAGCCCGACTCGAATTTGCATACCCTGATGGAATAAGAAAATTTTAAGGAACGTAATTAAGCGGGTCGTGCGAACGCGGGCGTACCCACACTAAGTGGTAATGTGATTGCACCGCGGTCAAATCACATCAGGACTCGTAATGGAGCCGTGGGGCCCCCAGGAATGGGGCTCCATCTCCCGGTAATCAGGTTGCGATGAATACAAATTGCTTGGGACTCCTCCACCTCATTATAAAATAACAAAGCACCGCCGCAGCCGGGCCCCGACCCGGCGATACGGCGACTGCTTTTGAGTGATGCCCTGCTTTAAGAGTGCAATTTCCATTATTTGTTGTTGGGGCCACCCCGGCGGAGGGTGTGCTCCGGCCCCCTGGAAAATCCTGGGGGTGCTCAGCCCCCGCGGCACGATGTTTATATTCCCCGATTTGGCAACTGTCAAACCTCATTTACCTGGTGTCGACATGTATCCCAATAAATTCTCCCGCATTATTTGCCCATCTGGGCGTGAAATGTGAAAAATGATAAAATTTTTCAGCAACGCTCAGCTAAGCAAACCCACATGGGTCCGATGGATGATGGCAAGATAATTTCACTACCGCCACCGGAGCACGGTGTTGACAAATCTGCCGGCGCGTGAAATGGAAAACGTTTTTTTTTTTTATACTTACAGCATCGTGGACCGAAAATTAAATTGCAAACCTTTAGCCAGAAATTTATTTGGCTGCGAGCGAACGGCAACATGCGCGGGCAAACTCAAATTGAATTAAAGAGGAATTGCTTTGCCGCGAAGGTGGAGCTGGGCGGTGTTTAACCAGACATTTTTGGGTACTCCGCGTGGGGGTGGTTCGGGGATGAGACGACCATCTTTTGGCCTCCGAGTTTCACATTACATTCACTCGAAGTGGTGGAAAGTAAGTCGTCGAAATCTCGGTTTTGAATGGGGTGGAAACGTGAAAATGCCAGCACTTTAGGGTGGGTATCAGCATATAAAATTGATAAATATGCTTGGTACATGCTTCGATATTTCATACGTTTTTAGAGGTGCTCAACTGCCGCGTAATACCACCACCCGATACACCCTTTAGGAATTGGTTGCTCAGCTACTTATAATATCTATGAAAGTTTTATTCAAATTATTTTGTATTTTTATATTTATAATATTAACATAGTGAAATCTCGAATACCGTCTGTTGCACTATAATATATTATAAATATTTGTTTTTTATATAAGGCATATAAAAGGAATTTAGTGGCGTTTATAACATACACTCCGCGACAACTGGATAGCACACCCCTTGAAAATCACGATTTAGAGGTATTTTTCTATAGAAGGGCATACAAATTTTTGCAGGTAGGCATTCTCTCCGTTGTTTAAAGATAATTAGGAATTGTCTACCTCTCCTACCCCTCTCCCATTCTGAGAATTCCTAATTATCTGGAATTAGAGTGCGACATGTGGATAGCACATGCTATAAAAACACACATTTTTTTGCGATCCGGCACAATTCTAAGTTGCACTTTGTAGTGACATCATTAGTAGAGTGCATTATAGATAATTTTTGGAAAAAAAGGAAGAACATTTTCGAACATGGGACGCGGAAAAAGTTTAAATGTAACCGAAATTCGGTTAATCGGTCGAATGCGGGGTGAGGGGTGTTCCATAAGCCAAATAGCGAAACACTTAGGCCGGAGCCGTAAAGTCATTCAAAATTATTTGGCTGACCCCGAAAACTACGGCCGGAGGTACAAACCCTGCAAAAAATATGCTCTTTCTGTTAGGGATGAGAGGGCTTTGCTACGAGAAGCGTCGAATTCAGCGTCAACAACAAGGGAAATTGCTACAACAGCAGGCATTACGGACGTGCAAAAGAAGCTAAGGACGTGCCAACGCCGTTTAGCAGAAGCAGAACATCTTCAGAGGAAAAGACTGAAGAGAAAACCTCGTCTTCAACAACGTCATCGTGAAGCTCGACTCGCCTTCGCAAAGAGCCATATCGGTTGGAAGAAACGCTGGAGAAAGGTCATTTTTTCTGATGAAAAGAGGTTTTGCCTCGATGGTCCTGATGGCTTCCGACACTATTTTCATGACCTAAGAAAGGACGAATTAATATCAACACGGCGACAGCAAGGCGGAGGTGGAGTTATGGTCTGGGGAGGTATTGGGTATCGTAAACGAACGAATATTCGTTTCGTGAGTGGCCGTATGAACAGCGATGAGTACATCAAAGTTGTGGACGAAGAGATCGTGCATTCCACAAACAACCGGTTTGGAAACGACTACATTTTGCAACAGGATAACGCCGCAATTCATACGGCTCGAAAAGTAAAAGAATATTTTGAGTGCAACGGAGTTCAGATGCTTGATTGGCCAGCGATTTCTCCTGACTTAAACATAATAGAGAACGCGTGGGGACATCTTTCACGGATAGTGTACCAAGGAGGACGCCAATATGCCAATGTTGAGCAGCTCAAGGATGCCATAAAGTCTGCGTGGAACACGATGCCAACAAAATATCTCAAAATGCTCTTTAAATCATTAAGATCTAGAATGCTAGAAGTAATTGAAAAGAAGGGTGGTCATACACATTATTGAAATAAAATAATAATATTTTTCGTAAATAATTTGAGTTTATTTTCAAAATTCGTTTCTTTGTGCTATCCACTTGTCGCACTCTAATTCCAGATAATTAGGAGTTCTCAGAATGGGAGAGGGGTAGGAGAGGTAGACAATTCCTAATTACCTTTAAACAACGGAGAGAATGCCTACCTGCAAAAATTTGTATGCCCTTCTATAGAAAAATACCTCTAAATCGTGATTTTCAAGGGGTGTGCTATCCAGTTGTCGCGGAGTGTATATGCAGGGGATTTCGAAATTCAATTCTATAGCTTAATAAATTTGAATAAGGCGATGTTCGATATATCTAATTTAGTTTTGGTTTTTATAAATCAATTTCAAAACTACCAATTGAAATCTATAACTGTTTTGAGAAAAGTTCGGACAATTTTGAAAAAAAGTGAACAAATAGCGTGCAATGAAACAAAAATACGAAGGATAATCTATTCGAAATTGCTCAGATATGAAAGTTATACATAATTTGTTTCTATCATTATTTATCATACCCACCTGTTTTTGAAATATTTGAATATTTTATACCAAAGAAACGACCGAAGTATAATTTGTTAAGATAGCATCTTAATTTCTCCTAATTATCTCAATGGATTTTTTCCTATCGTCTTTTTCACTGATTTCTACGGGTGATCTGTTTGGCTTATGATGCGCCCAGTCTGCTGAAACATTAAGCAAACGATAAATCATTGGGCCCTACTAATTGCAGTCATCCTGGAAATTGCCGAAATTAGAGCCAAGCATAATAGAACAATTAATTTCCGAATTTTTTTACGGAACGCAAACAGGCGAACAGTTCCAAAAGAAAATGTTTAATTTTTGTCTCAATTTACAGCCCGGGGATGTTGTCGTTAATCATGGGATAATCGGGGCTTAGGTCGTGGGCGCTCTGTCGGGGACCGGGGATTAGCTCTATTGAATAATTTGATCTGTTAAAGTGGAATTTAAGGAGAAATCCTGGAGAAGCATAACTCAGGCTGTTGGGGAGCCGCAAATGTTTGCAGCAGAGACATAAATAAAATTCGACCCTGCTGCGGTGCGACGCGACGCCTGCATTTTTAGCAGCCGGCCGTCGCGGCGCCTCAAAGCGGTCTCGGTTTAGGGCTCGCTGGAGCGGCTCCTTCCAGACACATTTTACACGTTGCATTAAGCACTAATTCGCCCTTAACTACAATCACGGAAGCATTTTAAAATTCTGGGGAATTTCAATTTATTTTTCATTTAACTTGAATTTCACTGCATTGCTGTACCGGTTGGCTTCTTTGATGTTCGGAATTCTTTGAAACTCTGTAAAACCTGAGGGACCGTAAAGGAATGCTATAACTTGAATTAAATTTTCAGATGCAAGAAACAGTAATACCTATACTGTCACTTGGCGCTCCTGCGGTGGGGCCCCCGGAGTCCCGGGCAACTGAAAACAATTTCGACTGCTCGGGATTTCCAAAGAATGGTAGAGTGTATTTCTGGAGAGTGATAGCAGACAGGCATTTAAACCGGGCTTCGAAAGGAATCTTCCAGGTGCGAGTCTTTTATATTTATGCTCTGATTCCCTAATTACTTCTGTAAGGATAAAGCAAGTTATGTTCGGATTTGGAGACAGTAGTTACATATCTCCAAACCGGGTCTAGCTAGTAATTCCAGAAATTCTCAGAGATATTATCTTTTAAAGTAAAATCCCCAGGAAATAGAGGAAGAGACGATTAATGCTTCATTGAAAGTGGTATTCGCAATTTGATGGTGCTGCGATGAGCGACAAATGATTGCAGCACTTGGAGAACGCTTAGCTAAAAGCACAATTTGTGCCAAGTAAAGTCGCAGATAACTTAATAGGTATCTTGATTTACGTGTCCCAAGCAATTTGAACCCTTTTAGTCAAATTGTTGTTATTACGCTAATATAGTAGACACATAATTTCAATAACTCGCTTATTTCCACAAATTTTAAAGTATTTACTAATGGTTACTGATGATAAGACGGGAAGATCGATGAATTTTGGAAGTAATTTAAGTAACATATTTGCAATTTCTAAAGATGTTATAAACAATAGGGTAAGAAGGTTGAAAGTCAAGACGAAAACAAATATTTTTGATCGTATCGTTTAATTCGTTCAAAAAGAAGTGCTTGTGAAAAAAATATTTACGTTTTAGGGTAGGTAGGTTCAAATTTTTAGTAATATGTAGTAAACTAATTTGTTTAATTTGACACTTTTATCTAAAAACTTTATTTAATATTCAACATTTTTGTAATGCAACCTATGTAAGCTTGAAAGTAATAAGTATAACAGTGTGTAACTAATTTAATTTTTTAGCTCCTTGCAAAAAGGTCCTTTTAAGTAGGTATTCAGGTGGCAAAATAAGCATTAAGTAAGTCATTAGACTTCAAAAAAATTAGAAGGCGGGAAAACAGGGAGCAAGGAGTAATTAGGGCAATGCTCTGGGGAAATTTATGACGCAAGAAGTCGTCGCAGTGAATCTGTGGCCATTATTAAATTTGTTAATTGGGACATAAGACATTAACAGGAAGTCGACGGGGAGCACAAAAGCCCAATCAGCCCGAGAATAAGGAACAAGTAACGAACTGTGCGTGGGGCCGTAAGTTGGCGACGGTTTTTCGCACTTCCGCGCCCCGCAGACAAAGGCGTTGGCTGGCTAATTAATTACATGATTACTAGACGTCGTCATATAGGTATTTTGCAATTTATCGCAGACGCCGAATGTCTTAATTCGCCCCATAAATGTGTTGAGAGCTAATTAATGTGCGCCATTTGCGTGCATTAATAACCGCCAGCTGTAACTGCTTTATTCGTGTAACACCCTGCTTAATAGCGGCGTCGAGGAGCCATCCGCGCCAGAAAGCGCCAGAAAATGCTAATTAGAGATTTCGCAATATCCGTAACACTCGTCTTTTATCATGGAGGAGATTTTATTATCTTATTTAATGCAAACATTAATTATGTTCAGTAATCCGGGCGTAAGCAATTCCACCATTCATCATGGGAGTGAGTGTGTGCCGGTCGGGCGGAATTATCCCGGCGCTGTCTTATCGTGTCATCAAAAGTTAATTATGCAACATGCCATTGTGCCATGCTCGTAAAGTTCATAAGGCAAATTAAGCGAAACGAGCTCCAGTGCCAGTTTAATCACGGCACATATATATTTTGTGAAATCTTTGCCTACTCCTTGGTCATGTGTCTAAATAATTTGTAGGGCGGTCGGCGGGAATGGATGAGCGCATTACCGGGCTTATCTCTGGACCATTTTGGGGGTGTCCAGGCTCCTGGCCAAGGAATTGATTCCCCCTCTTCGCACATTATCTTAACGAAATAGATAATTGCGTTTTTATTAGGTCCACGCACCGCACTGTATAATTTTTGGAGTCTATTGGGGCACGTTTACATGAGCAAGGAGTAATATCAAAGATTATCCCATAAGCAGCGCGGAATAATCGGGGAGATTTGTATTAAGCAGTCCGATTTTGTGCGATAATGCAGGAACAATGCTGTAATAAATTATTCGAGGGATCCTAATATGCATGTCGACGCCGTTAATACACCTACGGGATTAAATATAATAGACCGTGCGATTAGTAAGGAGACAGCAAGGATTTATTTGAATTATTGCAAAAAGGAGTCAAACAATATAATATTTTATCTCGATTAACTAAATGTATATGTATGTTTTGTTGAGATGTTTTGGTCATTATTGAGATAATTTTGTAATAAAATCTTTCCTCCAATTCCTATATTCAAGTTGATTATAGTCGTAATCCACATAACTATACATACCTACTCTAAACAATTTTAGAATTATTTATATTATGAAATGGAAAATTCTAAAATCGGCTTTGTAATAAACGTATGTATGCTATATATAAGATATATTTCGATGAATTGTAGTTTTTTTCAATCTCCTTATTTCTTACAAGTCTTTTATGTGTCTTTTATTATGTCCGATTTAGGGATACAAAAGATATTATATTTCGTTCTGGAATCACAAGTATATCGAAATTTGCTACTCCCAAGAAACAGGAAATATCGACAATTCATCGTTTCCGGGAGTTCTCCTTCATAAAGGAAGAAAGTTGCAATGCAACCGTGTAAGTTTATGTAGTAATTGACGTTGATTGGCACCCGAAATCAATCGCATAAATATTATATCATCCCTCCGTGAAAGGTTTCCAGACGCCCTTTTTGCTCGCCCTTTACTGCGTGACTCTTGGTTCCGGGCTACGACAATCAACGCAAGCAAAATCAAATTTACTCCATTGAGACTTATGGGGCTCCAGCATCCGGGGCTCCCTGCGACGTGTAACGAGGAGTCTGATTGCAGACGCCTTTCAGGAAGTCTTGCGTTCGATTATGCTGGAGCTAGAGTGCCTTCAAGGGGGATTATGAGAGTAATGCAAGTAGATAAACTTTCCGGGGGGCAATGGGCTCTCGAGGAGCACTTCATAACTCGGCTTAGGCCGGATGCTTCAAACTTAAAAACGAAAGTTTACTCAATGCAGGCCTGGGAGCTGGGGGTGGTCGTAATCACGGATGAGCGGTCTATCGATTGGGTCCGCAAGTAACCCATAGATTTGCTGTTCGGAAAAAGTTTCATTAAATATATAATACAGTTCACTAAACAAACCAAATCCGTTTCATAATCCCATGGAAGAGCTCGACGTTGTGGAAAAGCCAAGATGTTGGCCCTGTGCAGCCCACTTGGCTGGCAGCCAGGAGCCCGTGGGATACGTTCGAGTGGAACGCGAACTTCCTTAAGGAACAAACGCTTTCTCCCGGACTTTCATCATTTCTAAATAAGGAGCTTGGGTTGAACAAGTCGATTTTTGCTCACGGAAGCACCCCAGGCCCTGGACGAAAGACAGCCGTTGGTGCTACGTAAAATTTCTTGCACGAAGTTATCTACTTCATTTGACCTTAGACTCACTATCTGCACTACGTTTAGCAGCATTTTACACCAATTTTCAGGAGAATATTTGTTATGTCAATTAATCTTCTACAAATATTATACTTATGCACATTATTTAATAATTTTGACATTTGTATTAGGTACATTGATTCAAAAACATATTGTTATTAAACGACATATTTAAAAATTTTAGAAAATTTTGAAACAAAATTGATTAGCATGTACTTTGTAGATTGTTTATTATTTCTTGTTTTTAAATAATAAATGGATTCTTCTAATTTATTATTTATAGTGATATAAATGGCTGAGATGTATCAGCTCATCTGAAGAAAAATGTTTCAAGATTCCTAGTAATAAACTGAAAAATTGGACAGTAACTTTTATCTGTGAAAATATATAAAAATATAATGTATATATATCTTTTCGTGAAATTTATATCATGGTAACTGTCCACATGTGCTAACAAATTTAATTAACTTAAGAAATTCAAGTTGATGAATGGAAAATATTTTTCTTCCATTATTCAGATCCTTTATTTATGTGGACCTTGAGTAAGTTTAGATGTTTTCCTATCACCATAAAATGTAATATGATGTGCATGTGTTATATTTATAACCGAAAAAAACCTATTTATGAGAAATATTATCTGTAGTGCCTGCCATCCTTAGAGTTCTGAGGTCTTATTCATTATTAATCAAGGAAATGTAAAAAGGATTATTCCAGCTAAACTTTATGTATGTGCTAATAATTGTTGTGTGTTGTGCTGTATTTTACTACTATGAGTTTTAACAAATATAACAACGTCTTGGGTTTCTTCATTATTTTCTATATTAAAAATTGCTTAGAAGTTAAGAAAAATATCAAATGCATAACTTTCACAAACAACCCATTGAGGTTTCTCAGTTTATGTTAATAAATATTTCACTAGCCGAAGAAAGCTAAGCGAAGGACATGACATTGGATCTTCTTGGAGGACTAAGAATAGATTAGATTCGCCTCCAGGTCAGGTAAGTCGTGAGATTCATACATATAATGAATGTCTTCTTTATGCCGAGCAAATTGCAAGTTTCTGCACTCATTTCGCTTGCATAAGGCGATCGCCTCGAGACATTATGAAAAATAAACTGCCCTAAAGCCCCCTTCGCACGGGCGTCTCCGAAGACTGTGGCTGCAACTTGAAAGGAGCTGTGTTCCCGCCCTCCCGGTGAAAAGTGGGACAGGAGCATTGAAAACCAAAGAAGCAATTTCTCCCAAGGTTAAGTGGAATTTTCGTTTTCCATGTTTATCGAAAGAAAGGAGCAGCTTCAAAATCGCGGAGCGTGCTCACTTTTGACGTAGTCGGCTGCAGCATGCAAAGCACAAAAGCAGGAGAGGGTGGAATTGGGGCGGTCCTAGAAAATTTATTCCTGAGGTTGGAAATTGTAATTAAAAATTACACACAATAATTCCTGCAAATCTCTTTGAGCGAACTTTGCACCAGGAAGGTTGCTACGTGTTTGCAGAGTATCAGAGGTATGAACATACGGGTCAATATTTGACATTCTGGTTACTGATATTAAAAAAAAGTTTGTATTGCGTGCATAACTGATTTTGTGACTTACTTAGGCCCAGTTTTAAGTTTAAATTTAAAAACTGTTTAAATCTATATTACTACATTTGGTATTTAATCATAAACTTAACTTATCTGTGGGATCTATTTGTCAGATCCGACTTCAATTTTTGTAAATTTCATATTGATTGGAGCTGTATTTCCATTAACATGATGTACTTAGCATAATATCCTCTTAGTTTCTTTTATTTCTGCGATTTTATAAACCATTTTTGTATTAATTAAATCTTATTTTCTGTTGTTCACTTCTATATGAATTACCTTTACTCTTCATTTATTTGGTGGTTAAATGTGTGTGTTTCATTTTAATCCATATTATAAAGCATCGACCGAAAGAAGAACTCTGAAAATGCATCAATTTCTGGTATTAAGCATATGTGTTTTTTCCAATTATGGTATATGTGGATATATGTACATACTTGCTCTATGTATATATTTATATATTTTCAACAGAGTATTTTATTGCATATTTCACCTTTTGTAGGAATTTATATTTTAATAAAAATATTGTTCCAAGTATAAAATGTTTGGTATAAATTCGTTTTTAAAGGTTCAGCATGATGTTATGTAAATTAAAGAGAAATAATTCCAAAGTTGCCCTATATGCTTATGTTGAACTCAAAAATATATACACATTTTCAACGCCCCACATTTAGGTTTATATCGTTTTAATTCAATCCGCTTTTGGGTTCTTTATGCTGGAATTTAGCTTTGTAGCTATATGAGAACTCTGCACCTACGTCCTGCACTGTATCCTGTATTCCATCCGCACCGAGGCCACTTATGTACTGTTGCCACAGAGCCGACTTTGTTAGATAGCAAGATGTGTGCAACATAAACACTTCCTGAAAAATATATGCTACACGTTGATGAGCTGGAGATAGCATCCAGTGCCCCACTTTGTATTTTACGCCTGTCGGGGCTTCCGAGGAAATCTGCAGGAGTCCTCTTATTTATGATTACATTTGAAACAGAGCGCAGCGACACGAGCAACTAAAGTATAATTCGAAATAATTTAGAGCAGAAATTGTACGTTCGGCTGCAAGCTGCAAGGTTGCTGCTTTCCTCGGTGGCTTGGGGCCGACTTGCAGATGAAGTTATGGCAGGGAAATCAATTTGTTATTTTCAGGAAAAGGATTCTCTGGCGGTCGTACTGCGTTTCGTTCTTCAATGGAGCTGCCCATGAGAAATTCATTGCTCTAAAGAGGATACTAAGCACACCACACACGGCGTATCCAATCTAGTCATGCGAGTGGAGGAGAAATCTCAATTTGAAGGAAACCTTCCAGGATAGCATACATATTACTTTTCAAAAAACTTTGATGTCCAAATGTAATGCAGTTCTTGTAGTCATATGGTATATGCTCCTTACTTTGAAGTCGGAATATTAAAAACTGAAACCTTGTCAAATAAACTGATGAATGCTTTATGTGCATTCGTATTATCCTTATTCTGTTTTCGGCTTTTTCAATGTTTATTAACTCCTGCCCAATTTTATTTGCACGCATTAAATTTAATACAAACAGCAATAAATATCTTGATAGCGAGAAGGTCGTTTCATATCCGCATTATAAATATCGAAGTATTAATAAAATGCAATTTTGGACCGGATAATGCGTGCTCGCTTTTATGAGTCGTAAACAATAAATTTCAGAGAAACATTTCATTTACATATGTATATATGCATGCAAATCTACAATAAAAGTTTTTTCCACTTTGCGTATCTATTAATTGCAAAAAACGTATTTTTTTAAATATAGGTTTCGCTGTCATTTTGTTTAACTAATTACCTGAATTCTGCAGGTGTTTGATTTTTGGAACAATCGAGCGAATGTGGGTCAAATCCTGTTCAGTTCCTTTGTAGTGAAACTAACTAGGCGGAATATTTTCAATGTTCGATGATTATTAAATTGGCTTCTGAACTCGGCTGGGAAAATTTATTTCTTCTGCAAACATGATAAATTTTCATAGCGCAGGTATTGTTTGAATATTACACAAATTTAAAATTGATTTTGAAACTTCAGGTGCATGGGGTCAAAGGTTATAATTAAATCTATAACTTAATGATGGGATATGCTGCAAATTTGTTCTATTTCAGTTGAAATTGTAGCTCAACCATAAATTAAATGATATTATTATTATTCAAAAACTAATTTAAAAAATAATTATAATAGTTTTATTGGTGTTTTCTCCGGGTGATATAATGATATACACATACATACAAATGTACCTAGGTATGTTTAATTGTCCAATAAATTTTAATTACTGATGGAATTTTCGAATGGAAGCTAGTACAAGAGTTTACAAAACATGTTTATACTCAATCAAATATTTTTTAAAAATGAATTATGCCAATTCATATTCAAGTCTTCATCATACGAACAAAAATTATGGCCCTTATATAATAATACCAGTCCTTTTAGTAGTTTATTGAAAGGTGTTAAGGTGGCATTTGGTTTATGCTTATAATCCTTTTTCCTATTATTTTCCTACACCACAAAAAAGCCCTTTTTGATGCCGGCAATGTTCCATTTAAAAGGAATCAGTTCGTTAAACAAACATAAATTTGTGCTGCCGCCTTTTGACCTACTTGCTGCTGCACTTATCCACCATAAAGGATATTTCTATTGAGCCCCTTACAAAACATTTTATGGCCGGAGATTATCCCTGGAATGTTTGCCAAGAAATCCTTTTCACGCTAATTAGATCTCTTACAGTGGTGCCGTCCAAACTCCATTAGTATTGTTTATTGCCTAATTTGGAGTCTCCGCTCCCTATTATGCCATTTTGGCACGCATAAGTAGTTCGATTCTTTGCATTCACTCTGGACTGGGATAATTCGCGTGATAATGGGAAATAAATTCGTCCTTGCGAATGGGTAACAGATAAACATATTTCATTCGAAGAGTATGTCCCCGAAGCACGAAAGGTCGCCGCGAATGGGAATTGGGACTAATTTCGAATTGCTTAGGTATGCATTATACATGACTGCTTTCACGTGTCGATTATCCGGCAGATTTATGAGTACGCATTACATCTAAAAATCATACTAAGGAAAGTCTGTTTTGCCATATCCAGTCAGATAACAAAACAAGTATATAAGTATACATAAATGCCATTTTCGGCACCTCGTGTGTTCATATTTATACAACTGTGGATTTTATAATTGTTATCTCCAAGCACGTTAGGTTTCTATTGATTAATTTCATTAGAATCAAATAAAGAATCCAATTTTGTATCTCACCTGGCAAATATTAAAGAATTTGATTGAGTAATTCGGGATAAAAATTTATATGGTTTTTGGTAAACATGGTAGGTATTTATCCTACTCCAGCTTTTTTATACCATACCTTAATTTTTATGCAGATTTTTATTTTTATTTATATTATCATCTCTACACTTTTAGCCACATTCTAATGTACTAGACACTCGCGTTGTCTAGTTTGTGTACCCGCAGTATTATTTAGATAATTTTTTAAATCTAAGTAATGAAGTATAATTTCTGCACTGGAATTTATTCGACTATTTTAACTTTATAATTGCCTTATAAATTATAACATTCAAAAGTTTTAATTCTGCATTGTGGAAATATAAAAATAAAATGATTTGCTGCCAACAAAAATTCTGATTAAAGAATAAAAACAATCAGTAGGTATTTACTATGTACCCAAAATTATAACTACTTTGATTGATATTAAACTAAACTGGTAAAGAAAAAAAAATGTTTAACAGTTTATATGTAGATACTTCTTAAACTAAATATGCAGCTTAAACACAAAATAAAGGACCTTATATTAGAATCAGTTATTTCACATTTATGTATTAGAAATTATAAGGTAAGGAATCCACAGAAAGGATAATTTGTTATTCCCCGTCAGGACTTCGATAGTTTGAAGATATTTCCATACAATTTTTGAGTCAGTCAGAGTGATTTAAGTTCTTTGAAAGATTAGTTTGGAGCCATAGAGATAGCTTATAATAAATAAAACTATTGAAAGGAAAAGGAAGAACTACAATTTTTTTGACCTATTTTCCTTTCCTTTAATATTATTGATTCAACGCAATTTCAAACTAGGTTTATATACGTTGCGACGTTTTCATTATTATTTTGAAAAATATGAGCGTTCTTTTGCTGCAGTTGAATGAACTCAACCCCGAGAAAGCCTCCGGAGAAATGAGCAAAATAATTAAACGCTGGAAATAAAAAATCTACACAAAATGAGAATTTATTTTTTTTTTAAAAAGAACTAAACTAACGCTTGCTTTGAGCGAAAGAGCGGAAGTCCTCGGCGCTGTGAGCCCCACTCACCTCACCAGCTTCCGTGCTTTCAAGAGTCCCGAATGTGGCACAATTTTTGCACGAAATGCCGCCGCAAGGATTCCCAGAGCGCGGTGCAAAGGAATAATTTTTTTCCCAGGACCCTCCGTAAATAATGAGCACTGTTGCCTTTTAACCCGGCAGCAGAACAAAACCAACAAATCCTTTCGCCGTGTTCACAACCTTTCACATGTCCGGCAATTAATATTTTAAGCCTTGCAGGAGCCTTCTTTGCGAAGACGTGGCGCAGAAAGTAGGTTAAACCGCAGGGATAAAAGAAAATTAATGCTGGAATTAGTGTTTACTTTGCGGAAGACTCCTGCAACTTTGTTGGTCCGGCTGCTGTCCTGGGGCGCAACCTTCTTCCAATTTTGCGGCGCTGGAGTCGTCCGGTGAGGAGTAGGCCTATGATTCCCCCTTTTCTAGTGGACTTCCTTTCAAGAGTAACTCATCTGCCCCCAGCAACTGTGGCTTTATAACGACAATTATTTGCATACGAGAAGCCCTTTCACACCCTCGGCCTCATTTAATAGTTGAATCTGTAGGGTCTTAAGTCGGTGCGATAACAAACCCTTAAAGCACCCACGAGGACGAAAGTTAACCGAAGGATGTGATTAAGAAATTTTTAAGGAGAGTTCTGAAAACGCGTGAAGGTTCAATTGGGACCTTAAGTCTCTTTTGGACTCCTTAAACCCACCTAAGAAAATACACTTACCATAGTCGGGGGCGGGGGTGTTGCACTTCTTGAACTCATTTTGAATTGCAAGCAAGTGCCATCATTTCGAGATGAGGGCACTGTGAAGTGCAAGTGATGGAGTGATATGCTAAAGTGCACCCAGTGAACAGACAGCCAGACAGACATCTTTGCGGTCGTGTTAGCTTCAAGTTGCCGTGCTCCTCAGAGAAACCTACTTGGAGGTTTTGGGGGCGAACCTTAGGGACCCGGAAGAGAAACTGATTTTTACTGCAGACAGTGTGACTTCATTAATTAGGAAAATGTGAAACTGTGTCACACGGCCCCACAAATTTCTGAAGTTTTCATGAAAGATGCTAATTTCCTGCAGTGGCTAAAAAAAAAATATATATGTACATATATATATACTCTGTAATGCGAGTACAAAGCTTGGTGAAATTCGAGCAAACTTTTCTCTTTATTTATTCTATAACTTTTATTTTTTTTTTTGTCTACAACATTTCTTTTTTCTCCGGAATTTACCTGGGCGGCAGGGAGCAAAATGAATGCGGAACTAAATAAGATAAAAGGAAGACTGGGAATATTTTAGCAGAAAAGTTTGGCCTCCGAAAACTTCTTCTATGCAGAACGAATGAATTGAGCTCATTATAATTTTTGTAATATAATCTTTGCATAAGTAGTTCACGGCAATTCAGGACTACCGCACTTTATAAGATTGTCAGCGAAAATGCGCTAAGGCTATAAATTATGATTTAAACAGCAGGCTATAAAAACTTTAAGGATTTCGATAAATTGTATTATATTTAAGTGTGCACGAAAACATTCCAGAAGATTTAAGAATTTTGATCCTCACCTATATAGTAAATAATATTTATCCTTCTTAAAACTTTGATCGCTTTTACTTGTATTACCGGATATTTTGAATTTGGATTTCAAAACTGGAAGCTATATTTATAATTAATATAAATAAAATGAAAATGTTAGCACACATTTTGTAATATCTGTGAGTATTTGCTTTACTTCTATTTTAAAAAATTCAATTATGATTTAAACAATGTACAGTAGAAGAAAGTTATTCCCTTTTATTAAGCAGAAAGTCATTATTGGTATACTTTAAAAACAATGAATAAAGTAATCAAAAACATGATAATAGTATGAAACAGATGTTCTTGAAAGTATATATTTACAATATATATTGTTTATTTATATGTACATTTTATTTTTCCATGATTAATTCATTCATCAAAAATATTTCATTCCTTTCGAAGAAGGCTAGAAAGACAAATAATACGAGAAACTTTATATTTTTGTAGTTTTAAAAGAAACTTGCTGAAATGTTTGAGTGAGACGAATACAATGACTTTATGATTGTATAAATATGAAGTGAAGTGGTTTTCATCCTGGACTTTAGCTTTTCAAAATATTTATTAATGACTTGCCAATTTTAAATAAACCATGTTTGCCGATTGCTCGATATTTTATATAAGAATCAACTCTCCGGGCGGTATACAGGTGTTTCAGGATGTACATACATATGTGCATAAATACATATGTAAAAAGAGGCAAAATTATGTTTTGATCTTGATTTCATTATGACCATTTTGTCATTTTTCAATCTGATTATTAAAATAAATCATCTTTATGAAATACCAGAACGAATGATATTGTATAAATATGCGTGCACTTAATTTATTGCTGACTTATAAAATTGCTCATTGAAGTATTACAATACGGCTCATTTAAGCTATAATTTTGTGGATGCTTTTAGCTAAATTGAGATTACTTCCACAAATGGGAGCGGTTTCAGTTCAATACGAAGTCAATTAAATTTCATATCCATATCATGCGGCGGCAATCACATTTTCTTTCGGAGTATTGCAATAATGATTTCCACATCATTTGATGTACCCAAGTTTTATTGATTATTCTGAAACGCCTTTAGGCACCCACGCACTAATGAAAGTGTCTGTTGGAAATTTTAATACTTTTAATGTTGTGAGTGTTGGAGCTCTTGAGAAATATATGCAAATTTATGCCCTAGGCTTCTTGGAAAAAGTTGAAACTGTACTCTTAGTTATTAATATTGTTTTAAAAAATAATTTTTTAATGAGTTGGAGTCGGTATATACATATGACGTATTCAAGAAAACATAGGATTTAAAAACTAATGATAAGAGATTTAATTCTTATAAAATTATTAAATTTGCTAATATATATACCAAGCCATGGGGAGGACAAACTGCATACATTTTTACAAAGGTTAGAGAAAAATCGAAAATATTTTCAAATTAGAAAAATAAGTTAAAGTCTCTTTCAGAATGAACGAAAGTCAATAAAAACCTAATCTATAGTTAGATGAGTCCTAAAACTGATTTAACTACTATTTTCTAAAATAAACAGATAAAAACTGTCTAATAAATATTCCTTATTGGAAAGTAAATTTTCTAGTTTCCAAATTAAGGCAATGGCAAACAACAATATTTTCCGCAATAACTAAAAAATTGACAACCTCGGGGTTTGCGTGGAAGAATATTAAATTTATAGGATATCCGGAATGATATTAAACAATTTTCAAACACATAAAACTTTGCCAGGGAGCAGGTTTTATCGCGTAGATTGTTTTTGCAGCCGAGTTGAATGATTGATGCGTGTTTACTAAATGGAAATGCTTGCCCGAAGCACACAGATAAATAAGTAAATATGAAAATGGTAGTTCAAAAGTAATTCGACGGGAAATAACGAAATAATGTAACCAGACGAACGTATATTTTATTATGGCCAATAATTTTTAACAGCGTAATAACTTCGCGCTTTAGGCCAGCAATCAGTCAGGCTGTATTTATTTGTTATTTTATCCACCTGTTCAGGCTCATCAATGAATACACACATATATATTAAAAGGAAGCTGTATTAACTATTTTGCTTATTACTTGCATTAAAGTTATGAAATTTGTATGAGGATTACTCATTCCTTTTAATTATACTCATAATTTTTTTATTTCATGTGTTAGTCTTAACTAGTAATACCTACATAGTAGTTAATTGAGGTGTTCTAACAATTATATCAAATTAACTAACTCCTTTTTGAGAATTTTAAAGTGTGCACTTTCAAATATACCCTTCTAGAAAGTTTTTAAAATAGCATTAGTTTTTTATTATCTGTATTTATATATGTATGTAGTCATGTTTACATTAAATCGTGTTGAAGTTTTTTCATAATTATTTTAGTTTTGTAGAACATATAGCTCGTAATTTCGGCAGTACATTTATAAATTGGATCCTCAAGTGTTTGAATCCTGATACTTTCTTGTTGTAGTTCGTTTGTAGCACGTTCAATGAATTCCGTGAATGTTCCCTTGACCTTTCGCCATTCAGTAGGTATAGAATAATGCTCTCTATTCAGTGATCTGTAGGTGTCGCGTTCTAATTGAATACCTTCAAGATAGAGTCTCTTCATAGAGTTCCGCCAAAGTTGATAGACAGGGATGTAAGGACTGAGGCAGTCAAGAATTCTCAATTTTGAAACGCCAGCTAGGACCCGAACAGCCCCCACGGTTTTGTATATTTGGTGACGGAAACTTTTCGCTCCTAAAATATGTTCCACAATTTTAGTTTTAATTCTGAATGATTCGTTTTCGACTATTGCTGCTGCATCAGCAAAGTGTGTAAGCATTTCTTCAATAGTTTCGATTTGTTCATTGAATTTTTGAAAACAAGACTCCATCAAGGCACCAGCATTGTATCCCTCTAACATTTGATTGTAAACATCATTGTCAGGTTCCTTTTCTATTTTACTGCCGTAAATTTCACGAATTTGTTGAACATTTGCAATCATATTTTGATATTTCTCTTTGAAAATAGTTAAGTTGTTTACTTCGTTAGTCAAATTTGTTGCTAGCCATTCAGCAATATACTCGAATCTTTTAAATTTAGTTGCAAACATGACTGCTATGTCATCAAGAGAGTGCAATTTAACTTTAAATTTCTCATTACTAATGAAGTCGTCTTCATCGAAAAGGTCATCTAAGTCAACATCAAGATCATTTTCATTCTTTTCTTTTGGTTTATCCTTTTGCTGATTCTTTTGATCTTTTTGTTGATCCTTTTGGTTTTTACCATTATCCTTACTTTGTTGGGGTTTCTCTTTCGGTGCGTTGGATGGATTTTCATTTGGATTGTTTGGATTTGGTTGGTTGGTTGGATTTTGCGGTGAAGCGCCATTGCCACCATTTCCACCTGGCATTGGGTTCTTAGGAAGCAAAGAAGTCACAGAGGGAATTTGAGGAATTTTGGGAAGAGCCGGTAAAGAAGGTAAAAGATTTAGAGGATTAAACCCTCCCCCTTCGCCATGTCGAATAGTTGGACTAGTTTCTTCTTGATTCTGGGGTGGCTCGGAAGTGATAATAGCTATTACGGTAGAAGAAACGGTATGAGTAGGAGTAGGACTAAAAGGAATAGTAGTAACAGGAGTAGTAGTAGTGGGAATAGCAGTAGAAGGAGTTCTAATAGATGGGGTAGTACTCGAATGAATGGTAGCAGATGTAGTAGTATAAGACTTGGTGGCAGAAGGAGTAATTTTAGTAGAAGATATTGTACTAGATGGCTTGGAAGTAAATTCGTCTTCGTCTATATTATCAGCGTTTATCTTTCTTGGACTTGCATTTGTACCTGAGCACAGAAAGGATATTTTAATAATGTTAAGTTAGTTATTAGTTAACTTTTACCTTTTGGTGGCGATATAGAAGTCGATGCTGCAGTTTGTGCTGATGGTTGTCGTGTAGTCTTCAGGGGTGGTAATGTTGTTGAAGGTTTTGTGTTTAATGGTGTTTTGGTTGTGGCTAGTTAGAGAACGGCATTTATTTAGATTAAAATCAATGGCAGCATAAATGAACAATTTTGAAATCAATGTTTATGAAAATGTTGTAATTTTTTGCTTAATTTACTATGTGGTGCTGAATAATCGAAATTAAAAAAGTATACCTATATGTACACATATAAATCGAAAATATATACATATATATTGTTTCGAAACATTTTTTTGAGATAAATGCACAAAGGAATTAAAATGAGGAATTATATAAAACTAAAATATCGTGAAGAAAATTAAGTAAAGTTTAAACTTTCTTATGCGATATTTTGTTTTAGCAGGCCCCTATTTGGATAAAATTTGTCATTTGGGATTGCATTGCTCAATTCTTTTCTATCGCATTATGATGAAAAATAAAAACCTAAGTCGAATGAAAGTGTTTCCTGATGTAATTAGATTTAGATGCTTTAAAGAAATTTTTTTTTTTTTTGTTAAACAGTATAAATGTTCCGAACGTCTTTTACCATTCTTACCTTTCGGAGCACTGGTTGGATTAAATTTCTCAGTTGGAGTTGGATTTTCCGATACTTCTCTGCCATATTCTGATGAAAAATAAAAAGATAAGTCAACTGAAAGTGTTTAGTAATGTATATAAGTATTTAGATTTGAATGCTTCAAAGTGTTTTTTCTGATTTTGTATACAGCAAAAACGTCCCAAGTTTCGTTTACCATTCTTACCTTTGGGGTCTCTATTTGGATTATATTTCTCATTTTGAATTGGATTGGTCGATTCTTCTTCAGCATATTCTGATGAAAAATAGAAAGATAAATTAACGTAAAGTTAATACATATATATTTAAATGCTTTAATAAGGTTTTTTTTTATACAATGTAAATGTTCTAAACGTTTACCATTCTTACCTTTGCGATTCGGATTATATTTGCCATTTGTAGTTGGACTGTTGTATTCATTTTTACTATATTCTGATGAAACACAAAAATATAAGTCGAATGTTTATTACTGTTTTTCGATATAAATGCTTTAATATGTTTATTTTGGTTTTTTGATACATTATAAATGTCCTAAATGTTTTTTACTATGCTTACCTTTTTCGTCGTTATTCGAATAGTCTTTGCCATTCGGAATTGGATCAGTCCATTCTTTCTTATCATACGATTTTTTCGGCGGATGTTTATACTCTATAGAAATAGAAAATAAGATATGTATATTAAATAAATAAAAGGTGTTATTTAAGAAAAGTCTCTGTAAATGTTTCCTCGAAAATAACTCAAGTGAATAATAACATCTATGGGGTGGGATTTTTTGGAGACGAATAGTCAATTTAGCTGTGATGCGTTTATTGGGAAATTTAAAAAAAGATTAATATAAGTTCCTGAGATTGTGATACTTGAATATTCGAAGTTGGCTTAAATTAGTTTTGAACCAACCGTAAAAGCCCAAATTTTCTCTTACAATATAAAATATTATTATAATATATATCAAAATTAGAAATTATTAATCAAATATAAAATTCAATTACTCTTAAATAACAGTTTTTAAGTACAATCACTCTGGAAAAGTTATTCTGATTATTTGTGTATATCTTATTTGTTCCTGATTAACTTACCTTTGTAAAAGTAATTCTCTGGTGTTTCAATTCCTAAAATATTTAAGGAAACATTGTTATAAAATAATGCAATTCAAACTAAATATAACTTAAAATTATCCTGAAAAATGCTTAATTTCAGGAATTAGCTTTTGATTATAAAAATTAAGTAGATCTATGTTAATTCGAAGTGTATAAGGAAATATGGATCGGAATTCATCTGATTTACCTTGAAATTAACGTTTACTTAATTTTTTTTAATACGTTTTGTTCTATCAGCTACTAAGTATGTACCAGAACAAAGAAACAGAAAACTGGTGCAAGATAATTTTTGAGATATAA
The DNA here is from genome assembly GCA_959613345.1 of Tolmerus cingulatus. Classification (NCBI taxonomy): domain Eukaryota; kingdom Metazoa; phylum Arthropoda; class Insecta; order Diptera; family Asilidae; genus Tolmerus; species Tolmerus cingulatus. Next base: position 9,709,593 of record OY390708.1, read on the forward strand.
AATACTATTACGAAATGATTACTGATTTTCTCTTCAATAATTGCTATCATAAACATAAAAATAACCCTGCATCTTTGCATAGTTTATGCTATTAATTACATATATTTATTGGATTAACTTACCCTGGAAAATTCCAGTATTACCTTTCAGCTTAGGAAATAGTTGCCGTATTAATGCTAAGGCGAAAAATTATATTACAATAACTATATTTATTATACCAAATTCATTTTGAATTAGTATTACAAATGACACTATATAATTTATTAAACAGTGCAAAAATTCACTTACACCAATGGCGAAGCAAGAAATCAATATCTGCAAAAATTGAGTAATAAGTTATTTATTTATGTAACTTGTTCGTTCTTTGAATATAAAAATGAATAGTCTAAGGCGAAACTAAAAACAGTTTATAAAACACTAACCACGTATCTCTCTTTTAGGATGTTCCCCCAATAAATCTTTTTTACTTAGAATCGGATTATTCCATTCCTTTTTGAATGAAGAGTCTTCCTCTGGATATCCGTATTCTGCTATAATATAAAGATAAAAATATATGTTTATTATGCATACTATATATGTACACTATTATTTCAGTCCAAATACTTCACAAAGATGAAAAAAGAAGAAATATTAAATGTTGAAAACAACTATCATTAGCGTTCAATCTTTCATTCGATCTATTAAATAAATTGAAATAAATAAAATTTATGCATACTGAGACAAGATTTTATTTATTTGAATCATCTTTGATACTTTCAAAAATAGCTTTTTTAGCAGCAAGTGAATGAAGACATTTGTATAGGAAGCTCATAGTTCGAAAAATTCAGTGTTAACTATTAATACAGTACTTCTACTAAATGTTTTTTCTATCCTTCATTTGACAAAATCAAATTAGTGAGTTTTAATGTAAGGTCAATCATTTGTAGTACTTTGAATATACTAATAAAATTTAAATTCTTCAAATACTAGGTACGTGTTTAAACATTTTACATATCTTTTGTATATTTGTGTTTGTTAATTGCAAACGTAAAAAGTACAAAATACAACACTATTTACACAATTACATAATAGCACACGTGAGAACACACGTGTGAAATGTGCGTCACCAGAATTTGCTTGTTAACATTATCTCACAATCAGTATGGTTTTGGTATTGTTGCCAGAATTGTTACTAAATTAAGCAAAATGTGTGTGTATGTATTTACTTGATCATAAGTATCCGATAAAATATTCGTGTTCACTTGAAAAGAATTTCCACGAAAATCTAAATGGTATTTTAAGCCAGATCTACATATGTATGTTTCTTGTATATAAATAAGCATTCCATTTTACAAATTTTTATAATGATTCATTAATTTTTAACAAAATTAAGAAATTATTGAAAGAGCGATTTTTTAGAGGCAACTATTTAAAATTTATTGTTTTTTGCGATAGGTAACTCACAAGAAAAAAATACTTTATATAATCGTATTAACATGTGTTTTGAAATGCTAGTTATCTCTGAATTATACTTGCAGAAAAAAACAATAGTTGAAGATTAAGTTATGATCAATGCAACTTACTACCAGCACTGGCTTTGCAAAACTTTCCTGCAAAATTGAAATAAAGTTTCGTTTAGTCTCCAGCGTAATCATTTGAATAATCACAGAATCTTACGGTCTACGTCAAGAACAAGAAGAATAAACAGGATATAAGAAGAGGAAAACATTTTAATTTAATACAATCACTTCACTCGATGAACGATTAATGCCAAAAACGACTTAAGGTATTTTAATATACATTAGGAGATGGTACACATCAAAACAGCTTTGTTTAAAGAAGAAATGTTTCATGACGCACAAAGTGCAAAAGTATTTATTTGTATTAATAAGTATTTATAAATTATTGTTTCTAGGTAGGCAACTAGTAAATAAAATTACTACGGTTTTGAAATACAAATAAAAAAAAGCAATTATCACCTTTGCTTTTGCGTCAAGATCTTAATTCTACATCTGCATATGTGTTTATTTTACATACACCTGCGTTAAATGGATTAAAACGAGGTGATATGACGGGGGTAGCAAGATCCTAGAGCCGTTAGACATACGCTATGGTTATTTAAAGAAACAATTTTGTCTGTAGATGTGGACTACGGTAAGGAAACTACACATGGGTATTAACTTGAATCAAGTTGGTTTTGACCGATAACAGGTACTAAGTAGGTAAATAAAAAGGGTTGATTAGTTTGTATTATACATACATAGGTATGCACGTTTCTACAAATGTTTCCTCGTAACTTATCATATCTTGTAAAATGAAACATTATTGTTTCATCATAATAGCGCGGTTAACATTAACGGCATATGTATGTACCGCCAGCATATAATAAACATGGCGGCAAATAGCTCTCAAAAATTGAATTGTGTATGATATAAAATATTATCAAATGAAAGGTACATATTGCGAATAAATTTAATGTGTCTAGAGGTAGCCGTCGATTTTATCTGTGTTGAGCTCTGTTAATACTTTTTTCTATAATAGCTTTTTAGTTAACCTGAGGTCACTGCAGTCGGGTTATTTGTTTTTAATAATAATTTTTGTTATATGTATTATTCAATCGATTATTTTATATTTTCTACGCATCTAAAGCTGTCCGAACAGTCTCATATTCTTCTACACACGTGAATGCGATTATCTGTGACATTGAGTGAGAGGAGCAATTCAATAAAATTTAAGTTGTTTGTTTAATCTAACGAAAATGTTTAATAATGATTTAGTAATATATCCATGTTAACTTATAAAATTATTTAATATTAATTCCATAAATTTGACTTAAATCAGTAAATTTAATTTAATATATATACATCATAATTACATGCTGGCAGTGCCACATTAATTCGAGAACAGCGCCGCTCAAACAAAACATGCTATAAAATTTAAACTTAACTCAGGTAACAATTTAATATGAAATATTAAGAAAACAATGGAAATATAACAACAAAGAAACATCTTTAGAATTAGTGTACAATTTTTAATTTTAAACATCTTTTGAATTGCTCGTTTTTATAAAAATTGTAACCTGCATACATGTATGTAAATAGAATTAATTTTTAGATTGCATAAATTTCAGAGTATACATTTTTAGGCCTTATAAATTTAATCATAATAGAGAATTTTTTGAGGTTATTTGTTATATTTTATATGCAGGTATCGAACCAGTTATAGCTTTTTTTTTAACTAAAATTTACTCTCGAACGATAACAAATTTAAGCTAAGGCTAAAAAGCTCAAAAGCTTGATATCGTTTTCTGGTAAAAATAAAAAGGTCAAATTCATTATATAAGCAAAGGAAACTTTTACAATTATTGGAATGGTATTCACTGTATATGTATTTAGTAATATTGATGAAACATTTATAAATGGGTTCTCAAGTTTTTGAATTTTGGTAATTTTATGCTATAGTGCAAATTTCAGCACGATCATTAAATTCCGTAAATTCTCCTTCGAAATTTTTTCGATTTAGATTTACAAAATAATACCCTCTATTCAACCTGTAGGAGTCGCTTTCTAATGATATACCTTCGAGGTATTGGTAGCCTCTTTATAGAGTTCTGTCAACGTTGATACACAAGGATGGAAGGACTGAGATAATTAAGAATTCTCAATTTTGAAACTCCTTCCTGTATCCGAACAGCCTTCACGACTTTATATATTTGGTGGTGAAAATATTGAGCTTGTTCTTGTTTGCACAAGTTCGCACTTAATTTCATACGTCATATATGTATATAATTCGTTTTCAGCTATTGATGTTAGATCAAGAAAGTAGGTAAGCTTTGTTTTAATTAAAGCACCAGCATTATGCTTTTCTAATATCTGATTGTAAACTTCATTGTCATGTGTTTTTTCTTTTTATTGGCGTGAATTTTAATTTCAATTGTTGAACATTTCAAGCCATATATTGGTATTTGTCTTTGCAAACAGTCAAGTGTTCCAGTTCGTAATCAAATTTGTTGCTAGCCACTTATTAAACATACTGGAATCTTTTAAACTGAAATCGATTTCATCGAAAATTTCATCAATGTCAAAATCAAGATCATAGTGATTTATCCTTCTGCTAATTCTTTTGATCTTTTTGTTGATCCTTTTCCTGATCCTTTTGGTTGGATTTTTTACTTGGAAACAGATACAAAATAAGCATTCTTTTTGTTTAGTTTTTCTTTTGCTCGTAAACTTGGCTTATGTTTAATGTGGTTTTTGTTTCCTCGGTGGAAATTGGTTCTAACAGCAATGGGCCTTAAAAATGCGTCCCATCCCTTTCTGCTTTGTGTTAATGTTAGAAGAGTTATCTTTTAATATTTTATGAATTCTGAGAGTGCTGGTTGGGTCACCAAAAGATACTTAATCATAAGCAATAAGTTCACATTAGAAGCGATAGCTGTAGCAATCCCCTTTATTTTGGTTTGTATTTATAAATATGAACATATGAAAATATACTGAAATAAGTGATGACAACATTATTTTTGTATTAATTTTATTTATATGAACATATTTATAGCAAATTGGTTTTAAGTTCTTTCATAATTTTTTTGTTTGTATCGAGCATGTATTTAGTAATGTTGGTGGCACAATTATAAATTGGTTCCTCTAATTCTTGCACATCGATATTTTTTTGTTGTAGTTCGTTTGTAGCACTTTCGATGAATTCCGTGAATGTTCCCTTGACCTTTCGCCATTCAGTAGGTATAGAATAATGCTCTCTATTCAGTGATCTGTAGGTATCGCGTTCTAATTGAATACCTTCAAGATAGAGTCTCTTCATAGAGTTCCGCCAAAGTTGATAGACAGGGATGTAAGGACTGAGGCAGTCAAGAATTCTCAATTTTGAAACGCCAGCTAGGACCCGAACAGCCCCCACGGTTTTGTATATTTGGTGACGGAAACTTTTCGCTTCTAAAATATGTTCCACAATTTTAGTTTTAATTCTGAATGATTCGTTTTCGACTATTGCTGCTGCATCAGCAAAGTGTATAAGCATTTCTTCAATAGTTTCGATTTGTTCATTGAATTTTTGAAAACAAGACTCCATCAAGGCACCAGCATTGTATCCCTCTAACATTTGATTGTAAACATCATTGTCAGGTTCCGTTTCTATCTTATTGCCGTAAATTTCACGGATTTGTTTAATACCTGCATCCATATTTTGGTATTTCTCTTTGAATGTAGTCAAGTTCTTTAGTTCGTTAGTCAAATTAGTTGCTAGCCACTCAGACACATATTCAAGTCTTTTAAACTTACTTGCAAAAATAACTGCTATGTCATCAAGAGAGTGCGATTTAACTTCAAATTTCTCATAATCAATGAAATCGTCTGCATCGAAAATGTCATCAAGATCAAAATCAAAATCATCCTCGTTTTCTTTATTGTTCTTATCTTGTTGGTTTTTACGATTGTCCTTATTTTGTTGAGGTTTTTCTTTCGGTGCGTTGGATGGATTTTCTCTAGGTGTGATTGGATTTTGAGGTGAACCACCACTTCCTCCTGGAGTTCCTCCCGGAGTTCCACTTGTAAGAATACTTACTCCAGAACCTAAAGTGCTTATAGTGTCCAAAGTTCCTTTTCCAGCCAACCCGATACCAACCCCTGTTCCAAGCAAACCAATACCGACTCCCGTACCAACGGCAGCACCGACGCCACTTCCTCCTCCTCCTCCTCCTCCTCCTAAACTCGTCATATTTGGACTAATTTCGTTTTGAATCTGGGGTGTCCCGGAAGTAGTAGTAGTAGTTGAAGGCTTAGCTGTAGATTCTTCATCATCTAAATCAAAGTCGCTAATCTTTCCTAGTTTTATGTTATTGCCTTAAAATAGAAAATAAATTAAAATTTAGTGCATATTAAATAAGTCTTAATTAAACCTTACCATTTGGAGGTGTAGCAAACGTTGATGCTACTGGTTTCGAGGGCTTTCGTGTAGTTTTTATGGGACGCGATGGTTTAGAAGGTTTACGTTTTATTGGAGCTTTGATGGTGCCTTCTAAAAAATGAAATTATTTTGATTACTAATATAAAAATAAACTAAATCTTGATAGATCTATCTATCTATTTTAATATAATTTATCTACATCTCTTACCATTACACTAAATTAATTTTAAGACCCCAAAATCACTTTAAACAACATTTACAAAAATAAATATAAATAAATAAATATACTTACGTCCACGATTATTCCACTGATTAAGCCAGAACCCAATATCTGTGAAAATTTATTAAGATTTTGTTGAATTAAGAATTAGAGCTTAGAATTATAACAAGTAATACTCTAAACGGAGCATCAGAACGAAAGTTGAGAGAATGACAAAAAATTTAAAAAACAAAATGTTTATAGAGTTAAATGAATAAATTAATTAATTGACAAAAGTTATGTATTATATATTGTGGAAATTTTTATACAACCATCTTACCATTTATCTCTCTGTCAGTATGCCGCGTCCATAAATCTGGTAAGAAAATTAAGTTATATTATATAATAATTTAGTACTTATTATGGTGCCACGAATTTATCACTTTTCAGCCGAAAATAAACCGCATTATTTCTACTTAAAGTCAAACAAAACTGATTGTTTTCTATGTTTTAATGAATTACAAAGGTTAGATTTGGTTTAATTTAAAGCAACTTTGGGTTGTACAACAAATTATAAAATAGAAGTTTTACCTTTGTTACACTCTGCAGTTATAAATAAATAGATGTGACCACAATTTCAAATATACAAAAAGAACGTTGTTTTGTTTCAGTTTGAATGGAAATTATGATGTTGATTTCTTTCTGAAAAATTGTTCTAAATTTATGTGCACCACTAAGCGAATATATGTGGAATTGTGTTTATGTAGCAAACAAATTATGTAAATAATTTACCATTAATATATTTGGGGTCGACGTCTCTATCCGCATGAGCATTATTGTTTGGAAAAAGGTTAATATCGTTTGATTCTGTATTGTCAGTGGCTATTATCGGTGGATATACATATTCTGGTAGAAAAATAAAAATTATTGGTTAATGGCAAGAAAGTAAATATAAATTTTTTATTAATAAAATTTAGTTGATCTTGTAACATCCGAAGGAAAATTCATATGGTTTAGCTCTACTAATATGAAAACGAGTTTTTGAAATTGCAAGGATATCTCTAAATTATTATAAATACTTTTGATTCAAGTATGTAGTCATACTAAGAACAAGATTGAGATTTTCAGGATTTGCAAAACTTGATTTTTCTTTACTTTGTTTAGCACACTAATTGTCATTAAAGTTAAAAATTATTAATTTAAGCAAAAGCTCAATTTTAGCAACTCTTTGGGATTAAAATCCAAAGTATCCAAGTTTATATGATTGAAATGAATTTTCATAATTGGTATTATAAAAAAAAATGTACTCCAAAACCTCAAAGTTGTATTTTTATTTGTAAACAATTTATTACAAAAGTGCACCGAAGATGTGAATAATTTTAGTTTTTAAAAGACACACAGGTAGCGACAGCATATCTTCGAAAAGTTCAAAGTTGTTCGGTATTCGCACCATTTGAATTTTAAGTTAAATATTTGTTGTGTAAGCAATGACAACAAAAGTTCAACACATATTTCTAATAATTAATGTATGTATAAACCAGTTGAATTCATTACATACACGAATTTATTGACATTGTGTTTTTATTTGAACAACTTGCATCCTTGTAAAGAAAAGAAGGTTAAACTAGAATTTTTAGAACTTCTCGTAAGAATATATTGATTTTATTCACTACAATATAATAAATTAAAATTAAGCAACACGGCGATATGAAAGTAAAACCAAATTTAAAACAAAATGAAAATAAATATGTATGTATGTAACACATTTGTATTATATATTTCCGTACTTCTTTTACAATATATCTAATTGCAAGGAGGAAGTTAATTAAAACAATATATTGAATGCAACTTACCAGTAGTATAAGCTCTGCAAAACGTTCCTGTTAAATTCAATTAAAATTTCGTTTAATTTCCAGAATAATTCTTTGAACAATCATAAAAACTTACGCTCCACGTACAGAGTAAGGAAAAACAAAACGACACAGGAAATAAAATACATGTTAACACAATCACCTACTTTGCTAAACAGCTAATTTATAAAACAGCTTGATGTCAATATGCCTTAATTTATATAGCAGAAAGTGATGTTTAAACAGATTTTTTTATACAATAGATGCATTTGACATCATACTTATTAGGCATTTATATGTACATAAATGGTATGTTGGTCGATATTCATTGTATTAAATTTTTGCATAGCACTGCCTTAGATGTGTGTTTAGGTAAATTACTATGCGCAACTAAACATAACATAATTAACTGCAGTTTTTAGACAAACCGTCGAAAACAATATTTAGCTTCATATTGGTTTAAACTATACCCTTAGTCAAATGTAGATATTAAGAAAACTATTAAAACTATGAATACTTACATACTTGCGCCAGATGTATCCTATTAGAAATGACCTGCCATTTCTACGCAGTTTAATTCATGAATGAAATGCGCATTACATGTTTTCCTTAAAAAGAGATTGGAAGATCACAGGATAATAAAAAAAATAGGAAGATTCCCTACAACGATATTGTATTTTGTCAATGAATGAATTTGTTGAGACTATTTTCTTTTATTTGATCTACCTACTATGCATTAATTACAGTTAAGAAGTATGTACGTATGGTGTATCTGCACCCATAACATATACATATATATGCTTAATGCTCCCAGAATTCAATATAATTTAAAAATTTATTGAATATCCACCTCTTAAAATTGTTTTGAATACTTAAAGTTTTTTATTTGAAGTTCATAAACAGAGAATATTGTAATAAGTGTAAAATACGTATAATTATACTGAACACTCGATTTCTGTATGTTTAATAATTAATTAAGAACCATACATTATTCGTTGATTTTGTCAATTTTTTGGTTCTTAATTTAGATTACGTCGATTGTGATTCTCATTTGGTGACTAAATTGGCATTTAATATACCACTAGGCGCCATAAAATATTAAAACATTTAAAAAGAATTGAAATCATTCAATTTGCATCAGGCAATCCAGTATACAATGGACGGTTTCTCTTTGGACGATTTAAAATGAGTATATTTAAACAATGTTGAATATGAGGAATTAAAGCATAAATAAATTTTTATTCTGTAAAATTTGGCTCGATTCTTGAACGTACGGGGATGGCATTTCCTAAGGATCATCGAGCTCCTTACACAATTTTTAACAAGCCCTAAATGAGAGTTTGCTTGAATATGGGCGTAGGTAAAAACTATATAGCAATTTTTATTCATAAAATATTCTAAACTGTTCGTAATGCTTATGATGATTAGTTTATTCGAATTACGGCCAAGTGCAAAATATGTATCTTACATGACTCCAATTTTCTAAATACGTTTCATGCAATGGTGGCTGGTTTTATCAGCGAATTAAGGTTCCTTAAGCTCAAGACTTAAAGTTCCTGTTTATCCTTCCTTTCATCCATTTCTGAGTCTGAATACCTTCGAAGGGAGGTGGTGATGTGAATGGACAAATCAACCCTAGAGTGGGGTTCAAAGCATCTCGCCACAGATGTCCGAATTTATATTCCATTGAAAATCGGTGACCTGCACTAATACCTTAGACAAGAGCGTTCACATTACAGAGTGATATCTGCATGCCACTTTAGAAGAAGGGAAGTTGCACGATTCGATGCTCAGGATGAAAGGAATAAGTTTGGGACTACTTTTGTACAGCAAGAGGGTGGGCATTGCTTTATGTAACTCAAATTGAAACTCTTCCCTGTATCTTCTGGGGGCGGTCATGGCACTACCCTCGGAAATTGGCAAGCTGTCCCCACAGACGTTTGCTAGAATTTCATGCCACAATCCCAGTGTTAATAACCACAGAAAAACTCCCCATAAACGAAATATCCACAATGTTCGTTGGTTCGTTGGTCTAAGCTGTCCCAAACAGTCCCAGGCAGGCAAAGGGACCATATTTCCAGGAAAATGCTCGCCATTTGCAAATAAACTCGCAATAACAACCTCCATCAGGTCACATAAATTTCAATTTTAACGCGTGCTAAGACAGATATTTGCATGGGAGATATATGGCCACGAATACCTGCCCTAGATTGAACCATAAACAGACGTGGCGGGCTATCATATGTGGTTATTATCGGGGCTTCCCCTCTGCGAACCGCCGGAATTTTTTATGAACCTTTCATGCGAATCACAGGACCATCGCCTCGCAATAGGAACTATAGAAATTCCTGGAGCCACTTTGTTTACATGGGCTAACGATCGTCTTTCACCTGGCGAGAAGAACTCCACAGGCGGAATGAACTTGATCCCTCAAGTTTTATCCAGGCGTTTAGGTGCGTTGTTCCTTCTATTTCCTTCCGAGAGGAGCTCCAGGACCACTCTTCAGGTTGCCGATATAGGAAACATATGTTTTCATTAACGTCACAACTGAAGCGGATAATTTATGGCTTTGATTAAACTTCACCCGGGTCCTGGCTCTGTATGAATAGACCCAAAGACAAATCGTCGGTCTTGTTACGTGCACAGAAAGTGCTCCGTAGTGGTCCTGAGGGACTCCACTTTATCTCGCATTGCACAGACTTTAGTAAAATTAAGGATTGTAATGCTTTTCATTTATCTCAATTTTGTGACGAGACCTTTTGATTTACACTGGACATTACCTCGTCGTGCATTGAACAAAACCTTCATCTTTACATATGTTCTCCAAATCAACTATTACTTCTTAAACAAATCTTAAACACCTACCTACATATTTCTTCTTAACTTTTTGTTTTACTTAAATTCGAAATCGTTTTTTTGTATAGGTACATACAGCATGATATCTCAGAAGATAAGTTTGTTTTTAATATTTTTACTGTACTGTTTCATTATTACCTTTAATTCCAAGATACATAATTGGCCTTTTTGATTTTGTTTCAATTATTATTCATAACGAAATTACTTCCCATTTTTTATAAAGTTAGATTATCAACAAGTCAACACCAAATTGACCGGATATTAGTTGTGAACTACGAATTAATAAGCTTGGTTTGAAATATACAAAACATACTCATAGTTGTTTCTACAATTTTAAAAATTCAACCAAACTAACAATTTTTTCAAAAATGTATCAGCTTAATTTTACTTATCATATTTGTATATATTTTGTTTTTTTTTTGTAACTATATGAAGTTTTACGATTTTAACATATTTTCATTTTATGAAAATTTTCAAAAAAATGTAGATATCTACAATTATGTATATCTGTGTACACTTTTGTGGAAATGATAATTAGGAGCACTTGTCAACAAACCTAATGTTTTCGTCTATATCCAAGAAAGTGGCAGATTATTTCTATAAGATATATTTCCGTAGCTTATGAATTCTTAAATAAAATTGTTCAATCAATTTCCGAATTTCAAATTTTATTATCTCGGCTACACAAAACAAAATTCGGTTTCACGATATCTAAATAAATATAAAGAGGACAAGGGAATCTTTTTTACATTGTGTTTTTTTTTTCAAAAACATGACAAAGAATCAAAGGTTTTGGTAAACCCAAATCACACAGCATAACAGTTCAAAATTGCGTTCTTACAAAAACATCAAAGTTGTGCCGGCGTCAAATCATAAATGTTTAACCACGAGCTTTCTGAAAAAGGACAATGTGAAACCAAATTTATAAAGGATATAAACCTTCTGTGCAAACGAACGATTTAAAAAGAGAATTGAAATACGCATTTGGGGTTCGTTTCTAATTTAACAAGGATGGTGGTTTTGTACTGCCAGCAATGAGGTTAGCTATTACCTGATGCAGGTGCACAACGAGGTTTAGGGGATTTGAAAATATGCAAATATTTTCTTTGAAATATCAATTCCGAGAAGAATTATTTCTCGAGTTCCAACAGGGTATTATATTCAGTTGTATTCACGAAAAAGCTGGGATAAACTGTTTATGAATATTATGAATATTCTCACTGAAGTTAAATAAAAAAATATTTAAAACTAAGTCGCATTGAATATGCTACTTATATTGTAGGTAAATACATACTAATTTTGGGGATTATTTTTTTGGTGGCGTTAATGAAACTATTCTTATCCTTATTTACTAACATAAAAATCGGAAGTTTTCTTGTTTAGTTATTTGTTACTCAGTTACGCCTAAAAATGACGGATTTAAAATTACCAACAACAGTGACTTCCATTTATATTGATATTAGAGGTTTTTTTGGAAAACCTAATTTTGAATTTTTTTTATCATAATGTGATAATTCGATATGCTACCTTAAAACCAAAATTACGAGGAATAGGTAAAAACATTTTATAACGACTTATATTATACTAAGAAGCTAAAATCGATGGTAGATACCTAGGTAAAGCATTTAGGTTGCTTCTTTGTTCATTTGTGCGTATTTAGGTATAAATATTATTTGCATATTTAAATATTTCAATAATCATTTATTTAATATATTTTTTAAGATTCTGTATTTTATTCCAACATTTTACGTATAGTATGGGTACATTCGATAACAAAAAAGAATAGCTTCTTTTGTTTGACTTGTCCAAAAATCATATGGAAAAATTACAGCATCGTAATTCTGACAATATGATCTTGTTTGCACAGTCACAATAAAATTAAATTTGCTGAGTATGGGCTGTGGAAGCCAGAACCGGTGAACGTACTTAAAAAGCACAGGATCCGCGGTGTCATAAACCGCATAAATATTTCAGCGCGGGTTTAATGCTTCTGCAGATACAATTCATAACTGAGGAAATATGACAGTCATAAATGAGTGCAATTTGGCTCAAGGATTAATTCAGTGGATGGAACAGGTGTTGCCATAAATTAAAACATCACACGCAAAGAGGACATTGTCTGATGCGCCCAACCACCCGCAGTTGAACGACCCTTTAAGACGAGCAATTTATATCTTGTTGAAAATCATGTGCTTTTCTTCACCCACACCACCTTCAGAGGGTGGGGCACTCCTGCGGCTCGTAAACCGTGGAACGCTTTTTGGAATGTAGATAGTAGTAATATTAAACACTCAATGAATAATAATGACACAATCAATAAATAGCGTCGATCGAATTCGGTTTTCATTAAACTGTTGATTGCCACTTCCAATATTTACTAGACGAAAAATTGCGCAATTACTGCTGGTCCAACAGATTTTTCGCTCGTTTTTCTAAGGGAAATCTTTTATTCGAAATAAAGAATCTGCCACATTCTATTCCCAGAGGCATCAACATCAATTTCATCCTCCGGAACCCATAGGGATTAAGTGAGAACTTTTCGGATGGATCGTAGTTTTATGAATCCCGTGCAAAATTCAAGGCCTTTTGATTCCCCAAAATGGCTCGCAGAAAGGATCTGGGAAACAGCTTTAAATGTGGGATATGTAGGAACAATTTCTGATTGAAATAGACACTTAGCACACGCTTCCAACTCTTGAGGGAAAACCTGAAATGTGAAGTTTGAAAATATACAGAAAAGTCGGGCAGGAGTAAATTGAATTAAGAACTATTTTGAAAAGGCGCCGTGAGCTGCTTTTAATACAACAGAAAGACCTGGAAGTTTAGGGACGAGGGAACTAGCAGAGAGAGTGTGTGTATTAAACGAAGTTTCGGCCTTAAACTTCATTTCAAAACTTTATCGGCTAGGTAACTAAGTCTTATTATTTGTGGACGTCCATCAAAGCAAATAATGTTAAATAACTTTTATGGACGTGTGTTTAATTTGCATGGCAAATTATCTAAATAAAGACCAGCAGCTTTAATTTTTAAAGTTAGAAAAAATAAATATATTAATAAAAGCTTGCATAATTTTATTTGTGAGTTCAATGAGTTCAATTCTACTAAGCATAAAGCTAGTGCAAATTTTAAATTTTTAGTTTTAGCAAAAATTGTCTTTAAGGCAGTATTTAGAAAATGGAAAATAAATTATCCATTATTGCTAATATTGAAAAAATATTTTCTGCACTCTGGCATTGGACATTTATCTACCACTTATAGCTTAATAGTTTAAACAATGTAATATAGGTTTCATGTTGATTATAAATTATTGCTTGGCTAAGAAATAGAAAAGGTTTATTATCAATTTAAAAAAACAATTGGTTTAAAATAAAGTTTAATTTTACAATATTTTTACAATGAAACCAAATATCATGATAGTTCTGGAGCTGTTTGAAGAAGCGGTGAAAATATCTAAGGAGTAAGCGGGAAAGGTACGACAATGAAACTAATTTCTGAAGGTCGAATATAAATATGAATTTACAATTTCCTATTTTGAAAATATCGATAATAGGAATATTTTACCTTTTCTCGAGTACATGTATAAGTATTTAAATTATCAAATTTCGAATTATTTACATAAATTCTATACTACTTAAGGATCAGTTAAAGTGAGTTTATTTCGCATTTCTTCCTAAATGGATATGAATTTGAAAGAAGTATTTCTTTGAGGATGAAAATGTCTCTTGATCGTTTTTATGTTGAAATATATGTTTTTCTCAGTTTCTGAAACTCGTCTCTTCTCCCGCAGAGTCCTTCTTTTGAATATTGAAATTATTTTCGAGAAAAAAAGCCCGGTTGAACTCACTGGAAACATCATAAAGAAGCTTCCTTTGATGTGCATTTTTGTTGGGTTTTATTTAATTTAGTTTTTGTAACACACGAGTAAAAATTGCGGTGGAAAAACTTTTAGGAGGTAAAATTATTTGACTCTGGGAAGCACAAGGATTTCAGGAAAAGGGCAGAACTGCTTTAGGGTAAGAATTTCGCTGAAGAAATTAATTAATTGGGATATTAAGAAAACGGCAGAGGGCCCAAGATGGCTACAATTTTGCGTGTTCTCATATTTTTTGGACGGTTCGACCTTTGTTTTTCAGATTTTTCTCGACGGAAACCTTTAGCGAAAAAAAGGGAGATTTACTGCCGAAGGCTGCTTCTGAGGAGACTGTTCTTAGCAGGGATGGTCCAGATAATGGCGGTATAGTTGAATGCTGCGAAAAAAGCGCACTCTCCACCCAAGGAAGCAATTAACAACTTCATCCATTAGCGTTTGAAGAGCCTTTGGACAAACACGTCAGTCCCAAAACATTGAAGCTAAGTGCAGTGTTTTCGTAAATTAAACATTCGAAGTGAGGAGTCCCGGTCCTGGTTCCGTGCTCTCATTACCGGGGAACTCCCGACCACTTCATGCGATTAACATCCCAGACGATGTTAAATTTTGAATGTCATCAACACGACCACTAATGTGTTGAATAATAGTCGGGGAACCCCCGGCTGATGAATATCCCACTACCGGGGAGGGTTCCGCTCGGCTCAGGGAAATTGCTGTTTATGGGCTTTTGTTGAGCGTCGGCCTGCATTTCATCGGTCCCGCAAATGGGATGTCCTTTACCCAACAGCTCGAATGGGTAAGTAGTTGTTGAATTATTGTCCCAGTTGTCAGCTACTCTCCAACTAAAATCGCGCCACGGGATAGTGCCAACGGAGTGGTCTTCCCGGGCCAGGGCATCGACTTTTACATCCTTTTTATGCCCAAATTAAATTTGAATATTCTGCAGGAGCTGTTTGCTAACCGCCGAATTGTTTGGCAGGCCCTGCATCCGTTTGAGCCTCCTGATGGAGTGAAAGCGATAAACTGCAGAGCCCCACTAGGACAGACTGCCCGGCAAAAACGTTCCACGAGATATGGCGCAGTCTGGGTATATTCAGGACTCGGTGAAAAAGGTCCTCGTCCATCTAGAGCCTAGGCCTCATCGACAGGACTCATTTAATTACGGAGATACCCCCGTTTGTTTAGACGAATATTTTATGTTATTGCGGTTCCGCAGTTTATTGCTCCGTCGCTACAGTGTCCGTAGTCCGGCGCTATTTCACTTATTGTCCTTTGAAGCTTTTTATCCTTGCTCCTCGCAACGGCGGATATAATCGAGATAAAGCCCTCGTAAAACCTGATGGCTGGTGGATTGCTCATCAAAACTTGCTTATCAAGAATCCTCTCTGAGTACCTTAGTGGATTAAGTCCACGTGAAACCGTAAAATGCTATAAATTCTTTTTATTCTTTCTTTCTCATCGTCTGTGACAACACATATCCTTTTAAATTTGTCCGCAAAACTCATTACCAAATGTATCAAAAGAATTGCTTTTATAAACCTTTGAAGTGCTCATATTATATATTTGATCGATTCTATTCCATTAAATCTGTGGGTATTTATTTAATTTTTTATTAAATGGTATTTTCTTTTAATGTCGATTAATATTGCATTATTTAGCTAACTTAGTTAAAGTAAATATGAAAAAACCTTTGTTAGAAGATTGGCTTTGGCTTTTAGTGTATCTTAAGGATTCTTTTTGAAGAAATAATATTGCCATTTTAGTTTCTAAATGTTTGAATTGAAAAAGTTTAACGAATATGTCTGTTCTGTTATATTTTTTAACAAGAATACTAATTCTTTGTAAAAAAATTTGGCTTTTTTCGGCCAATATTTTTCCAATTTATAATTTTAGCTTAGCCAAAAAGAAAAGTAACCTTTTATGTAAAGTACTGTTGGATTTAAGTAGGGTTAGAAATGATTTAATTGATTTATGGTTGTGGTACATACATACATAGTGTTTAAAATGGTGAGTGAAGAACAAAATTTGGTCGTTATCACTTCTCTAATAGTGGAATTGGGCCACTTAGCAGAATCCAGCAAATCTTTCCCAATGTGCTGCATTAATAAATCAGAACGTGTCTTCATAGGACATCGACCACGGATTGATATTTGCAGGATAAATATTAAGGTGGTTGCACGCTCTTCCGTGGTTGCGCATAAAAGCACTCAACTTAAAGCCAGCCCGAGCGCGGATGTGGGTCATTCGGAGCATCAAGGACAGAATCTATTCTGCAATAATTATAAGGCTTTCACAAGCTACAAGGTGTGCATTAATAGCACATAAAGAATACGTAATAGCCCTTCACTTTTAGCCAGGCCCATTAAACACTCGGAGGTAACAAGACTGCGATAATTATCGAGTTGCCGACAAAAGCTAGTTGGAGCGCTTTTATTCCAGAATCCAGAAAAAGACCGTCTCATGCTGGAGCATCCCCAGCATAAAGGGAGCTGGAATGGGACTCCCAACTAGACGATGTCTTTGCAAATTTCGCGACGGAAAAATTAATCAGCGATTTGTAACGAACCATTCCGAAAGAATGCCCCGCGTCTGGAGTACCTGAGATGATATTGGCAGATATGAAAGGTTCCGAGGACAAGCGGGGGATGCTTAAGTGCAAATGAAACTCGTTTATTGCATCGTTTTCATTTCGAAACTTTAACTTGAAATCTGTTTGTGAGTGCATCAGGGTGGCATTACTTTAGGGTGCGCTCCGTGTGCGCTCGGGATGTAATGGGAATGTGACGTGCACAATCCCTTTAGCCTCGAATCCTCGAGTGGAGCTCTTGTTGGAGGATAGTTTTTATTGCGAAACACTTAGTCCAGGCAAGGGTTCGCTCCAATATGAAGGAGTTTATCTCTCGACAGTATTTTCGAAAAGGTTTACATTCAGGTAATTTTCGCGATTTTCTGAAAAAAGAAACATTCTTTGCGTACTTTTATTGCACTGATAGCTGCATGTAAAGCACCTTGCATCGCCATTGCTCCGTGAAATTCTAGGAAAATGCAAAACCCTTTCCTTTACTGTTTGTAAGACATATTTACTTACATCGAAAACGCATTTTGTACCCGAGTATTTCGTAATTAAGAACTTAACAAACTAACTAAGGTAAGCATCGTCATTACGCTGTGCAGTAGAATAAGTTACTGCATCTTCTCCGAAACGATTTTAACGAACATATAAACTAAGTAATTTATTCCTTTCTTAGAATTGTTATGACAGTTTGATTAGAGAAACTAAAGGAATTCATGTTATTGATTCATGATGCATTTCACAACACCCTTAGTCATGTAATTTGGTTGTAATTTATATTATTATGTATTTAGTTATTAGAGAAGCATATCTACCAACTGGGTGAAAAGCGAGCTTGTAAATAGAAAAATGTGAAAGTAATAAGCACTCTTTAGAATTTTAGTATATCCATGAATGCATCCATGCTATATATAAAAATCTTTTAAATAAAATATGGTTTATAGGAAGACTCAATTTATGACTCTCTCAGGAAAATGATGCTCTAAAATTGAGAGAAACAACATTGTATTATTAAGTAGATCTTAAATAAGATTTTTCTTCAAACCAATTTATGAGTAATTATGCACATTTTTCAAATTACAGTGCGCTATTTCGTTCAGTGCTATGATTACATAAAAATACTCATAATTAATATAGTATAGGAAATTTAAGGTTGCTACCATCGGATACCTTTTTCATAAATTTATCTATGCTAAGCGAAAGTCATACAAATTATTTCGAAATTTGTCTCTAAAACCTTTTCGATTTCTAAAAATGTTCATATTATGGTGTATATGTAGAACACATATGCATATATTTATCCTAATTTTATTAATAACTTAATGGCTTATTCAGAAATAATATGTTGAATAGTTTTAATTGCAAACAAACATTGGTATAATACTCTTGAGGATTATGCGTCACTATTTGTCTGAACAATTGTGGACAATTTTTAAATTTTCTATGAAAGGGAGAAATAGAAACAGAGTAAAATGCCAATGTTTAATAATATTCGGAATAAAATATTTCCCTCCCACTTTCACTAATAAAAATTGGAAACATATTTATTTTTGCGGAAATTTAACCTTTCGGAAATTTACAACCGACGGATTAAACGTGTTTATATATTTGTCTTCTTGTCAAATTAAAGTTCCTGCAATATTTCATTAGAATACATTTTTGCTATAAATTTCTTCAAGTAAAATGTGTGCACATACGTTGTTTACTAACAGCCTCATCATTGCGTAAGATCAGTTTGCTTTTTCGATTTAAAAAAAAAGTTTTATTAAAGAATGTTTGAAAGTTTTCAAATTATTTCGTAAAACTCATGCAGAATAAGCTCTGTAAAAAACCGCAGATAATTTACAAAATGCTTTACCTAGAGAATACGAGCTTTTCAATTTTATTTTAATTTTAAGGAGATTTAAAGATTATGCGTTAGACTGATTTGAGAAAAACACAATACTTCCATTTTCCCCTAAGGGTGGAGTTTACGTAAGATTTTCAGCCTTTCGGGGAAATTCAGTTAAGTAAGAGAATGCTAAGCAAACAATCCTGTTGGTACCCCGTTCACATATTCGCATATATTTCGAAATAAAAATGCGGCAATCTCGATATTGGAAGTGCTAAAAACTCGTTTTTGTTTTCTGTTCCGCTTACCACCCGAGTGGATAAAGCTTTTATTTTATGCATGACAGAGTTTCCACCCACAATGTGGAAAACAACATCAGAAAAGGCGAAGAGGGTAAGTCTTGCTTCATTGCGTTTGTAATCTTATTAAAAAATATTCGAAGGGTACTGAGACAGAAAATATCCTTAAATTTTTCAAGATAGACTTGAATCATAAGCGGTCCTAGTCCTTGTCATGGGGCGTAAATACGAAGAGTTTTAGGAAAAAAAATACGATCGTGACATTATTTTTCAGATGATTTTCCAAGGGGCAGCGAAAATCTTAATTTCAACAAAACCTGACAGCATAAAGCGGACTGCAACTTTACTAGAAAATCCTCTGAATGTAATAACGTTGAGTGAAGGCTGTTGTGAAATAAATGTAAACATCAGTGCTTTGGGCGATTTCCGCCGTTAAAGGCGAAATTGCCAGTAAATTTAAGGAGTCCTGTGTCGGGCATAAATTCGGGGAATATCACTTTCTTGCCGCCGTAAAGCACAAAACGGATTATCCCCTCCCAGCGCCGTAAAAAATTGAAAAGGTCATAAAAGAAATTCATAAGTAGACAAATATCCTTCACAAACCAATTGGAGTCCCTTGCTGGGAGCTCTGGATGGCGGCCGAATCCCAGGACCATGTCCGAAGCTACAAAATCGTTTTACCGCCCTCACAGCATCCAAATTGCCTACAACCCTCCAGGGAATTCCCAAAAATTTCTCGCTAATAAAGTTGTTTATTCGATTGCGGACTTCCCGGCATAAGCACTTCACAAACAACAGCGGCTGAAACAGATAATTTATTTTTGGCTGTAGCGACGGGGCCCATCCCGGCAGTTGGCTCCCGATCCAGGGAATCGCCCAGACGGGGCCCCGGAGCACCCCAATGATAAAGGCTTAAGACAGAGGCATCCGGGGCCCGCCCGGGTGAACGGCTGCGCTGTGCCTGCTCAACCGGTGATATTCATTAGCAATAATCCCGTGAACCAATAGCCGGATCGATGCCCGGAATGATTCGCCGTCATTAATTTAATCCCGGCGCACTCCCATCGTTCCTGCTTTGAATCCGGTCTCCTGGCTCAGAGCCCGCTGCCGAGTGTGTTTTAAAAGAAAACTCGCTAATTGAGCTCCCGGGGCTGTGGAACTCATCAAAACCTCGCAATGAACGTTTGCTTGAGGTTTTAAGGGTCTGAAAGAAAAATCGGGAAGGGTTGCATCGAGCAATTCCATTACAGCAGGAGCGGCATTAGCTCCTTTCCCACTGCAACCGTTTCGCAATTTACCTTGAGATTTGATCCGATTTCCTTGCAATTAGTGCTTACAATTGGGAAATATCAAATTGCACAACTACGTGCACCTGTGCATACAAAAACACAAAAGGAAATATCCCCTCGTTTGGAATGATTGGGTTTTTACGCTTATTGCAAAAACTTTTATTCAGGTTGTAATGCTGCTTGTAGCTTCCAATATTTAGAAAACCATACATAAAAGAAATTTTTCTTATGGAAAACATAAGTAGGAACATTAAAGATAGTTAAGGGTGGTTTCACATAAAATTTCAAGCTTACGTAAGGTTCAATAAAATTCATTTTTTGAGTTTGAATAAATTTGTGCTTAAAAATCTGTGCTTTTTTATCAAATGAACAAATTTAATTTAGTATCAAACATTTTTTTAATAACTCTTTACTACTTTCACCAGAATTAATTCTGTGATGAGAAAAGTAAAACAAATTTTATATTATATAAAGTATACGAGAATCAATAATGCCAGTAACGATTTGGTCCGTGAATGTAATTTGGAATTTCTCTACGTTTAGATAGAGCCAATCATTCTTAAAAATTTTCGTCTGTCTTTATAAGAAGGAAGAGTACCATGATAACATGACAACTGACGAAGACTGAACCAGAGAAAACGATTTTGGACAGCATCGACAAGCAAAATTTGTAGGAAGTAGGGATCAGAAAAATCGGTTGACCAATATATCATAAAGCCAAGGGTTGAATTGACTCAATTAAAATTATGCCATCAATATGAAATTTAAAATTAAATATAGAGTTCACAGTCAGTCCCAAACTAACAACAAATTCTGCTGGTACAGAGGTATTTCAAAAAAATCCGAGGAGCACTCGGATAATAAGCCAAAGATAAAGACTTTATGGTGAATAAAACATAAGCACTTATTAATATTAATTAATATCATATTTTAAATTCTTTGAATTCAGTAAAAATATTAGGATGGTATTGGACACAAAGAGAATAATCAGCAAAGGTTCGAGGTGCCCTATTGAATTATCTTTCCTTTTTTTTCTTTCTAAATGAGGATCAAATATAATAATTTTCAAATACCAGGAAAAGTACAGGCATGTAAAGAAAGATATGTTAAATAGGTTTATAAGTGAAATACAGCAAAGGAACCTTAATATGATATTAATGATATTATGGTTCTGTCGTACAATTTTTACGAAGGACAACTTTATGTTGTCAGGTGAACCGCGTAGTCCTCGTTAACCTTATTAAAGTACTAAACAACATTCATTTAAAACAAAATTTGAGCAAGGTTTCGGAAGACAAGTAAATTTATTAAAATAATATGCGACAGACATTGTGACAGTAAGAGTTACTAAAAAGTTGAACAAATAAATTAGAAATATTAGAGGGATCATGATAAGTCTCATTGTCAAGTATGAAAACAGAAGGAGATATTTGACTTTCCTTTATTATTAATGAAATTCTGAAATTTTTTACAATTAGTTTTAATGATACCTTTAACGAGAACAACGTACTTGTGTACTAGTATATTAATTAAATTAATTATTGCTTGCATACATTTTGATAAAGACGTTCAAATATTGCTAATAATTAGAAAACAAAAGCAACCACTTTCAGTGTCTTAAAACACTACATATATGGGTTTTTTTACGTTCATCCTAAAAAGGTACTTCTAGCGAGGTTTCGCTTAAGTGGTCTGGAATTGGGGTTTTTAGACCCAGATTGTGCACTGCTTCGGTAGGGATAATCCGTAGATCTGGGCACTTTCATTGCATCGATTATTGAAAATTGCAATTTTTTTAGAAAAAACTGATTCCTGTTTGCGTAATAACTATCATATCTACTAATTAAATTTTACTCAGATCCGAGTGAATATTCATCAATAACTAATTACTTATTAAGAATTATATTTATTAATTAAATATTAAATTGTCTGTATTAAAAATGTAATCCAATACTGTTGTTAGTTCTAAATTGAATAATTTTATTTAAATGATGTGGTAGTTTGAAACTCGCAGGAACGTAATAATTAAAAAACAAAAACCATTTTACTAAAATGAGTCATTCTATGTAAAAAGAGCTTAATGGGCCTTTAAGATCAGAGTTCTTCAAAATTTCAAAGTTTTATCGTTTTAAACTTATTTTATTAATAACAATTGTAAAGTGTCGTGCTTTTGAGTCACCAATTGCACATATAAATAATGAATATCAGTTTTTACTGACCAATAATTCTATGCTTTAACGGCTGAGTGAGATTGAGGTTAAAACCTCTCCGAAACTTTTTCGGAAGGTCAAAACTAAAGTTTTAGAATGAGAAAACAACTTTTCTCGTAAAAACTTGAATTTCTCGAAATGTTAAGGGTAAAAGTCACTTTAATAATTAATGCCCTTAAGGAAACAATATGAGAAAAACGTTTCGGTATTTATTTGGGTTTATGCAATTTGAATCAAAAATCAAAAGTAAATTTGCAACCCTGCACCAAAATTTGTCGAAGTTTACGAAACATTTTTGTTTCGTCTCGCGGGTCATTAGGCCAAATGGTTCGAAAGTTTTTGCATTTTTCTGGACAGTGGGAATGCGGCGGCAGGATGTGATTGTCTCACTATTCCCGGTATTCCCGACATGCGAGCGATAAAACGGAAATAAATTCGCCAATCAGCACCCATACGATTTCAATACTTTTCGACACCCAGAGCATGGGTGGATGCTCCGCGGCTCGTTTGTAATTCTGATTGCTTCGTTTGGTCTGGACGTGCGAAAAACTTTTGATTCTTTAAAATGGGGAGCACGTTCATCCCGTGCGTCATGGAATCAGGGAAGAGGGATGGTTACGCAGCGCCCCATTGCGGAGTGCCCCACCCCATTGGTGAGTTACTAATAGCTGGCAGACCATACATCATTGCCCTTATCTCGGGGCTCATTTATTCGGTGTGTCAAACACTTCTTATGTCATATTTATGTGCCCCCGCTCGGCTTCAGGTGTAATTCCTTCAAGATTAATGTTCCGGGAGCCCCAGCGCAGCGGCGGGTTTTCAATTAATCAAAGGGGGCGCTCGGAAGTCTTCTATTAGTGCGCACAAAGCCGCCTCCGTGGCCTGTCTGTCTGTCTTCTATCATAATTTTGTCGAGCATATTAGAGCTCGGCGAGAAGATGCATCCCAGAGAAGGGCACTGGAGCACCCCGTCTTATGGAGCCCCACCGCAAAATGAGCCATGGAGCCCCCCAAAATGAAAAATGTGTTCTGCGCTGGAACGAACTCACTCACTGGGAGTACCTGGAACTTGCACCCGGCTAGTTCTTATTGAGTTACTTATTCGCCAGCGCAGCCCCGGCGCTAAGTTCATTACTCACCTGTCAATAGCACCAATCCTGGCTATTTATTTCCCCGGAAGATGCATAGTTTACCGACGGGAAGCCTTCGCAGGACGGCTGAATATGCCGGAGCTCGACAGCCATTCAGGCCCCAAACTAGGGCGCTCCGGGCGCTCCATAGACGGCGTTTCCCCCCGAACAGTACCTAGACCATTTTGCCCCAGCCCTTTCTCTGTGTACTCGAATCAGTGTCACAGTCTAGGGACAGGAAAATGGAGGAGGAGACACAAAACAATTTCGAACAATGTTAAAAAATATGCTCCTCCGGCTCGGTGCAGGGCGGTCGGAAGTGGACCCTCACCCGTACCCTCGGGAAGCCCGACTACCCCGAGAAGCCCGAGAACCCCTAGGAAGCCGAGGAGGCCCCACTCGGACGGACAATAAGAAAATGTTTTATGTCGGACCAAATGTTACACGAATCCGTCCGGTGGATGTATAAAATTATTTCCTTCAAGTGCTGACAATGGCGACAAGGTTTATAGATGACCCAAATTTTACCCGGGGTGGTGCTCCGCCCTCGAGACAGCTCCGGATACGTCCATTTGCGAACATTGGATGAGCATTTCGTCCGCTGCGATGGCGTGCTCAAAGGGTTCGCTCTTACATCGATGTGCCGGGTAAGGATCTGTTTATGGCGCAATTTAAGGTTTAAAGGAATCTAAGTGAAAATGAAGGGCCTCTCCTGCTCCCGCCCCGACTCTTCCAGCCGCATATAAGCGGAATTCATGGACTATTCAGGATATATGCAGTAATTCAAATTGATGACTCCTTGAAGTTTGTCTTGGGGCACGTCGCCTTTCTGAAGAATGGATCGGGATGTCCTCCTTTATAAAGTAAACGAGGGCTTTGCATATAAATTTGTGATTTGGCTGCCTTCAAAGGGTCAGCGCCGCTTTAAGTAAGATATTGTTATTCCAGGGGAGATGCAAAGTGGCCACTTCAGGTGTCATTTTATGATCATTCAGACAAAATTTAGAACCACTCTTCGACAGGAGCAATCAGTTTTATTGCTCGACGGGTGAAGGTATTTAATTGACCTTTCAATTACAGTGGCCCGGCCAGGACTGATACGAATATTTATTGGAATTATATTATGGTAGGAATATGGCCGTAATATCAATTTCCCTCGAAAATGACTGACACTAGAAAGGGTTTCGAAATGACCTTGCTTATCCTGGTCGATAGGTGCCCACGAAGACTTATCAAAATTTTATGAAGATTTTTCAATTTTCGATGGTAGGTTTTACGATTGAAGATTATGAATAATTTAATGTTACATATACACCAAAAAAACATTTTTCGTAAAATGTACGCAAATAAGTTTCAATTGACAGATGATATACATATGTATGTATTTATAAATGTTATAAAAACATGGTACAAAGAAAAAAAAAGTACAAGGTAAATAATGTTTAGATATATCCTCTCATTATTTAATATGAAGTTAAAACGAAAAGATTTTATGCAACTGATTGGATAAAAAATATATATTAAAACTATGTATATTCAACGTTTTAATTGTATGAGAACAATTATTGTATGTTCTTTATTTCTTACGTATGCTCCTCATTAAATTAGAAATTATGTGTTTTTATTTTTAGCGAATAGAGAAATATTTGAGTTCCACATATTGGTAGGAGAAAGAAAATTGAAAAATATATTTATTTTAAAATATATCCAAAATGTGTTCATCATTATTTTAATTATAGAATTTGGCTTATGGAGTTTTACACGGTTTAAATTTATAAATAGGTATTAAAATTATCTTTTTATCTTTCCTTATAGATATGTAATTTGTATAACATTTTAGTTTTTTCAATTTGCAGTAGTTGAAAAGAAATAAATGAATAAATATGACCGGTATTTATATGGTGAAATTTAGCTTTTTAATAAGAGAACTTAAAAATACTGTTTGATTTTATATATTTGAAGAAGTAGAAAAACGACTACTAAGAAATTTAGCAAATATATGTTTAGAGTATCGGCAATTTAAATAGTACAGAAGAGGAGCTTTAAATCAGAGTTTTCCAATAATACGCTGATTCTATAAAAAATCAATTTTAATGGGAATGTCGTCACCAACGTTGAAAACATAAACCCCGTGGCTATGGGGCAGCGACGGAAGTGGCTCAAGCGAGTGTACACTTCGAATAGAGTTGCAAACGAATTTCAAATCACGTATCGGGCGTATTATTGATAAAAATCCTTCCTGGCACGACCGTTTTTCTATGTTGCCGCAGGCCTTTTTAGAGATCATCGATTTCCCATGGCCCTTAAAAGCGGCATGGCAGCGTATGTATTCGTCCCAAAATCCAATGGGTCGGGGCTCCTAAGAAACTTTTGAATATTTCATTTAACTCTGACCTGCCGCATGAGTCCTGAATGCAAAGATCCTTGAATAGGGCGCTTTTCCTGCTTACTGAGAGTTAGGCCTGCATTATTAACGAGTTCTGCAACAATACCCATCACTGGAAAATTCGAATGGGCATTCGTTGAAATGTGGAATTTCGTACGAATTATATCAGAAGTGGTGTAGAACTTTTGACTTATTTATTTTAATTAAATAAAGCACCCCGGAGTGTCATTTAAATTCTTTTACACGTCAGTACTCGACAGTCGGTTCGTTTTACATATTTAATTAAAACCACTCTTTGTAATTATTACTAATTGGCTTTAGCTCGAATTTAACATTGTTTAAATATTTCGCGCTGCCTTCATATGAAATATTGCTGCTTTCTGTCAGGATCCATTCCAACGGATAAGTTGGGGTTTGACCTAAATCGTAAAAATAGTGGAAATGAGTTCATATGTGATTTAATACAAGATAATTGTAATTTTAATAGCTATTATAACAAGCACACTTTGTATTCGGCATTTATTAGAGTATAAAATTGATATTAATAAGCTAAGTGTGCTAATCAGTATTCTTTACGGAAAATCTTCGTAAGTTTATTATAATCAAAAATTATATCAAAAAGTTAACTTTTGTGCAAATTAAGACGAATTATCAGGTTGAAGATACAAAAAAATTGTTTGGCATCATAACTAACTTACGCTACATTTCAACGAAGGCAAGCTCAACTACTCTTTACTTTACTTAAAATATTATTGTAGATTCAGAATCAATATTTTTTAATTGAACCTACAATCTTTTACCATTTTCATACTAAGTTAACAAATTAAAGTAAAAAATAAAAAATAGACGTAATTATAATTACAAAAGGTAAAAGAAATTGCTATATATGAAGATATGTACTTCAAAATGTCGAGGCTTTCATACAGGCAATTTACTCTAGCTTTGTCTATGTTTTTTGTTCTAGCACCAGAAATATTTAATGATATAAATACGTCTTTATTAGTAGCTCTTTAAACTGTAGGCAAATTTTTATTATTCAACTCAGATATACACCCTTAATTTTCCCTTTGTTTTAATTATATGGTAGAATGCAATTGATACATTTATTCGGTATGAAATTATCATCATTAAATTTTGCTTAAATTATCTAATCAATTTTAATTATCCCACTCTTACGTGTTTTTACACAATTTCTATGAAAAGTTATGATTATTGCAGGAATATTTAATATTAAATTGAAAATTAATTAAATATGTATTTTTACTTCAAAATTGTAAATATACTACAAATGTGGATTTAGACAATCGTGAAATTATAAACATATATTTTTATAGAGTGTATAGTTACAATTACTTTAAAAGTTACAGTTCAAATCCTAGTTAATTCTATCTGTTATCGAATTAGGCAAACAATGTAAGGTTTATTAAGGCCCTTATATTATTGTTTACGATTGCTAAATTACATGACAATCCTAAAACAAAATATCGCGGAACCGTACCGAATGGGGGGTGAAATTTGAAGAACCTTCAAATTAGAGACGAAATAAACAGAGAGTGTCGCAATTCGTTCCTTTTACGCCTCCTTCTAAATGCCTCGAGTAAAGCACAACTTTTTGATTTGAAGTGCAGATGTTTTTATTGTGCTATCATAAAACCTTATCGCTTATAACGCAAAATTAATTCCAACACTTGCAGCGATTGTATTTCGCGGCTATAAACCCTCGATTGAGAGTATTAGTGGAATTTTATTTTCCCGTAAAGTAAGTTTGTGTTAGCTGGTGGGTTCCAAAGTTACGGGGCTGTAAAATTACGAAATGGTTTTAAGGGTGACAGAGTGACACTGGTTCACCGTCATCGAATCCACCCCTAATCCCACTTCTGGCAAAACATTGGTTCGCGGGACAACCCTCCAGCATAAAATCAACATTTTGGGCTGATGAACCATAAACATGAACGAAATTGAAAGCAGTCTGAGGTGCGACATTTTGGTGGCAAAATTTTACGCACTTTGGTATTAATTTGCAAAGGCTTTGGGAGGGCTTCGTGGTGATTCTACTGAAGCGAGTTGAAAAATCACACAACCCCCAGAACCTTTCGGTTGGTAAGGGCGCTCCAATTAGCGCCTTGCATGCTCCTAGAGCAGCTCATTGTTTGCCAGAAGGGCGGTTATTGGCACTGGCAGAATTTAATTATACTGGCAGAGTTGGAGCACCTTACCTTTACCAGGATTATTGCCTTGAAAGGGTAAGAAAGAAGGTAATTATCTACAAATATGGGGGGCTTTGTCAGGAGACGTATGCCTCAATTAGGCGCAGGCCACGGAGCGTTCTGAAGTATTCCAGGCTCCGGTATTTACACTGTCAACATCTTGTTAATTATGGCCTAAAACGAATAACTAGAGTTAGTTATAGCGGCAAAGCAGCCCAACTACTTCGGTGGAAAAGGGGCAGGGCTGGGCGCCAGGTGCTTTTATTATGCTTGAAATAAAAGGCCCCGATTAAGGACCTTTCAGCACAGCGCTCCTAATCATATTTCGGGAAGCTTTATGTAAAGATCCCGACAGCAACCGGGGGGCGCTCCGCATCCAGCATGGGCTCCTCCATTAGCCCGGCTTTCGGGCACTAAATCAACATCTATTGCACCTTCCTCCGACAGAATCTTATTAATTTCTTTTCAGGGAAAATCTCCTTTAATACACGTGTACAAGTTCCCAAGTCCTTCTCGCTGCCAATTCATCACCGCTCGAGGAGCCGCCTGCCAGCGGAGTCTCTAATATACTGACGAATGTTGGCAGAGCTACAAAGGCACTCTCCAACCCCCCTCGGGCTCCAGTGGCAGCGGCTTAACAGGAACTGAATTTGCCGCTTGTAAAAAGCTGGCTATTAATTGTGTTGACATTGACAGATTAGTGAAACCGCTTCGCGCCATTTACTTTTTAAGAGAAATCAGATCGACATCCAGCGGAGGCTGCTGGAGCTGGAGCCCGACTTGGCTTATTCTTATCATGGGGAGCTCCCAAAATTAGATTGATTCGAAAGCAGTCGATGGGAATATATTCGAATAGACACAAAGCCATGGAGGGAAGAAAAATTGTCCGATATGTTTTGTTTGGTGCTCGGGGCGCGTCATTAGGCGAAGAACGAGCACCATCTAATTTTTGGGGGGTGGAAGCATATGCGCCCGGGAATGGGGCGGATTTTCTGTAATCAGCTCTTCAGCTCGAGGGGGATGTTCGCAATTTAAAATTAATTTAGGAAATAGGGAGATCGTAAAGGATCTACGGATTAACTAGGGAGACTGGCTTCATTTGAATTGAATCTTTCAAACATGAGATGTTTAGAAGCCGTTCGAATTTCTTTATGTCTATTGTAATTTTAATGCCTTGAATTTGTCAACTTTGCAAAACATAATCAAAATTGTATTCGATACATTCGATCAATTTAATTGGAAAATTCATATTTAATTCATATTCAAAGAAGTTCAGATATAAATTTCAGTAGTGATCCACTCATAGTAAAATTGAAATTAAAAAAGCAAAATTATAATTTTATTTCGAAAAAGTTAGATTTTCTGCGGAAGTTCTGGTGAAATCATGAAAAGTACCCTTAATTTTAACCTAGGCATTTTTAGGTGATGTGGTAAAAGCAGATAAATTGTAGTTTTTGGTTAGTAATTTTTAGTTAATTAATTTTTCGAGAAGTATTGTTATTATATATCTTATATCTTGAAATTCTCTATTCCAAATATATAATTTTCTTGCTTTACCTACATATGCACATTAACTATCAATTTATCAATGTTTACTATTTTCCTA
Source organism: Tolmerus cingulatus (assembly GCA_959613345.1). Taxonomy (NCBI): domain Eukaryota; kingdom Metazoa; phylum Arthropoda; class Insecta; order Diptera; family Asilidae; genus Tolmerus; species Tolmerus cingulatus. The sequence continues at coordinate 9,739,794 of OY390708.1, forward strand.
AATTAATTCTTTTTCAAAATCTGAAAGATATAGTTATGATAAATTCAACCAATTTTTTTTGGTACAATCGGCTCGTAAGTCTCTCACTCAATGATTTTAATGAATTCTTTCATGTTCCAAGTATTTAGAAAACCTTTTTTGAAGGAAATTTGTAGTCGATCTGAAGGTAGTCTGTGAATGCTACTCACCTTTCCTAACCTTGAGAGTGCTCAACATAAATAACCAAATGCTTGAGCCGGGGATGAGACGCCTGCTTTTTATTATCCCATCCTTTCAAATGTTGGTATTGTCTTTGACTAAAAAAGCTTGAAAGTCGCGGAAGGAAGAATTTATGGTCGGAAACGAACTCTAGGAATAAGACGAGGGCTTACTTTATGTCCACGGAGTTCCAGAATAATTGGAACGTTGTTTAATCACATAAATGCTGAGTCTACAGAGTTTAAAAGCATTTCTTAAAATATTTTACACAGTAACTTATAATTTTGTATCTTAAAACATGTTGTATTATGTAAAAAAAATTTCAATTATGTAAAAATAGCTATAGTTTCGGTACAAAAATATTTTTAAAAAAATAACGAAAAACAATTATTTATATTTAAGGTAGAAACGACAAAAACCTCCACCCACAGAAATGTGACTAAATGTATAAACTACAAAAAATTAATTTTGTTGATGCCAGTTCAATCAGCGTAAAATATATTTCATCAACAATTTTTTTCCTATTTAAGAATTAATTACATGCATTATATGTATGTATGTATGCTCGTTACATTTAAATTTTAATTAGCGGGAGCTTTATCGTCACGAAATCCAATTTATTAATATTACCCACTGAAGCGAAATTTTCCCTACTCAAAATAAAATAATTTGTAAATTGTGCCCGGAGTTCATTCAAATACAAAATAAAGTGAAAAGGTCAAAAGTGTCGTTTTACGGCAAACAAAGGGAAAACCGTCCTTTCCAGCGTTTCTGTTACTTGTTTATCCTTAAATAAAAGACATTTTAATTAATTTTCCGATTAAATAAAATGAAGGACTTAATTACGAATTTCAGCACAAATGTTTCTATTTTAACCAACTTAAAATATGCAGGTTATCACAATTCTAAATTAGGACTTCAAGTATTTATTTCGTGGTGTAGAATATTGAAATCATGTTGTTTTTGTCCGAATAAGCAGCGGAATTGCACTCCTTTATAAATTCTAAATTAAAGAGGGAATTTTTAATTTTAATTTTACAATAAGTAAGTAATATATATTAATATAATGAAATGGAAAATAAGAAATGCTAGCTCGATGCTAATATTATATATATATATATGTAAAACAAAAGTAAAGTACTAAATTGTTATTCGGATGTTAAATAAATAAACCAGCTAAAGTTTGTCATGTCATCAAGCAGAAAATTAATGAAAAATTCTTTATGTCAATAGTGTAATCAGAGGGAATAACTGACTAACTCATGACGTTTTCCATTAACATCGAATAAGTTTTTCAGTGTCATGACTACTACATTTTAAATGCCTCTATTCTAATTTTTCAAACAATTACTATTTAGCTAACAACATTTGTCAGATTCATTTTTCACTTAATCTTCAAAATATTTATTGTAAAAATATCCTACCAACAACTGTTAAATTTCAAAAAAATCAAAGATAATATAAACTTTAGAAATGAATAACGTTTTTAAAATGTAATTAATCCCTTCTTAGAACAGCCGTCGGCCATCGAAGAATAATTTTATTTGCAAATATGTATGTTTATATTAAGAAAAGTAAAAAAAAAATTAAATCCTGCAAAAAGAGAAAAATTATTTCAATTTTTATCTTCTGTACCAAATGATGACCTTTGATTTTTGCAATAATAATAATAATTTTGGAGTTTTTAGTGTTCCTTGAAAGGTGTTTGTATCATCGTTGGAGAGGTATTTTAAAATGAGGCAGTATTTCTAAAAAACATATTTTGTATTTTTACCAGCAATATTATTTGCGAGAATTATCTCGCCAAGGTCTTTAATAATATGTGCACACCTTGTAATTAGTAAACTATTTTTCCCAAAACTTCATAATTAGTCAAGTAAGTCGACCACTATTTAAACTCTCACTTTAAATTATTAGGAGTATATTCTGTGATGAACGCTTTTCGAGCTAGGGAGGGCAAAATGTGCATAAAAGACAAATTTTTTATCAAATAATGCTAAACAAACACATATAATAGTTTCTAATTAATTAAGAATGGTATAGATAATACTCGTATATAATATATTGGCTTTTTTTATGTATTCAATCAATTCAATCAAAACGAAGCCATAGGATTTATGCATAAACTAAAAATTGGAGTGCGTTGTTCCTTTTAGGCACATTTCAGTTAAAAGCTTGGTTGGTGGAAATATTTTAATAAATTTGCATTGACTGAATAGCTCGTGGAAAATTTCAAAAGCCATGCGAGGGTGGAGTTCGACTAAAAATGAAAACGGCTGCAACTCGGGCGCATTTAAACACTGAACTTAACTGCAAACAAAACCAGCCGCAACTCGGTTGCACTGCGGCTAAATTTAATTCATTTATAAATGCTTTATAATACTAATTTCAAATATCTGATAATGACTCTTATTTATTCAACTATTTTAATGCCGAATGAACCAACCATTTACTATTTACTTTACACCTAATTAAAATTGGAAAATTATTGTCGTTGCAATCTAATTTATCAGGCAAGAAGATTCGGAGCCGACCAACTAAATAACAAACTTTCGAAGAAAAATCCAACTTTGTATTTTTACTCAGCATAAAATTGAAAAAATTCTGAAATATTGTATGTTATGTACAATGCCAAATAATAGTTGCATTTTTTCGTATACCCAGATCAATAAACAATCTTATATTTATATATTGATCTGAAGCTTACGAGTATTTACAACACCCCGAATAAGGATTTACAATTTTTAAGATTCCTTGAATAAAACATAAAGGAGCAATTCACTTGTTGCTTTTATTACTCACCTTAGCTCGAGGAGAGAGCGAATCCAAAAATCGAAACCGTCTTAGCCAAATTCCAGGCGAGGGCGAGTTCTAAAATTAGGGTGCGTTCATTTAATTTATTATGTTCATGATATTTCTCCCTCTTTTCCTCAAACTGCAATGAATTTTTTTTATGGAAAGTTTCAAATTTTGAACTGAGCATTTCTCACTTTAATTTTTAATTTAAAAACTGGTAAAGGACATTGCAATTTGATAATTTTTTTAAATTTCGAATCTTTGCTGTAAGTTATCCGTAATAAATTTAAAATTCAATTATATCTCTACGTTGTGTGAACTGGTGAAAATGAAAGTCATAAGTAGATATGCGTAAATATATATTTGAATCCATTTTAAATTTGTCTTCTTTTATACATCACAATTTGAATATATAATTAATTACAATTTTTCAGATAGTCGACTTTTTACAGAGCTTAGAGTCTAGCGCGGAACGGCGTCCTCTAAGTGAATTCTTATAGTAAACGTTAAAAGTTGAGACGTTAAAACACCCAGCGGACGGGCTGAGCCCAGCAACGCGAAGGGGCTCCTCAGGGATGCACTGGAGCTCTAGAATTCCGGCCGCGGTCGATCATCGAAGGTGAAAGAGTCCTTACCGAGTAGCTCCTAGCACACTAAATGTATAATTACACTTTGAAACGTGACTAACGATAACTGATGGGGTCCTTAATTCTAAGAATTTGTCGAGAAATGTTTACATTGATATGCAGAAATAACAATAACTTCCGGTGTGTGCATGGGTCGTGGGGCGTCGCCCGGACACAAATTTCTCTTATTGTATTTTAGACATTTTAGTATCACCCTGCATTTGGTAAAAAATTTTATTCCCAACGTAACACGGCGCCTTAGCGTCGGCTCTGACGTCACATTTGTGCTTGTTCGTGTGCCCTGCTCGCGTCCTGGCGGAACCGCTCGAGCTACACTTCCTCGTAGCTGCGACACTGCGGAACAGGGCCGGACCAGTTCCCGTCCGGAAGACATCGCGGGCGCTCCGGAGGTCCAGCGGGGTTGTACTCGACAAACCCGGGGCGACACTGAACGCTGAGCAGGTCCCCGGGATCGTAGTGGAATTTGAGGGGCGCTATCAGGCCATTCGGGGGATCCCCGGGGTACGGGCACTGGGATTTACCTGCCAGACGGAGGACAACTTCTCTGTATCTTTTGGTTCTATGCTAGAAAAGAAAGGCGCTGGAGTTCCGAAATTCGTCGAACTGCAAATGACTTGCAATTTGGTATTCATATTTTGTACACGTTTTGAAGAAACCTGGCGAGTTTTCAGCGACCTACCAGCATTACGAGGAAACGTGGAAATTAACAATTTCATCAAACGACAAACTAATTAAGGTAAGGCAGAAATGGAACTCGGAGTTCATCACAATGACTGCCCAAGTATCGCTAATTAAATGAGCACCAAATAGACTTATTTCATTCACAATTTATGCAGCGAAAGGCTGTTAAGAGAACATAATGATCGAAATATCAAATAGACACAGCTTTGAATAGAATCAAGCGAAATAAGATATTATGCGAACCAACCAAACTTCAGTATAACAAACAATGCTCTATTTAGACGAATCTTCGTTGATTTAAATAACGAACAATAATGCTTCCAGGTAAATAACCATGTTTAATTAAATAGGATTAAATTCAATCAACAGAACATGTTGGAAAATCAAGGGTGGACAAGAGTTGCGTAAGGATTGATTGATTGATTGAGTGATTACGCTTTTCAACCCAACCGCCTTGCTAAAGTCTCCGCAAATAAAATAAATTCAATGAATTTGCTTCCGATATTCAATAGTTGTAAAGTTTTAAATATGTTTATAATTTCTAGAGACAAAGAGAGTCTCTACAGAAAAACGTGTGCAACACACTATTGATTGTCTACTCTACAGACAAACACTAGAATTTCGTGAGCGTGAACTGAATTTTATAGGTATAACATATCTAATTTTTTATGTTATAAACTTTTGGTTCATCACTCAACCATTCCTAGCAGTGTATACAAAACACACAAAAATTAGTAATACCTTAATGGATTTTTTATCTGCCGACCGAAAAATATAATTCCATAGAATTCATTTTCTCTGTAAAATTGAACGGGAACTTTCAGGTGAGTTTTTGTGAAATCTGTGAAATTCACAAAAGAATGTGTTTTATCTGGAAATTTATCACGCCTTCAACAAAATAATATCGTAAAAATATGAAAGTGCTTTTCTCTAGGAAATGTAAGGTTGCAAAACTTTAACTTTTTTATACGTATAACTCCTCGTAATGCCAGTCGATAACATTCCACCTGTTAATTATGCATTTTATGCAACGGCTGCGTTTACCTCACCTTTATGTAACCATTACCTATTTTTATTTAAAAAAATAATAACAATAATAAATAATACAAGTAAGCCAACTTGAGAACGAATTTATTTAATAAAATCGGCGCTACATTAGTTTTAAATTTTGAAAAGTTGATCAAATTGTGGTTTGTTCCGTGGATTTGTTTTAATAATGAATTAATACTTGTAATTGTATCAAAGATGAAGTTAATCTAATTAATAGATTTGCCAGAGATTGAGTTTTGAATATCTAACAATATCTTTAAACCTCAATTTATGATTGATTTAAATAAAACATCGATGTATATGCGCAGTTTAACATTCACTATAGATTTATTCAAGCAATAGAACAATTTGAATGATAACAACATCGAAAGTGGAATACCTAATCATGTTTTGCTCTAATATATTATAATTGTATATTTATAGTATATGCCTTGAAAAACTTGTGTTGCCACACTTTCGTCACATATACAATATCTACATAAATATATGCAAAGGTATGTTATGATGACCTTGAAAGTTATTGGTTTCAAGTTTTTAGGTGAAAATAGATTATTTTGTACTTTGTTTAAATTTATCCTTTTTAGCGGCCTACCATCTTGAAAATTTAGTCATATTTATTTAGTCTTGGAACTAATTATCCCAAATTATTTATTTCTTGAAGATTGAACTTTTACTTCATTGTTCAAATAAAGGTTACTAATATGATATTTTAGGAAAGTTCTTTTTTAATTTTTGTTGAGTTAGCGCGATATGATATTTAGGAAACAGTATGTTGTGTATTATAGTAGATATAGTTGCTTTATTTTTAATTTTTTTCTTAACTTTGGCTTTTGAGATTCAAAAAGGGGTAAAGTGATCCCTGTCCACGTTGCCAAAATTCAACTCATTTGATGGTCGCCAATTTTCGGAACTCCAGCTAAAATTGTAAGGGCGGCTGAATGTGGTACTTACAAAAGGGGGGCGGGTGGGACCAGAATCCCGTTTCCGTGCAGACGATGCTTGCCTCGCCGACCAGCAGATGGCCCTCGGTGCAGCTGAACGTGACGAGGGCGCCGACCGCGTACCTCCTGTGGCTACTTGAGCCACTCGTTCCATCAATGCGGCCATTTATGGGAACGAGTGGCTGGGGGCACTGAATAGCTTTGCAAGAAGAACAAAATGAAACATTTCAGGTGACTATTCACAATCTCAGGGTTCTGGAAAAAGCACTGAAAAAGCATCATGCAATTTAGGCAATTCTTACCACGACAGCGGGGGACGGGGCCGCTCCAGATTCCCGTCGGCTCGCACTCGAGCCCGGGCGGGCCGCTCAGCCGGAAGCCCCAGGAGCACTTGAAAACAGCCCGCCCCCAGGCCGACGTGTTCAGCTCGGTGAGGCTCAGGTGGGGATCCTCTAGAAAAAGCGGGGGGCACTGGACAGGGTGACAATTCGGGGGCGGCGAGGACCAATTCCCAGACGCCAGACAGGTGGAATTTGCAGCCCCCTCGATCCGGTACCCGAGCGGACACCTGTAAAGGGCCCGCTGTCCCAGCTTGTTACCCTCCAGGCGCAGGGAGAGCGGGGCCGAGGGCTCCGGCAGCTGCGGGCACTGGGATGTAGCTACAATAATTGAAATGCTGTTGGTTAAGCCACGAGGCGAAGCACAAGTATACGTCCCCGAGTCCTGATTCTGGATGTCCTTGATGGTGAGGCGGTACTTGGTGGCGCGCTCCTCCGGGATCGTCGACCATCCTACAGTATTATTACTCCTAGAGTTACGATATCCTTTAATAAAAATATTTTGTTTCAACAATGTTACCAGTGTAGTACTGCTTAAACCAGCCGGTCCACGTCCATTCAGGAGTCCCGCGGCGGCGCGGGTACATGCAATCCAAGTGAATTGTGCTGCCGGGCAGGACAGCCAGAACACCTGACGGCTCAAAGGCTCCCGAACCGGATCCGATTTTAATGCGAATCGATGGAGGACTGTCATCAGAGAAATTCGTTAAGAGAGTTGTCGGCACACACGAGGGCATCCGTGGCGCCCAGAGTCCGTTCGAACACAGGACCCGGGACTCCCCCAGTAACTTGTACAGGCCCAGATCCTTGCACCGGGCCTGGAGTGAGTGTCCGTGAGGAAGGTCCCAGCCGACATTCTGGAAAGCATTAACCGGAATGAATGAGCTGCCAGGACACGATGGGACCAGGACCGAGATAACACTTCCCAGCCCAACCCCATTATTAAGGCAAAATATACTATATATATATATTTTTTTTTTCTCGAGGTGGCTCCCAGTAGACTGCCACTCGGACGCCGTAAAAATGACCCCCTCCGACCCCGATATTAAGTAATTTTGTCATTTTCATGCCGTGACAGCTTCCTTCTGCCTGAAATATGCCCCGAATGGCTGTTTCGGGACCAGTTCCCGGCATTTAACTTGTCAAATAATTTTCCGTGGGGTCAACCGAGACCCTTCAGTCTTTCAGTCGTTGGGAAAAAAATAAGGCCGGGGGCTCGGTGTGATTTGTAACTGAAATTTTTATTAGTCCGTTTATTGCGGCGCTGGGAGCCCTTTATGCATATCACGGCAGCAATTGACTCCTGGGAACCACCACGCCGAATTCCCACCCCCATCCCCCGGGGTACTCACCACTGAAATATTCCGGTAGCTGAGGAGCAAATGAGGCGGGATTCTGTTTACATGGCAACTCTTGTACAAAGGCTGAAATTTTACGTTGCCGTGCTCATCTGAAAGGAAAGGAGGAGGATCCTTTTAGCCGGACGACAGGCGAAATTAAACAGGGGCTCCCAAGGGCTGTCTTTACACATGGCCTGAGGCAAAACTCCAAGTACAGCTGAAATTTTTTATTCAGGACAAACCGGGTGCTCCAGGGTGATAAGGGACCTCAATATGTACGCATCGATTGATTTATTTAGCAAGATATTTATTTAATTTACCCTTTAAAAATGCTTTTACAACGATTAAATTAACATTAGATGAATACTTATAAAATTCGGTATTTAAAGATTTATTCGACGTATATTTATCCACAAAACTACAATGACCAAAGTCTTTTTTTTTAGATCAATGAGAACCTTAAAGAAACACTCTACTTTCTCGAATTGATAATATCGCTTTTTTATAACTTTACTAAAAATTATATTCTTTAAGTAGCAAGCGTGCCTCCAATTTTTTAAAAAGATACTTTTTATATTTCTAGTTATGCTTAGGTATTATATACCCACCCATCTTTTTTTATGCACTAGATAGAAGGAAAATTTAAAAACTATAAGTGTGTTTTTCTCAAACGTAATATGTGTTTTAAGAAGAAACAGCTTAAAAAAAAATAAAGTCCTTAGCTAATTACCCTCTGCGCAGAATGTCACGATTGTTTGCCTTTCCGTGGCTAGCAAATTAATTTATATATACATTATTATACATATTTGCATATACAATATTTACGTGAAATTATTATCCTTCATTCTTGAGACCAATCAATCTGCTGCCTGGCCTGGTAACGGGGTTGGGTTTATTTATATACATATTTAATGTCATTTTTCTTTTTTAAATGTGTTAGGTAAGTAAGTTCAATCAATACATGCTTAAATTTTAAATAAATAATCTATGTAGTTCGAGGAAGTAGAATGTCCCTTTAAAAAGGATTGCATCACGGTCATAATGGGCATGTATTAAATATTTTGAAAAACAATTGAGAGGGACACACTGTGGCCACATTCAAATAAAAATAATAAAAGTGAAATGGTCGCGATCAATTAAAAATTAAAAAAGCCGCACCCAAATCAAACTGAATTTTAAATTCACAGCAGTCGTCAATTTAAAATTAATGTTTTACAATTTTAATAATGTTTTTCAATTAATGAATTATTTTTGAAATGTTCCTATTTAGACTTTTAACATTAATTGAACTATTAATGAAAGCAAAGAGGTATAACCAGCATTTAATTTAAATTGCATGAAATATTCACCGACTGAAAAACCATTTAATATATGATGTGTAAGATATGACTTAGACTTTAAAATAATATTTCTAAAGATTATTTATTCTTTTACTTAGATGAAATCGTTCTTTTTTGTTCTTGGTACGGCCGCTATTTTTTCATAAACAGAATTTAGTTCAAGCCCTACAATTTAAAGTTAAATTTTTGTTTTCTCGAAGTGTGACATTGATTAAAATCTTTAGTTTTTGGCTGGTAGGCATGGCCGAGGAAAATCTTATTGTTACTATTTTGGCAGTGGTGTGACTATAATTAAAATGAAAATAAATGAATTTCAGTCCCATAATACATATTTTGGATGTAAGACTTTCTATTTATATCTATTTATTTGATATTTTTAACCCAGATTTCATAGTAGACAAGCTGCGATTATAACAAATTCTTCATGAAACATTTCACAACTGCGATTGTGTTATTTTGATTATATTCATGAAACTGCGAATTTGTCAAATTAAAATCCCGGCTGTATGTTAGAATTTCACAACCGTCACAGAAAACCGCAGTTTGTGTTCTCTGAAATCCTTCATTAAAAATATATTGTGTTTGCTTTTAAAATTCAAAGGACACCCTGTAGTTATTTATTTCAATGGATATTTTTTTTTAATTCTTCATTAAATACATAAATTTCGTATATATATTTATATAACTTAACATTTGCATTTCCTTTCTTGCCGTTATAATGTTATTTGAAAGATTAAATATTGCATATTTTGAATAGGTATTAAGCCCCTACAATTTTATTCTTATATTTTGTAAAGACAACCCTAGGTGCTTTTTGGAAAGTCTGAAAGTGAAAAATGGCGGGGAGCCAGCGACTTACCCTCTTCGTTTGTGGCGCACAGTGGTCCCACCCATTTCCCTTTGACGCATCGTATCTTGCAGAGACGGCGGTCTCCCAAAGGGCCTACCTCACCCGGAAATTTGATTTCGGATACCTCACTGAAGTGTGAATGCTCTGAACTCTCTGAGGATTTCTCCTCTTCCTCTGATGACTCTTCGTCGGGATGTACTGGTGCGAAGCCTCCATCCTCATCAATGCCACCTACAGTGAATGAAATACGTCGCCCGTTAGTAGCCATCTTTTCCTAGTCTCCCCCAGGATCGTCGGGAGGATAATCAGGTTTTGTGCCGGACAATGTAAAGAATGGACTCGTTCCGGCAAACGTTGTTCATTCCTCGATCGATTTGGAAAATGTTTCTTTATGCAAATGCAGAACCCGTCGGGAACACACAAGCTTCGGTTAGACAAGGAGCGTAAGGAAATTAATGTCGCTTTATTCAATAGTTGTAAATCAGTCTACAAGCTAGGGGTTACCTATTTAATGCCCTTTTCCCCATTTTTCATAAGTTTCTTATAGATTTATTATTCCTGCTACTCGAAGCTGGGAGAAAAAGCAGAAGCTTGGATATTTTGAAGCTGTTAGAACTATGCACCTTCAATTTTTTCTATCTGTTTGAAAACAAACATTTGTTACCATCATCAGATTACTATAATACAAAATTAAAAACTTCAATACTTTTTTAAAATTCGTTTACCGATCAAGAATTAAAATCGATTTAATATTCTAAAGAAATAGAAGTAGTGCACCTTTTCATTTTTTAAATAATTATTTATATAAAACATATTGTACACCCAACTTGCTAGCACATACTCCAAGAATATCGATCCGCGGTTTATAAAATTATGTAATTCTGAAGCTTCACTGTTTGCCTTTTGGTACCATTATGGTATTTTCCTGTCCCAGCTTAAATCTGTTTAAACTCACGTAACCTTTTGAAACTCTAACGAAGTTACTTTGGATAAAAGCTGTGCTTAACTTAATTTAAAAAGCACTTCATCCACTTCTGATCATTACTGACAGGTTTTCCTCGAGAAGTCAATTAAACGTGATTTACCAAAAATACATAAGACCTTTTTGTATCGAGTGAAAGATGAAACTATCAAAAATTTAGTCCCAATTCGAGTGGATAATGTGCGGATGTGGTACAAGGAGCTGAGCAGCATTAAGAGCCTTTAATAAGGGATGACAGTGACATCCCTACCTGCCGAGGTGCTCGGATAAAATCCCTCGTTAACGAGCCTGACATGCGGCGAACAAATCGCTCGATCCATCTCTGTCGACTTTAATCTGGTTTTGTCGACATCATTAAGGCTTAATCAGTGCGTGATGAATTGCAATTAGGATAAAGGAGCAATTTGACTAACTTTCTCCGGTTTCTGTCACGCGGTGAAAAAGGATTCGGATCGATTGCAATCACTCGCCGCTCGAAGTTGGAGGCGGCACAGGACAAGACACTCAGATGCCCCGACACGCTCCACAACTCCGGGAATTAAAACAAATTGCTCCGGTCTAGACAATGGAAATAAATCTAAGCAAAATCAGTCCGGCAAAACTCCTGGAAGTACTGGTCCTAGTTCCCTCACAAGTTATGCATGCATTCCGGCCCTAAATGAGAATTAATGGGATTTTTTCCCACGCCCCGGCGGCGGGAATTCGCCTGCATTTTTAATGCCCTGCATGCGGTGCAGCCGGTCCACAGGACGCCCCAGGATGTGCATCGAAAAGTCATTTGACGGAAAACAAAGGAGCAAGAATTAATAACATATGCCGAGTTTGGCGACTATCAGCCCTAACAAAACACACACGGATCCGGTCCTGCCCAGCGTTTCTGAATTTTTCAACCGAAAGGGTTGACATCTGGACGTGTGGCGAAGTTTTGGTCACCCGAAAACTTTTTGGACAAAAAGTTCATCCGCCACGCTGCCGGGTCAAATTAATGCATTGAAACCGAACGCGCAAATGCATAAATGAGATTACATACATCAAAATGTAAATACTGCCCTACTTTAAATCTGAATTAACTTTAAGGACATGTGCCGGGCTCAAGGATGCTTCATTAAAATATAGCAGCTGTTTGCTGAATTTAAGTTCGAATTCATTTACGCTTTATTGCCTCTTACCTTTAAAATAAGTGAGTCGTAGAAATGCTGAAAAGTTTTTTTCTGGAATAGGGTCGGACTTTTATTGCCCTATCCTCAAAACTTGTAGGATAGGAAATGATGCTTTTGAAAGTCTTCCTAATTGTATATTTATAGCATTTGAGTGTTGAAAAGACCGAGTTCGCGATTTCTAAAAAGTTTTTTTATAATGAAGTAGAAGATACCGAACTGACCGATATTCGTTATATTGGATGTCGTTATAAACGAGGAGTATCGGGAAATTGTAATAAAATATAAAGAAATTGTTCGTTATAATGAGGTGCTCGTTATAAGCGAATTCATTGTGACTAATCTAAAAGTAGTGTAGCTTTCCCTAACTCTTAAGAAGTTTGGTTAAATATGTTTTACCAAAATATTAGCAAAACTCATTTCCTTTTATGAATTTCACTACCGTATCGAATTGGAATAGGAGATATTGTATTAAAAAATATATTATTTCGTCTTACTTTGATCCTTTGGCCAAAGGAAATTTTTTTTTACTCTACTATTCAAAATTTACTGACGAATATATAAGTACAATTCTATTGGCCGGTTTAAGGAGCGATATTTTAAACCAAAGCCAAGTCGATTGCTGGGAAAATTTTATTCGAACAATAATTTGATATGGCGATTGAAAAATGTTTCCTTACAAAATTTCGTTTTCTTAATACGTTAAAAATAATTGTAGGAAAATTAATATTGACCTTGAATTAATTTGGATGGTTTGTCAAAAGGACTTAAAGACGTCTTCGCAGAGTTGGACTAATTTAAATAAAGTGAAGGAGGAAAGCGGATGCCAAACTTTTAAGAGCTGTGCATGTTGATCTTGAAGTTGCCAGGATCGCCCTGAACGTGGCATGGTTCTGGGTCCTGCATGAAGAGCAGTTTCAAGAGATAGATCAACTAAATCTCGGAGGGACAAAAGTTTAATTAAGACATTTCCATAAAAACCATTACGCCCCCAAAGCTGGTGAACGGGGAGTCCCCGGCCGACGCACGGGAGTCTGCAGATAGTCAGCTTCTTCCCTAACGAAGTGCCTTTGGCGCACTTAATAAAATAGAGCCGTCGGGAAGGATTGACCGCCACTGGCCGCCGCCCGGAGCCGGAGCCGGACCCTGCGAAGGGAGGATTCTAAAAACTCACCTTTGTCGCCCTTTCGGCTGGTGCTCTTTGATCCGGAATCCCCACCACCTTTGGGTCGACTAAGTGCCCCGGTTGTCTTGCCCGACTTCCTCTTAACCCTCTGTAAAGCGTTCTGGTCATTTTCACTTTGTGCCTGCGAAGTTTCATTTGCATAGCTTTGGTCTGAAATTTCAACGTGTTTACCATCTCCTCCTGAAGGCGAGGAGGATGTTTCCTTCTGTTGTTCAACATCTTTTATGTCCTTATTGCTTTCACTGAGCTTGTTCGACTTGTTATCCTCCTTTTTGTCTGCGGACTCTTGTTCTGGAATTAACTTATTCCCAGCAGAGTCAACATCGGACGCACTCGAGCTAGCTCTGTGCTTCTGCAATTTCCTTTTCGAGTTCTTGTTAAAATAGTCCGACTTAAGGAGTTCGGCTATGTCCACGTAGTAGACGTCGCCAGCGGGCGGCATCGGCGCTTTTTGGTCACTCAATTTCGGCGCTTCACGCTTGAAGATGACGTGCCGCTCGAACCGACTGCCGCCGCGGCCCCGTCCACTCGATCCGTTCTCGTTTTCGATCCGTCGCCGGCGTCCCCCGGAGAAGCGCCTCTTCTTGTTCCGACGGCCTCCATTGTTGTTCTTCGTGGCGGACGTCCCGTCGGTGCCGTCGTCCTCCTCGTCCTCGTCGTGCGCTCCCGGATTATCCCCAGGATCTGGGTCAATCCGGTACGGATCTATGTCCACGTGCTTCCGTCGCTTCTCATCGGGCCCGTCCTCCGCGTTGACGCTGCTTAGGTCGATGTCGATCTTCTCGACGATCTCGATATCCGACGTGGTGAAGTCCTCTGGAAGATAAATCTGCGTTGTCTCGAACTGGGCGTAGGGCGCCTCAGTCGTAGCGTCCGTCCTTCGTGGGCGGGCGAACCGAAGATCCGGTGCCGGGCATCCTGTAGAAGCCTCTGCAACAAGAAAGACCCAAAAATGGGTCGTATAAATAAAAGTAAGCAAACACTTCTAGTCTAGTTTCAGTTATATAAATATAATAATATTTATAAATTTAGTTTTAGCTAAAGCTAGTATCTTAATATTTACTGAAATAATATTACTCTTTCGCAAGTTTGCAATGTAATCGAACTCATGTGTAAAAGTATGCAAACAAAAGTTTTCCAAGGACCGATGTAAATGCTAGTCCGCAAAACTTACAAATATGTTCCAAACATTCCCAAATTATTTTCCTAGAATTTATTTATTTTCCGCCGCAACTTTTAAATTAAAATATAATAAATATTTTGTTTTAGATTTCAAACATTCGATAGTGTGAGTAACTATCCGGAACATAAAACTACTCGTATATTTATACTATTCTTATTTTGATTCTTTTAAAAAGAAAATTTGTGATTTTTGACGACGTTTTCGTCCTTTCCAATCTGCAAGCCGGAATTATTTGAAAAGAGATTAAGATTTCAGGGTTTCAGTGGAACAATGTAGAAAGGTTTGTTGGCGTCAAGAGCGACAAGTATTTACGTACCCATGGGAATATTCGTAATATTAACCCTTTTCATTCTTTCTGTTATTTGCCAAAATATATTCCACAACAGCCCAAAATTTGTGAACATTTTAACTGGCTACCTCTTTTTGTTCCAGAGAAACAGCTTTGTGATAGACGGGCGGACAGACATCTAGGATTTATAATAACTTAAAACAAAAGCAAAAAAATAAATTATATTGTATAAGTCCCAAGTGCCGAAAGATAAAAGTACTTCCAATTTTTCCTAGATTTGCTGTAAAATTACCAGATCTACCTTTTTGTTCAGAATGACTTAAAGGAAGAAAGGCCCAAAAATTCTGAAGAAATCGCTGAAAATAGACATCTAGAAAAGAAAATCCTTCCCAGAGACATGTAAACCATGTGCACCAGGGAGATTTATGCTTTGCGGGCACAGTGGCATTTTATAATTTCTCCCACCGCATATCCACCAATTCCTCCTTTTTCTAACATTATTCCAGGAAAAGCTTGAGGGATATTAAATTTTCTTGTCTTTGTCTCTGGATAAAAGCTTCTTTCAAGAAAATTTTACAAAGAGATTTCCCTTTTTCGAGATCTACTCGCTGCTCTCGATGGCTCAAATAAATTTTATTGTCACTGGCCCCGAACGGCTTATTCGCTGTGGCGGGGATTTCCCCGGTCTTGTCACAAGTTTCGACAGTTTTGTTTTCAATTAAACTTCCTGAAATGGGTACGGATCTGATATCTGGCGACAGTTATCTTAGGGAGTGATTTAAGAAGTAAATTACTTTTAAACTTATCCCAGAGATAAAATTCAATCACCTAACCCCGGAAGTTTCTTAAATTGTAGGAAAGGTCCTCAGTGAATCTGGGGCAGTAGTAGTCATTTCCTTTTTTTTTACCAGATGCGTATTACGACTGTCCCTGACCGAAGGATAAGATGGACATTTGTCAAATTTTCGTCCTTTGTGACGAATTTTTAAGAAAAGTTTTATATTCTTCTCCCTTGATTTATTGATGAGCAATAAGATAAGATGGATGTATAATGGTAATGGGAAAATTGCCCTATTTCCTCTCGCAGAACTCTTTTCTTTCTGCATTTTTATTAACCTGCACGATAAATAAAATTATTATATACAAAAAGATCGAATTGTAAAATCATAATATATGTCATAAAAATAGAAACATGTTTGTTATAGTACCTACCTTTTTAATATGTATTTTCGAAATATGTCCACGTTATTTTCAAATCGTTCTTTGCAATTATTATGCCAAAACAATTTCGTACTGAATAGAATATTAATTCAAATATTTGATTTTTCATGATAAACTTCATATTAATTATTCATCTTCAACCTTATAAAATATGAACATAAGCATTATTCCTGGTTTTAATTACAATCCTTTCGCAATATAAATTTTAATGTTTCTTGAAAATAATATCAAGGCTGATTGCTTCAAAATAATCAGCGTTAAAGTACCGACGTTTAGTCGATATTATTCGATTAATTCACTCTGAATTATTAAACTATCTGAAACTAAAATCTGGCATTTAATAACTTAGGAAAATTCTCAATTTTCATCAGACGGAGCTTGCTTCTGACATGGAATAGATATTAAAATTGCGTTTGATATGCGACATTTTCATTGCTTTTACTGACATTATTCTTATATTAAAAGTCACTCAAAAGTCGAAAAGTGAAATTCTTTCAATCACATGCAATCCCAAAATAACTTTCCTGGTTCAATATATAGAGCAACTAACATTTTTGTATATATTGGCATTTCAATTAGATTTATGTACGTTAAATATTATGTAAGTGTGATTCATTGATTATTTAGAAGGAGTTTTGTTTAACCGTTTTGGAGTTAAAAATACTTTTTGATTTCTCGGTATTCTTTCGTAGCACTTGTAATAAAAAACTATTTTTTCGTAAATATTCCTAAAATGGTGAAATTTCCGTCATATATTTATATCAAACTTATAGCTGAAGCAATTTGCCTGCATGTCAGAGAATGCTGTGTAACCGATAATATAATAGCCGTTTACGTTTGTGTACTTTTAAATAGCGCCTATATCATTATAAGAATAATAAATAGAACATAGAAAATAATAATTAAGTGTATAATAATAAATTGTAATAAACTTTGCACATATGCAGGGAGTAAATTTTCTCAACTACGAATTTTTTAATAACTACATATTATATTTAGTCGGAAAGGTCATTGCTTTCGATATATTTGCTAAAAACCTCTTTATTTCATAAACAATTATTAAAATTGGTTCATATCAAAAATTCCCAAATATAATTTAAACTTCGGATATTTTTACTAACCACTCGAATGTAAAGCTTGTACAAGTGCTATTATTATAAAAGTTACCCATTGATCTAAAGCTAAAAATAGCAAATAAAAATTATTGAAGTTAAAATAAATCAGTGCACCATCACATACATTACATATTAAGACCCATTGTAGTTAAGAAATTTCTTCGCCCATTTGAGTCCTTTTCGACCAAACCATCCTGACACCGTTCAATACAGAACAGCATTTTATGCATTTCAATAAAGTTGACATAAAGAAGTCAATAACGATCCATGAATTAGAATTTATCTAAAGCCAAACTTGTCAACTGAAAAACTCGGACGCAGTGCCACTCTTCAGCAGGCATTTGACGTCGGATAAAAATCAAAATTGAGCTTGATATGTGACAAACAGAAAACAGAAAAAATATTTCAAATAAACAATCCCAAAATAACTCTTCCCGTGTACAATCGAATCCAGAAACTCCCGGAAAGCTTTTGATTGGAATGAGGCGGGGCCTTGTTTGTCGAGACGTTTTTGAAACGATTTAATTGCATTTTAATTCGATTGCTGTTTTGACTAAAATCGTAAAAGCTTTCCTCAGTTAGCAAATTGGCAGAAATTTGAAAACATAAATAATTAAGGTCAAACATCCAATCCACTACGTTTGCATATTGTATAAGTGAGTGGAATATTTGCTTTCATTTTTATTTGGATAGCTTACTTGTGTTTTATTGTTAAAAATTAATTGTAAAAATAAGTGGTAATAATTATTGATTAATTTAAAAATTATTTAGATAATAAATTTAAGAATGTTGAATTCTATAGGAATTTGATACGAATATTTAAAAAAAGTTAAGCCGTCGGTTGTCATCCACCGTGTTGAATTTCCAAGGCTCTGAAAATGTTCAAAACCGACAGTTTAAGATTAAATTGTCTATAGTATATACTAATTTGAAATTGTCGTCTTGACTTTCTAAATTTTAAAAGCAAATTCATAATAAGTATTATTTGAATATGCTCCGTAGTTTTTACGATTAGATACATTAGAAATGTACAAATTTTAGAAAAAGTCACAAAGTATTATCTGCATAAATTGTTGTAATAACTAATTCAAGTCAATAAAAGACAAAGTTACGCAAATTATTTTGTTATCAAAATCAGACGAATCATAATAGTGCCATAAATATTTCACTAATTGTGAAAATGACTAATAAAACAAAACAACCTAAAATTATGTTTTAGCGGTCATTATATCGCAATAGTCTATAGCAGAAACCTAAAACGATCTAGAAATCAAATCCCAAGTTATTAAATATAAAGATTATCTCCAATAAAAACGGGTTCTTTACCGTGGAAATTAATTAAAATCATCACCAAATTGCCAATTAAATCGGTATTTACGGTAAAAATTATATTCGCACATATCTAATACCATATGTACCTACAATTAAATTTGTTAATTAAAACTATCGTAAAAACGAACGTTTCTCTTTTAACTTTAGCTATAAACTAGTATACTTTTCACAGTTTAAAAAAATAGATATAACTAGGTCAACTTCGAGGAGCAAATTTCATATCTTTCATCTTTCACCTAATACAAAAATGGGGTAAATTAAAATACTAAAGCGCCTTAAGTTTCGAGCTGAACATCTGAGGACAGACCATAAAAATCACTCAGACGAAGATCTCTCACCTGACACTCATCAAGGAGCAAAAGCGGAAAAGTTCTAAGACTGCTCCTGCTGAGTGGCCCTGGATGCAGCTCATGACCGGAAATGGCTTCCGGATTGCTGACACATTCGAAGCTGATGCACGTTCGAAAGTGCACAGGAAAGTGCATCGGAAAGGAGCGCTGTTTTTTCCGGTCTGAATAGTTTTTGGAGGTGGACGGCGACGGGGTCAGAAGTGAGGCAGAAAAATCTTATCAGAGAAGGACTCGGTCAGCGCAAGCGACACAAGTTAATTGATTCGATTTTCCCTATTAATTCTCTCATTTCGAGCGCCCCAATTCGTCTGGATTTTGGCCCCAGGGGGGTTTTTAGGTGAACAACCCTTAAAAGAGCTCCCGCTGGGGCCCTTCGTGAAACGTGTGAACATCACACCCCCGCAAAGTGAGTCCTCTTTTAGAATGTCAAAATAAATTTTCAGGTTTGGAACTTTGCGCGCCGCAGCAGCCCATCAAGTGCCTTTCATTTGAGAAAAAGGATCACTGGGGCACAAAATGACTTTCCGCGCTAACTAGGTTAGTTGGGTGAAGCGCACCCGAAGCTGGGAAAAAGTCGCCTATTGAGTGCAGTTAATGCCAATAAAAGGGCACACGTGGGCGCCCCACTCCACGGGGGCCCCTTTGAATGTCTTTGCAGCCCCAACGGAGCCCCGGCGCAGGGAACTGCTGCTGATTGCTAATTCGATATGGAGGTAATCCCCCTTTAGAGGCAGCTCTTTTCGAGATCATAATCAACTCAAGTCCCCTTTGTTTTGGAAATTGAATCAGAAAAAGCCGAGCCGCCTCTTGCAACTGCAAAGGCATCCTCCAGTTCCTCCCCCGCCACCCCGTCCGGTGCATTGCCGCTGGCCTAAAAATGCAATCCTGCCTCAAAATGCACATCACGTGCACACAAGTTCAGCAGATTGACAAGGGGCTGAAATCATGGCGAAATGTGAAAATTTCCCTCGGAAGTTCAAAAGCTCATCAGAGCGGAAGAAGGACTCCGGAGCTCCGGAGTTGGGCCGGGAGGGGGCCTCTAAATATGTCGGCGGAGTCTGCAGCAGAGCCTTGTCCTGAAGGGGCGCTCCGTGCCATTCTTTATATGCTGCGATGCGTTTTATGTCCTTACATAAGGACACTCACCCGGGGGCGGCAGCAGTCGCCAAGCGAGACGAAACTCATGGAGGCTGCTGCATCCGTCGGGGCTCTAACCCGGGCTCCTCGTGGGCAGGCTCCTTCGCCTTTTTTCGCCCCGAGCGACTAAGGCCCCCAACACATGTTTAAAGTTGGAAAAGGAAGCACCGGGCCAGCTAAAAACCTTTTTTTGTGAAAATATAAAGCAAACTTTCCCCCGTGTCGGCCCCTCAGCCGAACGACACTTGCAGCACCGGAATGAGTGTTTAACATTTTGTTTTCAAAGTGATAAAAACTAAGGTCCACGGGAGCCTGGAGAGTGAATCTGGCGCGATTCCAACGCAACCTCCTTCGGATGAATTGTTGAACACGAATCCGACCATTCTTCTCAACTTTTCCACTCCTTAAGCTTTTGTTGCTAAACTTGAGCGATAAAATCGTTTTATTGTTGCCGTACCCGTTGCCTGGAAAATGCTATAATACTTTGAAGAAAATCGCGCGCCACCACCCATGCCAACGCCTTTATTTTTTTATGATATAAACGGCACTCGTAGGTCAATTGTTTGATAGTGAAAGGCGCGCAATAAAACTCTAAAAAATAAATAAGCAGTAGAGCTGGGCGAAGGTATCCTCGGACTCGACTGTCGACAAAAGGAAAATAAGTAGACGTGATGGAATGTGCCAGCTCGTTGCTTTTCGACAGATTTGTTGCAAAATTCCTGTTTATGAGACGACCCTTGTCGATAGCTTCAGCATTCTTGTATATACATTTATACTATATGTATATATACAGCATACTTATATATTATGTACATCGAACTTGCTCAGCAATATTCTCAGCAGAATGAAAGGAGAAACCTTCAATTCCAAATAACAAGTTGACAGGAATTTGTGCAATCCTCCTTAAGGACATTTTTGCACTATATTAAAAAAAATCATGGAAATCTACATATTTATATCTATACGTCTGAATATGTTTTCTGCATACTTTATAGAAGTACAACCATACATTACTTTCGCGTGCATTGGAAGATGGTGGAAGTCTTAATTATATTATCCGCCTTAATCCAGGTATTGTCACCGACTTCAAACTTTACTATAAATTAATAAATTTCAACAATGTGATTGAATGAATAATAAATACAAAATTATATATAATAATTATTAGAAATACAATAAATAAAATTAATCCACTCTTCTAAACGTGTGTTAATCAAATTTATCTAGCTATTTAAAAAAAGGCAACTATCTATCTAACGCAACATTACTTATGTTAATTTATTAAAACAGTAGCTATTTATGTATAATTTATGATGGTAAGAAGTCATCGCTATTGAACTCTGTATTATCACCGCAAGGCTCATAAGTTTTAGAAATAGATATTTTTTAAATATTAGAAAGAGAATAGACTTTATAATATCTTCACACACTTCGTAGCTACTAAAGTATGTTTTTCCTAATAACTTGGAACTTTAATAAATTAATTTAAAATTTTTAAGCTTTCTCTTATTTTTTATAGAAGAAGGCGAAGAAATTTCGCCAAATGTGTTTTTGTCTGAAACATTTTTATTACTCTATTCGATTCCTCGATTTTCAATTTAACAAAATTAATTAATACTGTTCCACTGAGTGGAATGATTTCCTTCTCAATACCCATCACTTCGAAATTTTTATTTGTTTTGCATTTCGGAAAGGATCCTTTTCTTTTATCTTTGGCGCCTGAAAAAAGTAGCTAAGAAAAACGTTAATAGCTAAACATAAAATAAAGTAGCTAAGTGATGTAAATACAGCTGGCAACTGAAAATACTTACTTAGCCAAGATTAGGTAAACTTGAGCTTAATTAAGTCAGACTTAGGCTAATCCTATGTCGGTCTGTTCGTTGTGCCATAATTTCCAAATCTGTTAGTCAATTTCATCGAAGGATTATGTGTTCTACACATAATCAACCTATAGGAGAGTATTTTTCATAGAATAGGATATGCATTTAAGAGTACTATCTGACTTAAGATAAGCTGAGGTCGGCTTAGGCTAAACTTTATATATTTTGGGTATATGATAAAAATTACTTTTAGAACTCTTTTAACTTACGTGTATATCCTTTTGGTAGTATCTACTAACTCTAAAAGATTATTATATTATATTATTTTAAAAGAAAGACCAATGGGCTTTAAACTAACTGAAAATTGAATTAAAATTAATACATATGTATGCATCTTTAAATGATAACTATCAACTAACGATTAATCCTATGTCAAAAATAGTTAATCATTTAATCAAATCTTCTTAAATCGCAACCCGTTTTTGCAGTTAATTGAAAATGATATTCCTGTGATTAAGTTAGGTGGAATTACTCAGACAACAGCGGAATTATTCAAATAATTATTGGAGTCCTGGAAACGAGCTTAAGTGCATGCATAACATCTTGTTAGTTGTACGTGGTGGCATTTCAAATCAATGCGGTTTGGTTTTGCTGACTTGTATTGATTGTCGAGTATTTGCAGTTGATTCGATTATACAAATTAGTTTTAATTTCATAAACATCTTTCTTAAACGTCACACCAGAGTCAAATACATCTTATTTTATTTAAAAGTGTGCAATTTCTTTAGTTTAGAAATTGATAATAATTTTACTTACCAGTTTTCAAAAGAATTATCCTAATATAGGACATGTGTATCTAATTTGTAAATTATAAGGTTAATTAAACAACTTCAACATTCTTAATATATTACCTTATGTATCATGCGGTTTTGGTAGAAACGCTAGAAAAACAGTTTAATTTATTTTGTATCCTAGATTAGAAACAATAATTGCGTTAAGTTTAAAATATGAATGGTATATATTTTTACAAATTGTTATAAGTCAGATTTACGTATGTACCAAAGAGAAAAAAAAACATTTGAACAACTTCCAATATAAAAAAAACTACTAAATAAAACTTTTTGTATTTTATACTTTATTGGAGTAGTTCGAGTTATAATTTATTTATTTATTTTCCGAATTGTACCAGAAATTATTTGTTTTCTTTTTAATCTTTTATTTTTATGTTAACAAAGAAAAACTACCCAAACAAGAACCCAAAGTACAAAGAATAAGGACATGAAAGATTTTCAAATTTATTACAAACTCTATTTATTTACTATTTATCTTTAGAAAAAAAATTAGAATGTTTGACTTATTTAAATATTCTAACTTTTTTAACACATTATAAAGAATATGCCTTATAGGGAAACCCACAATCCTAATAAGATCCACTTTCTAGATTCTTCTTGGACATATGTATAATTTATTATAAACTTGTTCGTCCAAACAGATGAAATTACTTTAGTTTTAGCAATTATAGTTAAAACTCTACTCAATCATTTTTCAAATACAAAACAGTGGATCCATGCCCTTTCGTAACTTTTCTACATAGATACTAAAGTACACAGCATCCTTGTGGATTTTAAAAATGTGATAGGGCTCAAGCCTTGTTTGAGTCGCAACTTTACTATAATTTATGGACTTGTATCCTTAAAAATAGGAATGTCTAAAATCGGTTTCATTTATTACAAAAACCAAAAAAAATTGATTTAATTTTGAATGATTTCAATGCCTTTTGGTCGATTATTGCCGAAACAGCAGAACCAAATAAAATTTGCTTTATGCCTAAATGTACGTTCTCAAGTACTGGGAACAGAATTATGCTCGTTAATACCGTTTTATTGTTTTCTTAAGATCTGTAAGAAGAAAATCAGCCTACTTACTGTGTAAGCTCCTTACTCCAGGCAGAACACCAAGGAGGCGAAGGAGCTCGAAACTACGCCGCATTGAATAATTGTTTTCTTAAACAATCAGAGGAATTGCGAGGCGGAACTCCGCTTCGACTGATTATAATTAAATGTTTTTGCGAAGTAGTCAAGGAAATTGATTCGTTGAAGTGCCCGGAGGCTCGGTTCAAAATTCGCAGACTCCTCAGATTCTAAGAAGGCACTCTCGCAAAAATCCGCACTCATTGAGTCCTCGTCGCCCTGGAAGAGGAGGTCCTCGATGCAGAGGAGAGCGCCACTTCCGTGGAAATCGTCGGCAATTTAATTATCTACCAAAAGACGTTTAATGACAAACACTTTGGGAACTCGCACTTCTCGGGAAAGGAGCGATATAAGAAAAGGAGGATTTTCCCAGAGAAATGGGGCCCTCTTAATAAGTGCTAGATTCGAGCTGCATATAAGTAGGGCCTTCACGTGGAAGGGAAAGTAATTAAAGTTATAATTAGAGTAATCGAGAAACAGAGGCCGGGAGTGTTTTGGGGCCAAAATACGCGTAAGGGCTGGCCTTCGAGTCCTTGAGCTCGAGGAGGGCCCTCTGTAGTCAGGAGCCGCGCTGCACAACTTTTAATTACTTTTCAAACTCCAGCCCGAATTGAAACGGCCCGAGCGGAACTGGGGTTCCCGAAGGGTTTGTTTTTAAGTTTGAGCAAAAATGTCGTACCTGGTTCGATGGTCGAAAGGTCGTCGGCAGCGCTGCACGGGCGAATATCCAAAAATACGAAAAAACTTGTTAAAATAAGTAGCACCTTAACTGCTTTGGCCATGGTGTCCACTGATTGTAAGATTCTTTAGCACAATAATCTAGAAACCGTCCCCGAAACTCACTAGTCACATTTTGCTCTGCACTTCTCACGAATATCCGCAGATACTACGAATTACACTTTAAGAGCTTCCGGCCGGTATCAATTCGAAACAATGGTTCACTTTAAAGATATCGATTGCGAATTTGCGACAACACTTGCGAGCGGGCTGTCGGTGGAAGAACGTTCGTTAACTTCCCGGCAGCAGCAAGAAGAATCGCTTCTGATCCAGGAGATGAAAAGTTGTAATCCCGGAAAATACTTCGGTGAATGACAAACTTTTTCGGCCAAAAAATTAGCTAGGATCTGGCCGATTTGCGCTGTAAGGAGCTGGCACACGCCGCGATTTTCTTCCTTATTGTGCTAAATGGTCCAATCGCCGGCAGGAACTGGTGTTCTTCGAAAGGAGCGGTCTTGTTTTATAACTGCTCGCTACGCGTGTGGCGTGTCCTGCGACGGCGCCATCCTGACCAAAATAACCAAAGCTTTCTTATCAAAGCTCCAGGATATGCCGTTCCGACGGCGAAATCCACCATCCAAACGCTAAAGATTTATTTGACGGGACGTGATGATGGGTCCTGGTCCTGTACGAACCTGGATTTTGGCGCTAATTCCTTTTTCATAGCATTTTCTTTGTTTAACAAAAAAACTATGAATGTTTGTCCTTTTGAAATTTTATCTATAGAAGCGCACCGAGTATCGCTGTTACGAGAGGTAAAGGTTTTGTTCCTCCACATTTTGCTACAATGATTGCAGTCTCCCTTTCAAAACGGGGTGATTTTGGTTTTACCTTTTAAGCACGCAAAAATTTATCAGTTGTTCCAATACATTGCACTCGGTGGTACAATGGACCATAATTTCTTTTAAACAAGTTAGCATAATTAGACTCATCCAACAAAGTGTACCATATAACATACATATGTACATATGTATGTATTTTTCAGAAAAATTATAGTTTTAAATTAGGAAAGAAAAAAATTATATTTATTAAATTGCTTTACCTTTAAAAGTCTCTACACTTCATTAATAATATTCTGAAATTATGAAATACTTCACCTAATAAGGTTTTTCAGCAACTTTGGGGTATTGTTAAAGTTCCGTAGCATCGTCAAAGCTTTTAAATAATTATTTCTAAAAATGCAGTTTGTTTTAGTGTAATTGCAATAGGTAGTGAATTCGAAATTTTGTAGACTCAAAAATATTACAGGGTTTTTGTTTTCAAACCATTATACAATAAAATAAGCTGCTTGGAATTATATTGAATTTGCAAACCTAGGAAATCGTGTTATATATTGCCACAGTAGGTAAAATATGACGTAATTTCAGTAATAAAAAGTTACACTATATTTAGTTGTTATTACGTTTACGACTAGATTAAATTGATATGCCTATACTTGAGTAGTTTAAAGTACTCCTTTTAAAGCTTTCTAAAAAACAATATTTAAATGTATTTATAGTAAACTGTGCTATCATCCGCGCGAAAAATAACCCTTTTTTACAAATATTTAGAACTGATTGTTATCAGGCAGCCTGACTCTAAATTTTCTAAATAAGTTTTCATATCCTTGCAAGATACCTTTGTTCTTCAAAAGAATAAGTAAAACAAAACTAATACAAAAAAATCGTTGGCCGGTCTCTGTACCTGTGTCCCACAGTGTCAGGTTATCAACGAAACCATAATTTTAGGAAAGAGGACGAAATTAAAGAGCTTTTAACTTTCATCGCGATCGCAAAGGAACGGGGATGTCTGTCCGCCGCGCGTGGGAGAGGACTCCACGATGTCACCACTATTCTGAGAGACCTGATGAATTAATGACTATGAGGACAGGTACGCTCTTGCGCCTGTCTAGTGTGAGGGACTCCAAGCAAGCCGGCGGGAAGGGGGGGTAGTTAATAATAACCACAGTAGTCAATCAAATTAATGCACACAAGCAGTAATAAAAGCATCATGTGTGGGGTCACCTACTCTCCAGCATGTAGGGAATTTTATAGTTGCCTGAGAGTCAGGATGCAGTTTCCATGAAATAGGTCAAATTTAACTAATTTATTTGCACGAGGGAATTTGTAAATACGCAAATGAACCATAAAGAGCTTTAAAATTGAAGAAGGGATTTAATTGCATTTCAGAGTGGACAATGTGGAACCCCCTACAGGAAAATCTAATGGGATGTTGAAACTGTCATTATTTCAAAATCTATTAAAAAGTTTAAAATGTTACACAGACTAAATTTCTGCTTGAAAATTATAGGGATATCTACGTTTTGTTGTATTTACCATTGGTTCGTTGGATGGATATATGGTACATACATACACATAAATGCTGGTACACTCGATTTAATACAAAGTCCAACAAAGGCTGTATACATAGTGAATACCTCTTTCACTAAATTTTCATTTAATTTACTACTAAGGAAGATGTTTTGATTATCAGACAAATTGAAGCATATGTGCAGGTAGGCAATCTATTCTGCTCTCAACAAATGTTAAGTGATGTCTTGTCTTCAGCGCAGTTATGCATAATTATTGGTAACCTACTGCAAGGCACCACAACTCGATCATCTAAAATTAGATGCATTGAATAATAATGCTCGGTTATCTAAAATTAGATTTTATGTATAAGCAAGAATTCATGCATTATTTGATGGGTCGATGAATATACATAATACTCTTTGTTTGTGCGGCAAGATTTATATTTCAAAACTTTCATATTAATGTAGCAAAAGCTATAGCTATAAATACTTTATTATTTCAAAATAAAAATGTTTAAGATGTACCTACTGTATATAATAATAATAATATGTGTGTATATTAAAATTGTGAGTTTTCCAATCTATTACATTTGACACACATCACGAACACTCAAAAATTCTGCCAATTTTCAATTTATATAAATTTCTTGCATATAAAATACTTGATTAACTTATGAAACGCTAATTCACTATGATAAAAATGCGAGCTAAGCTTGTGAGTTCATTAAAAGGCAATTTCGACATAATTTTTAAAGTCAAAGTCAGTTACTTGAGATTAAATTTAAAATTATAGATATCAAGTCGAGTTTCACCTCAAAAATGTCTGTTTTTTATTGAATTAAGTTTAATGTTTTGGAATTTCGCTTTGAACTTCATGAAAATGGAGATCAATCTGAAGTTCTTAGTCTTATGAATAAGAGCCATTGTTTGCGGGTAAAGTTGTTATGAATTTTCACAATGAACAGCGATCTTTAATTACTAATTCCCTTAATTAAGATTGACATGAAAACTGTGGTCAGCTCGTTCGTTTTTTATTATATCGTCTGTAATCCTTGGACCTAAGCAGGATTATGTTCAGATTAAATGAATCGCAGAATCAATGGCGGTGATGCTGCTCCATCTTCTTGCAGGAGATGAGTTTGTCCTCCTGTCGGAATTCCCAGAACACTGCCGATCCTGGGTAAACCCAAGGGATTGGGTGGGCTCCGCAGCCCCAAGGAGCTGGATTCTGCTTGTCATTGCGACCATTACTCCTGATTTCCTGCATGCAGGGACATGTCGGCATGACATCTGTGTTAAATCAACAATTTGCCTTAAATGCCTTTTTCATTGGTCTTCCCAGCCAGATAGGAAAAAACTTAATTACATGCTGCCGAAATTGCTGTTGTCATTAATAGTTCTAACTATGAATCAGCAGAAGGCCCGGCAAGAAATCGACTGCCATTAATTATACGCAGCCGTCATTTGAGTGGCTCAGCGACGGATTGTGTCTCAGGGTCCCGGGAAACAATCCGGGGCCCCCCGATGTCAATCATCTCCCACTCGGACCCGGAGGGCGCTAACCGCACCCAAAGTTATCTCGGCATAAATGAAGAGGTTTTGCCCAGATTCCAGCGATAATTACCCGGTTTCTCGCCATGAGAAAGTAAATTTAAACTGTTTAATAAGAAAATCAGAAGGAGTGCCCGGAAGGATAATTAATCTCCCTCGGCTGCGGGATATCATTTTCAAAGTTGACAAATTAAATGGGGACTGGGGGACCATTCGATGACAAAAACATATTCCGAAAATTTCAAGTTTCGGAGTGGCTGGCCCCTAGAGATGGGTTCTAATTAAAGATAAGCTGCCTGCCCACCCGGATATGAATGAATGTGCCCATGGGTCAAAACGTTTCCTCCAGATTTTCTGTAAGGGAGCCAATGCGGCTCAACAGGGGTGCGCCCTGCTGTTGTAAGGACACGGCGGGGATAAATTACCTAAATTGCTTTTAAATATTGATAACTCGTTCTGGAGCGCTGCGGTTGCCCTTTTGGAACCAGACCAAAGATTTGTAGTTCCGAAAAGTTTATGCAAATTGTTCCAAATAAATTTCCTCAAATAAATTGGGCCTGACTTTATTTCGAAGTAAATGGGATCGCTTTTGATGGATATTAATAGCTGCTATGAGCTACAATATTGCTTAATTTCCGGGGGGACTTTTAAACCGGGTGCCCTTTGCTTGTAATTTTCTATTCAATTTTCAAAATTAAATTTTTAAAGTGGAAAAGTCGGAAGCAAAGTTTTCTATTAAAAGAAAAAGTTAAAATCAATTGATAACAACAGGGCTACATGTCTCAAATTCATTGTTATACCTTTTCCTGGGATACCATAAAAAGTTTATTACCTACTTTGAGTTGATTTTTTTTCGCTTAAAAGGTGCTTCGTGGGATCGAAAATTAGATATCATAATTTTTATAATAATAATTATTATTTTTGGAAATTATAAATGAATATTAATGTGAATAACTTTGACAACAACAACCCTTAAACCAGTTGTAAATTCTTTCATGTAGAGGAGGTAATCTTAATTATTTTTCCCAATTTCTTAGTACAAATTTTTATACTGGATATAACTACCTATGCGTGTACCAAATTTCAGCTCTATAGTCGTAATAGTCTCTGAATAAAATGATACTTACAGAAAGACAGATATGGCAAAACTGTAAGGGTTCCGCTCTAATTTAAGAACTAAAAGTATGAAATATTTTTAAATTCAATTTTATAAAACAAAACAATATACAAAACAATTCAACATCAAAAATCGAAAATGAAATCATCTGAAACGAGTATCCTCTATTTGCTCCAGTGGTACTTATTATAATTCAGTCGACTCACTTGCTTTTTCGATTTACCCAGAAAGAGGTGGTATTTGCGAAACAATTTAAATGGCGCCATTGGGAGCTCTCTTGAAAGTTTTCTGGGTTTCGGTATCGCAGGATATTTTAGCCAAAATACATTTCTATGCAGAGCCATTTAGCCTGCCGTTTCCGTCAGTTTATGGCAGATGAGCCAACTAAGGAGAAACTTCCAAGTTGTTAAAATCATGACCTTTTCCACCCCTTTAATATAACGTGAATCAATTCTAACGGCAGCTATCAAAGTCGAAAATTCAGGGAATCTCCTCAGAAGCAATATTTCAGCCCCCTTGAGAAATTTCCGCCTTCGGTTCACTCTGAAAGGTTTCTGCCTTTCGGGAGAGGAGGAACAGGAAGCTGTGGCTGCTCAGTCTTGCCACGAATGGGGCATGTGGGCCCTGTTAATTTTTCATCTCCTGACGGCCATTATTTTAGATTAGATATACTTAATTAGATGAAATCCAGTCCTCCTCCCTGCTTATCGATACGTGCCTCTCAGGGCTCCCCCAGGAGGTGGGCGGAACAGCTTTTATTACAGCACTTAAAATTCCCATGAAGCACGTTGTTTCGCATATTATTCAGCAGCTTCCGGCAAGGAGGACAAGCCCCCACTGACTCAGCTAAAGATGGAAAATTTATTAAAATAACTTCAGAATGGATTTTGTAAATGCGGCAAATACTAGTGAAGTTGGATACCTGCGGACGAACCTTGAGTGAAGTGATTTCCCACAACGATATTAATTATGCCCTCTTCTTCGCCGAATAATACCAAAGTCTTGTAACTTCTTGATTATAATCTGAATGAAGATTCATTCAGGCTTAGTGCCATATCTTACATAGGAAGGAGTTCCTTAAAATGTATTCTCAAAGGCACAAACGAAATAATATCATTAGGTTAAGAAATATGCGCAATTAAAGTCATCTCATTAATAGAGTTTCTGTAAAATGCATAAAATTGTAAAAGTAACAAAACTTATGGTATAACATAAGTCTTCAAGCAGTATTCAAATGATCCCAGCCTTTCAGATTATTTAATCTACAAACTTTAGAAATAAATGAGCAAGGGGATTTTAATAAAATGCAAATTGGTGTATGCTGTTCCACGAACAGATATTTTATTTAGTATTTTTAAACATATTTGAAATTTTGAAAAATTTCTTTCAGGTAGGCAATCAAAAGAATCAACAAAATAAAATATCTTTTCAACATTTGAGAATGTCTAATTGTTTTCGGCCTTATTGGAATTTAATACACAAAGAGATACTTATGTCATTGGGGTTTCAAACAAAATAAGATTTTCCCCAAAAAATATTTATTTCTTACTGCAAACTTAGTATAGCGTTGTTGATGAAAAAAAATCAATTTGGATAAGATTAATAAAATATTTGTTTGTCAAAATGAAATTAAAAATAGAAAGAAAATTTATAAAGAAAATAAAATTAAAAACTTGAATAAGTAGTCATTAAAATTCACCGCCAGTTTTTACGGTTTTGATACAGCACAGTCTACTATGTTAAATCAAATAATATGATGATATATACATACATATATAAATTCTTGGGTTGAATTAAAATAACTAATCAAATAAAAATAAAAGAAATTTTGATCTCACCTATGTATTTAGGCCTACAAAACATAAAGCTAGATCAAATAAAAAAGTCGTAATGAATTGAGGAATTTTCGCCAGGTGTGCTTTTAACACTCAATACAGTGATACGATGGCAAATATAGGAAAGTCGTGTATTGCATTGAAAAAGGAAATGGGTTACTCTTACCCTTACTTAGTTACGCAAATATCCTGTGCTAAAAAAGTTAGGCGCAAGGTGGAAGCATTTGGCAGCATACATCAGCGAGATTATGATGAAAATCGCTCAACCGGCGAGCGTCCGGGTAACACACATTTTACAATACATATATTGAGTTCCTTTAAAACACCTCTACCCACCGCAAACATTCGTTCCGTTCACCCCAGGAATATAAAAATATTTCCACTTGTGAGATTTATTGCTCACAAAAATGGTTCCAATATGCGGAGCTTTGAATATTTTATTGCGCACCGGGCTCGAAGGATATTCGCAGGGGCTCGGCATCCCGACGGCGGCGGCGGCGGGCATCTCGGGCACATCCCCAGCTGCCTGGGGGCTCTTCACCCCATCGAAATCACAGCTGCTGATTTTATGACCATATTTTGCAGTGTTTTCGAAAATTATTCTTCGACGCCACTTTACGACATCAGGTACACGCCGAAATCGCTATTATACGACTTTCGTGATCAAGCAAGGAGTTTTTAGAGCACCTCGCATTTTTTCGTAACGATTTTTATGTGGTAACTACTTCTTTCCGAGGCGAAGGATTTCCTGAACTAACCAGTTTCGAACGGGTACTGTGTTTGCAGCCTAGGGCTCACGACTCGCACAGGAATATCAATTAGAGCTTGAGCCAGGCCTAATCAATAGCTTCCTTTGATTTCCTTGGACGCACCGAGAGCTCGATCTCGAGGGCTCTTCTACGTTACCTCCTCAGTGCTAATTAATCCACAATTACATTCGGATTTGAATTGAACTCCAAACGGTGGCTGCATACATCCCGAGGGTAGTTGGGAATGGTACTTCCGTCCCGGAGGCAACCCCGATTAACACTACGCCGCCGCAATAGTAAAGTTAATGAAGACAAATTGTTCTTCTCCGCCAAGATATTGCCTCTTCATTAGAACTTAATGGGGCCTTCGTGCGGGATCTCCTTAGGAATTTTTCTTGCATATAATTTCCTCACCCGAGTGGAGAAGTACTTTTGACTAATGAAAACTTATTTTAATTTGATTTTAAGTTAGGCTTCAGAAGCGCTTGTAAACTCCACACTTAAGGAGAAATTGTGTAAGCAGCATCCCTCGGTTTTGTGCAGTGAAATACCCTGTTCAAGTACTTTAGAAGCAATTTCCTGCAGAAAGCAGAAAAGTAAAATATTATTGCTTTACAAGGATTCTTACCTTTTAGATGTTGCAATATAAACAGCCCTATAATTAGGTACTTTGTACTCTTGAAGATAAAACCAACACTTATAAAATCACTTGAGTGTCTGCCCGAAATCTACTTTCAGTGGGTTTTATTTTCGAACTCATTTACACATTCGAAACTGCAATTAAGACACATTTTCAAAATTAACTTGTAAGGTTAATTAGCGTCATTCCTGTCGTCTTTTATGTGAAGAGAATTCAATCATCGGCCATCCACTTTTCTGTACTATTTAAATAATCTATTTTCTAACAGCATTAATTATGTACCTACATTCTACTTCTCTTTAACCAGCATTTAAAAAAGAGTATTTTGATTATTATGATTTTCTTTTATTAAACTTTTAATTGGAAAATTAAAATTAAGGTATTATTGTTTAGAATCCGGGTTCAAATAAGTGATCAATATCTCTGTAATCAAGGAATATCCATTTCTAGACTTTTTGTAATTTGAGAACTTTTCAATTTTTTGAGAGTTTTTTGTTAACTATTTGAATTATTTATTTAATAGTCACGAAAATTAGTATTTATTTATTTTTTATTAATGTAATTTTCCTAATGTAACGAAGAAGCAGCACGTTTCAAAAATATTTGAAATGTAGCCAAGTGGTATTGAATAAAATTTCTTTTATTATTTTACTAAGAGGAAAAATCATTGAATTATTTGACGAATTTTAATGATACCTATGAATGAAAATTTAATATGAATTTCATTTCGCATGAATAAGCCAGATATAAATACAAAAGAACTCAAATCATTTTTTGACCGAGTTTTTACGAATTTTAATAACAAATCAAATAAATACATAGATATTTAATTAGTCCTTTCCTGGAATCTTTGATTATTAAAAAATCATATAAAAAATCAAATAATGGTTAAATGAAATTTTATATACTATATATTTATAAAAAAAAAATTGACTCAAATTTTCGGAAAAAGAAAATGTAAAGTCTTATGCGTAGACTTTAAAAAGCATTTATAAAATACTTTTATCTTGAAGAGAAGAATCCTTATAATGTATAAAGATTCCCGATTCGAATTCAAGCCAAGGTCGAGTTGGCACGTAATTTTCACCTTTTGGGAGCATTAGTGGCCCCAAAAACTGCAATGGGCTCCTCGTATTAATCATTGGTTTCCTTTCGCCTTATTTGCTCACTCTGGGCAAACATGTCTCAGGTCTCGACTTTGCGCTCCGCCCCCTTGGGGGGACCAGGAGCGCCATAAATCTGGAGCGCTCCCCACAGTGCAATTACAAAAGTTCAATTAGAGTAGGTGGATGGCACGAAGTGGAATTGTTTCTCCTCGGGGACGTGCCGGGCTACGTTAACTTTTCATGTAGGAATCCGGCGGCGGGGCGAGCGCAAAGAGCCTGGAACGATGCAGCCAGGATCTGGACAGTCAATCTGCTCACAGGACCACAAAGTTTCAGATTATTTCGACTTATTTTACTGCAATCCTTAAAGCAGCGAATTTAAAACAAAAAACAAGAAAATTCCAATTTTGTACCATCTTCATTTATGAGGGCGAGTTTTCTGGGAAGTCTGGGGGCGAAACTTTTTCCTCTCTAATCGGCTAATATACGTTCTGGGAATGCCAAGCGAAGCACACCTTGTGATTCCCTACACTTACACTTTGTTTTCCTGACTTTCCTGAGTGAGTCCCAAACATTGGGGGACCAGAGGAGTCCTCGTCTTTTAGCGGGACAAATATTTGTCCTCCGATTGCGAATGTGAAATTAACAAAAACTTTTCAAATATGTCCCAGTTGCTAGACACCGCCGGCAGGGCAAATAAATCAATGCGAATCAATTAAGGGGAAAATTGTTTAATCTTCCTTGGATCGGATTTTTCGGCAATTCCTTGAACAAAGTCTGTTGTAGAGATTCACTGGTTTTATAGCACTTTACGGCCTGCTGTGCTTCAGATTTTAGACTTAAAGTTCAGTCAATACTGAACGCTTATCAGCAGAAGTACAGCAGATGTCGAGGGCCTAGTTTAAATCGAGTTTAGGTTTATTGCAATTAATATGCCTCAGGTGCTTGCATCCCTCACTGCCTTGAGCGGAGCAATTATGCCCTTAATAAGTTCTCCATAATGCCTAATTTATGCGACAATTAGTGAACAGATAGAGGCAATAAATGCTGCACCAATAACGTCGAATTAACATTTAACTCAATGGATGAATTTGAAACGATTTTAAGCTCCTCAATATTGTTGGTTTGGTAGCTATTACTTCGGTCATGGCCTATTTAGAATTTCAGAATTTCAATAATATTCCGTGAATTTCTAGTAAATTGCTTAAACAAATATTATTTAAAGGTATATTTTATCCGCTGACCTGTGTAATTTTCTGCTTCTACTAAAATATGTTTATATCTATAAAACGAGGTTCAATATTCAATGAACATTAACACTAGTATTATTTATTTATGGTCAAACTTAAACTTATTATGCACATGATTTTAATTATATTTAATAAATGAAGAGAAAAACTCTTCTATGTGCTAATCATATTTCCCGGTTACAGATTCAAAAAATTCTAAATTATAATTGTAAAACAAAAAGACAACTTCTTTCTTGATATTAGTAATTTAATTTTTCAACTTTAAGGCAGAGCTTATGTATCAATATTATCTACATAATTTGAATACAGTTCTAAACAAATTATTTTCCGCATAAATACATTACATAGGTATGTGTATAATATTTCAATTAATAAATAATTCAAGCACATTGAAAATTTTTGCAAAATAGCTTTTATAAACACTTGTATTTTTGCAAAATAGCCTTTATAAACACTTGTTTTTATCCCAGAGCAGAATATTTGAATTTTAAAAATAAAAATTGTTTAGGTAACATTTTAAAAATTAAATTGCATAATATCCTTTAAGAGAAAATCAAATATTTTTATTCAAAGACCTTTACATTTGTGCCTCTGAATGTATTAGGAACTAAAATATAAAGCGTCTTTCTTTTATTAATCTTAAACATATAATTTTCAATTCGTGCAAAACTGAAAAGTAATACTCTTTAATAGCAGCAAGTATTAAAATTGATTAAATTGATCACAACTGCATATGTTATATAAATATGTATGTACTTAAAATGAGTACCTATACATATTATGATATATTTTCAACTAATATCAGAACATTTTCGTACTTTAATCCTATGAAGCGTATTCAAATTTGTCTTTGTACAATTTTTGAAGAGCGAATGTTGAATTGCCATCATGCCAAAATTTTCAAAAGTCCTTTATGGAAAAACAGAGGTAACGTGCTCCGTAACACATCAAAGGGCAGCATAAAAATTCTGATTGTGCGGTTTTTTTTTTCAAAAAATTACAAAAATTGGAATAAAGTTGCCGCAATGGATACGTGCAAAGCTAATGAAATGCCGCTGCCGAATCGCACCAATCGGAGAACGTTGCCCCCGAAAGACTGCATATATAATAAAAATCGAGCGCCGAAATAAGCACCGGTCACAAAATATCAAATCGGAACTTGAAAGGATATCTGCATCTATCTATTGGATTTCACGTTCGACTAATGCAATTTTCAGCTTGGAGCTGTCTGTTTTGTGCGCCCGCTGAAATGCGGTTTCTCTCCAATCTGCGATAGCGCGAATGCAAATTCTAGGAGCAGGACCTTCTATTATATATATAGCATAGTATATGCACAAATGTACATATATACCCACTTTCTACCACCACAGTGCTTCTTAAAGTCCTCGAAACATTTTGGTGGAGCTGAACGCTCTCATCAATCACTCGTAAAGTCGTTGAAGCGCTGATATTCCGCACTTCCCGCAGCAACATAAAACTCCTAGCAGAGCAGCATATATACAAAGTGCATTATGCATAGAGCATAGTTCCGACTTGACGTCGAATTGTGCATCGGAAATGGTTCGATGGCTAAAGTGCATTCGTTTGCGAAATCCCTTGTCGGCGTTCGATTTACAAAATCATATTTGATTGTTTGCCGGCGAAAGTTTAAAGAAAGATACCGCGACGACCCGAGCATGGGTAATTAGATTCGAGTTCCCTAGACAGCACTTTGCATGACCCCCCGCGTAATGCAATTTCGAAGACGGGACCGTCACTGGAGTCGGTCGTACCTCCGGGTTTTAAGTCTCG
The DNA here is from genome assembly GCA_959613345.1 of Tolmerus cingulatus. Taxonomy (NCBI): domain Eukaryota; kingdom Metazoa; phylum Arthropoda; class Insecta; order Diptera; family Asilidae; genus Tolmerus; species Tolmerus cingulatus. Next base: position 9,776,823 of record OY390708.1, read on the forward strand.
ACATTTTCGACTTCCGCCAAAATGAACGTAATAAATTCCGGGAGAACGCACTTGAGCAGTTGCCAAAGAGGAAGGCAACGCCTTTGTTTCCCCGAAATGAAATGTCGTCTGATTACTGCCTTAATAACTTCCTAATTGCACTCCCGTTTGGGGGACTTTGATTTCGTAGCAGACCGTAAAAATGTAAATTTCAAGATTAATTACATAAAACGATCTTCAATGATTCCTGTAGGGGATATTTCCTTTATTGCGATTATAAAGAGAATGCAGAATTTTCAAAAGTGCTCGTGCGACTAAATGAAACAAGAGTCCGCTCGTAATAAAGCTACATAACTTGGATAGATATAAAACCTGGTATTTAATTTATTATGTAATGGAAGGATAATTGGAAAAATTATTATTTCTGGCATTTACCAGTTCAATTACTTTGCATCATTGCAGAATCTGTTCATCAATTTTACTGTCAGACCTTTAAATTTATAGTCGAAATAAAATGGGAAGATAATCCTCCTTCTGTACAGAAAGAATGATATTTCATTGTGGAATTTAGCGCGACAATATCTCTGATTAAACTAGAGATCTTTGTTTGTATTTAATTTTATTGGTAGTACAAATAAAATTAATTTCTCTAACTACAATAAAATCACAACAAAATTACCTGTTTGTTAAATTTTTAAAATTTTTAAAGAACGTTTAGTACTGTATTTTGTGGAATTAAATTAAAATAAGATTCAAAGCTTTTGTCCTAAGTTGTATCATAAGTTTATCATACATATTTTATAGGTAATTCAAAAATTATGAAAAGTCAATTTATTAGATACTAGTATTATAATACATTATAAAAAATTCATACAATTAGAAGTTTTAAAAAAAGTTTTCGTTATGTAGGAACATATGCGAATTATTCGAAAAGGACGACGGGAAGAATTCGAATCACGCACGTCCAAATTTTTGTTTTGACCTTTGAGTTTCTCTAACAAAAATTACGAGCGAATGATTCCATATATTTTTTAATGTACAATTAACATAAAATTTTAAGACCAAAAATATAAAAAAGAAATACTGCAAGCAAAAAAATCTTATAAACCGAATCACCTCGATAAAGGTTTGTTATTTATTTTACGATGAACTTTTTAAAGAAGAGCAATATAATATACATAGTATACGAATATCTTGATTTTGTTAGAATATATTAAACATACGTGTGTAAACAGTTGTTTTAATATCATTCAGATTAAATTTTTCTGTTTCAACATAAGAAATTTATAAAATAAATATTTGAAAGACTATATACAAGAATTGTATTTGCCTCTTAATAAAATATTCGTTTTTATAAATATACAGCTTTCTATCTACATATGAAAGTGTATTAAGAACATGAAAGGAAATGAATTTGTCCAATTTTCTGATGCTTCTAACCAAAATCGTATCAACCTTAAACAATAATATTCATTTAGTATGCATATATCCTTCCTGTTTAAGTAATCAATTTTCTGTCGGAAAAATTCCACTTCATATGCTTCCTGCTTCACAAAAGAACAATATCTGGCATTTTCAATTTCACCGAGAACATTTTGTCGAAAACAACTTATTGATCTCGAAGTCAACAGCAGTCAACATTCAGGAATCGGTGAAGACGCGTGTTTGCATTCGAAATTTAAAAAAATAACTTGTCGTTTCCTTATTGGAAAATATTTTGTGAATACGAAAAAATATATCAACCCCAAACAGGTTCTGTGTGAAGCTAAGTAATGAAATTGATGAAATTGATGCTATGACCTTTATCGATTCAATATTCTTTATGGGCATCAGCAAAATCCTTTTCTCATGCACACGCTGCCTACATTGAAATATATTTACAACTTAAAGGTTTCGCAGCACTTACGAAGCTATGGGATCTTATTTTCGGTGAGGGTGTTACTTCTTTCATCTCAACATACTTAATCCTGAGAGAAAACCAATCTCATACCAGATACCAGATTGCGGATTATTTTTTGTTTCTTTTTTCTGTTTTTCATCAGAACCGAAAGTTTTCGCAGCACAAAGGTTATCATACTTAAATTTATCAAGATAGATTACGAATAATATCGAAGTTCCATATGTCGATCAAAGCATTTTTGGAATACAAAAGATATAGCAATATTGGGCTTTCAGCACTTTTTTCCTAGATATAAAAAGTTCCTATATTTAATAACTTGATATATTTATATACTTATGTAATTCCGATGCTATAAAATCGAAAAATAATTGCTCGAAGGCTTTATTAGAATTAGGTACTTACAAAATGATGACAGTTAGTAATTATTTAGATCCAAAAATAGACAACAATAATTTTTTCCAAAAAAGGTCATGATATCCTGAAATAATAAATTTTGTAAAGTGATATTTCTCCTTAAAAAATTCTTCGAGGAGTCCTTAAAGTAGATTAGTTGACAAACAAAGTAACTATGAGGATAAATTTTCTGCAGGACAATTTTAATGTAAAATTTTGTCACAAATATAGTTTTATTATATTTGCTACCATGCTTTATAGTAATAATCAAACTAAACATTTAATTAGTTAAACTTTATAGGTCTTTAGTGATTTAATTAATTTTCAGTATTTCAGCTTTATTAATTTTGGCTAAATAAAAAGCCTGCATAAGCAGCATTGTCTTACATTTCGAAACATTAAAGTTAGGCGCATTAAAAAAACAAAAAGCATGAAATAGCACAAAGAAATTTTTATGTAGTACCTTATGACTCACAATTTTTAATTCTTTGCTGCATTTTTACCTTAAAATCATTTTTGTCTCATGTGCAGTTTTGTGAACCATTTCTCTTCAATTCGTTTAATTGTGGAAAACATCTCTTATTTTCTAGGTCACCATGACCCGCACTCTCGTTACTTTCACAACAATTTCTCCACTGTATACTCATTGTTCCCTGTCCACTTTCATTGTTTTCCTGCGAAATAGTTGTGCCGCAGCATAAAAGGACAATAAAAAAAGCGTTACCAAGCTGTGGCATTGTCATAAAAATGTGTCCTGGAGCTATAAATCCCTAGTCGGTTTTATTTTCATTTCCCTTCCCTTGCAGTAAAGCCGAGTCTAATTTTGAAATCGGTCACTGTTTTGTTCCAATTTCAACGTGAAACGACGCATAACTCGGTGGACTTCCTGAATCCTGCATGACCCAAAAACATATTTGCCATTTGTCTCTCTTCCTGGACTGTCCGTTAAAAACCCTTTTGGGCAAACGAATTTTGACTTCATTAGTAAAATATCTGAGCCATTTAAAATATTTTCGAAAAGAGACGAACCTGAAAGAAATTGGTAAAAAGTTTGAAGGAATTTCGAAAAGTGGCTAAGCTTCAAAGGAATTTATAATTAGAGCATCCCAATGGAATTGCTGCGAGTGCACGCCGCCTTTACAGGATTAACGTCGACCTACATACCTTAAAAAGTAGCATGCATGCATATGCCAAGGAGTTTTACGGCATCAGCCGAAATCCCACCCGCACGTACACTGCTCGGCATAATTACACTACCACCTCAATTTAATGGAGTGTTCATCTTTCGAAAAAAGGTGATTTAGACGAGATGAAATCTTTAAATAAGCATAGTCATAACAACCAAGAATATATTTTATATCGAACATTCTAGAAAACATGGAAACTCCGGTAAAATTTAGTGGCCTTGTAATTTTGACGCGCAGTGTATAATCCATTTCGCAATACGAAGGCGGATGCACATGAAAATACTTTTTAATAATTTAATCCATAAACCCTGGAGCAATATCGGAGCTGCTGAGGACAATTCGTCTGAAGCGTTCCGAAGCAAGGGTCGTGTCGTCCTCCACGCAGAAAATTCTGAGTTACGTAAAGTAGGAGGTGAATGGCTTCCTTATGAAAATGTTGCCGAATTCCGCATGAAAGGCGTAATTCGGCGTTCCATTTAAATTAGAGAAATTCTGGATCTCTGTCTAAGACGCTTTACACAACATTGCGCTTGGAAAGGCGGTTTCCCAGAATTGCGCTTCGTTTCGAATGAACTCTGAACGTAATTCCCTTGAAATTGCATTTTCGGAACTCATCTAAAAGTAATTTTTTTTAAAAAAAAAAGGGAAATTTCGCAGTTCCCATTGCGGCGGAGTGGAAAAGTCTTACAGTGGGGCTGAGGTTATTATCGTCCTTACTTTGCAAAACGGAGAAACTTGTCCTGGCCCTATAAATTGTACAAATTTTCTGGGACGGTCATGCTCAGGTAATTTGAGTTAAAGGACAGCAAAAGGAAGCACCTCAAGGAAGTATCATCACCAGCTTCATCTTCCCACATCTTGTCCATCTCAATCGCCAGACAAATGACTATTGTGAAACGGAAGACGTAGCGGAGGAGGAGTAGGAATTCTATATCGATTTTTTTTTTCTATATGACAAGCATAAAAAAGAGGAAGTTTGTCAGGGACAAATGAACCAGAACGTGGTAGTTTCGGTGCTTTACCTTTCCCCTGGGTGGGCAATCAGGAAAGTTACCGGAGACACAAAATTAGTGTCCTTCACTGTCCTCAACACTCTGGAAGGGATCATCAACAAAGTGCCATTAATGATATATATTTTTTTGTTCTTTTGCAAAAACTTTTTATTCAAGATAACTACTTGCCATACGGTCGTAAGACGTCCAAGTTGCCGGCCAACTTATCGGTATTCAGGCCCCATTGTTGCGTGAATGCGGTAACGACTTCTGTCGCACAAGAACCCCCTAATTAAATTAGATTTGAAAACTTTAATCAGTTGTGCCCTAGTTCGGTGCAAGGCACTGTCCCTGCGAAAAGATTCAGATGACCGAAGACATTTGCATCAGCAGGACTCCCTCGAGTTGGGGTTCCCTAATTGCACTTTCCAAACAATCCGCACGCCCCTCGAATGCAACGTAGCCCACTTTTAAATATCTGAAACGCTCTTAACCGCCAGTCCACACACAATGACGTAATACTTTCTCGAAACTACCCTAACTCCCAAACCTCCCGGTTTAACCTACAATTTGCCTCTATTCCATAGAGAAAGTATCCAGACCTTAAATCGCCCCGCATCGTTTCCAGGATCTAGTCTGATTCAGGAAAGCGAAAAAAAGCGATTGGATCAATTTGCACTGAGCTTCCCATATGTGTACCTGCGGGATACCCAGAGCCAGATTTAATTGAATGCCTGAAAGGCAACTAACTCATTTAATTATTGAGCTCCCGAAATTGACTAGGATATTACGCTGTTCTAATTACTTCTCGTGCTCCCGGCCACTCCACCAGGGGGCTGCAGTTTGTCCACGGAAATTAGAACACTTGTTACGCTGCATATGCTTTTTTTTTTTTTAAATAAAAGCAAAAATAGAAAATCCATTAATGGAAGAGTTGATGAGTTTGTTTGATTCAGAACTTTATTTTTTATTTACTTTTTTTTCCTCCATTTGTAATACCCGGTCCAGAGGGAAAATATAAAATGTTTAAAAAGCTCGCAGAATAAATAATGTCTGAGCTTCGAGAATATTAATTAACATTGGTTCAAAAAATGTCGTATTTTGTTTCACAAATATCAAAATATGTAATCGATAATTGAAAGTTCAGAGAATATGCTGCTTTAATTGCAATTGAGACATTTTCTAAATATAATTGTAATTAATCATGCATGTAATATAGATTTCAGTTGATTTATTACAGTGATTTTTTGTATGTGCTTATAAATACGCTGTTTAATTATTATTTTCATGATAATTATTAATCAACGCTAGTGTTGAATACATTAGCACCGTGCGATGACTTTTATACAGAAGTACTTGTTAATTAATTGCAAACTACATGTTTTACTCTTGCTCTCTAATTGAAAAAAAAAACATTATCAATTCGTTCGTTTACAAATTATAATAAAAAATGTTGTAGAAGTGCGTAAAACACCTGTGCAAAACAATAGCACCTTATTGATAATTTTTATTATATTATTTTGTGTTGCTTCCCAGGGTTTTCTACCACATCAATACAATGTTGCATAGAATCTTCTAACCTAATATTTTTAATATACTCCTTCTGCATTATGCTCATAACTTTTACTTATATATTATATATATTATATTATATATATTTCAGAGCTTCTGATAATACTTGAATCATAAATTTTTATTTAGGGGGATAAGAAGATTCGTCCTAGAACACTTACACTTTTTATTTTTGCGAAAAAGCAATTTTACTCCAGGACTATGACAATTATTTGAAATTATTTGGCACTTGTTATTTTTGATTAATGTTATTTATCTTATTGTGACTTTTCTATGAAATCACGAATTATATCAGTTATTTTTTCATGAACTTCTTATTTAATAATTAATCTCTGAAATAGTAAAACTTTTCGAACAAAATCCAACAACAAAATTAAAGTAAATTACTTTCATCCTTAAATCCTTCATTATTTCATTAAAGTTAAAGTGTAGATGAGGAAATAGATAACTCTCAATCATTAATTCCTTACAAGGTATCAAATACAGGACAAGACACGCACTACGAGCACTTTCATGATTACTAAGAAGGGAGGTCAGCTCGGAAATTGAAAATATTATATTCAAGTGGTGGTTACATTATTTTCCAGGAAGATCAAAGATTTCACTTGAAAATGAAATGTTGTGAAAAGTTGTAGGTTTTAACGAGATTTATTGAGAGAGAGTTTTTTATTTTGTGTAATGACCAATTTTTCTATTCTCTCTGGAGTTAAATTACAAATTTGAAAATCACTCTAATATTTTATTAGGAGAACCCGGACTACCTGCAAGATCGACAAGATTTTCGAATAAATATTCCCGCTGAAGAGGAACTGGTAAATATTGAAGAAATTCTATATGTAATAAGTATGCATTTTACTTAAGCCAAATAAGCCAAGGAAACTACATACATATGTGTACCTGAAAAATAAAACATCATACCTTTTAAATCAAAATGAAGAATCCTTGAAACTATTTGATTTACGACTGTAGTCTAAATTAATTCTCACAACAACAAAAAAATAGTAATAATAATAATAAATAAATTAAAGGATGCTTCCTTGGAGAAATCTTTTTCTTAATTAATTTTCTTTTACAAATTTAATCTTGGAGCCTAATTTCAAGATAATTGCTTGCTAAAAGTTTTGGTCTGTAGAACCGAAAATAAGTCGCTCTTATGCAAAAATATGTACATATGTATATTAAGTATAAACAAACTATGCAATTTATTTATCAAGTGTATACAAAAATTAATCACCAAAGAGGGGTTTTGCAGACATGTACTTAAACTTAGTAATGCTTCGATTTCGTACTGGACTCTGATTAAATATGATATTAAGATATATTCTTTGAGCCCCGATCAGGCCGAGGAACCAACCATCATCATGTTAAGTTTGCAGCATTTCAATATCCGCATGTTGCTAAACATGAGGCTCGTGATTACAGCCGAAACTTTCTTGACGCTCAGCGACATCGAGTTGTTTACAATTTTCCTGTCGAGCTTTCAACTTCGACCAATTTCAAGTGCTTTCTTCCGGAGTTAATTTCTCTAGTCTGCCTTCTTAATAAGTCTTTTAAGTGTTCTTATCTCGCAGTTTAATTCCTAACGATTTTTCTTAACAATTGCAAAGTGTTCTGCAAATAAAGAATTTTGATTTTTCCTGAATTCTAAAAGGCGGCAAGGCCGAAACCAGCTGTGTTTAGCCGGCTGTCAACCAATCCAGCCACCGAGCTCACGAGGAAAACTTTATATGGAAAGAGGAATGGATTTCGTTGAATTGGTATAAAGCTGCCACATGAGGGAAATATTTCTGAAACATGTTTTTGAAAAACAGGTAGTGAAATTCCAAAATTTGGGGTGCAAGGACGAAGCCAGATGCGCAGTTGCGGCGAGGGTTTACGCGGATTTAATCGATGGTATTTAATAATCTTTAGTTCGATATAGTTTTTAAACTGGTCCAATTTCAGTTGTTGGGGTTAAAAACTTGAATTTTATGTACGACGAATCTCTTGATGCTATACTGTTACGCGGGGACGATGAAAAGGGTCCTAATGTTTATTTACCGTTGTCAAGTTGTGAAAAAATTGATTTTCTTTATGTTGAAGATATTCAAAATAAATACTGTAATGAGACTATCAAAGGGTAAGTGGGAGTTATTTTAGCGAGAATTAATCTACTTAATTTTATATACACACTTACGTACCTTTCCAGCTTAACCGTCTGCATTTGCGATCCCAGCTCCACAGTCTTATATTATAAAATGACGCAAGGCTTCGATTTATAATCCACATTTACTTTTTGTAATAAAATGAATTTTTCATGGAATTTGGCATTTTATTCTAAACCAACAACTTGTGGTTTCCTTTAACGGGAAAGCGATTTAGGGATTGCTAATAATTTTAATTTTGTGATTCGGGACATTAAAAATGAAATTAGGCACAACCATAATTAGCAAAACTCAAATTTTATTTTGAATTTTTAACACACATATTTAAATTTATTTTATTAATTAATAAACACGATTTTTGCAAAAATACTTTTGCGATATAATGTATCTTTCCCTGGGATTTTTTAAAATCCAAAGTGAAATATTTAGCATAGAATTTCATTTCACTTACGCAAGTACTTTTCCAAACTTTTTTTTTTTTTACCAAATTCCTGCAATAATAAATAATAGTTAAAAGTATATAAAGTGAAACTCACGATCCATTCTTAAAACACCATTTATTACAAGCCATATAAATTCTATAATAGACAAAAACACAAATTTTAACTTACGTTAGAGCATATAGCGATGATAATTTAATAGTAAAAGATACTAGTACTCTACCAGGGATTGAAACAGTCAAATCCTTCTAACGCTCACAATAAATTATTTGTAAAAAGGTTAAGCATTAACGTTATCCGCGCATGTACAATTTGCGACAGTTGAGTCAGTATATAATATCCACTACTAAAGGAGGCACCTTAAAAATATTGATGAATTGTAAACTTTTGGCAAATACAAAAGTAGTTAGTCTATAGATAACTCAGATAGCTCTCTTGGATCAAAATGCATTTTCAAATTTATAAGGAGCAAAGTCTTATTTAGTATTATATTTTGGCTGCTATTAAAACTAGGAATTCAACTGCGATAGAATTATTTATAGTAATTTTACATTATATCAATTTCTTTCAATTTCATATTCAGCGAATTTTCGATACATTCTTTTGTAGATATTCGAAATGTTATTTTCTAAATTTTTTGATTAAAAATGCATTATATTTGCAATTTATTTAATCGAATATTTCACCATTGAGGCAATTTGTTTTGAAGCTCACTCTATGCATTTTTATTGTTAAGAACAATTTTTTCTCCTAGTTCATAAATTTGATATTATTTGTTTAAAATTAGATACTTACAATCAATTTGAAAAGCTTTCCAGCGGTATAAATCAATACTCGCTTAAAATTTCGAAAACGATTATCTATGTTATAATTTTGTTATGAAACCTTAATTTAATGAAAATAAAAAGGTTAAAAATATTCGATAGTGGCGAATTCAAAAAATTAGTCCCTGCTTAAACAAATTTTTTATTTTATAAATTCGTAATCGCAGTAATTAAATAAATTATAACTAGCTAATAAATTCGTTCTTTAAATAATATTTTTTAAATAAACTGGGAATTCGGCACACTTAGAAACATTTATCTTCGAAACAATTTCATGTTTGAAATTTCACGATTTTAAACGCTACCGACCAGCGAATAACAAGCTTCACTACTTTGATTAACCACATCATTCTTAAAATAAAAAATTTACTTTTAATATCTACAATATGCAAGTTTAGCAAGATCAGATTCCAGAACTTCTAGACTAAATTAGACCTGCTAATTAAAGTAATGTGAAATAGTAATTCAGAACAGAGTTTTTTAAAATTATAGTTATCAAAAAATTTTGACCTCGATAAAAACATGTTAAATTTGCTTTCGTTTAGTTTCTCGATCATTTTCAAGTTGCTTGCTTCCAAAAATTTTTTAAAAAATTCTACAAATTAAAGTATTTAAAAAATTACGTCTTTGAAAAAATCACAGTAGGAATTCTTAAACGATATATGATACAGATAGATTCGTGTACTCGCACACACAAATGTGTTTTCTTTATTTACTAAGAATCAAATTTTTAAGGAAATCAACTTAAACAATTTTATTACTTAGAATCACTCCAAAGTAAAACCAAACAAATTCTATCACAGTTGAAGACGATAAAAAAAATAATAATGAAATTAGTGCTGCCTTAGAACACAGACTGCGTTGTTAAAAGATTGTAAAAACTTACATAGATCCATGGACATTCCTCAAAATCTCGATATGCTTCTGCTAATTCTGGCGATTCGTCGTACTAACTGCAATAGCAAAATGTTGAATATTTTAAGGCACAGGTGATGAAAACTAATAGCGATAAAAATGAAAGGGATAACGAAAATAAAAATGATAAAAATAAATATTTGATTCTTTTATTGTTTCTATGTATAATCCTGCTATCGGCTAAAACGTTCCGCTTCAGTATTAATTTAGTTCTTCACTTTTCGCATTAAATAATCCTTTTAAAACTTAATCGCAGTTAATAAAAGTTTCATGTAAAATCTCTTAACAATTACAATAAAAATATTTCATTAACCATTAGATCGAACTGAGGCGTAGATATAAGTGCAAAATTAACAATAAATCGAAAAAAAATCATTAAATAAGGGGGTCCCCCACACACGCTTCCCGTGAACAGTGTCAAACTAACGCAAGGAATAAGGCATGCTTAAATATTATAAATAGTCAAAAGATTCATCGGAGTGACCGCGTCCTCGGAGTGAAGCTCCTTTCGATACATAAATATAATCAGTTAAAACAATGCGTAAACGACAAGTGTGTAATATTTCATGTCCTAGCGATATTAATTAACAATCAACACCAGTCCGCGACGTATGTGAAGTCCTGGAAGAACATTTGCTCCTCCTCAGTCAGAGGTCTGGGCTCTTTTGGCGGCGTTAATTGGGGCTTTTCGGATGTGAACTCTTCATCGAAGTTTGATACGTCCTCTAAATGACGCTGCAACGAAAAATAAATTGATTTTGTTTTCATTAGTAATATTATAATATATAATAGTTTTTATCATTACCCAGTTTTGAAAAACTTTACTAAATTATTTAACACTATCAATTTACACAGCATCATCAACTAAAACTACTTACAATTGTTGGAACAAATGGAGGCTTCACATTTCGCAAAAGCAGCTCATTCCACTGAATTGATCTGAAGAACGCCTGCTTCTTCACATCCTCTGCGTCACGTTCTGAAGAGCCCAGTCGTCGTTCAGGGTTTTTTCTTAAAAGCTAAAATAAATAGAGAAATAAAAAATTCACCTAAATAACTTCTAAAAGCTTTGCAGCACTTACCCTTCGCATTATAGCAATAGCTTCTAAAGATAAAAATCGCGGATATCGGACTTCATCATTCACTATAGAGTCAAATACTTCTTCTTCGTCATCTCCAGGGAAGGGCGACTGCAAAAGGACCGGGAAGAAATTAAGAATTATGTAAATAAACCCTCAATGTCGCTATAAATTAATTTTCTTTCGTAGGAAATTCTGTTTTGCTTCCCACAAATAAGCTTAAAATTAAATAAATAACTAACATTGACAAATATTATTCTGTATCGGTTTTCCCCAATTACTCTTGTACTTCAGTTGAATCTCTGATTAATTTGTACAATTTATCTTTGTGCTCAGTCTCATGGTCATTTCCAAATAGGACAAAGTTTCTTCTGTTTCTATGATGTACGATTACATGTTCAGAGAGCAGTAGACAAGAAATGTTTGCGAACTTTAGAACAACTGAAAAAGTTTAACATAAGCCTTTTAAAGTTATAATATGCGGTTATCATTTGGCTTTGTTCGCAATCTGTTTTATCGTTGAAGTTTGTTTTATAAACAAAAGGGAACCATCATTAATCTGATAGAACTCCTAAGTCGAAAGCATTTACTTAAATAAATTTAAGAAGTTTAATCAAGTGGGTCGGATTTGTAGAGATTTTACTTAAGGCTATTTGATAAATCCACAGATTTGAAATTACAAAATATTTAACATTGTTTTTTTAGCGCAGTATAGAAAATTACGAATACGTAATACCAAAAACGAGACTTTGTTTAAATTATCAAAAATTACAAAATTCCGACGAGCAATAAAATCGAATGTGTCGCTTAATGCGAAGAGATTTTGTTTTTTATTGTTTATTGAGCCAAAATCAATATTAAAGGTTAATTATATTTAATTTTATTCAATATCGTGAATATCTTTAATTGATGAAAGGTTACAATCGTTCTGACATTTTTATTTTCATTTCCTTTGGCAGATAAGTTTAGAAATAATATCAAAGCAATAAACTATTTGAAAGAGTTCAATGATTAAAGAAACAGCGAAATTGTTGCTGGATATATTATACTCTTTGAATTCTATGAAAATTAATTATCCTTTTACTAAATTAGGTTTATTTAATAAAAAACCTCATAAAATAGGTATTTATTAAAAACCGCAATATGGTTTAAAATCAAATATTTACTTTAATATCAATTAACAAGTACCACTTTTGCTCGTAACCAAAACGACCCAAGAGAACACCACACTAACGAACAGTGCTCGACACCACATCGGCCTCAAATTATACCTGCTCTAATTTACAAGATAGATGACGCAGTTGGGAATAATAAACTAAAAATACCTATTTAAAAATTATAACGAAATGAAAATATGGGAATTGCATGCACCGCAAATTTCCCTCAAACCTTAGAACGTGCGGTTTACATGCAAATCGAATTTAAAAATTTAAACTTGATGGGGACCACAGTCGGAGTGTCTAAGTAGATATAAAACAATCCTGAAGCACCCCTAAATTTGGTGCTAAATGCAAACCCGCTGACACAATGTTGGAGCCCGATAAAACATAGTACGGGAGCACTTTTTGCCACTCGTCGGGCAGCGACGACATGTCTCCGTGATTGCATTACGCCAGGTGGCAGGTGGAATCGAAGGGGTGGATATGACGTCCTGCCTTCGCCGGCGACATCCAATTTTTACCTTTCCTACTTTACGACTAGCAAATATTTTGTGCACTTTCGTGCAAAAGTTTGGGTGGTTCGGTGGAAATTATAAAGTATGGCACCCAGTTACATTTCGAGTAAAATTTAGGGGTGGTGGAGCGCTACTTACCTCGCCAACGAGCATCTCAAATATCAAAACACCGAGACCCCACCAGTCGACGGCGCGGGTGTACGAGGTCTCGGTTAGAACTTCTGGAGCCAAAAATTCCGGTGTCCCGCAGAATGTTCCCGTGCGGTCCCCGTAGCCCATTCCCTCCTTGCAGAGCCCGAAGTCAGCGATTTTCACGTAACCTGGAAAACGGGGAGAAAAGGGATTTGTCAGGCGATGATGTTAACCCACATATCCACCCAAATTTACCTTCCGTGTCCAACAGGAGATTATCCAACTTTAAGTCGCGGTAAATTATCTTATTCTCATGCAAATACTGTAAACCTAAGACTACGCAGGCTGCATAGAACACAGCCCGCGGCTCCGAGAAGACGTCCGTGTGGATGTGCATCATGAGGTCTCCTCCCGCGGCGTACTCCATCACGAAGCAGACGTGTTGCTGTGGAAAGTGGAAAGGAGTTATGTTGCCCGCCTGGCTGCAGTTTCTACACCAGTGGTGGTGAACCTTTCGATGCGCTTGTACAGGGACATTTTACAAATTCAAAATCGACTTACTAACATGCCAGACAGGGTTTAATAAGCGGAAAATATTTCGGGTTTGCTGGTGTCTTTGATTATTTCCTTTTACATCATCGATAATTCCAAGACATAGTCCATGAACAAATTTGCAATACTTTTGGAATTATGCAAGACTTAAAATTACAACAAAACTCTTTGACCAAGGTTCAAACTACTTACACCTATTGATGCTGAATTTACTACAGCACTAGATTTTTTAAAAATCGTGCCACTATTTCCAATATCAAAAATTGCTTATTGCCGCGAAATAAGAAATCTAAGAAGTCCATAACCAGCTTTCGGTCTATCATAGCTTTGAGTTTCGCATCATCTACTTTTGTTAACATATCTTCATGCCATATACTTGATTTGGGAATAAAATGTTTGATTTCTTATCTTTTCATACAAAGCACTTTTTTGTGGTCCCGCAGATTTGGCATAGTATGGAATTTTCTTTAAAATAGACATATACTATAATACTAATACCAATTCGGATAACTATCATGTTTTTTAAAAAAATGCTTGAAACTTGTTAAACTTGGTTTAACTTTTAATAGACGCCCTCTAACAATAACTAAAGTTTTTATAAAGTTTTAGAAAGAATATTTCTAGGAATGAAATTAGGCATTACAATTCTTTTAGCTTTGCTCGGAAGAACTTTAATTCACTTAATCGATGGGGCTTTACTATTGGCATATTGAAGCACACGAAAATAAAAATAAAAATTCCAATATAAATGCATGTTCTATTGTTTCATCCAAAAGTAGATTCAGCGCCCCGGTGCAAGATTTTTTCAACTTCTCTCTTGCCCAATTTAAGAAGTAAAAGAAAGAGTAATCTACTTGGTTTCTTTTAAATCCTTCAATACGTGAATGAAAAAATCAAAAGTTTTAGAAGTTACCGAGAATTTAAATTGATTGTGCACGTGACTCTACGTCCACAGAAAAGTTTAAAGTTTTTGAAATTTGGTATAATTGGTACTCGCAATATTTCGAAATATTTAGATTTTTGAAAGCTAAATTTTTTCCCAATAAACCATTTTTATTTTACTTTTTCGACAATTACATGATGAATTAGTTAATCAACATTTTTAAAGATATTCTCTCTGATAGATACATATATTAAACTAAAAACAAGTAGAGCGAAAATTATATATTGCAACACCTACTGTTCAACTTATCCAGGACTTTTGTTCTACTTTGTTCACGCTTCATACTATTGCAAATTACATATATTTTAGAACACATGAAGTAGCGAGAAAAAAATGAGTTTGGCGGTTAGTTTAAACTTTGTAATTCATAATATCTTTTGTAAATCATTTACGTGCCACTGAAAAGTTCGTACTTTCATCTCTGGCAGGTGTGCCATAGGTTCGCCATCACTGGTCGCTCTATAAAAAAGTAATTCTTACCTCTGTCTGGAAGCATGCATACAAATTGACTAAGAAAGGATGTCGCATCGCGTTCGCCACCTCGAAGATGCGCTTCTCGCTGAGCAAGGACTCCACCTCGTCCCTGGCAATGATGTCGCCCTTCTTGAGGGCCTTGATCGCGTAGTACTCCCCGTTCGTCCGCAGCTGTGACAAAATCACTTTCCCGAAATGTCCACGTCCCAAAACACTGAGCAATCTGAAGCTGTCGAGCGTTAGCACGCCCGTTGATTGCGACTGCCTGCGTGACTCGTAAGCGGAGTCCCTGTAGTGCAGCCCCCGGGCAACTTGTCGGCGATTTGCCCCTCCGGCGGCGGGCCCCACTGCGACTCCAACCCCAACCCCAACTCCAACCCCAACTTCAACTCCGAGCTCGAATTGATTTTGATAAATTGGCTGCTGCTGCTGATGTTGTTGTAATTGTTGCACTGGAAGCTGCTGGAACTGGTTGTAATGCGGCGTGTGATGCTGTCGTTGGGGGGCCTGCGGGAACTGCTGGGGCTGCGGAAGATACTGCGGCGTGGGCGGCTCCTGGATTATCGGGGACGCTGGCACGTACGGGGGTTGATTGTTGTTGACAGACAAGTTCCCAAATTGGCTGATAATCTGTAGAGATCGTGAAAAATTATATTAATGCAAAACTATTTCAAATTACCAATAATTGAATTGAAACGCATATGAGCCAATTCCTCCCAAAACGAACCAACAACCCAATTAAAATTTACAAGTGAAATTTGTTACTAAATATGCTGTTTTATGACGTGCCAGACGAAATGTATTGCATATATAAATTAGTTGTAATTAATTTTAGTGATTTCACAGATTTCTAAATATGACAACAAATTCGTTAGTTCTGGATTTCATGCAAAATAGATATTTGTTTGTGGTGCTAAGATAATAACATCTACAATGTATATGTTAGAATAATAACGAAAGTAATGTTTAAACATGTTGAGTGAGAGGTATAGCACCATATGGTGCCACCGTGAAAATTTTATTTCCTACCTAAGAAAAAATAACAAACTTACAATACTTTCCCTACCCTGAACAGACACTTATAAATGAAATTTGTAAAATTCTTAAATTCTCAATTTCATAACCATTCATGAATTTATTACCAAAATTCAAACATCCAAATTCTATCAACATTAAATTACTACATAAGTTTGACTTTAATTGAAAAGCAATACACAAATTCTAACATTGCATACTCTCGAAATTCGAAATTTCTTTTACAATGTGTCACTAGTATAAAAACTTTAATAATAAAAAAAAATTAATAGGACTGTACGTGATAGATTTTATTTAATTTTCTTTTACCTGAAATACCTGATAAACACGAAGTTTTTATAGTTTTCTATTAAACTAAACATCCAATTCCGAGAAAATATTACATTATTCAAAAGTTTTTAATATGTATTGTTTAACGCGTGCAGGATTAAGACTAGTTTTTATTTCTAAGATGCGACGAATATCTGAGATCATAGCATATTAACAAAAACTTTTTATTCATATTGCATATTTTTGCTTTATTAATTGTAAATTCAAATAATGCAAAAACGATCGTGGAGTTTTTAACATAACTTTTAAAGAAAGATATTTTTCTCTCGACAGATGAGTATTGCTCTGATGTATATTTATGTAAGTTACACATAACCAACTTTTGTTGGTTTTGCTGAAAATTGCTTCTTTTAAAATAAAATTCAGTTTTAGAGGATAAAGCAGAAACTAAAGCAAATTTATGTTAATATTGATACAGAAAAGCAAAAGGATAAAGCACTTAGTGATAAATTTTGTAGTATATACATCATGCGAAGCAAAACTAAATCAACAGGGGTCTTCAAAGTTACTTTTAACTTAAATTAAACAAAATGTTCTTGGATAAGAATAAAGCGGAGAAAAGCGTAAAAAATCTATGAAACAAAAAATAATGCCAAAAATATTTGCAAAATCTGACCTCGACGCAACTATTATCATCGTCGTCAGGATACTCAATGATCGCGATATTGCTTGGTGCTGGGGACGGAGGCATTTCTACAATGGGGCTCGGGGGGATGGATCCAGTGCCGCCCATGAGGACAACTGGCGGCATCACGAGCAACGGCCGGTGGAGCAAATTGTCGGCTGCACTGGGAATTTGCTGGGAGGCAGCGACAAATTGGTGCTGGCTCTGCTGCGGTGGCTCCATCTGCGGATAGTCGGGCTGGGGACCAGCCGACGGATGCTGCTGGTCCATGTTATTCAGGAAATCGAATTCGCGGAGAGCGCTCTGTAACTGTGGGCGATTAACAAAAAGAAGAGAGAGAAAAGGACAAAGCGTGCTCGTGTGTGTAATTTGCGTGTGGGTGTGCCCAACGTTATAAATACAATTTCTCAAAAACAATAGTAAAACAAAATTTAGCGCATAAGATAAACCAAATTACACGGGGCAACTTGAAATGAAAATTTCCCCCTTCAGTCCAGTCAACGAAGTTCTTAAATTCGTTTTAGACAAAAATAGATAAGCTGTAATAAGGTAATAAGGAAATAAGCAAATAGACAAATCGTCGTAAACCAATAAGCAAATCGTAGAAGGCCAGCAGCAACAAAATAGATTGACAAAAAATCTTCGACGTTAAGCGCTTTACACGCGTTTTTCAAAACAATTCTTTAGGAGTTTCCGTACACAGTAAATTTTATAACACTGTATGTTTATTTTTTCATGCAACAAGCGTAGAAACATTGAAGAAGCATTTTCAAGGCTAAAAAACACAAGTGCCATTGGGGATGCAAGCGATTATAAGAATTGTGGTCGTATAGGCCAAGCGTTCTTAAATCACAACAAAATTCATTAACTGTCTTTACGTCAATATATGTATGTATTTAGAACTTTTTGTTCATTACCCTTGTGTTTGTCTTGTAATATGTTGGCTACTGAATTTTTTTGTTAATTAGATTTAATACTGCTTGTCTATTAGATTGGTGCGGTTCGTCTATTTGTCTATTAGCCCTATCTGCCTATTTGTTTATTGGGTAACTACTCACGCTATAAACTGTAGGATAAAATTAGTTAAAAAGCAATTTTAACCATTCTGAGCAAAAATTCTATTTTAAAATCTAAACTTCGCGTATTGGGCTACTTGAAGAAAATCGGGTGTAGTTTTCATTTCAACGTTCCCCACATTGTGGTCATAATTAGTGTCCACAACCGGCAACAATCGACCCTCCGTCTAATATTCACAATCAACAATAATTACTCTGTACAGAGCTGTACAAAAATACGAGCAAGCAACGAACTACAGAAGAACTTACCTCTGGGTCTATTTTAGCCTGTGAGGGCGGCACAACTGGGGGCGCCGGAGGCGATGGCATTGGCGGCTTCTTCTGGGGTCTGACCCCCGGAACCCTATCTTGCTGCTGACTGATGATCTGGGAAGGAACTTGCGGCATCTGATTATTGTTCTGCTTATTCAGGTGAGTAGGAGGTGTTTCGGGCGGAAGAACTGCGATCCCCTGGAGCCCCAGAGGCCGAGCCCCACTCAGTCCAGCTGTACTAGGATCGGGATTTTCTCCAGGAGTCACAACTGGATCCGTTTCGACCACCGCCGAATCAAAGTTAAGGTGGAGCGGCTGAGGACCAGATCTGTACGTCTCCTCAGAAATATCGTTGACGACGGAAGGTGACCTGGAGATTGGCACTTGATTTTGATTCTGAATCGAAGGAGTGCTTCGCTTGAGCAAACGGCCCCACGTTGCGATGTTTATGTTCATCTGTTTGGCACGAGGAATATTCTTGACTTGCTGCTTATTGAATATCATTCGTTGGCGCTGCAGTTTTGGCTTTTGCGATATCATCGGGTTTAAAAATTTAATCTCGGCAAAGAGCAGACCCTGGGGCTCCAGTTGAAGAGCCATCCCATGTCTAACGTCGTCGATGAACTCCTCCAGCCGGAGGAACTTCACCGCGCACAGGGAGCGCCAATCGCGCCAGTAGACCCCGATCTCCAGCTCCCTGGAGCGGTCTAGGTCAATGGAGAAGCGCTGATCCCAGGCTTGTTGTGAGCAAGGTTTCCACGATGTTTGAGCAACAGTTGTATTGTCTAGTTTTATTACAGCCATTATTTCGTAGGACGTCTCATCCTTTACACTATAACTTTTCGAGGAACTGCGGCTAGTTACGCCCTTCACGAAACTCCTCAAGTCCCCGGAGGGGCTGGAGTTGTTGTCCTTGTCCCGCCGCGACCGACCTGGGACTTCTTCAAGCAGGTCCTGGCACCCCATCAGACGTACCTCAAGTTTCCCAGTTACGGAGGCGCAGCGCCCCAGGGATGAAACGGTGTGGTAGGGCTTCCCACCAAGGCCACCTTGAAAAGGCTGAAGGGAGGTGTACGTAACTGGAATTGGTGAAGACGCCTGAACACTTTGGAGCTCCGTCTTGAGTTGTTGAGCTGCTGGCGAGTCATGTGGAAGCTCTTGGCGGCGTAATTCTAAGGATAAGCGAAGTAAATCAAGTTTTCTAGACGATTCAGACAGACGAATTTGAGCCTGGAATTAAAGTTAGATTTTAATTCGTCATTTTAAAAGTGTTTTAATAAGTTTTTGTGCAATTTGTCTCTTTGCTTTTTCGAAGTAATGAAATTCATAGTATTTTTTATTTTTGAAGCTATTTCAAATCCAAAATGTAATATGTATAAGTTACACTCTTTGAAACATTTCAATAAACACTACTTACTCATCTCATAGTTCCTAAAATTCTTCCTTAAACTTAAACAGCAATAATTTCATGATGATACTTTAAAATAACTTAAAAAACATTAATTATTTTGTTTTTGTAAAAATGTTTTTCATTTTTTTGAACTAAAAAATGTTCTAAAAGAGACTTTGAGCACATAAAATAAAAACTTTTTTCGACTATTGATTTGGAGATATTCGTATCAGGAGTATTTTGAAAATAAGCATTTTTTAAACGAAATGTTTGCGATGTTATTCGTTCCTAACAGAGAAGTTCTGGTAAATTTTCTAAGTAAATGTTGAATCTTATGTGGGGTATAATTTTTGGAATCTGTAGTAATAAACAGGCGAAATGAATTATTTAAGAAAATATAATCAAAAATATTAAAATGACTTGAGAACTTCATCTTGAATAAGCCGCGTCCAAATTTGATCATCACCAACGAAATGGAATTGTAACAGCAGAATATTTTCAAGATTTATAGAAAACTAGAAGAAAAGTGATTTTCTCGAAAAAATAAGATAAATGAAAGATGAAACCTAAAAAATGTATTATTTTATTGTCATTAGATAATGTACATTAGACGTTATCAGTGTTTACTTCTTAAAAATATGTTTCCCAACGAACGAAGTGTAACGATAGCCTTTGATTAAAACAGAAATTAGTAGCAGAAATAGGTGCAAAAAATAAAATACTATAAGCGAAATTGTCTACAAATACTAAAGTTAAGTAGTAAATGCGTTTAGTTAAGTCCGGCTCTCTTGAGCCAAAAGGCGCCACGGGTCTTAGGCGTGTCACCCACTGAAAAAGCCCTTCCACGTCCTTCGCCCCTCTCCTCGAGCCATCGTCGACAGTGTTCGCACCCACAATCTGGGTTCTTAGCAGGACCTACATGGTGACCGGGTTTGCGGAGCGCAGTTACCACGGCCCCAAATTTACGAGCCTTGGCCAGGTACTCGGAAGTGTAACCGGAGAGGTTTGACTGAAGCGTGGAGGCTTCGCTTCCACTTTTATTGTAGTCCATCGTAAAAAGGGACCTCGTCGGCCTCTCCGGCGTTCTAGATATCCTGTAAGATCTTGGTATGTCGTACTGAGAGGCTGAGGTCACAGGGGGTCGAAACGAGGTGGTTGGGACCTCTGGAGGCTCGTCTCTCTCTGGAATTGTTGCGTTATCAAATACAAAACTGTGTTCAGTCTCGGATAAAATGTCGTATTCTGAATGTAGCGTGTCAAAATAATGCTTCATTAATCCACTTGGTAATCGGTAGCTATGGAGGAAGTCCTGAATTCTTCCCTGTGGATTCAGTTTTGAAGGCGAGTCGCTGGGACTGCTTTTGTACTCCCCATACTCAGACTGCTCTGGCCGCGACCACAGCTGCTCCATTTTCCTGATCCGCAGCCGATCAATTGAATTGTCGTATTCGAAGCTGTCCGACTTGGCCAGACTGGCCGTGAGATCGGGTTCGGTCTCCTTCCAAGAGGTCTCAACATCTTCGTAAATGTTCGACTGAACCGCACTGGAGATGCTGCTGCAGGTCATATCGCGCATCGTGGACCGCGACGAGTTGGGATAGTTCGAGCTGATGCAGTCGTCGCTGGGATCTTTCCGGATGCAGCGGTTTCTGAAGTTGTACCTACTGCGGTCCCCCATATGCTTCTTGAAGAGTATCTGCTTCGATTCGTTTATTTCCTCGGCGGTGCTTGATTTAGTGACTGCATGACCTAATTCCGGAAAGTCAGATTTTTCTGACGGTTGTTGCGTTTGGATCTGTGGACCCTGCATCTGTTGCAACTGGTGTTGAGCGGCCGCGAATCTTCGCGGAAGATCGCTTTTTCCAGCCCGTTGATGTCTTAGCAGCATCTGTTCAGTATCCAAAACAGTCTGAGGGGTCGAGTTTGATTCTAGTTCATTTCGATTTTCTGACGAACGACTTGATGAATCATCTTCATCATCCCCATCATCGTCCTCAGCATCCGATCCAGTGCAGTAGACGTCGATGTGCACTGTCCTCGGGGGCTTCTTCGATTCGCTTTTCGCTGATCCAGCCGCCGAAGACGTTGGCAGTCCTACCGGCCGACCTGGAGAAGATGCGTATGTCCGTGCTGGAGAAACTGTTGCGTAAGAGGGCTGCTTTTTAAAAAATTTAAGTCACAGTGAATACGAGTTGGGGGGGTTAGTAAAATAAAACAAACCAAATATGAGTTTCCCTCATCAATTGGCGGGGCAAGCATCGAATCTGTTATACGTCGATAGTCGTATGGTTTTCGTTTCCATCCATCTTTCTTTTCGCTACCACTTTGAGATGCCGCTGCACTCGGTAAGTGTGCTGAATCATCGAATCTTCTGTTTTCCGTGTCACTTGTTTGACTGTATGCATCGCGCAATGCTAGAATTTTTCCTACTCCAAAATTCTGTGATGCACTTATATCTTCAGTTCCCTGATTGAATTGTTTCACTCAGTAAATTTAGTTTGTTTAATTAAAACAGACAGTACAACGAGCGAGTAAATTTGTTTGAATGTTTATGCCCCCGATTCAAATAAGACATGCATTGAGAAGTAAAGTACTATTTCAAATACGCAATAAATTATAACAATTTTAAAATTAATCTAGTTTGATAAGGAAAAGTCATAACAAGTTTTCCTACAAAATATCTGGAGACGGTAAGACGAGTATGTTTTTTTAAGTGTATACGCTTCAGACAATATTTCAAAAATCCTATTTTGCACAACCTGTACTTCATGCTGATTAGACAAACTGTCTCCACGGATCTTAGTTTTTAAGATTGTTAATGATTGAACGTAATAAGAAGTTGATTAGGCTAATTGCACAAAGCTAAGAAAACGCAATAAAATTAGTCACGCATAACTTTGTTCACACATAGGTTTCTGTGTGAATTAAGATAATAACCGATTATTTGCGCTAGTAGGCTGGCTTTAGTAAACTGTAATTACATTAATTATCAAAGCATTTTTTAATTTATAAGAGAAACATAACAAACCTGTCATTGCAGGATTAATGTTGAGTGTTTAAACAAATATTCAAAGAAACATGTTCTCGACATGACGTATATAATTTTCAATTAAATATAGATTGTGTGATCGCTGTGATATAATGTAGAAATAAATGTTTACAATTTGGGAAAAAAAATATATATTCCGAATATTCTTCATTTATTATTTGTAGCCCCACGAGTTCTTTATTTCATGCAATATCTCCATTTAGTAGTCAAGCCAGTTAAGACAAACATGCAACTAAGTTTACTATTAAATGCAAGTTACGTAACAAAATCAACTTAAAATAGGCGTATGTATCATCTGAATTTAGTGTTGTACGTAAATCGAAAATGCATCTAAATAAAATAGTTTTATAAAATCGATAATGTTTTTGTCTAACTAAATATATTTCGGAGTAATAACATTCCAAACAAGTTTCGAAAGTTTCGGCTATTCAGCCACATAAATCTATAGCTGAATATCAATGAATGCTTAACCGTTATTTGCAATGTGGCATTTTATATTTGAATATTTCCTTTTACTTGTTATTCAGCTAATAAATAATACGTTTTGGTAATCTCATCATGTTTTTAGCTATTATCTTTTTTCTTCGTAACTCTATTATTCGCTCGTTGTACAAATGTCCTTAGTCAACTCCAAACCTGTTCTGGAGATACTGTGTAACTAGCTGCCGTGTTATAATAAATAGGCTCTGGTTCCTCTGGAATGTCTGCAGTTGACGGTAAGAAATCAGCAACTGCAGACAGTACAATGCTGCAAGTGCTTTTGCATCGAGTCCCTCCAGAAAGCGCCTGTTTCCGCGATAAATTCGAACCGGACAAACTGAACCCAGAATCTGAGTGTGGTTTATTTCCAGCGGTCGTTGATCGGAAACTCTCAGGGCGCCCCTGTTTTAACAAGATCATTAATAATAAATGGATTTTTATAAACTGCACATGCACAAGCCAACCTTGGAGGATGATTCAGTCTCCTGTTGGGGTGGTATATATTCCTGTTCTGGTTTAACGTCGTCTGAGCTCCACTTGTAGACAACCCGAACCGGGTTGCTTCCTGAAGGTTGCTCATAATCAGCCTCTGATTTCGAAGTCTTAGCAGAAGGCGATGGTCGTGATATCGTCAATTGTGCGCGAACACTCCATTCAGCAGTTAGCTCCGGTTTTGTATTGGGACTATCCGAACTTTGCTGCTGTTGATTGCCGGCCTCACTTTCCTTGTCTCCACTATTCATCACTCTTTCGAAATCTTACTTTTCGGTGCTACAATCGGAAGTCGTCTTCGAGATATATGTCGACTATACACAGAAAGCAGAAAGAACCAACGCGGTAGTATGTAATTTTCGTTTTCGAAATTTATTTTACGTCATGTTCACCCACTCGATTTTTTGCCTTTCTTTTCGATTTTTGTTTGAAGGGATCATAGAACTTCAAGGGGTCTTCTTTCGCGAACGTGCCGATGAAAATAAACTTGTGACCTTGCTCCAGAAAGACATATCCGCTGATCGTGCCATCGTTCTTAATTAATTTTAAAAGAAAATTTCACATCACTCAGGTGACACGTTTATCACTTATAAGGTCGAAGAACTGATCGCAACCACGTACGTCACAGCCTTTGTCGAGAGTTGGCCACTATCACGAATTTGACTCAATAATAAAAATCGAGTGATCGTACTCACGTTTTGGGTTCTATTTTCGCTTGAGTAACATATGCTTTTTCCTATTTGTCCAGGTCTATTTTCGTGGTAGATTTTCACTTGGTGAAAATGGACCTATATGACTGAAAAAGCCGCGCACAGTGGCCCCAACCGATGAAGCCTTCGCGGGCTGAACACGATCGAGGATCGGACATTGATCTACGGGGAAACTTCCAAACTTCGCGACTAATGACTAGACGATCTAGTTATTTTAGCACACTTTTCAACACACTAATTACGCAATTATCCTCTGGCGAATGAGGTGCCTCGTGAAAACGCTAGTATCGAAACTAGTGACTAGGAAAAGTGGCGAGATCGCACAAGGAAGAAGATTATAGTAAAAGTACAGGCAGTGGCAAAAAGACAACCAGACGACAACTAAGCTAGGAAAAATAGAATATATCTGCACCGCTGCCCGTCGACGTTAGGGCAATAGTGAAAATGAAAATTGAAAATTATTTTCAAGAGCGAGAAGGCGATCTTTACAAACCGCGGGAATGTCAACGATCCTCTATTTCCCGTCCAGAGCGAGTCAAACAGTCTTCCTGGGGTGCGGTGGCGGATCAAGCGGGAAAGACTAATATTCGCCAAATTAAATGAATTTCCCACAAAAAAGAAATCGTTAAAAATTCCCTAGAGATATTTTCTTGACTCCCCATCGGCTCGCGAGAAAATTCTGTAAATCGGAAGAACATGAAGAGTATTTTCTTGTTGCTGAGTAAACAAACTCTATTGCCGGGTACGCACTGCTTCACGCAGGACTATTTTTAAATACTTGGCCAGTGGGAGAATACTCTCGCTTTTTAGCAAAGTAGGTCACAAGTTCCCGGCAACTACTGCACCACAAAATTAATTTATTAAAAAGAATAAAATATTTTTGCCAACCGGCTGATAGTCGCCACCTGTGCAATGTTTAATTGACCAAGGTGTCCTACTTGTTGCGTTCCACATTCGCCAGGAATATCTGCTTTTTGATAGTATGCTTGGCGAAAACATGAAAATTAAAATATTCCAATGCAGCGCAGCTAATCGGGAAATTGTTCTTATTATCCTAAAGGAACTCTATTCTTGGTTTTATTTGCCAGAAAATAAACTTCTCTTTCACACGGTTCTGCGTTTTGGTTCGCCGAATTATTTTTGAAGCGAACCCTTCGTCTTAACTGCAAGCTCTCTATGTTTCGCGTTGAGCAAGATTAGATTAATTGTGAGACTTTTCCACAGAAGAGCTGCAAACTTTAAGTTGAGTGAGTTATTGTGTACCACATGGGATTACATATTTTGAGTGCATAAAGAAAACTAAGGCGGAAGCACTGTTGGGAAATTATAGGTATATTTTTGAATAATATAGCATTCTTATCTTCTGTAAGATTAAATAAATGGACAACAACTTTTTTTTCGCTGCTAGGCTTAATTTTTTGGATCATTTGCCTATGTTCTCTTGCTGTTACCATATTTTGTTTTGCATAGTTTGGGGCGTATTTCTCAAATTAAGAGAACTTAAAGGGGAAGCCGCATTTTAAACAAATCAAATTATTACTTTTAATATTTTATTTTTGAAGTTTTTAAGAACATAACATACATATATTTACAATGAGTCGTTACTTTTGAAAGTGGATGCACTTTTTGAAAAAAACTACATGGGAGCCATCTACACGATTAATATTTAACTGGAGAATTTGCAAAAATCATGCATTATAAAAATTTTAAAAACAATGCAATTTTGACGTTGTAATTTGTAAAATCACAAAAATTATAAAATCATTTCTTAATCGGTGTTTATAAGCAGTTAAAAAGTAAAATCATGTATTGGCAGCATTTTTTCTACAAAAATCTGCTGTTGTTTTGTCTGATATATTTTAACGTAATAGTGTAGTATATAAAAAAATGTTCATAGTTCGGTAAGTTTTGTCTTAATCTCTGTGAAATAAAAACCAAAGCATAATTTCCATTGTATTTTATTATTTACTATTTTCTCAGAGTTGTACCAATGAACACTGCAAATATTTTGAATATTATTATTAAATTTTCCTCTATAAACCGGATAAATGTAATACTTGAGTCGTACTTTAGCTTGTATCAACTTCCTGTCGAGCGAATAATTCTAAGTAATTTTGTGGTTTAAGGTAGAATACATACATATATTATTCCAGCTTGACACTCGCGTTTACCCCACCTGAGCCTAACCATAATCTGATAATTAAAATAAACTGAAACTAAAGTATATATATTTAATGTTTTTCACACAGTAATTTACATGTCTAACACAGCCCAAGTTAATTAAAGTTGTATGCTACCAGACAGCTTATCCCATGAGTATATTATCCCCAGTTATGTAAATTGCTTTATTTAAAACAATTACGAGTTTTTTAGACCAAATAAAATTTAATTTTGTCTTTACCTGCATACATTAAAATATCAAAACGTGGTATAATGGAAACGTTTTTCTGCTATTATGGCATACTAACTATAAGCTGTTGGTCACAATTTCGTCCAAATGAGCAACGCGAGATAAGTTGACAAAATAACTTAAAATTACCAAAACTTTCTTCATGCCTTAAAATTGTTAGAGCTAAAGTAATAGGCTACTTTGATTAAAGTAGCATCACCCGAGTTTCCAGATGAAAAGTATCCTATGTATGTTGTTCTCCGCCCTATATTTTAACTCTGTGCCAAATTTTAACATAATCCGTTCAATAGTTCCAGCATGGAAGAGTAAAAAACGGATAGCGAGAAAAACTTTTGATATATATTAGTAGGAATTGTATGAATTTAAAAATATTTTTAATTAAGCGAATTCCTGTAGATTTTGAATGAATATTTATAATCATAAAGATTATCTGCAGAGGTTTGATATTCTGAACATGAGTTCTCTTTTCCTTGTTGCACTTAATTTAAAGGTTCCACTTGTGATGATGGTTGGATATATGGGTTTACAGAAACTTGAATAATATTTTTTATTTTGAGCAAACGACAAAGAGACAAAAAACTAAAGGAACAGAACAAAGAGAGCACTTACCTCGTGGAGGGCCTTTTTATCAGGAACTTTATTATTTTGCAAAGTCCTTATCACATTTTTAGCTCCATCAACGACAGCTGCCTCTATTCTGAGTCGATGTCTCAATTCTTCGATACGTTCTTCAAGTGGTGTTTCTAATCTCTGCGGCCGGAGTTCACCATTTTCATCTGGGGATATTTTATGCAACTGGTCCTTGTTTTGTTTCACTTTTAAAATACGCAACCGCAAAAATTCGATTTTCGCTTTTGAGTCGGCCAACATTTGTTGAGCCTCGGCGAGCAGTTTTTTATCGCGTCCGTGGTGGCCACTCGTTATTGATTGTATCATATTCTCTGTGCCATTTTTCACTTTCATTTCAATGTTTAGTTGCTTTTCCAGTGACATGAGCAGTTTATCATTGGTTGTCAGTTCTGGACCACTTGTTGCTGTTACCGACGATGATAGCATATCTGAAAAGGCGAGATGAGGGGGAGATTTATTGAAATGTTGTTAGTACGATACAAAGTAAAAAAACTTATCTATTCGGTACGAAAATAAATTGCTCTCGAACCATTGAAGAATTACTCTAAAAATAGCATTCGATGTTCCCTTTTACATTTTAATATTTAAAGACAGAAAAGGTCCACGATTCTGAGCTTCTTTGTATCTGTATGGGGGAAATATATTTTTAGGATGAACTTTTACCAGCATACAGTAAGTACAGAGTTGCATTTGAAATTTCCAAGAAAGTCTCAACATTAAACTCCCTTCTTCCTGGACATTTTAAATTTAAAGACAAAACGATTTGATTGCTTCTACCAATTAGGGAATGTTCTTATTCAATCATAGTGAAATTGCCGCCCACACACAGTTAAAAGCAATCAAACCCGCGAAATCACGCGGTGTTATTTCATCAGTATCTTGCGACTTCCTGATAAATAAAAGCGACATTAGAAGTACTCAGCCCCGCGATATAAACTTCCCAGTAGTCATTTCACCAATTACGCGAATGGGCAACATGAACCCGGAATTATGCTCCGCGCCATGACGAGATACAGAGGAGCCGTGTGTGCAGCATACTAACATAATTGAGCAAATTGAATGAAGAAATTGCATGACAACTGTTGCTGTTAATTAAAATAATTACCGGGTTAATTGCTTCAAATTAGCCCTGCAGATTCCGTTTGATCAAGACGTACTTATGTTGCGAAATGAGTTATGGGGCCGCCTCAATTGCGGAGGTGCTCGTAAAAACAAATTTTATGGTGGCCATCTGTCGCTTCGATGCGCAAACGTAAAAACAGTTGATCTCCTTATCTGATTCTAGATATTTATGTAAATTGTAATGTTCGTTGCAAGCAATTAACTATTAGATGGAATTAATTTAGTGGCTAAATGATCCAAAGCATAATCTGATGCATGCTGAATAAGATGTTAATAAATTGCTTTATTCATATTTTTGGTTTTTAATGCTGTTTTATCCATCCAAAGCAGTTAAGTTGAGAGACTATTTCTAAAAGAAGTTACAAAGTAATAAATCTTGCCGTCCGATGTAAAAAAATTTCTGCGAATGATTCAATAATAATAAATCATTAATTTATTCTTTTTGAAGAAAGTACCACGTATATTAATGAAACTTCTAGGAGCATTTTCGAAAATAATTCTATCAATTTACACTATAGAGACATCAAGGCCTTCGTTTTTCGGCCTCAACTAAATAAGAATACTAAATAAGTTTTTCAGATAGATACTTATTATTAGATAGACAGATTGATGACGCAAAAACAGAAATGAGAAAATATTTGGAAAAATAGTTTTTTGGACGTCCACTTATATAGAGTGAAAATTGTATTATAACAATTTTAAAATGCTACAACAAATTCTTGAGGCTCATTTGAATCACGCGGCATTTGCTTTGAGAATTATATGTTAAACAATTTCTGAATGTTATCCTTTTATACCAACTTTCAAAAAAAACTGCAAAATTACTCTTTTTTTTGGAGTCAAACACAAAGCCTTGTACTATGTGCGTATTTAATTGGATCAATTTTATTATAATTTTCAATTAATCATTTTACTATTTTTAGTAGGGTATATTATTTGTTGGGAAATCCTCTTTTATAATGCTACTGAAGCCTATTGTTATACCTACGAATTTTTTCTCTTTAGCACCTCTTTAAATTTATAGATTTTCAGTTTTGTAATAAAGTTCTTATAATGTACAGAGTATAGACTTCTCATAAGAAAACATGTTCAGAACGCTGCTAGTACCAATATTCGTCACGATTACAAAAGTCGTGTGGTAAGAAGAACGTTAAATGCATATATGTACATACGTACATACCTCGAGAAGGGAAACAAGGCTTTCTAGAATCTTATGATGATGAAATTGAATTTAGAAAATTGCCTTAAGCAGTTCTCAATTTGGGAAATAATTTTTTAAAACATGAAGTTTATAAAGACTTACATTAGGTTCGTTAAATTTGTTTCATCAACTTTGTCTTTCATGACCAAATATTCCAGGAGAGCACTTTCCCAGCAGCCAATTCACAAGAGGAAGTGACTCGCAGGAGGAAATGAAGCGCCAACGTATGAAGTTTGAATAGAAAGCGCGGCTAATCTTGAATCGGATGATTTAACTGATTCTGCTTTTGAATATTCCTGTGCGGCTCGAAGGAGGCCTTTCAGAACGAACAATAAGCGAGTGGTTATCGTGCATGCTGCACACTGCACACCCACGGGAACCCTAGTCGAGGCGCAAACTTTTCCCTTTTTTTCAGCCACACGTAAGTGACTCACATGAGATGTGAACCCGCAAACTCCCCGCAGCACACGTTGGGTGTGCACATCTCAAAATCGCGACTTTTCATCAATTGAAAGCTTGCAGTCGCTAAAAGTGACGCAAGATACGGCGAAATTACCTGAATTACGTCGCGATTTATTTTTCTGCACTGGTACCTTGCATGTGCATCTTCTTTGGACCGCGAAATCCTCTGCAAGCAGTTGCGCAAATCTTGCCGTTCCCGGGCGAATTAGCGTCGGAGACAATGTTTTTTGGGTCTATAATCGGATTACACCAATTTGCCAATTTCGACTTCCACGAAAATCGATTCCCAGAGGAGTGGTACGCTGTCGGAAACATCAAATCTCACGTACCATCAGGTGTATCTGCTAATGGAAATCGGCGGTAATCACCTCCAGGTATCCTCCGAATGAGCGAGCGGGGCCGCCCCCGTCGAGCAGGAATTAGCCCTGGTCCAGGGGTGGCTGTAAATTTGTCTCAATTAAGATCCCGGGAACGGGGGATAAATCAATAAGGTCGCCTCCCTGCGACGACAGGGGCCACGGAGCACGTGAGTCCACTGATTAGTTTATTGCTGCGGATGGACGGGCTTATCTCCGGACACATATGATCGATACGGTCCGCCGGGCTGCAGACTGCAGTTGCAAGTTGCAGTCGCAGTTGAATTTGCATTTGCGTTACGTTTCCCGCCGTCGGAGTTGTTGGGCCGTGATAACACGTAATGAGTTAAAAGCCCCTGTTTGGCGTCCCCAATCAACATTGATTTTCGAAATCTTTGCGAGCGGGCTCCGCCTTCCCGGTGGGGCTTTAATTAAAGTTCCCTATTCGAAATCCTTCGACGTCCATATGATCGTAGGTCACGCACTGGACGTGGACGTCTATCCCATATGCAAAATTGTTCCCATCAACTTAATTAGGGAACTCCTTTTAGTCTAAGAAGGTACGATTGGAAAGTATAATAAATAACAACCACTTTCCAGAGAGGCGTGACTACAGAAATTGATTAATTATTGATACAACATACATACATTAGTTAAGAGGTATATTATATTTTTTCATTACAGTTTAACATCTTAAGATATTTTCTCGAAATTAATTTGCTTAAATGGCCTTTTAATAAATTTTGATAAATTGTTGTAAAAATGAAATGAAAACATAGGTACTATGTATTGTTGAACCGCGCGAACACTTCGCACAAAAACTTTTAAGTTCCAAACATCATACTGCGACAGCGATTGCATTTGAAGCGAATAGTGCTTCACTGCTTTTGCAAAAATATTTTTTCCGATTTTTCAAAATGTTTAAAAATTAACACTTTTTCTTTTTCACGGTGAATCTTCAAAATGTTTACTCCATCATTCGTTTTGATGGAGTATTAAGGGAGATATGACATACCGACAAAATATTAATTTTTAGAAATAAAATTTAAAATACTATATAAAGCTTGTACGTTAAGAAATAACTATTTAAATTTGCAAAATATGAAATTTTTCCATCACAAAATTTGGAAATTGTGTGAAAACCATATGAATAAATGCCGACAAAATAAATATTTTTTAACTGTATCAAATTTCAAATTGAAACCAACAATTCTTACTGAGAAAAAAGTTTTATCATGAGAGGTTCTTTTCGAACTTTCAGGTAGAGAACTCTAATAAAGATTTTGTTCTAATAATTCGAACTTTGCAGCAAATCATGCTTAATATATTTTAAACCGAACAAAAATATAAACACACTTGTTTTGCTAAGATTTATTATTAAAAATAGAAAAAAAATAAAACTTTTCTATACCTTTCCATCGTCCCCATGGTTCGTTTTGCAATTTACTGACAACAAATTCAAGAACTCTAATCCTTTTCCATTTGCTCTATCACTTTGAAACCAACTTTTTCAAGTCCACTAGAATTTCCTTTATCTCGCTTGAAAACCGCAACGAGGAGTGTTCACCTTTTCAACTTAGAGTTACCTTCGCAACTGTCACTTCCGACTCTTAATCCGCAGAAATGGATTGTGTATAAAAGGGAATATAAAAGGGCACTTATGCTGCAAAAAGGAAACGCTAGTGCATTATTTTAAGCCGTCACTAATGCAATAAAATGTGAAGTCAAAGTGCATGAGCAGAACTTTCGAAACGGTGCAGCATAACCTCTGCAGAAACGCAAAGGACAGCGTAAGTCGCAATAAAAGCCATTTGAATACGCGTTCACGTATTCGAGAGCACCCTGTAAATGTAAAATAAGCGTAAATTAATGATATCCCAGGCGGAAGATTGCACTTTGAAATAGAAGCTCATCACGTTATTATAAGAAGTTTCACTAGGTTTCAAAATATAATATTTCCATTTATTCTTGAACCGTATACACATCAAATATGTAACGACAAAATCATCGTAATGAATTTTCTTTCAGACGAGGCCATTGGGAGGTAGGTGTGTAGTTAAGTTTTTTAAATTAAATTCGTGTCATCAACAATATTACGAACA
The DNA here is from genome assembly GCA_959613345.1 of Tolmerus cingulatus. Lineage (NCBI taxonomy): Eukaryota > Metazoa > Arthropoda > Insecta > Diptera > Asilidae > Tolmerus > Tolmerus cingulatus. The sequence goes on from OY390708.1 coordinate 9,809,746, forward strand.
AATTAACTTTGCGAATTCACAAATATCGTAATATGAAATTTGTTGAGTTGTAAAACTTTTAGAAAACTTTTCTTGTAAAATATGAAAATCGACAAAATATTGAAAAAATTCGTATTTTGTTCAAAAAAGCAAAGTGTTTTGTCTGCTTACTATTCATAAATATATTTATTTGTTGTTCATTCTAGATTGTAGGTACGTAATACGCATAGCTAATTTTATTATTTTTCTTAGATAACTGCTTTTTCTCATGCTGAAGTTACCAAAATACGGTCAAATCAAACTGTGCAAAAAGTTTGTTAAAGGTTTGTTTTAGGAATGTGATTGGATTCAATTTTTGACGTTAACATTTCTGAACTATAACATTTAAGATACTGTTATTGAAATAAAAAACTATCAAAACATAATAATATTTTTTCGCTATGGATCCAAGCACTATTTAAATTCGATTTGTGTGGTATCGCTCTTTACAGAAAGCAGGCAATTTGGTCCTCATAACCCAGATCTAATCCCTTTCTCACATCTTCTCGGAAAGCTCCAAACTAGAAGATATATTCCCACCATTAAAAGATTAAAAGAAGTTCTCGTGAATGCGAGGGATTACAACTCAAAAATGAAAGTGCAGCTGCAAGTACGCCCATCCAGATAAAGTGAGTGAGCAGTCTGAAGTAGCTAAGTAAAAGTGGAGCGACCTGTTAATTTCTTAATCAAAGTTCTCACGACTGGCAAAGAAACTGAGCCGCTTTGTCTGCAGTAATCCGTCCCGAGCGTTTCCAGGGGCAATTCATTTAAGCGTGAACCCACCTTTACGGTGACATCCCATAATGACCTTTTTTACTGTCTTCGCTGCAAAAGAAAGTGTAATAAGCCCGTCCGAGAACTTTTCCACATCTTCTATTTTATCTTATTTCTTTTTTGCGGCCCTAATGATTCAGGTGAGAGCAATAGAAGTATCTCGGAAGAAGCTGGACCCCAGCATCTTTAGCACGCTGGGAGCAAGGCGAAAATTAATTTCACAAAAAGCGATTTCTTACCTCGGCCATTGTTGCTGACTGTGTTGCCCTGTGTGAGTAGGATTTGACTTTCGAGCTCGTGGAGCTCAGACTTAAGTTCGGCTAATTTGCTGTTGCTCTTTTTGACTATGGAGGCGACATCCGAAAGGGATCTTCTGTCGGTTGCCACCTCACGCAACTTTTCCGCGCCTTCCTTGATTTTAAGCTCCTTACGTATTTCCCGACGTATGGCTTCTTTGATTTCCTCGAGCCGATTCGGGAGGGCACTTTCTGGTAGGTTGTCTGTGAAGCCATATTTGTGACTCAGCTCGTATAAAACTGGATGCTTTATATAATCGCCCTGGAAATAAACAGAAAATACAGCAATTATTAGTAATTTTAAAAAAATCCAAATTTTATTTTCAATTTTACAAAGAAAATTTGAAGTCGCACATCATGTTACTATTAACATCCACGCCGATAATATTTAGGTACTAATTGAGATTCACACCCATTCATTTCGACTTCAAAAAATCGCTTGTAGACAAAGTTCTAACGTCACATCGTTAGCACCTCAAAAGTTTCCAAAGTGACTATTTTTGTCGCAATTTTGTAGGCAGTGAGCATTAACAAAATGTTTGAGTTCTTATTAGCTGTCGATCAAAATAAAATGTTTGTAAATTTAAACTGTGGCTTTATTTATTAAGAAATGCGTCATATCATAGTGTTAAATTTGCGCAATTCAAGTTTTATTTTTATAAATTATGAGTCATTTCTAATTGTTGCTTGTCATTATAGCCCTTAAACTTTTCGGATTTGTTAGCTGCGGATCATTTTTAAATTCGCATCCCTCCCTCATATAACACAAAAATTGCTTTGGATTTCTCTTTTCCTACCCCTTGATTAATTTTTTTTCCCCAATTTAAATATTACTAATGAATACAGTTCGGCTATGTCTACTTACTAATATTCAAGATGTATGAATTTCTAATTCGAGCACTTAAAATAGCAGTCCTACTATGTACTATACACAATTGTAAATCGTGAATTTTAAATAAATTGAATTGAATTTAAATAACGTCAATAAAATATGTATGAAATGCCTAAAAAAGTAAATATAGTTGAACTTTTATTTGTTAGCTAGCATCAGTAATCGATGAGCCTGTCGTATAGAAAAATCATCTCGTATTCTAAAGTTAAAAATATATATATATTTTTATATATATGTGCAAATTCTCTCTGAAAACATAATTTCGCGATATTTTTAAGCAAATATGTTTTAAAGGTAATTTTTATCTAAAAATAATATCCATAGCAGAGCGTGGTTTCGATCCACGGACCTCTGGGTTATGGGCCCAGCACGCTTCCACTGCGCCACTCTGCTCCGTGAATGTCACGGCCTTAAAGGAAATAACATGCATGAGTAGCTTCCTCTGCAAACATAATCCCACGAATTATTTACATATGTTAATAAAGTTTAAGTTGTAAAAGAACATATGTTCTCCAAATTCAGGAAATTTACTTTCTTATGTATCCATTAAAGGAAAAATAATAAATTTGCCTTTAGTTGGAAAAATATATTTGCTTATGAAGGCATCAGATATCAATAGCTTGAAATAATGTTGAAGTTTTCTCAGAATAAATTTCACATTTCACAAATTATGAATGTGGCTATAAATTTTGGATTACACATATTTCCATGTCGTATTTTTTTCCAAAAGTATAAAACTTTGGATGATAATATACATTGATCACTCCCAGCGGTTACTGGGATACTTATTATTTTAAAATATTTAAGTACGATAACTTTTTCGCATTTATAATATTAGTTAGGATACTTGAGAACTATCATATTTAATGAAATATGCAGTAGATAGCGCGGGCAATAAATCGGTTGCAAAATCCAATTCTTTACTTTTAGCAACATATACCTACTTAATTATACATAACGAAAATACAAAAATTAAATTTGAAAAGGAACTATAGAAAAATTCAAAGAATCCTGAAACAGCGAATCACGTGAAAAGTAAATGATTGCAATTTGATCTTTCGTAATCATCCTATATCCGCTGAAATCGCTATATTTTGTAAATCTAGAGAGGTCAGCAATTTTTAAAATCGAAACTCCAACATATGTCATTTAAAAAGTAAAAATACACCTTATCATCTCTTCACAATTAAACTGGGAAAATCAAAATACTTTAGCAATCTTTTCAGTGGGAGCAATTGTGACGATTCAGCTCGTGATAATAGTATTTCTCCATGAGATATGATAACATAGTAATTCTTGGCAATTTAATATTTGTTGTCAGAATTAGTTGCGAAATTGATAAATCTATGTTGTCCACGTACACAGGCTGCACTGACTAAATTGAATAAAGCGGAACAACTACGTGGTGGAATTATTTAATTCTACATTATTCGTTTAGTTCAACATCGAAATAGGTACTTGCGCAGCCATTGACGAAATCATTTGAACAGGTGATTAGTCACCGACCGCGGAGTGAGGTCGCGTATGTTTCAAATTTCATTTACGTTTAATTTTTTGCTTCATTGGGTTTTGGAGTACGATTTCTATTACCTCCGCATCTGGAGTTTGCAGGCAGCTCAAGTAGACAGTTCCCCTGCGAATTGCGCGCATGGAGCTCTTGGAGAAACTCCTAACTCTAAGCGATTTTAGCGATTTGGCCCTCCTTAATTCCATGTTGGGGTTTTATGAGAAAGCCGCGAGCTCAGTTCACATGACACTAATTAATAACTATCCTTGCGGAAAAAAGGCTCGGACTAGTCGAGCAGTGCGTGGCAGTAAGACTCAGGGTGAATTGCGCCGCGATTAATCACCGCTCATAATTAGTCAACTACGGACGACTTAATTGCGGCTAGGCGACACTTCTCACGACTATTCCACACTATTTACAGCTCAATCGGCTTGATTTATCACTTGCACATTTGTGGCGAAACAGGGAGGCGAATTGAATGATTAAAATTCCCCGCGCATAATTAGACGCCGTAAAATCGAAGTCAACAACTGCCTGACACTGGACAATCTCGGAATGGAAATGGAATTTCGGTATTCGCAAGGTGGACACAGGTAGACACGCCGGTGGTCAATAATAGTCAGCTTTTCGCATTTCGAAACACATATTTTCGCAGTAGGGACCAGCGAAAGTAGATAATATAGTGCTTATATGGAAATGTTTCGTCTGCCACTGAAATTCGCTTATATAACGAACTATGGACGGTAGCAGTTTAACACTTTGACCACCTTTTGTTCGCGAATCGCGTTAATCTTGTTTGCTAGCCCAGACCGCACGCCGTCTGCCACCACCGTGAAAAATCCACGGCAACCGCACGCCGCGTAAAAATCGAACTGAACGCGGAAAAAGATGAATCGAATGAATCCCCAGCGGCCGCGAACCTCGTCGTCGTAGCCACTGCCGACGTGTATCTTATCGAAAAAACAATTCCCCCGATTCGAAAAAATGATAACAGGTCTGCCCTCGCGGCGGCCGCTGGATCCGCGAGGTGTGGGACAATCGCCGGAAAAATCTCCTCAGGTGAAAGCTTTTTATCGCGCGAGTTTCGCCCGCGATTGGCGCAGTGTTTATACACAACACGGCGGATCACCTGGAGATGGATCAGCCGCGGTACAAATTACGTAAACCGAGACACTCAAATGTCCCATTGTGGGACTTGTAATTGTCGGGTAACCCGAATTTCATGTGAACAGTCGCGGCCTGATGAGCTCATGGTTTCGAAATAGGCGAAAAGAACATTGGTGAGCACGTAACCAAATCAACCTCAATCTTATCTGTCGAGCTGAGGTTCATTTTGATAGGTACAACGATTGTGGATGTGCCAGAAAACCCCACAATTTATGAAAACATTTTTCAAAATTCTCTGTGATGTACATTTTCGGGTTTGATGAACCTTAGTGAAATCGATCGCCTGTCTGCACCGTTTTCTTTTAACACAGTATGAAGAAAATGGTTTTTGATTCACATATTTTCACATATTTTGAAATTTTAGTAATGCTTATGATACACATATGGTAAATTTTACCGGATATTGAAATAACCCCCCATTTTCTCCATATGTGTCAGTAAAATACCCGTATATTTTGAAAATACCCAGCTAAACAAGCGAGTAATTTAGAAGTGTTCGAATACCACCAAAAATTGCTGGGTAATTTCAATTACGCTTTTATTAAAAGGCGGGTTTATGTATCAGAGGGTTCAAATTAACTGGGTAATTCAAATACTCTGGAGTAAATACCCGGAGAAGTTTACCCCATGTGTATCATAAGTATAACTAAAACGAAACTTTTTTTCAGAATTTATTGTCATGTAAGTAACATGTAGGTACAATTATTTGCCATTATTCAGCACACTGAAAATACGAAAAACAATCATTCCACGTGGAAAATGCAAACTTGTCTTTTTCACGACAAATAGTTATACAAGCTGTTGTTTTCAACACTTTTGTTTGCAGAATTGTTTTATTCGTAGTGTTGAATTGTTTGAAGCGCGACTAATTTTTCCCACATCAGCTTTAGTAATAATAGGATAATTAATTAAAAGTGCAAGCAACCAGAAATTTGTAGATGAGTTATGAATACGAAACCAAATGTGGATGTCTTGAAAATATGTATGGTATAATCTTTTATTTCTATCAAAAATAATGCAAAGTCATTCTGCACGCGCGTGCTAGATGTTCAATATTATTATTATTATTATTATTCCCGAACTAAGCGATGTTATTAGAAAACAAAAGCATTTGCGATAAGCGCAGCACACTTAATTATGCTAAAATGAATTACGACATTATTGATAGTTCACGTGCCGTCGAAGTCAGCTGTAAAGTGGTTGTAAATAATAAAAAATCAAAATTATCAGAACGCACCGCGTTTCATAACAGAAACCGGGGAGCAGCAGCCAACTGGCCGCGATAAGACGCAAGTTCACGGGCGCCACTGCTCACATAACACTTCCGCCGAGGCCTATCAAGCCGCGCTTGAATTCCCAGCCTCTGAGTATCTGGATCCGGAGCATGTGTGCGTCCGCAGCATAGAAGAGGTGCAATTTTTTATCGCATATCTGAAACGCGACCGGAAGTAATGGAACAGTGCTAGGTTTTAGGCTTTTCGATTTTTTTTTCGCGATATCTTGCACCTCGCCGCGGAATGCGCGTCATGGAAGAACGCCATTGGCTGTAGCGAAAAAAGGGCAAGAACAGAACGACTCGGGTGCGCCCAAACTTTAATGGCGATTAACTTTCTCCGGTTAGTTTTTGACGTGCGCATAATTGGATTTTCTCCTGTTGTTAGTCGAGCCCGCATTTTAACTGGCAGTTTTGTAATTTGCGGGCAATTTCCAGCTCGTTACTGTCAATCCGCGTACGCGCGAATGTAACGAGCCTCCATCTCTCCGCCGATCATTGTTTTTGAATTGTCGGTGCACCGTGAGCTCTGGGGCAACTCTTTTGATACGAACTTGCCTCGAAGTGACTGATTTGCGTCTTATTGTTGTTCTTGCATTAATGGATCCAAAGTCGCGGATAATGGCCCCTGGAAGGATGCGGCGATTTCTAATTTTGCAGTTCTTGAAAGACATCATTCGTCTTCATTTGCTATTCTTAGAAATGGCCTGATTTTGCAGCCACCGTTCCGCTGGAGATGGCCTCGGATTTCCTGTTGCGATTGCAGTAAGGTCTTTTCAATTGCGGTTTATCAATTTTTACAACGCCACCTACCGTTAACAAACGGAATGTGCATTATTTCGATCTTCACATATACCGACATACATATAAGTTCCAGAACTGAAAATTGTTGGAACTTGAAATACGTACGTGAAAAACGATCATAGTCCATTTTTCGTCGCAAACGTATGATTAGTGTCATATTGTAGTTCAGTGCAAACAGAACAAAAGTACGATACCATTTCGGAAAATTTATCATATTAATTTAATACAAAGGTAAAAACTGTAATACAATAACGAATAAAAATGAAAGTTTAAAATTAATATTCTGAAAATTTAAGAATTGTGACTCTGATCATGGTCAGCCGCCATCTTTTTTTTGTAATTATATGGCATCAAAATAGCGTTTTCAAACGATGAAGTTACTTTTTCTTGCTGCTAACAGACTGAATATCGAATGAGTTTTGGGCTACTCTAGCCATTCTAAAATTGCGCTAGGAGTTTCTCATACATATATATTATTTATTATATTTGCTAATTTATCTTTGTTTTTGGGAAAAAACAATAACAATAGAAACTAGCGAGTTTATTAAAAAAAAAAAATATTTCCAATACAATGCAAATAATTAAACTAATATGTTCATAGTTTTTCTTCCCTTTTGGCGCACCGGTATCATTGTATTGTGTGACATCGGTCTTAATCTCTACAGTCTTTTTTTCATAATTCAAACCAAAAATGTAAATCGTTCATCTTCATTAACTCCTTTCTTATTTTTAACGAAAACTTCTTTAGAACATAAAATCAACCATTGATACAACGATATAATTAATTTTGTTATACATATATGTACATATATTTACTTCCATTTTCGCCTTTCATGCATAAGACTAAAAAGAGAAAATATTTTGAAAAAAACCGAAGAATAATATTAAGACGTAAGACAGATTTTTTCTCTTAATAAAACCACAAAAATATAAAGATTGCTACACTTTCAGCGAATGCATGTTCACCGATATTAATGTAAATTTGGCGCCGCAAAATATCTCGAATATTTTTAGCATATCGGTTTTTTACGGCATCGAAACAGCTTAAACATTATTATCAGAACCACTGAAACGATTCTGATATCGCGCATAACTTCTTTTAATTGGAAAGCTCTGGATTATAAAAATTATTTCAAACCCGGGAACTGCTTGGCACATTTTTATAGCTATTATTAATGGCCAGATTTTGCAGCCGAAGTAATATGTTAATTAGGGCGATCTGGGGTCCGCCTCTATGTGTACGTATGAGCCTAACCAGGTTGCCATGAAATTTTGCGGAGATATGTATGCTCATATTTCTTGGTTAATATTTTGAATTGATTATATTTTATATGAGCTCGTTAAGTAAGACTTCTTATTTTACACTTTAGAGTAAAACGATTCTTGAAACTCTAAATTTTTAATTAACTAGAACTGTACTGTTAAAACCATCAAAAGGTGCACGGATATAAACGATTTTATGAGTGCTCTTAAGGCACATAGAAAATCGAATGCAAATTATTTTAATATTTTTCAAACTTTTTACTTAACACAACGTAAATACTTATTTTACGAGCAAACTATAAATTTTCTTAAAAGTACTGTTTAAAAAGAATGTGTTCGTTTTTTTAAAAAAAAACAAAGATTCGGTTTGATTTATTTTTCAATATTGTCGTATAGCAGTAGGTTTTCAAAATGTCATGTATACATTTATCAAATCAAAATATTGTTGACGGAATTCGAAAGAGGATAAAAATTAGATTATTATTTAAAGTAACATAGGAATTGAAAAAGTAAGTTTTGATACACAATTTTCGAATTACATTACAAACTGTATTACGAAAAGTTAATAATTCATTAAGTTCAAAAACATCAGTTTTATTAATAGATATTACCTAAATTTTATTTATTGACAGTAAATAAACTCAAAAGACGTTATCCTCATTTGCTGAACAGTTCTTGTACAGAAGAGCCCTTTTAGGGATTTGTTTAGCCTTTTTTCCGTCATGGTAATGAAATAATAATGTCATCGTGCTGTTAGCCTGCTCTCAAAGGGCCATTATTAAAAAATTGAAGAATATGCACCATTAGAGTGAAATATTAAATTACAAAACTGCTCCGAGTAAATGTAGAGCGAATGAAAAATTCAACAATTGGGTAAAATTACAGGGCGCACAACTTCAATTATGTAATCAAGATGTCGCTGTGCTCTAAGGACAACGAACCCCGTTTCCCTTGCGTGCTATAAATTATTTCATTAATCAGCAGCAGTTTTGCTGAAACACTGCATACAAAATTAAAGCCGATGGATGACTCGAGGCGGTGCGAATTCGGCACAAATCTCAAAGGAAGATTTTCCCTACATATACATATATGTATTTGTTCCGTTCGCATAAAGCCGCGGTCTCAATCGTCAGACGTCTGAAATCGATACTTGATCCATACTTTGATTCTTCCAAGTACACTGAGGACGCGCGAGGCGGACGAAAAAATGGTGAAATGACTGAAATGTGTCTAAATGCTGTTTTGCTGTTTTTTTATAGCACGCAATTTGCGGCTTTGGTGGTTTGCTGTGTCATTTAATTTCTACGCTTGATGACTCCGATGGTCTCGAGAGTCGCTCTCAAGCTCGATGTCTTTGTTTTAGCGCATAATGTTTATTTGTCGTTTGTAACTACTGCGAAAACGTGAAATCATAATTCCATTTGAAAGAGTTTATCAATTGAGCGCGACTTGTTTTCATAATTTTAATATTTATGATGTGGGCAGTGGCAACAACAGCAGCAAGCATTTCTGCATTTATAAAGCAATCGCGATGGAATTCGCTTAGAACGTGGGTATTAGATAACACTTCCGTTCACTGTCGCCGGAAATAGGTTATTATTTCTTGCCTTTTGCATAGTTGCTTCTATTCAAGGCTATTGATCTATCTCATATTCAAATCCAAACTTTTCGAGTTTATTCTTAATTCAACATTACGCGATGCGAATCTAATGTTTAATGTGGCTTTAGTGAAATATTTCTTTGGCTAAGATATTCATATAAAATATTGCGTATTTGTTTGACACCCATACGACTAAGATTTGAACAAAAATTGCTTTGCTACTATTTATCTTATATAGGTTTATGAAGGGATAACAATAAGGTGGACGTTAGTAATAAATTATGGTATAGTTATCTTGCATTGTAAGGTAATCGCATCGCCATTATTTTCCACTTGCCTTACGATTTATGTATTTTCAAACAAACGAGCATGTGCAAACTATTTATTTACTCTTAATACAAAAATATGTTAATAGCATAATTTTACCAATAATACCATTGCATACAGTATAATTTTATGGTTGTTAAAATTTTTGACCGTCAAATTCAGATTTTGGACCGAAAATGTACGTTTGCTATATATGCCATTTTCACGTCAGCTAGGACACGATCATCAGGAGCCTCAATTTTAAAAATGTAAACTATTAAAATATTCGAATTTGAAGTTTGAAAGGAATCTCAAAAAACAATCGTTGAAAGATACCTACTTGGAAGATATATCCTTTGATTTTTGACGTCAGATCCTTGAAGAAAACCATGTTCACCGAAATTGGGGTCATTTGCATTTCCTTCGAGTTGGACACTGTCTCTCAAACTTTCGTTAGTCGTGACACTTTTACGCGCCCGCGCACTCGCCGCCGTTTGGCAGAAGCCACAGCCGTCGCCAACCAGTTTCACATTTTTCTTATTTATTGAATTTGTACACAAATTGACCGAGGCGGCTCCGGAGTGAACCCGCGAGCAGGTTGCTAGTTTTGCAAAAAATAAAAAATCAGTTGGCCTCGCGCCGACTGGCTTCAACGAGGCGCTTTTTTCTTTTCCAAGAAACGAGGTTCGCACTACAAAAGCAAGTTCATTGTTAAGGCTAATGTCGGGGTACAAAAATGAAAATTAAAAATTTCCCTTCATATTTTACGCGCATTGGATCGAAAATAAGCCGCTGCTGCAAGCACTGCATTCCTTGGGCCTCCCCGGCCTTTTTGGGATTTGTTCCGCACCTCCGTACGCAAAAACTAAATTTTTTTTCCTTTCGCGGGCAGTTTGTTGTACCCGCCACCGTGAATTTTTCCTTTTTCGGACTCTTTAAGAAACCAACAAGAAAAAGGTAAGTCGATGCAACAAAAAGTCGCTCCGCGCGGCCAGGGTTCACTAAACTAGAGAACCGCGAAAAATTTAACTGCTCCCCAAATGGAGTTGTGTCTTAAGGCTGAGCGCTACGCTCTTTCGATCGTTGTCTTGCAAGTTAGAAGATTGTCTTCGAAGTTGACCGGCGTTGACTCGAAAGTATCATAAATTGCCGGGGTTTCCGCAAAAGTAGTTACAAATTGGACCAAGTTAGTTAGATCTGCCCAAGGTTACGGGTGCACGTGCCCGTCGAAGGAGCGTTAACATTGAGGCTGGTGAAGGTAAACAATGAATTAACTTTGGTTTTTGTTTTCCTTATTTTAAAATGATCAGCGATTAACGCCGAAGCCACTGACACCGATGTTGGCTGAGATTGGCACGCAGAAAAGATAATTATTTCCTTCGGGCGAACAAAGAGCTTCCGGTGGTGCCTATTAACAAAGTCCAATAATTATAAGATGGGTTTCTCTTTTGCAGAGACACGTCCAATTTGCGGCTACACCCCTGACCCCTGCTCAGCCTCCTGCCGGGTTCAAAATGTCTCAGAGACACGTCGTCTTTTAAATTATGGAAACCTTTCTAAATTGTGCACGTGAGAATTGAGCTTTTCCGCAAATTCCAATTTAACAAAAATGTTTTTGTTTATAAATTTAACCCTAATTAAGCTTTTTGCAGATAACGTACTATATACACACTTCAGAGCAAACAAGATGACCAAATAGTTAATAAATATTTCATTTGATTTCAGATTAAATTAATATAGAATAATAGAATAAAGAATAATTATGATAAGAAACAGTTTTCTGACTATGTTCCAGAACCTTTAAATTTTTTCCAGCAACTAGCTTAATATCGTTTATATTGATTACTTTTAATCAAGGTCAATATAAACTGTACATATATAAATAACTTTCCAAAATAGGCTCAATGTTGGGACAATTTGAGGCGTGAAATTTATTTTTCGAATTTTAATTTGTTTGCGATAGGAATTCCATCCAATTGTGCAATCTTATACGATTTTTGGGACATATCTAGGGTACGTTCCATTACTTAGAACAATAAACTACTTTTTGATAATTCAAATACATGATATACTTTGTAATTAAAAAAAAAAAATTCCGCATCATTTTGCACGTAAACGTTTTCGGTAAAAACGAACCTTATTTTAAAGACGTAATTCTTTTTGCAGCAAAGTATTTTCGGCTTTTGATTGCAATTTTTGTTAATCTTATAAATTCGTAATATTATTTAAATAATTTCGATCTAACAAAAACGGAAAGTTTCATTTTGTTATAGAAAAATTTAAAATTTAGCTAAACGTATTTTAAGAGAAACGACAATTTTTTTGAATGTTTCTTTAATTATTAAACTGGTAAGAGATTTTTTTCGATTGCTGAATTAATAATGATCTAATCCCTCAAATTTCCTCTTTTTACGAATAGACAAACAAGCAGCAAAAAGTTTTTTTTAAGGTCCACCTTTACTATTTTAAGCACAGCATTTATAGAAGAAAAACCTAAGAGAAAAATTCATAAAAATTGTGTTTCTTTTCAGTAGATAATTCATTTTTGATCTCGTTAAGGAAAGCGTTCGAGAAGTAGAACGAAATTCAAGATTTATATAATAACAAGGTTACTGACCCTGTTTGACTTATAAAATCCAATGTGACATTACATTGAAAATAACAAAAACCAAACTACAATCATAATACAAACGCCACTAGATTATAAACTGGCTATACGAGTTTTTAAATAGGTTCAAATTTTTTGTATTAGTTTAAAACAAACAGAAATCATAGAGCGATGATTAAGTCATAGAGTGCCATTATAGACTACGTATTTTTTCTCAAAAATTCTCAAAACAATTATGCTTTGCAACGGCATTTCAACGGTTCTATTTTTATAGCTTCTAAAATAGCTGCTTTTTCGTAAATTCTCTCAAAGTTTTCAATGTCAAATCGTTGAGTTTAGACAACTTCCAAATTTAACGTTCCGAACTTCCGGTAGAGTGTGGTGAAAAACTGGTGGCCCAAAACATGTTACGTTTAGGTCGTCTCTCCAAAGCGGTTTGGTCAGAGTCCAAAAATGTTGGCTAAAATTGACAAAACGCAAATAGCCAGCAGTCTTTTTGATCTTTCCCTCCTCTCCCGCAAAAATAATAATAATAATAAATATTTCAAATGAAGCAGCTCCTCGCTGGGAATTTGCGACTAAAGCAGAAAGCAGCAAACTCGAAAATATGAATGAGTAAATTCCCCGGCGATTTTTTCTTTCTCACAAAATCGCCATTTCATTAGTCCTTCCCCCGCCTCTTTGGAAAGTAATTTTATTTCGCGGTTGACCGACTAATTGATTTGCTCAGTGGTCAGGCAGAATTAAGTGACAGAGTAAATATGCGATGGATATGTTAGTTTACGTTTTAAAAAACTACGTAGGGCCAGAAGCAGTTATGTGTTTTGCTTCGTAGCATAAAAACGACGAGAAGAAAAGAGCATAAATCTTTTGATGAAAGCGTGTTAAGACGCATCACAAAATAAGCCTTTGGAAAGCGCGTCATACATTAAATCTGTCATCCTTTCTTTGATTCACTGCACATCTGGCAGCTTTTAGATGCGCCAAATTTATCAATTATGCAAGAATTATGACTAACTGCGAGTCGGGGGTCTCGGAGACCCCCAGGAATAGACCGGAGCATAAAAACGCACAAAATAACAATTATCAGTCAACAAATGAGCAAACGCGGGCACGTGACACACGGCCACCAAATGGCAATTACGCGCGACATTCGCGCCTCCTTGTTGCGGTTTTTGTCTTAATGAGACAGGTCTCGTTAGTGCCGCCAGTTAAAGGGCTTTGTAGTTTTGTGTCATCAGATAAGAGGAATTGTTTCGCGCAGGCACAGTTAAATAGCAGTAATGTTTTGTCATACTCAAAAGAGACCCGTTCGGGTTTTGTCTTGAACCAAAAAAAAAACATAAGTGTTCAAATAGATATGGAAGATATGTAGGTAAACTTCTGGGAAATTATGGAATCAGGTCGAAAACAAGGCGAGACACTGAATAGGCTGGCAAAATATTTACGTCTTTTCTTGCTGTAAGGCACTTTTTCTTATGAGAAGCTCAACATTGTTCGCTTAACGATTTTTCCCCACAGCCGGAGGCTAAGATTTATTAAAGCGGCGCAAGCGGAATTCTTTTCTTAGGGGAATTTGCATACGAATTGATGCCACTCAGTTATAATTCCGCCGATTAAGAATGATTCTCGCTTTTTCTGGCCCAGTCTGGAAAAAGATACACGACTTAGTGGGCCAGCGTAAGTAGGCGAAATGGGTCATGAAGAGGTTTTAATCGGTTAATTGACAAAGACAAGATCGATATGCTCCAGGTGATGAGCAAGCACCTTTACCAAAATCTGAAATCTTTAAAGATTGCTTACTTCGATTAACATAAATCTCTCGACAAAATATATTCTATTGTCTAACTCAAGGTAAAAAATGAAATTTCTACAAAATAGTGTTTGGCATTCTTTTCGATTTTTCGTATTCCAAAAATTTGAATATGTAGATGATATTCGAAAAACATGGATTTAAAAGTTTTCTATACTTGAAATAATTTAGGGTGAAATTTACCCTATACGTGTATTGCGAAATTAAAAGGCAATTGAAAATATCTTTTTTATTTTTACGATAATGAAATCAAGTTTAGCAATAGTACACTATTAAAAATCTGCTTTAATATTTTCTTGTTAATTAGAATTTTGTTTACATATGTTATTAAACATCACTCAAATGGTTTACATTCTTTAAAAAGCCAAAAATCGTCTATAGGTATAAAAAGTTAAACGTATTGTTAATTTTGTATTTATTATATTGTGCACCAAATATAAATCTAATTTTTAATAGCATTATTTTAACTTTCTGTTACAGATTTACTTTTATTATTTTGTTGGCCAATTAGCAAGTACCTATAAGTCGATTTTTCACAACTAACTTCTTTCACTGTATACATTTTAATAACTAAAACCTTACGTCTTAGTCGGCGAATATAAGAAGGCGAAAGGAGCAACACCCTTATCAGCATTGAAGCGTCTTAATATATGTAGTAATTGACGAAGACAAGATCGATATGCTCCAGATGAAGAATCACCTTTCCGACTTTACCTAAACGTTTTCGGAACGCCACCCTAATATCAAAGGTGTGAGCTAAGCAGCTAATGGGATTGGACGTGCACGTCTAATTCGCGTTTCGTCGCGAATTCCTGCAATCGTTTTCACATGTTTTCTAACAGGCAAGTAGCGAAAGTGTAGAAGATATTTTCGGAATGTTTCTGATGCCGGTAGGTAACCCACTTGCCTCGATTGCTAAGCCGTTTTGTGCCTGCGGGAGCTTTCAGCGGAAATTACTTTTGCTTGGATGAGTTCCGAATCAGAATGTGCCCAATAGAAAAGACCTTAAGAGAATATTAAGCAGAATCGTAAAACTGACCCCAACTACTACGGAATGCGAACTATTAGCCGGGAAATCAATCAGTTTAAATTTAAAAGCATAAATTTGGCATAATTATATGACATAAATCATATGAGTAGTTGCCCAACTTTAACGATTATTCATCGGCTCTTCCAGTGAACGATATTAAATTTTTACTGGCACTAAACAATTATGACTCACTTCACGGATGAAAAATTTCAACAAATTTAAAGCAAACAACGTTTCCTCCAAAAAATAATTTTTCTTAAAATCATATAAAAAACCAATTCACCTTTATGTAAAACTTAAGGTTAAATTCAAAATAACCTGCTCACAATTTTTTTAACGTTCACTGTTCTAAGTATTAAGCAGTAATCATTTGACCAAGTTACTAAAATCTTATCGTTATTTTGATCATTTAATTAACGGGAAAAGAAATTAATATAATTGTCAAGAGCTATGGACAGAAAATTTCTATAATAATATAATTATTATTAGTAGAAGTTTATTACTCAACCCAAGCACATGAGGATAAAATTAATTCATTTTAGCTCATAGAAATCACGTGTTAAAGATATTGCGAATTTACCGTTTTAAATAATTAATTATTATAATTGCTTTAATAAATTACACTTGCCTTTGATAAGCAAAAAGGCATTTTTTCTTTGATATTTATGCGAATTGCTAACAAATAGGTACGTTAATAATTTTAATAACTTTTTGCATTGTAAAAATGCTTTAGTTTTTGTTAAGAATCGAGCGCAATTTTTAAATCCACCACTTAAAAACATAACTACCATAAAAATTCAAGATCCATTTTAGGTCACGTTTTCTGGACAACAGGGTGATACGCATTCAAAATATTAAATCAAAGAAGTTATAAGACAATCGTCGTTAGCATTAAAGTAATTAAAAGAATGTTCGCTTTGCTTTAATTGCGTAGTCTTAAAATATAACAACTTTTGCAAATAGTACCTACGTTGCCGATTTGTGCGTTAAAATGCGTTTGAGTTGACGTGTGAGCTTGCATAGAAAATCAATAAAATTGCAAACTTTTGTAACTTTTATTGTGAAAATGGCTGTAAAAGGATTTTTGATGCTCATTGGAAATATTTAAACGTTGAAATTCAGAAGCAACATCTGTAGCGCAATAACAGCATAAAAATCGGTGTGACAGAATTAACTACTTTCGAAAAACCAAAACTTTGGAGTCACTTTAAAATCGCAAAAGACTCAAAGAAAAGTAGAGCAAATCGCGTACAATGTAATATGAAAAATTATTTAAAAACCCATCAATTTTGTTCAAATAATATGTACTATGTATCTATTGTCTATGAATAAAGTAAGGAGTTCGATTTCAATCGGCTCGATAGCAGAGTCGCGTATTTTTGTAACAAGAAAATATTAATTCGATGTGAACCAGGAAATGTTTGGATAATGATATTATCCAAGTTCGAAAAAAATTCTTTCATTCTATATTAATATTATTTTATCGTATGCTTATTTTACCAATTTCGAAAATAAATCTTTAAAATTTGTACAGCGTATTCCAATGTAAATAATTTAAATTTATGTCGCCACGAAGCCGTCGTTTATTTTATCAAAATTAGATTAGGTACAAATTAGTTAATTAATTTTTCACAATATATTGATACTGCGCATATTGATACAAGTAGGATAAGGATATTTGATTAAATTGAATTCAACATAAAGTTTTCATTTAATTGAATTAATTTTAATTTTATAATTCGGAATGGCTGTTTTGAATAATCCGGATAAACTGTTCCCAGGTGCTACTAAAATGAATGATGCACAAGAGCAGGTCATAAATCAGTCCCTAGATAAACCCTAATCCTGAGCTGCATTCAATTTCCATTCGAGGGTTTGTAACCGAATTAATCAGAGTCTTATTAGCATTTTATGCATAACCCGGAGAAAACTAAATTAGTAACCGATAATGCAATATTTACGTCAATCTCAGCCGTTAAACTTTAAAATCGATTCCAAAGGCGGCGCCCGTTCGCGTCTGACAAAGGCGCGAATCCGCCCCGAAACCCGGTCAAAATCATAGGGTCCATCGAACCAGGTAGCTATTTTGATTGCATCATCGACGGTGGTCAACAGTTTACGTAAAACCCGCTCAAATTTTTATGCAAATCGCCGACTGCCTTCCTCCACTTCTGGGGAATATGCAAGCAGCGCTCTGATCGGCGCGCAAAAAGTGCACAAGCGGAAGTTACAATTTTGCATGTAATTAATTTAAGCATAAATTTTCGCCGAAAGGACCCGGATAATGTGCCCATTACCTAATTTCCACCGGAACGACGGCATGTCGCTGCGCTGCCCTCCGCGGCGCGCGCTTAAATTGATTAAGCATTTAAGGGAAAACCTGACAAGAATTTCCCATGGAGCGGGACTCCCAGGCTCACAATGGACCTGGACTTCCGCGGAACCGCCGCGCCGTGGGACGGACCGCGGAGACGGCAGCCTCCAGCCAAGGCGGCCTGGACCAACAATGAAGCATTTTCCGAGCAAGTTCTCAAGGAGGAACAATTTCCAGCGGCAGCCGCTAGTTAATTCATCAAAGCGTTCCTTGAGCCAGCAAAACTCCCCCGCCCCCTCGCGGTGCAATTCGCGCAATGGGCTCATATGCAAATCCCGCGAATTATGCAAGGAGCTGCAGTCGCGGCGAATTGAGCCACGCCGCGCGCTTCGCACGACACCCGAAACACAAAAGAGGTAAGACCAAAGGGAAGTTGGGGGTGGGGTTACCACCTTTTCGCAGAGCATCGCTTGCATCTACCTACGAGTTTAATAATAACTTCTTTATCTAAATAGTTACTTTGTTTTTGTTCGAAAACCATCTACTTGTTCTGTCTTACCTCTCAACGGGTATGATTATAGACATTATATTACAAGAATCTTTTGTAATTTTTCTCCGGTCAGATTTATATTTTTGATAGAGCTACATATAAAGCCAGTTAAAGAAATTAACCAAAAAAAAGTTTATTATAAAAATATTTAACTTGTTTTTACATCCTCAATATTCAAGAAAAAATGTGCGATAGATTGATTTAAATGATTGCTAAAAATCGCTTTATACAAAATTTATAGATGCGAGTTTTTATATAGAACAAAAAACGAAACAGTGTCTAAACACTTTTTTTTCTACAAATTATCATTCATGAGATATCGGAACATTAAAAATGTCCTTTCTGTTTCAAATAAGTTTTATCAAAAAGTTGTATATTAATTTAAACAAAAGGTACTATGGATAATTATCAAATTATTGATTTATCAACATTTATATCGTGTCTACTATCAAGTACAAGTTTGGAAAAAGAAATAGAAAGAAGAAAATAGACTCGACTTAACTGAGGATGAGAATTAAAAGACAACATTTTGCAACCCGTAATACGCATACTAAGTATGTGTACTAATTTTTGTAATTTATAGAAAGGTTGTAATTATGATTATGGCTGTACAAAAACTGAATTATTTTGTTCATCAGTATATAATATGTCTTGCTCCAATGAACTATGTTGCACGAAATGTACATAGATAAAGATGTTTATGCTATCAATGAGGGAGATCTGATCCACCTTTTTCTTAGAATTATCTACAGAAATCTAGCAACAAGATAAAAAAGAAGAAGACAGATATTTTTAATGATGTCAGTGAAACTTGGTAATGCAAGGTTAATTTATGTCGATGATCACAAACACAGAAAGTTTTAAAAGTCGCTGATTTTTTTATCTTTCATCGCTAAGAAATTTAAAGATAAACTACTTGAAACTTTTATCTTCAAGATATTGGCTCATATACTCATTATCGAAACAAAATCTAAATAATTTCATGTTTTTCCAAAAAGTAAATAACAAAGTAAATTATGAGACCACTTCTCAAAGATAGTGGAAAATTATTGTAATAGATAAAATTTACCGAAACATATCTCTATCATTAATGTGAAAGGTGACGAGGGTAATTTTCTTTTAAAAGTCGAACAAATTGTACTGTCTCAAAAACAACTATTGGGTAAAATAATTATTAACACTGAACATATTGTAGTAGCTACTTTTCTGTTAAAATTTAAATAATATCTTGCCGAGAATTAGAGTAAAATGTGAAGAAGTAAGGGTGGTAACTCTTAACCCACACTTTGCTCGTTCGACGTTGAGAAGCATAAAAAGGGAAAATTAGACGGAAGTTGAAGGTGCAGTGCTGCAGCAGAGGACCATCCGGAAATTTGCATCTTCCGCGCAGATTCAATCTGCGCCGCTCGTCGCATTTTGTCGCAAAACTAAATCACTTCGCTGACCGCAGACAAATTGGTCCATTGGTCGCGACGAGACCTCATCAGCCACTTGATGTTTCGTCACCTGAAGACGACGCACAAAGGCGCGCACTGCACAGAACTCTCACAGCACAGTCACTTACGCTCTATGCAAATCAGCGAGGACCTGGCAAGGTTCTTAACCCGCGGCGAGTTGGCAAAACCCAAACCCAAATCCGTTCAGTGGTAACCCGAGATCCAAGAAATTCGCGACGACCGCCCTGTGCAGCGGAAATGTCTCAAGCGATTGACCTTAACGTCTTGAAGACGATGCGATGCGTCAGCAGCGTTCGACAGGTGCCGATCTCGACTGGCTCGGCGGCCGTTATGAGAGATGGACAAAATTCGCAAGATGGTTTTGGAGAAATGAAAAATACCGCGGAAAACGCGAACGGAACTTGGCGTGCCACTAAAGACGGAATTCTTGAGAAAAAGTCGCGTCGAAAGCGCCGCGAATGCGACGTTGAGCATAGACCGCGCCGCTCGACTGTTGGAGCCGTCGCCGGGGAACTGCGGCGCGTCGCTTAGTGCTGCCCGGTGGTTGTCGCCGCCTCCGCCCCCCGCGCCGCGTCGCACCCAGGCGCTTTCGACGCGGTCGTGGGCATGACGTCGACGTTCCCGCGCTTCCCGCGGAAGCGACGTCAGCGGCCGCCGCAGTGCTGCTTCTTTTCTTCACATTTTCCTTTTGTTATTGTTTACTGCCGCAGCGGCTCCTGGGGCCGCCATCTGGGGCTCCGCTGGCTGGGTCTAGTCGCGTGTCGCCGTAGTTTCCTTTTAGCACCTTTTGGGGCCCCCTTCTGTATCTCGAAATCTCGTACCTGCAGTTCGGGGTTACCTGCCGACGTCGTCGTCTTACCTTTAATTGCCCGGCCGCACTCAGCACTGCAGAAACGCGAAAGGCTGGCGAGGCGACGATCGACGACTACTTTCTTCAGGAAATTGTAATAACCGTCGTCGTTGCTGAATTTGGCCAATTATTTGATTTTCCGCGTTGATTAACAAAATCATGCAATCGAAGAAAGTAGAAATTGACAATTATTTGACCCGATCAACATTCGAGATAAATTCGATACTCTCGGGAGAAAGAAAACCTCCTTGAATCAACAAACAATTTTTAATTTGCTTTATTAATTCCGCTGAATTACCGATAAATGTGGAAAATTGAGATTGATAGACTTAAGGAACACAAATTCATGCACGCTGTTCAACATCTTTATTAAAGACATACTAAATCTCAGAAATTGCGAAGATCTATTTGCTGTCGACATATACGAATAGAAGTTTTTTCAATCGTAGCTGATCCCAATAATATAAAATATTAACTAATTTAAAAGCTATTTATTCTATTGTAATTTAAACTTTTTTTCTACCTTATGTTAAAAACAACAACAACACACACATCAAACAAACTAAAATTCTTAAATTAATATTCACATCTTTTTCTACAAAAATATTGCACATCCTTTGATTAATAGGTCAAATCTATTATTTTTTATTAAGCTCGACAATGTTAAAAATATGAAATCCGCGAAACAATAAAGAGCAAATTGAATAGAATTGAATTGAGATGATGCGTTCGATTTAGCACGACATTGCATCTCGGAGATTCCTGATTTTAAATCGAATCAGAGAGAATGCAAATAAAATCAATTTTGACTACTGCTAATAAAACTTGGGCTTTATATTCTAGTGCGTCGTAGAGTAAAAAGATAAAACAACCACCTTCACTCACCGCGCTTAATTAACCTTTTTGCAATAAATAACAAAATAGGAAAGCAGATTCAAATGAGAAAAGGCAATCTGTATTTCTATAGAATGACTATTTTATAACCCATAAAAGTTAAAAATTTCATGAGAACTATTCAGCTTTTTAAAAATTAGTCTAGTCTATTGTTTTTCGAAATTGCAAGTGAGAATTTCATTGTTCATTTTGAAATTTGATTCTAAATTTAAAAATAAGAAAAAGTAGTCCAGCTTTTTCATTGAACCGAACAATGCACTTTACTGTCTTTAATAAACAAATTTATCATCATTCAAATAATTCTTGCAATTTAATTTCGAGAGTATTTTCAACTCGAAATTAAAATATCTTTAAAATAAATCAACACAAAAATTTATAAGGTACTCAAAAATTATAAGCACAATGTAATGCGACAAAACACGAGTTAATTAAAACCATGCTTTTGATTTACCTCTTCCTCAAAATCCTGTTTGAAATCCTGCAAAATGAACAATCTGTTTCAGAACGCTATCTTATAAAAGATTTGTGAAAATTAACTTTTTTGAAGGGGATTCAAAGCACATTTTATCTTTTATTTGGTTAGCAGAACTTGGAATTTCAAATCTTAGAAGCCCTTTGTTATATATGTCTGGTACTTTTTAACTCAACTCTTTTACTTTTAACCCAATAAATCTTTTCAAAAATTATATTGTTACTTTAACATTATTCACATATTTCTTATTACGTAAAATGTTGCAGTTCCACGAAAACAATGATTACCTGAAAGCAAAAAAGAAAAAACAATAATTAAAATATAATAATATTAAATCATCGATATATCATCAAACAAATATGTATAGTATAATAATGAGGACCATTTTGAAAAGCAAATACAATTTTGATTAAAAAAGTGGTCGTGAGTTGGTCTCTTGCAATTTTCTGTCTGTTATCCATACGAAAACATTGAAAATTTAATGTAGTAAAATCAGAATTCATATACCATGAAATACGACTATAAATTTAAAATATTAAACTTTAAAATTATACTAACAAATAGACAGTTAAACAGGACAGCATAACTTTAACTACAGACAAAAATAAGCGTTGGAGAAATTTACAGATAAAATTGAGGAGTTGCTTCCAACCGCATGCAATATCTTGTGGTTTAAACACAAAAACATTGTAACTTAAAGATTAGTGCGCCACTTTCTAGAGTCTTACAATCCTATACAAATTCCCATCTACTCAATAACAACATAATGAAAACAAGACATAGCTGTGTTTTATAAATAATTTATTTTACATCTCTCGCAATAGAAACCGGGTGTGACAGGGTTTAAATAAAATTTATTATAAGTACTTTTAGAATATAAACCTCTCGTCTATATCAAACAGAACGCGCACTTAAATCTACATTGTAAGCTCTGTCGCAAAATAAAACGTTTATGGCGATTTTAAAAGGTCAAAATTCGCTGACCTGAACAACCATCAAAAGATCATAACTTTGGGAATATAATATCCCCATAGTACTCTGCTTTCAATCTTAAAACTAGTAGGAAGTGTTTCATTTCAACTAAGTTCACCAAGTTACACTTCACCGAACCTAAGAAATATATAAGAAGATTGCAGTCTTGCCAGTACAATAAAGCGTTTTATTGCTAGCACGTTTTATGTGCCCCCGGACGATAAAAATTCAGAGCAAAATAATTTGGACAAATTAAAGCATGTTCTTCACAGCAAATTACAGTATTAATCTGATAAAGGAGCATTACTATTCAATATTTCTTTTTAACAATCTGGTTAAATGTAAAATTTTAAATTGCTCCAAAAAGATAAAAAATTAAGTGCATTTCTGTTATTGTTAGGATAAATTAGAAGTTTAAAAATACTAGTAATAAAATATATAACTATGAACTTCATATTTGGATATTGAAACAAAAAATTGTATGGATGATTGATTGTTAACATATTTTCTATAATTAGTTCAGCCCTATAATTTTAGGTCTGCAGATGTCCTTTTACCCTTAAAATAAATGAATATAAAATTGTTTCGAATTTAAATTTAAACGTGGTTTAATCCGTAATTTTATGTAAGTAATATCTTGGATTATGCGTTGTAGTATTATGTGATGAAACAAATAAGTTTCTAAATTCATCATCTACGTAAAAGCTGTTACCAAAACGTCTTGTTACAAAAAGTGAATTTTAAGAAGTAATCAATCTTACTCATTGACGGGTCCGGATACATTATTAAAAATTCCTCCGAAAGTGAATCAAAAAATGGTCTATCAAAATGAATACGCACTGAAATCTCATTTTCCAACTGGAGCCCAACCAGATCATGGCGAATTTCTCTTTCTCCATATTTAAATGCTGTTGAATTGCGGAGTACCCCGCGGGGGCAGACAGTTCCGGCAAACTTTCGGATGTCTTACAACCCAAGACACTCGAAGACGTTGGCAAAGAAACGACCGTGGGCCTGCTGAGCGACGCCGTTTCCCATATTACGCCCAACTCCCCTCGAAGATGAACAAAGATACGCACTTAATTTCGAGATGAAGTTGAATCTGGGAAACTTTTTCTGGCGGCAGGTGAATTTCATTACGACGATTGTGTAACCTTTCTCCGAGGCGGGGAGAACGGGATTCGGGAAGGTCACGGCGGGGTCTCTAAGTAAAAATTGCATATTTTATAAGAGTTAAGACGTCTTAAAGACGTTCGATTCTGGCCGCAGTAGGCTCTTTGGTTTTTTGCATGTTAATCGAGCGCGCATCGCCAAGTGGACTAGACCCAGATTAGATAATAAAACCTGGCAACGAACGAATTCCGTCAAGTTGGACGAGTTCTCATTTGGTTTTGCGATGCAGCAAATCGGCCAGAAGACGGTCAAGCGCCGGAATGTGAGCTGAATTCGAACGTGGCCAGTTACTTTAAGTATAAGTTGACGTTGTTATGGCTGTTGGAATTACCTGAAATTGGACAGCCAGGTCACTTGGACCTGGTCGTGTGAACCGAAGGTCTAATTGGGCAATTGCTTAACAGGCGTGTTACGCTCCCAGGTGACTATTGCCGCAATTTAGCGGTGTCGCCGATTGCATTCGAAAAGCTGTTTAATTATGTTGTTTTCCATGTCATTATGTAATCTCTGGTAGTTGAGCTTCTTAATCAGCTTTTAAAATTCTTGTTTTTCTTCTACTTGTACCACAGTTATAGGACTGCCCGTCTCAAAAACTGAAAAATGTGTTTTTCATATTATTTCAATAACCCGGCAAGGCATTAAAACAACCGGTCAAGAACGAGTATTCTGTACCAAAAGATTAGACCAATTTAAGTATAACTAGGATAAAGAACAACATTCTAAATGAACGTAACATATAAAACGGAAAAAGTATATTTGCATAGCCTATTTTTGTCAAATTTCAACAATTTTCGGAATATGTACCTTTGTTTTCCCGCCAATGTGCCTAATTTGATTAATATTTCAGCTGATTTATAAAATTTTTCAAACTTACATATATGCATTATTATACAATTTTTAAGAATTCCCCATTCTTACACATAACAACCAATGGTTAAAATAAGTTGTGATAAAGATAATAGCGTTAAGTAACCTTGAGATATCTATTGAAATATATAAGGATTAATTTTTTTATTATCCTTCGAACGAGTGAAAATGATAGGCTTCCATGGTACAAATTACACAAATATGCCCATACAGGACCTATCCAAATAAATTTTCATTATGGGAATGGATGCTTCTACGTTAAAATTGAAAGGTTTAAGTTAACAAATTGCCAAAAACCTTTCTTCAAGCAACATAAAATAGCATTTTTCGTAGAGAGGAAGACTGATAAAGTTTTTCTGTGAACCTTTTGATGTAGCTAATTGTATTACAAGTTAGAGGTTTCTCCTTTTTATGTTTGAAAAGAAAAAACTCAATCTTCTTGGCGCCTTTCATTTAAAGATCAAAATTATGTTTTTAATAAGAAAAATACATGCCCTTGGAGCCGTTCAACCGTAAAATGAACATCAAGAAAACCCGATAAACGCGAAGCGCCGCTCGTGTTACTTGGGGCCAAAATCACGGCCCCACGGACGCGCAGCGCCACTCTTCTGATTTTGTCTGTCTGTCTGGCGAGGCGGCTGGGACCGGTACATGAACTTCTTGTCGCGGTGTCATTGGCCACGGAATTGACGCATGATAAATTAAAATGCAATCAGCATCTGCCGGACCGGGGCCGCGCAATTTATCGATTTTGCACGGGGGACCAGCGGCGGCCCCGCTCGAATGATAGCAGACCCGTCTCCGGGCAGAGTTATCATTTATTACCTGGATGAACAGGTAAATTGCGAGTTTCCTCCTGGTAATCGCGACGGACCCGTTACAGTTCATCCGACATGGAGAAACAGGCTCCAGTGAAAGTGAAATTTTCCTCGCTCGGATTGCGTGCTCTGCACGAGTTTTCCACTGTTCCGCAACACCGGCGGACGGGGGGACGGTTGGGCGGCCAGCGGAGCGCTAGATCAAGACAGGGCCCCAAGCGAATTTGTCCCCAGACCGTCACCAAAGATTGTTGCCTTTGACACGGCCCGGCCCCAGCGCCTCGCCGCGACAGGTGCCAAGAGCGGGAATGCGGTGAAATCTAATTTTCTGGTGTTCGATTTCTGTCTGCTGCACCCGGCGGGGCCCCGGACGAATGGTGTTCGAAAGGCGACCGGAGGTGCTCCGGCGGGCACTTCGCTGGCTTCAGGATTAAATCGGTGTGCAACCCAAGGGGCCGCGGCGCGGAGAAGAATTCTTTGGCTTTACGTTTTGGGTGACTGCTCTCAGGTGAAATTCAAAGGAAATGCACCTTCCTTCCCGCGGCGTGGCTGCCAATGCACGCGGAAACGTAATTTGTATTCATTATATCGAGGGCCGCGGCTAACTAGCGCTCAGAATTAATCAGCCAAGTCCACGCCTTGTGCACCGCG
This sequence comes from Tolmerus cingulatus, assembly GCA_959613345.1. Lineage (NCBI taxonomy): Eukaryota > Metazoa > Arthropoda > Insecta > Diptera > Asilidae > Tolmerus > Tolmerus cingulatus. Next base: position 9,836,115 of record OY390708.1, read on the forward strand.
AATCCTTAGAAAATCAAGGCGATTATCGCCGGACCATGGCCAGTTAGCCCTCGGAGGCGAGGGAACCACTTCCTACTTGCCGAGCAGACTGACTCCAATTTCGAAACGGCTTAGCACCGATTACAATCTTCAGGGCAATTTCTCAAAACAACCGCCCCCACTATGACCTCAAATCTGTAGCCACTTTCCAACGTTATTATTATAAGCAAAATTCATCTTAGAAGCACAATCTTACCCACTTCGTAAGATTCCAAAATAATCTGCTTGAAATTCTATACATACACTACCGGATTCAATTTTATGAATAATAAAATTAAGAGGTTCGTAGCAAAATGCTATGTACTAAATATTCCAAAAATACTCTCTTTAAATGGTAATTATAACACCAAAAACTTTTCTTAATTTTCTCTGTAATTTACCTAAACTTCACTTGAGTTCATCGTGTGATTTAACGATTAAATTGTAGTGCAATGTAATGCTAATTTGATTTAATTAAATTAAATGAATATAGAAATAAGATTAAAATTCTTTCGACATACGGATGAAAGGTCAAATGGACAAAACCATAAAAAATCGTTATTTTGTTATACAGAACCATATAAAGTTTTCTTAATGGCCAAAGTTATTCTTTTGATTCAAGTATTTTTGCACAAGCTTTAAAATGAAAGTTAAAGCAACTGAAAATCATTCACAATTCAAAAATTATATGCTTAACTCTGAAGTTGCAATTGATGTCAATGGTTCATTTTCAGAATCTAAACTCTTATTTGATTAGAAAAGTCGGTCTCATGAGAGTAAAATCACTTTTATATTTATAATTTCTTTTAATGCGTTTTATACCTTAATTAATTAATCTGTTAATTTATGAGTGACTGTAGCTAAAATGTAAATGTTAAGATATCTGGATAGAAACCAAGAGTGTAAAGCCACCAAGTCTAATCCTCGGAAGTGCTTCTTATTCTTAATCTTGTCAAATATTTCCAGTGAGTCGGTTCCGCTTTCGAAATGCACTCTAAGCAAGATTTCCGCAATAATTTAGTTTAGCAAGAAAAGGCAGACCAAAAATAAAATTGCGAGGAACAGCGAAATTTACTCGTGCGTGCTAATAAAATGAGATGAATGGCGGCGGATTCAACTCCGGAGAAAATTAGTAAGTCTCCGACGACGCGCCCTTTCATAATCTCCACCATTGATACTTTCGCGATTATCGACGCTGCGGCCGCGATAACGAAAGGCGGTTTCTTCTACGGCCGTGTAAACACTTTTTATGTAATTGCAGCTGTCAGCGAAAGTCTTATCTAGTTTTGTGCCACTTTGGCACGCTATCGGCTCGCGGAGGGATTACAATTCAGTTCGATAAACCGAGCGCTTTTATTGCTAGGAGAAACTTTGAAATTCAAAATGTTTGCGATTCTTCTCAATATATGTTTTTTTCTCGCTATAAACAAAGGGATTTGCATATTTAAAAACATGATAAGCCGTGCAATCATAATTCTCATTTTTTGATTGTATAACAAAGAAAAATATGTGCCCGACAGTTTTTTTATTCCGACATTCCTCAAGGTCCAAAAATTTAACCTTTTTATTATACTAGCGGAGGTAAACAAACAAGTTTAAGCTATAAATTAGGAAGTCATGCTCTAGTGTAATCTTTATAATTATAAACATGTTTATAAATATTTACCTTTATCCCGCGATTCATAAAAAAAAGTTAATTGTCTTGATCGCTGAATATAATCTTCACCAATATCTGCAAATTTTGAGAATTGCTGAATATCCGTTTAAAGTTTAAAAATTTACAGTTATCTACAGCTCCAAATGAACAGGAAAATTTCGAAAATCAAAATCAATTAAAATGCGGTATCTAGAAGTAATGACATCGCTGATTATATTAGAGTTACAACTTTAAAATACTATAAATAAAAACACAGAATCATGCCGCGACGCTATGAGCACTTTTGGGGCCTTCGACAATTCCTTGACTTCCTTGTATTTTGATACCGATAGCCCACTCTAAACCAAAATGTACTAGTTACGAAGATATTACATTAATGTTCCCAATTAACAATAAATGCTTTCGTGAAGTATGTTCTAGTATTTTTTTCAGATTTCTTAAAGAAACAAAACTGAAAAAAACATAATATTAACATAAAACTGACTGTTTTTATTGAAACGAAATTTTAATGGGGCAAATTCAGTGAAATCTTTATTGGAAAGAGATTGAAGATTATACAATATTTTTATTATTATAACTATTTAGGGAAGATAAAAAATCCATTTTAAACTCAATTTTTGGAAATTTAGATAATTGTTCATTAAATTTGACGTGAAACATACCCATAAATCTCTAAATTATTTACGATTAAATGGAAGCCTCTCAAAATGTCTGCATTAGTAAAAATACTTAAAACGCTCAAAAGATATTAATTTTATGATGTTGTCTCGAGCATAAAAACAAATCACTTTTCTTTAATTTATATTTTTAAAGATATAACCTTAGTCAAATTCCAAATTGAGTTTAATAGCGACCATATTTGGATACACTATATATTCAAAATATATTTTTGCAAAAATTTCGAATGCAATCGGCTGTCGTTTGCAAATCTGCAAATCTTTTGTTTGCATAATCAATGTGAAAAGAATCAATAGCAGAGTCAATTTGCACTCGCTGTTCGTCCACTCCGAACATCAACAGGTGAGGGTCAGACAGTGTTTTCGTGAGATATTTTTGGCAGCAAACTCCATCCGTTTGTGTGGGATAAATTTAGACGAGATTTCATCGAGATGAACCGTGATGCTGTACGCAGGATGACACTTTCTCTGGCTTACGCTATTCACAGGAGACAACGTCCAATGAAACAGGGGATTTAAGAGGATTTACGAATAATTAACGAAAGCCTTTCTCGAATTTAATTGCGCTGTTGAAAGGCTTTTCCAAATATCTCCGCAGTTAAAGGGAAACTTTAATAGATTTTTTTCCTGAAACGAACCTCGTAAATGCGGAAATAGAAAAAAACTTTCCCTATTCGGTTTTTTAGTAATAAATGCCATCCCCAAGGAAAACCCAAGGATACAGCCAACTTCCTAGACAATACTTCTTTTCTCTTCGCACCCCACCTTGGCCTCTTAATGGGATCTACATACTTTTCTGCATTCCTCCTAGAAATCCTCCAGACTAGCTTAATTACAAATTACTAGTTTTTACTGCATTTCATGTTCTTTTGTATTTCCAAAGAATGAAACCTTTCAAATGAAGACATATTCAAGAAAATGGTTTCTAGAACAGACAGAAAAGAAAATCAAACAGAGAAAAAAATGCGAAGAAAATCGCCTTAAGACAACTTCAATTAGATTCACTTTTAATTTTCTTTGCTGTGATTCTTTCCCTTTTCGCAATTTGGAATTTTCACTTCTTAATCCATTGAAGCCTGGCGAGTAGCGTGCTGGTTTGCATGTGCATTTAACTGGAAGAACACTGACCATGGGAAGAAAGTTTTAAACTTTTATTCCAACCATTTATAAAGCCATAACGTTCCAGTCGACGAACACAAGAAATGTTTTAATTTTTGGGAATTAAAGAAGTTGAGTTGTATTTTGCAAGAGAATGGGAATTTTTTGTGTAACATGCCTTTATGCACATTAGGCAACTAAAAACAGGTGTTTTTCGGTAGTTTCTTCTTGCATGATTATTTATTAACCCATATGGCTTCAATTTAGCCACTATAAAATGCTGAAATGTTTTCAAAACACAAAGGATCTAAGCGGCGAAATTCGGTTCTCTTTTTTACAAAAAATATCTTTAGAAGCGTATTATATAATATAATAATTTTTAGTTCAACTTTTGGCTAAATCATCGCCAAACTTAATGTTTTATGCTGTAGTAAAGATTACTCTTTAAAATACTTTTATAAAACTAAACTATAGACAGTACAGAAGTAGCAAATAAGTAATAGTTGTATTATGTATAAGTATAAACAAAAAAAAAAAAATATTGTTAGATGTTTGTGTTACAGATGTTCGAGCAAAGTCCCTGCGACTGAGGGCTTAAGAGATCCAAGTTCAATTCACAAGCTAAACCGAAAATTTCAAACTTTGAAAACAGTTGAGAGCGTAAAAGTACAATATATGAAAAAAATTGAGAAGATCAAAAATACAATTGTTTTCAATGATATATTTTCTCAAAATAAAACCTTTAATTATCCGTATTTTGTCTATTTATATATATTTAGGGTTATTTTAATTAATTCATATTTACATACAGTAGCATCGTAAATTTAATTAAAAGTTAGCACTAACTCTTTAAAGATGATAATTAATGAATAAATGGACAATCAAATTAAGACTTCTTTTTAACTCATATGAACAACACAGCCGAGAGGAGGTTCGCGTTCCAGGAATATCTAAAGGTTTGTTATTCGTTGCGAAGTAATGATTTGTTTCGCACCAAAACGACAGGACAATCGCAATCCGTCAATTTCCATAATTTTCTTTAATTAGACGGAGTTCGACTGTTTCGCGGTATTGTTTTTGCGGGCGGAATACCTGCCCAAACAACGCAGCCGCGGTTCGGCCGAGGAATAAATAATTCGAGTAGTATCGCGGCCGTGCAGCATCCGTCCGGAGTTCATTAAAACTGATACGCGTCCATAAATCTCCGGCATGATGGAATCCAGAACTCCGATTGACGGATGAAATATCTCTTTGGCATTTGTGTCAGTTTGGCGCAAACCATGAAATGCATGGACCGCCGCTGCTGCAGGCATTTCGCGGCGAATTCGCAATTTTTTTGAATAACTAATATTTATGGAGGTCCTCGGTGTCACGCCGCTCCGTCGCGAATTCCATTCGTTTTGCGGCCTCTGAATCAAACAGTGCTGTTCTGGCCGGACGCCCTCCGCGCTTTATTGCTGATATTCAGAGATACAGCACAACGGCGGAACTGTTCAGCCGCTGTTTGGATTAATCATTTCCAAGTCAAAAATTATTCGCCCAACACAACAGGGGTGGCGCCAATTATTCTACCAAAACTAATTCGCACTGCACTGCCCTCGTGCAAGCTCTAAATTTGGCTGAAATTGGGAACGTTGCGAAATAAATTTATGAACCGTGTAATAATCTACTTTCCCTGCCAAAAGCCTCCTGATGGGTGTTTAGTTTATGTAGCACTAAAATGGGTTCACAGACTGCTTTTCAAACAACCCATTTCTTATATGGTATATGTATAATAGCTATTTTTGAATTCGTAGATAGTGTGGAACTTCAACCAGAAATGCCCTGATAAAGATGTTTGCTATTCCTCACAAAATAAATACCATTCATTCAGCTGGAAATTTTTCTTGGGTTTATTTAGTAGGACAGGGCACGTTTACTTTATTTGATCAACGAAAACGTAAATACTGATACTAAAAGTTAAATTTATTATATTTTTATTTTTTTATTGCATTCAAACAATGAAACAAAAGTTACTCTAAGGAGTTATAAGCGTATATGACATCTTTTCAGAGATGTTTTACTGGAAATGCAATTAAGATAAGGTGTGCAAGATGTGCGACATCTAAAAACTACAGGTCACATCTAAGAAATGGAGGTGACATTGTTCAACTATTTATTTCTCGTTTTTAAAGAAAATCAAGTTTCAGTTGCTAATGCATAAAAGTTACACAATGTGTCTTGCGTTTTAAACCTACATGTATTTAAGCCTTAAAAAATATATTAAACATAATAACCAAAACATATACAAAATATATTAATTAAAAAAGTATATAAAATAAAAAACAATTGAAGAATATTATCCTACATCAACTAATTTAAGGACTATGCAGAATTTGTTAGTCATATGTTTTGTTTTAAAATACTCTCATTTAGAACTTAGGGAACTATACTTAAAGCTTTTCGGCATTTTTTCGACTTTTTTACCTTAAAGTGAAACAAACTATCTGAATTAAACAAAACCACATAATCACATTGAAGAAACATTTTTCCCAACGTAGAAATTGTTTATCAGTTGAATTAGTAAAATATTTTGGTTAAATGGGGCAGTTTGGGCTAAACCTATAGAAGTACCTACTGAATGTAACATAAGAATGTTAGGAAATTCGGTTGAGTCATTTTGCAGATAGCATATCAGTCAGGTTGAAACATTTTGCGAAAAAGTTGTTTAAGGATCAGGCACCGCTTGAGTCACCGAGCTTTTGATTGTGATTCATTGGCATACATAGCTTCAAAAATCATAAACCTTCTTTTGAAATGGGTAAAAATAATTACATCAAATTTGCTCATACAGAAGAATCCTAAAAAGAAGCATTTTAAAATCTAAATCTTTATGATTAAAATTTAACTCTTAAATACAGAGTTACTTATAATTTAAGAAGTTTCGATTATTTAGATTCCATACACTCTTACGCGATAAATATTTCGCCATATACCGACTCCAGATCGAAACAGACCGGAGACCAGACGCTATCCAGAACAGATATTAATAAAAAAAAATTTTGTTTGGTCTGATTTTGTCTGGTATTTTGGAGCAATGCACCCATTATCGTAAAAAACCGCAGATCAGCAAAATGTTGACATTAACCTGACCTGTTTTGGTTTGGGGTAATGGCTTTTATTGCCATTTACAGCATATTTGACTTATATGTCTGATTTAATATTTCAATATATATAAAATTATAAGAGTACTTAAATTATGTATCTTTACAAAATGTTGGCAGACATAGTTTGTGCAAGCAAACGTACATATATGTATATTATATAGGAGAAAGTATTAACAAGGTACTTTGCTGTCGATATTCTCACACATGGTTTTATGATACCTGATCAAACAAATAAGGCGTAATAAGCTGCAAACATATTTTTCAGCCAACAAACTTTAATGCATGTTGAAAAAACAAACCAATTCAACGGAGACTTCATTGGAACTCATATTTTTTATTTGATACTATTCATAAGAAAAATATCGATACTTTTGATTCGATAAAGTTTCCTTATGTGCATACAGATAAATAACGATTTCTAAACAATGCGCTCGAAAAATCTCACAGACTATGCGTTTTCATACTATTCCACATATAAATGATGGAAAGTTTACTTTTTCAAAAGTTATTTTGAATTACAGAGTAAGAGATGAATATGTGTATACTCATGAAAACAATGTTTTTGGTATGGAATGTTCTACGAAGTATTGAAATATTCTGGAAAAAGTGAAATCAACTGAAAGAACTCACCTTCTGAACATGCTCAGACTTTTCAAAAGTGCAAAAAAATATCAATACGTTCCAAAATATATCAGATTTACGATAGGAATTAGGGGTAAAATGTTGTATGAACATTTATTTCATACTCTAATCAGCTCAAAACCTTTTAAAATCCAATTTTATTTGAGGCAAAAGCAAAATTGACTATGTCAGTTTATTTGAAAAACATTTCATGATGCGGACGCTTTCTGAAGTGAGATAGTGCGCCTGCCGTTCATTATTTTCTGCGAAACTATACTATAAACAAAATATTTGCCTAAATACTGAATAGAAAAATTTCTACGTTCCCTTGGCTTGCCAACAGAAGAATATTTTCGAAAAATTCATTACATCCAAACATTTTCGGCGATTTTTATGAAAGGAAACGATCAAAGCACGCCTCTGAAATTGTAAACAAGTGTGGAAAAGTAAACATCGAGACGACGCAAACGTGGCAAGCAACTCTCCCTTGTTGACCAATTTCAGACCCTCTTCTTGAAAACTCTACTGGCTTTTTTAGAGCAGAGTAGTGTTTGGCTGTTTAGGGATAAACAACTTTACAAGTTCGATTACTAAAAATAGATGTGATGGGGGAGGGACTCAGCTGGAACGACGCGATTTAGCTGGTTGTTCAAACTTAAGTTGAGAGGAGTCTGCTTTTATTTCGGCAACACCTGAGCTGGTTTTGTGGATGCATGGGCTGGTAAACCATGAACTTGAAATTATAAACCAAAATTTGGTTTTATGGTAAACGATGAACCCCGAGAACGATTATATTGAAGCTTGTGTTTAAACACGTAGTTCAATCAAAAATTGAAAACAGTTCCGTCGTAGCAAAACAATCATATACTATAAAGCTAAACACCTTCGTACAAAATTGGGTTTAATTCTAAAAGCCTTGCTGCATCGATCTGTTTCCCCGATTTTTAATTGACGCTCTTTCTTCCTTAGAAAGATGGTAACCACGATTAGGTCGATTTTTAAATATATATTTATTATTCCCTAAAATTTAAAACTGGGATGTGAAGTTGATCGGGGGATAAACAAATAGATGACATACATATGTATTGTACATATATACATAGTATATGTAGAAAGCAAAAAGTAAACAAACTTATCATTGATGGAGTTTTTATTGAATTTTGTGCTGTGCGTAAAATCATTTTGAATAGTATTTAAGGACTCTATATAGGCAGTAAATAAGAGACTTGCCCTTAACATGTTAAATACTGATTAGTACGGTGGTAAAGCTATTTGGTTATGCAAAATATTTGTTCCAATACTTTTAAATAATAAAGTTTTGAAATTCTTGAATTGCAGTTCATTTGATTAAAAAGTAAAATCAAAATAGTGAAACGAATATTTTGATAAATATCAATGAAATTCTTCAGAAATTGTTTACAAATCAAGACGCCACGGAAATGATAGATATGTCTGCAGTGTTTCGTTTGGTGCAGTAAAAAGCACGTCCAGTTCATTCTATTATTTTTGTAACAGAAAATCTGCGGAAGTGCTAATTCTGCTTAAAATTCCCCACTTTACTCTTTTAATTTTTGATGAATTGCAGAGGACCAAGATCATCAAAAGTACTTTAATCTTAATAGTACCTCTGAATGCAGGCGAATTTCAATAGAGCCCCCGTAGTCACTTTCAACTAGATAAATTGGTAGCTTAAGCCTGGTAGAGAGGATTTTGACTGCATTTGAGAAGATAAAGTAATTAATGATTTTCCGGACATTTCCCGATTATCTCGGCAGATAAGCGCCCTCCAGAGAAGAATGCGACGTGAGTGGGGCTCTCAGACGGCCCCAAGAAGGAACCGCAGAGCCAAAGTTCTTTCTGGCTGACGCTGTGGAATGCCCGGGGAGCGGAGCGCCAAGACAAGACAAGGCAAGACAAAGTCGCTTGTCCGGCAGGTCCACTTGGTGATGCGGCCAATTGGCGGGGCAATTAGCAGATGGAATCGCTCGATATCTAATTGAATAATTAGAAAGCAATTCGGACCGATAAAAATTTCTTGGATCATGAGATGTCGCAGGAACGCCAGCGGTGTGTGTCACCGCGAAGTGGCTCGGGCGGCTCCGGACACCGCGCCGGAGTTCCGCCCCGCCCCGCCCGGAACGGTCAGCGAATTTCAATGCCTAAAAACCAGATCTGGCCGCGGAGCAGCACCGCCAACGCTCCGTGGGGCCCATTAGACAACGCAGCCCGACAGTCGGCGGCGTTTCTGTGGATTTCCTCGACTTCATTTGAATGCTCTTGACAGCTCGATGCGCGGTCGTTTGGCACGAGGCTCCGACGGGGCGGAGCGACGAAGGGGCCTCAGCGGATTTTGTGAATTATCGCCGTCAAATGCGGCGCATGCGCGCGTCGAAGGCGGGTAATTTGACACAAGGTCATGTGGCAATTTTAGCAATTGCCCCCGTCGTGTAAACAAAAACACGACGGAAGCGGAGCCGCACCGACAAACAGGTGCACGGCTGGCGCTGGAACCCCTCTTGCGCTTACCTGGTAGTATGAATCCGCCATTTTGCAGTCCTTCTCTGGTGCGGCCTAAAAATTTTTACGCTTCTCGCGGAGGTCTGCAGGAACGTCCGGTCGCGACCACTGCACCACCGATCCAACGCCAACGGAGGCCGACTCGGCACTTTTTTCCCCCGCACTCGAATTATTTATTTTTAATTGATCGCGACCCCGCGCTCGCTCCAAAATTCCTCGAGTGTCGCTGTCGGTGCCGTCCAATTGCAAAAAACTTATTTATAGACACATTGCAGGCCGTTCGCCGTTTCGCCAGTTGCGGCCGCACTTGAATTACGCACAGGAAGCGGAGGACGGGGTCTGCTGCAGGACACGCACTGGAAGATGTGGAGACGTTTGCAAATTTCACAATTTGGTCACTTCGTCCGTTTTATTGGTCACTTTTGCGGCGGCTCGCCGTTTCCCACTGGAAGTGGATCGGAAGAGGCTCACACGGGTCGGGGAACTCGGGCTAAGAAGCGCACACCTTCAGCATTCTCGAGGATGTTCGCGGTCGGAAGCAGGTTTCGGTGCTTTTCGGATGCGGATCTAATTAACTGAACGAATATTTTAAATAAAATCGTGCAGAATAACGAAAACAAAAAATTGTCTACGACCGTACAACAAAACCCCAAGTACACATCACGCACACGAAGAAGTGTCGCTCTTACTTCCCTTCCCACCAACCTGACGGACTGAAAGTCACACACTGCTGCGGCACTCAGTTCTGACTTTTTGTTCGACCAGAACGAAGTTGGCTGCGATTCTTAATCAGTGGCTCTCTTGAGGACAGAATTAATTCAATTAACGAATTTTAATCACTGATTGATAAAATGAAATAAGCGCTTAAAGTAAAAATAAGAAGTGAAATCGTACATTGAAAGTAATTACTAAACGTTAGAAGCATTTATTTTGAGTGTTTTAATATATAGTAGGAAAGAAAAAATTATTTATCAGTTTATCTTGTTTTGAATTATTTGACTAGATAAATTTGTTAGAATACTGAAAAATTGACACACCGAAAAACTAAAAGTGATTAATAATAATAGATTATTAAATATGGAGTCAGTTATTTTATTTGACTAAAACATGTTATTGGTTGAAGTCAATTAACAAAATTTTGATTACTTTTACGGTCTTTGAAACATTTTACAAAAACCATCTTTTTTAGAGTTAATTTACAAATTTTGAGGGACAAAAAAATGCACTGTTTAAAAAAAAAAAAAAATTTCTTAGCGTTGCAAATAAGACACTCAGGAGATTTTAAAAACCCAGTTTACGCTACAAAAACCAATTTTAGAGTTTTCCAAATAGAGACTTTTGGATATGATTAGTTCGTGTAGTTTTACGGTTTCAATTTGACTTTGTTTGCTATTTATGATTAATGCCAAATAAGGAGGATATTCGGAGAAAAAAAATCATAATAACGAACTCTTTAAAAATAAATTGAAGGAAAATGTTGCTTATGTTAGAGGTAGGATAAATAGTATACATTCTTTTATTAATTTATGCACATTAATAACATGACTAAAGGTTGAAATAAAATGTATACGGCAATTTAGTTATAACAATAAGACTATGTACCAAAAAAAACCATTTTTAATTCTTTAATCTTGGACAATTTCAGCTACAACGATAAAATTTCTGTAACTTGCTCTGGAGTCTTAGCCAGAAGTGAGACAGGATTTTCGAAACCATTCGCAGGATCGTGGATCCTCTCGTAGATTTGCTTGTAGATAGCCACGATCACGTTAAACGATCGCTTTATCACCGTGCTGCGATGGGTGCTGCTCATCAAGAGGTTTATCTGGGGCAACAGCAGAATGTCGGGGACATCGAGGAAAGTGTCGAGTTTATTCACGAAGCCCTTAAGAAGGTTAGCATCAATTTTGCCCTGATTCTGGTTCTGAAGGATCGTGTAGATGGGGCCTAGATTTAAATTAGCCACCAGCGAGGAGGCCTGCTCCGAAGTGAGGGTATCAATTTGGGCGTCTGACTGTGCCTGGAGGCGCTCCACCCGCTCGTCCATGTACTCGTAGACGGCGAGGGTGCTCTGCATGTGGTAAAGGCAATTTAACATATAAACGGCCATGTCCACCGTCGGAAGGTGGGAGGCTGACTCGGTCACAGACTGGAGGAGCGGGTCAATCACGCAAGATACAATTTTTGTAATGTCTGCCTGGCGTCCCTCAACCATGCTGGCGACAGACAAGATTTCCTTCAGAATGCTAAGAAGTTTCCCCACGGTAGGAGGAGGTATCAAATCTCGCTGGGGTGGTTCCAGGCCCATTGATTGCGATGTGGGGCGCTGCAGGATTGTCTTCACCTGGGCTGTTAAGGAGTTCAGGTAGACCTGTTCACTGTATTTTTGCAGATCGGACATACACTGCTCCAGAGAGCCGCCTTTAACCACCTAGAAAAAATGTTTGCTAATAAAATGTTCATATTCCTATTCGTAGCTAGTTACCTGGTTGATGATATTCTGGTAGAATCTGAGAAGGTTGGAAATCGCAAAGAGGATGATAGTATCCTTTTCTGAGTTGAGCATCGTTTCGACCCTGACCTTAAGCGGGTGGCACACCCCGTCAACGATGTGCGCCAGAGCAATCTGAAGTTGATCGGACAAATCTAAAAAAGAGGAAAAAAAAAAGTCAATACAGTTTTTTCTTTACCATCGGTGCTTTGCTTGCGAGCAATTTCCTTTTATTTTAAAGAATGTAAGATATGTAGTATTTTTTGAATTAAAGTAAAATAAGAAATTACAAATTTTTGTTTTACTTTGTGATTGGTCATAGTAAGTTTAATGTTCAGGATTACGAATAAAAAGAATGTTACCATTTTTATCACAGAGTTTCACCAAAATCATCAAATTCTCCTTCTCACTCGGGATCGCTTGATGCAGCCAAGCAAACATGTCCCCAATGTAGCGCTTTGCATCGTGAGCGTGCATTTCAATCGGTTTTGGATTTCCATTGGGCCCACCAACAGTTAGGGCGTCTATGAAGCACCGAACGAAGACAGACCTCCTCGCAGTTGCGTATTCATCAATTACATACCTAAAATAAATTTTTTATTTTAATTCTAACGTATCATAAACAAAAAACTTACTTAAAGAGCACCGGCCGGTCCTGGAGCCGACACATTGCCTGGACCACAAGACCACCAATCTCGTTGGAATCCAAACTTCTGCAGTGGTTCTGGGTCCACCTGTAGAGCCGCTCCAGAGCCCCTTCCTGGTGCAGGGTCATCTCCTCCATTATGTCGAGTCCCGCTGTCTGGTAGCCGCTCTGCATGAGGATCCGGCACTCAGAGTGAATCGCCTGCACCCTGTCCAGGACGTCGAAGAACTCGGGAGTGATCGGAGCGTCCCTCGTCGTCCCGTACAGCGTCTGGTGCTCTGCGACATTAAGCTGGAACCTCTTCAAGAACGCCCCAGCAATTTGCTGGTGAATCTGGAGCTTATTACTTTCAGACTGTAGAGAATTTGTTTGTTGAATCAAATCGTGCGTAAGAGCCTGGGAGCTCCGCAAATTCGTCTTCATTTTGTCGACAGATTTGGCCATCTCATCGACCTCTTCGCAGACGGACTCGAGGGATAATTTTACCTCCCTGAAGGCGTTGAGGAAACTCTCATTTATACCAACACTTCGTTTTTCTATTTGACTCCGCAGATTCCTCCGGGATTGAAGGGTGTTTTCGGTGAAGAACGTTGACAAATCGCCGAGGGCCTCTAGAGCTTCCTGCAGCACGCAGATTATTTGTGAATTTGCGGAATTTAAGGAGAATACTCACCTTGTCCGTGTCTAAACGGGTCTCTAGAATTTTGTTCAGCCGTTTCTGGACGACATCGTCCTTATTTTCAGCTGTTTCCATCATTTTACGGTTGTATCCTCCAGCTTTCCACTAAATTTTCGACGTGACAGAATCACGTCAACAAACAAATGTCAATTGACTTTCAAAAATTTGACACCCTCCTTCAAGCAGTGCTGCCAGTGCCATTGAAACCAGTATTTCTCAAAGCTATCAAAATTAGTTTTATATATTCTGCTTTTAGATATCCACCAAATGTTCACCTAATATACTCGAAAAAAAATCAGCCTTAAATCGAAAAAGTTTGCTTAAAATCCAGGTGTTTTCTCAAGGTTGTCTCTGTGATAAAATTTAGCTAAGAAAACGAACATTTTAAGAATAAAGATACTACACTTTGAAAATATAAAAGGCTTCAAAACCGTTATAATTTCTACATAATTCCATTTCGATATAAATTTTAATTTAGAAAGATGCTTCGTTTTTGAAATTAAAACGATTAGGTTCGAATTTAAATAATTTGTATATAAATATGATATAAATACAGCCTTACACAAAGCCAAACATAGAATTCGAACACCCTGTATTTATAAAAGTAATTTTCCTTCACTAAATGGTCACGGATTACTTCCATGTCACCTACAAAAGTTTTCAATTCATTTTTTATATATATTTTCTATTTTAAAAAGCATATTTAAATAAATGAGTGAAAGTTTTGACGTATGAATATACTGCATATTCAAGTGTTATGACTTAGTTTTTTTTTCTACATATTTTTATGTAAATAGGTTTTTCTATTCACAAAGCCCGACATCCAAATTTAAGCGTAATCGAGTTTTCATTTATTTACATGTCGAACAATTTCTAACAAATAAATTTGAGTTAAAAATTACAAAATGCAAAAATGCCAAAGCCTGAGTACCATTACAATTACAGAGAAAACCTGAAATTATTCGTTGCAATTACGTTGGGAAGCAGTTTGGGTGAAACAATAAGTCTGCCTTTTAACAGCATCAAAGTCATACTTCAGCTTCAGGGGGAGCGTTGCAGGTGCATTGGTGAAGAGTTCACGGTTCGTCCTTCCTACTACTCCAACACATGGGATGCTTTTCGAAAAATTGTCCAAAACCAGGGCTTAAAGTATTGATGCAGAACTGCTAGCAGATTGTAGAAGTTATGCCACTGATCATTTTCAGGAACCTCCTTACAAATGGACTCGATTCTGTTTATAGTCGACAGATTTTATACAATGGTGTAAAAGTGGCCTGTCAACAGCCCATAAGATGGTTGTACTATCAACAACTGATAGCGTTAAACTATCCTTGCACAATTGATGACTACAGTGTGCGACTGCCTACAAATCTTACAACTTGCGCAATTGCTGGTTTTTGTTGTCAGCCAACTACAGTTATTAAAGGACGCGCACAATCACCAGAACCAGTGTCGTAAGCTCTCCTGCAGGTCCTTAGACAAATATAAATTTTACTAATAAGAATTATTCTTTAGTCATAAGAAATTTAAGCAATTAGCAATAAGAATTTATCACGAAGAAGGGATATTTGGATTTTGGAGAGCAATGGTGCCGGTTTATTTGCGATTATCCTTGTATACCGTTTTGAGTACATATTTTTTTGAAAAAATGAGGAGGGACTTCATAGCAAAGAAAGGCGTTATGTCCTGGAGTGATTTTTCCAATGTGTTGGGTACTATAGGTTTGATGGGTAAATCTTAACCTTTAGACAATCCTCAGAAATTGCCAAAAAGGTTATACTTGTTTCAGATGTCCTATACGTAGTTTCTTCAAATCCTTTAGATTTAATGAGGATTCGAATAATAAATTCCTCGCCGAAGTATCGTGGTTTACTTGACTGTATGTGCTGGACAATTAAGCATGAAGGAATTTGGGCCTTTTACAAAGGGTATGTTTTAGATTTTTCTATAAATATATTATTTACGACGGCTTCAGGTGCATTTTTAAGAAAAAAGCAGAATTAAAAACTGCTATCGAAAGTTAGATATTTGTTTTCGTTGGTAAGGTCTTTTAGTTAATTTAAATTTAAATCTTTAAGATTATCCGAGATAACAAGGCTTTAAAGAAAGATTCAAATTAAAACAAATATACGATTAATTTTTTTCAGGTCCGGAGCGTCTCTCTGCTGTAATATGATTCATGACATAATTTATTTTTTTCTATTTATCGAAATAAAGTCGCAGCTGGATAAAGTGTATTAAAATAATTTAGAAAATATTTAGGTTGTACAGATCCTAATGTTTTAATCTAAAATAATAAAGTTGTAATTTAAGACTGCACACATAAAATAACTTTGGATATTATCTAAAATATGTAATTGTTTTGATTTCATTAAAATCCAATAGCAGGACAAAGCAAAATTTCGGCAATTGTTCAAAAGAGTAAAAATTTAAATGTGTTTGTGTATTATTATTATTGTCATCTGATATATAAAAATCTTGCGTCAAGGTGTTAATTAATATGTTAACGTATTTTTATAAAAATCGGTAAAATCTCACAATTTATTGTAAGTATTTTAATTATGTCTCATAATGTACTTCCCGAACTTTCTATCATCCTAGATGCAATTTATGGCGTGATTTTCCGATACCAGGAGTCGATAAATTTTATTTTATCTAAATTTAAAAGCTGTTTTTTCGTCAAGGCGTTCTTCCAAAAAGGGGAATTAACATACTTCCCCTGTTTTATGCACTTCTGCGCAAATTCGAACCATTGCCGAAAGCACGTGGGTCGGCTACCATCTATCTATCTATCTACAACATTATCTGTCTTTATACATATATATATTTGTAGATTATGTTTAGAAGCAACAATAAAAGCCTCAAAGGTGAAAGTAGCGCTGGTAAAAGTGGACATTTGATAAACGCATTTTACATGCTTTTGTAAACTATTACTCCAGCTTTTTGCTAAAGACATCCTGAAACCTTTTACGGTAGTCATACTTTTTTGTTTTTTTTTTTTATTGAGGGGGTTAATAATTAATTAATTAAATTGTTGAGTGTAAATTTATACCAAAATTTTTAGCGCGTTTTCCGCCAGAGTGCGGACAGTTTTGGGTTGATAAAGTTAAACCAATAATATATATTATGTAGGAAGAAGGATGATAATTTTCCGTGTTATCTACAATATTTGGGCAGTTATCCAGATATATTGATTTTAAATTTATATTTAAGTTTAGTTAAAGTGTACTATTTGAATAGCAGGATTGAAAAGCAAGGGAAAAATAAGTTCCATCTATGTTTTAGCTAGATATTAGGAAAGGTTCCTTCAGAGTCCAGAGGTAAGGGATGGTCTACGAAATGAGTGGGTGTATGCACGTCACGAATTTCATGTTGTAGGTGCAATCCTTGCCCGAAGCGTTCATTCTTTTAGAATTTCTGGTAGAGACATTTCTACTTGAATTTTTGAGGTACAAGTACTCATAGTTATAACCAGTCCAACCACTTGTCACTTGCATTTATTTGTATTCTCAACTCAAAATACTGCGGCAAAATAAGCCTGCCCATCTTCACCAGCCAGCAAGGAAAATTTTGACCTTTTGAAACGTGTGACGTGGTATGCCAGTTGCGTCAGTTGGTTGGAATTAGCTCTTATAGTGGTTTGAATAGCCGCGAAATTGTTTTATTTGGAGTGCCTTTTAGCTCCGCAAGTTACTATTTTAATCCTGATGGCGAGAGGTTGAGAAAAAATTGTGACTTATTATTTTTAGTATTTTACTATTAAAGGTTATTGTCATGGTAAAAGCTCTTTGATTGCATTAATTGATCATTGATGTTTGCTCAAAATTGCTTTTTATACCAGAACGTATCGATTGTTTGAAACGCCCGGGAGTTTCACAGGCTCACTTTTTATGTTTAGGGAATCGCCTCCTAATTTTCAAGAAGGAGCACACATGGCTCGTGGGTGTGTATATAACAAATTACAAATTCAAATAGGGTAATTGCCAATTTAATTTCGTTTGGTGTCTTTTCTTAGAAACTGAAGTAATTCACACTGAAACGTGACACAAACATTAAAGATGTTGCTATGTTTATTATGGATTTAATATGGTTTGAAGCATTTGAAGTTATTTGAGTTGGGGAGAACATTCATTTTTACATAATTAGATATGTATTTCTCATCATATTCCCATAAACTCGCAGAAATGTTTTATTGCAATTATTTTCGTTACGTGCATTGAGAATATGTAGTTCTTGATATTTCATTTTCGTCAAGCTCACGGACATACTAAAGATAACTTAATTCATTTAGACACTGTATAAAAACAGGACGACTTGTTTGTGTCGTGCCGTGCGTCGTAATTGCATTTTTTTTTATTACAAGGGAATTTCATCACGGAAGTTGAGGAAGTTGAGGAAGAAGCACATTTTGTTTTATTATGATACACAAACGTAGGTTGCAGGAAAGATGAGTAAATATTTGTAATAAAGCTGAATTTTAAAGAAAAATTGCAATCTCAAGAGCATTAATCACCAAAAATAAAAGTGTTGAGCATAATATAAAATAGATAGTTTTACTTATTAAAAAGAAGAAGTTTTTTGCGCACACACTACAATACAAAAATATATGTATGCATAGTTGCTAAGAAAATAATTTAAAGGAAATTGAAATCTAAAATCTAATTAGAAATTTAGGTAAAATTTACCAATTTTCGAAGGTTATTTATCTCATGGTTTATGGTGATTTTTATTGTTAAGAAAACTACTAGTAATTAGTTTAAAAGTTACAGCAATTAGAGAATTTTCGGATGGTTTATATATTTTTTTAAATATGTTTTAGTGAGAACATATTTTTGAATAAGTGTAAGTTGACTGATGATTTTTCTATAAATGATTTTATTTAAATTTATATGCCTATCGTATTTACTAAAATCTGGAAATCGATTATCTTACACTTTGTATTATTTTCAATTGAGCTGGAATGAATGGAAATATGGCTGTTTTCTATGGCAGTAAAGGTAGGTACATATGTACTAAAAATTGAGTAATTTTTCATACCTACGAAGTGAAAACTTTATGAATGAAATTGGCTTAGAAAGAATTGCCCATAATACTTTCTAAGGTTTGAAAGCATTTTCATTATATTGCCTGAAATAATAATTTGTTTAATTCGCGCTTAAAATACGTCGAAAATACATATTTAAATCTAATGTTTATAAAAAATACATATAATCGCTGCACGCACACCAGATCAGCCACTCGTAAGCAATTTTCCCAGCCACTGGGCGTAAGGCCGTAAGGCCTCAGAAATTCTGATTAACAGAAGCATTACTTTTTACGATTTCGTTTATTGAAGATTACTTGAAGAGAAAGAATGTTGGGGCTGCAATTCATTTACGTGTGCGTGGATGGTAGAGTGAAATGGAATTAAATTGCAGAATAACTCCCTTTGGAGGGAACAGGAAATGGGAAAATTTACATTTTTTCTAGTTAAATAAAAGCGAAAAGTCGTAACACAAGAGACATTTTGAACTTAAAGGAGATTTGTATGATAAATAAGGAACCGCGGTTGATGAGCGAAGTGCGTAAGAGTGGATATATTTTATTCAATTGATTTAATTGAATGAGTGGTCTTCCTGTTCAGTTGTACTAACATTCGTGGATATTTGAACATCAGAAGAGAGGGCTTATATTAAATTCATAAGATCGACACAAATGAAATCCCATTCGAAAATGAAATTTTCGATTAACGCACCTTCGACATTTTATTCGGTTAATTAAATTTACGTGTTTGGCATACGATTTAATTGAATTAGTGATTTATTTATGAAAGAGTATCGTTAATGTTATAGAAAGAACTTTGATTAAATATGTTATTCATGCAAATTTATTTTATTACTTATTATTATTATTTAAAGGCTCTTTTACAGTTTTAAATTGTTATGAATATTAATGCAATTTGGGATGTTTTAAAATGATGGTTTTTAAGGCGGAACAGGTGTAATAATTGTCCTAAAATCTTAGCTCGAAAATAATATTGGATATGCTGAAAATAAGTCTTTTGTTTCACTATAATAAAAGAAAATGTCGATGTTATTTTTCAAAGTCAAAAGGATAGCAAATTTTGACCAATCCGAACTTAGTGTTTCGCTTTGATTTGCATTTCATCCCTTCGAATATCCTGGAAATCGAAACAATTTCTGAAGAGCCAAGTCAGCGCTTGGAAATTAAATCAGTTGCGCGCCGTAAGCAAAGCAAAGCAACCCCTAAAAAAATCATACCTACATACATAAAATAAAGGTAAACTGCATGAAATTCATAAAAAGGTTGAAATTTTGTTCGTGGTAGTGGGAGAGGCCATGACTATGGATTTTCTGTTTCTCCCAATTATGTTGGGGATTTCAGGAAATTTCAGAGGTTTTTACATTACAAAGCTTTGCAGTTTATGCTTAGGCCGTGCAGCGGGGTCCCTCAGGAGGTGCGCGGTGAGTTGGCAGCTCAGATATTCTTTGGTGGATGCAAGATAAATGTATTCTGTGTTTTGTTAGCGTAATGCTCCTTTATTTGCTCCGCAAATTTTTGTTAGATTGCCCTTTTCGGCCTCGGGTACGCGTGAGTAAATAACCTCCCTGTGTGCACCCCCAACGATAATCATATATCAAACAGAGGCCTCTTTATGGATGCCCGCACGGATTATTTGGGATAAAATACGGCAATTTGAAGCCGCAATTTCCCGAACGCTCGGCTTCACTTGGAGCAGAAAAAGAGTCAAATTGAGGGACACACCTGGGACGTTTTTCCGAATGTTAGCACATCTGAATTATACATGTCGCTTCGAATCCTGCAGTTTTTTTGAAGTTTGAGCTTATTTATGATGGCCTGGCGACAATAAATTCATTCAGGACTTACTAATGCAAGTTTTCTTAATATATAAATCATGAGTGCTGGATGTAAATTCTTACAGCCTTTCGAGTGTGTAGAGTGTAGAATATTGATTAGGGTTATTTTTATTTAATAAATCACTAAGAGTGATTTAGTGAAAAAACTATTTTGATTTATAGAATATAAATGATGTACCATATTATTTTAAAAAAATTCTAATTTTACAAAAAAGTAAATGAAATATGCATATTTAAAACAAATTCAGGGCAAAGTTTAACTATAAAGGGTAAAAGTAGAAAATCAGTTTCATTTCAGACGGACTTACTTTATTTTGATTGAGAGTAATTTAGTTTTGAATTATTTTGTAAACTATGACAATACAATGGTGCGCAAGTTAAAAGTGAATGTAATTGTTCTTCAATTTTGAAAAATAATTTTCTTATGGGTTTCAAGCAACTCAGAATGGAATTATTTATTTTAAGTTGGTCCGCTACATAGATAGATACATACATCTGCATACATAAACATTAAAAGAATTAAAATTATGTATGTACGTAGCTACATTGCGTAGTATCCTCCGTTTGTTAAATATGTAAATGCGAAACGTATTTTATTATAGCTTAGCGATTTTGGGGGTTAGTTGGGCACTATTATTTTATTGAAATTGAACCACTCTATTCTCTTAATATTTCTGATATGTTTTTTAACAATAATTTTCTTTTAATGTTATGAAAACCATCATGAAGGTTTTCTTTTAAAATATACCAAAAAACTGTGGCGAAAATGAAGACATTATTATTAAGCAGTTGTGAATTATCTTACATGTATAGTTTGTGCTTCCATAAAGCTAATGCAAAGGTGTGTACATATGCGAATATTGCAATTTCAATGTTTCTCGGTAAAATTACAAATATTATATACATACTATTAAGAATTTGGTACAATAAGCATGTTTGATTAGTAGAATAAATTGAAAATTGTTCATCCAGAGTTTCTTGATAAGGCATCAATAAAATGTAACGATTCTTTCACCTACTTCATTAAATAAATGCGAAAGCTTCCAAAAGCTTCTGATCCTGGAAGTCCTTATAATTTCCCCAGTCGTTCCAACACCATCTGATAGCCAGGCTCTGGTAATCCTGGGACTCTGCCACCGGAGCACCACTTGTAGGCGACTGTGGGGCCCCTAAAACTGTTAACAAGTCCTCGCAGGAAATGTTTAGAGGCTCCGTCGGTGCCGCTTGCTTCTTCAGTTGATTTCTGGCTCGGGTCGGAACGACTGCTTGCGTCTGCATCCGTTGCAGAAAGTGCCCACTGAAAACGGATTCAAAGCTCCACTTCACGTCCACCAGCCCAAAGCAGGTTACAGTTCGGAGCTGGAGTTCGAGTTAGGGTTGGAGTTCGGCGGCAAGTGACTTTGATTTAGTCGCAGGAAACTTCTATTACGGATTCAGAGACTTGGGTCTAGTGGAGTTTGAAGTTGTTAAATATAAGAAAAGTAGGTTCCGTAGATTTTGCCTTTAAAAATTCGCGCCTATTCGGGCATTAGGCCAAGAACGTCGAAGGAAATTGATTTGTGATTTGCGCGCGATTTGAGCATTTTGAGGCCCTGCAGGGAGGTGCTCCTTAGTATTTTTTGAGTGGAAGGAAAGTGGAGTGAATGCAAGGTTTCTGTAATTTTGCATGCATCTCGCAAGAGGGTCAAGTGTGCGCTGCTGCATTCGTGTGCAATGATGTGAAGTGTTATAAAATTGGGGTTTTTTCTTAAATTGGGGCCGCATAATTCTAATCCCATTTTGAAAATTGTTACGATTAGCCAAAGAGTTAAACCAGAGTTAGGGTAAATTTCGAAATAGTGTCAAGTGTTTTGCATAATTTCATAGTGTAATTAGTGGTGACTTAAATATTTTTATTGGAGAAACGACACGTTGCGGCCACAAAGTGTGGTCAAGATTACGATCGCCACGGCCCAAGAGGGCCGGTGGCGGTTACCTTTTAGCGGAACCCACCAACACGTGTGACACCGTGGAAGAGGGATCTGATGAAGTATTTATAAACATTTCTGGGCTATCGGGGAACTCCTCCACCAGAATGGCTGGCTATGCTCCAAGGTATCGATTCCGGGACCTCATTCTAGGCGATTTCGCTTTCACAGATGACGGGGAAAGGTAAGTGTCTTGGCAACTTTCTTTTCAGCCCTTCTACGTTCTTTAGTGCTAAGACAGCACAATGTCTTAGCAATCAGTTGACTCGTTAATTATTGACACCGCGCCGTTTCAACAAGTCTGACTTCGCGCTCGGACGATTTTCTATGGCAATTGTTGGCGAAGTGGCGATGGTTGGGCGCCAGATAACCGCTGTGGTGTAGAAGTCCCTAGAACCATTCGACCCCGTTCCGTAGACCATTCACTGATTCTCTATGGAAACAGCCGCAGCCTTTGTTTGTGGATTTGGTGCTGGATGACCACTGCGACTACTCGGCCCGGGCATTGTCTATGAAGTCATTGATTAGTTCGATTGCCCAGTCTACTGTTATTAGAATAAAAGTAACATTTTGAAACAAATTTAGGTTTCATCCTTAACATATTTGGGTTATTCTTGGCTATTTAATGTTCGGCCATACATTCTTTATTCACGCCTTCTTATCTCTATTTTACCAATAACCTCTAGTTTAAAGCACAAATTCTACTAATTCATAAAAACACATTTATAAAATTACGATGAATAACTTTTTTCGTCTATACAAATCATGATTTCACAGAGTTTACTATTGTGTGCAACATTTGGCTGCAGTCGTGTGTAGCTGAATAATCTACTTTTTCTTGTGCTAGAATTCAGTTGATAATATGTTCTTCAGTTATTTCCACAACTAGCGTAATGTGACCTGAAAACGACTACCCCCTTAATCCGAAGGCTTAACAGTTCTATGAATAGCATTTTATGCGCAAGGTTTTTCAAACTACAACCTAGGCTTAAAATATTTACATGTAGATAGCCAGGTTTGTCACGTCTTATTTATGGAAAAAGAAACTGTCCAATAATTGCAATGGCTTAATGTAAAAAATTCGATTGAACGATAAAACCATCATGTAAAATCCGTGATAGTGAAATTTTATAGGTAATATATATATTAAATTATGATGACGAGAATTTATAATAAGGATTTTATATTTTTCTTACATACTTATTTCATATTGTTCTGTGATTAATTGTACATGTACAGAATTTCTTTAGCGAATTCCAAATAATTATTTCGAAAATTTCTTTCATCTTATTTATATGTAAATTCTTGAAGGTTTTTGTGTGTCACGTTTTTTAAGCAATAATTTTCATCAATTGTCAGAATATAAGTTTTCTTTTGTTTTAATTTTAAATATGTAAGAAGTGTTGGGTAATCAGAATGAAAATTTTGATCAATTTTCTCAATTCTGAATATATGTATAAACAAAATACCTATTGTAAAGTGATTATAGCTGGTATATCAGTATTTCTAATATTCGACTATCCCTAAGTAAAACCCATGGATTGTTTCTAAGTACAGGTATATAAATATTGGAGATCATTTGTGATGATACAGTTAGTATTTTGTAAAGAAAATCTTTTGAACTATCTTTACAACATCAAAGAAGAATGGCAAGTTGTATGACAATGAAAATCCTATCGAACTCGTAAATTCTAATTTTTATTCTGTTCGACTTTCCTTCAAAGAAAATAACAAAATAAATAGTTAATTTGCTAAGCTTTGAGGCAATTATCGCTGTTATATAACTTTAAAGTGTCTCCAATTATTTATTTTTAATATATGTTTTGTCTCCAAAATCTAGATAAGTATCTTGCATTCTCTGTCTAGAGGTATTTTTAAACTGGCTTATTTAAATGTTCTTTGCTTAAAAACTCAGGAATTAGATTTTCTAGACAACCAAGGCAGCATGATGACAATAGGACTCTTAAAATGAATCCTTAAAAAGGCGAACCATCAGACACATATTTGTTACCGAACTGATAAAAATCTTTCCAAAACATTTATTTAAAAAAAAAAATATAACATAGGCAGTTTGCAAACATCAATCTTCTCTTGTTGTTCCTAACAAGGGTCGAGATTAAAATATCTGAAAAGGTACCCTAGAAATTTTCACCATAAAATGGAGAATACCTTCATTTTGATAAATTTGCCAAATTATCATATTATCGTCGAATGTGTTCACTCGCAGTATCACAAACTTTCACTTCTCTCAGATTAACCCGGGGCCAAGGATACAAGTGCCTACCAAATGATTGGATAATGCCCACATTTCGGTTCGATTTCTCCAGGAAAAAAAGGATAAGTTTGAGAACACAACTGGAAGATATAAACAGAGTAATTGGACACGTGCCCGCTTCGTCCCACTTAATAAGGTTTGCAAGCCAATTTCAGATCCATTTTGCCGAAAATAGTCAAACTACACGTGATGTCTAAATGTGCATGGCGAATATCATAGGTTTTGTTGTCTGAGAGTAATTTTTTGCGGACAATCCCTCATATGTAGTCACCAAAATAGTCAAATTATTCGATCGATGGTTCGATTTAGGAAGTATGTACGTAAATAGCAGTTGCAGTTGTTACCTTTAAGTAAATCTAAGCTACAGCTTGCTATTGCCCTGAACATCACCGTAAGTATTATCTAATTTGGACTGCGAATTATTTAATAGTTAAATTCGTTTTTGTCTCTTTCAGGTTATGATTTTAGACAAGAACATTTTATTGATTCATAATTTTTAATTACTTTTTTTTCTCGTCATCGGATTTAAGAAATTTGTACAATGTTTAGAAATTCGATTCAGAAGCTTAGGCTGCGCAGGTAATTCCCTTTTGTTTTAAGTATGTAAAGTAATTATACAACAAGTAATTTTTTACTGCCAAAATTATTGTAATAAATTTCATATCAAGTAGTTTTTTTAACGAAATTTTTACGATCCAAAATATTTTTCCGTTACATGCATTAGTATTAATATTTTGCGTTTTTAGATTTATAGTACGACCGTGTAATCAGTGATCCAAAAATACCCGTGACAACAATTTTAGTATATGTAGATACATACAAATTACTTCAAAACCAGCCTTTGTCTTCTTGAATCTGGTATTTTGAGTTATATATAAAAATGAAATTGCATGTCTAAATATCAAATCAAGAAAAGCAAAGGTTAAAATGAACAAAGATAACTTTATAATATACAACACCAAACTGCATTTATTAAAAATCCTTACAAACTCTTTAGTTTTAATTAATTTTTTCCAGAGGTTTGCCTTCACTAAGCCGTTAAATTAATTTTCTCTTTTGATAGAAGGGATTAAGACTTTCTGAGAATTTTGATTATGGTTTACTCCTAATCTTGTTTTCTTGCCTGACGTTTCTAATAGCAACAAAGGAATACTGTTAATTTTTTAAGAAAATAGTAGGTAGGTATCTTTTCTTATTGGAGTATTTTTAAATACGACTGCTGCATATTAAAGTGCCCAAGATGTTTAATAACTTGTTGAAATTTAAATCTAGTTAAGAGGAATGTGCAAATAAGAATTTAAATGTAAAATGCAGTACCGAAGGTTTTTTCTTCAATTCCTTAAATTTTTATCAAAATACAATTTTACAAATTTTGAACTATAAATAATAGATTATAAAGACCTTGGATTTTAAGACTTATACACAATATAAAGAATTCTCAGTAATAGGTATCTGAATATGTTCAATAAGACTAACACAAAAACAAAAATATCTAAATTTATAATTTTCAAGTCATGTTATATCAAGGAAAGTTGAAATTATTTGTCACCTAGATTTATTATTTTGAGGTAATTCGTAGCTTCAAATATTTGAGAAATAAAGACATGCAAATGGTTTCATTTATTCTAAAACTTGTTATTTTCCCATCGACACAAATGACAAAACTGTAAGAGTAAAGCAGAGGTTACCTATACTTACTAAATGAAGCCTTGTGTTGAAATGCAAATTTGTGTAACAAGAAAGAGTGTATACTTTAATTTATTTCACTGTAAAACATTAAGTTAAGGTATATATTTTTAAATAGATAAAGAAAGTTAAAACTAAAAACAATGAATATGAAAACTTTTTAAAAATGACATTCAGTTTTCCTTTAAAATATGCAACACGTTATATGGAATTTCCTGGAATATTTGTTGGAGATGTCCTTAAACTTCCTCGCTTCTGCGAGTTTGGTAAGTCGGTCCTTTAGATACCTTCATGCACTTGTGAAGTCATCAAAAGAGCTTCTTAGTTTCAGAGCACTAATTGCATCGCAATTAAATAACATGAACTTTACGATATGCATGCACGTGAATATGCGCTTTAGATTTTGTTAAGTAATTCGAGTTGGTGGAAGTACTTAGGAGGATTTTCTGTACTTATAGTGAAATAAAAATTATATCTGCGTTTTGGAATCATAAGAGCTAAAGGTATTTTTGGCTTGCTTTGTTGAAGAAAGTACACAGAATTGTTTTGAGAAGCTCTTAGTTGCTTATAATGTATGTAAAGTGCAGGGACTATTTGCATTTATTTCAATATATATTATTATTTTGAATTTTGATATTATTCTTTCAACTTTGTCGAAATAAAAATCTCCCATTATGAGTCTTTAATAATTTTTTTCATTGTAACTACAAGAGAATTTCATTGGAAATTCAACTGGCAATTACATAATTCTACGAAATATTCCTTATAAATATAATGGAGAGCATTAGCAGGTAGCGATACAACATTATAATCATACGTTATTCCTATTTGTTATATAATGTATTTAAAAATTAAGTTAATTAACAGGTTTTCCAAACATAGATTCAAAAACAAATCGTTATATATATTTATTTAAATCCATTGTCCTGCAGCAGATGCTTGGATAGTTTGAAAAGGATGCATGCAAAATTTAAACCAATAAAATTTTACTAATGTTCAGAAAATTAAGTTAAACGATAATGCTCAAATTTACTTCTGACTTTTACGTAATTTCAAATAAATTGTATAACATTTATTTTCTGCTTTTATAATCGTAGTTAAAAACTTTTAAAGTTTATGGGAAAGTCACTGCAATTAAGAAGGTGATAAAAATAACTTTAATCATAACCATTCCAGAGAATATCAAAAAATACGTGGTTTTAAGACAGGACAGTGAAACTAGTCTCTCTATATAAAATATGTTGCACCCACATCCTAGTTGAAATTATATTTAGCAGTCTTCCTCAGAAGACATTCTCTCAAGGACAAAGCACTTCTGTGGAATGCTTCTTTTGTCGTCGAGTCGTAGAAACCTTTGAGACGGATTAAGTTAGGACGAAGTAAAATGGGCTACAATAATGAAAAATTAAAGCTTCACGACTTTTAAATAGGATTTAGTGAGGGGAAATGAAAGAAAACCGCTTAGTGTCTCAGTCTTGGTACTGTTGGTAATAATTTATCTGGCGTGGCTTCAGATCGTATAAACAAAACGTTCGTGTTGAATCTCTATGGCATCTCAGCATCACAGCTGAGGGATTATTCTCTGGGCTAATGGTTATCTTTAAAGGAATTATGTAATTGCATTAGTGTGAATTGTTAATTAATTTGGTACACGAATTTCAGACGTAGAGCAATGAACAACGAGGTCAATTGGGACTTCAATTGATGGAGTCTCATACTCGTTATTCATGTAGAGTCGAATTTCTGCCTTAGGCAGTTTGCTTTTTTGCATAGATAATTGATCAGATGGGTAGTTGCGTTTTCTTAAAAATAAAAAAAAAATTAGTTACCATGTCTACAAAATGTTGGTCATAAACAATAATAATAATGGATAATGATTATGCCTATTATATACATATTCATAAAATATACAAACATTCAAAAAGATTTCTTTTTTTATTATTAAAACTTATCATATTATTATTAGGCCTTATTTATGTTAGGTACTCAAAAACATACTTTTCAACATACAATTATTAATTTTCTTGTTTTCGATATTCTCTTTGAAATGCACATATCCAACTAGAAACTCCAATAGATAATCTTATTCAATTTAGAATTCCGGAATTTTATTCAAGCTTTGCGTCATGCATACAAATTTCCGATAGATAGCAAGGAGTCTGCAGCGCTAAAAGAAAGTGGAGTTTGTTCGAATTAATTGCTAATTAGAATTTACACCTTCAACATGTCAGGAGAATAAATGCAAAGTGGTGGTGTTAAATGGTGTTTACAAGGGGTGAACTTGTCTAAGTCGAAAACAATTAAGGGACAATTGTAATTTCTGAAAATGTACAAATTTTCATCTAGACTATTTGGTTTCGGTAATCAAATTTAAATGAAGATTACAGATTTTGTGATTCCAATAAGATAATGTTGAATTCAATTAACAGTTTTAAAAATTAATTTTGTTTTTGTTTGTTAAATCTAATGTATATTCGTATAGTAGATTTAGATAAATTTATTAATACTTGGACTTGTTTTTTTAAATATCGAAATCAGCAGATTTAGAATTTTCAAGAAAAATAAATAAATAATACGTAACATTTTCATATGATTATTTGAAGTCATAAGTTTTACTTGATAAAAATTTATATAATTTCAATGGAATTTTTCACAACTTTGTTTAATAATGAAATTCAGTAATTGATATGTGCATTAAAACCATTTCGATACTTTCCTTAAAATTCTACGCAAGGAGCTAAAAAACTAGACCTTTAAGAGGAAACAAGTTTTGTATCTTCTTTATAAAGCTATATTCAAGAATACTTGGGGGATGTTTTTCAAGTCTCAAATTTATTTTTCAAAATATAGGGTGCATTCCACAGCATGAAAAAAACCAAGTTTACCTGTAACAAAGAGGTTAACTCAACCTGGTCGAAAACTTTTGTAATTACACAAGTGGCGTTTACTAATGGATTTGTTTTCTTTGTGTTCTTTACAATTCCTTTTCCTTGTGTAATAAAAAGGGAAAACGTGCCATTTGTACCATCAAGAGCCCAAATTAAATTAAATTGTCCTTTTTGTGGATTTAATTCTTTGGATAAAGTGGGGTATCTCATGATTTTTCTGGAGAGTCTTTTGAGGATATTGCCAAAATATTTCTCTTCAAATTCACATACATATAATATAAAGAGAGATTCAATTGAAGATTCCCTTTTGCTAAAGTTTTCGATCAAGGCAAACATCCTCCGCCTTTTTAAAATCGGAAATTCATTATGTCCGTTACCAGATGCCAGACAAAATTAATTTTATCAATCGTTTTCTTCTCATGCTTAACAAATATGGGCGAAATCAAGACATAGGTGCCAAACAGATAAATCAAATTTTTTATTTTTATTTTTTTTTTGCTTAAATCCTAGGCTGTTCAATGCTATAGGTAGAGTATAATACAATTTAGAGTTGCTTGGTGTCGTCTTGAATTATCAATTAGAAAAATGAAAATAAATAAATTGTAACCAAAGTATCTTTAACATTTTTCAAAATTTTTCAGTTTGTTTTATTTTAATTTAATTTTTCAGCCTAAATCGTTTTCTTTTTAACTATTCATTGAAACCCACAAATAAAGTGAAAAAAATGGAAATTTAATTAAACTTCATTGGTATTCATAGCAAGGAAAATAGTTTTCCAAGTAGAGAGGCATCTTGCCAACATGTCGCTCATTTTCATATAACCATTTAATCTGAAATTCTAATATGCACTGTAGACAATTTTGGTTAAATAAGAACTTTCAGCATAATTTAAAGTTAAATGTTATGCAGTTAAAGTTCGTTTAGTTCAGTCTGAAAAGTTTTGATAAACTTAATATTGACTAAATATATGCAGATATTTTGGGGACATTCTGACGGTTACCTTTTTCTATTTTACCATACGTTGAGTTCTTCAATGCATTCAGACAGTTGAATTTTCTCTTGGGCTAGAATACGACGGACATTTCGTGCAATTTATATCATTTAGAAACATCTAATGACAACTATTTACCATTATTAAATATGGCAAAAATAAGAAACTCCCATTATTTCGGAGTTGTAAATATTTTTTTTAAAGTTTATTTGTGCGAAGTTTCCAGAACACCTACAGAAGGAGTTTTTGTTATTACGAAAACACATTTTATCTTTCTTTAGATTGATGGTAGAGTCTGGCCTATGATTTATTATTGTGGGAATGGAGATAGTTGAGGAAAAACAAAAATAAAAGTCCAAATAGTGTAAAAGTTTTCCCATTTCGGAAATAAAATTATTTCTAAAAAATTTTGTGTGTAGTATCTACATTTTCAAGCTAGTTTGAGTGAGAGTAAAACAAAATTTGTCATGAGAATTTTAAAATCTGTTTTGCAACTATATATTTTGAATTTAGGTTTAAGGTAGAATTATGATTAGTATGCGCATTAGATAAAAAATGTGTTAGTGGCTCAGAAATATAAACTTACTAAAACCGCAAATAGATAGCAGGATGCATTCCACAAAATTGTTGGATTCTGCAAAAATCGACCAATTCAAATTTCGTGTTATGCTTTTCTTTAGTTGAACCCGTATTTTAAAGAAACATATAAAAAAAGGCTTTAACGTATCAAACGCATGGATATTATGGGGTATAATTTAAAAAATAAAAGATACTAAACAAAGCCAATACCTTCTTAAAAAGTCGAATTATTTCTTTAACTCTACGCCGTTGGGTTAAAAGGGCCCTATTAATAAATTGTGCTTTAATAATCCCGATTTCCCATGCACTTAATGAATCAAATCAGTCCTAACTGGATGTAATCGGACATAAGTTACCCTTCAGAAAGGGTCAGGCTCTGACCTTAATGCGGGATTAGTGTTCGGTCATTTATCCCATGGGGGGCCTTAAACAATATTGTTTGATTAACTTAATAAATTGTCCAATTTCCCTTGGCCGCCGTCCTCTTGACTATTTTAATATTCACTCAATTCCCAAATTTCTTGAGGATCAATATTTGCTGTGTGGGGAGGCTGTGGTCAGAACGGTCTTGTCATCAGATTATCAGAAAATATAACCGACGGCGAAGAAATTAAGTGTTTCTACAGTAAGAACACAGAAGTGAGGTGATATGGAAACCCAGCAAGGATATTGATTTCACCTCTTCACTTGCCGTGAATTGAATAATTTTAAAAGGAGATCCTTGTTTGCAAGAACTGAAAACTCGTCAAATTCGCATTGGACTTGCGCTCTCACGATTTCGTATTATGGAAATCCTTGAAAAGTATATAGTGAGAAGTTTTGATCAAGATCAGAAATTATCTCAACTTATTGATTCATAATGTAAAAATTTATTTGAACTCATCTAAAGAAAATTGTACGTAATGTTAACCAATACTAATGTAAAAAGGTATTAATAACGATTTCCGTGTTATTTCTTTATAAATATATGTATATCTACATACATAAATATGTATATTTTTGGTACATTATACTCGTTTTTAAACTGAAACAATTTTTGATTTTGAAGCAGTAGTTAAAGATAAAACAAAATATATGAAAAGTTCGCATCTTGTTATGAGTTGAAATTTAAGTGGAACTTCACTTGCACTGCACTTATCAAAACAGTACGAAAACATGCAAACTGAAAAGTAGCGAAGATTTTTCATTGTTAATGGAAGATTAAATATTTTACAACTACTGTTTTACTAAATACATTTATAAATAAAACAATTATTTATTTTATGTATCTTAATAACGCCTGAACTGAAGTAATCTACATATATGATCCCAAAAGGTACAATAATTTCATAATGTTATTATTATTTTATTTTATTAAATATTTGAAGAAACATAAATTTGAGAAGAAAATTTGCGAGTAGTTATTAATATTATATTCCAGTGGTCGAAGTTACTGCGCGTGTGAGTTCCATACGGGGGAGAAAAATGTTATCTGGTACTTACCAAGTACTATACATCTCAAATTCATAACTTGCTTACCTGTAATAACAACCCTGGCTCCCCCTTGCCGTTGCTCTTAAGCCTTTCGGTTTAATAACTCATTAGGGGGTGGTGCTTTTCGTCTTCGCGGCTCGTTGCATGTTGCTCACTCATTGTGGTAAGCCTTTATATCCGGCACTCATTATTTCAGAGGCAAATTTCGCGCAGCTTGAGGCACACGAAACACGTGAATTCAATTTTCATAAAAGTCGAGTAGGCGGATTAACCACATGCAGCCCAAACAACTTGTCAGATAAGCGGGGTGGTGGGTATTTTAATTGCTTCACCTCCGCCGACAATATCAGTAGGAAATTGCGAGTAATTTCCCCGAAAATGATTAACGATATTGAGCATAAAGGGCAACATGTTACCAAATGCTTACATTCGACTAGGCCAAAATACATAATTACTTACTGTTGCCGGTGTAATGTTAAAATTTCCCTTGCTTCTCCAAAATTTTATACAGAATTTGTCAAATATCTTTTTGATTTGGGTTCAATTTCCTTAATGTGTGTCAGTTTTGTTTGAGAGCATAAGTCTAGTTCTATACATTTAATCAACGGAATTTAATTACTATCTTATCTAAATTTGAAATGTTAAATTGTTAAAGGTTATCTCTGCATTTTACTAAGTAAGTATGTATATAACAATATTTCAAAAACCTCAAAATATAAAACAATTCAATATTTCTCTAAAGAAGGCAGATAAATTTTGTATTGCGCTTTCCCACTTAATACGAGTCGAAGGAATTTAACTTACAGGACAGAGGTACGACAACAAATTTAAAACGTGTAAGCAATATGAGAAAATTTATCATTTTGGGGACCACACAGTCGTAAAACTCTGATTATAAGAAATGATATTAAAATTCAAATAAAATCAGCTTTTCGAACATCATAAATGTCCGGGGGGTATCGTAAAATTTAAATTGAACAAGTTTACGCGTGATTCTTTCATTCTGCTATATAAAATGACGAAAATTATATTTTTGTAAACTCAATGAGTCTTAGAAGTGAAAATGATCGAAAAGTTCCTGTAATTTACACTTTGTAATTTATAATTCTTCTGTTTTAAAAGTTATTTCTATCTGATTACTTATACCTTTACAAAATCTACATACATATGTTTGTTTTATGATTTAAATTTAATTTGTACATTAACATTTTTTTGATAATCTTGTCCGTGGAGGATCAAACAAATTCAATTTTTGGGAACTTTTTCCCGCAGTTTTAATTAATTATTTAGTGATCGGATATATGAGTTATATTCAAATCGTTGAATAATGAACATTTTCATTGAAAAATATATATGATCCAAAAAAAATATTTGCCCCGATTTTTGATTGAAAATGTCTTTATTGTTTTTGTCAATGAAATAATTTTAGTTCTTTTTCAAAATGTGATCATAATTTAGAGATCACAGATTTTTAGCAGCATTTTAATAGTAATTGTGATTACTTAGGACGTCTTTAGTTATTTTATTTTAAAATATTCAGACGTATTAATTTGTATACAGCTTATATTTTTAAATGAGTTGAAAGAGCATAAAAAATTAATCTATGAACAAATTGCTCAATTTCAGCTGCTATAATTACCTAGCAATTATGATAAAATCTTCTGTTAAAGAAGTAATATTTACGACGATTACGTTACAAATCGCTCGAATTTTATAAATATAACTTTGTAAAACACGATTGTGGATTCTTGAAGAAAATTTTCCGAACTCCTGGACATAAGACTCCCCTATTACAAATAGAATCCATTATAGGCTTCTTTTCCTGATTTCACGTGTTTGACATCTGATAACAAACCAAATAAGTTTGTGAAACCTTGATGGGTTTCCGTAATTAGTTCTAATGTTAATTAGCACGCCCCTTCATAAAGTTTCGTATCCTTAAGCGATGTCTTATCTACTCGACCAGTAGTTCTGGGCACGTGGAAATTTTGTTTTGTGTAATAGAATAATTTGGATTAACGCGAGCGAATTTGAAGCATGAGTACCAGTGAAATCGCATGTGATCTGGCTACGTTTACGATTATTGAAACTGTTGGTGAGCAAGAATTAATGTAGCATAAAACTCACCATAAACATTTTTATCGCTGTGTTATAATAATTGTGCGCTCCTATTGTCTCATCATTATTTGATGCGCCTCTGTCCAGTCGGGTAATTTAATCGCGAAAGTTTAGCACTCACCTGGAGACAGGTAAAGGCTACCAGTTCCATAAAACATAATGACTCTGCGGATTTTTACCTGTTTCATGGTAGCGATTTTGGCGTACCGGAAAAGTGGCGCGACTGTAAGTTTTTACATATTTTTTGTACTTTTCGGCTGCAATATTTTTTTGTTCAGAAAATCTTCTTAACTTTAGATAAGTTCGTGTTGGCCTACATGGACGAAAAGTTTGCAGTTAACGAAGGAATTTATATGCGTCAAGTGAATGAAAGTCATGTTGCTATGAATGCTAAATTTAAAATAGTAAAAGAGTTAAACAATTTGACTATGTTCATCACTTATACACAAAAATTTAAAAAGCAATCACAACCCAGGACAATTAATGTTCAAATCAGAACATGCCAATTTTTCAAAGATCCTGTCAAGTATCAACCAGCTATCGGATTTATGTACAAGGCGATGTTTGCATCATACGATTTTCCAAAAAGATGTCCAGTGGAAGTTAGAAGTTATCATATTCACAGATACTTCGTGAGTACGTTAATGTTGCCCCAATTTCTTCCTCCGGGGCAGTTTAATGTGGATGTTTCTTCAAAAGAAGGGGAGGAAGAAATTTTTCGGTTCTTTTGGACTTTTAGTTTAAAATATGGTAAGTGAAAATTTAAAATTATAATGCAAATATTTTGTACAAATAAAAATATGGACTAAATTTATTTTATTGAAATTTGAAAAGTGTAATTTCCATGTGCACCACATCTAAGAATATAAAAAAACTTTATTTAACTCGCCACGTGTGGTATAACCAAGGATTTTTAATGTTCGCTAAGGTAAACGTCGGTGATTACATTCCCTCAGGTAAAAATAAAAATCTCCAATGTGTATACTCTCAATTCAGATTTCTGTTTGGCCTTTCCCTCTGCGAGAATAACGTTTACAATTTCATAATCCAGCAATGTATTTTTTGGTTGAAGTTATGTAAAATCCACTCTGCAAGTGAAGGAGAATATTTAAACATTGAGTATGTGAAATGAAATATTGCACGAGTTGCATGAGTTTTTTTATATAATTAAAAAAAATTATTAATTTGTATAATAGAATTTGTTATATAGTCTTATTTAAAAATATACGCAATCCCGAGCTTGCGCTTTGTTTCTAAGTAGGGTACAATTTATTGTATTTTTGCTTTATAATAAATAAATAAATAATAATAAAAATATACGTTAAAAACTGAAAATCTGAACTATGTAGGTTAGCACATATCATAGAAAATATGCAAAGTTTCCTGATATTTTTTTTGATAACTCTGAAAATTCAGCCAAAAGGTTTAATTTTCTAATTATTTCTTTACAGAATTGCTCGGGAGTTTTGGAAAGATTATTTTCGGTTAACAAAATTAACAAACTTGAGCAATACAAGTAGCATACCTTATGAGGATGTTGTGAAAGTAATTCTGAAAATAAATTTGACTGGAAAGTTTCGTTTGACTTCTGGAGTGGCATGATATATGAAAATATGTGAAATGTCAAACCTTAATTACGTTCTTCCGAGAAAAAGCGTATTCACCGAAGTAAGTTCTTACACTTTTTTCGGGACAGAAAAAAAGTTGGTTTTGATTCTTTCGTCTGTTCTCCAATTTCATGATGAAAACATGAAATATAAAAAGTTTCCTTACCCATAATTGATTTAATTTTTGTTTAATTCAGACATTTTTCTTCTACAGAATATTAAAATTGAAATTTTGGTCTTGATCATAATTGGAAATTTTTGAATGTAAGTTATTCAAATTATGATTAGCAGAACAAAGTATAATAATTTAACGCTGGCAATATATCTAAAATCCGTAAAGTATCGACAGATTAATGCTTGTATTTGTTTTATTTATTGGATTGAGAAACTCGCGTTTGGAGCAAAAAGGGTGATATATTAGATATTTGCCTGCGGAGAAATTGAATTGCAGGATCAATCGTAATTAAAAACCAATTTATGGCTTTTAAGGTTTCAGGTTTTGTTGGATAGAATTTCTTCAACAAACTAATTGCTTTGAGGGAAAAGTGAAAATAATGCCCACCTACAAACTCCCACAACATTTTCAAGGATGTACCATAAATCTCAAGGGAAATTCCTCAATTTCAATTTTCCCATCGATTTTTCACCCCACAACCAGGATACACGGTACATATATCACTTACAGACGTTTTTTCTTAAAATTGAAATAAAATTGGTTGCTTTATATCTTTGAAAGACGATAGCGAATATGTGCATCGTGTAATAAAAAATTGCTTCACTTCCAGTCTCTCAGATTGGGGAATTCGAGTTTAAATTCTGAAGCTCTCAAACAAACGTTATTGTGATGTCCTTATTTTTTTTCTGACTGTCGAAAGATGTAAAGCATTAAAAATGAGTAGTCTGTTGCTGCTGAGATTTATTCTGCTAGAAAAATTGATGACAACAATTGTGACGCACATCCAGAAATGAAATACATATTTTCAGAATTGATGTTGAAGTCTCACGGAAGAATCGACGAAAAGTTAACGATTTTAATTGTTAATGATAGATCTTTGTATATTTTTACTAGTTACTTTAATTTGCATATTATATGATGTAGCTTTTGGACCTTAAGCGTTTTTGTATTAATTTTCTTTCAAAATGGCGATATCCAAAGGAATAAAGCAAAAAATATATTTAAATTTTTAGGTTAAATGGCTAGACGTTTTTCTCTAACCGCGTTTAAAGCTCCAAGCACAGTCTAATTTAGTTGTACTAAAATCGTTAAAACTTGGAAATTAAATTTCTTTCCTACGATAACAATTATACTTTATGAAAATGAAAAAACTCTAATAAAAATAATCCAATTGTACATACTTATATATTTTTGTTTAAATTTTCAGACAAATATACTCCTTTAGAGCAGTTGCTAGTGGTTTTAATAAATATTACAAAGTTCATAAGTTCACTAACTTAAACCAGACAGATGGGTATTTGACAATAAGCTTTAATACATTATAGGGTTTTTTTTTATGTATAGAAAACTCGGTGCACAATAATCGGTGAAGTATATAAAGGATGTGTATAGGTAAGGTATTATAAATAGTAACGAAGTGATTCTCTTTTAAGTTGATGTAGATGGTTTTTAAGTGCGCAATTTCTGAGAGATTTAATTAAGAGATTTGGATTTGATTTGGCTAAAGCTCTTTCGTTTGTCAACGTACCGATTTCTTTCACTTTAAGGTGCCAATTTTTCATGGATGTTCCAATTAACTACGATTGCTATTGATATCACCTGTGAATATCTGTGGCTCTGCGCAACCAAAATTTTTTGCCTTTGATTGTATAGTGAAAGTAGAATTCCCTCATTCAGGGTTTTAATTATTTGTTGCAACAATACTTACTTTTAAACTTTTAAGATTTAAATTAATTTTCCCAACAAATATTTCACTGTAAAACAAATAATTTCTGATGCTCTGTTGGAATGAATTAAGCCTGCTACCTTAAGGATACAGACAAATTAATTATCACGTACGTTAGTAATGGCAAAGCTTTCAAAATCCTTTTAAGGAAGATTCCATGAAGAGGATAAGACCGCTACAGCCTATCAATGTCACACCATCCAGGCAAATGCAAAGCGATATGGCTTTTATAAGGTAAAAATTAATTAACTTTGTTGAACGTTTTCACGCATTAAACAAGGAGCTGTATTAATTACAAATTTAAGTATTGATAAATGGGCGCTATTATTATATCATAACCTCTAAAGCACATGCGTGCATTATAAAATTGAAAATCACAAATTTTTGGTTCTTCGCGGATATTTTTATTCAAAAATTATTATCTGCTGTCACAGTAACCACAACTATTTTTTAAAGAAAAACACTTTTTTGTTGTAATATTTAAATTTCCCGGATGGATTATATGCTAAAGAAACATTTTTTATTGTATATATTTAATAATATGTTCTAATAAAGTATACATTTCATCTTCAAAATTTTAAAATCGTGCAAGTTTGTACATACTGTACTGTAAATAATTACATATATTTGTTTTATTGCACAACGATAGTTAATTTCAGATAATATTTTTAAGTAATATTTCCTTTTCTTTTTTGCTTAAAAATTACTGACCGAATGAAAACTTTTATATTGTCTGACAAACAAGGTTTGAGACAGACTTAGTTTGCCTTGATCTAAAGAATGTTAGTAAAACTGTTATATTAATGAATAAACTACAATGGTTGTTAGACCTCTCCCATTCACATCTTCTTTAGCTAGAAAGTAAGAAATTTCATGTTATATAGCGGATTACTTTTGGTACGGTTAATATTATATATATAATATAATATTTTCTATTTTTATCCAAATTGTTTTTGACGAATGTCGGCATTTCAAACTTTTCTTAAAATTGATCCGAAAACGACTGAACTTTATATGTATTTAAATTATGCCACATGCAAATGACAGATAATTAATTATTTTAAATTTCCACACAGCACATGCCGCTGAGGCGTTTTAAGACGCTCGTTACATTCATGCTAAATCATAATTGGTTTCGTTTAAATTATTTGAAATTCGGACGTTGTGCTGCTATGTTTAAAATTTGATAGGGTTCATAAAGGCCCCAGGGCTTTGTGCACATGGGTAATAAATATTTATTGTTAAGGCACTCAAAGCTTTGAAGTCTAGGACCAACATTTCAATGGAAATGAAATGAAAACTTTCTGAAATATTTGTGGAATCTTTTGTTGTTGGGAGAACCTATGTGACTGTTTTGGGAAATACATTTTTATAAGCTAAGTTTTTATGAGAATTTTCTGGAATTGTAATATGAGTTAACATAAAACAATTATTTGTATGTTGTGCCAATGTTTCCTTAAATGTAGAATTATGGATGTTTTTGTTTATATTTAATGTGCAGGTTAAATGTTGCGTGTAACTATAGCTATTATAACATACGTACATATTTAATGAACGTAAAACGACCAGAAAATATCAGATTACTCGTAATTTAGTTTCTTTTGTAAAGGCAACAAATTTTCATTTTACCGAAAGATACGAATAAAAGTGATGGTAATCCTTTGGTGGTTGGGATCCCCTTGGAAAAGGAGGATATAGACAAAAAACAGTAAATTCTTTGTGGTTTTTGGACCGTTGTAAATAAAAGGATTTCTAGATTTGCGGCAAGTAAAGTCTTTTCATTAATCCTCTTAGAAATTCTGGATGTGAAAAACATCTGTATCAGCTCAAAAGGAATCAGATTCTATTCTATACAGTCAGTTGCGACATTTTCGTACTTTGTGAGAAAACATTTTGTACTTCGTCAACCATTGTTCACGTGCTTGTGTTGTATAAAATAAAGACAAAACGTTGGGTTTTATTACGATAAAGTTGTCTTTAAATAAAGACTTTTTTCTTTAAAATATGGAACGAAAAATACTTTTCTTTTATTTGATTGTGATAGTAGGACACAAACACCTTAAAAAATGTATACTGAAATAATACAATCCAAAACAAGAATTGTTTCTAATGTAAATACAATAAATGATGATTTATTTATATGAAGGGCTCCTATGACTTTTAAGAGGGATTTCATTCGTACTACATTAAGATCATGACCCAAATCATTCATTAAATTTTTATGTTATTTTAGCTGAAAAGTAATATTGGCAATGTCGCACAATCCTAAGTAATTTCATTATATTTAGTACATTATACTAGATATTGTCATTTACATGTAGCTCTTAATAGTCCTTATCTACGCCAGCAAGTATAATAACTCATTTTTTTCAATCTACAAAACCAAATTTGAAATCAAAGAAACTTTGAATTAAATATGCCGCTGAGAGAAACGATTAATCTAAACTTGTTGAAACGGTTGAGGAGTTTTTCATTAATTGACATCTTAATGAAATAAAATAAGAATAATAAATAAATTAAATCACAAGTTTTAAATATAATATATATTTAAGAATTTTAGAATGACATTTATTTTTCCTTACAATTACATTAAGAAATGAATTATTGACTTCATAACAATTTAACATAAATTCAGATAGAAAAACCAATAAACATTAGTTGGAAAAATACAATGACACATAACTCACACAGATTTAGTTCTCGTAAAACTGAAAGCCCAGTAAAATTCAGCTATTTTAGTCTCACTTTCCAAGCAGCTGATGTTAAATTGAAATACGCCAGATGGAAAAATTCTTGGGAAAATATCATCGAAA
Organism: Tolmerus cingulatus; assembly: GCA_959613345.1. Lineage (NCBI taxonomy): Eukaryota > Metazoa > Arthropoda > Insecta > Diptera > Asilidae > Tolmerus > Tolmerus cingulatus. The sequence goes on from OY390708.1 coordinate 9,876,841, forward strand.
GCATAATGACTCCGCAATGAATATGTTTTTGGGCGAACAGGGCAACTGGTAATGAAGGTTTTGCGTGCAAAAATTGCCTGATAGAAAGTTCCCAATAAAAGGTTATACTGCACAGGATTTTTAAGAAATTTGCAGACATCAATTTTAGTGTTGATTGCTTTAATTTGTACCCGTCCTAATTTTTGCATGCTTGTTACTTTGACTGTTAACTTATTACAGGTTTGCAACACATTAAAATGTAGGTTCACTCCAAGATGTGTTTTGTTAACCGGGCCTAATTCCATACTATTATTTTTGACTATTGTTGAATTTAAAAAGATTATATTAAAGGCTTCCTGGTTGTAGCTCGCCCTGGATGTCTGTAAGTACATTATGAATTTTCAAAAATGTCCTACTTTTTTATTAAACTTTCAAAACCTACTTGACATTTTATATTTGTTAATGTTAAAATTATTACAAGCACTAGTGCACAACACAACAATTTTATTTGCATGCTTTTAACACGACATCTACTTCGGTAATGAAAAGCCTTTTGCTATTTCGCTTGTTGCTGATGGTGGTTTAGAGACTTATACTAGTCGAAATTCTGATTCTCATAGCAACTATTTAATTTCTATTTTCGTCACAAAATTGTATTCATTTGAATTTGACTGTGATACCCGGAAATTAACTTTAATAATGACTTCGAAATTAAGTGCTCTTTTTGATGTTATCTAGAGTTATTTAGAGATTGTTGATTATGTTGCTGCCATAATTCACTGATTTGGGGTTATTGAACTAGGTACATATTAAATATATATATTTTTCCTTTAAATGAAAATAGTTTCATTCTTTTGCAAAATTTCTTATTGTAGTTATACTTAATTTTCAAAGTTATTGAAACAAGCATAACATCCCAAGATAGAATTTGGTTTGGGAAAAAATATCCATCGCCTAGTTATCTAAAATATAGTATTTAATTGAGGAACAATTTTCCAAATGTTGCCGTTAGGTCTAAAATTTCAATGTACCTAGAATAAGTTATTAAAAATCCTTGTGTTCTGGTTAAAGTTCGCTAAAGTTCTATAAAAAGCCGCAACGTAGAGACAAAAGTGGTTCTACCATCGTTCTATGAAACTAACTACCACTCAATCCGTTTAAGGTCATGAAGGCCCTTTCCGCACGATCTGAACGCATTCATTAATTTAATATAGGTTGATTGAACATTTTCCCTGGTGACATAACCTGGGCTTTTTAAATCAGGAAAAAGCTCAGTGTGACGACAGAAACTTGGTTACCTCTGTCATTCCCGAGCTCTTTCCGGGGGCAAATTTTCTTATCCCCATCACAGTAAATGGCATCTCCATTAAGAGGGCTTGTCGCATCCCTTTCGATTCAATGAGACCTCCCACATCCTCTTTACACATGCACTTCGTGGGACAAGAAATTTTAATGGATCCGCAAGAGAGTTTCATAAGGCCTTTATTGATTCCTGAGAAGATTATTAGTAACTGATGCTGACTGCATCGCTGTATCTTCCTCCTCCGATGGTGAGGATGAAATTGTCTAGTCTTGCGAGTTCTGGGTCGACAGTTAATTTACATAGTTTTCCTGAGCTTTCAAGGTATAATTTTTCAACTATTGTTTCCCACACAAAGTTCTAAAACAATGTCGGAAATGTTGGTCTTAAATTTAAAATAAGAAAGATAAACTAAAAAAGGTTTTTGAACTAAACTTAAAAAGTTTTAAAAATGCGGTCATTATTATTATACAAATATAAAGTTTAAAATTTAGTCAACATTTTCGACAATAAAAAGAAGGCAAATACTAACTTAACTATTGGCACGAAAGTGCAAAAATGTGTTTCGTCCGGATGCTATAACACGACACCGAAGTAAAACAGTCCGTACCATTAATGGACCTAAGCTGCTGAGTGCATGAGTTCGATATCGATTGTTGTTGACATACTTCGAAGCTTTTGTTATTTAGGTACAATATATTGAGCGCTTTGAAAACGGTCTTTTAGAAATAGAAACTGGGTCACAAATACTCATGTTACTTTAATTTTGAATACGTATAGTGAAAGTACAAAAATTAAAAATTTTGCAAATAAAAAATAAAATTTTTTCATCTTCCAGCAATAATAATTCGTATTACAATTAAGGTTTTTTTCAAAATTCGAATTTAATAATCACCATTAAAAACTTTTATTTATTAAGTTCGGTGTTATTGTTGTTTCCCTTTATAAATATAACTACCATTTTTTTGAATTAGTGCTACGTGAAAAGAGAGTCCTACATAGTAATTGTAAACGTCACTGAAACATTAATTCTATATAAAATAGTTGTTGTGTTTTTACTTTGTTTATTTATAAAATATTTTACAATACAATACATTATGTCGAAATATTGTACAGTTTTAGTTGGCTACAATATTGGAAATGTTGCAAATGTAATTTTATCACTTTTAGGGAAGAATTTAAAATAAATTTAATTATTAAGAAAATGGATAGTTATGACTTACTTATGAAGATGTTTGAAATGTGTGTGTACCTTTTGTTGTTAACTCTAAAGATTTACTTCATATACGAATAGAGTTTTCTACTACATGTAGTAAAATTAGTTTTAAACCAATTACTTTTAGGGCAAGAAAAATAATCATGCAAATAAAAAAGTAAAATTGTGACATATGAATTCCCATACATACATAAATACCAGAATTACTCAGGGGAAATAACTAATAATCCCTAGTGAACTTCATCAGTGCATCCTTGACAGAAAATTTTCCTTTTTTCCTTAATTGCCTTTTTCTGTTCCAAGAGAACTACTATATCTTGAGAAAAGGTAAAGTTATATCCTTTTGTTTCTGAAAGTTTCAGAAACTGAACAGATTTTCAAGTTTCCCAAATAGGCGCCGGGTGGAGACAGCAGTGAAGAATTTTAGGAGCCAACTATATCACATCTTGAGAAATAAATTTTAGTGGAATGTGTAGCACTTTAACATACACATTTATGGGAATTTTGTTTTTATGAAACGTAAAACTTATGAGGCGTAAAAGCTACATTTCTTTTCCTGATTACATTACTTTAAATCCATTATTTTTATTGATCGATTTGTAAGGGATCGCACAATAATACTAAGCTGGAAAACTCAATATCTTACTTATTGGATGCTGTATACGAGCAAACCAGGGAAGGTTTTAGCAAAAATTCTTATCATTAATATTACAAATTTTGAGAACAAATTGTGTATATTTATAAAATATATAAGAATAAAATGTGGGCGTATACTTAAATAATATAAAGACGAAATGAAAATGGCTTATTCAAAATGTTTTAAATTTCAATGATTTACATATGCGTAGATTTTTGCCATTAACAGTGCTGCTAATTTCGATTCTTCTATTAAAATTACCATAATTTTGTATGAAAACTGCCAAAGTGTAAAAAATTCGATATCGACTAAAATTTCTTAGGATAATTTTAACTAGTAAAATAAATAAATTTACAATATAAGTATACAATCAATATTAAAATTATAACTAAATAAATTTTTCGTCTTCACTATTTTTCAGTAGTTAGAAGTTATTTTTAATTTTAATATGTGTTTCACTTAACTTGTTATATTTAATTCATTTCTTGAGAAATACATTTTGCTGTCAAAATCATTTTCTTTATTCAACCGATAAAGTGAAGATAAACTCACACTTATTATGAAATCATGATGCTTTCAGAAGAAGTGAAATATAAGTTAACCTTAATTCTGTTTGGAAATCTCTGGATTACAGTCGCAGATGTTTTGAAATTTCATACTTTTATCTGAGAGGCACATTAAGCGCAAAAATCCATTTGTATTCTGTTCGAGAAACTCTTTACATGAACATATCCGCAGCTAAGACCGTCTTTAGACGAAAGTTGAGGAGCAGAAAACTTCATCTCATGCAAGTGTACGGTTGAGTATTTCTTGAAGGCTACCTTTAAAGACCGAAAAACATTAGAGATGACAAAAATTTCTATTTTCTTAAAAAATAACTTTTTATTTGATATTCTGCGTGTTCGAGCTTTCACTATAAAAATACAAATAATCAACCAAATTATACCAAGAGATCAAAATAACCTTTATTGTCATACGAACATTGGGAAACCTTGTGAAAAGAGAGGTGGATACCCCTAGGGCAGTGACATCGAAAAGGTCCTTAAACTCGTATCGATAATTTTCGCTGTTTTCAACATACCTGAGAGATCCATTTATAATAAAAAGAAACGAAATGAAGCATGTTAAATTGCCCACAAGTTGTTTTGGGAGCAAACAAAAGGTGCCTCTAAGGAGAAAGATACCAACAGTGATAAACATGGTTACATTTGTTATTTTTACGAGGACGAAAGTGAAAATTAACTTATTTATCAGTAGCATACCTTTTTAGGTATTTTCTTTGTTCTGTCAAACAAGAACTCTCGGGAGTTTTCATGACATTTTTCCAAGCAACTTTATTAGGTCTTAATCAAATAAATACAAATTCAAATACAAATACAAACTTGAGTTATGAACAAGGTAAATGTGGTGAAAAACTGAAATAGGGAGCAAACATTGGCTAGGACTAAAATATTTCAGATAAAGGGATCTTTTGAATAACCAAGTGATTTAATAGCCCGCAGAGAGGAAGCAATATAAGTAAACTGCTTTTTCCTTTTGGGAAAGATAAGAAATAAGTGAAATTTGTGATGGTATGCACATGTTCATATCTCTAGTAACTTATATACATTTTCATTATGAAGCAAAATAAGCTCGAAATTGGACACGCATAATTTATATATGTAGTATTTCCTAAAGTGATTACTTTGTGATAAACGGTAAGATTTTTATACTATTTTCTTCTAGATTTCTTTCGATGTTGCTCCCAAAATTTGTTGGTACTAGTTTATTTAATACATTTTCCATGTATTTTAAGAACAGCGGGATTATTCTCTAAACAGGGAACAAATTACCACTTATGGTAGTGAATTTTTACTTTTAATCTTAAAAAAATAATTCAGCGACTTAGAAACTTCAGAGTTGCAACTGAAATAAAAATGTGAAGTGTAAATTTATATTGTTAATGGAATCTTCATGTACTAAAAAATATCTAAAAATAGGCATAGATCACGCATAGGAACTACTTATTAATGTGCTGCAAGAATAGCAAATTAAAATTAATTTTTTCCGCAGAAATAAAAACTGGAACGTGCTTATTCATCGTTAAAATCACAACTTTTAGTGCCTCCATAATATAATTCATGTGTATCCCATTTACGGATAAAGTATGTCATCACAAAATTGTTAAATAATTAAAAAATGCAGTGTTAATGCAGTTGAAATATAATTTTATGGAAAATGCAAATAACAAAATTTATTTTTAATTATTGAATGAACTCAAAGACTGATGAAAAATTAATTTTTTTCCCTATGGGATTAAAAGATACTGCTGCTACTACATAAAAATGATTCCATAGATGCAACTCGATCCGTGACGTTTTTAATTTGGAAGCCGCAATGCATCCTGAATGACGACGTGCTTTCTCTGTAATATGCGGCTTGAAATTTGGCTTTTGGGTTGAAATTTGTAATTACGTTTCTTTCAGCTTGCCAGCCTGTCAACTGTTCCATTGTATGCTGCAAATTAACTACTCAACCCATTCTCGGCACATACATACATATGTATGTATGCATGAATAAATATATAAGCACTCGACATATTTTTCAGGAGTATGAATGATGGTTTCATGGACGTAAATTTTGATAATATTTGCACTGGAACAGCTATTCGCCAGGAATTTTGCTCAAAGGTTGTGTTATCTGACAAAAAGGAAATGTTGTAAACGTGTGGTACTTGTAATGATAGTTTTACCTAACTTTTTTAAACGCTTATTGAAGACCTTGGGAGTTGAGTTCTTTCACTGTTTGGTCCTCCTAAAAATCCCAAGTAGCAAACAATTTCATTTCATCACTTCTTCATTAAATGGTTATTTAACCTAGGTACATACATATTTAAACCAAGGATTTCATTATCGTTAAAGAGTTTTGCATGTTTATGTATGTACAATAGATTGCCAAATAAAATTTCATTGCAAAATTCTTCTTTATCTAGTCAGTCCAAAAAATTAATTGTAATAATGCAGTACATACTAATATTCAAAATTAAGTAAATAACGCAATATCAGAATAAACAAATAATATATTTCTCACATTTGAAATGCCGCCGAGAGCTTTAAACCTGATTAAAATTCAATTAATATTAGAATAAATTACGAAAGCGAATTTTTAATTACTTGATAATTTTGGGCAAAATTGCTATAGGCATCGTTAAAAAGGGAGGTTTTTTCCCTAGAAATAAAGGATTTAATCTATGAACGCGTTGAAATGTAATAAAGCCCTTTTGGGGCAGCTTTAATTTCTCACAAAAGCAGTCATGCTGAAGATAAAAGGGAAAGGTATATCCATTCAAATTAGCCTTTAGGTGAGATTAGGGACACACTTAGTGGTATATAATTTTTACCCTGAACAATTTTATTGTTTAGGAGAAAAATTTAAGTTGTTGGAAAATTAAAAATGTTTTATGAGAGCAATTTGCATGCATAAGAGCTGTCTTTTTCTATAAGTAATAGAGGAATTATTAATGACGATTTAATTACATGTCTGTCTGAATTGGTTTTCTTTTCATTATTCGAAACCCTCAAATCAATTCGAACTACATCAAAACAAAGAAAGTCGAAAATGTGGATAATTTCCAGACAAAAGTGTTATAACATGCCTTATCAAACTTATTTTTCAAGAGATTTAAGGATCGTGTTTTATTTTGAGTTGGGTTTAACCTCAACATTTTAAATATGATTTTAATAAAATTGAACAAAATCCTTAGGTTCTTGAGTAGACAACACAAAATGTTGAGGAATGTCTCGCATAAATTTCTGAAGCGTTAAAGAGAAGGAAGGGGAGAAATCGGGCACAGAAACTTATAAAATATTTTTTTTATAACTGATTTTTTTTTCACGAAATAATAATAAGCCTCTAAATATTGATAAAGTATGGAAAAAATGTTTCATATTCACCTAGATTACAAATGCTAACCATTTTTTTTTAAAGTGTTGATTCAAAGTACAATAGGTACCTACAAATTCTTTATAAATCCGATGATATTTCCAAACCCGAGTCAACCTAACTGCTATTATATAATATGTATGTATAAATGTAAACCTATTTTGACCAAAATGTTCTTGTATACTTTAAAAATATATTTCATGAATACAAACTGTGTTACGGTCAGAAACGAAATTCTAGAATCCTTATTAATTGCAAAATGGAAATCATTTATGCCGCACAATACAATAAAACTTCTCCGCCTTATTAAGTATGCATTCAATGATTTTTTATAGGAAAATTGGCAACATCATCATCATCTAAAAGTCAAAGTCGTAGAAAATTATTCCTTTCCTGACTCAAATTTGAATGATAATCGAAGTGTCTTCCCGGTCTGTAAGAAAAGATTTACAAGGTAAAAAGCTCTGAAGGAATTCTTGCAAAAGGAATTTGCGGAAAATTCATAACCCAAATCCCTTTTTGTACCCTCTAAGGGTCTATGTCAAAAGAATATAAAACATTTTATGGGCTTGAAGTCGCACCTTGTATGTTCAGTGGAAAGAGGAAAAGGGCTCTATCCTATGAAAACCTTTTAGTGAATAGCAACATTTCAATCTTTGTTGGAGGGATAAATGCGAGTGTGTTACACCTCATGTAATAATTGTTATTTTCGATTTATGAGTACCATAAATTTTAAAGGTTTTATTGGCTACCAGTTGCGGTGTCAATTCACAGAGCGTGACCTGGATACTTTATTTTTGAACGAATATTGGTTGGTTTATTTTGTTCCCACAATTAGTGGGGCTTGTAGCAAACTAAATATCTTGAAATAGGTATATCTCGATCAAAGTGAATATTTTATTGGAACAAAAAATTGGAAAGATTATTTCAAATGGGTCACTAAGTAAGTATTTTTAAAAGAAAGATACCAACTTTATGTAAAATTTTAATATTTTAAAAATATTATAGCTTTTAAAAAGCAGCACGTTTTTTTTTAAATCTAATTTCTACAATATTATGTCATACCTATACATATGCATTATATGTATTTAGAATGTCCTATTTTACGATTAATTAAATTGTGGAAATCATAAACTTTAAATAATTGATATGTATAGACACGAGCCAAAAAAAGGACCAACATAATACTTAATATTAATGATGGTTTTGTTCGCTATAAGCAAAACTTTTTACTTTCTAATTTATCTAATTTGAGCTTAATGCGCGCTAAACTTCAATTTATCAAACTCAGTGATAAATTAATGAGATAATATCAAGCGACATTATTTTGTCAAGCTGTTGATTTTGCTTTGTGGACAAATGGTCATCTTCCTTTTTGGAAACTCTGACATTTCCTTGAATACGACAGCAAATTTTGTATTTATTTCCTGCATTCAATTCTTCATTTCTCGTGTTTTCTCATTTACAAATTAGTCTTTTAAAGTGACGCGATTAATTCTATCTGATTTTCAGTTTATTAAAGGAGAAGTAGAAGTAGATGAATGTGAACTTTGTTGTATACCCTGACTTTTATTTAGTGGCTACTAAAAGTTAACTAACACTTTAGAGAAAAGTAATTTCCTAGTGCTTCAAGTCTTATTTACTCTCATTCAATTTTTAAGTCTACTGCAGGACGTAAAGTTGCAATAAACTGACTGAGTATTGCACCCTTTGTAAACTTCGAGTGCTTACAAAATTGCCACTGCAGTGTTTGGCGTTTTTCAATCATTTAACAGTCATTGAATTTGAGCGAAACCTTTCTCCAAAACACATTTAAAATACAATGGGAACTCACCTGAGTCTGCATTCATTTCCGGTGCTTCATATCCTCTCGAAATCAGAGATGTTAAATTCAAATTTGTCTGTCCTTATAAAATCGATCGAAAAATCTGTCACGATTTCACAGTCGATTTATATTGTTCCTGAAACACTTGGGAAGTATTTATGAAGAGTAATAAATAGACGTCGATATACGAGTCCAATTAATCCGACAGGGATGACTTTTCCCGAAAGACGGTTGAGGTTCGTTATTTGAAGAACGATTGATGTAGTTCTGATGCGGTTAATTCATAATGACTTCACCTCGCTGCTTAAACTTAAGCTCCGCCGTTGAATTGAGTCCTTTTTATTTGAAGTTAAAGACCCGGAAGTCACCCTTCCAACGTTTTCGTAAATTATTTGCTGCCGAGGTGTTCGTACCGTCATTAATCTCTTCCAGTTGCCTAGTTTGCAAAATTAAAGAGTTGATTTATGGGATGGATTAATGTTCAGATTAATTGCTTTAAAAATTTGAATTACTTTTTGGTTTATATTTATTCATACTTTAAGGTAATTTATTTGTTACTCACCTTTACATATTCAAGAATGTATACTTTATTACTTGGTTCGAGTCATTGTTTCACAACAATATTCAAAAACAAGGAACATGAACCTAAATGTGTTATGGTTATTTGGTTACATACATATACATATATAGTATTTATTTGAATTCGCTTAATACAAGCTACAAATCAAATTACAAAGATAGGCTTAGAATACGAACCAATTAAATTTAAGGGTTAGGGGGAACAGAGGAAGTGGGGATGGATATACATATAATAATATGATAAATTAACCCTTTACAATTATAGTTTTTGATTGTGTGTAGGAAGAAATTTAGTGCCTATAAATCTTTAGAAATTTTTTTTGAAAAAAATGGACTTTAAGCAATTAAATACATTAAATATAAATATGTTAATATTTTTGGGGGTTTAAAGTTTTTTAAAGCATTTAAAATTCGAACAAGCAAACTCGGCACTTATGCAATTAATTCCGATGATGAAAAATAAATGTTTACCACAAATTGTCTGTGGCATTTTACGACTTATAAATATTCTTTCTTGTAATTTATTCCAAGAATTTAAGTTAATAATAACTAAAACGTAGCTCTTCACGAACTTTAATGTACTACCTGATGACAATATTCGCAGAAAATTCATTGAATAAGGGGCAAAGTGAATTTAAAATTGAGGTCGCTGATCGCCGACGGCATGGAGGGGAGTGCAATAATTCAGCTACTCTAAACTTGGTAAATTCATTAATACGAGAAGGAATACGACAAACAACGGACTCGGCGAAATATGAAAATTTGATAAGCATAAGCAGTGTGGTACATATTTGCACAATCATCCCTTGCAAACAAACAGACGCCGCCATCGCGGGGGTACGTTAAACTGCTCAGCAGACGAAGTTAAATTCTATCAACTTGTTTGCGCGCTCCTCCGTCTTAAAGTAGGAGTTTCTGTGGACGAAAAAAGGACGAAAGGAACTTGTCTCATGAAAATGTAAACAGTTCCATTCGAAGGGAATCTGTGACAGTGCGACAAGTTGTCGGTGCGAAAGGAAAATATCCTTGCGATTTACACCGAACGGAAACATTGTCTCCGATAAGGAAAACACATCCGAACCCAAGAGGGTTGGTTTTGGCCAAGGAATTTTGATTGAGCCGTAAATAAGAAAGCACCTCCTGGGAAGATTTTTGTTACGTAAAATTCCATAAAACTGCCGCTGAATTTATCTCATATCGGATTTCGGAGAGCGTCGAGATGAAAATATTTCTCCAGACAGCAATCGCCCCAAAATCACCTGCTTCTTTGAGATCGTCGTCTTAAAGTAGCGCCCCTCGCCAGAGGGGACATCCCTTGGTCCAGTGGGCGTGAAGACACAGATTAAAAAGTTTCAGATGCTCTGGGGCTGTTTAATTATTCATTTTCTGCAAAAACGGATTTTTTCCTCCCTTCTTCCGAGGCTCACCCCCAACTGGTCGGGATATTTCCGCTTAAATCGCACCATCCAAAAAAGCACACTCAAGTTCGCTCGATTGCTTTGTAAAATTTCACTTTGTGAGGGTTAACGTCTCTTAAAATTCTGAAATATTTCTGAATTCGAAATTAAGCTGCCGCTTGTGGGCGGATTTCGTCAGATTAAGAACAATAGCTGGTAGCCGTTCTGTTATGTAAAGAAAATCGCCAAAGTATAAAAGCGATTTAGGTTAAAAAAATGTTTGCGCCATGCGATCAGCTGCTTCTAATGAGAATCTATCTTATAGCGGAGTTGTATTGGAAATTTAAAGTTTAGATTTTTCTCTTTTTTCATATTCAATTTTTTATTTTAAATTTAAAAATGTTGTTTCCTCTAAATTCATGAACTTAAAAAAAGTCTTGTGCTATGGTGCATTATCATGCACTTCAAACACCAGTATTCTCACTTTGATTGAATTGAATATTCAGTTGAAATTGTCCAAATATTAAAAATATTTGAATTTAATTGCTCATATTTCTATGGTAACATTGGTTCGGAGGACCATTTTTTTGACTTATACAACTCGATTTACAATTTTTGGACGTTCAGGGCTCGAATCGAGCAAATCACATTTAAAATTCCCATAAACTTTTTTAAATCTCGAAAATATGAGAAATAAACTAATCATATTTGTACAACATGAAATTTTATAGGTCTACATGTATTCAAATTATATAGACAATTAAAATCTACCTAACCATACCCCGGGCATCAATGTCCTAAAAAAGTTTTACAGCACATCTTCCGGATGATGGATAATTAGGGCGTGTGGAATGTGTTGTTAAATATTAATATTTAACACCTCCATTCTCATGATAAATAAGGGTATTAATAAGCCCTCAGCGGTTGTTTCCTCGGTCTGGTAAGGCGACATAGTGATTCTATTTAGAATGAGTCACATAAGTTGTCCTTTGGGGATGGTTTAATGGGGATACATAATATTAGACAAAATGACAAAATATCCCATCTCCGCCTACGTTCCGGGCTATAGGCTTTTACTTTGTGCAATTTCATAGTGGTAAACTTGTTTACTGTCTGGGAATTCATTCGCCTTGATTGGTTTTTTTCGGGTTTTTTTGTCGGTCATTTCTTATCTTACACATACATGTATATGCGAATTTAATGCTACATAATGTTATTTTAGGCGTTGTTGGTTCGTAAAAAATGTTTCTCAAGGTTATTTCGAACGGTTTGAATTTGATACATTTTAAATTGAAATTTATTCTTTAAGATATAAAGAGTTACATTAATTTAACCTTTAATTTTAATTTAACGAATCTACATAATTAGTGATATACATATTCCTGAATGATTCGTAAATAGTTAATAAATTATCATATACTTAAGTCAATACATTATAAGTAGTAGTTAGATCTGTTCGAGATTTGTTTATTGTAATTTCTATTATTTGTAGTTTTTTGAATTATTTTTAATTTAAAATCCAAAAATTTTAAAGCGAATTTTGAATAATTTTCTAAAGGATATTTTGTTTTGAGAAATTTAGGTTGGAAAAATGAATTGGCATTTTGAAATTAAAATACTATGTTTTAATAAATTAATAAGCTATATGCCATAATTATGCTATTATATCAAGTACAATAATGAAATTGATTCGATAAATTTTCGTGAACTAGTGAATATTGTTTGACGTTCAAGATTAATTTTATGGGATTAAATTTAGAATAATCACCCTGTATATTGGAGTTTATTATATCAAAAATGTTTTCCTGTAAATTGTTGTGTGCCATGATTTGTGTTTGATATTAAGGGTCGTAGTATAATCAAAATATTGGCGTATTCTAAAATAACTGCCTCTCACAGTGAGCTTACACTTTCCCTTATATATGGTATAACTTTTATTTTATATTATCTTTATGTGCAGTTGATTTTCAATTATGTGATAGCTTTATTTTTGCAATTTTTCAATTATATAAATAACGAAATAAGTAAGTTGACCGCAATAAATTTATTTGGCTCATAAAATAAATTTATTGTACAGGCCCAAGCATTTTGGGAAGCCGCAATTAATTAAATTAAATTCCAGCCTCCACTAGTCGTCGTCACAGAGATTTCCAGCCGTAGGTACGTCGTATTTTAAATCATTTTGGTTTGGGGAGTTTTCGGGAAAGTTCAGGAAGACCATTAATAAACTTCGCAAAGAAACTGTAGAGGTATCCCTGAAATTATTCAGGGAACTGTTTATTTCGGGTTTGCGCGCCATCCTTCGCTAAGAAGACTCCGTCTATTTCCAGCACGGAAATTTTGCTGAGTCGCGGATTGAAGCCTTCTTGAGTTAATTTTCCAAATTCTGTCTCTTCAGGATGGCTTCCAGGTGGAAATGATTTTTGGCAATGGATTCCTTGTAATTAGACTGTCATTAGATTTTACACTGGGGTTGAGGAATTTACGCCCCTCTATTTTAACGCCCCCAGCTGAAAATCCATCCGGCGTCGTCTGGTGAAACTTTCGGCGTTTTTCGACCGAATTTTATTAGTGAAAGTTTCAAGTTGTGATCCTACATAAGCCACCAATCAGGAACTTAATTGCAAGGATTATTGGAGATGTCAGTGTAAATTTTCCTTGGGTTTCTAGTTCAGATTTATTGATGTAACCAATTTCTTCTTGGAGCGAGCCATTAATGTAACAAAGTCAATTTTTGTAAGTGGAAACCGTGGACGTGATGTGCCTGAAATGCATTGAGAATTCGAATAAGATAGTTCTGGCAATTCTTGTCTTTTAATGTTGTATTTGAATTAAGTAAGAAAAAACATAGTAACAAACCTTAACAATATGGGAATGAACAGAACGGAGAATCCGCAAAACTTTTATACAGAAGGGATATATGTATTTATGAGTTTTGAATAGAAATTTCATAGCAACTGAACCTTCCTGTAATACACAAAAGTAGAAGGGGTACATAAGTACATGCTCTGGTTATGGCTGCCAAGGAAACCCCAAAGTGCGAAAATAAACATCCAATTAACTTTGATTTTTCCCGATGGAATGATTATCGTGATAACGCTAATAAAATTTATTTAATTCCGGTAATGAACATACCATTCTTTTCGCCAAAGCAACCTCGTGATTGCTTCGCTGTTAATTTATTTGAGCAATTATTGAAAGACTAAATGAACTGGATTAAGTTTAAGTATTTTTAATTACACTTAGTTGATAGGAGGAAAGACAATTAAACTCTAATTAGTTCATTAAGATTGCTTGCTGCTTTTAACGAGATATACATACTTTTTGGGAACACATTCACATAGTTTGGCGGTTTTTGTCTTCAGCATCATTTAATTAATTAACTAAGAATTCAGGACACAGAGCTCCATTATATTGATTAAGACTTTGAGCAGTAAATCTCATCTCATTCTTATGTGAAGGGTATTATCAGATGAACTGATTTGCAATGGCTTCAGCTAATCAAAGAAGTCACTCAAGGCGACTATTAATTTGGGGATTTCTCTAATGAGTGGTGAAGAAAATTAACTCAGTTCAGTTTTTTTAGCTCTTAATACATAACTAGAATTCAGTGTGACATTTCACTAAAAAATAAGGAAATTGAGGCAAGGTAAGTGAAAATGTAAGACAAAAATTCTATTAAGATTTATTGTATTTCTCTTCTGTATTAGAGGCAAAAAGACAAAAATTCTTCGATGACAATTTAAATCCCCTGAATCGTTGGCGTGATTAGCAGGTCTAAAATAAGATGAATCTATAATGATTGATCACAAAGAGACGATTCGGATAGTTCAGAAAATTCGGACAATTCTCTCACCTACATTTTAAAAACTTTTTAGTGAACAAAACTTTTAAAATATCTACAAGTGCAATTCTATGTATTCCTATAGTTGCAATTTACTATGCTCAGTTTGAAAAAAAACTTTATCTTTATTAGGTATTTGTAAAAAAACATTGTATTTACAAATTTCAAGCTTATAATTTTACACGAAAAATGATTATTTGCTATAGTTTCACACAATGGTGAAGCCTAATTAACTTTCTTTAATATGTTGATATATCTTTCACCGTGAATGTTTTTTAGGGAAGAAATCATAGAATTTTTAAGTTTCTTGTTATTTGTACTCTAAACTTATCTACTTGTCAAATTTCAGCTTTTTAAGTAACAATTTTAAGTAATTTTCATGCGAATAACATCTAAACTAGCAGGACTCTAAAATTTTTTATTTATCATAATTCTTGGGGCTACAACTTCTCCTTAAATTTTGAGCTTGTAACCGAGGTACGGTATTACCACACTCTTTTAATTTAAAAATGCAATCGAATTTTTTTTAAACACACATCCATTAACATTTTACTGTAGCATGTTGCATTCGAATTAAAACTATATATGTATCTTGTTTCAGTTACATTCGAAATTTTATATTTTTGCGTCGAAACCATTTTAGGCTGATGTTTCAAATGAAATTATACGGATGCTGAAATTTCTCCAGAGGGCTCCTCCACAAACTCTTATATCCATTAAGCTGTCAGATTAACACATCAAATTTTTATTTTATCGTGCATACAATATTTTCAAAGATAAATAGGTATATTTTCGTATTCAAGGAATAGGAGCTGTTTTGTAAAATACGCACATATTGTTATAAAAGTTAAATCCAAACATATTTTTCGAATGCCTAGGTAAATCAATACGCAGTGATACAAGGAGAATTTAGTCAGACGGAACGGGTGTTACATTATTCATGAGTATGCGGATGTTACTTTTTGAGTGTTAAATATTGAGATTCCCTCTTAATTTCATTGTTTTATATTATTTTAAAATATTCTACATACATACATATTTATTTCATGTTAAATAGTATGATAATGTATTTACTTATAAAAAGTTCGGTTAAGCTACTGGTCCATTTAATGTATCAATGACTGAGTTCTGAAAAATAGTTTCTGATTTTTGTATATTAATATTAATTAATTTAAAAGGATATGCTCGTTGAAATTATTTGAAATTATGACAAATTTGAAGTATTTTACGTTTAATATAATTAATCAGAAAATTATAATATAAAATAAATAATTTTTTTAATGCACTAATTTTATGTGAGCGTTAATTGAGTTTAATAACGACGTTTTTTTTTGTATAATGGACTAATTTATGTAACCTCTCATTAGGGACATGATTACTTAACAATTTCATGGTGTACTTAAACCGCATACTTTAATTACTTGCTTGTAAAGCAAAACCAAAAACAGCTGTGTTTTGTCATCTGGAAAAGTCCACTCGCACCTCGTGTGTTAATTAACGTTTTTATGTTGGCAGGTATGATTAGTAAAAGCGAGCTTTGTACTTTTTCATATACACATATGTATGTATACCTAATAAATTATGCAATTTAAATATTTAATAGTCGCCATGTCCTACGTAAGTACTTTGGTACTTTTTCTTGGCCTTTTCTTGGAATATATTTTAAAAGTGTTGAAGTTATGAAGATCTTTGCTCGCAGAAAACTTGAGCAAGAAAATTGTTATACAGTATTTTTAATTAATTTTGCAAATCAATGTATTTTTAAGTATATTTATTTTTCTGACTCAAAAAGATTTCTTGACTATTATATATATTATAAATTAATTGTATTAAAAACAAAAATCATTAATGTATTACCTTATATTTTCATGTCAGGGCTGAATCCTGATTTAACATAATATATAAGTTCAACGCAGGTTGTGTAGAAAGAGAGTTAACTACACTAATCATAGGACATATTTTTGTATTTTTTCGTGCAAAAATCTCCCTGTAGAAAAACATAATAGTGTTTTCTTTTATAGTTTTGATTCACAAAATTGTGATCGATCTAAACAAGGAATGCGAATTTATCTTTGATGGAAACAAACTAATAATTGCGAAAATCTGTATTATTTTGAATTTGAAGAGACTCTCTAAATTCGGTGAAATTTAAATAGAAGATTGTACTCCACGTGCCGCGTTTAAAAGATTGAGGTATAAAAACCCTTCAATGAAAGCTACAAAAAGTGGAATCCCCCATGACCAAATAATCGGCAACTCTTAAGACGAAAGAAAGGACACATTTTTATTCGGATAAATAAATTACACGCCATTACCGACAGTCCTCGCCGTAAGAATTAATACCACGCTTAAAAATCCTCTTACGTTTTCATTACGGACATCAAAATTGTATCTGAAATCTCCCGAGATGCGGATGAAGTTCTAATCCTCTGCTGGATACATCGCTTTCCTATTCATAAGGGACCATGTGCTGTGCTCCTCCTTCATAATTCAGGTGCTGTTTGATTCGCCCGAACACATGTACAGGTGTCGTGACAAGATCCGGTAATCGATAAATTTTATTCCTCTTTTGCCCCGATTGTATTTCGGGAAGTGTTCCCGGCCCGTGTAATAAGCCGTAGCGATGATATGTATTACCTTTGGGCCCAATTGTTTACCTTTGTTTGAAGCGATTTCGTCTTCCTGGAAAATTGCACTTGAAAGACGAACGAAGCGAAGGAATGTAGGTAAGACAAAAATCTTTCGGCAGGATATGAGAGGTAACTGAAGGTCAGCTCCTAAAATTCCATATATAGTATGGCGCAAAAAATCTCACTTAGAATGAAAGAAAAATTACTTCCCGTCCTTCAACTTCCTGTATCCGATCTCATTCGTGTTCATAAAATTTATATCGGGTGTTTACCTACATGAAGTTGTGAAATATTGTGCCTAGGGAAATTCACACAGATGGCATATAATTTATAAGAGACACGTCGTTATCCTTGACCTCCACAAATTTAATATTATAATAGTTGTTTGGGGACTATGCTCACTACCATAAAAAGGAATTGGTGTTCTTATTTTAATGAAATTTCGGATACATTCTCTGGGATATGTTACTTTTCTTTAATTTTTTACCTATTTTACCATTCTTTAAGAATCGGACGTAAATTACGATTATCCAATAGAGCATCGGCATCAATTATAGACTAAAGTAAACCGGTGGCTTCGATCTTTTACAGTCAAATCGAATGAATTAAATTAGGAGGAATAGTGAATATTAATTATCGTTTACATACTTATCCTTTTCGGCTGCACATTTTCCTCGATATTATACGAAGTTTATTGGAATCTGTTACGACAATCCCGAATTTGATTAAGGACATTTTAAGAGTTTAATATTTAATCTCTGCCCCAAAGCTGTGATGAAGCTCTTCTCGGAAAAAGAATTTTCTCAAAAGATTGATTGATTTATAATGGCTGTCATCAAATTCTTTTTTGATGTTGAAAAATCATAAAATAGCTATCTATATTTTCCCATCTAAAATAACACCCTTTGGTCTCCCTATAACGTACAGAAAAGCAAATTAGCTGCGTTGCTAAGCAAATATTGATGACCCTCTAAGTAGGTACACAAATTTATAAGTTTCTATGTTCCCTCTGGGCATGTAAAATAAGATTGACGTCATGTAAAGATTTCAAAGGAAGAGAATCAATCAGTATTAATTTCAAAAATAGTTTACGAGTATGATACAAAAGCTTAACATTTATAGAAATGGGGGCATTTGGATCAGACAGTACTTTCCCTTTAAGATGTGGATAGATATAGGTATAACATATTTTACTATCTAAGTATATATTACATTTTATTTGGGAAAATTGAGGTAAGAGAATTTATTTAAATTCGAAGAAGTAAAAAAATTCGACTAGCATTTATTGTTGTCTGAACTGAATAACATATTTTCACACAATATTACGAATTTTTTCCGGCAAGAAAAATAGTTTTTCTTAATTAAGAAGAAAGCTTTTTATTAGAAAAAAGTCATGAAAAGTTTTATATCGATCCAAGTAATTTATCTTTTGTAGTTTCCGTCCAATGATTGCAACTTATTATTAAAATATAATTCAGAGAAAAGCACTTTTTAAGTTTAAGTTATGATTAAAATTCAATAAACTTTGAAAACGTAGTATAAATTTTTCGTAAAGAATTTTTAACAAAACAAAGGGAAATTCCTGAGATGTTTTATTCGTAGAAAATTCTAAACAAATATCTATCCTTTCACGACATAACTCTTAAAAAAGCTTTAGGTAGGTACTCCATTCTCGAATCCAATATTTTGCCAGTATTTTTCTAGGATATAAATACATACAAAAACAACTTAATTTAATTTTAGATTTAGAACTTTTTGTGATTTGTGAAAACTTTAAAAATATGTAATAATTTATCTACGGAATTCATTAGTTCTCGTAGACTTTTTACACAAGAAATAACCTAACTTTTCTTTTATGTTCTTTTATGATTCTCAATTTATACATTTAACATTTAAAAATATCAATATGATGGGTATATATAGTAATTGAATCGCTCAGAACAATAAACAAAATCTCAATTTTAGGACCTAAGTTCTTCTTCCTCGCTTAGGGAACTATTTTCCCATTAATCACTTTAACACCTAAGATGTTCTTTAAAGAGCTACCTAATCTACGCGATGACATTAAGTACTCATTTTTGCATCATTTCCGCTGAATTTGGTATTAAAAAAGGACTTCCACAAAAGAAGGTAAATAAGGTATATTTATATAATAGGGATATCTTCCGTGTGCTTTTCCGGTGTACAATTCAAGAAACCTCGGCTATATTTATTCCAGCATTGATTTCCCGTTTCGTCCTCGTCAACATTGACACGAAAAGCCCCACGAAATACTAAGAAGGTGTACTTCGAACGCGTTAGATATTCATTAACTCAAGAAATCTCCGTCGCTCACTCTGTGGATTGTCCTTTAGTCACTTTATAACACAATCGAAGCCCTATGGTAAACAAAAAGGCAAATAAGGGCGACATAAAATTCCGGAACGACTGTAGCTTGCAGCCTTTCCTACGAAAATAGAAAAGGAAGTATTATCGATTTACGGAATATGTATAAAGTTATTTTCAAGAGCAACGTGAAAGACGTCTGCCCTAGTGTGCAAAAAACATCGTATTTTTTAGTACAAATAAAAGTTAAAAGGAAAAATATTCATAAAACTGAAGAGAAACATGTAATATTCATCTGCATATCTGTCACGAATATGTGTAAAGTTTGTAAGACATCCTCTTCCGCTACTTCGGTTGCAAGATGCTTTGGTGAAGCCCTTTTTGAAATGATAAAAAAAACTCAGTTCATTTGATCCAATTAATCAATTTTGCACACAAAATTCAATAACATATATTTTGCAAAAACTTGTTCATATTTAGTCAAAAAATGAAAAAGGTTTTTAATAAAGATAACTAATTAAAATTGAAAAAAAGAAAATCAATAGAGTTATGTACCGCCCGTTAGGATGTTTTATTACATTAAGTTCTATCACAGCCCACGGAATTAGCTTATAAAACGAAATCAATAGGGCCTTATTAATGTTACGTCGGGGGTTTTCATTTTCATATCGCAGGTACCTTCTATAAGTGGATTTATTTTTAGGTTTATGAAAGTAATGGGATTCTAACTTTTATTGAAAAGTGACCTTAGCTGAAAGGTTAGTTTAGATTTTATTTTGAATTATCCTAAAGTTGCAATAAGTTATTATTAAATCGATAGAAATTTAATTGACTTTTGCAATATTCAAGTAGAAAATCAGGTATTTTATTATTTGCAATTTCTATAGATATCTATCAATAATTAATACCGATATATATAGGGATGAAATATACGAAAAAAACAGCAGAGAAGTGGTATATTCATTTCTTTTAAAGTATTATGCTTCGTAAAGAGTAGAGAGCATGCACATGGAAGAGTACATGAATATTTTATTGAATTTTAAATTCGCATCTTGCAAAAAATTCTTAAGGGAATAAGCATATTTTCCGATTTTCTGAATTTTCGAAAAAATTGGTCCGTAACTTTTTCTAAAAGCGCTCCGCGGTGTGTGTGATTACTCAGAGGTGGATCACTGAATTCAAAATTTCTAAAGAGATTGGTTTACTAAAAATTCACTTTTGGAAGAAGGAATTCTGAAACTTTGTCTAATTAAAAAAATGTAAAAAATGGTAGTGTCTCCACACTTTTGATTAAGCCGACTCTATTTGCTAGAAATATTTTCATTTTCCAAACCCTTCGTTCAGAGGCAATATTGATTCGTTCATGGAAGAAGTTTAAAAACTCTACTTATAAATTTTCTCCATATTATGTATGAATAAATTCAAAAAATGATGTTATTTTACGGTGAAACTTAAAATATTTAATTTGAGAAAACTAAACCTTTTATCTTATTTTAAACATCTACTAACACGAACAAGAAACTGACATCCATTTTTTGCTTTTGCATATTATTTCAAATGCACATTTTAAAAATGCCTGGTCAAAATAATAACTAGTCATAACTATTTATTACTAAATTACTTTTATTCAAATTTTGACAGATCAGTAAAACAGGATGCTGTAACTTTAAATTTATTTGTGATACATAATTTAAGATAAAGTGCATAAATTATTTCAAAAGTTGTACAATTAAAAAACAGAAAAACACTTCAATGAATTAATTCGTGAATGTACATACTTTGTCCATTCACGGTTGATTTATTCTATCCTATCACATTATAGAATAGATTAAATCAAAAGTCGGTTAATAAATTCCTTTAAAGTAGGTAAATCATTTTCTTTCTGCCACTTTTCATAAATCTGTGTATTAAAATTTAAATAACTTGTTAAAGGTATGATTTGGAAAAAAATGTATTGATTTAACTACATCTTTTAATTGAAATTAAGGTATAATTTTCAAGACGTACTCTCTTTCTTTTTTCAGGTAAGTTCACAGTCCAATAAATTTGCAGTGATTGTAGTCGGTAAGTAGATATATAACACAATATATAAGAATTAGAAACCAAAATTGAATTTTATGGAACTATCCATCACAGTAGTTTAAATTGCGAGTAGTGTTTGAAAATTATAATTCGTACAAACTACTTTTCAATTTTGTTTTGTGCTGTGTTTAGACTCTGAGTGGCTGTTGTGGTTACAAAATCCGATAAAGATTATATTGGAAGAAGAGCAACTGTTGCTGTTTTTGTGAAAATTAGTTACTTCTTTATAAGTAATTTTATCCATTTGATTTATGATGAAAATTAATTTCGATATGTATGATTAAAAGCAAATTAACAAAGATATTCGACTAATATAAATCCGTTTAGTTATTAATTGTAGCATAATAGCATAAACACACAAAATTCACACAATTAGTTAGCAGTTTCGAAGTCCTGCTTTATATCGATTTTGTGTTATAGTGTCGATCATTACAAAATATGCCGACATGTAAATAAGCAAAATAAGCATTTCGCCCAAATTCAGGAAATCAATGAACCGGATGATTAATTTTCTGAGTCAGAATAATCTTCAAAAGGTCAAAGGGTTAATTTAAAGTCTCGACTGTGCCAAGTGAATTAAGACTAATGAGAGAAGGTTCGAACACAGCCATTGCAAACCCCCGAACAAATTACAGTGCCATTGAAATCCCTCTACAAATTATGCTCGTTCCAAGAAAGCAGTTCGGGGGTGCAAAACTTTGTCCATTAAATGCGCTGTGAGTTTTCAATAACCTTTTTATTTCAAATCATTTTTAAAATCATCTGGGAGCAAATAATAAATGCCACAAGAACCTCGACTTTTCAGAAATTGCGAGATGGCAAACATAAAGCACACAAGGATGTTGATTTCGATGGGATTTGAGTACTTAATACACGCCATATTTAAAAAGGTAGTTTGTTTAATTGGAAAATGAGAAAAATTACGATTGATTAAAAAAAAGGTGTGCTTTACTTTTTTAAATAAATAAAAGAGTAATAATGATGGAACTGGGAGGTTTGGAATAAAGTGGACTAATGCTTTAGGCAAGCAGAATAAGGAGCTAAAATACCGATAGCTTTTGTGGATTTTGATGTTTAGTTTACAACCAATATAAGATTAAACTCGTTTTTTAATGCAAATGAATGAATTTGTTTGATATGACTTATGCGTAATAATCCCCAAAATTATTTACTTTTCGTTAAAAATCAATTCGCTACGCTTCAGTTACTGTGTGAAGCTAAGCCTGCCATTTGTCCTAGCTAACAAAACTGATTTTAAACAAAATGTTGTGCGAATTTCACCAAAATTTTACGCTTTTGTAGGTATTGAAATTTGTATATGCATTGGTTGGAATTTGTCAACTGCTAGTTCGAAGGATTTTAACAAATTTAAGAGAATTTGTATTTTTTCACTTCCTTTTCAACGAATGATAAACATGGTTTAATAATTTGATCATTTTCTTGAGCCTACCATGAAAACGAATTTTACGAAGGTTCAAGATACAAGCAATTGACAATTAGTTTTTATGTATGCTACTTTTGATACCATGTGAATATTTTAACAACGTTTCCTCAAATTTTGTGAGCATACCTTAAACTCGATTTGTTCTAAACTCTGATCAATACTATTTAATTGTGATTTACTTAATCAAATTTCAAGAGAATAGGGTAGGCTTTAATGATTTAATGTTTCTGCTTTCATACATATACATATCACTGGGCCGTACTCTTTAATTAAATTAGCATGTTGACGAAAGGAATCACCTTCGCCAACTCCCACCTGTAATGGTCAGAGCCATGCATCCTGCTCCGGGAAGCGTAGTGATGCTGTAATCTAAAGTAGAAAAGACCAAAAGGTAAACGTCGCATTAAAAAGGGAATATTGATTTTTTTGAATAATAGGGAGACGAACGACAATCAATTTTGTCTGGTATAGTCGCGAGTAACGAGCTCTGCCTACACAATCAGGATTTAAGCAGCCCGCCAAAGTGCCCGCTCAATATTTCTGGATGTTGTAGCACCTTTGCGGAGAATCACGGCATGTTTTGGTATTCCAAAATTGACAAATATTATTAAAGAACACTCTTCACCTACTTTTCTTAATGCAAAATAAACGAGGTAATTCACGCACACGAGAACATCAAGGAAATCTTAAAGAAATGTTTCGTTGCCTCGTAGTGTAAATTTTCTGAGAAGGCTATATTTTATTACAAATTGGCATGAAGAGGATAATTTATTAAATAGTACATAATCAGCCCGAAAAACTAGGTGCATACTACGAAACGTTTTCGTTCATTGGTAATATAATGAATTATGAGTAAAATAAGATTATAAATGTTTACAAAGATATTTGTTCATGTAAATAAAAATAGTTTGTTATTTAAACAATTTCACATTAAAATATTATAAAACACTTATTATAAGAAATAATTTACATTTTATAGTTTTAGTGTTGTTTTAGTGTTTGAGGTAATTGAAATAATTTTTTCAACTTAACTTCAATTTTATATATGTATTGTGGGTGAATTAAAATCGACAATTTCAGGGTTGAAAAAAATGTAGGTACAATTATCAGAACGACAGCACTCCTTTAGTTGTACTGAAAAAAATGCAAAATATTCATTCATTCAGGAACTTGGGCAGGATCTAAATATTTCTGAGGCGCACTGAATGAGTGCGACTTTTATGTGTGTAGATTTTATATTTATAAAAAAATATTAGCAAAATGAAGGGATGAGTATGGTTTCAAGTATTATATAAAAAAAATACAGTACGTAGAAAGAAAGAAGCAAAACTTTATAACATTTTATGGCTCGTCAAATGATACAAATATACACGAGCAGGATATTTTTTAGACTAAACAAATTTTGTAATTTATAAAGGTACTGAGTACTTGACGGAAATTACTCTAAAAGCAGCACTACTTTGGACGTGGGCACGTGCGGCGAAGTAGATTTTTGTGAGGCGATAAATGCTCGGAAAAGTGCAAAAATTTAGCCCGCAAAAGGGCGGCAAAGGTGGTATAAGGTTTTCCGGCGGATAGGAAAAACCGATTTGGAACGTGTGCCACTGAGGAATGAGAAAATATCCGGTACTCGTGTTACAGCCGAGGGCGTGATAAAATCTTATGCTGGCCGTGCACACAGTTGGATTGAACAAGCATAAGCCCGGATGTCGTCGCGCCTCCATTTCTATCATCGAACATGAACTTTTCTTTTTATGGAAATCCGGAAGGGTAATATTCTCCAACTGAACGTGAGGGGGAGGCAAAATTTGTAGGTAGAAGCGCTGAAGGGCTTCTAATCAAAGGGATGGAATTACATAGATATGTTCGGGTTACTTCGATGTAGGTTCGCTTGAATGGGAGGTGAACCAATACTCCTCGTTAGCAGGAGCAATATCGATGATTACAAAGCGAAATTTGGGCGAGTGGCGTTAATGATCAATTTTGAATGACACGCAGTTTACTCAACTCTTCCACGTTACTTATAGAAAACAAGAATGAAAAGATATAAGATTTATGCGAAAAGGAATTGTTTTATTATATGTACTCAATTAAATTAAATTATAAGCTTCGTCTACAAATTGTAGTTCATTAATTATTATTATTTTCCAATTGACTATTATTTAATGTATATAGGATAAATATCTTACTTCTTCTTTTAGCAAATAAAAGGAATGAGCATTATTTACTTATTCCATATTCCTGGAAAGCATGAAAACCTAATTTCAGTTATTGCTAGTTAAGTTACGTGTCACAACTTTCATTTCGTGTAAGTGGCTAATTAGCTTTCCATACTGAAAAGAAAACATTTATTGTCTTCGGCAAACTAGGAAAATTTACTTTGTAATTTGATCCTAATGAAATACGTTACAGGGCTTGTTATATTTTGAGGTTTGCTTACTTTTGGTTCAGTTGTTATTTTTATTAGGAAATAAGAAATAGCATTGCAAAGAACGTGATTTTTGAAAGAAGTAAATTTAATTGGTCACCTAATTTTAACAAATTTAAAAACATCAGGAACTCGCAGAAAAGCTATTTTATCTCAGTAAACCGATGTCATTTATTATCATTGTGATCTTAATTTAGTATTATTTTGAAAAAATATTAAACAATTTATATCAAAACATTTAGAAGTATTTTTAAGAATAATTCTGATCAATTCGCATGCCAAAACTTTTCTCGTTTATTTCTTTTAAATTGGTTTATATGATATCAAAATAAACACATACATATAATATATTATGTAGGTACTTCATTAACTTCTATTCTTCGCATACTTATTAAGATTTTCATTATTTTTGTAATCTAATGTAAAATATTTTCGAATAAGTTACTTCCTTTATCGTATGCTAATAAAGAACAAAAATTCTGTAACTAAAGGACAAAGATCACAACAACTTTTTGAAAAGCTCGAACTTTGTTGAATAATAATCACCCTGTGCAAGTATTTTTGTATTGAGTTGCGGATTCCACCAGACATTTAACTCTATGTTTTCACCACAGATGTCACGGTGGGATTATCGCTCGAAACCACGTGTTTTCCTCTATTTTTCCTTGTAACAAACTGTTAAGAACGCCGTTAAATTAAACACACATACGAGCATGTGATACTACAAATTGGACAGATTTTAATAATTATTTTTAAATTTCATAAATGTTTCTCTATTTCCAAATAGTATAGTATGAACGTTGTGAAAATTAAATTTATCCCAATCCTGTGGTATCCTTACATAATCGAAAGCTTCTTGTGATATTTGAAGGACATGCGTGTAACAAACTTTCACTCGAGAGCAAAAAAACCTATGAATGGCTTCTGGAGCTTAAAATACAGAAGGTTTCCCGCCAAAATTTGCAACGCCAGCCTATATTTAGGTTACTAGTACAAAGCTCCTGTTGGAGCGTCGAAGTTCAAAAAGTGGATTTGTCCGTCAGCGTGCGAAGCTTTTGCATTTTGGTCCAAAAGAAGGACTTCCCCTTCTTAAGATGTGCATTTTCTTGTACTTGTGGTGGCACTGGAGGACTCGTCGCTTTTTGGCCAAAACCTCGTTCGTGCAAGGAATACAGAGCCTGGAACATTTTCGCGTTACTGCGAGCCGTCGTGCGCTAGTATGCGTGGTCTCAAAAGAAAAGTTTTCCACACTGCGGCGGAACAAAAAAGCTTCCTCTGCAAACTGCTGGAGACACATTATCCAGTTGTTGGTTAGAAAACGCGCTTCTGGTCGCTATCTGATGGCATCTCACTAATTAAGTTCGTCCTGCGGACTATGTTTAGTCGAATTTTTCGGTAGTGTCCTTAGCAAAGTGCGGCGAAAATATTTTTTAAAAATTTTAAGTTAAGGGATAAGACGTGTCCTGATGGCGTGATACCACTGTCGAAACGTACGCCCATATGCGACAGAATGTCCTTTTGTTTAATTTTTTTTATATTATGGTGCATTCAGTGCAGCATCTTATTCTTGCATCATTCATCTACTCCGAGGCCGTTTAATGATGTTTGTGCTTATATAAAAATATAGTTAAAAATATTACCTAATAAAAACAACGTGAATTTGTAATGAAATTAATAAGTTTGCCCTTCCTGCAAAATGTGGTCGCAAAATTCATCCCTGTTTTGGATTATTTAGTGGTCGCATTATTTGCTGGATTAAAATTTCCGAACAACACCCACGATTTAGGTGACTCTTAGTCGGTGGGAGACACTTTCTGGGGATTACACAAAGTAAGTTTTAACCCTTCAGCGCTGTCCTAGAAAAAGTACCTTGTTTTTAGAACATAAATTCGTATTCGCCGCAAGCATAATTCAGTATCATGAAATTTTGCATTTTTTTTCATGTTTTAAGGTTACATAAAAAATTTTTACTACATGGATGAGTTTGCGGCTCAAGATCCGTTTCGCAATTTCCTTTCTAGGCCGAGCAGCAGGTGCAAGTGAGAGTTCCTTTTTGTGTCATTGTTCTTCTATCGTGACATTTGAGGCATTCTGCCGCAGTTATTATTTGCATTTTTTATTAGATATTCCTGCCCTTGGTTTTAGTACCTATTTCTTGCCTGCTGTAGAGTTTTTTTTTTTAAAAATTGCCAATTAACTTTTAAAATTTATGGCAAATATGCTGAACACATAATTGGCTTCATTTTATAATGTAAAAATATCAATATCTGTCAACTAAATTCATTCTGAAGAAGCAATTTAGAACAGTTCAGTGTTAATAGTTAAAATTATTTAATTTATCATAAAGTAATTGATAATGATCAAATAATTAAATTTAGTCTAAATAGTTATAGTAGAGCAAAAACAGAGACATATTTTTAACAAAGTATGTTACGAATTCAATTAAATAATGTCGTTTTTAATATTAAAACTTACAACTACCCTCTCAAAAAATCGAAATCTCAAATGCTTTCACTTAGAATTTGAATTTTTTCTATAGGCGTTTTGAAAAAAATATTTGTTACAGCAAATATAAATTTGAATAATATTTTTAGAAAACTTCCTTTTTTTCATGTACTCTATAAAAATATGCACGTACTTATAAATTGCATTGCCACGATAAAATCAACGAGTTACTAGGCCGAGACTCATTAAGCACTGAGTAAACTTTTGCCATTTTCTCGTCGTGAATTTCAATATTCTCAAAGATATGATGCCAAACTGCTAAAACTTGAATGATGAAGCTGTGTCTTTTACCTCAAGTTATCAACTTTCATCCTTTTTAATACTTAATAAATTTCGTTCATTTGTGTTTTTTTTGGCTTAGATCAAAGCAGATTATATTTTAAGGATAATTACTAATTTGTGAGAAATTTTATTATGATGCTACGATTATTAAATGTCAGAAAGATGAGAAGTTTTTCTCAAAATTTTAATTGGGAACGTTATTTCATACTTCATCAAATAAAGCAAATTTAAAAGAAAATTGATAATAATTAGTAATCGGGAAACCACAAGTAAAGTGAGGCACCTAAAGAATATTATTATAGTACAAGAAAGGAAAACTTATTTACGTTGAGTACACAGTTGCAATATTTGCAATTTAATTCATGATAAGCCAATATTTGATTTAATAATTTTCGATCATTTAATATGTTAAAATTAAATGTATTTTTCAGCTAATGTGGCTCACCCGATTTCAGTATAAATTTCAATTAAGTTTTGTTTGTAAATGTTGTATAAGGGGAGTTTATACATGTAGGTACTTATTTTAATTATTTTCGATGAGAGATAAATCGAATTAACTAAAAGGGTGGAATACATACATGATCAAGAACGAAATATTTAGTTTCATTTTTTGGAAAACGAATTTGTCCTTTTAAATCATTGAAGAATTAACCGTAAATTAATATAGAGTAATTCTTACCAACTTTTTAAAATACTGCAGTAGTGCATGCACACCATCTACCATATGCACCGACAGGAAAGTTCAAATCATTGTTTCAATGTTTACATTTGAAAGATATTGAGCATAAATTTGAGTTTTTCGTCACGTATGTGCAAAGTGCTATGCATGTTTGCAATGACTGGGTTTAAGTTTCCGAGCACTTTCAACAAAGGACTTTTTGCATCACATAGATTTTGGCAAGAGTCCTGGACCTTTTTGGCTCTTACTCCATAATGAGGTGACCTTCCAGAGTTGTTTGATTGGCCTTTCTGTTCTGAGATGGCCATGTCATTGCCCTATTGATAATTTCATATCCTTACTATCAATGGAATTGGGAGGAATCGAATATTGCAAATTGAGGCTAAGCAAGTGTGATAAGCATATTGAATAATTAGTTTTTATATGGACGTGTGCATGCTCCTTTCTGAGTGGAAAATTTTATGCATGCTATATTTTTAATCCAAAAATTCGAATTTAGAAATTTACATTCTGAGCAATCGCTGGAATGAATTTTTTCTCTTATTTCTCGTTTACCTTAATTGTTTTTCTAGAAATAGGTTCTTATGGTCGTTTGTACCAACTGAGATTTAATTACTAAGCGGTTTGGGGCAGATTTGGTGTTCATTTAATTTCAACCCATTGGACTAAGCCAAACCAAAATTTAATTTAGGCATTATAAATCTTTATGGTGGTTGCCTTTTAATTAAAAGGGCCTCTGCACACCCCAAGGAATCGATGAGAATCACTGACGGTAATACACTTTCCGCGCACCTGCTGCTCGTATCCTGCGAATACAAAGAACGCACAAAACGCACATGCTTCGCATATTTTATCACGCACGGTCTCCGGCGGCGGGCACATTTCCTTTTGACCAGAATTTCTTACGTGGAGTACACTTAATCGTTAAAACCTTAAACGCCGCTAAAAAGGCACGTTCTCGAATTTGCTTCAGAAATCTAAAAACAAGGTACTAAATTAGAATTTTGATCAAACGTAAATAAGAATATTTTAGGTGAACCTTGAAAGCTTATGGATCTACGCGCTGCTACCCAATTTGACATTGAAAAAAGGGAAAACCTACTTCAAGAACCTAAGGCTAAGGAAAAATGTAGAACAGTCCTTGCGTTTTAAGGGGCATACAGTTGGATATCCTTTTTTATGTTTCTTCTACAACGAATTGCAAGACACATTCATATCGTTATGGTTATCTTGATACCTCTGCTTTTAGGAGTGACTCTTAGGTTAGTGATTTCTAAAAACGCAAGATATTACTTTCTTCAAGTGCCCTAAGGGATAGCTTTTTTAGCCAGAATAAATATTCGAATTCAACTTCACATTTTGCGACACATTTGTGACAAGGGTTTATTTGATGTACAACTTAAAAGAAATGGCGTTATTATTGGGTAACTTCATTATTATGTTATAATT
This sequence comes from Tolmerus cingulatus, assembly GCA_959613345.1. Taxonomy (NCBI): domain Eukaryota; kingdom Metazoa; phylum Arthropoda; class Insecta; order Diptera; family Asilidae; genus Tolmerus; species Tolmerus cingulatus. The sequence goes on from OY390708.1 coordinate 9,907,363, forward strand.
TATGTGTCGTTGATTTTTATGCTGATTAAATATTATTATTGTTAAAACAACTCTCCTAATGCTTCAGGTATATGTACATACATACCTTCTTTTTTTACATTTGAGTAAAAGCATAATAAAGGAACACTTAATACATAATTGCTAAATGACGATTCTTGAAAAGCTTTTAAATTTGGTAACATCAAAGCTATCAATTTTAAATTTACATATGTATGTACGGGCAACTGCATTTAGATTGTAAAAATACCTCTTTTGAAGAAAATACATTAATGCACGTAAAACGTCACACATAATTTTATTTTCCTTATTATATGTAATATCGCTTCCTGTTCTTTCCATTACATAAAACAAAATTGAAAGTTCGCTCAATTAAAAAATGTTGCCCTAATGATGGAAGTTTTTTCAATAATAATGCTGCCAATGTTCACATGGTATAAGCCTGAATTATTTAAAGCTAATCTTGAATATAAAATAATTTTAATTTCTACATATGTAGTTAGATAGATCTTAATGACATATTGTGAATATATTTAAGGTAGCATAAAACATACATGTATAGTTTTGAAATTAAAACAATTACTTAAATAGTTAAGCACTTATCTTAACCAACGACGCCAACGACTTCTTAGAAAATTGCGTGCTTGAATTGAGTTTGCTTAGAAGGTGCTAATTACTGAACGCCCACTGGAAAAAGAGAGTCGAAAGCTTGAGTTGGTTTACACATTTTGGTGTATTTGGTTTATTATGGGATAATCAACTACATATTATTTGCAAAATAAAACCACACAAAAAGTCAGGAAAGTTAATTAAATTATATCATATTAGATTTGAATTATCTATGGTAACCCACATAATAAAAATTTAAGAGAGACCGGTATGATGCTGAAACCACAATTTTCACAATTTCCAAATACAAAATTTTTAAAATACCTTTAGTATATTGAAATATGATTTACATTTTACGAAGATGAAAGTAATTTTGTTCCGTAGTTATAGTTTTAGGTAACTATTAAAATTTGTATTTAAATTTTTTATTTTTGTAATTGTTTATACTAAACGTATTTCTTTTATAAAAACCAGAGGGTCTTATGCAAGCTTTAATAAGTATTATATGAGTTGCAGAAATAAAAATAATTACGTTCATGTTAAGGTCTCAGCAAGATAAAGATAAAAGAAAGTTCGAAGCCCAAGAATGGTAACATAAATTTATAAAGCTATTCATTCAAAATGGGCTTGATCTTTTAATTGTACCAATAAGCTTAAGATTTTACAAGAAAGGCATTTATGCATGATAAGAACTTTGTGAAATTCACAATAAAAATTAGTCCTGATTCTATTTTATGTGGAAATATTCCAAACATTTTCAACGCAACAACGCTTACAGGCACGGAAATTATTTTATGGCGTGGCATACTAACGACCACATGGTTTGAGAAGATTTAGTGACTAGAGTTATTTCTAACAGCGATGAGACGACAAACAATTGAACGATAATTCTATAGAAATAACGAGAAAACTTCTTCTTGGTGCTGCCACAGAGTCTCTTCTGTCTAGATTTACTATAGCTTAAAGCATTATCCTTTGGAAAGGAGAAAACTACCATGAAAACTTTTGTGAAATGGAAAAATTTTTCAAGTAGCAACTCGAAAGATTTGAAAAATGCACCTTTTGTGAGTGCTACAAGCTCGAGTAATTAGACAAATTAGTAAATTTAGGTCACTTCCGTGACAAATTTTTCTTCGCATTTTACATGAAACAATTTTCAGAGAAAAAATATCTTGAAAAATATGCAAACAGAGAAGATTTGATATAATTATGGATAATTTCGCAATTTAATAATTTCATCCATTTGACCTGAGAAAGACGAAAATGCTTTCAATTTTTAAACAGAACCTTAATGACAGCTTTTGTTAGTTCAGCACTGACCTTTAAATTCATCTAACTTTTGAGAATGTAATCAAGTTGTTATTATTCTGTTTTCACACAATTCTTATTTGTAATTGTTACTTTTACTCTAAAATAATAAAATTTTAGCGAAAAGCTATCGTATACTTATTATTTGTAGTGAATACCTTTCGTTCATGACTATTGAATATTTGTCAATTAATAATAAAACCATTAAAGCAATACTAATCTTAAAGATAGTATTGAATTTAACTTTTAATTTTAAAAATTCCACATAAATTGCATTGCCCTGAGTTTTTGAGAATATTAAAGGTATGACCCTTTAAAAGAAATAATTCCCAAAGTGGCTATTCATTGGCCATGAGTTCCTAAGGACTATAAATTAGCGAGCCCTACACGATACATCACGTTTTATGTCAGTAATCAATCAAATGAAATGATCCATGATGAGTAATGAACTTTCTAGATTTTGAAGGGGTGGCCACGCCGGTGTGAAATTTGGTCAACAAAATTAGCTCGAAAAGCTTAGAGCAGCACGTCATCCCAAACTTTAGATTAGTTGCAAATATAATATTAACAAGGGTAGTTAAAGCTTATTGGATTTGAGCAGAACATCTTTTGAGTCCCTGTCTCAAGTCGGATACACTGTTTATCTCTGCGAAAATTCTGCATTAAGTATTCAAATTACTTTCGTCTTTTATGGACTCTAAACATTTATATAGGTCACCTAAAGTGCAATAAAAATTAAATTCTTGGAAACAGCTTCTGCGGTAGTACTTAAATCGGATTCTTATTTCATTCTATGTGGGTTACACGCACAGATCCCAACAACAAGGGTAAATTTTCATTTTATATGATGTAATTGAACACCATAGCTGCCTTTATAATTTTTATTAAAATATTCCCTAGGCACACATCCTTCCTGGTCGAACGACCTAAAAGAGAGGTATGAAGAAGCTTAAACGAGGATGTGACTGAATTAATGGTTCTGTCCCTTATTATGTTCTGGTATTCAGTGGTGCTTATAATGATGTTTGTTGCTATTTGCAGTAATAAGTCCTGTCATATTTTAACAAATTTTCGTAAGCTGAGGATCCATTTATTCCACCATAGTATGCCGCAATTTAATTTTGTACCACACCTGTGCTCCCATTTTATTAAAACAAAAATGAGGGAAACTAGAAGAAAATGTTTAGGTCAAAGAGGTAAAACGCTCGTAAAGTCCTTTTAATATCCATGCTTTTGAGGCATCCTTGATAGGTTTCAAACGATTAATGGGATGTGAAAGCATCTTTATGAGGTATCCTTATATAGTTTACATTAGCTAAGATAAGGTTTTATAGAGTTTTAAAAAAAGATGAAATTTGAAAGACGAATTCCTTTTTATAAATTTTTGTAGAGATATCTAGAGCAGACATTGTAGGTGAACATTAAACACTCATGTGATGTGTGAGCTAGTGTCACGTCTTAATTTCAAGGTATCCATTTACAAGGGATGCCAACTTCGTCTCAAAGTTCCTTAATATCGCATTGCACAACCGCTGCTATTTGTTTAAGTTCCATCAGGAAAAAAGTTGGTGAATCAGGGCACCCTTCCCAAGCGTATTTGCTGAAAAAAGGCTCTACATTTCTTTACTTAAAGTAGTATGGGTAACGCTTTTAAAAAAAAGGATTTCCTTTAGGAAATATACGTAATCAGTTGTGGTTCTCTACATCTAACATTTTTAGCTTCATTGTCGTTTTGCGGAAGTTTTCTTATCCTTGGAGTGCTGATTAGCTCTTAGCAAATAAACATTTTTTTTCAGCATGAGACCGCCGTTAATTTTGTATACTCTAGAAAAATTATACAGCCCTAAAGGGGTTTGGTGTACTTCTAAAAAATATTCTGCAGAGTGGGACTTTGCTTATTATAATTTCCTTAGGATATTGAATGATAAATGAGAACATCTGGTTATTGTGCCTTTTTTAATTAACCTAAATATTTTAATAAAAAAAGGATGCTTTTAATTATTTTAATTTACGATGATAATAATAACAGTCTTCTATTAAATTAAACACTTTTGTTCCAAGTATTGCATTTCGTAAAACCACAAGGCCACAATGCTTGAAAGGAATTGAAATTCTAAAATTCAAGGGTGCTGGTATCACTGTCCTTGCCGTGGGTTGCATCTAGGAGAATACCAAAAGAACTGAATTTGAGTATTTTACTCGATAAATATTTTTAATGTGTATGTATCTAAAAAAGTTGAATTTCAGCAATATAGTAGATTTCTTAATGTAGTGGGTGGAGATGGAAATTTAATTGGTCTTAGGATTATTTTCAATGAAACATATTCTGACAACGATTGCATATTAGATGTAGTGAGTCCTGAAATTTGATTGAATTATATTATGACTAATCTAAGCACTGATGAGGAAACTTTTTGATACATGTTATTGTGTCGTAGTTTGTTTTCATGTTTTACGTGTTTGAAGACGATGATTGTTTAGTGGGACATAAATATTATAATATAAAATAAGATACCGATAAAAGGACGTTTTAGTTGCTCAATCTCAAAAAAAAAAAAAAAGCAACAATGATGCCCATAAAATATCTCAAAATTGATTAGATCAATTAATGTCTTTAGAAAAAACGTAAGTAGGTTTGCCTCGTTTTAGCTATTTCTACTTTTCTTATAAAGTATGATTTGGGCCTTATATGGAAACTCACGTTTTAATAAGGAAAACTCTCCACCTAGATGAACAATTTATTATAAATTACATATTAAATGCATAAGTTGATGAACCAGAATACTTTCTTGTGCTGCAGTACTCGTTTGCAAAACATAAAAGCATTTTTGTGTAAACTCGATCGACTTCTCAGTGCTACTCGTATCTATGTATTTTCAAAGGGAATCGAAATATCTTGACTATTAAACCTATTTCCTGAAAAAGGGACGCGAGCTTGAAACCAAATATTTACTTATTTTTTGTATGGTTCTTTCCCACTTCTAAAACCGATAAATCCACTCTGATAGGAATCAGTCTCACGTGCTGATTCGTTTTTTTATTCTGGGGTAAAGTAGGTCGTAAGATATTTATCTTTTCTTTTTCAATTATCGAAAACGACTATTAAACACAATTCTTGTACTATTACAATAAATCCGATATGATGGCCAATTTTATCTTTGTAATTGGAAGTGTTAGAGTTCAAACGCATGTAAATGAACTTAAACAACTCGGAAGATTGCTTATCCTCTTGGGAAATTTTAATGGTTATAAATATAGTTCGTGAAAGAAACCATTTTTCTTCTTAAATTATATTTTCTCGAAAGTACTCCACTAATGTGGGAAGGTCATTCTTATTCATTTCACACGTGGGAAGCAAGAAGTTCATTTTTCAAGGCTTCGTTTCGTCTGCTAGGATGATTTGTTGAGATTACGGTTGAAATTTGAGGGTACATAGAAAAGAGATTTTCTGCTTATTTTTACATTATGCTTAACCTTGATAAATGCGGCATTACTGAAGCTATAATATGCAAAACTGGTAAAGCTACTATTAAACGATGCTCAATATTTTGAGAATACTTCACAAGAATCTTAATATTTCTTTACACTTTATATTTTGATAGGCAATTTAGATCAGACACAATTACCCTCTCCGGCCAATACATTCTATAAACATAAGAAATGCTAAGCAATAATTTTACAAAAACTTAAAAACACGACTTTATTTTAAATACTTATGTTGTATTCTTGGAAATATGTATGTAGATGTTAATTTCGTAAGAAACAAATCTATTTAGTAATTACAGAGGAAACCATTGATATAAATATATAAACCTGGTATTTGCAAAATATTTATTTAATACAAACACAGAAATAAAACATAGCCGAAAAAATATTGAAAATGCTGTCTCTCAGATGTATCAATTTCTAAAGGGCTGCTTTTCGATTCGTTACTCGAAGTGTAAAGGCCAAAATGAAACAAATTCTTTTATAGTACCACATACTTTACTACTGCGATAAGAAGCAAAACAAATTGATGACCACAATAAATAACTTAGTACATAGGTACCTTAAATGTCGGAGTTATGACTACTATTCCTGAATTACTGCAATAACTCTGCCGAAGCCCGAAACTCATAAAATTCACGCATTAAACAGGACACACTTACAACGAGTGAAGACAGTGAAAATTTGTTTTTCTTGCAATCTCAGAATCTTAATAAGAAAATATGTTTCATCTTGGACGTCTCTGCAACTTAGCAGAATAAAAATCCTAGAAGTATGTGTGTTGAACGCCACGTTAAGTCCTTTTTACGTTTATTAGGTTCGTCACTACTTCCGGGGCCACTTACTTCCGATTTCCTTCTTGCTACATAAAATCATGATGTTGTACTCAGAAATAACACGTAGTGGCAAATAAAAGTGGAATAATTATGTCCACCGAATTGTTTATGTAATCAAACAAATTTATTTTTTTGCTATCGAAGTAGGTACTGCGGATTTGAAAATCGACGTAAAATTAAATCTTTTTTATATTAAGAAACAAATTACAAATGATTAAATAGCTGCGCAGATGTTTTGTATTCAAATTTTAATTATTTCACTTTATTTGAATTGTGATATTGAGCTCCTTTTAGAGATAATAATGTGTCTTCAAAAGGACCTCCCATTTTAAATCTCAAACGATCCATGCTTAAATTGCTTTTTGCTGCTTTTTAATTTTGCTTTATGGACTACAGAGTATTAGATTCTGTGAACTCACTGTGAGCTTTCTATTCAAACAATTTTGAAATGAATTGTGTTTTCGCAACAAATTGCTTAGCCAAACGAATTTTTCAATTTTGCTGAACGATTTTCAGGAAGCGATTTGTTTAGTGAAAATTATTGCAAAAGCCACCAAACGTAAACTCCGATAAATCTTCTGCTGTAAGCAATGGCTGACAATTTTCATTGATCTATTTTCCAAACTCTTGCTAATTTGCCAATAAATTCTTGTCGACGGTCTAAAGTTTTCCTGGCTTAACAAAATCGATGTGAAAAAATTATTTGCTCTTTTTAAAACATCAATCATTGAAGCCATTCTTAATTACTTTCTCGTTTCTGAGAATATTTGAACCAAATTGATAAAAAGTGATGCTAATTCTTCAGGTTCCTTTAAAGTACATATTTTTATCGGAAAAATGCAGTCAGTTTTGAAATTAAGTTATACCGTATTATTTAATTATAATATATTTTATTTTGAATAGTATTTGGTGTATTTATAATTAAATTAAATATAGGCTTATCCAAAATGTTTACCCATGCATAACTTTCTTTATCTTTTATTATTTATTTGTACTATTATTTGTATTTCTGGGATTTTTAAAAATGTTAGTACACCTTACATAACTTAGTTTAATTTAAAATCAAATGTAATACATCGATCATATTCGAAAATGAATTTTATGTAATTCGAGACTATTAGAGAAGAAGTTGAGTAATTGTCCTTGATTTAGCGTATTTAAGTTTTGCCAAAGGAAGTGTAGCTTAACTAAATTAATACTTCAAAAAAGAAAACCTTTCTTTATAAATTCAACCCTTAAACCGAAAACATACATATGTGTGAATACTGTACGCCACATTGTCGTCCGATATTCGTAAATTCTTGTTTTCAATAACAGAGACCGTTTTCAATTTTCGCTATAATCGCTCTAATATTTGGTCCATAAAATACTCTTAAATCATAAATGGATATAGGGAAACATTATCCAGAAAATGAAATTATTTATGGTTTACAGATCCTATGTACCTACTCAAGCATAAAAACATCCCCTGCGACCCTAAGAAAAATTCCCCAAATTGGGAATGATACCGTGAACACCCCCAAAAAGCAGTGCAATCGATAAACGACGCTCAGGGTTTTCAATGGATTGCGAGGGCGGCCACCAATCCGATAAGAAACGAAATTGAAGGGCTCCTGGATGAACGACTGGAAGTGACGTCTTACGGCTATCGCTAAACCACTAGTGTACAATAAAATCCAGCGATTGCCTTTTTTAGTTTCAGGTCTCTTTTACGATAGCAGTCATGCTCTGGAGAATGCTACTCAAAGTTTCTCGAACACTGGAAATTAAATAAGAATTGAAAGAAATCTTCAAATTCTATCGTGGAAGGAGTCTCAAAATCTTATATTTTATTGCTGAAAAGGTTAATGGGAAATATAAAAAATCTTGAATTTGAACAAGATGTATAGATACTGCTTTTATTTAAAACGATAAAACTGCAAAGTACGTAGGCAAATAAAATTAACTATCTCTAAATATTTATGACGGTTTTTCCGACGGTTCTTCTTTGGACCTTAACCTTAATTCTTGATTTTAAAGTGGTAGTTTAAGGTTTAAACTTAGTTATTGCTATCATTTTAAATGAAGCCGCTAAATAATCGCTTTTGTTTACAGAGTAAAAAGATGAATTGAAGTTTTAATACTTTTTGTATAAAAATCATTGCATTTGCCAGATGTACAAAATATAAACTGAAGGAATACGTGTTTCAAAAGTCTTTTTCGAAGTTAGAAATTGACTAATTACCTTACAAAGCGATATGACTTTCAATAAATTGAGATTAGCTAAATCAATTGGCAAAATCAAACTGTGAAATGTGTACATCGAATTGACGGCCATGGCATAAATTACCATCATCAACTTGACCTCATGAAGTAGCTTATGCTCATAGTATAAATCGAGATCAAATGTAACTTCGAGTCAATTTGCAGTTTGTTAAGGCTGTTAGATTTTAACTACAAAAAGTGAAAAATATAAGTTATACAAACTTAGTATTCGGTCCGAATTAATGTTTGACTTCAATGAATTGAATTTAAAACTAGAGTAGTCAACTCTGCTATTTTAATCAGAGTAGCCAAACATTTACGATATTTTTGCAATAAACGAACAAGAGACCTGCGACAATCAGAGGTAAATTTGTAACATTTTTGAAACATTGAGTTTTCGAAGTACCAAAAAATATTGTTGCTGCTGCAATTCTACAAAGTTTCTGGCTTTATGTTTTAACAAATTTTAAAATACCATATCAATTTTAATTTTAAAAATATGTACTAAGCATTTGCCAGTATTCCTGAATAGGTACAAAATATGGTAATTTAATTAAAAATGTGGCTACTCTTTTAGAGTATTAATGAAGTACAGTAATAGGGATACCTTTCCAAAATACTTTTCAATTTTGTAACAATGAAATTGCCTCGGGTTATTAAAAAGGTTTCAAGCCGAATGAAGTACAAATTACGCGCGACAATTTTATCACAGCCTAATATAAAAATCCGACCCAAATACATTAAAAGGAAATACGACAAAAGTGTTCTGAGTGAGTAATCTTGAATGATTTCTCATTGTGAAAAATAGCATGTTAAATGGACTTTGGGGAAAAATATCCAAAGTATGAGAGGACGCCCCCAAACGTTTTTCTCAAGGTTTAACTTAGGCATTTCTCGTCATTGTAGCAAAGGTTTCGTATGAAAATCCCATTTTGGATACTCATATTTTATGGAGGGCACTTTGATTCGTCTCAGCACTTATGCTTCTTTTATGCTTAGGCGGACAGCCATTTAAGGGAAGAAAAGCTATTTTATATTTTATTGCATCTCAGGTTCCATTGTGCCTTAGAATCGCTCCTTATAATAAATACTCGAAAAGGTAAAGTTGCTTTCCTATACTACATAAAACTTTGGGTTGGGTATTTTACCATGGCGCTGTTAATGAGAAAGTTAATAGTTCCTAAAACGTATGGAATTTCTTATACATACAGCAAATAAAACACTTTTTTTCTAAAGTGTGGAGAAAACGATATTTTGGTTAATGAAATGTTGAAACTTGACACTAAACGTACAAATTTAGTCACCTTTTAAAACAGTATTCAACAACCAATGAGTTTTAATGACATATAAAACGTATTTGAATTGGAAATTAGCACTTATTCGTGTCATTAATTACAAAGGATCATTAGCCTTGAGAGTCATTAATATTACGTTAAGCACTTGAAGGCAATTTCAACAATACATCACAGCTAATAAGAGTTTCCCCCGCTGAATAAATTTGTACACCACTGCCTTCATCGGGAGACACCTAATTATTTATTGTAATGGAATCCTTTTCGTTCTTCTTCGACGAAGAAATTAATCAAGGGTTGGACCTTTTTGTTGTTGTGGACATTTTGAATGATTTGTGACATCAGTTTGTTTCTTCAACATGTTGGAGGACATAAAAGGTATACTCTTTCTTCCTTAATTATCATATTAGCAGAAAAATTATGTCTAGTTTTTGCAAATTTTGGTATTTATAGTCGTGGAAATAGAGCCAACGTAGATACAATAAATTAATGTAATATATAAATAATACAATACAATATATACAGTATACATACTCATTTCATTTAAAAACTAATTGTAGATATTAAATATTTTAGATTAGTTTTGAAGAAAAAACTTATACATTTTTAATAAAATGTGTAAAGTATAATATTGAGAATATACAAAGAGAAAAATTGCAGTATTATGTTACAATGATGCAAAGCTTGTTCTGAATTTATTACCCAAAGTGTTTCTGAAATTCAAAAACAAAGCTCGATGAATGTAAGATGTAATAAAATACATTTCGAAGATTTGTGTACGAGTTAGTAGATGTAGGTAATTTTGAATTCATGGCTGTATCATTCCTGAATTATTACAGCAGAAGTATAAAATAACATGCAGAAGCTTTTAGAACTCCTTTTAATCCTGTTTCAGTTAATCTATGTAGATCTGTTTTCTTTTTAAATTCATTTTCAATAAGGGTTCAAAAAAAGCAGTCCTCGCACAATTGCTACCGGACGAAAGGCAAAATTTATCAAATCCAACCGTGATGCGCTTCGCTGGCTAATTCAAAATTCTTGCAGTAGAAGTCCTTTTGTGCAAGTCCTTGTTTTTCATGGATACTTCAGCTGGATTATATTATAATATCTTACCATCTGCAAAAAGTGAAAATTAATGACTACCTCATATTTTTTCACAAAAAGGTGCGAACAAACATACCGTGCCTTTTCAACCCTGGGTATGACTGAACTTGTAGAAAATCTGCTTGAAACACCCTGGTTCACTTTATAATTAATGATTGTAGAGAGTGACGGCGCAGTTGTGACTTGTCAGTTAATACAATTTTCTATTTTTTGATGATATAAATTCACCCGTCATCATCGATTACCTGTGTAATGTCTCCTTCCTTTTGAAATTTGCTTTTAGCAGGAGCTAAAAATGGACTTATTGACGACGAAGGCGATGAAAAAAATATTGTAATTTACGATTCCATAGAAAAAGTATATCTTCGTTTTTGTATTAAAGATGAAAGTGAAAATGTCTTTTAGATGATATAAAAAACATCGAAATAAAATATCGAATAGGCATAACTACTGAAAAAATCTGAGGAAATTTCAGCTTTACGATTCGTAATCTAATTTCGGAACCTGTCTTATTTTATCGCAAAAAGGACTTCCGCAGGCACACTATCAAGAAGGAAGGATTTATTTTGGACAAGAGGAGCATATGTGGCCCGATAACGTAATGCAAAAATCGATGGATTTTTAGGTTGACTTCCGTTCTGAAAGACTTTTCTCGGTAAATAAAGCAGACGTAGAATTTTCAACAGGCAGCTAACAAGACAACATTACGGGGGAGATAAGTGCAAAGTACACGCGATTTGCGATTAATAAATAAGATGCCAAAGAAGCGAACGTCAACTTAAGCCCTTAACAAGTATATACCTTGCCAGATTTACGATAAAGCTTTGGAGAAGATTAAAATAGAAAGATGTGCCATTTATTTAAGGACACCAGGATTTCAGGATAGAAAATGCAATAACAACAATGGGGATGTATTTGTTTATACAATTTTTGAGTTAGCTTTTATGTCATATCTTACAAACTTAAGTTATTTAAATTATGCATCCTTATATCCAATAAAACTTAGGAGTTTATATAAATTAAATTACATTAAAAGAAGGCTCTGAATTTCATCGACTTTTTGTTCTAGTGCTTGTAATACATAGTTATGTAGATTTCAATTTTTATTTAATGTTTTCAACATAATATTGGTTCTTCTATTAGAAAATTGGACTGACTTCGATATAATCTTAAACTCGTTAATTTATATTAGCTTTAAATTTAAAATTCAAAGTCTACTTTACTTTGCGCCATTTTATAAGGAATTTGAAAAAGGGTATATTAGCAAGGACGGTTAAAAATAGGTTACATCGCTAAATTTATTAATTAATAATACTAAACGTTCGCCATTTTTGGAGAATCAAGTGTACGTATATTCAATTAATAGCAACATTTTAAGCGACATTACAAAGAAACAACATTTTTCAACAACATTAATTCCCTTTTACTTTTTTAGGAAGATTATCTCTTAGCCACCTTCCATACCAAACACCACTTGCACTCATCGATGTTTTATCATCAAATTTTGGATCATAGTCCATATGAATCGATGCTCGAATTCTGTTGAACATCATTACCGATGCGGCATAAGCTGCTATTGCCCGTAACGAATAGTTAAGTTTAGTTCCAAATATTGGATTAAGAATTTTCACAAATGTTTCAACCATAAAGGCCATAAAGAAGAAAAGAAAGTGCGGAATATACCACCAGGTCTTGTTAACTTTTACAGCCTCAGATTCTTGAGAAATTCTCTGAACAAATCGACAAATGTCGTTGATGGGAGTATCATCAGTTATGAAAGCAGGTAGACCGGCGACTTTTTTAGGAGACTCCTTTAAAGTTTTGTAGGCGCATATATGTCCCCAAGCCACATTTCCTGAAACATTTAAAAGTCAATCATCGGAAATTTTTAAAAATTAAAGTTATGTTCATACCGGCATATACCAGTTGATGCTTTCCACCAGCACCTCCTACTCGAGGAATTGTAAAGTTCCTTTTTGAAAGATACTCGTATAGGGGTGGTAAGAAATGGTTGTCACCTTCTCCATACATTAATGGAAACCGCAATGCTATAGTGTTAAGACAACCTAAAATACAAACATAAATTAAAATATTTGTCTTAAGTTAAAATATTTTACACTTAATTCAATAATGAAATTACTTCAAAGAGTAAAGTATCCTAATTTACTTGTTGAAATGATAGAAAACTGTTTTGAAAGACGTAAATTTTGAACCTTAAATAACTTTACTTCTAAAATTTACTTTAATATCTGGGCAGACTCGCATATATGCATATATTTTCTGAGCTGCAGAATTCAAAACATGACCGCGAAATCGTAAGCAGTAATGCGTGGTTTTATTGTTGTTGTTGTTGTTAAATTCATAAAAAGAACTCTTATAAAAAGTTATACTTTGTTTGGGCATAATTTACATTTTAAGTGTTATTGCATAAAAGATTTTCTATTAAAATTGACCTAGATTTTATATCATTTCTAAGAAATTCAAGTCCTAGAGAAAATGAAACGAAGTTTTTCTATACACTTGCTCGGCAAATGCACTGAATGAAAATCCTTCGCGTGACATGAATAAAAATTCATATTTTAGATAATAATTCCTCTTACCTTGACCATTCTTCAGGAGTTGTCCGGATGTGCTCAGGACCAACCTCTCGGCCCTTAGTTTGGAGGATGCATATCCTGGCATGAAGAATTGTTTGTCGAACGCGATAGGGTCACTCGTCGCATCGGTGTTTGGAACTGCGGCCTTGGTCTCAGTCTGATTGATGACAATCGTAAAAGTGCTGTGACCCATGTAGGGAACAAAATTGATTGATGCACAGCTCGTGTAAATTAGCCGTGGGATGTTGTACTTAATGCACATGTCAATAACGTTCGATGTACCTAAAACAGAAATAATTCGATTAATCAAAATATGGAATTTCTGTGAAATTATCTATATATGTGTTTTGCAATCAATAATATTTATCTCTGCAAAAACATTCATAGGATTTCAAATAAAATGATAAAATGTTCGGGTCTATTAGAAAAATAATTATGATTGATAATTATGAATATTCAGACAGTTTTTTCTCTTTTAATTTACGTTACGACATCCATGATTTTTAGTTCTGAAAGCGATAAGTAGATTTTATAATTTTGAAAAATATGGTAAATCAAACGCATGAAAAGAGAAAGCTTTCAATCTTTTATTATTCAATTAGGACTATCAGTATCGTCATTTTTTACGTTCGTACAATATAGTCGCCTATGGGCGTAAAATAATGTTGATACCGATATCGAAATATTTCCTAGCTACTAGCTTTTAAATTCCGAAAAACTTTTAGTAAATACTTTACCGATAATAATACTGATATTTTGAACTAAGATGTGCTTATATTTAAGATGAATTTTTCCTTATCGTTTTTATTTTTTATCGAGTAAAGCAAATACATATGTGTAGTCATTTATAAATTATGTTATATCTTAATTAAATCTTATTTGAAATATTAATAAAATGTAAAGTTACCAAAATAATTCACATTGGTTAGAGTATCATAATCTGCTGGAAATTGAAAACTAATCTGAGCAGCACAATGGAAAACGCAACTAACACCATCAAAAGCGTTTTCAATTGTCTCAGGTTTACAAATGTCTCCAACAAAGGTTTTTAAATTTTCGCATTCTGGGTGACCTGAAAGAATTTTTAAATTTAATTAAAAGCAATAACATTTTATTAAATTTTAACATTACCAATTAAATTCCTGTATGGTTTTAAATCTACAGAACGTATTTCTTTGATTCCCAACGAATACTTTTCCTGAATTAAGAGTTTGATTATGTGCTGACCTAAACAACCACTTCCTCCTAAAAATTTATTTTTATAATTATGTATTAATAATTGGTTAAGGAATACAAACCGGTTATTAAAACGACTTCATTGCTTTGTGCCATTTTTTAGTTTGTTCTTTGATCTGTATAAAATGAAATATGTATAATATTAGTTTTATATTTTTTCTAATCGATGAAAACTTTTTGGATTAAGTTAATTTTTAGGATGCAAATAAGCGTATATTATTTCTATTATTGGTATTTTGTTGACATGTTCCTTGGAATGTATTAATTCTATTTTTGGTATTCAAAGGTTAATTTCCTCCGAATTTATAATTAATTATGTACAAGAATAGCAATATCTTCCAATGTTAAATTTGCAAGGTTAATATTTTTTGTAAAAAATTTTGCCTAAAATGTTCGTTCAACATACAAATTTTAACCGGAAAAACTAATGTATATATGTATTTATTGCGGTACTTTGGAAAGCATGCGCCAGCCTTCATCTTCAGTTTTCTTAATTTGTCTTTTAGAGGAAATATTGGTTAAGTTTGAGGACATTTTATTAGTATCCGGAATATCGTCTAATATTTAAGTTTACGGTTTTTGGATATTTTTATGACTTTTGCGATACAAAAGAGAAGAAAAAGCAGAATACAACAAAATATTGTAATGTAAATGTAGCTTAAATTTATAAACCTTTGAACTTGTACAGTTTTACGAATATGATCCCTTTTATTTAAGACTTCACTAAAAATAGTTTTGCATTTTTTATACATATAAAGACAATATCTACAACATTTTAAGGATACAAAATGATAACAGAATTCAAGAATAAATAGTTATATTGCCGGGTTAATATCATAGCTATTGAACAAAGTTTATTGCAAAATTATTAATCCAATTGCCTCAAACATATTTATATATCTGAACATTTTCTTTGTTTAATAAACTACCTGTACTAATAGAAAATATGGTTTAAAAGCTAAGTTTAAAGAAACCAAGTTTAATGTTTAACGTTGAGTACTTTTGTATCATTTTTAGATATCTGAAAATCAAAATGCAATAATTGGTAATACTTCTACATTTTGTGTTATTGAAACCAATTTTCAACTATGTTTTAATTTGTTTAATAAATTTCTTTAAGTTCCTCATTGAGCACTACTCACTCTTCCACTTACGATTTCAAAAGTGGGCTTATTTATTAAGACAAAATCTTAGGAGTTGAAGTGAGCGTTTTTTTTTTCAATATTTCAGTTTATAATTTTTATACAACCGAATTTTGATTTCTACCAGTTAGAAAATCTGTTTTTCATACATATTAGAATAACAGATTTCTAAATAACAAAGCTAAGTATAGGTTATAAAAAAGTTAGTAGAATAATGTCTAGACCCTGAAAATGCTAAATTTTTCGCATATAAGTACAATGAGTGCAACAGTCTTTGATTTAGGCAACATTTCATACGACTAATAAAACTGTTTTTAAAAATAGAAAAAAAACCAACCATTGATACATTCTCTTTATTTTTATGATACGTAATTTTGAGAGTGTGTAGAATATAATCAAAATTATAATCTTAGGTGAGACTCAGCACTGTTTAAAACGGTCAACGATTGTATCAGTAGCATAATTAATCACACAAATATATTAAATATACCTATCTTATACTTCAAATAAAAGATCTACAATATATGATGTTATCTAAACCGATATTTCCTTAAATGGAAAATTTCTTCGTTACTATTACGGTACACATTCATTTTTAACAGTTGATAACATATGTTTTTATAAACGAATTTTTAATCTGCTTATTAAAACCTTTATGAGGTTAATGATATTGAATTGGTTGTAAAACTAGGTCATGAACAAAATTTTAACCAAGATCGGAGGCTATGAAGTTAAAAATAGCATCACTATAAAAACTACTACTTAATCCGAATTTTAATTTCGCTGAAAATTCCTCAACATAAGTGTCCTCGAAAGATGAAAGACGTTGAAGGAAGCTAAAATACACAAAATTAGTTGACCTTTGATTAAAATTAAAATTAACACTGTCGTAAGTTGAAAGATTGAACATCTGTTAAACTCTCAATTCTCTTGACGGTGATATTGCGTTATGTTTTAGTTGTATATCATTAATTTCAATTCAAAAACATTTTAGTAGATTACTATTACAATTGATTCGGTCTTGTTATAAATTAAATAATACGTAAATCTACTAATATCGACCACTTTACCGGCCAATTATTATGTAAAAGAAATTTCCAAAAGAGAGATCATTGAGCTTGTTAATAATTCACTTTGTATCCACATTACTTGCAGCATAAAAGCATAAGTCAGTCAATTACCTCCTCAAAAACAGTCACGTTTTGCAATACAGAATTATTTCGAGTTCCACTTTATTGACGCCGAAAAATACTAGTAAACGAAGCGCGTTAATTAAACCAAAATGCACTTTCACTTTCACTTTCTTAGACTTATTAACCGAACGCTTCTTTCCCAAGACGGCACCAAGAGCATCAGCTGCAAACGTAAGAAAGTGTTCGGCGCTGATTATAAGACGAGCTAGCCACGTACTTCTGCGGACGACGGTCTTCGACTGATCGTGGTTTTGCTGACGGTTGCCAATTTCTTACCACCTTAAGAACGAGTAGCTGCCGTGAAACGTGTGATCGTGGCAGGTTGAATAACCCAAAACAAATCTTCTCCGGGAGTCAGCCTAAGACAGCCTCAAGACGTGTTGTAAGAAGCTGGGAAAGCGTCGCGATATGATTTCTTCCGACTAAGATGAATCTACCGTCGATGCACCACAACTTCTCATCTGGTGGCTTGATCTGGTTACGATCAGCCTCCAATGTCATTTCCGGCCTTGAAAATTTGTGCTTCTTTTTACCTTTAAAATCGGTCAAAGTTAACATAATTTTCACTTTCATTTTTCAATAATTTTCGACCGACTTCCCGTCTGTTGAGATTTATCGAGATCTTGCTGGCCAATTTCATTAACACAAGTTTTTAAGGGAAAAAGTCGCTTTGGCATAAAATAGATGGCTCATGAATGCGTGTTGCAAATAACTTATATAAACGAATTTGGTTAAATACAACGAAACTAAAAAGAATTTACGCACTAGCTGATTTTAAGATATGCACATCATATAATATTTATGATAATGCGTAAGATTTAATTCGGCTCACATAACGAATTTTGCATTTAAAAAAATGTATTATGATGCTTTTTCACTCAGAAATTTTGAAAACGGAATCATAGCATGATTTTAGATATTATTCTGGAAATATTGTTTACTAAGATTTTAACGCATTAAAAAAAATTAATACCTGTTTCTTAATATATAACAATGAAGGAAAAACTTCTTTATGCCAAAATTAGTTTAAAATATTGAAAATTACTTTTCCCACGATTACATGCATAGCCTAAAAGTCCCTTTTTATGAATTTCCAATATTTGATTTTTTTTTTAGAAAATTGATCGGGAAATATGTAGATACGAGTACAAGCAAACAAAAAAATGATTGGTTTCGAAATTGTAAAAAGCAGTATTAGTTTTACCGCCATTATATGCCAGTAATACACTTGCTTAGCCTTTCAACCACTTTTACGAAAACTTTAAAGTAAGTATTACGAGTTCATTGAAACACTCTCGTATAAAATACATACATACATGCATGAATACATTTATAGCAGAGATTTTCCCTTAGTTTTCATTCAGCATAAAATAAGTACTCCAAATGTGAGGATTTTAGTTGCTGAAAATCCGCATCCAGAATAGGATTTGCGGGTGATTAACACCAGATGAGTACGAGGTTAAAGTTTCCTGAATTCCAATTCTAAAATATTATAAAACTGATCTTTCTAATCTTAGCTAATAAACAAGCTGTGGTCCTGGATTGGAGTCAAGCGGTCAATTTAAGCTCCTTTTATTGCTCGAGCAAATTGCTCTGCTGGTGGCGAACTTTAATTGAAGTTGAAAAGTACTAGATGGAAATTGCATCCAAATAAATTTCATGGAATTGAAAATCTGTATCAACTATTGTCCATCCTATATGTGTTTGCATAATATTTTATTGCCTTATCCTTTTCATTTCAATATTGTACAAATGCAAAGTGAGGGCGAATGTAGAACGAATGAATAGTTATTATTCTCAGTTTCAATATTAGGGATTTCGTTTGGTTGGTATACAATTCATTGTTATAGTGGAAAATATAAGGGAGTTCGATTTAAAATCGTCACAACCCGGGAAGTGGGGATATCTGAGGCTCTTAAAAATTTTATTTTTACAATTAAAAAACAAATTTTTATAATTAAAGTGTTGGCCCATTGCAGTAGTTGACTGAAGTAAAAAAATGCTTACTATTTACTCGCAGGCAGGTATTAAATCTAGGAATTGACCTAAGATTTGTTGAGTGTTTGATATCGAAACCTTAACAAAATTCATGGTTGTCTTGTAGAATGTCATTGATTCATTATGGAAAGTTCAAAAAGATCTGTAGCCTTTTTTGAAATTTTGTTTCAATAAGAAAACAGTTGTACATATTCTATGAATATCAATTAATATATGTATTGGGAAAAACTCTGAAAGTAACTTTATGAACAAACTCTTTAAAATCTCTTGAATGCTATTCATGAAAAAAAACATTTTGTAGATACTGATTTCTCTTTTACGAGTACAAATATACATATATTTGAAAATTGAAAAAGAAAACACTCCTTCAAAAGTTGGTGTCTTATACAAAATTCTTTGTTGTGTTGTGTTGTATTATCTTAAACAATGTCAACAACTTGTTTTTGTTTTTGTTTTATATAAGCCCATCTAAGATTAAATTTTGCTGTTTGCGTATTTGAGCAAGTGTTAGTTTATATTTCTTTTCCGCCTTGTATATTTGTTCCCAATTTCCCAAAAAAAGGGGAGTGGAAAGTCAAATAAACCGCCAATTTCATTCTTTGATGTTTGAATTCGAACGTGTTTGGTAAGTGCCCTGTCTCGTGCGCACACCTATCTGATTACATACGTTTTTCTAGGTTTTCCCCTAAGAAACATTGGGATCCTTCTTATCCTTTATTAACTTATTTTCTCAACTGTTGAAGGACTTCCTAAAAGAAAGCAGGTCAATATTGCTTTGAGAACTAACACCGTCTAGGCTCAGCTTGTTCTTTTGGAAGGGTCTACTAACTTCTTATTTAACCCCTGCTTTCCGTGCTCAGAATTCGAAATGGAAGGTGTGTGGAACATCGGCACTTATGCTACAAGCCGCGGATGCTGTTGAGCATGAAACTATGCTCACCTGCTAATGTTTTCCTTAATAACTAGGTCAAGCAGATGGTGCACCTGAGAGTAATGACGACGATAGGGCGCGTTGCTGCTCGGAGGTGGAAACCCGAAGAATTTTCGGGAGAATAGTGATTAACACTAGAAAAGCCTAGGGGTGCGCCCGCCTGATTTATTGTACAATTTCACGACATAGTCTTTGGAGGATGAATATTTAGGTGACCTTGTTGACCTGAATGAATTTGATTACCGGGAGGAGAGACCCGGCTCGCTGTAGCTATGACCCACGAAACGTCCTTTGAATGGATTCTGGCGGAGTTACGTAACCGGGTATAAAGGATCAATAGAAGGAGGGGCTTCCCTGTGCCCGGGTTACGTGACTGCTGCTCTGCGGATGATTTTCTGCTTTACCACTTTCAAACTGCTTGTAGTAAGTGAGTACGATTGGTGTCGACTGTCGAGCCAGTTTTACTCTTTCATGGTGAATTTTGTCGCTCAGATCATCTGTTCGATTGGTCTTAGTGCTCTGTGCGGCAGGTTGCTAAATGGGCGGGAAAAAAGGTAATACTTACTCGGATTGCTTTCACAATGGGTGCTTCATCCATAGGGATGAAGTGGGATTGTCCGCAATTTATGTGACACCTACAAGTTCTCAAAATTCAACTGCCAGAGTTGTGTGTCCAATCCAACCATAGATTTACCAAACGGAGAGCTTGCATCTCGTACAAAGTCCAACAAATTCTACAAAGATATCCCGGCTTTATGAGCGAATTGTGTTTAGAATTCCAAAAGAGTTATATTTATCCTGGCGATACCATTACATACTTTGTAAAATTGGGTTTCCTCTCACATGTACGAATAGTTGATATATTGGGAGGCTGAAAATAACTACCCAGTTCTGTAGTGCGTTATATGGTAATGAAGATTTAATTGTTCCAGCTAAACTTGAACTAAATAGATTCTTACTTGTATTTGTTAAATTCTTTTACTCAAGTCTTATAGTCTGTTTCTTACCTAAGGAACTCACATGAAAATGTCTTTTAACTAAAAATAAATTAACTTTTACAAATGACACCATACCAATGAAAATTTGATGACTTAAAAAACATATTTTTTATAGTATTATTACTACTTTGTAATTGCTATGAGACAGACCGATTTATAATCCAATAACTCACCTTTGAAATCGAATATGACTTATCATAAATCTCGAGAAAAAATAATTAAAATTATCCCAACATATGCACAAAGGTTACCAACAATTTATGGAACTTTTAAAAATTCTTGTTTATTTAATTTTAAAACTCTTTTTGAATTCTAGGGAAATATTAATAATAAAAAAAATTGGTATGCAAACATGCTTAAATGTCTGAAGGGATAGCACTCTAAATGTTCTATTTCTTCACTTTAATTGTGTACAATTTTACATTTTCAAGAAATTGTCATTTCAAAATGACATATTGTTGGAATTCATAATTAACAAACAGAAGACTTACAATTCTTCTGAAAAATACTATACTTCCTGAATAACGGTGAACTTATGTATATGTATGGAGAAAAGCATAGTCTGAAAGTTTAATTCAAAGTTTTCCACAGAGCAGACAAAGTTCGCCAGACTTCAATCAATTGCAATTGCGACATGTGGGAATCGGTGTAAGAAATTTCATTTTCTCTATTATATACAAACTAATCCATTTTGGAATGTTGCCAACACTTTGTATTGAAATAGCTTTACTTGAAATTTTACGTAAAAAAACAATTGGACAAAACTGAATTTAACTTTTATTAAAAAACATAACAAGTCTACCTTAAAGTCGCTGAGTTATTGAACCAAATAAACCTTACATGAATTCTTCCTACAAATCTTAAATCATTGCAAAAGTTGGCAAATATTAATACTAAAAAATAGAGATCATAAATTTTACAGCGATTTTGAATTACAAAACACCTTGAAAAACTATATATGAATTTTGGGCAGTCTTGCATATATAGTGGACGCATAATAGGAAACATCAAATCACGTTGTGTTATTGGAAATTTCTCATAAACCTTAATTTTAAAGCTAAAGTTAATGCACCATATGCACAGATGAAGATTTAATTTAAACATTTCCTCCCTTAACAATTTTAATTTACATGCAACAGCCATTTATTTAAAACAGGCCAATAATAAATTTCATGGAGCACCATTGAATGTGTATGCGGAAACACTAGAAAACAACGCCCAATTTGGTACATAATTCTGATTTGCTTGGAAATTATGTGGTAATGGTGGTTTTTGGGGTATTTTTTGAACAAAGAAAAATAATTGTATAATATTTTTGAGTAATGTAAAAGTGATGATATACGAGGTCGAAATATTTTAATTTGTTTTGTCAGTTCTTGTTCAACAATTGAATAGTATTAAATTGAAACTCTTTCGAAATATTAAATCTCACTTTATACCAACTATAAATAATTCGAATTCAAATTATACGTAAAAATCAAATTTTATTTGAAAATTTCGTACCTTGGAAAGTTCGTGTGTAGTTAGAATTCATTGCAAGTATGTCGGCACCATTATGAAATTTAAAGCAATGTGTATAAGTCCTGGAAAATCAAATTGCAAAAAATATATGTAATTCTATAGAAATTGTACACATTTAGAATGCATTATGCTGAAACTAATGAAAATGGCGTCACAGTAAAGCACAACTTTGCTTAAAGATGAAGTACCTGCCACCAAATTAAAATTAAATTAAATTCAAAGGTACACTTCTGAAAGTACCACAAAGGAATTGTGGTGCAACATTTATTGCTCGTAATTCTCCCTTTGGTAGATTACAGGAGAGAATATTCAAGAAATGTAGGGCATAAAGCGAGTTAAACTTTAGGGAATGTACTTTGAGGTAATCGTAAAGTCCCAAATAAATTAGGAATTCCTACAATTCAAGAAATCCAATGGAGCTTAAATCTTCAACTCAGTTATTCCAAGGATTTTCTTTGAATGATGACAGATATTCATCATAATTTAAGATATTTACAGATTTTTTTTTTTCATATGCGGAAACCTATTTTTCACTGCTGTAAATATGCTTTACTTTAAGACTATCCAAGGGTTTTAGACGACATTTAATTTTTCAAACTCAAACATAAATCTATAAACAAAAATATGCCAGAAAGCGATATATTGTCATTTTTTAAGAATTTGTGTACTTATGAATTTAAACAACAAGGAGCTTTTATCATGACTTTCGTAGAATTTGCGAATTTGCGAATTTTTATAGAAATCAAAGGATAAGCCAGTCTGGTAATTCTGAAATTCTTGCGAAATAAAGCGCTATTTCAAGAGGAAACATAATTTTGAAAATATTGTATAATCAAATAAGATCTTGAATTATTTGCATCAGACTGCGAAAACAAACTTTAATGGTACAATGTATAGATATGTAGATAGTATCACAATTATCACCATAATTTAGCATTTCTTGAAAGGCATCCGCATAAGCAATCTATATAAGATATCTAGTAGTTTGTCTATGGCATCGGTGTCAAATATCCACGTGGAGCTCAATTTGTTAAAACAATGAAGGTCTAATTCGAAGGAATAGAATAGAATATATTAATTCATCAGATGAAAGTCTACCATTTTATCAATCAGCTTTCAGAAATAGAAAAAGTATAAGTTCTGAAGAAAGCAAAATTACATTGGAATTTATGAACAACAATTTCCAGGTATTTCGATTTTTCAATTCAATGCTTTTGGCATAAATTATAAATAATTCACTGCAAAACTTAAAGAACATAAAACTAAAATATTGCTCTAAAAGAAAAGTTTTCTACTTAAGATGTGTAAAACTTGTACTTTACATAACCAATGAAATAGTTTGAAAGAAAAACTTTTAGAGATAATTCAAAAAGTTTATGGAGAGAACATACCAAGAAATGGTGCCACAGTTTTTGCATATTTGAATTACAAATTGTTAAGCACTTCATTATGAACTTCTAAAATACAATAAGAAAAATTAGTCCGATTTAAAAATATTTAATATTTTGTTTGGAGTATAAATTATAATACATTCAAGATTTTCAAAAGTATGATAGAAAATGCAGGTATGACGACTGTTCTTATTAAAGTAAAGAAACTTGTTCGCTGAGTACAATTTCCTTATTTTAGTTATGAGATCTAGAAGTTATGCTTAATTACATTAAAGGGTCATTAGCATTTCAGTAATGTCGCATAAACGAACACTCACACATTTCGAATTAATACTCCCTTGCACGTGCGACTATCTCTCCTATTTTTAGAGATGCATGACTTTCATAATGAGACTTTAAGTGTATGACGCAAGTATTATCCTTAAAAATTATTAAAGTATCTCATTAGCTGAGGAAAGGAAAATGTAATTTCATGAGTAAATTCGTACTACTCCTGAATTGTCTTTTATTGTTGCTTAAGTCATTTAGGTTTCTTAAATAAATATGTATATATGTATATAAGTTTAGGGTCGTGAACTTCAAGAAATTTTGTTTCTTAGTTTTAAAAGCTTCTACTATATTTAAACAACGTTTCAGTTTATTCAGATTTTACATTTAGCAACTTGATTAAAGTTTTTTTTTTAAGGAGCAAATCAAATGTTTATTAGTCACGTAACTAAAGTTATTAAACGACCTTTAGTTTGGCAAGGTTTTGAGCTACTTTCAAGCTCGCATTGGTATATGGTAATTTGTGAAAATGGGAACACATTTTTATACTTATATAAAAATGAGAACATTGCATTACCCTGAAACCAGTTCACGTAATTTATAACGTGCCTAAATCCATTTTGTAACTAATTGGGATTGTGCTGCAGTATTTATGTATGCAAAAATGGGGTTAAAGAACAATCCTCGACATGAAAGATATCGCAAATAATTGCATAAATGGTAAAAGTGGTCGCACAAAGCGATGTTCCCTTTTATTTCGAGCTGTATGTTCTTTAATAACAACTTTTTCAGTAAGAGTTGAAAATAATTTAACGACTGTTAACAACTTAATCGCCTTTCTACTTATTTCCGCCATTGATTTCTCACATTCTCCCCTAGAAAATCCCCCTTTTTGGTGTTCTTACGTCGCCGTGGTTATCAACCGCTCCCCAAAATGTTTGGATACCGCCTAAAGTCTGTTCTTGCACATATCACTCGTATCTGTTTCTTTGGCTGTCATTTTCTGTCATAGGGGTGGATTGTGGATTAAATGGGGCAAAACGATGGGACTAATCTGATGGTTTTGGCTTCTTATTCAGCGTGCGAAGAAACTCCCGGGTATTGTTCAGTCTTCCAGGGAATTGCTGTGCTTTCTTTATAACTTTTCATACGGGATGTGACTAGTATCTCTTTATTTGCCCATTAGGGTTTTGTAAATATAATTCAGTAGGGTGTCCATAGAAATCATGGGAATTTAGGGTGCTTTAAGCTTAAGTAAATAAATTTACAGATGTTTTATACTTTTTGGGGGAGTTCAGAAGGTATTTCTAGAGGATTTTTGTTGTACATAAAAGGGTGCACTATTATTGTACCTATAATTAAATTAAACCCTAAAATATATGAGAAGTTGAAATTAATTTAATTTTTTTGTTTTTAAACCGGGGCCTTGGAAGATATTTACGAAAGTTTTGCATATACTTGATAATAAAAATTGATTTTAATTCATAAAAAAAAATTCAGAAAATTTATCCGACGCATTCAGAAGAAACATTAATAGCTTTATAAAAATTTTATAAGTCACTTCTTGGTTCTTTTCAACTTTTATGGCACCAAGATGTAAAACCGTAAAAATAATCCCATTTAGTTTTTCTTTAGAAAATTCAGAAAATCTATCTAAAAGTTGTTCCGATTTAAACTTTTCCTTTTAGCTTAGGAAGCTTGAAGCTTGTTTTACTCTAAAATATTGCTTCTTGTCGAAAAATATCCTTATGTCTTACTATATACCTACATATATGGAAAACTTATGGCTTAGTTTAATTAATAATTTTGCATTTTTTTAAATTTATTCTACACAGAAGTTTATATCGCTCTGAACCTCAACCTATATATGTATTTCTCTTTTCAAAATTACTACAATATATCTACACTGATTAGATGGTTAAAAATAAAACAACAAACACAAATGAAACGTTTCTACAGACGCATCCTAGTAAAAACCGAAAACTATTGTTTACTTTTAAATTTGTTCATATTTGTTTTCAAATCAAGCATAATTTGGGTAAACTAAACAATAAACGAAGCGGAATTCATAAGCTTTCCAGGGAAATCACAAAAACCAAATATAGAAACTGCTAAAAGCAAACTCCTGTTTCATACAGGACGTTCTCCCGACGAATTCTAATTAAAGTGCATTGGTGAAAAATAGTGTTTGCAGTGATGGTCGTTATTTGATCAGTGAAAAGTAATAAAGTAATCAATGAAAGGCAAACGAGGCGCAACCCTTTCCCGTAGTTCCGTAGTGCCACCATGAGCAAGTTCCATGTGAGTTACAGTGCTCTAGGAATGTCCGACGATACCTCATCAATACCCTCCAATCGGACGGTCAGGAATGTCAACTTTCCTCCCCACACCCTCGACGGGTTCCCGACAATTAGCCCGAGACGAGGCTCCAAATTCTTCCAGAGACCCCGCTCAATGTCAGCATGGAGCGACATCAGCAGAAGCAGCATGCGGCTTGATGAACGGTAATAAACATTATTTCATTTTTATCATTGCATTTATGTTATTTATATAGTAGAGCATAAGCTTCCACATAAAATTTATGAGACATTTCGCCAGCGAGATAACCCTCCTGTAACAGATATTGACGCCGGAATACTGTAAACGTAGCAAATTTATGAAAAAACCATTACATCGTAATTGTAAAATTTGTCGCTCACATTATGATGTTAATGGATGTTAATCTATTGGCCCCAATTTCACGGTTGGTGATCCATTTTTATGAAAGAAGTTGGTTGGCGCCAACACGACCTACCAAATGTTTATAATCAATTCTTTAGGACTTGTTGGCGCCATCCAATTTCTTTCATGTGTATATTAATTACAAATTTTGTAGACACTTTTCTTTGCTTTTAAATATGCTCATATATTCCTTGTTGGCTCTAAATTTGAATCTATTATATGTTTACTTAAATCTGGACTACCTATATATGTAACAATTAGATTAACTTCCTTGATTGTGACTTACTTGAATGTATACATACATAAAAAGGTAAACACCGAGTTCCTTCCCTTTCCTTAAAATTATATTTACTTCGTCCTTTATACAAACTATACTAAACGCTTGCACAGGTGTGTATCACTGCCTGCACACAATCCCTTGACAATTCGCTCTAACTGATTTAAAGACAATCCCGAGCTCTTCCAAGTCAATTTGTGCAGCCATCAGAACGACAGTTTTCCGAGATACAGCTCTGAAAAACGTCTGGCACAAGATGTGAATAACAAATGGCACTTGAAAATTGCACCCTGGAGATATCTCCCTATCACCACCTCAAGAGTTATGTTGGAAATTTAAATTTCACAAATCCTGCAACGTTGACATCTTTAAAGCCTTTTGCCCGAAGTAGGAGCAAAGCCCTTGAAATTCGAAGATAGATATATAGTATATGTAGAAGAAAAGAATTGAATTAGTCTTTGGGGGCTGGGGTTGTTCATTCTACCCTAAAAATTATGAGAACTTGAGTGAAACACCTCAGCATCATTTAGTCTTAGAGAATACTTTTCCTTTAACTCTCCCTGGCGTCCGTAAGCATTCATAACTTACATTTATCAGGACTTGGCCTTGCCGAGCTAAGTTTCATTCTTCCCTCGGGATTTGCGCTGCGAGGGGCTTTTAATTCAAAAGTGATTTTGATTTGCGAGCATGCTGGCCCCATTTGACAAAAATTCCCTGAGCTGGAACCCGAAGGCGTCCCTTTGAGAATTGTCCAAATTGTAAGATTATTTTCTTTTTCTTAATACCATCTACCTCCACTAGGATCTCTTCTGATTATATTTCCTGCAGCAAACTCCTTGAAACAGAGAAATTCTATCTGCCATTTTCACAATAGACATGACTTTAGCATTTGCACAATTTTCACTTGAAGAGCTAGATTTGAATTCATTGAGAGCCTTTTGCGAATTTATTTACTGGGAGTTAATATTGAAATGTAAATTAAGTTTTCTAAAAGATGTAAAAGAGAAGTTGTCTTGAAAGTTTGAAGGTTAAATTCAGAAAACTTTGTTTTTTGACTAACTTGTATATAATGTAAGAAGTACCTACACATTGAAAAGTTAAATGTTCTGTAAAACAACTAACAAAAGTTAAGGGTATTTTGAACCATTTTAACCCTTTGTATTACGAATTAATTTTGCCTATGCTCAGTAGCTCGATACGAATTATGTAAATTTTTATTGTTATCTATTTATTACAACTTCTTTAAAACTAAGAACATCATCTCAGAAAATCACTTATTGGTATATGTATAGAAATAAATGAAATAGAAATAAAAAACTATTTTAAAACTATGTTGAGTCATACTCAACATTGGACCTGCTGTAAGAAAATGTTATAATGCCAGACTGGAGATTGACATTTAAATTAAACGATTAGATTAAGTTTTCCAATGTTCTTTAAAAAATAGCACTTGCAAAAAAAACATTCTCAACTTTGTTTATATACTTTATTATGGATCATTTTCCCTTAGCGAGCAATAACAAAAGGTTAATTATTAACTCTTTTTGTAATCCTTAGGTATGCCCTTTTAGTAAAAGAATACTTACAATACAATTTGTAAAATTGAATTCAATTCATAGACTGCTTTTTTTATAAGCGAGGCAATTACATTTGTTATTCACAAAAATAGGCAATCAGTGCTCCTCTGTCTACTTTTCTAAAAGTTCCCCTTTTAAGGACCCCATAATCTGTTCTCGAACAGTGGATCCTCTTTCGTAAGCGGGTTTAGGCAATTCTCTACCAAATCAATTAAATAACCTGCCAAAAACACCGCGGGGCTAACGAAATTATTGTGCGCCTCCGACTGAATCAATTTGATTATGCTTGTAATTGTTTGTAATCTGCCGCAGAATATGCCTTTTCCTTAACTAATTGAATTGGTTTCAATAGATCCAATTACGTTACCATTCAAAGCCGGTACGGGGAACAAACCAAAGTGGGAATAGCAATTTAATTCTCAATTTTCTAGATGAAATTGTTTATTTATTCGCCTCTAGAAGAAGGTCGTTGTTTCGTATGTACTGATTACTGCGAATATATTTCTAAATTATTAAATCTAAACTACTAATATACTACATACTACTATAATGGATTATATAAATGTTTTCTTGCTATTTCTAGTCAAAATGTGTTATATTAAGTACCTAGTAGTGTTAGTATATACATATATAGCAATTTTTTCTTTTCAAAATGCATGTCAAAATATCAAGACCGTTAATTTTTTTGTGCAACATTTTGATTTTTTCTTGCTTATCAAACCGTTTAACCGTAAAATAATGACATTTCGATTAACCATATAGATGATTAATCAAGAACATATAATTTTTATTCTATTTAATTGCTAATTTTTTAAACCCTAAGATCAATTCGGAGAAGTCCTTAATTTGTGTGTAATCCAAGAACAAAGAATTTTTATATGTACTTGCAAAGCACAAAGTGTTAGCAATGCTTAAAATTAATTTAATTAAAAAACCCATTTCGAAATTTAACAATCTTTTCCACGTGAAAATCCCCAGCTTTCCAACGTTATTTAATTTTAACCAAAATTCCCCCATAAGTCGTTTAGAGCAGAGTTTTTGGCAATAAAGTTAATACTCTCGGACGACGTAAGTCCATTAACGTCGAAATGTACAATTTTATACGAAACAGAGAAATCCCACAATAAATGCGAAAAAGGTTTATTTTCCCGTGTTTACTTTTACACCTGGAACGGATTACGTAGTTATGCGAAAATTTCCTTTTCAATCCCTGGGAGGTGTACGCGGAACACGCGAACTTCGCATAACTCAAAATTCTGCTCATAAACTTTTCATATTTTAGTATTCCATTGCTGGCGTTTATGTTTATTCGATTAGAACACCGGAGCAGGAGCAAGCGATAAGATGATCCTTTACTGACACCTCGTGGGAAATTTTCTTTGAAGAAAAGATCCCCTTTAAAGCAGGCTAATTAATTACTTAATCAGAACAGGTATTTTTCGATGTCGGAATCCCTTTGTAGAGAATGCTTCTAATGCTCATTAATCTTTCCCTTAATCTTATTTTGGTTGACAAATGAGAATTAGGTTAAGGTTGGCAAGTTCGGGGTTTTAATAGAGCTTGAGCTTCTGCAGTTTTAGTTCCTTGCTTATCTGTTGCGTTAATCAATAGGATGAATAAAGGAGAAATAAACATTGCCCTTGACTCTACCTTTACCTAAATTTAATTGCTTTTCACCACGAAACACCCCAAAGATTGAATATAGTAAGCAATTTTTGGCTAAACCCAAACGAAATTTTCGTGATATCCCAGCCCACATATAGAATAATAAACAGTGGACAAATATTTGTTTTTACAATATATTTTTAGTATTCTCACCTAAAAGAATGATAACATGAGATGCATAATTTATTAATGTTCCAGCTTTTTGCGGTCATTATATTCAGTAGCTGAAATTATATCCATTTATTTGAGGTAAACTTCATGCAAGCAATTTAAAAATTTAAAATTTAAATTTCTAAAATGTTAATTTCATACAGTAGCTGGATCCCACCAAATTTTATTCCTCAAAAATATCAGCTAACATTTTTCAATTTTATTCTACAATAATAGAACCAGAGCAAATTTTAATGGTCCTGACAGTAAAATTGTTGATCTCGTGAAAAGTATATAAGAATGAAAAAATTAATAGCTCTTTTACAAATAGTTATTCATTTTAAATTCACTTGTCTTTGTCATTTTGTATTTCACGCTTAATATAATAAGACTCATTGCCGTTGATTTCGAATCCACTACTATTTCATTGACTTCATATAGCCAGCGGAACCTATTTTAAAAATACAGACTAAGCAATTATGTGCTAAAATTGAAGTATTACTTTACTTCCTTTATGGACTATGATCAAATTTAAATTCTACCCCAACAAAGCACTTTTTCCACATTCGCTAAATGATGCAATTAGTGTTCCTCTTTCTCATCACAGAAAGGACGAAATGTGTTTAAAGTTTATGACTTGAAGTGCAATTTCTTATCTTGTACATTAAATGCAATTAATCGTTTCTATTCATTAAAGTGGCTCTGCATAAAGAGAATTTAGTTTTGTTTTTGGATTGTTACCCATTAACCTATTATTTTAATTGGATATAACGAGCATAACTAACAATCTTATATTATAAAAGTGATTTAGATTTTTTCATCCCTTCGATATCTTAACTGGCACTGAAACTTGAGCAGTCTTTATCACTTTAGCGTTAATCTTTAATCCACCAAATTTACGCTACTTTGGGTACATCTGCTATCTCTAATTTTTGAGCATCTGGCCGACGTTATTTATTGTCTATCTCTCACTCGTTTTGTCTGTCTCCGATTGATAAATAACTCCTACAAAGCAGAACAAATTGGTCACATCCTGTGAATTGCTGATTTTCAGTGGGAAAACAAACCAAGCGTTCATCCCATTTTTTTGCTTCGACTGTGCTCTCTTCATAACCTTTAATATTCACGCAAAAGTATATTAAGAATTTCGTATTTTCATATACATACACAATACGAAAATTGACTTCTTGGAAGTAAAACATCGATATTTCGAAAAAATTGAACTGAATAACATTTCCTTCTTAGTTTTTACACATTTTGAAGAATAAAATAGAAAACATGAAGAATTTAAGAATTTAATTTAAAGGATTAAGTATTCTGGATACGAACCATTTGGTTATGTTGTTTTTCTGTAAGCAATCCTCCGTAACGTAGGTGGTGCTTCTTTCCTGTACGTTCACAAATATTGATTCTTTGAATAATCATGTTGAATGGTCTAGGAAGAAAATAATTTTACCAAATAAGAACAGACTAGCATTTGTTGAACTCAAACTTGCATAAATCTAAATTTAAAAAGAAATTGAGGTGATATTAAATTTCAACACACAGAAGCAAAACTTTGGAAGTTTATACTCAATTTTTAATTTAAATCATCTGGTAACATTTGAGTAATATATCTACTATTTTTTTTGTCTACAGTTTTTGCCAGATTTTTGCTCAAGAAAATTTAATTTAAGAGTTACCAATCAGACCTAAAACTATATCCTTTTAAAATATTGATGAAATACATATATTACTTGAAAGGATGCGATTTGTGTACAAAGTTAATATCCTCTCTTATCTTTCAGGTTCGTATATTTCTTCATAATTCTGGAATAATAGTCTATTTCGACAAAAACAAAAAAAGGTAAGATTAGCCAGTCAGACATTAATTATTAGGAATCAATTTAGTAAGGCAACTGCGGCTTCTGCATACAAAAACAGGATCCTTTACGATTTCCTCCCGCCATCCTTGTGCAAAGTGGCCATATTTTAAAACAGCAAAAACGCCCGTACTTTATGACCCTCAGATTAAATTAAATCAAATATTCATAGAACCTCCTCAAAAACACAAAGACCATAAGAAACTGGTCCAGAATTAAAGGACTTCTATGCGTCGCTCGGGAGGGGAGCATGAGATGATGTTGATAAAGATCCCAACCGTACCATCCTTGGAATGGTTCAATTTGTACGACAGTAGGTGAGGTCAAATAAATTGGGTGGAGACCAAATGTGACTCCGAGTTATTACGAGCTTAAATTGCCCCTTGCAATTTTCGGTCGAATTTTGTGCTGTTTGCGAACTTTGCGTTCTGTGAAACATTTCTGTTCCTTTTTTCTGGAAATGTGGAGCCCGGAAGTCAGCCATTTATATGCTAATGATTACGTCGACGTGAAAAGTCGAGTACAACGATTTTATTCATTCAATTTGTTCGCTATATGCGACTTATTCATGCATACACCTCTGGAGGCTGTGTCCCTCGTTTTACGAGGATACTCACGTACACATGTATACAAATTGTACACACACAAGCTATGTAGCATTGGTTTTCGTCCTATTTTGGAACATATTTTAACATGGTGTATATCGTTTTTATTTGAAGTGGTTCCCAATTTATTTATTTCTGTGCTTCATGGTTTGGTATTTCGTAAAAATATCAATTCAGGCGCAAAAAGAGCCCACGTATAAAAACTTTTACCTTTTCAAGGTATTTCATTTTAAAATTTCGTGAATTAGGACTGCTACTGTCGTAAGTTCTTAAATAGGTAGGTACATATGTATTTCATTAAATTGTAACTCAACATTTTGTATTTATACAGTGTAAGCATTGTCTTTAATTACGTTTTTCAAAACGATTTCTGCGAGATTTTTTAAAATCTATTCACAAAAATTTTAATATAATAACGACCGCAGTTGAATTCAAATATCGCGAACAACCAAAACAATTTGAAAATTTTGAAATCATCTGCATAATAATAATTTGAAATATCTTACCTGATGTTCAAAGTAACATTTTAATCAGTGATTTTAACTGCTGCTTCTAAATTATGTTACCAACAAAAGTACATAAAACAAAGAACGAATTTCTTAAATAACCTCTTAAGCTGAATTTAGATCGCTTCACACAATACAGGTGATATTCAGGACCCTACTTGAAATGGCTCTACAACTTGCGATGTGAATTGGAAACTCGACTCAAATTTTAAGTTAAAAATGTGTCAAACCTTAAAAAATCGAGGCCTAAACATTAGGTCGTGTGGAGCCGGCTTTAACAGAAACAATTTTTAATTAGCTTATACAAGTCTAAATTTTGCAAGTCCAGTTTTATGCTATCTCTAATTCTTATGCTGTGCTTTTGACATAAAATTCCACAAGTGGTTTTAAGTGCAAGTGCTGCAAGTTCCGCATACTTTTCTGTGGTTCCAAAGCTTTCGTTCCAAAATTATGTTCACTTCCAGCTTTCACAACTTTTCTTCTAGGCGAGCTTAATTTCTATACGGTTCCCACATTTATGACGAAGGCTCGAATTTAACCCTAGATGTCTCTACAGAAAAGTTTTGGAAAATGCAAAAGTTTATTTTAACAGTTTTTTGTCGGTTTGAAAATGTGGCTTTATATTAGAATTTGTATTCAGTATAGGTACCTTAATATTGAAAGACTGTTGAGAAATAGCACGACCTATTGAAAATCGAGGGAGATTTAGCATATTATTTTACTTCTACTTTAAATTCTATAAAAAGCTTCTTTACTAACTTTTTTAAGCGTTCCTTATTTAGGCTGACCTTATAGAGGCCTCATGAAGTAATAAATAATACATAGTTGGACTTTCCACATTTTGGTTCACCACAGTGTTTCTTCAGTAGGCTTACATTCGTATTTAGGACTGCCTAAAGAAAACTCCAGTCGATAACTATTCTTCCATTCAAAAATACTTAACGCTGCTTTTTATGGAGTCTATTTGTATGTATGGTTTGCGCAGTATATTACGGCCTTTGTAAAAAAGAAAATAGATTCATTGGAGAGTATATTTTCTAAAACAGACCAGTAGAGAAATTTTCCGTTTTTGAGAATGCCTTAATTAATTTAATTTATGTAAGGGATCCAACTTTATCTCTACATAAGTCATACCAAAATAAAGCCCAAAACAGCATTATACATATTACAATTATTAAAACAAACTTTTCTATTCAAAAAGCCAAAGATATTTTACTATCAATTGAAAAATTAGAGCTATGAAAAACTAATAATATTATTTTGATTTATTATTAAATTTTACTTGCCTCATATTTACAATTACATTAAATCGAAGAAACTCGCAATTGAGTATATTGCTTTGAACTCTTAAAATTTTTCACGCAGAATCAAATAGTTTCTTTGTAGTTTGGCATAAAGGGATTTATTATCTGTGTCAACTTGAGATCTTTCGTAATCCTAATCTGAGAATATCTTTCCCAACATTTTCCCTCTTCAGTTGTGAAGTGCTTGAAAAAATTTTCAAGGTATCACTTCACTATATCCTGAGAGGTTACTTTCCAGGTTGAGAAGTTGAGAAGATCCAGCTTAAATGACCCTTCTGGCGCTTTTGTGGTCGTTTAAGGTTAACAAGGCACAGCCACGGCCACAAAGGATAAGCAAGTGGGGACAAAATAAACATATTTTGCGGCTTTTTCATTAATTCAGGTCGGATTAATTCTTGTAATCTTTGGTCTTTTCGTTTGCAGTCACTGGTTAAATTCCCTATTTCCGTATAAGGGAGTCATGTGGTTAGTAAAAAATTAATGAGCCTTTTCAGCTCGTGCAGATAAAGTAATTCTTTTAATATTACTAAATTTATGAAATTTCCTTTGAGATCTCTGCCTCAAAGAACTGAGTATCACCGCGGGCTGTAGTTCTCTATATTTTTCACTCCGTAGAACGTGCTACCTTCAACGCTGTTTCAGCAGGTAAGTATGGTATAGTCTGTTTTTAACAGCACCCTTTCTGCAGCTCGCCTTTCACATCCGTGAACACTCACTCAACCCTTTGAGATGGATGAAGGTGAAAAATAATTTTTCTACTTCCTTTGGAAAAAGTGCGGCAATCTTATGTGATGTTGAAGTGGATCGACTTACTAAAAGGGGGTTTACAATTAGTGTAAGCAATATTTTCTGGTTTTAGTATGGTAATTGCTTTGCATTTGAGTCTAAAATTAGAAAACAGAGAAGAACCAAGAAAAACTACCAAGAGCGTTGTAACTACAAACTTTTAACTTGTTTAAAAAACAAAAACAGTATGAGACAGCATTTTATCTTATTTTTAAAATGTTGAAAAAGATGTTTCAAAATAAAGTTATTAGAAACTCTATATACTAGAGTTATGGTTTCAGATTCTATTAATGTTTATTAAGTATATTAAAACTACCTGCGGTTCAGTCGAAATTTCCGATGAGTCAAACACAGATTTTAAAATAAAGCAAAGGAACGAGTAAAAATAAATTATTGTAGTTAGCATAATTTTTAATTTTGGTTATTAATCCTGAAATCATGATGATTTTAGTTTTAATTTTAAAATTTTTATGAAAAGTTTCTTTTAAATTTTTTTTATACATAGATGTAATTTTTAATACATAAAAAGAAAATTATCAAAATGCTTTATCATGCATGGCAGCTTATCGCTTTTTTAATCCGATTTCGCAAAACTGAGGAAAGTAATCCACCACGTTATACAAGGCTTACCCTATTATAAACTAAACAAATAGTAATGATAAAAAATAAATGTATATATGGTATATGTATATTATATGTATGTATATAATGAAAATATTTAGCAATCTTATTCATCTCACATTAAGAGTTGAAATGTCGACTATGCTTAATCAATTGTCTTAATAGTAAAGAAATTTTCGAATTTATTCCATTATTAAAAAGGTAATAACAAACAGACTGAAAGAAGCCAGAAATTGTAATTTCATAACAAAACATAAGAAATACATAAGATTTGATGGGATAAAGGATCTAAACTAGTAAAAAAAATTAACGATTCTCAACAAAGTTATTGTTAATCGCGGTTCAAAATACGCTTTAGGAGACAAACGAAAAGAAAACGTTGCAAAAGTTTCCAAGTTATTCGCACACTGTGTGCCAGTTATTACTCCTGGGATAATTGCGGGAAGAGTATTAATTAGGGCATAATTAAGGCTGGACTTTCTTTCCGGGTGAATAACTGAAGAGCTGCTCCGAATTGGACCGGGCGGGTCATTTAATTATTTTTATCTTTCCAACATCCGGCACACAAAGAAAGTCAGCTTAATTAACACTCATTGATGCTTATTTACAGAGGCAAGGGTTACCCAAGTTAAAATTGTATTGTTGAATTTTGTGCCATGAACTTGAGCCACCTGAAAAGTTTTAATGAGTGAAGCCAGCGAAAGATGTTTCAAGTGTCAGAGTTTCTTATCACCTGCCAAACCAAGATAGATCACCAAAAATATTGGTTGCCTTTATTTCCGAATAAAGTTAAATTACCAAGTTTTGCCACAACCGTCTGATTCCAATGGATAGAAAAATAAGTGGAAAAACTCAGCTCAATAAGAAAGTTCACACATCTGTTCCGAAAACAGATTGCACATTATTGATGTTGGAAACACGTGTATAAAATAGGTATAATACGCGTCATATCCTTGGACGGGCACTTTAAGGTAAAACAAAATTTTTGATA
Source organism: Tolmerus cingulatus (assembly GCA_959613345.1). Classification (NCBI taxonomy): domain Eukaryota; kingdom Metazoa; phylum Arthropoda; class Insecta; order Diptera; family Asilidae; genus Tolmerus; species Tolmerus cingulatus. The sequence goes on from OY390708.1 coordinate 9,944,578, forward strand.
ATCGTACCTAATTTATCTACGTCCAAGGCAGACATCAGGAGTCTAGATTGGAAATTTTCTAAGAGGGAGCATTAAGTTTGTCTTCATAATAAGTTTCGATATCGATTTTTACAGGAAAGAAAAATATAATAAAACACTTTACACCAAGAAAACTTGATTGCCCTCATCCTCACACTCGAAGGGATTTTCAAGGAATAAGTTAATAATAACTCGAAGGCTCTGGATACACCTCAATCTTATGGGTAAACAAGGGTAAAGCCGTTGGGGCAGGTGTTTGATATTTGCACTTTGAATTAAATCTCGCCACACCTAACGACACGACCAGGTGCTGGACGTATTTCTGAAAAAGGCACAAGAGCTGTTGACTCCGACATGGTTTTACTTAGCTCTTAAAGTAATTATGTTGGTAGAACTTTATGAAGAAATATCACGTTATCAGTTCAGCGGTAATTTTCATTATGCTCCAATGCAAGATGGTGCAGGCAACAAATTAAATTAACTCTGCACACCTTGAACACAACGAGAACTTTATTAGCCAGTTAATTTCATGCAACACGCATTCTACTGATTGATGTTTGTGTTCCACAAACATTCCTGCAAGTGTGCTTTAGGAGTAATTAAAGACTACATGGTCACATGTAGAATTCAAAATGTACAACAGGACCTCCACATACTTTTCCTTGAATTTCCATATATTTATAAATAATATAAATTGGGCCCCATTACCTAGAGAATATTCTCCCACACATTTATTTGGAAATTGTCTTCAAAGATGTAACATAAATATATGTATGTATGAGTTTGAATATTAAATAATAATTTTTTTGAATTATTTTCATAATGCATATTTTATATTTAAGGTATACTTTTATAGAGCCTTTTCTCGGGGTCTCCCAGAAAGAAGCAGACAATTTAAAGACATAGAGATTTTAAAATTCAGGGTCACTTTAATAATTAGAAGATATGTATTAATAAAATATTCTGAAGATTGCTCAAAATATTTTTGAAAAATTCTAAAATTTTGTGTATCTACTTCCTTTCTTAGATGTTTAGTAAATATGAACCTAATCGAACAGAATCAGGTTCAACCGTTCGGTGTTTCGACGTGAATACTTCTCATTAAATTTTTTTTTGATTTCCTTTTATAGTTACTGGAATTTAATGACTATTTTTAAATTTAAAACGCATAATATGTTTGTATCTATGTATATGGTTCGAAAATAGCAGCTAAAGCATATTAGGAAACCAATTCGCAATTTGTTTTCTCTTTTGGTTTTTTTTGTGAAACAAAAGTCATATAAAATCCAACATAAATTTTCACATTCATATACTTTTCCAATATGTATCATACCTGCATAACTACTATATTAAAATGTTTAAACTATTTGACGACAAATTTAAACTTTTCCTATCCGAACTAAAATAAAATGTAATTTGCTTAGGTCCAACTTTGCTTGATTTGATTAATGCTGCTTCCATGCGGAATTTCGTGAAGCCGGCAAAGCTTGAGAAATTGTTTGAGTATTTTAAACTGAAAATGTTTCATAAAAATTAAAATGATTTTACTTTATGAGAACTGCTGAAAAATGTTATTAACCTTAATACTATAATTAATACAAAGGATGATAAAATTGTGATTTTTAAGGTAGTAATGGTAGTTCTTTCATTGCTCTTTTATCTAAATAAATAAATTTCGATTATGATAATATTTTAATCTGTGAGGGATACAATAACATTCAGAAATTAAATTAATATGAGTTTTTTCTAAATTTCTCAATTTTTTAATGAAAACTTATTCAAAGCGATAGAAATAAGTATCCTAGAATGGAAATATTCCCCTTTGATTGGGTCTGTAAAAATAAGGATACTATTAGTTAATGTTAAATGTAGTAGCCGTTTTATTTATGATCTTGGACTAGATGTGAAATTAATAATAAAACGTGCAATAACCAAAAACAGCTCCTTTTGAACAGAGACTATACATATGCTATTTTTATCGCAAAGCCAATAAAATAATATTAATGAGCTCACTTAATACTTACTGTTCTCGTAGTCGCATAAACATTTAATCACCTCAAAATTTATAACTTAATGATAAGTAACTTCATTGGATCATGCGGAAAGGCAATTCGGAAGCTCAAAACTGGAAGGTATAAACTGGATCGAATGTGATCCAATTACTTCAATCTTACAACCCCAAAAAGGAACAATTAGTTCGCCATCTCGCCAATAAAACTATTCCTGAGCAAGTCACACAAATTGCTCCCATCGCAGCCAGGACATACATATATTGGAATTAATGAAGTCGTAATCGCTCCGTCGCCCCGAATTAATTCGCCAGGCCCAAGGAATGGAAAACTTTCTAATTTGTGAAATTACAAGTCGGTCGTGTTAATGAGTTTATTTCACTTATCTTGTTACTAAGCAAATAGCGGGCGGGGAAATCAGGTTGCTCCGTCTTAAGTCGCCTTAGTACCTTACGGAGGACGTCTAGGAGAGCCTGATGAATTAGTTATTAAACACGGCAACCTACCGACTTTACGTGAAATTATCTCACGTGCACGGGACCCCATAAATGCGTCCAGGAAAGCTCGGGACGTCATAGATAAACTAAAGGAGTAGGGAATCTTAAACTTTCCTTGCCCACTACGCGCCCTTTTAAGTTGTATGCCACAAGGATTGCCTTGAGGCCACGTGCTTGCAATGAAGGAAACGATTCAAAGGAGTCCCCTCCTTCGTTTTTAGAAATTTTCCCGGACTAGGAAACTCGAAGGTGAAGCAATTGCTTTCAAGCACATGCGATAATTTTTCCGGCAGATTGGAATTTCAAAACAAAACGATTTTCCGGTTGGCGGAATCGCTTCCCTTTTACTCTAGCCAAAGAGAGTAAGGTTGGCGCAGACGTGTAAAAGTAGGTAAAATCCTTCTCTTCGAAAGGAAAAGCTTTTACTGTTTAGGGAAATTATTTCGTCAGCAAATCTTCTGTGGTGCGAGAAAACTTAATAAGGGTTGAGCTTCTCAGCCCTTTGCTGGAAGTCTCTTAAACAACATTTCCGGGTGCCTTCAAGAGTGGGTTCTGTTCTCTTCCAAAAAAATTTCCCTTCAAAGGATTTTTCATTATTTTTTCTCGGGTAAATTGTCCCTACATTTTCCGACATTTGTTAACGGTTTCTATAAGGAAAGGTGATTTCGCTAATTCAGTGTGTTTTCATTCGTCGCGCGTCAAACATGCCTGTGAGCCAATTTGGATCCCACACATGGCACCAAAAGTGATTTAAAAAAAAAACATTATTTTGCAGGTATCTTGTTATGAACAGGAAACCGAAGGGTAAAAGATTTGTTGAGCGTAGCTCGTGCAATTATCAATATCTAAATTTCACCTCAGAAAGGCGCGCATTTTAAAAGGGATCACTGTGTTTTGTATATATGTCGTGAAAATGTGATTTTACTGAGTTGTTTAAATTTTTTGTGTATAACGTGTGATCGGAAAGTTTATCTTAGGAAGGTTTCTACAAGTTTTTTAATTAATTATTTTGCAACATTTTGAGATGTCGCTGATGTGAACGCTTTTCTAGCAACTCCTTTGGATTATATTATCGTAGATAAATTTCCCCAGCTTTAAACGTTGCTATTTCATAGGTGAGTTTAACAAGAATTTTTATTCCTTTCTTAAAATTTAGGTGAACGCTTATCGTATGACTGAACTTCAATCGCATTAAATGCAGATTACATTTAAAACTCATCATGTCCTTTCTATCTCGGTAACGAATTCAATTAAACGATTTTCAAACCGAATAGAGCCATATAACATGCGCCCTGCAACTTTTAGGAGCGTATTTATAGAATTTTCGATGAAGTGCACCTTAGAAGTCGAGAGGCAGCTGGATATATGCGCACGTACATTATAAATGCCGTCACAAATCCGATATCCTCCGACGAGGCTCGGTACACGTTAAGTAATGAAATTGCTCTTACTATCTTCGGGATGGGGAGAAAGTTTCCACACTATTGTCTTAGGAAACGTCATGTAATTAATTGACATAGAAAATTTTCGGGTTTTACGTCCTTTCAATCCTGACGCTTGGGAATTAGTTTTCTTGACTGTCTTTGCTGACGTCGCGTCGCCTTAATCTGTGGCACTATTGATTTTTTTTGGAAATAAAGAAGTCATGAGAACTTCCCAGGTAATTACGGTTGTAATTTAACTTTTGGATGAAATAATTATAGTTTGGAATTTGGGTTTATCTTATTATCTGAACAGTTACACACAATTTGGGAAAGAAGATCGTCTTTCGCTTTCTGAAGCTCCAAATATTTTAACTACAGCAGAATACTTGGCTAATTAGTTTTATTAGAGTTGTAAAAGATGTCCCTGTTCTTTCGTTTAAGTTATTTACAAAATTTGTAATTTGTTCCTGCTTTTTTTTATGAAATTTATGACATGTAAATTTTCATATTAAAAGAATGAAAGATATTTTATATGCCTGGTAGTGTAACCTTTCTAATAAGACCTGTGTTTATTCACGGATTTTAGGCCTGCGTCATATAAGACTATCAACTCTTAGTGCTACAAAAATAAAAGCGTTAAATTTAAGATTTCAGAATAAAATTTATATGTGTAAATTTAAAAGTTTACTTAAAAATGGTTTTTAATTTAAAGTCCAGTAGTTAAATTGGAAGAAAATAGAAAAAAGATTAAAATAATTTACGACATGCGTCGTTTTCTGTTAAGAAAAATGATTTTTACATTAATTATTAAAACAAAAGCATATTTCTTGGTATGTATGTACACGCATATATCGTAGAAGTTGTGCACGAAAATATGTTAATTATGTAGTCGATTATATTAAATTAATCTAATTTGAGGATCAAAAGGCAAATTAGTTTTATTAACAACTACATAAAACATCGTACAGATAAAATATTTTCTTTTCAAAATCTATGTTGCTACATACAATTTACATAATAGATGTAACTATATAATCTTTTCTTATGAAAGGCTTCATTTCGAATCAAATATTTCAACGAACTCTCAAGCCTTTATGAAAATATTTGTATTAAACATAAAGCTTACACAAATTACTCGCAGGCTATTTGAACAAAATTCACTGGAAATTCTTTTAAATGAACTTCTAATGAAATTGAAATGAACAGAATGCTTTCGCATGAAGTATAGAACTACAAATCTAAATTGATTACAAAGGATTTTATCAATCGAATTCTATTTATTAGAACAAGTTGAATATTTATTTGAACAATTTTCTTTGTGTTGTGTTGCTAATTATCGGTTCTTACTTCAGTCGGAGAGCCGCTTTAATTACCAAATAAACGTCAGTTTTTTTGTGTTAATTCGAAAATTGTGTTATAACAACAAGAATCATAACAATAAGTTTTATCAATATGTCGAAAATAATTTGGATTCACAAATATTATTCAGCTGAGCTCGGTGTCGCGAGAAAATAATTAAGTTTCGAAACAAGTTTATCAGTAAAAAGTATTTTAAGTTGAAATTGTTAATATAAACTTGGTAGAGTAACTCAGTAGGGGTTGTAGAACCTTTCTGTAATCCACAATTACATAAATGTAAACTTACGTTAAGTAATTTCTATGAAAATTGAAATTTTAGCAATTGTTGCTGATACAAGATTTTTGAACACTTTTGTTTTAGCTAACAAACTAAGTTTCAATCTTAAAATACTTTTCATAGTTAAAGCTTTTAAAATTTTCGTATATACATACTACTATATATATAACTCTTAATCGAAAATTAAGACGTTATCTAAGTGAAATGCAAATTGAAGAAAAGCAAACTCAACTCCTTGCAGGAGGAGGTTCACAAAGCGAACGTGCTTTTCCAGGGTTTGTAAACAATACAACAATAGCGTTAGTTCGCTACGTGCTATTTGCTATGCATTCCACACGAAGCGATTGTGTGCGTGACAACGAGGGCCAAACTGATTGACTGCTTCTGCATTGAGCCCAAGGGCTGCGTATTTGTTGCAATATTTTCCAAAATTACGAAATGATTTGCTACTTTAATCAACACTAAATAATTTTAATTTTAGTAAGAGCAGAAAAGATAACGAAAACAGGTCTCAAATACTATCAGACTTTCAAATCGAAAATGGTGCATCCAATAACTAATCTCTTTAAAAACGCGTGAACTGATTCTGATATTGTTTCATTCATTCATTGAAAAACTTGAGTTTGTCGAAAGTTCTAAAGATAATTGTGAAAACCTTGTTCCAGCAGATAAATAAAATCCTTGTTTTAAATTTTCTAACTTATATAATAATATTGCAAAAGTTTTTTTTTCCCATGAAAATTTTCCTTTTGCGATAAAAATTACAATCCGTAAGAAATATTAAATCCAATTAAGAAAAGTTTCTCTGCAACTTCTACCGTTGAACAAAATTCAACATCTTCAATTATCACCGTAAATTGCAACATTTCCAATTATGACCGTAATTATCTTGAACAATTTTGCATTTATGTGTTAATTTTGTAAAAGTATAAAATCGTGCTGACTTCGTTGTGCCAATTTGAGATTTAATCCTTCAACCAAAAATAATTTTTATGTAGGAACTTGTACCCAAATTCAATTTGTTTCGCTCCACGGTGAACTGAACGAAAGTGTATTACTTAAGGGAGTGTGAACTCCATTGAACTGAATAATATACGAAAGTAAAGCGTCTCGAGTAAGTGACGTCTTAAGTACACCGCTCCTTATATAAAAGCGAAAGTCCTTATTTTTTATCCCTACATAAAGCATCCACGGAAAATTTGACTTTCGCACAATTCGAATTTACCTTCCTTCCGAGGTTTATGTAACCCCGATTTTCCATCTTTTCCACGTGCCACTTTTTCAATTCACCATCCATTCGTGATTTTAAAAAACCCGCAGATAAATCGTCCTATCGGCCAATATACTTATATTTTGCTTTAGCATACGACTTCTATTCAGCTAAAACACAAAAATCGATATATTACTCACCTCCTTATACTTCCATGCCGATAATTCATCCTTGATATTAAATTAGGTCCTGCAGTGTCTTCTTATCGCTTCTGCTCCTTGTTGTGCTCACGGAAAGTATTTTCAATTTTCATGTTAAAATAAAGAAAGATATGAGTGCCAAAGGTAAGAGAAGGTGTGAAAGGATAATATGCGTCCTTAAAACTTAGCTTATCGTTAACGAAACATTTGTTTTTAATTTAATATAGGTAACATTTGTAGAATCTTTAGCATTTCGTACTTGTAGAGTGAACTCATACATACTCTTTAGTTTCTTAAGAATGTATGTATCTTGTGAGACGTTAACCCCTTGTGTTATGTAGGCAAAAGATAATTTTATCAAAAATAACTCGTAGATATCTGAAACGAGGACACAATTTCTGGCACTCTTTTATCTTGTTTTCGCAGGAGGCGGGATCGTCAAATCAACATACATATCCTTTTATTTTGATAAGTCTAATAATTTCCACTCTCTGAATGTTCGTTCGTTTTCTTGATTAAAATATGCTTTTGGTAACATCTTGTTATTTTTCGCTCCGGTGGTCATGGGGCCTAAGGCTGAAGAAAATAAAAATTCACTCCCCGAAAAATTGCTTTCGTCGTCTATCTGATGAGGACGGTTACGCACGCAGAAGCCGAATTAATGAGGTGGATGCATAGTACGAATCAAAAGATTTCTGAAAATGAAATGAAATCTATTCTTTTAAAAACCAGTTATCCTCCGAATTCGCTCATGTTGACAAAACTATTGCAGTTGAAATAAGTGTGTATTGTTTTAAAAGTCATCATATACAACAATTTCGTTGTTCTTGAGTTTAAATTGTGTCACATTTCAAATTTGAGGAATATAAATAACAATAACTATAAGGACTAACAACCTAAAATTCATGCAAAATTAAGGTCACTAAATGATCACAAACAAAACCTTGAATTTAATTACAAAAAACCTTCTCAGCTATAAATAGGACTTTTCCCCTTCTTACCCATCAATAAAAGACATAGAAAAGGTGAAATTGTTAATTCGGGTGGAGAATCTCTTTCGAAAGTGGAGATAAATGGTATACATTTTGTGCCATAATACTGTTGTTGTATTTCAATCCATCACTCGAAAAAGGTTGGTAATTGATTCATACTTGTGAAGGGTAACGTAAGGTAAGTTACATTTTCATAGAACTAACTTATATGAATACTTCCAACTTAGGTAGGTACATACCTATTATCGAAAATTTAGCTTTTACATTCCTATTAAATAAAATAAGAAGAATTCAATAATTTTATAAAGTTTAAAAAAAATTTAAATTTGAGTATGGTTTTACTAAGCTACAAGATATAAGTACTTAATCTTAATATTTTTAAAGTCTCCAGCATTTCAAATTCCTTGGGAACACAGTTCTTTCAAATTAAAAACACGAATACTTCAAAATTGTAATTGGCAATAAACTTCAACACTAGAATTAATTTTGAAATGGAATAACCAATATGCAACTATGCAATCATTTATACACATATATTTTTTAGGGAATCTAAACCTCATCAGAAAGACAAAAAAATTAAGTTTAGTGAAGAAAAACATTTTGAATCTATGTGCTAAATATTTGTCTCTTCTATAGATATGCATTTATATTTCATATATTATTATATTTTTTTACCTCAATTTTTTCGATAGAACCATACGTCTCAAAATTCATAGTGAGGTATCTCATATAACATCGTTATGAAAATCCCTCTATATACCGTAAATTAAAATCACTATATAATTTTTGCTTTTACTTTAACAGAATTACTTTTATTTCATTACACGTGAAAAATTGTAGAAAGATTTATTGAAATTATTTTCTAAACTACTTCTGATTTTAAAAATACCCTGGTCATTTTTCCAGTAAAATTAATTTAAAAGACTCAGATAATTGACGTTCCACTTTACCTGCAGATTCACTTAATTGTTTCTTTGCTTTTCCGAAGAATTCTGTGTTCCCTAGGCCACTCAACCAATTGAAAGATGGTTTGTTATCAAAATGAAATAAAATATGCTATCAAAGAGAAATTCTAATCTTCAATGACTGAGTGTTGTTTTTTTATTTTCGTGTTACTTTTCTTTAAAAGCTAGTCGGACGAAAGTAATCAATGAAACCTTCTTATAAAATAACTGTAAACAACGATGGATTCTTTCTGGTTCATTTGCTTTTCTGTAATTTATTGAGATACTATAAATTCTTTTTCTTATTTACTTTAGATGGTTCAGTTCCTTTGCCAACTTGGCAAAAGTACAACGTTCTTTAAAAGCCGATTACTCTTTAAAAGGTTCTTTGAATTGACTTTTGGTTGAATTTAAATTTTAAAGGATTTCTTGCTTAGACTGGAATATTTACCTACTTTAAGGTTAAATGGAATCTAAATCGGCTTTTATTTTAATTAAGAATAAATAATTCAAGTAACTGAGTAATTACAAATACATGCGGTAATAAAAACTTGGTATTAAAACTTTATGATTAATTATTATATACAAATGTCTAACTTTATGGTGGTCGAACTGTGCCTCGCAGCAAAAGAAATTTTCCTCGAAAATGTAATAGAAAAGATTTAGTGAATTTTCCAAGGAGTACATACTCTCGGATAAAACTCGTATTTTGCTCCAAGGATATTTTTTCGTTTGATGGTAAAACGTGATGAAATTATCTTTCATCTTTCGATCGATATCAAAACAAAAGTTTCATGAATACAGTCAGGTTAATGAAATACCTTGATTATTGGCAGAAACTTTCTTTTTCTATGGCGAAAGTGAACAATTCTAAAATGGACGTTTTCACAGCTCAACCCTTGCTGGTCCCAAACAATATTGTTAAAGTAAGTGTTTTGCAAATGGAGGAAGCAACACTTTCGACAGTGAAGTCAAAAGGGATCCTTATCAATATTTAGAAGCTAAAAGTTTTTCCCTGATATTGACCGCATTAACCTACAAACTTTTCAACAGTACTGAAACTCAATTAGAAGACATTGTCATAGATAAAATAGCAATTTATACTCTCTGAGTATACATATTCGTAAGATTTTATACTTTCCAAAACTGTTCGCCAGTCGAAAGGACACAAAGGTCATAAGATAATTAAATTATTTCATTACAACTCGATTTCTTTAGTGAAATATGAAGATTAGAAATATATTTTTTATCTAAAAATTCAGTCATATCGCGTTAATTCTGATTACCCTCTAGTAGATAATATTTATCCATCACTCTAGATTATTTAGGAATCTGGAAAAGAGATCGATGTCTTTCATTGCTTTGATATCCAATAAAATGAAGACATCTCATATTTTTTGAAATAGTATGCATGCCAACATTGAGCGATATTTGATATTTAAGGCAAATTCGTAAAAAGCTACAATATAACAAGATGTTTGTGATTGCGACAGAATATCTTAGCTTTAAATTAAAAAGAAATTTGATGCTTTATTATATTCGATTTCTTACCATATAATTACATTCGTATGCCGACGGCAAAAGCATTTTTGTTTTTTTGTGTATGAAAAGAATAAACTACATAATAATAATTGCTAAAAAATAATCTAAATACTTTTTGATAAGGACGAAAAGTTACAATAAATATTTTTGTCATAAGCCAGATTGTTTGACATGAATAGAAAATGAACCTAAAATGTGTGATATATGATCGATAATTCCAATGGCCTTTCCGTTGAGTAGTCCCAATAAAACTGACGCTACATTTAATAAATTCTTATGGACGGAATTTGAAAAATATAATATGAAGACGTATGCATTGATGAATAAATAACTAAACACAAAACTGAGAAAACACCAGTTGTAGAAACAACTTAAAACCGAGATTCTTAGCTACAAATATGAAAAAGCCGAGGATTCTAAAGTGTTTCTAAATAGATAGATATATATCTTATTTAAATCGTCGATTATAGTTTAATCGTAACCTAGCAAAATTATTTTTGATTATAGCCTTTGAAATTTTGGAAAAAATTAGACTTGTACAAGAAAAACCCAATGAGAAATCTAAAGTTAAATCTTCAAGCTTTAACGATAGTTTTTTGACGGTGTAGTCTGCAGAAAATTAAATAACCATTTTAAACATATCCTGGTAAATTATTTCATCAATATTTATGTAAGTCCTGCAGATAGAATTGAAAACTTTTTAATGTAAACAATTACCGAAATGTTTTTCTAACATGCGGTAACTTAGAAGAACATAATTTTCGTGGGAGGCCTTCATATTACCATATTTATAGCAAAGCAATTCCCCAATTCATTTTGTTATTTTCCCAAGGAACATGAAAAAATTACGTCTCCGCCTTCCCAGGTATTAATTTTTAATAGATTTCCCTGTACAGCTGTGCTTACTCGCTTAATATAAAGGGCGTAAAAAATACCCGGCTCTGCTTACTCTTTCATGTGACCTTCTTCGGATAATTGGAGTATAAAGAGGCCGACAACGGCTGTGTGGCATATTTGACGTGAATGCCATGAAAGTGGAACTTGTTCCACAAATATGTTGCCGCAAGTGTTGCGTAAGGCCCCACCGTCTACACCGCACCTGAACCGCGAGCCCTTCAGGACACGGTAAACATCTTCTGAAGTTCTCCGAGCAATTTCCTGAATAAATTCGTCCTTCCAACTTTTTCTAATGAATCTCTTCCAGGCGTTTTTTCATTATTTCCATCTCATCCACCAAATTTCTGTCCATGGTCAACATCGTCCCAACACGGAAGGGCCTTTTGTGGTGTTTGACTTTAATTTATATTCGTCAAAATTTTAGCCGCCCTCAGGGTGGCATTAAATCTCAATTACGGAGCAAGTGATAAAATATTGCATTAAATACTAAATGCTAAGCTAAATACGACAAGTAATTTTTTGTTGTGAACATGATTCTAAAGCATTATTTCTGTGTCTTAACCGAAGTAGGCTGGGAGAGAGTTGCCACACACCACATCCAAATACATGTGTAGATCCGGTATGAATAGCGCACAAGTTGTGTTTTTGTCTGTCTGTCTTCAGGGCGACATGCTCTGTACGAGATAAATTATGTAGTTACACGGGTCGATTTACACACCCCTGCAGACCCTTAATGTTTAATGCGTCTGTAAATCTGCCAGGATGTCCTTCTTCCTTTCTCCTATCTTTAGTCCTTATGAATTGAGCGTAGGTCTGAGCCTAGAAAATCTCTGTTCTCAAAGAACGACGCAGACTATTCAGCGGACTAGGGCTGTAATTGTGAGGGTTGCGTGCCCGGAAAATGTCTGATAGAACCTCCTAAGGACATCAGAGTGTAACTGAATTAAATTATTTAAGCTCCTAAAAGGCCTGTCAAACGATGCAGGTCGTAATTGAAAATTCTTCTAGACGTGCCTTCAGTTGACGATTCAATATCGAGTTGTGAATTTTCCAAAAATGAATCCTCCTATTTCCGGCCCTTTGCAGAATATTTGGGACAAGAATTTAATAATACCTGAGGTTCATATGAAAGATATATTTAACATCTTCTTTGTCAAAAAGAGTAAAATTGTAAAATTCCTCTGCAGAATTATTAAATTTATAGTAGCAAAGTTGTATTCCAACTAAAGTTATTAGGTATGCAAAAACGAGTACCTATAGTATGTATCATATATCACAATATTCTCGTTCCTTGAGTTGAATAAACGAAACGTTGATACTGAAAGCAGTTTTTCTTTTTCTAAATATTTTGTGAATGTAAACCAAGAAAAATAATCTTTTGTTATTAATTATAAATTCTTTTTAAATTTAAAAATATTAAGTAGACTTTTACAATAAACTTATACACTCAAGTTTTTTTTAATCATTTGTCATATATACCTACATTACATTACCTATTGCAAATCAGTTGATTTTAATTTAAGAGAAAATATTATAATATACATATGTACATATCTTAAATTATGTTAAATGAAATTTTCTTACGTTTAATTTTTGATGCTAGAATAAATTTTGAATTCAACATTACGATCAGCTTCAATTAAATGGTTGCATAAAATGTCGGTGATTTGCTTAGTTTAATTTTAAACCGACGTGAGCGTATTTGCTTGTAACTACTTTTATATTCCTCTGATTTAGCCGTATATGAATATTTCAAAATTCAATGTGGACAAAGCTGAAGACTATTAATATTCCGTTTCTGATAATATTTATTGAATTAATAATTTTGTACTACACATTATTAATTTTATACTATGATATACGAGTACTTAACACAATTATTCTTTCACAATTAAATCAACAATTGATATTCGTGTAATACAATATGATAAGTTTTTATTTTTACAATGATATCATACCTAGTGAAAATGAATTTATTTATAGACAATGTTTAATAATGTCTTTGCAGTTAATCCTATTTATTCGCCTCCGTTCATTTAAAAATAACAAGTGTTGGTAATTAAAAAGTATTCTAATAATTAATATTTGCTGTTAATTGAAAAGTATATAACATAATTGTATATTTGATCATGAAGAACATGTCAAATAAAATTGTAAAAGATTTTCATAAAATTCGCTTTCTCTGATAAAAATATGTTGCACGAGCTCATAAAATAGATTACATATTCTTATATTTGAATATTCAGAGAGGAAAACTTCAACAAAAATTCCTGTTTTATATTAATTTATTGAAATAGTTATATTACTTTAATTGCTTTTCATCATCTTTACTAAGTAAGGGTTGCTTGGCACGTTTTCTTCCTAGATATTATTTTGAGATAAATGTGCTTACTTAATTGAAACGAATTAATAATATGGCACAATGTTTAAGGAGCAAGTTACATACCAATTAAATAACGAAAATATAATTTTGAATTTATTAATAATGGAACTGAACTTTAGCGTTATGTGTTCAGTTTATAAATATTTTAAATTATCATTGAACATAAATCCCGCATATTCAAAAGGCATCACGTGAAAACCTGCAAACGAATAAAAGTGCTCCTGGTGTGGGGGTCCTTTTCCGAGGATTCTGAATGGCAAACTGCTTGTCGGGAGAAAAGTGTTCCGCAGTAACGATGCAATGTGAGCAGATGCGGAATGCTCGTTATGTCGGAAGTTATAAATTCCCTGCATTCCTTATGAGCCTCAATGCGCTAATATGGAAATTTGAGCACTTGACTGCGCGCCCGAATGGAGATAAATTGGAATCGAACGTCCTCCCCGTTAAAGAAGGATGTCGAATTTATCTGTTCGATTTCTCGAGATACTCCAATGCACAAATTCCCGTAGGAGTATCTTCAGGAATTGTACCCTTTCATGTGAGGAAAGATGAATTCCTTTTCAAAAACTTTCTCACGTTATTTTTCCTGCATGAAGCAAGTGTGAAGGAGCAGACATTCGTAATCACTTAAAAATGCCCTTTGATATCTTGCGGCAACGCAAAACTACCACCGTCAATGTTGATTTTTTTGCCTTATTATTTTCCATTGAAGTTACATAGAATCGCTGTTCCGATTTTCCCGAGGGCATCGGAGTTACTTTCCGAGTTACCAGTTTATTGTTGCAACTTGGAAGGGTGGATACATTGATTTTGTGACTTTCCATGAAATGTGCATTGGCGTAAGATAAAGTCGCATCCAATTAGTGTTACTTCATCGGTAGGTTTAACTTTTATTTTTTGCTTACACTTGAGGGGAAGTAACTCGATACGTTTCAAAAATTGAAAGAATTATAAAATATTGATGTTTTAACAATGATCAGGGCTTTTTTATGATCATTGTAACCCCTAGGAACTTTAGCAATAAAAGCAGCTCTTGCAATTCAAAGTCCAAAATATTCAATTGTTGAAATATTTATGAACTTTTATACCTATACTATATCTATAAAGCAAGTAGATCTAACTAATATTTGGATTGATTTCTGAATAAGTAAACATTGATTTATTTGTATAGTGAAAATTGTCGACTATTTTGTCAAACAATGGGCTTAACTTCTCCTTAATGATAGTATTAATCTCAGACCCGAATTTAAAAATTAGTATAAATGTTCGTATATAAAAAAAATATAATAAAAAATAGTTATTATTATATTTTCTCACAAAAATTAAAATTAATGATTAAAACATAGAATTAACAAATACTGTTTCTAAATACGTATATTTCTTCAGAAAATGGAGTTAATTAAACTAATAATTCCTAAAAATAATACATAGATGAGCTCTTAGTCCTAAATGAATTCAGCATTAGTTGTATATAAATTTGTAGTATACTTCTATACTTAATCGAAGCAAAAAGGAAATTCAAATCAACCGTAGCAAATGTAAACGCAATATATTAATTTAAAAGAATTCCACGAATTTGTAAAAGCGCAACCAAAGTTGATTATGTAAATTAAGACCAAATAAATCCCAAAAAACAATCCCCAAACCAGGGTGTTGGTATTGATTTACTGCCCGGAGAGTTAATTTATCATGTAAACCAGTATCGATTGGCCCGTGTAAATATGCGACATAGGGTACCTATGGAATGGCGTAATTAGAATTGATGGTGATCTCACCAAGAATTTTGTCAACAATGCTTAGAGATTCCAGCATATGTTAGCTGGCATCAAGTGCTTGCCCTAAATAGCGACATCCTTTGAAAACCTACGTCCGAAGGCAGTCACACCAAGGGTTATCTAGTGACCGCGCCTGGGGCGGTTTAGAACAAAACCCTTCGTCGGCCACTGTTAGCATTGTGGGCGTTACTGACTATCTAAACCACAAACGCCCGGTGCGTAACGTTTTGGACACGAGTCCTGTAATCGCATGTTTTATGCAGACGCAGGACGAACATGACCAGGAGCAGTGGATTGGAAATTCTGCGAATAACCAAGTTTGTTTGCATCCAACCTTGCGACGAAAACGCGCATGTTGATAGTCACTGCAGTCATAAAAGTTGGCTAGTTCAATATGACTGTAATTATCCTCTCGAAGGGCACAAATTGCTTCTCAATTGATCCTTGAAAATTTCTCACAAGGTTAAGAACTATTAGAGGTGCTTATACATAAGTACATGCGTGTAGAAAACGATAGATACTAAATAATTACTAAGTTGGAATCAATATGCGAACGCAACATATGCAAGAACCTTCAGTAATCATATTAAAAAAACAAAATTAGATTGTTGCCCTCAGAGAAACTAATTGATCAATTTTGACCTGTCTTCGACAAACACGAATTGTAAATAATCCTTTTCATTTAGAAATGTAATAAAAGAAATTCAATATTTTAATATTCAATTGAACTTTAAAATTGATGAATTAAGTACATATCTATTGTAAAACAAGCCAAATATTTGACGAAGCTGAGTACATTTACAAAAAATTTAATATAGGCATTTTTCAAAAAAATATTAGCTACAAATGTATTAAAATTCATTATTAATTTTTGAAAATACTTACTTTTTTTAAATATTTGTATATAAAAAATGTATTATTTTTATTCTGAAGCATACAATCTAAAAGATATTTCTATCCTACAGTTTAAAAAAAAATTAGATTTACTCACTTATTTACAAAAAACTAAATTCGTTTACCTATAAATAGTTTTAAAAACCCAATTCTGAACATTATTTTATTTTCTATAGATGTTAATTCAAAAATGCAATACAATGATAAACTTTTAAATGTATTGATCGAAAAAAAGTAATATACCCGAAATAATTTTCAAAGTCCAGAGAAAATTTGTATTCTGATTTTTTTCAATGCTGATATTAATTAAGTAGTTCAAATAATGTTCACATAACAAACATCGGGAAAACTAACGATCTTTTGATTATGATTTCGTCGGCAAAAATAAAAAAAGTAAAGATTGTATTGTATATTAGAAACCTGACATGTAAAATTTTTATGTGACATGCTAGAATTTGTAATAATCTGTAATAATATATTATACATCAGATAAATAACTCACGATTAAATAGAAGTACCATCACACAATTTGATTCATCAATCATATTATCATTCTGCTTATTACGACTTTCAACGAAAACATTTCTTTGGAAGCTTACTGAAATGAAGCCTTTCCATACATTTGCTCCTTTAAAATGATCTTTGAAGTGATTTTCAAACAAAAGATGTATTACAAGCTCTTATCCTTCACTCTCCTCATTTCGAAGAATAAGTTGGGCTCTTTACTTATTGATTTTCTAAATGTATTTGACCCGCAGTAATGTTCCCTTTTTCTTCTATACAATATTGTGAATGTTTCAGGAGATTATCGGCTTACGTTTGTTTTTGATATTTTATATATGTATAGATGTTTTTGTCAAAGATGTTTCTCTTTTATTAGTAAAGACATAGATAATCCTTCCAAATATTCGAAATATGTTTGTCATTTCAAAATGAAAGGTTTTACGTAATAATCACAAAGTGTTCTGTATACGAAATTTAGGTTAAAATTTTTTATTTGGACTAAATTAATGAGTAAAAGCAAACAATTTTACAAAACATTGAAATCTGCTAGAGGGTATACCAGAAAATTAGGGCAGCACATTTCAGGTGTGATTTGTTACAAAATAGGTAGGCAAGCATAGTACAAAGGACCCGCAAGCTATGTCATATCAGATAGAAGTGCTAGGACAAACACGACAAAGCATCCTAAGAATAACAAAAAAGTTATTTCGCACTATCAAGGAACAGACACTCAAGTGGTGTTTTTTAATTACCACCAACTCCTCAATCCTTGCTTTTTGCGACGAACTCACCTTTGTTATTTTCTGCTCAAACAAGGGCACGAAAACCAAGGAGAGCTCTTGTAACATGTTCTGGGAAGTTACAAAAGTACACATTTCGTGGGTAATTTCACATATCCAATGGGAAAAAGCAGTAGTGGAAGGTTGAAGACGATTACATCCCTGACTAAAACATCCGCCGCAAGATATTCTAATGAAACATACAATGATATGGCACGTTACAAATGCATTCTAATTTAAGAGGATATTCACTACAAGATTTTATTACTTATTTATTTTTATTTAAGGACGTACATACAAAAACTAAAAACTAAATAGCGATAATATTAAAGGTGGTTCCAAATAATATTTACAAAAATCCCTAAGTTCTTACTTTTATGTCTATCGTAGAACTGAAAAATCTGCTATTTTGATAGCTACTCACTCGGTTGTCATCACAATCAATAGGTTAACTACTTTCATATTTTCTTGAATTCACAAATAAAAGTGATATACCTTATACATAATATATTATATGTATATAAAAACAAAACAAGTTTCTTCAATCTGCTCATGGCCGTTGAATAATATGATATTTTAGTAATAACATTATAAAAAATCTATACTCTTCCTCTTACTGGTAGTCGTATATGGAATTGCATTTTAGGAAGACCAATTCCCACTTGACCCCTTTCTCTTAAAATTTATTTAGTTATTCATTTTGAAAACCGAGGCTAAATTTTTGTACGTCACTATTTCCTCTATTCCAATTAGTCTGCACTAATTTATTTTCGATGATGATGTTTCCGATAAAAGGTTACCGAGCGGTCCACAACACTTGGAAACTTTAATCCAATAACGTCAACCACAATTTGCTTCCATGCAGCCTGCATCTAAAATATTCGGAGGACCTCGTCCTTTCTCTACTCCGAGTAAATTTAATCACACTTGTGATGGAAGAAATTTTAATAGAATATCTACGTAGGTACCTGTACTTTTTATAGAAAACATTATCAGAAAACAGATTCTACAAACCCTTCAGGTAAATGTGCCTAAATAAAATATATGTGGATATTAAATTAACTTCCAACTTTCATCCAGAAGGTTGTAACATAGTTTCCATAAAATAATTATCTCCAGATAATTTTGGATTAAATATCACGGCTTAATATTACTTGGTGCGTAAAAGCAGCTCATGAACCTAATTGCATTTCAACTCCCATCAACGGACTGAAGAGGGCAAAGTTTATTAAATATAACTCCAATAGCTGCAGGAAAATGAGCGTTATTCCCATCGGACGTTGCACTAACCTTCGATGGGAACTGTATCGTCGACGAAGGTACTCATTATTCCTTAGGGAACAGTATCTGAAAATATCAGAGGAATAAAACGCGCTTTCATATCATTAAATGCAAGCTCACTTCAACTTCAATACAGAAAATGTTCGGTTTTGTTGCAAATAAAATAATGCACCTAGGGAAAAAGCCTTTTACTATTTTGTTATAAATAACTTTTGAGGAAAGTATTCTTAGAAGAATACGATTGTATCAAAAATATTTTTTAATTTCTATAAACTTTGAAATATTACATATTGCGTAATTTTAAATAAATTTGTGTAAATTGTTTCTCTTTGGGCAGAAATCACTCTTATAGGGGTCGACGTAAAAACTAACTTGCATAGATTTTACCTCACTCAGTAAAACTGTCGATATTCCCCAACAACAATTTATATAGATAATGTAATTTTTTTCGGGTGAAAAGAAATTTCAATTTTGATAGTTGAAATCAATTCAGTGCATTCTGGAGTGCTTTGACAGAAGAGGTACGAAACTTTTCAGGACTAGAGAATCCTTTTAGTGCTAATTGGACTTCATAAGTGTGTGCACATGAAAGAAGCAACGAATCAGAGTGCTTTCGTGTCATGATTTCAAATCAATACAACTGAATTTTATAGACGGTCAAAACGCTCCCTCCATCTACACTCATAGAAAATAGTTGATTACATTTATTGAAATACTAAATTTATACAAAATAATGCTGATTTTTAATTGCTTTTATAAGTAAAATATCAGACATTTCAAAATATGACGCTGTAATAATTTAAAAACCTTGTTAGTAGAAAATTCTCTGATAAACAAAATAACTCAAATATTTTATATGAAAGAAGCTATTGCAAAATTCTATGAAGAAGTATTGAAATCGTCCATAAACGATTTATTGAGTTGCAAGAGAAATGTAATTCTTTGACTGGCATATGGTCTGAGAACGTTTGGTTTTAAACTGTCAGAGGTTTTTGGTCGTCAAACCGTAGTGAATGGAATCTTGATAATGCAATTAGGCCATGTGGTTGGAGTAGATTGGGATGTCTACCCACCAACCCCAGGGCATGTCCTATCCAGAAGTCGTAACGTAAATTAATTGGAATACTTCGTACTCCAATATTCGTAGGATCCTCGCCACATTTTGACGTGAATAAATATCAGGGAAAAACGCATAAAAAACCTTATAGGATACGACTCTGTACGCGGAAGCAATCAATAATTCCTGGAAAATCCTCAGGGCAAATCACCATCCCTTCCTCTTGCTGCCTAAGTTCGATATTTACTCTGAAGGCTCTCGCCCTGCAGCAACTAACTCTTAAACCTCGGAGGTCTTACAATTGAATCTAAGCTGATTTGCGATTACAGTCAAGAACCTCATTGTAAAATATTCTGAAGAGAACCTTAGAAACCCATCCAGACCTTGGGAGCTAGCCTCAAGACGTCAGGCACTTCGTCTTGTAGGTCAGGCCCAGCACTGCTCTCCTGAAATCCGGTGGAGTACTGTGTTGGAGATGTGGGCCTTAATTTGGACCATTTCCATGTACACTTCCTGCAATATTATGAACATAAATACCCGGAAGGGATTCGCCGTACGAAACGAGTTCGGCCAGAGATTTTGCAATTTGAATAAGCGACTTACAGGACCACCGGAAGTTGGCGAAAAGTTCATTTATTTCATCTCTGCAACGAATACTTGATTTTAGAAGAGCTGGGCTTTTGGAAGCTGGCGCATTATCGTGGAAGTGCTTGAGATGACCGCATAAAAGTTTTTGTTATTACATTACTCATTATATATGTAAAGCAACGTTTTCCAGACTACAAAATGTTTAATGTGAATAAATATAGGAAGATTTCAGAATATGATATTTGTTACATACACCCGAAAGGAACATCCCTAAAAAGTATTTATAAAATTGAATTATTTTTTGACTTTTGGAGGAAATAAATTTGAGAAGTAAATAACTTTTCTGTCCGCACAGGATACAACTTATAAGGCTGTGAAATTATATGACCTTTATATATCAACGAGAAAAATATACATATCTCATCCAAACTTCATTTGCGAGTAAAATATTTTATAGAGAAAACTTAGCTATGAATATAATGTAAGAAACCTACGGTCTGTAGCAGCAATTTTCAAAAAACCAATAAAAAGAAACAAGGATGAACTAATTGGTTATTTTTTGTTAATAAATATTTAAGAAACTTGTAACATTTAATTAACCAATACTTAGATTAGCAATATCAGACGGATTTCTAGATGAATTAATATAAGTATCTAATAAATTTTAAAATTTTTATGGCATGTAATAAACTTATCGCATTTAAGTTTTTTACACATTATTTTCTATTCTGACTTTAAAATGTTTCTGCGCGATTTTAATAAAATTCAAAAGTTGACAATTTATCAGCCACTCAATAATTAATCTTAAAAGTTTAAGAATGGCCTTTAAGAAAAGCATTTCAATAGCTAAAATTCACTCGGGAATTTAAACCTTTACACTTTGGGTTATCATTAACATTCGTAAGAAATTAAAATATTTACGAAATTATATTCCTTGAAATTGTTTTGTCGAAGAGATGTGGGTCTAATTATAAATTGCACAGAATTGCAGTCGAGTTTAAATTAAATAAAAGTTCTTAAACTTAACTAGTTTAAAATTAAATATATACTATTTTAGAATTAAATTGTTTAATTATTTTGACAAAGTAAGTTGTTAAATCTTATAAAATTCTACCGAAGTTTAATTATTTAGCCCACTATTTCTGAACTGCAATTACTTTCACCATGAACCCATAAAATGTGGTATTAAAATTACGAGAAATAAAGCCATTTGCGGTAGGATTCTGAGAAAGCAAGTTAATTTAGAGAATGAGTTCCGTATGAATAGGAGTGGGAAATCAGAGTGCTCAGAAGTTAATAAATATTCACTGAATCCACAAAGGGATTTATTTTTCCCTGAAAAAACAAAAGGTTTACAAAATTCTGAATTTTTCTACCATAAATTACTTTCGGCGAAACGAGCGCTTTAAAAGTTCATCCTGAAAAATCCTGCATATGGGTTTGCTGGTAGAACATGTGAAGTGTGCAGAATCTTCGTACATTTCGCATACCAAGGATCTGATCGCTTACTCTGAAAATTCGTTAATAAAAGTAAAACGAAGGAGACCCGAATTCGGTGATGCTGCCAGGAAAATCCTGGTGGTGTTCCAGAAATGATGACTCCGGCATGTTTCTTGATGTAAACTTTTTCCCATTTCGATGGTCTGTGAACTCATAACATTTCAGCAGGATATGGTGGAAAGAAAGCGCTTAATTCCTTCATGAGTGTAATCTTTATTGGTCCATTAACCGTGTGCCTCCAAAGTGAGCTTCCTCCCGGCAAGCATTTCATAACCGAATTGGTCTACTAAGAGTCTCGTAAAAGATGTCGCGGTTCATGAGCATTTTCCGACTTTATTATTCGTAAAACCTTTTTCGATTAGATGAAAATTCGGTTGCATTTTATTCTCATGCGAACAAGTCACACGTCGCTAAACATGAACTTTGAGAACAACAAAAATTACAATTTTTACGTCACAATCGACGTGGTTTTAACACTCATGTGACACGCAATCATTTTGTCATACAGTAGACTTTTAAATCCAGTCCAATGTGCTTTACCGGACAACTGACCATAAAATCTCGCTTTGATTCATTTTTACCTAATAGAGTGAAATGTATTATCATCTTTTCATATAAATTTTATCACTGGTTATAGTATCAAAGGTTTAAAACTGCTCATATAATTTAAATCCTGGTTACAATTACATATTCATTGTTTCGGACCAGTCGTCTTCAAAGCCGTTTTGGTCCTGTCATTAAAATTATATAACCAGTTTGTTAATTCGCATTGGCCTCAAAACTAATTAGCTTGATTTAAATTTATGCATATGTCCCTGGGAGCGTTATTATTATGTAAAACCCTTAACAAGATCACGTTCCGTCAAATGCGAATGAAAAATCAACCAATTTAATTTTAAACAAAAGAGGGGAAGGTGAATTTTAATCAAGTGAAATTCACCGATGCAAAGCGATTCACCGGCATGACGATATCGATTTTAATGTTTCATTTAAAGTTGTGCAAAATAATAATTAGCAACCAGACTGTAAAAAGGGTTCTTCGGAAGTACCTTTATCGTCGGTCGTCCTGCCCAAATAATGTCACGGAAAATGCAGGGAACCGTGCAAACCTCCGAAAACAAATTAATGTTTCATAATCGCTAACTAGAGCAGTGCTCGTTAGGATGTTTTCTTCCGGAGCGGCTGAATTGTGCTTTTCCTGAATGCTAGTTCCACCAGTTTTGTTTCAGTAAATAGACTTACTTGAATCGCTAATGAACTCTGTTATTTTGAACGCTTCCTTCCATCTTTATGTTTATCGTTGTGAAGGTGTAAGATGTACATAAGGTTTCAATAGTTTAAGTAAATTAAATTCATAGTTCTCTCTTCATGAAATGATTCTCTCTACAAATAGAACATCGCCAGGCTAATATAAATATTTGATATAGCGCATTTGAAGACATTATACATACGAACATTATACTTACGAAATGCTCCTTTCCTTGTTCATTTTTAGTATTTACACAATTTTATGTAAGGTTGAAATTTTTAAAAGTGCACCGGAAGCGTATTATAATTGTTGTTAAAATTCGTTAAAACAATTTCTCATGAGACCAAACCAAATCCTCTCAGATTTTTCAAAATTCCAGAATAAACTAAAAAGGACACATTCCCATCCGTATTTTTCTATATTTCATCAGAGCATCATTAGTCTTTCTAGAAAGTTATTATATGTATAAACCCACAAGCATTTCCGTTGTTATAGTAAAATTCTTGTTCGGACAAAATTTATGAGAATTACACATTCATATATGTATATAGGTACATACATTATTCATAACCGAAAATTACATTAATATTCAATAATAATTTAATTACGTAAATGGCGGTTGTTTATGTCGATATTTAAATTACGTTTAGAATACATAATTAAATGCACAGGACATTATTTATTACAAATAAAAACCCTTATTTGTCGGTTATTGAACAAAACTTAAGTACCAAATTTGTGTTATGTCATTTCAAAGGTTCTTATAACAAGCTATGATGGTATAGTAAATTGAGGGAGTCCATAAAAGTGGTGCATTCTGGCATTACATCCATTAATTATTATAATTTTACAACTTTATCAAAAATTGTCAATTTAAATATATGTTAGAGCAACAACGGCTTCCTTGAAAGCTCATAAAATATACATTATAATAAAAAACTGATGAGAAAATCGAGAAATGAACGCTATACAAAGATGATTCTATTTCATGTATGTGTGTTTTTATTTTGATGAATGGCAAAACCGAACGAAAAGAATTCTAACAAGGTACTTTATCGTATGATAGACCTTATTACTCTAACAACAAAAGGTCAGCAATAAAAATGAGTTGTGCAATATTAAGACTTAGTGAATGTCCAGACAGAAAGCATCATCAAAACAAATTAGACCCACACCTCAGGGTAGTTATGTTGTTGGAAAAGTGATCGAATAAGTACAGAACGTCGTTAGACATCTTACCGGATTAAGGGCAACTTGCGGTCTTGTAGCTTGCATTAGGTATTACCTGTAACTCCGCAATTCCATGGATGCTCATAAATAATTAAGATTTTCATTTTGGCAGCGTGAACATCGAGTTGCGGGCGCACACCATTAATAAGTGCAAGACATTCTCGGAATTATGTTGGCTATGTATACTTACACCTTACACGTAATGCGAGTAATGTAAGTTCCTGGCAATTTGTGTTTTCAAGAGGTGATTCAGGGGATTTTGTGGCACATAAACAGCATAAAGCTCCTATCCCCCGGAAGACGCTGTAATAACGCACCGCCACTAATTAGTAAATATGCTCGACAAGGAGGCTTGTAGCCACTTTCTTAAATAATACATCTCGAGTCAGCTCCAATGATCAGTATTAAGAATAAATCACGGCAGAATAACTGGCGGAACGAACAGCCCTTAAAACTAATGAAGAGGAAAATGCGAAATGTGTCGTCTAATGGCGTGTGCGACATTTTGCCATTTGTACCTTTTAGCTAGCTTAGCCCTATTCAAGGGCAAATAATTGTCGCAGAGTAATGAGCCGTTTTATCCAGCACACTTTTGGGGAGGGCAAAGATCAAGGAGAACGATATGAAAAAAATTCATATCGTCTGAAGGTTGAAGGAAAAGAAAAGTTAAGTTCAAAACTCAATTGTGGTTGTATTAGTTTAATCCCAATAATCCTTTCTTTTGCTTTTTGTGTTCGTCTGCACCATTTAACCCTATTGCTTACTAGCTGCAGTTTTCAGTTGAATATGTCCCAAAGTCACGAACTAGAAGAACTTTTAATGAGAAAACTTAGTTTATTTGCTACAAATATGTTGCACTGGTTTTCAGCAATAATTATTGAAGTTTGAGACTAATTTCGCATCTTGTAGTCGAAAACTATTTAATTTCCTTGGGAAATCGAAGAAGGAAAAGGGATCAACGACTTTGGAAATATTTGCTAATGAGTAGCAGGTTTAGGAGTAAACAGATCGGACCACCGAATAAAACCGGCTGTATCCTTTTTCCGTAAGTATGGCAATTTTATTTCTTAAGTTTTGTACAAAGTCAGTGATGAATTAATAATATGCAATTTTCTGTACCTATAATTATTTGCTTTCCACATCGTTAGCAAATTGTCTAAAAAAACGTCCAACGTTGAGGGACCGGGGGAGTGGGAGTAATTTTATATGATTTCAAAAACAAATCATATTTTTATAACTTTGTTTGAATGACTATTTTGATTTGAATTACGAAAGTTTCAATTATTTAGATCAACTAAGTCAAATAAAAATTAAAACCCTACTCTACTTTGTTTTATTCTATAATCCAATTCGCTGGACAGGGATCATATAACTTAAAAATCACACAAATCTGTTTTGTAAATACCTATGTCGTTCTTACTTAAAAAATATCACTAGTAGGTATAACTTTCATAATAGGGACTTAATGATCGTTAAAACACCTAAAAAATTTTCAAATTTTCTAGTTATATTCAGTTTTATTTTTTGTGATACTAAAACCTAAATTTTGAGATGTATCATTCAAAATATGAATCTATACATGTATAAGTACCAAATTTCCATTTTAATTTTTAAACAACGTAATAGTAATCGTAAATACACATACGCGTATATAATCTAGTTAATAGTCATAACACAAACCGTAAGAGTTATGTTAAAAGAAACGATCCAAATTCTTTGGATTAAAGGAACTTCCGCCTGTAATACTCTATGCGCCTGTCAAAGGAAATAGACGTCTACATTTAAAAACTAAACACACATCCTTTGGCAAGGAGATAGTTATTGAAAAATTCATGTTAGCTCTTCTTGAATAAATTTGCGGAAGTGCTTCCAAGGGAAGAATTTTAAAACGTGAACTCTCAATTCCTTTGTTCAAAATGTTATAGCGGTTTGAGATGTTGGGGCGGTACATCTCTTATTTAAAACATATTTCGTTCGTTTTACTTCCTTGTGTACCATGTTAGCAGAAAGTTCCCTAGCATAACTATGAAACGCTCGAAGGGTTTCCTATTTATGTTGAATGATTGTAGGTTTTATGTTTCTTGTTAAAATAATTTATTTGGTTGGACGTGCATAGATGGTCTATGCAATAAATTTCCTTTACAACATTTTCAGAATATCATGTTTGCCAGAAAAAATCAAAACTCTATATGTACTTAACATTCCAATGGGGAAGCAAATTGGCTTGAAGAGAGAAAGGAACAAAAATTCGTTTTCAGTAAAACTAAAAACCACTTTTGAATATTTGAACACATATTTGAAAATGGATTTCGTTCGGAAACTGAATTTTATATTTATGTTTAATAATCTAGCGAAAAGAGTTGAACATTTGATTTAACAACTTTCTATAGTTTTGTTAACATGCAGAAAATTGCAAGTGGCAAAGGAAGGGTTCTACATTTTTTTAATATGCTTATAATATAATATATACTCAATTCAAGAGAACTTTATAGAAACAAGTCGAAGAAATATTGTCAAATTATGAGTCTAAGAAGTTAAACTATTAGAAAATGTTGCAGCTTGAAAATAATATGTATTTGCTAGTACTTTATGTTATTTTATATATAATTTAAAATCAGAATTTTCGCTACAGAATATCCCTTTTCAAAAAAAATTTGAAAGCAAATATCAACAAAACATTGTGAAAATGGCATGGGTTCAAATTAACATGTGACAAAAGTCGAACCTTCTAATTAAAGTAATTGAGTAATTATATCCAGCATATCGGGGCAACATCAGTAGCCTGATTTCGATGTCATTCAGTTTTTGAAAACCCCTCGTGGGAGAGATTCATCATGAGTCCGTTGAAAATTCTGTGAAATACGAGGACATCAAACATAAAACAAATAAAGCGGACTTAATTCAGCGTTACAGTCCCGATCCGTGTATGCAAAGAGGTGCATCAAATTAAACGAGTTTCCCGGACACCGACATCAACTTTGTCAATGGCTTATAAAATCCGCATTTATGCGCATACATAACGAGTATACGGCAAGTCCACTTTTTGGAATTTGAGAGCTCAGCAGCATGTAACCCGGACAAAACAGAATTATTCAGCAAGAACGAGGGTGGAACGCGCCCTCCGGGAATGGGGCTGTAAAAGAAGGAAGTTTGTGCGGAAAAGGACTCCGACGAGGACGTGTAGGTGTCGAGGCACGATTCTGCAGAGCATAATAGCGCCATCGGCAATTTGTATTCGTGTAAGGTAGCGCGTCTGATTGAGGCACCAGTCGATCGAAAATCTTTCGCTCTAGGGCTATTGACTAGACTTGAAAAACATTCCTCGAGTGACACTCATCTGAGTTTGGTAGATTTATTGGTGAGGGCGCGGTGCAGGACACACCTGCGGAAAATATCAATATTTGCCGAAATTTACCCTACAGCATGATCCACAAAGGGTTATTCACATAGAATAGCAAACACCATCTATTTTAGGCGAATTCTCTACGATGCTTTCAATTTTGGTGCCGCCTTTAAAGTATTTATCTCGACGAATACTCTTACCTTCTCGTATCCGCAGTTGAAAAAATATACACTTTAACATAGTTGTTATTTATTTTGGATAATCAAAAACGGCAAAAATAATAATAAAAATTTGTCGTGTTTTCTTCTTTGTTGAAAGAATTTGCTTTGTTCTAAAAAATAAAAAACAGCAGAAATGTTAACTTTTACGAAAACTTATAGGTCTGTAACGTCTGATATTATATGATATAATCTTTTTAAATCGAATAAATTTATAAAATTTCGCACTATTTTGAGAGGAAAATCTATTAGGGTCCTATGTTATAGCTTTATTAGTTTGAGGGGACAGCACACCTCCATAAGAAAATGGCTTTATTTTGATGTTTTTTGACGACTTTTAGAAAACCCAATTAGTCAATTTTTAAAGCTATGCTAATCCAACAATAAAGCATTACCAGAAATGAAATGCAAGAAATTTAAATCTATATTATAGTTGTTGCATCTATCTTTGTATGGTCAAATGATCCTGAAGTATTCTCAATTGTATATATAACTTTTACGTGGCCAAGTAATTCTTAATACATATACATGTAAATGCAATAAATTTTAAGGAAGGAATAAATTTAATTGGTAAGCATACGTCAGCGATTTTTTTGAAATCCGGTTTGCATTCGAGATTCTCGCAGCTATTTTAGAGATGCAAAATCTATAATAATAAATAGCAAAAATCATGAATTTCATGACTATTTATTTTCCGGTGTGTAAAAACAAAATCATTTTAATTCACTGAGTAAACACGTGGTCGCGCAATATCAGTGAAAATTTAAACCAAAATAACAAAAAATTCATAAAAGGATAACTCATATCTGAAGACAAGAATTTATGAGAGGTAACATATATGAATATTACTTTCTAAGAAATAAAGAACTAAAATTTTTAAGACGTTGCTTATGTCCTGTCTCTCAGATTGTCTCATTTAATATTCCATCTGGATTAAATCATAACATAAAACCGCTTTTTGTTTTTGTGGCAACATGCCCAGAAATTCACGAGATCCATTTATTAGCTTTCAACAGGGAGCAGCTTCAGCTAATGGACCATTAAATTAAACCCTAAGCCCGTAAGATGCAGCCCCTCCTTACTGGTCCTAGCCCAAGGGTGTTATTTTCTGCGAACATGGATGAAAAAAATCTCATCGCCATTATCAATTATTGCGATTAGGATCTCGTCTAGCCGCAAACGTGCCGGGAATATGCCCATTCAAAAACGATGCAATATTTAACATTTCCCATGGAGTAGAGTATAAGTGTCCTTCCTCCGGGACCACGGAAGCTCTTATAAATAGGTATGAAATGGCAGGAAGGGACGAAAAAATTGAGATGGGCACCTGCTTTTTATATGTATATGTATATATATTTTTTTGTTAGCAGATTGACTCCTCGTTTCCATAATTAGAAAGTAAACCTAGGCCAGACGAGGTTTGCTTATCCTCGTAAACTTTGTTAAAGCGAGTGTAAAAGGTGAGCGTGCAAATTACGTCCTTGGTTCCCTTGGGAACTGTGGCCTCTGTCACGCATCAATTACTTTCTATTGTACCGCCGGCAGGATAATCGTATTCAGCCGCACTCAACTAGATAAATATCTTATTATCCCCAAGAAAACCGCAAGCCATTATTTGCATCTTTATTGAGTGCTTGGGACTCGGCGCGATACTCCCGAAAGGAGGGGTATGTTTTCGATAGCCTGTCTTTGTGCTTTGTGCTTCGTTTGTCGCGTTATCCTATCTTATGCTTCAAAACATGTCAAATGAACTGTGATGCTTCCGCAAATATATGAGTCTATGAGACGCAAGACGTACTTTATCGGATTTCTTCCCACATTCTGAAGACAAGGCCATTGTTTGTTGTAACTTAATGACTGGGAAATGTGAAATCTGGTTGTCCTGTACGATACGTGACCCAAATAAGCCCTAACAAGGCTCGCCTTTTAAATTTCCGATTAAATTAATTAGGAAACGCCACAACTTCTGTATCTAAACATATCGAATTTTCTCCCTCCTGCATAGCTTCGTTTTGGATTGAACTTTTTAGCATCCTCAGACATAAAACATTTGAGAAAGGTCATGATAGGTCAAGTTTTGTAAATGGGCTAATCCAAGCCAAATTGGTATTTTTATTTATTTTAGCGGGGTTGCCCGGTTTCACCCGGTGAACAAATATGTTGGCCGCCGTATTGGGACCGTCATTTTGAAGTTCCAACATTTTATAGTAAATTCGAAAATACCTCAAAATATCCATAGTACTAATTTTCATTTACATTCGTTGAAGTTCGAAAATCATTGTACGCCATATTGAATCCGCCATCTTTAACGGCAAATTTCGAACACGGATTCGTAAAAAGTAGTCTATGTGTTGCGCCAGAATATGTAGTATCTTCACCCAAAACAAGAATAGGATCGGATCTAGCATTTAGGCCACTCGCTCCTTGTTTTTCGCAATGACCTTGTTCGTGGATTTATTTTTCACGGTTCTTCTGCACCTAGCGCCTTCGCGTGACAGATTCTTAATAACCTATTACCTGATTTGTGTTTATTCTTATTAATTTTAAATTAAAGCTATGAAATCTACTTATTTTGAGATTCAGCAATCACTTTGGTTGCTTTGATTTTTTTTCTAGCCTAAGTGTCGCTTCCCGTTTTTGCAACATTTTCCATTGATGCTTCGCTCCTATTGGTCGCAGCGTGATTTTATAAAGCCTAAAGCCTTCCTCGATAAACGAACAACCCAACACAAAATTAATTTTTCAATTCAAACCAGTAGTTTCTGAGATTAGCGCGTTCAACCAATCAAACTCTTCAGCTTTATAATATTAGTATAGACAAGAATATCATATTTGTTATGTTTTTTTCTTTGATTATTGCACTATAAGATGCATTTGTATTAATATAAAGTTGATTTAATTTTTCAATAAAATAACACTTTTTATAAAGTGCTATAAAAGTTAAAATATTTTCCTAAAGCTAAATAAATAAATTTGATTCTAATTACCTGAGAGATTCTTTATATTTCTATTTGTTTAGATTTTTTGAGGATTAACAACTGGATGAACCTTATTTGTTACCTTATATGTTATGTATTTTTATTTTTTAAAGTAAGATAAAATCGATATTATAAGCCTTAGAGATGAAACAAAATTCAGATAATTAAAACGACAACGAAAATAATTATTTTAATGTAATTGAGTTCCTCCTATGAATTCTTTCTCATTACTTCTTCTCATATTTTATATTAAATTTTACCTAGGACTTCTTTCTTCTTATAATTTGGTTTCAGAGCGGATATAAAATTGTTTTTTCCAGTTTAGCGACTGGTAGAAACTCATCTTTATGTAATCATAATTAAGAAAACAAAACAAAAAAATGTCGTTATTAACGAATGGCAACAAAAATTTTATCTAGGCAACGAAAAATGAGTCCGTATTTATTATGTATTAAAATACGCAATACTTAAAATCATAGAGCAAAGATTTCTCAGTAATTCTACAATTGCTGAGGAAGTAAAACATTTCTATGGTTAGATTACTGGGAAATTGCTGATTTCTGGTTCCATATTAATTTTAATATTTTTTTAATGATTTTGTATATTGCCCCGAAAATTGGTTGTTTAAAAATTCATCAATTCCATACAATTTTATAATTTTTATCTGTTTGTCCAGAATAATCTAAGGAACCTAAAGATTAAAGATTTTGCAGGACTTGATTGAGCTTATCCTTTAAATTTCATATTTGTATATTCGTTATTGCGACCAAATTTACATATATACATATTCTTGAGGACACTGAAAAACTCATACATATGTATATGTATATACCTGAATTATGGCAACTTTAAACTTTCACGCGATTTGCATGAAAATCGATATAAATTGAGTTTTAAGGGCCACTGAATTTGAATTTATTATTAACTTAAAGCGTTCAAAACTTTAAGTAGAAATAAAAATTTTCTGAGTTTTCTGCCTAAAACTATTTGATTTACTTTACTTGGGTAATGATCTTCCCTTTGTCGTTTTTTTTTATTTGAACACCTTTAATTTATAATATTAGTTGGGATTACTTGAGAGGTATTATATTTATGTAAATCAAATAATAGGTAGCCTAGGCAATTCTGGGAGCAGTCAAGTAATTGTTAACAAGGCAATTATCAGCCAATTTCGAATTAGTTTGTCAAAGGTTGCATAATTCTTAGAATTGATTGGAAGTATTATTTAGGTACCTATTGGGATATAATTTCAATTAATTACCTCTACATTTAGCTTTGTGCAAATGCTGTCGGATTTACTAGGTGTTATGGATCTTATTACATTGTTAAGTTAGTCAAATTTCATTAAATTAAAGGGATTAAACAATATGCCATTTGATTTTTAATTGATTGAAATATGTATAAATTGATTGTTTAAGAATATAAAGTTTAGAGCTTGCCATTCCCAATAAAATTTTCTGTACCATAGATATAGATAATTCTTTTCCGGAAAAAGTTGCTAAATGTAAACGTTTATTTTTAGTCCTTAGCAAAAATGTTAAAATTTAATTGTAACAATATTTCACAGATCCGAACAAAAACAATATTTATTTATAAGTATCTATTGCGTCACTATTTTTGTGAAATCCGCTTGGAATATTGCAATAATAAATGGACAACAAATTTGTTAGTTTAAAACCTTTAAACTGTACATAACAATATGGTTTTCATACGTATGGGAAACGAATATTTGATTTTATGCTTAAACAAGACTCTAGAATCATTGAAGTGAATGTTGCATTCTAAACCATCAGCAATAGTTTTGAAGAAGTGTATTTTTTTTGTAGAAAATGTTTCTTCGCTATACAAAAGAATTGTCCCATTCGATTTAATTTTAAAAAAACGGAACAGAAACTCAAAGCGTTTTCAAATAAAAAGAGGGTTACGTAACATATTTACATATTTATTGAATTGAGTTTTTGATTATATGTAAAAATTTTTCATATCGAACTTACATAGTTTCTGCTCCCCAAATCTATTGCGTGGTGAGAACTTATTTTGGAGCAAAGATATTACCAAGATAAAAACTAAGGGCAAATTCTACTGCCTTATTTTCTATTAACTTATAACAAACTATTGTTCAGCAATTACGCTCTTTACGTGATACTGTAAAATTTTCTGAAAGTTTGATTTTACGCTAACTTTGTTGAAGTGTGTGATTTATTTTATAGGTGGTAGAACAAAATGCATACTCCCAGTAATAATATGATGCCTAAATTTAACTTAACTTTAAACTTTTAAGATAAATATTCAAATCACACGCAGATGGGCTTCAACTGCCCTTAAAGTCCTCATTAAAATTTAAATATACGCACTGACTATGGTAAATTTCATCACATGTTAACCAATGTCATTCACAAATCTCAACCCTTTTAGGGAAACCGAAAATAGATTTCGTAAATTATATTGGACAAGTTCGCCGCAATGTTGTTATGTTGTTTCGTTCGGATTGCTTAGCATATTTTTTGTAAGCACATATACCCGAGAATTGATTTTTTTCTTGGTCCTAGAGAGTTGTTTTTTTTCAAAGCATATGGGAACGCATAAATTTATATAAGAGGGCAACTTCAGCATATGTATGTGCAAACATTAAGGACGGCAAAAATAATTTTATTTTGTTGTTAATATTTAACTTTAACAAAAATCAATAAAAATGCTCAGAGGGAAATGTGCACAATTTAAATCGGAAGGACATATGTATAAGGGACCTGCTCTATGCAAATAGTCTCGCTTGAGATTGAGTCAAAGTCGAGAAAAGAAAATGTCTGCTCTTTGAGGAGCTTATTGCCTTTCGCAGTCTTGTCAGTGGAGCTGATGGGCGAGTACGACAAATAAAGGCGGATGCTTCAAGATCTTGTTTCAGAAAGATTGTTCAAATATGAATACTCAAGTTTTGCTGTTGAACTTCTTGTTTAGCCTCTCCTGATGGCTGCAAAAAGGATTTTCCGTTTAAACAATGTATTTCTGATGTTTGTCTTTGAAATTGGATGTTGCGCCCAGAAAGAATGCGATATTCCACCAATACGTACTTTACATGTTTTAAACTTTTCATAACTCTTACTGTCGGACCCTAGACACATATCGTACAGAAAGAAAAAGGATATATAGTATGTATGTTGTGTTCTATCAGCGTGTTTTTTATGCAACTAACTTTAGGGTGTCCAATAAGACCCTTATAAAACTTTAAGGGATATGTAGGAGAAATTGTACGGGCAAAAAACCTAAAGATCGAGTAAAATAAGTTGATGTTTCTTAATTCTGAATATAGAATATTAGGAAAGTTTGGTTGTGCTGTTTACTATTAATCCTTTTTAGGGTTACATGGAAAATGGCACCCTTATAGAATCATTTTATTCTTTGTTGTTAAGGCCAGTTTTTCTCAAAAACGTCTTGAGGTATGAAGATGAAATTAAGATCAAATGCCTTGATCTGTGGAGTTATTTTTAAAAATGGTTAAGTCGATTTTATTAAAAATTCTTAGAAGGGCTATTTACACGATAACATTTAATTAGAGAATTTGTTAAAATGATATGAAGTCTCATAACGTCTGCAAAAAAAATTCTAATTTAAGTTTTAAAATATAATGAAAAATAGCGTCTTTTCATCAAGTCTTTCTGTCTATATTTTTATACTGCAAAATATGCTATCTATAAATTATAAAACTAAAATTGTTACCAACTTTACAAAGTATTATTAACATGGTACACATTATTATATTATATTATTTGTATATAATATATTAATATGTAATAAAATGGAAGCCTTATAGTATAGGTTAGGTAAATTTACTTTTGGAACATTTTTCCTTAAAACGAATTTAATAATTTGTTTATAAGTTGTTAGCATAAAATTGCACACAGCTTTTTAAAAGCGACATATGCAAATTTTGCTATCGGAGATGCTAATTTATGAGCATCATGGGAATTTCGCGAATGTTTTGTCTAATTACAAATCCCATTTAAACAGTAGATGTATTATAATTAAATAAATTGAAACAACAATTCCTTCTAATTCAATTTTGAATTTGCGCAAGTAAATATTCAGCGTTGCGTTACATATGACCTTGGATCCGCCAAAATAGCCAAAACATTCAATAACGCCCATCAATCGATACCATCTAAATAATTCCCCTAGCATTTGAAATGCCCATCGCTAAAGTGCTAGATAAACGCCTAATCGAATTTTGATTCAGGCAATAAATGTTCGGTCCGAGTTTGCATCATGGCTGCGAGCTGGATAGGCATTAAATCTGATTCCTCTTATCCGGTCGACTAATCTCTGTTTCCAGCTGAAAGCACGCAGAGGAGGCACTATATCTAGATAAGGTTTCCATGGGGTCCACGAAACAATTCAGCAGTGCAGCGCTAGCGCAATCGATCCTCTTTTATATCGCCTGTGGGAAAACGTAGAAAATATTGCTCTCCTGTAGACGTTCTGGACGTTTCACGTATAAAGAAACTGCGTTCAGGTAAATCGCTCAGGACCTTGGATCAATAGACATTTTCTGCAAATTCTGCTAATCGGAGGATTTGTAAAGTCTGTCGATCTTACCGCTTAAGAAACAATTGCGACATTTGCAAAAAGGAAAAATTGTCTTTCTTTTAAAAAATTATTTTGAAATTAATGTTTGCCTGATTTTGAAAGCAATTACAATATCAAGGAGGTATTGATTGGGCTCGCTAAAATATCGTAGAGGTTTCAATAGAGCTTCAATCCAGAGTGGATTCATAAACGCAGCATAAATTCAGAGGGATTTTGTTGGAAGCCTCCTGAAAGGCATATTGTGTTTTACGACATCTGCAGACTACGTGATGAAGTCACTGTAATTGAACCAACCACTGGAAATTTTTCTCGTCCTCTCTGTATGTGTATTTTTAGCCGGAATTACCTTAGCCGTGAAATGAATTCGATTTGCTTCGACGACGACTGAATTGGCGACACTAAGCCATTGCTTTTCCTGCTAGTCGGTTCGAGTTAATTAAAAACGAATCCTGGTCCAGTACGAGTGACAACCTTTAGTCCTTAAAGCATCGAACGCGAAAACTCAGCCCCTTGGAAGCCCGTTGAATTAAATCGGACTTACGAACGTGTGATACCTTTGAATTAAATTTTTTTCGTTGAATATTAAGTCGCAGGCCTAATTAATTTTATGTCCATCCTTAACGTCTGTGGTCTTCATTAGATGCTGCCACACAATTATATTTGATTTATGTTCTTTCTTTATTATATTCTCGCTTCTACGTCATTTCTCACCCTGATTTTATTTATCTAGCTCTTCTGTTCATTTAAGGACTATTATTAAGAGGACTCTTAGTGCGCAATTTAATATGAACAAAGAACATATTATTAATTTGTAGGTATAAATCACAAATTCGTTTACAATTTACGTAATAATATGTTCTAATTAGATAATATTTGTAACATTAAAAGACGAGATATTTTACTTTAAATCATTTTTATTCTTACTTCTAAAAAATTTGAGAACTGAACTCAGACGAGTTGTAAAAATTATAATAAGTTATACTCTATACTTTTGTTGCTAAATTTAGAGAATTAGAATGATACTTTTTGTGAAACTAAAATATTGTTAAAATTACGAATTCGAACCCTAGATACCAAAAGTGGCTTTTCTCAACATTGCTTTAATTCCACTTTAGGCAGTTTCATTCAACTTAGCATCGAAAGAATTCTTAATTATTTCTTAGGAACACAGATTCATGTATCATCATTGCTGTTTTACTGCATTTAATGATTTCTTTAATAGTTAATAATTCAGCGAATACCTCACTACTTTTATAGACAACTAAAACATCATACGATAAGCGTTCATCTATCAAGTT
Source organism: Tolmerus cingulatus (assembly GCA_959613345.1). Taxonomy (NCBI): domain Eukaryota; kingdom Metazoa; phylum Arthropoda; class Insecta; order Diptera; family Asilidae; genus Tolmerus; species Tolmerus cingulatus. The sequence continues at coordinate 9,981,605 of OY390708.1, forward strand.
GCAACTTAATAATCTAAATCACATTGATTTATAATTAAAATTTCCTTCTAGGACCATCGTAAACAAATTCTTATGACTGAAAACCAACCAATTAAACGCAGCATGAACAACCAGAACCAGAAAAGAACCTTGAGGACCAAAGTTATTTAAAGAAAAAGGAAAAAGAGAGGAAGTTCGCTTACTTCAGTAGCGCGATAACCGTTTAACTTGTACCATAAGTGGCCAATAATTAATAAGTAAAAAAAATTTAAAGCTTTATAATTACGTCAATTAATTATTAACTGAATAATAAAAGAAACACAATAATAATTGAAAGATTTTTCTACACGCGTGCAATTGACAAAAATTGAATGTTGGTGAAATTTTATTCTGCTGGATATAATTAAAAATAAATTTTTATACGTCTTATTTGAAGAATTTTTTGAACCGAACATCTTCGATTAATTAAAGTGATATATTTTTCGAAATTAATGTGACTCTCACGGTATTTATATGGAAAGATGTATGTGATTTAATAAGAAGTATTAAAAATATTAAAATAAAATGCACTGTTCGTAACTAATATTCAGTTAATTAAAGAAAAACACTTCAGGTAACTAATGTAGCAGCTGTCACCTTGTTTATTGTTGTTATTGATGTTACTCAGTTATCACGATGTGTATGTCTCCCCTTCTGGCTTTTGTCATAGATGGTTATTTTGAATGCCCAACTAAAATCAAACATGAAATTCTTTCTTAACGAAAAAGATGTAAAAAATATATTGAAAATAATAAACAATGTAGTTTCTGTCTGCGTGTTCTATTCGTTGCAAAAATGCCACTTTTTGCACACAATAACAAGCAAATAACTGGAAGGAGTTCTACTGGTGCTATCACTGAATGGTTTTTATTTGTAAGTTTCGATAGTTTTAATTTTAAATCTGGATTTTGCTTAAGGCGCTTGTTTCCTATTACTAGAAATGTACGAACCAATTAAATAGTCGATTAAATGTTCAAAGAAATCCTTACCAAAGTTATTGTTATTCTAACTACCGGAAATTTGGTTTGTAACTGCTGCACGGTTTTAATTCCTTTTGATAAATAACACAATAAAATCAGGAAGTCATGAAGAAAGAAGTTGAAAGAATTTACCACAATTAATAACCCGAAATGAAAAGACAAAAATTGTAAACAGTTTTGAATTTTACACTTCGAACTTTTATCAATTGATATCCTGAAAGTAAAATGTAAGATCATTTTAACATTTTTGTTTTAAAAATTATAAGACAAAATTGGTCTAGAAAAGAAGTGAAGGTAATTCTTAAAAATAATTTGTTTTTCAAAATACATATAAGTATGCATATGAAATTTATATCATAATCTAAAAAACATAAATTCAATATAATTTGGATATTTCGGATGAATATATGATGCTGCAATATTTCTGATAAAAACTTCTACCAAAAATGAAAGATTCTTGACCACTTTACACTTCTTACAGTGAAAAACGTAAATGAAAATTTAGGGAAGTAAAATTAACATTTTGTCTAATATTAAGAAGCGATCGACGACATTGTACAATTAAAGAATGAAAGTTATAAAATCAGTATAATTCAGTTCCGTGAAAACACCAATCAATCTCTATTTACCCAAAGAATTACTCAATTAAAAGTCTCTTCCGCATGAGTGATGTATTCAATTATTCAACTTACAGCGTCAGAGGGAGCTAAAAAACTGACCATTTCAAATCTCACTTTCCAAAATCCTATCTAAACTCCACAGCACTTTTTCGCAGAGCCTCAATTCAAAGGACAAATGACCTACGACACAATAAAAAAGGCATTCATTCATCCTCCCACTGCGAGTGGGCTGAATCAAATGAAATGAAACAAAGTTTAGATTAAGGACTCTATTAAAACTTTCATGGTACAATTGAGCACTGTCACAAAGCAGAAACAGCGTCCTCGACATTAAATGCAGTTATTAAAATAAATGCACTCACAGGAGTTTCTAATTTTCCTGTGTAATCCACAAAGTGCAAAAGTTAAAAGGGATAATGTTTATTTCTATGGGTAAATAAGAAAATGTGTCTTTCACTTTTTGAAAAATCCATAGAAACATGAATGTGAAACAATTCAAAAATTTAATTCACACCTGTGCGCTGTTGCTGTGCTGCTCGAGAGTCAAGAGTCGTAAGTGATTCGTCAAAGGACCCTTAGAATCGCAGTATAGTACTCGTATCATAAGGACAATAAAAAACAACTCATACATCGTACGGAAGAGCAATCCATCCTAAGGCCAGGTACACGGGCTCTGCAGAAAATCAATTCGTAAGAATTGTAGGGACAAAAAATTGTATTGATTATGTCTATCGACTTCTTTGTCTACATATTGAATATCGTCTTATGCTTTTAACCCTTCATCTCTTTATTTATTCAAGGGCTGAAAAGGCTTTCATATGTGAACTCAATTTCACTGGAGCCCAACTTTCGACTTTTTTTCAAATGTTTAAAAGTTTCTATTTACCGTCTGCCGTTCCAATAACATTTTATGCCACTTTAAGGAACTCTCAGAAATGAATAAATTTAATATTGCTCCACCGGATCCCAGCTTCACGAGGAGCGGAGTTGGTCAGGTCAAATGTTTTATAGCAAACTAACTTTTACGAGATTTAATGGTTCGTACGTTTCTAGCTTCTGCAGGTGTTTTACTTAGAAATTTCCCAATTCAAAATGTCAACAAATTCATGATGGTTAAAGAGAAAGTAAATACTTTAAAAGTTACCTACATTATTAAAGAGATAAGTTTTTCGTCCTGAGAGAAACTTTGTTTTATGAAAAATGATGTGTACGTATATAACGCTGTTTCTTCCTTATTTACTTTACGCGATGTCATTTTAATTTCATTTTAATTAAATTTATAAAATGTCTACAGGATTTATTTAATAAAAACAATCCGTGTCGGCCGAGTAACTATATATGTATGTATGTACTAACACTTAATAAACACATGAACAATATTTGCGCACAAAATAATACATTTAAGCAAATTAATTATTACAATAATTGTATCATTAGATTAGTTAAGACCAGCTTTATTTTTTTGAAAGTGTATGATGTATAATAAGTAATCCTAATAATTTGACATAGTATGACGATAAATATCTCTTGTTTCAATTTTATTAAAATTTATTTAATCCAGGCAATACAACACTATTTGAAATCTCTCTGCAAATTTATTTTTGGATAAAAACACTATATATGCCTTCAACTGTCTTGTCCGTATATCTTACATTTGATGTGAAATGTAATTTACTTTTCGCACGTTTTCTTCTAATTTAATCAAGTATAAAAATAGACATCATGACCGCCTTTCTCAGTAGATGTACAAAATATTTACGAAACCTTCACAGCCGTACTAAATTAATTTAATGAACATTTATCGAAAAAAATAAGTGAATTGCTTTGCTCGAAACTAAATATTAATAATAACCCTTTAACTTAATATATTTTTAACCCAAATTTTGTTCTTAATACATTCGCGTAAGGAGTTTTAAGGACGATATAGTGCAAATTACTTAATTTGAGTTAAAATTAATTTATCCAAGCGCGTGCCATTTTATATCCATGAAAAATCATTAGTTTGATTGCTCTTATAGTCCATCCCAAAATTTGATTATTAGAGATATTACATCGATTATATCCCAAACCAATAAAACTTTGAAATCAAATTTTAATTGGATGCTGTGCTCGAACCTTCGAAATTTAAAATATCCTAGGGCCTAAAGGAGTCTAAGCAGAAGTATGATTTGAAATTCATTTAGAAAAAACCCAAAAGGGTCTCATTTCAGTCCCACAGAAATTTATCCATTCGGCCTCGAGAATTTAGCTGAATATAAATCTGTGCGAGTACCTAGTACACGTTTTTCTTTAACCTTAAAAAGATTTTCTGCTCAGAATTTATTCCGTGCATCCTGATACTTATGATCCGCACTAGTGAAATTTGCATAAATGCAAATTCTGCTAGTCTATGTGAGATTCAAGAATATCGCAAAGTCCTTTGCAGTTCTAAGAGCGACGACTTTTACTGCCCTTTTCAATGCAGAGATTTAAAAGATACACTCTAGCTTTGCATGTTTTTATGCTGAGTATCTTTTCATTTTGTTAATTTTTATTTTTTGTCTCCACAGCAGATGGGGTCATTTTATAATGTTAAAAATTTCCATTTTTAAGCATTATATTAATTGAACTTCCAAGATTTATCTCCCCTCATATTTTTACTGGATGTTTTAAAATTAAAATTGATCTTCTTATGTTAAATCAGTAATTGCAAAAGTCTGGAGAATATACGTAAAATGATTTGAAAACAATTTACTAGAAATACAATGATTGGAAAAGATAAAGGTTGACGGGTAATATAACCCTAGAATTTATCTGCAAAATGTTTTCCACCTTTCTCGTATATGTCAAATATCAATTTACTACTAAAGAAGCCAATGAATTTGGGGTCAACATATTTTTATCGAAACTTCAAATCTTGTAGGGTTTCTTTGAAGGATTGCCTTTAAAGTTTATAAATCGTGTGTATTATGTTCTAAAATCTTGAGAAAATCTTTAGATAAAATATAAGCCGAAAGATACAAATTTATTTCTTTTAAATAAATTTTCTTTCACACCTTCATACATATTTTAGTTGTCGACATTTATAAAATGATTCATAAAATGATATTAATTTTTATTACTAGTCCAAAATTTAGGAATTCCCCAATACTAATGCATACATAATTAAATATTTATAATTGAGTAAAAACTTAAAATCAATTTTTAAAAAAATTGAAAGACAGCGCAAAATCATTTTCTTTACTTCAATCAAACCAAATTAATTTTACATTTTAGCTTTCTCCATATATGTATATTATATTGTGTAAAAAAAGGATAATGTTTCATTTCGTTTAATAATTGATGAAAATAAACTTCGAAAACTGAAGGATTAAAGGTCATAACGTTATTATTACTGACAACTAAAACGTAACTTTATAAAATTAATCGTTTCATTACTAGGTAGACTAGATTTATTTCTCGATAATTAGATAAACTCCAACTTTATTCATTGATTTCATTTGTTCTATTGTGTTTGAAAGAAACTCTAAAATTTGCTGGGATTCATGTTTGAGTATATAATAACATAATTCGTTTAATTGTTCGGTACAAATGAAATCCCTTTGTTGGTGGAAATCATCATACTTTCTGTCCCCCAATGTTAGAAAAACATTAACCCATTTATTTACCATAAATATTCCAAAAGATACCTCTATCGTGTTTTATCGCACGAGCCGTTTTTTATCCTACGCAATCAAAACTCATTGCTTTTTCATAGCTTCATACCTAATTAATGCGAGATCCCCTCGTAATTGACTCCCACAAGTATCGATTTTGTTCACTTGACCGCTGGTCTAGAAATAATCCGAAATGTTTCCGAGAAAGCTTAGCAACTTTTTGTGACAAGAGCGACAAATCGTGACAGAAAATAACAGAAATGGGTGGATAACGTGTATTCATTCAAACCTCTGGTAATCTTCTCCAAAAGTGGGGAGATAAAAATAATTAATTAAATAAATGGTCCTTTTACTGCAGTCACGACTTTATGTCACATAAAAGATCTCTTTGATGTAATTCGTCCTCAGCAAATTGAAAATTTTTAAAATTCGTTTTTCTGGTGTCGTATATGCTATATAATTAAGACAATGGACTTAGGTCAACAAAGCAAGTAAAAGGTTTTCAGATTCATAATCATCTATAATTCTAAAATACATATAAACCTTTATATAATAATATGTACCTTAAAATATTTCTAATAATTTTTCCCTTTCATCTTTCAAAATGTTGAATGAACACAAATTTCATTCCAACCAAAATTAACAATATGTAATATTGTTCTTCAAAGAATTTGTTGAATTTTTGTTAAAGGCATGTATGTATGTATATATATTGATAATTTAATCCTTTTACCTCGGCAGCTTTCACATTTTCATAGAACTGAATACTATGAGAATTTCACATAACTAAATCTGGTTAGTGGTTTCAACCCTTATGACCGATGTACACTATAACATATATGCAATTATGCAACCAATTTCGCAATCTAATTTACCACAAATTAACGCAGTGTTTTGCAACGATGTGATTTATTGATTATTTCTAGTTTGCTTAGTAAATTACATTTATTACTGCTGAATTTTGGTTTGGGTACACTTAAAATTGTGTAGCACCTTGCCACATATTGGTAAATATCTACGGGTATTTAAATTTGTTATTTAACTAGCGCACAATATTTCGCCAACATCTCTAATATAATACTTTTAGTAATTCATTTTAAAAACATTTTGGAATTTAATAATCCATCTCTGACTCGTCAGCGAATTATGCCTTTATTCGATAGCAAAAAAATTGAACGTAATTTCATTATGAAACCCGAATGCGTTGCTTTTCGACTTCCTCCTTTGGCGGCTTTTACCTTTTTCTTATCTGGCCAGATATAAATCAATTTCTTTCGAGTGATTACTGCCAAATTGTGGCGAATGGCGTATTATTGAATTGGCAGAGACTTCAAAATCAGATTGTTTAGGTGTAATAGGATTTCACAAATACCCGCCTTTGGGGATTCAATTTCGAGAGACAGCCTTGAATGTTGCGAATTTTCATTACTTTGAAAAGAGTGAAATTTTAAAACTGTTTTTGTTTTGATTCGACATATAATGCCTTAAAACAAATTCGTATTTAGAAAATTCTCAAGTATCAAAGTAGTAGAAAATGTTTACTACATTGGAAGTACACAACATGGTTTGAAAAATAATTATAAATTTATAGTAATTTGAATAAATGAATGACGCATAAATTCGTACAACTTAAACCCAGTTTTTCAAACCCACAAAAAAGAGTATGCGACACTCGCAGAATTTTCTAACATGTCCGTATTTTATGAGGTTCAAAATAAAATATAAGGTATCTTATAAATGACGTGTTTTAGACTTTTCATAATTTACTTTCAATTTTACTTATTATAATTAGTAAAACTCAACAGTTTCAATGTGAGTTTGTTAAACTACTGAAAAAATATGAAGTATTTTTGTGTATGCGATTTTATAAAAAGGTCCTGTCTAATTTACACTATATTTTAAAAATAGATTTTTTACGTTTTATGTATACGAAATCAAAGAAAACATGTCAAGTGGACTTATACTGAAAAGGTTCTTCTACTGCGATACCTATTTAACTTAACGAGGTAAGTACTGAAGACGTACGTGAGTCGATCTCATTTAATGGAGTCATTGTATGTATAAAAAACCCGCGCTACCAAAGCAGAAAAGGAAGGGTCGATTGAATCCCTATAAAAATTTGTGTCTGTCTACGCGCTCTTCTAATTCTAACTAATCATTAAATATTCCTTTGGTGTGCCATCCACATCGAAGGGAAAACGACTAGCCTTTTGTTTTTTTGGAGTTTTAAGAATATCTACTCAACAGTTCTTGAGTAGTCAATATACATAAGAAATTGTATGTTCAGTTCAATTTATAGGGCCGAAAAGTCTTTAAATGTAAAGAAAAATGTTTGATCCTTAAATTCACTTTTAGGATTATAAAATTGTTGTTTTCGTTTCAATTTCGTAATGCAAAATGTAATAAAAATAGCTTTTTTACATGTACATAGAATTATTTATGGCTTTAAACGAATTATCCTGATTGCAATGCAGGTCCTACATCACAGATTTACAAACCAACCGATTCCATCAAGGCAAAACTTTAAGACTCAGTCTATAAATTTTTTAATAGAGACGCGACAGAAAACATCAAGTTTACGAGCTAAATCAGTACTTGCAGTCACGAACCGTAAAAAAATCTCAACGTCTCCTTAAGCAGAATTCATTCACTTATCTACTTTAAAGACTTGAGTCAATCTAGTCTTGGTCGACTCTTTTTCTCAGGACTAAAGATTTCATTAAGAAGCAGTGCTTTCAGCTGTCGTGCACCATCTTAAACGTCTCCACTTTGCCTCGAAGACGTGGTCTAACATCTCAGAAAAAATTGCATTAACTGAACTGGTGCGTTCGGTTGGCTTTCTTCAAAACCTTCATCCTTTTAGAAATGGAGGTATGTTTTTATTTTTATTTTCTGCGATTTTAGTAGGGTAGTCCATCCTCGGCGGATTAGAGGCCAAAAATTCAAGTACCTACTCGAACCCACCCAGATTGCTAAGTGCACTCTTTTAAAAATTCCTAAAAAACAACGAACCATCGTCGGCTGAGCGAAGTAATGAGTCTTTGAATTATTTATTCAAAAGGACTGCAGAGGTAACAAAGTTTTCTCAAATGGATTACACTCCTTCATTATAAATTCAATTAAGAAGATTCTTTTTCACGTCCATCAAAGATATGACGAATCCCCGAAGTGGTCAAAATGAGAAAATATTAAATCACGTAACCAGTCACCCAATTCTATTATAAAAATGACCGAATTATTAGCGAGCGACAATTGTGAACCCTGTTCAGGTGTACAATGATCCTAATCCTATTATAAAGAACCGAGCCAATAAAAAGGTTTCCCTTTGTCCGAGGAGGAGGACAAGCTGAAAAATTAATTTACTGTTAATTTTGTTAGAATTCTTCAACAATTGGTGCGGGAGCTTAAGGATGAGGAGTTCCAAAAAAAGTTATGAAAATTAATTCTTAAAAGCATTCATTCGTCCGCCTTCTTTAGAGTTGAAAATGGTATCCTCTTTTACCAAAATAAGGGCTTACCGGGCTCCTTACTGATAGAAAGGGTATTGTATTATTCGGATCAAGATTCTTTTAGAAAGAAAGGCTATCCAATTAGTAGTTAGAGTATCGTTCTTTTCGTTTCTTGGGTTTGCTCCTAGTGTTTGGCATTTTGATTACAATCACATTTTTCTGTAAATAAAAACTACTCCACCAGTAACAAAAATATCAAACGATCATGAGTTTAAATTTACTTTAAAGCCTTATTGTTAAAGATAAAAAAGCAGAAATCTAAAATAAAAATTATGATGTTTGTATTCTTAGGTATGCTCTTTCTTTAGATTCGATGCGAAAAATTGTTATATTTTAACAATAAGCATAATTCTATTCTATTTTCACTCAAATTTATTGAAGTTGAAAATGCTTGGACATTTTTAAAGTTCTAAAACGGATTCAAAATCAGTAATTCATATCTTTAAAAAAAAATCAAATATAAGTTTTGAAAAAAATCTCATATAGTTTAAAATTTTTGATCCTCGTTAGGCATTTCTAATTTTAATAGAAAGTCCAAAATTAATGTCACCGTATTACACTAATCTTGATTAATTTCCTTAAATTTTGAATATCCAAATTTCGATTTTAGGGTGTTAGTCTACATGTTCAGTTCGCCATTTTGAATTTATATGTATCAAACATTTTTTATTAACGGATTGCAATTTAGCTCCCAAAGTAATTGATTTTTTTCTGAAATACAAGAATCACCCTCAAAACGGTGGCATATGCATTTTTGAAAACTGACTTTCTACCATCTTATTAGAGCCAGTTTAATAAAAGAGCAGCGCAAAAAAATCAATATGTCGTTTATCAGGCTATGCACTGAAGAGAAGAATAATGAAATTAATCTCAAAAGGCTTGATTAAAATTTGGCGTGGTCATCATAATATGCGCTCAGGCGGTAATTTTCAATATTTCTGGTCACCTCAGCTTATGGGAAGTCGCTTATCCATCACTTCAATTACCCCCTTAATTCCAGCTGTGAATGCAATTAACTTGGCGGTGGTCAAATTACTTTAACTGGTCAGTTCGATAGCGCCTGGACTTTCATTTATTATTAATGGCAAAACTGACCGATGCATTACCGGATTAAACCAAAGCTTTAAATTTTTTAACCTCGCGTATCCTATGTCGATATAAATTGTAATGAAAAATGACATGTGATATAGATTTTCAAATCAAATTTGCATATTTATCAAATCGAATTTGCTGCGATTTGTAATTGACTTCCGTTCAGATTTAGTTAAAAAATCAGATCGGCAATTTTAAGTTAAATTGTAATTTTTGTGAGAGAACATTTTAAAGAGTCCATATTGTTTAGTTTAATTTTAATATTTTTTCGGTTTGGTTACTCTAATTCACTCTATTAAGTGTACAAATCATATAAATGTTGGAAAATATGTTATTATATCATGAATTTGTTGACATTTAAAACAGCACGACTTTATATAATATGTGTATGAAACTACCTGAAATATATATTTGCCCGATTTTTGTAGCAGAATTGGTGTAATTGTGTGTGTTTTGTCACACAGCTAAAAGCAATCTAAATTACTAATAAATTGTTACGAAAATTCTTTTTGCTTCGCTCAACATTTGCGACAAGATAGAATGTCTATGTTCTTCTTCCGATTGCATAATCTTCAGCGCGCTGAGGAAAATAAGAGAAAGAAACGGGCTGAGCGTCAGCGCCAGCGTCGCGGCGCCAAAGTGTTTCGATGTGTCAGCGACTCAGCAGGACACTTAACGTTGGCGCCTTCACGCCTTTTCGAGAGGACACCTATGAGCCCATCGGATAGTCTGGATGAAATAGCTCTTCAGATTCCAAGGTAAAATAATTTCATTTTAAATATTTACACACCAAAAAAAGGTAAATTTAGAATAAAAGCGTGCCTATCTATGAAACTTTAAAATAAAATAAAAACATGCTATAGTCAATTGCATATCGCCGTTGGTAAACGTATAAATAAATAATCGTAAAAAATTAGGAACTTGTAAAAATAAAGTGATACCAAAAATAATAAATTTGCTTTTCATTTTATCCTCTACAGCCATCTGCTTTATAAAAATGAATGTTTTCGATACATTTTTTTACAAAAAGAATAAATCTAAAATCAGTATTTTTAATAAATGACTATATCAAATAAACCATTTATGCATTTAAAGAAATATATTTTTGGTAAATTAGCTGCATCAAAAAATAAATTGGATAAACTCTGAAATATCAATTATCTTTTATTTTAAAACATTGAAATTTTTGTAATTTATCTCATGTGGAAAAATAGAATTTAATTTTAAAAATAGTTTCGTTAGAAATTATAATTTCCCCATTTTATTTTCACTATCACATTTTCTGTGGAGGTATAATTTCAATTTGTCCGGTGCTTTAAGATAAGTAAACTGACTGTTTCATGTCTATATTTTTCAGTATGATTCCACTTTTTTCAGTTGTATTTGAATTCAAAATCTGCACACTTTCAATTCATTTTTAAATCTTTTTCCGTCTCTATTTCATTGCTTGAAACGTTACTATACATAATTCCCAAAAATATTCCTTAATACAAAAACAATTTCAGAAAATCTGTTAAACTTTCCAAGCTTGGCTCATCGTCGCACAATTTTCTGATTATGATCTTATAAATTAATCCGCGGCTATTTGTAACTCCTCACGTTTCATGCAAAACAGAAGTGCCGTATTAAGCCCCAACAGCTTCCAATGCCTCCAGGAAGTGCGTAATAAATCTAAAATTCTAAATATATTGGCACCAGCCACACATTTTTTTTCCGCGCATCAGGGATAAGGCGGGGGAGGCTGAATCTCACACTGTTCGTCCTGGAGCTGAATTACTCATAACTATAACTCTCTTGGTTCCATTACGTTCGCATCCATGGAATATTTCGCTCCACGGTCTCGATCTCGTCCTCTGAAATATTCATTTCCCATACACGCGAAGCGCACTAGACGTCCTCCGAAGCACCTGAAAAAAATAATATAATAAATAAATATATATGTATATATCGTCCCATCTCAGGGAATGTCGGTGGGTGAATTTCATTACCTGGAATAACACGCTTTCACTGAAACTCAATTTTAAGATTTTCATTCAAGTTTCGGGTAAATTCACTTTCGCTGGCTCGTCGCTTCAATGTTTCCGAAAGGCAAACATTTTAGTACGCACAAAATAAGATTTCTGGGGCGAGGGGAGAAAAACTTATATAGCATAGGGGAAAAAGTCCGAAGGTGTTAAACCGAGATGGGAACTGAGTCACCAGTGCGAAGTAATCCGAGATAGTGGCCAAATTCCAGAGATTGTCCTCTGTCCAAGGCATCCTACTCAAAATCCAATTTCCGGAAAATTTTTACTCCCTGGCGCTATTTTCTTTTTAGATGTAATTCGCTGTCTTATGCTTTACCACAAGAAGAAGTCTTGGAGTTTTGTCGAGACATCCATTTGGCAGCCAACGATTAAAGGAATTGTCGTTGTGTCCTTGTGAGCAGCAACCCAGAACCTTATCAGGACGTACTCCTTCCCACAGGAATAATTTCCCCACTTTTATGATAATTGTTGTCTTAAATGCAAAAGAGGCCATAATATAAACCTATACTACCTGAACGGATCTGGAATTAAATCTATCGGTTATTTGTGCACAAAATTTTAAATTTTCATGGTTTTGCAAAATGGCAATAACACTAAATTCGCAGGTAAGAAATAAGAGACAGTTTTTCATTTTCCGTGAAGATTATTAAGCAATACTTCTGCACGCTGGAGCTGAAAAATCCTGCTGCCGTAAACAACGAGCATAATCTTCTTTTATTACCTCCTAATGATAGCAACCGAAGCATTTGCACGTCCCTTAAATATTTAAGGGCGTGTCGGTATTTTTGGGGTGCAAAATTGGAAGAATTTAGGAAAAGGCATTCCTTCACCTCACGTTATTATCTAACGTGACAAAAACTGCTGAACTTTCCCCTTTATTTTCCAAATAAAGGACACTTACCTATCTTTATGTTATTATCGTGGGCTTTACCTTCTTTTGTTTTTATATCTCTACAAACTCGGATTACTAATTTGATTAGTTTTGTAATTGTCGTAGTCTTCCTACAACCTTAAATTAAGTAAACTCTATTAAGGAACATAAAATAAGTAATTATGAAAATGTGTCCTACTTACATTATAATAAAAAACATTAAATTTGGAGAAGACTGGTATTGTTTGTTTCCATTAACTTGTAGAGTATCGTGTTTTTCTCTTATTCATGGCATTATGTATTAAAAGAGCAGTCCATTATAAAGTTAATAAGAACAATTAATTTAAAAGAACTTTTAATTTGTCATCAAATCGGGTAAGCTTATTATATTAAAGATACAGAAACAAAAATGACACTTTGCAATTTGTTCACTAATTAAATTAATTACTCCAAATATTTGAACAAATAGCCACAAACATGTCATTCTACCTGAGCTAACAGAAAAATTTTCCTAGTTTATTTTCATCATTGTGTCAACTTTTGCTAGAATCAATATCACATAAATCATAATCAAATCAGTGTAAGTGTAAGTGGTTATAGCGTCTTTAGAAAATTTACACCTGTACCTCAAACTCTTAGGGAAAAATGTATACAATTTTAATGAAAAATAAATCGGAGTAATGAATTTTTTATTATTTTTCAACCGAAGAACTTGTTTTTTGTTTCTATGAAGTAGGATACATTAAAATATGTAGTCTATGAAAAACGTGCATAAAATCAATGAATGAAGTTTACCAAAATAATGTATCTTTATAGTTCGTTGAATCAAGGAAATTTATTCATAAATTTAATATACGAAATTCATAGAATTCATTATCTATATTCATAAAATGAATTGAATGCAGCTTTGTTGATTCATGAAGTTTTTCATTAAATCAATGGGTTATATTCATAGAATTTCCTGCTCGTTGAATCAATGATTTTATGTTAATTTGATCAAAATAAAATGAATAACAATTTAAAATATTTGAATTTTTCTTATTCACAGGAACACTAATCTTCGTTATCAGTTTGGTTGCGCATATGCTCGTTTATAAAAACCAACTTAAACTCTCTTTCTGTAGTAACAATTGTACATGCACTCTTTTAGGAATCTTATACACCTTACGCAAAAGGTGTAAACATTTAATTCACTTTGACAACAATGTGAAATCAAATGTTCAATTTTGATATAAAAACATACTCGTGCAAAGAGACATTTTTATATGTTGCATAATGTTTTGTTACATATATTGATACAAACTATCAATAGCCATTATTCCCTATCCTAACAAAAATTCAAGAAGGATTTCTTACATTTGAACGTGATAAAGTTAAGTACCCGGTTATCAGAACTACCTTCTTAGCTCCTGCTATCTGGGTCGGATCGAGTATGATGAATAAGTAGTGTAAGACGAGGATACTTAATTGAATTTTCAGGATAAGAGTATGAACCTTAAGTCTTTGAAAAATGAAAAATAACGAACAACAAACATGAACGAAGAAAAATGATGTCAAGTGTTATCAAGGAACTCCAGTCTTCTTCTGATGTGAAAACATTTTTCAAACCTCTAGACTTCATCGATCCGCGTTGAGATTCATTGGTCCTGAAGATGGAAGTCCTCGTCTTCGGTTGAATTATCTTTTATCAGCAGCCGGAAAGCGGCTATATACTACTTATTTATTTAATCGTTTAATTTGCTCACATTATGAAGTCATTTCATTTCTATTTCAAGACAACAATGCTGGTTGAGTAATGATTTTCGAATAGCGCATATTTCTGCCAATTATTGCATCGATTAGCCTTTATTTCATCCTCCCAGGTATTCCAGGTATTCACAGTGGAAACCTCATGAAAAATGACCAGTCCTAGAATTCCGGGAGCTGGCATTTCCAACAAGGAATTTTCCTCCGGAGAGTAGGCGAACAGGGAAAATGTTTATGCATTAAATGTTGAATGGTAAAGGTCACTCTCGGGGGAGTCTCCTCAAAGATTGTGCTAAGTGTTCCCTAAGTTCTAGGAAGACCACAATATATTTCACTTAACTGGCTGTTCCTTGCAAAGGTTTAATGAGACGTCCAATGATTAATTGCATCAGTGACCTTTTGCATTTTAGATGTTACCGCTATTGTCTTACATAATTCGCGGTGAAATTTTTAAAATGATATTTTGGTATTTGGGTATAAGATTACTAATTGATCATTATTAAAGTTCCTATTGTTGTGCGTAAATAAATATGGAAATTTATATTAGTGTAAAACTTGTAGATTTTATATGAACCTGAAAAATTAAATAGCTACAAACTTATCAATTTCGTTGAAAATACATATTTATACAAATTTAAAATTAAACAAATCGCAAATAAAAAGTGATAATATATTTCATTTCTTATACTTTCAGGTAAGACAAATCGATGATATTACACCTTTGACTCACTCTAAATCTGTATGTAAGTATATCTTAATTTGGTGCTGGTATTACCATCATAGAATATTCATTGCATAGTGCGTCTAACTTTTTAAATACTGTATTTAAATTAAATCAAAGTGTTAGCTTCATGATAATTCTGAAGGTAATTTAATTTTATATTTATATATCTTAAAAGAAGTAATTTTTCAACTAGGATATTTGTTTTATCTTATTTTAAATACGATAAGAAAATAAAAAAGACGAACCAATTACTATAACTTAGATATAGATAATAACACATTAGTCAAGTAGAAATTGAACCTTTAGCTTTTTAAACTAATGTGCATTTTACATTGCATTCACCTTTAGTGGAAAATTAAATTTAAAATGCAATATTTTAAATATTTCAGTGGTGAATAATAATTAACTCCAACTCCACCATTTCTGCATACACCTGACTGTGCACTTTTAATTTTAACTTTATCTTTGGGACGGAATTACTGAAAAAGGGAAATATTTTCATATTTAACTTTTCCTGCCAATAGTAGGTATGCAGTAAGCAGTAAGCAGTAAGTAGCTAGGGAAAATATCAGAAGGATAAAGGGAATATATTTAGCATCTGTTCAAAAAATCCTTTTGAAATTCATCTTTTTAAATCGATTTTTCATGACACCAAAAATCCTCGAAAAGTACATGAATACTCAGCAAAGATTTAATGTATCATTAACACAGATGGCATAAACGAGGATAGCATAAAATATTTACGCTTGAAGAAATGTTCGCCATCATAATGTCCACTAAATTAGTAAATATTCAAATATCCATTTAAGCGACGCAGTTGATAGACACTCATCTATCGACAGATGTTCTAGATGTCTCCCCGCAGGTCCCGAAATATTTTAAATATTCACAGGAAGACGCGCGTGGACAGCAGCTGCAAGACATCGAAAGTTAAATTTTCTATAATTAACGTGCTTGAGAAAAACCCTATTGCGCGTAATTCTATTCTAAAAATTTCACAAGCCCCTTTCCTCTCGGTAGCGCATAATCTAATCATGTGTTCATGAGTTCACGTGTCATTACGCTCCAAATTACTGCACCCAGGATCTAAAATTTAAATTTGCAAGGACTTAGATATTTACTGAGAAGGACACTCGACGTCTTTCGTTTCCTTGGGCACGTGCGTATTAATTGATTCAGATATGGAACCCTTGTTTTGGTAATATCTAATTTAATTAAACATGCTTATAAATAACAGAGTTACAAGAACTAGTTTATATTTCAATTAATTATTTGTTTATTTGTATTGTATTTGGCAATGTTGACCTTTTTATTATTAAATCGTATGCTGAGTTTCTTTCTCCATTTTACAAAGTAATAAATTCATTTCAAATAAAAGTAACTGCAAAAAATATGTAAGTATCTGATAATAATTTACATTGAATTAGAGGTATTTATATATTTACATATGTAAATGTGTTTACGAAAGTGTTGCACATATGTATGTTGCCACCATGCAACAAAGTGCAGGATTTAGTTTTCACATGGGATAATTTGTCTTGTATGTATGTATATGTATGCTGGAAACCATCTCGGTCAAATTCGGTTCTTGAATAAATTTTATTTGAACAATAACACTCCAGACAAAACTTCTACTTTTGCGCTTGAAGAGAAGCACAACTTTGTATCAAATGTCCAGAAGTGTGATGTAGTTTATATAGTGTTACTAAAGTTGAACGTTGATAGCAGAATAAATGAATAAATTTTAAGGTAGTAACATCATTTTAGCAAATGTGGTCCTCCTCTGAGGACTTAAATATGCATGAGTTATTAGGAATTTTTGAATAGCGTATGCATTGATAAGAGGGAAAATGTATAATTCCCTAGAATGCACTTCAGAAGCACTTATTTCAGACTAAAATGAAGAGGAAATGAAATTGCCTCGATATTATTCCATCAAAGTTTTAAACACAGTCAATCAGATTACTGTGCAGAAGTTAGAAAATCGAGTTAAGGAACTTTATCAGAACTGAACTGTGAGATAACATCGCATGGGGCAGGAAATTTCTGGAAAATAATATTTATATTCAAGTTTTTAAATATTAAATTAGACGGAGATAATGCGTATTACTTTTATCTATTTAGTATTTGCAAATAATATCTTGAATTTTAGTAATAATATTTCCAAAAAATCCTTCGAATTATTATTTTAATATGTACGTACATAGTAGTTTCGAAAATGGGTGATAATTTTCAAATGATAAGCCCCAAATATATGTAGGTAGAAATTGGAGTATCATATCAACGCAAAAAAGGAGACGAATTATTGTCATCTTCTACAAAACGTCTGCGAGATTTTTATAACAACTAAATAAGCTTATTCTATTTATTCTGGATCTTTGTAAAGTCTTACATAATTCATGGATAGGTTATAATTTAATGTTTCAACCTCATTATCGCAAAAGAGTCCATTGTTTAAATTTACATTTCATATAACTGAGAGAATTGCCCACCAAGAATTTTACAATCATCAGACGTTTCATATTTTTGTGATGTTCGTGTAATGATGACAAAAATCCGAAATTCTGCAGAGAATAACAAGTAATATCACAATCAGTAGAAACTTTATATTTTTCTATGCCTGAGGATAAAAGCAGTCTGAGAGATGTATAAGATTTCAATTCCCAAAACAGCTAAACTGTCTCATTGAAATGGCAAATTCAATATTTTATTCAGAAGAAATTGACTTCGACATTTAGGTATTTAAAACGTATAAAAAGGTAACTCGCGTCGCATTTTTTTCCCCAGAGAAAAACTAATTTTTTTTCTATATGAGTTTATTTTTTATTTTTTATGTACTTATAGTATGACATATTTCTCAAAGTTTATTTTATGTCAATTATTTTGTATACCCTAAAGTATATATTGTGAACACACCTTCCCAAGATAAAAACGCGTTGCAAATTACAAATAGCAACTTAAGTAGATAATATTTAAAATAAAATTAGTAATATTAGTCCTCTGAAAAATGAATTTAAGGAACTGACAAAGATTACGTGTTTTTGTAAAATGTTTGAAAAAACTCTATACAGGGTCTTTATACATATTAGATGAAAATTTTTTTCGAATTTCTCTCGAGCTTTTATGAACGCAAAAAAGGCTTTCCTTCCCCTTGTTGCAATTGTGGAAAAATAC